>OY728152.1:692063561-702063561 GCA_963277665.1 Viscum album
AGAAAAAATCATAGAACCTAGAGATGATGAGTGATGTTGATTGGAAGGATATGCAAGAGTTGGAGACAAGAACAATTCATATGTATTTGGTTGATAATAAACTACGAGAAGTGATAATTCTGATAGATCCGGAGGAGATTTGGCTAAAGCTTGAAAGCAGATATAAATCAAAATCCATCACAAATTGTTTATATTTTATGAAAAGGTTGTATCGTTTGTGATTGACTGAGAATGGAGATTTAGGTAACCATCTGGATGAGTTCACCAAACTTTTGTCGAATCTATCCTCCGTGGTGGTCAAGATTGATGATAATGGTAACGCCGTACATGTTGAAATGGAAGAAGATGACAAGGTTTTGCATTTTTTGGGTTCGTTTATTGATTCATGTGATAATCTTATCACCACACTGTTGTTCGGTAAGGATACACTAAAGCTGGATGATGTGATTTCGTCGTTGTTTATGAACGAGACTCGGTGAAAGACAAATGATGGGGATTCTTCATGTAACAGTGGTATTATGGCTGTGGCAAATGGACACAGTAGTCAAAGCGGTATGTCAAAGACAAGAAGAAAGGTCAAGTGCTTATTTTGCAACAAGGAGGGTCATGTGTAGAGGTGCTTCTATGAATTGAAAAATCATAAGAAGGAAAAGAAGGTGCACAACACTGATTCGGAGGATACTGGCATAAGTCTTGTTCAGGGTGTGGGTGATTTACTTTCAGTTGGCATTGATTGTCATAGGTCATATTTGTACACCGAATGGGTTGTTGATTCAGCAGCATTATGCCATATTTCATTAAAGAAGGGACTATTTTAATCATATTAATAAGGTGAATTTGGTAGATTGAATATGGGAAATGGAGATTCTTCTGATGTTATTGGTGTTGGTGATATCTGTATCACTATGAATGTAGTGTTTACACTGACAAAGAAGGATGTGTGACATGTTCCAGGTATTCTCCATAATTTATTATCTTCTAGTGCTCTTGATACTGATGGATTGAGGAGTTTTTTTAGTAGTGTAAGATGAACATTTTCCATAGGATCAATGGTTTATGTGTGTTGTAAAATCGATGACATGCTTTACAGGACTGATGTAAAGGCATGTGGTGATGTGACGAATCTAGTTGCGAAGAGGACTTCCTCAAATTTGTGGTAGTGGAGATCGTCGTGCATGAGTCGAAGATAGTTGAATAAGTTGAATAAGTTTTGGAAGCCGATGAATGTCATGGAAGGTGTTGTAGATCTTACACCTAATCCGTTTTCTTCAAAGAGTGACACTATTGTAGAAAGAATGGAAATCAATGATCGAGGTGATGCGTTGAGAGTTTTTGATTGCTCTAATGATGTTGTGCAGAGGGAGAAAGAAATTCCTATAGGTGATCCAGATTATGTGGCGATCACAATTATGGGGGAGCCAGATATTGTTGATTCTGGTATTAGCGGTGTAGACATAAGTATGGAGAAGACTTCCACATTGGGATTTCTTTTACAGGGGGATCTTTCAGGTTTCCGTCAGAGATGCAAAAGAGGGATGTCATATTTTCGGCAGAGGATGGCGGTTGGTGTGATACCAACCAGTTTTCTTTCTAATTGAGTTTTATTGGATGCGATCTCCATCATCAATGGGCTGAAAGGGGAGATTGTTTGGGTTCATCCCACACATGGGTGTTTCTATATTTGAGATAAGATATGTTTTTGTCTGTTGAGATATCATTTATCATATCACATAGATAAGGCTGTATAGTGATTTGTAGATTTAAGATATTATATTTCATATCTTATCTATAATTGAATAAAGGAAATAGCGATTTGAAGATATATCTTTTGAAAATTCATTATTCTTTCATTGTGTATCTTCCAGCATGAGATTTAGGTGATATATCATGATTTATTTTTTTGAGATATTTTCAGCTTTTTTTCAATAAAGATATGTGGCATATGAGAGCCTATTAAAGGGGAAACAATGAATCAAGGAAGGTGATGATTTGGTGTTGCGTGAAAACTAGGGAGAGAAGATACTTGGTTGACTGTTTTATAGGGAATGTGCAATAGCGAGCATCATAAAATCAGGTTGTGCAACGTGGTGATGCAATGATGCCGCAAGTTCGATTTTGATCTCTGAACGGTGACATATTTTCACAGACTATTATCAAAGAGGTGATGAAGGCATATCAGGATGTGGTTTTTCACACAGGTTTTTATGCTGTATTTTCGATTCAAGTCTCGGGATTAACTTGGATTTTTGTACTCTTTGATTCATAGTGAATTATCTCGGAGTTTCCCTTTGTTTTTTTATCCTTCGAAAGGAGGGGTTTTCCACGTTAAAAACATGTGTCCACATTTGTTATTCTTCTCTTTGGTTTGGCACTTCGTTTGCATTTGTGATTCTCACGAATTATTGTTGTCACAACTAAGTTTATATTTCAAAACCAATCTGTTTCCGACCCAACAGACCTCATATCCAACTTTCATCACAGACCATAACTTATTCTTCACAATCGATCATTGCATCATTATTTCCTCAACCAAAACTCTGGTTCTCTATAGAAACAGAAACTCAATGAAGGGATTGTTTTTTCTTAACCACAAACCATATGTGTGTGTGTATTCAAACACATAATGAGTCCAAATACATGTTTTGGATAATTAGAATTTTTTTATTACTCTTTCTATAATATCTTCTCCCAATTATTTTCATTAATTTCATTTTCATTTTATGGATCAATGTGATTTGACCTCAATAATAAACATATGTCCTATTTGTAACAACCCAAAATTGTAAACATAGTTTAATTATACAGATATTTTAATAAATATAATTATGTATAATTAAAAGAGACTAATAATAATTTCATAAAAATTGTTTTTATATATAATAAATTAAATTATATTTGATAAATAATTTTATTAAAAGTTATTTATAATAAATATAAAAAATTTTACATATTATTTATAGTTTTCAAATTATTTTTGAAAAGAATGATATGAATTTTCGTGGTATAAAATATTATTTTAATATAAATAAATTTTTATTGGAATTTAGAATTTTTTATTATAACATTAAATAAGTTAATTTTTTAGAAGATTATTATTATAATTAATATAATATATTTCTTAAATATAAGAGATATATTTTATTTATGTTTTATAAATTTTATAAATTATAAATAAATATAATTATAAAAATGATAAAAACCACAAATTATATTTTTTTAAAATGATATTCAAATTATCTGTATTGAAAACTAATTATATATATATATAAATCCCATAAAATTGTATATACAAAAAAATTATTTATAAAATGGTAAAAAAATGTTCAACTATTTGTATGTATAAAAACATTCTTGTTTAAAACAAATAAAGTTGATATGTTTTGATAAAACAAAATGATAAATAAATATGAATTTTAAAAATATAATAAAAACTCAATCATGTATTCAACAATAGAAAATAGTACGATAAAAATTCAATGATACGTGATTGTCTAATAAAAAGTCAGTAATGACTTATATAAAAAGAATAAGTATTTTAATGATTACAACATAAATTAATAATAAAGATAAACCTAAATCTATTAATAATTGTGATGTTTTATTCCACCCACCATCTTGAAAATCTACCAGTAAAATGCCCAATTGAAATCCTGAACCCCTCCACCCATTTCTATAGGATCTCAACAAACATGAATATATTAAATAATTTTGAATCAAATATTTTTTTAAACATAAATATATTAAATAATCATTGCATCAAATTAATTTTATTTCAATGATTTAATATATATATATATATATCTGTGTGTGTGTGTGTGTGTGTCTGTTTGTGCTTGTGTTTGTGTGCGTCTATGCGTGTCTATACACATATACACACATATATAACATTCTATTTTCATTTTTTATATAAAAGGTTTATATTGTTTTAAATATTATTTCCCAAACCTATACAGGTAAATGATCATGGAATGTAATAAATGTATAGTGTATTTTTAGTTGTCTTTTTATAAAAAAAATATACACATCATTTATAACTGATGAACCTGAGTTGTGGGTTTGGGTGGTTATACATGGTATTAGGGAAATAGTGAAGTTAATTTTAAAAATTAGATTGAAATTAAGTATTTCAATTCGGCCCCCTGTGTAAATTGTTTTCCATGAAATCTAGAACTAATTACGAGGGCACAATTATTTTAGGGGATAAATAATGTAACATTCCAGAAATTATAAACATAGTTTTATTGTAAAAATATTTTATTAAATGCATTTAGATATAAGTAAATCATTATGATAATATTTTTAATACGGTTTTTAAAAAAAATAATAAATAATATTAAGTGTTTTAATAATTATGTTTATTATTTAATTACAATAGTTATAATTAATTAAAAAATATTATTTACTATTTTCAAATTAATATTCTAAATGAAAATATGGTTTTGTATTGTTTTAGAAGAATGTTTTTTAAAAACCATATTTATTTAATTATTTTCATAAAATATAATTTTTTATAATATTAATTAGAGGTAAAAAAATTTATAGATAGTTATAATTATAAATAAGATTATATATATTTTAAATATATTATATATATTATGTTTCATTATAAAATTTTTAAGTTATAAATATAAATAATTAAAATATTATGAAAAAAATGAATCATATTTAAGTTATAAATATAAATTAAATTTGAATTATTAATATTAAAAATATGAAATATATTTATTTATTTATTTATATTTAAAAACACTAAAATTTTATATATAAAAATATTTTTCCTAAAATATGTTTAAAAAATATTTTCAAACCATTATATGTATAAAAAGATGCATAAATAAAAAAATAAATTTTGATATGTTTTGAAAAAAAATGATAAAAAAAAGATACATGAATTTATAATAACATAATAAAAACTTAATCATGGATTTGACAAAAGAAAAAGTTATGTTAAAAAATAAAGAGAAGTTATAAAAATGGAGTAATGATTTGGAAAGAAGAAGAAATATTTTAATGATTACTACATAAATTGGTAATAATGTAAAACATAAGGGTATAACAAACTTGAGGTTGTATTCAACGGGAAATCATGAAAATGTACTAGAGAAATGCCCATAGTCAATATTGAATGCCTCCATCCATTCCTACGAGATGTCAAACAACTCGACCCTTTTTTATAAACTTTTAATCAATTATCATTGAAAATTTCACCAATTTTTTTCCATATGGATATCTAATTATTGCAACATGGCATATAAAAATATTTAACCTTTTTTTATTTAAACCCTCGATTTTGACATCCAAACATCTGACACTCATCTTCAAAAAATTTTCCATTTTGTTTTTCTCAATTTAAAGTTTCCTCAAATACCTCAATTTACCTAAAAACATGTATGTGCTCACTTCATTTCCAAATATTAATTGTTTTACAAAGTTTCATATATATAGATGTGTGTTTATATATATGTACATATACACACATATATAACTTATTTTTTTTAGTGTATATGAAAAGTGTTTATATCTATTTAATTTTCTCAGAACCTTAATGGTAAATGTTCATGGTTTGTAATAAATATTTTATGTATTTATAGTAATCGTTTTATAGAAAAATTAATCTTTATATATAAGTGTTCAACTTAGGTTGCGGCTTCAGGTTTTTTTGGTTTTTTAATTACATTATAAATACATCTATTTTTTTGTACATACAACAATTAAAACCCGCACGAAAAGCAAGTCAATGTGTAGTGCAAAAAACAAAAATAGAAATCTATATTTTTCCATAGAAATATAACACATTAAAAATTAGTTAAAATTTAAAATATATTCTCTATTTTTAAATAAAATATAAATATGTTATAAATCACTTTTGTTTCCCAATTTATCGATAATATTTATATATATTGAAATTATAACATATATTACATCAATATTATTTATTAAATCAATTATAGTATTCATTAAAAATATAAATATTTAATGTATTATGTTCTACATTATAATAAAAATGTATCTTGTATTATACAAATAAAAATTTAAAATTATTTTAATAAAAACATACAATGTGAAATCATTTTTAATTATAAATTATATTTAAATAATTTGAACATAATTCAATACATATAATTAGTTTAGAATTTAATATATTTTAATATTTTTGAAATATTTATTCTATATCTTAATCGATCTAATTAAGAAATAATATATTAATATTATTTTATTATATTAATTTATTAATAATTTAGATCAAAAGAATTAAATATGTGATGAATTCTTATTTATAAAAAATATTGATAAATATAATATATAATATATTAATGTTAAAATTTGATGTATAATTTATTTATAAATAAATATTATATCGTGATGTTAATATATTTTATATCAATTACATAATTTTTTTAATAAATATATTTTTTTACCATTTTCATAAATACTATTTTTAGGTTATGTGGGAACCCATAAAAAGGACCAAAAAATAAATAAATTTTAAAATTCAAACACAAAACCATATTTTAAATTGAAATGATTTTTTTTTATTTTAAACTGATCCTTGATATTTGGTTGGAGGGTTGGTGTGATGATTCTTATGATGTGGAGGTGATTTATGAGACATGTTATAGAAATGTTTATTTCCCCAGAAAATTCTTAGGAGTGGTGGATGATACGACATCAGTTCTTGTATATGGATGATGTATAAAATCATGACCAAGACACAATATTCTACTCATTATTGTTTTGTTTGGGGAGTTTTTAGTAGGAATTTCTTGTGATCATATCATCTCCTTGTCATTGGATGATGTTTTTTTGGTTCTAATGGGTTTTATGAAGATTTTAAATTCATCAGATGCCTCTGGTGGGTGAATAACCATATATGTTTTATTGGGTCCGATGCATCATTTGTAAAATTATACAAGACATAATATTCATTATAAAAAATATTCCCCAAAATGTTGAAAATGAGAGGTCCATAAATAATAGGGGATATTATACATGTTACTTTTTTTAATAATTTAAATCATATCTTATGAAATGGTACCTCTTCATCGGAACCGTAATCAAAATTTTAATTAATAACTCATCACTCATGAAACACCCAATGTATCCATCGTCTCCATAAATTTTATCGTCATCGTTTATGAAATACATTATAGTGCAAGAGTCAAGGTGGACATTAATAAAAATCATAAATGTTGTGGACCATTACACATGCCAATAAATGACAATATAAAACGACACGTAATAAAGAACAATTATTATAGGAGGGTATATTCTCATATTCTTCAATTTGAATCCATCTCTCAATTGGTTAGAGGGTTGATAAATATGGAAGCTAATGAAAATATAACATGTATACATATATGATTCCAAAAATTAATCAAAATAAATAAAAAAACAGAATTATAACGGAGGAGTGGTAAATATAAATTTATTTTCAATTTGAAGTGTGCCTCCAATGAGGATTATCACCAGATGGCCTATATTTATGTATTTTCTAAAAATTTATTTTTGGTTTTTCCATCATTAGAAAATTATATTTCCTTTTGTATACTAAAATGTAAAAAAGTCTATTTGATAACATCTAGAGAAAAGTTATATTTGGTTGGAATTGAAAACATTAACTTATTCAATCAAATCATTAATGTTGAGAGAAAAAATTCACACACATTTAACTTCCCAACATGTCAGATTTTTTAAAAATCATAATATTTTCTTATGTGGAGATGAATAATGTTAGTGATAATACAAAATCATAAATATATGTAGAATATATCATTTCATTCATGAAAAATATGTATCTACTGATTTTCTATAATCTTATAAATGTACATAGGTTTATTTTTTATAATTATAATATCCTACATCAATTTACCAAAATAGGTATATATATGTAGAATATTTTATAAAATTCCACTAAAATATTAGAAAACTCATTTGACACAAATGAATTTGTTGGTATTTTTTATTATATAGATTATTAATTTTTATGTAGGGAGTGAAATTAATAGTGAATTAAAATTTCCAACCAATTTTTTTGGTATGTGTACAAATGTTTATTTGGAGATTCCCATATTTCTTATAGTGAGATGGAGTTCAAATATCTGTGAATATCATTATTGGAAATATACCCTTGTTAATTTATGCGAAAATATATTTTACAATTTTATTTACCAACACAACTGATGATATGATGGATAATGGTGATATGTGTTTTTTATCTAAATACACATCATTTATATCATGTCTGATTGAATAGAAAAAATAATTCATATATGAATCAATATAGTTTTTTACCCCCAACAATACATGTGTACATTTCGTATTAATCTTAAATGAATTTGATAGAGAATTGGATAACATTCATAGTGACTGTCTCTTATTATAATATCTCCATGTTTGCTAATGCTATTATTAAAAACCTACTTAATAATGATAAAAAAATTCTTTTATTTAATCTCTATTTTTTATCTTTCATATAAGAAGGAATTTCTAACTGAAAATGAGATTTTCGGTTTATGTAGAAAATTCCTACATTGTATTTCCCCAAAAATAAAAATATTAAATTAATTTTTGTTTATCATCCTAAAATGGTTAGAAAATGTGAAAATTTTTTATCCCAAGGATTATTTGGTAAACATGTAACATATATTAGATTAAAAAACAATCATGATTCAAGAAACGATTTTTCTTCTAGGATTATTTGGTAAACATGTACCATTATTCATCTCTTAGATGATGCAAATCTCCAATTTTGTCTTAAATAATGAAGATAAAAACATTTTTTCTTCTTGGAATAATTTATAGGAAAAACATTATCATGATTAAAGAAAAGATTCAATCATTCACAAGAGTGGGGAATTGGTTTTTGGTAAATGTGAATAAATTCCCTACAACACGATTCTATAAAAAATATTTATGTTCCTCTCAATAGGGGAAATATTTTATATATGGATACATTCATGATTACATTCCATTTATTGATCTGAGATTCCTTGATATTATGACCCTTTGGAACACAAAAGGTGATACTTGATATTCTAGTGATGTATCAATTTTGATATGAATTTAATTATGTTTGAGAAACTATTATGAAATGGGATTCCTCAAATTCATTAACAAAGAGAAATGTATTTTCAAAATAATAAACATAATGTTGGATTCAAACTTCTTAGGGTTATATATTCCCTAATTCAATGGAGTAAGATTTATCATGGAATAATCACTTCCAATAATACCACTGACATGATTTTCTTTGATAAAAAATACTACATAATAAAATTGTATTCATATAATGATAAAAATAGGATTCCAATCATGGTAGTGGGATTTATTTAAAACAATCATCTTGTTATTAATTATTTTATATATAAACCTAAAAAAACTTTTCTACATATACCACATTTCATTTAATATGTAAAAGAATAAAAAATTATGGGTTATCTAAAAAAAATTTCATAGTGATATAAAAAATTAAATTCCTGAACATAAAATATGGCTAATTATCCCCCGATGAATGTTTTTTAATAGATCATAAATAATGTTATCTTTATTAGGTGTTTTATAGATTTCCATTTCTAGATGAGTGATTATATTTTAACTTCATATTATCATTATAAAATGAACTTGTGAATTTTTGTGTTATCATATATTTTGAGTTTTCAATTACTTGAAATATGTCCTATGTTTGGTGTTTGTAGACCTTCGAGTCAAAATGGTCACAGTATGCATCAGATTGACTGTAAATTGTTTCAAACAACATCAAGAATTATTGAAGGTTAATTTTCATAATGAGTCTCTAAAATATGAGAGTTTGGGATAAATTTTTATTGAGTGAAAATTATTTTGAATTAAAATTTATCATATTATCTGAAATTCTACACATTATATTTCCATCAAATTACCAAAATGACAAGATTTGTTTCACATAGATAACATAAAAAAATTTATAACTATATTTATATTTATTCATTTATTCACTCAATGTTATTTGATTAAATAATTCAATAAAATCATGAAAACCATTAGCAATTGTTTCAAAAAAATTTGTATAGACCTATACAAATGGTTTTCAAAACTGTTGATATATGAATTTTGAATTTTGGTACCTTTATGAATTGTTTTTGAAAAACCAATAGTATAGGTTCCATAAATTTAATACGTACCTATTGTTTTATCCAAAATATTGGAATAAACATCACATATACGAAATTTTTTGGAAACACATTGTGTACAATGTCAATTTATTGATGACATGCTAATAGTTTGTATAAAACTATTGGTATAGCTATGACCTATACTTAAGGATTATAAAAAAAGAATGTTTTAGGGTCATATGATGGTTTTCATACCAATGGTACTATTCAAAACCATGGTATATGGTCATCTTATGGTTCATATACCAACAATTTCTTAAAAATCGTTGGTATATGTCCTATTTTTGGTTGGGTTGAAAATGGATTTAACCATCATATCCAATAATCTGATGGGCAGGAAACCCCACGATGATGCATTAATACCATTAATAATGAAAATATATCCCGATTACATGATGACATTTTTTATTCATCTCTCATGGGAGAACATCATTCTAAGGAATAATGAATAAGATTTATCCACTAGGGGAAATGAAAAAGAGTGGATAGAAATCATTCATGTTGTGATAATGCAACCTAGATGATCACGTACCATAACACCCATTCATATTCAACCTCTTATGATGATAATTGCAACCACATTAATCATAAAAACATTGGATGGTGGGGGACCACTTATTCCAATGAGATTACGAGATGGGGTTATTTAGATGAATCTATTTATGCTTCCCAATCACCATCAATGATATATCATACATGATCCGAAAGTATTCATGTTATTAAATTTTGCTAAAGCCTTTTTCATATCATTTTTCCCATATAAAATACTATATGGTATAAAGGTAGAATACAATATTTTTGTGGATGAAAGAAGTCGACAATGAGAATAGTGAAACAAAACCATAAACCATTTCTAGAATCTTATAGACATTATGGGTTCTATGCATTTCAGATGATCTTGGACCCCTGATGGTAGATCATTACATGTATAATAGTTTCCGCCTCACTAATGATGAACGATATCAATATATCCTCATTAATATGTCATAACATTATGAGATACATTAAATGGAGTATTCCCATACAATATTAAATTATGGTTGTTAATTCATTGGGAGGGACTACTAGGGGTAATAGGAATTTACAACAATCACAATTTACTATTATCATTATTATGTGGGCCAAAAAAACTATTATAATTTCCCAAATATAATCCAAAAATTCTTTATTCGAACATTTTTGTCCTAGACTATACCATCTTAGCAGTGAAAACTCATAATAACCCTCTAATCCCTTTCGTTGAACCATACATACAATTTATAAAAATGCCATCTGTTATTGGCATCATTAAAATAAGATAAAATAGCAGCAACCTCCTAATCAGAAATTGTAAGGGATGTGGACATCATCCTAGAATTATAAACAAGTCATGGGAGCCTCCCACTAATTAATTTGGCTCTTTCTCTGGTCCTTCAAATTTGTCCCAGTTGAAGAAGAACACCTGATACAATGAAGCATCTCCAAAAAAAGCTTGGGCGGGGGCTAAAGGATACGTTAGAAAAGCTTGTATGGGGGTAATATTTGTATTAAATGATCTGATTGCATAGAGATCTCTGTTTACTAATCAACTCCGATCCTATATTTTCTAAATGATCAATCATGATCAGGTTAATGTATTAATATCCCTTACCCCCAACGGGGTTAGGGATTCATAGATCATCCTAATCCAACAAATGAACTTTTTCCACATATCTTTCCCAATAAGAACATTTATAATTTATTTTTAATTTGTCCAGTTAACAATTTATGTTGCATAAATAAATACATATTATAATTTTGAATCGATTGAGATACATCCTTTATATGTTCTTCCTTCCATACATTAGATACCCTATTAAAATTCAATCCCTGAAATTTTTCTAACCAGTCCATGATGCTTGAAAAACCCACTCTTTTTGTGTGACCAAAAATCATACGGATACAAACATATTTATTATTTTTATAAACCACTTGAATAATTCAGGATCAGAAAAGATATTCCTTTCTACAAGCAGTCTCACAGGAGAAGATAGAAATATATGATTTGGAATAATTTATCACTTTCTTATATATCTGGATATGTTTGAAAAAAGATAAGAATTATTAAAGTGTGTACCTTGATAAAAATAAATATCATATCAGAAAATGATATATGGGAATCCTTCCCCCATGATATATAATGGCTTTAGCTTCCAAATAAATAAATTTATCAAAAAAAACATTCCCCCAAGACTCACAAGAAAGGGGAGTGTGGGCCACCTATCTGAACAACCTGGTATGGGTGGACCATTGAGAGAGTACCATCGATATTGATCTTGTAGGATACACCTGAATTCTTACTGATGTTTCATTAGTATAATAACACTATTATGATGCTTTTTTATTTAAATAATTATGTATTGAATAATCATTTCGAATTTTACATTTCAATTTTTTTTAATGAATTAAAAATTCATATTTTTGTTGAATGTATTTTTTTTGAATTATTGATATAGTTTCGCCAAGTAGGATGTTATTTATTAGTCTTTATTAAAAAATAGAAGTGATTGGTCCAATGTTTTTTTAGAACATTGAACAATATTTTTTGGATGAGTAAATCATGTAACAAAATGGTGGTATAAGAAACTAACATTATAAACCATGTATGAATCATATTGAATGATATTTAATATGAATAAAATTTTCACTAAGATCAATTTTTTTTGTGATGCATAATAAAAAACAAGTTAAAGCCCATGCAATAGATTAACTCACTACCATTGGTTTGGAGATGTTTGATTAGTCCAAGAAGTTCTAGGTGTAGAAAAATAGGATGAAATCCACGAGAGAGCATGAATAGGTAAAAGAAACATGATCTCTTAGTGTTGAATTTATATTACCAATAAGGGTTTATCAGTTATTTCAAAAAGTGTTGATAAATATGATATTTATTAGTGCGAATTTGATAACTGCAATAAAATATAGGTTATAGCATTGCAAAAAAATTTCCGATAAAACTTATCAGTATCAGTACTAAAATTATAGTAGATAATATCTAAATTTATTAGTACAAATATTATATAATTGATATATATTGGTTATATGACACAATTTTAATTTTAGTGTTGAAAAAATTATTTAAATGGAAATAATTAAATATTAAATGAATAAATTCTAAAAATGAATACATTCCAAAAAAATTTAAAAATAATTAACCTTATTTATGAATATATATTAATAAATTCCAGATTTAAAAAAATGACTAAAATTGAGTTATTAATTATCAACAGACTCCTATAACATAGAAAAAATTGTCACATTTTATTAATTATATATATTAATTTTAAAAAATTAAAAAACATATATATATATATATTAATGAAGATGAAAACATCGTGAAATTTTTATAACATAGTAAATACATAAAAAAGAATTTTAATGAATAATTACATTAATTTCGAACAAGTAAAAAATAATTAGTGAAAATATTAAAAAAATAATTTTAAAAAATAAATTATATATGTAAGAACACGGATTATTTGATAATATTTTTTGATAAATTTTATTTTTGATTAATATGAGACTGTGAAAATTGAAGGTTCTTGATTCCAAGGCCTGGTGTTCCTGGAATGGAATTCTGAAATTTTTTTAGGTATGTTCTATAAACGTGCAGGTGATGCATTCAAACATTTAAACCGGTGCAACGAATTAAAATATAAGGACACTATTGAATTCACAATGCCATGATTCACCTAAAGAAGACATCATTTGGACCGCAGATTGTTGGGAGGAAAAGATAGTTTTTCATAAATTAAAATGAATAATAAAATAACATGAAAATGTTATTTAATTTTCACTGTAGTGGTTGAGCAGCGTGGGGGTGACCAATGATTTTTCATCCATTTAATGGCATGAATCTTGGTTTTTTAACAATGACTTTGAATTATTCAATGAATATCAAAAATGAACTCCATTTATGTGATGAATCTTGGTTGATTATGGAAGATATTTAATTGAATATTGGGTGTGGTATTTTTAAATAAAAGAGATGAAACTCTGATGAAGTGTTTTGGTGTCTTCCACTGATGAGGAACATGAGTTTGTAATGCAATGTTTAAGGGGTTGAACCAAGAACGAATAACACATGTGGCTTCATCAAAAACTGAATCTTCTTCCACCACAGAGACATCTATAATGAATCTGGAGGTAGGGTGTTTGTAATAGTTTAATTAATATGGTTCAAGTTGAATTATGAGCTACCTACATGTTACGATCCTAACGCGGAAGATGCAGGCCCAATGAACGTGGCCCAGACAATTTTTCACTCCATTATTTTCATTCTCTATGGGGTACAATTTTCTAACTCCCTAGAACCTTGAATCTAGGATCCGCGCAGCAACGACGTCATATCGGGAGGCCCGTTGGCGCGAGCAGAGGGGAAACAGACCACTCGATCTCACCCACTGGCACGTGGAAGACGATTCAGTGCGACACCGGTGACTTGTGTCGTCAGCTAGTGCTGGTCGCAAAAGTTGTAGGCACCACATGGCTCTACACCAGACCTGATGTTGCTACAAACACCTATCAGACTGCATTATCAATGTGGCAAGATACCGTGTCCTGCTGTGTTGGGGCTGCATTGGAGGGTCGACCACGCCCTGAGAATCCCACTGACCACGTGGCAGCACCACGTGGAACTGCTGATTGATTATCCAAATGACTCTTTGTCCGTTCGAAGACTCGGGTGGCCACTCAGCTGGTGAGCTGCACCCGCGCAACAGGCCAGATCACCCAACGGGCCGTGCCCTGCCGATTAGACTAGCCGGTCCATGGCCTAGCAGGCCGATACCACCATGGCCATGCCTAACTAAGTCAGCCTAGGCCAGTTCTGGCTGGTTTGGGTCAGACACCGACCGGGTCAGGGGGACCATAACTGGGATGGGTCGGTCCGACAATGGTCAAACTAGACCCGGACCCATTCAGACCCATCTATCTAAACGAGCAGTATCATTCTAACCAATCATCCATTTCAAAAACCACATACGGTGCTGAGATCCTTGGAGATAGATGGTCTATTTGAGATACTCCTCCTATGTTTTGGAAAATGTTCGAGTACGTTCGGGATGTATCGTACCTGAATCTAACCGGGCACTGGGAAATAAAATCCCAATTACACATAGACCGAGCATCCGGTTGATGTTTATTCTCTTGAATTGGAACCCTTAATAAATTATGGTCCTTTGTATTAACCCTTCATGGATCTTCATATAATTTGATGCACGAATGATAACGATAGGAAAAGATACTATGGAACTCAAGCACACTGACTATGGTGATTCCTGTGGTAGGTTGTCATCCATGTAGACACCATGTATGGAACATCATCTAGAGAACCTGTGTGGATAAAAATCATAGAGACCATGTATGGATCAACATCATAGAAACCATTTATGGATCCGAATCTAGAGACCCTTTTTGGACCTGCATCGTATCCACCATGTGTAGATCTGCATCATAGATACCCTGTGAAGATCGGCATCTAGAGACCCTGTGTGGATTAGCATCATAGAGATCCTATGTGGATCATCATTCTAGAAATCTACTGTAGATCAATAGTGCACAACCCTATGAGGACCATCCTTGTATCTTCCTTTCGTCGATCAGTTGTATAGAACCATTTGTGTATCGACATTTGAACAACTCTTTCATGGTTTCGCTGTGAATACTTCGTTATGAAATAAAATGATAGATAATAAGACTAATCATATTTCACCCTGGTCTTTTTGTTCTATGCCTGGTTTCAACTGAGTCTCTTTATTTGTGATTCATGATTGAGATATTGATTTGTCATTTTACTTTTTGTACCATTTAGATACCATTGGGGGTCTCAGGGTCTCTACTGGGTATTGGTATACTCACTGTTGCATGTGCTTCGCCCACAACTTGTTGTGTCTTGTGCAGATGACGGGAATCCTTTACTGTGACTCGGGAAGTGAGGATCCGTTGGTGGAAAGCGATGACGGTTGACATGGAGAGATGTGGAGATGATTTGTACATACCATTAAGCTATGATCGTTGGTGGACAATCGCATGATTGTTTTTACTATTTTCAATTATAGTTTAATCTTTCAGTTGGGATTGATTTTTTACCCCATCAATCTTAGTACAACAATTTATTACTGCAGATGTACTTCGTGGTTGAATCATTTTGTGTTCTTGGACTATGTTTTTGTACAGTCGTAAAGGCAATGCCTTCCTGTTTTAGGTATATTCCTTTTCGGTGCAAGTAATTGAACCCTGTACTATGGATGGTCTAAAGACCCGGAAATTTCATAGAAAATTTATTCTTAATTTTCTTTGGAATTTTACAAGAACAAAGTTTCTCACGGCACCTGAATCTGAGTCCCGGTGTGCCCAGAATCATTTTATGAAGTTTGGATCAGGTACATTCAGTGAACGAATGAGTGGGTTTTTCTATCTTTTGAACCGGTGGTCGGAATTGAAATCCGAGGGCACAGATGAACTCGCAGCGCCGATAATTGCTTAATGGGACCTTATGCGCTGTTGCGTTTTGTCGCATGAGGTGGTTAATTTTTGGGGATTCGATAAGTCTTAAATAAATTGTAGTGATACAATTTATTTTATGTGGAAGTTAATTTCTTCATAGAGAAGTTGGAGGTGGGGCCACACCCCACCTAACATCCCATGAGAGGGTATGACCAAGGGTGGTGGGGTCCGCATGAAACCCTAACCCTTCACCTTCCCTTTATCCCCCACGAACTTCCCACCATTTAACACTCGTTGTGTTTAAATGCATAACTCTACAACCACCCTTAAACTCCCATGCTTTTAATGTGTCAACTCCCCATTAATATCCTCTTCCATTAAGTTTGTTAACTCCTCTTTTTTTGTGTAACTCTTCACCTTTTCCTTCCACCATTAATTCATGCCAACATTCCATAATTAATGAGATGAGTCTCATCATTTGTTTAATTAAGTGGTTTGGTTAGAATTTTAAATCTTCGTGGTGTGAATAAAAATAATATCATGGGATATTATTTTGAGTTAGAGATTTTTGTGTGTGAGAAAACATTAGCAATGTCCTAGAGTTTTTTGGAGAGCTTTGGTGCGAAGAAGAAGAGAACATTCCTTCAATGAAGAACGATGAATCATCAATGAATAATGGTTCTTCTTCAATGAAGAAAACCTTCCCTTAAATGTAAAACGACTCAGCGTCCACGGTTCTCCATCCTCTTATTTCATAGCAACAAGTGAGGAGACGTCGTTTCCACCTCGGACGCACCCCGACGTCCACAGAATCTACGTCCGACCCCGTTACACCGTTCTCCGCGACACTGGACGTGCGACGTCAAATATCCATGTAGGGGAATTTATTTGGTGTTCTCTTATCTTTTGATAAAATAATGATCAGCGAGGACCAACCAATTCCCTGTTTATACGTGGATCGTTCGTTCATGCGGATTGATGTTGATGATTTTTGTTTTTTTCCATGAATTATTTCTTGCCGTACGTCGACTTCTAATAGATGGCCGCTTTCTATCATTATAACTGGAGGTGGTTGGACCACACAGACATGGCCGACCCTCCTCCCCCCTTGTTGTTGAATTTGTTGCGGCACGTGAAAGGTGGCGTGGTGCCGTTGCACCGTGCAGAATTTATGAGGAAGGGCTAAGTAGCGTGGTGCCGTCGCGCCACACCGATAAAGTTGAACAAGCCACGGTGCCATCGCGCCGCGCCGGAAAACGACAAAAGAAGCCGCACAAGCTTTGTGGGATCTTTTCAGTGATGGTCGGGTCCGAGGATGATCACTGGCAAAGACCGCATGAGAATCGGACCACCGGAGCATGTCCAGTGGTCCGCGGAACCCCCCCTCCGGCTCGTTACGCTGGTGCGGCGGCTCCGGCGGTCGGGGGTGGCGGTGCCCGGAGCGCCGCCGGAAGAATACGCCGCGGCTGAAGCCGCGACGGTGGAGCACAGTCCCGTGACCGCGCGGGACCTGAGGGGGGCAGCGGCACGCGGCCGGCTGCCACTTCCGCTGGCACGAGTGGCCCCACGCGGGACCGCATTTCTTCATGCGGCGGCAGCACCAACCGGGTCGGACCCAGAACCGGGACGGGTCGACCTGGTTAGGGCCGACCCATGGGGGTTGGGCTGGGTCGGTTCGGGCCCAGACCCCCCGTTTTCGGATCACATTTGGTCAAATGACCATATCATGGGCTATGGACCTCCGATCTACGCACTGTCACAGGTGATGTGATCCTTGTACTGAGGCGGTCGTTTTGATAAATTGCAGTCAAGGATTCGGAATACTTTGATTTCGTCCGGGTTGGTTCGGATACAAAAACAACCGGGCCCTCGGAGCGGAAACACTTATATCTTGAGCTTCGGACGACACCTTGACGTGTTGTCGACTTTGATGGATTCCTCTAATGAGACATATCTTGTGGATTACTCCGCTCGAGGTTTGGATGCTGCCGGAGTGCAGTCGGGTTGGTTCTCTCACGAAACAAACCAGACCCCTAGAACGAAAAAAGCCAATAACTCATAGATCGGGCGTCCGATTGACGTGCCATCTGTCTCGTTGAATTCCTCTAAGTGAGACAGATCTTTTGGCTTACACCGCTCGAGGTTTGGATGCCGTCAAAGAGCGGTCGTGTTGGTTCTCTCACGAAACCAACCGGGCCCCTGGAAAGAAAAAAGCCATTAACTCACAGACCAGGAGTCCGATTGACGCGTTGTATGTCTCGTTGAATTCCTTTTGATGAGACTGATCATTTAGCATAATTCGCCCGTGTTTTGGTTGCTGTTGGATAGTGGATGGGTTGTATTGTACCTGAAATCCAATCGGGCCCTTGGAACGGAAAAACTATTATCTTTCAGACTGGACGTCTGTTTGACGAACCGTTAGTGGCGTTGGTGATCCCGTGGAGAAACGGTCCCTTCGAGTATACCCTATGAGAGTTCGGAGTACAGTTGAGATACGGTCGGGTTGGTTCGCACTTGTAACCAACCGGGCCCCTGGGATGAAAAGGCTAATAACTCCTAGACCGGGCGTCCGATTGACGCGCCGTCTATTGTGTTGAGACCCCTATGACGAGGATGTCCTTTGAGATACTTATTCGTGGGATTTTTAGATACTTGGAGTGGCGACCTGTAGCTCATGGAGCAGACCCTCCGAGAGACGAGTGTGCAGTATACGGAGATCGTGTAGTCGTCTGAGACCTGACGACTTCTTGATAGACTCGACATGGAGTGAGTCTACTAGCCCATTGGACGGAGCACTACATTGTGAGGTGCATGCCTATGGCGGACAGAGCACTACCTGTGTGATAGTGCAGACACGCGGTACTCATCCGGAGAGTACCTCGGTAGGCTACTAGGGGGTGTGCACTACTATGTTTGGGTAGCATACCCTGGTGGAAAGCACTACTGTGTTTGGGTGGATGACCCGTGATATTCGACAGGAGGAGTACCTTAGCAGTCTTAGGTTAGTGAGCAGTACCTCGGAGTCGTGACAAGACCACTATACATTCCAAAGACAGAGGTCTTCAGCAGTTACAGTTTCGATAATGAAAATCCTATTTTGAGCTGAGTCTATTACCTTTGTGTTTCCTCGTGATTGTGATGGGTTACTTGATAACTTAGGTATATGTATGGGCATATACCTAGGTAGTGGTTATCCGTCGATTTCATAATATTTGTGTTTCCTCCTGATTGAGATGTGTTACTTGACAACTTAAGTATATGCATGGGCATATACATATGTAGAGGTTATCTATTGATATCATCTTTTTGGTTATCCATGTTGGTTTTAGTGAGACCTTGAGGGTCTCGGGGTCCCTACTGAGTATTGTTATACTCACCCCTGCACAGCCTATGCCCACACTTCGTTGTGTTGGTTGCAGACGAAGGGCATTGCTGACGGAGGCCGAGTGATCGAGGACTGGACGGTACCCAGAGGTGGACCACACGACGAGTCAGTATCCGGAGGTGGACTTCACGGCGAGTCAACAGTCGGAGGAGGTTGACGGGCGAGAGCATTGTGGAGGCTATCTGTACCTACCCTTTAGGTAGGATCCGTGGTGGATGATCCAGGAGCTTCGCCATCTGTACCTACCCTTCAGGTAGGATCCGAGGAGGACGACCCAGGAGCCACTTCCGTTCTTCCATATGGTGTACATTGTTCAGCTGTAGTTGTACTTTCATTTGAGTTTGTATTCTGGCCCATTTACCTTTCAGCACTTCTCTTTGTACTTAGTGTTTTACTTCCACTTGTACCATGTGGTGTTTTTTTTTTACTTTTATAACGGCAATTCCTTCCCTGTTATCGGGATTTACGCCTTTGGTGCTAGACGCTAGCCCCTGGCCTATGGAAGGCGGGCTTGGGGTATTCACGGCATGGGCCCCGAGGATGGGTCGTGAAAAATTGGTATCAATGTAGTAGGTCCTACCATAGAACTTATAACTCTGACATTTTCTTTCAGAGAAGCAATTGTGTTAAGTGTACCGAGTGTGGTTTTCAGTTCAGGGAGTCCAGTGTTGGTGCGGGAGTCCAACGTATCCATACACCAGGACCCTGACAACTTATTTTCGTCTTTGTGCATGAAAACACTGATTGTGTGTCTATTTCCGGAAGTTTTTAAATGTCATATCTAACCAGTTTAGCTCACCAGGTATAATCGTTTGACCGTGTCACGTTGTTTCTTTCAGGATGCCTTTTCAGGGACGACATACTAGAGCCCAGAGGGATGTGCTTACTGATAGCTTTCCATGCGACGAGGCTTCGGTACAAGTCTTTCTTGCATTTGAGGCACCAGCGGAGGCACCAGCGGTTCTGAGGAGAGACGGACCAGCAGGCGGCTGAGGATTGGCTGGAGGCTGTGGTGAGAGTCTTCAGGCTAGTAGGGACGCCTGCAGACTTCATGGTGATCATTGCTGCCAGGACTTCTTCAGGAAGCGTCAAGCAGCTGGTGGATCCACTTTTTCCAGTTTTGCGACGGGATTACCATTACATGGGAAGAATTCAAGACCTTATTCAGGGTGGAGTTTGTTCCAGTAGCTCTACACCCCGAGCGTGTTTAGGAGCTTCTACCTTTGCCAATTTTTTTTTCAATCAGCAGCTGAGCCATTTGTGGGCAGTACACAGATGATGCATAGGTCCAAGAGGACCAGAGCCAGCCGTATGAGGAGTATGAAGTGTTATGAATGCGGCGGGAAGCGTCACCTGGCACGTGACTGTCCGACTCCATGTACAGTTGATCTGTATGCTTTGGAGGAGCCAACGATGCATAAGCAGCAGCGGGTGCTTGAGAAATAGTGGAGTAGTGGACAAGGTAGTATAGCTCCGGGAGCATGTGGATAGGAGCAGAACTATTGGATACATCTCTTGTACTTCTAGATCCATGTTGTTGTTGTATTCGTGTCTTTGTACTATGAGCTGCAATAATAAAAAGACATGTGTCTTTGAGATGTTTGCTTTCCTGTCCTTTTGTATGGTTTATATTGTGTGGTCTTAGATAAAACTGTTGACTTGACCCTCACTTTCGAGATTTCTACTGGAGGAGACCCTGTGACCTCACACTGATGCCGACAGTGTGACTCGACCCTTGGAGGCGAGAGTGACAGTTGGATCTCTTGGTAGTTACGTCGAGGCCTTACGACGTCATCCATGGAATGAATACATCATTCATGTCAAGATTGACTGTAATAGGCATTGGGAATGGTTCATTAAGGGGATGAGACCGAGTTTCACTTTTCGGCAAAGGATAAATTTTAGCAGCTCTTTCAGATCGTAGGATAGGAAGGTGTAGATCATCCAGGAGTGGATGAAGACTACACAGTGCAGTATGAAACAGAAAACTAGCACCAGTCTTAGAGACTCAGGCATGTTAAATGTTTCCATAAGAGGAATATTAAAGGAGAGATGAGTCTGTGAAGCAGCAGACGTGGAGGCAGAGCTATGAGAGCAGCATGAGGTGGTGTACATCTTAACATGCTACAACCACCCGCCTTAGTTATCCCCGCCAGGCTCAGGGAGCTGAAGTGTGGAGGAAGAGGGTAGCTGCATGCGGTCAGGGAGAATGACCCGATAGCTCCAAAAATGATTCAAAGGACAGTTTGTGTCCACTACTAGCTGTTTTAGTAATAGACGTCGATACGAATCATTCCTTGCTTTCACAAATCTTGTCCCAGACCTATAGTTTCTGCTAAGCCGTGGACATGACCCTCACATCTGGAGATACCTTGGGAGGAGACTCGATAATCACACTTACGCCGACAGTGTGGTCAGACCCTAGAGGAGAGAGTTTCGGTTGAAATCTCTTGGTGGCATCGTCGAAGCCTTATGACGTTGTGGTTTAACTATGACGTCGGAATGGGTTATTCTTGGTTGGTGAAAAGGAAACCCCAGGCAGCCCAGGATAAACTCATGCACATGAGGGTGCGACCGATCACTCTTGAGTCGGTCAACCTTACCCTCGTGGTAGTAGTCGTTTTGAGTTCCAGTTCTAAATAGTAATTGGAGACCTCTAGAGTTCGAGGAAGACGATCACGTCCTTATACGGGTCTCACCTCGACGAGGTTTATGGAGATGTGGCCTAGGCGACAAGTTATCTCCGAGGTTCAATGGACCTTTCTATGTCCTTAGCTGGGTAGGAGAGGTGGTTTACCTCTTGAACCATCCAACATAGTTGCACCAGGTGTACGACGTTTTACAATTATCTCAACCGAGGAGATACATACTCGACCCTTCGCATATCATCGACCATGAGCAGGACGATGGCGATATGTTTACTTCCACGGAGGATCCTGTGAGGATCGAGGATCGATAGGAGCGGATCCTATGAGGATGGTCGATTCCTCGAGTGCACATTATTTGGCAGTACATGAATCTCTAGGTAAGCACATGGGAGCGGAAGGCTCAGATGCGTACACAATACCGCTTTTGTGACCAGAGTTTGTGTTGAAGCTTTACGGGGACATAAATCCCTGAGGTGGGAGTAATGTAAAGACCCGGAAATTTCAAGGAAATTTTTTTCTTAATTTTCTTTGGAATTTTTCAAGAACGAAGTTTCTGACGACACCTGATTCCAAGGCCCGGTGTGCCAGAAATCATTTTCCGAAGTTTGGCTCGAGTACGTTCAGTGAACGGACGAGCAGGTTTTTCTATCTTTTGAACTGGTGCTCGGAATTGAAATCTGAGGGCACCGATGAACTCACAGCACCGATAATTTCTTAAGGGGACCTTAAGCGCAGTTGCATTTTGTCGCATGTGGTGGTTAATTTTTGGGGATTCGATATGTGTTAAATAAATTGTAGTGTTATAATTTATTTTATGTACAAGTTGATTTCTTCATAGAGAAGTAGGAGGTGGGGCCACACCCCACCTAACTTCCCATGAGAGGGTATAACCAAGGGTGGTGGGGTCAGCACGAAACCCGAACCCTTCACCTTCCCTTTAACCCCCACGAACATCCCCCCATTTAACACCCCTTGTGTTTAAATGTATAACTCTACAACACCCCTTAAACTCCCTTGCTTTTAATGTGTCAACTCCCCATTAATCTTCTCTTCCATTAAGTTTGTTAACTCCTCTTTTTTTTGTGTAACTCTTCACCTTTTCATTCCACCATTAATTTATGCCAACATTCCTTAATTAATGAGACGATTCTCTTCATTTGTTTAATTAATTGGTATGCTTTGAATTTTAAATCATTGTGGTGTGAATAAATATAAAATCATGGGATATTATTTTGAGTTAGAGGTTTTGGTGTGTGAGAAAACATTAGCAATGTCCAAGAGTTTTTGGGAGAGCTTTTGTGTGAAGAAGAATAGAACATTCCTTCGATGAAGAGCGATTCATCTTCAACGAAGAACAGTTCTTCTTCGATGAAGAACACCATCCCTTCAATGTAAAATGACTCGTCTTCCACGGTTCTCCATCTTCTTCTTCCATAGTAACAAGTGATAAAACGCCGTTTCCTCCTCGGACGCACCCCGACGTCCACGGAATCTACGTCCGACCCCGCGACGCCGTTCTCCGCAACACCCGACGTACAACGTCAAATATCCATGTAGGGGAATTTATTTGGTGTTATCTTATATTTTGAGAAATGAACTACGAGCGCGCACCAACCAATTCCTGGTTGATCCATGGATCATTCGTTCATGCGGATTGATGTTGAGGATTTTTGTTTTTGTCCATCAATTATTTCTTGTCGTACGTGGACTTCTAATAGATGGCCGCTTGCTATCATTATAACGGGAGGTAGTCGAACCGCAAGAAAATGGACGACTTTCCTCCCCCCATTGTTGTTGAATTTTTTGTGGAACATGAAAGGCGGTGTGGTGCAATGGCACCGCGTGGAAATTAAGAGGAAGGGATATGAAGCGTGGCGCCGTTGCGCCCCACCAATGATGTTGAACAAGCCACTGCGCCATCGCGCCGCACTGGAAAACGAAAAACAAAGCCGCACGGGCATTGTGGGATCTTTGCAGCGATGGTCGGATCCCGGGATGATCACTGGCAAAGAACGTAGGCGAATCAGACTACCGGAGCGTGTCTGGTGGTCCACGGAACCCCCCACCGGCGCAGCGGCGCCCGTGGTCGGGGGCGGCGGCGCCCGGAGCACCGCCGGAAGAATCTGTCGAGGCTGAAGCTGCTGCGGCGGAGCACGGTCCGGCGACTGCGCGGGACCGGAGGGGGGCGGCGGGATGCGGCGGGCTGCTGAGTTCGCTGGCACGGGCAGACCCACGCGGGGCCGCAGTTCTTCACGCGGGGGCAACGCCCTGCTCCGGTCCGCTCTGCCGAAACTGGCCGAGCCAACCCACCAGTCGGGCTGGGTCGCACCCAGGCCGGCCTGATCCACCCCGGCCGGGCCGGGTTGCACCAACCGGGTCGGACCCGGACCCGGGTCGGGTTGACCCAGTTCGGGCCGACCTAGGGGGGGTTTGGTCGGGTCGGTCCGGGCCCAGACCCCCCGTTTTCGGATCACTTTCGTTCAAATTCCCATATCTTGGGCTACGGACCTCTGATCGATGAACCGTCTGTGGCGATGCGATCCTTGTACCGAGACAATCGTTTTGACATATTGAACTCAAGGTTTCGGAATACCTTGGGTTCGGCCGGGTTGGTTCGGTTACGAAACCAACCGGGCTCTCAGAGCGGAAACACTTATATTTTGAGCTTCAAACGTCCGATTGATGTGCCGTTGACTTTGATGGATTACTCTAAGTGAGACGGATCATTTGGCTTACTCTGCTAGTGGTTTGGATTCCGTCGGAGTGCGATCGGGTTGGTTCGCTCACGAAACCCACCGGGCCCCTAGAAAGAAAAAAGCCAATAACACACAAATCAGGCATCCGATTGACGCTCCGTCTGTCTCATTGAATTTCTCTATGTGAGACGGATCTTTTGGCTTAATCCACTCGAGGTATGGATGTCGACATAGTTTGGTCAGGTTGGTTCTCTTTTGAAACAAACCGGGCCCCTGGAATGAAAAAATCCAATAACTCACAGATCGGGCGTCTGATTGACGCCTTGACTGTCTCATTGAATTCCTCTTGATGAGACGGAACTTTTGGCATTCTTTTCCCAAGTTATGGTTACTTTTGGATAGTGTCCAGGTTGGATTGTACCCAAAATCCAACCAGGCCCTTGGAATAGAAAATCTGTTATCGTTCAGACTGGACGTCTGTTTGGCGAACCGTCAGCGGCATTGGTGATAACGTGGAGAAACAATCCCTTTGAGTATACCCTATTAGATTTTGGAGTACAGTTGAGATACCGCCAGGTTGGTTCACACTCGAAACCAACCGGGCCCCTAGGATGAAAAGGTTAATAACTCCCAGACTGGGCGTCTTATTGACGCGACGTCTGTTACGTTAAAACCCCTATGACGAGGTGGTACTTTGAGATACTTCTTAATGGGTTTTTTAGATACTTGGAGTATCGACCTATAGCTCGTGTAGCGGACCTTACCTGAGACGAGAGTGCGGTGTACGGAGACCGTGTAGCCGGATGAGACCTGACGACTGCTTGACCGACTCGACTTGGAGTGAGTCGACCAGCCTAGTGGATGGAGCACTACTTTGTGTGGTGCAGACCCATGGCGGATGGAGCACTACCTGTGTGACAGTGCAGACCTGCGATACTCATCTGGAGAGTACCTCTGTAGGATACTAGGGGTGTGCACTACTGTGTTTGGTTGGCATTCCCCAGTGGGAAGCACTACTGTGATTGGGTGGCTGACCCGCGATACTCGACAGGAGGAGTACCTCAGCAGTAATAGGTTAGTGAGCTGTAACTCGGAGTCGTGACAGGACCACTGTACATTCCAGAGACAGAGCTCTTCAGCAGTTACGGTTTTGATAATGAAAATCCTGGTTTGAGCTGAGTCTATGACATTTGTGTTTCCTCATTATTGAGATGGGTTACTTGATAACATAGGTATATGTATGGGCATATACCTGGGTAGTGGTTATCCATTGATTTCATAATCTTTGTGTTTCCTCATGATTGAGATGGATTAATTGATAACTTATGTATATGCATGGGCTTATACCTAAGTAGAGGTTATCTGTTGAGATCTTCTTTGTGTTTATCCATGATGTTTTTAGTGAGACCGTGAGGGTCTCGGGGTCCCTACTGAGTATCGTTATACTCACCCCTGCACGGGCAATGCCTGCACTTCGTTGTATTGGTTGCAAACGACGGGCAGTGCTGACGGAGGCCGAGTGATCGAGGACTGGACGGTACCCGAAGGTGGACCACACGAAGAGTCAGTATACGGAGGTGGACTTCACAACGAGACGACACTCAGATGAGGATTACGGTCGAGAGCATTGTGGAGGATATATGTACCTACCCTTCAGGTAGGATCCGTGGTGGACGATCCAGGAGCTGCGCCATCTGTATCTACCTTTCAGGTCAGATCCGAGGAGGATGACCCAGGAGCCGCTTCCGTTCTTCCAGCTGTTGTACTTTGTTCAGTTGTAGTTTTACTTTCATTTGGGTTTGTATTCTGGCCCATTTACCTTTCAACACATCTCGTTGTACATAGTGTTTTACTTACGCTTGTACTCTGTGGTGTTTTGTTTACTTTTATAAATGCAATGCATTCCCATTTATCGGGATTTACGCCTTTGGTGGTAGATGCTAGCCCATGGCCTATGGAAGGTGGGCTTGGGGTAGTCACGGTATGGGCCCCGAGGACGTGTCGTGATAGATGGAAACACTGGGGTAGTCATTGAATGGGCCATGGAGGATGGTTCTTGAGAATGTGGTATCAGATGAGTCAATTATACTGAAGAAAAAGTACTATGATATTTCATATGGTGAAATAGAGTTCAGTGTCTTGATTTTGGTTTCAATTCAGGGAGTCATGTGTTGGGGTGGCAGCTAACTTATCCACACACAAGGACCCTAAATTCTGATTTACAACATGGTGCCTGAAAACACTGATTTCTTGTGTTTCCGAAATGTTTTACCATTGATCTCATCTGATCCCAATCACATGGTATAACCTATTGAACATGGCACACCTATTTTTTTAATTAAGACTACATGTCAGTAGCCATCGAAGATTCCATAGAGAGATCACGAGGACAACCTACCATGTTTTGAGGCTTCGGTGTAGGGCCCCCTTACAATGATAACTCTTTCTGGTGGTGCACCAATAGCACCACTACTCATTGGGAAGCTGTTTCCACTAGCCCCACATCCATATAGTGCACGCCGAGAGGGTGTATTGAACGATTTATAGAGAATGATTCCTCCAAAATTTCGAAGCTAGATAGACACCCATGTAGCTGAGGACTGGTTGGTGGCACTGGCCAGATTATTCAGCATAGATTGGACACCAACAGAGTAGATTGAGATCCTAGTTTCTAGTTTTTTTCTATGTCATGGCATGAATATGGTGGAGACGAATGCTCTAGTCTCACGAGGATACGACACATTCCTGGTTTGATTTCAAAGCCCTCTTCAGGCCATAGTTTGTACCAGCAAAATTATGCTCAGTTAGAATTCCAGAGCTACTGCACTTATAGCAGGGTATCCTATCTGTGCCCCAATGTTCAGTGAGGATTACTGAACTCTCGCTCTACTACAATGACTTGTTATGAGACCCATTCATCCAGGATTGAACATTTGAGAAGGGTCTATATTTGGAGATCATAGTGCCGATGATGTCGTAGAATAACCCAATGTAGGATGGAGAATGTATTGTTTGGGGAGAGATTCTTATCTGATCAGCCACCGATGGGGAAATCCATCACCAGGCGATAGGTAGCCGACTCATCTGCAGCATGTAGTAGGTAGATATAGCGGAGTTCCAAGCAGGCCAGACCCTCTAGTTTATGACCCCAGGTAGTAGGTTCAAAGGTACAGAGCTCGCGACACAAAGGGGATGAGTTGTGAAGCACCCTTTGGTTCACAAGCTGTCTGTTTGGCCACATGGCTTAGGACTACCTGAATCTCCATACTGACGAACATCAGATAGTTGAGTGACCACTTACAGAGATTAATAGATGCGAGTGAGGATTTATCTAGCTCGGCGAAAATGGAAGAGAAGTAGGTCATATAGTAGGTGGTGGATGATGTTTTGAGGCACTACCACCACCACCCCCAGGTGGTCCACCCCAACCACAGGGATCAGGTTGACATGGGTTAGCATAGCTACATGTGTAATATGCATATGACCATGGAATTCAAGAGATGATTAGAGGTATTGTATGTTTCTATTTCACCATAGATGCAGTACTTATGAAAACATGTCCCAGTCACTCTTTCATTTCCACAGAACTCGTTCGGAGCTAGGGGATTATGATGGAGTCGTTGGATAGATCCGTACAATTAGAGACTCTTGTGGGAGTATTTTTTATGATTACACACTGGATCAGGTTGTGCGAGATCACTTTAGGGGGAGAGAGAATCGACTGTGGTCTCATAGTAGAAGCATTAAGGCCTTATGACGTCATCTGGGTTATGGATGGAAATTAATAGTTCATGGTCAGATCGACAGTTTTAGGAACAATGTATTGTGTTTCAACAATGATTGGATCATGTTTACCTTCACTGGTGAGAATGGAATGTTTTTAGCATAGAATGAACTTACTAATAAGGAAATTTAGTAGATTACACATCATATGGATAGCCTTACCCTTAGAGATGTTGTTGTGAGCTGTATGAGTTATCCAGTAGTTGTGGACCAGTAAGCTGATGCCATTATAAATGTTGTTTCGATACAACTTCCTCACATATAGATTAAATTATACATCAACCTATACCTTCAGATGACACTGATATCTATGCCAGCATATCAAATGGCTCCTGTAGTGCATCACGAGTTGTGAGTACAACTGGAGGACTTGCAGAGGAAAGGATTCATAAGACCCAGGGTCTCTGCATGGTCATCCCCAATTTTGTTCTTCAATAAGGTATATGGGAGTCTAGTGATTTTTGTGGACTATTGGAACCTGAAATAGGTAAAATTGAATAACAATTATCCAATGCTGAGGGTTGATGACCTCTCAGACTGACTTGAGGTAGCTCGATGGTTTTCAACAATAGACCTCAGATCTCGCTATCACCAGCTCAGAGTACGGTATAAGGACGTACCGAAGACATCCATCAGATATATGTATCTCCATTTCAAGTTCTTTTTTATTCCCATTGGCATAACGAAAGATCCTATAGTGTTCATGGGG
The DNA here is from genome assembly GCA_963277665.1 of Viscum album. Taxonomy (NCBI): domain Eukaryota; kingdom Viridiplantae; phylum Streptophyta; class Magnoliopsida; order Santalales; family Viscaceae; genus Viscum; species Viscum album. The sequence goes on from OY728152.1 coordinate 692,093,399, forward strand.
ATTATGAATAGTATCTTCAGTCATACCTCAATCGCTTCATAGTGGTCCTCATTGATGAAATATTTATATTCTCATCGTCGAAGTAGGAACAAGCCATGTACCTATAGATAGTTCTAGATACACTATGAGAGAACCAACATTATGGTAAGCTCTTGACGTTCTGGTTCTGGATATGGGAGGTCCACATCATGGGGAATATTATCTGCGATTCTAGAGTTGCAGTGGATCTGGTAAAGATAGATGTAGTGAATTATTGGGAGAGACCAAATAATGTGACCGAGGTACATAGTTTCCTGTAATTGGCTGGATACTACTGAAGGTTCGTACCTGACTTCTCCATGGTAGAATCAACCTTTTCACCTTTGATGAAAAAATGGGTATCATTTCTTATGGGTGGAGAATTTTCAACACATTTTTTAGAATCTTAGGCAGATATTGACTAGTTCACCCATCACGAGGATACTAGAAGTGGGCGTTGGGTATGTTGTCTATTGAGGCACATCGGTGATTAGACGTGGTTGTGTCCTAATGTATGAGTGAGAAGTGATCACATATGACTCACGACCGTTGAGACAGCAGAAGACAAACTATGCTACCCATGACTTGTAGTTAACAACAATGGAATTTTCACTGAAAATGTAGAGACACTACTTAATGGGAGAAAAATTTAAAGTTTACTTTGATAATAGGAGTCTTAGTTATATCTTCTCACAAATGGAATTGAACATGATACAGTGGTGATGGATGCAGTTCCACAAGGACTATGACTTCAAGATAGTCTACACTCGTTCTAAGGGTAACATAGTAGTAGACGCACTTAGCAGGAGGTTTGGTCTATAGTTCCTTAGTGAGGCGACACAGTAGCTAGCGACGTTAGAGATTTTATTTGGGAAGATATTAGGAGAAACTTGTCTCTAGTATATGAATGTTACTCCTCCACTCGTTTATTGATTCAGGGATGCACAACTCAGGGACATAGACAACAAGGCCAGACGTGCTACTATATCCTCAGGATAGGCTACTGATGAATTTATGAAGGTGGGGAGCACATTTTTTTATTCAGATTATGCAACATGGTATCTGTGATTCATCGAGTGGTGGTGTTAATGGAGTTCCACACATCCTCTTTTGTGGTACATACTATTGTGGAAAATATTTACATGGAACTCCAACATCAATGATAGTGGCCATGAATAAAAAAGCAGATGTATAGTTTGTATCTCAATACCTCACTTGTCTGCAAGTGAAGGCTGAGCATCATGTACCAGTAGTCTTAGCTCATCCACTTGAGGTACCGATGTGGAAGTGGGATGGAATATCCATTTACATCATGATGGGGCTACCACATACATATAGGGGTCACAATTCTAATACAGAAAACACACACATCTAAATACACATATATATATGCCTACACATACAAATGTATATGCATCCCCATGTACATTAATTTCCATATACATACATATCCAAACAATTACATACATGTGAATTCACTTTCATACACATCTATACATATAACTTTATACACACATATATCATTTACACACTCATTTAAACATACGTAGACATAAACACACGTAAATAAACATAAATTCATATACACACAAATACATACATTCACAAAAACATGAACGTACACATATTTACTTACACACACAAATGCTTATACACAGACTTATATAAACACATTATCATTCACATACGAAAACAAGTACACAAGAACAAACACACATACCTACATATGTTCACATACATATACATACAATAGAATTTTTGAAATACACAGACATACACATACACATAGACATATATATGATTATTTATAAGTATATACATACGCATTCTCATACACAAATACATATGTATACCAATCACATATAATTACTTACACACCTATTCATGTATATACATAGACATTATCATACACGTATACATACACATTATCATACACGTATACATATGTAATCCATGGATTCTACTGAAAGATAGAGCAGTTTCAGGGGAGGCCAATCCACGAACCCATATATCATTGGAGACAAATGATGATGATGTGCAGATATTTAGTCACTAGCCATGAATATCACTAGTCTTAGAATACCCTGATACACATATAGTGCGTTATTCCCAGAACCACTAAAGGACACCGAAAAATCAATATGAATAAACCTTCTACATTGGATTTCATATGGTAATGATATCCGGAACGCTATAACTATGACTAAATAAATATAGGACAAATTACCTTCTTAGGGAGGTCACAATAATTACAAAATCCCTATATAGGCTATGAATATGACATGGGATCATACTCTAATCTCATGGATGGAATCCTCAACCAAATTTGAGACTCGACCTCTTAAGGTGAACAGTATCCTCTAATTTTGGTGTAATTTCACACTCAATCCTCGAGATAATAGAACAAGGGATCACACATTACAATTATTTTTACCAAATAATGAAATAAAGATATAAAAATACTCATGATGTGTGTTCATGGTGAATAGTTTGGGTACACTTGGTGTCCATCTATTCCAAAGTGTTCCCATATTATATAGACTCACAAGATATGTAATTGTCAAGATACACATTGTGTAGAGATTTGTTGGAACAAACCTATGTGATGTGGTATATGGAACTGTAAGTTCTTATAGCCATTGTACTATCCACAATACAAGTGGTCATGTTTGTGTACACCTTTTCATGTATGTTTCCAGGTACATGACGTGCCTATAAACATGTACATTTTATTATGCCAATATACTTTTTGAATTATATAATATGACATCAATGATGGGTACAATGCTATGTGATTGGGGTCAAAAAACATGTGATCCTTAAATTCATCCTGAATCCCTATATAACAATGAGAGGCCCCCCACATGGAATATCATCCCGAAATACAAACTGTCATCCCTCATGTTTTTCTAGAATCACTTGTCCTCTTCTTTACCATATTCCACGTCACTAGAGCCACCCCCCTCAATAGATACTCTAGATTTAGGGTCTTATTAGACACTTATTTTACGATATAATAGATCCAGGTTTCAAATTTACAATTTAATCTTCCATTCAGACCATTTATAATTGCATTGTGTGTCTCTCAGATAAAACGAAGAATGCCCAATTTAGTCGCATTTTCCATTGATCAACCCAACATCATCATTGATTCATGAACAACAACCAACATGATGTATCATACCAATAGTTTCAATTCATTACACTAAAGCGCAATAACACAAAAATCATCAACCATGTATTGGTCATGTAGTTGGACAAAAGAAATACCAATGATGATATAAATGAAATACAAGAGAAAACCATAATCTATAAAACAATATGTTAAAAATAAATCATTTTTCATTTTTTCTTTATTCATTTTTATTTAAGAAAACAAATTACATGGGATAAATAAAAATGAAAAAATAAAAAATTACATCAACTGTATTCTACTTTTGAGGATTATATAGATCAGGATGGTGGAATCGATCCTTGTTTGTACAATATAAAGGATAATTATGGAAAATAAACAATCATTCATCCTAACTTGTGTTTTCATTGATCATTCATGAAAAATTATTGGGCGACCATCATTGAGGATATCATAAAACACTATTTGTTCAATGATCCATTATCTGACCCTTATTTATTATCGTTCTCCATGAATTCTCTCGAACAATCATCTAAATCTCTATAGTTTGAGTTGATGTCTCTGGAAGTATATTATCACAATATAAGAATAATATATATCTATCACTACATAGAAATAAACAAAAAACAATAAATTATTTTATATTTTATTTATGCCCCCCATGAATTTTTTACAAATGACCAACACCAAAAATGATTATGTCGAACTTATCTTAAAACCTACATTCTAAACACAAATATAAAACCATATTTCTGATAAGTTCACCCATTTTGGAGTCATTAATATTTTTTAGGAAATTTTAATGCATATGACTTTTAATATATTACAAAAAAAATTGGGACACATAATCTCATGTCGTCCTAGAGTCTATATGTAGATATGAAACAAATAATTCGGGACACAAATTCATGTGATGATACGAGGCACAACATTCACGTATACTGCTCTCAGGTACTCCCACTAATATTCCTATTATGATTCTATATATGGAAATGGGGAATCAAATTCCCATGAAGGTACCTCCCTTAAAAAACATTAATACCCACCGGGTACTCAGTAATGGTAGCTCCATCCTCAATGTCCATCTCATTTTAGTCGATAAAAAGCAATGGTTCCGGAACATACCTCATCAACAGTGACACATGGAAGAAATTATTAACCGGTCCAACTACAATTGTTGAATTACGTGGTATTACACTACGTGAACTGTTCAATAAGCCAATCAAGAAATAAAACCTAATGTATTATATAAAATGTACATAAATAGTAAAAATGATGCAACTCTCGATGGATTCCAATCACCACGTCCACATATCAATAGCAAGAATAGCCTCTATATGATCCTTTTCACTTGCTCAATCCCAAAATAAGAAAATATAAAAACATTCAAAGGAACAATTAGTATGTGTGAAAATACACAATAGGATTTCAAACAAAGATTCAGTAACATGATGAAAATATCAAATTTACAATGAATGTTATTTCAAATTTGAATTAAACTAGTTTTTTTTTCAAAATAATATTTAAAGAGTAATGATTTACAATTAAAATATTGAAACACATTATAATTTCCCAACTCTCATTTAAAATGATGGAAATACTTCTCTATATATGGAATTAAATTTAAAATAGGTTTCATTAAGCAAATATATATTTTCAAAAATGTCTTAAATAAAACATTTTATATAAAAATAGATTACATAAAACATAAAAATGATAAAAAGTACACAACAACAACATATATACATTAGAAATAAAAAAATGGCTGCAACATAACACCTATTTAATGAATGTTCTGTAGGAGAAAATAATAATGGAGATTTATAATAAGACTATTTAAAAATATAATTAAATATCATTCCCCATTTCAAATATTCCAATATTCTCTTTAAAACCCATAAGATTCTTTTAATAAAAAGGAATTATTTTCAACAAGATTAGAAACAATATCATATATAAAAAAATTTAATCTATTTTCCAAAAATATATATTTTCAAAAAAATATACAATTTAACATTGGAATTTCCCATTTAAATTCAATCATTAATTTTGCAACAAATTCCTTGTATTTCATAACAAACCCCATATTAAATATAATGAGGTTTTTTCTCATTTTTTCCCCTAAATACATTTCCTAAATTAAATCAAAAAATTTTGTTGTTATAATTTCAATCAAGCACACAATATAAATTCAGCAATTAGAATATCACAAATTTCGATTATCACACCATAATTCAATGGAATTTTTTATTTTCCAATTTCAGGCCAAAAAAACCATTTTTCTTCATTACACCTATAAAATGGAATTGTAATTTTTCTGATAAACAAATAGATATCCATTTAATAAAAACCAATAAATTTAATTTTATTCTTATAATTAAAATTATACAATATATATTAGGGTTTATAAGATTTTGGCAACATAACAGAACCAAATACCTTAGGATCAACAAATACCAAATCAAAATGTCAATCATAGAAAACCTCAATAGAGAAAAAAATAGGATATATTGGATCATTCAAATATTTAGAACCAATATAGTGCTTACTAGATCCTAAAATCAATACAGATATTCATGGAACTCTATAGAAAATAAGAGATACCATGGGAGAATAATAACAGAAAAAAAACCTACTGGTTGATGAATGAACATGTTATTTGTAGGATTGATACGATACTGATTGTATTATCGAAATGATAATGTACATGTTCAATATACAAGAGGGGGGTGAATTTTATACATTAAAATTTAATTGAGAAGTTTTTATGTTGTTTAGAATAATTTATATTTTTTAATATGGTTAAACAAGGTAAATTCACAAAACCTCTATGTTCTACAAAGTGGCTTGATTCTGAAGAAGTGATTTCAAGAATTTAATTCCCGAAAAGTGAATCTGTAAATGAAACATTAAAATTGTTTACAAAGATAAATATTCTACCTTAATTCTTATAGAAAATTACTAAATCAGAGTGTATAAGTATAACGAAGTATAAGATAGTTATACTTTTTTCAACAATCATAATACAATGGAAAACATGAAGCAAAACAAGTAACAAGTAGTAAATAATTTAACCCAAATATTAGGATATCCAACAACCATGGATAATGGTTCTATGAATTATACATTCAAGAATCTATGTCTTACCCACACCAGTGTAAGCCCATGATATGATGATCAGAATCTGTCTTGCTATCCCTGGAAGACCTCAACTTCAATGTAGTTGGAACCTCTATCTTCTTATCCTCTGAAGCCTTAGAATGTACACATACACATTCGAAGTCGCACGAAGAAATTCTGAACAAGATTTTTATTACAAAAAAATCCTGACAAGACTCTCTCTAGATATTACATTAGAAGCATGTACTCTCTAGATTGATCAACATGTAATGAGCTCGTTAAAAGGCGCTATTATTTATAAGCTTAGATTCAACCGTAGGATATCTCCTCTAATAGTCATATTTTTCCTAGAATTTCAGAGGGTCCAAAACTTATGTCACTCAAACAATGGTTAATATGCAATTGAATGCACGTCATTATTTTATAACCAAAATACGAGTAAGAAAAAATATGGTTACTTACCCAAAATCATTTTTCTGCGTGTAAGGAAAAATGAATGATCAGAGTCTATCCAAAACTATTAGGTGTCTATGAAACAAGGATATTAGGTTTTTGATTTTAGAACAATTCAGAACATGAATTACATAGAATTCTAGAGTTTGAATTTCAAGGAAATTCGAATCTTAATTCAAAAGATTTTGGAACCTGATCATAAAAAGTTCGGAGTCTGAATTCATAAGAATTCAGAGTCAGAACTCATAAATGTTTAGAGTCTAAATTCAGAGAACTTGGAGTTTGAACTCATAATATTTTGAAGTTAGAATTCAGAGAACACATAGTAAAAACTCATTAGAGTTTGGAGTCTTAATTCAGAGAAATCAGAGTCAGAAATCAAAAGTGATCAGAGTCTGAATTCAAAGAACTGGGAGTCCGAAATCATAAGATTTCGGTGTATGAATTCACCGAGCTCAGAATCCGATTACGTATCTGGAAGAAAAATCCTCTATATCTTAGTATTTTAGGAATCCAATGTTTTAGATATGAAACCAAATTTTAAACTTAGAAAAAAATAATATAAGGACTTAATCAAAACATATATCCCATAATACATGGGAGAAGAAAAATCCGACTAAATCCCCCTTATGCTTTTGAAACACTTAGGATCGTATTCTAGATTACTAGATCGAGACTTATCATTTAAATGATTAAATATCATATGAATGAATATGAAAATATTCATTGATATGAACTCCGATTTTTCTAAAACTCCCACTTACATAGGAACATTTCTTCATTACAAAGTATTATTTTTCCATTCTCCCCCTATGTGAATTTTAAAAAGAAATATAGGGAATGGAAATGAAATTATTCTACCTGAATAATTAGTTCAAAACATTCAAAATACAAGAAACCAAATATTTCATTATGATATGAAAAATTTTATACAACGATGGAAAATAAAACAAAAGAACATATTTTTTAATATGGCTTTGACCATTTCTTCCTGATCCATAAGAATATAAGCCTGAGCCTTCAATACTTATTCTTGTTTTATTAAATTCCTTCAATCCCATTTAAATCCTTCACTTCTTGAATTCGATAATTATTTTATAGAGTCATATTCTCTTAAAAAATGATTGTGAGATACTTGATCTTACTATCTTCAATGTCAAATGCCTCCTTGACACTATCGTGGAACTCATCAAGATTTCTCATGTCCTCTAAGGTTTTCGTTGACCAACTGGTCCTCTTCCTACATGATCTTTTAGAGGCTTCATAGTTGGAGGAAAAATTCCTGAAATCAGCCCCATTCTTGACCCACATATCCATCACTATAGATACAAAATCTGATTTTCGATTCAGTTTGAGTTGAAGCATCTAGAATCTGGAGTTTATGCTTGGAAAATTAGGAATAATCCCAACAAGTTTCTTCAACGATGATCAAAGAAATCATTTCCAATGGATAATGATTCTGAATATGAAACATTTCATGGTGAGTTTTCATTTTCTAGATAAGAAAATTACCTATTAGAAGGTCATCCTGCTTCATTTTCTTCACAACAACTATACTAGGTGTTTCAACAACCACCTATTTTCCATAACCAGATATCAGAATGGTTTCTTCATCCATAAGTTAATGATCACTATTAAATAACTGAAATTTTTTATCTTCATCTATCTCTTCTTTATCAGCTCATGCCTCAATATCATATGGGTGTATTAAATCAGGATTAGACAATATTCGTCAGACAACTTATTAACTTCTTCTTTATCCTTTTCATATTTACCTTTCTAATATTTTTTACGGGTAGAAAGCATTGAAGAATCAACATCTGATGGTCGGATTGAGAGTTTCTTCGATGATATTTATATATCATGGAAATAATCAACTTGATTAATCAACAACGTGGTTTCACCACTGCATTCTACTACTTATTCATCTTCTTCTACTTGTTTTACTTCATTTTCTTTTTCTGGAGTCACTAATTTCTCCCACCACAGTTTCAGGTAAAGCTTTTAATGAGAAGTATTTTGGTACCGAAATGATTTCAGATGAATTATTAGTACTCCTCAAGTGGGATTTCACAATATCTACTCCATCCATACTCTCAATTTGTTTCTATTCTTTGACTTCTCATTCCAGATACTCAACTTTCTTCCCCTTCAGTGATTTTTCTTCAGTTGGGTCTTGAACAAACTGGGGCTCCCCTTCATTCTTGTTCTTCATGTCTTCCTTCCACATAGCTACTACCGCACCCAGATATTATTTTTTTCTTCATAGGTGTCGGAGGTGCAGATTGGATTTCTATAGGCTCTGGGATTTTTCTATCCTCTTCTTCCTCCTTCAACTTCCACTTCCTTCCAGCCTTTTTAGATGGTTCAAACACATCTTGTTTCTTAGGAATATCTTTAGTCTCTTCTTCAGGAAAATAAATGAATTATCTAGATTCCTATAATACCCAACATTCAACCTTTTTGAGGTATCAACGCTAACCATCATGACATTGAAATTCCATGGATTTTAACTTCAATGAATTTTGAAAGACTCCATGCACCGAATAATCAGCTTCAAAAGAATGGATGGATACATAATCATCTGAGCCTTCAGATTTCCATTCTTTATATTATTGGTCATAATCCGAATATGATTAATCATGTTGATCTTTCTCAGGTTCACCAGAAAATCCAAAATTTACATATCACTCTTCTTCAATGTTTCCATGTCATAATTTCTTGGTATGATTAATCCTTGAACCCAGATTTAGAGAATCCAAAAATTTGTAGTGAGGTGAACAATCTTCGGAGTCTTAAAATCTGTAAGATCGAGGCACTCCATAGATTTCACCTTAACAATGCTTCCTTGAACATCTGGACACTTCTGAGAACAAAATTAAACTTATCCACAATACGTAACTTCAATAAAATTAGAATCCTTGGTGTACGAGAGAGCATAGGTCTTTCTATAGCTTTTGGAAGATAACTTCTCTCTACCTTTTACCTTAAAAGAACATATTGACTCATAATATTCTACAAGAAAATTTGTATATAATAAATATAGAGAACCTAGCTTCGATGTGAAATCATATTCACATCCATTCAACCTGATGTTCTTTGAAATTATGTGATCATACTTGGTAAAGTAGTTTGGATGCACCAACCATTCACTATAAAATGTCTTCTATGAGATTGGCTCGAAAGTTGATATTCCATTCTGAGAAGATTCTTTGAAAGGAATTCAGATATGAGCATGATCTAAGGTGTTTAGAATGGACTTATGTAGAAGGGAAGAACATCAACATGTGAATTCTTGAGATTTGATGTGGGACAACCATCGGGGGTCCTTTATATAGGCAAATTGGACGACTGTTTAACTTCCAAACTAAATCCAATGGCACAAAATCCTTTTGATCAGATCAGATGGTTGATATGATAGTCGCAAGGAGAAATTGGTAGAATATGATCTTTTTAGGTATTTTTAAAACATTAAGATTTACAGAAAAGTGAGTCATAAACTTTAAAAAATAAAACACCAAAAAGTAAAATATGATTAAGAAAATTCAAGAAAGGAATCATACTTTTCTGACTTCCAGGGAGATTATTCATAATAGGGAAAATTCTTCCTGAATAAAATTAGATTACTATTTTCGTAAATAATTATGTGAAAATCTGAGTATAAAAATTTTATAATATCTTCATTATGAATGTTTAAAAAATATTCATTATGAAAACAAAGAAAATCATCATTATGAAAATTTAGAAGATCTTCATTGCGAAAATATATAAAATATTCTTTATAAAAATTTTAAAACTCTTTATAATGAGAGTTTAGAAAATCATTATTATGATAATTTAGAAAATCATCATTACGAATATTTAGAAAATCGTCATTACCAATATTTTGAAAATATTCATTACAAAATTTTTTTATAACTAACAAGCCAATGTACTCCCTCAATGAAAAGGAGTTTATTAATGTAAGGAGATTTATTCCAAAAAGATGTTAATAAGGATTATTACCTTATGGTTACCATTCCTAACGTCTCTTTAATGTATTAAAATATATTAGAGGGTAATAATTATGTGAAAATATAAACATGTTGTTCTTGTGTTCAGATAAATTGAATAATTATATCTGCTTTTTGTCTATGATCCCTAAGAATGTGATGCCTAATATAAATGTGTATTGAAAGAGAGTGATGTGTAGAGTTTTTAAATAAAGTAATGGAACCTTGTATTATCACACAAAATTTGTGTTTTCGTGTAACTCATACCATAGTATGTGATTGTGTGTTGCATCCACAACACTTGATCCCCACAACTTCTAGATGCTACATTTTTGGATTCAGTAGTGGAAATTGCTATTGAGTTTTGCTTCATAGATGACCAAAAAACTAATGAATATCCTATGAAAAGACATGTTCCATAAGGTATTTTTCTATCAATTATACACCCACTAATGTTAGCATCCAAAAGAAATTCAAAACATCTTCATTTCTATATGAATAAAAAAGTCCTAAATCCATGGTTCCTTTTAAGTTGCAAAAAATTCCATTCATAGCATTTAAATGAAATTCCATAGGATCTTATTGATATCTTGCACATAAGAATACTGAAAACATTATGTCTAGATGAGTATTTTTTATGTAATTAATACTTCCTATCACACCTCTAAATGATGTTTGATTTACTTGTTTCCCAGCCCCATCAAGATGAAGTGAATTTGAGGTGTCGATGGGAGTACATACAATCATATTGTTGTCATATCCATAATTTTTATTAAGAACTTTAATATAATCATTTTGGGATATATATATTCCCTCTGGTTTTTGATTAATTTTAAATCCAATAAAAAATGTTAAGTCGCCCATCATACACATTTCAAACTCATATTTCATTAAATCTTCAATGGAATCAGTTAAATATTCTAAGTTGAACCAAAATAATATTATCAACATAAATTTGAACAGTCAAAACATTTTTATTATATTTCTTTGAAAATAGGGTTGGATCTGTATTTCATTTCACGTAATTATTTTGAACAAAAATATTTCCAGTCTATCATACCATGCTCGAGGGGTATGTTTAATTCCATACAAAGCTTTGGTAAATTTGTAAATATGATCAGGATGTTATAGATCATAAAATACAAGAGGTTGTTTAATAAAAACATCCTCTTGAACATGACCATTAAGGAAAGAACATTTCACATCCTTTTGAAATTTTTTGAAATTTAATAATGTTGCAAAGGCATGTAGAATATGAATATAATAAAGTCTAGATACCAGATCATCGGTTTCATCATAGATTATTCCTTCTTGTTGATTATAGCCTTTAGCAACCAATATAGATATATTTCTCACTATGATTCCATATTCATCAAACTAATTTTTGAAAACCAATTTTACTCCAATAAAAAATGTTTCCATTGGTCTTTCAATCATGGTCCCAACTTTATACATTCTAAATTAATTTAGCTCATCATGCATAGATTTTATCCAATCATCATCACCTAAAGCTTCATAATTAAATTTTGGTTCTAATTGGGAAAGGAATTATAGATTTTCTACTTCATTTCTTAAGGAAATTGTAATCCTTACAGGTTTATTCACATCTCCAATGATACAATCACTGGGATGATTCTTTAGAAACAACTGATTTGGGTTTTGGAAAACCCCTTCATCAGCATAAAGTGGGATGTCTTCTATAATAAATGCATTAGAAACATTTTCTTGGACATTTTCATTACCCAGAGGATCATTTATAAATGGTTTATAATATGTTTTTGAAAACACATCAAAATATTTATGTTGAGGTTGTTTAAAAAAAGGGTCAGTGTCATCAAATTTGACAAGTACTATTTCATCAACAGTACAACTGTTTTTATTGAATACTCTATAAGCCTTAGATGTTGTGGAGTATCCTAAGAAAATTACATCATTAGATTTTGGTGTGAATTTGGGGAGGTTATCCTTAGTATTAATAGTGAATACCTTGCAAACAAAAACTATGAAGTAAGACTGTCTAGGATTTATACCATTCCAGAACTTATAAAGAGTTTTATTAAGAAGAGGAATAATTAAAACTCGATTTATAGTATTGCAAGTAGTTCTTATAGCATCATCCCAAAAATTTTTGGCTACAAAATACTAACTCAACATTGTTCTTGTTATCTGATGAATAATTCTATTTCATTTTTCAACAACACCATTTTTTGAGGTGTTCTAGGTGCTGAGAAGTTATGAGTAATGCATTTTCTACTACAAAAAGATTCAAAATCATAATTTTTAAATTCACCTATATTATCATGAGGAATAGTTATCAAAAGATGGTTTTTATCATTTTTATGCTGATCTCTAAAAAATTTGAAATAAGAAAAAGCTTCAGATTTTTTTAGAAAATTTACTCACATAAATCTAGTGTAATCAAATACCAAGAAAAATACAAAATACATGCCTCTGATGCTTCTAGTTTGTGTTGGACCTAAAAGATCCATGTACATTAAATGTAAAGTATCTGTATTTGAGACTTCACTGACTGATTTAAAACTTGATTTATCTTGATTTTCTAATTGACAAGGATAAAAATCTTTTGAAAAATAAAATATAATCTCTGGTAGATACTAAATAATATTTTCATAGAGAGTTAGCAAAGGTTATTAAGGTTACAGTGTTCTAACCATATATTCCACAACCATGAATGATCGTCAATATCACTAAGGTAAGGTAAGTCTTCGCTCCTCAAGTCTTCTATGTTTAAGTTGTAATCATTCTCTTTCCTATTTGTAGAAAGAATAAACTCTTCCTTTGAATTGTGTACTAAAAACATTCCATTACTAAAATTCACAAGGTAACCTTAATCACATAATTGACTTATTATAGTGAGGTTGTGCTTATGACCTTTAACAAATAAAACATTTAAAATCAATGTTTTTCCAAGAAGAACAACGTTACATATACCTATAATTTCTCCCTTAGCATTATCTTCGAATGTTTCTTTCCCTCCATTCGTCTTTATAATCTTTTCAATGTAGTTTTTCTTTCTATTCATATGTCAGGAACATCAACTATCCATGTACTAAGTATTTATGGTTGTACATTCTTTTTTTTCATGAAAATAAGAGAGATATACTTGAGTAACCCAAGCATTCTGGGATCTGGAATTTTCAGAATGCAAAATCATTGGAATCTACATCTTCTTATAAAAATTGGATTTATGAAATCTTAAAGACTGAGTTTTTTTAGGGAACAATTTATTTCCCTATGCCCACTATAATGATAATTAGTATATAATGGAACACTTTGAGGAACAAAATAATTGTTACTAAAAAATAGTTTACAACTAGTTAAACAAATTCAGAAATATTCTTTAGAGGTCGAATTTGGAAATACATTTTATCAAAATCATCCTAACCTAAGGTATTTTTTGACATTCACTTCCTCATGGAATATATCACTGATTTAATCGTAGTAATTTAGTTCTTATATTCCAAAACATTAGCTTTAGCAATGGAGGTTGGGTCAAAATCATTTTTCATAAAAATTACATTTTCTAGATACTTATAATGTTTATCATTATCATTATATACTTCCTCAACGTTTTTTTGAAATACATTCAAAATCAAGGAATATTTTATCAAGATCTTTAGAAAGATCTTATATTTCTTTAGTAAGAATATTATTTATAGAATTTTCTTTATCATGCTTTTTCTTGAGTTTTGAATTCACATTCTCAAAGGGTTCATAAAATCTATATTATTCTTCATAGGTTGGTAAAGTATTATCTTTATAAAAAGGAAAATATTGATCAAGAGATTTATAATATTTATTATCACTATAATTAGTATTCAATAATAAATTTTTTATGGATTCAGCGTTTTGTACATTCAACATTATGCAATGATTTTAATAGGTAGTCTAGCTATTAAGGGAATATTCTTATATCCAGAAGATTCGTAATATGATGATTCGTCTAAAGAGTATCGACCACCGGCACTTCTGTTGTCCTTAGACTTAAAAACATTATTAGGTTTATCTTTAATGTACTTCTTTCTATTACTCTCAAATGATTTTCCTTTCTTTATTTTCTCTAAAGCATAGGACTATCTTGCCTTAAATGTCCAGCTGTTTTTCATTCTTTACAAATGACTTCAGAATCATTATTATAATTCCTTTTTTTCTTATTGTATCTAGATTGAATGTTCTTCTGTCCATCAATATAGTTCATCCTTTGAGAAATATTGGCTAGTTCATTTATTGAAGATTCATTTCCACTAGATTTGGATTGAAAAACATCCTTCTTATATTTAGTTCTTGTATCACTCTCTGGAGTATTGGCTTTAATATGATTTGATGTTGTTGTAAATGAAACACTGCCATTCCAATTAATTTTATAAATATTATCAGAATTAATCTTCATTCTAGCCTCACGTTTAAGAAGAGTTCCAAACAGTTCAACATGAGTGATATGTGTGACTTTCCTATTCTCATCTATACTTGTTCTCGTGGATTACAACTCATTATGCATGATGTCTATGACCTGATCTTCAAGATCATCCTCATAAATCCTTTCTCACCCATATATTGTAATCTATTAAAAATATTCATGAATCTTTGGTGCACCTTACATATGTGATCTCCATAAGGAAAGCAGAAACCATGATATTTAGTTCTAAGCATGGATCTTCTAGTTTTAATTACATGGGAAGTTCCATAGTATGTAACTTCAAGCTTCTTCCAAATACACATTGCTTCTTCGCGATATGAAATTGGGCTATATATATTTCTATTCCTAGAACAAATCAATGTATTATGTACCTTATAACTCATTTGAAATTCATCTTTTCTTGGTGGGTGAAAGTACTAACTTCCTTTTCTGGGATTTTATATCCTCTAGTAAGCATAAAAAATTATCTACTATAGTAATGATATTGAATGTCTTCATATGATCTCTCCAATATTCCTAATCAATCCCATCGAAAATAGGTGGTCTAGTAGGATTCAGATTGTCCAATTAACCAGAATTCATTCCCATCATCTTAAGAGAAAAACTATAAGCACAAACATGTTAGTAATAATGTATGTAAACAAGTATAAGAATATCCAAAGCTTGAAAAATATAGATCAATGAAAACATGAGAAGGAAAACATATTTGTGAATATAATATTTTCAGAGATCTCATCTGATACCAATTGTAGGATCGATATGATACTGATTGTAGTCTCAAAATGATAATGTAGATGCTCAATATACAAGAGGGGGGGGGGGTGAATTTTATACATTAAAAATTATTTGTGAACTTATAATGTTGGATAGAAACCATTATATTGTTTAACATGGTAAATTCGCAAAACCACTACGTTCTACACAAATTCTTGATTTCGGAAATGTGATTCCATGAATGTAATTTTGGAAAATTGAATCTGGAAATGAAACATAACAAAAGATTATAATGATAAATATTCTTCCATAAATTGTATAGAATCTTACAAAATTAGAGTGTATAAGTATATGAAAAATTAATATAGTTATACATTCCTCAACAATCAAAATTACAGAGGAAATCATTAAAAAAAAGTAGCATATAGTAAATCATTCAACCAAAAGAGTAGGGTATCAAACAAACATGGATAAATGACCCTAGATTTATACATTCTTGAAAATAAATCTTATGCTTATCAGGGTAATACCTTGATATGAATATTAGAGTCTTTCTTGCAATCCCCATAATCCCTCACCTTCAATGTAGTCGGATCCTCTTTCTTCCTATCCTTAGACGCCCTCTAATGTACTCAGCAACATTCATAGTCACACAAAGAAATTCATAACAAGATGTTCAGTACACACAAAGCTGGAAGAATATATCACTCAATAAATCACTTCATCCTCATGTAATCTCTATATTCATCAACATGTTATGAAAAATTTCAAATGAGATCCTATTTATTGGCTCAGATTAAATCGTCGAATTCCTCCTCAAATAATCATATTCTTCATTGAATATCAGAGGGACCTGTACACATGTCACTCAAACAATGGTTACTGAGAAACTAAATTCAAAGAATCATTTTAAAACCAAAACATGAGTAAGTAAAAATAAGGCAACAAAACAAAATTCATTTTTTTCGGAGTGTAAGTAAAAATGAATGTTTGAAGTCTAACCAAAACTATTCGGTTTCTACAAAACATGGATATTTGGATTCTATTTTCTAATGAATTCGGAACCAGAATTATATAGAATTCCATAGTATTAATTTCAAGGAAATTATAAATCCGAATTCACAAGAATTCGAAACCTGATCTTACAATGTTTAGAGTCTGAATTCATAAGAATTCAGAGTCTAAAATCATAAAAGATCGGATTCTAAAATCAAAGAACTCAGAGTCATTACTCATAAGAGTTTGGAGTCTAAATTTAGAGAACATGGATGCAGAACTCAAAAGATTTCAAAGTATGAATTTACAGAACTCAGATTCATAACTAATAAGAGTTCGTAGTCTAAATCCATAGAACTCGGAGTCATAACTCATAAGAGTTTGGAATCTGAATTCAGAGAACATGGAATCTAAATTCGAATCCTTAAAACAGAATGCTCTATATTTATGTATTATATGATTCTAAGGTTATTGATATGATACCAAATTTTAAACATAGACAAAATAATAAAAAATAAAAAACATGGTAAGGATAAATTTCCATGGGAAAGAATAATTTCTGTTATTAAGTAAAACATAGGGTTAATGAATTTTTCCATATGGTAAGGTGTTTATGATTTTCAAAACAAGAAAAAAAGCGAAATTCATACGGAAACCTTAATGACTCAACATTCTCCAATCTTTGAATCACATCCTAGGGAAATTCGAGAAAGCCAAAATCATTCATGGGATATCTATTGATGAGAGAAACTAAAATTTGGTCATATTGGTCCACGATAACCTAAAATGAATGTTTCAAAATTTTTCATCAAATATCAGATTATGATAAAACCTATAAACATGGTTTCCTTGGTAGAGGCACATGTTTTAGTCAAACCCTTAGCAAGTCATGCACTTATTATAAAAGTCTTGAATAGTTTCTCTATATTGGGTGCACAGTTTGGTAAATATTTCACAAGCCATGCGAATCCCATTGTCAAAATTTTATTATATTGTTTTTAAAAGGCATAATGTTTGGAAAACCATTCTCCGCTCATGCACTAGCCTATAAACAAAAAAAATTTAAATTTTACCCAATAAAACAAAAACCTGCACAAAATAATATTAAAAAGTAAGGGTTTATGAATACCTAAAAATAGTAACATGATGTTACTCCATGCCCACCATAGAACTATTTTCTCCATAGAAATCCTACGATAAAGATTCAATGTAAAAAAGATAATAGAACAGTTCTATTATCAGTATGTTTTTCTTCCAACAATAATGTCTATCTGAACTGTACAACCATTTCACATGAACTAATGCTATCATCCTCCCATAATGTAACTTAATTTTAGTATCAACTATCATGACTGGTCCTTCAGTCATAGATAAATCAGTTGCAACTTCATGATCACTACAACTCAGAAATGAGATGGGTGAGATAGATACATTCATAGTGGTGATACATGAATAATGTTATTGATCGATTTATTCTATGGTGGTAGTGATGAGTTTTCTGAAACATTCTCCACTTTCTAAGAAACCTAAAACTGTCCCAGTAAATTGGGATCAAGCTTCCATTGAATCCCAAGCTGTCGATTACTGAATAAGGTAGAAACCATAATTAACAGATGGTCATCTACTATGACTTCCAAATTTCTAGATTGAAGATAATAATATGAAATATATCCACTAACTTCCATCTACATCCTATGAAAAAATTGACTTAATCTTTTCATTCATCTCTTTTAACATGCTCAGTCCAACCATGTAACATTCATCAATAAATAACCAACACAATATTGTCTTAGAGGGATGACCATTAATGGACTCAAGAGGATACATTCTAAACATGGACTGGTATGTTTTGTTATATGAAAACTCACCTGCTCCAAATTATCATCCAAAGCTCCACCAATGTTTAGAACACAAGTGCGTAGCGTATACTCATGAATTTTTATAGCTATTTTTATCTAGATATCATACCGTGGATGGTATTCAGTACTCGAATGAACATGAGATCATACTACCTACTAAAAGACTATAAAAAATGAGGAGATTACCCAGGAACCCAATTCAATTCCCTAACATATGGAACTCCCTAAAAATGAACAATCTCTTCGACATATAGGTTTTCAAACTCCTCTACAATGGTTATATCACAAATGGGTATAATGTGATCACATTCTATTAGTCTATCAATCACAACCCATATTTAATACTTCTTCCATAGGTAACATGTAATGCCATCCAGAAAATTCATATAGATTTTATCCCACTTCCATTTAGGTACTATAAGTGGAAAAAGAAAAACAAATGGTATATAGTGTTTAGACTTCACCTATTGGAACATATAATAATTAGAGACAAACCCCATAGTGTATCATTTCATTCATGGACAAAAATTTTACCTCATTATGTCAAAGAAAATATTTTTGGTTTCTAGGTTCATTGCCAAATCAAAACTATATAAATCCCCTATAAGAGATTTCCTTACCAGATACAATATCGAAAATGTTTATTAATGCATATAAAGGACTTTCTAGAGATTGAAAAATAATAAATGGTCTCCCTACCACAATCAGAGTATCTAATTCTACAAAACTAAACATCAATATAATTTTCTTGATGAATCATCTTGAGAAGAGAAAATATCCCCTCATGTGTTTCTAAGAAACCGCAATCCCTAAATCTTGAACTCCAATATGCAGCTTTTTAGGAAGAACCATAATATTCCAGTCTTCTAATTATTATTTCACAACCTAGGTCATAATTTTCCTTCTCAAATATTCTACAAAAAAATTATACTTTCATAGGGAATAATATATATTGAAATTGAAATACTGTAGGGGTTTCACCGAAATCCATTAGAGATGATTCAAATAATTTTGAGAGATGTTATAACTATAGATCTTGTTACTAGTAAATACTATAATACCTTTATTTAAAGATAAATCTCTCACCTCATAAGTTCATTCACCACACTTTTATGTCCATGGTATTGGTTCAGATAATTATTCTCGTGTGACATAATCTAATGAGATCCATAAGTAACAACATGATTTACTATGTATGAATACAACCCAAGTCTATACCTCATGCATCACAAAAGACCATGTAGCCCAGCATAGCCTCTCGAAGAGTGAACAATGGTTCTATAGTGAAATGAATATTCATATCTACAAAATAGTACTTACATTTATCATCCCATGTAATCATTACTCCATTCAGAGTTAGTACATTCATTTGAGAATACATCATCAGCAATTATATCATGAGCTGTGGTTAATAGCCAGCTATACGCAAGATTCTATGAATCATGCAGAAATTTTATTGTTTATTTCATGTAATAATAACCTTCACCATCATAGGATCACCAGATATTTCTTGTTATGATACCACATGTCCTAATAAAATCACTTTCAAAATTCTGAAATCACACGTTAGATGCTCAACATGAACTTGGTAATTCATTAGTAAACGAGGGACAATTATTAGATGATGCAGAAGAAAATCCACAGACATAGAGTTAATAAGGACTTCATTCAAAAAGAATACTAAAATCTATCATGTTACTCATTGAAATTCTGTTTCATCAATGTCATGAAAATTGAAGGAGCTATGGATAGGACAATGGACCACTATTACAAAATATGCCTTTTATAGAGCTAGAAAAATCCCTTTTCAGTGCTATAAAGTGTTGAATAAATGACTTTGGTAAAAATACATGGTTATTTATCAACATTGAATAATTAGAAATAATGGTTTCTGATATCAGTAGTAAAAAATCCTGATAAATTGGTCATTTATCAGTTCTTCAAAAAACATCTATAAAGGAATCATTTTTTAGTAATTTAATTTATCACCGCTAAAATAATAATATATCAGTGCATATGAAATCATTGATAAATGGTATTTTCAGTGCCTTCATAAGGTCTGATAAAGTATCCCTTAATTTGTAGATATCAAAGAACTGAAAAATTTATTTTTTCAAGGGCTGAAATGTGTGATGATAATGTATGCATTTATCAGTGTTTTTAAAAGAAAGGATAAATTTGAATTTTATCAATGATTTTAAAAAATATCTAAAAGGTATATTCTTCCATTTTCTATAAGAGAACACTACAGCACCACTGTAGTGTGCTGTAGTAGAACACCCTAGTTGTAGAATCAAACCAGATAACATCTAAAAAAAGTCCCAATATATGATTTAAATTATGTGATAATTTAAATACAAATAAAATAATAAAACATAATATTATTTATATTTAAAACAATGGATTATACATTTAAATAAATAAAATTTAGTACACACATTCAAAAAAATCAATGTTATTTTATCTATTAATCTATACAAGACTCGTATTATTGATGAAAAAAACAGACATGGTCAATAATAAGAGCACAATTGTATTAGAACAAAAATGATTATGTCTGTAACAATATAAATAAATTAATTAATAAAAAGTGTTATTTTTCCATGAATTGATGTCAAATTAAAATAAAATTTTTCACTTGGAGTCATTGCAATTACACACTGCACTAGATTGAGGTGGGAATGATTCCCACAAGTATCAAATGACATTTTGATAATTTTTTTTAAGTATCAAAACAATATGAATGTGTTTTCGTGGTTATGAGTATGTCAGTTGACTTTTTAATAAAATTTCATTTTCAACTGGAAATAATCACAATTGAGAAATCCTGATCACATCATCTATCAGTTTGAAATGAAATAGATTCGTACACATCACAAATGAAAAATGAATTACTTTCCAAAATACCAGTAAAATATCATTTTGTTTGGTTGGTTTTCTATGATTGACACTTTTATAACAGATATGTTGATTTTAAAATGACAATGAACAATTTGTGACATACATGTCACATCTGGTATCATATTGAGGTGCATCTGATTCCTACGACTAAAAAATGACTTCGGGATCATTTCCATAAATTATTAAAAAATATAAATTTATTATCTCAGTTTTGAGTAGAATAGTTGTCCATTTTACTAAAATTGATTACAATTATTAACAAAAATAATATCTTTTAGCCATACAATTCACGTTGTATGTCGGATTGAGGTGATGATGGTTCCTACCAGTCCCAAATGGCTTATTTATAATTTTCGAAAATTCTGAAAAAATATTAAGGTGTCTCCATGGTTCTGTTATTGTCAAATTTCTTTTTATTACAAAAATTTCAATTTATGATTAAAACAATCAATTTAACTCATACAAGTATAATTGTGTTTTAGATTGAGGTGAACCTGATTCCTACACATCACAAATTACTTATGGATCATTATACTAATGTATTTACAAAAAATTTATGTTTTTCCGGTTTTGAGTTGGTTTGTTTGTCTTTTTAGTATTATTGATTTCAATTTGAAATATAAACATGAACATCGATTCATATCAGTCACACTGTTTGTTCTATTTAGGTTTGAACAATTAATGAATATCTCTAATAAATAATGTATCACTATCCTAAATTATAAAATCCATATGAATGTTTTTTTACATTTTGGAGTAGTTTATTTATTATTTTTACTATAATCAATTTCAATTTGAATATAAATATTTCCTTGGGGTCATAGAAATCACACTGTGAATCAGATTGAGGTTCGTCTAATTCCAAATTGTCTCAAATGGCTTTTGGATGATTTTCATTAATAATTAATACAATATCATGGTTTTTTGTTTTCCATACGTATTACTTTTGATTTTTTTATTATAAAATTTCATTTTAAATTTCAAACATGCACTTTGACTTATTATAATTTCATTGTGAATAATATTGAGGTGGAGCTAATTCTAACATATCAAAAATACAATATGGATTGTTATGGTAATGTATTTAAATATTTTGAATGTGTTTTCTCAGTTTTGAGTTGGTAATTTTAAAATATCTCATTAATTAATTTTTTATCATATTGAATTTTTTAAATACTAGGCAATTAGACAACAAGTAATACTGAGTCCCATAGTGCCTGAAATGATCCTTCAAAAAATGATAATCTATAAATATCATGTGTGTGTGGTTTTAAATAAATAGTTTAATAACTAATAAATGGGTTCCAAAATTTTAAAATCTAAGGGAATTGTTGCATTTAGGATGGAAAATTTACCATAGAAGCAACATAAGATTAGTCAGCATAGGCCTTCGGTGAGAAAATATGAAAATGGAATAACAATAAATAAAATAATAAAATAAAATTATTTTATCTTTCAAATCCTTAGATCTCATGATAATTGACACAAATTTATAATCTGACACCAATGATGAGCTTCTGAGTGTATGCATTATTTAGGAAAATCCTAACATTGGTTGGTGTAATCTAGCAGTGGAAGTTAGTATTTGGTCGTAAATAAAATAACCATGTAAAAATTATTTTATTTTCAAATCCTTATAACTCTTAAAAGGTAACTCGAAATGTAAATATGAGAGTAACGATAGGATCTTGAGTATTTTTTCCTCTTAGGTAGGTACTAACCATGACCGGTGTGATTTGAGTTTGAATGTTAATTTCTGAACAATTTTTAAGGTTCATTGAAAAAAACTTGCGAGCAGATTTTTCGGATGTTTAAATTGGTGCTCGGATTAAATATACAATGGAACCATGGAATTCAAAACCCCGTGAATCACCAGATAAGGGCCTAACCTCGACCGCAATGGGTTAATCAAAAAATATAACTTTATTTATTTTAGAGAAAAAAATAGATATAAAAGGAATTCAATGTCCATTTTATTCGAACTGTTTCCGCTCGGACCTAATGTCTAGTGAGCACTGGGTTGCTGGAACAAGGTGATGAAAAATCATTAATTATTCTCATTAATGAGACATCGTGATGACACACAATGTGTCTCTATACCGTAATAAAATAGGGATCCATAGTTGCCAAACAACACGGGAAAACTCTCTAATGAATGAGAATTTTTTGTCTCTCTCCCAAGATGATTGCCATCGATGTACGCCATCGAATCAACGATCAACAAATGATGGTGTGAAGGATTAAACAGATGAAGAACAATGAATAATGATAAGGTATTGTGGATTGATGAGGGATATGAGCTTCATCCATCATCCATGATGGATCAAGAATCCATGTATGTGTTTAATTGTTTTAAAATTTCCCCGTTCGTATTCTAAAACAATTTATGTGGATCATCCCATGAACAAGTTGATCAATGGAACTTGTGTTCTTTCAGGTGGATATTTAATTTGGGGTTTTTATAGTATGATTAATTATTATACGATATATCTATGATCCCATGCATCCCTTATTTTTAAAAATATAACACAAACGGAACGGGCCTTCATTAACAAGCTGTCAAGTGGGATCTGAGGCCATGGTAGTGATTTCACCGATGATTATTCCCTGAAATTGGCTAATATTCATTGTTAAGATCTTAATATTAATGTTTTTAAAAGTTCATAAACATAAATTTTAGTCCAATTCAGAAATTGAACTTCATTTCCCATCATTGTGCAATTCATACTTATAATGTCAATTTGGGACCACTCAATAATATGATTGTGGAAATTGAAATATTCATAATTTTAATTTTAAATTTTGGGATATGATTGATCACTTTGTTTGGAACATTTTATATTTTAGGTCCGATGGATGAATCTCAAAGGAAGATAGAGACTTTTGTGCCTGAAGGCAGAAACATGCTGGAAAAAGCATAATCGGCCTAAGGCCCATCAAACAAACGTGGGGCCCAGACACCAAGCCCAATGATGCTCAAATTTATACAGTAGAAAGATAAAAATATGAGGATCATTTTATTAAAGGGTGTACGGAGCTAATTATGATTTTCTCATGATGATAAAGGGATCTGAAGTTGAGATTTAAATGGTGGACTCGTCATTAATGCACACAAATCCGTCCCACCATTTCGACCATAACATTCAAACGGCTGAGCCAAATGTCCTAAAATTTTTCTAGATTCTATAAGACACATGGAATAAGATATTTTATGTTTAATACACATTCGGATTCTGCCATATGTAGTGTTAAACTCATACGTCAATATGGAGGACGAATCTGGACAGTTTTCCGGGTCAACTTCGAAATGTCAATTTCCTTTTGATTATTCACCCTCATTTTTACTCTATTAATTGATGGGGGTGAATTAATTACTGGGGGATGGACCTATGGCTCCTAATATGCCTATATAAGGATCTATTGGTGAAGGTAATAGGGGTGGATATTTTTTTCATATCATCTTTTGTTTCTTGTTTCATTGTAAGGTTATGCTTCCAAATTTCCATTGTAATGTTTTCCATTTCCATGTAAGTTTTTATTTTTGTTCTTAATCAACTTCTTTCTCTTCTATATTTTCCATTTCATTTATTAAAATTTATTATCACAAAGCACAGTGATATCTCTGTGTTGTTGTGAATTAGTTCACACATAGGTGTGAATTTCATTCACACACACGGAGGAGTGCTCGTTATTTCCGCGGTTTTAATTTTTTCAATCCAATTCATGTTAGTCATCTTCTGCCCACCATTGAGAGTATACCATCAATGGAGGGATAAACCCTTAATGGGTAGATCTTAGTAGGATGAAAAGGCTGGATTGAATGTTATTTTATGAACTAATTGCGGTTAATTGGATAATTAATTTAAGACATCCATTCATCAGTTATTTCTACTCTTCATATTTAATGTATTTGAGAAAAATAAATTCAATAACTAAATGACCATATACCTCGGAGAGATCATGAATTTGGTTCTTTAAGTGTATAGGGGATTAGTAATTGTGTTTAGTAAGCACCAAACCAGAAAATGATAAAGGTAGTGTTATTTTTGAAGAATGGATTCATCAAGAATTAAAAAAACCAAAATTGTTTAAAGAAGTAAAATTCATTCATTCCACCCTGAGCATAATCCTAGATCAACCCATTTTCATTAAATTGATTTCACGTAGGTTTCTTAGTGTTATTTAAACCATCCAAAATCAAACACAATGTTGGCTACTTCAAAGCCCATCCCGCACCAAATCATAGCGTCTCAAGGTTACTTCTTCGGTCCCTGTGGATTCGATCCCTACTTGTACTTGAATGAAAGCTTTTACCAGTAGGGTAAATTTGGGCGCAACCAAATTTTGGCGCCATTTCCGGGGACCAATTAAGTTCCTTAGATCAAAAACCTTCTTTTCTTACCCCCATTCTTCTATTCTCATCCCAATTCTCTTATCTTTTCCCTTTCTCGCTTTTTTTCTTTTGGAGCATGTCAGGCTACACCCGCGATAACTCAAACAGATTAGTTAGGGTGGATACTCCTAGGGCTGGGGAGTCAAGAACTAAAAGAGGTCTATTTCCTTTAGATCCAAATCTTCATAATACTCCAAATTCAGACGTTGAGTTCGATACAATGGAGAATCTCCCACAAAACCAAATCATAAACCGGGGAGGGAACCAAAATAACGGGAAAGACCCCAACATGGGAATTGTTGCAGACCCGACCATGAATGACTACCTCACACCAACATGGAATAATTCACCCTCATGCATTAGGAATGATAAAATAGGATATGCCCAATATGTTTTCAAACCCCATGTCCTGAACCACCTTCCAACCTTTCATGGGATGGAGTCTGAGATGCCTTACCTTCATGTTAAAGAATTTAATGACATTGTCGAAACCATGTGACCACCAAATAAAATTGAATCTGCTAAAATGAGACTTTTCCCTTTTTCCCTTAAGGATCGAGCAATGAATTGGTTAAACAATTTGAGAACATCATCCATTCACTCTTGGGACCAACTTCAACGATAATTTTATAAAAAATACTTCCCCCATCACAAAAATAATTGCACTTAAAAAGAGCAAACAAAACTTTTTTGAAAGAGAGGGAGAGACATTCTACGAAACATGGGAAAGGTTCAAGGACACATTAAACATGGTACCGCACGATGGTTTCTTAATCCGAGAACAAGTGAGAATTTTCTATGAAGGGTTGGGTCCCAAAAAAAACAATTCATTGATATGATGTGTAATGGAACCTTCAAAAACAAATCCCCAAATGATGCTTACGAGTATCTAGAAAATCTGTCTGAACAAAACCAAACATGGGGATCAACACCACACTATGAGAAGCCACCCAAATCTTGTGGAATGTACAATCTTGGAGAAGAAGAAAACCTTAGAGCAAAACTTACTGCACTCACGAGTAATGTTGGGGAGATTGATCTTAGGAAGGTCCACAAAACCCAAACTGTTGAGCTTGTTTGTACAATTTGTGACAAGAATGACCACAAGACTAATAATTGTCCAACCATTCCTTCCATCAGGGATGTTCTTTTAGGAGGACCACCAGAAGAAGTTAATTCAATGAACTTTCAAAAGCTACAATTCAAGAACACCTTCAATCCAAGGTATAACGATCATCCGGGCTTTCGTTGGAAGGACAATCAATAACCAACACAACAACAATGTATCGACCCATACACTCAACAAAACCTTCAACATCATAATCAGTTCCAAATAAAACCGGTCCAATTCCAACATCCTCATGTCTTATATGAACAACCTATCCAACCACTCATTCATCAACCTATCCAACAACCAATGTATCCTCCTGGAATAAACCCACAAGCTCAAGCAGCAACCCAAAATGTTCCACAAAGCCTACTAGAACAACTGTGCAAACAAATGGACAAAATGAACTCAGAATTCTCATCCATTAAACAAGTACTTCAAACCATAAAAACTGGAAAGGCACCCATGCCCACACAGGCCAATATACAACAAACATCAAGGGGAGAGACAAGTTTCTCTCAAACAACTCACGAACAACTAAAGGTTGTGACAGTTTTAAGAAGTGGGAAGTCAATTGAAAAACCTGAATAGATAAGTTAGAAACCATGTGAAGCTTCAAACTCTAATGAAAATTCAAATTAAATACAAGATAAAACTGAAGAAACAGATAATAATGTGAATGAAACAACACTTCATCAAACAACTCCATAATCTGCACCATTTCCTCAACGCATGAGGGGGATAACCAAGCCTGAATTGAGTGAAACATTGAGGGAAATCTTCTCACAAGTCAAGTTGAACATTCCCCTTCTCTATGACATCCAAACCATACCTTCCTACTCAAAATACCTTAAGGACTTGTGCACTTTTAAAAGAAAATTTTCACATACAAACCAAGTCCTTTTGGCTGCTAATGTGAGTACCACCATTCAAGGGACCATTCCTCCAAAGATGAAAGACCCAGAAATCCCTTACATAAATGTTGAACTAGGAGAGAAAAAAGTAGTCAAAGCCTTGTGTGATATATGTGCTAGTGTGAACCTCATTCCTTGTGCCATGTACTGTCAATTAGGGCTCGAAGAACTCCAACCCACATATGTCACTCTTCAACATGCTGATCGTAGTGTTCGAGTTCCAAAGGGGATCTTAAAAGATGTTTTGGTGATAGTTGAAAATTTCATTTACCCAGATGACTTCATTGTTCTATACAATCACCCAAGATTATTTCCTAGGGAGAAAACCCCAATCATACATGGTTGTACCTTTCTTGCAACAATCAACTCTGTAATCTGATTCCGAAATGGGAACATGACCATCACCTTTGGGAACATGAGTCTAGACTTGAACATCTACAATGAAAACTCTCAAATTGGGGATGATGAAGAGATCCATGAGGTTAATTGGATTGGTAGTGTTGATAATGACCTCAATGAACATCAAGGAGTTACCGAAGGATGGTTAAGTCAAGAAGAGATTGATTTTCATTATTCACATGAGGGGAATTTCCCTCCTTGGATTGTATCTCTTTCAGACAACTCTATTGATGAATTTATAGAATCACCAATCAATGATACCATGGTTGAAATCAATAACATTGAGTCCATATCCATTCATGACACTACTCTATAAAATTTAGTGGATGAAAATTCTGTTCACAAGGAACCAATTTTGTCAAGAAATCTGAACAAAGAAACTAAGTTCAATACAAAGTCTCATCCATTCTTGGAAAGTCATGACCAATATGATCTTGAATTTAATGTCTTACCTTCATCACTAAAGTATGCTTTCACAGGGGACAATCAATCCTTTCCTGTTGTCATTTCTTCTTCCCTTGAATCCGATCATGAGAGGATGCTTCTAGATGTTCTTAGGAGACACAAGAAAGCCATTGGATTGACCCTATCTGATATCCCTGGGATTAGCCCACTTATCGGGACTCATATAATTATTCTTTAATATGAGTCAAAGCCATGTCGTCAACCTCAGAGGCGACTCAATCCTAATCTCATGGATGTAGTGAGAAATGAACTTTTGAAATTGTTAAAAGCCGGTATCATCTATCCTACAGCTGAGAGTGAGTGGGTTAGCCCAATCCATGTGGTTCCAAAGAAGGATGGAATCACAGTAATAACCAACAAGGATGGATAGATGCTTCCAACAAGGGTCAGTAGTGGATGGAGATTTTGTATTGACTATAGGAAGCTAAACTCTTGTACCAAGAAAGACCATTTCCCCTTACCCTTTATTGATCAAGTCCTCGAGCGAGTGGCGGGTCATCAATTCTATTGCTTCATAGATGGATTATCAGGGTATAATCAAATCAAATTCTCCTTAGAGGATCAAGGAAAAACAACCTTCACTTGTCCATTTGGAAGTTTTTCCTTCAAACGCATGCCCTTTGGGTTATGTAATGCCCCTGGTACCTTCCAACGATGCATGATGGGAATATTCTCGGATATGGTGGGGGATTTTTTAGAGGTCTTCATGGATGACTTATCCATCTTTGGGGATACTTTTGAGGGATGCCTTATAAATGTTGAAAAGGTTTTTTCAAGG
Source organism: Viscum album (assembly GCA_963277665.1). Lineage (NCBI taxonomy): Eukaryota > Viridiplantae > Streptophyta > Magnoliopsida > Santalales > Viscaceae > Viscum > Viscum album. The sequence goes on from OY728152.1 coordinate 692,123,080, forward strand.
TGCGAGGATAAGAATCTCATACTAAATTGGGAAAAATGCCATTTCATGGTAAGGGAAGTATTTTTTCTAGGTCATCTGGTATCTGGTAGAGGGATTGCAGTTGATAAAGCTAAGGTTGAAATCATTCGTCACCTTCCCTCAACTAAAACTATTAAGGATGTGTGGTCCTTCTTAGGACATGCTAGTTTTTATAGAAGGTTCATTAGGAATTTCAGCTCTATTTCTCGACCACTTTGTGCTCTATTGGTAAAAGATGCTCCATTTTTAAGGACAGAATGTTGTGACGAATCATTCTCTACACTCAAGTCAACTCTTATATCTCCACCTATCATGAAATATCCAAATTGGAAACTTCCTTTAGAGCTCATGTGTGATGCAAGTGATTTCGCTGTAGGAGCAGTCTTAGGACAACGGTGTGAGAAAACTCCACGTGTCATTTCTTATGAAAGAAAATCTTTAAATGATGCACAAATAAACTACACCACCACTGAGAAAGAGTTGCTTGCTGTTGTATTTGCCTTAGAGAAATTCAGGTCTTATCTCTTAGGATCACCCATCATTGTCTTCACTGATCATTCAGCCCTAAAATACCTTTTCCAAAAACAAGATGCCAACACTAGATTGATTAGGTGAGTCCTTCTTCTTCAAGAGTTCGATTTAACCATTAAGGATAAAAAGGGTGTTGAAAATATTGTAGCCGATCACCTCTCTAGGGCGGAATTCAATGACAACTCACACCACCTCTCTATGTCCGATTCATTTCCTGATGAGCACCTCTATTCAGCGAGTGATTTCCCTTGGTATGCTGACATAGAAAACTATTTGGTGATGGGTGACATTCCAAAATTCATGGGGTCCCAAGCTAAGAGGAAATTCTTTTCTGATGTAAAACACTATGTGCTTGATGATCCTTACCTCTTCAAGTTCTGTCCTGATCAAATCATCAGGAGATGTATTCCCGAGTCTGAGCAAGAGTCCATTCTAAAATTTTTTCATGGAGAGGCATGTGGAGGCCACTTTTCTACAAATAAAACCACTACAAAGGTCCTCCAATGTGGTTTATATTGGCCGAACCTTACTAAGGATTCCTTCCAATTCTGCAAAAGTTTTCCTCAATGTCAGAAATTAGGATCCATTACCAAAAGGAATCAAATGCCCCTCACTCCCATTCTAGTCGTTGAAATCTTTGATTTTTGGGGAATTGATTTCATGGGACCCTTTCCAAACTCTATGGGATACCTCTACATCCTCTTAGCTATTGATTATGTCTCAAAATGGGTTGAATCCATTCCCACCACGTCCAATGACCACCTTGTTGTGATCCGATTTCTGAAAGAGCATATATTTTCTCGATTTGGAATTCCTAGGGCTATAATCAGTGATCGTGGAACCCATTTCTGCAACCGCCCATTATCTTCACTCATGTCTAGGTATGGTATTACACATAAAGTTTCCACTGCATACCATCCCCAAACCAACGGTCAAGCTGAGTTGGAAAATAGAGAAATTATACAAATTCTTGAAAAAACTGCCAATCCCTCTAGGAAATATTGGACGGAGAAACTCTTAGATGCCCTTTGGGCATATCAAACTGCTTTCAAAACTATCCAAGGCATGTCACCGTATAGATTGGTTTATGGAAAAGCATGTCATTTACCTGTTGAAATTGAACATAAGGCCTTTTGGGCAATAAAAAAAATTATCTTTGACATTTCTTTGGCTGAAACAAAAAGGAAATTAGATCTTAATGAACTCGAGGAACTTAGGATGAAGGCTTATGAAAATTCAAAGATCATCAAATCTAAAGTTCAAGCCTACCAATATAGGAATCTCAAAGTCAAACACTTTGAACTGGGAAAAATTTTGCTCTTGTATAATTCAAAACATCATCTACAACCAGGAATGCTAAAGTCCAGATGGTCTGGTCCATACCTAGTGCATCATGTTTACCCTCATGGGGAAATAGAGATTCAGGATCCCACAAGTGGTCATGTCTTCAAAGTCAATGGTCATAGGTTAAAATCATTCATTTAATCATTCAATAAACATGAAACCAAGGAGGAGTTAACTGAGCCAACATATGAACCAGAGAAAAATTAATAGATTTAGGGTACAAGTCGGCCTAACGACATTGAACAAAAGTGATTCACGGGAGGCAACCCGTGGTTTTCATGTTTCCAATCACTAGGAATCATCTTTTGATTCCTTCTGATTAATTTTGTTACTTTTTTATATATAGACTGTTGACCTGTTCTTCTTTTATGAGTAAGGATGGGTATGAAAAGGGAGCACCGTATTCATCCGTGTCACGCGGTTTGATCCCTGAGTAATACCTTACGCATAAATTTAAAGAACACAATGTATCATCAGTTTATTTTATTCCTGTTTTTGTAGGTTTAAAAAATAATTAAACTCTTGACCTGTTCTTCTTTTATGAGTATGGATGGGTATGAAAGGGGAGCACCGTATTCATCCATGTCACGCGGTGTGATCCCTGAGTAATACCTTACACAGAAATTTAAAAGAAGACAATGTATCATTAGTTTGATTAAAAAAAACATGAAAATGATGGTACTTGGAATTAAATAAATCATTGTGTTGTTTGTTTTTTCTTCTTTGTCCTTCTTTTTATGGTTCAGGAACTATTTTGGGTGATACATGTTCAATCAAGGAGGTCTCTACATCCCCAAAGAGATCAAAGGAGTAATTTGGAGCATCATGTACCTCAACATTAAAAACCAGGTGAATTTGTTCCAGGTTTTTCATTCTCAATTTCATCTTTGAACTCCTCTCCTACCCATTGCTAACTTTTCTTTTCATTAAAAACTGGGGACAATGTCATTCTAAGTTGGGGGGAGATAAAAAATGAATTTTTTTTTGTGAATAAAAACATGCATGAAAAGAAAAATTCCATTAACCATAAACATGATAAACACACATTGAAAACTCTAAAATTGAATATCAAATAAATTTTGCATGCCTTGATTCTGATTTTAATGCATGTTTAAGTTCATGAGCATTGTTTTTGAAAAGTGCGGTTGTCCGATGTGATTTTTCAATGTTTACAATTTCACCCTCTTAATAAAAATGCCACAATGCACGTCCACTGGATCGTGGGTGTAAATTTGAGTTCTTGGGTCCCTTTCATTATACCATAGGGTTCTGGGGACACATTTAGTTTAATTTGAGTATCCAAAAAAACAAAAACAAAACATAAACAAAATCATAAACAAAAAAGAATGACCACATAGAGCAATGTTTTGTCCAAATGTGTGGCATCCGACACTTGGTGATCGTGACTCCATAGTTGTCTTGCCCAGAGTTAGGCTTTATATCTCTATTTTAGAGCATGAAATTGACAATATGTGTGGCGTCCGGCACTTGGGGATCGTGACTCCATAGTTGTCTTCCCAGAGTTAGTCTTTTCATATCTATTGTGGTTAAAAAAAAGGATACTCATATTAAGGATTAATGTGATTCCCACCTAGGGATTCCATTTTTTCCCCTTGAACAATAAAATGGGCCCCATATCTTTTCTGATGCACAACACTTTATCATGATTAATTGAAATTGGATGAAATGTGGCAATGAATTTGAACAAAGGAATGAGCTTGGGCTTGGGATATGCTTATGGACCTAACTTGTTTTAAATTATTTTGATGGGTTCCATAATTTTTTTGGTATGAGGTCTTTTGGGTGAGCAATGTGTATTTAAATGTTTTTGGAAAAGGGGATTTGGATTTCATATTTGTAATTTATTTTGCTTGGGACTAGCAAAACTCAAGTAGGGGGGTGTGATTAGTCACTGAAATTGGATAATATTCATTGTTAATATCTTAATATTATTGTGTTTAAAAGTTCATAAACATAAATTTTAGTCCAATTCAGAAATTGAACTTCATTTCCCATCATTGTGCAATTCATGCTTATAATGTCAATTTGGGCCCACTCAATAATTTTCTTGTGGAAATTGAAATATTAATCATTTTAATTTTCAATTTTGGGATATGATTGATCACTTTGTTTGGAACATTTTATCTTTTAGGTCCGATGGATGAATCTCAACGGAAGATGGAGAATTTTGCGCATGAAGGCAGAAACATGCTGGAAAAAGCATAATGGGCCTAAGGCCCATCAAAAAAATGTGGGGCCATGAAACCAAGCCCAATGAAGCTCAAATTTATACAGTAGAAATATGAAAATATGAGGATCATTTTATTCAACTGTGGCCGAAGCTAATTCGGATTTTTTCATGATGATAAATGGATCTGAAGTTGAGATTTAAATGGTGGACTCGTCATTAATTCACAGAAATCCGTCCCACCATTTCGACCATAGCATTCAAACGGCTGAGACAAATGTACAAAACATTTGAGAGATTCTAGAAGACACACGGACGAAGATATGTTATATTCAAGACACCTTCGGAATCGGCCATATGAAGTGTCAAACGCATACGTCAAAATGGAGGACGAATCTGGACAGTTTTCCGGGTCAACTTCGAAACGTCAATTTCCTTTTGATTATTCACCCTCATTTTGACTCTATTAATTTTTGGGGGGTGAATTAATTATTGGGGGATGGACCTAAGGCTCCTAATATTCATATATAAGAAGCTATTGTTTAAAGGAATAGGGGTGGATATTTTTTTCATATCATCTTTTGTTGTTTGTTTCATTGTAAGGTTATGCTTCCAAATTTCCATTGTAATGTTTTCCATTTCCATGTAAGTTTTTCTTTTTGTTCTTAATCAAATTCTTTCTATTCTATATTTTCCATTTCATTTATTAAAACTTTATTATCACAAAGCACAGTGATATCTCTGTGTTGTTGTGAATTAGTTCACACATAGGTGTGAATTTCATTCACACACACGGAGGAGTGCTCGTTATTTCCGCGGTTTTAATTTCTTCAATCCAATTCTTGTTTGCCATCGTCCACACACCATTGAGAGTATACCATCAATGGAGTGCTAAAACCTTAATGTGTTGATCTTAGGAGGATGCAAAGGCTGGATTGAATTTTATTTAATGAACGAATTATTGTTAATTGGATAATTAATTTAAGACATCCACTCTTCAGTTATTTCTACTCTTCATCTTTACTGTATTTGAGCAAAATAAATTCAATTACTAAATGAACATATACCTCTGAGAGATCATGAATTTTGTTCTCTAAGTGTATAGGGGATTATTAATTGTGTTTAATAAGCACCAAACCAGAAAATGATGAAGCTAGTGTTATTTTTGATGAATGGATTCATCAAGAATTAATAAAACCAAAATTGTTTAAAGAAGTAAAATTCATTCAATCCACCCCAAGCATAATCCTAGATCAAACCATTTTCATTAAATTGAATTCACGTAGGTTTCATAGTGTTATTTAAACTATCCAAAATCGAACCCAAAGTTGGCTACTTCAAAGCCCATCCCGCACCAAATCATAGCATCTCAAGGTTACTTCGTCGGTCCCTGTGGATTCGATCCCTACTTGTACTTCAATGACCGCTTTTACCCGTAGGGTAAATTTGGGCGCAACAAACCGACCTGAGAGTCCTAAGGTCGAAAACAGTTCTTAGATTAGACCACCAGAGCAGACCTAGTGGCTAGTGGATGGTGCCCTCGCCATGCCACCACTAGCGTGGTGACACCAAAGTCCAATGGAAGGGTCCATAGGCTTGAGGTTGTGCCACCCTGGCGCTGCGAGGGGGGAGAAGCAGTCGACTCTCCCTGACCGCACTGGTGGAGGGGGCATGCTCAATGTGCACTGTGGTGGAGGAGGGCTACGGACCATTAGCCAGGGTGACAACATGGCTCCATGTAAGCGGAGAAACCTTCTTCATGTGGGCCACATGCAGACCACATGGAGTAGAGGGCTAGCTGATCGTCCATTCACGCCATAACCGAACCAGCAGCATGAGTTCGGGCCAAACCGGTTGGGCTGGGGCGGCTGGCCGGTGTTCCCAAGAAGCCCATAAAAACATTAGACCATGATATATCCAGGGCACACAGCGTCCTATTCTATGAAAATATATCTGCCCACATATGAGGCCTAATGGGCTAGGAAAATCAGCCAAAATGACGGTATAGGGTCATGCAGGAACACTAGGATTGGTTAGTTGGGTCGGACTGAAGAAGTCGAATCGGGACCAGAAGAAACAACCCATGTTAAGGAAAAGGGACATATCTGTCAGACCTTCTATCTCATTAACTCTATTTCAGCATTTTTGGGACTATAGTGATTGGTAGGATTTTATGAAATCATATATTAATGAGTTACATGGATGTTTATCTAGTAAGACTCTATGACCCAGCTATTAGTGAGAATCTGTGACATAGCTACCCAACGAGACATCAAGACTCAGTTACCCAGTGATACTCTATGACTTAGTTAATATTGAGTCATCATGAATCAACAAGCCAAAATTTCTACTTCATTATGATATCAGTGGGACTCCATGACTCAGCTACCCACTGAGGCTTCATGACTCAGATACGCAGAGAGACTTCGTGAATAATGAATCAATGAGACATCATAACACAACTACCCAGTGAGACTTCGTGACATAGATATTAGCGAGGCTCTATGACTCAGCTACCTTGTTAAGCTTTGTAACTCAGCTATTGAATGGGTGTATGAGAACTAGATATCTTACAGGACTAATCATGTATGATATCAATTGTAGTAAATGATGTTCAGTGTATGGAACTATTGGATTTTCTCTTAATAAATTATGATTAACCTATGTCAAGAAGACTCTAATGAATCCAATATTTTTTTTATTATATAGTGATTTACTTTATGGATTTATGTGATATATGAGTTTGTTTCGTGGACCCAAATGAGTATTTAGTTACTCATCCCTGCATGGGCTTCGCCCGCACAAGTTGTGTCTTGTGCAGACAATCCGTGACATGGAAGAGGAATCTGTGTCCCAGGACCGGGCCGTTCCTAGTGAGGAAATGAAGTTGGTATGTCCTTATAAAACATTCATAAGTTAATATATATTTAACCATTACGTGGGGTTTCTTATAGAAGACTATCAGTGATTCTATGTATTGTCTTGATTTTTGTTCAAAAATTATTGGTTTTTTATTCTAAAAAATTTTACATATAGTTTGTACTATTTACTTAGTGGGTTTTGGTGGCATGAATGTTTATTTATCATCATTTGGGGCGTGGTTGTGTGTGCTCACACGTAGAGGTTCTCAAGAAAATGCCTCCCACCTGTAGGATGATGCATTTGGCTCTAGTCACCAACCCATGTCATTGGATGGGAGGTTGGGGTATGTCCTGGCATATTCCCTGAGGTACATGTAGTGAAGAAGTTGTATCAAATGTGTTTAGTTCTACATAAATGATAGGGACTCTATTTTTATTTTTTCAGGAAATAGTGCTAAATGTATCTATTTCGACATTCATATACGAGGATTAATGTGTTGGTGTGGAGGCTGATGCATCCATACAATAGGACCTTGTATTCTTCTTTTATGCTATATATATATATATATTAATGATTCTTGTATGGATCATATGGGAATTGAGTGTTTCTTCATGATCTATTGGTGTCATAATTATATCACCAGGCCTAATAAATTATCCATGGGTTATCTTGATTATATTTCAAGAAGAATCCACATAGATATCTATCTTGGATTCTAGTGTGTGAACATGAAGATATTCCACAGAGAGATGATGCTTCGGTACTGGTACAGTTTCCCAAACGGTACCTTCGGGCTATTTCCAAGTCTTACCAATACCTGTTAGTCAGTAGTTACTACCGACACTATTGATAATAGACACATGTAGGATCAGTTCGTTAATTGAGATTTAGTGAAAGAGTACTCTTAGATTTAGAGGATAGTATGAATCATAGGCACTAAAAACTGGCATGAGGTGGTGACTGAGTAGCCATCTAGATAGGTAACCATTATATTAGATGGATATCCTATTAGTAATCCATATACAAGGCTTTGTAGGGTGATTATAGTTTTTAGATTACTTGATCTTAAGATAAGGTGACATTTTAGTTGACAGAGCATTAGAACCATTCATAGAGAATAAAAATTTCCATAAAATATAACGGGTTTTTGGGGGCAAAAGATTCTACAGAACTATATGTATGTAGCTGTGTATTGATTACGGCATGCCAATATTTCTAGGTACTCATTGAATATGATATGAACAGTTCATCAGTTCTCAGACCTCTACGAAAGGTGTGTATAGGGACCTCTCAACCAGTTCTATTCCTATGTACATTCCTAGTTATTATTTGGTGCAAGAGAGAACCATTGTGGTTTGAAGTCCTTTTGATGTTCAGATACAAACATTGAATGTCAGTAGTGGGAAAGAAAGAATCCAATGTCAATCTCATATACATGGATGAGAGAGAGGATCTTAAAAGCGGTCCCAATATAGGGGATCCATATCTCTGGGCTCATAGGGAGTGTCATGTCATCCTAGTATGTGGTAATTATTTTCAAATGTTTATATGGGAAATATCTCCCGAGATTTCCCAACCCATCGATCTGATAGTGAAATGGTCGATCGTCCACCAGGGTAGGGGAAGTGACCAGAAAAAATGAATATATAGGGTGGAAAATGTCGTAGTGGAGATAGGATAGAAGAATGATATGTTATAGATTTCAACATGTTATAACCACCACCTCAACTTGGTCCACACAAGGCCCAGGGAGCTAGACGACATGGGATGGGAGAAGCAGCATGAGGTCAAGGAGTATGACCTATTGACTCTAGGAATTATTGAAGGTATGTTGTTCATTTCCTTCTAGATTTCTTAAAAATAGACATATGTGACAATCATTCCTTCTTATCATGAATCTTGTTCAAGACCAAGGGTTTCTGGTTAAACAGTTGAGTTGATCCAAACTTTTAGAGAAACACAGAAGAGGAGACTCAATAATCACACTTATTCTGATGATTTGATATGACCCATGAGGTGAGTGTTTTAGTTGTATACTCTTGGTTGTAGGGTTTAGGCCTTACATCATTAGTTTGGGTATGGAATGGTAATCCAGAGTTCATTCTCAGATTGACTGTTTTAGGAAAAAGTATTTACTATATCCATATAATTGGAATTTGGTTTTCCATTGTCGGTGAAAAAGGATACACATTCAACACGAGATAATCTCATGCATATGAGGGTGAATATTATCACTCTTGAGTCAGCCATCCTTAACCACGTGGAAGTTGATGTTATTAGTTATCAGGTATAAAAATTAAAGGAAATGTGCATGAAAATCCTTTCAGAATATGTTTCTAGGATTACCTCCCCATATGGGGATGGACTTCTATATCATTTTATAGCATGGGGTAGCACCAATATCATCAAAAATATATCAGAGGGACATCCTAGAGAATCAAAAATTGGGGTTGTAGGTGGGATACTTTCTAATTAAGGGATTATTATAACCCAGTGTTCAAGGTTATGTTTGTATTTCCAAAATGTTATACATGTAGAGGTGGAGAATGAGTACCCAATACTAAAGGGTATGTGGGAACAACAATCAGTTAAAGGGATATCCTTTCACATGGATGGAATGGGGCCCAACGGATTTTCAGTAGTTGAGGCTTCGAAAATGGTTGGAGTTCTTCAAGTACTATGATATTGAGATATTATATAATCATAGGAATAGAATTATGGGGGAAGACACACTGAACAAGAGATCCTGCCTATAGTTTCTATGTGATGTGATGGAGTAGTTTGCAGTGATGCAAATATCCATGGAGGGTGATGGTGGAGCAGCAAACCTTCAGTTGATGAGTATCAATCCTACACTCTTATGGCGAGTTAGAGAGGCAAATATTTTTTAAGTTGACTATGAGTCCCAATGTGTTTATTTATCCTCTGTACATACCCATTATACAATTTTGATAGGTGGTGATAACATCATCCTTTTAAAAGGATGAATCATACTAGTAGTGATGCTGTAAGAGGAGGTGTTGAGGGAGTTAAATATATCCCATTGGGCGGTTCATCCTTGTGTGGAAAAGATGTACCCGAACCTCCAACATTATTACATGTGGCCAGGGATGAGGAAAGAAGTGGCAGATCTTGTTTCATGATGCCCCAAATTTCAGTATGTGTAGGCCAAACATTATGTCCAAATAGGATTGGAACAACCACTATAGGTGCCAGAGTGGAAAGGGATGATATATGATTTGAATTCATGACCACAGTTCAACACACTACTAAGGACCACAATTCAATATTAGTGATCGTAGACCAAGTCACCAAGTCAGTTCACTTTCTACCCATATGAAATATGGGATCAGTAAAGTGATTGGGACACCTCTATGGCCATGATGTTGTGCAGCTATATAAGGTGCCTTTGATGATCATCTTAGACAGGGATTCATGCTTTACATACCTTTTGGGTAAGTTATTTCAAGGGGATTTTGCGACATAGTTGCACATGAGCATAGCCATTCACCAATAGACTGATGGTCAGACAGAGTGGACCCTTCAGACCGTAGAGGTCAAGATTATTATTTGTGTCCTATATTTTGGCCATAGTTGGGAGGACCATCAACCAACTGTTGTGTTTGCATTCAACAAAAAATACCATTTTACAATTGGAATAGCACCATTTGTGGCCTTGTTTGGGTGGATTTGTAGATCATATCTATGCTTGATAGACATTGGGGAGCCAGCCCTCATGGATCCAAATATTGTACGGGATGCCACTGAGAAGTTACATATCATCACAGAGCATATGAGGACTTCATAGAGAAGGTGGAATTATAATGCTAACAGATGATTGGGAGACTTTGAGTTCAATGAGGGAGGCCTTGTTTTCTTTCTGGTCACACCCAGATGGAGAGTACATAGATTTGGTTGGGGATACATGTTATCTTTGAGGATTATAGGAACTATTTAGATTCTGAGAAGAGTTGGGGAGGTGGCTTACCACGTAGCGCTTCCCCCACAGATTCCCTAGGTGCATGATGATTTTCATTTGTCATAGTTGAGGAGGTACATGCATGAACTATTACATGACAATTGACTTGGGGGAGATGTTCATTGATTATGGGGAGACATTTTCGGAATTTCATGTGGAGATAGAGGATCAACAAAAGGGTGTCCTTCATGGATGGTCGATTCCAATGTTGTGTGTTCAGTGGCAACACAAGAATATCTAGGAGTGAACATGTGAATGGGAGGTTAAATGTCGTGATTAGAACCCCCATTTTATAGTGTGTCCATGTTTTGGATTACGACTTCAGGAATCCAGAAAATGGGAGATTAATGTAATGTCTTCGAAATTCCATGAATTTTTATTACATAGAAATAATTCAATTGAATCCATTGAGAATGTGAGCAATTTTTATGTCCATAGATTTTGAAATGATACATCAAAAAATGTTAAAAAATAAATATTATGTGTGATCACTTTTTCCAAAAAAATATTATTAACTATTAAACAGATGCCTGGATAATAATTACGAGTGCACGATTACATTCAGGATGACGATTTTACCCTAAGAACGACTTCTGTTTAGTCGGTGCATGCATCCAGTAAGAAAATGATAAAATGTGATTACCAATCATAATATAAATATATAAAATTATTTTTTAATTAAAATTATTATAAGTCATGAATGGTGTCTTGGATAATAAATCAATGACCACCAATGACCTCAGGAGGGTATTCTTTGTTTAGGAAGATCATAACATTAGCCGACGCGGGCCAATAATAGAAGTTACTTTTTGGTCGAAAATAAAATAATTATGTCAAAATTATATTTTTTTCAAATACTAATAACACCTAAAAGGTAAATTATATTGAAAATACTAATGTACCGTTGAGCTTGTGAGTGCATGTTCCCCTTAGGCGGAGCCTATCCTCAATCGGCGTGTGATGTGTGTGAAAGTTAATTTTTGAACTATTTTTATGTATCATTTAAATAAAAGTTCCAGAGGGTATTTCAATCATTTAAACTGGTAATCAGATCAAAAAAACTAAAGGAACCGTTGAATTCAGAATGATGGGTTTTCCTATGATGGAAAAATCGTTGACCGGTACGAGTAAACAAAAAATGATAAATTTCGGACTTTTAGTGAAAAAAATAAAATAAACATGAAAGGAATTCAATAATTATTTTATTCAAAGTTTTTCCATAGCGACACAATGACCAGTGAGCACTGGGGTGCAGTGACTATGAGAAAATGAATTATTAATGAATCACATTAATGAGACAGTGTGGGGTCGCAAAATGAATCTACATACCTTAATTAAACATTCATCCATAGTTGAAAACAACGTTGTGAATTTTTTTAATGAATTATATTTATCCTTATCTCTCTCTATCTATCTCTAATGATTAATGACATCGATGATATACATCTAATAATGTATGGATGAATGATGGTCAGATGAAATCAAGAGATGGAAGACATTGAAGAACATTAAAGTAAAGAGGATGGACGATATCTCGTAGCTTCGTCCTTCATCAACGATGGATCCTCAAACTTGGTAGGGGTTTAATTTTTTTTGTTTCCCTATTCTTATAATAATACAATGAAAATGGATAAACCCATATATTTCTTGATCTGTGGATCATGTGTTTTTGCATAACGGTGTTTACCATGTGGTTTTTTTTATTGGGATTAATAATTATCTAATTGAACTATGATCCCAAGACTCCATGGTTTTTGAACATCTAGTGTAGAGGGAAAGGGCTAAAACGAACAATGCCTAATCTCCTATGCTTATGAATTATTCATGGACACATCCTTAAAATGGAGGAAAGGAGGATCCAAGGTTGTGTCATTTATGATGGCGACCATTGAGGACCGAGGGAATAGACAGATCTGAGATCGGGCCACTCAAGCAGACTTAGTGACTTCTGGAGGGGACCGATGGAATGACACCACCAGAGTGGTAGTGCTGATGACCGTAGGCATGAAGCTACGAAACCCCAGGTGCTGCAGGAAAGAGGAAGTGGCACAACTACACTTTTGAGCCAGTCTGCTTCACCCAACCTGGAAAATGGAATAATGTCGGGCTGTGTGGAGGCTCAACGTTGGAAAAGGTTCTGGCCCACCATTGCAGGTCGGGCCGCATAAATTTGGATCACTAGGTGACCATATTTATTGGACCCACATCCAACCTCGATAGGGTCCAGTGAAGCCCAACAGGGTAGATGGACAGGATCGTGAAATGCGTGACCCTAGGACGTGTTGTTTGGGTCGGTCTGAACCAGTCAGACTGTGCCCAGACGTAAACAACTACTATTTACAATGAGGTACGTATCTCCCAGATCATGTGTCCAATTGACACTCAATATATGGAATTGTATCCCATGTGACATAGAGAGCCATATGAAATCAATTATGTATGATTTCATGGATGTAGACCTAGTGAGACTCGGTGTCTCAACTACCCACGAGATTCTGGGACTCAACTACACAATGAGAATTCGTGACTCTGCTACCCAACAAGACTATGTGACATAGATATCAGTGAGACTGCGTGACTCAGCAACTGAGCGAGACTCTATAACTGATCTATGAACGAGAATCCATGACTCAGCTACCCTGGAAGACATCAAGACACTGCTACCCTATAAGACTCTATGACATTGTTATCAGTGATAATTCCTGACTCAACTACCCAGCAAGACATCGTGTCTCAGTTATCTGCAAGTCTCCATGAGATATCTACCATACAAGGCTTCTTGAATTAGAAACTAAATACTTCTAGGTGATCTAGATAGCATAAATGACTCATTTGGGTCAGGTTCAATTGTAGCGATTGATGTTCAGTGATTAAAAACATTTGTTTTGGCTATCAACACTTTATGTTATACCTATGGAGAGAAAACTCTAGTTACTCTAATAATTGTTCAATATTTTTGGATTTACATTAAAGATATATGGGAGATTTGTGTTGTGTTAGGAGTCCCTAATGATTATTTCATTAATCCCCACTACACAGGATTCGACCAAACATTTTTTTTATGTTGTAGAAGAACAATGTCATAATAGATGACATGGTAACCCAGAACCAGGTGGTGCCCTGTGAGGGAAGGCTTTCGCGATTTGATTCTATGGATTTCGTAATATACTCAATACATACCCATTAGGCGGGGATTCCAGTTGTCATATATGATATATTCCTATTATTTTCATGGTTATACTACACTCATTGTTGGGTTTGTATTCTATACCATTTTACCTATAGTTTTTAATTTTACTCAGTGTTTGTTTAGTGCAATGCATGTTCATTATTCCACATTTGGGTTTTGGTTGTGTATTAGTGTGTGTGTGTAGGTACTCAGTAAAATGACAACTATTTGTAAGTTGATTCCTTCAGCACTATTTTTCAACCCCTTGCCTTTATGAGGCAGGATTGTGGTATGTCATGGAATAAGTCCCAGATGATGGGTCATGAGACAATTGTCCTTTTTGTAAAATTGTTCTCAATTTATATTTAAACACTCAATTAGAGTCATATCGGACACACACTACCTCAGATTATTTTTCATCTAATTTATACACATCTCATAATAACTTATGGAAAAGGTTCATAATGGATCAAGACAATCTAGAAGTTTTTTTTCTATTTTGAGTAGTTCAGTTAGTTTTTTTTACTAAAATTGATGTCAATTTTAAATAAATACACACATAGAGTCATACTGGTAATGTCATGCATCAGATTTAGGTTTGGTAGATTGCAAAAAGTTCCTAATAAATTATTTATTAGTTTACTAATGTTTAAAATCATTTTGAATGTGTTTTTTAGTTTTGATTCGGTCACATATAAATTTTACTAAAAGTTCATATTAATAATGAAAAAAAAACACATTGAATCAAATTGATCACGAGGTGTATCAGTTTGATTTGAGACCAATTATGACATGTTACAAATGATTTATGAATCAATTTGCTAAATTATCAAGGAAACAGTGCATGATGGCTCGGTTATCAATCAGTAACAGTATTCAACATCATATTTTTAATTTAAACTGATAACGAACACATTGTGTTTGTTTTTATTTCTAGTAAAATTAATGAAAATTTTAAATAGAAACTTGTTAATGGGGTCTTAGTAGTCACATATTGTGTCATATTTAGGTATGAAAAATTCATGCACGTCCCAAAGTCTCAAAACAATCATATCTTTCAATGACACCGTGATTTTTATTCAATTTAATGTTGATCTAACAACATTGTATGAGAAGCACCGAACAAAGAAAATTAACTATAATAAATAATCCAACTTTATAATAAAACCATTGTGATTTTATTATTGTTAAAAATATTAATAAAACATAAATACAAAACAATAAATTATTTATATGGATGATGATTTTTCTATTAAAATATCATGATTACCCTTGTAATTGAGTACATGGTACATGGTTTCTCTTAATACAAAGTTATTGGATTGAACATGAACGAAAAATATAATTCTCAAGACAATAGGTGAGAAATATTTTATGAGAGATGAAATATGTGAATGTTCACGTGAAAAAAACGAATAATAGTGGGATAATGTACCCCAACTCCACCAAATGGATCCACATGTACAAGAATTCCATTATTATGTGAGTAATTCTATAAATTAATAATTTAAATATTAATATGAAACTAAACATTAATTTTATATTCAATGATTGTACTGTTCATGCATCTAGATTAACTATGTAATTGTAATGACACGACAGAGTAGATCTTCTTGCAAAGGTATTGGATTTAACATGAATGAGGTGATAAAAGAAACATTTTAGGGGTAAAATGGTTTTGAGGAAGAAGAAGTTTGTATATTTTTTGGGGAAGAAATGCATGAATGTAGGAAAGATAACCCCAACTAATATAATAATCACATGGTATATCAAAACAATCATTATCTGAGTAATACTAATAAAAAATTAACTAAACATAAATATGAAAAAATATATTAATTATATTAACAGGGATATTATTATCAAAATATCAAGATTACATTTGTAGTTTAGTACAACTAGTGTTATTTCTCATCCTACAATGGTTATAGTGTTATTTCTCATCGTACAAAAGATTCCATGTATATATAAAATGAATTATTATGTGATTAATTAAAATATTGAATAAATTAAACTTAAATATGATACTATACATTAATTCTATGGATAATGATTTTACTTTGTAAGCATCAATGAAATGTCTGTGATTGAGAAGTAATAGCATTATTGATCTTCTTGAAATGAAATGTCACATAATGGGAAGAACATATCTTATTAATATAATATTATTTAAATCTATTTATTCTTTATGGGAAACTACACCATGTATAGAACATTTAATAAATATGGATTTAAAAATAATAGTATTCTACATAATTATTGTCATACATTTTGTGGTAGAATGCAATAAAATTGAACTATCATTAAATCTAAAATCAAAACTAGATAGTACTATGATTTAATTACCAATAACATCAAATTAGTATTTGAGATGAAATTTATGATATTTTATGAATACCCTTGGGGAAAATTTTCATTATTAAAGAAAACTAAAATTCTCAAATTTGTGTATGACACTTATTATTTTTACTAAAATGGCATTTTAAACTCGAAAAACACACTTTGAAAAATAGTGATAATATCATGTATCAGATTATAATGAGAATGATTCTTACACATAATTATGTAATTATTAATCAATTTACTAAAATATCAAAAAATAAGAGTGCATTATCATTTTTTCAATTGAGTGGTATTATTTGAACTTAACTATCTATTTTAAATTGATAATAGACAAATTTAGTTATAGCAGAAAAAAATATGTAGAATTGATGTGTGGATGATTCCTACACCTATCAAATGCCTTATGGATTGCTTCCTAATGTTTAAATGATGTACAAGAATCCTCTGATATTTTTTCAATAATATAAATATCTATAATTTTTAAAATAAAATATTACCATTTACAAAAAAATATTTTATTGAATTTTTTAAAAAAAAATCATGAACAGATTATTTATTAATGATTTATTCGGATCCATATGCATACATTTCAGGATAAATATAAATATAATTCTTTATTAAATATTCCTCCACATCTTGTATGAATAATAATTTTAGTAAAATATAATGATCAAGTGAAATTAGACAATAAAAACCCAATTATCCCATTCTTTATAGCACTAGTATTGCGTATTTCTATTTTTCCTTCACCAAACAATCAATTTAGTTCTCTCCCATCACTCTAACAATTAACATGTTGTTTATATTTTTTCCCATTTTATAGTTGTTTAAAATCGTGTTGGCGAGTTAATAACTAGTTTCAATGGTGCAATTCCCACAAATAGATTTAATTTCTCATTTTATAGAACACAATTAAGTAGAATTTTCATCATTATCTTCTCACATAACATACATTTAACACATCATTTTGATGTTGGAAACGTATCATCTAACTCATGGGGACAAGATCCTATTTTGGATGAAAAAATCCAAGGTGAATTCATCCATGGGTTCACTAATTCTAAGAGTAGAAAAAGAAATATAATAGAGATGGGGGATGAGTCTATAAAATGTAATAATAAATTTTCCATCGATTAAGGTAATGTAGATGTATGTTGTACTTCATTTGGTTATATAATAGGATAAATGTCTTCCATTTGTGATAATTACACCATTGAAACTATTCACTAACTTGACGCCTCAATTTCCACCAAATCCTTCCTGAGAAAACCTCCACTCATCACGTGAAATGATTGATGGAAGGGTGGGAATGAAATGGAGAGGGTGGAGGTGGAAGAATCGGAATACACAACTGTAGTTATTTGCAGCCCGAGGGTTTTGGGTTTCTATAGTGTAATTTCATCTGACGAGTGTATGTTACATTAATTATTATTTTTTCATTTGACATGTATTATTAGATAATGATAATTTACATTCATTTTCATATGTGAATTAATCCTCAATGAATCCAATAAAATATTAATAAAATAATTGTTTTGGGATTTTTTACAATGTTTTTTTGAGAATTTTTTTAATACATATTCTTTTATTAATATAATGACATGGTATTATATTATTGGATAAAGTGGTTAATGGTAGCATGTTCATCGTTTAATATAAACTCAATTTGTAATAATATTGAATGAGGTTCTCCCCGTAAATAATCAAAAACTATAAAATGGGTGTCACCCTTCATCGATTCCAGTGTTTTCAGTGGCACACGACAGAACAACGTGCAAATGCAACTAGAGGATGTGGTGTGAGTTGTAACTAAGGCCCATTGGTACAAAAAAGATATTTTTATATATTTTTATTATAATTATATAATTATATATAGATATATATATTTACCAATTATTTTTCTTTTTCCACAATATATATATTTATATAATTTTTATTACAATTATTATATATATATATTCCTTTTTACTATGATTTTATTGTATTGGTTCGATTTTTCAGCTCTAACAGGGGATTTCCATTTCCACGAAGGATGTAAGCTGGTCTTCATCTCTAGTTAGAGAAATCAATGGTGGCATTAGGAAGGTGTGTGTCATGGGTGCTCATTAGAATCGGTGGTGCAAAAGGGGGTTTTTTAAAGCCGCAATTTCCAAGATCGCTTGCTCCCATGATTTTCATCTTTTATACAATCTATGATCAGATCTACCCTACCAATGATTTCCTGATCTCTTGTACCCATGATTGATTCCATCATGGTGCACCTTTACCGCTCATGGATCTATAGTGCATGTTGGGTTGGCACATGAGGTTGGCACATGAGGTGAGCGCCTTTGGCACACCTCAGTGGGGTCACACTAGGAATGCCTGACCTTGCCACATGACATGGTGCACTATTGCACACAAATTTGACCACACTTTTATGTATATAGATAAATAAATTGAATCTAACTAGTTATTATATATATATATATATATATATCTCATATATACATATATATGTATATGAATTAAATTAGTATATTTCGTTGAAAATAAATATATATATATACTACTTATCATATTTAAGTTTATTTAAATATTCATTATGTTATTCAATGTGTTTAGATATATATATTACCATTTCCTATAAATAATCTAAAAAAATACTATTAATAATAATTTATAAATTAAATTAATTAGAAATTAATAACTATTCTTGGTAATTTTTTATAAAATCTAATTATTTAAATTTTGGATATTTTAATTATGCCCAAATATATATATATACTTACTTAATTTTATTATTTTGAACATAAAATGAGTTGAAAATATTTTATTGGTTATTTATGTATAAATTTATTACTGTTTATTAAATGTATAAAAAAACCTAATATGTATCTGTAGAGAAAAAATGATGAATTCCAAAAAATAATTACTAATATATACAATTTGATAACTCATATTATATTTTTAGGAAGAAATGTTGTAGATATTTAATTATTGTATGATGGACAACTAATAATAATTGACCCATCCTTGAGATTATATGTATTTCCATAAATGCGTTTTCATAAATTAATAATACACATCAACCTAATATATCAGAAAAAAAGATAAAAACATAGTGACCCTTGCAACAAATAACTCATACACATTTAAACAAATATAAATTTAAAATTGAATTTAACTAAAAAAAATCAATTACATGAATTCCATTAAATAATCTTTTTTTGTTCTTTTAATCATGAACTCACTGATAATTGGGTTGCTAAGGAAAATTTATACTTAATAAAAGTGTTTACATCCAAAACCACATCTATTTCTATAGTGGATGTAACATTTATTTAATTCATTTATCTACAGTATTGAGGTGATTTAGTATGATTTCAAGACAATGAATAAATAATTCAAGTAGATGAAAATAGGCTATATAGATTAAAAATGAAGAAAATTTATTGATGACATCAATTTAAAAACCCATGATGGATATCCAAAATAGTTTTCAAGCAAACAAATGATAATAAAGAAAATAAAAATAGTATTCAACAACCAGAGCATAAAAATAGATTCCACAAAGGAAAATAATCCTTCGATACAGATCATAAAACTCAAAATACAGATAGAAAATCATAACCTACAATGGAAAACACAAGCCTACCTTTCTAGGTTGATGAAAATATAAGACCCACGAATCCAGATATAGATGTTTTATTTAAAAACCCTATATTCAATCGAACAACATATTCCAGATGAAGATTGAGTAACTGGTGGTAGTGGATTTTTGTGATTCAATCATCAATTCACTGAGGAGGAGTGTCATCAACAGCTGGATTCCACAGAAATCGTCTGATATCACAGTGGGTTCACAACAGTTTATATATTTTTTAATTAGATCGGGAATCTTTTATCAGTTCTTATTATTTAATCCTTGATAAATGGTAAAATTTTTAGGTCTTTTTTACAATTTATAATTGTAGATCTATATTAGTGTTAAAAATACACTAATATTACCTCATTTTTGTCATTGATAAAAAAGTGGAGATATTGTTTTATTTTTTTAGTGATTATTACTTATGAATTAATAATTTATTTATAGTAATAATTATGAAAAAAATTAACATAAATATATATATAATTAATCAATATATATAAATATAAATATTGTAAATATATTCATTATGTAATCACATTTATTATCTTTTTTAAATTATTTTAATATATGATTATTAATTTAAATTTATTTCAATGTTTTTTTAAAAATAATATTTATATCCATAAATATATTTATAAAATTATAAATAAATATATTATAAATAATTATAAATATAAATATATGCGATATATTAAATATTTATGTATATTTATTAAAAATATAATAGATAATTAATAATATATAATTATTTATAAATAATTATATAAATAGCGTAAAAAATATTTATTTATTTATAATTATAAAAATACAATATTATAAATATATTATATACATTTTTATATAAATTTATTTTTATGTATTTTATTTGATTTTTAATATTTTTTTTTTAAATTATCAAAGGATACATAATTTTATGCGCGTGCGTGTTAAAAATTAGTGAAATTGAAAAAATTCAAAATTAGTTCAATTTAATAACAATAAAAAATGGTTATATTTTTTCTATGTAAATTGAATATAAAAATGAATTAAATACATATATTTTAAATCAATTAATCACATGTGAATTTACACACAACCGTTTAACAACAACTTCCTCCTACATCTGATACTCATATCTTCAAGGAGTCCGGTTTAAAAAGACTCAGCCATAAAAATTACATAATCTAGACTTATGCTAATAATTCACATTGAAGATATTTTTAGGATTATCATTTCAATGATTTAGGCCATAAAAATTAAATAAAAGACCCATACATTACAAGGGGATACTTACACTCCGAATCCACTATTTACACAAAAGTAATACCTTTAAAAAAAACCTGATTTATTTTAACTGAAAAAAGTCTTATTGAATTAAACATTTATCTTACCCATCATGATACCATGTGGAAAAAATATCAAAAACATGATATGACTAAAAAATATTAGTAAGGAATATAAAATTCAGAATAAAACAATTATTCAATGAATCTTTATTACCCATGAAATAATTTTAAAAAAAATTCTTAATCTTCACCCATAAAACATAAAATACATAAAGTAAATCATGTAATAATTACATTCCTACAAAAAATCATATAAATTATAAATCATAAATTAATCCTGTGGTATCCATATCATATTATCAAACTATATTTCACATCTACAGAGTGATTAACCTTCATGATTATGTTTGGAATACCCATCACATTATATTCAATAAATCAATTTGGAAAAACCTTAAAGTTTACCTCTGTCACATTACAAAATTCATTAGAGAGATATCATGGGATCACCCACCCTTGGTTTATCATTGAACCCCACATATACATAATCAATTCTCAATAACAATAACATAATTATAACACATGAAAAAGAAAAAGGGAAAAAACAATTCCACATTGAAATCATATAAAATAATTTCAAAATACAGATATAATAAATCCATTCTAAAATAATTTAAATAACAAAATTACTAAAAATGTAATATGGTGTTTAAATATATTTTAAAAAACATTAAATATTTTAGAGCATTCCATGTACGAAATAATGGTCACAATAGGAAAAATTGTAATAGTCTCCATATACATTAAAAATAAAGTCCATTTTTGTTTTTAGAAAAATTATTCATAGTAGAATATTACTTTTTAATTCCATTGAATTAAATTAAAATATGAAGTGCATAATTATTCCCCGTATAATATAATAATGTGTATATTATCAAAATATATATATTAATGGTGAACAATATTAGTTTTTAATGAAAAATTCATTTTCATTTAATGAATTTATAAGGATAAATTTTAAAAAAAATGATTTAAAACAAAAAAAAAATCATCGATATTTTTATAATTCATATTTAGGTTATTTGAATTGTTTTTATATTCAATAATTGAATAAATGTTTTTCTAACATTAGAACACTTTTCCTATGGAAAACGTCATTATCCTCATTTATTTTTGATTTATTTGAAGAAAGAATAAATATAATTATTGTAATTTGAATAAATGTATTCAATATTATAAATTAGGTTAATTTATATTACATAAAATTTTCAACCAAATTTTTTGTAAAAGTAAAATTAATAATAGTACAAAGTTATTATTGTAGTTAATGTTGAAACGGGTTTGTCGTTTGTTAACCAAAAAGGAAAGTCATAAATGAAATTGTGACATATCCAAAATATATTATATATACATATTTCGACCATATATCATATATATATTTATATTGGCCCATTTTTTAGAACTTTTACATGTGAAACTAATTGTACAATTTATTCTTTTCCAAAAATCAATTTGTGTCCTCTCCCCCACTTATAAAAGGCCTCTGATTTTATCTTCTATTAACAATTTGAAAACTATTTCCTTCATCCACTACATTAAAAAATATACTCCTTACATCCATACCCACAACATAAATGCCTTTTTGTTATCATGAATCTTATTTTGGAAGGCTTTAGGATAGACCTATAGTTCTTTTTTCTACAAAGAGGTAACATTTTTAACTAAGAATTTTAGTTTTAGTTCTTATTCAAACTGTTTAACATCATCATAAATAATTCTATCATAATAACACAGTTAAATACCATATATTTATGTTCTATTATTCTATTGGAATAAATTTTACCCATCTGAAATTCCATCAAATGTGAATTGAATTTTTGATCATGTGTACGACAAAATAATGCCTCACGAAGAAATTTTATTCATTTTCCATAACCACCGATCATGGATGTTTATAACAATGGATTTAATAAATATATATAATATTAATATATTATTATAAAATTTTAATTATAATACCACATATAGCTTCTTACCTCCCAACCCATTGGAAAAAATAATATCTCTTTTGCGTAGGAAAGACATCTACCTTGAGAATGGATGTAATGTGATTCAAATTTCTCTTTTACCTGGATTGTAATATTGAATCATTAAATGAGTATAATTTATATTAGTAACATAATAAAAATTTTATAATTATTATTTCAATCATAAATTTGAGATATAATATCCTTAATTTATTTATTATGATTTTATTGTAAGATTCATTGAATGTAATTCCAATCTGGGGATTATGATTCAAACTTACCAAAGTGGTGCGTGTTTTATTATTCTATCTCTTTTTTCATAATTGTTTATATTTATGATTACAATGATGAAAAATTATTATCTATATATCAGGAAAATCCGGATTTATCCTTTCCTCTATTAATTTCATATGAATACATTCTTTTCCTTCCATGTGCTATATTAATATAATCATAAATCCAAAAGAATTTTTTAAATGAAAACTAACATTATTTCACTCTTTGATCGAAAAACCATTTTTCTTATATATTAGTATTTTGTAAAATTGATTGAAAAATATTTCTATGTTCCTATAGGATTTATAAATTAATTTTTACCCTTTTGGACTTTTTATATTATATTTTAATACAAATCTAAATGTTGTTTTCAAAAGATGTCGCAAATGTATTTTAACAAAACTATGACCATTATTAAACGCAAAATATAAAAACCATGGATGAGGTTCGTGATTAGAGGTTAGATAGAGTATTGATGTTGATGTATGAAAATCATTGGTTGTACAGATATATTTATAGATTATGTCATTCCTGGTCTTAATAGACAATAGTGATGGTATGGCTCAAGGGTGTGTTTCTAGAGTGGATTCGAAGCCTATATCCAAATATATAGAAATTGGAAGGTCAACCAAAAATGGATCCAAGTTTTTTAGAGAGTAAAGTGGTTGTGGAAATGAATATGATGACATTTATGTGATTCTAGTAGAAGCAAGAAACTCAAGGGTCACATGACATGTAATATGGATTAACACATCATGTACACCCTATGGACCACGAGGGTTTTTGTGGAGAGAAAACTATAAAAATCTATAAGAATCTATCACAATACATGTGACCCATATTATAATATTGCATTGAATAACTAATAATAATAATTAATGGGCATACATAAGTACATGAAGATGACCATAATACCAATATAGGTGTTCAAAGACATGACTAGATGGCATGAGTAGGTTGTCAGATGACATCTAAAAGAAGTGTATATATAATTACAGATTATGTACGTTGATCATTACATATTATGTTATGAAGCATCATAGTGGAAGTTTAGGGGTTTCATAGAAATGTTTTTTACCCCTGATTGATTCCATTAACCCCCTTTATGGGTGTTGGGAGTTCTTAGTTTCACCAGTTTGGACTAATATCATATCTGTGTTTTTCCATTGTCCATCCCCTTGAGGATATCATGTGGTATTTTATCCTCATAACAATATTATGATCCCCCTTGTAGGATGAGTATCAGATAGAGTTTGTGTTCTCCCTCCATGAGACAAGAGTGTGATCCTCTATGATTTATTCTTAACCCCATGAGGGTTTTGAAATTTGTGTGACCTCATTAAACATGGTGTTGATCCCCTATATGTTAGTATTTTTTAAGGATCCCAATATCATTAGTATAGGATCCTGTAATAGTATGTTTATCCAAGAGGGATTTTTGGCATCCCTCACCCCTATCATTGTTGGTTTTGATCCCCAGTCTGTGGATAATGATTTTCATAGACCAATGTGTTTTCATGGGTGGGGGCGAATGATCATGAACTCTTAGACCAGTGTCTGTAGTTAGAGGAAGACTCGTGGAGTGGGTTATTTTAGAATGTTCATTGATTTATAAGGAATTATGGCTAGAAGTTTCATTTTGATTCATGAATGTTTCTTTTCCTTCCATATTTTATATGGGTCTTGATTATGCATTTTTTCTTATATCCGTATTTTGAAATAAATATATATTATGATTATTCTTTGTTGTATTTAGTGTGTCTCGCTATTTTTTATACTCACCCCTGTATTGGATTTTCCCACACATGTCATGTCCTATACTGAGGAAGACACATTTAACAGTGCCTTGGCAGCACAATGAGGTAGTGGCTCATATATATCTGTCTTGAAAAAATTAGGTGTTTTCCTGGTTGTTTTATTTGATAGTATTCCTCACATTTTTTTGCAACATAGACACTATGTACAATTTAATTGGTCATTTATATAGACTATTTTATCATATTCAATATCATACTATCATACTCAAATTGTGAGATCATATATGAAGGAATGCATTGGTTTCAAATTTTCTAATTTCAGTTTGGTATTTTATTTGAGATATATATGTTTATTTCTCTGTTTCTATGTGTACAATTACATTAGTATAATGAATCCCTTTTTTGTGATATTCCTACATGACAATGGACACTAGTACTTGTTCTATTTGAGTTAGGATTGGATTATTTGTGGTTTAGGCCCCTTCATGCGGAGTCATGATATGGAGGTATCAGAGAAGATCATTATATCTTATAAATAAAGTCAATGTGTTTGGTTTTATTTTTATAGAAACAATGTTATGTTTATCGAGTTTCGTTTTAATGTCAAGGACACTAGTGTATGTGTGACAGTTGATGTATCCATACACTAAGACCCGACACACATCTTTTGATTCAATAAATGTAGATATTGGATGTAGGGAAAAATTTGGTACATGCATCATATAGGAATTGGTTGTGGTTTCCATGCACTTCATGATACAACTTCACATATATACTCTTTGAACGTGGTAAATATTTTATTTTTCAGGATGCCTCTTCAATAATAGCGAACCATGAATCTAGTACATAATCATAAGAATGATGCACATGTCTATTAGCCTTTAATATATGGTCATGTAGCAGAGATAGTACCTCATAGTGTTTTACCCACTATACCACTAACTTTTGAGCAGTAATTAGCAATGATATTGCTGGATTAGTATGTGATCGCCAAGTGATTCACTATTAAAATCCAGCCTTACATAGTTGTTTTAAACTGGTTTTGTAACAGAAATTACAAATATATTAATAAATTTAACATTATATGAGAATTAATGAATAAATTTTTTCCACATTTTAATAGGGAAATTGTACTTATTTTTGTGTTAACATTATAGGAGAAGGTGATTTGGATAGGTCATGATGGAATTCAAGAAAAATGGGCCAAACTGCAAGAGATCCCTAGCATGAATTTTGAAAATTATTAGCTTTGTAGATAATCAATGAATATTATGTTGGTAAAATTGGTATCTGAGTTCAAAAATATGTGTGATAAATTTCTATAGAAGAACACGATGCCCAGTTCTTCCATTTGAATCCCCAAAATAGGCCCACAATGTGGAGAAATTCGGGGTGGGCCAGATTGGACCACCCTTCTGTATTAATTCCATAACGCGGTCCTCAAAGATCCAATATGGCTAATTCCACCTCCCATGGATAGATAACTCGAATCTGCACCTATCTACAAAATTCCAAGTAAAATGGACACGTTTTGTTCTGTCAAAAAGGCAGATTAAAAGGATTGAAATTTATGTCCTGAATATTGACCTAGTCCATTAGGCACATGACCTCTTTTGTGAAAAGTGTGATGTCTTTCTCTTTCCGGGTTATGCATGGATGAAATTGTAGTATTGTTTTTTTTTATAATACCAAATAAATCCAAATTTAGAATGTATAAATGAAGAACAATTGACAACAAACATGTAAATCAATTTACTTAAGGATATTTAAAGTGTGGAGCTCGGGATTAAAATAAGGAACACCCCCCGATTTCATCACTAAGAGGATTAAAAGTAATGCGGGAGTACATAAATAAAACTGGTGAAGGGAGCTCTCTAATTTCACTTAGCTTCATCCCTGGTCATGCAAAATGAGACAATGAGGGGGAGGAGTTATTTTATGAAGAAGAACCTTACACATTCATCATAAGAGGTCAAGTGCCTTTGGGACTAAGTCACTATTCATGACACATTTTTTATTACATATTTATACGGATGGTTGACTGAAAAAAACACATTCTATTGACATGAACATCTGTGGAGAGGTGAACCATTGATTTATCTGTCCATGTGACATGGATGTAACCCAATTGAATCTCTAAGGCTCCAGTTATGTCCAAAATCATAAATGTTGGTTCAAACTGGCCCACATAGAAATTCTTCACATTGTGGGTGTATATTGTGGCCTTCAAATGGACGAATTGGGTTTCAATGATCTTATATAAGAATGTATCACACATTTTTTAAACTCATGCTACAATTTTTATCCCAATTGGATGCACATATTATCCACATTACAAATAATTTTCCAAATGCATGCTTGGGTTGTCGCGCAGTTTGGCCCATTATTCATGAATTTCATCACATGATCTCTAAATCACCCCCCTATAATGTAAATAGAAAAACAAGTAATACTTCCCAATTAAAAAATGATGAAAATTAATTCATTGACTCATATATATTGTGAAATTTATTATTATATTATTAATATTTATTACAAAACTTGTTTAAAACTGTAATGTAATGGGGGATTTGAATAGTGAATCATTGTGTGATCACTCCACCCCACATAAAAATTTACACTTCGGGAAAATGCCACATATCCATAAAATGATTCATGTATATATTTACAGCATCATGAAGGTTTAACATTTGATGAAATTTTAATTTAATAAACAATGTAATCAATGCACAAACAACACCAAGTAGTTCTTCCTAGTGGAAATGGAAAAAGTTGTCTCATAAATAATATCTCAATGATATTCAATAAGATTCATGATAAAAAATTGAGTGATGAGTTAAAATGTAAAACATGAAACTAACTCTCCATGTTTGTGTGTGAAATATATTCCTTCTATTCATTCCACTTTCTATCAAATAATTTTTGTTAATTTTAACATTATTTAGGTGAAATGATTTTGTCCACTGAACCAGCCCAACATATGTTGCAATAATATTTCATGACACAGTCAGATTAGCATTCCATGTAGTGAAATCATATTCTCCTAACATAGATATCCCTATATGTTCCTCATTTCAACACTCCACTCAATTTTTTTCTTCATAAGTTTCATTTGGAACAAATCTCACACTCATATATCAAACCTTGTTTCATCCCCTCCACGACACTAATTGTAATAGTTATAAAAACGTAAAATGATGAGGGGAGTGTTTTTTGACCTGCCCCAGACACAATCGATTTTTTTGGGGGCGTACAACATTCAGATATCTGGTATAAACACATATGACAATATGTTTTTGTAATGACACATATCGGATAAAGAAAAAATATATGGAAATATAATTTGAAGGTGAAAAATAATAACCTAACATATTTTTACCTTATATTATGTTATAAGTATTCACGAATTATGGTTTGGTACAAAAATGTGTGGAGATATACTGACGAAGTTTTCGCTTAAACTACTCATAAAAGGGGAATGAATCATCTCACTATTTCATTCTTATACAACAATTTATATCATTAATTGACAACCAATTCACTATAAATCACACCCTGATGATAAATTCATTAAAATATTAATTCCATTATAGAGACATGTGTTTATCAAATGTTAAATCCACAGGGAATAAAAACTTTCATCATGAATTTTTAGTAAGTTCCATGATTTTTGTTCCATAAGGGGGGATAATAAAAATACCATAAAGAAAGAAAAAAAGATATTAATTAATAAAGTAAAACAAAATACAAATAAACCAAGGAATTTATCCACCCCCACACCTAGACTGTGCAGTTTCCTCACTGTAATAATTTTAAATGTGAGAATGATGGATAAAACCTAGTGGGTTTTTCTAGAATGTTGCTTGTAAAAATTGGATTTCCTCCACCATATTATTTGTAAAATCCTCATAGAAGTGTTCATGTAATTTCCAATTGACAAGAAAGAATTTCTAAACTCTACTAATGAAATTTTTTATTGTATAAAAAGGGAAACCATTAGTAACAGTATAAGGAATGACCATAGAGAATAAAGCTTACTTGGGTGGAGCTTTAGCCTAGAATTGTAAATGAGGATAATCTCACCAAAATGAAACATCCTCTAATGAATCATTCTATCAAAGATATCCTTTTTGTTCTCTTTATTGGTTTAGGTGTTCTCATATGTATCACGATGTGTTTATTCAAACTCATAAATTTGCAGCTTTATATGATCACCTACATGTGAAAGATTCATATTACATTATTTAACATCCTAATATTCATGGTGTTCTACCTCAAATGTGAGGTGAGAAGCCATCCCAAATGCAATCTTGTATGGTGACATTTCAATAAGGTTTTTAAAAGATGTACGTTACGCCCAAAGTATATCATGAAGGCACAAACATTAATCGTTCTGGCTGAGTTCAAACATTTTTTCCATGATTCTCTTAACTTTCCTATTTGATATTTCTGCTTGTCCGTTAGTTTAGGGGTGATTTTCATTGGATAATTTACGATCAACCCCATACATATGAAGATAATATTTAATGTTGCGATTGAAATTTTTTTATCCCTGACAACTAATGTTGAATCTAGGTAAACCAAACCTACTAAAAATTGGGGACCTCACAAAATCAGCAACCACTGGATAATCATCGGTATTGGTGGCATTTTCTTCAAGCCATTTAGATACATAGTCAACAGAAAATATGATTTTCATAAATTCAAATGAATTTTGAAAAGTCCTTGTGAGGTCAATTCCTCATGAATCACAAAATTCACAGAATAACAAGGGTTGTTGAGGAATTTCAATCCTCTAATATATATTCCCTATGAATTGAAAACATCTACATGACATGAACAATCAATTTGCATCCCTATAATATGATGGCAAATAAAGTCCATATTCAAGGACCTTTCGAGCTATATGTTTAACGCTAATGTGTCCCCCATAGGTCAAAGTGAGGAAGAAGGTCAAAATAGAGGTGAACACATGGTCAATGACAAAACGATGTACAACATTTTCCACACAAATTATCCTCAAATTGGGGTCATATCAAATGTAACAATGAGAATCATGATTATGTATCAGGGACTTGGAAGTGATAAAATCATGGGGGGATCCTAGATGGTTCTAAACAATTCACATTTTTCTCATACCAATGGGTAACCTCCACAACATCACAATGGTAATTATGAGGAATGAATTCTTCAATGTATAGGGATGAATCTGTATTGTGGTCAGGTGGTGGAGAAATCCAAATTATGTGGTCAGCTACAACATTTTATAATCCCCTATTATCTCTAATCTCAATGTCAAACTCTTGGTAGAAGATCATCGACTGTATGGGGCAGGGTTTAGCTTCAGGTTTCATTATGAGGAATCCAAGGGAAGCATGTTCAGAAAACACAATAAAATTGGACCCATGAAAATAGGAACAAAATTTGTCGAAGGGGATCACAATAGAATGGAGTTATATTTTAGAAGTTGTGTAGTATACCGGGTAGGTTCAAGGGTACATGAGGCATATGAAATGACATTTAAATCATTATCAACTCATTGTGGTAAAAAAATCCCCAACTGCAGTGTTAGAGGCATCACACATAATCCTGAAGGGGATATCCCACATTGTCTGTTGTATTATGGGAGGTTTTGTGAGTATTTTTTATTGAATTTAATGTATTCTTAAAATTATAATCAAACATAAACATAAAATATTTTTTCAATAATCGATATAATGGATATGTAATATTAAAAATTCCTTTAATGAAGCAACGGTAAAAACAAGCATGACCTTTGAAAGATCACACCACATGAACACATTTTTTATATGTAACGGATGAAATTAATTCAATATTAGATTTATCAAATTGAATTTCTCTTATTTTAAATGACATTCCAAATAACTATCTCTCACTCAACCATAAAATGCAATTACTCATAATTTAAAACAATATATTTTACATTGAAACGATGGAAGAAGAAAACCTAGGTATCCCAAAAAGAACTCAAAAGAATAACCATATAACATTAAATAGTCAAATTAAGACTTCCATAAAACTCTCCAGGTACTCAGAAAAAATACTTAACATACATCGCTGAAAAGTACCAAGTTAATTACATAGGACGAATGGAATCCTTCTGTATCAAAATTATCCTAATGGACAAGTAATTTTTTTCGTGATCCTCATGGGCTATATGGAATTGTAAATAACACAAATAGCCATCAAGGATACAATAATTGGATATTACATCCAATATTTATAACATTTGGTCATGTAAAGGTAGAGGAATGTGGTCTTTCTGCATTGCTTGATTCAGTTGACGGTACTCAATACAGACTCTCCAACTATTTTGCACACGTGTTGGAACCAATTCATTCCGTTCATTTGAAACAACTGTTATTCCTGTTCTTTTGGGAACAAATTTCAATGGCTAATCAATTTAATATCATATATAAGATAAATTATCCCCATATCAAGTAATTTATTGAGTTCCAATTTTACCACATCACAGAGAGTGGGATTCAACCAGCATTGAGATTGTAATACAGGCTTAGACTTATCATCACTATGTATAGGGTGTATACAAATTGATGGGATTATCTTTGGAATATCATTAAATATCCATCATATTGCCTTTTTAAACTCTATAAAAATGTTGAATAGTTTTTATTCATGTTGTGGAGAGAGGTTATTTGAAATAATGATAGTGAATTTGTCAACACCATCAATATATGAATATTTTAAATTAGAAGTATGTTGATTATGTTCCATCATTAGTGGTTTCTAGATTGGGGGAGTGTAGTTAGGGGGGTGAGTTCTATTAAATAGCCTCTCTTTTCATGTTTATTATCAAAATATAGAGAATATATTGAAATCTGATTTTCAAAATCACCGACGGTCATGAGTACCTTAGAATGAACAACCATATCAATTAAAGCACAAAATATACAAATTTCAGATCACAAATAACATTCAAATAATGAATCAAAACTCAAATTTTCCATTTTCAATAAATACGAAAATGAATCAGAGAATGGGTTCATTAGATAATTGTGTGTGTGTTCATAGTTTGGGAGCACTTGCATAAAATTGAAAGGAAGAGAAGATTACTCTTCAAAGAGGTGTTTAATAGACTCTAGGATGTTGAAACACACCCTTTATCCTCTGAAATCCCTGAACAATGTACCATTGTGAATGTTGTTGATCATATTTTCTATTTTGAGGAATGGACCCCCATGTATGAGAGGATCATGTACTTGGGTTAAGGTATCTTTGATTAGCCACTGTAAGAGGCTAATATTCAATGCTAATATATGTATTTTTCATGTGCATTTCTATTCATAAATACCATTTTAGTGCATTTTACATTTTGAACACTCATTCTCATCATTTGTGCACTTCATGCATAATGTGCACCAATTTAGGCCCAATGTTTCATCTGATTTTAAAGAATGAAACTATCCATATTTTAATTTGATATTTTTGGAAATGGATATTCACTTAATTATGAACATTTTTTATTCATGAATCAATGGATTATTAATAAAGGATGATGGAGATATTTGGCGATTAAAGGAAACAATTCTGGATAAGGCAGATTGGATATCATCATACTGATCGGACTATGGGGCCCACAATACAAGCCCAATGAAGCCCAAACTTTATGGAAGGATAGAAGACATGTAGGGGAACAAATAATTCTTCTGGAGACAGTGATAATTCGTCCTTAATGGTGTTGATTAAGGCGGCCCAAGTTGAAGATTTAATTTTGGGCCAGAGTCTGCGGCCCAGAAAAATGGATCACCATTTCAATCATATCTCCCGAACCACAAATTATTTCGGGCTGAAATTTTACATGGTGTTAGGGGACATCCGGTTATTAATTTAAGTGTTCTAGGGTCCACTCAAATTCTGCTTCCTAGAAGGTCCTTTAGGCGCGTCTTTCCGGTGGATGCAAGCTGGCTGCAACTTCGGGGCAAGAAGTGGAAAAGTCCCTCATCATTAATGTTCCACCCACCTTTTCCCAACATAATTAATTAAATGCACATGGGATGTTGGGGGCTCGGCCAAGGCTTCATTTTTCCTATTTAAGGCAGTAGTGGTGGTGGATTTAGGGAGGTTGGGTGCTTTCTTTTCATTGTAATGTTATTATGCCAATTTGCCTTTGTAATGTTCTTCCTTCTCATGTAAGTTGTCCGAATCACCTTATTCTTCAATAAAAGTTCTTTCTCTTCTCTTGTTCTATTCTTATCCTTATCACCTTGATACTGTTGCCTCATGGTGTGAATTTATTCACACCAAACCTTGTGATTTTGTTCACACAACGGTGGAGTGATCGTTATTTTTGTTGTTTTTACTTCTTCAATTCCACCCTCATAAGTCTACTTTTCGCTTCCGTTGAGAACTTTTCATCAATGGAGGGCTAGATCATTTATGGGTTGATCCAAGAGAGTAACAAGGGGCTGGATTGAATGTTATTTATCATGCCCTAAATGTTATTAATTTCCATTAATTGAGTTTCTTTCAATCAATGATTTTTATTCTTCCTCTTCCTTATTGAATTTATTCACCCCACGTTCATGTGCTAATTACATCTTTTACCTTGGAGTGCTCATGAAAATGATCCTACGAGTTTATAGGTGATTATCATATGTTTTTAAGTTGTTTAATCAGTATGTTATGAGGTTAGTTTGAATTCATTGCATGAATCCTTCTCGAGTTAATGAAATTAAAATCGTAAAAAAAAGAATTCATTCAATCCACCCCGAGCAATAACCTAGGATCAACTCATTTTCTCATAATTTGAATTCACATAGAACTTTTAGTGCTCTTTCAAAACAATATAAAATCAACCCATGTTGGCCACTTCATAGCCAAAAATCCATCTCTTTTTATTGAGTGTCTAAAGGTTCTTCTTAGGTCTCTGAGAATTCGACAACCCAAGCTACACTACAAGCGACCGCTTGACCCTTAAAACTTGGGTAAATTTGGGCGAGACCAAATTTTGGCACCGTTGCCGGGGACCAAGTAAGTTACTTTATACACACATCTTCTTTTCTCACCCCACATTCTCTATTCTCACCCCCAACTCTCTTATCTTTACCCCTTTCTGTTTGTGTGTGTCCTGAGAATCTTGATTCCAACATTCCATCTTCTCCAATGGAGTATCTTCCAAATTATCATGTCACAAACTCATACTGGAATGAAATGGAAAATGAATATTGGGAAGCCCCTAAATTTGGAAATTTCTTTGATCAAACCTTGAATAATTACCACACACCTGATGAGATGTCCAATCAATGGGATGATGATTGTTTAAAGGATCAATTTCCGACCCTCTCGAGAATGATTGGAGAGATGAATCTTAACGATGTTAATGATTTACAATCTTCTATCCAGCCTAATACTCAAACACTCATTGAACAATTGTGTAATCAAATGGATATGATGAGTTCCGAGGTATCATCATTGAGATTAGAACTACAATGCATTAATACTTGTGAGGAACTCCTCCATACACCAACTGTACCTTCAAAAACCTTATTTGAAGTGTCTAGTTTTCCACAAGCCTCTCATGAATTTATTGAAGAACCGAACATTGGATTTGGGGTAGGGGAAGTAAATCAAGAAATTGTTGAAGGGTCTTTAAATCAGGATGAAATTGATTTCAAGTATTCACAATAGGGAAATTTGACATCATGGATTGAGTCTCCTAAGTGTAACTCTATTGATGATTTTTCAAAAACACCAATCACTGAACCACTGAGAGAAATAAAAAACATTGAGTCCATGCCCACTCCTAACACTATTCTTTCCAATTTTTTGGTTGAATCTTCTATTCAAAATGAAACAATTTTGTCAAGAAATTTGGAAAATGAAAATAAGTTGGATTCAAATTATCAACTTGTGTCTAAATGTCCTATCCAAACCGAGCTCAAAATCATTGTCCTTCCTTTCCCACTTGAGTACCCTATAATTTTTGTTAAGAAAGATCTTGGGGGTTTCATTCATTCATCTCATGAAACCCAAAAAGGTGGGTTGATCTTTGATTTATTAAGAAAAACTACAGAAGAAAAAGAATCAACCATTTCTGATATTCCTTGGATTTTCGCATTCATTCTAGAAAATATGATTGTTCATGAATTAAATTCCAAAACATCTTACCAACCACAAGGTATACGCATTCTCAATCATGTTAAAGTAGAGAAAGATGAGGTCAATAAAATTTTTAATGTTGGAATTGGCTGAGTTGGGGGGGTTCAAGTCGAGCTAAAGACTTTAAATTAAGCGCTGCACGGGAGGCAACCTGCAGTTTTCATGTTTTATTTCATTTATTTAGTATCTCGGACTATTGACATGTTCTTCTTTTATGAGTAAGGATGGGTACGAAAGGGGAGCACTGTATTCATCCGTGTCATGCGGTGTGATCCCTGAGTAATACCTTACCCAGAAAATATAATGAAGACAATGTATCATCAGTTTATTTTATTTTTATATTATATTTTTGTTGGTATTTAAAAAAATAGATTGTTGAACTGTTCTTCTTTTATGAGTAAGGATGGGTATGAAAGGGGAGCACCATATTCATCCGTGTCATGCGGTGTGATCCCTGAGTAATACCTTACCCAGAAAATATAAAGAAGACAATGTATCATCAGTTTATGTTATTTATACTTTTTTTAGGTTAAAAAAAATAAATATAAATAAATATATATATATATATATATATATTTAAGGCATGTCATAGGTCATTGGGAAAAGTTGTTCACAACGGTCCAAGCCATTGGGAGACAAACCAGAATTGAAGGGATACATGGGAATGCATTTTCAACGTCAACCAACAGGTGACTTCATTCCATAATTTTCATTTTCAATGTCTTTGTTGAACTTCTATCCTACCCCTTCTATATTTCAATTCTTTAAACACTGGGGACAGTGTTATTCTAAGTTGGGGGAGGGGGGAGATGAAAATGTGTGGAAGGAAAAATGCCATTAACCTTGAACATGATAACACACATTCCAAACTCTGAAATTGGATATCAAATAATTTTGCATGCCTTGATTCTGATTTTAATGCATTTTTATTTCATGTGCATAGTTATTGGAAAGTGCGGTTGTCTGATGTGATTTTTCACTGTTATATTTTCATCCATTTAATAAAAAAAACAAAATGCACGTCCTCTAGATTGTGGGGTCCTAGTTTGAGTTCTTGGGGACCCAGAATAAATAGCATAGGATTGGAGATCATTTTAATTTTAACATGAGTATTCAAAAAAAATAAAAAATTTGCACGTAGAGAAATGAATTGACCTAATGTGTGGCTTTCGGCACTTGGGGATCGCGACTCCATAGTTGTCTGGCCCAGAGTTGGGAATTTTATCTCTATTTGTGGTAATTTGAATTTGTTTTTGATTGAGTTAACTCGAGATGATTCCCGAGTATGTGAGCTTCACTTGGTGCCCAAAGGTCTTTGAGCCTAGGAGTCATCGGCAAAGTCTTGCTACATGGGTTGACTCGATTGAGTTCAATTTCATTTACCATGGAAAAATTGAAAAAAAAAACCAAAAAAAAAAGAAAATTAAAAAAAAGTGTAATCATCTTATTATTAAAATTTGATTTCTCCTAGAACTTCCATCTTTTCTCCCTCGAATGAAAATGAACCCCCATGTCTATTGTGACACACAACACTTCATCATGCTTAATTGAATTTGGATGAAATATGGAAATGGATTTGAACAATGGAATTGGTTTGGGCTTGAGATAAGCTTATAGACAAAGCTTGTTTTAAATGATTTTGATGGGTTTCATAATTGTTTGGTATGTGATCTTTGGGTGAGAAATGTGTATTAAAATGTTTTTGAAAAAGGTCATTCGAATTTCATTTTTGTGAGATATATTTTGCTCGGGACTAGAAAAACTCAAGTTGGGGGTGTGAATAGCCACTGTAAGAGACTAATATTCATTGCTAATATATGTAGTTTTCATGTTAATTTCTATTCATAAATACCATTTTAGTGTGTTTTACATTTTGAACACTCATTCTCATCATTTGTGCACTTTATGCTTAATGTGCACCAATTGAGGCCCAATGTTTCATCTGATTTTAAAGAATAAAACTATCCTTATTTAAATTTGATATTTTTGTAAATGGATATTCACTAAATTATGAACATTTTTTATTCATGAATCAATGGATTATTAATAAAGGATGATGGAGATATTTGGCGATTAAAGGAAACAATTCTGGAGAAGGCAGATTGGATATCATCATACAGATCGGACTATGGGGCCCACAATACAAGCCCAATGAAGCCCAACATTTATGGAAGGATAGAAGACATATAGGGGAACAAATAATGATTCTGGAGACAGTGATAATTCGTCCTTAATGGTGTTGATTAAGGCGGACCAATTTGAATATTTAATTTTGGGCTAGAGTCTGCGGCCCAGAAAAACAGATCACCATTTCAATCATATCTCCCGAACCACAAATTGTTTCGGGCTGAAATTTTACATGGAGTTAGGGGACATCCAGGGCTTCATTTACGTCGTCTAGGGACCACTGAAATTCGGCTTCCTATAAGGTCTTGTAGGCGCGTCTTTCCGGTGGATGCAAGCTGGCTGCAACTTCGGGGCAAGAAGTCGAAAAGTCCCTCATCATTAATGTTCCACCCACCTTTTCCCAACATAATTAATTAAAGGCACATGGGATGTTGGAGGCTCGGCCAAGGCTTCATTTTTTCCTATTTAAGGCAGGATTGGTGGTGGATTTAGGGAGGTTGGGTGCTTTCTTTTCATTGTAATGTTATTATGCCAATTTGCCTTTGTAATGTTCTTCCTTCTCATGTATGTTGTTCGAATCAGCTTAGTCTTCAATAAAAGTTCTTTCTCTTCTCTAGTTCTGTTCTTATCCTTATCACCTTGATACCTTTGCCTCATGGTGTGAATTTATTCACACCAAACCTTGTGATTTTGTTCACACAACGGTAGAGTGATCGTTATTTTTGTTGTTTTTACTTCTTCAATTTCACCCTCATAAGTCCACTTTTCGCTTCCGTTGAGAACTTGTCATCAATGGAGGGCTGGATCTTTTATGGGTTGATCCAAGGGAGTAGAAATGGGCTAGATTGAATGTTATTTCTCGTGACCTAAATGTTATTAATTTCCTTTAATTGAGTTTCTTTCATTCAATGATTTTTATTCTTTCTCTTCCTTATTGAATTTATTCACCCCACTTTCATGTGCTAATTACATCCTTTACCTTGGAGTGCTCATGAAAATGATCCTACAAGTGTATAGGTGATTATCATATGTTTTGAAGGTTTTTAATCAGTAAGTGATGGGGTTAGTTTGAATTCATTTCATGAATCCTTCTCGAGTTAATGAAATTAAAATCGTAAAAAAAGGAATTCATTCAATCCACCACGAGCAATAACCTAGGATCAACTCATTTTCTCATAATTTGAATTCACATATATCTTTTAGTTCTCTTTCAAAACAATATAAAATCAACCCAAGTTGGCCACTTCATAGCCAAAAATCCATCTCTTTTTATTGAGTGTCTAATGGTTCTTCTTAGGTCTCTGAGGATTCGACAACCCAAGCTACACTACAAGCGACAGCTTGACCCTTAAAACTTGGGTAAATTTGGGAGAGACCAATCTTCAATCTAAAAAATGTAGAAATCAGCAGGGAAGATGAGATTCATCACTCGTGCAAGGATATACTCAATCACTCTTGTTGGACGCATAGTAATTTGGTGGACATGTTTTATGAAATTTCTCATTGGTTGAGACTCTTCAACCAGCATAGATGTGTACATCGAGTGAGGAATTACATTAATGGAAGCACCTTAATATAGAGAAGCATAAGAATAGAAATTCTCTCATATGGTACACGATATTTTGAATGTTCATGGATACTTGAGTTTGGTTGGCATACCTATTTGAATCAATTCAGATAAAATACTTCCAATGTTGTCTATTTCATTCCCAATCAACCTTCTTCTATGGGGTAAGATCACATAGAAAAATTTTCCATAATGAGGAATTTTCTTAACATCAACCAATAATGGAATATAGACTTGATCATTTTTAAACATTTCCATTATGTCATTGTATAAATAATTATCCAAGTCTTTTCAATGATTTAGTGAGTCATTGAGGGAACATAATAGGAATGTATTGTTCATGGTATTCTATAATGATAATTTGATTATTAATTTTTTTTTTCAGGAATCATTTGAGGGCTGGAGAAGATAGTTTTCAATAGGGGTAAATGTATGTGGCCTACAATCAGTATATTGTGAAACTTATTTACCACTATGATGTGTTACATCTCATATATTACCTTTGTCATTCAGATTGGAAATGGTTTGAGATGGTAGTTTTCCAGAACCTTGCATCTTAGGCTCACCAATGGTGTTCACCAATTGTCCTACCAGAGATCGTAGGTCTTGAATTGTCGATTGTGTGGTCTGTTGGTACATTAGGTTCTGGGTTACCATTTGTTTCACCATATCCTCAAGGCTTGGTTTAGATTTGGGAGAAGGAAGATGAATTTTTTGAGAAGATGAAGGATAAAATGGTTGAATATGTTGGCATTGTGGATACCAATATGCTTGGGGTAGGATGAGTTTTTTCCTTGCTGGTAGAAGGGTTTTTCAATCCACACATGGTTTGTATTTCACCTAAATTGCTCCTACATGAAGAGAGGTTCTTGTTGAAATGGATTCCCTGGGAAGACGGCTGCACAAGACACATATGAATCATTATGTTGTGGGAACTGGTCGGAAAAATGAGTATTTTTTGAAAAAATACCACAATGTAATGGAAGATGAGGAGATTGTGATTTAACATGTGCTTCATTAAATTTACTTAAAATGGTATGCATCCCATCATGTTTGTTATCTACCTTTTTTCCTAGAGATCAATGAGTAACCTCATGAACTACTCGGGTTGGTGTAATAGCTCTTGTACAATTTGTTCTAAATTTCAAGCCATGTTGGCTATTAATCAATGAGTTGTGAAAGGAGTCTTTTCAACTACGACACCACCAACAACAACATCAGTGAATCAAATATAAAATTAATAAAATAATTGTTTGGGGATTTTTTACAATGTTTTGTTTGAGAATTTTATTAATACATATTATTTTATTAATATAATGACATGGTTTTATATGATAGGATAAACTGGTTGATGGAAGCATGTTCATCGTTCAATATAAACTCGATTGGTATTAATAATGAATGGGGTTCTCACCTTAAAAATTAAAAAACTATAAAATGGGTGTCACCCTTCATCGAATCCAATGTTGTCAATGGTACATGACAGAATAACGTGCAAATGCAGCTAGAGGATGTGGTTCGAGTTGTAACTAAGGCACATGGGTACAAAAAAAAAATATTATTATAAATGTTTATTTTAATTATATAAATATATATATATATTTATCAATTATTTTTAATTTTCCACAATATATATATTTATTCACTTTTTATTACAATAATTATATATATATATATATATATTGTTTATTTTGATTTTATTATATTGGTTCGAATTTTCAGCTTTGACATGGGAATTACATTTCCACGATGGATGTAATCTTGTCTTCTTCTCTAGAGAGAGAACTCAATGGTGGCATTAGGAAGGTGTGGGTCATGGGTGCTCATTAGAATGGGTGGTGCAAAAGGGGGTTTCTTAAAGCCACAATTTCCACGATCGCTTCCTCCCATGATTTTCATCTTTTCTAACAACTATGATCAGATCTACCGTACCAATTATTTCTATGATATCTCATACCCATGATTGATTCCATCATGGTGCACCATTACCGCACAAGAATCTATAGCGCCTATTGGGTTGGCACATGAGGTGTGTGCCCTTGGCACACCACAGTGGGGTCACACTA
The DNA here is from genome assembly GCA_963277665.1 of Viscum album. NCBI lineage: Eukaryota > Viridiplantae > Streptophyta > Magnoliopsida > Santalales > Viscaceae > Viscum > Viscum album. The sequence goes on from OY728152.1 coordinate 692,164,370, forward strand.
GGAATGCCTCACCTTGCCTCATGACATGGTGGACTATTGCACACAAATTTGACTACAATATTATATACATAGATAAATAAATTGAATCTAACTAGTTATTATATATATATATTTTAAATTAGTATATTTCATTGTAAATAATTTTATATATATACTACTTATCATATTTAAATTTATTTAAATATTCATTATGTAATTCAATGTGTGTAAATATATATAATACCATTTCCACTAATGAATCTAAAAAAATACTGTTAATAATAATTTATATATTAAATTAACTAGAAATTAATAACTATTCATGGTAATTGTTTATAAAATCTAATTATTTAAATTTTGGAAATTTTAATTATGCCAAAAAATTTATATATAGTTACTTAATATTATAAATTTTAACGTAAAACGAGTTGAAAAATATTTTATTTGTTATCTATGTATAAATTTATTACTATTTATGAAATATATAAAAAACCCTAATTTGTAGATGTAGACCAAAAATGATGAATGCCAAAAAATAATTACTAATATATACAATTTGATAACTCATATTATATTTTTTGGAAGAAATGATGTACATATCTAATGATTGTATGAAGGCCAAATAACAATCATTGACCCATCCTTGAGATTATATGTATGTCCATAAAGAAGTTTTCAAAAATAAATAATACACATCAACCTGATATATCATAAAAAAGGATAAAAACATAGTGACCCTTGCAACAAATAACCCATACACATTGAAACAAATATAAATTTAAAATTGAATTTAACTAAACAAATTCAATTACATGAATTGCGTTAAATATGGGTTTTTATGCTTTTCAACAAGAACTCACTCATAATTGGATTGCTAAATCAAATTTATACTTAATAAAAGTGTTTATATCCAAAACCTCATCTATTTCTACAGTGGATGTAACATTTATTTAATTCATTTATCTACAGTATTGAGGTGATTTAGTATGATTTGAAAACAATGATTAAACTATTCATGCATAGTAAAATATGTTATATAGATTAAAAATGAAGAAAATTGATTGAAGACACAAATTTAAAAACCCATGAAGGGTATCCCAAATAGTTGTCAAGTAATTAAAAGATCATAAAGAAAATAAATATAGTATTCAACAAATAGAGCATTAAAATAGATTCCACAAAGGAAAAAAATCCTCCGATATAGATCATAAAACTCCAAATACAGATAGAATATCATAAACTACAACGGAAAACAAAAGCCTACCTTTCTAGGTTGATGAAAATCTGAGACCACTATTCCAGATAGAGATGTTTTATTTTGAAACCCTATCTTCAACCGAACACCATTTTCCGAATGAAGATTGAGTAACTGGTGGTTGTGGGTTTTTGTGATTCAATCATCAATTCACTGAGGAGGAGTGTCATAAACTGCTGGATTCCACAGAAATCTTCTGATATCATAGTGGGTTCATAATAGCATATATTTTTTTATTTAGATCGTGAAACTTTTATATGTTCTTTTTATTTACGCTCTGATAAAAGAAAAAATGTTAGGTCTTTTTTACAATTTATAAAGGTAGTTCTATATTACTACTAAAAATGCATAGATATTGCCTCATTTTTTTCATTGATGAAAAAGTGACGATATTGTTTTATTTTGTTAGTGATTATTACTTGTGAATTGATAAATTATTTATAGTTATAATAATCAAAAAAATTAATATAAATATATATAAAATTAATCAATATATATAAATATACATATTGTAAATATATTCATTATGTAAATAGATTTATTATCTTTTTTAAATTTTTTTAATATATGATTATTTATTTAATTTTATTTCAATTTTTTTATTAAAATAATATTTATATCGGTATATATATTTATCAAATTATAAATAAATATATAATAAATCATTATAATTATAAATATATTAATTATATTCAATATATATGTAAATTTATTATAAATTTAATAAATAATTAAAATTATACAATTATTTATAAATAATTATATAAATAGCGTAAAAAATATTTATTTATTTATAATTATAAAAATACAATATTATATATATATTATATACATTTTTATATAAATTTGTTCTTATGTATTTTATTTATAAATTTTTTTAAACTATTTTTTTAAAAATTATTAATGAATACATAATTTTATGAGCATACATGTTAAAAATTAGTGAAATTGAAAAAAATTCAAAATTACTTCAATTTAATAACATAGAAAAAATGGATATGTTTTTCTATGTAAATTGGTTATAAAAATGAATTAAATAGATATATTTGAAATCAATAAATCACATGTGGATTTACACATAGCCATTTAACAACAACTTCCTCCTACATCTGATACTCATATCATCAAGGAGTCTGGTTTAAAATGTCACAGCCTTAAAAATTAAATAATCTAGAATAATGTCAATAATTCACATTGAATATATTTTTAGGATTATCATTTCAGAGATTTAGGAAAAAAATTAAACAAAAGACCCATACATTACAAGAGGATAGTCACACTCCGTATACACTATTTACACAAAAGTAATACCTTCAAAAAAACCTGATTTATTTTAATTGAATCAAGTCTTATTGAATTATTCATTTCCCTTACACATCATGATACCATATGGAAAATATTTAAAAAACGTGCTATGAGTTAAAAATATTAGTAAGGAATATAAAATTCAGAATAAAAAAATTATTTTAATGAATCTTTATTACCCATGAAATCATTTGAAAAAAAATTCATAATCATCACCAATAAAACATAAACTACTTAGACTAAATAATGTAATAATTACATTCATACAAAACATCATATAAATTATAAATTATAAATGTAACCTGTGGTATCCATATCATAGTATCATTATAGATTTCACATCTACATAGGGAGTAAACATCATGATTACGTTTGGAATACCCATCACAGTATATTCAATAAATCAATTTGGAAAAACCTTAAAATTTACCTCTGTCACATTACACAATTCATTGGAGAGATATCATGGGCTCACCCACCCTTGTCTTATCATTGAACCACCTGTATACATAATCAATTCTCAATAACAATTACATAATTATAACATATAAAAAATCATAAAGTAAAAATTACAATTCCACATTGAAACCATATAAAATAATTTCAAAATACTGATATAATAAATCCATTCTAAAAAAAATTTAAATACCAAAATTACTAAAAATGGTATTTTGTGTTTAAATTTCTTTTTAAAAAAATTACATCTTGTAGAGTATTCCATGTACAAAATAATGGTCATAATAGTAAAAAATGTAATAGTCTCCATATACATTAAATATAAAGACCTTTTTTGTTTTTAGAAAAATTATTCATAGTAGATTATTACTTTTTAATTCCATGGAATTAAATTAAAATATGAAGTGCATAATTATGGCCCATATAAAATAAAAAGGAGTATATTATCAAAATATATAAATTAATAGTGAAAAATACTTGTTTTTAATGAAAACATAATTTTCATTTAATGAATGTATAAGGATAAATTTTTAAAAAAAATATCATTTATATTTTGATTATTCATATTTAGGTTATTTAAATAGTTTTTATATTCAATTCTGGAAGAATTTTTTTTTCTTTTGAACTATTTCCCTATGGAAAACCACAATCTCATCATTTAGGATTGATTTATTTGAAGAAAAAATAATAATATTTATTGTAATTTGAATAAATGTATTCAATACTATATATTAGGTTAATTTATATTACATAAAATTTTCAACATAAATTTTTATAAATGTAAAATGGTTAACCGTAAAAAGTTATTATTGTAGTTAATGTTGAAACGGGTTTGTCGGTGTATAACCAAAAAGAGAATTCATAAATGAAATTGAAACTTTTCCAAAATACATTTTATATACATATTTCGACCATATATCATCTAAATATTTATATTGGCCCATTTTTTTAGAACTTTTACATGTAAAAATATTGGTACGCTTTATTCGTTTCCAAAATTCAGTTTCTGTCCTCTCTCCGACTTATAAAATGCCACCAATTTTATCTTTTATTAACAATTTGAAAACAGTTTCTTTCATCCACTACATTAAAAAATATACTGCTTACTTCCCTACCCACAAAATAACTGCCATTTTGTTATCATAAATATTATCAATGAAGGATTTAGGTTAGACCTAAAGTGCTTTTTTCGACAAAGAGGTATCATTTTAAACTAAGAATTTTAGTTTTAGTTCTTCTTCAAACTCTTTAACATCTTCATAAATAATTCTATTCTAATAACACTATTAAATACCATATATTTATATTCTATTATTCTATTGGAATAAATTTTACCCATCTAAACTTCCATCAAATGTGAATTGAATTTTTGATCATGTGTACGGCAGACTACCACCTCACGAAGCAATTTTATTCATTTTCCATAACCACCGATCAAGGATGTTTATAATAATGGATTTAATAAATATATATTATATTAATATATTATTATAAAATTTTTATTATAATACCACATATAGCATCGTACGTCCCAACCCAATGGGAAAAAATAATTTCTCTTGTGCGTATGAAATTCTTCAACCTTGAGAATGGATATAATGTGTTTCTAATTTCTATTTTACGTGGATTGTAATATAGAATTATTAAATGAATATAAATTATATTTGTAACATAATAATACTATTATAATTATTATTTCACACGTCACATTGAGATTTAATATCATTAATTTATTTATTATCATCTTATTGTAAGCTACATTTAATGTAATTCCATTCTGGGGATTATGATTCAAACTTACCAAAGTGGTGCATGTTTTATTATTCTCTCTCTTTTTTTCATAATTGTTTATAATTATGATTACAATGATGAAATATTATTTTATATATAGCATGAAAATCCTGATTTATCCATTCCTCTATTCGTTTCATATGAATACATTCTTTTCCTTCCATGTGCTATATTAATATAATCATAAATCCAAAAGAATTTTTTAAATGAAAACAATCATTGTTTCCCTCTTTGATCGACAACCCATTTTTATTATATATCCATTTTTTTAAATTGTTTTAAAAACATTTTTATGATCTTATAAGATTTATAAATTAATGTTTACCCTTTTTGACTTTTTATATTATATTTTAATACAAATCTAAATGTTGTTTTCAAAACATGCCGCAAATGTATTTTAACAAAAATGTGACCATTATTAAACGAAAAATATAAAAACCATGGATGTGGTTTGTGATTAGAGGTTAAATAGAGTATTAATGTTAATGGGTGAAAATCATTAGTTGTACATATATATTTATGGATAATGTTATTCCTGGTCTTAATAGACAATGGTGATGGTATGGCTCAATGGTGTGTTTCTGGAGTGGATTCGAAGCCTATATGCTAATATATAGAAATTGGAAGGTCAACCAACAATGTATCCAAGTTTTTTAGAGAGTAAAGAGGTGGTGTAAATGCATACTAGGACATGTATATGATTCCAGTAGAAGCAAGAAACTCAAGGGTTACATGAAAAGTAATATAGATTAACACATCATGTGTAGCCTATGGACCACGAGGGATTCTATGAAGAGGAAACTATAAATATATATAAGAATCTATCACAATACATGTGAACCATATTATAATTTTTCATTGTATCTCTAAGAATAATAATAAATGGGCATACATAAGTACATGAAGATGACCATAATACTAATATAGGTGTATAAAGACCTGACTAGATGGCATGAGTAGGTTGTCGAATGACAACTACACGCAGTGTATATATAATTATAGACTATGTACATTGATCGGTAAATATTGTGTTATGAAGCATTGTAGTGGAAGTTTAGGGGTTTCATAGAAATGTTTTTTACCATTGATACATTCCATTTACCCCCTTTATGGGTGTTGTGAGCCCTTCGTTTCACCAGTTTCGACTAATGTCAATTGAGTGTTTTTCCATTCTCCATCCCATTGAGGATATCATGTGGAATTATGTCCACATCACTATATTATGATCCCCTCTGTAGGATGAGTATCTGATAGAGTGTGTGTTCTCCCTCCAGGATACAAGAGTACGATACTCTATCATTTATTCTTATCCCATAGGAGGGTTTATGAAATTTGTGTGACCACATTAAACATGGTGTTGATCCCCCATATATTAGTCTTTTTTAAGGATCACAATATCATTATTATACGATCCCCTAATAGTATGTTCAACCAATATGTATTTGTGGCATCCCTAACCCCTATAATTATTGGTTTTGATCCCCAGTATCTGGATAATGATTTTCCTAGACCAATGTGTTTTCATGGGTGGGGGCGAATGATCGTGAACTCTTGGACGAGTGTCTGCAGTTGGAGGAAGACTCGTGGAGTGGGTTATTTTGGAATGATCATTGATTTAGAAGAAAATATGGCTAGAAGTTTCATTTTGACTTCTTGAAGGTGTGGTTTCCTTCCTAATTTTATATTTTTATGGATTATGCATTTATTATTACATCTATATTTTGAAATAAATATACATGATGATTATTATCTGTTGTTTTTGGTGTGTCTCGCTGTTTTTTATACTCACCTGTGCATTGGCTTTTCCGACACATGTCATGTCCTATATTGAGGAAGACACATTTTGCAGTTACATGGGAGCACAATGTGCTAGTGGCTCATAGATTTGTCTTGAAATAATTATGTGTTTTTCTTGTTGTTTTATTTGATAGTATTCCTCACATTTTTTTTGTAGCATAGACTCTTTGTAAATTTTAATTGGTCTTGTATAAAGGCTATTTTATCACATTCAATATCTTACTATCGTACTCAAATTGTGAGATCATATATGAAGGAATGAATATGTTTCAAATTTTATAATTTTAGTTTTGTATTTTATTTGAGATATATATGTTTATTTCTATGTTTCAGTGTGTACAATTATATTAGGATAATGCATCCCTTGTTTGGGATATTCCTACACGACAATGGATGCTAGAACTTGTTCTATTGGAGGTAGGATTGGATTATTTGTGGTTTAGTCTCCTTCAGGCTGAGTCATGATAGGGAGGTATCTGAGAATATCATTATATCTTATGACTAAATTCAATGTGTTTGGTTTGAGTTTTATTGAAACAATGTTATGTTTATCGAGTTTCGTTTTAATGTCAAGGACAATAGTGTATGTCTGACGATTGATGTATCCATAAACAATGTCTCGACACCCACCTTTTGATTCAATCCATGTAGATATTGGATGTAGGGAAAAATTTGGTACATGAATCATATAGGAATTGGTTGTTGTTTCCATGCACTTCATGATACAACTTCACATATATACTCTTTGAACGTGGTAAATCTTTTATTTTTCAGGATTCCACTTCAATGATAGCCAACCATGATTCTAGTATATGATCATAAGGATGATGCACATGTCTATTAGGAATTAATATATGGTCATGTAGCAGAGATAGTACCTCCTAGTGTTTTACCCACTATACCACCAACTTTTGAGTTGTATTTAGCACTGGTAGTGCTGGATTAGTATGTGATCGCCATGCGATTCACTATTCAAATCCAGCCACACATAGTTGTTTTAAACTGATTTTGTAATGAAAATTACAAATATAATAATAATTTTAACATTATATGAGAATCAATGAATAATTTTTTATCACATTTTAATAGGGAAATTTTATATTTTTTGGTGTTTACATTATAGGAGAAGGTGATTTGGATAGGTCGTGATGGAAATCAAGAAAAATGGGCCAAACTGCGAGAGATCCCTAGCATGAATTTTTACATTTATTAGCTATGTGGATAATCTATGAATATAATATTGGTAAAAATGGGTATATGAGTTCAAAAATATGTGGGTTAAATTTTTCTATAATAACACAAAGACTAATTCATCCATTTGAAGACCCAAAATAGGCCCACAATGTGAAGAAATTCGGGGCGGGCCAGATTGGACAACCCTTATGTATTAGTGCCATAATGCGGGCCTCAAAGATCCAATAGGGCTAATTGTAGCTCCTATGGACAGATACCTCGAATATTCACCTATCTACATAATTTCAAGTCAATTGAACATGTTTTTTTCAGTCAAAAAGGCAGATTAAAAGGATTAAAAATTCTGTCATGAATAGTGAACTAGTCCCTTAGCACTTGACCTCTTTTGTGAAAAGTGTGATGTTTTTCTCTTTTCGGGTTATGCATGGAAGAAAGCATATTATTGTTTTATTTTTATTTTTTTTAGCATAGAAAATAAACAGAAATTTATAATGTATAAATGAAGAACAATTAACAACAAACATGGAAATCAATTTACTTTTGAAGATTACAATTGTGGAGCATAGGATTCAAGCAAGGAACACCCCCCGAATTCATCACTAAGTGGATTAAAAGTAATGAGGGAGAATAGAAATGAAATTGTAGAAGGGAGCACCCTAATTTCACTTACCTTCATCCCTGGTCATGCAAAATGAGACAATGAAGGGGAGGAGTGAATTTATGAACAAAAACCTCACACATTCAACATAAGAGCTCACGTGCCTTTAGGACTAGGTCACTATTCAAGAAATAATTTTTAATACTTATTTATACAGATGGTTGTCTAAACAAAACACATTCTATTGCCATGAACATATATGGAGAGGTGGCCATTGATTTTTCTATCCCTATGAGTTGGATGTAACTCAATTGAATCTGTAAGGCACGAGTTATGTCCTAAATCTTAGATGTTGATTCAAACTGGACCACACAGAAATTCCTCACATTGTGGGTGTATATTGGGGCCTTCAAATGGACGAAATGGGATTAAATGATCTTATAGAGGAATGTATCCCACATTTATTAACTCATATAACAATTTTTATCCCAATTGGATGCACATATTATCCACATTACAAATAATTTTCCAAATGCATGCTTGTGTTGTCGCGCAGTCTGGCCCATTTTTCATGAATTCCATCACGTGCTGTCCAAATCACCCCTAGAATATAAAAAAGAAAGCAAATAATTATTCCCAATTTAACAATGATGAAAATTAATTCATTGAATCATATATAAAGTAAAATTTATTATTATATTGGTAATATTTGTTACAAAACATTTTTAAAACAACAATGTATGGGAGGATTTGAATAGTGAATCGTTGTGCGATCACTCCACCGCACCTAAAAAGTTGCACTCTGGGGCAATGTCACATATCCATAAAATTATTCATGTATATATTTACAACATCACGAAGGTTTGACATTTGATGAAATTTTAATTTAATAAAGAAATTTGATCAATGAACAAACCATAGTAAGTAGTTCTTCCTAGTGGAAATGGAAAAAGATGTCTCATAAATAATATCACAATGAAATTCAAATAGATTAATGATAAAAAATTGAGTGATGAGTTAAAATGTAAAACATGAAACTAACTCTACATGTTTGTGTGTGAAATCTTTTCTTTTCTATTCATTCCACTTTCTATCCAATAATTATTGGTAATTTTAACATTATTTAGCTAAAATTATTTTGTCCACTGAACCAGCCCAACATATGTTGAAATAATATTTCATGACAGGGTCACTTAATCATTCCATGTAGTCAAACCATATGCTCCTAACACTTATATCCCTATATGGTCCACATTTCATCACTCCACTTAATTTTTTTTCATCAGAAGATGCATTCGGAACAAATCTCACTCTCATATATCAACCCTTGTTTGATCCCCTCCACGAATCTAATTGTAATAATTATAAAAATATAAAAGGATGAGGGGGAGTGGTTTTTGACCTTCCCTAGACACAATATATTTTTTTGAGGGCGTACAACATTTAGATATCAGGTATAAACACATATGTCAATATGGTAATGTAATGAAACATATCAGATAAAGAACAAATATATGGATATATAATTTTACGCTGAAAAATAATAAACTATAATATATTTACCTTCTATTATGTTTTAAGTATTTAGACATTATGTTTTGGTACATAAATGTGTGGAGATATACTGAACAAGTTTTCGCTAAAACTACTCAAAGAAAGGGAACCAATCATCTCACGATTTCAAAGTGATACAACCATTTATATCATTAATTGAAAACCAATTCACTATAAATCACACTCTGATGTTAAATTCATTCAAATATTAATTCCATGGTAGAGACATGTGTTCAACAAATGTTAAATCCATAGGTAATAAAAAAAATTCAACATGCATTTTCAGTATGTTCCATGTATTTTGTGCCATTAGGGGGGATAGTGAAAATACCATAATGAAAGAAAAAAAGAGAATAAAGAATAAAGTAAAATAAAATACTAATGAAACCAGAAATTTATCCACCCCCACACCCAGACTGTGTAGTTTCCTCACTGTAATAATTTATAATTAAAGAATGATGGATAAAACCTGGTGGGTTTTTCTAGAATTTTTCTTGTAAAAAGTGGATTTCCTCCACCATATTTTTTGGAAAATCCCCATAGAAGTGTTAATGCCACTGCCAATTGACAGAAATAATTTCAGGACTCTACTAATGAAAAATATATATTTCAACAAAAGGTAAACCATAAATAATAGTATAAGGAATGACTATATAGAAGAAATCTTACCTGGGTGGAGCTTTAGCCTAGAATTGTAAATGAGGAAATTGTCACAAAAATGGTACTTCCTCTAATGAATAATTCTATAAAAGATATCTTTTTTCTTCTCTATATTGTGTTAGGTGTTCTCATATGCATCACGTTGAATTTATTCAAACTCATAAATTTGCAGCTTCCTATGCTCACCTGCATCTGAAACATTCATATTACATTGTTTAACATACCGATATTCATGGTGTTCTACCTCCAATGTGAGGTGAAAAGCCTTCCCAAATGCAATAATTTATGGTCACATTTCTATTAGGGTTTTAAAATCTGTACGATATTCCCAAAGTACATCATGAATGCAAAACAATTAATCATTTTGGATGATTTCAACCATGTTTTCCATGATTCTCTTAACTTTCCTATTTGATATTTCTCTTGTCCATTAGTTTGGGGGTGATTTTCAGTGGATACTTTAGGATCAACCCCATACATATGAAGAAAGTATTTCATGTTGCGATTGAAAAATGTTATCCCTGATAACTAATGATGAATCTAGGTAAACCAAACCTACTGAAAATTTGTGTCCTCACAAAATTAGCAACCACTCGAGAATAATCGGTATTGGTGGCCTTTTTTTCCGACAATTTAGAAAATAGTCAACAACCAATATGATTATGAAAAAGTAAAATGAATTTGGAAAATTCCCAGTGATGTCAATGACTCGTGAATCAAAAAATTCACAGAATAACAAGGGTTGTTGTGGAATTTCATTCCTCTAATATATATTCCTTATGAATTGAAAACAACTATATGACATGAAAAATCTATGGGCATCCTTATAATATAATGGCCAATAAAGTCCAAATTCAAGGACCTTTCGAGCTATACGTTGAGCGCTAATGTGGCCCTCATAGGTCAGAGTGAGGATGAAGGTCAAAACAGAGGTGAACACATGGTCAGTGACAATACGATGTACAACATTGTCCACACAAATTATCCTCAAATTGGGGTCATATCAAATGTACCAACGAGAATCATGATTAAGTCTCAGGGATTAGGATGTGATCAAATCAGTGGGGATTCTAGATGTTTCTTGAAAATTCAGATTGTTCTCATACCAATGGGTAACCTCCACACATCACAATGGTAATCTTGAGGAAAGAATTCTCCAATTCGGATGGATGAGTCCGCATTGTGGTTAGGTGGTGGATAAATTGAAATTATGTGGTCAGCTACAACATTTTATAATCCCCTATTATCTCTAATCTCAATGTCAAACTCTTGGTGGAAGATCATTGACCGTATGAGGCATGTTTTAGCTTCAGGTGTCTTAATGAGGAATCGAAGGGAAGCACGTTCAGAAAACAAAATAAAATTGGACCCATGGAGATAGGAACAATATTTTTATAACGGAATCACAATATAATGGAGTTATATTTTATATGTTGTGTAGTATACCTGGGTAGGTTCAAGGGTACATGAGGCATATGCAATGACATGTGAATCCTTCTCAACTCATTGTTGTAAAACTCCCCAAACTGTAGAGTTAGAGGCATCATGCATAATCTCGAAGGGGAGATCCCACATTGGTTTTTGTATGATGGGAGGTGTTGTGAGTCTTATTTTTATTGAATTTAATGTATACATACAATTATAATCAAACAAAAACATAAAATATTTTTTCAATAATCGATATATTGGATATGTAATATTACAAATGCATTTAATGAATCAACGGTAAAAACGAGCATGGCCTTTGAAAGATCAAACCACATGAACACATTTTTTATATGTAAGGGATGAAATTAATTCAATATTAGATTTATCAAATTGAATTTCACTTATTTGAAATGACATTCCCAATAACTATTTCCCGCACAAACATAAAATGAAATTTCTCATAATTTAAACCAACATCTTTTACAATGAAATGACGGAATAAAAAAACCTAGGTGCCCAAAAAAAATCATCAAAAGAAGAACCATATACCATTAAATAGTCCATAAAGACTTCCTTAAAACTCTCCAGGTACTCAGAAAATATACTCAACATACATCGCTGAAAAGTACAAAGAGCATTACGTAGGCCGAATGGAATCTTTCTGTATCAAAATTTTCCTAATGGACAATTAAATATTTTCTTTTCATGATCCTCATTGGCTATATGGAATTGGAAATAACCCAAATATCCATCAAGGATACAATAATTGGAAATTCATTCCAATATTTATAACATTTGGTAATGAAAGGTAGAGAAAAGTGGTCTTTCCGCGTTTCTTGATTCTGTTGATGGTACTGAAAAAGACTCTCCAACTGTTTTGCACAGCTGTTGGAACTAATTCATTCCATTCATTTGACACAACTGTTATTCATGTACTTTTAGGCACAATTTTTAATGGCTAACCTATTTACTATCATATATAAGATAAATGATCCTCATAGAAAGTAATTTATTAAGTTCCTATATTACCACTTCACGAAGAGTGGGATTCAACCAGCATTAAGATTGCAATATAGTCTTAGACTTATCATCAATAAGTATAGAATGAATACAAATGGATGGTATTATCATTGGAATATCATTCAATATCCATCATATTTCCTTTTCAAACTCTCTTAAAAGGTTTATTAGTTTTTATTCCTATTTTGGAGAGAGGTGATTTGAAATAATGATAGTGAATTTGTAAGAACCATCAATATATAAATATTTTAAATTATAAGAATGTTGATTATGTTCCATCATCAGTGGTTTTTGCATTGAGGGAGTGGATTTAGGGGGAGTGAGTTCTATTAAATAGCCTCTCTTTTCATGTTTATTATCAAAAGATAGATAATATATTGAAATCTGAATTTCAAAATAATCAATGGTCATGGTTACATTATAATAAACAACCATATCAATTAAAGTTCAAAATATACAAAATTCAGAACCCACAAAACATTCAAATAATGAATCAAAACTCAAATAATACATTTTCAATAAAGAAGAAAATGAATCATAGAATGGGTTCATTAGAGAATTGTGTGTCTGTTCATCGTTTGAGATCACTTGCATCAAATAGATAGGAAGAGAAGAGTACTCTTCAACGGGGAGTTACATAGTCTCTAGGATGTTGAAACACACATTTTCTCCTCCTAAATCCATGAACAATGTACCATTGTGAATTTTGTTGATCATATTATCTATTTTGAGGAATGGCCTCCCATGTATGAGAGGATCATGTCCTTCGGTTCAGGTATCTTCCATCTAACGAATATAGAAATCCGCGGGGAAGATGAGATTCATCACTCGTGAAAGGATATCATCAATCACTCATGTTGGATGTGTAGTACTTTCATGGACATGTTTTATGACATTTCTCATTGGTTGAAGCTCTCCAACCAGCATAGAAGTGTACACAGAGTGAGGCATTACATTAATGGAAGCACCTAAATATAGAGAAGCATCAGAATATAAAGTCTATCCTGTGGTACATGATATTGTGAATGTGCACTGATCCTTGAATTTGGATGGCATACCTATTGGAATCAGTTCTGAGATAATTCTTCCAATTTTGACTATTTCATTCCCCTTCAACCTTCATCTATGGGGGAAGATTACAGATAAAGTTTTTTCATAATGAGGAATTTTCTTAACATCATCCAATAATGGAACATTTACTCGAACATTTTTAAATGTTTCCATTATTTCATTGTATATATAATTATCCTTGCCTTTTCAAAGATTTAGTGAGTCATTGAGGGAACATAATAGGAATGTATTGTTCAAGGTATTCCATATTGAAAATGTGATTATTATTTTTTCTTATTTTTTTATGAATCATTTGAGGGTTTGAGAATAGAGTTATCAATAGTGGGAAATATTTGTGGTGTACAATCAGTAGAATGTAAAACATCTTTACCACTATGATGTGTTACATCTCATACATTACCCTGTCATTCGGATTGGAAATGGGTTGGAATGGTAGTTTTCCAGAACCTTGCATCATAGGCTCACCAATGGTGTTCATCAATTGTCCCACTAGAGTTAATAGGTCATGAATTTTTGATTGTGTGGTATGTTGGTACATTAGGTTCTGGGTTACCATTTGTTTCATCATATCTTCAGGGCATGGTTTAGATTTGGGAGAAGGAGGATGGGTTTTTTTAGTAGATGAAGGATAGAATGGTTGAATATGTTGGTCATGTGGATACCAATTATACTTGGGGTAGCATGAGTTTCCTCATTGTTGGTAGAAGGGTTTTTTATTCCACAAATGTTTTGTATTTCACCTGAATTGTTCCTACATGATGGGAGGTTCTTGGCGAAATGGATTCCCCAGGAAGACGGCTGCACAAGACTCAGGTGAATCATTATGTTGTGGGAACTGGTCAGAAAGATGTGTATTTTCGAAAAAAATACCACAATGTAATGGAACATGAGGAGATTGTGATTTAACATGTTCTTCATTAAATTTCCTTAAAAGGGTATGCATCTCATCATGTTTGTTAAATACCTTTTGTTATAGAGATCAATGAGTAACCTCATGAACTCCCGACGTTGGTGTAATAGATCTTGTACCAATTTGTTGTAAATTTTGAGCCATATTAGTTATTAATCCATGAGTTGTGAAAGGAGTTTTATCAACTACGACACCACCAACTACAAAATCAATCATTCCATGATCCAGGGGGATATGTACTTCATAGATATATTGGATTAATAGTTTTCTCATAATCTGGTGGGTCTAGCTTTTTAATAAAATTCTTTTGAATCTTTCCTGGTATTAATGAATGGTATATCCTTGTAATTGCCTAATCCCAAAGATTTCATTCCTAATTGATGGAGTTCGGGAGGCTGGGAAGAACGTTATTAAAAATAGTATTTTTAGGAAATTATAGAACCCAATTATGGTAGGAAAATTATATATCTAATCTTTGGTTACATCATCGAGGGTGAAAGGGAAGGCCCATAACATTATTAAGTCATCTGTGACATTTTAGCATTTCATGGTGGGGAAAAATAAGTGAAACTCATGGAGATGTTTGTGAGGGTCCTCACCAAGAAGAACATGTAATTTAAGAACAAGGTGGATGAGGGATGGTCTCAGTTCAATTTTGGATGCTTCCTCGGGATATTGGATGATCGTCTATTGGTACTCCTCATCTGGTGTTGTCTATTCTTTTAATGTTCAATTATTATCATCCAGGTTTTCTTGGGGTTGATTTACTTCACATTTTAAATTGATTATAAAATCATGACTTTCCACAATGGGTTCATTAGTGTTACTTTATTGGGTTCTCTAGATTCCTTGATTTGTGAGTTAGGCTGGGGTATTCAAAAGTGTATTAATTATAAATTAAAATAATAAATAAAATATAATAAAAAATTGACATTTTCTCACTGGGAATGGTTCTAAAATTTTGTCGCATAGTCGAGAACATCAAATCAGATGTATATTTTTAACTAGAATTTATTCAGTATAGCATAAACCCAAGGTCGTCTCTTGAAGGAGCCTTAGATCATTAATTACTAATTTAGGATATGATTAATAAACTAATATGGGAATGGGGATTTATAATACATGGTTTTTGATACTTATATAGAAGAAGTTGAAATTATATTTATACTAAATGAAATCAGTTGTAGAATTCATGATCAGCCCAGGTATGTGTCCATTGATGCTCAATCCGTCATTTCTCTCAAGGGAAAATGAAGGATCATTAATTCCATGAATTTATTCATATTGAAAATAGTAATGGTAGTTGTGTTCAAACTATGATACCAACTAGGAATTGATGGATCAATGATATTGATTATCAGCGACCACTAAAAATCAACAAAAATGTATCGATGTAAAAAAAACTCAAATATGGCCATCACATTAGTACACATGAATTATTGGTGAATTTCATGAGTTCCATTGGAAGCGACCTCCTATATTTTATGGTATTCCATAACCCCATGTGGATGATTACTTAATAATGGTAGTATCTCATGTTTTTCACATTATAGAGATCCTTATAGATTATATGGTTATCCACACAATGAGTCATATTCAAGGCTTCACTATGTGATAGTGGAGTTTATTTACTCAGTCACACAATGATAAAACAATGGCCTTGTCAAAATTTGAGAATCTCTCTAGGGAGAATTTTTTTCTGGCCACATTTCAATTAGTGTGCATCCAGGAGAATCTGTATCTTTAGTAATAAATAACGACTATGGAGGTGTATTTTTTAAAGATTACTATTATCATAAGATGCTCTGTGGATATGGATTGGGATTCTTTATAATGTAAATGGATATTTGTTTAGGGATTATTATGTGATATTAGTGATTTAGTGATATCTATTTTCATTCCCACTTATGTGGGAGTGAAGGTGTGGGCCAACGTCGGGGATATATTCTTGGTGTATAAGGAATTGATAGTGGGTGCATGTAGTGTGAAACAAGGATTTGAGACCTCCATAATTTGTAGATGAATGTAGTTGTAGGGATATGTGCATTACTGACACATAAATATACTATTGTAAGGAAAACTATTAATGTTATAGGTCTCTAAGGATTACATGAGTTAGGCAAGTGAAAGGTGGTGTTTCTCATTCGTTGTTTGGGGACATATAGCATGGGATTTTATAACCTATCATATAGTTGATTTTGATATATTTGGGGGACCATTGAGGAATATTGGATGAAATGGAGAGGTGGTCAACCAGGATGGGAACATGGAATAGAGTCAGGTAGAGCATTAGGTGGTAATCAAGTCATTGGCCTATTAAAAAACCCACCACATGGTGGTCAACTCTAGGCACATAGAGGTTTAGGTTATGGACGAGGCCAACCACCGATTATAGAGGAATATTCATATAAGTCTCTAAGGATGATGATATGTATGATCAGTGTATTTTATACCTTATTTGTTGTATTGATAGACATAGGTGTGCATGAATCCATTCATTCCACTTCTCTGGTTCAGGACATAGAGAATTCAGTTGAGCCATCAGCTTGACCATTATTCTTGGAGTCTCTGACAACAGTTGACTAAACTATTGGACATTTTGGTTGATAATGTTTTCTAATTCCTAGTGGTGAAATCATTACATGGGATCTTTTTATAGAAACAATGAGGACTTATAATTCCACCTTAGGTCTAGAGAATCAATCCACATTTCATAACTATGTTGATTATATTATGCAGAGTATGTGGTGTGTCCATATTGATGAGAAAATTTGTTCCATTGTGGGTGAAAATAAAAACAAATAAAATAGGATGATATCTAGCAGAAGACTGTGATGTACATTATTCTATAATTAGATAGCATGCCACATGTAGTAGTGGATTATATGGGCTACTAGATTCTTATGGTGGTGGTGTAGTACTATGAAATATTTCTAAAGGATGTTCTTTGATTACCACAATAATGAGAGATAGAATTATTCATTGACATACACCACCGGAAGGCCCTGATATCTCCACCACCATATCGGATGGCTCCCATACTGATTCATGAGATGAGGGTATAATTATAGGACATTAAATGGAAGGAAATTGTGATAGCAATTGATTCACCAAGGAATCCAAAGTGTTAGTCACAAATAATTAATATGGTATCCTAAGTTCATTTTTTTATTACTAGTGCTTAAACTAGGTTACCATAGTGAATTTTTATCCACTATCAAGCCTCAAAGAAAACTTAGTTCAATTGAGAGGGGTGGGAGGGTTATCATTGATTTTATACTAAAAATGATATCATCATCTACAAATTAAAAAACGTTGATATAAAAAAATGGCTATATGATGTATCTATGATCACTATGATTACATGCTGACTAACGTCAGTGTAATGAATCCCCAAGCATCGTACATGGGACTAATGAACCACATCACTTATCCAATCATCGACCAGTTTTCAATATTTTTTATTGATGATATTCCAGTTTTTGTGATGTATATGTAGATTCATTTGAGACACTTGGTTGTAGTACTGGACACAATCTATGAGTACCATTATTATGGTAATCTCTCTACGTGTAATTTTTTTTATGATCATTCCACTTCCCAGGGAATCATCTTAGAGGTATGTGGGGAAGTGGACCAAGCCAGGGATAAGGAAGCTCTCTCATGGGTTCCACCCACGAGTGTAACCGAGGTGCATTGTATTATTGGGTTGGAAAGTAGTTATATGACGTTTGTACTCATCCTATTCGAGTATATAGAGTATGGTGTCAAGTATATAGTTTTATTTAATTCGTCTTGGATTAGATGTGATTGTACTATGATGAAATTCCAGACAAATATTTTCTATGAACCCAAGTAGTTATGGATACATGATTAGAACTACATGAACCCCGATCCTGAGAATGTTGTGGCATTCTTCAACATGAAGATATGGTAACACTACCTAATGGGAAGATAGTATATCATCTACTCTAACCACAATGGACTCATTTATATCTTATATATGAAATATATTAAACTAAAATTGAGAGGAAGGATAGAAAATCTTCGGGATAATTAATTTGATATTCCCAATATTAGTGGGATGGGGTTCATGTTGAACAATGCTCTGTCTATGAGATCTTATTCTCGATTATTGGATGAGGCATCAGAGAAGATATTCTTGTTGTAGTTTTCCTTAGTGGTCAATGATGGTGATTCATATTTTCTATTGACAGTTATAGCCCACCACATTGAAATCATGTTACAGAAGATCATAATTGAGATACTAAATTGGATGCCTTAAATACACTGATATCTAATGGGACTTCACTTAATGGATATTCTAATTGTGGGGATCATGTTATATTTTTTAAGAGTATAAATTTTGGTATTAGTGATTATATGGGAGAGGCGATGATGGATTTTCATGATTCCATATTTTTCATACATCCAAGATTGGAATGTATGAATCAAGATCTATGTGGTTAGTTTTGGTGTCCATTAATAAGGAGTTGTGTTTTAGATTTTTTCTCTCGATCCCTCACATGTGAATATGTGATCTATGATCACTATGTTATAGTGGGTTTAGCTCAACCCCTTTAAGTTCCGGAGTGAAATTGGAATGGGATATTCAAGAACATTGTGAAAGTGTTACCATAGATATCCCAAGGACATGATTCCACTTTGGGGATCATATACTGAATCACCAAGACATTGCACTTCCTACCCACTAGAGAGTAGACTTTCTTAGAGGGCTCTGGATACTTGTACATTATAGTGATAGTCCTCTCCAATGAGTTCCCTTGTTTTTAATTTCCAAACATGATTATCACATCACATCATTATTATACAGAGGATTATAGAAGGAATTTGGGACTCAAATTCATAAGAACATGACATTTTACACCAAAAGGGAGGCCATGACCAAGCAAATCATTCATGTCATGGAGGTCAAGCTGAAAAAGGTAGGTTGGATTTTTGTGGTAGTAAGGATTATCTCATTAGTTTGGTGCAATTTGCATACAAAAACACCTATCATTCAACCATGATTATGAAATAGTTCATGGTATGGTAGGAAAATCAGGATGACCCACTATTGGATTGATCTAGTATATATATCACCCAAGGTCCTAATGATGGTGTGAGCTATGATAAAGAAATTGAATATCATCTGTGTGCATAGGTGGACTATACAGAGCTGTCATAAATACTACAAGGACCAATTACGGAGAAATATGAAGTTTATGTTGGGATACCTTGTCTTCATAATGGTCTCATCATGATTTGGATTTTAGATATTTGGTTGAGGTGGAATGTTATCTCTGATATTCACCATCCCTTTCTAGATATTTTGTAGAGTTGGTGTGGTGGTATACCACATAACTCTACAATCAAATCAAGTCTGAGTACATGATTTCATTCATGTTTCATAGTTGAGGAGGTATGTGCACATCCTGTCACATGTTATTTAATGTGGAGAGATGGACATTGCAGATGTGAATACTTTTGATGATTACTATGTAGAAATTAGCGATTGGATGGGGGGATATTTCATGGGTGATCGAATCCCCTACTATGTCTATAGTGGAAAAAATGAGAATCAGTATGAGAAATCCTAGGAGTGGGATACATTGATGGATTCCCACTATCCCCATATTGTTTCGAGTAGGTTTTTATTTTTTTGCAAAAAAAATCCCTAAGGTTGGGAGAATGTAATGACTCTAATTTTTCTATGTAATCATTTAAAATACAATATGGATTATTTTTGGTTCCACTCACTAATACAATTTGATCCTCCGATGAAACGTGAGTCATAAATTAATAATTAATTAATAGTAAATTTATTTTTATAATGCCAATATGGTTTTCTAAAAAAGATTAATAAATCAACAAAATAACATTATATCATATATCATATGTCGTTATTTAGTTCAGTGAGTGGGTAAACCTAGGCCTATCATAACCAATGTCAACATTGGTTGTTAGGATTGAGTTACATCCTATGAAAATAATTATAAAAATTTATTTATATTTATGTAATAAAAAAATTAATATCCTAACCAAATAATATCCTATGTGTGTGGATCAAGCGACCATTTGCAGGTTTAGTAGCATAAATATGTAAATTGAAAGTAATATTTGGATAAAAGTGAATTTAGATGCTCTTGGAAAATGACATTTTATAAATACAAGATTGAGGACCATTTCATTTTCAATGTTCATGGATATCTCCAAAGACCATATTTCTTGATCATTATTCATCAGTGATCTATCAAAACAATTAGTGGTATTTTTTATTTTCATAATTTCCACCTCATTCATTTATACCAGTTGAACGAATGACAATACCATGAGTAATAACTGATTCAATCATCGATAAAAGATTTATTTTTTATCTATTTATATTGTTTTCTATTACTTATATCTTCTTTAATCTAATTCATTGAACACAATTCAAGGATGAAAATGAAAAAAAAACTGAGGTTCATTCCTTATAGGATGTAGTTTATGGACTTACCCACAATTTTTTACATGTTCATATTTAGTATTTTATTATTGAATGGGATGATTAGTAAATACTATTTGATCATTGAATGGTATTTCATTAGTTCAAAAATTTAATAATGTGGGTGAGGTTCATGATTGAGGGTGAGATTGAGGTAGGACAATGATAGAGGATTATCAGAGGTTTAATAGATGGACTGACTAATTCTGTTCTTACCAATTTTGATCTGAAATATTTATGTAACTGTTGAATGGTGCCTTTACAAATTGGATTAAAATCCTAAATCTTGATATCCACCATGGAAAGGCCGTACAATCTGAGATCCATGATAATCAAAATGGAAGGAGGTTTTGGAAACAAATTGGACAATGTCGAAGGGTAACATGTGGGATCTATAAAATCTCATGTTACAAGTTGTGTAATATAGAATTGGATGTCACATGGGACCAACTATTTATATTTAGGTTTTATACTAGTAGAAAAGGATCTCAAGTAATGTGATCATTTTCAAATGTCATGTTACCCCTAGTGGCATCACAGTGTGTATCTCAATGGATATTCAACCACAAAAAGGTTGAAGTGCAAATACACCACAAGAGATAATGGTCATGTGTAAAAACCCATGACCAACCACACACATGCATGACTAGAAGTCACTAGAAGGGTTCCCTGAGACCTATACATGTTTTTTATACTTAATAACATGTTGTATACTTAATGATTTATATTCCTTGTGAGGAATCACCATATGGGATGATTAGGTGTTGGATGGACAAGGAATGTACCGATAGTACACACCATGCACCATCTTTTACGGTTTTTACTGCCCTATATTTCATTAGTTTGGAACAACATTGGCTGAGATTATAACCATAGTCCATACCCGTATGACTACAGTGCATAATTACATCCACATCTCCGGATTATGGTCTCCTCTAGAGGATGAGTCTCGTAAATAGTTTTTAGTGTCCCTCTATAAGAACAGAGAGTGATCATGTATCATTTCATCTTATACTATTGGTGGTGTTTGTGGAAATTGATCGACCTTCTTTCACAAGGTGTTTATATTCCAACTATATATATATATTTAATTATAGTTCATTGTATTACTGTAATACTATACCATACATAGTGGGTTTATTCGGGTATGGTTTGTACTCTCACCCCATAGTCCTAGGTGTGATTTTCAATCAAACGATCATGATATTAACTTACTATTGGGAGTTTTTGGCAAGGTACCAAAAATAAAGACCTCTTCGATGAGTATCATTTGTTATATCATGACACATGGTCGGGGATCTATATTAATAGTAATTTTTTCAAATTTATTCCTTTGGATGACAGGTTTTTTATGACTATAAGGATGTGTGGTGTCCTTACTATGTATATCTGAATTTTTAATGCAATGTTTTTATAAAAATGTTATTAGATGAGTATTCCTAATAAATTGAGTATTGTTTTTCCAAGGTGTCCTACTGGTTATTATTATACTCACCCTTGTGTGGTCATTACACACACATGTCATGTCCAATATTGATTAAATCCCATTTGATGGTGTCCTAGGATGGGGGGAGTTGGTGGGGAAAATATTTAGCTAAATTGACTAATGTGTTTTATGGTTATTTTTGTATGATAGTATTCCTCACATCCTGAGAAGGATGGAGTTGATTACAATTATTTTTTGTATTGTATTTGGCTTCTTTTATCAATTTCAATACCTTACAATTATATTCTGATTGTGGGGTCATTGATATATGTCTGCATTGGTTTCTATTGTTTAAAATTTCTTTATTGTATTGTCTTTTAGATGTGTCTGTGTGTTTTTGTGCTTCCATTAGTTTAATTCCTCCCATGTGTGTGTTGTTCCTTCTTGGCGCTAGTTTTAATCCCCTAGCTTATTGAAGGATGGATATGGTATGTCACGGTTTGGGCCTCATCCGTCCATGTCCCTGAAATCAAACTTCTGCAAGTTCATCCAATGATCCACTAGTTATTGAAATATGTATCATTACCATTGAAAAGATATTTTACCATCTCCATCTTTCGAGATTATGAAAATCATTTTTTCTATCTATCTTTTAAAAGAAGGAGCGGATCAGTGGTGGGCTCTTATTATGAATACGAGATAACAAGATGAAATTGACCCCATTTATTAGGATGAGTATAATATATTATTTTTTAAATAGGTACTTATCTCAAATTATTTACATGACAATTTATAAGGAATTCATTTTTCAAAAGAAGAAGTATGAGAAATATATTAGTATATATGATGAAACTATTAAATTCCTGGAGAGATACAGTTATAGTATTATTTTACAACATTAAAGTAAGATTTATCAATTCATTAGTGCCATAATACCATGTATTTGATTGTCATTATCAAAAAGGGACATTAGAAACTATGCATAATTCATTCATTTTACATTCAACATGAAAAAGTGATTTTATTGACCCAAAAAATTCATGGATTTTATTAGAATAAATATATGGAATTCATGGAACATCTAAATAACATAGAGAAGATAATATTATATTTCAATCATTCTCTACATATTGAAGGAATAATGGATTAAATTGACTATAGGGGTACAATAAATCTTTTATGTGTGTAGAGGAAGGTCACCAAGTGGATAAAATCCAATGTGATTGGAAGAGGCTATAAAATTATATAAATAATGAGAAAACACCATAGAATGCACCTCCCATAAATAATTTATTCATATAATAGGAGTTATTAAATCATAATTAAAAGATCTTAAATATGATACTTGATGACAATTTTCAATTTGAGAATCATATTAAGCAAAATAAAAAATGAAATCTCATATGACCTTTATTTCAGATGAGGGGTGTGATTATTATGTTATTAAATTTACAATTATCATCCAATATAGAATTAATAATGACTAATTTTTCTTTATATCTACCCAAACTTTTATATATGTATATCTTGAAAAGGGTATCCAAATACCAACTCAATCATGTTTCCATCGCCCACCATTTATATGAAATGGGACACTCCAGATCATGATTATTGATCCATCTATGACCCACACAAGTGTCCCTTCAAAATAATAACACCTAATCCCCCGAGGCATCAACATAAAAATATATGTTAGGGGATAAAGGATACATATAAAAATCCCCTGTGAGTGAAATATTTTGATTAAATTATCTTAGTGTTTATGTAACAAGATTTTTAGTTGTAAAATATTTCATGGAGTGTATTTAAAATTCATATTCATCATCACATGTTGTCTATTTTGAACATCATATGTGATGTTTTATTTTTTAAGAAATCATTATTTTTCAAAATTAATGTTATTGTAAATTAGGTGAAAGAAGTGTTTTAGGATTTTTATGAGGTGTTTTTTGATATTTTTTGTAAAATCTAGATTATGATAAAAAAATTAGATGTTGGTGATCAGACGCAACTATAAAACTATAAAATTTTAAAATAAAAACATCATATTCTATAGTTTATGCAACACATGAAAACAAATATAGATAAAAATATAACATAATGATTCAGAATGATATATTTCTTTTAAAATATATTAAATCTATTCATTAACGTTCACTACATGCAACATTGTGTTTTTCATGAGTTACATGCAACCCCATGTTTTGATTTCATTACACACAACATCCAGTTTAAATAAAAATTGAAATATTATTAATATATTATTATTCAAACAAATAGTTAAACCTTATTGTTAAATTTCTAAATATTAATATTAATGATAAAATTTAGATAATTTTGGTGATCTGTTGATTATGAAGAAAATGTGAATCATTTCATATACAATAAAATGTTGACTAAAAAACATTTTTTTTCTAAATTATGATTTAATCAAAATTTGTACACATAATTAAAAATTATTTTTCATAAATTTTCGAAAATTTATTTGAAAAAATGACGATAAATATTGAAATTATAAAATCAAAATTATCTGAATTCAAATTTTATGTATATTTTTAAAGAGTCATTTTTTGATTAATAGTGAAAAATATTGTATTTCAATTGAAAACATGATTTTTTGATTAAATAATTCATACTATTTAATTTTATATTAAATTTATTTTATTAAATAATATTTAATTTAATCGAATTTAGGTATTTTTCATTATATTCAATTTTATTTTAAAAAAAATACTTTCTACTTCTGAATATTATCTAATAAAAACCATTTTCTTGTCACATCCACGTGATTAATTCATTATTAAATTTATCCTCAAATATGAATTTATTTTTTGAAAATGGATTCCATATTTGGAATTATAATAATTTTTAATTATAATTAGTTTCAATTTATTTTTATTATACTAAATTCAAAATGGAAAACAATTAAAATTAATTACCGATGTTAGGATAAAAAATGATTTATCAGGTGTATAAACATAGATGAAAAGGCATAAAAATGACCTTGAAACTTTTACACCGCCCATTTGAGGTCAATATTTTTACATTATCTCATTTAGTATTAAGAAATAGCCATTTTGGAATCTTTTTTCTTGATTAAAACGTGGGTATAGTTGAATATTTTGAAAAAAAATTGCAATTATTCCAATAACCTCTGTTATAAAATATAACCACCTATCCTCTATTCATCAAACCTTAAAATATATTTTTTTCCAAAAATATGCCACGTAATAGTCTCCCAACTTCTTTATAAACATCCTAGAACCATTATTTTAGGTATACATTTATTCTATGATGGATCTATTGTAATCCTAAAGAAGATACCTAAAGAAGAGGTATTGCCCCCCCATCAAACATCTTTATATTATTTTTTCTCCACCACCATAAATTATTATTCTAATATGATGATATAAGTACTACATTATATTAAATATATAGATTTGTTATCATAATAAGGTCATGATCTACAAACATCAATAATTATATCAAATAGGTTTGGAAATAATTGATCGTCTGTTCGGCCGAATAACTCTACATGAAGTGACATCATTCATTTTACCTTTAAAAACTCTGTATGTTTTTATGATGACATATATACTATATATATTTTGTTTATAACATTTTTATACCTCTGGAGTAATTATATTTTGTATATCGCCTTAAATCTTATTTAGAAAGAGATATCATAATGTCTCTCCTATGTTCGATGGAATTCCACCTCGTGAAACGAGATGAGTCCTCTTTCACAAACACTCCACATGGATGGTTATAAGGATACTTTTTATGGTTGAATGATATGAGGATGAATTATTTATGATATTCAAGTCATATTTTTCAATATGAAAATATAATAATCTTTTTCATTACTTATTTTCTCTCGGTTATATATCCTAACATCGTTTCTGTACGTGTGGACAATCTTCTTCACGAATCAATGTGACTATATTTTTATCACCAAACCACATGGATGATGTATATAAGTATATAATTATATATATATTATGAAATGATTTTGATTTATATATTATAACTTACTTAACAACATTATATGATTATCATTGAAAATTGGAAATGTAAATCTTGTGTGCGTAGGACCTACCGTATCAATGTTCATAATGTAGATCATTTTTCATAACCATCATTAATGATTTGTTTTAATTTTATAATTAATTTTAAAATATAATTTTTATTTCTTTATTATATTTATTTATTTTATGAAACTATGTAATATATGAAAAAACAAATCATTAATGGGAAGACATACATATTAAAACAAGGCAATTAACACAGAAAAATGAAAATAATGAATCATTATTAATGAATGATTGATAATATGTTACAATGTGATTAAATGTGATATTATAAATAATAATATGGTCCTCATTAAATATAATAACATATTTAAAACCACTATACCAATGGTTGATGAGTGTTCAATCAAAAGTAAGTATGGGGGAAGGGATTCATTAAATCAATTTCCATTCATTAGGTTAAAATTATAATTCATTTATTATTTGATCGTAAGATTATTTTTATAATACATTTTAATTAAATTTGATACATTTGTGTTTTCCTATATTTATTAATAATTGAAACATATAATTGAGTTTTTTTATTAACTCTCAATTCAATGTTATGATAATTGTAAATTCTGATTTCACAATCACATTTTACTGATGATTTTTTATTCTTGAATTTCAATTTTAAAAAATATACTTTCATCGCAAAACATGTTTTCATAAAATGGATTCATAAATTACATAAGCATTGTAAATTTTATTTATTAATGGTACTTTTAACCATAGTTTATTTTAAATTTTTTTAAAGGGTTCTTATGATGATTTCAAAAAAATATGCATTTCGATTTTATTGAAAACGTGAAAGGAATATTCTGGTCATTTTGCAAACAAGAATTTGATTAACCATTTTATAGTACAATGTGAATGTTATTTTTTACACGTAAATAATGTATGGAATTATCAACTATCATGATCATCATTTCATTGATTCATAATTTGAATGTTTATAAGGATCATTTAAATGAAATTTTTTCCTTGTATTATCAAAACTAGATGTTTTTTAAATGTTATTTTCATTGAAATGGATTTTTTATAGGATTTTAAATTTCAAAATGAATATGATATTTTCCCCAAGAATGTTGCAAAAGTCTTTCTATTTAATTTGTATTCATCCGAAAAATAACCCTTTAATGTACTTATCGCCAATTTGGGATATGTTGTATTGATATCATCCTTATTCTTTCTACAAATGGTTTATGATCATTTAAATTTTGTATGTTCTATTTTGATAACATTAACTATATTAAATTTGATGGTTTATTATTATTATTATTTTATTGACGTATGTATTAACATTGGATAAGTTATTTTTTAATATCAATTTTTTATTTTGACTATATTTCACCCATTTCATATGAGGAATGCATTAGACATAGTAACTGCCAGTTGAGGCTGAATACAAATAAAATGTCAATGTATAAATAAATATCATAAGTCAATATAAGTTTTAGAGACACTGTGATTTTGTACCCAATTGTTTTAAAATGTCATGTGAAAGGCCTTGATAGAATGACTCCTATGAATGGTCTTGAAAAAAAAGGAGTTTAGAAAGCCTATTGAATTTCAAACCAGAAGATTTAGACTATTTTGTGTAAGGTATCGACAATAATGTTCTTGTAAAAGATCTTGATTGTATGATTATTACGTTTTACATTATGAATTTCCTCATTATGTATTCTATTATATTAATTACATTTGATTATACAATTAGTTAGAAAATACAAGTTGGTGTGATTATTTAAATGGAATTATTTATTCATTTTTACGTCAATCCACATTATTCTTATGTTATTGAATAATTAGAATATGTATCAGTTATATTCCATTCCATATCTATTATTAGCTTTTAATTCATAATATTTACTATACACATAACCTTACATATATTTTGAACTCACCCTTTTCCATTGTTCTCCCAAGGATACTAGGTAGAATTTTATTATTGGTATGTAGGGATATTCTAGATGGAATAATTATATTCATAAAAAAATATTATGTTCTAATTTTTGTATTCATATGTAATATAGTTATCATGTTGGAATCTATTTTATAAATACTAATAAACTATTTGTTCCATTGTGATGCGATTCCATGTATTCTATACCAATGTAATAATGAAGACAATGGCTATGGGTTTTTGGAGTCCGGGACATTATAGTTGTGTTCAAAAGGTGTTTAGTAGAACCCTTATGAACCATAGTTATGAAAACATAGTTTGGTATCATAACCCAATGATATAATTTGATGATAAGTATTCAATATCGTCATTATGTTTTGGTAAGGTAGATATTATGTGATATTTTCTTAAAATACTTCCCTATATGGAATTTATAAGTACAATTTGTTATAGTATATTTGTACCTTGGAGAAATAACTATGACAATGGTGCATTGGGATTCACCTGACTATTAGAGGTGCAAAAAAAATCCTTACTTTTCACATAATTTGGCACAAACTGGGTATAATCATAGGATAATTCACAATTTTACTTTAAAATATCATTGAACGATTTCAAATACTAATATCCCAAAACATCCATACTAATGATTTGGATATTAGCTATGAGGATGCTTGGAGTAGGAAGGACCCCATTCCCAAATGGTGACAAACCCTGCATCAGACCTTCCCCCTCGATTAGGGGGGGGGGGGCTCATCATCTGTCAAGGATTATTGACCACATTCATTTCTCATATTTTTACCCCAACTACATACCTACTTTCCCTATTACCCTATTGGACCCAATGTCCATGATTTGATCGAAGGTTACCAGAAACCATTGATCTCACCCTTGGAGATCCCATATTCCTCTTATTTTATGAATCTGATGATGATTACACAATTTATTCATCCACACCCATCGATGAATTCATTTTATTGTTTTATTTTTATAATATTGGAATTTATATGATTGATCAATTGATGGACTCCTCAACAACAATAGACACCTAATTTTATGGTTCGCATCAAATTGTTTTTTGCTACTGTCCTGGCCTACCGCTCTATGTATCCACAATGAATATCGATTATACCTTATCTAGTGGAAATTAATCATCCACATGATAAATGTCTCACCAATGACTATTATTTGGGTGATATATCTTGAATTCCAACATCCTTTTCACAAATCTTTTATTTATCAAATTTTTGGATACTATGTAGGCTATTATATTCACACAGATAGCTAGACTAGATCACCTTTTCATCTAATTTATCAAAAAATATTCATTAAAGGGGATGTTTTGAGTATTCCAATTAAATTAATTTGGGTTGATTTTTGAGAGGAATTTTGATACAAGTAGTCAGTTATATTCGAGTCTTGGATTGATTTTCCTCCCTCATGCAATAAATTTGGTCCCTCATTAGTAGTGTGTAAACAGGGGGATCAAGGGTCATGTGAATAGTGAAAAATGAGTGGTTTCTTGATATGTAACACTTACAAATAAAAAAATTCCTATTAGGGATTGAACTGGTTATTGTTCCTATTCAAAGGTTGTTAATACTAGAACTCATGAGGTTGGGGAGTAGGATGGGAATTTGATTACTGGACATGTAGTTGAGTACTCGGTTCTATGTGGGCCTACAAAAGACATCACTAAATTAAAGAAAAGTAGTAAATTATATAACGATTAATTTTTTTGACATCACCTGTAACTTATAGGATCATATTTCCACAAAAATATGCCTTGTTATCATTTCAAAACATGGCCTCAAGCACATTTCCATGAATTCCAATGACTTCTTACTAGTATTGAGGGCTTAGGGAGTTATAGTGGGGAAATTGGGCCCACATTCGCAGAGTGTAACCCAACATAACTAATAATGAAAACAGAAGAAGCAGTTAAAATAATGCAACTAAAGTATGAAACGGAATAATGAAATGTAATGATAAACATAAGGCATATAATATCATAATGATGTAGTATGTCACATGTTCTAATGAAGCAGTGTAAACAGGATACATTTTTATCAAGTACAATATGGAACTAAGGTACAGAAATACAAAGAGAAACATAGCAGCATCAGAATCCTTGGAATTGTCCCATGCTATCCTAAACCTATGAATATTTCAAGTACCTATATAAGGATTATATCCCCTATCAAAACCTTCATAAATATAGATATTTTGGTCAAAAAGACATAACCCAAATAGGGTGAGAGAAATGAATCCCAATAGGCAACCACTAAATGTCTGTGCCAATCTGTCAGTGAGTATAGGCAACAATAAATGCATAGCAATGAAAGAATTGATCATGGAAGTACTCAAAGGTAAACAATCTTCCATTTATTGATTCATTTATACCATTATTTTTAATTAATTACATTACATTTGTTTATAAGTTCTAGGTATCCGACCATGGATAGTCAATACTATATTTATAGAAACACACTAGACACCTTAGTAGGAAATCAATCAGGTAAAAAGAAAAATGAAACCAGGAATTTTCATTATCTTTTAAATTGTGTCATAAGTCATTACATGGTCAAAGGTAAATTCAAATACTTGACCTCCTGAAGTCCATAGACCAAACAAATCCTTTCCACCAGCGATTTCCCATAGGTATAAAAAAACATATCCCATATACACAGAAAACCATTCCCTCAGGCATGACAAATTTCTTCCTTCTTGGAGAATAATTCAACAAAACCAAGCCCGACATATAAGAAATTTTAATTGAAAATAATTTAATTAAAAAATTCATTTCAAACAACCCATATTATGGAATATAGATGCACAACCATGATTATCCTAATCTAAAAGGCCAAACCATACATATCGAAGGGAAATGCACCAACAGAGTGGACCTTAATAAAAACAACATGTCTACACACGATTAAAATCATATAATTAATCATCTAACCATACATAGGCATTAAAAAATATCAACGACTCAATAAAGAGGCACATAAAACATGGGTTTGTTGAATAATAACACATATAAAAAACATGACATTATAAAAATAGAATGATACACCATTCCTCATTGTGGTATGACTCTCCTCATCTATCCTGGACTTCCAATTCAATATAGAATGGAAGAGATATGTGGAAAAGGATATTTAGTCAACCATAAATAACAAATTTGAGCCTAAAAATTACAAACAATGGATCAATATAATTTTATCACTCCCATATTGGTTTCATATGAAATTAAAAGTGATTGTTCCAGAGTTTGGATGATCAACGATGCAGAGGATGCTGTTACAGTGCTCCTCTTGTGATCACCCAATGAGCCCACTATCCAATCTCATTAATGGAGATGATATTTCCCGTTTTAAATTAAAAAAACAAAATACACTATTTTTATGTACATATACATGGAATTTATATCATTTAACAGTTTATTTGGTGGTTTAATTCTACTGATATACTTCCCAGGGCCTACCGACATGACTACATGATGTGTACTAGGATGTACCCAATGTGTTGAATTTTTTTCCACTTTTTCATAACTACATGACTACAAAGAATGTATTATATTCATAAAAAACCAAAAAACATGGTGTGAATGTAGTTATACATGGATTGTACCACTATGTCAGGTCATGGGATAGTAATGGTTCCAAATCCGGTCTATTTTCCACTATTTTCTCAAAAAAAACATAAAGGAAAAAGATTAAAAAAAACTTTTATTGCAAAGGAATAAGTGGGTTATTAAAAACTTCCCATATTAAATTAATTCACCCCTAAATTGACTTTAAAAGTGTGGTGTTGTTATATCTATGAATAACTCTATCTATGGAGCACACATGTCGTCCTCCCACTCCCATGTATCATAAGAACTAGTATAAGAGGAACTGACCGGCCTTAGATAACCATTGTGGTTATATCAACTATACAAATCATATTATTCTCAGAGGATGATTCAACCTAAATCCCATACCCCTTGGGTTATAAAATGTTACATGGATCTGAGTGATAGAGTTGTAACTGAGATATATGGAAGACCTCGTGAATCGATTTGTACCTCTGAGGTAACTATAGCTAAAAAGAAACCATGCTAACTCTATTAAGAATCTCATACAGAATGACATAACTCAGTGAAATATTACCCTATCACCAGATTATCATGTGTCCCAACCATGGAGTGACATGAAGGAAGACACAATACCCAACATAATACTCTAAAGGTCATATCTGGAAATCATCGTATGATTTCTGATAGGACTTCTTGGTAGCCATGTGCTTACAAATAAACTAAACCATCGTAGTGGTCTCTTGGACAAGGTGATGTCCCATCATAGCTTCCTCTCCACTTTCTAACTGACATAGTGGTGATCGGCATGTCCTCTCGTACAAAGCATCCTATGGTGCCATCTACAAAGTAGCCTAGATCATATTATTATGGGAGAACTCATCTAGGGTTATATGATTCTATCAAGCTCCCCAAATGACTAGAACACTTGATTTTCACATTTTCTATAGCACATGTATCATTCTCTTAGACTTTCCATAGTTTTGAGGGTGGTGCGATGTGCTTAGAAGCACATTTTGACCCAGTGGCCTTAGAAAACTCTTCCAAAAAATGAGACATAAAGTGGGATTCCCTATCTAGTATGATATAATGAGTGACCCCATGATGTTGTACCAACACTCATATATAAAACATACAATGATCATCTACCCCGAAGGTCTCCATTATTTGAATGAAGTGAGAATCCTTCCTAAACCTTCAAAATACATCCCACACAACATTGTTGCCGATAAGCGACCTCCATAACCCTGTCATGAAATACATCGCAAAAAACTCCCATTTCCACTCCAGAATAGGTAATTGATGTAAAATCTTGTACACCCACTAATGTTCTTCCTTCACCATCTTACAAGTGGAACATGTCTTATCAAACCCAGCCACAGACCACTTTATACGCTACAACCAATACTGATAGCGTATGTCAGCGAATATCTTGGTGACTCAAGGTTTCACTTCCCATGATGAAGCATGAATCTCCCACATCATCTCCTCACTTATATCAATCGGATCTAACACACGTCCATGGATACACAAAAAATCATTCTCATCTATCATCCATCTTGGAAAAGGGTCGTCAATAACCACACTCCTCCGTAGAACTAGTCCTTCAGAATCTAATAGTTGCCTCATCCTCACGATTTCTATTAGGGTAGAGGTAACAACGAAAGATTCCATATATATCTATCCATGAATAACATACACCTCAAAATTTTTCATAAATAACAAATCCATAAGCATACACTTACCACTATCCTCCTACACTACATTTATTTGAGTCCTCCATGTCATTATGTCTGCCACTACATTACATTATCTATGTGTATATACGAGCTCAAAATCGGAAAAATAAATCTATTCCACTAACCATCGTTGTCTCATATTTAAATCATTCTGATTAAATATGCATATGATACATTTTTGGTCCATTTCCACCATAAATTTCTCTCCCAATAAATAATTTCTCCATCAATACAAGGCATTGCCAACTGCAGCTAACTCGAGATCATGCTTCAGAAAATAACTCGAACGTGCCATCAATTTCCATGACCCAAACACAACAACTCTATTCACCTGCATAAGAACTTTTCCAAGCACAATACCTGATGCATCACAGTATACTATGTAACTCTTTCATATCTATAGTAATATTTGTATCATTTCTAAAGTCAAGAACCCTTTCAAATGATGAAAAGTTGTGCCATAATAATCTGACTAGTATAAATTCACACTATTATTAGTCAATCCCATCATCAGTACTTATAAGCATTAAAATTCATGTATAAAACACATGTAGTAACCATACGGCCCTATGCGACACTGCACCTAAAAAATATTCTTGGGCTGCTCCATGGTAACACAAACTCCCACTTTCTCTAGGTACACTAATACTCTTATCTCTAAGATGAAGTGACCTAGGAATTGGTTCTGATCCTCCAGATGTGGAATTTTGTTACCAAAGAATATAACTTTTACTCTTTCTGTGTATTCAAAATGATCTGATGATGTATAGCATAGATGTGTCTATTTTGATAATGCATAATTTTTTCATCAATGAAAACAACAACAAAAGAATATAGGTAATGATGGAATACTCAGTTCATCATTGCCGTCAAAATTGTTGGCATGTTCATGATACCAAATGGAATAACTAGAAAATAATATAGTCAATTCCTACTATGAGAAGTGGTATAAGTAATGTCATCATATCGAACATGTGCCTGATGATATTCTGACAATTATTCATTCTTAGAGAAAACATTATCCACTTAATGAAAACCTAAATAGTTCATCTCTCCAGGGTATGGTATATCAGTTTTTAACTGTCAATCAGTTCAGTTTCTGATTGTCCACAGAAATTTTGAACTGTCAGCCTTCATCATAAAAAGGACATGAGAACCACACAGATATGTACTGGGTCAAGATAAACCCTTATATTACAGAACTTACAGTTTTCCTTTGAGATCTTAAAACTCTATCTTAGCAATCTAGTAAGATGGATTGGATGTCGGTGCTACTCTGGGCACTAGCATAATAGTGAACTCCCCCTCTCTAACTAATGGTAATCCTTTGATTTAATTAGGGAAATCATCGCTAAAATGATATTATGTGGAATGGGAGTATTCCAGAGATGTTCCTTAGTTTTCGAGATATAGACTCACAATTTGGGATATCATTATTCTCATCCCATGATGCTCAGGAACATATCTATATTCCTAGATATCCCATTCACCCTTATGTAGTCACACTACACCCTCTTGTGATGTGAAAACCACCATTTTGTGATAGAAATCCTCAAAGTATCAAAAAGGAATGAACCAGTCTATTATAAGAATGACATCAATGTCTGTAATCTCTATGAAATAGAGGTATCCTAGAAGGTGACAACCAAAAATGTAAAGGGGGAATCCTTGCACAGACACACACCTGTCATTCTAATCTCCAATGATGTTTCTAGAGTCAAATAATCAAAATAATTATAATCATAGATCACATGACATTCCCCAATGTCCAATTATATTAAACTTTGTGAGTCACCTATTTCTAAAATGTATATAAGATAAATTATAGGTGACTTGGTTATTACCTCTGACAGTATAAGGTCTATGATCATACTCCAATATGTTTTGTTTCACTACATAAGTCTAACTTGCACAACATCTCTGAGACACATATTTGATAACCTGAGCTGACCCACCCTGTTGTCACTATGATGTTGGGGCCTGACTACCAAGGTCACGACCACCACCTTGTCCTAAACACCCCGATGTATTCCAGTTTCCAGACTTTTGATATGCTACTGACCCTTATCTAACTTGTAGAGTCTATATAGATGATCTCTCACTAGCCACTGGTGGAAATTCCATGTAGTAGAACTATAGATGGCCAATCCTTCCACATGCTTGGCACTCTACTAGATCCCTGGGGCACTAAGTCCTATTGTTTATGACTTTTTCTACACTGGTAATACATTAGACGGCCAATAGAGGAAATTTTTGGCATCTACATTCACTGAGAGAAAACTCCCCATGAATCTTCCACTTTCTAGATGATAATGTACTAGAAATTAGGGTTGAATATCCCTAGATTGAACCAATAGATTCTCACAGATTGGAAACTGTGATCGATGCTTGAGTCATTACAGTATAGAAAGAATGAAACCTGAAGAAATTCACATGTGATCAAATATTGAACTAGAGAACATCTGTGAATCGACTAATTTTTTATATTTAATCACCATAAAAATAAGTGCGAATCACTATATCATAGTAAACTTTCCATAATAGTTTATAGCTGATTATGTTCCCTGGTCCAGGTGAAAGAACTCATAGGGTTGGTCATCCCTTATCAACTCATGAAAATTTTAGTCATAGAAGGATACATGAATTTCATAAGATTTTATATACCAATGATTCCCTACCAGAATGTTAACACCTAACCATCTCTTGGAAGAATCACGAAACATATACGTCGTGATATTGACCCTCCAATCGAGTGATGTATCCAAATTCTGAAAGATAGATATCACTGATTTCAGCCAAGATTCTTTAGAATGTGTTCCAATATCCGCTATGAAATTAAGTGGATTATACTTCTAGAGTATATGTGTCTTAACTTCCATAGATGTGCCATCCTGCAACGATCCCTAAAATATATGCATGAACATTACAAAGAATTCATGGAACTGTTCATCGGCACTTCCATCCATTATAAAAGATGGGGTACCAGATAATAGAAATGGAGGGTTCATCGGTTTCCCATGTCCTTCCATTTTTGGAGTATGATCCTCACCGGTCATCTGGCATAATGTTTGTGGTCATCACGGTGGCATGAAAATACTTCGTCAAGAACATGTCTTAGTTCAATATCCTAATCAAGGCTTTTCTACTAGGAGTGCCAAAACTGAACATGAAAAGACCATATGAGTTTGAAAAAGGTACTACATGGCATGTAGAAAGACTACCCAGTGTGTATCCTTAAGCTATCACGTGGTTGTGTTCCATATCCAACTAGGGTGTGTATCAACCCCAGTTAAACATTGTTTTCCACATGAATACTACGTGTACAGATGTTTGTTATCCTGGACATGTAATTCAACACGGTTAAAACCACACGGTTTCTGTCTGGGTAGGCTACATGGCGTGTAAGGAATGTACAAGGTGTGTTATAATAAAAACTCCATAGCCTGTATTTTCTCACACGATCCATTACACAGTCATATACTCCACAATGTGTTCTTCTAAAAACATGGAACATCATCTCCCCTGAATAGGAAAAACAAACAATGTGTTAGGCTAAAATAAATCTAAGAATACTTGGTTTTTTATGATAGATTCTATTGATTTCTTAGCATACCACTGTTCATTAGAAAAACCATGTAGTTGTATTCCATATTATTATCTATGAGGGCCCATACTACCCTCAAATTACTTTTTGGAACCCATGAATAATATATCCAAATAAAATTCTATAAAAAAAGTCTGAATCATGATCCACAAAATTGCATTTAAAGAGGGCCAATATACCTCATAGATAAATATTTGGAAACCACCCAATTCGAACCATATCACATACCAATACACCAATCCCAAAAGTAGGCATATCTATTAAAGTACAATCACAACAACATGAATATCGAGAATGAAATTTATCACAACATCATGATATATATATTTAATCCTATATTTCATTGCAAAATTCATGGCATGTGATTCTATAAAGTGAGAATGTGATTCATACCTTCATCTCATCAGGTAGAAACAATACAAAACCACAATAATATCAACATTAAAAATTTCCAAAAGTACAATATATTTAAATGAAATTTTGATTTTCCCTATACATGGGGTAGCTACTCCCATAAACAACTAATTACAATATTTTATATAATTTATATCATTGAAAAATAGTAAAGAAAACTATAAAAGAGTCTTTTCTGACACCACTTTGTAATGTCCTGGATCCAAAATCCCCAAAATGATTCCCCATACTCGGTTGGAAAACTTTTCCCAAATGCATTTCCCCAAACACTAGTGGTTTTCGACTAGCTGTGATTGCCTAGGGTTTGATATTGGTATAACTATTACCGCATTAGAAGACTGTAACACATCAGAACAAATAATAACAATAGCAGAACTAGTATAAAGCATGAATATGATGTAAAGAAGATAATAATAAAAGGAAATGATAACCATAAGTCCTATAATATTAGAATGATTAATCATGTCACATATTCTGTGAATGCAGTGAAAATAGGATCAACTACTATCAATTACATTACAATACCAAGACCGACATATAATCAATTTAAATTTGTAATAATTCATTATTCCAATTCATTTCAAAATTCAAATAAAAAGCAAAATAGTGGCATAACCACGATAATATTATGCCAAAAGGCCAGAAAGTAGTTATCTAATGAAAACGCCCGTGAGGGGTGGCCCTTAGTCAAAACAAGAGGTTTCAACATGAATCAAATTGTATAATTAATCTCCTAAACATTTGTAGGAATTAACATGGGTCAAGGAATCAATAATGGTAAAACATAAACATGGGAAGATGGAAAAAATAGAACATATAAACAAAATGAAATTACAAAATTAGAACAATACCACTGACATTGTCATGTTATGACTCTCCTCATTCGGCTTCGACATCCAATTCAAGCTAGAACAATAGAGATTTAAAAAATGAGGACATTCAATAAAAAATAAATAACTAATTTTAAAATTTAAATTACCATGAACAACTCATGATTAATTGATCCATCACCAATCGGGTTCAAAATAGACTAATGGTGATTTATTTGGAGTTCAGATTATCATCCAGGAAGAGAGTGAAGTTCCGACGCTCCTCTTGAGTCCCATTGGTGAAATCATAGTCCAATCTATCGAATAGATAGGCTACTACATGTTCTATGAAAAAAATAAAAAATACGCAGTGTGTAATTATATATACAGAACATGTATATCATTTAACTATTCATTTGGAAGATTAATTTTGTCGAGTCACATTCTAGTGCCAGCCGACATGACTACACAGAGTATACTAGGATGTAAATGGAAAGTAGTCATTTGTCAATTATTTCATTCAAACATGACTACACAACAAGTATTTCTA
The DNA here is from genome assembly GCA_963277665.1 of Viscum album. NCBI lineage: Eukaryota > Viridiplantae > Streptophyta > Magnoliopsida > Santalales > Viscaceae > Viscum > Viscum album. Next base: position 692,203,970 of record OY728152.1, read on the forward strand.
TCATTCAGGGCTAAACTACATGGCCTCTTTGTACTATTAAATGATGCATACCCCTATGTTAGCCATTTGTATAGTAATGATTCCAGTTCCTGTCTTTTTTTACTTTTCTCCCCAAGAAAAACTTAATGGAAAAAATAATTAAATATAACAGTACCTCCAAGGAAGAACGAAGTTCTTACACCAAAGGAATATTATCTAATGTCCCAAATAGCACAACATGACATGTATAGTGTCAATCAAAAGAAACACCAGAGGTTGTAAATGTGGATGTTTTTGCTATAATAAAGGGACAAGTTAGTACTACTAAGTTATGTGCTCCTATTGTTTTTAATTGTTTATCATTAAATTTAATTGAGGGATAGTATATTGGGTATTTTTGTTCTGTTAGTACAATAATACATTAAGTAGAAAAAAAATGAATGTTGAGGGAGTATCACGGCCTTTGAAGGCTACATCATATGTAGTGTTTTTAGGGTACAAAACCACATGAAGAAGGTGTTCCAAAGTGAATATATCTATTAAATTATATCCAATGGTTACTAATATAGATATGGGGGGTCTTACATTGTGTGTCATGGGTCAGGACCCGTCCATTTCAGTTGGTTCACTAAAAAGTTCAAGACAGAGAAGGGAATTTCCAATTATAAACCTTGAAAATAAATTCAATGGATTAGTGTGTGATGTGAGGGGACATGATTATGATTCCAAATAGTAAGTGAACTTCATCATTGAATACATAGTCGATGGGGTGATTTGTGTAATGAGTCTTATTATATTTTCTCTGGATTGAGTGGAGAGATGCATCAAGGTAGAGGGATTCCAACCTGATGATGATGAAGGGTCCTAGAGAAAATTGGAAGGGTCAAATATACTATATCTATTTACCCATAACAATAGAGATAAAAACCCTCAAAAATATGATATCCAATATGATGGATGGTTATCCCATGAATTTTTTATTTTCTTATCGGACTGAGGTTGCAGATCATGGTGATGTTCTATTTGATGGTGTTATGACTGAAAAACAATGGGATTCCGGTGAAATTTATAAGAATCTAAGGAATTTCTTATGCATTCATGGGTAGAAATATTTGAGGAGTTTATCGGGATTAATGAAAAAATGTTGGAAGAAAATTAAATGATCAAAAGATCTCTACATGTTGATGTTAATTATTATCAGTGATGATGGATTGAAAATAATGTTTTAAACTAATAATATGATTCAATAATTTGGTGATCAATAAGGAGGGGAAAATTAAAACATGGGATAAATTATTGTATATCTTTATAGACCTTATAAATTTAGATCAATATATATTATTAAACACCATATAATTGAAAATATATAGGGATACTATTACCAACTGTCTTAAGTTATCACTTAATAATTTTGTGTTTTTGTTTAATGTTCTCCAAGGGTTAGCGTTTGGGTTTATAACATTTCCCCTTAAAAATTTATTATAATAAAAAAGTAAATTTTTAGAGTTTACTTATGAATTAATCATTTCACTAGTGTTTGGGTTGTACATATGATCTATAATAATCTATTGTATTACATTTTTTATAAATCGATCCTAGTGTAAGGAATGGGATTGACATAAATGAATGTAATCTGAATATTAAGATTCATCGTTTTATTGATGGGTTTAATCCAATTTGTTATATTGAACAAGACCCCCATGGAGTCTTATTAAATGAGGACATACTATCACATGGTAAAAAGGAAGAGGACGAATTATCTATGAATAATGCACTGAAAGGGGAAAATACAATATGTGTATGGAGGGAAAAATGTGGACAAATGGTAAAAAAATTCTTTTTTTCCTACATGAGATATTTAATAAAATAATATGAATTATTTTTTATTAAATTTAATGTTATATTTATACAAGAGTATATAAAAATAAAAACTGATCATGTGATAACAATGATAAGAAAAAATTCTCCAATGTAAAATTGTTTTAATGTATAGAGATAACGAGCTACACAAATTAATGGCTCATTTATCCAAGAAATATTACTCATAAAAATTAAATTCATCAAGTTAATATTAGGTTATACAACATAATAATAAGAGTGATTAATATTTTGGTGTTTGGATTTCATAATTCTGATATTTGAGTATTTTATCAATGACACCATGATGATAAGAATTATGATATTTATTAGGATTTTATTGATTTATATTTTTATTAAGGATTTTAATGTGCTTATTAAATAGTACTGATCACCAAGAAAAATGAATCATTGTAATGTTTATCTTCTAGTAAAACACATGATTGAGGGAAATATTACCCTTAATGTATTCATGTTGTTGAGAAAAGGATGGTGGGATATAGAGATTATTGATATGGTGAATGTAAAAAGGACTGTATTGACTACATTGGAATTGGATAACATTTTATTTTAAAAAAGTGGTTCATTCGATCATTAATGGAGTAAACACCATTTTATGATTTGTGGAATATTTCCCATATTCTTTGTTTTATTTATAGAATATAATATCAGGCATGTTTATAATAATTTAGTTTGTAATTAAGGGTTTTTAATGTTTTATGATATTACAGAATGAATGTATTAACATATTTGTTATGAATCGATTAAAAACTACATCATGTTGTTTTAGGGGTTATTGGTAAGATCAATTTTTGAAATTTTGTTATCATATTTCTTATTTATTGGATCCAAATATTTATGAAGGGTAATATTGATAACTTTTCATTACCCAACCCCCCGATATTAAACTAAAGACTACCCCATGACCATCTCTTATAGGAATGTGGATTGAGAGGAGTGTCGAGTATGAATATCATATAAATGGGAGGTATTAGCCTAAAATACCCGTACACTTGAAAACATATACAATCCCAATAATTTATTAAATGTAAAAAAACTAAAATAATTAATGCATGCATCTATGATCCCACAATATAAAATGATAGTAATGTCCTTAAAGTGGAAGAGGGGGTAAAATACTACCCAAACCAAAAACTAGAAAGAGTAACACCTTGTTTATGTGATAAGACTAATGTCAAATGAATTCTTCTAATAACAACCTCATTCTAAAAAGGGCATTCTATGCTCCACCCACTCCTTATCCTCCGTGGATGAATCACAATGGGATATCATATTAGAAGACATGACATGTGTGGGAAAACCCAAATCAAGAATGCGAATAAAAATTCCTAGTAGGGAACCCCAAAAACACTAAACACAATGAACCATGTATCATAATATCAATAAAAAATTAAAAAAAAATTAACTGAAATATCGAGATATACTCAAGAAATACATGATGACACTAGTTGGTCATAACCAACTACCATCCAATGATTTTTTTAATAGAAATACTACATAGCCTTACTCACCATCTATAAGAGAAAACAATGGGGAAGTTGTGAATTTAAATTTTATTTCATCAAAATAAAAAAAATTATCATTTGATGTAATCATTACTTCCATCTGAGATAGTGCAGTCATATGAGATTCCAAAATCGAGAATTCCATCATGTACCAGTGATAAAAGCTAGTTATGCCTAAGAAGTTTTAAATCACGAAGTTATTTAATGGTTTCTCCGAAGTAATAACGTCCTTCACCATCTTATTATAAACTATTATTCCTAGTTTTGATACCATGTGTCATAATGAAAAAACATTCATGATCTAGATATCTCATTTTAAATGCATGACATAAATATTGTGATTTCTCAGTAAACCTCAAACTCTACATAGATGATGCAGAAAATCCCCCTCAAACATAGTGTCTATGATTATTTCATCCACAAAGACATCAAAAAAAGATATTGAGTTACACATTAAAAATCATATTCCTAATAGCCATGATAATTGCATTACAATTTGTTAGGATAATGGGTCACTAAAAAAATATTCCATTAACAGTGCTAAAAATGGGCTTTTTCAGTTCTAGAAATGTACTTACATCATCATCCAGGTTTAAATCCCATGTCATTTATCATCGTTGGAAATGTGTTGATAATGGTGTCCATAATATGTGATAAAAAAATCATAGATAAGTGTGGCCTTTATCAGTGATTTAAAAATAATTGATAATGGAATCATTAATGATCACGTAAATATAGAACTACTAAAAAAATATATAATTGTTTATAAAATTGTTGATAAAGTATGTTTTATTAGTGATTACATAATCATTGATAAAGTATACCATTATCATCACATATTATTGAAAAATGAATTTTTTCCAGTGCATCTATTTGTTCTAATAAAGTAGACCATTATTAGTGAAATTGAATGTGCTGATAAATGTGGACAGTATCAGTGCTTTTAAATGCATTGATAAAGGGATAATCTAGATCATGTTGTAAGACCACATCGTAGCACTAGTACAGTGTGTAGTAACAACACACTGCAATAGTAGAATCATACTAAATAAAAAAAAACAAGCCCCGATACCTTATTTAATTGAAATGGAATTTTTAATAAATGTACTAGAAAAAAGTCAATCTTATATACGTTTCAAAATTTGGATTATACAATTACATAAATAAAAATTATTACATACATTCTAACACATCAATGATTTTTTGAGTTCTCATTGAGAACATTAAAATTTTATTGATGAAAATAAAACACATAGTCTATCAAATAATAACACTATTAAAGTTCTTTTTATTATTTTCATAATATATAGAAATTAATTAATAAATGTATTAATTATAGTAAAATTATTTACAATTTTATATAAAATTAGGCACATGGAGTCACACTGCTCAGACTATGCTCAAATAAAGGTACAACTAATTCCAAAAAAATGATCAAATAACTTATGGTTAATTATCCTAAATAATCAAAAAAATATGAATTTTTTTATCAGTTTTGAGTATGTTAGTCGTCTTTATTACAAAAATGCGTTTTAAATTGGAAACAAAAACTATTGAAACATCTAGATAACATTGTGTATCAGTTTGATATGAAACTGATTCCTACACATCAAAAATGAAACATGAAACATTTTCCCAAATAATAAAGAAAATATATGTATGTTTGACTGGTTTCAAGTGAAGGAAACTCTTCTGAACTAAAATATCGATTTTAAACTTATAATGGATAATTTGAGTCATACTGGTCTCATCGTGTATCAGATTGAGGTGAGGCTGATTCATACAAGTAAATAGATGGCTAATATATCATATTTGTAATGTATCACAATAAAAAAATTATTGACTTAGTTTTGAGTAGGACAGTTGTCCATTTTACTAAAATTGATGAAAATTTTAAATAAAAACAACCACTTTGATTCATAACGGTCACATCGTATGACAGATTGAGAATGAGATTATTCCTACAGATCACATATGAAATATTGATAATTTTAAATACATATAAAAACAATATTTATGTGCATCCTTTGTTTGTTGTACATTATTTGTCTTTTTTTAATACAATGTCATTTTAAAGATGACACCGACACTTTGACTCATACTAACAACATTGTGTACATGATTTAGGTGTACATAATTTCTATACAACAAAAACGACTTTTTCATAATTTCACTATAAAATTTAAACAATTAAAATTATTACCATGTTTTGTGTTGTTCAGTTGGACTTTTTAGAAATATTTTTCTGAATTTTAATTTAAACATGTACATTGAGACATATTGGGCGCAATGTGCATCATAATAAGGTCTGGATTATTCATGAATATCTCAAATCTAATACGGTTCATTGTACTAATGTATCAAAAATATTATTGTGTAAATTCATTTTTTAGTACATTGGATTGTTTATTAAAAAAATTGATTTAAATGTAAAATTATGTCGTTGGAGTCATAATGGTCACATCATTCATCAGATTAAGGTGTGGTTATTTCTAAAACCTCACAAATGACATGTGGATCGTTTTCCACCATTATCAAAATTATTGTAATGTTTTTTCTAATTTTTATTAAGGTATTTTAATTTTTTTACATCAATGTTATATTAATATTAAAATATGAACATTAACTAATAATGATCACATTGTGAATCAGATTGTGGTGCAGCTGATTCCTACACATAAAAAATGGGTTATGGTTCATTATTATTATGTATTTATACAATGATATTTCATTTTATTAGTGTTGAGTTGGAAAATATTCCATTATACTCAAATTGATCTCAATTTTAAATAAAAACACTCATTAGGTGTCATATCGGTCACATTGTGCATCAGATTGATATGAACCTAATTCATGCTAGTCTAACATCACATATAGATCATTGTCCTAATGTATAAAAAACATATGAATTTGTTTGTTTGGATTTGAGTAGGACAATTTGTTTTTATTTTCCTAAAATTGATTTCAATTTTAAATAAATAATCACATAGAGTCATTCTATTGAAACCATGCATCATATTGATGTGTGGCTAATTCCTACATGATCCAAGCTAGTTATGGATTAATTTTCAAAAATATTCAACAAAATATAAAGGTGATTTTTCAGGTTTGATTTGGTCACTCATCATTTGAAAAAATATAACTTTTAAATCATGAAACAATCAATTTGTCTAATAAGGATCACATCATTTATCATTTTGATAGGAGACATATTACTACACATAAAAAACCATTTATGAAATGATTAACTTAATTGAAAAGTAAACTTATCACAATTTCTTTGTTTTCAGTGAGTGAGTATTTTCAATGTCATATGACTATTTCAAAATGATAAGAAACACATTAAGATGGTTTTCTTTTCAAATAAAATTATTTTAAATTTCAAATAGAATTATGTACATGGAGTCATACCATTCACATCATGTGTTAGATTATGGTGAGGAAAATTATTACAAGTCCAATATTCTAAAAAAATCATAACTATCATGTCAATATGATTTACATTGACTTTCATTTTTAATCTGTCAACACTACATGTGTAGATTCGAACAAAACACATCAACTCAAAAAATAATCCACCATTATATTAATACAATTACTATTTTTGTATTAATTAAAATAAATAAATTAAAAATAAATATGAAACAATACATTATTTTTATGTATAATAAAATTAAACTTTAAATAACAAGATTACCACATTTATTTAGTAGAGGGGGAGGGGTTTTACTCACTATAAATCAATGTAGAGAATATTATTTATTGATATAAATGAAAAAATAGTTGGGGTTAATGTTTATTACGGAGAAGTAGTATGTTGATGATTTTGTGTAGAATGAAATGAAAGATGGACATAACACCAAAAATCAACCAAAAGAATCCTATTGTAAAAAAAATCCATTATTATTTGATTAATAATAAAATGAAATAAATTAAACATAAATATGAATCAATAAATTTATTCTATGGACAATGATTTTACTATTCAACCAACTAGATTATATATGTGATTTATTAAATATTGTGGAGTGTCAATAATTGTAATGAATGTTGAGGGAACATGGATAAAAGTGATTATTGCAACACTACAAGGGTGAAAATGTTTTGTGGAATATGATGTTTATGCACATTTTGGTGCATAATGATGTGAATGATGGAAAGATATCCCCAGATCAATAAAAAAATCCACCTATATATGAATAAATTTATTATGTGAGTAATTTAGAAAAGAATTAAATTAATCATTAATTTTAGACGATACATTATTTTAATGGGCAATGATTTTACTTTGAATACATCAATATTACATGTGTAATTGAGTAGGGGCATCATCATTCCTCATCCTACAAAGGCAGTGGAGAGAACATGAATGGAAGTGGTAAATGGAACACTATAGGGGTGAAATATTATTAATGGAGAAGAAGTGTGTGGTTGTTTTGGTGTAGAATGGGTTGAAAGATAAATATATATGACAAAATTGAACAAAATAATCAATCTATATAAGACACAAATTATTTTGAGAGTAAGAATCAAATATTATAAATTAAACATAAATATAAAACAATACTGTAATTATATGTACAATGATTTTACAATGCCAATATAATTATTACCTATATGATTGAGAAAAGGTAGAACCATTTCTCTTCTTGCAATTCCATGAAAAATAGTGGCATGATCATATCTAATTTAGAGAATATGACTATAATATCCATATTCATGATGCGGAACATATTTGGGTCTACAATGTTACTATATATGGACCACGTGTCTACATGGCAACTGATGGTACCTAGCGAGACAATACCTGACGTCCATGTTATGGAAGGGTGTTTGTGCTACCATTAGGTCCTAGTTGTTATAGTAGGAATTACAGAAAGGGTCTAGACAACATTGTATATTAGATGTTTTTGACTCTACTAGTTTGTCGTCTATGGTGTTTATTAATTTAGAAAGATGGAAATTGAAAATTATTTTTAGTCTGAAAATAGGAAATGCGAGGAAACAATTATTTTGATCGGGTATAATGTGACATCCGAGATTTTTTAAGTAATTAAATAAATTAACTACATTATAAATAAATAATTTTATGAAATATTTATATAAAACATTTTATTTGAATTTAATCAGAATGCAATTTTTAAACTTTATTTTGTGTTAATTTTCAAGTTTAATTTAATTATTTTTCTACATGTCATTATTTAAATACACGATGACGTATGGAGATAGTATTAATTAATCACACTTTCATGATATATAGTTTTCATGATGTTACATTTTTTAATATATTGTTTTTATAAAAAAAAACTTAAAGGTGATATTAAAAATATATATTTTATTATATGAAAAATTATTTTTCGAGTAAACTTTTTCATAATAAATATTTTAGAACAAATATTATTTTAAACGAAATATAATAATTACTTTAATTATGATATTAAATAATAATAATAATATTTCTTAAAATGATTTTAATTAATTTATTATGTGTATTGTTTTTGACATGTAATTTTTTTTATGATTTGATATGAAAATAATTTCTGTTTGATATTAAATAAAATAGATTAAATATATGATATAAATTAAAAAAAATTATTAATAAAATAAAAAATTAATGATACAATTAATATATGAATTCTTATTAAGTGTTTTATATTATTCAACTTTCTAATAAAATAAATATAACTATTTTCAAATAGAAATTATTTACAATAATATTATTAAATAATAACAATGAATAATGATATGAAATTAAAACTAATTATATATATATAATGATGATAAATGTTTTGTAAAGAAAATTATGAAACAAATGAAAAAAATAATAGAAATGAATCATGATTAAGGGGTTTAGTTCGAGTCTAGCACGAGGGATTTGATTTCATGTTAAGGGGTCGCAAGGTCCGACAGAGTGCTTTTCTGGGAGCTAAGGAAATGGTGAGGGTTTTCCTTTAGTGAGCTTGATCAACGACGGAACTGGTGTCATCATAAGGATCAATCGAGATTCTACGAAGATGGTTTTCGATCATTGGAAAGTTTTAGATAGATATTTTTCTTTGGATTTCGATTTTTGATTAGGTTATTCATATTCAGATGAAAAATTGAATTCATATTCAGAGAGAGATTCCAGATATATGATTAATTACGAATCCGAACAGGGTTTTGGGGAAAATGACCTGATATTTGAACATCTACCCCACAACGTCTAGTATTCTATGTATGTTTTATTTAATCATATTTTGTATATCTGAATTGAGTTTCTGGATTTTTTAGGGTGTCATAAATACTAAATATTTTATCGAGTTAAGTTTTTGACAATCATAGTTGAATCATATTAAATGTATTGATTCTTTTTATTTATTTTATTTCATCAACAGTCTACATATTCAATCTATCCAATGTATGTATTTGTAACATTGTTGATATTCCACAACAATATTATTTTGATCTATTATTCTAGTAGTTTTTCATCTTTAACATAACATCACATTGAATTTGAACTAAATCATATCTGTTATTTTCCATTTTTCATCAAATTAATTTAAACCATCTTATTTTATTCGATTGAAAAAAATTGGGGCATGATTTGAGATATCATTCTTCAAATGATTTCAATTTCATTATCTATCAATTTTAGCACACAATATTCCAAATCATATAAAATAATAAATATCTATATCATACTATATGAAAAGGTCATAACAGTTATAAGAATTTTTTTTATAGAATTTTATTGCTATTTAATGTTTAAGTGACCATATTTCATCCAATCTAATAAATAAATTATTCAGAAAAGTTGAAATAAAATATTAAGATATTTTATAATTATAAATAAATGTCGCGATTGAATTTTTCTACAAATCCTATCATATTTATTTTTTTATGAGATTCATAATGGTTTTTATTGTTTATTATAGAGTGAAGTGATTGTTAAATTTAGTGTTTGAGTTTGTGCTGCAAAAAATAATTCATTCTGACAAGTGGAAGTCACTATAAGTAAAATTGTAAGGGATTATTCCTATTTTATATTTTTTATCATAATTAAAAATCATTTCCTTTAATGATTTATGTCTATCTAAAATAAATTTATGATATTTTCATGAATTCATTTTTCAATTACTATTTCTTTGAGATATTATATTTCTTAAAAATTATATTTAAATTTGTTTTAAGATAAAGTGATTTATTGGGATGAAAGTCATTTATTTCTAACTTTTTAAACCTTTTTATTTTTTAATATATATATATATATATATATATATATATATGTGTGTGTGTGTGTATTATATCTAGACATTATATTTCCATTTCACGGTTTATACTATATATAGAATCCAAGTCAATAATTGTAATTCATGAATAAAATATGTGTGTTAGGTAAATTATTGAGTTGTTTCATATTTTTTCTTGATATATATATATATATATATATTTATATATACATATTGAAGTGAAAATGTTAACATTATGATTATAACATTGGTACCTGATACAAATTATTCATACATATAAAAAAGGAGAAAATGAATTATTCTACATTCAAAATAATGTCAATTTTACCAAATCCATAATATAGATGTTTCATTTATTATTTTAACATTAATTCCCATTGTCCAAAACAAAAAAAAGGGTTTTAAAATATAAAAACAATCAAAAGATAGACATGTGTTTATGTCAAATTTAAATGTGAAATTACATATAATGACCTTAATTGTATTAAATGATAAAAAACTAATCTATCTATATTTCAAAACCTGTCATAATCATAATTTTACAATGTAAATTATTTTGATTTTAAAAGTTTTGTTCAATTAAAACATAGTATTTTCAGTATTCATCAAAATATGAATGTTATCATATAGTAAATAAAATTTATCCAAACTACAGATTTATTTCCATTATGTAATGAAGAATTTAATTTCACTAAATTGAATTTATAAAAATATCAAATATTGGTTTTAAAAAATAGTTTCCATTAAAATGTGATAACTTTTCATTTTAAAAAAAATACTTCTTTTGTCTCGAAAAATGTATTATTTTATTATATTATGTCTATGAAGCACATAATATATATGTTAAATTTATATATAGTATATAATATTGAAAATGTAGTTAATACTATTCCTAACCGATTTTTGAACGACTAGTTCAGTATGTTTTGGTGCGCTCGAAGTCGGTGTTGCCTATAGTGGAAGATATGGAATTACTTTAATGAATAAATGTACTATAAAATAATTGGGTTTTACATTCTACCCTCCATTAATAAGTTGTTTCCTCTCAATTTAAATATTTTCATTGTAAATAAAAGGTTAAAATAGAAAAATACCATTGAGGAAAACCCACATAAAAAATTGGGTTAATAAAATTTAGTCTTAATAAGAGGGAAATGAAAATGAAAAACTCACCACCAAATTATTATCTCGATTAAGAGAACATTTTTGACAATTAGAGAAACATAATTGGAAGAAAAACATAAATATTTATTAGTAGTGATTAGGGTCATCAATTACAAAAATGTGTAAAATTTAGGTCCTCAAATCTATCAATCTATGATGATTTAAAATATAGAGAGTTCAATAAAATATAAAGTATTAGGAAGAAAAATATTGGCATTTAAGATACCTGCACAAATTTTTATGAATTAATTTAATCATATAATATGATAAAAAATATATATTTTACGAGTAGAGTTTCATCCTTAAACTAATTCCTACTACACAATCATCTTTCACTACAAATGATAATTGAATTAAAAAATATTATATTTATCCTAATCCTATTGGGTTAAAATTGATTTTATAATTCATTTGTCGAACTATAAAAAAATACATTATACAAACCAGGACATCACGTATGAAAGAGGTAGGTGATCCACCCTTTTTGCCCTTTGGTTGTGGGTTCAAATCTCACATCCTTGCAGGTCATAACGGGTTGTCAATCGACATCTAGGTTGTCCTTTTTATGATAAACAAAAAATAATCTCTAGACATGGTTTAACATTAAAAATTACATATAACTTCAATCTTAATCCATTCCATCATTTAAACTTATCCAAAATACTTCTATCCAAATGCATAGTCCAGAATTTATTAGGATGCTAAACACAATGATGACCCTTTTTCCATGTAATAACATGTGAATACATTCATCATGTATTATTTTAAATCACGGAATCAAAGTAAATTACCATCAAATATTATTTATTACATTCATGCTCCCTTATTCCTTATAGAATACTGGATATACTCCTAATATCCCATAAATATTGTAAATTACAACAATGATGGAATGTACAAATCATTAATTTGATTTAAGGTAGTCAATAATATCTAATTTAATTAATCCAAATCAATCATATCTTATACAAAAAAACAACCTCAGTATCAGAAACACATAAAGGTTTATCATTCTCTCAACCATATATTTACCAATAAAAATTATCCTCCTATTGAGTTACTTTTGATGGTTCCACACAATCTCTAGTCATTAATAAAATACTAATGAAATAAAATCGTTATATACTCTATCATTCATATAACATTTACATCAAGAATACAATACTCAAATGACACAATATTATAATACCAACATAAGAACTAAAATCATCTTTCTTCATCTATGATAGTATCAAAACTTTATTATTATCCAATAGTATGATTTTGGGTATACTCTGATGATTTTGATATTGATTAATGTAGTGTACCAAGTAATTTTAGAAGAATAGTTGTACATTTGAATCCTTTTTCTTATCCTTGAAATCACGTACATGGTGTTCTTATTATCCAAACACATAACAAAATAAAATTCGTTTCATGCATTTACAAAGGTGATACTTTCCATAGTTATCACATATGCGAAAATAATTCTTTCCCCTCTTCCCTTTATACATCATCCTCTCTTCCATTCTTTTCATTCATTACTCCCCATCAAAGCCATAGGACTCAATGAATTCTGTGCATATATTATTAAAACATGATACTATTTCTTCATAAGATGAAAATACAGGGGATATTATTCCCATTTAATTGTTGGATTAATACCATGAATGATATAATCCTTCTTAATCATTCGATCATTTAAATTTTCATAATTCTCATTCCTTCAACTTGTAATTATTTATATACAAAGGAATACACTATGTTAGTTTATGAATCAACATGTATAATTTGAAATTGGTAAATTACCTATCATAAATTGAAATTTTGATGCATATAATCTATAATCATAAAATATTTATTTGAGGAAGTATTTACCCTTAAAACCTTCATAATTGCTTTTAATGAAATTGTGAATTATGCTAAACATATCCCCAGTAGTGTTGTAACCTTGAGTGCAGCAATGCCCATTCCTGTGATCCAGGATACATCGAGTGAATCCCAAAACTCTTTGTTTGAGTTTTCAATCTGGGTACATCTCTACTAGAGCTGCCTCTACCAGATCGTATCCAGAAAAGGATGTATTTATTAAAAAATACATATAATATCTACAATAACAAAATTCTAGAATGTTTTTCTATACTAATACTCAATATCAATATTAGGGTAATGTGTTCTAAGAAATTTATATCAAAATCTAGATTCCATGGTTTGTACTAAACTTATTCTGATACCAATAGTAACGCCCCAAACCCCAGTTACCCAGAGTCAATGCATTATTTTAAAATATTGACAAGATTAAATGGAATAAAATCATGAAGGACCAATTAGTTTTCTAGTCATGGAAAATATATTACATACTTGAACGTTACATTACAATATAAAATGAATAACTATAAGAAAATTTTATCAATTGAACACATTTATATACCTTGTACTATCCCTCTATGTATGTTAAAATATACTTATTTTCACCCTATTAAAATTAAGACACTGAAAGGTGTGATCTCAGATGCTGTGTAAGGATAAAAATATAGCTAAAACCTTGAAAAATAGGCATTAAAATTTAAGGTAGTGTATAACACTAAAAAATACTTTTAAACATATACTTTAGAATAATATGGAAATGATAAATCAAATAATTCCATTTACATATTCACACGGATATTCTAATAGTTGATTAATCACATGTAATATCTATAGATAATTTCATAATGATATAATGCATAATGCCAGACTTCATAACCAAAATGTCAAGGACCTATTACAAGACAAAAAATATGATTTTTTCAAGGAAGTGTTCCATGACATTAGTTTATCTAAGGAGACCTACCGATGCATCGAGGAGCTATAGAGGGCCACACCCTTCACTTTATATGTCCAATGATGTCATCATATGAAAATTATTAAACATAAAATAAACATTCATATTAAAACTAGAAAATGATATGTCAATACATTATCCATAAACCACGAATGGTGTAAAAATAACACATCCATAGTCAAACATATCAGAAACCCTTCAATACAATATGTAATATTTGTATCATAATAAATCCCCATCGATCATGAATAATATCATATAAATTATGATGACATAGATGAAAATGTTGAGTAAAAATCATTTAGAGGAATGGCTCTTTTTCTTGAAATCATTTAAAAATCACATAAATTATAAAGGAAGTCATTTTAAATAATGTATTGTATCAAGTTATACCTTACAAAATTGGATATTTTTAATGTAATTAAAATTTTAAAAAATTCATGCCCATATAAATAAATAATTAAAACCATTTTGAAAACGATGATATTAATGAGAAAGGTTTAAAATTATATAACATTAAAACATTTAACTTGATGTTTTACTAAAGATCATCTTAAAAATATAATTGTAAAATATTTTTTCAAACATGGAAATCGAAAATAAATATGTCCCAGTAGTTACATACATAAAAAAATCGATAATAAATAGATTGTAGAATTAACCCTTATCATTCACATTCTTTTGTTTGAGGCTGTGTTTACACTCCTGTGTAATGACCATATAATTTTATTAAATTATACCAGAACCATATTCATATTTATAATATCATAAATGATTCATTTATGACTTTATAATTCCCATTTAATAATGATTTCCATGTTAAATTAACATTTTGGATAATAATCGCTTTCTTTATCCTACGTGTTTTAACTTATTAATCTTGATGGTATCATTTAGATAATGATTTAAATACTCTCCGAATTTTAACCAGGATTTATATATCATATATAATTATAATTGAAATATTTTTAATTGATATATATATATATGAAATGGAAGGAATGGTTTATAGAGACGATAAGTCGTACGTTAGTATAAAGGTTGTTTCCGTTTTATTATCTTATTGAACGGAAGTATGCGAATAAGTTATATGTAAGTATATACATATATATATATATATATATTGTATAATTATTATTTCATATATTACATACTTATTAATAAAATATATTTTTATAATAATCATTGAATGGTGAACATGCGAATGAATCTCATCACTTCTTGGAGACGGTAATCCGTACATACCCACGAGTGACAATATCATTATATAGATTGTGAAATAGTATATAATTGGTTCTTATGTCATATATAAAAAATCATTAACATTTTATATTTATTATTTACATAATTTATACTCATTTTTATCCCAATCCAAATAATTATGTTTTTGAATACCAAACTACACCACGAAGTGGAGACGCTATGCTGTACGTACGCACATATAGAGACTTTGAAATTTATAGGATAGATAGAATAACGAATTTGGTTGTAACATATTTATAATAAAATCACATTATGTAGTAGGTTCTAGAGTTATTAATTTTTTTTGGAAATAATAATGAAATCTATAACAACCTGATATTTTATGATAAGTATTCATTTTAATTTATTTTATATCATGTGTTTTATCATACAACAAGATTATCTTGTGCTATACGCCACACCGTATTATCTTGAAGTATACACAACACTATTCTTAGATTGTGTTACACACAATTTCAAGTTCGTTTTATAATAGTCATTCTACGCAACATTGAGTGTATATATATATATTCAATGTATAAAAGAAATATGGTTGGATTCTGTTATATGAAATCATAAATGAGTCTTTCAAAACACACAACCCTGACTTGGCTTGCATTACACGCAATCGTGGCCTTCCTCGATAGCGTGTGTTGTACACAATACTAGGTTTTACTAAACAACGATATATTATAATAATATTATTATGAACTAGCTTTTATGAATAGTATTAACTACATTTTTAATTTTATAACATTATTATTCATCTTACACATTTTCTAGAACATGGAATAAGAACAAAATAAATTTTTCGGGTAAAATATGTTTTTTTCAAAAAATTCAGTTTTGCCGCCTTTTGATGGTGCACCCACATTAAATACAGTTGTTGACATGTTTATATGTCTAATTTGAAAAAAATAAAAATCTTCTTTTTAATCAAGAAATAAAAATTTACATTGGACAATGTTTTGATATTTTTCTGATAACTTTCATATTTTAATGATTAGTAAATAACATGATATATTTTAATTAAAAACATCTTTTTTCATCGTATTAATTTATATGGTTAAATTATACTATTTAATGTTTTTAAAGTATAAATAAAATATATTTTTACCATTTAATGTAATGTATGTAATTAGCATTGATTTTACATTGAATTCGTAGTTTAAATCAATTCAATATTTTGCCATGTTTTAAACAAAAAACCCGTTTTTAATCGATAATGGGATTAATTTTAATTTAATTTATGCAACTTCTGTGTATTGAATTTGAAAAAATGGATTCCATATTTCGAATCAGTTGGTCCAAATTATGTTAATAGGCTACTTTTTATTTTTGGGAATTATGAATAGTAACTACGGTAAATTTTATTTACCACAGTTAAAGGTAAATCTGGTAATTAAGGGTAAATATATTATTATAAAATTATCCTAGCCCATGAAAAAAATTCTATTGGATGGATAAAAGTAAACCCATATCATCTTAAGGTTGGATTAGATACATTTAATGGACTTTTTTCAATGAAAATAATTTAATTTTTATTAAAACCAAAGAATGTGACAACATGTCACTTTCTTAAATCTTATAAGTATGATAATTTTAATTTAGTGATAAACATCATCAAACATAGAACATTAATAGTCTCGAGAAATATAATAAAATTATATACATCATGATAATTTATTTTGAATTTTTAGGGATTAAATAATTTTCATTAATGGTGATACATTAATGATACAGAAATTATTTATTATGGGGAAAATAAGTAATATAGTTTTTATTGAAATAATAATACCCGTTAAAATGCCAAAAAACCTGACCAAAACTTATTGGTAGTATATATATACACCTTAATCATCCATTGACCTAATTTATAATCGTTTGGAGCCTTATCAATGGGATTGTGACACTTATATTATTTTATTTTCAAAGATTCCAATGTTTTCACCTTAATAATTTAATAAATATAACAATTTAAAACTTTTGATTTTTGGATGATAAATTCGAGTAAAAGTATTATTGTGAAAGTAAATAGACTTATCTTCATCATAAGATTTTATTTTTAATTTTTATTCAAAAATAAGTATAGTAAATAATTATAAAAAATATTGTTGTAATTATTTTATTAAGTGATAAACCAAATAAATGGTTTTAAAAATAATAAAATAAATATTATATGAACTATTTAATGTGATCCCCTAATTTTATAGATAAATATGGCCTTATATGAATCTATTAATTCTTTTAGTTCTAACATATCTTCTGTATATATTTTATTTAAATTCAAATAAATGAATAGTGTCGAAATTGACACTATTGTTATTTTATAAGAATAACATATTATAAAATTGTTTAAAAATCAAAAACATATTTAAAATTTTTAAATTTAAATTTATATGGTATATAATGTTATAAAGTGAGAAATTATGGAACACTCTCATCAAATAAGTAATTATTTGTAATAATTTAAAATTTAGAATTTTATTACCACAAATAAACATAAATAGATTAAATAAGGATAAATCAAAATGATAAGGTTTAAAATAAGATCCAAACATGTATAAATTTTACTGGTTGATGAGGTTAAAACCCTATATCATTTTATATTATAATATGAGTCATTTTTGGAGGTTTTTTAGTGGGGTTAGATTTATTATAAATTAATATTTTTAAGAATTTCAAAGGTGCCCCTCTCCTCCCTTATAAAAGGGCATCTCCTAACTCTCTTCCAAACACCACATTGAGCCTTCATGATCGGCCAACACATGCCCAATTCTCTTCTCCACATCCCTAGAAACATCCTAGAAGTTCTGGTTTTCTTTAAAGACCAATTTTAGTTCCCTAAGAGGAGGTCTCAAAGAGGCGCTTCAAAGAAGAGGTAATTTCTGTTACCGATTCTTTCACCTTTATTTCTTCTTCCACTTCTACTTTTTAGGTTGTTTTTTTTATGAAGTAATAACATCAGTATCAATAATATACTGATATTTTATTATATGTATGAAACAACCCTATTTCACCATCTATCCATCCTACGGAAAACGAAATCATCGTGCGTGCGTACGTACTGAATACCGTCTCCACGTCGTGGTGTAATCTATTTTGCACCACCACCTTACTTGGATGGGTATAATGGTGTAAATAATAACTATATATGATTATTGTAAAGTTATATTGAATCTATAATATTATAAATACACTCAAAAAAAATTCCACGATCATGTGAACGATATCATCGCTCGTGCGTACGTACGGAATACTGTCTGCACGACGCGATGAGATTCATACTCAATGATTAACCATTCATAAATAATTATAAAGTATATATAATAAGTAATCATGAAATATATGACATAATAATGATACTGTATTTATGTATATATTTATATGTATGTCATCCAATTAATTCCATTCAATTCAATGAGGAAACAAAAACAACATTCATGCGTACGTACGACCTACTGTCTCCATGAACGGTGTATTTCTTTTCAATTATCGATCTATTATATATTATATATAAATCATGTTTTAAATTATGGATGTAAGTAATCATGAACAATGTAATCATATGAATAATTACAAGTCAAAACACGGACGACAAATGAAACGATTTTACACAAAATGCTCTTTAACATTGAATTTACAGAAGAACGGGTAATATAAAGTCATAAGTGAACCATATATGATATCATAACAATTAATATGATTATTTAATAAGTCAAAAACATTATTTAAATCATTATACATGAGGTGCAGATACGTACGAAGCATATCATACCTAAGGTAAGGGATAATTTTCCAAATCTCATTTTTATCCGAGATTGCTTATTCGTAAGTATTTACTGGGGCTATTTATATCAGGTACATGTTTTATAAAAGTGTTTTCATGTATGTATAATTCCTTTTTACCCATTTTTTACTTTTAATACATGGTATGTATGGAATCATTCTCTTATTTACGTTATGAGGTACTTTTTGAATTTTCCGACAAAAGTACGAGGATAATGTTATTTTTAACTTATACGGCGTGAACGGATTTTTACGGTTCTATAAAGACTTGTTTTCATTAAGCTTACTCCAAAATATTTCATGACTATTTTAAACAAAATCTTTTTCTTTTAAAATTTCATTACATTTTGTGAAAATATAATGATTTTTAAGAAGAAAGAATATTTTCCTCAAGAATTAATTTCAAGTGTTTTATTAAAACCAATTTTCATATAAGATGAAATTATTACATGTGTGTATGTTTCAAGTATAATGTCTCTATGATTTACATGGTTTCACTTTCCTTATTATGAAATGATATCCATTTCTTTTATATGGATTATGTAATGATGGGATGATGTTTATGAATCCCAATTTATTTATTGGGTTATTATGAATGATGTATGTTTATTTTGTGGCACAAGTAATAATGATTTCCTTATGAGATGGGTGGTACCTATATCTCCCTCCAATGCATTGGGTAATGATATATATCTCATGAGATAGAAATGGCTGGAATGGCAGGTTAAACCGGTTCAGTAAAACAGGACTTAAACGAGGAGTGAACTCGATTCAGAAAGGGTCTTTCTCCACTAAGACGGTCTTGGTAGCAATCCCTTGGCTACTATGGAAATCATAACATGTGATTAATGGTTTCCACAATTACATGTTTTATTCTCATGATATTTTATCATTCTTAATGGTTTTTATCTATGTCTTACGTACTTCAATGTTTTATGTTATTGTTCAAGATTTTGATGTTTAAACATTATGTTCATGTTTTTAAGTTCAAATGTATATGGTATGTTTTATTTTATCCATGATTACCCTTACTGAGCATTTGAGCTCACGCTTTTTATGTTTTCTTTTCCCCAGGATATAAAGAAAGGTTTTAGGTAAGAAAAAAAAAGGAAAGATCATATACATATTGATGAAACATATCTCTAGTTCAAAGAAAATAGCCAGAAGATGATACACATCAATACAGTACAATACAATACAGTGTACAAAGTACATCAATGAGAAACAAAATAGTGCAACAGGAACTCAGCAGCATCGAAATCCTAATCCCGGTCCCATGCCCTCCTATTCCTCTAAAAAAATCAAGTACCTGTATAGGGCCCATTTCCCTTATCCAAACCTGTAGCAACATAGTTTATTTGGACCGAATTCATGAACTAAATAGGGTATGAGAAATAAATCGCAGTAGGCACCCACTGAAGGCCTGTTCCCAACTGTGTGAAAAACTAAAACAACAGTATGAAAAATTAAATGTAGTAAACTAGTTAGTACTCAAAAGTAACTATGACTACATGTTTATTTTATATTTTAATTTTAACAATTTAATTTAATAACATTTATTCCCATCAGAACCAACCCCTCAGGACAATCAGAATCATTCCTCCAGGCTCACATAGTAAAACCACACCCTCAGACTTGCCCTAAGGCTATCGAATATTTCCCTAAGTCGTACGATGTGTCACCCACAGGCAGAAAAATCACTGCCCTTAGGCATAAGAAGCATTTCCCCCAGGATGAATAGAACATTGCCCTTATTCTAAGCAGAACCATGCCCTCAGGCCAAAAAAAGAACTCCCACCAGCTAAAAGGAATAATGCCCTCAGGCGCATGTAACCAGGCCGAGCCCAAAGCATAAACAAGAATGTTATATAAAATTCCTTTTTAGGAAAATTTAATGAACAATATAAACATGGAATACCCTTGGGAATCATGGCCAAATTGCTAAACAGAGGAACACACCTCTATGGTGGTCCTGGATCCAAAACGTGATCTCTAACAGTAGTGTATTATCACATTTAATTACCTATACAATTTTAGGTATTCAAAACTGTCAAGGCCTCAGACACACGACACCCCAACATGGGTTCTTAGCTCCACGGTACACGAAAATTCACAACTATAGGAATTTAATAAACATGATTCCTACCTCGATCACCTATGATCGATATACGTGAACGGAGCTCCTCGAATAATCCACGAACAACGTAGATCTAAGGTATCAGAAATCTCATTCAATCGTAAAAATATCCCCTCAAAAAATAATGGGTATGAACAGGTCAAGGAGAGGGAAATTATTACTCCTACATATCCAATGAGATCGACCGAGGTAGAATTGGATTCCCAGTGCTCGCTCGGGTGATCTCTAATGCTCATGTCGTCCTCCCGAGCTCTACTCCAGTTCTAAGCCAATTTTGTGAACATGGGAGGCTACTACCGATTTTAAGCGAAAAAAAAGATTACACGGTGTGTAATTATCATTTTTTTAATTGTTCCTTTAGTGGCTTCTTTCCACTACAGTAATGTTCATCTGTCAACATGAGTACACACTGTGTATTCCTGATTACACGTCGAGTATTGTCATGGCTGCTTCCACCGCCTTACTATTCTCTTGCTGCCTGACTACAAGACGTAAAAATACAAACAACACGACGTGTGGTCAGTTTTTACACCTTTAATCACTACCATGACAATGGAGTCTTTATACTCATCTCACTCAGCCAATATAAACTGCATGTGGAAAAGTACACGCCGTGTACCCACAAAATTTGTGATTTTCCCATTTTCTTTATTTTCTAAAAAACACTTAATGGAAAGAGAAAAGAAGAATCCCGTACATAAAGAATAATAATTGGGTTCTTAAAAACATCCACCCTTAACGAAATTCTTCCCGAAATTTCCCTTCCAAGGGTGGTGAAGATAATGTTCAGAACAACTCTATCCACAGAGCATGTACATCGGTCCCCAGCTCCTAGGATTCGTCCTGTACTCGGCCATGCTTCCATGGCACTCGTACGAGAGGAACTGACCATCCTCATAGAACCTTTGTGCTCCTATCTCTTATAAGAATATTATTATAATCAATGGAAGCATCTACCTGAAGCTCATCCTCCATGGGCTGAAAGATATGAGACATTTCTGAATGATAGTGGCGCAGCTGAGATACATGGAAGACGTCATGCATGGTCTGGTACCTCTATGGTAACTGCAACTGATATGAAACTGACCCGACTCTCTCCAGAATCTCAGATGGACCCACATACCTCGGTGAATTTTTTCACTATCTCCTAATCTATCTGTGTCCCAAACATGGCGAAACATGGAAGAAACCTTGATCCTCGACCACGAACTCCAAGGTTTATCTACGGCGATCTGCATAAAATTTATGATGATACTGTGTGGTTCCCATCTGCTCTTGAATCAACTGGACCTTCACTGAGGTCTCCTGCACAAGACATGGTCCCAGCAAAGCTGCCACGCCTGCCTTTATCCAGCGCATGGGTGATCGGCATGGCCTACCATATAAAGCCTCGTAAGGTGCGATATATATAGTTTCCTAAAAACTATTATTATAGGAAAACTCGACCTCGGGAATGTGCTTCTCCCAATATACCAAAATTCAAGGATAAATGAACACACCACGTCCTCATGAAAATGTATCATACGCTCTGACTAACCATTAGTATGAGGGTTGTAAGCTGTGCTCAGAAGCACCTGTATACCCAGTTCCCTCTGAAAACTCTACCAGGAACGAGACTTATAATGGGCATCCCTTTCTAAAATGATAGAATTAGGGACACATGATGATGTGTGACCTCTCAGATATACACCATTATGTGCTCGTCAACACCGAAGGTTTCCTTGATTGGAAAAAATTGAGCTACCCTCGTGAGTCTATCCATAACAACCCACATGGAATCATTGCCTTGAGGTGACCTCAGCAACCCAGTCACAAAGTCTGTCGGGACATCATCCCATTTCCACTCCGGGATGGGTAATTGTTTTAACAGTCCAGCTGGACTCTGATGCTCCCCCTTCACCTCCTTCCAGGTGGATCACCTTGTAACAAAACCAGTTATCTCCCTCTTCATACCCGGACACCAATACTAACGCCTCATGTCATGGTACATTTTTGTTACTCCGGGATGCACATCTCAAGATGAAGCATGAAATTCCTATATCAACTCCTTGTTTATATCCCATGGAACCCAAAACTATCCATGGAAATGCAGTACCTCATCATCAACAATCGTCCGACAAGGAGGAGGGTCCTCACTTGCCACCGACTCCTGTAAAACATGGCCTTATGAATTAGATAGTTGTCTCATCTTTAATCTATACAAGAGGGTATATCTCAAAACTAAAGAAAAAATATTGGTTTTCCCCTGCATATCGTGCTCCTCCAAATGTAACTCAGAGAACAGTGGCATGAGTATCCACTCACCACTGGACTCCTGCACTGCATGTATCTGAGTCCTCTTACTCAGTGCATAAGATAATTCATTACCATTACTAGGTGTATGGGCAAGCTCATAGTTGAAGGAATGAAGGTATTTGACCCAAATTATTTGTCTCATGTTCATGTCACACTGATTAAATATGTACTTGAAACATTTGTGGTATGTGAAAGCCACAAAATGCTATCCCAAGTGATAATGCCTCCAATCGCGCAACACATGAACAACTACAGCCAACTCGAGATCATGCATCAGGTAATTTCTCTAATGTGGCCTTATCTGCAAAGACTCGTATGCAAAAACTCGATCGCCCTACATCAACACAGCTCCTAGCCCAATACCTGATGCATCAAGGTAAACTGTATAGCTCCTCCCTTGATCGGGAAGTATCAGGACTGGTGCTGATGTCAACCTTCCTTTCAGGTCCTGAAAGGCTATCTCGCAAACTTCTTTCCAAAAAAACTTCACACCCTTCTTAGTCAAACCTATCAATGATGCTACTAATCTGGAGAAGTCCTGGATAAAGTTTCTGTAGTAACTAGATAAACCTATGAAACTCAGTATCTCAAACACATTCTTAGGCTGCTCCCAGGAAACTACTACACTCACCTTATCTGGGTCTACGACAACTCTTGCCTCTGAGATGATATGACCCAGGAAGTGATTCAGGTCCATCCAAAAGTGGCACATTGAAAGATTAGAATATAGCATATGCTCTCTCAGTCTACACAGTAAGACCTCAATATGGGTGGCATGGTCATGTCGAGTGTGAGAGTACACCAAGATGACATCCACGAAGACTACCACAAAAAATACAGATGAGGATGAAACAGACGATTCATCAGATCCATGAAAACTGCTGGCCCATTCGTGAGTCCCAAAGGCATAACCAAGTCCTCATACAGACTATATCTGCTCTGAAAGGTTGTAAGTGGTATGCCCAATGGTGTTATGTGTAGCTGATGATATTCGGGTCTCATGTCAATCATTGAGAACACTAGTTCTCGATGAATTTGATCAAAAAGTGCATCAATCCTCAGCATGGGATAATGTTTCTTAACCATCAGCTGGTTTAGCTTCCAATAATCCACACCAAGTATGAGGGTACCATCCAACATTTTCTCAAAAAGGACCGGCGAACCCCAAGGAGAAATACTGCGTCAGATAAAACCCTTAAATTGCAACTCTTCAAACTGACTCATGAGCTCCTCCAACTCTGGTGTAGCAATTCAATATGGAGTAATGGACACCGGTGCTGCCCCTGTCACACGTGCAACAGAGATATACACCTCACGCTCCAATGTTAGACCTGAAAAGTCGTCTGGGAAGACATCCCAAAAATGATCAACCACGAGAGGGAAATCCAACTAACAAGTCCCCTAATCATCCATATATAAACGTGCAATCTGGGCTATGACCCAACCTCACCCACAATGCTCTGGTCCAGCACGAATCGCCTAAACATCTCATTAACCCTTGTATAGAAACTTTCCACCCTCTGGTGAGGTGAAATGCACCCTTTGATGATAGCAGTCTAAAAATATCGAGACGGACCCAACCAGACCATCTCGAGAATGACATCATAACTCATCATCTCCAATAAATATAGGTCCCATAGAACGTGACACCCACCAACCTCAAGGGGGAAATCATTACACTAACACACTCATGTCGTTTTTATTTATAGCAGAGTGTCTAGTATCATAACATCGGATGAAGAAGAAACATTGAGCTTAAGGCACTCCACAACAGGCACAGAAACAAAGCTATGTGTAGCAACCACATAGAAAATTATTGAAGATAATATAGATGCTACCTAAATAGTACATGTGATAGTAGAAGGTCCGGGATCCAACTCTTGCTGGGTCTGTTGAACAGCATATGCCTGCCCAGTGCCGCGACCCTGCGACACATCTTGGCTACCCTGATCTGTCCCACCCTACTGCCTCTGAGATCCTGGTGTCTTTCTACCATGGTCATGTCCACCATATCGGCCTATATGTCTTGACGTGTCCTAGTTTCATGAGTATTATGAAGTTTCTGGTACTACTCCTACATGTAGAATATGAAAAGAACCCATATCACTTTCCACTGGTGGAATATCCCTCCAAAAGTGCTGCAGATGACCCATCTTACTACAAGATCGACACTCCATTGGGTCACGTGGACTCTGCGGTGTCTTGTTCCCCTCTCTAACAGATTGGTAAAACATTATTGGACCACCTAATGAATTCGCCTGGCTAGTACTACCACCATGAGAGAAACTCATCTATCTCTTCCTTTTAACGGTATAAATAGTACCAGAAACTGGTGCTGAACCTCCCTGGCCTACATAAGTAGCTTCCTAGAAGATCCGCTAGGTAATTTTTTCATGTTTCTCAATATCATATAATGTCGGAATCCTGAAACCATACACCATTGCTCAGATTTAATTTCGAAAATCGTCCTCAAAGCGTCTAGACCTCAACGTATCATCACCCACCATAACGGTTGAAAAATATAAAGCTTGGTGAAACGAGAATAATAATACATCACCGACATAGTTCCATACTGGAGGTTAATGAACTCTCGAGCTCGATCTGTCCACATTGTCTATTGGAAGAATAAGACATAGAAGGCTATCTGAAAATCATGTCATGCCATGTCTCTATGATGCTCTGTCTCGGTGATTACATCCCACCTCCACTTGGTAGAATCACACATCATATTATTTGCGATCTAGACCCTCCACCCTGGAGGTGTCTCAAGATTATAAAAAATTGTTTTCAATGAATCTAGCCAAGACTCCACATCTTTGGGTCCGCCATCCAATGAAATCATAGGCAGATGTTGCTACAAGAAGAAAAGAGTCAGCTCTGACATAGATGTGGCTGCCGACAGGGCTCTCTGAAAGGTATGCTTGAACCTCTTGAAGCATTCACTGAACTGCGCATCCATGCTTGTGTCTGGTATAATGGTCGACACCACATCTGGATATGATAGGGGTTCAACTCTTATCCCCTAGCCCACCATCTCTGGAGTATAATCTAGGCCGCCCTCTTGACGAACAATGTATGGTCATCATGACATATTGGATATAAAAATTCAAACACACACGTAAGATCAAGATTATCAAAGACTGAAAAACGAGGGGACAAAAATGGGAACAGGAGGAAGAAGGCATTCTATATTTTCAAAACAAGACTACACGGAGTTTATATTAACTACACGGCGTGTACCTGACTTGTCTTCCCCTTCTCGGGTCCTTCTACACGGGTAAGCCACACATCTTCCTTCTGGACAAAACTACACGACCTGTATATAAACTACACGACATGTATGATTTAAATTTCCAACCGCCCATGTCGTTCATGACACAGCCGACTACTCGGATGATACAACATGGCGTGTTACACATCAACACGGCGTGTACACTACACTATTTTACCAGCCACACAGCCAAGCCCACACAGTCTATCCCTGGTAAATACTACACGGTGTGTCCTACAGGTAAACGGTGTGTTCATAAAGAGGTAACATCGAACCGTGTTTCTGAGTTACACATCTGGGTCCCCAGGTCAGACTACACTGCATGTATATCATTGACACGATATGTACAAGAAAATATTCCACTGAACCGTGTTGTTAGTTACATGTCCTGACTCTGGGTCAACAAAACAAGGCATGTACATCCAGTACATGACCAATTCTCCCAAGCCAATTTCACCCTGTGTCCCTATGCACACGGTCAATAACACAGGATGAGACTAAACGGCGTGTACTTAGGGTACCCGGTGTGTACTTAAAAAGTTATCATTTCTTCCTGAACAGAAGATCACACAGCAGGTGTCCAAGGAACTACACGGTGTGTTTCTTCTGTTTTTCAGAAAGTAAGCCTCTAAAACTACTCCAGAACCCAGAAAATACTGAAAAACAACACCAAAGAGCCAAATTATGACCCGTGTGGGCAAATACTCCACGCGAATCCAGGTTTTTTATCTTATACATGTTATATATAAATAAAAAAGTCAATGATCCTCCAAATTCTGGTCACTGAGGGCCCATACTCCCCAAAAACCAATGTTTGGTGTCCATTATATCAACAGACACACGTGAAAATATCCAATCACATAGAAGGTATTTATCAAAGCAGATATCACAGCAACATGGTTTTCTAGAACAATAAATATCACTACAACATACATGTTATAATGCGCCTACATGACATGGAACTATGCATGGAATGTGATTTCTAGCATCTGCCTAAATGATGCATGAGATGGAGTACCCTCAACTCATCGGGTTGCAACTAAATAGAACCCACAAAGAAAATATAAACAGCACAATCACAAGTGCATCACCCAATGGTGAAAATCAAATCAACTGTAAAATTTTGAAAATTCAGAAAATTGCAATAACCGAGGTAGATTGGATTTTCCTAGTACACAAGTTAGCTACTCCCAGGCACTGATTATAAACAAATACCATTTCCGGCCTATCCCTGACTAAGGCTCCAAACTGTAATTCCACGTAAATAACCCCTCTGATACCACTTTGTAATGTCCCGGATCACGGTGCCACTCAACGGGTGCCCCGAACCCGGTTGTTCACATGACCTCAAATGCATTTCCACAAACGCCAAAGCCTATAGACTAGCAGCGAGTGCCCAGGTATGATAGTGGGGAAACAATTCCCTCATTTTGTAAATGTGTAACGCAACGGAAAATATAAAATATATAAACATACAACAGTGGAAGAAGTAAACGATATACAACTGAAATGGACAATGAAAGTAAAGATAACCAACATACATATAGATAATGATGCAACATGTCTCTAGTTCTACGAAAACATCCAGAACATGTTACACAGTAATAATGTACAATACAATACACTCTACAGAGTATAATAAAGAAAAAAAAAACCGTGCAACAAGAACTCAGCAGCATCAAAAGCCTTATACCGTTCCCATGCTCCCCAATTCCTATGAAATAATAAAGTATATGTATAGGTAACTATTCCCTTATCCAAACCTTTAGAAACATAGTCTATTTATGCTGAAGAGATGACCCAAACAGTGTTTGAGAAATAAATCCCAATAGGCACCCACCAATGGCCCATGCCCAACTGTGTGAAAATATGAAACAATAGTGTGCAAAAGTAAATGTAGTAAACTAGTAAGTACCCAAAAGTAACTATCACTACTAGTTTCTTTTCCATTTTCATTTTAACCATTTAATTTAATAACATTCTCTGCTCATCATAACCAATCCCTCAGGCCAATCAGATTCTTGCGCTCAGGCTCATATAGTAAAACCACGCCCTCAGGGTTATCCTCAGGCTATCGAATATTTCCCTCAGGTGTACGAAGTGTCACCCTAAGGAAAAACAATCACTTCCCTCATTCATAAGAAGTGTTTCCCTCAAGCGGAATAGAACGTTTCTCTCATGCAAAGAAGTACCTGGCCCTCAGGCTAAACAAACCATGCACTTAGGCTAAAAAGAACACTTCCTGCAAGAGCTAGTAACCGGGCCGATCCCAAAGCATAGACATGATATTTCTATACAATTCCTCTCAAGGAAAAAGTAATTCAGAATATAAACATGGCATACCATCGGGTATCCTGGCCAAATGGATAAATAGAGGAACACACCCCAATGTGGTCCTGGATCCATGCATTGATCCCAAATAGCAGTTTATTATCACATTTAATAACCTATAAAATTCTAGGTAATCAAAATATTCATGGCCTCATCCACACAACAACCCAACATGGGTTTGTAGATAAACGGTACAAAAAAACGCAGAATAGTTGGAATTTAAACACCAAGCCACCTACCATGATCGCCCCAGATCGGTGTACACTAACTACGCTTCTTGAATCGTCCAAGAACGATGTAGATCTTAGGTAACAAAAATCGCATTCAATCATAAATAAAATCCCCTCAGAAAAGAATTGGTAATATCGGAGAAAGTAATGGGATAGACTTACATGTACTGTTCCAACGAGATTGACATAATTGGAATAGGAATCCCGATGCTCTCTTAGGTGGTCTCCAAATATCTGACATTCCTCCCGAGCACTCATCCTGTTCTACTCCAATTCTGTAAATAGTGGAGTCTACTGCGTATTTTATGGGAAAAAAACTATACAGTGTGTACAATTGAGTACACGACATGTACTTTTTAGTTTTTAACTGTTCCTTCGGTGGTATATATCCACTACAACATTGTTCATCTGTCGACATGAGTACACGACATGTATTCCTGATTACATGGCGTGTATTGTCACTGATGCTTCCACCACCTAACTATTCGCCTTCTAACTGACTACACGACATGTAAATACAAATTACATGGCGTGTAGTCGGTTTTTACAGCTTTCATTGCCATCATGGTTACACACCCTGTGTACTCATCCCACACGGACAATGTACACAACGTGTGGAAAAGCACACATCGTGTACCCACAAAAATTGTTCTTAACCCCATCTTCCTTTTTTCTCAAAAACACTAATGGAAAAGAGAAAATAAGAAACTCGTACCTCAAGAATAAGAACCGGGTTCTTACATATGTGATTAACCTTTGTCGCCATTAGGTTGTGGGTTCATGTCTCGCAGCCTTGTCGGATGCGACACGATGTTGCCTGACCTCCAAGTTGTCCTTTTTAGGACAATCCATAAATAATATCAAGAAATGATTTAACCCTAACAATAGTATCCAATGTCAATCCTAATCCATTCCGACCTTTAAAATCATCCAATATACTTATGACCAAACTCACAGTACAAAATTTATAAGAAAACTAAGCACAATAAAGATCCTTTTTCAACGTAATGACATGTTAAAACCTTCATCGTGTATTCTTTTAAAACACGGAAACCCCCTGAATTGGAATAAAACCCTATTTATTACATTCATTCATCATTATTTCTAATTGAATAGTGGATATTTAACTTTATCAAAAAAATTTGTAAATTCCAACATTAATGGAATATAAAAATCATTATTCAGTTTCAAGGTAGTCTAGAATATCCAATACAATTTCACCAAATTTATCAAATATTAGTCCAAAATAATTACCTCGGTATTAGATCCATATAATGGTTTATCTTTCTCTCAACTGTATATTTTCCAAAACAATTAACCTTATATTGATTCACTTTTCATGGTTCCACACAATCTCAAGTCCTTAATGAAATTGTAATGAGTAAAATCCTTATATACTCTATAATTCTTATAACATGTAAACAATTAATAAAAAAATCAAATGACACAATGCATTAATAACTACAAAATAAATCTAATCATCCATCTTCATCTTATTTAGTATCATAGCATGATTATTATCCAATAGAGTCATTTGCGGTATACTCTGATGATTAGGATATTGTTTTGCGTTGTGTCCAAACTCCTTGCCGACTAAGCATTGTACATTTGAATCTTTTTTCATACCCTTTAAGTTACATACATGGTGTCCTTTTCTCCAAAGATATATAAAACTCCAAGTTCCTTCATGCATTTACAAAGGTGATTCCTTCCAAAATTATAACATATGGGAATATTCTTCTTTCCCATCTTATATTTATCCCACATTTTATCTTCCATCCATTTCTTCTATAGTTTCCCTTCAAATCCACAGTACATAGAGATTTATTTACATATATTATTAAAACATGATAATATTTCTTCATATGATGATAATACGTGGTATATTATTACCCATTTAAATGTTGGCATAATTCCATAAATGATATGATCATTCTTAATATTTTGATCAGGTGTATTTATGGAATTTTAATTCCTTCTAATAGGGCCATTTCTAAAAAATTGAATAAACTGGAATACTTTATGAATCATAATGCATAATTCTAAACATGTAAAATACATAACATACATTAAAATGATTATTCAAGTAACATATTATCAAAAAAGGTTTTCTTTGTGGAATTATTTACTCCTAAATCTTTTATAATTTCTTTTAATGAAAATGTAAATTATCCTAAACATATCCCCTAAAAGTGTCGTATCCCGAAGTGTAGCAAGACTCATTGTCGTGTACAAGGATACCATAGGTCATGCCTGAAATACCTTGTTAGTGTTTTCACTATTTAGTATATCTGTGCTAGATCAGCCTCTACCTGATCATATCCAAACCAGGATGTATTGCTTGGAAAATACTGAAAATATCTACATTAAAAAAATTTAGGATATTTTTTTATACTAATCCTCAAAGTATATCTTTGGGTAATGTGATCTTATAAGATTTTATCTAAATCCTTTTTCAAAGGATTCTACTAAACATTCTCTGATACCAACTGTAATGCACTGAACCTAGTCAAAATGAGTTAGTTCACCATTTTAATACATTTTCATGATTACAAGGAGTCATTTCCCAAAGGACCGATCAGTTTAGCATTCCTCAAAAATTTATTACATACATGAAAGTTACATTACATTATAAAATGAATAACAACAACAAAATTTTCTCCATTGAACACATTAATATCCCTTATACTATCCCAACAAGTCAATGAGAATATACTTCATCACATCTTGTAAAAATAAAACATATAAAGGGGTGAGCACATATGCTCAGTTTTTATAACAATATATCAAAAACATTCATGAATAGGCGCAAAAATTTTAGGCAATGTATAAAAAAATTAAACATCCTTTTAAACATAAACATCATCATAATATAGCAATGATAAATCAAATAATTCCCTTTACATAATAACATGGATATTCTACTAGTTGAATAATCACATGTAGTAGCAATAGCTAATTTCATAATGAAATAAGGCATAATGTCGTACTTCATAACGATATAGTCAGGGAATTCTAAAAATACTACTAATAAGATATTGTCAAAGCCTTGTCCGAAGATAGTAGTTTGTCTCATGAGACCTACGGATGCATTAAGTAACTATAGAGGGCTCCACCTAACACTTACTATGTCAAATGTATTCCTCATTTGAAGAGTTTTAATCATAACATAATCATTCATATTTAAAATAGCATACTAAATTTCCATACATTATCTATAAACCACGAATGGTATAAAAATAATACATCCACAATCAAACGTATCACAAAACCTTCAGTATATTATGGATGACTTTTATCATAATAAATCTACTCCAATCAAGAATAGCATCCTGTAAAGGATGTTGATATGGTTGATATTGATGGGTAAAAATCATTGATAGAAATATCTCTTTTTCATAATATCATTTAGAAGTAACATAATTTATAAAGGAAGTAATTTAAAATATAGGTTTGATGAAAATTGTCAGATACGAAATTGATACTTTTTAATGGAATAAACATTCTAAAACATTCTTTTCCATATATTTAAATTCCTTAAAACCATTTTGAAAACATGGATATTAATTAGAATGGTTTCAAATAATAAATCATTAAAACATTTAAAATTATATTTTAGTAACAATTCCATTAAAAATAATCCCTTTGAAATCACTTTTATGAAACACTGACATGGATAATAAATATTCCTCAGTATATACTTATGTATAAACAACCTTGGGTAATAAAGTGATTTTTGAATTAACCCTTAAAAAGCCCATTTCTTTGGTCGAGGGTATGTTTAACCACCTGTATAATTAAAAAAGTATGTTATTAAATTATACATTAACCATATTCATATTTATAATATCATACATTATTCATTAATGACTTTATACTACCCATTTAATAATGATTTCCATGTTAAATTAACATTTTAGGAAATAATCACTTTCTTTATCATACGATTTTTAAACTATTAATCTTGATCGTATCATTAAGATCATGATTTAAATACAACCAGAATATAATCCAAGATTTATATATCAGTTATATTTATAAAATAAATATTTATAATAGATATATCTATATATATATGTGTGAATTGGAAGGAAGTATTTATGGAGACAGTTGGTCGTACTTACGCATAAATGATGTGTCCATTTTCATATCGTGTTGAATAGAAGTAAATGAATGCGAATTTTTATGTAAATAAATATATATATCTAGTATAATTATAATGTCATATTTTACATAATTATTAATCATATGATATTTTATAATCATCGCTGAATGGTGAACGTGGGAACTAATCTCATCACGTCGTGGATGCAGTAATCTATACTTACGGACGAACGACAACATCATTATAATGATGAAAAAATAGTATGTAATTGGATTATATATCATATATAATCAATCATTAAAATCATATTTTTTTATTTTAATCATTTATATCATTATTATACCCATCCAAATAACGATGTGTTTGAATAAAAAATTACACCCCGACATGGAGACGGTAAGCCATACGTACACACATATGGTGACTTTATCATTTATTTGATTGATATAATAATTAATATTGTATTATGATATTTATAATAACATCAAATTTTTAAGGAGGTACTGGAGTTATTATTTTTGTATGGGAACAACAAATAATGAGGATGTGGAAGAAGAAAATAACATTAAAGAGGGTGGTGAAATTATTACCACTTCTTCGAGTGTTTCGTTTTGACTTGATCAAAAGAGATCCATAGGGTCCCTTTTTGATCAAAGTAATGGATCTAGGTTGATCTGAGGAATTTTGATAGAAGTGGAAGTTCCCTTTTATAACAGGGGTGAGGGTCACTTTAGGAAAAAGATTAAAAGATTAATTTATTATACAATCATATTAATTTTATAATGCCTCCAAATGAATTTATTTCGAGCCATAGGTGGTAATGGGACGAAATACTTTAAACCAATATGTTTTAGTCAACTTATGAATATCATTTTGACCTTATCATTTTGATATAACTCCTAGTTATATTGTCTAACTTTTACCTTGTCATCTTGTATTATTACCTTATGTGGCTAATAAACATACTCTAAATTTGATGGGAGCCCCAAGTGGTTCATTAATGACCCATATAATATTATTTAATTTGTTTGAACGAAACATAGATTTATTTGAATATTATATCAACCAATAATATAATATGTGTTTTAAAAAAAATTATGTCAATTATGACACTATTTGGTTTTATGTTTTTGTGAAAGTCAAATCAACATTATCACATCAAAAAAAAATTATCAAATCAACCCTTACATGTCATATTAACGTAAAAAATTGGGGATGATATCTAAATGTAAATTTTTTTATTTTAATATTTATATATTTAACTATTTTAATATTTCATTAAGACTGTATTTACTACATCATCCTTGGGTCATAAATAAATTTATTTATTTAATCACTAAAAATTATTAATAAAATATAAAAATGTAGGAATTATTTTTATCATCCTAATAAATATCTATATTCGAATTTATCTAATGTATAACCCAAATTAAAAATGTTTTAGTTAATAAACATTGAATTTTTCACTTTTAACTCTTCTTTTTAAAAATATTAATATATATTCTAATCTAATCCATGTGGACCTAAAGGATCAAATTATATTCCTAAGGTTTTTTGGGTCTAATTACTCATATCCAATAGAATTAGGACATGTGTTAGGGAAATTATAATATTATTTTTACCTTTAATTACCCAATTTACATATAACCGTGGTAAATTAAAATCAAAAGATATATTCAACAAAAATTATTTTCATCTTATATAATCAGTTTTTACTTATTTATTGAAATTGTGTCTCTCATATTTTTGAAATTCAACTCAAATAAGAAGAAAAATTATGTTTTATGCAAATTTCATAATGTGCCTAGAAGGTGGGTAAAAGAGGTTAAATAGTTTAATAAAAAATTTTAAATATAATTTTATTATAAAATTACTCAAATGAATTATATTGGACTTATATAGGTATTATATATATATATTGAAATAAAATAAATTAAAATAAAATAGATATATAATTAAAGAAGATGTTGGTTTTAAATAATAACACAATGTTTATCAATATTCATAAAAAATTGAATGTTTTCAAAAAAATACAAAAATTAACCCTAAGATAATTTTGAAATTAAAAATTCAAAATAAATTCTATTTTACCAAATTAAAAACATAGATGTTTCATTTATTAATTTAATATTATTTCCTGTTGTTAAAACAAAAAAATGTTTTTAAAAAGTAAATACTATCAAAAGATTCAAATATGTTTATGTCAAATTCAAATGTAAAAATACTTATAATGACCTAAATTGTATTAAATAATAATAATTTAATCATGTTATACTTGAAAACCTTTCATATTCATAATTTAACAATACAAATTATTTTTATTAAAAAAAATTTTAAATAAAAAATATTATTTTTCACTATTCTTCATAATATGAAAGTTATCATAAAGGTACCAAAAAAAATTATCCAATCTAAATTTTTATTTCCCACATATAAATGAGAATTTAATTTCGTTTAATATAATAATTAAAAGTGTCAAATATTTGTTTTAAAAGTCCTTCTCCATTAAAATGTGGTATAATTACATTTTTTAAAAAATTACAAATTTTATCTGAAATAATGAATTTATTCTTATATTATCTCTAAAAACACATTATATGGATGTTAAAATTATATTGAGTATATAATATTGAAAATTCACTTAATTATATTCATAACCGCTTTTTGAACGACTAGATTGGTATGTTGTGGTGCGCTCGAACTTAGTGTTGCGTTTATTGGAAGCTATTGAATTACATTAATGAAATAACGTACTATGAAATCAAGGGGTGTTACAAACTACCTATATTAAGTGAAATTATGTGAACATTTACTAAGGAAGTTATCAAATGTGACCACTTCACTATGTATGCATTCTTTCTGACACAATTTTTGTTGGCCACTGATTTCATAAAAATCATTTTCTTCTTTTAAATAAATCTTATATTTATAGTATTGTTAGGACTAAATATATAAATAAAAATGAATTGGTAATTATTTTAAATGAAATATTAATTATGATTGAAAATAACTCATTTTTCATGCTAGTTTCTTTAGGGAATACAATATCATTACTAAATTTTCAAATGTACTACCCAAAATAAATTCAATAATTTATTTACATTTTCAAATATCCTTTCCATATATTTTACATTCTCAATGTATATTTCATGTATTAGTGGAGAAGGATTGATGCCTTCTTCCAAATTCCAATCTAATGATGCCATCCACTATCGATATTTATGTCATGAGAGAATATATATAATATTTCCTATATTCATAGTATTTTAAGAATTTATTAAACTAACAGAGTTTGTACCTTGTTCACAAATGGGAAAACCAAGTGTTTCTATAATACAATTTCATAAAAAAATCACCCGAAGCAGAAATATAATTTACCATCCCATGAAACATATCATTGAAAACTAAATAATATACTTTATAGGATAATACAACATAACAAATAATTCCCCAATTATTTTGAAAATAGTAATTAGTGCTTCATAATAAATATCAACATCATTACACATTATATTTCTTATATAAAAAGATGTAAAATATTTTCTTTTTCAACATGATTATCCATGGTAGAATGTTTTAGTATTTCATCATAATTATCCATATAATATAAGTACTGAATTGAAAACAAAAAGGTTTCACTCCTTTAGTAGATTTAATATGATGAAGGTTTTATGAAACATTTATCTATTAAGGATACTCTTAATGAATTTTATTTCACTAAAAATAGTATACTTGGTGAAATTATTCTACTATTAATATATTTTATCCACTTTCTACGTCAACTTTTCTGTACTAGACTTACATCCGTATAGGTTCCTAAAATATAAATTGATTGAAAATTACCATAAAACATACTATTGAATTGATTATTCATTATTTTATCGTGATTCACCATAAATTTTTATTCATTAGGTGATTAGTAGTATTTTCAAAATAGTATATAATCATTTAAATGAGCATGTGTTCTTTCATACATCATTCCCTTTGAATGTAGAATTTATTTTCTAAAATATGTTTTTTGAGGAATCGTAATTTAATTTGTGATCATATAATTCATAAGAGAATGTAGTTTAGTAATGGTAGTGTCAGTCAATATTTTTCCTAATTATACTCTCTATTATTTTAGTATGGTTTAAAATAATGTAGTTTTTGTAAAACTAGTATACATTGGATACTTTTCACTAATAATTAACTTTTAATATTGTTTTTTGTGATCGTGACATTAATCATCAATTATAATTTTATTTTTCCCATATTGATATTCTCTATCATCATTACATATAATAATATCATCAATTCGGTCATTATCATTGTTGAAAAATATAATCATGTCAAATTATCCCTAAAACACAATGTTATCCCTCTCACTAGCTATATTTATTTTTTACCTATGTTTACTCACACATTTATAAAATTCATATATTTTATTTTGTATTGATGGAAATCATTATAAAATAAAATATATGATATCTATAATGTTATATATAATATGATTATTTTTTTATATATTGAAAAACAAATGGATCAGGGATTGTTTTTATTGATTTTCTAGGTTTGAGTAACGGAATAGTATGGATTTTTTTCAATCATTTCATCACATTGTACATGGAAGACATAGTGTTTCTTAAATTATTGTATACATAGGATCTAAATTTGACCTTTCATGGAATGATAAAAAAATTTTATGGCCCATTCACCTAGCATTAAGAACCTTGTATTTTAGGAGAATCTTGATGTCCATTTTTTATAAAAAATAAATTTTTCGGTTCATATCAATGGTATGAACAGATAATGTTAATAGAAAGAAAAACATCAAAAAGATAACATAAAAAATAAAATTGTGATGAGAATGAATTCAGTGGGGCCAATATAATTTACAAATAAAAAATAAAGACCCAATTAATTGTTGCGGTTGAGTGTGGGAT
The DNA here is from genome assembly GCA_963277665.1 of Viscum album. Lineage (NCBI taxonomy): Eukaryota > Viridiplantae > Streptophyta > Magnoliopsida > Santalales > Viscaceae > Viscum > Viscum album. The sequence goes on from OY728152.1 coordinate 692,242,856, forward strand.
GAATGTTTAAAAAATCCTCAATGAGGTCCACGAGGGGAATCAACTACTGGGAGTGAAAATTTATCAACCTCATACATTAATTGAAAGAAATTTAGGTGATGATAATCTCAAAATTGGAATTCATACTACAACTCAACATCATTTGGACACATTCATTTAAGAATGATGAGACATTATTTATTATGTTAAACTTATATGTTCAAATTTCATTTCTAGTTAATGATCATCTTTTGAAAAAAAATTCATTTTGATAACGGAATGTGGATAAATAATTTTTGGTGATATCAAACAATGAATGAAGTCCTCCAAAAAAAAGGAGGCTCTTCAGACAAACCAGACGAGGTAATAAACTGATCCACCAAATTTCCATCTGTTTTAATAAAGGAGATTGGACATGAAAATTAGAGGTTGTTTTATTTTTAAAATTATTATACTGATGTTTTAGAACTATTTTTATAGGCCCCAAAAATATAGGTATATGCAATACCAATTATTTGGGTGTCCATTGGATTGACATTCATTGTTATAGACCTATAAAAAGGGTTTTGGAAAACCGTTGGAATTGTTGGGATATACCAATAGTTTTCAAAATGACGTGATATGTAAAATAAAATACCTATACTAATAGATTGTAAAACCATTGATATAAGTAATTCCAAAAACCCCTTCCAGGTTTTGATCCCCATACCTTCGATTTATATATCAACCACATAATCACTAAAATAATATGTTTTCCAAAATCATATTATTATTAATATGTAAATTTATATTTACATGTATATTATAATGTAGTAAATGTTTTGGAAAATATATATGACTAAAAATTTGAATACATTCACCAACTGTTTTTAAACCCATTCGTATAGACCTGTTCAATTGGTCATATAAACCGTTTATATATCTATTTTGAAATTTGGGACCTTCACGAGTGGTTTTGGAAAAACAATTGGTATATTGTCGATTAATTGAAGACATGCCAATGATTATAATAAAACCGTTGTTATTGATATTCCCTATACAAATAGTTTTTCCATAAATATTGTTATAGGATCATAAGATGGTTTGTATAGTAATGTTATTTGAAAAACCATTTGTATATGCCAAATCTTAATGTTCCTATACCATCAATTTCTCTAAAACTGATGGTATAGTTCTAGATTCTAGTAGTGATGAAAACAGATCTAACCTTCATTACCAATAGGTTGAATGACTGTAGACCACACTATGGTGAATTAATAAATTAATAATTAAATTAAATTTTGATTCCATGATGATATTTTTCCATCCTCTCTTAACAGAGAAGTTCAATCTAGTGAATAAATCATGGGATTTAGCATCTAGTTGATACAAAAAAGAATTGACCGGAATCATTGATATTGTGATAATGCAACCCATAAATTCATGAACCAAAAGACCCAATTCAATAGAACATATTTCCAATATAGCTACATCCACATTAATATTATTCACAATTTATAGTGGGGTAATCCACTTTCTTATGTGAGAAGACATGAAGGGGTTATAAAGAAAAATTTCATTACACTTCTAAATCAACATCCAAGATAACTTCTTCATGATCCTAAAAATGTCATCATTGGATGTCATGGTAAAATCTAGGTCCTATATTTTCAGCAATATTAACCATGATATGGTTTAACAGGGCTATTATATATCTGTGGGGTTGGAGGAATTCATCCATGAGAGTGGAGACACAAAAACATTCTACCTTTACCAATCATATCCTTATTTTGGTTTTATGCATGCCATACATTCTAGGAATCATGATGGTAAATCAATGTATGTTTTGTTGTCCTAGAAACTGCTGGTAGTACATTTATTAAATGGAAATTTAATTTATTTAAATTTTAAGGATCTTATAACATATGTATAATTGTTCATCATGACTATGATCTAATAATGTGCTAGAGTATTTGTTACAATAAAAAGGCCAGGGAAGTTCCCTACTATGATGGTAACCTTGAAATGATATAACAATATTCCTTAATATAGTTATACAATTGGATGAAATAATATGATGGAACATATAGAATGAAGACCAATAGGTGTTTGTACTCATAAGAAGATGATATTTCCTCTCATTATGATCACACATGGTAATCACCTAGATATGATATTGTTAGAAGAGACCCTCCAGTAGAAATTTTTCCTGTTTTGGAGTCATCAAATATTTCTCTTTGGGACCATGTGTACGGATCCTTAGACATTTATATTCTCATTAATATTTGTCATGACTCATGAACATTGATTTATGGATGAAAACTGTCACATAAAAAGATTTTAGGAATTATGGTATGATGGGTGCCTCATGAGTGTCATTTTATTAATGGATAATACAATGAAGTATTTATAAACATCCAAAAAATTGAAGAGAAAAATCCTTCCTCGACTTATCCATTAATAGAATGCCACTCATTATGAACACAATGTCCCGTAAGTCCCACCAACTTTCTACATGAAAATTTTCATCAGTAAATCACAGTGCATGAGTCATGATATTTATTAATGACTAAATTGTCTTTTATGTATCATAACACATTGTAGCATATAGAAATATCCAATGACACCAAAAAATTCAGATTTAATACTTGTAGGTATGTTCTCATAATCTCCTTTCTTGGACATTACCATCTACAAACTTCATGATACGAAGTATCATTTTCTTACGAGTACTCACATCTAAAGGTCTTTATGCAATGTTTCCAATCATATTATGTCATCCCAACATATAAATTTATATAAGAATATTTATATATCATTACATGGTTCTAATCATACAGGGGAACTACCATTATATTATCAATGCAACAGACACCCTAAATCATTATTAAAAAATAGTGATTTAGAAAAATTAAAAATACGTAATAAGAATTTTAATATTTTAATACATTAAATGTACAAGTAATCAAAGTAAAACCAGTTTGTACAGGACACCAACTCTTATAAACTCCCACTTGGACTAGAGACAACTGCAAACAACATTCAGTCCACTATACCTCACATGGTAACCATGTTTCTTCTTTGTCAATGCTAATGTCAAGGGTTACACCCCATTGTTTTCTGTGGAAATATTTATCACTGTTAATTCACCTATCTGAAGAAAATTCCATGAAGAGATGATACTTTCTAAGAATGTGCTTCTTCTACTGATGTGACCTTGGCTCATTTGCGAGACCCACCACTGCTGTGTTGTCATAGTAATGTGTGATGGGGTCTTTACTACTAAGTATCACATCCATCTCTCGAATTAAGTTTCAAATCCAAATTTCATCTGTAGTTACCTTCTAAGATAGGATAAATTCAGACTTTACTATAGAGTCTATGAATACACTCTTCATTGAGATCTTCTAGATCAATTCACATATAAAAAAATTGAATATATATCTTGTCATAAAATTCATGTCATCATGATGATTATATAAAATAGCATTTGAATATCCTATGATGAATACATCCTCATCTCCTCCATAAACAAGAAAAATTTCTTATGTAAGCCTAAGATACACTAGAATACTCTTAACATCCATCCAATGGCAGTCACCGGGGTCATCTTGATATCTTCCTACAACATTCAATGCATATGTGACTTCCAGTATAGTATTTTTCATGGCATCCCTGACTAACCCAATTGTTGATGCGTATGGAGTCTTTTCTATTATGATTCTTTCATAATTTGTCTAAGAACACATTTTAATGGAAATATGGATTCAATGTGATTCTTGAAATAACCCCCTCTTGGATTATTCCATTCTAAATCTCATCAGTATCTAATCATTGTATGTACATTGGCATAGGACCAAAATTATCTCAGATCGATCACAATGGATCTTGATCTCAGGAATATACGTTTCCTCCACCCAGTCCATTATGGAAAATGATTGATTCAACCATTCCCTAACAGACTGCAAGACATATATCTTGTTTCTAAGAATTAATATGTCATTAAAATATACTATTAAGAAAACGATTGAACTCCAAATAAACCATTTGTTTACACATGGATCACATACATTCTTGATACAAAAAATAATTATGGATTCATAAAAATGAATGTTCCATGACATTGATGCATCGTTTAATCCATAAATGTATTTATGCAACTTGAACATATTATTGGAAAACATTGGTGTCATAAACCCTTCAGGTTGTGTCATGTAGACATCTTCCAAAAGGTTCCCATAAAGGTTGGAAATTTTGACATCCATTTTCCAAATCCCATTATCATTGTAAGTGACATTGGACAATTGAATTATGTTGGATTCCATCATTGAAATCTGTCAAAAGGTTTCATCATAGTCAATGATTTGACATTGATTGAACCCTTTTGCAACCATGTGTTCCTTATAGATACTGACATGTCCTTCCATGTTCAGTTTCGTCGTGAATGCACATTTTCAACCCATTCACTTTACATGAACAAGAGGAACTATGAAAATAAAAATTTGGTTTTATTACATGGAATCTATTTAAGATTTAATGGCTTCTAAACACATAGAAACATTTGTTCCACTCACTACATCATAGTTTTTTAGAGGATCATTATTATCAACTAATAATGAGTCTCCATCTTCGGTAATTAGAAAACTATACCATTTTGGTTATCCATCTTCTATTCTACTCCTACAGAGTCTCTTGAACAGTTCTTTCTTCCATAGGGTTTTGTGGAATCTGTTCATGTACCAATTCTTGTTTACCTAGAGAATTAACTTCACCTAATTCTATCTCAATCCCACTATCTCTTTCAGATATTTTCTCCCTCTCCAAGGATATGGCGTGTATTTCAACTATAAACATTTTTCTGAGGGTTTGTAAAGGTAATATTCCCTTTTTTCCTTGGTGTATCCTATAATGATACTAGTTGAATAATAAAATTCAATATCAATAATCACTTTTAGAATGATGGAATTCATAATTTCATACTATCATAACCACATTTTCAAGGTCTTGTGCCAAGACAACAAATAAGAATTTGTCAAGGGCTTGTTCCAAGACACTAGTTTGTCTCATGTGACCTACCAATGAATCGAGGTGCTATAGAAGGCTCTACCCGTCACTTATTAAGACCAATGCATTCCTCAAATGAACAGGTTTAAACATAACATTAACATTCGTATTAAAACTAACATATAAAATGTCAATACTTTTCCATAAACCATGAATGGTATAAAAATAACACATACACAGTCAATCATATCACAAAACCTTCAATACAATAAGGACATTTTGTTTCATAATAAATCAACTTCAAATAAGCTTAAATTCCATCAAATGATGTTGACATAGATGAAATCAAAATTATATGATAGAAATAACTCTGTTTGAAAATCATTGAAAAGTAACACATTTATAAATGACATAACATAAACAAAAATTTTTAATCAAATTTTCCCATAAAACTTTGATACTTATGGAATGAATTATCATTTGATAAAATTCGTTACAATATAAATAAATCCTTAAAATCATTTTGAAAACAAGGTCATTAGGTAAAAATAATTAGAAAGATTAATCTTTTAAACATTTAAAAATATGATCTTGATAAAGTGTAATTTTTCAAATCCTTAAAATATTCATTTTTAAATCATTTTTATGAAAAATAGTCATGGATGTTAAAAATTTCCTAGTAAATACTTACAAATAAACAATCTCGGATAATAATGAGATTGAGGAATTAAACCCTACCTTGTACTTTTTCTTGGTTAAGGGTAGTTTAACCTCCTGTATAATGGTAAAATAGTTTTTATTAAATTATACACGAATCATATACATTAATATGATATCATATATGATATTTCAACATGGATCAGTTAATAATATCTTATTATTATCGTCGTATCGGGTGTTAACTTACTCATTTTATTTTATATGTTTTGTTAAATAAGCCTTATTTGTTAGGGATAGTTTGTATCTTATTCATATAAAGAATGAAATCATGTCCTTATACATTATTTTTAACCATCATTTAGAAATTAGTCTTGAATGTATATGATGGGGAATGATTCTCATTGCGTTCATAGAGACTGTAGTTTGTACGTACGCACGAGCGACAATATCATTCTTTTGATATTAGAAAAATTTATAATTGGACAGTATATCATATATACAGAATTATTATCATGTTATATTTATTATTTAAATTAAAAAACACCTTATTATAATACCCATACAAATAATAATGTGTTGAATAACAATTACACCATGACGTGGATATGGTAATCCGTACATACGCACATATAGTGACATGTCATTAAAAGGATGTATTGAATACTGAATATGGTTATACCATTTTTATAATATCATCCAGGTACATAGGAGAAACTGTAGTTATTATTTTAGTATAGAAATAACAAAGAAAGAAGATGTTGAAGACGAAAGGAACTTGAAAGAAGGTGGTGAAAACATTACGTTTTATTCGGGTTCTTTATTTTGATTTGATAAAAAGGGTCAATAGGATGTCATTCAGATCAAACTAAGTCTTCTAGGATGAAGTAATGAATGTTTGGAGAATATATTTTCAGGGATTTTCCAAGCCAAAAATCTTTGATTGTTTGAATTAGTGATAAGGGTGAGTTCCCTTTTATAATAGGGGTGAGGGAAACCATAGGAAATTCTAGAAATATTATTCTAAAATAATTCATATTCAGTTTCAAATGGATCAAAAGTGGATTATATAAATGTAAAGGTAGGCATAGGTCGAAAACCACTCAAGAAATATATTTTATACATGTTTGGGTCACTATATTAACATTATATTATTGAATTAGCTCTTAGTTAAATAGCTTGACATTTACCATGTCTCATTGTATATTTATATTATATAGTTAACAAACTTACAATAATTTTCCAAGAGACCCCAAGTAGATCATTAATAATACACCTATAAATATATATTTCCATTGTTCTAACCATATCTTTTTAGTAATATAATATCAATTAATAATATAATATTTATTTTAAAAACTCCTCTTTGTCAATTTTTACACTATTTAATAATTGATTTTTTAAGTCATAAAAGAAATATTAATTCGACCCAAATTCATTTAATCAATCATAAAATTTCATATTAACCAATTACTTTTTCCATGACATAAAAACTTTCAAATTATATTTATTTTAACATTTATAATACAAATTATTTGATTCTTTCATTAATAAGGAAAATATTGGATCATTATTATGTCATAAATAAATTAATTTAATCAATATCTAAAAATTATAAATAAAATAAATTTATTTATTAAATCTTTCTATCCTCCTAGTTAATATTTATAGTCGAAAATATAAAATATATAACCCTATTTAAAAATTGTTTTGTAAACGAAAAATTCTTATGTCATTTTTGTATTTGCTTTAACTTAATTAATATAATGTGTCAATATCAGATACTAGTGGATCCATGGGGTCCCAAAATCGTCACAAATATTCCCATCGTCGGAAATTTATCATCCAATATGGTTAGTACACGTTTTAGGCTAATTTATTATTATTTAAATAATAATTTTTTACCATTTTTTACTGGATTTACCCTTTCACCATAGTAAATTAAATATTTACCGAAGTAATTATTCAAAGTGTATAAATATAAGAGTTACCTATTAACAAAATTTTGAAATTTAGATTTCAAATATGGAATCCATTTTCCAAATTCTGAAAACAAAAGTGGATGAAATTAATTTAATATTAATTTTTGTTGTCAAAACAAAAAAAGTGTTTTAATGTACTAATAACTATAAAATGATTGACACTTGATTATTTCTAGTTTAAATTTGAAATTAAGTACAATGAACAAAATTGTATTAAATGGTAAAACAATATTCTAAATATACTTTAAAATCACTCAAATTTATATTTTATCACTATTAATTTTTTTTATTACAAAAGATGTTTTTAAATAAAATTTTGTAATTATCATTATTCATCAAAATATGAATGTTATCAGAAAACAACAAAAAATTTATAGAAACTAAATTCTTATTTCTTGATTATAAAGAAGAAGTTTATTTTTTCAAATTGAATATATAATAGTTTCAAACTTTGTATTTATAAATGGTTCAATTGTATCGTAAAAAACGATTTTGATCTTACATTATGTCTAAGAAACTCATAATATGGATTCTAAAATTATAAAGATTATATAAATTTTAATGTTTAGTTAATTCTATTCATAACTGCTTTTGAACAGCTAGTTTGATTGGTTGTGGTGTGTGTTAGAACTCGAAGTTGCGTACAACATTCACCGCTGTTTTATTCAAAGAGAATTGTACTTTGGAAGGTTGGGGTGTTACATTCTCCCCTCCACCCGAAAATTTCATCCTCTCAATTTGAAATTGTTCTTCGAAAATAAAAGGATTAAAATAGAATATATATTTGTTGGAAAACCCACATCAGAAATTGGGTTAATAAAATTTAGTCTTAATTATAGAAAAATGGAAATGAAAAGTCACCTCCAAATTAAGATCTCAATTAGGAGATCATTGGTTGAAATTAGAGACACATAATTAGAAGAAAAAACGTAAATATCAATAGGGAGTGATTGAGGTCATCAATCAAAAACAAGTTTAAAATTGAGGGCCTCAAAGCCATAAATCTAGGATTATATAAAATATCATCAGTTCAACAAATCATAAGATATTAGGATAACACATGTTTGTTTTTAATATCCCTTCCCTAAATTTTATGAAGTAATTTATTCATATAATAAGTGAAAAAATTATAATTGACATGTAGAGTTACATCCTTTATCTAATTCTACAAAAACTCATATTTCACTCTAGAGGATAATAGAACTTCTAAATATTCTATTTATCCTAATCATATAGGGTTACATAAAAAATTACAATTCATCTATCTGACAATTAAATAAAACTACATTATAGAATTTTTTATGTCCTTTTTATAATATATCAAAATTAGTCTTTATAAATGCTTTAAACATAACAATAATATCCAATGTAAAATATAATCCATTCTAACCACTCGACTTATCCAAAATACTTCTTTCCAAACTCACTATCCAAAATTTATAAGGAAGTTAAACATAAGGAAGATCATTTTTGCCATGTAATAACATGTGAATACATTCATCATGTATTCTTTTAAAATAAAATAACAACATGAATTAAATTAAAACCATATTGATTGCATTCATGCACCCTTATCCTCTATATAATACTGGATATATATCTTATATCCAAAAATATTGAATATTACAACAATGATGAAATAAAAAAACTATTAATCAGTTCTATGGAAGTCAAGAATATACAACATAATTTATCAAAATCCACAATCTATTATTCCAAAATCAAAACCTCGTTACCAGGACAATATTAAGGATTATATTTTCTTCAACCATGTAATTTTAGAAAAAGTTTAGCTTATTATTAAGTGACTTTTCATAGAACCATATAATCTTAAATAATCAATTAAATAGTAATGTAGTACAATCCTTATTTACCTCCATAATTCATATAACCAGTATAATTTTGATACAACACACAAATGAAATAATTCCTTAATATGAACATAAGAACACTATCCATTCCTCTTCATCAGAGGTAGCATCATAACTTGATTATTATAGAAAAGAATCATTTGTAGTATACATTGATGACTAGGAAATTGACTCGTGTAGTGTTCCAAATTTTTGGAGATGACGCATTTTACATTTGAAACCATTTTCTTACCCTTGAAATCACATACTGTGTGTCCTTTTTCTCGAATCATATAACATACTCTCATTCTCTTCAAGCATTTAAAAAGGTGATTCTTCCCACATTTACCACATATGGGAAAATCCATCTTTCCCTTATTCCCTCTATATATATTTCCCTCTACTATCTTGTCTATTATTGGCTTCCCTTAAAATCCATAGGACTTAGAAAAAAATTTACTTATCTTATTAACACATGATAATATTTCTTCATATGATGATAATACGTGTGAGACTATTTTCATTCTAAATTTTTTCTTAACACCATGAATGATATGATATTTCTTACTCATTGGATCATGTGTGTTGCTGTACATCTCATTCCTTCTACTGGGTGCCATTTCAAAACTATGGCATACACGAGATTAGTTTATGAGTAACAATATATAATTCCATACATGAAAAACACTTAACATAAGTTAAAAAGTTTATGGATATAATCCATAATAAGAAAAATGTTTTCATTGATGTTGTATATACACATAAACCGTTCATAATGGTGTGTAATGAAAAAGAGAATTATCCTAAGAATATCCCCTGGGAGTGTCTTCACCAATAGTGCAGAAAGGCATATTATCGTGCACCGGTTTCCGTTCGATTCTAGATCAAAGCAGTGTTTTCAGGTTTTCCCCCTAGGTACATATGTGCCAGAGCCGCCACTACCTTCTCGTATCCAGACTGGGTTGTATTTCTCAGAAATCTCACCAAATCTATACAATACCAAAATTCAAGGAAGTTATTCTATACTAATTCTCAATGTCTATCGAAGGGCTATGTGCCCTAATTAGAGTTTATCTAAATCTTGCTTCCATGCTTTGTACTAAACTACTTATGATACCAACAGTAAAGCCCTGAACCCAATTACCCAGAGTCGGTGCATGATTACATAATATTGGCATGATCACAATAGATTATGTATCGAAATACCTAATAGATTAGTATCCTTTGAAACAGTAGATATATTCATAATTCTTACATTACATCATAAACTGAAAAAAAAAACTTCTACAACATATTGTCCTCATATCCAATCATACTATCCCTACATGTCATTCATAAAATACTTCTTCACATCCTGGTAAAAATATAATAATTAAATGGGTGAGCTCAGATGCTCAGTAAGGATAAAAATATAGCAAAAACATTCTTAAATATACATAAATATTTAAGGCAATGTATAACATAAACAAAAGCCTTTTATACATGAACTTCAGCATAAAATTGCAATCTTAAAACGAAATAATGTCATTTAATTATTCACATGGATATTCTACTAGTTGAATAATCACATGCAATAATATTAACCAATTTCATAATGATGGAATGCATAATTCGATACTATCATAACCACATAGTCACAGTTTTGCTCCAAGACTACAAATAAGAATTTGTCATGGGCTTCTTCTAGGACACTTTTTTGTCTCATGAGACCTACTGATGCATTGAAGAGCTATAGTGGGCTCCAACCGTCATTTTTTATGTCCAATGCATTTCTCATATGAACAGGTTTAAATATAACCTAAGAATTAATATTAAAACTAGCATATGAAATGTCAATACTTTCTCCATAAATAATTAATTGTATAAAAATAACACATCCACAGTCAAACACATCTCAAAATATTCAATACAATATGGGAGGTTTGTATCATAATAAATCAACTTCAAATAAGCTTTAAATCCATCAATGGATGTTGACATAGCTGAAATCATTACTATTTGAGGGAATTATCACTTTTTTTGAAATCATTGAAAATTCACACATTTATAAAGGAAGTAATTTAAAATAGAATTTTTAATCAAAGTGTCCCTTACAACATTGAATCATTTGAAAATAATTATCATTTCAAAATATTCATTTCCAAAAAAATAAATACATAAAATCATTTTACAAAATGGACATTAATTGAAAAGATTTACAAAGATAAATCTTTAAAAAATTTAAAATTATGTTATTGATAATGAGTAACTTTCACAAATCCTTATAATATTCATTTTTAAATCATTTTTATGAAAAATAGACATGGATGATAAAAATTTCCAAGTGAATACTTACACATAAACAATCTCGGATAATAACGAGATTGTAGAATTCACCCTTACCTTGAAAATTTCGTTGGTTGAGGGTATTTTACCATCCGGTATAATGGTGAAATAGTTTTTATTAAATTATACAAGAATCATATACATTAATATGATGTCATATATGATCTTTTAATATTGATTTGTTAATAATATCTTATTATTATCGTCGTTGCGGGTGTTCACGTACTTGTTTTCTTTTATATGTTTTGTAACATAAGTCGTGTTTGTTATGGATAAGTCTTATCTTATTCAAATACATAATGATATCAAGTCCTAAAAAACTATTTTTAGCCATCAAATGAAAATTAATCTTGAATGGATACGATGGGGAATAAATCTCATCACGTTTTGGGAGACGGTAGTGTGTACGTACGCACGAGCGACAATATCATTTTTTGATATTAAAATAATATATAATTGGATGTTATATCATATATATAGAATAATTATCAGGATATATTTAAATTTTACATCAATTCCACATCATTATCATAACCATCAAAATAATATTTCTTTGAATAACAATTACAACATGACTTGGAGACAGTAAGAGTTACGTATGAATGTATGGTGACATGTCATTCAAAGTATTGATAGAATACTGAAAAAGGTTTTATAATATTTATAATAACATCAAATTATATAGGATATACTAGAGTTATTATTTTAGAATTCAAATAATAATGATTGATGATGATGATGAAGAAAGGAACTTGAAAGAGTGTGGTGAATACATTACCTCCTCTTCAGATTCTTCCTTTTGATTTGATCAAATGGGCTTATTATGATGGCTATCTGATCAAAATAATTCCTCTAGGTTGAAGTGAGGGACGTTGATAAAATATTTAGGCAGTGTTTGGCTAAGCTAAAAGGATTTGAAGGTGTGAAATATTGAGAAGGGGGAGTTCCCTTTTATAAGAGGGGTGAGGGGCACCTTAGGAAAAGCTAGAAATATTATTATATAATAAATTTATATTCCTTTTCTAATGGCTCAAAAGTGTATTATTTCATGTATAAGGTTGTTATAGGTTGAAAATCACTCAACCAATAGATTTTAGACAGTTTTGGGTCAATATATTAACATTATCTTTTTTATTTAACTATTAGTTAAATAGTTTGACATTTACCATGTCTCTTTGTATATTTATATTATATAGATAATAAACCAACTATAAACATCCTATATACCCCCAAGTGGTCCATTAATAATACACATATCATTATATAAGTCCTTTTTCTGAACCACTGATTTTTATTAATAGAATATCAATTAATAAAATAATATTAGTTTTTAATAATCCTTAATGTCAAATTTCAAACTATTTAATAATTGAATTTTGTAAAATTATTAACAACATCATTAATTCGAACTAAATTAATTTCATAAATACACACATGTAATATTGACCAATAATTTTTTTTATGTCATCAATACTTCCAAAATATATATATTTAAATATTTATTATACTAATTATTTGATTCTTTTATTAATAAAGAATATACTGCATCATTATTGTGTCATAAATAAATTTAATTATTAAATGTCTAAAAATTATAAATAATAAACCATTAAGTAGGAAAATTCATTTTCTTCATAATTAATATTTATAATGGGAAATATAACATACATAACCCTATGTAAAAATTTATTTTCTAAAAGATATATGGTTATGTCATTTTTTTATTTACTTTAACTTAATTAATATAATGTGCCATTATCACATACAAGATGATCCATGGGGTCCCAAAATCTTCCCAATGTTACCCATATTCATTAATGTACCAACCAATTTGGTTAGGACACGATTTAGGGTAATTTATTATTATTATTATTATTATATTAGTTTCTTACCCTTATTTTACGGATTTACCATTTAACCTTGGTAAATAAAATATTTACTGATGTAATTAATCAAAATTTCTAAAAATAACAGTTACCTATTTACAAAATTTATAAATCCTAATTCTAAATATGGAACCCATTTTTTCAAATTCAAATCATAGAAGTGGATGAAATTAATTTAATATTAATTTATGATGTCAAAACAAAAGATGTGTTTTTAAGAAATAATAAATATCAAAAGATTGGCACTTGTTTATGTTAGGTCTAAATGTGAAATTACGCCCAATGACAAAAATTGTATTAATTGGACAAAATATATTGTAAATATATTTTAAAATCACTCAAATTAAAAAATATTCACTATTAATTATTGCTATTAAAAAAATTGTTTTTATTTAAAATTTTGTATTTTTCACATTTCATCAAAATATGAATGTTATCAGAAAAGTATCAAAAAATTATTGAAACTAAATTATTATTTCATGATTCAAATTAATAAGTTTATTTTGTCAAATTGAATATATAAAATTATAAAATGTTTTATTTAAAAATGGTTTACCATTAAAAGCCGATAAAAATTCATTTTTTAAAAAATATTTCTTTTATCTAAAAAATGAATTTGTTCTTACATTATGGCTAAGAAAATCATAATATTGATTCAAAAATGATAAGGATTATATAATGTTCAAAATTCAGTTAATAATATTTATAACCGCCTTTGAACGGCTAGTTTGATTGGTTGTGGTGTGTGTTAGAACTTGAAGTTGCGTACAACACATGCTAATTTATTATTCATTGAGAAGCGTACCGTGGAAGCTTGGGGTGTTCCAACTTACACATACATATAAAAATACACAAGTATGTCTATATGTATACCTATTTATGAATTATACATACACATACATTAAAATTTACACATATGTAAAAAAAATACTTACAATTACATATATGCCTACGAACATTTACATACTCAAACATACAAATAGTTAACTTAGATAGACAAAAACACAACACCACACAACAGAACTGATGCATACAGAAACAGCACATACAAAAAAAACACATACAAACCCACATATACAAATGCATATACAATTTATTATTAAATTATTTAATTTTAATATAAATATAAAAATTCATGTACGAATCACATTTTTAAATAGTTATATGAAATTTTATATCATATAATTGTTTTTATAAAATATTTACAAATCATATTATTATTAATTATATAACAGTATTAAAAAAAATTATGAATATAAAATTTTACATTTACATCGACTAATTTAAATTTGATTCATTTTTATATTTAAAATTAGAAATATAGAATTCCATTATATTAAATTTTATATAAACCATTTATATATATATTAAATTTAGTTATATATACTTGTTGATATATAAATATAATATAAAAATATATAATAATGTATATATATATATATTTACCTTATTTGATTTATCATTTAGAAACCCAATTTTGTTTTCTCATAATGGTAGGACATTTATCAATGTAAGAAAAATGCAAAGAAAAATGGAACACTTTTGTTAGACTTATTTAGAAGCTACGTTGAGTATTTCTTGATTGGAAATAATGTGACATGAATATAAATATTAGGTAATTTCTAATTGGTAATATTTTAAATTAAATGGATTGATTAAATTGAATAATAATAATCAATTATTATTAAATTAATAATAAAATTATCTATAACTTGATTGATAAATATTCCATATGACAATAAATTAATTTATTAATCTCTATTGGAAAAATACATTAATTTCTCTTATAGGATTTCTTGTTTGATAACTAAACATTGGAAATTGGTTGTTCAGTGATGCGTTTTGGGAGGGATGGAGCCTTTACATCATGCCACTTTTTTTGGATACATTAGTAATCATTTCAATTTTGGACTCATCCATTTATACTCATAGAATTGATGTGTTTCATCGCCAATAGTTATGAATGATAGGTAGAGGTGAGAGATTTATTTCCAAACACCTCCATAATAATGGTTTTCTTCTTGTGTGGGGAATTACACTTTGGGGGGAACCGACCATTATTTACATCTTCCCCCATCTATCATGGTAGGTGTTGTCGACGGGGAACTAGGGAATATCATATGAGAAAGGGAACTGATAGTGGTAGGTGTTGATGATTGGGAAGCATGGTATATCATCTGGGAATGGTCAATGACAGAGTGAGGGGATGGTGTTAGTAGTTTTCAAAAGGGAATCGTGTAAGATCATATGTGAATGGGTAGTGACAATTGTAGGTATTGTCTATGGGGTGTCGTATAGGATTCCTTAGAAAGGATAGTGATTATCATGTCCATATTCTCCCGGTCTTCCCTAGTATCCATTGTGGATGGGGAATCATGACTGGTCATGGAGATGAATGTTCTATTATCCATTGTTTATGGGGTGCTGTGGTAGGTACAAAAGATGATTATGGTGGTAGGGAATGATTATTGTGATTCATGGTGTGTCATTTGAGAAAGGTCAGTGACAATCACGTCTATATTCCCCCAGTCTGGCCTAGTAGGTGTGGTTGATTGGGATCCATGATAGGTTGCTCGAGAAAGGGTGGTGATAGTAATACCCTTATCCCTCCCATTTTTTCTGTTCGGAATTGTCAATGGGACGTCGTGGTGGGTGGTCTGAAGGAGGTCGGGGAACCCCATGGGTAACGTGGGAAACACATTGTGTCACTGTTGCATCTTTGGAATGGTGAATCAACACTCTATTGCATAGAATGGGTGTTTGAAATCCTCATATTGAACATTTTTTACGGGCACTAACTTAATCTTCATGCCTTACTAATGCATATTTAATTCATAAACCAAAGATATTATTCCTTATAGATACATAACCATTTGTACCAAATCTCTTATTCATTATATCAAACAACTCGAATATTTTTGACAATATTGCATTAATTTTTTTACCATGATCATATTTTATTCTATTAGTCTCTGTGATTATTGAAACATGATATTTAAAAATATATAATCTATATTTTTTTAAACCACACTTTTTACATTAATACATCTAACCCCCATTTCCCTTTTATCACCAATTTTGTTGTGCTTACTTTCTAATTGACTAAAATCTTTCAATTGACCCAAAAATAGTTATGAGTTCATATAATTTAATTAAATTTTTTATGGTACAATGGGTTATATGTATACTTATGTGTGTGTGTGTGTGTCTCTACTCAGATACAAATATATAAAAATCTATTTTCATTGTATATGAGAAATCGTTATATTGTTTTAAATATTAATTAAAGAACCTAGACAGATTAATGGACATGGTATGTAAGAAATTTTGTTTGTATTTTTAGTTATCTATTTATAAAATATATATACATATCATATATATGTGTTGAACCAGCATTTCGAGTTCTGGTCATTATACATGGTATTAGAGAAACAATCTAGATAATTTTTGATAATTTGAATAAAATTAATAATATAAAATAAGCCTCATCTGTAAAATTATTTTCCCTATTTTCACAAACAAATTATGTTGATGTAATTATTTAGAGGGGGAATATTTTAAGAGCCCAATAATTAATTTTTTTATAAAAATATTTTATTAAATGGATATATCTATAATTAATAAATAATTATAAAAATTTTAAGATGTTTTTCTGTCAAAATAATTAATGGAATTAAGTGTCATAAATAACATTGAATCATTTGAAAATAATTATCATTTCAAAATATTCATTTCCAAAAAAATAAATACATAAAATCATTTTACAAAATGGACATTAATTGAAAAGATTTACAAAGATAAATCTTTAAAAAATTTAAAATTATGTTATTGATAATGAGTAACTTTCACAAATCCTTATAATATTCATTTTTAAATCATTTTTATGAAAAATAGACATGGATGATAAAAATTTCCAAGTGAATACTTACACATAAACAATCTCGGATAATAACGAGATTGTAGAATTCACCCTTACCTTGAAAATTTCGTTGGTTGAGGGTATTTTACCATCCGGTATAATGGTGAAATAGTTTTTATTAAATTATACAAGAATCATATACATTAATATGATGTCATATATGATCTTTTAATATTGATTTGTTAATAATATCTTATTATTATCGTCGTTGCGGGTGTTCACGTACTTGTTTTCTTTTATATGTTTTGTAACATAAGTCGTGTTTGTTATGGATAAGTCTTATCTTATTCAAATACATAATGATATCAAGTCCTAAAAAACTATTTTTAGCCATCAAATGAATATTAATCTTGAATGGATACGATGGGGAATAAATCTCATCACGTTCTGGGAGACGGTAGTGTGTACATACGCACGAGCGACAATATCATTTTTTGATATTAAAATAATATATAATTGGATTTTATATCATATATATAGAATAATTATCAGGATATATTTAAATTTTACATCAATTCCACATCATTATCATAACCATCAAAATAATATTTCTTTGAATAACAATTACAACATGACTTGGAGACAGTAAGAGTTACGTATGAATGTATGGTGACATGTCATTCAAAGTATTGATAGAATACTGAAAAAGGTTTTATAATATTTATAATAACATCAAATTATATAGGATATACTAGAGTTATTATTTTAGAATTCAAATAATAATGATTGATGATGATGATGAAGAAAGGAACTTGAAAGAGTGTGGTGAATACATTACCTCCTCTTCAGATTCTTCCTTTTGATTTGATCAAATGGGCTTATTATGATGGCTATCTGATCAAACTAATTCCTCTAGGTTGAAGTGAGGGACGTTGATAAAATATTTAGGCAGTGTTTGGCTAAGCTAAAAGGATTTGAAGGTGTGAAATATTGAGAAGGGGGAGTTCCCTTTTATAAGAGGGGTGAGGGGCACCTTAGGAAAAGCTAGAAATATTATTATATAATAAATTTATATTCCTTTTCTAATGGCTCAAAAGTGTATTATTTCATGTATAAGGTTGTTATAGGTTGAAAATCACTCAACCAATAGATTTTAGACAGTTTTGGGTCAATATATTAACATTATCTTTTTTATTTAACTATTAGTTAAATAGTTTGACATTTACCATGTCTCTTTGTATATTTATATTATATAGATAATAAACCAACTATAAACATCCTATATACCCCCAAGTGGTCCATTAATAATACACATATCATTATATAAGTCCTTTTTCTGAACCACTGATTTTTATTAATAGAATATCAATTAATAAAATAATATTAGTTTTTAATAATCCTTAATGTCAAATTTCAAACTATTTAATAATTGAATTTTGTAAAATTATTAACAACATCATTAATTCGAACTAAATTAATTTCATAAATACACACATGTAATATTGACCAATAATTTTTTTTATGTCATCAATACTTCCAAAATATATATATTTAAATATTTATTATACTAATTATTTGATTCTTTTATTAATAAAGAATATACTGCATCATTATTGTGTCATAAATAAATTTAATTATTAAATGTCTAAAAATTATAAATAATAAACCATTAAGTAGGAAAATTCATTTTCTTCATAATTAATATTTATAATGGGAAATATAACATACATAACCCTATGTAAAAATTTATTTTCTAAAAGATATATGGTTATGTCATTTTTTTATTTACTTTAACTTAATTAATATAATGTGCCATTATCACATACAAGATGATCCATGGGGTCCCAAAATCTTCCCAATGTTACCCATATTCATTAATGTACCAACCAATTTGGTTAGGACACGATTTAGGGTAATTTATTATTATTATTATTATTATATTAGTTTCTTACCATTATTTTACGGATTTACCATTTAACCTTGGTAAATAAAATATTTACCGATGTAATTAATCAAAATTTCTAAAAATAACAGTTACCTATTTACAAAATTTATAAATCCTAATTCTAAATATGGAACCCATTTTTTCAAATTCAAATCATAGAAGTGGATGAAATTAATTTAATATTAATTTATGATGTCAAAACAAAAGATGTGTTTTTAAGAAATAATAAATATCAAAAGATTGGCACTTGTTTATGTTAGGTCTAAATGTGAAATTACGCCCAATGACAAAAATTGTATTAATTGGACAAAATATATTCTAAATATATTTTAAAATCACTCAAATTAAAAAATATTCACTATTAATTATTGCTATTAAAAAAATTGTTTTTATTTAAAATTTTGTATTTTTCACATTTCATCAAAATATGAATGTTATCAGAAAAGTATCAAAAAATTATTGAAACTAAATTATTATTTCATGATTCAAATTAATAAGTTTATTTTGTAAAATTGAATATATAAAATTATAAAATGTTTTATTTAAAAATGGTTTACCATTAAAAGCCGATAAAAATTCATTTTTTAAAAAATATTTCTTTTATCTAAAAAATGAATTTGTTCTTACATTATGGCTAAGAAAATCATAATATTGATTCTAAAATGATAAGGATTATATAATGTTCAAAATTCAGTTAATAATATTTATAACCGCTTTTGAACGGCTAGTTTGATTGGTTGTGGTGTGTGTTAGAACTTGAAGTTGCGTACAACACATGCTAATTTATTATTCATTGAGAAGCGTACCGTGGAAGCTTGGGGTGTTCCAACTTACACATACATATAAAAATACACAAGTATGTCTATATGTATACCTATTTATGCATTATACATACACATACATTAAAATTTACACATATGTAAAAAAAATACTTACAATTACATATATGCCTACGAACATTTACATACTCAAACATACAAATAGTTAACTTAGATAGACAAAAACACAACACCACACAACAGAACTGATGCATACAGAAACAGCACATACAAAAAAAACACATACAAACCCACAGATACAAATGCATATACAATTTATTATTAAATTATTTAATTTTAATATAAATATAAAAATTCATGTACGAATCACATTTTTAAATAGTTATATGAAATTTTATATCATATAATTGTTTTTATAAAATATTTACAAATCATATTATTATTAATTATATAACAGTATTAAAAAAAATTATGAATATAAAATTTTACATTTACATCGACTAATTTAAATTTGATTCATTTTTATATTTAAAATTAGAAATATAGAATTCCATTATATTAAATTTTATATAAACCATTTATATATATATTAAATTTAGTTATATATACTTGTTGATATATAAATATAATATAAAAATATATAATAATGTATATATATATATATTTACCTTATTTGATTTATCATTTAGAAACCCAATTTTGTTTTCTCATAATGGTAGGACATTTATCAATGTAAGAAAAATGCAAAGAAAAATGGAACACTTTTGTTAGACTTATTTAGAAGCTACGTTGAGTATTTCTTGATTGGAAATAATGTGACATGAATATAAATATTAGGTAATTTCTAATTGGTAATATTTTAAATTAAATGGATTGATTAAATTGAATAATAATAATCAATTATTATTAAATTAATAATAAAATTATCTATAACTTGATTGATAAATATTCCATATGACAATAAATTAATTTATTAATCTCTATTGGAAAAATACATTAATTTCTCTTATAGGATTTCTTGTTTGATAACTAAACATTGGAAATTGGTTGTTCAGTGATGCGTTTTGGGAGGGATGGAGCCTTTACATCATGCCACTTTTTTTGGATACATTAGTAATCATTTCAATTTTGGACTCATCCATTTATACTCATAGAATTGATGTGTTTCATCGCCAATAGTTATGAATGATAGGTAGAGGTGAGAGATTTATTTCCAAACACCTCCATAATAATGGTTTTCTTCTTGTGTGGGGAATTACACTTTGGGGGGAACCGACCATTATTTACATCTTCCCCCATCTATCATGGTAGGTGTTGTCGACGGGGAACTAGGGAATATCATATGAGAAGGGGAACTGATAGTGGTAGGTGTTGATGATTGGGAAGCATGGTATATCATCTGGGAATGGTCAATGACGGAGTGAGGGGATGGTGTTAGTAGTTTTCAAAAGGGAATCGTGTAAGATCATATGTGAATGGGTAGTGACAATTGTAGGTATTGTCTATGGGGTGTCGTATAGGATTCCTTAGAAAGGATAGTGATTATCATGTCCATATTCTCCCGGTCTTCCCAAGTATCCATTGTGGATGGGGAATCATGACTGGTCATGGAGATGAATGTTCTATTATCCATTGTTTATGGGGTGCTGTGGTAGGTACAAAAGATGATTATGGTGGTAGGGAATGATTATTGTGATTCATGGTGTGTCATTTGAGAAAGGTCAGTGACAATCACGTCTATATTCCCCCAGTCTGGCCTAGTAGGTGTGGTTGATTGGGATCCATGATAGGTTGCTCGAGAAAGGGTGGTGATAGTAATACCCTTATCCCTCCCATTTTTTCTGTTCGGAATTGTCAATGGGACGTCGTGGTGGGTGGTCTGAAGGAGGTCGGGGAACCCCATGGGTAACGTGGGAAACACATTGTGTCACTGTTGCATCTTTGGAATGGTGAATCAACACTCTATTGCATAGAATGGGTGTTTGAAATCCTCATATTGAACATTTTTTACGGGCACTAACTTAATCTTCATGCCTTACTAATGCATATTTAATTCATAAACCAAAGATATTTTTCCTTATAGATACATAACCATTTGTACCAAATCTCTTATTCATTATATCAAACAACTCGAATATTTTTGACAATATTGCATTAATTTTTTTACCATGATCATATTTTATTCTATTAGTCTCTGTGATTATTGAAACATGATATTTAAAAATATATAATCTATATTTTTTTAAACCACACTTTTTACATTAATACATCTAACCCCCATTTCCCTTTTATCACCAATTTTGTTGTGCTTACTTTCTAATTGACTAAAATCTTTCAATTGACCCAAAAATAGTTGTGAGTTCATATAATTTAATTAAATTTTTTATGGTACAATGGGTTATATGTATACTTATGTGTGTGTGTGTGTGTCTCTACTCAGATACAAATATATAAAAATCTATTTTCATTGTATATGAGAAATCGTTATATTGTTTTAAATATTAATTAAAGAACCTAGACAGATAAATGGACATGGTATGTAAGAAATTTTGTTTGTATTTTTAGTTATCTATTTATAAAATATATATACATATCATATATATGTGTTGAACCAGCATTTCGAGTTCTGGTCATTATACATGGTATTAGAGAAACAATCTAGATAATTTTTGATAATTTGAATAAAATTAATAATATAAAATAAGCCTCATCTGTAAAATTATTTTCCCTATTTTCACAAACAAATT
Source organism: Viscum album (assembly GCA_963277665.1). Lineage (NCBI taxonomy): Eukaryota > Viridiplantae > Streptophyta > Magnoliopsida > Santalales > Viscaceae > Viscum > Viscum album. Next base: position 692,265,848 of record OY728152.1, read on the forward strand.
ATGTTGATGTAATTATTTAGAGGGGGAATATTTTAAGAGCCCAATAATTAATTTTTTTATAAAAATATTTTATTAAATGTATATATCTATAATTAATAAATAATTATAAAAATTTTAAGATGTTTTTCTGTCAAAATAATTAATGGAATTAAGTGTCATAAATAAATTTATTATTTGGTAATTAAAATAGTTTAAATTATTTATAACTATTATTTAGAGTTTCCAAGTTAATATTCTAAATAAAAATATGATTTTTTATTATTTTAAAGAATATTTTCAAGTAAATAATTTTTTTAAATAATTAATTTAAAATATAATTTGTTGTTTTAATATTAATTAAGGATAAAACATGTTTTTATAAATTCTTATTATTATGAAAAATAAACATCATATTTATTTTCTAATGACAAAATTAATTAAATTTATTTATATTAAAATGTTAAATTATAAATATATATATTAAAAATCATGAAAATGTTATGTATATTAAAATGAATTTATATTATGATTACAATATATGTTAAATCAATTATATGAATAAAAATATGCATGATTTAAAAAAATATAGTTTATATGTTCCGATAAAACAAAATGATAAAAAAAATATTATTTTATATTAATATAATAATAAAATCCTTGATTTTCCAAATGAAAAAGATAAGTTTCAGAAAAAAAAAAGTCAAAATAAAAAGGGGTAATTATTTTTATAAAAAGTGGAAATATTATAATGATTAATACATACATTAGTAATAAAGTAAAACATAAGGTTATTTTAAAATATGAGGTTGTATTAAAAATTTCATCATGTCAATGTACAAGTGAATTGGTCACAGTCAATATGGAATTCCACCTTCACTATCTATGAGTTGTAAAACTGCTCGAGTTTTTTTAACAATTTTTATCATTTTTTTAACATTAATCAATTTTTCCATCAGACTATATCCTAGTATCAACAATACATATAAAAACATAGTAAATATATTTTTTAATACTCACTTTTCACATCAAAACATATTACACTCATCTACCCATGTTCTACCATTTTGTTTTTCTCAATATCTGAACTCATATAACTCAATTGACCTAAAAACATATATGTGTTCATTTCATTTAATAAAATTAATTGTTTCTCAAAGGGTTATATATATATTTATATATATAAATATATACATATATATAACTATATATATTCAGTGTACATGAAAAGGGATAAATTTGTTTTTTTTCGATCCTGGGCTAGTAAAAGATCCATGTATGTAATAACTGTTTTGTGTATTTTTGGTCATCTTTATATACAAAAAATTAACATCATCTATAATGGATGAACCTAGGTGGCATATTTAGGTCATTATAGTTTTTTAATTATATTATAAATTTGTCTATTTTAATGTACATTTAACAATAAAAAACTATATGAAATGCATGTCTATGTGTGTTACCCAATACATACATTACTTGTAGACATTTCTTTATAATCATAAAACACTTCAAATTTGTTAATATTTACATTATAAATTTCTATTTGTAATTATAAACTAAATACATTATATATCTCTTATGTTTCTCAATTCGTAGATAATATTTTTTTATTGAAATGATATCTTACATTACATCAATTATATTTATTAAATCATCTATAATATTTACTAAAATATATATATACAGTATTATGTTTTAAATTATAATAGAAATGTATATTATATTATATAAATATACATTTTAAATGATTTTAAAATAAAAATACATTGTTAAATCATTTTAATTTATAAATTATATTAATATAATTATAACTGAAATCAATGAATATAATTAGTTTTTAATATAACATATTTTGAGATTATGAGAATATTTTTTATTAATCACAATCGATATAACTATGGAATAATAAATTAATAATAAAGATTTATATTTAATTATGAATATATTAGATCAAATGAATTACATACATGTTACATTTTAATTTATAAATTATATAGATAATTTTACTCTATTATATATTGATATTAAAATATGATATTTATTTTATTTCCAAATATATATTATATCAAGAAAATAATATATTATTTATCAATTAAATTATTTTTATTCCTAAAATTTTTTAGTGTTTTCATACATTAAACAGTTATTGGATTAGTGGGAACCCACATATAGGACCCAAAGAATAAAAAAAATACAAATTCCAACACAATTCAAAATTTCTAATTGAAAATATTTTCTAGGATTTTAAACTGAATCGTGATACTGGGTCATTGGGAGTGTGTGATGATTCCAATTATGTTGAGGGGATTTTTGAGATTTTTTATGCATTAAATTATTTCCCTAGAAAAGGATTGGTATTGGTGGATGATAAAACATCAGTTCTCAAATATGAATTATGATCCAAACCTTGACCACGACACAATATTCTACATGTTATTTTGTTTTGGTATTTTTTGGATGGAATTTATTGGGCACAAAGAAGATATTATTCATTGGATGATACTTCATGGAGATAATGGGTTTTATGAAGGTTTCATATGCATCAGATTCTTCTGGTTGGTGAATAACTATCAGGATTTTTTCAAGTTCGAGGCATCATACATAATATTATACAAGACATAAATGGAAAGACAAAAAGGCTATCAAATATTGACATAGAAAGGACTTATCCGGGATCTGATATTCTTCATGTTAAATTAATTAATAATTTAAATCAATTCTTATGAACTGTTTCCTCATTATTGTAATATTCCACAACATATTAATTAATAATGCATCACTCATGACACACCAAATTTATCTATATTTTTTGTAATTATTATAATCCTGGTTTATGAAACAAATTATAGTACATGATTCAGGATGGAAATTAATTAAAATCATAAATCCAATGGAAAATTATTCCCAACGACATATAACAATATCAAATTAGACATAATCATGAAAAATTCCTATAAGAGGGTTCATTATAATAATCTCCCATCCTGAACCCTTTAATGTACAAATCTGATATAAGGTTGAAAATTTTGGAATGAATGATAATATAACACGAAGATGTATAATTTTCCCATCAATTATAAAAATAAATATCAAATCAGAATTATGCTTGAGGATTTTACAATATCACTTTATTTTGCATTTGAATGGTTCCTTCAAAGTGGATCAGCGCAACATGGTATCTATTTTAGTCTTCCCAGGTAAATGTTCTTAAATATTCCCATAATAATTAATATAGATTTTATTTTTCATCCATCATGGGACATAAAACTATTTCATAACATCTAGATCAATGGGATACATGGATGGATTTACAGTACATTAACCAATGATCTCTAATCATTTTTATTGAGAAAAAAAACCCCACGCATTTAACATACCAATATTTTTAGATTTTAGAATTCAATAACTATTCTTATCTGTATTATAATACTGTCCCATATAAGAATAAATAATTAATTTAACACAAATATCTCATTCTATGCAAGTCTAACATGGTTCAAAAAGCATTCCATAATCTGACTAACATATATAAGTTGGAGACCGATTATTGTAATATGTAGCTTGAGTTCCCTAAAAAGGGATATATATATATTTTCATAATAATTTTGAAACATTTAAATAATATCTTATAATGGTTGTTTAACATAATGGAATTTAATGGTGTTTATTTTTATATAGAAATAAATTTTCATGCCATGAGTGGAATTCTTAATGCATTAAAAGTTCAATACATCAGTCTGTTTCATACAAAAAAATTTATTTGGAGATTCTAATCATTCATAATGTAAATAAGAAGTTCAATAATTTAAAAATATAATTATATGAATCATACCATTGATAATATATGGGAATATCAATTTTAACATTTTATTTAGAAGCACAAATGAATATGTGTTGGATGAGGGTGATATCTATTTATATTTATCTTAATTACCATAAACTATATCATGCATTATAGAATGGAAAATACAATTCATGAAATTATAAAAACAGTAATCTTTAACCACGAAAACATAGGAAGGAATTTCTTATTATTCATAAAATATTGTGATCTTGAACTAGATAGAATACATGGGTAGTGTTTCTCATTATTATGTTTTTATGTACGATGATGTTTTAATAGGTACACTCCTTAATAATGATCTGAAACATTCTCATATATATACACCCAATTTTATTATTATTCATAAAATAATTTATATCTGGATGGACATGAGATTTGTGGATTTTGTAGAAAATTAAAATCATGAATTTTCATAGAAAAATAAAATATTAAAAGGATGGTTGTTATTATTCCAGTAATGTGTAGAAAATATGATGATGTTTTCTAATTTCTTATTTTGGAGAAGTGTGGATGCATGCAAAAAAGATAAGATTATAAACTGCCATATAATTTTGGAGGAAAGAACACTTTGGAGGGGACATATGTTATTATTCCTTAAAAAGAATATTGAGGATTCATATATTCCCATTATCCGTCACCTAGATGCTAAAATTCTCAAATTTTTTAATCTGTACAAATAAATGAATTAGTTATTTGTGGATAGATTTATAAGAAAATAAATATCTAGATTCAAGAAATTTTTCTATTATGTGTAAGGAAGGTGAATTTTTTTAAGGTTTAATTTAAATATTCCAAAAAAATCCAACATATAATTTTTTTATGTTGCAAAAAATTTTAGATTTTTTGAAAGATTGATATATTATGGCAGGATAACGATATGTAGGTTAAAATTCAATGTATCACAGTGACATCTGTCATCTGGAAGCTCTAGGAGACCGGGTTTTATGAGAGTATTGGTAGGTACAAATTGATCTAAATCCTTTAGGTGAGAGAGAACATGCCAGTTTTTTAGGTGGGTTCTCTTTTTAAATGAGGGATGCGGTAAGATACAATTTTTTGAATTAAAGACATGCCCATTGTTGTAGAAAACTCAACCAGAAAATGGGTTAGATTTTTCCCTCATTCGTTTGGTACAAATCTAAATGTGGATGGTTATTTCATAATTGGTAATATTAGAGGGGGTGGTCACCTCAGAGACACAAGGGGGTCGGTCCTTATTTCTTTTAGCTCATTTTTTCTTCCATGGAATTCTAGGAGCATAGAGGTTTGATGTGCTTCACATGGGAATCTTGTTATGAATTAATTATTATTTTAAATTTATATGGTTGAGATGGACTATGAGGTATTAGAGATTATTCTTCCAGGTAATATAGAACCCCCAAGGAATATGATAAACATTATTAGTAGCTTCAAAAGAGAGAATCTATAAGGGAGGATTTCCCATCATGTTTGCAGAGAGTCCAATTTTTATATAGACACTCATTATCGTGTAGGAATAGTAGAGGAGTCTCATATTGTCTACAATAGTTTGATCACTCTTATTCTTTAATGTATTTCTATTACACATTGGGTTTCCTTTAGACTTCACAACTCTAGACTTCTATAATCCTCATTTTAATTTTCTTTAATGGGTTCTTATCACCATCCATATTTTTAAATAAAACATCAATAGTTCGTCCATACACTGAAGGATTCTATGATAAAATAATCATACTATAAAAATATTCATACATTAAATAAAATTTATTTATGAATATAGTTAATTATTTATGTATTATTTAGAACTTCTTATTGAAATTTAAGCCCCTTCCTCCTTAACAAAGAGAAAGTGATTTTTTTTAAAATAATAAATAATGATGGCTAAGAACATTATGATGTTTCAATACCCTTGAAGAATTGGCGTTGATTGATCTGGTATTAAACACATCCAATCAAATCAGTGTTTTCAAATTCATTTTAAGTGGGATTTATTTAAAACAATCCTCTAGGTATTAAATATTTTAAATCTTCAACTTACATAAAACACTTTTCATGTATCATATTACATATTAATTTTTAGTGAATTAGTAACTATGGGGTCTCTAGATATATTTTCATAGTGATTTAGAATAATAAATTCTTTAAAATTTAAAATATTTAGTATTCCCCATATGATTTTTATTATTTTATCTTGGATAATGATTCCTCCATTATGTGTTTTATGCATTTCAATTGGATTATGAAGGGTATATTTAAACATCAGAGTCACATTTAAAATTACTTGATGAAAATAATGTGATAAAATATTTAGAGTTATCAATTACATGAATTATGGAATATGTTTTTGTGTAAGTGGAACATCGAGTCGAACTGTCTATAGTGTCTGTTAGATTTATGATTACATGATTCATACAATGTAAAAAATATTTTAAGGATCTTTTTCCTAAATAATCATGAAATTATTCCTGTGATTGATAGGTTTCCTCAGGAGTGAAAAATGTTTTTAAAGAAAATTTTATTTCTAATCTAAAATTACACACATTATGTAATAAAGATATCATCATGTGTTCGATTGATGTCTGACCATTTCCTAAACATCAAAAATGAATTACACATATGATTCGTGATGTATTAAAACAAACATAACATGTTTGTTTTTTTGTGATTGAAACATATTTTTATCTAAAAAATGAATTTTAAATAGAAAACATATATTTTAATAAAAATTAAAAAAACATGTATATTATTAATTCATATATTATTACTACATTTTACAAACGACATATGGGTAGTTTTAAAAAATCACCAAAATAATTTGAATGTGCTTCCTCAATTTTGATAATTTCACATTCCTTTTTTATAGAAATTTCATTTTTAATTGTAAAAAGCACATTTAGTACTTTATAAATTGAAATCACCTACAACTGAACATAACCAGGTCAAATAAAAAACATATACCATTATGATGAAAAAAATAGAACCTGAGTGCATAATAATTTTTGTAGAAATTGTTGATAATTTTTTCTATGATCATATTTTTATAATAATTCTGTACATAATGGTTAAATTAAAAAAATTATAGTTGATGTTATTTAGTAATGATATTTATGCAAATTTACAATATAGGTATTAGGTAAAAATTATTATGAAATTAGTTGGAATGTATGGATTAAAATAAAAAAAATTAACTAAATAATTTGTATAATGTCACCTCTTCATGATATATGCATACATCATATCAAACATTTTATTTTCTATCCATTTAAAAAATATTATCTATTTTAAATAAATGATATTTTGGTAGTCATTATATTATAGAAAAAATATAAATAAAAATGGATTAATAGGTACTTTACATTAAATTGTAATTATCATTGAAAATAACACATTGTGGATGAAAGTTTATTTATGGAATATAATATCTTTCATAAAATTTCAAATGAAATATCCAAAATTATTTCCATTAGTTTTTTACATTCATAAACTATATTTCAACATTTTTTACATTATCAAAATAAATTTCAACTATTAGTGGAGATAGTTTTATACCTTCTTACAAACTCTAATTGAATGATGTTATCCAACATCAGTATTTATGTCATCATGGTAGAAATGAATGATTTCATAGAATCACATTCATTGATGAATGTTCTAAAATAAATAAATTTTTACCTTGTTCACAAATGGGATAACATTGAGTTCCATTAAAACCTTATCTTATGATATGATTATAAGTAGAAAAATCATTTCTAGTCTAATACAACAAAGAATTCAAAATTAAATAAATTTTTTTATGAATTATAAACCATAATAACTAATTACAAAATTAATTTAAAAATTTATTCACATGGATCCAAATAAATATCAATATCAATAAACTATTTTATTTTTTATATAATGGGATACAATAGATTTTATCTGCCGTTAATTCCTAACTATGGTGTAATGTTATAAATTTTCAACATCACTATTCATATACATTGAGTAAAACATTGAAAATAAAATCCATTCAATCTGTCACTAAATTGAATAAGATGATGGTCTATGAAATCATTTTAAATTTAGGATATTTGTGATCAATTTTATTTCACTTAAGGGAGTCAATTGGGTGTGTTTTTTTCTCATATATATATATTTTATCTACATCACATGCCAATTGTATTACAATATCGTCACATCTGTATTGGTTCCTAAACCAATTAGTGATTTAAAATTACCATAAAATAGTCAAAATTATTTATTAATCATTCATTTATCGATATGTACCATACAATGGGAATTTTTTCAGTGATTCATAGTACTCTCAAAATAGTATTCAATCATTTAGATTATCATTTCTTGTTTCATAGATCAGACCTGTTGTATGTAGTATTCTCTTAGTACAATATTATTTTTGTCTGAGCTTATTATATACATGGAACATAACATTTAGTAGAGAAATAAGTTCATAAAATCTTGTGTCAACCAATTCCTTGAAAAAAAAATTACTATATATCTTCATTATTGTTTAAAATGAAGGATATGTTGTACAACCAGTATAAATTGTGGTCTATTCACAACACTTTAACTACTAAAATAGTTTTCAGTGATCATGAACGTGATATTAAATTGTAAATTACTTTTCCTCAATATAATATTTACCATCACAAAATCTAGAATCAAATATTCACAGGTTCATTAACATTGTTAAAACATCTTTTCATATCATATTATATATAATGAAAAATGTTAACCATATCACTTGATATATTCAATTTTTACTTATGATTACTCCCACATTTATATAATTTATCTATTCCATGATATATAATGTGTTTTTACAACTCATATTTTCTAATTATTCTAGAATAATAAAAGTGTAACCACAAAAAAAGTATTTTATAAGGGTTATACATATGATTTTTTTCAAATTTGATGTATTCCATCATCATACTCATTTTTTATGATTAGAATGATTCCATTTTCTATTCATATTAATCCTATTTGATTAAATAAAATTAATAATAAATAAAATAAATAAATAAAACGAATGTATGGATATATAAACTAGAATTTCATTTCTTATGATAGTATTTATTCTAAAAAAAATGCTACAGTAATAAGAGATAAATGATGTGTATTAAGATTTTTTTGTAGTGTTGGAAATCATTAAAAAAAGGAATTTTTGAAATCAATACAGTTAAAAATAATCTATTTAATGATTCATATATTACGAAACATCTCGAGGATGGTTTCTATAACATTCCTAGTTTGGTGTAAAGCAATAGGGAAGAATTTATGTTCATAAATTCTATCACATGGTAAATAGATGATCTGGGGGTGTTTTGATGATAGGATACATAGGAACTTGTGTTGATCATTTATCAGATGATAAAAATATTTATATGGGCCAATTATCTAACCTTTAAAACCATAAATTTAATAAAGCAATATAAATTAATTGCTTAAAATATATAAAATTTTGGGTTTTTCAAAATCGTGGGAACTAATAATATTAACTGAAAAAAGGTCAAAATGATGACATAAAAAATCCAATATTGATGAGGATTTATTCAGTGGGGATAATATAAAAATCACATTAAAAAGAATGAACCTCTATATTATTATATATAGATATGGGATGGATTTCTAAAGAAACAACAATGGGGTTAGTAGGGGAAGTATCTACCAAGAGTGAATAAATAAAGACCCCATCTTATGAGGGAAACAAATTTATGTGATGATAATCCCATAATTGGAATTCTTCCTGTAACTCAGCATCATATGGACACATTCATTTTAGAGCTACATGAAATTATTTTTAATGTGGAGATGTTATGCTAAAATTTAATTTCTAATTTATGATATGTTTTTTTAAAAAAAATGTGATTTTAATAATGGAATATATGTAAAAAATATAAAGGTGATGTAGAACAAGGAGGTATGTCTCCCAACAAAAAAATGTGTTCTCTCGAGAAACCATAATAGGTAATCAAATGGGACACCCAATTACTATCTATTTAAATAAAGTTGAATTTACATGAAAAAAATAGGATGGAATATTATAAAAATCTAATAACAATTGTATGCAACCGTTCGAATTGGCCCCAAAACCATCGAATTATGCCATACCAATGGTATGGGGGGCTGACAGCTTATCTTTCATTGGTATAGTTCTATAAAAATTAATTTGGGTAACAATTGGTAGATTTGGGATATACCTATAGTTTTCATACCATTAGTATATATAATTTTAAATACATATACCTAAAGTTTTCAAAACCATTGATATATTTATTTCAGAAAAACCCTTTAGGGTTTTGATCCCCAAACCTATGATTTATATTTCAAATACTAAACCACAATGATATAATTTTTTTAATATATATAATTTGATAATTATTTATATTTATATATATATGTATTATTTTAATGTATTCAATGTTATTTCATAAAAAAATTTCAGTAAAAAATGAAAACCCATACAAACTATTTGGAAAACCATTTTTATTGATCTATACCAATGATTTTACAAACTATTGATATATTTATTTTTAATTTTTAGTCCATTACCAATGGTTTTGGAAGAACCATTAGTATAGTATCATTAAATGTAATCTACATCGTTTGTTTTATCAAAATTTTTTGTATAACAGTCATATCTTGTAATGGTTTTGGAAAAACCATTTTTATAATGTCGTTTTCTTGAAGGCATGCCAACAGATTCAAAAAAACCATGGTAATATCTATGAAGTATACCATCGGTTTTTCTAAAACCATTATAATAGGGTCCTATAATGGATTTCATACCAATAGTTTTTTCCAAACCGATGCTCTAAGAATATTTTATTGAACATATACAAAATGTTTCTGCAAAACAGTTGGTATAGTTACATTTTTATAGGTCTAATTTCATATAGTGTTGAACAATGATTGGACCTTGATAAGTTTTAAGCCGGTGGACTAGATACTTCACTATGATACATTAATACCATAAATAATGATAATGAAACCTGATTCCATGATGTAATTTTTCCAGCCTCTCTCAAGGGAAACATCAATCTAGTGAATAATCCATATCCTTCAGCAACTTATGGATGAAATCCATATTAGATAGAAATCTTTCAATATGAGAAAATGTATACTCGATGATCATATTACACATGAACCAATCCTAAATAATCTCTTCCAATGATAGTTGATTACATAGTTATAATAAAACACATAAATTGAGGGCACTCCACTTACAAAATAGAGAATACAGGAATGCGTTATTATGATGAATCTAATTACACTTCCAAATATCCTTCTAATATACAACCTACATGATAAAAATTTTGTCATTTTTTGAAACATTGTATAAAAATAAGTTATTTATTTTCACCCATATTAACCATTTCATATTATAGAGGGTGTATACTATATCTATGGACTGGAAGAATTCAACATTTATAATTGAGAAAAAACGATTCATCATCTCCACAATCCAATCTGAACTCAGGGTACATGCATGTCAGATGCTTCTAGCCCCTTGATGGTAGAAAATTTCATTTATATGAGTTTATTCTTCACGATGGAGGAAGGGTATAAAATTATCATCTTTAAAATGTTGTACCATGAAGAACTATATTAAAAAAATATCCCCATGGAATCATTCAATAAGAATATTTAGATCCTGGGTGGGACAGTCAGGTACCATAGGAATTTTCTAGAAATCATCAGTTTTGATTAACTATATTCATTTCACTAATTTATAAATATAATTCACCACATAACATTCCAAAAATTCATATTAGAAATAAAATTTTCCTGGTCTATATTTTTTTCATCGAATAGTCATAATAGACCTCTTTTATAATTCATTGAACCATTAATTATATTTATTAGAATACTATCCTTAATTAAAATAATTAAATATGAGAAAATAGGGGAAACATGTCAACAAGATACCCCAATTGATTTTAAAATAATCCTACATTTATAAACAATCCATTGGACCCTCCAGGTCTTGACATTGGCTCAATCTCTGGCCCCCCCACAAGAATATTTTTCGATTATTAACATCCGATTTTCATAGGCATCTATAATAAATCTACGGTGGGGGATAAGGAAAACATCACAAAAACCCATATGGAGGTAATATTAGGTTTCAATGATCTAATTTCATAGGGAATATGTGTTAATAATTCAGATCTATAATTTTTTTTCTAAAAGAGAAATGATTATCATGCACATGTAATGATATCCCTTACAACCACACATTTTATGGATGAAAATATAATCCCAAGCCAACAAATGAACTATTTCCCCATTATTCATACCCCATTAGAATATGAAAATGTTAGAATGAATTTCTCCATTCACAATGTCAGATATTATAAATAAATAAATATTATTTATTGGAATCTATTGAGCTACATCTATTATTATTGTGTCCTTTTTGAATTTAGAGATCCTCTTAAAATTGAATATTATAAAAATTTTATCTAACTTTTCCATAATGCTCTATTGAACAACAATTTATTTTGGCTATGAATACTAGGGATTCAAACATATTTATTTTGTTTATCACTCATCTAAATTACAAAAGTTCAAAAATATAACATCTTTTATACAAGCATTCTCACCTAAGGCAATGGAAATTTCTGATTTTCAATATATAATTAATTATCTAATTTATTTCTCATATTTTTGAATAACCTATAAAATGTATAGAAATTATTAATGTGTGTCCTTTGGGAAAACGAATTTTACCATTGGAAAAGAAGATATGGAAAATATATGGATATAGTCACTAATCAACCCCCCGATGAAATATGTTTATTTTGACTCAATTGAAATCTAATTAGAAAAAACACAACCCATCAAGAAACACCACAAATGGGAATGTGTGCCCCCTATTGGACCCTCTGTTTTTTTGAGGAATTCATAGTGATTATCATTAATATTGATCTATAAGGACACTCAATAATATTTTTTTGATGCTACATCAATTGAATAATAATAATATAACACTCTATTGATTTTATTAATCATGTATGCAATCAAATTTTTAAATATTCTATAACAATAAGTTATATAGAAATAGAAATTATTAATTGTAGTTGATTGTGATATATTTTTAATTTTTGATACAATTTGGTAGAGTAGGTTGTTATTGATTGGTACTTATTATACTATGACAGTGATTCTTCTTGGCTTGCTAATGAGACCATTGCACTGTACTCGTAGAAGAGTAAACCATTTTACAAAGTGTTTTCAGAAGAAGTTTTATTTTTAAACAACGTATGAATCATGGAGTAAGTAATATCATACTCTTGATTTTCCAAATAAGACCCATTTCTTTTGAAAGGCATAATAAAAAATAGGTACATGCTGTTTAATGAGATAAACATACACACCTCTGGTATTGAGATATTTTAATCATCTAGGACATCTGAGGGGGAGTGTCGAATGTGGTGGACATCCATGAGGGAAATTGAATTTGGAAAATAAACAAGATCCCTTAGTGTATAATATTAATAACCAAGAAGGGTATATGAGCACATTCCAAAAATATCTGGTAAATATGATATTTATTAGTGTGAAATTAATAACAGTAAATAAAGATAGGTTTTAACAATGCTAAATTATGAATTAATAAATCCTATATTTATATGTACTAAAATTTTAGTAGATATAAACTATTTATATCATCACTAATATTATATCACATATATATATGTTTTATGGGAACTTTTCATTTTAGAGTTGATAATAACTATTTAAAATAAATTAAATATATATTAAATGAATTTATATTAATAATTAATTAATTATTAAAAAATTATAAATCATTATCCATAATAATTAAGATACGATATTAAATACTAAATGTTAAAAAATTAGTGAAATGAAATAATAAAAAATCCATAAACGCCTAAAAATTAAAAAATAGATGTTTTTTATTATTTATATATAATATTAAAAACCTAGTAAATTAATATTTATTATAATAATGATTAATGCGTAATGAATGTTTCAATTCATTGTAAATATGTTTAGAAAAATAATTTCTAAGTGTAATTACATGAATTGTGAACACATATATGAAATTGATGAAAATATTAAAGAACACATTTAAATAAATTAATTATATAGATTTCAAACCACATAAAACTAATACATCTCAACAAAAAATGTAATAAGAATTAATAATATACATTATAAATATTTATCGAATATTAAATGATAGTAAAAAATTATTTAATATTTGGAAGATTAATTTAAATTATTATAAACACATAAATAATGTGTATGAACTTAATCAAATGCATTGAAATAATTAAATTATAAAAAATTTATAAAAATATTAAAGTTATTATAAATTAATAAATGAAATTGAATAAATATTATTCAAATAAATAATAAAATTTATTATAATTTTAAATCATTGTAAATAATTATTTATAAATAAATATTAATAATTGAGTAAATTCCAAAAATATTAATAACTTTTAAATATAAAAAAATATTAAATATTAAATGAAATCATATCAAAAATGAATGAATAAATTATAATAAGTTATAAAAATAATAAATAGTGAATATGTATGACTAATAAAATAAATTACATAAACATAAAATCTAGGCATTGAATCATAGCATTCATCTTGGGGATTTAAATCGCATGAGGTGACTTATAAAGGCATGGGCATGTGCATAATGGGAGAATGTGGTGATGCAAGCATGATATATGCATAGTGGCTATGATAGAATGATGAAAGCATGATGCTACACCGAGCCTTTTACCATATTCATGGGCACTTGGATACAAATACCCCAAAAAACACACAAACACCACCCACCAACTAGTGGGTAGGGAATAAGACCCCAAGGGTGAACCCACCTATATTTAATAAGACCATATACCTCCCTTTTTATTTATATTGTCTCTAATAACCATACAACATATGACCAGATCCCCATGGACCATTTTCTCCATCATTATTCTGCACCACTATAGGATTTATCACAACTAATTGGGCCTCCCAATCAAACCAATTATCAATAAGACCTGACCATTATTTGTGATTATGTTATCTCGGCGAACATCAAAACAGATTGTCAGATATGACCGTCAGACCACCACCGTCACTCTCAATATTATTTTTATCGATCTCAATCACCAGTAAATAAAGCCTACAACTATATTATCTCTCTAAACATCACAAACATATCTACCTTGAAATAGAAGTTGTCTCTCAACACCTTCATCCCTGAAACATTATTATTTTTATAGAAGTATCATTTTAAATAAAAAAACGCCTTTTGTCCCCCATAAATTTAAAACACAAACTAGTAAATGTAAATAGGTTAAAAAACAAAGAAATACCTTTATGAAGATATAAAATTGTACATGACTGTATCATCTTTATTTTTTACATTTTTGATATTTTTCTTCTATGACCATTTTTTCACTTAATATAGAAATAATTGTTAAATATATGACTTCTTAGGTACATAGTATCTGTTGAATTTTATGAGCAATCTGAGTGTGTACCTTATTCAAAAATGTGAAAAACATGATTCCTTATAATTTTTTTTCTTATAAATTTACCATAACCTGAAAAATCATTTACCATCCCATGAAACATAGATTTGAAAATGAAATATTCATTTTTATTAGAATCATGAAACAGAAAAAATAATTCCCACTATAATTTCAAATTTTTATTGAATGGTTCCAAAAAAATATCTATATCCTTACCCATTATTTTTCTTATATAAGAATATAAAACATATTGTAATTTTTATTAATGATTATCCATTGTAGAATGTTTTAAATTTTCTTCATAAATATTCATATACTATAAGAAGTTATTTGAAGACCAAAAGGATTCTCGACATCATTATATAGTATTAGATGATGGTTTATTTACACATTTTCCAATTTAGGATACTCATTATCAATATTACTTCACCTAAGATAGTATACTAGTTAAAATTTTTCATGTTTTCATATATTTTATATACATTCCACATTAAATTTCATTTATTATAATCAGTTACATAGATGTTCCTAATCCTTGGATTGATTTAAAATTAAAGGAAAACATTAAATGGAATTGATTCATAATTCTTGTATTTAGAAGCACCATATAATGTGATTTTTAGGAGATTCATAGTATTTTCAAAATAGTATAATGTCCTTAAAAAGGTTTTGTATTACTTCATATATCATACCCATTGTTTTTTAACTACCCATTAACATATAAAATATATATTGGTGATCGTGACATTAATCTTGAATTATAATTTTTTTTCCCTTACTGATATTCGATATCATCACATCTATAGTATTATCATCAATACGGTAATTATCATTATTTAAAAATATAATCATGTCAGATTATCCATAAAACAAAATGTTATCCCTGTCACTATCTATATTCATTTTTCAAATATTTACTCTCACATTTATAAAATTGATATATTCAATTTTTTGTGATGGAAATGTTTAAAAAAGAAAATGTGTGATATCAATAATATTACATATAATATTAATAAATTTTCATAGATTGAAAAAAACAGATCACAGTTGTTTCTAAAGATTTTCTAGGTTTGAGTAATGGAATATATATGATTTTATGTACATACATTTCTTCACATGGAATATCGAAAAAATGGAGATGCTTCAACTATACGGTACATAATATCTAAAGTATATCTTCTATAAAATGATTAAAAAGTTTTTATGGACTATTCACATAGCCTTGGGAGCCTTATATTTAATGCAACTCAGGATTTTAATTGGGTATAAAAATTAAATTTGTGTTTTTATCAATGGGATGAACTGGTAATGTTAATAGATATCAAAACGTCAAAATTATGAACTAAAATGTAAAACTTGTGATGGTAATAAATTATGTGGTGCCATGTGCATGAAAACACAAAAAATAAAGGCCCAGTTAATTATTGGAGTTGAGGATGGGATGAATCTGTAATTAATCTTACATGGGATCCACAAGGGGAATTACTACTATGAGTGAAAATTTATAGACCTCATCCATTGAGGGAATGGAATTTAAATGATGATAATAAAAAAAATTAGAATTCATAATGTAACTCAATATCATTTGGGAATATTCAATTTAGAAGAATGAGAAATTATTTATTATGTTGAACGGGTATGTTCATATTTCATTTTTAATTAAATAACATTTGTTTTTTAAAATGGCATGTTAATATCAGAACATAGATAAAGAATTATAGGTGATATCAAACAAGGATGTATATCCTCCTACCAGACATGAGGCTCATCAGATAGGCCATAAGAGTTAATGAAATGATCCACCGTATTACCATATCATATAATAACAACGATTGGAAATGAATATAAGAGGATGAGTTCTTTTTAAAATCCTATACCTATGTTTTGGAACCGTTTGTATTGGCCCCAAAAATGTAGGTATATGTTATACCAATGATTTGGGTGACTATTGGCTTGTCATTAATCTGCACAGACCTATAAATATGGTTTTGGGAAACCATTGGAATAGTTGGGATATACCAATAGTTTTATAAATGACGTTATATTTAATATTAAATACCTATACAAATAGTTTGTAAAACCATTAATATAAGTAATTAAAAACCCTATTCTGGGATATGATCCCCGCACCTTATATTTATATATAAATCAAATAATCACTAAGATAAAATGTTTTTTGAAATCATAATATTTATAATCTATAAATTAATATTTATATGTATTTTTTTATGTATTTAATGTTTATGCAAAAAAAATATATTAAAATTTTTAATACCATTACCAACTGTTTGGAAATCCATTTGTTTATACCAAGAAGAATGGATTTACAAACTTTTGATATATGAATTTTAAATTTTGGGACCTTTACTATTTTTTAGGAAAAAACTATATTATAAGATCCTAAAATATATGATATAATGATGACTTTGTCCAAACTGTTAGAATAACCATCAAATACGACAATGGTTTTTGAAAACACATTGGTTTAATTTCATTTTATTGAATACATGTGAATGCATTCTATGAATCCATTGGTATTTCTATGCTCTAAAAATATTTTTTCCATAAATATTTGTTTATGTTAATAAGATTATTTGTATACCATTGGTTTTGGATAAATCATTGGTATATATTCATCTAATGTTTCCTAAACAAACAGTTTCTCCAAAACTGGTGGTATAGGAATTGTTTCTAGTAATGTTGAAAATGTATCAAACCTTCATAACCATTAATTTTAATGAATGTATACCACACTATGATGAATTAATACCTTTAATTATGAAAATAAAATCAGATTCCATGATAAATATTTTCCATCCTCTCTAAAGGGAGAACATCAATCTAGTGAATAATGAAAAGGATATAACCAGTGCTGGATTCAAAAAAAGAATTGACAGGAATCTTTCATGTTGTGATAATGAAATCAAGATAATCATGTACCAAAAGATCCAATCAAATAGAACCTCTTATGAAGATAGCTACATCCACATTAATATTAAACACATTGCATTGTGGGGGAATCCACTTCCTGAAGTGAGAAGACATGAAAGTGTTATCATGAAAATTATCATTACACTCTAAGTATCCTTCTATGATAAAGTCTTATTGATCAAAAATGGGTCATATTTGGAAAAAATGTGAAAAATGGTCATGTATTTTCTCCCTTATAAACCATGATATGGTACAAAGGGTTTATAAAATACTATTAGGATGAAAGATGTTATCATTTAGAGTAGAGACACAAAACCATTCTCCATCTCCCAATTATATCTATATTTGGGTTCTATGCATGTCCAACATGCCAAGACACATGATAGAATAACATTTTAAGAGTTGGTGTCCTAGAACCAAATGGTTGTACTTTGATTATATGGACATTTAATGTCTTTAAATATTAATAATCTTATTACATATTTTTCATTGTTCTGCATGACAATGAAGTAATAATGTCCTAGATTGTTTGGTACATTGATAAGGTCATGGAAGTTCCCAGATATGATTTGAACCTTGAAATTATATAACAGTATTATTTAATATAGTACTACTGTTGGATGTCATACTATGATGGGGGGGATAAAATGAAAACAATTTGGCGTGAATACTCATAAGCAGATGAGACTTCCTCTCATGATGTTTTCACTTCGTAATCTCCAATATAGGAGATTTTGAGAACAAACCCACAATTAGGAATTCTGCATGTTTTGGTGTCATTAGATATTTCTATCTGTGATAATGTGTAATGATCCGTAAACTTAATGATTATCATAAATCTATGTCATGACTCATGCACTTTGATTTACTGACAAAAACTATCATGTAGAAAGATGGCGGGAAGTAAGTTTTGTTGGGTGTGTCAGGAAGGGAATGTTATCAATGAATAAATCGATGAAGGATTTATCAACTTCTATAAATTTAAATTTAAAATCCTATCTCGACATATCTTTTAATAACAAGGGGTGTCAGATACAATATTTAATTACGTGTGGTATGTTCGGTACATGACATAATATATGAACATGTCTATTTATTGACAAGGGGCGTCAGATAAAATATTTAATTACATACATGTAATTAAATACATTAAAAAAACATAGATAAAACTCATGCTTTTAATAATAATACCACGTCAATTTTTTTAGTGTCCCAACATTCACAAAATGGAATAAATAAAATTGTGTAAAAAATTAATAGCGGTTTTATTATTATTTTAATTTCTACCAACTACTGAAAAATAAATCACTATCTTTCATATAATTATTTTACTACTAGATTAGACTTGTTCCTCTTTAACACTACTTATATTTATAGAACAACTTAATAAATAAATAAACAATTCATTTGCTTAAATTTATATTTTATTTAAAAAATATTAACAAAACAATTATTAAATGTTCACTATAATAAATAAATATATTTCTCCCACAATCTGGTAAGTAAATATTTATTTAATGTATTAAATCTTTTTATCATTATTTAAATAATTACAATTTATTGATATTAATATGTTTTAATTAAATTCAAAATAGAAATTAACAGATACCACCATAAACACTTACTCTGTAACCCTCTATGATTATTTCTCATTGGTGTTAGGAGGGCTTGAATAATGTCCTTGGATACTATCTAAAAATGGGTCAAGTAACCCAAGATAACGAAAATAAAGTCACAACAACGACATACACATATGAACACTCACATTGTAATATAGCCCCTTTGTCGCAATATCTCAACAAGAAGCTTTCACGATAGTGTCACATGTTTTGGTTTGATATGTCATTATTTGACTACCTAATATAAACATATAGTTACACCATGGATTCCATAAAATTTCACACGAATGTTATATATCTATAAATAGGATTATATATCATCTTCCATAAATGGGAAGGAAAAATCCTTCCTCGACATATCCATTAAGAGCATGCCACACAGGAAGCACCCAACACCCCATACTTCCCTCCAAATGTCTGTGTGAAATTTTTCACTAGTAAATCAAAGAGTGCGAGTCATTACAAGTATTAATGATTATATTAAAGTCTATGTATCCTTACACACAATCGTAGATAGAAATATTTGATAATAAGAAAATGAAGAATTCCTACTGAAGTGTCTGTTTTCATAATCACATATCTTGTAGATTACCATGTGAAAGATTAATGTGATGAAGTCTCATATGCTTTCAAGTACTCAAACATAATAGTCTTCATGCTATTTTTCCATCATACAATGTCATTTAACCATATAACTATATTTATGATTATTGTTTTTTTTCATTTCTAGGTCCTCATAATGGCAGGGAACTCCCATGACCTTATCAAAGAAAAAAAAACTTAAGTCCATTATTACATCCTAGAAATGGATAAAATATAACAATGTGTAATAATATGTTTAATATTTCAATACATTAAAAATAAATGTAATAAATCAATAACAAGTTTGTTCAAAGACACCATCTATTAAAAACTACCACTCAGACTAGATCCAATTACACACAAAATTATGTCTAAACTACCTCCCATTGTGATAATGTTTCTACATAGTTAATGATTTATTCTAGGGGTCTTCCCCATTGTCATTCGTGAAAATAATTTTCATGGACCATCCCCTTATGATCATTCTGTGACTACCCCTCGCCCTCCATCCATAGGGTAGGGGTTAGCAACTAGCACTGGAATGGAATTTACATAATAACGTAATGCATTGCCTCAAAACCTATACACACAAAGAAATGGTACACTATGAAGTAGTAAAACACAACAGAAGAAGAAAAGGGAAACCACAAGTAATAACCAACAAAGTGTGTAAAATATAGTACTAAATTAAATGGTCTAGAGTACAAGACCAACTGAACTGGAAATACTATAAATGGAAATAAAACAAATCATGAGGTCATCGTTTAAATATCATACCTAATATATAGGTAAAATTCATCATGGCGGCTCTCCACTCCAATTGGTCACCTCCATACACTGTCATGTCTTGTCTCCTCGAGACTCATTCCAAGTTTTCTGTCATCTAAACAAGACACAACAAGGTGTGGGTGATTCCTGTGCAGGGATGAGGATTACAATACTATGTAAGGACCCCGAGCCCATCTATGGTCTCTCTGAATTCCACAAAGGAAAAACAAAAAATATTGACCTCCATCACAATTCAAAAAGAAAAAGACATATCACACCAGGTTTAACTTAATTACATAAGTACAAAATTTTAGTCATAATTCGAGATCATCTTTTTTTTCATGAAGCTCTATTTTTGACCCACATTGGATGGATCGATGTTGAGCCATAAAATATCTATAGGTGCTGACCCACACTGGATCGATTGGTGATGATCCACACAGGATAGCTCAATGATGATACAGACATGATTTCTTTGTGCTGATACACAAAGGATCACATGGTACTGATCCACAGAGGATCACATTGTGTTGTTCCAAACAAGATCCCTCAGTTCTGATCCACAGAGGATCTCTTGGTGTTGATCTACACAATATCTCTATTCATTCTTCACGTATCTCACAAGAAATGGATTCCAGCACAAATATCTCTTGATTCTAAAAGGATATAGAAATCATTCCATAAGTCGTATTTCATCCAGCAATAATCCATCGATGATGTATCCCAGTGATCCTCCATGTTATAAGGGTTCCAATTCAACATAAAATGAGTCATTTGAAAACATGTCTGTGAGTTATTTGCATTTTAGTACCGAGGGCCCTTTTGGATTTGAGGTTGATTTTACAAGGTTGTTCTCCAACTCTCTCCAAAACTCAATTATAGTATCAAAAAATGTCATAATAATATTAAGGGTTTGGGAAACATAGATGGTTCTTCAAAAAGATTATCCATTAATTAGGTATTCCCATTAATGCATAACAGCACCAGAAAGGGTTCAGGTCTAGTCCGACCCAGTTTGGTTGTGCCTTGTCCTGCCTACAAGACTGTGGGTGAGGCCAAACCCACCCGGTTCGGAATGGCCCACCGGGATACAGAGCCACCTGAGCTATTGCCAAGGTGTGGTGGTCTGATTTTCTTCCTAAATGGATGATATGTACAGATTTTTAATGTGGTGATGTCAGATGGCACCGCACCACCCGACCTGTCCGCATGGACAGATCACCCGCAGGAGCTGTAGGGCACAGGTCAGCCCCTCAATATGGCTCGATGTGGTGTCCTTCCTCTGTAGCATGAACTTGTGGCACACCGCCTAGTGACAAAGCAGTCGACGATGGTCGGTCGCCCCTTCCATCCGTCGTGGCATAGAGCTATGTTCCTCCTCTGTGGTGTGCTGCTTCAGCATGGCGGCATTATCCAAGGGGCCAGCATCAGCAGCCACCTTTTTCCACTTTATTGTCATCGATTGTTGTGTCATCATTAAGGCCAGCATGTGCCATCCTCCGCCTTCTCTGATCATCGGTATCGTCGCACCGGCGAAGCATCCGCTTGACTACGGTGATACTCTGGAGGACAATTTCCTCTACCGATTGTTCCTCTGGGCCACCCCAGATGCTTCCATCACTGTGTGGTTCCTAGTATTGCATTGTCCCATTTTTTATCAGTCTCCCATGAAGAGACACAACAAAACCATGAATGATAGAGGGCCTGGGAATTTTTCATTCGGCCCACACCATCCGCGTTAGAATTATAACTCGGGGAAGATTATTTAATTTTAAAAACTCCCATAAAAAATCCACTCATTATCCTCACAAATTAATTATTGAAATTCAGATCATCCCATTGGTGGATAATCCATGTTTTTAATAATATTTATGAAAAGGTAAAATGAAGTAATTAAGCACATAACCCCTACTTCGAGGTTGTTAGAAGTAGTTGGGAACGATGAAGGGGTGCCCATGTCTGAGGGTGTTGCAGACGATGGATAATGTTCGCGTCCTTTTGTGCTCATCATTGAATCCTACAACGGTCGTCAAATACTTGTTCTTGGTTGGTGGAAGATTCGAAAACACATCGTCAGAGGTTTCTATATTGAGTTTAAAAAACTCTTCCAAGAGCTTCGTATAAAAAGTAAAAAGATAGGATCAACACATATAATTTTTAAATATGATCGTTAATGAATTCAATTAAAAACCTATTAATTCTCCCCACGGTGTGGTTACAGAACCAACAGTAACTAGAAATTTAATGTTCTAACAACCTAGCGGTCTTGCAACCTCAGATAAACTGTTACAATAAAGAATAAAATAACTCTTGATTCATTTTATAAATTTATTATAATGTCCCAAAATTATCTTTTTTTTTCTAACCCA
The DNA here is from genome assembly GCA_963277665.1 of Viscum album. Lineage (NCBI taxonomy): Eukaryota > Viridiplantae > Streptophyta > Magnoliopsida > Santalales > Viscaceae > Viscum > Viscum album. The sequence goes on from OY728152.1 coordinate 692,289,431, forward strand.
TCCCAGTCAATGCTATGTATCACATAAGAGAAACATGGAACTGTGAATTCAACAGTGCCCTTGGATTTTAAATCTTAGAACCAGCATAAATGGAAGAAATTTCCATCTACATGTTTACTGAACATACAGAAAAATAGTTAAAAATTTATTAACAGTCACCATCGGCCCGTACGGGTTGAGGATAAGTTCTTTATAAGGAAAACATGTCCTCACGAGCTCAATGGTAACCTCAGATTTCAAATCCAATTTTCCATTTATGATTTAATGAATTCAACAATAAAATAATTGTTACTTCACTAATTTATTTATGGCCAAAAATTAACTTCCTCTATTGGCCCATGGTAGCCAATGTTAGAATCTTCCTATGGAATGTATACCCTCTCTAGTTGAGCGGAGTTTTCATATTATTAATCAGAGTCACCGTTTATTACTGACAAAAATTTGTAAAATAAAATAATATTATTTATTTAATTAATTTATGGGTATACCATTATTGGTTTTTCTTATTGGAGGCTTGCACCGACACAACATAAGGCGCGCCTAAGGTAAACCCACCACACTAAACACAGCAGTGCCATCAAAATTCTAATATAGGGACCTATTAATGTGTTATTCAACTTCTTTAGGAAAACGGTTCACCCACACAATTTAGAGTTTAACACTATTTCAATGGATCATTCCAGGTACTCCGAGCCTCGAAGTCACATGTCATCAATTTTTTTAGACTCTTAATAATTACATTTAATTAAAACAATAAAATGGAATTTCCTGGTCATTACAATACTTTTCACTGCAACTTCACTTCCTTAGGAAAAATCTCTCAAGAGATGGTACATCCGAAGTACATGATTTATTGGCTGAAGTGACTATGTCTCTTTTGTGAGACCACCAGTAAAACATTATCACAATAATATGTGGTGGGATATTTACTGATAGGTATCAAATCTAGTATCTAGCTGAATATTTGTATACACACTATATCTTTAGCAGCCTCAGAAACAGTGATATACTCGGACTCTACTGTAGAATATATGACAACACTCTTCATTGAGATCTTCCAGCTCAGTACACCTCCATTCAATGTGATGATGTATGCTGTAAGAAACATCATGTCATTTTGATCAATTTAGAATCTAGAATATGCAGATCCTCTAAAAAATAGTTCTCCATCTCCTCCATAATCTAGTAACATATCCTTAGTTCACCTTATATACATTAGGATTATTTTGACTTGCTTCCAATGGTAGTCACTTGGGTCAGCTTGATATCTTCATACCTCACTCAATGTGTTGGCGACATCCAACCTAGTATATAGCATGGAATACATGACTATCCCAATCACGGATCCGTATAGAGTCCCATCCATTATTTTTTTTCCCTGATGTGTTTGAGGAAACATATTCTTAGAAATATGAAGTTCATGTGATGTTGGTATCAATTCCCTTCAGGATTGTTCTATACTAAGTAACTTCTTTATCTTTTCAAAGTATGTACATTAACATAGGCCACAAAATCTCTTGGATCTATCATGATGAATCTTAATAACATGAATATATTCTACCTCGCCCCATTTCTTAATGGAGAAGCATTGATTCAACCATGACTTAATAGACTATATGACCGGTATCTCATCTCCAATATGTAATATTTTATAAAAATATACTATTATGAAAATGACTGAAATACCACTAAACATTTTTTAGAAACAATTCTCAAATTTTTTCTGGATAAATCCAAATTTTATTATGGCTTCATAAAAATGGGTGTTCCATGACATTTATTCTTGATTTAATCAATTAATGTACTTCTACAACTTTCATACCATATTGGAATCCTTTGGAGTCATAACCCATTCAGTTTGTGTAATGATGAAATCTTCTAGAAGTTTCTCGGCATGGAAGGTTGTTTAGAAATCCAATTTTCCAAACCCATAGTCATGTTATGCATTAATCACCAATATAATTCTGATTGATTTTATAATTGAAACTGGTGAAATTATTTCATCGTAATCAATGCCTTCATTATTTTTAAATCATTTTGTATCCATTCATGCCTTATAAGTACTGACTAGTCATCCCATGTGAAGTTTCATCATGAATACCCATTAGAATCCAACATGATTAACATAAACTAGAGGATATACCAAAATCCATTCATGGTTTTGATACAAGGAATCCATTTCAAAATTCATGTCTTCCTTCCACATTGAAACATCTGTGCCACATAATTCTTCATTTTAGGTTAGATGATCATTAATATCAACTAATAATTTGTCACCATCCATGATAACTATAAAACTCTAATGTTTTGGTTCACTAACATCTATTTTACTCAAATCCATCTCTTGTGAAATTTGAAATGTTTTTATTCCACGGGGCATTGTGGAATTTGTTAATGTACCAACTCTTATTTACCTTGATCATCAAATTCATCGAAGTATATCTTGCTCCCACTATCTCTATTGGTGATGTTCTGCCTCTGAAGGAATATGGCGTGTCTTTCCACTATAATATTTTTATCTAAGGGGATGTATAGGTCATATTCCCTTCATTCCATGGTGAATTCCATAAAGGTACACTTTGTTCTTTGGGCTACATGTTTGTAATTTGTAGAGGCCATACCAAACAAAATGCTTCCCCACACATGTAAATTTGATAATATGGCATTCTTTCCATATATTACGCATATGGAATACCATTTATTGATTTAGTTGTTAGATTTTTTAGTACATTCACAACTATTTGTAATCCATATCCCCAAACTCCCAAATGTAATCAATGAAGTCTTGATTGAGATATTATCCACCATGATCTGAGTAATGTTTCGTAATATTTTACAAAGTTCGTTCTCAACATCATTCTTGTACTATTTGAACATATCAAAAGAATCTGATGTATACATCATTATGTAGATATATCCACATCTTCTAAAATCATTATTAAAAGTAATTATTTATGAGTTCCCTCAACTTTCTTCAATTGGAAATGGTAACCGGACATTGGTATAAACCATTTCAAGAAGATCTTTAGACCTTTTACCATTCCCACTAAATGAGGCTTTGGTCATTTTTCCATGTAAACATGCATGACATACGCCAAGTGGTTTTCATTTGGAAGAATATAAAAATCCATCCTGATATAACATTGTCATGTGTTTCTCATTTACATGTCCTAGCTAGTGATGCAAAAGTTTGGTGTGGTATGAGTCATGTAAAGTATCATTTCTATCGATTACCATAACATGGATTGTGTAGTACAACACATATTGGCAATTGTATAAATTTTCTCTTCAAAAATTTCTATATTTGTAAAAGAAGAAACATTAATTTACAAACATAAAAAATTCCATCTGTATTAAATATGGATACATAAATAATGTTTTTAGTAACTGTAGGAACATAATCTCAACCCTTTAACACCAAAATAATCCCATTTGTCAACGTGAGGTGGTAGTACCTGACAGCTACAACAACATGTCTGGCTCTATGGGTTTCTCATGGATATACCTCCCCTTGGTCAATATTTCTAAATCTACTTGGATCATATATGTGGATACATTTGTGATCACCATAGGCTGTGCAGAATACCCAGGTTATAGATATAGATAAATTGAACTCGATAACAAATTCACATGGTGCTTCGCCTAGTTTCTTAGGCTAGGTGCAGTTCTTCTTCAAGCTTCCCTTCATTCCAAATGTGAAACAAACAACCTCATATTCCCTCTCCCATTTTATATTATTTCTCTTGGATGTCCATGGAGAAGATTTGTGATTAATCCTCATCAACTTCCCATTCTCTTATTCACCATAAGTACGAAAGAATTATTTCACTTAATATCTCTATCGACATGGAGAATGAGGATAAGATGATCACATAGATACATATAAATATTTATCATATTGATTTTGATAACACCATTACAAATGATCTACATAGGTGATACAAGAATGAGATCAGTGCCCAGTTTATCATGGTGATTAAACCCATGAACCTTTATGAGATCAATATAGCTAACGATCTTGACTACATGAGGACTAGCTAGAGAATCTTATACAATATTACACTAAAAGAGTGCTATAGAGATCTCAAACCTTTCCATTATTTCCCTCTCCCGTTAAGAACCACATAGGTGTTCAAGCATGCTATAAGAATCCTTGTATTCATGAGACTTCATGAGATCACTATACCTTGATAATAGCATCAAAAATTGAATGTCAACAACGTTGTTCATATGTTTCTCATAGACCTGAAAATAAACATCACTTGACTCTTTGGCTGGAGGATTAGGTAATGTCTACTCTTGCATGTAAGGCTTTCATTCATGGTGTAGGATAACATGATATTTTCTATAACATTCATCGAATTTACACTTGGTAAGGATGTAGTCTTTATCTAGAATTAATCACAGAGATATTTTGGTTGAAGAGATTTCCATTTTTATTATATAAATAAAAATACCACATCTACAGTACATTCTTGATAACATTTTATTAGAAATAATAAAATTTATTATCTATCCCACTATTTTATCAAGTCCCAATGTCAATCACCATTGAACGTAGAATGTCCACCTACCATGAACTTCTACTATAAATGATCCATAATACCGTTCACATATCCTCAAAAAGAGTAGTCCAAGCTATTAAAAGGTATTTAGGTAGGCAGGTCTTCTCCATCTGTTGGCTTGTAGCTCCTTGATCTGTAGAGTGGACACCTCAATCATGAAATCATGACATTTGATTTCCTCAACTCTTATATATAACATTACACCAAGTCTATAATGTGATAATACTCTTAATGTAATATTATTATGTCAAATTGTATCATTTAATAAGGTATTCCAATATAAAATAATGTGTCCCAACAATGGTTGGTAAAACACATAGATTTATTGTGTTTTTACATTATTCAAGTAAAAGATGACTTGGTCTGAAATAATATTTTATTTGAGGGATTTTTATCTTTTATGATTGAATTTAATATTATCATTGTCTCATTCATGTAAATATTATGTGGATGTTTCTTATGTTATTATCCATTTCTTGATAATATTTACACATAAGTCTAGTATATTTTAGTTCCATATTACATGTTGTTTTTAGTCCTTAATTATGTGATCGTGAAAACACATTCATAATGATAAACCATGAAACTGATAGAATAAATTAAATTAAAGGGAATGATGATGATATATTCAAATGTTTAGTTTATATAAATGTTGATAAACTAACCTTTACTATGGGGAGAAAATCTTGTACCTTTAAGGACCATGTTTACAGAATTCCTCATTTCCACCTCTGTGTCTCCTGTGATTAGATTCATCTCATCTATAGCTTGAACGGCCTCCACTACCTTGGGAGTTCAATGCATTGAATTTACAATTTTTTAACTCACATGAATATGTGAGGGGTAAAAAAGGGTTTTACATAAAAGAAACCTCATGTATGTAGGCCATACATATTATTGAAGAGAAGGCATATATTCTAATAAAATAAATTTAAATAAATAATTTAAAAAAACCATCCACATAAAAAGGTCTTGGTCTAGCTAATGATCATCCTTAAAAGAAATGATATTTATTAATAAATAAAACAAGAATTCGTTTTTAAACGTTCTTATTCAAGATAAATCATGCTCGAATCAATTAATAATAATCTTTAATTAATCAATCTTTTTTCGTAAATCATTTTTTGAATTTCCATAAGATTTTCATCCAATTTATTTTTAAAAAAAATATATTCATTTAAAATTATATTTGTACGTAACTTGTACCTTGGGGGAAACCTGGTGAAATTCTATTCATAACTACCGAATGAGTAGAAATGAACATTACACATATGTTAAATTAAACATATATATATTACACATATCACATGTTTAGCCTCATATTTTTTCCTGCACGATGGTACAAGTCTCAAAGGGTTGAATAATATAATAATATATTTAAAAAAATCCATGTCATTAGGATGAATACACGACATATAGTTCAAAGTACACAGTGTGTACTATTTTTCGTCATCCATATGATATACATGACTAGTGAAACATATTATGGGTTACATTAAAATTCATCGGAGTACATGGCATGTCTAGTGAGCCACGATCCATGTAGATCCACATTACACATCCTCCAACAAGTCAATTCGTGTTTGGGATACATGGTCAGTCCCTAACCTGAAGGGACTACACATCGTGTCCAGTAGGCCATAGGCGTGCCATCTGAAAACCATGTGCCACCAATTCGTAGTCAACAAATTGATTCATTAAGACTTATACAAACTCCCAATACAAGGCTTGGTGTCCCAGACCAGACATTGTGCATCAATCCATGGCTACAAAGTGTGTACTTCTAAATACATGTCATGTGTTCTGGTATTGTATGTCTAAGATCTTTTGGCTCGTCTGTATGAGATCCTCTACTTTAGTTTAATACAAATTAAACAAATGTAATTCTTCTATAAGGTGAACAGGAAACAATGGAGGAGGATCATATCTAGAGATTAAGATTTGCCGAATAATTAACTTAAATTGAAACAACTAAATTATTAAATTCATAAATAAGCAAGGAAATATCTAAATAATTAAAACTATGATGTAACTACTCTAATAACAGTTGATGGTTCCGAGTGCACCAGAAGAACGGTTTTTCAATCCCCAAAATTTGATTTCCACCATGATCAATGATTATTTCAGGATCAAAACAACGATGAAGGCTATACTCTGTGGAATAGAATCAATGATTTAGATATAGAAAGAATATTCCTAAAATCATTAGAGAGGATATTTCACATTATGTTTATAATTAATTTAATTGATTTCATATTGAAAATAATATGTAAATTTTCGGTATTTTTTTGTTAAGGGTTTGAATCTCTGAAATGACCCTTCGGGATTATAACGTTCTACTAATAAGGATCCAAAATAGAATCCCTTCCGCGGTGATCCACCCCTACTATGATGAACTCCGATCGATGTTTCTTATTCTCCCGTTTCTAGAACAGAGAAGCGAGTGGCTTGTGTCGGACGATCATGATCACTGGTTCATCGTCCTTGAAGAATGTCTCTCGTTCTTTAAATGGGGTGGAAGGGGATTCGATGGAGAAAATATTTAGCAAAACAATTTTAAAATCACTTGTTGAGGGGTTTGGTAAATGGAACAATAAATGTACATGTCTATTTATTAACATGGGGCTTCAGTTTCAATATTTAATTGTGTAACGAAAATTAAATACCATAATAACCATAGATAAAAAACACGCATTTAATAATAACATTGCATCATTATTTTGTGTTCCCCTACATTCACAAGACGAAATAACTAAAATTCCACATCAAAAAATAATACAAGTGTTATTATTATATTAATGTTTCTCAACTAGTTAAAAAATAATTTACTATCTGGTAAATAATTATTTTACTAATAAACGATCCTTGGTATGCTCAAACTCTACATCCATTTATTGAAAAACAAAAAAAATAATTAAATAATTTATCTTCAAAAATAAATTTTTTATTTACAAACTAACAAATAAATATTTATTAAATATTAAATAAAATAAATAAATATATTTTACCCATAATATGGTGAATAAATATTTATTTAATTTGATGAAATCATTTTTTTAAAAAATTAAATTAATCATTTATTTTGATATTATTATTTATTGACTAAATTCTAGTATAATTCTACAAAGACCACTAAAAACAGCTATTTTCTGAGCCTCTAGGATTCATTCTCATTGGCATTAGGCAGGCTTTCCTAATGTCCAAGAGTACTGTCTAGCAACGGTGAAGACACCCAAGATAATGAACGTAATTTTGCAACAACGACATCCACATATGAACTATCACTGTTTAATAAAATCACATTGTCAAAATATCTCATAAACCAGGTTTCATGATAGTTTCATCAACTTTTTTTCTAGATACACCATTCATTAACTACGCGATATAAACTCGTTGTTACACCATGGACCAGGATTTTTGTGCGATGGTTCTATTTCAATCAAAGGGCCGAGATATCAAATTCAACAAATGGAAGGGAAATATCATTCCTCATCATACACATTATTAACATGCCACTCGTGTCACACCCAATTTACCCTACATCCCACCATGTGATTGCATTACAATTTTCATCCGTAAAAGAAAGTACATGAGTCATGACACTTATTAATGATAATAATAATGTCTAAGGATCATTACACATTCTTATAGATAGAAATATCTGATGACACCAAACATGATGAATTTCAACTGGCGTGTATGTTCTCATAATATTGTGTCTTAGAGATTACCAAGTGTGAACTTCATGAGAAGAAGTATCATTTTATTATAAGTACACACACCTAATGGTCAACATGTTATGTGTCCAGTCATAGTATGTAATCCAACCGTAGAACTATAGTTAATAATATTTATATAGCATTTTAATGTTCTCATCATTGTGGGGAACTTCCACAACAACATCAATGAAACAAATACTCTAAGACGTTATTACATCATATTCATGAATAACAATGAACAATATTTAATATAATGTTTAATATTTAAAATCATTAAATATAAATATAATAAAAGTAAAACAATTTTGTTCTAGGACAGAAAATATTACAAATGGGGTGATGAAGAAACAAGAATGGGATGTGACTTTGATAGTAATTATTGATGGTGTGTCGTGGCAGATCATTTATGAAATAGCAGTTATGGTCATATCCATCTTCCTACTGACAGGACTAGTAGGAAATGTTGATAGATGTCGTGGAAGGTTTTTTCATAAATGTTGTTGATCATCATATACATCATCCCTATATCTTTCCTGGTAGGCAATGTTGATAGGGTTTGGTGGTAAGTCATTTGAGAGAGTATGGGGCAACTAGTGTGGACAAAGGGAAACAAGTTCCACCTCAGAAAGTATCTGGGGAATGATGTCACCACATATTGTTACACAAATTGAATGCTTGAAAATCTCATATAAAAACATCTTCTAGGAGCCTAACTTATTTTCCACACTCGACCAATGCATATTTCTTTGGAAAAACAAAATTTTGTTTTTCCGTAATTACTAAAACATAGAGAATGGATTTCTACTTCTAATCAGTGGCCTATGTATCTATTTATATATACATCTAATGATTCCACTTATTAGTGTTGACTAACATCAATTATGTCATTACTTTCTCAATTATTTCTCATCCCTATTATTTTCTTAAATTTAATTTTCATTTATGTTTAAATGTGTTGTTACCTCATTATGTATCATGGTTTAATTTTGTAACTAACGATAAATTATATATTTTGGTTTATTAATGAAATATTTTATTAAATGGATTTATGTATAATTAAATCTATATTATAATACTTTTAAGTCAATTTTCAATAAAAATAATTAATGAATTTAATTTCTTTATAACGTTATAATTACTAAATTAAAATAATTCTAATTAATAATTACTATTAAATTTATTCAAATGAAAAAACTAAAGAAAAACATGTTTTTTAATTATTTAAAATAATATTTCAAAATAAATATATTTATTTAATTATTTTTTAATAAAAAGTTCTATATTATAATATTAATTAATGGTAAATCAATTTTTTTTTAAAATTATTATTATTATTAAAATAATATATTTTATTAATACAAGTGATATATTATTTTTTTACAAAATTTATAAATGATAAATATATATAATTATTATTTTAATAAAAACACATATAATATTTATGTTTTAAATTAATATGAAATTTGAATTATATATTTTTAAAAACTAATTATATATATATATATATATATTGATTTATTTAAAACTGTTAAAATATAAGATATATGAATAAAATTTTTTTAAAATATATAAAAAAAACATCAAACCATTATTTGTATAAAGATAATTATGTTTTTAAAAAAATTTAGATATGTTTTGGTAAAACAAAATTAAGAAAAATAATAATATGAATTTATAATAATATAATAAATAATAGTAATTTTTCTCCAATAGAAAATGGTAAGATAAAAATCTAATGATACGTGAATGATTTTACAAAGGAATAATGATTTATATTAAAAGAAGAAATGTAGAAAAGATAACATCAAAAAATAATAATAATGTAAACTATAATGCTATTAAAAATCATGAGGTTGTATTCAAGCTGTTATCATTAATATCATAGAGTGAAGTGCCCGCCATCAATCCTGAACGCCTCTTTCCCTTTCTATGGGTTTTCAAACAACTCAAATATCTTTTATAAATTTTCTTAAATTATTTTTTTAACATAGAAAAAATTGTTTTTCAATCAGTGTCATTGATTATTAAAACATAACATATAAAAAAATATAAAGTCTTTTTACAAAAACCCTTACTTTTCACCTCAAAATATCCAATTTACTTCCCCCTATAATCCTCCATTTTCTTCTCCCCAATATTTAGTATCCATAAATCCATCAATTGACTAAAAAATTAATTAATGGTTCATTTTATTTCATCAAATTAAATTTTTTACATATGTGTATACATATATATATATGTGTGTGTGTCTATGTGTGTATTTTTCTGTGTATATATGTATACATATATATACACATATAAATATCTATTTTATGTGTAAAGGAAATGAATTTATTTTTAATAATTTTATTAACAGAACCTAGATCAATAAAATTTCATGTTTGGAATACATGTTGTTTAAATTTAAATTTATCTTTTTATAAAAAATTACTAATCATTTATAAGCAATGAACCCTTGATATGGGTTCAGGTTGTTAAACAGAGTATTATAGTAGGGGTCTAGATAATTTGGGAAAATAATATTGAAATTAGTAATTTCAAATAGGCCTCTAGTGTAAAACATTATTCATTGTGTTCCCGAACGAATAGTAAATACATAGTTGTTTTGAGGGGAGGAATAATGTAAGAGACCAGAAATTCTAAAAATAGTTTTATAATAAAAATATTACATTAAATGTATTTTTATATAATCAAAATAAATTGATAAATTTTTTAAGACGATTTACATCAAAATTAATATATAAAATTAGGTGTTTTAATTATTTTGATTATATTTTAATTGCTACATTTATGAATAATTATACGTATAATTTCGATTTTTTAAATTAATATTATACAGATAAATATGGTTTTATTTTATTTAAAATAATATTTAAAAATAACTATATTTATTTAATTATTTATGTAAAATAAATATTTATATTATAATATTAATTAATGGAAAACATTTTCATAAAAATTTATTATTATTTTTAGGATAATATCTTATAAATATATAAGATATAATTTTTTTATAAAATTTATAAATTATAAATATTATTATTATTATTATATTATGAAAAAAACACATTAAATTTATTTTTTATGTAAAAATATAAATTTAATTATATGTATTTTAAAAGGATTAATGTTTAAAAAAATGCTTCTATATTTTGATGAATCATAATTAAAAAAAATATGAATTTATAATATTATAATAAAAAAAAAAGTCATTGATTGTCCGCTAGAAAATGGAAATATAAAAAAATATAGGTGATTGACTAATAAAATGAGAGTAATGATTTAGATAAAAAGCAGAAATATTGTTAATATTACATCCTAAATGAATAATAAAGTAAAACATAAGGGTATAAAAAAATTTTGTTGTCGTATTCAACATATCATTCTGGAAATATACCATCAAAATCACAACAGTCAATCCTGAACGCCTCAATCCAATTCCACAAGATTCCAAACACACTCAACTATTTTATATAAATTTTCACCATTTCTAATTTTTTATTTTGATCAAATTTTTTTCCATCGATGTCTATGATTAGGGAAACATGACATAAAAATTTATAAAAAACCATAATTATTTAATCCACCACTTTTCAAATCAAATAATCAAAACCCAATCTCCCCATATTCCTCCATTTTGATCTACCCAATTTCTAAAATCCACAGATACTTCAATTGACTTGAAAACATTGAAGGTTTTATTTTAATTAATCAACTTAATTTTATTAAAAAGGTATATATATATATATATCTCTGTGTGTGTGTGTTTGTGTATGTGTTTGTGTATATGTGTGTGTGTTTTTTTGTACACATATACACATATATAACAATCTATTTGTAGTTAATATGAAAAGGATTTATATTGTTTTAATTTATTTTTACATATTTTAGAATGTTAATAGATTCTCATATCTAATAAATGTTCAGTTTATTAGTAGTTATCATTTTATAAAAATACACATCATTTTATAAGGGTTAAAATCGGGTAGCGGGTTTGTGTCGTTATAGTTTTTTATTACATAATAAATTTGTTTATTTTTTACACAGAAAAATAAAACCCCACAATAAATTTATGTCTATGTGTGGTACACAAAACATCCCTTTTCTTCAATATTTTTCATTTTAAATAATATACATTGAAAAGTTGATAAAATTTAATATATCATTTATTTTTTTAGAATATATACAAAAAATATTATAAATCATTTATGTTTCTCAAATTTTTGATAATATTTATAATTCAAATAAAACAAATTTTACATCACATATATTTATTAAATATAATATAATATTCATAAAAAATATAAATATATATGAAATTATGTTTTTAATTACAATAAAAAATATCATGTCTTATATAATTATTATATTTTAAATTATATTATAATAAAAATAAAATATGAAATCATTCATATTTATACATTACATTAAGTAGAAACCTGAAAAATGACCCAACCATAAAAAACAAAAATTCAAATTCAATCACCAAACCAAATTACAAATTGAAAAGTCTTTATGTGATTGTAAATTGAACCTTAATATTGGGTTGGTGGGAGGGTTAGATGATTGATACAATGTTTTAGGTATTTATTATAAATGTTTTGGAATTGTTTATTTACTTAATAAATGATTGGGAGTGACAGAGAATATGACATCAGTTCTCAGATATGGTTGATGGATCCAATCTTAACCAAGACATAATATTCTACGAATTTTTTATTTTTTTATTTTGTTTGTAGGACAGTCTTTTTCATAGAGCATATATTATTCATTGGATGATATTGTTTTGTGATTATGACTTTTATTAAGTTTTCAGATGTAGTAGAAGATACTGTTTGGTGAATTACTATAATGGGTTTTTTTGGGTTCGATGCATCATTCGCAAATTATACTTGAAATTAACGTCCTAAAAATTCACTCATATATTGACATATAAAAGTAAATAACCAATAGAGAATATTATCCACGTTAAATTTATTAATATTTTATATAATATCTTATTAAATGATACCACATATTAGGAACCTTCCTTAACAAATTAATTAATAATGCACCTATCATATCATACCCAATGAATCCATCATCTCTGTAGATTGTATCATCATCATTTATGAAATACATTACAATGCATGAGTCATGATGGACATAAATAAAAATCATAACACATAAGGATCATTACACAAGCAGACGGATAGAAATATCCAATGACACATAACGATGAACCATTCATATTGGAGGATCTATTCTCATAATCTCCCATATCGAATCCTTTATTGTACACCACTCATCCTGTGAGAGGGTTGATAATTTTGGAATCAAGTGAAAATATAACACGTAATGGTATATTTCTCCTATTAATCCTCAAAATAAATATGAAATGAATATTATGTTGGAATAGTGGTCAATATCACAAAATTTTCCCTTTTAAGAGTGCATCCAATTACTTTCTGTACCACGTATTCTCAATTTTTGTATTCCCACATACTTGATTAGAAATTTTCCCATCCTCATCAAAGTATATTTTATTTTTAGGCCATCAATGGAAATAATTCTATTTGATAAGATCTGGTATAGAGGAATACTAGGATTGAATTATAGATCATTAATCAAGGAATTCAAATTATGGATGTCAAGGAAAATTAATCCAACACATTTAACATCCCATTATGTTTATATTTTTAAATACCCACAACTATTCTTATATAGAGTTAATTATTTTCATAGATAAGACTAAATAATTATTTTAAGTAGATTATCTCATTTTCTTCATGTCAGAAATGGATCACAATATTTACCATAATTCTACTAAAGTATATATTTATATGACCAATGTATGGAATATCTTGCATGATTCCCCATAAAAGAGATATATATGTATAATATTTTGAATCATGTTAATATAATGTTTTAATACTTGTTTGAAATAATTTTATTTTATGGTGTTTTTAATTATATAAAAAATTAGGTTTATTGTTGTGAGTGGAATTATTATTGAATTAAATGTTCAGACAGTCGATGTGGTATTTTGAAAAATGTTTATATGGAGATTCTATTCATGCTTATCATGAATAAGATTTCATTATATCAAGAATATCATCTTTGAAAACACCACCTTGATAATATATGTGAATATCCATTAGATAATTTTTTTATTTGTTGCACAAATGATGTTTTTCTGGACATGAGTGATTTATGCTTATTTTTTTCATAAAAAACATAATTTATCTAAAGGATGATTGATTGGAAAAATGAATTCATGTATGTATCAAAACTTCATTTCTTTTACAACAGAAAACACATGAATAAATATCATTATAATCATAAATTAATGAGATCTTGAACTGAATAAAATACATGGTTTGATTTTCTAATAATAATCACTTTATGTATGACGATGATATTATTGGTTACCTACTTAATAATGATATGAAACCATATCTTATATATACATTAAATATTTATATAATTCATACAAGAATGTATTTCATACTGAACACATGATTTAGAGCTTGGGTAGCAAATTCATATAGTGTATGTTCACAAAAATGAAAATACAAAAGGATAGTGGTTCTTTTTTATGGATAATATATAAAATGTGATGATTTATTTTAATTTTTTTCCATGAGGGAAGTGGGGATACATGAAACGTAGAGAAGAATAATAATAGAAAAATAATATTGGAGGAAGGGACACTGTAGGGGGTTATATGTTATATTTAATTTAAAAGTAAGTTGGGGATTTAGATATTCCCAATATCCATCACTATGATTGTAAAAGTATCATATTTTTTCAAAAATTATAATGATAACTCGATCGGTTCTTTTGGGATAGATTTATATTATGAAATATTATGATTCAAGAGATGTTTTTATCATGTTTAGGGAGGGGAATTGGTTCCAGCATACATTGAAAATAATCCCAACAAACCATCCTTTATATAAAATATAAGTATGATCCAAAAAATGGGGTGATATTATGAATGGTGGATGTACTCTTGGAGGATAATTAAATGGATTTAAAAGGATTTTATATCACCATGATTGGAAATCTATGGATGCTCTATGGGGATAGAAATTAGGGGAAGTTGGCTAAGCCCCACTTGATCTTCTTCCTACAGGTGTGATTGATGGCACTAATTTTTGAGTTGTGTTCTCCTATTAAATGAGGATAAAGGTAAAACTCTCTTTATAGATTTCTAAAACGGACCATATTTTTAGCAAACCAAACTGTACATTGTATTAAATGATTCGTCTATTATTTTGGTCAAATTTGAATGTGGATGGATTATTCATGAATGGGATGATTATAGGGGGTTTTTTTCCTGTAAAAATGTTATAGTTTGTTATTTCTTTTAAATATTATTATGATCAGGGGATTTCCATGAGTTCATAGCTGAAATTGCTACACACAGTCCTAATGTTATGCAAGAATAATGATTTAATGATTTCTAATATTGAGAAGGATTCCAATGTGTTGGTTTTTATTTTTAAAGGTAATTTTGACAACCCATGTAATTTGTTCTACATATTTCATATCTACCAATGAGAGGCTCGTGAATTGAAGATTACCATCATGTTTGGATATAATCCTATTTTGTAGCGGAAGTTCTATCTCTTTTAGGAACGGTTGAGGAGTCTCGTATCATCTTCACATGTTTAGTCTCTATTCTTCATGAATGTACGTCTTTTGTTCAATGGGATACCCATGGAATTCATTAAATTAGACCCCCAAGAGCCTTGTTCTCTTCTTCTCTATTGGTATATTTTCCACATCCTTAATATTCTTACAAAAAATCAATTGCTCATTCTCACAATGAGGGATTATATGATAATACAATCCTTTTAGAAAAAAAGGCGCTACTTGAAATTCAATTGATGCATGAATTTAGAAAAGAATGTATGTTTTTTTCAGAACATATTATGAAAATAGAAGCAAACTATTCCTTAACAATGAGAAATTTCATTTCAAAACATAAAAAATATTATTTGGTGATAACTTCAGGAGGATACAAATCCCCTAATGCTTTGGAAATATTTGATCAAATCTAGAGTAAAACCCAAAAAATATGTGACATGACTTGGATTGATGATAATTACTATATAATATAAATTTATTAATAAGAAGATGAAAACATGTTTCTTGGTGTGGAATTCTAATTTACTCAAAAATATCATTTATTTAATTATTATTTAAAATCAACACCTTAAAAAAACCCATCTCATCTAACACGTTTTATTATTTCTATGTTAATTGAAAAATATGGATTATCTAACTAGACATTCAGAGTGATTAAAAATAATAAATTATTAAATATGAAATATAGATATTCTTCCATAGGTGAATGTTTTTTATTTTATCTTAAATATCACAAGCATTGGTAGGTGTTTGATAGATTTCCATTTGTATATGAGTTGTTATATTTCAACTTTATTGTCTAATTAAAACTAAATTGATTAAAAATATTTTGATGATATATTCTCAATTATAAATTACTTTAATGATGGCCTATTTTTTTGTGTATATGGTCCTTCGAGTCAAACTGGTCCCACAGTTTGTTAGATTGAAGGGAAATTGATTTAAACAACTTCATGGCGGACATAAATATCATTGTCCAAAACAATCATTTAAATATTAGTGTTTTTATAGTTTTTAGTGAGTGATAAAGGTTTTTAAATAAAATTTTATTTCCAAAATAAAATCACATACATTATGGTGTACTGATCTCAACATTAATTCGGTTTATGTCTAACAATTTATTAAACATCACTAATAATAGATACATAATTTTCATAATTTAGAAAGAAAATATATGATTTTTTTTCTATGATTGAGGAATAATTATAAGTTAAATATCAATTTGAAATATAAAAAACAGATTTTAGTTCACAGTGATCACACCTTGTATAATATTAATGTATTGATTATTTCTACATCTCAAGAATGACATATGTGTCATTTTCCTAAAGTACCAAAATAATTTGAATGTGTTCCTCAATTTTTACTATATCACATTCGTTCGTTAATAGAAATATTATTTTAAATTTTAAAAAACATTGACATATTTATAAATTGAAATCACACTCTAATGATCATAAATAAGTCAAATAAATAAAATATACATTAATGAAGAGATAAATTATTAGATGAGTCCATTATACTTATTGTAGTAATTTTTGATAATTTATTTCAACAATAATTTGTTTATTTTCATATAGATCGAAATGGTTAAATAATAAAAATTATCAATGACGTTATTTTATTGTGATATTTATTAATATTTTCCACATAAATATCAGTTAAAAATAATAAAGAAATTAGTTACAAATAAAAATAAATAAAATGAAGTGATAATTTATTAAATGTGCTTTAGAATTATATGTCCTCATGTCACCTTCATACATTCTAACACAAATTGTTTTCAATTAATATATAAAAAAATAAATTTCCTCTTTTAAATAAATGTTATATTGACAGTCATTGTTTTAATGACAAAATATAAACAATATAATTAATACTTATTTTAATTATAATTGTAATTATCATTAAAAATATCTAACTAGGGATACTAGTTTGTTGATTAAATACACAATAATTCATAAATTATCTAATATAATACCAAAAATTATTTCCATATGTTATTTACATTCATAAAATCCATTTATATATATTTTATATCATTAAATAAAATTTCACTTATTACTGGAGAATGTGTTATACATTCTTCCAAAATCCATCGAATGACGCCATTTAATATTTGTATTTATTTATCTGGGATAGAAATATAAGATGTTCTGGAAACACAGGAAATGATTAATTTTTAACCTATCAATGTTTTTATGATGTCCACAAATGGGGAAAACTAGAGTTCTTCTAATTCATTACAATAAAAAATTACGATAAGAAGTAAAAACAATTCTCATCCCATAAAATCTAGATTTTGAAAAGAAATATTCATTTATATATTTATAATTAAACATAAAAACCAATTACTGCATTAATTTGAAATTTTGAAAAAATGGATCCAAATAAATATCAATATCAATACCCACTTTTCTCCTAATATATGATTATAAAAAATATTGTATTTTCTCATCATGCTTAACCATGGGGGATAGTTGTAATTTTGAATCATAACTATCTATATAATTTGATTACTTCTCTTTAAACAAAAAGGATTCAATATGTTAACGAATAGTCAATGATGAAGGCTTATTGACTAATTTAAAATTTTAGGAAAATCATCATAAACTTTATATCACTGAAGATAGTTTACTAGGTGAATGCTTTTCCAATATTTAAATATTTTATCTATATGGATCAGAAATTTTCTTACAATATCCTCACATTTGAATAGGGTTTTAAACGAATTATTGATTTTGAAGTACCAAAATACATTCAAATTAATTGATTTATCATTTCTATATCTAGAACTACCATTACGTTGGAATTTTTAAAGAAATTCTCCTTGTTATTGAAATTTTACACAATCATTTATGTGGGAATATATTCATTCATATATCATACCCATTGATTATAGATTTTATTAAGTGAAATATTATTATTGAGGAATCTTATTATATTCAAGGATCATATCATTTAGTAGTGAAATTATTTCATTAAATATAGTTTCAATCCATACATTCCAAAACATTACTCTATATAACTCTACCATTGTATAAAATTATGTATATTTAGTAAAACCACTATACATTTGTGTTTGTGCATATATCATTAAATTTATACATATTTATGGTTGATAATGATATTAATCTTAAATTGTAATTTCATTTTCCTCAATATGATATTTTACGTAATAAAACCATTAAAAATATATTCAATATGTTCATCATCATTGTTCAAACTTCTTATCATATCATATTATCTGTAAAAAAATTATATCCCAAACACTAGATAATTTTATTATTTTTCTATGTTTACTCTTCCATTTACAAAATTTATCAATTTCTTGAATGATTAGGCCTTCTCCCAACTCCTACAGACTACTTATCCTTAAAAAGTAATAGTGTAAACACTGAAAAATTATTTCATAATTCTTATATGCATGATATTTTGAATATTTGATGAACCTCGTCATCATTCACTTTTATCAAATGATTTTTATGCTTCAATTTTTTATTCATATTAATAATATTTGATTCAACAATATTAATATTTAATAATATAAATAAATACATTTAATATATAAACATATAACCCATAATGTATATTATTAAGGAATTATGTTTGATACAGAAAACTATTTTTATAAGAAAATAAGTGATAAATTATGTGTATTCAGATTTTGCTGTTGTGTTGTAAATAATCCAAAAGGAAATGATTGATATCTATATTGTTACATATAATCGATTTAAATATTTATTTATTTAAAAACAAAGAGATCACATATGGTTTCTATATATTATCTTGGTGGAGTAATGAAATAGGGAGGAAGTGGTGTTCATGCATTTCATATCATTGTAAATAGGATACGTGGTGTTGTTTCAATTATAGGATTATTAAGATATAAAGTTAATCTTTAATTCAATGATGAAAACGATTATAAGTTCCATGAACCTAGACTTGAGAACATTAAATATAATTTGAATCATGAAATTTATTTGTTACAATGAATTCAATTTTTTGTTTCTCCCAATGGGATGAACATATAATGTTAACCAAAAAAATGTTAAATTGATGACATAAAAAGTACATTAGATTTGAGAATTAATTATGTGTGGCATATAGAATGAACAAATTATTAAATAATGGCCAAATTACTAATTACATATGATAATGGGATGAATTTGGAAGGAATCAACAATGCTGTCAGTAGGGGGAAGCAACATCTACAGGTGAAAATTTAAAGACCTCTTCATATGAGGGAATGATTTATAGGTATTGATAATCCCATATTTGGAATTATTTCTTCAACTCACATATTTTTTAAAATTTAATTTTAGTGTGACACAACATTATTTCTTATGTAGAACTGGTATATTCAAATTACATTTCTAATTGATGATTTTTTTAAAATAAATTTATATTTTAATAAAGGAATATACATAAAAAATAATTGGTGATATCAAAGAAGGAGGGATGTCCTATTTCCAATAATGAGGCTCTCTAGATAGACTAAAACTTGTAATCAAATGAGATAGCCTATTATGATTTCATTTATAATGTATATTGAAATTGATAATAAGAGTATTAAAATTGTAGAAAAGCTGATAAAATGGTTTGGACCTATTGGTATAGCCCCCAAATACATTTTTATAGGTTATAGGAATGGTAAGGGGGTCGTTGGTATAGTCTTATAAAATTGCTATCGAGAAACAGTGGGTATTGTTGGTAAATTCCAATTGTTTACAAATAGTTGTTATATGTAATGTGATATAACTATATAAATTTTTTTCAAAACTATTGATATACATAATTCAAGAATTCCCTTATATGTTTTTATCGCCACCCCTCCGATTAAATTTTGAAACATGTAACCACTATGCTATAATTTTTTCGGATAATTAATATGATATATATGTTTATGTATATTTATAAGTAAATTCTTATTTATTCAATGTAATCTAATAAAATAATTCGTTAATAATATGAAAAACTAAACCATTTTCTAGGAAAATTATTTGTTTGATGCTATACCAGTGGTTTCCAAAAATATTATTATATGTATTTTGAATTTTGGGACGTTTACCAATGGCTTTGAAAAAACTACCAGTATAGGATCAATAATGTATGTGATACGGATGGTTTTATTGAATCCATTGGAATAACCACAAGATATACCAACAATTTGGGAAAACCAATGCTATGATATCTTTTTATTGAATACATGACTATGGTTTGTAGGAAACCATTAGTATAGCTTTGACTTATACCTATAGTTTTTTAGAAACCATTGGTATATGGTCATGTGATGGTTTTTATAACAATGGTTTTAGAAAAAAAATTGGTATAGGTCTATTCTTATAGGTCCAGTTTCTAGTAGTTTTGAAAATGGATTAATCATTTATAAGTATTAACCTTAGTGTTGAATTTATATAACCTAGATGGTTTTATCATTGATTTCAAAAAATGTACTGATAAACATTATTTTTATTTGTGTGATATTAATAATCACCAAATAAGATATGTTTTGTCATTGTTTAATTATGTTGTGATAAAACCTATCATTATCATTGCTAAATTAATAGTAGATAAAATATATCTTTATCATCACTAATATTATAGAACTGATATATATATGTGTGTGTGTGTGTGTTTTATGAGGAATTTTTTTAGAGCTGATAAAAAAATTAAAATTGAAATTAAAAAATATTAAATTAATATATATTAAAAATGTATTAATTCTTAGAAAAATAAGTAAAATTAACCTTATGAATGAATATAAAATATTATATGCGTGAATTTAAAAATTTAGTGAAATTGAATAAAAAATCCAATAGACTCTAATTATACTAAAAAATTGGAAAATATTTATTTAATATATAAATTAATACAAATGTTAAAATTTAATATATATTAAAATGAAAGCAAATACATAGGGAATATATCTAAACATATTAAATACTTACAGTTTTTTTTATGAATAATTACATGAATTGTGAAGACATACAAAAAATTGATCAAAATTTTAAAAAATGCATTTTAAAAAACTAATTGTATAGATTTAAAACATTTTAAAAAATTTAAACCAAAAAAATAAAATTGAATGAGAATTATTCATTAAAATTAAAAACATGTTATGAATATTAAAAAATAATAATTTATAGTCAGAAGACATGATTTCTTACTATAACTCAACATCATTTGGACACATTTATTTTATAGGAACAAGACATGATTTCTTATGTTGAACTGGAATTTTCAAAATTAATTTCATATTCATGAACAATTTTTTACAAAAAATGGAATTTTAATAACGGAACATATATTAAAAAATTATATGTGATATCAAAAGAGGGATGTCCTTCAACCAAAAAAGAGGCTCTCTTGAGTGACCAGAAGTGGTAATTTAATGAGACACCATATTTCCATCTCTTTGAATAAAGTAGAATGAACATGAATATAAGAGGATAAAATATTGTAAAAATGTAAATACCAATGGTTTGTAACTGTTGGAATAATCCCCAAAACCATTATGATATGGAATAAAAATGGTTAGGGGGATTGTTGTTCATTTTCATTGGTGTAGACCTAGACCAACCATTTTGGGAAAAGTTTGGAATAGTTGGTCTATACAAATAGATTACAAAAAGGATATATATTCAACATGGAATACAAATTCCAACAGTTTTCAAAACAACTGGTATATGATATTCAATAAACCCCTTTAAGGATTTGATCATCGGACATACAATTTATATTTCAATCAGCTAACCACTATGATATAATGTTTTTTGGAAGAAAAATATGATAAAAATATTTATTTATTTTTATTTTTATTTTCAATGTAATTTGATATGATAATTCATAAAAAATTTGAAAACATTTATCAACTTTTTGGAATACCATTGGTATATACCTATACCAATGGTTTTACAATACATTGAATTATGTATTTTGTGTTTTGGGACATTTACCGATGATTTATTACAAACCATTAGTATAGGTTCATTAAATGTATGAAAAACCAATGTTGTTATCCAGAATTTTAGTATAGCCATTCCATATACCAATGGTTTTGGAGAAACCATTGGTATAAAATCATTTTATTAACAACATGCCAATGGATTGAATAAAAACTATTGTGTAACTATGACCTCTGCATACAGTTTTTTCAAAACCATTGTTATAGGGTCATTTGAGGGCTTCCATACCAATGATTTTGGACAAATTATTGGTATAAGTTCTTTTTATGGTTATTATACCAATGGGATCTCAAAAACCACAAGTATAGGTCTATTGGTACATGTCAAATTTCTAGTAGTGTTGTAATTGGATTCAGCCATCCCAATCGAAAAGATGAGGGACTAGCGACCACAATATGATGTATTAATAATATTAATAATGAAAATATTGTATAATTAAATGATGAAATTTTTTCATCCTTTCTTAATGGATAACATCAATCCGATGAATAATGTATTGGATTCTTCCATTGGTGGATCCCAAAAATAATGTATTAAAATCAATCATATTGTGGTTATTCATCCTAGATGATCATGTACCACAAGACCCAATCCAATAGATCCTATCCAAAGATAGTTTCATCCACATTAATCATAAACACATTGGATGGAGGGGTATCCATATTCACGAGTGTGAATATTGGAAGGGGATATGTAAGATAATCTCATTATTCTTCCAAATATCCTTCCATGATAGAACCTAATTTATAAAAAAAAATTGTTTTGAAATCATCTTAAAAAATAAGACGTATATTTTATCAATATACAGATTTATAAGGAAAATATGGAGTATACAAAATGTCATGAACCAGGCCGCGTCGTCATCCGACCCAATGCCCAACCCGGTCCGCGACATGTCCCGAAGGGTGTTCCTGATCCCCACGGGCTGGCAACTAGTGTCGGGAATCAAAACAAACCAGTTGGGAACGGTTTGGCCCATGACAAAGATAAAGAGACATAAACTAAACAAGCAGATAAATAAAGGAAAATATCATGAACAACGTGGCAGCAGAAAAAGGAATAAACAAAAGACGCGACATACCTTAGGTGACCCCGTGGATCACCACGGTACGACAACCACACTCGCTCCCAAAAGCGATCCAAGACTGAAACCTGCAACTGAAAATTAATGTAGGCGTGAGCACAAAGATGCTCAGTAGGAAAGCCAAAAACAACCACATCCTATGCCTCCGCCTTTATTAAGAAATCCAACTATGCCAGTTTGAAAATATGATATAATAAAATAGTGTTTCTCCTTTTCAAATTCAACTAATGAGTTTGCATTTTCAGGTAAAGTCTTTTACTCCCACTAAATTTTGAAAATAGGTTTCAAGCATGCATTAACATTTCAAAATGGAAAGAAACCAGTTTGGATTAAAATATGATTTTCACAAACAAGGCATCAAGTATGAAACAGCTGAAAAGGAAGTTACATCGTTAACAGCATGAAAAAAATGAGCACCATGGGTAATCCCTATAGGCATCTAAAACAAGTGGGAACCTAAAGACCTCGTACCTCAGTGAAACGTGGCATAGAATAACACGACCCTCAGAAAACGTGGCTTAAAAGGCCACGACCCCCAGAAATTCATATGTTTAGTTAGTGTTGTCGCGTCAATCCTGCTAGAAAAACTGGGACGAACCTTTCACCACTGCACTCCCTACTTATGTGCATTCCCCCCCTTTACATCACCCAATCACGCACATGCCTTTACACTAGGCACATATATCACAAACCGCTCATAAACACTTGCATCGCATTGTATTTTCAAATTTGGGGGAATGACTCAAAAGGGGTTTTATATTTTCGCAAACCAAATCTTAAAGTGCCAAACGGGCCTCAATAGAGGTTTTTTTCTATTTCATAAAACATTCTTAAAACGCCAAACATGCTTAATTACATAAAGGGAACACTTTTTAAAATCAACCGACCAAAAGGCCAAACACCTTTGGAAATACACATTACCAATTCAAAACCACTTAAGAAATCAATTTTCCAAAAAAAGTCACTTGAGACCAACGGCTTTGAAATACATTTCAATTTACCAATACAAGGCATAATAGTTTCTAGCAACCGCAATCAGATTCCATAGCATGTATATCTATATAACATAGTGTGAAACATATTTTTAAAACAGTCAAGTAGTTATGAATTTCAAATTAAAAGCATAGGCATAGGGGACCTACCTAAAACTTGTCGCCATTTGTCGATGGTCACTCGAACCGACACCAGGCGCATACACACACATGCATTCATAAATATATATATACGCGCCACTAACTGAATTGCACATATTCCCCATGCCATGAAATAATATGTACAAAGAGGGCACATATATATATATATGTCTTACTCTATGCATGTACATGTAGGATGTCTCGACACACGCGGCCCAAAACCAATGTAGCAAGGCCCAACGCGCTACACAAATAATTTAATAAAACCACTAAACACTTAAAAACTCCATAAAGTGTCTCAAATTAACACATCAAGAGTTTGCAATAACGACGCACCACTTACATAACTCATACAACTCATTGAAAATATTAAAAGAAAATCACAAAATCAATTTAAACATTTCCAAAGGCCATTTGAAATCGTCACATAAATCGGTGAAAATTCCAAAACATGCATTCCATTGTTTAAACCATTTCCAAAACAAGTTTTTCACCATTCAATCAATTTAAATAAACCATTACACAATTTATAAAACAACCCAAGGAAATACCTCACAGCCTCACACCAAGAAAATACCCAATATCCCGTTTTTAGAAACAAACGCACACTTAAAACAATATCCAAACATGTTTCGCAACAGAACTCTGTTTAATAAATCATTTGCACAAATATTAAACACTTCAAAAGAACACAACAACACTTGCATCAAGAACATATAGACATGCCAAACCCTTCAAAACATATCTGTATCACTAGCACAATTTATTTAACTATTTACACAATTTATAAAAGCATACTAAAACGCAAAATAAGACTTTAATATAGTTTCACAACCTAGGTGACATAGAAAAATGAATCAATTGAGGGTTTTCACAAAGACGCACTTCGCACTAAACTAACATGTTACAAAATAAAATCAACTCGTGTTAAATTCTTTAAAAAAAACATGTTTTGCACCCAATTAAATAATATAAGATTTTGTTCGACTAATCAAACAAGAAAATTAATGAATCAAATAAAGTTTATACATGGAACCACCCACCGACATTTATCAAACTTAGAAAAAATTGATGCGAAGCTCCTGCCGCACAACAATCACACCGCTACCGACACACAAAGACCCTAAAAACCAGATGTTGAAACAAAGGCATAAAAAAACAGACCAACGACACCATAATACCTTAACTGCAAAACTATCAACTGAATATATTCATCAATCGGAGAGGATTTCACATGCGGCGAAGGTGCGAGGAGGCAGCCGATCAATGTGGTAGGCCACCTGAGGTGTGTTGCGCCAGAAAACCGGTCGGAAGAAAAAAAAAGGGTGGCGCGGATTCAGTGGTGCATGTTTCCGGAGGGGAGCACGGAAGGGGGTTCTCCAATTGGACGAAGGGGCAGTTCGGTGAGCCGCGAAGGTAAGGAGGCCGGCGGGTGGAGGATTGTCAGCGGCGACTCGGGTCTCGGCCTGGAGGGTTTGTGTCGTGTGGGTTTGAGAGGGGGAAGCTGGGAGAGGAGATCGCGGAGGGGGCATCAACCGGAGAGGGAGGAGGCGTGGCGAGATGGTCGGCCGGTGAGGGAGGAGGCACGGCGAGACGGCCGGCCGGCGGGAGGCGGCCTGGGCTCCTAGTGTGCATCGGCGAACGAGGGGGGGGGGGGCTCGCGACGGGGTAAGGGTAAAAAGGGGGGGAAGTAGGGTTTGAGAAAAATGTTAAATAAATAAATACATAAATGAAAATCTAATAATAATAATAATAATAATAATAATAGTAAAATAAATAAATAATAAAGATGAAACGAAAGAAGAAGAAAAAATAATGCAAAATAAATAAAAATATTAACAAGTAATAATGAACATAATAATAATTTTAACGAACTCTAATAATAATAATAATATTGTTCATAACATAATAATAATTATAATATACATGATAATGTTAATAAAAATAATTACCCTAATTAAAATTATTAAAATACATCGTTAAACTCATTTTATTTATGTATCTTGAACATAGGGCAGGCCGCACGGTGACCAGGGCAAAGCCACACAGCTTTGAAAACGCCCTGCCCATGCACCAGATGTTGTCAAGGGAAAATCACTCATTCGTCAACAAAACGAAAAACTTTAAAACTGGCTTGATCCGCAGCTCGATAAAAAAAATTTCAATTCCTCATAAAATAATTAAATAATATAAATTTAAAAAATTTGGGAGTGACAATTCACCCCACCACAAAAACTTTCTTCCCCCAGAAAGTCGCCCAGCCTAACGAGGAATCAAACTCGAGTTAGAAACGGGACTAGACCCACAAAAACATGAACTCAGTTTGACTTTTCAATCCACCAGTCACACCCGACCCTCTGAGGGAAACTAAAAAGAGAAGAACCATCCGTAAATGAGGAGGGTTCTCCCCACCACAAGAACCCGACTAGCACAACTAACATTGAGACTCTTAGCATGGGATAACTTTGGAACTTCGAACTTTGTCCAAGAGGGAACCACCACACAGACCAAACATTGAAGAAGGGACGACAAGATTCGTGGTGGGTCTCCCCACCATTTAAGAACTGGCCAGCTTAAACCAACCAGTATAAACCGACGTGAGAACTTCCAACCCAAACCAGAAACCAATAACACAGGAGAAAACCCACAGAAGAATTCTACAAATTGACGAACGTAAACACGACTCATCATTTCCACAAGAGATTTGCATCTCTGAAACGAGCATGCACTAAAACAAAACAGGTCACACATGAGGAGGCGCATCTACTGGAATTAAAAGAAAACAAGATCACCATGCCTTTTTACAACCACAGTGGGGTATTCAAAGAACAAGACCACAACCAGAAAAATAGACCTTTGCGCCTCTTACAGAAAAACAGAACCTTCAAAGATGAGGAGGCTAAAACAGAGGAATTCAGATCGTCCCAATTCTAGAACTGAAGACAAAAGTTAGACCAATGTGACCCACACCAAATGATTCCTGACTGCGTGAAAGTCTTCACTTCAAAACCTGTGGCTGGAGCTCTGATGTCTTGAAGCATCTGTTTCCCCACAGTCAGGAGCTGATATCCTTAGGTCGAGACTCCGGTTGATGATGCCACTAGTGGAACCTCTCCAGTTGTCCCAAATGGCCACACTAACGGCAAGCCATCGGAGAATGATGACAAGGCGACATAAAGTACCCAAATGGAGCACACTAGAAGCAAACAAGGGGGTGGTCCAACTAATAGGAGATGAAATTGACAAGAAGACTTGTCTATGACAGGTTCCTCCGATTCTCTCTCGTCACCAGATGGGGATCCATTCCGAGCACCGAAAAGAAACAGTCCTGGAACCCGGGACGAAAACCCCACACAAGAGAAACGTTAACTGATTCCATGACGCTACCTCTGGAGAAAATGGAATCAACCCCTTGTCATATCCCATGTAGGCCTTCACAGCTTGTTGGACTTACTCGACACCCACTAGTTATGCCACTTTCCTCTCCTTTACTTCCACGGGTATAAACCATCAGACGAGCGTCACCTTAAACACCTTCCAAGATGCACCATCATGCAACGACGCTGGGATTATTTCCTCCACCAATCCAAAGTTGCACCTTCAAATGGACCCGAACCAACACGGGCTCTCATATCTTTGGGAGTTTCCAATAACCTGGAAACACCTACGATTTCACTAAGCCAGTCCTCTACCTTTGATAGATCACTATCACTACATATGCTGGACAATAACCGAAAAGAATTCAATTCTACCACTCCGCTATGAGTCTGGGTAGAACCAACAACTAGAAGTGACTCACTAGAACCTTCTGGGACTTTTCTGGGTGGAATACTCAAAAATAAGAGGCACAAATCCGAATCAAAACTGATCATAAATCAAAATTTCACACCTCAATCTCAAACGAAAGCTCAAACTCAAATCACTATTCCAACCACAATTCAGTACGTCAAAACCAAGAACTCACGAAAAGGAATACCCAACATGAAAAGAGAACGCTAAACAATTTCTCACTCACTTTTCTAAACATTTGAAAAACCCTTTTTGAAAACCATCTTTCAGCAAACAAAACAACTTAAATATCCACCATTGATATCCCATGAAGTCTCACACATACATATCCATGTGCTAGCTCAATCACCCATCCACTCACTTCACCAATTTCCCCACTTGCCACATGCGCACCTCAATGTATGTGATCACTCATAGGAATGCCAAGGGTCAATTCAAGACAATTATCATTTCCAAAACAGACCATTAAGCACAAAGCACAAATTCTCAACCAATTGAAAAAAATAACTTATCATCAAAGCAATACATTTCCAATTTCCAAAACATTTTCCAATTCAAATTCCAAAAAGTATTACTGAGATTTCAAAACAACTTCCAAAACACCTCCCATTTTTTCCCCTTTTTAAACCACACATTTGCTAAAAGAAAACAATTTCCATTTCAAAACCACTTTTCCAC
Source organism: Viscum album (assembly GCA_963277665.1). Taxonomy (NCBI): domain Eukaryota; kingdom Viridiplantae; phylum Streptophyta; class Magnoliopsida; order Santalales; family Viscaceae; genus Viscum; species Viscum album. The sequence continues at coordinate 692,319,002 of OY728152.1, forward strand.
TCTAACACCACATTCCCATTTGAAACCAACTTCACACAAACCCGTTTTCATTTTTGTGGTCTACTCACACCAACCAAAACGATGGTTAAACATAACTCACATTAAAACATCCAAAAATAAGGGACTAGTGGTTACACCAACCCGGTAACATGGCTTAGCAGGCCAAGCTCCAAGCAAGCATCAACCGCAAGAAGCATCTTGAATCGTGCACTTGGGCCGTACATGGGTCGCTAATCCAAGCAGGCTCGTCACGTAACATCAGATCACTCCCCTTGTCATCCCTCATCCACACATACCAATCCAAAGAAGAAAATTCAAATCCCGAACTACCCCTGGAAACTCGAGCCTCGAGACGGGAAAGGGTTCATGACGTCCTTCCCACACCTACATCTCGAGTCCCGACACACATAATCACCAAACTACTTGACACCAAAAATAACAAGGGCACCTCTGATACCATTTTCTCACAAACCAGGACGGGTCGTCATCCGACCCAACGCCCAACCCGGTCCGCGACATGGCCCGAAGGGCGTTCCCGATCCCCACGGGCTGGCAACTAGTGCCGGGCATCAAAACAAACCAGTTGGGAATGGTTTGGCCCATGACAAAGATAAATAGACATAAACTAAACAAGCAGATACATAAAGGAAAATAGCCTGAACAATGTGGTAGCAGAAAAAGGAATAAAAAAAAGATGCGACATTCCTTAGGTTACCTCGTAGATCACCACGGTACGACAACCACACTCGCTCCCAAAAGCGATCCAAGACTGAAACCTGCAACTGAAAAGTAATGTAGGCGTGAGCACTGAGATGCTCAGTAGGAAAGCCAAAAACAACCACATCCTATGCCTCCGCCTTTATTAAGAAATCCAACTATGCCAGTTTGAAAATAAGATATAATAAAATAGTGTTTCTCCTTTTCAAATTCAAGTAACGAGTTTTCATTTTCAGGTAAAGTCTTTTACTCCCACTACATTTTCAAAATAGGATTCAAGCATGCATTAACATTTCAAAATGGAAAGAAACCAGTTTGGATTAAAATATGATTTTCACAAACAAGGCATCAAGTATGAAACAGCTGAAAAGGAAGTTACATCGTTAACAGCGTGACAAAAATGAGCACCATGGGTAATCCCTATAGGAAGCTAAAACAAGTGGGAACCTAAAGACCTCGTACCTCAGTGAAACGTGGCTTAGAAGACCACGACCCTCAGAAAAGGTGGCTTAGAAGGCCACGACCCCCAGAAATTCATATGTTTAGTTAGTGTTGTCGCGTCAATCCTGCTAGAAAAACCGGGACGAACCCCTGCCATGTCATCTAGCGTACTAGTCCTGGTCACCCACCTAGATACCCGGGTTTTCCCATTGTGCTCTATTTCAAATGGTGGTGAGTTTTCTTCATCAAACCATCAAACAAGTACGTTACACTTTCTATATATAAAATTCATTCAACCTTTCACCACCGCACTCCCTACTTAAGTGAATTCCCCCTCCTTACATCACCCAATCACGCACAAGCCATTACACTAGGCACATATATCTCAAACCGCTCATAAACACTTGCATCACATTGTATTTTCAAATTTGGGGGAATGACTCAAAAAGGGTTTTCTATTTTCACAAACCAAATCTTAAAGTGCCAACCGGGCCTCAATAGAGGTTTTTTTCTATTTCATAAAACATTCTTAAAACGCCAAACATGCTTAATTACCTAAAGGGAACACTTTTTAAAATCAACCGACCAAATGGCCAAACACATTTGGAAATACACATTACTAATTCAAAACCACTTATGAAATCAATTTTCCAAAAAAAATCACATGAGACCAACGGCTTTGAAATACATTTCAATTTACCAATACAAGTCATAATAGTTTCTAGCAACCGCAATCAGATTCCATAGCATGTATATATATATAACATAGTGTGAAACATATGTTTAAAACAGTCAAGCAGTTATGAATTTCAAATTAAAAGCTTAGGCATAGGGGACCTACCTCAAACTTGTCGCCATTTGTCGATGGTCACTCGAACCGACACCAGGTGCATACACACACATGCATTCATACATATATATATATGCAGCACTAGATGCATTGCACATATTCCCCACGCCATGAGGGAATATGTACAAAGAGGGCACATATATATATATATATGTCTTACTCTATGCATGTACATGTAGGATGTCTCGACACACGTGGCCCAAAACCACCGTAGCAAGGCCCAACGCGCTACACAAATAATTTAATAAAACCATTAAACACTTAAACAATCCATAAAGTGTCTCAAATTAACACATCAAGGGTTTTCACCAACGACGCGCCACTTACATAACACATACAACTCATTGAAAATATTAAAAGAAAAGCACAAAATCAATTTAACCATTTCCAAAGGCCATTTGAAATTGTCACATAAATCGGTGCAAATTCCAAAACATGCATTCCATTGTTTAAACCACTTCCAAAACTAGTTTTTCACCATTCAAACAATTTAAATAAACCATTATATAATTTATAAAACAACCCAAGGAAATACCTCAATGCCTCAGACCAAGAAAATACCCAATATCCCGTTTTTTGAAACAAACGCACACTAAAAACAATATCCAAACATGTTTCGCAACAGAACTCCGTTTAATAAATCATTAGCACAAATATTAAACACTTCAAAAGAACACAACAACACTTGCATCAAGAACATATAGACATTCCAAACCCTTCAAAACATGTTTGTATCACTAGCACAATTTATTTAACTATTTACACAATTTATAAAAGCATACTAAAACGCAAAATAAGGCATTAATATAGTTGCACAACCTAGGTGACATAGAAAAATGAATCAATTGAGGGTTTCCACAAAGACGCACTTCGCACTAAACTAACATGTTACAAAATAAAATCAACGCGTGTTAAATTCTTTAAAAAACAGATTTTGCACCCAAGTAAATAATAGAAGATTTTGTTAGACTAATCAAAAAAGAAAATTAATGAATAAAATAATGTTTATACATGGAACCACCCACCGACATTTATCAAACTTAGAAAAAATTGATGCGAAGCTCCTGCCGCACAACAATCGCACCGCTACCGACACACAAAGACCCTAAAAACTAGATGTTGAAACAAAGGCATAAAATAAACAGACCAACCACACCATAAAACCTTAACTGCAAACCTATCAACCGAAGAGATTCATCAATCGGAGAGGATTTCACCTGCGGCGAAGGTGCGGGGAGGAAGCCGATCAATATGGTAGGCCACCTGAGGTGTGTTGCGCCAGAAAACAGGTCGGAAGAAAAAAAAGGGCGGTGCGGATTCGGTGGTGCGTGTTGCCGGAGGGGAGCATGGAAGGGGGTTCACCAATTGGACGAAGGGGGTGTTCGGTGAGCCGCGAAGGTAAGGAGGCCGGCGGGTGGAGGATTGTCAGCGGCGGCTCGGGTCTCGGCCCGGAGGGTTTGTGTCGTGTGGGTTTGAGAGGGGGAAGCTGGGAGAGGAGATCGCGGAGGGGGCTGCGGCCGGAGAGGGAGGAGGCGCGGCGAGACGGCCGACCGGAGAGGGAGGAGGCGCAGCGAGATGGCCGACCGGTGGGAGGCGGCCTGGGCTCTGGGTGCGCATCGGCGAACGAGGGGGGGGGGGCTCGTGACGGGGTAAGGGTAAAAAGGGGGGGAAGTAGGGTTTGAGAAAAAAGTTAAATAAATAAATACATAAATGAAAATATAATAATAATAATAATAATAGTAATAATAGTAAAATAAATAAATAAAACAGAAGAAACGAAAGAAGAAGAAAAAAGAATGCAAAATAAATAAAAATATTAACAAGTAATAATGAACATAATAATAATTTTAACAAACTCTAATAATAATAATAATATTGTTCATAACATAATAATAATTATAATATACTTGATAATGTTAATAAAAATAATTACCCTAATTAAAATTATTAAAATACATCGTTAAACTCATTTTATTTATGTATCTTGAACATAGGGCAGGCCGTACGGTGAGCAGGGCAAAGCTGCACAGCTTTGAAAATGCCCTTCCCATGCACCGGATGTTGTCAAGGGAAAAGCACTCATTCGTCAACAAAATGAAAAACTTTAAAACAGGCTTGATCCGCAGCTCGATAAAAAATATTTCAATGCCTCATAAAATAATAAAATAATATAAATATAATAAAATTCGGGTGTGACACAAAATCTATTGGGATGAAAGAAGAACCATTTGATAATAGAGACACAAAACCATTCACTATTTCCATAATCCTATTTCTAATTGTGATCTATTCATATCAGATGTTCTTAGCCCCATGATGGTACTTCATTGTAGGTATAAGAGATTATGCTTCACTAATGTTGAAGGATATAAAAGTATCCTATTTGTTATTTCACACCATAAGGAACTACATTAAAGGGAGTATTCCCATGAAAACATTCAATAAAAAAGTTCAGACCTTGGGACGGACTGTCATGTGCCATAGTCATTTCTATAAATCATCTTTTTCTGTTAACTATATTTTATGCACCAACATGTACCAATATTTCAAAACAATTCCACCTAATCATTCATTAATATAACATTAGTTTTTCTTTTTATATATCTTTTCTTCATGGAATATTAAAAATAATCTTATAATTCATTTCATTGAACCATACACTCTATTTATCTACACACCATAAGTTAATAGAATTAATAAAATAATAGAATATTGTGGCATCCTCCCAATCAGAAACAACCTGGGATGTTTCCATCATCCCATATTTATAAACAAGGCATGGGACCCTCCAGATCATGACATTGGATCCATCTCTAATTCTCCAAAACAATGCCATTCAATTAAGAACACCTGATCCGCAGAGGCATATCCACAAAAATTTGGGTCAAGGGAAAAGGAATACATCACAAAATCCCATATGTTTGAAATATAAGAAATCAATGATCTGAATGTATTGTGATTATCAGTTTTTAATTATGTCCCATTAGTGAATTTCTAAAATATAAATTCATAACATGTACATGTTTTGATAGCACTTACCACCACAATTATTAGGGATCCACAGATTTCCCAAAGACAACTAATGAGGATTTCTAACCATCGTTCATATCACACAAGAACATGGAAAGGTGGGAGTAAATTTGGTTAATCAAAAATACATTTAGCTCAAGTAAATACATGTTATTAATAATAATTATATGATCTACATCCTTTTTATGTTCATTCCTTCCCCATGTTAGAGTCCTCTTAAAATTACATCCTAGAAATTTGTTTCTATCATTTTTGTGATGTTTGAGTTAACCAATATTTAATATTTACCAAAAATATCGTTGATCCAAATATATTTATTTGTATTATCAACCACCCGAATACACATGGTTTGGAAAATATATTCATTTCTATAAGTAGTCTCACTGGAGCTGATGGAAGAATATTTTTTGGAATAATGAATTTATTGTATGGATAATTTCACATTTCTTTTGATATTCCTGAAAATAAAAATGCAATCTTAATTAGTGTATATTGGGTTAAGGAAATAAACCATCATAAAAGTAAACAGTTTGAAGACCTATGGTTATATGATCCTTGTTGAGTCCCACATAAATGGATATATATGGATAATATTTTGAAACATGACAATAAAATATCAAAATCCTCATTTGACAGAAATGAATTTCATATTATTTTTATTTATATAGAAGATTATTCTTCATGTTGAGATTTCAAGTATTAGGGAATTAAATGATCAAACCAACAATGTTGTTTTTCTTAAACTGTTTATTTTAGGATTTTAATATTTATTCCAATGAATTAGAGTTAAAATATTTTAGATTATCATCATGGTAATCATAGCCTTGAATTTACATACTAATATAAATTTGATTATTTAATTTTTCAACACAATTGACAAGAACTTGGATGAGGGTTATGTCTTCTTATTTTTACCTCAATACCAATCATTAATCTCTAGGAGTATTGGATAGAAAAAATAATTCTTTTATATATCAAAATAGTTTTCTTCACACCTAGAAATACCACCAGACATTTCTAGTGAATCATAAAAGAAGGTGATCTTGATCTACATCACATACATATTTATAGTTTCTAAATATTACAACTTCATCTCTTCAGATTCTACTGTAATTTAACGTATTAATATTAATAGAAATATTATCTTATTTATAAAATAAATATTTATTTCATTCATACAAGATAGTATTTTTGACTGCAGATTAGAGTTTCATTTTTTCTAGAAAATTCCTATCATTGATGTTCAAAAAATGAAAATATTAAAATTATGGATGTTATTATTCATATAATGGTCATAAAATGTGATGATTTTTTTATTTTACACATGCTAAAATATGTGATACATTGAACAAAGAGCATATTAACAATTTTATGATAATTTTATGTGATTGAACAATTTGTGGGAGATATGTTAGATTTCATTAAAAAGTAATTTGGTAATTAAAATATTCCCATTATCCGTCTCCAAGATGATACAATTATCTGATATCTGTATTATATTATGAAAATAAATGAATTTATTATTTTGGGATAAATATATAACAAAAGAAAAATCATGATTCATGAATTTTTTCTATAATGTGAAAAAGAGTGGAATTAGTATAAGGTTTCATTGAAAAAAATCACTATATATAATACTCTATATCAAAGAACAATATGTTCCTCACAACCGGGGGAATTTCTAAAAGGTATATGATTTCATGTTGATATTTAATTTATTTGTAACACCCCACGCTTCTACGGTACGCTTCTCTTTGAATAATGTGATAGCGTGTGTTGTACGCAACACCGAGTTCTAACACACCATAACTAATCAAACTAGCTGTTATGAATAGTAATACCTACTTTTTGAAATTATATATATTTTATATTTGAAAATGGACTTCATTTTTGGATTAGGAATATCTAATTTAGCCTAAGGTGAAATTTTGGTACATTTCGGATAACTTTCATATTTTGATGAATAGTGAAAATTACTAAATTTTAATTAAAAACAACTTTTTTAATCAAAATAATTAATAGTGATAAATTATGAATTTGAGTGGTTTTAAAGTATATTTAGAATATATTTTTAACATTTAATATAATGTTGGTCATTGGACATAATTATACAATTAAACCGAATATAAACAAGTGTCAATCTTTTGATAGTTATTATCTCTTAAAAACACGCTTTTTGTTTTGACAGCGGGAATTAATTTTAAATTAATTTCTGCCACTTCTGTGTTTTGAATTTAGGAAAATGGATTCCATATTTGGAATCAGGATGTTCAAATTGTGTAAATAGTTAACTTTTATTTTTAAACATTTTGAATAATTACTGCGGTAAATATTTTATTTACCATGGTTAAGGGTAAATCCGGTAAATAAGGGTTAAAAAATAATATTATAATAATACTAAATTACCCTAAAACATGTCTTAACCCAATTGGTTGATACATGGTCGACCATGGGAATATTTGGGTCTATTTTGGGACCCCATGGATCCACTTGTAAGTGATAATGACACTTTATTTTAATTAAGTTAAAATGAATACAAAAATGACACAAGCATATATCTTATAGAAAAACAATTTTTACATAGGGTTATACATGTTTTATTTTCGATTATAAATATTCATTAGAAAGATAAAAAGATTTCCTACATAATGATATTTTATTTGTAATTTTTAGACCTTAAATATTGTATTTTATTTATGACACAATGATGATGCAGTAATTACTATAATAGTGAAAAATTAAAATAATTGATATTATAAATACCCAAATAAATATAACATGAAACTTTTAATGAATTAAACTAATTTTATAGGATAATATGAAATATTAGTATTGATTTAATTGACTTTCTTAGAAGTAATAAATCTGTTATGAGTTTCACAAAAATCAACTATTGAAAAGTGTCAAAATTGACATAAAAGAGTTCTTAAAACAAATATTATATTATTAATTGATATTAAATTCATAAAAATCTAAGGATCGGCCAAGAGACTTATATCATGATAGGTTCATAATTAATGGACCACTTGGAGGTCTCTTGGATGTATATAGTAAGTTTATTAACCATATTATATAAAAATACAAAGAGTCATTGTAAAAGTGAAACTAATTAACTTAGAGTTAATAATTAAAGATAAGGTTAATATAAGTACCCAAACCTGTCTAAATTCTATTGATTGAGTGGTTTTCGACCTATCCCCACCTTAACCTTTTAATAGTCAACTTTGGAGCCATTAGAAACCGAATATGAATTTATTATAAATTAATAGTTCTAGCTTTTCCAAAGGTGCCCCTCACCCCTCTTATAAAAGGGCACTCCTCCTTCTCATTTCTTCACACCTCTAAAGCCTTTTGGTTCGGCCAAACTCTGCCCAAATACTCTCCCAACATCCCTAACTACAACCTAGAGGCCTTAGTTTGATCAGAAAGCCAACCTAAGGAGCCCTTTTGATCAAACAAATAGGAAGAACCCGAAGAAGAGGTAATGATTTCACCACCCTTTTCTAAGTTCATTTCTTCTTCCACTTCTTCTTCATTTGTTCTTACCATTCTAAAATAATAATTCCAGTATCTCACATATACTGTGATGTTATTATAAATATGGTACAACCATATTCAGTATTCTATCCACCCTTTGAATAACATGTCACCATACGTGCGTACGTACGGCTTACCGTCTCCACGTCGTGGTGTAATTGTTATTCAATATAATATTATTTGGATGGGTATAATAATGATGTGTAACTCATGTAAATAATAAATATAACATGTTAATGATTCTGTATATATCATATACCATCCATTTATATATTATTTTAATTTCAAAAGAATGATATTGTCGCTCGTGCGTACGTACGGACTACCGTCTCCACGAACGCGATGAGATTCATTCTCCATCGTATCCATTCAAGTATAATTATCATTTTATTATTTAAAAATGATGTTTAATGAATTGATATAATTCTGTATTTAAATAATATACAACCTATCCTTTACAAACATGTCTTACGTAACAAAACATAAAAACGAAAATGAGTAAGTTAACACCCGAAACAACGAAAATACTAAGATATTATTAACAAAGAAATGTTAAAAGATCATATATGATATCATATGAATGCATATGATTCTTGTATAATTTAATAACAATTATTTCACCATTATACAGGAGGTTAACCTACCCCAACCTAGGAAAAGTACAAGGTATGGTTTATTTCACAATCTCTTCATTATCCGAGGTTGTTTATATGTAATAATCTACTGGGATCTCTTTATCATCCACATCCATGTTTCTTAAAATTGTATTTCAAAACATTTTTACTATGAGTTAAAGTCATTTATACCCTTTTTGACTTTTATAAGTGGTTTATGAAGGAATCTTTCGGTCGTTTTCAAAACAAGGTCCTTTTTAACCTTTTCGACAGAATTAAGGTAAGAATGTTTTTTTTAACTTATACGGCGGGTGAGGCTATTTTCGGCCGTTATAAAATCTTCAAATCTTCCCTTACAAGCTTATAAGAATATTTTCAAAGAAAAAGTTTTATTTTATATGGATCTTAAATGATTTCAAAATAAAAGGAGATATTTCATTAAAAAGAATTTTGATTTCATCTATGTCAACATCCTTTGATGGATTTTAAGATTATTTGAAGTTGATTTATTATGATACAAAACTTCTATATTGTATTGAAGGTTTTGTGATATGTTTGACTATGGATGTGCTATTTTTATACCATTCATAGTTTATGGTGAAAGTATTGACATTTCGTATGCTAGTTTTAATACGAATGTTTATGTTATGTTTAAACCTTTTCATATGGGAATGCATTGGACTTGATATATTTTCTATTTTCAACCTTTTATTTTCGAAGAACAATTTCGAATTGCAAGGACGCAATTTATTGAAGGAGGGGAAAATGTAACACCCCAAGATTTCATAGTGTGTTTTTTCTTCAAAATAATTCAATAACTTGCACTACACGCAACACCGAGTTCAATCACACCATGACTTAAAAAAAAAGCCATTCAAAAGAGGTTATGAATAGTATTATATAAATTTTAAACTTTATATAATCCTTATAATTTTAGAATCCATATTATGAGTTTCTTAGATATAATGCAAGAACAAATTCATTTTCAGTATTGCACTTTTATCAACTTTTAATAGTGAACCCTTTTTAAATACAATATTTTAAACTTTTTGACTAAATGGGGACATCAAAAATTTAAAATGAAACATCCCAAGCTTCCACGGTACACTTTCTTTGAATAATACTGTAGCGTGTGTTGTACGCAACCTTGAGTTTTAACACACACCACAACCAATCAAACTAGCCGTTATGAATAGTAATACCTACTTTTTGAAATTATATATATTATATATTTTAAAATGGACTTCATTTTTGGATTCGGAATATCGAATTTAGCCTAAGGTGAAATTTTGGTACATTTCGGATAACTTTCATATTTTGATGAATAGTGAAAATTACTAAATTTTAATTAAAAACAACATTTTTAATCAAAATAATTAATACTGATAAATTATGAATTTGAGTTGTTTTAAATTATATTTAGAATATATTTTTACCATTTAATATAATTTTGGTCATTGGACATAATTTTACAATTAAACCGAACATAAACAAGTGTCAATCTTTTGATAGTTATTATCTCTTAAAAACACGCTTTTTGTTTTGACAGCCGGAATTAATTTTAAATTAATTTCTGCCACTTCTGTGTTTTGAATTTATGAAAATGGATTCCATATTTTTAATAAGGATGTTCAAATTGTGTAAATAGGTAACTTTTATTTTTAGACATTTTGAATAATTACTGCGGTAAATATTTTATTTACCATGGTTAAGGGTAAATCCGATAAATAAGGGTTAAAAAATAATATTATAATAATACTAAATTACCCTAAAACGTGTCTTAACCCTATTGGGTGATACATGGTCGACCATGGGAATCTTTGGGTCTATTTTGGGACCCCATGGATCCACTTGTAAGTGATAATGACAATTTATTTTAATTAAGTTAAAATGAATACAAAAATGACACAAGCATATATCTTTTAGAAAAAAAATTGTTACATAGGGTTATATATGTTGGATTTTAGATTATAAATATTCATTATAAATCTAAAAAGATTTCCTACATAATGATATTTTATTTATAATTTTTAGACATTAAATAATTTATTTTATTTATGACACAATGATGATGCAGTAATTACTATAATAGTGAAAAATTAAAATAATTGAAATTATAAATACCCAAATAAATATAATATGAACCTTTTAATGAATTAAACTAATTTTCTAGGATAATATGATATATTAGGATTGATTTAATTGACTTTTTTCGAAGTAATAAATCTGTTATGAGTTTCATAAAAATCAACTATTGAATAGTGTCAAAATTAACATAAAAGAGTTCTTAAAACAAATATTATATTATTAATTGATATTAAATTCCTAAAAATCTAAGATTCGGCCAAGAGACTTATATCATGATAGTTTCATCACTAATGTACCACTTGGGGGTCTCTTGGATGTATATAGTATGTTTATTAACCATATTATATAAAAATACAAAGAGACATTGTAAAAGTGAAACTAATTAACTTAGAGTTAATACTTAAAGATAAGGTTAATATTAGTACCCAAACCTGTCTAAATTCTATTGGTTGAGTGGTCTTCGACCTATCCCCACCTTAACCTTTGAATAATCAACTTTGGAGCCATTAGAAACCTAATATGAATTTATTATAAATTAATATTTCTAGCTTTTCCAAAGGTGCCCCTCACCCCTCTTAAAAAAGGGCACTCCTCCTTCTCATTTCTTCACACCATCAAAGCCTTTTTGTTCAGCCAAACTCTGCCCAACTACTCTCCTAACATCCATCAATACAACCTAGAGGCCTTAGTTTGATCAGAAAGCCAACCTAAGGAGCCCTTTTGATCAAATCAAAAGGAAGAACCCGAATAAGAGGTAATGATTTCACCACCCTTCTCCAAGTTCATTTCTTCTTCCACTTCTTCTTCCTTTGTTCTTAACATTCTAAAATAATAACTCCAGTATCTCACATATACTGTGATGTTATTATAAATAAGGTACAACCATATTCAGTATTTTATCCACCCTTTGAATAACATGTCACCATACGTGCGTACGTACGGCTTACCGTCTCCACGTCGTGGTGTAATTGTTATTCAATATAATATTATTTGGATGGGTATAATAATGATGTTTAACTCATGTAAATAATAAATATAACATGTTAATGATTCTGTATATATGATATACCATCCATTTATATATTATTTTAATATCAAAAGAATGATATTGTCGCTCGTGCGTACGTACGGACTACCGTCTCCACGAACGCGATGAGATGCATTCTCCATCGTATCCATTCAAGTATAATTATCATTTGATGATTTAAAAATTATGTTTAAGGACTAGATATCATTCTGGATATGAATAAGATACAACAACCATGTCTTATGTAACAAAACATATAAAAGAAAATGAGTAAGTTAACTCCCGAAACGACGATAATTCTAAGATATTATTAACAAACCAATGTTAAAAGATCATATATGATATCATATTAATATATATGATTCTTGTATAATTTAATAACAACGATTTCACCATTATACAGGAGATTAACCTACCCCAACCAAGGAAAAGTACAAGGTAAGGGTTTACTTTACAACCTCTTCATTATCCAAGGTTGTTTATACGTAATAATCTACTGGGATCTCTTTATCATCCACATCCATGTTTCTTAAAAATGTATTTCAAAACATTTTTACTATTTACTAGAATATGAGTTAAAGTAATTTATACCCTTTTTGACTTTTATAAGTGGTTTATAAAGGAATCTTTCGGTCGTTTTCAAAACAAGGTCCTTTTTAACCTTTTCGACAGAATTAAGGTAAGAATGTTTTTTTTAAATTATACGGCGGGTGCGGCTATTTTCCGCCGTTATAAAATCTTCAAAGCTTCCCTTACAAGCTTATAAGAATATTTTCAAAGAAAATGTTTTATTTTATATGGATCTTAAATTATTTCAAAATAAAAGGAGATATTTCTTTAAAAAGAATTTTGATTTCATCTATGTCAACATCCTTTGATGGATTTTAAGATTATTTGAAGTTGATTTATTATGATACAAAACTTCTATATTGTATTGATGGTTTTGTGATATGTTTGACTATGGATGTACTATTTTTATACCATTCATAGTTTATGGTGAAAGTATTGACATTTCGTATGCTAGTTTTAATACGAATGTTTATGTTATGTTTAATCCTTTTCATATGGGAATGCATTGGACATAATATATTTTCTATTTTCAACCTTTTATTTTCTAAGAACAATTTCGAATTGCAAAGACGCAATTTATTGAAGGATGGGAGAATGTAACACCCCAAGAATTCATAGTGTGTTATTTCTTCAAAATAATTCAATAACTTGCACTACACGCAACACCGAGTTCAATCACACCATGACTTACAAAAAAAAGGCATTCAAAAGAGGTTATGAATAGTATTATATAAATTTTAAACTTTATATAATCCTTATAATTTTAGAATCCATATTATGAGTTTCTTAGATATAATGCAAGAACAAATTCATTTTCAGTATTGCACTTTTATCAACTTTTAATAGTGAACCCTTTTTAAATACAATATTTTAAACTTTTTGACTAAATGGGGACATCAAAAATTTAAAATGAAACATCCCAAGCTTCCACGGTACACTTTCTTTGAATAATACAGTAGCGTGTGTTGTACGCAACCTTGAGTTTTAACACACACCACAACCAATCAAACTAGCCGTTATGAATAGTAATACCTACTTTTTGAAATTATACATATTATATATTTTAAAATGGACTTCATTTTTGGATTCGGAATATCGAATTTAGCCTAAGGTGAAATTTTGGTACATTTCGGATAACTTTCATATTTTGATGAATAGTGAAAATTACTAAATTTTAATAAAAAACAACTTTTTTAATCAAAATAATTAATAGTGATAAATTATGAATTTGAGTGGTTTTAAAGTATATTAAGAATATATTTTTACCATTTAATATAATTTTGGTCATTGGACATAATTTTACAATTAAACCGAACATAAACAAGTGTCAATCTTTTGATAGTTATTATCTCTTTAAAACACGTTTTCTGTTTTGACAGCGGGAATTAATTTTATATTAATTTCTGCCACTTCTGTGTTTTGAATTTAGGAAAATGGATTCCATATTTGTAATAAGGATGTTCAAATTGTGTAAATAGGTAACTTTTATTTTTAGACATTTTGAATAATTACTGCGGTAAATATTTTATTTACCATGGTTAAGGGTAAATCCGGTAAATAAGGGTTAAAAAATAATATTATAATAATACTAAATTACCCTAAAACGTGTCTTAACCCTATTGGTTGATACATGGTAGACCATGGGAATCTTTGGGTCTATTTTGGGACCCCATGGATCCACTTGTAAGTGATAATGACACTTTATTTTAATTAAGTTAAAATGAATACAAAAATGACACAAGCATATATCTTTTAGAAAGAAAATTGTTACATAGGGTTATATATGTTGGATTTTAGATTATAAATATTCATTATAAAGCTAAAAGGATTTCCTACATATTGATAGTTTATTTATAATATTTAGACATTAAATAATTTATTTTATTTATGACACAATGATGATGCAGTAATTACTATAATAGTGAAAAATTAAAATAATTGAAATTATAAATACCCAAATAAATATAATATGAACCTTTTAATGAATTAAACTAATTTTCTAGGATAATATGATATATTAGGATTGATTTAATTGACTTTTTTCGAAGTAATAAATCTGTTATGAGTTTCATAAAAATCAACTATTGAATAGTGTCAAAATTAACAACAAAGAGTTCTTAAAACAAATATTATATTATTAATTGATATTAAATTCCTAAAAATCTAAGATTCGGCCAAGAGACTTATATCATGATAGGTTCATCACTAATGTACCACTTGGGGGTCTCTTGGATGTATATAGTAAGTTTATTAACCATATTATATAAAAATACAAAGAGACATTGTAAAAGTGAAACTAATTAACTTAGAGTTAATACTTAAAGATAAGGTTAATATTAGTACCCAAACCTGTCTAAATTCTATTGGTTGAGTGGTCTTCGACCTATCCCCACCTTAACCTTTGAATAATCAACTTTGGAGCCATTAGAAACCTAATATGAATTTATTATAAATTAATATTTCTAGCTTTTCCAAAGGTGCCCCTCACCCCTCTTATAAAAGGGCACTCCTCCTTCTCATTTCTTCACACCATCAAAGCCTTTTTGTTCGGCCAAACTCTGCCCAACTACTCTCCTAACCTCCATCAATACAACCTAGAGGCCTTAGTTTGATCAGAAAGCCAACCTAAGGAGCCCTTTTGATCAAATCAAAAGGAAGAACCCGAATAAGAGGTAATGATTTCACCACCCTTCTCCAAGTTCATTTCTTCTTCCACTTCTTCTTCCTTTGTTCTTAACATTCTAAAATAATAACTCCAGTATCTCACATACACTGTGATGTTATTATAAATATGGTACAACCATATTCAGTATTTTATCCACCCTTTGAATAACATGTCACCATACGTGCGTACGTACGGCTTACCGTCTCCACGTCGTGGTGTAATTGTTATTCAATATAATATTATTTGGATGGGTATAATAATGATGTTTAACTCATGTAAATAATAAATATAACATGTTAATGATTCTGTATATATGATATACCATCCATTTATATATTATTTTAATATCAAAAGAATGATATTGTCGCTCGTGCGTACGTACGGACTACCGTCTCCACGAACGCGATGAGATGCATTCTCCATCGTATCCATTCAAGTATAATTATCATTTGATGATTTAAAAATTATGTTTAAGGACTAGATATCATTCTGGATATGAATAAGATACAACAACCATGTCTTATGTAACAAAACATATAAAAGAAAATGAGTAAGTTAACTCCCGAAACGACGATAATTCTAAGATATTATTAACAAACCAATGTTAAAAGATCATATATGATATCATATTAATATATATGATTCTTGTATAATTTAATAACAACGATTTCACCATTATACGGGAGTTTAACCTACCCCAACCAAGGAAAAGTACAAGGTAAGGGTTTACTTTACAACCTCTTCATTATCCAAGGTTGTTTATACGTAATAATCTACTGGGATCTCTTTATCATCCACATCCATGTTTCTTAAAAATGTATTTCAAAACATTTTTACTATTTACTAGAATATGAGTTAAAGTAATTTATACACTTTTTGACTTTTATAAGTGGTTTATAAAGGAATCTTTCGGTCGTTTTCAAAACAAGGTCCTTTTTAACCTTTTCGACAGAATTAAGGTAAGAATGTTTTTTTAAAATTATACGGCGGGTGCGGCTATTTTCCACCGTTAAAAAATTTTCAAAGCTTCCCTTACAAGCTTATAAGAATATTTTCAAAGAAAATGTTTTATTTTATATGGATCTTAAATTATTTCAAAATAAAAGGAGATATTTCTTTAAAAAGAATTTTGATTTCATCTATGTCAACATCCTTTGATGGATTTTAAGATTATTTGAAGTTGATTTATTATGATACAAAACTTCTATATTGTATTGATGGTTTTGTGATATGTTTGACTATGGATGTACTATTTTTATACCATTCATAGTTTATGGTGAAAGTATTGACATTTCGTATGCTAGTTTTAATACGAATGTTTATGTTATGTTTAATCCTTTTCATATGGGAATGCATTGGACATAATATATTTTCTATTTTCAACCTTTTATTTTCTAAGAACAATTTCGAATTGCAAGGACGCAATTTATTGAAGGAGGGGAGAATGTAACACCCCAAGAATTCATAGTGTGTTATTTCTTCAAAATAATTCAATAACTTGCACTACACGCAACACCGAGTTCAATCACACCATGACTTACAAAAAAAAGCCATTCAAAAGAGGTTATGAATAGTATTATATAAATTTTAAACTTTATATAATCCTTATAATTTTAGAATCCATATTATGAGTTTCTTAGATATAATGCAAGAACAAATTCATTTTCAGTATTGCACTTTTATCAACTTTTAATAGTGAACCCTTTTTAAATACAATATTTTAAACTTTTTGACTAAATGGGGACATCAAAAATTTAAAATGAAACATCCCAAGCTTCCACGGTACACTTTCTTTGAATAATACAGTAGCGTGTGTTGTACGCAACCTTGAGTTTTAACACACACCACAACCAATCAAACTAGCCGTTATGAATAGTAATACCTACTTTTTGAAATTATATATATTATATATTTTAAAATGGACTTCATTTTTGGATTCTGAATATCGAATTTAGCCTAAGGTGAAATTTTGGTACATTTCGGATAACTTTCATATTTTGATGAATAGTGAAAATTACTAAATTTTAATAAAAAACAACTTTTTTAATCAAAATAATTAATAGTGATAAATTATCAATTTGAGTGGTTTTAAAGTATATTAAGAATATATTTTTACCATTTAATATAATTTTGGTCATTGGACATAATTTTACAATTAAACCGAACATAAACAAGTGTCAATCTTTTGATAGTTATTATCTCTTTAAAACACGTTTTTTGTTTTGACAGCGGGAATTAATTTTATATTAATTTCTGCCACTTCTGTGTTTTGAATTTAGGAAAATGGATTCCATATTTGTAATAAGGATGTTCAAATTGTGTAAATAGGTAACTTTTATTTTTAGACATTTTGAATAATTACTGCGGTAAATATTTTATTTACCATGGTTAAGGGTAAATCCGGTAAATAAGGGTTAAAAAATAATATTATAATAATACTAAATTACCCTAAAACGTGTCTTAACCCTATTGGTTGATACATGGTAGACCATGGGAATCTTTGGGTCTATTTTGGGACCCCATGGATCCACTTGTAAGTGATAATGACACTTTATTTTAATTAAGTTAAAATGAATACAAAAATGACACAAGCATATATCTTTTAGAAAGAAAATTGTTACATAGGGTTATATATGTTGGATTTTAGATTATAAATATTCATTATAAATCTAAAAGGATTTCCTACATAATGATAGTTTATTTATAATATTTAGACATTAAATAATTTATTTTATTTATGACACAATGATGATGCAGTAATTACTATAATAGTGAAAAATTAAAATAATTGATATTATAAATACCCAAATAAATATAATATGAAACTTTTAATGAATTAAACTAATTTTCTAGGATAATATGATATATTAGGATTGATTTAATTGACTTTTTTCGAAGTAATAAATCTGTTATGAGTTTCACAAAAATCAACTATTGAATAGTGTCAAAATTAACATAAAAGAGTTCTTAAAACAAATATTATATTATTAATTGATATTAAATTCCTAAAAATCTAAGGTTCGGCCAAGAGACTTATATAATGATAGTTTAATCATTAATGTACCACTGGGGGGTCTCTTGGATGTATATAGTTAGTTTATTAACCATATTATATAAAAATACAAAGATACATTGTAAAAGTGAAACTAATTAACTTAGAGTTAATACTTAAAGATAAGGTTAATATTAGTACCCAAACTTGTCTAAATTCTATTGGTTGAGTGGTCTTCGACCTATCCCCACCTTAACCTTTGAATAATCAACTTTGGAGCCATTAGAAACCGAATATGAATTTATTATAAATTAATATTTCTAGCTTTTCCAAAGGTGCCCATCACCCCTCTTATAAAAGGGAACTCCTCCTTCTCATTTCTTCACACCTTCAAAGCCTTTTGGTTCGTCCAAACTCTGCCCAAATACTCTCCTAACATCCCTCACTACATCCTAGAGGCCTTAGTTTGATCAGAAAGCCAACCTAAGGAGCCCTTTTGATCAAATCAAAAGGAAGAACCCGAAGAAGAGGTAATGATTTCACCACCCTTCTCCAAGTTCATTTCTTCTTCCACTTCTGCTTCCTTTGTTCTTACCATTCTAAAATAATAACTCCAGTATCTCACATATACTGTGATGTTATTATAAATATGGTACAACCATATTCAGTATTTTA
Organism: Viscum album; assembly: GCA_963277665.1. Lineage (NCBI taxonomy): Eukaryota > Viridiplantae > Streptophyta > Magnoliopsida > Santalales > Viscaceae > Viscum > Viscum album. The sequence goes on from OY728152.1 coordinate 692,338,208, forward strand.
TCCACCCTTTGAATAACATGTCACCATACGTGCGTACGTATGGCTTACCGTCTCCACGTCGTGGTGTAATTGTTATTCAATATAATATTATTTGGATGGGTATAATAATGATGTGTAACTCATGTAAATAATAAATATAACATGTTAATTATTCTATATATATGATATACCATCCATTTATATATTATTTTAATATCAAAAGAATGATATTGTCGCTCGTGCGTACGTACGGACTACCGTCTCCACGAACGCGATGAGATTCATTCTCCATCGTATCCATTCAAGTATAATTATCATTTGATGATTTAAAAATGATGTTTAAGGACTAGATATCATTCTGGATATGAATAAGATACAACAACCATGGCTTATGTAACAAAACATATAAAAGAAAATGAGTAAGTTAACTCCCGAAACGACGATAATTCTAAGATATTATTAACAAACCAATGTTAAAAGATGATATATGATATCATATTAATATATATGATTCTTGTATAATTTAATAACAACTATTTCACCATTATATAGGAGGTTAACCTACCCCAACCAAGGAAAAGTACAAGGTAAGGGTTTACTTTACAACCTCTTCATTATCCAAGGTTGTTTATACGTAATAATCTACTGGGATCTCTTTATCATCCACATCCATGTTTCTTACAAATGTATTTCAAAACATTTTTACTATTTACTAGAATAGGAGTTAAAGTAATTTATACCCTTTTTGACTTTTATAAGTGGTTTATAAAGGAATCTTTCGGTCGTTTTCAAAACAAGGTCCTTTTTATCCTTTTCGACAGAATTAAGGTAAGAATGTTTTTTTAAATTATACGGCGGGTGCAGCTATTTTCCGCCGTTATAAAATCTTCAAAGCTTCCCTTACAAGCTTATAAGAATATTTTCAAAGAAAATGTTTTATTTTATATGGATCTTAAATTATTTCAAAATAAAAGGAGATATTTCTTTAAAAAGAATTTTTAATTCATCTATGTCAACATCCTTTGATGGATTTTAAGATTATTTGAAGTTGATTTATTATGATACAAATCTTCTATATTGTATTGAAGGTTTTGTGATATGTTTGACTATGGATGTGCTATTTTTATACCATTCATAGTTTATGGTGAAAGTATTGACATTTCGTATGCTAGTTTTAATACGAATGTTTATGTTATTTTTAAACATTTTCATATGGGAATGCATTGGACTTAATATGTGACGGGTGGAGCCCGCTATAGCTCCTCAATGCATCGGTAGGTCTCATGAGACAAACTAGTGTCTTGGCACAAGGCCTTGACAAAATCTTATTTTTAGTCTTGGCACGAGGCCTTGGCTATGTGGTTATGATAGTCTGGCATTATGCATTCCAACATTATGAAAGTGGTTATTGATTTTTTCATTTGATTATTCGATTAGTAGAATATCCATGTGAATAAGTAAATGGCATTATTTCATTTTATTTATGTCATACCATGTTGAAAGTTCATATTTAAAAGGATTTTGTTTTAGTTATACATTGCCTTAAATGTTTATTCTTATTTATGAAAGTTTCCTCTATATTGTAAGGGAAGTTTTGAATATTTTATAACGGCGGAAATTAGCCGCACCCGTCGTATAAGTTAAAAAAAACATTCTTACCTTAATTCTGTCGAAAAGGTTAAAAAGGGACCTTGTTTTGAAAACGACGGAAAGATTCCTTTATAAACCACTTATAAAAGTCAAAAAGGGTATAAATGACTTTAACTCATATTCTAGTAAGTAGTAAAAATGTATTGAAATACATTTTAAAGAAACATGGATGTGGATGATAAAGGGATCCCAGTAGATTATTACATATAAACAACCTCGGATAGTGAAGAGATTGTGAAATAACCCTTACCATGTACTTTTCCTTGGTTGGGGTAGGTTAACCTCCTGTATAATGGTGAAATACTTGTTATTAAATTATACAAGAATCATATATATTAATATGATATCATATATGATCTTTTAACATTGATTTGTTAATAATATCTTAGAATTATCGTCGTTTTGAGAGTTAACTTACTCATTTTCTTTTATATGTTTTGTTACATAAGCCATGGTTGTTGTATCTTATTCATATCCAGAATGATATCTAGTCCTTAAACAACATTTTTAAATCATCAAATTATAATTATACTTGAATGGATACGATGGAGAATGAATCTCATCGCGTTCGTGGAGACGGTAGTCCGTACGTACGCACGAGCGACAATATCATTATTTTGATATTAAAATAATATATAAATGGATGGTATATCATATATAAAGAATCATTAACATGTTATATTTATTATTTACATGAGTTACACATCATTATTATACCCATACAAATAATATTATATTGAATAACAATTACACCACGACGTGGAGACGGTAAGCCGTACGTACGCACGTATGGTGACATGTTATTCAAAGGGTGGATAGAATACTGAATATGGTTGTACCATATTTATAATAACATCGTAGTATATGTGAGATACTGGAGTTATTATTTTATAATGGTAAGAACAAAGGAAGAAGAAGTGGAAGAAGAAATGAACTTGGAGAAGGGTGGTGAAATCATTACCTCTTCTTCGGGTTCTTCCTTTTTATTTGATCAAAAGGGCTCCTTAGGATGGCTTTCTGATCAAACTAAGGCCTCTAGGTTGTATTGAATGATGTTGGGAGAGTATTTGGGCAGTGTTTGGCCGATCCAAAAGGCTTTGAAGGTGTGAAGAAATGAGAAGGAGGAGTTCCCTTTTATAAGAGGGGTGCGGGGCACCTTTGGAAAAGCTAGAAATATTAATTTATAATAAATTAATATTCGGTTCCAAATGGCTCCAAAGTTGATTATTAAAAGGTTAAGGTGGGGATAGGTCTAAGACCACTCAACCAATAGAATTTAGACAGGTTTGGGTACTTATATTAACCTTATCTTTAAGTATTAACTCTAAGTTAATTAGTTTCACTTTTACAATGTCTCTTTGTATTTTTATATAATATGGTTATTAAACTTACTATATACATCCAAGCGAACCCCAAGTGGTCCATTAATTATGAACCAATCCTGATATAAGTCTCTTGGCCGATCCTTAGATTTTTAGGAATTTAATATCAATTAATAATATAATATTTGTTTTAAGAACTCTTTTATGTCAAATTTGACACTATTCAATAGTTGATTTTTGTGAAACTCATAACAGATTGATTACTTCGAAAAAAGTCAATTAAATCAATCCTAATATATCATATTATCCTAGAAAATTAGTTTAATTCATTAAAAGTTTCATATTATATTTATTTGGGTATTTATAATATCAATTATTTTAATTTTTCACTATTATAGTAATTACTTCATCATCATTGTTTCATAAATAAAATAATTTATTTAATGTCTAAAAATTATAAATAAAATATCATTATGTAGGAAATATTCTTAGCTTTCTAATGGATATTTATAATCTAAAATCCAACTTATATAACCCTATGTAACAATTGTTTTTCTAAAAGATATATGCTTGTGTCATTTTTGTATTCATTTTGACTTAATTAAAATAAAGTGTCATTATCACTTACAAGTGGATCCATGGGGTCCCAAAATAGACCCAAAGATTCCCATGGTAGACCATTTATCAACCAATAGGGTTAATATACGTTTTAGGGTAATTTAGTATTATTATAATATTATTTTTTAACCCTTAATTACCGGATTTACCCTTAACCATGGTAAATAAAATATTTACCGCAATAATTATTTAAAATGTCTAAAAATAAAAGTTACCTATTTACACAATTTGAACATCCTGATTCCAAATATGGAATCCATTTTCCTAAATTCAAATTCTATAACGAATCGGGGTTGTAGTTTACCGATTGACAATGCCGCCAAGTCTCTCCAAAGTTCACGATGTGTTCCACGTATCTCTATTGAGGAAATACATGCCTGATCCGACGCATGTACTCATCTATGAGGAATTAGAACTGGAACCTGATCTGTCTTATTGCGAAGAGCTCGTCAAGATTCTTGATACGAGATAACAAGTGCTGAGAAACCGGACGACGCGTCTGGTAAAAGTTTTGTGGAGAAACCATAAGATGGAAGAGGCAACATGGAAACCCGAGGAACTTATGATGAAGAACCACCAGAGTCTTTTTATGCAATAATACCCTAGAAATTGCGAGGACACAATTATTTGAAGGAGGGGAGAATGTAACACCCCAATCTTCCACGGTACACTTTCTTTGAATAATACAGTAGCGTGTGTTGTACGCAACCTTGAGTTTTAACACACACCACAACCAATCAAACTAGCCGTTATGAATAGTAATACCTACTTTTTGAAATTATATATATTATATATTTTAAAATGGACTTCATTTTTGGATTCGGAATATTGAATTTAGCCTAAGGTGAAATTTTGGTACATTTCGGATAACTTTCATATTTTGATGAATAGTGAATATTAATAAATTTTAATTAAAAACAACTTTTTTAATCAAAATAATTAATAGTGATAAATTATGAATTTGAGTGGTTTTAAAGTATATTTAGAATATATTTTTACCATTTAATATAATTTTGGTCATTGGACATAATTTTACAATTAAACCGAACATAAACAAGTGTCAATCTTTTGATAGTTATTATCTCTTAAAAACACGCTTTTTGTTTTGACAGCAGGAATTAATTTTAAATTAATTTCTGCCACTTCTGTTTTTTGAATTTAGGAAAATGGATTCAATATTTGGAATCAGGATGTTCAAATTGTGTAAATAGGTAACTTTTATTTTTAAACATTTTGAATAATTACTGCGGTAAATATTTTATTTACCATGGTTAAGGGTAAATCCGGTAAATAAGGGTTAAAAAATAATATTATAATAATACTAAATTACCCTAAAACGTGTCTTAACCCTATTGGATGATACATGGTCGACCATGGGAATCTTTGGGTCTATTTTGGGACCCCATGGATCCACTTGTAAGTGATAATGACACTTTATTTTAATTAAGTTAAAATGAATACAAAAATGACACAAGCATATATCTTTTAGAAAAACAATTGTTACATAGGGTTATATATGTTGTATTTTAGATTATAAATATTCATTAGAAATCTAAAAATATTTCCTACATAATTATATTTTATTTATAATTTTTAGACATTAAATAATTTATTTTATTTATGACACAATGATGATGCAGTAATTACTATAATAGTGAAAAATTAAAATAATTGATATTAAAAATACCCAAATAAATATAATATGAAACTTTTAATGAATTAAACTAATTTTATAGCATAATATGATATATTAGAATTTATTTAATTGACTTTGTTCGAAGTAATAAATCATTTATGAGTTTCACAAAAATCAACTATTGAATAGTGTCAAAATTGACATAAAAGAGTTCTTAAAACAAATATTATATTATTAATTGATATTAAATTCCTAAAAATCTAAGGATCGGCCAAGAGACTTATATCATGATAGGTTCATCATTAATGTACCACTTGGGGGTCTCTTGGATGTATATAGTAAGTTTATTAACCATATTATATAAAAATACAAAGAGACATTGTAAAAGTGAAACTAATTAACTTAGAGTTAATACTTAATGATAAGGTTAATATAAGTACCCAAACCTGTCTAAATTCTATTGGTTGAGTTTTCTTAGACCTATCCCCACCGTAACATTTGAATAATCAACTTTGGAGCCATTAGAAACCTAATATGAATTTATTATAAATTAATATTTCTAGATTTTCCAAAGGTTCCCCTCACCCCTCTTATAAAAGGGCACTCCTCCTTCTCATTTCTTCACACCTTCAAAGCCTTTTGGTTTGGCCAAACTCTGCCCAAATACTCTCCTAACATCCCTCACTACAACCTAGAGGCCTTATTTTGATCAGAAAGCCAACCTAAGGATCCCTTTTGATCAAATCAAAATGAAGAACCCGAAGAAGAGGTAATGATTTCACCACCCTTCTCCAAGTTCATTTCTTCTTCCACTTCTTCTTCCTTTGTTCTTACCATTCTAAAATAATAACTCCAGTATCTCACATATACTGTGATGTTATTATAAATATGGTACAACCATATTCAGTATTCTATCCACCCTTTGAATAACATTTCACCATACGTGCGTACGTACGACTTACCGTCTCCACGTCGTGGTGTAATTGTTATTCAATATAATATTATTTGGATGGTTATAATAATGATGTGTAACTCATGTAAATAATAAATATAACATGTTAATGATTCTGTATATATGATATACCATCCATTTATATATTATTTTAATATCAAAATAATGATATTTTCTCTCGTGCGTACGTACGGACTACCGTCTCCACGAACGCGATGAGATTCATTATCCATCATATCCATTCAAGTATAATTATCATTTGATGATTTAAAAATGATTTTTAAGGACTAGATATCATTCTGGATATGAATAATATACAACAACCATGGCTTATGTAACAAAACATATAAAAGAAAATGAGTAAGTTAACTCCCGAAACAACGATAATTCTAAGATATTATTAACAAACCAATGTTAAAAGATCATATATGATATCATATTAATATATATGATTCTTTTATAATTTAATAACAACTATTTCACCATTATACAGGAGGTTAACCTACCCCAACCAAGGAAAAGTACAAGGTAAGGGTTTACTTTACAACCTCTTCATTATCCAAGGTTGTTTATACGTAATAATCTACTGGGATCTCTTTATCATCCACATCCATGTTTCTTAAAAATGTATTTCAAAACATTTTTACTATTTACTAGAATATGAGTTAAAGTCATTTATACCCTTTTGACTTTTATAAGTGGTTTATAAAGGAATCTTTCGGTAGTTTTCAAAACAAGGTACTTTTTAACCTTTTCGACAGAATTAAGGTAAGAATGTTTTTTTTAACTTATACGGCGGGTGCGGCTATTTTCCGCCGTTATAAAATCTTCAAAGCTTCCATTACAAGATTATAAGAATATTTTCAAAGAAAATGTTTTATTTTATATGGATCTTAAATTATTTCAAAATAAAAGGAGATATTTCTTTAAAAAGAATTTTGATTTCATCTATGTCAACATCCTTTGATGGATTTTAAGATTATTTGATGTTGATTTATTATGATACAAAACTTCTATATTGTATTGAAGGTTTTGTGATATGTTTGACTATGGATGTGCTATTTTTATACCATTCATAGTTTATGGTGAAAGTATTGACATTTCGTATGCTAGTTTTAATACGAATGTTTATGTTATGTTTAAACCTTTTCATATGGGAATGCATTGGACTTAATATGTGACGGGTGGAGCCTGCTATAGCTCCTCGATGCATCGGTAGGTCTCATGAGACAAACTAGTGTCTTGGCACAAGGCCTTGACAAAATATTATTTGTAGTCTTGGCACGAGGCCTTGGCTATGTGGTTATGATAGTCTGGCATTATGCATTACAACATTATGAAAGCGGTTATTGATTTTTTCTTGTGATTATTCGATTAGTAGAATATCCATGTGAATAAGTAAATGGCATTATTTCATTTTATTTATGCCATACCATGTTGAAAGTTCATATTTAAATGGCTTTTGTTTTAGTTATACATTTCCTTAAATGTTTATTCTTATTTATGAAAGTTTCCGCTATATTGTAAGGGATGTTTTGAAGATTTTATAACGGCGGAAATTAGCCGCACCCGCCGTATAAGTTAAAAAAACATTCTTACCTTAATTCTGTCGAAAAGGTTAAAAAGGGACCTTGTTTTGAAAATGACGGAAAGATTCCTTTATAAACCACTTATAAAAGTTAAAAAGGGTATAAATGACTTTAACTCATATTCTAGTAAATAGTAAAAATGTTTTGAAATACATTTTTAAGAAACATGGATGTGGATGATAAAGAGATCCCAGTAGATTATTACATATAAACAACCTCGGATAATGAAGAGATTGTGAAATAACCCTTACCATGTACTTTTCCTTGGTTGGGGTAGGTTAACCTCCTGTATAATGGTGAAATAGTTGTTATTAAATTATACAAGAATCATATATATTAATATGATATCATATATGATCGTTTAACATTGATTTGTTAATAATATATTAGAATTATCGTCGTTTCGGGAGTTAACATACTCATTTTATTTTATATGTTTTGTTACATAAGTCATGGTTGTTGTATCTTATTCATATCCAGAATGATATCTAGTCCTTAAACATCATTTTTAAATCATCAAATTATAATTATACTTGAATGGATACGATGGAGAATGAATCTCATCGCGTTCGTGGAGATGGTAGTCCGTACGTACGCACGAGCGACAATATCATTCTTTTGATATTAAAATAATATATAAATGGATGGTATATCATATATAAAGAATCATTAACATGTTATATTTATTATTTACCTGAGTTACACATCATTATTATACCCATCCAAATAATATTATATTGAATAACAATTACACCACGACGTGGAGACGGTAAGCCGTACGTACGCACGTATGGTGACATGTTATTCAAAGGGTGGATAGAATACTGAATATGGTTTTATAATATTTATAATAACATCGTAGTATATGTGAGATACTGGAGTTATTATTTTAGAATGGTAATAACAAAAGAAGAAGAAGTGGAAGAAGAAATGAACTTGGAGAAGGGTGGTGAAATCATTACCTCTTCTTCGGGTTCTTCCTTTTGATTTGATCAAAAGGGCTCCTTAGGTTGGCTTTCTAATCAAACTAAAGCCTCTAGGTTGTAGTGAGTGACGTTGGGAGAGTATTTGGGCAGAGTTTGGCCGATCCAAAAGGCTTTGAAGGTGTGAAGAAATGAGAAGGAGGTGTTCCCTTTTATAAGAGGGGTGAGGGGCACCTTTGGAAAAGCTAGAAATATTAATTTATAATAAATTCATATTCGGTTTCCAATGGCTCCAAAGTTGATTATTCAAAGTTTAAGGTGGGGATAGGTCTAAAACCACTCAACCAATAGAATTTAGACAGGTTTGGGTACTTATATTAACCTTATCGTTAAGTATTGACTCTAAGTTAATTAGTTTCACTTTTACAACGTCTCTTTGTATTTTTATATAATATGGTTAATAAACTTACTATATACATCCAAGCGACCCCCAAGTGGTCTATTAATGATGAACCTATCCGGATATAAGTCTCTTGGCCGATCCTTAGATTTTTAGGAATTTAATATCAATTAATAATATAATATTTGTTTTAAGAACTCTTTTATGTCAATTTTGACACTATTCAATAGTTGATTTTTGTGAAACTCATAACAGATTTATTACTTCGAAAAAATTCAATTAAATAAATCCTAATATATCATATTATCCTAGAAAATTAGTTTAATTCATTAAAAGTTTCATATTATATTTATTTGGGTATTTATAATATCAATTATTTTAATTTTTCACTATTATAGTAATTACTCCATCATCATTGTGTAATAAATAAAATAAATTATTTAATGTCTAAAAATTATAAATAAACTATCATTATGTAGGAAATCTTTTTAGCTTTCTAATTAATATTTATAATCTAAAATCCAACTTATATAACCCTATGTAACAATTGTTTTTCTAAAAGATATATGCTTGTGTCATTTTTGTATTCATTTTGACTTAATTAAAATAAAGTGTCATTATCACTTACAAGTGGATCCATGGGGTCCCAAAATAGACCCAAAGATTCCCATGGTAGACCATTTATCAACCAATAGGGTTAAGACACGTTTTAGGGTAATTTAGTATTATTATAATATTATTTTTTAACCCTTATTTACCAGATTTACCCTTAACCATGGTAAATAAAATATTTACCGCAGTAATTATTTAAAATGTCTAAAAATAAAAGTTACCTATTTACACAATTTGAACATCCTGATTCCAAATATGGAATAAATTTTCCTAAATTCAAATTCTAGAACGAATTGGGGTTGTAGCTTAACGATTGGCAATGCCGCCAAGTCTCTCCAAAGTTCACGATGTGTTCCACGTATCTCTATTGAGGAAATACATGCCTGATCCGACGCATGTACTCACCTATGAGGAATTAGAACTGGAACCCGATCTGTCTTATTGTGAAGAGCCCGTCAAGATTCTTTATACGAGAGAACAAGTGCTGAGAAACCGGACGACGCGTCTGGTAAAAGTTTTGTGGAGAAACCATAAGATGGAAGAGGCAACATGGGAACCCGAGGAACTTATGATGAAAAACCACCAGAGTCTTTTTATGCAATAATACCCTAGAAATTGCGAGGACACAATTATTTGAAGGAGGGGAGAATGTAACACCCCATGCTTCTACGGTACGCTTCTCTTTGAATAATGTGATAGCGTGTGTTGTACGCAACACCGAGTTCTAACACACCATAACTAATCAAACTAGCCGTTATGAATAGTAATACCTACTTTTTGAAATTATATATATTTTATATTTGAAAATGGACTTCATTTTTGGATTCAGAATATCGAATTTAGCCTAAGGTGAAATTTTGGTACATTTCGGATAACTTTCATATTTTGATGAATAGTGAAAATTACTAAATTTTAATTAAAAACAACTTTTTTAATCAAAATAATTAATAGTGATAAATTATGAATTTGAGTGGTTTTAAAGTCTATTGATAATATATTTTTACCATTTAATATAATGTTGGTCATTGGACATAATTTTACAATTAAACCGAACATAAACAAGTGTCAATCTTTTGATAGTTATTATCTCTTAAAAACATGCTTTTTGTTTTGATAGCGGGAATTAATTTTAAATTAATTTCTGCCACTTCTGTGTTTTGAATTTAGGAAAATGGATTCCATATTTGGAATCAGGATGTTCAAATTGTGTAAATAGGTAACTTTTATTTTTAAACATTTTGAATAATTACTGCGGTAAATATTTTATTTACCATGGTTAAGGGTAAATCCGGTAAATAAGGGTTAAAAAATAATATTATAATAATACTAAATTACCCTAAAATGTGTATTAACCCTATTGGTTGATACACGGTAGACCATGTGAATCTTTGGGTCTATTTTGGGACCCCATGGATCCACTTGTAAGTGATAATGACACTTTATTTTAATTAAGTTAAAATGAATACAAAAATGACACAAGCATATATCTTTTAGAAAAACAATTGTTACATAGGGTTATATATGTTTGATTTTAGATTATAAATATTCATTAGAAAGGTAAAAACATTTCCTACATAATTATATTTTATTTATAATTTTTAGACATTAAATAATTTATTTTATTTATGACACAATGATGATGCAGTAATTACTGTAATAGTGAAAAATTAAAATAATTGATATTATAAATACCCAAATAAATATAATATGAAACTTTTAATGAATTAAACTAATTTTCTAGCATAATATGATATATTAGGATTGATTTAATTGACTTTTTTCGAAGTAATCAATCTGTTATGAGTTTAAAAAAAATCAACTATTGAATAGTGTCAAAATTGACATAAAAGAGTTCTTAAAACAAATATTATATTATTAATTGATATTAAATTCATAAAAATCTAAGGATCGGCCAAGAGACTTATATCATGATAGGTTCATTATTAATGTACCACTTGGGGGACTCTTGGATGTATATAGTAAGTTTATTAACCATATTATATAAAAATACAAAGAGACATTGTAAAAGTGAAACTAATTAACTTAGAGTTAATACTTAAGGATAAGGTTAATATAAGTACCCAAACATGTCTAAATTCTATTTGTTGAGTGTTCTTCGACCTAGCCCCACCTTAAACTTTGAATAATAAACTTTGGAGCCATTAGAAACCTAATATGAATTTATTATAAATTAATATTTCTAGCTTTTCCAAAGGTGCCCCTCACCCCTCTTATAAAAGGGAACTCATCCTTCTCATTTCTTCACACCTTCAAAGCCTTTTGGTTCAGCCAAACTATGCCCAAATACTCTCCTAACATCCCTCACTAAAACCTAGAGGCCTTAGTTTGATCAGAAAGCCAACCTAAGGAGCCCTTTTGATCAAATAAAAAGGAAGAACCCGAAGAAGAGGTAATGATTTCACCACCCTTCTCCAAGTTCATTTCTTCTTCCACTTCTTCTTCCTTTGTTCTTACCATTCTAAAATAATAACTCCAGTATCTCACATATACTGTGATTTTATTATAAATATGGTACAACCATATTCAGTATTCTATCCACCCTTTGAATAACATGTCACCATACGCGCGTACGTACGGCTTACCGTCTCCACGTCGTGGTGTAATTGTTATTCAATATAATATTATTTGGATGGGTATAATAATGATGTGTAACTCATGTAAATAATAAATATAACATGTTAATGATTCTGTATATATGATATACCATCCATTTATATATTATTTTAATATCAAAAGAATGATATTGTCGCTCGTGCGAATGTACGGACTACCGTCTCCACGAACGCGATGAGATTCATTCTCCATCGTATCCATTCAAGTATAATTATCATTTGATGATTTAAAAATGATTTTTAAGGACTAGATATCATTCTGGATATGAATAATATAAAACAACCATGGCTTATGTAACAAAACATATAAAAGAAAATGAGTAAGTTAACTCCCGAAACAACGATAATTCTAAGATATTATTAACAAACCAATGTTAAAAGATCATATATGATATCATATTAATATATATGATTCTTGTATAATTTAATAACAACTATTTCACCATTATACAAGAGGTTAACCTACCCCAACCAAGGAAAAGTACAAGGTAAGGGTTTACTTTATAACCTCTTCATTATCCAAGGTTGTTTATACGTAATAATCTACTGGGATCTCTTTATCATCCACATCCATGTTTCTTAAAAATGTATTTAAAAACATTTTTACTATTTACTAGAATATGAGTTAAAGTCATTTATACCATTTTTGACTTTTATAAGTGGTTTATAAAGGAATCTTTCGGTCATTTTCAAAACATGGTCCTTTTTAACCTTTTCGACAGAATTAAGGTAAGAATGTTTTTTTTAACTTATACGGCGGGTGTGGCTATTTTCTACCATTATAAAATCTTCAAAGCTTCCCTTACAAGCTTATAAGAATATTTTCAAAGAAAATGTTTTATTTTATATGGATCCTAAATTATTTCAAAATAAAAGGAGATATTTCTTTAAAAAGAATTTTGATATCATCTATGTCAACATCCTTTGATGGATTTTAAGATTATTTGAAGTTGATTTATTATGATACAAAACTTCTATATTGTATTGAAGGTTTTGTGATATGTTTGACTATGGATGTGCTATTTTTATACCAATTATAGTTTATGGTGAAAGTATTGACATTTCGTATGCTAGTTTTAATACGAATGTTTATGTTATGTTTAAACCTTTTCATATGGGAATGCATTGGACTTAATATGTGACGGGGGGATCCCGCTATAGCTCCTCGATGAATCGGTAGGTCTCATGAGACAAACTAGTGTCTTCGCACAAGATCTTGACAAAATATTATTTTTAGTCTTGGCACGAGGCCTTGGCTATGTGGTTATGATAGTCTGGCATTATGCATTCCAACATTATGAAAGTGGTTATTGATTTTTGCATGTGATTATTCGATTAGTAGAATATCCATGTGAATAAGTAAATGGCATTATTTCATTTTATTTATGCCATACCATGTTGAAAGTTCATATTTAAAAGGCTTTTGTTTTAGTTATACATTGACTTAAATGTTTATTCTTATTTATGAAAGTTTCCGCTATATTGTTATCCTTACTGGGCATTTGAGCTCACCCCTTTTCTATGTTTTATTTTTCCCAGGAAGTGAAGAAGTAAATTATGAATGACCTGCAGGGATATTATGTGGGGATATGAGTGTGGATTATGGAGACATTATGTTATTGTAGTAGTTTTTCATTTTATGATTTAATGTAAAACTTATGAATATATCTAGTGTTTCCAAGGCTACTAAACCAATCGGTATTTCGAGATTTGATCTTTCTTGTGATCATGCCAATGTTATGTAATAATGCACCGACTCTGGGTAACTGGGGTCGGGGCGTTACAGTTGGTATCAGAGGAAGTTTAGTACAATCCTTGGAAGCTAGATTTAGATAAACTCTGATTAGAGCACGTAGACCTAAGATGATCATTGAGGTTTAGTATAGAAGAACTTCCTAGAATTTTGGTATTGAAGATATTTTGTGAGTTTTACAAGCAATACATCCCTGTCTGGATACGAGCAGGTAGAGGCGGCTCTGGCACAAATGTACCTAGGGGTAAAAACCGAAAACACCGCTTTGAGCTAGACTCGAACGGGAACTGGTGCACGACAATGGGCCTTGCTGCACTCTTGGTTACGACACTCCTGGGGGATATGCTTAGGATAACTCTCATTTTCTTTACTAATCATTATGAAGGGTTTATGAGTATATACTTCTCAAAGAAATCATTTTTATGATTATGGATTATATCCATAAATAGTTAAATTTATGTTAAGTGTTTTATAAGTACGGGATTATGTATTTTGATTCATAAACTGATCTAGTGTATGCCATTGTTTAGAAATGGCGCCCAGTAGAAGGAATGAGAACTCTATCAATGCACATGATACAAATAGAAAGAAGGATCATATATTTTATGGTCTTAAGCCAAAATTTACAAGAGAAATAGTCTCCCTGTATTATCATCATATGAAGAAATAATATCATGTGTTGATAAGATAAGTAAAGAGTTTACTGAGTCTTATGGCTTTGAAGGGAATCAAGAGAAGAATAGGATGGAAGAGAGAAAGATGGATAAAGGGAAAAGTGAAAAGAAGAATTTTCCCATATGTGGTAAATGTAGAAAGAAACACCCTGGAACTTTCCTTAAAGGAATGGGAGTTTGTTATAAGTGTGGAGGAAAAGGGAACAAAGTACGTGACTGCAAGGGTAAGAAAATGGTTTTAAATGTACAATGCTTCATTTTCAAGGAGGTTGGACACTACGCGAACCTATGCCCCAGTAATCAGACTATGCCAAAAATGATGCTATTGGATAATAATCAAGTTATGATACTACCACAGATGAAGAGGAATGATTAGAGTTATTATGTTGATTAGGTCAATTGAGTGTTGTATCAACAATATAATTGTTATAATAATTATGGAGTATATAATGATTGTACTGCAGTTCTATTTCATTAAGGACTTGAGATTGTGTGGAACAAAGAAAAGTGACTCAATAGCAGGATAACTTTTTGGAAAATATATGGTTGAGAGAATGATAAATCATAATATAGTTCTGATACTGAGGTAGTGATTTTGGAATAATATGTGATTGTTTTGGATAAATTATATTGGATATTCTTGACTACCTTGGAACTGATTAATGATTTTTATATTCCATCATTGTTGGGGTTTAAACCATTTTTGGATTAATGAAGTATATCCAGCATTCTATATGGAATAAGGGAGCATGAATGTAATCAATAAGGAATATGGTAATACATGATGAAGGTATTCATATGCTATTACAGGGTAAAAAGGATCTATATTATGTTTACCTTCCTTATAAATGTTAGACTGTGAGTTTGGACAGAAGTATTTTGGATAGTTCTAGTTTGGATTATTTTGGATTTCCATAAAAGGACAACCCGGAGGTCGGGCGGCAACCCGTCGCGTCCGGCAAGGCTGCAAGACTTGAACCCGCAACCGAAGAGCGACAAGGGTGTATCACCTACAACTGGCCCATGAGATGTACTGGATTAAATAATGTAGTTTTTATTAAAAGATCATGTAGATGAATTATAAATTCGTTTATTTTGGAACCCTATACGAATAGTGTAAATAGAATTTTTTTACATTATATTATCTTTTAGATTGAAAGATGAGTTTGTGGTAGAAATTTATTAATGGATAAAACTCTAATTATAAAGTAAGTATATCTCCTTATGATCTTAGCCAATCTCATAAATAAATTACTCAATATTAAGAAAAGCAACTTAGAACAAAAATGTTTTCCTAGATGGTACCTTAAATCATCACTAATTTATGGCGTTGGGACTGTTGGCCTTTTCATAGCCATGTTCTCTACCACTCTCCATCCGATAATTGATGGTTAGATTTTTCTTCCATATCCATATTTTCTTACATGGAACCCTAGTATGTGTTATTTTCGGTAATCTTCATACTTTCGACTCTTTATTTTAAATAGAGGCCTCATTAATTCATTTTTCGATGTGGGATTTCAACTAGGATATTTTGAAACATCAAAAATGTGTTATCCTAATACCCTATGTTTTGTTGAACCGATGGTATTTTAAATCATCATAGATTGATGAATTTAAGGACCTAAAATTTATACTTGTTTGTGATTGATGTATTCAATGACTACCTATAAATATTTACGTTTTTCCTCCAATTATATGTATCTAAATGCCACCAATGTTCTCCTAATCAAGATCATAATTTGGTGGTGACCCTTTAATTTCTATTTTCCTCATATTAAGACTAAATTTTAGTAACCCAATTTCCGATGTGGGTTTTCCCACAAATATATTTTCTATTTTCAACCTTTTATTTTCGAAGAACAATTTCGAATTGCGAGGACGCAATTTATTGAAGGAGGGGAGAATGTAACACCCAAAGATTTCATAGTGTGTTATTTTTTTCAAAATAATTCAATAACTTGCACTACACGCAACACCGAGTTCAATCACACCATGACATACAAAAAAAAGCCATTCAAAAGAGGTTATGAATAGTATTATATAAATTTTAAACTTTATATAATCCTTATAATTTTAGAATCCATATTATGAGTTTCTTAGATATAATGCAAGAACAAATTCATTTTCAGTATTGCAGTTTTATCAACTTTTAATAGTGAAACCTTTTTAAATACAATATTTTAAAATTTTTGACTAAATGGGGACATCAAAAATTTAAAATGAAACATCCCAAGCTTCCACGGTACACTTTCTTTGAATAATACAGTAGCGTGTGTTGTACGCAACCTTGAGTTTTAACACACACCACAACCAATCAAACTAGCCGTTATGAATAGTAATACCTACTTTTTGAAATTATATATGTTATATATTTTAAAATGGACTTCATTTTTGGATTCGTAATATCGAATTTAGCCAAAAGTGAAATTTTGGTACATTTCAGATAACTTTCATATTTTGATGAATAGTGAAAATTACTAAATTTTAATTAAAAACAACTTTTTTAATCAAAATAATTAATAGTGATAAATTATGAATTTAAGTGGTTTTAAAGTATATTTAGAATATATTTTTACCATTTAATATAATTTTGGTCATTGGACATAATTTTACAATTAAACCGAACATAAACAAGTGTCAATCTTTTGATAGTTATTATCTCTTAAAAACACGCTTTTTGTTTTGACTGCGGGAATTAATTTTAAATTAATTTCTGCCACTTCTGTGTTTTGAATTTATGAAAATGGATTCCATATTTGGAATCAGGATGTTCAAATTGTGTAAATAGGTAACTTTAATTTTTAGACATTTTGAATAATTACTGCGGTAAATATTTTATTTACCATGGTTAAGGGTAAATCCGGTAAATAAGGGTTAAAAAATAATATTATAATAATACTAAATTACCCTAAAACGTGTCTTAACCCTATTGGTTGATACATGGTCGACCATGGGAATCTTTGGGTCTATTTTGGGACCCCATGGATCCACTTGTAAGTGATAATGACAATTTATTTTAATTAAGTTAAAATGAATACAAAAATGACACAAGCATATATCTTTTAGAAAAAAAATTGTTACATAGGGTTATATATGTTGGATTTTAGATTATAAATATTCATTAGAAAGCTAAATAAATTTCCTACATAATTATATTTTATTTATAATTTTTAGACATTAAATAATTTATTTTATTTATGACACAATGATGATGCAATAATTACTATAATAGTGAAAAATTAAAATAATTGATATTATAAATACCCAAATAAATATAATATGAAACTTTTAATGAATTAAACTAATTTTATAGGATAATATGATATATTAGGATTGATTTATTTGACTTTTTTAGAAGTAATCAATCTGTTATGAGTTTCAAAAAAATCAACTATTGAATAGTGTCAAAATTGACATAAAAGAGTTCTTAAAACAAATATTATATTATTAATTGATATTAAATTCCTAAAAATCTAAGGTTCGGCCAAGAGACTTATATCATGATAGGTTCATCATTAATGTACCACTTGGGGGTCTCTTGGATGTATATAGTAAGTTTATTAACCATATTATATAAAAATACAAAGAGACATTGTAAAAGTGAAACTAATTAACTTAGAGTTAATACATAAAGATAAGGTTAATATAAGTACCCAAACCTGTCTAAATTCTATTGGTTGAGTGTTCTTTGACATATCCCCACCTTAACCTTTGAATAATCAACTTTTGAGCCATTAGAAACCGAATATGAAATTATTATAAATTAATATTTCTAGCTTTTCCAAAGGTGCCCCTCACCCCTCTTATAAAAGGGCACTCCTCCTTCTCATTTCTTCACACCTTCAAAGCCTTTTGGTTCGGCCAAACTCTGCCCAAATACTCTCCTAACATCCCTCACTACAACCTAGAGGCCTTAGTTTGATAAGAAATCCAATCTAAGGATCCCTTTTGATCAAATCAAAAGGAAGAACCCGAAGAAGAGGTAATGATTTCACCACCCTTCTCCAAGTTCATTTCTTCTTCCACTTCTTCTTCCTTTGTTCTTACCATTCTAAAATAATAACTCCAGTATCTCACATATACTGTGATGTTATTATAAATATGGTACAACCATATTCAGTATTTTATCCACCCTTTGAATAACATGTCACCATACGTGCGTACGTACGGCTTACCGTCTCCACGTCGTGGTGTAATTGTTATTCAATATAATATTATTTGGATGGATTTTAAGATTATTTGAAGTTGATTTATTATGATAAAAAACATCTATATTGTATTGAAGGTTTTGTGACATGTTTGACTATGGATGTGCTATTTTTATACCATTCATAGTTTATGGTGAAAGTATTGACATTTCGTATGCTAGTTTTAATACGAATGTTTATGTTATGTTTAAACCTTTTCATATGGGAATGCATTGGACTTAATATGTGACGGGTGGAGCCCGCTATAGATCCTCGATGCATCAGTAGGTCTCATGAGACAAACTAGTGTCTTGTCACAAGGCCTTGACAAAATCTCATTTGTAGTCTTGGCACGAGGCCTTGGCTATGTGGTTATGATAGTCTGGCATTATGCATTCCAACATTATGAAAGTGGTTATTGATTTTTGCATGTGATTATTTGATTAGTAGAATATCCATGTGAATAATTAAATGGAATTATTTCATTTTATATATGCCATACCATGTTTAAAGTTCAAGTTTAAAAGGTTTTTGTTTTAGTTATACATTGCCTTAAATGTTTATTCTTATTTACGAAAGTTTCCGCTATATTGTTATCCTTACTGGGCATTTGAGCTAACCCCTTTTCTATGTTTTATTTTTCCCAGGAAGTGAAGATGTAAGTTATGAATGACCTGCAAGGATATTATGTGGGGATATGAGTGTGGATTATGGAGACATTATGTTATTGTAGTAGTTTTTCATTTTATGATGTAATGTAAAACTTATGAATATATCTAGTGTTTACAAGGCTACTAAACCAAGCGGTCTTTCGAGATTTGATCTTTCTTGTGATCATGCCAATGTTATGTAATAATGCACCGACTCTGGGTAACTGGGGTTGGGGTGTTACATTATTGATGTGGGATTATATGATAATTTCCACAAGATTTCTTCATTCCCAAATTATGTTTTTATATATTTTTACATTCTCAGATGAATTTTCTTCTATTAGTGGAGAAGGTGTTATATATTATTTAAATCTCTCATTTAATAACATCATCCAATATCAATATTTATGTCATGAGGGTAGAAAACTATGATGTCATAGAAACAAATTCTTTCACGAATGTTTAAATCTAACTAATTGTATACAATGTTAATAAATGGAAAAACATAATCGTCCTCTAATAATATATCTTATCAAAAAACCATAAGTATAAAAATCATTAATCATCCAATACAATATGGATTCCAGAATTAAATATTCATTTTGGTAAAAATAATATAACATAACAACTAATTCCATCATAAATATAAAACATTCAATCAACGGATCCAAATAAATATCAATATCAATACACAAGTTTATTCCTTATATAAGCTTATAAAACCCTTTTTTAATGATTAATCATGGGGGAAAGTTATAATTTTTAAAAATACATATCCATATAATTAGAGTAATTCTTGGAATACCAAAATGATTCGATCCTTTAGTTGATAGCATACAATGAGAGTTTTTCAACTCATTTCCATATTTAGGATACTCATGATCAATTATATTTAATTGAAGACAGTATACTAGGTGAATGTTTTCCCATATTTATATATCTTTTCTACACGCCACATCAATTTTCATGTAATATCCTATCTTCTGTATAGGATCCAAAACATTATATTAATATTAATGTAACATAAAAAATAAAAGGAAATGATTCATCAAGCGTGTATCGAGATGCACCATATATTATGAATTTTTTTATGTGATTCATCATATTATTAAATTATTATAAGATCATTTATTTGGAAATTTATTCATTAATAGATCATACCCATTTAATATATAATTCCAGTAGTGCTATATGTTTTTTTGGGAAGATAATTATATTCTGTGATCATATAATTTAGTAGAGAAAGCTGTTTAAAAAAGAATCTATCAATCAATAAATTTACAAATATTGCACTATATTTATTTAGTGTTGTTTAAATTTATGTTTATTTAGTACATCCTATATACAGCTCTGTCTTTTCACAATACATTATCTTCTAAAATAATTTTTCAAGATCATGATGTTATTCTTAAATTGTTATTTACTTTTCCTAAATATGATATTCTAAAATCTAACAACAATAATCACATCTTAAATATGGTCGTTATGATTGTTCACACTTCTAATCATATCATTTTTTCCATAATACAATATTTTATTCATGTAAATAGATATATTAATTTTTTAGTTATGTCTACTCCCACATTTATAAAATTTTACTATTCCAGGATAGATCTGGTGTTATTCCGACTACTGTAGAATATTTAGTCCAGAATAATAATAGATTATACACATAACATTTATTTGAGATGTTATATATGTCTGATATTTTAAAAATTTTATAAACCCCATACTCATAATCTTTTTTTATGATTAACATACATTATTTTTTTATTGATATTATTCCTATTTTATTATATATTTTTAATTTTCATTGAAGTAAATAATTTCATAAAAATATTTATCTTGTTATTTAGAAATGTTATACATAAGATATTATTTATGATACATAAGTCTATTTTTATACGATAAAAAGGGATAGATGATGTGTATTGATATTGTTTTTTCTATTTCAAATCATAAAAATGAATTTTTTATATATATAATGTTACATATTATATAACTAAATCATAATTTATAAAAAATTGTGAAATCATGGATGGTTTTTATAGGTTTTCTAGGTGGGATTAAAGTTAAATGGTGGAGAAGATGATCATTCATTTATATACATGGAACATGTAAAAAATAGTGGTGTGTGAATGATAGGATATATAATAGCTGAAGATGATCTTTTATTAGATGATGAAAAGGTTGATAGGTCCCAACCCCTTATACTGAAGAAAATTTCATATAATGAGACTCATGAAATTAATTGGGTGTAATGTATAAAATATTGGGATTTTCTCAATTGGGTGAACAAATAATGATTACAAAAAAATGTCGTAATGATGACATAAAAACAGAATATTAATGAGAATAAAATCCATGGGTCCATCTAAATAAAAAAATTAAATAGAAATTCCCAATTAAAAATTGATTATGAATATGGGATGAATGTTGAATGGAATATTCAATGGCATTACTAGGAGAATAAACTACTACATGTAAAAATTTTCAAACACCATCCTATGTGGGAAAGGATTTTAGGTGATAATTATAACATAATTGTAATTATTACTCCATGAATGTATAATTTGGACAGATTTGTTTAGAGATACATGACATTATATAATAGGTTTAACTGTTATGTTCAAATTTCATTTCTAATTTTGGGAAAATGTAAAAAAACAATGGAATTTTAATAAAGGAACATAAATAAAAATTATATGAGACATAAAATAAGAATGGTTGTCCTCATAAAAATCATTTGGATATATAGAGATAGTAGAAGTGGTAATCTATTGATCAACCCTATTACAATAGCTTTTAATAACCAAGAATGAACATGAAAATAAGATTGTAAAATATTGTAAAAATTACTATAAATATGGTTTGGAACCATTCCTAAAGCCCCCAAAACCATTGGTATTTGTTTTAACAATAGTTTAGAGGGTCTTGACTTTGTGAGTAATTGGTATTGACATATATTAATGGTTTTTGGAAACTATTGGTATAGTTGGTATATATACAGATTTTTCAATACTATTGATATAGGCAATTCAAAAAAAACCTTGCGGTTTCGAAAAATCAATAAAAATAATCGTGTTCATGTATTTTCATAAATATGTATAGGTATATTTAAATTTATTATTTATGTATTAAATGTTAAATGATAAATAAACTAGATAAATAATTAAAATCATATACCAACTATTTTGAAAACCATTGGTATTATCATATACAAATGGTTTTCCAAATATTTTGTATATTTATATTGATTTTTGGGACATTTAACAATTTTTTATGAAAAAACCATTAGGAAAGGTTCATTGCATTTATGAGATACTGATTGTTTTATACAACCCTTAGTTAAATCCATCTATTTTAGCAATGGTTTTTGAATAATTGTTTGTATAATGTCATTTTATTTAATAAATTCCAATGGTTGGTATAAAATCATTTGTATCGCTTGGACATATTCCAATGGATTTTCCGAAACCATTGTTACATGGTCAGATAATGGTTTTAATACCAATTATATTTTCCAAAACATTAGAATATGATCACTTTATGGTACCTATATCAACAATTTCTCGTAAACTATTGGTATATATCTGTTGGTATAGGACCACTTTCTTGTATTGTTTAAAATGTATTGAACATTCATAACCAATAAAACAAAGTACTTGAGACAACACTATGATTAATTAATTCCATTAATAATGAAAATAATTTCTGATTCCATGATTAAAATCTTTCATCCACAGGAAAACATTAATCCAATGAATAATATATGGGATTGATCCAACAGCTAATACCAAAAATAATGGACCAATATCTAGCATGTTTTGATAATCTATCCCAGATGGTCATTTTCTAAAATAACTGATCATAAAAATCATATTCTTAAGAGAGTATCATATTCAATAATCATAAACACATTGGATGGTGAATCATGACCATATAAAAGATAGATGATAGGAAGGGGTTGTTAAGGTATATCACATTACTCTTCCATGTCTTCTTCCCTGATACAACCTTCTTGATCCGGAAAGAGTTAGGGTTTTTAATCATGTCAAAAACAAGGTCATATCATTTAACACATATAAAACATGATATTGTACTAAGGGAGTATACTATATATGTGGTGATTAAATAAGTACACTTTGAGAATAGATACACATAACCATTCAGCATCTGCAAAAGCCTTTTCGCAATAAGGTTCAATGCCTGTCAGATATTCGTTTTCAATTGATGGTATAACATTGCATGTATATGAGTTTTTGGTTCTATAATAAGAAAGGTAATCAAATTTTTTCTCTTTAATATTGTCAAACAATTAAGAAAAAATTTAAATCCAGTATTCCCATTAAATATTTCAATAATAATTTTCAGTCCTTGTATAAATATATTCAATTTAGTTTCCTTATATAATGTTCATATTTTGAATATTGTTTTTGCTTTTATTGATTTTATTAGGAAAAAATTGTCCATTGTTGTACTATTATGATGTCCTACAGTAGTTTCCATCCCATGGGGATTTCAAACGCCCTTCAGGGCATGCCACGAATCAGTTCAAGGTTGACCGAGGCTGATTAATGACATGAAGAGTTGTCACCAAACCTATATCCACAATCCTTTCATCCAACGTGTTCGCCAACACCCTAAAAACCTGATGCTTGAGACCTGTAGTGAACCCCACACTATACTTAAAATCCAACCCTCACCATATCTTTATGGAACACACTATCTACACTACACAGGACAACCTTCAATGACCCCATCTGTAATTACCAGTCATATTGAATCACATCCACATTTTTTGTGATATTTTAATAAAAATCAATAGTTTTAGGGATGGATTATGTTGCAGATCAATTTGAGGGAAAATTGGTGTTGGTTGGAGATGCAATTATATGAATCAGTTATATTTATTTAAAACATATTAAAAATATAAAAACATAATGAATACAAATATAAAATTATTAATCATATAAATTTCAAACATATTAGAATATTGAATATTATTCAATATATATGTTAAAATTTTAATAATTGATTATATTACCTTAGTAATGAATATTTTTAATTTTCAAAAATAAATAAATTTAATGAAACAATTTCATAAATTATTACATTAATTTAAATAAATCAAAAAAACTAACTATAAATGATAATTCATTCTATTACTAAAATCAATTACAAACATATAAAATTAAATAAAATTAAATAAATAAATATTATTATTACTGTTAATTATTTATGTATGCATTGAGTTTTATGTATATAGAAAATATAATATGTCATTAACGTTTATAATTTATAATATATGTGAAAATGTTATTTTTTAACTAAATAAATTCATATTTATACATGTATAAATAAATTCCAAAAATTGAATACAATACAAAAATATTATATTATTATACAATGAAAATCAATAAATTATTGAAAATACATAAAATGAAGAGATATTAAAAACCAATATATAATATTATATCAATAATACAACATAAAAGTACACACATTCAAATACATAGACTTTCATGTACACATACATACAGAATATACACAAAAACATTTTGGAAAACAAAAACACATACACATAGGCATGGGTATATAGTCATAAAAATATATGTATGTACACCTAAAAAATACATACAGTAACATACCAATTCATGCTCATAAAAACAGACATATACATACACATATATACATGGACATAATACATAAAAAATGCATAGACACATACAAATTATAATATACATACACATTTACAAACACATTCAAATATATATTCATCCACAAACACAACCACTTTCAAATACATAGACATCCACAGAATTACATACATGTTTATGCTCATACATTCAGATCAAAAAATATTCGTAAATATTTACAAACAACATTAACATACACATACTCAAACACATGTACATAAAAATGTACACAAACATAAAGAAACACATACACATATACATTCATGAACCCATACATAAACATACATTTATATACATACAAATACTCGAAAATATACACATACATATAAAATCACACTTTTTGGAAAATACAAAATGACATAAAAAATAACATACACAAATATATTCATATGTTCACTTACATATACATTCAATAAAAAAATTTATATACATACACATACACTTATATATATATTCATATATACATACAGATACACATACATGTAAACATATGTATAACATACCCATGAAATAACATACAAACCTATGAACATATGCATAGTAACAAAGATAAAAAATAGAAATACATAAATACACGCACACACACAACACAACACAATAGATGAATAAAAAAAGACACATTCATAAACAACCACATACATATATTTCCATTTTCACCCGATCTAGAATTGTGAGAATTTTGGAAGGGGAATCGTGATAGGTTATGGAGGTGAATGCCCACATTTGGGCTCTTTATGTGGTGTTGAGGTAGGTAGAAAGGGTGGTGACAATGGTAGGAATTGTTGATTGGGAACAATGGTAGTTCGACTGAGAATGGGTAGTGATGGTCATATCTATCTTCCCCCTACTAGGACTAGATGGCTTAGTTGAGGGGGTTCCTGGGGAGGTTATCCAGTTAGTGGCAGTAACCGTCATATCAATCTTCCCTCTCTCTGACCTGGTAGACATTTTCGATGGGGCGACATGGAAATATGTCTATGTGGGTCTGGGGAATCTTGTGGCGGTTTTGGAAACATCCATTGTCTGCGCATGCATCTCTGTGATAGAGACACATTATGTTGTATAATAAAAAGTGTTTCGAAAACCTCGTATAGAACCTTCTTCAAATACCCAAACATCATCTTCCTCATCGATTGATGCATCATTTTCTAACCAATAATCAAGATCACCATACACATAGAAATACATAGAGATTATGGATTCTAGTGAACCCCAGCATGATTGTGTGTGTGTACACAGTACAAGTCCACATACCATTGTTGAATAATTTAAATGATGTCATTACATTAAAAATTATTTCACCTCCCTGTTGTTTTATTTTTTTTTAATTTTATGTTTCAATGTTCTTTGACCAAATTAAGGCTTCTGGATCATTTTTAATTACATTATAAATACATCAATTTTATTGTACACAGAAAAATATAAAACTCCACAATAAAATCATGTCAATGTAGGGTAATCAAAACAACCATTTACATCTATATTTTTTTAATAAATATAATAAATTAAAAATTTGTTAAAATTTACCATTTCATTTATGTTTCATAAATGTAAACATAAATAATTATAAAACAATTATTTTTATTAAATCAGAAAAAATATTTATTTATATTTAAAATATACATAATGTTATATGAACAATATTTCTTAAATAAACAATAATATTTATTGATATTGTAAATATACATTGAATTAGGTTCTTCATTATTTTGTAAATGTATATTGTATTATATAAATATATATTTTAAATAATTTAAATATAAAGATACAGTGCACATTCATTTATATTTATACATTATATTAAATTCATTTTAACTAAATCCAATACACATAAATAGTTTATAATATATTATGTTTTAATATCATAAAAATATTTATTCTAAGTCATAATTAATAAAATTAAGGCATAATATAATTATATTTGACAATTATATTTTTTTTAATTATGCAGATCAAATTGATTTAAATATTGATGCATTTTATTTATAAATACTGTAAATAATGTTACATTATAATTTTTTTTAAATATGGAATTTATTTATTTTAAAATAAATATTATATCATAAAATAAAAATATTATATATCAATTATAGAATTGTTATTCATATATACTTTTTAATGTTTTAGTAAATACCATTATTTCTGGTTAAGTGGGAACCCTCATAATTGACTCAACCATAATAAAACCAAAATTCAAATTCAAACACAAAACAAAATTTCAAATTGAAAATTCATTATTTGATTTTAACATGAACTGTTATACTGGGTTGTTGAGAGAGTGTGATGTTTCCTATGATGTTGAGGGCATTTATAAGATACGTTCTGACATTACTTATTTCCCCGGAAACGTTGTGGGAGTTATGGATGATACAACATCAGTTCGTAGATATGGATGATGTATCATATCTTCATGAAGATAAAATATTATACTCATTATTTTGTATGGGGAGTCTTTGGTTGGAAGGTCTTAGTCTCATAAAATTTCATAGTCATTGGATGATATTATATGGTGGTGATGGGTTTTAAGAAGGTTTCATTTGTAGTAGAAGTGTCTAGTGGGTGTATAACCATAATGGTTTTCTCAGGTTTGATGCATCAATCTCATATAGTTCATGACGTAAACATCATGACTAAAAAAATCCATTAAATATTGATATTCAAAAGTCCATTACATAGGGAAGATAGTCATCATGTTAAATATATTATTAATTTAAATAACATTTTAAGAAATGATACCTCATCTTAGGAACCTTTCGTATCATATTAATTAATAACGGATCACTCATGACATACCTACTGTATCCATCAACTCCTTAAATACTACAATCGTGGATTATGAAATAAATTCCAGTGAGCGAGTCCTGATAAACATTAATAAAAATCATTTTTCCTAATGACCATAACTAAAGTAGACTAATAAATCATTTCATGGACTCACAAGCAAGACATGTTTGTATATGATGTTCTATTCTCATAGTCACTCATCATGATTCCTTCATTGTACACCTCTCAGTATGGGTATAAGTTGATACGTTTGGATGAAAATTAAAATATAAAATGTAGAGGTAGATGTTTCCCATCAATCCTCAAAATAAATATAAATGATAATTGTAGCACATGAGTGGTCAATATTACTTTACATTCCCTTTGCAAATACCCTCCAATGAGGATTAGCACAGTAAGGTCTCTATTTATGTCATCCCATATAAATGATGAAATTTTTTATCATTATTATCAAAGTAGACTGTCTTTTTCAGTCCTAAAGGGAGACATGTCTAAGGGATAACATCTGGATCAAAGGAATACATGTCTTTAATTATAGAACATGAATCATTTTATTCAGACTATGGATTTTAAGACAAAAAATACACACACATTTAGCATACCAATATTTTTATATTTTTAAAAATAAAAAAATCTCCTTATTTATATTTTAGTTATCTTAGTGATTTTTTGTAAATAATTAATTTAAATATAAGATCTCATTATATGTATGTCAGACATGGATAAAAACTTTCCATATTTCAGCTAATTTACATTTTTTGGTGCATGATTTTTGGAATATTCTAATTGAGTCCTCCAAAATATATATATCGGCATAATATTTTGAATCCTGGTACTGAAATATTAAAATCCTCTTTCTACATACAAGAGTTTGATGGTGATTTAAAATATATAGAAGAATAATTTTCATTTTTTGAGTGGAATTCATAATGCATTAAATGTTTCAAACATCCATGTGGTTTTAATAAAAATATTTAATTAGAGCTTCTAATATTTCATATAGTGAATTGGATTTAAAAAATTAAAAATATCAATAATGTAATCATAACCTTGATAATATATGAAAATATAAATTTGATAATTTTATATTCAGGAATAAATAATGATATTTTGGACTAGTTTGATATCTATTTATTTTTATATTAATAACCATCATTTATTTTATTGATGATTGATTGGAAAAAAGAATTCATTTTTGTACCAAAACAGTTTTCCATACCCACTACATCATAGAGAGACATCTTTATTAATCTAAAAAGAATTTTTTTAGGAACTAGCTCCCATAAATGGTTTTTGATTCATATTATAATGTAATCATGCATGCTGAATCTAGTATTGGTAACGTATATAATAATGATCAGAACCATTATCCAATTCGTACAATCTATTTTTGTATCATTCTTACAAGAATGTATTTCTGTTGGAACACTTGATTTGTGGTTTGTGTAGAAACATTCTATCATGGATGTTCTAAAAAATAAAAATTAAAAAATTATTCTGGTTCTTCTTCCTGGAATAGTTTTAAAATATTAATTAGTTTTTAAATTTCATCCATGAGATAAGTGGGGATAGATGAAACATTGTGCAAATTAATATCTGCCGGAATATTTTGGATGATGGAAAAATTACGGGGAAAATCTGTTATATTTTTTTAAAAAGTATCTAAGGGATTCAGGTATTCCCATTATAGTTCTCTTAAATAATTAAATGATCACATTCTTTTCTTAATGTACATAGATAAATTCATTGGTCCACCTAGGATATATTTATACCAAATGAAATATCATGATTCAAAACAAATTTCAATCATGTGTTTTTGAGGAAAATTGGTTTAAGGTTACATTGAAGAAAACCACTAAAACAATACTCTATATAAAATATTTGTATGTTCCTCACAATTGGAGGAATTTCTAAATGATGGATCTATTCTTGTTGTAATTCCATTTATTGATGTCTGTTTATATGATAATATTATCCATTTAAAAAAAGGGGGATCATAAAATTCATTATAGGTATGAATTTAGATAAGCTTATTTCTATGATTGAAAATATATTATGATAATGGAAGCCTCTACAGCCTTAAAAAAGAGAAATATCTTTTCAAAACATAATAAATAATGACGGGTGATAACATCCCTTGGTAACAAATCCCCTAAAGAAATTTAGTTGTTTGATTTGTGACGGGAAATCCAAAAAAAATCAGTGACATGACATTCATTTATGAAAATTGTTGTCAAATATTAATTAATTCATATGAATAGGAAAAAATCTTTTGTTGTGTGTTAGTGGTATATATTAACAACATTCATCTAGTATTTTATTATTTGAAATCATAACCCTAAAAACCCTTTTTCTCGAACACATTTATTTTTATTTTTATGTCAATTGAACAGTGTGGGTAGTCTTACTAGATTTTCATAATGATTTTGAATAAGAAATTCTTTAAGATGATTTATGGATAATATTCCATAAATAAATATTCTATATTTTATCATAAATAACATCACCTTTGATAGGTGCATGAATGATTTTAATTGGTATATGAGAAGTTATATATAAAATTTTAGTGTCTGTTAATAATTAATTGATTTAAATTTGTGTTATAAAATATTTTTGAGTTTTCACATAATTGATGGATTGCCTATGTTTTCTTGTATGTGGAACTTCACGTCAAACTTGTAATATTGTGCATTATATTGACATGCAATTGAGTCATACTACTTTAATAATTAAATAAAGATCATTTTTCAAATAAATGACAAAACTATAACTATGTTTGACATGTTTTTAGTGAGTGAAATATGTTTTAACAAAAATTTCATTTCTAAAATAAAATCACACAAATTATTTCATAAAAATATCATCATGTATTCAATTCATGTTATCCCATTTATTAAATATCACAAATGAATTATATTTAATGGACAAAATTTATTAAGGAAATATATGAATCATTATTTGTTTCTCAATTATTGACCACTAATTTTAATTCAAATATCATTTTTAAACTGAAAACAAACATTTTTTATCATAATGGAAACATAATGTTTTAGGTTAACGTGTAAATGATTCCTACATGTCACAAATGGAATATGAGTCATTTTTAAAAATTACCTATACAATTTCAATGTGTTTCCTCATTTTTTAGTCTGTTTGATGCCTGTTGTTATAATAATATCATTTTAAAATGAAAGAACTATTTAGTCCATTATTAATATAAAATACTCACTATTGAAAAAATACTAGGCAAATAAAAAATATATACATTTATGAAAAGAAAAAATAGTATATCAGTGTAACATCTTTATTGTAGACATTATTCAAAAAATTTATATGCTCATTTTTTCTCCTAATATAGCATAGAATAATTAATGAATGAATTATAAATTCTGTTATTAATTCATGATATTTATGAATATTAACTACCTAATAATCAGGTAAAAATGATGAGGAAATTAACTGCAAAAATTTAACAAAATGATGATAATATTTAATAACGATGTTCTATAATGTCACCAATTTATGATTTCTATATACATTCTGACATAATTTTTGGTTCTCATTCATTTCTAAAAAATAAATTTACTCTTTTAAATAAATGATATATTGATATTGATTGTATTACAGAAAAAATATAAATAAAATTGTATTAATAAGTTTTTTTTAATGAAATTGTAATTATCATATAAATTATATATTTTGGGATTATAGTGTGTTGGTGGAAGACAATATCTTTACTAAATTTTTAAATGTATTATCGAAAATAATTCCCATTAGTTATTTACATTCTCAAACAGAATTTCTTTATATTTTACATTCTCAAACGAAATTTTACTTATTAGTGTCTTCCAAACTCCTATCAATTTCTGTAATCCAATATCAGAATTTGTGTGTTCAGGGCATAAATATTTAATGTTCTATAAACACAGTCTTTGATGAATTACTTATCCTAACTGTGTGTTTACCCTTTTTAAAATGGGAAAACAGTGAGTTCCTCAAATAATATGTCATTACAATTTGACAAAAGCATAAAAAACATTTATCATCTCATGAAACATAGCTCTAAAAATGAAATATTAATTTTATATAAAACTCCTACAACAAATAAACTAATTCAAATATTAATTTAAAATTTTGGATCAATGGATCCATATAAATACCAATACCAATAACCATTTTTAATTATATAAGTAGACAGAACATATTTTATTTTATTCTTAATGCTTAACAATGGTGGATTGTTATAATTTTATAATTTAACAATCAATATATTATGAGTACTACATTGAAAAACAAATGATTCACTCATTTAGTATGTAGTATTAGATGAAGGTCTCCAGACTCATTTGAAAATTTAGGATACTAGTGAACAATTTTATTTTACCAAATATAGTCTTTAAGGTGAACTGTTTGCGCCTATTTATGTATTTTATTTACATGCATTGTCAATATGATTGTAGTATCCTCACTTATTAATAAGTTTCTAATCCTTGGATTTTTTAAATGTACCATAATAATTTAAATGGAATTGATTTATAATTCTCCTATCGAAATGCAACATACATTGGGAATTTTATCAGTGAATCGTCATAATTTTAAAAATAATATACAATAATTTAGAAGAGCATGTATTCATTCATTTTTCATACATATTAAATGTTGAATTCATTTAGTTCAATATGTTTTCTGAGGAAGATAATTATATTTGGGGATCATATCATTCAATAGAGAATGTAGTTCGTTAATAATGGTGTTAATCCATACCTTGAAATTTTTTACATTATATTACTTTGATGTGGATTAAAATGATGTATATTTAATACAACCAGTATAAATTTGTGTCTTTTCACCACACTATATATTATAATATAGTTTTGGGTAATTTTGATGTCAATATTAAATTATAATATTATTTTCCTCAATATGATATTCTCCATCATCACACTGATAACTATATATTCAATATAGTCATTATCATTGTTCACACATCTAATCATATCTGATTATCCATAAAACACAATTTTATAATAGTGACTTGATATATATAGTTTTACCCATTGTTTAAACTCAAATTTATAAAATTTATATATTCCATGATATATCAATTGATTTTCCAAAACCTCTAGAATAATATGTCCTGAATAATAACAGTGAAAACACAAAAAATGCATTTGAGAAGGGTTATATGCATGATCTTGTGAAAAAATGATGAACCCCATCCTCATACTAATTTTTCATATAATTATAATCCATCCATTTTTTATTCATATTAATCATAAATGATTCAGTATACTTAATATTTAATAAAATAAATAAATACATACACAGTAGGGTGTTATAAATCTGAATAGTTATTCATAAAGAATTATTGGAAGGCATTAGAAAATTGTTTGATATATATATTGATACAAAAATTCTAATTAACTTTTTATATATCGAAATGAAATGAGGGCATAGATTATTTCTATAGATTTTTTAGTTTGGAATAATGAAATATGAAGGACTTGTTATTCATAAATTTCATCACAAGGTACATGTAAGACCTGATGTAGTATTAATGATTGGATACATATGAGATAAATATTATCATTTATCATTTGATGAAAACATTGAAAACGACTAATCATCAGGCCTTGAGAACCTTACATTAAATGAGACACTTGAAATTTATTAGGAATAATGAATAATATTTTGGGTTTTTCTCGCTAGGATGAACTGATAATGTTAACTAAAAAAATGGAAAATGATGACATAAAAAATTCAATATTGAAGAGAATGAATTCAGTGTGGTCATGATAAAAAATACAATAAAAAGATCAACTATTTTTTTAGAGATGAGGATGGGATGATAGTTGACGAAATACACAATAAGGTTATCTTGTGGAAGAAAATTCTATGTGTGAAAACATTCAAACTCCATCCTATGACGGAAAGGAATTTAGGTGATTATAATCTCACAATTGGAATTCTTACTGAAACAGAAAATCATTTGTAAAAGTTAATTTTTTAGGGAAAATAAATTATTTCTTATGCAGAATTTATATGACCAATTTAAATTTCTTATTTATGAATAATTATATAAATTTATAGTGTAATTTTAATAAGAGATCATTGATAATAAATTAAATTTCATTTCAAATAGGGCGGGATGTCCTCCTACCAAACAAAAGGCTCTCTAGCAAGACCATATATGGTAATCAAATGAGACAGCCTCTTACCTTAACTTTTAGTAATGGATGGTGAACATGAAAATATGAGTATAAACTATTATAAAAAATAAAATAACTATGGTTTTTAATAGTTAGAATATCATCAAAACTACTGGTATATGAAAAACCAATGGTCTGTGGACCATTTTCTTTTCTGTATTCAGAATAGACAAATATAAATGGTTTTGTGAAACCATTTTAATAGTCTCTATAACAACATTTTAAAAAACGTATGTATATTTAACATGAAATAACAATACAAACAGTTCAAAAAGAAATTGATATTTTTAATTCCGAAAATTCCACGATTGTTTTGATTACTAAATCACTTATTTATATTTCTAAAACCTACCAACTAAGAAACATTGTTCTTTTGAAAATTATGATGGAAAATATGCGTATGAATATTTAAAAGTATATTTTTTTATTCGATGTCATCTTATTAAACATTTCAATTAAAATAAGAAAACCTATAAAACTATTTGGTAGAAAATTGATATAGAAAAATAACAATGGTTTTCCAAACTATTTATATATGTATTTTATATTTTTCGACATTTATGAGAGGTTATACTAAAACCATTAGTATAGGTTCATTAAATGTAAGATATAAAAAGGGTTTTATCCCAATCATTGGTATAATGTTATTTTATTGATGATATTCCATTGTATTGAATAAAACATTTTGTATATATATGAACCATACCGACATTTTTTTAAAAACCATTAAAATGGGATCCATACAATTCTTTTACGTGTGGCAGATATGACCACATGGTTGTGAGTACCAGACACATGATACAGATAACAAAAAAATGGTTGAGGGACATCTGAGGAAGTGGTAGAGGTTCGAGTGAGGATGTCCTCAAGGTGGTGGATGTGGCAGGGGAGCTGGTCGTGCTACATGAGATGGGTGGTGATTCGATGTGCGACTGCCACCATCTCCAAGTGGTCCATCCCAACCACAGGGAGCAGGTGGACATGGGTGAGCTCTACTCTAGATAGCGAAGTCCTATGACCACGATGCTCCGGAGAATATTAGAGGTACAATATGGGTCTACCCCACCATATATATAGTTGGTATAGCCATATGTTCTTGTCACTCCTTTATTTCCACAACCCACATTCGGATCTCAATGATTCCAACAAAGCCATTTTCTCAATATTTATGGAATGAGACTCCTACAGGAGAGGGCTAGTTATACAATGTACATTCTCAGATTGACTGTATTGGGAGCCATGAGTGGTGTGTACGCATGGATGGAAACATGTTTTCCTTCATCGGTGAGAAGGGAACCATTTTAGTACAAGACAGACGTACATAGAGGAGAGTGTAGCAGATCCCTCGTTATTTGGATACCCTTACTCTGATGAAAGATGATAATGTGAGCCAGATCTATCCTTTAGTGATGGACCGGTATGCCGATGTCTTACATGATTATGTCCAAGGAGTACCTCCACACCGAGAGGTATAAATTTTTATTGACCTATACCCCAGGAAAACACCTATATCTACACAACCATATCTAAGGGCTCCCGCAGAACATCATTTGTTAGGGGTACAATTGGATTAATTAAAGGGAAATGGTAATCTAATGAAGTGGCAGTTATAGATATGTGAAGCCCACTTTCTGGAACACATTATCTATGAGGCTGGGGTTGGGGTGGACTTAGTGAAGATAGAGGGTGTTCTTTCTAGGGAGCTACCAAGGACTATAACTGAGGTGTGAAGTTTCCTTGGGATGACCAGATGCAGCTGGAGATTTGTGCCTGACTTTTTGGGAGTCGAAAAACCCTTGTCAGCTTTGATGAATAAGTGGAAGACCTTTATATGGATAGTGAGATGACATAAGAGTTTCTAGGAGGTGAGACAGATACTGGCGGGTGATTCCATCATGAGGCTACTAGAACAGGGTGAGGGGTATGTATTCTATTGTGACGCATTAGATAACAGACATGGGTGTATCCTGATGTCGGAGAAATCATTGATCGCCTATGGATCATGAAATCTGAGAAAACATGTGATGAACTACACTACTCATGAAATGGATCTAATAGTAGTGGACTTATCCTAGATTATGATGTGGAATTACATGATTGTAAAATATTTTATTGTGATCTATGATCACAATAGTCTCATGTACATCATCTCTTAAAATGACTTGAACATGAGACAATGACAATGGTTAGGGTTTTTACAGGACTATGACATTGAGATAGTCTATACTTCATTCGAAGGGGAATGTATTTGTATATTTACTAATTTTGAGATTTGTCCTACACATACTGAGTTATGCAACAGAACAATTAGAGGCAATGCAGATATCCTTTGTGGATGGAGATGGTTCTGCTTACCCGCAGTCTATGACTGTCTCTCCATTGCATCCTCAGTGTGTCTGGGAGGCAAAACATGGGGATTTTGAATGTGAGGCTTGACGTTCTCAGATATCGTTGGGACAAGAAACATATAGATTTTATGAAGGTGCGGAGCTGATCATCTTCTTTAGGGGACGTACCATGGTACATGTGGCGCTAGAGTAGGAGGTTATGAGGGATTTCCATACATCCCCTCTATAGGTACATCCTAGTGTTTTGAAGTTGTACTAGGAACTCCGACATCAGTATTTTAGGCCAGGGATGATGAATTTTGTAGAAAATATTGTTTCGCAATACCTCACTCTTCATCATTTGAAGGCTGAGAATTAGATTTCATCAGGGTAAATAAATCCACTAGGGGTTATTGAGTGGAAGAGTTATGGGATCTCCATGGACTTTGTGATAGGTATTCCACATATGTACTGGGGACATGATTACATCTAGATAATCATTGACCAACTCACCAAGTCAGCCCACTTCCTACTTATTAGAGAGCAGGTATAAGTAGAGAGTTGGGGATACCTCTTCATTGGGGAGATTGTGTGGCTCCATGGGGTGATATCGATG
Source organism: Viscum album (assembly GCA_963277665.1). Taxonomy (NCBI): domain Eukaryota; kingdom Viridiplantae; phylum Streptophyta; class Magnoliopsida; order Santalales; family Viscaceae; genus Viscum; species Viscum album. The sequence continues at coordinate 692,375,424 of OY728152.1, forward strand.
ACCGTCTTTGATCTTGTATCACATTTCACATCCCAGTTGTGGAAGGGATTGCATGTGGCATTCAGGAATCACCTACATTTGAACACAACCTTTCATCCCCAGTCGGATGGTCTGATATAGTGGACCATACAGATGCTGGAGGACATGCATCATTCATATGTCCAAGATTTTGGCAGCAGTTAGGAGGACCAAATTCCCTTGGTATAGTTTTATTACAACAAAAGTTTCCACAACACCATAGTTTGGGTTCCATTGGAGTCCTTTTATGGTCGACCTAGCAGATCACCTCTTGTGTTGGACAGACCCATAGGAGTCAGCAGTTATGGTCCTAGATTTGGTTCATGCTACAACTGAGAAGGTTTTGATCATCTAGGAGCAGATGAAGACTATGAAAATTTCGAAGAGTCTTATGTTTACAAGAAGTGGAGACCTTTGGGGTTTGAGTCAGGGGACCTTGTATTCATATGAGTCTCCCATTGACGAGGAATATGTTGATTTTGCCGAGGTTGAATGTAATCAACAAGGGTGGTCAAATTTTTCCTGATTCATCAGAGGATAGGCGAGGTGAAATATTTATTTGCAATTCCACCATAGTTGTATTGGGTGAACGAAATCTTCCACATATCCTAGATGAAGGGATGCGTCCATGACCCCTCTCATGTCATCATCCATGGAGAGTTAGACATGGATGATGGGGTGACATTTATTGAGGTTCTAGTAGAGATTGAGGATTGACTGGAACAAGTCCTTCATGGGGGATCAATAACTCTAGTACGCATTAGCAGTAATTACAAGATCATATAGATGATAAAATAGAAGTAGGAGACGCATATTCATACTCAGTACCCCAATAATTTTTCCATAGTCTATGGTGTGGCTTTTGATGATGAAAATACAAAAGGTTGGGAGAATGTAATGAACTGGATTTTTTCATGTAATTTTTTTCATTAATGATATTTTATGTGTCTATGAAAATTTATGATCCCAGAATCTGAGGACCGGTGTGCATGTAATTAATTTATTATCAAATTTTATAGTACATTAATAATTGTTTTACAGGATTTTTCTATATTTTGAACGGGTTCTCAGATTAAAAATATGAGTGCCCCGTTGAATATGTTGCACTAGGTTGGCATAAGGGATACATTACATTGACCACTGTAGATCCCTATAAGATGTTATTTTCTGTGACATTAAATTAAATAAAATGAAAATATGTTATTTTTTTATTTTTTTGTTTCCATTAAAAGACAAATAGAGTGTGGGACCCGCTGTGAGTTTGGCCAATGAATTTATTAACATGCCAAAAACAATGTAATGACATATTTGGTGAATTAAAATGATTCTTAATTTATGATACCCATTAATTTCCCTTGTCGTTACATACCCTCCCCCTATCCTATAAATATAGAGCCTGGGGAGGGGTATCACACAAGCTTCGCCATGCAACAAAGTGTTGTATGAGTTCTGTAATGCAGATTCCATAGAGAATGGAGCCTATCCTAGTGGGAGGTGACGTGGGTCAATGAAACCCCGAACCAGAGTGTGACGTTTGAGAGGCGGTGGGGGCAGCATGATGTGGGGAAATCAAACAACAAGACTCCCTAAATCGTGATTTATTTCCACAGTTTTAAGGTAGGTTGTTTTGTTGATTGAGTTTGGTTTTCCCTACAATTCATTCTAAAATGTAATGAATTGGACAACTCATGCACATTATGATCCATTAATTGATATCAATGTGCTGGAGGGAGTGTTTTTTTATTGGGATCAGGTATGGAATCAAGAAATGAAATCTAGTTGAACATTCCCCCAAAACTCCCCCAGAATTATCTCAAACTTGGAGGGTGTGGGCTGATACAAGGAAGGATCGAGCCCCTCTATCTCTGCATTTATTGTGATTGCACAATATTGAAGGCTGAAAAAAGCTGAATCAGGGCCTTATGCAGTGAAGGTCAAGAAACCAAGAGCCCTCTGCTGTAGAAGTCACATGCAACATGCCATGGTTCACGACCGAAGCCTGACGAGCACCCTACCACGAGAAACGACATCGATAGCGTGTGCAGTGGAGCTAAGGACGGGTCCACCCATGGTGGCACGCCCATGCTGTAGCTAGGTTGGGACCTTCACTGGTCATGACCTATGCTTTATATGATAGGATAAAAGGTCTCTGGTTCAACCTGTGGCTGGTAGACGGGGAGCACGCTAGTGGCGCAATAGGAGGTAGGGTCGCAAACTGTCAGGAGAGGTAGGGAGGACCAGCGGCGCCACGCGGGGCCGCAGAGGGACAACCCTCGTGTGTTTAACCTCTTACGTGGCTTTAAGAAAAGTCATCCCTACCCAGACGCATCGGGTCAAGTTCTCTCTCATGGAAAGTGCTTCTAGGCAGGTGGTAGCACCGAGTCGGCCCAGCGGACCAACCTGCTGCCCAAGAGACCAGTGGGCCGACCCATGGCCCAGTGGGCAGACCCACTGCCCAGTGGTCAGACCTTCATCCCAACTGGGTCGGGAAACGCCCAGTGTGCTGGGTGACCTGGTTCAGTTCGTCCCTTGTCGACCCAAATCAACACATTTTGAATTGGGTCAGGTCGGTCCGATCGAAGCGGACCGGACCTGGACCCCACACTGTCTTCTTTAACAAAATGGGGACTAACTTCTTAATCAAATTCATGTTTGATGAACCATATGTGTCATCGGGTTCCATATCACAAGGCATTCCTTTTTGAGACACTCCACATGAGTTTATGATAAATTTGGGTCATATCCAGGTTAAGTCTAATATGAATCCAACTGGGCCCTCAACACAAAAACACTTGTATCACACAAAAAATTCATCTGATAAATGAGCCATTGGAAGTTTTTGTAATAAATGGAGGATACATATCACTTTACAAAGTTTTTGGTGACTTCCATAGTTATCATGATGTGGAGAGTGGCTTGAGGAGCATTTCGCCCAAGAAGACTACGTATGAAACCCAGCTGTTGGCTGAGACCTAATGACTACATAATGATTGTCCCAGGGGTAAGCGGCTCTTTGTGACCCAGTATGGCAATGGCGGGGAGCATCTATATGTGACCCATCAGACCCATAGAGCCTGAAAGGTGGGGTACCTCAGTTAGGACAAGGTGGGAAGCGATTCTATGTGACTCGACATGCCCAAGGTGGGAAGAGGCTCTGTGTGACCTGTTATGCCCACTGAACCCATCAGATATGGGTACCAAAACAATTCAAGGATTGTGGGAAACGACTCTGTGTGACCCAGAAAACCTACTATACATGGTAGAGGAGGAGTTCTATAGTATCTAGGGCGTTAAATGATGACATATCCCTTCCATCCTTGACATGAAGTGATACCTAGTGTGTGGTGACTTCTTTTGTGTACTTTTTCTCTATGCTTTGTAGCTTTTACTTTGTTGAACTCTAGGAGACTAAAGGGGGTCTCGGTGCCCTGTGGTGTATAGTTATGCCCAACCATTCATGGGCTTCGTCCGAACCTTCTTTTGACTAGTGTAGATGACGTACAACATTGATTGAGGGTGAGGGAGATAGGATTGGACGATGATTGGATCTAGACCATTTGGAATGATGGTATGTAGGGAATACATACCGTTATTTGTTCCTACCCTTCATGTAGGATCCGTTGGAGATGATCCAAGAGCATCATTTCACTTTTCAGTTGTTTTTTATTTTTTCTTTTGTACGTTTACATTTTCCAGTTGAACTTTTATTCCAGACCCACATTACTTTCAACACTCTCTATACATCAGTTTACATCACAGTTTCATTTGTTTCATTCTAGTCTTTGTGGATTCCTCTAGTTGAATTCTACTCTATGAGTTTATACATGTTCAAATACAATGCCTTCTTGTTTTAGGAATACATATTTCCGGTGCTGGCCGCCAGCCCTTGGGCTATGGAAGGAGGGATTGGGATATTCACGGCACATGACCTGGGGGACGGGTCATGAGAAAAAAATTAATAGATGCATTCAAATAATTGATATAAAGACCAAATATTCTCACATATTTAATACTAAACGTGATTATATTTTTTCAAAACAAAATATATTCTTATCTAAAGTTGAATATTTTCACTGATAAGACTAAATAAATATTTTATGTATAATATCACATTCTTTTGATATCAAAGATGGACTATAAGATTTTTTATAATCCTGCTACATTACAAAGGTCGATTCCTATTAATTAGAATATATTGATTAAATTTCCCAATAAAGGGATATATATGCATAATATTTTGAAACATGTCACCAAAATATTAGAATCCTTGTTTTAAACAATGTAATTTGTTGGTGTTTTTAATTATATAGAAGATTAATTTTCATGTACCGAGTGGAGTTAAAAGTGAATTAAAAGTTCCAACCATCTTAGTGGTTTTTCTACAAAGTTTATTTGGTAATTTAAATCATTATTATATTGAATTGGAGTTCAAATATCCATGTATATTGTCATATGAATGATACGCTTGCTACAATATGTGAATAAAAAAATAATAATTTAAATTTTTCATCATGAATGATGACATGATAGATGAAGGTGTTATCTATTTATTTTTCTCTTAATAACCATAATTTATCTCATGGATGATTGAATGGAAAATAGAATTCATATATGTATTAGTACTATTTTTTATATTCGACAACAGAGGAAGACATTTCATTTTGATCGTAAAAGATGGTGATATTGAACTAACATTCAAAGTGAGGGTTTATTATTATAATGTCTTATAGTTTTCTAATGTTATTATTCATAACATAATTAATAACGATATAAAACATTATTTTATTTAAACACAATTTTTATGCTTTATTAAAGAAGTTATTTCTAACTAAACATTTGATTTTAAGTTTGTGTAGAGAAATCATATAGTATTTGTTCACAAAAATAAAAATATTAAATGTATTTTTCTTCTTCTTCATATAAATGTTAAAAAATGTGAATAAATGTTTTAAATTCTATCCAGGTGAGAAGTGGAGATACATGGAAAATAGAGAAGACTAACAACTCCCTTATAATTCTGGAGGATGGAACACCTTGATAGGAGTTATGTAATATTTCATTAAAATGTATTTATTGGATTATAATATTCCAATTATTTGACTCCTAGAAGATGAAATATTCACATTTTGTCATAAATTATGAAAATAAGTGCATTGGTTCTTATAGGATTGATTTATATGAAATTAAATATCATTATTCACGAAATGATTCTATAATTCAAAACATTGGGAAATTGGTTGAAGGTTTATTTGAACAAAATTCCTATGAAATGACCCTAAAAAAATTGAATGTTCCTCACAAAGGGGGGAATTTTATATAGATGGATTAGTTCATGTTGAAATTCTATTTATTGACGTGGGATCCTATGATATTATAACCAATTGATATTAGTGGTGCTACTGGATATTCAAGTAAGGTATGAATTTAGATACGCATGTCTTTATGTTTGGGAAACTATTTTGATAATGGAAGCCTCGTATTATATAACAATGATAAATCTCTTTTCAAAACATAAAATATAATGTTGGATGAGAAATTCCTTGTGTTATATATTCTCTGATGCATTGGAGTTGTTTGATCAAGGATGGAGAACTGTAAACAGAATCAGTGACATGAATTTTGTTGATAATAATTACTATATAAGAAAAATGTTTTAATATGAAGATTAAAACATGTGTCTTGGCATAGTAGTGGGATATATTGAAAACTATCATTTAGTTATTGATTAATTGAAATCATCATCTTACTAAACATGTTTTCCATTTGACACATAAAATTTTATATTTACTGGAATTAAATATCATTTGGTATCTTACAATACTTTTGTAGTTAATAAAAACAAATTCTGGAAGATGAAATATGTCTAGTTACCCCAAGGATAGTGTTTTTTATTTTTCATGAATAGTGAAATTGTAGGTAGTTTTTGAATGTATTTCCTTTGTTATATGAGAGATTATATTTGAAAATCACAGTATCATAATGAAATGAATTGATGAATGTTGTTGTGATCACAAATTTTGGGGTATCCATTACTAGAGGGACTTCCTATGTTATTCCTATGCTGGACGATGAGTAAAACCGGTCATACAATGCATCATATTGATGATAAATTGATTCAAAGAACATCAATAATGACTGAATGGTCATTGTACTAAATAATCATGACAATATGAGCTTCTGTGATATGTTTGGAGTGAGTGATAAATGTTTTTAAATAAAATATCATTTATCATTTTGAATCACGCATATTATATATCAAACACATAACCACTATGCTACAATGCTTTTAGGAAAGTATTTATGAGATAAATTTATATGTAAATTTATTTTTATTCTATTATGTAGTAAATTTTATTTGATAATATAATTAATTAAAATTATGAAGACCATTACCAATTTTTTGAAAACAATTGGTAAAGGCCCATTCAAATGGTTTTCCAAACCAATGATATATGTATTTAAAATTTTTGTACATTTAAGAATGGATTTTGAAAAAACATTAATATATGTTATTTAAATTTATGTTATACAGACTGTTTTATCAAAATTGTTATCATATCAAACATATATACCAACATTTTTGGAAAACCCATTGATATATTGTAATTTTATTGGATATGTGCAAATGGATTGTATAAAAAGATTTGTATATATTTGACCAAGACCGATAGTTTTTTTTCAAGATGAATGTAATAGGGTGATCTGATGGTTACAATACCAATGGTATTTGTCAAATCCTTGTTATAAGGTAAACTTATGGTACCTATACAAAGAATTTCTCAAAACCATTAGTATAGTTCCCTTTTATAGTAGTGTTTAAAATGGATTTAACCTTCATAAACAAAAATTCAATGAACTAGATAACCCACTATTATGTATTAATACCATTAATAATGAAAATAAAATTTGATTCCATGATGAAATTTTTCCATCATCTCTCAATAGGGAACATCTACCAGTGAATAATGCATAAGCTTCGGCGATTAGTGAATTCCATAAAGAATGGTTGGAAATCTTTTAACATGTGATAATGTTACCCAGATGATCACATACAACACGATCCAATATAATTTAACCTCATTCTAATATAGTTTCATCCACATTAATCATAAACTCATTAGATAGTGAGGAGATACACATACATATGTATGGATATAAGAAGGGGTTATTAATCTTAATCTCATTACTTTCCAAATTTTGTTCAATTCATGTCAGATGATCTTGGAACCTTAATGGTTGATCATTGCATGCATATTTGTTTCTAATTAACTAATGCGGATGGGTATCAAATTATCCACTTTAGTATGTCATAACATTAGGGGATACACTAAATGGATTATTCACAAGAAATAATTCAATAATAATCGTCAAACCATGGGAATGACTACTATGGTACATATGCATTTATTGAAATATTCATTGACTATTATCATTATTCTGTGGGCCAACGTAAACATATAATTCCTCAAATAGTATCCCAATCATTCATTATTTGTACATAGTTTTCCTTGTATATATCTTCTATGCAAGGAATACTCAAAATAAAACTGTAATCCCATTTTTTAACCATACATCTAGTTTATCATAACACTGTATTTTTTTATAATCATTAAAATAAGAGAAAAGAGTGGTATACTCCCAATCAGAAACTTCTAGGCATGTGGAAATCATCCCATACTTATAAAGAATCCATGTGACCCTCTAGGTCTTGAAATTGGTTTCACCTCAAGTCCTCCAAATAAGCCTATATTAAATAATTACACTCGATCAGATGAGGTATCTTGAGATAATAGCGTGGGTGGGGGATAATTTTTACCTCCACAATGCTCATATGGGGGTAATATATGGGTTAAATTTTCTGAGTGCATATGCAACATTTTTTATGAATCAATATCCATCCATTCTTTTCTAAAAGTGATATCTTAATCATGCACATCTATTGATATCCCATACCACCAAAATGTTTAGGGATGCATAGATTATCGCAAGACACCAATGGAACATTTTACCATAATTCATAACCCACAACAACATGTCTATGTGAGAGTGAATTCGGTCCATAAAACATCATGGATGCTTAAATAAATTCATATTATCAATTGTAATATATTGAGCTACATAATTTATAAGTGTTTCATTCCATAATTTAGAGACCCTCTGAAAATATAATCCCTTATTTTTTTTATGGAATGTGGATTATGCTAGAGAGAACCACTATTTCATTGACCAAAAATCACAAGTATACAAATATAATTATTATGTTTATCAACAACTAGAATAACCAAGGATTAGAAAATATATTTCATTATATAAGAGCTGACACATTGAGAGAGTGTACCATTGATATTTATCTTTTCAGATAGTCAATAATTTTTCATGAAGCCCCATCAGTCGAATAATAATATTATAATTATCTGATAATTAAATTAATAATTTATGATATCAAAATTTGGAATTTCCCATTTTTAAAAATTATAATGAAATGGGAATTATAAATTGTTGTTGAATGTGATTTATTATGAATTATTGATATAGTTTCGTATAGTATGATTTTATTTATTTGAAATTATTATACTACCCATGTGATTCATCTAGGCTGCCATAAGTGAACATTCAACAATTCGCGTGGAAGAGTAAATCATTTTACAAAATGGATGCTTAAGAAATTGCCTTTATATACAACTTATGAATCATTGAGAACAGAATTTGATAATCCAAAATTGCTCAGTAGGACAATTTTTTTGTGAGGCATAATTAAAAATGGTAATAGAAGTTGCAAGATATTTACTCACATGCCTTAGGTTTTGAGAGGTTTTATTCGTCCAAGATGTTCGAGGGGATTAGTGAAGCAGGATTATATCCATGAGAGAGCATGAATTTAGAAGAGAAACTAGTTCAAAAACTTTTGAATTTATATAACCAAGAAGGGTTGATCAATTATATCCAAATAGTGTTGATAAATATGAGTTTAATAACTGTGAAATTAATAACTACTAAAAAATATAGGTTTTATCATTGCTAAAATTTGCGATGATGAAACATATTGTTATCATTGTTAAAATTATCCTAGATAATATCAATATTTATCAACACAAAAATTATAGGACTTATATATATATATATACACATATATGTTTTATGATATCATTTTAAAATTAGAGCTGATAAAAAATATTTAAAATAAAATAATGATATACTAAATGAAGATATATTAAAAATTATTAAATACTTTAAAAAATTAACCATATTAATGAATATATAGTCATAAATGCATGTTTTTAAAAAATGTTTGAAATTGAATAATTAAATATAAATAGACTCCAGAAATACTAATAAATTGGTTATGTTTTATTAATTATATATATTAATTAAATAATTTAAATATATATATATTTAAAATAAAGATTAAAAAAATTAACAATAAAAAAACCAAGTATATACATACCACAAAAATTCCACAAATAATTACATGAATTATGAACATGTACATAAAATTTTATGAACATATTAAAAAATAATTTAAATTAATTGTTTTTAATGATTTAAATCATTTCAAAATTATTAGAACATAATATAGAAAATTTAATTATTATTAATAAAACAGATAAAAATATTCAATGAATATTAATTCATATTAAATAATTATGGTAAATTTCAATCATTAATTGAATTAATTGTAAACTCATATGAAATGTAATGAATCATAAAAAAATGCACTTACATAAATTAATTATAAGAATTTCGATCATTTTAAAGGAATTAGACCATAATAAATTAAATTGAATAAATATTAATCATATAAATAAAATACATTTTTATAAAATTAAAAATTATTAAATAATTAGGTATAAATAAATATTAAAAAATTATTAAATTGATAAAATAAAATTATTAAAATTTATGTATGAAAAATAAATATTTAATATTAAATGAAATCGTTTTAAAAAATATTAAATAAACTTTACTAATTTAAAACATAATTAATTGAATCTGTAAGATTAATTACATAAATTACATACACATAAGAACAAGTGTTCAAATCCTATCATACGCCATGTGAGATTAACATCACATGAATTGACTCAGGAATGTAGTGACATGGGGATGATGCAGGCGGATGGTGATGCAAACATGACACATGCCTAGTTATACAGACAATATGAATCATGTATGACATGACACCAAGCCTTTAAGAAATGTCTTGGGCCACCAGGCCATGGGCCTATAGGCAATGTAATGGATCATCCTCTAGCCAGATAAAACGAGGGCATTGATTTCACAAAAAAAGAAGAACAATAAAAATAATAAATAAATAAAAATAAATAAATAGAAAATATATATAAGGTACTCTCATATACAAATACACCAAAACACATAGAAACAGCTACCCCATTGGACAATAGGAAGGCCATAGCCCCCACCCCCACCCAAGTGGTATCCCATATATATTTAATATACCCATAAACATCATTGTTATTGATATTGGCCATAAGAACCTTACATCTTATGAGATGACCATGATGGCCCATAGTCCCATACATTATTGTGCATCTCTATGTAAATTATCACAACCAATTCGGCATCCCCTTCAAACAAATGATGGACAGGCCCAGACCACGCCTTACACATCCATTATCTCACTGAACCACCTAGAGGATTTTATTAGATGACCATCGAACCATATCCCCCATCATTAACTGTGTAATAGTTGACCCTAATTAATCGTCAACAAACCCATCTAGAACATATTCTCTATAACCTACCCAAGCACATTAACCATGCATCCAATGTATTTTCTTGACCTCTAAAAATTCGAAATCTCTATTGTGTGTGGCTGTTATCAGCGATGGGGCACCACCATAGTTTATCTTGGGTCCACCGTTATGCTACGCCCACAACATTGTCAAAGAAGAGTTGTTTCCCCTCCTTCAACCACAATCATGTCATCCCACACATTCACCACCTCTCCTAAAACATGCCGCTCAATATCAATTGGGATCCCGGTGCTGAATCAACCATCCAACTATCATCATCTCTAAATGGTACACATTGTCAACACTACAAAGTAAGATGTTCAAAGTCCCCATATGTCATTATAAGTCATCGTGAAGCACATCCCCATCATTTTCATTTCGTTAAATAAACACCTAAATCATATTAGGCATAGCTTACATTGGGGTACAATTTAAGGGAAATATGGTGTGACTTGGATATGGTTATATAGGAATGAATTATGTGTTTTTCAAACATATTAAAAATATTAAAAAAAATTAATTAAAAAATAATAAATATGAATTATATAAATTAAAAACATAAATAAAATATTGATTCTATTAAATAAATATGTATTATTGATAAAATATGATGAAAGTAAAATTATATTAAACAATGGAAAATATAGAAAATTAATGAAAATAAAAAATTAACATATCAGTTAAAAAATAAAATGAAATTAATTAGAAAAAATTAAAAAGTGTATTCATAACATTAATTAAAAGAATTAGAAACATAAATAATTGAATAAAATTATATAAACAAAAAATATTATTACTGATAATTGTTGATGTATGCACTATATTTATTATATATAGAAAATATATTATGTAATTAAAATGTATAATTGTTAATAATTGTTAAATTGTTACTATTGAATTAAATATATACATATTTAAACATATATAATTTAATATCAAAACTGAATATATAATGAAAATGTTAAATTAAAATATAATAAAAATAATTAAATTATAGAAAAGATTAAAAATATAGAGATATTAAAAACTAATAAATAACATTACATTAATAAATAGACATACATGCACACAAATACAAACACATACACATACATGTACACATACATAAACAATATTTACAAACACATATTGAAAAACAAATAAACATAAACATACACATAGTCATAGGCATATAAACTTACATATACATGTATGTACACATACCCATACATAGAGTTACATACCCATTCCCGCACATTCATATATATCTATCCATACGCATGTATACATACAGATACAACATAAAAATACATATACACATCCAAATACTAAAACGCATACACATGTACATAAACATAATAATTTATATTAATATACATACACCTAAATTTGAACATATATATATATATATATTCACATACATACATATGCATACATCTGCATGCGCATTTATACACATCTATACATATGACTATATACACACATACAACACACACACACACACACACACATGCACATACACATGTACATAAACTTAAAGTCATATATACACAAATACATACATTCACGAATACATAAACGTACGCAAATATACATTCACATACATATACATATACACAAAATAATTAGAATGCACATAATAAAACACATACACATTAAAATACACACATACATACATATGCGAACATATATGTACATAAAATACATATTTTTTAATACTTAAAAATACAATCACACATACACACACACACACACATATGTATATTTTTTCAAATTTGTGTACGCATTCACGTAAAAATACACATTTATATAACATACACATTCAATTACATACATACCTATGTACATATATATACACTCAAAAAAACCATAAACGTAAATAAACACACACCGAGACACACAACACAACAGAACAAATTCACTCACAAACAACACGTACATAAAAAACACATACAGTCATACAAATTCAAATTGATATAAATATGTTATTAAATATTACATAAAACATTTATATATATATATATTATTTAAATATATATACACTATGAAATATATATATTATTTGAAAAAATATAATCATGTATATATGTATATATATTAACTTATTCAATGATTCCTTTAGTAACCATAATAAAAAAATTCTCATTATTGTAGGACATTTACATTGTTATAAAAAAAGAAAAAGGGAACCCTTTTATTACTGATTTTTGAGAACATGAACTGAATATTTCTCTATATGCAGTAGTGTAACATGAGTATAATAAATATGGATTTTCTACTTGGTGAAATTTTAAATATATTAGATTCAAAAAATTAAATGACATTTATAAATAATTATTAAATTCATAATGAAATGAATAATAACTTGATATTTAAATATAATAAATAAAAATAAACTAATTTTTTAAATTACTATGGGAAATAATACATTAGTTTCTGTATTCAGTTGATCATGTCAAAAATCAATACATCTATAATCTAATGTCTTGTGATGCGTGTTTGGATGGAGATATCCATCATTGGGTGACTTATTTTGTCCGATACTTCAGTTTTTATTTTACATTTGGACTCAAAATTTTTCACTTCAGGGATCAGTGTGTTTCATCCTAAATAGTGGTGAATGAAAGGTAGGGTCTAAATGCTTCATATTCGGACACATCCATCAATCTAGGTTTCCTCTGCTGTGGAGAATTACACATATGGATTCGGTGACCGACATATGCATCATCCCCCACTAGGCATGGTATTAGTTGTTAATGGGGCATCATGGAAGAACGTCTAATAAAGGGAAGGGGTGTTGTTAGGCATTGATTAAGAGTCGTCGTGGAAGTTCATTTGAGAAATGGTGGTGGGGGAGGTAAGTAACCCTGGTAGACATTATTGAAATGGTGTGGTGAAATATAGTCATAGAAAGGGCGTTGACGTTCGCAGGAGATGCCGATTAGGTGATGTGGAAGGTCACTCGTGAATGGGAGGTTACATACATATCCATCTTCCCCCTATCTTCTATGGTAGGATGTCTAGTTGGGGCATTGTGAAAGGAAGAATGGACGGTGATAGCGGTAGGCTTTATCGATGGGATGTCATGGCATGTCGTTTGAGAATGGGTGGTGACTGTAATATCCATCATCTCCCTTTTCTGGCCTGGTAGAAATTATTGATGGGTCCCCGTAGAAGGTTTTTTGAGAAATTATGGTGATGTTCATGTCCACCTTCCCCCCGTCTGGCCTCATAGGTGTTGTCGATGGGGCCTCATGGTAGATCATATGTGAGTGTTCGGGGAAACCATCGGGGATAGAGGGGTACATGCCACACCTAGTCATGCGTATATGGATAGGTAACACAACATGTAGTAAGGGGTTTGAAAACCTCATATTGATCTTTCTTCACAGACCATAACTTTTTCATCACATTTGAACAGTGCATGATTCTTTCATCAACCAAAACTATGGTTTTTTATAGACACAGAAACTCAATGAAGGGATTGTTTTTTCATAACCATAGACCATATGGGTGTGTATACAAACAACTAATGCGTCCAAATACTTGTTTTTACTAATTTCAATTTTTTATTACTCTTTATATAACATATACTCCCCATTATTGTCATTAATTTCATTTTCATTTTACGAATCAATGTTATTTGACCTCATTAAGGATCACGTGTCATCTTTGTTACAACCCAAAAATTGTAAACATAGTTTAATTATAAAAAATTTTAAATAAATATAATTATGTATAATTATAATAAACTAATAACAATTTTATAATAATTTTTTTTATATATAATAAATGAAATCATGTTTGATAATTAATTTTATTCAAAGTTATTTATAATACATATAATTAATTGTACATTTTATTTATAGGTTTCAAAATATTTTTAAAAAGAAAATATGGCTTTTCATTATTTAAAATACTATCTTAATATATTTTATATTTTTAATGGAATTTAGATTTTTTTATTATAAAATTAAATAACATAAATTTTTTAAGCAGATTATTATTATAATTAATATAATATATTTCAAAAATATACGAGATATATTTTGTTTTTGTTTCATAAATTTTATAAATTATAAATACATATAATTATTATAATAATAAAAAATGCACATTATATATTTTTTTAAAATGAAATTCGAATTATCTATATTAAAAACTAATTATATATATATTTAAAGCCCATAAAATTTTATATATAAAAAATGATTTTATAAAATGGAAAAAATATGTTCAACCATTGATATGTATAAAAACCCGCATGTTTAAAACAAATAATGATGACAAGTTTTGATAAAACAAAATGATAAATAATTATGAATTTTACTAATATAATAAATACACAATTATTTATTCAACAAAAGAAAATAGTATGATAAACATTCATTGATACGTGGTTGACTCATAAAAAGAGAGTAATGACTTATATAAAAAGAAGAAGTATTTTAATGATTACAACATAAATTAATAATAAAGTTAATCATAAATCTATTAATACTTGTGATGTTTTATTCTACCTACTATCTTGAAATTCTTCCAGTAAAATGCCCAATGTAAATCTCTAACCCCTGCACATATTTCAATATGATTTCTATACAAATGAATATTTTAAATAATTTTGCATCATTTATTTGTTTATCATTAATCGTATATATTTTCCCCCAGTGTCTATGATTATTGAATCATGACATATAAAAATATATAAACACTTGTAATTTAAAACATTGATTTTTACATAAAGATATCAGACGCTCATCTCCCAATGATCCATCATTTTGTTCGACCCAATTTCCAATAGCCGAAAATCCCTCAACTGGCCCATAAATAGTTCAGGGTTCATAACATTGCATCAAATTAATTATTTTTCAATGATTTAAATATATGTGTGTGTCTGTGTTTTTGTGTTTGTGTTTGTGTGCTACTATGTATGTCTATACACATATACACACATATACCATTCTATTTTCATTGTTTATGAAAAGGGTTTATATTGTTTTAAATATTATTTCCCAAATCTATATCGGTAAATGATCATGGAACGAAATAAATGTATCGTGTATTTTTCGTTGTATTTTTATAAAAAGAATATAAACATAATTTATAATTGATGAACCCGAGTTATGGGTTTGGGTGGTTATACATGGTATTAGAGAAATAGTCTAGCTAATTTTAAAAAATTAGATCGAAAATAAGAATTTCAATTAGGCCTCCTGTGTAAAAAAAATCATTAGACCCTGAACTAATTACGAGGACACAATTATTTTAGGGGAATAATAATGTAACATTCCAGAAATTATAAACATAGCATCATTGTAAAAATATTTTATTAAATGCATTTACAAATAAGTAAACCACAATGATAATATTTTTCAGATGGGCTTCATACAAAAAAATTAAGTGTTTTAGTTATTATTTTAATTATTTAATTACAATAGTTATAATTAATTATACATATTATTTACTGTTTTCAAATTAATATTCTAAATGAAAATATGGTTTTGTATTGTTTTATAATCATATTTTAAAAATAGTATATTTATTTAATTATTTTCTTAAAATATAATTTTTTATAATATTAATTAATGTTAAAACATATTTATAGGTAATTATAACTATAATTAAGATTATATATATTTTAAATATATTAGATATATTATCTTTTTCTATAAAATTTCAAAATTATAAATATAAATAATTAAAATATTATGAAAAAACACTCATCTTATTTATGTTTTAAATTAAAATGTAATTTGAATTATTAATATTAAAAATAATAAATATATTTATTTATTTATTTATATTTAAAAAATAAAAAATTAATATATAATAATATTATTTTAAATAATGTTCATAAAAAATTTTCAAACCATTATATGTATAAAAAGATGCATGAATAAAAAAATTATTTTTGATATGTTTTGATAAAAATATGATAAAACAAAAGAAATATTATTTTATAATAATATAATAATAACATAATGATGGATTAGAAAAAAGAAAAAGTTAAGTTAAAAAATAAAGAGATGTAATAAAAATTGAGTAATGATTTGGAAAGAAGATGAAATATTTTTATGATTACTACTCAAACTAGTAATAATGTAAAACATAAGGGTACAAAAAAACATGAGGTTTTATTCAATGGGAAATCATGATAATATACGCGAAATGCCCACAGTCAATCATGAATTCCTCCTTCCCTTCCTACGGGATGTCAAACTACTTGACTATATTTTATAAACATTTAATCAATTATCATTGAAAATTTGATCAATTTTTCTCCACAAGCATCTATAATTATTGCAACATGGCATATAATAACATTTAATATTTTTTTAGTTAAACCGTCACTTTTGATATCCAAACATCTGAAACTCATCTCCACAAAATATTCCATTTTGTTTTTCTCTATTTGAAGTTTCCATAAATTCCCCAATTGACTTAAAAACCTGTATGTTCTCATTTCATTTCAACAAATTAATTGTTTTAAAAATTGTTGTATAAATATATACACATGTATAACTAATCTTTTTTTGTATATGAAAAGTGTTTATATCTATTTAATTTTTTCAGACACTTATTGGTAAATGTTCAAGGATTGTAATACAAATTTTCTATATTTATAGTAATCGTTTTAGATGAAAAATAAACTTGGTATATAAGTGTAAAACATAGGTTTCAGCTTCCGTTTTTTTGTTTTTTTAATTACATTATTAATACATCTTTTTTTGTACATACAAAAATTAAAACCCTCATGAAAAGAAAGTCAATGTGTAGTACACAAAACAAGCCTTGAAATCTACATTTTTTCATATAAATATTACATTAAAAATTAGTTAAAATTTAAAATATCTAGTCTAATTTATAAATAAAAAATAAATATGTTGTAAATCACTTTTTTTCCCATTTTAGTGATAATATTTATTTATCTTGAAATGATAACATATTTTATATCAATTTTATTTATTAAATCAACTATAATATTTATTAAAAATATAAATAAATAATGTATTATATTCTACATTATAAGATAAATTTATCTACTTTTATACAAATAAACATTTTAAATGATTTTAATATAAACTTACAATGTGAAATTATTTTTATTTATAAAATATATTTAATTAATTTTAAAATAATTCAATAAATATAATTAGTATATAATTTAATATATTTAAATATTTTAGACATATTTATTCTAAATCATAATAGATCTAACTATGAAATAATATATTAATATTATTGAATTATATTAATTTATGAATATTTTAGAACAAATTAATTAAATGTGTGATGCATTTTTATTTATAAATATTGTTGATAAATATAATTTATAATATATTTATGTTAAAATTTGATGTTTAATTTATTTATAAATAAATATAATATCTTGTTGGTAATATATATTATGTCAATTACATAATTTTTTTCATAAATATGTATTTTTAAAATTTTCATAAATAACATTTTTAGGTTCTGTGGGAACCCATACAAATGAACCAACAACAAATAAATTTTAATATTCAAACACAAAACCATATTTCAAATTGAACTGATTATTTTTTATATTAAATTGATCCTTGATATTTGGATTGTGGGTTGGTGTGATGATTCTTATGAAGTTGAGGTTATTTATGAGACATGTTATGGAAATGATTATTTCACCAAAAAAGCCTTGGGAGTGGTGGATGATACGACATCAGTGCTTGTATATGGATGATGTATAAAATCATGACCAAGACACAATATTCTACTCATTTTTGTTTTGTTTGGGTAGTTTTTAGTAGGAATGTCCCATGATAATAGCATCTCCATGCCATTAGATGATGTTTTTTGGTGTTAATGTGTCTTATGATGATTTTAAATTCATCAGATACCTCTGATGGGTGAAAACCCATAAATTTTTTATTGGGTCCAATGCATCATTTGAAAAATTATATAAGACATAGTAGTCATGATAAAAAATAATCCCTCAAATATTAAAAAGAGAGGTCAATAACTCATAGAGGATATTATGCATGTTAAATTTTTTAATAATTTAAATCATATCTTATGAACAGGTACCTCATCATATGAACCATAGTCAAAATATTAATTAATAATTTATCTCTCATGACACACCCGATGTATCCATCATCTCCGTAAATTTTATTGTCATGGATTATGAAATACATTATGGTGAAAGAGTCAGGATGGACATTAATAAAAATCATAAACGTTTTGGACAATTACACATGCCAACAAATAACAATATACAATTACACATAAGAAAGAATAATTCTTATAGGATGGTATATTTTCATAATCTCCAATTTGAATCCATTGTTGTAATCCTCAATGTTGGTTATAGGGTTGATAAATATGGAAGCTAATGAAAATATAACATGTAGAAATATCTGTTTCTCATAAATAATAAAAATAAATAATAAAATAGAATTTTTTCGGAGGAGTGGTCAATATAAATTTATTTTCAATTTTATGTGTGCCTCCAATGAAGATCATCACCATATGGTCTATATTTATGTCTTTTCTATAAAAATATTCCTTGTTTTTCCATCATCAGCAAATTAAATTTCTTTTTGTACACTTAAATGATTACAAGTCTATTTGATAACATATAGAGATAAGTTATATATGGTTGGAATTACATAACAATAACTGATGCAATAAAATCATTAATTTTGAGACAGAAAATTCCCACACATTTAACTTACCAACATGATAGGTTTTTAAAAAATCATAATATCTTCTTATCTAGAGACGAATTATGTTAGTGATAATACTAAATCAATAATATATGTAGAATATCTCATTCCATTCACATAAAATATGTATCAACTGATTTTCTATAATCCTACAAATATACATTTGTTGATTTTGTATAATTATTATATCCTACTTCAATTTCCTAAAATTTGGATATATATGCATAATATTTTGAAAATGCCACTAAAATATTAGAATAGTCATTTGACACATAGGAATTTGTTGGTATTTTTAATTATATATATGATTAATTTTTATGTAGGGAGTGTAAATAAAAGTGAACTAAAATATCAAACCAATTTTTTAGAATGCCCAAAAATGTTTATTTGGAGATTCCAAATCCTTCTTATAGTGAGATGGAGTTCAAATATCAATGAATATCACTATTAGTAATATACAAATATTAATATATGCGAATATAATTTTTATAAGTTTATTTATCAACACAAATGATGATATGTTGGATAAATGTGACATGTGTTTGTTTTTATATAAATAAACATCATTTATCTCTTGTATTATTGAATAGAAAAAAGAATTCATTTATGTATCAATATAGTTTTTTACCCCAACCAATACTGTTGTACATTTCCTATTAATCTTAAATGAATTTGATCATGAATTAGATAACATTCATGGTGACTGTATCTTCTTATAAGGTCTCTTTGTTTGATAATTCTATTACTAAAAACCAACTTAATAATGATAACAACATTATATTATTTAAAATCTATTTTTTAAACATTCATATAAGAAGGAATTTGTAACTTAAAATGAGATTTGTGGTTTCTTTAGAAAATTCCTATAATGTATGTCCCATAAAATAAAAATATTAAAATAATTTTGGTTCTTCTTCCTGGAATGGTTAGAAAATGTGAATTTTTTTTATTTTATTCCTAGGATAATTTGGTAAACATGTAACATATAGTAAATTAACAACACCCTATTAAATTTGGGGGAAGGAACACTTTGGGTGGATATATGTTAGATTTCATTAAAAAGTATGTTGGGGATTCAGAAATTCCCACTATTTATCTCATTGATGTTGAAAATCTAACATTTTGTCATAAATAATGAAGATAACAACATTTTTTCTTTCAGGAACAATTTATAGGAAAAATATATCATTATTCAAGAAATGATTCTATAATTCACAAGAGTGGGGAATTGGTTTATTGTTAATGTGAACAAAATCCCTACAACATGACTGTATAATAAATTTGTATGTTCTTCTCAATAGGGGACATTTTGATAGATGGATATGTTCATGTTTAGATTCTATTTATTGATATGGGATTCCATGAAATTATGACCCTTTGATAAACAAATGGTGCAACCTGATGTTCTAGTGAGGTATTAATTTAGATAAGAATGTCATTATTTTTTAGAAACTATTATTAAAATGGATTCCTTATATTCTGTAGAAATGAGAAATTTATTTTCAAAAAAATAAACATAATGTTGGATTGGAACATCACAGGGTTACATATTCCCAAATTCATTGGGTTATGTTTGATTAGTGATTAAGCAGTTCCAATAAAATTAGTGACATGATTTACTTTGATAAAAATGAATGTATAACAAAAATGTTTTAATAAAAAAGATAAAAACAGGATTCCTAGCATGGTAGTGGGATTTATTCAAAAAATCATCTTTTTATTAATTATTTGAAATATTCACCAAATAAAAACCTTTTTACATCTAACAGATTCCATTTTATATGTAAAATATTTAAAAATTATGGGTTCTTTAACAATATATTCATAGTTATTTAAAAAATTAAATTCCTGAATATATAATAATGCTAAGTGTCCCTCGATGAATATTTTATAATTGATCATAAATAGTGTTATATTTTATAGGTTTTTGATTGATTTCCATTGGTAGATGAGAGATTACATTTGTACTTTATATAATCATTAGAAAATGAACTGATGAAATTTTGTGTTATCATATATTTTGAGTTATCAATTACCTTAAATATGTCCTATGTTTTTTTAGAGCATCAAGTTAAAATGGGCTCACAATGCATCAGATTTTCTAGAAATTGTTTCAAACCACATCAATAATGATTATAGGTTATTTTTCAAAACAAATCTCTAAAATATGAGAGTGTGTGACTGATTTTTAGTGAGTGAAAATTGTTTTGAATTAAAATTTAACATATAATCTGAAATTCAACACATTATATTTCCAACAAATTACCAAAATGAAAAAATTTGTTCCACAAAGATAATATGAAAAAAAAAATTATGAGTATATTTATATTTATTCATTTATGTACTCATTATTTTTTGATTAAATAATTCAACAAAAACATGAAAACCATTAACAATTGTTTGAAAAAAATTGGTATAGACCTATAACAATTGTTTTCAAAACTTTTGACATAAGTATTTTGAATTTTGGTACCTTTATAAATGGTTTTGGAAAAACCATTAGTATAGGTTCCATAAATTTAAGACATACCTATAGTTTTATACAAAACGTTGGAATAAACCTCACATATACGAACAGTTTTGGAAACACGTTATGTATAATGTCAATTTATTGAATACATGCTAATACTTTGTATAAAACCATTGTTATAGCTATGAAATATACATAAATATTTTTCAAAAAGAATGTTATAGGGTCATATGATGGTTTTCATACCAATGGTTTTATTCAAAACCTTGGTATAGTGTCATCTTATGGTTCCTACACCAATAGTTTCTAAAAAATAATTGGTATAAGTCAAATTTCGGGATAAGTTGAAAATGGATTTAACCTTCATATCCAATAATCTGATGGGCATGAAACCCCACAAAGATAAATTAATAAAATTAATAATGAAAATACAGTCTGATTCCATGATGACATTTTTCCATCCTCTCTAATTGGAGAACATCATTTTAATGAATAATGAATAGGATTTATCGAATACCGGATACAAAATAGAATTGATTGAAATCATTCAAGTCTTGATAATTCAATGTAGATTATCACGTACCATTACACACAATTGTATAGAACCTCTTATGATGATAGTTACAACCACATTAATCATAAATACATTGGATAGTGGGGAGAACCACTTACAGCAATGAGAATACGAGAAGGGGTTATTAAGCTGAATCTCATTATGCTTATGAATCTCCAACAATGATATAGCCTATTGGATCCAAAAGTAGTCATGCTATTAAATTATGGTAAAACCTTGTTCATATCTTTTTTCCCGTATAAACTGTGATATGATATAATAGAAGAATACAATATATTTGGGGATTAAAGAAGTCGACATTGAGAATAGTGACACAAAACCATAAACCACATCTACATTCTTATCGACATTTTCGGTTCTATGCATTTCATATGATCTTGGACCCCTGATGGTAGATCATTACATGTATAATAGTTTCTGCTTCACTAATGATAAAGGGTATCAATTTATCCTCATTAATTAGTCAGAACATTATGAGAAACATTAAATAGAGTATTCCCATACAATATTACAATATAGTTCTTAAGTCATTGGGTGGGACTACTAGGGGCAATAGTAATTTAAAAGAAATCACAATTTACTATTATCTTTATTCTGTAGGCCAACGAACTATTATAATTCCTCAAATAGAATCCAAAATATTCATTATGCAATCATATTTGTCCTAGACTATACCATCATAGAAATGAAAACTCATAATAACCTTCTAATCTCGTTCGTTGAACCATACATCCAATTTATCAAAACATCATAAGTAATTGGAGTCATTAAAATAGAAGAAAATATCAGCAACCACCTAATCAAAAATAGTGAGGGATGTGGCCATCATCCTAAATTTATAAACACGTCATGGGACCCTCTCAATAATTAATTTTTCCCTCTCTCTGGTCCGTCAAATTAGTCCCTATTGAATAAGAACACCTGATACACCGAGGCATCTCCAAAAAAAAGCTAGGGTGGGGTCTAAAGGCTACGTTAGAAAAGATCGTATGGGGGTAATATTTGGATTAAATGATCTGAGTGCATAGGGATATCTGTTTACAAATCAACTCCTATCCTATATTTTCTAAATTATCAATCTTGATCATGTTCATGTATTAATATCCCATACAACCGAAGGGTTTAGGGGTGCATAGATTATCCTAATCCAACAAATGATCTTTTTTCCACATATCATTCATTATAATAACATTATCATTGTGAATTTGGTCAATTAACAATTTAAGTTGGATAATTAAATACATATTATCAATTTGAATTGATTGAGATATATCCTTTATATGTTCTTTCTTCCCTACATTAGAGACCCTATTAAAATTCAATCCCGGAAATTTGTCTAACCAATCCATGATGATTGTAAAAACTACTCTTTTTTTGTGACCAAAAATCATAGTGATCCAAATATATTTATTATGTTTTTAAACCACTTGAATAATTCATGATCAGAAAAGATATTCCTTTCTATAAACGGTCTCACCCAAGCAGATAGAAATATATGACATGGACTAATTTATCACTTTCTTATATATTGGGATAAGTTGGAAAAAAAATGAATTCTTAATGAGTGGACCTTGATAAAAAGAAATTTAATATCGGAAAATGATATATGGTAATCCTTCCCCCATGTTATATGCTTGCTTTAGCTTCCAAATAAATAAAATTATCAAAAAAACCTTCCATCAAGACACACAGGAAAGGCGAATACGGGCCCCCTATATAAACACCCTGGTATGGGTGGAGCATTGAGAGAGTACCATTGATATTGATCTTTTAGGACACATGAATGTTTATTGATGTTTCATTAGTATAATAACATTGTTATGATGATTTTTTATTTAAATAATTAATTATTCAATATTTATTTCGAATTTTCCATTTCAATTTTTTTTAGTGAAATAGAAATTAAAATATTTATTGAATGTATTTAATTTTGAATTATTGATATAGTTTTTCCGAGTAGGTTTTAATTGATTAGTGCTTATTATATTACCGAATTGATTCATCCACAGTTACTTATGGGAACATTGTACAACATTTGTGGATGAGTAAATCATGTTACAAAATGGTGGTACAAGAAACTACCTTTATAAAACATGAATGAATCATAGGGAAATGTATTTAATAAGAATAATCTTTTCCCTAAGATCAATTTTTTTTGTGATGCATAATAAAAAACAAGGTAAAGCCCATGGAATATATTAACTCACATACCTTTGGTTTGGAGATGTTTGATTAGTCCAAGAAGTTCAAGGTGTAGAGAAAGAGAATGGGATCTACGAGGGATCATGAATGGGGAAAAGAAACATGTTCTCTTAGTTTTGAATTTATATTACCAATATTCTTTTTATGAGTGATTTCAAAAATGTGTTGATAAATATGATTTTTATTACTGCAAATTTAATAACTGCTAAAAAAATATGTTTTAGCATTGCAAAACTTTGCGCTGATAAATCATATCTTTATAAGTACTAAAATTATAGTAGATAATATCAATATTTATCAGTATTAATATTATAGAATTTATATATATTGGTTTTATGAAAAACTTTTAATTTTAGTGGTGATAAAATTATTAAAAAGGAAATAATGAAATATTAAATGAATACATAATATAAATGAATAAATTCCAAAAAAAAATTAAAATAATTTACCTTATTAATGAATATACAATCATACAATGCTAATTATTAAAAAAATGACATAAATTGAATAATTAAATATCAACAGACTCCTATAATATTATAAAATTGTCACATTTTTTAAATGATATATATTAATTTTAAAAAAAATTAAATATATATTTTAATGGATATAAAAACATAGTGAAAAATCAATAACATAGTAAATACATAAAAAAAACTTGTATGAATAATTACATTAATTTCGAACACGTAGAAAATAATTAGTGAAAATTTTAAAAAAATAATTTATAAAAATAAATTATATATTTAAGGAGAGATATTATTTCATAATATTTTTAAATTTTTTTGGATTAATATGAGTCTGTGAGAATTGATTGTTCTGGATTCCAAGGGCTAGTGTTCCTAGTATAAATTTTTTATCTTTTTTTAGGAATGTTCTGTAATGGTTAAGGTGATGCATTCAAGCATTTAAAACAATGCTACAAATTGGAATATGAGGACACTATTGAATTCACAACGCCATGATTCGCTTAAGGAAGACTACATTTCAACCACAGTTTAATGAGAGGAAATGATAGTTTTTTCATAAATTAAAATGAATAATAAAATAACATGAAAATGTTATTTAATTTTCACTACAGTGGTTGAGCAGTGAGGTGGGACCACTGAGATGTCATCAATTTAATTTCTTTAATCTTGGTTTTTTTAACCACGACTTTGAAACATTAAACGTAGATCAAAAATGAACTCCATTAATCTGGTGAATCTCAGTTGATTAATTAGTATATTTATTTGAATATCGGGTGTGGGATGTTTAAATGAAAGAGATAAACCTCTGATTAAGTGTTGTGGTGTCTTCCACTGATGAGTAACAAGAGAATGTAATGAAACATTGAAGGTGTTGAACCATGAACAGAGAACACTGATGGATTAATCAAACACTGAATCATCTTCCACCATAGTGACATCTCCAACGAATCTAGAGGTAGGGGGTTTGTAATTGTTTAATTCCTCTAGATGATGTTTAATTACGTGTCACCTACATGTAAAGATCCTAATGCGGAGGATGCGGGCCGAATGAACATGGAACAGGAAAGAGGTAGGCGCCACTTGGTACCGCAACATACCCGATGGGGCTACAAACACCCAGCTGACTACATTAGCATAGCGGCATGCTATCGTGTGTCGCTGTGTTGGGGCCGCGTCGGAGGGTGGCCCTCGCCCAGCGAATCCCACTGACCACATGGCAGCACCACTTGGAGCTTCTGATTTATTAACCATATGACTCTTTGATCTGTTCGATGATTTGGGCGGCCACTCAGCTGGTGAGATGCACCAGCGCAATGGGCTGCGTCGCCCGACAGGACTTTCCCATTTGGGTAGACTGGCCAGTCCGTCGCCTAGCAGGCCGATCCGACCATGGACCTGCCCAACTGGGTCAGCCCATGTGAGTTTTGGCTAAGCCGGCTCAGACATGGACCGGGTTGGGTTGACCATAACTTAGTTGGGTTGGTCTGACAGAGGTCGAACGAGACGGCAACCCATTAAGACCCATCTCGCTTAAAGAGTAGTATCATGGTAATTAGACATCAATTTTAAAAACCCTCTATGGAAATGAGATCCATGGAGTGAGATGGTCCATTTGAGATACTCGCCATTTGTTTTGGAGAATGATCGAGTACAGCCAGGATGTATCGTTCCTGAATCTAACTGGGAACAAGGCAATAAAATCCCAGAAACTCATAGACCGAGCATCCGGTTGATGTGTCGTCTCTTGCATTGGAACCTTTATGGGATGATGGTCGATTGGTTTACCCCTTCATGGATCTTCGTAGATGATGATTCACGAATGAGAAAAAGTGGACAAGATACTATGGAACTGAGGCACAACAAGTACGGTGAATCCAGTGGCTGGTTATCATCAATGTAAGGACCATATGTGGAACATCATCTAAATAACCTGTATCGATCAAAATCATTGGGACCATTTATGGGTCAACATCATTGGAACCTTTTATGGATCTGAATCTATAGACCATGTTTGGATCAGCATCGTAGCGACCATGTGTAGATCAACATCATAACGACCCTGTGAAGATCAGCATCTAGAGACCCTGTGTGGATCAGCATCATAGAGATCATGTGTGGATCATCATTTTAACAATCTAGTGTGGATCAATAGTGTACAACCTAATGAGGAGCAGCCTTGGGTCATCCTTTCGTGGATCAGTTATATAGAGCCATATGTGGGTCATCATTATAACAACTCTTTCATGGTTTAGTTATTGATACTTCTTAACGAAATAAAATGATAGAGAATAAGAATAATCATATTTATTCCTAGACTTTGTGTTCTATATCTGGTGTGAACTGACTATTTTTCATTCTGTTTCTTGAATGAGATCGTGAATTGTCTTTTTAATTTTTGGAACATTGAGATACCTTAGGAGGTCTCAAGGTCTCTACCAGGTATTGTTATACTCACCGTTGCACATGTTTCGCCGCACCTTGTTGTGTCTTGTGCAGATGATGGGAAACTATTACTATGACTCTGGAAGCGAGGATCTGATGGTGGAAAGTGGTGATATTTGATGTGGAGAGCTATGGAGATGAGTTTTACCTACCATTCATGTATGATCATTGGTGGACGATCGCATGATCTGTTTAATGATTTCTATTATAGATATATCATTCAGTTAAGATTGAGTTTCGACACCATTACTCTCAGTACATAGATTTATTGCTCTAGTTATACTTCGTGGTTGAATCTTATTGTGTTCTTGGACTATGGGTTTGTACAGTTTTAAATTCAATGCTTTCCCATTTTATTGATATGTCTTTCCAGTGCATGTCATTTAACCCTCACCTATGGATGGTAGCTTTGGGGTTTTCATAGAACGGGCCCAAGAGGATGGGTCGTGACAAAGTGGTATTAAAGGGGTCAATTCTAATGAAGAAAAAGTACACTGATATTTCGTATGGTGAAATAGATTTCAGTGTTTTGATTGTGGTTTTCAATTCGTGGTGTCTAGTGTTGGTGTGGCGGCTAACATATCCACACCCAAGGACACTGAATTCTGATTTCCAACATGGTTCCGAAAAACACTGATTGCTTGTGTTTTGGAAATGTTTAACTTTTTATCTCAGTTGAGTCCACTTAGAAGGTATAACCTACTGACCATGGAACACCTATTTTTTTCATTATGAATACATGTCAGAAGACATCCATGATTCTACTGAGAGATCACGAGGACAACCCAGTATGTTATGAGGCATCGGTACAGGGCCCCCTTACAATGATAGCACCTTCTGGTGGTGCACCAGGAGCACCACTACTTTTTGGGAAGCTGTTTTCAGTATCTCCACAGGTAGATAGTGCACGCCAACAGAGCGCATTGAATGAGTTCTAGGGACATAGGCCTCTGAAATTTCAAAGCTAGATATATCCCCATGTAGCTGAGGACTAGTTGGAGGCGGTGGCCAGATTATTCCTCATAGATTGGACACCAACATAGTAGATGTAGGTATTAGTTTCTAGTTTTTTCTAGGGAATGGCAAGAAGATGGTGGATCTGGAAGATCTAGTTTCATGAGGATGTGACACTTTCCTGGTATGATTTTGAGGCCCTCTTCAGGGCGGATTTTGTACTAGCAATATTATGCTTAGTGAGAATACAAGAGATACTGCACTTACTACAGGGTAGCATATCATTGGATCAGTGCTTAGTGAGGTTTACTAAACTCTCGCCCTACTCCAACAACATCGTATGAGACCCATTCATCTTGGCATGAACATTTTATTTGCGTCTCTATTTGGAGAACATAGTGTCGATGATGTCCACGAATATACCGAGGTAGGATGTGTAATATATTGTTTAGGGATAGCTTTTAATCTGATTAGGCATCGATGGGGAGATCCATCACTAGGCGATAGGTTTCTGAGTTATCTGAAGCAGGCAGTAGGAAGATGCAGTAGAGTTCCAAGCAGGCCAGACCCTCTGGTGACGACCCCAGGCTGTAGGATCGATGGTGGAGGGCCCGCGAGGCAATGGGGATGAGCTGGGAAGAAATATTTGTTCACATTCGGTGGGTTGGGCCACATGGCTCGTGACTACCCGACCCTCCATACTGACGATCAACAGATATTTGAGGGACCACTTACAGAGAGGCATATATTCGAGCAATGATTTATCTAGTTCAACGGACGTGGAAGAAGAGTATGTCATGCGCTAGGTGGTGGATAATGTTTGGAGTCACTAACAACACCACCCCCAAGTGGTCCACCCAATCCATAGGGAACATGTTGACATGGGTGAGCGTAACTACATGTGGAATATTCCTACGACCATGGAACTCCAGAGATTATTAGAGGTACGGTATGTTTCTATTTCACCCTAGCTACAATACTTATAGAAACATATCCCAACCACTAATATATTTCCACAGAACCCATTCAGAGCTTGGAGATTATGATGGAGTCATTGGCTCGATCCTTATGATTAGAGACTCTTGTGGGAGAATATTTGATTATTACACACTGGTTCAGGAAGTGCAAGATCGCATTAGGAGGAGAGAGATTCGGTTGTGATCTCATAGTTGAAGGACTGAGGCCTTATGATGTCATCTTGATTATGGTCTAGAAATCCATAGTCCATGCTCAGATCGATAATTATGGGAACAATGTATTGTGAATCCACAAGGATGGGATCATATTTACCTTCACTAGCGGTAAGGGAACCATTTTAGCATAGGATGAACATACTAAGAATAAAATTCAGTCGATTACACATCATATGGATAGCCTTACCCTTAGAGTAGTTGATGTGAGGAGTCTGAGTTATCCAGTAGTGGTGGACCAGTACGCCAATTCCTTTCTTAATGACATTTCGAGACATCCTCCCCATAGATAGGTTAAATTATACATCGGCCTATACCTAGGTATTACACTGATATTTATACCAGTAAATCAAATGGCTCCTGAAGTGCATCACGAGTTGTGGGTACAATTAGTAGACTTTCTAAGGAATGGATTCATAAGACCCAGTGTCTCTGCATGGGCATCCCCAATTTTGTTTCCCAATATGGTAGATGGGGGTTTAATGATTTGTGTGGACTATTGGATCCGGAACCAGGTAAAATTTAATAATAAGTATCCACTCATGAGTATTTATTACCTCTTAAACTAACTTATGTGAGCTCTATGTTTTTCAACGATAGACATTAGATCATGATATCACCAACTCAGGGTACTGCATAAGAATGTACCGAAGACATCCATCAGATATCTGTATGTCCATTTCGAGTTCTTTTTTATTCCCTTTGGCATGGCCAAAGCTCGATTAGTGTTCATGGGGATAATGAATAGGATCTTCCAGTCATACCTCAATCACTTCGTAGTGGTCCTCATTGATGAAATATTTATATTCTCATCGTCGAAGTAGGAACATGACATGCACCTATATATAGTTGTAGATACACTATGGGAGCACCAACATTATTGTAAGCTATTGAAGTTTCTGTTCTGGGAATGGGAGGTCCACTTCTTGGGGAGAATTATATGGTATGCTAGAGGTGAAGTGGATCTGGTGATGATAGAGGTAGTGCTTGTATGGAAGACCCCAAATAATGTGACCAAGGTACGATGTTTCCTGGTATTGGATGGATATTACCGAAGGTTTGTACCTGACTTCTCTTGGGTAGAATCACCCTTTTCACCTATGATGAAAAAATGGGTATCCTTTCTTGTGGATGGAGAAGTGTCAACAGAGTTTTTAGATGTTTAGGCATAGATTGACGAGTGTACCCATCATGAGGTTACTAGGAGAGGGTGTCGAGTATGTAGTCTATTGAGACACATCAGTGAGTAGAAGTGGTTGTGTCCTGATGTAGGAGTGAGAAGTGATCACCTATGTATCACGACAGATGAGACATCAGAAAAAAAACTGTGCTACCCTTGACTTGTAGTTAACAACAATTGCCTTTTCACTGAAAATGTGGAGATGCTACATAATGGGTGAACAATTTGTTGTTTACTCTAATCATAGGATTCTTAGATATATCATCTCACAAATGGACCTGAACATGACACAATGGTGATGTATGCATTTCCACCAGGACTATGACTTCATGATAGTTTACACTACTGGGAAGGGAAGCATAGTTGTAGACACACTTATCATGAGGTCTGGTATACAATTTCTTAGGGAGGCGACACATTAGCTAGCTACATTACAAATATTCTTTAGGGAGATATTTAGAAAAACTTATCTCTAGTCTTTGATAGTTACTCCTCCACACCTTCAGGGATTCAAGGATACCCAGCTCTGGGACATAGAAATCAAGGCCTGAAATGCTAAGATATCATCAGGATAGGCACCTAATGAATTTCTGAAGGTGGGGATCTCATTGTTCTATTCAGAGTACGCACCATAGTATCTGTGATGCTTTGATTGGAGGTGTTGATGGAGTTCCACACATCCCCTTTGGTGGTACATCCTAATTTGAAAAATATGTACATTGACCTCCAATATCATTGTTGGTGGCTAGGAATTAAGAAAGTAGTTGTAGTGTTTGTATCTCGATACCTCACTTGTCCGCATGTGAAGGGTTAGCATCAGGTACCTGCAGTCTTAGCTCATCAACTTGAGGTACCTAAGTGGAAGTGGGATGGAATATCCATGAACATCATGACAGGACTACCACCTACGTCTAGGGGTCATGATTCTACCTGGTTGATCGTTGACTGACTCACCAAGTCACCCCACTTCCTATCCATATGATAGAAGGGATTAGTAATGATAATGGGAAATATCTATATACAAATGATTTTACAACTTCATGGTTTTCCATTGATGATCATCATAGATCTTGATGTTCATTTTACATCCCTCTTGTGGAAGAGATTGCATGAGGAATTCATAATTAATCTATGCATGAGTACCCACTTTCATACTAAGATAAATGTCCAGACATAGCAGTGCATTAAGACAATTGAGTACATGATTATTGCTAGAGTCCATGATTTTTTCCGCAGCTAGTAAAACCACCTATCACTGGAAAAATTCATTTATAATGACAGTTATAACTACACCATCAGCATGGATCCTTTTGAGGCCATCTATGGGTGACCATGCAGGATACCACTATGTTGGCTTGTCACAGGTGAGTTAGCACTTTTGGGTCCAGAGTTGGTACTAGCTATCATAGAGAAGGTGCATATCATCCAGTAGTGGATGAAGACTGTACAGAGTAGGCATAAATCATATGAAAATTGTAGACAGACACCCTTGGAGTTTTAGTCACAAGATTATGTCTTCATATGGGTCTCACCCCGATGATGCTTTCAGAAGTTTGGCTGGGGTGGAATGCTGTGGATGAGGTTCATATGACCCTTCCTGATCCTCAATAGAGTTGGTGAGGGGGCGTACGATCTATATCATCCACCACAGATACACATGGAAAATACTTTTTTCCACGTGTCGCAGTTGAGGAGATACCTGCACGATTCATCGCACGTTATCCCCTTGGGCGAGTTGGAGATCGACGATGGGGAAACATTTGTGGAGTTTCTAGGGGAATAATTTGATCGAAAAGAGAGGGTACTTCATGGGTGATTGATTAATCATGAGATAGTTCATTGGAAATAATATATTCTCTATGGTTTATATGGGAGTGGGAGGCTCGAATACATTTTCAGTACCCCCATTTTTTTCCTCAGTTTTTTTGTATCTTTATGTGATGAAAATCCCCAATGTGGGGAAATGTAAAGGCTCATAAAATTCCATATAATTGTTATTAATTTTTTTGAGATTATTAATAGTATGTGAAATGGATGGTGCTTGATTCTGAGGTACAATGTTACTGGACCAAAATTTTGATCTATTTATAGGTATGTTCAGTAAATGTGTGGGATTCATTTTCTATGTTTTGAACCGGTGCATGGAATTGAAATCTAAGGACACTATTGAATCCAGAGCACTGGGATTCACATAAGGGAGGCTTCATATCAACCACATTGGTTTGGGAGTAAAAGATAGTATTTATGACCTTAAAAATAATAATAAAATAACATGAAAATGTTATTTAATTTTATATCCAGTGGTTGAGCAGCGCGGTGGGACCATTGAGTTTGTAAATACTTTTAGAGGCATGACTATTGGATTTCGTAACCATAACATTAAAACATTAAATGTGGTTGATAAACGAACTATATTAATATTGAGCTACTCATTTGATCCATCCATTTATTTAACTGAAGCTCGGGCATGGGATTTTGGTAAGGAAGAGCGGTAAATATAAATAAGTGTTGTGGTGTCTTCCACTGTTAAGGAACATGAGCATGGAACGAAACGTCAGAGGGGTTGAACTAAGAACGAAGAATGCCAACAGCATCATCAAACATAGAATCTTCTTCCAGAACTGTGTTGTCTCCATCAAATATCAATGTATGGTGGATTTTTCCTGGTGTAATTATTTGACTTTTAGATTAATAAATTGTTACCCTCTTGTTATGATGCTAACGCAGAGGGCACGGACCAAACGAACAAGTCATAGACCCTCCGACGGGTTGTTCATGTCTCTCTCTATAGGGGAGGAATTTCCAACTCGTAAGAACCTTGAATACAATAGATGTGTGGAGACAAAGGCATCCTTGGAGGCAGGTACCAATAAGAGGAGGGGAAAACGGACCACCAGATCTCACCCAATGGCCCTCAGAAGATCCGACACTGCAGTACTGGCAATCAAGGTTATGATAGGTCTTTCCAACCGCAGAAGCGGGCAACACCATCTAGCGTTGTGGCAGGCTTGAAGGGCTTCCATCGTTTTCCGTATTGAAGGTTTCGTAACATCGATGTCGCGGCCGAGGAAGACCCACACCCAGCGGAACACATGGAAAATGTTGTAGCGCCGCATGTTTCCACAGATTGAAGTGATAAAGGGATCTTTGAACAGTTCGGGGAGTTGGGAGGCCACCCGGCTAGCGAGACGTGACATCAGATCGGGCCAAGCCAGTCTAGGGCCCAAAGGGCCAAACCCATCACGGCCAAGAAATAATAGTTTGGCCTGACTGGGTCTGACTCGATCTAGTCCCATTCAGGCCCAGTCTCACATAATGAGTTGTATCATGCGAACTAGACATCCATTTCTTGAACCATCTGCTTCATTGAGATCCTTGGAGCGAGGAGATTATTTCGAAATACTCATCTTCAGTGTTGGAGAATGTTGAAGTATGATGGGCTTGGATTATACCCAAATCCAATCAGGACCTCATCACTAAAATAGCAATAACTCACAGACCAGGTGTTCAGTTGAGGCATTTTCTATTGCATTGGAAGACTTACAACATGACTGATGTTTTGGTTAATCCTTCGTGGATCATCATATTAGTAGAGGCAAGACCGATAACCAGAGAATTAGATACTATGGAACAAAAGTGCACCGAGTGTGGGAAATCATGTGGATGACTGTCATCTGAGTAGCGACCACTTGTGGATCAACATCATGCGACCCTATATGGATGAGCATCATAGAGACCCTGTGTGGATCAACATCCGAGAACCCAGTGTAGATCAACATCTAGAGACCCTAGGTGGTTCAGCATCATATCGACCTTGTGTGGATCAACGCCATAAGGACCCTGTGTGGATCAATATCTTGTGATCCTTTTTGAATCCCCATCATTGTGACCCTATGTGGATCAGCATTCTAGAGGCCCCGTGTGGATCCGCATTGCATGGCCCAAAGAGGGAAAGAATTAGAGTGTCCCATCATGGTTAACGATGTACGAATATTTATTGATCATCATGGGAACAACTCTTTCGTGGTTTTTTGTGGAGACTTTTGAATGGAATAAAATGATATATCATAATAGTAATCATCATTATTCATGAACACTGAGTTGTATAAATATTTTGAGATGAATATTATGCATTGTGCTTCGTTATTCAGGTCATGATTTTGGGTTTTCCATTGTGGAATTTAGAGAGACCATATGGATTCTCGGGGTTCCTAATAAATATTGTTATACTAACCCCTGCACGGCCTTCACCTGCACCTTGTTGTATCTTGTGCAGACGATGTGAATCCTAGATAGAGACTCAGGGAGCTAGGACCTGATGGTGGATAACGACAATTGTTGATGTGGAGAGATGTGGAGATGATATGTACCCAACATTCATGAAGGTTCCTTGTTGTATGATTTCAAGGGTTGTTTAATATTTTGTGTTATATTTTTATTTTTCAGTTCGACATGTATTTCGGCCCCTTTACTCTAAGTACACACTTTTACTATTATATTTTTTTACATTGTGGTTTAATATTGTATTGTTCTGTAACTATGTGTTATATAGGTTTAATTGAAATTCATTCACGTTTTTGGTATGCACCTTCATGTTCAATTTGCCATCCCCTGGCCTAGGGATGGCGGGTTTGGAGTAGTCATAGCACGTGCCCTGAGGGAGTGGATCTGACAATATAATTTCAAACATTTCAAAATTTAACAACATAATAAATAAAATTGAATGGGTGTTAATGATAAAACTTTAAAAAAAATGAATATTAAATCATAGAAAATAATTATGTAAAATTTCACTCATTAATTAAAATAATTTTAAACGCATAAAAATGTTGATAATCATAAAAAAAATACATTTAAATACACCAATTATATGGATTTGAATCATTTGGAAGGAATTAAACCTTCATAAATAAAATTGAATAAATATTAATTGTATAAAAAAAACAATAAAAATTTAAACATTTTAAATAATTTTGTATAAATAAATATTTAAGAATTTATAAATTTCATAAAATATAAAATTTTTAAAATATTAAAAATGAATAATTAATATTATATGAAATCATAATAAAATTTATTAAATAAAAGTGAATAAGTTAAAATAATATAAAATTCAATCATTGTTATTTTTTTAATCAATTACATTCAAATAATAACCAAATATTGAATCCTGGCATGCCCCTTGGAAAATTAACACCGTATTCAGTGACTGAGGAAGGTAGTGACATGTGTATGATGTGAGAATGCGGTGAAGCAAGAATGATGCATGCTTCCTGATGCATACTAGATGGTGCATGCCAGACACTACACCGAGCCTTCATGCAATTTTGTGGGCCACCTGGCCCTGGGCGTACATGCTATATAATTTATATTTCCCTACCCAGATTGAAAGATGCAATTGCTTTGATAAAAGAATGAAAAAAAACATACACATTATAAAAGAATAAAAATGATTAAATAATATATATATATATAAGGTACTCATGGATACAAATACACTAAAACAGAGACACACAACTGACCCACTGGACTACCACCATGCCATAGCCCCCCCAATAGATAACAATAATATATTCAATATTCCCATAGACCTCATTTTTTATTTGATTTTCTCCCTATTCCCCTTACAACGTCTTTTTAGACTGCTCTAGTGCATAACCACTAAATTATTGTGCACCTCTATAGAATTTATCAAAACCAAATTGGCCTACCCTAAAAATAAATTACAGACAGGCCCCGACCACACCATACACTTCCATTACCTCATTGAACATCATTGTGGATTGTCATAAATTATCGTCAGACCACCACCCTAATTGTCAATTGTGTGTTCACCGATCCAAATAACTAGTCAACATATCATTCCACCACATCATCTCTTTGAACATCATAGAAACTTCGACCATGAATCAAAATAAGTCTCTTAACTTCTCCAAGGCCGAAACCACCACCGCGGGAGGCCATCATAAGTGATGGAGTACTGCCATAGATTCTCATTGGTCCACCGTCAGGATGCACCAAAAACATTAGAAATGAAGGGTTTCCCCCCTCCTACATCCACAATGATGCCATTTATTGCATTCACCGCCCCCAAAATCCCGCCGCTCTAGACCCGTATTGATCTCTGTACCGATAGTGCCATCCACCACTTGCCATCTCTCGATGACACGCACTATCGAGACAACAATGCAGGGCCCTCAAAGACCTCATCTATAATTACTTGTCATTGTGAAGCACATAAACATCTTTTTCATTTGATTTAATAATAACCTAAATCATGTTAGGCGTGGCGTACATTGGGGATCAATTTCAGAGAAAAATTGTGTGGGTTGGAGATGGTCTCATAAAATGCAATTGTATAAGTATACACCGTATTAATTGTATATAGATAAAATAATATGTTATTGACAATTATAACATATAAAAATTATGAAATTTTTATTATTTAAATATATATATACATATATAAACATGTATAAATAAATATAAATATTGAATATATTACCAAAAAGTTAAATGATTGTATAATATAAATTAATTAATTATTAAAAATACTAAAAACGGTGACATTTTTTAAATTGAAAAATAATATTAAATCAATTAAAATAAAAACATGTAAACACATATATACACATAAACATACATGTACAGATACATAAAAAATATCCACATACACATATTGGAAAACAAAAACACATACAAAAACACATACACATACTCATACACAAAGGCATAGTAAAATAAACATATACATACATGTATGTACACATACACAAACATACAGTTACATACCCATGCATGGAAATTCATATATATCTATAAAAATACAAATATATATATAACCATAAAACATAAAAAAATACATATTCATATACACCTACTAATACATAGAAACACACACATGTAAATACACTCATATATATGCCTACACATACAAATGTATATGCATCCACATGCACAATAATTTCCATATACATACACATCCGAAAAATTACATACATGTGAATTCACATACATACACATCTATACATAAGACTATATACAAACATATAACACTAACATACTCATATAAACATACGTAGACAAAATCACTTGTACATAAACATAAATTCATATATACACAAATACATAAATTCACAAAAACATGAAAGTACACATATTTACTTACACATACACATGCTTATACACATACTTATATAAACACATTATCATTCACATACGAAAACAAATAAACATGAACAAAACCACATACATAAATATGTTCACATACATATACATACAATACAATTTTGGAAATATATACACATAAAAATACACATACAAAATCAAAAATATATAAATATTAATATGTATATACATACACATTCACATAAACATATACATATGTATAAAAAAGAGATATAATTACATACAAACATATTCACATATACAAAAACACACATACAAACCATAAGCATAGACAAAAAACACCCATCCACACAGTACAATAGAACAGAAGCATTCACAAAAAACAATTAAATAAACACACAAATACAGGAAGACAAATACAAATGCACATACATTTATTTTAAAATTTTATATAAATATTTTCATATATTTTAATTTTTTATATGTACTTTCTGAAATGTAAATATTATTTAAAAATATATATGAATGTATACATAAATATATATATATGTTAACTTATTCAATGTTTCATTTATCAACCATAAACAAATACAGGTGATAATTGTTGGGATTTTAATAATATAGAAATTATAACAGAGAAAGGGAACCATTTTATTAGTGGATTTTTAGCATAAGCATTGAATATAGAACATTATGCATTAGTGTAACATGAATATAAAAATTATGAAATTGATAATAGATGAATTTTAAATTTAATGTATTGATAAAATTAAATGAGATTTATTAATTAGTATTATATTAATTATACGAAGAATTATAAATTGATAGTTAAATATAACACATCACAATACATTAAATATTTTAAATTACTATGGGAAAAATACATTAATTTATACAGTCAGTTGTTAATGTTAGATTACTCTACATTTGAAATCTGATGACCTATGGTGCATTTTGGGAGAGATGTATTTGTCATAGTGTGCCCCTTTTTTTGATACTTCAGTAGTCATTTCACATCCTGACTCACCATTTTATGATCTAGGTGTCCGTTTTCTACTTCCTTAATAGCAGTGAATGACAGGTAGGGGATAAACGTGTTATTTTTGAACACCTATATCCTAATGGGTTTCTTCTGGTGTACGAAATAACAAACATATGGGCGTTGACCTTCATATCCATCTTCCTACTTATGGAATGGTATGTGTTGTGGATGGAGAATTTGTGGTAGATCATTTAATAATGCATGGCTACAGTGGTATGAGATGATGATGGGTCATCATGGCAGATCAAATGGGTGGTGATGGAGGGTGGTGACTATGGTATGGACTGTCAATGGGGCATGTCAGAAAATTATCTGAGAAAGTGCATTGATGTTGGTAAGAGTAGACAATGTGGTGACATGGCAGTTTTCCCGAGAAAGGGTGGCGATAGTCATATTCAACTTCCACTTGTATAAAATCTTCTTCAAACTCCACAAATGCATCATTCATTCATCAACCATATCTATGGTTCGCCGTAGATAGAAAAACTCCCATAAATGATGGATTTTTCTAAACCTCAAACCGTGTGTGTCTCCATACATCTAACGAGTCCACATACCACTGGTGACTAATTTCAATTTTTTCATTACATTCACTATTATTTCCCCTCGCTATTATATTCATTAATTTATTTTTCATTTTACAGTTCAATGTTTTTTGACCACATTAAGGAACATGGGTCATTTTTGTAACATCCTAGAAATGGAAAACATGGGTTTATTATAATTTTTTTTATTAAATAGATTTATTTAAAATTACAAAAAACCTAGAATTTTTTAAGAATATTTCTTTAAAAATAATAAAATAAATTTTGTTTTTGAATTATTTTGATTATTAGTTAATTATAATACATATAATGAATTATACATATTATAATTAGTTTTCAAATTAATAATAAAATGATAAATATGAATTTTCTTTGTTTATATTTTTATTTTAAAATAACAATTTTTTTGCAATACAGATTTTATTATTATAATATTAATTAAGTGTAAATGTTTTTTTCATAATAATAATAATATTATAATTATAATAAATTCTGTAAAAATATGACATATATTATCTTTTTTAAAAATTAAAAAATTCTAAACATATTTATTTATTATAAAAATAAAAAAAGAACATTATATTTATGCTTTAAATAAAAAAGAATTTTTAATTATTTTTATTTATTAATGAATTATATATATATTTTTTAAACCTATATATTTATATATATATATAATGAATTTATATAAAGGATAAAAAAATGGTCAAACCATTATATTTATAAAAACATCATGTTTAAAAAAATAATGT
Source organism: Viscum album (assembly GCA_963277665.1). NCBI lineage: Eukaryota > Viridiplantae > Streptophyta > Magnoliopsida > Santalales > Viscaceae > Viscum > Viscum album. The sequence continues at coordinate 692,415,829 of OY728152.1, forward strand.
TGATAAATTTTGATAAGTGAAAATGATAAAACAAAAAATTATGAATATTCAATATTATGATAAAAACACAATCATGTGTTGACAAAAAGATAATAGTATTATAAAAAATCAAATAGACTTGATTGAATAATAAAAGTGGAGTAATGATTTAGGTAAAAAGAAGAAATATTGTAATGACTATAACATAAATTATTAATCATGTTAAAAATAAAGATGTTAAAAAATGTGAGGTTTTATTCATCCCACCATTATTAAAATCTACTAGTACCTGAACCCCTTCACCCCGTTCCACATGTGGTCTAACTACTAGTATATCTAAATTATTATTTCACATATTTTTTTTAACATTTATGATTTTTTTCAATCAATTTCAATGAATTTTTTCAACATTATGTTTAAAAATAAATAAATACATTGTATTTAAACCATCACTTTTTACATCAAAAAATATGACCCTAAATTATAATTTTACTAATTAAATGTTGTGTGTAATTTTATATTTCTTTTATTAAATAGATATAAATTATAATTGATGAACCCAAGTTGTGGGTTCGGGTTATTTTACAATGTATTCGAGAAACATCCCCAATAATTATAAAAAATTAGATTCAATTTAATAATTTCTAATAGGCATTGTGTGTAAAATTATATTCCATGTCTTCCCGAACAAATTAAGAGGGAAAACTTATTTTGAGTGCAGAATAATGTAATAAACTAGGAATTATAAACATTTTTTGATATAAAAATATTTTATTAAATAGATTTTTGAATAATTAGAACATAATAATAATATTTTTAATATGATTTTATTAATAAATAATAAATGAATTTAAGTGTTTTAATTAATTTTATTATTAGATAATTACAATAGTTATAATTTAATGTTCCTATAATTTGGAGTATTTAAATTAATTTGATAAAGACATATATGGTTTTTTCTTGTTTAAAAGAATATTTTTAAATAACTATTTTAATTTAATTATATTAGTAAACTAGAGTTTTATATAATAATATTAATTAATGGTGAAACATGTTTTTAAAAAATTTAAATTACTTTTAGGATTATATATTTTATAAATATATGATATATGTTATAATTTTTTATAAAATTTATAATTTATAACAAAATATAATTATTATATTTTGAAAAAAAGAACATCATATTTCTGTTTTAAATAATAATGTAATATTAATAATTTATATTTTATATAATATTTATAAACAATTATTTATATTTAAAAATCAAAAATGTTTTATATAAGAAATTAATTTATATGATTTTTACAAAAAAATGCAGAAACCATTATATGTATAAAAATATACCTAATTAAAAAATATAATCTGGATTTTTTTGATGAAAAAAAATGTTAAAAAATATATGAATTTATAATAATACAATCAACACATAATCATATATTGGAATGTAAAAAATGGTATGTTAAAAAATAATTACAAATTATAAAATGAGATTAATGATTTAGATAAAAAGATGAAATATTATAATGATTACTATATAAATTAGTAATAAAATAAAAACCAGGGTATAAAAAATTTAGGATTTATTCAATGTGAAATTATGACAATATACTAGAGAAATGCCCTAAAATAGTCTTGAATGCCTCCTTCCCTTTCAACAGGTTGTCAAAAAATTCGAGTCATTTTTAATGATGTCAATAGTGAGTGCTGACGTGGTTCAAGGTATTGGGATTCTCCTCCCAATTAGGATGAACGTTAAGTGAGTCAATTAGAAGGGTCCAAAGGAATACATATAGTTACCCCTAAAAATGGAGAAAAGAACCCCCAAAAGTTCGAATGCACTACAATAACGACGAGAACTGTAGCAGCAGTAAGGACATTATTGCCGCAGTGGGTACTGTGTGGTATTGTAGCAGGCATGACCTATAGCAGTGATATTCACAAAATGGGCCTTGGGAAAAACATTTGGGCTTATGGGTCATGGAATGGGCTTATCGACCAGTAGGACATTAGGCTATGTAATGCATATCCATCTACCCGGTTAAAATTGGTCTTTGCTATTCATTATTAATAAAAATGGGGCTTCATCACAACCTATTTTTTAAAAAACTCAATGCATGTAATACAAAAACCTAGAATCATCATTTCATTGATGGTTTTAATCAAATTCATCTAAAGGAAGTTGTCTCCCATATCGTCTTATCATATGAGGATGGACTATCCTGAGATGACAAGGAATTGAAAGAATTAAAAATGTATTATGGAATATAAGTAAAAAATAGAATAATATGTAGGTGGGAAGTAATTCAGATAAATGGAAGAATGGAAACATGTTATTTCCCACACGTGATAACTGATGAATGAAACACCCTTTTAGATTATTAAAAATAATGGGATATTTCTAAAACATTTGAGAGAAAATACATTGTTTAGTTGACTACAAGGGTGTGGAAAATATTCCATTTTACAATGCTTTAACTCTATGGAGATAGGAAACTACACAAATGAATGCCGCATGTATCAAAATAATATACCTTATGAGATTAAAAATAATTATAGTCAATCTATCATTATAAAATAGAAGAAGATTTTTGACTAACATGTTTGTTTTTTGATTTAATAATAATGGTATTTGAGTATTTTATCAGTGATATAATGGTTATAAAATATATGAAATTTATAAGGATTATATTGTATAACATTTTTATTAAGGAATTGAATGTTTATGTTGAAAACTGATGATGAAAAATAAAAATGATTCATTAGAATGTTTACCTTCTTGTAAAATCAATGATTGAGGGAAATATAACCTTCATTATATTCATGGTGTTGATATAATGATGTTGGGATACAAAGATGATTGATAAGGATAAATTAAAATGGACTAAACTGACTACGTTGGAACTAATTAAAGATTTTTTTATTGTTGTCCGTTGAATAATTAATGGATTTTTTTTAATTATAGAATATATCAAATAATCTATGTTTTATTTAAATAATAATGAAGCTTTCATGGTAATAATAATTTTTTTTAAATTGATGCTTTTTTCTGGATTTAATATATTACATAATGAATGTAATCACATGTTTGGTATGAGACAATTAAAAAGTAATTCATCTTGTATTATGTAATAATGATATGTTCAATTTTTAAATTTTGTAATTAATTTTTTATTGACATAGATCTGAATATTATTTATGTGTTATATGGATTAGCATTCATGACTCGACCAGCTGATGTCCAACTCATGACTTCCCCTTGGCCACATTGAATTGTCTTGTGGATGGGGACTTTCACCGAGTAGGCATATCCCACAAATAGGTGGGATTAAACTAATGTACACACATACACAAAAACACATACAGTCCCACACAATGATGAAATAAAAAAAACAGAAACCAATGAATGAATACATATAAGATCCCACAAAATAGAATGACAATAATGTACTCAATGTGGAAAATGAGTAAAATAAATGAAAAATACCAGAAATAGAAAAACCTTCAACAAGTGAGAGGAATAAGGTCAAATTTAGGTTCTTGAAAACCACTTTATTTTGATATGGTTATGCTATGAACCACGTAATTATTATCATCCTAAGACGCCGTGATGTGGGAGATCATTTTGGTACCCGAATGTTTTCAGAAGAATTCATAATATTCCTCACCTGGGATTGCACAATATATACTACATCCATATTTTTCATTTGTTTCTATTCATTAACTTCCCTTTCTAGATACTAAATATTGTTCTCCATCAGTGATTTTTCTACAATAGGGTCCTGAACAAACATGGGATTACCCCATTTCTTGTTCTTCATGTCTTCCCCCCCACTTAACTACTACCTCATCCAGATAAGATTTTTTTCTTCATAGGTTTTGGAGGTGAAAATTGGATTTCTATAGGCTCTGGTATTTTTCATTCCTCTTCTACATCCTTCAATATCCACTTCCTTCCAGCCTTTTTTGATGGTTAAAACACTTCCTGTTACATAGGAATAACTTTAGTGTCTTCATCAGGAAAATCAATTAATTATTTGGATTACTTAGAAAAACTGACTTTCATACTTTTCGAGGTATCATCGCTAACCATAATGACAATTAAATTCCTTGGCTTTTAACTTCAAGGAATTTTTAATGATCCATGCAATGAATAATCCCCTTCAAAATAATGGCTGCATACATAATGATCTGAGCCTTCAGATTTCCATTCTTTATATTATCGGGCATAATCCGAATATGTTTAATCATGTTGATCATTCTTAGGTTCACTAGAAAATCCAAAACATACATATAACTTTTCATCAATGGATCCTTGTCTCCTTTTCTTGGGATGATGAAACCTTGAACCCATAGTTCGAGAATCCAATAATTTGTAGTGAGGTGAACAATCATCAATGTCATAAAATATGTAAGATCGAGGAACTCCATAATTTTCATCTTAACAAATCCTACTTGAACATCTGGATAATTATGAGACCAAAATTAAACTTCTCCATCTTACATAACTCCAATATTTTTTGAAGCCTTGTTGTACGAGAGAGCATTAGTATTTCCATTGCGTTTGAAAGATATTGATTTCAATAAGAAGTTAATAAGGATGTTTACCTTATGGTTTCCATTACTAACTTTTGTTTAATTTATTAAAATCTACTAGAGTGTAATGATTTTGTGAAAATATCAACATGTTCTTCTTTTGTTCAAATAAATTGAAGAATGATATTTCCTTTTTTTGTGATCCCTAAAAATGTGATGCCTAATATCAATGTATTTTGCAACAGTGGGATGTGAAGAGTTTTTACATAAAGCAATGGAACCTGTATTATCACAATATTTTTTTTTGGTATAACTCATATCATTGTATATGAGTGTGTGTTGCATCCACAACAGATGATCACTACAACATCCAGATGCTTCATCTTTGGATTCACCAGTGGAAAGTGATAATGAGTGTTGCTTCTTACATGAACAAGAAACTAATGAATATCCTTTGAAAAGAAAACTTTATGAAGTTATTTTTCTATCCATAATACATCCACCAAAGATATAATCCAAAAAATACTTCCTATCATACCTCTACATGATTCCCATTATGTAGCGAAAAATTTCTTTCATAGTCTTTAAATAAAAATCTATTGGATCATATTTGTATCTTGCACATTATCATACTGAAAACATTATTTCTAGATTACTAGTTGTTTTGTAAAGAATACTTCTTATCATACCTCTACATGATGTTTGATCTACTTGTTTCCCAGCACCATTAAGATGAAGCGAATTTGAGGTATCGATCAGAGTACATATAATCATAGTGATGTCATATCCATACATTTTAAGAATAACTTTAATATAATTATTATGGTATATATAGGTTCCCTCTGGTTTTTGATAAATTTGAAAACCAAGGAAAAATATTATCTCACCCATCATACTCATTTCAAACTCATATTTCATTAAATCCATAAAGGAATCAGTTAATGAATGCAGAGTTGAACCAAAATAATGTTATCATCATAAATTTGAACAATCAAAACATTATTTCTTATCTTTCATTATAAAAAATTTTGGATATGTATTCCATTTATGTAATTATTTAGATGAAGAAATCATGTCAGTCTATCATACCAAGCTAGAGGGGCATGCATAATTCCATACAATGCTTTGGTAATTTTGGAAACATGTTCAAGATGTTTTAGATCTTAATATACAAGAGGTTGTTTAACAGAATATTCCTCTTGAACATAACCATTAAGGAAAGAACATTTCACATCCATTTGAAAAAGTTTGAAATTGATTATTGTTGTAAATGCATATAGAAGAAGAATATATTCATGTCTAGCTACTGGGTCATAGTCTTCATCAATGTCTTTTTCATTTTGTTGATTATAGCCTTTAGCAAGAAATCTAGATATATTTCTAACTATGATTCCGTTTTCATCACACTTATTTTTTAGAAATTTTTTTACTCCAATAAAAAATGTTTCCTTTGGCCTTTCAGCCATTGTACAGACATTATTCATTATGAATTTATTGATCTCATCATGCATACCAGTAATCCCATCATTATCACCTAAATCATCATCATTAATTTTTTGTTTTAATTTGGAATGGAATTATAGATGTTCTACTTTATTTCATAAGGAACATCTAGTCCTTACAGGTTTATTAACATCACCAATGATACTATCACTGGGATGAATCGTTAGAAAAAACTGATTTGGGTTCTTTAAAACCTTTTCATCAGCATAAAGTGGGATGTCTTTTAGGGTAAATGCATCAAAAACATTTTCTTGGACATTTTCCTTACCAGGAGGATCATCTATCAATTGTTGATAATAAGTTTTTGAAAACACATCAGAATATGAAAGTAAATGTTGTTTAAAAACAAAAGGTTATGTTTCATCAATTTTAACAAGTACTAGTTCTTCAACTGTACAAGTGTTTCTATTAAATAATCTATAATCATAATATGTTGTGGAGTAGCCTAAGGAAATTACTTCATCAAATTTTTGTGTGAATTTGGGTATATTATCTATAGTATTAATAATTAATACCTTGAAAACATAAACTATGAAGTAAGAATGTCTAGGATTTCTACCATTCCAGAACATATAATGAGTTTTATTAAGAAATAGTATAATTAAAACCCGATTTATAGTATAGCATGTAGTTCTTATAGCTTCAGGCAAAAAATGATTGGCTATAGAATACTCACTCAGCATAGTTCTTGTTATCTCTTGAATAATTCTATTGATTCTTTCGACAACGCCATTTTTTTGACGTGTTCTACGTGCTGAGAAGTTATGAGTAATGCCTTTTATACTACAAAAAGATTCATATACATTATATCTATTGTAATCAACAACTATAACTACTTAAATATAGTGTAATCAACAACTAAGACAAATACGTAATACATGCCTCTGATGGTTCCAGTTTGTGTTGGTCCTAAATGATCGATATACATTAAATGTAATTCATCAGTAGTTGTGAATTCATTCATAGATTTAAAAAATGATTTATATTTATTTTCAAATTTTCAAGGATCACAATCTATTGAAAAATAAAATCTATGCTCTGGTAGATCCTTAACTATTATTTTCAAATAGAGTATCAAAAAGTTCCTAAGGTTACACTGTCCTAACCTTCTATGCCACAACCATGAATGATATTCCATTTCACAAAGTTAAGGTGATTCATGGATCCTAAGGTCTTCTATATTTAGGGTTTATACAATCTCTTGCCTATTGTTAGAAAGAATAAAGTCTTCCTTGGAATTGTATACTATGCACTTTCCATTACTAAAATTCAGAAGGTAACCTTAATCGCATAATTTACTTATGATAGTGAGTGTAACTGCCCGAGATTTTATAAAAAATATTCTTTTCAATTTCATTAATGTCTTGTGTTGTACGCTACACCAAAAGGAGCTTTCTCAACACACATCCTTGACTTCCCTTGCATTTCACACAATTGTGACCTTCCTCGATAGCGTGTGTAGTACGCAATAACGAGTTTCACTAAACAACTATATGCTATTAAAATATTATTAAAACTAGCTATTATGAATATTAATAACCACGTTTTGAAATTTTGTAAATTATATTTTTCAAAATTGTCTTCATTTTTGGATTCGGAGTATCGAATTTAGCCTAAGGTGATATTTTGGTACTTTTCGGATAACTTTCATATTCTGATAAATAGAGAAAATTACTAAATTATAATTAAAAACAACTTTTTTAATCGAAATAATTAATAGTGATAAATTATTAATTTTAGTGGTTTTAAAGTATATTTACAATATATTTTTACAATTTAATACAATGTTGGTCATTGGATGTAATTTCACATTTAAACCAGACATAAACAAGTGTTAATCTTTTGATAGTTATTATCTCTTAAAAATACGCTATTTGTTGTGACAGCAGAAATTAATTATAAAATTAATTAATGCAACTTATATGTTGGGAATTTTGTAAAATATAAATCATTTTTGAATTCGGAATATCAATTATAGCTTAGGGTGAAATAGTGGCATTTTTCTGAAAAACATCAATTTTTGATGAATAGTGAAACTACTAAGTGGTAGTTAAAAAACTAATTTTTTCATAAATCTTAATTTTACCGCATCTGTGATTGGAATTTCAAAAATCTGAGAGACACAGTTGATGTCAGTAAGTAAAATGTGGTTCAATGAGATGAAAATAATTTTTTGTGAATAGTAACTTTTTACTTTTTTTAACCACGGTTAAAAGTAAATTGGGTAATTAAGGGTAAAAATGATATTATTATTACCCTAACACATGTCCTAATTCTATTGGATAAGTGTAATTCGACCAAAAACAACCTTAGAAATAAAATATGACCATTTAGGCTCACATGGATTAGATTAGGACATTTATTATTAATTTATTTAAAGAAGGGTTAAAATAGTTAAAATAAGCGTTTAATAACAAAATCATTTTTAATATGGAGTTATACATAAGATAAATTAGACTATAAATATTCATTAGAAAGCTAAAAAGATTACCTACATAATTGTATTTTATTTGTAATTTTTAGACATTATATAAGTTAATTTATGTATGACACAAAGATGATGTAGTAATTATCTTATTAATGATATATTGACATAATTGATGTTATAAACACCAAAATAAATGTAATTTTACACTGTTTATGAATTATACTATTTTTCTAGGTTAATATTACATTTTATTATTGATTTAATTAACTTTTTTGGAACTTATCATTCAGTTATGATTTTCACAAAAATCAATTAGTAAATAGTGTAAAAATTGACATAAAATAGTTTTCAAAACAAATATTATATTATTAATTGTTATTTTATTCCTAAAAATATTAGTTTCGGCCAAATGACTTAGATAAGGTTATATATATTAATAATAAACAACTTGCAGTTCGTTTTTCATGATATAGTATGTTTATTAACCTTATCGTATAAGAACACAAGAAGACACGGTAAAAGTAAAATTATTTAACTTAATGTTAAATCTAAATGATAAGGTTAAAATAGGAACCTAAAATTGTCTACATTCTGTTGGATGAGAGGCTTTATACCCATCCCCACCTTAGCCTAGAAATAAATCAATTTGGTGCTATTTAAAAACGAACTTGACTTTATAATAAAATAATATTTTTAGTTATTCCGAAGGTGCCCCTCTCATCCCTTATAAAAGGGAACCTCCTCCCTCTCCTCCTCACACCAATTTGAGCAGTCCACCTCAGAAAACCCCTGCCAAAATCTCTTCTACACTTCCCTAGTATCATCTTAGAGGTCCTGGTATTCTTAAAAGACCAATTTTAGTTCCCTAAAAGGAGGTCTCAAAGAAGCACTTCAAAGAAGAGGTAATATCCATTACCGATCCTTTCCAATTTCTTTCTTCTTCAACTTCTTCTTCTTTAGTTGTTTCATTACGAAGTAATAACATCAGTATCACTCATATACTGATATGTTATTATAATTATGAAACAACCCTATTTAACCATCTATCCATCCTACGAAACATGAAATCACCGCTCGTGCGTACGTACGGAATACCATCTCCACGCAGTGGTGTAATCAATTTTCCGCCACCACCTTAATAGGATTGGTTTAATGGTGTAATGAGTAACTATATATGATTATTATAATGTGATATTTATACTGAAATATTATACATACACTTTAACACAATTCCATGACCATGGGAATGATATCATCGCTAGTGCGTACGTACGGACTACCGTCTCCACGACGCGATGAGATTCATTATCCATGTTAACCATTCCAAAATGATTATAAAGTATATATAGTGAATAATAATTGAATATATTAAATGGTAAATCTATTGGATTTATGTATATATATATATGTCATCTACTTACTTCCATTCAAGACAATAAGGAAAGGAAAGCAGCGTTCATGTGTACGTATGAACTACCGTCTCCATGAACGGTGTGTTTCATTTCATTTATCTATATATTATATATATATATATACTGAATATATATGATATATAAATCATACATTATATTATGGAAGTAATTAAATCATGATATAAGTAATAATAATGTCATGAACAACAAGTCCAAACACCTACGATAAATGAAATGATTTTACCCAAAATGCTTCTTTAACATTGAATTTACAAAAGAATGGGTAATATAAAGTCATAAGTCAACCATATATGATATCATAACAATGAATATGATTCTGTAATAAGTCAATAACATTATTTAAATCATTATACAGGAGGTTCGTACACTTACAAAGCAAGTTGGACGTAATGTAAGGGATAAATTTTCAATCTCATTTTTATCCGAGATTGCTTATACGTAAGTAATTACTGGGGTTACGTTTATCATCCATGACCATGTTTTCTAAAAAATGTTTTTATAAAATGTTTACCATTCTTCCATGAATGTTTAAAGTCATTTTTACCCTTTATTGACTTTTTACCACATTGTATGAATGGAATCTATCCTTTGGTTACCACATAAGGTACATTTTGAATTTTCCGACAAAAGTATGAGGAGAATGTTATTTTTAACTTATACGGTGTGAACAGATTTTTTACGGTTTCATAACACCTCATTTTCAAGAAGCATCCTATACAAGATTGCATGATTATTTCCAAAAAACCCTTATCTTTTAAAATTGCATGGAATTTTTTATAAGAAAATGATTTTAAAGAAGAAAGGATATTTTCATTAAGAATTTATTTCAAGTGTTTTTCTCAAAACTATTTTCCATCTAAGATGAAATTATTTGATATGTATATTTTAAGTAAAATGTCTCTATGATTTAAATGGTTTCAATTTTCTTATGATGAAATGATATCAATTGTTTATGGATTGTGATGGCATGATGTTTATGAATCCCATTTTATTACATGGGTTATGCAATGATGTATGATTTATGATTTTGTGGCACACATAAGAATGATATCATTATGAGATGGGTGGGACCTATATCTCCCTCCAATTCATTGGGTAATGATTTTATATCTCATGAGATAGACATGGCTGGAATGGTAGGTCATACCGGTTCAGTGAAACAGGACTGAGACGAGGGTGACTCGGTTCAGAAAGGGACTTTGTCCAATAAGATAGACTTGGAAATGAGTCTTGACTAACAAGAAATGATTCTCTATGATTATGTGTGTATGCCACAAAGTTTCATGTTTTAAGTTATGATTATTGGGATTACATTTCACTTCTATGATTTACCCCATGTTATGATATTATAAGCTCTTTTTGTAGGTTAAGATTTCAAGAAGCTATGTTCTTATGTATATGATGTGATTGTTATTTTTTTTACCCTTACTAAGCATTTGAGCTCACCCTTTTATGTTTTCTTTTCCCTAGGATATAAAGAAAGGTTTTAGGTATAAAAAAAGGAATATCTTTATGGGAGATGTTGAAGATCTTTCACCACGATTAGAAGATTATATTCCGAGTTTCCAAAGACACTAAACTATTACAGTCCTTCTGTGTGTGTTTTGTTATGTACTATGTATTCCACAAAAGTAATGTAATATCTATGTACGTTAAGCTTCGGGTCTCTACAGTTGGTATCAGAGGAAAGGATTAGTTAACCTTTGGAAACTAGGATGCGGAAACGTTAGTGAGATCCCTAGAGATATTTCTAAGGTATGTCTAGGGATGTCCCTAAGGATAAGTATACACATAGTATATAGTCCTACAACTATGGTAACGATAATAGATTAAACCAAATATGTTAGATATTGAAGTTACTCCCCCTTTATTATGATTTTTGCCTCTCACACTATTCTTTTTGGGTTTTAGAAAATGGATGGAAACAAGATGATTCACGATAATGGAATATATGATGGACAATGGAATGATATTATTCCTGAGCAACCAAATGAAATGGGATTTGGAAGTCCAACCATCATTATTATGCCGAATCACCAATCTCATAATATGATCAATAAACTCAAATTTGGTAAGTTTCCTGACTCGGCTAATAAGAGAAATATGGAGTTTGATGATGATCATAGAGGAAGGAATGTTCAATTTCCCCTATGTAAATCATGTGGGAAGAGGCATCATGGAGAATGTTTCAAGGGAACTGGAAGATGATTTGGGTTTAGAAAAGAAGGACAAAAATCAAGTAAGTTCAAAGGAAAAGGTTCAGTTAACACCATGGATGAGGATAATGGTATTTCTACGACATCAAAAATGGTTAAGTGTTTTAAATGTTGAATGTATGGGAATTATGCAAACCAATTCCCTAAGGGAAAGACTCATAAAATGAATTAGTATGTTCGTATGGGTAGTATTTATATGGATGATGATGAAGAGACTACAAATGATATGTGAGGTGAAATAATTGTTGAAACTGGGTTAATGGTTTAAGAATATAATGGAATGATTACATGTTTATCATGTGTAATGTTGTATAAGTAATCTCATGGTACTATGGAATAAAGAGACATCTAAGGATTGTTACACTGTTGTCTTTCCTTGAGTTTTGAAAGTGTATGATTAATGTTACCAGTATCCATGAATGGTTATTCAGATATTTTTGGAATGTAGATGATATGTGCATAATGAAGGGATAAGGAGAAAAATAAATGTTTGATAGTATTCATGAGCTCATGACTGATATAAGGAGAAGGTTATATTATGGTTTGAGTATATAGAGTTTTTGGATTTTGGCATGTGGAAAGAGTTAACTTTTGACAGTATTCATGTTTTCACTAAGGTTTAATGGGTATTCATTTTTCAAGAGAATACATAATTAAGGTATTCACATAATTGGAATGTGACCAACAATATATATGGGGGATAAATGATGGTATTCACATGCTTGGTTGATGACATTTCAAGTTATTGTTATACTATGAGCTTGGACCGAAGTATTTTAGATAAGCCTAAAGATTGGAATGGATTATGTAAACCATAAGTTATTATTGTTTAAGGATAGAACTTTTTTTTGATATTATTTTTGTAATGTAGTTTTCGAAAAAGGACAACCTGCAGGACGGGCGACATCCCATCGTGTCGGACAAGGCTGTGGGAATCGAACCCACAACTGAAGTGCGAATGGCCTTTATCTCCTACCACTGGCCTACAGGAAGTCCCTGGTTTGTAGAAACTAGTTTAATTTTATTAAGAGGTATGATATATGAAGTATAAGTCCATTTTTGGAACTATATATAAGTAATCTCACTATATATGGACTTATTTATTTTTTGATAACTTTTCTAACCTTTTGTTTGAGACAGATGGAATGACCCATCATTCTATCACATGATCTACTAACACATCACGAATGACAAATTCAAATTCATTTCTTTATGAGATGAAGTGGAAATTGTCCAAAGAACGACAAACGGTGAGACTATACGAAAATCACTAAAGTATTTCTTCTAATTCCAATTTCATCAACTTTAGGAAAATGATCTTGAAAACCAAAAATGTTGTCCAAGTGATCTTATATCTGATGAATTATATGTTTCCTTAGATCGTCACAAATTTATGGATTTTTGATTGCTGGCTTTTCCATAGCCATGTTCTCTACTACTGTCCATTAGAACAGGTTGTTTAGATTTCTCTTCCATATCCATATTTTCACCTATGTGGAAACCCAGTGATTAGTTTATTTGGGTAACCGTTACATTTTATACATTAGTATTTAAAGCCAAGTTTTGGTATTCCTTTTTAAGATGTGAGTTTCTATTAAAGAAACTTTTGAGTAGTAAACCATTTATAAGCCCCGACGAATTTCGAGGGCAAAATTCAATTTAAGGGGGGTAGAATGTAACAACCTGAGATTTTATAAAAAATATTCTTTTTAATTTCATTAATGTCTTGTGTTGTACGCTACACCAAAAGGAGCTTCCTCAAAATGCATCCTTGACTTCCCTTTCATTACACGCAATTACAACCTTCCTCGATAGCGTGTGTGGTACACAATACCGAGTTTCACTAAACAACGATATTCTATTAAAATATTATTAAAACTAGCCGTTATGAATAGTAATAACCACTTTTTAAAATTTTTTAAATTTTATTTTTCAAAATGGTCTTCATTTTTTGATTCGGAGTATCGAATTTAGCCTAAGGTGATATTTTGGTACTTTTCGGATAACCTTCATATTCTGATAAATAGGGAAAATTACTAAATTATAATTAAAAACAAATTTTTTAATCAAAATAATTAATAGTGATAAATTATTAATTTGAGTGGTTTTAAAGTATATTTATAATATATTTTTACAATTTAATACAATGTTGGTCATTGGATGTAATTTCACATTTAAACCAGACATAAACATGTGTTAATCTTTTGATAGTTATTATCTCTTAAAAACACGCTATTTGTTGTGACAGCGGAAATTAATTATAAAATTAATTAATGAAACTTATATATTGGGAATTTTGTAAAATAGAAATCATTTTTGAAGTCGGAATATCAATTATATCTTAGGGTGATATTTTGGCATTTTTCTGAAAAACTTCAATTTTTGATAAATAGTGAAACTACTAAGTGGTAGTTAAAAAACTAATTTTTTAAAAAATATTAATTTTACCGCTTCTGTGATTGGAATTTCAAAAATCCGAGAGACACGGTTGATGTTAGTAAGAAAAATGTAGTTCAATGAGATGAAAATATTTTTTGGTGAATATTAACTTTTTACTTTTTTTTACCGCGGTTAAAAGTAAATAGGGTAATTAAGGGTAAAAATGATATTATTATTACCATAACACTTGTCCTAAATCTATTTGAAAAGTGTATTTCGACCAAAAACATACTTATTAATAAAATATGACCATTTAGAACCATTTGGATTAGATTAGGACATTTATTATTCATTTATTTAAAGAAGGGTTAAAATAGTTAAAATAAGAGTTGAATAACTAAATCATTTTTAATATGTGGTTATACATAAGATAAATTCAACTATAAATATTCATTAGAAATATAAAACGATTCCCTACATAATGGTATTTTATTTGTAATTTTTAGACATTATATATGTTAATTTATTTATGACACAAAGTTGAGGCAGTAATTATCTTATTAATGAAATATTGACATAATTGTTGTTATAAACACCAAAATAAATGTAATTTGGAACTTTTTATGAATTACACTAATATTATAGGTTCATATTACATGTTATTATTGATTTAATTATCTTTTCTAGAACTTATCATTCTGTTATGATTTTCACAAAAATCAATTACTAAATAGTGTCAAAATTGACATAAAATAGTTTTTAAAACAAATATTATATTATAAATTGTAATTTTATTCCTAAAAATCTAAGGTTCGGTCAAATGAAATAGATAAGGTTATATATATTAATAATAAACAACTTGGGGTTCTTTTGGCTTGATATAGTATGTTTATTAACCTTATAGTATAAGAACACAAGAAGACACCGTAAAAGTAAAATTATTTAACTTAATGTTAAACCTAAATGATAAGGTTAAAATAGGAAACTAAACTTGTCTAAATACAATTGGATGATATTATTTCGATCCATCCCCTCCTTAGACTCGAAATAAATCAATTTGGAGCAATTTAAAACCGAACTTGACTTTATAATAAAATAATATTTTTAGTTATTCCAAAGGTGCCCCTCTCCTACCTTATAAAAGGGCACCTCCTCCCTCTCCTCGTCACACCCATTTGAGCATTCAAGCTCGGCCAAACCCTGCCAAAATCTCTTTTCCACTTCCCTAGTATCATTCTAGAGGTCCTGGCCTACTTAAAATACCAATTTTAGTGCCCTAAAAGGAGGTCTCAAAGAAGCACTTCAAAGAAGAGGTAATATCCATTATCGATCCTTTCCAATTTCTTTCTTCTTCAACTTCTTCTTATTTAGTTGTTTCATTATAATGTAATAACATCAGTATCACTCATATACTGATATTTTATTATAAGTATGAAAAAACCCTATTTAACCATCTATCCATCCTACGGAAAATGAAATCACCGCACGTGCGTACGTACGGAATACCGTCTCCACGCCGTGGTGTAATCTATTATCTGCCACCACCTTAATAGGATGTGTATAATAGTGTAATGAGTAAAAATATATGATTATTATAAATTGATATTGATACTGAAATAGTATACATACACTTTAACACAATTCCACAACCATGGGAACGATATCATCGCTCGTGCGTACGTACGGACTACAGTCTCCACGACGCGATGAGATTTATTATCCATGTTAACCATTCCAGAATGAGTATAAAGTATATATAATGAATAATAATGGAATATATGACATGTTAAATCTATTTTATTTATGTATATATATATATATGTCATCTACTTACTTCCATTCAAGACAATAAGGAAAGGAATGAAGCGTTCATGCGTACGTACGGACTACCGTCTCCATGAACGATGTGTTTCATTTCATTTATCTATCTGTTATATATATATATACTGAATATATATGATATATAAATCATACATTATATTATGGAAGTAAGTAAATCATGATATATGTAATAATAATGTCAAGAACAACAAGTCCAAACACCTACGATAAATGAAATGATTTTATCCAAAACGCTTCTTTAACATGGAATTTACAAAAGAATGGGTAATATAAAGTCATAAGTGAACCATATATGATATCATAAAAATGAATATGATTCTTTAATAAGTCAATATAATTATTTAAATCATTATACAGGAGGTTTGGACACCTACAAAGCAAGTCGGACCTAAGGTAAGGGTTAAATTTTCAATCTCATTTTTATCCGAGATTGCTTATACGTAAGTATTTACTGGGGTTACGTTTATCATCCATGACCATGTTTTCTAAAAAACTATTTTTATAAAATGCTTAACATTCTTCCATGAATGTTTAATGTCATTTTTACCCTTTATTGACTTTTTACCACATTGTATGAATGGAATCTTTCCTTTGGTAACCATATAAGTGACTTTTTGAATTTTCCGACAAAAGTACGAGGAGAATGTTATTTTTAACTTATACGGCGTGAACGGATTTTTTATGGTTTCATAAAACCTCATTTTCAAGAATATTTCTCTACATTATTGCATGATTATTTCCAAAAAACCCTTATCTTTTAAAATTGCATTGAATTTTGTTAAAAGAAAATGATTTTAAAGAAGAAAGGATATTTTCCTCAAGAATTCATTTCAAGTGTTTTTCTCAAAACTATTTTCCATCTAAGATTAAATTTTTTTATATTAATGTTTCAATTAAAAAGTCTCTATGATTTAAATGGATTTAATTTTCTTATGATGAAATGATAAAAATTGTTTATGGATTGTGATGGCATGATGTTTATGAATCCCATTTTATTACATGGGTTATGCAATGATGTATGATTTATGATTTTGTGGCACACATAAGAATGGTATAATTATGAGATGGGTGGGACATATATCTCCCTCCAATGAATTGGGTAAAGATTTTATATCTCATGAGAAAGACATGGCTGGAATGGTATGTTATACCGGTTCAGTGAAACAGGACTGAAACGAGGGTGACTCGGTTCAGAAAGGGACTTTGTCCACTAAGATAGTCTTGGAAATGAGTCTTGACTAACAAGAAATGATTCTCTATGATTATGTGTGTATGCCACAAAGTTTCATGTTTTAAGTTATGATTATTGGGATTACATTTCACTTCTATGATTTATCCCATGTTATGATACTATGAGCTCTTTTGTAGGTTAAGAATTCCAAAAGCTATGTTCTTATGTATATGATGTGATTGATATTTATTTTGTTTACCCTTACTGAGCATTTGAGCTCACCCTTTTATGTTTTCTTTTCCCCAGGATATAAATATTGGTTTTTGGTACAAAAAAAGGAAGATCTTTATGGGAGATATGGAAGATCCTTCACCACGATTAGAAGATTATATTCCGAGTATCCAAAGACACTAAACTATTACGGTGCTTGTGTGTGTGTTTTGTTATGTACTAAGTATTCCGCAAAAGTAATGTAATATCTATGTACGTTAAGCTTAGGGTCTCTACAGTGAGGTTGTTCTTATGACCTTTAACAAATAAAACATTTGAAATCAATGTTTTTTCAAGAAGAAAAATGTTACATATACCTATAATTTGTACATTAGCATTATCTCTAAAAGATAATTTCTCTCCTTTAATCATGATAACCTTTTAAAAGTATTTTTTCTAACTAGTCATATTCAAGGAACATCCACTATCCATGTACAATGAATTAATGGTGTTACTTTCATTATATTAATGAAAATAAGAGATTTATACCTGAAACACCCAAACTATCTTGGATCTAGAAATTTCAGAAAGAAAAATCATAGGAATCCACATCTTCTTAGAAAAATAGGATTTATGAAACCTTAATTCTGAGTTTTTTTAGGGAACAATTTCTTGACATGTGGCCACCACAATGACAATTAGTATAGAATGGAGCACTTTCAGGAACAAAATAATTGTTACTGAAAAACTGTTTTGAACTAGTATAACCAAATCCATAATTATTCGTTAGAGGTTGAATTTGGAAATAAATATTATCAAAATATTCCTTACCTAAGGTAATGTTTGACATTCACTTCCTCAAGAAAAATATCACTGACTTAATTTTAGTAACTATGTTGTAATATTTGAAAACATTAGCCTTAGCAATGGAGGTTGACATGAAATCATTTTTCATAGAAATTAAAATTTCAAGATCCTTAGAATGTCTATCCTTATCATAATATACATCCTCAACATTTTTTGAAATACTTTCAAAATCAGGGATTTTATTATCAAAATATTTCAAAAGATCTTATATTTCCTGAGTATGAATAATATTTCCAAAATTTGCATTATCAAGCTTTTTCTTGAGTTTTGAATTCACATTCCAAAGTGAGTAGAATATATATAAACTTATCCATAGGTAGGTAAAGTATTATCTTCATTAGAAGGAAATCATTCATCAAGAGATTTATAATATTTATTATCAATATAATTATCATTTAAAGATACACTGGACATGGATTCAGTGTTGTGTGCCTTCGCTATTATGCAATGATTTTAATAGGTAGTCTGGTTATTTGACCAATATTCTTCTATCCAGAAGATTCGTAATATGATGATTCATTTAAAGAGTCTCCACCACATGCACTCATGGTGTCATTTGCATTAAAATATTTATTAGGTTTATCATTGTAGAACTTATTTCTATTAGTCTCAGAATTCTTTTCCTTTCATTATTTTCTAATAATCATATGAAAATCTGGCCTTATATGTCCAGCTCTATTGCCGTAATAACAAGTGACTTCTAAATAAATATTACAATTCATTTCATTCTTCGTTATCCATATTGAATATTTTTCTGTCCGTCAATATTTTTCATCCTTCAAGCATGATTGGCTAGTTCATTTATTAACGATTCAGTTCCACTAGATTCATATGAAAAACTACCTTCTTAGATTTAGATCTTGTAGATCTATCTGGAGTCTTAGATTTCATTTTATTTGAATTTGTCAAAAAAGAAACACTTCCATTCCCATTATTTTTCATAATAATGTCATCATTAATCTTAATTCTAGCCCCATGATGAAGAATAGTTCCAAATAGATCTACATGAGTGATCTGTGAGACTTTTCTATTCTGATCTATAGTTGTTCTCATGGATTCCCACTCATTAAGTATTATGTCAATGATCTTATCTTCAAGAGCTTCATCATCAATCCTTTCTCACACAAAGATTGTAATCTATTAAAAATAGTCATGCATCTTTGGTTCACCGTACATATGGGTTCTCCATAAGGAAAACAGAAACCATGATATTAAGTTTTATGCATGGCTCTTCTAGTTTCAATTACTTGGGAAGTTCCAAAGTGTGTAACTTCGAGCTTCTTATGAATACACTTTTCTTCTTAACGATATGAAACCGGGCTCTATATATTTATATTCATAGAATAACTCAAATTATTAGGTACCTTATAACTCATTTGAAATTCATCTTTTCTTTGTTGGTGAAAGTACTAACTTCCATGTCATGGATTTTATATCCTCCAGTAAGAAAAACAAATTATCTAGTCTAGTATTGATATTGAATTTCATCATATGATCTCTTCAATATTCATAATGATTACCATTAAAAATAGGTGGTCTAGTAGGATTCAGATTCTCTAATTAACCATCATACATTCATGCCATCTTAATAGAAAAACTCTCTACACAGACATGTTAGTAATAATGTTTGTAAACAAGGTCAAGAATATCCTAAGAATGGAAAATATAGAACAATGAAAACATGAGAAAAAAAATATATTTGTCAATATAATTATTTTAGAGACCTCCTGAGATACCAATTGTAGTATCGATATGATACAGATTGTAGAATCAAAATGATAATGTAGATGCTCAATATATAAGAGGGAGGGTGAATTGTATACATTAAAAATTATTTGGGAACTTTTAAAGTTTGATAGAAACTGTTCTAATGTTTAACATTGTAAATTCGCAAAACCACTATGTTCATCAAAAAGAGCATGATTCTGGAAATGTGATTCTGATTATATAATTCGGGAAAATTGAATCTGGAAATGAATTATAACAAAATTTTACAAAGATAAAGATTCCCCCTTAAAGCATATAGAATCATACTAAATTAGAGTATACAACTATCAGAAAGTATAAGATTGTTATATGATCATCACCAATCATAAATAATCATAAAGCATGAAACAGAACAAGTAACAAGTAGTAAATCATTCAACCAAAAGAGTTGGGTATCCAACATCCTTGGATAAATGACAATTGATTTATACATTAAAGAAAATCTGTCTTACCCACATAAGTGTAAGCCCTTGATACGAAGATCAGAGTCTATATTTGTATCCCTGGAAGCCCTAAACATCAAGGTAGTCTGATCCCCTATCTTCCTATCCTCAGACTCCCTCTAATATACTCAACAACATTCTGAGTCGCATAATGAAATTATGAACATGATGTTCATTACACAAAAAGTAAGAAGAGTCTCTCTCCATTGAAATCACATCATTCACATTTAATCACTATATTGATCAACATTTTATGAGTGTTTTCAAATGAGCTCCTATTTATTTACTCAGCATCAATGGTCGGATCCCTCCTCAAGCAGTCATATTTTTTCAGAAATTTAGAGGGACATGTACATGTTTCACTCAAACAATTGTCTGTGAGTAACTGAATTCACAAAATCGTTTTATAACCAAAACATGATTAAGAGAAATTATGGCTACTTAACCAAATTAATTTTTTAGAGTGTAAGGAAAAATGAATGTTCGGGGTCTAAGAAAAACTATTCGGTATCTATAAAAAAGGATATTTGGATTCTGTTCTCTAATGAATTTGGAACCTAACTTATATATAATTTCATTGTCTTTATTTCAAGGAAATTGTGAATTCAAATTCAAAAGAATTCGGAACCCAAACATACAATGTTCAAAGTCTTAATTCATAATAATTCAGATTCTAAAATCATAAAGGTTTGGATTCTGAATTCAGAGAACTCGGAGTCATAACTCATAAGAGTTCAGAGTCTGAATTCAGAGAACTCAGAGACAGAACTCATAAGAGTTTGGTGTCTAAATTTAGAGAACTCAGAATCATAACTCATAAGAGTTCAGAGTCTGAATTCAAAGAACTCTGAGTCAGGACTCATAAGAGTTCGGAATCGGAATTCAGAGAACCTAGAAACCAAATTCGAATCCTAAAAATATAATCCACTATATCTAAGAATTATATAATTCTGAGGTTATAGATATGAAACCAAAATTTACACACAGACAAAATAATGATCAATAAAAAACATGGAAAGGATAAATTTCCTTTGGAATGTAAAATTTCCTTTATTATGTAAAACATATGGTTAATGAATTTTTTTTAAGGTAAGGTGTTTTTGATTTTCAAATCAAGAAAAAAAAAGAGATATTCATAAGTAAACATTTTTGGCTCAACATTCTCAAATCTTTGAATCAAATCATGGAGGGATTCAAGAAACAAAAAAACATTCATGGGATATCTAATGATAAGAGAAACAAAAATTTGGTCATATTGGTCCTTCAATAACCTAAAAAGAATGTTTCAAAATTTTTATTCAAATATCAGATTATATTGAAACTTATAAACATTGTTTACTAGGTTGCGGCACCTTGTTTAGTCAAACCCTTAACAATTCATGAACTTATTATAAATGTGTTGAATAGTTTCTCTAGATTGGGTGCACAGTTCGGTTTATAATTCAGATTCCATGCGAATACCATTGCCAAATTTTTATTATATTGTTGTTCAATGGCAATAGGTTTGGAAAACCATGATCCGCACATGCACTAGCCTATAAACATCCAAAAACAATAAAATTGTACCTAATAAAAATTAAAAACTCTACAAAATAATTTAAAAAGTAAGTGTTTATGAATACATAAAAATAGTAAAATGATGTTACTCGATGCCCAACATAGAATGATTTTTTCCATAGAATTCCTACGATGAAGAATCATTGTAAAAAAAGATGATAGCATAGTTATATTATCAGCATGTCCCTGTACCAACAATCAAGTCTATCTGAACTGTAAGAAAATTTAACATGAACTAAAGGAATCATCCTCCCACAATGTAACATAATTTTAGTATCAACAATCATGACTGTTCTTTCAGTCACAGATAAATCAGGATCATCTTCATGATCACTGAAAATCAGAAATGATAGGGGTGAGATAGATACATTCTCAATTGTGATACATGAAACTTTTTATTGATCGATTTATGATTTAGTGGTAGTTATGAATTTGATGAAATATTCTCCATCTTCTCAGAAACATCAAATGGTCCCAATAAATTGGGATCAAACTTCCATTTCCTCACAAGCATTCTATTACCCAATAAGGTAGAATATATAATTAACAGTTGGTCATCTACTAAGAATTTCAAATGTCTACATTGACAATCAAAATATGAAATATATCAACTTTGTTCCATCTACATCCTATGAAAAATTGACTGAATATTTTCATTCATCTCTTTTACCATGCTTATTCCAACCAAGGAACATTCACCAATCTATAACCAACACAATATAGACGTAGAGGGATGACCAAAAATGGACTCAAAACAATACATTATAAACATTTAATGGTATGTTTTATTATATGAAAAAACACCAGCTCCAAATTATCACCCCAAGCTCCACCAATGTTTAGAACACAAGTGCGTAGAATATAGTCATGAATTTTTATAGCTATTTTTGTCTAGATATAATACCGCAGATGGTATTCAGTACTCGAATGAACAAGATATCATAATTTCTTCTAAAGGACTATCCAAAAATGATAAGATTACCCAGGATCCCAATTCAATTCTATAATAGATGTAACTCCCAAAAAATTATCAATCTCTTCCAATATATTCTTTCAAACTCCTCTAGAATGGTTGTATCGCAAATGGGTATAATGTGATCTGATTCTATTATCCTTTCAATAACAACCCATATTTAATAATTCTTCCATTGGGAACATGTAAACCCGTCCAGAAAGATCATATAGATTTTATCCCGCATCCATTTAGTTACTAGATGTGGAAAATAAAAAACAACTGGTATATAGTGTTTGGACTTCACCTATTGGCACATATAACGATGAGAGACAAACTCAGTAGTGTATCGTATCATTCATGGAAAAAAATTGTACCACATTATGTCAAAGAAAATATTTTTGTTATCTAGGTTCATTGCTGAATCAAAACTATATAGATCCACTATAAGAGATTTCCATACCAGATACAGTATCGAAAATGTTTATGAATGCATAAAATGGCCTCTCTAGAGAGTGATCAATAATAAATGGTCTCCCCACTAAATTGAGAGTATGCATTTCTACATAACACAAAATAATGATTATTTTTTTGATGAATCATCCAGGGAAGAGAAAATACCCACTGATGTGTTTCCAAGAATCCTTGATCACAGATTCTTGAACTCCAACATGCAACTTTTCACGAAGAACCTTAATATTCCAGTCTTCTAATTATTATTTCACAACCTGGGTCATAAGTTTCCTTTACAAATAATCTACAATGAAATTCTACATTCCTAGGGAATAATACATTTTGAAATTGAAATAATGTAGGTGTTGCACCAAATTCCATTAGATATGATTCAAATTATTTTCAGATGTGATATAACTATAGTTCTTGTTACTAGTAAATACTATTATACCATTCCTTAAAGTTAAATCCATCACCTCATAAGTTCATTCACCACAAATTCATGTTAATGGTACTAGTTCAGATAATTATTCTCGTGTGACATAATATAATGAGATCGATAAGTTACAACATGATTTCCGGTATAAGAACACAACCCAAGCACACTATAGAAGCTTGGCATGAAGTTGGTAATTTATTAGTAAACTTGGGAAAATTCATAGACGATGAACAAGAAAATCATAGAGATAGATTAAAAAAGGATGTCATACAAAAAGCGTACAAAAATGTATCATGTTACACATTTAAGGTCTTGTTCATCAAATCCATGAAAATGGTAGGATCATTGGATAAGACAGTGGGCCACTACTACAAAATAGGACATTTACAGTGCTATAAAAATCATTTTTCAGTGCTATAAAGTGTTGAATAGATGAGTGTGGTTAAAATAATTGGTTATTTATCAACATTGAATAATTAGTATTAATGGTTTCCGATATCAATAGTAAAAAATCCCTGATAAATGGGGAATTTATCAGTTCTTCAAAAAACATCGATAATTGAATCATTGACCAGTGCTTTAATTTATCACCCCAAAAAGATCAATATATCAGTGCATATGAAATCATTTAATAATGGAATTTTCAGTGCCTTCAGAAGGTCTGATAAAGTATGCCTTAATCTGCAGATATCATAAAACTGAAAAAGGATTTTTTTCATTTTCTTATAAGTGTGATGATAATGTATGAATTTATCAGTGCTTTTAAAAGATTGGATAAATGTTGATTTTATCAATGATTTTAAAAAATATCTAAAAGGGATATTCTTCCATTTTCTATAATATAACACTAAAGCCCCACAACAGTGTGTTGTAATAGCACACGCTGGTTGTAGAAACAAACCATATATCAACTACCCAAAGTCCAAATATAGGATTTAAATAAAATGATAATTTAAATAGAAATACAATAATTAAATGTAATATTAGTGAAATTTAAAACATTGGTTTATACACTTAAATATATAAAAATTATTAAAGACATTCAAAAAAATCAATGTTATTTTATCTAATAATCCATACAAGACTCATTTTATTTCTGAAAACAACAGACATGGTTGATCAAAATAACACAGTTGTATTAGATAAAATATAATTATTTTTGTAACAAAATAAATTAATTAATTATTAAAAAGTGTTAATTTTCCAAGAATTTATATAAATTTTAAATAAAAAATTCCACTTGGGGACATTGCAGTCACAACGTGGATTATATTGGGGTGGGAATGATTACCACAAGTATCAAATGACATTTTGATCATTTTTCTAATGTATCAAATCAATATGAAAGTTTTTTCTAGGTTATGAGTATGTCAGATGTCTATTTAATAAAATGTAATTTTAAATTGGAAAGAATCTCAATTGAGACATCCTGATCAAATAATGTATCGGTTTGAAATGAAATAGATTCGTACACATCACAAATAAAATATGAATTAGATTCTAAAATTATCAATAAAATCTCATTTTTTTGGTTGGTTTTCTGTGATTGACACTTTTATAACTGATATGTTGATTTTAAAATGAAAATGAACAATTTGTGTCATACAGGTCACATATGGTATCATATTGAGGTGTGTTTGATTCCTACAACTCAAAAATGACTTAGTGATAATTTCCATAAATTATAAAACAATCTATGTGTATTATCTCAGTTTTGAGTAGAATTGTTGTCCATTTTACTAAAATTGATGACAATTATTAACAAAAATAATACCTTTCAGCCATAATATTCACTTTGTATGTCGGATTTAGGTGATGATTATTCCTACTTGTCCCAAATGGCATATTTATAATTTTCCAAAATTAGGAAAAAAATATTATGGTGTTTTCAGGGTTCTGTGATTGTCACATTTCTTTTTTATAAAAACTTGTTATTTTAATATTAGAACAATCAATTTATCTCATATAAGATACATTGCATATCAGATTGAGGTGCAGATGATTCCTACACAACACAAATTTCTTATGGATCATTATCTTAATGTATATAAAAAAATTTAAGGTTTTCCAGTTTTTGAGTTCTTTAGATTTTATTTTTACTATTATTGATTTCAATTTTAAATATAAACATTTACACTGATTCATAACAGTCACACCATGCGTCAAATTATGGTTTGAATGATTCATTAATATATCTAATATAAAATGAAACACTATCATAAATTATCAAAGCCATATGAATGTGTTTGTACATTTTGGAGTAGTTCACTTTTTGTTTTTACTAAAATCGATGTCAATTTGAATATAAATATTTTCTTGGGGTCAAACAAATCACAATGGGAATCAGATTGAGGTTCTTCTAATTCAAAAACATCTTAAATGACTTTTTGATCATTGGCCTAAATAATTAATACAATATGATTGTATTTGGTTTTTCTTAATTATGTCTTATGACTTTTTTTCAAAAATTATATTTTAAAAATTAAACATGCACTTTGACTTATTCTAATTACATTGTGAATTAGATAGAGGTGGAGCTGAGTCCAACATATCAAAAATAGAATATGGATTGTTATGGTAATGCATTTAGATAATTGGAATGTGTTTGGTCAGTTTTGAGTTGGACATTTTAAAATGCCTCATTAATTCTATGTTTTTTATTATATTTAATCTTTTAATTACTATGCTTTGAGACAACAATTGATTATGAGGCCTTGAGTGCCTGAAATGATCCATCGAAAAATGATAATATATAAATAGAACACATGTGTGGTTTTACATAAATAGTTGAATAACTACTATATGGGTTCGAAAATTTAAAATCTAAGGGCGTTGTTGCATTTAGGATGTACACATTACCCTAGACGAAACATAATATTTGTCACAACAGGCCTTCGGTTAGAAAATATGAAAATAGAATAACCATAAATAAAATAATAAAATAAAATTATTTTATCATTAAATTCTTTACACTCATGAAAATTGACACTAATCTATAATCTGACACCAATGATGAGCATATGAGTGTATGCATTCTTTAGGAAAATCCTAACATTGGATGGTGTAATTTAACAGTGGATGTTAGTATATGGTCGTAGATAAAATAACCATGTAAAAATTATTTTATTTTAAAATCCTTATAACTCTTAAATGGTAACTCGAATTGGAAATATGATATTAACGATAAGCTCTTAAGGTTGTTTTCCTCTTAGTTAGGCCCTAACCATGACCGGTGCGGGTTGGGTGTGAATTTTAATTTCTGAACTATTTTTAAGGTTCACTGAAATAAACATGCGTCAAGATTTTTCTAACGTGTAAATTGGTGCTCGGATTAAAAATAAATAGGCACCATGGAATTAAAAACACCGTGAACCACCTGAGAGGGTCCTAACCTCGACTGAGGCGGGTTAATCTAAAAAGATAAATTTTCGTATTTTAGTGAAAGAATAAATTAAACTTAAAAGGAATTCAATATCTATTTTATTCAAACTGTTTCTACTCTGACATAATGTCTAATCAGCACTGGGGTGCAGCAACAAGGTGATGCAAAATAATTAATTATTCTCATTAATTAGACATCATGTCGAGGCCCAATTCGTCTCCATCACTTAATAAAATAAGGATCAATAGTTGCAAAACAACATGGGGAAACTCTCTAACGAAAAATAATAATAGGAAGGCGGGAAGTAATTCAGATAAATGGATGAATGGAATGAAGTGATTTCCCACACGTGATAATTTATGAAATAAACACCCATTTAGATTATTAAAAAGAATTGGATATTTCTAAAACATTATAGAGAAAACACACTATTCAGTTGACTACAACGGTGTGGAAAAATATTTCAATGTACAATGCTTTAACTCTATGGAGATAGGGAACTACACAATTGAATGCCTCATGCCTCAAAATAATATACCTTAAGAGAGAGAAATTAATTATAGTCAATCTAACATTATTAAATATAAGAATATTATTGACTAACATGCTTGTGTTTTTATTTAATAATTATGTTATTTGATTATTTTATCAGTGATATAATGGTTGTAAAATTTATGAAATATATAAAGATTTTATTTTATTACTTTTTTATTAAGTAATTGAATGTATATGATGAAAAGTGATGATGGAAAAATAATTATTCATTAAAATTTTTATCTTCTTGTAAAATAAATGATTGAGGGAAATATAAACATCATTATATTCACGATGTTTACACAATGATGTAGGGATACAAAGATGATTGATATGGACAAATTAAAATGAATTGTACTGATTACGTTGGAACTAATTAAGGATTTTTTAATGTTGTCCATGCAATCATTAATGGATTAATTTTTTTTGGAATTATATAATATATCAAATAATCTATGTTTTATTTAATGAATAGTGTAGCATTCATGGTTACAATTTTTTATTTAAAATTGATGTTTTTCTATGATTTTAAGATATTACATAATGAATTTAATCACATGTTTGGTATGAGACAATTAAAAACTAATTCATTCATGTTGTTTTATTTATTAATGATATGTACAATTTTGAAATTTAGTAATTAATTTTTTATTCACTTGGATCTCAATTTTTTAATGTGTTATATGGATTAACATTCATGACTCGACCTACTGATGTCCAACTCATGATTTCCCCATGCCCACATAGAATTGGATAGTGGTTGGGGACCGTCACCGAGTAGGCATATCCCACAAATAGGTGAGATTAAACTAAAGTACACACAGATACAAAAACACATCAAGTCCCACAGAATGATGAAATTAAAAAAAACTGAAACCAATGAATTCATACATATAATATCCATCAAAATAGAATGACAATAATATACTCAATGTGGGAAATGGGTAAAATAAATGAAAAATACTAGAAAGAGTAAAACCATCAACAAGTGAGAAGAATAAGGTCAAATGTAGGTTCCTGAAAAACACTTCATTTTGATATGGTTGTTCTATGACCCACATAGTCATTATCATCCTAAGACACCGTGATGTGGGATATCATTTTTATATGACATGACATGTGTGGAAAACCCCATAGTGGTTTGAGTATAACAATACATACTAGAGAACCCTGAAAAAAATAACAAAAACAACTATGTATATTAATATTAAAAAAAGAAATTAAAAATTTATAACAGAATGGATTAGAAAATTAACGAAATAAATGATGACACAAGGTGGTCAAAACCAGCAGTAATAGAAGGATTCTACTGAAAGAAACATTAGTTTCAGGGGAGGCCACTCCATGAGCCCTGATATCATTGGAGACAAATGATGATGATTTACAGATCTTTATTCACTACCCAAGAAGATCACTAGTCCTAGAAGACCCTGATACACATATAGTGGTTTATGCCCAAAACAACTAGAGGACACCAAAAAATCAATATGCATCAGCCTTCTATATTGGGTGTCATATGATAATGATATCCTAAACGCTAGCACAATGACCGAAAAAAATATAAGATCAATTCCCTTCTCAGGGAGATCACACTGATTGAAAAACACCACATAGGCTATAAATATGACATGGGATCATACTCCTATCTCATGGATAGATGCCACAACTCAATTTTAGACTCAAACTCTATAGTGGATCAATATCCTTTGATTTGGGTATAATTTCACACGCTATCCTCGAGATAATATAACAAGGAACCACACATTAAAATTATTATTACAAACTAATGAAATGAAGATATTAAAATACTTTTGATGTGCGTTCATGGCGTATAGTTGGGGTACACATGGTGTCCAGCTATACCCAAGAGATCCCATGTTGTAAAGACTAACATGAAATGTATGTGTCAAAATACACATTGTGTAGATATCCCTTGGAACCAACCTATGTGATGTTGTCCATGAAATTGTAATTTTTTTATGAACATTGTACTATCCACTGTACAAGTGGTCATGTCTGTGTACACATAGCCATGTATCTTTCCAAGTACATGATGAGCCTATAGACATGTACATTTTCCGGTGCGAATATACTTTTTAAATTAAATACTTTTACATCAATGATGGGTCCAATGCTATGTGATAGGGTTCAAACAACATGTGATCCTTAAATTCATCATGAATCCCTATACAACATTGAGAGTCCCCCACATGGAATATCATACCGAAATATACACTGTCATCCCTCGTGTTTTTCTAGAAACACAAGTCCTATTCATTATCACGTTCCACAACACTAGAGCCATCTCCCTCCCTAGATACTCTAGATTTATGATCTTCTTACCTCATATTTTAGGATATAATTGATTTAGGTTTCAAATATACATTGTAATATTCCATTTAGACCATTTATAATTTTGTTTTGCATCTATGAGATAAAACGAAGAATGCCCAATTCTGTCTCATTTTCCATTGATCAAACCAACATCATCATTGATTCATGAACAGTAACCACCACAATTTTTCATACCAATAGTTTCAATTCATTACACTAAAGTAAAATAACACCACAATCATCAACCAAGTATTGGTCAAATAGTTGGACAAATGAAATTCCAATGATGATATAAAAAAATATGAGAGAAAACTATAATCCATAAAACAATATGTTAAAAATAAACCATTTATCATTTATCCTTGATTAATTTTCATTTAACAATACAAATGACGTGGGATAAATAAAAATGAAAAAATAAACAATTCCTCTAATTGAATTTTACTGATTAGGCTTATATATATTATGCTTGTTGAATTGATCCTTGTTTTTAGAAGATTATGAATAATTATGGAAAATAAACAATCATTCCTCTAAGCTTGTGTTTTCATTGATCATTCATGAATAACTATTGGGTGACTATCATTGATGAGATCCTCAAACACTATTTGTTCAATTATCCATTATATTACACTGATCTATTATCGTTCTCCATGAATTCTCTCAAACAATCATCTAAAACTCTACAGATTTAGTAGATGTCTCTGGAGAAATCTTATGACCATATACGAAAAAGATATATCTATCTATACATCAAAATACAAAAAAACCGATAAATCATTTTATATTTTATTTATTCCCACCATGATTTTATCACAAACAGCCCACATCAGCAATGATTATGTCCAACTTATGTTAAAACATACATTCTAAACACAAATATGAAGCCATATTTCTGAAATGGTCAACCATTTGGAGTCATTAATCATTTTTATGAAATGTGAATGCATGTGACATTTAATATATTTCAAAAAATATATTTGGGACACAAAATATTATGTCATTATAGAGCCTAGACATAGAAATAATACACTTAATTCGGAAACCAACATCACATAATGGTACAAGGAACATCTCTGTGTATACTGCTCTCAGGTACTCCCACTATGATTCATGTGATGATTCTGGATACGCAAATGGGGAATAAAATTCCCACAAATGTTCCTCTCTTACAAAACCTTAATATACACCAGATAATCAGTAATGGTAGCTCCATCCTCGATGTCCAGTACATCTTAGTCGATAACGAGCAATGTGTCATGAACATACCTCATCAACTGCGACAGAAAGAAGAAATTATTAACTGGTCCAACTACAATTGTTGAATAATTTGTTATTCCACGAAGTGAACTGATAAATATGTCAATCATGAAATACAACCTAATTCATTATATTAAAATTACAGAAATAGTAAAAACGATGCAACTCTCTAAGGATTACATTCACCATGTCCCCAAATCAATAGCAAGAACAACCTCTATATGATCCTTTTAACTTTCTCGATTCTAAAATTAGAAAATCTACAAACATTAGCAGGCCCAATTAGTATGTGTGAAAATACACAGTAATATTTCAAAAAAATATTCAATAACAAGATGAAAATATCAAATTTACAATGAATTTTATTTCAAATTTAAATTAAACTAGTTTGGAATTTCAAAATCATATTCCAAGAGTGATGATTTACAATTAAATTATAGAAACACATTATAAATTCATAAATGTCATTTCAAATGATGGAAATACTTCACAAATTAGGGAATTATCTTTAAAAATGTTTTCCTTACACATATAGATATTTTCACAAATGTCTTAAATACAAAATTTTATATAAAAATATATTATATAAAACATAAAAAATGTTAAAAAGTTTACAACAACAATATATATACATTAGAAAAACAAAAATTGGAGCAACAAACCACCAATTTAATGACTGTTCTGTAGGAGACAATAATAATGGATATTCATAATAAGATTATTTAAAAATACAATTAAATATCATTCCCCATTTCCAATATGCCAATATTCTCTTAAAAACACATAACATGATTTTAATCAAATGAATTTCTTTTCAACAAGATTATACACAATGTAATATATCAAAAAAAAGTATTCTATTTTAAACAAATATATATTTTAAAAAAATTATATAATTTTACAATGGAATTTCACAATAAAATTCAATCATTAATTTTTCAACAAATTCCTTGTATTTCATAACAAACCCCATATTAAATGTAATGTGGTTTTTTCTCATTTATTCCAGTAAAAACATTTCCTAAATTAAATAAAAAAAATTCATTGTTATAATTTCAATCAAATAGATAATATAAATTAAGCAATTAAAATCTCAAAAATGTTGATAAACACACCACAATTAAATGAATTTTTTTTTCCAATTTCAGGGAAAAAACCATTTTTCTTCATAACACCTATAAAATAGAATTGGAATTTACTCTTATAATCCAATTGAAATCCATTTAATAAATACAAATAATTTTAATTTTATTCTTATAATTAATATTAAAAAAATTATACTAGTGTTTATAAAAATTTGCAAACATAACGGATCAACATACCATAGGATCACCAAATCTCAAATCAAAATGTCATTCATAGAAAACACCAACAGAGAAAAAAACTAGGATATATTGAATTATTCATATATTTATGACCAGAATATTGCATATAAGATCCTAAAATCAATATAGATATTCATGGAACCTTATTGAGGAGAAGAGATAACATGGGAGAATTAAAACATAATAAAAAACCTACTAGTTGAAGATTGAACATGTCCTTTGTAGGATCGATATGATACTAATTATAGAATCGAAATTATAATGTATATGCTCAATATATAGAGGTGGCTGAATTTTATACTTTAAAATTTATTTGATCACTTTTAATGTTGGTTAGAATAATTTATATTGTTTAACATGGTTAAACATGGTAAATTCAAAAAACCTCTATGTTCTACAAACTGGCTTGATTCCGAAAATGTGATTCTGAGAATTTAATTCTAGAAAAGGGAATCCATAAATGAAACATAAAACAATATTACAAAGATGAATATTCTACCTTCAATATTATATAATCATAATAAATAATAATGTATAAGTATAATGATTTATAAAGTAGATATACTTTCCTTAACAACCAAAATGCAGCGGAAAACATGAAACAAAACATGTAACATGTAGTAAATTATTTATCCCAAATATTAGGGTATCCAACAACCATGGATAAAGGATCCATGAATTATATATTCAAGAAAGTATGTCTTACACACACCAGTGTATGAACTTGATACGATGATTTGAGTTTTTCTTGTTATCCCTACATGCCCTCAACATCAAAGTAGTCGGAACCCCTGTCTTCCTATCCTCAGAAGCATTCTAATTTACTCAACTACATTCAGAGTCACATGATGTAACTATAAAAAAGAGGTTCATTACACAAAAAGTGTAAAAAGTCTCTCTCTCTCTCTCTCTCTATAAATTACTTCAGCAGCATGTAATCTCTAGATTGGTCAACTATTAATGAGCTCATTAAAATACGCTACTATTTATAGGCTCAGCTTCAACCGTCGAATCCCTCCTCTAATGGTCATATTTCTCCTATAATTTCAGAGGGAACTATACACATGTCACTCAAACAATGGTTAGTATGTAACTGAATTCATGAAATCATTTTATAACCAAAATACATGTATGAAAAAATATGTTTACTTATCCAAATTCATTTTTCTGAGTGTAAGGAAAAATGAATGTTTGGAGTATATCCAAATCGATTAGGTGTCTATGTAACATGGATATTTGGATTATGATTTATGACGAATCAGGAACCTGAATGATATAGAATTCCAGAATATGAATTTCAAGGAAATTCTGAATCTGAATTCACAATATTTTGGAACCTGAACATAAAATTTTCGGAGTCTGAATTCAATAGAATTTAGAGTCTGAACTCATAAATGTTCGGAGTCTACATTCAGCATACTTAGAGTCAGAACACAAAAGAGTTTGATGTCTGAATTCAATGAACTCGTAGTCAAAACTCATAAGTGTTTGGAGTCTGAATTCAGAGAACACGGAGTCAGAACTCATAAGAGATCCGAGTATGAATTCAGAGAACACGGAGTCTGATCTCATATGTGTTCGGTGTCTGAATTCACAGAACTCAGAATCTGAATTCGTATCCTAAAAACAAAATCCTCTATATCTAAGTAATTTATGAATCAAATTTTTTAGATATGAAATTGAATTTTACACTTTGACAAAATGAATATATGGTCTTAAACAAACCATATCTCCCTTAATACAAGGGTAAATATGAATCCGACTAACTCCCCCCTTGGGCTTTGGAAAAAAATAGGATATTATTCTAGATTTATGGAATGAGACTTATCATATTAATGAAGACATATCGTATAAATGAAGATGAAAATATTCATGGATATGAACTCCTCTTTTGATAAAACTCTCACTTACTTCAGAACATTTCTTCTTTAATTAGTATTATTTTTCCATTCCCCTCTTTGTGATTTTCAATAAGAAATACAGGGAATGGAAAAGAAATGATAGTACTTGATTAATTAATACAAAACATTCAAAATAAAATCAACCAAATTTTTCCTAATGATAGGAAAATTTTATACAAGGAATAAAAAATACAATAAAACACAGTATTTAAACAAGTATATCCTTCCTTTTCCATAGGCATCGACTTCTTCACTATTGTAATCATCTTTGTGAGCCATTTTTGGACTTTATCTACTGGCTTAATAATCTGATCACAATCCTCTGATTTCTGTTCTATGGATTTGATCGTCTCTTCTTGAGCCTTAAGAATTTAATCCTGAACCGTCAATGCTTCTTCTTGTTTTAATATCTTCTATTTAATCCCATTTAAATCCTTCACTTATTGAATTCAATATTTCATTTATAGAGTCAGATTCTCTCCAAAACTGCTTGTGTGATCCTTGATCTTACTATCTTCAATGTAAAATATGTCAATGACAGTATCTTGAACTCATCATGATTTATCATGACCTATATGGTTTTCCGTTACCAACTGGTCCTTTTCCTGCATGATATTTTAGTAGATTCATTGTTGGTGAAAAAATTCATGAAATCAGCCACATGCTTGACACAATTATCCATCACCATATATACAGAATCTAATTTCTAATTTTGTTTGAGATGAATCATCTGGAATCTGGAGTACATGCTTGTAAAATTCATAATGGTCCCAACAAGTTTCTTCAACGACTCATCAAGGAAATCATGTCCAATGGATGCTGATTCCAAATCTGAAACATTTCATGGTGAGGTATCATTTTTCTAGCTCAGTAGGTTTCCTCTTGGAAGGTCCATCAACATCATTCTTCTTCACAACAACATTACTAGGTGTATCAAAAACCACCTATTTTCCCTAATCATCTATAAGAATGGATTCTCCATCCATATATTCATGTTCACTATCAGATAGATGAAATATTTTATCTTCATCTATCTCTTCATTTTCAGCTTATGCCTTAGCATCCTCCGGGTGTATGAAGTCATGATTAAAACATTCTTCTTCCGACAGTATATTAACATCTTCTCCATCATTGTCATCTTTACATTTCTTATATTTCTTATGGGTAGCAATCATTGAAGAATCTGAATCTGACGGTCGGATTGAGAGTTTCTCAGATGAGCTTTTTTTCTCATGGAAATCATCAACTTGCTTAATCAACAATGTGGTGTCACCACTTCTTTCTACTACTTCTTAAACGTCTTCTTCTTCTTTTACTTCATTTAATTTTTCTAGATTCACCATTTTCTTCCCCCATTGTTTTAGGATAACATTTTACTAAGAATGATTTTGGTAAGAGATTGTTTTCAGAATAATTCTTAGTATTAATCTTATAGGATTGCACAATATAAATTACATCCATATTATTCATTTATTTCTATTCTTTGAAATCCCTTTCTAGATACACAACATTGTTCTCCTTCAGTGATTTTTCTGGAGTAGGTTCTTGAACAATCATGGGCTCCCCCTCTTTCTTGTTTTTCATGTCATCCCCCCACTTTGCTACTACCTCATATAGATAATGTTTTTTTCTTCATAGGATTTGGATGTGTAGATTACATTTCTATAGGCTTTGAGATTTTTCCTTCCTCTTATACACCCTTCAATATCCACTTCCTTCCAGCCTTTTTAGATGTTTCAAAAACTTCAGGTTTCATAGTAATAGATTTAGTGTATTCTTCAAAAAAATTAATGAATTATCTGGATTCCTTAGAAAAACCGACTTTCATCCTTTTCGAGGTATCATCGCTAACCATCATGACATTGATATTCCTTGTCTTTTAATATCAAGGAATTTTGAATGACTCCACGCACTGAATAATCAGCTTCGAAAGAATGGCTGGATACATAATGATCCAATCCTTCAGATTTCCATTCATTATATTCTCGACCGTAATCCGAATATATTAACCATGTTGATCTTTCACAGGTTCACCATAAAATAGACAACATACATTTCACATTTCTTCAATGGATCCTTGTCACATTTTCATGGTATGATGAATCCTTGAACCTATAATTCTAGAATCCAATTATTTGTAGTGAGGTGAAGAATCTTCAGTGACATAAAATATGTAAGATTGAGGAACTATATAGTTTTCATATTAACAAAGCTTCCTTGAACATCTGGATAATTATGAGAACAATATTAAAATTCTCCATCTTAAGTAACTCAACTAAAATTTTAATCCTTGGTGTATGAGAGAGAATAATTATTTCCATAGATTTTGAAAGGGATTGATTTCAAAAAGAAGTTAATAAGGAAGATTACCTTATAGTTACCATTCCTAACTTCTGTTTAATGTATTAAAATCTATTAATGGGCAATGATTTTGTGAGAATATCAACATGTTGTTCTTGTGTTCCGATAAATTGAAGAATGATATCTCTTTTTTGTGTGTGATCCCTAATAAAGTGATGCCTAATATCAACTTTTTTGCAAGAGAGTGATGTGTAGAGATTTTACATAATTCAATGGAAAGTGTATTATCACAAAAAATTTGTGTTTTTGTATAAATCATACCATAGTATATGAGTGTTTGTCGCGTCCACAACACTTGATCACCACAACTTCCAGATGCTACATTTTAGGATTCAGCAGTGGAAAGTGCTACTAAGTGTTACTTCTTACATGACTACGAAACTAATGAATATACCTTGAATAGAAAACTTCCATAAGTTGTTTTTCTATCCTTTATACATCCACCAATATTATCATCCAAAAAATACTTCCTATCATTCCTCTACATTAGTCACTTTATGTAGCGAAAAATTATTTTCATAGCCTTTAAATGAAATTATATAGGATCATATTGATATCTTGCGCAAAAGCACACTGAAAGCATTATGTCTAGACGACTAGTTGACATGTAAAGAATACTTCCTATCATACCTCTACATGATGTTTGATCTACTTGTTTCCCAGCACCATCAAGATCATGTCAATTTTATGTACTGATGGGAGTACATATAATGTTAACTCACCCATCATACTTATTTCAAACTTTTATTTCATTATATCCACAAAAGAATCGGTTAAATATTGCTGAGTTGAACCAAAATAATGTTATCAAAATAAATTTGAACAATCAATTTTTTTTCTAATCATTCATTATAAAAACGGTTGGATCTATATTTCATTTATGAAATTTTTTTGAAGAAAAAATCATGTTATTCTATCATACCAAGCTTGAAGGGCATGCTTAATTTCATACAATGCTTTGGTAAATTTTTAAACATGTTCGTGATGTTTTAGATCTTCAAATACAAGAGGTTGTTTAACAAAAAATTCCTCATGAACATAACCATTAAGGAAAGAAATTTTCACATCCATTTGAAATATTTTGAAATAGATGAGTGTTGCAATGGCATGTAGAATAGGAATAGATTCATGTTTATCAATTGGGTCATATGATTCATCATATTCTATTACTTTTTGTTGATTATAGTCTTTAGTAACCAATCTAAATATATTTCAAACTACGACTACGTTTCCATCACACTTATTTATTAAAACATATTTGAATCAAATAACAAAAGATTCCTTTGGTCTTTCAATCATGGTCCAATCATTATTCATTACGAATTCATTGAGCTCATCATGCATACCTTTTATCCAATCATCATCACCTAAAGCTTCATCAGTAATTTTTTGTTATAATTTTGAAAGGAATTCTAGATGTTCTACGTCATTTCTTATGAAACTTCTAGTCCTTACATGTTTATTCACTTCAACAATAATACTATCAATGGGATGATTCTTTAGAAACAACTGATTTGGGTTTTGTAAAACCTATCCATTAGCATAAAGTGGGATTTCTTCTTGGGTAAATGCATCATAAACATTTTCTTGGGCATTTTCCTTACCAAGAGGATCATCTATTAATGGTTGATAATAAGTTTTTTATGACAAATCAGAGGATGTAACTTGAGTTTTTTTAAAAACAAAAGGGACAGTTTCATCAGATTTGACAAGTACTGTTTCTTCAACTATAGAAGTGTTTTTGTTGAATACAATATAATCCTTAGATGTTGTGGAGTAGCCTAACAAATTAAATCATCATATTTTTATGTGAATTTGGGTAGATTATCTTTAGTATTAATAATGAATACCTTTCAACCAAAAGCTATTAAGTTAGAATGTCTAGGATTACTACCATTCAAGAACTTATAATGAGTTTTATTAAGAAAAGGTATAATTAAAACCCGATTTATAGAATAGCAAGTAGATCATATAGCTTCAGCCCAAAAATAATGGGCTAAAAAACACTCACTCAACATTGTTCTTGTTATCTCTTGATGATTTCTATTTCTTCTTTCAACAACACAATTTTTTTTGGTGTTCTAGGTGCTAAGAAGTTATGTGTAAAATCTTTTCTACTACAAAAAGATTCAAAATCCCAATTTTTAAATTCACCTCTATTATCACTAGGAATAGTTATCAATGGAAGGTTTTTA
Source organism: Viscum album (assembly GCA_963277665.1). NCBI lineage: Eukaryota > Viridiplantae > Streptophyta > Magnoliopsida > Santalales > Viscaceae > Viscum > Viscum album. The sequence continues at coordinate 692,455,293 of OY728152.1, forward strand.
TCATTTTTAACCTGGTCTCTAAAACGTTTGAAATAAGAAAAAGCTTCATATTTCTTTTTTAGAAAATAGACCCATGTAAATATAGTTTAATAAATAACTAATACAAATATATAATACATGACTTCTATGCTTCCAGTTTGTATTGGACCTAAATGATCTATATACATTAAATGTAATCCATTAGTAGTTGTGACTTCATCGACTGATTTAAAACATAATTTATCTTTATTTTCAAATTGACAAGGATCACAATCTTTTGAAAAATAAAATCTATAATCTAGTAGATGCTTAAATATTATTTACTTAGAGAGTATGCAAATGTTCCTAAGGTTACCGTGTCCTAACCTTCTATGCCGCAACCATGAATGATCTTCCATTTCACCAAGTCAAGGTATGTCATGGATACTAAGGTCTTCTATGTTTTGGGTGTAAACATTCTTTTTCCTATTGGTTGAAATAATAAACTCTTCCTTGTAATTCTGTACTAAGAACTTTCCATTACTAAAATTCACAAGGTAACCTTAATAGCATAATTGACTTGTGATAGTGAGGTTGTGATTATGACATTAAACAAATAAAACATTTGAAATGAATATTTTTACAAGATGAACAATGTTATATATACTAATAATTTCTCCCTTAGCATTATCTCTGAAAGTTACTTTCCCTCCTTTCGTCTTTATAATCTTTTCAAAGTAGTTTTTCTTACTAGTCATATGCCGGGAACATCTACTATCAATTTACTATGTATTGATGGTGTAACTTTTTTAATTTTAAGGAAAAAATTGTGTTATACTTGAGGAACCCAAACATTCTTAGATCCAGAAATTTTAGAATGCAAAATCATAGGAATCGACATCTTCATAGAAAAATACGCTTTATGAAATCATAAATCCTGAGTTTTTTAGGGAACAATTTCTTGCCATGTTCCCACCACAACGAGACTTAGTTTAGAATGGAGCACATTGAGGAACAAAATAATTGTTTATAAAAAAGTTTAGAACTAGTATAACGAATTCCATAATTATTTTTAGAGGTTGAATTTGGAAAGAAATTTTGTCAAAATTTTCCTTACCTAAGGAAATGTTTGACATTCACTTACTCAAGGAAAATATCACTGACTTAATTTTAGTATGTGTGTAATTATCTTACAATACATTAGCATTAGCAAAGGAGGTTGGCACGAAATCATTTTTCATAGAAATTACATTTTATAGATCCTTAGAATGTCTATCCTTATAATAATATACTTCCTCAATGTTTTTTGAAATACATTCAAAATCAAGTATTTTCTTATCAATATATTTAGAATGATCTTATATTTCATTAGTAAGAATACAATTTCTAGAATTTCCATTATCAATCATTTTCTTCAGTTTTGAATTAACATTATCAAAGAGTTTAGAAAATATATAAACTTCTTCATAGGTAGGTTAAGTACTATCTTCATTAGAAGGAAATTATTCATCATGATATTTATAATATTTATTATCACAATAATTAGCATTCAAAGATACATTGGTCATGGATTTAGTGTTGTGTTCCTTTGCTATTATGCAATGATTTTAATAGGTAGTCTGGCTATTATACCAATATTCTTCTATCTAGAAGATTTTTAATACGATGATTCATTTAACAAGTCTCCACCACCGGCACTCAAGGTGTCATTAGCATTCAAATAATTATTATGTTTATATTTATATTACTTCTTCCTATTACTCTCAGAATGCTTTTCTGTTCAATCTTTTCACTTAAGCATATGACATTCTGGCCTTATATATCCAGCTCTTTTGCATTCGTAACAAGTGACTTCTAAATCGTTATTATAATTCATTCTGTTCATTTGTATCTAGATTGAATGTTATTATATGCATAAATCTTTTTCATCCTTCAAGCAAGATTGGCTAGTTCATTTATTGAAGATTCGCTTCCACTAGTTTCATATTGTAATACATCCTTCTTAGATATAGATCTTGTATCTCTCTCTGGAGTTTTGGATTTCATATGATTTCTTGTTGTTGTAAAGTAGCACTGCCATTCCCATTATTTTTCCTAATATTATCAAAATTAATCCTCGTTCTAGCCTCATGTTAAAGAAGAGTTCCAAATAGTTCAACATGAGTGATCTCTGAGAATTTTCTATTCTCATATATAGTTGTTATCATGGATTCCCACTCATTGGGCATGGTGTCTATTATCTTATGATCATGAGCTTTATCATCAATCCTTTCTCACACATAGACGGTAAACTATTAAAAACAGTCATGCATCTTTGGTGCACCATACAAATGGGTTCTCAATAAGGAATACAGAAACCATGATATTCAGTTCTAAGCATGGATCTTCTAATTTTAATTACACGGGAAGTTCCAAGGTTTTTAACTTCAAGATTATTCCAAATACACTTTGCGGCTTCACGATATGAAAATGGTCTATATATATTTCTTTTCATAAAACAACTCAAATTATTATGTACCTTGTAACTCATTTGAAATTTATCCTTTCTTGGTTGGTGAATGTACTAACTTCATTGTCATGGATTTTATATCCTCCAGTAAGCATAAAAAATTATGTACTCTAGTATTGATATTGAATGTCTTCATATGATCTTTCAAATATTCGTTATCATTCCCATCAAAAATATGTGGTCTAGTAGGAGTCAGATTGTCTAATTAACCAGCAATCATTCATGTCATCTTAATAGAAAAGCTCTCTACACAATCATGTTAGTGATAAAGTTTGTAAACAAGGACATGAATATCATGAACATAGAATATATAGAACAATGATATCTTGAGAAAGAAATCATATTTTTGAATATAATTATTTTAGATACCTCCTCTGATAACAATTATATGATCGATATTATACTAATTGTAGTATCGAAATGATAATATAGATGCTCAATATACAAGAGGGGGGTTAATTGTATACATTAATATTTATTTGGGAACTTTTAAAGTTGGATAGAAACCATTCTAATGTATAACATGGTAAATTTTCAAAACATCTATGTTATATAAACTAGATTGATTCCAGAAATGTGATTCTGAGAATGTAATTCTGGAAAATTGAAACCAGAAATGAAACATAACAAAAGTTTACAAAGATAATGATTCTTCCATAAACCATATAGAAACCAACTAAATCAGAGTGTAAAAGTATCAGAAAGTATAATACTGTTATATTTTCTTCAATGATCAATATGTAGTATAAAACATGAAACAAAACAATTAACAAGTAGTAAATCATTCAACCAAAAGCGTAGGGTATACCACAACCTTGGATAAATGACCATTGATTTATACATTCAAGAAAATCTGTCTTACCCACATCAGGGTATGCCCAAGATATGAAGATCAACGTCTTTATTTCTATCCCCGCAAGCCCTAAACTTCAATGTAGTCGAATCCTCTATCATCCTATCCTCAAACGCCCTCTAATGAACTCATCAGCATTCTGAGTCGCACAATGCAATTCTGAACATGATGTTTAGTACGCACAAAGTAGGAAGAGTCTATCTCTATATAGATCTCTTCATCTTCATGTAATCTCTCGATTGATCAACATGTTATGAGCATTTTCAAATGATCTCTTATTTATTGACTTAGTTTCATTGGTCAGCTCCCTTCTCCAAAAATCATTATTTTCCTTGAATTTTGGAGGGACTTGTACACGTGTCACTCAAACAACGGTTATTGAGTAACTAAATTCACAAAATCGTTTTATAACCAAAACTTGAGTAAGAAAAAATATTACTACTTAACCAAATTCATTTTTCGGAGTGTAAGAAAAAATGAATGTTCGATGTCTAACAAAAACTATTCAGTGTCTACGAAACATGTATTTTTCGATTATTTTTTCGGATGAATTCGGAACCTGATTTTTATATAATTCCATAGAATTAATTTCAAGGAAATTATGAATCCAAATTCAAAAGAATTCAGAACCTGAACATACAATGTTCATAGTCTGAATTCATAAGAATTCAGTGTCTAAACTCATATATTTTTGGATTCTGAAATCAGAGCACTCGGAGTCATAAATCATAAGAGTTCAGAGACTGAATTTATAGAACTCAAAGACAAAAATCATAAGAGTTTGATGTCTAAATATGGAGAACTCAGAGTCATAACTCATAAGATTTTAGAGTCTGAATTCAGAGAACTCAGAGTCAGAACTCATAAGAGTTTGGAATCAGAATTCAGAGAACCTAGAATCTGAATTCGAATCCTTAAAACAGAATGCTCTAAATCTAAGTATAATATGATTATGAGGTTATAGTTATGAATGAAACTTTTACAGGCAGAAAAAATAATGAACAATAAAAAAAACTGTAAGGATAAATTTCATTTCGAATGTAAAATTTTCTTTTATTAAGTAAAACATAGGGTTAATTAAATTTATCTTAAGGTAACGTGTTTGTGATTTTAAAAACACTAAAAAATTAGAAAGTCATAAGTAAAAATTATTGACACAACATTCTCAAATCTTTGAATCACATCCTGGAGGGATTAAAGAAACCCAAAATCATTCATGGGATATCTAATGGTAAGTGAAACTGAAATTTGGTCATATTGGGTGCACAGTTTGGTAAATAATTCAAAAGCCATGCGAATCCCATTGTCAAATTTTTCCTATATTGTTGTTGAATGGAAGAAGGTTTGGAAAACCAGGCTCCTCTCATGCACTAGCCTATAAATATCCAAATACTATAAAATATTAACCAATAAAAACGATAAACTACAAAAAAATACTTTTAAAAAGTTAGGGTTTGTGAATACTTAAAAATAGTAACATGATGTTACTCCATGCCACCTTAGAACGATTTTTTCCATAGAAATCCTACGACAAAGATTCAATGTAAAAAAGATGATATAATAGTTATATTATCAGTATGTCCCTCTAACAACAATCACGTCTATCTGAACTGTACGACCATTGCACGTGAACTAAATGTATCATCCTCCTACGATGTAACTTAATTTATGTCTCAACTATCATTACTATTCATTCAGTCACAGATAAATCAGGTTTATCTTCATGATCACTGCATCTCAGAAATGAGATGGCTGAGACTGATACATTCTCAGTTGTGAAACATGAAACTTGTTATTGATCGATTAATGTTGTGGTAGTAGTTATGAATTTGATGAAACATTCTCCACATTCTCAGAAACATCAAATGGTCCAAATAAATTTGGATCCAAATTCCATTTCCTCCCAAGCTATCAATTACCCAATAAGGTAGAAACCATAATTAACCGTTGGTCATCTACTGAGAATTCCAAATTTCAAAATTGATGATCAGAATATGAAATATATCCACTTTGTTCCATCTATATCTTATGAAAAAAATTACTGAATATTTTCATTCATCTCTTTTACCATGCTCAGTACAACCAAGGAGCCTTCACCAATCTCTAACCAACACAATATAGACTTATAGGGATGACCATAAATGGACTCAAAATGATACATTCTAAACATGTAATGGTATGTTTTGTTATATGAAAACTCACTTGCTAAAATTATCATCCCCAATTCCACCACGGTTTTGAACACAAGTGTGTAACATATAGTCATGAATTTGTATTGCTATTTTTGTCTAGATTTCATATCGTGGATCTTATTCAATACTCGAATGAACAAGATATCATACTGCCTACTAAATGAATATTCAAAAATTAGAATATTACCAAGGATCCCAATTCAATTACATAACGGATGTAACTACCTAAAAATGAACAATATCTTCCACATATAGGTTTTCAAACTCCTCTATAATGGTTATATCACAAATGGGTATAATGTGATCTGATTCTATCAGTCTATCTATCACAACCCATATTTAATACTTCTTCAATTGTGAACATGTAATCCCATCCAGAAACTTCATATAGATTTTATCCCACTTCCATTTAGTTATTAGATGTGGAAAAAGAAAAACATCAGGTATATAGTGTTTGGAATTCACCTATTTGCACATATTACACTGAGATACAAACTGAATAGTGTAACCAATCATTCATGGACAAAAATTGTACCACATTATGTCAAAGAAAATATTTGTGGTTTCAAGGTTCATTACTGAATCAAATATATGTAGATCCACTATAAGAGATTTCCTTTTTAGATACAGTCTGAAAAATGTTTATTAATGCATAAAATGGCCCCTCTAGAGAATGAACAATAATAAATGTTCTCCTACCACAATTAGTGTATGTAATTCTACGGAACTCAACATCATGATAATGTTCATGATGAATCATCCTGAGAAGATAAAATATCCACTGATGTGATTCAAAGACACCTCGATCCCTGATTATTTAACCCCAATATGCAACTTTTCATGAAGTACCATAATATTCCAGTCTTCTAATTATTATTTCACAACCTAGGTCATAAGTTTACTTCTCATATAATCTAAAACGAAATTCAACTTTCCTAGGGAACAATACATTTTGAAATTGAAATACTGTAGGTGTTGCACGCAATTCCATTATAGTTGATTCAAATACTTTTGAGAGATGACATAGCTATTTTTCTTATTACCAGTAAATACTATTATACCTTTTCTTAAAGTTAAACCCATCACCTCATAAGTTCATTCACCACACCTTGATGTTCATGGTATTGGTTCTGATAGTTATTATCATGTGACATAATCTAATGAGATCCATATGTAACAACACGATTTGCTGTATAAGAACATAACCCAATACTATACCTGATGCATCAAAAAAGACCATGTATCCCATCATTCCATTTAGAAGAGTGAACTATGGTGCTGTAGTGAAATGAATATTCATATCTACAAAACAGTTCATCAATTTTCATCGCAAGTAATCATTAATCCATTATAAATTAGAACATTACTTAGAGAATACAATATCGACAATTATATCATGAACTAGGGTTAATAGCCATTTATGCGCAAGAAGCTCTAAATAAAGAATAAATTTTATTGTTTATTGCTGGTAATAATATCCTTCACCTTCTTATTATCAGCTGATATTTCTTGTTTCATACCTCATGTCCCAATAAAATCACATCCTTAATTCTGAAATCACACTTTAGAAGCTTTGCCGGAAGTTGGTAATTCATTAGTAAACATGGGACAATTCATAGATGATGCACAAAAAAATCATATACATAGAGTAAACAAGGATGTCATACAAAAAGACTAAAAAATGTATCATGTTACTCATTAAAGGTCTTGTTCTTCAAATCCATGAAAACTGTAGGAGCATTGGACAGGACAATGAGCCACTACTACAAAATAGGCCTTTTACAGAGGTAGATAAGTCTTTTTCAGTGCAATAAAGTGTTGAATACATGATTTTGGTTAAAATACATGGTTATTTATAAACATTGAATAATTAGTAATAATGGTTTCTTATATTGGTAGGAAAAAATCCTCGATAAATGGGGCATTTATCAGTTCTTCAAAAAAGTTCGATAATGGAATCGTTGATCAGTGCATCAAATTATCACCTCTAAAAGAATAATATATCAGTTCATATGAATGCATTGATAAATGGTATATTCAGTGACTTCAAAAGGACTGATAAAGAATTCCATAATCTACAGATATCAATGAACTAAAAAAGGAATTTTTTCAGCTCTTATAAGTTTTATGATATTGTAATCATTTATCTGTGCTTTTAATAGATTCGATAAATGTGGATTTTATCAATGATTTTAAAAAATATATAAAAGGGCCACTCATCAATTTTTTGTAAGAGAACACTATAGCACCACTATAGTGTGTTGTAATAGAACACCCTAGTATTAGAAACAAACAAGATACAACTACAAAAATTCCCAATATATGATTTAAATGAAGCGATAATTTAAATACAAATACAATAATGAAACTTAATATTAATGAAATTTAAAACTTGGCTTTATACATTTACATAAATAAAAATTAGTAAATACATTAAAAAAATCAATGTTATTTTATCTATTAATCCATACAAGACTCATATTATTGCTGAAAACAACAGACATGGTCGATCAAAAGAACAAAATTGTATTAGAAAAAAACTTTTATGTTTGTAACAAAATAAATAAATAAATTAATAAAAAATGTTAATTAGAAAATAATTTATGTCAATTTAAAATAATAAATTTCACTCGGGGACATTGAAGTCACATCGTGAATTAGATTGAGGTTGGAATGATTTCCACAAGTATCAAATGACATTTTGAACATTTTTCTAATGTATCAAAACAATATGAATGTGTTTTCATGGTTATGAGTATGGCAGTTGTCTTTTAAAAAAAATATCATTTTAAATTGGAAAAAATCAGAATTGAGATATCCTGATCACATCATGTATCAGTTTAAATGAAATATATTCGTACACATCACAAATGAAATATGAATAAGATTCTAAAATTATAAATATAATCTCATTTTGTTTGGTTGGCTTTCTGGGATTTACACTTTTATAACTGTTATGTTGATTTTAAAATGAAAATGAACAATTTGTGTCATGCAGGTCACATCTGGTATCATATTGATGTTCGTCTGATTCCTACAACTCAAAAATGACATAGGTATCATTTCCATAAAATATAAAACAATATAAATGTATTATCTTAGTTCTGAGAAGAATTTTTGTCCACTTTACTAAAATTGATGAAAATTATTAACAAAAATAATATCTTTTAGACATACTATTCATGTTGTATGTCAGATTGAGGTGATAATGATTCCTAACAGTCCCAAATGTCATATTTATATTTTTCCAAAATTATGAAAAAAAAAATATTAAGGTGTTTCCATGGTTCTGTGATTGTCACATTTCTTTTTTTTAGAAAAATGTTATTTTATTGTTAAAAAAATCAATTTATCTCATACAAGTTACATTGTGTATCAGATTGTGGTGCAGATCATTCCTACACATCAAAAATTTCTTATGGATCATTATCCTAATTTATATAAATAAAATTAATTTTTTCCCATATTTGAGTTGGATAGATTCTATTTTTACTATTATTGATGTAAATTTGAAATATAAATATGAACATCAATTCATAACAGTCACACCGTGCATCAGATTGAGGTTTGACTGATTCATGAATATCTCTAATAAAAAATGAATCACTATCCTAAATTATCAAATCCATATAAATTTGATTGTTCATTTTGGAGAAGTTCATTTTTATTTTTTACTAAAATTGATGTCAATTTGAATATAAATATTCCCTTGGGGGCAAATAAATCACTATGTCAGTCAGATTGAGGTTCGTCTAATTCCAAAATGTCTCAAATGACTTTTCGATCATTAGACTAAATAATTAAAAAAATATGATGGTTTTTGGGTTTTCTTAATTATATCTTTTGACTTTTTTTACAAAAATTCATTTTAAAAATTAAAATGATCTTTTACTTGTTCAAATAACATTGTGATTCAGATTACGTGGCAGCTGATTCCAACATATCAAAAATATAATATGGGTTTTTATGATAATTTATTTAGATATTTAGAATGTGTTTGATCAGTTTTGAGTTAGTCATTTTAAAATGTCTCATTAATTATATGTTTTTTTACTATATTTAATTTATTAAATACTAGGCATTGAGACAACAATTGATTATGAGGCCTCGAGTGCCTGAAATGATCCATCGAAAAATGATAATCTATAAATAGCACGCATGTGTGGTTTTACAAAAATAGTTTAATAACTACTAAATCAGTTCCAAAATTTGAAATCTAAGGGCGTTTTTGCATTTTGGATGTACTATTTACCATAGACGCAACATAATATTAGTCATCATAGGCCTTCGGTGAGAAAATCTGAAAATGGAATAACCCTAAATAAAATAATAAAAGTAAATTATATTATCTTTCAATTCGTTACACTAAAGAAAATTGACAGAAATTTATAATCTGACACCAATGATGATATTATGAGTGTATGTATTTATTAGACAAATCCTAACATTGGATGGTGTAATCTAACTGTGGAAGTTAGTATTTGGTCGTAAATAAAATAACCAAGTAAAATTATATTATTTTCAAATCCTTATAACTCTAAAATGGTAAATCGAATTTGAAATATGATATTAATGATAAGGTCTTGAGGTTGTTTTCATCTTAGTTGGGGCCTAACCATGACTGGTGCGAGTTGAGGGGGAATGTTAATTTCAGAACTAATTTTGAGGTTCATTGAAATAAACATGCGAGAAGATTATTCTTATGTTTAAATCGGTGCTCAGATGAAAAATACAATGGCACCATGGAATTCAAAACACCGTGAATCACCTGAGAAGGGCCTAACCTGACCAACACGGGTTAATAAATAAAGATAAATTTTAGTATTTTAGTGAATGAAAATTATACATAAAAGGAATTCAATGTCTATTTTATTCAAACTGTTTCTGCTCTGACATAATCTCCAATCAGCACTGGGGTGAAGCAACAAGGTGATGAAAAATCATTAATGATTCTCGTTAATGATACATCGTGACGACGCACAACGCATCTCCAAACCATAAAAAAAATAGGGATCTAGAGTTTCAAAACACCATGGGGAAACTCTCTAACGAATGAGAATTTATGTCTCTCTCCAACGATGATGTCCATCGATGAATGCCATATAATCAAGGATCGACAAATGTCGGTGTGAAGGATTCAATAGATGACGAACGACAATGAACTCCTAGGGATTGTGGATTGATGAGGGCTCGTAGCTTCATCCCTCATCCTTGATGGATCATGAATCCAGGTATGGGTATAATTTTTTTTAAAATTTCCCCATTCATATTCTAAAACAATTAACGTGGATCATCCCATGAAGAAGTTGATCAGTGGATCTTGTGTTCTTACAGGAGGTTATTTTCTTTGGGATTTTTTCACTATGATTAATGATTATACGATAGATCTATGATCTCGTGTGTCCATTATTTTTAAAAATAAAACACAAATGGCAAAGGACGTCATGAACAATTCATGAGCCGCTCTGATTTTGCATTAATCATGGACACAACCTCTAAAAGGTGTCACGTAAGATCCGAGGCCATTGTAGTGATTGAAGAGACCTGAGAGTCCTGAGGTTGAAAACAAATCTTAGATCGGACCACTAGAGAAGACCCAAAGGCTAGTGGATGGTACCCTCGCCGCACCACCACTAGCACAGCGACACCGAAGTCCAGTGGAAGAGGCCACAGACTGGAGGTTGTGCCACTAAGGCACAAAATGGGGGACGAAGAAGTCATCTCACCTCGACCACACTGGAGGAGGGGGCACACTCGCTGTGTACTACAGTGGAGGAGGGCTACAGACCATTAGCCTGGGCGCCATCATGGTTCTGTGTAGGAAGAGCAGCCTTCTTCATGTGGGCCGCATGGAGACCACATAGAGAAGGTGGATGGCTTATCGGCCATGCATGCTATAGTAGGACTAACCGCGCACGTTCGTGCCAAACCGGTTGGTCTGGGGCGGCTGGCCGGTGTTCCCAAGTAGCCCATAAAAACATTCTATGTGGTTATTTTAACGGACCGAGACACCATGATATTTCCAGGGCACATGGAAACTTGTGCTATAAAAAGATATCCGCCAAACAGTGAGGCCTAATGGGCCAGGACAATGAGCCAAAATGTCGATATAGGGTCATGCAGGAACCCTGGGCATGGTTGGTTTGGTCGGACAGAAGAAGTCATATCTGGACCAGAATCAACCACCAATGTTTAGAAATAGGGACGTATCTCTCAGAACTTGTGTCCGATTATGTTGATGTCAACAACATTAGGACTCATGTGATGTGAAAGATTTTATGAAATCATATATGAATGAGTAACATGGATGTTTATCATGTGAGACTCTATTACTTAGCTATTAGTGAGACTCCATGATTCATCTACCCAGTGAGGCATCGAGACTTAGTTACCCAGTTATACTCAATTACATAGTTATTAGTGAATCATAATGACTAAGTAAGCCAAAAAGTCTCCATAATTAAGCTATTAGTGAGACTCCATGACTTAACTACCCAGTGCAGCTTCACGACATAGATACGCAGAGAGAATCCATGAATAATCAATAAATGAAACATCAGGAATCAGCTACCCAGTGAGACATCGTGACATAGCTATTAGCGTGGCTCTATGACTCAGCTACCATGTTAGGATTCATAACTCAGAAATTTAATTGGATTATGGAGACCAAGATATCCTAAAATACTAATCAGGTATGATATCCATTGGAATAAACAATATTCAGTGTTTGTAACTATTGGTTTTTCTATTAATACATTATGTTTAACCTATGTCAATAAGACTCTAACGAATCTAATATTTTTTAATTATATTGTTATTTCCTTTGTGGATTTTTGTGATACCTGAGTTAGTTACGTGTACCCAAATGAGTATTTAGTTACTCATCCCTGCATGGGCTTCGCCGACACATGTTGTGCCTGGTGTAGACAATCAATGACATGGAAGAGGACTTGGTGGCCCAGGACAGGGCGGTTCCTAGTGAGGTCATACAGCAGGTATGTTCATCTAAATCTTCCATAAGTTAATATATACTTACCCATTAGGTGGGGTTTCAAGCAGACGACTATCATAGATTCCAAGCATTTTCTTGATTTTAGTTCATACATTGTTTGGTTTGTATTCTAAACAAATTTACATATATTTTTTACTATTACTCAGTGTGTTTTGGTGGAATGCAGGTTTATTTTTTCAGATTTGGGGCATGGTGGTGTGTGCACTCACATAAAGGTTCTCATGAAATGCCTCACACTTGTAGGATGATTCCTTTGGTTCTATTCACCAACCACTATCCTTGGATGCGAGCTTGGGGTGTGTCATGGCATTTTCCCTGAGGGACATGTAGTTAAAAATTGGTATCAAATGTGTCCAGTTCTACATAAAAGATAGGGACTCTATTATTTTGTTTTCGGGAAAGAGTGCTAAATGATTCGATTTCGAGATTCATATACGGTGAGTACAGTTTGGGTGTTGAGGTCGATGCATCCCTACACTAGGACCTTGTATTCTTCTTTTCTTCTATACACATATAAACGCTTCTTGTTTGGATCATATAGGAATTGAGTATTTCTTCATGATCTTTTGGTGTCATAGTTATCTCACTAGGAATAATAAATTAACCATGTTATATCATGATTATATTTCAGGATTAATCAGCATAGATTGCTAGCTAGGATTATAGTGTGTGACCATGAGGATAGTCCATAGAGTGATGAGGCTTCGGTACTGGTATAATTTCCTAAATGATACCTTCGGGCTATTCCCCAGTTATACCAATACCTGTTAGTCAGTAGTTACTACTGACACTACTGATAATGAACACATGTGTGCTCAGTTCCGTAAATGATATTCAGTGAAAGAGTACTCTTAGATTTAGAGGAGAGTTTCAATCATAAGTACTAGGAATAGGCAGGAGGTGGTGACTGGGTAGCCATCTAGATAGGGCACCATTAGATCATATGGTGATCTAAGTAGAGATCCTTATACATGGATTTATAGGGCGATGATAAGGTTTAGATTACTCGATCATAAGATAAGGTGGATTTTTATTTGACAGAGCATTAGAAACATTCATAGAGTATGAAATATTTCCATATAATCTAATGGGTTTGTGCGAACAAGAGATTATATAGGACTACATGTATGTAGCTATGTATTCATTAAGGCATGTCATCATTTCTAGGTACTCATTGAATATGATACGACCAGTTCATCATTTCGCAGACCTCAAAGAATGGTCTGTTTATGGAAATATCTACCAGTTCTATTCCTATGTACAGTCATAGTTAGGATTAGGAGATAGAGTGAACAATTTTTGTTGGAAGTCCTTTGGATGTTCGGATACAACTAGAGGATGTCAATAGTGGGAAAGAAATAATCCAATGTCAATCTCATATACATGGACGAGAGGGAGGATCTTAAAAGAGGTCCCAAATTACGGGGTCCATATCTCCGGGATCATAGGGAGTGTCCAGTCACCCTAGTAAGAGGTAATTATTTTCAAAAGATTGTATGGGACATAACTCTAAAGATTTCACAACCCATCATTCTGACAGTGAAATTGTGGATCATCCACCAGGGCAGAGGAAGTGACCGGAACAAATGAATCTATAGGGTGGAAAATATGGTATTGGAGATAGGATAGAATCGTGATGTGTTATACATTTCAACATGTTATAACCACCACATCAACATTGTCCACACTAGTCTCAGGGAGCTAGAGGACATGGGTTGAGAGATGCTACATGCTGTCAAGGAGTATGACACGTGGACACCAAGAATGATTCAAGGTATGGTGTGCATTTCCTCCTAGATTTTGTAATAATAGACATAGGTGATAATCATTCCTTCTTATCACGTATCTTGTTCAAGACCAAGGGTTTTTGGTTAAATTGTTGAGTTGATCCAAACTTCTAGAGACACATAGAGGAGGAGACTTGATAATCACTCTTATGATGATGATTTGATATGACCCATAAGGTGAGTGATTTAGTTGGACCCTCTTGGTGGTAGGGTCGAGGCCTTACATCATTATTTTGGGTATGGAATGGTAATCTAGAGTTCATTTATAGATTGTCTATTTTAGGAAAAATGAGGTGGTATATCTGCATAATTGGAATGTTGTTTTCCTTTGTCGGTGAAAAATGATACCCATTCAACATTAGATAAACTCAAGAAAATGAGGGTGAAGATGATCACACTTGAGTCAGCCAGCCTTAACCACGTGGCAGTGGATGTTATTAGTTTTCACATACCAAATGTAAAGGCAGTGTGGATGAAAATCCTATAAGAATATGTTTCTAGGATGACCTCCCCATTGGGGGGGGGGGTGGACTTATATATCATTCTACAACATGGGGTAGCACCGATATCTTCAACAGAATATCAGAGGGCCTTCGTTGAGCATCACAAATAGGGGTTGTAAGTGGGATTATTTCTGATTAAGGGATTAATATGACCCACTGTTCGAGTTTATGTGTGGAATACCACCATGTTAACCAAGTGGAAGTGGATAATGATTACACAATAACAAAGGGTATATAGGAACATCAATCAATAAAAGGGAGAGACATTCACATGGATGTAATGGGGCCCAACGACCTTTCAGTAGTTGAGGCATCGAAAATGGTTGTAGTTCCTCAAGTACTATGATATTTAGATATTATATACTCATAGGAAGGGAATGATGCGGGAAGACACACTCACCAAGAGATAATGCCTACAACTTCTATGTGATTTGAAAGAGTAGTTACCAGTGACACAAATATCCTTGGAGGATTACGGTGAAGCATCATTCCTTCAGTTGATGAATATCAATCCTACACTCTTAAAGCGAGTTTGGGAGGAACATATTGTCAATGTTGACTATGAGGCCCAATGTGCTTATTTATCTTCTAGAGAAGCTCTTGATACAATTTTGATAGGTGAGGAGAACATAATCCTTTACAGAGGATGAATCGTAGTAGTAGTGATGTTGTAAGAGGAGGTGTTGAGGGAGTTAAATACATCCCATTTGGCGGTGCATCCTGGTGGGGAAAAGATGTACCTGAACCTCTAACATCAGTACAGGTGGCCCGGGTTGAATAAAGAAGTGGATGATCTCATTTCATGATGCCTCACAATTCAGTAAGTGTTGGCCAAACATTAGGTCCCAATAGGGTTCGCACTACCTCTAGAGGTGCCAGAGTGGAAATTGGATGATATATCATTTGAATTCATGAATAGGTTACCACACAATACTAAGGGCCAGAATTCAATCTTGTTGATCATAGACCGACTCACCATGTCAGCTCACTTTCTACCCATCCGGGAGATGGGATCGGTGTAACACCCGAGGCTTTTATGAGAAATATTTTGTTTTTAAATCATCAAAGTAATATTTCACTACACAAAATACTAGATTGTCTTGCATTACACACAATCATGGCCGTCCTCGATAGCTTGCATCGTACGCAATACCGAGTTTCACTAAAAAACGATATGCTATTAAAATATTATTAAAACTAGTCGTTATGAATAGTAATAACCATTTTTTTAAATGTTATAAATTTTATTTTTGAAAATGGACTTCATTTTTGGATTTGAATTATTGAAATTAGCCTAGGGTAAAATTTTGGTATTTTTCTGAAAACTATCAATTTTTGATGAATAGTGAAACCACTAAGTGGATGTTAAAAAAGATGAATTTTTCATTAAATGTAATTTTACCTCTTCTGTGAGTGGAATTTCAAAAATCCGAGAGACACAGTTGATGTCAATATGTAAAAAGTGGTTCAATGAGATGAAAATAATTTTTTGGTGAATAGTAACTTATTACTTTTATTTACCACGATTAAAAGTAAATTGGGTTAGTAATGGTAAAAATGTTATTATTATTACCCTAACACATGTCCTAATTCTATTTGATAAGTTTAATTCAACCAAAAACAACTTTTTGAATAAAATATGACCATTAAGGCCCACATAGATTAGATTAGGACATTTATTATCAATTTACTTATAGAAGTGTTAAAATAGTTAAAATCAAAGTTTAATATCTAAATCATTTTAATATGGGGTTATACATAAGATAAATTAGACTATAAATATTCATTAGAAAGATAAAAATATTTCCAACATAATTGTATTTTATTTATAATTTTTAGAAATTAAATAATTTATTTATTTATGACACAACAATGATGTAGTAATTATCTAATTAATGAAATGTTGACAGAATTAATGTTATAAATACCAAAATAAATGTAATTTGAGACTTTTTATCAATTACACTAATTTTTTAGGATAATATGACATGTTCGTATTGATTTAATTAACTTTTTTAGAACTAATCATTCTGTCATAATTTTAACAAAAATCAATTACTAAATAGTGTCAAAATTGACATAAAATAGTTTTTAAAACAAATATTATATTATTAATTGTTATTTTATTCCTAAAAATCTAAGGATAGGAAATATGACTTATATAAGGATATATATATTAATAATAAACAACTTGGGGTTCGTTTGGATTTTTATAGTATGTTTATTAACCTTATAGAGTAAGAACATAAGAAGACACAGTAATAGTAAAATTATTTATCTTAATGTTAAATCTAAATGATAAGGTTAAAATAGGAACCTAAACTTGTCAAAATTCTATTTTATGAGATTATTTCGACCCCTCCCAACCTTTTCCTTGAAATAAATCAATTTTGAGTTATTTAAAACCGATTTTGGCTTTATAATAAAATAATATTTTTAGTTATTCCAAAGGTGCCCCTCTCCTCCCTTATAAAAGGGCACCTCCTCCCTCTCTTCCTCACACCACATTGAGCCTTCATGCTCGGCCAACCCCTGCCAATTTCTTCTCTCCACTTCCCTAGTGACATCCTAGAGGACCTGGTCTTATTCAAAGAAAAATTTTAGTCCCCTAAAAGGAGGCCTCAAAGAAGCGCTTCAAAGAAAAGGTAATGCCCATTACCGATTCTTTCGTCTTTATTTCTTCTTCCATTTATTCTTCTTTAGTTGTTTCATCATGAAGTAATAACATAAGTATCACTCATATTATTATAGTTTATTATATGTATTAAACAAACCTATTTTACCATCTATCCATCCTACGGAAAATGAAATCACCACGCATGCGTACGTACGGAATACTGTCTCCACGTCTTGGTGTAATCTATTTTCCACCTCCACCTTACTTGGATGGGTATAATGGTGTAAATCTTGAATATATATGATTATTTTAAATTGATATTGATTCTGAAATAGTATACATACACTCCAATACAATTCCACGATCATGGGAACGATATCATCGCTCGTGCGAACATATGGAATACCGTCTCCATGATGTGATGTGACTAGTTCTACATGATCATCATTGCATAATGATTATATAAATTAATTGAATGAATTAATATGATACATATTACACTAATACCATTCTGTAAATGAGGTATCTATAACCTAAAATGAATAATAAGAATTTATTCGACAAAACAAGCATAAGAACAAAAAGTAATAAACACCCGAATAACAAGTAGCAATGAAATATTAGTAATAATAAGCTTAGAATATGAACATATATGATATCATAAAAATTTTTATGATTCTTTAATAATTCAATGACATTATTTAAATCATTATAAAGGAGGTTCGGTCACTTACGAAGCAAATTGGACCTAAGGTAAGGGAAATATCACAATCTCATTTTTATCAGATATTTTTTATACCATGGAATTTACTAGGGAGTATTTTATCATCCAAATCCATGTTTCCTCAATATGTAATATTATTTTCATCCACCTAAAAATGTTTAAATCCAATTTTACCCTTCGGTGAGTTTTTAGTAAAAGATATGAAATGAATCTTTTGTCATTTTTCGTACGAGGTACTTTTTGAATTTTCAGACAAATGTACGAGAAGAATGTTTTTTTAACATATATGACATGAATGTAATTTTAAAATATTATTTCCAAGAATATTCCTTTACATGTTTCAAGTTTATTTTTAATCAAATTCTTTTATCTTAGAATTGTATGACATGTTAAGAAAGGAAAAGTGTTTTTGAAGTATAAAGGATAATTTCCTTAACAATGGAGTTAAAGAGTTTTATCAAAATTATTTTCCATCTATGATAATAAAGGGTTGTGTTTCTATCCCTATTATTACATTTATTTGATTATGTTGTGATGGAATTTTTTTAATGAATTCTTTTATATTATATGAGTTATTTTATGATGTAACGATGTTTAAGATTCCCATTTTTATTACATGGGTTATGCTTTGATGTATGGTTTATGATTTTGTGGAACACATAAGAATGGTATCATTATGAGATGGGTGGGACCTATATCTATCTCCAATGCATTGTGTAATGATTTTATATCTCATGAGATAGACATGGCTGGAACAGCAGGTTAAACCGGTTCAGTGAAACAGGACTGGAACGAGGAGTGAACTCGGTTCCGAAATGGACTTTGTCCGCTAAGATAGTCTTGGAAATGATTCATGACTAATAAGAAATGATTTTCTATGATTATGTGTGTATCCCACAATGTTTCATGTTTTATGTTATGATTATTGGTATTACATTTCACTACTATGATTTATCCCATGTTATGAAATTATGATCTCTTTTTCAGGTTATGATTTCTAAAAGTTATGTTCTTATGAATATGATGTTATTGATATTTCTTTTATTTACCCTTACTGAGAATTTGAGCTCACCCTTTTGTATGTTTTATTTCCCCAGGTCAGGAATAAGGTTATTAAGTACGATATGCCAAAAGGGACTATAGATATGATGAAATAAATGGGAGATAGTGTAGACGCTTTATGAACCAGTTGTTTATGATTCCCATTTTCTAAAGACACTATACATATACGGTCCTTTAATGGTTTTTTTATTTTTTGTAATAATTGTGATTCAATTTTGAATTAATAACAATTTATGTAAAGTATGGGTCGTTATAGTTGGTATCTGAGGAAAGGTATAGTAAACATTTGGAAACTAGGATGTGAAAGCCTTAGTAAGAACCCTAAGGATAATTCTATCCATAGAACACAATCTTAGTGTTTTATAAATGACCATGAATAACCTAGGATAGGAACTTAAGTGTGGAATTTTATTCTTGATTATGTGGTTTTCCTATTATAATTAGTGTTTCTCACACTATGCTTCTTGGTTTTAGTCAATGGCTAGAACCCGAAGGATCCGTGTTAATGCAGAATGTGATGGGAAATGCAATGATTATACCCCTAAGCAACCAAAAGTTATGGGATTTGGAATGAAAAATCTTGTATCATTGATCACACAGCATTCTCATGCTATGAATCATGCGGGACTTCAAAACGAGAAAATAAGGAGCAACATTCTGTTGAATCCTTCATGAGGCAGCGTCCACCTACATTCAGCGTGTCTACTGATCCATTAATTGCTGAACAATGGATTAGTACTACTGAAAAGATATTTTAAGTTCTTCAATGTTCTGAACATTATAAAGTCATCCTAGTAGTGTATCGTTTGTATGGAGATGCTGATCAATGGTGGCATCTTTTCAAGAATACGAGGCAATGAGATGAAATTGAGTCCATGGAATGCGACGAGTTCAAGAACTTATTTTTCAATAAGTACATCCCTCGTATTATCTGAACAAAGATAGAGAAAGAGTTTCTTGAACTGATGCAATAGGATGACGAATCTATTCGTACCTATGAAGCAAATTTTACAAGACTTGCAAGGTACACTTCTGGTATTATTATCCAACCTGAGAGTAAGAAAGATCGATTCTTTAGTGGCATAAAACCAATTCTTCAAAGGCCGTTAGCCATAAGGGAATTCAATAGCTACTAGGAAATCGTTCGGTGTGCTCTCAAAGTCGAGATGGTGATTGGAGTAACCCATCAGTCATATGGGTTTGATATGAATAGAAAAATGGAATTCATAGGAAAATCTAAAGAGCACACTGAAAAGGATATGAGCTTTCCCTTATGCTCAATGTGTGGAAAGAAACATGGAGGGAGTTGTCTTAAAGGGACAAGTAAATGTTTCAAATGTGGAAAGGAAAGTCATCTGGAATTTGAATTCCGCAATGATGGGAAGAAGATGTCTAATGATGCAAACAAATGAATGGATACACAGAATGAACCTACTACATTTCAATGATTCAAGTTCAAGGATATGGGGAATTATTCCAATAAATGCCCTAATCCAAGGGTTGTTGATGATGATCGACATCAAAAAAATCTTAAGGATAAAGAAAAACTGAAGTCACATTCTATTTCTATCAGTGATGTGGAGTACGATAACGATGTGGTGAAAGGTACACATACTATCCACTCTAACGTAGAAAATGTTTTATTTGATTCTAGATCCACCCACTCTTTTATTTCTGATGATTTTTCTAAGGGTATCACCATATTAACTCAACAATTAGATGTTGAGTTAGTTGTGACAACACCTAATGGCACAACAGTCTCATCAAATGTTTATAATTCTTCTCTGATTGGAGTTTGTGGGAATGTGCTTCCTGCAAATCTTGTCATCATTCCTATAGTGGAATTTGATATGATTCATGGTGTGGATTGGCTTTCTCTATATGGATCTCATATTAATTTCCAAAGAAGGGAAGTCACATTTCATATTCCCGATCAATCTATGATCGTCTTTTGATGCATGGATAAACATAACCTTCCAGTGGAAATTTCTTCCATCTTATGGGTATTTATTCCACTAAATGACGGTTATTTATCTCAAATGGTCGGTGAGAAACTTGCGATTAAGAATATGCCCATTGTACGGGAGTTTTATGATGTCTTTCCAGAGGAATTGTCAGATCATCCACCAAATCGTGAAGTTGATTTTCCAATAGAACTCGTACCGGGTGCTTTGCCTATTTCATATACACCTTATAGAATGGCCCCAATTGAGTTGCAGAAATTGAAGAAGAAACTCCAAGTGAATCTTGATGTGGGGTTCATACACTCTAGTGTGTCACCTTGGGGAGCACCTATTCTGTTTGTTAAGAAAAAAGATGGATCAATGAGACTCTACATTGATTGTCGATAACTTAACAAGATCACTATCAAGAACAAATATCCTCTCCCACGCATTGATGACTTATTTGACCAAATCCGTGGAGCTCAATACTTTTCCAATATTGATCTTCGTTTAGAGTATCATCAATTAAGGGTCAAAAAGGGAATATATACCAAATACTGCTTTCCGTACAAGGTATGGACACTATGAATTTATAGTGATGCTATTTGGTCTTACTAATGCCCCTGTTATCTTCATGGATCTGATGAATAGAGTCTTTAGATACTATCTTGATCAGTTTGTGGTAGTCTTTATAGATGATATTCTTGTATATTCAAAGTGAAAGGAAGAACATGAAGAGCACTTGTGAATTATATTGAAGACCATGAGATGGGATAAAATTTATGCCAAATTTACCAAGTGTGAATTTTGGATTCAAAAAGTTGCATTTTTGGGTCACATAATCTCAAAAGAGAGGATATCTGTGGATCCTGCAAAAATAGAGGTTATCAAAAGATGGTCGAGACCAACAACAATAACTGAGATCCGAATTTTTCTTGGTTTGTCTTGTTATTATCGACGTTTTGTGAATGATTTTTCTTGATTTTATAATCCACTAACCAAGTTTACTTGGAAAGGGTTTAAGTTTGTTTAGATGAAAGAATGTGAAGAGAATTTCAAGGAGTTGAAAAGAAGATTATACAGTGCACCTGTGCCCACACTGCCTTGTAGTGGAGAAAGGTTTGTGATTTATAATGATTCATCCAGGAAGGGATTGGGGAGTGTTCTTATGAAAAATGATATGGTGATAGCTTATGCCTCACGACAGTTGAAAATCCATGAGCAAAATTACCCAACTCATGATTTGGAGTTAGCTGCGGTAATCATGGCATTAAAGATTTGGAGGCATTATATTTATGGTGAAAGGTGTGATATTTATACTGATCATAATTTTATAAAGTATATTTCCACACAAATGGATCTGAATAAGCGCCAAAGAAGATGGTTGGATCTGATTAAGGATTACGAATGCTCAATTCATTACCACCCTGGTAAAGAAAACAAGGTGGCATATGCATTAAGTCGACTTGACCATGCTAGCTTATCCATGATGAGGATAACAAAAGATCCAATATTAATGGATTTACAAAGGATGGATCATGGAATTTTAATGGAAGGGGTAAAATCGTATCTTTATCAAATTAATGATCAACCACCTATACATGTGATGATTAAAGAGGCACAAAAAGAAGATGTCGAGTTACAATATAAGGTGAGAAATATTCCTGAATTCAACCTTGATTGTGATGGGATAATAAAGATCAGGGATCGGGTTTGTGTTACTCCGATCCCAAAATTAATGAAGGAGCTGCTAGATGAGGCTCATAGTTCTTCATTCTCTATTCATCCTGGAAGCACAAAGATGTATATGGACCGGAAAGAGTACTTCTGGTGGGATGGCATGAAAATATATGTTGCTGAATATGTCTCCCGATGCTTGGTCTATCAGCAAGTTAATGATGAGAGACAAAAGTCTAAGGGGGTGTTACAACCATTACCCATACCCGAATGGAAATGGGAAAACATCACTATGTACTTTGTCACAGGACTTACTAAAACATCCAAAGACAATAATGCAATATGGGTCATAGTTGATCGTCTTACAAAGTCTGCACACTTCATTGCTATTAGAGAGGATTTATCTATGTATCAGCTTGCCAGGATATATGTAAAGGAAGTGGTAAGATTTCATGGAGTACCATTTTCTATTATATATGATCGGGATCCGAGATTTACCTCGATGTTCTGGCGAAGTCTTCAGCACACTCTGGATACAGAGTTGAGTTTCAGCACTGCTTATCATCCTCAGACAGACGGTCAGTTTGAGAGAACAATTCAAACTCTAGAAGATATGTTGAGAGCATACTCAATGGATTTAAAAGGTGGGTGGGATCAACACCTACCTTTGGTGGAATTTTATTATAATAATAGCTTTCACTCCAGTATTCAGATGGCCCCTTATGAAGCTCTCTATGGAAAGAAATACAGTACTCCAACTTGCTGGGATGAAGTTGGGGAAATAAAGCTATTAGGACCTGATCTTGTTGATGATATGGCAGAAAATGTCCGATCTATTAAACAACACATAGGAGTAGCTCAAAGTCGACAGAAAAGTTATGTCGAAAACCAAAGAAAAGCCCTAGAGTTTGAAGTGGGTGATAAAGTGTTCTTATGAATATCTCCCTGTAAGAGGGTCATGAGATTTGGAAAGAAGGGGATGTTGAGCCCTAGATATATCATTCCTTTCTAAATACTGCATAGTGTTGGAAAGGTAGCTTACCAATTGGTGATTCCACATAATCTCTCTCAAGTTCACAATGTGTTCCATGTATCTATCCTGAGAAAGTACATAACTGATCCTTCACATGTATTCAGCTCAGAAGTTGTACCGCTGGAGCAAGATCGTTCTTATGAAGAACAACTGATAGACATTCTGGATCGTAGCGTAAAAGTCTTATGGAATAAGACCACTCGAATGATAAATGTTTTATGGAGGAACCACCAATTAGAAGAATCTACATGTGAGCTTTATGATATGATGGGGGAGAGTATCCTTATCTGTTTGTTACAAAGTGACGAATTTTGAGGAGGAAATTCAATTTAAGGGGGGAAGAATGTAACACCCGAGACGTTTATGAGAAATATTTTGTTTTTAAATCATCAAAGGAATCTTTCACTACACAAAACACTAGATTGTCTTTCATTACACGCAATTGTGGCCTTCCTCGATAGCTTGTGTCGTACACAATACTGAGTTTCACTAAACAACGATATGCTATTAAAATATTATTAAACCTAGCCGTTATGAATATTAATAACCACTTTTTGAAATTTTATATATTTTATTATTCAAAATGGAATTCATTTTTAGATTTAGAATATTGAAATTACCCTAGGGTGAAATTTTGGTATTTTTATGAAAACTTCAAATTTTTTGATGAATAGAGAAACCACTAAGTTGTAGTTAAAAAAGATGAATTTTTCATTAAACTTAATTTTACCGCTTCTTTGAATGGAATTTCGAAATCCAAGAGACACGGTTGATGTCAGTAAGTAAAATGTGGTTCAATGAGATGAAAATAATTTTTTGGTGAATAGTATCTTTTTACTTTTATTTATCACAGTTAAAAGTAAATTGGGTAAGTAAGGGTAAAAATGATATTATTATTACCCTAACACATGTAATAATTCTATTTGATAAGTTTAATTTGACCAAAAACAACCTTAGGAATAAAATATGACCATTTAGGCCCACTTGGATTAGATTAGGACATTTATTATCAATTAACTTAAAGAAGGGTTGAAATAGTTAAAATCAAAGTTTAATAAGTAAATCATTTTTAATATGGGGTTATACATAAGATAAATTCGACTATAAATACACATCAGAAGGATAAAAATATTTCCAAAATAATGGTATTTTATTTATAAATGTTAGACATTATATAATTTAATTTATTTATGACACAACAATGATGCAATAATTATATTATTAATGAAATATTGACATAACTGATTTTATAAATCCCCAAATAAATGTAATTTGAGACTTTTTATGAATTAAACTAATTTAATAGGTTAATATTACATGTTATTATTGCTTTAATTAACATTCTTTGATCTAATCATTCTGTTATAATTTGAACAAAAATCAATTACTAAATAGGGTCAAAATTGACATAAAATAGTTTTTAAAACAAATATTATATTATTAATTTTTATTTTATTATTAAAAATCTAAGTTTAGGACAAATGACTTAGATAAGGTTATATATATTAATAATAAACAACTTGGGGTTCGTTTGACTTGTTATAATATGTTTATTAACCTTATAGTGTAAGAACACCAGAAGACACAGCAAAAGTAAAATTATTTAACTTAATGTTAAATCTAAATGATAAGGTTACAATAGGAACCTAAACTTGTCTAAATTCTATTGGATGAGAGGATTTCGACCCATTCCAACATTATCTTCTAAATAAATCAATTTGGAGCTATTTAAAATCGAATTTGGCTTTATAATAAATAATATTTTTAGTTATTCCAATGGTGCCCCTCTCCTCCCTTATAAAAGGGCACCTCCTCCCTCTCTTCCTCACATAACATTGAGCATTAAGGCTCGGGCAACCCCTTCCAATTTCTTCTCTCCAATTCCCTAGAGACATCCAAAATGTCCTGGTCTTCTTCAAAGACCAATTTTAGTGCCTAAAAGGAGGTCTCAAAGAAGCGCTTCAAAGAAGAGGTAATGCCCGTTACCGATTCTTTCATCTTTATTTCTTCTTCCACTTCTTTTTCTTTAGTTATTTCATCATGAAGTAATAACATAAGTATCACTAATATACTGATCATTTATTATATTTATGAAACAACCCTATTTCACCGTCTATCCATCCTACAGAAAATGAAATCACCGCGAGTGCGAACGTACGGAATACCGGCTCCACGCCGTGGTGTAATCTATTTTCCACCACCACCTTACATGGATGGTTATAATGGTGTAAAGAATGAATATACATTATTATTTTAAATTAATATTGATTCTTAAATAGTATACATTCACACCAATACAATTCCACGATCATGGGAACGATGTCATTGCTCATGCGTACGTAAGGAATATCGTCTCCACGATGTGATGCGACTCGTTCCACATGATCTTCGTTTCATAATGATAATATTAATCAATTGAATGAATTAATATGATATATATTACACTAATACAATTGTGGAAATGAGGTATCTAAACCCTAAAAAGAATAATAATAATTTATTCGACAGAACACGCATAAGAACAAAAAATAATAAACACCCGAATAACAAGTAGCAATGAAATATTACTAATAATAAGCTAAGAATATTACCATATATGATATCATAATAGTGAGTATGATTCTAGAATAATTCAATGACATTATTTAAATCATTATACAGGAGGTTCGGACACTTACAAAGCAAATCAGATCCATGGTAAGGGAAATATCACAATCTCATTTTTATCCGAGATTGTTTATACTTTGGAATTTATTGGGGAGTATTTTATCATCCACTTCCACGTTTCCTCAATATGTAATATTATTTCCATCCACCTAAAATAGTTTAAATCAAATTTTAACCATCGGTGAGTTTTTAGTAAATGATATTAAAGGAATCTTTTGTCATTTTTCGTACGAGGTACTTTTTGACTTTTCTAACAAAAGTACAAGAAGAATGTTTTCTTAACATATATGGAATGAATGGATTTTTAAAACATTATTTCCAATAATATTCCTTTAAATGATTCAAGATTATTTTTAATCAACTTTTTTTAGCTTATAATTATATGACATGTTAAGAAAGGAAAAGTGTTTTTGAAGTAGTAAGGATATTTTCCTCATGAATGGAGTTCAAGAATTTTATCAAAATTATTTTCCATCTAAGATAATAAAGGGTTCTGTTTCGATCCCTATTATTACATTGATTTGATTTTGTTGTGATGGAATTATTTTTATGAATTCCATTATCTTATATGAGTTGTTTTATGATGTTAAATTGTTTAAGATTCCCATTTTTTACATGGGTCATGCTATAATGTATGGTTTATGATTTTGTGGCACACATAAGAATGGTATAATTATGAGATGGGTGGGACCTATATCTCTCTCCACTGCATTGGGTAAAGATTTTATATCTCATTAGATAGACATGGATGGAACTACATGATAAATCGGTTCATTGAAACAGGACTGGAACGAGGAGTGAACTCAGTTCATAAATAGACTTTTTCCGCTAAGATAGTCTTGGAAATGAGTCATTACTACTAAGAAATGATTCTCTATGATTATGTGTGTATGCCACAATGTTTCATGTTTAATGTTATGATTATTGGGATTACATTTCACATCTATAATTTATCCCATGTTATGAAATTATGATCTCTTTTTCTGGTTATGATTTCCAAAAAGTTACATTCTTATGAATATGATGTGATTGATATTTCATTTGTTTATCCTTACTGAGCATTTGATCTCACCCTTTTTTATGTTTTCATTCCCCATTCAGGAATAAGTTTATTAAGTAAGATATTCC
This sequence comes from Viscum album, assembly GCA_963277665.1. Taxonomy (NCBI): domain Eukaryota; kingdom Viridiplantae; phylum Streptophyta; class Magnoliopsida; order Santalales; family Viscaceae; genus Viscum; species Viscum album. The sequence goes on from OY728152.1 coordinate 692,482,958, forward strand.
AAAAGAGACTATAGACATGATGAAATAAATGGGAGACAGTGTAGACACTTTATGAACCAGTTGTTTATGTTTCCCAGTTTCTAAAGACACTATACCTATACGGTCCTTTCCTGGTTTTTTATATGTTGTAGTATGTGTGCTTCAATTTTGAAGTAATAACAATGTATGTAAAGTATGGGTCGTTATAATCAGTATAGGGATTGGGACACCTCTATGTCCATGAGATAGTGCACCTATATATGGTACCTTCGATTATCGTCTTAGACAGTGATTCATGCTTTACAATCCAGTTTGGTAAGGGATTTCAAGGGGATTTTTCAACTTAGTTGCACATGAGCATTTCCATTCACCCATAGACAGATGGATAGTCAGATCGAACCATTCAGACCTTAGAGGGTGTGCTTCTTGTTCGTGTCCTATTTTTTTTTCATAGTTGGGAGGACCATAATCCTATAGTGGTGTTTGCATACAACAACGACAACCATTTTGCAATTTTAATAGAACCATTTGAGTCAGTGTACGGGAGGCATTTTAGAACATCTAAATGGTAGACATACATAGGGGAGCCAGCCCTCATGGAATCATAGATTGTACGGGATTCCACTAAGAAGTTACATATCATCCTGGAGTATATGTGGACTTCAATTAGGGAGGACATAATTGAGCATGAAGAAATCTTACGCTAATAGAAGATTGAGACACATTGAGTTCAATGAGGTAGGCCATGTTTTCTTTCAGGTATCACCCTGATGGAGAGTACATAGATTTGGCTGGGGAGACATGTTATCTTTGATGTTTATCAGATCTATTCAGATTCTTATAAGAGTTGGTGAGGTGGATTACCACTTAGCTCTTCCACCACAAATGCACCATGTGCACAATTATTTCCATGTGTCACCGTTGAGGAGGTACATGAATGATCTATAACATGAAAAATGACTGGGGAGAGCTGGACATTGATGATGGGGAGAAAATATCGGAATTCACTATGGAGAGAAAGGATCGACAAAAGGGTGTCCTTCATGGACGGTCGATTCCTATGGTGCTTGTTCAGTGACAACATAAGAATATCAAAGAGACAACACAAGAGTGGGAGGTTAAATTTCATGCTTTGTACCCTCATTTGATTTTTATTCCTTTTATTGGCTTACAAAATCATGAATCCCAAAATGGTAGAGGAATGTAATGTCTTGGAAATTCCTTTATTTTTTATTTTATATAATTATTTCATGTGAATCTGTTGAGACAGTGAGAAATTCCTATGTCCAAAGTTCCTGAAATGATCCGTCAAAAAATGTTAATCAATATATAGTTTTTATGAGAACTTTTTCTAAAACAGATTAATAACTTTTAAACAGATTACTGAATCTGAATTATGAGTGCACTATTACATTCAGGATGGCGGGTTTACCCTAAGCACGACTTATTTTTAGTGGCTGCATGCATCCAGTAAGAAAACGTGAAAATTACATAACCAAGAATAATAAAAATAAATAAAATTATTTTGTAAATAAAATTATTAAAAGTCATGAATGGTGTCATGGATTAATAATCCATCACCACAATTGACGTCGGGAGGGTATTCTTTGTTTAGGATGATCCTAACGTTGGCCGATGCAGACCGATAATGGAAGTTACTTTTTGGTCGTAAATAAAATAATTATGTAAACATTATTTCATTGTCAAATACTTATAACTCCTAAAACATAACTTCTATTGAAAATCCTAATGTATTGTTGAGAATGAGAGGGAATGTTCCCATTAGACGGATCCTAACCTCAACCAGTGTGTCTAGTTGGTGAATGTTAATTTTCGAACTATTTTTATGTATCATTTAAATAAACGTTTCAGAGGGTATTTCAATCTTTTAAACTGATGATCAGATCAAAATACTAAGGTAACCATTGAATTTATATCAATAGGATTTCCTATGCTGGAAAAATCATTGACCTGTGCGGGTCAACATATAATGATAAATTTTGGACTTTTAGTGAAAAAATAAAATAAACATAAAAGGAATTCAATGTTTATTTTATTCAAATTGTTTCCCATGGGACACAATGATCAGTCTACGCTAGGGTACAACGACAATGAGACAATTAATTATTAATGTATATCATTAAAAAGAGAGTGTGGGGACCCAAAACGCTTCTCCATACCATAATTAAACATGGAACTATAGTATAAAAACAACAATTTGAAATTTTCTAATGAAAATTATTTATCTCTGTCTCTCTCTCTTTCTATCTTTGATGATGAATGACATTGATGATAGACATATAATAAAGGATTGCGGAATGATGGTTGGATGAATTCAAAATATGTAAAACTTTGATGAATGTTAAGGTAACGAGGATTGACGACAACTCGTAGCATCATCCTTCATCAGCAATGGATCCTCAAACCCGGCAGGGGTTTAATTTGTTTATGTTTCCATTTTCTTATTCTAAAACAATGAAAATGGAACAACCCGTGAATTTTTTGATCCTAGGATCATGTGTTGGTGAAGATGTGTGTTTACCGTGTGGTTTTTTGAACTGGGAATGATAGTTATCTAATTGAACTATGATCCCAAGCCTCCCAAGTTCTTGAACATCTTGTGCGGAGGGTGAGGGCTAGCACAAACAAGGCTTGATCCCATCTTCTTATGAATTATTCATCGACACATCCTCCAAATGGAGGAAATAATGATTCAAGGTAGTGGAATTTATGATGGTGACTATAGAGGACTGAGGGAATAGACAGATATGAGATCGGGCCACTCGAGAAGACCTAGTGACTTGCGGAGGGGACCGATGGAATGACACCACCATAGCGGTAGTGTCGACGACCGTAGGCATGATGCTACAGAACCCTAGGTTCTACAGGAAAGATGATGTTGCACCACTACACTTTTGAGCCAGTCCGCTACATTCAACCAGGAAAATGGAATATTGTCGGTCTGTGTGGTGGCTCAAGGTTGGAAAAGGTTCTGGACCACCAGTGCAGGATGGTCTGGATAAATTTGGATCACTAGATGACCATGTTTACTAGACCCACATCCAACATAGATCGGGTCTAGGGAGGCCCAATGGGTTAGATAGACAGGATTGAGAAATGTGGTAACCTGGGTCATGTTGGTCGGGTCAGTCCGAACAAGTCAGACTGTGCCCAGACATAACCGACCACTATTTACAATAAGTTACGTATCTCCCAGACCATGTGTCTGATTGACATGTCATCTATGGCATTGGATCCCATGTGACATGGAGATACTTATGAAATAAATTATGTATGATTACGTGGATGTTGACCCCGTGAGACTCTGTGTCTCAACTATTAGTGAGATTCTGTGACTCAGCTACACAACGGGAATTCGTGACTCTGTTGCCCAGTGAGACACTGTGACCTAGCTATCAGTGAAACTGCATGACTCATCTTTTGAGCGAGACTCAATAACTTATATTTCAATGAGACTCCATGACTCAGCTACCATGCAAGACATCATGACTCTGCTACCCAATAAGACTCCATGACATTGTTATCAGTGAGAAATCATTACTCAACTACCCAACGATGCATCATGAATCTGTTATCCGCAAGGATCCATGACATATCTACCAAACAAGGCTTCTTGAATTAGAAACTAAATATGTATAGGTGACCTAGCTAGCATAAATTTCTCATCGGGTTCATGTTCTATTTTAGTGATTGATGATCAGTGATTCCAAAAATTTTTTTGCTATCAACACTTTATGTTATACCTATAGTGAGATAACTCTAGTTACTCTAATCATTGTTCAATATTTTGGGATTTACATTAAGGATTTATGGAAGATCTGTGTTGTGTTTGGGGTCCCTACTGATTATTTTACTAATCCCACTACACAATATTCAACCACACATGTTTTTTCTGGTGTAGTAGAATAATGTCTTGATAGATGACTTGGTCACCCAGGACCAGGCGGTGCCCTGTGAGGTCAGGCATTCACGATTTGTATCTACGGCTTCCGTAAGCTACTCTATATGTTCCCATTAGGTGGGGTTTCTATTTGTCAGCTATCAGATATTCTGAGTATTTTCATGATTCTAATACACCCATTGTTGGGATTATATTATATATCATTTAAACTATAGTTTTTACTTTTACTCAGTGGTTGTTTAGTTTCATGCGTGTTCGGTTTTCCACAATTGGGTTTTGGATGTGTGTGTGTGTGAGTTGGTACTCATGCAAATGAAAACCATTTGTAGGTTTATTCCATCAGCACTAGCTTCCAACCCTTGGCCTTTAAGAGGCAGGATTGGGGTATGCCATGGAATGAGTCCCAGGGGAAGGGTCAGGACACAATTGTCCTTTTTGTAAAATTGATGTCAACTTATATATAAACACTCAAAATGTGTCATATCGAACACACAATGAATCAGATTATGTTGAATATAATTCATACACATCTCATAATCCCATATGGAAAAGGCTCATAATGGATCAAGATGATCTAGATTTTTTTGTTCTGTTTTGAGTAGGTCAGTTGCTTTTTTTACTGAAATTGATGTCAATATTAACTAAATACACAATTAGAGTCATACCGGTAATACCGTACATCTATTTTAGGTATGGAGGATTCCAAAAAGTTCCTAATAAATTATTTTTTATTTTACTAATGTTTCACAACAATATGAATGTGTTTTTCAGTTTTGATTCTGTCACATTTCAGTTTTACTAAAATTTCATATTAATCATGAAAAACACGCATTGACTCAAACAGATCATATCGTGTATCAGTTTGATATGAGAAAAATTACTACATGTTAAAAATTATTTATAAATCAATTTTTAAATTATCAAGGAAACAGATCATGTTTGCTCGATTATCAATCTGTGATAGTGTTCAACATCATTTGTTGAATTTAAACTGATAACAGAAACAATGTGTTTGTTTTTTTTGTACAAAAATTAATGACACTATTAAATATAAAAAAGTTAATGTGGTCCTAGCAGTCACATAGTGTGTCAGATTGAGGTATGACTAATTCATGCACGTCCCAAAGTATCAAAACAATCATATCATTCAATGACACCATGATTTTTATTGAAATTTAATTTTTATCTATCAACACCGTATGAGAAGCCTCAAACCAATAAAATTAACTATAATAAATAATCCAACTATATAAGAAAACAATTGTGATGTGAATAATGATAAAATGGTTAATAAAACATAAATATAAATCAATAAATTATTTATATAGATGATAATTATTCTCTTAAAATATCATGAATACCTCTATAATTGAGTAGTGGGTGCATTTTTTCTCTTCTTACAATGTTAGTGGATTGAAAAAGAATGAAAAATATAATTCTCAACATAAAAGGGGATAAATGTTTTAAGGGAGATGAAAAATGTGAATGTTTTCGTGAAAAAAAATCATAATGTTGGGATAATGTACCCCAACTATACCAAATGAATACACATGTACAAGAATTCCATTATTATGTGACTAATTCTAAAAATTAATAAATTAAATATAAATATGAAACTATACATTAATTTTATATACATTGATTTAACTGTCCATGCATCTAGATTACCTCTATAATTGCAAAGACACGACAAAGTGGATCTTCCTGCAAAGGTAATGGATTGAACATGAATGAGGTGATAAAGGAAACATTTTATGGTTAAAATGGTATTGAGTAAGAAGAAGTTTGAATATGTTTTGGGGTAGAAATGCACGAATGTTGGTTAGATTACCCCAACTAAATATAATAATATCTTGGTATAACAAAACAATCATTATGCGACTAATATAAAAAAAATATACTAATCCTAAATATGAAAACATATATTAATTCTATTCAGAAGGATATTATTATGAATATATCAAGTTTACCTTTGTAGTTTAGTATACATAGTTTTAATTCTAAACTAAAGTGGTTGTAGAGTTAACAAGATTGAAATTGATAAATGCATCAATACATGGGTGAGTTTTTAAAGGGACAATAAGAGTGAGGATATTTTGGGGTTGAACGTCATTAAATATGGAATGAGCACCCCATCTCATACGAAGGAATAAAACTATATATAAAATGAATTACTATGTTATTAATAAGAAAATGAAATAAATTAAACTTAAATATGAAACTATACATTAATTCTATGGATAATGATTTTACTCTGTAAATATCAAGGTTACCTATGTGATTGAGAAGTAGTAGCATTATTTCTCTTCTTGAAAAGGAATGACACAAAATGGGAAGAACATATCTTATTAATATAATATTATTTAAATCTATTTATTCATTATGGTAAACTACACCAGGTATACAACATTTTGTACATTTGGATTTAAATAGAATATGATTCATCTTAATGTTTGTAATTCAATTTGTGGCAGAATGCAATGAAATTCAAATGACATTAAATCTAAAATAAAAACCCGATAGTTGTGTTATTTTATTCCCTATAACATCAAATTAGAAGTTGAAATGAAATTTTTGATATTTTATTAATTCCCTTGTGGAAAATTTACCTTAGTAAGGAAAACGAAAATACACAAATATTTGTAAGACATATATTTTTTTACTAAAATGGAATTATGAACTAGATACACACAGTTTGACCAATACCGATCATATCATGTATCATATTGTAATGAGACTGATTCCTACACATCATTATGTAATTATGAATCAATGTCCTAAAATATCAAAAAAAATAAGAGTGCATTATCTTTGTTTTATATGAGTGATATTTTGTTGAACATAACTATCATTTATAAATTGATAATAGGAAAGTTGAGTTATAGACATAAAAAACCCTGTCTAATTGATTTGTGGATGATTCCTACACCTATCAAATGTCTAATGGATCACTTCTCAATGTTTAAATGAAGTAAAATAATCCTCCGATATTTTTTTCAATAATATAAATCCCTATAATTTTTAAAATAAAACATTACCTTTTACAAAAACACGTTTTTAAAAAAAATTATAAAAAATCTAGAACATATTATTTTTTAATGTTTTATTCGGATCCATATGCATACATTTCAGGATAAAAATAAATTAAATTCTACATTAAATATTCTGCTACATCAGGTTTGAATAATAATTTTTGTATAATATAATCATCAGATGAAATTAGACAATAAAAACCCGATTCTCCGATGCTTTGTAGCACTAAAATTACTTATTTTAATTTTTCCTTCTCCAACCTATCAATTTGGATCTCTCCCATCACTCTAATAATTAACAGGTTGTATCGATATTTTCCCATTTTGGAGTTGTTGTAAATAATGTCAGTGAGTTAATAACTAGTTCAATGTTCTAATTCTAACAAATATATGGAATTTCTCCATTAATAGAACATAATGAAGTAAAATTTTCATTATCATCATCTCCCCTCACATACAGTTAACACTTCATTCTGTTGTTTGAAACACATCCTCTAACTCATGGGGACATGATCATATTTTGGTTGAAAGAAACCAAGTTGAATTCATCCATGGGGTGACAAATTCTAAGAGTAGAAAAAGAAATATAATAGAGATGTGGGATGAGTCTAAAAAAATGTAATAATAAAGTTTCCAGAGATTACACTAATGAGGGTGTCAGTTATACTTCATTTTGTCTATAATGGGAGAACAGTCTCCCATTTGGGATAATTACACCATTAAAACTAGTCACTAACTTAAAGCCTCCATTTCTACAAAATCCTTCCTGATAAATGATCCCCACAACACATGGAATGATTGAGGTAAGGGTGGGAATGAAATGGATAGGGTGGAGTTTGAAGAATCAGAATACACAATTGTAGTTCTATGCTGCCTGGGGGTATTGGGTTGCTATAGTGTAATTTCAGCTCACAATTGTATGTTACAGAAATTATTATTTTTTCATTTGACTTGGAGGCAGAGATAATGACAATTTACATTAATTTTTATATTTGAAATTATCGTCAACGATTAAAATAAAAAATTAATAAAATAAATGCTCGTGGATTTTTTTCAATTTTTTGTATGAGATTTTTATAATACATATTATTTTATTAATATAATTACATGGTTTTATATGATTGGATAATGTTGTTGATGGAAGCACACCCATCTTTAAAAATGAACACATTTGGTAATAATATTGAATGGGGTTCACAACATAAATAATCAAAAACTATAAACTGGGAGTCACCCTTCATCGAAACCAAAGTTTTCAATGGCACACGACACAGTAACGTGCAAAATCAGCCAGAGGATGTGGTGTGTGTTTTAACTAAAGAACATGGGTAAAAACAATGATATTTTTATATATTTTTATTATAATTATATAGATATATAGTTATATATATTTACCAATTATATTAATTTTTCCACAATATATATATTTATAAACTTTTTATGACAATTATTATATATATATATTTATTTTTATTAGGATTTTATTATATTGGTTCGATTTTTCAGTTCTGACATAGGGTTTTCAGTTCCTCAAAGGATGTAAGGTGGTCTTCATCTCAAGAGGTAGATCTTAATGGTATAATTATGAAGGTGTGTGACATGGGTGCTCTTTAGTGGGGGTGGTGCAAAAGGGGGTTTCTTAAAGCCACAATTTCAACGATCGCTTGCTCCTATGATTTTCATCTTTTCTACCAACTATAATCACATCTACCATAAACATTATTTCTGGGATCTCTTGTACCAATGATTGATTCCATCATGGGGCACCATTACCACACATGGATCTATAACACCTATTGGTTTGGCACATGAGGTGTGCCCCTTTGGCACACCTCAGTGAGGTCACACTAGCAATGCCTCAAATCGCCTCATGACATGGTGCAGTATTGCACACACCTTTGAAAAAACTGTTATATACATAGAAAAATAAATTGAATCTATCTAGTGATTATATATATATATATGTCCTATATAAATACATATACATATATATTATATTAGTATATTTCTTTGAAAATTATAATATAAATATTCTACTTATCATATTTCAATTTATTTAAATATTAATTATGTTATCCTATGTGTGTAAATATATATAATACCATTTATTCTAATGAAACAAAAAAATACTATTAATAATAAATTATAAATTACAATAATTAGAAATTAATAACAATTCATGGTACTTATTTATAAAATCTAATTATTTAAACATTGGATATTATAAATATGCCAAAAAAATTTATATAGTTACTTAATTTTATTATTTTGAACGTAAAATGAGTTGAAAATATTTTATTGGTTATTTATGTATAAATTTATTACTGATGATGAAATGTATAAAAAAACCTAAAATTTCTATGTAGTCCAAAAATGATGAATGCCTAAAAATAATTACTATTATATATAATTTGATAAATCATATTATATTTTTTGGAAGAAATGATATAGATATTTAATGATTGTATGAAGGCCAATTAATAATCAATGACCCATCCTTGAGATTATATGTATGTACATAAAGATGTTTTCATAAATATACAATACACATCAACATGTTATATCTGAATAAAATGATAAAAACATAGTGAATTTTGCAACAAATATCCCATAGACATTTAAAAAAATATAAATTTAAAATTGAATTTTAATAAACAAATTCAATTACATGAATTGAGTTAAATAATATTATTGGTACTTTTCAACATCAACTCACTAATAATTGGGTTTCTAAATCAATTATCTTCTTAATAAAAGTGTTTTCATTAGAAACCCTATCTTAAACCAAACATCATATGTCAGATGAAGATTGAGTAATTGGTGGTAGTGGGTTTTTGTGATTCAATCTTAAATTCACCGAGGATGAGTGTCATCAATTGGTGGATTCTAGAGAAATCTTGTGATATCACAATGGGTTCCGAACAGCTTATATTTTATTAATCGGATCTGGAATCATTTATCAGTTCTTATTATTTAAGCTCTGATAAAAGGTAAATATTTAGGTCTTTTTAACCATTTGTAAATGTAGTTCTATATTAGTGCAAATATGCACTAATTTAGCCTCATTTATATCATTTCTATAAAAAATTATGATATCAATTTATTCTATTAGTGATTATTACGAATGAATTGATAAATTATTTATAATTATAATTATAAAAATATTAACATATATATATATAATTAATAAATATATATAAATATAAAAATTGTAAATATATTCCTTATATAAACAGATTTATTATATATTTTAAATTATTTTAATATATGATTATTAATTAAAATTTATTTCAATTTTATTGAAAAATAATATTTATATCTGTATATATATTTATCTAATTATAAATAAAAATTTATTATACATTTAATAAAGAACTAAAAATATACAATTTTTTTTAAATAAATATATAAATACCCAATAAATTATTTATTTATATATATTTATAAATATAAGATTTTATAAATATAGTATTTACATTTTAAAATATATAAATCTATATTTATTTTATTTATTTATATTTCTTTATTAATGATTTTAAATTATTAATGAATACGTAATTTTATGAGCATGTGTATTAAAAATTATTGAAATTGAATAAATTCAAAATTAGTTCAATTTAATAACATTGAAAAAATAGATCTATTTTTCCTTGTAAATAGAATATAAAAATAAATTAAATACATATATGTGAAATAAATAAAACAAAAAATTGATCTATGTAAAATTGAAAAATCAAATGATATTAACTTATATATATATAATACTTTATGCAATAAGTCAGTCTTTTTAATTCATATTAATTTTTAATTATATATCATTATTCACTAAATATAACACATACATATTTTCTAAAACAAAAATCATATTTATATACATTAATATATATATATATATATAATATTTATTAATATTATAAATAATCATATAATTGATAAAATTTATAATATTATTCTCAATTTATATATTTTAAATTTTTTTTTGATTAATTTTCATTATTCAAATCAATATAATTAATAAATAATATTTTTTATTATTTATTATTTAAATATTGTTTAATCGTTTTATTCATTTTTTCCGATATTTATTTAATTAACAAAATATATAATATTTTTTTAATAACCTCATTTTTTTAATTTTTATTTATTTAATATTTTCATTTTATTTATTCAGACCATTATCAATGACAAAAAAGCTTCTGTTAATTGACTCATATATGGGCAAAAAATATATATCACTGATAATGGGTACCTCTTATGAGCACAAAAAATAATTTACTGTCAATAGGTACACTTTATTTGTGCAAAAATAAAATGACGAAAAATGGTACCCTTAATCTGCACAAAAAAAAGTGCTGATAATGGGTTAAATTTATCAGTTCATTATTTATGGATGATAAAGATTCCATTTATCTATTTTTTTCTAGAAATAATAAATACATGCACTCCTAATTCCAGTTATGTAGTAGTGGGAACAACAAGGTATTGATAGTGACTATAATTGCTGTGAAAGTTTGTTTTATACGACAGAATGTTTTTCCCTCATGTAATGGAATCCAGATCAGAGATCATTCTATGATAACCCCATATCCACATTCAAATAGTAGAAAAATTCATCAATCTCTTTAAATGGATATTTTTTCTTTATCAGCACTCTATTGAGTTTTGGATAATCATCAAACATGCAATGTTTAAAATCATCTTTCTTAGAAAAGAGAACCAGTGCTGCCAAAGGAGGCATGATCATATGTATACAGCCTTCCGGAAGATAATCGTCCAACATAGACATCTTCTCGTTCATTTCATCCAGTGCAATTCGGTATATGGGAAGACAATTTGGTTGAGTAAAATGAACTAAATTAATAGAAAAATCAACCTCCATTACTAAGGGAAAACAAGAGATATCAGAGGGAAACATATCGAAGAAATAGACGATGACTGGAGGAATATCACCACATAATGAATTCCACACAAGATCAAAGGTAAACACTTATTTCACTTTCTAAAACCTTAGGTATGAATGTATGACACTGCTCAAAATTGGGTCTCAATCTCAATCAAATACAAGTTCCACAAAAGTAGGTGTAGTGTAGGTGAACTTCCAAAGATAAAAATATATCTAATAATTATTGTTGTTGATCCAATCCATCCCATACATGACTTAAATTTTTCTGTTGTCCTGAATGGAAAAATTCCAAAAATGCTCACCATATATATGTTAGAAAACATAATTAGGGAAATAGAGACACTGCTGTCTATTTAAACCAAGGAGTGTAATTATATTCATTGCAATAGATAAAATACTGATATAAAGATTTAAATTATTAACATTACAGGCTGAAATAATGGAATGAGATGAACGAGGATCAAATAGGGTAGTCAATAATGATGAAGCTATAATGATGGTCCCTCTCATAGTCAGTGGACTAGAATCCGCTTCCTCTAGAGATTGTTCTCATATGTGTGGAAACATCATTCCAGATCCTTGTGAATGGTACACTTTTGTATGTGAAAAAAATGAATTCCCAATTTTTTTTGAATTTACTATGATTCCTTTACACTATGGTGAGTTAAATATAAAAGGAGGACCCTATACAAGTGATTTGATCATCCATAGGAGGCACAATTCAGGGGTGCCATAGTGAAAACCCGCATTAAATGTTCTTTATTTCAAAATTGGTAACAGATTAAATTCCTTTTCTGGGTATTCAAGGTGGTTTAGAATACTACTACCATTAGGAAAAACTATTAGATTCATCATGCTTCCACTTTAATTAAGATTAATGAAAACAAGAACTAGGATAAAAAGATTCTCGTGAAAACCATGACATATCAAAACGGTCCATGTCGACCATCAGTTCTCTATCAAGTAAATTAGTACAAGAAGAAATCTTCATAAAGAAAAATTGTGAATCATTATTTGTATTAAGGGATAAATCCAAACATTTCTCCTTCATGATCTCATTCGATAATATATCAGATGAGAAATTTACATTCTCATCAAAATGGTTTGTATACAACTTCATGGTCCTCTAATTCTTCTTGAGTGCGAAGAACTTATTGCCTTTCCTAAAAGCATTAACTATAGAATGAGTTTGTTGGTGAATTGATCCTTTAAGTATATAAACTATAATCCAAATTCATATTTGTCATTACCATCATGTTAAACCATATTTTTTTTGGTATTTGTATCACGAATCTAGACTAGTTCACATTAATTTCATTACAGGTATCCAAACCAAAAGAAATGCACCATTCATCTCAACCACTCCACAGAATCATTAGAAACATTTGAATACTAGAATTTTGTTGGATTCAGGGATATGAACTCTTGGGAACTAATAATTAGAATGTCCACCTATGGTTCCCTAGCTAGATCCTGAATGAGAATTACAGTTGGTGCATGCCCCCATTATTGGACTAATTTCAATATCACCTTAATCAGAATTGGGTCCACATGTGGATTTACACACTATCGTCTAACAAAGACATCTTCCTACATCAGATACTCATATCGTCAAGGATTCAGTTTTAAAATGTATCAGCCTTAAAAATTACACATTCTAGACTTATGCCAATAATTCACATTGAAGATAATTTTAGGATTATCATTTTAGTGATTTAGGCCATATCAATTAAATAAAAGACCCATGAATTACAAGTGGATAGAAACTCTTCGTATCCACTATTAACTAAAAAGTAACACCATTAAACTAAACCTGACTTATTTCAATTGAAAACAGAATTCTTGAAATATTCCTTTCTCTTACCCATCCTGATACCATATGGAAAAAATTTTAAACATATGCTCTGAGAAAAAAATCTCATTAAGGAATATAAAATACCGAATAAAACAATTATTAAATGAATTTTTATGACCCAATAAATCATTCAAAAAAATCATAATCATAACCCATAAAACATAAACTACTTAGACTAAATCATGTAATAATTACATTACTACATAACATGATATAAATTATAAATCATAAAGGTAACATTTGGTATCCATATCATAGTAGAATTATAGATTTCATGTCTACCTAGGGAGTAACCATCATGATTACATTTGTAATACCCATCAAAGTATATTAAATAAATCTATTTAGAGAAACCTTAATATTTACCTCTTTCACATTACACAATTCATTGGAGAGATATGATGGGTTCACTCACCCTTGTTTTATTATTGAACCACCTGTATACATAATCAATTCTCAATAACAATAAAATAATTATAACACATGAACAAGCATAAAAGAAAAATAACAATTCCACATTGAAATCATATTAAATAATTTCAAAATATGGATATAATCAATCCATTCTCAAAAATATTTTCAATACCAAAATTACTAAAATTGGAATATAGTGTTTAAGTTTCTTTTTAAAAAAAATTACATCTAGTAGAAGATTCCTAGTACAAAATAATGGCTACAACAGGATAAAATGTAACAGTCTCCATATACATTAAAAATAATGTCCTTTTATGTTATAATTAAAATTATTCATAGTATAATATTCATTTTTAATACCATTTAGTTAAATTAAAATAAAAAAGCATAATTATACCACGTATAAAATAAAAATGTGTATATTATCAAAATAAATAGATTAATAGTTAACAGTAGTAGTTTTTAATGAAAACTTCATTTTCATTTAATTAATGTATAGGGATAAATTTTTTAAATGTGATTTCAAAGTAAAAAAATATCATTGATATTTTGATTATTCATCTATTGGTTGTTGAAATAGTTTTTATATTTAATTATCATATATTTTTTTAAATTATTGTACAATTTATCTATGGAAAACATCATTCTCATCATTTATGTTCGATTTATTTGGGAAAAAATATCAATATAATAATTAAAATATTAATAAATTTATTCCATATTATTAATTAGCTTAATATATGTTACATAAAATTTTCAACCTACTTTTTTGTGAAAGTGAAATAAAAAACTGTAAGAAGTTATTATTGTAGTTAATGTTGAAACAGGTTTGTTAGAGGTTAACCAATAAGGCAAGGCTTAAATGAAATATAATAATTTCCAAAATACATTATATATACATGTTTTGACCATATATCCAGTAAATATTTATATTGGCACATTTGTTTATCACTTTTACATGTGAAAATATTGGTACACATTATTCCTTCCAAAAATTCCATTGGTGTCCTCTCCCCCACATATAAAAGACCACCATTTTTATCTTCTATTAATACTTTAAAAACCATTTCTATCATCCAATACATTCAAAAATATCCTCCTTCGTTTTCTATCCATATCATAAATTCCTTTTTGTACGTGTTTTATTATTCTAACATTTTTTTCATAATTGTTTATATTTACGATTACAATGATAAAATATTATTATCTATATCTCATGAAAATAATGTTTCATCCTTTACTATGGTTATTTCATATTAATACATTATTTTCCTTCATATTCATATATTAATATAATAATAAATACAAAAGAATTTTTTTAAATGAAAACTATATTTATTTCTCTACTTAATCGACAACCATTTTTTCTTAATTATCCTTATTTTTATAAATTGTTTATAAAATATTTAAATGTTCTTATAGGATTTATAAATTAATTTATAACCATCTGGTCTTTTTATATTATATTTTAGTACAAATCATAATGTTGTTTTCAAAACATGCCGCAAATGGATTTTAACAAAAATGTGACCATTATTAAACGCAACATATAAAAACTATGGATGAGGTTCTTGATTGGAGATTATATAGAGTGTTGATGTTGATGGAAGAAAATCATTTGTTGAATAGATATATTGATGGATTATGTTATTCCGGGCCTTAACAAACAATGGTGATTAATATCCTCAATGGTGTGTTTCTAGAGTGGATTCGAATCCTATATCCTATTATATAGAAAATGGAAGGTCAACCAACAATGGATCCCTATTTTTTTAGAGTTAAGAGGTGGTGTAAATGTATAAGATAACGTCTAATTGATTCCATTATAAGCAAGAAAATCACGGGTTAAATGACATGTAATTTGGATTAACACATCATGTCCAGCCTATGGACCACGAGGGTTTCTGTGGAGAGAAATATTTAAGAAATTATAAGAATCTATCAAAATAAATGTGACCCATATTATAATATTGGATTGTATCTCTAAGAATAATCCTAAATGGGGATACATACGTACATGAAGATGATCATAATACCAATATATGTGTACAAGGACACGACTAAATGGCATATGTACGGTGTTGGATGACATCTACACGCAGTGTATATATAATTACAGACTAAGTACTTTGATTGTTACATATTGTGTTTTGGAGCATAACAGTGGATGTTTAGGGGATGCATAGAAATTTTTTTTACCCCTGATATTATCCATTAACCTACATTAAGGGTGTTGGGAGCCCTTCGTTTCACGAGTTTGGACTAATATCATATGAGTGTTTTTCCATTATCCATCCCCTTTAAGATATCATATGGAATTATGTCCACATCCATATATTATGATCCACCCTACAGGATGAGTATCAGATAGTTTTTTTGTTCTCCCTCCATGAGACCAGTTTGCGATATTATATCATTTATTCTTATCACCATGGAGGGTTTATGATATTTTTGTGACCACATTAAACATGGGGTTGTTCCCCCATATATTAATCTTTTTTAAGGTTCACAATATCATTAGTATACGATCCCCTAATAGTAAGTTTAACCAAGATGAATTTGTGGTGTCCCACACACCTATCATTATTGGGTGTGATCCCCAGTCTGTGGATAATGATTTTCATAGACAAATGTGTTTTCATGGGTGGGGGAGAATGATCATGATCTCTAGGATGAGTGTCTCCAGGGAGAGGATGACTCGTGGAGTGGGTTCTATTGGAATGTTCATTGATTTAGAAGAAATTTTGTCTAGTAGTTTCATTTTGACTTCTTGAAGGTGTGGTTTCCTTCCAGATTATATATGGGTTTTGATTATGCATTTTTTATTATATCCCTATTTTGAAATAAATATACATGATGATAATTCTCGGTTGCTTTTGGTGTTTCTGGCTGTTTTTTTATACTCACCCCTACATTGTCTCTTCCCGCTCATGTCATGTCTTATACTGAGGAAGACACATTTAATAATTCCATTGGAGCACAAAGAGAAAGTGTCTCATAGTTTTGTCTTGAAAAAATTAGGCGTTTTCAGGTTGTTTTATTTGATAGTATTCCTCACATTTTTAGCAACATAGACTCTTTGTTCATTTTCTATGTGCATGTATATATACTATTTTATCACATTCAATATCATACTATCGTAATCTAATTATGAGATCATATATGTAGGAATGCATTGGTTAATATTTTTCTAATTTTAGTTTTTATTTTATTTGAGATATATATGTGTATTTTTATGCTTTTGTGTGTATAATTACATTAGGATAATGCATCCCTTGTTAGTGATATCCCTACCCGACAATGGTTGCTAGCACATGTTTTTTGGATGTAGGATTTTATTATTTGTGGTTTAGTCCCCATCAGGCTGAGTCATGATAGGGAGGTATCAGAGAATATCATTATAAATTATGACTAATTTCAATGTGTTTGGTTTGAGTTTTATAGAAACAATGATATGTTTATCATGTTTCGTTTTAATGTTAAGGACACTAGTGTATGTGTGACGGTTGATGTATCCATACACTAAGACTCGACACCAAACTTTTGCTTCAATCCATGTAGATATTGGATGTAGGGAAAAATCTGGTACATTCATCATATAGGAATTTTTTGTGGTTTCCATTCCCTTCATGATACGACTTCACATATATACTATTTGAACGTGGTAAATCTTTAATTTTTAAGGATTCCTCTTCAATGATAGCCAACCATGATTCTACTACAAGTTCATAAGGATTATGCACATCATTATTAGGCTTTAATTTATGGCCATGTAACATAGATAGTACCTCCTAGTGTTTTAACCACTATACCACCAAATTTTGAGCAGTATCGAGCACTGATAGTGTTGGATAATATGTTATCGCCAAGCGATTCACTATTCAAATCCATCCTTAAATAGTTGTTTTAAAGTAGTTTTGTAAAGAAAATTACCAATATAATAATAAATTTAACATTATATGAGAATCACTGAATAAATTTTTATCATTATTTAATAGAGAAATTTTACGACTTTTTGTGTTTACACTGTAGGAGAAGGTGATTTAGAGAGTTCGTGATGGAATTCAATAAAAATCGGCCAAACTTCAAGAGAGACCAAGCATGAATTTTGACAATTATATGATATGTGGATAATATATGCATATAATGTTGGTAAAAATGGGTATATGAGTTCAAAAATATGTGTGATACATTTCTATAGAAGAAAACAATTCCCAATTCTACCATTTGAATCACAAAAACAAGGCCACAATGTGATGAAATTTGGGGCTAGCCAGATTGAACCATCCTTATGTATTGGTGCCATAATGTAGGCCTCGAAGATCCAATATGGCTAATTCCACCTCCCATGGATAGATAACTCTAACTTTCACCTATCTACAGAATTTCAAGACAAATGAACTCGTTTTGTTCATTCAAAAAGCCATATTTAATGGATTAAAAATTATGTCTTGAATAGTGAACTTGTCCCTTAGGCACTTGACATCTTTTGTGAAAAGTGTGATGTTTTTCTCTTTTCGGGTAATGCATGGAAGAAAGTGGAATCTTGTTTTATTTATTTTTATTTGATCATACCAATTATACACAAATATAGAATGTATAAATGATGAACAATTGACAAAAATCATGGAAATAAATTCACTTAAGAAGATTACAAGTGTGTAGCTCGAGATTAAAACAAGGAACACCCCCCAAATTGATCACTAAGTTGTTTAAAAGTAATGAGGGAGAAGACATATAAAATGGTTGAATAGAGCTCTACAATTTGACTTACCTTCATCCCTGGTTGTGAAAAATGATATAATGATGGGGAGTAGTGATTTTATGAACAAAAACATCACACATTTCACAAAATTGTTCAAGCGCCTTTGGGACTAGGTCACTATTCATGACATAATTTTTAATACTTATTTGTATAGATGGTTGATGGAGAAAAACACTTTATATTGACATGAAAATTAGTTTAGAGGTTCACCATTGAGTTATCTTTCCTTGTGAGTTGGATGAATCCTATTTGAATCTCTATGGCCCGAGTTATGTCCCAAATAATAAATGTTGGTTCAAACTGGCCCACACAGAATTTCATCACATTGTCGGTGTATATTGGGGCCTTTAAATGGACGAATTGGGATTCAATGATCATCTAGAGGAATTTATCCCACATTTTATTAAACTCAAATGAAAATATTTATCCCAATTGGATGCACATATTATACACATTACAATTAATTTTCCAAATGCATGCTTGGGAAACTCTTTAATTTGGCCCATTTTTCATGAATTCCATTATGGGCTCTCCAAATCACCTCCTCCTATAATGAAAATTGAAAAACAAGTAATATTTCCTTAATAAACAGTCATGAAAATTAATTCATTGACTCATATATAAAGTTAAATTTATTATTATATTGGAAATATTTATTACAAAACTTGTTTAAAATAACAATGTAAGGGTGGATTTTAATAGTGAATCATTCTGTGATCACTCCCCACACCTAAAAATTTTCACTCTGGGGAAATGTCACATATCCAATAATTGATTCATGTATATATTTACAACATCATGAAGGTTTAACATTTGAGTAAATTTATATGTAATAAAGAAATGTGATCAATTCACAATCCACAACAAGTAGTTCATCCTAGTGGAAATTGAAAAGGATATCTCAGAAATCATATCAAAAGGATATTAAAAGAGTTTCATGATTCAAAATTTTCTGAGGAATTAAAATGTAAAACATTCCACTAACTCTCTATGTTTTTGTGTGAAATCTATTATTTTCTATTCATTCCAATTTATATCTACTAATTATTGGTAATTTTAATATTATTCAGCTAAAATGATTTTGTCCTCTGAACTAGCCCAACATCTATTGCAATAATATTTCAAGACACAGTCACATTAGCATTCTAAGTAGTAAAACTATAATCTCCAGACATATATATCCCTATATGTTCCACATTTCATCAATCCAGTCAATTTTTTTTTCATAAGTTCCATTCGGATCAAATCTCACACTCATATATCAAACCTTGTTTGATCCCCTCCACGAAACTAATTATAATTGTTATAAAAAGGTAAAACGATAAGGAGTGGTTTTTGACCTGCCCTAGACACAATCGATTTTTTTGAGGGCATACAACATTCAGATATCATGTATAAACACATATATCAATATGGTAATTTAATGAAACATATCGGAAAAATAACTAATGTATTGAAATATAATTTTAAGCTGAAAATAAATACCTACCATATATTTACCTTCTATTATGTAATAATTATTCACACATTATGGATTGGTACAAAAATTTTTGGAGATATAATTACACTTTTTTCGCAAAATCTACTCACAAAAGGGGAAGCAATCATCTCAACGGTTTCATAGTGATACAACCATTTATATCATTGACTGAAAAACAATTAACTTTAAATCACAACCTGATGTTAAATTCATACAAATATTAATTCCATGATAGATACATGTGTTCATCAAATGTTAAATCCATATGGAAAAAAAAATTTCAACATGCATTTTCATTATATTCCATGATTTTTGTGCCATAAGGGGGGATAATAAAAATACCATAAAGAATGAAAAAAAGATAATAAAGATTCAAGTAAAAGAAAATACTAATGACCCAAAGAATTTATCCATTGCCACACATAGACGGTGCAGTTTCCTCTCTGTAATTATATAGAATGTGAGATGGATGAATAAACCATGGTGGGTTTTTCTAGAATGTTGCTTGTAAAAAGTGGATTTCCTCCACCAGATTGTTTGGAACAACCTCATAGAAGTGTTCATGTCACTACCAATTGATTAAAAGAATATTTCGACTCTACAAATGAAAAATATGTTTTTCACCAAAAGGGAAACCATTAGTAATAGCATAAGTAATGACCATAGAGAAGAAATCATGCCTCGGTGAATCTTTTTGCAAGAATTGTATATGAGGACATTTTCACCAAAATGAAAAATCCTCTAATGAATCATTATATCATAGATAGTCTTTTTTCTTTTCTTTATATTTTTAGCTGTTCTCATATGCATCGTGTTGAATTTATTCAAACTCATAATTTGTATCTTCTTATGATCAACAGCATCTAATAGATTCCTTTTACATTGTTTAACATACAAATATTCATAGTGTTCTACCTCCAATGTGAGGTTAAAATACTCCCTAAATGAAATTATGTATGGTTAAATTTCGATTGGGGTTTTAAAAGATGTTTGGTACCCCCAAATTACATCATCCACGCAAAAACATTAATCGTTCTGGTTGAGTTCAACCATTCTTTCCATGATTCTCTTAACATTTTGATTTGATATTTCTTCTTTTCCATTAGTTTGGGGTTGATTTTCAGTGGATACATTAGTATCAACCCCATACATATGAATAAAATTTTTCATGATACGATTTTAAAAATTTTATCTCTGATAACTAATGATGAGTCCAGGTAATCCAAACCTACTGAAAAATTGGGAGCTCCCAAAATCAGAAACCACTCGAGAATCATCAGTATTGGCAGCCTTTTCTTCCACCCATTTAGATACATAGTCAATAGACAATTTGATTTACAAAAATAGAAATGATTTTTGAAAATTCTTCATGATGTTAATGCCCCATGCATCAAAAAATTCAGAGAATAACAAGGGTTGTTTGGGAATTTCATTCCCCTAAAATATATTCCATATGAATTAAAAACAACAACATGACATGAAAAATATATGGGCATCCATATAATATGATGGAAAATAATGTCCATATTCAAGGACCATTCGCGCTATACGTTGAGCGCTAATGTGGCCCACACAGGTCGGAGTGAGGAAGAAGGTCAAAAAAGAGGTGAACTCATGGTCAGTGACATAACGATGTACTACTTTTTCAACACAAATTATCATCAAATTGGGGTCATATAAAATGTACCACTGAGAATCGTGTTTATGAATCTGGGATTGGGAAGTGATCAAATTAGTGGGGATCCTATATGTTTCTAGAAAATTCAAAATTTTCTCATACCAATGGGTATGGTCCACAACATCACAATGGTAATCGTCAGGAAAGAATTCTCCAATGTGGATTGATGAGTCCGCTTTGTGGTCAGGTGGTGGACAAGTATAACATATGTGGTCCGATACAACATTTTATAATCCCCTATTATCTCTAATATCAAGGTCAAAGTCTTGGTATAGGATCATCAACCGTATGAGGTAGGGTTTATCTTCAAGTTTCATTAAGAGTAATCAAAGGGATGCATGTTAAGAAAACATAATAAAATTGTACCCATGAAGATAAGAACAAATTTTTTCCAAGGGAATCACAATATAAGGGAGTTCTATTTTAGAAGTTGTGTATTATACATGGTTAGGTTCAACGGTACATGAGGCATATGCAATGACATGTGAATCTATCTCAACTAATTGTGCTAAATCATCCGCAACTGTAGTGTTAGAGGCATCACACATAACCCCGAAGGGGAGATCCCACATTTTCTGTGGTAATATGGGAGGTTTTGTGAGACTTTTTTAATTGAATTGAATGTATACATACAATTATAATCAAACAAAAACATAAAATCTTTTTTCAATAATCGTTATAATCGATGTGTAATATTATTAATGCCTTTAATGAATCGATGGAAAAAACCAGCATGAGCATTGAATGATCACACCACATGAACTCATTTTGTATATTTATGTGATGAAATTAAATCAATATTAGATTTATCAAATTCAATTTCTCTTATTTTAAATGACATTCCCAAGCACTATCCCCCACTCAACCATAAAATTACATTTCTCATAATTTAAAACAATATCTTTTACAATTAATCGATGGAGGAAAAAACCAAGGTGTCCCACAAAAATTATCAAAAGAAGAACCATATACCATTAAATAGTCCATAAAGACTTCCATACATCTCAATAGGTACTCAGAAGAAATACTAAAAATACATCGCTGAAAAGTACCAGGAGAATTACATAGGCTGAATGGCATCCTTCTGTATCAAAATTTTTCTAATTGAAAAGTAAATATTGTCTTTTCATGATCCTCATGAGCTATATGGAATTTGAAATAACACAAATAGCCATCCAGGATATAATAATAGGACATTCCTTCCAATATTTATAACATTTGGTCAATGAAAGGTATAAGAATTTTGTCTTTCCGCTTGGCTTGATTCTGTTGACGGTACTCAATATAGACTCTCCAACTATTTTGCAAAGGTGTTGGAACCAATTCATTCCTTTCATTTGACAAAATAGTTATTCCTGTTCTTTTATGGACAATTTTCAATGGATAACAAATTTACTATCAGATATATGATAAATGATCCGCGTAGCATGTAATTTATTGAGTTTCAAGTTTACAACTTCACGGAGAGTGGGATTCAACCAGCGTTGATATTGTCATATAGGCTTATACGTATCATCCCTATTTATATGGTTCATACAAATAGATGGGATAATCTTTGGAATATTATTCAATATCCATCGTATTTCCTTTTTAAAATCTATAAAAAGGTAGAGTAGTTTTGATTCATGTTGTGGAGAGATTTTATTTGAAATAATTAAACTGAATTGGTCAACACCATCAAGATATGAATATTTTAAAAAATAAGGATGTTGATTATGTTCCAACATCGGTGGTTTCTGGATTGAGGGACTGGGTTTAGTAGAGGTGAGTTCTATTAAATAGCATATCTGCTCATGGTTATTATCAAAAGATATATAATCTTTTGAAATGTGATTTTCAAAATCATCGATGGTCATGGGTTCCATAGAATGAACTACCATATCAATTAAAGCATAGAATATACACATTTCATAACCAACAAAACACTCAAATAATGAATCAAAACTCAAAAAATAAATGTTCAATAAAGAATAAAATGAATCCGAGAATGGGTTAATTAGAGAATTGTGTGTGTGCATCGTTTGAGAGAACATGCAGCAAATAGACAGGAAGAGAAGAGTACTCTTCAACGGGGTGTTTCATAGTCTCTAGGATGTTAAAACACAACCTTTATCCTCTAAAAACCAAGAACAACATTTTTGAATTTTATTGATCATATTTTCTATTTTGAGGAATGGCCTCCCATGTATGAGAGTATCATGCCCTTGGGTTCAGGTATCATCCATCTAAAGAATGTAGAAATCATCAGGGAAGATGAGATTCCTCACTCATCCAAGGATATTCTCAATCACTCCTATTGGATGTGTAGTACTTCAATGGACATGTTTTATGACAATGCCCATTGGTTGAAGCTCCCCAACCTCTATATAAGTTTACATGGAGTGACAAATTTCATTAATAGAAGCACCTAAATATAAAGATGCATTAGAATAGAAAGTCTCTCCAATGGTACATGATATTCATGAATGTGACTGGATCCTTGAATTTGGTTTCCATTCTTGTTTGAATCAATGCTGAGAACATCCTTCCCATGTTGACAATTTCATTCCCCTTCAACCATCATCTATGTGTGAAGATTTCATAGAAAAATTTGGCATAACGCGGAATTTTCTTAACAGCATCCAACAATGGAATATTTACTTGAACATTTTTAAATTTATCCATTATTTCGTTGTCTATATAATTATCCAAGTCTTTTCAATGATTTATTGAGTCTTTGAGGGAAAATAATATGAATGTATTGTTCTTGGTAATCCATAGTGATATTTTGATTATTATTATTTCTTGTTTTTATTTTCATTAAAGATTTGAGGGTTGGAGAAGAGAGTTTTCAATTGGGGGACATGTGTGTGGAGTAATATTAGTAGAATACAAAATTTATTTACCACTATAATGTGTGAAATCTCTTACATTACCTTTTTCATTCGGATTGGAAATGGGTTGGGATTGTAGTTGTCCAAAACCTTGCATCTTATGCTCAACATTGGTGTTCACCAATTGTCCCACCCGAGTTCGTAGGTCTTGAATTGTCGATTGTGTGGTCCGTTGAAACTTTTGGTTCTGGTTTACCATTTTTTTCACCATATCCTCAAGTCTTGGTTCAGATTTGGGAGAAGGAGGAGGAATTTTTTTAGAAGATGAAGGATAAAATGGTTGAATACATTGGCCTTGTGGATACCAATTATGCTTGGGTAGCATGAGTTTCCTCCTTTTCGGTTCTAGGGTTTTTCATTCCACAAATGGTTTGGATATGGACTGAATTGTTCCTACATGAAGGGATGTTCGTGTTGAAATGAATTCCCTAGGAGGACGGTTGCACCAGACTCATGTGAATCATTATGTTGTGGGCTCTAGTCTGAAAAATGAGTATTTACGAAAAAATTCCACAGTGTAATGGAACATGAGGAGATTGCGAGTTAACACGTGCTTCATTAAATTTCAATAACATTTTATGCATCTCATCAACATTTTTATCTACATTTTTTTCTAGAGATCAATTATTAACCTCATAAAATCCTCAGGATGGTCGAATAACTCTTGTACCAATTTTTTTAAATTTCGAGCCATGTTTGATATTATGCCACGAGTAGTGAAAGTGTTTTATCAACTACGGAACCACCAGATACAACATAAATCATTCCATGATCCACGGGGATATGTACTTCATAGATGTATTGGATTAATAGTTGTCTCCTAATCTGGTGGTGCCGGATTCTTAATAAAAGTGTTTTAAATCATTACTAGTTTTAATAAATTGTCTATCCTTGTGATTGCTTAATTCAACATATTTTTTTCCTAATTGATGGAGTTCGGAAGGCAGGGAAGAACATCTCTAAAAATAGTATTTTATTGACATTCTATCCCCCAATTATGGTATGAAAATTGTATATCCATACATTGGATACATCATCAAGGGTGAAAGAGAAGGCCCTTAACATAATTAAGTCATCAGTGACATTTTTTGGTTTCATGGTGGGCAGACTAAGTGAAACTCATTGAGATGTTTGTGAGGGTCCTCACCGAGAAGACCATGTAATTTAGTAAGAATGTGGATAAGAGATGATCTCAGTTCAATTTTGGCTGCTTCCTTAGGATAGTGGATGAATTTTGGTTGGTACACCTCATATATGGTTGTCTGTTCTTTTAATGTTCAATTATTTGAAGCCCTATTTTGCTGGGGTTGATTGAGTTAAAATTTTATGTGGATTTTGAAAACTTGAGGTTCCATTAGGGGTTCTTTAGTGTTACTTTATTGAACATCTCTAGATTCCATGATTTGTGAGTTGGGATGGGGTATTGAAAAGAGAATTAATTATTAATTAAAAATTAATAAAATATAATAAAAAATTGATCTTGGCTCCCTGTGAATGGTGATAAAATTTGGTTTCATAGTCGAGCACATCAAATTAATGTATATATTTAACTAGAATTTATTCAGTATAGTAGAAACCCTAGGCCATCTATGGAAGGAGCCATGGATCATTAATTAAAAATTGAGGATGTGATTAAGTAACTAATATCGGAATGTGGATTTATAAAACATGGTTTTTGATACTTATATAGTTGAATACAAAAGTATATTTCTACTAAAAGAAATTGGTTGGAAAAATCATGATCAACCCAGGTAAGTGTCCATTGCTGCTCAATCCATCATTTCTCTCAAGGGAAAATGAATGATCATTAATTCCGTGATTTTATACATATTGAAACGAGTAATGGTACTTATGTTAATATTAGGTTACCAAATAGGATTTGGTTGATCAATGATATTGATTATCACTAACCGCTAAAAATCAACAAAAAAGAATCAATGTAAAAAAACAAAACTCAAATATGGTCATCACATTAGTATGCATGAATTATTGGGGAATTTCATGAGTTCCATTATATGTGACCTGCTAAATATTAAGGTATTCCATAACCCCATGAGGATGATGACTTAATAATGGTATTCTATCAGGTTTTACACATTATGGGGATGCCTATAGATTATATGGTTATCCTCACAATGAGTCATATTCAAGGTTTTACTCAGTGATGGTGGATATTATTAACTCAGACCCGCAATGATAAAACTATGTCCTTGTCAAAATTTGAGAATCTCTCTAGGGAGAATTTTTATCTGGCCACATTTCAATTAGTGTGCGTCCAAGTGAATCTATATCTTTAGTAGAAAATTATGACTATGTAGGTTTATTTTGTAAGGTTTAATATTATATTAAGATGCTCTGTGGATATGATTTTGGATTATTTATAATGGAAATGGATCATAGTTTAGGGATTATTATGCGATATTAGTGATTTGGTGATATCTAATTTCATTCCCACTTAAGGTGTACTGATGGGGTGGGCCAAAGTGGGGGATATATTTTTGGTGTAGAAAGCGTTGATAGTGGGAAAATGTAGTGGGAAACATGGAGTTGAGAACTCCATAATTTGTAAATGAAGGTAGTTATAGGGATATGTGCATTACCGACACATAAATAGACTATCCTAGGGAAAATGATCAATGATTTAGGGATCTAAGTTTAACCTGAGTTAGCCATGTGAAAGGTGGTGTTCCTCATTCGGTGTTTGGGGACATATAGAATAAGATTTTCTAACCTGTCATATAGTTGATTGGGATACATTTGGGGGACTATTTAGGTATATTAGATGAGATGGAGAGGTAGTCAACCAGGAAGGGGGCATGGAATAGGGTCAGTTAGGACATTAGGTGGTAATCTGATGTTTGTAATATTACCAAAAACACCACAATGTGGTCCACTCTAGACATATAGAAGTTGAGGTTATGGACGAGGCCAACCACTGATATGGAGGAATATTCATATAAGTCTCTAAGTATGATGTTAAGAATGATCAGTTTCTTTTATACCTTATTTGTTGTATTGATAGACGTAGGTGTGAGTGAATCTATTCATTCAAAATCTTTTGTTCAGGACATGGGGAATTTGGTTGATCCATTGACTTGTCCATTATACAAGGAGACTCTGACAGCAGTTGACTGAACTATTGCACATTTATGTGAATAATTTTTTCTAATTCCTAGAGGTGAAATATTTACTTGGGATATCTTTATTGAAACAATGAGGATTTATAATTCCACCATAGGTCTGGAGAATCAATCCATATTTCATAACTATGTTGACTATATTATGTAGATGATGTGGTGTGTAGGTAGTGATGAGACAATGATTTCCATTTTGGGTGAAAATAAAAACATGGAAAATATGATGAGCTCTATCATATGAGTGTGATGTAAATTATTCTCTAATTAGATACCATGACACATTGTGTAGTGGATTTTATGGGCTACTAGATTATTATAGTGGTGTTTTATTACTATGAAATATTTCCAAAGGATGTTCTTGGATTTCCTCCTGAATTCGGGATAGAATAATTCATTGACATACACCACAAGATGGCCCGGATATCTGCACCATCAAATCGGATGACTCCCATAGAGATTCATGAGCTGAGGGTATAATAATAGGACTTTTAATGGAAGAAAATTGTGAGATAAATTGATTCACCTATGTATCCAAAGTGTTAGTCACAAATAAGTAATATGGTATCCTTTGGTTAAGTCTGGTTTACCAGTGCTTAAACCAGGATACAATAAGGAATTTGTATCCACTATCATGCATCAAAGAAAATTTCGATCAATTGAGAGTGGTGCGATGGTTATCATAGATTTTACTATAAGAAATATATCATCATATAGAAATAAAAAATGATTATATACAAAAAATTACTATAAGATGTATATATGATCCCTATGATTACATGGTGACTAATGTCAGTGTAAAGAATCCCCCAGTAGCATACAAGGGACTCATGCACCAGATCAT
The DNA here is from genome assembly GCA_963277665.1 of Viscum album. Lineage (NCBI taxonomy): Eukaryota > Viridiplantae > Streptophyta > Magnoliopsida > Santalales > Viscaceae > Viscum > Viscum album. The sequence continues at coordinate 692,511,837 of OY728152.1, forward strand.
TTATCCATTCCTCAACCAGTTTTCAGTATTATTCTTTGATGATATTATAGTTTTTGTGATGTATATGTATAATCATTTGATAAACATGGTTATAATACTCGACACAATCTATGAGAACCATTATTCTGGTGATCTCTCTAAGTGTTAGTTTTGATTCGAATTTTCCACATCCACGGGCATGATCATAGAGGTAAGAGGGGAAGTTGACTAAGCCAGGGCTAAGGTAGTTCGCTCATGGTTTCCACCCATGAGTTTGACTGAGGTGAAGTGTTTTCTTTGGATGGAAAGTAATTATCTGATTTTTGTTCTCATCTGATTCATGTATATAGAGAAGGGTTTCATGCATATAGTTTTATTTAATGCATTTGGAATTAGATGTGTTTGTATTATGTTTAAATTCCAGAAAACTATTGTCTATGGGCCCGTGTAGTTGAGACTGCATGATTAGAACTACATGAACCCCGATCCTGACAACATAGTGGCAGTCTTCAACATGAAGATATGGTAACACTACCTGATGGGAATGTAGTATATCATCAACTACAACCATAATAGACTCAAGTATATCTTTTATATGAAAGATATTAAACTAATATTGAGATGAATGATAAATAATCTTCTGGATGATTACTTTGATATTTCCTATATTAGTGGGAAGGGGAACATGGTGAAAGATGCTCTCTCTATGAGATATTATTCTCGATTATTGGATGAGGCATCAGAAAAGATATTCTTGTTGTCGTTATCCTTAGTGGAAAATGATGGTTATTCATATTTTCTATTGACAGTTCTACCCCACCACATTGAAATCATGTTAAGGATGATCAGAATTGAGATACTAACTAGGAAGCTTTATAAACACTGATATCTACTAAGAATGCTCTTAATGTTAATTATAATTGTGGGGATCATGTTATCTTTTTTTCCGAGGATATATGATGGTATTAGTGATTATTTGGGAGAGTAAATGAGAGATTTTCATGATTCCATATTGTTCATACATCTAGGATGGGAAAATATGAACCAATATCTACGTGGTTATTTTTTGTGTCCATTCAAAAGGATTTGTGTTTTAGATGTTGTCTTTGGATGCCTTACTTGTGAATAAGTGAACTATGATAACTATTTTATAGTGGGTTTAGCTCAACCCCTTTAGGTTCTAGAGTGGAATTGGAATGGGATATTCATGAACATTGTGAATGTTTTACCATGGACATCCAAATGAAATGATTCCACTTGGGTGATCATATACTAAATCACCAAGACATTGCACTTCCTACCTACTGGAGAGTAGTGTTCCATAGAGGGCTCTGGATACTTGTACTTTATAGTGATAGTCTTGTCCTAGGAGTTCCCTTGATGGTAATTTCCATCTGTGATTATCACATCACATCATTATTATAGAGAGGATTGTATGAGGAATTTTGGAATCAGATTCATAAGAACATGACATTTCACATCCAAAGTGACGCCACGACCGAGAAAATCATTCATGTCATGGAGGTCATGATGCAAAAATGCAGGTTGGATTTTTGTGGTAGTTAGGATGATCCCATTACTTTCGTGGAATTTGCATACAAAAACACCTATCATTCCACCATTATTACGAAATAGTTCAAGTTATGGTAGGCCGATCAGGATGAACCATTATTGGATTGATCTATATATTTATCACCCATGGGCCCAATGATGGTGTGAGCTAAGATAACAAATTTAATGATCATCCTTGAGCATAGGATGACTGTACAGAGAAGTCATAAACCTTATAAGGACCAATAATAGATGAATATTGAGTTAATGTTGGGATACCTTGTGTTCTTAAGGGTTTCATCGTGATTTGGATTGTAGAGATTTAGTCGAGGTGGAATGTTATCTCTAACATTCACTTTCCATTTCTAGATATTGTGTAGAGTTGGAGAGGTGGTATATCACATAACACTATAATTAAAGAAAGTCTAGGTACATGATGTCTTTCATGTGTCGTAGCTGAGGAGGTTTGTGCACATCCTGTCACATGTTATTGAATGTATAGAGATGGACAATGCAGATGTGAATACTTTTTATAATTACTATGTAGATATTATGGATTGGATGGAGGGTATCTTTCATGGGTGATCGAATCACCTAATGTGTCTCGGGTGAAAATACAAGAATCATTATGATAAAACCTAGGAGCGGGATACATTGACGTATGACCACTACCCCCATATTTTTTTGAGTAGGATTTTATTTTTTTTGTGATAAATATCCCTAAGGGTTGAAGAATGTAATGACTCTAATTTTTCAATGTAATCCATTAAAATACTATATGGATTATTTATGTTTCAATTCAATGATACAATGTGATCCTCCAATGAAATTTGATTCATAAATTAATAAATTATTATTAGTAAATATATTTTTATGATGACAATATTGTTTTCCTAAAAAGAGGAATAAATAACAAACATGGCATTAGATTAGATATCTTATGTCACTATTTTGTGTAGTGCGTGGGTAAACCAAGGCCAATCATAACCAATGTAAACATTGGTTCATGGGATTGAGTGCCTTCCTGGGAAAATAATTATAAAAAATTAATTATATTTATGTAAGAATTAAATTAAAATTCTAACCATATAATATTCTATGTATATGGTACTAGAGACAATTTGTAGGTTTAGTAGCATAACTGTGTAAATTGAAAGAAATATTTGGATAGAAGCGTCTTCAGATGCTCTGGGAAAATCACATTGTATAAATAATGGATTGAGGACCGTTTCACTTTCAATGTTCATGGATCTCACCAAAGATGGTATTGCATGATCATTATTCATCAGTGATCTATCAAAACCCTTAGCAGTATTTTAAAATTTTATTAATTTCCAACTCGTTCGTTTATACCAGTTGAACGAATGTGAAATCCATGAGTAATAACTGATTCAATCATCGAAAAAATATTTATTTTTCATAAATTTATGTTGTTTTCGGTTACATATCTCTTCTTTAATCTAATTCATTGAACACAATTCATGGATGACAATGAAAAAAATACTGAGGTCCATTCCTTACATGTTGTAGTTTATGGACTTTCCCACAATTTTTTTCATGTTCATATTTATTATTTTTTAATCTAATTGGATTATTAATAACTAGTATTTGATCAATGCATGGGATTTCATAAGTTCAACATATCAATACAGTGGTTGAGGTTCATGATTGATGGTGAGATTGAGGTTATACAATGATAGTGGATTACCAGAGGTTGAATTGATGGACTAACTAATTCTGTTCATACTAATTTTGACATGAAACCATTATGTAATAGTTCAATTTTGCCTTTAAAAGTTGTATAAAAATACTGAATTTTTATATCCAACCATGTAAAGGTTGTCAAAGATCAGATCCATGATAATCAGAATGGAAGGAGGTTTTGGAAACAAATAGGATGATGTCGAAGGGCAACATGTGGGAACTATAAAATCTTGTGTTACAAGGAGTTTAATCTAGATTTGGATGTCATGTGGGAACCCCTATATATACATAGGTTTTCTACTAGGAGAAAAGTATCTCAAGTAATGTGATCCTTTTCACATGTCATTTTACCCATAGTAGCAATGCAATGTGTATCACAAAGAATATTAAACCACTGACAGGCTGAAGTGCACATACACCACATGAGTAAATAGACATGTGTAAAAACACATGACCAACCACACACATGCATTAAATTAATTCACTAGAAGGGTTCCCTGAGACCTAAACATGTTTTGTATACATACTTACATGTTGTATACTTAATGATTTAAATTCTTTGTAATGCATCACTATAAGGCTTGATACGGTGTTGGATGGACAAGGAATGTACCCATAGTACCCACCATGCACCACCTTTTATGGTTTTTATTGCCCTAAATTTCATTAGTTTGGAACAAAATTAGCTGATATTGTAACCTTTGTTCATATATGTACGACTACAGTGTAGAATTACATCCACTTCTCTGAATTATGATCACTTCTGGAGGATGAGTCTCGAAAAGTGTTTTTTTGTCCCTCTATGAGAACAGAAGGTGATCCTGTAACATTTCATCTTATACTATTGGTGGTGTTGGTGGAAATTGAGTGAACTCCTTACACAAGGAGTTTTTCCCCAACTATATAAATATTTCATTATATTCATTGTATTACTCTAATACTATCCCATACATAGTGGGTTTATCCGGATTTGGTTTATACTATAACCCCATAGTCCTAGGTGTAATTCCCAGTCAAAGGATAATGATATTAAATGACTACTGAGATTTTTTGTTAAGGTACCTATAATAAAGACCTCTTGGATGAGTATAATTTGTTATATCATGACTCATGGTGTGGGTTCTCCATTAAGAGGAATTTTTTCAAGTAGAATCCTTTGGATGGTATTTTTTTGTGACAATAAGGATGTGTGGTGTCCTTACTATGTATATCTGAATTTTTTTATGAAATAATTTTTATATAAATGTTATTAGATGAGTAATCCTGATACTTTGAGTTTTGTTTTTACAGTTTGTCCTACTGTTTATTAATAAACTCACCATTGTGTGGTCATTACCCACACGTGTCATGTCCAATATTGATTAAATCTCATTTGATGTTGTCCTCTGATGGGTTTAGTTGGTGGAGAAAATATTTATCAAAATTGACTAATGTGTTTTATGCTTGTGGTTGTAAGATAGTATTCCTCACATCATGAGAAGGACCGACTCAATTTAAATTTTTCTTTGTATTACATTTGTCCTCTTTTATCAATTTAAATACCTTAAAAATATACTCAAATTTTGGGGTAATTGATATATGTCAGCATAGGTTTCTTTTGTTTAGAATCTCTTTATTTTATTGGCCAGTAGATGTGTCTTAGTGGGTTTGTGTTTACATTAGATTAATTCGTCCCATGTTTGTGATGTGTCTACTCAGCGCTGGTTTCAATCCCCTAATTTATTTTAGGTGTGATATGGGATGTCACAGTTTTGGCCTCATCCGGCCAGGTCCCTGAAATCAACCATATTCTAGTGCTTCCAATGATCCACTAGTTATTGAATTATTTATCATTACCATTGAAAATATATTTTCCCATCTATAGACTTTGGAGATTAAGAAAATAATTTTGTCTATATATCATTTACAAGAAGAAGAGGATTAGTGGTGGCCTCTTATTAAGAATACGAGATAACAAGATGAAATTGACTGCATTTATTGGGATGAGTATAATATATTATTTTTTAAATAAGTACTTCTCTCGTATTATTTACATGAAACTTTTTAAGGAATTACTTGTTCTAAAAAAGAAGGATGAGAAATCTATTAGTATATATGATGAAACTATTAAATGACTGGATAGATACACTTCTAGTATTATTGTATAACAATAAAGTAAAATTGATCAATTCATTAGTGCCATAATAACATTTCTTTGAGAGGAGTTATCCAAAAGGGGCATTAGAATCTATGCATAAATCATTCATTTTACATAGTACGTGAAAATTGATTGTATTGACCCAAAAATTTCATGGTTTTTATTAGAATAAAAAGATGGAATTCAAGGAACCTCTAAATAACATGGAGAAGAGAATATTATATTTATATCATTCTCTAATTGTTGAGGAATAATGGATTAAATTTAATATAGGGGAACATTAAATCTTTTTTGTGTATAGAGGACGGTCACCGAGTGGATAAATTCCAGTGTGATTGGAAGATGTTATAAAATTATATAAATAATGAGAAAACACCCTAGAATTCCCCTCCTATAAGTCATTAATTCAAATAAAAGGAGTAATTAAATCATAATAACAAGTGCATAATTATGATAGTTGATGAAAATGATAAGTTCTTGAAACATTTTAAGATAAATAAAAAAGGAAATCTCATATGACCTTTATATCAGATGAGGGGTGTGATAACGATGTTTTTAAATGTACAATTATAATCCACTCAAGAATTACTAATGTCTTATTTGATTTATATCAACCCACTCATTTATATATTTATAACATGATATGGGTATCCAAATACAAACTAAATGATGTTTCCATTAACCCACATTTATAAAAAAGTAATAGGACACTCCAGATCATGATTGTTGGTCCATCTACAATCATCAAAATGTTTCCCTTCAAAATAATAACACCTTATCCCCTGAGGAATCTCCATCAAAATATATGTTAGGGGATTAAGGATACATATAAAAATACTCTATGAGTGAAATATTTTTATTAATTTATATTATTGTTTAGGTAACATGAGTTTTAGTTATAAAATGTTTCATGGAGTTTATTTACAATTCATAATCATCATCACATGTGGTCCATTTTGAACATCATCTATGCTGTTTTATTTTGGTGGAAAATAATATTTTTCTCGATTAATGTTTTTTTAAATTAGGTGAAAGAAGTTTTTTAGGATTTTTATGAATTTTATATTGATATTTTTTTCGTAATATCGAAATTAAATAAAATTAGATTTTGGTGATCAAACGCAACTATAAAACTGTAAAATTCTAAAATAAGAACATCATATTTGATAGTGAATGAAATACATGAAAAAATATAGATAAAATTATAACACAATGATACATAATGATATATTTATTTTAAAATATATTAAATCTATTCATTAACATTCACTACATGAAACACTGTGTTTATCATGAGTTACACACAACACCCAGATTTGATTTCATTACACACAACATCGAGTTTAAATGAACATTGAAATATTATTAATATATTATTATTCAACATAATAGTTATAACCTTGTTGTTTACTTTCCCCACACTGATATTAATGATTCAATTCATATAAGTGTTTTTATATGTTGATTGTGAACAAAATATGAATCATTTTGAATACAATAAAATGTAGACTAAAAATAGTTTTTTTTCTAAAATAATATTTAATCAAAAGTTGTAGACATAATTATAAATAAATTTTTTAAATTATGTAATATTTATTTGAAAAAATAAAGATCATTTTTTAAATTATAATATCTAAATTATTAGAAGTTGATATTTTTTTATTTTTTTAGAAGTTTCATTTTTTGATGAATAGTGAATAATATTGTATTTTAAATGAAAATCTGTTTTTTGGTTTAAAAAATTGATACTATTTAATTATATATTAAAATAATTTTAAAATATATTTTATTAAATACTATATGATTTAATCCAATTTAGTTAATTTTAATTATTTTCATTTTGGATTTTGAAAAAAAATTATACTTTTAAAAAAATTCTAATAAAAACCATTTTCTAATCACATCCACGTGATTAATTCATTATTATATTTATCCAACAATATGAATTGATTTTTTGAAAATGAATTTCATATTTTGAATTATAATGAATTTTAATTTTAATATCTACACCTTATTTTTATTATACTAAATTGAAAAAGGAAAACAATGAAAATTAATTACCGATGTTATGCTGAAAATTGACTTATCAGGTGGTTAAACAATGCTGAAAAGGGATAAAAATGACCTAGAAACTTTTACACTGCCCATTTTAGGTCAATATTTTTATATTGTCTCATTTAGTATTGAGAATTAACCATTTTGGAAATTTTTTCTTGATAAAAACGTGTGTATTGTTGAATATTTTCAAAAGAAATTGCTATTTTTCCAATAACCACAGTTATAAAATGGAACCACATATCCTATATTCATAACACCTTCTCATATTTTTTTTCCGTAAATATGCACTCTAATATTCTCCCACCTTCTGTACCAGCATCATCTAACCCTTATTTTAGGTATAAATTCATCCTATAATGGATTTAGTGTAATCCTAAAGAGGATACTCGAAGAATATGTAATGCCCCCCAACAAACATCATTATAATATTTTTTCTCCAAATCCATAAATTATTATTAGAATATGAAGTTATAACTACAAAAATATCTTAAATATATTGATATGTTTTCATAATAAGGTCATGATCTACAAACATCTATAATTATATCAAATAGATTAGGAAATAATTGTTCGTCTGTTCAACCGAAAACCTCTACATGAAACGATGTCATTCATTTTACCATTAAAACCACTAAATGTTTTTTATGATGATATATATATATATATTATATAGGATATTTATAAAATTTTTGTACCTCTGTAGTAATTATATTTTGTATATCTCCTTAACTCTTATTTAGTAGGAGATTTGATAATGTCTCTCATTTGTTCGATGGAATGCCACCTCGTGAAGCAAGGTCAATCCTCTTTCACAAACACTCTACGTGGAAGGTTATATGGATAATTTTTATGATTGAATGATATGCACATGAATTAATTATGATAGTCATGTCATATTTATCATTATGAAAATATAATAATCATTTTAATTATTTATTTTCTCTCAGTTATATATCATAACATCATTTGTGTACGTGTGGACTATCTCCTTCATGAAGCAATGTGACTATATATTTATCACCAAACCACATTGATCATGTATATATGTATATAATTTTCTATATATAATTTTATGATTTTTATTTATATATTATAACTTACCTAAAAAAATACATGATTATCTTTGAAAATTGGAAATGTAACTGTTGTGTAGATAGGACGTACCATATCAATGTTCATAATGTACATCATTTTTCATAACCATAGTTAGTGATTGGTTTTAACTTTATAATTAATTTCAAAATATGACCATAATTTCTTTCTTAAAATTATTGATATTATGAAACTATCTAATATATGAAAAAATGGATCATTAATGGGAATACATACATATTAAAACAAGGCAATTAACAAAAAAAATAATGAATGGTTATTAATGAATGATTGATAATATGTTTTAAAGTGATTAAATGTGATATTACAAATAATAATATTGTCCTCATTAAAGATAATAACATATTTAAAACTAATATACCTAAGGTTGATGAGTGTTCAATCAAAAGGAGGAATGGGGGAAGGGATTCATTAACATAATTTCCATTCATTGTGTTAAATTTATCATTCATTTGTTAATTCATCATAAGGTAATTTTTATACTAAATTTTAATTACATATGATACATTTTTATTTTCCTATTATTATTAATAATTGTAACATATAATTGAGTTTTTTATTAACTCTCAGTTCAAGGTTATGATAATTGTAAATGCTTATTTCACAATCACATTATAATGATGATTGTTTATTCTTGAATTTAAATTTAAGAAAATATATTCTCCTCCAAAAACATGTTTTCATAAAATGCAATCATAAATTACATAAACATTGTAAATTATATTTATTAATGGTATTTTTACCCATTTATAATTATAATTTTTTTAAAGGGTTCTTCTGTTTATTTCAAAAAATATGCATTTGGATTTTATTGAAAATGTGAAAGGAATATAGGGGTAATTTTTCAAACAACGAATTTGAATATCCATTTTATAGTAAAATGGGAATGTTATTTTTGACACGTAAATCATGTATGGAATTATCAACTAACATGATCATCATTTCATTGATTATTATTTTGAATGTTTATAAGGATCATTTAAAAGAAATTTTTTCCTTCTATTATCAAAACTATATGTTTTTTAAATGTTATTTTCAATGAAATGGATTTTTTAAAGGAATTGTTATTTCAAAATGAATATGATATTTTCCCCAAGAATGTTGCAAACAAATTTCTATTGTGTTTTTATTCATCTGTGAAAAACCCCTTTAATGTAAATATCCCCAATTTGGGATATGTTATACTGATATCATTCTTATTCTTTCCACAAATGGCTTTTGATCAATTTTATTTTGGATGTTCTATTTCGATATCATAAACTATATTACATTTGATGGTTTATTATTTTTATTATTTTATTGACATATTTATTAACATTTGATATGTTATTTTTTAATATCAAATTTTTAGGTTGACTATATTTCACACATTTCATATGTGGAATGCATTAGACATATTAAGTGTCATTTGACGCTGAATACAAATTGACTGTCATTGAATCAATAGATATCATAAGACAAAATCAATTTTTGAAACACCGTGATTCTGTACCCAATGGTTTTAAATTATCATGTGAAATGCCTTGATAATGTGAGTCCTATGAATTGTCTTGAAACAAATACGTTTAGAATCCATAATTAATTTCAACAGATGATTTAAACTATTTTGTATAAGGTATCATCATTAACATTCTTGTAAAATATCTTTATTGTATGATTATGACATTTTATATTATCAGTTTCCTCATTATGTATTCTATTATAAAAATTACATTTGATTATACAATTAGTTAGAAAATACATGTTTGTGTGACTATTTAAATAGAATTATTTATTCATATTTTTTTCATTCCACATTATTCTCATGTTATTGAATAATTGGAATATGTATCAGTTTTATACCTTTCCATATTTATTATTAGTTTTTAATTAATAAGATATACTACACACAGAGCATTACATATATTTTGAACTCACCCTTTTCCATTGTTTTCCCCAAGATACTATAGAGTATTTTATTAATGATATGTAGGGATATGATATGTGGAATAATAATATTCATAAAAAATATTATGTAATCTTTTTTGTATTCATATTTAATATAGTAATCATGTAGGAATCTATATTAAAAATACTACTAAACTATTTGTTTCTATTGGGATGTGATTCCATGTATTCTATACCAACGTAATAATGAAGAAAGTGGCTCTGGGTTTCTGGAGTCTGGGACATTCTAGTTGTATTTAAAAGATGTTTAGTAGATCCCTTGTGAACCATATTTATGAAAACATTGTAAGGGATCATAACCCAATGATATAATTTGATTATAATTATACAATACCATCCTTATGTTTTGGTAAGGTAGATATTTTGAGATTTTTTCTTACAATAATTCCCTATATGGAATTTATAAGTATAATTTGTTCAATTATAGTTGTACGTTGGGGAAATAACTAGGAAAATGGTGCATTGCGATTCACCTGATTGTAAGAGTTGAAAAAAGGGCATTAATTTTCACGTAATATGACACGCATGGGGTATATTCATCGGATAATTCACAATTTCCATTCAAATATCATTGAAGTATTTAAAAAAGTGAAATCCCAAAACATCCATACTAATAATTTGGATATTAGTTATGAGGATGCTTAGAGTAAGAAGAACCACATGCCCTAATGGGGACAAACCTTGTATCAGACCCTCCCCCTCGATTGGTGGGAAGGGGATTCAACGTCTATTAAGAATTATTGATGACATTCATTTGTTATATTTTTACCCAAACTACTTACCTACTTTCCCTATGACCCTCTTGGACCCAATGTCCATGATTTGATCTAAGGTTACCGGAAACCATTGACCTCACCCTCAAAGATCACATAATCCTCCTATTTGATGAATCTAATGATGATTAAACAATTCATACATCAACATCCATCGATGAATTCATTTGATTGATTTATTTTTATAATATTATGTTTTATATGATTTAGAAATGGTGGGCCTCCTCAACAACACACTCAACATTTTATGGTTCAAATCAATGTTTTTTTGCTACTGTCCTGGTCTATCGCTCTATGTATCCCCAAAGAATATCGGTTATAGCTTCTCTAGTGGACCTAAATAATCCACATGATAAATGACTCACCAATGACTACAATTTGGGTGATATATCCTTAACTCCAACATCATTTTCAAAAACCATTTATTTATTGATTTTTTGGAGACAATGTATGCTATTATCTTCAAACAGATAGCTAGAATAGATATCTTTTGCATCTAATTTATCAAAAAATAAGCATTAAAGTGGATGTTTTAAGTCTTCTAATTGAATTCATTTGGGTTTATTTTTTAGAGGACATTTGATACAAGTAGTCAATTATATTCTAGTCTTGGATTGATTTCCGTCCCTCATGCATTAAATTTAGTCCCTCATTAGTAGTGTGTAGACAGGCGGGATCAGATTCTAAGGGTCATGTGAGTTGTAAAAAATGAGTTGTTACTTGATATGTAACATGTATGAATGAAAAAAAATCCAATTGGGGATTGAATTGATTAATGTACCTTTTCAACAGTTGTTCATACAAGAACTCAAAAGAGTCGGGAGAAGGAGAGAATTTGATTACTGGACACCTAGTTGAGTAGTTGGTTCTATGTGGGCTAGAATAAGAGATCACTAAAAAGAAGAATACCAGTAAATTATATAACGATTCAAATGTTTTTGACATCACTTGTAACTTCTAGGATCTTAAAGCCACAAAATTATTCCCCGTGCTCAATTGGACACATGGCCTCAAGCGCATTTCTACAATTTCCAGAGACTTCCAACTAGTAGTGAGGTCTTAGGGATTGATAGTGGGGAAACTAGGCCCACATTAGCAGAGTGTAACACAACATAACTAATATTAACAATTCCGAAAGTAGTAAAAACCCTGCAACTGATGTAAGAAACGAAATACTGAAAGGTAAAGATAAACATAAGGTATATATAATCATAATGATGCAGTATGTCATATGTTCTAATGAATTAGTGAAAATATGATACACATTTATTATGTGAAATATAGTACTAAGGTAAAAAAAATACAAAGAGAAACATTACAGCATCAGAAGCCTTGGCTTGGTCCCCTGCTATCCTACACCTATGAATCATTCAAGTGCCTATATAGGGATTCTTTCCCCTATCAACACCTACATAAATATTTATAATTTGTACTGAAAGATATTACCCAAATAGGGTGAGTGAAATGAATCCCACTAGGCAACCACTAAATGTCTATGCCAATCTTTCATAGAGTAAATGCAACAATAAATGTATAACAATGAAATAATTAATCTTGGAAGTACTCAAATGTAAAAACCCATCCTTTTATTGATCCATTTATACAATTCATTGTAATTAATTCCATTACATTGTTTTATATGTTCTAGGGATCCTACCATAGTAAGTCAATACAATATTCTTGTAAACACACCAAACACCGTAGTAGGAAATCTATCAGGTAAAAAGAAAAATTAAACCAACAATTTTATTATCTTTTAAAATGTGTCATAAGTCATTACATAGTCGAACCTCAATTCAAACAGTTGACATTATGAAGTCCATAGACATAACAAATCCTTCCTTACCAGCGATTTCCCACAGGTATAACAAAACATAGCCCACAAACACAAAAAATCTTTCCCACATGAATGACAAATATCTTCCTTCATGCAGAATAATTCAATAGAACCAAGCCCAATATATAAGAAATTTTAATTAAAATGAATTTAATTAAACAATTCATCTCAAATAACTCATAATAAGGGAAATAGATGCCTAACCATGGTTATGCTAATCCAAAAGTCCCAACAATACTTATCCAAGGGAAATGCACCTACGAGGTGACCGTTAATCAAAACAACCTATTTACACAAGATTCAAATCATATAATTAATCACCAAACCATCCATAGCCATTAAAACATATCATGGACTCAATAAAGATACACCAAAAACATGGGTTTTTCGAATAATAACACATATAAAAAAATCACATTAGGAAATTAGAATGAGACAACATTCCTCATTATAGTATGACTCTCTTCATCTATCTTAATCAAACAATTAAATCTAGAATGGTAGAGATATATCAAAAAAGGATATTTAGTCAACCTTAAATAACATCTTTGAGAATAAAAATTACAAATAATAGATCTAGATAATTTTAGAACTCATTGATTGGGTTCAAATGAGACTAAAAGTGATTGATTCAGAGTTTGGATGATGAACGATGAAGAGGATGATGTTATAGTTCTCCTCTTGAGATCCCCCAGTGAGCCCACTATCCAATCTCATAAATGGAGAAGATATTACCTGTTTTAATGAAAAAAATAATAAACTGTTTTTATGTACATATATATGGCATGTATATCATTTAACTATTCATTTGGCGGTTGAATTCTGCAGACATACATTCCAGGGCCTGCCGACATGACGACGTGATGTGTACTAGGATGTACCCAACATGTTGATTTATTTACACATTTCTTCATATCTACGTGACTACATAGAATGTATTCCATTCATAAACAACCGAAAAAATGATGTGAATGTAGTAATACATTGATTCTACCCCTATATCTTGTCATGGGATAGTAATGATTCCAAATCTGGTCTATTTTCTCATGTTTTCTCAAAAAAATATAAAGGTAAAAAGAATAGAAGAAACGTTTATTGCAAATGAATAACTGGGTTATTAAAAATGTCCCATATTAAATTAATTCATCCCTAAATTGACTTTAAATGTGTGATGTTGTAATATCTAAGAATAACTATGGCTATAGAGCACACACGTCAGCCAACCACTCCCATGTATCATAAGCACCCGTACAAGAGGAACTGCCCGACCTCAGATAAACTTTGTGCTTCTATCAATAATACGTATCATAATCTACTGAAATGATGCTTCAACCTATATCCCATACTCCTTGGGTGAAAAAATCTGACATGGGACTGAGTGATCGAGTGGTAACTGATATATATGGCAGATGTAATGAATGGATTGCTACCTCTTAGGTAACTATATCTAATATGAAACCATGATTACTCTCTTCAAAATCTCATATAGACAGAAATAATTCATTGAAATATTACCATGTCACCAGATTATCATGTGTCTCTACCATGGAGTTGCATGAAGGAAGACATGATACCCAACATCAAACTACAAAGGTCATCTCTGGCGATCATCATATGATTTCTGATGGGAATACTTGGTAGCCATCCGCTTATGAATCAGATGAACCTTATTAGTGGTCTCTTGGATAAGGTGATGTCCCATCATAGATTCCTCTCCTCTTTCTAGTCAACATAGGGGTGATCGGCATGTCCTCTCATACAACGCCTCATATAGAGCCACCTGAAAAGTAGCCCAGAAGCTTTTATTATGGGACTAATAATCTAGGGGTATATGATTCTCCAAAGATCCCCCAAAGACTAGAACACTTGATTTCCACATTTCCTATAGCACATGTATCATACACTCAGACTTTCCATAGGTCTGAGGGAATTCTGATGTTCTTAGAAGCACCGTTTTATACAGTAGCCTTAGAAAACTCTTCCAAAAATGAGACATAAAGTGGGATTCCCTATATAACATGATAGAATGAGTGACCCCATGAATTTGTACCAACTATCATATATAAAACATTAAATGATTATCTACACCTATGATATCAATTATTGGAATGAAGTGAGAATCCTTCCTAACCCAGCAAACTAAAACCCACACAATATCATTGGCGATAGACGACCTCCATAACCCTGTCATGAAATCCACCGCGACGTCCTCCCATTTCCACTCCAGAATAGGTAATTTCTATAAAATCCCATCTTCCCACTGATGATCAACATTCACCATCTTACAGGTGGATGATTTCTTATCAAAAGTAGCTACAGACCACTGCATACCCGACCACCAGTATTGATGGCGCATGTTAGGGTATATCTTGGTAACTCTAGGTTTCACTTCCCATGATGAAACATGAATCTCCCACATAATCTCCTCATTAATATCCATCAGATCTAAAACACATCCATGGATACACAAAAAAATCATTCTCATCTATAGTCCATCTTGGAGAAGGGTCTACAATGACCACACTCCCCTGTAGAACTAGTCCTTCAGAGTCTGATAGTTTCCTCATCCTCACCATGTCTAGTAGGGTAGAGGTAACTGCCGAAGATGAAAGATATTTCTATCCAAGAATATCCTACACCTCAAAATTAATCATAGTGAACAAATCCATAATCTTCCACTCACCACTATCCTCCTACACTACATGTATTTGAGTCCTCATACTCATTGTGTCTACCACTACATTAATTTTTCTATGTGTATATACGATTTCAAAATCGAACAAATAATTCTATTTGACGCACAATCATGGTCTCATATTTAAATAATTCTTATTAAATATGTATATGATGAATTTTTGGTCTGTGTACACCAAACAATTTTCTCCCAACAAATAATTTCTCCAACAACACAAGGTATTAACAACTATAGCTAACTTGAGATCATGCTTCAGGTAATTCCTCAAATGGGCAATCAATTTCCATGACCGAAACACAAAAACTCGATTATACGACATAAGAACTATTCCAAGCACAATACCTGATGCATCAGAGTATAAATTGTAACTCTTTCATAGCTATAGTAATATTATTATCTGTTCTAAAGTCATGAACCCTTTCAACTAATGAATAGTTGTTTCTTATGAATCTGACCATTCAAAATTCACATCATTCTTAGTCAATCCGATAATTATCACATATATGAATGAGAAGTCATATATATAACACATTTAGTAACCATAATGCCCTAAGAAACTCTTCACCTCAAAAATTTTATTGGGCTGCTCCTTGGTAACTACTAATCTCACCTTCTCTAAGGACACTGATACTTTTATCTCTATGATTACATGACCTAGGAAGTGGATCTGATCCATCTAGATGTAGAATTTTATGATCAAAGAATATTATTATTTCTCCTTCACTTTATTTAAAATGATCTGAAGATGTATAGCATTGATGTGCCTATTGTGAAAATGCACAAATTTTTCATCCACTAAAACAATCACAAAATAATCTACATAAATATAGAATACTCATTTCATTATTGCCATCAAATTTGTTGGAATGTTCGTGATTCCAAATGGAATAACCAGATACTCATATAAAAAATTCCAACTAGGAAATGTGGTCCAAGGAATGACTTTATTTCTAACATGTAGCTGATGATATACTAACAATTTTTCATTATTTGAGAATACTTTACCAACTCAATGAATATCAAATAGGTCATCTATCCAAGGTATGGTATATCATTTTTTAAGAATCAATCGGTCAATTTCCGATTATCCATAGAAATTTTGAACTATCCTCCTTCAACACAAAAAGGTCATGAAAACCACAAAAATATGTACTTGGTAAAGATAAACCCATAGATTCTAGAACATACAGTTGGATTTTGAGCTCTTAAAAATCCATCGTAGCCATATAGTAAGAAGGAATGGATGTTGGTGCTACTCCGGGCACTAGCTTCTTAGTGAAATCCACCTCCCTAACTAAAGGTAAGCCTTTAATGTCATCAGTGAATGCATTGCTGAAATGATATTGTGCGGAATGGGAGTCTTCCCGACATGTTACTTTGTTTTCGAGATATATACTCACAATTTGGGTTATCAATCATCTCATCCCACGATGCTCGTGTCCATCCATGGATGCCTAGATATCCCATTCACCCTAATGTAGAAACACTAAGGCCTTTTGTGATGTGAAAATCACCATTTGGCGATAGAAATCAACAAAAGATAAAAAAGGAACGAACCAAACTATTATGAGAATGAAATTGATGGCTGTAATCACTAAGAAATAAGGGTACCCAGTAAGGTGACACCCAAAAATCCCAAGAGTAAATCCTTGCAGTGACACACAGCTGTCATTATAATCTCAAATAAATTTTCTAGAGTCAAATAATAAATATAAGTATAATCATTGATCCCAAAACATTCCACAATGGCCACTTATATAAAACTATGTGCTTCACCTATTTAAAAAAATTATATAATATAAATTATAGGTGACTAAGTTAGTACCTCTGATAGTAGAAGGTCCATTATCAAACTCTAATATGTTTTGTTTCACTACATAAGTCTATCTTGCACCACAACCCTGAGAAACTTTTTTGATAACCTGAGCAGACCCGCCCTGCTGTAACTATGATCTTGGGGTCTGACTACCTAGTTCAAGACCACCACCTTGTCCTAAACACCCCGATGTATTCCTTTTTCTGGACTGGTGGTAAGCTATCGACCCATCTCTTACTTGTGGAGTCTATATAGAAGCTCTCTCACTAGCCACTGGTGGAAATTCCATGTTGTAGAACTGTAAATTTCCAATCCAACCACATGCTCGGCACTCTACTAGATCCCTTGGGCAGTAAGTCCCCTTGTCTATGACCTTCTCTACACTGTTAGTACATCACCATGCCAGTAGAGGAATTTTTTGGAAAATACATTCACCGCGAGATAACTCCCCATGAATCTTCCACATTACAGATGAGAATGTTTCAAAAATCAAGGTTGAACATCCCTGGATTGCACCACTAGATTCCCTCAGATTGGACATTGTGATCAATACTTGATTCATAATACTAGAGAGATAATGAAACCTGAATAAATTCACATGTGATCAAATTTAGAACCAGATAGCATTTGTGAATCATTTAGCTTTTTATCTTTCATCAGCATCAGAATAAGGTTGAATTACTAAATCTCAGTAAACTGGCCATAATAGTTTATAACTAATAGTTTTACCTACTCTAGGTGAATGTACTCATAGGCTTGGTCGTCCCCAAGCATATAGAGAAAATAGTAATCATATAAGGATGCATGAATGTCATCCCATTTCATATACCAATGATGTCGTTCTAGAATAATAACACCTAAAAAACTCTTGGAAGAATCCTGTAACATATACGTCAAGATCTTGACCCTCCAATTGAGAGGTGTATCCAAATGCTCAATGATATACATCACTGATTCCATCCATGATGCTGTAGCATCTGTTCCACCATCCGCAAAAAAATTAGTCGGGTGATACATCTAGAATATATGATTCATATCTTCTATAAATTTGGCATCATGTGGTGATCCCGGTAAGGCCTGCATGAGCCTCACAAAGAATTCATGGAAATATTCATCGGCACCTGCGTCTATTATATCATATGGGGTTGCAGCTAATACAAATGGAGGGTTCATTGGTTTCCCATGTCCTTCTATTTATGGTCTACGATCCTGACCGGTCACGTGGAATAATGTTTGTAGTCGTCATGATGGAATGTCCCTACACTATAATGAACATGTCATAGTTCAATATCATAATCAAGGCTTTTAATTTATGAGTGGAAAAAATGATAAAGAAAAGACCCTATAAGTTTGAAAATAAGGACTACATGTCGTGTAGAAAGAATACTCAATGTTTAACCTTAATATATAACATGGTTGTGTTCCATCTCTGAACAGGGTGTGTATCAACCCCATTTAATCATCATCTTCCACATGTACACTACGTGTACACATGTTTGTTATCTTGGCCTTGTAATTTGACACGGTTAAGACCACATGGGTTCTGTCTGGGTAGGATACATGGAATGTACCAAATGTACATGGTGTGTTCGAATCAAAACCCCATAGCCTGTTTGTTCTCACACAATCCCTTACACAGTCATATACTCTACATCGTGTTCTTCTGAAAACAGGGAACATCATCTCCCCTGAACAGGAAAAATCGTTACTGTGTTAAGCTAAAATAAATTCTATGAATACTTAGTTTTTTTATGAAATATTCTATTGATTTCATAGGATACCCCTGTTCAATAGAAAAAACTTGTAGTTGTATGCAAAATTCTTATCTGTGAGGGCCCATACTACACTGAAATCATTGTTTGGATACCATGAATACCATATCCAAATAAAATTCTATAAAAAAAGGATGAATCATGATCCACCAAATTCCATTTAAAGAGTAATAATAAACCGTAGAGATCAAAACTTATAAACCATCCAATTCAAACCATATCACATACCAATACACCAATTCCAACAGTAGGCATATCTATTATAGTACTATCACAAAAACATGAATTTTGAGCATGACATTTATCACAACAACATAAAATATCAAATTAATCCTAGATTTCATGGCATAATTCATGTCATGGGATTCTATCTAGTGGGTATGTGATTCATACCCTCATCTCATCAGGTTGCAACAAAACAAAACCACAATAATATTAATATTAACAAAATCCAAAAGTATAAAACATTTCTAGGCGATTTGGATTTTCCATATACACGGGGTTGCTACTGCTAGAAACAACTAATTACAAAATTTGTATCATTTATATCATTGTAAAATAGTAAATAAAACTATTAAAGGGTCTTATTTAATACCACTTTGTAATGTCCTTGATCCAAATACAACAAAATGATTCCCCATACTCGGTTGGAAAAATTTCTCGAATTTCATTTCCTCAAACACTAGTGGATACAAACTAGATGTGAGGGCCTATGGTTTGATAGTGGAAAAACTAATCCAGCTTTAGAGTATTGTAACACTTCAGAAAAAATAATATCAATAGAGGAAGTAGTAGTAAGCATGAAACTGAACTAAATCATAGATGATTAAAAGGAAAAGATAAACAGAAGTCATATAATATAATAATGATGCATCATGTCACATGTTCTATGAATGCAATGAAAATAGGTTCCACTACTATCAATTACATTACAATACCAAGACCGACATATAATCAATTTAAATTGGTAATAATTTATTAGACCAATTTATTTCAAATTACCAATAAAAAGGAAAATAATGTCACAACCATTTTAATATTATGCCAAAAGGCAAGAAAATTGTTATCCAAGAGAAATTCCCATTAGGGGTGGCCCTTAATCAAAACAAGCGGTCTCAACATGAATCAAAATGTATAATTAATCACATAAACATTTGTAGGCATTATCATGGGTCAATGGATCAATAAAGGGAAAACATAAACATGGGCGAATGGAAAAAACAGAACATATAAACAACATTATATTACAATATTAGCACAATACCACTGACATCATCATGTTATGACTCTCCTCATCCGGCCCTGACATCCAATTCAAGCAATAATGGTAGAGATATAAAAATGATGATATTCAATAAAACATTAATAACTAATTTGAAAATTGAAATTAACATGAACAACTCAGGATTAATCAATCACTCACTAATCGAGTTCAAATGAGACTAAAGGTGATGGATTTAGAGTTCAGATGATCAACAAGGAAGCGATTGAAGTTATGACGCTCCTCTTGAGTTCCTCGGGTGAGCTCATTATCCAATATATTGAATAGATAGGCTACTACATGTTTTAAGAAAAAACAAAAAATACACAGTGTGTAATTACATTTACACAACATATATATCATTTAGCTATTCATATGGAAGATAATTTTTTCCGACTCACTTTCCAGGGCTGGCCGACATGACTACACAATGTGTAGTAGGATGTAAATGTCATGTAGCTAGTTTTCCACTATTTCATACAAACATGACTAAACACTAAGTATTCCCATCATTCATGGCCAAACTGCATGGTGTGTATGTACTATTACATGATGCATACCCATATTTTAGGCCCTTGGATAGTAATGATTCTAGGTCAATTTTTGTTTTCCTTTTTTCGCCAAGAACAACATAATGGAAAAAATAAATAAAGAAACTCGTACCTCCAAGGAAGAACTAGGTTCTTACGCCAATGGAAGATTATCTAGCGTCCCAAAGAGCACAACATGACTTGTATAATGTCAATCTAAAGAAAAACCTGAGGTTGTAAATGTGGATGTTGTGTCTATAATAAAGGGACCATTCAGTACTACTAAGGTATGTACTCTTGTTTTTTTAATTATTTATCATTCAATTTAATTTAGGGTTTCTATATTGGGGATTTGTGATAAGGTAGTACAATCATCCATTAAGTAGAAACATAAATTAATGTGTTGGGAGGTGCAATGTCTCTGAAGGGTACATCATATATAGATATTTTTTTTAGGGTACAGAACCACTGGAAGAAAGTGTTCCAAAGAGACTATGTCTATGAAATTCTACACAATGTATACAAATTTAGATATAGAGGGTCTTACATTGTGTGTCATGGGTGAAGACCCATCCATATCGGTTGGTTTACTAAAAAGCTAAAGATAGATAAGGGAATTTTCAATTATAAACCATGGAAATAAATTCAATGGATTGGATTTTGATTGTAGGGGACATGATTATGATGTAACTTTGGAAGAGAACTTCATTATTGAATATGGAGGCTAGAGTGTGATTTGATTAATGAGTATTATTATATTTTCTTTGGATTGAGTGGTGACATGCATCACGGTAGAGGGATTCCAGCCTGAGGATGATGAAGGTTCATAGAGAATATTGGAAGGGTCAAATGTACTATATCTATTTATCCATTCCAATAGAGAAAAAACCCTAAAAAGATGATATAAAAGATGATGGATGCTTATCCCAAGGCTTTTTCATTTTCTTATCGCACAGAGGTTTCAGATCATGGAGAAGAACTATTTGAGGGTGTTATGACTGAAAAAAAATGGGATGTATGTGAAATGTCTAAGAAACAAAGGAATTTCTTATGAATTAAGGGGTTGAAATATTAGAGGAGTTTATCTGGATTAATGAAAAAATGTAGGAAGCATATTAAATGATAAAAAGATCGCTACATGTGGATGTTAATCATTATCAGTGATGATGGATTGAAACTTATGTTCTTCTAATAACAAACATGATTAAATCATGCTATGATAAATAATGAGGGGTACATTATAACATGGGATAAATTATTGTATCACTTTATAGACCTTATAAAATAATATCAAGATATATTAGTAAACACCCTATCATTGAAAATATTTAGGGAGACTGTTTCCAATTGGATTAAGTTATCATTTATTAATTATGTTTTTTTGTTTAATGTTTTTCAAGAGATAACGTTTTGGTTTATAACATATCCTGTTAAAAGTGTTTTTCATAATAAAAAAGTATGATCTTCAACGACGCTGTTATCCAACTCTCACTGTCATTCGATGGCATGAAGTGTCGAGACTATAAAGCATGATCGTCAACGACCCTATTTGTGATTACTAGTAAACATGAAGCACATCCCTATAATTTACATTATTTGATATAAACAAATAAATTGTCATAGCGATGGCTTATGTTGGGGTTTCAATTTCAAGGAATAATAGTGTGGGCTAGATGTTGTCTTATAGGAATCAATAATAAGTATTTCAAACATATAAAAAATATAAAAGTATATTAAATAAAAATGAATAAATATTAATAATTTAAAATTCAAAAATATTGAAAATATTTAATAATATTTAATAAATATTTATATATTATAAAAATTGATTACATTTCCAAAATATTGAATGTTTTAAATTATTAAAAATTTAAAAAAAATTTAGAAATAATATTAAAAAGAAATAAATTAAATGACCAGGATTTCATAAAATTGACATAATTAAATTCATAAAATTAATTACATGAATTGAATCATATAAAATAGAATAAAATTAAATAAATAAATATTATTGTTATTGTTATTTATTGAATTATGCACAACATTAATTGTATATATAAATTATAATACGTTATCAACCTTTATAATTTTTAATAACTGTTAAAGAATTATTATTTTGTAAAATATTTACATATTCAAACATGTATAAATATATATCATAATTTAGTATATTAATAAAGTTATTAAACGAATATATTTTAAAAATTAATTTTTTTTAAATACTATAAACAAATAGTTATTAAAAAACTATATATAATATTAAATAAATCAGCTGAAATTCATTTTCACATATACATTCACAATATGCACATACACATATATATACAAACACATAAATATACTCATACACTTTGGAATAGGCATATAAACATACATATACATATAGTAACATATGAATATATGCACATACATACATTATTTACATACACATATATATATACAATGACAACATAAAAAACACATATATACATACACATATTCATACACATACACTTGTACATACACATTAAAATCTATATGTATTCACATGCACATGAATTTTCATAAACATACACATCCTTATAATTAAATACATATTCATGCGCATTCATACACATCTATATTAATGGCTATGCACACACATACCTAATTATCATACAAATTTACACATACACATGTTCATACACATGTACATAAACACAGTGAAATACATACACATATACATACAAGCACATATACATAAACATACATATGGATACTTACACAAACTCGTAAATATACATATTCACATGCAATCACATTCACATGAACATAATAAACACATACACATGCACATACACACACACATACATATGTTCACATATGTATACCTACAATGAAAATTTATAAATACAAACACATACACTTTCAAATACACATACACATGTATATATATATATTTAAATATTTATGCATTATACATACATATACAAGACCATATACACATATTTATAACAAAGATATATAATTACAAACATGCCTATGCACATATACATACTCAAACATACATACAATGAACTAACATAAACAGAGACACAACACAACACAACACAAATGATGCATTCACAAAAACAACATACATAAACACACTCATACAATCATACAAATACAAATGAATATACATATATTCTTTAATTATTTGATTTGAATATAAATAAAAAAATAAAAAAAATAATCACATATTTATTTAATTATATGAATTTATATATCATATAATTGTTTCAATAATATATTAACTAATCATATTTATATTAATTATAAAATTATTTTCAAAAAAATATTTAAATATACTATTATACTTTTTAATTGACTAATATAATTTTTTTTCTTTTTTAAATATATAATTATGGAAATAAAATAATTTTTTTTTATATTTTATAGACACCATTTATATAAATTATATTTACATATATATATACATGTTGATATATAAATATTATTTAAAAATATATAATAATGTGTGTGTGTGTGTGTATATATATATATATCATATTTAATATATCATTTCGAAAACAAAAAAAAATTCTCATAATGGTAGGACTTTTATTAGTGTTAAGAAAATACATAGAAACAATGAACCATTTGTCAAGGATTTCTATAAGCTGCATTGAATATTTTTGGATATGAAATAATGTAACATGAATATAAAAATTAGGTAATTCCTATTGGGTGAAATTTTATATTAAATGGATGGATATAATTAAATATTAATTATCAATTAGAATTATATTAAAAATTAAATAAATTATAACATGATAGATAAAAATACCATATAATGATAAATTATTATTTTTATCTCTATGGGTAAAAATACATTTATTTCTATAGATGGTTGTTATAATTTGGTAACTGAACATTTGAAATTGGTTGTCCAACGCTTTGTTTTGGGAGGGATGTAGCATTTACATTGTTCCTCTTTTTTTCAAATACATTAGTAGTAATTTAACATTTAGACTCATCCTTTTATACTCTCATAATTTATGTACATCATCCTTAATAGTGGTGAATAATAGTTAGGGGATGAGTGATTCATTTTAAAACACATCCAAAAAAGTGGTGCACTTGTTGTGTGGGGAATTACACACCTGAGAGAATCTATCGTCATATCCATCTTCACCCATCTATTGTGGTAAGCGTTGTGATGGGGAAATATGGAATATCTTCTGAGAAGGGGTGTTGATAGTGGTAGGAGTTGTCGATGGGGCATCATGGTAGATCATCTTGAAATGGGTGGTGACTGAGGGTAGGGATGGTGGGTGCAGTTTTCAATTGGTCATTGTTAAAGATCATATGTGAAAGGGTTGTGAAAATGGTAGGGATTGATGATGGGGTATTATGGTTGGATGTAGAAGAAATTATAATGATTTTCATGTCCATATTCCACTGGTCTTCCCTTATAGCAATTGGGAATAAGGTATCATGACTGGACATGGAGGTGGTTTTCCCTTTATCCTTTATTTATGGGGAACTGTGGTAGGTAGAAAGGGTTATGATTGTGGTATGGATTTTTGATTTCATGTCATGATATGTAATTTGAGAAAGGCAACTGACAGTCATTTCCATCACCCCCCTACATGTCCTGGTATGTGTGGTTGACTAGTATCTATGGTAGGAAGTTCGAGAAAGTGTGGTGATAGTAATAACTATATCCCCCCCCCCATTTGGCCTAGAAGGCATTGTCAGTGGGACATCGTGGTAGGTGGTCTGAGGGTTTTCGGGGAAACACCTGGGTAAATAGGGAAACACATTGTGACTATGCATGCGTCTGTGGAATGGTGACACAACATGCTATAGCACAGAAAGGGTTTTTGAAAACCTCATATAGACCCTTATTCAGGGGCACTAACTTATTATTCATCATTAATAAATGCATATTTCTTTCAAAAACTGAATCTCAGGTTCGTTATAGCCCCATAAACTCATTGAATGAATGGTATATGGTAATCCTCTGCAAGTATGTGCATTCATATAAATGTAACAAGTCCACATATGATCAATTTCAATGATGTAATTACTTTAACTATTATTTCACATCCTCATTATTTTCTATAATATATTTTTCAGTTTATTTTTCAATGTGTTCAGGCTTCATAATAAAAGATGGAACATTTTTAATTACATTATAAATATGTCTATTATTCACATAGAACAAAAAAACACAAGAGATAATAATATCAACATGTGGTATAAAAAACATCCCCTGACTTCTATATTTTTTATTATAAATATAATACGTTACAGATTAGTTAAAATATACTTTGTCAATAATTATTTTTTAATTATAAACCTAAAACATTCTATATCACTTATGTTAATTAAATTATAATATAATATATTTTAATATTATGAAATAATTATTATTATAATAATCAATGTAATTAAGGAATAATATATTTAAATCCTAAAATTATATATATTTAGGAATATAATAGAAAAATATATATTTAATATTTCATTTATTTTATGTTAAACATACATTAGATATACTTACATTATAATATATTTATGTTAAAATAATATATTTATTTTATTTATAAATAATTATTACATCGTGAAATCAATTTATTATATATCAAATACCTAATTTTATTAAAATACCATTTTTAGTGTTTTCTTAAATACAAACATTATAGTTTAAGTGGGAAACCTCAAAAGGACCCAACCATAAAAAAATTAATTTCGAATAGAAAACCAAAATTTAAATTGAAATTTGTATCTAGGATTTTAAACACAACCCTTATATTTGGTTGGTTGGAGGGTGTATGTTTCCTATGATGTTGATGGGAATTTTGAGATATGTAATATAATTTTTTAATACATTTGAAAAGACTTTGGTGTGATGAATTATAAGAAATCAGTACCCATATATGGATGATGTATCATATAAAGTACATGATACAATGTTATAATCCTTTTGGTTTGGTTTGAGGAGTTTTTCGTAAGAAGGTCCTATGACAAGACCATCTCTTAGTGATTGGATTATATTTTTTTTGTATTGAGGGGTTTTATGAAGGTTTCAGATGCAACATAAACATCTGGTGGGGGAATAACTGTAATGGTTTTTTCAGAGTTGATGCGTCAATCACATATTTTTCAACAAATAAATGTCATGAATAAAAAAATTCCATCAAATATTCACATAGAATAGTCTATAACACATATATGATATTTTTCATGTTATAATTATGAATAATTTAAATTATATCTTAGTAAATAATACGTCATCATTTGGAAATTTCTGGAAAAATTAATGAATAATGTATCACTCATTAAACACAAAATGTATTCATCTTCCCTGTAAACTATATCGACATTTTTTTGAAATACATTATAGTTTATGTGTCATCATGGACATTAATAAAATCATAAATCGTAAATACCATTTCACACAATGACAAATAATAATATTCAATTACAAATAAGCTTGAACAATTCCTATAGGATGGAATATTCTTGTAATCTATCATCTTGATTCCATTAATGTACTCCTCTCAGTTGGATTGATGTTTGATAAATTTGGAAGCTAATGAAAATATAACACATAGAGTTTTATGTTTCCCATAAATCATCAAAATAAATGATAAAATAGATTTCTGTTGGAGGATTGGTCAATATCACTTTATTTTCTATTGGAGGAGTTCCTCCAAAAAAGATCATCACCACATGGTCTCTATTTATGTCTTCCCACAAAAATCATTAAACATTTTCCTATCATAAACAAATTAATGATTCTTCAGTTTCCATCAAGGGTTACAAGTCTTATTTATAACATCTAGATATATGGGATACATGACAGGCATTACAGAACATTAATCAATGCATTAAAATCATTTAAGTTGAGACAAATAAATTTCGAACCATTTAACTTCCAACATGTTCAGATTTTTACAAATGAACATATCTTCATATATATAGTTGAATATTTTCAGTGATAAATGTAAATCACTATTTTCAGCAGAATATCATTTTCCATGAAAGTCAATTTTGGATCAAAATATTTAACATAATCCTTGTAATGTACATAGGTGGATTCCAAATAATTATAATATAATGCTTCAATTTCCCAAAAATTGTATATATAAGCATAATATTTTGAAAAATGTTACTAAAATATTAGAATACTCATTTGATAAAATGTAATTGTATGATGTTTTTAATTCACATAGATTAAAAATTTTCATTCATTATGTTAATTAAAAATGCATTAAGAGTTACAAACTTCTGTTTGGTTTATCTAAGAAAGATTAGTTAGAGATTATAATCATGCATAGAGTGAATTGGATTCATATATCTAATAATATCATTATCAAAATCATACCACTGTTAATATATGGAAATATAAATTTGATTATTATATTTTTCCCTGTGAATAATATATGTTTGATGACAGTGATATCTATTTATTTTTTTAATTAATTCCCATCATTTATGTCATGAATAATTGACTAGTAAAAGGAATTAATATATGTATGGATATTGTTTTTTACCCCAAACTAGATAAGAAGAAATTTATTATTAATCTTAATAATAGTTAATACTGAACTGGATCACATTCTTGGTGAGTGTTTGTTTTTATAATTTCTTCATGTTTTCTAATTCTATTATTGGAAACCTACTTAATAAAGATCCTAAAAATTCATTTATTTACACTCTATTTTTTATCATTCATACTTGATGGTATTGTTAAATGAACATTCTATTAGTGGTTCATTTAGAAAATTCCTATATTGATGTTCACAAAAATCTAAATTTTAAATGGATTTTTGTTCTTCTTCCTAAAAAGGATACTAAATTTGAATAATTTGTTCAGTTTTATCCATGGGTGAAGTTAGGATAAATAACACATATATAATATTAAAAACTCCATGATAATTTTTTTAGGAAGGAACAATTTAGGGTGAAATATGTTATATTTCAATAAAATTTAATTTTGGGATCCAGATATTCCCATTTTTCATCTCATAAATATAGAAATTATCACATTTTTTGATTAAATATTAAGATATATGAATTGGTTCCTCTAGGATAGAATTATAATAAAATAAATATATTTATTCAATATATGATTCTATCATGTGTAATGGAGTGTCATTGGTTAACGGTTTAATTGAAAAAAACGCTATGACGAGGCTCTATAGAAGAAAATTATATGTTCTTCAAAAGGGGGTGTAATTATAGGAATGGTTGTGGGATTTATTCAAAAATATCATCTACTTAGTGAATATTTAAAATATTAACCATAAAAATACTTTTTCCATATAATAAATTTCTTTTTATATTTAATTTAATTTTAATTTATGAGTTACCTAACTATATTTTCATTGTGATTCAGAAAAAGAAAATATTCATGATGAAATAAAGCTACTTATACCCTAGTGAATGTTATTTATTTATCATGAATAGTTAATCCTTCACTAGGTTATTAATATATTTACATTGGAAGATGAAAGATTATATTAGAAACACCAAGTATTATTGAAAAATTAATTGATGAATGTTGGTGTTATCATAGATTTTGAGTTTAAAGTTATTTGAAGGATGTCCTATGTTTTTTATATGTAGACCATCAAGTCAAACCAGTCACACTATGCATCAAATTAATGTGAAATTGATTCAGACTACATTAAGAATGATTGAAAATTAATTTTCTTAAATAATCATGAAATTATTAGCATCTATTATAGGATTATAGATATTGAATTATTTTTTAACTAGAATTTCATTTATAACCTGAAATCAAACAAAATACTTTTCAATCGCATAACCACTAAGCTACAATGTTTTTAAAAAATATAATATGGTTAAAATGTAAAAGTATTTTTACATTTTTTATCTTATGTAATTAATGTTATATAATAAAATTATTAAATTAAAAAATAAAATCATTTACCAACTGTTTGGAAAATTCTTTTTATAGACTTATACCCGTTGTTTTTCTAACCATTGTTAATTGTATTTAGAGTTTTGGTAAATTAAAAAAAGGATTTGGAAAAAACATTAGTATAGTATTTTTAAATGTAATCTATACACATGGGATTATCCAATCCATTGGCATTTATATCAAATATTCCAACGGTTTTGGAAAAAAACCATTGGTATAATGTCATTTTATTGAAGACAATCACATGGATTGTATAAAATATTTTGTATTTCTATGACTTAAACCAACGGGTTTATTTAAAAAATAATGGTACACGGTCATATGATGGTTTACATACTAGTTTTATTTGTAATACCATTAGAATATGGTCTTATTATGGTGTATATACCATCAATTTCACATAAAAGGTTTGTATAGGTACAATTTATAGTAGTTTTGAAAATTGATTGATCCTTCAAAACCAATAAGCCAAAAAAATGGATACTACACTATGAAGCATTAATACCATTAATAATGAAAATAATTTCTTCTTCCATGATGAAATTTTTAAACTCTCTCATGGGTTAACTATGATCGAGTGAATAATTTCTATGTTCATCCACAAGTGGAAACAAAAAATAATGGATTGAAATCGTTAATGTTTTGATAATGCAACCTAGATGATCACATACCATAAAACCGAATCAAATAGATCATCTTTAAACGAAATTTCATGAAAATTAATCTTAAACACATTGTATGGTGGGGGTCATGATATACAGAAGTGAGAATACATGAAGAGGTTATGAAGCTGAATCTCATTCAACTTCCAACTCACCATCCATGATATATAATGCTTTATCCTAAAAGATTCAAATTATTAAATCTTGTTAAAAACTAGGTCATATTCTTTCACCCATAAAACCATGATATGGTATATAGGGAGTATAATCTATCTTTGGGAATGGAATTATTCCAGATTGATATTATTGAAACAAAACCATTCACCATCTCCACAATCCTATGAACATTAGTTTTCTATGGATGTTAGATGAACTTGGACCATATATGGTAGAATATTGAATGTATTAGAGTTTCTTATTCACTAATAACGAAGGGTATAAAATTAACCACATTAATATTTCATTCCATTCGGTTCCACTTAAAAAGGGGTATTCCCATGAAATCAATCAATATGAATGTTTACATAGTGGGTAGGACAACTAGGGGCCTTAGGCATTTATAGAAATATTCATTGTCCATTATATATAATATATTGACAAATGAACACCTGTAATTACACAAATAACATCACAAAATTTCATTATTCAAACATAGTTTTCCATGTTTATATCTTACATGCATGTAATACTCATAATAACCCTCAATTACCTTTCATTAAACCACACATCCAATTTTTCAAATCAACAATTGTTATTGAATACATTAAAACTAATGAAAATAGTAGAATCCTCCCAATTACGGACAATGAGAGATGTGGCCATCAAACAAGAGTTATTAACAAGCCATGGGACCCTAAAAATCTACAATTTAGTTGTGACTCCAATTCGTTAAATTTGTCTTTTTTGAAGAGGAATACCAGATCTCAAAAGGCATTTCTAAAAAAATCTAGGGTGGTGACTAAAGGATACCTTGAAAAGACCATGTGGGTGTAATATTTGGATTATATGATATGAGTGCATAGGGATCCAGGTATATGAATTAGTATATATCTATTATTTTTTAAATGAACCATCTGGATCATGATTCTCATGAAAAAATGTACATTTTTCCATCTTTCGTACCCCTCCTGTTCATGTCAATGAGAGAGTAAATTTAGTAAATTAAAAATTATGTTAGATTAAATAAATACATATTACAAATTCAAATCGATTGAGCTACATTCTTTATATGTTATTTAATCCCGACATTATAGAAAAACATAAAATTCCATCCCTGACGTTTTTTATCGTGCCCATGATTTTCAAGATAACCACACTTTTTTTTGACCAAAAACAAACAGGATCCAAATATATTTAAATTTTTATCATCAAAAGAAATAACAAATGATATGAAAATATCTTCTTTTCTACAAGTATTCTATCTTGATATGATAGATATATCTAATTTAGAATAATTCACTAATTGAATGGATACTTTATCATATATTTGGATAAGCTGGAAAATAGATATGCATTCTTAAAGAGTTCCCTTGAGAAAAAGATATATTCCATTGGAAATGATGATATAATAAATATTTTTACTTCTTCTGTAAAACATCCCCTATGAAATATGTTGTCTTTAGCTTCCAAATTTATTAAATTAGAAAAAACAGCAACCATCAAGACACAAAGGAAAGGGGAATGTGGGCCCCCTCCTATTTGAACCCCCTGGTATGGGTGAAGCATTGAGAGAGAGTACTAATGATATTAATCTTGATGAATAATCAGTAATGATTATTCAAGTTGAATTAGATGAATGATTATATTATAATTCCAAATATATTTAAATTATAACATATTAAATAACAATTTGGAATTTTCCATATCTATAAATTATAATGTATAAGAAATTATTAATTAGAGTTGATTGTATATTATTTAGAAATATTGATATAGTTTTTCAAAGTATGTTGTTATTGATTGGTCCATATTATACTACAAAAGTGATTCATCCAAGCACACATTTGAGAATATTCAACATTACTCATGTAATTGTAAATAAATTTACCAAATTGTTGCAAAAGAAATTACGTTTATAAAACAATTTTTATTCATAGAGAATGGAATTTCATAATTCTGATCATCTCACTAAGACCAATTTTTATTGAGATGTATAATAAACAACAAGTACAAGCAGTAGAATGATATTAACTTCCATACCATAGGTTTTGAGAGGATTGATTTATCCACAGATATAGAGGGGAGTGGTGAAAGAAGTTGACATCCACAAGGGATAATGAATGGGAAAAAACATGTTCCATTAGTGTTGATTTTGTATGAAAAATAAGGGATTATTTGTGCTTTCAAAATTGTGTTGATAAATATGAGTATTATCTTTTTGAAATTAATATGTTTCGTAAAAAAGAGTTTTTATCAACGCTAAAATATGTACTTAAAACATATATATATTAGTGAAATATTTATAGCAGATTAAATCTATATTTATCCGAAATAATATCATAGTGCTGATATATATAGGTGTTATGATATAATTTTCCTTTTAGAGCAGACAACAATATTTAAAATAAAATAATAAAATATTATATTAATATATATAATAAATTTATTGATTCATAATTTAATAAAAAATTAACCTTATTAATGAATATATAAACATAAATCCTGATTAAAATAATAATTGAAATTGAATAATTTTAAATCAATAAACTCCCAAAATATAAAAATTTTTAATTATGTTTTTTAAAATATATATTTTAAATTAAAAAATATGAATGAGTATATATTAAAAAGTAGATCAAAACATTTGTAATATTTTAAAACATACTAATTACAAAAAAAAAAAGAATTTTCCCGAATAATTACATGAATTGTGAACACTATAAAAATTGATGAACATACTAAAAACTCATTTAAATAAATTAATTTTATAGATTTCAACCATTTAAAAAATTTTACAAATTAGTATTTAAAATTGAATGACTATTAAATATATAATTTAAAAAATATTATCTATATCAAAACATAGTAAATATTTCTGTAAAATTGTATTAATTAATTTATATAATTGTAATCACATACAAAAATTTAGGGAATCATAAAAAAAATTCATTTATGTAAATTAATTATATGAATTGAAAAAAAATTAATGATTCACACATTAACAAATTAAATTCAATAAATATTAATCATATTAATATAAGATTTTTTATAAAATTAAAACATTTTTAATAATTATGTATAAATTAATATTAATAAATGAAAAAGTTCAAAAAATATTAAAAATTGATAGATATTTAAAATAAATATTTAATATTAAAATAAACCATATAAAACAAGATTAAATAAATTTAATAAGTTAAAAAAATTTAAAAAATGAATCTCTAATATTAATTATATCATTTAGATACACAGAATAACTATGGTTCAAATCATGACATGCCCCTTGAGGGATTTACATCATACGTAGTGACTCAGGCCGATGGTGACATCGACATGATGCCGGGCTTGCACTGATGAAACCCGGACGCATGCCTGATGTTGGAGACTGGATGATGTCGGCATGACGCTACACCGAGCCTTCAGGAAATTTCATGGGCCACATGGCCAGGGGCCTATAGGTTTTGAAATTATCTTCCTCTTCCCAGATAGGAAGAGGACATTTCATTCAAAAAAAAGAAGAAAAAAATACTCATAATTAATAAATAATAATTAATAAATATAATATATATACACTGTATTCGTGGATACAAATACACCAAAAAACTCAGACACACCATATCAGTCGACCAATGGGTAGGCCATAAACCCCAAGGGAATACCCACATATATTAAATATTCCAATATACCTCCTTTTTTATTGATAATTTCCCTTAACACTTACAACATATGCATAGACCACCATGCCCCATACACCCCTACATTATAGTGAAACTCTCTAGGATTGATGACAACTAATTGGTTAACCCTTACAAAAAAATATGGACATTCCCCAACCATGACTTACGCTCCTATTTTCTCACTAAACATCATGAATGATTTAAATAAACGATCTTTGAACAACCAACCTCACCATCAATCACATGATCACCAATATGAATCACTGTTTAAATAAGACTTCCACCACATCAGCTCTTTCAACTTCAAAAACTCGTCAACCATGCATCCAAAGTAGTCTCATCACTTCTGCGGCGCCGGTACTATCACGACCTGAGGTGGTCATCAGTAATTGTGTGCCTCCATAGTCACTATTGGGTCCACTATCAAGCAACACCCATATCATTTGAAATGAAGAGTTTTCGCCCCTCTTATATCCATAATCCATCCAACCCATACATTCACCACCTCCCCTAGAAATCCGATGAAAAAGCATTTTAGTGATTCATGAACTGATGTCGTCATCCAACTCTCGTCATCTCTCAATGGCACAAACTATCGAGTCTTCCGAGCACAACCTTAAAATACCCCATCTGTCATTACCAGTCATCGTTAAGCACAACCCCCTAAATCTTTTTTTGTTTATATAAAAACTATGATCATGTTACGACTGAGGTACATTGGGGTTCAATTTCATGAAAAAATAGTTGGGGTTAGAGATCATCTTATAGGAATCAATTATATTATTTTCAATCATATTAAAAATATTAAAAAATAATAAGTTAAAATAAATAAATGTTAATCATATTAGTTACAATCAAATCGATATTATTGAAGTTTATTAAAACAATAGGTATTAATTTTATAAAAATTATTATATTTCCAAAATACAGAAAAATTTTATGTTTCAATAATGAAACAATTACTGAAATAATATTTTAAAATATTAAATGAAATGAAATAAATTACAAAAAAATTTAAAAACCATAATAATATCATTAATTATAGGATTTGAAACATATAAAATTGAGTAAAATTTTATAAATATTTATAATTTTTTACAATAGTTATTGGAGTATGAAGTGTCTTAATTGTACATTGAAAATATTATATGTTACTAACAATTATAATTTTCAATAATTATAAAATTTATATTTTTTAATTTAATATTAAAATATATAAACATGTATAAAAAATATCAAAATTGAATTTATTAAAAAAAATGTTAAATGGTTATATAAAAAAATGAATAAATTTTTTAAAATACTAAGAATGGAGTAATATTAAAAATGAATAAATTATATTGAATAAATAAATATTCATACATGTACACGCATAAATAAGCATATAAATACATGTACACATACATACACAATATAAAAATACAAAATTGAAAAACACATACACATACACATACACATAAGCATAAGAATATAAAGATACACACACATGTATGTATAGATTCACATATATAAAATTACATAATCACGATTGTGTAGGCAAACATGGCCCATAGGCCCCTATATTATTGTTCACCTCTATAGGATTTATCACTACCAGTTGGGAATCCCCTACAAACCAATGATGGAAAATCCCCCACCACATCTTACACTTTCATTATATCATTGAACATCAGGGCTGATTATCATAGATGACAGTCGGGCCACCACCCTCACCATCAATCATGTGTTCACCAATCTGAATAACTGGTCAACAAATAATTCCACCACATTAGATATTTATGATTTATAGTCATGTCGACCTGACATCCATTTTTTTAACATGACTCATACAACACTGACCTTGTTGCCACGTGAGGTCATCATCAGTGATGGAGCGCCACCATAGTCTCTCTTAGGTCCTCCATCAAGATATGGCCTTACCATATGACATGAAGAGTTGTATCCCCTCCTACAAACACAATCCTTCCATCCATGCATTCAACATCTCCCTAGTAACCTACCGCTCATGACCGGTAGTGATCCATGCACCGACATCACCATCCAAATTTCCTCATCTCTTGATGGCACACACTATTGAGACTTCAAAGAATGACCATCAATGACCCCATCTGTTATTTCTTATCCTCATGAAGCACATCAGCATAGTTTTCATTTGTTGAAATAAACACCTAAATCATGTTAGTAATTTCAAAGGTTGGTGTTCAATTTCAGTGAAAATTGTTGTGGGTTATAGATAGTTTGATAGGAATCTATTATATGTTTTTCAAACATATTAAAAACATTAAATAATAATAAATAAATATGAATAATTATTAATCATAAAATAATAAAAATATTGAAAATATTGTATCATTTTAAATAAATACGTATTAATTTTAAAAAATGATTAAATTCCTAAAATATAGAAAATTAAAAAATATCAAACATGAAAAAAAGATTAATGAAATAATTTTAAAAATGGATAAATAAAATAAATAAATTAAAAAATATTTAAAAAAAGTTTTTTCATAACATTAATTGAAATTTTTTCAAACATATAAAATTGAATAAAATTATATAAATATATATAATTATTATAGGTAATTGTTTAAGTACACACAATATTAATTGAATGTAGAAAATAAAATTTGTTATTAAACATTATAATTTTTTTAAATTGTTAAATTTTTATTATTTTATTAAATATATAAATATTGAAAATGTATAAATAAATATCAAAACACAATATAATACAAAAATGTGAATTGATTATATTAAAAAGGAATAAATTATTGAAAATACTAAAAATGTGGAGATTTTAAAACCCAATAAATAATATTAAATCAATAAAGTGACATACATGTACAAATATACATACGCATAGAAATACATGTACACAAATATACACTACACAGACATACACATATTGGAAAACAAATACACGTACTCATACACATATTCATATGCATATAATCATAAACGTACCTGTTTTTACACATACAAATACATATAGTTAGATATCCATGGAAGAACAATCATATATGTCTCTACATACACATATATACATACCCATAGAACATAAAAAAATTCATATACACATATACATACTAATTCACAAGCATACACATACAAATGTCTATGCATACACAAACACACGAATTTCCATATACATACACATCTATTAAATTACATTCATGTTAATCACCATATATACACAACTATAAATATGACTATATACACACATACAACATTAACATGCACATATACACATACGCAGGCACATACACATGTACATAAACATAATTTCTTATATATACATATACATTCATTCACACAAACATAAACAAACATAGATATACTTACACATACTCATACATATAAACATACTCATACAAACACGGTAGAATGAACATAAAAAAACACATACGCATGCAATTACACACATACATACATATTAGAACATACGTATAAAGACAATACAAATTTTTAAATACATATACATACACTTATAAATACATATACACACACATACACATAAAAATAAAAATATGTTTAACATACAAATACAAATACATACAAACCTATACACATATACATACACATGAATACAAAAAATAAATCTAGATAAACACACACACACACACAACACAACAGAATAGATGCATACACAAACAACAGATACATAAACACACTCAGGTGGACAAATATATACAAATCCATATAAATATTTTGATAATTGTATTCTAAAAATTACATATATATATAAAAATATATTTTATATTTACATATATATACTTGTTGAAATATAAATTTTATTTAATATATATATATATGAATGAATATATGTATATATATTAATTGATTCAAATTGTTATATAGTAACCGTAATGAAAAAGTGCTCATAATTATAGTACATTTTACAATGTTAGAAATAAAATAATAGTGAAAGGGAACACTATTATTAGTTCCTTTCTAGTAGAATAATTGAATATTTAAACATATGATATACTGTAACATGAATAAAAAAATATTGAATTGAAAATGGGGAAAATTTTATATTTAATGGATTGATGAAATTAAATGAAAATTATCAAATAGTATTATATTCATAATACAATTAATTATATCTTCATAGATAAATATTTCATATGACAATACATTAGATTTCATTAATTCTTATGGGAAAAAATTAATTAATTTTTCAAATCATTTGTTCATGTTAGATAAATATATATCCGGAATCTGATGTATGTCA
Source organism: Viscum album (assembly GCA_963277665.1). Taxonomy (NCBI): domain Eukaryota; kingdom Viridiplantae; phylum Streptophyta; class Magnoliopsida; order Santalales; family Viscaceae; genus Viscum; species Viscum album. Next base: position 692,550,641 of record OY728152.1, read on the forward strand.
GTGCTAGTAGGGATATAGGGAGCTGTCACAGTGTGACCCTTTTTTTCCGATACATCAGAATAATTTTACAATTGTACTCAGCCTTTTATAATCAAAGCATCTGTGTGCTTCATCCTCATTAGTGGTGAATTCAAGATCAGGGATGAAAGCGTCGTTTCGGAACACCTCCATCCAAATTGGTTACTTTTGTTGTATTTAATTACACATCTAAGAGTGGGGATTTTTATATCCACATCCCCCATCTTGTATGGCTGGCGTTGTCGATGGGAAATGTAGAAGATAATCTAATAAAGGCTGGCGTCGGTCATAGTTGTTGAAGATAGGGCATCGTGGCAGATTTTCTGAGAATTGGTGGTGATGAAGGGTAGTGACCATTGTACGAATTTTCTATGGGGCATAGTGGTAGATCATCTAGAAAAGGGAGGTAAAATTTGAAAGAGGGTTTGATGGGGGTTGTGGTAGGTTTCTTGAGAAAGGGATTTGGCAAACATTTCCATATTCCCCCTATCTACCCTAGTAGGTAGTCTGGGTGGGATTTCGTGACTAGTTGTGGTGGTGACTATCCATATAGAGGTTTTTACTGGGTTCCATGGAGGATAGAATGGGAATTCACGGTGGTTGGATTTGTCGATGGGGTGTCAAGGAAAGTCCTTTGGAGAATGGTCGGTGATAGTCGTAATCATCTTCCTCCACTCTGGACGTATTGTCATTGTTTATGGGGTGTCATCGAAGGTTTTTCAGGAAGAGGTAGTGTTGGTCATATACATCTTCCCCCCCCATCAGGACTAATAGGCCTTGTAGATGGGGAGTCATGGAATGTCATATGAGAGATTCATGGAAATCACGTTGTGATAGAGGACAATAGGTAGCACATTGGCCTACATATGTGGAATAGTGACACAACATGTTAATGAATAGAAGGGGGGTTGAAAACATCAAATAGAAACTTATTTAGGGACCCCAACTTATTCTACACACTCAACCAATGCATCATTATTCTTTCAACCAAAATGATGGTTCATTGTAGACTCAGAAACACATAGAAATGAAGGATTTTTATAATCCTCAGAATGTGTGTATGTATGTGTACACCTAATGATTCCACATTCAATTGTTGACTAATTTCAATAAATTCATTACATTCCCTATTTTATCTCCTCCACATTAATTTCATTAATTATTTTTTCATTTTAAGATTCAATATTTTATGACCTCTTTAAGGTACATGGTCAATTTTTGTAAGATTTCCGAAATTGTAAACATAGTTTTATAATAAAAATATTTTATTAAATATATTAATTTATAAATAATACAATGTAATAATATTAATAAATTTATTTTCATAAAAAATAAAAAATGAAATTATGCATTCAATAAATTTGATTATATGTAATTTATAATAATTATATTTAATTATAAAAAATATTTATTATTTTAAAATTATTATTGAAAAGAAAAATATGATTTTTTTCATTAAATGAATATTTTAAAATAACAATAACTTTTTTCTAATATATTATTTTTTATTATAATAATAATTAATTTTAAAAAAATTAGAAAATTTTCATTATAATTATGATAATAAATTTTATAAATATATGAGATATATAATATCTTTGTTTTATTAAATTTATTAATTATAAATATATATAATAAATGTTATAATAAATATACTCACACTACATTTCTGTTTTAAATAAAAATAAATTTGAATTATTTATCTTAAAAAATGAATTATATATATAATTTTAAAACTGGTAAAATTTTATATATAAAATATGTATTTATATAAAAGAAAAAAAATGTTCAAAACATTATCTGTATGAAAACATGCATGTTTAAAAAAATATAATGTTGATTTATTTTTATAAAATTAATGAAAAGACAAAAAAATATGAATTTATAATAATATAACTAATACACCACAATGTATGGGACAAATTTAAATATTATTACAATTAATCAATGCAACTACATCAACTACTAAATAAGGAGTATTGATTTAGATAATAAGATTAAATATTGTAATGATTATAATATAAATTAATTATAATGTTAAACATAAATCTATTTAAAATTTTGAGGATTTATTGCACTAACATCGTGAAAATCTACCCATGAAATGTTGAAATTCAATCCTCAACCACGCCATCCTTTTCCACGAGTTATCAAATATCTTGAATATTTTAAAGAATTTTGCATCAAATAATTTTTTTTACATTTATCAATTTTTTTCCATTACTCTCTGTTATTATTGAAACTTTTCATTTAAAAATATATAAAATCATTTTATTTTATCTATCACAATTTACATTAAAACATCCAACCCTAATTTCCCTATGTTCCTCCATATTGTTCTGCCCAATTTCCAATAACCTCAAATCCATTAAATGACCCAAAAATATTTATGTTTTCATATTATTTAATCAAATATTTATTTTCAAAAAGGATATGTCTGTGTATGTGTAGACACATATACAATTATATAAAATTCTATTTTTACTGTATATGGAATGATTTCATATTGTTTTAAACTTTATTTACAGAACCTAGATATTTAAAAGGAAATGGTGTGTAATAAATCATGTTTTTAATTTACTTATCTTTTTATATAATTATATATGCACATCATATATATGATATGAACCTACTTTTTATGTTCCGGTCATTATACATGGAATTAGAGAAACTGTCTAGATAATTTGGGAAAATAAAAAAAATTAATAATTGAAAATATGGCTCACGTGTAATTTTTTTCCAAATATGAACTAAGGATTTACAAGGATACGATTCTTTTGAGGGGGGGATAATGTAATAGCCGAAAAATTATATAAAAAAGTTTTATAAAAATATTTTATTAAATGAATTTATCTGTAATGGAAAAATATTGATAATAATTTTAGGAAAATATTAATTAAACATAATAAATGAAATTATGTGTCTTAATTAATTTAATAATTAGTTAATTACAATTGTTAAAATTATTTAGTGTTTCTTAATTAATATTCTAAAGGAAAAAATGGTTTTTTATTGTTTAAAATAATATTTTAAAATAAGTAAACTTATTTTTTTTTTGTCACATATAAATTATTATTATAATATTAATTAATGGTAAGACATGTTTTAATAATAATATTATTATTATTAAAAAATTAACTTCATATTTATGTTTTAAATAAAAATATAATTTGAATTATTTTTATTAAAAAGAATAATTATATATATATATATAATCACTCAAATGTTTTATATAAAAAAATTATTTCATATTATGAATGCCAAAAACGCTCAAACCATTATACATATAAAAAGATGAATGATTAAAAAAATAATGTTAATATGTTTTGATGGAAAAATTATATAACAAAAAAATTGACTTTATATTAATATAATAAAAAATTAATTGATTGGCCAAATGAAAATTGTATGTTATAGAAAATAAAAAGACGAAATAAAAAAATTAATGATTTTTTTAGAGAGAAGAAATATTTTAATGATTAATACATACATTATTAAATATTTAAAACATAAGGGTATTAAAAATTTTGATGTTGTATTAAACATTTTATCATGACAATCTACCAGCGAAATGCCCACAGTTAATCTAGAATGCCTCCATCCCTTTCCATGGGTTGTCAAACTGCTCGACTTTTTTTATAATTTATCACCATTTATTTTCTTAACATTGATCAATTTTTTCTATTAGCCTATCTAATTATTGTAACATGACTTATAAATACATATAAACTCATTTTTTTAAATCCTCACTTTCCACATCAAAACATCTTACCCTCATCTCCCCAAGTATGACCATTCAGTTTTTCTTAATTTCTAGCATCAAATCACTTAATTGACCTTAAAACATGTAAGTGGTCAATTAATTTCATACAATTATTTGTTACACAAAGGGTAATATATATATATATATATATGTATATATAAATATTAAAACATATGCACATATATAACTATCTATTTTTAGTGTATACGAAAATGGTTTATTTTGATTTAATGTATTTTTTTCACAAGCTGGACTGGTAATAGTTCGTGGTATATGAAAAATGTTTTGTATATTTTTATTAATCATTATATACAAAGAATGAACATAATTTATAATGGATGAACCCAGGTTGCAGTTTAAGGTCAGTATATATTTATTAATACATAATAAATTTGTCTATTTTTGTGATCATTTAACAATAATAACCCATAATAAAATCATGTCAATGTGTGGTCCACAATATATATCTTACTTATAGATTTGTCATTATATGTATAATACGATAAAAATTTGTAAAAATTTACTGTATCTATTAATGTTTTTAATTATAAACTAAATTCATTATAATTCACTTATGTTTTTCAATTCATTGATAATATTTTTTTTCATTAAATTGATATCATACATTACAACAATTGATTTTATTAAATCAGTTATTAAATTTACTAAAAAAAATATAATAATGTATTCAATTCATTATTATAATAAAAATTTATCTTATATTATACCATTAAACATTTTAAATGATTATAATATAAACATACAATGTGCAATCATTAAAATTTAAAAATTAATTTAAAATAATTATAATAGAATTCAATACATATAATTACATTATAATATAATATATTTTATTATTATAAAAATACTTTTTATTAATCATAATAGACTTAATAAAGGAATAATATATTATTATTATAGAATTATATTTAATAATGAAAATATTCGATCAAATTAATTAAACATGTGATGAATTGTAATATATAAATACTATTGATTATGTTCCATTATAATATATTGATATTAAAATGTGATATTTATTTTATTTAAAATTAGTTATTATATCATGAAATTGAAATATTATATATCAATTACATAATTTTCATTCATAAATATAATTTTTAGTTATTTATTAAATAACATTTCTACTGGTTATGGGGTATCCCTCACAAAGGATCCAACCATAAAAATCAGAAATTAAAATTCAAAAAAAAAAATTCTAATTGAAATTCCTTTCTATGATTTTAAACTGAACTATAATATTGGATTGTTGTTAGGATGTTATGATTACTATGAATCTGAGGGGATTTATGAAATTTTTGATTTAATTGATTTCTTCCAAAAAAATGATTGGGATTGGTGGATGATACAACATTCATGCTCGGTTATGGATAATTTTCAAATCATCACACCAAAAAAATATTCTACTGATTTTTTGGGATTTTTCAGTATGAATGACATGGGAATAGAGAAAATATTAGTGATTGGATAATATTTCATTATGCTAATGGGTATGATGAGGGTTTCAGGTGGATTAGATGCATCTAGGGGGTGAATAACAATAATTATTTTTTCAGGTTCGGTGAATCATTTGTAAAATTAATCAAGACATAAACGGCTTGAAAAAATGATTCCATCAAATATTGACTTATAAAAGACTATAAACCAAAGAGTATATTCTCCAGGATAAATTTATTAACTATTTAAATCATATTTTAGGAAATGTTACCTCATATTTTTAACATTCCCCATCATATTAATTAATAACTCATCACTCATGACGCTCCCAATGTATCCATATTTTCTGTAAATTTTATCATCATGGATTCTGAAATAAGTTATGGTACGTGATTCATGATGAACATAAATAATAATCATAAATACTAAAAACAATTACAAACACTGACCAATAACTATATCAAATAACACATAATCATGAACAATTCTTAATTCAATGACTATTATTGTAATCTCCCATATTTAATCATTCACTATACACCTCTATTAGAAGGTTGAAAATTTTGGATCAAATGGAAATATAACATGCATAGGTAGAATATTCTAATCAACCATAATAAAAAAATCAAAAGGGAATTTTGTTTGAATAGTGTACAATATTAATTAATTTTCCCTTTGAAGGGTGCCTTAACCGAGGATCAGTGCATCATGGTATCTAATTATGTCTTCCCACGTAAATGATTAATAATATTTTTATCTTCATCAATGTAGATTTTCTTTTTCATCCATCACGGGATATAAGTCATTTTGATAAAATCTAGATCAAAGTGACTCTTGGCTGGAATTTCAGTATATTAACCAATTCTTTCATACCATGCATGTTGAGAGAAAAAGATCCCACACATTTCACTTACAAATATGTATATATTATCGAAATCAATAACTCTTAATATATATAGTTTAATACTATCAGATATAAAATTAAAACATTAATCTAAGAGAAATGTCTATTTAGATGCAAGTTGATATTGGATATTTTTTTTCCAAAATCCAAATATTGTGTATAGGTTGATGCCCTATTATTAGAATATCATTAATGAGTACCCCCTAATAAAATATATATGAATAATATTTAAAAACATTTAAATAAAATATTATAAACATATTTTAACATAATTGATTTTGAAGGTTTTTTTAATTATATATAAGATAAATTTCAGGTAGTTAGTGGAATACATATTTAAAACCATCTGTTTTTTGTCTAAAAAATATTATTTGGTGCTTCTAGTCATTCTAAAGTGAATATGATTTCAACAATTTTATAATATAATTATTGGAATCACACCATTGATAATATATGTTAATATCAATTTGATAATTTTATATTTAATCACCAAGGAATTTGTGTTAGATGAGTTTTATATCAATTTATATTTAGCTTAATAACCAAAAAGTATATCATGGATCATTGAATGGAAAAAAATTTCATTTATGTTTCAAAATATTAATATTTATCCTTGAAAACATAGGATGTGATTTTTTATTTTTCATAAAATAATGTGATCTAGATTTATATCAAATACATAGGAAATTTCTCTCTTTATAATGTCATTATGTATGATAATGTTGTTATTGTTATGCTCTTTAATAATGATCCAAAAAATTATCTTATATATATACTCAATTTTTTTTTATTCATACAAGATGGTATATCTGATTAGACATGGGATTTGTGGATTTTGTATAAAATAACTATCATGGATGTTCAAAAAAAGAAAAATATTAAAAGGATTTTGGTTCTTCTTTTTTTAATGGGTAGAAAATATAAAGCAGTATTCGCATTTAATCCATGGGAGATGTGGGGATACATGGAACAATGTGAATATTTAAAACTAGTTGATAATATTGGAGGAAAGAACACTTTGGTGGGGATATATGTTATATTCCATTAAAAATAATATTTAGGATTCAGACATTCCAATTATCCAGCATTTAGACGATTTAATTCTTACATTTTTGTCATAAATTGTACTAATAAAGGCATTGGTTATTTTGGGATAGATTTATAAGAAAATAAATATCGAGATTCAAGACATGTTTCCAACAATTGTGATGGAGGGGAATTTGTTTCAGGTTTCATTTAACAAATACATAAAAATTCCACTATATGAATTTTTTTCTTTGTAATAATTGTTGAATTTCTGAAAGATTTATCTATTCATGGAGGATAATGAAATGTAGTTGAAATGTCAATGAATCAGAGTGACAGTCATAATATGGATCCTCGGTGAGACCAGGTTTTAGTGGAGGATGGGTAGGTACCAATTGATATACATCCTACATGATAGATTCAATGTTAAAATTTTGTAGGTGGGTTCCCTTATTAATGGTGGGAAGTGGTAAGATACACCTTATAGACTTCTATAAATTCCCATAGTTATAGTTAAATCAACCAGAAAATGGTATAGATGCTTCCATCGTTTTTTTGGTAAAAATATGAATGTGCATGTCTCATTCTTATTTTGGTATATTATAGGGGGTTTTCACCTCAGATACACAAGGGGGTCAGTACTTATTACGTTCAGATAATTTTACTGTCCTTGGAATTATATGAGCACAGATGTGAAAGTGCTTCACATGGTCCTCAAGTTATGTAAGAGTAATGATTTTTGGGATTTCATGGTTGAGATTGACTATGACGTATTGGAGCTTATTTGTCATGGTAATTATTATCCCCCATGTATTTTGATCCACATTATTCGTAACATCAAAAGAAAGAATCAGTATGGGATGATTTTCAATCATGTTTCGAGAGAATCCAATTTTTTAGTTGACCCACTTTCTCAAGTAGGAACAGTAGACATGTATCATATTTTCTACAATAGTTTAGTCTATATTTTGTGTTAATGTTAGTCAATTTCCCATGGGATCTCCTTGTACATCCACTAATGGATTCTATTATAATATCATCCTTTGATAAAAATGGTCCTACTTTTAATACAAGTTATTTATAAATTTAGAAAATAATTTATGTATTTTAGAGAACTTATTAAAAAAATTTGAGCCTCTTCATCCTTAACAATGTGAAATGAATTTTAAAAACATAAAAAATAATTCTGGCTTAGAAGATTTTGACGTTACAATTCCCTTGATGCAATGGAGTTGTTTGATCAAGGATGGATCATAGACAAAAAAAGCAGTGTTCTGACATTAATTGATCATAATTACTATATAATATAAATTTATTAAAATAAGGATGAAAAAAATAGTCCTTCCATGACATTGGCATTTATTTAAATCATTCATCTAGTTATTTATTATTTGAAATAATCACCTTAGAAAAACCTTTTTTATCTACCATATTTCTTATTATATTTCCATGGAATACAAATTATTGTTTTTCTAACTATATTTTCATGGGGATTTAGAATAAAAAATTTGAAAAAAAATATGGTTATTGTTCCCCATATGAATGTTTATTACATTATATTGAATAATGCTATATATGGTAGGTGTTTTATGGATTTACTTTGGACGACGATAGGATATATTTGAACATTAGAGTATCTTTAAAAATCACATTATGAAAAATGGTGTGATATTATATTTTGAGTTATTAAATATATTAATTTATGGACCATCAAGTCAAACTGGAAACACTGTGTATTAGATTTATGTTCATATGATTCATATGACTTCAATATTATCTTGTGGATCATTATCATATACAATTATGAAAATATTCATGTGATTGATTGGTTTTTTTTGTGATTTAAAAATTCTTCTAATGAAAATTTCATTTCTATTCTATGATAACACACATTATGTTATTCTTATCTCATCATGTGTTTGATGGATGACTGATCATTTCCTAAACATCGCAAATGACTTATTCAAAAGTTTCATAATGTATTTAATCAATCAAAACAATTTGGTTTGTTTTTATGTGATTGAATGATTATTTTATCTAAAATATCAATTCAAAATATAAACCATATATTTTATGTAAAACTAATGAAACCATGTATATGATAAATTTTTATATTATTCCTACATCTCACAAATGACATGTGGGTTATTTTTTTTTAAAGGAACCAAAACAATTTGACTGTTTTTCCAGAATTTTTAGGATTTCAGAATAATTTTTTATAGAAATATCATTTTAAACATATAAAAAAATTAGGTCAATGAAAAATGGAATGTGTATACCACTCTACACAACCAGGTCAAATAAAAAAATATATACCATTTTGAAGAGAACAAATATCGAATGAGTGATTATCCTTATTGTAGAAATAGATGATAATTTTTTTCTATGATTATTTATTTAATATAATATATTACAAAAGTGTTAAATAAAAAAATATAATTGAAATTATTTAGTAATGATATTTATGAAAATTTACAACATATGTATCAGGTAAAAATGAAAAGGAAATTATTTAAAAAAAATTAAGTTAAATGGTGTAATTTTTACTAAATATGTTATAGAATTTCACTTTCTCATAATGTGAAAATACATCCTAACAATATTTTTGTTGGACATCCATTTCTAATAAAATATATTTCCTCTATTAAATTAATTATATATTTGTGGTCATTATATTTCTGAAAAAATTTAAATTAAAATGGATTAATATGTATTTTAATGGAATTATAATAATCATTGAAAAAACTCATTGGGGATGAATGATTATTTATGGAATATAATATTTTTCATAAATTTTCAAATTTAATAAAAAAATTATTTCCATTAGTTTTTTACAGTCTTATACATCAGTTCCATATGTTTCACATTCTGAAACAAAATTTCAACTATTAGTTTAGATGATTTTGTACCTTCTAACAAACACTTATTGAATGATGTCATCCAATATCTATATTTATGTCTTCAGAATAGAAATATATGATATCTTAGGAACACAGTATTTGATTAATAATCTAAACTTAATAATTGTGTACATTATCCAAAATTCGGATAACCTTGAGTTACATTAAAACTATATCTTATCAAATGATTATATGTAGAAAAATCAATAGCGTTCTCATACATCATAGCTTTCAAAATTAAATATTCATTTTTGTAATAATCATACAACATAACAACTAATTCCAACATTAATTTAAAATTTTAAATAAATGGATCCAATTAAATATAAATATCAATAACCAATTTTCTTCTTTATGTAAGAGGATTAATCATATTTTAGCATCACTTCATGCTGAACTATGATGGAATGTTATAATTTTTTAAGATAACAATTCATATAATTTTTTTATAACTTTGAACACTAAAATAATTCAATATTTCAGTAAATAGATTAATTTTTTGGTATATGAACTCATTGATAAATTTAGGATACTGATGAGAAATTTTAATTTACTTAATGTAGTAAATGTTGTTAATTTTTTTCTAATATTTATATATTTTATTTACATTACATGTCAATTGTATTATAGTATCCTCTGTTTTGTATAGGTTCCTAAATATTTTGTTGATTTCTATTTACCATAAAACAATCCAATGAATTTATTAATCATTCATGTATTGAGATGCACCATAGATTTGGAATTTTTTCAGTGATTCATAGTATTCTCAAAATAGTATACAATCATTTAGACAATCAAGTGTTTTTTAATAGATCATAAAAATTGAATATAGAATTATATTAGAACAATATTATTGTTGAGGAAGCATATTTTATAATTGGATCATATCATTAAAAAGATATATATGTTAATTAAAGATGTTTTCAACCCATACCTTGCCAAAATTTACAATATATATCTTTAGTATTATTTTAAATGTTTGATATTTAGTAAAACTAGTATACATTGGTGTCTTTTAACAACTCGTTAATTTCAAAAATTATTTTGGGTGATTGTGATGTTAATCAACAATTGTAAATTTCTTTTCCTCAATACTATATTCTTCATCACCAAACCTAGAATAAAATCCACAATATGGTCATTATCATTGTTTAAACTTTTATTCATATCTTGTTATCAATAAAACAATATGTTATCCCTGTCACTGGATATATTAAATTGTTCCCAACGTTTACTCCAAAATTTATAATATTTATCTCTTCCATAATATATAAATTATTTTTACAACACTAGAATAATTATTCTTGAATAATAACAGTGAAAACACAGAAAAATTATTTTATAAGGATTACATGTATGATCATTTACGAATTTGATGAATTCCATCCTCAAAATCGTTTTTTTATGATTTAAACCCCTTCATTTTTTATTCATGTTAATCCTATTTGATTAAATAATATTAATATTTAATAAAACAAATAAATACAAAGAATTATTGGACTTATAAACCAGAAAAGTTGATCTTATGATACTTTTTATTGTATATAATAAAATTTTTATATTATAATAAGGAATAAATGATGTGTATTGATAATTTTGTGAATTGTTGGAAATCATTAAAAAATGGGATTATTTGATACCTATACTGTTAAAAAAAATAATTAATGTTTCATCTATTAAGAAAGTGCTCAAGGACTATTACAATAACTTTTCTAGGTTGGAGTACACCGATAGGGAGGAATTGATGTTCATATAATTACTCACATGGTACATGGTAGACCCGGTGGTGTTTCAATGATATGATTCATAGGAGATGATGTTGATCATTTAAGAGATGATAATAATGTGGATATATCATAATCACCTAGCAATGAAAACCTTAAATTTAATGAAACAATTTAAATTAATTGGTTATAAAGAATAAAACAACGGTTTACCTCAATCGGATGAACCGATAATTTTAATTGAAAAAAGGTCAAAATGTTCACATAAAAATTCCAATAGTGATGAGAATGAATTCCATCGGGACAATATAATAACACCTTAAAAATTAAGTTCCAATAACTAATTAGATATAAGGATGGGATGGATGTGGAAGGAAACCTTATTCGGGTCAGTAGGGGGAAGCATCTACTACGAGTTAAAATATAAATACACCATCTTAAGAGGGAAAAGAATTTAGGTGATGATAATCCCCTAATTGGAATTCTTCCAGAAAATGAACAAATTTTGGACAAATTCATTTAATATTTACATGAAATTATTTCTTATGTGGAATTGGTATGCTAAAATTTAATTTCTAATTCATGAAATTTTTTTAGGAAAATGATATTTTAATAATGGAATTAATGCTAAAAATTATAGGTGTTGTGGAACGATGATGTCTGTCCTCCTACAAAAAAAAGAGGCTCTCTCAAGAGACCTGAAGAGGTAAACAAATTATACACCCTCTTAATATTTATTTTAATGAAGGAGAATGAAAATGAAATTAAGAGAATGATCTATTATTAAAAAGACTATAACAATGGTACAAAACCATTTGTATGGGTCCCAAAACCATTGGAATATGTTATACCAATGGTATGGGGGCCAATGGCTTATCTATCATTGGTATAGATCTATATAAATAGTTTTGGGAAACCATTGGTATAGTTTGGATATACCTATATTTTTCACACCATTATTATATGTAATATTTAATTGCAATACCAACAGTTTTCCTAACTGTTGGTATATGTAATTCAAAAAACCCCTTGATGGTTATGAACCCCACACCTCTGATTTATATTTCAAACACCTAAACACTAATATTTAATGTTTTTTGATAAAATATTATGTTAAATACTTATATGTATTTTCTTATGTATTCAATGTTATTTGATGAAAAATTTCATTAAAAATATGAAAACCCATATAAACTAATTGGAAAACCAATGGTATTGACCTATACCAATGGTTTCACAAACCATTGATATATTTAATTTGAATTTTGTGGTACATTACCAACAGTTTTGGAGGAAAAATATTTATAGGATCATTAAATGTAAGTTATACCATTGGTTTTTTCAAAACCGATTGTATGACAATCAGATATATTAATGGTTTTCAGAAAACCATTTCTATAATGTAGTTTTATGTAAGGCATGTAAACGGATTGTAGAAAACCATTGGAATATCTAGGAATTATACCAATTGTTTTTCTAAAATAAATAGCATATATTATTATAATGGTCTTCATACCAATTTGTCTTTGGCCAAACCAATTCCATATAGTAATTTTATAGAACATATAAAAATGTTTCTTCAAAATTGTTTTTATATGTACATTTTAATAGGTCTAATTTCTTTTAGTGTTGAAAAAGGATTGAACCATCTTAACCAGTATTCCAATAGACAAGACACCACACTATGATACATTAATACATTAAATAATGATAACAAAATCTGAATCCATGATGGAATTTTTCTATCCTCTCTCGAGGGAGAACATAAATCTTGTGAATAATGCATCGCCTTCACCCACGAATGGATCCCAAAAATATTTGACCAAAATTTTTCATGATGTGACAATGTATCCCAGATGGTCACATATTACAAGAAGAAATCCAATAGAAAATATTTCAATGTTAGATGAATCAATAGTAATCTAAAACGCATTAAATGGTGGGGGATCCAATTATAGAAGAGAGAAGATGAGAATGGGTTATCATGATGAATCTCATTACACCTTCCTAATATCCATCTATGAAACAAGATAAATGATAAATTTTTTCCATGTTTTGATATAGTTATTAAAAATTGGTCATATATTTTTACCCATTTTAACATTTTTATAGTTTATAGGGAGTATTCCATATCTGTGGGTATGAAAAAATTCCACATTGAGAATATAGAAAAAAAATGATTCACATGTCCACAATCTATTCTACATTCGGGTTCTATTCATGTCAGATGCATTTATCCCATTGATGGTAGAACATTTCATGTATATGATATTTTGTTTCCCTAAGGTGGAATGTTATAAAATTATCCGAATTAATATGGTTTACCATGAGGATCTGCATAATAAAAAATTTCCAATATAAATGTTTCAATAAAAATGTTTAGTCCTTGGGAGGGACATCGAAGTACCATAAGCATTTTCAGAAATCATCAGTTTCTATTAACTGTATTCTTTGGGACAATGTATACATATAATTAACCGCATAACATTCCAAACATTAACTATTAGAACAAAGTATGTTCATGTATATATTTTTTTTGTGGATTAATCTTAAAAAACCTCTATTATATTTCATTAAACCATACATTATATTTATTAGAACACCATCCTTTATTAACATCATTAAATATGAGAAAATTGTTTCCTTATGTCAATAAAATACCACATGGGATGTTAACATCATCCAACATTTATAATGAAGCCATGGGACCCACTAGGTCATGACTTCGGCTCAATCTCTAGTCCCCCCACATGATTCACTTTCGATGAATAACCCCTAAACATCATAGGCATCTCAAAAAAATCTATGGTGAGGGATAAGGTAAACATCACAAAAACCTGAATGGGGGTAACAAGGGGATTCAATGATCTAATTTAATATGGAATAAGGGTTATAAACAATGTTCCAAAATTAATTTTCTAAAAGAGAAATCTTTATCATGTACAAGCATTGATATCCCATACCAACTCGTGTTTAATGGATGCAATGATTATACCAAGCCAACAAACGATTTATTTTCCTATCATTCATACCCCATCAGAAAGTGAAATTGTGACACATATTTTTTCCTTTCACATAGTTAGACAACATAAATAAATACATATTATTTATTGGAATAGATTGAGAGAAAACTATTATATGTGCTTCATTCCCTACATTAGAGACCCTCTTAAAATTGATTCCTATAATATTTTTGTCTGACTTGTCTATAATGCTCAATTGAACCACTATCTTAGTTTGACTAAGAATACTAGAGTTAAAAATATATTTATTATGTTTATCACCCACCTAAATTCCCAAATTTCATCATAGAACATCTTTTCTAAAAGAAGTCTCACCCGAGATGATGGAAATTTCTGATATGGAATATATAATTGATTTCCTATTTTATTTCTCATATTTTTGGATAACATAGAAAATAGATATGAATTAATAATTTTTTTCCTTTGAGAAAACGAAATCTACAACTGGAAAATAATATATGTGAAATTTTTGGACTTATTTGTTAATACATAACCAAATAAAATATGTGGTATTTAGACTCTAATGTAATTTATTTAGAAAAAACAGCAGCCATCACGACAAAAATGAATGGGGAATGTGGGTCCCCCTATCGGACCCCCTAGTTTCGGTGAAGCATTCAGAGTGTTTATCATTGATATTGATCCTCAAGGAGACTCAGGAATATTTTTATATGTTACATAAATTAAATAATAATAATATAATTCTCTTTTTATTTTAATAATTATGTTTGAAATTACAATTTGAAATTTCCATTTCTAGAAATTATAATAAAATAAAAATTATTAATTTTAGTTAAATGAATTATATTTTTAATTATTGATGCAGTTTGGCCGAGTAGGTAGTTATTGTTAGGTCCTTGTTATAAAATGCATGTGATTCATCTGGATCGCTAATGATATCATTCATCTTTTCTCGTAAAAGAGTAAACCATTTTACAAAATGGTTTCACAAGAAGTTATGTTTATAAACCAAGTAATAATCATCGAGTATGTAATTTCATAATATTGAACATCATAATAAGACCTATTTCCCTTTCAAATCATAATAAAAAATAGGTTCAAGATGTCTTATGACATTAACTCACATACCTTATGTATTATGAGATTTGATTCATCCATGATTTTTGAGGGTGAGTGTCAAAAGTGGTGGACTTCCATGAGAGAAATTGAATTGGGAGAAGAAACAAGTTCCCTCAGTGTTAATTTTTTTATGACAAAGAATGTTTTATTTGAACATTCCAATGATTTATGATAAAATATGAGTTTTATTAGTGTGGAATTAATAACCAATAAAAAAGATAGGTTTTATCAATGCTAAATTATGCACTGATTAAACCAATATTTATATATAATAAAATTATAGTAGATATAACCTATATATATCATCACTAATATTATATCACTGATATATATAGGTTTTATGAGAACTTTTCATTTTAGAGTAGATAAAATCTAATTAAAATAAAATAAATATTTATTAAATGAATTTATTTTAAAAAAGAATTAATTAATAAACATTTAAAAATAATTAACTTATTAATGAACATACAATATAAAATGCATAATGTAAAAAAAATGTTTAAATTGAATAATCAAAATTATATAAAAATATATATTAATAAATGGATATGTTTTATTAATTATATAAATTAATTAAATAACTAATAAATTAATACATATTATAAAAACGATGAATACGTAGTGAATGTATTAAATCATTGTAAATACGTCCAAAAATTAATTTTTATGATTAATTTCATGAATTTTGATCACATAAAATAAATTTATGAAATATTAAATAATGAATTTAAATATATTAATTATATTGATATTTACTAGAATATAATTTTACAGCTTAAGAAATAATATATAATGAGATATAATAATTTAAATTAAAAAAATGTTACGAATATAAAAATATATTAAATATTTATATAAATTTTGGAAGATAAATTTAATTTATTGTATACAGATAAAAATTGTAGAGAATCTTAATAAATGCATTTAAATAAATTAAATATATGAATTTCAAAATATTTAATTGCATTATACCTTAATGGATGTCACTGAATAAATTTTAATCATGAAAAAAATATAACATTAAAACATTGTAAATAATTATTTATAAAAAAAAATTAAAAAGCAATAAATTCCCAAAATATTATAAAGTGTTAAATTGTAAAAATGAATATTTAATATTAAATGAAATCATTTTAAAAATTAATAATTAAATTTGAATAAGTAAAAAAATAAAAAAAAATATGTTTTATTTATTAAAATAATTACATTCTCTTAAAAAATACGATTTGAATACTTTCATTCCCCTTCGGTATTTACATCTCATGTGGTGACATAGGAAGGCGATGGCTTGTTCATGATGTGGGATGATGGTGATGCATGAATGATGAATTCCTAGTGAAGCATATATGATGATGCATGCATGATGCTACACCAAGCCTTCTACCATGTTCTTCGGACACATAGATACAAATACACCAAAACACAGAGACACCTCACCCACCAGCCATTGGGTAGGGAATAGCCCACAATGGGTTAACCCACCTATATTCTATAGGCCCATAGACATCCATTTTGATTGATATTAGCTATAATAACCTTACAACATATACCTAGATCACAATGGCCCATATGACACAACAACATTGTGCACCACTATAGGATTTATCACAACTAATTGGGCCTCCAATACAAACCAATTGTAGATAATCCCTGACCCGGACTTGTGATTCTGTTAACTCATTGAACATCACGACAGATTGTCAAAGATCACCGTCACACAACCAACCTCACTTTCAATCGAGTTTTTATCAATCTCAGTCACCACTCAACAGAGCCTACAATATCATCAGATCTATGAGCTTTAAAAGCACATTGACCATGCATCTAATGCTATTTCCATACTCCTGCAACGATGACACATTATTCTTTTTTTACAAATATAATTTTAAACAAAACAAAATCTTATTGTGTAGTTCAAAAATATATAACACATACAAATAAATATAAATATTTAAAATAAAGAAGAAATATATTTATGAAGAAGAGAAATTATACATTATTGCATCATATTTATGGTTTACACTGTTCATAATTTTTTTCTACGATCATTTTATCTCTTCATATTGGAATAAATGGATAAATAAAAAACAGCAATCGATGATGTTATTTCATAATGATGTTTATGAAAACTAACTACATATGTATCTAGGAAAAATGATAAGGAAATTAACTACGTAACTCGCCAACCCCAGTTACCCAGATTCATTGAATTATTTTAATACATTGGCATGATTACAAGGAATCAATCCCTGATGGACCAATCAGTATAGCAGTGTTTGAAAATATATTATGTACAAGATTGTTACATTAAATTTTAAATTTAAAAACATCAACAAAATTTTATACATTGACCCCATTCATATCCCATATATTATCCATGTTGGTCAGTCATAATACACTTCTTCAAATCCTGGGAAAAATAAAACATTGAAGGGGGTGAGCTGAGATGCTCAGTATGGGTAATAATATAGAGAAATCATTCTTAAATAAGTATAAACATTTAAGGAAATGTTTAAAAGTAAAAAAATCCTTTTAAATATAAACTTAAGAATAATATAGAATAGATAAATCAAATAATTCCATTTACTAATTCAAATGGATATTCTACTAGTCTAATAATCATATATAATATCAATTGCTAATATCATAATTATAGAATGCATAATGTCAGACATCATAACCACATAGTCAATGCCTTGTGCTATGACTAAATATAAGATTTTTTCAAGGCCTTGGGCCTAGACACTGGTTTGTCTCATTAGACCTACCGATGCATCGAGAAGATATAGTAGGCTCCACCCGTCACTTACTCTGTCCAATGCTTTCCTTATATGAAAAGGTTTAAACAGAACATAAACATTCGTATTAAACTAGCATATGATATGTCAATACTTAATATATAAACCATGAATGGTATAAAAATAAAACATCCATATAAAAACATTTCAAAAAACCATCAATCTGAAAAGGAATATTTTTATCATAATAAATCTACATTGATCAAGAATAATATCTTCTAATGGATGCTGATATAGTTGATAATTATGAGTAAAAATCTTTCAGAGAAATATCTCATTTTATGAAATCATATGAATGTCACATAAATTTTAAAGGAATTAATTTAAAATATATTTTGGAATAAATGTTTCTCATACCACAATGAATCTTTTTATTGGAATTTACATTTTAAAACATTCATTCTATATAAATATATCCTTATAAACATATTGAAAACATGGACATAAATGAGAAATGTTTTGAAGAATAAATTATTAAAACATTTTAAATTATGATTTAGTAAAAATTACATTAAAAATAATCCCATTTAAAATTATTTTATGAATCATGGAAATCGATAAAAAATATTTCCCAGTAGATAGTTATGTAAAAATATCCTCGGATAATTAAGATATTTTGTAATTAACCCTTGTCTTGCACTATCCTTTTTTATAGGGTACTTTGATCCTCATGTATAATGACCATAATATGCTATTAAATTTTACCATAACCATATTAATATTTATTATATCATAAATTATTCATTTATGTCTTTATAATACCATTTAATACTGATTCCCATTTTAAATTATCATTTTGGCTATTAATCGCTTTGTTTATCAGAAATGTTTTCAGTTGTTATTATTGATCGTATCATTTAGATAATGATTTAAATACTTCGTCTAATATAAAACAAGATTTAAATATCATATATATTTAGAATATAAATATTTATAATAGATATATATATTGTCAAGGGTTTTGACATATATTTAATGGAAGGCACTGTTTATGGAGATGGTAGACCGTACATACGCTTAAACGATGTTTCCATTTTCATATCGAATTGAACAGAAGTAAGTGAATTAGATATATGAATGTACATATATATATATATATCCAGTATCAGAATTATGTCAAATATTAAATACTTATTATTAATATATATTATTATAATCATTGTTTATTGTGGAATGTGGGAATGGATTTTATCACGTCATGGAGACGGTAATCTGAACGTACGCACGAGATAAAATATCATTATATTGATGATAAAATAGTGTTGAATTGGATGTTATATCATATATACAGAATCATTAGTATTATATATTTATTTTTTATAGTAGTTATAATCATTATTATATCCATACAAATAATGATGTGTTTGAAAAACAAACAACACAATGACATGTAGACGGTAAGACTTATGTATGCACACATATTGAATTTGTCATTTATATAATGGAATAAATTACTAATATGGTCATACAATATTTATATTAATATAACAGTATATAGGAGGTTCTAGAGTTATAATTTTGGAGTGGAATCAACAATGAAAAAGAATGTGGGAGAAGAAATGAACTTTAAAGAGGGTGGTGAAATTATTACCTCTTCTTCAGGTGTTTCCTTTTGAGTTGATCAAAATAGCTCCATAGGATGGATTTATGATAAATTTATAGTATCTAGGTTGATGTGAGAAATTTTGGGAGTATAATTGGGAAGGGTTTGGCTGAGCCAGAAGTCAATGCATCTATGATTTTGAGAGATTGAAAAATTCCCTTTTAAAAGAGGAGTGAGGGTCACTTTAAGAAAAGATTAAAATATTAATTTATAATACAATAATATTCATTATATAATGGATAATGATGAATTTTTATTGAGCCTTAGGTGGATATCGGTTGAAATACTTTCACGCAATTGGATTTTGACAAGTTTAGGGTACCATTTTAACCTTATATTTTATATTTAACTCTTAGTTAAATAGTTTAACTTTTACCGTGACTTCTTGTATTCTAACAATATATGGAAAATAAACAAAATATAAACATCTATGAGAAACTAAAAGGGTTAATTAATGACATATATAATATTATTTAAGAACTCTGGCCAAATATTATATTTTTGGGAATATTATATCAACCAATAATATTATATTTGTTTTAAAAATTAATTTATGTCCATTTTTACACTATTTGGTATTTTGATTCTTGGAAAGTCATACAAACAATATCACATAGAAAAGTTTTATCTAATACACCATAAATATTCATTTTAACCTAGAAAAATCATTGATGGCATCAAAAAGTTTATAATCTATTTATTTTAATATTTATAATATAAACTATTTTAATAGTTCTTTAATAAGTAACGTACTGCATAATCATTGTGTCATAAATAAATTTAATTACATTATCTCTAAAATTTATTAATAAAATAATATTATGTACGAAATCTTGTTAACTTTCTAATAAAAAATTATAGGGGAATTTATCATATGTATAACCCTATATTAAAAATGGTTTACTTAATAATCATTGAATTTTACACTTTTAAATCATCAATAAATAAAATATTAATATATGTTTTAATTTAATTCATGGGGATCTAAAGGATCATATTTTATTGCTATGGTTGTTTTGTGTTGAGTTACTCTTATCTAATAGAATTTGGACATGTGTTAGTGTAATAATAATATCATTTTTACATTTAATTACCTTATTTACATTTAACCGTGTTAAATAAAAGAAAATGGTTACTATTAAAAAATTATTATTTTTAGATTATTGAATCACATTTTATTTTCTGATGTCAACATTGTCTCTCAGATTTATTAAATTCAACTCACATAACTGTTAATATTATGTTTTTTTCAAATTTGGTAACGTTCCCAGAAGGTGGGTAAAATATGTTAAAATGTTCAATAACATTTTATACATATTATTTTATTATAAACTGATTACAGTGAGTAACATTTAACTTATATAGGTATTATATATCTATTTTGATATAAAATAAATTTAAATTAAATTAAAATTTATTTAAATAAAATGTCGCATTTAAAAAACAACACATTGTTTTCACTCTCCAACAAATAGTTAATGTTTTCCGAAAAATACCACATATTCACCCTAAGATAATTTTGGAATTAAAAATTTAAAAATGATGTCAATTTTACCAAATTCATAACCTAGATGTTTCATTTATTAATTTAACATTAATTCTCGTTGTCTAAAAAAAAAACATTCTATTAAAAATTAAAAACCATCAAAGATTCACAGGTGTTTATGTCAAATTTAAATGTGAAAATACTTATAATGACTTAAATTGTATAAATGATAAAAATATAACCTATCTATATTTCAAAACATATCATATTCATAATTTTAAACTATAAATTATTTTGATTTTAAAAGTTGTTTTCAATTAAAACATAGTGTTGTTAGTATTAGTCAAAATATGAATGTTATCATATAGGAAAAAAAATTTATCCAAAATATAATATTATTACATTCATGTAAAGAAGAAATTAATTCCACCAAACTGAATTCATAAAAATGTCAAATATTGGTTTTAGAAATGATTTTCCTTTAAAATTTGATAAAATTACATTATTTTTCAACATACTTATTTTATCAGAAAAATGATTCTGTTCATATAATATGTATAATAAGTACATAATATAGATTTTAAATTTATATATATCATGTAATATTGAAAATTTAGTTAATACTATTCATAACTACTTTTTAGATGACTAGTTTGGTATTTTGTGGTGCGATCGAGGTCGGTGTTGCCTATAGTGCATGCTATCGAATTACATTAATGAAATAACGTACTATAAAATCATGGGGTGTTACATTATACCCTCCATAAATATGATTCATTCTCTCAATTTAAATATTTTCATTGAAAATAAAAGGTTAAAAATATATTAATACCTTTGAGGAAAACCCACATAAAAATTTGGGTTAATAAAATTTAGTCTTAATAAGAGGGGAAGGAAAATGAAATATTCATCACCAAAATCTGATCTCGATTAGGAAAACATTTTCTTAAATTAAAGACACATTGTTGGTGGAAAAACATAAATATTTTTTTTCATTGATTGTGGTCAACAATCAAAAAAATATGTAAAATTTAGGGCCTCAAATATATCAATATATGATGATATAATATATAGTGAGTTAAAAAAAATATAAAGTATTAGGATGAAAAGTTTTGGGTCTTAAGATACCTGAACTAATGTGTGAGAATTAATTTAATCATAGAATAAGAGAAGAAATATATACATGACAATTATATTTTCATCGTTCTACAAATTCCTACCACAAACTCATCATTCAATACAAAAGATATTTGAATTTAGAAATATTATATTTATCTTAATCATATAAGGTTAAAAATTATTTTATAAATCATTTGTCAGACTATTAAAAAATACATTAATCAAACTAGGACATCACGTATGATAGATGTAGTTGATCCACCCTTTTGGCCCTTCTGTTATGGGTTCAACTCTCACATCCTTGTGGGCCGTAACGGGTTGTCACATGACTTATGGTTTGTCCTTTTTATGGTAATGAAAAAATAATATCAAGAAATGGTTTAATATAAAAATAAATATATAATTTCAATCATAACCCATTCCACCTGTTAGACTTAACCAAAATAATTCTATCTGAACTCACAATCCAAAATTTATAAGGATGGTAAACACAATGATGATTATTTCTCCATGTAATAACATGTGAATAATTTTATCATGTATTATTTTAAAACATGGAATCACCCTAAATTACCATAAAAAATTATTGATTACATTCATGCTCCCTTATTCCTTATAGAATACTTGATATACTCCAACTATCACAAAAATTATTCTAAATTCCTACAATGATGGAATGAACAAATCATTAATTTTTTTAAGGTAGTCAATAATATCTAATTTAATTAATCCAAATCAATCATATATTATTCCAAAAAAACTACCTCAGTATCAGAAACACATTAGGGTTTATCATTCTCTCAACCATATATTTACAAATAAAAATTATCCAACAATTGAGTCACTTTTTATGGTTTCACACAATCTCTAGTCATTAAAGAAATATTATTGCAATTCAATCCTTATATACCCTATAATTCGTATAACATGTACATCATGAATACAATACTCAAATGAAACAATACTATAATACCATCATAAGAAAACAAATCATCCTTCTTCATATACCGGTCCAATGTTGATGGTACATGGTTGGTTTAGCAAGCCGCACCCTCCGCGGACCACTGTCATTCGCGGAACAAAGGCGAGGACCCTATGTGGGCATGATGAAAGATGGGAACCAGGCCAATCCACCATCAAGAGCTGCCCCCCTCGGTGGACCTCTGTCATTCGTGATATAGAGGTGGGGACTCTCCGCGGGTGCGACACAAGACGGGCACTTGGCCGGTCCATCGACACAATCGGCCCCACAGTGGAACCAGCGGAATCATCACCCCATGAAGAGTTATCGCTCTCTTTACTCCTCCTCAACAGTCAATGATCGAATCATGGCCTGGACTTGATGAGTCAACACCGCATAACCTTGGGGTGCATGATCATAAACCTCGAGGTACCGGAGATACCGATTGGCCCTCTCCAGTTCCACATTGTAAAGAATGTCAACATGATAAGATATCTCTCCAAGCCCATCGAAATACACTTCTGATTCCTGGAGATGATGCCATAAAGATGGGGTTACTAGCTGCAAAAAGACGATTCACCTATGAATTTGTCTCATTGGCCACAGACCATCTGGATGGAATCATTAGCAGGAATGTCTAACTCTCTCTAGGAATCTTCAAGGTAATGTGAGGAGACACCTATGTCCGTTAAAACCATCCTTGGAGGCATGAGACCTACAGGGTTAGAGATGATGTTTCTCAGCCTGGTTGGGGAACTACCCCCTTTCTCTTCCTCTTGCTCTTTTATGGATCAGGACTCACGATAGTGGGCACCCACATCCATAAATGGCCATTCGTGTACGATTTCACCCAGGAGTCAGCATAAATTTTGGATAAGAATGTCATGGAGTCTGTGAGGGTAGGGGTTAGAACCTCGAAACCAGTATCCTCACAGGTAAACATTAACCACAATTGTTTGTCCACCATTAGATGGCGGTTCCCACAGGCTCCATTTAGAGCATTAGGACACATCGTCTGGACACAGCCAAACTGACATTCGAATTGGAAAGGCACATACCCCTCGCGGATAAATTCCCCACATATACAAGCCACTAGAATACCCTCTCGGAGGGAAAGGTGGTAGACCCAATTGCTAAATTCTTATTATATGGTGTTCGTGATCACACCAGACATGGATGGATATGGTCGGAAATTGATATGATTGTAACTCGAGATCCGTCTCGACATAAGATGCATAATCTGAACCATATTTTTTCATCCTTCTCTTGGGCCTGCCACTCTACGTGCATAACCCCGTTAGTCAGTTGCAAATATGTCCGGAATACGGTACCCAGAATCTGAAAAGCAATGATGAATGTATAGAAGTTCTTAATATTCACTCTCGACCATCCCCAGATAATTTGAAATAGTCCATCAACCCGGTTTGTCCGACTCCCCTATGTAAAATTTCCATGCAACTGATAAATCCTTATTAGTACTTGGATAGCTTCATTGATGATGTTACTGGTTGCCATCTATGCTGCCATAAAAAAAGTAGAAATATGCAATCCACCAGTCTCACATATGGGAAATCGCCAGCCACTAAATAACATGGCCAAAAAATCCACCTGGTGGAGCAGTCGATCAACGTCCAACACCAGTTCCTAGCCCCAGCTGTTGAACATTCCCTCCTCCAAGATCGTCCTATAGGTACCCCTCTATATTTAGGACACAATCGTAGGATAGTTCGTGGGCCTTCACGGAAGTTACATATACATTCTCTCTCTGAAAAAAGCCTTGATCCATTCATGATATGAGAAATTCTCATTCGAAGACATATCATTTGAATACTTCCAGGCCTGATCAACAAGCTACATCACGAAGGGAGGAGTCCTCTCTTTGTTGTCCCACGCAGAAGGGGGAGGCATCAATTCATCATACATGCCTCTAACAATGGGGACACCTGAATTCTCGAAAACATCCAAAAGACTGATACCCACCTCCCCGTGGACAATATGGAATGTGTTGGTATCCAGGATCTAACGTCTCATAAACTGCTTGGCAAGTCTGTGGGGCCGATTGGTATTAGTCTGGGACACCTAGGCAGCTTCATATAAGCCTACAGCTCGCAATTTCTCTTCAAACTCTACACAGATCTGGAAAACCTAGAAGGGCCACCCCCAATGCAATGATTTAAATTCCCCTCTAGGCCGGAGGTCCTTATCACCTGACCAACCATGTTGGTTTATTATCATAGACTTGCGGTCAATGCTTTAGTAACAGTGGATTGCCCCATCCTTGTGATGTTGATATCTAATCGGGGACACATTAAGGTTATTCAGCACAGACCCGGAAGCTGTATCCCTTTGGGAAGGCCACCCTCTAGTAGATATCAGAACTTGGGGTATAATACTAGTAAATATCCATTATGTACGATTGTTGTCACTGGATGGTACAATAATTGGTGTGTCAGGCAACAAATTGAACCTGTAGACATGAAGGCTATTGGAAAATGGGTACTTCAGCTGTGACTCTGAGAGAAAGTTGGCATGGAAGGCATACAATGGGGAGTGGTGGATTCCATCCTGAATAGCGCTAGCCACATCCTTCATGCGTTGATCACCAATTAGAAGAGGCTCGACAGTAGGACTGGGTGCAGGTCGAGGAGGAAACATATTTTTTCACTGCAATACAAAAACATAGAAATTGGTTATTCCAAAATAAAAAATATGGACAAAAAATTACCAAGTATATTGCAAAGGAATCTGTCATGGAGAATTCATGATGAGGTCTGTGAGCAGGGCTCAAAAGTTGGTTCGTGATGGCTACATCCCACGATCCAACCCTACGCGGAAGAAGTATGTGGTAATCTGGCCCATGGAGCATTTTCCATAAAACCGTGAACAAGGGTGCTCTATGGAATCTCAATCCCGGATTTAAAAATTTTATGTTCAGAAGACTTAAGAAATTTTCAACATCCTGAAGATTTTAGTTCATGTACCATCAAAACCGTGTACCGAGTTCCTACATGGCCCGTTGTAGCTTACTTTTTAATTGATTAAAAATGTTAATTCGCAGCTGGGAGGTTTGTCCGTGGGTGAAGGCAGGTGCCAACAATGTATTGTTCACGGAAATAGAAGCTGGTTTGAGGATGAGGAGTTTCGTGAAGGAGCAATCATGCAGAGACGAAAGGAAAAATCTCAGTGTTCGTGAGGAATACGTTAATATTCAAATGGTAGGGGCCTCCGTATTTGAAGATGTGGTCCCCTACCAGGACCACCCCTCTACTGCAAAACATCCACATTACAGGACCACTCTAAATCGGAATAGTCTCCTCTTCGTTCCGACCGGTCCCCATTCTGATGGGTCCATTTGTAGGGTCCTAAAAATCTGCAATGGATAATGAGAATCCCCTTATTTCAAGATAGGAATCTACCCAATTTCCATCAATGAATTGGGAAAAAATGTGATGGATACTCAATGGTTGTGAAAAGAAAAACCAGTGCGCATACAGGTCCAATGATGATGGTATGAGGCCGGTTTAGCAGGCATACCCCATCCGTGGACCGATTTCGTTCGCAGAACAAAGGCCGAGACCCTCCCCGAGCACGAAGCAAGACGTGCTCCATGTCAGTCCACCATCAAGAGTCACTCCGCTACACAGACTGCTGTCGTTCACAGAATAGAGTCTGGGACCCTCCATCGGCGTCGGGCCGGTCCACCGACACAAACCGCACAAACCGCAAACCTCCTCAACCGGCCCGGACAGTATACACTATCATTCGTAGAATAGAGGCAGGGCCCTGCGTGGCCGAAAAGCACCCCCCGAACTGGTTTGGTTCATAGGGAAGGGGCATTAAATTCCCCCTCATGTTGTGGATTGACCAAGTTATCCGTAAACATGGTTTCCAGTCATGGACCTCCATAAAAGGTTCATTATGAAAAAAGATACATCACTTTTCTCACTCAAAAAAAGGTGATCTAGTTGGAGAAGAGGGGGATCGATTAGATTCTAGTGAAAGGATTTCGAATAAAAGGGCTTAGGATTTAAAAAACAACGGTGTTCCAATTCGCAAACTACAACCATTATGATGCTGGAAATGAATTTATAAGGAACTGAAGAACACATAACAAATTGGTGAACCACAAACTCAAAATAAAAAGAAAAAAAGTAGACTGTGAGACATGGCCCCTCCGTGGGTGTAATCCCCACAGACTAAGGAGTCTATGCCCGATTTTTGATTCGACGCACCGCATAGCACCCTCCTACATGGGGGAATCCCTGACTAACGAACCGCAGACTTGCATCGCCCCTGGCCGCCACTGCTCGCACAGACTCCACCACGTACCAACCTTGTACATGGGCCAAACCTGATGCTGTGTACCACCCTGTACGCGAGATGTGTTTCGGACCACGTACCACCCTGGTACGCAGACGACCTCTTCAGCCACATAGCACCCACCTACACGGAAGGCGTCACATCTCAAACTCCCATGTGGCCTTCCAACTCCTTCAGTGTTCCTATTTCCCGAGTCAAATAAAATCTTTCCAATCCGACATGATCTTTCGCACCCCCCTCATTGTCCAATTCACCGACCCCGATCCAAGGCCTCTATTGATGACACATGATAAATATTATGCATTTAATAAGTGAATATGAATGCTTCTTTGAGTTCAGATACCCATAATAGATGAGGGCAATGGGGTCGCTCCTCCCTCAAGTGGCTTCCCAAAACATTATTGGGTTTAAATACCCACAATAGTGTAGCAGTGGGGGAACCTGCTTTCGTCTCCCTTCGACACCATTGATGATTAATTTTACCCACATCTGAGGGTGACAGGGCAACCTCATTTTTGTAAGCCCCTAGGATTTCTTGTAGGAGTTAGCACCCAGGCACCTTCAAACATTCCCAGATGCCAAGAACCGAGTGGGGAGATCGACACATGGGTACCCTCTCCCTCTCCATCTGGGCTTTTTCCCCATCGGGCCTCCATCCTGGTGTATGTCCCAATAACCATTTCTCTGGTCTACTCCTTACATAATCCCCACACCACTTTTCATAGATGCATCTTTCGTGACGTGATCGCCAGGACTCAACTGCCTCTAGTTTCTCACCCCGAGCATGACACACGTGGGCTTAATGTAAGCACCAACCCTGAACCCAACATTATGTAAACTACGAGGACATTGATCCATGTCAATGCATGTTATGTAGGAATCCTAGATGATGTTCAATCACACTACCCGGTCATTTCGACCTCCTTCACGTCAGTTCACCCCTGTCCCGCTTGAAAATAACCTTTATCCCCCATCCAATCTGAACTACACAGACATTGATCCATGTAATTGCATGGTACGTAGGAATCCTCCATGTGAATCAAGTTTAAAAAACCATTGGCCTGAACTACCACAATGACGGTGGGCCAAACCCAACCATCTTTTGCCTCCTTAGAGTGGAATCCCCATCCTTCGTCCTACATGACGCTAAACTGCACTACCAAACTATGTGGATTCTGATTCCTCTCACGAGGATAAGAAGGAAGCCCATATTAGGGGTTCGATCCAAATGCTCATGTCATTATTTTTCCCCCGTGGATGACAATAAACTCAAGAGAGCCCAATTATGAGGCTTCAAACTAATGCCATCTCAGTGAGTCCAAAGTCCTCAAAGTCATTAATCCAATGAGGGATGGTAAACCTCGGGCCTAAATTATTCTGAATCACTGCATTCATCTGACCATTGCCAACCAGGAGTAATCCGTGGATATTATGATTGGGTATAAACCAAATATTTATGAACATATGAACACGTATTAAATCTATAAGGGAGTCCTAAAACAGGCAATAACCCCCCCCCCCAAATTGTGCGATTATCCCGACTTCCCATCCTCTCGATCAATGTGAGTTCTTAAGCATCACTGGACAAATCACCCGGCAAACGCATGCCTTTGGAAATGAGGTGCAGGTATAACTGGATATGGAACTATTGGGAGTATCAAAATGAATACTGATATACCTAACCTTAGCGATTGAGCATAGCTCATCCATTAATGAGATCGACAGTCGGGCGCATCGATCCCCTCCATCTGATTCATTGCGAAACAGCCTACAAAAACGTATCATTCACCACATAGAATCACAAACATTAATTATTAGAACACAGTACTCCTGATATATATCTCTTATTCAATGAATACATTAAATAAACCTTTCATTCAATTCATTTAACCATACTTCTAGTTTATCCAAACACCATCCATTATTATCATCATTAAAACATGACAAAATAGTGGAATCCTCCATATCTGAAACATCCAGGAATTTTTCATTCATCCAATTTTATTAAATAATCCATGGGACCCTCTAGATCATGAATTTTCCTCAATATATGGCCCTCAAAAAGATTCCCTATTTATTAAGAACTAACAATCCCAAACAGAATCTACAAAATAAAGCTAGGGTGGGGGAAAAGTGGTACATAAAAAATTCTTATATGGGGTTAATATTTGGATGTTTTATTCTGAATGGATAGGACACCATGGTTTAAAATAAGGTTCCATAAATTATATTCAAATAGAGAAATTGTGATCATTCACATATATTGATATTATATACCACAACAAGGTTTAAGGATTCATAGACTATCCCAAGCCAAAAAATGACATTTTCTTCATCATTCACAACCCACAAGAACATGGCAAGGTGAGAGTAAATTTGTTCAAACAATTATTCATGTAGCATAACTAAATACATATTATTAATTGTGAATGGTTGAGTTAAAAAGTTTACAAGTTCTTCATTCCCTACATAAGAGACACTCTTATAATACCATCCCATTTTTTTGTCTAACAGGCTCATGATGCTCAAGAGAAATTTTTTTTAGTTTGACCTAAAATCAAAATGATCCAAATATATTTATTATGTTTATAAACCTCATAAATAATCAAGAACCAACAAAGATTATCCATTCTACAATCAGTCTTAATCGATCCGATCGAAATATCCAAATTGTAATAATTACCAAAATGTATGGATGATTTTTAATATTTTTTGAAAAGATATAAAATAGTTATACATTTTAATGAGTTCTGCTTGAGAAAATGAAATATAAAATTGGAAAAGAATAGAGGGAAAATAGGTGGTCATCATCCTGTTAACCTTCCCCCTATAAAATAGTTTTTCTTTACATTCCACAAATATTAAATTATGAAAAACATCAGCAATGATGTCACAAATGAAAGGGGAATGTGTGTTCCAAAATCTGATCCCCACGGTCTGGGAGAAGAATTGAGTGAGAGTATCATTGATATTGATCATCAAGTATACTCAAGAATTTTTTTTTTAAGTTGCATCATTTGAATAATATTATTATAATACTCAGTTTAATAATAATATTATAATACTCTATTTATCTAAATAAAGAATTGAGTGAGAGTATCGTTGATATGAATCAAAGGGTAATGAATTTTAAAATCCTTAAAATCTCAGTAAGAAAAATTTTATTTGCGATGAAATATAAATAAAATGAACATGCAGTTTCAAGATATGAACTCACATACAATAGGTATTGAGAGGTTTGATTCATCCATAAAGTACGAAGGGGAGTAGAAAAAGAGGTTTACATCCATGAGAGAGCCTGAATGGGGAATAGAAAGAAGTCCCCTATGTGATGAATTTATATAAACAATAAATTTTATCAGTGCTTTCCACAAAATGTAAAAAAATTTACTCTTATCAGTGTGAAAATAATAACCACTAAAAAGGTAGGTATTGTAAATTCTAATTTTTTCACAGATAAAACCTGTCTTTATCAATGATAAAATTATATTAGATAAAATCTATATTTATCAGCACTGTTATTATATAGTTGATATATATTGGTTTTATGATCACTTTATTCTTACATAGCTGATAATGATTATTTAAAATAACATTAAATAAAATTATGAAAATATATAATTAATATGAATTAATTCACAATACATTGAAATTTTTTAACCTTATTAATGAATATTCAATCTGAAATGCATTATTAATATAATGAGTGTTATTGAACAATCATAAGTCAATAAGGTTAAAAATATTAAATCAATTGTTATTTTTTATTAGTTTTAATAATTATTATATTAATACTATAATTGAATATATATTGAAATTAAGATTAATACATTGTGGAATTTTATAAACACATTATAATATCAAAAAAAATTTGAAAGAATAATTAAATGAATTTTGAACACGTAAAATGAATTGATGAAAATATTTAAAATTCATTTAAATGAAATAATTATATTGATTTAAAATTTTTTAAATAAAATTAACAATTAATAAAATAAATTGTGTGGGAATTTATTATATAAATTAAAACATGTTATTAATATTAAAACATTGTAAATAGTAATATTAAATTTCAAAGAGTAATTAAATTAATAATAAACACCTAAAAATGTAATGAATCATAAAATATTCATTCAATTATATTAATTAAATTAATTTTAAACATTTCACGGGAATTTCACCTTAATAAATGAAATTGAATAAAAATTTATCATATAAATAAATAACATTCTTATAAAATTATAACTAAGAAAATAGTTATGAATAAATAATTATTAGAAAATGAATAAATTCCAAATATATTAAATGCATTTAAATATAAATAATTAATATTTAATATTCCATGAAATCATAATAAAAATAATTTTATAAAAATT
The DNA here is from genome assembly GCA_963277665.1 of Viscum album. Lineage (NCBI taxonomy): Eukaryota > Viridiplantae > Streptophyta > Magnoliopsida > Santalales > Viscaceae > Viscum > Viscum album. The sequence continues at coordinate 692,583,200 of OY728152.1, forward strand.
AATAAGTTAAAAAATTTAAAATGTGATTCTATAATATTAATTATATCAATTATATACACATAATAACCTGGGTTCAAATCCTTGAATGTCCCTTGGGGGATTTACACCCCATGTGGTGACTCAGGAATGAAGTGACATGGGTAGGATTCATGAAACCGGTGATTCATGCATGACGTAGGCCGGTGATGGAGACAGGAAGATGTAGGCCTGATGCAACACTGAGCCTTCATGCGACTTTTTTTAGATACTTGGCCATGGGCCTACGGTCTATGTAATAGATCTTACTCAAACCAGTTATAGAGTGGCATTTTCATTCATAAAAATAATAAAAAACATATAGGTAACAAATGAATAAAAATGAATAAAAATTATATATATATAATATAATCGAGGATTCAAAAACACCAAAACACATACACACCTCACCCATCGGCCAATTGGACGGCCATAACCCACCCAGAGATATGAAACATATATTCAATATTCCTATAGACCTCCATTTTAATTGATATTGGCCTTATGACACATAAAACTATTTCATAGACCACCATGTCCCATAGGCACCAGCATTATCATGAACCTGTATAGTATTTATCACAACATGTTGGGCCTCCCTCAATACCAACAATCGACATTCCCCAACCACGTCTTTCACATCCATTTTCTCGTATAACATCAAAGACTATTGTCAAAGACGATAGCCTGACCACCAACCTCAACGTCAATTGACTGTTTTCTGTTCCCAATCAGCTGTCATCAAATCATAGAACAGCATCAGCTCTCTAAGCTTCCCAATCAAGTATACCTGGCATTCAACGTTATCACTTAACACCTCCAATGCGAAAATTGACGCCGTGTGAGGCAGTGATCAGAAATATAGCATCGTAGTCATTGCTCATGGGGAACCAGTCATGGAATGCCGCCAAAATTAGCAATGAATTTTTTTCTCCCATCCTACACCCCCAATCATGTCATCACATGCATTGGCCACCACCCCTAAAACCTACTACTTGAGACACGTAGTGATCTTTGCACCAACACCTCCATCCAAATGTCACCATTTCTCGAAGGATTGCACTATAAAGACTACAAACCACAACCTTCAGTGACCTCATTCATCATTACAAGTCATTTTGAATCACATTCCTATAATTTTCATTAGTTTATATTTCCACCAATATGGTGTTACATATGGCTTAAGATGGAGTTCAATTTTAGGGAAACTGGTGTGTGTTGGAGATGGTCTTATAGGAATCATTTATATAGATTTAAAACATATTATAAATATAATAACATAATAAAAAAATGAATAAATATTAATCATATAATTTAAAAACATATTTAAAAAATTTAATCTTATTAAATAAATACGTATAAATTTTAAAATATGCTAAAATTACAAAAATATTGAAAAAATATTAATTATCAAAAATGATAAAAATAATAATGAAATAATATTAATATTTCATATATTCAATTGAAAAAATTATAGAAAAATCTTAAAAAAAATTTAAAATCATTAATTACATGAATTTAAAACATATAAAAATGAATAAAATTAAACAAATATATATTTTTATTACTGCTAATTATTGTAGTATCCACTTTATAAATTTGATAGAGAAAATATTAAAAAATGTTAAACAATATAATTTTTAATAATTTTTAATTTATTATTATTTAATTAAATATAGAAATATTTAAAATTGAATAAATAAATATAAAAAATGCATATATTAAACAAATTTATTAAGAGATTATATAATAAAATTGAATAATTTATTGAAAAAAATTAAGATATTTTAAAAAAATGAATAATATTAAATCAATAAACATACATACCTGTACACATGTACAATAATATATACAGACATGTATGCATACATACACAATATAACCATACAAATATTGGAAAACACATACACATACACATAAACATAGGCATAGGCATATAAACATACAGATACATGTATGCACACAAACACTTACATACAATTACATAACTATGAACTCACATTCATACATATATATACATACACATATATACATACACATATATCCTATAAAAATTCACATACAAAAACAAATACACATGTATATACACATTAAAATGTATATGCACACACATACACATGAATTTTCATATACATACACATCCATACAATTATATACATGTCTGTGCACATACGTACACATATATAGATATGACTAAATAACCACATAAAACATTAAAATACTCATACACACAAACGCATGCACATACAAATGTACATAAATGTTACATCATACATAAACATATACATACATTCACACACACACAAACACACACATATATATTCATATATACATACACATTCTTGTACACATACACAGTTATATAACATACACATAAAATTACATACACACCTATACTCATACACACACACACACATAAAAACCATAAACATACATAAACCCACATACAAACAACACAAAATGAATTTTTCATACACAAACAACACAAACATTGACACACAATACAAACACAAAGAAACAAATTCATATAGATATATTAAAAAATGAAATATATAATATATATATATATTATATTAAAAAATATATACTAGTTGAAATATAAATACTGTATAAATATTTATATATATATATTAACTTATTCAATGTGTCATTTTGAAACAATAAACAAAACGATTGCATAATTATGGGACTTTTATCAGTGATAGAAAAAATATTTGAGAAAGTAACAATTTATTTAGTTCTTTTCTTTTATAAAATATGAATGTTTCATAAAATAAATTAGTGTAACATGAATATAAAGAGTAGGGAATTTATAATGGGTGAAATTTTATATTTAATGGATTGATAAAGTAAATTGATATTTATCAATAATAATTGTATGTATAATACAATGACTTATAACATGATAGTTAAATATACCATATGAAAATAAGAAATATTTTTTAATTACAATGTGAAAAAAATACATTAATTTCAATAGAACGTTTTTCATGATAGATAACTCAATAACTAAAATCGAATGTCTGGTGGTGTGTGTTTTGAGGTAGGGAGCTGTCGAAGTGTGCCCCTTTTGTCAGATACTTCATCAATCATTAAAAATTTGGTCTCAATCTAATATACTTTCGGTGTAACTGTGCTACATCTTCAATATTGTTGAATGATATGTAGGTGATGAAATCATCATTTTCAATCACCTCCATCCGTACATGTTTTTTCATGGTAGGTGATTTACAGGAGAGCAAATCGTCATATCCAACTTCCCCCATCTCGCCTAGTTGGTGTTGTTGAAGGGGAATCATGGTAAATCCTCTGAGAAAGTGCAGTGGAGGAGGTGTGAATAGTTGTTGGGGCATCGGGGAAGATCATTTGGGAAAGGGTAGTGATGGAGTGCAGTGACCATGTTAGGCCTTGTCGATGTGGTGTACTAGAAGATAGTGTAAGAAAGGGTTGTGATGTTGGTTGGCGTTGTTGATGGGGAACCTTGGCAGGATTTCGTAGAAATGGACGTTACAAAATTGGCTATCCTCTCCATGTCTGGATAGATAGGATGTGTGGATGGGTCACCAAGATAGGACGCGGTGGGGATATTCTGTATAGGGTATATTAATGGTGATGGATCCGGGCGTAGTGAAAACGAGGTTGTAAAAGGACCCATCATTGATTTTAACCGTGATCAATGATTATTTCAGGATCAATATGATGATTAAAACTAGTCTCCATAGAATATAATCAATTATTATTTTAAAAAGGAAGTGGATCAAAACCATTAGATTGGATATTTCACATCTTATTTATAATTAAAATTATTAATTTCACAATGTAAATAATTCATGGATCTTCAGTATTTTAATCATTGATGATTTTGATATTCTGGAATGTCCTTTCCAAATTATATTGTCGAGATTTCAAGGTTCCAAACTAGAAACCCATCTAGAAGTGATCTACATTTGCTTCGATGGCCTCTGATCGATAAATATGTTCTAACATGTTAATTTGTAGGCATGTGACGTCAATTAAATTAATAAATTGTGTACTAGAAATTATATACATTCAGAAATTTATTGAAACCACATGATTTTAATAATAATACTAGGCCATTATTTATCGTGTTCCAACATTCACAAAATGGTATAAATAAATTTCCACGTCAAAAAAATAGCAGGTTTATTATTTAATTAAATTGTTCCAACAAGTAAAATAATAATTCAGTAGCTTTCAAATAAATATTTTACTATTAGACTAGCCTTGGTCCTCTCGAACTCTACTCCAATTTATTGAACACAAAAATAAATAAATGTTTAATTTATTCACTGAAATAAATATTTTATTTAAAAACTATAATAAAATTATAAATTATTCAATTAAATAAATAAATATATTTTTCCCACAATCTGTTGAATATATATTTATTTAATTTATGCAATAATTTTAACATAAATAAAATTATTCCAATGTATTAAGAATAATATTTATCAATTAAATTTATATAGAGTTTAACCATGAACCCATAATAACGTACTTTGTGACCCTCTAGGATTCATTCTTGTTGGCATTAGGCAGGCTTGGATAATGTCTATGAGTACTGTCTACCAACGGGTCGAGGCACTCAAGAGAAAAACAAATAGTCACAACAACGACATTCACATAAGAATGCTCACTCTGTAATATAATCCCTTTGTCTCAATATCTCATCATGAAGGATTCAAAATAGTGTCATAAATTTTTGTGTTTGAAACTTCATTATGTGACAACCAAATATAAACTCGTCATTACCCCATGGACATGGAATTTCGCACAATAGTTCTATTTCAATTAATGGTCTGATATATCAAAATCCATAAACGGAAGGTACAAATCCTTCCTTGAATTATCCATTAATAGTATGCCACTCATGATGCACCCATTATAGCCTATATCCCTCCAAATTCATGTATGACAGTTTTGGTCTGTTAATCAATGTGTGTGATTCGTGACAAGTATTAATGATAATATTAAAGTCTAAGTATCATTACAAAAAATCACGAATTGAAATATCTGATAAAACCAGAAAATGATAAATTCCTACTAGTGGGTCCGTTTTCATAATCTCCTATATATGGGATTAAAATATGAAAACATTATGAGAGGAAATATCATTTGCGTATAGGAACTCACCCCTAAAACCTTCATGCAATGTGTACCACAATGCTACGGCCTCCATCCATACAATAGATGAAGAAATGAGGAACCACAACTAAAAACCACCACATAGTGTAAAATGTAGTACTAATGTAAATGGACCCGAATGCAACCCCAACAGAAATTGAATTAATGTAAAAAAGGAATAAATCAACTTCTGAGGACTTCTGAAAAGGATCCTAATTGAACGGTAGGTACATCTCATCACTAGGGCTCTCCACACGAATCGATAACCTCTATACATCGTCAAATCCTGACTCCTCGATACTCATTCAAAATTTTCTATCGTTTACACATCACATGACAAGGTGTTGATGATGCCCGTTCGAGGATGAATATAACAAAATCCCTAGTTGGGACCAATCGACCCCCTATGGTATCTTAGAATTCCCCAAAGGAAAATATATAATGAATGATCTCAATAACAAAGCACAAAGAAAATTATATCTCACACCAGGTTTAACTTATGTACATATGTACAGATATTTAATCATAATGATAGACCATATTATTCTATCATGAGGATTCATTGTATCCAAACAGAGGATGGCTCAGTGTTGAGACACACATGAACTCTTAGTGATGACACTCAAAAGATCACTCATTGTTGATCCACATAGGATTGCTCGGTGATGATCCACACAAAATCACTCGGTTTTGATCCACACAGGATCCAACTGTGCGGATCCACACATGATTCCACTATGCTGATCCACACAAGATCACTCAGTGCCAATCCGTAGAGTGTCACTCGGTGCTGATCCACACAGGATCTCTATTCATTCTTCATGTCTATGTCAGGAACTAGATTCTCATACAAAGAACACTTGATTCTGAGAGGCTCTGGTCCTCAAGTCATCAGTCTAATTTCATCTCGCACGATGTCCCGCGACGAAGTAACGTAGTGAAACTCAATGTTACAATGGTTTGAACAGAAAAAAAGTGAGTTAACCGGACACTCGGTCTGTGAGTTATAGAAATGATAGTGCCGAGGGACCAGTTGGATTTGGGTTCAATCCAATCCAGTATTTCTCCAATTCTCTCCCAAAATCGTGTGGATTATTACAAAAGCTTTTCCCATTCATAAGGATTCTTGAGCCATATGCAATTTTTCAAATGGATGTTTTTATTATTTCGTACTCTCATTTAATCATAAATGGGAAAAAATGGTTTAGGTTTCATCCAAACCATTTTGGAAGCCCCAGGTCCGAATTATTGGGCTGTTGGTAAGGCCCTTCCCACCTGGTTGGACATTGTTCATCGAGCCGCAGAACCACCTGACCCACTGTCTGAGCGCGGGAGTCCGCTCCCATTCTTGAATAGCTGAGCTGTTTGGATTTTTAATGTGATAGTGTCGGATGGTACCACACAACATGGTCGGTCTGATCAGATTGGTCACCCATAGGACCCCCAGTGGGCAGGTCAACCCTTCATCGTGGCTCGAAGCTGCGATCTACGTCTTCGATGTGCTGTCGTTTCATGCTTCCAAGTGACAACGTAGCTGGTGAGGGACGGTCTCCCCTTACATCTGCTGATTCTAGGAGATGTGGCCCTCCTCGGTGGCATGATGTCAGGACAAGCCTCCATTTTCATTGTGGTTGGTGTCATCCAACCGCCCTTGTCCACCACGACTCATTCAGGTGTCGCCTCTTCTTCGCAGCTGGCAGGTTCCAGCCAATGCCTTCTCGGTTTGTCGGTGCCGCCACACTGTTGAAGCTTTCGCGAGACTCTAGAGAAGATCAATAGGTATGTTTCCTCTACCGACTGTGACTATGGGCCACCCAGGATTCTTCTATCTCTGTGTGGATCCCACTTTCTCCTTGTCACATTTTCCCTCGGTCAGCCAAGTATAAACACAAACAAACCAAGAATGGTGGACGTTCAAAAAAATTTCTATATTTTAAAATATCCTCAATTATTCTTATCTAGAGTTATATATTTTCATTGATACAGATAAATAATTATTTTAAGTAGATGATCCCATTCTATTCATGTCAAAAATGGATCACAATATCTTCCATAATTCTACTAAAGTACATAGTTTGATGATCAATTATTGTAATATCATGCTTGAGTCCCCAAAAAAGTGATATTTATGCATTATATTTTGAATGATGTTACTGTAATTTTTGAATCCTCATTTGACATAATATAATTTTGTGATGTTTTTTTAATTAAATATAATATTATTTTTCATGATGCGAGTTTAATTATAAGTTTATTTACTGTTCATAACATTTATGTGGTATTACGAAAAATCATTATTTTGAGCTTCTAATCATACATACAAGGAATTAGAGTTCATAATTTCAGGAATACAATTATAGGAAACACACCAAAAATAATATAATGTAATATAAATTAGATGATTTTATTTCATATCCAAAATGATGATGTGTTATAAGTGGGTGATATATGTTTATTTTTATATTTATAACCATCATTTATCTCAGGGATGATTGATTGGAAAAAATAATACATGTATGTATCCAAAAGTAATTTCTTTTACAATAGAAACACATGATGAAATTTCATTACAATCATTAAATAATTTGATATTGAATTTTCTCAATAACATTGCTAGAGTTTCAAATTATAATTTCTTCAATTATTATGGTGAAATTATTGGTAAAATGCATTATATTGATTTGAAACCTTATCTTATATATACAATCAATTTTTTTTATCATTCATACAAGATGGTATTTAAGACTGAACTCAGGATATACACCTTTTTTAATTTATTATTATCATAGATGTTCAAAAAAATTAAAATATTAAAAGAATGTGGTTCTTCTTCTTGGATAGGATGTATAATGTGATGAAATATTTTTAGTTTTTTCTAGGGGTGAAGTGGGGATTCATTGAACTAACAGAAGATAAATAACAACCTAATAATATTGGAGTATTGAAAACTATGGGGGGATATGTGTTATTTTTAATTAAAATGTTTTTTGGGGATATATATATTTTCATTATCCATCTCCAGGATGGTAGAATTCTCATATTTTTTTCTAAATTAAAAATGATGAATTGGTCAGTTATTTTGGGATATATTTATGTAATAAAATATCAGGATTCAAGAAATGATTATATATTTTTTTAAAGTGGTGAAATTGTTCTAGGTTTAATTGAAAAAACCCTACAAACAAGCCTCAATATAAAACATTCTTATATTCATAAAAATGGTGTTGTGGGTTTATGAATTACGGATCTATTCTTGGTGGATAATGAAATGTAGTTGATAATATTCTATATAAAATTGATTGGAAACCTATGGATGCTCTAGAAGCTTAGAAATTATGGGTGGTTGGCTAAGAGCCACTCGATATACTTCATATAATCATGATTGAAGGAGAAAATTTTTGAGTTATGTTATATTATTAAATGGGGGAAGTGGTAAAATTCACTTTATATATTTAAAAAAAGACCATAGTTTTAGCAAACATAATTGAACGTTGGGTTAGATGGATCCTATATTATTTTGGTTGAAATTTGAACATGGATTGATCTTTTAGAATGGGTAGATGACATGGGTTGGTTTCTCATATACACCATGGGATTGGTACTAATTTATTTTATATATTATTAAGATCTTGGTAATTACAGGTGTTCAGAGGTAAAATCTCAACACTCATGCCTCATGTTATGCAAGAATAATGATTTTATGATTTCTATGGTTGAGAGGGATTCAAAGGTGTTTGTTTTTATTTTTCAATGTAATTTTGATCCCCTGGGGAATTTGGACTGCATTATTCATATCTACCTAAGAGAGGCTTCTGAAGGCAGTATTGACCATCATGTTTGGAGAGAATACAATTTTGTATCAGACGTTGTATCTTTTATAGGAAGGGTATATGATTTTCTTATCATCTTGAGCAGTTTAGTCTCTATTATATATGAATTTAAATAGTTATATCAAAGGTATACATTTAGAAATTTATAACTTTAGACCCCCTGGAGCCTTTTTGGCTTTTTATCTGATGGGGCATTTTCTTCATCGTTAAATTTCTTATAAATAATCAATTGCTCATCCACCAATTGAGGGATTTTATGATACTATAATCCTTTTAGAAAAAATGTTATACTTGAAATTATATTTTTGTATGCATTTAGATAAACATATATGTTTTTTAGAACATATTATGAAAATGGATACCTCTTATTCCATAACAATGTTATATTTCAATTCAAAACATAAAAAATAATACTGGGTGAGAACCTCATGAGGATACAAATCCACAAAAGCATTTTAACAGTTGGATCAGTGCTTTAGAAGTGCCAAAAAAATCTGTGAAGTTCTTAGATTGATGATAATTAGTATATAATAGAAATTTATTCATATCTAGATGAAAACTGGTTTATTTGTGTTGTATTGGGATTTTTACAAAACAATAATCTAGTAATTGATTATTTCAAATCAACACCTTAAAAAACCTTTTTACATCTAACACAATATTTTTATTTCTAAGTGAATTGAAAATTATGCGATGTCTAACTAGACATTTATAGTGACTCAAAATAATAAAATATGAAATTTGAAATATGTATATTTTTACCTATGTGATTGTTTTTTATTTTATCTTTTATAGCCACAAAATTTGTAGAATTTGGAGGGATTTAAAATTGTATATGAGTGGTTATATTTGAACCTCATTGTATCATTATAAAATTACTTGATGAAAAATATTGTGATAATAGATTTTTAATTATAAATTACTTAAGGTATCGCCTATGTTTTCAGGTATATGGAAATTTGAGTCAGACTTTTCACACAGTGCATCCTACTGATGTGAAATAGATTTAAACAACATCAATAATAACATATAGATCATTTTCCAAAAAAATCATTAAAATAGTAGTGTTTTTTATATATTTTAGTGAGTGATAAATGTTTTTAACTAAAATTTCATTTCTAAACAAAAATAACATACATTAATTCATACAGATCTCATCATGTATTTGGTTGATTTCAATCCATTTCCTAAACATCAAAAATGACTAATACAAAATTGTCTTAATGTGTTTAAAAAATATATGATTTTTTTGTTTTACAATCATTGACACATTATTATAACTTAAATATAAATTTTAAATATAAAAAAAATTTAAGTCACAATGGTCAAAAAATGTATAATATTAATGAATATATATTTATAACATGTCACAAATGACATATATGTCATTTTTCTATAGTACAAAAATAATTTTAATGTGTTTCTTCAATTGTAATTTTATAAAATTTCTTCAGTAATAGAATTATCATTTTAAAATGAAAAAAAAACATCGAGTCTTTTATAAATAGAAATAACAAACTACTGAACATAAAAATGACAAATAAATAAGATATATCTTTAGGAAGAGAAAAAATATTACATGAGTCCATTATCCTTATTGTAGAAATTATTGATAAATTTTTTCAACATTTATTTATTTATATCATATAAAACAATATGGTTAAATTAATAATAACTATCAATGATTTTCTTTAATCATGATATTTATTACAATTGACTAAATATGTATGATTTAAAATTTATAAGGATATTACATACAAAACAATAAATATAATGATTTGAAATTTTACTAAATGAGTTGTATAATGCCACATCTTCATGATATCTTCATAAATCCTAACACATGTTTTGATTTCTATTCATTTATAAAAAAAATAAATGTCTTATTTTAAATAAATTTTATATTAATTGTCACTATAGTAAAAAAATATATAAAAAAATATTTTAATAAATATTTTAATTGAAATTGTAATTATCAATAAAATAACCTCACTACGGATGCTAGTTTGTTGACGAAATACTAAATCATTCATAAATTTTCATATATAATAACAAAAATTATTTCTATTTGTTTTTTAAATTCTCAAAATCCATTTCAATATATTTTACACCCTCGAATAAAATTCCACCAATTATTAGAGAATGTGTTATACATTCTTCAAAACTCAATCAAATGACATCATCCAATATCAATGTTTTTTTTCTTTGAGGTAGAAATATATGATGTCGTGGCAACATAGTCATTGATTAATTTTATAACCTAACCATGTGTGTATGTTGTCCACCAATGGGGAAATAGTTAGTTCCTCCAATACTATACTGTAAAAAATTAAGATATGAAGAAAAATAATTTCTTATAATATAAAACAAAGCTTTTAAAAAGAAATATTCATTTATGTAAGAATAATAATACATAACAACCAATTACCACATTAAATTATAACATTCAATAAATGGATCCAAATAAATATAAATATCATGACTCATTGTTTTCCATATATATGATTATACAACATATTGTATTTTCTTTTCAAGCTTAACAATGGTGGAGAGATATAATATTGAAACATAACTATCCATATATTGTGATTACTTCCCTGAAAACAAAAAAAGGATTCAATCTATCAGTATATAGAATAATATGGAGGTTTCTTGATAAATTTCAAAATTCCGGATACTTGTTAACAATTTTATTTCACTGAAGATAGTATATTGTGGGAATTTTTTTCAAATATTTATATATTTTATCTACCTACATCATTAATTTTCATAAATTTTCCTCACATTTTTATTGGGGCCTAAACATTGGATTAAATTGGAAGTACCATAAAACATCCAAATGAAATGATTCATCATTTCAATATCTATATGGACCATAATTTGAGGATTTTTAAAGAGATTCATAAATTTTATAACATTGAATACAATTAATTAGATGGTAATGTATTCAATCATAGATCATACCAATTGAATGTAGATTTTTTTAGTGAAATATATTTTTTAGGAATCATAATATATACATAGATCATATCACTCAGAAGATAAATTAGATCAGTAAAGCTAGAATCAATCCATACATTCCCAAACATTACTCTATACAACATTAGTATTGTTTAAAATGATGTATATTTAGTACTAACGGAATAAATTGGTGTTTTTTCGCAACTCTTTAACATCTAAAACAGTTATGGGTGATCATGATGTTAATCTTCAATTTTATTTTTACTTTTCTCAATATGTTATTTTACATAGTCACCCTTATAATCATATAAGCAATACGTTCATCGTCATAGTTCGATCTTCTAATCATATTATGTAATGTATAAAATAAAATGTTATCCATAAGATGATATATTTTCATTTTTTACCAATGTTTACTCTCTGATTTATAAAATTTATCAATTTCAAGAAAGATCATGTCTTCTTCCAACTCCTATTGTGAATTTATTATATAATTTTAATAGTGAAAACATGAATAACTATTTGAGAAGTGGTATTTCCATTATCTTTTGCAAATCTGATGAACCCCATCATTATACACTTTTATCATATGAATTTCATCCATCGAATTTTAATTAATATTAATCACATTTCATTTAAAAATAAAAATATTTTATATAATAAATAAATACATATAACATTTGAACTTATAAAACATAATTTTTATTATTAGTGAATTATTTATGATACCTAAAACTATTTTTATATGATAATTAATGATAAATGATGTGTATTGAGATTATTTTGTAGTGTTGTAATTAATTAAAAAGTGAATTTGTTCTCTAAATATTGTTACAATTAATTTAATTAAATATTTATCTATTGAAAAACAAAGAGTTAAATGATGGTTTATAAATATTCCCTATGTGGGAGTAATGAAATAGAGAGGTAGTGATGCTAATGAATTTCGTCTCATTGTATATGGGATACTAGGTGATTTTTCAGTGATAGTATTTATTGGGTAAAAAGTTAGTCTTTTATGAGATGATGAATGCAATGACAGGTTCCAATCACCTAGCCTTGGGAACCTTAAATATAATTAGATTCCTGAATGAATTTTTTTGTAACTAATAAAATATTGGGGTTTTCTCAAAGGGATGAACTGATAATATAGATTGAAAAAATGCCAAATTGACGACATAAAATTACTATAGATATGAGAATGAATTCGGTGGGCGCTAGAGAAAGAACACATTAAAAAAGAAGGACCCAATTAATAATTATAGATTAGGATGAGATGAAATGGGAAGGAATCGACAATGGGGTCAGTAGTTGGAAGAAACTAATAAAATAGAAAATTTAATGACCTCTTCCTATGAGGGAACACAATTTATGTAATGATAATCCCATAATAGGAATTCATTGTACAACTTGATTCTTTTTGAAGCACTTGTTTCATAGTGACAGTACATTATTTTTTATGTAGAACTAGTATGTTAAAAATTAAATTTCTAATTCATGAATTTTTTTTCTAAAAAAATGGAATATTAATAAAGTATCATTAGTAAACAGTCAATGGTGATATCAAACAAGGAGGGATGTCCTCCTACCAATCAAGAGGCTCTCCATATATAAGAGAAGTGGTAATCCAATTATCCATCCTATTATGACTTCTTTTATAATGTAGAATGAAAAGGAAAATATGTATATGAGATATTGTAGAAAATCCTATATATTTTGTTTGGAACTATAGGTATAGGCCCCAAAACCATTGGTATAGTTTATAGGAATGGTATGTGAGGCCATTGCCCTATCTATCGTCAGTATAGACCTATAAAAAATGGTATTGAGAAACATTAGGTATAGTTGGGCTATAAAAAAGTTTACAAATTGTTGGTATTTGAAATATGGTATAACTATACCAAATGTTTTGAAAATTGTTGATATAGGTAAATCAAAATTTCCCCTATAGTTTTTGATCACCACCCATTTGATTTATATATAAAACACGTAACCATTATGCAACATTTTTTTCGGAAAAATAATATGATATATATGTATATGGATAATTACATGTATGTTTTTATCTATTCAATTTATCTTGACAGAATAATTCATTAAAAATATGAAAACATATATAATTTTCTTCGAAAACTATTAGTATTAACCTATACCAATGGTTTCCCAAAACGATAAAATATGAATTTTGAATTTTGGTACCATTACCAATGGCTTGGAAAAACAAATTAATATAGGATGATTAAATATATGTGATATAGATGGTTTTACTAAAAACATTGGAATAACCATAACATATACCAAAAAATTTGGAAACCCCTTGGTATAATATATTTTTATTGAAGACCTGACAATGGTTGGTATGAAACCATTGGTACAGTTATGTCCTATACCAATAGTTTTTTAGAAACCATTAGTATAAGGTCATGTGATGGTTTTCTTTCCATGGTTTTTGGAAAAAAATTGAAATAGGTCTATTGTTATAGGTCCAGATTATAGTACTATTGAAAATGGATATATCCATCATAACTAGTTAGTCAAAGGACTAGATACCCCACTATGATTCATTAATACCATTAATAATGACAATAAAATCTGATTCTAGGAATACATATTTCCATCCTCCCTCAAGGGAGAACTTAAATCTAGTGAATAATTCATGGAATTCCGCCACTAGTGGATCCCAAAAAGGAATATATAAAAATCATGCAAGATGTGATAATGAAACCTAGAAGACTGTGTTCCACAATACCATATCCAATAGAACTTCATACAAAGATAGATGCATCAAAATTAATCTTAAACACATTATATGGTGGGGCTCCCCTAAAATAAGTGAGAATATGGGAATTTTTTATCAGGTATATTCTCATTATACTTCAAAATATCATTCTAAGATATAGCCTACTATATCAAAAAGGTGTTAGGTTTTGAAATATTGTTAAAATCATTGACTTATATATTCATCCATATAGACAATGATACGATATAAAGGAAGTATATTATATAGATCGGGATGGAATAATTACACTCTGATAATTGAGAAACAAAACTATTCACCATATCCACAATCCAATTCACATTCGTGTTCGGTGAATGTCAGATGTTCCTGGAACCTTGATTTTATAACATTGCATGTATATGATTTTATGATTCTCTAATGTGTAATGGTGTAAAATTATACTCTTCAATATATTGTATCATTATAAACTACATTAAATGGATTATTCCAATGAAATCTTCCAATAAGAATTTTTAGAACAAGGACGGGGCCTCCATGTGACATAGGCATTTCTATAAATCCTCATTTTCTAATAATATATATTTTATGGGCCCAGATATACATATAATTCAAAAAAATGAATCCTGAAAATTCATTACTCAAATAATGTTTTTCTAGGTATATATTTTATGTGTTAGTAATACAAATAAGAACCATCAAAACCTTTTCATTGAACCATACATCTATTTTATCAGAACTCCATCTATTATTATAATCAATAAAATGGGATAAAATAATGGCATCCTCACAATCAAAAACTTCCATGGATATTTCCATCATCACATATTTATAAAAAATCCATTGGATCCTTCATATATTCACAATGTATCATTATTTGTCCCCCAAAAAATACCATTTTGAATAATAACACCCAATCCTATAATGTATCTCCAAAAAAATCTAGGACATTGGCTACAGGAAATACACAAAATCTCGTATGTGGGGTAATATTTTCATTCAATGATTTATGTTCATAGGGATACTTGCTTATGAGTAATGTTACATTCATTCTTTTCTGAATGATGTTTTTTTGGAGCATGTATTAATATATCATACCACGACAAGGAATAGGGATGCATCGATTATCCTCAGCTGAAAAATGAAATTTGTTCCCATCATCCATACACTACCATAACATGATTTGGTTATATTGAATTTGGCCAATCACACATTCATTTAGATTAAATAAATACATACTATTAATTGGAATCAATTGAGATAAATCCTTTATTTGTTCTTCCTAACCTACATTAGAGACCCTCTTAAAATTCCATCCCTGAATTTTATTGTTTAACATGTCCATGATGTTCGAGAGAAAAACTATTTTAGTATGACAAAAAATCATAGGGATCAAAATATTTTTATTCTATTTTTCAACCACCTTAATAACCAAAGGATTGGCAATGACATTCCATTAAAAAATTATTATCACCCAAGATGATGGAAATTTATGATTTGGAATAACTAAGTGATTGTCTGGATGCTTTCTCATTTATTTAGATATGGTGGAAACTAGATTTTAATTCATAAATAGTGTGACATCAGAAAAATAAATCTACCATCGTAAATTTAGATATAGGAAATAGGTGGAATTCTTATGTAAAAAATCCCAACACAAAATATTCTTTCATTTTATTACATAAAAATTAAATTAAAAAACACCATCCATTAATACAGACATGAAATGGGAATACGAGTCACTTTATCTGAACCCCCTGGAATGGGTGTTTCACTGAGATAGTGTGACATTGATATTGATCCAGATAAAGAGTCAATAAATTTGATCTAAGATACATGATTTTAATAATAATTTGATAACACTTCATCGATTTAAATAATTATTTGTTGCATCACAATTTGGAATTTCTCAATTATACATATTGTAATGAAATAAAAAATTTTATTTTCAGTTGAATGTATATTATTTGGAATTATGGATATATTTTGGTAGAGTAGGTTTTTATTGGTTGGTCCTTATTATATTATGCAAGTTATTTATCTAGGCTCTCTTAAGAGAATATTAAATAATATTCGTGGAAGAGTAAATCATTTTAAAAAGTGGATGAATTAAAAAAAAATTATAACCCTAGTATGAATCATGGAATAAGGAATTTCATAGGCCGAACTCCACCCTATGACCAATTTTGTATTCAATACATAATAAAAAATGTACTACCAGTTTCAGGATATTAACCCACAAACCATATGTATTGAGAGGATCGATTGGTCCATGATGTTCGTGGGGGAGTGGAAAATAGGTTGACATATGTGACAGAGCTTGAATGGGAAGAATTAACATGTAACATTAGTATTGAATTTATATAATCCAGAAGGATTTATCAATGATTTCAAAAAATTTCTGAAAAATACGAATTTTTTCAGTGTTATATTAATAATCCCCAAAAAAAGATATTTTTTATCAATGTTAAATATTGTTGTGATAAAACCTATATTTATTAGTGCTAAAATTATAGTAGATAAAATCTATATTTATCCTCACTAATATTATTGCACTATTATATATATATATATATGTTTTATGAACACATTTTATTTTAGAGATGATAAAAAAATTATAAAATATTAATAAATATTAAATTAATGGATATTAAAAATGTATTTTTAAATAATAATTGAAAATAATTAACCCTATCAATGAATATTCAATATAAAATTTTGGATTTTCAAAATTTAGTGAAATTTAATAACAAAAAATAATTATACTCTAAATATATTAAATAATTGAATACGATTTATTTATTATATAAATAATTAAATAATTAATAATTAATATATATGTATTATAATGATGGTGAATAAATTGGGAAAATATAAAAGCATAGTAAATACACACAAAATTATTTTTCAAGTATAATTATATAAATTTTGACCACATACAAAAAATTAATGATAATATTAAAAAATCAATTTAAAACTAATTATATATATTTCAATAATTTTTAAAGTATTTACAACACAATAAATAAAATTCCATGAGAATTAATCGTATAAATTAAAAACATGTTATCAATATTAAAACATAATAAATAATTTTGTAAAATTTGAAATATTAATAGAATTAATTTAAAACACATACAAAAAATAGAGAATTTTAAAAAATGAATATTAAAAAATTATTTATATCAATTCCAACAATTTTAAAGGCATTACAACTTAATAAATGATATTTCATACATATAACTCATATAAAAAACAAACTTTTTTTAATATTAAAACATTTTAAGTAATTATGTATAAATAAATATTAAAATGCGAAAATTCCAAAAAATCATAAATATTGTTAAATATTAAAAATGAATAATTTATATTAAATGTAGTCATAATAAAAATTAATAATTAAAATTTAATAAGTTATAAATATTATAAATTTAATCTGTATGAATTATTAAATCAATTATATACACAGAAAAAACATGGATTGAATCCTATCATCCCCCAAAGAAAACTATTGTATTTGAAAATTATTAAATTACAATAACATTGAAAATTATTAAATATCAAAATTTAAAAAAACAGAAATAATATTTAATATAAATAAAATAAATGAATTAAATTAAGAAAAGTTTTAAAAGATTAATTCATAACATTAATTACATGAATTTAAAGTATATAAAATTTACTAAAAGTACATATATTAATATTATGATAAATTATAATTAATTAAGTATGCTCTATATTGATTGTATATTTAAAATCTAATAGGATATTACCCTTTATAATTTTTACTTATCGTAAAAATATTATTATTTAAATATATATATATATATATATAAACATGTATAATTAAATTTAATAATTTAAAATAGTACATAAATATTTATTGATTATATAATAAAATAGAATAAATTATTGAATATACTAATAATAGAGATATATTAAAAACAACAAATAACATTAAATCAATAAACTGACACACATGCGCACCAAAAAAACACACATATATACATACAAATAATCACAAAAATGAACATACACATAAAAACACATTGGCATGAACATAAAAAAACACATACACGTTCACATAAACACATACACACATATGTGCAGATACATATACATACAAAAATTATTATAAATACACACACACACACACATATATATATATATGCATATATACATACACATACACATACATGTACCCATATGTATAACATAAACATACAATTACATACTCACCTGTGAATATATACATACTCACACATTCAATAAATAAATATACATAAACACTCACACACACAACACAACACAAAAAATTCATACACAAACAACACATACAAAAACATTAACATAAATACAGTTATATAAAAATAAATAAAGATGTTTGTTTAAATGATATATATACAATATATATATAACATATTTACATATATATATTTGTTGAAAAAACAGTATTTAAAAGTTTAGAAGAATTTATTTATATAGATTGACTTATTCAATTTTACATTTTTCACCCCAAAAACATTATCTCACAATAGTAGGAATTTTGTGAGTTATTGAAAAATCATAGAGAATGTGAACCCTTTTATTAGTTTTTTAGCAGGAATATTGATTATTTAAAAATATGTAGAGGTATAAAATGAATATGAAAAATTATTAATTTCTAATGGGTAAAATAAAAAATTTAATAGTGATTAAATTAAATGAGAATTATTAATAACTATTAAATTCATAAATCTATGAAATATAACATGATAGTTAAATATACCATATGAAAATACATTACCTTATTAATCGTTGTTGGAAAAAAATTAATTTCTGCAGCTGGTTGTTCATGTTACTTATCTCAAAATCTAAAATATATTATTTGAAACATTTTTATGGGAGGGAGGGAGCCATCACATTATGCCATATTTTTTTGTTAATTACGTAGTTCATTCACTTATAGACTCAACATTTTATACTTCTGGTGTCGGTGTACTTCATCCTCAATAGGTATGAATGACAGGTGGGGGTTGAAAGAATCATTTGAAAAAACCTATCTCCTAATCGGTTTCTTGTGGTTTTGGGAATTTTCAAAATGGTTGTGGAGACCTTTGTATTCATATAAGCCCACATGGAATGGTTTCTGCTATCAATGAGATTCTATGGATGATAATATTAGAAAGGGAGGTGATGGTGGTAGGTGTAGTCGATGGGGAACATTGGAAGATCATTTGAGAATGTTCGGTGACAGTGGTAGGTGTTGTCGATGGGACGATGTTGAAGATCATCTGAGAAAGGGCAGTAATGGTGGTAGGCATAGTCGATGGGGCATCATGGAACGATGTATGAATAAGGGTGATGACAAACATATCCAACACCCCCCTGACTAGCCTCATAGGAGATTTGGAATGGATTTCGTGATAGGTCGTGTTAGAGACTGCAAATGTAGGGTTTGTTAAAGGGATGATGTGGCCGGTAGAAATGGAGGCAATTATTATAGGGGATGTCGATTGGGTGTTTTGGAAGACAAATTGATAAAGGGTGGTGATGGCCACATCCATTGAACCCCTATCATTTCTTGTTGTAATTGTTAATGGGGAATCATGGAAGGTTTTCTGAGAATTGGAGGGGATGGTCATATCCATCTTCCCCTCATTTGGCCTAGAAGGAATTTATGATGGGGTGTTGTGGAAAGTCGTTTGAGAGAGTTTGGGGAAACCCATGAGGATAGTGAGGAACTTGTTTTTCCTACTCATACATCTCTGTAAAGGTGACACAAAATTCTATACAACAGAATGGGGTTGAAAACCTCATACAAAACTTTATTCAGGGTCCATATCTTCTTCATTACAATTGAAACATGAATTATTATTTCTTCAACCAAAACACTGGTTCTCAATAATAATAAAACTCATAGAATGGATGGATTCTAGTAATCCCCTTCTCATGTGTGTGTATGTGTAAATATATTCATGTAAGAAGTCAACATTCCAGTGGTTACTAAGTTCAACGCAATCATTACTTTCAATGTTATTTCTCCTCCATATTATTTTTCATAATTTATTTTTCATTTTATTGTGAAATGTGTTTTCACTTCATTAAAGAACCTTGGTAATTTTTGTAACATCCTAGAAATTCTAAAGAATAATATGTTATAAATAAAAAAAATTAATGGGTTTATGTATAATTAAAACAAAATGATATTATTTTAAATTTTATTATTCTTAAAAATAATAACATAAATTATGTTTTTAAAAAAGATTCATTATAATTTAATTATAATTATTATAATTATTTATAGCTATTATTTATATTTTTAAAATAATATTTTAATGAGGAATATAATTTTTCAATGTTTAAATGATTATTATATTATAAAATTATTTTTTAAATTATTTTTCTAAAATATTAATTTTTATATATTTTCAATTAAAGATATTTTTTAGAAAACTATAATTATTATTAAGATAATATAATTTCAAATTATATATGATCTATTATGTTGTTTATTTTTATAATCTATAAATTATTAATATATATGCTTTTTATGTAATGAAAAAAATAACATTATAATTATGATTTAAATAAAAATGTAATTTTTGTTATTTATACAAAAATAAATAATATATATATTTATATTTAAATTCTAAAATTTCATTTATAAAATTAAAAATTTATTTAATGGTTATAAAAATTTTAAACTATTGTATGTATTAAAAGTTGCATGTTTTAAAAAAATTTATGTTTGTATGTGTAGATAAATCAATACGATAAGCCAAAAATATATTAATTTATAAAAATATAATAAAATCACAAAAATGGATTGCCCACAAAAATAGTATGAAAAAAAATTAAATAAAGTTTCTGAAAAATAAAAAGGTAGTTATGGTTTAGAAAAAATATATATAATATTGTAATTATTATAACATAAATTAATAATAAATCAAAATTTAAATATATAAAAAATAGTGAGGCTGGATTCAAAAACCCATCGTGAAAATCAACAAGAAAATTTCCCCCCATAAATCTTGAACACCTCCTTCCCTTTCCCTTGGTTTTCAAACAACTGGACTCTTTTTTATTATTTTGCATCAATTATTTTTTTAACATTGATCAAATTTTATTCCATAATTTTATTACATTATTTCAACATGACATATAAAAATATATAAACATGATTTACATAACCCCCAATTTTCAAATAAAATCATCTGACCCTTATCTCGCTAGGTTCCCCCATTTTGTTATGATTAAATTTCAGTAACATTAAATCCCTCAATTGACCCAAAAATATGTAATAGTTCATTTCAAAAAATCAATATAATTGTTTTAAAATGTGTAATATGTGTGTGTGTGTGTGTGTGGGTGTCTATAGATATATAAACATATATTACTTTCTATTTATAGTGTATATGAAAAGGATAATTTTTTATAATTTAATTTCCAAAACCTAGACTCGTAAAAGTAAATGTTATTTTATAAGTGTTCTCTGTATTTTAAGTTATCATTTTATAAATATATATAAAACATTTATAGCAGCTGAACCATGGTTATAGGATCAGATCATTATACCTTTAATGAGAGCAATGGTCTTGATAATTTTGGAAAATTAGTTTGAAATAAATATTTTTCAAATAGGCATGTTATGTAATATTATTTTCCCTCCGAGACCAAAAACATTGTGAGCACACAATTATTTTGATGGTTGAATAATTTAACAAACCTGAATTTCAAAAAATTGGATTATTAAAAAATCATTTATTAGATGGATTTATGTATAATTAAAATAAACATATAATAATTTTCAATAATTTTTTATTAAAAAAAATATTATAATATAACAAAAAACAATCTTGGATTGGCCCAAATAAATTGGTAACATAAAAATTAAATATATGTGATTGATTAATAAAAACTGAGTAATGATATAATTTAAAAGAAGAAATATTTCAATGATTAATACATAAATTATTAATAACATAAATCATAAATATATTACAAATTGCTAAATTTTAGTCAGCCATCCATCGTCACAATCTACAAGTGAAATACGCACTATCAATAATGAACAACTCCTTCACTTTCCACAGGTTGTCATAAAAATTCACTATTTTTTTAAATTTGTCATCCTATATTTTTTTACTTTGATACAATTTTTCATTCCATATGTTTATTTTATTATTTCAAATTGAAATATAAAAAATATATAACTCTATTAATAAATATTAAATTAATGTATATTAAAAATGTTTTTTTAAATAAAAATTGAAAATAATTAACCCTATCAATGAATATTCAATATAAAATTTTGGATTTTCAAAATTTAGTGAAATTTAATAACAAAAAATAATTATACTCTAAAGATATTAAATAATTGAATACGATTTATTTATTATATAAATAATTAAATAATTAATAATTAATATATATGTATTATAATGATGGTGAATAAATTGGGAAAATATAAAAGCATAGTAAATACACACAAAATTATTTTTCAAGTATAATTATATAAATTTTGACCACATACAAAAAATTAATGATAATATTAAAAAATCCATTTAAAACTAATTATATATATTTCAATAATTTTTAAAGTATTTACAACACAATAAATAAAATTCCATGAGAATTAATCGTATAAATTAAAAACATGTTATCAATATTAAAACATAATAAATAATTTTGTAAAATTTGAAATATTAATAGAATTAATTTAAAACACATACAAAAAATAGAGAATTTTAAAAAATGAATATTAAAAAATTATTTATATCAATTCCAACAATTTTAAAGGCATTACAACTTAATAAATGATATTTCATACATATAACTCATATAAAAAACAAACTTTTTTTAATATTAAAACATTTTAAGTAATTATGTATAAATAAATATTAAAATGCGAAAATTCCAAAAAATCATAAATATTGTTAAATATTAAAAATGAATAATTTATATTAAATGTAGTCATAATAAAAATTAATAATTAAAATTTAATAAGTTATAAATATTATAAATTTAATCTGTATGAATTATTAAATCAATTATATACACAGAAAAAACATGGATTGAATCCTATCATCCCCCAAAGAAAACTATTGTATTTGAAAATTATTAAATTACAATAACATTGAAAATTATTAAATATCAAAATTTAAAAAAACAGAAATAATATTTAATATAAATAAAATAAATGAATTAAATTAAGAAAAGTTTTAAAAGATTAATTCATAACATTAATTACATGAATTTAAAGTATATAAAATTTACTAAAAGTACATATATTAATATTATGATAAATTATAATTAATTAAGTATGCTCTATATTGATTGTATATTTAAAATCTAATAGGATATTACCCTTTATAATTTTTACTTATCGTAAAAATATTATTATTTAAATATATATATATATATAAACATGTATAATTAAATTTAATAATTTAAAATAGTACATAAATATTTATTGATTATATAATAAAATAGAATAAATTATTGAATATACTAATAATAGAGATATATTAAAAACAACAAATAACATTAAATCAATAAACTGACACACATGCGCACCAAAAAAACACACATATATACATACAAATAATCACAAAAATGAACATACACATAAAAACACATTGGCATGAACATAAAAAAACACATACACGTTCACATAAACACATACACACATATGTGCAGATACATATACATACAAAAATTATTATAAATACACACACACAGACACATATATATATATATGCATATATACATACACATACACATACATGTACCCATATGTATAACATAAACATACAATTACATACACACCTGTGAATATATACATACTCACACATTCAATAAATATATATACATAAACACTCACACACACAACACAACACAAAAAATTCATACACAAACAACACATACAAAAACATTCACATAAATACAGTTATATAAAAATAAATAAAGATGTTTGTTTAAATGATATATATACAATATATATATAACATATTTACATATATATATTTGTTGAAAAAACAGTATTTAAAAGTTTATAAGAATTTATTTATATAGATTGACTTATTCAATTTTACATTTTTCACCCCAAAAACATTATCTCACAATAGTAGGAATTTTGTGAGTTATTGAAAAATCATAGAGAATGTGAACCCTTTTATTAGTTTTTTAGCAGGAATATTGATTATTTAAAAATATGTAGAGGTATAAAATGAATATGAAAAATTATTAATTTCTAATGGGTAAAATAAAAAATTTAATAGTGATTAAATTAAATGAGAATTATTAATAACTATTAAATTCATAAATCTATGAAATATAACATGATAGTTAAATATACCATATGAAAATACATTACCTTATTAATCGTTGTTGGAAAAAAATTAATTTCTGCAGCTGGTTGTTCATGTTACTTATCTCAAAATCTAAAATCTATTATTTGAAACATTTTTATGGGAGGGAGGGAGCCATCACATTATGCCATATTTTTTTGTTAATTACGTAGTTCATTCACTTATAGACTCAACATTTTATACTTCTGGTGTCGGTGTACTTCATCCTCAATAGGTATGAATGACAGGTGGGGGTTGAAAGAATCATTTGAAAAAACCTATCTCCTAATCGGTTTCTTGTGGTTTTGGGAATTTTCAAAATGGTTGTGGAGACCTTTGTATTCATATAACCCCACATGGAATGGTTTCTACTATCAATGAGATTCTATGGATGATAATATTAGAAAGGGAGGTGATGGTGGTAGGTGTAGTCGATGGGGAAAATTGGAAGATCATTTGAGAATGTTCGGTGACAGTGGTAGGTGTTGTCGATGGGACGATGTTGAAGATCATCTGAGAAAGGGCAGTAATGGTGGTAGGCATAGTCGATGGGGCATCATGGAACGATGTATGAATAAGGGTGATGACAAACATATCCAACACCCCCCTGACTAGCCTCATAGGAGATTTGGAATGGATTTCGTGATAGGTCGTGTTAGAGACTTGCAAATGTAGGGTTTGTTAAAGGGATGATGTGGCCGGTAGAAAGGGAGGCAATTATTATAGGGGATGTCGATTGGGTGTTTTGGAAGACAAATTGATAAAGGGTGGTTATGGCCACATCCATTGAACCCCTATCATTTCTTGTTGTAATTGTTAATGGGGAATCATGTAAGGTTTTCTGAGAATTGGAGGGGATGGTCATATCCATCTTCCCCTCATTTGGCCTAGAAGGAATTTATGATGGGGTGTTGTGGAAAGTCGTTTGAGAGAGTTTGGGGAAACCCATGAGGATAGTGAGGAACTTGTTTTTCCTACTCATACATCTCTGTAAAGGTGACACAAAATTCTATACAATAGAATGGGGTTGAAAACCTCATACAAAACTTTATTCAGGGTCCATATCTTCTTCATTACAATTGAAACATGAATTATTATTTCTTCAACCAAAACACTGGTTCTCAATAATAATAAAACTCATAGAATGGATGGATTCTTGTAATCCCCTTCTCATGTGTGTGTATGTGTAAATATATTCATGTAAGAAGTCAACATTCCAGTGGTTACTAAGTTCAACGCAATCATTACTTTCAATGTTATTTCTCCTCCATATTATTTTTCATAATTTATTTTTCATTTTATTGTGAAATGTGTTTTCACTTCATTAAAGAACCTTGGTAATTTTTGTAACATCCTAGAAATTCTAAAGAATAATATGTTATAAATAAAAAAAATTAATGGGTTTATGTATAATTAAAACAAAATGATATTATTTTAAATTTTATTATTCTTAAAAATAATAACATAAATTATGTTTTTAAAAAAGATTCATTATAATTTAATTATAATTATTATAATTATTTATAGCTATTATTTATATTTTTAAAATAATATTTTAATGAGGAATATAATTTTTCAATGTTTAAATGATTATTATATTATAAAATTATTTTTTAAATTATTTTTCTAAAATATTAATTTTTATATATTTTCAATTAAAGATATTTTTTAGAAAACTATAATTATTATTAAGATAATATAATTTCAAATTATATATGATCTATTATGTTGTTTATTTTTATAATCTATAAATTATTAATATATATGCTTTTTATGTAATGAAAAAAATAACATTATAATTATGATTTAAATAAAAATGTAATTTTTGTTATTTATACAAAAATAAATAATATATATATTTATATTTAAATTCTAAAATTTCATTTATAAAATTAAAAATTTATTTAATGGTTATAAAAATTTTAAACTATTGTATGTATTAAAAGTTGCATGTTTTAAAAAAATTTATGTTTGTATGTGTAGATAAATCAATACGATAAGCCAAAAATATAATAAAATCACAAAAATGGATTGCCCACAAAAATAGTATGAAAAAAAATTAAATAAAGTTTCTGAAAAATAAAAAGGTAGTTATGGTTTAGAAAAAATATATATAATATTGTAATTATTATAACATAAATTAATAATAAATCAAAATTTAAATATATAAAAAATAGTGAGGCTGGATTCAAAAACCCATCGTGAAAATCAACAAGAAAATTTCCCCCCATAAATCTTGAACACCTCCTTCCCATTCCCTTGGTTTTCAAACAACTGGACTCTTTTTTATTATTTTGCATCAATTATTTTTTTAACATTGATCAAATTTTATTCCATAATTTTATTACATTATTTCAACATGACATATAAAAATATATAAACATGATTTACATAACCCCCAATTTTCAAATAAAATCATCTGACCCTTATCTCGCTAGGTTCCCCCATTTTGTTATGATTAAATTTCAGTAACATTAAATCCCTCAATTGACCCAAAAATATGTAATAGTTCATTTCAAAAAATCAATATAATTGTTTTAAAATGTGTAATATGTGTGTGTGTGTGTGTGGGTGTCTATAGATATATAAACATATATTACTTTCTATTTATAGTGTATATGAAAAGGATAATTTTTTATAATTTAATTTCCAAAACCTAGACTCGTAAAAGTAAATGTTATTTTATAAGTGTTCTCTGTATTTTAAGTTATCATTTTATAAATATATATAAAACATTTATAGCAGCTGAACCATGGTTATAGGATCAGATCATTATACCTTTAATGAGAGCAATGGTCTTGATAATTTTGGAAAATTAGTTTGAAATAAATATTTTTCAAATAGGCATGTTATGTAATATTATTTTCCCTCCGAGACCAAAAACATTGTGAGCACACAATTATTTTGATGGTTGAATAATTTAACAAACCTGAATTTCAAAAAATTGGATTATTAAAAAATCATTTATTAGATGGATTTATGTATAATTAAAATAAACATATAATAATTTTCAATAATTTTTTATTAAAAAAAATATTATAATATAACAAAAAACAATCTTGGATTGGCCCAAATAAATTGGTAACATAAAAAATAAATATATGTGATTGATTAATAAAAACTGAGTAATGATATAATTTAAAAGAAGAAATATTTCAATGATTAATACATAAATTATTAATAACATAAATCATAAATATATTACAAATTGCTAAATTTTAGTCAGCCATCCATCGTCACAATCTACAAGTGAAATACGCACTATCAATAATGAACAACTCCTTCACTTTCCACAGGTTGTCATAAAAATTCACTATTTTTTTAAATTTGTCATCCTATATTTTTTTACTTTGATACAATTTTTCATTCCATATGTTTATTTTATTATTTCAAATTGAAATATAAAAAATATATAACTCTATTAATAAATATTAAATTAATGTATATTAAAAAAAAATTTTAAATAAAAATTGAAAATAATTAACCCTATAAATGAATATTCAATATAAAATTTTGGATTTTCAAAATTTAGTGAAATTTAATAACAAAAAATAATTATACTCTAAAGATATTAAATAATTGAATACGATTTATTTATTATATAAATAATTAAATAATTAATAATTAATATATATGTATTATAATGATGGTGAATAAATTGGGAAAATATAAAAGCATAGTAAATACACACAAAATTATTTTTCAAGTATAATTATATAAATTTTGACCACATACAAAAAATTAATGATAATATTAAAAAATCCATTTAAAACTAATTATATATATTTCAATAATTTTTAAAGTATTTACAACACAATAAATAAAATTCCATGAGAATTAATCGTATAAATTAAAAACATGTTATCAATATTAAAACATAATAAATAATTTTGTAAAATTTGAAATATTAATAGAATTAATTTAAAACACATACAAAAAATAGAGAATTTTAAAAAATGAATATTAAAAAATTATTTATATCAATTCCAACAATTTTAAAGGCATTACAACTTAATAAATGATATTTCATACATATAACTCATATAAAAAACAAACTTTTTTTAATATTAAAACATTTTAAGTAATTATGTATAAATAAATATTAAAATGCGAAAATTCCAAAAAATCATAAATATTGTTAAATATTAAAAATGAATAATTTATATTAAATGTAGTCATAATAAAAATTAATAATTAAAATTTAATAAGTTATAAATATTATAAATTTAATCTGTATGAATTATTAAATCAATTATATACACAGAAAAAACATGGATTGAATCCTATCATCCCCCAAAGAAAACTATTGTATTTGAAAATTATTAAATTACAATAACATTGAAAATTATTAAATATCAAAATTTAAAAAAACAGAAATAATATTTAATATAAATAAAATAAATGAATTAAATTAAGAAAAGTTTTAAAAGATTAATTCATAACATTAATTACATGAATTTAAAGTATATAAAATTTACTAAAAGTACATATATTAATATTATGATAAATTATAATTAATTAAGTATGCTCTATATTGATTGTATATTTAAAATCTAATAGGATATTACCCTTTATAATTTTTACTTATCGTAAAAATATTATTATTTAAATATATATATATATATATAAACATGTATAATTAAATTTAATAATTTAAAATAGTACATAAATATTTATTGATTATATAATAAAATAGAATAAATTATTGAATATACTAATAATAGAGATATATTAAAAACAACAAATAACATTAAATCAATAAACTGACACACATGCGCACCAAAAAAACACACATATATACATACAAATAATCACAAAAATGAACATACACATAAAAACACATTGGCATGAACATAAAAAAACACATACACGTTCACATAAACACATACACACATATGTGCAGATACATATACATACAAAAATTATTATAAATACACACACACACACACATATATATATATATGCATATATACATACACATACACATACATGTACCCATATGTATAACATAAACATACAATTACATACTCACCTGTGAATATATACATACTCACACATTCAATAAATAAATATACATAAACACTCACACACACAACACAACACAAAAAATTCATACACAAACAACACATACAAAAACATTAACATAAATACAGTTATATAAAAATAAATAAAGATGTTTGTTTAAATGATATATATACAATATATATATAACATATTTACATATATATATTTGTTGAAAAAACAGTATTTAAAAGTTTATAAGAATTTATTTATATAGATTGACTTATTCAATTTTACATTTTTCACCCCAAAAACATTATCTCACAATAGTAGGAATTTTGTGAGTTATTGAAAAATCATAGAGAATGTGAACCCTTTTATTAGTTTTTTAGCAGGAATATTGATTATTTAAAAATATGTAGAGGTATAAAATGAATATGAAAAATTATTAATTTCTAATGGGTAAAATAAAAAATTTAATAGTGATTAAATTAAATGAGAATTATTAATAACTATTAAATTCATAAATCTATGAAATATAACATGATAGTTAAATATACCATATGAAAATACATTACCTTATTAATCGTTGTTGGAAAAAAATTAATTTCTGCAGCTGGTTGTTCATGTTACTTATCTCAAAATCTAAAATCTATTATTTGAAACATTTTTATGGGAGGGAGGGAGCCATCACATTATGCCATATTTTTTTGTTAATTACGTAGTTCATTCACTTATAGACTCAACATTTTATACTTCTGGTGTCGGTGTACTTCATCCTCAATAGGTATGAATGACAGGTGGGGGTTGAAAGAATCATTTGAAAAAACCTATCTCCTAATCGGTTTCTTGTGGTTTTGGGAATTTTCAAAATGGTTGTGGAGACCTTTGTATTCATATAAGCCCACATGGAATGGTTTCTGCTATCAATGAGATTCTATGGATGATAATATTAGAAAGGGAGGTGATGGTGGTAGGTGTAGTCGATGGGGAACATTGGAAGATCATTTGAGAATGTTCGGTGACAGTGGTAGGTGTTGTCGATGGGACGATGTTGAAGATCATCTGAGAAAGGGCAGTAATGGTGGTAGGCATAGTCGATGGGGCATCATGGAACGATGTATGAATAAGGGTGATGACAAACATATCCAACACCCCCCTGACTAGCCTCATAGGAGATTTGGAATGGATTTCGTGATAGGTCGTGTTAGAGACTGCAAATGTAGGGTTTGTTAAAGGGATGATGTGGCCGGTAGAAAGGGAGGCAATTATTATAGGGGATGTCGATTGGGTGTTTTGGAAGACAAATTGATAAAGGGTGGTGATGGCCACATCCATTGAACCCCTATCATTTCTTGTTGTAATTGTTAATGGGGAATCATGGAAGGTTTTCTGAGAATTGGAGGGGATGGTCATATCCATCTTCCCCTCATTTGGCCTAGAAGGAATTTATGATGGGGTGTTGTGGAAAGTCGTTTGAGAGAGTTTGGGGAAACCCATGAGGATAGTGAGGAACTTGTTTTTCCTACTCATACATCTCTGTAAAGGTGACACAAAATTCTATACAATAGAATGGGGTTGAAAACCTCATACAAAACTTTATTCAGGGTCCATATCTTCTTCATTACAATTGAAACATGAATTATTATTTCTTCAACCAAAACATTGGTTCTCAATAATAATAAAACTCATAGAATGGATGGATTCTAGTAATCCCCTTCTCATGTGTGTGTATGTGTAAATATATTCATGTAAGAAGTCAACATTCCAGTGGTTACTAAGTTCAACGCAATCATTACTTTCAATGTTATTTCTCCTCCATATTATTTTTCATAATTTATTTTTCATTTTATTGTGAAATGTGTTTTCACTTCATTAAAGAACCTTGGTAATTTTTGTAACATCCTAGAAATTCTAAAGAATAATATGTTATAAATAAAAAAAATTAATGGGTTTATGTATAATTAAAACAAAATGATATTATTTTAAATTTTATTATTCTTAAAAATAATAACATAAATTATGTTTTTAAAAAAGATTCATTATAATTTAATTATAATTATTATAATTATTTATAGCTATTATTTATATTTTTAAAATAATATTTTAATGAGGAATATAATTTTTCAATGTTTAAATGATTATTATATTATAAAATTATTTTTTAAATTATTTTTCTAAAATATTAATTTTTATATATTTTCAATTAAAGATATTTTTTAGAAAACTATAATTATTATTAAGATAATATAATTTCAAATTATATATGATCTATTATGTTGTTTATTTTTATAATCTATAAATTATTAATATATATGCTTTTTATGTAATGAAAAAAATAACATTATAATTATGATTTAAATAAAAATGTAATTTTTGTTATTTATACAAAAATAAATAATATATATATTTATATTTAAATTCTAAAATTTCATTTATAAAATTAAAAATTTATTTAATGGTTATAAAAATTTTAAACTATTGTATGTATTAAAAGTTGCATGTTTTAAAAAAATTTATGTTTGTATGTGTAGATAAATCAATACGATAAGCCAAAAATATATTAATTTATAAAAATATAATAAAATCACAAAAATGGATTGCCCACAAAAATAGTATGAAAAAAAATTAAATAAAGTTTCTGAAAAATAAAAAGGTAGTTATGGTTTAGAAAAAATATATATAATATTGTAATTATTATAACATAAATTAATAATAAATCAAAATTTAAATATATAAAAAATAGTGAGGCTGGATTCAAAAACCCATCGTGAAAATCAACAAGAAAATTTCCCCCCATAAATCTTGAACACCTCCTTCCCTTTCCCTTGGTTTTCAAACAACTGGACTCTTTTTTATTATTTTGCATCAATTATTTTTTTAACATTGATCAAATTTTATTCCATAATTTTATTACATTATTTCAACATGACATATAAAAATATATAAACATGATTTACATAACCCCCAATTTTCAAATAAAATCATCTGACCCTTATCTCGCTAGGTTCCCCCATTTTGTTATGATTAAATTTCAGTAACATTAAATCCCTCAATTGACCCAAAAATATGTAATAGTTCATTTCAAAAAATCAATATAATTGTTTTAAAATGTGTAATATGTGTGTGTGTGTGTGTGGGTGTCTATAGATATATAAACATATATTACTTTCTATTTATAGTGTATATGAAAAGGATAATTTTTTATAATTTAATTTCCAAAACCTAGACTCGTAAAAGTAAATGTTATTTTATAAGTGTTCTCTGTATTTTAAGTTATCATTTTATAAATATATATAAAACATTTATAGCAGCTGAACCATGGTTATAGGATCAGATCATTATACCTTTAATGAGAGCAATGGTCTTGATAATTTTGGAAAATTAGTTTGAAATAAATATTTTTCAAATAGGCATGTTATGTAATATTATTTTCCCTCCGAGACCAAAAACATTGTGAGCACACAATTATTTTGATGGTTGAATAATTTAACAAACCTGAATTTCAAAAAATTGGATTATTAAAAAATCATTTATTAGATGGATTTATGTATAATTAAAATAAACATATAATAATTTTCAATAATTTTTTATTAAAAAAAATATTATAATATAACAAAAAACAATCTTGGATTGGCCCAAATAAATTGGTAACATAAAAAATAAATATATGTGATTGATTAATAAAAACTGAGTAATGATATAATTTAAAAGAAGAAATATTTCAATGATTAATACATAAATTATTAATAACATAAATCATAAATATATTACAAATTGCTAAATTTTAGTCAGCCATCCATCGTCACAATCTACAAGTGAAATACGCACTATCAATAATGAACAACTCCTTCACTTTCCACAGGTTGTCATAAAAATTCACTATTTTTTTAAATTTGTCATCCTATATTTTTTTACTTTGATACAATTTTTCATTCCATATGTTTATTTTATTATTTCAAATTGAAATATAAAAAATATATAACTCTATTAATAAATATTAAATTAATGTATATTAAAAATGTTTTTTTAAATAAAAATTGAAAATAATTAACCCTATCAATGAATATTCAATATAAAATTTTGGATTTTCAAAATTTAGTGAAATTTAATAACAAAAAATAATTATACTCTAAAGATATTAAATAATTGAATACGATTTATTTATTATATAAATAATTAAATAATTAATAATTAATATATATGTATTATAATGATGGTGAATAAATTGGGAAAATATAAAAGCATAGTAAATACACACAAAATTATTTTTTCAAGTATAATTATATAAATTTTGACCACATACAAAAAATTAATGATAATATTAAAAAATCCATTTAAAACTAATTATATATATTTCAATAATTTTTAAAGTATTTACAACACAATAAATAAAATTCCATGAGAATTAATCGTATAAATTAAAAACATGTTATCAATATTAAAACATAATAAATAATTTTGTAAAATTTGAAATATTAATAGAATTAATTTAAAACAAATACAAAAAATAGAGAATTTTAAAAAATGAATATTAAAAAATTATTTATATCAATTCCAACAATTTTAAAGGCATTACAACTTAATAAATGATATTTCATACATATAACTCATATAAAAAACAAACTTTTTTTAATATTAAAACATTTTAAGTAATTATGTATAAATAAATATTAAAATGCGAAAATTCCAAAAAATCATAAATATTGTTAAATATTAAAAATGAATAATTTATATTAAATGTAGTCATAATAAAAATTAATAATTAAAATTTAATAAGTTATAAATATTATAAATTTAATCTGTATGAATTATTAAATCAATTATATACACAGAAAAAACATGGATTGAATCCTATCATCCCCCAAAGAAAACTATTGTATTTGAAAATTATTAAATTACAATAACATTGAAAATTATTAAATATCAAAATTTAAAAAAACAGAAATAATATTTAATATAAATAAAATAAATGAATTAAATTAAGAAAAGTTTTAAAAGATTAATTCATAACATTAATTACATGAATTTAAAGTATATAAAATTTACTAAAAGTACATATATTAATATTATGATAAATTATAATTAATTAAGTATGCTCTATATTGATTGTATATTTAAAATCTAATAGGATATTACCCTTTATAATTTTTACTTATCGTAAAAATATTATTATTTAAATATATATATATATATAAACATGTATAATTAAATTTAATAATTTAAAATAGTACATAAATATTTATTGATTATATAATAAAATAGAATAAATTATTGAATATACTAATAATAGAGATATATTAAAAACAACAAATAACATTAAATCAATAAACTGACACACATGCGCACCAAAAAAACACACATATATACATACAAATAATCACAAAAATGAACATACACATAAAAACACATTGGCATGAACATAAAAAAACACATACACGTTCACATAAACACATACACACATATGTGCAGATACATATACATACAAAAATTATTATAAATACACACACACAGACACATATATATATATATGCATATATACATACACATACACATACATGTACCCATATGTATAACATAAACATACAATTACATACACACCTGTGAATATATACATACTCACACATTCAATAAATAAATATACATAAACACTCACACACACAACACAACACAAAAAATTCATACACAAACAACACATACAAAAACATTCACATAAATACAGTTATATAAAAATAAATAAAGATGTTTGTTTAAATGATATATATACAATATATATATAACATATTTACATATATATATTTGTTGAAAAAACAGTATTTAAAAGTTTATAAGAATTTATTTATATAGATTGACTTATTCAATTTTACATTTTTCACCCCAAAAACTTTATCTCAAAATAGTAGGAATTTTGTGAGTTATTGAAAAATCATAGAGAATGTGAACCCTTTTATTAGTTTTTTAGCAGGAATATTGATTATTTAAAAATATGTAGAGGTATAAAATGAATATGAAAAATTATTAATTTCTAATGGGTAAAATAAAAAATTTAATAGTGATTAAATTAAATGAGAATTATTAATAACTATTAAATTCATAAATCTATGAAATATAACATGATAGTTAAATATACCATATGAAAATACATTACCTTATTAATCGTTGTTGGAAAAAAATTAATTTCTGCAGCTGGTTGTTCATGTTACTTATCTCAAAATCTAAAATCTATTATTTGAAACATTTTTATGGGAGGGAGGGAGCCATCACATTATGCCATATTTTTTTGTTAATTACGTAGTTCATTCACTTATAGACTCAACATTTTATACTTCTGGTGTCGGTGTACTTCATCCTCAATAGGTATGAATGACAGGTGGGGGTTGAAAGAATCATTTGAAAAAACCTATCTCCTAATCGGTTTCTTGTGGTTTTGGGAATTTTCAAAATGGTTGTGGAGACCTTTGTATTCATATAACCCCACATGGAATGGTTTCTGCTATCAATGAGATTCTATGGATGATAATATTAGAAAGGGAGGTGATGGTGGTAGGTGTAGTCGATGGGGAACATTGGAAGATCATTTGAGAATGTTCGGTGACAGTGGTAGGTGTTGTCGATGGGACGATGTTGAAGATCATCTGAGAAAGGGCAGTAATGGTGGTAGGCATAGTCGATGGGGCATCATGGAACGATGTATGAATAAGGGTGATGACAAACATATCCAAAACCCCCCTGACTAGCCTCATAGGAGATTTGGAATGGATTTCGTGATAGGTCGTGTTAGAGACTGCAAATGTAGGGTTTGTTAAAGGGATGATGTGGCCGGTAGAAAGGGAGGCAATTATTATAGGGGATGTCGATTGGGTGTTTTGGAAGACAAATTGATAAAGGGTGGTGATGGCCACATCCATTGAACCCCTATCATTTCTTGTTGTAATTGTTAATGGGGAATCATGGAAGGTTTTCTGAGAATTGGAGGGGATGGTCATATCCATCTTCCCCTCATTTGGCCTAGAAGGAATTTATGATGGGGTGTTGTGGAAAGTCGTTTGAGAGAGTTTGGGGAAACCCATGAGGATAGTGAGGAACTTGTTTTTCCTACTCAAACATCTCTGTAAAGGTGACACAAAATTCTATACAATAGATTGGGGTTGAAAACCTCATACAAAACTTTATTCAGGGTCCATATCTTCTTCATTACAATTGAAACATGAATTATTATTTCTTCAACCAAAACACTGGTTCTCAATAATAATAAAACTCATAGAATGGATGGATTCTAGTAATCCCCTTCTCATGTGTGTGTATGTGTAAATATATTCATGTAAGAAGTCAACATTCCAGTGGTTACTAAGTTCAACGCAATCATTACTTTCAATGTTATTTCTCCTCCATATTATTTTTCATAATTTATTTTTCATTTTATTGTGAAATGTGTTTTCACTTCATTAAAGAACCTTGGTAATTTTTGTAACATCCTAGAAATTCTAAAGAATAATATGTTATAAATAAAAAAAAATTAATGGGTTTATGTATAATTAAAACAAAATGATATTATTTTAAATTTTATTATTCTTAAAAATAATAACATAAATTATGTTTTTAAAAAAGATTCATTATAATTTAATTATAATTATTATAATTATTTATAGCTATTATTTATATTTTTAAAATAATATTTTAATGAGGAATATAATTTTTCAATGTTTAAATGATTATTATATTATAAAATTATTTTTTAAATTATTTTTCTAAAATATTAATTTTTATATATTTTCAATTAAAGATATTTTTTATAAAACTATAATTATTATTAAGATAATATAATTTCAAATTTTATATGATCTATTATGTTGTTTATTTTTATAATCTATAAATTATTAATATATATGCATTTTATGTAATGAAAAAAATAACATTATAATTATGATTTAAATAAAAATGTAATTTTTTTTATTTATACAAAAATAAATAATATATATATTTATATTTAAATTCTAAAATTTCATTTATAAAATTAAAAATTTATTTAATGGTTATAACAATTTTAAACTATTGTATGTATTAAAAGTTGCATGTTTTAAAAAAATTTATGTTTGTATGTGTAGATAAATCAATACGATAAGCCAAAAATATATTAATTTATAAAAATATAATAAAATCACAAAAATGGATTGCCCACAAAAATAGTATGAAAAAAAATTAAATAAAGTTTCTGAAAAATAAAAAGGTAGTTATGGTTTAGAAAAAATATATATAATA
This sequence comes from Viscum album, assembly GCA_963277665.1. Taxonomy (NCBI): domain Eukaryota; kingdom Viridiplantae; phylum Streptophyta; class Magnoliopsida; order Santalales; family Viscaceae; genus Viscum; species Viscum album. The sequence continues at coordinate 692,621,479 of OY728152.1, forward strand.
TTGTAATTATTATAACATAAATTAATAATAAATCAAAATTTAAATATATAAAAAATAGTGAGGCTGGATTCAAAAACCCATCGTGAAAATCAACAAGAAAATTTCCCCCCATAAATCTTGAACACCTCCTTCCCTTTCCCTTGGTTTTCAAACAACTGGACTCTTTTTTATTATTTTGCATCAATTACTTTTTTAACATTGATCAAATTTTATTCCATAATTTTATTACATTATTTCAACATGACATATAAAAATATATAAACATGATTTACATAACCCCCAATTTTCAAATAAAATCATCTGACCCTTATCTCGCTAGGTTCCCCCATTTTGTTATGATTAAATTTCAGTAACATTAAATCCCTCAATTGACCCAAAAATATGTAATAGTTCATTTCAAAAAATCAATATAATTGTTTTAAAATGTGTAATATGTGTGTGTGTGTGTGTGGGTGTCTATAGATATATAAACATATATTACTTTCTATTTATAGTGTATATGAAAAGGATAATTTTTTATAATTTAATTTCCAAAACCTAGACTCGTAAACGTAAATGTTATTTTATAAGTGTTCTCTGTATTTTAAGTTATCATTTTATAAATATATATAAAACATTTATAGCAGCTGAACCATGGTTATAGGATCAGATCATTATACCTTTAATGAGAGCAATGGTCTTGATAATTTTGGAAAATTAGTTTGAAATAAATATTTTTCAAATAGGCATGTTATGTAAAATTATTTTCCCTCCGAGACCAAAAACATTGTGAGCACACAATTATTTTGAAGGTTGAATAATTTAACAAACCTGAATTTCAAAAAATTGGATTATTAAAAAATCATTTATTAGATGGATTTATGTATAATTAAAATAAACATATAATAATTTTCAATAATTTTTTATTAAAAAAAATATTATAATATAACAAAAAACAATCTTGGATTGGCCCAAATAAATTGGTAACATAAAAAATAAATATATGTGATTGATTAATAAAAACTGAGTAATGATATAATTTAAAAGAAGAAATATTTCAATGATTAATACATCAATTATTAATAACATAAATCATAAATATATTACAAATTGCTAAATTTTAGTCAGCCATCCATCGTCACAATCTACAAGTGAAATACGCACTATCAATAATGAACAACTCCTTCACTTTCCACAGGTTGTCATAAAAATTCACTATTTTTTTAAATTTGTCATCCTATATTTTTTTACTTTGATACAATTTTTCATTCCATATGTTTATTTTATTATTTCAAATTGAAATATAAAAAATATATAACTCTATTAATTTAATCATTTTCAATTCACATAAATTCATCCAAAAAGTATCTCCCCATCTTCTCCCATTCTATTATGCTATGTATCCAGTATCCTCATATACCTCAGTTGACCCAAAAACAGGAAAAGATTCATTTCATTTCATAATTGTAATTTCACAATCTTAAATTCATGTATTATAAATAAATACATATTATTTATTAGAATAGATTTAGGTACATTCTTTATAAGTGCTTCCATCTCTACTATAAAGGCCCTCTTTAAATTCCATCCCTAATTTTTTTGTCTAACTTTTCCCTGATTTTAGAGAGAACCACAATTTTAGTTTGATCAAAATTCATAAGGAACCAAATGTATTTATTATCATTATCAACCATCTGAATAGATACAGTTTGAAAGAGATCTTCCTTTCTACAAGCAGTCTCAGCCAAGATGATGGAAGTTTTTTTATTTTGAAAAATTAATAGATTGTATGGATTCATTCCCATAATTTTTATATGCAAAAAATAGATATGAATTCATAAATAGCACCCCTTGAGAAAAAAATATACCATTGGAAATGAAGAGATAAGAATAAGTTGGATATCATTTGTAAACCCCCCCCATGAATTATGTTGTCTTTAGCTTCCAATTAAATTAAATTAGATAAAACTAACATCCATAAAGGCATACAGGAAAGGGGAAAGTGGTTACCCCTATTTTATCCCCTGGTATTGGAAACACATTGATAGATGTACAATTGATATCGATTTTAAAGGAGACTCCATAATTTAATTTGATGTCACACAAGTTGAATAATAATATTATAATTATATGCTGATATAAGTAATTAATTATGGAGTGACCATTTGAAATTTCCCAGTTATATGAATAATAACGAAAATGAATTTCTTAATTGAATTTGAATGTATTCTATTTTGAAAAATTAATACAATTTGGTAGAGTTGGTTGTAAATGATTTTTAATTATTATACAATGAAAGTGATTCAACAATATCCTCTTATGCTTACAATCAACAATAATTGTTGATTATTAAATCATTTTACAAAATAGTTTCTTTATAAATTAACAATAAAAACCATGTATGAATCTTGGAGTATGGAATTTCATAAGATAGAACTACTCAATAAGACCAATTTTGTTTTCTATGCCAAATTAAAAACATGTATAAGGAATTTCATGATATTGACTAAAAATAGGTAGGTATTGGGAGTTTTGATTTATTAAATATGATCTAGGGTTAGTGGGAAAATAAGTTGACTTCCATGAGAGTGCTTGAATGGGGAGATGAACCAATATAATTTAGTGTTGATATTATATAAACGATAATCATTTATTACTGCTATCCAAAAAGTTCTATAAATTGTAGCACCGATATATATATATATATATACATTTTATGAGAACTTTTCATTAATGAGATTATAGAAACAATTTAAAATAAATTTTTAAATTATTAAATCAATATATATTAAAAAATTTAATTCTCAAAAAATAAAAAGTGGTCAAAATTATCAATTAATATTCAATAAAAAATTTATGATTTTGAAAATTGTTAGAAATTGAATAATAAAAAATACGTAGACACCAAAAATATAAAAAAAATGGATAATTGATAGGAATTATATAAATTATAAAAAAAATATATATTTAATTGAAGATGAATACATATTGAAAATATAAAAACAAATAAAATACATACAAAAGAATTTATATGAATAAATACAAGAACTGTTTACAAGTATAAATATTTGACGAGAATTTCAAAAAATGAATTTAAATAAAATATTTATAGAGATTTCAAAAATATAACAAATATTTCAACATAATATATAAAACATAGATATAATTAATCATATAAATTATAAATATGTTATGAGTGTTACAGAATAGTAAAAAATTTTGTAAAATAGGAATGATTATTTTAATTAATATTAAACACATTAAAAAATTTCGAGAATTGAAAAAAATTACATTTACAAAAAAGTTATTATATAAATTTTAAAAGTATTATATGCAATACATCAGAATAAATAAAATTTAATAAATATTATTCATATAAATAAATAATTATTTTATAAAATTTAAACTTATTAAATAATAATGAATAAATAAATATTAAAAATTTAATAAATTAGAAAAATGTTAAATATTAAAGATGAGTAATTAATATTAAATGAAATCAATTCAAAAAGGAATAAATAAAATTGAATAAGTTATTTATATTAAAAATTGAATACATCAGAATAATTGAATCAATTAAATATACCTAAAACCATGGTTTTGAATCATTCCATTTCCCTTCTATTATTTACTTAGTATGTGGTGACTCATTTAGGTGGGGACTTGGTCAGGATATGGACAGGATGTGATACAAGTAGGACATAGGCATGGTGATGCATTTCAGATGATAAAATCAAGAAGCTACACTGAGCCTTCAGGCCACGTTATTAGGCCACTTTTCCATGGGAATATGGGATATGTAATGGATATTGCTCTACCTAGATATAAAATTTACGTTTTCATTTATAAGAAAGAAGTAAAAAATATGCATTAAAATGAATAAAAATGAATAAATTGATAATATATATATATATATATATATTACATACATGAGGATAAGAATACACCAAAACACACACACACCACCACCACCAGCCACTGGGCATGGAAACACCCCCCCTGGGGGATAACTCACCTATATTCAGTAGTATAATAGACGTCCTATTTTATTGATATTATCCCTAAGAACCTTACAACATATTCCTAGATCACCATATCCAATATGTCTAAAAATTATCATGCACCACTCTAGAATTTATCATGATCAATTGGTCCTCCCCTACAAACCCATGATGGACAGGCCCTGACTGTGCCTTGCGCTTCCATTATCACATAAAACATCATTGGAGATAGTCACAAATAACCATCAGACAACCACTGTCAACATCAATCGGGTGTTCACCAATCTCAATCATCGGTCAAAAAATCCTACAACAACATCATCTATCTGGGAATCACTACCATGTCTAAATATCATCCAATGATATCGCTTGACACCTACAATGCCAACATTGTCTTCCAAAACATGTAGAACTTGCATCCAAAGATATCGCTTCACCCATTCAATGCCAAAACTATCGTCATGTGATGATATCATCAGCGATTGAGCACTGCCGATATTACTCTTTTGTGAACCATCATGCTACACCAATAACATCCCCAATGAAGATTTGTTGCCCCTCCTACATCCACTGTCCTAGAATCCCATTCTTTTGTCACCGCCCTTGGAACCTGCCGCTTGAGACCCATAGTGAACACTGTGTCGGCTCCGCCATCCAACCCTCATCATATCTCAATGGTACAAACTGTCAAGACTTTAAAGCATGGACTTTAATGACCACATCCATCAATACCAGTAATACTGAAGCCCATCCCTATCATTTTAATTTGATTAAATAAAAACATAAGTGGTGTTTGGGATGGTGTATGGTGGAATTCAATTTTAGAGGTAATTGGTGTGGGTTGGACATGGTCTTATAAGAAAAAATTATAAGGTTTTAATACATATTAAAAATATTTAAACATAATATATAAAAATGAATAGATATTAATCATATAAATTATTTAAATATTGGAAATATTCAATCTTATTAAATAAATATGTATAAGATCTAAATAATTATTAAATTCAAAAAAATATTGAATATTATTAAATATTTAACGTGATAATAGATTTTTAAATTATATTAACGATGAAAAAATTAAATAAAAAAATTATGACAAATTTTGAAAAGTTAATTCATAAGATTAATTACATGAATTGAAAACATATAATATTAAATAAAATAAAAAATATAAATATTATTAATAATCCATATTATATAAGTATTCAATGTATTGATATTATATTGAAAATATAATATGTTTTTAACAATTATACTTTTTTGTAATTGTTGAAATATTAAAATTTAATTTAATATAGATATATATAAACATGTATAAATAAATATCAAAATTTCATATATTAAAAAATTATTTAATTATTATATAATAAAAATATATAAATTTTGGAAAATACAATAAATAGGGAGATAATAAAAACCAATAAATAATATTAAATCAATAAAGAGACACACATGGAAACATACATAAACATAAACATTTATACTTACACATACTCTTACATATAAACATAAACATACAAACATATTCATATGCACATAAAATAACACATACACCTACCCATATAGACATAAATACATATTTTTACATACATATAAATATATATTAATTAATATATACATACACTTACACTTACACATACATACACACCCACATACACACACACTTGTATATATATATATATATTCTTATATACATACACATACACATATGTATAACATAAAAAAACAATTACATGGGAACATATACACATAATCATACTCACACATACAAACAATAAATGATTATAAACTGGCACACACACAAAACCCCACAATACATGAGATGAAAACAAAAACAACACAAATATATACACATATATAGAAATGAATATGCAAATATTATTAAATGTTATATAAAACATTTCTATATAATATTATATATCTATATATATACATGTTTAAATATAAATATTATTTAAAAATATATAAGAATTTATATACATATATATATTTTATATTCATTTAGAAACCCCAAACAAAAAGTTCTCATAATAGTAGGAATTTAATAAGAGTAAGGAAAAAATTATAGAGATAGGAAACCATTTAATTAACGTTTTTCATGAATTGGGGTTGAATATTACCCAATATATGGAAGTGTAAAAGGAATAATAAAAGTAGATAATTTTTAATAGTTTAAATTTCATATTTATTGTACTGATAAAATGAAAAGAAAATTATCAACTAGTATTCAAATAATAAAACAATGAATTAAAACATTATAGTTAAATATACCATATGGAAATATATTATTTTTTTAAATCACTGTGGGAAAAAAATACATTATTTTTTCAGCAATTTGTTCAAGAACTATAACTCAATATTTGATATTGGTTCTTCAACACTGTGAGATTGAAGGGCGGGATCCATCACATCATGAATATTTTTATCGGATACTTAACTAGACATTTCACTTCAAGGGTCAATCATTTATATTGTGAGTGTCGGTGTGATTCATCCGTTGTGGCGGTGAATGATACCAAGGGGTTGAAATCATCGTTTCCGAACACCATTGTACTAATGGGTATCTTCTGGTGCGGGGAATTACACACAAGGGGGAAAGAGACTGTCATATCACACTTCTCCAATTTAGACCAGAAAGAATTTTTAATGGGGATCCACTGATGATCATCTGATAAATTGGTGTTAAATAGGTAGGTTTTGTTTATTAGGAATCATTTGTGATTGTCTGAGATTGTGAAGTGATAGTGGTAGGCATTTCCATGTGGTGCGGTGGGAGATTGTCTTTGAAAGGGAAGTGACGGTGGGAGGCATTATCGATGGGGTGTCGTTGTAGGATTTCTGAGATAGGGCGCTGACACCCAAATACATCTTACCATGTCTTTCCAGGTTGGTTTTGTGGATGGGGTATCGTGATAGGTCGTATCGGTGACTGTCCGTGTAGGGGATATTCATGGTACAATATAGAAGGTACAAAGGTTGGTGAAATTGGTAGGTGTTCCCAATGTTGTGTCGTGGTAGGTCATTTGAGAATGGGTGGTGACGGTCATATCCATCTTCCCCATGTCTAGCCTAGAATTCATTGTTTATTGGGTGATGTTGATGTTTGTCTGAGAAAGGGATGTGATGGTCATATCCATATTCCCCCATTGTGTCCTGGTAGACATTGCCGATGGGGCACTTGGAGAGCATTCTGAGGGAGTCCTCGAAACCCGCGGTGTCAGAGGGCATCAAGTGGCACTTCGGTCTATGTCTATGGAATGGTGAAACAATACACTATATAACAAAATGGGGGTTTGATAACCTCATATAAAACGTACTTTAGGTACCATAACATCTTATTCACTCTCAACCAATACATATTTCTTTCATCAACCAAAATTATGATTCAACGCTAACAAAAAAACTCATAGAAATGAGGTAATTAAGGTAATTCTAGGATCTTGGGTCTGTATATACACCCCTAAAGAGTCCACATACCAACTTTGAACAATTTCAATGCAGTAACTACTTTCACAATTATTAATCCTCCAAATAGTTTTCCTTTATTTATTTTTCATTTTATTGTTCAATGTTTTTTGACCTCCTTAAGGAATTTGATTCATTTATTAAAAACCCTAATATTTTAAAAATAGTTTTATTCTAATAATTACTTATTAAATGGATTTATTAATAATTATAAAAAGTGATAATATTTTTGAGTTGGCTTTCGATAAAAATAATAAATGAAATTTAGTTTTTAATTTATCTGAATATACATTAATTTCAATTATTATAATTAAGTATTCCTATCATTTATTGTTTTAAAATTAATAATCAAAGGATGAATATAAATTTTCATTATTTAAAAGATAAATTTAAAATAACTGTATTTTTTTTTAAAAAAAAATTAATTTTTTTTAGTATAATATTAATTACGGGTAGAACATTTTTTAAAAAATTATTATTATTATTATTATTATATATTTTAATAATATATGAGATATATTAGTTTTTTTTATAAAATTTATAAATTAAAAATATTTATAATTATTACATTAAGAAAAAACACAAATTAAATTCATGTTATTAGTAAAAATTAAATTTTAATTATTTATATTAAATAATTTAATTATATATATATATATAAATGAAAATCTGTCATATATATATAAAATAATTAATATAATTGTTAAAAAAGGATTATTCAATTATATGTGAAAATATTATCATGTTTGAAAACTGTATAGATATGATTTCATTAAAAATTTAATAAAACCAAAAATTGAATTTATAATAATATAATAAAAACAAATTCATGCAATGGCCAAAAGAATATGATATGATATAAAATGGGAGTTATTTTCTTATAAAAAGGGATTAAGGATTTAAATAAAATGTTTATATTTTATAATGATTACAAAATAAATAAATAAAAATGATAAACATTAATCGATTTAAAATGGTGTTGTTTTACTCAAACATTCATCATGCAAATAAACTAGTGAAATTACCCCATCAATTCCAAATTCCTCTTTCCCATTCCATGTGTTGTCAAACATGTTGACTATTTTTTTATAATTTTTCATCAAATATTTGTTTGAGCATTGATCAAATTTTTTCCATCATTTTATTTTCATATTTCGTCATGTCATATAAAAATATATAAAATATTTTTATATAAACCCTCACTTTTCACCTCAAATCATCAAACCCTCATCTCCCCATATTCCCCAAGTTCCCCCATTTTATTCCACTGAATTTCAATTAACCTCAAATCAGTCAATTCTAGAAAAATCATTTTAGGGTTCATTTTATTTCCTCCAATTAATTGTTCTACAAATGATTACATATATTGGTTTGTTTATATATAAATATATATATTCATATATACAAATTTATTACTATATATTTTTAGTTTTTATGAAATGGGTTTATATATTTTAATATTTTATTTCCAAAACCATTACTGGAAAAAGTTTATTGTATGTAGTAAATGTTTATAATTTTTGTTATCTTATTTTACAAAAAATATACTAAATTTGTTTAATGGTTATACCCAGGTTATGGAATTAGGTTTTTATACATGGTATAAGAGCAATGGTGTAGACAATTTTTTAAAATTTTATCGAAATTAGTAATTTCAAATTGTCCTATTATGTGAAATTAATTTCACTATGTGCCCAAAAGAATTGTGAGGACACATTTTTTATGGGTGGAATAATATAACAATCTAGAAATTTGAAACTATGTTTTATTTTAAAAATATTTTAGTAGACAGATTTAAGTATAATTAAAAAAAACTATTAATGTTATTCATAATATTTTCATTAAATATAATAAATGATATTATGTATTTTAATTAATTTGATTACAAGTTCGTTACATTAAAATTTAATAATTAATCCATTTATTTGTTGTTTTCTAATTAATATTCTATATAAAAATATGGTTTTTCTCTTTTTAAAAGAATTATTTTATATAACTATATCAATTTAATATTTTTAAATAGAATATATTGTTATAAAAGTAATTAATGGTAACATATTTATTATGAAAAATAATATTATTTTTAAGATTATATATTTTTTAAATATATGATTTATATTTTGTTTTTTTTATAAAATTTTTAAATTATGAATATATATAATTATTATATTATGAAAAATGCAGATTATATTTATGTTTAAAATAAAAATATAATTAAAAATATTTATATTATAAAATAATTATATATATATATATAATTTAATTTATATTTATATTCGTAAAAATGTTATATATTTAAAAACCAATTTATATAAAGTATAAAAAAAATTTCATACCATTGTATGTATAATAACCTGCATGTTATGAAAAGTAATGTTATATTTTCTTTTGAAAAAATATTATTAAACAAAAAATGATGAAGTTTTAATAATATAATAAAAAATTCAAAGATTTTCCAAAAGAAAATTGTGTGATAATTAATTAATTAAAACATAATGACTAATAAAAAGGGAGTAATGGTTTAAATAAAAAGAATAAATATTTCAATGATTTCATAAAAAATTATTAATAATGTAAAACATAATTCTATTAGAAATTACAACATTGTATTAAACCTACCATCATGATAATATAACAGTGAAATGCCCATTTCCAATCCCGAAAACATCCTTCTGTTTCCATGGTCTTCAATCAACTCAACAATTTTTTATAGTTTTTTATAAAATATGTTTTTAACATTGAAAAAATAAAACTATCATTACTGTAATTTATTATTGCAAAATGAGATATTAAATTATATAAACTATATTTATTTAAACCCTCAATTTGAACATCAAAACATCTGACCATTATCACTTCATTTCCCCCCATTCTATTCTGCAAAATTTTCAATAGCGTCTAATCCATCAATTGTTCCAAAAATAGTTAAGGGTTCATTTATTGTCAAAAACTTATTTTTTTACAAAGGGATTTATATATATACATATAAAAAATATATAACAATCTATTTTTAGTGTTTATGAAAAAGTATTATTTTGTTTTAAATTTTATATACCGAACCTACATGGGTAAAAAATCATGGTATATAATAAATGTTGTTGGTATTTTATGTTATATTTTAAAAAAAATATTCACAACATTTATATGTTCTAAAACATGGATTTAGGTTCAGGTTGTTTTGGATTTTTAACTACATTATGAACATGTCTCTTTTTTGTACTTATAATAATAATAAACACACTTGAAATGCATGTCAATATGTGTAACACAAAATGTCATCAGAATTATAGCTTCTTCATTATAAATAAAGGACATTAAAAATTAATAAATATTAACTATATCAATTATTTATTTATATAAACATTATACATTATAAATCACTTATGTTTCATAAATCAGTGATAATATATATTTATATTGCAATGATAACATATTTTAATTCAATTATTTTTATTAAGACAACTATAATATTTATTAAAAATATGAAATATGTTTTATTAAGATATTCATTATATTACAATTTTATCTTGTAATATATAAATTATATTTTTAAATGATATAAATATATACAATAAATGTGTAACAATTTATATTTATACATTATAATATATTCATATTAACTGAATTCAATACATATAATTATTTTAAAATATAATATACATTAATATTATAGAAATATTTATAAAAAATCATAATTGATATTATTAAGGCATAATATATTAATATTATTTATTATATTTATTTATGAATATTGTATACCAAATTACGTTATAATATATTGAAGTGAAAAACTAATAATTATTTTATTTATAAATAAATATTATTTCATGAAACCAACATATTATCAATAAATTACAAAATTATTTTTCTATTAATACCATTTTTTGTGTTTTCATAAATACCATTTTAATTGTTATGTTTTAACCCTCACAAATGACCCGACAATAAATAAAATTAATATTAAAAAGCCGAAATTTCAAATTTTATTTAATATATTTGATTTTAAACAAAACAGTCATATTGTATTGGTGGGAGGGTGTGATGTTTCCATTGATGATGAGTGTATTTCTAAGATATGTTCTTTAATTGTTTATTGACACAAAAGTCATGATGAACCCAATGTATCCATCTTATTCATAAACTATATCATCGTGCTTTAGGAAAAAAAATTCATTGCAAGAGTCATGATCGAAATTAATAAAATTAATAAATCAAAAATACAATTACACATGCTGACAAATAACAATATCCCATGAATCATATGCATGAACAATTCTTATAGGTTTGTATATTCTCGTAATCTCACCTCATTAATCATTCATTTAACACTTCTCATCAAGTGAGAGGGTTGATAATTTTTTAAGAGAATAAAAAGATAACATGTAGATGTATATGATATCCATTAATCCTAAAAATAAACATGGAAATAGTAATTTGGTGGAGGATTAGTAAATATAAATTTATTTTCCCACTTAAGAGTTCCTCCAAAGGGGATTCGTACCACATGGTCTCTATTTATTTCTTCCCACATAAATGATCACAAATTTCCACATCATAATTAAAGGGTATTTTATTTTGAATCCATAATTGGAAAAAAAGTCTATTTATTATCATCAAAACCAAATGGATTCTCGGTTGGTATTATAGATCATTATTCAATGTATTCAAATCATGTATGATGATACAAGAAGTTCCAATAAATTTAACCTGTCAATATGTATATAATTTTTTTTTCAAATTGACCAGTCTTCTTATATAGAGTTTAATATTTTCAGAGATAATAATAAATCATTATTTGAAATAGATGATCACATTCCATGAATGTAAAACACTGATAAAAAGATATTAAATAATATTCCTATCGAATATTGGTTGTTGAATGAGGATGATATTTGTTTATTTTTATTTTAATACTAATCATTTTTAAATGGATAATTTACTAGAAAGTTGAAGTCATGTTAATATCAAAATAGGATTCATTAACACCAACAATAAAGGAATACATTTCATTTCAATTTTAAAAGAAGGTGATCATAAACTGGATCACATACAATGTTAGATTTTCGTAGTATAATTTATTCATGTATGTTGAAGTTATTATTAGTAAACTACTTATTAAGGATCAGAAACATTCTCTTATAAATGAACACTATATTTGTATCATTCAAACAAGAACATATTTCTGACTGAACACAATATTTTATTCATGTTCTGGGAGTAGAGGAAGTGTGATTTGTGCGGCACCCAATATTAATTTTTACCATGATCAATGATTATTAGAAGATTAATAAGATGATGAACTCCAGTCTCCATTGTATAGAATCAAAGATTTATATATATTTAAAAGTTACCTGAAACCATTATAGGATATCTTTCACATCAAGTTTATAATTAATTTAATTAATTTTATAGTGAAAATAATATCTAGATATTTCATATTTTCATCGTCGATGATTTCGATCATTTGTAATGATCCTCTAGAATTATCTTGTTGTGTTTTAATGGACCCAAACTATAATCCCTCTACCAGTGATCCACACATGATCCAAGGGCCTCAAATCGACATAACTCATTCTATAGGTGATGGTGCGGAAAAGTGAGTGTCTAGTGTGGGTTGTTCATGATAGCTTGTTCCTAACCCTTAAATAACATCTATCCTTCTTGAGAGGGGGTGGTAAAATGATTCTATAGTGAAATTGTTCACCTCAGCAATTCTTAATTAACAGGGTGTGTGGTTCAGTGCAAGGCATAATAGACGTTTGTATCTATTTATTGACATGGGGATTTAGTTAAAATATATTATTACATAATTGTAATTAAATAAATTCATAATCTTATAGCAAACCCTTGATTTTAATAACAATACCATGTCATTATTTATGGGGTTCCGTTTGCACAAAACAGAATTATAAACAAAATTCCGCATCACAAAATTGTATAATCATTATTATAATTTGTGAAAACTTGTTAAATAATTATTCACCATATTGAAAATAATTATTTTACTATAATTACATACATGGTCCACTTGAACAACACTTCCATTTATTGAACAACAAAATAAATAAATAAAATATTTATTCTCATAAATAAATATTCTATTCACAAACTAGAAAATATATATTTTTGAAATGTTTAATAAAATAAATAAATATATTTTACACACAATCCGGTGAATAATATTTATTGAAATTATGAAATCATTATAAAATGTACAAATTTATTCCATTGTCTTGATAATAATATTTATTAATTAAATTCAAATATAATTGAACTAAGACCACCCGACACACATATTGTATAACCCTCTAGGATTCTTTCTAGTTGGTATTAGTTTGGATTTACTAATTTTCAAGTGTATTGTCTAGGAACTGGTCAAGGAAACCAAGAGAATTAATATAATGTAACAAAAATAAAATATAAATACTAATGCTCACTATGTAATATAATATCTTAGTCGCAATATCTAATCAAGCAGGTTTCACAATAGTGTCGTAAACATTTATGGTGTATACATCATTCTTTGAGAACCTAAAATAAACACATCATTACACTAGGGCCATTGAATTTCACGTGAAAGTTATATTTCAATAAATGATACAAGATATCAACATCCATAAATGTGTGGGAAAATTCCTACCCCAACTTCTCCATTAATAACATTCCACTCATGATGCAACCAACATACCCTACTTCCCTCCAATTCTATGTTTGAAGATTTTCATCTGTAAATCAATTTTTGGCAGTCATGTAATGTATTAATGATAATTTTAAATTCCATGGATCATTTCAAACACTTCATGATACTCATATACGATGAAACAAAAAGATGGTGTATTCCTATTGGCAAGTCTTTTCTCATAATCTATTGTCTTGGTGATTACCAAGTTTGAACTTAAAGGGACGAAGTCCCATAAACTTATGAGTAATCACACCTGATGGTTTGCATGATATGTGTCCCATCGTAGTATTTCATCCCACAATAGAACTGTATTTAATAATATTGTTATATCATTTCAAGGTTCACATCATAGTGGGGAACATCCATGACCTTATCAATACAACTCATAATCTATGAAATTATTTCATAATAGCCATGTCGAAAAATGAACTATATGTAATAAAATGTTTAATATTTGAATACATTTAATATCCATGTAATCAATGTAAAACTTGATGGTTCTAGGACACAATCACTTACATATTTTTTTGTATGTGTAGAATTATACATATCGTGGATTTTAACAGAAATGAAAATAATAAAAGGATAATGGTTCTTCTTCCCTAAAAGGTATGAAAACATGAAGTATTTTTTAAATTTTCTCTATGGGAGAAGTGTTGGGATTCATCACATTTATGATGAGAGTGAAAATTATTAATGGAGATATTTTTCTTAACATTAATTGGAGATTTTATCCCAGCATTATGAAGATTTAATTCTCATTATTAATGGATGGAATAATAGTTGTTGACCGCATGTGGGTGTTTCCAGATTTGAGATAAGATATGTTTTTTGGATATGACATATCTTTTAGATTTGGCTGCATGTGTATCTGCTAGGATGTGATACAAGATATCCTGTGATATCTTTTTTTTCCTTGAGATATATTTTCAGATTTCCATTTCAATCAAGATATGCGGCATATGAGAGCCTATAAAAGGGGAAGCAACTTGTGGATATAAAAGAGAGAGCTACTCAAGATGTAGTCCACCGAGATCAAGGGAGAAAGGGTTGTCGCGTCTGCGGTAGCCCATGTGGCTCATCTGCGATGGCATACGAGACATCGATGGTGGATCTACAATATTATGGGATACTGTGTGTGCATGTGTGCACAGCGCTCCTCACAATCTTTGGTACAATGCAGTTCAGATTTTACCCAACAGTTTTATGTTCTGCAACCTTTAGAACTACTCTTATTTGATTGGATTTCATCTGCAGTGATTTTTGATCAGATCCCGGTTCTTTTTCTTCTGCACCTTTTGTTCGAGCATCAACCTCCTGCTTTCACGGTCAGATCATTTTGGGTTTCTTTTAGAGGCCACGTTCTTTGTTTTAGGCTGGCTTCAGACTGCACCTGCTTTCTGACTTTGATTCACTATTTTTCTAAGTATTACTTTTGAGATCCCTTTTATTTTTGTGGAGTCTCTACCGTGTACTTATCTATTTTAGTGGATTCTCTTTTCTGGACTAGGTCCCGTGGTTTTTACCTTTTGGTTTTTCCATGTTAAAAAAACATGCGTGCTGATTTATTTATTCTTCTCATACCTCTTCCATATTTCGATGGGAATCTCACGATATTTTTGGCAAGAAATTTTCGGCCCAGATTCGGGATTCTACCCAACATGTGGTATCAGAGGTGATGGTTCGGGCTTGCAATTTTTATGAGAATTTTGGATGTTATCGAGATGATGGATGACGCGTGCGTGAGGCAGAATATGCTTTGAAAAGTAGGTTGAGAAATATTTTCCAGATTGTGTGGAGATCACAATTATGGGCAAGCCAGATATTGATAATTCTGGTATTGGTGGTGCAGATTCAGATATGACGATGACTTCTGTGTCTAGATTTCTTTTGCAGGGGGAGCTGATATTTATTTTTATCAGAAGTGCAAATGGACGTCGTCATATTTTCTGCAGATGATGATGATTGATGTGATACTGATCTTCTTCTCTCCAATTGAGTTTGTTGGATATTTTCATTCATCAATGTTCTGAAGGGGGAGATTGTTGGGATTCATCACATTTATGATGAGAGTGAAAATTATTAATGGAGAGATTTTTCTTAACATTAATTGGTGATTTTCTCCCAGCATTATGAAGATTTAATTATCATTATTAATGGATGGAATAACGGTTGTTGACCGCATGTGGGTGTTTCCAGATTTGAGATAAGATAAGTTTTTTGGATATAACATATCTTTTAGATTTGGTCGCATGTGTATCTGCTAGGATGTGATACAAGAGATCTTTTGATATCTTTTTTTCCTTGAGATATATTTTCAGATTTCCATTTCAATCAAGATATGCGACATATGAGAGCCTATAAAAGGGGAAGCAACTGGTGGAGAAAAAAGAGAGAGCTACTCAAGATGTAGTCCACCGAGATCAAGAGAGAAAGGGCTGCCGTGTCTGCGGTAGCCCATGTGGCTCATCTGCGATGGCATACGAGACATCGATGGTGGATCTACAATATTATGGGATACCATGTGTGCATGTGTTCACGTCGCTCCTCACAATCTTCGGCGCAATGCAGTTCAGATTTTACCCAGCGGTTTTATGTTATGAAACATTCATAACTACTCTGATTTGATCGGCTTTCATATGCGGTGGTTTTTCATCCAATCCCAGTGCTTTGTCTTCTGCACCATTTGTTCGAGCATCAACCTCCTACTTTCACGGTTAGATCTGTATGGGTTTCTTTTACAGTTTGCGTTCTTTGTTTTAGGCTGGCTTCAGACTGCACCTACTTTCTGACTTTGATTCACTATTTTTCTAAGTATTACTTTTGAGATCCCTTTTATTTTTGGGGAGTCTCTACCGTGTACTTATCTATTTTAGTGGATTCCCTTTTCTGGACTACGTCCCATGGTTTTTCCCTTTTGGGTTTTCCATGTTAAAAAAACTTACGTGCTGATTTATTTATTCTGCTCATATCGCTTCCAAATTTCGATGGGTTTCTCACGATTTTTTTGGCAAGAAATTTTCGGCCCAGATTCGGGATTCTACCCAACAAGAAGTGGGGATACATGGACCATAAAATATATTATCATCTACTTGATAACTAGAGATACAGGAAAACTGTATGAGGAGATAAATTTGATTTCATTAAAAATTAATGCATGAATTATGATATTCCCATTATCTATCTCATAAATTATTGAATTCTCATATTTCAATATTAAATTATGAAGATAAATTCATTGCATATTTAATTATATATTTACATGAAAAAAATATCATGAATTAAGACATGATTCTCTTATATGTAAAGGAGGCGAATTGGTTGACGGTTTCATTGAAATAAAATTCATAAAAACAATCATGTATATCAAATATTTGTATTTTCCTCACAATGGGGGAAATTAATAGAAAATGGAACTGCTCGTGTTGAAATTTAATTTATTGACATGAGATAATATGAAAATATAGTCCATTTATAAAAAAATGTGCTACTTGAAATATGAGTGTGGTATGAACATAGATAATAATTTCTATATGATTGTTAAAATATTATTAAAATGGAATCCATTTATTCGTTAATAATGATAAATGCATTTTAAAAACATAAAAAATACTAATGGTATGGAACTTCCTAGGGTTAAAAATCCCATGAATCATTATAGTCGTTTTATCAAGGAGATAACATAACCAATAAAATCAGTGACATGACTTTCGTTGATGATGATTTATATATTAGATAAATTTATTATATGAAGTTTAACCGTGTTTCTTGGTGTGGTAGAGGTATTTATTGAAAACTATAATCATGTTATTGATTAGTTGAAATTGTCACCTAACAAAATCCATTTTCAATATAAAATTTTTCTTCTATATCTTAGGTGAATTAAACATTATGGGTTATCTATCTATATTTTCATAGTGATTCAGAATAAGTCAATCTTGATGTTAAAATATGACTACTATTCATTGGGTAAATGTTTTATTATCCTGATTAACACCACCATAGGTAGGTGTTTTATTGTTTTTAGTTTGTAAATGAGATGTTATGTTTGAACATCATAGTCTCTTTGAAAAAATAAATGATTAAAATTGGTGTGATCATATATTTGAAGTTATCAATTACATGAGGGATGGATTATGTTTTTGTGTATGCTGACTATTGAGTCAAATTGGACACACTATGTGTAATATTGACTTGAAATTTATTATTTCAACATCATGAATGACTTAAGAAAAAAAATTATATAATTACAAGAATATGACCATGTTTAAATGGTTTTTTTGAGTTATAAATTTTTGTAATTAAAATATCAATTCTAATTTAAATTAACTCATATTATGTCATATTAATCTCATCATTTATTTGATATATGTAATACAATTTCCAAAACATAAAAAATAACATATAAATCATTTTCATAAAATATTAAGACAATATATGATATCATGTGTATTTTTCAATGATTGACATAGAATTTTAACTGAAATATAAAAAATCACATATGGTTCATTTTTATAATGTACCAAAAAAATATAATTTGTTTCTCCAATTTATAGTATGTTGCTTGACTTTATTAATGAAATATCAATTTAAACAGGAAAAATACATTGTTACCTTTATTATTTCAAAAAACACATTATTGGACATAAATCGGTCAAATAAATATGATATGCCATTATGAAGGTAAATAATAGTACATGAGTGAATCATCATTATTTTAGACATTTTGGAAATATTTTTCTATCATTCATTTCACATAACATATCAAAAAATAGTTTAATAAAAAATAATTATCAGTGAAGTATTTTCTTCATGATATTTATAATAATTTACTACAAATGGATTAGATCAAAATGAAATGAATTTTAAATAAAGAAATTAAGTAATATAATGGGATAATTTACTAGATCTATTGTAGAATGAAACATGTTAATTATGACTTCATACATTATGACACAATTTTTGTTGACCGTAATTTTTTTAGAAATAACTCTCCACTCTTAAATAAATTTTATATTGAAAATCATTGTATTACTGAAAAAAAATAAATATAAATTGATTAAAAATAATAAAATGAAATTGTAATTATCCTGGAAACCTCCTCATTAGGGATTCTTGTTTGTTAATGAAATTAAATATCGTTCATAAATTTTTATCTTTTATAACCAAAATAATCTCCATTAGTTTTTTACATTAGCGAATGAAATTACAAATATATATTAAATTTTTAAATAAAATTTCACATAATAATGGAGAAGGTGTTATACAGTCATCCAAACAACTATCAAATGATGTCATCCAATATTATTATGTTATTCCTCAAGGTAAAATTCTATGACTTCCTAGAAACATAGTCTTTGATGAATGTTTTAACCTAACTGACTATGTACCTCGTTCAAAAATGGTTCATCCAGGAGTTCCACTAATATTATATCATAAAAAATATCCCAACGATGAAAAATAATTTATCTTCGAATACAACAAATATTTCAAAATGAAATATTGATTCCAATAATAATCTTTAATAATAACAATTAATTCCCACATTAAATCAAATTTTTTATCAGTGGTACATAATAAAAATGAATAACAAGACACATTTTTTTATAGAAGTAGATATAACATTTTTTAATTTTTCATAATTATTAAACATGGTGGAAATATATAATTTTGTCACATATCTATCCATATACTGTGATTAATTAAATGAAAGCCAAAATGATTCACTAAATCATTAGATAGAATAAGATGAAAGTTTCTTAACTAATTTACAAATTTAGAATTCTCATTATAAATTATGTTTCACTGTAGATATAATAATGGTTGAAAATATTCTCACATTAATATATTTTATCTACTTTACATGGAAATTTTTCTGTAGTATATTCACATCTATATTGGTTCTTAAACATTAGTATGATTGTAAAGTACATATGTTTTTCCGAGGAATAATTTCACTATTATTCTTTCGAGATGCACCATACATTTTGAATTTTTTATGTGATTAATTTTTTTTCAAAATTGTATAAAATTATTTAGACATTCATGTATTCATTCATAGATTATACCCATTGAATGTAAAATTCATTTAGTGTAATATGTTTTTTATGATGCTTATTATATTATTGTATTATATCATTCAATAAAGAATGAAATTCAGAAAACCTGGTGTCAATCCACACATTCCCATCTTTTACACAATATTGCATCAAAATGGATTAAAATAATTTATATTTAGTACATATAGTATGCATTGGTTTCCTTGTAAAAATATTTATCTTCCAAAAAATTTTTGGTTATCCTGAAGTTAGTCTTCAATTTTATGTTTCTTTTCACCAGTACGACCTTCTCGATCATCACACATTTTATTGTATGTTAAATTCAGTCATTATCATTGTTTTCACTTCAAATAATATCATATTATCCATCAAAAATAGTAATCCCTAGAAATAGATCTATTATATTTTTACCAATGTTTACTCACACATTTATTAAATTGATATCCATATTTATAAATCTAGTGTTATACCAACTTTTCAATACTAATTATTCTTGAATAGTAACAGTGTAAACAAAAAATGTATTTGAGAAGGGTTATGTGCATGATCTTTTGAAAATTCGATGAAAGTCATACTCAATCTATTTTTTCATAGGACTATAATAGAACCATTTTCTATTAATATTATTTATATTTGATTCAATAATGTTAAAATTTAATAAAATAATTTAATATAATGATTTTATGAGCATATAACCAAGAAAGGGTATTATTATTGAATTATTTACCCAACATAAAAATCTAGTCCTAAAATAACAAGGGATAAATAATGTGAACGTAGATTATATGGCAGTGCTGGAAATAAAAAAAACGGACTATGTTATATCCATATTGTTAGAAATAATAAAATTAAATTATAATTTATTGAATAATATATATATAATTGATGATTTATAAAGATTTTATATGTGGTAGTAAGGAATTATGGATGATTTGATGTTCATACATTTCATTAAATTAATTTAGTATAACAAAAAAAATATGTTATCCTAAATTTGATGAGATGATAATTTAAAAATAAAAAATGTTGAAAATAATGACAAAAAAATCCAATAGTGAGGAGAATGAATTTAGTGGATCCATGAGAAGGAGCACACTAAAAATAATGTCTTAGATACTAAGTATATCATAGGATGGGAGGAATTTGGGAGTAATCCTATATCAGGTTAGTAGGGGGAATCAACTATTACAATTGAAACCTTACAAGCCACATCCAAGGAGTGTAAAGAATTTAGTTGATGATAATCCCATAGTCGGATTTCAGGCTACAAATCAACATCATTTAGACACATTGATTTTATAGGCACAATATATTATTTCTTCTATTGAACTTGCATGTTCAAATTTGATTTCTAATTTAGGAACAATGTTTTTACGAAAAAAATGGAAATTTAATAAAGGAAAATACATTAAAAAATTATAGGTGATATCAAACAAGGAGAGATTTCCTGAAACCAAACAAGTGGCTCTCCGGAGTAACAATAAGTGGTAATATAATGATACTACCTATTGTTGGAGTTGGTGGCCTAGAACCATATACATTGTACTTTATTCAGTAATAAAAACCATTTTATGTTATGATTGTTCCTCTACGAGACAATGCATTTGATAATTTCCAAAGGATAGCTATTTAATTTAATGGACATAGCAGATATCTACTACGATGAGATCTCGGAAGTTCCATAACACTATTGTTGAATATATTTTCTATGTCCGGATGATGTTATTTGGGGGACACAAATAATACATGCCATTAGGGGTGAGGACTCATAAAACATTGAGGAACCTTCTCATGGTGTGAGCCCTTAGTAATATCCAGGAGGATATTATGAGAATGAGACCCGCCAATTAAAAATCCACATTTAATAGTTTCATTGATTTTCCAATCTGTGGACATGTGTGCTGGTCCTTAGACTTCATGATTGTTATTATTGAGTATTACAACTCACACACTTAGATGTATTGAAAAAAACTATGATGATGCACTGTTTGCAGCGAGGATGGATACATTGGGTGTGTCACGAGTGATACTGCATTAATAGATAATGCGAGAAAGGATTTGTCCCCTATATTCCATAACATAAGAATATATATAAATCCCTTTGATGGAACTTATATAGTCTATATAAATCCACGTCCATGGTGTGGAATGAGACGTTCAATTAAAGAAATTCAATGAATTAATAATCAAACACATGGGATAATGGCACTAGCATGCACCCCGCATGATATGAGATATCGATACTATGGGATTATGTTACAGTGTAAGCATTTGTTGGATATGACACATCATTGCGTCGTTAACTTCATTCTACATGAGTGCCTTATCATATTTCTAGATGCTAACCATGGAATTTAGGCAGGGTCCGACTAATGTTGTAGAGAAAGAGGCCTAGTGGATCACACACTATGTGTGTGCATGTATCCTAGTTAATAATTAATTTAACAATGTTTATTAAATATTATTCACAATTGTGGTTTAATGATTAATTTAGGATGACCGATCACATTTATTTTGAGAATATTTATTTGAAATAATATATTGTGGGTGAAATAATATTTTTATTAGCTAGTAATTTGGTGATATTTAGTTTCAAAATAAACAGCAATAATTCAAGGTCAAATATTTGAGGTGGATGAAATAAAAATAATAGAAATACAAAACTACAAACTCTGTTTATTAAATATACACACCATGTATTTTTTCAGGTAATTTATGAGATATAATATTATTTATTAAATTAGATAATATTAGGTATAATATGTTTGGTGCAGTTCGGGTAATAATAATTGTAAACTGTTATTATTAGACATGAGGTATTAATAATAAATAAATGTAATGAATAAATGATTTCGTTTTATTAATTAATGTTAAAATTAAATGTAATTAGATAACCCTGTTATATTTTTATCATTAGCCTAGAAATTTTTTGTGGTGGTTCCCAACAGATCTAAAAAAATCTCTTATGACAAGAGAGAATTCTTTTTCCACCATGAACACTCTCAAGCTATGAGAGAGAGATCTATCTCCACCGGATCAAGAATATTGAAGGTAGACATCACAAGTTAAGTATATTCATTGCTATCCCTCAACGATCCCTTCAGCAAAGTCCAACGATAGGTGGAACATGTGTGGATCAATTGCTAGAATAATCCAACACATGGATTCTACGACACAATGATGGATCACGTTGAAATATGATTGTAATCATCAATTAAGAAAGAATTCGATCACATTAATTCATTTAAATTAATTAAATTAATTATAAGAAAAATTTGATGATCCTATCAATTGTTCCAGGACTCCCCTCGTTTCGTTATTCTCTCTTTGTTCTATTCAGAGGATCTGGCATTTTGTTTCATTTCAATTCAAGTTAATGGATCTTTAAATCTGAATCATGATATCTGTTTCACCCCTATCGTTTCTTGTTCAACAGAAATATATAAAATTTTCATTTAATTTTTATATAAATAAAATAGAGGATCAGATCTGGAGGTTCCAAATGGTCTTGGTAGTACAACACCATAAATCACAACCTGTATTTGGATGTACATGCCATGTAGTCTAGATTCATGCATCATACTGCTCTACCAAATCAGGCTGTGTATTGGAGTGTTTCTAAATATAACATAACATTGTGTGTCGACCGAGAGCAGGTGGCACACGGTTTCTTGATTACATGTCGTGTGGTCCAATGAACATGACCTATAGTCCCTATGGGTTATGGTTAGTCTATGTACCTCGTACACAGATTTCCTATATGGAAACTGTGAAACTCAGATACTACACGATGTGTGTCCCACTGAACACGCCGTGTAATCTGAAAAATTTCCAATGTACAACTACACACCATGTCCCCGAGCATATACTTCAGATGAATGGTTAACAACAGTACACACTGTGTAGCTGGAACTACATGTCATGTACTCATTCATATTATGCAGATTTAATACTATTTATTATTATATTATACAAACCATTGATACGTGTACCGTAGTGCAGGTGTAAATCTAAGGCACACCATTTGAAAGGTGTTATATATATGTGGGTTTTAAATGAACATCTATTTAATGTTCATTAATACTCATTCAGGCGTTATGAAAACGAAATCACCAGGTTTCACAAAAGTTAAAAGTAACACACAAAGATAAGTTTAAATGAATATATTTGTTTAAAATTATAATGAATGAGAATCTCATAGAAATTCGGAAAATGTTTTATGATAAAAGGATTGATTAATTAATGATAATTCATTTATTTGAGTGTGATTTATCTTAAACAAGAATGTTTAAATATTTGAATACTAGTATTATTTATGCATAAATATCATGGAATGAATGGTTGACCATGATCTTGACCATGACATTGGTAGGTGAATGGTTTCATTTAATTTTGATGACTTTAATTTTATTTGATGACCTATGAGACATATCCTCATTAATATGTAGGGCCAGCATGCCCAAGGTTTCATTAATATAAAATCCCATTTTATAACTCACATGTTTGTGAGATAAAAGCATATAAAATGGACGGATCTCCCATGCAAGTGGGTGCATCTCAGGTAAGGGTCCATGGGGAAACCAATCCAAAGGGATACAATGGTGGATATGTGGCAAGCTGTAAACAGAAACCCAAAATTTTCAAGGTGTTTCTCACCGTGGACTTGGGTTAGTTTATCAACCACTAGATAAACTAACCAATAGAAAAATCTCAGGAACATTCAATTTATTTTATATCAGTTAGTTACATTGTTTTTTATTGTGGTTGTATTGTCACGATCACACAATTAATGAATTAAACAAGCATTCTATATGGAAGTAGAAAAAACCATCATATGCGTAAAATATTATATTACACATTCATAATAACTTATTTATATCCCAGTGAATATTAACAAGCATGTAATCAATGATAAAAAATTAAAATAAATGTAAAACGATAAAATCCCTCAAAGAAAATATCAATTATGTATAGCCTTACATAATCATGGATAGAAACGAACCATTGTTTAAATTGCATGAACCACTATAGTTGGAGTTATTTCAATTATCATGGAATTATAATTCATGTATTTGGGTTGACACGACTTGGTTTGCGTCAAGGGCTGATTACCAGAAGAGGACATGCTTTGACCACGATGGAAAGGTTGGGAGGATCTAAAACAAAAGGATTTAATTATTTGGGAGTCCACTCATCCCATCAAAGAGTTGTGTGTTAATGCAGTTTTAAATTGGAATGCCTACCTAAAACATTTAAATTTTCTTGACCAACCCTAGTTGGGTTAATGTTAAGGGAAATATGGATCCATTACACTAGAGTATTCAGGCAACAAAATATTCTGAAATCAATGGTGAGGGCCA
This sequence comes from Viscum album, assembly GCA_963277665.1. Classification (NCBI taxonomy): domain Eukaryota; kingdom Viridiplantae; phylum Streptophyta; class Magnoliopsida; order Santalales; family Viscaceae; genus Viscum; species Viscum album. The sequence goes on from OY728152.1 coordinate 692,647,028, forward strand.
TTTTATTTATGTAAAATAATGGGAGAAAAATAAGTATTAATTTATTTATTTTTATAAATTTTATCCTAATAAAGTATTGAAACATTTCTCGTCTTAATTTGTAGAAACATAAATAAAAATGATGTCAATCATATCATTGAGAACTATACTTGAGAAGGAAAACCTTCTCACCAACACCAATTTCCAGGAGTGGAAGAGGCATTTAGGCATCATCCTTCACCAGTAGAGGATATTGTAGGTGCTGGATGAGCCTATTCCAGTTTTTTCAGGGAACGAAGCTAGTGATTATGAACTGCCACTTTATATGAAACATATGGATGATGTCAAAAATGTCCAATGTTTGATGTTATCTTCCATGTCTAATGATCTCTTGATGAAGCATGAAAACATTGACACATATAGAATGATGACTTGCTGTAAGGATCTCTACCAAGAGAAGATGAGACAGAAGTGACATGAGATCTCCAACGCCTTGTTTAAACTATTCATATAGAGTATGCACCCTTTGAGCCTCATGTAGTCAGGCATATAGGCTACATTTTAACAACTAGACATCTTTTGGATTATCTTCCCAGATTAGTTGCATAAAGATCTAATACTATCTTAACTTTATAAGATCTCATCTATATTTAATGTCAACTATATCATTAGCAACAATGAGAATATTCTATGAAAACTTTTGACCTTAATTCACTAGGTAGATCAGGAAAAGGGCCTTGACAAACCCATAGTCCATATTATGAATAAAAAAGTGAAGGACATGGAAATGGGAACAATGACTTATGAACGGTCGGAATCCCTCGAGAAGCATCCCTCCAAGATGAGGAAGATCTAGTGGAAAGGCAAGGAATGAGAGGCGGTATGTTTTTAAAGTGTCAAGCAAGGACATTGGAAGACGAACTGCACACAACAACGTGTGGACGTTAAAGGTTAATTTTTTATCGAGTGTAACCTTTAAATTTCTGCATATAAGGTATTAGATATAGCTTGTGGTTATCATATATGTATTCAAAAGAAGGATCAATGTAGATTTAGAAATATTATCAAAGGAGCGGTGGATATTTGTGCTGCCAATGGCGCGCGGTTGGCTAAGTTAGAAATTGGATATTACCACCTATCATTGCAAGCATGGATTATTTTCTTTTTATGTAATTGTTATTAAGTGCCAAGTGTTACCAAAAACATAATTTTTCTATCTTTCATGGATATGGATGGATTTATTTTTTTGAATGAAATTAATGGTTTCTAATTTTATAAGAACAACATATGTTATGATATGGTTCATTTAAATAATGGTTTGAATGTATTAAATTATGAAAATCATGTGTTGGAAATCAATATCAAAACAAACTCACATGACTCATACATCACCCAGTTCTAGAATCACCGTTTCGGTCTTGTAAATGAGAAACCCTTGAAAATGCTCTTCTAAGATGGATATTTGGACTCTACTATGCTAAAACCACATGGTATATGTCACACTTTTTTACAAGGTAAAATTACAAAGCTTCGATTTGAAGGACAGGGTGAAAGGGCCATTGAGTCTCTTTGATGGGTTCACACCGATATGTGTGGAGAATTTACACTAGAATCTAGAGGTGGATATTATTACTTCATTAAATTTTCTAATGATTTGAGTTGATATGGATATGTCTATATATGGAGTTATAAGTCCGAATACCTAAAGAAATTTAATGAATTCAAGTATGAAGTAGACTATCAGCTTGGTGAGAAGATAACAAAGCATCGATCTGATCGAGGTAGAGAATATATGAACAAATAGTTCATCGATCTTCTATAAGAGTGTTAGATTTCTATCTCAGCTCACTCCTCCTTATACCACATAGTAGAATGGTGTTAGTGAATGGAGGAACCACACCGTATTAGACATGGTGATGTCGATTGATGAGTCACACAGATCATCCATTATCATTTTGGTGATATGCATTACAGACTACAGTATTCACATATATTCGAGTACCCACTAAGGCCGAAAATGGAAATACCTCAGAGTTATGGATTGGAAAGAAACCCTTTTTTTCACACACATGTGTATGGGGATGCGATGAATTTTTTAAGGCCTTCTCTTGGATCAATTTAGAACCCCGGGGCATGGAGTGTATCTTTATAGGATATACGAATGAATGTAATGGATATTACTGATATAACAATTCAGACAAGAATGTGATTTTCGCAACACAAGTCATATTTTTTTTAGAAGGAGAACATCTAAAAAATGGACAGTGGGAAAAATATTGACATCGAAAAACGTAATGCACAAGATACATAGGAGTTGGTACAGGAACTAGTTCCACAACTCCCGGTGGATTAGGTTCTAGGAACACAACTACAACGTTGGATCTCAAGATAGGTACATGAACAAGAGAGATTTGGTTTCCTAGTCACTAAGGATGGTAAATCATTACTTTAGGACAATGATTAACCTTTTTCCTACATTAAAGAAGTAAAATGCTCAGAAGATGCATGATGTCTAGAAGCTATGAATTCTGGTATGGATTCCATGTATCAGAACTATGTATAGATTGTGGTCGATGAGCCAGTTGATGTTATGCATGTTGTATGAAAATGGATATTCAATAGAAAATTGTACATTTAAGGTCAAGTTATCACATATAAAGCATGTCTAGTGGCTAAAGGATTAAGACAACGTCATGAAATTGACTATGACGAAACCTTCTCACCAGTTTCCATATTTAAATCCATAAGAATAATTCTTTCCATAGAAGCTTACCATGAAACCGAGATTGGAAAAATGGATGTCAAAAAAAATTTCCCGAATAAAAGCCTTCATGATGATGACTTTATGAATCAACATGAAGGGTTTGCAACACCAAGAGAATCCAAACTGGTTTTCACATTGTACAAATCCATGTATGGATTATATAAAGAATCCATGTTATGAAACATTAAATAAATGAAGCTATAAAAGAATTTGATTTCATTAATAATGAATTTGAGCCATGTGTTTATAAGTGGATTATTGGAAATGCAGTCGTTATCCTAGTGGTATATGTTAATAAAATTCTCATATTGGAAATGATGTACCAGTATTACAGCTAGTTATGGACTAGTTGAACAATTGTTTGTCGATGAAGGACTTGGGAAAAGCATCATACATTCTAGGGATCATGATCATTGATGATAAATCCATGTGGATCCTAAGACTATGTCAGAGTACATATATAGAACCTATACTAATAAAATTTAATATTGAATAGTCCAAGAGGGGATTGGTTATAGTATCATGTGGCCTACATCATTCTAGGAAAATGTTCCTTGAAAACAACAAGAGAAAGATAGAATGAGTATGATCTCATACGCTTTAGCTATAAGATCCATCATGTATGCCATGTTTTGTACCTGGCGTTATGTCTCATATTCACTTAGCATGGAAGGAAAATATCATGTAGATCTAGGAGAACAACAATAGACTACTGTAATGACAATCGATAAATATCCGAGAAGACCTAATGATATGTTCCTGGGGTATGGAGGAGATGAGGATATTGTCATCAGAGGGTATGTTGATGCTGGTTTTCAGACAGATCTGAATGATCTGAAGTCTCAATCTAGAATTGTTTTCTATCTAAATGGAGGAGCTATGTGGAATTTGATTTCTAAGCAACCGGTTTTCACCAATTCTAGATTAGATTATTAACATACAACAGCTTCTGATTCATCCATGGAAGCCTTCTACATGGGTTTCTTATCATATTTCTAGATGCTAACCATGGAATTTAGGCAGGGTCTGACTAATGTCGTAGAGAAAGAGGCCTAGTGGGTCACACACTAAGTGTGTTCTTGTATCCTAGTTAATTATTAATTTAACAATGTTTATTACATATTATTCCTGATTGTGGTTTAATAATTATATTAGGATGACCCATCACATTTATTTCGAGACTATTTATATGAAATAATATATTGTGGGTGATACAATATTTTTATTAGCTAGTAATTTGGTGATATTTATTTTCAAAATAAACAGCAATATTTAAATTTAAAATATATGAGGAGGATGAAATAAGAATAATAGATATACAAAACTACATACTCTGTTTGTTAAATATACACACCATGTATTTTATCTGGTAATTTATGAGATATAATATTATTTATTAAATTAACAAATATAAGGTATAATATGTTGGGTGCAGTTTGGGTAATAATAATTGTAAACTATTATTATTAGACATGAGGTATTAAAAAGAAATAACTGAAATGAATAAATGATTTCAGTTTATTAATTAATGTTAAAATTATATGTAATTAAAAAACCCAGTTATATTTTTATCATTATACAAGAAATTTTTTTTGGTGGTTCCCAACAGATCTAACAAAACTCTCAAGACAAGAGAGAATTCTTTTTCCACCATGAACACTCTCAAGCAATGAGAGAGGGATCTATCTCCACAAGATCAATAATATTGAAGGTAGACATCACAAGTAATGTATATTTATTTCTAGCCCTCAACGATCCTTTCAGCAACGTCCAACGATATGTGGAACAAGTGTGGATCACCTCTAGAGGAATCCTACACATGGATTCTATGACACAGTGATGGATCACGTCGAATAATGATTGGAAACATCAATGAAGAAAGAATTCAATCACAGTAATTCATTTAAATTAATTAAATTAATTATAACCAAAATTTGATCACCCTATTAATGGTTCCTAGACTCCCCTCATTCCGTTATTCGCTCTTTGTTCTATTTAGAAGATATGGAATTTTATTTCATTTCAATTCAAGTTAATGGTTATTTAAATCTGAATCATGATATCTGTTTCACCTCTATCATTTCTCGTTCAACATAAATATACGAAATTGTCATTTAATTTTTATATAAAAAAAATAGAGGATCTGATCTGGAGGTTCCAAACGGTCTTGGTAGTACAAAACCATAATACACAACATGTATTCGGCAGTACATGCCATGTAGTCTAGGTTCATGCATCATACTGGTCCACCAAATCAGGTTGTGTGTTGGAGTGTTTCTAAATATAACATAACATATTGTGTCAACCGAGAGCAGGTGGCACACGGTTTCTGGATTACATGTTGTGTGGTCCAATGAACACGACCTATAGTCCCTATGGGTTATGTATAGACTGTGTACCTCGTACATAGATTTCCTAGATGGAAACTGTGTAACTCAGATACTACACGATGTGTGTCCCACTGAACATGCCGTGTAATCTTAAAAATTTCCAAAGTACAACTACACACCATTTCCCCGGGCATTTACTTCAGATGAATGGTTAACAATAGTACACACCGTGTAGCCGGAACTACATGTCGTTTACTCATCCATATTATTCAGATTTATTTAAATTTATTATCATATTATACAAACCATTGATACGTGTAACATAGTGCATGCATAATTCTAAGGCGCACCATTTGAAAGGTGTTATATATATGTGTGTTTAACTGATCATCTATGTAATGTTCATTAATAATCATTCGAGGGTTATGAAAAGGAAATCACCAGGTTTCACAAAAGTTTAAAGTAAAACACAAAGATAAGTTTAAATGAATATATTTGTTTAAAATTATGGTGAATGAGAATCTCAAGGAAATTTTGAAAATGGTTTATGATAAAAGGATTGATTAATTAATGATAATTCATTGATTTTAGTGTGATTTATCTTTAACATGAATGTTTAAAAAATTGAATACTAGATTATTTATGCATAAATATCATTGAATGAATGGTTGATCATGAGCTTGACCATGAAATTTTTAGGTGAATGGTTTCATTTAATTTGATGATTTTAATTTTATTTGATGGCATGTGAGCCATATCCTCATTAATATATAGGGCCAACATGCCCAAGGATTCATTAATATAAAATCCCATTTTATAACTCACATGTTTATGAGATAAAAGCTTATAAAATGGACGGATCTCCCATGAATGTGGATGCATCAAAGGTAAGGGTCCATGGGGAAACCAATCCACAGGGATACAATGGTGGATATGTGGCAAGCTGTAAACAGAAAACCAAAATGATCAAGGTGTTTCTCACCTTGGACATGGGTTAGTTTATCAAAAACTAGATAAACTATCCAATAGGAAAATCTCTGGATCATTCAATTTATTTTATATCAGTTAGTTACATTGTTTTTTATTTTGGCTGTATTGTCACGATCACACAATTAATGAATTAAACAAGAATTCTATATGGATGTTGAAAAAACCATCATATGCGTAAAGTATTATATTATACATGGTTAATAACATATTTATATCATAGGGAATATTAACAAGCATGTAATCAATCATAAAAAATTAAAATTAATGTAAAACGATAAAATCCCTCAAAGAAAATATCAAGTCAGTATAGCCTTCCATAATCATGGATAGAATCGAACCATTGTTTAAAGTGCATGACCAACTATAGTTAGGGTTATTTCAATTATCTTGGAATTATAAATCATGTATTTGGGTTGACATGACTTGGTTTGCATCAAGGGTTCACTACCAGAAGAGGACTTGCTTTGTCCAAGATGGAAAGTTTGAGAGGATCTAAAATAAAAGGATTTCAATATTGGGGAGTCCACTCATCTATTCAAGGAGTTGTGTGTTAATGCAGTTTTAAATTGGAATGCCTACCTAAAACATTTCATTTTTTTGACCAACCCTAGTTGGGGTAATGTTAAGGGAAATATGGATCCATTACACTAAAGTATTCAGGCAACAAAATATTCTGAAATCAAGAGCGAGGGCCATTGAATTTCTGTAAAATAATGGGAGAAAAATAAGTATTAATTTATTTATTTGTCTCATTTTTATCATAATAAAGTACTAAACCTTTGCTCATCTTAATTTGTAGAAACATAAAAAGATGACATAAATCATATCATTGAGAACTGTACTTGAGAAGGAAAACCTTCTCACCAACACCAATTTCCAAAAGTGGAAGAGGCATTTAGGCGTCATCCTTCCCCAATAGAGGATATTGTATGTGCTGGATGATCCTATTCCAGTTTTTTTCTGGGAATGAGGCCAGTGATTATGAACTATCACTCTATATGAAACATATGGATGATGCCAAAAATTTCCAATGTTTGATTCTATCAGCCATGTCTAATGATCATTTGAAGAAACATGAAAACATTGACACATATAGAATGATGAGTCGCCGTAAGGATCTCTACCATGAGAAGATTAGACAGATGTGATATGAGATCTCCAACTCCTTGTTTAAACTATTCATAGAGAGTCTGCACACTTTGGGCCTCATGCAGTCATGCATATGGGATACATTTTAACAACTGGCCATCTTCGGGATTACGTTCCCTGATGAGTTGCAAAATGATCTAATACTATCATAACATCCTGAGATCTCTTCTAGATTTAATGTCAACTATATCATTAGTAACAATGATAAGATTATATCAAAACTTTTTACCTTAATTCACTAGGTAGATCAGGAAAAGGGGCATGACAAACCCATAGTCCTTATTATGAATAAAAAATGAAGGACAAGGAAATTGGAACAATGACTTATGAACGGTCAGATTCCCCCGAGAAGCATCCCTCCAAGATGAGGAAGATCTAGTGACAAAGCAAGGAATGAGAGGCGGTATGTTTTTCATGTGTCAAGAAAGGCCACTGGAAGATGAACTGCTCACAACAACATGGGGATGTTAAAGGTTAATTTTTAATCGAGTGTAACCTTTATATTTCTGCACATCAGGTATTAGATATAGCTTGTGGTGCTCATATATGTATTCAAAACAAGGATCCATGTAGATTTAGAAATATTATCAAAGGTGCGGTGGATATTTGTGCTGTCAATGGCGCGCAGTTGGCTACATTAGAAATTGGATATTACCACATATCACTGCAAGCATTGATGATTTTGGTTTTATGTAATTCCTATTATGTGCCTAGTGTTACCCAAAACATAATTTGTGTATCTTTCAGGGATACAGATGGATTTATTTTTATGTATGATATTAATGGTTTCTTATTTTATAAGAACAACATATGTTATGATATGGTTCATTTAAAGAACAGTTTGAATGTATTAAATTATGAAAATCATATGTTGGAAATCAATATCAAAACAAACTCTCATGGATCATACATCACCCAGTTCTGGATTCACCGTTTCGGTCTTGTAAATGAGAATCCCTTGACCAGGCTCTTCCAAGATGGATATTTGGACTCTACTATGCTAAAAGCACTTGGTAGATATCACACTTTTTTACAATGTAAAATTACCAATCTTCCATTTGATGTCAAGGGTGAAAGGTCCATAGAGTCTCTTTGATGGGTGCACACATATATGTGTGGAGAATTTACACTAGAATCTAGAGGTTGATAATATTACTTCATTAAATTTACTAATGATTTGAGTTGATATGGATATGTCAATATATGTAGTTATAAGTATGAATACCTTCATGTATGAAGTAGATTATCAGCTTGGTGAGAAGATAATGAAGCATCGATCTGATTGAGGTAGAGAATATCTGAACAAAGAGTTCATTGATCTTCTACAAGAGTGTAGGATTCTATCTCAGCTCACTCCTCCTTATACCACATAGTGGAATGGTGTTAGTGAATGGAGGAACCACACTGTATTAGACATGGTGAGCTCGATTGATGAGTCACACAGATCTTCCATTATCATTTTGGGGATATGCATTACATACTACAACATTCACATTAATTCGAGTACCCACTAAGGCGGAAAATGGAAATACCTCAGAGTTATGGAATGGAAAGAAACCCATTTTTTCAAACACATGTGTATGGGGATGCGATGAATTTTTTAAGGCATTATCTTGGATCAATATAGAACCTCGGGGCATGGAGTGTATCTTTATAGGATATACGAATGAAAGTAAATGATATTACCTATATAATAATTCAGACAAGAATGTGATTTTCGCAACATAAGTCATATTTTTTTAGAAGGAGAACATCCAAAAATGTACAGTGGGATAAAGATTGACATTGAAAAAGTTAATGCACAAGATACAGAGGAGTTGGTACAGGAACTAGTTCCACAACTCCCTGTGGATGAGGTTCTAGGAACACAACTACAACGTTGGATCTCAAGAGAGGTATGGGAACAGGAGAGATTTGGTTTCCTAGTCACTGAGGATGGTAAATCATTACTTTAGGACAATGATTAACCTCTTTCCTACATTAAATAAGTTGAATTCTCAGAAGCTGCATGATGTCTAGAAGCTATGAATTCTGGTATGGATTCCATGTATCAGAACTATGTAGATATTGTGGTCGATAAGCCAGTTGATGTTATGCATGTTGTATGAAAATGGGTATTCTATATAAAATTGTACATTGATGGTCAAGTTAGCACATATAAAGCAAGGCTAGTGGCTAACAGATTAGGACAACTTCATGAAATTGACTATGAAGAAATCTTCTCACCAGTTTCCATATTTAAGTCCATAAGAATCATTATTTCCATAGAATCATAACATGAAACTGAGATTGGACAAATGGATGTCAAAACAAAATTCTAGAACAAAAACCTTCATGATGATGACTACATGAATCAACATGAAGGGTTTGCAACACCAAGTGAAGCCAAATTGGTTTTCACATTTCATAAATCCATGTATGGATTAAATAAAGAATCCATGTCATGGAACATTATATAAATGATGCTATAAAGGAATTTGATTTCAATAATAATGAATTTAAGCCATGTGTTTATAAGTGGATTATTGGGAATGCAGTCGTTATCCTAGTGGTATATGTTAATAAAATTTTCATATTGGAAATGATGTACCAGTATTACAGCTAGTTATGGACTAGATGAACAAGTTTTTATCGATGAAGGAATTGGGATAAGCATCATACATTCTAGGGATCATGATCATTGATGATAAATCCATGTGGCTCCTAAGATTATGTCCTGTTACATATATAGAACATATACTAATGAAATTTATTATTGAATAGTCTAAAATGGGATTGGTTATAGTGTCATGTGGCCTATCATTCTAGGAAATTGTGTCCTTGAAAACAACAAGAGAAAGATAGAATGAGTATGATCTCATACGCTTTACCAATAAGATCCATCATGTATGCCATGTTTTTACCAGGCGTTATGTCTCATATTCACTTAGCATGGAAGGAAGATATCATGTAGATCTAGGAGAACAACAATAGACTACTGTAATGAAAATTTATAAAAAACCGAGAAGAGCTAATGATATGTTCCTGGTGTATGGAGTAGACGAGGATATTGTCATCAGAGGGTATGTTGATGCTAGTTTTCAGACATATCTGAATGATCTAAAGTCTCAATCTAGAATTGTTTTCTATCTAAATGGAGGAGCTATGAGGAAGGTGATTTCAAATAAACCAGTTGTCACCAATTCTAGAGTGGTGTAGGAATATAAAACAGCTTCTGATGCATCCAAGGAAGCCTTCTAGATTCGGATCATTGTCCAGGAACATGATGTAGTTCCGAGAATTAATGATCCTATCAACTTATATTGTGATAATATTATAGTGGTGGCTCTTTCAATAGTACCAGTGTCACATCAATTGACAAATCACATTCTCCAGATGTATCAACTATTGGGAGATTTATATCAAAGGGGTGAAGTAGCAGTGGGTAGAGTGTCCACGAAAGAAAATGTGGTAGACCCAATGAATAAAGGCCTATATCAAAAGAAATATTCATATCATGTTAGACTTAGTGGGTTAAAATTTGTTTGAAGTTGGATCTAGTCCATTTGGGAGTCTATTCGAGTTGGTGGCATGGAACCTTCATGTTTCTACATTATTCATTAATAAATACCTTATCACATCTTGATTTTTCTTTTGTTCGTCAATGCATGTGATAATGTCTTAAGGATATCTATTGTGTTAAAGGGCCATAGTTGATCCCTTCTATGATGTGAACCCATACGTTAAATACACATTTTCTTGAATATATGATCTATGGCCAGATGATGTTATTTATGGGACAATAATAATAGATGCCATTAGTTGTGAGGAGTCATAGTACATTTATGCATCTTCTAATGTTGTGCACCCTTGGTAAAATACATGAGGATATTATGAGAATGAAACCAGCCATATGATATCCATATTTCATAGTGTTATAGGATGTTCCTATCTCTTGGCATGTGTATTGGTCCATAGACATTATGATTATTATTATTAATTGGCATTAAAACTCACACACTTAGATGTATTGATGAAAACCGTGACAACACACTATTTACTAAGAGGTTGGATATGTTGGGGGCATCACAACTGATACTACATTAATAGATAATGTGAGAAAGGATTTTTTCCTCATGTTACATAACATATGTAGATAACTCTTGTCCATTGAGGGAATTTATATAGTCTAAATAAATCCATGGCCATGTTGAGGAATGGGCAAGTTCAATTCCAGAAATTCAAAGATAGAATAATCATGCACATGGGATGATGGCACTAGCTGTAACCCGCTTGAGTTGAGATATCAAGACAAAGAGATTATATTACATGGTAAGCATTCGTAGGAGGTGACACATCATTGTAGCATTAACTTATTTTATCTCTGGGTTCCTGGTCGTGTTGCTAGATTATAACCTTGGACTTCAGGCAGGCTTAACCTAATGCAACTGAGATAGAGGCCTAGAGGGTCACAAAATAAGTGAGTCCAAGTATCTCAGTTAAATATTAATTTTACAATTTGAATAATGATTATTCCCGATTGTGGTTTAAAAATTATTTAAGGATTACTGATGCATTTATTTGGACATTAGTTATTCTAGAGAATATATTGCAGGTGAAATAATATATTTATTATCAAGTAATGGAGTAATATTTATTTTTTAAATAAATATCCATTATTTAGGGACTAATAATAAATGTGGTGGGGGAAATATTGAAAATTGGAATAACAAAAGTTCATGCCGTGTAAAATGAATAAACCCACCATGTATTTTTTCTGGGAATTTATGAGAAATAATATTATTTATTTATTTAAATAATATTACGTATAATATGCATGTTGCAAGTCATGTAATAATAATAGTCAACTGTTACTATTAGACATGGGATATTACTAAGGATTATAAAAAATAAATAAATTCTTTTAGTTAATTAATTAATTTTATTATTCTATGTAGATAAAAATCCCAATTATATATTTCTCCTTATCCTAGACATTTTTTGTGGTGCTGCATAATGTATGTAGAAAAATCTCTCAAGCCAAGATAGAATTCTATTTGAAAAAAGATCGCTATCAAGCTATGTGAGAGATAACCATCTCCACAGAATCATGGTGGTCGAATGAGGAAATCTCAAGCGAAGGATATTCTATAATTTCACTTGGAGATCCTAGTGGAAAAATCCAGGGATTCTTGGAGCACGTGTGAATCATTGCCAGTGAAAAACAATAGATGGATTCTAAGACACAAATATGGATCACATCGAATCGAGACTGCGAAAAAACGAGGAAATAATTCCATCATGGAAATTCTAGTAATTTAATTAAATTAATTATAAAAACCATATAATGATCCTATCTATGGTTACATGACTTACCTCTTTTATTTTTTCATTCTTCATTCAATTCTGTAGATCCGACATTTTATTATCGTGAAGGATCTCAGATTGATCATTTGTTACTGTTAAAATTAATGTTGGGTACACCTGACAACACGCTTCAACTACCCCCAAAACCTACACCTATTTCCAAATCTTTTTATAAAGTATAATGAACATGAAAATAATATGATGATATATTGTAACAAATCCTATACTAATGGTTTAGAACCATTTGTATAGGCCTCAACACAATTGGTGTATGGAATACAAACTACTTGGGATATTGTTGGAATTTATGTCCTTAGTGTAGATGTATAAAATGGTTTTTGGAAAATTATGGCTTAGTTGTTCTATACAATATATATTTCAAACCATTTTTATATTTGATTTTAAATACTTATACCAGCAGTTTGAAGAACTTTCTGTATAGGTAATTTTAAAACCCTTTTCATTTTATTGATCCACGCACCTAAGATTTATATTTGAAACACCTAACCACTATTCTACAATGTTTAATGGATGAAAAATATGAAAAATATGTATATTTACATTTATAGGAATTTATTTATTCAATGTAACTTGATAAAAAATAAATTAAAAATTTGAAAACCTATACCAACTATTTTGAATACCATTGGTATTTACCGATACAAATGTTTTTCCAAAGCAATGATATATTTATTTTTGGCTCATTTAGAAATGATTTTTTAAAAACCATTATAATAGGTTAATTAAATACAATATGCACAGATGTTTTTATCCTTACTTTTTGTGTATCCATCACACAAACTAAAGATTTTGGAAAAACCACAAGTATAACATGATTTTATTGAATAGATGCTAATGGTTTATATAAAAACATTTTTTTAACTATGACCTATACCAAATGTTTTTTCAAAACCATTGGTATATGGTCATATGAGGGCTTCCATTATAATGAGTTAGGCCAAAACATTGGTATCTGTTCATTTTATTTTTCTTGTACCATCGGTCACTCAAATACCATTGGTATAGGTCTATTGGTATTTTTCAAATTTCTAGTTGTGTTTTAAATTGATTCAACCATCACAAAAGATAAGGTGACGAACTATAGACCAAAATATGATGCATTTATAGCATTAATAATGAAAATAATGGAAAATTACATGATGAAATTTTTTCATCCTCTCTTTAGGGAGAACATCAATCCAGTGAATAATGCATGGGCTTTGTCCATTGTTGGATCCCAAAAATAATGGATAAAAATCAATGATGTTGTGATTATGCATCCTATATGATCATGTACCACCAGAACCTAACCAATATAACCTATCCAATGATAGTTTCATCCCCATTACTCATAAACACTGTGGATGGTAGGGTATCCATATTCAGAAGTGAGAAGATGAGAAGGGGTTATGAATATTATTATCACTATTCTTCCATGTCGCCTTCAATGTTACAACCTAATTGATCCAAAAGTAGTTGTTTTTTGAAATCCTGATAAAAACTATGTTATATTATTTAATTATATAATAATTGATATGTTATAGATGGAGTATCTCGTATCTATGTGTATGTAATAAGTACCCATTGATAATAGAGACACAAAACCATTCAACATTTCTATAATCCTATGTACATTCGTGTTATATGCATTTAATATGTTGTTAGACACTTAATGGTAGTTCATTGCATGTATAGGTGTTTTTATTCACTATTGATGATGGATATGTAATTATCCTATTTATTATTTCATACCATTAAGAACAAAATTAAATGTAGTATTCCCTTGAAATCATTCAATTAGAATGTTTAGACATTTTGTGGGACCATAATGTTCCATAGGAATTTCCATTAATAATCATTTTCTATTATCTACATTATGTGCACCAACATCTACCTATAATTCACATTAGTGCCTCCCAAACATACATTAATAAGACATTGATTGTTCTAGTCTATATCATTTGTGTATGGAATATTCAAATTAATTAAATAATACCTTTCTTAGATTCATATATACTATTTATCTAAAAACCGTCCATTAATAACATCATTAAAATATGTGAAAACTGTGGCATCCTTCCAATCAGCAACCACCAAGGATGTTTCCATCATCCCATGTCTATAAACAAGCAATGGGACCATCCAGATAATGAATTCTACTCTATATCAAATACTCTAAAATTTTACCTTTCAAATAATAACACCTAATCCCTAGAGGCATATCAAAAAAAACCTTCATCGAGGGATAGGGGATACATAATACAAGCCCATAGAGGTGTAATACATGGATTCAATGATATGATATTATAGTGAAATTTTTTTAATGAGGTTCTATCAATGATTTTATAAAGTAGAAATGGAGAACATGAAAATGTATTTATTGCCCATGCCATAACAAGGATTATGGATGTACATATTATCCCAAGCCAACTAATGATGTTTTTTATCCATCGTTCATATCCCACCAGAACATGTCATGGTGGGAGTGAATTTGGTAAATAAAAAAGAAATTTATCTTAAATGAATACATATTATTAATTAGAATCTGAAGAGCTACATCTTTTATATGCTCTTTACTTCCCTACGTGTAACAACCCTGGTAAATAATGAGTAAGGCAGTTTCATATTTATTAATATTTTTGAATTAAATATTAATTTTACTATAAAGGGTATTCTATGATTAGATGGAATACCCGATACAGAACAATGGGTTTCTTTGAAATCATACGGTGCACTAAATGTTGAGTCATAATGTTAAGAATTATTTACATTAAAATGACGATTTTCCACCATTTAATGTCCAAACATCATTAAATATTGTTTTGGTCACTTTAATACATTCTATTTGACTAAAAAAATCCTTCATTAAAATGATTACATCAATATTGTATTTGTGTATATTTGTGAAATTTTTTCGATAAAGTTCATTTTTAAATGAATAGTGAAAAATATTGTATTTTAATTAACAATTGCCTTTAAATATAATTTATTTATATTGTTTTGTTATCTTATTAATTGTTATTAAATTGTAATTATAATATATTATTACCATTTAATTCAATTTTTCTCATTGGAATTAATATAACATTGAATTTGGACATAAACAAGTGTCAATCTTTTGATAGTTATTGGATCATAAAAACAGGATATTTGTTTTAACAAATAGAATTAATTATAAAATTAATTAATACAACATCTATGTTTTGAATTTGGTAAAATAGTCATTATTCTTGAATTAGTTATATCAAATTTGGAATTGGGTGTTTTTTTGGTATTTTTCAGAAAAACATAAATTTTTGATTAATAGTGAAACCAATTAGTAGTTGTTAAAAAATAGAATTTTTCATTTAAATGAAATTTTACCACTTATGTGAAATGAATTTCAATAATCTGACATATTTGGATGTTATTAGTATTTAATATTTGGTTCATAAGATGAAAATAATATTTGGTGAATATAAACTGTTGACTTTTATTTACTGTGGTAAAAGTAAATTGGGTAATTCAAGGTTACAAGGATATTATAATTATTCAAAATTAACTTATAATTGACCATAACCTTATCAGTTGAGTAATTTACACCAATGGTCATCTTTGGGTCGATTTTGGGACCCCATTGAGCTTCTTGGGAATGATAATAAAAATTTAGATTAATTATCTTGATGTAAAGGAAAAAATGTCATAAGAAAATATCTTTTAGTAAATTAATTTTTACAAGAGGAAATATAATTTATCATTTAGACTGTATATATTCATTTGAAATATGATAATATTTCGTACATCATTGTATTTTTTTATAATTTTTAAACGTCAAATAATTTAAATTTTTTTTGAAATAATAATGGTACAGTATTTACCTCATTAATAAAAGATTGAAATAAATAAGATTATAAATATTAATCCTACATCCAAAACCTGTACAATTCTTATTGGATGAATTTATTTAGACTACAAGTCATATTATCTTCGACTCTAATGATTTTTTGACCTTTAGATACCAAATATCATTATACAGTAAAATAATATTTTCACACATTTCTAAAGAGGCCCTCCTCAACTTTATAAAAGAAGACCATTTCAATCTAATTTATCACAACTCTAAAGACATTTGGATCGTCCAACCTCTACCCAATTAAGCTCCCTATATCCCTCTCTTCCACCAACTGGTCTTACATAAGGCATAAGTCACTATAACAAACCATTTTGGTTCAATCTAATGGGAGGTAACCTAATTAATGGATACGGTTTCTCTAAACTTCTTTAATTTTATTTTACATCTCTAACCTCTAAACCCTTATTATTCCATTATTTTATTACCACACCAGAGTCCTCAATATACTAGGATTTTGTTATGATATGGATTCAAAGTACACTTACAGACACCTCCATCTAATTGGTGAAGAACATAATGTTTTTTTGGATTGAAAACTAAGGCCACATGAAATGATGACTGTTAAATTGCCTCTTAACGCCTCTCATGGTGGACATTATGATGGTTATTTATTTAAATATGATATATATTATGTTTATATTTTATTTATGCTTCTGTATTTTCCATTTATATCATTCCTTTATGTTTTACATTATTGGTAAACATGATAATTTCATTTGAGGAAGTGCGGACTACCGCCCCTCAAAGTGATAAGAATCATTAATGACTAATGTGGGAAGTATAAAAGTTGGATTAAATGGTATTATATATTATATTAAACTGGAATTACAGTATAACTATTTATACTTAATTTATAATTCCAATAAAATATGAAATATAAATGAAAGTTGTGTTCATGCGTACATACAACTTACCATCTACATGAATGGTGAATTTCATTTCCTACCTCCAGATGATATGTACTGTTATAAATATATATAAATCATGGATATATATATGATATATAAATGATATCTAAATAATGAATATCATTTTGGATATAATGAACTATTGAAAACATGCACTACATATAAATATAAGGTGTTCATTTTTTCTCAAGTTCCAAATATCGACAAAACTAATGTTATTAACATAAATGATTACATAATTATTATAACATTGTAATAAGTGATATAAAAGGAATAAAAAACTTGAAATATGTGTGTTTTTAGTATTAATTTTATTAATAATACCATTGATGTGATAATGGAGTAAAGGCAATAGGCGGCACCACTTTTGACCAAGTGGTATAAGAAATCGTGAATGGAAGAGTCGGATTGGAGAGAGAAATTGTTTAAAGGAAATTACAATTTAAAATTTAAAGCAATAAAATAAATATGGAAATCATCAAGGTGGAATGGTGTGATGCACAACAAATTGGAGAGAATTTTGTGCATGATTATTAAATGATATTGGAGAGAGAAATTTTAGATGAAATGAAATAATAATTATAATATAATAATATTATTATTATTTATGGTTTTCAAAACCATATTTTGTTCGTAACTTCTTCGTGCGACCTCGTTTTTACGAACCAAAAGCAGAAATGTAACTCTGAAATTTTGATGGTCATTTTAAGACCAATGATGATTATATTTTTATGACTCATTTCTCGGGTCAATAAAATGTATATTATTAATTGAAGTAATTATTATCATTAAATTTATGTAAACCGCATGATGTGTCATGTGTTTACAAGGAAATCAACGTAACACTTGTACGGTCACATCATGTATTCATTAATACATGTTGTGTAAAATTTTAGAATTTCATTGCATGTATAGGAGAGTGTCACATGTTATTTACAGACCCCTCTTCTTATCTGCACGACGACACCCCTAGTTGACCGATATTCCTTCCATCAATATTCATCATCAGGACTCTGATCGTTGATCATTTCGTAGGCTACGGGATCGTTTCGACGAGGTGAATATCATGCACCTCATTCATTTCCATATTCTTCGACTTCCACTTCGCAGTTTCCTACCGAGGCGATTATTGATATATCATGAGAAAGACACACTTCGATGAACATCATCATAATGGTACGTTCTACCCCATTCTTATTACATCATCGATATCATCTTCCTTTTCCTCTTTTCCATGCAATGACAAGTGACAACTTAATCCTTAATAGAGTCTCTTTTGGATGTTTGTACGGATGTTCAATAGCATCCATGAGAGGATGTAGTCTTCAGGAGGAGTGATTGAAATCCTCGTGGTGGTTGTTCTCACTGATGGACATCAAAACCTGTTCATGTAGGGATCTTACCTTCATCTCTATCTCTTGTGTGCATCATGCAGGGTGGGTATCCTCTTGTTTTCGTGAGATAAGGTTGAACCAGTAAATAATGATAATCACTAGTTAATGAACGGGTTTGGGGAAATTTTGTTGATATTGTAGTTTTATTTCCATAAATACATATCCTTTAATTATGTTATGCATTGAATGGGATTATACATACTGATAATCACGGTCGTTGGCTGCTGTTTCTTGAGAAATTAATCGTTTCCCTTTTTTATGGATTGTATTGTTGATGGAATTTCATAGAACATGATAATTGTTTAATCATGTAAATTTGGATGATTAAATGAATAATTGGAACCCTTTTTTGATCACCCTGGTTAGACTAAATGAAAGAATTAATTTTTTGTAAATGCGGGTTGGGGGTTAATTATGTGAAGGGTTGTTTCGTGGGTTGTAGTAAAACGATCGAGCTACGAGGCTGCAGTTGGCTTGGTTGTGGGATGGTTTTTCGGATATGGTTGTGATGGGTAGAGGAGCTACGGTAAATATTAGAAAAGATATGATGATGTGGTATGCATATTGTTTCATGATGTGTTTTTGGTTGTGGTGGTAGGCAGCAGGGCGGCAAGGATGGGTTGTGTATATGAATAAAATTGGAAGAGTTAACTAATGAATTGTGGGGAATTGTAGTTGACTAAATACGTAAAATCAATCGAATTGATTGGACGATAATATAAAATTGCATTTTGTTGCTTGTGTTTTCCCTAAAATTATTTGTGGTTTTCAAGGATATGTTTTAAGAACGATTGATCTGGTTTGGTTGTTGTTAGTTGCTCGTTAGTTAAGGAACTAATAAACAAAAACTGTTGAAACATGAAAATATTAATGGGGTTTGTTGCTGTTTATTGTGTGCAATATTTCGAAGTAGGAGTGTCGAGGCATGTTCTAAAATCTTTTATATAGAATCCATAATAAGGGCAGAGTGGTTGATATAATTATATAAATATTTACGTTTTATGTTTCTTTACGCACCCCACCCTTGTTGAGAACTATTTGCCGAACACCCGTGCGACATGGGGGTGGGATTCTCAACCATCTAAAGGATGGCTGGTTATTGTTCTTCCCGGTGATCCCTATTCAAGGATTTATATCCGATGAACCTTCGGACAGGTTATGACAGATGTTTGTCAAGAGTCATCGATATGAGGATGTTATATGTTCATAGGTGTCTTTGTGATTATATTTGATGTCGTTCATAGGTGTATTTGAGATGAGATGTGGTTATTGCTGATGATTGAGTGTTGGATGTATACTACGAGCTTCGTATGGCTCAGTTACGGAAGAATCTCGAGCTTTTTATTGCCAGGTTGCGACAATAGCTCAAGAAGAGGTGGAAGCATTAGAGCGTTAGGTGTGATGGCTTGAGAAGTATTCATTGGGAAGGTGGTACATGGTACACATAATTCGATAATATTTATATACTACTCTATTGACTTTCTATATTTTGTGAGTGTGGCTGGTATGGTTGGGTGGATAGATTCCTTGATAGGCTTTGGTTCCTTTTGTTTTCTCTTGGTGAATTAGGATGTATCCCCACATGTGCATGATATCTTTAGGTTTTCCTTCTAAGTATACTTGAAAGCTCACGCAATGTTTACATTCCGGTTTTCAAGAGGACTTCAGGGACCGTGCGGGACATTGCTAGTTGGGGGTTGGAGTTTTTCTAGTTGCGGTTTTTGCATTTTTTTTGGTATCGTACTTTGGAGCATTTCATACACTTGTATTTTTATTTCATTATTGTATAAAACATGCATATAGGTTTGGTTTTGGGTGTATATTCATTTAAATGTTTCATTTCTTTTCATGTTAGATTCATCCTATTTCCCGATAAAAAATAATAAAAAGTGTAATGCCTCCCATATTTGTGAAAACTCATACCCATTGTGGTAGTCGACACTCTTGGGACTACTGGAGGGGGGACTTGGGGTAACTATCTCCCTTTCAACATTTTCATCACTAGAGGGGAATCATTGGTGGGAGCTATCTCAAGAGGGGCATCTTTTTTGGGAGGGCATCGTGAAAATTGAAATATGATTAGTTTATTGAATTTTCTACCTAGATATTTTAAGTTCATACTTTGGTGTGATACGTTTCTATAATATATATATATTTTCGTCAATGCATGTTGAAATAAAATATGTATAATTGCACAGTGAGATTGGGTATTATATATTAGTGTATTAGTTGGCCTCCACACTGCATTATGTATCGAGGAATAACGTAGTAATTTTATTTGGTGTTTTCATTTTTATCTTTTTTTGTGATATTGTTGTGACAAAGGCGATAGTAGCATTTCATGCAGTGTAATAGGAAGAAAAATAAGTCTTCATCTCCAAATAACGAGTAAGGGATTTTATATTTTATTTTATTATCTTCTTCAATGTTTACTTATGGGTTTCCTCGACACTAAATCAACATTTTTTTTCAAAACAATGATAAATTTTAGTAAGGTGATTCATACTAAAATTACTTTCGTATAAGTTTGGTATGTTGTTTATTTATTATTGATGGGAATTGTTTAATTAATTTTATATGGGATTAGATATCTTGAAATAATTTTTTTGAAATTCCATATCAATGTTCTTGTATGGGAGAAATATTTATTTACATATTTTGAAATATAATTTTTGTAATGAGTTTCATAAAATTTAATTTCAAATAATTCTACTTGGTTAGAATTGAAATTGTATTAAAAATATTCTTCCAAGTGAGTTTAATTTAAAAATACTACATATGGGTTATTTGATAATATATTATAAGTGGGTAAAGGATTTCATTTATTTAAATTATATTTTACCTTTATCATGCTAATGGTTTAATGTTTATTTATTTATTAAAAAACAAATTATATTTGTTTTAAGATTTTTATATGAATATTTATTATACAAGTTATTAATATATATATATATACATAAATGGACTTTTCAAATGGGTTTATATATATTTATAGATGAATTCATTAATATAATGTTTATAATATTATCGTCAAATAATAGAAATAATTTCTAAAAATTGATCAAAACATGTCACCATGTTTTATCAAAAATATGGGTGTTTGAATTGCACATATACATAGAAATGTGTTATGCATACATAGACACTCATTACATTTATAATAATTTCATTTTTTAATTTAATTTTTTGTTAGGATTTGTCCTAAAATTAATAATGTCATGGAAATCATAGAATTTGTTATAAATTTTTTCCTTTACATCTATTTATGTATATAAATTTGTTAATTAATATGTTTACATTAAAATGACGATTTGCCACCATTTAATGTCCAAACATCATTAAATATAGTTTTGGTCAATTTAATACATTCTATTTGACTAAAAAATCCTTCTTTAAAATGATTACATCAATATTGTATTTGTGTATATTTGTGAAATTTTTTCGATAAAGTTCATTTTTAAATGAATAGTGAAAAATATTGTATTTTAATTAACAATTGCCTTTAAATATAATTTATTTATATTGTTTTGTTATCTTATTAATTGTTATTAAATTGTAATTATAATATATTATTACCATTTAATTCAATTTTTCTCATTGGAATTAATATAACATTGAATTTGGACATAAACAAGTGTCAATCTTTTGATAGTTATTGGATCATAAAAACAGGATATTTGTTTTAACAAATAGAATTAATTATAAAATTAATTAATACAACATCTATGTTTTGAATTTGGTAAAATAGTCATTATTCTTGAATTAGTTATATCAAATTTGGAATTGGGTGTTTTTTTGGTATTTTTCGGAAAAACATAAATTTTTGATTAATAGTGAAACCAATTAGTAGTTGTTAAAAAATAGAATTTTTCATTTAAATGAAATTTTACCACTTATGTGAAATTAATTTCAATAATCTGACATATTTGGATGTTATTAGTATTTAATATGTGGTTCATAAGATGAAAATAATATTTGGTGAATAGAAACTGTTGACTTTTATTTACTGTGGTAAAAGTAAATTGGGTAATTCAAGGTTACAAGGATATTATAATTATTCAAAATTAACTTATAATTGACCATAACCTTATCAGTTGAGTAATTTACACCAATGGTCATCTTCGGGTCGATTTTGGGACCCCATTGAGCTTCTTGGGAATGATAATAAAAATTTAGATTAATTATCTTGATGTAAAGGAAAAAATGTCATAAGAAAATATCTTTTAGTAAATTAATTTTTACAAGAGGAAATATAATTTATCATTTAGACTGTATATATTCATTTGAAATATGATAATATTTCGTACATCATTGTATTTTTTTATAATTTTTAAACGTCAAATAATTTAAATTTTTTTTGAAATAATAATGGTACAGTATTTACCTCATTAATAAAAGATTGAAATAAATAAGATTATAAATATTAATCCTACATCCAAAACCTGTACAATTCTTATTGGATGAATTTATTTAGACTACAAGTCATATTATCTTTGACTCTAATGATTTTTTGACCTTTAGAAACCAAATATCATTATACAGTAAAATAATATTTTCACACATTTCTAAAGAGGCCCTCCTCAACTTTATAAAAGAAGACCATTTCAATCTAATTTATCACAACTCTAAAGACATTTGGATCGTCCAACCTCTACCCAATTAAGCTCCCTATATCCCTCTCTTCCACCAACTGGTCTTACATAAGGCATAAGTCACTATAACAAACCATTTTGGTTCAATCTAATGGGAGGTAACCTAATTAATGGATACGGTTTCTCTAAACTTCTTTAATTTTATTTTACATCTCTAACCTCTAAACCCTTATTATTCCATTATTTTATTACCACACCAGAGTCCTCAATATACTAGGATTTTGTTATGATATGGATTCAAAGTACACTTACAGACACCTCCATCTAATTGGTGAAGAACATAATGTTTTTTTGGATTGAAAACTAAGGCCACACGAAATGATGACTGTTAAATTGCCTCTTAACGCCTCTCATGGTGGAAATTATGATGGTTATTTATTTAAATATGATATATATTATGTTTATATTTTATTTATGCTTCTGTATTTTCCATTTATATCATTCCTTTATGTTTTACATTATTGGTAAACATGATAATTTCATTTGAGGAAGTGCGGACTACCGCCCCTCAAAGTGATAAGAATCATTAATGACTAATGTGGGAAGTATAAAAGTTGGATTAAATGGTATTATATATTATATTAAACTGGAATTACAGTATAACTATTTATACTTAAGTTATAATTCCAATAAAATATGAAATATAAATGAAAGTTGTGTTCATGCGTACATACAACTTACCATCTACATGAATGGTGAATTTCATTTCCTACCTCCAGATGATATGTACTGTTATAAATATATATAAATCATGGATATATATATGATATATAAATGATATCTAAATAATGAATATCATTTTGGATATAATGAACTATTGAAAACATGCACTACATGTAAATATAAGGTGTTCATTTTTTCTCAAGTTCCAAATATCGACAAAACTAATGTTATTAACATAAATGATTACATAATTATTATAACATGGTAATAAGTGATATAAAAGGAATAAAAAACTTGAAATATGTGTGTTTTTAGTATTAATTTTATTAATAATACCATTGGTGTGATAATGGAGTAAAGGCAATAGGAGGCACCACTTTTGACCAAGTGGTATAAGAAATCGTGAATGGAAGAGTCGGATTGGAGAGAGAAATTGTTTAAAGGAAATTACAATTTAAAATTTAAAGCAATAAAATAAATATGGAAATCATCAAGGTGGAATGGTGTGATGCACAACAAATTGGAGAGAATTTTGTGCATGATTATTAAATGATATTGGAGAGAGAAATTTTAGATGAAATGAAATAATAATTATAATATAATAATATTGTTATTATTTATGGTTTTCAAAACCATATTTTGTTCGTAACTTCTTCGTGCGACCTCGTTTTTACGAACCAAAAGCAGAAATGTAACTCTGAAATTTTGATGGTCATTTTAAGACCAATGATGATTATCTTTTTATGACTCATTTCTCTGGTCAATAAAATGTATATTATTAATTGAAGTAATTATTATCATTAAATTTATGTAAACCGCATGATGTGTCATGTGTTTACAAGGAAATTAATGTAACACTTGTACGGTCACATCATGTATTCATTAATACATGTTGTGTAAAATTTTAGAATTTCATTGCATGTATAGGAGAGTGTCACATGTTATTTACAGACCCCTCTTCTTATCTGCACGACGACACCCCTAGTTGACCGATATTCCTTCCATCAATATTCATCATCCGGACTCTGATCGTTGATCATTTCGTAGGATACAGGATCGTTTCGACGAGGTGAATATCATGAACCTCATTCATTTCCATATTCTTCGACATCCACTTCACAGTTTCCTACCGAGGCGATTATTGATATTTCATGAGAAAGACACACTTCGATGAACATCATCATAATGGTACGTTCTACCCCATTCTTATTACTTCATCGATATCATCTTCCTTTTCCTCTTTTCCATGCAATGACAAGTGACAACTTAATCCTTAATAGAGTCTCTTTTGGATGTTTGTACGGATGTTCAATAGCATCCATGAGAGGATGTAGTCTTCAGGAGGAGTGATTGAAATCCTCGTGGTGGTTGTTCTCACTGATGGACATCAAAACCTGTTCATGTAGGGATCTTACCTTCATCTCTATATCTTGTGTGCATCATGCAGGGTGGGTATCCTCTTGTTTTCGTGAGATAAGGTTGAACCAGTAAATAATGATAATCACTAGTTAATGAACGGGTTTGGGGAAATTTTGTTGATATTGTAGTTTTATTTCCATAAATACATATCCTTTAATTATGTTATGCATTGAATGGGATTATACATACTGATAATCACGGTCGTTGGCTGCTGTTTCTTGAGAAATTAATTGTTTCCCTTTTTTATGGATTGTATTGTTGATGGAATTTCATAGAACATGATAATTGGTTAATCATGTAAATTTGGATGATTAAATGAATAATTGGAACCCTTTTTTGATCACCCTGGTTAGACTAAATGAAAGAATTAATTTTTTGTAAATGCGGGTTGGGGCTTAATTATGTGAAGGGTTGTTTCGTGGGTTGTAGTAAAACGATCGAGCTACGAGGCTGCAGTTGGCTTGGTTGTGGGATGGTTTTTCGGATATGGTTGTGATGGGTAGAGGATCTACGGTAAATATTAGAAAAGATATGATGATGTGGTATGCATATTGTTTCATGATGTGTTTTTGGTTGTGGTGGTAGGCAGCAGGGCGACAAGGATGGGTTGTGTATATGAATAAAATTGGAAGAGTTAACTAATGAATTGTGGGGAATTGTAGTTGATTAAATACGTAAAATAAATCGAATTGATTGGACGATAATATAAAATTGCATTTTGTTGCTTGTGTTTTCCCTAAAATTATTTGTGGTTTGCAAGGATATGTTTTAAGAACGATTGATCTGGTTTGGTTGTTGTTAGTTGCTCGTTAGTTAAGGAACTAATAAACAAAAACTGTTGAAACATGAAAATATTAATGGGGTTTGTTGCTGTTTATTGTGTGCAATATTTCGAAGTAGGAGTGTCGAGGCATGTTCTAAAATCTTTTATATAGAAGCCATAATAAGGGCAGAGTGGTTGATATAATTATATAAATATTTACGTTTTATGTTTCTTTACGCACCCCACCCTTGTTGAGAACTATTTGCCGAACACCCGTGCGACATGGGGGTGGGATTCTCAACCATCTAAAGGATGGATGGTTATTGTTCTTCCCGGTGATCCCTATTCAAGGATTTATATCCGATGAACCTTCGGACAGGTTATGACAGATGTTTGTCAAGAGTCATCGATATGAGGATGTTATATGTTCATAGGTGTCTTTTTGATTATATTTGATGTCGTTCATAGGTGTATTTGAGATGAGATGTGGTTATTGCTGATGATTGAGTGTTGGATGTATACTATGAGCTTCGTATGGCTCAGTTACGGAAGAATCTCGAGCTTTTTATTGCCAGGTTGCGACAATAGCTCAAGAAGAGGTGGAAGCATTAGAGCGTTAGGTGTGATGGCTTGAGAAGTATTCATTGGGAAGGTGGTACATGGTACACATAATTCGATAATATTAATATACTACTCTATTGACTTTCTATATTTTGTGAGTGTGGCTGGTATGGTTGGGTGGATAGATTCCTTGATAGGCTTTGGTTCCTTTTGTTTTCTCTTGGTGAATTAGGATGTATCCCCACATGTGCATGATATCTTTAGGTTTTCCTTCTAAGTATACTTGAAAGCTCACGCAATGTTTACATTCCGGTTTTCAAGAGGACTTCAGGGACCGTGCGGGACATTGCTAGTTGGGGGTTGGAGTTTTTCTGGTTGCAGTTTTTGCATTTTTTTTGGTATCGTACTTTGGAGCATTTCATACACTTGTATTTTTATTTCATTATTGTATAAAACATGCATATAGGTTTGGTTTTGGGTGTATATTCATTTAAATGTTTCATTTCTTTTCATGTTAGATTCATCCTATTTCCCGATAAAAAATAATAAAAAGTGTAATGCCTCCCATATTTGTGAAAACTCATACCCATTGTGGTAGTCGACACTCTTGGGACTACTGGAGGGGGGACTTGGGGTAACTATCTCCCTTTCAACATTTTCATCACTAGAGGGGAATCATTGGTGGGAGCTATCTCAAGAGGGGCATCTTTTTTGGGAGGGCATCGTGAAAATTGAAATATGATTAGTTTATTGAATTTTCTACCTCGATATTTTAAGTTCATACTTTGGTGTGATACGTTTTTATAATATATATATATTTTCATCAATGCATGTTGAAATAAAATATGTATAATTGCACAGTGAGATTGGGTATTATATATTAGTGTATTAGTTGGCCTCCACACTGCATTATGTATCGAGGAATAAGGTAGTAATTTTATTTGGTGTTTTCATTTTTATCTTTTTTTGTGATATTGTTGTGACAAAGGCGATAGTAGCATTTGATGCAGTGTAATAGGAAGAAAAATAAGTCTTCATCTCCAAATAACGAGTAAGGGCTTTTATATTTTATTTTATTTTCTTCTTCAATGTTTACTTATGGGTTTCCTCGACACTAAATCAACAATTTTTTCAAAACAATGATAAATTTTAGTAAGGTGATTCATACTAAAATTACTTTCGTATAAGTTTGGTATGTTGTTTATTTATTATTGATGGGAATTGTTTAATTAATTTTATATGGGATTAGATATCTTGAAATAATTTTTTTGAAATTCCATATCAATGTTCTTGTATGGGAGAAATATATATTTACATATTTTGAAATATATTTTTTGTAATGAGTTTCAGAAAATTTAATTTCAAATAATTCTACTTGGTTAGAATTGAAATTGTATTAAAAATATTCTTCCAATTGAGTTTAATTGAAAAATACTACATATGGGTTATTTGATAATATATTATAAGTGGGTAAAGGATTTCATTTATTTAAATTATATTTTACCTTTATCATGCTAATGGTTTAATGTTTATTTATTTATTAAAAAACAAATTATATTTGTTTTAAGATTTTTATATGAATATTTATTATACAAGTTATTAATATATATATATATACATAAATGGACTTTTCAAATGGGTTTATATATATTTATAGATGAATTCATTAATATAATGTTTATAATATTATCGTCAAATAATAGAAATAATTTCTAAAAATTGATCAAAACATGTCACCATGTTTTATCAAAAATATGGGCGTTTGAATTGCACATATACATAGAAATGTGTTATGCATACATAGACACTCATTACATTTATAATAATTTCATTTTTTAATTTAATTTTTTGTTAGGCTTTGTCCTAAAATTAATAATGTCATGGAAATCATAGAATTTGTTATAAATTTTTTCCTTTACATCTATTTATGTATATAAATTTGTTAATTAATATGTTTATGTTAAGAAAATTTATTTTCTAATATAACTATTAAAGATTTTTCATCGATGAAATAATTATTATATGTATGGTCTAGCTGATAAAAGTTTGGGAAGAAACCAAAAACGGGAATGATAAAATTGAAATTATACATATATATATATAACTATGGATGTGAATTTTACTGTATTGACATATTTAAAGGTAAAAACTCCAGTGACCCATAGTAGTATATATATATATATATAATGAAAACGTTAAATTTTTTTGAAAAATATTGGAACTTATTCATTTTAAAAATAGAAGGTCCTTGGAGAGTGAACCCATCCTTTACTAAGTGGGTAGGCCCAAGACAACATTAGACGAATTATGTTGCCTCAAAATGATGTTTTGTTTTCAGGACGTTTTCTTAATAATTTCCAAATAAATTCAGTAGATTAATTTTAAATGTGTTTTCGAGGTATAATTATTATTATTTTTTAAACAATTATTTTATAAATGCATTTTTAGATGAAAATTTCAAATGTATTTTCAAGGTGAAATATTAAAAAATGACTTATCAAAGGTTTTCAAAACACCTTACTGGGCACCTATTTTTCTCACCCGACATTTTCAAAATGTTTTTCACAGGTTACCTTGGAATCTAGTGTTAATCGCCTTTGTTGAAGCGTGCGTGGAAGCGATGTTGATCTTTTTTTAGTTTTTTTCGTAACTCTGATGTTTTTTAGGGTATATATTTTCTCCAAAACCTAGACCATTAAAAAAACCTCATTTAATAAAATTGTTGTGTAATTTGTAATATTATTTTTTTAAAAATTTACACAGCATTTTCATGCACCGAGTCCGGAAGAGCTGGTTCGGGGCGTTAGAGGGGCATATTGGAAGGTCTTTTGTTAAAGGGTGGTGACTGGTGTAGGAATTATTGATGGGGAACCATTGATGGTTTTCTAAGAAATGGAGGTGATTAAAATATCCATTTTCCACCTTTCTGGAATGTTACAAATATGGGATGGGTCATCATGATAGGATATGGAGGTGACTATCATTGTAGGTTCTATTTTCGGGGTTTTGAGTTACGTAGAAAGTGTTGTGACAAAGGTAGGAATTATCGATGGGGTACAGTGGTAGATAGACTGAGAATGGGTGGTGATGGATATATCTATCTTCCCCCTACCTGGACATGTAGGCTTTTTTATGAGGCACCTTGGATGGTTATCCGAGAAATGTCAGTAACTATCATATCAATATTCTCTCTCTCTGACCTAATAGGCATTGTCGATGGGGCAGCATTGAAATACATCTAAAAGAGTCTGGGGAAATTTAGGTGGGAATAGGAAAACAATATTTTCCTGGGCCAAAATCAATGGAATTGTAACACAAAATGTTGTGGTATAGAAAGTGGTTCAGAAACATCATATAGAACTATCATCACATACCCTATCTACTTCTTCAGGATCGACCAATGTATCTTTTTTCAACCAAAAACCAAGAGCACCGAACATATAGAAACAGATAGAAATGATGAATTCTAGTGAGCCTCAGCATGTGTGTGTGTGTGTCTGTATGTGTACACTATACAAATCCATATACCATTGTTGAATAATTTCAGTGTTGTTATTATATAAACTATTATATCTCCTCATATTTGTTTTCAGTATTTTTTTCTTTTTATGTTTCAATTTTTTTGACCATATTAAGTCTTATGGATCGTTTTTAAATTACTTTTTATATAAATAAATTTTTTACATGGTCTTATATAAAAAACAACAAGAAAATTATTTCAATGTGGGGTACAAAAAACAACCATTGACATCTAGATTTTTTCAACAAATTAATACAGTACAAATTTATTAAAATTTACCATATCAAATATTATTTTTTAAATATAAACATAAATAATTATAAATAAATATTGTTTCTAAAATCACAAATAATATTTACATATATTGGAATGATATATTATTTTACTTATATATATATTCTCCATAAATTGTACAATAGAGGTTTATCAAATACATTCAACTTAATTATTCATGATGGACATAAATGAAATTATAATTCCTAAGGACCATTAAAAAAAATAGACAGATAAAAATATACAAGGACACACCTGCATGAATAATTTCTATAGGACGATTTATTATCATAATCACTCATCATGAATACTTCATTATACACCACTAAATAGGTGATGTGGTTGATAGTTTGTCAGGGAAATGAAAATATAACATGTAGAGGCAGAATATTCCCATCAATCCACAATATTAATATTAAATGATAATTGTGGTGCATGAGTGGTCAATAACACTTTATTTTCCCATTGTAGATAGCTGACATTGATGATCAGCACTACATTGTATCTATTTATGTGATCCCATATAAATGATGAAATTTTTTTCATCATCATCAATTTATATTGTCTTTTTCATCCATAAATGGAGACATGTATATTTGATGACATCTGGATCAATGGGATACATGGCTAGAATTAAAGAACATGAAGCAATTCATTCAGATTATGGATGTTGGGACAAAAAATTACCCACACATTTAACATACACATATTTTTAGTGTTTTAAAAATAAAAAACTCTTATTATCTAGAGTTAATATTCTTAGATATTTTCATAAATCGTTATTTTAAATAGACGATATCATTCCTTGTCTGTCAGAAATGGAATAAAAGATTCCTTATTCCAGCTAATTTACATTGTCTTTTTCATGATTATTGGAATATGTTATTTAATCGCCCAAAAGGGATATATGTGCATAATATTTTAAATGTGTTATTAATATTTTCAAATCCTCATTTAACATACAAGAATTTTATCTACATTTAAATTATATAAATTAATAATTACTATGTTGTGAATGGAATTCGTAGTGCATTAAATGTTTAATACATCAGTGTGGTTTGTATTAAAATATTTATTTAGAGCTTCTAATATTTCATTATGTGAATTGGATTAAAAAAATTTATTAATATCAATATGGGAAACATACCCTTGATAATTTATTAAAATAACAAGGTGATAATTTTTTTCCAGAATAAATGCAGATATGATGGACTAGGATTTTATCTATTTATTTTTAGATTAATGCCCATTATTTATTTCATGGATTATTTATTGGAAAAATGAAATAAATTTTTTAACAAATCATTTTTCCAGAACCTCGACATCACATGAAGAAGTCTCTTATTAATCAAAAAATAATGTTTTCATGAACTTGCTCGCATAAATGGATAGAGTATCTTATTA
The DNA here is from genome assembly GCA_963277665.1 of Viscum album. NCBI lineage: Eukaryota > Viridiplantae > Streptophyta > Magnoliopsida > Santalales > Viscaceae > Viscum > Viscum album. The sequence continues at coordinate 692,679,035 of OY728152.1, forward strand.
TAATTCTTTCAAGTTTTATGATTATATTACTAGTAACATACATAATAATTATTCGAAACATTATCCTATATATAAAATCTATTTTTGTATCATACTTAAAAGTAGGTATTTATGGTTGAACACATGATTTGAGGTTTGTGTAAGAACATACAATCATGGATGTTCAAAAAAATAAATATATCAAAAGTATTGTGAATCTTCATCCTATAAAGGTTATAAAATATGTAAAATTATTTTAATTTCATCCATGAGAGAAGTGGGGATGGATGGAACATTGAAAAAACTTACAACTACCTGATAATTTTTGATTGTGGAACAATTTTGTGGGAGATATGTTATATTTCATTAAAAATAATATAATGGATTCATGTATTCCCATTATAGGTCTCTTAAATGATTAAAGTATCACATTTATGTATTCAATTATGAAGATAAATGAATATGTTCTATTGGGAAGGATTTATAAAAAATTACATATCATGATTGAAGACATTTTTCTATGATGTCTAATACAGGGAAATTGGTAGAAGGATACTTTGAAAAAAATCACTAAAACAATCCTCTATATCAAATATTTGTATGATCCTCACAATGGGTGGAATTTATGAATGATGGATCTATTCTTGTTGAAATTCCATTTATTGATGTGAGATCATGTGATAATATTTTCCATTAAGAAAAGTTTCATAATAAAAAATAAGTTTGGTTTGAATTTAGATAAGAGTGTTTGTATGTTTGATAATATCTTATGAAAATAGAATCCTCCACATACTTAAAAAAGGGAAATCTCTTATATAAACATAAAAAAATATCCAGTGAAAACAACCATGGGTAACAAATCCCCTGATGTAATGGATTTGTTTGATGAGGGATGTATGATCTCCAAACAAATCAATAACATGACATTCATTAATAAAAATAACATTATAATATTTATTTATTCATATGAATATGAAAACATATTTCTTTTTGTGGTTGTCGTATATATTCAAAACTATCATATAGTATATGACTATTTTAAATCTTCACCCTAAAAGAACCTTTTTTATTTAACACATTTTGTTTTATATATTTGTATAATATACATTGTGGGTTGTCTAACTATATTATCAAAGAGATTTTGAATAAGAAATTCATTATGATTAAGTATGGATAATATTCCCCAATGATTGTTCTATATTTTATCATGAGGAAAACCACCTTTGATATGTGTTTGATAGAATTTTAATTGGTTGATGGGAGGTTACATATAAACATTATAGTATATTTAAAAATTAATTGATTATAATTTGTGTGATCAGATATTTTGAGTTATCAACTAATTGATGGATGAAAAATGTTTTTTTAAATGTGGATCTTGATGTGAATCTGGTAACATTATCCATTATATTGACCTGAAATTTATTCATACAACTTCAAGAAATAAATAAGGATAATTTTCCTATTAAATCTAAAAAATATCGTGGTATATGATAGGTTTTTATTGATTGAAAATGATTTTTACTAAAATTTCCTTTCTTAAATAAAATCAAACAAATTATGTCATACAAATCTCATCATGTATTCAATTCATGTCAGTTAATTTCCTAAATATAGAAAATGTATTATAGTTGATTGTCTTAATGTATTATGTCATTCAATGAAATTTTTTATGTTTCTCAATTATTGACCAATAATTTTAACTCAATTATCAATTTTAAACAGAAAAAAAACATTTTATGTCAAACTGGTCACACAATGTATCGTATTTAGGTGTAAATGATCCATATGTGTTACAAATGGTATATGGGTCAATTTCCAAAATTACCAATACTATTTCATTGTGTTTCCTCGTATTTTAGTATTTCAGATTCTTATTGTTATTGGAATATAATTTTAAAATAAAAAAAAAACATTTAGTCCATTATAAACGAAAATACTAACTATTTAATATAAATTAGTCCAAAAAAGATGATATACATTTATTAAAAGAACAAATATAATATTGGTGCATCATCCTTATAGTAGAAATTATTGAATGTTTTTTGTATGTTCATTTTTTCCTTTAATATATCATAGAATGGTTAAAAAACGATTATCTATGACTTTATATCTTCATGATATTTATGAAAATGTACTACCTATTTATCAGGTAAAAATTATAGTGAAATTAACTGCAGTAATTAAATAAAATGATGATAATATTTTTTAAAATAGTTCTTTAATTTCACCTCTTCATTATTTCTATCTACATTCTGAAAATATATTTTTTTTCTATTTATTTCAAAAAAGAACTAAATTTTCACTTTTTAATTAATGTTGTATTTGTATTTTTTTAGTAATGAAAAAATATAAAAAAAAATGTATAAAAAAGTTTTTTAAATTAAATTGTAATTATAAACAAAAATACATTTTGTGGGATTATATTTTGTTGATTAAATACAAAAAAGTTACTAAATTTTACAATGTTTATCCCAAATAATTGCCATTTTTTTACATTCTCAAACAACATTTCGTTATATTTTACATTCTAAAAAAAATTCACCTAATAGTGGAAAAGTTGTTATAAAATATTCTATACTCTTATCTAATGATGTCATATAGTATTGGTATTTATGTGTTTAGGGTATAAATATATAATTTCATATAAAAACAATGTTGGATGAATTTTATATCCTAATTGTTTGTGTACATTGTTCACAAATGGAAAATATTTGTGTTCAACAAATAATATATCTTAAAATATTAAAATAATCATAAAAATCATTTATCATATTATAAAACATAGCATTAAAAATGAAATATTAATTTACTATAATAATACTAAAACATAAATACTACTTCAAACAATAACTTCAAATTTTGGATCAATGGTTCTATATAAATATCAATACCAATAACCATTTTTTCCATTATATATACAGATACAACATATGGTATTTTTGTTTCATTCTTAATTGTGATGAGTTGTTATAATTTTAACACATAACTATCCATATAATATGATTAAATCTTTGAAAAACAAATTATTCACACATTCAGTAGATAGTACGTGATGAATGTATATTGACTCATTTCAAATTTCAGGGTACTCGTTAACAATTTTATTTCACTGAAAATAGTCTTTAAGGTGAAATTTTATCACCTATTAATATATATTATCTACATTCCATGTAATTATGATTTTAGTATCCTCACTTCTATATAGATTTCTAATCATTTGATTTTTTTAAAAGTACCATAAAAATTTGAATGGAATTGATTCATCATTCTGCAATCGAGATGCACCATACAATTGGAATTTTTTTCAGTGAAACATAGTAATTAAAATAATTATATACAATAATTTAGATGATAATGTATTCTTTCATAGTTCATAACAATAAAATATTTATTTTGATTAGTTCAAAATGTTTGTTGAGGAGGATTATTATATTTGTGGATCATATCATTCAAATGAGAATACTGTTCAGTAATAATGGCGTAAATCCATACCAAGGAAGCATTTAAATTATATTTCATTGATATGGTTTAAAATGATGTATATTAAATAAAACTAGTATACATTTGTGTCTTTTCACAACACTATATCTTCAAAACAGTTATGGTTCATTGTGATGTTAATATTCAATTTTAATATTCTTTTCCTCAATATTATATTATACATCATCACACCGACCACTATATCTTCAATAAAATCATTATCATTGTTCACACTTATAATAATATCTGATTATCCATAAAATATAATGTTTTATAACTGACTAGATATATTTAGTTTTAACCATTGTTTACACTCGCATTTATAAAATTTATCTATTACATGATAGGTAATGTGTTCTTATAACACCTCTAGAATAATATGTCTTGAATAATAATATTGTAAACACATAATAAAGTATTTGAGAAGGGTTATATGCATGATCTGGTGAAAATTTAATGAACCTCATCTTCGTTCTTATTTTTCAAAACATGATCATCCATTCTTATTTTATTCATATTAATAGTAAATGATTTAGTAAAATATGTATTTAATAAAAAAAATATAGAAATAGTAAGAACTAATATACTAGAAAGGATATTCATGAATAATTATTTATGGGGAATAAAAATATTTTTATTAGATAATAAGTGATAAATTATTTTTATTATGATTTCTCTGTATTGTTGGAAGGCCTTAAAAAATTTATTGTTTAAAATATATAATGTTACAAACAATCTAATGAACATTTTTTATATTGATAATAAATGAGAGCATATATGGATTCTATAACATTTCATGGTTGGAGTAAATACATAAGGGGGAGTGGATATTCATACATTCCTCACTTTTTACAAGGAAGACATGGTGTTGTTTTAATGATATGATACATATGAGATGAAGATGAACTTTTTTCATATGTTCAAAAAATTGAAATCGACCTATCATCAATTATTGATAACCTTACATTTAACAATACAATAGAAATTCATGGGGTATAACAAATACATGTTTGGATTTGTCTCAATACGTTGAACTGATATTGTAAACTAAAAAGGGAAAAATGATGACATAAAACATACAATAGTGAAGAGAATTAATTTAGTGGGGAAAGGATAATGAAAAAAATAAAAATAAAGATCCACTCATTTTTTTGAGATGAGGATTGGATGATAGTGGATGAGATCCTCAATAGGGTTAGTAGGGTGAATAATCATCTACATGTGAATACATAAAAACCGCATCCTACGAGGGAATGTAATTTAGGTTATTATAATTCCATAATTGGAATTATAACTGCAACTCAGCATAATTCAGATACATTAATTTTAGAGGAAGAAGATATTATTTCTTATGTTGAGTATCTATGATCATATTTATTTTCATTTTTATGGATTTTTTTTAAAATAACAGTTTAATTTTAATAAGGTTTCATAGATAATAAATTATAAGTGATATATAATAGGGTGGGTTGTCCTTATACCAAACAAGAGGCTCTCTAGAGAGACAAGATGAGGTAATAAAATGATCTTCCATATTACCATAACTTTTAATAATGGATAATAAACATGAAAATAAGGTGATGATCTATTTTAATAAATCCAATACCAATGGCATGGTATTGTTGGTATATCCTCAAAACTGTTGGTATATGAAATACCAAGGGTTTTAAGACCATTGGCTTTTCTATCATTAGTATAGACCAATATAAATGGATATGTAAATCATTTTCAATAGTTTTTCTAAACAAACATTTTACTAAACATAGGTATATTAAAAATGATATAACTATACAAACTTCTTGAAAAGCCATTGATATTGGTAATTCGAAAAATCCCTTGATGTTTTTGATACCTTAATCAATGATTTATTCTTCAATAAATCAAGAAATTTGAAATAATGATATTTGGAATAATAAGAGGGAAAATATGAATATGAATATTTAAAAGTATTTTTTATTTATTCAGTGTTATTTGATTAAAAAATCACTAAAAATGTGAAAACTAATACAAACTGTTTAGAAAACAAATTGTATATACAAATAACAATGGTTTTCCTTGACAATTATATATGTATTTTAAATTTTGGGACAATTAGAAACTTTTTTAACTAAAACCATTAGTAAAGGATCATTAAATGTAAGGTATACATAGGTTTTCATCTAAATAATTAGTATAATTTCATTTTATTAGTGAAATTCCAATATATTGTAAAAAATAATTTGTATAGTTGTGACCCATACCAAAGGTTTTTTTAAAACCATTAATATTGTGACATATGATGGTTTTCATTCTTTTTTTTGCCAAAATTTTTTTATATGGTGCTTTTATGGTACATATAGAAACGTCCTTTACAAAACTGTTGGTATAAATCTGTTGTTATTGGTCCAGTTTCTAGTAGTGTATTAAATCGATTTAATATTAATAACTAATAAGACAAAGTATAAGAGATCCCACTTTGATGAATTAATAAAATTAATAATGTCAATACAGTTTGATTGAATCCTGAAATTTTTCAATCCACTCTTGATGGTGAAATTCAATCCATTGTATAATGTATAGTCTTCATCCAATGGTGGATCCCAAAAAATGGAGATAAATATTTTCAGTTGTGATAATGAAAACCAAATAATCATGTACAATAAGACCCATTCCAATAGAACCACTTATAAATGTAGTTTTATACACATTTATCATCAACACATTGGATGGTGGGGGCTCCACAAACTGATGTGAGAACATAGGCATGGGATATCAAGGTGATTCTCATTACGCATCTAAATCTTCTTATGAGATACATCCTTCTTGATCAAAAAATATGGATGTTTTGAAATATTGGAAAATAATAGGTTATATATTTTCACTCATATAATCCATGATATTTTAAATATGTAAAATAATGTTTTTGTGGGGATGGTGGAAGTCCACTTTCAGAATAGAGACACTAAACCGTTCTCTATCTTAATAATCTGATCCACATTTTGGTTCTATGCATTTCATATGTTTCATGGACTGATGATGGTATATCACTACATGCATAAGAGTTTCTTCTTCACTAATGGGGAAGGGTATAAAATTATAATATTTAGTATTTAGTCACATTTGAAAATACATTAATAGATGTATTCCCCTGAAATCGTTTGAAAAGAATGTCCAGACCTTCAGAAGGACCGCTAGGTGCCATCAACATATCTAGAAATCTTCATTTATGTTATCTATATTATATTGGACAATGTATACTTATAATTAACCGCATAAACTCACAACCATTTATTATTTTAGAAAATATTGTCTTGGTATATATCTATTTATCATGGAATACTTATAATAACCATCAAATCCCTTTCATTGAACAATATATTTAGTTTATCAAAACAACATTCATTATTTGCATCAGTAGAATGTGGTAAAACAGAATATTTATACCAATTAGAAACATAAAACGATGTTTCCATCATAGTGAATTTATAAAAAATCCATGGGAACCTCCATATCATGACATTGGATCTATCTCGAGTCCTAAAAAAGAGTTTCTTTTGATGAAAAACACATGATCCATAGAGGAATCTCCAAAAAATCCAATCTGAGTGATAAATGCTACATTGAAAAAGCCATTATCTGAGTAAAATTATGATTAAATTATATGAGTACATGAGGATTGAGGTAAATTAATTGTGTTTGATCCTTTCATTTATGAAATAGAAATTTAGATCATGCTCATGTATTGATAACCCATACCACCATGTGATTTAGTGATCCAAAGAATATCCCAAGCAAACAGAAAACGTTTTTCCATTATTCATACCCGACCATATCATAGCAATGTGAGAGTGAATTTTCCGAATCATAGAATTACGTATCATAAATAAATACATATTTATATGTAGAACTAATTGAGAAAAATAATTTATATGTGCTTCCATCCCCAATTTAGAGACCCTCTAAAAATTTCATCCATGAATTTTTTTTGTTTAATTTTTTATGATGCTCGAGAAAACAACACTTTATGTTTGAAAAAAACTCACATTGATCCAATGATATTTATTATTTTTATCAACCACCTGATTACCTGATGATTTTACAAGATCTTTACTTTTTAAAAGTAGTATAACCTGATGTGATAGAAATTTCTCGTATAGAATAATTATCTGATTGAATGTATGATTTATATTATTATTGGATAAGAAAAAAAAAAGAAATATATTCATAAAGAGTGTCCCTAGATAAAAAAAATCTATTAATGTAAAATAAGATATGTGAAAAAAGTGTAATTAATATGTAAACCACGTCCCCATGAAAAATGTTTTCGTTATCTTGCATAAAAATTAAATTAGAAAAAACACAAGCCATCAAGACACAAAAAAAGGAAAATATCGGCCCTCATATTTGAATAGGATACTATGGTTGAATAATTTAGAGATATTACCATTGATATTGATCTTTAAGAGACAAAAAAAATTTTATGGATGTTTCATCAGTTGAATAATAATATTATAATGCCTAGTTGATTTTAAAAAATAAGTATGGAATCACAATTTAGAATTATATATATCCAAAAATTACAACGAAAAAGAATTTATTAATTGTATTTGAATGTATTTCATTATGAATTATTAAAATAGATTGGAATAATAGGTTGTTATTGAATGGACCTTATTATAATATGCTAGTGATTCTTCTAGGCATGCATATCAGAACAATCAACAATTCACATAGATGATTAAATAATTTCAAAATATGGTTGAATAAGAAATTACCTTTATAAATCACATATTAATCATTGAATATTTAATTTTAAAATCCAAAACATCTAACTAAGACAAATTTTTTCTGCACTGCATGAAAAATGTACCAGCATTGGCATCAGATTAACTCATGTAGCTTATGGTTTGAGAAGTTTAATTCATCCATGATGTTTGAGGGAGAGTGGTGAAAGAGGTTGATTTCTACAAGAGATCATGAATGGTTAAAAAAAGTTCTCTTTGTGTTTAATTTATATGACCAACTATGTTTATCATTTATTTCAATAAATTTAAGGTAAATATGATTTTATAAGGGTGAAATTAATAACTATTAAAAATATATGTTTTATCAATGAGAAATTTTTCTCAGAAAAAACCTATATTTACCATCACTAAAATTATAGTAGATAAAACCTATATTTATCATCACCAATATTATATCACTGATATATATAGGTTTTATGAACAATTTTAATTTTAGAGCAAAAAAAACCTATTTATTATAAAATAAAAAATATTTTAAAATAATATATATTAAGAAAAAATTATTTCTAGAAATATTAAAAATATTTACCTTAATTAATTAATAAACAATCATTAATGCATGCTTTTCAAAAATAAGTGAAACTTACGAACTAAAATACAGTATACCCAAAAAAATATTAAAAAATGTTTACGTTACATTAATTATATAAATTATTGAAAAAAATTTAAAATGAATATATATTAAAATGATGATGAAAATATTAAGATATGAATTATAATAAATATATTATATAGATTATAATATTTTTAAAAATATCATAAGTTATTAAATAAAAATTAATGATAATTTATTATATAAATTTAAAACATGATATGAATATTAACACACTGTAATAAATTATTTAATATATGAATTATTAATCGAATTAATGTAAAAACATACAAAAATGTTTAGAATCCTAAAAAATAAATATTTTTTTTAATTATATAAATTTCAATTATTTTAATGGTATATCACCTTAACAAATGAAAATCAATAGATATTAATCATATAAATAAAATAAAATTTTATAATATTGAATCGTAGTAAATAATTATGTATAAATTAATATTTGAAACATAATAAATAAAAAATTTAAAAATTGTTAACTATTAAAAATTAATAATAATAATTAAAATAAATCATATTAAAATTTATTAATGAAAATTGAATATGTAAATAATAATTTAAAAGTGAATGTTCAAGATTAATTAAATTAAATACATACACATAAATCCCTCGATTCGAATCATGGAATGCCCGTTGGAATATTTACAAGGCATGTAGTGACTCAGGAAAGTGGTGATGTGGGCGTGATGGTGGTAGGCGATAGTGCAAACATGACAAAAGCTCGGTGTCACATAAACGATGATGTTGACAGGAAGCTACACCTAGCCTTTCGGGGCACAATCTTGAGGCTCATGGCCATGGTCCAATGTTCTATGTAATGGATCTTCCTCTACCATGATAAAAAGAGGACGTTGATTTCCTAAATAAATAATAAAATACATACACAATCCTTCCATCCCACACAACATTGATGACGAGTTGCCTCCCATCCTACATCCACAATCCTTCCAACCCACATATTCAATACTACACTGAAAACTACGCTTTAGACCAGTAGTGATCATTCCCCAGACACCACCATCCAACTCTCTCCATATCTCAATCGAAATCACTATCGATACTGCAAATAATGACATTCAACGACACCATCCATCATTACTAGTCGTCGTGATGTACATCCCCATAATTCGTGAATGTTTAAATAATCACCTAAATTTTGTTCAGAATAGCGTAAGTTGGGGTTCAATTTTAGGGAAAATGGGTTGGGTTGGTTATGGTCTTATAATAATAAATTTTATGGATTTCAAACACATTAAAATACTTAAATCATAATAAATAAAAATGAATAAATATAAACCATATAAATTAATAACATATTCAAAATATTTAATCTTATTATTTTTTTTATAAATTTAATAAAATGATTTAATTCCATAAATATTGAAAATTAGTAACTATCGAAAATAAATTAAATAATGAAATAAATATTAAAAATGATTAAATTATAAGAAATTAATTACAAAAAAATTATAATTGTTAATTCATAACATTAATTACATTAATTGATAAAATACAAAATTGAATAAAATTATTTAAATAATTATTATTAATAATGCAAATTATTGACGTATACACTATATTTATTGTTTATAGAAAATATAAAATATTATTAACATTTATAGTTATTAATAAATTTTAACATGTTATTATTTAATTGAATATATACAAATATAAACATATATACAAAATTATAAAAATTTAATATATTTCAAAATTATTAAATGAATATATAATAAAAAAGAATTAATTATTAAAGATACTAAAATTGGAAAGATATAAAAATTGAAAAATTAGTATTAAACCAATAAATATACATACATGTACACATACATCCAAAATATATGCATACAAATATTGGAAAACACATACACAAACACATCCACATAGACATAGGCATATAAACATTAACATACACATACATAAAATTACATACCCAAGCTTTAAAATATATGCATATCTATAAATACGCATATATACATACACATACGACATAAAAAAATACATATACACATACACAAACTAATGAAAATACACTAGTACATACACATATAAATGTATAGGAATACACATACACATGCATTTTCATATACATACACAACCATATAATTACATAATAGTGAATGTGAATACATACACATCTATACAAATGACTATATACACACATACGACATTATCATACACATATACACATACTCTAGCACATACACATGAATAGAAACATGGCGATATAAATAAACATATACATACATGCACACATAGTTAAAAATATACATATATACTTACACAGTCATTGAAAAAAATATTAACATAAAAACAAATTCACATACTTATTCCAAAATAAATACACATTTATATACACTAATACATACATATGTGCAGATGCGTGTAGATACAATAAAAATTTATAAATACATACACGTACAAATACACATACTCATATACATGCACATACACATATGCATAACATAAAAATACAATTACATACACATATATTCATATATTCATACTCACGCATTCAAACCATTGATGTACATAAACACATATACACACACAACACAACACAACATATGATTACACAAACAACACATACATAAACACACACATACCGACACACAGATACAAATGCATATACATATATTATTTAATTCTATATAAACTGTTTAAATATATTTTACATTATTATATGTAATTTATGAAATTTAAATATTATATAATAATATATAATAATGTATAAATATATATTATTCTGTGTGTTATCTAATTCAATGTGTCATTTAGCAACGCTAAACAAAAACTACACATAAATGCAGGACATTTATCGTTGTTTGAAAAATGTTTAGGGAAAGGGAACCATTTTATTAGTTCTTTTTAAGCAGTAATGTTTTATACAACATCATATAAACTTATGTAACAAGAATATAAAATAATAGGGAATTTATAATGGGGGAAAAATAGAATTTATCGGATTGATAAAGTGAAATGTTGATTATAAATTGGTATTAAATTCATAATTCAATGAATTGTGTATTTATATTTTAATATAACATATGATAATAAATTAATTATTTTTATCAATATGGGTAAAAAATACATTAATTTATACAACTGGTAATTCATATTAGTTGAATCAGCATAGGAAATTAGTTTTCTGGCATATCGTGTTGGGAGGGAGGAAGTGGTCATAGTGTGACGCTTTTTGTTTGATACTATATCATTCATTTCACTATTGGAAAAAAAGTTTATACTCCCGGAGTTGGTGTCCTTAACACATAGTTATGGTGAATAATAGTTAGGGTTTGAAAGCGTTGTTTCCAAACAGCTCTGTCCGAATTGGTTGATTCTGGTGTAAGGAATTACACACATTAGGGAAGTGACATTCAAATCCCTATTCACCCATTTGGCCAGGAAGGTTTTGTAGATGGGGAATTGTGGTAGATCATCTAAGAAATGGTGGTGACTATGGTAGGGATTATCTATGAGGTGTCTCCGAAGGACTTTTATGGAAGGGAAGTGGAGGAAGGTAGTGAAATTAGTAGGCTTTGTCAATGGGTCACAGTGGAATCTAATTTGAGAAAAGGAGGTGAAGTTATAGGACTTATCGGTGTGGTGTCATGGATTATTTTCTGGGAAATTCTAGAGATATATTTATTATCTTCCACATGTCTTGCCTGGAAGTCATTGTCGATGGGTCACAGTTACTGTTTGTGTTGATGACTATCTATATAAGGGATATTAATAGGGAATCATGATAGGTATAATGTACAATGACTATAGTAGGCATTGAATAATGTGTGTTTTGGTTGATTGATTGAGAAAGGGATGTGAGAGTCATAACCATCTTACCAATGTTTGTCCTGGTAGCTGTTGTTGATGGGGAACCATGGATGTTTGTCCAAAAAAGGGAGTTGATGGTCATATCCATCTTTCGACCATCTAGCATAGAATGAATTATCAATGGGGAATCATGGAAGGTCTTATGATAGATTCCATGGTATCTCACTGGGATAGAGGGAAATAGGTTGGATGTTGGCCTCTCTCTATGGAATGGTCAGACAATATGATGTAGTATATAATTGGGGTTTGAAAACCTCATTCAAAACATTCTTCATGGACCCTAACTTCTTCTTAATGATCATCCAATTCAAATTTCATTCTTCAACCAACACTCTAGTCCATCGCAGACACAAAAACTCATAGAATTTATTGATTACGGTAAACCGTGTCTCTTGTGTTTGTGCAGGTAATTCAACTAATGATTCAATATTCCAACATTGAATAATTTCAATTATCTCATTATTATAACTATTATTTTTCCTCCTCATTATTTTCCTTAATATATTTTTAAATTTATGGTCTAATGTGTTTTGACCACATTAAGGCACTTGGGCATTTTTTGTTTTCATTATAAATATGCCAATTTCTTTGTTCATATAATATCAAAAACCCCACGAGATAATCATGTCAATGTGTGCACACAAAAGAACAATGGAATTCAATATATTTCATTATAAATATAATAAAATAATTTTTTTAAAATTTATTGTATCAATTATTTTTTTATTAACTGGAAACATAATACATTATAAATCACATGTGTTTCATAAATCAGTGATAATATTTATTAATATTGGAAATATAACATATTTTACATCAAATATTTTTATTAAATAAACTATAATATTTATTAAAAATAAAAATATATAATGTATTATAATATTCATCATAATAAAAATGCATCTTGTATTATAAATTAAGTAATTTAAATTATTTAAATGTATAAACAAAATGGTCAATCATTTATATATATACGTTATATTAAATTCATTTTAACTGAATTCAATACAAATATTTTGAATATTTTTTAATATTTTTTAATATTATTAATGTATTTAATCTAAATCATAATCCATATAATTAATTCATATATATTAATATATGGAAATAACTTTTTTTAAGAATACAATATATAATATGAATTGAATATTTAATCCATTTTTTTAAATTCATGGGATAATTTTACTTTATTATAATTTTATGGAAAATATGATATTTATTTTATTTATTAATAAATATATCATCTAGAAGTTTATATATTATGTATAAATTAACATGATTTTTTATTCATAAATACCTTTTTTACTGTTTTAAAAAATACCATTTTTACAGGTTAAATTGGAACCGTCACAAAGGACAAAACCAAAAAAACCACATTTAAAAGTCAAACACAATACCAAATTTCATATTGAAATGACTTTTAGTGATATTAAAATGAATCCTGATATAGGTATAGTGGGATGGTGTGATCTTTATCCCATTTAAGAGTTCCTCTAAAGAGGATCAAAACTACATGGTCTCTATTTATGGCTTCCATCAAAAATGATTAAAAAAATTTCCATCATCATCAATGTATATTTTCTTCAATAAAATTATAGGGAAAAAAGTATATTTTATAACATATGGATCAATGTGATAAATGGATTAAATTACAAAACAATAAATTATACATTCAAAGCATGGATGGAGAGACAATAAAATCCAAAAAAATTAAAATCCAAATATTATTAGATTTTTATAATTAACCATCAATTATTGTCTAGTTTAATATTGTGAGAGATAAAACTAAATAATTTTTTAAAATCACAAGATAACATTCCATGAGAGTCAAATATGGGTCAAAACATTTTACATAATCATACTTAGGTATATCAGTTGATGCCTGATTATTGGAATACACAACATGAGTCCCCGTAAAAATGGATATATATGTTTAATATTTTCTTATTTGTTACTAGAATATTAGAATACCAGTTTAAAATAAAGTAATTTAATTGTGATTTTAATTATATTTTATATTAATTTTCATGTAGTGATGTGAATTCTACATGAATTAAAAGACAAAAACTTTGGTGTGATTTGTCTCAAAATGTTTATCTGGATATTATATTCATTTGTATAGTGAATTGGTGTTAAATAAGTTAATAATATCATTATGTGAAACATACCATTGAAGATATTTGTCAAAATCAATTGGATAATTTAAAATGAAACACAAATGAAGATATGTTGGAGGAGGGTGATATTTGTTTCTTTTTAGTTTGGTTCCCATCATATATTTCATGGATGATTGAATGGACAAAAGAATTCATGTATGTTTCAAAACAATTTTGGTTACCCTATGAATCACATGAATATATTTCTTATCAATATTAAAATAAGGTTATCCTGAACAGGCTCAAATACATGGTGAGAGAGTCTTTTCATAATTTCATCATGTAGGATGATAAAAATATTGGTAACCTACATAATAATGATCTGAAATAGTTTCTTATATATACAATATATTTTGGTATCAATCAGACAAGAAATTATTTCTATCTTAAGAAGAGAATAATATTTTAGGTAGAAAATTCCTATCAAGGATGGCAGGAAAATTGAAAATATTATATGGATTATGGATCATATTCTTTAAAAGGATTGAAATTCTGAATATTTTTTAAAAATATTATACAAGTGAGAAGTGGGGATACATGGATCATAGATCATATTACAAAATACCTCAAAATATTGGAGAAAGGAACACTTTGTGGAATATATGTTACATTTCATTAAAAATTATGTTGGGGATTTATATATTCTGAATATCCAACTCCTATATGCTGATTTTTTTACATTTTTAACTTTTATTAAGAAGATTAATGAAATGGTAGTTTTGGGAAAAAAAATTTTGGAAATTAATATCTAAATATTTGACATGATACTATAATTTTTTAAGGAGTGCAACTGTTTTAATGATTATTTGAACAAATTCCCCATAAACAAGAATCTATATCAACAATTTGTATGTTCCTCGCAATGGGGAGAATTTCATAAAAATGGTTCCCTTCTTGTTATATTTTATTTATAGATGTTCTATTGTAATATAATAATCCATTGATAAAATAATTATACATGAAAATAGAGTGAGGTGTGAATTTAGATAACCATGTCTGAATATTTGACAACATCATAAGAAAATGTTACCCTCCTCTTACCAAACAATGAGACATTTCATTTCAAAGAAAAAAAAAGATGTTGGGTGATAATATACTAGAGTTTCAAATCCTTGAATCATTGTAGTTGTTTTATCAAGGATAGAGAACCGCCCAAAAAAAGTGACATGAGATTAATTGATGATAATTACTCTATAATATGAATCTATTCATATATAGATGAATAAATGTTTCTTGGAATGAATGTGGGATTTACTCAAAACTATCATCAAGTTATTGAATATTTAAAATTTTCACCTTACAAAAACTTCTTTTTATATAAATTTTTTATTTTATCATTATGTGCATTTAAAATATGGGTTTCTTAAATAAATTTTAATAGTGATTCAGAGTACTATCTAATTAAAAATGAAATATGGAAATTATCCCTAGGATAATGTTTTTATTTGACCATGAATAGTGCCACATTCAAAAGGTGATTGTGGTATTTACATTGGAAGATGAGTTTTTATATTTTAATGTTAATGTATCTTTAAAAATTATATTGGTGATAATTGGTGAGATCATAGATTTTGAATTATCAATTACATGTTCGATGGCCTATGTTTTTTTGTTTGCAGATCATCGCATCAAACTAGACACACTCTGTGTAAGATTGATGTGAAATTCATTAATTCAACATCAAGAATGTCTTAAGGATTATTTTCCTAAATAATCATGAAAATATTATTGCGTTTGATAGGTTTTTAGTGACTGATAATATTTTTTAACGACAATTTCATTTCTAATCTAATATTACACACATTATGTCATACTGATCTCATCATGTGTTTGATTTATGTCAATCCATTCCCAAAAACATAAAAAATTAAATATTGATAATTTTCATAAATTATTAAGACAATATAAAAATGTTTTAGTTGTTTTTTAGTAATTTAAAGGTTATTTTAACATATATATCAATTTTAAATGAAAACACACATTTTATGTCATATTGATCACATCATGCATGATATTAAGGAGTAGATGGTTCTTACATGTCATAAATAACATAATAGACATTTTTCAAAATTACCAAATTAATTTGAATGTGTTTTCCCCACATTGAGTATGTCAGATTAATTATATATTGAAAAAAAATTAGATAGGAAAATACAAGTTATCTACTATGAAATTTAAAACAAACACTACTAAAAACAATCATGTCAAATAAAGAGGATATACCATTATGATGAGAGTAAATAGTGTATGATCAGGTCATTTTCTGGAGAAATATCGAGGTAAATTTTAGCTAATTTTTTAAATTTATGTACCTTTGAGTTGTGTTATGACTCGAGTTATGATTGGGTGATTTTTTTAAGAAACAATGGAAGACTGGGGTTCGGCGTGGTTAGCCCGTAGATTTGAAAAACCAAGAAAATATGTCAGGTAGGAGTGGTTGGGGAATGTTTTTTCTAACAATGTGCAATGAATTTTTCTAGGTTGGAGTTGATCGGATGGATGAATCACATTTTGGCCTAACATTGTGGCCTCCAAGGTAAAACCGTGTATGTAGGATAGATTATTCCAAAAATGGTTTTAAACCCACCAGAACAATGGAATCATATCTAATCATTCCTTGTTTAGGGCTTGACAATTTATAGGTGTTCTCGAAGCCTTCTGAAGGTATTACAAGGTGATCTGAACACCTCTCTTTGAGATCAAATTCTCTCATTGGAGATCCTCTCTCCTCCTAGTACGTGGGTTCCATCCTGATGCTTCTCTAGTTCACTCTCTTATCTTTTCTAGATCATTTCATTGAAAATAATCCAAGTTATATTAGATCAAAACATTTTAGTTGAGATATAGATCTAGGATTGTTGGTATAGATTTATTTTTTCATGATATTAAGTCCTTATCTTAATTTTGGATTTAGGGGTTTAGATCTGGAGTGTGATCAACGACATTGCCCATCTCAGATTTGGGGGTTTTCATTGTCCTAAATTCTAATAATATACTGATGTAGGTGATATAAATCGAACACCAATAGTCCTGATTTATGATATGTGGATGTGAGTTTATTATTTCTAGATTCCTTAGAAAAATGATTTCTTAAATTTGGGAATTAGGAAAGTGGAATTGTATTTATTTTTCTCAGTGGTTAATTGATAATGGAGTTATGGAAACAATGATGTCGGTTTCCCAAATTTATATTTTGGACTTTTTATGGGATTATATTAAGTAACTGAGATATTTAATTGATTATGATAAGATAATTTATTAAGGGGAATAAATTTTGTAATTTTGACTGGCTATGTAAGATAATTATTATTGAGAAATAATTTTATGGTGGGATGTTTACAATATATAATTAATTGAGAGAATTAATTATATTCCAGTTTGTGAGCTATGATAATTAATTGTGATAAGTAATTATGACTTTTAGGATTTTGATATGGATAATTAATTGTGAAGAATTAATAATTGAAAGAGAATGGTATTGATTGGTTAATTAATTAATGGGTTATGTGCTTAGATAATTTTTTAATTAACTAATAGACCTTTAAATGTTTAACAGATCGTTTGACTTGTAACTAAATAATGTATAAAGTACATTTGAATTAAATAAATGTTAAATAGATGAGATATTTTTTGTTCTAGACAGGTCTTTCTAGACTAATTAGTGTTGGGACATGGACTTGGCGTTCCTCTCCAATAGTTATCCAAGGATGAGTTTATAGGGTTATAAGCATGATGACCTACACTGAATGAGATATAAAGTGAAAGTAATAGAGAACTAAACATAATGATATTTGGGGATATGGTAATGAATACTAACACTAAATTAATGATAATAATGAATGAATACTTAAATATGATTTTAGGGTATTTGGAATGAAGACATACATTCAATGAATGCTAATATTGAATGATGATTCAATTGGAAAACATGAATTGAATATTGTCTTAATGTGAAGAATTAAAATTAAATGACAATGTGATAACTATTGAAATTATGAATTGTATTTTTTTATAATGAAGCATGAACTGTCTTTTTACTAGACTAGTTTTTGAAACTATTGTCGGTGGCCAATTGAGTAGTACTCACACCTTATTCGGACCGCCTTATTGGCACACGAGTAGACTTGTTTGTTGCAGGATAGGATAAGGTAAAGGCCCTAGGATAAGATGCAGTTTGGGATTAGAGCATGGTGGAGGGAACCTGATATTGTTCAGATCCCATTTTGGAGTCTTTATATCATTAATTTTAGTTTAATTATTGTTATTTAACAAGACTGACTTTCCATATCCTCTATAATAGTCAAAACCTTCTATAATACGTGGATGTGCACATGAGGTAATATGATCAACCGAATTGGGGAACCGCTCAGTGGAACATGGGTTAGGACATCAAAAAGTGAAATCAAAGGATTGTTAACTGATTTCTTCTTCATTTTTCTTACAAAATTGGGAATTTTAGAAGGAATGCTAGGATGATTATATAGTTGATAATGAGCTCATGTAGGGGAGTTGCAAACCCATGTATTGGAGAAAATCAGAGTAATCTTGGTTGGATTGTTATGATTATCTTTTGTTTTTATAGTTGGATATTTTTTCACCTTGGTATATTCCCTTGTGGTGTGATGTGATATTTGTTTTAAAAATTGATGAATTTCAAGTCTTCGACTAAAGAGGCACAATACACGAGTCTTCATGAAAAATTCTAGGCACTCAGGGTTATTGTGACCTGTATGATTTTAAGAAATAAATAAACTAGGATATGGTTAAGTTGTTGAACATGAACTATTTTTCCTTGTTGTGATATTGAAATAATGATGCAATGTGAGAATAAATGTGTGTCTAGTGAGAACCATGATTGTTTAATTGAGTATAAAAAAATAATTAATGGTTGAATTTATTAAATGGAGATAGTGTGATTAATTAATGGCTGAATTAATTAGTGAGAAATAATGTACATTATTTATCAAGAACTGGGTGTAGTATGGTTAAGGGTAGGGATATAGAATCTGTGTTTATATTGTGGTGAGAAATAGTGGGAATGTACATGTGGAAATTTTTTTGTGTTAACTTATCCTCATAATTAAATGTATTAAGGATGAGTCATGAGACCAAATTCTTGTTTTTGGATTTTTTGAGATATTAAACCATGATACTTTTTTGGGGAGAGTCCAATGGGTATGTCTCGGAATGAACATCCTGACAGATATATTGAGGTACCATTGGTGAAAATTGAGGAGGAAGGGGAATAGTTCTAAGAGAACTTTTCAGGTTTCATTCAATTCACAAAGATAGATCCATGGAATGTTTTGAAACAAAATTCTGAGTTGACAAGGGAGTTTCAGCTACTTCACGCACCTACATTAACTAGTGAGGGTGGACCTGAGGGATATAATATATAGATTGAATCCACTGGTACAATACATGAAAACTTGAATACAATGGCTGAGTGTCGGGTCATGTTGGATTTTTATATGATATGGTGTTCAGTAAATAAATGGTGGTACATTTAGGTATGATCTAGATATAATGATGTGTTTTTGTAGAATTACATGTTGCAGAAATTCATACTGCACATATATCCAGACACACTGAGGTTTGGGAAGGATTATGAGTTTTTGCATCTGACCCAAGGAATCATTCCCATAATGGAATACTCTTGATCTTTCACTGATTTACAATGTTTTTCTCTAGAATTGGTAGTAGATGAGGATTCATCAGAAATTAAGTTCATGCCATACGTATGTATGGAGTTAAGTCCTAGGTGAATATCATAAGGCATAATAATTTATCATAAGTGGTTAATCAAGATCACATTTCATAGGGTAACCTGAATGAATCATCATGTACTAGACAAATAGTTGTATGATTTAGAAGTGTGCCTTTTGAGTGTAGGGAGCACCATCATGAAAATCATAGTCAAGATAGTGGAAATCAAGGTGGACATACAGGAGGAACACTGGCATTGGATCATTCTCATGTACTTTTCAACTACTGTGGTTGGTAGTTACACTATCGTACACATGTTTCTCAACCACCAGTGGAATGAAATTTTTGTAAAAAATTAGGGATCCGACATAAGTTTTGTAGGAAACAGTGGCAAGCTAGTGCTAAAGGAGTAACTACTAAGAATCAAAATGTGGAAAGAGGGTCTTCTACAACATATAGTTGTAGTATATGTAGTTCTAATAGAAGAGGTATTAGAGTTAGTGGACACGGTTCATCAAGGTATGATCACCTGTAACAACAAAGTAATGTGACTCTGGTGAGTAAGATGACATCACAAGGAAGAGGGGAAGGATAGTTACGTGCAGATCAATCTAAACTTATGGAGAGCGATGCTAGTATATCGATAGTGAGAGGTATTATTATAGTTTCTTCAACTTTATCTATTGTGTTGTTTGATACCAGTTTCTCTCATTCCTATAATTATTTAATCTTTGAGAAAGAACTGATCCTGGAGGAGTTGTCTGTAAGAAAGGTGATGTCTATAGACACACAATTGGAAACATAGTCTAGGGATAACTTTTTATGAATGGGATATTTTATAGCGATTAGAGAGTATTGTTTCCATTGGGATATATATTTCATTAATATAACGAGCATCGAAATAATTATGGTTATAGACTATCAGATCACATACTAATCCCACATAGACTGTTACAGCATGAGAGTGACATTATTATTTCTTGAGGGTGACCCTTTTTCCCTTCATGGATAATGGGATATCAATGAAGGTAAATATGTAAAATTACTCAGGAACTAGTAGATATAATATTCATTTTTTCTAGTATTTTTATAAATTATGGGAGTGGTATGTCCTTCCACAAGTAGTATAACTATTTCAAGATGTATTTTCTGATGAATTTTTATTGTTTCAACCTAAGAGATATGTGGAATTCACTATTGGGATCATGGGAAGGTGTAATTAAGTATCTATTACACCTTATAGAATGGATCCAACTGAGCTTCAAGAGCTAAAAATGGAGTTGTAGCAGTTGGAGTTTAAAGGGTTTTTCCGTCAAAGTACTCCACCTTGGGGATCGCCTATTTTGTTTCCAAAGAAGGCTGATGGGAGTTTATGGTTGCCTATCGATTACCAGAAGTTGAAATAAATGAATTTGAAGAACATATATCCTATTTTTTATATCTATTATCCTTTTTAATATATGAAGGGGGATTATATGTTTTCAATGATAGAACTTATAGTACGGTATCATCAGGTGAGAGTCCACACATCTGATATACCAATAATTGCGTTACAGAGATTTTATGGATTTTGTGAGATTATTGTCATGCCATTGGGTTGAAAAATTATATAGCAGTGTCAATAGCCTTGATTAATATAATCAATCACCCATATTTACATCAAATTTGTGGTGGAGTTTGTGAATGACATATTGGTTTACTCAATCTCTCATGCTGATCATTCCGAACTTCATGACATAATATTGGGTACATTGAGAGAGTGTCATCTATATTCCAAGAAATCAATGTGTCTTCATTGGATTAACATATAAAAGTTTTTAGGGAACATAATCTGAGAAGAATGTGTGATAGTGGAGCCAAAAAAAAGTCACAACAGTTGTATAAAGGGATCAAACTAGAATGTTTCTGATATCCGAAGCTTTTTTGGATTAGCAGGATATTACAAGTTTTTTATATGGTACTTTTATCAATTTGAATAACTACTTAATGGTTTGAAAATTGTAGGTATATATTTTATATTGATAGAACCTTCCAAAAATTATCTCCAGGAGTTGAATAGGTTCTTGAAATCAGCACCAGTATTCATCTTACCTATGTCAGGTGAGGAGTACACGGTCTACTGCAATGCTTATAAGATAATATTCAATGTTGTGTTGATTCATGGAAATTGAGTTGTTGCTTATGGGACATTGTAAATGTGGCCACATGAACAAAATTAACCAAGTAATGACCTCATGTTGGCAACAGTAGTTTATGCTCTTATGTGCTGGAGACAATATCATTTGGATGAAAATTTTATTCTTTTTACAAATCACAAAAGATTTATGTATATCTTATCCCAACAAGACATGAATCTCGAGCAGTGTAGATGGGTAGAGTATATGTAGTCCTTTGATTTATAATTTCAATATACACCCAGGAATGGTAATATTTTGGTTGATGCATTATGTTGGAATACCCAAACTCAATTGGTACATGAGTCAGGTTCCGAGAATAATTTGATGATATATCTAGTGGAAATGCATGCGGTATTTCATGATAGACAATAGAGGATTCCTCTTCATTTTAGGATATATAAGTATATACTCTTGATATGTATTAGGGATAGGATTTATGATGATCCATAGTATTTATCTCTATTGGAATGCCTTGATGGTGGTGAGACACCTTTGACTGGATGATATATTAGGATAAGATCAACTATGTGATTAATTCGGTTGTTGTGCAGACAAGTATGTGATAAAAACTGATGCGATAATTTCATGCTTCAATGTGGGTGGGACATAATGTGGTGAAAAAATTTACCATTTCCTACAATTAATTTTTTGGTCGCTAGGTATGAAAAAGGGGATAACAAGGTTTTTAACAAAGTGATTCACCTATCTACATTTGAAGGTATAGCATCAATTACATGGAGGCCTACTGCAGACATAACCGATTCCGGAATGGAAATGGGATGATGCAACTATATATTTAGCGGTTGGACACCCAAAGACTCTTAGTATGACTGATTCTATTTGGGTCACTGTGAATTGGATTACGATGGTCACACAATTCCTGATCATCCAGTAAACCATTACATTAGTGCATTTGGGAGAGGTATATTTGAGAGCGATAATTCATTTTCATTGGTTGACATGGACTATAGTATCAGATAGCAGTTTACTCTATACTTCATGATTTTGGAGTGAAATAAAAATGAACTTCTTAATCTTGTTTTGTTGCGTACAACCTTCCACACATAGACATATGGTAGTCGGATAGCACCATAGATGTGTTAGAGGAAATGCTACGAGCATGTGTACATGACTTAGGTGGTTCGTGGGAAAGAACTTTTATTTAGTGGAGTATACCTATAACAACAGTTATCAGGATACTATTCAAATTTAACCATATATGTAACATTAAGGTAGGCATTTTAGATCTACTATATTTTGGTTAGAAGTCGATGTTTCATAGTTTATGGGAAGGAGTCTCATTATAGAGACATTAGAGCCGGTGAAGTTCATTAAGAATTGTAGGGCTACTACTCTGAGTTGAAAAAAGTCATATTATGATTGAAATAAATGACCCCTAGTGTTTCACATTGTTTATTTAGTATAAAATTGTTTGAAAGCTTTATTGGTTCACCACAGGATACGAAGGCTGGGAATGATGGCGCCCAGGTTTTTTTGACAGTTTGAGGTGATAGAGAGAATCAGGCCAATGGAATACCAATTAAAACATCGACCTGAATTCATAACTATTCAAGATACATTCCATGTGTCACAGCTACGTTCGTATCACCCTTACCATTCACATGTGATTGATGTGTATGATAAGGACCTCGAGTGAGATGCATCACTGGAGGAGCAGTTGATATTTGTGATGGGTAAAAGATGAAAATAGTTATGAGGAAATATGGTGATGTTATAACATGTGTCATGGAATTGTGGAAGTGTTCATGAGGAATAAAGGGAATGGTAAGTAGACATGAGGGATAAAAGGACCTATCTTTTGGGCTTCGAATCATTGATATGTTTGGGAGTGCACCATGTGGATGTGTTGTTATAAGGTAGGGAGATTGTAATATCCTGGTTTTTTTCGGATCAATATCTGTTGGTATTTCTCATAATTTTTTTGTTATTATTTAAGTAAAAATGAGTTGGGGTATGACCTTGGATGCGTTTGGGTGATATTTTAATGAAACTAGGGATGATAGGGGTTATTCCTGGTTTGTACACGATATTGAATAAATGTGTGGATAATGTATGTTGGCATGGTTGGTGCATGGTTTGCCAAACCTTGTGCATTATGTCATGTGGGAAGTTGAATTATATAAAATAGGAACACAATTTTTCCAAACTGTGAAACCTCCCAGGTTAAACAATGCGCACAACCCCGTTTATTCTAAAAAATTTGATTAAAAACCACCTGATCCCTTGAAACCTCTCTAATTTGACGTAGGCTCAGGCTTGAAAATTTCTAGGCATTACCAAATACATCCAATGGGATCCGAAGGTGATCCAATCACCATTATAATATATAATGATTATTCAATTGGGAAGAAACAATTGAAAATAGTCCTAATGTGGTGATTAAAGATTAAATAAAAATGTGATACTAGTTTAAATTATGCATTATATTTATTGATTTGTAAGACAATCTAAAATATATTTTGACTGAACTATTTTTGACACCATTTGTGGTGGAATACAGAGTTTTACTCACACCCAATTCCAGATGACTAACCGACACACGACTAAACTTTTTTGTCGAGGGACAAGATAAGGGCAAGGACTTGGGATAGGTTGTTCTTTTGGATTGGAGAATGGGAAAGAGAATATTATGTGGTTCGGTACCCATATTGAAGTTATTATGTCATTAATATTTGTTTTATTTTAGTAACATCACACTTGAATTGGCATATCATGATTTAACTTTTAGAAGATTTTTTTCTCTTTTTGACTTTCATATGTGATGGTATTGATATGATTATTTATATGTTTCCACACTTTTCTATTGTTGTTTTCTCTCACAGGTGTTGTGTTATGATAAAATAGGGTATATTATCCCCAAGACCTACTTACCATACCCTCACTACTAGTCATCACCAATTGGCATACGTGGAGACACAATTAAGAGCATGTAACCAACCAACTCGTTGCACCACTAAGTGGCACACGAGTTTGGATGCCACAAATAATATATGACTACATAGTAATTATTATAGACATTGCTGATAATTTTTTTTCTATAATGCTTTTTTGCATAATATAGCACAAAATGTTTATATTAAAAATATTGATGTAGTTATTTCATCATAGTCATTATGAAAAATAACTACACATGTATCAGGTAAAAATGATAAGGATATTATCTAAAAACTTGAATTTAAATGATTATAATATTTATTAATCAAGTAGTATAATGTCACCAATTCATGATGTCTCCATACATTCTGACACAATTATTGTTGGTCATTCATATTAAAAAAAATATTTACTATTTTAAATAAATGTTAAATTCAATTTCTGTTTAGTAACGAAAAAATATAAGTAAATAATTTTTTAAGTAAGTATTTTATATGAAATTGTAATTATTATAAAAAATACAACATTAGGGATACTAGTATTTTTATGGAATAAAATATCACCCTTATATTTTCAAATATAAGACCATAAATAATTTTTATTAATTTTTTTAGTTTCTCAAAAGTCATTTCAATATATTTCACATTCCTGAATGAAATTTCACCTCTTAGTGGAGATGGTTTATTATCTTTTTGCAACCTCTAATTGAATAATCACATAAAATATCGTTATTTATGTGTTTAGGGTACAAATAATTGATTTCCTAAGAACATAGTCTTTGATGGATGTTTTATCCAAACGGAGTGTAGACCATAATCAAAAATAGAACAACCTTGACATCCACTAATATTATATCTTAACAAATTTTCATAAGCCAAAAAATCATTAATCGACCCATAAAACATTTCATTTACAATTAAATATTTATTTCTATAAGATTCAAACATAATAACAACAAATTCCGACATTAATTTCAAAATTTAAATCAATGGATCCAAATAAATATCAATATTTATACCTATTTTTCCAATTTATATTGTGAAGACCCGAAAATTTCAAGGAAATATTTTTTTTAAATACTTTGGAATTTTATGAGTCTATGGATTATGACGACACCTGATTCTGAGGCCCGGTGATCACGAAATCAATTTCTGAAGTTTATCTCGGTACGTTCAGTGAACAAACGAGCATGTTTTTCTAACATTTCAATCGGTGCTTGAAACTAAAATCTTATGGAAACGATGAACTCGCATCGCCAGTAAGTTCTTAAAGAGAAACGTACCGTAGTTGTGTTCACAAAGGAGTAGAAGATAATTTTGGGTGTTTATTTAGGAAGTAAATAAAAATTGTCGTAACTATTTTTATTTTATAAGGTCGTCAATCTCTCATATGGGTAGTTAAGGGTGTTTCCCACATCCACTTAACTACCCAAGTGTGGAGGATAGATAGTTGGGGCCCACATGAGCCCCACCATTTAATTTCCTCTAATCTCATTAAGAACACCTTCTTAAATTGGAACCCCCCCCCCCCATTTAATTGCCTAATCGTTCAATTAATGGTAGAACACCGGTCTCCGACGAAGAACGACGAAGAATGTTGGTCTCTGATGAAGAACGGTGAAGAACGTCGGTTCCTCGAAGATCGATGATGCGCCACCCTTAATCTTTTCTATGGAAAGAGAGGAGATGCCGCTTCCTCCTTGGTATGCTCCGACGACGCCTATGATCCTCTTCCCTGAGACGCCGTCTACCGCGATGCCGACGTTCGACATCAATTGTCTTGGTAGGGGGGTTTTGTACATATTTAATTTTCTGATTTATACACATGGTATGCCATGTAAATTGCTAGATGATTTCATGAACCGCTAACACAGTGGGTGTGGACTAACAAACAAGTCTGAACCCACTGCTATTTTGTTCTTGATGCACGAAATACTTGGCAGATGTGAAGAGGGACCGAAATGGAAATTGGAGGCATTCTCAATGATGCATGAGTTCCGATGTGACCACATGCATAGAAGAGAGAAAAATCAGACCAACAGAATGACTCTGGTGGCCCGTGGAAGTCCCCGGCGGTGCAGGTGGCCAGCACTGGTGGCTGGAGGCGGCGGCGCCCCGGCACACCGCCGGTAGGAGCACATCGTGACTGATGTCATGGCGGTGAGGGCTGAATCTAGCGGCCGCGCAGGATCTAGGGGACCAGCGGCGCCACCCTGGAGCCGCGTCCGCAGAAAGAGGGGGCCACGGCCCCCCGCTCGGCCTGCTGGCCGAGCAAGCATGCCCCTCGGACGAGCCAGGGCGGGTCACGCGGACCGAGCCGCGCCTGCTGGGACGGGCCATGCCCAGCCGAGCAGGGTCGCACCCTCTCTGGCTGGACCCGGTTCGGGCCGACCCTAGGGGGGTTGGTCCGGGTCGTACCGGGCCCATACCCACACTTCAGACTATGTGCGGTCATTTTCCCATAACATGAGCTACGTACCTTCGATTGATGCACTGTCAGTTGGGTAGGAATCCTTAGATCGGTACGAAAATTTTGGTATATTACACTCGAGGTTTAAGAAATGTTTCGGTACGGCCGGGTTGGTTCGAATGTAGTTGTAGTTTTGTCAGATTAGTTTTATCTTAAAATCCAACTGGGCCTCTCAGACATAAAATCCATTAACACTTAGACTGGGCGTCCGATTGACGAAACGACTATCGCGTTGGGTTTATTTTGTCGAGACGGAACATTGGGATACATCAATCTTTCCATTCATGATAGTTGATGTATCAACTCTTCTACTCAAGGAGCGGACCCTCACAGAATCGAGCATGCTATGTGCGATACCACCAAAGATGGATGCGACTGCGACAATGACGACCGCACTTGGAACCTCCATGGGTTCAGTAGCGGGGACGACTGTACTTGGATTTTATGTGGGTTCGGCAGCGATGATGACCGTACTGGGATCCTTTTTGGGTTTGACAATGATGACTACTGTTCTTGTATCCTACATGGATCTAGCAGCAATTGACATCTGTAATTGTATCATGAGTGGGGCTGGCAGAGTAGCTGGTCTTGCATCCTATGTGGGTCCGACAGCTTAGCTGGTCTTGAATGCTAAGTGTGTATGACAACTTAGATGAATCAGGGTATACATCTGATCAACTCTATCACCTTAATAAGTTTATACCTTGGTGAGATAATTCTTGATTCCCATTCATTATCATTGATGTGATTGACTTTCTATCCTGTGTGTACTGGGTTTTTTTTCCTGTGTGGACTGGGTTGTTCTTGGGCTCGAGAGTTGGAGCCGTTTTGAAACTAATAAATTAGGTATATGTATAGAC
This sequence comes from Viscum album, assembly GCA_963277665.1. Classification (NCBI taxonomy): domain Eukaryota; kingdom Viridiplantae; phylum Streptophyta; class Magnoliopsida; order Santalales; family Viscaceae; genus Viscum; species Viscum album. Next base: position 692,707,988 of record OY728152.1, read on the forward strand.
ATATTTTTAAGTAGAATCGATTGATACATCTTGATTGTATCTTTCCAATGGGGTTTGTCCTTCATTGATTCTGAAAGACAATTGGGGGTCTCAGGGTCCCTACTGGGTAATGTAGAATCACCCCTTCATGGGCTATGTCTGCACTACATTGTGTTGGAAGCAAACGACCAAAAATACTGATCGAGGTGGAGGCTTGTGGAGCTATATGGTACCTGGAGGTGAAGAACATGGCGGAACGCACACGGAGCGGACGACCGGACCCGAGGATCTTAGGGGACTATATGTACCAACCCTTCTGGTGGGATTTCCGAAGGACGACTCGGTGTTGCTATTTTACTTACTACTGTTGTACATTCCTTTCAGTTGAACTGTACTTTTAGATGGGTTTGTATACCGGCCCATTTACTTTTTAGCACATTCCATGTACCCAGTTAGACATATTTCTTACTTCACATGCGTACTCAGTTTTGAATGTTACTTCATAAAGGAAAATTCTTACCCTATTTCGGTATTTATGCCTTTAGTGCTACTCTCTATCCACTAGAATATGGAAAGGTGGGCTTGGGTTATCACGGCACGGGCCCCGTGGACAGGTCATGAAAAATTGGTATCAGAGAAGTCGGTTCTACCGCAGAACTCAGGACTCTGACCATTCCATTCTGTGAAGAAATAGTGTTAAGAGTATTTAGTGTGGTTTTCAATCTAGTTATTCTAGTGTTAGTGTGGTGTACAATGTATCCATACACAAGGACCCTTACTTCTGATTTCCGACTCAGTACACGAAAAAAACAGATTGTTTGTGATTCCATTCAAAAGTTTTCATTGTGATTACATTGTGTCAGCTCACCATGTATACAATTTGACCGTGGAACACCAGTTTCATTTCAGGATGGACCCACGAATGCAGCCAACTAGGTTTCCTAGTTATGTGTGGAATCATAGCACACCGAGCGACGAGGCCTCGTTGTAGGGCCCCATTGCAACGGAGGCACCAGCGGTACCACTACCAACTGAGCCACCAATGTTACTAGCCCCAGCATCAGATAGTGAACGCTACCTGAGTGTATTCCATGAGTTTCATAGACAAAGGCCGCCCAGGTTCCACGGAGAGATGGATCCTCAGACAGTCGAGGATTAGCTGGTAGCTATCGTTAAAGTCTTCAGACTGGATGGGACACCACCAGATATTATGGTGAAATTTTCCGCTAGTATTATGAACGTAGAAGCAGGTAGATGGTAGAGCCTAATGATCTAGGGGCATGACTAGTCATCTATACATTGTACGAACTTCGAGAGAATATTCTTCGTAGAGTTTTTTCCAATCACCCTCTCTGTGGTGCGCATCCAGGAGTTACTACAGCTACGACAGGGCATAATTTCAGTAGCCTATCACTCGAAGAGATTTACCATCCTCTCACACTACTCCACAACCATAGTATGGGACCCATTCCTCCACGCCTGAACCATTGAGTAGGGAATGAGGCATGAGATCAGAGCTTCTATGATTCCCATCAGCATCCAGACGCAGGCAGGGGTGCTGGAGAGAGCCTTGTTAGTGGAGAGCTTTCTCTCTGAGCAGCCATCAGCATCGAGACCCACCACAGAATGGAATAGAGTTGAGACTTCAGCAGACGACATTTGACATATGTCGCAGGGGTCCAAGAGGACCAGGCCGTCTGGTGGGCGACCTCAGGATATAGGTTCGGCTCTGCGGGGCACATGGCGTAAATCCAGCCATACGGGGAGCAGACATTGCTATGCATGCGGCAGCCAGGGCCAGATGGCGCCTGACTGCCTGACCCACCATTCATATGAACAACAGACAGTGGAGGGGCCTCCCAGAAGAGGAAATGGTTTGACCATGGTGGTATGAATGGAGATGGCAGATGAGGTAGAGGAGATGGATGAGAAGAGGGTGGTGGATGAGGCATCGAGGATCTACCACCACCACCCCTAGGAGGTCCACCCCAACCACATGGATCGGGCGGCCAGAGGCAGGATCAGCTCCAGGAAGTAGAGGCTTATGACCACAGTGCACTTAAGAAGATTCGAGGTACTATCTGTGTCTACTCCACCCTTGTTGTAGTTATAATATACATAGGTTCGAGTCATTATTTTATTGTTGTTGCCCTTGTTCGGGGCTCGGTGATTCCGACGGAGCCATTAGATCAATCATTACATCTAGAGAATTCTACAGGAGCAGACTCGACCATTACGCACTACTACCGGACGTGTTAGTATACTCAAGGAGGTGAGATATTCGGCTGTGATCTTCTTGTAGAGGCGTCGGGGCCTTATGACGTCATCTTTGGGATGGACTGGTTATCTACAGTCCATGCTCAGATCGACTTTATTAGGCATAAGGTGTGGTGTGTCCGCATGGATGGGACCAGTTTCCCCTTCACCGGTTAGAAGGAAACCATCACAGCATAAAATGGACTTACGTAGATCAGAGGACAGCCGATCACACATCAGCTTTCTAGTCTCATCCTCAGAGCAGTTGGTGTGCAGTGTCTGAGATTTCCTATTGCGGTGGATCAGTATGCAGACGTTTTTTCTGACGATATTCTTTGAGTACCTCCTTGTTGGGAGTTATATTTCAATATATACATGTACCCTGAGACATCACCAATATCCAGTTCAGCATATAGGATGGCTCCTGCCGAGCTTAGTGGGCTGCGGGTACAGCTGGAGGACTTAGAGGGGAAATGATTCATCTGACCTAGTGTTTCACCATGGGCTTATCTGATTCTATTATCCAAGAAGGCGGATGGGTGCTTGCGACTGTGTGTTGAATGTCGTCGCCTAAACCAGGGGACTCTAAGGAACAATTATCCACTTCCGAGGATTGACGACCTCTTTGATTAGCTTTAGGGGTCATGGTGGTTCTCCAATATAGAGCTCAGATCGGGGTATCATCAACTCTGTGTTCGGGATGAGGATGTTCTGAAGACGGCCATTAGGTGTCAGTATGGCCGCTATGAGTTCTTGGTCATGCCCTTCTATGTGGTCAATGCTCCAGCAGTGTTCATTAGTCTCATGAACTGGATCATATAGCCCTACATCGATCGGTTTGTCATAGTCTTCACGGACGACATACTAATTTACTTGACCACTTAGGAGGAGCACGCTTACCACTTACGAGTTGTATAAGAAACACTCCGAGAGCACCAGATTTATTGTAAGATATAGAAGTGGTTGTTATGGCTCTGAGAGGTTCACTTCCTGGGTTATGTCATCTCAGAGGTGGGAGTTGTAGTGGATCTCGCGATGGTCGAGGCGGTACTTACTTGGGAGCCACCCAGTAGAGTGACAAAGGTACGAAGTATCCTTGGTCTGGATGGGCACTATGGAAGCATTATTTCGGACATCTCCCGAGTTTCAGCACCACTTACAGCATTAATGAAGAAGGGGAAACCCTTTATGTGGTCAGACAGATTTCATCAGAGCTTTCAAGAGTTGAGGCAGATATTGACCAGTGCGCCCATCTTGAGGCAACCAGAGGAGGGTGTTGGGTACATAGTTTACTACGACACATCATGGACCAGAATAGAGTGTGTCTTGATGCAGGAGAGAGCAGTGATCACTTATGGTTCACGGCAGTTGAGGCAGCACGAGCATAACTACGCCACCCATGACCTGAATTTAGCAGCGGTGGTCTTCACCCTGAAGATGTGGCAACACTATTTCATGTGCAAGTTCTTTACTGTCTACTCTGACCACCAAAGTATCAAGTACATTATCTCACATTAGGACATGAACCTAAGACAGCAGCGGTGGCTCGAGTACCTCCGGGATTATGACTTTGAGATTGTCTATACTCCTAGGAAGGGGAACATTGTGGCTAATTCAATAAGCAGGAGATCGGGGATTCAGCTTCATGGTGAGCCGACGAAGAAGTTAACTGCTTTGAAGATATCATTCGTGGATAGAGATGGGGAAGCCTATCTACAATTCCTCATAGACACTCCTCCACATCATTAGCGGGTCAGAGATGCATAACATGGGGACATTGACCGTGAGGCGCGACATGCTCAAATATCCTTAGGGCTAGCCCCCAATGGATTTTCTGAAGGGAGAGAGAACATCATCTTCTTCAGGGGACATACCATGGTAAAAGTTGTACTACATGAGGAGATGCTGAAGGTGTTCCACACTTCCCCTCTAGTGGTACATCCTGGGGTAGCGAAGATGTACCAGGACCTCAAACGATAGTACGGGTGGCTGGGTTTGAAGAAAAATGTGCCAGAGTTCATTTCTTAATGCCTCACTTGGCAGCAAATGAAGGTATAGCACCAGGTACCTAAAGTCTTATTAAAACCCTTAGTGGTCTAAGATTGGATGTGGGATGGGATATCCATGGATTTCGTGATGGGGCTTCCATGTACTTCCAGAGGACATGACACCATCTGGGTGATCATAGACCGACTCACCAGGATGGCCCACTCCCATCCAATCAGAGAACAGGGCTCAGTAGAGATCATGGGACGCCTCTACATTTAGGAGATCATACGGCTTCATGGTGTGTCATCTTCTATCATCTCTGATTGAGATGCTAGCATTACTTCCCGACTTTGGAAGTGGTTACAAGAGGCTTTTGGGATGTAGCTACACCTGAGCACTGTAATTCACCCTCAGAAGAATGTCCAGACGGAGAGAACCATTCAGACAATCGTGGACATGCTTCGTGCATGTGTCTTAGACCTTGGTCGCAACTGGAAGGATCACATACCCTTTATTGAGTTTGGGTACAAAAACAGCTACCACACCACCATCGGGATGGAACCTTACGAGGCACTGTACGACCGACCTTTCAGATCACTTCTGTGATAGACTGACCCTGGGGATTCAGCACTCGTAGGACTAGAGATATTTCAGGCTACAACAGAGAAGGTGGAGATCATCTATGAGAGGATTAGGACTACACAGAGCAGACAAAAGTCCCATGTTGTTAAGAGGTGGAGACCACTTGAGTTTGAGGATGGTGACCACATTTTCTTATGGGTATCGCCTTGATGTAGATTTTGGAGATTTGGCCAGGGAGGAAAGTTATCTATTTGCTTCATCGGACCATTTTAGGTCCTCATCAGGATAGGAGAGATGGCTTACCGACTGGCCCTTCCACCTCAGTTGCACCAGGTGCACGACATCTTCCACGTATCTCAGCTGAGGAGATATGTGCACGACCCGATCCATATCATCGACCACCGTGATCTGGACATCGATGATGGGGCGACATTTGTGGAGGTCCCGGTGGATATCGTGGATTGATAGGAGCGTGTACTACATGGGTGGTCGATTCCACATGCGCGCATTCGTTGGTAGCACGATAACCTCCAAGAGAGAACATGGGAGCAGGAGGCTCATATTTTTGCACATTACCCTGATTGGTTCCCCTAGTTTATGGTGTAACTTTATGTGAACTCAAGCACCTGAGGTGGGAGTGATTTATATATCTGGAAATTTCAATGGATTTTTTTTAAATACGTTCGAATTTTACATGTATTTTTCTTTTGAGTGCACTTGATTCTGAGGCCTGGTGTGCCCGGAATCAATTTCGAAATTTTAGATCAGGTACGTTCATTCAAAGAATGAGCAGGTTTTTCTAACATTTCAACTGGTGCATGAAATTAAAATCTGAGGGCACCGATAAACTTACAGCACCAAAAATGTCTTAAGGGGAAATGAATCGTAGTTGTTTTCACAAAGGAGGAGACGATAATTTTGGGGGTTTATTTAAGCAGTAAATAAATATTGTCAAAACAATTTTTATTTTATAAGGTGGTTATTCCCTCTTATGGGATGTTAAGGGTGGGCCCCATAGCCACGTAACTACCCTAGTGTTGTGGTTAAATAGGTAGGGAAGACACAAGCCCCACTATTTAATTTCCTATAATCTCATTAATAACCCATCCTTAAATTGGAAAAACCACCCATTTAATTGCCAACGTATTTAATTAATGGGGAAATATCCTCTAACATCCGTAAATGTTTTTCAACACGTTATTAAATGTGGTGATTTAATTCTCGAAGTTCCTTTGCATGTGTAATTATATAATATTAAGAGCCTATTATTTAGTTTAGGAATTATCCTTCATTGTGAAAGAGAGATCGGGTGAGATTTGGAGCTTTTTTAAGAACGCCAGTCTCCGATGAAGAATGACGAAGAACGCCGGCATCCGACGAAGAACGATGAAGAATGATAGCTCCTCGAAAATCGACGATGTTCCACCCATACTCTTCTCTGCAGCAAGAGAGCATATGTTGCTTCCTCCTTAGTATGTTCTGATGATGCCTATGATCATCTTACCCGTGACACCATATACTTCAGCGCTGACGTTCGAAATCAATTGTTTAGGTATGTGATTTTTTTAGATATTTCATTATGTTATTTATACACTGAACATAGCATGTAAATTGTTATATGATGTCGTGAACTGCTAATGCGGTCGGTACAGACTAATGAACAAGTATGAAACCACATCTATTTTCTTCTTGATGCGTGGAATACTTGGCGAAGATGAAGTGAGACCGAAATGGCGATTGGATGCCTTCACAGTGATGTAAAGTTCATGAGGTTACCACAGGTGCCGATGAGAGAAAAATTAGACCACTAGAATGACTCTGGTGGCCTGCACCGGCCGGCCGCCTAGTGGCAGCAGCGCCCTGGCACGCTGCCAGCATGAGACCGCCACAGATGTAGTTGCGGCGACGAGAGGTGGATCCCACAGCCGCGTGCGATCCAGGGGAGCCTCTTTGCCACCCTGGCGCAGCGACCGTTGAAATCGAGGGCTGCGCCACCCGCTCGGCTAACTAGTCGGGCCAGTGTGCCCCCTAGTTGAGCTGTGCAGGTTCACGCGGACTGGGTTGCGCCCCCTGGGCCGGGCCGCACCCTCACAACCTAGACCTGGACTCAGGTTGTGTCGACCCAATTTCTGGCCGACCATGGGGGGTTGGGCCTGGTCGAACCGGGCCCAGACCCCCACTTCAGACCGTGTGATTTCCTTTTCCCATAACATGAGATACCTAACTCTAAACGACACACCTTCAGTTGCGTAGGAATTTGTTGATTGAGACGGTCATTTCGGTATATTACACTCAAGGTTTTGGAAAATTTTTGGTATGGCCGAGTTGGTTCAAACCAGAAACCAATCGGGCCCTTAGAGCGGAAACGCTTATAACATGAGGACCAGACGCCCGATAGACATGCCGTTAACTATGTTGAATTCATTTTGATGATACATGTAAAGACCCGTAAATTTCAAGGAAATTTTTTTTCTTAATTTTCTTTGGAATTTTACAAGAACGCAGTTTCTGACGGCGCATGATTCTGAGGCCCGGTGTGCCCGGAATCATTTTCCGAAGTTTGGCTCGGGTACGTTCAGTGAACGGACGAGCGAGATTTTCTAACTTTTGAACCAGTGCCCGGAATCGAATTCTGAGGGCACCGATGAAATCGCAGCCCCGGTATTCGCTTAGAAACGCCTCTTTCGGAGTTGCGTTTGCTCGGGTGTAGTTTTTAATTTTCGGGCTTAAAGTTAAGAAATAAAATAATTTTGCGACAGCTTTATTTTATTTCACTTAACCCACTTGGAAGCCACTTGAAGCCACTTAAAGGCGGCTTGAACTGAGTTGAACTGGATAGGATGCTATCCAGAAATATCCTAACCCTTGGTAGGATATTTGTGAGGTGGGGCCCGCACGAGCCCCGCCGTTTCTTTCCGCTAAGAAACGCACCCGTGAAAACCCGTCTTAATGAAGTCAACCGACGCGTTTTCTAAATTCTTAACAGACCATTTAATTGGGCGGTTTATTTCGTGAATTAAATGTGCTGTTTCCTTCGTGAATTAAATGGGTCGTTTCTTTCGTTGAATTAATTCAACGAATTGATGCATCGTTTCTTAACCAGTTTTTCAAATTCGTTGGCGTAATAATAAAATAAGACCAACACTTATCCTCTGGTTATTTGCGCTTGAGAAGATTTGGGAGAACCCTCGCAACTTCTTCTCCCTCGCGAAGAACGCGAAGAACGCGAAGAACACGAAGAACGCGAAGAACGCCGAACCCGGAAATCGACGACGCCTTCGCCCGAGACGCTCTTCCGATCTCCGATCTCCGATCTCCGATCACCGACCATTCGTGGTGAGTGCTTTCAGATTTCCTCTCACTTTCTTTTCTTTGGTTTTAAACGAAACACAGATTTAAATATTAATAATTTAAATATGTTGTTCTTGATTCGTTGAGCTCGCCGACTCAACGCCGGAATCCGCGACGACGTGACGCCTCCCCGCGACGACGCGACGATCGATCTCTTCCGCGACGGTCTCTTCCGCGAAGAACGCCTGCGCACGACGATCATCAAGGTAGGGATTCATTTTGGAAAAATTACCCCTTTTTAATTTTCTCATGAACGTTCTTGAAAATTAAAAAGCCAGTTTCAATGAACAATTTTATTTTAATTAAAATTGTTGGATCATGTGTTGATCGTTTTTCACCCGGTTTTTTATCTCTAACGCGGAGGGTGTGGGCCGAACGAACACGGCCCGACGACCCTCCGCCGTTCTTCGTTTTGTGCGGATTTGACGGTCGACGACGGAACGTGCCGCAGCGGATGTTTGGCGATCCCGCAGTAAAGAACGGATCCCAGGAGGAGTAACGGCGCAGACGAGAAGGAAAACGGGCCACCGGAGCGACGCCGGCGGCCCGCGGAAGTCGCCGGCGGCCGGAGGCGGCGGCGCCCCGGCGCGCCGCCAGACGAAATCCGCCGCGGCTGAAGCCGCGGCGGCGGCGGCGAAACGAACCCGCGGCGCGCGGGTCCGGTTCATCCGAGCGGACGCGGCTCAGCGTGTCCGCGGCTCGCCAGCGCGGCCCGCACGCGGGCCGCGGTCCTTCCTCAAGCCGCGGGTCAGTGCCCGCGGCTTCCACCCGCGCGCCGGCCGAGCCGGCCCGACCCGGTTCGGGCCGACCCGGGGGGGGGGGGGGGGGGGGGGGGGGGTCGGTCCGAGTCGGCCCGGGCCCGTACCCCCCATCTTCGGACGTTTTCGTTCAAACGCCCGTATCTTGAGATTCGTGCCTACAAACGACTCTCCATCAGCGGCAACGCGATCCTTGTATCGAGACGGTCGTTTCGGTATATCGCACTCAAGGTTTCGGAATACTTTGAGTTCGGCCGGTTTGGTTCGTACACGAGACCAACAGGGCCCTCGGAGCGGAAACGCTCATATCTTGAGCTACGGACGTCCGATTGACGTGTCGTCGGCTTTGTTGAATTCCTCTAAGTGAGACGGATCTTTTGGCATACTCCGCCCGAGGTTTGGACGCAGGTGGAGTGCGGTCGGGTTGGTTTTGCCTTAAAAACCAACCGGGCCCCTGGGACGAAAATGACAATATCTCTCAGACCGGGCGTCCGTTTGACGCGTCGTCTGCGACGTTGAGTTCCTGTTGACGATACGGAACTTTTGGATACATCAACTTCGGACATCGTGTCAGTTGAAGTAGCAACCCCTCGGCTCGTGTAGCGGACCCTCCCGAACGAGCTTGCTGTGTGCGGGAACCCTAGGCTGGCTGCGACTGCTACTTCGACAGTGACGACCGTGCAGAGATCCTCAGTGGACTGCGGCGACGACCGTGCAGAGATCCTCCGTGGACTCCGACGACGACCGTGCACAGATCCTCAGTGGACTACGGCGACGACTGTGCAGAGATCCTCAGCGGACTGCGACGACTCCTGCACTCAGCGATCCTACGTGGATCAGTGCTTCAGGTCCTACGTGGGCCCGGTCCTGTGTGGGCCCGATCCTCTGTGGGTCCGATCCTGCGTGGGTCAGCGCTCAGCGGTTCTGTGTGAGCCAGCACCTACAGGTCCTGCGTGGGCCCGGTCCTGTGTGGGCCCGATCCTGTGTGGGTCCGATCCTGTGTGGGTCTTCTCTCAGCGGTTCTGTGTGAGCCAACTCCTACAGGTCCTGCGTGGGCCCGATCCTATGTGGGTCACTGCAAGGTTAGTACCTATCGATCCTTCGTGGGTCCGACGACTTAGATGGTTCAATGATCATCTCTATCGTCATCCGAAGAAAGTATACCTGTGTGAGCTGAATCTTGTGTTACTCTCCTTTGTGGATTGTGTTGTTCTATCCTGCGTGGGTATGCGTTTGCTTTCCTGTGTGGACTGGGTTGTACTTGGGCTCGGACGTTGAAGCCGAGTGGGAATTGAAGACTTAGGTATATGTATGTGCATATACCTAAGCCGTGTCAGATATTACTTCGTGATTGTATCTTTCCTTTGTGGATTATCCTTTGTGGATTTCGGGAGACCTTCAGGGGTCTCGGGGTCCCTACTGAGTAGCTTATACTCACCCCTGCACGGGCTATGCCCGCACTTCGTGGTGTTGGTTGGAGACGACGGACAGCGCTGATCGTGGAGGAGGCGTGCGGAGCAGGACAGTACCTGGAGGTGGACCACTGGGCGGGACGTACTCGGAGCGGTTAGGTGGACCCGAGGAGACGTGGAGGCTATCTGTACCCACCCTTCAGGTGGGACTTCCGGAGGACGGCTCGACGCTGCAGTTTTCCCTTTTCAGTTGCTGTTTTTCCTTTCAGTTGTACTTTACATTTGGGCTTGTATTTCCGGCCCCTTTTTATTTTCAGCACAGCTTGTACAGTTTTACTTAGTGTTTACTTTTCCGCTTGCTTACTCTGTGGTGCTTGTTTACTTTTCAAAGGCAATGCCTTCCCTTTTTGTTGGCATTTTCGCCTTGGTGCTAGTCGCCAGCCCCTGGCCTATGGAAGGCGGGCTTGGGGTAGTCACGGCACGGGCCCCGAGGGCGGGTCGTGACAAATTGGTATCAGAGGTGGTCGGTTCTACCGCAGACTCTGATCTTTCTTCTATGTGAAGCAATAGTGTTTAGCGTATTGAGTGTGGTTATCAGTCCAGGGAGTCCAGTGTTGGTGCGGCGGCCGGCGTATCCATACACCAGGACCCTGACTTCTGATTTCAGACTTAATGCACGAAAACATTGATTGCATGTGTGTTTCAAGTTTTCTTTGTGATTACTTGTGTCAGCTCACCAGGTATACTGTTCTGACCGTGGAATACTTGTTTCCTTTTCAGGATGGCACGACTACAGCAGCCAGCTAGGGTTCATAGAGTAGGGCGCGACGACATCCCGCTGAGCGACGAGGCCTCGGTACAGGGCCCGTTGACAGCAGAGGCACCGGAGGTACCTTTACTCACCGAGCCCCCGATGCATCCAGCACTGGCAGCTGACGACGCACGACGCCTCGGAGCATTGCACGAGTTCCAGCGCCAGCGACCACCCAGGTTCCGTGGGGAGTCGGACCCCCAGGCAGCCGAGGACTGGCTGGAGGCGGTCGTCCGAGTTTTCAGGCTAGTGAGGACGCCAGCAGACCTCATGGTGATCCTCGCGGCGAGCCTACTGCACGCCGTAGCCGGACGCTGGTGGAGCCTGATGCTCAAGGTACACGATGAGGCCACCCTCATCTGGACGGACTTCAAGAGCCTCTTCCGCTCAGAGTTCGTCCCGGCCACCCTCCGAGCGGTGCGCATCCAGGAGCTTCTTCAGCTGCGGCAGGGCAGCTAGACGGTCGCTCAGTACGCGGCAAGGTTCCACGACCTTTCCCGGTACTCGACAGACATGGTACGGGACCCCTTCTTCTGGGCCCGGACCTTCGAGCGGGGTTTGAGACACGAGATCAGGGCATCGCTGATCTCCCTCTGCATCCCGAACCAGGCAGGGGTACTGGAGCGAGCCCTCCTGATCGAGAGCATCCTGGCTGAGTCCACAGCGAGACCCCCTGCAGGGCGGCAGATAGCGGAGTCTTCGGCAGCTGGTAGCCGGCGGATGACTCAGGGTTCCAGGCGGACTAGACCTTCCGGCAGGAGACCTCGGGACGCTGTCTCAGCAGTGCAGGGCACCCGGCCCGGAGCCAGCCTTCCGAGAGGCAGACAGTGCTACGAGTGCGGCGGGCAGGGCCACATGGCTCGTGACTGCCCGACCCGTCGTACCGAGGGGCAGCAGACGGTGGAGGGGCCACCCAGGCAGAGGCATAGGGTCGACTGTGGCGGTCCGCAGGGAGGAGGAGGACGAGGCAGAGGAGCTGGCCGAGCATCAGGTGGTGGGCGACGCTTTGAGGCTCTGCCACCACCACCACCAGGAGGCCCGCCCCGACCACAGGGAGCTGGCGGGCAGAGACAGGCTCAGCTCCAGGCAGCGGAGGCCTACGACCACGGCGCGCCAGAGATGATTCGAGGTACGATCTGTGTCTATTCCACCCTTGCTGCAGTTCTGATAAACACAGGAGCGAGTCACTCTTTCATAGCCACTGCCCTTGTTCGGAGCTCGGAGATTCCGACAGAGCCGTTGGCTCGATCCTTGCGGCTAGAGACTCCTACGGAAGCAGACTCGATGATTACGCACGGGTGCCGGCAGTGTGAGCTTACTCTAGGAGGCGAGAGCTTCGGCTGGGATCTTCTTGTAGCAGCGTCGAGGCCTTACGACGCCATTTTGGGCATGGATTGGTTATCTACGGTCCATGCTCAGATTGACTACTTTAGGCGCAAGGTGCGATGTGTGCGCACCGACGGGAGCAGGTTCACCTTCACCGGCGAGAAGGGAGCCTTAGCAGCACAGGATGGACTCACGTAGAGGAGAGGTCAGCCCATCACTCATCAGTTGGCTAGCCTCATCCTGGGAGCAGTTGACGTGCGGAGTCCCAGTTTTCCTGCAGTGGTGGATCAGTATGCGGACGTCTTTCCCGACGACGTTCCAGGACTACCTCCTCGCAGAGAGGTAGACTTTTATATCGACCTGTACCCTGGGACAACCCCGATATCCACCCCAGCATATCGGATGGCCCCCGCTGAGCTTCGAGAGCTGCGGGTACAATTGGAGGACTTGCAGGGCAAGGGGTTCATCCGACCCAGTGTTTCGCCCTGGGCTTCCCCGATTTTGTTCGCCAAGAAGGCGGACGGGAGCTTGCGACTGTGTGTCAATTATCGTCGCCTGAATCAGGTGACAGTGAGGAACAAGTATCCGCTACCCAGGATTGATGATCTCTTCGACCAGCTCAAGGGAGCACGATGGTTCTCGAAGATAGACCTCAGGTCAGGCTATCATCAGCTTAGAGTTCGAGACGATGATGTGCAGAAGACGGCCTTCAGGTGTCGGTATGGCCACTTCGAGTTCTTGGTTATGCCTTTCGGCGTGACCAACGCTCCAGCAGTGTTCATGAGCCTCATGAACAGGATATTCCAGCCATACCTCGATCGATTTGTCGTGGTCTTCATCGACGACATTTTGGTGTACTCAACGACGGAGGAGGAGCACGCCTACCACCTGCGTGTTGTACTAGACACACTCCGAGAGCACCAGCTTTATGGCAAGCTCTCGAAGTGTCAGTTCTGGTTACGTGAGGTCCACTACTTGGGGCACGTCATTTCTGAGGCGGGAGTTGAAGTGGATTCCACGAAGATCTAGGCAGTGCTAGCTTGGGAGCCACCCAAGAGCGTGACAGAGGTGCGGAGTTTCTGGGCCTATCCGGATACTATCGGAGATTTGTGCCGGACTTCTCTAGAGTTGCGGCCCCACTCTCAACGTTGACGAAGAAGGGGAAACCCTTCGTGTGGTCAGACAGATGTCAGCAGAGCTTCCAGGAGCTGAGGAAGAGGTTGACTAGCGCACCTATCTTGAGGTTGCCTGAGGAGGGAGTTGGATTCGTAGTCTACTGCGATGCATCAGGGACCGGACTCGGGTGTGTCCTGATGCAGGAGCGGGCCGTGATTGCCTACGGATCACGTCAGTTGAGGCCTCATGAGCAGAACTATGCTACCCATGACTTGGAGTTGGCAGTAGTGGTCTTCGCCCTGAAGACATGGCGACACTATCTAATGGACGAGCGCTTCACGGTCTTTTCTGACCACCAGAGTCTGAGGTACATCTTCTCTCAGAAGGACCTGAACTTGAGACAGCGGCGATGGCTCGAGTTCCTCCAGGACTATGATTTGAAATAGTCTATACTCCTGGGAAGGGGAACGTGGTGGCTGATGCCCTCAGCAGGAGGACGGGCATCCAGCTACTTGAGGAGGTGACAGAGCAGCTAGCCGCTTTGCAGATATCCTTCGTGGATAGAGACGGAGCAGCCTTCCTTCAGTCTCTCACAGACTCTCCTCCACTTCATCAGCAGGTCAGAGAGGCACAGTATGGGGATGTTGACTGTGAGACGCGGCGTGCACAGATATCCTCGGGACAGGCACCTGATGGTTTCTCCCTTGGGGCAGAGCAAGATGTCCTTTTCAGAGGACGTACCTTGGTACCAGTCGCCTTACGAGAGGAGGTGCTGAGAGAGTTTCACACTTCTCCGTTGGCGGTACATCCTGGAGTGGCGAAGATGTACCAGGATCTTGGGCGACAGCACTTGTGGCCGGGCATGAAGAAGGCTGTGGCAGAGTTCGTTTCACGGTGCCTCACCTGCCAGCAGGTGAAGGAAGAGCATCAGGTACCAGCAGGCTTGGTACAGCCCTTGGAGGTCCCGGAGTGGAAGTGGGACGGCATATCTATGGACTTCGTGACTGGACTTTCACGCACTTCCAGAGGTCACGATTCCATTTGGGTGATTGTTGACCGACTCACCAAGTCGGCACACTTCTTACCCATCCGAGAGCAGGGCTCAGTGGAGATCTTGAGGCGTCTCTACGTTCAGGAGATTGTACGACTTCACGGTGTGCCATCGATTATAGTCTCTGATCGGGATGCTCGTTTTACTTCCCGGCTTTGGAAGGGGTTGCAGGAGGCGTTCGGGATGCGACTACGTCTGAGCACCGCCTTTCACCCTCAGACGGATGGTCAGACGGAGAGGACCATTCAGACTCTCGAGGACATGCTCCGTGCATGTGTCCTCGACATTGGTTGCAGCTGGGAGGACCAACTACCCTTGGTGGAGTTCGCGTACAACAACAGCTACCACTCCACCATCAGGATGGCACCCTACGAGGCATTGTACGGCAGGCCTTGCAGATCTCCTTTGTGCTGGACAGACCCTGGAGAGTCAGCACTTGTGGGACCAGAGATGGTCCGGGCCATGACAGAGAAGGTCCAGGTCATCCAGGAGCGGATGAGGACAGCACAGAACCGGCAGAAGTCATATGCTGACAAGAGGCGGAGGCCACTAGAGTTCGAAGATGGCGACCACGTCTTCTTGCGGGTCTCACCTCGACGTGGTTTGAGGAGATTTGGCCGAGGCGGCAAGTTGTCTCCACGCTTCATCGGACCCTTCCAGGTCCTTAGCAGGGTTGGCGAGGTGGCTTATCGCCTGGCTCTTCCACCTCAGTTGCACCGGGTGCACGACGTCTTCCACGTATCCCAGCTGAGGAGATACGTGCACGACCCGACGCACATCATTGACTATGGGGAGCTAGATGTGGATGATGGAGCGACTTTTGCGGAGGTCCCAGTGGAGATAGAGGATCGACAGGAGCGGGTCCTACGTGGGCGATCGATTCCTCTTGTGCGCATCAGATGGCAGCACGGGAACCTCAAGGAGAGCACTTGGGAGCGGGAGGCTCAGATGCGTGCTCAGTACCCACATTTGTTTCCCTAGTTTTTGATGTATCTTTACGGGGACGTAAAGTCCTGAGGTGGGAGTAATGTAAAGACCCGTAAATTTCAAGGAAATTTTTTTTCTTAATTTTCTTTGGAATTTTACAAGAACGCAGTTTCTGACGGCGCCTGATTCCGAGGCCCGGTGTGCCCGGAATCATTTTCCGAAGTTTGGATCGGGTACGTTCAGTGAACAGAAGAGCGAGATTTTCTAACTTTTGAACCGGTGCCCGGAATCGAATTCTGAGGGCACCAATGAAATCGCAGCGCCGGTATTCGCTTAGAAACGCCTCTTCCGGAGTTGCGTTTTCTCGGGTGTAGTTTTTAATTTCCGGGCTTAAAGTTAAGAAATAAAATAATTTTGCGACAGCTTTATTTTATTTCACTTAAGCCACTTGAAGCCACATGAAGCCACTTAAAGGCGGCTTGAACTGAGTTGAACTGGATAGGATGCTATCCAGAAATATCCTACCCCCTTGGTAGGATATTTGTGAGGTGGGGCCCGCACGAGACCCGCCGTTTCTTTCCGCTAAGAAACGCACCCGTGAAAACTCGTCTTAATGAAGTCAACCGACGCGTTTTCTAAATTCTTAACAGACCATTTAATTGGGCGGTTTATTTCATGAATTAAATGGGCTGTTTCCTTCGTGAATTAAATGGGTCGTTTCTTTTGTTGAATTAATTCAACGAATTGATGGATCGTTTCTTAACCAGTTTTTCAAATTCGTTGGCGTAATAATAAAATAAGACCAACGCTTAACCTCTGGTTATTTGCGCTTGAGAAGATTTGGGAGAACCCTCACAACTTCTTCTCCCTCGCGAAGAACGCGAAGAACGCGAAGAACGCGAAGAACGCGAAGAACGCCGAACCCGGAAATCGACGACGCCTTCGCCTGAGACGCTCTTCCGATCTCCGATCTCCGATCTCCGATCACCGACCATTCGTGGTGAGTGCTTTCGGATTTCCTCTCAAGTTCTTTTCTTTGGTTTTAAACGAAACACGGATTTAAATATTAATAATTTAAATATGTTGTTCTTGATTCGTTGAGCTCGCCGACTCAACGCCGGAATCCGCGACGACGTGACGCCTCCCCGCGACGACGCGACGATCGATCTCTTCCGCGACGGTCTCTTCCACGAAGAACGCCCGCGCACGACGATCATCAAGGTAGGGATTCATTTTGGAAAAATTACCCCTTTTTAATTTTCTCATGAACGTTCGTGAAAATTAAAAAGCCAGTTTCAATGAACAATTTTATTTTAATTAAAATTGATGGATCATGTGTTGATCGTTTTTCTCCCGGTTGTTTATCTCTAACGCGGAGGGTGCGGGCCGAACGAACATGGCCCGACGACCCTCCGTCGTTCTTCGTTTTGTGCGGATTTGACGGTCGACGACGGAACGTGCCGCAGCGGATGTTTGGCGATCCTTGGATCGAGACTGTCGTTTCGGTATATCGCACTCAAGGTTTCGGAATACATTGTGTTCGGCCGGGTTGGTTCGTACACGAGACCAACCGGGCCCTCGGAGCGGAAACACTCATATCATGAGCTACGGACGTCTGATTGACGTGCCGTCAGCTTTGTTGAATTCCTATAAGTGAGACGGATCTTTTGGCATACTCCTCCCGAGGTTTGGACGCAGGTGGAGTGTGGTCGGGTTGGTTTTTCCTTAAAAACCAACCGGGCCCTTGGGACGAAAATGCCAATATCTCTCAGACCGGGCGTCCGTTTGACGCGCCGTCTGCGATGTTGAGTTCCTGTTGACGATACGGAACATTTGGATACATCAACTTCGGACTTCGTGTCAGTTGATGTATCAACCCTTCGGCTCGTGGAGCGGACCCTCCCGAACGAGCTTGCTGTGTGCGGGAAACCTAGGCTGGCTGCGACTGCTACTTCGACAGCGACGACCATGCAGAGATCCTCAGTGGACTGCGGCGACGACTGTGCAGAGATCCTCCGTGGACTCCGACGACGACCGTGTAGAGATCCTCAGTGGACTACGACGACGACTGTGCAGAGATCCTCAGCGGACTGCGACGACTCCTGCACTCAGCAATCCTACGTGGATCAGTGCTTCAGGTCCTGCGTGGGCCCGGTCCTGTGTGGGCCCGATCCTGTGTGGGTCCGATCCTGCGTGGGTCAGCGCTCAGCGGTTCGGTGTGAGCCAGCGCCTACAGGTCCTGCTTGGGCCCGGTCCTGTGTGGGCCCGATCTTGTGTGGGTCCGATCCTGTGTGGGTCATCTCTCAGCGGTTCTGTGTGAGCCAACTCCTACAGGTCCTGCGTGGGCCCGATCCTGTGTGGGTCACTGCAAGGTTAGTACCTATCGATCCTTCGTGGGTCCGACGACTTAGATGGTTCAATGATCATCTCTATCGTCATCCGAAGAAGTATACATGTGTGAGATAAATCTTGTGTTACTCTCCTTTGTGGATTGTGTTGTTCTATCCTGCGTGGGTATGCGTTTGCTTTCCTGTGTGGACTGGGTTGTGCTTGGGCTCCGACGTTGAAGCCGAGTGGGAATTGAAGACATAGGTATATGTATGGGCATATACCTAATCCGTGTCAGATATTACTTTGTGATTGTATCTTTCCTTTGTGGATTATCTTTTGTGGATTTCGGGAGACCTTCGGGGGTCTCGGGGTCCCTACTGAGTAGCTTATACTCACCCCCGCACGGGCTATGCCCGCACTTCGTGGTGTTGGTTGCAGACGACGGACAGCGCTAATCGTGGAGGAGGCGTGCGGAGCAGGACGGTACCTGGAGGTGGACCACTGGGCGGGACGTACTCGGAGTGGTTAGGTGGACCCGGGGAGACGTGGAGGCTATCTGTACCCTCCCTTCAGGTGGGACTTCCGGAGGACGGCTCGACGCTGCAGTTTTCCCTTTTCAGTTGCTGTATTTCCTTTCAGTTGTACTTTACAGTTGGGCTTGTATTTCCGTCCCCTTTTTATTTTCATCACAGCTTGTACAGTTTTACTTAGTGTTTACTTTTCCGCTTGCTTACTCTGTGGTGCTTGTTTACTTTTCAAAGGCAATGCCTTCCCTTTTTGTTGGGATTTTCGCCTTGGTGCTAGTCGCCAGCCCCTGGCCTATGGAAGGCGGGCTTGGGGTAGTCACGGCACGGGCCCCTAGGGCTGGTCGTGACAATATAGTCCTTTTGGATTACTACGCTTGAGGTTTTGAGGTTGCTGGAGTACGGTCGGTTTGGTTTTAGCTTAAAAACCAACTGGGCCCCTGGGACGGAAAAGCACATAACTCTCAGGTCAGTTGTCCGATTGACGCACCATCTGTTACGTTGGGTTTCTTTTTACAAGACAGAACATTGGGATACATCAACAATGGGCTTCATGATAGTTGATGTATCAACTCTTTTGCTCGAGGAGCTGACCCTCCCGGTATCGAGCATGTTGTGTGTGAGAAGCCTATAGATGGTTGCGACTAGGATAATGACGAATGAACTTGGATCCTATATGGGTTCGGCAGTGGGGACAAATGTACATGGATCCTCCGAGGGTTCATCAATGATAATGACCATACTGGGATCCTCTATGGGTTCTACAGAGATGACTATTGTTCTTGATTCCTATGTGGGTCCGACAGTATTTTGCCAATGTACTTGTATCCTAAGTGGGTCTGGCAGAGTAGTTGATCCTGTATCTTATGTGGTTATGACAGCTTAGATGGTCTTGTATCCTATGTGGGTCTGACATCCTAGATGAATTAGTGGAAACATTTGATTATCATTGTCGCCTTACGATGTGTATAACTATGCGAGCTGAGTCTTGATTCCCAATAATTATCATCGATGTGATTATATTGCTTTCCTTTGTAGAATCGGTTGTGTTTGGGCTCGCGATTTGGAGTTTTTTTGTAACCGATGACTTATGTATTTGTATGGGCATTTTCCAAAGTGGAGTCGATTGATACTTCATGATTGTGTCTATCCTTTGTGGTTTATCCTTTCTGGTTTCTGAGAGACCTTTAGGTGTCTCGTGGTCCCTATTGAGTATCGTATACTCACCCCTGCACGGGCTATGACCACACTACATTGTGTTGGATACAGACAACAGACTACACTGATCGAGGTGGCGGCTTGTGGAGCTTGACGGTACCCGGATGTGAACCACTTGGCGGGACGTACACAGAGCGGACAGCCGGACCCGAGGAGGTGAGGAGACTATCTGTACCAACACTTTAGGTGGGATTTACGGAGGACGACTCGGTGTTGATGTTTTACTTACTGCTGATGTACATTCCTATTAGTTTTATTTTACTTTTAGTTGAGATTTTGTGCTGGCCCATTTAAATTTCATCACTTACATAGTTCCGAGCTTTATTAGTTCTTACTTCACTTCCATACTCTGTTGTGTATGTTACTTCATAAAGGCAATTCCTTCCCCTTTTTTGGGATTTATGCCTTTGGTGCTAGTTACCAGCCCCTAGCCTATGGAAGGTGGACATGGGGTAGTCACCACATGGGCCACAAGGACAAGTCGTGACATATAAAAAGATACAACATATTTTATTTTCTCATTACGATTAACAAAGGAAGAAAGTTATAATTTTTCAATATAAATATCCATATACTGGGATTTATTCATTGAAAACCAAAAGGATTCAATCCATTATAATATAACAAAATTTTGTGGTTTCTAAACTAATTTTCCAATTTTAGGATACTCTTGATCAATATTATTTCATATTTTATAGTCTACAATGTGAATTATTTTCCTAAATTTCAAAAAAAATTCTACATACCACGTTGATTTCGTGTAGTCTCCTAACATTCCTACAGGTTCCTAAATCTAGAATTAATTTTAATGTACAATAAAAGATTTAATCGAACTAATTAATATACCTTCTATCGAGATGAACCATGCATTTGAAATTTTTGAAGAGAATCATAGTATTTTCAAAATATAATACAAAAATTTAAACATGAATGTATCAATCATTGACCATACCCATTTAATGATGATTTCATTTTGTACAATATGTTTTTCGTGGAAGATTATTTTATTTTAGGATCATATAATTCAATAAAAAAGCAGTTCATCTAAGCTTGTGTCAATTCATATATTTTTAACATTTACTATATATAACTACATTATGGTTTACATTGTTGTATATTTAGTAAAACTACAATACATTTGCATCATTCCAAAACTTTTTAACTTCAAAAAATATTTTGGTTGATCATGACGTAAATATTAAATTGTAATGTTCATTTCCTCAATATGATATTATCCATCATCACACCTATAATCAAATCATCTACATGTACATTATCATTTTCCACACTTATATTCATTGAAAATTATCCATAAAACTCAATTTTATAATTATCGCTAGATATATTAAATTTTTACCTATGTTAATTATAATATTTATAAAATTAATACATTATATAATAGATTATGTGTTCTTCCAACTCCCCTAGACTAATCAATTTTGAATAATGACTTTTTTAACCGTCAAATTTTTTTTTGAAGTGTTATATTCATTATATTTTATGAATTTTATGAATCCCATCATTATACTCTTTTATCATATTATTAGCATCCATCCAGTTTTTATTCATATTAATTATATTTGATCCAATAATATAAATATTTAACAAAATTTAAAAATTAATAAAATGTTTGACCTTATAACCCATAATGGTTAATATTAATGGTTTATTTATGCTTCATAAAATGATTTTCTTATGTTAATTTTAAATAAATGAAGTATCCTGAGATTATTTAGTAGTGTCGCAAATCATAAATAATTGGAAATATGTGATCTATATAATGTAATAAATAATATAATTAAAATATCACCTATTCAAAATCAAATAGATGATGGATTGTTTCAATAGGTTTTATTGTATGATGTAATGAAATATGGAAGATTTTATGTTCATAAATTTTGTCACATGGTATAAGGTAGACCTGGTGGGGTTTCAATGATAGGATTCATAGGAGCGGAATGAGATCAATTATCAGATGATAAAAACATTTATAGGCACCAAAACATATACATGAAAACCTTATATTTAATTATACTCTTGAAATATATTTGATATAATGAATATATTTTTTGGTACGTCTCAATGGAATGAACCAATAATGTTAAATAAAAAACTCAAAATGATGACATGAAAATCCAATAGTGATGGGAATGAATTTAGTGGGACCAAGAGAAAGAAAACATTGAAAAGAAATACCCACATACAAATTGGATATGAGGATGGGATAAATGTTAGAGGAATCCTCAATGGGGTCATTAGAAGGATGCTAAAACTATGAGTGAAAATTTACAATCCCCGTCCTTTTGAAGGAATCAAATTTAGATTATGATATTACCACAATAAGAATTCATACATAACTTAGCTTCAATAAGACACAATAGTTTTAGAGGAACAATAAATTATTTTTAATGTGGATATTTTTTGTTCGAATTTCATTTATTGTTCATGTATTTTTAATTAAAAATAAACAAAATTTTAATAAAGCAACATAGATATAACATTATAGGTGATGTTATACCATGAGTCATGTACTATTACAAAACACGAGGCTCTTTTGATAGGGAAGACGAGGTAATCTAATGGGCCACCCTATTATAATCTATTTTAAAAAGGAGTATGAACATGATAATAAAATGATTTTCTATTTTTTAAAAATTGAATACCAATGGTTTTTAACTGTTGGAATATGTCCTTAAACTGTAGTTAAATGATATAACAATGGATCGGAGGACCATTGTCCTATCTTTCATCCGTATAGACCTATACTAATGGTTTTTGGGAATCCATTGGTATAGATGTTCTTTGCCAATATCTTATAAAATGTTTTTATATATAATAAGAAATAACGATAACAATAGTTCGAAAAACATTTTATATAGTTAATTCAAAATAATACTTGATGGTTTTGATCGCCACACCACCAAATTAAATTTCATACACAATACCACTAAGATACAATTTTTTATAGAAACATAATATGATAAATATGTATATTTATTTTTATATTTATTTTTTATGAATTCATTATTATTTGATAAATTAAATCATTTGAAATACGAAAGCATTTAACATGTATTTGGAAAACCATTTGTATAGACCTATAACAATGGTGTTCCAAACCATTGATATATTTATTTTGAATTTTGGGACCTTTACAAATGGTTTTGGAAAAACCATTAGAATAGGTTATTTAAAAATAATATATACCAATGGTTCTATCCAAACTAATGGTATAGAAATCACATATAAAAATGGTTTTGGAGAAACCATTAGTATAAAGTCATTTTACTGAAGTCATTCCATTTTTTTGTATGAATCATTTGGAATATCTATGACAAATACTGACAGTTTTTTCATAAATATTGCTATAGGGTCATAATATGGTTTTCATAACAGTGTTTTTGGCCAAAACATTGGTATATTTTCATCTTCTGGTACATATATCAACATGTTTTCCAAAACTAATGGAATGGGTCCATTTTTGGGTAGTTTTGAAAATGCAGTGAACCTTCATAACTAAAAAACTGAAGGATTTGAGACAACACTATGATGAAATAATACCATTACTAATGAAAATATAGTCTGATACCATGTTGATATTTTTTCATACTATCCCATGGGAGAACATAAATCCAGTGATAAATTCATGGGATTCATCCACTGGTGGATTGCAAAATGAATGGACGAAAAATTTCAAGTAGTGATAATGCAACCTCGATGATCTTTTACCACAATATCAAATACAATAATAATATATATGATTATTTATTTGTAAAATATTATTTTAAACACATTTTATGGTGGTATTCCACTTACATAAGCAATAAGTAAGTAATGGGTTGTGAATAAGGATCTAATTATGCTTCCATATCTCCTTCCAAGATACAGCCTTCTTGATCATAAAATAGTTAGGTTTTGAAGTACTTTTAAAAACAATATCATATATTCTCACCTATATAAACCATGATATGGTAAGGATGAATTATATTGTATTTGGGATGATGGAATAAGTCCACTTTGAGAATAGATATGAAAAACTATTCACCGTCTCCATAATCCCATACACATTTGGGTTTTATGTATGTCAGATGTTCCAGGCCCCTTGATGGTAGTAAAATACATCTATATGAGTTTATTATTCCCTATTGAGGTAGGGTATAAAATAAAAT
Organism: Viscum album; assembly: GCA_963277665.1. Taxonomy (NCBI): domain Eukaryota; kingdom Viridiplantae; phylum Streptophyta; class Magnoliopsida; order Santalales; family Viscaceae; genus Viscum; species Viscum album. The sequence goes on from OY728152.1 coordinate 692,731,788, forward strand.
CATTTAATATTTCCTATCATATGGAACTAATTTAAAATAAGTATTCCCATGAAATATTTTTATAAAAAAGTTCAGAACTCATGCGAGACTACCAGGTCCCATAGCCAATTCTCTGATTCTTCATTTTTTATTTTTTGTATATTATGGGAAAATGTATCCTTATATTTCACCACATAGAATCATAAAATTTCATTATTCAGAAAAATATTTTTTGGGTATATATAATTTTATCACGGAATATTAAAAATAACCATCTAATCAATTTCATTGAACCATACATCTTGTTTATTAGAACACCATCCATTACAAGCATCATTGAAATGGGAGAAAAAATGGAATCCCCCAATCCAAAACTGGCAGGGATGTGGAAATCATCCCACATTTACATACATGCAAAGGGAACCTCCCGATCATGAATTTGGATCAATCTCTGATCCTCCAATATAGTCCCTTCTGAATAAGAACACAAAATTCTCAAAGAAATCTCTAAAAAACAAGGGCAGGGGATAAGGGCTACATCACAAAATCCCATATGGGGGATATATTTAGATTTAGTGATATGAGTTCATAGGAAACTAGTGTTATGAATTATGTGTCATCCTTTTTTTCTAAAAGATCGGTGTTTATCATGCGAATCAATTGATATCCCATACCACCACAAGTTTTAGGGATACATTGATTATCATGATCCATGTAATGAACTATTTTCCATCATTCAATCTCACAAGAACATGCAAATGAGATAGTGAATTTGATCAATCAAAATTTATGGTAGCTTAATGAAATTCATATTAGTAATTTTAGTTGATTTACATACATCATATATATGTTATTCATTCCCTATTTTAAATATTATATAAAAATATCATCCTTAATTTTTTTTCTATCATCTCCATGATTCTTGAGAGAATATGAATTTACTGTTGAACAAAAATTATAGGGATCCAACTGTATGAAAATTTACAATTTGGAATAATTAACTGATTATGTGGATTCTTTCTCATATTTTTACAGATGTTGTAAATTAGATATGAATAATAAAGGAGTGTCCCTTTAGAAATATAAATATTCCATCATAGAAGATGATATGGATAAAAGATGGACTTTTCCTATAAACCACCCCCTAGAAATATTTTGTTTTTAACTTCCATGGAAATTAAATTTGAAAAATCACCAACAATCAATGCCAAAAGGAAAGGGGAAAGTATGTCCCCATATCTGATCTCCCTGGTATGGGTGTGTCCTTGAGATGGTGTTCCATTGATATTTATTGTGATAAATACTCGCCAATTTTTTTTTAAGACACAACTGATTTAAATAATTAAGTATGAAATCCAATTTTCAAATTTTTTTTCTACAAATTTTAATCAAATTGAAATTAGTAATTGTAGTTGAGTGTATATTATAAAGAATTATTGATACAGTGTGAAATATTTGATTTTTATTTATTAGTCCATATTATACAACACAATTGATTCACCCAGTCTCTTTATGAGAACATTGAACAATACTCATGGAAGAATAAATCATTTTACGAATGGGTTACATAACAATTTTCCTTTATAAAGCATGAATGAATAATGGTGTAAGAAATTTAATAATCCTTAACTACCCAATAATAAAAATCCATTTGTGATATGTAATAAAAAACAAGTAAATGATGATGCATATGATTAACTCACATACCTTAGTATTTAGAGGATTGATTCGTCCAAGCAGTTTGAAGGGGAGTAGGGAAAGTGGTCGACTTATGTGAGATAGCTTGAATGGGGAAATGAAACAACTCCTCTTAGTGTTGAATTTATTTGAACAAGAATGGTTTATCAATTCTTTCCAAAAACATGCTGATAAATATGAGTTTTATTAGCATGAAAATAATAACCATTAAAAAATGTAGGTTTTATCAATGCAAAAAATTTCACAATTAAAAAATATAGTTATCTATGGAAAAATTAAGAGATAAAACATATAATTATCATCAATAATATTATATAAATTATATGTAAATATGATATATAGAACCATTTTCTTAATATATGATAAATAACATTTATACTAAATTAATATATATTTAAAAATATTAAATTCATAAAAATATAAAAATAAATAACCTCATTAAAGAATATAAAATATTTAATAAGTGATTTTAAAAAATGAGTGAAATTGTACAACAAAAAATGAATAGTCAAAAACATATCAAAAAATGGATTTGATTTATTAATTTGATAAATTATGATAAAAAACTAAAAATGAACTTATATTAATAATTTGTAGAATATATTGTTAAAATATTAAATCATAGTTATTACATATAATAATAATTTGTTAGAATAATTACCTGAAATTTGATCATGTAAACAGTTAATTAAAATAACAAAAAATTCATTTAAATAAATTTAATTTAGATATTTTTAAAATTTTATATAATATTACTTGTCAATAAAAAAAGTTGAATGAGAATTAATCATATAAATTAAAAACATGTTCATAATATTAAATAATAGTAACTCATTTTTAAAAATTTGATGTATTAATTGATTTAATTGAAAACACATAAAAAAAATTTAGAGAATCTTAACAAATTCATTAAAATAAATTAATTATATAAATTACAGACTTTTTACATGCATTAATCATTATTAAATGAAATTGATGAAATTTTAATCATATAAATAAAAAAATTTAAAATAAATAAACCGTTGAAAATAATTATTTATAAATAAATTTTAAAAAATGAATATATTACAATATTAATAAAATTAATAAATCTTAAAAATTAATAAGAAATATTGAATAAAATCATATTAAACACGAACAAATAAAATTTAATATTTTAAAAAATATTATAAATTTAACCCATACGATTTATTACAACAATTACAAACAAATAAAAACCAGAGTTCGAATAATAGCATGCCCCTTGGGTGATTTTTATCGCATGCAGTGACTCAGGAACATAATGGTGTTGCCATGATGGGGGAACGCGATGATGGAGGAATGACACAAGACTGGTGTTTCCAATAAGATGATGCAGGCATGACGATACACTGAGCATGCTGGCCAGGTTCTTATGCCTCTTGTCTATGGGCCTACGGGCTATGCAATGCACCTTCCCCTACTAAGATAGAAAGAGGCCATTTAATTCATGAGAAAAGAACAAAAAAAAGACACATATAAATAAATAAATATGAATTAACATATTATACAAATATTTTATATATGTGTGTATATTTGGTAAGGGATGGTACAAATACACCGAAACACACACACACATCGCCCACTAGCCAATTGTAATGTCATATCCCTCAAATTAGAATAACCTACAAAGAGATAACAAACCTATATTAAATACTCCCATAGACCAAATGTTTTATAGATATTAGACCGAAGCCCCTTACAACATAGGCCCAAACCACCATGGCTTATATGACCCAACATTATCATGCACTGCTATTGGATTTATCACAATAGATAGGTCCTCCCCTATAATCCATGGATCGACATGCCATTTACATTCCTTGTGCTTCGTTTATCTCTCCATACATCATGGACTGTTTTCATAGATTATTTTCAGACCACCACCCACAATGTCTATCAAGTGTTCGCCAATACAAATCAATGCTCAACATTTCCTACCACCATATCATCTCTTGAGGGTTCACATACACATCCACTATGAATCTGAAGCTATTGGTAGACACTGCAAACACCCAAACTGTCACCACATGATGCCATCATTAGAGTTGGAGTGTTGCAATACTTGGTCTTGGTTCTATCATCAAACAATGTCAATAGCATTAGTGGTGAAGAGTTGTTTCCCCATATATATCTTCAATTCTACCATCCCAAGCATTCTATTCCATCATTGAATCCATCCACTCGAGGATAATAGTGATCCCTACACTGACATTGCCATCGCACCCTCACCATCTCTCAATGGGCCGCATTGTTGAGACTGCAATGAATGACCTTAAATGTCCCCATATATCATTACGAGTCATCACAAAGAACATCCCCATATTCTGTATTTATTTTCATAAAAACCTGAATGGTTTTAGGGATGCAGTATTTTTTCGTTTATTTTCAGCGAAAATGTTATAGGTTTGGGGTGGTCTTATAGGAACCAATTATATGGATATCAAACATATTAAAATATTAAAACATAATAAATTCAAATGAATAAAAATTAATCATATAAATTATAGAAATATTTAAAATATTAAATCATATTAAATTATATGCATCTTTTTACAAAAATAATATAATTCCAAAATTTTTAAGAATATTAAATATTTAAAATGAAATAAATTAATTTAATTTAATTTAAAATGAGTAAATTTAATGAAATAAATTAAAAAAACCTAAAAATTTATTTGCTAACATCAACTATATAAATTTAAAACATATAAAATTGAATTATATTAAATAAATAAATATTATTATTATTACTAATGACTGAAGTATGTACAATATTGATTATATATAGAAAATATAATATGTAGTTAACCTTTGTAATTTTTAATAACTATTAAAATATTATTATTTAATAAAATATATACATATTTAAACATGTATAAATAACTGTAAAAATTGAATATATTACAAAAATATTAAATGATTATATTAAAAAATGAATAATATATTGAAAATGATAATAATAGAGAGATAATAATAAAGAAATAAATAATATTAATTCAATAAATAGACATGAATGTACACATATACATACACATATACATCCATGTACTAATACATACACAATATATATATATATACATATATACAAGTACATACTATATCATTGATATGATGCTGATTGTAGTATCGAAATAATGATGAAGATTCTCAATATACTTTAGGGGTGTGAATTGTATACTTTAAAAATATCATTAGGAAATTTTGGATAATCAAAATACACAACACCTCTTAGTTCTAATAATATTCTTGATTCTGGAAATGTAGTTCGGAAAATGAGATTCTAGAAATTTTTTTCTGGAAATGAAACTAGTTCTACAAACATAATAGATTCCAGAAATGTCATTTCTAAAATAAACCATAACAAATTATTACAACAACAGTGATTTGACCTTAAAGACTATAGAATCCTTTTAAATTAGAGTACAAGTATATGGATGTATAAGATATTTATACTTTCATCAACAACCAAAAATACAATGGAAAACCTAATTGAAACAATACATGAAACAAGTATAGAACTCATTTCATCCAAAGAGTAGGGTATCCAACATCGTTGGATAAAGGTGCCTTGATATATACATTCAAATTTTTTTTGTCATAACAAAAACCAGGTTTGATATCAATCTGATGATCGGTATCTATTTTCAAATCCCCAAAATCCCTCAATTAGATGGAAATCGGAACCAATGTCTTCCATACCCCAAATCCCACGAACAGCATGATCGGAGTCCGCACGAAGAAAGTCTAAACAAGTTTTTCAAACCCTAACAAGTTGTTCACACCAACTTCAAGAAGCAAAGAGAATTGAAAGAGCCTATCTCTCTAGAACTCACTTTAACATTATTTAATATCTATAATAATAAAATAATATGGATCTTGTTCAAATGATCTCTTATATATAAGTAGATCTTCAATAGTCAGCTCCCTCCTCCAATGGTCATATTTTTCCTTGAATTTGGGAGGGACCTATACATGTGTCACTCAAACAATAGTTAGTTATTAACTGAATGAACAACATCATTTTATAAAAAGAAAAAGTGTAAGAAAATGTATGATTTCTCAAATGAAATCATTTTTTGAAATATAAGGAAAAATAAAAGTTCTGATTCTAACCCAAAAACCATTCGGTGTATATAAGACATCGATATTCAGATTCTGTTTTCAAAAGAATTCAGAACAATAATTCTATAGAATTCTGGAGTCTAAATTTCAAGAGAATTTGGAATCTGAATGTAGAATGTTTGGTGTCTAAATTCATAATAATTTGGATTCTGGACATCAGAACATTTGGAGTCTGAATTCATAGAGTTTATAACCTGAACTCAGAATGTTCAGAATCTGAATTCAGAGAGTTCAGAACCTAAAATACAGAAGTTCAGATCCTGAAAATAAATTTATATATATCTAAATATTTATAGAACATTCAGGTCTTAGATGTGAAACAAAATTTCATATTTAGAATGAAAATGATAGGATTTAATATGAACAACAAAAAACTGTTAATGATAAAGTTTACATGGGGAAGGAAAATTTTTTTATCAAGGGAAATCTCAGGGAAAATGAAATTTTCCTAAATATAGGGTGTTTGTGATTTTCAAAACATGATGAAATGGAGAAGTCGTTAGGAAAACTTATTGACTCAACAACCTCCCCCATGTATTAAGTAATGGAATATTCATAATGAATCCTTATTACCTCGACAATCTCTCTTTTTTTTGTAAATCACAACCATCCTCACGAAAAAAGAAAATGAATATAAGGACTTGGAAAATTTTATGGATTTGTAAATAAAACATATCTTCATTTACTCAAGAGAAATAATGAATATGACTAACTCCCCCTTAGGATTTGGAAATGCTAAGGATCATATTCTTAATTTCTAGAATGTGTGTTAACATTTTATTGCATACAAGAAATATCCGTGAATAATAACTCCCCCTTAGATGAACTCCCCCTTACATAGGGAAATTTTTTCTTTTACTTTTTATTATTTTTTTCATTCCTTTCTCCCCCTTTGTGATTTTCAATAAGGAATTCATGGAATGGAATTGAAAATATTTTATATGAAATATTAGTACTAGACAAAAAAAAATATGAATAGATACCCAAAAATTACATTAGGATTGGAAAAAAATTACAATAAAATAATACAACAAATGATCGGATTTAAACACAGTCATCTTTCATTTAACTTGGGAATAAACTTCTTCACTTTTTTTTTCTAGCATCATGAGATCCTTATGGTGTTCCTAAGCTCATTTGAGAATCTAATCCTGATCCCTTATTTTCTTCTCTAAGTATTTGATTTTTTCTTCTTGTGCCTTAAGAATGTCTACATGAGCCTTCAAGACTTCTTCCTACTTATGAAGCATCTCTTATTTCTCAATACTAAGATCACTTTCCCACCTATAGCTTTGAAAAAATGAATATAATTTCCCATTTAGATCATTTAATTCTTGAATTCATGATTTCTGTTCCAAAGTAAACTTCTCTTCAAAATTATTTTTTAGATCCTTGGTCTTACTATCTTTGGTGTCAAAGTCATCCTTGAAACTTTTATGAAATTAATTATGGATCCACATATCATCAACAATCATTCATGGACAACTTTTTATCTTATTGCATGAATATTTGGGAACTTCATGGTTACTAATAAACTATTTGAAATCAGCCTCTAGTTTTAAACACTTATCCATAACCACAGATAATGAATCTGATTTTTCATTCAAGGTGTGTTGAAGCATTTTATATCTAATGTCTATTCTTGGAAAAATTGGAATGGACCCAAAAAGATTCTGTAAAGACTGAACTATGAAATCGTGTCCAATGGAGGATGATTAAAAATATGAGACTTTACTTGATGGGGGCTCTTTCAATATTTCAATTTCATTTTTATTTAAGGATACACCAACTTCATTCTTCTTCACAGAAGTACTAGGTGTATCAACCACAACCAATTTTTCTTTATCATACTTCAGAACAACATCCTATTGGTTATGTGATTTATGTTCACTATCAGAGAGTTTAACAATTTTTTCTTCATCAACCATTCCCTTATCATCTCGAGCCTCAACATCAAATGGATGCGTAATATCTCAATTGATGCTTTCTTCTTATGACAACTTATTTACATCGTCTTTATCATTATCATCATCCTTTCCAGGAGTTTATGAATTTTTTTTATTTAGTTTGAGAGGTTCATATTGGTAATTTTTCTAATGGTTTCTCCTTTTCATGAAATTACTCAGCTTGCCTTATGATATCATTAGTATCTCTACTAATGACTTCTTCTTCTTCTTCTTTTGCTTCTTTTTCTTATACTAGTTTTAATTCATCAACCACTTCTTCTTGTTGTTTTTCTAGAATCAAAAAATATTTTCCTAGCGTGTCAAGTAATGCTTCCACAATAAATGATTATGGTACCGTAATGATTTCTGAGGTTTTCTCAACATCCTTCAGAAGAGATTTCACAATCTCTACTTCATTAATCTTCTTCATTTTTATCTTTTATTTTGACATCCTTTCAAGCACTTTAGCAGTCTTACCCTATAAAAAATGTTCTTCAACTGGATAAAAACTAAAGCTAGGCTCCCATACATTCATTTTGAAAATTGGTTTTCTATGATTATAACCCACTCAATAAGTCTTTCCTTATAGTATGATTTGAGAATACATCTTGTCAAACCAAACTTACCAGATGTATAGCATGAAAGAAGTTTCTTATGTGAAAATATTATTGATTTTAGTCTGATGAATAAATTCCTATCCTCAGGATATATTTCCGTAGAGTTATATTTTTCCTCAAAAATAATTATTTTTGTAATAACATTCTTAAGATCATTAGAACATTTTTCATTTTTCATAATTTTCATCCTTATTGTCTTTAGAAATTATTTTTATAAGTTCATCCAAATCATTAAGATCTCTAGTGAGGTATGAAATAAATATTGTAAGAACTTATTCTCTAGTATTTTCCTTGTCTAGTTTTATGGAAATTTTAAAATTTTTGGCTTCTAACAACGTGGAAAATATAGATACATCATCATACGAAAGAATTTATTCATTATTTTAAGATGATGTGTCTATATTAGAATTAATATCTTCAGAATATTAATTCTTATCAAAAGATAAATTTGCTAATGCCTTGTCAAAGTGTACCATATTTCATAAGACAAGTTTTTGGAATAGAAGTAGTAGTAATGAATTAAAAAAATTATGTGCTGCTAATTCATATTCTGAATATAAAATTCCAAAAGAGTCTCCACATCTATCAATCCATGTGTGGTTTTATTTAAGTCTTTTCGTGTGCATAGAGAGGTTGAAATTATTCATGTTTCTCTCTAAATTCAATAACACCCTATCCTTCTTTTTCAAAAGAGGGAAATCAGGTCTGATATTACCAGTTCTTCTACATTCATAACATTTAACATCCCCATATTTCTTTTCATTTTATTATATATTCTTAAAATTATTTTTATATTTATTCTCTGCTACTATCTTGTTCATTCTCCGAGAAAGCTTGTTAACACATTCCCAGATTTTTTCTGTATCACTATATTCTGACTGAATAGAAACAATCTATGACTTTGATCTAGTAATTAATTCTGGAGTTTAGGCATTCATATTTTATGATGTAGTTGTAAAATTAACTCCAACATTCTGATTCTTCTTATAATCATTATCATCATCTCTATTAATTCGAGTCTCATGCTGAAAAGAGTTCCAAAAAGCTCATCTAAGGAAATCTGGGTGACTTTTATATTCTAATCAATTTCTATCCTCTTGGACTTCCATTCATTAGATATGATACCTATTATTTTATCTATCGGTCCCTCGTCATCATGACCTTTTTCTCCCATGGATTTTAAGATATTCACAATGCTTATGAACCTTTACTAGACTTTTCTTATGGGGTCTCCAAAAGGAATGTAAAATCCATGATATTGATCTCTTAACATAGATCTTCTTGTCTCTATAAATTTGGAAGTTCCAAAATGTGTGACTTCCAATTTCATCCAGATAATATTTTTAGATTCAAATGAGGATAATTGAATAGATGTTACTAGTCATTTAACATATATATGCATTACTAACTCAGAAATTAGCTTGATATTTATATTTCAACTGATTAGTAAATGTTCACAATTCCTTATCAATAATCTTATAGTCTCTTGTCAGCATCGGTTATTTCATAACTACGGTCTTAATATGAAAAATCATCATACTATCTCTTTATTACTCATAATCGTTTCCATCAAAAATAGGAGGTCTGGTAAGATTTTGATTGCCGATAGAACCACCATTTATTCCTAACATCTTAAAGAAAATCATTCAACACAATCTAGTTAGTAATAAAAGATTTTAAACAAGGATAAAAATGTCATAATAAAAGAAAAAATAAAAAACAATGTAAAACTAAAGCAAGAAATATTATAAGTGAATATATGAATTTTAGAGGCCAACCTCTGATACAAATTGTAGGATTTATATGATTCCGATTGTAGTATCTAAATAATGATGTATATTATTAATATATAATAGGGTGGGTGAATTGTATACTTTAAAAATTCATTAAGGAAATTTTGTATAAACAAACATCACTACAACTCTTTGTTCTTATAACATTCTTGATTCTTGAAAATTAGTTATGAAAATGAGATTCTGGAAATGTTATTCCAAAAATCAATCTAGTTCTACAAAATTAATAGATTCCAAAAATTTCATTCTAGAAATGAAACATAATAAAAGTTTACAACAACAAATATTCTAACTTAAAGTGTTTAGAATCCTATTTAATCAGAGTATAAGTATAAGGAAGAATAAGATAGATATATTTTCCTTATCAACCAAAAATGCATTGGAAAAAATATTCAAACACAAAACAAAACAAAATAAATTTAGACAAAACAAAAAATTTACTGTATAAGTGGAAACCCTAAAAAATGACCCATCTTTATGAAAATTTTAATTTTATACACAAATCAAAATTTCAATTGGAAAAGTTTTTTTGTGATTTTAATATGATCTCAGATATTGTGTTGGTGGGAGTGTGTGATGTATCCTATGATGTAGAGTGGATTTAAGATATTTGTTATAGAATTGTTTATTTTCCTATAATTTCATTGTGAGTGATGTCTGATACCACATTGGTACTCATATAATGGATTATGTATCAAATCTTGAAAAAGAAACCATATTCTACTAAATTTTTTCTATTTGGGGAGTTTTTGTTAGGAAGGTCCTAGGATCATAGCAAATCATATTCTTTTGATGATATTGTTTGGTGATGATGGTCATTATGAATGTTTTATATGTAACAAAAGCTTCGGGTGTGTTAAAAACTATAATGGTTTTTTCTGATATGATTCAACATTAATAAATTGGACAATACATAAACCTCATGACTAAAAAAATAATCAAATATTGATATTGAGAAGACTATAACCTATAGATAATATTATTCAGGTTAAAATTATAATTAGTTTTAAATATTATCATAATAAAATTTACCTCATCTTAAAAAATGTGCTCAACATATTAATTATTAACCCATCACTCCTGACACATCCGATGTATCGATATTCATAGAAAACTATATCGTCATGGTATATAAAATAAATTACAAGGCATGATCCATGACAGACATTAATAAAAATTTTAATTCATAAGAATCATTACATACATCAAAGGATATCATTATCCAATTACACGTAAGAGTGAAAAAATACTATAGGTTGGTTTGTTCTCATAATCTCTCATCTTGAATACAAAATTTTTCGTGACACTTTAGGAGAGAGGGTAGATAGTTTTTTAGTTGAATGAAAATATAAAATATAGATTTAGATGTTTCCATTCAATTCTAAAAATAAATACGAATATATAATTGTGGTGGGGCAGTTGTCAATATCACGTTATTTTCCATTTTATGAGTGCCCCCAATGATGATCATCTCTAAATGGACTTTATTTATGTCTTACCTAATAAATGAATTCAATTTTTTCCCAACATCGTTAAATAATATTATCTTCTACATCAATCATGGGAAAATAGTATTTTTGTTAACATCTTTATCAAATGGATACTTGGATGGAATTACAGAACATTAATCAATGCGTACAAATCATGTTTGTGGAGACAATATATTCACAGAAATTTAACTTCCCAGTAAATTTATCTTTTTTAAAAATAAATAAATATTCTTTTATTTAATTGAATATTGTCAGATATAAAACTAAATTATTATATTCCTCATAAAATCTCATAACATTTCTTTCAAATATGGATCAAAATATTTTCCACAATCCTACTAGAGTACATAGGTTGATGCCTGATTATTGGAATATCCATATTTAGTTTCCAAAATAATTATATATATATATATACATTCAAAAAAATTAATCATGTTACTTAAATATTTGTTTTTTCATTTGTGATAAAGGAAATGTATTGTGTTGTTAATTATATAGAATAATATTTTTCATGTAGCGAGTGAATTTTAGGTGCATTAAATGGTAAACCCCTAAGTCTGGATTGTCAAATAATGTTTATTTGGAGCTTATAATATATCATATAGTACATTGGAGTTCAAAAATTTAGGAATAAAATATTGGGAAACATAACCTTGAAAATATATGTAAATATCTATTTGATAATTTTATTTTTCAGCACAGATAAGGATATGTTGGATGAGGATGATTTCATTTTATTTCTATCTTAGTAACCATTATTAATCTCATGGATGATTAAATTGAAAAAATAATTCATGTATGTATTAACATAGTTTTATTTACCCCTAGAAAAACATGAAGAAATTTCTTTTTCATCCTAAAATTAGGTGATCTTTGTTTTCATCACTTGGTCAGAGTTTCTTATTATAATGTCTTCATGTATTCTGATAATATTATGGGTAATCGACATAATAATGATATCAAACATTCACTTATATACAGTGTATTTTTGGTTTCTTTAATATAATAATAAATTTCTGACAAAACATGAGATTTGAAGTTAGTGTAGCAATTTCCTATATTGTATTTTCCAAAAAATAAAAATATAAAAAGTATTTTGGTTCTTATTTATTGAAATATCAGAAAATGTGAAGAATTTTTTAGATTTATCAATGGGAGAAGTGTAGATACATGGAAAAATAAATATGATAAAAAACTCTCAGTTAATATTGGAGGAAGTAATAGTTGGGGGAGATATATTAGATTAAATTAAAATGTATGATGGGGATTCAGATATTCCCACTATTCAACTCCTAGATGCTGCAATTCCAACATTTTTTTAAATTATGAATATGAATACATTGGTTCCCTTGGTATTTATTTATAAGAAAATAAATATTACTATTCCAGAAATGTTTCCATCATGTGTAAATGTGGGGAATTAGTGGAAGGATTCATTGAACAATAGTCCTAATTTAAACCTCTATATCAAACATTTTCATGTTCCTCACAATGGGAGGAATTTCTGATAGATGGATCTATTCTTGTGGAAATTCAATTTACAAATTTGAAATTCTAGGATAATATAACCCTTTTATAGGTAATCTGATACTTGAAATTTGAGTGATTTATGAATTTATATAAAAATTTCCCTATGTTTGACAAACTATTATGAAAATTGAAGCCTCAACTTCATTAATTACAAGAAATTAATTATCATAACATAAAAAATAAAGTTTGATGAGAACTTCCGTAGTTTAAAATTTCCAATGAGATTTCGGAGTTGATCGAACGAGGATGGATCACCTAAAAAAAACTTATTGACATAACATTCAATAATAATAATTAATATATAATTTAAATTTATTTATATGTGATGAAAAAAAATTTCTTTTCCTTGTAGTGGGATTTATTAGAAACTATCATCAAGTTTTGGACCATTTGAAATAATCACCTTTCAAAAACATTTTTTCTATATAAAACATTTATTTTTATTTTTAAATTCATCAAACATTATAGGTTATCTTACTAGATGTTCATAATTATTCATAATAATAATTTATTTATGTTTAAATATTAAAATTTTTAATTAGGTGAATGTTTTTTATTTGGCCTGGAATTGATCCACCTTAGGTAGGTGTTTGATGGAATTCTATTGGTATAATAGAGTTTGTCTTTGACAATCATATTCACTATAAAAAACTATATTATTAAAATTAGTGTGATAATATTTTTTGATTTATCAATTACATTAATAATGGACTGTGTATTTGTGTATTCAAAAATTCGAGTAATGCTATTCACAAAATGCATCAGATTGATGTGAAATTGATTCACACAACATCAAGAATGAATTTGGAATCAATTTCCAAATGAATCCCAAAAATATGGGGGCTTTTGATAAGTTTTATGTGAGGGAAATTTTTTAACTAATATATCATTCATAATCTAACATTAAATATATTAATTCCTATCGATCTCATTATGTTATTGATTGATGTTTCAACATTTCCTACACATAAAAAATAACATAAAGATTATTGTATTAAATTATTTAGAAAATATAACCCTGTCAATTTGTTTTTTATTTATTTACACAGAAAATTTACTTAAATATCAATTTTAAACATAATACTCAAAATATATTTCATTACGATTACAACTTGTGTCAGATTAAAGTGTGGATGTTCTTGAATGTCACAAATGACATGTGTGTCAATTTTCAAAAGGAACGAATCAATTGTAATTGGTTTTGTCAATAATTAGTGTGTCACATGGCTGTTTTTAAAAAAATAACATTTTAAACTAAAAAATATATTTTTTTTATAAATTGATAAAACACACTACATAACAGAAATAGGTCAAAATATAATGATATACTATTACACAGACAACTAATAGTACATTAGTGAATCATTTTTATTGTATACATTGTTGACACTTCTTTGAGACAGTTTTCTCTCTCTTAATATAGAATAAATGATTAAATAAAAATAAATTATCAAAAAAAAGTAATTTCTTCATTATCATTATTAATATTAACTATATAAGTATCATGTAAAAAAGATATAGAAGTTACCTACAAAATTTAAGTAAAATGGTGATAAAATTTACTAAAGAAGATTTAAAATGTAACTTCTTCATGATGTTGTAAAAATTCTGAGAGAATTCTTGTAGGCCATTCATTTATAAATTAATATAGTACCACTTTTAAATAAATGTTATTTTGGAATTATTTATATTACTGAAAAATATATATATAAATTATTTAATTTGTTTTGTAAATGAAATTGTAATTATCATTGATAATACATCATGTGGTAATCTATTTTCATGACAAAGTAGAATATGTTTATAAAATTTCAAAATTTAGAACCTCAAATCATTTCAAATTGTTTTTCTGAATGCATTAGAATGATTTTGATATAGTAATTTATTTTGATATATATTTTTTTAGGGAAGTATTTTTATATATACCCTATTACATTTAAACTTATAGAAGTAGATAGGCCTATTGTTCTTATGGACTTTCCTTGTGCCATGATTTTGATGATATTTAACTAATACCATATAAAAATTATTTATTAAACCATATTATGAAACATATAAAATTATTTATAGATGTATAATTTTCCATTTAGTGTATATAATATTCATACACATCATCAAAGGATGTCAGTTTTTAAGTTCTATTGTGGTGTTTTGTTTTAACAATGTTTTGTTTGTGATGAAAATAATATTTTTTAAAAATAATTTTATATTAAATTAGGTGAATTATGTTTTTTAGTATGTTTATTAATATTTTTTCTATTTTTATGAAAATATAGATAATTATTATTTTATAAATTGTGGTGATTAGATGTAACTGCTACACCATAAAATTTTAAAATAATATCACTGTATTCAATATAGTATGCAACAAAAGACAAAAAATATTAGAGAAAATATAACACATTGAGACATTATGATATATTTATTTTCCAATATATTAAATCCATTCAATAATATTCACTACTTGCAACACTGAGTTTATCATGAGTTACTTGCTACACCATTTTTAGAATGCATTTCACACAACATATAGTTAAAATGAAAAATGAAATATTATTAATATATTATTATTCAATATAATAGATATAACCATTCAATTAAAATTTCATGTATGAATATTAATGAAAAAGTTATTATACTTTCGGTTATCTATTAAGTATGAATAAAATAAGAATCATTTTAATAATAATGAAATTTTTAATAAATATTTTTTTCTAAAAGATTATTTAATAACGATTTTTAAACATAATTTGAAATTAAATATTACAAATATAGGAAAATATATTTGAAAAAATATATTACATTTTTGAAATTAGAATTCCCTAATTATCTGTTTTTGTGTCACTTATATAGAATTAAATCATTATTAAAATAATCAACATTTTTAATTGAATTTGATAAAATGTATTTCAGATTTTGAATTATAATAATTTATATTTTTAATATGGTTACATTATTTATTTTTACAAAAATGTAAACGGATTACAGTGAAAATTAATTTCCACATTAACGCTATAAATTGATTTATTATGGGTTAATCATTGATTCTAAGGGGTTAAAATGACCCTCAAACAATTATGACACCCATTATAGGGATATAGTTTTACATTTTCTCTTCGAGGATATAGAATGAACCATATTCGAAACTTTTTCATGTGAAAAACGTGGGTATTGTTGAATATTTAGAAAAAAATTTTAAATTATTCAACTCACCTCAATTATAAAAGGTCACCCATCTCCTCTATTATTCACATAGTTAAATAAACATTTTTCACACAATACACTCCCAAATCACCTCCCAAAATCCCTCTCGTCGTCCTAGAACCCTTATTATAGGTATAATATCATCTTATGATAGATTTAGTGTAAACATAAAGATGATACCTCAGTATGAGGTAATGTTCTTTAACAATATTATTTATATTATTTTTATCCAACTCCATAAATTAATATTATAGTATGATGATATAACTACTCCGTTAACTCAATTATAATATTAATTTTTCCAAGAACATCCATTATCTATATTTTTTTTCTATTTCCATCATATTAGTTATGAAATTGTTGTTCCTGTGTACGACGGACTACTGCCTCACATAGCGATGTCTTTCATATTGCCATTACCACCAGTATATGATTTTATGATTATATATATATAGAGTATATATATAATATTTGTAACATTTTTATAGATATGGACTCATTATATTATATACATCCCCTTAACTCTTATTTAGTAGGAGACACATAAACATCTCCATCTGTATGATGCACTACCACCTCACGAAGTGAAGTTAGACCTCTTTAAAAACAAACTTCATGGAAGTATATAAGGATACATTAAATGATTATATGAGATACACATAAAATAATAATGATCATCATGTTATATTGATCATTATGAAAATATAATATTTCATTTTTTTATTTCACCATGATAAATATTATAACATCATTTGTGTATGTGTGGACTATCACCTTCAAGAAGCAATGTGAAACACTTTTTATCACCAAACCACATGAGTGATGTATATAAGTATATAATATTATATATATTATATAATTATTCTTAATTAAATATTATAACATACATAACATAATTACATGATGAAAATTGAAAAATGAAAATGTCACTCATGTTTACATACGATATACTGTATCCATGATCATACTGTAAATTATATTTCAAAACCATCATTAATGATTGATTTTAATATTAAAATTCATGTTTAAATGAATATTTTTTCATTATTATTATTTATATTATTAAACTATGAAATATGTGTAAAATTTTATCTTTATTGAAGAAACAAGCATAAGAAAACTAGGAAATTAAAACAAAAAAATATAAAATATATTGAATTGGTATTAAAAAATTTGTTATAAAATGAAATTAATGGATTATTTGTGATATTATAATAAGTAATATGTTTATAATTTATGATTAAATCCTATTTAAAACCACTATAAATTTGGGTAATGATTTTCCAGCCCAAAGGATGTGTGAGGGAAGGGACTTCATAACTCAATTTCCATTCATAGTTTAAAAATAATAATTCATTGATTATGACAATATAATATTATGTTTATAATAAATTTGATTAATATATGTTACCTTTAAATTTTTATGTATATTTATTGTTGAAACATATAATTGATTCATTTATTAACTCGCATTTCATTGCTATGGTAATTGTAAATGCTTATTTCATAATCACATTATAATTGGTATTGTCTATTTTTGAATTTAGATTTATGAAAATATATTTTCTTCAAAAACCATGTTATCCTAAAATTATCTCTCACATGTTTTTAACATTATAAATAATATTTATTTACGGTATATTTACCCATTTTTTATATTTTATTTTTTAATGTGTTTTTCAGTTGATTTCAAAAAAATACTCATTTGGGTTTTATCAAAATTGTAAAAGTAATATTCTGGTTATTATTCAAATATGAAACATAAATTTCCTTTTTATAGTACAATGGGAATTTTATTTTTGACGTATAAAAAATATATAGAATTATAATTAATCATGATCATAATTTCATTTAAGCTTCATTTGAATGTTTATAAGGATCACTTTAAAGAATTTTTTTCCCATGTATTTTGATAATTATATGTTTTAAAAAAAATCGAATGTAATTGTTTTAAAAATTATTATTAATTTTCAAAATGAATATTATATTTTACCCATTAATGTTGTAAAAATATTATTATTGAAATTATAGTCATCAGTGACATCACCCCTTTAATGTACTTAAGATTCATTTGGGGAAAGTTGTTTTGATGTCATCTTAATTCTCTCCTAAGATGGTTTATAATCAATTTTATTGTGGATGTGTTATTTTGATAACATTCACCATATTTCATTTGATGGATTATGATTTTGTTTAGTTTATTTTGGTATGTATTAAAATTTAATAAGATATTTTTTAATAAGAATTTTTTAGGTTGACAATGTTTCACCCATTTCATATAAGGAATGCATTAGACATATTAAGTTTCTGTTTGGGTCTGATACAAATATACAATCAATTTATCAATACATGTCATGATAAAAAAATATGTAGTTGAAACACTATTATTTTGTACCCTGTATTTTAAAATTGTACTGTAAATGGTCTTGATTATATAATTCTCTTAGATGGAATTGAAAAAAATTAGTTTACCAAACCTGATGTGTTAGAAACCAGATGATCTATACTATTTT
The DNA here is from genome assembly GCA_963277665.1 of Viscum album. Lineage (NCBI taxonomy): Eukaryota > Viridiplantae > Streptophyta > Magnoliopsida > Santalales > Viscaceae > Viscum > Viscum album. The sequence continues at coordinate 692,750,701 of OY728152.1, forward strand.
GTTAAAGGTATCAACATTAAATTTCTTTTAAAAAATCATGATTGTATGATTCTGATATTTGAAATAATAAATTTCCAAATTATGAATTATGTCATAAAAATTATATGTGATTATTCAATTAGTTTGAAAATAAAATATTATGTGCTTATTTTTTGGAGTTACATAATCATCTTTATTTCTTTATATATTAATCTCATGTTATTTAATATGTGGAATTTGATTCAGTTATATACATTTCCATATTTATTGTTGATTTTTTATTCATAGTATTTTTTATAAACATACCCTTACAAATCTCAAGAAATAAACTATTTATTTTTATTTTCCCTATGATTCCTGTGAAAAGTTTAGGATCAATATGTACGGAAATGCTATAGGTAATAATGATATTCTTGAAAAAATAATATGTTATAATTTTTATATTCAAATGTAATATATGAATCATGAATGTATCTATTTTTAAATAACTATTAAAAATTTAGGTCATTTGAGATGTGATTCCATATATTCTATACTAACATAACAAATTAAACATTGAGTTTCAAGAGTCAGAGATACTACAATTGCATTAATATGAAGGTTTGTAGAACCCTTGGGAATAAAATATTGGAAAATGTAGTTAGATATCATAACCCAATGATATAATGTGATGATAAAAATATAATATCATCTTTGTTGTTTTTAACGTAGATATTATTTTTTTCATATCAATACATCCCTTTATGCATACTATAAGATGAATTTTTTCTTATATAGTTGTTACTTGGTGAAATAAATTTGATAATGGAGCATTGGGATTCACCTGATTGTCACATGTCAAAAAAAAATGCCTTACATTTCACATATTTTGACAAAACTCGGGGATATTAATAGGATAATTCAATATTTCCTTTGAAACCATAATTATGGATTACAAATAATGATATCCACAATGATCAAAAATCATGATTTTCATATTATCTATGTTGATTCTTAGTGGAGGAAGTACCCCATGCCTAGACAGTGAAGAACCATGTGTCATCCCTTCCCTCTTAATGTGGGGGTCACATCGTCATCTCTCAAGGATTCTAAACCCCATTACATTCTCCACTTTTATATCTCAGACAACTTAACTATTTTCATTATGATCCCTCTTTTCCCCAATGTTGCAGATTTGTTTGATGGTAACATGAAACTTTTGATCTGATAATCAGAGATAACAAATTCCTCCTCATTTCCGAATTTTATGTTGATTACACAATTCAAGCCTCAACATACATAAATGGATTCATTTGTAGATATATTTTTGTAATTTTTGGATTTACAAGATCGAGAAATGGTTGGCTTCCTCGACAGTAGAAAAATCATTTTATGCTTTATTTCAAAGAGTTTTTTGGTACGGTCCATGTTCATCTCTCCCTCTATCTCCAATGAATTTCCGTTCTACCATTTCATGTGAGCCTAGAACATCCAAATGAACGATAATTCACTGATAACTACTATTTGTTTGATATTTTTTGAATTCCATATTTCATTTCAAATTCCATCGAGTCTTCAAATGTTCGAAAACCATGTAGGGCATTATCTTCAATCGAATAGTTGGACTACATCTATTTTCAATCCAATTTCTCCAAAAATATGCATTGAAAATGTTTTTTATACATTATGTGAAATTCCATTGTATTTTTTTAAGAGATTTATTTTGATACATGTTTTGATTTGTGTTGGAGTCATGGTTCCATTTCTATACCTCATGAAAGAAATTGGGGCACTCATTAGCAGTGTGTAGGCATGGGAGATTGAATGAAAATGGACATGTGAGTAGTGAAAAAATAGTTTTTCCTACATATTTAACAATTTATAATGAAAATATTCCAATTTTGGTTTCAATATATTGATGTATCTATTATATGTTTAATCTTGCTATAAAATAGGAGGGTGGGGAGCAAGACAAGAATTTGATTGCTGGACACTCAGTTGAACACTCAGTTTGGTGTGGGCCAGAAAAAGAGATATCAAACAATAATATAAATCATAAATTAGATACTGATTCAATAGTTTCTACATCAATAGATGAAAATTTAGAATCCTAATGTGAAAAGAAGGACATTTAGAATTTCAATCTAATGCAACACGAGATGTTTCAAATGAGGCAGTTGTGGTTATAAGGATTGGACTAGCTGTTTCTTCTACGGTATATTCTACTAGAATTTTGATTAACATATCCATAAATTTAATTGGGATTCCTATAGTGTGTATGTGTGATCTGGTAATACTATAAACCATGAAGTATAAATGAAAATGGATGATGAGGGAGGTGAAATGTCTTTTTAGGTTACATCATATAGAGATGTTTTTTTAGGGTACAAAACCACATGAAGAATGGTTTCCCCAGAGACAATGTCTATGAAATGATATGTGCTACCAACTATTGTGTAAAGGGGGTGGGGGTGTTCGATTAGGTGGAGAGAGTCATGATCTGTCCTTATGGGTTGATCATAAACAAGGTCAATCCCTAGAAGGAAATTTTCTATTATTAATCATGTAAATACATTCAAATGATATAAGATTGAAGGGAAAAAGAATGAGTATGATGAATCTCAGACAGAGAAATCTATTTCTATATAGGTAACCTCTTGGATGAGTCTAGTAATGATTATTTTTATACATTCTCAAGAGTGAGTGGTGATGTGCTTCAAGGTATAGGGTTTCTCATCTTGTCAATGATGAAGTGTGATAGAGGAAATAGGAAGGGCCGGAAGGAGAATTTCTTTTTACCATAAACAATAGTGAAAAAAATCCTCCAAAATTATGATATCCAAGATAATGGATAGTGATATAATGAATATTTGAATTTTCTGTCGTACTGAGGTTATAGATCATGGGGATGCTCCCTCTGAAGGTGTTATAATTGAACTAAAATGGGATGCATGTGTAATTTCTAGGAAAACCTTGGAATCTATAATGTATTCTGGGATCAAAAAATTGGAGGAGCATATCTTCATTAATGAAACACCATAAGAAAAATATTATATGATCAAAAGATCATTACATATGGAAAATAATTGTGAGAATTTGGAATGGATTGAATTTAATGTTCTTATACTAATAAGAGGATTCAATAATGGGATGATCAACAAATAATAGTACATTCAAAAGTGGGATGAACTGGCCTATAACATTTAAGGCCTTATAAAGCATGATCCTGATATATAGGAAACCACTATCTCATTGAAATTATTTGAGGATATTGTTTCCAATTGTGTTATGTTATCTTTTAGTAATTAAGTGGTTTATTTTACTGATTTTCTAGGGTGAACCTTCTGGTTTATATATTTTAACGTCATGTGTGTTTGTTATAATAACAAAATTAATTTTCAAATTTTATTAATTTGTAAATAAGTTCACTAGTTTTAGGGTTAGACCTATGATCCAAAAAATTTTATTGTATACCATTTTCTATAAATGGATCATTTTGTAAGGAATTGGAAACACATCAAGGCATGTAATCCAAATATTACGAATCATCATTTCCTAGATGGGTTTAATACAACATATCAAAGGGAAATACTATTCCAAATAGTATCATTATATGAGGACGTACTATCACATGCAGTCATGGAAGAGATAAAAGTTTCTATGGATTGTGGCATCAATGGGGAAAATAGAAAAGGAGGAAGGTGGGAAAAAATCTGGACAAATGGAAGAGTGGAAGAAAAGGTTTTCCCACATTTGATAGTTAAAAATATAATCACCATATTAATTTATTAATATAATGAGGAGTTTTATTAAATAGATGAGAGAAATGAAATGATGCATGTGATAGAAAGTGTAAAGAAAAAAGATTCTAATGTACAATTATTTACCTCAATATATATATGAACTAAAAAAATGAATATCTCAAATATTAAGGGAATATACCCCAAGAGAATCAAATGAATCATATTCAATCATGGATTATACATTAGAAGAGTAAGAGTGATTAATATTATTGTGTTTTAATTATATAATTATGTAATTAAATTATTTTATTAGTGATATCATGGTGATAATAATTACGAAACTTATAAGGGTTTTAATGAAGTAAAATTTTATTTAGGATTTGAATTTGTATATTGAAAAGTACCTATGACAAAGAAAAATGATTCATTATAATGTTGATCTTCTAGTAAAACTCATTTTTGAGGGAAATATAACCCATAATTTATTCATGGAGTTGTGATTATGATGATGGGAAAAAAATATGATTGAAATTGATAAAGTAAAATGGATGGTATTTAATACATTGGAATTGAAGAATTTTTTTATTGAAAATGTGGTTCCTTATATCCATAATAGTGTAAACAACATTTTTGTTATTGATGGTTTATATCCAAAAATATATGTTTTTATGAAATATGAATGCATAAATTATTGCAATATTTGTGTTTTGAATTTAATTTTTTTCAATTATTATAGAGAAATCATTATGATTGTATTCAGATGTTTGGTATATGATGATTTAAAAATACGTAATGCTGTTTCAGGGATTAATGATAAATTTAAATTTTATATTTAATGAAGATATATATAATTTTTTTTATCTCAATATTTGGGATGTGTTATATGGATTATCTATCACAACCCAACCCACTGATTTCAAAATCATGACTAACCCCAGCCCGCATCTAATAGTACAGTGGTTTGAGACCAGCGCTGAGTTAGCATATCCCATAAATAAGAAGTATTGTTCAAATTTACTCATACTCATGCATACCTATACAATCTCATGAAATTATAAAATTTATAAAAATTAAAACCAATGAATGAAAATATATATGATCCACCAAAATACTTTGATAGTAATGTACTAAAAGATAAAAACGGGTAAAATTGAAGGCAAACAAATACTAGAAATAGTAAAACATGCTCTTTTGGAGGGAACTAATGCTAAAAAAACTCTCCAAAACCACATCATTATTCCATGGTCATTCATTTCTCCACTTGCTCCTTATCCTCCCAAAATGCTATCAAATGGGCTATCATCTGCAAAAGACATGACATGGGCAGGAAAACCACACGCAGACATGAGTGTACCGATTCAATGTAGGGAACACAACAACTCTAAAAACAACAACCCTAGTATATTATTACAAATAAATTATACAAAAAATGTATAACAGAAACACCCAAATATATAGAGGATAGAAATGATTACAATATGCATTCATAACCAACTGACAGCCAAGGATTTTTTTTAAAGAAACACTACTATTAGGGTGCCACTCAATGAGCCTTTCTATATTTAGAGGAAATTTATGAAGATGTATAGATCAATGAGAACATCACATGAAGCTCACTGGTCTTTCTAGACCCTAATACATTGATATGGGTAATGTCCAGAACCACTAGAGGACACCATGAACCCAATATGGATCAAATCTCTATGTGGTGGATCATATGATAATGATATCACGAACCCTAGAGATAAAACGTAATAAATATAAGATATATGCCCAACCCAAGGAGGTCAAACTAATTAAAAAACACCCTATAGGGTTTAAATAAAATAGGGGATCTTACTATAGTATTATAAAGGTATACCACCACTCAATTTGAGACTCTACCACCAGGGTGGATTACATTCACTTGATTTAGAATAAATTCCACATTGTATCCTAATGAAAATGGAATATGGGAACACTCTCAACCATGATTTTTACAAACTACGGTAATTAAGAGATAAAAATACTATTGAATGGGGTTCATGGATTTTACCAGGGGAACACATGGTGTATATATATCTGTAAGTCTTCTCATGTGATAAAGCCTCACACAACATGTAAATGTCAATATAAATTGTGTGTTGAGATCACATGGATCTTGATTATGTGACATTGGATATGTTAGTTTACTTTTTATGGCTCTTGTATCAACCAGTGCATAGTTGTTCCCGTTCGTGTTAACCCGGCTTTGTCTATCTCCAATTACATTATGTGACTCAATCCATTTTAATTTTCTAGTGTGTATGTAAATTCCAATGTAAATACAATGAAGTCATGGATGGGATACATGCTATGTGATACTATTTCACACAATGTGATCCATGGCCTCATTTTAAAACTCAGGCCATCATTGAGAGATCCCCACATGGATTTCAATACATAAATACAGACATTATTCTTGAACATTTTCTTAAGATATTTGTTATCTTATGCAATATCTTCCACGTCACCAGAGCCACTGCCCACACTAGAAACTGTAGATTATGGGTCTTCAATGGCTCATCTGGCTTTTGATTATAGATCTAGGTATCAAATGAACTTCAAATTTGTCCATTCACATCATCCATAGTTGTTTCATGCATCTCTTTGAAAAAATTAAGATCAATCCATTCAATATCAATTTTTATTGATCTACACATCTTCATCATTAATTCATGAAATATAAGATCTATCACATGTCTTACTTGATGTTTTGATTCATTAAACACATTTATAGGGACTAAATAATCAGAAAACAATTATTGGTCAAACCATTATCCTAAATAAATACCAATGATTGTATAATAATCAAATAGATGATAATACCATAATATATAAGCCATGATGTATGAACCTGAACCATTTTAGATTTGGCCATGATTCATTTTCATATAAGAGGACATAAGATGTGGGATAAATAAAAATAAAAAATAGTTTAGTCAATTTAATTATTATGATGATGAATTAATTAACTATGGTTGTGGAATTGATCCATGAATGTAAAATATTTGGAAACATGATGGAAATTAAACAATAAAACATTATAAAATGAGTTTGTATTAGTTTTTCATGATGAATTTTTTTTCTCCATTGTTTATGATATAAGGAAACACTGTTGGAGCAATGAACCATGATATGATCCAGATTTTTCGTCGTTCACCAATAATTTTCAACATTGGTCATCTAAATATATAGATATTTAGAGTTAATCACTGAAGAAATATAAATACAATATGTGTAGAGTAGAAATCAGTCCCTATTTCAATATAAATTCAACAATTAAATTAATTATTTTGTTTATTATTTACTACCACCATGATTTTCTCACAAACATCCAACAAAAACATGACTATATTAAACCTTGGTTAAAACCAACATTCCGATCACAACTGTACATTCATATTTATGATATGGTAACCCATTCCTAATAGATTATCCTTTTTTAGAAAATGTGACTGTGTGTGACATTTAATATATTTAATACATATCAAGATATTATTCAGGACATGGAATCACAAGTTTTCCCAACTCATAGTGCGGAAAATAATCCTTATAATATCCACAAATAATAAACATAAAATATTATTCATCACAATCTAACAAACTTAGGGGTTTGAATACATAAAAGAGAAAAACCTAATCGAACTGATTAGGGTACATGACTCACATCTGGGTCTCCAGCTCCTAGTGACACCCACAAAGATTCCTATGATGATACTGGATACGCACAAGGGGAATAGAATACCTATGAAGGATCCTCTCATTACAATCCTTAACATAATATCGTTACTTTGAAATGGTATATCCATCCTTGATGTACTGCTCACCCAATTCGAGAACGAGCGATGGGTCACGTGCATACCGCATTAACTATGACATGTGGAAAATTTCTCGTACCCTACCCAACTACAGAAAAATTTCCAAAATACGTTATATTGAGCATGTCCCTTAGGTTGCCACAAACCAAGTACCTAGATAAATAGTTAAAACCACCTCTAATTACTCCTATTCCACTTCTCAATCAGAAAAGAATATAATCTAAAATCACTATAAGGAACGATTAGGGTGTCAACTAATGACTAATATTATTTCACCCAAAACACCATAAATATCTAAAAATAACAAATTATCCAAGAAATGTCTTTAAAATTTCTATTAAACTATTTTGGAATTAAAAAAATATTCAAATTAATAATTAATTACAATTAAAATGTAGAAATACAACAGAAATTTGTACTTCACATTTCAAATTATTGAAATACATCTCAAATGATTGAATTTTCTTTTAAAATGGTTCTTTAAACAAATGGAAGATTTTCCATATGTCTTAAAAAATATTCTATCAAAATGTTTATATAATTCACAAGGATTTTATAATGGTTTATAACAATGGAATATAAACAGTTTAAATGAAAACACGGAAGAAACATGTTCAAATGCCTAATTAGGTATGATATTTCAAGGATATAGGGACCCGACACTATGAAATGAAAAATATGTACATATTCCCCTTGAGGACTAAGTCCAAAGTGAACTCACCATCATTTCCCAATGTATGTGATGTGATTTTATGATGTTTTATAATGTTTTATCTCATAATGTTCCACCACAAATAAATCCATATCTACCTAATTCTTGAATGCGCTTTTCTACAATACAATAATGAGATGTTTATTTTACGACTGTATTAATTTAATTAAATCCCATTCTCTATTTATAATATTCTAATTCTCTCTTTAAAACACATAACGGGGTTTTAATAAAGAAACATGTCTTATCACCAAGATTAGACACAATTGTTTCTCTCAAAAATAAATTTAATCAATTTTCCACAAGTAAGTATTTGAAACTAATTATGAAATTTCACAAATCAATTTCTAAATTTCTCCCAACAGTTAATTTTTCAACACATTCCATCTATTTCATAAAAATCTTCCAATTCAATGGAATTGGGGGTTTTCAATATATATATTCCACCAAAACAATTTTCTTCAACAAAATCCATCATTTGAATTGAAATAATTTTAATCAAACACCCAGTTTAACATCATTAATTTAAATCTTTCAATGTTCCATAACCACATATCAATTCAGTGAAATTGATGTTTTTCCAATTTCATACCAAACCCTAATTTATCATTATAATCCAAATTCAAATGAAATGGGTTTCAAACAAATTAATCAAAATCCATTTAATAAAAACCAATCGTTTTCATTTAATTAAAAAATTTGAAATTATTCAATGAAATTTTAGGTTAATTATAATTGGGAATCATAATGTATCCACCTACCTCTGGGTCAACAGATCACAAACCATAATAGAGTATATATAAAAAAAATAGGATAATAATAAATACAATGATATATAAATTAATATTATATTTAAATAAAAATTATTTGGTATTAGTTATTCAAAGCAACAAAGGGAATAATGGAACACTAGGGAGAAGAAGATATAATATGGGAGAATATGAATAGATAATTGAAACCTACTAGTTGAATATTGAAGTTTTCATCATGCATTTAACAACATCCTGGAGGCATTCAAGAAACCCGAAATCATTCTTGGGAGATCCAATGTTGGGAGAAACTCGTAAATCATCCACAAGATATGATCATATTATAAATTAGAGGATTATTTTATCTATATTGGGTACATTGTTTGGTATATAATGAACAACCCAACTAAAGCCTAGAATCAAATTTCTCAAAAAATGCTGTAGAAAGGAACGAGGTTCTGAAATCTGTGTTGAACTTGTAATGAAGCAAAGAAACATCCAATTTTTTAAAAATTTCTCCCAATGAAAACCCTCAAAAATCCAATCCAAATAATGATCAAAATGAGGGGTTTATGAATACACGAAAATTGTAACAAGATGTTACACCCTCCCCACCATAGAAACTTTCTATCCATAGAAATCCAATGATGAAGCATCCATGTCAAAAAGTGGAGTCCAATATTCTCTCATCAATATGTCCCTCCCTCATGTATCAAGAATATGCAAAATATATTTCGATATCACATGAACCAAATGAATCATCTTCCCAAAATGTAAGTTGATTTTAAAATCACCTAGTCCTAACTGGCTATTCAGTCGAGGATAAATAAGTTTAAACATCAAGATCACTCCAGATCAGAACATTATATATATCAGATAGATAATTTCTCAGTTGTGATATATGTGACATGATAGGAATATATGACATATTCGATGGTAGTGATAAATGGTAAGAATTTTTTTTCCACATTCTCAACAACATCAAATGGTAAACAAATGTGGTTCAATCTTCCCTTTCCTCCCAAGCTATAGATCACCCAATCATGGTGAGACCATCAATAAAACATTGTTACCAACTGATAATTCCAAAGCCCTAGGTTGAATATAATCATAAAACATATATTGGTTTTTATTCCTCAACATCTATTAATTAATCAATTGAATCTATTTGTCATCTATTTGACCAATAATCATCCATCCAAGTATCCTTCAAAAATATATAACCAACACAACATATACATACAAGGCTAGTCATTCCAGAACTCTAATGGAGCAATTGAGATCATAGACTCATTCCTTTTTTATAAAAATACTCAACCAGCTCCGAATGATCTTCTCATGATCCACCAATTTTGATAACACGAGTGCAAAGGATACCCTCAAAAAACTGTATTTCTCTTTCTATATTGCAATCTAACCAGAGATGATTTTCCATACTCAAATGGACATGGGATCATAGGATCTCTGGACGGCCTCTCCAAAATGCAGAATATAGATGTAGATTGAAATCAGAGACTACAACATAAAAAACACCATGAGAATGAAAAATATATTTCATATGGAGGATTAAAACACCTCTAATTTTTGTGTTTCATGAATGGGTAAAATGTGATCCAATTACATCATCTTGACAATAAAAACACATATTGCATACTACTTCATTTAGGAACATGGAAACCAAACAACATTATCAATGCAAATTTAATCCCACATCCATGTAGGGACTAGATTTGGATGATGAAAACATGACAGATTCAATTGCTCAACCTTAACCTACTAGGACATATAAAAATAAGAGACAAACTCTACAGAATCTCTCTCAAACCTATCCTAAAATACTATCACCTTATTGCATAGAACCTTTTTGTGGATCTGGAGTCCAGCACCCACTAAGAAATATGGAAATCAACCGTAATAGTTTTCCTTATTAGAGACGGTGCAACAAATGGGTTCGAAATCATAGAATTCCCTATATGGAAAATGACCAATCATTAATACTCTCCATATAATATAAAATGTATCTATTGATATAGAACTGAAAAAAAACATTTTTTTTTGAATAATAAACTTCGGAAGATAACATATCAACTAAAAATAGCAAATGAAACCACATTTCCTGATTCTCAGAATCCAAAATGTATCTTTCCAAAGAGAATAATCATTTTCCACTCTTCAAATGATTCATTCAATGCATGGTCAGATGTTTCATGCTCAAATAATTTTCAGTGACATTTCCCTACATTAAGGAATATGTTATTTCAAAATCAAATTATTTTAGCCATTAATCCCAATGCATTTAGAAATGATTAAAATTCTTTTGCGGGATTATATAACATCATATCATGTTTCTATAAAATATGATAAAACTTTTTCATAAGGGTAATTATATTTTAATATTATGATAATTAATAAAAACTTCATGTTCAAGGTATTATGTAATATAATTCATCTCATGTAGCCTAAGATAATTAGATCCATATGCAATTTCATGATCTCCTACCTACGAATGTAGCCCAAGCCCATACCCAATGCATCACAAAAGACCACAGAACCCAGAACGACATATAGAATAGTAAACATTGGTGATGTAGTAATATTAAATTTTAGATATATAAAATAAAATCGGCATTTATCATCTGAATTAAAAATTACTCCCAATTGAGTTTTTGTAGTCAATTGAGAATCCAACATAAGAGAATTCCATCATGTAACATTGATAATATCCAGCTAAGCTGACGAAACAAGGAAATTTAAAATCCTTTGATGGTTCCTCAAATGTAATTATATCATTCAAAATCTACAGATAATGTATTATTTATTGTTCCGATAGCATGTTTCCCAATAAAATATCATCACAGATCCAGAAATGTCATTGAAAAATAATGGAAAAATGTTATGATTTCTCTATAAACTCAGAACTATTTGTATATTATGATGATGATCCTCGTATGAAATATATTAAACGCCCAATTCATCAACCAAGGATACCACAATGTTGTTCAGTTACTCATTAGTAATCATTTTCTAAAAATCCATGAAAACATTAGGAGCTTTTGTTAGTTTAATTGGCCAATACTACAAAATAGGCCATTAAAAGCAATAAAAATAGACTTTTTCAGTGATATAAATGTGTTAAATATATTAGACAGGGTAAAATACCTATAATTTTATCAAAATTGAAAAAGATATGATAATGGTGTCCTTTATCATCACATCTAAATGCACCGACAATGGAATCATTTATCAGAACATTAATTTGATGTTGCTAAAAAAATAGTTCCTATAAAATCCTAGATAAGGTTGTTTTATCAGAGCTAATAGAAGAACTGATAATGTAATCCATTAAATTTACTTATAATGTCAATGACAATGAAAATTTTAGAAACACTTCTATACATTCTTATAAAGTATCTCATTATCAGTGATTTAAAAAGAGCTAATAAATGTGGACATTGTTAGTGATTTTTTAAGCGCTAATAAAGGGATATTCTACATTGCGTTGTTTGACCTCACAGTAGCACAACTATAGTGTGCTATAACAGCAAACCAAAAAATCATAATCAAACTACATATCCACAAAAATATGTCACAATATATGATATAAAATAAATGAAAATTTAAATACAAATTATATTAAAAACCCAATATTATAAACATTGCAATCTTTTATTTATAAATTTTCATATATAAAAATTATTATGAAGATTAAAAAACATCAATGTTACATTAGAATTTATTACATACTAGACTCATTTTATTTCTGAGAAAATCACACATAGTTGACCAAATTAACTAAAATAAAGTATAAAAAAATTCTTATGATTGTAATAATATGTAGAAATAATTTAACAAAAAGTGTTAATTTTAGTATCATTAATGTCATATTATAATAAAAATACGCACATAGTGTCATATCAAAAACATCTGGAATAAGATTACGGTGAATCATATTCAAACATGTCTCAATGAATTTTGGATCATTTTCCAAAAGTATCAAAACAACCTAAATGGGTTTTATATTATTTGATTATGTCAGTTTTCTTTCTTACTAAAAAGAAATTTTATACTACAAACAGACACTATTGAGTCATTCTAATCTCATTGTGTATTAGTTTGATGTTAAATAAATTCCTACACATCAAAAATGAAAATTGAATCATTTTCATCCAATAATATTGGCAATATATTCATGGTTCATCGGTTTTCGGTGAGTGGAACACTTTTTAATTTAAATGTCGATTTTAAACAAATAATACTCAATTTGAGTCATATCGGTCACATCATGTATCATAATGAGGTGAAACTAATTCATAAAATTTAAAAATGACATATATATCTTTTTTGTAATGTATCATAACAATAAGAATGTATATTATCAGTTTTTTGTAGGATAGTTGACCATTTTATTAAAATTGCAGATAATTTTATATAAAAATAAGAACATGGAGTCATATCAGTCACACAGTATATCGGATTGAGATGAATATACATTCTAAATTCCCCAAATGACATATTAATAATTTTCCATTTGTATCAAAACCGTCTGATGGTGTTTCCATTGATTTTAGTATGTCATGTGTATTTTTTTATTAAAATATCATTTTAAAATCAAAACATGCAATTTGACTCATACCTATCACATTATAAATCATATAGAGGTGCATTAGATTTTTAAACATCTGAATTGTCTGATGGATTGTTTTACTAATTTATTTAATCAATTTGAATTCGTTTTACATGTTTTTTGTTGGTCAGTTGTAATTTTTTAAAAAATTGATGTCAGTTTAAAATATAAACATGCACATGGAGTCATATCGGTCACACCGAGCATCAGATTGTGGTGAGGCTCATTCATGAATTTCTCAAATTACATTGGGATCATTTTAAAAATTTAAAAAACAATCTTAATGTGTTTATATAGTATTATGTAAGACATATTTTTTTATTAATAAAATTGATGGAAATTTAAAAAACAAATATTCCCTTGGAGACATACTGGTCACACCATGCATCAAATTGTGGTGCGGCAAATTACAAAAAATATCAACTAATATATGGACCATTTTTCAAAAATATAAATACAATATGACATTTTTTCATGTTTTAATGTATTTTATATTTCTTTTTTTACTAAAATGTAATTTTAATATTCAAAAAAGAACATTGACTCACACCGATCACATTGTGTATCATATTTAGCTGAAGTTGATTCCTACACATTAAAAATTAAATGTGGATCATTACCCTAATATATTTAATAAATTTAAATGAGTTTTATTGTATTTGAGTATGTCAGTTGTCCATTATACTAAAATTGATGTCATTATTAAATTAAAACACTCATTTAGAGTCATATCAGTCACACCATTCATAAAATTGAGGTGTGTCTGATTAATTCATTTCACAAAAAAAATATGGATCATTTTCCTAATGTATCAAAATAATAATAATGTGTTTTTTCTGTTTTGAGTAGGTCTTCATTTTTTACTAAAATTGTGTCAATTTTAAATAAAGATTTGCATAGATTCACACCATTCATACCATGCATCAGATTGAGGTGTGGATTATTCTTACACATTCAAAACCAGTTATGGATGTTTTTCCAATATGTTTCAATACAATTTGAATGTTTATTTTATGTTCTTATTATGTTACACATCATTTTTACAATAAAATGTATTTTTAATCATGAAACACACACATCCCTTCAAACTGATCACATCGTCTGTTGGTTAGATGTGAGACTGATTCCTATATTTCACAATGGTTTTATGAATCGATTCCAAAAAATATCAAGAAATATGAGATCGTTTTCTCAGTTTTTAGTGACTAAAACATTTCAATGTCAAATGTCGATTTTAAACTAATAACAGACACATTGACTAAGTTGTATTTTTTTCTAAAATTGATGACAATTTTAAATATAAATAAGTACATGGAGTCAAAATTGTGATATAATGTGTTATATTTTCATAAAACTAATTCCTACAGGTCCCAATTCCTCAAAAAATTACTAACATTCATTGTCACGATGATTTCCATTGACATTAATTGTTGAACATTCAACACTAAAAGTTTAGATTCGAAAAAACTACATCAACTAAAAAATAAAACAATTCACAGGTATAATAATACAATTATTATCTGATTGGTACTACCACCAATTTAATTAAAAAGAAATATGAAACAATACATTAACTCAATGTATAATGATTTTACTGGGAAAATATCAACTATTCCTCTGTAATTGATCATAAGAATTGGTCATTCACTTTCTATAAAGGATGTGGATGGAACATGAAGGAAAGATATAAATATAAACAGAATTGGTGTGAATTTTTTTGAGGGAGAATAAGTATGTGGATGTTTTTCTATTGAAAGGGATGAAATGTGGAAACCCAAATAGACCAAAAGAATCCACATGTAGAGGAAGAAAATTATTATGTAAATAATACTAAAAAAATAAATTAAACAAAAATTTGAAACAATAAATTAATTTTATGGAAAATGATTTTATTTTTGAAACATCTAGATTATCTCTATAATTATAAGTGTTGGTGGTGTGGATATTCCTAAAAATACAGTGGAGGGATCATGAATGAATGTTCTTGGTGTAATAATACATGGGTGAAAACAATTTTTGGCAGAACAAGTCTAGGGATGTTATGGTGCTGAAAGGACTGAAATATAGACAGAGCACCCCAACTCAACAAAAGTATTTAAATAAACATGAAACCATTTTTTATGTGAGTAATACAAAAAATTAATAAATTATACATAAATATGAAAAAAAAATTATTAATTCCATGGAAAATGATTTTACTGTTAATACACCAATATTACCTCTTCAATGGAGCAGAGGCAGCATTATTTGTCTACATTTTAAATTAGTGGATAGAAAATGAAATAAAGAGATACATGAAATATTTTAGGAGGGAAATTTTTTTAGGGAGATATTTTGAGGATGTTTTAGTTGATAAATGCATAAGTAATGGAAAGAGAACCTAAAATCAAAAAAGATAATCCACTTGTTTAAGAATGAAATTTGTTGTATAATTCATAATAAAAATAAATAATTTATACATAAATATGAAAATATATTACTAAAATCACCTTTATTTGTGATGGGAATTGAAACCAGGTCAAAAACATATCGCTATATGGCTTTAAAAAGAATATGAGTGTGTTTAATTTAAGTCATACATTTTGAAGCAGAATGCAACAAATGATATTAAATATTGTATCAAAACATGACATCCATTTGATATTATATCTTTAAACATAAAATTAGTATTTGAAATGAATTTTTTGATATTTTATGAATAACCTTGTGTTATATTAGCAGTAGTAATAAAGGGTAATTTTCAATTTTGAATATGTCGCTTGTTTTTTCACTAAAATGTAATTTTAAACATGAATGGAACACATTGAACTATAATGACCACATCATGTATTAGATTGATTAAATATTGATTCATACACATCGCATAATACATATGAATTTGTTTTCTCAAATATACAAAAAATAAAATAGCATTTTATTGTTTTCAATGTATGTATTTTATTGAACATAACTGTCAATTTTAAACTGATTATGAAGAAATTGAGTAATAGTGGAAAAATTGTGCATCAAATTGTTTCACTGATGATTACAACATTCCACAAACTACATATGGATTGGTTCACAAGGTGTGTAAAAACTACACACCTCCATCAACCTCTTTTTTAAATCATGAAAATCAAATATTTTTTAAATTAAATAAAACCTATTTAATAATGTTTTATTGAAAAAAATATATAAAAAATACTCAACTTATTATTGAATAATGTTCTATTATGATAATTATTCATAAATTAGAGGATAAAAATGAATGTAATTAATATTTATTTCATTTTATAAATAATATAAAAAAATTTAACTCATAATCATCGGAAGAAATTGCACTATAGAAACCTAATTCCCTTAGTTTGTGTAGCACTATAGTTGTTTTTTATGATCCTTTCTTCTCCATACTCTAAATTTCGTAATTTCCCATCACACAATCATTTCACTGGTTTTATGGATATTTATTCTATAAATATTTTGTGGCAATGGAGGCTAAATGTTAATAAATAATCCACCCCACTTGAAATAAGTTTTCTTTAGCTTCCAATGTAATTAAATTAGTAAAAACACTAGCCATCAAGAAACGATGCAAAAGGGAAAATGGGACGCCCTATCTGAACACCCCCAGTATGGGTGAAGCATTGGGATTGGGTACCATTTATATTGATCTTTTAGGAAACTCGATAATGTTTCTAGAAGTACCATTAGTAGAGTAATAATATTATAGTACTCTATTTATTTAAATAATATTGTATGGAATCAAAAATAGAAATTTTCCATTTCTAAAAATTATAACTAATTGGGAATTATAAATTTTAGTTGAATGTGTTTTATTTTGAATTATTTATATTTTTTTGTAGAGTAGGATGTTATTGATTATACCTTATTATACAATGTAAGTGATTCATCGGGTCTTTTTTTTGTGAAAATTCAACAATACTCATGGAAGATTAAATCATTTTACAAATTGGATGCATAAGAAATGACCTTGATAAACCATGTATGAATCATCGAGAAAATAATTTCATAATCATAAATAGCTAACTAAGAATTTTATTTTGTAATTCATAATAAAAAACAAGAACAAAATGATTCAAGAGATTCACATACACACATTAGGTTTTGAGAGTTTTTATTCATCAAAGAAGTTGTAGTGGATTGGAAAAAGAGGATTACATCCATTCAAGAACATGAATTGGGAAGATAAACATGTTTCAAAAGTGTTGAATTTATATAACCATGAAGGGTTTATCAATGCTTTCCAAAAAGTTTTGACAAATATGAGTTTTATAACATTGAAATTAATAACCACTAAAATGATTCCTTTTATTAGTGCTAAATTTTTCTCTAATAATACAAAATTTATGATTAATACAATTATATTAGATAAAATTAATATTTATCAACAATAATATTATTTTGCTAATGTATATATATGTATTACGAGATCATTGCCATTTTATAGCTGATAAAAATATTTAATATAGAAAAATAAATACAAAATGAATATATATTAAAAAAGTAATGAATTCCAATAAAAATTACCTTATTAGTGAATAAATAATCATTAATGCAGGATTATAAATTATGAGTGATATTTGGAAATTCTAAATAAGTAGATATAATTATTTTAATAAATTGGTTATGTTTTTTAACTATATATATTAATTAAAAAAAGTGAATATATATTCATATGAAGATGAAAACCTAGATTTTTTTTAAAAACCTACTCAATATGTACAAAATATTTCTACAAATAATTGTAGGAAATTTGATGTATGATACCTATATAGAGTATCAGATTCATTACCCACCCATAGTTAAATTGGAGGGAGCCAACATCCAAAATGTTTCCCCGCCTCCACCAGCTCCTTTCACAACTTGCCGAATAATACTGCCCCGCGGATGTTGCTGGATAGGGCCAACACGTCGATGTCACATCGCAGGAACGCCGCGGTCCTACCGTGGTCCCGCCGCGATCACGCTGTGGTCAAAAATCGATCACACCGTGGTAATACCATGATTTGGACCTGCTCCAAGATGACCCCCCACAACAGTTCTTAGTCATTTTCAGAATACAATGTATGATACCAAGATAGAGAAATAGATACATTACCCACCCATAGTTAATGGGGAGGGTGGAGTTTACTGGAATGTTTTCCTGCCTCCTCCCACTACCTTCACTCCTAGACGAAAGATGATGCCCCGCAGATGTCGCTAGACCGGGCCGACACGTTGCGGTCATGCAACAGTCATGTCGCGGTCACCCCGAGGTCACACCGTTGTCATGTTGTGGTTAAGCTGTGGGAATTCGGTGATTTGTACCAACTCTAGGACGAGACTGCAACAACAACCATCATCCCACCAGCAGTAGAAAAAAAGCATCCTCCACACGAAGAGGTGCAGGAGAAACACACAAACATCAAATGAACATCCAACGGGAGACCTGAGAATGACACAAAACTGCCGCACCATCATAGAAGCACTAATGTCCACACGACGCAAGGTAAAACCAGGAGGAAAACACACACACCCACCCACACAAACCCCAACACACACCCCACAGAGAGGACACACTCCCACACTCGAAAAAACACACACACACCAAACCACACGAATGCACGCTCCAAACCAAAAAAACAATGAGGCCGCCGCAGTACACCTACGATACATCATCCACCATCAACACCACAATCCAGCCTGAAATAGATACATATATCCCACACAATACCCCTTCCACCTTCATTTCAACCCACTGAAACTGGCATTCCATCCTGCAGTGCCCCCCTTCCAACTTCGAATTAGCCTGCACCTTCCCCCCACCACCTGCAACCAACCCCCTTCCACCGGCATTCCAACCCTGTTCCACCTACATTCGATCATGCACGAGCCACCTGAAATCTATCCCACACGAGAAACTACTCCATCCACTACAAAATCCCCCACCCCCAGTCTCGTGCAAAACACTCATTCCAGCCCTCTACCACCTACAAAACAGCCCCAACCACCAGTTGCAGCCCTCACCATCCCCCAGACTCCAGCATCCCATCATACAGCAGCCCTTGCCGCATGCCCAACAACCCCCAGCCACATAAAATCCATCCCACTCCACCCCCTTACACCTAATCCATCTCTCACCTGCCCCCCGCCATCCCCTTTCTATATGACATCCCGCCCGCATCAGCCACTCCTACCCGCACTATCCACCGCACCAACCCCAGCCTCCTGCATTCTAGCCCGCACCTACCACCTACCACCTACAAAACAAACACATTCATCATGTTCCAACCCGCACCACCTTCCTTCCATACCATTACACAATCATTCCAACCCGCAAATCACTAATAACCCTTGTAATCATCTGAATATGAAATAAGGGGGTCTAGGATGCATGAGAAAACATCCATGCAGGTCAAAAAATGGAATGGTGATTGCATATAACCTTGACTGAGCCCCCTTTTTCTGGAATATTTTCCACGTAAACTGCCGTTAATTTTAAACGAGAACATTGGGATAGAGACACATTTTTACCCCAAGATGAGAACATAGATAGAAAGTCGGGCAGATCAAAAGAATCATATAAGAATTCATACTTGGTCGAATAAAAATCCTTTAATAAATCTATATTTAAGGAACACCTAGGAACCCATGAATCCTGATTTTATCCCCAAAATAATTCTGGGGTAACAAGATTTTTAGTGGGGTTGTAGAGGGGGTGTCTGAGGGTTGTCCATGGTGGGGGGGGGGGGGGGGTCTACAGGACACGTTGCGGGTGGTGTGTCTAGGAGGGGTTGTCCATGTGGGGTGTCCCAGGGCAATCCTGGGGGTTTTGGGGGTGTTCATGGCGGATGGGAGGGTGCAGTTTGGGTGTTTAAGAGGGGATATCTATGGGTAGAGTACAATGGATGTATGGGGGTGGGTTCTGCAGGGCAGGGTGCGGGTGGGGTGATAAGTAGGCCACTTTCCCTTTTCATAATCAGGAGGCACTATGGTACATGATGAAGGTATAGATATAAAGGTAGGAAGTTTTCAGATCACAATAGTTTGAAGATTCCAAACAGCATCAACTGAAGACATAACATAATGCTAGAATTTAGGAGGTAGAGGATCAGAAGAAGAATGATATGTGAATGATGTAAAGGGAATCACCTCGGGAGAAGCCACTAAAGTGTTGGATACATGTAGGAAACGATTCTTAAGATTGAAAAAATAATTAATATTGTTTTCTCATCTCTTCATACTACTAAAGAAATTTATCTCTCCTCCCTAAATTGCTTTATTAGAGTTTTCATCACTTTCAAATGGTCAACCTATTCTTTAAAAACCCATTCAATAGAATCTTCCAAAATTAATCTTGAAGAGATGAATTTATATCACATATAACAACATAGAGATAATCTTTGACTATAGACTAGATCGATTCAGCATCAAATAAAGACGAGGGAGTTGGAGTACTAGATGTAGATGCAATAATAGGAACATTCTCCAATAACTTCAATAAGGAACATTGACTGGAAACAAATGAGGCCTTAATTACAATCATAATAGATCAAATGATTTCTATATCACATTACAACCTTAAATTTCAAATCATAACTTCCTGAATATGAAAAATCATCTTGGGATGAATATGACATAAAACCATCACAAAAAGGTGTCTAGAATCACCATCACTAGGATGATTGATAGGATGTTTCAGATAACTCAAAATCTCAATGAAATCTAAAATAACTCTTTATCAAAAATATTATAAATATATTAGGGATAAAACACTTTTAAGAAATGGGGAAACAACTATTTCAACACTAGATAAAGAAGCCTCTACATGTTGTTATTTGGTATGTATATGAAAGGGAAAACCCTGAATCACACCTGCTTTGTCAATCTAAATAACTAAGGAACCCTTAGGATATGTCCCATCTCCAAATGATACAATCAGTCCAGCATGCTCTGGTTGAATACTGTGGTCATCCCCATCACTATCTTCATATGAGTCTGTATATGATAGTCTAGGAAATTTGGAACCAGAGGTGGGATCCCCCTTACATGATACATCATCCTCTATAATGGTAAAACCTCCCAGTGCATCTTTATGCTCTCAAGAATATTCTTCAATATTTTTAGACTCTGAATAGTCTAAAACAAGATGGAATAACCTTGTGACTTTTCCCACTCATCATGTGAAGCTACTTCCATATGTGGTGCATGATGGTGCTGGATTATAGGTGATATGGAAGACTATTAGAGGTGCATGTTTATAGATACATGTGCATGTTTATATGTCTAAAGTGCTATTTGGAAGCCTATTAAAGGTGCAGGTTTACAGGTGCATGTTTTAAATGTTTAGAGGTGTATGTTTACTACTCGATGTTGGTTTACAGTTCTTCCCTGCTTATGTTTTACCGGTTTAGAGGTGCAGGATTACTGCTTGACGTGGGTTTACAAGTCTTCACAGCTTTTATGTTTGCTGGGGAGTAGAGATTTAGGTCTTCTTATCTTTGATGTGTGCTTCTTTGATATGTGTTTTTCAACATTTATGTGTGATGGGGAGTAAACGATATACCAACCGTTCAAAGAAACAAGGATAATTAATATCCTAGGAAACATATTCGAATGGTTCACAGAACTGTTGGTATTCAAATGCTGGATAACATATATCCCAACAATTTCAATGAAATCGTTGGGATATAATTGATACCAACAGTATTTGAACTGTTTTGTATGTATTATGGACTGTATGTATACCAATGTTTTTTGAACCATTGGAACCCATATATAAAAATAGTTTTACTAAAACCATTGGGAATGATTAATTCCATGCTAGTTATACCCATGGTTCTCTAGAAATCGTTGGAGTAGTGATATTGAAATGACCTACATACCAACAATTCGTGAAACCATTGGGATAGTCTATCCCAATGGTTTCAGAGGCTATTACAATGGGTTAGAACCATTGGAATAGTTAAATTTTACATTAGTTTGTTGAAAATGGATTTAAAATTCATAACCAATAATCTAACGGGCTCGAAACAACATGATGAAACAATAATACCATTAGTAATGAAAATACAGCCTGGTTCCATGATGAAAATTTTCCATCCTCTCTCAAGGGAGAACATCAATCTAGTGAATAATGAATAGTATTTAGCCACTAGTGGTTACCAAAAATAATTTATATAAATCATTCATGGGGTGATAATGCAACTTATATCATCACATAATACATGACCCAATCCAATAAAACCCCTTCCGATGATTTCTTCAACCACATTAATCATAAAAACATTTGATAGTGTGGGGGGGATCCACATACATAATTGATAATACAGGAAGGGGTTATTAAGTAGAATTACATTACACTTCCAAATATCCATCCAAGATATATCCCACATGATCCACAAAAGAGTCAAGTTATTAAATGTTGTTAAAAACATAGTCATACTGTTTCACCCATATAAACTAAGATATGGTATAGTGGGAGAATACTATATCTTTGTGGATGAAAGAATTTGATGTTGAGTATAGTGACCCAAAACAATTCACCATGTATACAGTCTTATTTGAATTTGGGTCTTATGCATGCCAGATGATCTTTGACCCATGAATGCAGATCATTGCATGTATAGGTGTTTCTGGTCTACCAATGAAAAAGTGTATCAATTTACCCTATTTAATATTCCATTCCATTAGGAGATACATTAAATGGATTGTTACCCTATAATAATTCAATATAAATGTTATGACATTGGGTGGGAAAACTAGTGTCTATATGAATTTACAAAAAAAAACTTCATTGTATATTATCTGAAACCTGTGGACCAACATACACCTATACTTCCACAAATAAAATTCCCAATATTCATTATTCGAATATAGTTTTTTTGGACTTTACCATCATTAAAATTAATTCTTATAATAACACTCTAATTGAATTTGATGAACCATACATCCAATATATCAAAACACCATATGTTATTAGAAGCATTAAAATAGGAAAAAAAGAGGCATCATCCCTAATAATAAATTTTGAGGGATGTGGACATCATCCTATATTTATAAAAAAGAATGATCCCTTCTGATATTAAATTTGGCTCTTTCTTCAATATGTCAAATTAGTCCCCTTTGAAGAAGAGCAGCGGATCCCCAACGTTATCATGAAAAAAATCTAGAGAGGGAGTTAAAAGCAATGTGGAAAAAGCACATATAAGTGAAATATTGGGAATCAATGATCTGAGTGCATAGGGACCACATTTTACAAATCAGCATCCATCCTATGTATTATAAAAGATCATTCTAGTTCATGAACATGTATTTATATCACATAACAACATAGTTTTTAGGGATTCTTAGATTATCCAAATCCAAAAAATGACCGTTTTTCAACATTTCATACCCCACTAGAATATGTCAATCTGATAGTGAATTTGTTCAATAAATAATTAAGGTAGCATAAATAAATAAAAAATATCAATTGGTATCGATTGAGATACATCCTTTATAAGTGCTTCCTTCCCTAGTTTAGAGTCCCCCTTAAAATTCAATCCCTATAATTTGGCCTAACCTGTCCACGATGATCGAGAAAACCACTCTATTGGTTTGACAAAAAATCACACAGATCCAAATATATTTATTATGTTTATCATCAACATGAATAATTGAGGATCAGAAAAGATATTCCTTTCTATAAGCAGTCTTACATGGGGTGACAGAAATATCAGATTTGGAATAATTAATCACATTCTTATAAATTGGTATATGATGGAAAATAGATATTTATTCTTAAAGAGTTCCCCATGATAAGAAGAAATCTACCATCGAAAAATGAAATTTGGGAAACATTCCCCCATGAAATAAGTTGTCGTTAGTGTAAAAAAAATTAAATTAGAAAAAAATTCTTCCATTAAGACACACATGAATGGGGAATGTGGGTCCCCCTATCTGAACCCCACGGTATGGGTAATGTATTGAGAGAGAGTCCAATTGATATTGATCTTTTAGGTTACTCATAAATTTTTATTGATGTTTCAACAGCTGAAAAAAAATTAAATTTCTTTTTTTATTTTAATTATTATTTATGAAATCAAAATTTTGAATTTTCCAATTCTGAAAATTATAATTATTTATAAATTATTAATTGTAGTTGAAAGTATTTTATTCTTATTTATTCATATTTATTCTTATAGTAGGTTGTTATTGATTGTTCCATATTATACTACATAAGTGAATTTTCCAGAGTTGATTATGATAACACTAAACAATACTTCCATATGAGTAAATAATGTAACAAAATGATGGTATAAGAAACTATCGTTAAAAACCATGCAAGAATAATGGGTAAAGATATTTCATAATCTTTAACCTCTCACTAAGTCAAATTTTTTTTTTATAATAAAATAAAAGTAAAATCCATTACAAGATATAAACTCGCATACCATAGTTTTTTAGCAGTTTGATTGGTCCTACATGTTTTAGTGGGTGTTGCGAAAGAGGTTGACATCCACGAGAGAGCATGAATTAGGAAAAGAAACTAGTTCCATTTGTGTTGATTTTATGTGAACAATAGGGTTCTACAGTGCATTCCAAAAAGAGTTGATAAATATTAGTTTTATTACTGCGAAATTAATAACCGGTAAAAAATATAGGTTTTATCAGTGCTTAATTTTGTGCTGATAAAATATGCATTAATTGGTATTAAAATTATAGTAGATAAAATACATATTTATCAGCACTAATATTATATCATTGATATACATATGTTTTATGAAATTATTATCATTATAGAGATGATAAAAATATTTAAAATAAAATTAAGAAATATTCAATAAATATATATAAAAAATATTAAAATTCCAAAAAAATAAAAATAGTTAACCTTGTGAATGAATATATTATCATAAATGAATGATTATAAAAAATGATTGAAATTGAATAATTAAAAAAAATAGACTGCATAAATATTATAAAATTTCCATGTTTTATTAATTATATATATTAATTTAAACAAATTAAAAAACAATATATATTTAAATAAAGAACAATTCATAGTGAAAATTTTAAAACATAGTAAATAAGTTAAAACATGTTTTACGAATAATTACTTGAATTGTGAAAAAGTATAAAACATTTAATGAAAATATTAAAAAAATCCATTTAAAAAAATTAATTATATATTTAAAGTCCAGGATAATTTTTTAATATTTTTAAAAAATATTATTTGGGAATAATTTGTTATGTAAAAATTGACGGCGCTCGATTCCAAGGCCCGGTGAGCCCAAAATAGAATATTTAACTTTTTTTGGCACATTCTCTAACTGCATAGGCACAATTTTCTAATTTTTGAACTGGAGTTCAAAATTGAAGTATAAGGAAACTGGTGAATTCGTAGTGCCGGGATTCCAATAATGATGTCTTCATTTTGATCACAGTGGTTTGGGAGAAAAATATAGATTATTAGACAATAAAAAAAATAACATGAAAATTTTAATTACTTGCTTGACTATTGGTTTTTGTGACAAAAACGTTGAAACATTAAATGTGGTTCATAAATGAACTACATTAACATGGTGAAACTCAGTTGATTCTTCCGTCTATTTAATTGAATATCAGGCATGGGATTTTTTTATGGAAGAGAGGAACCTCTAAAAAAGTTTTGTAGCTTCTTCCACTGATGACGAAAAGGAGCTTGGAAAGAAACATCGAATGGGTTTAACATAGAACAACAAATGTCGGTAGATTCTTCAAACATGGAATGTTCTTACACCACTGCAACATATCCAAAAAATATCGATGTAGTAGGATTTTTTGTGGTTTAATTATTTGAGTTGAAGATGAATAAATTGTTACCAGCTTGTCACAAACCAAACACGGAGGGTGCCTGCCTAATGAACAATGCTATGACCCTCTGCCACTTTGTTCTTGTCTCTCTATTCGGGGAAAAATTTCCAACACAGATGAACCTTGAATTTAGGAGACGCGCAGCGACATCGATATCCAGAGAGGCCCGTAGGAATGAGTAGAGGGGAAATAGACCAACAGATCTCACTCGGTGGCATGTAGAAGATCTACTGGCACGATACCAGTGACCATAGCAGGTTGTGAGCACCGACCACATAAGAGGGCGGCACTGCATGGCACCATGGTGGGCCTGAAGTGGAGGCTGACACTCGGCCAGCAGAATTTGCGAGGTTAGTGAGCTGCACTAGCGCACCAGGCCATGACTCCTGACGGGCCGTGCCCTTCCGACTGGCCTGATTGGTCCAAGGCCCAGCAAGCAGAGCCCACTATGGTAATGCACAACCTGGAAGGCCCCGGCCTGTTCTGGCTGAGCCGGGTCGGACTGGGACAGGGTCGCATTGGGCAAAACCGGTTGGTTCGGCCAAGGATGGTTGGGTCCGACCAGGTCGGACCAGACCTAAACCCTTTTAGGACTCGTATCTCCTAATGAGCCATATCGTGTGAATGAGACATCCATTAGACAAACCATCTGAAGCGCTAAGACCCGTGGATAGTGAAGGTACTTTTTAGATACATCACATGAGTATTGGAGAATGATAAAGTAATGCTAGGTTAGATGGTACCCAAATCGAAGCGGGGCCTCGACAATAAAATGGCAATTACTCAAATATGGGGTGTCTGGTTGATGTGTTGTCTGTTGAGTTGGATCCCTTATGACATTACAGTCAATTGGGATAGTCCTTCATGTTTCTTCATAGTAGTTGATTCATGAATGATATCCAGAAGAGGAGATACTATGGAACCTAAGCATACTGAGTGCTTGGAATCATGTGGTTGGCTGTCATCTGAGTAGTGACCCTATGTTGATCATCATTTTGTGACACTATGTGGATCAGAATCCTAGAGACCATGTGTTGATCTACATCATAGTGACCCAATGTGGAACATCATCTAGAGACCTAGTGTGGATCAGCATCATAGTGACCATGTGTGGATTAGCATCATATCAACCTTGGGTGGATCAGCATCATAGTGACCCTCTGTGGATTAGAATTATAGCGACCCTGTGTGGATCAGCAGTGCCCGGCCTGATGAGCACCAGCCATAGAGTAGACCATAATGGATCAACAATATATGACCTTGTGTAGATCGACATTGGAACAACTCCTTTGTGGTTTAGTTGTTGATACATCCTAACGAAATAAAATGATATAGTATAAGACTAATCTTCTTTATTCCTAATCTTTGAGTTATAATAGTGTTTTTAGATGAGTCTTTTTCTTCGTCCTTCATGATCGAGATTATGCTTATTGGTTTTCCTTTGTATAATTATAAGAGTCTTTCGGGGGTCTCGGGGTCCGTATTGGGTATTGTTATACACACCCCTGCATGTGCTCCACCCGTACATTGTTGTGTCTTGTGTAGTTGACAGGAAGCCTTTAATGTGACTTAATAAGTTTAAACATAATGGTGGACGATAGTGATAGTGGATGTGGAGATATGAGGATAAGTTTTTTACCAACAAATCAGGTAGGATCCCTAGTGGACTATCACATGATTTTCCTACTATTATCTATTTTAGTTGTATCTTTTAGTTGATCTTGTGTTCTGACACACCTAATCTCATTACACACTTTTAATACTGAAGTTTTACTTCGTGGTTACATCTTGATGTTTTCCTAGACTATGTGTTTGTACAGGAATAAATTAAATTCCTTCCCACTTTAGGGATACGCCTATCTGGTGCTAGTCGCCAAACACTGGAAAATAGAAGGATGGCTTGGGGAAGCCACTACATGAGCCCTGGGGGACGAGTCATGACAATGTCATATCAGAGGAGTCATTTCTAACGAAGAACTAGAACTCTGATCTTTCCAATTGAGAAATAGTGTAATTTGATTTGAGTGTGTCTTTTTGTTCAGGGAGTCTAGTGTCGGTGTGGTTCCCAACGTATCCATAGACAATGACCTTGAATTAGGATTTCAAGATAGGTGCAACAAAACAAGAATTCCATCTGTTTTGGAAATGTTTGACCATTGATCTCATATTATTCCTCTCACTAGGTATAACCTAAGGACCATGGAACACCTGTTTCTTTTCAGGATACCACCATATAGATATCCATCCAGTATTCCAGTGATAGTTCATGATGATGGCCCACTGAGTGATGAGGCTTCGTCGCAGGGCCCTCTTACAGTGATAGCAACATCGGGTGGTGCACCAGTAGCACCACTACCCATTGGGAAGCTATTTCCTCTCAACAACACTGGTAGATAGGGCATGCCAACTAAGAACATTCACGAGTTCCGTAGATTGTTCCCTCCAAGTTTTCTAGGTGAGACAGATCCCTAGGTAGCTAAGGATGGGGTGGAGGCTGTGGTCAAAGATTTCTTCCTACATGGGACACTGACAGAGTAGATAGTGATCATATTTTTTAGTCATTTTCATGGATGAAATGAAGACGGTGGAGCCTGATTCAATAGATGAATGAAGAGGAATCACATTACTAATTAGACTTTGAGACCCACATTAGGGAAGAGTTCGTAAAATCTAATTTATGATTAGTGTGAATCCAGGAGATATTGCACTAACAACATGGTATCCTATCAGTGGAACTATACGCTTATTGGTTCACTAACTTGTCGCCCTAAATCACCAACATAGTATTGGACCCATTTATCATGGCCCATATCATTGAGAAGGGTCTCTGGTAGGTGATCCGAGCATTGATGAAGTCACTGAATATCTCAATTCATGATAGAGAGATTATTATTGGTGGTGAGCTTCTCATCTGAGCAAGCACCGAAGGTGAGAGCCAGCATTGGGAAATTGGTAGTTGAGCTATCTGCAACAGGTTGTGGGAAGATAAACAAAAGATCCAAGCGGTCCAGACACTCTGGTGTACAGCCCCATGATGCAGGTTCATAGGTGCGTAGCTCACGAGGCAAAGGGGATCAACTAGGAAGCACATTATGCCTCACGTGTGGCGGGTAGGGCCACATGGCCCGTGGCTGCTGGACCCACTATACAGATGATCAAAAGATGGTTGAGGGACATGCATGGTAGAGGCCACGATTTGAGTGAGGTGTTCCATAGGGTGACAAACATGGATGAGGATTTTTCATGCATCAGGGTGTGGAAAGAGTTTTGAGGATCAACCACCAACACACACTGGAGGTCCACCCGACAATAGGGATCAGTTGGACAAGGGAAAGCATAGCTAGAGGAGGAATAAACCATCGATCACGGTGCTCCAATGATGATTAGAGGTTTGATATGTGTCTATTCTACCAAATCTAAAGAACATATAGACACATGTGGTAGTCATACATTCATTCCCATAGAACTCGTTCGGACCTAGGAGATTATAATGGAGTCGTTGGCTCGATCCTTACAAATTAAAGACTCTAGCAGGATAATATTTGACAATTACACACTGGTGCAGGTAGTGTGAGATCACTATAAGAGGTGGGGGTTTTGGTTGGGATCTCCTAGTACAAGCATCAAGACCTTACGAATTCATATTGGTTATGGACTAGCTATCTATAGTGTATGATACGATCATCTTTTTTAGGTGAAATGGTTGATGTCTTCACAAGGATGGGATCCTAAGGTCCTTCACAAGATAAAAGGGAGCCTTTTTATCATTGGATGGACTTACTAGGAGGAGGTTGTAGATGATCACACATCATTTTCCACAAAGTACCCTAAAAGGAGTTTATGTGAGGAGTCCATGTTATCATGTAGTTGCATACCAGTATGCAGATGTCTTTCTAAATGATGTTCTACAAAAACATACTCACAGATAGTTTAAATTATACATTATCTTATACCCATGGAAGGACCTAATATCTATGCCAGAATATTAGATGGCTCTCGCAGATCTTTTCATGTTACGGGTACAGCTGGAGGACTTGAAGAAGAAAGGATTCATAAGAACTACTAATTCTCGATGGGCATCCCCAATTTTTCTCCATGATTTTATATGGGATTCTGAGTTTTTTCTCATCTATCGGCACCTGAACAAAGTGACCGTGAAAAATAATTATCAACTCCTGAGGATTGAAGAACTCTTAGACCACTTAAAGGAGATCAATGGTTTTTGAAGTATGACCTAAAATTAGTCTATGAAAAGCCTATGGTACAAGATAATGACATACCGAGGACAAAATTCAGATGTCGGTATGTCCATTTCGAGTTATTGGTGATGACCATAGGGGTGACCAATGGTCTTACATAGTTCATTTGGTTCATGAAAAAGATCTTCTAAACATACCTTGATCTCTTCGTAGAGGTCTTTATTGATGGCATCTTGATATACTCAATGGGGGAGGAGAAGCACGCCACACACTTTGCAGATAGTTATGGATAAACACTGACAGGACTAGAATTATTGAAATTTATCATAGTGTTAGTTCTGGATTTGGGATGTCCACTTCCTTGGGTACCTTTTCTTGGATGGTGGTGTGGTAGTGGATTCAGCGATGATAGAGGCAATGCTTGATTGCGAGCAACCCAGGAGTGTGACCGAGGTGTAGAGTATCTTCGGATTGGCCGAATACTACCAGAGGTTTGTAACTGACTTCACATGGGTATAAAAACCATTCTCATATTTTATGAAGAAGGGTAATCCTTTCATGTTGATGGATAAGTGTTAGTGGATTTTTTAGTAGATGAGGTAGATATTGAGGAGTGAAACAATCTTGAGGCTATGAGAAGAGGGAGTTGGGTATGTATTCTTCGGCAATTCATCCGGGACTAGACTAGGTGGTGTCCTGATTTAGGAGAGAGTAGTGATTGCCTAAAAATAATGGCAGTTGAGACTATATGAGAAAAACTAGTCTACACATGACTTGGAGTTAGCAGCAGTGGTCTTCACACCGATTATATGGAGACAATACATGACGGGTGAACCGAGTATTGTTTACTCTGATCACAAGAGTCTTAGTTTTATCTTCTCACAAATGGACCTGAACATGAGACAATGGTGATGGATGTAATTACTCCATGACTATTACTTCATGATATTATACACTCATGGTAATGGGAACGTGGTAGCGAACACACTCCACGAGAGGTCTTGTTTACAGTTGCAGAGTGAGGCAATAGAGCAGCGTGGGGCATTGCAGATATTTATTAGGGATAGATATGTGGAAACATACCTCGAGTCCATGACAGTTACTCCTCTACTCCATTAGCATTAAAGGGTTGCACATCTTGGGCGAATAGACTATGAGGCCTGACATGCTGAGATATGCTCAGGACGGGCTCCTAATGGATTTTTTGTAAGTGGGGAGAATGTCATTCCCTTCAGAGTACGCACCATGGTACCAATGATCCATCGAGAGCAGGAGTTGATGGAGTTCAACATATCCCATTTGGTGGTGCATCCTAGTGTGGAAAAGTGGTACCAGGACCTATGACGTTAGTATAGGTGGCCAGGAATGAAAAATGCAGTGGTAGAATGTGTTTGTCGATGCCTCACTTTTCAGCAAGTGAAAGTTGCACATCTGGTACCAGTAGGCATTACTCATTCACTTTAGGTACCATCGTGGAATTGGGATTTCATATCATTGGAAATTGTGGCAGGGCTACCATGTACGTTCAGGGGTCACAATTCCATTAGTGTGATCGTTGACCATCTCATCAAGTCAGACCACTTCCTATTTATTTGAGTGCATGGAATGGAAGAGTGATTGGAGCGTCTATACATATAGAAGATTATAAGACATCACGGTGTTCCATTGACGATTGACATAGACCACAACACTCGTTTTACATCTCACTTATGGAATGGATTAAAGAAGGCGTTCAGAAATAAGCAACACTTGAGCACCTCCTTTCATAATCAAACAAATTGAATGATAGATCAGAGCATTCAGACATTCTATGGGTTGATTCATGCATGTGTCCTTTATTTTGTCCGCAGTAGGGAGGACAACCTATCAGTGACGAAGTTCACTTACAACAAAATATATCACTCCACCATCGGCATGGCCTCGTTTTTGGCCTTGTATGGGCGACCATGCAGGTCACCAAAATGTAAGGAAAATCCAGGGGAGTTAGCACTTATGGGTCCATATTTGATACAGGCTATCACAGAGATGGTGCGAATCATCTAGGAGCTAATGAAGACTATATAGACCAGGAAGAAGTCGTTTGCCGGTAGGATATAGAGAACCATGGAGTTCGAGGAAGGAGACAATATATTCCTATGGGTCTCACCCCGATCAGGATGACATAAGTTTTGCTAGGGAAGACAGCTATCACTGAGGTACATTGAACACTTCTAGATCCTCAACAGAGTAGGAGATGTGGCGTACCGTCTACCACATCCCTCACAAATGAACCTGGTGAATAATGTTTTCCACGTGTCAAATTTGAGGAGATACGTGCATTATTTAATCACATGATATCGACTAGGGTGAGTTAGATATAGAAGCTGGGGTGACATTTGAATATTTTTAAGTGGATGTAGAGGATAGACAATAGTGGATACTTTGTAGGTTTTTTATTCCACTGGCGCGAGTTCTTTGAAACACAATTATCTCTAGGAAAGAACTTGGGAGCGGGAGGCTTAGATACGTATTCAGTACCCCGAGTTGTTTCCCATGTTTTGTTTTAGCTTCCTGGGGAGAAAATCCCTAATGTGGGGAATATTTAATGACCCAGAAAAATCTAGATAATTTTTCTAAATTATTTGGTATTATCATGTTTCTGTGAAAATTGATGGCACTGGATGTTATTTCCTAGTGTTCTAGGAATAAAATTTTGACCTTTTTTAGGTATGATCAGTAAACGAGAGAGCATAATTTTATTACATATGAATTGATTCTAGGATTCGAAAACCAAGGACATAATTGAATTTGTATCACAATGATTCTCTTTAGGGAGGCTTCAATTCGACAGTAGTGGGTTTGGAGTAAAATAGATTTTTTCAGACATTAAAATGAGTAATAAAATAACATGAAAATGTTATATATTTTTCTATCCAGCGGTTGAGCAGTGTGGTGGGTCCACTAATTTTTCAATCAATTTAATGTCTGAAAACATGGATTTTGTAACTATTACCATGAAATAATAAATTAGTCTAATAAACAAACCATATAAATGTTTTGCAATTCAGATGATTTTTCCATCTATTTAATTGAACCTCGGGAATTAGATTTTTGTATGGATGAGTGAAACATATGAAGAAGTGTTGTGGAATCTTTCATAAATGAGGAACATGATATTGGATAGAAATTTCGGAGGGGTTGAATGAAGAATGAATAATTCCAACATCTACAACAAACACAAAATGTTTTCCACCCCTGTGACATCTCCAATGAATATCGAGGTAGCATGAATTTTTATGGTTTGTTTCTTTGAGTTGAAGATGAGTTAATTTTTACCCGCTTGTTGTGATTCTAATGCAGAGGGAATGGTCCAAAGGAACAAGTCTATGACCCTTCACCGATGTGTTCTTGTCGCTCTATTCATGGGAGGAATTTCCAACTCGGTAGAACATTGAATATCGGATCCGTGCTACGATAGAGGCATCCCAAAAGCCCTGTTGGCATAAGAGGAGGGGAAAAAAGGACCAACAGATCTCACCTAGTGGCCTAGGGAAGATCTGTCGGCATGGCACCAGTGGAGTATGTAGTGGACGGTGCTCACTGACCACGGAAAATGGTTGCGCCGCTCAGCAATGTGGTAGACCCGAAAGGGAGGCCGACTCTCAGTCGGCTGCGTCGGCAAGGTGGCACCCTGTCACGCACCGCAATGGAGGGGCCATAGTATCAAAACCATGTAATGGGAGAACTACACACTATGGATCCCTTGGACAATGGGACCGTGCTACGTGGTATTACCAATTAATGATTTGTTGGTCTCATTGTCCCGTTTGGGGAGATGAATGGCCACTCGGATAGAGAGTCGCTCCTGTTCACCATGCCATATCACCCAATGCGTCGGGTCAGTCTACAGCCTAGATGACCAAGCCTGCCACGGACTAGAAAAACCCCATCGGTCTATGTGGGTCGGACTGGACCCAGACCCATTTGGGAACAATCTCACACAAATAGTCATATCTTGCAAACTAGACATTTATATGATGAAACATATGCAGTACTGTGATCCATGGAGTGATACATTCCATTTGAAATACTCCATCTATTTTTTTGAATGTGGTAGTACAACTGGGATGGATCGTACCAAAATCCAACTAGGTCCTCAGCAATAAAATACAAATAACACATAGAACGGGTGTTCATTTGACGACATATGCTGCGTTGGAACCCAAATGACATGGAAATACTTCGGGACACTTCATAGTACATATATATATTAGTTGAGGAACGACCAATAACCATATGAGTAGATACTAAAACCATAAACACACCAAATGCAGGGAATCCTATGGCAGACTGCCATCTGGGTAGTAACCTTGTGTGCAACATCATCGAGCGGCCTTGTGTGGATCACCATCGTAGCGACCATGTGAGGATCCGAATCCAAGCGACCATGTGTGGATCAACATCTGGAGGCCCAATGTGGATTAACATCATAGTGATCCAATGTGGATTAGAATCATATTGACCATGTGTGGATTAACATCTAACGACCCTGTGTGGATCTACATCATTGAGACCTTGTGTGGATTATAATTGTTGCAACCATATGTGGATCAGTAGTGCATGACCCAAAGAGGACCAACCATAGAGCAGTCCTTTGTGGATCAAAAATATAACACCATGTGTGGATTGACATTTGAATCACTCTTTCGTGGTTTTGTTGTGGGAATTTCCTAGCGGAATAAAATTATATATCATAAGCCTAATCATATTTATTCATAAACTATGAGTTGTATACATGGTTTGAGGTGAATATTTTTCTTTGTGCATTGTGATTGAGATCATGATTTTTGGTTTTCCTTAGCAGAATTCAAAGAGACCTTCAGTGTTCTCAGGGTCCCTACTGGGTATTGTTATAGTCACCCCTACACATGCTTCACCCGATGTTTTTTGTTTCTAGTGAAGATGACCTACAACCTTGATTGAGAATTTGGGATCTAGAACCTGATTGTGGAAAGCGGTGATGGTTGGCGTGGATAGATGTGGAGATGAGTTGTATATACCATTTAGGTAAGATCCTAGGTGGACAATCGCATGTGTTGTTTTCTATTATTTTTATTTTTTAAATTCAGTTAGGCTTGTATTCTGACCCCTTTACTCTCAGTGCATACTTTTACAACTACAATTTTTTACTTTGTTGTTATATATTGTTTCGTTCTAGGACAATGATTTTGTACGGGATTAATGTCAATGCTTTCTCATTTCAGGAATACACCTTTCCGGTGCTAGTTAAAAACCCCTAGCCTATAGAAGGCTGGCTTGGTGTAGTTAGGACACGAGCCCTAAGGGACATGTTCTAACTATATAGATTTCAAATAATTTCAAAAATATTACATCTTAATAAATAAAATTGAATGCCTATTAATAATATAAATTAAAAAAAATATATGAATATTAAAACATACTAAATAATTATGTAATATTTCAATAATTATTTAAATTAGTTGTATACAAATAAAAAAATGTTGAGAATCCTAAAAAAATACATTTATATGAATGAATTATATGGATATAATAAATTTTAATGGCATTAAAACGTAATAAATAATGTGGAATAAATAATAATCATATAAAAATATTTTTAAAAAATTAAAACATAGCAAATAATTTTGTATAAATAATTATTAATAATTTAATTAATTAAAAAATATCATATTTGATAAATATTAAAAATGGATAATTAATATTAAAAGAAATCAAAATAAAAATGATTAAATAAAATTGATTAAGTAAAAATCAATAAAAATTGAATCTGTAGTACTAATTACATCCATTACATTCAAATAATATCCAGGGTTTTAATCCTAGCATGCCCCTTGGGGAATTTACATTGAATGTCATGACTCAGGCATGTAGTGACATGTGTATCAGGCAGGAATGCAGTGAAGCAACCATGAACCATGCCTCACATTGCATACCTGATGGTGCATGCATGATAATACACCGAGCCTTCATGATAATTCATGGGCCACCTGGCCATGGGCGTATAAGCTATGTAATGGATCTTCCTATACCCAGATAGAAAGAGGACATTGCTTTCATAAAAAAAATTTGAAAAACATACACATAATGAATGAATAAAAATGAGTAATATATATATATCTATATAATTTCCTAATGGATACAAATAAACTAAAACTGAGACACACACCTAACACAATTGCTAGTCGACATGCCATAGACCCCCCAAGAAATAACCAACCAATATTCAATATAACTATAGACCTCACTTTTTATTGAAATTGGCACATTATCCCTTATAACATATTCACAGACGAACAAAGCGCATAAGAACCTAAATTATTGCGCACCTCTATAGGATTTATCACTACCGATTGGGCCTTCCCTTTAGAAAAATTATGGATAGGCCCCGACCACACCATACACTTCCATTATCTCACTAAACATCCTGGTGGATTTTCATATATCACCGTCAGAAGATCACCCACATTTTCATCTGTGTGTTCGCCAAACCAAATTACTTGTATAAAAATCCTTCCACCAAATTATCTCTCTAAACTTCACAAACACATCGGCCATGCATCCAACGGTGTCACTTAACTCCTACAACGACGACATACCGCCACGTGAGGCCATCATCTGAGATGGTGTGTGGTCATAGTTTCCCATTTTTCCACCATAAAGCTTCTCCCAAAAAATAGTAATGAAGAGATGTCACCCCTCCGACATCCAAAATCTTTCCTTACCACACATTCACCGCCTCCCCTTACACATGGCTCTGATGAACCGTAGTGATCCCTCCACCGACATAGTCATCAATCGATAGTTGTCTATCAATGGAATGCACTATCGAGACTGCGTATAAAGGACCTCAAAGACCTCTGGTATCATTAGAAGACATCATGAAATGCATCCCCATATTTTTAGTTTTATTAAATAAACAACTAAATCGTGTTAAGAAGGGCATATGTTGGGGATCTATTTAAGGGAAAAATTGTGTGTGTTGGAGACGGTCTTATAAGAATGAATTATATGCTTTTAAAACATATTAAATTTTTTGAAAAATTACAAATAAAAATGAATATATATTATTCATTTAAATTAAAAACATATTTAAAAATATTTATGCTATTTAAATAAATATTTATTAATTTTTTAAATGATTAAAATTTTAATAGATTAAAAATTACTAAATATAAAAAATAAAAAATATTAATGGAATAATATTATAAATGAATCCAATAAATAAAATAATTTACAAAAAAATTGAAAATGTTAATTCATAAAATTATTTACAAATTTTGAAAACAAATAAGATTGAATAGAATTATATAAATTAATATTATTATTATTGCTAATTATTGAAGTATGCACTGTATTAATTGTATATAAAAACTATAATATGTTATTGACCATTATTACTACTAATAATTAATAAATTGTAATAATTTAATTAAATATATACATATTTAAACATGTATAAATAAATATAAAATTTGAATATATTAATGAAATTTTAAATGATTATATAATAAAAATTATTAAATTTTTAAAAATCCTAAAATTTGCGATATTTTAAATACCAGCAACTAATATTAAATCAATAAACAGACATACAGGCCTCCACATACAAACCCATAGACAAATATTTACACATACATACACAATATACACATAAACATATTTCAAAAAACATACAAATACACATACACATACTCCTACACATAAACATAGGCATAAACATATAAACATAGACCTACATGTACGTACACATACACATACATACAATAACATAACAATGCATGCACATTCATATATATATATATACACAGATATACATACACATAGAACATAATAAAATACAAATACATACACATAGAACATAATAAAATACAAATACATAGACACATTCTAATACACATATACAAGTACATACACATAAAAAAGTATTTACATAAACATACACATTAATCTCCATATGCATACACATGAAAAAAATTAAATACATGTGAATGCACATACATACATATATATACATATGACAACATACACACATATAACATTAACATAAACATATACACATACGCAAAAAACATCACATGTACATAAACATAAATTCTTATATACAGAGATACAAATAATCACCCAAACATAAACATACAAATATATAATTATAAATACACATACTTATACATAGACATATATAAACACATTAGCATGCAAATAAGATAACATATAGACATGAACATACACACATACATACTTTTGTACATGTAAATATAAATACAAAACTATTTTTTAAATACATACACATACACTTACACATACACTTACACATATATGTGTATATCTATGCGTATATACATACAAATTCACATACACATACACATTGGTATAAAATACACATTAAATAATATACACTCTTATGCACATATAAATAGACACACATAAAAACCATAAATGTTGATAAACACACACCCAACAACACAACACAACAGAACAGAAGCATACACAAAAAACACATACATCAACACACACATAATAACATGAAGATAGAAATTCACACACATATACTATTAAATTTCATAATATATATATATATATATTTTATTATATTATATTTAGTTTCTGATATATAAATATTATTTTGAAATATATATATAAATATATATATATATATGTGTGTGTTAATTTATATAATGTTTCATTTAACAACCCTAAACAAAATAAGATTATAATTGTAGGGATTTTAACAATATAGAAAAAATAATAGAGAATGGGAACCCATTTTTAGTGCATTTTTAGAAAAATCATTGAATTTTGCACATTAGGCAATAGTGTAACAAGAATATAAAAAATATTTAATTGAGAATAGATGCAATTTATATTTAATTGATTGATAAAATTAAATGATATTTTTCAATTAGTATTAAATTCACAATTAAATTAATTATACCTTGAATATTATATTTAACATATCACAACACATTAAATTTTTTAATTCCTATGAGTTAAAATTCATTAATTTCTACAGTATGTTGTTAATTGAATAAAAATCGACATCATAAATCGGATTTCCAGTGGTGCATGTTGGGAAGGATAGAGTTTTCATAATGTGCCCCTATTATTCTGATACTTATGTAGTCATTTCACATCTGGACTCACCCTTTCACGCTCCAGACGCCTGTGTGCATCATCTTCTAAATAGGTGAATGACAGGTAGGGGCTAAATTAATTTTTTCTGAACACCTATATCCTTATGGGATTCTTCTGGTGCACGGAATTACACACCAAGGGGCAGTGAAATTTATATCTATCTTCCCCCATTTTGAGTGGTAGGAATTGATGATTAAGTTTCATGGTAGATCACCTAATAATGGGTGGCTGTTCTGGAATTCATTGAAGATGGGGCGTCGTGGCAGATCGAATGGGCTGTAATGGAGGGTGGTGAGGATGATAGGCATCATCAATGGGGTGTTGTGGATGATAATCTGAGAAAGTTCATCGAAGTTGGTAAGAGTTGATGAAATGGAGACGTGGTGGGTTTCCAGAGAAAGGGAGGTGGATGAAATATCCATATTCCCATTGTTTAACATCTTCTTCACACTCCACCAAAGCATCATTCATTCTTCTAAAAAAACTATGATTCACGGTAGACACAGAAAATCCCATAAAGGATGTATTTTTCTAATACATAGAGAGAGAGTGTGTGTGTGTGTGTACATATAATGAGTCCACATACCATTTTTGACTAATTTCAATTTTTTCATTACATTAACTATTATTTTTCCTCCCTATTATTTTCATTAAATTCATTTTCAATATATGGTTCAATTTTGTTTTGACCTCATTAAGGCATTTGTGTCGTTTTTCTAATAGCCTAGAAATGGTAAACATAGTTTTATAATAAAAATATGTTATTGAATATATTTCTATATAATTAAATCAAATTGATAATATTTTTTGGATTATTTTCGTTAAAAATAAAAAATGAAATTGTGATTTTGAATTAATATGATTTTCTATTAATTATAACACATATACTGAATTATTCATAATATTTATAGTTTCCAAATTAATATTCAAAAGTAAAAAATGATTTTCCTTTTTTAAAATGATTATTTTAAAATAACTGTTTTTTTTTTGTTGTATATATTTTTTTATTATATTATTAATTAAGTGTATTTGTTTTTTTCAATAATAACTATATTATTAGGATAATAAATTATGTAAATATATGACATATATTATGTTTATTTATAAAATTTATAAATTATAAATAAATTTAATTATTATAAAAAAACACTTTATAAATATACTATAAATAAAATTATGATTTGAATTATTTATTTTAAAAAACTAATTAAATTTATATATTAAAAACTGCTTAACTTATATATACAAAAAATGAATTTATATAAAAGTTAAAAAATGATTAAACCAATATATCTATAAAAAACACATATTTTAAAAAATAATGTTTATATATTTTGATAAAACAAAATATAACATAAAAAAGTACGATTTTATAATAATATGAAAAAATCAAAATAATGTGTTGGCCAAAAGATATTAGTACGATAAAAAATCAATGATATGTGATTGACTAATAAAAGCAGAGTAATGATTTAGATTAAAAGAAGATATATTTGAAATGATTACAACATAAATTATTAATCATGTTAAGTATAAAGATGTTAAATAAAATGAAGTTGTATTCCACCTAACATCGTGACAATCTACCACTGAAATTCTCAACGTCAATCTAGAACCCATCCTAACCATTCCACGGGTTGTCAAACACCTCAAATATTTTAATTAAATTTGCACCAATTTTTTATCATTGATCAAATTTCTTTTACATCAGTGTCCTTGAATCGGTGCACCATTATGTATAAAAATATATAAACACATTTTATTTAAACCAATAATTTTTACATCAAAACATCCGAACTTAATAATTGATGGTACGTATTAAATGTTGTGTTTATTTTTAGTTATCTTTTTTAAAAGGATATCATTTATATGTGATGAACCAGTGTTGTGGGTTATAGTCGTTATACATGCTATTAGAGAAACAGTCAAGATAATTTTTTAAAATTAGATCGAATTTAATAATTTCAAATAGGGAATTTGAGTAAAATTATATTTCCTATGTTTTTTAACAAATTATGAGGACACCATTATTGTTAGTGGGTAATAATGTAAAAACCCAGAAATGATGAACATAGTTTCGTTATAAAAATATTTTTTTAAATGAATTCTTGTATAACTAAAACATAATTTTAATATATTTAATATGGTTTTCATTAAAAATAATAAATAAAATTAACTCTTTTAATTAATTTTATTATTATTAAATTTCAATAGTTATAATTTTCTATAAAATTTATTTAGATATTTTATATTTATATTCTAAAGACAAATTTGTGTTTTCATTATTTTAAAGAATATTTTAAAAATTTTATAGTTATTTGAATATGATGGTAAACTAGAATTTTTTATAAAAATATTAATTATGTTTAAAAGATGTTTTTAGAAAATTATAATTGTTTTGATGATTATATATTTTATATATATATGTGATATGTTGTGATTTTTTATAAAATTTATTAATTATAAATATATATAATTATTAATAATTGAAATAACAATCATCATATTTAGGTATTAAATAAAAATTAAATTATAATTATTTATATTATAAAAAATATTAATAAACAAAATTTATATTTAAAAATTCAATATAGGTTATATATAAAAAATTAATTTATAAGATATTTAAAAAAACGCTAATATCATTTTATGTAATAAATTCTACCTGATTAAAAAAATAATGTTGAGATTTTTTTATAAAACAAAATGAGTAATAAAAAAATATAATCTTATAATAATATAAAAAAAACATAATAATGGACTGAATAATAGAAAATTTTATGTTAAAAAAAATTAGAAACATAATTAAAAAGGACTAATTATTTTGACTAATAGAATAAATATTTAAATGATTACTCCATAAATTTTTAATTAAGTAAAACATAAGGATTTACAAAAGTTTATGGTTGTATTCAAGGTGAAATCAAAAAAATATACAAGCAAAATTCCCCCAACCATTCTTCAATGCCACAATTTCATTCAACCTGTTGTCAAACTCCTTGGGTATTTGTAGAGACCCGTATCTTGACGTACATGGACATTACATTACTTTTGCGGAATACTTAGTACATAACAAAAACACACACACAAGGATCGTAATAGTTTAGTGTCTTTGGAAACTCGGAACGCAAACTTCTAATTGTGGTGGAAGATCTTCAACATCTCCCATAAAGATCTTCCCTTTTTTTACCTAAAACCTTTCTTTCTATCCTGGGGAAAAGAAAACATAAAAGGGTGAGCTCAAATGCTCAGTAAGGGTAAATAAAGGAAATATCAATCACATAATTTTCATAGGAACATAACATTTTTGGAAATCTTAACCTGCAAAAGAGAGCATAATTTCATAACATGGGATAAATCATAGTAGTGAAATGAAATCATAACTTTAAACATTACTCATTGTGGCATACACACATAATCATAGAGAATCATTTCTTGTTAGTCAAGACTCATTGCCAAGACTATCTTAGTGGACAAAGTCCCTTTCTGAATCGAGTAATCCTCGTTTCAGTCCTGTTTCACTGAACCGGTATAACCTACCATTCCGGCCATGTCTATCTCATGAGATATAAAATCTTTACCCAATGCATTGGAGGGAGATATAGGTCCCACCCATCTCTTAATGAATCCTTTCTTATGTGTGCCACAAAATCATAAATCATACATCATTGCATAACCCATGTAATAAAAATGGGATTCTTAAACAACATGACATCATAAAACCATTCATATAAGATAAAGGAATTCATAAACATAATTCCATCACAACAACGTCAAATCAATGTAAAAATATGGATAGAAACAGAACCCTTTATTATCTTAGATGGAAAATAATTTTGATAAAACACTTGAAATGAATTCTTGAGTAAAATATCCTTTCTTCTTCAAAATCAATTTCTTTTCACAAAACATCATACAATTTTAAAAGAAAGAGATTTCATTAAAAATAGTCATGAAATATTTTGGAGGAAGGTTCATGAAAATAAGGCTGTATAAAACCGTAAAAATCCGTTTGTGCCGTATAAGTTAAAAAAAAACATTCTTCGTACTTTTGTCGGAAAAGTCAAAAAGTACCTCGTACGGAAAAACGACAAAAGATTCCTAAAAACTCACCGAAGAGTTAAATTGGATTTAAACTATTGTAAGTGGATGGAAACAATATTACATATTGAAGGAACATGGATGTGGATGATAAAATACACCCCAGTAAATACTTACGAATAAACAATCTCGGATAAAAATGAGATTGTGATATTTCCCTTACCTTAGGTCCGACTTGCTTGTACGTGTCCGAACCTCCTGTATAATGGTTTATATAATGTTATTGACTTATTCCAGAATCATACATATTGATATGATATCATATATGGTCATATTATTAGCTTCTTGTTAGTAATATTTCATTGTTACTTGTTACTCGGGTCTTTATAACTTTTGGTTCTTATGCGTGTTTTGTCGAATAAATTCTTATTCTTATCTTTAGGTTATAGATAATTCATTTACAGAATGGTATTAGTGTAGTATATACCATATTCATTCATTCAATTCATTTATATAATCATTATGAAATGAAGATCATGTAGAAGGAGTCGCATCACATCGTGGAGACGGTATTCCGTACGTACGCACGAGTGATGATATCGTTCCTATGATCGTGGAATTGTATTGGAGTATATATATATATTATTTCAGTATCAATATTAATTCATAATAATCATATATAGTTACTCATTACACCATTATACCCATCCTTGTAAGGTGATGGTGGAAAAATAGATTACACCACGGCGTGGAGACGGTATTCCGTACGTACGCACGCGCGGTGATTTCATTTTTCCGTAGGATGGATAGAAGGTGAATTAGGGTTGTTTCATATTTATAATAACATATCAGTATGTAAGTAACACTTATGTTATTACTTTATCATGAAACAACTAATGAAGAAGAAGTTGAAGAAGAAAGAAATTGAAAAGATCGGTAATGGATATTACCTCTTCTTTGCAACGCCTCTTTGAATCCTCCACTTAAGGAACTAAGATTGGACTTTGGAGAAGACTAGGACCTCTAGGATTATTCTAGGGAATTGGAGAGGAGAAAATGGCAGGGGTTGGCCGAGCTTGAGTGCTCAAATTGGTGTGAGGAGGAGGGGGAGGAGGTGTTCTTTTATAAGGGAGGA
The DNA here is from genome assembly GCA_963277665.1 of Viscum album. Lineage (NCBI taxonomy): Eukaryota > Viridiplantae > Streptophyta > Magnoliopsida > Santalales > Viscaceae > Viscum > Viscum album. The sequence continues at coordinate 692,795,670 of OY728152.1, forward strand.
GAGAGGCACCTTAGGAATATCTCAAAATATTATTTTATATTAAAGTCAAAATCGGTTTATAATGGTTCCAAAGGGTCTTATTTCGAAGATAAAGTGGGGATGGGTCGAAATCCTATCAACCAATAGGATTTAGACAAGTTTATGGTTGTATTCAAGGTGAAATCAAAAAAATATACCAGCAAAATTCCCCCAACCATTCTTCAATGCCACAATTCCATTCAACCTGTTGTCAAACTCCTTGGGTATTTGTAGAGACCCGTATCCTGACGTACATGGACATTACATTACTTTTGCGGAATACTTAGTACATAACAAAAACACACACACAAGGATCGTAATAGTTTAGTGTCTTTGGAAACTCGGAACGTAAACTTCTAATTGTGGTGGAAGATCTTCAACATCTCCCATAAAGATCTTCCCTTTTTTTACCTAAAACCTTTCTTTCTATCCTGGGGAAAAGAAAACATAAAAGGGTGAGCTCAAATGCTCAGTAAGGGTAAATAAAGGAAATATCAATCACATAATTTTCATAAGAACATAACATTTTTGGAAATCTTAACCTGCAAAAGAGAGCATAATATCATAACATGGGATAAATCATAGTAGTGAAATGAAATCATAACTTTAAACATTACTCACTGTGGCATACACACATAATCATAGAGAATCATTTCTTGTTAGTCAAGACTCATTGCCAAGACTATCTTAGTGGACAAAGTCCCTTTCTGAATCGAGTAATCCTCGTTTCAGTCCTGTTTCACTGAACCGGTATAACCTACCATTCCGGCCATGTCTATCTCATGAGATATAAAATCTTTACCCAATGCATTGGAGGGAGATATAGGTCCCACCCATCTCTTAATGAATCCTTTCTTATGTGTGCCACAAAATCAAAAATCATACATCATTGCATAACCCATGTAATAAAAATGGGATTCTTAAACAACATGACATCATAAAACCATTCATATAAGATAAAGGAATTCATAAACATAATTCCATCACAACAACGTCAAATCAATGTAAAAATATGGATAGAAACAGAACCCTTTATTATCTTAGATGGAAAATAATTTTGATAAAACACTTGAAATGAATTCTTGAGTAAAATATCCTTTCTTCTTCAAAATCAATTTCTTTTCACAAAACATCATACAATTTTAAAAGAAAGAGATTTTATTAAAAATAGTCATGAAATATTTTGGAGGAAGGTTCATGAAAATAAGGCTGTATAAAACCGTAAAAATCCGTTCGTGCCGTATAAGTTAAAAAAAACATTCTTCGTACTTTTGTCGGAAAAGTCAAAAAGTACCTCGTACGGAAAAACGACAAAAGATTCCTAAAAACTCACCGAAGAGTTAAATTGGATTTAAACTATTCTAAGTGGATGGAAACAATATTACATATTGAAGGAACATGGATGTGGATGATAAAATACACCCCAGTAAATACTTACGAATAAACAATCTCGGATAAAAATGAGATTGTGATATTTCCCTTACCTTAGGTCCGACTTGCTTGTACGTGTCCGAACCTCCTGTATAATGGTTTATATAATGTTATTGACTTATTCCAGAATCATACATATTGATATGATATCATATATGGTCATATTATTAGCTTCTTGTTAGTAATATTTCATTGTTACTTGTTACTCGGGTCTTTATAACTTTTGGTTCTTATGCGTGTTTTGTCGAATAAATTCTTATTCTTATCTTTAGGTTATAGATAATTCATTTACAGAATGGTATTAGTGTAGTATATACCATATTCATTCATTCAATTCATTTATATAATCATTATTAAATGAAGATCATGTAGAACGAGTCGCATCACATCGTGGAGACGGTATTCCGTACGTACGCACGAGTGATGATATCGTTCCTATGATCGTGGAATTGTATTGGAGTATATATATATATTATTTCAGTATCAATATTAATTCATAATAATCATATATAGTTACTCATTACACCATTATACCCATCCTTGTAAGGTGATGGTGGAAAAATAGATTACACCACGGCATGGAGACAGTATTCCGTACGTACGCACGCGCGGTGATTTCATTTTTCCGTAGGATGGATAGAAGGTGAATTAGGGTTGTTTCATATTTATAATAACATATCAGTATGTAAGTAACACTTATGTTATTACTTTATCATGAAACAACTAATGAAGAAGAAGTTGAAGAAGAAAGAAATTGAAAAGATCGGTAATGGATATTACCTCTTCTTTGCAACGCCTCTTTGAATCCTCCATTTATGGAACTAAGATTGGACTTTGGAGAAGACTAGGACCTCTAGGATTATTCTAGGGAATTGGAGAGGAGAAAATGGCAGGGGTTGGCCGAGCTTGAGTGCTCAAATTGGTGTGAGGAGGAGGGGGAGGAGGTGTTCTTTTATAAGGGAGGAGAGGGGCACCTTAGGAATATCTCAAAATATTATTTTATATTAAAGTCAAAATCGGTTTATAATGGTTCCAAAGGGTCTTATTTCGAAGATAAAGTGGGGATGGGTCTAAATCCTATCAACCAATAGGATTTAGACAAGTTTAGGGTATTATTTTAACCTTATCAATTAGATTTAACTCTAAGTTAATTAATTTAACTTTTACCGTGTCTTTTTGTTTTCTTTCACTATATGGTTAATACACTTACTATAACATGCCAAACGAACCCCAAATTGTTTATTATTAATATATATATCCTTATCTAAGTCATTTGGACGAACCTTAGATTTTTAGGAATACAATAATAATTAATAATATAATATTTGATTTAAAAAATATTTTGTGTCAATTTTGACACTATTTGATATATGATTTTTGTGAAAGTCATAACAGAATTATATGTTCGAACCAAGTTGATTAAATCAACATTAATTTATCATAGTATCCTAGAAACTTAGTGGAATTCATAAAAAGTCTTAAATTACATTTGTTTTGGTATTTATATTATCAATTATGTCAATATTTCATTAATAAGATAATTACTGCATCATCTTTGTGTCATAAATAAATTATATTATTTGATGTCTAAAAATTACAAATAAAATACCATCATGTAGGAAATATTTTTAGCTTTCTAATGAATATTTACAATCGAATTTATCTTATGTATAACCCCATATTAAAAATTATTTACTTATTAATCTTTGATTTTAACTATTTTAACTATTCATTAAATAATATAATATTAAATGTCATAATCTAATCCAAGTGGACCTAAATGGTCATATTATATTCATAAGGTTGTTTTTGGTCGAATTACACATATCCAATAGAATTAGGACATGTGTTAGGGTAATAGTAATATCATATTTACCCTTAGTTACCCTATTTACTATTAACCGTGGTAAAAAAAAGTAAAAAGTTACTATTCACCAAAAATTATTTTCATCTCATTGAACCACATTTTACTTACTGACATCAACCGTGTCTCTCGGATTTTTTGAAATTCCATTCACAGAAGCGGTAAAATTAAGATTTATGAAGAAATTAATTTTTTTAACTACCACTTAGTAGTTTCACTATTCATCAAAAATTGATGTTTTTCAGAACAATGCCAAAATTTCATCCAAAACTATATTTCATATTCCGAATTCAAAAATGAAGTCTATTTTACCAAATTCATATCATAGAATTGGCATTAATTAATTTTATAATTAAATCCCGCTTTTAAAACAAATAGCGTGTTTTTAAGAAACAATATCTATCAAAAGATTGACACTTGATTATGTCTGGTTTAAATGTGAAATTACATCCAATGACCAACATTGTATTAAATTGTAAAAATATATTCTAAATATACTTTAAAACCACTCAAATTAATAATTTATCACTATTAATTATTTCGATTAAAAAAGTTATTTTTAATTATAATTTAGTAATTTTCACTATTTATCAGAATATGAAAGTTATCTGAAAAGTACCAAAATTTCACCTTAGGCTAAATTCGATACTCCGAATCCAAAAATGAAGTTCATTTTGAAAAATAAGATTTACAGAGTTTTAAAAAGTGGTTATTGCTATTCATAACGGCTAGTTTTAATAATATTTTAATAGCATATCGTTGTTTAGTGAAACTCGGTATTGCGTATTACACACGCTATCGAGGAAGGTCGTGATTGCGTGTAATGCAAGGCAAGTCAAGGATGCGTGTTGTGCAAGCTCCTTTTGGTGTAGCGTACAACACAAGACATTAATAAAATTAAAAAGAATATTTTTTTATAAAATCTTGGGCTGTTACATTCTACCCCCCTTAAAATGAATTTCGCCCTCGAAATTCGTCGGGGTTATAAATGGTTTACTATTCGAATGTTTCTTTAATAGAAACCCACATCGTAAAAAGGAATATCAAAACCAATCTTTAAAAACAAAAGTATGAAACGTAATCGTTACCAAATAAACTAATCATTGGGTTTCCACATAGGTGAAAATATGGATATGGAAGAGAAATCTAACCATCATGTTCTGATGGAGAGTGGTAGAGAACATGGCTATGGAAAATCCAGTAATCACAAATCCATAGATTTGTGATGATATAAGGTACCATCTGATTCATCAGGTATAAGATCACTAGGACAACATTTTTGGTTTTCAAGATTATTTCCCTAAAGTTGAAAATTTGAATTGGAATAAATACTTTCTTTATTTTGGTACAATCTCACTATTGTTCGTGCCTAGAACAATTTCCACTTCATCTCTTAAATATTTGAATTTGTTATTCATGAAGTGTTAGCAGATCATGTGATAGAATGACGGGTCATTCCATCTGTCTCAAACAAAAGGTTAGCAAAAATTTATATACATAAGTCGATCTATAGTGAGATTAATCATATATAGTTCCTGAAATGGACTTATACTTAATATATCATACTTCTTAATATAATAAAACTAGTTTCTACTAAACAGGGTCTTCCTGTAGTCCAGTGGTAGGCGATAAAGGCCAGTCGCACTTCGGTTGTGGGTTCGATTCCCATAGCCTTGTCCGAAGCGATGGGTTGTCGCCCGTCCTGCAGGTTGTCCTTTTTCCAAAACTATATAACATCCCATCAATAATATCAAAAAAACAAACAATACTAACTTATGTCCAACATAATCCATTCCAATCTTTTAGGCTTATCCATAATACTGCAGTCGACTCTCATAATATAGTGAAAATGATTACCAGAGATTTAACACCATCATCGATCCCCATATATCATAAGATATGTTTTGTTGGTCACATTCCAAACATTCAAAGTCCTTAATCATGTATTCTCTTGAATACCTTAGTGAAAACATGAATGCAGTTAAAAGTTAACACTTTCCACATACTAAAATCCTCAAAATTCTATATACTCAAACCATGATATCACTTAGTCCTTATATCAATCATGAGCTCATGAATACTGTTAAACATTTCATTTTCTCGTTTTCCCTTCATTATGCGCATAATATCTCAATCAATTTGAATACCACATTATACCAATACATAAATATTCCAATATTACAAGATACAACATTATTTTGGAATCCCATTACATAAAAACTTAATCATTCCACCACATCGTTGTCATATTCAACATTGCTAATAGTGATCGCATGTGACTTCCCTTTGTCCTTTGCCTTAAGCGGTTGCTCATGTCGATCATCACTAACCCTTGGATTAGGGCATTTATTAGCATAATGCCCCATTTCCTTGCACTTGAAGCATTGAAGTGTTGGTTGTACGTTCTCTGCAGTGTTTGCTTTATTCACTTCATTAGAATCCCATTTTCCATTACCTCGACACTCAGCTGCTCGATGACCTTCTTTTCCACACTTAAAACATTTTCTAGTCCCTTTAAGACAATCTCCACCATGCTTCTTTCCACACTTTGTGCATAAGGAAACATTCATCTTCTTTTCACCATTATTCTGAGTTTTCTCCTTGAACTCCATCTTTCGTTTCTTGTCAAACCCATGAGATGGATATGTAACACCAACTTCCATTTCTACCTTGATAGCTCAACGCACAATTTCTTCATAGCTACTGAAGTCTCTTATAGCTAATTCCCTTCGAAGACTTGGTTTTAAGACACTGAAAAATCGATCAACTTTACTTTCAGGTTGGATGATAATACCAGAAGCGTACCTTGCAAGTCTTGTAAAATTCGCTTCATAGGTACCAACAGATTCATCATCCCTTTGCTTCAGTTCAAGAAACTCTTTCTCCATCTTTGTTCGGAGAATACGAGGGAAGTACTTATTGAAAAATAAGTTCTTGAACTCGTCCCATTCCATAGACTCAATTTCATCCCTTTGCCTCGTATTATTAATAAGATTCCTCCATTGATCAGCATCTCCTTCCAAACGATACACTGCTAGGATGACTTTATCATGTTCAGAACATTGAAGAACTGAAAATATCTTTTCAGTAGTACTAATCCATTGTTCAGCAACTAATAGATCAGTAGACCCACTGAAAGAAGGTGGACGCTGCCTCATGAAGGATTCAACAGAATGTTGCTCCTTCCTTTGCTCGTTTGGAAGTCCTGCATGATTCATAGCTTGAGAAAGTTGTGTGAGCATGGCTACAAGATTTTGCATTCCAACTCCCATATCGTTTGGTTTCTCAGGGGGACAATCATTGCATTGCCCATCACATTCCGCATTAACACGGTTTCTTCGGGTTCCAGCCATCGTCTAAAACCCCAAAAGAATAGTATGAGAGGAAAAAATCATGCTAGGGAAAACAACATAATAAAGGGGTAGTACCCTCAATATCTAACATCTTAGGTTAAATTCGAAGATCGTTAGCGCAATTCTAGGACTATAACCTATACGTATACTTAACCTTAGAGACATCCCTAGACATACCTTAGAAATATCTCTAGGGATCTCACTAACATTTTCGCATCCTAGTTTCCAAAGGTTGACTAAAACTTTCCACTGATACCAACTGTAGAGACCCGTATCCTGACGTACATGGACATTACATTACTTTTGCGGAATACATAGTACATAACAAAAACACACACACAAGGATCGTAATAGTTTAGTGTCTTTGGAAACTCGGAACGTAAACTTCTAATTTTGGGGGAAGATCTTCAACATCTCCCATATAGATCTTCCCTTTTTTTTACGTAAAACCTTTCTTTATATCCTGGGGAAAAAAAAACATAAAAGGGTGAGCTCAAATGCTCAGTAAGGGTAAATAATGGAAATATCAATCACATAATTTTCATAAGAACATAACATTTTTGGAAATCATAACCTGCAAAAGAGAGCATAATTTCATAACATGGGATAAATCATAGTAGTGAAATGAAATCATAACTTTAAACATTACTCATTGTGGCATACACACATAATCATAGAGAATCATTTCTTGTTAGTCAAGACTCATTGCCAAGACTATCTTAGTGGACAAAGTCCCTTTCTGAATCGAGTAATCCTCGTTTCAGTCCTGTTTCACTGAACCGGTATATCCTACCATTCCAGCCATGTCTATCTCATGAGATATAAAATCTTTACCCAATGCATTGGAGGGAGATATAGGTCCCACCCATCTCTTAATGAATTCTTTCTTATGTGTGCCACAAAATCATAAATCATACATCATTGCATAACCCATGTAATAAAAATGGGATTCTTAAACAACATGACATCATAAAACCATTCATATAAGATAAAGGAATTCATAAACATAATTCCATCACAACAACGTCAAATCAATGTAAAAATATGGATAGAAACAGAACCCTTTATTATCTTAGATGGAAAATAATTTTGATAAAACACTTGAAATGAATTCTTGAGTAAAATATCCTTTCTTCTTCAAAATCAATTTCTTTTCACAAAACATCATACAATTTTAAAAGAAAGAGATTTTATTAAAAATAGTCATGAAATATTTTGGAGGAAGGTTCATGAAAATAAGACTTTATAAAACCGTAAAAATCCGTTCGTGCCGTATAAGTTAAAAAAAACATTCTTCGTACTTTTGTCGGAAAAGTCAAAAAGTACCTCGTACGGAAAAATGACAAAAGATTCCTAAAAACTCACCGAAGAGTTAAATTGGATTTAAACTATTGTAAGTGGATGGAAACAATATTACATATTGAAGGAACATGGATGTGGATGATAAAATACACCCCAGTAAATACTTACGAATAAACAATCTCGGATAAAAATGAGATTGTGATATTTCCCTTACCTTAGGTCCGACTTGCTTGTACGTGTCCTAACCTCCTGTATAATGGTTTAAATAATGTTATTGACTTATTCCAGAATCATACATATTGATATGATATCATATATGGTCATATTATTAGCTTCTTGTTAGTAATATTTCATTGTTACTTGTTACTCGGGTCTTTATAACATTTGGTTCTTATGCGTGTTTTGGCGAATAAATTCTTATTCTTATCTTTAGGTTATAGATAATTTATTTACAGAATGGTATTAGTGTAGTATATACCATATTCATTCATTCAATTCATTTATATAATCATTATGAAATGAAGATCATGTAGAACGAGTCGCATCACATCGTGGAGACGGTATTCCGTACGTACGCACGAGTGATGATATCGTTCCTATGATCGTGGAATTGTATTGGAGTATATATATATATTATTTCAGTATCAATATTAATTCATAATAATCATATATAGTTACTCATTACACCATTATACCCATCCTTGTAAGGTGATGGTGGAAAAATAGATTACACCACGGCGTGGAGACGATATTCCGTACGTACGCACGCGCGGTGATTTCATTTTTCCGTAGGATGGATAGAAGGTGAATTAGGGTTGTTTCATATTTATAATAACATATCAGTATGTAAGTAATACTGATGTTATTACTTTATCATGAAACAACTAATGAAGAAGAATTTGAAGAAGAAAGAAATTGAAAAGATCGGTAATGGATATTACCTCTTCTTTGGAACGCCTCTTTGAATCCTCCACTTAAGGAACTATGATTGGACTTTGGAGAAGACCAGGACCTCTAGGATTATTCTAGGGAAGTGGAGAGGAGAAAATTGCAGGGGTTGGCCGAGCTTGAGTGCTCAAATTGGTGTGAGGAGGAGGGGGAGGAGGTGTTCTTTTATAAGGGAGGAGAGGGGCACCTTAGGAATATCTCAAAATATTATTTTATATTAAAGTCAAAATCGGTTTATAATGGTTCCAAAGGGTCTTATTTCGAAGATAAAGTGGGGATGGCTCGAAATCCTATCAACCAATAGGATTTAGACAAGTTTAGGGTATTATTTTAACCTTATCAATTAGATTTAACTCTAAGTTAATTAATTTAACTTTTACCGTGTCTTTTTGTTTTCTTTCACTATATGGTTAATACACTTACTATAACATGCCAAACGAACCCCAAATTGTTTATTATTATTATATATATCCTTATCTAAGTCATTTGGACGAACCTTAGATTTTTAGGAATACAATAACAATTAATAATATAATATTTGATTTAAAAACTATTTTGTGTCAATTTTGACACTATTTAATATATGATTTTTTTGAAAGTCATAACAGAATTATATGTTCGAACCAAGTTGATTAAATCAACATTAATATATCATAGTAACCTAGAAAATTAGTGGAATTCATAAAAAGTCTTAAATTACATTTGTTTTGGTATTTATATTATCAATTATGTCAATATTTCATTAATAAGATAATTACTGCATCATCTTTGTGTCATAAATAAATTATATTATTTGATGTCTAAAAATTACAAATAAAATACCATCATGTAGGAAATCTTTTTATCTTTCTAATGAATATTTACAATCGAATTTATCTTATGTATAACCCCATATTAAAAATTATTTACTTATTAATCTTTGATTTTAACTATTTTAACTATTCATTAAATAATATAATATTAAATGCCATAATCTAATCCAAGTGGACCTAAATGGTCATATTATATTCATAAGGTTGTTTTGGGTCGAATTACACTTATCCAATAGAATTAGGACATGTTTTAGGGTAATAGTAATATCATATTTACCCTTAGTTACCCTATTTACTATTAACCGTGGTAAAAAAAAGTAAAAAGTTACTATTCACCAAAAATTATTTTCATCTCATTGAACCACATTTTACTTACTGACATCAACCGTGTCTCTCGGATTTTTTGAAATTCCACTCACAGAAGCGGTAAAATTAAGATTTATGAAGAAATTAATTTTTTTAACTACCACTTAGTAGTTTCACTATTCATCAAAAATTGATGTTTTTCAGAACAATGCCAAAATTTCATCCAAAGCTATATTTCATATTCCGAATTCAAAAATGAAGTCTATTTTACCAAATTCATATCATAGAATTTGCATTAATTAATTTTATAATTAAATCCCGCTTTTAAAACAAATAGCGTGTTTTTAAGAAACAATATCTATCAAAAGATTGACACTTGATTATGTCTGGTTTAAATGTGAAATTACATCCAATGACCAACATTGTATTAAATTGTAAAAATATATTCTAAATATACTTTAAAACCACTCAAATTAATAATTTATCACTATTAATTATTTCGATTAAAAAAGTTATTTTTAATTATAATTTAGTAATTTTCACTATTCATCAGAATATGAAATTTATCCGAAAAGTTCCAAAATTTCACCTTAGGCTAAATTCGATACTCCGAATCCAAAAATGAAGTTCATTTTGAAAAATAAGATTTACAGAGTTTTAAAAAGTGGTTATTACTATTCATAACGGCTAGTTTTAATAATATTTTAATAGCATATCGTTGTTTAGTGAAACTCGGTATTGCGTATTACACACGCTATCGAGGAAGGTCGTGATTGCGTGTAATGCAAGGCAAGTCAAGGATGCGTGTTGTGCAAGCTCCTTTTGGTGTAGCGTACAACACAAGACATTAATAAAATTAAAAAGAATATTTTTTTATAAAATCTTGGGCTGTTACAGTATTTTTGTAAGATTTTAGGAGTGAGTAGTGACATGCTTCCAGGTAAATGGATTCTCATAATAATTAGGATGAAGGGTCAGAGGTGCAATAAGATGGGTGGAAATAACTATATCTTTTTACCCATAACAAATGAGAAATGAACCGCTGAAAGGTCTACTTCCATGTTATGGGATAGTGTTCCCAAGTATTTTGAAATTTTAGATCAGACTGAGGTTATAGATCATGGGGAGCTCTCACTGAGAATATTTTATTGGAGAAAAAATTGGGTGAGATGTGAAATTTCTTGAAAAGCATATGAATTTCTCACGCATTTGGGGGTAGAAATGTAGGAGGTGTTTATCGAGATTAATGATTAACCATAAAAAGAAGATTGGTTCACCAAAATATTTCTATGTGTAGACAATAACAGTGTTGTGAGCATGGATTTAAAAGAATGTTCGTTTACTAATAAGAGGATTAAATAATGCAATGATAAAAAAAGATGAGTACATTAAAACATGGGATAAATTGGAATATCACATTGAAGGACTTATTAAGGATGATATTGATATCAAAGTAACCACTCACTCATTGAAATTATTTATGGAGACTTTTTCCAATTAGAAATTTTATCATTTAATAATTATTTGGTTTCATTGAGTATTTTTCTGGGCTGACCCTTTTAGATTCTAACTTATCCCCTTAAAATAATTTTTGACAATAAAAAAGATAAATTTAAAATATTATTTATTAATTAATCATGTCCCTAATTTTTAGGTTGAACATATGATCTATTATGGAATCATCTAATCAATTCTATTCCATTTTTTTATAAATGGACCTTAGTTGTTATAACCTCATAATCCTACATGATAATTGGCGGTTCCACACCTATTAGGCATAGATTACTACAGAAGTACTGTAGCAGCTGCGACATTGTAGCAACGACGGGCATTGTAGCAGTTGTAGGGGCATTTTAGCAGTGAAGGGTACTATGTGGTACTATAGTAGGTGGGTACTATAGCATTACTGTTCACATAATGGGAATTGGTCCATAAATCTGGTCATACAGGTCATGTAATGGGCAAACTTCCCACTGGTCCTTTGGGATATGTAATTGATCTCCCTCTACACAATTAAAAGTGGTATTTTGTTTTCATTAATTATAATAATGAGGCTTCATCCCCAACCATTTTTAAGAAAATCAATGCATGTAGTACAAATAGTAGGAATCACCATTTCATTGATGGGATTAATCTAATTTATCAAAGAGAAGTAGTCTACTGAATATTCTTATCATATGAGGAAGTTCTCTCATTAGCTAACAAGGAATTGAAATAATTTTCAATGTAATATGTATTTTAAGGGAAAAAATAAATTAATATGTAGTAGGGAAATAATTCAAATTAATTAAAGAACCAAAAGAAGAGATTTCCCAAATGTGATAATTGATGAACGAAACAAACATGAACTTTAATAAAATAAATGGGAGTTTTCTATAGGAGTTGAGTGAAAAGACACTGTTCATGTGACTAAAAGGGTATGGATAAAGATTCCAATGTATAATGCTTTAACTGTAAACAGATAGGTCACTACACAAATGAATGCCTCAAGTATCAATGGAATATAACTCAAGAGAATCAAAATAATCATAGTCAATATAAGGTTATAAAATAAAAGAAGATGACTGATTAACATGATTGTGTTTGGATTTCATTATTATGTTATCTGAGTGTTTTATCATTGATATTATGGTGCTATGAATTATTAAATTTATATAAATTATACTGTATAAATTATTTTAAATTTTTGAATGTGTATATTTAATTGTGATGATGTAAATAAAAAATATTCCTTAGAATGATTATCATCTTGTAAAAAAATGATTGAGTGAAATAAAACCCTCTGTATATTCATGGTGTTGAGATAATGACGTCTGGATACAATGATGATTGATAAGGAGAAAGTAAAATATAATGTACTGACATCATTGGAAGTAATTAACATTATTTTAAAAAAAGTGGTCCATTTTATCATTAATAGAGTGAACAAAATTTTTTATTTATAGAATACATCTGCTAATAAATAGATTTTCTAACTAATATGGAAGCAGTCAAGGTTAATTTTTTTTACATTCATGTTTTTTCATGATTCAATAGATTACATGTTAAATGTATTAAGATGTTTGTTATGGGAAAATTAATAACTCATTCATGTAATTTTAGGGATTAATTATATGTTCAAATTATAAATTTATTGATCATTTTTCTATTGATTTAGATATCAATATTTGATATCTTCTACATGGATCAATTGTCAGGACCTAGCTTACTGATATCCAACTCATGGAATACCTATGACCACCTATAATATTCTAGTGGATGGGGACCTGCACCGAGTAGGGATATCCCACAAATAGGAGGGATTAACATAATGTACACACACACACACAAAAATCATGCCCCAGAACATGATGATATGAAAAACAATTGATACCAATGAAAGCATACATATAAGATCCCTCAAAATGGTATGCCATTAAACTACTCAATGTGGAAAATGTTTAATGTACAAGGAAAACAGAAAACTATAAAGAGTAAAACCTTCTCTAAAGTGACATGAATAAATTTAATTTATGTCTCTTGAAAACCACCTTATTCTGATAAGGTTGTGCTATGCCCCACCCAATCATTATCATCCCCAAACGAAGCCAACTAGGCTACAATTTTCATATGATATGGCATGTTCGGTAAAACCCCATGTTGGTGTATGTATAACAATAACTAGTAGGGAAACCCCAAAACACTAAACAGAAATAACTATGTATATTAAAATCAATAAAATAAATAAAAAATATATAACAGAAACAACAAGGTAAATTTAGAAATTACATGATGACACAAGCTGGTCAAAACCAACCGTCATCCACGTAATCTACAGAAAGAAACACTTGTTTCTGAGGAGGACATTCCACAAGCTATAATATCATTGGAGACACATTATTAGGGTGTAAAAATCTTTGGTCACCACCCAAGATGTTTAAGAGTCATAGAATACCCTGACACATATAGTGGGTTATTCCAAAAACCACTAGAGGACATGACAAATCCAATAATGATCAACCCTCTATATAGGGTGTCATATCATAATGAAATCATAAATGCTAGCACTAAAACCTTATAAATATATGATAAATTCCATTCTCATGGATGTCACAGTCATTAAAAAAACCCAACATATTCTATAAATATGATAGGGGATCATACTTTAGTCTTGTGGATGGAAACCACAACTCAATTTGAGAATCGACCTCTATAGGGGGTCAATATCCAGTGATGTTGTTGTAATTTAACACTATATCCTCTAAATAATGGAACATGTGAACATAATTTATTATGATTTAAAAAAACTAAATAAATGATGAGATAAAAATACACTTGAAGTGGGTTCATGGCATGTTGTAGGGGTACACTTGGTGTCCAACTATACCAAATTCTTCCCATGTTGTAAATAATCACACGAAATGTAAATGTCTAGATACAAATTGTGTAGATATCCATTACAACTATCCTATGTGATGTTTTATATGTTACAATACTTTTTTTTCCATTGTACTAGACTATGTACATGTTGGGGTGTTACTCTACACCCGGGCGTGTATGTTTCCATGTACTCGACATGCCTCTAGTCATATAGATTTTTTTTGTGTCCGTATAATATTTATTGTAAATGAAATGTTATCACAGATGGGTCACAGGCTATGTGATAGGGGTCACATAAAATGTGATCCATAACCTCATCCTGAAACCCTATACACAATTTGTAGGGCCCCAAATGGCATGTAATCCCGGGATACACACGGTCTTTCTCGGGATTTTCTAGAAACCCTGGTCTTCTAGCTCATCATATTACACATCACTAGAGCCAATGCCCTCAATATAAAATCTAGATTTAGGTTCTTCCTAGAAACATATTTCATGATATTATAGATGTAGGTTTCAAATCTATAAGGTAATCTCCCATTTAGAACATTTATTATTACATTCTGTGTCTCTCATAAAAAATTAGGAACTTACAATTCACTATAATTTTCAATAGATCAACCCATCATCATCATTGATCCATGAAATGAAACAACCATCACTTGTCGTACCAGCTGTATCGATTCATTACACTGATGTAAAACAACACAAAAATCCACAAACAAGTATTTGTTAAACTATTAGCCAAAATAAATACCAATTATGAAATAAAAGAATATGAGAGAAAAAAATGATCCATTAAACATTCTATGAAAAATCATTGATTTTTAATTTTTCCTTGATTCATTTTTATAGATGAATATAGATGAAGTGGGATAAATAAAAATGAAAATAAACAATTCCATTAATTTAATTCTACTAAGGAAGCATATATAAATTAGGCAGGAGTAATTGATCCTTGTTTGTACATGATTAAGAATAATTATAGAAATTAATCGATAAAACATCCTAACATGAGTTTTCATTGATCATTCATGAATAACTATTGTGTCACTGTCATTGATGAGATCCTCAAACACTGTTGGATTAATGATCCATGATCTGATCCCGATATGTTATCGTTCTCCAATATTTATCTACCAAAATCATCTAAATAAATAAATATATATATATATATATATAAATATATTGATCATAAATCACTGAGGTAATATTATTAACATTTATGTATATGATAAATATATCTCTACATAAAAATTAAAAAAATGCATTTATATTGTTTTTTATTTATGCCCCCCATGAATTTTATATAAACGGACCATTCTATAAATGACTATGTTGAATCTTTGTTAAAAACATTATTCAAAACACAAATATCCACTAATATTTATAATATGGTCACCCATTATGAAGTCATTAATCATTTTAAGGAAATTTGAATGTGTGTGAATTTAAGAAATTTCAAAAAAAATATTCAGGACACCGAATAAGATTTATTCCTAGTTCCAAGTCTCAAAAATAATACAAATAATATCAAAAAATAATAAATTTAAAATAACATTAATTAAATTATCCCCACCATAGGTATTTGCATCAAGAAAAAGAAACTACTGAAAAAGATTGGGGTACTAGGCTCACCACCTGGTATACTGCCCCCGGGTACTCCCAAGAATATTCCAATATTGATTCTGGATAGATAAATGGGGAATCAAATTTCAAATAAGGAACCTCTCTTTCTAATCCTTAATATCTACTGGGTACTCAGTAAGTGTAGCACCATCCTCAATTTCCAGATCACCTTAGTCGATAACGAGCAATGGGTCTTGAACATACCTCGTCAACGACAACACGTTGAAGAAATCATGTACCTGGTCTAACTATTGTTTTTGATCTTTGTGGTACTCAACTAACTAAACTATTTCATATGTCAAAAACGATATAAAACTCGATGTTCGATATAAAAAGAAACGAAATAGTAAAAATAATGCAACTCCCTATGGATTCCACTCACCAATTCCATGGATCAATAGTAAGAACCACCTTTAAGTGATCTTTTTCCCCTTATCAATCCTAAAATATGACAATCCACATTCCTTCAAATGAATATGTATGTTGTGAGAAAATACCGATAAGGATTTCAACAAAATATTAAATAAAAAGATGATAATATCAAATTAACCAAAAAATTTCATTCATATTTCAAAATAAACTAGTTTGGAATTTCTAAAATCATATTCAATGATTTATGATTTACAATTAAAATATAGGAATATATAATAAATTCATAATTCTCATTTCAAATGATGGAAATATTTCAAAAATTATAGAATAACCTTTATACTATATTTTTCTTTACATAAATGGAAATTTTCACAAATTTCCTAATTTTGTTTTATGAAAAATAGATTATATAAAACATAATAACTGTAAATGTTTTTACATAAATAACATATATACCATTGAAATACAAAAATGGGTGCAACATACCACCTATTTCATTAATTTTATCGTAGGAAAAAATAGTGATATAAATTTATAATATTAATATTTAAAAATACAAATAAATCGCATTTCTCATATCATATACGCCAACATTCTCTTCAAAACCCTTAATAGTTTTTTAACAAAAATCATGCCTTTTCAACAAGATTAATAAAAATGTTTTATATAAAAAACTAATTTAAATCATTTTTTAAAAATATATATATTGAAAAACATTATACAATTTGACAATCAAATTTCATATTTAAATTCAATAATTAAATTTTCAACAAATTCCATGTATTTTATAACAAACCACAAATTGAATGGAATGGGGGGTTTTCAAATTTATTTCCATTGAAACCATTTCCTTAATTAAATACTAAAATTTCATTGATATAATTTATATCAAATAAACAATATAATTTATTCATTTAAAATCTCACAATATTCCATAAAGACACCACAATTCAATGAAATTGGGGGTTTCCAATTTCAGGGCAGAAAAAAAAATTTCATTATAACTGTAATTATATGGAATTGGGTTTTTCCGATATACCAATAGATATCCATTTATTGAAATCCATGAAACTTCATTTAATTATAATAATAATAATTAAACAAAGCAATGATTGGTTTATTAAAATATCACAACATAACAAAACCACATACCATAGGATCAACATATCGAAAATCACAATGTCATACATTAAAACTACAAAATAGAAAAAAAACATGGATATATGATTTATTCCAATATTACGAACAAATAAAGTTGCAATTAGACCCTAAAAATAGTACAGAGATTCATGGAACTCTATGGATAAAAATATATTCCATGGGAGAATAAAAATAGAAAAAGTAAATAAACTTGTTGACGGTTGAACCTTTTCCTAAATAATTGATTCACATCTGGGAGTGATTCAAGAAACCAAAAATCTTTCATTGGAGATCCATTGAAGGGAATAAAAAGAATCTGATCATATTAGTAAGTCGATGAAAAAAGGATGTTTGGAAATTTTTAATCAAATTTTATATTATGTTAAAACCCATAAACATGGTATCCTTGGTAGTGGTGCATGGTATGGTCAAAGCCATCACAAGTAAATAACTTCTTATAAATTTGATGAATAGATTCTATATATTGGGTGCAAAGTTTTGTAAATAATGCATAATACATGTGAATCCCATTTAAATTTTTTTCCAAAATAGTTGTTAAAAGGCACAAGGTTTGGGAAACTGTGCACCTCTCATACACTAGCCAATAAACATAATAAAAATAAAATTTCACCATATTAAAACCCAAAAAAAACTAAAAAAATAATGATAAAAAGTAGAGGTTTATGAATACATAGAAATAGTAACACAATGTTACACCATACCCACCCTAGAAACATTCATTCTATAGAAGTCCTACAATGATGATTCCATGTAAAACGATGATAGCACTACCGTCTCATAAGTACTTCCCTCTCCCACCAATCAAGACAATCCAAATTGTGTGACTATTGCACATGAATCAAAGGTATCCTACTCCCACAATGTACCATGATTTTAGAATCAACTATCATAATAGGTCCATAAGTCACATATTAATTAGGTTCAAATTATTGATCACTCCAGCTCAGAAATGAGATTATTTAGATTGATAAATTCTCTGTTGTGATACATGAAACATGTAATTTATCGAATTATGCTTTGGTGGTAGTGATAAATTTGAAGAATCATTCTTCACCTTCTCAGTAACCTCAAATGGTCCCACAAAATGGTGATCAAGTTTCCCTTGCCTCCCAAGCTGTCGATTAACAAATAACAGTGAAACCATAATTAACAATTGGATATCTACTATGAATTCAAAAAGATGACATTGAAGATCAGAATAAGACATATATCCACTATTTCCCATTATCATCCTATGAAAAACAGATTGAATCTATTCCATCATCTCATTGACCTGGCTCAGTCCAACAAATGAACATTTAACAATATATGAACAACACAAGAGTGACGTAAAATAATGGCCATAAAAGGAATCAAAATGAGACTTTTTGATAATATACTAGTATCTTTTGTTATATAAAATCCCAACAAGCTCCAAATTATCATCCCATAATCCACCAATGTTTAGAACACAAGTATGAAACATACACTCATGAATCTATATAGTTGTTTCAATTTGGCTATATGACTGTGGATTGTATTGAAAACTCAAATGAACATGAGATCATGCTGCCTCCAAAAGGACTCTCTAAAAGTGAGAATATAACAAAGGATCCCTATTAGTGACCACAACAGACAGAACAACATGAAAATTAACAATCTCTTCCATATTTTGGTTTTCAAACTCCACTACTATGGTTGTATCACGAATGGGTATAATGTTATCAGATTTCATTATCCTATCAATCACAACCCATATATAATATTTATTCCATTGGGGACATGTAAACCAAACCACAAATTCCATACAAATTTTAAACCACTTCCATGTAGGGACTGGGAGTGGTAAATGAAAAACTATAGGTTTCTATTGTTTGTACATCACCTATTGGAACATATATCAATGAGAGACAAACTCAGTTGTGGCTCATATCATACATGGACACCCAATGTACCACATTATGTCATAGAACATATTTGTGGTTACTAGGTGAATTTTCCACTCAAATATATAAAGATCCACCATAAGAGCATTTCTTACTAGTTACAGTACTGAAAATGGTTTTGAAAGAATTAAATGGCCTATCGAGAGAAATACCAATCATAAATGGTCTCCCCAACATAATTAGAGTCTCTAATTCTACCGAAAAGAACATCAAGATGATGTTTTTGATGAATCATCTAGATGAGAGAAAATATCAACTGATGGCATGTGATGAAACCTTGATCCATGATTCATGGACTCCAATATGCATCATTTCATAGAGAACCTGCATGTTTAATGCATCTAATGATTATTTCACTACCTGGGTCATATGTTTCCTTCTCAAATCATCTTATACATCATTCTATTTACCTAGTGAATAAGTATTTTTGAAATCGAAATACTGTAGGTATTCCACCCAATTCCATTAGTGAAGATTCAAATACATTTGAGATATGATATAACTAATGATCTTCAAACCAGAAAATATAGAAATATTTTTCCTTAAATTTAATTCCATCAACTCAAACGTTAAATAACCACACCATCATGGTCATGGTATTGGTTCAGATAATACTTCTTGTGTTGTATAATATTATGAGATACATAATTATTATCATGATATCCTGTATAAGAACACACCCCAATCCTATACCTAATGCATCACAATAACCACATACCCTGAACAACCTCTAGAAGAGTAAAAAATAGTGTTTTAGTGAAATTAATATTCATATATAAAATGTAATACTAACATTTATCCACCCATGTAATCATTACTCCTTTCTGAGTTAGTGTAGTCATCGGAGAGTACAACATGGACAGTTACATCATGAACTGTCATTAATAACCAACTATGCGCAAGAATATTTGTATCAAGAAAACATTTTTTTGTTTCTAAAATGTAATAATATCCTTCAACATCATAGGATCGACTGATATTACATGTTCCGATATTATGTGTCCCATTAAAATCACTTCTCTAATACAGAAATCACATTTCAATTTCTTGGCATGAAGCTACTGATTTATCAGTAAACTAGGATCTATTCTTAGATGATGCACATGATCATTCTCAGACATATTGTAAATGAGTATTTTATTCAGAAAGACTTCCAAAAAGGTATCATGTTAATCACTAAATATCTTTGTCATCAAATACATTAACACTGTAGGATCATTGGATTGAAAAATGGGGCACTACTACAACATATTCCTTTAACAGCGGAACTTTAATGAATAATAGGCCTGGGCCTACTGGGTAGGCGCCTCATGTGAGGAGTTTGGGGCAGAGCTGAGGAGAGTGGGGTTATATGAGACGGCATGGGCCTCCCAATTCCACATTTACCAACAAAAGAAATTGATGCCGGAATTGCTGAGAATATGGTCGTCTAAGACCAATACCTTTCACCTGCATCACGGGGAGGTGGGAATCAGCCGGTGGGATGTCCACCATATTTCTGGGGTTCCGATCTTGGGGGCCTTGTATGATGAGCTCCTCCCCGTCATTAGCACGTGGGAGGATATAGAGAAAATGTCGCGACTGGACTCAGCGCTGATGGAACTCGTCCCTGGAGTGGACAAGGAGGCAGTGAGGGATATCCACTTTAGAAGATGGTTCATGTGCTTCCTGAATTTCCCATAGAATTGAGAGTTCCCTCTGAGGCCTCAAACTTGTACGAGGGCGGCCCAACAGGGAAAGGGTCACTTGTATTGGTTGGTCATGGAGGACAGCCTAAGGAAGACTTGGGGCTTCACTGTCAGCACTGAACAACAGCCGATAGTCAGGCTAGCGGCATTCCTCGCGGTTCTCATCTGCGGTTGGATCCTACCGGTGAGGGATACAAGCCCGGGGGTGCGGCCCAGCTCGTTTATCATGGATTCCATGTTGGCCATGGGGTAGCAGATCAACCTGGGGATTCCAAAGCTCGCCAAACTGTATAGAATGTTGTGGCACATTAGCGAGGGCAATAAGCCATCAAGGATATGCGGGTCATTCCACCTCCTATATGGGTGGATTGCAGCGCACATCAGAGAGATTTATGAGTATCCAAACCCTATTTCGCCGCCGGGATCAAAATTTCGCCCCTCCATCCTGAATGCAGTAGGGAGCTTCCCTTTCAAACAAACTGTGCCGATGGTTCTGTACCGGGTGTGGAGGGTGGATGAGTTTCATTTCCACCCCTTACCATTGCTGACGGGGATACTTACTGATGACAGAAGGCGAACAGATGAATATCGGGCTTACCTACTGGCCTTTCGAGGTGGAGTTTTGGTGGCACGAGTAGATTGTGAACCACTCTACGAACCATACACCCCGCATCAATTTTCGAGGCAGTTCTGGTGCCTCCAGCGGCTCACCCCGCAGGTCTACTAGGAGGTTCGTCACAAAGAGCACCCGTGTGTGATGAGGCAGTTGTGGCTCATGTTCACAAGGGAATATGGGAAGATGCGAAGTGCATTGCCTCCATCCACCGCCGCTTTCGGATTGGTGAGGGAATATGCCATTAGTTGGGAAGCTGCTTACCCAGGGGATATGCTGAAGTAGCCAACTATTCGGGTCGGTGACGGTGGGCCTCCTCAACCTCGAGGCCGGGGTCGGAGGGCATCTAGGGCCTCTCACGGTGGCGGGGCTGCCATGGTAGCGAGACCCGCACCGTCCGAGGGTGTGGAAGTAGTGGCAGATCCAGTGATTCTGGAAGAGCATGGCCATCCGGAGGGGCATCCACCGAGGGTATTTCGTAGGATATCCACTCAGGCTCCGGGGAAGTGCCTATGTCATATCGACATGGCAGAGGATGCCGTCTTCCCAGAAGCCTTGGACATTTGGGATGTCAACCGGAAATTCCTCAGCCCACCCGAGATATGGGAACACCTGAATTGCCTCGGGATGGAATTACCGGGCATAGGCCCAGTCCGGGCTGGATTCATGGAGTCTCCAGTGGAGGCAGAGCAATACTTGGACGAGCTGGAGGATTACGTCCACTCCAGTGGTGTCCCTTTCCCAATGACAGATCGGGTGATGGTACTGCTGAATTGAATTTTCCCCCCACATTTATCGGCTGCCGATCTGAGGGAGCGCATCCCCCTGCCGGAATAATCAGAGGACTCCTCTCGGGAGGATGAGGCTGGAGGAGGGAGCCCGTTGGAGGAGGGCGAGGTAGGAGATCAAGGCTCAGATTCCGACGACTTCGCAGAGACTCTCGATGTAGCATTATGGACTTCATTCCTTATGGTACATTCATGGGCCTCTATGGACTTCTCACCGATGTTAGAGCCATGCAGGAGGAACTTGTTTGTAGGCCTCGTTATCTTTCCGTGGCTGGTGATGATGCGGGACCTTCAGAACCCGCGCCTATGGCTGCATCCAGTTCCGCGTTTGGTGGGACCAGAACACCCGAGGTGGCTCCTCCGGAATCTCCAGACCTGCCAACAGTATACGGAGGGCCTCGCCATGGGGTCCCGTCAGTACTGGCTCAAGAGAAGCACCAGGAGGTCGATCTCTGTATGTTTCCTCTAAAGGTTTCTTTGTCGTCATATGTAGACTATGCCAACTTACATTTATGTCCCTCTCTGTCGTACAGTTCTCCGACAAGCGTGGGCTTCTTTGGCAAGACTAGTCGGGATGTCCGGTGGTGTCCCCCTAGGGGCATGCTAGTGATGGTGGCGATAGTCCCCTCATCTCCTCAAGCTGCAACACACATCATCATTGGTGGGACCACCAGTAGGGTCGTGCCTGAAGTCATTGAGGTGGACTCCGAGGAAGAGGATCAACCGGTCGGTCCCAGTCCTATCACGCCTGCTTCGGCGCCAGATATCATACTGGATTCAACACCAGATGTAGATCCTACTGAGGATTTCTTGCGGGCATATCCCATGTAGGAGCCTGCCAATCGCGGTGACTGGGAAGAAATGAGCTCCGACGAGGATTACAACAGCATAGTCCACCACCGTTCATGGAAACTAATCAGGCACTTCATCAAGGACACCCCCAAGTACAATTGCTGGCCGAAATGGAGAGACTCCGCTCGTAGTTGTCCGAACTATGCACTGGGGGAGAGGATTCCCAACGTCCTCATGCACTCATCTAAGATATTATGGCTGAGAAGATCTGGTAGCATGATCGTGGGCTCAGTGTGGGCTGGCAGCGAAGGAAGGCGACCAACATCAAGATGCTTTAGGAGGCTGAAAGCGAGGTCCAATAGATGCAGACCTGGGCAGATGAGCATTCTACCTCTCTTAATGCACAATCTGAGCTGATCTCATGGTTGAAGGCCCAACTGGCAGAGGCAGAAGAGCATATGAGGCAGGCCTCTGGGAATATGGTTGCCATTCAGGCTAGTGTAGAGAGGTCCAAAGCCAAGGCTATCAAATTGCGCCCCGCTGCTGCTGAGGAGGAGGGGAGCTAAGTCAGCGTCATCAATCCTTGGACACCACATGCCAATAGGTGGCGGAGCTGCAGTGTTCTTTTGAAGGGGTCAACCTGTCCATGGGGGGAGTCGACCCCCGGGTATTGTAACATACCAAAAAAACCTTTTATAGGTACTATCGTGCTTAAATTTCTTCTTTCTTTTTTTTGAATGTCGTAGCATGTACGATTTCCACTGTTTGAATCACCTCGTTACATCCTTACAATGTTTGTGGGACGTTCGATGATAATTCCCCAAGCCCACATGGGTCGAGCCCGATGTGAGAAACATGACATAGTTACCTTCGCATCCCACCTAACATAGGAGTGGAGACCATGTTTCGGGCATCCAGGATTCAGATTACCAGTCCGGATTTCCAAAAGATGGGAGAGGCTTGACCGGAGAAGGAACTTTTCAGGATAGCTGAATTACTGTTTCTTCAATGTGCTCTTATGCACAAACGGTGAAACACCAGGGGTGCTGAAATTGGTCCAATCAGATGGAAATGGGAAGTGTGAATCACGATACCCAAGATTCGGAACACTGTGGGGATGGCGTGACAGTAAGGGACAACCGTTAACCATGGAGGAGAAGCGGTATCCTTACTGCATTAGCCTGTAATGGGGAAAAATGTGGGTCAACTGTTGACCATGTTCGAAACACGATACCATGTCACGAATGTTGTCGATCAATACTTTGGGACATTGTCCCAGGACAGTAGGCAGACCATAGGTCAAACATCCATACTGTTAGGGGGTCCTTCCAATCATGACCAGTCTTCCGGAACATTGGCCCAGGACGGTAGGAAAGCCGATGTGGCCTGAGACCAGGCCGTTAGGGGTCCCGTGAGACCTGAAAGGGGAAGAGGGTCCGAATTAGGGGCACACAAAGTGTGGACTATGGAGTGATGGTTTGTCCGAACAGAATCCAACACATAGGTAGTTACACCACCGTGGTGGGAGTATGCCAGATGGGCACGTTGGCTTGGTCCTGGATCCTTTCTTCTTTGGGATAGGGCCTCTCTGGCGAGTGGTCCAACAAGGGGGATGGAAAGGGGAAGGCTTGGATTAATTATTTACATGGTCTGGACCCTAGGCAATAAACCAGGGTGTCTCTATGTATCCCCTGAGGATGGGAATCAATCCATACAATGTTCTAGAAAAACAGTGCAATCATAGACCAACACTGACAGGTGAAATCCTCTCAGGTAGAGGCTCTGGTGTAACGACCCAAAGATTTTCAATGGAAAATTCCCTTCATATATCTATGTCATTAAAACACAAAATAATTAACTTCTAAGTGATAAGTGACCTTTAAACATAATTATGTCACCCCTATGTTTGGAATTTTAAAAATCCGACATACACGGTTGTGTTCAAGACAGTTTTTGGAGGCTAATGAAACAAAAATTATTTTTGGTGAATAGTAACCTACCATTAAGAATAGTAACATACCCTTATGAATAGTAATATAACCCTTATGAGTAGTAAATAAGTGTAACATTACCTATAAATAATAAAATAAAATTTAGACAAGTTAGTGACAATTAGACCTTAGTAAACGTTTTTGGAATTTTACAACTCATAAATAATTAATTATAATTAAGTAATTAATTTAAATGAATATTTATTTTCCTGTAATGTACTCATAAATTGTTTAATCAATGTCTAATAGTTTTTAGATAATTTTATAAGACCCTACAAAATTTTTGAATGAACTACAAAATCAGTTTTAATTTTAAAAACTGTTTTTTAAGTAAATTATGAATTTAATTAAATATTAAATTAATAATATTTAGAAAATTATTTTGGAAAAATGGACTTCATTTATGGATTCTACACCTCGAAAAATGGTTGGGGTAATGTTTTGTGATTTTTCTGATATACTTGAATTTTTGGTGAATAGTAGAATACATTAATTTACCATATAAATACATTTTAATTAAAACCAACTATTTCTGACATCAAAAGTGATGTAAGAACCAAAATCCTGAACTCACATGTCTTATTTACTATTATTAGTCATCCAAGACTCACTATTCCTTGTCTTTGGTGATGTTAATAAACTAATAAATTTTATATTAAGGAAACCCCTCACCCCTCTACTATAAAAGCCACCCTTCACTCCCTCTTTTCCTCACACCTCTCAAGCTCCAATAATTCTCTACAATCTGCCCAAACACCTTTCCTAGCCTCTCCCCCACGTCCAAAATCTACTGGTCTCTTCAAAAGACCAATCCTACCTTCCTTAAGTAGGTTCTCAAGAGGAGGATTCTAAAGGTAATTTCTCTCCCTCTTCTCCTTTAATTTCCTTCCATGTTCAAGTTTCTTTCTTGATCTCTTCCAACCTATCTTCATCCAAATTTTATTTTAAATCCAGTATTATATATATACTGTAATATTATTATTCTAATGGTATATTATATCACCCCACCCTTTCCCTCTTCATTTTATTTTATTAAAGAGAACGTTGTTCATGTGGTGATAATTTATCACCTTCAAAAACAACATGCTCTCTTATTCCATTTCTTCCACCAATCTGGTCATGAAACCACTATATGGTTGAACAAGAATATTTTATATTTATTATTTTCTATTTTAAGTTCTGGAAATAACCTATTTCCATTTTACTATGTGACTTGTTAAAACAAGTTTGTTGTGATCCAAAAACCACTCAAATAACCCAAATAATCTTCATTTAATTCTTATCTAATGATTCATCCACATGGATATAATATAACTCATTATAAAATCATTAATGATTCTGTAATATCATTAATAACATGTAATATTAGTTCTGGTTGTTTACCCATGATCTACCCAAACATCAAATTAAGAATACAAGTGGACCGCTCAAGAAAACCATGAAAACGAACATCCCCGATCAATGTTCTTAAATTCTATAAGTCATCCAAAGGAGAATAATATGAAATAATGAAACCAGAATTAACCCTATTAATGTATAAAAGTTTCTAGAATCTAAAATTAATTAATATAATGTCATTATAAAGGACATTAAAGAGAATGAGGCATTCGAGTACAAGGTAAGGGGAAATCTCGATCCCAATTTTCATCCTTAGGGTTCTCCCTCTTTCACTCCATTTATTGATATGGTTACTCTTCAAAGATAAATTGTTCATCATTTCCTTTACTTTTCTGGGATATACATGTTTGTCACTGGTTTTTATGTCCATCAAAATGTTTTCCAAAAGAACTCTTCTATCAGGATCTCACATTTTACCTCTCATTCAAGGTTGATGGTTCTTGTATCACGTATGGTGTTCTCTCTTTCTTTTGGGAACCCAAATCATATGAATGTGATATTATAAGCTGAAACCCATTCCTTTCCATGGGATATTTATGCACATGTTGGATATTTTTTCTATGTGGCACGCATGATAATGATAATGTTATGATGTGACGGGTGCGCCCGGAATTATATAGCGCACTATTAATGTTTAAATGTGACGAGTGTTCCCGGAATTACATATTGCTCAAATGATTTGGGTAAAGTGATGAATCTCATGTGTAAATGTGAAATGTTGTGTGAAAATTATGCTATCTTTGTTCACAAGTATGTTTGGTAGTTAACCACTAAGACATGATGTCTCATTTTTATGCATTGACACATTTCAAGTTTATTGTTTAGGATACTCTCATGTTCATGATCTTTTGCCTATGTTATGATTATGCTCACCCCATGATGTATTGTTCTTATCTATCCTCTTACTGGGCTTTTAGGTCACCCCTTTTATATATATCCTCAGGTGGCTACATGCACTAAGGAGAGGACAAGTGACAATAAGAAGCAATAGAAGAAGAAATTAAATGAATTTTTATGCTTAAAGTTGTATTTGTCATATGTGGTCCTATTTTTCCCAAGACACTAAACCTTTGGATCCTCCATGTGTAATTATATTATGTTGTTTATCATTGAAATTATGTAATATTAATGCATGAAAAATTAGGGTCGCTATAGTTGGTATCAAAGGAAAGGTTTAGTTAATTTGGGGATTATGATTAGTGATCCCTAGTGAAAACCTACAACACAAGACTAAGTACAAGTATGAACCCAAAGATATTTACCTAGGGATCACATATGTTATGTTTTTGGTATAATTGTTTAAATGAATAAGTTATTCATGAATTTTTTACTTATGTTTTGTTCTAACCTTTTCTATTTTATAAAATTGTTGGAACCAAGAGAAATGAGGCCAACAACTCTTGCGAGGGCCAATGCAACGATTGCCCGAACGACATCCCAAATGATTTTGGAGGTGGATTTCAAAACTTCATGGCGATGCATACCCAATGATTTTGGAGGATGAGTTCCTCCTTCACCAAAGAGGGAGAAACTAGCAATCGAATGTTTTATGTGGCAACGACCACCGACGTTTTGTGGATCATCTGATCCACTAGTTGTGGAACAGTGGGTCAACTCCATGGAGAAGATAATTTATGTTCTTCAATGTTCTGAGATGGAGAAGGTGACTCTAGTCGTTTATCGTCTAGATGGAGAAGTCTATCAATGGTGGGATTTGATTAATAACACCAAGCCAAGGGAGGAAATTGAAGAGATGGAATGGGAAGACTTTAAGATAATGTTTCTTAATAAGTACTTCCCAAGAACTCTTCGCACAATGGTGGAGAGAGAATTCATAGAGCTCAAGAAAAAATAAGGAGAATCTGTCACAACATATGAAGAAAAATTCACAAGGCTCACAAGTTATGCTTCGGGTTTTTTTATCAACAATGATAGAAAAATTGATAGATTATTTAGTGGATTAAAACCACATCTTCGAAATCCTCTTTCAATTTGAGACTTTGGGAATTATGAAGAAGTTGTTCGGTGTGCTCTCAAAGTGGAGATGGAATTTGGAGAATGGTCCCATGGCTATGGTGATGAGAAAAGAAAGATGGAGTTTCAAGCTAGTGGATCTAGTGATAAAGATGGGAAGAAAACACAATGAACCACATTCCAATAATGTTGGAAGTTGCACCATGGGAACTACCTCAAAGGTACGTCGAAATGATTTAAGTGTGGGAAGGAAGGAAACCAAGCTCATGAGTGTCGAAAAGACATGAAAAGTGAGGATAATGTAGCCGATGAAAGGAGGGAACCACTAGTGGATCAATGCTACAACTATAGGGATCTAGGGCACTATTCAAACCAGTGCACAAAACCTCAAGCTCTCGAGGGTAATTAGCACCAACAACCACCAAAGCCAAAGGAACAGGGGAAGGCTTATTCCATCACTACTGCGGAGGTGGAACATGATAATGAAGTAGTACAAGGTACACTTCCTATTCACTCAAAAATGGAAAAAGTCTTATATGATTCTTGTTCTACGCATTCCTTTATATCATGCAAGTTTTCTAGATCTATAGAATGGAAGCCATGAAACCTTGAAGTAGAGATATATGTAAAAACTCCAAGTGGTGTAATCATTGCAACCCAAGTGTTTGACTCTTCTCCTGTTGACGTATGTGGAAATATTCTTCCTGCAAATCTCATAATACATCCCATGGTGGAATTCGACGCTATAATGGGAATAGATTGGCTCTCATTATATAGAGCACATATCAACTGTCAGGAAAAGGAAATATATTTTCATATTCCGAACCATCCCATGCTCCTCTACAAATTCAAGAAGATAATGAATATCCTTTGAAAAATCCTTCAATGGTTTGGGTTTTGATTTCCTATGAAGAAGTATACCTCGCCCAAATGTTTGAGTCGAAGTAAATTTACAACCTTGATGAAATGCCCATCGTAAGGGAATACGACAATGTATTTCCCGAAGAGTTACCCTGAATTCCCCCGGATCCTGAGGTAAAGTTCCCAATTGAACTCATACCCGGAGCCACTCCTATCTCGATGTTCCCCTGTAGGATGGCTCCTATCGAAATTGAGGAGTTAAAGAAGTAGCTGTAAGAGCATCTGGACAAAGGGTTTATATGCCCTAGTGCATCACCTTGGGGTGCACCAGTGCACTTTGTGAAGAAGAAGGATGGAACCATGCGGCTATGTATCGATTATCGGGAACTCAACAAGATCACCATAATGAACAAGTATCCTCTCCCAAGGATTGAAGACTTGTTGGACCAGTTAAGAGGAGTTCAATACTTCCCAAATGTGGATCTTCGTTATGGATATCATCATGTAATGGTGAAAAATGAAGATATTCAGAAGACTGCCTTCCGTACAAGGTATGGGAACTATGAGTTTTTGGTGATGCCCTTCGTACTTACTAATGACCCTGAAATCTTGATGAATTTGATGAATAGAGTATTTAGACGTTACCTCGACAAATTTTTTGTGGTGTTTATTGATGATATTCTCATCTACTCCAAGAGAAAGGAGGAACATGAAGAACATCTAAGACTTGCGTTGGAGACATTGATAAAAGAGAAGTTGTATGCCAAGTTCAGCAAGTGTGACTATTGGATGAATCAAGTCACGTTCTTGGTACATGTGATCACAAGCGAGGGAATTTCTGTAGACCCTTCAAATACAACGGCAATTGAAGAATGGCCTAGGCCCTCTAGTGTAACAGAAATATGCAGTTTTCTTGGATTAGCTAGGTACTATCGATGTTTTGTGAGAAAATTCTCACGATTGTCAAGCCCGCTAACTAAGTTACCAAGGATAGGGGTAAAGTATGTATGGATGGAAGAATGTGAGGGAAGCTTCAAGGAGCAATAGATAAGGCCGATCACAGCACCTGTTCTCACACTACCAAAAAGTGGAGAATGTTTTGTGATATAAAGTGATGCTTCAAATAAATTCTTGGGTTGTGTACTCAGTCAAAATGACAATGTGTTAGCCTACGGCTCACAACAGTTGAAGATCCATGAGCAGGACTACCCGACGCATGATCTAGAGCTGGCAGCCGTGATTTTTTCCTTGAAAATCTGGCAGATCAACCATTAAGGTGAGAAGTATGACATATACACCGACCACAAGAGCCTAAAGTATATATTCACACAAAATAAGCTCAACATGCATCATAGGAGATGGTTAGAGCTAATCAAGGATTACGATTGCTCTTTTCACTATCATCCAGGAATGGTGAACAAGGTAGCTGATGCTCTAAGAAGGAAGGAACCCGCTACTCTGTCCATGTTGAGGATTGAGAAAGACCCTATCTTCTTGGATATGCAAAGGATGGATTTGGGAATTGTAAGGGAAGGGGATACATCCTACCTTACACATATGATTGCGCAACCATCCATCCAATAGAATATTAAGGAAGCACAAAGGGATGATGTGGAGATACAAAAGAGGGTAAATGCAGTAAAGGAAGGGAAGCTGCAAGAGTTCCATAACGACGATGATGGTGTGATTCGGTTTGGAACGCAGATTTGTGTGCCTTCATCACCCGAGATAAAGAAGGATATATTGGATAATGCACATATTAATCCTAGAAGTACCAAGATGTATCGTGATCTCCAAGAACACTTCTGGTGGGATAACATGAAGAAGGAGATTGCAGAATATATATCAAGGTGCTTTGTATGTCAGCAAGTTAAATCTGAGCGAAAAAAGTCCAAAGGTATGATGCAGCCATTTCTTATACCCATGAGGAAATTGGAAAATGTTATTATGGGCTTTGTCACGGGTCTCCAAAAAATTCCAAGATGAAATAATGCGATATGGGTTTTGGTTGATCGACTCACCATGACTGCCCATTTTAGCGCTATTTGGGAAGACCTCTCACATGAAAATCTTGCAAGGATATATGTGAAGGAAGTAGTGAGATTGCACAGTGGTCCACTCTCGATTGTCTCTGACCGTGATCCAAGGTTCACATCTAAATTCTGGAGGAGCCTTCAACATGCTTTGAGTGCTGAATTACATTTTAGCATGGCCTATCACCCCCAAACTGATGGCCAGTCTGAAAGGACTATTTAGATACTTGAATATATGATAAGATCATGATCTCTAGAATTCAAAGTTGTATGGGATCAGCACCTCCCATTGGTTGAGTTCTCATACAACAATAGCTTCCACTCGAGTATTCAGATGGCTCTGTATGAAGCTCGTTATGGGAAGTGATGTAGAACTCCAACCTGTTGGGATGAAGTTGAAGACCGAAAGCTACATGGTCCCGATCTTGTTCTAGAGATGACAGAGAAGGTTCAAGTCATCCAGAAACACATCAAAGCTGCTCAAAGTCGGCAAAAGATCTATGCTTACAACCGTCAATGGGACTTGGAGTTCAATGTGGGAGATAAAGTCTTCCTTCGAATATCACCACGGAAGAGAGTCATGCGATTCGAGAATAAAGGTATGTTAAGCCCAAGGTACATTGGCCCCATTGAGATCCTTGACCGCATAAGAGCCGTGGCCTATCATCTCGCACTTCCACCGAATATGGATCATGTTCATGATGTGTTTCATGTATCACTACTGAGGAATTACATACAAGACCCCTAACATGTACTAAACTCAGAGGTGTTACAGTTGGATGATGATCACTCCTATGAGGAGCAGCCGGTAAAAAATTTGGACCGAAGTGATAAGGTTATATGCAACAAGACAACCCACCTTGTCAAAGTGTTGTGGAGGAACCATAAGTTTGAGGAAGAAATTTGGGAACCAGAAGAGGCAATGAAGGGGAAGTACCCACACCTGTTTGTGTAATGTAAAATTTCAGGGGCGAAATTTCTTAAGGGGGGAAGAATGTAACGACCCAATGTTTTTCAATGGAAAATTCCCTTCTTATACTTATGTCATAAAAAACAAAATAATGAACTACTAAGTGATAAGTGACCTTTAAATATAATTCTTCCACCCCTATGGTTGGAATTTTAAAAATTCGACATACACGGTTGTGTTCAAGAAAGTTTTTGGAGTCTAATGAAACAAAAATAATTTTTTGGTGAATAGTAACCTACCCTTATGAATAGTAACCTACCCTTATGAATAGTAATATGACCCTTATGAATAGTAAATAAGAGTAACATTACCTATGAATAAAAAAATTATGCATCTTAGTGACAATTAGACATTAGAAAACGTTTTTGTATTTTATAAGTCATAAATAATTAATTATAATTAATTAATTAATTTAAAAGATTATTTATTTTACTGTAATATACTCATAAATTATTGAATCTATGTGTAATAGTTTTTAGATAATTTTATAAGACCGTACGCAATTTTTGAAAGAACTACAAAATAAGTTTTAATTTTAAAAACTTTTTTTAAGGTAATTATGAATTTAATTAAATATTAAATTAATAATATTTAGAAAATTATTTTTGAAAAATGGACTTCATTTTTGGATTCTACACATGGAAAAATGTTTGGGTTAATGTTTTGTGATTTTTCTGAGATACTTGAATTTTCAGTGCAGAGTAGAATACATTAATTTACCATATAAATACATTTTAATTAAAACCAACTATTCCTGACATCACAAGTGATGTAAGCACCCAAATCCCAAACTCACATGTCTTATTTACTATTATTAGTCATCCAAGACTCACTATTCCTTGTCTTCGGTGAAATTAATAAACTAATCAATTTTATATTAAAGAAACCCATCTGCCCTCCACTATAAAAGCCACCCTTCACTCCCTCTTTTTCCCACACCTCTCAAGCTCCAAGAATTCCCTAAAATCTGCCCAAACACCTTCCCTAGACTCTCCCCCACGTCCAAAATCTTCTTTTATCATCAAAAGACCAATCTTAACTTCCTTAAGGAGGTTCTCAAGAGAAGGATTCTAAAGGTAATTTCTCTCCCTCTTCTCCTTTAATTACCTTTCAAGTACATGTTTCTTTCTTGATCTCTTCCAACCTATATTCATCCAAATTGTTTTGTAAATCCAGTATTATATATATACTGTAATATTATGATTCTAATGGTATATTATATCACCCCACACCCTTTCCCTCTTCCTTTTATTTTATTAAAGAGAACGTTGTTCATGTGCTGATAACTTATCACTTTCAAAAACAACATGCTCTCTTCTTCCATTTAAACCATCAATCTAGTCATGAAACCATTTTATGGTTGAACTTGAATATTTTATATGTATTATGTTCTATTTTATGTTCTGGAAATAACTTATGTCCATATTACTTTGTGACAAGTTAAAACGAGTTTGTTGTGATCCAAAAACCGCTCACATAAAACCAAATAATCTTTATTTAATTATTATCTAATGATTAGTCCACATGGATCTAATATAACAGATTATAAAATCATTAAAGCTTCTGTAATATCATTAATAACATGTAATATCAGTTCTGGAATTTTAACCATGATCTACCCTGACATCAAATTAAGAATACAAGTGGACCGCTCAAGAAAACCATGAAAACGAACATCCCCGATCAATGTTCTTAAACTCTATAAGTCATCCAAAGGAGCATAATATGAAATAATGAAACCAGAATGAACCCTATTAATGTATAAAAGTATCTTTAATTTCTAATTAATTAATATAATGTCATTATACAGGACATTAAAGCGAAGGAGGCATTCGAGTACAAGGTAAGGGGAAATCTCGAACTCAATTTTCTTCCTTCGGGTTCTCCCTGTTTCACTCCATTTGTTGATATGGTTACTCATAAAAGATCATTTTTTCATCATTTTCTTTACTTTTCTGGGATATACATGTTTTTCACTGGTTTTTATGTCCATCAAAATGTTTTCCAAAAGAACTCTTCTTTCAAGATCTCACATTTTACCTATCATTCAAGGTTGATGGTTCTTGTATCATGTATGGTGTTCCCTCTTTCTTTTGGGAACCCAAATCATATGAATGTGATATTATGAGATGAAACCCATTCATTTCAATGGGTTATTTATGTACATGTTTGATATTTGTTCTATGTGGCAAGCATGGTAATGATAATGTTATGATGTGACGGGTGCGCCTGGAATTATATAGCGCAATATGAATGTTTAAATGTGACGGGTGTGCCCAGAATTACATAGCGCCTCAATGAATTGGGTAAAGTGATGAATCTCATGGGTAAATGTGAAATGATGTGTGAAAATGATGCTAGATTTTTTCACAAGTATGTTTTGTAGTTAACCACTACGACATGGTGTTTCATTTTTATGCATTTCCACATTTCATGTTTATAGTTTATGCTCCTCTCTTGTTCATGATCTTTTGCCTATGTCATGAATATGCTCACCCCATGATGTATTGTTCTTATCTATCCTCTTACTAGTCTTTTAGATCACCCCTTTTTATGTATATCCTCAGGTGGCTACATGCACTAAGGAGAGAACAAGTGCCAATAAGAAGCAATAGAAGAAGAAATTAAATTAATGTGTATGCTTAAAGTTGTATTTGTTGTGTGTGGTCCTAGTTTTCCCAAGACACTAAACCTTTGGATCCTCCATGTGTAATACTATTATGTTGTTTATCTTTGAAATGATGTAATGATAATGCATGAAAAATTCGGGTCGCTATATTTGGTATCAAAAGAAAGGATTAGTTAATTTGGGGATTAGGATTAGTGAACCCTAGAGAAAACCTACAACATGAGACTAAGTAAAAGTATGCACATAAGGATATTTACCTAGGGATCCCATATGTTATGTTTTCGGTATAATTGTTTAAATTAATAAGTTATTGATGACTTTTTTTCTTATGTTTTGTTCTAAACTTCTCTATTTTATAAAATTGTGGGAACCAGGAGAAATCAGGCCACCAACTCTTGTGAGGACCAATACAACGACTGCCCAAACGACATCCCCAATGATTTTGGTGGTGTAGTTAAAAACTTAATAGTGATTCTTACAAAATGATTTTGGAGTTGGAGTTCCTCCTTCACCAAATATGGATAAACTCGCTATCAAAATTTTTATGCGGCAACGACCACCGACGTTGTGTGGATCTTCTGATCCACTAGTTGCAGAACAGTGGGTCAACTCCATGGAGAAGATAATTTATGTTCTTCACTGTTCTGAGATGGAGAAGGTGACTCTAGCCGTTTATCGTCTAGATGGAGAAGCCGATCAATGGTGGGCTTTGATTAAGAACACCAATCCAAGGGAGGAAATTGAAGAGATGTAATGGGAAGACTTTAAGATAATGTTTCTTAATAAGTACTTCCCAAGAACACTTTGCACGAAGATGGAGAGAGAATTCATAGATCCCAAGAAAAAATAAGGAGGATCTGTCACAATATATGAAGAAAATTTCACAAGGCTTTCAAGGTATGCTTCGTGTTTTGTTATCAACAATGATAGAAAAATTGATAGATTCTTTAGTGGATTAAAACAACATCTTTGAAAGGCTCATGAAATTCGAGAAATTGGGAATTATGAAGAAGTTGTTCGGTGTGCTCTCAAATTGGAGATGGAGTTTGTAGAATGGTCCCATGGGTATGGTGATATGAAAAGAAAGATGGAGTTTAATGCTGGTGGATCTAGTGATAAAGATGGGAATAAAACACAACGAACCACATGCCAAAAATGTGGGAAGTTGCACCATGGGAACTGCCTCAAAGGTACGACAAAATGATTTAAGTGTTGGAAGGAAGGACACCAAGCTCACGAGTGTCGAAAAGACATGAAAAGGAAGGATAATGTAGCCGATGAAAGGATAGAACCACTCGTGGTTCAATGCTATAACTGTAGGGAATTGGGGAACTATTCAAACCAGTGCACTAAACCTCGAGCTCTCGAGGGTAATCAGCACCAACAACCCCCAAAGCCAACGGAACAAGGGAAGGCTTATGCCATCACTACTACGGAGGTGGAACATGATAATGAAGTCGTACAAGGTACACTTCCTATTAACTCATGAATGGATAAAGTATTATTTGATTCTGGTTCTACGCATTCCTTTATATCATGCAAGTTTGTTAGAAATGTAGAATCGAATCCATGAAACCTTGGAGTAGAGATATCTGTAAAAACTCCAAGTGGTGCAATCATTGCAACCCAAGTGTTTGATTGTTCACCTGTTGACGTATGAGGAAAGATTCTTCCTGCAAATCTCATAATACTTCCCATGGTGGAATTCGATGCTATAATGGGAATAGATTGGATCTCGTTATATAGATCACATATCAACTGTCTGGAAAATGAAATATATTTTCATATTCCGAACCATCCCATGCTCCTCTACAAATGCAAGGAAGATCATGAATATCCTTTGAAAAATCCTTCAATGATTTGGGTGATGATTCCCTATGAAGAAGCATAACTCGCCCAAATTTTTTAGTCAAAGGAATGTTCAAACCTTGATGAAATTCCCATCGAAAGGGAATAGAGCAATGTTTTTTTGAAGAGTTACCCGGAATTCCCCTGGATCGTGAGGTAGAGTTCTCAATTGAACTCATACCCGGAGCCACTCCTTTCTCGATGTGCCCCTATAGGATGGCTCCTATCGAACTGGAGGAGTTAAAGAAGAAGCTGCAAGAGCATTTGTAAAAAGGGTTCATATGCCCTAGTGCATCACCTTAGGGTGCGCCAGTGCTCTTTGTGAAGAAGAAGGATGGAACCATGCGGTTGTGTATCGATTATCGGGAACTCAACAAGATCACCATAAAGGACAAGTATCCTCTCCCAAGGATTGATGACTTGTTGGACCAGTTAAGAAGAGTTCAATACTTCTCAAATTTGGATCTTCGTTCTGGTTATCATCATGTAAAGGTGAAGAATGAAGATATTCAGAAGACTGCCTTCCGTACAAGTTATGGGAACTATGAGTTTTTGGTGATTCCCTTCGGACATACTAATGCCCCTACAATCATCATGGATTTGATGAATAGAGTCTTTAGACATTACCTCGACAAATTTGTGGTAGTGTTTATTGATGATATTCTCATCTACTCCAAGAGGAAGGAGGAACATGACGATCATCTAAGACTTGTGTTGGTGACATTGAGAAAAGAGAAGTTGTACGCCTAGTTCAGCAAGTGTGACTATTGGATGGATCAAGTCACGTTCATGGGACATGAGATCACAAGAGAGGGAATATCTGTAGACCCTTCAAATACAAAGGCAATTGAAGAATGGCCCAGGCCCTCTAGTGTCACAGAAATCCATAGTTTTCTTGGATTAGCTAGGTATTATCAATTTTTTGTGATAAACTGATCACGATTGTCAAGCCTGTTAACTATGTTAACAAGGAAAGGGGTAAAGTATGTATGGATGGAAGAATGTGATGGAAGCTTCAAGGACCTAATGATAAGGCCGATCACTGCACCTGTGCTCACACTACCAAAAATTGGAGAAATTTTTGTGATATACATCGATTCTTCAATGAAAGGCTTGGGTTGTGTAGTCATGAAAAATGACAATGTGATAGCCTACGCCTAACAACAGTTGAATATCCAAGAGCAGAACTACCTGATGCATGATCTAGAGATGGCAGCGGTGATTTTTTCCTTGAAAATCTGGTGGCACTACCTTTATGGTGAGAAGTGTGACATATACACCGACCACAAGATCCTAATGTATATATTCACACAAAAGGATCCCAACATGAATCAAATGAGATGGTTAGATATAATAAAGGATTATGATTGCTCTATTCACTATCATACAGGAAAGGCGAACAAGGTAGTAGATGCTCTATGTAGGAAATAACCTACAACTCTGTCCATGTTGAGGATTGAGAAAGACCCTATCTTCTTGGATATGCAAAGGATGGATTTGGGAATCGTAAGGGCAAGGGATACATCCGACCTTGCCCATATGATTGCGCAACCATCCATCAAACATAAGATTAAGGAATCACAAAGGGATTATGTGGAGATACAAAAGAGGGTGAATGCAGTAAAGGAAGGGAAGCTGCAAGAATTCCATATCGACGATGATGGTGTGATTCGGTTTGGAACGCAGATTTGTGTGCCTTCATCACCCGAGATAAAGAAGGATATATTGGATAATGCACATATTAATCCTAGAAGTACCAATATGTATCGTGATCTCCCAGAACACTTCTGGTGGGATAACATGAAGAAGGAGATTGCAGAATATATATCAAGGTGCTTTGTATGTCAGCAAGTTAAATCTGAGCGAAAAAAGTCCAAAGGTATGATGCAGCCATTGCCTATACCCATGAGGAAATGGGAAAATGTTACTATGGACTTTTTCACAGGTCTCCAGAAAACGTCATGAGGAAATAATGCGATATGGGTTGTGGTTGATCGACTCACCAAGACGGCCCATTTTATCTATATTCTGGAAGAACTTTCACTTGAACAGCTTTCAAGGATATATGTGAAGGAAGTAGTGAGAATTCACGGTGTTCCACTCTCGATTGTCTCTGACTGTGATCCAAGGTTCACATCTAAATTCTGGAGGAGCCTTTAAAATGCTTTGAGTACTGAATTAAATTTTAGCACGACCTATCACCCCCTAACTGATGGCCAGCCTGAAAGGAATATTTAGACACTTGAAGATATGATAAGAGCATGCTCTCTAGAATTCAAAGGTGGGTGGGATCAGCACCTCCCATTGGTTGAGTTCTCATACAACAATATCTTCCACTCAAGTATTCAGAAGGCTCCGTATGAAGCTCGTTATGGGAAGCGATGTAGAACTCCAACCTGTTGGGATGAAGTTGGAGAATGAAAGCTACTTGGTCCCGATCTTATTCAAGAGATGACAGATAATGTTTAAGTCATCTTGAAACACATCGAAGCTGCTCAACGTCGGCAAAAGAGCTATGATGACAACCGTCGAAGGGACTTGGAGTTCGACGTGGGTGATAAAGTCTTCCTTCGAATATCACCATGGAAGAGAGTCATGCGATTCGGGAATAAAGGGAAGATAAGCCCAAGGTACATTGTCATCATTGAGATCCTTGACCGCATAGGAGTCGTGGCCTATCTTATGGCACTTCCACCGAATATGGCTCAAGTTCATGATCTGTTTCATGTATCATTACTGAGGAACTACATACCAGACCCCTCACATGTACTAAACTCAGAGGTGGTACAGCTGGATGATGATCACTCTTATGAGGAACAACCGGTAAAAAATTTGGAGCGAAGTGATAAGGTTCTACGCAACAATACAACCCACCTTCTCAAAGTGTTGTGGATGAACCATAAGTTTGAGGAAACTACTTGGGAACCAGAAGAGGCAATGGAGGAGAAGTACCCACACCTGTTTATGTAATGTAAAATTTCGGGGGCGAAATTTCTTAAGGGGGGAAGAATGTAACGACACAAATTTTTTCAATGGAAAATTCCCTTCTTATAATTATGTCATAAAAAACAAAATAATGAACTACTATGTGATAAGTGACCTTTAAATATAATTTTGTCACCCCTATGGTTGGAATTTTAAAAATCCGACATACACGGTTGTGTTCAAGACAATTTTTGATGTCTAATGAAACAAAAATAATTTTTGGTGAATAGTAACCTACCCTTATGAATAGTAACCTACCCTTGTGAATATTAGTATGACCCATATGAATAGTAAATAAGAGTAACATTACCTGTGAATAAGAAAATAAATTTAGACATCTTAGTGACAATTTGACCTTAAAAAACGTTTTTGGTATTTTATAAGTCATAAATAATTAATTATAATTAATTAATTAATTTAAAAGAATATTTATTTTCCTGTAATGTACTCATAAATTATTGAATCAATGTATAATAGTTTTTAGAAAATTTTATAAGACCCTACGTAATTTTTGAAAGAACTACAAAATCAGTTTTAATTTTAAAAACTGTTGTTTTTAAGTAAATTATAATTTTAATTAAATATTAAATTAATAATATTTATAAAATTATTTTTTAAAAATGGACATCATTTTTGGATTCTACACGTCGAAAAATGGTTGCGGAAAGTTTTGGGATTTTTCTGAGATACTTGAATTTTTGGTGAATAGTAGAATACATTAATTTACCATATAAATACATTTTAATTAAAACCCACTATTCCTGACATCAAAAGTGATGTAAGCACCTAAATCCCAAAGTCACATGTCTTATTTACTATTAATAGTCATCCAAGACTCACTATTCCTTGTCTTTGATGAAATTAATAAACTAATCAATTTTATATTAAGGAAACCCCTCTCCCCTCCACTATAAAAGCCACCCTTCACTCCATCTTTTCCTCACACCTCTCAAGCTCCAAGACATCTCTAAACTCTGACCAAACACCTTTCCTAGCCTCTTCCCCACATCGAAAAGCTGATGGACTCATCAAAAGACCAATACTAACTTCCTTAAGGAGGTTCTCAAGAGGAGGATTCTAACGGTAATCTCTCTCCCTCTTCTCCTTTAATTTCCTTTCAATGTAAAGTTCCATTCTTGATCTCTTCCAACATATCTTCATCCAATTTTTTTTCTAAATCTAGTATTATATATATACTGTAATATTATGATTCTAATGGTTTATTATATCACACCACACCCTTTCCCACTTCCTTATATTTTATTAAAGAGAACGTTGTTCATCTGGTGATAATTTATCACCTTCAAAAACAACATGCTCTCTTCTTCAATTCCTACCTTAAATCTGGTCATGAAACCTTTTTATTGTTGAACCAGAATATTTTATATGTATTATGTTCTATTTTAAGTTCTGTAAATAACCTATGTCCATATTACTAAATGAAAAATTAAAACGAGTTCGTTGTGATCCAAAAACCCCTCAAATAAACCCAAATAATCTTCATTTAATTATTATCTAATGATTTTTCCACATGGATCTCATATAACTCATTATAAAATAATTCAAGCATCTGTAATATCATTAATAACATGTAATATCAGTTCTGTATGTTTACCCATGATCTACCCAAACATCAAATTAACAATACAAGTGGACCGCTCAAGAAAACCATGAAAACGAACATCCCCGATCAATGTTTTTAAACTCTATAAGTCATCCAAAGGAGAACAATATGAAATAATGAAAATAGAATGAACCCTATTAATGTATAAAAGGTTCTGGAATTTCTAATTAATTAATATAATGTCATTATACAGGACATTAAATAGAAGGAGGCATTCGAGTACAAGGTAAGGGGAAATCTCGAACCCAATTTTCATCCTTCAGGTTCTCCCTCTTTCATTCCATTTTTTGATATGGTTACTCCTCAAAGATCATTTGTTCATCATTTCCTTTAATTTTATGGGATATACATGTTTGTCACTGGTTTTTATGTCCATCAAAATGTTTTCAAAAAGAACTACTCTTTCAAGATCTCACATTTTACCTCTCATTCAAGGTTGATGGTTCATGTATCATGTATGTTATTCCCTCTTTCTTTTGGGAACCCAAAGCTTATGAATGTGATATTAAGAGATGAAACACATTCCTTTCCATGGGTTATTTATGTACATGTTTGATATGTGCTCTATGTGGCAAGAATGATAATGATAATGTTATTATGTGACGGGTGCGCCCGGAATTATATAGCGCAATATGAATGTTTAAATGTGACGGGTGCGCCCAGAATTACATAGCACTCCAATGCATTGGGTAAAGTGATGAATCTCATGAGTAAATGTGAAATGATGTGTGAACATTATGCTATATTTATTCACAAGTATGTGTTGTAGTTAACCACTAAGACTTGATGTTTCATTTTTATGCATTGCCACATTTCAAGTTTATTGTTTATTCTCCTCTCATGTTCATGATCTTTTGCCTATGTCATGATTATGCTCACCCCATGATGTATTGTTCTTATCTATCCTCTTACTGGTCTTTTATCTCACCCATTTTTATGTGTATCTTTAGGTGGCTACATGCACTAAGGAGAGGACAAGTGCCAATAAGAATAAATAGAAGAAGAAATTAAATGAATGTTTATGCTTAAAGTTGTATTTGTTATCTGTGGTCCTAGTTTTCCCAAGAAACTAAACCTTTGGATCCTCCTTGTGTAATAATATTATGTTGTTTATCTTTGAAATGATGTAATATTAATGCAAGAAAAGGTCGGGTAGCTATATCTAGTGCATCCCATGATTAACATGGGGCATCCTGATCTTGTTAAGGGTTGAATCACAATTTAGTGTCATGCGTTGAGGACACATGGACTCCTTTAGTTTAAAGTCATATGACAGGACGTGGAATAAAAGGGAAGATCCCAAGGTGCGTGTGGTACGGTAGATATGAAACCGACGTGAATGAGGACATGGAGTCCAAATCACACCACGTACCCCCGGAGAAAACTCTTCAGGTCGAGGGACCAAGAGTGAGGATTAGTCTGGGTCCGAAGCAAAGTGGTCGGGCGTTCCTACATACCCCATGAGGATGGGAATCAAGCCATACGTAGTTATGGAAGTGCAGTTTAATGTCATTCGGGACGATGAGAAGCCTAACTGTGTTGGTACACATCCTGCCAAAACTACTAAGTCTATGTGAGTCGTGCTCGGTGTGGGAAACAAGAATTAGTGGCGGGAATTTCCCGACACAGAAAGGGGTAGGTTAGGGAAAATGGACGCTTGGTAAATACCCACCCAATGACACTAACATGATCTTTTAGAGCACCTATATTCATGAAGAGAAAAGGCCGAGTATGATTGAATTCCACATGAACATGAGGAAGTGGAAATGTGTGAATCATGACGCTCGAGATTCAGATCATGATGATGGTGGTGTGATGATGGAGGATAACTATTGACCGAGGCAGAAACCCAGCATCCATATCGTGTTAGCCTAGAATGGGGACAAACAAATTAGGGTTGACTGTTGACCATGTTCAAAACACGGGACCATGTCACAAATGTTGTCAATAATCCTTAGGGACGTTGGCCTGAAATGATTGGAGGGCCCTTAGGTCCAGCATTCATGGAGAGCCCTTAAGCCTAGTTTCCATGTCATACAAGGGTCCTTTTGGATGTGAATGTGGATTATTATCCAACTAGTGAGCTCACGAATCTTGGTCATGGGACGAGGGGAATGTACCCATGAAAATCCCACACTTCAGTCTCATTTTCAAAACACATCTGAATACGACAACGAGACGTATTAGATAGGGGGAGCAGGCTCCTTTACCAGTGGGAGATCTTAGTTTAGGGTCATAGAATTCAGACCATGGATGGGAGGAAACACAAGAGGCACATGGTGGAGTAACTCAAACACCTGGCGTGAATGGGAATAGGGGGTGTGTGCGGTGTGCTGAAGTGCTCGACGTGAATGTGGACGTAATCCCATATCACACCGCATGCCCCCCTTGGGAGAGGTTTTGGGTTAATGGACCGAAAGTGAAAGTTACGCTGGGCCCGCGGGGAAGTGCCCAGGCGCTCCTAC
Source organism: Viscum album (assembly GCA_963277665.1). Classification (NCBI taxonomy): domain Eukaryota; kingdom Viridiplantae; phylum Streptophyta; class Magnoliopsida; order Santalales; family Viscaceae; genus Viscum; species Viscum album. The sequence goes on from OY728152.1 coordinate 692,839,809, forward strand.
TTATCTCATAAGGATGAGAATCAAGCCTCACGTAGTTCTTGATGGACCTTAGACCATAAATGGGTAAAGGGAGCAGGGGAAACATGTCACCAAAACCCGACATGAAGGAGGACCTATGCCCTACTTACCATTCGTTCTCTGGGGAAATTCTCGAGTCGAGGGACCGAACACAATGGTTATTTTGGTCCCATGGGGAAGTGACCGGGCCCTCCTACGTATCACATGAGGTTGGGAATAAAGCCACACGTAGTTATGAAGGGGAGTGTGGGCATGACCCATGCACTAAAAGAAGCGGAATTTGATAAATCTTGTTTGTCCTTTAAGGTGAGTTTTTTTTTGTGAAGTGACAGACCAAGAGTAGTAGGTCGTGGTGTCTCCCCAAGGATCAAGCCGTGATGGGTGTTGAAAAATGGCATGGCATGTGACTGATACCCAATGTGATTTCCTCTACAATGAGGTCACCACAATGCAGTGCCGTTTTTCATCGTTCGGCCAGGACGATAATGTCACAGTTTAGGGTCGTGTGACAGGACCAAGCATGCATTTTATCGTCATGCAGCGCAGTCGTAGCAGAAACAATGCTAGGTGGGGAACGTGCGTAGTGTAATACAACACAATTGAAGGATACATGATCCCACATCACATTGTACGCCACTCGGAGAGGGAGACCTTTGGCTGATGGGGCCTATATATAGGTAAGAGGTGAAACAGGAGGGAGAGACTGGCTCCCTAAATGGATTGTACCCGATGACAGGGCATCCGAGCAGTCCTACGTATCCCATTAGGATGGGAATCAAGCTGAACGTAGTTCCGGATGGATCTTAGTTTATGGTCTTAGAGATCAGACCATGAATTGTACCAACTTCCCAAGTTAGCGCAGATGTCAACCCGATCCTTAATCCCACGTGAGTTAAACTCGGTGTGGGAAACAGGGGGGAATCCTCATCGCAATACTAGGGGCGTCCATCAGACAAGAGTCAGTAGAGAGCACCGAAGGACACCTTCGACACAGCTTGTTTCCCCAATATTTAGGCATGCACGGAGGAAAAGTACCAAGAGTTCCAAGACTCTACTTGGACACGATGAAGTGATTAAGGGTGTGAATTGTGTACCCGACATTTTGGGCTTAATGGGTTGGTGTGGCGATAGAGGAAAACTGTTAACCTTGGTGGAAACACAGCTTCTGTATCGCGTTATCCTGAGGTGGGAACAACAAACGAGCATTGACCGTTGACCATATTCACAACGCGGGATTTTATCGATTTGTTGCCCGAAACCCTCGGGGGCGTTGGCCTGTAACAGTAGGAGATCCCTTCGGTGTAGTATCCATGCCATTTTTGGGGGTCCCTCCGAGTGTGAAAGGTGATGGAAGCCCTGATGCAGGGATACACAATTCCTGGAATGCGGGCGCGGACGTGTCTGAGTAAAGCTTAACATTCCAGGTAATAAACCAGAGTACTATTAGACACATTGGTGAACCGCCGAAAATGGATCGACGAAACAGCTCAGTAGGGAGAGGTACATGGTGTGGTCATTACGAGACCGATGTGAATGAGTACATAATCCCTCACCGCACCATATAATCCTCTCATGGAGTAAGGGTAGGTCAAGGGGCTAAGATGGGATAATGATTCCCGAGAGATGGGGCTGGACCCGCATCCTAGACATTCAGGTGGTCCTACGTATCCCATGAGAATGGGAATCAAGCCACACGTAGTTATCTAAACGTAGTTTAACGTCATACGGGATGAGGGGGGAGTAATATACCACCAAACAAGGGAGGTGTACTGTATGGAGAAGAAGCCGACGTGAATGACGACATAGTCCCACACCACACCATACACTCCTATAAGAGGGGACCTGGGCTGGGGCCTGAAAAGGCCAAAGGGCCTGATGGTTAGGCATTGGTCAGGAAGGCCTGACCGGGTGGAAGTTTAAAATCTTGCATTGAGGACGAGGGTTGGGGACCTGAGGAGGCAATGGGGCCTGAGGCTGGGCCTCGTTAGGGAAGGTGTATGGAATGGTACATGATCCTGACGTGAATGAGGACATAGTGCCACACCACACCATACATCCCGGGTAAGAGGTTGGGTGGAGGGGCCCGAGAAGGCCAAGGGTCTTAAGGCCAAGCATCAGGCAGGAAGGCCTGACTGGTCTTTCAGTTTAACGTCTTACATGAGGATGGGGGTCGGGGACCTGAGGAGGCCAATGGGCCTGAGGCTGGGCCTCGTGAGGGATGGCATACAGCATGGTACATGATTCCGATGTGAATGAAGACATATACCCACACCACACCGTACACCGCTTATAGGGGAATTAGGGTCGTGGGCCCAACCACTTGCACCACCCGGGGGGATGTTTTTCACTTCAGGGGTGGCATAGAGCGAATCACTACACTCGATGTTTGGGACATCTCGGGGTGGACCCGAAGATCCAGGAAAATGTTGACCATGTTCGAAACACAGCGTTCCTATAGTGACCTGATATGGGAGTAAAAAATGAGCGTCGACCATTAACCAAATTCACAATGCAGGACTTGTATCGGCTTGTTTCTTGGAAACCATCGGGGGCGTTGGCCCGTATCGGTTGGAGAGCCCTTGGGTGTAGTATCCAGGCCGTTCTTGGGGGTCCCTTCGGGTACGCAAAATGATGGAATCCAAGTCAAGGAGTGGGTGAAGCATAACTGTATCCATCCATGAATGAGGAAAACATCTCCCAGGGGGATGTGCAGCCGGATCGAGGCTTGCTGGATGTGAGTTGGGGAAAAAGTGTGCACCCTTCCATATGTCTTGACCCGAGGGGATGATTTTGGCTTTTGGGCTGGGCCAATGGACGAAGTGCCCGGGCATTCCTATGTATCCCATTAGGATGGGAATCAATCCATACATAGTTTTTGAAGGCCATGTAGTTTAGTGCCATGCAGTAAGGACATGAGAGGATAGAAGAACAGGAGTGGGCACATGGTGCGAACCTTACAATACTTGTGTGAGCGGGGCTGTATGATTATGGCTAAGAAAGCCTACCCCCCGCTACACAAAGATCCTCCATGGAGACTACTCCTAGTGGGGAATAGTGGAAGAGAAGAGCGTGGGGCTGGGCTCATGATGAGGCATCTGAGCATTCCTATGTATCTCATGAGGATGAGAATCACGCCACACGTAGTTCTTGACATGAAGTTTAATGTCATGCAGGACGAGGATGCATCTCATTTTGGGACATGTAAGGTACGGCAGGTAATCCGACGTGAATGAGGATGTAGTCACACACCATACCGTACAATCCCGCAAGTGGGAATGTCGCGGGAAACCAAGGGGTAATAGGTGAAACAGCGGACAAGGAGACCTGACCATCTTGCGGTTTAACGTCTCACGGTTAATACGGGGTCGTGGTCCCGAGGAGTCCAAGGGGCATGAGGCTGATCCTTGGTCTAGAAGGCTTGAATGGATTTCATTTTAACGTCTTGTAGTAAGGATGGGGGGGTTCTTAGTTTAAGGTCACAGAGCTCGGACCATTTTGCAGTTTATCGTCTTGCAGGACAAAGATGCAGTTTATGGTCATGCAGGACCAAGGTGCAGTTTAAATTCATGCTGGATGATTATGTGTAGTTTAAAGTCATGATAGACGAAGATGCAGTTTAAGGTTGTGCAGGTCCCTTTTTCCCTAGGAAATGTATTGCTTGAGGAACTTGGTGTTGGTAGGAGGGGTTATGAGTTCTCCATCCGTGGTCACCACAAAGTATTCTCTATTAGGGTAAACCTCATGGATGATATAAGTCCCTTACCATTTGGGTTCTAACAAGGGAAGTTTCCTACCGGGAATCATTGGCGCTTGAAGGGCCAGTACTAGGTCACCCTGTAGAAAAGAACGGAGATCCACCTTCTTGTTGAAGGCCCTCACTATCTTATCCTGACGCCTTTCCAGATTGTGCAGGGCATGAAGCCGATTCTCGTCCAGTGCTGCTAATTTAGCTAGACAGATTTTGGAAACCTCATATGATGTCTGGTGATCATAGACTATAGTTCGTAACGATGGAAGCTGGATCTCGATGGGTAGGACAGCCTCAGCTCCATACACCATGGAATATGGGGTCACCTGGGTAGAGTTGCGAGTCGTCGTCCGATAATCCCAAAGGGCGTTGGGGAGCTTTTCCAGCCAAATCTTCTTGTTCTGACCAACCATCTTCTGCAGAATGTTAGAGAGGGTTTTGTTGAACGCCTCGATCTGTCCGTTTTCCGGCGTGTGGTAGAGGGAGGTATGGTTCGAATGGATTCCGTACTTGGCGTACAATCTCTTTAGTTGAACCCCTCAGAAGTTGGTGCCATTATCGGTGAGGACGGCATGAGGGCCCCAAACCGGTGGATAATATTGGCGCTCACAAAGTCGAAAATGGTACGGTCCTTGAACTCTTTGAGCGGAACTGCCTCTGCCCACTTGGAGAAGAAATCTGTAGCAGACAGTATTAACCTACACTGGCGAGCTGTTGCCGGTTGATATGGTCCCACTACATGAAGTCCCCACACTGAAAATGGCCTAGAGTACTTTGTGGGGTGGATGGGTTCTATCGGCCGATGCAGGAAGTTGGCGTGAACTTGGCACACGTGGCATCTCTTGGCGTACCCAATACAATCGTGGATAATAGGGGGCCAAAAGTACCCCAACCTCCGGATTTGATGGGAAAACATCAGCCCGACTTGATGGGTGCCACAGGAACTGGCGTGAACCTCTTGGAAAACTTAAGGAATATCTACTCCTTGAATGCAACGGAGGAGGACTCCATCGAAGCTTCGCTTATAAAGGATCTGTTCAAGACTGGGGCCGCTCTGGAGGGTAAACTGCAGCACGCGACGTCAGTTTCGCTCGCGCTCGGACCGGTCATCTGGGAGGCGACCATTTTGGAGATACTCAACAAATGGTGCCCTCCAGTCGGGAGTGGCTTCACCTGCTGTGTCTGAAGAACACGAGACCCCTGGCATAGAGGTTCTGATGGTGAGATGACTTACCCGCAAGCCATCATTGTCCTCTTGGGTGACGGGGTAAATGACTCTCTGGTGTGCCACATGTATTACAAAATCATCTTGCTCGGGTTATTCGAGCGACGCGACTAAGCCAGCCAAGGTGTCTGCTTGACCATTCTGTGACCATGGGACATGGTTAATCTCTGGTTGAGAAGAGAACTGGGCAATTAGAAGGAGGATGTACTACAGCAATGGTACAAGCTCCGGCTTCTTGACGACGTAGTCGCCATTATCCAATTTTATTATCAACACGAAATCTCTTTTCACATTTATATGGGCCACATGGATCTCAAGGGATAACTCAAGGCTGGTGATGGGAGCTTGATACTCTGCCTCGTTGTGCGTACAGCCTTCTGACAATAGGAACGAGTATGGAAGGACAACTTGTGCCGGGGTAATGAATACAATACTCATTCCCACTCTGTTGAGCTTGGGATCGTTGAGCTGCCTACCGGTGGGGCTCTAGGAGGCACCGTCGAAATGCATTTGCCAACATGGGACGACATGATAAATTGAGAGGATCGTCTCATCAGGAAAATACAGGTCCAGGGATTGATCCATGTAGGTTGTATGGGCAGCTAAAATGTCTTCCAACGCCTGTCTCTTAATGGCCTTCTGAGGTACGAACCTGATATCAAACTGGTGGAGAATAACTTCCCATCATGCTAGTTGGCCAGTCATCATGGGGCAATTCATGATGTACTTAAGTGGGTCCACCAGGGAGACCAATTTCACCTCATGGTGCTACAGGTAATGTCGCAACTTCTGCACAGCAAAGACGAGCGCAAGGCAGCTCTTTTCGATAGGGGAGTATCTGACCTCTGTATCGAGAAGAATGAGACTGAGATAGTAGAGACTATTCTCAGTACCCTCGTTATTCTTCTGGGTGAGCAACGCACCGAGGGATCTTTCCAGGGTGGTCACGTAAAGGACCTGTGGATTTTTGGGGATGGGTGGCATCAAAACCAGAGGTTGGAGTAGATACTGCTTGATTTCCTTGAAGGCTGTCCGATACTCCTCATCCCATTCGTAGGCGGCGCCCTTATTCATGAGTCGGGAAAAGTCCTTATACTTGTCTTCCAGATTCGTGATGAATCGGCGTAGATAGGATAAGTGGCCTTGGAGGCCTCAAAGTTCCCGAATGTTGCTCGGGGGAGGCATTTGGCTGATGGCCTTGATCTTCTCTGACTCGATCTCAATACCTCGGTATCTCACAACAAAGCCCAGAAACTTCCCAGAGGTGACCCCAAAGGCAAACGTCAACATGTTCATCATCAGGTGACAGGAACGGAGGAAATCGAACACCTTCTAATGGTCATTGAGGTGGTCCTGGCGCTGACATGATTTGACCACTAGGTCATCTATATAGCACTCCACCAGTGTCCCGATAATCGGCTTGAATATGCGGTGCATGGCCCTATGATAAGTGGAACCTGCATTTTTCAAGCCGAAGGGCATAACCTGGTAGCAAAAGGTACCTTAGGGAGCCCTTAAGGCAGTGGAATCCTCATCGTCGGGGGCCATCCGGATCTGGTTGTACCCAGAATACCCAACCACGAAAGAGAGATCATGGAACCTGGTCATGCCGTCAATCAATAACTCCATCACTGGGAGTGGGAAGTCCTCCTTTCGGCAGTGGCGATTAAGATCGCGGAAGTCGATGCAGACTCTGATCTTCCCATTCTTCTTCTTGACTGGAACAATGTTGTAAAGCCACTTGGGGTACCCGACTTCCTTGAAGAAGTTGGCTTTGATATTCTTTTCAACTTCGACCTCAACCATAGCACCATGAGAAGGGTGCATCTTCCAGGGAGGCTACTTAAATCCACGATGGTTTTCCGAGAGGCCCAGACGGTCAATGTCTACTTGAGGATCTAGTCCTAGCATTTTGTTGTACTCCAGGAAAACACGTCATGGTGTTGTTTTAGGAAGTGTATGTACTACTGCCACACCTCGGGGGACATTGCTGCACTGATCAATGTGGGTTTCGGATCTGCCTCACTACCAAGTTTCTCCTGTACCAGTTCATCAACTGTAGTAGAGACGCCTTCCTCAAAGGCGGGGGGAGCATCCTCTAAGTCATCCTCTCCACCTGTGGGGGGATTTCCCGTGAAGGGAGGATCTTTTGGGATATCAATGCCTGAGGGCCAGATGGTGCTAGTGTGGGCAGCAGTGGTCATCATATCAGAAGACTCACTTGCCATTGATACCATAGAAATGAAGGCAGTCAATCCTATCCCATCTGGACTTCGGCCTAAGGGGCCACGTTTGATGATATCAAAGTAGTGGTGACGTGTCGGCCTGAGTCGGTTAATTCTAGACCAGCAGAAGAGACACGTATGGCACACCGCCGTTGTCATAATCTTGACACTCTGGTACCGTACATGGGTAAGAGGTTCTGGGATCACCTGAGCCTGGTTGATGTTAGAGTACGAGGTGATTTTCTTCTGTCTCTTGGGCATGGGAACATGCCTTCCTTGTGTACCCGAAACAACAAAACATTGCCCCATGTCGGGGGTCGTGGCCTCCAATCGATGGATCATGAGGATGTAGGCGTCATCCATGCTTGCCCAGGGATCACATGTGACCGGGCATGTTCATCCTCACTTACTATGATTTTATTATCCTTACTCTTGTAATAATCAACATCCAGATAGCGGGCCTCACAAGAGGCAAAAGGAGACGCATCTCTTTTTAACATTCCTAATCGACCGTTGAGCGAGTATTTGAGGCACTGGTGATACGACGAAGGGACCGATGCATGCTGATGGATCCATGGCCTACCCATCAACGCATTGTAGGCGGTGTCCTGAGAGATGACCATGAACTCAGTGCTGGCAATTAGGCCACTGAACTGAGTCTTCAGGTGGATCTTGCCGACTGGGGTTTGCTCTGTCCTATCGTACCCCTAGATTCGGAGATCAGAGGGAGTTATATCACCTTTGGACAGACCAAGCTTTCGTAATGTCTGAGTCGGAATTAGGTTGATTCCGGAACCCGTGTTAATGAGGCAGCGGTGGACTTCCACACCATTGATGTAGCCATTGTTGTACTGTGGGTGAATTTTCCCCTGTATAGGAGGGTCCTCATCTTCACTGGAGAACAAGATAACCGCCTGACATTCGGCGTTCTCTATTGTCTCTGCATGGAAGGCTTTTGCAGCTACTATCTCCATCTCAAACTAGAGGGGGCTTCGTAGGGCCTCAGCAAGTGCCTCACGCATTTCAGATGACAGAAGAAGGTCCTCAAGGATAGAAATCCTCACTGGAATGTCAGTCAGGTGCTTTAGGACATCATACTTTCATGGCAAACGCAAACCTCTTCCTACAGGAAGTCGTTCGGCAGTTTGAGGCATAGCGGGTCATGTCGGTTAAACCGGCGATCAGCTAGTGCTGGGTACATCATGCTGCCTAATAGTTGAAGCCCAGAGAGTTGACTCCGGACTAGGATCGGACAGCGGAGACTAGCCTGTAGTCGGGCGAGACTGACTGTGGTATGAACGAGGGTAATCTCCTGATCTAGTAGGACAAACGACAGTGGAGGTAGAGTTGAGGGCGTCAGATCTGGTTGCGCGTGCTGAGCTCTACGCTGAGCCTGCTGTTTGGTCTCAGTAGTGTACACGACATGGATGAAAGTGTCCGCTGACGTACCTCGATGAATGGCATGGTTGCGATTCCACTGACGTTGACGTCGGCTGGAAACGTTGGGGTGGTTTTCCTGGCGTTCCCCCTCTTCGGGAGTCATATAGGGCTTTACCAGCTCCACGGTGTTGACCGAAGCGTACCCCTGGCTGTCGCTTGATGAGTAATCCACCACCAGGCAGATTCTGGGAGGAATCCCCATTTCGGGGGGCATGAGATTTCTGAGAGTGCGGGATGGCGACGGCACCGACAGAGCGTGTTGCTTCTTCTTACATCATCTCTGCTTTCCCTTTTGGGAAGAGTTTGACTGTGAAGACGATGCAAAGGTACCAACTGCTTCTTCTGAAGGTTTCGGCTGCCTCTGCCGCACCCAGATCATACCATGGGCACGAACGACAGTTTTTCGAGCCATCCAGTCTTTGTATTTCCAGGATTCGTGGCAGGGAACCTGCTGCCACTCGCCTTCGCTCTCGATACCGATATCTGGCCTTGTAAAGACACCCGCCACTTGTGTTGGTGTCGGGCCCAAACTGACTATGTTGTAGTTGACCTGGTCTTGAAGCCAGTATTTATACACATAGCATTTTATGTAGGTGTGCCTCAGAATATAATGATAAGGATATTATTTTGGGTGATCGGTGAGATTCTCCTCTACCGGTCTTCTGCACTCGGGCAGGCGCACAATCTGTTGCTCTAGAGCACTTCGGAAGTAGCCAGTGACTTGATTTTCGTTGAATGAATATGTCTGGTGCCTTCGTTCTGGATAGGGGGCCCTGGGGTCCTCGCCCTGACGAGGTGTCGGAGGGGCCTGTTGGGGAGGCGACAACTGATTATATCACCTAGGTGGAGGTGGCACATTGCGCAGGGGAACCTGTTGATTCTGAGGCGGTCGCTACTGGGCTGGAGCCTGCGCATGTGGTGGAGGACCTCTGCGGGGTTGCACGGATTGTGCCGCTGGTAGTAATTCCAACTGCCGAGGGGCTTCTATTTGGGACACCACTGCAGGTTCAGCTCTGAAGGTCATCCTGGCTGGGATCATAGGGGGCAACGAACATGCCTGACTAGCTTGTTTCAGAGATTCCTCCAGGCACTGAGCCTTATCTGAGAAATCTCTAAATCCTCCAGGGTAGTTCTGGGTAATTAGATAGGGTACCATATTCGTTTTGATGTTCCCACACATATCGTTAGTAATTTCTCCTGAGTTAGTGGCATATCGAGGGAATACGTAAGTCCATTCCACTAGGTGATGAAATCTGCGACTCACTCATTAGGCATTTTCTTGCACATGAATAGGTCCGCAATGCTGGTCTTACGCGTGGTGGAGCTGAACTGGTATAGGAACTGCCGGTGGAGATCCTCCCAACCGGTCACCGATATGATAGAGAGCTGGTTATACCAGATGAATGCTGGACCTTCCAATGTCTGTACAAAACATCAGAGCTTGGCGGCTTCTTACTAAGCCAGGGTCCCCAACATGGGGCCACACCTGGATGAAAAAAGAGCCAAGTGCTGCGGCGGGTCCCCTGTCCTGTTGAAGGGAGAGAAAGTGGGGTTCCCAAAACCTAGGTGCGTGGGCATATCATCCACCCACGCGGGATACGTCTTTCCATCTGGTGGGACAGCCACCTGCCCGTTTCCAACGCTTCGGGCGGGCTGTGAGTGCCGCTATAAGATCATCCAGGTGCGGGTCCCTGTCTTGACGGGGATCCCTAATCACATGTGCGATTCCAGGATCTTCAACACGGTAGATGGCTTCGGCATCTCGTGGATCGACTGGCGGAACGACCTGTGGTGCGACTGGGGGAACCCGAACAGGATTCTTCAGATTGCCCCGTCGTTCAGGGGGGTTTGGCGAGATGTATCGCGCCCCCTTCCCGTAAGTTCTAGCTTCTGCCCTGTCTGCAGAAGTAGCATGATCAGGGTTTCCTAGAGGCATCTCACCGGGGGGAAATTGTTCCTACCCCTACTTCCCGGCCTGGGATTTCCATAGTCGGGTTTTCGCTCTGCAGCGCGCTCAGCTAAGAGTTCATCAACCAGCCTCTTCTTCACCATAAGCTGCTGGCGTAACTTGGCCTTCTCGGGATCTTCGTCTGTTTTTTGCATAGAGGAAAACAGGTCGGAGTGCTTGACAGTTTCGACGTGCTCCTTACCCTTGCCGGTATTTTGACCAAGTACCAGTGACTCGGTGGGTACAGGAAGGCCTAGAAGGTTCCTCTGCTGACGGGTAACCCTCTCTAATGGGTCCAGAAGTGGCGGTACGCCCTCGAGGGGTAAGTCCCCATCAAGGAATTCAAGCTTGTCTTCCTTGTCCACAATGTCAATCATGTGGACCGAGACCCCTCTCTAGGGAATGTCTTCAATGTCTCTTAACAAACAGGGATTCAATGGGATAGGGTCGAAGAGGAGAGCGGCAGAGTGTCCCCAACCACGGACTAGAACATGGGGGGTAGCTTCCCTGATGATTCTGCGGAGTACATTGAATCTATGAACACATTTCCGTTGAAGGGCGCTCTGGCAGCCTGGCGACTCATGGTGTTGGGCCACAATGAGTGCGGCCAAATCGATCAGGCGGCATTGCTCGCCGATTTCTTCGAAGTGCTCTCATCTTCTAGGGTACACCACCCGCTCGTAACAAAGGAGAAAGTGTGTCATCCATAAGGTTCGACAAAAAGAACCCACATCTTCAGGGGTAAGGGACTTTGGTGCGCGAAAGTTCAGCGCTTCCGTCGGTCATAACTTCTCCGGGAAGTAATCCTCCTCGAGAATACTACAGATGCTCCCGGGTTCGGACTCAGGGTCTGGCCCTGTATTGCCCCACTCGTCAATCGGGGGTTACTGAGGGACTGGTAGTGGTACCGAGGAAGACCTCTGGGATAGTAAACTCGGCAGCGGAGAATACGACGAACGATCTGACTGGCCGCTAAATTTCGGGCCATCCTATGAATAGTGAGGTGACCTAGCCAAGATATCACGATATGATGGGCGGATAGCCACAACTTCCAGCATAGGAGTCGCTGCTGTCGGCGATGGGTCACATCTTCGCTCTACCACCGTTGGCCCCCAATATATCTCTCAGTGATCTCTGGTTGTGGTAGAGGGTGCTTCTGGTGACAATGGTGGTGATTGCACGGTCTAGACCTGCGGAATTTATACAATTTCATCCTCATGGATGTACCTGCAGAGGGAGGTGGGAATCTGATGGACCTCACATTCAGGGTGAATGAGGATAACCCGTCTAGTTCCTACCATTTTCCTTGATACGGAGGAGCGGGGAGATGGTTCTATCGCTGAGTCGCATTCCGCTTTAGAGTTCGAGAAGCGGGCGGGTTTGATCTCCACCAGGGCTTTCCCAGGAATCTTCTTGTGGCGGCGAAGATTCGCTCTCCTGCCCTGGGGTGGCCCTTCGGGACAGGGTTCATTCCTATCATGTAGTCTTGGGGCGGCGATGACGTCGTGGCAAAGAGGGCCCCTGCTCATGATAGTCGAGGTGGGAGGGGAACTGGGGAAAATGCCGAAGGGTACATGGGGAGGACCTCCATGGACAACACCCATGTGGGAGGATCCTCTGTTGGAATCGGCAGGAGCATGGGGAGGACCTCCATGGTCGATGCAGGCAGAGCGAGGCTGGCCTTCACTCCTCGAGTTATTGTGGTGAGGAGGACATTTGCACGTTTCCATGATGATGTAGGGAGGGCCCCCACGTTGGAGAAGGAACAGATGGACAATGCCTTCAGATTGGAGGTCGGGTGCAGGAGGATGGACTCCATACCCTGAATAGTGGGCACGGGAAAGGTTTCTGCGTCGAGCGTCACTGCCGCGGGGCATGTCTTCCTTTGGAATGGGGGTAGCACGAAGCATACCTCCATGAAGAGATTCAGAGTGGGTAAGGCCCACGCTCAGTGGAGTAGTGGTATGGGGAGGGCCTCCGTATGAGGTGACATCACTGCGGGTTAGTTCGCGGTGATCACCACTCAGGCCTACCACCCGGAGAGTCAAACCAGCCTTCCCGGGGGTGGTTGGGGTCTCGATCCGGGTTGGGTGAAGGAGTGCCCCTACTCAGTGTATGCAAGGGCTTGGTGATTCACATTGGTGGTGGCTCAGGCCACTGTAGATGTTGACGTTGACACACCTGGGTGAGCATCCTCAGCTCGAGCTCGGCGCTGACATCAGGTCAGACGAGCTGGCGCAGGTGGTGTAGGGGCATGGCCTGCCTTCCCTTCCTGCGGAGTCGGACGGCGGCGCTGACGTGGCCGGACAGCAGCTCTTTCCTGGAGCCCTTGGGTCGGGACCCTGAGCAGGCCGAGCCGGACAACGCCCGCATCATCTGTGTAAGTAGAGGATTCATCAAGGGGTTCTGGGGACAGGCTACCGAAACGGTTGAACGTTGGGGTGGGGAGCAGGGGATCTCTGCGCGGCCTGTTAGGGCGCCCTTGACGGTGGGGCCTGGAGGCCTCCAAGTCCAAGCAGGCCATATCCCGAGTTGGGATGACCCCATCCTCCTCGTACCTGGCACGAGGTTATTGATCACCCTTCCCTGGATGACCTCTGATGGGGAAAGGTGATGTGGGCGCCCCGTATTCCGCAATGTGGTGGTCGTCATGGCGGTAGCGGCGCCATGGAGGGTGGTTGTGGCGATGTTTCCCCTGCCCCTACGTAGGCGAGTAGGTGTTGATCGTGTCTCTGTAATAGAAACCTGGTTCTTAAGAAATTAAGGGATCAACTCATTATCACTGCGAGGAAAAAGGATTGACAACCAGTGCCCCAACGTCCTTCCATTCTCCACATCTTTATGAAGGATCCATGCCAACACGCTGTAGAACGGAGTGCCCCACATTCTACGGCCCTGAATTCCGGTGAGTTTCATGATAGGCCCGCTATTTTCTTGGCGGGACCAGGCACCGGATATCTGGATCTGTTGAAATGTCAATCTACTGGTGTCTCGAATGCTACTATTCTCCACATTGAGGAGAATAATTTCACATCAGGTTCACCATTTCTGTTTCTGACGCTTTCACCGGGGCGTGCGCACATCCGTCCGTCCACGGAGGAGGACGCGCTGCTCTGTTACCCCGCATTCCCGCTTTCCGAAGGCGGATGGCATTCTCTCCATATTTAGGGACGTCTGCTCCTTGATCGAAATGGGATGATAGGATGTTGGTTATTCCTTCTGTGGATTCGTCCCCAGAACTCTTCACCTAGTCTGGGTCTCCCTCATAGATTTAATGCGTTGTTCGTGAAACTCTTCCCAGTGCCATGTTTCCATGGACGCCGGTTAATTACACTTCTTCTGTCGGGACATTCCAAAGGGTCCCGTCAGGGCAGCAACCTTCAGTCGGGGGAGTAGTCACGTTGAGGCATCAGTAGCGTGTATGGATGCTGGGGACCTGGCATGTCTGTCTATTATCCCTGGTCACAGGGCTTCTCGAGGGCGTGGGAGACCGATGCATCCCACATCGAGCATGGGAAATTACATGTCTTAGACACATATATGAGGTTTTCCTTAGCATCATGTGTTTAACACAGGGTATGCAGCTAGTTTAACGTCCAGCGGAGACAGATCAACCCGATTAGAGCATTAGCTAGAATAGATCAGATTGGAGAATTTCCCTTGAAGGGGTGTCGATACCAGGACCAGCCCATGGGTGGCTGTGAAGAGGATCGTACCGACATGGTATCACCGGGATATGACGGTCCGAGCGAGAATCAGGGTGGATGATGGATGGACGAATGAAGTGGAGGAAATGGAATGGGACTGTCGCAGGGGGGGCGACAGTGAAGTTGGGCTTGAACCTCAGGGAGGCTTCATACGTACCATTCCTTGACATGGATCATAGTCCTCGTAGTTCAAATTATGGGATTCCTTAGTGAAACGACATGAATGTAGACTCGGGGGTCCAATGAGTGATGGGCTTGAACCTCGGGGAGGCTTCTTACGTACCATGCCTTGACATGGATCATAGACCTCGTAGTTCAAAGGGTTTCATCGGTGAACCGTCATGAAGGTAGACCCGGGGGGTCCACTAGTGGTGGGATTGAACCTTGGAAAGGTTTCCTACGTACCATTCCTTGACATGGATCAAAGTCCCGTAATTCAAAGAATTGATGGAATACAGTTTAACTTCATGTCGGACGGTAGTGAACCCTGACGTGAATAAACGACGGGCTGTGGGTGTCGGCGAACTGATGTAAATGAGGGACCTTGGTCTGATTGGAGTTGGGCATGATCCTCAGGAAGGCTTCCTATGTACCATTCCTTGACACGGATCAATGTCCTCGTAGTTTGGGTGGTCACAACAGCTTGCCATCGGACTGAAATGTAGTTTAACGTCATGTTGGACGCAAATGGGACTCGATGTGAATTAGATGACGGTGGGAATGAACCTAGTGGAGGCTTCCTACGTACCATTCCTTGACATGGATCAAAGACCTCGTAGTTCAAATGGGTGTGTAGTTTAATTTCATACGGGACAAGGGCATGCAGTTTAACTTCATGTTGGACGAGGGAAAAAATCGAATTGAATGAACGACCGAGTAATGTAGCTTAACCCTGATGGAGGATTCCAATGTACCATGCCTTGACATGGATCAAAGTCCTCATAGTTCTCTAAGGGTGGGGATCAGGGTCGGTGCTCACTCTAAGCCCACGTAAGTCATTCTCGGTGTGGGAAACAAGATGTTGCAGGGACCTGATGATCACATCGTGATGGGTGCGTCCGTGAGAAGTGAATAGGGGCATACACATTAAGCGTCCCATGGTGCTGGGACTTACTCCATGATGGAGGCCTGAGGTGCAGCAAAGCGCAACGAAAGAGGTATTTGGGACCAATGATGGGAGGTGCCTCGTTCCCTATCACGCCCTCCACTGACCTTGGTAGTGGGGATGTACGGAGATGCAGGAGTGCATCCATCCATTGGGGAACTAGGGTCGCCCTTATACTGAGAACATATGCCACTCCAATAAGGAGGATATCATCCCATGTGGAGGGGTGATTCCACTCCTGTGGAGATGAGTGGCGTAAATAGTGTTCGAGCTAGGGAGAACCTGCGTGCGCAACACGAGGTTGGGTCACAGTTTAACATCATGTGTTAAGGACATTGTGATTGGCAGTTTAACGTCCTACAGCTCTGATGAGGCGGGTTCACTCCACACCCCTAGGACATACATAACAGGTACCCTCTGGTCCTTGGGGGAGGGATGGAACTGGCAAGGCCATGGTCAAGGGAGGTTGTGGAGTGAACCATCGAGGGGTCCACATTAGCATGGCTATGCGAAGAAGCAATATTCGTTAGCATGCCTATGCAAATAAGAATTAGGGGAAGCAACGCTATGAGTGGTATTGTCCCTGGGACTTTGAAATCACATTGTGCAAAACTAGAGGGTCACACGGGAAGAGTATTTTCCATGAAAAGGAGTGTGCTTCATGAAGTGGAGTGCCTTGGCCTTAGCATGGGGAAAAGGTGTGAGTGTATGGTTCTTCGGGAAGTGGAACAGTATTCGAGGAGCACTGCCTCGTGAATAAGAGGTGCCTCACGAAGCAGGGTGCTGCGAAGCAGTGTGCTTCACGATGTGTAGCGATCCTGCCTTAGCATAAGAATCACTAGTACAAGTTGGGTGTTTCGCAAAGCATGAACACTCCGCGGCTGCCCGATTTCCCTTTGGAATCGGCTTCCTTCGTGAATTCCCTTGGGCTTCGCGAAGGGAATCCCTCCCGGAAGAGGGGATCAAAACGAGACAAAGCAAAGGCATCATGTGAAGTAGAAGTACCTCGCAGAGCTCATGATTCCCGGGGGCAAAGAGTGCTTCGCGATTCAAGAGAGGGGAAGCCGAAGGGTTGGATTGTCTGTCCCCAGGACTCAGGGGGAGTCTAGTATTTATAGGGAAGGGGTGCCACGAAGCAGAACTTGAGCGCCGCCTCAGGTGATTCGCGGTGTGCTCGTGAACATCAATCTCATTCGCGGAGAGTTACCGCCTCCAGAGCTTCGCGGCGGGCTCGCAAATGTCAAACTCTTTCCCGGAGAGTTACCGCCTCTGGAGCTTCGCGAGACCGCGATGCTCGGGGTGCTTCGCGTCGGGGCTTCTTGAGGCAGTGATGCTCGGGGTGCTTCACGTAGGGGCTTCGTGAGGCAGCGTCTGGGCAGTATTTTTCGTCCATTTTGTTCATGCAATATTTTGGCGCCAACAGTTATCCCAAGTCATGGTTGTACAACCCTAGTCTGTTCCTTCCTAGTTTCACTATTTCATATTAAAGGATACATTTATCATTCTTTAACCCTTTGATACCCTCTATAGGTAATAATTCATATAGTCTTATGTCATCCCACAAAAGTAACCATCTTAATCATTTTACCTAACATGGAAAATTGACCCAACACAAGTATTAGAGCCATTTCATTCCCTTTGTCTCAGTAATGCATGTTCACATACAAAGCATCAAAGAGACTCCACAACAATCCAACAGGAAATCATAAAAAAGTATATCAAAACTTTTAATCATGAAGACAACGCACCTCAGATTGAGGGATTTTATTATTAAATAGTTGGTTTAGTGACCAAGTGGACTGTATATAATATCCATCATTTCACGCTCTTTTTCAAGAAATGTCTAATCAAAACCCAATTTGTAGAATAGTAATACTCATGCTAATGTAGTATTAAACATTTTAAAACTTTACATTAAATTTATGGGGAAAGGAGAAGGATCCAACCTCAAGGTGGATCCATCAGTCCACTCCGGCTCTTGACACTTTCTAACTAAGAGCAGATGCTTCTTCCCCATGAGGAATATCTAATTTCACATACGAACTATGCCCACACATGCGAGTCTCCTTGACTTTGGCGACTCGAAACCACTCCAAAACCTTAAATGCAATAATAGATAAATACAATGAACATTAAAACATATGAAGAAACCATTCTCGGTGCTATGAAACCAATTGAAGGAAAACCCTTACCTCGAACCAACGCCGGCTACCAAAACCACCCATATCCACCTCTCCATTGGTGGCAGATGCCCATACTCAAACCCAAGGGAACCCATACAACCATGGCACAACCCTTGCACGAAAGAGAAACAAGAATCAGGAAATCCCCAAAACCTAGGGTTCGGTCGAATCCCATGGGTGGACGGATAGGCTGAAATATGGCTAGATGATAGGTGGAGAAATGAGAGAGAAGCTTACCATGATGATTTGATAAAAAAATCGGCAGAAATCAGTGGGAAAATACAATTAAAGAGGAGGCTGTAGGGAGGAGGACCTCATCGCACGAAGGGGGGAGCCCTCTCGGGTGATGGGTCACGCGACTCAGATGATTGAGGGTGAGGTAGGTCCTAATTTCGGTTTTATGTTTTTATTTTATTTTATTTTATATTTAATAAATTTCATTAAACTGATCATCCCACATGGTTTGATCCGCACAATTTGCCGAACCGTGCACAAACTGTGCGACACCATCTGCCTAAGAGAGGACCAATGCATTGGCTAGGAACAAAATTTGGGAAACCATGCACAGCCCGTGCGCAAGCCAATTCCTTTTCAAATAAGGCCGCACAATTTTCCAACAATGGGCCGCACGGTTTGTTCAAACCATGCGCAACCTGTGCACCTTCCTCTTCCTTTTAAAAACCAGCATCTCTCTCAGGTCCGAAGCTCCCAAAACCTGTTGAGACACTAGGGGAACATCGCGGGCCTTCTTCCAAGCCCAAAAACAAAACATAAAAAGTATTCCAACTATAATATTTCCATTTTGGATATTTGTTTTAAAAACACCTTGTTTATTAATAGAAAAAGTTCAAATTCCTACAGGTTTTAGTCCGATTCAAAATGTGGGTGATTACAACCTTCCAACCTTAGAACATCTCGTCCCAAAATTCATTCAGGATCAACATACACATCACCCAACCTAAAAGGGTCAAAAAATAAAATGATCACATTGCGTTCACAAAAATCCAACACACCCTTAAGCATCCATTATACCCTACAGCGCTTAAGCCACCAAAACTCGAGCCAAACTCGTTTCCCAAACGAAACACCGAGACAGATCTTCCTGAGCCCATCTACCCAGAGATACGAACCTGTTGTCATCATGCTAAGCATCCATCCCCAGGTACATACCACCTTATATTTTTAACGTTAAGCAACCAACTCCAATCAATGGTTTGAACCACCATTGAAATTAACTTTTAAAGCACGCCCCAAGCGTTCCAGTGACACTCCTAGCGTGATTTGAAACAGATCAAATGGTTGATTCCCCATCGACCTTGAGGCCCATGTCGAGCCGGTTGTTCATATCAGGCACCGACTGACACAAACCACACTCACCTCTACCCGACGACATGCCAGAGAATGGTATGTCACCAACCATAGATATTAATCAAGAACCCATAGTCAATCCATCTTCGGCAAACTATTTACAAGAATGCTCGGCCTAAACAGACGACGTATTCCAAACAGATCACTAATGCCTTTCTCCAAGGCACCTTACGTTTAGAAAAAACACGTTCAATGAAGCCTACCCCCGACCACCGATGACGTTTCGAAGATCAAACCATAAGGGAAACCACAAATCCTGCATGCATCTTCTAAAGAGAACCATCGAAATAATCCCAACGACTTATATTCATTAGCTAGAATAATACTGATTCTCTCTTAATTCATATTAGATGAGGACAAGATAGGGGGAATGTTCGTCGATAAACATAATACACTAAGGGAATTGAACAAATTCCTTTTAATCATACCAGACTATTGGAAGGAAGAATGGTCAAACCACAACTGGACGACTTCAAGGAAAGAACTCGGCTTCACCCTCCGACACGTCCAATCGTTTTAAACTAACATGTCTCACATCCATTCAGAGATGACCAACCCATTTCAAAAGCATTCCAAGAAGCATCCATTCCACATGAAGGGACACATTTACCAGATTCGATGCCACCTGCTCCCATCCTATGAGTGTCCTAGTCTCCGAAGGGAAAGGTGATAACCTAGATGACCACAAGCGTGCTAGTACAAAATCACCACAATGATCATGTGACTCTCCTCCACCACAATAACAACACCAAACAATCGTAGAAGATCCAATTCAATGAAACCAACGCATCATAACACACGAGTCATTCGAAATATATCCCAAACATTGGGATGAAACAATCCATTAATGTCAGGCCACTATACTTTGGAGATTACCCAATGCCGCAACGAAAGTCAAAACCTAGCGACCACCCATCCGAACAAGGGTGTAATTAGAAAAAAAAGAGTCCAACAAGGGAAAAAGTTTCCCAGACAATACATCACGTCTGAAAAAACATTGTACAAGCAAGGCACTAAAATTCTAAGGGTGCTACCAACCCCGTGCTATATCCTTACGAAGATCAGACATTGACCCTAACAATGGGTCATGCCAAATAAGTCGCTATGCTCAAAATAAAATCATCAAAACACAGCTAAGGAAAAATAGCCCATGGGATACACCTACAACCCATTACAAGGAAACATAAAGAGAATCTCAAAACAACCCCTTACACTATGGATTCAACACACCACCATAGTTTCCATTGCCAAGCCCTTAACATTTTACCCCATTTAAACTCTAACCATTTAAAAACATCAATCACGAATCAATAAAACATGAATGTTTCTAATAAATATCCTATTAAGAACATCATTCATTCACAGAAATCCTGTCTTTTTCAAACAACTGAGTGATACAAAACCATTTATACAAAATGTAGACCAACGAGGGTCCCATTTTACCCATTCCCGGTTCTTCAAAAAGAACCCCCAAAGTTGTAACATCCCAAGTAAGTAATGAATAATAGATATTTTTATATATGTCTATTAATTATTATGATATTGTTTTAGAGGCTTAAAATGAATATAAATACAATCTTATCCATGGAATACACTAATATTCTTAAAAGATTGTCTTACTGCCTTTTGATGGCAAACCCTTTTTAAATCTATATTTTGACAATTTTATAAGATATGTTTGTCAAAATAAACTATTTATTTATGATTGGGACATCAAAATTTACATTGTTTGAATTTTTGGTATTTTTCGAATAAAGTTCATTTTTTAATGAATAGTAAAAAATGTTGTATTTTAATTCAAAACCTCTTTTTAATCTAATTTATTTATATGATTTTATTCTCTTTGGAATTGGTTTTGAAGTTAAATTAGAATATATTTTTACCATTTTATCCAATTTTGGTCATTGGAATCAATTTCACTTTGAAATTGGACTTAAACTAGTGTAAATCTTTGGATACTTATCGTTTCAAAAAAAACACGATATTTGTCATGACAAAGGGAATTAGTTATTAAATTAATTAATGAAAGTTAAATGTTTTTAATTTTGTAAAATATACATCATTTTTGAATTCGGATTATCAAATATAGATTAGGTTGAAGTTATGGTATCTTTCTAAAAAACATCAATTTTTCATGAATAGTGAAACCACTAAGTGGTAGTTAAAGAAACTGATTTTTCGTTTAAATGAAACTTTTCCACTTCTGTGATTTGATTTTAAAAAATCCGACATACATGGTTTTCATTAAAAAGTAAAATGTGGTTAAATTAGATTAAAATAATTTTTGGTGAATAGTAACTTTTATGTTCTTAATCGCGATTAGTGGTAATTAGTGTAGTTTAAGGTAAAAATAATGTTTTAATAATATGAGATGAGCTTGACACATGTCCCACCCTCCTTGGATGTGCCATGGCCTACCAAGACAATCCGTGGGTCAACTTGGGGACCCCATGGAGCCACTTTGGTTTGGAAATGACATAAATAACTTTTTATTTAATGTTAAAGTAAAAATGACACAAACAATAAGTGTTTTAGTAAAACAATTTTTACATGGGGTTATACAAGTAAGATTTTTTGATTATAAATAGTCATTGGAATTCTAAAAAGATTTCCAACATAATAGTATTTTTTTTATAATTTTTAGACTTTATATAAAATAAATTATTTATGACATCATGATGATGCAATGATTACCTCATTAAAAAGTATTTAAATAAAATGAAATTATAATGTAAAATATATGAACTACACATGTCCAAAACCTATTTTATGGGTGGATTTAGAACCCTTATCACCTTAGCATAGAATTTTATCAATGTGGGACCTTTTTAATCCGGAACGCATTTAATATAAAGTAACATTTCTTTACTTTCCAAGAGTGCCCTTCCTCTCCTCTTATAAATGGCCCCCACCTATACCTCTTTACCCACACTCCCAAAGCCTTTGGATCAGCCAACCCCTGCCCATTTTGACTATCCACAACCATCTATTACTCCTTGAAGCCTCAAATTGGGTATAAGTCTTCCCAAGGAAGCCTTTGAGCTCAAACCAAAGGGAGTTACCCGATTATAAGGTATTGTCTTCACTTGAGTCCTTTTGTTTGATTTTGATTCTCCAACCCCCTAAACTCTTTTTATTCATTTATTTTGTAAAAACTCCAGTATATTCAATATACTAGGATATTTTTATAAGAATTACTCAAGCTACACTTACACAAACCTACATCTAATGGTTAAAGGACATATTGTTTCCGTGGATGGTGAATTTCTGCATCCCGAAACGATGATTGCTCAACATTAATTTAACACCTTCAAAGGTGGCCATTAAGATGACACTATATTTATATATGATATATAATATTTTTATGTTTTCCTTAATCTTATTTATTTTTCATTTTAGTCATACCTTTATGGTTTCCATTATGGGTAAACGCGATATCTTAATTTAAGGAAGTACGGACTACCGCCCCCTGAAAGTGATTTGATTCGTTAAATACCATATGTGGGACGTATAAAGGATGGAGTTATGATATTATATATGATATTACACTGGAATTATAATATACCTTTATATCATAATGATTCCATTCTATAAAATACGAAATTGAAATGAAATTAGCGTTCATGCGTACGTACGGCTTACCGTCTCAATGAACGGTGCATTTCATTTCTTACTACTAAATGATTATGTTATATTATAAATGCATGCATGTACTGGATATATATGACATATATGATATCTAAATCATGAATACCATTTTGGATTTAATGGATACATGAACAACTTGTAATTATAAATGGCTTATTTTTTAGTCATGTACCAATCATCGTTAAAAAGACCCTTATTAACTTAAATAATTGCATAGTGTTCATGACATGTCAATAAGTGATATAAAAGGAATAATTAACTTGAAAAATGTTCTTAAACAAGTATAAATTAACTCAAGTTTATTATTCAGGAGATTAAAGAATGAACGAGTCAAGTCGGACCCGAGGTATGGGACTTCGTCTCAATCTCCTTTCATTGAGGCATATTTTGTTTTATACACAAACTTCTTTTATAAAGTGTATAAACCCCTTTGACATTTTCGTTTATTCAAAAGGAATCTTTTTTATACGAAGCGTTTACTAAACGACAAAAGGGAATGTTTTTGTCGTACGTATGTGGTGACGATGACTTCTCCGCCGCCGTGACCATTATTTGAGTTTCAGATTCCTCTACAAGCTATAACTTTATTTAAAAAAAAATAAATACCATGTTTTACTTTTCTTTTATTTTTGTATTGAAAATTGTTTCCATAATGTTTTTATATCAATGTGTTGTATGGATATCTTGTGATTGAATGGAGGAAATTTTATGTTTCCTTTATGCATGTTTTATGTGATACGATTATTTTGTGGTTCTTGGGAATTATTATGAAGACAGGTGGTTTTGTGATAGGCTAAGTGCGGGTGAGCCCGATATAGCTCTCCAATGCATTGGGTAACGCGAATGAGTGAAACGTTAAGGTTTCTCCGATGAGATTTAGGGAATATACTGTGATGGGTATTCCAAACGTAACCAAGAGGGTTACTCCCTACATAAGAAGGTTATGAGTGCCTCATGTTACCTTTATGTATTATGATTTATATGATTTATTCGTGATATGATGAGGTATGTTAAAGTGCTTATGTTTTATGGGTAAAGTATGATTTCAATCTTATTTATATATGTACCCATGTTTCCTTTCCATATTTTTATATCCCTTACTGAACTTTTTATGCTCATCCCATGTTTTTTTGAAATGTTTTTCACAGGTCTAGAGAAAGGTACATGATATGATGATATTGTCAAGGAAGTGTCAAGAAAGAATCAATGATTTATTTTAAATATGTTTCCATTGATGCGAAAGAAGAATAATATCTTTATGTAACCACTTTGTTTATATTTGTAATATAATTCAAGTTTTATGATCTAATTCTCTAAAACTCTAAACCCAAAAAGATCCTCAATGTGTAATCTTGTAATAACTCAAGATTATGTAAGGTTTAAGGCTGGGGCCTTATAGTTGGTATCAAAGGTCGGTTAAGATAACTTTAGGAGTTAGAATTCTATTAAGTGATTATCCAAAAATATTTTATTATGGTCAAATTGAAGTGATATAGTATTTTAAGATTACCGTGTTGCTTAATATAATACATGTTTGTTCAGAATGGTTTTCCACAGAGGAAATAGGGAAGCAGTGCTAGGCAGGAATATAGAAGGAAATAACCTTCCGAATCAGCATCCTGAGATGGTCAGAATTGGAACTGAATAGTTTTTTACAGTAATGATGCAGTTGAATCAAGCGATAAATGGTGGTGGTATCCATGCACGAGATTAGCCAGATCAACTGTAGAGGAACATGTTAGTGGTGGAACATTTCATGGGGAAACATCCCCCATCATTCAGAGGATCATCTGATCTTGTGCTAGCTGAAGGGTGGACTAAAGCACTGGAGAAGATTTTCTATTTCATGGGGTGTTCAGAAAATAAAAAGGTTAGTTTTTATATTTACCGTTTGGAGGGTGAAGCAGATCAGTGGTGGTCTATGGTTAAAAATATCAGGGACGCTGATGAGATTGATGCTCTTGACTGGGATGAATTCAATGGTTTGTTTCTTGAAAAGTATTTTCCTATGGTTGTTCGACTTAGGATGGAAAAGCAATTCTTAGAATTGAGGCAAGAGGAAGACTCAGTGGATACCTATGAAGAAAGGTTCACTCGATTGGCAAGGTATGCTCCAAATTTTATCCGAGACCTTGATAGTAAAATCAATCGTTTTTACTCAGGATTAAATCCAAAATATCAATGGGCGTCAGATTCTCGTGAGTTTAAAAGTTATTAAAAGCTCGTTCGATGTACTGAGAAGGTGGAAATGAAGTTTTCCGATGATCTGGTGTTCTATAACAACCAACAGAAGAAGAGACCGAGGTGGCAGGAGAAAGGTAAGATTTCTTCAAAAAAGACTGATGGTAAGAAAACTAAGTTTCCAGTTTTTGATAAATGTGGAAAAAGGCATGATGGGGAATGTCTTCTGAATTCCCGAAAGTGCTACCGATGTGGTAAGATGGTACATAAGGCTCGTGATTGCACTGAAAAGGATCAAGGTAAAGGTAAGACCAAATTTGATTTACAGTTAGTGAAATGTTATAAGTGAAATGAGATGGGTCACTATGCAATCGAGTGTCCGACAAATAGCTTGAGTGATGGGAAGCAGTTAGACTACACGAAAAAGGGGTGGTGAAATCCTTTGCAACTACTTCAGCAGATGTCGGGCCATCAAATGAAGTTGTATCGGGTACTTTGTCTGTTTTTTCAGATTATTCCAGTGTGTTGTTTGATTCGGGGTCTACACATTCTTTCATCTCTGAAAACGTTTCTAGTAAAATGGGAATACCATATCAAGAAATGATTCCTGAACTTTTGGTAAAAACGCCTGGGGGAAATGTTTAGGCAAAAAGAATTTATAAGAATTTTCCTATCCTTATCTGTCGAAAGAACCTACTTGCAAACCTTATTGTTCTACCTCTAGTAGAGTTTGATATTATCCTGGGCATGAATTGGCTCTCTATTTACCATGCTAAGATTGACTATAGAGATAAAGAAGTTTCTTTTCAGAAAGACTTTCATTTTTGTACAAGAATGAAACCTTACTGTTGATAACTTTTCAAGAGGCTGAGAAACATGTAAAAGATGGAAATGAATGTTACCTTGCACACATCGTTGAAAATAAAGGAACTGTTCAGATTAATGATGTGCAAATGGTAAATGAGTATCCTGATGTTTTTCCTGTTGAGTTTCCTGGAATTATACTAGATTGGGAAGTTGAATGTACTGTTGACTTAGTTACTATTGCTAAGCCAATTTCAAAACCCCCTTATCTAATGACTCAAAATGAACTTTTAGATTTGAAGGAGAAATTGCAAGATTTATTAGAGAAAGGTTTCATTTGACCTAGCACATCACCATGGGGTGCTCCTATTTTATTTGTTAAAAAGAAAGATTGTACAATGAGACATTGCATTGACTATAGAGCCTTCAATAACATCACTGTTAAGAACAAATATCCTTTGCCTCATATCGATGATTTGTTTGGTCAGGAATAGGGAGCTCAGTATATTTCAATGATTGACTTTAGATCGGGGTACCATTAGCTGATGGAAAAGGAAGAAGATGTTCTGATGACCGCGTTCTGTACAAGATATGGCCATTATGAATTTGTAGTAATGCCTTTTGCGCTAACCAATGCACCTGCGGTATTCATTGACATAATGAATATAATTTTCCATGAATTCTTGGATACGTTTGTGGTGGTTTTCATTGATGATATTTTGTTGTTTTCTAAAATTGAAGAGGAGCATGAAAGACATTTTAGTGTTATCTTGAAACCCATAAAATAAAATAAATTGTATGGAAAATTCAGCAAGTGTGAGTTTTGGTTGCAACAAATTTTTTTCCTTGGTCACATAGTTTCTAAATATGGGATAACTGTCGATCTGCAAAAACAACAGTTGTGGACGACTGGCCAAGACCCAAAAATGTAACTGAGATTCGTAGCTTCCTCAGTTTGGCAGGCTATTACCGAAGGTTTGTTAGAAATTTTTCACAGTTATCTAGTCCAATGACTAAGCTAACTTGGAAGGGTGTTAAGTTTATCTGGACAAAATAATCTGATGACTGTTTTCAGGAATTGAAAAGAAGATTAGTGAAAGCTCCAGTTTATGCACTACCTTCCAGGAATGGTGAGTTTGTTATCTACAGTGTTGCTTTATTGAAAGGACATGGTTGCGTCCTAATGCAGAATGATCAGGTAATTTCTTGTGCTTCACGACAGTTGAAAACTCATGAGGTAAATTACCCTACACATGATTTGTAACTAGCTTCTGTTGTTTTCGCTTTAAAATTTTGGAGACATCATTTGTATGGAGTAAAGTGTGAAATATATACTGATCAAAAATGTTTAAAGTATATATTCACTTAGAAAGAGTTAAACATGAGACAGAGGAGATGGATAGAATTAATCAAGGATTATGATTGTACAATTCATTAACATCCGGGGAAAAGACAATAAAGTGGTTGATGCTTTGAATCGAAAAAGTAATGCTTCATTAAAAATGTTGCGTTTGGAACGTTATCCATTGGTTAAGGATTTTATGAACTTTGGCATATATGTTTTTGGCGCAGGTTGTTCTTCTGTTTTGTTTCAGGTATCAGTGAGATCATCTCTATCAGATAGAATCAAGAAAGCAGAGAAGCAAGACAGTGAGTTGCTGAAAAAGGTAGAGCTGGTTCAAAAAGGTAAGTTGCCTGAACTCAGCATTGATAATGATTGTGTTTTTAGATTTGGGATGTGATTTTGTGTGCCTTGTGATTCACAGTTGAAGAGATAGTTGTTATGTGAAGCTCATAGTTCTCCGTTTTCAGTTCATCCTGGCATCACTAAGATGTACAGAGATCTACGGGAGTATTACTGGTGGGATGGAATGAAAAGAGATATTGCTGATTTTATTGTGAAGTGTCTGACATGTCAACAGGTTAAAGCAGAGTGACAGTTACCGAAAGGGATGCTTCAGCCTTTACCAGTTCCAGAGTGGAAATGGGAGAATATATACATGGACTTTGTTGTGGTATTACCGAAGAAATCTCAAGGTAATAATGCAATCTGGGTTATTGTTGATTGCTTGACTAAATCGGCTCATTTCCTTGATAAACGAGATACTATTTCCCTAGATCAACTTTCCTGTTTGTATCTTAATGAGATAGTCATGTTACATGGAGTTCCTCTCTCCATTTTATATGACTGTGATCCCAGGTTCACATCAAACTTTTGGAAAGCCCTCAGAAGTCGTTGGGTACTTTATTAAATTTTAGTACAACTTTTCATCCTCAATCAGATGGACAGTAAGAACGAACAATTCATACCTTGGAGGATATGCTACGAGCTTGTTCGATGGATTATCAGGGAAGTTGGGACCAACATCTTTCTTTGGTTTAAGTTTCATATAATAACATTTTTTTATTCTATTATACAGATGGCACCATTTCAGGCATTATATGGGAAGCGGTGTCGAACCCCATCTTTATGGGATGAAGTGGGTGAAAGGAAGTTTATGGGACCAGAATTGGTAGAAGGGTTGGCAGAAAAAGTTCAGCTGATACAGAAACACATGAGAACAGCTCAAATAAGGCATAAGAGTTATGCGGACAACAGGGGGAAGGATCTCTCTTTTGAGGTAGGTGATCATGTTTTTCTCAAAGTATCACCATGGAAAAGTGTGATGCGATTTGGTAAGAAAGGAATGTTGAGTCCAAGGTTTATTGGACCATATGAAATTATGGAGAGAGTTGGATCCATTGCTTACTGGGTGGCTTTACATCTGAGTTTATCTCAGGTACACAATGTTTTTCATGTTTCGATGCTGAGAAAGTACATGCCAGATCCATTTCATGTTTTGAGTCCAGACGTAGTTCAGATGGAAGAGAACCTATATTATGAGGAACAACCGGTCCAGATTTTTGACCAGAGGGAGCAAGTGTTAAAAAAATTGGTGATTAATCAAGTAAAGGTTTTTCGGAAAAACCAAATTATGGAAGAGGCAACATGGGAATCTGAAAATGCAATGAGGGATAAGTACACCCATTTATTCGATAAGTAAATAAATTGCGGGGATGCAATTTTCTAAAGGGGGGAAGGATGTAACATCCCAATTAAGTAATCAATAATATATATTTTTATCTATGTCTATTAATGATTAAGATAGTTTTTTAGAGGCTTAAAATGAAAATAAATACAATCTTATTCATGGAATACACTAATATTCTTAAAAGATTGTTTTACTGCCTTTTGATCACAAACCCTTTTTAAATATATCTTTTGACAATTTTATAAGCTATGTTTGTCAAAATAAACATATTATTTATGATTGGGACATCAAAATTTACTTTGTGTGAATTTTTGGTATTTTTCAAATAAAGTTCATTTTTTAATGAATAGTGAAAAATGATGTATTTTAATACAAAACCTCTTTTTAATCTAATTTATTTATATGATTAGATTATATTTTGAATTTGTTTTGAAGTGAAATTAGAATATATTTTTACCGATTTATCCAATGGTGGTCATTGGAATCAATTTCACTTTGAAATTGGACTTAAACTAGTGTCAATCTTTTGATACTTATTGTTTCATAAAAACACGCTATTTGTCCTGACAGCGAGAATTAGTTATTAAATTAATTAATGAAACTTAAATTTTTGGAATTTAGTAAAATATACATCATTTTTGAATTTAGAATATAAAATATATCTTAGGGTGATGTTTTGGAATCTTTCTGAAAAACTTCAAATTTTGATGAATAGTGAAACCATTAAGTGGTAGTTAAAGAAACTGATTTTTCGTTTAAATGAAAATTTGCCACTTCTGTGATTGATATTCAAAATTCCGACATAAATGGTTGTCATTAAGAAGTAAAATTTGGTTCAATGAGATTAAAATAATTTTTTGGTAAATAGTAACTTTTAATTTCTTAATCACGATTAGTGGTTATTAGTGTAGTTTAAGGTAAAAATAATGTTTTAATAATATGGGATGAGCTTGACACATGTCCTACCCTCATTGGTTGTGTCATGGCCGACCAATACAATCCATGGGTCAACTTGGGGACCCCATGTAGACACATTTTTTAGGAAATGACATAAATAACTTTTTATTTAATGTTAAAGTAAAAATGAGGCAAACAAGAGATGTTTTACTAAAACAATTTTTAAATGGGGTTATACAAGTCAGATTTTTTATTATAATTAGTAATTGGAAAGATAAAAATAGTTCCTATATCATAGTATTTTTATTTTTAATTTTTAGACTTTAACTAAATTAAATTATATATGACATTATGATGATGCAGTGATTACCTCATTAATAATGGATTTAAATAAAATAAAATGATAATGTAAAATGAATGAACTACACATGTCCAAAACCTATTTTATGGGTGGATTTAGAACCCTTATCACCTTACCCTCGAATTATATAAATTTGGGACCTTTGGAATCCGATACTCATTATAAAATAAAGTATCATTTCTTTTCTTTCCAAGAGTGCCCCTCCTTTCCTCTTATAAAAGGCCCCCACCTCTACCTCCTTACCCACACTCCCAAAGCCTTTGGCTGGGCCAACCCCTGCCCATTTTGTCTCTCCACATCTCTCTATTACTCCTTGAAGCCTCACATTTTGCAGATGTCTTCCCAAGGAAGCCTTTGAGCTCAAACCAAAGGGAGTTACCCGATTTTAAGGTAATGTCTTCACTTGATTCCTTTTGTTTTATTTTGCTTCTCAAACCCCATAAACTCTTCTTATTCATTTATTTTGTAACAAATCCAGTATCTTAAATATACTAGGATGTTTTAATAAGAAGGATTCAAGCTACACTTACACACACCTAAAGCTAATGGTTAAAGGACATTCTGTTTCCGTGGATGGTGAATTTCTGCCTCCCGAAATGATGATTGTTCAACATTCATTTAACACCTTCAAAGGTGGCCATTAAGATGAAACTATATTTATATATGATATATAATATGTTTATTTTTTCCTTAAGCTTATGTATTTTTCATTTTAATCATTCCTTTATGGTTTCCATTATGGGTAATCATGATATCTTCATTTAAAGAAGTGCGGACTACCGCCCCCTCAAAGTGATTTGATTCGTTAAATACCATATGTGGGACGTATAAAGGATGGAGTTATGATATTATATATGATATTAAACTGGAATTATAATATACCTTTATATAATTATTATTCCATTCTATAAAATACTAAATAGAAATGAAAGTAGCGTTAATGCGTACGTACGGCTTACCGTCTCCATGAACGGTGCATTTCATTTCATTCTCTAAATGATTATGTAATATTATAAATGCGTGAATGTACTGGATATATATGAAATATATGATATCTACATCATGAATACCATTCTGGATATAAATGATACATGAACAACTTGTAATTATAAAGGGATTATTTTTTACTCAAGTACCAATGATCGTTAAAATGACCGTTATTAACTTAAATAATTACATAGTGTTAATGACATGGAAATAAGTGATATAAAAAGAATAATGAACTTGAAAAATGTTCTTAAACAAGTAGAAATTAACTCAAGTTTATTATTCAGGAGATTAAAGAACGACCAAGTCAAGTCGGACTCGAGGTATGGGACTTCGTCTCAATCTCCTTTCATTGAGGCATATTTTGTTTTATACACAACCTCCTTTTATACGGTGTATAAAACCCTTTGACTTTTATGTTTATTCCAAAGGAATCGTTTTTATACGAAGCGGTTACTAAATGACAAATGGGAATGTTTTTGTTGTACGTATGTGGCGACAACGACTTCTCCGCCACCGTGACCATTATTTGACTTTCGGCTTCCTCTACAAGCCATACCTTTTTTTAAAAGAAAAATAAATACCATGTTTTACTTTTATTTTATTTTGGTATTGAAAACTGTTTTCATAATGTTTTTATAACAATGTGTTTTATTGATATATTGTGATTGAAAGATGTAAATTTTATGTTTCCTTTATGCATGTTTTATGTGATACGATTATGTTGAGGTTCTTGGGCATTATTATGAAGACGGGTGGTTCCGTGATAGACTAAGGGCGGGTGAGCCCGATATAGCTCTCCAATGAATTGGGTAACTCGAAGGAGTAAAACATTAATGTTTATCCAAAGAGATTTTGGGAATATACTGTGATGGGTATTCAAAACGTAACCAGGAGGGTTACTCCCTACGTATGAAAGTTATGAATGCCTCAAGTTACCTTTATGTCTTATGATTTCTATGATTTATTCATGATTTGATGTGGTATGTTAAAGTGTTTGTGTTTTATGGTTAAAGTATGATTTCATTATTATGTATATATGTACCCATGTTTCCTTTCCATATGTTTATATCCCTTAATGGGCTTTTTATGCTCATCCCAAGTTTTTTTGAAATGTTTTTCACAGGAAAAGGGAAAGGTACATGATATGATGATAGTGTCAAGGAAGTTTCAAGAAAGAATCCATGTTTTATTTTAAATATGTTTCCATTGATGGGAAAATAGAATAATATCTTTATGTAACCACTTTGTTTATATGTGGAATGTAATTCAAGTTTTATGATCTAATTCTCTAAAACTCTAAACCCGAAAAGATCCTAAATGTGTAATCTTGTAATAACTCAAGATTAAGTAAGGTTTAAGGTTGTGGCCTTATCAAAGTAGTTACTCAATCCCTTTTTAAATTCAAACCCTTCAAAGGTTTATCTCATACAACACATTCCAACTAACCTACTCGGGTCCTGTTGCATATTTAACAGCTATCAAAAACCTTTAAATTTCTATATTAGGCAATATTTTCCATATAATAATTTCACATTACAAAATGCCATTACATTTAATAGGGTTGTCATTTCCCAATTCATGAAGCACCCATACACATCATGGATTGAAAATTGATTCCCCCTTTGATAAAAACCTGTTTCCAACCCCTAATTTAACATGATCACATACAACGACCCAAGTATATGGGTGGCCATTTACCAACCTATAAAGAGCCCATACACTTTATAAACAGTCCATTGGATCATGTTTTTATTCAAAACCATGTTACTTTAGCATTTTAATTTCCACATATTTACATTTTCATAATTATCCCAACAATCGTATTTATCATGCTCCTAATGGTTTTAATATATGTGTTACCCCTACCCGGTTGTATGTTTCACATACACCTTACAATCAAAAATTGGTTCCCATAATTCACAACCCAGGTACAACCAAAATAAGAAATTCCATCATAACCAGTAATCATAGAACATTTTATATCATAGAAGCATGTTATAACACATAATAATGGCATATAACCACTTAATCATATTATATAGGCATGATAAGATGAAACTACATGGAGTGGCACAAGCATGACATGTCATTTCCAATGTGCCTAATATGATGCACAAAATGCAACTTTCTTGCCATATCATGCCTAGTGTAAAAATAAAGGAATATCAGAAACCATAAGCAGCTGAAAACACAACAGTCACTCAAGGAGAAATCATATCAACTCTAATATAAAAAAACATGAACTAAAGTTCCCAACGCTGGCCACCTGGTCATTTCCCAAATGTGGGGTGATTAGTCCCAAGCACGATTATAAGTCATGCGCCAACAATTTTTTAATCTCTTATCTACCAACCCAAAATAGTAAGTCCAAAAGATAATAAACACCTCTAATACCACAATGTAATGTCCTGACTAGGCATACCATCGAACCGGTGGTCGGACCGGTAGGTCACTTGGCCTCAAGCACGTCTCAATGTATGCCACAGGCTGCCGACTAGCAGCGAGGGTCTTGAGAGGAGATAATGGGGAGACTATAACCTCATATCAGAGTAACACAACAATATTTTTATAGAAAATAATAATCATTAGAGGAAGTAGTAAAAAATTTAATGAAAGAAGAAAAACATAGTTAATAACCATTTTATCAAAGGGCGTCAAAATATAGTCTACAATGCATGCATGTACAGATGCCGATACAGTTATGAAAGGAGTAATCAATACAACATTCATTACAAAAAATAAAAAAAAGAAATGACAGCAAAGCCCATCGGTGATACCTATAGCATCCCAAGATCCCACTTGGTCCTTTTCTTTTAACACCTCAGGTACAAAAAACACATAACAAAACCTAGGTCCTACAAGCATGAAGGTCTACTCGGGTACCCTAGTGAAATGGCAGCCTGAGTAGGATGTGAGATATAATATCAGTTGGTCGGCACCACCTGTGTGAATCCCAATATAGATAGTGTATAATAATTAAACAGTGATCATGTATGGAGAAATAAGTAAGCATTATTACATAAGTAAAAACACCCCCCTAGGTTCCCAATGGACAACTGACGGTTATACCAGCTTCATCTCATTGTCAGTGATGTAACCTGATCATGTCAACATTTTTATATATATATAAATTCATTTAGATCAATGATGTTGTGGGGTAAGAATTCCCACCACCCATTAATAAGGAAAAATAGAGGGAACAAGTAAAGAATGCATCTCGTCCCTATAGGTCAACTGGAAATGTGTAATAATGGATACCTTCCGTAAATTGAGCATAGTGGGCATGAGGTATGAATTCCCCTCATCCATATATGTCAACTGGAAAGGGGTAATAATTCCTCCGTTTGATCACATTCATTCAACCATTATGGGGTATAACTTCTTCCCATCTGTCACATTCATAATACTGGCATGGGGTATAACTGCCTCCTATCCAGACATGTAATCATCAACAGAAGTCAACTGGAAAGTGGTAAGAATGCCTCCCTTCCAGACATGTACTGTCACACTGGCATGGGGTATAACTGCTTCCCATATAACCATGTATATGTCACCAGGTGGCCTCATCATGCACTCACATTTACTATCATTCATTATATTGTATCTTCATGTGCGCATTCACAATACAAACATATCTATAACATACTACTTATGGAATTACCACATAAGCATTCAATGAATCATTCCACATACACATAAGCAAACACATAAACGTTCTTACTTAAGGAAACCCATCTTAAGTATCTAAATCAATATATTCACATATTCATTTTCCTAAAATAAGTCGTGATCATTACATTATCCAAAGTCGTGGTCTTACAACCCTTTTCTGTTCCATCCTAGTTTCAACATTTCATCTTAAAGGAAATGTTTATCATTCTTTAGCCCTTTGATTACTTCTAGAGGTTACCATTTATATAGTCTAAATTCATCCCACTAAGGATACAATATTTCTCAATTTTCTTAACATGGAAAATTGACCCAAACACAAGTATCACAACAATTTCATTTCCTTTGTCTTAATAATGAATGTTCACATACAATGAATCAAAGATAAACCACAACAATATAGAAGTAAAGCATAAAAAGTCTATAACTACTTTTTATCTTGAATAAAACACACATCAGATTGAGAGGTTTTATTATTACATCGTTAGATTAGTGACCATTATACCCTTATATCATATCCGGCATTTCACACAAATTTTCAAGCAAAGTCTAATCAAAACCCAATTTATAGAATTAAAATACTAATGAAAATGCAGGATTAAACTCCTTAATACATTACATTATATTAAAGTTGAACAGAGAGGGATCCTACCTCATGGAGGATCCATCCGTCAACTCCGTCTCATGATGATTTCTAACTAAGAGCTGCTGCTGCTTCCCCACGAAGCATATGTGATTTCACATACGACCTATTCCTACACGGGTGAGTCTCCTTGTCTTTGGCTACTCGAAACCATGCAAAAACCTTCAACGCACTAACAGATAAATATAAGGATCCATAATACACATAAAGGAACCATTGTAGGTGTTGAAAAACCAATTGGGGGGAATACACTTACCTCAAACCAATGTCAGCTACCAAAGCCGCCTGTATCCACCTCGCCTTCAGTGGTACATTCCCAAACTCAAACCCATGGGTCCCAAGACAACCTATTCACAACCCTAGCATGAAGGGAAAACATGAATCAAGAAACCCCGATTACCTAGGTTTCAGCGAAGTCTCGCGGGTCGATGGATATGCCAAAATATGAAGGGAAGATAGGGGAAGAAATGAGTGAGAACCTTACCATGATGATTCGATCAAAAAAGATGTATAAATCGGTGGGAGAAAATGAAGAAAGAGGAGTTCTTCGGGGGGGAGGGGCTCATCGCGCGAAGGGTGGAGTCCTCTAGGGTGCGGGGTCATGAGACTCAGATGAGTGAAGGTGAGGGAGCTTCTAATTTGTTTTTTATGTTTCTATTTTATTGTATTTTGTATTTAATCAATTTCATTAAACAGACAGGCTCGAACGGTTTGATAACATGGTTTTCAAAACAATGCGCAAACTGTGTGGCACCCTCTGCCTAATAGAGGTCCCTCGTATGGGATAGTAACACGGTTTGGGAAACTTTTCATAGCCCGTGTGCAAGCCACTACCTCTTAAAATATGGCTGCATGGTTTTCATGTAATGGGACACACTATTTGGTCAAACCGTGTGCAGCCCGTGTGCCTTCCTCTGCCTTTTAAAAACCATCCTTTCTCTTAGGACCGAAGCACCTGAGACCTGTCGAGATAGTCTGGGTCCTTCTTGGGCCTTCGCCCAATCCCAAAAACAAAACAGAAAAGCATTCCAACTCTCGTAATTCAATTCCGAATATCGGATTAAAAAATAAACTGTTCAGCAAACGAAAATTTTCAAATTCCTTCGGTTTTTATTTTTGTTCATAATGTGTGTCATTAAAATATCACATGTTTTAGAGGATATTGGAGTGAATAATGATATGATATAAATTTATAAATGTTACAACCACCACATCAATGTGATCCACACCAGGCTCAAAGAGATGGAGGATATGGTATGGGAGAAGCTGCATGCGGTCAAGGAGTATGACCAGAGGACTCCATGAATGATTCGATGTATGGACTTCATCTACTTATATAATCCATAAATATATACATATGTTCAAATCATTCCTTATTATCATTAATCTTGTTCAATACCTAGAGTTTCGTGTTAAATCCTTGACTAGATCTATACGACTAGGGATATCTATAGGAGGAGAATCAATAATCACTCTTATGACAATGATTTTATATGACTCTTGATGTGATAGTTTTAGTTAGATTATCATGTTGGTATTTTCTAGGTCTTACGTTGTTAGATTGGGTATTGACTGGTCATCCACAATGCATGCTCAGATTGACTATTTTAGTGAAAAATATGTGGTATATCTTCAACATGGGAATGAAGTTTTCCATTGTTGGTGAAAAAAGATGCCCATGAAGAACAAGATATACACATACATAGGAAAATGTAGATGATTGATCTTGAGTCCGTCATCCATACCCTCATGGCAGCGGATGTTTTTAGTTTTTAGTTCACAAACATAGAGGTAATGTGTAGGAACAACCTTTCAAAACATGTTACTAGAATTACCTCCTCCGAGGGGGAGGTACTTCTATATCATTATACACCCTGAGGTAGCATCAATATCTACAATAGTATATCATAGGTCCTTTATAAAGCTTCAAAAATAGGGGTCATAGATGGGAATCCTAAAGCAGAAGGGAATAATATGACCTATCATTAGAGGTTATGTGTGGATTGATGAAAATTTAACCATGTGGCTATGGAGAATGTGTACCCACTACCAATGGGTCTTTAGGAACATCAATCAGTTAAAACGGGTATATTTTCAAATGTATGGAATGGTGATCATACGCTTTTCAGTAGTTGAGACATCAATGAAGGCTGGATTTTTTCCTGGACATTGATATAGAGAATGTATATTCTCCGTAGAAGGGAAACATGGTGGCAAACAAACTCAACCAAAGATACGACCTAAAACTTCTGAGTGAAGTGATAGAGTAGTCAGCTGTGATGCAATTATTCATAGAAGATGACAGTGGAGAAACGTACCATCAGTTGATGACTATCAATAATACACTCATAAAGTGATTCAGGTAGGAACATCTTATATATTTTGACTGTGAGGCCCAACATGCTTAGTTATCCTCAGGACATTCTTCTGATGCAATTTTGATAGGCGGGGAGAACATCATCCTTTTCATAGGATGTATCGTAGTACTAGTGATGTTGTAGGAGGATGTGTTGAAGGAGTTACATAAACCCTAATTGGGGGTGAATCCTAGTGTGGTGAAGATGATCCAAGACCTCCAACATCATAACTCATGGCCAGAGATGATTAAAGAAGTGGCATAGTATGATTCATGATGCCTTACATGTCAGTATGTGAAGGCCATGCATAAGAACCCAATAAGATTTACATAACCACTAGAGGTTCTAGACTAGAAATGGGATGATATATCATTTGAATTCATTATAGAGTAACCACATAGTTTTAGGGTCCACAATTCTATCTGAGTGATTGTAGACTGACTCACCAAGTCATATCAATTTCTACTCATTTGGGAGATGGGAACATTAGACGGATTGGGACACATATATTTACATGAAGATATTGAATCTTTATAGGGTGCCTTCGAAGATCATCTCAGACTGTGATACACTATTTACTTCCCGGTATTGCATGGGATTTCATGAGGATTTTGGGACTTAGTTGCACTTGGGCATAGACTTTCACGCCCAGACAGATGGTCTAACATAGAAGACCATTCAATCCTTGGAGGGCACGCTTCTTGATTGTGTCCTATATTTTGGTCGTAGTTGAGAGGGACATCATACAATTGTGGTGATTGCGTACAACAACAAATACTATTCCACAATTGGTATAACATATTTTGAGGCCTTGTACGAGAGGCATTGTAGATCATCTCTATGCTGGACAGACCCAGGGGATTTAGCACTCATGTTTCCAGAGATGGTACGGGCTACCCCAGAGAAGGTACATATCATCCAGGAGTGGATGAGGACTGCATAGAGCAGGCATCAAATTAATTCTAACATAAGATGGAGATGATTGGAGTTTGATGAGGGAAACAATGTTTTTATTCTGATATCACCCTTATGGGGATTTTCGATATTTGGATGGGGAGACAAGATATGTTTGAGGTTTATCGGACCATTTCATATTTTGAGAAGAGTTAGTGAGGTGGCGCACTACCATGCTCTTCCACCACAGAGGCATCAGGTGGATGTTGATTTCCATGTGTTACAGTTGAGTAGGTACATGAATGATCTATAAATCATCAATTGAATGGGGAGAGATGGAAATTGATGATTGGGAAAAAAATTTAAAATTTCCATAAGATATGGAGGATCAAAGAGAGTGGGTCCTTCATGGATGGTTGATCCCTCTAGTGCGTGTTCGATGACAACACAAGAATATCTATGCGGGAACATGGGAGCAAGAGGCTCAGATTCATGCTTAGTTCCCCCATTTTATTTTTATCCTTGTTTTGGATTACGAGTTAGTGAACCCAAAAAGAATGTAGTAATGTAATGTCTCGTAAATTCGATGGTTTAATATTATATAGAATTATTTCAAGAGAATTTGTTGAGACAATGATTAAATATGTGGTTCGGAGTTTCTGAAATGATATGTTGAAAAATTTTAAACATTTAATATTGTGTGTGAGCATATTTCATAACAATTTGGAATAAAAACTAAACAATTTCCTAGATATGAAATCTAAGGAAACAATTTCTTTTAGGATGGTGGGTTTACCCTAGGCGCGACTTATATTTTGTCGGTGCATGCCTCCATTGAGAAAACATGAAAATGTAATAACCAAGAATAAAATTATTATATAAAATTATTTATTCATTAAAATTATGAAATATCATGAAAGGTGATTTAGATTAAAAATTCAAGACCCCCATTGATCTTGAGAAGATATTTTTTGTTTAGGAATATCCTAACATTGTTCGATGTGGCAAAACAATGGTAGTATGTTTTTTTTCTATATGTAATCATTATTTTTTTTGTCTAATTCATACAACTCCTAAATGGTAACATCGATTGAAAATCTGAAGGTACCATTGAGATCTTGGGGGTGTTTTACCCTTAGGCAGTGCCAAACCTCAACCGTTGTGGGACGATGGTGAAAGATATATTTTGAAAAAAATTTATGTATCATTTAAAAAAATGTTCTAGTTGGTATTACATTCATTTAAACATGTGATCAGATCAATAATATGATGGAACTGTTTAATTCAGAATGCCATGATTTTTAAAAGAAGGGACAAATCATTACTGGTGTGGGTCAATTGAAAATGATAAATTTTAGTCTATTAGTAAAATAAACATAAAATAAACATAAAATTTATTCAATTATTATTTAATTCAAACTGTTTCAACTATGACACAATGACTATTCAGTGAATGGTTGATGCGACGATGAAACGTTGAATCATTAATCAATCTCATTAATGGGATAGTGTGTGGATGAACAACACATCTCCATCCCTTAATTAATCAAAAATCCATAGTTGAAAAACAATGCTGGGAAATTTTCTAACGAACGATAATTCCCCCTCTCTCTCTATCCTGAATTGACTATTAATACCTTCGATGAATTCCATATAACAATCAATAGAAAATGGTGGTGGGATGGATTCATGAGTGGAGGAATAGAGATGGATTCTAATATAATGAGGATCGACAACAACTCATTGTTCGTCCCTCATCAAATATGGACCCTTAATCTAGGTTGGGGTTTATTTGTTTTATGTTTACCCTGTTCTTATTCAAAAACATCGAACACAAAACAATCCATGAATAGGTTGATTGAAGAATCATATTTTCTTTCAATAGGGTGTCTACCATTGGGTTATTATTCTGAGATTGGTAATTAACTAATTGATCTATGATCCCAAGCCTCCAATATTTTTAAACATCTAATAAAGTTGGTGTGGGCCAACACAGACAAGGCCTGAGTCCCTCAGCTTATGTGTTCTTCATGGAAACATCCTTAAAATTTAGGAATGGTCGATCCAAGGTTTTGGAATTTATGGCACTGAACCGATAGTCCTGAGGAAACATACATATCTGATATTGGACACCAGAGTAGACCGAGCGACCCACAGAGGGGACCACAGGCATGAAACCCCTGACGTAGTAGGGCTGGTGACCCAAGGCAAGAAGTGGCACTACCCCGATCACTGAAAACAGGATATAGTGGCCCAACTAACGATTTTAGTTGGTCCACATTAGCCAACCTAGACAATGGGATAATGTCATGATGTACAGTGTATCAGGCTAGGAAAATAGTCTGGCCCTCCTCTGCAATCAATGCCGGATAAATTTGGGTCACTGGGTGACCATGTAGATTTCACAAACGACCAATATCGACAGGATCATCTGAGGCCCCATGGGCCAGATGGATAGGATCGTGTCATGCGGGACCCTGGGTCAGGTTGGTCGGGTCGTTCTGAACCAGTCGAACTAGGCCCGAATATAACCAACCCCTTTTTACAATAACGGACATATCTCATATACCATTTGTCTGATTGACACACCATCTGTGGTGTTAGAACCCATGAGACATGGAGATCATTATATATTCATATATGAATGATTTCATCGATGTTGACCCTGTGAGACTCTGTGAATAAACTATCAGTGAGATTCACTGACTCAACTACACAATTAGTATTCATGAAATAACTACCTAGTGAGACTCTATGACTTATCACTTAGTGAGACTGCTTGACTCATCAACCCAGCGAGAAACTCTGACTCAGCTATCAACGAGACTCCATGAATTAGATTCCCTAGAAGACATCCTGACATAGCTACCTAGAAAGACATTGTGACTCAACTATTAGAGAGACTTCGTGACTCAGCTACCAAATGAGACTTCATGACTCAGTTATCAGTGAGGCTCCATGACATAGCTACCCAACACGACTTTGTTAATTAGATAATAAATAGTTATAGGTAGCCTATCTAGCCTAATAGACTCATATAGGTCTTTTTTCCATTGTAGTGATTGATGTTTAGTGTTTCCAACTGGTTTTTTTCTACCAAAACATTAAGTTATACATATGTCGAGCTGACTCTTGTGACTCTAATATTTTTGACTATTTTGGGATTTCTTTTATCGTTTAATGGGTGACCCAAGTTTATTTCATGGTCGCTACTTATTATATCATTACTCACTAATGCACAGGCACCGCCAGCACGTGGTGTGTCTGGTGTAGATGAACGGCATCTTAACAGAGGACATGGTGGCCTAGGACTAGGTAGTTCCCCTTGAGGTCATGCATGCCAGAGGTGTTTCTATGGCTTATGTATGATAATCTATACATAAGCATCATGCAAGGGTTCTAATGGACAACTATTAGAGTTTTCTAGTTTTTTCCTATCACCAATTCTTCCTTTGTTGGATTTGTATTATAACCCATTTTACCTACAGTTTTTACATATACTCAGTGGTTGTTTAGTGGAATGCATGTTTACTTTTCAAAATTTGGGATGTGGTTGATTGTGTGTGCATATAGGTAATCATGAAAATGCCTCTCATTTGTAGGTTGATGCTTTCAGAATAAGGTTCCAACCCCGAGAATATAAGAGGGTGGATTGGGGTATGTCATGGAATGATTTTCGGAGGACCGGTCATGAAACTATTGGCCTTTTTACAAAAATAGTTGTCAATGATAGATAGAAACACTCAATTGGAGTCATATAGGTCATACCATGAATCAAATTAAGTTACAACTAATTCATGAACATCTCATAATCACTTATAAAAAGAATTTCATAAAATATCAAGACAATATAAATTCCTTTTTTCAATTTTGAGAAAATAATTTTGTTTTTTTACTAAAATTGATGTCAATTTTAAATAAATATGCACATAGAGTAATAAATGTAAAACCATGAATATTATTAAGTTGTTGAGGATTCCTACATGATCCATATTAATTATGGAATATTTTATGAATGTTTCCCAAGAATCTGAGTTAGTTTTCATAATTTTGATTATGACACATATAAATTTTATTAAAATTTTATTTTAACCTTGAAATACACATATTGTATCATTTATATCCCTAAATGTATCATATTTACGTGCCACTAATTATTACATGTTATAGATGATTTATAAATCATTTCGATAAATTATCAAGGAAATAGTTTCTGTTTTCTCGGTTATAAATGAGTAACACTTTTCAACGTATATGTTGAATTTAAACTAATAACAGACACATTGAGTTAGTTGTATTTTTCTATTAAAATTAATAGAAATTTAAAATATAATCAAGTAAATGGAGTCCTTTCAGTCACATTTTGTGT
Source organism: Viscum album (assembly GCA_963277665.1). NCBI lineage: Eukaryota > Viridiplantae > Streptophyta > Magnoliopsida > Santalales > Viscaceae > Viscum > Viscum album. Next base: position 692,882,621 of record OY728152.1, read on the forward strand.
TTGATTGAGGTACAACTGATTCATGAAAGTCCCAAAGTCTCATAACAATCCTATCATTCAATGTGACCATGATTTTTATGGAATTTATTTGTCGATCTGCCAACACTGAATAAGAAGCATATAAAAAAGCACATTAACTTTGAAAAACATTCCAAATATATATAAAAATATTATGTTATTAATATTTAAATAATAAATGAAACATAATTATAAAACAATAAAAAAAATTATTTGGATAATAAATTTTATATTAATATATCAGGATTAACTCTGAAATTTAGTAGAGGGATCATGGTTTCTCTTCCTACAATGGAAGTGTATTGAAAATGAATGATAAATATAAATTTCAACACAAAAGGGGTGAACGGTTTTATGGGAGAATAAATATGTGAATGTTTTCGTGTAAAAATGCTTAATAGTTAGATAGTGCCGCCTAACTCAACGATAAGAATATACATGTACATGAAATCCATTATAATGTGAGTAATTATAAAAATTATTAAATTAAATTTAAATATGAATAATTTCATTAATTTAATTGACAATGATTTTACTGTTCAAATATCTAGATTACCTTTTCAATTGAGAAGACATGGAAACATGGGTCTTCCATCAAAGGTAGTGGATTGAATTGTAATTAAGGGGTAAAATAAACATTCTAGGGGTAAAATGGATTTTAGGAAGAATATTTTTTTAGATATATTGGGGTATAAAGGCATGAATTTTTTATAGAGAACCCCTACTTAAAAAATAATCCTCTTTTATAATAAAACAATTATTATGTGAGTAAAAGTAAAAACAAATAAACTAAACATAAATATGAAAAAATACATTTATTCTATTCCCAATGATTTTTCAATGATAATATCAAGATTACCTCTATAATTGAGTATAGGTAGTGTCGTTTTTTCCTACAATGGCAGTGGAGTGAGCATGAAAGAAATTGATATATGCAACAATACATGGGAGAAATATTTTTAAGGTAGAAAAAGACTGTGGATGTTTTGGTGTAGAAAGGAATGAATGATAGTAATAGAACCCCATTTAGAAAAAAGGAACCAAATAAATATTAAATTATTTATTAAGATATTAATACCAAAAATAAATAAATTAATCATAAATACCAAAATATACATTATTTCTATGGAAATTGATTTTACTGTGTAAACATTAAGATTGCCTCTGTGGTTGAGAAGAGGTAGCGTAATTTCAATTTTAAAAAAATGAATGAACCATAATGGAAAGAACATATCTAATTTATATTTTATTATTGAAATATATTTATTCAATATGGGAAATTACACCAGGTATAAAACATTACTTCATATGGCATTAAATAGAATATGAGTCTTCTTAATGTTTGTCATACATTTTGAGGCAGAATGCCTAGAAATGAAAATGACGTTAAATCTTGCATCAAAACTTGATAGTCATGTGAGTTTAGTCCTTATAACATAAAATTATTCTTTGATATGGAATTTTTTATAGTTTATGAATACCCATTTTTAACACATACATTATTAAGGACAACGGAAATTTTCAATTATGAGTATGAAAATTATTTTTTTAATAAAATTCCATTTTAAACTCAAAACACACACTTTGACCTATACTAATCACATCATATTTCTGATTGAAATGAGAGTGAATCATGCATGTAATAAATAAATTATTAAACAATGTCATAAAATATCAAAAAAAAATAGTGTATTTAATTTGATTTCAGGGAGTGAATTTTTTTGAACATTATTTTCAATTTTATCTTCATAATAGACAAATTTAGTCATAGTGGTAACAACATGTGTATAATTTATGTGTGGATGATTCTTTTACATCTCAAATGACATATGTATCACTTAACAATGTGTAAATTAAATACATGCCCCAACTGAACACTTTTTCCAATAAAATTAAAGTCTCTAATTTTTTAAATAAAATAAAACATTTTACAAAAAAATGTTTTATTGATAAAAATATATAATAAATCATGAACCTATTACTTTTTAATATTTTATTAAGATATGTATATATATAATTGAGGGTAAAAATAAATTTGATTCATCATTATGTATTCCTCCACCTCAAATAAGAATAAATAATTTTAGTAAAATATACTCATGAGATGAATTTAGACAATAGTAACACAATTCTCCCAGGATGTGTAGCACTATAGTTGCGTATTTTCATTATTCCTTCTCCTCCCTCTACATTTCTTTCTCTCCCTTCACTCTAACATTTATCAGGTTGTGTGGAGATTCTATGTTGATGGAGTTGGGGGAAATGGAGTCGGTGAGTTTATAACTAGTATTAATGGCGTAATTATCACTAATGGATGGAATTTACCCTTTAGAGAACAAAATAAAGTTCAATTATCATCCTCATCATCTAACATTCAAATCATTTATCACATCATTTTTCTATTTGAAACACATCCTTTAACTCTGGGGAACAACATCGTATGTTGTTTGAAATAGTCTAATTAGTATTCATACATGGTGTGGCAAATTCTCAGAGTCGTACGAGAAACATAAAAGTGATGTGGAATGAGTCTCGAGAAAAAAAATGTAATTTAAAATTTTCCAGAGATTAAGATGATGAGGATGAGAATTTTATTTCATTTTGTTCTATGAAGGGATATATGTCTACCATTATTTATTAAAACACCAAAAGAACAATTCATTAACTCGACACCTCCATTTTCAACAAATCCTTCATGAGAAAAGCTCCCCACAATAAGTAAAACGATCGAGTTAAGGATAAGAAAGAAATAGAGAGGGTGGAGATGGATGAATAAGAATACAAAATTGTAGTGCTACACAGCTCCAGGGGTATTGGGTTGCTAAAATGTAATTTTAGCTAACGACTGTATGACACAGAAATTATTATTTTTTCATTTGACCTGGAGGGAGAGTTAATGATAATTTACTTTCATTTTTATACTTGAATTTATACACAATGATTCGAATAAAAAATTAATAAAATAATTGGTTGGTTATTTTTTATAATGTTTTGTTTGATAATTTTTTAAATAGGTTTTGTTTTATTAATAAAATGAAATGGTTTTATTTGATTGGATAAAGTGGTCAATGGAAGCTTGTTCATATATCAAAATTACCTCAATGGGAAATAATCCTGAACGGGGTTCACAACATTGATAATCAAAAACAATAAATTGGGGATGACTCTTCATTGAAACCAATGTTCTCAAAGGCACACGATGCAATAAAGCGTTATTTCTTCAAGGGGATGTGGTGTGGGGTGGAACTAAGGCACATGCGTAGAAACATATATATTTATATATATGTTTATTATTATTATTATTATTATAATATAGATATATATATTTACTTATTTTTTTTCCTTTTCCATATTATATATATGTGTATAATTTTAATTAATATATATATATATACATATATTTATATTTGTTTTGTTTTTATTATTTAGGTTCTTTTTTCCAGTTTTGTCATGGGGATTCCACTTCCATGAAGGAAGTAATGTGGTCTTCTTCCCTAGTGGGATATCATAATGGTGGCATTAGGAATGCATGAATCATGGGTTCTCTTTTTTGGGGGTGGTGCGAAAGGGTGTTTCGTAAAGCCACAATTTACTCGATCGCTCGCACCCATGATTTCCATCCTTTTCTACAAACTGTGATATCCTATACCCTACCCATTATTTTTTTGGTCTCTTGAACCCATGATTTCTACCACCATAGTGAACCATTACTGCGCTTGGCTCTATAATGCCTCATGGGTTTGCACCTGAGGTGTGCGCCTTTGGAACAACTCGGTGAGGTTGCACTAGTTATGACCCGCCTCACCTCATGCCATGGTGTACTATGGCACATCCCTTTGACAACATTGTTATATACATATATAAATAAAATGAATCTACCGAATGATTATACATATATGTCATAAATATACGTGTATTAAATTAGTAAATATCATTTAATATAATTAGATATATATATATATATTATTTATCATATTTAAATTTATTTAAATATTCAATATGTTATACGATGTGTGTATATATATAATACTATTTCATCTAATAAAACTAAAAAAATACCATTAATAATAATTTATAAATTTAATTACTTTTAAATAATAATTACTCTATGCAACTTATTATAAAATATAATTATTTAAATTTTGTAAATTTTTATTATTTAAATAAATTGTATTTTGTTACATAATTTGAATATTTTGAACATAACATGAGTTAACAAAATATTATTTCTTATTTATGTATAAATATATTAATATGGATTAAATTTATAAATAGACCTAAAATGTATATTTATAACTAAAATGATGAATGCATGAAAATTATTTCAATTATATAGAATTTGATTACTCCCAGTATTTTTGTTTTGGGAAAAATGATATAGAAACCTACAAGTTATATGATGGGAAACTAATAAGCATTGACCCATCATTGAGATTATATATGGAGGAATATACAAAAGTATCCATTTAGAAATAATACACATCCACAAGATATATCATAAAAAAGGATAAAAACATAGAAACCCTTGCAACATATATCCCACAAACATTTGAACATATAAATATATAAAATAGAATTAAAATATACAAATTCACTTACATGATTTTTTTAAAATAATATATTGTTGGCACTATTCACAATCAATGGACTGATAATTGGATTGCAAAATCAATTTTCTTCTTAATTAATATTTTTATTTCGAAAACCTCATACATTTCTACAGTATATGTAACATTTAAATAATTCATTTACCAACAGATCTGATGTTATTCACTATTATATAAAAAGAATGATAAAATTATGCTTGCGGATAAAAATGGTGTATATTGGTAGACAATGATTCAAATTGATTGAAGACAACAATTAAAAAACCAAAACAGGATATTGAAAATTGTATTCATGAAAAAATAGATCATAAATAATATCAAAACAGAATACAACAACCAGAGCATAAATACAAATTCCATAAAGGAAAATAAAAAACTATTGGATCCAAATCATGAAACTCAAAACACAGAATGTAAATATGAACCTATAATGGAAAACAAAAGCCTACCATGCTAGGTTGATGAAAATATGAGAACCACAAATCGAGATCTCAATGTTTTCTTTAGAAACCCTAACATCAACCAATCACCGTATGCTGATTGATGTTTGAGTAAATGGAGGTAGTAGGTTTCTATGATTAGATGTTCAATTCATCGAAGAGGAGTGTCATTAATTGGTTGATTATACAGAAATCATCTTATATCAAAAACGGTTCACAATATCATAGGATTTTTTAAATAGATCGGGATACTTTTATAAGAACATATTATTTATTCTCTCATAAAAGGAACATTTATTTGGGATTGTTTTAGAAATGATTAAAGAGGTACATTATCAGTACTAAAAATGCAATGATATAGCTTCATTTTTATAATTTCTAAAAAATGAACTGAGAAAGATATATTTTTTAATGATTATTATGTACGAATTGGTAAAGTATTTATAATTATAATTAAAATTATTTTTTTAAGTATATATATATGATTTATCAATATATATAAATATAAATATAATAAATGTATTGTTTATTTAAATAAATATATTACAATTATTATATTATTTTAATAAATAATTATTAATTTATATTTAATTAATTTTTTAAATAATATTTATATTTTTATATATCTTTATATAATTATATATAAATATATTATAAATATTTATAAATATAAATAGAGTAAATATATTCATTACTTAAGTCAGTTTAATTTAAATTTAATAATTATTTAAATATATAAAATTATTTATTTATAATTATATTAATACCAGTAAAAACATTTATTTTATTATAATTACAAATATACACTTTTATAAATATAATATCTACATTTTTATAAAAAAATTTCAAATATTTTTAAAATTTATTTTATTCAAATATTTTTTTAGAATTATTGATTAATAACTAATTTTAAGTGATTTCATGTTAAAAATGAGTGAAATTGAATAATTTCCAAATAAGTACACTTTATTTATATTGAAAAAATGGATATTTTTTTCTATGTAAATTGAATATAAAAATGAATTAAATTTATATTTTCGAAATGAATAAAACACACTTCTGATATATGTTAAATTGAAAATTCAAAGGACATTAAATTATATGTCAATTAATCTATGCAAAAAGTCAGAATTTTTAATTCATATTAATTCTTTAATATAAATCATTATTCACTAAATATAACACATAAATATTTTATAATAAAAAGAATCATATTTATATACATCGATTTATATCTAAATATAAAATATATAATATTTATTAACATTATAAATAATCTTCTAATTGATAATATATTTAATATTTTTCTCAATTTACTAATTTTCAATTTTAATTTTATTTATTTTAATTTTTCAAATAAATATATTTAATAAATACTATTTTCTAGTATTTATAATTTATATACAGTATAATCAATTTATTCATTTTTATCAATATTTATTTAATTAACAAAACATGCAATATTTTTTTTAATAAAATTATTATTATTTTATTAATTTAATTATATTATTTTAATTGTTTAGACCATTATCAATGCAAAAATGTACAGATAATTTACTCATCTATGTGAACATCAAAATATCACTTGTAATGGGTACCCTTTATCAGTGCTAAAAATAATTTGCTGATAAAGAGTACACATTTTTTGGATAAAAATAAAGTGATGATAAATCATACTCTTTATCAGCACAAAAAAGTGCTCATAATGGGTTAAATATATCAGTTTTTAGGGCTGATGAAGATTCCATTTATGTATGATTTTTCTAGATATAATAAATACATGCGCTATGATTGCCAGTTTTGTAGTAGTGTGCAAAACATGTTGCTGATAATGACTGTACTTGCTGTGAAAGGCTGTTTTCTGAAAGTCAGAATATTTTATCCTCAACTAGTGGAAACCATATCGATGAACGTTCATTGAGAACCACATATCCACTCTCAAATAATCAAATAGATCATCAATATTTTGAAATGGATATTTTTCTATTATTATCACTCAATTGAGTTTTGTATATTCAACACAAATTCTATGTTGACCATCATAATTCTTAGAAAATAGAACCAGTGCTGCCCAAGGAGGCATGATCATATGTATAAGTCCTACCCCAAGATGAAATTCCTCCTTGGAGTTTAGGTCTTTCATTTCAGCCAGTGAAACGCAGTAAGAGGGAAAAGAATATGGTTGATTATTATGAACTAAATCACTTGAAAAATCGACCTCCAATACTGGTGGAAAAAAGAAATAATAGTGGGAATCACGTCGAAGAACTCGATGATGAATGGACAGATATCACGACACCATGATTTCCACTCCAGATCCAATGAAGTCATTTATTTCACTTTCGAAAACCCCAGATAAGATGTTCTGACTCTACTCAACCATGAGTCACATTTTTTTCAAATACACCATACACACTAATAGGTGTAGTGAAGGTGGGATGTCAAATATAATATACAATCTAATGCTTATTGTGGATTAGAAAATCCCTAACAAAAAATGACGTAATGTTATCTCATGTCGTGAATTGAAAAATACCCAAAGATCACTACATCTGTTTGTGAGAAAAAAATAAGAAGGGATATAGAGACCCTTCTCTCCCATTATAACATGTGGTGTATTAATATTCACTACACATGATAAATTATCCATAAAATGATTTAGATGATTATAATTACTGGTTGATTTAACGAATGAGATGCACAAGAATCAAATATGGTAGTCACTAATGAATAATCTATAGTTATGTTACATATCACAGTCGCTGGACCAGTATCCTCTTTCCATAGGACTCTTCTCATAGGTGAAAAAGCTCCACTCTGGATCCTTGTGGATTTAACCCTTTTTTACTTGAACCAAATGAATGCACAATAGTTTAAGAATTTTCTTATGTTAAAATTAAACACTTATGAATGGAATAATCATAGAGGTACCTCTACAAGTTTTTTGAGAATCCACAGGAGCCCCAATTCTTGGTTTCCTTAGTGAAAACACTATTCGAATTTCCTTTAATAATTTATTGGAAATAGATTAAATGAATTTTTCCAGGTACAAAATGTGGTTTAGAAAATCCATTCCATAGATAATCACTATGAGATTCATCATGATTCCTCCTAACCTCATATTAATTAACACTGGAACTGGGAAAGAAAGAAGCCCATGAATACCATGACATACCAGCCATGTCCATCTCGACCATCAGTTCTCTATCAAATAAATCAACATAAGAATAAATTATCAATATGACAAATAGAGAATGAATATCTGGATGAAGGACTAAATCGAAACTTTTCACCCTCATCTTGTCATTCGATAATATATCAGATGATAAATGAACAAGCTCAACAAAATGGTTTTCATACTCTATTAGGGTTATCTCATCCTTCTCGAGTGTGAGGAACTTAGTGGAATTGTCTAATGGAATCGACTATATAATGAATTGTTTGGTGACATGAATATTAAAGAATATCCACTATAATCCCCGATCTATTGTTGTCATTACAGTCATGTTCCACCATATCCTTCTTGGACTATATAGCACGAAAGTGGAATGGTTCGCATTAATTTCATTATGGGTCTCCAAAACAAAAACAAATTCTCCATTCATCTGAAGCACTCCTCAAAATCATTAGGATAATTTGAGTACTTGAATGGTTTCTGATAATAGAGAAGGCACTCTAGATAACTAATCATGAGAAACCCATCTAAGGTTCCATATCCAGACCATTAAAGGGAATTACAATTGGTACATGTCTTAATGCTTGTAATTCTTGCACAATCACCTCAACCTGAATCAGGTCCACATGTGGATTAACACACTATGTTTTTGCAACAATATCCTCCTGCATCTAATTCACATATCTTTATGGAGTCATGATTATAAAGTCCCATCCATAAACATTACATAATCTTGAGTTATGTTAATAATTAATAGTAAAGATATATTTAGGTTTATAATTTTAGAGAATTAGGCCATTACAATTAAATAAAAGACCAAGACATTACATGTGGATTGTTACACCAGTATCCACTATTTACACAAAAGGAATACGTTTAAACAATACCTGGGTTATTTTTATTGATAAAAGTGTTCATGAATTATTACTTTATCATACCCATCCATATACCATGTAGAAAACACTTCCAAAACATGGGATGAGCTTAGATATTTTAGTAATGAATATGAAATAATTAATAAACCCATTATTTAATGAATGTTTATGACCCATGATAACATTACCAAAAAATCATTCTCTTCACCCATAAAACACATAATACATATATTAAATGATGTAATCATATCATTCCTACAAAACATCATAAAAATCGTAAATCTGAATGTCAACTTGTGGTATCCATATCATATTAACTTTATAACTTTCATGGATTCAAAAAGAGTAATCTTCATGGTTACATTGGAAATACCCATCACAATATATCAACTAAATATCTTAGGAGAAACCTGAACATTTACCTTTGTCACATTACCCAATTCATTCGACAGATATTATTGGATCAACCGCCCATGGATTTTCATATAACCACCCAAATTCAAAATCAATCTTCAATAACCATAACATAATCATAACACACAAAAAAGCATAATGGAAAAAGAACAATTCCATATTGAAATCATAAGAAATCAGGTAAAAATATTGATATAATAAATCCATTCTAAAAAAAATTTTCAATAACGAAATACATGAAAAAGAATTTGGTATTTAATTTTCTTTTTAAAAACATTGCAACTTGGAGATGATGCCAAATACAAAGTAATGGCTAATGTGGGGAAAATGGTCATTGTCTCCGTATGAATTAACAAAACATTCCATTTTTTTAGTAATATTATTAGTAGAAGATGATTCCTTTTTAATAAAATTGAAATAAATTAAAATAATAAGTTCATAATTATGAACCGTATAAAATAAGGAGGTGTATATTATCAAAATATTCCACAATAAAAGGAGATTGAGTTGATGTCCCTTACAAATATCGTATCACTAGATTAAAGTTAAATAAATGAAATTATTACCTATGAAAATTTAAATAAGCCCAATATAAGTGAATATATAGTGTAAAATTATCATAGTTCATTAACAAATATTCATTAAGAACACAAAACCAATGACATGTATAATTAATTCAATGAATGCAGATCGAGTTTATATTTCCTTTACCATGAGTCAGACTCGTCGCGTATAATGGTTATGATCCTGAGTAATAAACATTAGATAATTTCTACTTGATTCAGATACAATTTAAAGTTCATATTTAGTTTTATATCATTTATTATCATTTTATAACTATTAGTTTACTATTAGTGTCAATATCAGGAATTTTTTCAATGTTTGGTAAATGAGTCAGAAATGAATTTATTTTGATTAATATTATCAATGTGGTCATAATGACATTGTATTTATAAATATATTTATGATTTAAATATCATATATAATTTTTATATATGTAATTATAATATTCCATAAAAATTAGAGATAGGAAATGAAATGCACCGTTCTGGGAGACGGTAGGTCTTTCGTACGAAAGAACACTACATTTATTTCATTATCATGTTAATAGAATGAAAATTAAATGATAAATAGTTATATTAAATTATATTTTAATATATAGATTATATTGCTTTCAGAAGATCATTAATTCTATCCTTTATATGCTCTGTGCATGGAATGAATGATTCATATAACATTGAGGGGGCGGTCGACTACACTTCTTCAAATTAAATTTGTGTTTATACACATTTTAGAAAACAATAATTAGTTTTAATAAAAAATAGATATCATATATAAATAATTTTACAACATATTGGCGACCAAGAGAGGTGGTAAGAGAAAATTGATCAATTATTGTTTCATTAGGCATATGTTCACCATACATAGAAATAATATGTTTTTATCCATTTGTTGGAGGTGTGTGTAAATTTTGGTAGAAACATTATCATAACAACAGGTTAGTATATTTAGGATACTGTTTTTGTAATAAAATAACTAAATAAAAAGAGTTTATGGGGTTGGATAAAGAAAATAAAAAATAAGATCTAAACAGAAGATATTACCTCTAAATAAGGTAACTCTTTTTGATTTATTATATATGGATTACATGAGTGGAATTATACCCAATTTAAGGATTTTAGGATTATGATATGTATATATTGTTAGATAACTTTAATATTTTTAATGAAACACGTGTTAAAAAAATATTATTGGTTATTTATGTATAAATATATTACAGTTGATTAAATGTATAAATAGACCGAAAATGTATATGTATACCTAAAATTATTGATGCCTGAAAATAATTTATTTTATATAGAATTTGATAACTCCCATTAATTTTTTTTGGAAAAAATGATGTAGAAAACTACAAATTATATGAAGGCCACCTAAAAAGTATTGACCCGTCCTTGAGATTATTTGGTTGTCCATATAAAAGTTTCCAGAAAAATAAAAAATACGAACATGATATATCGGAAAAAAGAATAAAAACCAAGAAACCCTAGAAAAATATATACCATAAACATTTGAAAATATAAATATATAAAATGGAATTTATATACACAAATCCCCTTACATGAATTGTTTAAAATAATCTTCTGTTGGTACTTTTTTACAATCAACAAACTAATAATTGGTTTGCAAAATAAATTTTCATCTAAATTAATATTTTTATATCCAAAACCTCATAAATTTCAACAGTAGAAGAAACATTTACTTAATTATTTACCTCCAGATCTGAGGAGATTCAATAATATTTCAAAAGAATTATAAAATTATACTAGCAGAGAAAAATGGGGTATATAGGTAGACACTGAGGCAAATTGATTAAAGACAACAATTTAAAAACAAAAACAGTATATCCAAATTATTATTCAAGCAATAATGAAACATAAATAATATCAAAATAATATACAACAACCAGAGCATAAATACAAATTACACAAAGGAAAATAAATAAAAAGTATATCATGATCTTGGAACTCAAAATATAGAATGTAATTCTGATCCTACAATGGAAAACAGAAGCCTACCTTGCTGGGTTGATGAAAATATGAGAACCACAAATCTAGATCTAGATGTTTTATTTAGAAATAATAAATTCAACCAAACATCATAAGACAGATGATGTTTCAGTAACTGGAGTTAGTGGGTTTCTTTGATTCGGTCTTCAATTCACTAAGTAGGAGAGTCTTCAATTGGTTGATTATATATAAATCATTTTATATCACAACAGGTTCACAATATCATATATTTTTTAAATAGATCAGGATAATTTTATAAATTCATATTATTTATGCTCTCATAAAAGGAACATTTATTATGTTTTTTTAGAATTGACAAAATAAGTACATTTTCAATGCAAAAATGGAACTGATATAGCGTCATTTTTATCATTTCTATAAAAATATCTGATAAAGATATATTTAATTATTGATTATTACGTAAGAACTGGAAAATTATATATAATTATAATAATAATTAATTTTTAAAATAAATATATATATATAATTAATCAATATATATAAATATAAATATATTAAATATATTCTAAATATAAATAAATTTATTAAAATTTTTAAATTTTTTAATTAATAATTATTTATTTATATTTAATTATTTTTTTAAATAATATTTATTTTAGTATATATATTTATATAATTATATATAAATATATTATAAATTTTTATAAATATAAATACTGTAAATATTTTCATTAATTAAGTAAGTTTATTTTAAAATTAATAATTATTTAAATATATAAAATTAGTTATTTAAAATTATATAAATACAATTAAAAAATATTTATTTATTTATAATTAGAAATATACAATTATATAAATATAGTATGTACATTTTTATATAAATTTCTAAAATATTTATTAAAAATTATATTATTCAAAAAAAATTTAACATTATTGATGAATATCAAATTTTAAGTGCACCCGTGTTAAAAAGGTCTGAAAATGAATAATTTCCAATTAAGTACAATTTAAATATATTGAAAAAATGGATATGTTTTTTCTATGTAAATTGAATATAAAAAAGAATTAAAGATATATTTGTGAAATCAATAAAACACACCTTTGATCTATTCAAAATTGAAAAATCAATGGACATTAAATTACATGTCGATTACACTATGCAAAAAGTAAGTATTTTTAATTCATATTAATTTTTTCTTTATAAATGATTATTCAATTAATATAACACATAAATATTATCTAATAAAAAGAATCATATTTATATACATTGTTATATATCTATATATAAAAAATATAATATTTATTAACATTATAAATAATCATCTAATTGGTAATATATTTAATATTTTTCTCAATTTACTTATTTTAAATTTTAAATTGATTAATTTTCATTTTTCAAATCTATATATTTAATAAATACTATTTTCAGTAATTATAATTTATATACATTATAATCCATTAATTCATTTTTATCAATATTTATTTAAATAAAAAAACATGTAATATATTTTTTAATAACATCATTTTTTATTGTTTATTTATTTTATTATTTAATTTTAATTATTCTAACGTTTATCAATTCTAAAAATATTTTGATAATTGACTCCTCTATGAGCACAAAAAAATAGCACTGGTAATGGATACCCTTTATCAGTGCTAAAAATAATGTCCTAAAAAATGGCACACATTATTTTAGATAACAATAAAGCGACGATAAATGGTACACTCTATCAGAAAAAAAAGTTCTCATAATGGGTTAAATTTATCAGTCATTTAGGGATAATGAAGATTCAATTTATCTGTGTTTTTTCTAGAAATAATAAATACATGTGCTCCAAATGCTAATTTTGTAGTAGTAGGCATAACCCGGTACTGAAAATGACTGTACATGCTACGAAAGGCATTATTTTGAATGTTAGAATATTTTATCCTCAAGTAAAGGAAACCAGATCGATGAACATTCATTGAGAACCCCATATCCAATATCAAATAATCAAATAGATCGTCAATATCTTGAAATGGAATTTTTTTTATAATCATCACTCAATTGAGTTTTTGATAATCAACACGCATTCAATGTTAACCATCAACATTATTATAAAATAAATCCAGTGATGCCCACGGAGGCATGCTCATAGGTATAAAGCCTTCCTCAAGATGATCATCTAGCTCATAGTTCAGGTCTTTCATTTCATCCAGTGCAACAATGTAAGAGGGAAAATAATATGGCTGAGTACTATGAACTAAATCAATAGAAAACCCAACCTCCATTGCTGGGGGGAAAGAGATAATAGAGGGAAACACATCGAATAACTCGATGATGATTGGAGGGATATCACCACACAATGATTTCCACTCCAGAACCAAATAAATAATATATTTCATGTGCGAAAACTCCAGATAAGATGGTCTGACTCTACTAAACCATGTTTCCCATTCTTTTTCAAATACACCATACACACTAATAGGTGTAGTGAAGGTGACTCGTCAAATATAAAAAACAATCTAATGCTTATTGTGGATGAGCCAATCCATCCCAAAAAATGACGTAAAGTTATCTCAAGTCATCAATGAAAAATATCCAAAAGGCTCGACACATGTTTCTGATAAAAAAAAGAATGGATATAGAGACCCTTCTCTCCCTTTATAACAATAGGCTTATTAATATTCACTCCTCAAGATAAAATATCCATAGGAATATTTATATGATTAACATTAAAAGTTGAATTAAATAATGATATGCACTATTATCAAATATGGTAGTCTATAATGATTAATCTATAGTTATGGTACATCTCATAGTCACTAGAAAAATATCTTCTTCCGATGGGACTCATCTCATAGGTGAAAAACCATCACTCTGGACCCTTGTGGATGTAACCCTTTTCTACATGAACCAAATGATTGTGCAATAGTTTTATAATTTTCATATGATCCATTTACACTATTATGAGTGGAATAAGAATAGAGGAACCTCTACATGTTATTTGAGAATCCAAAAGAGCCACTATTCTTTGGTGCCTTAGTGAAAACACACTTCGAATTTCCTTTACTACTAACTTGGAAATAGATTAAATGAGATTTTCCAGGTACAAAAGTTGGTTTATAAAATCCATTCCATCGAAAAAATCTATGAGATTCATCATGATTATACTGTAACATAGATTAATTCACAGTGAAACTAGGAAAGAAGAAGCTCATGAATACCCTGACATACCTGCCAGTTCCATCTTGACCATCGTTTCTATATCAAGTAAATCAGCTTAAGAATAAATCATCAGTATGAAAAGACGAGAATGAATATTTGGATGAAGGAATAACTCGAAACTTTTAACCTTATTCTTCTTATTCGATAATATATCTGATGAAAAATGAAAAAACTCAACAAAATGGATTTCTTACTCCTTCAGGGTCCTCTCATCCTTCTCAACTGTGAAGAATATAGTGGTATTTTCTAACAGCATCGACTATAGAATGAATTGGTCATTGACATTAACATTAATGTATATCCACTATAATCCCTGATGCATCTTTCTCATTACAATCATGTACCACCATATCTTTCTTGGTATATATAGACCGAAGGTGGAATGGTTCACATTAATTTAATTCTGGGTATCCAAAACCCAAACAAATTATCCATTCAACTCAACAACTCCTCAGACTCATTACGATCATTTGAATAATAGAAAGGTTTCTAATATTGGAGATGTAACTATAGGGAACTAATCATGAGGACATCCATATATGGTTCGATATCTATATCATGAATAAGAATTCCAACTGGTTCCTGTCATAATGCTTGTAATTCTTGCACAATCACCTCTACCAGAATCAGGTCCACAAGTGGATTTACACACTATGGTTTTGCAATAACTTCATCATGCATCTGATTCCCATATCTTCAAGGACTCATTTTTATAAAGGCTCATTCATAAAAATTAAATAATTATTAGTTATGTTAATAATTCAAAATAATGTAATTTCTATTATTATAATTTTATATAATTATGTCATTACTATTTAATAAAAGACCCAGGCATTAAATGTGGATTGTTACACTCAGTATCCACTATTTACACCAAAGGAATACCATTAAACAATACATTATTTTTTTTGAAAAAAGTATCCATGAATTATTCCTTTCTCTTACCAATCCTTATAACATGTGGAAAACATTTCTAAAACATGGTATGAGCATAAATATCTTAGTAAGGAATATGAAATAATGAATAAAACTATTATTCAATCAATGTTTATGACCCATGATAAAATATTCAAAAAATCATACTCTTCACCTACAAAACATAAACTACTTATATTAAATCATTAAATCATATGATTCCTAAAAAAATCATAAAAATCATAAATTATAAATTAAATTTCTGGTATTCATATCATTGTAACTTTATAGCATTCATTGCTTCATGGGGAGTAATCTTCATTGTTACATTGTGAATACCCATCGTAGTATATCCACTAAATCTCTTTGGAGAAACCTAAATGTTTAACTTTGTCACATTAACCAATTTATTTGAAAGCTATCATGGGGTCACCCTCCCTTGGTTTATCATAGAACCACCTGTATTCCTAATCAATTCTCAATAACCATAACATAATCATAACACATGAACAAGAATAATGAAAAAATAATAAATCCATATTGAAATCATAAGAAATCATTTCAAAATATTGATTTAACAAATACATTATAAAAAATATTTAAATAACAAAATAAATAAAAATGAATTTTGTATTTTATTTTATTGTAAAAAACATTACAGATTGATGTGGATGCCAAATACAAAATAATGGATATAGTGGGGAAAATGGACATAGTCTTCGTATGGAATAAAAACATTACATTATTATTTTTTAGTAATATTATACATAGAAGAATATTCTTTTTTAATACCATTGAAAAAAATTAAAATAAAAAGGCCATAATTATGATCATTATAAAATAAAGAGGTGTATATTATCAAAATATGCCACACTAAAAGGAGGTTGAGTTGATTTCACTAACAAAGATCGTATCATTAGATTAAAGATAAATAAATGTCATTATTATGTGTGAAAATTAAAATACACCCAATATAAGTGGATATATATTGTAAAATAATCATAGTTCATTTACATATATTCACTAAAAATCAAAACCAATGACATGGATAATTAAATAAATGAATGGAGATCGAGTTTATTCTTCCTTTACCATGATTCTGACTCATCACGTACAATGGTTATGATCCTGAATAATAACCATAAGGCAATTTCTAATTGATTAAAAAACTATTTAATTTTCATTTTTATATTTTTATCATTTATTATGATTTTATAACTATTAGGAAATTATTACTGTCAATATCGATCATTATGTCAATGTTTGGTAAATGAGTCAAAAATGAATTTGTTTTGATTAAAATTATCAATGTGATCATAATAACAATATCATTATAAATAAATTAATGATTTAAATATCATATATATTTATTATATATGTATTTATAATATTCCATAGAAATTAGAGATAAGAAATGACATGCACTGTTCAAGGAGATGGTAGGTCATTCATACGCAAGAACACTGCATATTTTTCATTATCATGTTAATGGAATGAAAATTAAATTGTAAATAGTGATATTAAATTATATTATAATATATAGATTTTATTGGTTTCGTATATTAATTAATTATATCATTTATACACTTTGTGTAAATCTTGAATTTTTAATATAGCTTTGAGGGGGAGATAGTCTACACTTCCTCAAATTAAATTCGTGTTTTTACACATTTTAGGAAGAAAAAATGAATTTGAATAAAAAAAATAAAAAATAGAGAACTTATAAATATTATATATATTATATATAAATAATGTTACAACATATTTTCCACCATGATAGGTGGTAGGAGAAAATTGATCAATCATTGTTTCGTTAGAGAGTTATTCATCATACACAAAAACAATATGTTCATATACATTTGATATATGTGTCTATAAATTTAGGTAGAAAAATTATCATAACAACATCCGAGTATATGTAGGATATTGTTTTTTGTTATAAAAAAATTAAATAAAAAGAGTTTATGGGGTTAGATAAGGAAAATTAATAATAGGATCTTGAGAGATGATGTTACCTCTAAATCGGGAAACTCTTATTGATTTAAGATATAGGGCTTCCTTGAATGGAATTTTAAAAAATTTACGGATTCATGGATTATTTTATATATGATGGGATATTATTTGAGATGAATTTGGGTTTTCCAAGGGTCTTGAGAGTAGTGAGTAAGTGGTTAGAGTAGGCGGCCTTTTACAAGAGGGGGAGGGGCACTGTTGGATTATCTTGAAACATTATTTTAATATAAAATTATATTAAATTTATAATCGTTAAAAAGAGATATAATTAAATGACACAATGAAAATGACATATTTCCTCTCAACCAACAGGTTTTTGAAAAGCTTAGGTCACAAATTTAACTTTATCCTTTGGTTTTAACCCGTAGTTAAATAAATTAAATCTTACCATGCCTTCTTGAATTTTTACATTATTTTCTTAATATAGTTACAATAATAATACGGTGAACTAAAATTGGATAAATGTAATGACCCGGAATTTCAATATAATATTTTTTAATTAATGTGAATTTTACAGGTCTGTGAAAATTGAAGGTGTGCGATTCCGAGGCCCAGAATGCCTAAATGAATTTCTAAACTTTTTTCAGGTTCGTTCAGCAAACGTGGAGCAAGTTTTTTTATCATTTGAACCGGTGCTCAGAATTGTAATATGTGGGCATGGTTGAACATGCAGCGCTGGTATTCACTAAAAGAGACCTTCAACTCAACTATAGTATGTCATAAGTGGAAGTATGTTTTTTCACTTATTTTTTAAAGAATTAAAATAATATAAAATGGTGTAATATTATATTTTTATTTAATTTTTAAAATCTCATGTGGATGTTTCATTGGTGGGTACATCTAAATTAAAACCTTCCATGAGAGGTTATGGAGGTTGGGACCACAGAGCCTAAACCTCCCAATAGTGGTCATTGTGGTGGGGACCACTCGAGGATAAACTCCCTTGAACTCCTTCTTATGTGAAGGGATGCCATTTAAACATCCCCGACTTTAATGGTGCCTCCCTCAATTAATTAATTTTGGGACAACCTCATCAATTAATTAAGTGGAGAAAAATTAAATTATGTCACCAATTAAATTTGGTAATCATAGTGGAATTTGGATACTTTTCAATTTGGTGGAATTGGAAGAGGAGAAATATTGTGAGAAAATATCTCCAATGAAGAAGGATTCACTGACGATGAAATCTTCTCCAAATGCCATCGAAGGATCTCCAACGAGGAACATTTACACCGATGATCGAGAAGATGCTGTCGTCACCGACATCAGTCAATCCCCAACGACATCGTCTCCTTCCTCACGACCTCTGTCTTCAAATCAAACTAATGAGGTAGTGAGGGTGTCTGAATTATTTTTCCATACCCATTCATGTTATTTTTTTCATTCATGTAATATATTTTCTTGTTTCTCTATAATGTGGTGTGTATGGGCCAAACAAACATGGATTTTATTCTCCAATTTTTTGGGATAATTCTAGTGTTCTTCACGATGGATGTGGATGACTATCAACTGCGACGAAGGCGATGAAGGCATTGATGCCTCCGCGTGGTCATCCAAACCCGTGTCCTCTGTGTCATGGGGTGCTCTACCGCCTGTGGCCATCATGCCCCACAGGGCTCTGTGGCCCGCGACCTCCATGCCCCACGACGCTCCACCAACTGTGACCTCTGTGCCCTACGACGCTCCCCCAACGAGGCCTACTGCACTGCCCTGCGGCCTCGCCGCACCACCCTGCAGCCTAGCTGCACTTCCCCCACCCCTAAGATCCATATCGCGTCCCGTGGAAACCGCCGTCTCAGCCGAGACACCCCGTGGCCCCGCTATCATGGCACCACTACAGCCAAGCCCCTCCGGCTGAGCCGCCCAATGGCCTCTCGCCCTTGTGTCACCCCTTCGGGAAATCCGCCACGAGCCCTCGCGACACCCCCACAACCTCACATACCTCATGGTCTGCCATGTTAGACCCCAAAGGCATGGACTCCCTGTGGGCCGAGCGGGACAAAGCGGGCTAGGCCACCTAGAGGGCTGGGCTGGGTCGGACTGGACCTGGACCCACTTCGACCCATTTATGCATATTCGACAATATCATTGTCACTAGGAGTCCAATTTACAAACCACAAGTGGTGATGGAAACCATGGAGTGATAAAATATCTTTGGAATACCCCACTCGAGATTTGGATAATGTTGGGAAACTGTAGGGATAGATCGAGCACGAATCCAACTAGTACCTTTGAACTAAAAGGCAAATAACTTACTGACCGAGCGTTCAATTAACGCACCATCTATTTCCTTGAGACCCCTATGACGTGGTGGTCCTTTGGGATATTTCTTCATGATACTTCATTGATGTTTATTTATCGACCATTAGCATGTGGATCAGTCCTCTCGGAGTTGACCGAGCACAGTGCGGGTACCGAGTAGCTGGCTATGACGTGAAAAATGTAGAGTGATCCTATTTGGGTCAGCACTTAGAGAAATTGTGTTTGGGTCAACACGTTGCGATTCTGTGGGGGTCAAAACCTTGCGATCCTATGTGGGTCAACACCTAGTGATCTTGTGTGGGTCATCTCCTATCAATCATTTGTCGGTCATCACCTTGTGATTCTATGCGGGTCGCCACCTACTGATCCTGTGTTTGTTAGCACATTTTGATTCTGTGTAGGTCAGCCCGTTGAGAACATGTGTGGGTCCGTAAAATGTATCCTATGTGGGTCTTCCTCTTTACAGAGTAATATGATTCATTAGTTACATATAATCATCTCTACTGTTGTACTTAAGTTATACCCAGTGTGAGTTGATTTCGTATCTGTGTGGTACCTTCCATAATGGTAATAACTTGGTGGTATTCTTCTCTGTGGCGTACTTGTGTGGTACATTCCATTGTGGTTTACTTTCAATTGTGTAGAAGTTGATATTGTGTATTTCTTGTTAGATCCAGTGTTTCCTCTTGATTTAAATTGATATACATGGTAACTTATGTATATGTATGGGAATATTCCTAAGCAGGGTTGACATTTGACATCATGCTATCATATTTATCCTTTGTGTATTTTGTGAGACCTTCAAGGTATCGGGGTCCATACTCAGTATAGTTATACTCAACACTGTATGGGATATGCTGGATCCTTGTTGTGTATGGTATAGACGATAGATTTCGTTCATCGATGCTGAGGATACCATGACTAGACACCGACCGGTGGTGGACAATACAATATGACAATTCATAGTGGAGAAGGATGGATGTTGAATGATGAGGAGGACATATGTACCTACCTTTCATGTAGGAACCTTAGAAGATGACCCAGTAGTTGTTTTCCTTTTCCTTTCAGTTATGTTTCAGTTGTACATGTATTTTTACTGTTGGTCTTGTATTTCCAGCCCCATTAACTTTCATCAGTCATTTTTTTATATAGTTTACTTGTGTGCATATCCTGTTGTGTGATTGGATGAGTGTGTTTTGAGGATATAAAGGAAATTCCTACCATTTTTTATGGAATACGCCTTTCATTTCTAGTAGCTACCCCATGTCCTATGGAATGTTTGCTTGGGAGTCACAACATGAGCTTTGGGGGATGGGTCATGACAAATTGGTATCAAACGAGTCAGTTCTACTATAGAACATAGGACTATGATCTATCTTTTAAATGGAAATAGTGTTAAGTGTAGTGAGTGTGGTTATCAGTTTAGGGAATCCAGGGTGGGTGTGTCGGCCGGCATTTACATACACCAGGACTAAGACTTCTGATTTCCCACTCAGTGCATGAAAACACTTATTGCTTGTCAGTTTTGAAGAGTTTTCAATGTGATCTCTCTGGTTCAGCTCACCAGGTATAATATTTTTACCATGACGCACCTGATTCTTTTCTGGATGACCCCACAAAGATAGCTATCTTGGGTTCTGAGTGTTTTACACACTGATAGCTCAATGAGCGATAAGGCGTTGGTGCATGGCCCTTATCCAGTAGAGGCACCAGCGGAGGCACCCGCGTTACCATTACCCATTGGTCCACCGATGCCACAAGCCCTACTAGTAGAGAATGCTTTCCAGTTGATCTCATTTTACAAGTTCCATCACAATAGGAAACCCACGTATAGGGGAGATGTGGACTCACAAGCGGCTAAGGATTGGTTAGAGGCTGTAGTGAGAGTATTCTGACTGGTAGGAACATAGGCTGATCCCATAATGATCCTTGTCACCATCCATCTATAGGAAGAAAAAGATAGATAGTGGAGATGGAGGCTCCAAGTTCCCGACGTGGTGATGATTCTCTGGAAAGACTTCGAGAGCCTATTTTAGGAAGGGTTTGTTCCAGTGACTCTTCCTGCAATGTGCATACACAAGCTTCTTCATCAGAAGTAGGTAAGATTGATTGTGGCTCATTACTCAGTGATGTTAACTGACCTCTCATGATAATCCTCTAAATGATAGTGAGACCATTTTTTAGGGCCAGGACCTTCAAGAATGGACTCAGGTGGGAGATCAGGGCTTCGATGATCTCACTCAGCATCCCGACGCAAGCAGGGGTGTTAGATAATGTCTTTTTAGTATATAGTTTTCTTTCTGATCATTCACCAACAATGAAACCCACTACCAGTCATCACATTGCGCTATATTCTAAATCTGATAGAAGAATGTTGACACAAAGGTCCAAAAGGGCCAGACCTAGAGGTGGATGACTGCATGATTCATAGTAAGTTTTGCTGGGAAAATGAGACAATTCTGATCATAACAGGAGTGGGAAGTATTAAGAATGCGGAGGGTAAGGTCACATGGGTTGAGACTGTCTAACCCTTCATCTAGTTGATAAGTAGGCATTTGATGGACCGCCTAGGAAAAGAAAGAAATTCAAAATAGGATGTCTGTAGGGAGTAGGCGGACGTGGTAGAGGAGTTGGTTGTGCATCTAGAGATGGGTGATGAATCGAGATGTTACAGCAATGACCACTAGGTAGGCCACGATGACTATATATAGTAGGATGACATGGTCAAGCTCAAGTCCATGTAGCTGAGGCATATGATTACGGTGGTCTATAAAGGATTTGGGGAATCAAATGTGTATACTTCACCATAGTTGCTGTACTTATAGACAAAGGTTACAGTCATTACATTATTTCCACTACCCTCATTTGGACCTCATAGATTCTGATAGATCTCTTTGCTCAATCCTTACAGCTAGAGCCTCCTACGAGATCAGATTCGACGATTACACACTAGTGCCGGAAGTGTGGGATTACTATAGGATATGAGAGAATCTCTTGGATCTCCTAGTATCATAATTGAGGCCTTACGATGTAATATTTGGTATAAAATAGTTATCAGCATTCCATGCTCATATTAACTGTGTTAGGCGGAATGTGATGTGTGTCCCCATGAATGAGACTTGGTTTACCTTCACTGGCGAGAAGGGAGCCTTTGAAACACAAGATTGACATACCCAGAATAGGGTGAAACTAATCACTAATCATTTGGCCTACCTTTCCCTTAGAGCAGTTGAGGTGGAGAGTTCGAGATATCATGTATTGGTGGACCCTTATGCGGATGTCTTCCATGATGATGTTCCGGGTCTACCTTCTTGTAGAGAGGTGGACTCTTACATTGAATTGTACTATGGGAAGACACCGATATCTACACCATAGTATCAGATGGCTATCATGGAGCATCGTGAGCTGTGGGTACAGATGGAGGACTTTCTAGAGAAGGTATTAATTATGCATGGTGTTTCACCCTGTGTAGCCCTGATTTTTTTCATCAAGATGGTGGATTGGAGCTTGAGAAATTATGTCGACTATCGGTGCCTGGACCATGTGACCATGAAGAACATGTACCCACATACATGGATTGATGATCTCTTTGACCAGATGTAGGGAGCATGGTGGTTCATGAAGATAGATCCTAGATCAAGCTATCACCAGCACAGAGCAAAATACAAGTATGTGTTCATGATAGATTTCAAATGTCTCTTTGACCATTACTTGTTATTGGTTATTTCAGTCAATGTATCCTATTCACCAATAGTGTACATGGGACTCATGAATATTATCTTTCTTCTATTCCTTGATTGCATCATAGTAGTATTATTCGATGACATTATTATTAACTCGGCTACTGAGGAAGAACATGCCTATAATTTGCAGGTAGTACTAGAAACACTGTGAGAGCACCACCTTTATTATAAGATCTCGAAGTGCCTATTTTGGATACGAGAGATTAAATTTAATGGTCATGTCATCATAGATTCTGGATTTGTAGTAGATCCAACGATGATTTTTGCAGTACTTTTATAGAAGATACATAGGAGTATGACAGATATACGATGATTCCTGGGATTGGCAGGATACTACTCGAGATTTGTGAAAGATTTCTCTATCGTTGCAGCACCACTATCAGCATTTAAAAATGAGGGGAAACACTTCACGTGGTCAGAGAGATGCCAATAGAGTTTTCAGGAACTGAGGGAGAGGCTGACTAGTTCACCCAACTTGAATCTTCCAGAGGAGGGTGTAGGGTACGTAGTCTACTAGGACACATTAGGGACATGGCTCTGATGTGTACTAATGTATGAGAGAGCGATGAACGCTTCTGGTTCACTAATTTTGAGACAAAATTATATGACCTACGCTACCCATGACTTGGAGTTAGAAGTAGTTGTCTTCACTATGAAGATGTGTGACACTATTTGATGGGAAAAAGAATTATAGTCTACTCGGATCAGAAGAGTCTCAGGTAAAATTTCTCTCAGATGGACCTAAACCTGAGACATCGATATTGGCTTGAGTTCCTCCAGGACTATGACTTTGAGATAATCTATACTCAAAGGAAGGGGAACCTAATAGAAGATTCACTCAGTAGAAGGTTTGGTATTCAACTTCTAGGTGAGGCGACGAAGCAGGTGGCCGCATTGAAGATATCACCTGTGGATAGAGATGGAGCATATTTTCTTCAGTCTCGTATAGTCAGTCCCCTATTTTTTCACCGATTCAGGGAGGCACTATATGGGGACACTGACTGTGAGAAGTGGCGTGCTCATATATCCAAATCACATTCACCTGTATGATTTTTTGAAGGTGAGAAGCATGTCCTCCTCTTCAGAGGATGTACCATGGAACCAGTGTCACATCAAGAGGTACTTCTAAGATAGTTCCACACATCCCCTCTAGAGGTACATCTTGATGTGTCGAAGATATACCAGGATCTCTGACGATATAACTGGTGGCTGGGAATGATGAAATTAGTAGCAGAGTTTGTCTCATGATGCCTCCCTTGTCAACATGTGAAGACGAACCATCAGGTACCAGCGAGCGTAGTTCAACCATTAGAGGTCCTATAGTGGATGTATGATTGTATATCTATGGACTGCTTGATTGGAATTCCACAAACATCTAGAGGTTATGACTCTATCTGGGTGATTGTCGAATGAATCACCATGTCATCCCACTTCATACCGATCAGAGATCATGGTTCATTAGAGAACCTGAGACACCTCTATATGCATAATATTTTGTGGCTACATTAAGTACCCTCGACAATTTTCTCTAATTGTGATGCTCATTTTACTTCCCTTGTATGGTAGGTTTTGCAGGAGGATTTCGGGATGCAGCTTCATTTGAGCACTGCCTTTGATCCTCTGGCAAATGGTAAGGCTGAGCGGACCATTTAGAGCCACAAGGAAATGCTATGTGCCTGCATCCTCGACTTCGGTCATAGTTAGGAGGATCACATTCCGTTGGTATAGTTCTCATACAACAACATCTATCACCCCACCATTGGGATGGATCCTTTGAGGCATTTTCCGGGCGACCTTGCAGATCACCTTTGTGCTGGACAGACCTAGAGGAGTCAAGAGTAGTTTGACTAGAGATGGTATGGGATACCTCATATAAGGTGAAAATCATCTAGGAATAGATGAAGACTACACAAAGTAGGCTTAAGTCATATGCTGATAAGAGATGGAGTCCTCTAGAGTTCGAGGATGGTGGACACGTCTTACTACGAGTCTCACATCGATGAGGATTGTGGTGATTTGGACAAGGCGAAAATTTATCTCTGAGGTTCATCGGTTCTTTTTAGGTTATCAGAAGAGTTAGTGAGGTTTCTTACAACTTAGTTTATCCACCTCAGATGCACTGGCTGAATGAATTCTTCCACATATCTCAACTGGTGAGATATGTGCATGACCCTTCTCACATCATCGACCATGGCTGGCTGGACGTCGATGATGGGACGACAATTACAGATGTTCTAGTAGAGATTGAGGATCGATAGGAGCATATCCTTTGTGGACAGTTGATACCACTGGTTTGTGATTTCTGGAATCACAAGAAGCACCAAGAGAGAAAATGTGAGTGGGAGGATTAGATGCATGCTCATTATCCCCACTTGTTCCAATAGTTTGCGTAGTGTCTTATGGGGATGTAATGCCCTGAGGTGGAGATAATGTAAAGACCTAGAATTTCCATTTCATTTTATATAATTAATTGAGAATTTTATGAGTCTGTGAAAATTGATGGCATGTGATTCCAACATCCGGAGTGCCTGGAATGAATTTATGATATTTTTTTCGGGTACATTTAGTAAATGTGCGAGTAGGTTTTCCTAAATTTTGATCTGGTGCATGGAATTGATATCTGAGGGCCTCATTGAACTCATAGAGTAAGTATTCACTTTAGGATACCTTCATCTCGACTGCAGTAGTTCAAGGGTGGATGATAGTTTCTCATTTATTTTTGAATAAGTAAAAATAAAATAAAATGTTGTGACATTTTATATTTATTTTATTTTGAAACATCCATGTGGAAGTTTCAATAGTTGGGACCACTGAACTAAAACCTCTGTTGAATGTTTATGGAGGTGGGGACCACCTATAATGAACCTCCCATGAGATGTTATGGAGGTGGGGATCAACAGATCCAAAACTCACTTGAACTCCCACTTATGTGTAGAGAATCATTTTAAACATCCCCCACTTTAATGTTCCACCCCCCAGTTAATTATTTTTATGCCAACATAATCAATTTATTAAGTGTATCCCACTAAAAATATGTCAATAGTTAAATTGGGGAAACATATCGTGCGTTGGATACTTTGAAAATTGGTGGAATTGGGAGAGGAGAAATTTTGTGTGAAAAGCACTCTAACGAAATGCTTCACCGTTGACAAATTCTTCTCCAAACTTTGTCTAAGGATCACCAATGAGTAACATATCCACAAACGATCAAAGAGATCCTGACGTCACCGACATCCATCTATCCCCAATGTCGTTGTCTCCATTGTAGCGATCTCTGTCGACAAATCAAACAAATGAGATAGGGAGGGTGTTTGAATTATATTCCATTACTTGTTCTAGAGATTTTTTTATTCATGTAATACTGTCTCTTGCTACAACTCTAATGTGGAGAGTGTTGTCCAAAACAACATGGCTCGTCCTCTCCAAATTTCATGGAATAATTGTTTTGTTCTTTGTGATGGAGGAGGATGGATATGAACTGCGAGGAATGTGATGAAGGATTCAGTGCCACACTACGACCTCCACTGCCCACGGCCTCTACACACCGTAGCCTCCGTGCCACACAGCACTCCGCTGCCTGCCACCTCCGCGCCCCGATGTGCTCCATTGTCGTGGGCTGCCCGCCACCTTGCGACCTAGCCCCCCCTGGCCAGTCGCTCCTCGAAGAGACATGTCCATGCCACCTGTGTCCCTCCAGGATATCATGCGCCCCATGGCCTCTGCCCTCCCGGAAATGCCTCTGTGTCTGAGACACCCTGAGGCCTCAAACTCACGGCACGCCTGTGGCCATGTCACTCTGGCCGAGCCGCCCTGCTGCCACGCGACCTCACGTAAACCCCACCGTTGAGCCACCATGTGCCCTCATGACACCCCCACCCCGCGACCTCGAATCTTGTCAGACTGGGATGACCCAAACTGGGTCGGTCCATGATGGGTTAGGTCAGGTCGGTCGGACCGTGTCGGACCGTGTCGGACCAGGTCGGTCGGACTCGGTCACTCCCGACCTTGATCCACTTCGACCCATTTACGCATTATTGGCCATATAATTTCCATCGGGCGTCCGATTGATGAAAAACTAACGACAATGGAAATATTGGAACAAGATGGTCCCTTTGGTATACCACAGTGTAGATTTGGATAATGTTGGTATATGGTCGGGTTGGATCGAGAACATTTCCAAAATGTCCCTTAGGACTAAAAGGATAATAACTTACAGACCGTGTGTCTGATTGACGTACCGTCTTTTGCGTTGAGACCCCCATGACGTGGAAGTCCTTTGAGATACTTCATCGTGATACTTTTTTAGAAGTAGGAATATCATCCTGTAGCTTATGGAGCGGATCCTCCCAGATATGAGTGAGCATAGTGTAGGAACCCCGTAGCTGGCTGTGACGTGAAGAATGTAGAGTGATCCACTGTGGGTCAACACTTAGAGTGATCATATTTGGGTCAGAACCA
Organism: Viscum album; assembly: GCA_963277665.1. Taxonomy (NCBI): domain Eukaryota; kingdom Viridiplantae; phylum Streptophyta; class Magnoliopsida; order Santalales; family Viscaceae; genus Viscum; species Viscum album. Next base: position 692,911,277 of record OY728152.1, read on the forward strand.
TGTGATTATGTTTGGGTCAGCACCATGAAATCCTATGCTGGTCAGCACCTAGCAATCTTTTGTGGGTCTGATCCTAGCCATCCTGTGTGGGATAGCATATTGCGATTCTATATGGGTCTTCACCTAGTGATCATGTGCGGGTCAGCACCTTCAGATACTATGTGGTTCAACACCTTTCAATCTGGTGTGGGTCAGCATCAAGCATTCTTGTGTGGGTCTGTACTGAGCGATCCTATGTGGATCTGCCTCTCAGTAGACTAAAATGATTCAGTAGTTACATCTAATCATATCTACTACATTACTTCTGTTATACCTTGAGTGAGATGAGTTTGTACCTATATGGTACATTCCGTTGTGGGAATACTGTTGTGGTATTCTTATATGTGGAGTACCGATTTGGTACTTGCCTTTTTGGTTTTCCTTTCTTGTGGAACAATTGAGCTTTGGGATTTTGGGTTCGACCATGTGTTTCCACTTGATTTAAATGGGTATACATTATTACATAGGTATATGTATGGGCCTATACCTATGTAGAGATGAATGTTGACTTCATGCTTTGAGATTTATCCTATGTGGATTTTGTGAGACCTTGAGGGTCTTGGGGTCCCTACTGTGTATCGTTATACTCAACCCTACATGGGCTCCGCCCACACCTTGTTGTGTTTGGTGTAGATGACGAACAACATTGATCGAGGCTGAGAATACCAGGACTGGATGGTGCCCGGTGGTGGACCATTTGACGTGACGACACGTAGAGGAGACAGATAGATGTGGAGTGCTGAGAAGGCGATCTTTACCTACCCTTCAGGTAAGAACCACGATGGATGACCTATAAGTTGTTTTCTTATTCCTTTCAATTAATTTCAGATGTACTTGTATCTTTATTGTTGGGCATGTATTTATGTCCCCTTTTACTTTCATCACCCTTTTTATATAGTTAACCTGGGTTCAAATCATGTTATGTTCGACTTAGAGTGTGATTAAAGTATATAAATGCAATTCCTTCCCAGTTTTATGGAATAATCCTTTTGGTGCAAGTCACCAGCCCCTGGCCTATGGAAGGCGGGTTTGGGGTAGTCACGACACGGGCCCTTGAGGATTGGTCATGAAAAATTAATTACATTTGTTTCATTAAACATGTTTGTTGGCCAAATAATATATTTTTATGACTATTATATAATTTCATAAAACAATATTTTATTTTTAAAATCATTTCTGAAATTTTTGAAACATTATAGTAATTGATTTTTTTTACGATCCTGGAAACATGATTAATATTAATAATGAACATTACCTAACATATAGTATATCATAACCATAAATAAAAATCGTGGATGGAATTTAATTTTTGAAATTAAATTTATTTTAATATTTATAATATAATATATATGAATCATTCATTAATAATGTAATAACTATATCATCATTGTGTCATTAATAAATTTATTTATTTAATATCTGAAAATTATAAATAAAATATAATGGTGTAGGAAATATTTTCAGTTGTCAATTTACTATTTATTGTGAAATTGATATATTATATATCCCCACATTAAAAAAAATTCAGAAAAAAACATGTTAATGTTATATTTCCCATTATGTTAAATTTGTTTTTAGAACATTTGTTTTTGAAAAAAAAATTACATTTTTTACATTTTTTTTCAAAGTGTCCATGTTATATTTTAAAAATAAACTATTTTTTACTCCTACAAAAAATGAGAAAGTAATATTCCTTTCTTTTTTGGAATAACGAACATTCTTAAGCACTTAATCAATAAAAATGAACGTTCCTTTTAAATCTTTTTCAATGTATTGAATTACTCATAGTCATGATACTAATATAATTGTTTAATATTTTACATGATTATATGGAACATCATAATGAATAAAATTACCTAATATTATCAAAATTGATTGTTTTTTAAAGTGATTTTTTCAAGAATAAAATTTTCTATTTTTTCATTTTCTTAATATAAATAGATTAATTTCATCAAAAATGATTTTGAATATATTTTATGGTATTTATAATAATAAATTACATCAACCCATTGATTTAATTATGTTTTGATGATGATATATTTAATTTATATCATCTGTATATATTCAATGGATCAGTTATGACTATTTTGATTGTGGATGTGCGAATTTGATACAATTCACAATATTACACTTATGATTTTGGATATATTATTTAATAAGGGTATGTTTTGACATTTTATATAATTGTTTTTAATATGAAGGTTTTTATTAATGATATTTAACCCCTTCAATATGATGAGATCATTGTACTTTTTATGGGGTTGTTGCTACCATACATAGGCATTCAAATTATGAATCGATAGGTCATATGAGAACAGATATGTTGGGAAAACAATGTGAGGTTTTAACTAGTAGTTTTAAGATATCTTGTTAAAGGAATTGAATGTCTGTATCTTTTGAATGATCATTACACTAATGAGTTGTTCAAAACCAATGGGTATGAAACCATTATATTTGAATATTTTTGTAAATGTTCTTTAATGTAAATTACTGTTGAAAGGTCTTGACAATATAATTATGATGTTCAAAATAATTCATTACATCATCATGAATATTGATATTGATTTTTTTAATATTCAATTATTTAGAATATCATTTTTTTATTATTTATATCAAATTATTTTACAATAATTTATTCCTTACTTATAATGAATTTTTATTAATTTAGTGGAATGATGATTGGTTATTAACTTTAAAATATTAATTACTCCTTACATATTAACTACATCAATTATATTCCTGCCCTAATTGGGCATTTGTTCTTACCCCTTTTATTTATTATATTTTTCCTATTATACTTGGGTGTATTTTATGATAGATATGTAAGCAGAATACAGAGGGAATAGTTAAATTCTTGAAAAAAATTATGTTGTAATTTTTATTCAAATGTAATATTAGAATAATGTTAGTATCATATTTACCAAAACAACTAAACTATAGAGTACATTTGGATGTGATTACTTGTGTTCTATGGTAATGTAATAAATCAGGTATTGGTCCCTAGATGATGGATTTTAGGTCAAAGAAACACATGATTGGACTCAGGTCATCAAAATTAACATATAGGGAGTCTGTAAGGAGAGGAAATACCTTTAAATTTTTTTGTTGTGTCAGAAGATTTTAGTATAATAAAACTCAGAAGATCATGAAATAAAATAATTTTTTATTTAGTTGGGAATTGATAAGGACGAATGTCATTAAAAATTCCTATTTATTCCAATTGATACTTTTCTGTTCCTTAAGGTTCAAATGATATCATGTAGTAGTCATGATACAAACTCTTGTCTGTAGAAGGAATAATATTTTCATGCTATAGGAATTTCCAATGTTGATGACTTCCAGATAAAGATCATCAGATCCATTAGAACTAGTAACATATGATTCCATAAGATAATAAATATATTTTTAATGGATTTTAATAGTTGTAAAATATATTTATAAAATGAGATGATGATATTGATGCAATAAACAATTGGTTTTGACACAGATCCATCAAAATATTTTATATTAAAAAAAACATGACAATGAAATTTTATCATATGAAAAATTACGCTAAACATAAATTTGTGGATTTATGTGACAATATGAGGACTTGTTATGAATTAATTAGAAGTTTTCAATGTATTATAATGAAGAAAACATTAGACCGGTTCTTTTTTACACAATAGTAATTACATATATATGATGTATTTATATGTGGTGAAATGTAATCAACCATTTTCAATTAACAATATTAATCAATGTGATAAATAATAGTATTTTGTTTAAATGGATCCTTGTTAAAATATTTTTTTATTGAAATTGGATAAATTTAAAATAAATTAAATACTTTTTCGTATTAAGATTTTCTACAGTTACAATTTATTGAAATTTCATTTACATAGATTGATAATATTTTTCAGAAGATTTTATTTCATGGTGGTGAAGAGGAATAAATAGAGGAAGTTTTTTTCCCATCAAGTTTTTTGAACTAATTTGTTGGTCTCACAAAAATATATTAATCTTGTTTAAGGATATAAAATTTTTGAAAAAATGGGATGATTCATGAAGTTTTGAGAGGTTATAATAACTATTGATAAGAGTTCAATTAGTCCAAGATGAAGTTAAAATAAATTTGAATATCAGAGATTTAGAAATTTATTACGTATGAACATAAATTTTTTCCCTACAACTTTCTATATTATACCACATATAAATAGATGTTCACATCATATCATAATGAATTAATATTTAGAGTGTGATGAAAAAATAAGAAGATTCTAATATATTTTTTAGAAAATTTTTCTGAATTGAAATTTTAATTGAGAATTGATTTTTTCAACTAATGTTGTTTCTTTAGTAAGATGTGATTTTGGACTTTGGGTTTAGATCTAATTATCTAACTAGATATAGATAAGATTGACTTATACTTATAATTGTATTAAGGGAATTTGTCTGAGCATAGGGATGTTTTTTATAAAAATATATTTTTTATACATGTAGATCCGAATGGTTTTGAATTATGTAGAATGAGGATTGGGCCATCAGACCAAGATTACGAGACTAACGTCATTAGACACTAGAAAATCAGAAAATGTTAGATTAGACAATGATTCTGAGTAAACCATTGGTGGATCTATTTAATTAGTTGACATTTTTTTATGATTCAATTTTTTTATAATATTTTTTTTAAAAATAGTAGTCATTATATAAATATCAATCGTGTGAAATAAAATGTATAATTGGGGTATATTGATTTTGATTTCACCTCATCATAATTATTAATATAAATATTCACAAGAGAGTGTCGATGTAAAGGATGCAACATCTCACAAAATGGAAAACCCATTTAAATCTTGTATTCCATGTTAACATTCAACTTTCTCCCAGAATTAGAGTTTAATACTTATTGATAAGGATGAAACTCTATTCATATTTCATGGCTATGTTTCCCAAATATGAACAATGTAAAAATAATGGAACTAATAGAACCTACATCTAATTTTTTCGCAAATCATATAGAACAACAATAGGTATTGGATCATTTTTTACATGTTGAATCCTTATAATTGATAATATAAATTATACAATATAATATGAATACATAATTTTAATCACCCGATTATTTATGAATTGAAAACCTTGATTATTATATTTATACTATCAATTGTCCAAGAAGATTTGAAATCACCTAAAATTATATTTCAACTGATCAAAATAATTTTCATATGAATTTTCCTATTAATATTAATAATGATTTTGATGGAAAATTTATAAATGTGAATCATATGGAATAGTTATAAAATTATTATAAGATTTTTATGTGTCTATAAATTTCATGGACTATGCGGGAAAAGATAAAAAGTATTTTATTTAAGAGAAATAAAATGTTAAGGAATAAAATATTTAGATTCAGATTCAAAATTTTAAATAAATAAGAATGCGATATGAAGATACTATAGGTGAGTATGTCACTAGTGTAAATTATTTTTGGTCAATATAAAAATATTTTTTGATGTCCTAGAAGATTCAACAATTATGAAGAAACTCATGAGAATATTTTTATACTAGTGTGATTCTATTATTTTGACTTCTTATGAAAGAGACAATTTATCTCTAGATAAAATAAAATAACATTCGTTTTTCTAATGAAATGAAAAATGTAGATATGTTCATAAAAACATTGAAATATGAAATTTATATTTAATAATATAAGAATTATTAAAATAGAAGATGTTTATTATGTTTATACATGACATTATGATGATAAATTGTATGATGAGTTGAATTAATAAATCAGGTCACTCATCTTTATGATTGTATGTATAAGAAGATGTTTATATGCATGAAAATATTCCTCTCAATTGTTTTGAGTGTGGTGGAATTGGGAATTATTCTATGAACGTCCCACCAAAGTATGTTAAGGAATATTATGACCATTCTATAGAAATCTATGATTTTATGGGCTCTGTTTTTGTTAAGGAATTTATACTCAAAAATTTATCATCATTTAGCACAAATTTTCCCTTCCATGAAATACATTTGAACTAAGTGGATGAAAAGTTTGCAGATGAATGAGTGCATTTTCAATGTCACATAATGTAAGAAAAGTAAAATATCCAGATGTAATAAATTTTACAAAAAGAAATATAGTTTCATTTCATAGAGGGAATATGTTAATGATGTGACTAAACATGTCACATTTAATAAAACATTATTAAAATTAATCCATAAAATTTTTGTTATATTATAAATAAATATGATGGAAAGAATAATGTATAGAAAGGAGAAGTTGTTATTAAGATGACCATGAAAACAAAATAATTGAATAAATCATTATTAAATTCTAGTAGTTATTCATCATAAATAAACAATGATAAAAATTAGATTAAAATATTTGTAAAATAATAACAAAAGGCTAGTGAATATTATAATGTATAGTTCCTTTGAAAATATAGGAATATTGGTTGCTGAGATAGAACCACAAAAAATAATGTTTATGAATGTTCTACTTATTTATGTTCTCAAACATAACATAAATAGGATAAGTGGTATTTTTTATGTGGGAAAAGAAGTTTATTTCATAAAATATTCATGTATTGTGGTATATAAAATTGATAAATAATTTGTTACCATGGGAGAAACTATAAGTGAAAATTTTATTCATGTTGAGAACACTAAAACTCAAATTTCCTAAGTACTGAATATGATAACATGTTAATGAAGGAATTTATTAGGAATCGTGGATATAAAATCATTAAAAACATTCCAATTTGGATTATATTTGAAATTTTATAGAATTTAAAATAATATACTTTTTTGTATATATTTTTATAATGGTAAAATGTCTAGTAAAATTCATAAAAATATTAAAATTCAATCCACCAAACTCATTAACCTTATTCACTTTGATTTATGAAGTCTGTTGAAATTTCAATCAACGAAATTATATTTTTATTCAATCCCACTCATTAATGATTTCACTAGGATGACCATAATCATGTTTAAGATACCTAAATCAAAGGATGTATATAAGATTATATTTTTTAAATAACATTTTGATTGTGAAATGGGTATTTATATATTAAATTTGAGAATAGATATTGGTGAATAAATACATGTACTAATTTTAAATAATATTGGTGATAGAATTGAATCAAAAATTAAAAATGTTCTCCCTAAACACCCCAAAAAAAGTGTTCATGAATGGAATAATATATTTATGGTTGTAATAGGATGATGCAAGTCATAAGTATTCAAACATTCAGTGTTATACTAGTGAGAATTTCATAGTTCTATAGTAAATGTTGAAAGAAGGTTTTTTTGATATTGTAATCCAACATGAAATCCTACATATATAGTATTAAAAAAATCATCATAGACATTATTTAATGTTTTTATTATTCCATGTTTCCTGAATTTAAAAAACACGAGTTAGGGAATATTTGATTAATATTAAGAAGGAATTTCCCTGGTATATTAACCCAATATAAGAATTTGGAAATGCTAGAATAAACAATCAAAAAATTGGTGGTTTTTTATTTTGCGAATGTTAATGAAAATCCAAATTCATTAACAAATATTATTGAGAATCATTAAGATGACCAATTAATGATTTAAAATTAATATAAAATTTTATCGAAAAGGTTATACTAATGCTGATTGGGATGATTATTCTAATAACTGATAATTACGTTAATGAGGAACATTTTCCATAGGAGATTGTTTTTTGGTTTGTAATAGTATGAAATTGATATTTGTGACCTTGATCATTGTGAAATCATAATATGATGCAGCTATATTGGCATTATCTCATGTTTTTTGGATGGTTTTTAAGTTAGAAGTTGTACATGTTAAATATATTATACCCCTAATTAATCAGTATGATAGCCATTTTTTAATTTATCTTTCTAAAAATTATATTTGTCACTCAAAACTAAAATATATTGATATACTGTTTCAGAATTTAAAACAAAACATTATGGGTGGAGATTTTGGGAAGGAATTCATTTAAATGAAATAATTTTTTTTGATATTTTAACAAAATAAATGTATGAAGAATGATTTTTGGAATCATGGAATAAAATTAATGTTTTGAATCCAAAAAATTAATCAAATACATAATAGGGAACACCCTCACCATAATTGGAATTATGTTTAAAATGGTGGGGGATTTTTTGATGGAATAATATGTTTTTCAAATGGGATGGGAGGAATAGTTTGAAAAAATATATTCACAAGGTTTTCCCATAAAATATTAATAATATATACACCTATTAATTTGAAAATAAATATAATATATGTAATATTTTAGAAAATCTACTTGGAAATAAATTTTACTATAACACACCTCATGTATAAATTTAGAACTCAGACTCTATGTCATACATGATTGAGGATATCATTTAAATTCACAAGAATAATAATGTCTGTAATGGCCTATCAATTAATCATTTGTTGAATAGCAATGATTTCTGTGTCAAAAATTATAAATGATTTTTTTACATGAAAATTTTTTGTTTATAAATGAAGACTTTTAACTGTCATGGTAAAGGACCTATGTAAAGGTTTTATGAACAATTAGAAAATCCTTTAGATTCAACCAACTTTTTCACTGTTATACTTTTTCCCAATAGTATATACATTCATTATATCAGACATTTATTTAATGAGTTGTTATTTTTTTCAAAAAAATTATAAACTATAATGGAATACCTCTTTGTTGACATGAATTTTTTTCAACATAAAATAACCATGGTACCAAACATTAAATATGATGGTAAACCATATGATAATCAAGATCATCAATGAAAATATGCAGACCTCTTCATATCTCATGATATATATAAATCCTGACTCTCATATGACCTTTTAACAATTCTCTATTCTAATTAATATCCCTATAGATATTATACATTGTACCACTTACTCAAACTAAATGGATACATTCTAATTGATATAAATTAGAGTAATATTCACCCAATAGAATATCAGTAATGGAAAGGTATCATTTTCTTCCAAATTAATGTTTCCTAAAAATTGTTATGAAAAAAGTGATTACCTACAATGGTAGGCTTATGATGGGAATAACTCACCAAATATAATGGTTGATGTGTGGGTCTATGTTGTGGTGGGTTCCATATAAAAAAATTCACATTACATTATGATATCTTGAATGCATACATATGAATATTAATAAAAATAGTATCACATCATGATTTTTATTTTTCCTAAAATTTTATGTGACAATTTCCAAATAGTTTATGTATCCCTAAAAGTTCATATATGTTCCCAGAATTGATGACAAATCATAATTGTTATTAAACTATTCCTAAATAGATTATCTAGAGCCAGATGATATCATTTGAGGGAACCAAGTGAATCATGATATATGCGGTGGGGACTAATTGAACATTGATGAACCATATCATAGTGTACTCCCCTAGTAATATAAATTTAATTATATTAATGGGTTCTATACCTACTTGATGGAAATACATAATTTTATGTTTCATTAGATTTTTTAATCTGGGGACATGTGTATTGACCCTTAGTCATTATGATTATTATTAATGATTATTACGAGTAATTTACTTGAGTTTAGGAAATCATTCATAACATATGATCATTGTGTTATAGTATACCAAGGGAGCATTCAGAGTAGTATTGCATTAATCAACGATGAATGAAAATATTTTCCACATCAGTTATTTAAATGATGTTATGATCTGAATCCCTTTGATGAAAATGATATAGCATAAAAAATGGCTAGGTATGTCTATAAAAAAGTTCATTTTATTAATATCAATGAATGAGATGTTGATCACAAAGGATGATGGAACCAACATGCAACATGTTTTATTAGAGACATCATGCTAAAGGGACTATATTACACTGTATGTGTCCTTATGAGGTATAATTTTATTGGCACATTTACATCATTATCTATGGTCTCCTTGACATGATTATAGATGATAACACTAGATATAAGGATACATCACCTAATTTCACAATGAAAGAGTCCAAGAGGGTCACACACTATGTGTATCCAAATTCAGTAAAACTAATATTTTATTAATTATTATTTAACAATTTGATTAAATATTATTCATGATCATGGTTTAATAATTACTCATGTATTCTTGATAGAATATATTCCACCACCATTTATTTGAGGGAATATAATGTGGGTGGATTATTTAATATATATTTATTTGCGTTCTATCTAGTGGTTATAATATTATTTTATTTATAGGTAAATAATAATGTGATATTTTTTATTTAATAAATTTTCATTATTATAAGAATTATAAATATTATAGAGGAATTGAAGAATGAGTTTAATAGTTTGGTGAAAAATAATAAAAAATATTTTGTTAAATAAAATTATATTAAATAATATTTAAATTAATTCTAATTTTAATTTCATGTCTAAAAATAACTAAATTATTATATTTATATTACATATGCTTCCACACTAGATTAGATAAATAATAGGGTCCCTTTTGAAATTATTTATTTCAAACCCTTGTAATATATACACAATATTATAATATTTCGTATTAAACTAATTCATTAATTTGGTTGTGCACAACAAATTTAGAAAATTCACTCAATCCATAGACAACTCTATTATCCAAGAATGCTCCCAAGAATAGTGTAAAATCTTCCTCATCCAAATAAAGGATAATTATTTTTATTTGATTTTCATATCAATCAATGGAGGGTGACGTAAGAACGAATATATTCCATGCTAGCACCCAAAATTTCTTTAAACGATATCCGGAGATTCCTCGAACACATGAGGATCACAACCAGAGGGATTATCTACTTGATTTCTAAAACAAAATGATAGTGCATCACATGAATTTTATCATATCCATCAACCTCTACTGTATTTTATCAAGTTAATTCTTATTTAATTAAATTAATTGTATGTAATATTTAATGATCCAATTTTTCTATTTCGTATGTGATCACAATGTTCATATTTCAATTTCATAACTCCAAAAATCATGATGTTTATTATCATGTAAATATCATATATTTCATTTACCATGACCAAATAAATGATTGTAACTTCTCATCACATGCCTACACATTACATAGAACATTTAGTCTACATATTACAATTATTTTTGGGTTGTTTCTTCACATTGATGTCTTCATATACGATTTTATAAAATCTATAACTATCGAATTTTTTATTATATATTACCTATTTGATTCTAAATAAAATCCCTTTTATTATAAATATCCCCCATTTCATTTATTGTCTGAAAATATGTTATGTGTGGTATCCCAAACCATACACCTGTAATTTGACCATATTGATCTAGATTGTTTATGCCCAATTATAGTAGTTGTTCCTCGAATAAATCCAATGATGATTCCTATATATAAATTTGATAATAATTAATCATAAATATGTAATAATATTCATGGAATACTAATTTAAATAATTACGAAAATTTATTATGTAATAATTACACATTCATCCCATAATTTTTATCGTACAACATACTTTATATATATAAGGGGTATGGATTTTTTTCTATACACTACATATTTTTGGCGATCATTTATTGTTCAAGAAATTAATATTTCATTAATAAATGTTATGATTACAATTATTTCCATATAATTCATTATAATTATAAATGTACATTATAATTTAAATCCCCAAGATGTCCAACAAAACCATTCCATGTTTCATGGTTTACCATGTGTGAATAAATCTGTAGTTGATGTGGGATTACATTACCATTATATAACGTGATGTGGTACTTATTATGATTTTTTAAGGCCTCTATGATCCGTTCCATCTATAATTATTAAAATATTTCATTCAAAATTTATCTTGTAAAAATTGTCTCTATAATGTATAAGGAAAAGTAAATCTTGATTTTAATTTTTTTTATTAAAATATTTAATTTTTATTATAACATTAACCCAATTTCATCGAAAAATATTGAACTAATTAAAATAATAATATTGTTACATTTATCTATATCAACCAATATATGAATTACAGTGCTGATCCCATTGTATCTTATCAAAATGTAGTTTTTATGCTTAAAAAAATGTTCACAGAAATTCTATCCGACTTTGAACTTTAAGCCTCAAATTGTAATCTTAACAATATTTTTTAACAATTTCATTATATGAATGACTTATTTTTTAGAAGTAGTTTTTTCACTTTTTATAATTTCCTAATCATTAAAAAATGTATTATATAGTCACTCATGATTTGGAACAATTATATGATTATAAACGTGTTGTTACTATACAATGGAAGAATCAAAATGTTGAGAAACAATGGGTTTATTAGGATTATGATCATCAAAATGTACAAAAACTTGTAGTACATTCGCATTTGAAGCCTGAGCTTGCTGAGAATCCTATTTTTTCTATGATTGCGAAAATCAGAATTTGATCAATCCCCTATATATATATATGGTTGAACACGTTTTTTTATTTAAATGCAGTAGTGAATAAAATATAATTTGATGTAATATAATATATATAAATAATATATAAACAAAATATTGAACTCCCTTTTTTCCGTAAATGGTTAAAAGGATTTTATTCCTTTATTTATGATCCAAATTAAATCACTCTGATTTATTATAACATAACAGACTCCATCTAAATATGGATTTACATATTAATTTTGTAATGTATCCATGAAAGGCTTGTCATTTTTTAAATGACTTGTGACCCTTTAGTGGTTTCATATTATAAATAATAATTGATAACATTATGTTTATAAGACGTAGAAAATAGATTATATTTACTAAATGTGATTCTAATATAAATGGTTCTCTTATTTACCGTTCCTTATTGATATAAATTTTCGCAAATTAGAAATCAGAAATTATAATTGTACTCATGATATCATGCCTCAAACAATAAAATATTAGCACATGTAATGTTGTACAATATGACATCCATTTTTTTTCTAATGCCCAAAATATTTATTTATCTCATTTATTATATTAATTTTATTGGTACCATATATTTGTATCGCATCACAAACAACTGTAACTCAAATATATTTCATAATAATGGATTCATCATGTTATTTTTTATAGATCATATTGTCATTAAATTAAAAACTAATGTAGAATATCACATACACACTTTGTCCTATAGATATACATCTAAGCCGTCCTATTATTGAATTCTTATTTTCATATGATCCAAAAAAAGTGTGTAAAATCAAGCCTAAAAACTGTTGATTGTGTATATTAGATATACCCATTTCATTAATTTGTTGAATCAAATTCCAAATAATTATACAATGTGATTCTAGAGATGGGAAAACCTCTAAACTATATAAAAACAAAAAGGTGAACATTCTTTAGTAAGTTAATAGTAAATATCAAAACGTATACCCTGAAAATTACTTAACCAAAAAGATTCATTATGTGATATGTTTTTAGGAAACCTATTTGTTCCACTTTGGATAGGTAGTTAGAATAGAAATCATCTAATTCCACAATAATATATTGTTATGTAATAAAACATACTAGAATACATTTATTAAAACATAACCTTTCAAAATCATAATATTCTATTCAATTTAAAAAATCCACATATAATTTAAAGGAATAAATATCTAAAACTCTATATCCTTTAAAACCATCAAAAAGACAACATATATTAGATTTAAAGTGGGAATAAAATCATGTATTCTCTAAATATAACTACAATTTACTTTTAAATAGTTTTTATTTTAATTGAAACTATTACGTTAATACATATTTAATAGAATAAAAATGTAATTGTTAACATATTATGATAATACTTAGAGAAATGAAACATATTTATAAAAGAATGAGATAAGGCGTCAAAATATAGTAATTTCATTACTGACAATTTAACATTATATTATAATTTGATATGATATTATTTAAATTTTATAAACACCATTATAGAAAAATTACATCATTCTAACTGTTACAGAACTAAAACATCTCTTTTATGAATAGAGTGTATGAAAATAGAGAAATGAATTTTTTTCTTTCCAACTTCATTGGCATAAACTCTTCTCCTATTCAATGGTGTTGCATGTCCAACAAAGAAGTAATTTCAACCTTTGTCTAGGTGAGGTCATTTAGAAATGTTTCAATGAAACTACCTTATAAATTATTTTTTACATGAATTAAATCATGAAAAAGTATGTGATGCAAATAATTCGATTATATTAATTTATAAAAGATGATCTTTTTAAAGTGTGATCAGGTAAATTTTAATAATATTTTTTCCAAAATAAGTATCTGCATATTTTTATTTCTCGAAGAGTGTTTAAGCTATTAGTGTAGGTGGTGTTTTACATTCTTCCTAACACTCATCGAATGTTGTTTTCCATTAATTTTATTTATGGCTCTAGGTTAAAAATCTATGTTGACCTGGAAAAACAATCATCAATGATGGTTTTATCCTAACATAGTGTATACCTTGGTAAAAAATCAAGAAACCATTGAGATATTTTAATTCAATATCATAATAAATTTCCATATGGTGGATAACAAATTACCATCACGTAAAACAAATATATCAATGTAAAATATTTTTTCCATGAATCATAAAAAATAACACTCAAATACCACATTAATTTTGATCCATAGATTAATATATACATATAAATATAAATATAAATAAAAAATTTATTAATCCATGCTATAGAATGAGGCCGAAAATCAGTTTTCTTTTCATACATAACAAATATGAAATGCTAAAATTTATAAAAATAACGATCAATTCACTATGTGTACTTAATTTAAAACCAAAATAATTCACTCCGCATCTAAAAATAAAATTATTATGTATTCTTGACTAATTTCCTAATTTAGGATATACATGATCAGTTTTATTCCATAGAGGTGACTCTATTTATTGATGAAGATTCCCAAATTATTTACATTAATTTTCATGCTAGATAAATTTTATTTTAGTCACTGAATGTGCATATTTTTTCCTATATCATTTATTTATTAGAATGTACCATACATCTTTCAATGGACTCCTTTAAACAATATTCTATCGAGATGCCGCACAAACTAGAAACTTTATGTGAAAAATTAGAACAAAACTTCCCTTTATTACACACTTAATCATGATTTATTACATAAAATCATACCTGGATACAACATTGATGATTGAGAGGTCTAGTGTTTTTGGGTCTTCAAATCATTACATAATTACTCATAACATGTAACATAACATCTTTATTGAAAACATCATTTACATGACTACTAAATTCCATTTCACTTATCATTTTATGGGATAACCAGAGGACATAAATAAGATAATGGTGTGCTATGAAGCCTAGTAAGTTTGTAAAAATTACAGAACATGAAGAATCAAATACATGCTATGAAATAGGCCGAATAATGGGGAATAAAAAAACGTGAACATTAAGGCAAGATATAGCATGATTAACATAACATGGAAATGTGGAAACAAAACATAACATGGTAATATCATGAGCCAAATATCATAGAACATGAAGCATTAGAAAATCATTATTTCATTTGAATTAGCATTATTAAACCCTCGTAGAACATGATGTGTCAATATACTAATCAAAAACCAATGCATTGGGGCGCTATCAGGGTGTTCCCTCCTAAATCATTATATTTCTTTCATAAGTGTGCCACATGGACCATATAACCTGGATTCATTAAAATTCATCATCATAAATTTCTTCCACGATAACAGAATGAGGAATTAATACATGAAAATAAATTATCAATATGTAAATGAAAATAACGGTGAAAACCCTTGGCAAAGAAATGGGCATTGAACTCACTATATAATGACTTTGACTTGGAGAATTCCGATGTAATTTCCAGAGCATAACATCATTTGATAAGAATTCATAAAAATAATTTATTAGAGAGAAAGGGTTTCCTCATCAGTTTATATGAAATATACAATATGGAATTCATATATATACATTTCCCACATAAGTAATTAAATTATGATCCATAATAAAAAACAATTTCTTGAATGTAAATGAGGAGATAGAAATACCTTACTGTATTTTCACAAGATAATGTGGGTAAATAAGAGGCATTAACGAGTGAGAAACGGGTCTCTCATTTTTCAATCCTAAAGAGGCTAGTATGGGAGAGGTTCTAAATCATACCAACCCGTTTATAATTTAATATAAAATAGAATAACAATATTATGAAACTTGGATATAAAAAGGAAGAGAGGAATCCCTTACATGGAAGTATGATAAAAAATTCTTAGTTGAGGCTTGAGAGAGGAATATTAGGAGATTGGGGTGCTATGAGAGGATCTAGGAATAAGAGAGAAGAGTTTGGTTGAGTTCCAAAGGCTTTGAGTGAAGATGAACTGGGAGCTTCTGTGGGATTATATAAGAAATGGGAGGGAATTCATTATTATTTAAGATGTGGACACTACAAATTAAACTAATCAATAAAAGAAACCACCCAATGGTTTTCCCCATGTTTTTTTCCAAATGGTAGTTTGAAACATTATATTATATGTCCTATGGAAAAAATTCATAAAATATTAGGCTTTCTAATTTGGTGTTCAGTCACACTCTCAAGGAAATCATTTAAAAAAGTAAAAATGTTTTATAAATCATGGAGGGTCCACTAATGCATTGAAAAATAAATAAAACAAACCAAATATCACAATATTTTAATTGTAAAACATATATAGGCCTAACATAATGTTTTTTTGTATTTTATTACCACACTATTGGGTCATTATGATGTCATAAAACGCATAACATATTTAAACGATATATAATTTTTACCAAAAAATTCTACTACATATGAAAATTATGAAAAATTCACCATTGGATAATTTCTACATCCGGATTCCAAAAAAATATTCATTTTATCTAAATAATTATTTAAATATGTGAAATTTTAATATTAACATAATAAACCAAAATTTAATGAATATTCATGGGTTTAGACAAAAATAGCTTACAATCCTAAATAAAAACCACAATTATATTCATAATAATTGTACATCCATTTATATTTAATAATAAGTAATATAGTGATAATATTTTATTAATATATTATTTAATTTAAAAATCCATTAATTCATAAAAATATATTTCATAATTAACTAATAAAACCTGCATAAGTCTGATGGGTAAGGTATGTGATGGTGACAGACTCTTGCGGTGGCTCATATAACATCGCTAGAGTGATAATATCTATCAACTATCGTTCTCTCGTAGGCAGTTCCACATGATATTAACATGTTTAAGCTCATCTTGGGATTGGTCAAGAGTGATTCCCTATAACATCACCTCATTTTCGAGATCGAACAAATGGATTTCGATTGGAACAATTCTACTAAATGAGGCCATCACTTCCTTTGTCTGAGTTAATTGGATTTGTCAAATCCCTATATTTGTACTAATCATGTGATCACTATTTAATGGATATATAATCAGTGGTCAAGATTCTTATCAGTATGTTGAAATCCCAAACCAAAGAAGTGCATATGTTATATAACCATAATAAGACATTTAATTTCCTCAAGAGGAATTCATAGTAATATTATTTTGGGTTGTTATAATCATAACCCCCCACCAAATAATTTATACACTCAAAGATTTATTTTTACCATACTAAAACTGATGTGGGTAAATCAGCTTCATCTCCTCCTATGATTCACTCATCCCTTCTTCAAACATGTGGTTTCACCACAACACATTAATTATGGGATCCGTTTTATTTCGTAGAACTTTTTCACTATGATCTATGATCTTCATCGGCATATCATAATAGGAGTGGTCATTATACAATTGAACCATCTATTGATTATGTACATGCGATGGTACAGGTATGTACATTCTGAAGAGTGATACATAGAATACAACATGTACTTGAGATAGGATTGGAGGGAGTTCAAGTCGATAGTCCAGTACTCCAACGTAATCAAGGGTCTAAAAAAGGCCGATATAGCTTAGATTATGCTTTTGCTTCTTCCCAAATATAATAACACTATTCAATTGTGATATGCAGAGGAATACCATGTCTCCGACATCAAATTATAGGTCTCATCTATAATTATTATCATAACTCTTTTTTCGACTCTGAGCAGCTTTAATGTACTACTAGATGGTCTTAACAATCTACACTATTTCATCATCTATATCCGGACCTTGGTGTTTTCACTCCCCAACATTATCCCTACATGCTGATGTTCTACTCCTCTTCCAATATAGGGCATCATAAGGATCCATCAGGATGCTTGATTGGAAACTGTTTTTGAAAGTGAACTCATCTAGAAGAATTTGTTGATCTGAACCTCCTTTGAGATCCATTCAGCATGCTCTCAACATATCCTCAAGTGTTTGGATTTTTTTTGATATTGACCATAAATATGAAGATTATAAGACATACTGAAGTTTAACTTAGTATCCAGATCATATTGAAGACTCTTTAAAAACGTAGAAGAGAATCAAAGATCTAGATCTGATATAATTTATAGTGGCACACGATGCACCATTGCAACATATCTGGTGTATATTTGTGCCTATTGATTGAGTGAGAGATCCTCTTGAATTGCAATAATGTGACCAGTCATTGTAAGATGATCCAAATCAACAGAGATTACATTGTTTCATTTGGATATCTTCAAAAGTTTGGTGACAAATACAATGGTGATATTCTCCCACTCCCATGCTGGTATGGGTAATGACTTCATCATCGCCTTAGACATATGGACCTCTACTTCACTTATTGACATAAAATCCAATATGATGTAGTCTCAACGATTCCCTTCTTCGTGTTATAAAACAGATAACCCTCTAGTTGATCATGATACATTGTTTTGTTTCCTAGTTTCATGGTAAAATTTGACCTATTTTCATCATCCAAAAGTTCATTCTTTAACTATATATTGGATGGAACATATAGTCTTGTCAAAAATATCAAAATTCCTACTTCATTAATATTGACCTCCAATGATTTCTCATTTCTGATAATTTCCACCTTATATTGAATTCCCATGTTATCCTTTTGAGCATCCATTAACGTATCCAAATGAGACAGTCGATTAATAATTTGTGAAAGGATTGATGATTTTCCTTTCTTTTTTATTTCCATGACCATCATCATCAAATCAATGAAGATTTGATCGTTTTCAATTGTCATCAATGATATAATTGTTGGTTAATTTCTATATAGATCTTCTTCCACCTTGTTATATTTCCTAGGGTGGTGATGGATTGAGAATTCATAGACATTGATCATAACTAACCATCATCACTATAGCATGTTTAAGTCTTTTGTGTGAATATATACTTGAGGTTTTTTTGATTCTTTTATATTTCACACTTCTCAAAAATTGGTAATGCTGCCAAATTATCAAAGCGACGATCAATGTAGGAAACTCCAGATCATGTGTTGGATATTATTTCTCAATAAATTTAAATTTCCATGAATCATATGAAATTAATTTTTAATTTTTCATCTACACACTGTCCATACCCATCTTTTAAGCATCAATGAATACCAAAAAATGATCTTCTCTTATGTGTAGTGTGAGAACATGCAATGGGATAAGAGTCCTTTTCAACATCATTAATCTATATTCACATTCATCACTCTAATAAATAATTACTCCCTTCTCAGTTATCAGGGTATGATGGTTTGACAAACATGAGAAATTTCTCACAAATTTGAAATAATATCCATTCAACACCATGAAAATACAGATATCTATTATCTATTTTGGCCTAATCCATCCCTCAAATATTTCTATCATGGAGGGATCCTCAGATATACTATTTCTTGTGATGATATGGCCCATTAATCGGACATACTTCAACTAACACTCGCACTTTTTCTACTTCGCATAGATAATATCCTATCTCAAGGTCTATAGTAGAGTACATAGTTTCTCCTCATGACCCTCCTTTGTTTTGGAGTATATTAGAATATCATCTAAAAGTCTACCAATAATTTTCAAGGTAATGAAAACGGATTATATTAATCAATTCCATAATTATTTATAGAGTATTGGCGAGTCCAATAGGCATTATTATGATTCATTATGCTCGTACCATATACAAAAAGTAGTCTTGTGGATATCCTCCTTCCTCACCCTTACTTGGTAATATCCTTACCGCAATTCAACTATGGATAATTATTGTTCCCCACATATATTATAGAACAAGTCATCGAATCATGGGATATGATAATTTTTCATTGTTATGATTTTTTTGTGCTTATGATAATCATTTAAAAAGTGAATTAACCCATCCTTTTTCTTGATGAAGTGGACTAGTTCACCCCATGGTGAAGCAAATAGGAATATAAAACCATTATCTAAGTTCTCCTATATTTGTTTCATCTGCTCCTCAATATCCAAATCATCCATTAAATATAGTGTGTTGGATATTAAAAACGCCCAAGGATTATGATCTATTGAGAATTCACCATCTCTTCTAAGAAGATACCAAAAAATTCATTGGGAAGTACTTCCTCTAATTCCCTCACAATATGTAAGCCTTCATAGATGGTTTCTTCCTTAGAATCAATCATCTGAGCAAGATATGTTTGCTCATAGTGCATTAGAATACACACTTGAGATGATTGTGCTAATAAATATTCACCATCCTCCTTTCACTTTTATAGAATCATGGATCAATTCTCTATATGAAGAGTAATTTCCCTCTCACGGAAATTTCTATTAGATATATATAAGTAAAACAAATCCTCACTGATAATTTCATCATATTCCACTAGAGTGAGTATGAAGTGAATCACCAAAAAGTTAAATCAACAAATTATGATAGTGGAGGAGTTATATTCATGGGATAGAATGAATGGCCCATTTTCCATACTCAAATAAATCTTTACTTCCATGAATTGTTGTGGTGTTGGGACTATTCTACTAAACATTCGGGATAAAAAAATGTGTATATCCAAAATCATAAAGCATGTTCTCTATTCATTAATGAATAACTACACTACCTATCACCACATCACTGTCAGGATTCACTTTGGCATAATTTATGGAAAAAGCTCAAACTTGTTGCCGTGGAGGTTATTGGTTTCCTCTAAAAACCCTTTTCATAGGGAACTAATTATGGTGGTTCCCTCTTACATAGAATATGAAGCAATGAACAATTCATTGAGGGTCAAACGAAGTAGTCCTCCCCTCTGTTGCAGCCGCATGATTTTCTTGTATGAAGTTAATGGACAGGTGGCCTTCTCTTCTACACCTAAATCTCTTCCTTATCCCCATAATGCAATTTATCGTGTACTTCATTCCACACCATTGGAAAGTGGTGTGCTGGATTATCATAGCACCATTGGAATTTTCCATAAAGAAGCTAGAATAAAATTACACAAGATGATACTTATCCCCATGATACACCTGAGATTTGTCGATCTATATATTGACCTTGAGGGTACATCAGACAATTTCCTCATAGCTGTCGAAGTCGTGGATCTCGAGGGCTTTCTGTTGTCTAGATTAAATCCCAACAAAGAGGTGATCAACCATTCATTTTGGGGTAACGACAATGTGAATGGTGTTTCATGAAAGACTTTTGATGTTTACCATGTACTCTCTGATGTATTCATCATCCTTTTTCTAGAGGGTTAAGAAATACCATTCCATCTGATGTTGGGGTGTGTGAAGAAAATATTTTTCAAAAAACATTTTTCAGAAATCCTTCCATTTCAATGCCTTGATCTCCACCTCAGGATTTATATTTTTATCAATTTCAACCATTGATTTCCTTCACCATCCATTCGATAAGAATCTAGAAGAAAAATATAATGTTTAGAACATTGACGGATGTATTATTTCTTTTTAATGGAGTTGATCAATTTTTTGACAATTGAGGGATAATATAATACCTTAAATGTTAGAGGCCAATTTATCATGATGCTCTTGGTTGAGCATTTTTCTTCCATAGGGGGGGATTTCCTATTGACCTATGACTCTAATCAAATAATGAGTTAACTGATATAGATTCGTGATAATGTAAGTGATTCCTTCTCCCATTGGATTGGGAATCACATTTGAAGCATCATCACGTTGACTTTCACATTGGTTGCCAGCCTGATTCCTCCTATTACCGGACATATGATGGAATAAAAGGATAGTTAGTGGAATAATATAAATGGTATTACAAGGACAAAATTGGATTGACTTATAAATAACTTTTATTTCCTTAACTTAAAATCTATATTCATAAATATTTTTCATCCATGACCAACATAGAAACATTTATTCTTAGGAATTTTTCTATTCCCCTAATAATGGTTCATACTAATCTAGTGAATTTACCAAATCATATGCCTTGGATATCTCGTAACCAAGAGTGCAACAAGGCCCATTGTTGTGTACCAAGATACCTATGGTCATGCTAGAGAATCCTTGTCGGAGTTTTCACTACTAGGTATATATCTTCCAGCACTGCCTCTACCAGCTTCTATCCAGACAGAGATGTATTTTTCACAATAAACCAATAAATCAATACTCAAAAAAATATAGGGATATTTATATTATACTTATTATTATCTCTATAAAATCACTAGTGTTTATTAATCCTTATCCAGAAAATAACTAAACTAATATTATGATTCCAACTATAACAACCAAGTTCTTTATTACACACTTAAACATGATTTATTACACAAAATCATCGCATGACTCAATATAGAAGATCAAGAGGTCTCGTGGTTTTGTGGCTTAGGAACATTACATGATGACTCAAAACCTGTAACACAACGTCTTTATTGAAAACTTCATTTATATGAAATCTACATTCCATCATACAATACATTCCATGAGATAACCTAAGGGCCAGGATTAGAAATGGGTGAGCTATAAAGACCAATAATGCAGTAAACAATACATTACATGAAGAATAAAATACATGATAAGAAATATGAATATCAATGGATAATAAAAGAAACAAGAACATAATGGAAAGATATAGCATGATTATCCTAACATGGAAATGTAGCAACAACACATAACATCATATTCGCATGGGAAAAGTATCCTTTTACATGGAGATGAGAAAACCCTTATTGAAATTAAATTATCATGATTACAACCTCATTTCGCTTGATGTATCATTATATAAATCATCACAAATGCATTGGAGTGCTATCAGGGCCACTTTTTTCAATCATTTAATTTCTTACATTAGTGTACCACATGGACAATATAACAAGGATTCATAAATCAACATCAAAATCATTGGTAATTTCGATAGCAATATAGCATGTCATAAAAATTCATAAAAATAGGGGATGTGAGATATAGTGGAGAATCATAATATTTATAAGAAATTGATAGTAATGGGGACATGTATATACATGTACCAAAATATTTAATGGAATTTAGATCCATAATACAAAATAATTGGTTGACTGTAATTGATTGAGAGAGAAATTCCATAATGAATTTCATCTTGGTAATTGGTGTAAATAGGGGGAATTAATGAGTGAGAACGTGGTGAATAATCATTCAAACCTATGATAGTAGTATGGGGGAGGTGAAAAATCATACCCCCAAATTTATAATTGAATATAAAAGGGAATAACAATATTAAGAAACTTTGATAGAAAAAGGAAGGAAGGTTTCTCTTACTTAGATGTGTGATCCCAAGTAGTGTATATGTCATATAACCATAATAAGAAATTTAATTACATCAAGAATAATTCCCACTAATTAATGATTGGGACATTAAATAAATATTTCAGTTAAAATATATTCAATAATATAAAATGGATTATAATATTTCATAGATCATACACATTGAATGTATAATTCATATATTCATATATGTTTGGTGTGTATGATTAGTACATTCATTAAGAATATAATTTATGATTTAAATTCTTTTATTAAATCTAGTGGCAGTCCATCATTTTCCATATATTACATTATAACTTTTTATGGTTATTGAAAATATTAACTTTTAATAAAACCAATATACATTGGTTTCTTTTAACAACTCCTTAAATTCAGAATATTTTTGGGAATTCATGAAATTATTCTTCAATTTTCAACACAATTTCTTTAATACAATATTAATCCCCATTTACTCCTGTAGTAAAATACATTATAAGTTAATCATTATTGTTCACACTAGTAATCTTATAAAATGTTCCTTAATACACAGTGTTATTGTTTCCACTATTAATATTCAGTTATTCACATTGTTTAGATTAGCAATTGCAACTATGATACATTATATGTAGATCATGACTTATACCAACTCCTCTGGAAAAATTAATCATGAATAATATGAACATAAAAAATGAAAAATGATTTTATAAGCGTCATATTTGTGATCATTAATAAATTTCATTCACCCCATCTTCATATTATTTTTTCATATGGTTGTAATCAAACCATTTTTTATTTATATCCAACAAATTTGAAACAGTAATATTAATATTTATTAAAATAAATAAATACATTGAATGTATGAACATAGATCCCTAAAATTTAATTCGTAATGAATTATTTATGCTACATGAAGCCATTTATCAATGATTGTAAGAGTTAAATTATGTGTATTGAGCCTGTTTTGTAATGGTGGATATCATTAAAGGAAGGGGACATGTGATATCTATAATGTTATAATAAATCTAATTATATTATCATCTATTGAAAAAAATGGAGATCAAAAAGTTTTTATATATCATTGATTTTTGTGAGTGTAATTAGATAGAGGAATTTATGTTTATTAATTTAGTCATTTGGTACATGCAGCTCCACATAGTGTTTCTGTTGTAATATATATAATAGAAAATTTTTATATGTTTTCATTAAATGAAACATTGATACAGACCTATCACCTATTCTTATGGACTAGTCATTTTGGGATCCACATGAAGTTAATTGGGGTTTGGAGAATAAAATTCAAGGTCTACATCAGTGGGATGAATGGATAGTGTGAACTAGAAATAAAGATCAATATGATTTCATAATGAAATATAATGGTGATTAAAATGAATTCATATAGGGAAATGACTATGAATGAATTAGAAATAAGATAAACATACTACAGTGAGCCAAAGATGGAATGAATGTGGAAGGAATATCTAATGGAATTGAAATGGGGATGAAACAACATTGAGTAAAATGTTAAATGGACCATCCTATATTTATATGGAATTTATGTGATGATAGTCCAATAATTATCATGTATAAAAATACTCCACCATATTTGGACACATTCATATTTGAGGAACTATAAATTATTTATTATGCAGAACTGAATTTTAAAATTTCATCATAATTACAAAATAGTTTTTGGAAAAAACATGTGTATTATAATAAATGATAATGTATATTAAAATAAATGTGATATCATCCAACGTGGGATGTCATATAAAAATTGATAAAATATCCATTGAGACTGTGAGAGGAAACCATGCGATTATCAATGTGTTTTTCAATTTAATGCATTAGAAGGAAGATTTTATTAAGAAGAGGTAAACAGATTGAATCATTATAACTAGTAATGGAACGAATTTGAAACCACACTCTAGTGAAATAAAACCATTAATAATGGTATGATGACCTGGTTCCATGAAAAGATTATCCCATCAATATCAAGGAAAAAAATATATACATTGTGTAATTCATGTCATTTAACAACTAGTGGATCCTAAAAATAATGTATTGTACTCTATACAACTTTGATGATGTGACCCTGATGATCAAGTACCACATGACCCATCAAAACAGATCCCATATAAGAGATAACTACATCCACATCAATATTAACCACATTGGGTGTAGGGGGCTCCACATACTTATGCATGAGAATGGGAATGATACATTAATATTAATTTCATTATGATTCAAAATTTAAATCCACATTATATACCACTAAATCCAAAAGGATTCAGGTAGAGAAATTTCGTTATAATTAGGGTCATTTGTTCTCACCTGTATTATCCAAAAGTTGGTATAGAGGGAGTTTACTATATCTGTTGAGATGGGGGGTAATGAATTCTCCATATATAATAGAGACATGAACCCATTTTTCATCTCTTAATATCTATCGATGTTTGCGTTATATGTATGTGGTATATGAATTTCCACTTTGTGAATGTTGAAGAGAAATGATTTAGATTTTTTAATATGACGTAACATTAGGGAATCGTTGTTAGGGAAGATCCCCATCTCAGATTGATACTGTAATATCGAACCATGGGTCGGACCACCAGGTGTCATAGTTCTTTAAAAAAACCTTATTTCTCTATGATATTATTTCTGTGTACCAAAATAACTTCATATTTCACCATGAAGCAACCCGAAAGTTCATTATTCAAAAAACATTTTACTTACCAATAACATTAATTTAATGGAATGTTATTACAACCCACCTATATCATTCAATGAACAATTCATCCAATTTATCAGAAATCCCTCCTTTACCAGTTTTATTAAATTTGAAAAACTATGGAATTCTCCAAATCAAGAACCATGGAGACATGGAAATAATCCTTCATTTTTCAACAATACATGGATACCCCCAATATAATTAATATTTCTATCTCTTTCATTCACAATAAATTCCATTTCGTTGAAGGTCACTTGATCCCCATAGGCTTGTTGATGAAATGAAACGGTAGGGGCCATAGTTTTTATCACAGAACCCGATATGAATGTAAACATTTGATTTATGAACTAGGGTACTATGGGGACTAGGTTTATGAATCATCTGAAATTCATCCTTTAAAAAATTTATTTTTATCATGGAAATGTCACTAATGAAAATAACACCACAAGATTTAGTGATGCACAATTTTTCCCAATCCATCCAATCAACATTTTTTCAAATGTTCTTTCCACACAAGAAAATGAATATGTGGGAGTGAATTTATAAAATCAAAATGTTTGTTTGATTAAATAATTATATAATATAGTTTTTAATGGATTCATATACTTAAAATATAACCATTTCTCACCTTGCGTTGGAGACCATCCAAAAATTCAATCCTTGTATTTTTTGGTTTATCAATTATACGATGCTTGAGAAAATATCTCATTTTGATAGACAAAAATGCTTTGGGAGACCAAGATATTTAATAAAACTAACAACTAGAAAAATACATGATGTTCTTAAAATATCATATTTTTTACAAGAAACCTCTCATAAAATAATGGAAATTTCGGATTTGGTATAATTAATGAACTATCGGGATGTTTTTTCATATTTTGGATAACCTTGAAAATCAATATTCATTCATGAAGAGATTTCATAGAAAAGTGTATGTTATCATTGGAAAATATGAGATGGTAATTAGGTGAAATTTGTTTGAAACCCATCAACTCCTAAATGTTATTATCATTAGCTACCAATGTAATAAAACTATAAAAACCCTTATCCATAATTATAAAAATGAAATGTTAATGTGGGCCCCTCTTGAAATCCTCCATAGTTGGGGTGATGCCTTGATAGTGATTTCCATTGGTATTATTTTTTATTGAAACTAAAAAACATTGTGATTCATTAGTGTAATTATAATCACAGAATAATTTTTTTATTTTAATAAATAACTATGGAAACATTATCTGGAATTTTCCAATTAATGAAATTAAAAAAAATCAATTGATTAATAAATGTTGAATATATTGTAATTTCATTTATAAATACAGATAAAATGATTAGGTTTTGAAAAATTTGACCTTATTATTATATATAAGTGATTCATCTAGGCTCAAATGTGAGAACAATCATAAATACTTGTGTAAAACTACATTATATAAAAAATTGGACTAATATTAAATTTCCTTTAAAAACTATATATCAATAGTGAAGAAAGGAATATCAATATCCTAAACCGCTTACTTAAGAACAATTTTGTTTCTGATGCATGATAAACTTTCAAGTACTAGTTATTTCATGAGAATAACACACATTACATAGTTTTTGAGAGGTTTGATTCATCCATGAAGTTTTATTGGAAGTTGAGATAGTGGTCGAATTCCATGTGAGATTTTGAATGGTGGTATGAAGTGACTTCCCTATGTACTGAATTTTTATGATCTGATAGCTTTTTATAAGAAAATTTAAAAATCTTCCTAAAAATAAGATTTTTGTCAACAGAAAATTAATAACATCTAATAATGTATGGTTTATCAATGATAAATTTAGTAATGATAAATCCAATCATTATTAGCACAAATAGAAAAGAAGATAAAACATATCATTATCTGTAAGAAATATATAACAGATATTTATAGGTTTTATAAAAAATATGTATATTAGAGTAAAAAAATTTTAAAAAAAATTTACAAGAATATTAAAATAATGTATATTAAAAAAATTTAATTCTTATAAAACAAATAATAATTAACCTTATTAATGAATATACAATATTAAAATATTTTTTGTTAAAAATAAATGAAAATGAATAATTAGAAATTAATAGAAATAAAAAAATAATAAAAAATGTATATGTTATATTAATTATATAAATTATTAATAATTTAGAAAATATATTTTTTAAATAATGAAGAATACACTCTGAAAAATATTAAAACATTTTACCCATGTAACAAAAATTAATTTGTGAGAACAATTTCTTGAATTTTGAACACATAAAATAATATTTGAAATTTTAAAAAAATGCATTAAATTAAATTAATTACATAGATTTCATACATATTAATAATATTACTACATAATAAATAAAATTGAATGAATATTAATAATATGAATTAGAATTTTATTCGGAATATTAAATCATAGTAGATAATTATGTATATCTTGAATTATTATTTGAAATAATTCTAAACACATAAACAATTTAGAGAATGATAAAAATGATTTTAAATAACTTTATTTTATAAATTTCATGCATTTTGAAACCATTAGAGACTAAAAAATGTAATAATGTAAATATTTATCATAAAAATATTTATAATATTTATAATTAAAAAATTTATTAAAAAATTATTTATCACTTAATATAATAAAATAACCAGTTTCAGAAATAAAAATTTTATGAAATATTAAAAATGACTAAATTATGTTAAAAATTAATAAAAAAATTTGAATAAATTACAAAAATAAAATATAATGTTCACTTGTATCCTTATTTACCTAAATGACAGAGACCTAAAAATGAATAAAAATGAATACATAAATAATATTAAATTTTTATAGACATAAATAATAAAATTATATTATATTGACTATTAAAATGTATCAAAACATATTTAAATCATATAAAATTATGTAGGAATGCATATTATTAGAATAAAAATTTTAAAATATATATGATTACAATAATTGCTTAATTAATTAAAATGTACAAAAAATTAGTAAAATAATATTTATATTTCATATATTAAAAAATGTATTTAACATAATTGCATAATTGGCTACATGAATACCTAAATGGAGATAGGGCGTATGTTTGGGTTCAATTTAATGAAGAAGTGGTGTGGTATGGAGAATGATATGGTGTATGTTGGGTTCAATTTCAGTTATACAGATTTCACACAAATTTATAATATAATATCTTCATAAATTAAAATGAATAAATATTAATCTCATAAATTTTAAAAAATAAATATTTTGAAGAATAATAAATGAATATTTTATAATTTTTAAAAATTATTTTATTATATTAACGTTGAAAATTTATAAAATTAAAAATGATAATAAAATAATTAATGAGAAACTATTAAAAATAAATAATTTACAAAAAATAAATTTTAAATTTGTTAAAAATTGTAAATCCTTACATTTATTACATGAATTAAAAATATATAAAATTGATTAAAAATTAATAAATAAATATTATAACTATAGATAATAATAGAGGAATTCAATATATTGATTGTAAATAGAAAAAAAAAATTCCTTTAAAATTTTCATTAGATTTTAAAAACTAATTTAATTAAATAATTACATATTTAAACAAATATATATAACATTTAATATTTAATATTTTATAAATATAATAAATGAGTATATATTAAAAATAAAAATTTTATTGGAAACACTATAAATGGAGATATATTAAATAAAATTGTATAATATTCAATCAATAATCAAACATACATACACACAGAAACATATGCATCAACATAAATGTACACATACACATATAGAAACACATACACATACACATACACAGTCAAATTAACATACACATACACATACACAAACACAAAAACATAAACACACATACATATTCATAGAAATTCATATGAAAAAATACATTAACATACATGTACATGTTTAAACATATACTTACAATAGAACATTTCCTAACAAATAGATTAATACACATACCCATTAATTTTCATATACATACAAATACATGTTTGTACACATACATAAAAATACATTTACTTACTCTTTCATTCACATACATGCATATCTATACATATTCATACATACATACACATAGTATATAAACAAATAAATAGACACATAAACATATACGTATAGATGTACATGCACATATATATGTCTATGCATACACATAAACATGAAAATGCACATACATTTAAATACATGTACGTATAGACACTTACAAGCAGTTTCATATTGGTGCATTCACATACAAACACATGAATAAATATGCATATAAACATAAACATACTATATATATATATATAAACATATACACATATGCAAGCACATACACACATATATACTCACAATACCAAACATACACGTAGAAATATATTCAGATGTGCTGATAAAAACACATATATAATTAGACATACACACACAAATACCCATACACAATCACATACAAGTACATTCACATACATATACACATACACATACACAAACACAAACTCATACAAATTCATATTCACAGACACACATACATATGTATGTACACATACGTATGCCAAAATTTAAAATATATACACAAACAGAAACATATACATACCCATAAAAATATATATACATAAACACATAAACCTACATATTTATGAATATATACATACACATAGACATAAACATACACATATGTATAGATATTTACATATAATTAAATACATGTCTATGAACCTATACAAACTTACACATACATACATGAAACATAAATGAACACAAAAAAAATCAACTCCATACATGAATATAAATAGATCCCATACATAGAAATGAACATATAAACACACACCTAAATCCAAACTTATACACATGAAGTTGTACAATAGAAATCAATATAAAAATAATTATGAATTTTTTAATTTGACATCACATTCCAAACCCTGGGGTTTGAGCCAAAATGAAACATAACATCATGTCTGCCTCCCCATACACAAGAGGCTATCAGCTAGGTGCAAGGGTCTATGTCTGATATTGCAGTGGCTATACCCTCTGTTTCATATCAATAATAATGTTATCAAATAACAAAAAAGGATATTTAATTAACTCAAATAAATATATAAACAAGAGATGACATACAAGGTTTGTAAATAAAAGCTCCCAATGTTGAAAGTTGACTATATTAATAAAATTTAAATGTTAAATAAAACAACTAAAGAGTTTTCCAGTGTATTCTATGGTCCTCTTTCTACCCTAGTTCCAATCTCCACCTACACATCCATTAACCATTGCTCCCTTTCCCTTCAACAAGTTTCTCCTGAAATCTACTAGCCTACATCGAAATGCTTTAGTGGGGTTTGTGTACAAGACATAGCCGAACACCACCAATTCTTACTTCTCCTAATGTTTTAATATATACATGTATATACCATAAGTTTAATAAATAATGAAAAAAACATAAACATAGAATCAAAATTATATGTATTGTGCTAAACAAGCTACCAAAACACCCAACTGAAGTTGAATTAGATTCATGCCAAAAGATAACTGAAAGAGTTGGAGGAAATAAACTATCTCATGTACGGAAAACTCATAGTTTCATAGACACGATACTCTGCATAATTTTTCCAGCATGTTGACCATGTCACCCGGATCCTCTAGAAGAGATCAACTTGCGTACTCACATCGACAAGGTTATCTCGTTGTGAATGACAAATGGAATCATGGAATCCACTATCACACCCATGACACGAAGCCATGCCATAGTCCTACCCCTCCCACATGATCAAGACTCTATTAATTATTGTTTCAATCAAAAATTAATCCCATCTAGATGATAAATAATTCATGATGGTCCACATATCCCAGATACCACTAACAACCAACAAGTCAATGTAATACATATACAGGGAATGCCCACAAGTAGGCATAATTTATCAGCATGAGTATGTAATAGCTTACAAGAGAACATGGGATAATAATAAAACATGTTTAAATGATACAATTATATCACTCATGATGTCATAATAGATTTTATAGGATACACACAGGCACATGAAATCACAATCAAGAATGATCAATTTTGAATCCACAATTATTTCTATCAATCCAACGATAGTAAAAGTGAACCCAAGAATGTAAGGAATGTCCTAAATCAAAATTTTTTAAAACACATTCATGATTTAATTATCATCAAATCCAACATGTCATAAGTCTGGTGGTTTCAAAACGATAATTATCAAATTATATTAAGAAATTCCTAAAACCAAAAAATCTATTTTATATCAAAAAGAAATAAAATATTATAAGTGGAAGCATGTTATCTCTCTTATATAATTTTCAACTTATCATATAAATTATCATAAAATGATTGTGATAAAAATTAACATTAAATAATTGTCCTTGATTATCTTACCATTATTATTTTATAATTACAATAATTATTCGTTGTTTACAAAGATAATTTTCCAATTATAATTTCATAAAAAATATTCATCGATAATTTGTTGTCCTTATCCTTTGATAAAACAAAATTATTATATTACAAAAATATATATATATAAAGTAATTTTATAATTTCGTTGAATTATCTTTTTATGATAGTGTACTATCCCTTTATAATTTATATTTGTATCATTTTAATAATTTTTTAAAAAAATTTCCTAAGATAATCAGATTTGATTCTATTTTGATATAACCACACAAAAGTTTTCATCAAGAGCATTGTGATACTACACATTTTTGATAAAATTAATGCAATGAGAGAAAAGAGTGTTTAATAAAATAATTAAACAAAAGAAAAAAATGTAACTCAATAATGGGGGGCACTGTTCCCAGATTCCATAAGGGATGAGAAGAATGAATAGTGGGGAAAAACTTCAAAGGTATTCAATGACTTCTAGAAAACCCATAACTCACCACTGAATATTAATTTTGGGAGCTTATGGGTGTGATGATAAGGGTTATAGAACACCCAATATTTTAAGGGTTTCAAAAATCGGTTCCACATTTCAAGAATTTATTACCTGATTTTCAACCCTTCATTCGACAAGTAAATTCATAGATTGTCGTTATTTTATCGATAAAAAACCATTCCCATTGATTTCAATTGAAACAGTGAGAAATATGATGGTTCAAAAACCACCAATGAGTGTTAATTATGGACTCTCATAGGAAGGAGGAAGATGAACAATGAATTCAATGTTTTTTAATAAATTAACTTGTTTAATTAAAATATTTAATTTTTTTTGGAAATCTAAACATATGACCATTCTGTATGAATACCATACAATTTTTTGGGTAAACACCCTATTTCAGACAAAATAAGGGCGTCAAGATATTTTTAAGATGTTCTATTTGTGAGAAATAAAATTTTTCCTATAATTTATCATATTAACAACATTATTTAAAAAAATTAATTAGTGGGAAGGGAATCCAATATCTAGATTCCCTTAAAATTTATAATCCCACTAGGGTGAAAGGCATATTCCCGATCCAACTATGGTCTTGATTTTATCACCTGACACAATGTCTAGAAGTTTTTAATTTATTTATATTAAAAAATGTATTAAATAATTAAATAATTATAAAAAAAATTTCTCTTGAGCATGGCATCTAAACATCTAACGAATACAAATTTTATACCACATGTAGGGTGAAAATCACATTCCGTACCAAACTGGGGACTTGGTTTTATCATATGACATATCAATTTGGGGTTTTTGAATTATTTTTAATAATCTCCCCACTAATAAAATAATATATTTAAAATTTTTGTTCTCTCTTCACTATGGATTTACAGAATACCAATGAAATCAACAAAATCTAAAAATATGCAATTGAATATTCGAGATTGTTAATTGGGATTTTAACTCATTAGTGATGTGTTTAAAAAAATAAAATATGTCTCACTCATAAATAATATCTTCAACTAAATAGTTTATCATAAGAGGGAATTATTAGTATTGTAAAAATCATTATGTCAAAAGTATCCCACTATATCATCTTCTCATCATTTTTAAGTGTATATAGTGGTTTTTATCAAACAACTCAGTCCGCTGAGCTCGGACATTAGACTGATGGTCTTACATCACTTCGTGGATCGACCCATGGTGCCACTAAATCCATAATAGTGGCGTTTCCTTTCCTCCCAAAGAATCATCACATTGAAATTTGTTCCACTCTGATTACCCTCACAACATACCTCAATCCCAACTCCAATATACTTATAATCCATTACATGCACAGGGTTGGGTATTCACCTTTTATGTTGTGGCACATGGAACATGTCAGACATACATCTATCACATGAAAGGATTTATAGATTGTACACCTCTACCCTTATCCCCTAAGTATGAAAATTATCATCCTAATATAAAAAGATGTATTAGCCACCATCCTCAAATATAATATGGTCTCGTGTAATATTTTGGTGATGTATTAGAGAAAATGTATGTTAGGGATGAAGAATATTATTGGAAAATCATTTCTAGCCATTACACACAACTGTATAGAAAACAAGCATATTAAACAAAGAAGAAGATCAACAGGTTGTTCTTTAAACCATACATCTTACAAAAACTAGATCATTATCACCCTCAATAGATCCCATCTCCATTTCATAGACTCTTCCATCCATTCATCCATGATAATTGCGATTAAATTCATGAGTTTTCATCGTATAGGGAGTTTGTATCCTCTGCCAGGTTTCTATGTTCCTAGCATGTAATGCACTTATAGAACTCCTCTCCAAAACCCAAGAGAAAATGAACTGAAGATAGCCAATTTTTCCACACTTGCAGAAATATACTATTGTCATCCTTTAGGATCTGTTATAGTTCCCTTGTTTCACACACATAAAGAACAATCTAAATAATGTCATATTATGTCCCAAATGATCATTACTATACCAATCATGGTCAACCATAACTGGTGGTACTATCAAATATATGGATGCGACATCCCTTGTCATGAGAATAAAAACATTTAAAAAAAAATTCCAAAAAAAACCCTCATCAGTCTATCTTATCACACATTTTTGTGCATAAATCGTCAATGGGATCAAGAAAGGTATTCATAGGATTCAATCATTTTCCTAAGGTATCGCCTCCGAGAAGTAACCCATGTTTTCATCTCTACATATTAGCCACAATATTCATATATTTACAAACAAAAAAACATGATATGTTCATTTAATTAATTTCAAAATGATATATCATGAAACAAGAAAACACAAATATATCACATAGAACAATCTATCCCAAATAGATAATATATGTGATGGCATTTAATTAATGAATTACTATGTAGTAAATAAATAGATATATACATTCTATTTGAGCATACATTCCTAGTAATGATGAAATAACATAAAAAATATCTCATAAATTCCATTAAACATCACTTGCACCACCGAAGGTGAACCAATTGTAATAACATATAATAAATTTCAAACTTTATGGAAACTCTGAGGTCACATATGAAGTGTTGGAAAGGTATTAAAATTGTTATCCTGGCCAAGTCCCAACAATTATTGCTCCTTTATTTCCTATACCAACACCATATAAATAGGAGAAACATGTTATAAAATACATAATACAATAAAACAATTTTTTAACATCCCATCCAGAACCACCATGTCTAGGAAAAAAATAGACATAACCTCAGGCACGCCTCCTCATACGCAAGACGATGCCGACTAGAAGTGAGGATCTATGTCTCATAATGTGGAGACTATACCATCTATGAAATGTCATAGATAACGATAAAAAATTACAGTAACAAGATAATTAAAAAATAAATAGTGTAAATGAGGAAACTTGAGATGAAATATAAGGTTTATAAACATGATATGAAAAAGTGGAAAACTAGATAGAGTAATGTAATTTTGATGATAAATAAAATAATTGAGGGGTTTTATAGTGTCTACCCTAGTCTACCATTTTCCCTGGTTCTATGCTCCACCTTCCCATCCATTCCCCAAAATCCCCTATCCCTTCTCCATGTCACTCTTGCAATCTACAAACACATAAAAATGTCATATTATGGTGTGAGTACAAGACTTGTTAAGACAGGAAAAAATCATTCTTGACAAAATTATCTAAAAAATAGATGTGTATACCATAATATTAATAATGTCAGGAAAACACATAAACACACCATCAAAACTGAGTGGTTGGGTGATAACAATGGTTCTACAACCCATGGATGGACATACATTGGATCCAAGTTGAATGATAACAGAATGAGTCGGAAAAAAAAATTATAACCCTTGGATGGTTTCATCATGGGGTTTTCATTATGATACTCAGAGTCATATATATATCCAGTTGACCATGTCACCCAGATCCAATAAAAAATATCAACTTGATTATTCCCACAAACTAGTCTATATGGTGGTGTGAGACACTTGTATAGGTTGTCATGTTCATGTTCACCTGGAATTTTCTTTGTCCAATTAAATGTTGTGCCTCTATCCATTTACATTTTCATGTGTCCATGTACATTCTGAATAAAATATAGAGCCATCATGGATGGGTCACATGCTCTGTGATACAATCACAAACCATGGGATCCATAAATTTATCCCAAAACCCTAGACATCGTTGCGAGAGACCCACATAGATTTTAATACATAAATACATACATTCTTCCATGATATTTTCTAAAAACCATGTTTATCTTCTACATCATCTAACTCATCATTGAATCCACTACCCACACCAAAAACTCTACATTATGGGTCTTCCAATTCTCATGTGCCTAGTGATTATAGTTATGGGAATGAAATGAAATTTGTATTCATCCATTCACATCATCTATAGTTTTTTCTTCCAAATCATTGAAAAAATGAAGAAAAACCTATTCAGTCTCATTTTCCATTGATCAATACATCATGATAATTGATTCATGATAGTTATTCTATGTTACATGTCATACCTACAGTTTTTATTCATTAGACTGCAGTAGAGTAACACAACAATCAGAAAACAAGTATTGGTTAAACCATTAGCCAAAATAAATAAAAAATATTGTATAATATTGAAATATGGAGTAAAACCATAATACATAAAACATGATGAATGAAACTGAACCATTTTCCATCAGGCCTTGATTAATTTTCATATAAGAATACATAAGATGTGGGATAAATAAAAAAAATAAACAATTAAACCAATTTAATTATACTGAAAATGATTAAATTTTCTCTAGATGTTGAATTTATCCATGTTTTTAAAATATTAAGAATCATTATTGAAATTAAACTGTCAAACATCCTAATATGATTTTGTATTTATCGTTCAAGAAAAAATATTTTTCTCCATTGTTGATGATATCGACACACTCTATTGGTGCAATGATCCATTATCTGATCCAGATTTTTCGTCATTCGCCAATAATTATCTATAATGGTATTATAAATCTCTAGATATTTAGAATTAATCACTTATGATATATTAATACCATATACGTAGAATATAAATCAATTACTACGTCAATATAAAAACAATAAGTAAATTAATTACTTTGTTTTTTTAATGCCCACAGTGAATCTTTCGCAAACGGACCATGCAAAAAAATGATTATGGCGATCTAAAGATAAGACCTAAATTATGAAAATTAAAACTATGCACTAATATTTTTAATATGTCCTTCCATTCATGATTCATTCCCCATTTTATGAAAAGTAAATGCATGTGACATGTAATATATTTAATATATTTCAAAAAATTATTCTGGACAAAAAATCACATGTTGTCCCATTTCCGAGTCTTGAAAATAATCCATATAATATCCAAAAAAAATACACAGAAAATATTATTCATTACATTCACACATACATAGTGGATTGCATCCCTAAAAGAAAATAACATATTCAAAATGAATAGGGTACTCTACTCAAATACGATTCTCCCAATCCGAGGTACTTCCACTATGATTCCTATACTGATAATAGATACGCACATAGAGAATAAAATACTAAGCAAGGATCCTCTCATTCCAATCGTTAATATCAACTCATTTCTTGGAATATTTACATTCATCCTTGAGGTCCCTCTCACCCTAGTCAAAAACGAGCGATGGGTCATGCACATACCTCGGTAACTGTGATAGGTGGAAAATTTCTTATACCTGGTCCAACTACAGTTTTTTATCTAAGAGGTACTCCACTGGGAGAACTATAAAATACGTCATATACTATATACAACACAATGTACTATAATAAATGATACCAAATTGGTAAAAATGATCATGTCTATAATGAATCGGCCTTAAATCATTACATAATGTTGAATTAAGAGAATAATTCACATTAAGGATCTTTTCAGGTTTAGAGTTTTATAGAATTAGGATATTACTATTTCATTACTTCTCAAAGATTACAGAGTAGGCACTTATTCTTATATTCCATTTTTTCACAAAATAAAAACTCTTAAAAAAGTGTCATGTCTAGTTCCATGTTTTAGATTGCATGACTTTTCCTTGATCCCATCCTTGACCCTATTCATCATTAAGTCCTGTGAAAAACATTTCATAAAATCAGATGAGCATAAGAAGATCAGTAAGGGTTATAAAGAAAAAAAAGAAAACATTAGATCATTAATACCTACATAACATAAGTTCTTTAACATACCTCATGAAATCATAAGATTTATGAAATACACATAGAAATCATAAATCATAATGGTAACTTGTGGCATCCATATCATACTTACACTATAGCTATCACATTTCCATAGGGAGTAACATTTGGAATACCCATCATAGTATATTCCCTAAATCTATTAGGAAAAACATTCACCTTGACCTCTATCATGTTAACCAATGCATTGGAGAGCTCTCTTGGGCTCACTGCCCTAGGTTTATCATGGAACCACCCGTATACATAAATAATTCCCAAGAACCATAACATGATCATAACACATAACATAAGCATAAAGGAAAGATAAAATTTCTATATTGCAATAATAAAATATCATTTCATGATATTGATATAATAAATCCATTATCAATATAATTTTCAATAAAAAAATCCTTAAAAAGAGTATATGGTATTTATTTTTTCTTTTAAAAACATTCTGGTTTGTTAAGGAAGCCAAAGATCAAATAATACTTGGGGAGGCAGAAAGGTTGTTGTCACCACTTACATTAAAA
Source organism: Viscum album (assembly GCA_963277665.1). Lineage (NCBI taxonomy): Eukaryota > Viridiplantae > Streptophyta > Magnoliopsida > Santalales > Viscaceae > Viscum > Viscum album. The sequence goes on from OY728152.1 coordinate 692,950,755, forward strand.
AACATTCCTTTTTGTCGTTTAGTAAAACTCTTCGTATAAAAGGATTCCCTTTGAAAAAAATTAAAATTCATAGGGTTTTATACACCGTATAAAATAATGTCGTGTATAAAACAAAAAATCCCTCAATGGAAGGATATTGAGACGAAGTCCCATACCTCATGTCCGACATGACTCGATCGTTATTTAATCTCATGAATTATAAACTAAAGATAATTTATATTTGCATATGAACATTTTTCATGTTTATTATTCCTTTTATATGACTTTTTATTAGTTTATAAACATTATGCAATCATTATGTTAAAAATGTTGATTTTGTCGATATTTGGTACTTGAGTAAAATGAACAACTTATATTTACAAGTTGTTCATGTGGTCAATGGTTAATTATATCCAGAATGATATAATTATTTGGATATCATATATACCATATATATCCAGTATATACATGTTTTTATAATAGTACATAACATGTGTAGGTAAGAAATGAAATGCACCGTTCATGGAGATAGTAATCCATACGTACGCATGAACGCTACTTTCCTTACAATTTATTTTTTTAATCAAAATAAAACATAATGATACATAGGTATATTATAATATCAGTATAATATCATATATAATATCATTATCTCTATCCTTTATACATTCCACATAAGGCATTAAAGAGTCACATCACTTTGAGGGGGCGGTAGTCCGCACTTCCTCAAAAGAGATTATCATATTTACCCACTATGGAAACCATAACGGTGTGATATAATTGGGAAGTAAAGAAGCATAACTAAATCATAAACATAATATATATCATATATAAATACAGTTCCATCATAATGGCCACCATGAAAGGTGGTAAGATGTAATTGAACAATCATTGTTTCGTGAGGCATTAGTTTTCCATCCACAGAAACATTATGGTCGTCATCTATTAGATGGAGGTCTGTGTAAGTGTAATTTGAATCCATATAATAACAACATCCTAGTATATTTAGGATATTTTTTATGTTACAAAGAATGGAAATAAAATGGGTTTAGAGGTTGGAGACATAGAATAAAAGAAAACAATTTTAGAGAAATTGTTACCTTTAATTTAGGTAACTTCCTTTGGTTTGATCCAAAATGAATTCCTGAAGTTCCTTATGCCTAAGGTAAGGCTTCTAGGAGGAGGATATGGATGTAGGGAGATTATTTGAGTAGATTATGGACAAGACAAATCGCTTGAGAGGTGTGATTAATTGCATTGAAGTGGTCTCCTTTTATAGGAGAGAAAAGGGTCTCTTTAGGAAAGTCTGAAACTATTATTTTATTATATAATTATATTCGGTTTATAATGGTAAAAAAATAATTAAGGAAAAATATCAGATGAATAATAATATAAATAAAATATCTATGTAAAATTGTAAATGTTTTGGATAATATTATTATCATTATAATCATATTTATTTAAATCATGTATTAATGAGGTAAATACTGCATCATGATTGTGTCATAAATAATTTAATTTATTTGATGTCTAAAAATTATAAAAAAATACCATGATGTAAGAAATCTTTATTTATTTCCAATGAATATTTATAGTCTATAATATAAGTCATATAACCCCATTTAAAAATAAATTTACTAAAAGATATTAGTTTATTTCATTTTGGCCTTTACATTAAGTTAATTAAAATGAAGTGTCATAATCTCTTTAATGTGGCTCCATGGGGTCCCCAAATCGACCCAAAGATTAAAATGGTCAGCTATGAATCAACAAATAGGATTAAGACACATCTTAGGGTAAATAAATATTATTTTTTTACTCTGATTTACCTGATTTACCCTTAAACGATGCTAAATAAAATATTTGCTGAGGTAAATATTTAAAATGCCTAAAAATAAAATTTACCGCATTACACAATTTAAACCTCCTTATTCAAAACATGGAATACATTTCTTTAAATTAAAAACACTGAAGTGGAAAATATATTTTAAAATTAATTCTCGTTGTCATACGAAAAGGCGAGTTTTCAAGAAATATTAACTATCAAAATATTGAAAGTTGATTATATACAATTTAAATGTGAAATTTCTTCTAATGACAAAATTTAGATTAAATGGTAAAAATATAATCAATTTAAACCTTAACACCAATTAAAAGGATAATCTAAAAATATAAATAAATTAGATTAAAAGGTATTTTTGGATTAAAATAAAATATTTTTCACTATTAATTAAAAAATGAATATTATCAGAAAATTACCAAAAAATTACCCAAAGTAAATTTTGATGACCCAATTCTAACGAATAATATTATTTTGTCAAATATAACATATAAAAGTGAAAATAATTTATATTTAAAGAGGGTTCACAATCAAAAGGCGGTAAATTGGTCTTTTAATGTAAACAATGCTTAAAATTAGATTCATTCACATTTTAAGCCTCTACCTATTATTGGAAAAATGTAAATACATTAAAAAATATGTACAATAATATTGTAGTTAGTTTCATTCATTCCTGCCTAAACAACGACTAGGAATTAAATACCATTTAAAATAATAATATTATATTATTAGTGTGCAATGTAAGATACCAAAGAAACACGTTGTTGCTTATCGGGTATGCTATTGATCATAGAAACCCTTAAATGTAAAATTAATATTTAATTCACAAATATTAATAAATATTAAAATCTATTATTCTTCATTTACCTGGTATGTTACATCCTTCCCCTATTTTGGGAATTTTGTCCACGAAATTTTTATTCACTTATCAAAATAAGTGGGGGTATTTATCCCTCATAGCATTTTCAGATTCCCATGTCGCCTCTTCAACCATATGGGTTTTCAAAAAATTATTTACCTGGTGAATTACCTTATTCCACAACACCTACTCTCTACAGTCAATAATATGGAATGGTTGTTCTTCAAATGATAGATTCTCTTCCAACAGAACTACCTCTGGGCTCAAAACATGAGATAGATCTGACTATAATTTCTCAACATTGAAACATGAAAAACATTGTTTACTTGGGATAAACGTGGAGGTAAAGCCAATCTATATGCAACTGATCCAACCTTCTCTAGAATTTCATAAGGTCTAATGAACCTTGAACTCATATTTCCCTTCTTACCAAAACACATCACACTTTTCCATGGAGAAACTTTGAGAAAGAGATGATCACCTTCCTCAATGGAAAGATCCTTCTTTCGCTATTTGCATAACTTTTTCATCTTCTCTGAGTTATTCTCATGTGCTTCTGAATCAATTGATCTTTCTCTGCCATCTCTCCTACCAATTCTGGTCCCATCAGCTTCCTTCCTTAACATCATCCCAAAAAGCTGGAGTTCGACAATTATTTTCATATAATGCCTCAAATGGAGCTATTTGTATACTAGAATGAAAGTTGTTATTGTATGAACATTCAACCAAAGAAAGCTGTTGGTATCATCTTCCCTAATAATCTTGTGAACAAGCACGTAGCATATCTTCCATGGTTTGAATTGATCATCCTGACTACCCATCTGATTGTGGATGAAAAGCTGTACTAAAATATAATTCAGTACCCAATGACTTCTGAAGGAAATTCCAAAATTTATAAGTGAACCTGAGATCACGATCAGATTCAATAGAGAGGGGAACTACATGAAACTTGACTATCTCTTTAACATACAACCGATCAAGTTGATCTAGAGAGAAAATATCTCTAATAGGATTGAAATGAGTAGATTTAGTCAATCGGTCAACTATAACCCATATTGCATTATTACCTTGATATGTCATTGGTAATCCCACAATGAAGTCCATGGAAATATTTTTTCATTTCCACTATGGCACCGGTAAAGGCTGAAGCATTCTGTTCGGTAACTGTCGCCCTTTGTTAACCCGATGACAAGTCAAACACTTCACAGTAAAATAAGCAATATCTCTTTTCATTCCATCCCACTAGTAATACACCTGACGATCTCTGTACATCTTACTACTTCCAGGATGAATTGAAAAAGGAGAACTATGAGTTTCACATAATAACACATTCTTCAACTGTGAATCACAAAAAACATATAATATCTTTCCAAATATCAAAACGCAATCATTATCAACATTAAAATCATGCAACTTACCCTTCTTAACCAACTCTTTATTTCTCTACAACTCACTGTCTTCCTTCTGCGCTTTCTATATTCTATCTGATAGAGATGATCATACTGACATCTGAAGAAAAACAGAATAATTTCCTACACAAACAACTTCTATTCCATAATTCATCAAATCAAAAACAAAAGGATCTTGTTCCAAATGTATCATGGTTAATGAAGCATTATTTTTTTGAGTCAAAGGATCATCCACTTTATTTTCTTTTCCCAGATGGTAAAGGATCATGCAATTATAATCCTTGATTAATTCTAACCATCTCCTCTGTCACATGTTTAATTATTTCCGAGTGAATATATACTTCAATCATTTGTGATTAGTATATATTTCACACTTCACTCCATAAAAATTTTCATCAAAATTTTTAAAGCAAACACAACTCCTGGTAATTCCAAATCATGTGTAGGGTAATTTACCTCATGCGGATTCAACTGACGTGAAGCACAAGAAATTACCAGATCATTTTGCATTAGGACACAACCTAGTCCTTTCAACAAAGTATCACTGTAGATAACAAACTCACCATCTCTGGAAGGTAGTGCCAAAACAAGAGCATTCAACAATATCCTTTTCAATTCCGTAAAATAATCAATACAATCTTTTGTCCATATGACCTTAACACCTTTTCAAGTTAACTTATTCATTGGACTAGATAACCGTGAAAATTTTTCAATAAACCTCCAGTACTAACCTTCCAAACCAAGAAAACTACAAATATCGGCTATATTTGTGGGTCTTGGCCATTTGTCAACAATTTTTTTTCGCCGGATCAATAGTTATGCCATTTTTTAAAACAATGTGTCCATAGAACGAAATTTTTTGTAACCAAAATTCACACTTGCTGAAATTTCCAAATAGTTTCTTTTCTTTTAATGTTTTCAAGACATCCCTTAAATGACTTTCATGCTCCTATTTACTTTTTGAATAATACAAAATATCATCAATGAACAAAATCACAAAATTATCCAAGAACTCATGGAAAATTCTACTCATATGATCCATGAATAAATCAGGTGCATTGGTTAACCCAAAAGGCATAACTACCAATTCATAATGGCCATATCTAGTACGAAAAACGGTCTTCAGAACATCTTCTTCCATTACATTCAACTGATGGTACCCCAACCGAAATTCAATCTTCGAAAAATACTGAGCTCCCTGGTGCTAATTAAACAAATCATCGATATGAGGAAAAGGATACTTGTTCTTAACTATAATGTTATTCAATTATCTATAATCAATACAATGTATCATTTAACCATCTATCTATTTAACAAATAAGACATGAGCACCCCATGGTGATGTTCAAGGTTGAATGAAACAGTTATCTAATAACTCATATAATTGTTTCTTTAACTCTAAAAGTTCAATTTGAGCCATTTGATAAGGGGGTTTTGAAATTGGCTTAGCATCAGGAACTAAGTCCACAGTAAATTCAACTTCCCGATAAAGTATAATACCAGGAAACTCATCAGGAGAAAAATCAAGGTACTCATTTACCACTAGAACATCATTAATATGATAAATTACTTTATTTTCAACAATATGTGAATGGTAACATTCATTTCCATCTTTTACCTATTTTTCGACTTCATGATATGTTACCAAAAGAAAGGGTTCATTCTTGTGCACAAACTGGAAATCATTTTGAAAAGAAACCTCTTTAGCTATGCAGTAAATCTTAGTATGATAAACAGAAACCAAATATATGCCCAATATAACATCAAACTCTACTATTGGAAAAACAATAAGGTTCATAGGTATATTCGTTCCGCACACAAGGACTGGAATGTTCTTATAGTTTATTTTTGTATCAAAATTTCTTCCATGTGTTTTACCAAAAGTTCATTATTTATATCATGAGATGGAATTCCCAATTTACTAGAAAACATAAAAAAAATGAATGAGTGTGTAGTCCCTGAATCAATAAAAATATTGGAATAATCTGAACAATCAAACAGTGTACCAGATATAACTTCATTTGATGGCCCAACATCAGCTGAAGTAGTTGCAAAGTATTTCGTAAACCCTTTCTGCTTGTAGTATGGATACATTCCTTTGGTTGAGTTCTTTGTCGGACACTCATTTGCATAATGAACCATTTCGTCGCACTTAAAACATTTTACTGACTATAAATCATATTTTGTCTTACCATTACCATAATCTTATTCAGTGCAATTACGAGCCTTATGACCAATTTTACCACATCAGTAGCACTTACCAGAACTCAAAAGACATTCCCCAGCATTCTTTTTTACATCAATTTTCACAAACTATAAACTTTTGCTTCTTATCATCATACATTTTTGAAGAGTTATTCCTTTTTTCTTTCCACCTCATCCTCTTATTCAGCTGTTTTTCAAAAAACTACATGATCATCAGCATACTACATTTCAACATTCTCCACACATTGAACACGTTTTTCATAACTTTTGAACTCACATGAAGTTAAATCCCTTTGATACTTTGGCATTAATCCTGAGTAAAAATGGTTGATTTTACTATCAAGATCTCGTATGAAATTTAGAGCATACCTTTACAGTCGAGCGAATTTATCTTCATAAGAAGCCAATAAGTCATCCTCGTACCTCAATTCTAGGAATTTTTGTCCATCCTAAGATGAACAACCTTAGGAAAATATTTCTCCAGAAACATACCTTTGAATTCATCCCAATCAAGAGCATCAATTTCTTCACTATCCCTGATATTTTTCACCATCGACCACCACTGATCAACTTCACCTTCAAAATAGTAAACTTCGAGACTAACCTGTTGATGTTCTGAGCACCCCATAACATCAAAAACCTTCTCGAGTGCTTTAATCCACCCTTATGTTAGCACAGAGTAAGATGATCCTCAGAATGATGGGGGATGATGCCTCATGAAATGCTCCAGTACTGACATGTTCCTCTATGGTTTATCTGGATGTTCTCGTACATGGATACCACCATTGTTTATCTCCTGAGTCAATTGTTGCATCACTGCAATAAATTCTTCAATTCTGATTCTGACCATCTCAGGTTGCTAATTTGGAAGGCTGTCTTCGTCCTAATGTCATCCCAACATAGCTTCCCAATTTCCTCTATGGAAAACCATTATGAACAGAAAAATATCTTAGGCAAAGAAACATGGTAATATATAAATGATATATTATATCAATATTACAATAAATTTATTTATGGACATTAATATAACAATGTTATTACTCCAAATGTTATCTAAAATGACCTCTGATACCAACTATAAGGACCCGACCTTAAACATTACATAATGTTGAATTAAGAGAACAATTCACATTGAAGAACTTTTCAGGTTTAGAGTTTTAGAGAATTAGGATATAACTATTACATTAAATCTCAAAGATTACAAATTAGGAACTTATTCTCAGATTCAATTTTTTTCACAAAATGAAACTCTTAAAAAAAGATTCATGTCTTGTTCCATGTTTTAGATAGCATGACCTTTACTTGATCCCATCCTTGACCCTATTCATCTTTATGTCTTGTGAACACCATTTCAAAACCTGGGATGAGCATAAAAAGCTCAGTAAGGGTTATAAACCAAAGAAATCATACATTAGATCATTAATACATACATAACATAAGATCTTTAACATACCTCAAGAAATCATAAGATTTATGAAATACTCATATAAATTATAAATCGTAAAGGTAACTTGTGGCATTCATATCATACATACATTGTAGCTATCACAGCTACATAGAGAGTTACATTTGGAATACCCATCACACTATATTACCTAAATATATTAGGAGAAACATTCACGTTTACCTCCATCATGTTTTCCAATGCATTGAAGATCTATCTTTGGCTCACCCTCCCTAGGTTTATCATGGAACCCCCTGTATACAAAAATAATTCTCAATAACTATAACATGATCATAACACATAACATAAGCATAAAGGAAAGAAAACATTTCCCCATTGAAATAATAAAATATTATTTCAAGATATTTAAATAATAAATCAATTATCAAAATCATTTCAATACCAAAATACATAAAAAGAGTATATGGTATTTATTTTTCCTTTTAAAAACATTCTGGCTTGTTAAGGAAGCCAAAGATCATATAATACTTGCGGCAGCGGAATGGTCGTTGTCACCTCTTACGTTAAAAACATTCCTTTTTTCATTTAGTAAAACTCTTCGTATAAAAATATTCCCTTTGAGTAAAATTAATATTCAAAGGAGTTTATACACTGTATAAAATAATGTCATGTATAAAACCTCAAATTCCCCAACTTATGGAGATTGAGACGAAGTCCCTTACCTCGTGTCCGACTTGACTCGATCGTTATTTAATCTCCTGAATAATAAAATAAAGTTAATTTATACATTCTTAAGAACCTTTTTCATGTTTATTAATCCTTTTATATAACTTATTACCAGGTTATAAACATTATGCCATCATTTAAGTTAATAATGTCCATTTTGTCGATATTTGGTACTTGAGTAAAATGAACAACTTATATTTAAAAGGTATCCTTGTGGTCAGAGTTTCATTATATCCAGAATGATAACATGATTTGTATATCATATATACCATATATATCAATAATATACATGTTTTTATAATAGTACATAACATTTTTAGGTAGGAAATGAAATGCATCATTAATGGAGACGGTAAGTCTTATGTACGCTTGAACGCTCCTGTCATTTTAATTTAACATTTCAATCAAAATAAAACATAATGATACATAGTAATATTATAATTTCAATATCATATCATATATAATATCTTTAACTCTATCCTTTATACATTCCACATAAGTCATTAACGAGTCACATCACTTTGAGGGGGTAGTAGTTCGCACTTCCTTAAATGAGAATATCCTATTTACCCACTATGGAAACCATAAATGTGTGATATAATTGGGAAGTACATAAGAATAAAGAAATCATAAACATAATATATATCATATATAAATAAATTTCCATCATAAGGGCCACCATGAGAGGTGGTAAGATGTAATTGAACAATCATCGATTAGTGAGGCGTCAATTTTCCATCCACAAAAACATTATGTTCTTCATCCATTAGATGGGGGTGTGTGTAAGTGTAATTAGAATACTTATCATAACAATATCCTAGTATATTAACGATATTGTTTTTGATAATAATGAAAGGAAATAAAAAGGTTTTAGAGGTTGGAGAAGTAAAATAATAGAAAATAATTTAAGAGAAATTGTAACCTTTATTTTAGGTAACTTCCTTTGGTTTGAACCAAAAGGACATCTTGAACTTCCTTCTACCTAAGGTAAGGCTTTTAAGAGGAGTACATGGATGTAGGGAGATTATTTGGGCAGATTTTGGATGAGCCAAATGGCCTGAGAGGTCTGAGGAATTGCATAGAAGCTGTCTCCTTTTATAGGGGAGAGGATGGGCTCTTTAGGAAAGTGTGAAACTATTATTTTATTATATAATTATTTTCGGTTTATAACGGTCCAAAAATAATTAAGGTAGAAGATAAGATGACTAATAATCGAAATAAAATAATCCAATAAGAATTGGACATGTTTTTGATAATATTTTAATCATTATATTATAATTTATATAAATCATTTATTAATGAGGTAAATACAACATCATGATTGGGTCCTAAATAATTAATTTATATGATGTCTAAAAATTATAAAAAACACCATGATGTAATAAATCATTTTATATTTCCAATGAATATTTATAGTCGAAATTATAATTTGTATAACCCCATGTAATAATTAATTGACTAAAAGATATTTTTTTATTTAATTTTGGCCTTTACTATAAGTTAATTAAAATAAAAATATTTTTTTGGAGTCATACTAGTCAAACCATCCATCAAATTGAGGTGAGGCTAATTCCAGAACAACTAAAATTACATGTATATAATTTTCCTAAAATATCAAAACCATATGTTATTTTTTTCTTGTTCTAATGTATTTATTTTTTCATTTTTAGTAAAATGAAATTTTAATATTAAAATATGATATTTGAATCATAATGACGACATTGTCTATTTCATTGAGGTGTAGCTAATTCCTACACATCAAAAATGAAATATGGATCCTTATCCTAATGTTTTTAATAAATTTGAATGAGTTTTCTTATCATTGATTTGGTTCGATGGACTTTATACTAAAATTGATTTAAATTTTATATAATAACACTCATTTAGAGTCATATCGGTCACAACATGCATTATATTGAGGTGGGTCTGATTTATTCATGCCTAAAATAAATAATGGATCATTTTTCTAATGAATCAAAATAGTCAGAATGTGTATGTTATGTTTCGAGTAGGTCAGGTTTTTTTACTTAAATTGAATTAATTTTAAATAAAGACTCATGTATATTCATACCTTTCAAACCATGCATCAGAGTGTGGGGTGGAAGATTCCAACACATTCAAAATCATTTATGGATTTTTTCCAAATGGTTCAATACAATTTGAATGTGTAATCTCATTTTTTTTATTTCAACCATCATTTTATAAACAAATGTTATTTTATTATGGAATCAAACACATTGAATAATACAGTTCACATCATGTATTGGTTTTATGAGAGAGTAATTACATGAAGCCAAAAATTTATTAATAATAAATTCCTTAAAATATTAATATATATGAGCACATTTTCTCAGTTTATAGTTACTAAGACTTCAATGTTAAATGTCGATTTTAAACTGATAACAGACACATTGACTTAGTTTATTTTTTCCTAAAATTAATGACAATTTTAAATATAAATAACTACATGTAGTAAAAAAATTCATATCATGTGTTATATTGCCATGAAAATAATTCCTACATGTCACCATGTCTCAGAAAAATACTAACATTCAATTTCATAATTATTTACATGGACTATTTTGTTGAACTATCTACACTACATGTGTAGATTCCAAAAAAATACATCAAATCAAAAATAAAATAATACATAGGAATAATAATAGAATTATTATGTCACAAATACTAAAAATAAATAAATAAACCATAAATATGAATCAATACATTTATTCAATTGATCGTGATTTTACTGTTAAAATATCTACATTACATCTGTAATTGGTCAGGGGTAGTGGGTTTTCACATCCTACAAAGGAAGTGGAGGGAACATGAATGAATGATATAAATGTTAACACAATAAGTGTAAATGTTTTTTATTGATAAGAAGTAGGTGTATTTTTTCGTGTAGAAAAACATGATTGTTGGATAGAGCACCCTAAATCACCCAAAAGAATCCACATCCTGACGAAAAAAATTATTATGTTAATAATAATAAAAACAATTAAACATAAATATGAAACAGTACATTAATTTTTCGTAGAATGAATTTTTTATTTAATCATCTAGATTACATTTGTATTTGGGAATATATGGTGGTGTCGATATTTCTAAATATTCAGTGGAGGAAACATGAATGAAAGTGATTATAATAATAGTACATGGGTGAAAAGGTTTTGGGGGAGAAGATGTCTGGGGATGTATTGGTGCAGAAAGGACTGAATGATGGATATATCACCCCAACTAAACTAAAGTATCCAGCTATATATGAAATAAATTATTATGTGAGTAATACTGAATATTAATAAATTAATCATAAATATGAAACAATATATTAATTCCAGGGACAATGATATTAATGTTAAAATGCCAATATTAACTCTATAATTGGAATATGGTGCATTATTTATCTTCCTACAAAGGTATGGTAGAGAACATGAATGAAATTGAAAAATAAAATATTGTAGGGATGAATTTATTTTTACAGAGAAGATGTTTTATTGATTTTTTAGTGGGGAAAGTCATAAAATTTGTAAAGGGAACCCAAAACAAAAAATAATAATCCACCTGTATGAGAAAAAATATTTATCAATTTCATACAAAAAATAATTAATTTTTTACATAAATATGAACCAATACATTAATTTTATGGAAAATTATTCTACAGTGCAATAGTCTAGAATACCTATATGATTGAGAATATGTATTTCCATTTATATTCTTACAAAGGCACGACACATAGTGTAATAAACATATCTAGTTCATATAATATGACTAAAATCCTCTTTATTTGTGATAAGAAATGTCACAAGGACAAAAAAACATCTGGATATGGATTTAAAAAGAATAAGATTATGTTTAATGTCGGGCCAACATTTAAAGTAGGTATGGATCAACTGACATGAAATATTGCATCAAAACATGACAATCGTTTAATTTTAGATCTATTAACATCATATTAGTCACTAGTGCCAAAAAAAATTATGGTTGTTATTTTTTAGTTTTTACATTGATTTAGGGAGACGTTATTAAAGAAGGCGTTATAAATATTGTTTTTTAAGTCAGTTATTTTAAATCCCACGTAAAAAAAAACAGAAGCGTTTTTCACGTCGGTTACTCAAAAACCGACATGGAAAACTCTTTGGAGTCATGATGTATTACATCAAATCTTTTAAAACTCATGTTGAATAATACTTAGCAAGTATTTTGTTATATAACTGACATCTAAAATCACACATTAGATGCGTTTATGACATCATTTTTGCAAATTACTGATGTGACAAAGAATTCTACCAAGTGATTGTCCACATCGGTCAAATAATAACCGATGTGAGAACATATCTACTATGGCTGTTATAAAATAACTGATGTAAAAAATCAATTCCATTACAATTATTGTGTTGGTTATGAAATAAATGACGTAAAAACCCATTTCCATGCATATGTCACATCGTCTTTCAAATAAATAATAGTAAAACAAATCACGATGCAGTTTTTATGTCAATTATAAAATATCCGACCTACATGCCAATTTTTTAAATAAACTGTTCAACATAAATTACACAAACCAAAATTATACCTGGAACATAACAAAAATTCTCCAAAAACCCCCATCCCACGAGTCTACCCCCACCCCTAGAAACCCCACACCACACTGGACACCCCAACACCATTGGACTACCCCCATAATCCTAGAAAACCCCCCACACCCTTGGACACCCCCACACAACTATTTCCAGCCAAAATAATATCTTTAAAAAAAATTGGTGACCCCCCCCCACTCGAAATCCCTCCCCCACCCCCTTGACGGCCCTCCCACAGCCCAAGAAACCCCACCACCCCAATAAATATTATGCCAACATCCCTGGACATCCCACCCTCCTGGAAAGCCCCCACCCCCTGGACCACCATCCCACCATCCTGGACACCCCCAAACCCATGGATTCCATGGATACCCCCACCACTAGATAACACTCCCACTCCCCGTCAAACACCCCCACACGCCTAGACACCACATGGACTACCCCCACCCTCATGGACACCCTGGAAAAACCTCCTCCCATTGTACAACCCACCCACATACCTAGAAAACTCCCACCGCACTAGAACACCCTCCCCAGAACCCTGGAAAATAATCCCACACCCCTAGAAACCACGACACACCCTGTAATTTCATACACCCTTATAGACACCCTGGAAACCCCACCCCCTGGACAACCCTCCGACACCACAGGAAATCCCCCTGACCCGACAAGCCCCCCCCCCCCCACACTGTTGGACTGCCACCCCCCCCCCCCACCATCATTGACAGCCCCACGCCCCTTGACACCCACCCGTAATTATTACCAACAAAAAGAATACCTACAACAGGGAAAAAATGACCACCCCCACCCACCTAAATAGCATACCCACTAAGCTAGACACCCCCACCATCCTGAACATCCTACACCCCCTGGATATCCATCCCATTATCTTGGACACCCCCACCCCCATGGACACCATGGACACCCCCCCCCCCCCAAACACCCCTAGACTACTCTCCCACTTCCCCAGAATCCCCCCTACCACTAGACGCCCCATTGACTACCCTCACCCTCATGGACACCCTTGAAACCCCCGACTCACTGGACATCTTTCCCACACCTTCGGAATGCCCCCACACAACTAGAAAACTCTCCTCGAATCCCTAAACACCCATTCCACACCCCTAGAATCTTGACACACCTTGGGACACAACCAGGACATCGCCCCACCCTAATAGACACCCTGGACACCTCCACCCACCTAAAAGTCCCTCTTAAATCCCTAGAAAGCACCCTGAACCCACTAGGAACCCCCACACCTAGAATCCCATGTGAATGCCCTCTCACCCAATTGGACACCTCCACCCACTGGGCAGCCATCCCCCACCCAGAAGACAGCCCCCACACCGCATGTTCGACCCTCCCACACCCCTAGAAACCCCCCAGACCCCCTAAATATCTTTCCCACTACCCTGAAGATCCCAAAACCGTAAAAAGAATGTTAAAAATGGTAAAGATGGTAAATGTGACCCCCCCTGGTTGTGGTATGTGAACCTTGTTTTGGTTCTTTTGTGATTTTTGATGTGGTTGGTAGATGATGGGACTATTCTAGAAAAAACATTTAATATTTTGGAGGTTGTGTAGGGGAGCCCGGTTGGCGCATGATCTGGAAAAACCGAGCATCCTACCCGGGAAACCATGCACCCTTGATAGTGGGCCCCGCACAGGAGCACATGGTTTGTCAGACCGTGTGACCAAGCCTTGAGAAGTCCCTGGGAGAGACAATGGAAACCACACGGTTGGCCGATGGTTTTCCAAAATGTCTGGGATAAATATGCGACCAATTATATTTTGGGTATGTTTGTCCCAGACCACTCAGGATTCCCAATTTTTCCCTCACTATTCCTCCCATTGGACCCCCCTCCCCCAAGACCCCACCACACCCTACTCACCCCCTACCCATAAACAAAACCCCCACCCATCTGGCCAGCCCCACCCTCTAGAAAGCCACATACCCCCTTGGATAGCCGACTCACCCCCTGGACCCCACCCCCACCCCCTAGAAACCCCTACCCCCTTGGATATCCCCCTCACCCCATGGACACCCCCACCCATTAAGACATCCCCCACCCCCTGGATATCCCCCACCCCTCTAGACAGCACTCCCACCCACCACGACACCCCAACCCCTGGACACCCCCATCACATGGACATCCCTAAACCATTAGACAACCCCCTCACCACCTAGACACCACCCCCACCCACTTGGTCACACCAATACACTTGGACAACCCCTACCCCCCCCCCCCCCCAGGACACCACCCCCACCCGCATTGACACCCCCTGGTCACCTGTGCCCCTCTGGACAGCTCCCCAGACCATAGAAAACCCCACCCCTCTTGACAGCCCCCACCCCCTGGACCCCACCCCCCAGCACTGGACACCCCCTGGACCACCCCCCTCCATCCTTGACAGCTCCCACCCCTGGAACCCCCACCCTCCTCGGACATCCCACTCACCCCTTGGACACCACCCCCTTACACACTGGACACATATACCCCCTTGGAGAACCCCCTTGGACACCCCAACCCCCTCAGATAGCCCCTCACACCCACTAGACACCAGCCCCACCACCATTTACATCCCCTTGACACCCCCACAACCTTGTAGATCCCTCCCAACCAATGGATAGACCCCCACCCATCTAGAGATCCCCCAACCCTTTTGAAACCCCCTTTATGCGCATACTCAAATGATTGATAACACAAAAAGTATATTTTATCATTATATCACATCCATGGTTCCTTTCAGCAGAGACAAATTTATCATTATATAGATGAACATTATGAAACATACCATGATATAAAGATCAAAGATCATAAAATAACGTCTCAAAAATTAGTTTAGGGAATCGCAACAAATAAAAACTGAAACTGAGCTGTGTGAATATTAAATGAGTGTTGTGATTCGACCTGATAGTTCTAGTTACAATAAAGACGATGAATGATGTTGAAAAAATGAGGTTGTATGTCATGACTTTGAATAATTATTTATTGGTTTCCGGCATGGGAGAGTTGAGTCGCAAGATGATATGTCGAAGAAAAAAGAGTTATTCAATACAAGGCATGATAAATTATTTAAAATGATAATCATGTCATTTATTTTTTAGTCGACATGATAAACTATATTTTTTATGTCTAAAACATCAGTTATTTAATAACTGACGTAGAAACTAATTTATCACTTCAGTTATTTTATAACCGATAAGATAAATGGCACTTTGTCACGTCATGTAATTTGATAACTGGCGTGTAAATTGCTGATATTTCATTTATCACGTCGGCTATGTTATAAACAACGCCATAAAGCAGCCATATTTTATTTTCAAGATAGTAATACAATAAATTCTGTGATCAATATAATCTCATTTTTTTATGTCGGTTATAAAAAACAGGTGTAAAAAATGGATTCTTATTGATTTATCACGTCAGTTATAAAATAACCAATGTGAACATTTTATTTTTTATAACATTGCAAGGTGGTTATATTGAACCGACTTGAAAATTGCCAACGTGTTAAATTTTTTTCCACAATTGATTATTTTACATGAACACATTTATATTTTATGAATTCCCTTGTGGTTCTTTTACACTTGTAACGAGAAAGAAAATTTTCAATTTTGAATGCGTCACAGATTTTTTCACTAAAATGTCATATTAAACTGGAAATGCACACATTGACCTATAATGAACTCATCTAGTACCATATTGATATGAGAATGATTCCTACACATCACATAAATCATATGAATCAGTTTCCTATATTTTCAAGAAAATAAATGATAATTTCAATTATTTTCAATATGTGAATTATTTTGAACATAACTATCAATTTTAAAAGGATTCTGAACACATAGAGTCATAATGGTAAAATTGGGCATCGAATTGATGTGTGACAGATTCCTATAAGTCTCCAATGAAATTTTTATTGCTTCCCAAGGACTGCAAAAACTACATACCTCCATCAAACTCTTTTATTAATCTTGTAAAACCTATTATTTTTTTACAAAAAAAAACCTATTTAAAATGTTTTATTGAAATAAAAATTATAAAGAAATACTCAATATATTATTGTATAATGTTTTATTAATATCCTTATGCATAAATTTTTTGATAAAATGAATATAAATAATCATTAAATAATTTTCCACAAAAAAATTAGTTTACTCATCCGACAAAATTACACTATATAAACCCAATTATTACAGGTTATGCAACAGTATAGTTGTTTATTCTGATTCGTTCTTCTCCTCACTCTACATTTCATTCACTCCCTTTGTCCAATCATTTTTCAGGTTGTTTGGAGGATAACTCTATAATTATTTGGTGGCAATGGATTCATAAAGATAATATATACATTGAATTGTGAAATTATAAAAAATGGGAGGAATTTTCACTTTTAGAGAACACAATGTGGTTCAATAGTCAGCCTCATCATCAAATCTTCTAAACATTAATAATATCAATTTGATTATTGACACAAGTCCTCCTTATTATGGGGAAAATCACATATGATTCCTGAAATACAATTAGAATAAGTCTCCCTGGGGTGACTAATGTTGAGATTATTGTATGAGACATAAAATTTATGGGGGATGATTCTCAAGGAAACATATTTAAAAAATAACATTTTAGGATATTATGATGAGGGGGATGAAAATTGTACTTTATTATGTTATATAATTGGATATATTTCTATCATTTTTGTTAATTACACCACTGGAACTATTAATTAAATCGAAACCTCCATTTTCACTAAATCCTTATTGAGAAAAGAAATACGTATTCAATGAAACAATAGAGTGAAGGGATGGAAATAAATAGAGAGGGTGGAGATGAATGAATTATAATAAAAAATGTTGTGATGTGTATCATGGGGGTCATGGGTTGTTATAGAGAAATTCCAGGTGATGAGTGTATGTTACTATATTTAATTTATTTCATTTGACTTGACATAATATTTAATAATGAATTCCATTCATCTTTATAATCGAATTTAGCCATTAGGATCCTAATAAGATATTTATTAAATATTATTTTAGGGAATATGTTAATATTTTTTCTTCAAGAAAACATGGCCTTTTAATATTCGTTCTTTTTTTTAAAATTACATGGTTCAATATGATTGGAAAAAAAGGTCAATGGTTTTGTAGATATAATTCACACTTGCCTTTATTGGTAATAATTTTGAAAGAGGATGATAACTTCCATCATCTAAAACTGTAAAGTGTATGTCACTCATTATTAATACCAATGTTTTCAAAGGTACATTGTGAAATAAGGCAGAAAGGCCTCTTGGGGATGTGGTGCGTGGCAGAGTGCAAGGGGAAACTAATGCACTTGCACAAAAATATATAAATTTATTTATATATGTTTATTATTATTATTATATAGATATACATATTTATATAATGATTTTATTTTTCCATAATATTTTCACTTTTTTATTTATTATTACCATTGTTATATATATATGTATATATATTTATCAGTTTTTTTTATTGTTTATGTTCATTATTGTTCAGTTTTGATAGGGGATTTACATTTCCATAGAGGAAGTCACACAGTTTTCTTCTCTATTGGGAGATCATGATGGGGTCAGTTAATAGGCATGAGGAATAGGGGTTCTTTATTGGGGGTGGTGTGGTAGAGGGTTCCATATAGTCATGATTTCCATGATCACATGTACCCTACATTTCCATAGATTATACCAACTATGATCACTTGTACCCTACCTACGATTTTTATGATTACCAATACCCACGAATTCTATAGCCATGATGCACCTCTACCACGTGTAGGACTACAAATCCTCTTCAGTTTCAGCATGTGGAGCGCACATTTGACACACATTTGTGATGTCGTACCACCTCAGCTATGGGGAGGCGAACTAGGTGTTCCTTAACTCACCTCACAGCATTGAAAACCCCTTTCAATACATAGTCAAATAATGTGAATCTACCAAAATCTTATATTTATGTCATATGTATATGTATTTTATTAATAATTTTATATGAATATATATGTATACATATATATACATATATTTTGTTTATAATTTTTATATTTATTAAAATATAAATTCTATTTTTCGATGTGTGTGTATATAAATAATACTATAATTTCGAATGTAACTAATTAATACTATTAATAATAATTTATAAATTTTATTATTTACAAAGTATTTATTATTCTTGTTAATCTTCCATAAAATATAATTATATAAAATGGAAAAAGAATAATTATTTAAAAAAATTAAATATAGTTAACTACAAATATTATTTTGAAAGTAACTTGAGTTAAAAAAATTACATTTTTTATGTAAAAATATATTTCTCTTAATGAAATGTATATATGTAATAAAATATATATATATAAACTATATGATGAATTCTCAAAAATAATTTCTTGTATAGATAATTTCATAACATCCATTCTATTTTATAGAACAAATGATGTAAAAGTAAATTATTCTACAGAGGCCATATAATACCCATTGACCAATCCATGAGATTCTAGGGAGGTATATAAAGCAGTTGTCATAATATAATAATACACATTAACTTGATATATTAGAAACAAATGCGAAAAACACCAAAACCAATGCAACATCTATCCCATAGACATTTAAACACACACACATATATATATTTATTTAAAATAGAATTTAAATAAATAAATTCCCTAATATAAATCTCATAAAATAATATTCTTTTGGTAATTCACACTATCATCAAACTGATAATTTTGATGATAAATCAATTTTCTTGTTCCATTAATGGTTTTATATCCAATACCTCCACTATTTATATATAGTCATAAATAATTTTTTATTCGTTTATCGGCGGAATAGAAGTGATTCACTTAGATTTCAAAATATTGATAAAATTCTAAATAATAAGAAAGAATGGATTTAAACATATATAGTGAAGAAAATTCATTAAGGAAAACAATTTTGAAAAACCAAAATAGGATATCCAAAATATTAGTCAAGAAAACAACGAATCATAATTAAAATCGTAATTGTTTACAACAACTGAGGGAAAAATACATACCATACAATGGAAAATAAATAACCCTTTAATCCAGATCTCAAAATAAAAAATGAAAAAAAATTGAATACAATAAATTAATACACAACCATACCTTTCTAGGATGATGAAAATTTGAGACCCACTACTCCAGTTCTCGATGGTTTCTTCAGAATCCCTAAATACAATGGAACCTCATATGTCAGATGAATTTCGACTAACAATAGGTAGTTTCTTTGGGTGATTCGAGCATCAAATCACTTGGGAGGAGTATAATCAATTGGTGGATTCCATGTAAATATTATTGTATTGTTATGAGTTTGAAACATGATAGGTTTTTTGAATTAGATCGAGTCAATTTTATCAGTACTTACTATATTAGTGCTGAAAAAGGCATATTTATCAGGACAATTTTAGAATTGATAAATGATGGACATTATCAGGTTCTAAAAATGCACTGGTATAGCCAAATTTTTTCAAGATCTAAAAAATGATCTTAAAATGATATCTTTTATAAGTGCTTAATACTTATGCACTGATAAAAGAATTATAATTATAAAATAAAATAAAATATTTTCATATATATATATATATATTAAATATTTCAGAATATTAATATATTAAATATGTTCCTATATTAAATATATATTTTATAAATTTATGATTATTTAAATATATAATAATTTATTAAAATTTTTATAAATATTTTTTAAAAATAATATTTATATCATTATATAATTTTTTTATAAATATATATATATATATATATAATAAATGTATATAAATATAAATATTGTAAATATAATAATTATTTAAGTAAATTTATTATCAATTTAATAATTATTTAAATATATATAATTTTTTATTTATAATTATATAAATACTCCTAAAAATATTTATTTGTTTCGATTACAAATATATAATTGTATAAATATAGTATGTATATTTATATATATATTTATATATAAATATTATTTGAAAAATATTATTGTACAAATAATTTTTTACATTCTTATTGAATATCTAATTTTAAGTTAATGCGTGTTAAAATTGAGTGAAATTAAATAAATTAAAAATAAGTACTTTTTATAATATTGAAAAAATGTATAGGCATTTTTTCTACACATATTATATATATATGAATTAATTTCTTATATGTGAAATCAATATAACTATCATTAGATCTATGTTGAATTGAAAAATTAAAATACATTCAAATATATGTCTATTTCTATATGAAATTAGATAGTATTTTTAATTTATATTAAATTTTAATAATAAATCAGTATTCACTTATAATAACACCTAAATATTTTTTTAATACATATATAATATTTATATACAATAATATATATCTATATATTTAATATATAGTATTTACTAAATATATCAATAATCATTTTATTCATAGAATGTTTAATATTTTTTTCAATTACTAATTTATTATTTTAATTTGTTAAATTTTTATTTTAAATATATATATATTTAATACATACTATTTATTAGTATTTATTAATCATATATATAATAAACAACTTATTTATTTCTTCCAATAATTATTTATTAAATATTTTTTGTAATAATTTTAGTAATAAACAAATATTTTAATTATTTAATTATCTCATTTTATTTATTTGGAACTTTATTGGTTCCATAAATGTTATGATTAAGGACTCCTTTATGTGCACAAAAAATATAGCACGGAAAAAAGTTTCCCTTTACCAATGCTAAAAATAAAGCGTAAATAAAACGTACACATTATTGGTGATGAAAATAAATCACTGATAAACCATACCCATTATCAGTGTTAAAAAGTGTTGATGATGGGTTAAAATTATCATAACATTCTTAATTGCTAATAAATATTCCATTTATCTATGATTCGTTTTAGTGCTGGTAAATACCTGTGCTCTTAATGCCAATTTTTCAGTAGTGGGAAATGTAATATACTCATAATGATCGTACTTGTTTCAAATGGCGTTTTTTAATGGTTGAATACTTTATGCTAAACTCATGGTAAGAGGATCAAACGTCGACCTTTGAGAACCAATTTTCATTTTTCATCTTATCAAACAGATCATAAATAGGTGGAAAAGAATCTGTTCATTATCATCACTCGATTGATTATTAAATAATCAACACACAAGAGAAGTGAACCATCAACTTTATTAATAAAAAGTACAAACGCCACCAAAGGATACATGGTCAGGAAATTAAATCCTTTCTCAATATTTTCATCCTACTATAACTTCAACACTATCATTTCAGTTAGTTCTATGTGAAAGGGGTGAAATGAAACAGGTTGATTACTACATAGTAAATATATAGAAAAATAATCCTCCATTACAGCATAAAAACTAGTGATATTATAGGGAAACACATCAATGAACTCGGAAAATACTAGATGGAGATCACCACTAAAATATCCCAACTTCTGGTCATACGAAAACATAGATATCACTTTCATATACTCGGGATAAGAAAATATGATTCGACTCAACCGTGGATCCCATTCTTCTTCAAATACATGATGCACACCAACATGTGTTGTGAAGGTGAGGTGTCAATTATAAATATCAATTGGGGATTTATTTTTGATATCCCAATCCATCATAAAATTACATAATTATATTTCAGGTCAAGAATTAGAAATGTCTAAAAAATCTCAACAATATTATGAGAGAAAACATAGTGTGGAAATAGAGACCCATATCTCTCTTCATCCTAAGGGCTTTATTAATATTCATTTCACAAGATAAAATATACATAGGAATATATATCAAGTTAACAATACAAGTTTAATTAATGTAATGTGATGCACCATTATCAAATAGAGTAGTCGCTAATTACGAAGCTATAGTGAGGGTACCCCTCATAGTCATTGGACCAGTATCAACTACCTCTGGAGACTCTTCTAGTATGTGAAGAAACATCATTGAGGATGCTTTTGGATTGAACCCTTTTGAATGTGAATAATTATGTTGCGCTATAGATTTAGATTATGAATATGATATCGTATAACTATGTATATTGGAATAAACATGGAATAAACTCTACACATGATTTGAGCATTCGAATGTGCTAAAATTATTGGTTCTTGTTGTGAAACCCCCCTTTTAATGTCATGGATTACCACAATGGTAATATATTAAATGAACTTTTCTAGGTAATAAAGGGGGTTTAGAAAAACCAGTCCTTCATGAACCACCATGAGAGTCATCAAGATTCTACATTCCAATAGATTAATGCCCACTACCACTAGGATTGAATGAAACTCATGAAAACATTGACTTACCATCCATGTCTATCTCGACAATCAATTCTCTATCAAGTAGATCAATATAACAAGGAAGCAATAGAAAGAATTAATGAGTGTGTATATCTATAAGATCTACCAACTGAAACCTTTGTTCGTTAATCGTCTCAATCAATAATATCTCAGGTTTGAAATAGAAAAGTTTGGGAAAAAACATTTCCTTACATTTTGATGGTCCTATCAACCTACTCAACTTTTATGAACATAGAGGACATGTATAAGAACATCAAATCTAGAGTTAATTAGTCGGTGGAATGAACCATGAAGAATTTCCACTCTAATACCCTGAGCTTAATTTTCATGACCATTATGTTCCATTATATTCTTCTTGGTCTTTTCAGCATGAAGGTGGCACTCTTCACATTAATTTCTTCGTGTGTCTCCAAAATCCAAAAAAATTCAATTCTCCACAACCCATCCTTAAGGGTAATTTTATCCTTATAACGGTGTTATATTTGGTCAAAGGATCTCTAGAAAACTATTGATGATATCTTCCATCAATGGTTCCATAGCTAGAGCCTGAATGGGAACTGGAGGTGGTGGATGTCCCAATGCATTGAATGTTTGCATAATCACCTCAACCAGAATCAGGCCTACAATATGATTTATTCACTATAGTTTTGATGAATCAACCTCTTGGATCATATTCACATGTCTTCAAGAATGCATGATGCTACCAAACGTCTTCAAACAATATGAAAGTCTAGATTTTCACTCAAACATAACATCAGGTGGAAAACCCCAACAGATACACAAACATGATTTTAATTTCAATATATCCTAATCAAAATTCGGAATAGAATAGAACTATTATTCAATAAATCATTCTACTAGAACCCCTAGATACATAATCTCCATTACAGTGAGATATGGACTGACACACAATCAAAACTACCTCCTATGTCCCATGAAGAATTCAAAAATGCATATTGACATCACGAAAAAAATATTTACATCCATTGATACATATTTTTCATGAAATATCCTTGGTACACTGGTAAACCAAATACATAATCGACGATGAAGAAGCCTGATGGGACTTTCCGATTTGGCTAGCTTGGCGACATAAACCTGGAATCATACAAATTAGTTGTGGGAATAATTTTTCCACTAACAATGTAGAAGAAAAAGAGTCAGGTCACTAATTCATTAAAAGTAATCTCTACTAGGATGACTATACTAGAAGTAGAACATGCTTTATAACCAAAAGTACTATATAAAATGTAAAAAAATATGAAAAACTGCCCATGATTATAAGGACTCCCCTCACCACGTCCACAAATAAACAGTTATAACCACCTCTAAGTGATCCTTTAGCCCTAATCAATCCTGGATGAATATAATCATCAAACACATGATGTCACAAGTAGGGTGTGAAAAAAATTACAATGGAATTCCACCCAAATAATTCATAACAAGATTCTAATATCAAATTAACCAAGAGATGGATTTTTATATTAAATAAATAGGATTGGCATTTCAAAATCATATTTAACCAAGTCATTATATACATTTAAAATATGGAAATACATTTAAAATTCCTGCATCACATTTCAAATGATGGAAATACATTTCATATAATATAATTTCCTTCAAAAAGGCTACTTTAAAGAAATGATTGGTTCCAATAATTTATAAAATAGACAATTTTATATAAAAATAGGTTATATAAATCCCATGGAAGGTAAAATAGTTTACAATAATGTTAGTTTTACATTTCAAATAAAGAAAAGAGATCAACATGGTCATATGACTAATTTGGTATGATAGTTCCATGCCATAGGTACTTGAATCATTTAAATATAAATTATTTATATAATCCCCATTGGTAATAAGGACAAATAGGACTCATCTCCTCCCCTTATGTGATGTGATGTTATGATAAGATGTTTAGAATATTATAAGTCCTAAAGATCCAACTGAAATAACTCACTAACTACCCCAGTCCTTCATGTTATATAATACATAAAAATTATAAAAATATATTTTAATATTACTTTAAAAAATTTAATTCCATTATCCATTGGAAATATTCGAATTATCTATTTAAAAACCATAATTGGGTTTTAATCGAAAACATGCATTTTTCCCATGATAAAACCCTATGGATTCTATAAATACCGATTTTGTGAAATTTTTAAAAAAATATTTGAATCCAATTACTACTTTTCACCATAAAATTTATTATTAAATTAAGTAATTTAATTTTTAAAAAATTACATAAATTTCATAACAAACCCCCATTTCATTGGAATAGGGGTGTCTTAAATTTTTTTGACACCAAAACCATTTCATCAATTAAATATTACAATTTAATATAAATAACTTCCTTCAAATACACAATTTAAAATCATCAATTTAAATCTATAAATTTTCTATAAACACACCCCAATACAATTAATTTTTCTGTTTTAATGTTTTATGGCAAAAACACTTTTTATATCTGAATTCAATGGAATTGGGTATTTCCAAAATTTGAATCGAATTCCATTTAATAAAAAACTAAAATTATAATTTAATTTTAATAATTTTAATTATACAATGAAATTTATGTTTAATAAAATTTTAAATTCCTAACGTAACGAGCTACCATGGAATAAAAGAATATTGTATCACAATGTCGTTCACAGACAACTCCAAGGGATAACAACATAAACCATGATATATGAATTAATTGTATGTTTAGATCCAACAAAGTGTTTATTATATCCACAAATAAATGTAGAGATTCAGGGTACTCTAGGGTGAATATGATATACCATAGAAGATAAATATCAAACAAGTAAACATTCCGGTTGTAGATCAAAGGATGTACATCAATATTTAGAAATTTTCATAGGGGTGCCTTAGGGGAAAAATCCTTCTTATGAGGTATAATGATGGGAGATGCAATTATTATTTTATACTAGTACATTGTGGGCCTAAAAAATGGTTTGGAAAATTTTAATCAAATTTGGGAAAATGTTAAAGCCCATCTACATGGATTTCTAGGTAGAGGTGCACAATTTAGTAAAACTGTGAGCAAGATGTTTACCTAGTATAAATGGGTTTCATATATTCTATTGATAGGGAATATGATTATGTAAACCTGGCAAAATCCATTTGATTCCCACTATCAGATTTTGTCATATTGATATAACATGGCATGTTGTTTGGAAAATCAGGAACCATCCCTAAAACAACCAAAAATTATAACATATCACAAAAACTACCCCAAAATGATACCCCACCAAAGAATGTTCAAAAGTAATGGTTTCAGAATACCATAAAAAATTAAAACATTTCTATAATTAATGTCAATAATTTATTTACATAATCCACCTTCCATTTAATAAGACATTTGATGGAAGGGACATAGTATTTTAATTCCGTAATCTATAAAAAATGATAGAAAATATTATAATGTATGTTTTATGCCACATAAATGAAGTATTGTATATTTAAAATATATACCTTTTTTCATATGAAGTTTACTCCATTCTCTCTTCATGGTAAGAACATGATGGATTTTCTACATGATGATTATTCTCATCACTGAGTTATTATTTAAAAAAAATTATTAATCGACTTAAATAACAGATGTATTGTAAAATTTTCTATTAAAAATAAGAATTTACAGATAATAAGAATCATCACGATGACTAATAATTTCATTCTAGGATTATTTGTTGAATTTTTGTGGATATATTTTTGGTTCATTTGATTTTAATTTCACCAAATAATCCGTGAGATGATACTTATGATGAATTTATTGAAAGCCTCTATGATCCATTCAATTGATCATTAAAACAAATTTATTTATGAAATCATCTAGTAAAAATGTACATACCATGGTTAATGAAGAGTAAATCAATATTTTGTTAATTTTTTTTGTATAATATAGAATGTATATAATAATTTTAATGTAATATCTTCCAAAATAATTTCCTTAACTATGGTAACATCATTGTGCCATGTATCTATATCAATCGGAATGTGAATTAGAGTATTGATCACAATCTATTTAATAAATAAGGACTTCTTTGGTTAGTATGATGGAAACATGCATTCAATCCTTTATATAATTTGAATCCTCTACCTGTCACCTTATATTCTTTTTGAACCCCATCATTCTATGATGCATTTAATTTTTGTGGGACATAGGTGGTCACCAATTATTATTTCCTCGGCTTCAACATCATTTATATATTGTTACTCAAGATTGGTAGCACTTGTATGTGATGAAAAATGTAGCAAATCTATAATGTAATCCTTGGCATGGTGAAAATCCTTGTGTTCATTAAGATTATGAGCATCTATATGTACTGAATTTTGTTGTTCTTCTATATTGGGTGCATGTTCATGTTGAGAAACATGATTTTACCAAGATTGTGTTCATTGGAATGTTAATAATCTAACTTCAACAGAAATTAATAAACATTTAATATATATTACATAAAGGTAGTAGTGAATATATAATAAATTGTGGTAACGAAGTTTAAATTTATAAAATGTCATGAATGTTGATCTCCCTTTTTCAAATAATTTTTAAATGGAGTTGACCCCATTGGTGAGGATCCAAATCACATATTTGTTGTATGTCATAATGTAAAAAACAATATCTAAATTTTGGATTGCATAAAATGATATAATATACAAATGAACGTGTCATCCATAATTTAATTCAAATCTAATCCATCAGTGGTTTTGTTCGATAAGATAAAGATTGACCACTTTCAGTTTGCAGGATTTGGAAAAAATGAATAGTAAAATAGGTGATTTTCTGGTAAATATTTGATCTATGTACACTTCCTTATTGAAACATACTATAAAAAATCAGAAATAATTATGTTTAATTAGAGTTTTATTATCAAACATCATTCACTAAAATATATGAACATAGAATATTGTGAAATCCAACAACCATATTTTTCTAATGATGGAAAAGTATGAAATATTTATATATATTGTATTACTTTCCGTTGTACCCAATACCTCTATAACATCATCCATAAGTGTAACTGATCTATTTATTATAGTAATTCATTTATCATGTTTATTTATATATAATGTTTTACCATTAATTACATAACCACTATTTGATAATACATGGACAGTTTGATATCCTGCTAGACATCAAATTCGTTCTAAAATTGAATTATTATTTTCATATGACACCTTAATAATATTTCTTGAAAAACATCTAATAAACTTTCGATACTATGTATTTGATATCTTGCTTCATAATTTGATTGATTCAAATTCAAACAAATTACTTTCTGGGATTTAACATATGGGGTATCCAAAATACTATTATAAAAATGTAATGGTGTACCTACTCCTGCTTTCTAATAGTAATTATGAAAAAAATTATTGTGAAAATTCATTTACATGCAAGATTCCCATTGATATGATATTTTTCATGACTAATTCGTTCTACATCAGACTCGTAGTTGTTATAAAATTAAATATGTTCCACAATAATATATAACAATGCAATACAACCTTCTAGAATACATAAATATTTAATATACCCTACTCAAATATTTTCATTCTTTTCAATGGGATACTGTCACAACCCTTCCCCTGAGGCCCGTGCCTTGTCATAACCCAAGCCCGCCTCCAAATGGCTAGGGGCTTGTGACTAGCATCGAACGCGTCAACCAGGAAGTGGCAGGCATTTTACTAGAAACTTGAGCACACATGCACTCAGAAACCTAAACAACAAAGCTGAAATGTAAACACTATGTAATCAGAAACTGGAGTACAATAGTAAGTATAGCACTGAGTGGCATAACTAGGCTGAAATACAAGTCCATCAAAAGAACTAAAAATAGCAAGGTATAAAGAGAGCACTGACCACCGTCATTGGAATATACCACCTGATCGATGGAGTAGTGAATCTACTAGATTCAGAAGTAGAATGATATGTATGCCTGGTCCTACTTGACCCCTCCTGATCCTAGGACTCCATGTACACTGTCATAACGTCCGTATGACCCGTATTCCTAAGTGATCCTATAGACACATCAAACAACTGCAGCAGACTTTACATGTGTGGGAGAATCCTGTGTAGGGCTGAGTTACTCAGTACTGAGGACGGGAACTCGAGACTCACGATGGTCTCTCCGAAATCCACTGGGGAAAAATACCACCAAACAACCATGAAGTAAACCAAATAATATTATTCATATACATCTCTACTCAATTATATGCCAATGTATATAGATATGTTATCTGGATATAATCATCTCATCCACAAAGAATCATAATTCCCCAACCTCAAAATTTTTCCTGATTTCCAAATAAGGCATGAAGCATAACTCGGGAATTAAGATTACATTCTCCCTGATCTTACAATCCCTGATTCAACCCTCCGTAGAGATTTAATCCATCGGGTAGAACTCAACCCTTCAAAATGGAATGTATTAAATGACGCACCACATCAGTAAAATTCTTCTAAAAATTAATTGGTGGCCAACATTAGAGGCCTCACAGTAACAATGTTTCACCTAAGGCAGGATTGAGAGAGTCTAAGTGAAGTGGCCCATACCTCAACATGATGATCAGTTGGGGGAGAACTTCTCCTCTCTATCCCAAGATATATCAGTCGCTATATTTCGAAGTGGCCCAAACCTCAATCCATCGAGGGTGTACAATCATCTACCATGGGTATCGATTACCTCGACTGGAGGGGACCACACCTCGTAAATGTGTCTTGCGGTATAGGGAGCTCCAAATCTCATAAATAACCTGCTCCCCATCGCTACTTGGAAATAGGAGGGTATTGCTCCATATGTGAGGACCCTCCCTATACCTGGTAGGGCTGTGAAACTCTATTAGATTGTTCACTATGGGGTTCCTGAGCCCATGTACGTTAGGGGAGTACTGACCACATGCTAGAGGACCCGCACCCTGGAATGGATGGGGAGTACCTAATCTACTGTATCACTACATAAGGAGGACATGCACCCTAGGTTGACAGGGGATCGCCTACTCCTAACATAGAGGACTCACACCCTACTTGATAGGGGAGTACAAGACTCTATTCGAGATAAGTATGCAGGACCTGTCACCTAATACAATAAAAGAGAACCAACTCCAGAGATAAGAAATCCATCTCAGAGGAAAACAAACCCACACTCATGATGTGGGGAGTCCCTTCTATATCGGATTAGAGGACTATGGATGACTCACGCCTTGAGTCACAAAATGAGTAGGCATACGAACTCTCACTATAATTAAAACCTAAATTTTGTTCCATAGGTTATATCTCATACCAAAACCTCAATGAGGTACCAAAAATAAGTAACATGACGATCTGTTATGTCAAAAGGGTCCCAATGAAACCGATGGTGCGTCAACTGGTCACCCAGTCTGAATTTTAAATGAAATTTTAGTGCGAATGGCCCTGTTTCATTCGAGTATGATCCAATACGGCCAATCTACAACTTTATAAGAAATTAATTTTGAGTTTCTCAAATGGAATGCCTCATCTTGAGGGTTCTGGTGCAGCAAACAGTTCTCCAAATTGACTTCTGGTTTAGGAGATACACTTGTTTAAGTCAAATGGGTCGTAAGTGGGTATGGGTCTAGTCTGACACAGTCGGACTGACCTGACCCAATCCTATAGGCTCTACTCGATTTGGCTGGGCCTGGTCTAGCATGCGGGGCCGTAGGCTTGGCACACTGAGCCATAGAATAGGCCTCTCCCACCCAGATGAACATAACCCACAGGGATGCAGAATCGGTGAGCCCGTTGGCGAAGCGGGGGGGACCACACCCCACTTGAATGACCTAAGCCTTTCGGGCCTTCAATGTTGCGCTGTTAGGTGGCTCTGCTACTCATGGGTTATGCATGTGGAATGGCACGCTAAGGACCTATGGGTATGTTTCCTCTCTCCTCCATGGCTCGATGACCCGGTATTCCTCCATGACAAGCGCCACATCGTGCCGACCGACTCTGCAGCGGCCCGAATGGCTCCGATCCTCCTGGATGGTTCATGTGGTTTGACCCACTCTGGACCCACGGGCGTGAGTCCGGCCTCCGTCTTAGACTTCCCCTAGGGCATGAAACCGTAGCATGCCCCCCCCCCCACTTCTACGTGGACGGCGTTGGCCATCCACCGATAGTCCACCATAGAAACATCATCCACCCCCTTTCCATTTCGGTCGGTGGGTGTCAGTCACCACCCCACTCGGTCGACGGTCCTACCACGTTCCATCTTTATGCTTCCACTTCTTCTGGTCACCCTCATAGAATGAATCCTTAATGGATTTTCCAAGGGCTCTGGGCCTTGTTCATTCCTCTCACACCCTCTAATGACCTATATTATTTGTGCCCCTCAAATAATATCATCCGGTCATAGAACATACTTTCATGAATAGTGTTATGGAACTTCTGGGCTCTCATCATAGTAGGGATCCGCTAAGACCCTTTAATGAAACAATTATCCTTAGGACATTATCACATGCATTGTCACACAGATGAACAATCTAGATGTGATAATGGTTTTAATAATGAATAATGTACTAAATTTTTGGTTTTACGCCACCAACTCCAACACAAACCAAAACATCTAACGTTAATTGCTTGTTCACCGACTCAAATCAACAGTCAACTAATCCATCCAGCACAATACCTATATGTTCTTCAAAGACATGCGGACCTTGCATCAAAATATATCAATTGACCTCTACAACTTCAACACCAACATTGTGTGAGGAGATGATCCGTGTTGGGGCACCGCTATAGTCGCTCTCAGGTCCACCGTTAAGCTACGCCCACAACATTAGTAACGAAGAGTTGTTGCCCCACCAGATACATAATCATCCCATCATACGCATTCAGCAACTCCATTTAATCATGCCGCTCAGGACCGATAGGGATCAATTTACTAACACCACCATATAACTCTCCCCATCTCTCGATGGTACACAATATTGAAACTTTAAAGCACGTTGTTCAAAGTCCCCATTTTTCATTACAAGTCCTCGTGAACCACATCCCAATTATTTTAATTTTTTTAAATAATGTTTGTGATTATGTTAGGCATGGAATACATTGGGGATCAATTTTAGTGAAATATGGTGCGGGTTGGAGAGGGTCATGTAGGAATAAATTACATATTTTGCAGACATATTAAAAATATTAAAAAAATACAAATAAAAATGAATGAATATTAATCAAATAAATTAAAAAATTATTGAAAATATTGAATCTAATAAATAAATATATATTAATTTTAAAAGAATGATTAAATTTGAAATATATTTAAAAAAATATATATACAAAATGAAAAAATAAAAAAATAATATTAAAAATGAATAAATAAAATGAAATAAATTACAAAATAAAAAAATACTGTATTCATAACAACAATTACATTGAATCAAATTAAATAGACAAATAATATTAATACTGATAATTATTGAAGTATTACATTGTTAATTGTATATTGAAATAAAATAAGTTATTAAAAATATAATTTTTTTTTTATTTTTTAAATTGTTACTATTTAATTAAAATTATACATTATTAAACATATATAAATAAATATCAAAATTGAATATATAATGAAAATGTTAAATGATTAAATAATAAAAATGAATAAATTATTTAAAAGACTAAAAATGGAGAGATATTAAAAACTAATAAATAAGATTAAATTAATAAACATAAAGACATCCAAACACATACATATACATAGAAAAACATGTACACATACATAAAAAATATTCACATACACATATTTTAAAACACATTCACATACACATATAGAAAGGTAAAGTCATATAAACATACATATACATGTATGTACACATACTCATACATACAGTTACAAACCCATGCATGCACATTCATATATTTCTATACATACGCATATATACATACACATTCAACATAAAAAAATACATAAACACATACAAATACTAATATGCATACACATGTACATTCACATACTAATGTATATGCATACACATACAAATGAATTTGCATATATATATATATATATATTCATCCATACAATTCCATAATTGTGCATGCACAATCATGCACATGTATAAATATGACTATATACACACATACAACATTAACATACACATATACTGATAAGAATGAACATACACTTGTAAAGAAAAATAATGTCATACATACACATTTACATACATTCACCAATACATATACATACACTTATATACACTCACATAGTAAAAATTATAAACAAACACATTAGCATGCACATAAAAACACATATAAATTCAAGTACAGACATACATTCAGATGTTCATGTACATATACGTATAATAGTTATTTTCAAATACATATAAATACACATACACATACCCATTCACATATATATGTATATTTATGCATATATACGTTCACATTCACGTACACATACACATATGTATAACATACACATAAAATTACATACAGGCCTAGGCACATATACATTCACCCATAAAAACCATAAACGTAGATAAACACACACTCAGACACACAACACAACAGAATAGATGCATACACAAGCAACACATACATTAAAAAACTCATACAGACATACATATATGAATAGAAATACATATATTATTAAATGTTATATAAAACATTTATATATACAATATATGTACATATATATAATTTTTTAAATATAAATATTATTTAAAATTATATAAAAATGTATATATTTATATATATTAACTTATTCAATGATTCATTTAGTAACCGTAAACCAAAAGTTCTCAAAATTATAGGACATCTAAGAGTGTTATAAAAAATAATAAAAAATGAGATCCCTATTATATTTTATTTTCAGCACAAGTATTGAATTTTGAACAATATGAAGTAGTGTAACATGTATACAAAAACTATTTAATTACTAAAGTGTGAAATTTTAAAATTAATGGATTCATAATATTAAATGAGAGTTATAAATTTTTATTAAATTCATAATACAATGAATAATAACATGATTGTTAAATATACCAAATGAAAATTCATTAATTTTTTTAAATTCCTTAGGGAAAAATACATTAGTTTCAACAGTCGGTTGTTCATGTCAAATAACTCTTAATCTGAAATCTGATGTCTGGTGGTGCGTGTTTGGTTGGAAAGAGCCATCGTTGTGAGCCTTGTTTTGTATGATACGTCATCTATCATTTCACATATGGACTCAACATTTTTAACATCAGTCATGGGTGTGATTTGACCTCAATAGTGGATAATGACACATATGGTCGAAAAGCATCATTTCTGGACACATCCATCCCACTGGGATTCCTTCGGTGTGAATAATTACACATATGGATGCAGTGATCGAAAAATCCATCTTCCCCCACTAGGCATGGTAGGTGTTGTCATTGGGGCATCAATCCAGAATGTCTAATAATGGGTTGGGGCACTAGTAGTCATTGAATATGGGGCTCCGTGGATGATATTCTAAGAATGAGTGGTGAGGGAGTGTGGAATCAATGGTAGGTGTTATTGATGGGGTGTGGTGGCAGATCGTCTAATAAAGTGCGATGATGTTAGTAGGAGTTGTTGATTGGGTGTTGTAGAAGGTCACCCATGAAAGGAAGGTGATATAAATATCCATATTCCCCATGTGTGGCCAGGTAGGAAGTCTGGGTGGGGTGTCGTGAATGGTAGAACATGTGGTGACTGTGGTAGGCT
The DNA here is from genome assembly GCA_963277665.1 of Viscum album. Taxonomy (NCBI): domain Eukaryota; kingdom Viridiplantae; phylum Streptophyta; class Magnoliopsida; order Santalales; family Viscaceae; genus Viscum; species Viscum album. The sequence continues at coordinate 692,985,760 of OY728152.1, forward strand.
TTATCGCTAGGGTGTCGTCGAAAGTCATTTGAGAACGGTCGATGATTGTCATATCAATCATCCTCCACTCCAGCATTTTAGGCATTATTGATGGGGCCTCGTGGATGTTTGTCCATGAAATTTTTGGGATGGTCTTGTCCTTATTCCACACGTTTGGAATGGTATGTGTTGTCGATGGGGTGTCGTGGCGGATCATCTAGGAGAGTTCGGGGAAACACGTAGGGACATAGGGGTACAGGTTGCACATGGTTCTGTATATGTGGAATGGTGACACAACATGTTTTATGTGGTTAGAAAACCTCATACAGAATCAACTTCATGGACCCTAACTATATCTTCACAGTCGACCAATGCATCATATTTCTTCAACCAAAACTTCACTTCTACATATACACAGATATCATCCGAAAGGATTGTTTTTTCTAATCCACTGACTATTTGTTTGTGTGTGTATTCATCTAATGAGTCCAAATACTAGTTTTGACTAATTTCAATTTTGTTATTAAATTCTCTATAATTTATCCTCCCCGTTATTTTTATTAATTTATTTTTCATTTTATGGTTCAATGTGTTTTGACCTCATGAAGGAATATGGGTCATCTTTGTAACTGCCCATAAATTGTAAAGATTGTTTTATTATAAAAATACTTAATTAAATAGATTTATTTATAATTAATACAATCTTATAATGTTTTTATGATGATTGTAATTAAATATATTAAATGAATTGGTGATAGTTAATTAATAAGATTATATGTTATTTTGAATACTAATAATTAATTGAACCTTTTATTTATAGTTTTAAAAATACTAATATTATTATTATTTTTTTAAAAGAATATCTTAAAATAACTATATTTTTTTTAATATACAATTTTTATTGTAACATCAAATAAGTTTAATACTTTTAGAATATAATAATTATTATTAAAAAATATATTTCATAAATATAAGATATACATTTTGTTTTTGTTTTCTAAAATTTATAAATTATAAATATATATGATTATAATAATAATAAAAAAGTCACATTATATTTTTTCTTTTTAAAAAATAAAATTTTATTTATTTATATTACAAAAAGAAATATATATATATATATTTTTTAAACTCCTAAAATTTTATATTTAAAAAACAAATTTATATAAAGTGATAAAAAAATTGATCCATTTATATGTATAAAAACCTGCATGTTAATAAAAATAATGTTGAATGTTTTGATAAAAAAAATGATATATAATAAATATGAATATTCAAAATATAATAAAAACACAATCTTTTACATTATCAAGTAATATAGTATGATAAAAAATCAATGAAAGGTGATTGACTAATTAAAAGGGAGTAAGGACTAAAATAAAAAAAATAATATTTTTATTATTAAAAAAAAATTAATAATAACGTTAAAACTAAGGATATTAAAAATTGTGAGGTTTTATTCCACGTACCATAATGACAATATACTAGAAAAACTCCAAATGTCAATCCTTAACCCCTCCGTCCCTCTGAACGGGTTATCAACAATCATGAATAATTTATATAATTTTGCATCAATTATTCATTTAACATTGAACAAATTTATTTTCCCTATGGGTTATATATTTTTTAAACATGAAATATAAAAATATATAAAAACTTTTTATATAAACCATCACTTTTTACATCAAATAATGTGACCCTCATATCCTTACGTTCCTTCACATTATTCTTCCCAATTTCCAAAACCCCCAAGTCCCTCAACTAAAACAAAATATTGTTATGGTTTAATATCATTGCATCAAATTATTTTCATCACAAAGAGTTATATAAACATATATAAATGTGTGTTTCTGTCTGTCTATACACATATACACAAATATAACATTCTATGTTAAGTGTATATGAAAATGGATTATGTTGTTTTGAATTTTATTTTCTGTAACGATACCGGAAAGTGTTCATGGTATGTAATAAATGTTTTCTGTATTTTTAGTTGCCTTTTTATAAAAAGTATATACACATCATTTATACGTGTTGAACCTAAGTTGTGGGTTTGGGTCATTATACATGGTATTAGAGAAACAATCCAGTTAATTTTTTTAAATTATATCGAAATTAATAATTTCAATTGACCCTCCTTTGTCAAAAAATTACCTGTGTGCCCGAAAAAATGAAGAGGACACAATTACATTGAGGAAGGAATAAAGTAACAACCTAGAAATTATAAACATAGATATATTGAAAAAAAATTTTAATAAAAGGATTTTCATTTAACTAAAACATTTTGATAAAAATTTTATGATGAGTTTCTCAAAAAATAATAAATAAAATTAAGTGTTTTAATTAATATTATTATTAGTTAGTCACAATAGTTATTATTATTTATATCTATTATTTTGTGTTTTGAAATTAATATTGTAATGGACAATATGGTTCTGCATTATTTTTGAATAATAATTTTATATAACTATATGTATTTAATAGTTTTTTTAATATATAAATTTTATTATAATATTAATTAACAGTAAAAAATGTTTATAGAAAATAATATTTATTATTTTGATTAAAATATTTTTTAAATATACATGATAAATTATGTTTTTTATAAAATTTCTCAATTATAAATATAAGTTAGTATTATATTATGAAAAAGCAAACATCATATTTATGTTTTAAATATAAATTTAATTTGAATTATTTATATTAAAAATAATAATTATATTTTTTTATTTATATTAAAAAACACAAAAAATTTATATATACAAATATTAATTAATATTATGTTTATAAAAAATGATTAAATCATTACATGTACAAAAAGATGCATTATTAAAAAAAAAAATTTGGATATATTTTGATAAAAAAAATGATAAAACAAAAGAAATTTCAATTTATAATGATATAATAAAAACTAAATCATGGATTGGCCCAATGAAAACCGTATACTAAAAAAACAACGAGATGTAATAAAAAGGGAGTAATTTTTAAGATATAATGATGTAATATTTTAACGATTACTACATATATTAGTAATAAAGTAAAACATAAGAGAATTAAAAAAATAAAAGGTTTTATTAAATAGGAAATCATGAAAATATACCAGCAAAATGCCCACAGACAATCCTTAATGCCTCATTCCCAACCCATAGGATTTCATACAACTCGACTATTTTTTATAATTTTTATATCAATATTTTTTTTTAAAATTTGAATTTATTTTCCATAAGAATCTCTAATTATTCAAACATGTGAAGTTAAAACATTTATACTTTTTTAATATAAACATTATCTTTTCACATCGGAACATCTCACACACATCTCTCCAAAACCCCCCATATTGTTTTGCTCAATTTCTAGTAGCCTCAAACCCCTAAATTGACCTAAAAACATGTAAGTCCTCATTTTATATCATAAAATTAATTATTTTAGAATGGTTTATATATATATACATCTCTGGGTGTGTGTGTACATATATACAGATATATAACTATCTATTTTCAGTTTATATGAAAAAGGGTTTATTTTGATTGAATTATTTTTATAACCTAGATGGTAAATGTTCATGGTTTATAACAAAGAAGTTATAAATAAATTTTTTCCCAATTTAGTGATAATATTTAATTATATTGAAAAGATAAATTTTTTACATCCATTGTATTTATTAAATAAATATAATATTTATTTAAAATTTAAATATTTAATGTATTATGTTATTTATTATAATAAAAAGGTATATTGTAATATATAAATTAACATTTTAAAGGAATTTAATATAAACATAAAATGTGCAATATTTTTTATTTATATATTATATTGAATTTAATTTAATATAATTAAATACATATAATTAGTTTATAATGTAATATATTTTAATATTTTAAAAATATTTATTCTAAATCATAATATATAAATTTAATTAATAATATATTAATATTATAAATTATATTAATTTATTACTATTGTAGATCAAATGAATTAAATATGTAATTAATTATTATTTATAAATAATTTTTATAAATAAAATTTATAAAATAATGATGTTAAAATATGATATTTATTTTATTTATAAATAAATATAATAACGTGAAGTTAATATATTATATATCAATAACAGAATTTCATTCATATATATATTTTTTACTTTCTTATTAAATAAAATTTTATATGTATAGTGGGAACCCTCAAATGAACCAAACAATAAAAAAAATTAAAATTCGATCCCAAAACCAAATTTATAACTGAAATGAATTTTTGTGATTTAAAACTGATATGTGATATTGGTTTGGTGGGATGGTGTAATGACTATAATGATGTTGAGGTGATTTATGGGAAATGTGATTGAATTGTTGTTTTCCCTAGATAAGGATTGGGATGGTGGATGATATGAAATCAGTTTAGGGATATGAATTATGTATCAAATCATGAACAAGACAAATTATTCTATGCATTTTTGTGTTGTTGGTGGAGTTTTCAGTTGGAATGACTTGGGCTTAGAGCATCTCCTAGTCATTGGACGGTGTTTTTTATGCTAATGTGTTTTATGAAGGTTTTAGATACATCAGATGATTCTAGTGTGTGAATAACCATAATAGTTTTATCGGTTTTCAGCATCAATTCTAAAATTATACATGACGTAAAAGTGATGGAAAAAAATTCCCTCGAATATTGAAATAGAGTGGTCCATAACCCATATATGATATTTTATAAGTTAATTTTTTTAATAATTAAAATCATATATTATTAAATTGTACCTCATAATAGGAACCTTCCTCAAAATATTAATTAATAACTCATCACTCATGACACATCCAATGTATTCATCTTCTCCTTAAATTGTATTTTTGTGGATAATGAAATACATTAAATTGCAGGATTCATGATGGACAATAATAAAAATCCTAATGGTTTTGGACCACTAAACATTCCAACTAATATCAATATCTAATGATACATATGCACAGACAATTACTAAAGGAGGGTATATTCTAATAATCTCATATATGAATCCGTCATTTTAAACCTCTTAGTTTATTATAGGGTCGATAATTTTTTAAGATAATGGAAATATAACATGTATACCTATATGTTTCTCATAAATCATCAAAATAAATGTTAAAATGGAATTATGTAGGAGGAGTGGTAAATATATATTTATTTTCAATTTTTAGGGGGATTCCAATTAGTATCATCACCACAAGGTTTATATTTATATCTTTCCTCAAAAATGATTACAAATTTTTCCATCATCAACAAATTAAATTTTATTTAGTACACAAAAATTGAAAAAATTCTATTTGAGAGGATTTTGAGAAAAGGTATAGATTGTTGGAATTACAGAACATTAACTGATTCTTTTAAATCATTGATTCTGAGACAAAAAAATTCAAAAACATTTAACTTCTCAACATGTAATGAATTTTAAAAATTAAAATATCTTCTAATATATAGTTATATAATGTCAGAGAGAAGACTAAATCAATATTTTTTTCCAAATATCTCATTTCATTCAAGTAAAAGATGTATTAATTGTTTTTCTGTAATCCTACTAATTTACGTAGGTTGATTTTGGAAGATTATAATATCCTAAATCAAAATTCCAATATAGGGATATATATGCATAGTATTTTGAATCATGTTACTAAAATACTATAATCCTCATTTGACACAATGGAATTGGATGGTCTTTTTAATTATGTAGAAGATTAATTTTCAACTAGGGACTGGGATTAAAAGTGCATTAAACGTTCCTACCATTTGTGTGGTATGTACACAAATGTTTATTTGAAGAATAACATCATTCTTACAGTGAGTTGGGGTTCTAATATATAGGAATATCATTGTAGGTAATATAACCTTGTTAAAAAAAGCGAATATAAATTTGGTAATTTTATTTAGCAACACAAATGGGGATTTTTATTATGAAGGTGATATCTTTATATTTTTAACATAATACCCACCATTTATCTCATTGATGATTCACTAGAAAAATGAATTCATATATGTATCAATACAGTTTTTTTTAACCCCAACAACACAGATGTACAATAAAATTTAATCTTAAAAAAATGTGATCTTGAGCTGGTTAACATTAATCATGAGGGTCTCTTATTATAATTTCATCATGATTGCTAATGATATTATTAAAAACTAATTAATAATGATCCAAAACATTACTTAATTTTAACTCTATTTTTTATCATTTATAAAATAATATATTTCTAACTGAACATGAAATTTATGGTTAGTGTTGAAAAATCATATAGTGTATGTTCACAAAATTCAAAATATTAAAAGGATTGTGGTTTGACTTCCAAGAAAGGTTAGAAAATTTGTTTTTTTAATTTAATCTATTCGATAAGTTGGGATACATGGAACATAGAGAAAATTTACATCTCCCTGATAATTTTGGAGGAAGGAACATATTGGGGGGGTGGGATATATGTAATATATAATTAAAATGTATGTGGGTTAATCAAATATTCACATTATTCATCTTCAAGACGCTAAAAATATCAACTTTTGTCAAAAATTATGAAGATTACATCATTGGTTCTTCTTGGAATGATTTATAAGAAAATAAATATCATGATTCATGAAATGATTTTATCATGCACAACCATGGGGAATTGGTTGAATTTTTATTTGAAAAAAATCTCTACAACACAACATAATAAGAATTGTCTCTTCAAAACATAAAATTTATTGTTGTATTGGAACTTTATAGGGTTACATATTCACTGATTCATTTGTGTATGTTTGATCAGGGTTTGAGCTATTATAAGAAAATCAGTTACAAGATTTTCATTTATAATAATTACTATATAACAAAAATGTATTCATTTAAAGGCGAAAACTTGATTCCTGGCATGGTTGTGATATTTATTCAAAAATATAATCATGTTAATAATTATTTGAAATATTCACCTTATAAAAACCTCTTTACATCTTAGAAATTACATTTTATTTGTCATTGATTTAAATATTATTGACAATCTAACCAGATCATCATAGTGATATAAAAATTGAAAATTTTTAACATAAAATAAGGCTACTTATCCATTGGTAAATGGTTTTTAATTGATCATGAATAGTGATACCTTTATTAGGTTTTTTATAGATTTCCATAGGTATATGAGAGATTACATTTGAACTGCATAGTTTCATTAAAAAAATGAACTGATGAAATTTGGTGTGATCATTGATTTTGAGATTTCAATTAATGGAAATATTTTATTAGTTTTGTGTTTAGAGACCATCCAGTCAAACAGGTCACAATATGCATAATATTGACAAGAAATTGATTCAAACAATTTCAAAAATGGCTGATGTTTAATTTACCTAAATAATCTCAAAAAAATGAGCCTGTGTGATATGTTTTTAGAGAGTGAAAAATGTTTATAACTAAAATTTCACTTATAATATGAATTAATACAAATTATATTTCAAAAACATAACCACTGAGCCAAAATTTATCTCATAATTATAGTATGATAAATATGTATATGAATATTTCATTTTATAACTTTATGTACTAAATGTTATTTGATAAAATAATTCATTAAAAATATGAAAAAAATATCAATTGTTTGGAAAAAATTTGGTATATACCTATACAAATGGTCTTCCAAACCATTTATATATATATATTTTGAAGTATGGAACCATAATGAACTGCTTTGAAAAAACCATTAGTATAGGTTCCTAAATGTAAGATATACTGAGAGTATTATACAAAATTTTCTCATAAACATCACATATACTAACAGTTTTGGAAACACAATGTGTATAATGAAATTTTATTGAAGACATTCCAATGGATTATATAAAACCATTTGTATATCTATGACCAATACTAAGAGATTTTTTATAAAGAAAAGTTTATGGTCATATGATGGTTTTCATACCAATTATTTTGGTCAAATCCTTGGTATAGGATGATGTTATGGTTCATATACCAATAGTTTCTCAAAATCTGTTGGTTTATATCATATTTATGATAGTGTTGAAAATGGATTTAACATTCCCAACCAACAATCCAATGGGGTGGAAACCACACGATGATGCATTAATACCATTAATAATCAAAATACTTCATGATTCCTTGATGACGTTTTTACATCCTCTATCAAGGAATAAAATCAATCTAGTGAATAATGAAAACGATTTCCCACTGGTGGATACCAAAAAGAATTGATTGAAATCATTCTAGTTATGATAATGCATCCTATATGATAACATACCAAAAGACCCAATCCCATAGAACCTTTTCTTATGAATATTGAAACCACATTATTCTTAAGCAAATTGGATGGTGGTGGTGCTCCTCTTACAGAAGTAAGTATATGGGAATGATTTTTTAAGCTGAATCTCATTACACTTCCTAATCTTCATCCATGATATATCCTACGTGATCCAAAAGGAATCTGGTTATTCTATTTTGGTAAAAACTCGGTCATATCATTTCCCTCTAATAAAATATGATACGATATTGAGGGATAAAAATATAAATTTATTTATGAAAGAATTTGACATTGAGAATAGTGACACAAAACCATTCACCATGTCTACAATCTTATCTACATTTGGGTTCTATGCATGTCAAATGATCATGGAACCTTCATGGTAGATCATTGCATGTATAGTTGTTTCTAATACACTAATGATGATGTGTATCAATTTATCCTCACTAATATGACATACCATTAAGATATACATTAAATGTATAATTCCAATACAACATTTCAATATCAATGTTAATACATTGAGCGAGAAAACTAGGGGCCTTAAGAATTTATAGAAATTATCATTTTTTATTATCTATATTTTGAGCGCCATCATACACATATAATTCGAAAAATTGATTCCCAAATATTCATTATTCGAAAATAGTCTTTATAGATTGTACCATTTTTACAATGAATAATCAGAATAACCCTCTAATCCATTTTTTTGAACCATACATCCAAATTATTAAAAAAACCTTATGTTGTTGTCATTATTAGATTAGGGAAAAATTGAGGCATAAGTCCAAATAAAAAATGTGATGGATGTTTTAATCATCATAGATTTATAAACAAGGCATGCGGCCATCATGATGTTGAATTTTTCTATGTCTCTAGTCTGTCAAATTTGTCCCTATAGATGATGAACACCCAATCCCCAGAGGAATCTGAAAAAAAAATCTAGGTTGTGGGATAAAGGATTCATCACAAAATCTCATATGGAAATAATATTTGAATTCAATGATTTGTTTTTATAAGGACCCCAGTTAATGAATCAACATCCATCCTCTATTTCATAAATTAACAATATTGATCATATGAATGTATTGATATCCCATACCACCAATAGGTTTAGGGATACTTATATTATCCCAATCTAAGAAATGATCTTTTTTCCACATTTCATACCCCACCAAAACATGTCAATCTGATATTGAATTTATTCAATAAAATATTTAGGTATAATAAATGAATATATATTATCAATTTGAATCGATTGAGAGTCATCCATTTTAAGTGATTATTTCCATTCTTTAAAGAACCTATTAAATTTAAATCCCTCGATTTTTTTCCAACCATTCCCAAATTCATGAGAAAACCAGTCTAATGTTTTGAACAAAAATCACAATCATCCAAATATATTTATTATGTTTATCAACCACATGAATAATTGAGGATCGTAAATGATATTTCTTTTTACAAGCAGTCGCAACGGAGCTGATAGATATATTTTATTTGGAATAAATTATCACATTCTTATGTATTGGGATATATTGGAATAAAGATATGTATTGATAAAGAGTGGAACATGAGAAACAGAATCTACCGTAAAAAAGGAGATATGGGAATCCTTCCCCCATGAAATATGTTGTCATTTGCTTTCAAATAAATTTAATTTGAGAAAAATCCAGCCATCAAGACACATAGGAAAGGGGATAGTGGAACCCTCTAACTAAACCCCCTAGTATGGGTGAATCATTGAGAGAGTTTACTATTGATATTGATCTTGTAGGATACACAGTAATGTTTCATGAAGATTCATCAGTAGAATATAAATATTATAATGCTTTTTCTATTCAAATAATTAAGTAGGAATCATAATTTGGAATTTTCCATTTCTAAAAATTATAAAGAATTAGAAATTCTTAATTATAGTTGAATGTTTTTATATTGAATTATTAATATATATTCTCATTATATGTTGTTATTGATTGGTACTTATAATACTACACATGTTATTCAGCGAAATTTTCTTATGAGAACACTGAAAAATACTTGCAGATGTGTAAATCATGTTACAAAATGGTTGTATAAGAATATACCATTATTAATAATTTATAAATAATGGTATAAGTATTTCATAATAGTTAACGTCTCACTAAGAAATTTTTTTTGAAGCATAATAAAATACATGTAGAAGATGTTGCAAGAGATAAAATCACATACCTTAGGTTTTGAGAAGTTTGTTGGTCCAAGAAGTTCCAAGGGGGGTATCAAAAGAGGTTGACATCCACAAGAGAGCATAAATGGGGAATAGAAACATGTTCTGTTAGTGTTGAATTTATATTACCAAGATGGGATTATCATTTCATTCCAATGAATGTTGAAAAATATTAGTTTTATCAGTGAGAAATTAATAACTGCGAAAATTATAGGTTTTCCCAGAGCTAAGTATTGCTCTGAGAAAACATATCCTTCTAATAACTAGAATTATATTAAATAAAATCTATATTTATTACCAATAATATTATATTATATATATATATATGTTTTATTAGAACATAATCATTTTAGATCTGATAAAAATATTTAAAAGAAAAATAATTAATATTAAATGAACATATATTATAAATGAATAAATCCCAAAAATATGTTAGAATTAATAACACTTAGTAATTAATATAAAATCCTAAATCCATGATTATTCAAAATTAGTGAAATTTAATAATAAAAATTCAATTGAATCCATAAATATTTAAAAAATATCATGTTTTAGTAATTATATAAATTAATTTTATAAAATTAAAAATGAATTTATATTAAAATGATGATGAAAACATAGGGATTATTTTAGAACATTTTAAATACATACAAAAAAATAATTTTTATGAATAATAACAGGAACTGTGACAAGTAACAAATAATTAATGAAAATATTAAAAAATTAATAAAAAGAATTATTTATATATGTAATGACCTTGAAAATTTCATTTTAATTTTTTTAAATGTATTTGGGGTTAATATTAGTCTGAGAAAATTGTCTGCGCTAGATTCTAAGGCTTGGTGTGCTCAGAATAGAATTTTGAACTATTTTTATGTGTATTCTGTAAATGTGTGGGAGACATTTTATAACATTTAACCAGTGCTGAGAATTGAAATCTGAGGAAATTGTTAAATTCTGAGAATAGAGATTCGGTTAAGGAAGACTTCATTTCAACCACAGTTGCTCGATAGAAAAAGATAGTTTATTGGAATTTAAAAGATAAATAAAATAACATGAAAATGTTATTTAAATTTCTCTCAAGTCGTTGAGCAGTGTAGTGGTACCACTGAGTTGTCACGCCATTTAATGGTTTGACTATTGGTTTTAGTGAGGAAGACATTGAAACATTAAATGTTGTTCACAAATGAATTACAATAATGTGGTGGAAATCAGTCTATTCTTACATATATTTAATTGAAGCTCCATCGTGGGATTTTTGTACAAAAGAGGGGATCCTCTGAGGAAGTGTTGCATCAGCTTCTACCGATGTAGAATATGAGCTTGGATTAGAAGATCGAACGAGTTGAACCGAGAACAATGAATGCCGACAGCTTCATAAAATGTGGAATCCTCTTCCACCACCGTGACCTCTCAAACAAATCAAGAGGTATGGGGATTTGTTATGGTTTAATTATTTGAGTTGAAGATGAATAAATTGTTACCTGGTTGATACAAACCTAACACGGAGGGAACATGAAAAACAAAAAAAGGATAGGAACCTCTACCACTTCCTACAGGTAGGATCCTTAGTGGACTCTCCCATGAGATGTTTATTTTTATCTTATATATTTGTATCATTCAGTTGGGCTTCTATTCTGGACCCTTTACACTCATTACACACTTTTACTAGAGCAGTTTTACACCATGGTTTTGTTTTTTTGTTATCATGGACAATGTTATTATGCAGGATTAAAGGAAATGTCTTCCCATTTTAGGATACAACTTTCTGGTGCAAGACTTTGACACATGGCCTATGGAAGGCAATATTGGGGTAGTCACCACATGGGCCCGGGGGGATGAGTCATGACAAAGTGGTATCGGAGGAGTAAGTTATACCAACGAACAAGGAAATAGATATTTCTAATGGAGAAATTGTGTTATGTGTGTTGAGTGCGGTGTTCAGTTCGGGGTGTCCAATGATGGTGTAGCTTCCAACATAACCATACACTTGGACCTTGAATTCAGATTTCCAACCCGGTTCAAGAAAACCCAGATTGGGTGATTTTTGGATATGTTTTTTCCATTCAACACATTTGATTCCGCTCACCATGTTTAACATATTGACCATGGAAGACCTCTTTCATATCAGAATGAATCCATGTATCCAACTATCCAGGATTTCAAAGAGAGTTCACGATGATGGACCACTGAGCGATGAGGCTTCAATGGGGGTCCCTCTTACAACGATAGCTCCTTCGGTTGGTGCGCTAGAAGCACCACTGCCCATTTCGAAGTTGGGTCAACTAGCCCCACATCAAGATGAGGCACTCCATCTGAGTGCATTGAACAAGTTCCAGGGATAGAGCCCTCCCAGATTTTGAGGTGAGACGGATCCCCAGGCTACTGAGGACTGGCCGGAGGCTGTGGCCAATTATTTCTGCCTAGTTGGGACATAAGAAGATCAGATGGTGATCATAGATTCTAGTCATTTCAATGACATCAAAGGAATATGGTGGTTCCTGAATCTCTAGTCGCATGATGAAGAGATACATTTCTAGTTATACATTGATACCCTCTTTAGGGTGGAGTTTGAACAAGTGACATTATGCTCAGTGTGAATCCATGAGTTGCATCAATTACAACACCATAGACTATCAATGGCCCAGTACTCGTTGAGGTTCAATGACCACCCACTGTACTCCACCAACAATGTACGACACCCATTTTTTCAGGGCTCAGACCTTTGAGAAGTGTCTCTGGCTGGGGATTAGAGCATCGATTATATAGATGAATATCCTGACGTAGGCTGGATCAAGTATTTTTGGTGTAGAACATCTTATTTGAGTAGGAACCAATGGTGAAAACCCACACTAGGCGATAGGTAGCAGAGTTATCTGTAGCTTGTAGTGGGATGATGAACCAAAAGTCCAAGAAGGACAGACCCTCTGGTGGACAACCCCAGGATACAGGTTCGGAGGTGCGGAGCTCTTTTGGCAATGGGTGTCAGATGGAAATCACACGCTACATCTCATAAGGCGAGTAGGGCCTCTTGGCTCGTGTTGGACTGACCTCCCATACTAATGATTAATAGATGGTTGATGGACCACCAAGGTAGAGGAAGAAATTCGAGCGAGGTGATCCACACCGAGACAGATGTGTTTGAGGGGCAGGTCGTGCAGCAGGTGGTTGACGACGTTTTGAGGCTCTACAACCCCCAACCACAGGTGGTCCACCCAGAACACAGGGAGTTTTTGGTCATTGGTGAGCACATATACAGGAGGTAGAATCCTACAAACACAGTGCTCCATAGATGATTATAGGTATGATCAATGTCTATTCCACCCTAACTATAGTACTTATAGACAGTGGTTCCAGTCACACTTTCATTTACACGGAACTCGTTCAGAGCTCAAAGATTATTATGGAGTCATTGGATTGATCTTTACACATTAGATACTCATGAGGGAGACAATTTTATGATTAAGAACAACAGTAGGAAGTGTTAGCTCACTATAGGAGGCATTAGATTTGGTTGGGATCTCCTAGTAGTAGCATCAAGGCCTTACGACATCATCTTGGGTATGGGCTGGTTACCCACAATCTATTCTTAGATCGACTATTTTAGTTGAAATGGGAAGTTTGACCGCAAGAATTGGATCATGTTTACCTTCAATGGAGATAAGAGAACTTTTGTAGGATAATATGGACTTACTCAAAGGAGGGTGCAGCCGATCACACCTCAGTTGGAGACCCTTACCATTGTAGACAATGATGTGAGGAGTCTATGTTATCCTGTAATGGTGGACCAGTATGACATTGTCTTTCCTAATATCATTCTATGATTACCTCCTCACAGATATGTAGAATTATACGTTAACATGTTCCCACAGAAGGCACTGATATTTATGCCAGCATATCAGATGGCTCCCGCCGAGCTTCGTGAGTTGTGGGTACAGCTGGAGGACATGCAGAGGAAATGATTCATATGATCTAGAGTTTCTCCATTGTCATCCCATATTTTCTTCGCCAAGAGGATATATGGGTGTTTGAGGCATTGTGTGAAATATAAACACATGAACCAGGTGACCACGAAGAACAAGTATCCAATCCTGGTTATTGATAAACTCATCTACCTGGATATGGGAGCTCAATGGTTTTCAACAATAGACCCCATATCAGGATATCATCCGGTCAGGGTACTACATAAAAACATAATGAAGTCCGAATTCATATATTGGTATGGCCATTTCGAATTCATGGTGGTTCCCTTTGGCGCAACCAACATATTGTAGTGTTCATGGGGATCCTAATCCAGATCTTCTAACTATAACCCAATATCTTTGTAGTGGACTTCATTGACGACATCTTGATATACTCATCCAAGGAGGACGAGCACACCACGCACCAGCAGATAGTTCAGGATAATATCTGAGAGCACCAAAATTATTGTAACCTCTCTATGTTACAGTTCTAGATACGAGAGGTTCACATCCTATGGAACATTATCTGGGATGCTGGAGTTGTAGTGGATCTGGTGTAGATAAAGGATGTGCCTGCTTGGGAGCCACCCAGATTGGTGACCGAAGTGCAGAGTATCCTGGGATTGGCTAGATTGTACTGGATGATCATACCAGACTTCTCTAGGGTAGAAAACCCTTTTTCAACTTTGACGAATAAAGTTCATTATTTATTGGGTATGAAGAACTATTAGTGGATTTTTATGAAGATGTTTTAGATATTGACGAGTGTGCCCATCTTGAGTCAACTAGAAGAGGGTGTTTTGTATGTCATATACTATGATGCTTCCGGAACTACACTAGGTTGTGTCCTGATATAGGATTGAGTATTGATCAAATGAAACTCACGGAATTTTAGACTACTATAGATAAATTATGCTAACCATGACTTGAAGTCATCAAATAGGGTCATTGCACTGATGATGTGGTGATAGTACTTGATTGGTGAACGGTTTAATGTTTAATATAATCACATGAGTCTCAAGTATATCATCTCATAGATGGAACTGGACATGAGACAACAATGATGGATGGAGTTTCTCCAAGACAATGACATCACGATAGTCTATAATCTTGGGATGGGGAACATAGTAGTATAAACACTCAGTAGTATCTCTACTCTACATTTGTTGAGTGAGGTTATATAGTAGCTATCTACATTATAGATATTTGATATGTCTAGATATGGATAATTTTATCTCAAGTCTATGATAGTTACTCTTCCACTCCATTATCGATTCAGGGTGGCACACCACGGGGAGATATACAACGATGCCCATAGTGCTTGGATATCCTCAGAACGATATCCCAATGGATTTTCTGTACTAGGGGTGAATTTCGTTCTCTTCCAAGTACGCACCACGGTACCAGTGATGCTTCGAGAGGAGGTGTTGAAGGAGTTCCACACATCCCTTTTGGTGGTACATCCTCTCTTTGTGTTAAAGAATTTATAGACCAAAATTTTACAACTTCTAATAGAATGTTTATATTCCATGATATAGGTTTTAATAATGTGGATGAAATGGAAGAAACTGAATGAGTACATTATCTACATCGCAATAAGTATTAAAAGAAAATCTCATGATGTTATAAACTTTACAAAAAAAGATTGTTTCATTTCCTAGAGGGTATATGTGAGAGATGTGACCAAACATGTCACATTTCATTAAAATTTGTAACAATTAATTGATACCATATTTCCTATATTAGAAAAAAATAATTAAGTAATGAATAATGTATATGAAGGAGATGTTGATGTGGAGGCGACCATTAAAACTATATAATTGAAAAAATCATAGTTAAACTCTAGAGGTTATTCATAAAAAATTAATGGTGATATAAAAATCCTTAAAATTTGGAAAATCCTAAATGAAGAGTATTGAATTTTTTAAAGGACTGTTTCTTTAAAAATATATGAATAGTGGTTGATGAGATACAACCACCAAAAATAATGTTTATGAATGTTTTATTTTTTAATGTGCTCAAACATAACAAAAAAAGATCAATGGTATTATTTTGTGATGTAGAAGAAGTTTTTTTCATTAAATAATCATTTATTATTATATATAAAAATGATAAAGAAGTTTTTACCTGAGGAGAATGTATAAGTAAAACTATTCATCATGTTGAGAACCCTACATCTACTATTACTTGTGTACTAGAAATGGTAACATGTTATTGAACTAAATTATTTGGCATCATTGCTATGAAATCATGAAAAATATTCCAATTTTGATTATATTTGTTATTTTATAGAATTGAAAAGAAGATAATATTTATTTTGTATAAATATTCAAAATGGTAAAATGTCTAATAAAATTAATAGTTATATTTAAATTCAATCTACCAAACCAATTAATATTATTCATTTTGATTTATAATTCTACTTAAAATTCAATCAAAAAAAGATTATTTTTATTCCATCCCACTCATAATTGATTTCACTAGGATGTCAAACATCATGCTTATGATCTAATAATCAGAGGTTGTATAGATGTTTATATTTTTATGATAACATTTTGATTGTGAAACGGGTATTACTATACTGAATTTTAGAATAGATATTTGTGATGAATTACATGATGGAATTTTGAGTTATATTGGATAAATAATTGAATCAAAAATCAATAATTTTCTCCCTAACCCCCTAAAAGAAGTGTACCAAAAAGTAATAAATGATGCTTGGTGTAAATAGAATAACACATGTCAGAAGTATTCAAACAATCAACATTATACTAGATTGAATTTTATAGTACTATAGTAAATGTACAATGAAATTTTTTTGATATCGTAATCCAACATGAAATCATACATATGTAGTATTACAAAAAAACATCATTGACATACTTTAATATTTTTATATGTCCTTTTTTACTAAAAATATAATAGAAAATCATGGAAAAATATATTAAAATGAAGAATGAATTTTCACAGGATATTAGTCCAATAAAAGAATTTAAAAATTATAGAATCAATGATTAAGAAAAATTAGTGGGTTTATGTTTTTTTAATGTTAATGAAAATAAAAATTCATAAAAAAATGGTTTCGAGAATCATTAGGATGAATTTTTTATGATTTAAAATCTATATTAAATTTAATCCATATAGTCTTTTCAAGATTAGGAAGAATCATTTGATGATGAAAGTGAAGATATAGTAAAAACATTGAAATTTAATATTTTGTAGAAATATTTTGAAAATACAAAAAAAAAGATTTATAATCATCATATTTAGTCATGTATATTTTTTAGATTACAAAATCCGACTGCTCTAAATTCCAAAATGTTTTAATTGGAACAATTTTCTTTAGCTGATTGTATGTACTGCTTTTCTAAAAGCCTCAAGAGATTATATAATTCATGTTGTAACCATGTGTGATATATATTAATGTGATTAGAAATTATATCGTTTTTTATCAAATTTAATTATGATATATGGTAAATGAACTACATCACATGGTTTAATATAAAAATTATGTTTTGAAATTTAATTAAAAGGTTATAATAATGCTGATTGGGATGAATATTCTAATAACATAAAATCACCATCATGAGGAACATTTAACATAGGATAATGTTGTTTGAGTTGGAATAGTATGAAATATATATTAGTGACCTTTATCGAAGTGAAATCCTAATATGATGAAGCTTCATAGGATTTAACTCATGTTTTTTGAAGGATGTTATGTTGTAAGATGTACAAGTTATATATAGCATGCCCCTAACGATACATTGTGATAACCATTGTGAAATTTAACTTTATAAAATTCTTATCCATTGCTCCAAACAAATATAAATAGATATAATGTTTCAAAATTTATAACATATCATTATTGGTGGAGATGTTGGGAATGAATACAATTAAATCAAAAATAAATTATATATTTTTACAAAATAAATGTATGAAGAATTATTTGAGCAAATATGGAATAAAATTCTTATTTTGAATCCAAAAATTTAATCTAAAAATCATAAGAAACACCCTCACTATGATTTTTATAATTTTGAAAATAGGTGGGAATTTTTTGAAGGAATAATATTTAATTGTAGATTAGATGTGAGGAATAGTTAGAAAAAAATATATTCATAAGGATTCCCCATAAAATATTTCTAAAATATACATCTAAAAATTTGAATATAATTATACTATATTTAACATATTAGAAAATATATTTGACAAATTTATTTACTATTACATAACTCTTATAAAAATTTAAAACTGAGACTCTGTGTCATACATGATTGAGGTTATCGTCTAAATTAACTAGAAATATAATGTCTATAATGGCCTATAAATTAATAATTTGTTAAAAATAAATTATTTCAGTGTTACAAATTATAAATGATGTTTTTACATGAATTGATAATGTCTGTAAATAATGAATTTCATCTTTCATGGTAATGGAACAATCTAAATATTTTTTGAATGATTGGATCATACATTATATTTTTTTTATTCAACCCACTATTTCACCGTTATCGCTTTCCCAAAAATTAAATTCATTCATGAGTTCATAAATTAGATTTATAAGTTTTAATATTTTTCTATTAATTATAAACAGGTAAGGAATACCTTTTGTGGAAATTTATTTTTTCAACATCAAATAGCCATGGTAGCAAAAACCTGATTCAATATAGATGATCGAGATGTATTGTTTCATTGGGGCATTGAAACATAACATAATTACTAAAAATCATCTAACACAACATATTTATTGAAAACATAATTTACATGAACACTACATTACCTCGTACCTAGCATTGCATCAAAAAACCTGAGGGCATGAATTATAAAAGGGTGAACTATAAAGACTGACAAGGGAGTAAACATGACATAACATGAAGAATAAAATACATGCTAAGAAATAAGAATATCATTGTATCATAAAATAAAGATGAACATAATGTCAGGTAATAAAATTAGTATCATTACATGGAAATGGTAATACATCACTTAACATCATATTAGCATGAGCCAAGGATCATTTCATAGGGAGCTTGATAAAACCATCACTAAAAATTAATTATCATGATAATAATTTAATTTCACATGACATATCATGATCCTAATCTTTAACCAAATCATTGGATTGATATTATGGAACACATTTCATAATCATTTCATTTCATGCATAAGTATGCCACATAGACTATATAACATGGATTCATTATTCATCATCATCATGATTTATTCCACGATAATGGAATATGGAATTAATACAAGAATCTCCATAATCGATAAGTAAATATGCATAATGTTTAATACTCTGGATAGGATATATAGGCATTGTATTCACCACATAATGACTTTGACTTGTAAAATTTTGGTGTAATTTCTCTAGCATAACGGTGTGTCATAAAAATTCAAAAAAAATAGTGGATTAGAGATAAATTGGTGAAGAATAATATTTTTATGTTATGGAAAGTAATTTGGTCATGTATATAAATTTCCCAACATATATAATGGAATTTAGATCCATAATACCATATAATTGCTTGAAGGTAAATGATGAGAGATAAATTCTTTATAGAATTTCAGCATGGTAACTTGTGTAAATGAGAGGCATTAATTAGATAGAAAGGGGTATCTAATCATTCAAACCTAAGGAGGGTAGTATGGGGGATGGGAGAAAACATAAACAAACAATTATAATTGATTTTAAAAGGGAATAAATATATTAAGAAACTTGGATAAAAATCGGAAGGATGGAATCCATTTCATGGAAGTTTGATGCCAAATGATTTGGAGAGGCTTCTAGGGATCTTGAAGAACATGGGGATGATTTTAAATATAAGAGGGAAGATATTAGTTGAGCTCCAAAGTCATTTAGTGAATAGGAAGTGGTATCTTGGGTTTGGATTATATAGAAAAGGGAGGGAATTCATTATAATTTAGGATTTGGAAACTACACATTAATCTAATCAATACCAAAAACCAACCCATCGTTTTTGGAAATGAATTTTTCCAAATGAGATTGGAATAAATTATTTTATATTTCCAATGTCAGAACATCTTAATATATTATGCATTATTATGTGGATGTGAGTCACACACTCATCGAAATTAATTTAAAATGTTAAAATGTTATATAATTCATATAGGGTCCGATAAATCTTGGTAAAATAAATCAAACAAACATAAAATAACATTATTTCAATGGTAAAATATATATTGGCAGAACATAATGTTTATAGTATTTTATTACATTACTGATGGTTAATTAAGATGTCATAAAACACATTATATATTTAAATTGTATTTATTTTATACCCAAAAATTCGACTGTCAGAAAATTATGAAAATTTCACCATTGGATAATTTCAATGTCTTGATTCCAAAAATAAATTTTTTTTTCTAATAATTTTCTATGTATGTATATTTTTACTTTTATCATAAAAACATACATTTTTCGAAAATTCATGGGTTTTGACCAAACTAGCTTCCAAATACAATAAAAATCACAATTGTTTTATTTATAACTATACAGTCATTTTTATTTAATAAAAATTATTTTAGTGATAATATTTCATTAAAATATCATTTAATTCAAAAATAAATTAATTCATCAAAAGATATTTCTTAATTATCTAAAAATTATATTTTTCCTTCAAGAACTATTTATAATGTAACAATAATAAAATGAATAAATATTATCTAAACAAAATAATGTACATAATCATAATAATAAGGACTCCTTACATAACCCCTTATAACACCTACATAAGACCGAAGGGTATGGTGTTCGATGGTGAATGACTCTTGGGGTGGTTCAGATAACATCAATTGGCTGGTAATCTCTATCTACATCCAATTCTCCCATAGATGGTATTTCTTGATCTCAATGTGTTGAATATCAACTTGGGCTTGGTCAAGATCGAATTCCAATGACACCACATCCTTTCTGAGATCTGAGAAATGGTCATCGAATGGATAAATTTTACGGTATGAGTTCATTACTTATTTTTTCACCGTAAATTGAATTAGTTAAAGCCCTGTATTTATACTAATCATGTGATGATTGTTTAATGGATATATTTGTAATAGTCAAAATTCTTATCATTATTATAAAATTCAAAACTGAATATGTGTATATGTAATATAAAAATAATAAAACATTTAATTAGATCATGTTGATTTATCATTAATTAATGTTTGGTTCATTACATAAATATTTAAGCTAAAATATATTCAATAATTTAAAATGGATTATAATATTTCATAGATCATACATATTGAATGTATAATTCATTTAGTCATATATGATTGGTATGGAAAACTATTTCATTTATTGATAATATCATTCAAGAGTGCAATCGATCTAGTAGATATTGTTTCAACCCATCATTTTCCATATTTTACATAATTTTTATTATGGGTTATTGACACTGATTGATTTTTAGTACAACTAATAGAAATTAATTTCTTTTAACAACACCATAAAATAAGAAACTGTTTTGGAAAAACATGAAATTATTCTTCAAGTTTAAACACAATATATTCAAAACAACATTATTCATCATTTCCCCTTGTATAAAAATACATTACATGGTAATAATTATTGTTCACATATGTAATTTTATCAAATGTTTCATAAAAACAATGTTATTTTTTCCACTATAAATATTCAATTATTTCGTTTCTTTATTTCATTATCTATAACTATGATACATTCTGTTTAGATCATGAATTATTCTGACTCCTCTAGGCTAATTAGAGACAATTAATATGAACATAAAAAATGAAAAAGTATTTTATAAGTGTCATATTAGTGACCTTTTATAAATTTCATTCACACCATCATCATAATAGTTTTTTTTCAAATGATTTTTATCGACCAATTTTATATTAATATCCCACCTATTTGACTCTGTAATATTAGTATTTATGAAAAAAAAAATTACATTAAATGCATGAACATAGAACCCTAGAATATAATGATTAAAGAATTATCTAATCTACTTGAAAGCATTTCTCTATGATAATGAGAGTTAAATTATGTGTATTGATATTGTTTGGTAGTGGTGGATATCATTAAATAAAAGGAACGTGTGATATTTATAATGTTACAATAATTCTAACTAAATTGACGCTTATTAAAAAATATAGAGATCAAGTAATTTTTATGTATCGTAGATAGGTGTTAGTATAATACGATAGAGGAATTTATGATTATCAATTTATTCACTTGGTACATGGATGTCTAGGTAGTGTTTCAGTTATAAGATATATAATATAAAATTTTGATCTCTTTTCATTATATGAAATATTTATAGGGACAAATCACTTATTCTTATGAACCTTCAATTTTATGAAACACATGATGTTAATTGGGGTTTGGAGAAAAAACACTAGTTATACAACATTTGGATGAATGGATAATGTAAATTAAAAATAAAGATCAATATGATTTCATAATGAAATTTAAATATGATTAGAATGAATGCATATAGGTACATGACCAAGAATGATTTAATAATTAAGGCACAGATACTAATTGGAGACATGGATGGAATGAATGTTTATGGAATCATTAATGGGGTCAGTATGAGGAATCAACTACATTGAGTAAAAAATTTAAGGGACCGTCTTATATTTGTATGGAATTTAGGTGATGATAGTCCAATAATTGGAATGTATATTAATACACCAACATCATTGGACGCATCCCAATTAGAGTAAAAATACATTATTTATTTTGTTGATGTGAAATGTTAAAATTTAATTACTAATTCAAGAATTTATTTCGTGGAAAAACAAGTGTATTTTAATAAATGATCAAGTATAATAAAATAAAAGTGATATCAACCATGGTCTGAATTCCTATAAAAAATTATAAAATATCCATAGAGACTGTGAGAGGAAACCATGTGATCCATCATATTAACATATGTTTTAATTCATTAGAAGGATTATTTTTTATGTGGAGGTAAAGGCATTGAATCATCATAACTTGTAAATGATTGAATTGGAAACCACACTCCAGAACAATAATTCCACTAATAATGGTATTATGGCATGGTTCCGTGTAGATATTTTCCCATAATATTTAAAGGAAAACATGAATACATTGTTCAATTCATGGGATTTAACCACTAGTGGATCCTATAAATAATGGACTATACTCTATACAACTTTATTAATTTTAATGAGATGATCACATACCACAAGACCCTTCGAAATAGATCATATATTAGAGATAACTACATCCACCTTAATATTAACCACATTGAGTGTACGGGGGATCCACATACTGATGCAAGAGTATGGTAATAATCCCTTAATATTAATTTCATTATGATTCAAAATCCAAATCCACGATATATCCCACTCAATCCAAAAGGACTCATGTATTAAAATTTGGTTATAAACAGTGTCATTTGTTCTCACATGTATTAACAGGGAGAGGGTATAAACTGATTTTATTATCTCTGTTGAGTGGGAGGGTGGTATAGAATGTACCATATATAATAGAGACATGAAACCATTTTCCATCTCCAGATACCATTCAATGTTTGGGTTCTAATCATGTCCTATGTTACTACCCCTTGATAGTAGATCACATGTATATGAATTTCCACTTCACGAATATAGAATAGAAATGAATTAGTTATTCTAATTTGACAAAGAATTACGTAATAATTGTTAGGGAGGATCCCTATCACTGATTGTTACTATAAATATCTGACCTTGGGTCAGACCACTAGGTTCTATAGATCATTTAATAAATCATAATTCTCTATGATTTTTTTCATTGTGGAAAAATAACTCCATACATCACCAAGTTTCATTCCAAACGTTCATTATTCCAAAAAAATTATTACTTACCCCCTACCATAAATTTAATTGAATGTTATAATAACCCACCTTTCACATTCACTTAATTAATGATCCAATTTTTCATAAATCCATATTTAACATGTTTTATTAAATTTGTGAAAACTATGGAATCCTCCAAATCAAGAATCATGTGGATGTGGAGATAATCCCTCTTATTTCAAAAATAAGTAGATCCCACCAAATCATTATCATTTAACTCTCTCTCATCCTCTAAAAAAATTCAATTTCGAAGAAGATCAATTGATCCCAATAGGCTTCTCAAGAAGATGATAGGGTAGGGACCAATGGGTTCATCGTAGAAACCTATATGAATATAAAAATTTGATTTAAGAACCAGATAACTATGGGGAATAGGTTAATGAATCATCCAACATTAATCATTTCAAAAAACAAGATTATTGATCTTTAAAATATCTTTAACAAAAAAAACACCACAATATTTAGGGATACATGATTTATCCCAATCCAGCTAATGAACATTTTATCAATCGTTCATAACCCACCTGAATATGAATATGTGGTAGTGAATTTAGAAAATCACAATGTATGGTTGTGTAAATAAATATATAAAATAGGTCATAATGGTTTCATCCATGCGCGTTATAATAATTTCCCACATTGTACTAGAGACCCTCCAAAAATTTAATCCTTGGATTTTTGGTCTATCATGTATACGATGATTGAGAAAAATATCATTTAGATGGACCAAAAAGCATTGGTAGAGCAAGATATTTAATAAAATTTTCAACTAGAAATATACTATAGGTTATTCAAATATCATATTTTCCACACGACACCACACCATAAATAAAGGACATTTTGGATTTGGTATAATTAACTGACTATCTTGATGTTTATTCATATTTTGGATAATCATGAAAATCAATATTCATATATAAAGTGTTGTGCTTGAAAAATGTAACCTATCATTGGAAATGATTAAATGGGAATTAGGTGACATTTGATTGAAAACCATTTCCCCATAATGTTATTATCATTAGATACCTAGGAAATTAAACTATATAAAAACATAGCCACCAAGACAAAATTGAAATGTGAAAGTGGGTCCCCCTATCAAAGCTCCATAGTATGGGTGATTCCTTAATAGATATTTCCAAAGATATTTTTTTCGAACAAGCCTCAGAAAAAAATAATTGTGTTCCATTTGTTGTATAGTAATATTTAAATCCATTGATAATTTTAATAAGTAACTATGGAAACATAATTTGGAATTTCCCAATTCATGAAATTAAAAAGAAATTCAATTGGCTAATTATTGTTGGTTATATTTTAATTTATTTAATATATACAGATTAGATGATTAGGTTTGGATTAATTTGATCTTATTATTATATATAAGTGATTCATCTAGTCAATCTTATGAGAACATTCCGAAATACTCATGTAAGAGTAAATAAATAAATAAAAAATTACTATGAAATTGCCTTTATAAAACATATATGAACAATGAAGAAAGGAATATCCAAAGCCTAAACAACTCACTCAAGAAAATTTTGGTTTGTGATGAATGATAAAATTTCAAGTATTTGCGATTTCATGAGAATAACACAGATAACATAGGTTTAGAGATGTTCAATTCATCCATGATGTTTGAGGGGAAGTGGGGATAGTGGTTGAATTCCGCGAGAGAGATTGAATAGATGTAATAAGTGAGTTCACAAATTTATATATTTATAAGATCAGGAAGGTTTTAAAGAGAACATTGGAAAATCTACTTATAAATATGACTATTATCAACACTAAATTAATAAAATCCAATAATGTATGATTTATTAATGATAAATTTAGATATGATAAAACCTATAATTATTAGCACAAAAAGAAAACCAGATAAAACCAATCATTATCAAAAAAAATATCTAATATTTATAGGTTTTATCATAACATTTTATATTACCATAGTAAAAAATTGTTAAAAATAAATAACAAATATATTAAAACAAAGTATATTAAAAATATTTAATTCATATAATTCTAAGAATAAATAACCTTATTAATGAATATACAATAATAAAAGAATGATTGTTAAAAATAAATGAAAATGAGTAACTAAAAATTAATATACTCCATAAAATTATAAAAAAACATTTATGTTATATTAATTATATAAATTATTTGTAATTTAAAATATATATATATATATTTAAAAATAAAAATGAATACACTGTGAAAATATTAAAACATTATAACAACGTAAAAAAATTAATTGGTGGGATTAATTTCATGAATTTTGAACACATACAATAAAATATTAAATATTAATAAAATGCATTTATGTAAACTAAATAAATAGATTCCAATAATTTTAAAAATATTACAAGATAAAAAATAAAATTGAATGATAATAAATAATATAAATTAAAAATAAATTAGGAATATTAAATCGTAGTAAATAATTATGTATAATTGGAAATAATTTTTGAAATAATTTTAAACGCATACAAAATTTATAAAATGACAAAAAATTATTTAAAATAACATAATTTTATAAATTTCATGGATTTTAAAACCATTACAGCCTAATAATTGATATTTTGTAAATTATCATCATATAAATATTTAAAATATTTAGAATATAATAATATGTTAAATAATTATTTATCAATAAATATTATTAAATAATAAGTTTCAGAAATAAAAAAATTATGAAATATTAAAAATGAACAAATAATATTAAATAAAATGATATTAAAATTAAATAAATAAATTTGAATAAATAACAAAAAAATATAAAGTTATTTTGTACCATTATTTAACTAAATTGTAGAAACCTAAAAAAGAATAAAAATGAATACAAATATTATACTAATTTTTTATGGACAAAAATATGAAAAATAAATTATATTGACTATAAAAAGTATCAAAACATTTTTAAATAATAAAAAAATATGTAAGAAAACATATTATTAGAATAAAAATAATTAAAATAAATATTATTATATGATTTGGTAAATTAATTAATATGTATGAACTAATAGTAAAATAGAATTTACATTTGAAATTTTAAAAAATGTATTTAACGTAATAGTATAATTGGATACATAAATACCTAAATGGTGTTAGGGGGTATATTGGCGTTTACATTCATACAAATGTGGTGTAGGATGGAGAATGTTAGGGGGTATATTGTTGACCAATTTCAGTTATATATATTTCACACATATTTTAAATATAATCACTTCATAAATTATAATTAATAAATATTAATCATATAAATTTAAAAAATTTGAATATATTGATAATTACTAAATAAAAATTATTAAATTTTTTAAAATGATTAAATTAAATAAATGCTGAAATTTATAAAATAAAAAATATAAATAAATTATTTAATGAGAAAATTTTAAAACTAAATAAATTACAAAAAAATAAAAAATTCATTAAATTTTTTAATTCAGATCATTAATTACATAAATTTATAACATATATAAATGATTTAAAAATAAATAAAAAACATTATTACTACAGAAAATCATGGAATAATTCAATATATTGATTTTATATGGAAAAATTTTTAATTACATTTATAATTATGAATAATTTTATGAAATTTATTTCATTAAATAATTTCATATTTAATCATATATAGATATCCTTTAGTATTTAATAATTTATAAATATATTAAATGAATATATATTAACAACAAAAAATTTATTCAAAACACTAAAAATGGAGAGATATTTAAAACCAATGAATAATATTAAATCAATAATCAATCATACATACACACACATATATATGCATCGACATACATGTAAACATACTCATACACATACACATACACTTACACATTCACATCCACATACACATACACATACACATACACATACACATAAACACACATATTTATTCATAGACATTCATATGAAAACATACATGGACATACATGTACATGTATAAACATATACATAAACATGAATGTATCATTATAATTAAATGAATACACATACACATGAATATTCATATACATACACATACATGTTTGTACACATACACACAGATACATTTACATACTCGTGCATTCACATACATACATATCTATTCATATTCATACATACTTACACATAGTATATAAACAAATACATATAAACATACACAAATACGTATAGATGTATATACACATATATATGTTTATTCATACACATAAACATGAAAATGCCTATTCATTCAAATACATATATGTACACACACATACCAGCAGGTATATATAAGTTCATGCACATACAAACACAATAATACATTTCCATATAATCATACATATGTTATATAAATACGAACATATACACATATGAATGCACATACACAAGTATATACTAATAATACTAAACATACATGAACAAATATTTTCAGATGTACATACAAAAACAAATATATAATTAGACATACACATATAAATACACATTCACAACAACTTTAAAGTACATTCGCATACACATACACATACACAAACTCAATCCCACACACATACATATACACTAACATAAATATATACATATGTACACATACATACATTGAAAATTGAAATATATACTCAAACATATACATATACATACAAATTTAGATACATACACATACAAATACATACACATACATATTTAAGAATATATAAATACACAAAAACATAAACATATACATATGTATAAATAGTAACATAAAATTACATACCGATCTATGAACATATACATACTTACACATACATACGTGAAACATACACGAATACACACACAAAATCAACCCAACACAAGAATATAAATAGAACCCATTCATAGACCCAAACATACAGACACACACTTTAATCAAAATATACACACATGATTTGTATAAAAGAAATTTATATGAAAATAATTTTTTATTATTTAATTTAACATCCTAACCCAAACCCCTTTGTCCGAGCCAAAATTCCACATAACATCATTCACGCCTCCCCATACACAAGAGGATGTAAACTAGCAGAATGTGTACATGTCTGATAATGGGGTGACTATACCCTCTATTTCATGTAAAAAGATGGAAAAAATAAATTTAACAAGAGAAATATTTAATTATATTATATATAGAAACTAGAGATGACATACAAGGTTTGTAAATACGAGCTCCCAATGTTAAAAGATAATTATAGTAATGAAATGTAAATGTTAAATAAAACAATTGAAATATATTCTAGTGACTTCCATGGCCTTGTTTCTACCCCTGTTCCATGCTCCAACTACTCATCCATTAACTATTGGTCCCTTTCCGTTCTCCAAGCCACTCATGAAATCTACCAGCACGTCGAAATGCTTGTGTATGGATTGAGTACAAGACACTTACTGACACAACCATAGTGTCCTTGAACTGAAGTTCTAAATTATAATAGTTTCTAACATTAGATTAATAAATGTTGTAAAACACTAAACATAAAATCAAAATGATAGTTATCGAGATATCCAAGAAACAAAAACACCCAACAGTAACTGAATTGGATCCATTCCAGAAAACAACTGAATGTGTTGTAGGAATTAAAGTATCCCATGTACGGTGTACTCATAGTGTAGGGGAGATTATACTCAGAATAATTTATCCATCAAGTGGAACGTGTCACTCAGAACCTATAGACGAGATCAACATGTGTACTCACATCGACTAGGTTATCTCATTTTGAATGACACTTGGAATCAAGGAATCCACTATCACACCCAAGAAACAATTCCATGACATATTCAAACATCCACCATATGCTATAGAATCTCTTTGTAATTTTTTCAATCAAGTGTCCAACACCTATAGTGGAAAAAAATTCATGATGGTCCACCTATCCTAGATACAAGAAACAACCAACAAGGAAAGGTAATACATATATAGGGAAAGCACACAAGTATGGATAATATATCAGCATGATTATGTAACAACTTACTATAAAAAATGTGATAATAAGAAAAAAAATTAAAAGATACACAAATATAACTCATGGTGTCATAGTAGAAAATATGGGATACACACACCCACATGAGATCACAATAAAGCATGATCTATTTTGAATCCACAGTTATAACCATCAATGAAACATTGGTAAAAATGAACCAAAGAAGGTATGTAACATCAATCCTCAAAAGTTTGTTAATCTCCTTCAAGATTTTATTATCATCAATGTCAATATGTTCGAAGCCTTGAGTTGTCGACACGTTCATGATCAAATTATATTCAAGACTTCCTAAAACCGAAAATGCTATTTTTTTCAATATTAAATAAAGTATTATATGTGACAAAAAGTTCTATGTCGAAGATAATTTTCAAATTAGCATTTAAATTATCATAAAATGAAAGTTCTTGAAATTTTCATTCAATAATTATCCATGATAATTTCTTAATTATCATTTTATAATTAAAATAATTATTCATTGATAATACAAATAATTTTATTAGGATAATTTCATAAAAAATATTCATCGATAATTTGTAGTCATTATCCTTCAATTAAATATCATAATTATATTCCAATAATATATATAAAAAATCATTTCATAATTTCTATGAATTATATTTTTATGATAATATATTATCCCATTATATTTCACAGTTTTATCATTTGAATAATTTATTATAAAAATTTATTTTGATAAAGAAACTGAAATAGAGTACCTCAGACTCAAAAAAGTGAAAAATAAAATGATAAACCGTCTATCTACTAAATTTAGAATTTTGGATTTATTGGTTCATGGAATTCACATTCTGGGAAAAGGAGATAATGAATCCTAAAGGAAAAGTGAAATCTATGTTTTGGGTTTCTTGGACAACTTCATAAATATAAACATAGTGGATTATATCTTGTTGAAAAACACAAATATCAGGAAATGGTACCCTAAAATTGAAATAACATTTCGTATCTAATAATACTATCAAAGATCACTATATTATTCCAATAATCGTTTAAAATCCCTTGTTGTTCAAAACCTAAATCATTCAATGTCCTATTTCTCATTGATGATACCTTCATAAGGATGAAGGTAGGTTTCCATGGAAAATAATGAGAACATTATAAATTGTCTGAATGAGAGATTGAAGCCTTATCCAAGAAGCCATAAGTGGCTGAGACTTCCAAAAGTGTAGCACGAAGTGAAAGGTGAAGTAACCAGATGTGAATGAAAAATCTCCTATAGTTCATGAAACCCAATCAGCACCTCCAGAATCAATGAATCAAAAGACCTATCCAAATTATTTTGTTTTTTTACGTGGAGAGAAGATTATAAGAATATGAAGGACAGAGAACCTAAATTTTGTATGGATACAATAGTGGAAAAAAAGATAAAGCATAAGGCTCCTGAGTATTATGAGATGTAAGAAAAAAAGAAGAAGAAAAATAGGAATATGTATAAGGATGGTGTAGTATACGATCTTATAATGGTTTCTGAGAATTCTTTTGAGCATGTCCAGGTACCATAATCATTTTTAGATGAATCCCAACTAGTTACTCTCTGAAATAAAATTGCCAATCAAGAACCTAATGAAGAGTAAAAGATACTGCCTAAAGAGGAAGTGGATGGATAAGAAGAGGAATAAGGGGATCCCACTGATTATATCATTAGGCAAGTTGATTAATATCAAGAGAAAGAATCATACTTTAAAAATTTATCATTACAGACTTCTCAGGATGAGTCAACTAATATTATTTCACAAGGAATGGAAGAGGAAGATCACGAAGAGGTTAATAGCCATTCTAATAATGAAAAAAATAGTTGAAACTATATTTAACAGGATGAAAATAATTTACATGAGGAGATGGAAATGGATGATGAAGACAAAAGCATTCAATTATGATATAGTGAGCTTGAATCACAAAAGGCTACTGAGATCATCCTGAGAGTTGTTAAAGGAATAAAAGTGTAAGTTGATAGGCCTAATAAAGTCATTATGCCTATGAAATATGTTTGTGTATTTTCAATGAGAAAGGCTATGGTGATAGAGAAAGAATCCTCACCAGCGTGGGAATGGGATTTAGATTCATCTTCAATGGTTCATGACATTGTAGTTTGGTTCCTGATGAAATTGGTTGATACAATTTGTTTTTTCCTTGTATTGATTCGTGTTGTTGGATGCTTTAGAATTAATTTAATTGGAAATCTTATTATGTATTCATGCTTATTTAAAAATTATTCTGGTTTGAGGCCATATTAAATCCTTCTAAATTGAGTGTGATGCACACAGGAAGTCATGCATGGAAATCACTATGTTGTCTAAGGATAAAAATTAAAAGATTAGAATCATTTTCGACATTGAAGATAATTTGAAGGATTTTTTTTGATAACGAAAATAACAAGAACAATGATCTCACAACATGTCTAAATGAGAAGATCAATCTTTAATGATCATATTAGAAGTAGGAAGTCAAGGATTTAAATTGAAAACATAATTCAATATATTATAATTTGTAAAGGTAAAGGGATCTCAAAATTTATTTCGAAGAAAATCTCAGTATGGAAGAAGTGCTTTTGAAGGCTTAGGCAGAAATTCATAAGGATCAGGAAGAAATTATCAAATCTCTAAAGAAGAAAAATAATGATTCAGATCATCTTCTAAAAAGTTTTGAAGAGGATCCTAAGGATAATAAAAGTCTGAATTCCATAGTGAAGAACCACATTCCAAAGAAAAATAAGTATGATTTTTTATTTATCTACTATATTTTGTTGTATTACATTCCACGTAAAAATTATTCAAATTGTACTTATTTATTATTATTGTGTTTTTATTTATATTAATAATATTTTATATACCAATTTTTTACATTCCATTTATTTATTTTTTTTGAAAATCACGAAGTTGTAGAAAGGAATGATAAAGAGAATACTATGTAAGGGGGAGTCTATATATGGGGGAGTTTTATCAAATATGATTTCCTTATAAAGGAATAAAGAAATATTTATTTAAGGATTTAATGAATATTATCCTTCACTATGATCTATAAGTAATGGGTGATATGTTTTTCCTTGATATTCATAAAAGAAGAATTCTATGTCATTATATTATTTTTTAAGGATATTTGTACAATATAAAAGGGGTATATTGTGGAGTTAATAAGCGTTCCTTATGTCTTTTTCCATTCCCATATGTTTTTAAAATCAATAACAATTTATCTTAATGAAAATTTATTTTCCAAAAAAATTATTTTCATAAAGAAAATTTTCCATCATTAAGGAAATTTTTATCCCCACTATTTTCAATTTTTTTAAGCTATATAAATAAAACCCATTTTGTTACAATTTCTAAAATTTATATCCTTATGTAAAACCAATTGACCATATAATTCATTTTATGTAGTGTATTATGAATTTCATAATCTAAATTCTTTAAAAATCCAGACTCCAAATTCTATGTAATTCAGACACTGAATTCCTCATAATTCAGACTCCTATTTCCTTATAATTTAGACTTCTAATTGTGCAGAATCCATACACTCAATTTCATAGAATTTATTCTCTGAATTCCTCATTATTCAGATTAAAATTTCATTGAAATTTAGACAACAGATTATATTGAATTATGATTCAGAATTATTTATTAAAATAGAATCTAAATATCTATCTCTTACAGACCCGGAATGATTATTTACAAATACTCTGATAAATATATTTGATTAATCAACTACATTTTCTTTAAATAATCTATTTCTAATAAATGATATTGGGTAATCTGTTTCAAACTAACTGTTGGTTGAGTGACACGTTTACTTGTCTCCCCAAAAATTAAATAAAAATATGACCGTTGTAGGAGGGAGACAACTGTTGAGGTTATGCTTATAAATAGGTTCTCATTTAAACAATCTCACAACTGATCCATCAATCAAGATATTACATGTTGTTGAATTTATTTCTAGAAAGAAAGAGAGAATCTTATTCTATTTTCATACTGATCATCTTGTTTATATTTCATTGTGTGACTCTGATAGTTTTTGTGAATAATCAAGGGCTTCGAGGGATAGGAAGACAGAGGTGCCAACTACCATAAATATCCTGCGCTTGTAGGGATACTATGACAGATTCAGATATTCATATCAATGGCTTACCCTAGTGTGTGTGAGATAGAATTTATTTATAGTATAAATCAATGGACCCTTATCCATGTTGGATGGATACCCTACTCTTTGTGTTAAAATATTTCACTCTAGTTACTTATTTTGTTCTAGTTTAATTCCACATCATTTTTCTAATGAAAGAGAGTATAACATTTATATATTTTAATTTACTTCTTAATATTGTAATATTTAAAATTCTCTATGATTTGAGCTTTAATATTATCCTTGTAAATATTCCATATGATCCATTTCAAGAACTATATTTCTAAAATCTAACATGTTTTTTTGTAGAACTAAAATAGGTCTTGAAAATTTACCTTGTTTAACATGGTAAAACATAGTTTTCTCTATGTTAAAAAAATAATGTATTAAATCCTACTATTCTCCCCTATTGTAATTGAGCATCTACATAATTATGTCGATCCTACATAACCCTTGTATTCCATTGATTATATATCTAAAAAAATTTCCATTAGTATTGAAATAAATTATCAACACATTCAACGTGGTTCTCCATATAAAATATTCATTTATATAAGAATCAAAAAATTTAACATATGAATAACAAATAAATTCCCAATGTTTGAATAATGGACCCAAAAAATTATCTAAATAAATATACAATTATTTATTTATTATATTAAAAGTTGAAAAAAATATTTTTTTCATCATTAATCACCTCAGTGGAAGGTATTAATTTAGAAAAATTACAATCATTTTACTATGAGTACTGCATTGAAAACCTAAAGTATTAACTTGTTTGTAAAATAAATAAGTTGATGGTTTCTCAACTCATTTCCTAGTCAATGAAACACATTATAATTTTTATTCCATATATAATAGTCTACATAGAGATAAATATCCCAAAATGTATTTGTTACTCTATGTGACATGTAATTATTATTTTTGAATCCGCAAGACCATATTGGAGTCTAAAACATTTCTTTATTGGAATGTTCCAATCATCTTTCGATGTACTTGATTTATCATTCATGTATCGATATCCACCAAATATTTTCAAATTTTTACATGATTCACTGCCCAAGAAAAAATAGAATTCAGTCATTTAGAATGGAATCTATTATTTAATAGATAATTCCTATTAAATGTTGACTTCCATTACTGATATAAGTTTTCTATGGATTCTTATTATATTTTTGTGGAATATCATTGAACAAAGAAAAATTCTTTGTACATCACGTGTCCCTATTTCATTTCTAATATTTTAATTTATATTTCATTAATATTATTGAAAATTATGTATATTTAGTACAACAATTTCACATTAGAATATTTTTGAAACTCATTTATAATTTAAAGTAGTTTTTGAAAACCATGACTTTAATATTGAGTTGTCAATGTCATTTCCACAATAATATATTTATCATCATTCACACCAATGGTCATATCCATGTTAGGGTAATCATCATTAGTCACAGTTGTTGTAATAAAAAATCAGCCGTCAAAAAAATGTTATCACATTCACTAATGATATTTAGTTTTCCCCTATGTTTTGTATAATATTTAGAACATTGAACTATTCCAGGATATATTAATTGTTCCTACATATCCTCTTGTCTAATTATTCCTGAATTATAATAATTTGAACACATACATTGGTTTTTAGAAATGTCATATGAATTATCTTTTAAAAATTATATGATCACCATCTCCATAATCCAGAATTTAATGATTAGAATCCATCGATTATTTTATTATATTCATTATAGTATATTAAGTAATATTAATATTATAAAAAATATAAAAATAAATATAAAGAACAAACATATAACCATAAATTGTCATTCTCGAGGAATTATTTATGTAACATGATTCTATTTATCTTTAATAATAATTGTTTAATGTTGTGTATTGATGTTTTTTAGGGATGATATCATTTATTGAAAGGAATATGATATTTCTATAATGTTAAAAGGAATATAAATATATTTTCATATATTAAATTACAATGAGATAAAAAACGATCTCTGTAACTATATAAGGTTGTAGAAAAAAAAGAGTGTTGTGTTAATGTTTTTTCATTTATTCCCTTGGTCAATGCTGGTATATGTGCTGTTACAGTAGAATAATACATATAAGATGATATGGAACTTTTTCCAAATTAATAAATTGTTCATTAGGAACAATTTCATATTCACGAGAGCAGGACATTTGATGAAACTCTATAATTTAATAGGTGTTTGAAGATTAATATTATGGATCATTCTTTATGGGATGAACCAATATTGATAACTAGAAAAAATATAAAACTAATGACTATTATAAATCCAATGTGGATCATAATGAATTCATATCAGGCCATGGCCAAGAAATCATTTAAAATAAATTACTATATACTAATTGGAGCCTATGATGTAATGAATGTTTAAGGAATACTCAATGGTTCTTGAAGGGGGAAGAAACCAAAATGTGTGAAATTTTAAATGCCTTAACTTATATTGGGAATGAATTTATTTGATGATAGTCATATAATTTCCTTGTATAAAGCAAATTATTTTTTTGGAAACATCAGTTTTATAGGAACAAGACATTATTTTGATATTGAACGTGTATGTTAAAATTTAATTTCATATTCAAGAACATTTTTCATGAAAAAACAGAATTTCAAAAAAATTTCTGATATAGGAAATTAAATGTGATATCAACAATGTAGAGAGGTCCTCCAACCAATAAAGAAACACTCTAGAGATATTGTGAGAGGAAATAAAATGAGTGTATTTCCCTGGTTCCCGGATCTGCCTAGAGGTTCCCAGTTCCTAGTTGGTCACATGGCCTCATGCTCATTTCTCTGAACATGAGAGGCTACCGACAATCAGTACGGGACTTGGGTGTGATAGTGTAGAAGCTATGCAACCATTGGAATAGTAACAGAACATAAGTAAAACCGATAACAAATGGAAAATGAAATAACAATACCAAGAAAAAGTAAATAGCTGGTGATTGGAAGTAATAAATTGGAGCACATATATAAATTTTTCACGATATATATGTCTAGGAAAGTAGCCAAAATAATCAAAATTTTGGAATATAGTACTAAAACATAGTACAAAATAAAATGTTGTAAACAACTCCTCATCATCACAAGCCTCATCTTGATCCCATGATTTCCAGCTCCAAATAAGTCTTGTAGCTAATGTAGAAGGGCACCATCTCTTATCTAGAATTTCAATAATATAATCAGTTTGGGCCCAATATCATGACCCAAACAGGGAGTGAGGAAAATCCCAATTGGCAACCAATAATTGATCTGTGCCTAATATTCAGTGAATCTATATGGAAGACAATAACAAAATGAACCATTAAACAATGAAGTACAAATAATAATAATACTAAAAATTCAATTTCATTCATTTTCAAAATATATTGTAATAAGTTAATAAAATGAATGTATCCCTATAGTTAGTACTTACTGCCAAACCCCACTATTTAAATCATACAATCACAGGATACGCTCTGGGATATACATACAATATAATCCCTATGGATCAGCTTTAGAAAAAATATTTTGAGGAAGCACTCACCTTCAATTCCCCATGTGGTCTCGTATCTGAAACTAATAATAACTCTAAAGAACCACTAAATTTATAATTTCCCATGTGTCCCAAATCGATGAAACTATATACACTCTGAGGAAACACTTATTTCCATACCAATATGGTCTCAAAACGTAAAAGTAAATAGGCTCCTTTGAGAAGCCCTCAACATCAATTCATCATATGGTCTACTACACAAGGATCTGACCGCCCTGTGTATGTCTATTGTGCACAATAATACAAAGGCAGCCAATGTAAACCATAAAAAATACATGACAAAACAATCTAAATCACATCACAACATGTTTTAAAATAATCACTCCATACAATCAATATTAGCTATGGAAAGGATACAGCCTAACAAAAAAACTAGAACAAATAGTCAAAACAAAAAAAACATGGACAAAAAAGCCCTATCATGGAAATTTAAACCCTATTCACAAACAGTCCACCTGTATCCAAAATATCTAGCCAATGTGGGCAATAAGTGGGCAAATAACTATAAACATGCAATATCCCATTTTTGTGTAATGGTATCTTTTTCACATAATATTCAAAGATTATATTCATAAATGAACAAACCTCTTACCTCAATGTTGTGAGATCAATATAAGTGATCCTCATGACATTAATCTCCCTATAATGTTGTAGAAAAAAAAATTCAACTGAAGATAACTCGTGGGAGATGATAAATCAAAATATATTTCTCTAGATGAAGGAATAACTCGCCGATTCGATTTAAAAGAATCCAAAAGAAGTATAATTAGAGAATAGATGGTGATTCTGGGGCTCAGAGAAGATCTACTACCAAACGGACTCTCCGGGAAAAAATATGTCGAGATGAAGGATGTTTTGTAAATTAGAAGCTACCCTAGTCAATTTAAAGAAAAGGAAAGAAAGTACACGGCATGTTTTTTAAAAGTACATGGCATTTAGATACTTTTTCCGACCTTCTCTATAGGCAGTCTCCAGGTCACCACACACTTCCATGTACTCGGCCATTACCCAGCCAGTACACAGTCACCCATGACAACCGAGTACATAGTGTGTTCTTATAATTACATGACGAGTACTTATAAGAACATGACATGTACACTTGGAGTTTCCAGAAACTCCCCTTTTTCTAAACAACAACCAAAAAAGAATGACGTACCAGAACAGAATATCAAGGTTCCTACAAACATTACCCCTTAAATAAATTTGTCCCTGAAATTTCCTAGAAAGGTGGAAAAGAAGAAGAAACCTCGAAATGCTCTAGCCACTAATTTTGTACTATAGCCTCACTCTCCCATGTCTCATCCTGTACTCGCATGTGCTACCATTTCACTCATACCAGAGGAATAGATCAGCCACGAAGAACCTTCTCACTGTGATCAACAATTAGGATAGGCTACTCCTTGAACAAGGCAACCACCCTAAACAAAACCTCCTAGGGTTGAAAAACATGAGTCAGGTATGAGAAGTAACATTGAAGCTAAGAAACATGGAATACATCGTGCATATCATGGTACCTATCAGGTAATATTATCTTATAGGCTATCGAACCAACAGTCCCAAACAACTCAAATGGCCTGACATTTCATAGAAAAATATTACACTATCACCTAGTCCTCATTTGTACCAACCACTATGTGACCCGCAAGAAAACCCGATCATTGAAATTGAACTTAAGAATTCGTATCAGTTGATCAGTATAAAGATTTCATTGTGATTGTGAAATATCCATCATCTTCTAAATAATCTATATCTACTTTCAGTACTCCTAGAAAAGATGAGGTCCCAACATAACTTCCTCGCCTACATCCCTCCAATATAAGTGTGATCTGTAGGGCCTACCTTACAAGGCCTCAGAAGGTGTCATTTGAATGGTTGTTTGAAAAAAAAATTAATGTAGGAAAACTCCACAACATGTAAGTGCTTCTTCAATAATCCTCCAAAATATAGGATTCATGGTTGAAGCATTTACTCAAGAACCTAAATCGTATGATGAGATTGTACATCTATCTGGGGATAATATGTTGTAATCAGAAGAACCTGTGTATGCAAATCCCAAAGATGTCCCTGTCTGACTCGATAAGTAAAACGTCTGTCCCTATCTGAAATAATGGAGGGTCAAACTCAATGTAAAAATTCAATCTCTATGATATAATACCATCCTAGATCATCGACACTAATGGTTTCCTTGATCAGAAAGATGTGGAAACCATCATGTGTATGTAAATGAAAGCCCAAATCGCATTATTTTTGTGAGGAGACCTTGACAAACCAATCACAAAGTCCATCACTACATCATTCCACTTCAACTCGGGAATGGATAACTGCTATAAAATCCATGCTGGTCTCTGATGCCCCACCTTCTCCAGCTAACAGGTGGAACACCTCACGGAGAAACATGAAACATCTCTCTTAATTCATGTCCAACAACACTGATGGTGCAGATCTCGATACATTTTTGTGGTAGATGGATGTATTACCCCAAATATTGAACAAATTTCCAACATCTCCTCCTCATGTATGTCTGTAGACATCCATACATACACATGAAAATGAAAGATATTATCCTTTCCTTTAGACCATCCAAGAATAGGATCATATCCTAACACACTCTCCTGTAGGTTTGGTCCTTCTGAATGTAATATCTTCCTAATTTTTACATGATCAAGAAGAGTAGAGGTAACAACTATAAATTAATGAAAATTCTTTCCCTATCTGTCTTGCAACTCCAAATGCATATCAGAAAATAAAGGCATAAGCATCCACTCAATACTGGCCTCTATAAATGCCTCTATCTAAGTCCTTCTGCTCAACTTATCATCAACGGCGTTTCATGTCCATAACGTATAGGCATTATCAATGTCAACGGAATGAATGTAGCCATCCCACCTTCGATGTCTCAAATTCAGATCATGTGGAGTGAAGATATAATTTAGACTCTTGTGGTCGGTGAAAACCACAAAATGATCTTCCAATATGTATGGTCTGCCACTACGTAAAGAATGAACAACAAAATCCAACTAGATATCATTTGTCGGTTAGTTCCTCTCATGCGGCCTCATCTATCGAGACCCATACCCAAAGACTCTTTCCCATTTCATATGAATAGCTCCAAGACTGATACCTGATGCATCATAGTAAATAGAATAGCTCTTGGCCATCACTTGAAATACATGTTTACGTGATTATTTTAACCTCCCTTTAGGATCATGAACGGATGGCTCGCAATAATCTGACCATAGGTACTTTTCATCCTTTTTGGACAGACCAATCAGTGGTGTTTCTATGCGTGAAATGTCCTATATAAAAGATATGTAGTAACCAGCTGGGTCTAGAAAACTCTATACCTTAAATAATATCTTTGTATTCCCCTATAAAACTAATACTCTTACATTCTCCGGGTCTACTGATACACCTATCATTGAGATAACATGATCCATGAAGTAAATTTAGTCCATTCAAAAGTGGCATTTTGAGAGCATTGAATATAAATAATTCCCTATCAGTTTTCTCAAAACTATCTTAAGATGGGTAGCATTGTCGGGGTGTGTGTGAGAGTACCCCATGATATAGTCCACGGAGACCAAAATGAATGAATCCACGAATGGATGGATCAATTCGTTAATCAGTACAATGGAAATTGATGGCACGTTCTTGAGACCAAACAGTATAACCACATAATTGTATAGACTATACCTGCTCTATAATGATGTAAGAGATATATCAGATGGACTAACACATAATTAATGGTAACAAAATATCAATTTAATCAACGAGAAGATCCTAGATCCTCCAAGATGATCGAGGAGATTGTAAATAATCTTCTTGTTTATCTTCCAATAATCCAATCAATGTCTGAGGGTTTCTTCTGCCTTCTTCGCAAACAGGATAGGTGAAATCCAAGTCGAAGTACTTGGTTTAATGAAACCCTTTTTCAGAAACTCCAATAACTACTTCTTGTTCCCCTACAACACTATTATAGCCATCCTATACTGAGTAATGAACAATTTTTCTTTTCCTAGAACAAGATCATTAGAAAATTCCACCTCTCACTCCAGAGGCAAACATGAAAATTCTTCTATAATTATTTCCAAGAAACGATCCACCACTCGAGGAAAGTAAAATAATGAAGTACCCAAGAAATACAGATATACTCTGAATATTTGGGATGCAACTCCTCCCAATCCATCATTCCCTAGTCCTACTCTGCTCGCCTGGACATCACATTCTCCCTTATATGAAAAGGATCCACCTTCTGGTGTTGTGAAACTCAC
Source organism: Viscum album (assembly GCA_963277665.1). Taxonomy (NCBI): domain Eukaryota; kingdom Viridiplantae; phylum Streptophyta; class Magnoliopsida; order Santalales; family Viscaceae; genus Viscum; species Viscum album. Next base: position 693,027,906 of record OY728152.1, read on the forward strand.
ACTACGACAATAGCAGTCAACAACATAAGAAAAGTGAACTAACCAGTCCATTTAGAGAATGACATCATATCCCGTCATCTCTGGGACATATAGGTCCCATAAAAAGTGTCACCCAGCAACCTCTAGAGATAAATTTTTTCCCAAACGTACACTAGTCATTCTAGTCCCCAAAATGGTGTCTAAAGTTAAGATATCTGCAGAAGAAAATATACAGAGCCCAATGCTTCCCATAACATCAACAGATATAAAGCCAATGGAAACCCCTGTATCAAAAATAGAAGAAGCTAAAACATAGGCATCAAGAATCATACCTCAAACAATAGAGGTTACTGGATCCTACTACAGCTGGGTCTTCTCCGCCGCAAAAATATGACCTACACCAGAGTCATGTGACCCTACCAGACTACCATGATCTAATCCAACTTGATTTCAATGAATTCCTAGAGACTTTTTACCAATTCAACGACCTCAACCTCATCATGAATGGCAGGAAGAACTCCAATTCCTTTAATGATGTGAAAATGGTGGTTCATCTCATGAACATGGGGTCGTAGAACAACCCTTTTTCAGCAGAAACTATTTAGAAGAACTGACAGAAACAATGTTTGTGACCCCAAATTCCTCATGATCGGCAGTCCACTAGGTCTCTCATGTAACATGTCCTCATATTCCCACTCTTCATACACTGGTAGAACAACACCTGACTACCAGAAAATGTCCCTTGACACCTCAGATCTCTATGTGTAGACTCTCTACGGCGTTTCTGGATGTTAGTAGGAGGGATACCAACTATCGATGTTGAACCACCTTGGCTTACTACTCTAAACACCATATGATTTATCTCTGTGATATTTTCCTCGTTGACTATAATAGTGATGGAATTCAACATGATGTTTTTCACCTGAGATCTGATGTTTTTCCTGAGACCATCCTAAATCATCCTTTCCAATAATAACTCACCACCTATTGGGATGGGTGTGTATCAATATAGATCTGTGAATAGAGAAGAATACTCAATAACAAAAATATTACCCTACTATAGGCTCACGAACTCTCGTTATTGATTGGACCTCATTCTCTCATTGTATAAGTAGTCATAGAAGGCATGTGGGAAATCATCCCAGTCAATAACCAGCTATCGCACCTTCTGAGAGATTACATCCCACCATCTCATTGTATAATCTTGTAGCATGTACGTAGCGAGATTCACCCTCAACTTTGTAGGTGTCTCTAGATGCATGATGATAGAATGCATGGCCTCAATCCAAAACTCTTCCACATTAATTCCTCCATCCCATGTAAAGGTGGGAGGATGTTGCACCTGGAAAACCCATGTCTACTCTGCCATACAGTGGGTAGGATGTGGTTTCCTTAAAAGGTATGCATAAAAATCATGAAACCACTCGAGACTATTTTTCAGAACCTGTGTCTGGTATAATAGAAGGTTCCAATTCTGTCACAACTAGAGGATCTACTAGTGTTAAATGATCAGCCATGTATATTATCTGAACACTACCTTGTAACTGGCAGACAACCGGAGGACATCTCGATGACATGACTCTGCATGGTCAAGCACACACCTCAGATCATGACTAATATGGAATAAAACATAGATGTGTAATAAGTGAACAAGAGAAGTAATGTTTTCATGTATTAAAAATATTGATATATAGCGTGTAGAATACCTACATGATGTGTTCCTTTAAGCCTTCAAATGTGCATGTACATAAACCAAAACTAGCTGGGATACACCCCATACACAAAATGTGTTGTCCTAACACATCGCATGTACTTGAATCCTCTCCCATGACTGAGTTGTTTTACATAGCTAAGCCAGACAGTTCTCCTAGAACAATACTAAACGGTGTGTTAGTGATCGAAACAACGTTTACTTGTAGGATTCCACCTCCCCGGGTTGATTGTTAGAAGGTTGGAAAAATGGTTACACAACACATCATGTTATTGCTTGCAAGGAATGTATAACCTATGTTTTATCCATATGTGTAAATAGTCACATGGGTGGGCACATAGTCTACACAACACAACGAGTACAACTGGTACACAATGTGTTACCCCAATGATTTCCCAACCACGGGCCTCTTACCACAAAACTAGAGACATGGTTAGAGACTACACGAAGTCTACAAACAGTACACAGTGTGTACATATGAAAAATAGTTCTTTCCTGGATATATGGAAACATGGTATGTATTCATGGTTTTTCTGGACATTAATCCTTAGAAACAACTCCATAATCTCAAAATACACCGAAAAAAAATTATGGTTCTAAATTATGACCAGTGAGGGGCATAGTCCCCATAAATCAATGCTTGGAATCTTATAAATGGCATATACAATAACAATAAGTTAATGACCCTCCAAACTCTTATCCATCATGGACCATACCTCCTCAAGAACCAATGTTTGGTGTTCTTTCAAACAAACCATACACAAATCAATACCCTATAAAAAAGCATGTATTTTATAAATGAATTGATAACAATAACATGCATATATAACAGAAATATTTTCACAATAACATGCAATCACTAATACACCATAATGATATGGAAATAATGCATGACATTTGATTCATAGGAAGTTCCTATATGATGCATGAGATGGTATACCCACATATCATCTGGTTGTGATAGAAATAGAACCTAAAAAATATAAACAATAATAGAAAATAACATGTGAATCACCCAATGGTGAATATTAATCCACTATAAAATTAATAACCAGAAAAATTTAAAATATATGTGGTAAATTGTCTTTTCCCTATACACGGGTTGGGTAATCCTGGCCAAGTCTTATTATCAAGAACCTATTCCATGTTATCCATAGATATAGGCTCCAAACAGTAAGTCATGAAGAAAATAATCCCTCTGATTCCACTATGTAATTACCTGGTTCTGGGATCCTCCTAGTGATGCGCTGTACCCGGGTGGTCAATTGGCCTCAAGAACAATTCTTCGAATGCCATAGGGTGCCGACTGGATGCAAGGGTCGTGGGTGTGATACTGGGGAAACGATTCCCTCATTTGAGGAGTAACACAATCATAGAATAACCAATAACAAATAGTGGAAGAAATAATAATACCATTGAAAAGTAAAAATCATGTGACTGGAAGAAATAAATTGTAGATCATATATAAATGATGCATGATACATATGTCTAGGAAAGCATCCAAAAAATTCACAATGAAAGAATATAGTACTAAAAAAATGTAAAAATGAAAAGAAATAAAAATCTCATCAACATCGCTATACTCAGCTAGGTCCCATGATTTATAGATCCCATGAAATCATGTACCTGACGTAGTAGGGCACATGACCTTATCTAGACCTGCAACAATATAACCAGTTTGGGTTCAAAAGCATGACCCAAATAGGGTTTGAGATTAATCCAAGTAGGAAAATGTCAAAAACATTTTTCCTAACAGTCAGTGAATATATATGGAAGGCAATAACAAATTGATGATATAAACAAGGAAATACAAATATTAACAATACTATAAATTTAATTTCATTAATTTCATAATATCCTGAAAGTAGCTAATCAAAATTAAGTAACCATCTGGGTAGTACTCACATCCTAACCCCTCCGGTTCAACCAAAAAAACACCAGCAACACTCTAGGAAGTACACAGAGTCTATCCCCACTGGTTCAACATTAGCAAAGACAGTCAGAGGAAGCACTCATAATCAACTCCCATAGTTCTCTCTTATCGGTAACTAATAGGCACTCTGAGGAAGAACTAAAATTCTAATTACCTTTGTGGCCTGAATCAAGGAAACTACATACACACATAGGGAGAACATTCGTCCATCTCCCATATAGTCTCACAACATAAAAGTAAACAGACACTATGGAGAATCACTCAACATCAATTCTCCCTATGGTCTACTACACTAGGTTCCCACAACCCTGTGAATGTCAATCATGAAAAATGATAAAATTTTCGCCAAAGTAAACCCTAAGAAATACATGAATAAACAATACACAACATATCATAGCATTTAAAATAATAATCACTTCGTCCTAACAATAGTAGGCATGGAAAGGAAACTAACATACATGAAAACTAGAACAAATGGACAAACATTAAAACGTGGGAAAACATCTATAGCTTGGAATATTTAACCATATTCATATTCAATCCACCTATATCCAATAACAATAGTCATAGTATGTAGTAATAGGGCTATAAACCATAAACACACAATACCACATTCATGGGCATTGAGAGAATTGGCACATAAAATTCAAAGACTATCTACAGAAAGTCACAAAACACCATACTCAGCGCCGTGAGAAATATATAAGTGAAACTCAATCATTGAATCACCCTATAATGTTGTAGATCTAATAAAATGAAAAAAAGGTAAATCAAATATAACAAGTGAGAGAGGATAAATCAATAGATAAATATCTATGAGAATTAATAACTCATCGATGCAATTCCAACCCAACCGATGATTGTAGAATCAAAAGACATATAGTGAGTCGGGGACTCGGAGAAGATTTGTGGTCGTACGAACACTCCTAGACAAAATAGGTCGAGAAGAAGGTTGTTATGCCAATTATTCTCTACCCCAATATGTTTAAAAGACATGAAGGATTGTATAGGGCATGCATTTTAAATGTACATGACAGGTACTTACCTTTTCTGACCTCCACTTCAGGGGTCTCAAGGTCACCACACACGACCATGTACTCTGCCTCTACCTATCCACTACTGTAACATACCATGTAAATAAGGAGTAAGTAATTTTCATATTTATTAATATTTTGAACTAAATATTAATTTTACATTAATGTGGACACAATGATTTGATGGAATACCTGATACACAACAGTGGGGTTCTTTGAAAACTTCTGTTGCACAAAATGATGAGTAATACAGAAAAATAATAATATAATATTATAATTTTAAATGGTACTTAACTACTAGTTATTTTAACATAAGGAATGACCAAAACAAACTAAAAATTGATTATACTTGTTTGTTAAATGAATTTACTTTTATCCAATAAAAGTTAATGTCCTAAAATGTGAATGAATCTAATTTTAAGCATAATTTACATTAAAACCAAAATTTAACGCCTTTTTATGGGAACCCTATTTATAACTATTTTGGTCACATTAATACATTATATTTGACTAAAAATATCCTTTATTATAATGGGGACACTAAAATTTACTTTTTGTAATTTTTTGTAATTTTTCGGATAGAGTTCAATTTTCAATGAATAGTGTAAAATATTGTATTTTAATTCAAAATTGTGGGTTAATATAAATTATTTTTAGGGTAATATTATCTTTTTAATTGTTTTTAATACTTAATTAGAATATATTTTTAACATTTAATCCAATTTTGGTCATTTGAATTAATTTAACTTTGAATTTGGACATAAATAAGTGTAAATATGTTGAAAGTAATTGTTTCTTAAATACACGCTATTTGTTTTAAAATTGGGAATTAATTATAGAATTAATTAAAAGAAATTCGTTGTTTTAAATTTGATAAAATAGAGATCAATTTTTGATTCAGAATACAAAATTTAGCTTAGGGTGAATTTTTTGTATTTTCCCAAAAAAATCAATTTTTTATGAATTGTGAATCCACATAGTAGTAGTCGAAAATTTGATGTTTTCATTTAAATGAAATTTTATAGCTTCTATGAATTGAATTTCGAAAATATTACATAAATGGTTGTTATTTTTATGTAATATTTGCTTCAATTAGATGAAAATAATTTTGGGTGAATAGTAGCTTTTTACTTTTATTTACAGCAGTTAATGATAAATATGGTAATTCAATGTAAAAAGGATAATATAATTATTGAAAATTTCTATAACAGTTTTCATAACCATATTGGATGAATCATGGACAACCATGGTCATACATGTGTCTAATGTTTGACCCCATGTAGCCACTTATGAATGACAATGACACTTTAGATTAATTAATTTAAATTAAAGGTCAAAATGACAAAATCAATAATCTTTTAGTATATTATCTTTTATATGGTGTTATACAAGTAATATTTTTGACTTTAAATATTCATTGTAAATATAAAAATATTTCCTAAATATTTTTATTTTTATTATAATTTTTACACATCAAATAAATTAAATTATTTATGAAACAATATTGATGAAGTGCTTAGCTCATTAATAAATCATTTAAATAAATAAGATTATAAATATTAAAATAACATCCAAAACATGAGAAATTATTATTGGTTGATTTTATTTGGACAATGAGTAATATTATCTTAAATTATAAAGATATTTGTAACTTTAGAAACTGAATATCATTATGAAATAAAATAATATTTTCACACTTTTCTAAAGAGACCCTCCCCCATTATAAAAAGAGTCCATTTCTAACCAATTCCTCGCACCTCTCAAGACTTTTGTCTCGTCCAAACTATTTTAAAATTAAGATCCCTACATCCATATCTTCAACTTAAGAGCCTTACATTAGGTCTAAGCCACATCAACAAACCATTTTTGTTCAATCCAAATGGAGTTACCCAAATTAAAGGTAACAATTTCCCGTAACTTCTTTTATATTATTTTTTTTCTCCAACCCCTAACCTCTATTTGTTACATTATTTTATAACAACACCAGTATATTCAATATACTGGGATTTTTTATGAGAATGATTTAAACTACATATACAAACACATCGATCAATTGAGTGAAGAACAAAATGATTATGTGGATGGAACACTAACGCCTCACGAAACGATGATTGTTCAATTACCTCCAACCACCTCTCATAGTGACCATTATTATGGAACTGTATTTATATATGATATATATTTTATGTTTATGTTTTATTTATGTTTCTATATTTTCCATTTACATAATCACTTTATGGTTTCCACTATTGGTAAACGGGATGATTTCCATTGAGGAAGTGCGGACTAACACCGCATCATAGTGATATGACTCGTTAATGCCTTATGTGGGATGTATAAAGGATGGAGTTAATTATATCATATATCAGATTATAATATAATTATAATATACATTTTAATAATTATGTTTTAATTCTATTAAAATAAGAAATAGAAATGAACGTATCGTTCATGCGTACGTACGATATATCATCTCCATGAACGGTTAATTTCATTTCTTACCTCCAAATGATATGTACATTTATAAATATATATATATATATATATATATATATACTGGATATATATTATAAATATGATATATAAATAATGAATATCAATTTGGATCTAATGAACTATTGAAAACATGGACAAACTGTAAATATAAGGTGTTTATTATTGACTCAAGTACCAAATATCTAAAAATCAAAATTTATTAACATAAATGATTAAATAATGTTTAGAAAATGGTAATAAGTAATATAAAAGGAATAATAATTTTTTAAAGTTATCTTAATCAAGTAGAAATTAATATTAGTTCATTATTCAGGATATTAAATATCGAACGGGTCAAGTCGGGCAACGAGGAAAGGGGTTTCTTATCTCACTTTAAATTCTATGAGATTTCCATTGTTCACCACTTATTTATGTTCTGTGTTGTATTTTGTACTGAAATTTGATTTATATTATCAATATTGTATTTATATTCTTGATATTTTATGATTCATTTGGTTGTTATTAATTTTTTGGTCATATGACTCAATTGATTACAATGAGGTAAGGGGTTTTTTCTCACTTTTTATTCCCATGAGATTCATGATATATTTGTCACTATTTACTTTGAGTGTGGTATGTAATGACCATGATTATATTATTTTTTTAATATACATTCATTTATAGGTATTTAAATTTACATTTTAGTGTCCTTCATTCATGTGGTGTCGGTTTTGTAAGTTAACAAATATTTATGGAAACCTTTCACCCTCCTCTTTTTAAAAGACTTATTTTTTTATGTATTTTAATTTAAAGCTTATTATGTCACAATATGTTGTTATATATATTTATTGATGTAAATTTTATGTCCATTTGATGTGATACCCTTTTTATCTCATGATCTCATTTTCTAAAATTTGATGTGATGATATTAGGATTTCAAATTTTTGTAATGGATGTTCTTAACACAATTTCAATTCTTTTCGATAAACATGTACTTGTTGAATATGTCGTCCTAAAAATATGTTTTAATGACATATAATTGTTTTAAACTTAATATTCAATTATATTGGGTGTATTTATATTTTTCACACATAATTATGTGATAGATTGATCCTTAATTTAAGGAAACCGTATTTATGAGGGATTTCATCTCAATTTTATTTTTCATTGAAACGTAATTGTTTTTACGCACCAATTCACTCTTATATGGTGTATATACTTTCCATTGTAATATTATATCATGAATATCTTTATTCTAATTATATTATACTATTCTGATTACATTTTATTCATAAAATTATTTGTATTCAAGAGTCTCTCATTTTGTTAAAAAACACTTTAAATAAAATATCGTTTTAAATGTTTTGATGATTTATTATTCTAAATATTTATCATTAATGTCCATGGTTAACAAATTGTTATGAGTTTTTATTTATATATACCTTAATGTTTTAAAATTATGATTCCATCAAAATCATCAATGTGGTATGGGACAGATTGATTTAAAAACCTACTTTTAAATGGTGTATGAAAATGGATTGATTATTTAAATATCATGAAATAACTTATTGTGATTAAAAACGAAATTTTATTTGTGAAATGTTTATATTTGAAATATATTATGTGTTATGATAGTACATGGACATTTTATGGATGGTTAAGTGATAAAACATATTCCGGGTGGTGCTGTAATTAACCAGGACCGGTGGTTACGTTATAACCTCTAATGCATTGGGTATTGAAGTCGGTCGTATGGCTATTTACTTTAGTGATAACTGTGGAAGTCAAATGTATCGTTATTCCAATTAATTATGTTTATATCATAAGATTCTATTATATGTTATGTGTTATTTAAATGGATTTTTTGTTAATATTGTGGTTACAAAATGGTATGTATTGATTTTTTATTCAATGAAGAGTATATAATACTTATTAAAGGTGAAAAGTATTACTTATGAAAAAGTATTCATGGTTTATAGGTTGTTTAGAAAAACTAATAGTTTTCCTTATTTTTGTATCCCTTAATGATCTTTTTATGCTCATCCAATGTTCTGAAAATTTTTTCGCAGAACATAATAAAGAATAATGTCAAGGATAAGATCATGTAAAAGACATACTATATTAAAAATGGAACCAGACATGATTATTTTTTAAGTGTTTTTGTTTTGTGAAAAACATGGAAACTATGTAAAAGTTTCTACTTTGTAATTTTTGGAAAGAATTGCAGTAATTATGACCTAATCATCTAAAACTCTAAAACAGAAAATATCCTCAATGTGAATTATTCATTTAATTCATGATTATACATTGTTTAAGGTCGGGTCCTTTTAGTTGGTATCATAGGTTAGTTTAGATATCATTATAGGTTATGGAGTTCATTAACCATAAGTGACATTGACATAATGGTTAGGATTTTAGAAAGAGACAATGTTATTTTAGATAAAGTGAATGAGTTTAAGATAACATGAATAAGTATATCTTTGTATTCACCCTCCTCTTAAGATATTAAAAGATGATTTTACCGATATAATAACACTAAGATTTATTTTACTAAATGACAGGATCTGGTAGGCACCAAATTAAATCTGGATATGAAAAAAAATGTTACAGTTTTATGAATGAGAAACTGAATGAAATGGGAGCTGCAATGAGTACCGTTGTGGATCTTTTGAACCAACTATAAAGAGTTATTATGGATCACCTGAACAATAGTGATTTTTATAATACATTATATATAGGATAAAAAAATCCATACGGATGTTCAAGTAATAATCATAAAGGTACGTATGTACAAAAAACTATGTTTCGTGGATGTGGAAAGAAACACCTAGGAAAACACATCTAAGGTATGGAAATATGTTATAGATGTGGGAATGAAGTTAATAAAATTAGAACCTTCAAACGGAAAAGGAATAATCTTGTTTACTCCTGGAAAGGGAATGATGTTCTTTCATAGGGATCAATTGAATTATTCAAATGTGGTATGGATGGTCATTATACAAACAGATGTCCAATGAAGATTTTTTGAGAATGGGATCACCTGGATCAAACAAGTATATGATTACCAATACCTAAAGCCATTCCAATTGAGGATGATGAAACCGAAAATGACCAATAAAATGTACGGATTATATCTTAAAATATGATTTTTCAATATTTATTCTTAGTATATGTTTCATGATTTTGTTTGTTGGAAATATGTATTTAATAATTTTTATGAAAATAATGGTTAATGGATCCTGAATTATGTTGAATGAGTAAGAAGTCTACATATAAGTGATTCAAGTGTTATGGTAGATTTTAAAATGATGGAATACTTAAAATTATAAAGGCTCTATTGATTATGGAATTATATTGGAGGACTTTTTATAATAAGTGTAACTCTGAAGTTTGATTTATGAAACTGTTATTTAAGGAATAATTTTCTTTTCGTTTGATGAGTAACATTGGAATTTTATTTTGAGAGAATCTATGTTTTTTTATAGACATATGGTGAATTGGTTATTTATGGAAATTATTAACACATCATAGAGAATATGTGATTTTGTTAATTACACTTCAGTATGAGATTTTAGGAGTATTTTATTTTTATTTAGAGATAAATTTAAATATTTACAGTGGATGACTATATGTCTAAATCATTCTGAGTTTTGGGTTACAATCATAGTTTGGGTTATTTTTAATAATTTTATGTACACAGGTATATTGAATGGTCTTTATTGAATATTGGGTACTTTTTGTTGAATTTTGAAGATTAAGAGTAGTATTTATTTTTATAAAGTATTATCCTTTTGGGGATTATATGATCTCATATTAACAATATTTGGTTATGGTTATTTTCTAATGACATGGAAAATATATATCTTTTTTGTGGATTATGTGATTCTATAGAATTTGATTCTTCTTCTTTTGATGCGACCATGTCAGTTTGGATACTCATTGTTTAGAGAAAATATGAGTTTGTGTTAGAAAGATAGTAAATGATTAAAGTCTACATGACATGTATATATGTTTCCTTATGTTTTTATTTAAGATCATAAATAAATTACTCAACCATATGAAAATTAATTTAAAACAAAAACATTAACTGATAAATTTTCCTACATGGGAATAAAATATAGTTTAACTCATCACATGTTTGTGATTTTATGGTGGTTAACATGGTTCTAATGATGTTTTCTATCAAAATCAACAAGAACTGGATGGTTTGTTTTATCATCCATATCCATGTTTTCCTACATGTAATCCTAGTATGTGATTATCTCATTTGACCTTTTTACTTCTATTTTTTTCTTTTATTGTCATATATTTATTGACTCTTCATGATGTTCAACCTTGAATTATGTTTCCAAGAGCAGTTCTAAAATTGCAAGGACTCAATTTCCAGAGGTGGGGAGGATGTAACATCCTTGATAACTAATGGGTAATATGTTTTCATATTTATTAATATTTGTAAAAAAAATATTAATTTTACTTTTAACAGGAATTCTATGATTCGATGGCATACCCGATACACAACAATGGGTATTTTGAAATCATACGTTGTAAAAAATTTTGAGTCATACTGAAAAATAATTATATAATATTATTATTTTAAATGGTAGTATCCTACTAGTCGTTTTATTGGTATGAATGAACAAAACTAAATACAATATGATTATACATGTTTTTAAAATGTATTTACTTTTATCCAATAAAAGTTAATGTCTTAAAATGATAATGAATCTAATTTTAAGCATTATTCAAATTAAAACATTGATTTACCACCTTTTAATGTTGAACCCTTAATAAATCTAGATTTGGTCACATAAATACCTTCTATTTGACCAAAAAAGTCTTATAGAATGGGAACATAAAAATTAACATTGTCTAAATTTTTGGAATTTTTCTGAAGATGTTCATATTTTAATGAATTGTGAAAAATATTGTATTTTAAATCAAAATTGTGTTTTAATATAATATAATTTTATTGTTTAATTTTATTTTTAATTTTTTTAATTTGTAATTAGAATATATTTTTACCATTTAATCAATGTTGTTCATTGGAATTAATTTCCCTTTGAATTTGGACATAAACAACTGCCAATCTTTTGATAGTGATTGTTTCTTAATAACACTCTATCTGTTTTAACAATGTGAATTAATTATAAATATAATTAATAAGAAATCTATGTTTTTAAACTTTTTAAAATATATATCACTTTTTAATATTTAATATCACATTTAGCTAAGGTTGAATTATTATATTTCTCTGAAAAACATCTATTTTTGATCAATAGTGAAACCACTTAGTAGTAGTTAAAAAACTTACTTTTTCATATAAATGAAATTTTACCACTTATATGAGTGGAATTTTTAAAATCCTACATAAATGTTTTTTATTAGTATGTTAAATTTGGGTCAAAAAGATGAAAATATTTTTTGGTAAATAGTAACTTTTTACTTTTATTTAACTCGATTACTGGTAAATTTTGTAATTAAATTTAAAAAAGATAATATAATTATTCAAAATTAACTTAACACTTGTCCAAACCTTATTGGATGAGTGAGGGACGACCATGTGCATCTTTTAGAAGATTTTGGGACCCCGTTGAGCCACTTTTGAATGATAATGACACTTTAGATTAATAAATTTAAAGCAAAGGCCAAAATAACATAAAATTAATCTTTTAGTAAATTAATTTGTATATGGGGATATATAAGTAATATTTTTGATTATAAATATTCATTGGAAATATAAAAACATATCCTACATAATGGTATTTTTTGATTATTTTTAATAATATAATAAATTAAATTATATATGACATAATAATGATTTAGTGATTACCTCATTAATAAATCATTTAAATAAATAAGATTATAAATATTAAAATAAAATCAAAAACCTATCCAATTTTTATTGGATGATTTTATTTCGACCATGATTCATATTATCTTTTAATATAATAATTTTTGGTCCTTTATAAAGATAAAATAATTATGGAATAAAATAATATGTTCACACTTTCCTAAAGAGCCGCTCTAACTTATAAAAGGAGACCAATTATAACAAATTCTTCGCACCTCTCAATCCTTTATGATCACCCAAACCCTGACCAATTAACCTCCATATATCCCTCTCTTCCACTTAGAAGCCTTACCTTAGGTATATGGTACTAAAACCAAATTTTTTTTTCAAACAAAAGAGAGTTAACCATATTAAATGTAATAGTTTATCCTAACTCCATTTATTTTATTTTACTTATCCAACAAATACACTCTTTTTAATAACATATATTATAACAAAATCAGTATCCTCAGTATAGTAGTGTGTTTTCATGAGAATTATTCAAACAATACATACACACACCTCCAACTAATTGGTGACGATCAAAATGTTTCTATGGATGGAAAAACTAACGCGTCACAAAATGATGATTGTTAAATTACCTCCTACAGCCTCTCATGGTGGAAATTATGATGGAAATGTATTTATATTTGATATATATTTTGTTTAGGTAATTTTTATGCTTCTGTATTTTCCATTTATATCATAACTTTATGGTTTCCATTATTGATAAAAGTGATAATTTTATTTGAGGAAGTCGGACTACTGCCCCTCAATGTGATATGACTCGTTAATTCCTTTTTTGGGATGTGTAATGGATTGATTTAATGAAATAAAATATGATATTATAATGTAATTATAATATAACTATGTATAATAATAATTTAATTACATTAAAATAATACATAGAAATGAAAGTAGCGTTAATGTGTACATACAGATTACCGTCTCCACGAACGGTGCATTTCATTTCATATTTCCAAATGATATGTAATGTTTTAAATATATATATATATATATATTGGTTATATATTATATATATGATATCTAAATAATGAATATCATTTTGGATATGATGAACTATTGACAACATGGACAACTTGTAAATATAATGTGGTCATTTTTTACTCAAGTACCAAATATCTACAAAATGTACGTTATTAACTTAAATGATTACATAATGTTTATAACATGGTAATAAGTTATATGAAAGGAATTCTAAACCTGAAAAAGTGTCTCCAGAAAGTATAAATTAACTTCTTTTTATTATTATGAAGATTAAATAATGAACGGTTCAATTGGGACGACGAGGTAAGTGGTTTCTTATCTCACTTTTTATTCTTTGGGATTTCCATTGTCCGCCACAAATTTATAGGATGTGGTGTGTTGGGTGCTTCAATTTTATATATATTATCATGATTCTATTTGTATGTATGATATTATATTACTCATCAGATGGTTATTTACATTTGGACATACAATTCGATTGATTTAAACGAGGTAAGGGGTTTTTATCTCAGTTTTTATTCCTGTGAGATTCATGCAATATTTGTCACTATTTCCTTGGATTGGTGTATGTAATGCCCATTATTCTACACTTTGTGTAATATAAATTCATTTATGGGTATGTACATTTACATTTTATGGTTTTTTATTCATGTGGCGTATGTTTTGTACGTTTCCAAATCGGTAATGAAACAATTCACCCTCCTCTTTTTAAAACACTTATTTTTCTTATGTATTTTAATTTACATCTTATTATGTGAGGATATGTTCTTATATATTCTTAATGATGTAAATATTATGTCCAAGTGATGAGATACCATGTTTATCTCTTCAACTGATTTTCTGAATTTTTATGTGACCTCGTTAGGCTTTTGAATTTTTAAAAGGGAACTTCTTAACCCAATTTCAATTCATTGTTTTAAACTTGTACTTCTTGAATATGATGTCCTAGGAATATGTGTGAATGAACCAAAACTATTTTAAAATAAATTACCACTTATATATGGTGTATTTATATTTGACACACATAATTATTTGATTGATTTATCCTTAATTTAAGGATACCGTCTTTATAAGTGATTTCATCTCAATTTACATTTCCATGGAGACATCAATGTTGTTATTCTCCAACTAACTCTTATATGGGGTATACATTGTATTTTTCCATATTATATCATGAATATATTTATTCTCATGATATTATAAAGTTCTAATTAAATGTTATTCCTCAATTATTTGTATTCAAGGGTGCCTCATTTTGTTAAAAAACACCTTAACGAAAATAAAATTTTAAATTATTTAATGATTTTTTATTCTAAATATTTATAATTATTTTCCTTGTTTAAAAAATGGTTTGGAGTATTAATTTATATGAAAATTAATGTTTTTAAATGATAATTACATTAAATGATTCAACTTGGTATGGGACAAAGTTATTCAAAAATATATTTTTAAATGGTTTATGAAAATGTATTAATTATTTCAATATCTTGAAATTACTTCTTGTGATTGAAAATGAAATGTTATTAGATAAATTTTTATATTTGCAATATTTTATGTGTTATGATGGTACTTGGACATTTGATGGGTGGTTACGGGATAAACCATATGACAGGAGGTGCACTGATAATCCACGATGGGTGGTTTCATTATAACCTCCAAAGCATTGGGTATGGAAGTCGGCCGTATGGCTATTCCATTTAGTTATAAGTGTAGAAGTCAAATGTAAGGTTATTCCAATTAAGTATGTTTATTTTACATGTTACCTTTATATGTTATGTGGTCTTTATATTTGTTTTATGGTAATCATTTTGTTATAAAATGGCATGTATTGATCTTTTATTCAATGAAGATTATTTACTACTTCTTAAAGGTTAAAAGTATTACTAATGGAAATGTATTCATGGTTTACTTTTTTTAAAAAAACTAATAGTTTTCCTTCATTTTGTATCCCTTATAGATATTTTTATGCTCATCCGATTTATTGAAATGTTTTTCATAGGACTTAATGAAGAATATGGTCATGGATTGGTTCAAGGAAAATTCACGCTATCTTAAACCTGGAAATAGACATGTAACATTTTTTAAGAGTTTTTTTTTTGAAAAAAATGGAAACTGAGTATAAGTTTCTACTTTGAAATTATTGAAACGAAATGTAATATTTATGACCTAATTCTATAAAACAATTAACCTGAAAATATTTTCAATGTTAATTATACATTTAATTCAAGATTATGAAATGTTTATGTTTTGGTCTTTACTGTTGGTATCATAGGTCAGTTTAAATATCTTTATAGGTTAGAGAGTCATTTAATCATAAGTGACATTACCATAGTGGTTAGGATTTTAGAAGGTAAAAAGTTATTTTAGATAAAGAGAATGAGTTTAAGATTACATGATTAAGTATATATTTATATTTAACCTCATGTTCAGATATTATATGATGATTTTACTAATATAGTCACAAAGGGAATTTTTTTACTAAATGGCAGGATCAAGCACGCAACAAAGTAATAGTGGATGTGAAGAAAACTATGACATTTTTCTGATTGAGAAACTGAATAAAATTGGAGCGGCAATGTGGATCATTGTGGTTCTTCTGAACCAACTATCTGGAGTCAGGATTGACCACCTGAACCTTGGTGATTTTTATAAGGCATCATATATATGATAAACAAATCCCTACTAATGTTCGGGTAATAATCATAAAGGTATGTATGTACAAAAATCTATGTGTTATGGATGTGGAATGAAACGCTTACTAACGTGATTTAATGGGATAAGAAGATGATACATGTGTGGTAATGAAGTTCATAAATCAAGAACCTTCCATGGAAGAAGGATGCTTCCAGTTGACCCTAGGAAAGGAATAGATTTTCTTTCTAAGGGATCAATTGAATGTTTTAAAAGTGGTTTGAATTTTGATTATACAAACGAACGTGTTATGAAGATGATTCGAGAATGGGATCTCCCAGATCATAAAATAATATGTTTACCAATACCTAATGGAGTTACAATTGATGTTAAAGAAACTGACAATGACCAATCAAATGTATGGATTAATTCTTTACATATTTTTTGAAATTATTGAATCTTAGGATATGTTTCATGAATTTTTGTAGGAAATAAGTACTTCAGAATAAGTTGGAAAATAATGTTTAATGGATCATTAAAAACATTTCATGATTAAGAGGTTGACATATAAGGGATTCAACTATAATCGTAGATTTTAATATTATGAAATACTTAAAAGTACTAAGGATCATTTGATGATGGGATTATATTGGAAGACATTTTATAGTATATGTAACCCTGATGTTTGATATATTAAAATGTTATTCAATAAATAATAATAATTTTTTTGATGATTATGGGTTGAATTTTATTTTTGTAGAATCTATGTTTTTATTATGGACATATGGTGATTTTGTTTTTTAGGGAAATTGTTAACCTATCATAGAGAACACATGTTTTGGTTAATTAATCTTCAGTATGAGACTTTAATAGTAGATGATTTTTATTTAGAGATAAATGTTATGATTTATAGTGGAATTCTATGTGACTATATCATTCTTAGTTTTGGGTTATAATATTAGTTTGGGTTATTTATATGAATTTTAAGGACGAGGGTATATTGAATTGTCTTTATTGAACATTGGGTAATTTTTGTTTAATTTTGGAGATTAAGATTAGTATTTATTTTTATAACGTATTATGATTTTTGGAGATTATATGATCTCGTACTAAGCATATTTGGTTTTGGTTAATGTCTAATGATTGGGGAAACATATAACATTTTTATTGGATTTTGGGATTCTCTAGAAGTTTATTCTTGTGCTTTTGATGTGACCTAGTCAGTTTGAATAGTCATCGTTTCAAGAAAATATGGGTTTGTGTTAAGAAGATATTAAAGGATGAAAGTCTACATTACAGTTATGTATTTTTCTTTCTGTTTTTTGATATGCTCAAAAATAAATTCCTCAACATTATTAAATTTAATTTAAAATAAAAACATTAAATGATAACTTTTCCTACTGGGGAATCAATTACTGTTTAACTCATCACATGTTATTTATTTTATGGTGGTTAACATTATCCTAACCATGTTTTCTATCACACTCCATCAGAACTGATGGTTTGTTTTCACTTCCATATACATGTTTTCTTACATGGAATCCTAGTATGGGATTATCTCTCGTGACCTTTTTACTTCTATTTCATTCGTTTAAAGTGATATTTTTTTGACTCTTTTTTTGATGTTGGACTTTCAATTATGTTTTCAAGCCATGTTTTAAAATTGCGAGGATAGAATTTCCGAAAAGGAATAAGAATGTAACATCAAAGATAAATAATGTGGAAGAAATTTTCATATTTATTAATATTTTTAAATTAAATATTAATTTTACTTTAATGTGGATTCTAGGATTAGATGGAATACCTGATACACAGCAATGGGTTATTTGAAATCTTACTTTGCAAACAATACTGAGTCATACTGAAAAATAATAATATAATATTATTATATTAAATGGTAGTTTAATCATAGCAATTGTTTTTGGGAGAATGAACAAAACAAACTACAATATGATTATACATGTTTTTAAAATGTATTTACTTTTTTCAGTAAATGTTAATGACTTAAAATGTGAAATAATCTAATTTTAAGAATTATTTACATAAAAAGGTTGATTTATCGTCTTTTAATGGTGAACCCTCTTTAAATATAGATTTTCCACATTAATAAATTCTATTTGACCATAAAAATACTTCTTTATAATGGGCACATCAATATTTACTTACTGTAAATTTTTAGAATTTTTCCGAAAAGTTCATTTTTTAATGAATAATGACAAATATAGTATTTTAATTCAAAAATGGGTTTTAATATAATTTATTTATATGGTTATATTATCATTTTAATTGGGTTTACTGTTTAATTAGAATATTTCTTTACCATATAATCAATACTGGTCAATGTAATTAATTTCACATTGAATTTGGACATAAACATGTGTCAATCTTTTGATATTATTGTCTCTTAAAAACACTCTATTTGTTTTAACAACGAGAATTTTTTATAAAATTAATTAATACCACTTATATTTTTATTAATTTGTTAAAATATAAATCATTTTTTATTTTGGAATATACAATTTAACTTAGGGATAATTTTTGGTATTTTTTTTTAAAACATCAATTTTTTTATTAATACTGAAATCACTTATTAGTAGATAAAAAACTGACTTTTTTAGTTAAATGAAATTTTACCACTTCTATGAGTTGAATTTGAAAAATATGACGTTCCTGGTTTATATTAGTAAGTAAAAATTGTTTCAATAAGATGAGGCAAATTTTAGGTGAATAGTAGCTATTTACTTTTATTTACCGCGGTTAAAGGTAAAGAGTGTAATTAAAGGTAAAAATGTTAATATAAATATTCAAATTACATTTATACGTGTCCTGACCTTATTGGATGAGTCATGTATGACCATGGGAATCTTTTGGACGATTTTGGGACCCCATTGATCCTCTTATTAATGATAATGACACTTTAGATTAATTATTTTAAAGTGAGGTCCAAAATGACATAAACAAAAATCATTTTGAAAATTAATTTTTAGATGGAGTTATATAAGCAATTTTTTTGGCAATAAATATTAATTGGAACGATAAAAATATATCCTACATCATGTTATTTTTTATACTTTTTAAACATCAAATAAATTAAATTATATATGACACAATAATAATGGAGTGTTTACCTCATTAATAAATCATTTAAATAAATAATATTATAAATATTAAAATAACATCTAAAACGTGTCCAATTTATATTGGATGATTTCATTTCGACCATGAGTCATCTAATATTTGACTTTAATTAATTTTGGACTTTTATAAACCAAATATAATTATATAATAAAATAATAGTTTCACACTTTCCAAAAGAGACCCCCCACCCACCTTATAAAAGGAGTCCATTTCTAACCAATTACTCACCATCTCAAGCCTTTTGGCTCCCCAAAAATCTTAAGATTTAAGCTCCCTACATCCCTCTCTTAACACATTAAAGCAGTGCCTTATGCCTAAGGATGTTCAACAATCAATTTTGTTTCAAACCAAAGGGAGTTTCCCAAATTAAATGTAACTGTTTTTCTTGACCTATTTTCTTTTATTTTACTTATCCATACAATAAACTCTTTTTATTCGCTTATTTAATAACAAAATCAGTATACTCAATATAATAGTATGTATTTATGAGAGTTATTTAAACTAAAATTACACATACCTCCATATAATGGGTGAAGAACATAATGTTTATTTGGATGGAAAACTAACACTTCACAAAACGATGATTGTTTAATTACCCTCTACCACCTCTCATGGTGGAAATTATGATGGAAGTATATTTTTATATGATTTATATTATGTTTATGTTTTTTATGCTTTTTTATATTTCATTTATATCATACCATTATGATTTCCATTATAGATAAACTCTATTATTTCATTTGAGGAAGTGCGGACTACCGCCCCCACAAAGTGATATGAATCGTTAATTCCTTATTTGGGATGTATAAAGAACGAATTTAATGATATAATATATTATATAATAAATTAATTAGAATTTAAATATATATAATTTTTTTTAATTCCATTAAAATAAGAAATATATATGAATATAGCTTTAATGCATACGTACGGATTACCGTCTCCTAGAATGGTGCATTTCATTTCTCACATCCAAATGATATGTAATGTTATAAATAAATATATATATATATATATAAAGTATATATAATATATACATTTGATATCAAAATAATTAATATCATTTTTGATATAATGATCTATTGAAAACATGGACAACATGAAAATATAAGGGGTTCATTTTTTCTCATGTACCAAATATCTACAAAACTAACATTATTAACAATAATGATTAAATAATTTTTATAAAATTGTAATAAGTGATATAAAAGGAATAATAAACAAGAAAAATGTTTTTAATAAAGTAGAAATTATCTTTATTTTACTAGTAAGGAGATTAAAGAACAAACGGTATAATTCGGACAACGAGGTAAGGGGTTTCTTATATCACTTTTAATTCTATGAGAATTCCATTGATCACCACTTATTTATTAGATGTGGTGTATCTTTTATTGCCATTTGATATATATTTTCATGATTATATTTATATTTATGATATTCTATGATTTGTTTTCAGGTTATTTTCTTTTTTTCATATGATTCGATTGATTACAACGAGGTAAGGGGTTTATCTCATTTTTTTCCCATGAGATTCATGCTATATTTGACACAATTTCCTTTTACTGGTGTATGAAATTTGCATGATTATACTATTTTTGGAATAAAAATTAATTTATCTATATTTACATCAAAATTATATGGTTCTTCGTTCATGTGGTCTATGCCTTGTATATTACCAAATCGGTAAGGAATCATTTCACCCTCCACTTTTTAAAAGACTACTTTTTGTAATGTCTTTTAGTTTACATCTTATTATTTTATTATATGTTCCAATATATCATTATTTATGTAAATATTATTTCCATGTGATTATATACCCTTTTTATCATGTCAACTCATTTTCTGAATTTTGATCTGATGCTGTTTGGGTTTTGAATTTTTGCACGGGAACTTCTTAACCCAATTTCAATTCTTTGGGTTACTCTTGTACTTCTTGAATATGTTTTCTTATGAATATGTTTGAATGAACTCTAATTGATTTCGACATAATATCCATTTATATTGGGTGATATTATATTTTTCACAACTAATTATGTGATTTATTTAACCTTAATTTAAGGATACCATATTTATAAGGGATTTCATCTCAATTTAGATTTCCACTGAGACTTCATTGTTGTTAGGAACAAATTAACTCTTATATGGTGTATATACTATACTATTTAATATTACATCATGAATCCCTTTATTCTCATGATATTATAAAGTTATAATTAAATTTTATTCATCATTATTTGAATTCAAGAGTCTATCATTTTGTTAAAAAACACATTAACTAAAATATCATTTTAGATGTTTTAAATATTTATTATTCTAAATCATTATTTATAATGTCCATGTTTAAATGTTTTTTTGAGTATTTATTTATATTCACATTAATGTTTTAAAATAATAATTTCATTAAATGATTCAAATTTGTATGATACTCTTTGAATAAAAAATCTATTTTTAAATGGTTTATGAAAATGGATTGATTATTTCAATATCTTGAAATTACATCTTGTAATTGAAAATGAAATGTTAATACTGAGATGTTTATATTTGAAATATTTATTGTGTTATAATGTAACATGGATATTTGATGGGTGGTTGAGTGATAAGCTATATTATGGGAGGTGTCGTGATAATCCAGGATAGGTGGTTACGTTATAACCTCCAATGCATTTGGTATGGAAGTAATCTGTATGGCTACTCCATTTAGTTATAAGTGTGGACGTCGACCATATTGTTATAAAAATTATGTATGTTTATGTACTAAGTTAACTATATATGTTATGTGTTCTTTATATGGGTTTTATTTTATTCTTTTGGATACAAAATGGTATGTATTGATCTTTTATTCAATGAAGAATATTTACTAATTCTTAAAGGTGAAAAGTATTACTTATGATAAATTATTCATGGTTTACATGTTGTTTTGAAAAACTAAGGGTTTTTCTCCATTTTTTCCCTTACTAAGCTTTTTATACTAATCCCATGTTTTGAAATGTTTTTCACGGGACCTAATGAAGAATAGTTTCAAGGATGGGATGAATAAAAAGTCATTTTATCTTAAATATGGAACTAGACATGCCACTTGTTTTTTGAGTATTATTTTTTTGAAAAAAATGGTAACTAAGTATAACTTTCTACTTCGTATATTTTTAAAATAAATGTAATAGATAGGTAATAATTCAATCAGACTCTAAACTTGAAAATATTTTCAATGTGAATTTTTCATTTAATTCAAGATTATTCCATGTTTAGTGTCGGGTCCTAACAAGTACACAATCACTCACATCAACCGAGTACACGACTTGTACTTATAATTACATAATGTGCAATCCAAAATAATCTAGAAACTCATATATTCCTAAAAAACATCCATAGATGAAAACATAGCTAAAAAAGAAGATCCATGGTCTTACAAAGAGAGTTATTAATAATCGTTATGTTAATAAATGATAATGAACTTGTTAACATGAGTAGATAAATTGATTAAATCTTAATTAAAACTATTTGAATTAATTGTAGACCAAAATCTTGTACACTAACACCAATTATAATTGTATGACTTCTAATTTTAGGATGAAATTTTCTATATTCTCTAATTTAGTAACATCAATCCAGTGAAAAATACATTGGATTTAGCCATTGGTGGATCCAAAAAATCATTGACTGAACTATGGATAACTGGTATATTGAGATATAAAGATCATGTACCACATGACATAGACCAATATACCATATTGTAATGATACTTGAAACTTCATTAATTATAAATACATTGGGTGGTGGGATAATCCACGTAAAGAAGAAAGATGTTAAAAATGGGTCATGAAGCTGAATCTTGTAAGGCTTCAAAATCTCATGCCATGATATAGTCCCCTCTATCCAAAAAAATCATACATTGATATTTTGGTAACATTAAGGTCTTTCATTCAATCACATATAATCTTGTAAATGGTATAGATGGAGTCAAACATTTCCTGGGGGTGTGGAGGGAATAATTCAACTAACATAACAAATGAATCTAGATGATTATCCATGTTAATAAGAATTTTTTTTGTTCCATGCATGTCAGAAATTCTTAGCCCCTTGACTGTAGTAGATCACAAGAATATGAATTTACGCTTCAATATTGTAGAAGGGTTTCAATTTTATTTATTTATATGATTTATCATTTCGAACACATTTTATGTGTGTAATTACAATAATGATTTCTACAAAAAATATCAATCCTTTCATGGGACAGATACATGGAACAGGTGATTCCAAAAAACACCACGATCTATGATCTACATTCTGAGGGATAATATATATCCATAATTCACTATGTAGTTTACCAAAAATTAATTTTTATAATATAGTTTTTCTTTGTTATTATATTTCAGGAAATGTATACTAAGAATAACCCTCTTATATCTTGGAGTAATCCATTCTTCCAGTTTATCATAACACAATCGATTTCGATCATCATTAAAAAGTTATTGATCTATGGCATCCTACGAGTCAATAAATGATATATATATGGATATAATCCTTCATTCTTCATCAATACACATGTTCCTGCAGTTCATAACGATTTCACTTTATCTAATCACTTATAAAAAACACTTTCACTGTAGATCAACAAAACCACATAAGCATCTCCACAAAATGGTACAGTGGGGGCTAGGTGCTTCAAAATAAAACTCTTGTATGGGGTTAGTATTTGGATATAATGAACAGATTTCATAGGTAACATAGTATATGAATGAATCATATTCAGCTCATTTAATGAACATCAATGATGAAATTGTCAATATCATGAGAGGACATACCACAACATGCACAGTTTATCACCATCCAACCAATGAATATATTTTTTTTCAATCATTAATACTCCTACAAAACATGAATTAGGGGACATGAATTTAGAAATTCACATTTCTAGGTTGCTCAAATAAATATATAATATAGGATTAAATATATTGAACCACTTACTTTATTAGTTTTTCCTCCCTCTATTAAATACACTCTTGGCCGTCAAACCGAATTTTTTTTTATAACTTGTAAAAGATACTTGGGAAAAAAACTATTTTAGAATAAAAAAATAGAAGGAAGGTAATGATATTTAATATCATAATTTACCATTTAAAAACCTAGAGTTCTGGTATTATCATCATTTGTATAAGTAGTCACCCATGACCTAATAGAGATAACATATTTGGTATAATTAAGGAACATTCTAGATATTTTATCATATTTTTGGATAAATTGGAAAATAGAGATTCATTATTTATGTGTCTCTCTCATGAAATATATGATATCATCTGAATATAATAGATGAAAAATAGATGGATTCTATTTTAAAATGTTTCCCCCTTATTTTTTTATCATACACTAAAATCCACAAATAAATACATCATCTAGTAAAATAAAAAGTAAATGGGAAATTGGGTCCCCTTATTGGAGCCCCCTAGTACGGGTGAAGTATTGAGAGAGATTTCCATTTATATTGACATCTTAGGAGACTCGTTATTTTTTTGATGTTTCATTATATGAATAATATTTTCAAAATTCATGGATGATTTTAAATAATATTTATACAATAACTATTTATAATATTTCGTTTCTGATGATTGTATTAAAACTAAAATGTTTCATTGTAGTTGAATATATATTAATTTGATATATATATATATATTGGAAAATATGATTTTTGTTGACTTTACATTGTTAGGGAAGACATGTGATTCATCCATGCTCGTGTGTATGTACATTAAGAAATACTCATGTTAGAGTAAATCAATTTAATAATTGGTTGTGTACGTAATTATATTGATAAAAAAATTTGATTCATGGAGTATGGAATTTATTATTTCTAAAATGATTGTGGAAGATAAATTTTGTTTTGAATACATAAAAAATTATAATTACATACAGTTTTATTAGAATATGTCATGTATCATAAGTTTTGAGAGGTTAGATTCATCTTGAGTTGTTCGTTGGTTTGTTCTGATCAGGGTCGAACCCTACGAGAGAGCATGAATAGTGCTTATTAGTGATTTTCCATTTTATTGGGATTTATGATCAATAATATTTTTACCACTTATTTCAATAAAGTGATAATAAATATGAGTTTTATCAGTGTTAAATTAATAACACTAAAAAATATAGGTTTTCAAAACACTAAATTTATCACTGATTATACCTATCATTTATCACTAAAATTAAAGATCATAAAACATTACTTCATTAGTGCTACAATTATAGTGCTGAAATTTGTAGGTTGTATTAGCAAGTTATGTATTAGGACACATATTAAATATTTGATATACAATGAAAAAATATGAAATGAATAATATTAAAAATGAATTCTTTCATTAAAATTTAAAAATTGTTAATCATATTATTTTATATACAATATTAATAGCATAAATGAAAAAAATTAGTGAAATTGAGTAATTAAATTTTTATATTTACTCTAAATTTTAAAATAATTATTTATTTGATTAATTTTTTACATTATTAAATATATATTAATTTAATAAATATTATGATAATGATGAATAAAATAGAAAAATATTAATACATAGTATTAATGTACAAAAAATGAATTAATAAAAATAATTACATGAGTTGTTTACACATAATATAACAAATAAAAATATTAATAAATGAATAAAAAAATTTATTATATAGAATTCAAAAAATTTAAAAACATTATAACCTAAAAAATATAAAGAAAAATGAAGATTAATCATATAAATTAATAACATATCAATTATATTAAGATGTATTGAATAATTTTATATATTCTTTAATATTTATTGAATAAACTATAAACAAATAAAAAATATGTAAAATGTAATAAAATTAATTTATATATTTTAACTATATAAATTGAAATAATTTTAAAAAAATTACAGCTTAACAAAGGAAATGGAGTAATAATTAATCATATAAATAAAAAATATTAGAATATAAAACTGTAGTTAATAATTAGGAAATAAATATAGAAAATGAATATATTCCAAAATTTCTAGTAATAAATAAATATTACAAATTAATAAAAAATATAAATGAAATAATTTTAAAAATCAATAAATTAAGATGAATATTTTAATGAAACCTAAAAAAGATTTTATAACAAACACTACTGGAAATCTGACTTTTCCCAACGCTTCTATACAAACGATTTGTAATAACTGTTTGTATAGGTCCACTATCCGAACGGTTTGGACAAACCGTTGGGAAGGACCACTTTGAGGTAACATTCCCCAATGGTTTTCGAAAACTTTTGGGAAAAGGTATGGCTTTCCCAATTGTTTCCTTTCCTAACGGTTTGGCCAAGCCGTTGGGAAAAGTCCACTTTTTGGCCACAATTCCAAACGGTTTGGCCGAACCGTCGGGAAAGGGTATTTCTTTACCAATGTTTTCTCCAGACCATTTGCAAAAGTAAACTTTGAGTCCAACGACCTATAGAAACAGTTGTCAAAACCGTTGGTATAGTTCTATTACAACGGTTTTGACAACCGTGGGTATAGGACCTTTGATTTTTTATCAAATATTCTTACCGAGAACATTATATAAATCAAAATTTCAAATAATTATGAGAATAAATATATATATATATTTATGAAATTATGTTAAAAAATAAATGTTAGGTTAGTTGTTAGGTCGTTCAATGATAAACTAGGGGTTATGGGATCAAATCCCACCGAATGATTTTTTTTGAAATACATATACAAACAGTTTTATGGAACCATTGGTATAGATTTGCATATTACATATACCAATGGCTTTGAAAGCAGTTCGTATAGACCAATCCAAATGGCTTACTTGGACACAGTTATCAAAACCGTTGGTATAGTCTATACCAACGGTTTTGAGGCCTATACCAACGGATCCAAACCGTTGGTACAGGTTAGTTTTCCAGTAGTGAAAAATGAAAAGAATTAAAAAGACATGAAAATGATTAAAAACTATTGAATATATAAATTCAATTATCTATAATAATTTCGGTAATTTTACTTTTACATGTAATATCTACAACCTTCCACATTACATGGCTTCCTCTCAAAGCTTCTAGATTTTTCTAAACTGTTTTTAATCACTCCACGATACTAAATCGATCTCCACAACTGACACATCTTCCACCATTTTCATCTCCTACTTCTTCTCCAAATATTACAACATCTCCACCTATGACTACCAATACATATCCTCCAAGATCTCCTTCTCCTATTGAATTTCCTTCAAGGACTCTGAACATGACTCTCAATCAGACCAACTCTCCGCCTCCTCCACCATTGACAACGACTCTCCATCTGACCATGACCTTGTCTGACGCAGTCTATGCCTCCCACTATACCATGGTCATCACCTATAACTCCACCTCCGCATCAACATAAAATTTATATTTTCATCTTTGTTTTCATTAATTTCATACTCATCATTCATACACCTCTTTTACTACTAACATTTCAATCAATGTATCTTAGGAATATGTTGTATCATATATTTTTTTCATATTGATCTTTTATATTTGGATACTAACTATGAAAAATACAAATACCACTATAAAATTATTTATTTTCCCAAGAATCACCGTATCTTCATCATCAATATACATAAATCTATTGGTGACCCGACTCTTAATACTACCACTTCTCACCATAAAATTTTCATTTTCATTGATTTTCCTTGAATTTAAATGTCAAAAAATAATATTATTTATTCATATCAGATCATATTATTTGAGATTTTATGGGGAACTTATATTATTATTATTTTTACACATAGTTTATTTGGTACTTTAACAATAGATATTTTTAATTATATTCATTCAGAATCTAAACTGATTTTCTATTCCAATCCAATTAAAAAATGAATCATGTTCTTCCAGTCTAGCCTAATAATCTATGTTCCATTCCATCAGTAAATAATTAATTTTGGCCAAATACCTTTTATATATTAAATATCATATCTGGAATAATTTAATTATTCAATAAACATTTTATATACTCTCTATTCATAAAATTAATTCATTGAATATTAATCGACACTATTACACAGCAAAACATTTTCTTCTTATTTGGCCCGCCATGAAAAGTTCACATTAATCACTGAACAAGTAATTGTGTTATTTAGAATAACTATATTTTATATTCATTTCCCTTATAATCATATAACATATTCACTTATCATAATATTCAATCATATTCTGTATACACACTTATCCTAGAATCATGCTATCTCATCATATTATTTGTTGAGATCTTCTCCATTCTGCTCCTGAATAAAAACATTACAACGCACCTTACATATTATTTACTATTAATAGAACCCCCAAAAAATTAATATTGAAATACATAAATCATGGTGTGACTCATCATTTAATATTTCCTCATATCTCCATCAAATGATAAATTTTCATCCTTACATATTTATTTCGACGTAAATATACCCTATCATTCATGGTTCTCTACTTTTTTAATTTTGAATTTTCATGGACACTTGTTTTTTATTTATTGAAATCATGACTTTTTTGTAATGTTGTAATCCATGTTTTTTGTTATATTCAATAATAAACTCAATGGATACAATTTTAATAGTCTATTACACAAAAAATATGTTCCTCTAATACGGCCAGATGACGTATGTTCCTTTACATCACTGAATGAGTAATTATGTCATTTAACTTATGAATATTTGGTATGTATTTTCTATATAATATTATTATACAATTTTAATTTTATATTTATTTATTCAGAAACATATTGAATATGATATTCATTGACTGTAACATACATTCCCTTCTCTGTAGGTATTTTTTACTCCTATTTGTGGCCTTTATTTCTCCTAGGATTCCCCATAGGACACCCACGAAATTAAAGTAAAGTGGCACATTTTTGGTTAGCCGGACTAGGATGCATGGTTACTGTGCATAGTTAACCAATCCATGCATCCATATCCATATCAACAATTTTTTGTGTAATGATCATTTTCCATTCTGAAATAATCAATTGATTTTTATGTCGTAACATTGTGTGAATGTGGGTGGTTTTCATGTTCAATTATTTTTTTACACAATGGGGTTATTTTATAATTCATCGGATGGTTTTATAAAAAAAATTATGCTTCCAATTCTTATTTGGTGTACTAGTATTCATGTGATATAGAGTGGGATTATCTTAGTTTAACATAGAATGATTGAAAATAAATAAAATAAAAAAAATGTAATTATGATAATTGGGGACCACTATGTTATAGGTATGTTCCCTCATTGTTGATAATGCATGATGATGAATATTTTTTATGGTTACATTTACACCATTATATGAGGCACCCTGGGCCCCTAGAGTGCATGTTCCTAGGGGCGTTGCCATGAAAAGTTCTCATAGAAAATATGGAATTTACCATTATCTAAGGGTGTGTTAAGATATAAAATCCCATATAATACATGTTTTGTTTTCATTTATTTATTTTTAAATTATATCCCTTCAAAACTATTTTCCATTAAAAGTTACATTTTAGAAATTGTTGTTACTTGTTCTGGTTTATTAAAACATTCTTGTTTTTTATATTTTAATGCTTATCACATGAAATATTTTAATTGTATCCTATTGGTTTAGGTTAAATACATTATTAATCATTTTTTTGTAAGTAGACATTTACATTTTTGACATATGTAAGGGAATGGTCCTCAGAGACAGTGGTTCAGGTTGTTAGTTTCCTTCCATTGTGCGCTGTTGTGGAGATGGCTCATGGGTGATTACCCTTATCACATGACTGTACGTGGGATGATTCTGATGCTAATTTTGTATATCATGATATCATGATACATATTTGAATCCTTGTTTTTTTTCTTATTTAATATTTAATTATTTTTTATGGTAATTTTAATATTTATTTAATTTATTGTTATTGGATGTTTAATGCATCTAAACTTGGATAAACAATTCAAAAAACATTATTTATCATACCAGGGAACTTGTTCAAGCCCATGGTGGTTTTGAATTCCTTGTAGTCCTTACCATGCACCGGGTTGTTGTCCTGTTATAGTGGTTACTAGATCTAGTTCCTAATAGAACACTATCAAATGATGGTTTAATCATTTTAGACTCATATCATTATTTTGGAATGATTTTGGTTAGATAAGAACTTAGACTGTAAAGGAACATTTTATGGTTACAGGTATGGATCCTAGTTAGTAACTCCCTTCAAAAACCTCTTGTTGCAATGAGATATTGGTATGGATTGTTCGAATTCTTTTCCATGATGGACGTGCTGGCTACAGACTGCACTGAGGCATTTCGTGGGAGTGAAGTTGTCACATATTTCATTATGGTGATGTTTTCTAATTATTTTCATATAATTTAATATCTGAAATTGTTCTGAATTGTGGTACTGATGATTTATTTTGTGACTATTTCCTTTTGTAGAAACATGCCTACTTGTAAATATTTCATTCACCAATGGGAGGATTACTTAAATAGTTATACCTCCCTGATTGATCAACAGATGGTGGAAGATGTGGTCATGGATATCCAAGACCTAGGGAAGGGAGTATCTCCCCCTCCTACTCTAGCTACAAAAGATGATTCTGGTTATAGGATGGAAAAATCTGTGAGTTCTTAATGAATATGCCTTCTACATTTAGAGGTACACATAACCACGTGATGTAGAGGAGAATATTGAGATGATTGAGAACATGTTTTAGTTCCTTGACACATTTGAGGTTGTTAGTGTGATGTGTTAATCTTTTTTAATAAAGGTCCCTAGCCACATGTGGTTGGAATCAGTGCATCATGCTAGGAATAAAGAACTTATAATATGGGAGGAATTCAGTTTTATCTTCTATGATAAGTAATTCCCTGATGTCAAGGGACATGCTAGATTCCGGGAGATTATAGAGCTTGATTACGGGGATCATTCAGTGATGGAGTATTCCAATCATTTTTCTGAGTTGATATAGTGTGATCATGAAATTTTATCAAAAGAGATGATGATGTATCATATATTTGATAGGGGTTTGTGGCTAGGGATCAATTCTCAGGCATTTTTGTTAATGTTGGACAATTATTCAAAAGTGGATGATCTGGCTTGAATGGAAAATATAGATAATAAAGTAGATGTATGGTTTCTCTTTGGTAGTGTTAGGGATGGGTGGTAGTTTTTCTTCTTATAAGAAAAGGTAGTGAGAGGAGATTTGGATGAAGGGAGGTGGTTGTTTAGGCAATCCATCCCAGAAACATTCTTGAGTACCTTATCATGCAAGGTTCGTTGTGTGCCACTAGAGTAGGTGTCCAGGGAACACCGGAAAAACATGTAGATCTCCTTTAAATCCTTGTTATCAATGGGGAGGAATGGGACACTTTCTGTTCATTTTTAGGATGGAATGACCTCATCAACATAGATATGTGTCTACGACCTCCAAGGGAGTGCTAGCATAGTCAAACCTATCGAAGATGCGGGGGATATCAATTCAGTTGTCGTGGATGTTGAGCCTGATAATTGTTTTGGAAGATCTAGTTTAGGGCAGATCTGTAGGCGAGTGACCAATATCATGCATAGTTTTGGAATCATTATGCTATAGAGTTGGGACCAATGATAACAGATGTGAGGTCATTGATAGTTCGATGTATCATCTTGATTATATCTTGTATAGATGATTCTAATTTTTATATTATTTCTTATATTTCATTTATATCTATCCTTTTTATGGGATCTCTAAATATTTCAACTGAGTTGTTATCTATTGTAGTGGAGTTGGTGACACTATTAGGTAAAAAGATAGGGCATGGTCTTAGGTTCCCAATGTGTGAACATAACATGTCTGGGGTTGAGATGGAGTTGGACCTCTTGGCCTAATATATGGTCATTTTTGACGTAATCCATGACAATGATTACTTGGTGAACTTATTTGTCACACATTTTTATGTAGACCATTATCAAAGTTACACAACATAGGGAATAAATAAATAAAATCATTTAATCTTAAGGTATTATAAAAAATTTACTTTAATCTATACATCAACACTTGATGAGAAAATCATTGATAATTTTAAAAAATCGATAAAGACATCCATATGATCCAGGTAGGAGTTCACAAGAATATGATAAAACAAATAAAATAATTAAAAACATGACATACCTAATAATATTTTTCCAATAAGGTAGATAAAAACATATTTAGACATGATCATATGCTCAAAAAACAATGAAAAGAGTAATGTTTTTCATTAAAATGTATCTAGAAAAATCCAAAACTCCAAAACGAAAGGCCTTTGAACTGACTTGAAAAAAAATGAAGTCCTCAATCATTTGAAAAATAATTCATTACCATGGAATGTATATGAAATTAATATAAGGGTTTATATTATGATTCTCTACCATCTTGGTGAACATTCAATTTTTTATTTACAGGTATAAAACATTGTAAAAAAATCATAAAATAAAATAAAATTATATTAAAAATAATTCATCAAATTAGTGTGGGTTGAAATACTGGAATTTTGGACAATATAACTCAAATAGTCATGTGAAATTCTAAAATTAATGAACTTTTGTTGTGTGTTTTCAATATCCTTGTAAAATAAAAGGAATTATGAAACAATGTATTTCTCAAATCCACATAATTGGTCATGTGATGGTATCCTATTTTTCTATACTCTCCACGAAAATAGAAAATTTTGGGGTTTAAGAAAATGATACTTGAACATCGTTATCTTTGATTTATGTTAGATGGAGGCTTCAAAAAACATTTTGTAGAACTTATTGACATTGAATTTACCACATCAAATGGACCTCCATATAGGGTGTCAATATACATTAAGTGGTAATTCGTTGAGAAGAAATACAAACAAACAAATAAAAGGAGCCCTTAGATGTAGGTGGAATAATGTTTCCTATGAATATACTCAGTGCTCATACAAAACTATATAGAAATCCAAGAAGAAATCATTTAAACTAAGACTCGTAAAAAATAAACCTAATCATAAATAAAATATAAAATTATCCAAAACAAATGTTTCCATTAGCAGGATACAAGAAGAAATATTTTCCACATATGTTAATCTGTAGTGTAGTATATTAAATAGAATTTATTTTATTCAATTTTATTTAGTATCTTATTTTTAGATTCTATAATCATACTATCTGTCTAAGCTAATAATTTTTTGGTTTATTTATATTTTACCTAAGATTCAATAAAACACGTTTTTTAATATTATGTAAAATATTTATGTAGTATTTTTTATGTTTAGAGGTAGAGCATATTGTGTAGCATTTGTAGGGTAGATTGTATAGTAAATATATAATGTCATTTTATTCAGTCAATTATGTTTAGTATATTTTGATTCAGTTTTACAATATATTATAATATTAACTTTTATTAGATAGTACATTGATTTTCTAAAAATATATTAAATTAGGAATTCAGAATTTATTTTATAATTATGTATTGGATGTAGTATTGTTTCAGTAGAATTTATTAATTAATTATTTGGCAGTGTGTGATTTTATGTTATGCATTTTCATGTTTTTTTATACAATATCAATTAGTTTCCCAATTAATTGAATCAATCCATTTGGAAAATTATTATTATAATTTTACCTAATGTTATTTATCCAACATCATTAATATTGGTTGTCAATCTATTATATATTTTGAATATATATCATTCCACATTCAATTAATTTTTTTTCTTCCTCTAAAATACAATGACTTTTAACATTTTATAGCTGATAGGTTTAAAATATTCCCATTGAAATTGTTGAATAAGTGACATTGAAATAATACATTCTACTTCAAAATATAGATAATTCTGTTATCCATTGTTTTTATTTTTTATTTATATTATCCCTTCTTATATAATTTCAATTTTTATGTATGACAGTTTGATATTCATTAAGGGAAGATGGGATATCATATATGTGTGATATTTCCCTAAATGATTTTGTTTATAAAGTAGTGTTTTTTATTACATTAATGTGAGGTGTAATAAATGTTGCTGTAAATTTCTGTATATTTTATTTACATTTCGTCAATATCACTCTCCATTAGAAAATGAATTTTATCCTCGTTAATTGCATTTTTCAGTTGTCGATGCCTTTCAATGCACCTCTATGGTGTCATTAAATACTGATTGATCATAACTATAAAAGGATAATAATATTATGTTTTTCATAATATCCCAATTTCCATTAACCCTCACTACCACTGGTATCTTATATTCCTTATAATTGAAGCCTACATACCATATCAACATTCAATCCCTTGTATAGTGAATGTACACAGATTCTACAACACTAACCAATACCAGTGAATTCAACATTACCAATCATCACAAAAATGACTCTCCTTCACCCTCAAATGGTGGATTACATTAATTTCGACATAGATTAGATTTCATTCATCAGTAATTATTAAAAATTTTGGATTTACATAAATATATTATTTTCACTAATGATGGTATATGCTTGCATACTATAATATGTATGCACATAGGTTGTTCCTCTAATATCATGGAATAAATTAATTCTACATAATAAAAATTAGTACAATATAAGAATTTTAATATACATCTCTCTTACAATACTTCCATGTATTTTATTAACATAATTTTTTAAAAACCATTTAACATTTTTCATTTTCAGATTCATGTATGTTATTTTATTTATTTTTAAAAAATTATTCATCTCATAACAGTGAATAACTCTTTATTGAATGGATCAATTACATTTATAAAATATCACCCTCTTCTAAAAATATTCCATATATTAGCCTACAAATCATTTTTTTTTTCAATTGATATAATTGGAAATGATTCCATATTCTTTGATTTA
Organism: Viscum album; assembly: GCA_963277665.1. NCBI lineage: Eukaryota > Viridiplantae > Streptophyta > Magnoliopsida > Santalales > Viscaceae > Viscum > Viscum album. The sequence continues at coordinate 693,063,461 of OY728152.1, forward strand.
TTCTATTATCTAGAAAATCATCAACACTTATGAGACATATCTCTTTAAATAATTCATATCCAACCATTTTAATAATGTCACAAATATGATCAAATCAAAATTTATTCTTATAAGAAGCCATGCTATGTCAGATTTGAGTAATGCTAAAAATATTACATTGTAGATGGTTAGGCCTTATATCACTTCTCATGTCATTATATTATTTATTAAATAAGTAAAAATTTTATTTTATTTTTATTTATAATATACTGCTATAAATTTACTCCCATATAACAATTTCATCTTCTACATATAGTCCATTATTTTTTTATGATCATTATATTAAATAATGATCATTTAAATCCAAAATCATGAATATCCAATCACATATGCAGTTCATCTCGATTTCAATTATTATAATTGATTGAAAATGGGTTTCTTATCTTTTTCATCTAAATTATAAATTTTTTACACACTTTCATTTTTTGTAATTATTTCTCTTAATCTATAAGTTCATATCTTTTCATCCATAACCTATACTGTCTAGTAATATATTTCTAAAATATTATGTAATATAAACCACATTCCATTATGAAATTCTAAACACCATTTAATATTTTAAAATTACTCAATTTTTATATCATTACATTATTTCCTAAATATATTCAAACTTCTATATACTATTATAATGTTTTTCCCATGCTATAGTAACAACTACTGAATTTAGTCAATTAAATTTTAGTAACAAAATAGTCATTGTTGATCACTAAAATCCTATTTTTTTTTGATACCAATAGAATAAAAATTACATCTTTATTTCCACTATAATAATTTAAAACAGATTTTTTCCTCGACTATCATAATTTTTGTAAATTAATATAAAATTATAATTTATAATCAAGAGTTTTTAGAAAATATTCTATTTTATAACCATTTTTCTAATAATATCACATTATTATAATAAATTAGTAATATTGTATTTACATTTGGATAATATTTATCTACATTACATAACCTCATGACATCATAATATTTTTATTAGTTGAATTGGAAAAAGATTTAAATTCTACTAAAAAATATAACTCTATCATTTTCTTCCTCTACCAAAAAAAATCATGCCTATAAGGATGTTTGGATGAAATAAATTTATGTACAAAAAATTGTTCTTCCATGACTGTGTTAAATTGTTCTTGTATGATATAAAATTTTTTCTAGGAAATATTTATCTCTATTAATTTATTTCACTTATATAATCCTTATAATTTCTTCTATCATATCTATCGTGTGACTCTGAATGGAAGACATGAGACGAGTCTTCAACAGTGGTGATACTGGGTAGTGGAGTTTTAGTGTGGCGATGGATCTAGTTTTATGAATAAATTTCAGGAATTATTGGATCGTCTTAGTAATTGCAGGTTTTGTGGGGAAGATATCGAATAGCCTCCATTGAGTTAAGAGACATCCCCTATATAAGCCTCATATTCAGTTTTCACAGTGTAAATGGTCAATCACCCAGCATTATTTTTTCCCATACAGTTGGTTATATGATAATATCTTTGTTATTATACTATGAATGGAGATGGAGCTACATGGGCTCCAATTTTAGATCATTTTCAATGGTCACATAATTTCATGTTACGTGATCTTCTGTTAGTTTAGGGAATCCTAGACATGGTAATTTAAATATTATTAATTAGTCTTATAATATTAATATTTTTATCAGTTATTATATTTCAATATATACATTCAAATAATTTCAATCCTAAATTTGACATATTGTTGAAAATATATTCATAAATTATATAATGCCTGAAATTTTTGTGTATATTCTTTTTACTGGAATATTAGTATTTCTCCCATTGCTCCTCAAGGTTAACAATTTCAATTTTGTATTATTCATAATATATGTGTACATTGTTTGAAATCATTTGAAAATTATTTGAAATTATTTAATTTATATACCCTAGTGAACATAAATTTACATCTATAGTTATATATAATGCGTCTACATACTTGTTTCACCTCCATTATTCACACCATTCCCATTTCTCACAAATAGCCTGATCACAAAATTTCAATTTTCAATTTCCTCACACTCTCCAAATGAGGGACACAAATTTCCGAGATCAGCACAATAATATTTTTAATCACATGAATGAAAATATGAAATTAAATACCCTTGTAATTAAAATAAATATGCTCGGTACTCATTATTTATTTAAATCTCATAAATTTTAATTAAATTACAAAAAAATAAATAAAATGGAATTATTATTAATCATATAAAAAAAACCTATTTACCAAATTAAAACACAATATGAAAATATGTATAAAGAGATATTTAAAATTTATTAAATACTAATAATATATTATAATTAATTATTAATAATTAATGATTAATGTTAACTATTTTAATTATATAAACATAATAATGAATAAAATGATTAAATAAATAATATTAATTATATAAAAGATATAAGTTTTTATATTTAATTACATTTACTATGCAATAATATTAATAATTAATTATTCCAAAATATAATAAATACAAAGTATATTTTTATAATGAATAAATAAAAATAACTATGTTTACTTGATTTTTTAATATTGTGACATTTGAATTAGAAACCCAACCCACACACCCCCAAATAATTAGTAAAACATAATTGTCTGCTGAGATTACTTGAGGTGCAATTATCATGAAATATCATAAATTTAACAAAAAATGTAAAAAAATATAAAAACCAATCCAATATAGATATGTCTATTCAAATTATAGTAGAAAATCCATCTCAACGCCGATACTATACATTGAAATACATTCCATCAGTATAGATCCACTAGAAATATGATGCATCCACCAATGACCACATATTTTCCCAATAGACACTGATAGTAAACTAATTTAACATCTCAATCCGTTTTTTTGGTGAACATGCATCCCTCCAAAAAATCATTTGAGAATTACCTATAGAAGAAACAATATTTAAAGAATCTGAATAGAGTAGGAAGCTTTAGGAATCAAACATGTGACATATCCATTCTTGTGGGAAATAAATTATCATACTATCTCTAAAGCCATATCAGCATATGAAAAACGTTATAAAAGAAATGACCACTTTTAGGGTTCATCAAACATGATGGTGTTTCTAGATTTTATATAAGATATGGTAAATGAAATTTATTATATCATATCTCACAGAGAAGGTTTCATGTGCATCTCATGATAATATATATCTTTTATATCAATTTATATGATATATGTGTTTAAATATTAACATGGAAGATAAATAGTGATTTGGTGATTTAATATATTATTTTTCATATCTTATCTGTATTTGAAAATGGAAACAGTGAAGCCTATAAAATGGGAAGTAGTGATTCAAGGAATGTGACTATTTGGTGGTACACAACAACCAACATGGAACAGGTACTTGGGTGACTGTTTTTAGGGCGTGTGAAGTAGTGAGCAGTGAGAAATTTGTTTGTGCAATGTGGTGCTGCAACGATGATGCGAGTTTGATTTTTCTCTCCAAAGAGTGGCGTATTGTCACGTAATACTATCAGAGAGGTGGAAAAAGAGTATCCAGATGTGTTTTTTTAACAAAGTTTTTTGCGAGGAATTTTTTATTCAAGTATAGGGTTTAACATGATTTTTTTACTCTATGATTCATAGTGAATTTTCTCAGAGATTCCCTATGATTTTCTAATCCTTTGAAGTGAGGGTTTTTCCACCTTATAAATTATGTCCTCATTAGTTATTTTACTATTTGGTTTGACGCTTCATTTACATTGGTCATTCTCACAAATTTTTGTTATCGAAGCTGTGTTTAAATTTGAAACCAATCCATTTCAAACCCAAATTCTTTTATCAGAATAGGTTATCGATGATTTCATGCTGATTAATATGGTGGATTCACACCGTGGGATTTCGGCTCACCTTGAACTATTCAAAAAAAAAGGATTTTGCACTTTGGCAGCAAAGAGTTAAAAATATTATGGTCTGTGAGAAGACAACGATGTCATTCATGAAAAAACATGAGAATCCAAAGATGATAAATGATGATGATTGGCATTGTATGTTAGAGTTGGCGACAAGCATTATTCAGATGTATTTGTTTGATAATAAATAGCAGAGAGTGATGAATATGATAGATCTGGAGGAGATCTTGGCGAAGCATGAAATCAGGAATAAATCAAAATCCTACACAAGTAGTTTATTTTTGATGAAATAGTTGTATCGTTTGTGAATTCTAGACATTGGAGATTTATGAAACCATATAGATGAGTTCACCAAACTTCTGATGGATCTATCCTTAGTGGAAGTCAATATTTATGATAAAGGTAACATGGAAACAATTGAAATGGAATATGAATACAAGGATTTGCTTTTTTTTGGGTTCATTTCCAGATTCATATGACAATTTTATCACCAAACTCATGCTTGAAAGGATACACTGATGTAAGATGATTTTATTTCATCATTGTTCATCAACCATACATGATGGAATACAAATTATGGTGAACATTATTGTAATAGTGGTATTCTGGCTTTGGAAGATGGACATGGTAGTCGTTGAGTTTGAACAAAGACAAGAAGAATGTTCAAGTGATTCTTTTTCAATAATGAGGGTCATGTGCAGAGGCACTTCAATGAATTAAAAAGGAATAAGGATGAGAAAAAAGTATCATGACACTTATTATGAGGATATCGGCGTAAGTCTTGATCTGGGTGAGGGTGATTTACATTCATTTGGCATTGATTGTCACAGGTTAGATATGTACACCGAATGGGTGGTTGATTCAGCAACATCATATCATATTTCACCAAAGAAAGGACTATTTTATTCACATGAAGAAGGAGACTTTGGTATTTGGAAGATGGGAAATATATACCATGATGATGTCATTGGTGTTGGTGATATTTCTATCACTACTAATGCAGGTTGTACACTAACATTGATGGATGTGAGACAGGTTTTAGGTATACGGAATAATGTTTTATCTGCTTGTGGTCTTGATACTAATGGATTCAGGAGTTCATTTGGTTGTGGGATATGGACTTTGTCTAGAGTATCGATGGATTATCTGTGAGGAAAAATGGATGAAACTCTTTACAGGGTAACTATAAAGGTGTCTAGTGATGTGATGAATCCTATTGCGAAGAGGACATCCTCAGATTTGTGGCACAAGTAATCGGTGTGCATGAGTCGAAGACCGTAAATAAGGTTGAATACGGTCTGGACTCTGAATCACATCAGGTTAGGTTTTTCAGATCATATGTCGTATTCAATTTCATTATAGAGTTCCAATATTGAATAAATAATGATCATAAAAGACTGTGGTACTACGCAGAGAGTTTTTGAGTACTCATAAGTTATTGGGTAGAAGGGGAGAGTTATTCATGCAGGTGCTCCAGATTATGTGGCGTTCACAATTATAGGGGATCCATATATCGTTAATAATTTTTTTGATGGTGCAATCATAGGTATAAATAAGACTTAATTATTTGGTTTTCTCTTTCAATGGCAGATTTCTGGATTCCATCACAGATGCAAAAGAGGGTTTTCATATTTTCTGGAAAGGATGGAAGTTGATGTGATACCAACTAGTTTTCATTCCAACTTGTTTGTTGGATGTGATCTCCTACATCGATGGACTGAAGGGGGATACTGTTAGGGTTCACCCCACATGTTGGTGTTTCCATATTTGAGATAGGATACGGAATAAGAAATATATTTTAACATATCACACAGATAAGGCTCCATCTATATCTCAAGAGAAGATTTATCTTTTATATCTATTTAGATGAGATATGTGTTTAAATATAAACATGGTAAATACATGGTGATTTAGAGATTTAAGATATTATATTTCATTAATTATTTATATAGGAAAAATGAAACAATGATGGCTATAAAAGGGGAAGTAGTTAATCAAGGAATGTGACAATTTGCTGTTGTGTGACTACCCATGGAGAACATATACATGGGTGAATTTTTTCTATGGCATGGATAGTAGTGTGAAGCAACAAATCAGGTTGTGCAACGAGGTGATCCAATGACCACATGATTTCAATTATGATCTCTGAAGGGTGATGTATTGTCATAGACTATTACCATAGAGGTGGCAGAGGCATATCCGGGTGTGGGTTTTCTCTGAGGTTTTTACAATGTATTTATCATTTAAGTATCTTGTTTAAAAAGAATTTTTTTACTCACAGATTCATAGTGAATTTTCCCAGAATTTCCCTGTGGGTTTTTAATCCATCGACATGAGGGTTTTCCAAAGATTAAACGATTTTCCAAATTTGTATTCTGTTATTTGGATTGATGCTTCTTTAACATTGGAAATTCTCACAAATTTTTTTTTTCGCAACTGAGGTTATATATGAAACCAATCTATTTTCAAACCATCAACCACATCAAACTAATGACCAAAAACACCATGATTCCTTAATACTATTAAATATAACAACTTCCCCAAAATAATTATTCTTCTTGAAAAAAAGGAACAAAATATTTAATAGAAATCATAAATTTTAGAGATCCATATTATAAAATTATCCAAATAAAAATTTCAATAGTATGTAATCTATGTACATACAAATAGTCATTTTACATATGACGCAATTAACACAAAAGAATAAAGAAAAAATTTAAGACAATGTTCGGAACAAATCTCATCTACATGACTGACAACCATTTAACATTTTAATCATGAATCAATAATTCTTCTCAAAAAACCCACCAACATCCATTTCAATAATCAATGAAGCCAACCAGTCATATAATAACCTCCCAAATCAGAATAATGAAAAGGATTTCATAATCAAATATAACACAGATATGAATATCCAATACAAACACCCCAAAAATCAACAAGAGGGTTCAAATATATATTGAAAAGTAAAGGGGCGTCAAATCATTAGTTGAATCATGGTAGGAAACATATTAGTAGTTTCAATGGAATGTAATTGTAATTAGTTTTATGATTAATCTTTAATTCCCCCACCATTTGAGAAATAATTTGCTATTGAATTAAAAGGTATATTATCTCATAAATTTTCTTATCATTTTATTTATGTTGTATAACATCATCTATCTCCTCAATCTAGGTTTCAACATACCCCCTCGTCTCCTCATAAATCATATATGTATCTTTCAAATCATGGAAAACATATTCTTAATAAATGATGGTTTTGAAAGCATCTACTTCCTGTGGGGGGGGGAGTAGGCTCATCATCAATAGGTTATGGGGTGTATAATTACTTTTTTATGTCTGGAAAACCTCAAGTTAGAATTACTATACATATATTAAAAATTATTTAATATAATAACATATTTAACCACAAAAACACATAAATTCTCTTTAAATGACATATATAATGGTTAAATTCAATTCCAATATGATGTGGTTTGGAGATGGTCATAAAATAATCAATAATATAAATTTCAAATGTATTTAAACAATAACAAAATAATAAATAAATTTTAAAAAAATTTATTTATATAAATTAAAAATATTTTAAAAATATTGAATAATAGTAATTAAATATGACTAGTTTTGCAAAAAAATATTAAATAAATAAAAAATATAAAATTATCAAACATCAAAAATGAAAAAAATAATGAAATATTATAAAATGAAAAAATTAAATTATTCAAATTTAAAAAATATATTTATGATAATTTAATTTGTAACAATATTTACATGAATTGAAAACATATTAAAATTAATATAAATAAATAAATATAATTATTATTATTCCTAATTATTTAATTATGAACTATACATAATGTAATGAAAAATATAAAATAATATTAACCCTTATAAAAATTAATAATAGTTACAATGTTTTTATTTTGTTAGATATATACATATTTAAATATGTATATGTAACAATCAGTATTGAATGTATCTCAAAAATGTTAACTGTATATATATATATATATTAAAAATTAACAAATAATTTAAAATACTATAAATCGATATATATTAAAAACCAATAAATAATATTAAAACAATAAAGAGACATCAATGTACTAAAATAATAACACATTAACATACATACACATCTACATACATATACACAAACCCATACAAACAAACCCACAAACAAAGATATATAGAAACATAGATACCCAAATACAAATACATACACAGACTCATACATATAAACAGATACTCAAATATAGTCACATAGACATACATGTACACATATATACACATACATATGCACATGAACATATAGACGTACACAAACACAAACACAAACACAATCCCACATGCACACATAAACTCATTCATATTCGTAAATGTTCATAAGAATACATCGATCCACATACAGATACACATATATGCATATACATTCACATGTGAATGGGAATATATAAATATTCATACTCATCCACAAGCATATAGGTATACATACAAATACATGTATATACACTTATACATACATACAATTACATACTAATGCATTAACATTCATACACATATATACATATGAATATATACGTACATATACTATATGAATAAATTAATTTACACATACATATACACATACCCTTTCATTTACAAATACACATGCATTGGTATATACACATACAAAAACTAAATAATCAAACATATTTACATATATTCATGAACCTAAACGTAAATATATAAATACACATAGACATACATTCACATGGACAATCATATAGAAATATATACTTACACATGCTCATAAAAATACACATGAAAACATATTCACATTCACATACAAATAAACATTCACATGCACAAACTAACATACATACATGTGTACACATTCATATTGATAAAAAATATATATATACACACATACACATCAACATACATACTCATACACATACATAAATATATACAGGAATAGAGACATAATCATACGTACACACAAACAAACACACACCCACACCCACAAACTTATATATATATATATATATGTGTGTGTGTGTGTGTGTGTTTTTTGTCCACATATACATACATCTATACGTTCACATACACATAAGTATAAAAATACACACAAAATTACATAAACGCCAATGCACCTATACGTACTCACACATACATACTCTAAACCTACATAAACACACACACACACACACAGACAACAAACCACATTTATAAAACTTAATACACTAAAAATGAATATTGGTTAATTTGAAAATTATTTCATAGTAAAAATATTAAAACAATATAAACTCACTTAAGAAAAATAATGGGCTATATTAAATATATTAATTGGAAAGACATTTGAAAATAATGTAAATATAAATAAATGAATTGACATAAATTAATTTTATATATTACAATCACTTTTACAAAAATTACACCTTAATAAATCTAATTGAATAAAAATTAATCATAAAAATTAATGACATATTAGTAATATTAAAACATTATTAACAATTATGTATAATATGAAAGAATAATATAATTAATTGTAAACACATAAAAAATATAGATAATATTAAAAAATGAATTAAAGTAGATATATTACGCAAATTATAGAGATTGTGGAAACATTACAACATAATAAATAAAAATGAATAAATATTAATCCCAAAAATCTAGATTATATTTTGAATATTAAATCATATCTACTAAATATGTAAATAAATATTAAATAAGTACTAAAAATATTTAAAAATTAATATATATTACCCAAGATTAGATAATATAAAATGAAATAGTACTAAAAATTAATAAATAAAATTCAATAAAATTAAAAAATTTAGAGATTGTTTCAGTAAAATTAATTATGTGAAATAAATACACATAAAAATAAAATAAATATTAATAATTTTATAAATTTAATTATATAAAAAAAAATATTAAAAATGAATTATATGGGCTATAAAAATATTTTTACTATAAATTAAATCGTATTAAATTATATAAACTATATATTCATAATCAATATAAAAAAATGAATATAATTACATTATTTTGTTGTTAAATTTAAAAATATCGAAAAACCATTAAGAAATATTTACATTTGATATACTGAAAAATATTAAAATGAATAAAATAAATATGAATATATATTAGTCATAATATTTAAAAACATATTGAAAATATTGATTCATAGTAAACAAATATGTATACATTTTAAAATTTTAATAAATTATAAATATTTTGAAATTTATTAAATTTCCAAAATTAACATTGTAAATGGTTTATTTTAAAAATTGAATAAATTAAATTATATAAAATCAAATAATAATTAAAAAATAATATTAATAACATAATGTACATAAATAGGAATCATATAATAAAACTAAAATAAGTGAATAAATATTATTATGATTAAAAATAATAGAATTATTCACTAGGATGCTTTTATATAAAAATTATAATAATTTATTAACATTTAAATTAATTAATAATATTTAGCATTTCATTATTTAATTAATTATAAACAGTTTATACCATGTAAAAATAACTATAAACATTGAGTTTATTGCCATCATTTTAAATAAATATATTTTAAAAATCAGTAAATTATTTAAAACTCTAAAAATTTGGATATATTAAAAACTGATAAATAATATAACAATACTAAACATGAAACATGTACACACATACATAGACAGATACACGGATGTACTCATTCATACACCTCCATACACATGCACATATATACATAAAAATAGAAGTACACATTCACAGACACATACTCATACACAGATACACACATGCCCGAATACATATGTATAAATATTTATATAGATACATACATGCACATGCACCTAGGCTGACTGAATTTTTTTTATTAAAATCAAATACCCCTTTTATGGGATATTGGGGAACCCATCTAGACATAAAGACATAAATCCAAATGTTTTGACCCTATGATCCAAAATCTCAAGATGAAAAACAACGACTTCAATAGAAAAGACTCTCCATGCAACGAGAAAATTAAAAGCAGCTTCCACCATCTCATTTCTACCGAACAATATATCTTCTCTATAATTACATGGGGATGATATCAATGGAAAAGACATACCCTCGGAAAAATCCAATTCTAGAAGCAATGGTACAGTGAAAGCCCCTTGCACTGATCTTCATCTGAAGCATCCCCATGAATGTCTTATTGTTGGATCCCTTGAACTGCAGACCAATGAGATGAAAAGTAGAATCAAAGAACCATAAAAGAAAAAAAACAAGTTGAATCACCATGAAACTATTCACCGCCATCCCAAGATCACCATTAGAAAAATATTAACATCGATGATCCCATATTTTATGTTGAATAATGCTTGAAATTTCCCTACCAAAATGATGCAATGATCCACCAATCAACTCCCCAGTAGTAGGAAGCCCAAACTTGTGGGTACTTTGTGACGTGGCAAGACAGCCGAGTGCCAAAATTTCTTTCTTTATGAATTCGTCACTATCGATGGAGAACCACCATCGTCACTTAAGGGTAAACTATCAAGCTATTACAAAAGAATTAATGGAGAATATTTTTATCCCCCTAGATATAACAATCCTCCATTCCATGAACTCATTTGCATACCTGAATCCTATAACCAAACATCTGTAGTGCTCCCAACAATGACACTGCCACCCCACTCCCATTATCTCTAGATGGAATGAACCATCGAGAAATCAAAGAAAGACCTAAAACATCCTCATCAACATTACCAGTCATAGTGAACACCTTCTACATCCTACATGTTAATATACATTAAAACTAAATTGTGTTATTGATGGATTATGTGGGGCTTCAATTAATTTCCAAAATAATGTGGGTTGGAGATGTTATTTTCTAATTATATTATATGGATTTCAAGAATATTAATTTATAGAAAATATAATAAATAAACATAAATAAATATTACTCTTATTAATGGAGACCATATTGAAAATATCAACGTGTTGTTAATAAATATATAAGATTTTTAAAAAATGAATAAATTCAAAATCATATTGTTAATTATTATATAACCAAAATTTAAATAAATTAACGATATTACATAAAAAATGAATAAATTAAATTAAATAAGTAAAAAAATTAATTGTTTTTCATGTTATTAATTAAATTAATTGAATAAAATTAAAAAATAATAAAATTTAATAAATAAATAATATTAAAATTTAAAATTATTGATGTGTGCAAAATATTTATTTTATAATGAAAATATAACAATTTATTAACCTTTATAATTTTTAATAATGGTTAAAATGTTATTATTTAACTAAAAATATACATATATAAATAAAAATTATTAATTATAAAAATTATTAATATTACTGAAAATAATATAGGAATAAATATTAAAAATTGTATAAATTATAGATAATACAAAAAATGGGAGATATTAAAAACTAATAAATAATATCAATTCAAAAAACATATAAAAATTTACATGGATAAATATGAATATACATACATGTATTATAATACCAAGAATGTTTAAAGTGGAAACATTGTATATGATACCCTTTAAGACACACAACACCATGAACATATGGAATTACAATAATTTTAGAATTTATAACAAATATTAAAAAATTATATAAAATATATAGCATTAAATTCACATGTTACGGAGTTGGTGTGAGGTGTGGACAACAAAGGTCTTCTTTAATGGCTTGCATTACACACAAGATCATGTTTCATCGAATAATAATGTATTAATTAAATATAATTATTTAAAATACTAATATAGAATGTAGAAATTGTGAAAATCATTATATATCATTTTAAAATATATAGTTTACATAAATAATTCCTTGGTTAAAAATTATTTATAAATTAATATAAGAACCAATTAAATAATAAAATTTTATTATAAAGAAAAAATTTTATGATAACCAAGCTATTTTTTAAATTTAAATAAAAATAATTGTAACACCCCATGATTTCATTTTTAGTTATTTTCTTTAATGTAATTCAATAGTTTGTGCTATAAGCAACGTCGAGTTCGAGCGCACCATGACTTACCAAACTCGTCATTCAAAAAGCAGTTATGAATAGTATTAACTAAATTTGATTTTTATATACTCCATATAATATTAACATCCATATTATGTGTTTCATAGAAATAATATAAGAACAAAAACAATTTTTCAAATAAAGGAATTCTTTTTCTGAAAAAGTAATTTTACCGCCATTTAAAGGCAATCATTTTTTTAAATATAATATAGGACACTTATATATATAAAATTTGACAAAATAAACATTGTTTTTTGAACCAAGACATAAAAATTTTGTTTTAATAAATTTTTTGTGTTTTTCTGATAATTTGAATAATTTTTGAATAGTGAAAAATAATAAATTTTAATTTAAAAAAAAATATTTTTAATCAAAATTATTTATATTGTAAAATTAAAAATTCGAATGGAATATAAGTATAATTAGATAATATTTTTATAATTTAATACAATTTATGTCATTGTATGTAATTTCACATTTAAAATTGACATAAACAATTGTCCATCTTTTGATTCTTTTTACTTTTTATAAATACTTATTTTGATGAATAGTGAAAAACATTGTGTTTCTGTTTAAAAACCAACATTTTATTTAGGTTATTATTTATTTTATTTAAATTTATTTTAATTAAAAATATATACATAATACAAATATTAGTTCAATGTATTTCATTAGAGTCATTATATAATAAAATTACATGTATAAAATTTTATTGAAAAATTTAACGTCATTTACCCACCTTTTAGGAACGTTAGAAAATTTTCATAAAACATTATTTTACCACGTCTATGGATTGAATTTAAAAAATCCAAGAAACATTATTGACATCAGTATGTAAAATATGGTTCAATAAGATGAAAATAATTAATTATGAATAATAACATTTGAATTTTTTTAACAACTCTTAAAATTTAATAGGGTAATTAAAGATAAAATTGATATTATTAATAAACTAAAAGATTTCCTAATTAAATTTTATAATTGCATGTCTATAGGAAACCGCATTATGAAAAAAAAAATAGTGATCCTTTTGGACTTCATGTAATAGAATAGGACATTTTTTATTATTTTATTTAAAGAAGAATTAAATGTGTCAAATTCCATGTTTAAAATCCTATAATTTGTTTATATAGGGTTATACATAAGATAAATTATACTTTATATATTAATTAGAAAGGCAAAATTATTTCCTGCATAATTTTCAATTATTTAATTTTTTATCACATTAAATAAATAAATGTAAATATGACATAATGACTATGTAGTAATTACCTTATTAATGAAATATAAAAATTTGATATTATAAATATCTATGTATATTTAAATATAGACTTATGTTGAATTACAATAAGTTTATATATTAATATAATATTTTATGTTTGATTAAGAAAATCTTATTCTAAATAATTATGTTGATAGGAATTTATCAAAAATCAAATACTAAATATTGTCAAAATTGACATAAAATTGTATTTAAAACATATACTATATTATATTTTGATTTAATATTCCTCATAATCTATGGATTATCCAAATTACTTAGATATGGTTACATATATATATAATGAACCTCTTGGTGTTCGTCTATATTTTTATAGTATGTTTATTAACAATTTATTATAATAATAATAGAATACTAGGTAAAAGTTATACTATTTAACTAAGAGTTAAATATAAAAGATATGGATAATAAGGTGACTTAATCCTGTCTAAAACACAATGTATTAGATGTTTTCTTCCCAAACACATTTTTAACTCTATATAAATCAATTCTGGAGGCATTATAAATTTAAAATGAATTTATAATAAAATAATAAATCAAGGTTTTCCTAAAGTGACCCTCACCTCTCTTATAAATGGGTACTTCCCCTTCTCTTAATTTCACACCTCCAAATCCATTTGGATCGAACAAAACCTACCCAAATATCCTTTAACCTACTATATATAAATCATAGATTTATTAATTTGATCCGAAATCAAACCTAAGGATCCGTTTTGATCAAATCAATAGGAAGCACCAAAAGAAGACGTAATAATTTTCTCACCTCTTTCGAAGATAAATAGTTTTTCCACTACCTCATTCTCTATAGTAACATAAAAAATTATAACTCCAGTACCATAATAATAATATGATGTAAATATAAATATGGTACCACCATATTCATTTTTCTATCCATCCTATGATTGAAATAGTCACCATATGTGCGTACATATGACTTACTATCTCCATGTCGTGGTGTAGTATTTATTTAACCCATCATTATTTGGATGGGAATAATAATGCTGTATAATTGATGTATATAATAAATATAAAATGTTAATGGTTTTTTATATATTAAATAATATCCTACTATATTCAATCTCACATTCAATTGAATGATATCATCACCCTTGCGTATGTATAGATTACAGTCTCCACGAATGCGAAGAGATTTATTCCCAATCGTAAGCATTCAAAACTAATTTTCATTTTATGATTAATAATAATGTTTAATAAATTAATATAATTATTCATATAAATAAAATACACCTGTATATATGAAAAATAACTTATGTAACAAAACATATAAAGGAAAATGAATCAGTTATCACCAGAAAAATGATACTACAAAATATTATTAA
Source organism: Viscum album (assembly GCA_963277665.1). Classification (NCBI taxonomy): domain Eukaryota; kingdom Viridiplantae; phylum Streptophyta; class Magnoliopsida; order Santalales; family Viscaceae; genus Viscum; species Viscum album. The sequence continues at coordinate 693,079,032 of OY728152.1, forward strand.
CAAAGAAATATTAGAATATCATCTATTGTATCATATTTATGTAAGTGGTTATTTTATAATTTAATAACATTAATTTAGATATTATAAAGGAATTTAACATACCCTCGACTATAGAAATGTACAAGGTAAGGGCTTTCTTATCTCACTTTAATTCGATGAGATTCCAATTGTTCATCACTTATTTATTTCATGTGGTGTATTGTGTACTGTCATTTGATATATATTATCATGATTATATTTATATTCATGTTATTATGTGATAAATTTGTTGTTGTTATCATTTGGTCATATGACTTTATTGATTATAACGTGCTATAGGGTTTTCATCTCTATTTTTTCCCTTGATATTCATGCTATATTGACAAGTGGGATATTGAAATTAAATGGAACTGCAATATATCTCTATCCGACTAACATAAATTAAACCCATCTTTACATTTCGTTTCCCTATGATACCCTTAATATGAACCCTTCTCCACTTCAATGTTGAGGACATATTATAAAATCTCCACATCATTTTTATAGTCATCGATCTATATCGAATTTTGTTGTCTAGTATTTTTCCCACCAATTTAGTGGTAAAAAATTCATCCAAGGGTAACAAAAAAGTCAGATTTTTATTGTGAAAACCATTTGATGATTACCTTGAATTCCTTAATGGATTCATTATATTCAATATTTAATGAAACCAATTATCTTTCCATTTTTAGTCATAGAGTATGAGGAAAATATTTATTGAATAACATTTACAAAAATTTCTTCAACATTATCTCATAGTTCTATTTACCATGATTCGTAATTTTGATTATTATCAACCAATGGTTAGCTTCTCCCTCCATATGATATACAACCAATAAAACCTTATCATTCTAAAAATATTGAATGATTTATAATATCTTCTCAATGGTGTTAATCTATTCATTCATGATTAAGGGATAAGTATATTTTTTAACATTAGTAGGGAATTATTGCATGATTTTCTCTACTGGGGGTTTTCTTATCTTGGGAGGGTATGCACGGTCTTCTTAATCCAGGTCATTATATAGATATTGATTTATCTAATAGTGTATCATGTTAATGTTTGTTATTCCTCCTATAATTGGGTTGGGAATATATTTTATGATTTCATTAAATTCCCCTTCAAAATAGTTGATAGTATACTTACTCCTATTTTTTTACATTTATAGAATAATAGGTTATTGTGGGTAATTATCATAAACTACATAACTCAAAATGGGGAATATAATAGAATTAAAAGGATAACATATAATTTACATTTATATACATAATTATGATTTTAAAGGTATGAATCTATGGTGTCCATGATCTATTTCATAACATTTATTCCTTGGAGAAATTTTTTTTATTTCCTTTTTAATGTTTCATATTGAATTTATTAATTTTATATTGAATATACCTTGGGAGTTTCCAACGACGTGCATATTAAGGGCATTTTTTTGTACTGGGTTACCAGGGGATATGCTATGAACTCTATGTTAGAGTTTTCACTCCTAGGTACTTATATTATATATCCACATCCACTTGTTCTATCCAAAGAAGGATTATTTTTATAAACTACATAGTCTATAACCTAAATAATATAAGGATTATTTCATATACATAGTATTATACATATAGTTTTTCACATGGGATATCAAATAATAATCCTAAAAGTAACTAATATTTTTTATCAAAACATTTATAAAAACCTTATCCTTTATTTCATATTTATAAACATTTTAATCAATTAGGTTGCAATTAGTTAAAACAAGATGATTAGGATGTTTACTATCTTTCAGATTTTGGAATAAAATATATAAACACATAACATGAAATATAACATCTTTATAGAAAATCACCTTTACATGATAGTAATAATCCAATTTACATTAAACATCATGGGATAACCTGGGGAAATACATAAGAATGTGGAATGATATAAATCCAAATAAGCTAATAATAATGGCCTAACATAAGGAAAATAATACATCCTAGGCAGTTGGAATATCAATGGGGCATAATGATGTGAGCATTATAAACATGAAGGCATAATATAACATTATAATCAAAAAGGAAACATGGAAAATGCTTTTACAACATAACAAACAACATCATTATTTAAGGGAAAGGAAAAATATGCAATGGCATAATGGTGGGAAAATTCCTATTATGGAATCATGTTCACTTACAATCCCAATAATAGGTATCAGCATACTAAAAATTACCCAATGCATTGGAGTATGCACTATGTAATACTGAATACAAAAGGAAATGCCGAAAGGAAAGGGGCCGGAAATACATGCCCAACAGAAAGTACAGTACATGTGAAAAACTAGAACACCTGTAGTAAAGTAAAACAACAACCACTGAGTTTTCCTCTTGGTCTACCACCTGAAGGGTGGGTTTAGATGGTCTCCATGGCATGTCGGGTACATCTGTCTACTCCGTGTACATCTCCCCATGTGGTCTTCCTCCAGGTACCATCCAACTAATCAAGTCTCCACCTCGATCAGTTATGTCTGTCGTTTGTATCCAACACAACATTGTGCTGGAAAAGCCCGTGTAGGGGTGAGTATATGATACTCAGTAGGGACCCCGAGACCCTCGATGGTCTCCCAGAATCTACTAAGGATAAACCACAGAATAGAGATACAATCACTATGTATCAACAAACCCTACGTAGGTAAATGTCCATACATATACCTATGTTATCAATCTCAGTTCGGCTCCTAACACTCGAGCCTAAGAACAACCCTGTCCACACAGGAAAGAAGTCAATCACATCGATGATAATGATTGAATGTCCAGACTCAACCCACACATGTATACAACTCATGATGAGGGGTGTATATGATTAGACGTAGCCTCGGAATCATCTCTTCTACCAAACCCACGTAGTATCCTAGTACAAAAGTCGTCGATGTCGATCCCATGGGGGATCCAAGTACAGTAATCATCTCTGCTGAAATCACCGAGGATCAATGTAGAGTAGTCATCACTGGCGAAGCCATGATGGATCCATGTACAGTAGTCATCACTGCATATCCCAAGAAGGATCAATGTACAGTAATCATCATCGTCGAACCCACGGAGGATTCCAGTACGGTAGTCATCGTAGTCTCATCCATCTTTAGGGTTCCCGCACTCAACACACTTAATTATGGGAGGGTCAGATCCTCGATCCAAGGGGTTGAAACATCAACAATCACGAAGTCCAGATTTTATGTATCCTAAAGTTCCATATCGTCTAAAGGAACCCAATGCTACATATGTCGCATCAATTAGACACTCGCTCTGAGAGATATTGGATTTTCTGTTACAGGGGCCCGGTTGGAAATACGCTCTTTCAAAACCCGTCCATTTTACAATGTCTTCCAAAACTCACATAGAGTACCGCAAAAGGAATGCCTCATCGCAAGGGTACTACTTCCACATATTGCGCATTGATCTGATGCATGATCGTGACATTATTCTCATTTAAGTGAAACATGCCCGGCATGTCAAGCCCGATGGGATGGCGTGTTGGCTCGTTCTGGCTTGGCGGGTGCGACCCAACTAAGAGGTCGGCACGAACTGATAATGTGCAGCCATACCTGGTGGGGCATGGTCTGGCCAATAGCAGGCAGCCCGACCTGCGCAAGGGCGTGACCGGGCCAGCTATTGGCCATGGCTCGGCAAAGCGACGCCACCCTCCTATCTGACCGGCTGAAGCTGGACGGTCCTCCCGACACGAATGGCCCGCGATTCATCTGCATGAGGCTGGTTCACGACTGCAACATTTGATTGTTTCCACCCCCATTATCCACCGCCTCACATAGTGAATTAAAAAAAAAGAAACAATGGAGGGTCGCCGGGCCATTTTCGTTTGGCTCGCGCCCTCCCCGTTAGGCGGTAACAATTGGCCATAGACAATAATTCACATTCAAAAACCAGAAGAGCATAATTATTATCAAACTAAAATTATACAATTTCCATAACTAAGATTCAAGAAAGGACCACATCAACGAGTCACAGAAGACACGCGTCGCGAAGGTCGGGTGTCGCGGAAATCAGCGTCGCGGAGAACTTTTTCATCCCGTCAACGGAGCAAGAGGAGTCGATTTCATTACGCAGGAAGATAATCCGAAGACGACGAAATTTACTTGACATCGAGGTGCGTCCGAGGAAGAATCATTTTCAGAATAAGTCCTCCATGTTCTTCATCGGGGATGTTCTTCGTTGAAGAATGGTGTTCTTCGTCGAAAAGAAATAAAAGGCTCCAAATTTAATAGAATTTCCATGCAATTCAAATTAATTCAAATTAGGTGCCAATTAATTAATTTAGATATTAAGTAGATAGGTTGTCACATTCAACAGGTGGTAGGTGAAGAGGCTCCACCATAATGAGGTTCGGTGTGAAATAATTAAGGGGGATGGTTGAATGTTATTTGAATTAATAAGGGGGTTCATTGGAGTTTATTAGGGGCTCGTGTGGTCTCCTCCCTTAATTTGATCATCCCAAGGGAAGTTATGTGGGGTGTGAGCCCCACCATCAACTTCCCATTCAAGGAAATAACCACCTCATTAATTAATTTGTGTAACAAAACAAATTATTTAAATTACTATGAAACCCTAAAATAAAACTTTTCCTCTCATCCAAACACATCTGTGATAAAGGTCTCCTTAGACAATTACCGACATTGTGAGTTCATCGGTGTACTCAGATATCAATTTCGAGCACCAGATCAAAATATAGAAAATCATGCAAGTACGTTTACTAAACATATAAAAAAAACTTTATAATTTGATTTCGGGAACACCGGGCCTTAGAATCAGGTGCTATCGGAAACAGCAGACTCGTAAAATTTCAAAGTATAAAAAAAATCCCTGAAATTTTCGGGCCTTTACATTAGCCCAACCAATGGGATTTATGTCCTTGTAATTCTACAACACAGAATATGGAAAAAAAGTGGGTACTGAGCACCCAGCTGAGCCTCTCGCTCCTATGTGCTCTCCTGGAGGTTCTAGTGCTGTTAGTGAATGCGCACCATAGGAATAAACCATCCACGTAGGACCTGATCATGTAGATCCTTGATCTCCACTGGGACCTCTGTTAATTTCACCCCATCATCAATGTTTAGCTCCCTATGGTCGATGATGTCAGATGGGTCGTGCATGTATCTCATCATCCGAGATTCGTGGAAGATGTCATGAACCCGGTGTAACTGAGGTGGAACAACCATGCAGTAGGACACCTCTCCTACTCTATTGAGGACTTGGAAAGGTTCGATGAATAATAGAGACAACTTGTTGCCCCAACCAAATCTACACATACCTCATTGAGGTGAGACCTGTAAGAAAAATGTGGTCACCATCATCGAACTCTGGTGGTCTCTGTCTCCTATTAGCATAGGACTTCTGTTGGCTCTATGAAGTCCTTATCTGATCCCGGATGATCTGCACCTTCTACGTCGTAGCCTGCACCATCTCTATTCCTATAAGTGCAGAGTCTCCTGGGTCAGTTCAGCACAGAGGTGATTTTAATGTTCGTCTATACAGTGCCTCGTAAGGGGCCGTCATGATGGTGGAGTGGTAGTTGTTGTTGTACGCATACTCAAACAAGGATAGGTGATCCTCCTAGCTACGACCAAAGTCATGGAGAAATGCATGGAGCATGTCCTCGAGATTCTGAATGGTCCACTCCATCTGACCATCCGTATGAGAATGGAAAGTGGTGCTAAGATGTAGCTGCATCCCAAAAGCCTCCTATCACCCCTTCCAATGGTGGGATGTGAAACGAGCATCTCAATCAGAGATGATAGTCGATGGCACACCATAAAGTTGTATGATCTCCTTAATGTAGAGGCTCCCCATGCTCTCCACTATGCTCTTCTCTCTGATCGGTAGTAAGTGGGACGACATGGTGATTTGATCTATGATACCCCAAATAGTGTCATTTCCTCTTGATTTACGAGGAATCCCAGTCAAAAAAACCATATATATCACATCCCACTTCTACTATGGGACCACTTAGGGTTGTACCAAGCCTTATGGTGCCTGGTTCTCTGCCTTCACTTGTTGACAAGTGAGGCGTCGTGATACGAACTCTGCTACAACATTATTCATACACATCCATTAGTGCTGTCGTATGAGATCTCGATACATCTTCGTGACTCCTTGATGTATCTCTAAAGGGGAAGTGTGGAATTCCCTCATAACCTCCTCTTGTATTGGGACCAGTACCATGGTACGTCCCAGGAAGATGATGAAGTTATTCTTTCATTCAGAAAATCCCTCAGGTGCATTTATTGAGGATATCTGAGCAAGTCATGTCTCGCAGTCAAGGTCCCCACATTGTGCCTCTCTGCCTCACTAAATAACTGGAGAAGTGACAGTGAGAGACTGAAGGAAAAGTATGCTCCATCTCTATCCACAAAGGATATATGCAATGCAGAAAGTTTCTCTATTGCCTCCCCTAGCAGCTGAATTCCCTATCTCATACTGATATCATCAGCTACAATGTTCCATTACCTAGGAGTATAGACTATCACAAAGTCATAGACTTGGATGAACATGAGCCACAATAACTATCTTAGGTTCAGGTACCTCTGTGAGAAGATGTACCTGAGACACTGCTGGTCAGAATAGACTATAAATAGCTCACCCATAAGATAGTGTCATGACATCTTCATGGGAAAGACTACTACTGCTAACTCAAGGTCATGGGTATCGTAGTTCTGGTCATGTTGTCTCAACTGACATGAACCATATGCGATAATTTCTCACTCCTTCATCAGGTCACACCCGAGTTTAGTACCTGATGCGTCGCAGTATACTACGTATCCAACACCCACCTCTGGTAGCCTCAACATGGGAACACTAGTCAATCTCTTACTCAGGTCCTGAAAGATCCACTGACATCTATCTGACCACAAAAAGTGTTTCACCTTCTTCATCAGGGCTGAAATTGGTGCTTCAACTCTAGAGAAGTCTGTCACTAACCTTCGATAGTATACTACCAGACCCAGGAAACTCCACACCTCTGTCATGGTCCTAGGTGGCTCCCAAGAAATTACTACCTCGATCTTAGCTGGACCCACTACAACTTCTGCTTCCAAGAGGACGTGTCCCACAAAGTGAACCTCTCATATCCAGAACTAGCACTTCGAGAGAATACCATAAATCTTGTGCTCTCGGAGTGTATCTAGTATAACCTTCAAGTAGTAGGCCAGCTCCTCTTTAGTAGTAGAGTAAATAATTATTTATACGATGAAGACTATGAAATAACAATTGAGGTATGGCTGTAATATCCTATTCAAGAGACTCATGAACACTACTACAGCTTTGGTTACACCTAATGGCATAACCAAGAACACGTAGTGGACATATCGACAAATGAGGGCCATCCTCTTCCCATCCTTTTCTTGAACTCCGAGAAGGTGAATGATACATATGTCTCATCAATCAGACACTCGCTCTGAGAGATATTTGATTTTCCGTTACAGGGGCCCGGTTGGAAATACTTATATTGTGTTTTCTATTGTGTGTGTTTACATTTAATAGAAGTATGCACTATGTAATATTGAATACAAAAGGAAATTCCGAAAGGAAAGGGGCCCAAAATACATGCCCAACAGAAAGGACAGTACATGTGAAAAACTAGAACAACTGTAGTAAAGTAAAACAACAACCACTGAGTTTTCCTCTTGGTATTCCACATGAAGGGTGGGTTTAGATGGTCTCCATGGCACGTAGGGTACATCTGTCTACTCCGTGTACATCTCCCCAAGTGGTCTCCCTCCAGGTACCATCCAACTAATCAAGTCTCCACCTCGATCAGTTATGTCTGTCGTCGGTATTCAACACAACATTGTGCTGTAGAAGCCCGTGTAGGGGTGAGTATATGATACTCAGTATGGACCCCGAGACCCTCGATGGTCTCCTGGAATCTACTAAGGATAAACCAAAGAATAGAGATACAATCACTATGTATCAACAAACCCTACGTAGGTAAATGTCCATACATATACCTAAGTTATCAATCTCAGTTCGGCTCCTAACACTCGAGCCTGAGAACAACCCTGTCCACACAGGAAAGATGTCAATCACATCGATGATAATGATTGAATGTCCAGACTCAACCCACACATGTATACAACTCACGAAGAGGGGTGGATATGATTAGACGTAGCCTCTGAATCATCTCTTCTACCAAACACACATAGGATCCTAGTACAAAAGTCGTCGTTGTCGAACCCATGGGGGATCCAAGTATAGTAATCATCTCTGCTAAAATCACCGAGGATCCATGTAAAGTAGTCATCACTGGCGAAGCCATGGTGGATCCATGTACAGTAGTCATCGCTGCATATAACAAGAAGAATCAATGTACAGTAATCATCATCGTCGAACCCACGAAGGATTCCAGTACGGTAGTCATCGTAGTCGCATCCATCTCTAGGGTTCCCGCACACAACACACTTAATTATGGGAGGTCAGATCCTCAATCCAAGGGGTTGAATCATCAACAATCACGAATTCCAGAGTTGATGTATCCTAAAGTTCCATATCGTCTAAAGGAACCCGATGCTACATATGTCACATCAATCAGACACTCACTCTGAGAGATATTGGATTTTCCATTACAGGGGCCTGGTTGGATATACGCTCTTTCCAAACCCGTCCATTTTACAATGTCTTCTAAAACTCACATAGAGTACCACAAAAGGACTACCTCATCGCAAGGGTACCAGTTCCACATATTGTGCATTGATCAGATGCACGATCGTGATGTTATTCGCATTTAAGTGAAACAGGCCCGGCATGTCAAGCCTGATGGGATGGCGTGTTGCATCGTTCTGGCTCGGCAGGTGCGACCCAACTAAAAGGTCGACATGAAATGATAATGTGCATCCCTACCTGGAAGGGCATGGTCTGTACAATGGCAGGCAGCCCGACCCGCGCATGGGCGTGACCGAGCCAGCTGTTGGCCATGGCTCGGCAAAGCGACGCCACCCTCCTTTCTGACCAACTGAAGCTGGCCGGTCCTCCCGGCACGAATGGCCCGCGGTTTATCTGCATGTTGTTGGTGCACGACTTCCACCTTTGATTGTTTCACCCCCATTCTCCACTGCCTCCCGTTGCGAATTAAAAAAAAAAGAAACAATGGAGGGTCGTCGGTCCGTTTTCATTTGGCTCGCGCCCTCCCCGTTAGGCGGTAACAATTAGCCATAGACAATAATTCACATTCAAAAACCAGAAGAGCATAATTATTATCAAACAAAAATTATACAATTCCCATAACTAAGATTCAAGAAAGGACCACATCAACGAGTCAAAGAAGACATGCGTCGCGAAGGTCGGGCGTCGCGGAAATCGGCGTCGCGGAGAACTTTTTCATCACGTCAACGGGGCAAGAGGAGTCGATTTCATTACGCAGGAAGATAATACGAAGATGAAGAAATTTACTTGACATCGAGGTGCGTCCGAGGGAGAATCATTGTCAGAATAAGTCCTCCATGTTCTTCATCGGGGATGTTCTTCGTTGAAGAATGATGTTCTTCGTCGAAAATAAATAAAAGGCTCCAAATTTAATAGAATTTCCATGAAATTCAAATTAATTCAAATTAGGTGCCAATTAATTAATTTAGATATTAAGTAGACAGGTTGTTACATTCAACAGATGGTAGGTGAAGAGGCTCCACCATAATGAGGTTCGGTGTGAAATAATTAAGGGGGATGGTTGAAAGTTATTTGAATTAATAAGGGGGTTCATTGTAGTTTATTAGGGGCCCGTGTCGTCTCCTCCCTTAATTTTATCATCCCAAGGGATGTTATGTGCGGTGTGAGCCCCACCATCAACTTCCCATTCAAGGAAATAACCACCTCATTAATTAATTTGTGTAACAAAACAAATTATTTAAATTACTATCAAACCCTAAAATAAAATTTTTCCTCTCATCCAAACACATCTACGATAAAGGTCTCCTTAGACAATTACCGACATTGTGAGTTCATCGGTGTAATCTTATATCAATTTCGAGCACCTGATGAAAATATAGAAAATCATGCAAGTACGTTTACTAAACATATAGAAAAAAACATTATAATTTGATTCCGGGAACACCGGGCCTTAGAATCAGGTGCTATCGGAAACAGAGGACTCGTAAAATTTCAAAGTATTAAAAAAATCCCTGAAATTTTCGGGCCATTACATTAGCCAAACCAATGGGATTTATGTCCCCGTAATGCTACAACACAGAATATGGAAAAAAATGGGGTACTGAGCACCCAGCGGAGCCTCTCGCTCATATGTGCTCTCCTGGAGGATCCCGTGCTGTTAGTAAATGTGCACCACAGGAATCAACCATCCGCGTAGGACCTGATCATGTAGATCCTTGATATCCACTGGGAGCTCCATTAATTTCACCCCATCATCAATGTCTAGCTCCCTGTGGTCGATGATGTCAGATGGGTCGTGCATGTATCTCATCATCCGAGATTCGTGGAAGATGTCATGAACCCGGTGTAACTGAGGTGGAACAACCATGCAGTATGACACCTCTCCTACTCTATTGAGGACCTAGAAAGGTTCGATGAATCGTAGAGATTACTTGTTTCCCCGACCAAATCTACGAATACCTCATTGAGTTGAGACCTGTAGGAAAATGTTGTCGCCATCATCGAACTCTGGTGGTCTCTTTCTCCTATTAGCATAGGACTTCTCTCGGCTCTATGAAGTCCTTATCTGATCCCGGATGATCTGCACCTTCTACGTCGTAGCCTGCACCATCTCTATTCCTATAAGTACAGCCTCTCCAGGGTCAGTTCAGCACAGAGGTGATCTGAATGTTCGTCTATATAGTGCCTCGTAAGGGGCCATCATGATGGTGCAGTTGTAGTTGTTGTTGTACGCAAACTCCAACAAGGATAGGTGATCCTCCCAGCTACGACCAAAGTCATGGAAAAATGCATGGAGCATGTCCTCAAGATTCTGAATGGTCCACTCCATCTGACCGTCCGTATGAGAATGGAAGGTGGTACTCATATGTAGCTGCGTCCCAAAAGCCTCATGTCACCCCTTCCAATGGTGGGAAGTGAAACGAGCATCTCAATCAGAGATGATAGTCTATGGCACACCATAAAGTTGTATGATCTCCTTAATGTAGAGGCTCCCCATGCTCTCCACTATGCTCTTCTCTCTGATCGGTAGGAAGTGGGATGACATGGTGATTTGATCTATGATACCCCAAATAGTGTCATTTCCTCTAGATTTACGAGGAATCCCAATCAAAAAAACCATAGATATCACATCCCACTTCTACTATGGGACCACTTAGGGTTGTACCAAGCCTTCTGGTGCCTGGTTCACTGCCTTCACTTGTTGAAAAGTGAGGCATCGTGATACGATCTCTGCTACAACATTATTCATACCCATCCATTAGTGTTGTCGTATGAGACCTCGATACATCTTCGTGACTCCTTGATGTATCTCTAGAGGGGAAGTGTGGAACTCCCTCATAACCTCCTCTTGTATTGGGACCAGTACCATGGTACGTCCCAGGAAGATGATGAAGTGATTCATTCATTAAGAAAATCCCACACGTGCATTTATTGAGGATATCTGAGCAAGTCGCGTCTCGCAGTCAACATCCCCACATTGTGCCTCTCTGACTCAGTAAATAACTGGAGAAGTGACAGTGAGAGACTGATGAAAAAGTCTGCTTCATCTCTATCCACAAAGGATATATACAATGCGGAAAGCTGCTCTGTTTCCTCCCCTAGCAGCTGAATGCCCTATCTCATACTGATATCATCAGCTACAATGTTCCATTACCTAGGAATATAGACTATCACAAAGTCATAGACTTATTAGAACATGAGCCACAATAACAATATTAGGTTCAGGTACCTCTTTGAGAAGATGTACCTGAGACACTACTGGTCAGAATAGACTATAAATAGATCACCCATAAGATAGTGTCGCGACATCTTCATGGGAAAGACTACTACTGATAACTCCAGGTCATGGGTATCGTATTTCTGGTCATGCTGTCTCAACTGACATGAACCATATGTGATAATTTCTCACTCCTTCATCAGGTCACACCCGAGTTTAGTACATGCTGCGTCACAGTATACTACGTATCCAACACCCACCTCCGGTAGCCTCAACATGGGCACACTAGTCAATATTTTACTCAGGTCCTGAAAGATCCACTGACATCTATCTGACCACACAAAGTGTTTCACCTTCTTCATCAGGGATGAAATTGGTGCTTCAACTCTAGAGAAGTCTCTCAAAAACCTTCGATAGTATACTACCAGACCCAGGAAACTCCACACCTCTTTCATGGTCCTAGGTGGCTCCCATGAAATTACTACCTCGATCATAGATGGACCCACTACAACTCCTGCTTCCGAGATGACGTGTCCCACGAAGTGAACCTCTCCTATCCAGAACTAGCACTTCGAAAGCATACCATAAATCATGTGCTCTCGGAGTGTATCTAGTATAACCTTCAAGTGGTAGGCCTGCTCCTCTTCAGTAGTAGAGTAAACCATTATTTATACGATGAAGACTATGAAAAAACAATTGAGGTAAGGCTGTAATATCCTATTCAAGAGACTCATGAACACTTCTATAGCTTTGGTTACACCTAATGGCATAACCAATAACACATAGTGGACATATCGACAAATGAGGGCCATCCTCTTCCCATCCTTTTCTTGAACTATGAGCAAGTGAATGCTAGACCTGAGGTCTATCTTCAAGAACTAACATGATCCCTTGAGCTGATCAAAGTGTCCTTTAATCCTCGATAGCGGGTATTGGTTCTTCATGGTCCCCTGATTCAGGCGACGGTAGTCGACACACAGTCGCAAGTTCACATCCACCTTCTTGGAGAACAAAATCGAAGAAGCCCATGGTGAAACACTGGGTCGAAAGAATCCCTTTAACTGCAAGTCCTCCAGCTGTACCCACATCTCACGAAGCACAGAGGGAGACATTCAATATGCTTGAGTAGAAATACATCATGATGAAGGAGATTACATTATGAAGGGTTTCACATGTTTCTTATGAGATGATTATGAAATAAATCATGTTCGTTCTGAAATTAATTATATTTTAATTCATAACGTTTAGTGACCTTATTTCCTATTTTTTGGATCATAATACTTTTTAAGGGATATATAGATTAATTTTCATGACCTGACCATACCAGGTCATACCCATGACCTCCCCAATTATATGAACAATATGATTTGGGACGGTGACCAACACTATGTAAGAATAAATAAAAAATAGGTGGTGATATACTAATGGAAATTTACACACAGTTATCTAAAATCCCACAGAATGTAAAATTTCAAACAACTGAAAAAATCGAAATCATACATCTATAATCCCACAAGATTGTATGATATTGATGTACTAATAACAGAGATAATGTGAAATACAACCAAAAAAAAGTCCAAACAGCTTCTTTGATGAGTATTAAAGAATAATTCATGCAATGTGTCACCATCATGGTTTGAAAATAACTTTATATACTCTATCATCAGCCTAAAATCCATAGACATCGTCAAATGGGCCATCATATGTATAATACATGACTTGTGCGTGAATATCCAATGATAGGGTGTGTATAAAAATGCCCAGAATCACACCCATAAAAAATAAGAAAATTCACCAAGTATAGTCATAATTATACATGATATAATAATAAATGTATTATATAAACCCCTAGATATATTATACAATGAAATCATACAACTATAAAGTCATAAAAAACTACCATCCACATGATTCTTCCCAATGCAACACTCGCTCAGGAAAGAAACACACCATAATCTATGTTATCGGCAGAGACACATGATGAAGAGGTCAAAATTCTATGAAACTACATATTAATTCCCGATTGTCAAAGAATAACCTAATAATAATATAATTGGTTATGCGTAGAAACAATGGGGGACACCTAGAACACAAACTAATTAAAATTTCTACATAGAAAATTTTATGTTAATAATATTACAAAACCTACTGATATTGACTAAAGAATGAAGGATCATCACCCTACTCATGGATTTCAATCCGATCAAAAAAAACCATCCATGGGAATAAATATGATATTGAATCACAATCTAGTATCATGGAGTGACACCAAAACTCTTTTGAAAACTCATTATTCATATTGGATCACAATCCTATGATGTGGATTTAATGCTACAATATACCCTCTACGAAATTTGATAAAGAAAAACACAGAAAAAATAAATTTCTATACAAATGTTACATTAATCTAAAAACACGATTGATGGGGATACATTATGTGTACATTTTGTACCCAATGTTTCATGTTATCCCCTAATCCTCATTTATGGTGAGGCATCATATGAAATGTAAATTAGAAGACACACCCCATGTAGTGATCACGTTGAACATGCCAATGTGATTATATAAAATATTACGTTTCTGGACCCATGTACCATTCACTATATAGATGTCCATGTTTGTGTATACATGGTTGTCTGTGCATCCATGTACAAAAAATTTCTATCTCCCTGTACATTTTTTCATGTAAATGTAGTTTCGAAATTACATGTTGATCCACTAGAGGGGACACATTTTGTGTGATATGGGTCACTTTTATTGTGATCCCTAAATTTATGATGAATCTCAATATACTACTTCGATGGATCAATAGTATATGAAATATTAAAATACACACTATGTTTATTGAGATTTTACAGAAACAATGGTCCTCTTCTGCATCATCATTAAGCCATCAGAGCCACTCACACATTAGAAACATTAGATCAGGGGTTGTCAAAGCCTCACATCTTTAGATATTGTACATCTCGGTTTCTATTCATCTCATGAATCATTCTTTCGATCCATCAATATTTGAATCATACATTTCTATGAAAAAAATGAATAAAACATCATATTAACTAATACTCCATCGATCTATATATCATTTTGATTGATTAATGACCTGAAATATCCAAAGTGTCTCATACCCATTTTTTTGACTCTTTGTGACAAATATTCATTACCTAATAATAAAAAAATGGGAATTTCTCAAAGAATTTTCCAAAATAAATTCCAATTATGATTGAATGTAGAAATAGTGTAGAAAACCATAAGACATAAAATGTGATTAATGATCCTATAACATTGAATGTTTGGCCTTCAATTTTTCTGCTGATAATGGAAAAATAATAGGGGAAAATATATATGAACAAATAAACAATTCCGTTAATTTAATTTCATCGATGAATCACAAATCAATAATTTTCATGTAATTGATCCTTGTTCATCCAATATAATAAAATATTATGGAAATTTAAAAAATAAAACATCCATACATTAATTTTTATCGCTTTTTTATGAATATAAATATCATTTTAATAATTGAGGAGATCCAATATTCATTTGAAAAAATGATCCAAGATACACATCTGATTTGTTTTCATTCACCCGAAATTCTCTACAATGGTGGTTGGAATATACAGGATTTGAATATCCATTGAAGAAGAAATATTATAAAAAAATTTATTTTTTAATTTATTAACTATTCCAAAATAAAAAAATAAAAAAATTCCTTTAATTAATTAATTATACATGCAATTAATTTTTCGCAATAAAACCCATACTAAAATCGATTACATATCACATGAGGTAATATCCTTTTTTTGAACTCAATGGCTACAATTATTTTCTAATCTACCCCAATGCTGTGGTGTATTATATTTTTAATATAAAATTCATGTGTGTGATATTTAATATGTTTAATATATTTCTAACAATTATTTCGAGAAACCTAGGCCACTGAATGAAACATCATCTCATTTCCTGGCCACAAAAATAATTCATATAGTTACAAAAAATAATAAATTGTGATTTTTAGTAAATAAAATCACCCCACAATTAAGATTTTCTATATTAAAATTAAAAAATCAAGATAAAAAATATGAGGGTAGTAGTATCACATATGGTCATCCAATCCCAGGTCCTCTCCTGATAATTTTCATGCTTCCATTTGACATGAACAAGGGGAATCAAATTCCCAATAATTATCCTCTTCATATGTTCCTCAATCTGCAGGAAGTACTCTTCCTTGGTAGACCCATTCTCAATTTCTAATGCACCCCCGTTGATAATGTGTTATGGGTCATGTTTATATCTCATTTTATTTGACACATTGATGACATTGTGAAACCATTAAAACTATGTTGATATTTCTATGTGTTATGACACAAATCTAACTCTGTGATGTTTCTAGAAATGACCAATTATTATAGGAAAAAACGTGTTTCCGTAGACAAATTCCTCAATCCCCATTAATCTGGTATGCTCAATAACACATATTCTCACTCCCCAATATATATATGTCTCTATCAACTATCTACAAAACTCATATGATCGCTCTATGTAGATCTAATATAGTAATGTATAATCTACTCCTTCACTATAGTATCTCAAACTAACACATGGACCATGATTGAAGAATCGCCTATATCAATCAAATTATTTAGTGGCCCATATGTTTTCCTTAAAAAATCCAAGAATGGTTCCGTATAAATGGTAGAACTATAGATATTTTTGTTAAAAACACAACCAAGGGTTAATGATCCTCAAATCCATTGAAACATTCGAACAGAAAGCCTACAACATGTACTTTGTCACCTGAATGGTATTCCCTATATGTATATTAGTGTCAGGGAGAAACACTGTTCAAAAATGTAACTCAGTTCTAATGGTCTCCTATTATCATAACCACAATATATATGTGATGTGATAATCCCCTCTATAGAAAATCATCAAGGGGACTCCATGGAATCCTAATATATCCTACATGTAGAGGTGTCTGATGATCACTATTTAACTATACTCTAAAATAATTAGGATGTTGGCCGACATAGTGTGTCAGTCTGTGATCAACCAGATGAAATATTGTACCATATAATTATATAATTTTTTCATAAAATATTTCCCACATAAACCATCTTACATAATCCCAGGAACATCAATGAGTTTATCCATTTATTCTAGAACCAGATGATCTGAATTCACCTACTAAAATGTGAGTCATTGAGAGACAAAATCTACAACACACATCTTCATTATCATCCACAAAAACATTCAAAGGATTTACATGTACATATTAATCATACCAAGATTTCAGAACTTGTGTGATGTAAGAAAATAAAGCAAACCTCTCCCCCATAGTGGAAAAGGTAGAATTGTCCATATTTTGAAAAGGATATCATGCCACCAACATTCCGAATATCCATTAAGAACATGTACAATGGATATCTGAGTACGTAACCTCTAACTGTCAGTATCTACATGATGAGAATACATGAAAACAATAAAATAGGTGGGGTAACAATCATATTCTTTATATATGAACCAAAATATTTTTCCACAGTGGGTAATTATAAGGAGTTTATCTTCTCTGAACCCTATTTCCACAAAATATAATAATATGTATTTCTAAAAGCATCAACCACCACATTTAGCAAGCATGGATTACATAAAATCTCAAAGTCATAATCATGTAGGAACATTACCCATTAACGTTATTTCATATTAATCTCATTCTATGATAAGATAAATGTTAGAATCTTGTGGTCCGCAAAAAAGTATGATACCATCACTCATTAGGCAGTGTTTCCACATTATCATTGCAAAGAATACCAATAATATCTCATGATAATTGGTATCATATTTTTTCTCAATTATCCTCAATAAAACATGAACAATAGTTAATAACGTCATATCTATTCATTATTACAAAACTGATACCAGTGCGTGATGCATCAAATAAAACTACATACTCAACACCCTCCTATTGAAATCATGTGATGGGAGAACATATCAAAAATTTCCCAATATCTTGTTAAAACTGCTGAAATATTTATGTCAACACAAAAGTATTCCCTATTTTGAGAAAAGATATAATTTTTTCTTACACTCTAGTGAAATGAAGACAAATTCACAAATATTACCTGAAAAACAATAAGAAACAATGTGCCATGGTATCACTATTGGAACAATCTCAATATTGAACTACTTTAACCATTTCAGTGTCTACTTCCACTCCTTACTTTAAACTTACGTGTCCCAAAATGTGGATCTTTTGAATCCAAAACTATAACTTTTCAGAGATTACGGTATGTGAAGTACTCTCAGAGTGTTTCCAGGAATATAATAAAGTCACTTGTGTGATCCTCCATTGTTGATGAATACACAAAGATGTCATTAATGATGAGATCCTTTAACTGTTCTATATAAGGATGAATGATTCCATTCAAGAGTCTCACGAACACCGCTAGGGTGCTCATTAGGCTGAAAAACATCACCATATAGTCATAGTAAATAATGGGACATCTCAATTCTATCTTGGTATATCCTCAACCTGTACCAAAAGATGGCGATAACCATATCAGAGTTCAATCATCAAGATCCATCAGACACCACTCAACAAAGAAAAATGGTCATCTATTCTCAGTAGTTAATTCTTTTTAATCACAATCCATGGATTCATGTGCCTTCAATATATGAAAAAAAATCAATTTCACATCCACCTTCATGTCAAAAAAACACTAGGCATGCGATGATGGGAAATGGGATTCACAAATCCATAAACTTGTATGTTGTTGGTCTATACCCTCATTTTTCAATGATCTGAGGGAGTAACGTGTTATGCTATTTCAAATATTAGTTCCCTCATGGGGTTCATGTTAATGCTGATGTCTAGCTATAAATATGATTGTAAAACTAACACATCCTCAAGAATGAAATCCAAATATTATTCCACCACTATAATACACTGATAGGGAAAAGAATCCACATCATCAAGAATCATTCTATCAAAATGGGGAGTACTATGATATATTCTCCATTTAATGAACTTATATTACTCCACCTTGTATTTATTTTCCCAAAAAAAGGAATACCTCATACTTTCACTATTGAAAAGTTACAATTTTGACATAATAAATTCATATCAAGAATATATTGTCGATATGCATTTAATACCTAATATAACATCATATGGAATCATTGATTCTAAAAGGAGATCCCATAAAAAACACTAAACTCACATCATCAATTCGAATTTTTGGAACAACTGCACTTTCATTTGGCCATGACCTACAAAAGTCTCCAACTGCAATGGTTGATCCAATTGATTAATCAGGGACTCCAATTCTCAAATTAGAGAAGTTTCATTGAAGTAATAAGTTTAATCTTGGTATAAAAATACAGTTGATAGTGTAGACATGAACCAAATCATTAATAGTATCATTGAAGGATAATCAAGGAAATAGGCCTCTATATCCCATAGATGGAATCATCCCTATCCACAAGATCCATGATCTTGAAACATATAAATTGGTGGTGGGGTAGTAATATTTCATATCTCTGACCATGTCCAGCTACTCTTTTGGCCACTTTGAAACATCCTCCACCTTCCAGACCAACCTTATCCTAACTATCACTCACTATCTCAGTGGTCCCTCAACAATCTCAACATTAACTATATTATGGGTTAGAAAATATTGAGCCTGGTGTCCCCGACCATTGTAGGAGAAACACAACCTATCCCATAGATGATTTGAGAAAACCATAGTTCTTCCACCACTGATCATAGGACATTGGATAGACTATAGATTCTTCTGATAAGATTTGATCCTAGTGTATGTTGTTGGCTTCCTACTAAAGAGGTCTAATTTACTAGATTACCACTAATAGAACCCACTTCCCATGTCATCTCTTCTAGAAAGACTTAAATATCCATTGATCTTAGAAGAATCCTATTATATGTGGGAATGAATATAGAAACCATTAAATCCATCATGTACTTATGTAATTCATGCTAAAAGGTATACTTATTGAAGAAAATTTAACAACACAAACACTTATCATTGAAAATTTACTTCATAAAGTATGGTATACAACACATACATGGAATCAATAAACCAATTAAAATGTCATTCTCATAAATTGAGAATAAAATAACCGATATTCAATGAAATTAAATAACATATTCTAATCAAATAGTAACATGACATTTGGAATAGTAACATGATAATTTGGTATAGTGCATCGGCATATGGAATATTAATCTAACCTATGACTGTATAAATTTTTTGTCACCTTATATATTTAAATATTATTGAATTATATCATAGTATAAGTAAATAATTTTTTAAAAAATTCAAAATTATTGGTTGATAGATTTGAAATAAAATGTTCATTTACTATTTTAATATTATTATAAATATTTAAAATAAAATTATACTATATAAAAAAGTTTCTGAAATGTATATTTTTTGTCTTATTATTATATCATAATTTTAATAGACCATAAGAAAATTTCAATTTTTCATAAATCAGTTATAATTTAAAACATTATATTTTTTGACTAAATGATGATATTAAAAAAATTAAATTTATCATATTTGGAATATTATAGAAATAACATTAACAGAATTTTTAAGTAATGGGGCTCAAAAAAATGTGTACTATGAATTTTTTGAATTTTTATGAAAAGGGTGATTTTTTTTGTTAATTTTGAAATGTTGTAATTTATAGTATTTAATATATTTCTGATTCTTTTAGTTATGTATGATTAATAGAAAAAATAAATCAATTATATTTTACTCCAAATATCTATTCACATTAGTTTTTAATATAATCAGAATTATTCACATTATATAGTGATAATTATAAACTAATAAATGAAATAATTGATACCACCCTATTGTCCCCTCTAAATACCACCACTAACCAGCTATTCACCTCTCACCACTCAATCCTTGCAGCTTTTCCATGTTCTTGCATATCCTCTTCAATTTCCTCTCCCCCATTTTCACGATCATTTGGTTCAAAAAATTCAATGTCCAACTTCCCTATGAATGTTCTCAATGGGGATAATTCAAAAGGTAAATCTCATTTCTTTTTCTTTTAATTTATTTTCAATTTATTGTCTTTTATTATATTATCATATCCTCCCCTGATCCATGTGGAATGACTAATATAGTAACTTTTAAATATATAAATTCTATCATGTTAATGGAATATCCAACATAACACTCCATTCACTCTCTCATATTCTAAAAAAGATATAATCATATATGATGTTTCAATTTGCTGAAATCATGGATGAAGCACTTTAATTTCCCATTACCACCATAAATTTTAGTGCTAAAAAAATTTAATAGTTGAATAATATTGAATATTTGGTGTTATAATATTTTAATGTTATGGAAAAATTATTTTTTTCCAATATAAAATAATAAAACAAAACTAGTTTTTCATGATCATTAAACTGCCAATATAATCTAAATCAATATTACAAACATTATATATAAGGATTCATCCTCATTCAATATATTAAAATGAAATATATATCCCTTATAAATAAATTGTGTTTATTAATATCATATAATAACAATTATCGAAATTTATTTCCATTTAACAAGATCCCCCATTCTTGAATACAAGAAAACACATAATGAAAACCAAAAAAAGTAAACACACTAGAAGGATGGAATTCAAAACCATAATTCATTAAAAATTATATTAATGGATGTAATGAAATTATAATAAATCTAATACATGTTTAATAAGTTATTAATTTATTTATTAATGAATCTAATTTGACTATACATGATATTAAAAGTGAAGAAAGAACTCATAAATAAGGTAATGGGATTTCACAAACCCAATTTCCATTGATTGTAGGACTATTATTTTATGAAATCAATTCAATATGGGGACTATTATAATAAAATTTCAATATTTTTAACTTTTTTTATTGGATATAAATGTTTATATTAAGTTTTTATGATAATTAAAAATGTTTTTGTCTTAAATAATGATTCTTTTCAAACACACATTTTGACTCCTCTTTAGTTATATCATCTTCACTCAATATTGAATATTCATATAAAATGTACATTATTCTCATCTTATATTGTATTCCCAAATTTTTTCATGAATATATGATTTATGAAGTTAAACCCATTAATTTCAATGGGTTATTTTATCTCTAATATTGATGTAGGTTTTATCTGGAATACATGATTATGGGAATGTTATGATGTTACTAGTGCTCCCACAATTATATAGTGATCCAATGAATTTGGTAATAAGATTCATATAATGATATAATGTTATAAACATGTGAACTTGAAACTATATTTGATCATAATGATGATTTTTTTATGATTCCCTTATGTTATGCATGGACATGATTCATGATTTTTCCACAATTATGTGAGGAAGTTATAAACTATGACATACAATTTCAATTATATATATTCCTTCATTCCAACATCTATATATTTTTTCCTCCAATAATTATTATAAAGATCCTATATATTATGTTATAATTATGATCATAATTCTCAACCATAATATATTGACTTATTCTCTTATATATAATTTTACTAGTCTATTAGCTCAACTATTTCATTGATATATATACTCATGTTATATCTTGTACTATAGAGAACTCAAGGTAAACTAAGAACATAGAGAATGATCAATCAAATAAATTTTACATTTTATTATATAAATATTATATATGGAACTAAATTTCACATGACACTAAAATTTAGTATCCAATATTTAATGATATTATCATGAAAAATGTGGGAATTCCATTTAATATAACACCAAACCCAGCTAGATATATGTCTCAAAGGGTGATCATGGTTCCCGTGCTATTAAAACTAGTCTTAATGTATCAACAATGTAACCATGGGAACTATTTCCCCTATTATAAATAAACTGATCATATTAAATAAATATTGAATCCCAATATAAATAAAAATAACAAATTGAACACAATTTATACAAAAACTGATAAATAAAACCAATTATTAACTGATACTAACGACCACAATGTCTCCTAGTGGCCCCTAGGGGAATCTACAATACATAACCAACCATCTCCAATGTTTATCAAATCAATTATGAAACCTACAATACAATAAAATAATAATAATGAACTATAGTCATGAGTATTAAAATTCAATAGTTATTCCCCAACAAATACATTCCAAATTCACATCCATCATATGAAAGAAAAATGAATATCAAGTTTGAAATAAAATATAAATAAAAATTCACACACATATACCACATTAAAAGTACACTGACCATTTACATTTTCATTTAAATCGAGAATATTTTCCATGTATGAATGATTAAAATCATATAGTAGAAGAATGTTGATTCCAGTTTAAATGAGTGATGAATAAAAATCATTGTCAAAAAAATTATAATTTTTTTTAAATAAAACCATTTATAACCAACACATTATATTGAGAAAATAGGAATCCCAAAAAAGTGATTCAAAACCATGGTCACATATTATGGAGAGTTGTGTATGAATTTTTAATTATTTTCAAAAAAATTAATTTCTTAAATTACATTTTATGATATCATAGACATAGATAATATACAATAAAGTTTATAGAATAATTGCTATAGTAATTTATGATACAAAATAATGTTCTTTTAACCAATGATAAATTAATCTCATTACACAGAATTTTGAATTCACAATTGCATGGGAGTTTCCAATAATGAGTTCTACTTTTTTCTGAAGAAAAATTCCTCAATAAATTGAAATGATATCGCATAAAAAGTATTATTTTTAAATAATGACTAAAAAATTAACTACAATTAATAGGAAATAAAATATTTTAACAAATAACACTGATATAGAGGGAATAAAAATCATTTTATTGAATTTTATAAAATATAAATAAATATTACAAAATAAATAATATTTATAACAGAATATGTGGTGGTGGGGGAAGACACATATTTCATGGCAATTGAAAAAATAATGCTCACTAGAGATGTTAGTGATATGTTGGGTGGATGTAAATATCAATGTTTTATTTTTCAAATAATAAAATATGTAGACTAGCATATTCTTTTTTTCAATTATTTTAATTGTGATGTAAACAATGTAATTATGAGTTTATTTAAGTGAAAATCATGTATCTCAACTACCATTGGGAATAAAGACTTTGGTGTCTCAAATGTTGATAAGTTCATGTGACACATAGTATTTGTTATATATTTATTATCCATGTCCTAAAATATTTTTAAACATATGGAATTTACTATAATATATATCCTAATTTCTCTATATCTAAAAATACTAGAAGATAGTTGGTGTGGAAATACATTTCCAGGAGACACCATAAAATCAATATTGAGTTAATAGGGTTAGAAATTAAATAGAATTCATAATATATATAACAAATAATGTCATAAAACCCCCCATTTTATTTGTTTAAATGAAATGATTGTAGTTTCCCATTATCCAATAATATTTTAGGTTTAAATTTTTTGAGGATTAGGGAAATCCCGAATAATAACAAAGTGCAAACAATAGAAAATTGTAGATTTTTTTCAATAAAACATGTTATTATGTGAAATCCCCTATTTAATTTTGGATTATTTTTCATTATTTAAGATTATCCTTCATAAAATGTGTTTTTTATTATGATTAAAACCTATATTAAACACCTAAATGATAAAAAATCAAACATATCATGGTTTAAATGGTGTTCCTGAGACCCATGAGACAGATACTTATGTATGAGAATGAATTATAATCATAGGGGAAATTTTTCACAACAATAATAACCATCGAGAAAAAGAAGATAATAAGTATAAAAATAAAAAGTATACCATATACTCCACAAAATAAAATAACCACATGTAGAATGATACACATACCAAGGATGGTACATCAACATGATTCATCACAAAAATCCACAAAGTCATCATTAGAATATCTCATCATAATATGGTGATAACACATTATAATTTACACTCACATTCAATAAAACTCACCTCCTTTAGTAGTGACTTCCATTTTCGTGGACAGGGGAATATAATTTATATATACATCTAAAGGAAAATTTATTGTCTGAGCAGTAAATCCTAGTGTGATATCATCAAGTAATACATACATAAAATATATAAAAAACACATTCAATGTTAAATAAACAATTCCATTATAATTTTCACATTTTATTTCATAACATTTTTTTAATAATTTATTAATAACTAATATGAAATATAAAATAATTTGTAATTACACCAAAAAAATAATATAAAAACATATTTTTCAAAATAGGAATGAATAAATAATTACATCCAAACTAGTATGATTATTAATTTATATCAAACAATGGAATTAATAAAAAATATATAATCACATAAACATTGTATAGAGTCTCAGTGTTAGGTTATTACATGGATTCTAAGATATATTTTTGAAATATAGCTCCATGTGAGCACACTTTCTAGGATCTCAATCCCAAGGGTAATAGTAGACTACCCAAAAGAATGGAACCCCATCAATCAATATTTTTTTCATTTATATTTATCATTATTCAATTTCCGTGTAGAGCTAATAAATTCTAATTTTATGTTCATCTTTTTAATCAACAGAGGTTCCAATTGGTTCCCATGAAATAATTCAGATATGTGAAAATCATTCAATTCCATTAACTAATGATCATTTCAATGAATTGTTTCATTCTAACCCTTGAACAAGTTTCAAAAAATATCATTCCACGTCAAAAAAACACCATCAATAGGTATTAATAAAAAAACTTCTTCCTTTAAAGTCATTTATTATATTTTTCAAGTCATACAACATTTAATGAAATATATATAAAAATTTTACATCAAAATATTTCATCAAATCATCATTTAAATTTGTGATAATTTCTTTTATTTCAAATCATTATTTCACAATCCACTCCCAATGATAATTATTCCCACACAAAATAAAATTTATAAATTATTTATGAAAATAATCAAATGATTAATAGAAATTAATTAGAAATTTGTTCTAAATTTAAAAAGAAAAAGAAATTTGTAATGATAGGAATTTGTATAAAAACTACCTATATCCTTTCACAATACAACCAAAACCGAAAATGTATCCAGAATAATAGGAAGGAATCGAAATTTTAAATGAGGCTTTTAGATTAAAAATTATAGCATAATCACTCAAATTTATATTATGTAGAATAAATTGATAGTGATATGAAAAATATACATCAATCATTCGAGAATAACACACAATAGACCAAGAAGATTATGGAAATCATTCATAATTCCATGATAGATCTATATGAAACCCAATTAGATCATGTCAAAACTGTATATCTATAATGAAAAATCCTAATCAATTATTCCATTCTAGAGAAGAAAATATGATCTATAATATCATAGAAAAACAACATGAAATTAGTAGATAACATCTAAAATTTATTTCCAAAATTCAAAGATTCATCTAAATTAATCACCAAGAGGTAATTAATGTTAAATGACACCAAGGTGATTATCCTTTATTGAGAGCCTATTCCAATAAGAAAAATGAGGTAAATCAGGTATTTATTGTGTAATAAATTAAAAAAACAAATAAAATGTTATCTATATATTGTAATGTATGTACATTTAATTGGGTGTCATGACGTTATACTTCTCCCCACCAGTAAACTTTTGAAGACCAAAATATATTGTAATGTGAAGTCCATATAAAATAGGTGAGGCCACTAATCTCTCATAAATTCATCATTATTTGAAGTCAAATGAAAATGAAAACCATAATACTATTGACCATGTTCTAAAGGTATTGAATCCCCATGAAGAAACTTTATTATAGTATACAATCTAAACTTGTTACTTGGTCGTGGACTTGTCACGTTCAACATCGATGTCATCCTAACTCAAAATATGAGATGATTCATAATGATGAATTTTGTGTTTCATGAGTTCCTTGATATGAGTGTGGTGGTTTTCATGGATTATAACATTGTGTAATCCTTTTCTGAGGAGGAACATTCAGAACATCTGCATGCCATTTTTGGAGTTCTTCCTCAACATCAGATGTTTGGGACATTGTTGATGTGGGTGTTTTGGAATCGAGAAGCACATTTATTGGTGTATATTGTATCCCTGTGAAGATTATTTATGGATCCATCAATGATTGAATAATTGTGTCTTGGGAATCCTCCATGATATTGACAGAGGTGAAAATATTCCATGGACTTGTACGCTATGGAATGAGGTTCACATCTGATTTTTATTGGGTTGGGACTCCCCTGACAGCTTTTTCCAAGAAGGATCATGTGATCATGTGGATTGATTGGTGTCAGGCAGCTTTCTGGAATCTAAAGGATAATTTTATCAGTGCTCCAGTTGATTGTATTTTAGTGTAGGGATTTTAATTTGATGTTTTATGTGATTCTACGCATCTTAGTTAGGTTGTGTTTTGATGAAGAAGAAATAAATCATATATTATGGGTCTCTACAGTTTCATCCCGATGAATGTAACTATGTCACTAATGATATTGATTTATTATTCGTGGTGTTTTCATTATGTTTGTGAGAAATTACCTAAATATAACTTACATTTTAGTTTTCAATAATTATATGAGTTGGATCTATGTTTTCTCACACCCTAACAAGAAATTGTGGAAGCGTCGATGGATGAAATTTGGTATGTGTTTGGAAATTTCTATTTATTTTTGTTTATTCTTTTGAGATTATATATTTTGTTATTTACTCTGGTTTACGCAAAAAAAAGATAATATAGTCTTCCCACATGGTTTATTAGACATTTAATTCATTTGAGTAACCTCTAGAATACGTGGAGTCATGCCTGAGGTCATGTGGTGACCATAACAGAGCATTGATTAGTGGATTCCAGGTTGGGGACCTTAGATTGTGCATATACATTATAAAACCATTTTCTATTTATCTTTTTCTATAAATTCATAGAAAATAAAATTGAATAATTCAAAAATAATTCATTAATAAAACTCAGAGTATTTCAATTTTCAATCAAAAACCGTGTAATTGGAATAATACAATAAACTCATTTCTCATGTGACAATAGACTATTTCCTAATATTCAGTAATTGGGTAATTTTTTAGGGTATATATAATCTGTAAATAAGTTTTGAGTATTTTTATACTACCAATATATTTATCATGCTTATATGATCTCCACAATTTTTATAATTCCATCATTTTCGTTTCCATTATAGCTATATTGTTATGTAAGTTGAATAAAATATAAGAGATACATATTTATTCATATAAATATAATAATAATACAGACTAAAATTTTAAAAAATTTCATACTAATATCCCATCTCATTTATTGTAAATTATATTATTATCGATATGTATCCAAAATATTGGTTTATTTAGAATGATGAAACTATACTTGGCTAATGTTTTATAAATGTAAAAAATTTTCTACCATTTATACTAATCAATTTGTTCCCTTCATTGCAATCAACCATCATTTGTGTATGATGGTTAATTCATGAATATGATTATACACATTGGTCATATTACAATTTCCATCTAAAAAATAATGAAATCAATTTGATACTAATTCTAACTAAAATATTATTATTGAAGTAAAATATAATTCACTTGTAATCATATATCTGGTCTTCTCTGATCATTTGACTATAATGGGTCCATGTGTTATGTAATATTTGTATCATATGAAGTATAAAAATTCTCCAATGCATTCTCTAGGTAATCTAAATGTTTTGGAGGCAATTTTGTAATAAAATGACCATAAAAGAATGAATGTGTAAAAGAGGGAAATAGTGGTGACATAGAAGAAACCAAACATGCATAAATTGGACGAAGAGCCTTACTAAAATATTTACATTTAATATGATAAATAGAAATTATTAGAATTAATTGTGATGGAATAAGTGGTAATATCCCTTGTTCTTCATGTTTTTTCACTGAAGGAAAAAATGTTGTCGATAAGATATGCGATGGTGGGTATGGGTGTGAATGTGCATGATGGATACTACACGAACTTATTCTATAACAACTACTAAATTGGTTATGTGTCTCACCTATAATTTTATTCTAACAAGAGACAATATATGTTTCAAAAAAGTTTCTATTAAATGTATTTTTAAATGAATATATAAATAATATTTAATTCGTTGATATATACTTGTGTTTCTATACAAACTAAGGGAATCACAGGAGGAAGTCACATCTATTTCATCAATTGATCATTATCAAGAATTTTATTTATTCATTTTTCATCAATATGAATTATATTTAAAATATTAATAAAATGTAACATTTTTTATAGTAAATATATTTTTATGAATGGAATATAACAAACATCAATTAGAATATAATAATAAAGAAGATCTAATTATAAATATCTACAATAAATAATAAGTGACATATTATAATCAAAGCATACAAATGGAAAATTTAAACATGGAAAAATAAATTACATAAAATAATCTATGGATTCAAATTATTTTTATAGTGTACAAAAAACTGATTTTATCATTTCCATGTAAAATGATTTTAAATATTAGATTTAATTTAAAAAGATTATATGTAACTAAAAATGGTTAAAAATAAGGAAAATTTATTCATATTTACATATATCAAAATTAAATCATATTATGTACATTATTATTTGAATTTGTAGCTAAATACCTGAATTAATATGATTTTCATTTAAATTTGACATGTTATTTTTAACTTGGAATGTCAGTTTAAACTAGGGTTTTATATTTTTTTAACAATTATAATAAAATGTACTTAGAGATTATGTTTTTTCTGATCTTGGACCCTCCCATATATGATGGGACTAGTGTAACTATTATAAGGGTTTAGATATAATATAACATTGATTCTTTTTTAGGTTTTAGTCTATATTTTTAATAGTAATTCTTTTTTGTAATTATACAATTAAGCGTTAGGCTATGAAGCCAATATTCATCATTGTTGGTGTGCCACACTAGTGTAAAAAATTGGAGGGAGTATCTATCTAGTGAATGTGTTAGTGAATATATTTTGAGTTAAATTAGGTAAACATATTATGTTATACAAAAAAACAAAAAAAAACATGATATTATTATATGAATGAAAACTTTTATCAATTATAATTTTATAGACATAAAATACTATAGATGAGATAATATTAATAAACTAAGAACAAATGTAATTGATTTTATATTTCTACCACAACTAATTTTTGTTCACAGTATACTATGATAATGGAATTATTTGAGTCATCAAACACAATATATTTATATAATCAAATGGGAGTTGTTAAACTATCAACTTCATCGTTACAATGTCAGAATATATGACAAGGTATTACTTCAATTAATACATATAATTATTATTTCTTATTAATTTCACATAAAATACTTGTTTCGACACTGATTATAAAATATATGGCTCATCAGTATCCATGAAGTTTGTCACATAAACAAATCTAAATCCATCATCAATAATAAATGTTTCAAGCTTTATCATTGAACAAAACAACATTATTTTCATCCTAGAAGCTTGACTATTACAGTTATAATAAAATAGTGGTATTTTCTAAAAATTAATTTATAGAAAAATTCTAATATTTCATTCATGTATTCAATACTCTAGGTATATAATTTGTCATTACAGTTTTTATGATGAAATTATATTGTGTTGTCATGATCATTTCATGATTAGTTATTAATATTTTTTATCCATTGATGACAAGTGATTTTCCGTCCTGAACCAATTATTTGGGACAAAAACACAGTTCTATAAATACAATAAAGATTGAGTGAACATATATTCTCAATACATTAAATTAAACAGATTATTACAATTATATAATTATTTTTTCATATCATTAATGTATTTTGAATACATATAATTTAAATAAATCATGAAACTATTAATAATGTAAATTCGTTCACATTATCTCTAATAAAAAACAATGATTTCTACATATAAATTCTTATGTTGCCTACATAAGAAAGTTAATAACCATTTATGATATTTATGAAACTGGTTAGTATGAAATAATGTATACATGTTTAAATTTGTTACTTGATGTAGATATCGAAAAAATATCATAAAAATAAATTTTTGCAATGTTCCATATCATGGTATACAAGGTTCAATGTACCCAATATATATGTTCAAATAAATTCCCATGTATGGAGATGTGATGTAAAATTGGGATCAACTTTCTTATAATTATATAATTTATTTATCAGTTTTCGTTAAAATATCATTCACAAATCACCAAAATACACTGATCGTACATTTTTACATTCCCCAGACATGTAAACATTCAAAATGTAACTAACATAATGATTTATATACCATGCATAAAAAATAATGTTGAATATATTTTTTCTGATACATCCAATGAAAATAAATAGGTCCCATAAGAATTATTTCAGTAGGAAGTTAGAAAATTATATTTTTTAATAAATTGAAAATGCATGAGTGAGATTTTTTCTTTTACTCACAAAAAATTAACTCCAATTATTAAAATATATTTTTTATGAAATACATAGATAATATTTTACCACACAAATATCTATAAAAATTGGAAAACATAAAAACTACCACACCTAAATTACTATATAGTAAATAATTTATTTATATAGGAATAAATTAAAATGGAGGATATGATAGTCATGGGTTTTTTGGTATTTCATTTTCAACTCTCTAATATTGGATATATTTGATATATTTCATAAATATACATCAATATCTTTGAATTTATCAGATAAATTGTGAAATTTATTTATATATCATGGTTTCATCACATAATAATCAAAATAAACTATTTTTTTACTGTTTTACATATGATGTTGTGCTAGTAAACTACCACAATCCAAAATGTAAAATTGATAACATATATAAAATTTTGCCTTATACTTGATATAATGAATAATTGATATATTCATTTCAAATAATTTTTTTAGTGTACATTATGTATAAACAATGAATTTAATGATTTCTTAATAAGTTAGGAAAATCAATGGGGGTGGTTTTATTCTCCCATCATTTCATTGATTTAGTATAAAAATTATACCACTTTTTAAGTTTTATCATACCATACATATATGAAAAATTAAAATATTTTTATAATTCATAGACACCTGTTTCATAAAAACACTGAGTTGGATTCTTTGTTCTCCATGGTAATTTCAATCATATGATAATTATATATATTTTCATGTTCTATTTTAAATAATTGATTATTTCCCTTAAAATAAAAAATATGATTATATTTATATCTTAAAAATATAATAACCGTTATAAAAATCATATTTGGTAGTTTTCCATTCATAATTCATTCAGATACCTTTTAACAATATTTAAATATTTATATTATACACTTCGATGTATCACGCATAGAAAATAATTCGTTCAATGATGAATCATTTTTTAATACTTCAATAGACAAATATTGTATAAACTATTATTTTAAATATTTAATGTATACAACTATATACTATTTAGGATCATATATTATAGATATGAGTATAAGAAATTAATTGAATGGTTTCTCCATACACATCAATTATGGAAGGAGAAAAATGGGAATGAAAATATTACCCATATTTTATGTAGTGATCACTGACCAGAATTACTAAAATTGTTAAATTATAGACCCAAGATAAAATTACAAACATCAAAATTTATATTATTCTTCCAGTAGTCATCTTCTATGTTTAATAATATATCTATAAGAGAAAACAAATCATAATTATGTCAGTTCCATTCTATAAAATATTTTTTTGATATTCTATCAAATATGAAAATAATTCAGAGAATATGAACTAATTCTGATTGAAAAATTGCTTTCCGTGGAACACATTGTATTGTTCCATATGCTTATGTTTTCCATTAAAATTTACATCATTCTATAGAATTTTTTATTCCCATAGTTTCCACCCATGATAATCTAAAATCAGTTAATAAATAACTAATTTTTTTATTATAAATTTTAAAAGGTCAATTAACAAATAAAATTTATATTTATTTTGTGTTATAACATTGTGGAATCTCATTTTGTTCCCCTTCTATTCTTTTTCATCAACATAGAGAGGATATTTATCATTTTTTTCTCAGTTGTGTTACTGCTACCTCTTTATTGAATGAATTCATAGGCATATTAAAAGTCTCCATCCCAAATATGGTCTCTATAAGGGATTTTCATTAGACGTGGCATTTTCTTCCACTTTCACCTCAGTTGATGGATCTTTTTCAGGTTGCTACTTTTGAATTATTGCATTATATCTGGACAGTTCAGAATCAAAACATGCACGGTGGTCATGATTTCTATATGAATGCTGCTTTCTAAAGCATTTTTGCTGCTATTTGTCAGGCATGATTACCCAGGAAGAACATATGCTTAAATTCAATTCATGATTTATTAGTTGTTACTCGAATTGGAATAAAAGGTACTTTGAGCCCTATGTATGGTACTTTTTTGGTCTTATAGAATAAACCCTTTGTGGGATAGATTAAGGTTAATTCTATGGGGCCTCATGGGGTAATCCTTGTCCCTCAAAATATGGTGCTATTTATATGGATACCCAAGGGAAGGTTATGGAGAATGATAAGGGATCATGTGGTATCACCTTGGTAATTGAAGCTAAATTTATGGGTATCATTATTGCGGTGGAGAAAGCTAAGATTCGTGGATGGGACAGTATTTGGATGGGAAGAGATTATTCTATTATTGTTTCTTCTATCAGAATTGGTTCTTATCATCTATCATGGATTCTTACTAACAAATGGATTAGTTTATTGGTTTCTCTTATCACCAGGAATCATATCATCACTCACACTTATAAATATGTTAATTTAGATGTGGACAGACTTGAAAAAAATGGAGTCGATGGTGTAGATTTCAAAATTTATGAAAATCAACTTGTAGAAATTTTACCCCTTCTTAATAGGGATTTGGATGATTCTCATTTTTTTCCGGATTATGTACGTTGAACATTAATTTTAAATAATCATAACCTTCATTTTCTTGGAAATGTTTCATCTTTCTTAAAAAGACATAATTTTTACTTGAGAAATATTTGATATTATATTTTCCTTCCATTATGATTCTATACATAAATGTCTTTCTGAAAACTATATTTTTTATATGATAGAAAAATTATTACAAAAAATAACAAGGGTCTTCCTTAAAAATTATTATCATATAATCCTATAATTCCTCAATATGAATAACATGAATATGAAAAAAAATCCATATTCATTTGAATTTTGTTTGAGATCTAATAAGTATAATAAATATAACTCTCTTTAATTATGATAGATAAAATTATTTGTTTATATAATATCATATAAAACATTAATTAAGATTATCATGACAACCATGAATATTTCAAATAAAAATTCAACTAATTTAACTATTTTACATTTTATATTATGAAATTATAATTATTTTACATTAATTTGTTTTGGTATGTGTAGAAAATAATTCAGTTAAACAAATATGTATATTTTTTTAAAACTACATCATTATGTTGAATGTGATATAAATATAATTAAATGTATATGTATTTATAATTGAAAACATCTAATAATGTATAAAATAATGTTACCACCTAAAATGAAAAATAATGTCTTTGGAGCATATGAATTTATTTAGAAAACATTCATAATACCATAATGAAATAATTCATTAATGTATGTTAATGGAACATTACCAATAATATAATCCATATACCACATTTCTTAGAAATGTAATGAAATAATACTTATATAATACCCAAAAAAATAAAACTTATATAATCTTATAATCAATGTAATCAAGTGGGGGTAATTTTTTTTAAAAGAAATTGAATAGAGAATATATATATACATGTTCATAGATTAAATAGAGAATGTATGTGACTATTAAATAATCATTAACTAATTACCAAATAGATTAATCAAATATTTCGTGACACATTTAATATAAAAATAGATATATATTATATTGAATCACTCAACAATTAATATAAAAATATTATATCAATAACATAATACCCAATAACAGATAATCAAAACAATAAGAATTACTATAAAAAATTAAATATTTATCACATAATATAAATTATAATAAAATTAAATTTATACGATATTTAGGTAGAATGAATGGGTAACTAAATTTAAAAAAATTACATCAACTAGGATAACATTTATTATGAATAATATATTAAATATAATATAAATGAATCATTATTCAATGAATCAGGAATAATAAAGACATAATTAGATTTCATTTTTTGTTTAATACATAGATAAAAATTAATATGATACATAGAAAAATATATGATTGATTTGGAACTAAAAATTTTGATGTTGATGAAGATCAAATTAAAAACCTATTATGTTATTGGAGAATATTGTGTAGACGAGACAAAAGGTGTTTAGGCATGGTTGGGTGGAATTAGTGGTCATGGGATGGAGGGGATTCCCCACAACACGTATTATCTGACCAATGTTTTTAAAAAAATAAATAGAATATAATGCCTAATAAGATTAATTATTAAAAAATTTTTGTATAGGGTACTACCATTCACTCTATACGAATGATTATCATATACCATTGGTATAGAAAACATTACAAGAATATTTTTTAGAATATTGTTAATATAAAGGCATTTATTTATTCTAATATTCATGTTGTATTCATGAAATATTTATATATGAGTAAATTTGGGTCAAAAGAAATCATAAATATTTTAATTTCATATATTTTTACCAAAATTCATTGAATATTAGTTGATATGGAAAATTAATGGAAAATTAAACATATGAGAATATTCGTGATTTTATATATGGAACATCAAATAATATTGAAAAATTATTTCACGATTCATTAGACAAAGCAATTAAAAAAAGATACATGAAAAATTTAATGCTGGTGAAACAAAATCATTGAATCTAGATTGAACCACATTTTAATTTTTATACATTGTACTAATATTATTAAAAATAAAGTTCTGAAATATATTAAATAAAAATTATTCTAAATTGACTGCAATTCTGAAGGTGATAATTTCATAATGAAATGAATTTTTATATTAAATATATGATTCTAAGAAAAATAATATCTTTATGGGGATTTGGTATAATAATATTAATTATTATCCAAATTATTATTTGTTTATAGAAAGGAAGGAAATAATTTTCCCTATATATCTATATTATGGATATTTATTTCATGAATAAAATAAAATTCAATAAAATGAATCATATATACATATATTTACAATACATATCTCTAATCAAATTTATAATATTATAATTATTCACCATTAAATGAATTCATTTATGAATTAAAATAATGAAAATAGGTGGAAAAGTCTTATAGATGACAGAAAATTAATCATTTGTGTATTATACAGTTGATTCCCAAAAATTGATGTAATTTGGTCAATAAATATATAATTTTTGAAATGAATATAAAAATATTATATTAATGTTGTGAATATATAGAATGTATATTTATGGGATCCATAATAACTAATATAGTTTAATATCTATAATGTTGTTACATTATAAATTTACTAAAAAACATATAACGAATCATGTTATGATATGCTTGATGTTATCATAACTATAAAATAATTGAAGTGATATTAATATTTACTTTTAACCATTAATTGATAATTTGAAAATTTTCTGATTGGAATGTGTTAAAATATTAATATTATAAACATAATTGATTTACTTTTCAATTTTAATATAATTTTGGATATTAAATAAAGCCTATCATGTGTATATATATATATATATATATATATTGTCTTATTAGATTCTAATAATAACTAATTTATGAATGAGGGGGTTCATATCATTATCATTATCACCTGGGAATGGAATGGTATATGGATTTTCATAGATATATTTAAAAATATCATAGTTTTAAAATTTATGAAATTTTATTTAATGGATTACTAATGTAAGGATTCCCCAATGATATCTTGAATGAATGGATATCATAAAAACGAATTAAACAACAATGTGACATTTGATACGACATAATAACCATGTAATGTAAGTTATATTTAGAATAAATAGTATGTATTATTCAATTTATCATAATTGTGATTTTTGTGGTATGACATAAAATAAATATAGTGTTTTTTAAAAATTAGATTACAATTTAATCAAAACAATTTTATATACAAATGTAAATATGAATGATATAATTAATGAAATTTTGTAAACAATATATTTTGAATTATATATGGATATTTATCAAACTACATATGATAAACATTTAACAATAATATTCTTTTTCATATGATGTATAAAAAATAATAATATATTTTTTATCATTGTTTATGGGTAGTTAAATTACCCAAAAGTTATTCTTTACATGTAAATATTTTTACTAATTTATATTTCTAATGCTAAAAGGCATGAAATCTTATGATTGTTAGATAATGATGAAATAATTATAAGTAGTTTCACTACATCATATACTACCATTTCATTTTAAGGATACTATATTAATATTTTAATAAATTTTCAATTTTATTTATATAAAATCAATGATCAAAATATATTATATATGATTGGGAATAAATGCTGAACTATACTCGGTTAACTATAGATGTTTTTTAAATCATTCTTTTATTATAAATGTATTTGTTAATTTTTCAATTTTTTTTTTATATAATGGTATATATAATGATTAATTTAGTGTGAAAGATAATGATATATAGACTTGTCTATTTACATATTTTGGTTCTTATTGAATGTTGTATAAACTGATTAATAAATATATTTATAATGAATAATATATAATCACATATATTGTAAAAAATGGATAATATGGTAATGTTAAACACTTATTATTTATTTTAATTAGACGATATATATATATCCCTACATACTAGTAAATGGGTTTCAAAAATGTATGTATTGTAATCTATTCAGAAAAATAGTACTAATAGAATAAGATATAATTATTTAGTCATATTTACAAAGATTTTAAAATATTATTGATATTCATCCATATATTTCATCACATAATTCTATATTCAATGTGTGATATCAAAATTAAAATAATATGTACTTGATGAATGTGTGTAAAAACAAATTAGTTTCATTGTTTATGGAGAATGTAAATACATATTCTTCAAATTAAAATCATTGATATGCATTTATTAAACACTATGTGTTAATGTGACCACATGGTATTGTTAGGAAAATAACAGTTATATATATTAAAAATAAAATCAAGATGATAACGGTACTATTAGAAAATATTAAGTAATGTATCTCGATAAATAAATGGATTATTCAAGGGAAAAAGATAAAAATATAATTTGAACATCAATTTAATATTTTGGAATTGTTAATGATGAGTGATAAATTCATTACATTAAATTCAAAGATATATTATTCATGTATAACTAGTTTAATAGTAATATTTGTGTAATTTTTTTTTATTTACACATATTGATATGAAAGGGTTTGGTAACAACGATGAACCATTTATCACCAAAAATAATTGATAATTATTTTTTATGTTTTTTGATCTATCGCATGATTATTATTATATAATTTTTTATGATATAAATTCTATTTTGGTTTTTATAATGATAACAAATCTATACATTTAAATGAGATTCAAAATTTTATTGCTTATTTTCTAGAATGTAATGATTGCTTTACTATAGACATTTCCCATTTTGCATGAAATAGTTACATAAAACGTATATAGGACCTTATTCTATTAATATCATAATAATGAAGGTAAATCACTATATTAATTATTATATTCACCTTATATTAATCATATAACAAACCTATGTTTTTAAATTCAATATTTTTTTGGAAATGTTCATATATTAATCAATGTTTCTATTAACAGTAATATTCATCATCATTGAGAATATATATTTGGTTTAAGAACCAGGAAATATAATCTACTATTTATAATAAACATGGCTTATTTCCTATTTATGTGTCAAATTCCCATGACTCCACATCACCCAAATACTCTCAAATTCAACCTCCATAC
The DNA here is from genome assembly GCA_963277665.1 of Viscum album. Taxonomy (NCBI): domain Eukaryota; kingdom Viridiplantae; phylum Streptophyta; class Magnoliopsida; order Santalales; family Viscaceae; genus Viscum; species Viscum album. The sequence continues at coordinate 693,117,923 of OY728152.1, forward strand.
CGTAAAAACGCTGCATCCCACACCCGATCGTGATTTACCTCGGGATTACTATGGTTATGCTCTCCTCCTCAACATAGTAATCTTGCTGCTATTCCCGATTCACATCTCCAACAGTTATCCCCTCCACTGCGTGCTCTGTCTCTGCATGATATGCCTTCGGCTCCTCCGCCAACGACTCCTCCGCCATCGGCTCCTCTGCCATTGGCTCCTCCGTCATCGGCTCCTCTGCATTTTTCTCCCTCACCTCATTGCTTCATAGGCTTTATGCTATGATATATTCCCCTTCCTAGGGTTCTTGCTACTGTTTTACCTCCTCCGGTGCTCCTGTGATTCCCGCTCCCGCTATTCCCACACCCTTTTCACATCTGCCATGATTACTACGAATCTTGCTTTCATTTCCCCTATAGCGCCCCTCTAATTGTTCACGCTACTAATACTTCTCATGCGCTTCACCAAGGGTTGTCGCTTGCATTTCACCTTCCATCTCCAGTACACACAAACCACCAAAGTCATCTTTCTCGCTAATTTTCTCATCATGTACTATGGTTATTCCTCTCGAATCCCCACATCTCCTAATACGTTTCCCGTATCTCCTACTCTATCTAAGAATTTCATTCATAAACCCTCTAGATTCAGTCTATATCATTCTCTAACTCCCTCGAGATTGTGATTTCTATACTCATCTACAATGGTCGACTATTTCTACTCAATCAAATTTCGACTGATGAGATGTTCACCTGACAATAGGTATGTTCTCATAAATTGTTGAAATAATCTCCTCTTCAATTTTCAGTATTACCCTTCACATAAAACTTTTTCATATGTTATTATATTAAATATTTTTTTTCCAATTCATAAATTTGGGCATCTATTTCATTATGTTTTCTAGTATTTATTCACCAATTAATTGTTTGAATACTATTACTTAAAATGAAATATTATTCATGATCTGTACTCTGATTGTACATTTCATTATTATGAAAATGTTGACAAACGACTTCACATGTTTTTTTTTTGAATTTGGTATCCATATCCCCATCTCTTGACTGTCAAGGAAATGGAATCAAAGATTCGGTGTAATTTTTTCTCACTAATATTTCTACATCAATTTACATAATGTTTCATTTATTGTTTTGTTGTTTGAGATCATTATTTGTTTGATATATAATTCTGTGTCATCTTTTACAAAATCATTTTTTCATGTACTTTTTTTATGTATTTATTTTCTACTGTCTGTGATTAGTATTTTAATTTTTAATAAAGTTTACTCAAATTATTAGGATTTGTTATTTCATTTTCAATATTATTAAATAAACATTTATTATATTTGTGTTATATCATTTTAACAAATTACCGGTTACCTTGTCTTAACACATCCAGTATATTTCTCACCGATCATTCCTTAATTTTTTATGCAATATTACGTTGTTCATAATAGTATTTGTAGGCTTATAGGTAATTATTTACCCTAGAAAAATCAAATTGTTTAATATCATGCTATATATTATCCTTCAACGCTTGATATCTTTCAACTCCTACTAAACTCTTTTTCTATGAGCTTAATATTGTTTCAAATCCTGTTATTTTTAGAAAATTTTGATTATTATCAGATAGTTGGAAATACGGACCATGATGGTACGTTATATTTCTGAACATATACTACATCCATGTGTATTTTTTATTGTTGTTTTTATTTAAATGATTTGAAACATTGTGATGTCAGTTTCTATTTTTATGGATCAAAATTTAAACATGACATTATGTTTCTATATGTAGGTTACCAGTATATATGTTTCACACATTCAATATTCTCTTTGAGTTTTCATTTAAATGAATTTCTATCCATGATTCTAGAACAAACATTGGTTTTTAATGTTTTGATATCGAATCATAAATGTCATTTGGTTTTGACTACGAGGCCTTATTTCCAGTAAAATAATTGATGTTGTTATATTTTCTAATATAAGTGATGTAGGTGACTCAATTAGGTCTGGAGTCGGCCTCCACAATTCATGTCATATAGAAATGGTATTTAAGAAATATATAATACACCATCAGATGAGGTATGGTATATCTTCTCATTAACTTTAATGGATTTCATATCCCATAAAAAATGTACATATTTTAGGATCACTATATCATGATAAATCCAATATTTATTTTTCTCATTAAAATTCTCCTATGATGAAATACCAATATCCTCCGAAACTATAAGGATTTTAGAACTAGTGTTGTTTCGTTAGTAACTGTTCTACCAAATTTCATGTTACTCACAATTTTTACATTGTTTGTACATTGAATGAACATTGTAATGGTGCATAATGAGTATACATTTCTTCTTTAATTTAGTTTTATTTATCATTGTATGTCGTTTTTAATGAATTGGTAACACAGATTCAAGAGAGATCATACAGACACTAAAGAACTGCACATAAGAGTTGTTAAGGTGATCCATTCTCAGAATCATTTATTTCAAAATCTGCTAAATCATTAAGTTATCTGGTTCATATGTTGTAAATTATAAGTCAAGGTAATTTCTTTTTTTAATAAATGGAACCATTTTACTGGATTATAGACAATAGCATTTTTTCTTTAATGGATTCTTGTATGTTATGTCCCCTTTTATTATGCTTTATGACGTGATTGTGTGCCCATTTCTTTCCTTGGGTACTCTTATATTTATGTATGATTGGTTGTGTGGGATTATTTAGTTGTCGAGAATATAAATTAATAATATTAGATGGGTGTGCCCAGATAGCACTCCAATGCATTTGTTAAAGTTAATGTCTCATGAGATGATTATGGGAAAAGTGTCCGGGCAGTTAGCCTTGGCTTGTGCTACTCTTTAAAACAATATTGGTAGTTAGCCTTGACTCTTAATAAAGTCATGTTTAAAGTTGTTGCCACCTCTCTATGAAACTACTCTTATATAATCTCATGCATATATGATCCCATTATTATTTTTTTTCATGTTTTTATGATCCCATTTTAATAATTTTTTTATTCCATATGTTCCATGCCTCTAATATAATAATGTCAAGCCTCCTAACTCATGTGCTTAAATTTTATTCTTATGTTCTTTACCATATCATGCTTTTTAGATCATCCCATTGTTCATATGTTCCCTAGGGTACCCTATACAAGTGTAAGGGCTCAAATAATGGTAGGATCTCAATATAATGATTAAATAATGTTGTGTTTTTAGCTAATTTTTTCTGATATATGTACCTAGTCTTCCAAGACAACATACATAATGATCCATGGCTTGTACTCTAATGATGAATTATGTTAAAAATCATTAAATGTTATGTGTTAAAGTCTAGGGTCTCTATAGAAGGTAGGGTTCCTATCCATCCATCCATGAGGTTTGACTGCAAAATTACAAGATTTAGCCCACCCAACCCTATATTGAAGATTCCCACCCAGTGGTACTGACAAATATCTACACCAAACCATAATGCATCATTAGAAAACTAATTAACATCTAGAACACCACAACCCAATGAAATATATAGTTAATGGAAACCAGTTAAAATTTATTCTGACATATTCCTAAATTAACTAAATCAAGAAAAAGGAAAATATGAAAGAATAGTTCATCACCCCACTGACACTAGTTTTCCTCACTAATTTTCAAATGCCTCGCCAACGACAATTCTACCCATACTAGATCCATGAAACCTCACGTTGACATTTCTGAAAGAGAATATATATGCCAACACCATTTAATATATGAGAAGCAGTACAATAGGTCTTGGGGATAATCACCAAATAGTTCCACAACTCAATCACTATCTAAGCAGAAGAATGGAGAGTGATGCTAGATCTGAATAGAAAAGTACCAATCAACAAAAAATTGTTACCTTTAAATCCTACAACATAATGTGATGACAACCTAACAACTCGAGTACCCAAATCGAAAACTGATGTTAAATACCAATATAAAGAGTGATCTATGCCAAAATGAACTGATATTACTCACTATAATCAGACTTGCTGGAGAAATTCCGCTTGTAGTAGTCCATGAGGTCATGAATTCAATCTGTATAAAGGGTAGTGACAATGATATACCTTTTCATTACCTATGTACTGATATATGTTAATAAACAATTCACAATAGTTCCCATGAATGGGGTGAGTCTATAATTAGTATTATTTCGCCAGTTACTTCCAAAATGAGGATTCTAAGAAAAGGACAATACCATAACTAATAAAAAGTTTTTACGTAATAAAATTATTTATATCAATACCAAAAAAAATTCCAATGAAGGAGAAAAATGAATAATAAATCCCTTTTTTATAATCATTTAAAATTACCATAATCATATCTCCACAACACCATTCATTATAGGTTAATTTACTATACTCATGATTTCTCTATCATTGATATAAAAAGTCCTCACAAGGAAATAAATATCGAGTACTCGAATGGCACATGACCTTACCGAAATGTTAGTTCTAAAGAAAATGAGCTCACTTACAAATGTTTTACTAAATAGATATGCAATATTTGAAAAAATTCATTTATCCATTTAAAAAAACAGTTTTATATATATAAAACCACAATGTTAAAATTCACAATTTAAAATCATTATCCCAAGGAGATTTTTCAATTCAATACAAATTTTCCAACAATTCCCGAATCCAATACCAATCATGATTAATAGTAAATATCACATATGTATGCAAGAAAAAATCATTAAAACATTTATATAAAATTAATATGTCAAGATATAAATCAACTATAGTTTATAGAGTTTATATTTTCCTCACAATAGTTGGTTTTAATAAATAATGACATAAAAAACATCAAGATCTCATCAAACCCAACATTCCCTTCACTACATCAAAACAGGTTACATCATAAAACATTCATAAAACATATACTTATCTATAATGGAGTAGATATATGGTTTTGAGAGATATAAGAACCTTCGATATATGAATATAAATGATGAACATGAACTGACTGACAGATGTGTGCCTCCAACGAACATTTATTTAACTATGGATCACTCCTGGATCAAATGGTTCATCTCTCATCTTGAGGAATATAAATGGATTTGAGTTATGGATGGATTACAAAATATTTTATGTATTAATAGTTTAGTAGTTATTACATAAATTTTTTATGGAGGTCCGACTATATACCCTATGGATATGCCACAAAATTTTTCAATCATGGGCCAACCATTGTGTGCTACAATCAAAGAGCCAAAAGACAAATGAGTGGCCTGAATGGTTAGAAAAACTATGTTCCAACTATAAATTTAAATCTTTTTCATCACAGATGGTCTCTCCTAAGTATATGCACAGTTTATCATAAATATTCTAAACCTATTATCCTTTCTAGTTACCAATTTCTTCCAATTCATAGTTAAATAGAGTTTTTTCATAGTTTTTTATTCCAATTCCCAAATTATGAACCTCCAAAAAAGAATCTAAAAAATAAAAAAACAAAAAATAACCTCCCAAAAATATTCCTAAATTTATATTGACTCATTATTCAGGAATGAAGTGTTATCTTACTAAAATTGGTAGTGGGGGTGCTTCACTCTCACTGATATTATCCTTTCCATCCCTAGAAATATGAAAAACCTCGAATTCCTAAAATAGTCTAGTACATTTCTCAACCATTTATATTTCATTCTACTCTGTTTTTCCTTAATTCTAACAATTTTTTCAAAAACCCCACACTATACTAACATAATTACCAGTAAATATCTCTTATTTATTTTCCACATTATATAGCAGAACATGAATCAATTTAGAATATAGATATAGTTTAACATGTCCCCATAAATTAACATATTCATGATCAGGTTGGTACTTCATCAACAGAGATTCATGAAACACATTGTGACAAAAAAACATGGTGGAAAAGATGACCAATATTCCTTCTCAGAAACTAATTCATGTTTCTCATAATTATATACCTATAGAAGAAAAATGATTCAATTCATGATAAAATGATGATGACCAAGCCATGGAGAGATTCAAATGAAAAATCAGTCCCACACCTCAAATAAAAATATAAATTGACTATGATCTTAATATGATTTATGATCACATTGAGACATATCTAATATCTTTCTATTTAAATGTATATTATCTATTGTCTCTTAAACAAGGATGGATTAAATTATTGAATCCTCACCAGATCCCCCACCCCCCACATTGTTGAGAACGACAAAATGGCATAATAATTTATCAAATGGAGCCATATTTTTCTAGTCTTGGTATATCTTTTTATATGAGGACACTATTATAGAAACATTTTCCTTCCATGAGCTGTAAAAATATTTTATAGAAGGCCTAATCATTCCCTACACCATTTGGATTTTCTGTTGAAAATGTCCATCAATTTGTTGATGATATGATGTAATCATATTTAAATACATTTAATGGGATTTTATATAGATTTAATAAAATTAAAACTTAACATATGATCTTTTTTAGATAAAATAGAAATTAGAGGACCATGCATGTTTAAAATTTCTGGAATTTAATTTTTTGTCATCTATTTTATAAATTGTTTTTCATGAATATTGATGAAATAAGTTGAAATTATGATATAATTTATAATAACACACATTGGATCATTTTTCATTACCCTATTTGGTATATCTTTTCCAAAATCATTTTCTATATTCTCCCATTTCAACACAACAATCATTAAATACTATAATATACCTACTGGTCATTAGTGCTCCTCCTTTACCAACTGAAAGGGTAGGCATCTCAAGACATACTTTTTTAAAATTATTTTTATGTAAATCCAAAAAAGGATAATTTCAAAGCATAATACATTATCTATATCCTTGTATGAACAACCCATTATGAATGGTGGTTGGCCCCAACAATTAATTAGGCTAGAATATTGGTATGACTGTCTAATATTTGAAGTGCCACTGTCAAGTTCTATCCATCTTCTATCAATAAATGTTTATCCCACAATTTATTTTTTAACATCATAGAAACACATTCATGATTTTATGTTTGAGAATATATAACATAAAAAAAAGTAGGATGAAATTAAAATGGAATGAAAACTGCATCACGACATGGGTTCGAGCAGTCTAGATGCTTTTCTAATATAACTAAAAATAGATTACACTAGTATGAATCCTCCTTATACAAATGATCATATAAAATACTTATCAATACATCCACCATAGAGTTCCCAATACCTAGTATATACATTATTTCAATGTACAACATATGTAGATACAATATCCAACTACACTGCCTTATATTCCAATCTCATAGTGAGGATATATGTTTCAAACTCTTATGATCAATAAATACTGTTAACATATCACAATTGATTTAATAATGAAATGTCTTAAATGAGTGAACCTCATAATATTATTTTAAATCGTGTGTTGTGTTTTTCTTCTCATGATATGATAACTATAAAAACCCATAAGAAACAACATGATCTATATGCTTGAAAACAAATCACAACGCCGATCCTGATGAATCACAATAGACTACATGGCCCTATCTAGACTAAGAAATCAAGAGGATATTATTTTATTTAAGTATAACCTTATGTTAAATAAAATATTTATAAAACTCTTTCTATAGGAAATGTTGGTATTTATTCATAAAAGAATACATTTGTGCAGAAAACCTGAATGATCACAAATAAGACCTATGTGGTATCCACATAATACAAGAAAACTATAAATCTCAATGAAATTATTTGATGTTTTACAATAGATCACAAATTATATTTTTTTCGAAATTATAGAGACACATTTTTAGAAATGAGTATGTGAATGATACATACATCCTATATCCATAAATCACACTTTGGAACAATGAAATACAAATGATGTTCACATATGATAACCAACAATGTCATGCAATGTTTCTCTTGATTTGATTATTCCATGAATACACTAGTATATAATTATCAAACTCATCCACCAATGTAATACATCTATCTATGAATGAGTTTATATATAAATTGGATAATGATTTATGGTGTATTTTTAAGGAAAAAATCCATAATGTCAAATTTATAACGGACATATCTACTACTGAAACATTTCATCTAAATAACCTTACTCAATATATAAAATTGGTAATATCCCAATTAGATGTAATTTTTTGAGAACCATTCATAACCACTAAATTTATAAAATAAACCCTTAGTGGGTGGAATATGATAATTATTCTTTATTGTAACATAGTCAGGTTTATGATAATCTCTTATGACAATCCACAAAAATTATATGAGATACAGATGTGTTCTTCATAAACAGAATTTGTACTACTCATGGAGATGTACATTGTTGAATGAACCCTTAATATTCATATACATCTATATAAAACAAATATAACGACAATTTTTTTAGATCAATATGATATGATAGAAGTGAAATTAAACCAGTCCATATTAGGACATCAACCATGATCTCAACATCTCATTTTGGTAGAAACCCTATCAAATTGATTGTGAGAAACATTAGGAAAATAATATATATTAGCTGAATGTTATATATTCCTAATCTCATATACAAATGAAACTGTATAGCCGACCAAATGATAATATATTTTTTTATGAATTAGTTCCAAATTTCAATATCTATGTTCCTTTTATATTGTTATCTCCTCTACAGAGATTCTTGATGCCATCGAAAGAATTGAAACTAACAAAATGAGAATAAAAGTAGATGAAGTGATTGAGAAACTAAAAACAATGCATACCAAAAATAAAATCAGAAATAAAAATATCAATAAAAAATCTAAATGGTACGCATCCCCTAATACAGTTTTAGAACATTAATTACACATAAATTATTCTTAAACATTTTGTATAAGATGATGTTTTAGTTTTAGAAAAAAGGAATGACATAAATAAAATCGACATTATATCATAAAAAATAGAAATAATAAATTGGTGGGATGAGATAATATATGAAACATTCATAAGTTTTGAATTCAAAATAATTATACCTCACATTATTTGAGGACTAAATTGGAAATCCATGATAAATTTCTCAGTTCCTTAAATTTATTAGTCAATAAACCTTTCTATTTTTCACCTTATTGAGATATCATTGATTTATGAGTGATGGTGTTCCTAAAATCACCATGGAGATCTCTATTATGAGGAAAATATTTTTTTTCTGCACTTATCTGATCAAAGCTTATGATTCCTAAGAAACATGATATGTGTCTCTACCACCCTACGTTGTATCACTATGACAATAGTAGTAAATATGTTGCATAAGGTTGTTGTTGGTTAAAGATAATTGTTGTGACATACAATCTATTTATATATATATTCAAAATTATGATATTGAAAACATCAGGGATTTTCTTACATTCATGGATGAATGTTTTCAGATACCTTAATTTGATTTTTATATGACCTACTATTGTAAAAATTTGATACCCTCTTTTATTTATTCCAAAACATAGAGTTCCCACCTATTAAATATGGACAATAATTCTCCCCCAACCATATTTAGGAGATATCCCAATATATTATTGTCTCTATATTTATAATATTTGTGTAATAAATTATAAAACGGGGAGAAATATTTGATAGAATATAACCCATCCAAAATAAATAAATAATTTTTTCATTAAAGGATTAACATATTGTAACATATGGGGAAAATTGGACTAAATTCAGAAATTTATCACATACACTGTCACCGTGAGTATCTCTTTTTTAAAGATAAATTAGTCCACTTTTATATAATTCTTATATTTGTGAGGATATACTATATTTCTAAAAAGTTCCTGAAAATAATCACATGAATTTCCTTAATCAAATTTATTATGAACATAACAATCCATATATATTAATAGAAGGTCACAAAAAATAAATGTTTTTCAACATATCATTAAATCAATTAGTGTCCCAAGGAAATCAATGATTATATACATTCATTTAAGAAGAATTATTCTTTCATTGTCTTGGAATCCATCCCAAATGATTTGTGGATTTCTATATTAGAAAATAAATGAATTTTCCACCTACTGAGGTTCATCTTATCATCTTGCTATGTAAAAATAATTTAAATCATGAATAATTTATTGGACCGACTGTTGGTTCAGTTGTAACTCATGTGCAATGAATTTCACATTAGCCTCCTTTGGATGGTTCCTACCACTCTTACCTGTTTCCATTAACTAAATAAAAAAGTCTATTTAATATCACTTATTAGGAATGAAATTTTTATAAATTTAAATTTTCTATATAAACAAGTATTAAAATTTATATTTCTTCTGTAAAACTAACATCAATATTTATGGTAATATAATTTTTCAAATAATGGGAATAGTTGTTCATTTTTTATGATATACATTTTAAATTTATGTAATTTTAATCAATGATACTGTAAAAGGAAGTAAAAACAATGTATTTAATATCTCAAGATCCATACAATCATGAACCACTTACACATGATATATTCTGAAGATGGTGATACTATTTTTCCCAAATATATTGATGAAGTAAATGAAACCGATGCATTTCACTAAACAATATACTCAGACTTAAATTGAATGATAATATTTGTATTACCTCGCTCCTAATAATAAGAATCATATGTGATGGAGATGCCTACTAATATATATGTGACATTCCCAAGACACCAATTATAGATAATAATTTCAAAGGACCTCAAAATTACTATGGAAATCATTTCCCTTTGAAAATAATAAACCACAAAATTATATATGGAATAACCAAAACAAGAACCACATGATGCATAAGTAAAAAATGAAACTGAAACATAACCAGACTAAAACCCTATTATTGTAAAATAATAAACCAAATTATATACACAATAGGTACAAAATAGCCATAAAACATGTAACTGAAAAGTAACAATAATAAAAAAACACAAAACATGCTCTAATCATTTACCCCTCTTTCCATTACCATGTTAGTAAGAATAATTTATTATTAATTTATATACCTTTTCATTACCTATGTTCCAATATATTATATCTACAAATGATATATAGTGCCCATGTAGGGGCTGTGTATAAATGGGGTTGGTTTTCCCCCAATGTCATCCTAACTCACAACATTAGGACAAAACATATCATAACTATTTAAAATATATTATTAAGAATCAATATAATTATAATAATTCAAGTCATTTTTCCATGCAATGAATTAAATGAATTATTAAACTATTTTTTTAAAATCAATTAATATACCCCTAAACATCTCTCCACACACAAAAGTAATGAAATTGTGACAATTCCATACTCTTGAGTGGACTGTCATCAATTTAATGTATCATAAATGATACACTATACCAATTCCCCAATGCCACTCGTCCTTTCCATCGGGTCACCTCAAGTGAAAATGAAGTCACACACACCATATATACCCCATATTTGTAAATAAATTCCACAAAACATTATTTCATTAAACAATTTCCTCAAACCAATTACATTCATAAAATCAAATTAACAATTTTAAAATCCAAATTTTTAATTATAAACCAATGAATCATTCAAAAATACAATCGATTTTCCCATAATTTCAAAAACCAAAATCAAAAAGGGATTCCTACGAATAAAAGGAAAAGGTTTTAATCAAAATATCAATCAAAAGAATTAATTATAAATAATCATTAAAAATAATATTCATGTTAGTTTGAGAGATATTCCACCCACCTAACAAAATATGGTAGAAATGGAGAGTGAAAAAAACATCATTATTTAATCAGAAACCCTATTCACATAACTATATCTACAAATATTTCATAATAAACCATTCATAACACATATACTAATCCAAAACAAACTATATATATTGTTTCTAGAGAGTTAATAACCTTAAATATGAGAATAATATTGAATAATTGGCACTTAAAGAGGAATCTATTCCTCCAAAAAAAATTATTTCCGTATAGACAACTATTTGATTGAATTAGACTATCTCTAATACCTTGGGAGAAAAATTAATTCGATTTATTGGAGGATTAAGTAAAAAATAACGGAATATCTGTTAATTTGGAATATATCCACCTTTTAAAGAGGTCTAATTGTACACAACATAGTTAAGCAAAATTATTTTACAAACCATGTGCCAACCATGTTGTGATAATTTCTTAATGTCAGAAATTTCATTCATATATTTCATGGTTAGAAAACAGATTTCCTAAACATGAATTTCACTCTACATCCTGTTGCATAGTTTCTCTTGGGAATCCATAAGGTGTAGAAAATCCTTGCGTGAATCGTTCACCAACCTAGTGCCCATTATATTCCCATACATGGTTTTTTTATATGATTCACGGTTTTTAATAATATTGAAAACCCCTAAACATCAATAAAATCTAAAATAACATTCCAAAACCCTCTAAACATCCTTAGTCCTAACCCTAACATTACATCAATGCAAAATACATGAATAAATGTTCATGTATCTGATACCTTGTGAGATAACATTTATAATAATTAATTAGACAAAAAATAAGTTAAACATATTGCTTGATTTAAATTGCAATGAATAATAATATGGAATCCATTTTATTATATTAATATCTAAAAATTTTCTGAATTAATTAACTAATAATCCTACAGAGGTGATGAACACTATATTTTCCATTGATTAACTTTTGAAAAGTAAAAAAAAATAATATCCAAAATCAAAGTAAATTTTATTGAAATCACTAAAATATTTAAAATTATAATATAATTGAAATTAGTTTCTTTTAGTAATAGTTTAAATTATTATTTTTGTAATAAATAATTTATATATTAAATTGAATGGTTCGATAAAAAACCAAAATTTTCCACTATTCATCAAAATAATAATTTTTGTTGAATATTGTCAAAAAATCACTCAAATATAATTTTGGAATGTTTATATAAATAATGATGTTTATTTTATAAGAAAATTCTACAAAATTAGAATAAAAAATTAATTTCAAATTTTATTTGATATGTGTGAGTAAACTACTTTTTAAGAAAATATTGTTTTTCAAAAAGTACATATTTTTTCATTTGAATTGTTTTTAATTTATTTGTAATAAATATATAATCATTGAATTAATATTTTACACATATATTCTTTATAATTTTCAAAAATTAATAATTCATATCCATACCCTTCATCTTAACAACTATGATATAATAATAATGTTTTAAAAATGAATATTAATTGAGTACCATTGTTCGTATAAACTCTGTGTTTTGTAAAACGTAATATATCAATGAGATTTAATATATATATATATATATATATATATATAATTACTAGGGTCATACATTCTCTTCTATGTTTTGTGTTTCATTACATATACTCAATCGAGCATGATGTTCCCCATTTAAAATCTCAGGGTGTTATATTATACCCAACATAAATTGATTTCATCATTAATAAATTTATTAACCTCTATAATTTTGGGTTTTACATTTGGAAATACAATTTTTATAATCCCATATCAGAATAAGGTTTAATAAAACATTTTACATATAATAAGGAATGTTAAGTACAAATATTACATAACATCATTTCTATGTAGCAGAACATTTTTGGGAATTAAAGATATGGAAATGCATGAAAATCTTAATTATTTTGGTATAGTTATATATATAGTTTATAACATAAAATGAAGGACCAATAAAAAAAATAAGGACATAAAAACCACAAAAATCCTCCCAAAAAATGTCCTAAATTTATATTGACTCAAAATTAAGTAATAAAGGGTTATATAAAAAACTTTTGGGGTTGGGGGCTTATTAATTATCCCCAATATTATCCTTTCCATCCTTAGAATGTTATATATATACTTATTAAAATAGTCTAGTCCATTTCTAAACCATCTCCATTTCATTATCCCTTGGCCTTTCCTATTTCTAATCATTTTATCACAACCCCTACACTATACTGACAAAAATCTCATGAAATATATCCTATTTATTATCCAAAATCTATAAAATTACATGAATCAATTTATATTATAGATCTATTTTAAAATGATCTCATCAATTAACATAATCAAGATCATGTTGGTACTTCATCAACAGAGATACATGAAACACATTGTGAGAGAACAATAATTTGGGGGGAAATATTAGCAATATTCCATCCCACATACTCATTCATGTATTTAAAAATTATATACCTATAGAAAAAAAATATGTTTCAATTATAGACAAAATGATGATGTCTATGCCTTAGAGGGATTCTAATGAAAAACTAGTCACACACATCAAATAAAAAAGTATATATAATATGATCTTAATAGGATTAATGATCACTTTGAGCCATCTCTATTATCATTCTAATTAAATGAATATTATTTATTATCACTTGAATAAGGATGGATCAAATTAGTAAAATCTAACCAGTTTCCACCCCTACAATATTGACAACGAAAAATATGGAATAAAAATTATTCAAAAGGAGACATATTTGTCTAGTTTTGGTTTATGTTTTTATGTGAGAAAACTATTATATAAAAATAATCCTCCCATGAGCCGCAAAAAAATATTGTAAAAGTCATATTCATCTGTTACACCATTTGGGTTTTCTGTTGAAAATTTCCATCCAATTTTCAAAGATAAGATGAAATCATATTTAAATACTTTCCATGGAATTTTATATAGATTTAAAAAAATTAAATTTTTACATAGGGTAATTTTTGAGATAAAATATCAATTAGAGAACCATGCATGTTTAAAATTTCTGGAATTTAAATATTTTTCTTGTCTTCTATAGTATTTTTTCACGAATATAGATTAAATGAGTTAAAATTATGAGTTGATCTACAATAACACATATTGGACCATGTTTCATAACACTATTTGGTATATGTTTTCCAAAATCCATGTCTATCTTGTCCCATTTCAACAGAATAATCATTAATGACTATAATACTCATATTGTCCATTGGTTCTTCTCCTTTACCAAATGAAATGAGAGGCATCTCAAGACATACATGTCAAAATTAATTTTGATGTAAATCCAAAAATGTGTAATTAACATTCATAATATATTATCTAAATCCATTGCTGAACATACCATGATGAATTGTGGTTGTCCCCAAGATGTAATCATGACAGATTATTGGTACAAATGTATGATATCTAAAGCGCCACAGTCAATTTAAATCCATCTTCTATCCATAAATTATCATCCATACATTGAGTTTTTAACCACATTGAAACACATACTAGATTTTATGTTTGGGAAACTATAACATAAAAAAACAAAATTGGGATAAAATTAATATGGAAAGAAAACTGCAAAACCACATGTGTTCGAGCTGTCTAGATGCATATCAACTATAACTAAAAATATTTTACAATATTATGAATCCCCCTTATTCAAATGATCAAATAAAATACTTATCAATACATCCACCATACAGTTCCTATTACCTAGTATATACATTATTTCAATGTAAAACATATGTTGACTACATAGTTCTATCTAGAATAATAATAAACAACATAATCTCTATGCTTGAGAACAGACCCCAACACTGATCCTGATGCGTCATAGTAGACTACATAGTACTATCTAGAATAAGGATAAAAGAGTAATACTTTTGATGTAAGTCTAATATTATGCTAAATAAAGTATTGATAATATTTTTTCTATAGGATAGGAAGGTATTTCCTCATCAATGATATCATTGGTGTATAAAACATGATAAATCTCTCATAAGACCTATGTGGTATCCAAATAATCCAAGAAAACAATATATCTCAATGAAATTATTTATAGTTTTATAGTAGATAACAAATTATATTTTTTTCGAATTTCAATGGACACTATCTTATAAATGATAAGGTAAATGATACATACATCCTATATCCAAAAATCTCAGTTTGATACAAAGGAATAAAAATGATGTTAGAATAAGATACGCAATAATTTCATGAAATGTTTCTCTTGATTGGATTTTTCTATGAATACAATATATATAATTATCTAAATCATCCAAAAATGTAATAAATGTATATATGAATGAGTTGATACATCAATTAGAAAATGATTGATGGTGTATTTTAATGACCAAAATCCATAATGACATATTTATATTGGCCATATTTACTACTGAGACATATCATCTGAATAACCTTATTAAAGAGATAAAATTTGTAATATCCCAATTAAATATTAGTATTTTAAAACCATTGGGAACCAATAAATTTCATAAAATTATCCATCAATGGGTGGAATATAATAATTATTTTGATTGTATCTTTGTTATGTTTCTGATAATCTCTTATGACAATCCAAAAAAATTAAAAAAGTTAAACCAACATTCATTATAATTGGAATTTGTACTACCCCTAGAGATGTACATTGTTGAATGAAATGGTAACATTCTTATTCATATATTAAAACCATAAATTACGAAAAATTTATTAGATCAATATGATATGATAGAGGTGAAATTAGACTAGTCCAGATTTGGACATCAATAATGATATCTACTTCTCTTTTAGGATGTTACATTATGAAATTGATGGTGGGAAACATCAGGAAAAAAATCTATAATTGCTGAAATTTATATATTCCAAATCTCATCAAATGATGAAACAGTAGACCAAACCAAACTGATATTATATTAGTCTATGAATTAGTTCCAAAATTCATGCACTATGTTCATTTTAAATCAATATCTCCTCTATAGGGATGTTTGATGCAATAGATAGAATTAAAAATAACAAATTTGAAGTAAAAGTATATTTCCATATTGAAAAATATAAACCAATGCATACCTAAAATAAAATCAAAAATAAAAATATCAATGAAAATAAAATTTAAACGGTACTCATCCCCTAATATAGATTTAGATCATGCATTACATAAATACTATTCATAAACATTTTCTATAAGATGAGGTTTTAGTTTCAAAAACAAAGGAATAAAATAAATAATCTACCATTATATCAAAAAAACGTGAAATAATAAATGGGTGGGAAGATACAATATTAAAAAACATTCTAAGGTTTTGAATTCTATACAATTATACCTATCATTATTAGAGGTCAAAATTGGAAATACAAGATAAATTTCTTAGTTCCATGAGATTTATTAGTAAATAAACCTTTCATTTTTTCAAATTATTGAGATTTAATTGATTTATGAGTGATGTTGTTCATTGAATCACCTTGTAACTATCTATTATGAGGATGATATATTTTTGATACACTCATCTATTCAATGCTTATGATTCCAAAGAAACATGATATGTGTCTCTACCACCCAACGTTGTTTCACTTTGACAATAACGCTAATGATATTTCATAATGTAGTAGTTAGGGAAATATCATTGTGGTGACATACAATCTATTTTTTATATAGTCAAAATAATTATGTTGAAAACATCTGGGATTAGCTAACATTCAAGGATGAATATTTTTGAATTCCATAATTTTATTTTGACATGACCTACTATTGTGAAAATTGGTGAACCTCTTCTATTTATTCGCAAAATTATAGTACTCACCTATTAAATATGGACAAAAATAATCCCCCAACCATATTTCTAATATATATCAAACTATTATTGTCTCTATATTGACTATATTAGTGTAATATATTATAAAAATGGGAGAAATATTTGAATGAATATAAACCGTCAATAATGAATAAATAAATTTCATTAAAGGATTAAAATACAGTAACATATGGGGAAAATTAGACTAAATTGGAAAATTTATCACATACTCAATCACATTGAGTATATCTTTTATCAATATAAATAAGTTCACTATTATTGAAATCATAAATTTGTGGGGATAAAATATATTTTTAAAAATTTCTCCAAAATAATCTCATGCATTTCCTTAATAAAATTTAGTATGAAAATCTAAATCCAACTACATGAATAGTAGATAATCCTACATATATGTTTTTCAACATAGTATTCAAATCAATTAGTGTCTCAAGGAAATCATTGATTTGATAAATTTATTTAAGAAGAATTCTTCTTTCTCTGGATTGGAATCAATCCACAATGATTTGTGGACTCCTATATTAGAAAATAATTGAATGTTCAACCTATTTAGGTTCATCATATCATCTTTCTATGTACACAAAATTTAAATCATAAAAAAAATATTAAAACAACTACTGGTTCAGTTGAATCTCAAGTGCAACAAATTTCACAGCAGCCTCCTTTGGTTGGTTCATAACACTCTTACAAGGTTCCATTTATTAAATAAAAAACTATTTTATATTAATCATTAAGATTGTAAGTATTATAAATTTAAATTTTCCATATCAAAAAGTATTGAAATTTATATTTCTACCATAAACTGTCATCAATTATCAATTATCAATCTCTTTTATTGAAAATATTACAACCAAAATTTTCATAAAACAAATTTTCAATATTATAAAATCTAAACAGTTTTTGTAAAATTTCATAACCACTTATGTATAACTTAATAATTTATTACAATTGTGATGCCTTAATTTCATTGTTTTTCATGGGAAACTCTTAATATAATCCCATAATGATGAAGCTAAAACTCACCCAGAAGTTTCCAAAAAACACTCTTGTACCCAAAATACATTGTAATATAATGTTCAGAATAAAGGGATTAGTTGTTCCTTTTTTATGATGTAAATTTTAAATTTATGGAAATATAATACATGTTACCATTAAAGGAAGTATAAACCAAGTAATAATACCCTCTGGATACATCAAAACATGCACTAATTCCCCTTGTTATGGACTGAACATGGTGATACTATTTTTTCCAAATATAATGATGGAGTAAGTGAAACTGATGCAGTTACCGAATCAATATCATTGGAATTACAATGAATGATGATATTTGATTCAACACACCCCAACTAATTGACATGAGAAGTGATGAGGGAACTACTATGACATATTTGACATTCCCAAGACACCAAATATAGATAATAATTTCCAAGGACCACAATAGTATTTTGGAAATGATTTAGCTTTGAAATAATAAACAACAAAAGTATATATGAAATAACTTAAACAAGAACAACATTATTCATAAGTAAAAAAATTAAATTGACACATAATGTTACTATAAAAATATTATGGTACAATTATAAACGAAATTATATACACAAGAGGTACGAAATGGAACAAAACTAGTAACTAGAAAGTCAAAATAATCAGAAACACACAACATGCTCGATTAATTAACCCCATATTCCATTACCATGTTGTTAAAAATAATTTCTAATATATATAGATATCTATTCATTACATGTGTTCAAATATATTATATCTACAAATAAAATGCAGTTCCCATATAGGGGGTGATTATAAACGTAGTAGGTTTTCCCCCAATGACTTCCATAATCACAAAACTATGACAAAACATGTTAACACTATTTATAATATATTTTTAAGCATCAAAATATTTATAATATTACCAATAATATATTTATACAATAAATTAAATGAATTATAAAATTATTTTTTTACAATCAATTTAAATAACCATAACCATCACTCCACACACACCATGAATTCAATTGTGACAATTCCATACTCATGAGTGGTGTATCATAAATTTAATATATCATCAACTGTACACTATATCAATTCCCCAATGACACTCATCCATTCCATAGGGTCACATCTAGTAAAAATGAACTCACACACACCATATATACCCCATATTTTTATATTAATTCCAAAAAACATAATTTCATTAAACCATTCCCTGAAACCATTTATATTCATTAAAATAAATTAACAATTTGGAAATCCACATTTTTTAATTAAAAACCAATGAATCATTCTAAAATCTAACCGATTTTCCCATGATTTCCATAACCATAAACAAATAGTGATTTCTAACAATAACAGAAAAAAGTTTTAATCAATATCTCAATCAAAATAATTAATTTAAACTAATAATTTAAATTCTAAATCTTTTGTATTTGAGAGATAAGCGACCTACCTCACAAAAGATTGAAGAAATGAAGAGTGACAAGAATATCAATATTTAATCAAAAACCATGTTCATATAACTATATCTAATAATATTTCATCTTAAACCATTCATAACACATACATGAATCAATAAAAAACTATATATTTTTTTCAAGAGAGAGAATAACAATAAATATAAGATGAATAATGAATAATTGGAACTTACGGATGAAACTATTACTCCAACAAAATATTATTTCCCTATGGACATCTATCAGATTGAATGAGACCATATATAATACCTTGGGAGAAAAAGTAATTCGAGTTATTGGTGGATAAAGGAAAAAATTTACGGCTTCTATGTTAATTTGGATAATATCCATATTTTTAGGAGGGCTAATTGTACACAACTTGGTTATGGAACACTAATTTTCAAACCTTGTGCCAACCATGTAGTGATACTTTCTTAAGATAACAAATTTCATTAATATATTTTAATGTTTCGGATACTGATGATATAACCATGTATTCCCCTCTACCTCAGGATGCCCTGTTTCACATGGGAATCCACACAGTGTAGAAAACCTTTGCGTGAATCATTCACCTATCTAGTGACCATTAACTTCCCTTTCATATTTTTTTAGATGCTTCACAGTTGTTAATAATATTGAAAACCCTAAACCTCCAAAAAATCCCCCATAAAATTCCAAAAAACTTGTAAAAATCCTTAATATTAACCCTATCATTACATCCACAAAAAATACATGAATAAATGGTCATGTATCAGATACGTTCTGAGATAACATTTTTACTAATTATTTTGAAAAAAAAATTGTTAAACATTTTACTTGATTTTATATGCAATGAATAAAAATATGTAATCCATTTATGTTATTAATATCAAAAAATTGGCTTAATTAATTTAATAATAATCTTATAGAGGCGATGAAAAAGTTATTATCCATTGAGAAAATGTAGAAAAAAAAAGTTAATATCAAAGTTAAAATAAAATTTATTAAAATATCCTATTTTTTTAAAATTGTAATATAATGTAAATTAGTTTCATTTAAAAATATATTAAATTATTATATTTATTATAAATAATTTATATATTAAATTGAACATTTAAATAAAAAATAAAAAATTTCCACTATTTATAATAAAAAGAAATAATTTTAGAAAATTGTCAAAAAAATCACCCAATGATAATTTTGGAATGTATACATAAATAATGAAGTTTAGTATATATTATTAATTAATCAAAATTAGAAGAATAAAATTTATTTCTTATTTTATGTGAAATGTGTGAGTAAACTTCCTTTGATGAAAATACATTTTTTAAAAAAAATAATTATTTTTTCATTTAGGTAGTTTTTAATTTATTTGTAATCAATAAATAATCATTGAATTTACTTTTTACACATTTATTCTTTATAATTTTAATAATTTAATTATTCAAATTCATACACTCCATATTAACAACTAGAATATAATAAAAATGTTTTAAAAATAAATATTAATTGACAATTTTTGTTCATATAAACACTTTGTTTTGTATAACGTAATCTATTGATGACAGTTAATATATATGAAAATAAATACATATTAAATTATTAGGGTGATACATTCTCTTCAATGTTTTGTGTTGCATTTCATATAATTAATCAAGCTTGATGATCCCTATTTAAAATCTCATGGTGTTATATTATACCAAACCAAAATTGATTTCTTCATTAAAAAATTATTAATCTCTGTAATCATGGGTTTCACATTTGGAAATACAATTTTTAGAATCCCACATTATAATAAGGATTAATAAAATTTCAAACCGATAAGAGTGAAAGTTAAGTAAAAATATTACATGACATCATTTCCAAATAGTAGAACATTGTTGGGAATTAATGATATGGACATGGAAGAAAATATTACATATTTCTATATAGTTATGGATATAGTTGATCATATCAAATGAAGGAACAATAAAAAAAATAAGGACATAAAAACCATATATTGGTATTGATTCAAATTATAATTTGACTCATAGGATATGAAGGTAATATGAAAACTTTTTTTTCAATATAATTGTCCTATTGTTACGGAATTAAATTTCCATTATGACTATGAACATAATGGAATATAATAGGATGATATATTTCGATTTCATAAGGATAAATATCACATTTTAGTATTGATCTCCCAATTTATTCACATTTTGATTTTCTATGAAATAAATTTACATGATGATTTTTTATATTCGAGACATTTAAATTTAATTTTTACATAAATAAATATCAATAAATGATTAACAAATTAATATTAATATCATTAAATACATAAATCATTTCTGAAAAATATATTCAAAATAATATATTGATCTTTAATACCTCACAATAACCCCAATATTCATCTTAATTCATTACATTAATAGAAATATTTAAGACATTCCCAAAATATGTCTAAACAAATTTAGATGGAAGGTCTATGTGATTTCAAAATAAACATAAAATTACATACTCCCCACAACATAATATTTCTCTTAATTTCACTTACCAAATATATGAATACCTTTATCATCATAATAACATTATAAAAACATATGTTCTTCTGAAAATAAATCTCATGTTTTCTAATGTATTCAATAAATCTAAACATGTTGTAAACACTAAAAAACATTACATAGATTATAAAATCTCTAAAAAATTTCATGGTTAATAAAATATCATATAAATATATATTTAACATTATTATATCAAGATTTAGTACATATTATTGGTTGTTTTCATGAAATCATATTTTTTAATGTTTAAATTTCCATTGCATCGCTTTTATTCATCATTGGTGCCATATAACATATGTTGGGATATACATAATGAAAATGTATCATCAGTAAATATTTATACATAATTTATTTCATATGACCATAATATAAATTAGAAAAATACTCTTATAACATAATCTATTAAACCAAACACAAGCACTTTAATAATTCCACATCCTCAGTAGTTATACTATAAGCTTAATACTGATCCATTATATACTTCTATTATATATTTCCTTAATTATTTGGGTATTAATTTCATTATTTCCCCATATCCTTATATTTTATGCATTAATAATAAGATAATTTTTTCATTCCCTGGTAATTATGAGCATGGTTTCATTTCTCATAACACTTCTAGTAAACTCACATTCCCGTCGAGAATGCAAAATGTTGTTTATTTCCACAATTATCACATGTGAAAAAATACCACTCTCCCAAATTCCCTTTATCATAATTTTTTTCTATTGTCATCTATATATCTTAAATCCCTTAAAATCTATAATAATTTTATAATTCATTTTATTACTTGAATGCACATGATATTATGTTCTTCTATTATTAGAATTCTAAGGAGACTTATTCCCCTCAGATGGTTATGATTAATCTATCAAATAAATTTTCAATCTTCCACATTAGATTACATTTAATGTCTGTAAAAATAGATCATAACATTATAATGGATGATTCATGTATAAAAAAAATTACATTACATTTCATCTATGATTCAAGAAATGTCTCTCCATATCTCATCATTTCTCATGATGAAAACACTTTTTCAAAAGGTTAACTTGAAATAATTCCATTCCATGTTTTTTATATCAAACTCATGATAACTGTAATTATTTAAAGAACTCCAATTACCAACATATCATAAAAGAAAATAATTATAAATTACAACTATCTCCATTTCATTACTCACCAATCTGATACATATCATATCTATGGAAATTATCCATGACTCATCAACAAATGGATTTATAGTCTAATTGAATGATAGAGGTTTTTGAGGCATAATGTAGACGAACCCTGTTACACTACCTTTTGAATCAATAGGTTTCTCCATAATGTAATGATTATTTTCTATAAAATGTTTCAGATACTATATAATGGTTATAATTTATTCAGTTCAAGCTAAATACCCCATTCTATATTCATTATATTTCCAAGAATTACATGAATAGATATTTTTCATAATTCCTTCCACAATTATTGCTTTATAAATAGTGAGACACACTATATTAGATCATAAAATTATGAATCTTAATGTATAATCCCGAAACTAGTTAAAGACATAAAATATATTGAAATATTTATTCGAGGTAGTTCTCATTATTATAAACATTGTTTCTTTTGGAATGTTTCCAAATCATAAAAATGTTTTCAAATCCTTCTTAATTGTTAGTAATGAAAATTTTAATTAATAAAATAATATCTCCCAGGTTTGTAAAAATAGGTTCCCATTACAACAAATATTCTTGTACCAGTTATTACTCTAGATAGTGCATTAGTGCATTTTTAAGAGTTATTAACTAAATGTTAATATCTTCCCGAACTATTTCAACTTCGTGTATTCACATAGGGATGAATTTCAAGAAAAAAAATCACTACATTACAAAATGATAGTTTTATATTATATATAATAATCATCAATATCTATAATGTGTTTATGTACCTTATTTTTTTTCTTAAATCCAGATCCCAAATATTATTCTAAATATTTTATGATAACAACAATAATGACCATGATACTAGTATCTTGGATTCAGTGTTTACATTGTTACATTGGCATAAGTAACAAAAAATAACACCTCAAATAATAGTATATTTTAGTTTTCTAATAAAATAAATACATATTTGAATCTCATTATGACATTAAAAACATTAAATTCGGAATTATTTTCATTGAGAACACAATATTAGACCTTCCCATATCCCTACATATCAATCATAATCAAAATCATGATATCCTGAAGAAAATAAATTCAAAAATATTTTTATGTCGAGATGCTCAATAAGGGTAGACGTTTATCGTAAGATTCTATAAATAAATAATAATAATAAATTTAGTAATATAAATAAGAGAAAAAAATTCATGTATTCAATAAATTGAGATACATATAGTATGATTAAATAATGGCCAAATAATTTAATATGTGTACTCATATGATCTTGAAAAATGTACAAGATATTTCTAACTAATTTAATAACCACATATATCCTTGTCAATAAATCTCATAATGACATAATGCATAATTATTAACATCATAACCAATCCATCATTTCACCATTACTTGAAATATTATCTGATTTTATAAGGCCTTACACAAAAACTAAAGCTATTTTATCTCACGAGACCTTCCAATGAAATCAGGGGATATATCGGGCCTCACAGATTAATTAATATGTCCAATTATTTCATCATATGAAAACTGTAAAATGTAATCAACATAAATAAATCATACGAAAAAACTAAAGTAATAAATGATAATAATCACCCAAATCAATAAACATAATCACAATCCTTTCCAATTAATATAGTTTATATTAATAAAATTGTAAATCATCAGTCAAAATTATCATAACACATCCAAATATAGAATATGTATTACATCCAAACCACATATCCTAAATAGATGTTATGTACATTTAAGGGTTCATGTCATTGATGAATATAAATAGCATTACAATAAATATTATCATTTTTTTAGGAAAATATAATTTTCATTTGGAATATATTTTTTTTAAAGAATTGAATTATATATTTTGAAAATAATTTTCAATGAAAAATCATTTGAAACTTATAATGGAATCCTTAAAATTTTAATTGGCAATGAGGTGGGAAATCCAATACATGTGTTACATGTTGAACAAATATTTCATTATCATTTATAGTAAATTTTAAAATGGATATTATTGGAAAATAACAAGAATATTCCATTAATTTTTTCATATGAAGCCAATCATGAGTAAAAATATAATTAATAAATCATTTTGAAACGTGGGTATTAATGAAAAATATATTTTTAAATGAAGAAATAAATAATTTTAGAAAAATAATTCTCAATCATTTTGTAATCCAAAGATATATAAAAAATTAATTTTACATTAAAATATTCATAAATAACTAGAGGGGAATAAAATATATTTATTTTAAAAGGAAATATAAAATATTTATCCCATGTTACACTTAATCATAAACAATTTATAATAATGACGAGATGGAGAAATAAACACTTACCACATGGGTAAATTTTGAATCAAAATTAACCTGATATAAATAACAATAAATTAATAATTATGTATCATTATGAGATATATATTCATGAAAATTATCAATATGTGAATTATTTATACCACAAAAATGAATAATTTTTGAATATGGAATAAGTTTCATGGGTGTATAAGTGTGATGATATAACTCCTACCTTAGGATCAACATCGTTCACCTTTGTATAAACCTTATGTATATTAAATATATGTTTGTTATAGATATATTGAATAATAAAAATTATATATATAATAACATATTTGATCATATTATTATATTTTATGACATCTTTCTTAATAATATTTCAGTTGTTTTCATTTTGTGTGTGTGTTAATTTCATTGTTTTCTCTTGCATGTTTAGTCATGAATGTTCTGATTCTTTTATATAAAATATATTTTTAATATATATCAATAGTTATATTAATTTTATAAATGTTATTTTTTTTATATTACTTCATAAAAACTATTCATGAAAACATGACTTGGATAATGAATCATTCTACTCCGTGGAGATGATAGGAAATACATATGCATGAGAAATTATATCATTTATTTAAAGTGTGATTTGGTATGGAAGTTTTTTATATATTAGTATTATAGAAATTATATCATTTCAAATATATATCATATATTATTTAAATTTTAATTTTTTAATTTTTATTTAATGTGTAAATAATAAACATATAACGTCGCTTCATGATGTGGTTGTGTGTCATTTAAATGTTTGACACTGTCCTATTTTAAATTAAATGAATGTAAAAACTTTATACGATATATTATAATTATAGAAGTATAAAAATATAATATATATTATATATATATATTAAATCAATCATTATATCCAACCATTAGAAGTGTTTATGTAAAACTACATAAATTTTATTCCAAGGTGGTTGGTAGGCATTAAAAAAATTGATGATTTCATTTCCCATTTGATGAATGTCGTGGTTAATAAATATTAGGGGGGGTCTATGGGTTAATATGGGTTTGATCCATATGGATTTTGAACCAGACCAATGATATGTTGGTTGGGATAGGTTAGGATGGGCCCCAACCATTTTTTACAATGACCCAAGTCAACCAGAACTGTGGGGTTTCGTGTTGGGTCTTGTAGGGTCCGTCGGTTCCAGAAAAAAAATATTAAATAAAAACAAAAATTTGAATATCATTCGACTAAAATAAAACTAAAATAATAAATGAATAATATATTTTTTTGATAAATATAACATAAATATTATGTATCAATAATGTTTTATTAAAATATATAACATTATAAAATCATTATATAATAGAAATATTATAAAATATTTTCTTTATTTAATGTTATAATTTTTTTAAAATAATATGTTATCTAATTTAAATATAAAACAAATAATGTCAACATAATATCATATAATGTATTAGTAATTTTATATAATAAAAATATATAATAATTATAATATAAATATAATATAAATATTATATAAATACAATGTTACATTTTTGTTATATGACCTTGATATTTATTTTTAATTAATATTAATTATTGTTAGTAAATATTAATGATTCTATAAAAATTATTATTAATTATTTCTAATTGTCATAAATTAATATTTAGTATTTATCAATTAGAATAAATTGTTTTATAATTTTTTATCACTAGATATTAATTTTGATTTAATATATACTATAAAAATATATATTATTAGCGAGGTTGTGTTTGGATGTTTCAGAATTTTTCCAATCATTGACATTACTCGACCTAACCTTGACCCGATAGAACCTAACCCAACCCAACAATACCATACATGTAACTTTACACAACCAGGCCGGGTCAGGATGGCTTTAGACATAAGAAATATTACTCATACACCATAATAATATATAATTATATAGTAGATACTATATTTATTTTATTGCACGTGTTATGAAATAATTTAATAATGTCACTTAATAAATAAAAAGCATGAGGTTGGTGAAGAAAACTATTTTCTCTTAGAGAAACACCCTTTGAATATCTTATTGAGGATCATGAGGTTGGAGTTATGGGATATAGAGCTGTTATAAAGTGTCTATAATGAATTTGGGGTTGGAATTTTTTATGTCTTGATTGAGGAAAATGTATTGATAGTTTTGAGTATGTGAGGGGAGTGTGTTTGCTTTTATTTTTGGGGGGAGGAATTTTCTTGTTTACACAGAACAATACAACAATGTGAAATAAATCTAACTAAACTTCCATTAAAATTGATAAATATTTTATTTTTGTTATGATATAATCTATAAACACCCCCAAAAAACACACAATACAACTTTTAAACATACAATTTATTTTCTTTATTGTTTACATAATTTTACCATTTTAGTTTTCACTAAAAAAACTAGTTATTTTAACAAATCTAATTGATCCACAACACGTAAAAAATTATCCCTCGTAGATAATTAGGGAAAAAAATTTAAAATTGTATAAAAAAATTTATGAAATAAAAATTCAATGTGTGGAAAATCAATTTAATCCCAAGCCCATGTAATGTGAAAAAATATATTTTAACCGTATTGGAATTAATTAAAATATTACTATTTTTCTAATTATTGTGATCACAAAATATTTTTAAAATATTATATTATACTAATTATGGTAATTCAAAATCTCTAATAAAATTAAAAAAATCAATTCAAATAAATTTATGTGTTTATTTTATGATTAATGCAGTTGACATAAAGGAATTCTTCTTTTCCAATGTGAAAATGGTCAAAAGTACATAATGTTTTAGTATCTAAATTAATGTTAAAATTGATTCCAATGACTTCAATTAGTTAACCAATAATATAATTTAACTAATATTACATTATATACTTCTTTATATTTTATGTAACTCGATAAATAATTTAAAATAAATGGAATTTTTTTATAATGAAATCATTATTTTTCACCATTCAAAAAAATTATTATGTTTTAAAAAATTAAAAAATATTCACTCGATGATAATATCTTCATTTTTATTTAAAAAATGAATTTTATTTTCCCAAATAATTTTTATTAAAGTTGTGAAATTGGTTTTAAATAATTTTTTCCAATAGAGACTCAGCTACTATATAGAAAAATAATTTTTTTAAAAAAACATTTCTTATTCTATAAATGGTTCTTCTATTATTTATAATAAATATATAACCATTTAGTTTATATAATAAATGTATAATACCTTTTATTTTAATTTTATATATAGTCTTATACAATCATTTTAAAATTATATGTTTGTTACAATGGGAATATTAAGAATTTTTTTTAGTAGAGTAACACATTTTGTTTAAACCCAGTGGTGCATGTAGCACTACATATCAATGTGAATGAATTTATATTAAAATAAATAAATTTTACTGTATTAGGGATTGAAATTATATTAAAATCATCTTGTTTTATGTTATATACACTATTAAACCTAATATAGCTCTTTTAATATCTCAGCGTGTTACATTTCAATCACTTTACCCATTGATATATTGCATCCACTATTTTATATTTCACAGTGATAACATGTTTTTACCAACGTAATTTACATTTAATGTATAAAACTAAAATTTTCCCTATTATCAAATATAAACAAAATGATTCGAAAAATTAATAACCTTTTATCATAGAAAATTTATGTGTGTGTGAATAATTAATTAAACAAGACCACATGTAATGCATGAAACATGTTTTTAGAAAAAGAAAATTATGATTATAAATTACGTATTGTGTAACATTATCCATGTATTAAATTATAATTATATAAGTTGGTATATTATAAAAAATTATATTTTATTTTTGTTCCAAATAAATAGAATATAAAGATTTACCAAAGTAGTTTTTACCTAACATGACACGTGAAAAAATGTAACATTTATTGGAAAATTTAACTTTTGTTTATCAATAGTTTAATTTTTGTTTTATAAATTCATTATAGTATATTCGAAATATATAGTTGAAAAACCTAAAATCATATTTTATTAATTAATTGGTTTTTTTACCCATTTATCTATTATGTTATAGTCATACAATTTATAGTTTATTCAAAATTTTATTTTCTCTGTTAACCGTAAACACTTATATTTAAGGATAATTGACGAAAAATCATTGTAAGATAATATTGAAATTGAAAATTAAAAACTGATAAACTGTTTATATAATTAAAATTAGTATATTTATATATTTAATATTTAAATATAAATTCAACTAATAAGTAAAATTATATTTACTGAAAAATAATTACTATTCATGATTTGAGTATATGTGTTCTGAATTTACTATTATATTATATATATGATTTTTATTATTATTTCTATAATTATATTATATAATATATAATTGATCATTTTAGTTTCATTTTTTGTGCACGCTAATCTAGTCACATGTTATATATTTAAGGAAATTTATTTTCAATTGTCATGGCTATGTACAATAAATAATGATATCCATCAAATTTAACTTCTATTATTCAAATTATTTATAGTAATATTGGGTGTACTATTTATATTTCAACGAATTTTGTGCCTTATTCATCATGATATGAGAATACATCTAATGATGGTATATGTGTGATATTATAATTAGCAAAACATTTTCTTTTCTCAAGGGAAGGATAATGGGTTAAATGATAATTTAATTGAAAATAAATTTAAAAAGATCAATTCAATTTAGGTGATGCAAATAACTATAGGGTTTTAGTGGAGATAATATAAAATATTTTGAGGTTATAAGTTTTGATCAAATAATATGATATTAGTTATGGAATTTCAATGCAATATAACATATTTTGATTCATTTATCATTCTATAAATAGTAATTATATAATATAACAAACATTTTACCTAGTATATTTTATAATAGATTTTACATAACTGATATGTAGGATAATGTGGTGTAGTGGAGGCATATTTTTGATCAAATATACAGATAAATTATTATTTTTATTGTATATGTATTATAATTTTAAGGAGAAAAAAATCAATGTATCAAATATGACTTTTATAATAAAGAATTGTCGAAGAAATTTTTCATTAGGAGAAAACAGAATGAAATTTTTATTTGTGATATATTATTTATAATAATTTTAAATAATTATATAGTAATTATTTAATGATTTATATTCTTTTTTTAATGTTTGTAAATATATCAGTAAGTGTTATGGAAAATAATGTCATTACTCAAAAAAATTCATCTAGATGGTATATGTTACTACATAAAAAAGATTTAAAAAAATATGGCTTTTAGAAATAAAATAAATTGATCTTCATGGGGTTATTTTTTTATTTCTCATAACATTCAAAGATAAATATAATATGTAATCTTTTATCGAATAATGGAACAACCATTTTTATAAATCAAAAGAATTATTTAACTGGATTTTATAAATGAATTTATTATTTTGGTAATATATATTTCTTATAAATTTTTCATAGTATCGTAAAACATAACTTTATCAATACATGTAAACATAATCTATAGGGATCCTACCCTAGTTGACCAAATATGTCAACTAATTAGTTTTTCCCCAAGGCCCAAAGCAGGTTTTTGTCTACTATGGGATGGCGAAAGGCCCCAAGGAATAACAATGAACCAGTTGGGAATGGTTTCTCTCTATAAAAACTAGCATGATGTGTTCTTTAATTTAATATCCATATAATCTAAATAAAAATTGATGAAAATATATAAAAAAACATTTTTTATTATCTAACAATGAGATAAATTTGATAAAATAAACAACATAACATCATAGTTCATAAAAAGTCATATCCAACCCATATAAAAGATATCCAATGCAAATATATAAAAATACCAAAATAGAGAATGTGAAAAAAATTTCCAATTCAAAAATCCCACTGATAAAAACCTCAAGAATATTCTCATGAGATTATTCCTTGATATTATATATCTTATATAAAAAATAACCACATATGATATTAATCATGATGGCCCATTGAAAATCACAGATCCCTTATCCTTACTCGTGTCCTACATTATAAAATCTTCATATGCCCGGATGCATATATATTTATTGAGGAACATAACTAGTAAGATACCACCATGAATGTATTTAAGGATATAAAACCAAGATAACAATTAAATTTATTTTGAAAAATCACTTTTAAAATAGAAATACACCTTAAAAACTTGTCAATCTAAGTCAACTATTTAAAATAATAATATTTATATATACAAAATAATATTAAGAATAAATAATTAGAATGTCAAAAGTAATGATATATATCCACTCATCATAATAATTATAAACACTGATGAATAATTTTTCGCATAAACATCATCCTATAACAAAGTGTTTATATATTTGGAAAACAAAATATATTACAATCAGTCATGGAACTGATATAATACATGACAACATATCGATCAATAGGGAATATGTAACATGCCCAATGAGACATCACAATAAGGTTATCGTGTGAGTCAATTTAAAGGTGTAATAAAATATGAGAACATATCTTGGTAACATCAAATTCAGTACAAGATACAGTGAGAATATATGAAAATAGAGTATAGAATGCACTACTCAAAATGAAATAAAGAGTAACAGAACAGAACTATCTAAAAGTGTATAGTTTAGAAATAAAAAATCTTTTTCAATGTAGATTTTTACTCATAATCTAATTATATAGTGAATCATGAGTCAGCTTTTCTTGAAAACATCAGGAAAATAGATTGTCATAAGCAATTTTTATTTTACAAGAGGAATTTAATGGATGTGTTGATGTAGTTCATCTAGAAATTTATGGGTTTGTAACATGTTATCATTTATTCTATGGAACTATCTTCATGCCAATGTGTGTTCGGGAAGTTCGTTCTCTCATATTTCTGTCATTCCAGTTCATCCTCAATTGCATCTCTACTACACAGGGGAGTGTGCTGCCCTTTTATTAGTAGTGGCCAAGAGAATACCTGGATCAACTACATCCCCATACTAAGCATCCTAACACTCTCTTCAATGGTTTCATTCAAACATTTAAGAGAAAATCTTCAAAATAATAAATGGAATTAAATGATACAAATATAGTCTATATAATTATTTAATTCAAAATGATAAGATAATAAACATGGTGTAGTGTCTTAGAATGGTGTTGGCTCAATTTTGATTGTATCATGATCTAGAAATACATTGATTTAGCTGGGTATTAGAATTAGACAAATTTCCTCTAAACTGGCGGTATCTAAACTAGAAGTGTATATTCAAGTGTTGTGTATTCTTATAGTGTATTTGACATGACTGCAATTCAATGCATGAAGTATGACATTGGTGGTATAATATCTACTGGTTTCTCATACCCGTCCACATTTGCATTCTGGTGGCATGACATCATGAGAGTGTGTCAACTGATGGTGTCATACATTGAAATTTTTTTCGATCAGTGGAATGACATTATAACGGTGTGATATCCTAGTGGTATCAAGACATAGTGAGATTTATATGCTGGCAGTGATCCATGTACAACGATGACTTGAGTTGGCTATGTTTACCACAATGGTGTCTCTTACTTGCACAATTTTATCACATGTCATAGATAAATAGAATACTTACAGAAAACATGAAACTCATTATTAACATCAAAATCATTATTTTTGGTCCATTAATACTAGGAGGCCAACAATCTCCCATATTTTGATGATAAAAAATAATTTCATCAAAAGCATTACAAAAGTTTAATCATGATATAAAGGTAGTATAAATTATAACATATCATTTCAAGTAAGTGTATATGGTATCAATGGAAATAACAAAAGAGAAATTATCAAAGTTATGTATAATGAATAG
This sequence comes from Viscum album, assembly GCA_963277665.1. NCBI lineage: Eukaryota > Viridiplantae > Streptophyta > Magnoliopsida > Santalales > Viscaceae > Viscum > Viscum album. Next base: position 693,151,679 of record OY728152.1, read on the forward strand.
AAGGATAAAAAATAGATAATATCATAGATACCCAAAAAACAACATTTTAAATAATCATAGATTCAATAAAGTTCTTAAAAACTAACAAAAAAATATTCCAAAATAATTATCCCACTTTTGGGATTCTAAAATAGTAAAGATCAAGAGATAAAATATATTAATTTTGTGAAAATTAATCATAAATAATAAGAGTGTATAAATACATTGAATAGGATTTACATAATTTTGTTACAATACATGTCTAATCAATCACATATAGTCTAATACATCAAATATAAAGGCTTATAGTTTGGTAGAGGGGTCTGTTGGTTGATTTCCATTAGCCTTCAATTTCTATTTCTCTTCATCTGAGGTAGCAGGATTGGACCAACATAAGATATAGGGAACAAAAAAGGATAGTCCGACTATAGTGCGAGGAAGATCATCATTAATAAATACAGGACTAAGGTGTCTTATAGCCTAAGATGGAGACATTTAAAAATGGTGGAAACATCTAGGCAAATGTGATGTAAGATCTCGAGAATCCAATGGTCTGAGAGATAACGGATGAGTAATTGGAACTTTTACATATGATAGAACTACTTTTCCAACGACATGAAGAAAATTATTCATGATATTCATAAAATACATGATGATATGGCTACCTATTTCCATTGAAATAAAGAAAACATATTTCTCTTCCAAGAAACGTTAAAGAATAGAATCCATCTCTTTTAATATCAACTCTTGTTCCTTGAGGTCCTATGTAACTTGAGGAATCTATAGATTATAGGACATAATATTTTAGTTCACATTCATGTCATTTTTGATATATGTCATTGATAGAAAAAAATGATGGATTTGTAATGGTTTCCCAATCAATATTCATGTTATGGTCGTAGCTGGTAATAAAATGGAGAACATGATCAGTGTTATACTGAAGAAGTGGCTGAAGGATACCTAGGCTCATCTCTGACAATAGTTCCTAACATATCACCGTCTGACAATAGAGAAGGATGGGGAGGAGCAACACTAGTATCTGAATATGTATCCTTGGTATTTTTTTTGAATTCCATTATTGGAATCAATAAAATCAGATCGTGTTTCTTCAATAAAATACATGAGGTATTCAATCTGACCACTTATCATCATATTCTCAATCCTTGCCTCATAAATCCAGTGTATCATCATTGGATTTATGTGTTTAATAACCATCTCAAAAAATGTATATTTCGTAATTATCAAAGATGAAATTATCCTAAAGTGTTAGATACATTAAATTTAAATAAAAATAACACATAATACTTTTACCAAAAGAATCCAAGTCGCAATTAGTGACTCTATAAACTAGAATAATAAGAGGAGATGGAGTTATTATTATTGGTGTGAGATTATTGATTGTCGAAAACATTTCTATCAAACCATCAATTTTTTCTTGAGAAATCAATTATACCTTAGGACCACCCTCATTTATAACCTTTGGTCCACCATTATTTGGTGGACTCTTTAAAACATAGGAGTACATTCATCATTTCTCTTACATATAGTCAACACTCAAATCTAGTAAGACAAATAAAATACATTGATAGAATGTAATTTACCAACATGTTAAACTAACACTTCATGATTTCTATATCCATATAAAAATTGTGTAGCTGAGGTGTGTTCGTCATTAGTGGGAATAAATTAAAAAAAATTCAATAGGAGGTACCAATACAAACTATGATTATTCATTTTGGCTATAAATAGTAGAATATAATTCCATATTCCAATAAATTTATGGAATATAAGTATGAAAATAATTCAATAGAATATTTCTACCATTATCAAGAGAAGACAACAAAATAATCTCTCGCTCAGGTACATGTTTTTCTATATAAGAAAATACCCTCATCTTATAAGCCATCGAAAAATTAGAAACATCATGACCAATAAAAATAGAGATGGTTTCACCATCATCATCTTCTAGAGCTTCATGAAATACCTCCACAGATGGGGATCCCTCCTCCTTAGAAGTGAATCTTTCTCCTTAAACATTGAATGAATATCTCTATCATTTCTCTTAATTTTCCCACATTTATTTTAGGGGTATGATTAATTAGAATCTTCATCTTCATCACATTCAATAACATTCTTATCTTTATTTCCATTACCAATTTCACCATTTTTATATTCCTATTCATCATCATTACTCTAATCATCCTAATCATTAGATTCAATGAATTTGGAACTTTTATGCTACTCCACTCTAGATACCAAATTCTCTTATTCAACACTTTTAACATGGTTTTCTATTTTTTGACACCTCATAGGTAGACTATGAGATCCAAAGGTAATGGGAGAACATTTACCCTACATTTATTTATCACTCCCATCCTCAACAGATGGTTCAATTTTTTCTTCTTCACCAACATCTTCATTCTTAACCTCATCATAGTATTCAAATAATCTATCTGAAACATATCATTGATCAATATAATCTATTACTCTTTTTGGATGATCAACTATATTATACTCAGAATATACATTATCAAAATCACTAACCTATTGTCCCTTTTATAAGATCGTACAAATATTCATCCATGAACAAGTAGAACATGAATATTACTTACCACAACATTCTATAATATACTCTTCATCCTTAGCTGCAGGGAACATTGCCTTTAATATACAAATAATAATCTTTAGGAAGAGAAAAAATTAAATTTTGAGGATCTCTTGGTCATCTCAGGCATATGAACCATGATAATTTTAAACAAATTTAACTTATGACCTTAATTCATATGATATAAAATGTAAACAACTTGGAAGAATAATGTTTTGAAGTAACCCTTTATTAGGAATATCACGTGATGATGGACCTTAAATTCATTCTAACTCCATTATTACGAAATGGGGAAATAGGTCTTCTTGTAATGACTTCTACAATTAGTTCTTCCAAATATTCTTCAAACCCAAAATAAACTCACTATAATCAAGAATTATACTTAGGTAATCATCAAAAATTCAAACATAAGGTACACAAAATGATTTATCCTATTTTCATGATGAAAAAATAGGTTCTCCATGACATTTATTTTGATAAATTATCATCATATTCATCAGAAGGAAAATACAAATTCTGATAAAACTCGTAAAATTACTTATGAGAGGGAATGGGTTACACATGGCCTGATAGAGCATGATGCAGTAGTATAACACTAGGATCATGGTGTGTTGGGTATTTAAATTTTTCCATTTTGATATGATTTGATATTTTATGTATTATAATATAAAAATAATACATCAAAACAAATTCGAAATCAATTAAAAACATCCATTGGGTTCTAAGAAACAATATAAATCAAAAAATAAATATGTGCTTCAAAATAGTGAGAAACAGAAAAAAATAAAAATGCATGAAATATAATGACATCAAATAGAAATGGATAAATATTCTAACTCCATGAAAATACTACAACATGTCAAGTAAATTCCATGACAATCTAATGGCATGTCCCCACAATGGTGTCAACCACCAAAGTATGTCAATAAAAATTATACATAACCAAAATTTGTCTTTCATAACTCATGATAAATATAATTAATTATCCTAGAATTAAAATACATAGCAAATATATCATATAACTTATGTTATTATCCAATAAATTCATGATTTATCTCTACTTTTTGAAAATGGTCTTTCAAAAAATGATGTCTTATATAAATATGTTTTTCCTATAATGTGACATTATATTGTTAGAGATATTTATTTCACATGTATTGTCACATTTTATGTAGACATGTTAAAATTGATATTCTTAGTATAGTAAGTTTGTTTCACCAACAAAATTGGTGCATTGTAACTACCAGTAGTTATGTATTCAACTTCATCAGTAGGAAATTATATATAATTTGGATTCTTACTACACCTTGAAACTAGAGACTCATTAAAAAGTAACATATTCAAGATGTGATTTCTCTATCTTATGTTCATCCGACAAAATCAACATCAGAATAACATAATAAACAAAAATCTTTCCCCTTTGATAGAAAAATACTATTTTGATTTTCTACTTGAGGTGATTAAAAATACTTTTAACCACATAACATTGTGACTCTTTTCGGATTCCATAAAAACGATCACACATACACATACTTAACATAATATTAGGTCGGATAATAGTAATATAGAGAAAAAATTCCAATCATACCTCTACAACTGGTTTGATCGACTGGCTTTCCTGCTTTATAATGATCCAATTTACATGTGGTACTCATAGGAGTATCACTACTCGTAATGTTATCCAAATTAAATCATTTTAAATCATATTATTTTAATATAATTTTATTTAAATTAATTCCTAATTTTATTCTAAATATATTAAATCTAGTAAAAAAATTTAGTTCACCTATGAATATCATTTCAATCAAATGTTTTCTTCATTTCTGAAAAATCGGTACAATGAAAAATATTTTAAGATCCATAAACAATATCATCAACATATATTTTTACTAAAATTACATCATTTGAAATTCATTTTATTAAATGAGTAGGGTAACATATACCTATTTTAAATCCTATTAAAATAGAAAAATGGTTTATCATATCATACCAAACTCTATGAGGTTTTTTTAATCCATACAAATATTTAGTTGTTTTAAAAAATTGTTAATGGAAAATAAGGTTTTGAAAACTATGCATTTTTTAATAAAAACATTCTCAAATAAAATATTATTTATGAATGCACTCTTGATATTTATTTGGTAAAGCATAATGTCTATATATGCTACATAATAAAGAAAGATTCTTCTGGACTAAATTTTGTTGATATGTGAAATGGTTTTCTCTTCACATATTCCTTATCCATGACTATGATATTTTGCAACATATCTAGACATGCATCTTACTATGTTCATGATTCATCTATATTAGTCATAATCACCCATTTATTTCCAATAGTGTAGATGTCACTGGATATATCAATAAGTTCTGAAACATTGTTTCTTTTAAAATGAATAGATTTTTCATACATATATATTTCCTACAATTCATAATTAATGGATTTATTGATGTTCTTAGGTTTAAGATGAGATTATAAATATTAATGTTCAACCTGATTTCTAACAGAATATCTATTTTGTGTTGTTCTGTTTAGATCCTATACAATAGTATCTAAAGTATTGTAATTTATTGTTTTATCGGCACTAGAGAAATAGGGATTGTTCACATCATGGTTTTCATGTTTAGGTTCAAGAAGTTCAATAAATTATTCAGAACTGGATGGTTTTTAATATATATTTACATCAAAATCTGATGGTTTAGAATTTATTTCAATTGAAGATAAAACATCCTCGAGTTTTTCTAATGATGTTTTAGGCTCATGTGGATTATTCTCATCAAACGTGACATGAAATTATTCTTCATCATTCTCAGAAATCATATTAAAAATTCCATAGGCTTTTCTATATAATGAATAACCGAGGAATATTCTGTCATTACTCTTGGAGGAATATTTTTTATGATTTTTCATTACTATATAAAATATATACTTTGAGACTAAAAACCCTAATGTAATTATCTTTAGTTTTTCTATTATACAACAACTAATAAGGCATCTTCTTAAGGATATGTCTAATTAAAACCATTTTTATGATGTATTAGGTTGTATTGACAACATCTTCCAAAATCTAGATAGGTTTGTCATACTAATTCAACATAGTCAAGGATATCCCTTTTAAAGATCTATTTATACATTCAAAAACTCTATTCTGCTAGGTTATACATGTAGTAAAAATGTTTGGAGTGTATCTAATTTTTTTATAAAAACTATTCAAAATATAAATTTTTTAACTGAAGACCATGTTCAATTCATAAGGTATTATTCTTGAGTCTACTATGATTTTCTACGGAAGAATTATACTTGGAAAAATTAGAGCAAGATCCACATATTTGAAATAGAAAGTACACCCATGTATACCTATTTAAATCATCTACAAGTACATTGAAATAGTTAATCCTATTATGAAGTTAAATTCTAGACGGTTCAAATTTATCCATATTAACCAACTCAAGGGGTTGAGAAGTTGTAACTTATTTCTTTAATTTTAAATAATATTTGTATTGTTTCCCTTTTTCATTGGGGTTTCAGACATTATCAGTTGGGAACTAATGTTTTGAAAGATAGAAAACTAATCCATTTCAATATAGCTTCTAAAATGATTCAATGATTCAATGGACCAATCATCGAAGTGAATTTCATGACTCTTTGTGAAAGGAACATAAGCAAATAACAATTTGTGACATCAAATAATTTAAATCATCCTCATAAAAATTTTAATTTCTCCAAGTATTTAGCTAAAACATTTATAGAATCAAAAACATTACAAGTATCACTATCAAACAAAGAATAAAAAAAATCATCACATAACTATTAAATGAATAGTATTTTATACTTTAATTTATCAACATATAATGCTATTGAAATTAAAAATGAATTTTTGTCAATTTTTCCTAAGAGGATGATATATCCCATAGCATTATCACAAAAGGTAACATGTCCACCCATAAAATTTATATGTCTATAAGAGCATGAATAATATCTTATCATATTCCTTGAACCAACTATTTTACATGTATCAACACTTCTACTACTGGTCTTAAAGAATTTATTCATACATAAGAAATTTTTGAAAGATAGGATTTTGGTATCCAAATATGTTTGGTATAGTAATATTTGAAATTTGAACTTACGAAAATCAAATTTTCCTCATGTATTTCCATTTAATATATTCCACTCTTTTTGAAATAAAAATAATTCTAGGTCCTTTTGAAAAATGATTTGTATTAGAACATTCTGTTCAGGATTTATGAACAAAATTAATCTTAGATATTCTCTTTTTTTCAAGACAATATCCTATTCCAATAATATATTTTCGTGTAAAATTATATACCATTATTTTTGTGACTGTCTCTCAAAAATTTCAAAAAATTTCATGATATTTATTTAATATCTCATTATATAGTTTAATTTTAGTGTTTTATGTGAGTAGTTAATCATTTCACTCATTTTCTATTGAAATATTAATTTCTCTATTTTCTGATAAAGAATGTTATCATTTAAAAACTATATATTTGTTATTATGTTAAATAATAGTTAAATTTATCATTTTCTATTCTTCAAATAATTCTCCATTTGATATATTATCATCATCATGTAGTTTGTTGAAAAAATCATCATAAGTATGCCCAGGATGAACAACAGTAATAGTTTTTAAACATGTTACCTCACTATTATTTTTCATAAAAAACATTTTTTCTATATTTTTATTATCTTATAGTGATGGATCAGAGTTGTTGGAATTATAATCTGATGCACTCCATGTTTCCTTCATTTCCTTTTTTGGTCATAAAAACATATTTTCTCTATCTTCTATTTTATATCTTTATTCCTTATCTGAATAATTCGTTGTGACTTCTTAAAATCTGACTGGTCAACTTATCATCATGTCAAATTAGAAGGAATTGTAGTGATGATGGCACCATATGGAGAACATAGGCCTAGAAGCCTCCATAAAAGGACCATTAGAGAATCTTTTGTTTCCAGTTGAAGGATCTACTGTCAGGATGATGGCTGGGCATGAGCGGAGGGTATAGGCGTGCATGTCAGCATGCTTTAGTAGCGACGAGACATGGCGCTTGGTGCCTCATGGAGGGACAACCTATGCATGGGATATCTGGTAGCTGGTGATAATTGATCTGTCAATCATGGCTAGTGGAGGCCTCGTGTTCAAAGGTCTAATGGGGGTCGAACATGGCCCGAGTGCCATCTACTGGTAAGATGATGCCCCCATTGGATCAGACATGAATCCAACCAGGACTTTTAATCTAAATTCCCCATAAAAAACAGAATGTACATCGGATCAACGGTCCATCTATTGTGTTGGGACCCTCATGACGAGATGGTTATTTGGTGTTACTATATGTGGGAATTAGTTTTGATTGAGGTATTACTGATGGATTGAAGAGTGGATATTCTATGAAGTAAATGTGCTAAGTGTGACAATCCAGTGGTTGGTTGTGATGTGAAGAATGAATAATGATCCATTGTGGACATCACCAAAGGATCATGAGTGTGTCAACACCTCAAAATCTTGTGTGGGTCAGCACCGAGAAATATTTTGTGGGTTAGCACCGAGCCATCCATTGTGGTTTTGTTCCCAGTGACCCTATGTGGATCCATAGTAGAGCCTCTCATTAAATTAAGATGATATAGAATTATGAATAATAATCCTTACTACATTACTTTAGTTATCACTTTTTTGCGTTGCTTCATTTACATTTTTCTATGTTTTTTAGATATTTCATGGAAGTATTAACTTTGGGGTAATTTATTTTGTGGTGTTTTTCTTTGGGGATTATTCAGAGAACATTAGTGGTCTCGGGGTCCCTACAGTGTATTGTTATACTCACCCATGCACAGGATTCGCTCTCACCTATTATGTATTGTGAAGATGATAGACACCTTTGACTGAGACATTGTAGATCTAGGACTAGATGATTCTCATAGGTGGATCGATAGACATGGTGTGTGAAAGGGACATCCAACAGAGAGATATAAAAACCCATAAGGTAGGATCCTTGGATGACGACCTCGGGAGCTTTTACATCATTAGTTGTACATTCCTTTCAGTTGATATTATATTCTACCCCCATTACATTCAATTTAAACCATTTAATCTTAGTAGTGTTTCTTTTTTGTGGTTGTACTAATTTCTATCCATTGTGGAGTTATTTTAGTGGCATGAATTTACTATATTCATACATGTTTAAAGGAAATGCCTTTTCTTATTTGGGTTGTGGATTTCTTGTGGTCATCACCTGGCTCAAGCGTATGAATGGCGGGCTTGGGGCAGTCAAAACATGGTCCCTAAGGAATGGGTCATAAAAAAGTGGTATCAGAGTAGGTCAGTTCTTCCAGAAGAACATAGAGCCGGTATTTTCCATGGGGAAAGTAGCATTAAGTGTCATGTGTTTAGATTTCATTTAAGGGAGTCCAATTTTGGGGTGGTAGCTGATATTTCCATACACCAGGACCTTGGATTCTGTTTTCCAACTAGGTACATGAATATAATGGTTGTGTGATTTTTTGGAATGTTTTAATCTATATAACTTTTGAGTCTTCTCTCCAGGTATAACTTGTTGACGGTGTCGTATCTATTTCTTTATAGGATACCTCGACGATGATAGCCTATCAGAAATCCAGTGAGAGATCATGAAAATGGACCACCGATCGATGAGGATTCAGTCCAGTGACTTCTTACAAAATTAGCTCCTTCGGGTGGTGCACCAGTTGCACCACTACTCAGAGAGAATCTATTTCTACTGGCCCCACCAACTGACAGTGCATGTTGATTGATCATGGTGCATGAGTTCTAGAGATAGATACATATACGGTTTCAAGGAAAGGATGTTTCTCAGGAAGGTGAGGATTGGCTTAATGTATTTACTCGGGTTTTGATCTGGTAGAGACATTGATATACTAGATAGTTTTCCAATTCACTAAATGATTTTAAGGGACAATAGAGAGGTGGGTAACTTGATGCCCTAGACAAACAAAGAGGAGAACAATGATTGGTTATACACAGAAAGACTTTTTAGGGTGATTTTAATACTATAGAATCTATGCTCATAACATATTCAAGAGTTACTACATCTACAACAGCGCATCAAGACTATGTATCAGTACATATTGAGGTTTAACAACCCCTCCCTCTACTATGTTGACATGGTACAAGACCCATTCTTATGCGACTGGACCGTTGATCAGGGTATCCAATGGATGATTAGGGCATTGATGATTTCACTCTTCATCTCGACGGAGAGTGGAGATCTAGAGAGAGCCCTACTAGTGGATATCTTCCGTGTCGAGTATGCACCGATGGTGAGAGACACTATCATACGACTGGAGTACAAGTCATCTACAGTAGGTAGGAGGATGATGATGCAAAGGCCTAGAGAGGAATGAAATTCCTGAGCAATACTAGTAGAAACATGGTCAGAGGTGTGGTTGTTGTGAGGTATATTAGGTCATATGCGGAAAAGAGTATTTTACTCTTACGCCAGATTGGGGAACATGGATTGTGAGTTTTCCAATACCAGCACAAATGACCAGATAGTGGTAGAGGGACCACCGAGACAACGATCGAGGTTTGAGCGAGGAGGTCTGCATGGAAGCAGACGTGGTAGGTGAGCTGGCCAAGTATTAGGCGGTGGACAACTGTTCGAGTTACTACCTCCACCACTCCAGAAGGTCCACCATGAGCAATGGGTGCAAGTGGATAGGGGATGTATCATCATCTGGTTTTGGAGGAGAATTAGATGAATTCCCTTACCATGAGTCTTACTTATCTCAATCATTCTTATATGTTCTTAAATAATTAAAATATGTTAATTTATACATTCTTGAGATCCTTTTAAAATTTTATTATCCTCTTTATATAACTTATTTCTATGTTATAATAATTAAATAATTATTTATGTTTATATCAAACGTTTTATTGATATTCTATATTTGAGTCAAAAAGAAATGTGGTACGATGTTGATTGTCCCTATGGTTATAAGTCCATCATCACCAGTATAATATTAATTATGTAATTATCAATTTATTACATTATTTATAAATTTGAATCGAATAATTAATTTTGGTTATGAAAAATGAACAACATTATAATCAAGGAGAAGGTAATGATCAACGTGATACCATTGTTTAGAAGGTAAATATCTCGACCCAAATAGATGAAATTTGTATTTTTGTGGAATTCAAAAAGAAACATATATTTTATGATATATTTATGGTCATTCTTATCTTTTTGTTTTCATGTCGAAGGAAAATACCTTATAAAAATGGTTTTTTAAAAGAAAATCATGATATTTATTTATGTAAGAATGTTTATTTGTGGAGTGACTCTGTGGGAAATCCCCATGAATATGTAATAATTACTCATGTGATTCCTATGGAAGGCAGGGCTCTGGATCATTCCACTAAAATAGAAATCTCTCGATTACCAAAAGGTAAGGGAGTTATGTAAAATCAGTAGTAAATGGGTGGAGCATGTAGTGAATCATCAAATTAGGAAGATGTTGCAGAAAGGGTTGAAATAATGGTATAAGATCATGATATTATGGATTATCCGGACACACATAAGTCCCTTTATTTTACATATTCTTTGATCAATAATGTGGGTATAGATGAGGAAGGAAAGTCGATGGATCATGTAGTGGATAGTGGGAACATTGATGATGTAGAGGCTATTTTTAATGGTGCAATCCTAGATCGGCTATCTGGGGGTGATGTTTCAGATTTCAGGACTTTTTGTATGCTCTAGAGGATGCTAAACTATTTCACGAGAGTAAATTTCTTACTATATAAAATAGAAAGGGGAAAATGAGAATGAACGACTTTTATCAGCTTCAATGAAAATGAAAGATAAAGAGGGGTTTCCTACATAACTGATAATTTATCCACCTTTTAAGTAGAATACCATCAGGGGAATTTGTGATTTAGATTGGAAATATTGAGGAGGGGCTTATATACATGCTAAGACCTGGAGGCTGTATAGATATTAAGTAAATCATGGTTGCGAATGTGTTCATGATGATTTTGATGGTGGATGAAGAAGTGGCATATTGTATACCTGGTGTTCCCCCAGTGGTCTAACTCCGGAGCTGAAAAAGATCAGGTATACATATTTTTGGGCTATTTAAATAAAATAAATCATGGTCAGAGTGGTTATATGTTGACAATTATGGGGATACAAAACTTGATTTTGGACATGTTCTTGATTTTTAGGCTTTCTTGTTCAGATGATGGTGTGTCTTTGTTTACCACATCCATTTACCTTACTCATTCTTTTTAATTTTTCTAGTAAACATTATTAGGAATGGGATTTAAAATATTCAAAACCTTATGATTAAATCATACATGAGATGTAGTGGATAACAACAAATCACATCGCTTTGTAAAGGTGATAGTTCACACGTATGGATGAACAATATTATCATTTTTTATGCATGGAGTGTAAGGAAATAATTGATATATTAATATATTATAATGATAAATATTTCATGAATATCAAAAATTAACAATAATTCCTTCATTATAACAATTCATGAGAGTGGATTATAGAAAATTAATTACACAGGATTGTGGAGGTAATAGTTCAAACGACCACAAGAACGATTAATTCTTTTCCCTTATTATAGAACTAGAGTTTGACAAAGTTTATGATATTGACATAATAACATATCATTATATTTATTATATTTGATTTATTATTTATTCTAGTAGTAATATGATTTGAAATTAGTTGAAGAATAAAAAAGATAAATATACTTAAAGAAATCGATACCTCTCATTCGATTGATCATCATTGAACAACACCTTGACACCTCTAATGAGGGAGTTATTCTGAAACTAATTCCAAAATAATTTGGGTTATTATTCTAGTAAAGGTATTGGGTATATCTTGGATGGACCAAAATGGATTTTAAATTTGAGTAATTATTAACAATGGGTTCAACTTATAGCATTATAGAGGGGAACCATTTAAATTGTTAACAGTATTTAATAAATATATTTTCAATTTTGATTCGAATGGTGTAAAAACTCATTTGGTTTCAATATAGTATGGGTATGGATCTAAATATAAACAACCAATGAAAACTATGAAATATTTTTTATTTTTGTAATCTATATCTTTTTTTTGTTTTAACCCCTATTAACTATAACTTTTTTATCATGTAATTTACACATAGAGGGTTAAAATAAATAAAAAATCATGATAAAAATCCAATTAATGAGTAATAAATGAAATTTTTAGAGTTTTATTATCTTGTTGGACGAATATTATATTTTTATAAATTTTATATCATTTAATTAATTATTTTATTTCATTAAATATGAATTATGTCAATTTCGACCGTATTCAGACATGAATTTTTAAAAATATCTTAACAATTTGAATACATTAAAAAAATAAATTAAATTAATTATAATATCTCATATTCATAAAAAAAATTCTTGTATGGAATCAAATATTTCAAAATTATATTTAATTTAATGTTATTAATATAAATTATTTAATTCTCTCTTTAATAAATCCTTTACTACATCATCATTGTATCATAATTATATTTAATTATTTAGTAAAAAAATAATAAATAAATTACCATGATTTAGGTATTATATTTATAAATACATTTAAAATTCATAGTTGAAGTTATCATTTACATTACACCATATTAATGTTATTTTAGTAAAAAGAGACATATTTTTTATATATTTTCCTTTAATTTAAATTAAATGATATAAATGTCATAATCACACAAAAATGGATTAAAAAGGTCTTAATTTCCTCCCATGGATGTTCATGGTCGATCATAACTCATCCAATAATATTACTAAAATTATTAGGGAACTTTATGATATTATTAAAAAAAATTACCTTTAATGACCTGATTTACTTTTCACCTTGGTAACGAATATATTAATGTTGTTGTTCGCCAAAAATTATTTTGATCCTACTGGGCCACATTTTTCATACTGAGTATAACAACGTATGTCTATTTCTCAAAATTTAATTCATATAATTGGTTAAATTAGGTTTATCGCTAATACCTTTGACTGATTTCAAAAACATGTTTTTTAATTAAAACGTTCAAAAGTTTGCAGAGTTTTTCTATTTAATTTTATTTTTTAAAAAAGTACAATGAAATAAATTAGATTTACTCTTAAAAATTTCATCAATTTAAACCTTGAAACCTTTTAAATTTATAATCTATCATTATAAATAAATTAGATGAAAAATCTGTTTTGAATTAAAGTGTAATAATGTTTTCATTTAATTATAATATTAATGTTATCAGAAAATACCATAAATTTATTCAAAATAAATTTTGATATCCCAATTTTAAGTAAATTGTTTATTTTATTGAACATATCATATAAAGCTGTCAATATCTATATTCAAATTGTTTTCCATTAAAATTTGGCAATTGTTTTTAATTGAATAATACATATTTTATCCCAAAAATCTAATTTGTTCTTATATAATTTCTAGAAATGAGATAAGAATAATTTTTAAAATTAAATTTAATATAATACATCTACATTTTTTAATAAAATACATCAAGAGTTTTTTCATTATTTTATAAATTCACTAATATACATTGAAATTGTTTTTTCATAAAAGACTCCTTTATATATTCAATTGGGTTTTATTTAATTTAATAATTAATTTGGAAAGGAATTAATCAATATACAACCATGTGTTAAACATATTTTCATATTTATATTAACTTCATTCACTACGAACATTTTAATAGTTATGTTATAACTAAAACTAAAATTATAATATCAATAATATATTATTTTTTGGAATAACTCAATGTAGAATTTAAGGTATGATTTTTGAGAAGCCCCTTATTTCATGTTTTGTATGCTATAATACCTAGTGTACCTTTTAGAGTAAAATTTCTATCTAATTCATAAAAAACTAATATACATAGAAAAATATTATTCTATAATAACCATGGATGTTATATTAAATCTATGAGATCAACAATTTTGAATATGACTTTGCTCTTGGGTAGGAAAATCCAGTAACATGTTGTTCGGATGCCATTCAGGAATCATGCATGAGTTGGAAATACAACATTGATATTTTTAATTTATATTTTATTATTTGGCTATCCATTTTCAATAGTGAATTTTGTGGGGGACTCCAATTATTTTAATTATCTCATTATATGAAATGGTATGAACACATCATATGTGTTTGATCATTTTCCTATTTGAAGTTGGAATCATGGTTTCTTGTCCTTTTTGAATTCTATGAGGATGTTGAGATTTTGTCAGACTACTAAGAAAATTGATATGATATTTTCATGTTGAGGGGGAATCAATTTCCAAATTGGGATTTGATGATCCTTATCGATGGTAATGACTTGTTTATTAGTATGGAGCTTGAATTTTGAGAAACGTGAATGATGAGTTAGTAGATATAGAAGGATCCAACTAGTTATTTTCCATATCATAAGTAAAATGTATTAAAGAACATCTTATGGTGTAATAAATTTTCTGGAGATAAATTGGTGATATCATGGTATCATAATAATGTCATGTGTTTCAAATATATAGAAAATTCACAAAATATGGAATCATGATAGAAACACATAGAGATTTATTCTTTTTGTGGGATAATCTTGAGAATATGGGTATTTTCCATGATGATAGATGATATATTAAAATTATGTGCTGGTGAAAAAATTACCGATATTGGTTCTATATTATTGATAAGTAGCATTATTTTTTTATATAGGTGGATGTGGTCTACATAAAATTATAAAAGAATGATTATAATATTAATTAAAGAATAGAAATAGATGAAAAATTACAATATATTCTATGGATTTTCTGCTATATCAGATGATGATGAATCTCGATGCATTTTCATGCTCCATGATCATGAGTGGCCGAGTAATTTTTTATAGAATTTAGTGTATTATCTTTCATACTTCTCCCAATGAATCATTATTATCAATTAATACTATAATTATATTCTGAAAATTGAATATCATTGATCAATGTTCATTTTATCTATCTGTTCATTAATCTGTTTTTTATCTATTGTGATAATGGTTCATCACTTATTAGAGAGTGAAGAACCCATAATGTGGATGGTCAATTAAAGCTATGTAGGACTGTGATCTCAATATTCATTGTTTAAATTTTTCAATCCTCAATCGAGTATTGTGAGCACAAAGGGACTCAATAGTGTCAATTTACATTGAGATCGTGTGAGTACATTGATAAAATCCTAGTAAAAGGACACAAACGGATAATATCTTATCCAATATATTCAATCTTATAATCTAAATGAGATTCATGTACAGTTATAAAAAAACACATTTTAAAAGGTATATTTATGTTTTAATTGTTTTAAAATATGATTAGTGGCTGATATATGGGGATAGATATAATAGGCTATTTATTATATATTTTTTTGAATTCAGTACTTTTTTTTGTATTATTTTGCTGAAAATTTCCAATAGTTTATGATTATAATAGCTTCATTACAATAATATAAATCCATAAAGATTTAAAAAATTTGTACAAATATAATAATATATGGAAATAAATTGTAAAAAATTAAAAACAAATATTAAAAAATATTATAACATATTAATTCCTATTTTTATGTCATAAAATAACATTGAAAATATATAAACAAAAACATATTATAACATAAGAATAAGATCAGAAGAAAAAATGAATAGTAAACATGTAATAGAATTTAAGAAAGGAGAAAAAATTAAATCATCCCATAATGAATATTCAAAAACAAACATAATAGAAACTGGACAATTTCAAACATAGAAAATATTGATAAACAAATATCTTTAAACCGATCACTACTCTTCATTTTGAGAATTATACAACATTCATGGATAAATAGACATGGCCCTGGTATTTGATCTTATGTCAGTTTTCACGACTCGTCCTCATTGCTTGTGTCGTGACTACCCCAAGCCCGCCTTCCATAGGCCAGGGGATGGTGACTATAACCAAGGCGTAAATTCCCGATAAAAAGAGAAGACATTTCCTTTGTAATGTAAACAAACACCACAGAGCAAGCAAGCAGTAGAATTAAATACTAATTAAAAACTGGATACAACAGTATTGCAGAAAAATAAGTGGGCCAGTATACAACCCAAACCGAAAGTAAAGTACAACTGGAAAGAGAAAACCGCAACTGAAAAGTAAAGCCGCATCGCCGAGATGACCACCGGGAATCCCACATGAACAGTGGGTACAGATAGCCACCTCTGCTCCTCGTGTCCAGCCAACCGCTCCGAGTATGTCCCGCCCTGTGGTCCACCTCCAGGTATCATCCTACTGCGCAAGCCTCAACCCTGATCAACGTTGTCCGTCGTTTGCAACCAAAACAACGTAGTGCGGGCGTAGCCCGTGAAGGGGTGAGTATAAGCTACTCAGTAGGGACCCCGAGACCCCCGAAGGTCTCCCAGAATCCACGAAGGAAATATACAATCACAAAGTAATATCTGAAACTGCTTAGGTATATGCCCATACATATACCTAAGTCATCAATTTTCGTTCAGCTCCAACATCCGAGCCCAAGTTCATCCCAGTCCACACAGGAATGAAAAACGTAAATCCACACAGGATAGTACAGAAAAATCCACATAGGAAAGAAAAACAGGATTCAGCTCAAACAGGTATACTTCTTCATATGAAGATAAAGATGACCAGATATTGCAACAGATTCATCTAAGCCGTCGGACCCACAACGGATCGATAGGTACTAACCCCCGCAATGACCCACATAGGATCTGACCCACAAAGGATCGATAGGTAACTAACCCCCGCAATGACCCATATAGGATCTGACCCACAAAGGATTGATAGATAACTAACCCCCGCAAGACTCACACAGTATCAGACACACACACGATATGTAGGCACTGGCTCATACAGAACCGCTGAGTGCTGACCCACACTGGATCAGACCCACACAGGATCGGTAGCACTGATCTACATAGGATCGCTGAGTGCTGTAGTCTTCGCCATCAAATCCACCAATGATCTCTGCACAGTCGTCGTCGTCACAGTAGAAAACGTATCCAGCACTAGGGTTCCCGCACACAGCAAGCTCGTTCAGGAGGGTTCACTCCACGAGCTGAGAGGATGATACATCAACTGACACAATGTCCAGAGATGATGTATCCAAATGTTCCGTATCGTCAACAAAACACAACGTCGCAGACGGAGCGTAAATCGGACGCCCAGTTTGAGAGTTATTGGTTTTTTCGTCCCAGGGGCCCGATTGGTTTTTAAGGCAAAACCAACCAGACCGTACTCAACCTACATCCAAACCTCGGGCAGAGTAAGCCAAAAGATCCGTCTCACTAAGAGGAAACCAACAAAGTCGACGACACGTCAATCAGACGTCTGGAGCTTAAGATATGAGTGTTTCCGCTCTGAGGGCCCGGTTGGTTTCGTGTACGAACCAACCAAGCCGAACACAAAGTCTTCCAAAACCTTGAGAGCGATATACCGAAACGACCATCTCGGTCCAAGGATCTCATCACAATTGACGGGGCATCGTTCGAAGGTTCGTAGCTCAGGATATGGGAAAAAGACTGAAGAAGGTCCAAAACGGGGGTTTCGGGCCCGAACCGGCCCGGCCCGAGACCCCTTGGGTCCGCCCGAACTGGGGCAACCCGACCCAGGTCCGGGTAGGCCCGACTGGGCACGGCTTGGACTGGCGGGGCGCGGCCCGGCCCAGCTAGCACTGCCCGGCCCGGCCTGGGTGTGGCTCGGCGCACTGGCGCGCGACGCCAGGTGGCTCGGCTGAATGGCCGAGCCGTTCGGTTTTGCGGGAGGGGGAGGGGGATCTTCCCCCCGCGTTTTGTAATCGTGTCCCCCCCTTAATGGGGACTGCTAGCTGGGCGGCCAGGGGTTTGAACCCCCGGCTTTCGTTCTGTCTGGTCAGCCCGCCCCTGCCGGCCGATTTCTGCCACCACGAGATCAGCGACGGCCGGTCCCCTCCCTGCTCTGATGTTGGTGGCCCGTTTCCGGTTTCTGTTCCCCATGCTCTGTCGTGGCCAGGTACCGGCCGCGACGGTCAATCGTCTGGTGCGGCCCGACGGCACCGCCCCCCTCTGACGCGGCCCCTCTCCGGCCGTGATGCATTTTCGGTTCTCCGGCGTGGCGTGACGGCGCCACGACTTGGTTCAAATTAATGGCGCGGCGTGACGGCACTGCGCATTACTTGCCGCACGATCCCGCATGGTGCTATGAAACAACACCATTTCTGTTCCAACCACATTAGAAACAACATCAATAATGGAGGACGGTCGACCGTTTTTGTGCGGTCCGACCCTCTATCGTTAATCGATAGCAATTGGTCGTATTTTCACGAAGAACAACAAGGTAGAAATTACGAACAAAATAAATAAATAAACCCCTACCTTGAGTGTAGCCTGAACAGAGGTTCGTCGAACAAGGATTCGTCGTGGAAAAACCGTCTCGGAAAGAGAGGTCATGAAGGAAGGCGTCGTTGGCATCGCAGTACACAACATCACGTATCTGTTTCCGAGAACTGAGCATTCTTCGTTGGATACCGATGTTTTTTTCGCGTTCTTTGTCGAAGATGAAGAAGTTCTTCAATCCTTATCCTTTTTCACCCCAAGACTCCACCATAAGAAACTAACCCAAAATAAATTAAGTTGTCAATTAATTTATTAACTAGACATGAGTTAGAATTTAAAACCCACACACACATTAATCTCACTTCATTAATAACATAATTTATTAATACATAAGTTATCAAATTTAAATAATAGTTGATGGAGTTAAGGAATGTGAAGGGGTGGGGTTCTTGTGGGTCCCACGACCCTCATAAACTTCCATGGGACTTTGGGTAGTTACCCAACTTCCACCCAAATCTAAAAACTATCAAGAGGAAATAAAAAAATTATAGTTAAATTATTAATTAAACTTCCACAATTTTTATCAACTTCTCTCGTGAAAACGCAACTCTGGAACAGGTGTTTCTAAGCAATTACCAGTACTGCGGTTCCATCGGTGCCCTCAGAATTCGATTTCGTGTACATGTTCATAGGTTAGAAATTTTCCTGTTTGTTCGTTCACTGAACGTACCCGAGCTAAACTTCGAATAGAAATTACGGGCACACCGGGACTCGGAATCAAGTGCTGTTAGAAACTGCGTTCATGTAAAATCCCAAAAAAAATTAAGACAAAAAATTTCCCTTGAATTTTATGGGTCCTTACATTACTCCCACCACAGGACATTACGCCCCTGTAAATATACATCACAAACTAGGGAAACAAATGTGGGTACTGAGCACGCATCTGAGCCTCCGGCTCCCAAGTGCTCTCCGGGAGATTCCAGTGCTTCCATCTGATGTTCACTAGGGGAGTTGACCATCCACTTAGGACTCGCTCTTGTCGATCCTCGATCTCCACCAGAACCTCTATAATAGTCACCCCATCATTAAAGTCCAGCTCCCCATGATCAATGATGTATGTCGGGTCATGATCATGTCTCCTAACCTGAGATAGGTGGAAGATGTCATGCACCCGGTGCAACTGAGGTGGTAGAGCCAGGCGATAAGCTATCTCGCCAATCCTGCTGAGGACCTAGAACGGTCCGATGAATCGTGGATACAACATGCCGCCTCAGTCAAATATCTGTAATCCACGTCGAGATGAGACACGCAAGAAGACGTAGTCGCCCTCCTCGAACTCTAGTGGCCTCCGCCTCCTGTCAGCATAAGACTTATGCCGGCTCTGAGCAGTCCTCATCTTCTCCTGGATGATCTGGACCTTCTCTATTGTGGCCTGGACCATCTCTGGTCCCACAAGTGCTAACTCCCCAGGGTCTATCCAGCACAAAGGAGATCTGCAAGGTTGGTCGTACAATGCCTCGTATGGTGCCATCTTGATGGTGGAGTGGTAGTTGTTGTTGTATGAAAACTCCACCAAGGGTAGGTGGTCCTCCCAGATAGGACCAAAGTCGATAACAAAAACTTGGAGTGTGTCATCGAGAGTCTGAATGGTCATCTCTGTCTGACCATCTGTCTGAGGGTGAAAGGTGGTGCTCTGACATAGCTGCGTCCCGAATGCCTCCTTTAATCCTTTCCAAAGTCGGGAAGTAAAGCGATCATCTCAATCAGAGACGATAGATGATGGCACACCATGAATCCGCACAATCATCCGAACGTTGAGATGTCCCATGCTCTCCACTGAGCCCTGCTCTCTAATGGGTAAGAAGTGATCCAACATGGTGAGTCGGTCGACAATCACCCAAATGGAGTCGTGACCTCTGGAAGTGCATGGAAGTCTGGTCATGAAGTCCATTCTAATCCCGTCCCACTTCCACTCCGGGACCTCCAAAGGTTGTACCAAGCCTGCTGGTACCTGGTGCTCTGCCTTCACCTGCTGGAAGGTGAGGAATCGAGAAACGAACTCTGCCACAACCTTCTTCATGCCCGGCCACTAGTGCGGTTGTCTGAGATCCTAGTACATCTTCTCCACTCTAGGATGTACTGCCAAAGGAGAATTGTGAAACTCTCCCAGAACCGCCTCCTGTAAATAAACCGGTACCAAGGTACGTCCTCGGAAAAGGACATTGTTCTCTGCTCCAAAGGAGAAACCCTCAGGTGCCTGTCCTGAGGATATATGTTCATGCCACGTCTCACAACCAGCGTCCCCACATTGTGCTTCTCTGACCCGCTGCAGTAGTGGAGGGGTGACTATGAGAGACTGAAGGAAGGCTGCTCCATCTCTATCTACAAAGGATATCTACAATGAGGCTAGCTGCGCTGGAACCTCCTCAAGTAGCTGAATTCCCGTCCTCCTTCTGAGAGAATCGGCTACCACATTCCCCTTCCCAAGAGTATAGACTATCTCAAAGTCATAGTCCTGGAGGAACTCGAGCCCTCGCCGCTGTCTCAGATTCAGGTCCTTCTGGGAAAAGATGTATCTGAGTCTCTGATGGTCAGAAATTACTAAAGAGCATTCACCCATTAGATAGTGTCACCATGTCTTCAGAGCGAAGACCGATGCTGCTAACTCCAGGTCATGGGTAGAGTAGTTCTGCTCATGCGGCCTCAACTAACGTGATCAATAGGTGATCAATGCCAGCTCCTTCATTAGGACACATCCGAGTCCGGTCCCTGATGCATCATAGTAGACAATGTACCCTACTCCCTCATATGGCAACCTCAAGACAGGGGCGCTGGTAAATCTCTGTCTCAGATCCTGGAAACTCTGCTGACATCTATCTGACCACACGAAGTGTTTCCCCTTCCTCCTTAACATTCTCCAAAGCTGAAAAGATTTATCCTTTTCCGAAAAGGGAAATCTGGTCTCATCCCATGGATGAACCACATTCCTTGCCTAATACAGTCATTCCTATCATGATTAGTTAATTCATGGCATGGATGACGTCGTAAGGCATGGATACTGCTACCACGAGATCCAACTGTTACTCCGCCTCCAAGGGTTGAGTCACACTGTCGGCATTAGTGTGTGGTCACTAGGTCTCCTCCAGTAAGAATCTCTCAAGTGAGGGTCATGTCAACAGTTTTTAACCGGTACATCTTATTATCAACAACAAAAGGCATGAATGAAAACCCCAATATTGAAAGAGTCTTTTATTACTTCAACTCAATGTACAAGGACACAAGGGAACACAAACTACGAAGCTAGAGGCCTTGTGGGAAAAGGCCTCTATTCCTGGAGCTAGTCCCGTACTAGTCCACCCGCTTCCGGAGCTCCATGATCGTAAGCTTCAGCTGCCTGAAGCTGTGCTCTCCCCTGAGGTCGGGGTGGACCTCTTGGTGGTGGTAGTGGTAAAGCCTCAAAACGTCATCCACCACCTGCTTCTCAACCAGCTCCTCGACCACATCCACCTGCTCCTTGCGGACCACCACGGTCGAACCTATGCCTTTGCCTAGGTGGTTCCTCAATCATCTTTTTCTCCTCTACATGACGGTTTGGGAAGTCATGAGCCATGTGGCCCTGCCCGCCACATGTATAGCACTGTCTTCCACTCATAAGACTGGTAGTGTTGCGAGTGCCCCGCACCTCTGAGCCAGTATCCTGAGGTCGTCTTCCTGAGGGTCTGGTATTCCTGGACCCATGAGTCATCCGTCGACTGCCTGCTGCAGAAGACTCTGATACATGCCGCCCTACGGTGGGTCTCGGTGCTGGTGTAGACTCCTCAAGAATTCTCTCGATCAGATGAGCTCGCTCTAGTACTCTTGCCGGAGTCGGAATGCTGAGGTAGATAAGTGATTCCCATATCTCATGTTTCAATCCCTGCTCAAACGGTCGGTCCCGGAAGATTGGGTCTCGTACCATGTCTGTTGATTAGTGCGAGAGATCGGCAAATCTCGCCAAGTATTGGGTGACTGTCAAGCTGCCTTGCCGCAGCTTAAGAAGCTCATTGATGCGCACATCACGGAGGGTGGCTGGGATTAACTCCGAGCAGAAGAGGCTCTGAAAGTCCGTCCAGAGGAGAGATGCCTCATCGTGCACCTAGAGCATCAAGCTACACCATCTGCCTACTCCCGCGTGCAGTATGCTCGCTGCGGGGATCACCATGAGGTCTGATGGTGTCCTCACTAACCTGAAAACTCTCACCACTGCTTCCAGCCAGTCCTCGGCTGCTTGGGGGTTCGTCTCCCCGCAGAACCTGGGCGGTTGCTAGCGCTGGAACACATGTAGTGCAATAAGGCGACGTGCATCGTCAGCGGTCGGGGCTGGGTGCATTGGTGGCTCGGAGGGTAGAGCTACCGCCGGTGCCACTGCTGACAAAGGGCCATGCACCGAGGCCACATTGCTCAGTGGGATGTCGTCATGCTCAACTCTCGGAACCCTAGCTGGCTACCGTCGTGGGGCCATCCTAAAAAGAAACAGGTGCGCCACGGTCAAACAGTATACCTGGTGAGCTGACACAAGTAATCACAAAGGAAACATGAAACACACATGCAATCAATGTTTTCATGCATTAAGTCAGAAATCAGAAGTCAGGGTCCTGATGTACGGATACGTCGACCGCCGCACCAACACTGGACTCCCTGGACTGATAACGACACCCAATATGATTAACACTATTTCTTCACATAGAAAAAGATCAGAGTCCCATGTTATGTGGTTGAATCGAACCTGCCTCTGCTACCAATTAGTCACGAGCCGTCCTCGGGGCCCATGTCGTGACTACCCCAAGCCCGCCTTCCGTAGGTCAGTGGCAGGCGACTAGCACCATGGCATAAATTCCAGATAAAATGGGAAGGCATTGCCTTTGTAAAGAAAGCAAACACTACAGAGCAAGCAAGAAGTATAAGTAAATACTATGTAAAAACTGGATACAATAGTAGTGCGGAAAAGTAAGTGGGCCAGTATACAAACCCAAACAGAAAGTAAAGTACAACTGGAAAGAGAAAACAACAACTGAAAAGTAAAGCCGCAATGCCGAGATGACCACCTAGAATCCCACATGAATAGTGGGTACAAATAGCCTCTTCTGCTCCTCAGGTCCATCCAACCGCTCCGAGTACGTCCCGCCCTGTGGTCCACCTCCAGCTACTATCCTGCTCCTCAAACCTCAACCACGATCAGTGATGTCTGTCGTCTGCAACCAACCCAATGTAGTGCGGGAATAACCTGTGTAGGGGTGAGTATAAGCTACTCAATAGGGAACCCGAGACCCCCGAAGGACTCCCACAATCCACAAAGGATAATCCACAAAGTAAAGATTCAATCACGAAGTAACATCCGACACCGCTTAGGTATATGACCATACATATACCTAAGTCATCAATTCTTGTTCGGCTCCAATATCCAAGACCAAGTAAATCCCAGTCCACACAAGAAAGTAAAATGTAAATCCACACATGATAGTTCGGTACAATCCACATAGGAATGAAAAACATGATTCAGCTGACACAGGTATACTTCTTCATATGATGATAAAGATGACCAGATATTGCCACTGATTCATCTAAGCCGTCGGACCCACAAAGGATCGATAGGTACTAACCCTCGCAATGACCCACATAGGATCTGACCCACAAAGGATTGATAGGTAACTAACCCATGCAATGACCCACATAGGATCTGAACCACAAATGATCGATAGGTATGTAACCCCCAAAAGACCCACATAGGATCAGACCCACACAGGATATGTAGGCGCTGGCTCACACAGAAACGATGAGCGTTGACCCACATAGGATCGGACCCACACAGGATCGGTAGCACTAATCCACATTGGATCCCTGAGTGTTGTAGTCGTCGCCGTCGAATCCACTGAGGATCTCTGCACAGTCGTCGTCGTCATAGTAGCAAACACAGCCATCACTAGGGTTCCCGCACACAGCAAGCTTGTTCAGGAGGGTCCGCTCCATTAGCCGAGAAGCTGATACATAAACTAACACAAATTCAAGATTTGATGTATCCAAAAGTTCAGTATCGTCAATAGGAACTCAATGTCGCAGACGACGCGTAATCGGACGCCCGGTCTGAGAGTTATTGGCCTTTTCGTCCTAGGGGCCCGGTTTGTTTTTAAGGAAAAACCTACCCAACCGTACTCCACCTACGTCCAAACCTTGGGTAGATTAAGCCAAATGATCTACCTCAATAAGAGTAAACCAAAGAAGTCCAGATCACATCAATCGGACGTCCGAAGCTTAAGATATGAGCGTTTCCACTCCAAGGCCCAGCTTGGTTTCGTGTACGAACCAACCCAGCCGAACTCAAAGTATTCTGAAACCTTGAGCGTGATATACCGAAACGACCATCTCGATCCAAGGATCTCATCGCAACTGACGGGGAGTCGTTCGGAGGTCTGTAGCCCATGATATGTTCAAATTACTGAAGATGGTCCAAAAACGGGAGTTTCAGGGCCAGGACCGACCTGGCCCGAGACCCCTTGGGTCGGCCCAAACCAGTTCGACCCGACCCGGGTCCGGGTCAGCCCAGCGGGTCGAGGCCTGGCCCGGATGGCACGGCCCGGCCCGGCTCGGCGCCCGGCCTGGCGGCCCGGCGCACTGGCGTGCGGCGCCAGCTGGCTCAGTCGAACGGCTGAACCGTTCGGTTTTGCAGGGGTGGGGGTGCAGCCCCCCGCGTTTTGTAACTGCTGCCCCTCTTAATGGGGGCCACTAGCTGGCCGGACAGGGTTTTGAACCCCTGGCTTTCCTCCTGTCCGGCCGGCCCGCCCCAGCCAGCCGGTTTCTGCCATCACGGGACAGGCGACGGTCGATCCCCTCCCTGCTCTGACGCCGGTGGCCCGTTTTCTGCCACCATTTCCCATGCTCCATCATGGCCCAGTATCGGCCGCATCCTTCATTCATCTGGTGCAGCGCGACGGCGCCGCACCCCTTCGTCGCGGCCCCTCTCTGGCCGCGGTGCTTTTGCGGTTCTCCGGCGTGGCGCGACGGCAGCACGACTTGGTTCAAATTCACAGCGCGACGTGACGACACCGCGCATTACTTTCCGCACGATCCCGCGCGGTGCGACATCACCGCAACATTTCCGTTCCAACCACATTAGAAACAACATCAATAATGGAGGAGGGTCGTCCGTGTTTCTGCGTTCTGGGCCCCTCTCGTTAATCGATAGCAATTGGTTTTATTTTCACGAAAACGACAAGGTATAATTTACGAACAAAATAAATAAATAATCCCCTACCTCAAGCGTAGCTTGAACGGAGGTTCATCGAACGAGGATTCATCATGGAAAAACCGTCGCGGAAATAGACATCATGAAGGAAGACGTCGTTGGTGTCACGGTACACGACATTGCGTATCGGTTTCCGAGAACTCGGCGTTCTTCGTCGGAGACCGATGTGTTCTTCGGATTCTTCGTCGAAGAGGAAGAAGTTCCTCAATCCTTATCCTTTTTCACCACAAGACTCCACCACAAGAAACAAACCCAAAATAAATTAAGCTCTCTCTTAATTTATTAACTAGACATGAGATTGAATTTCAAACCCACACACACATTAAACTCACTTCATTTATAAAATAAGTTATTAATACTTAAGTTATAAAATTTAAATAATATTTGAGGGAGTTAATGAATTGGATAGTTTGGGGTTCGTGTGGGCCCCACCAACCTCATAACCTCCCTTGGGAAGTTGGGTAGTTACCCAACTTCCACCCAAAGATAAAAACTATCAAGTGGAAATAAAAAAATGTAGTTAAATTATTAATTAAACATCCAAAATCTATCATCATCTCTCGTGAAAACGCAACTCTAGAATAGGTGTTTCTATGCAATTATCGGCGCTGCGTTTCCATCGGTGCCATCAGAATTCGATTCCGAGCACCAGTTCAAAAGTTAGAAATTCAAGATCATTCTTTCACTGAACGTAGCTGAGCTAAACTTCAGATAGAAATTCCGGGTACACCGGGCCTCAGAATCAAGTGCTATCAAGAAACTGCGTTCATGTAAAATACCAATGAAAATTAAGAAAAAAATTTCCCTTGAATTTTAAAGGTATTTACATCAGTATTTATACTTCATATTCAAAAATTTAATGGGATACCACATGAAGACCCCCAAATAACATTCAATATTTTCACATGGTGTGCATCAATATATAACTAAAAGGGACCAATGAGGATCATATAAATTTGAGGTCCCTCCCCATTAATTTTTATGGGTGGTTAAAGAGACGTTAAACTACAACCAATCCCCAACAATATAGATCTAGTACCAACTCAAAGAGATAGGAATAGAAAAATAAATCCCTATTCTATGACAGCCACAATTATAAATGATAGAATTTGGATAGGTACTTACTATGGGAGACACTAAATTTATATTGTAAAAATTTTAAATACATTGGTCCATCTTCCCTCACCACAATATTTTTAACCTATAAACAATACAATTTTTTTTACAAGGGATTTGTATTGATAGATAGAAGCATGATAGTTTCTTCAGGAGAAGCTTGTTAGAAATAAGTGTAAGTTTCATTCATATAAAATGAATTATTTATAAATAATAATCTCATCTTTGACTGATAAATCACATTTATTCATTTCTTTAGATGATTCAAACATCATGTACAACAAATAAACTCGATTAAAACACAAAAACCCTAAGTCATGGATTTTATATTGTTACTTATAATTAAATTTTGAGCATACATAGAATTATCTCAAGTTGTAAATATGCATTCATTTACAATATGGGTAACATGTTCTTTTCATAGTATCATTTTACTCTAGGACACAAGCGTATAATCTCTCTAGTGGTGATCCACATGTAAAACACAATCATTGAATGATTCCATAGAATTATCAGGTGTTAGCAAGACCAATCATGATTTCTCGTATAGTTAATAGATGATTGTCACATAATTATTCTTAAGAATGTAAAAACATGTTATGCTTTATCACTTAATTGAGAGAGGAAACAAGAAGATCACTCTATTTCTTTTTATCACTCTCTAGGTCTTGAGAGTGTCTCACTATATATTATTCATACCAATTGTGTTTTTTTGGAATTTTGTATAACTTGAAATTTATTATGCTAGGCTTAGGATTCCAAATTTTCACATTAAAACATTTCCATATTTATAATTATTAATTTATCCCATTAACAATATCAGTAATAATATTATTCCCTTCACATGGGAAATTCCTTTAAGTATTAATAAATTCAAATAATATTAATTCATACCCGAACGTTAAACATAGTCTTCATTCCCTCAATGATATTTTCCAATCCTTGAATAATGAATATTTATTTAATAAATAAAAAACACCGTATTATTTTCAAATAAATATAATAATCATTAAATTCTCCAAACAGGAAAACAAATATTTAATATTATTATTTAAAGGAATTATTATTTCGAACAAATTGTGATTAAATTATTGATACCAATCAAACCTATATAAATTTAATTAATTTTAACTTGTTAAATTTAATTCTAGAATCAAACTAATATTGTAGGTATACTTAGTATGTGACCTTCTATTCCTCTATATTAGTGAGATTAGGTAGAAATAGCTGAATTATAGGGTTAACATCTAGAAACATGCCAACACAACCATACCAAAAAAATTTAATGTCATAACAATTTCCATCTTCAATGGAATTTTTATTTTATAATATAATAATTTGATCAATGTATCTAAAATCAATACACCATGGCGCAAAACCATGTACTTTGTTAAAATGGTGATTACATAGGATATAACTATAGTATAGAAGAAAGAAACCATGTAACAAAGTGGATAATCAAAATCATATACAAGAATCATGGCAAGGTCCACACCACATATACTTTAAAATATGATGCGGACCAAAGTGTTGGGGAAATAACTATGCAATGGAATTATATATCTAATAATAAATCAATTCCATAGTCCATTCCTATGAAGTAGTCTCCCTATAATTGTATGAATGTATAGAATTTTTCATTCCAAAATCCACAACAAAACATAGTAACCACAACGAAGTTATAATGAAAATTGTATAACCATCCAAATACAAAAACTAGGGCTATACATAGTAGGTGATATCTCTATATCATAGAAATTACTATTTTTTTCATTGCATAAACCAATAATAAAATCATACCCACTATTAAATTTCATTTATAACTCAGCCTTACTACCCCATCTCTGTCCATACTCCTCTGAACACTAATATATCCTGAATTTCCATAATCTAATAAGTTAGAAGGTACATTCCATTATATTAGATACCTCCAAAATAATTATCATCCTCACAAATCAAATCCAATCCTTTAATAGGTAATATAATTAAGGTTCTGAGCATCCACCATATGAGATATATCTCAGGGCTCTTATTGAAACTGAAACACATCCAGTAGTCAGGAACATAAAGCAAAGCAAACAACTACCACAACAATGACATAACACTACCACAAATTCACACATCAATAGAGCTAGGAAATGTCTAAGATTTCATGGATTCAAAAAAACATGAATAGAAGATACAATTTACATTCCACCAATAAAATACATTCCATCTCCTAAAGAGGCCCGATGAACTAGTGGGAAATCTTACTCCCTCTATCAAACCACCACTTCCCCTGAAGAGGGGAAACCGTTAATAAAATATGGTTCTAAATATTGAACTCAAAGTGACTCCTCATATAGTCGACATAAGATATTTTCCATTCCTACTCAACCACCATCCTCTCATGAACTACATGAACCTTCTCCATCATAAATTAAACCACATAATGAATGAGAATAGATGACCCCCAAACATCAGTTTAACACAGTGGGGTTGATCATAGAATATCTTTTAAAACCATAATCAGATAAATTTTGATATATGAGTTGTATCTATAGGCTTGCAATTTATCCATGATGTATTAAAATCCAAGATATATTACCAAAATATATCCCCTAGTGGCTAATTGGTCTTCTATATCATAAAATCTATAGGAGATTGGAAGGTAGTGTTGCAGTGTAACTAAGTTCCTAAAGAATATTAAAATCCCCTCTTAACAAAGAAGGTAAAATGCTGTTATTGGTCCAATAAAATTGATCATGGAACTCTCTATAGCCTCAAGACCTTATAATCATTTTTCCTTTTACAAAAATACACAACCCATGACTCTATGATTTGTAGGAAATAAACTAATATCGTAAATGTATTCATGATTACCCAAATATCATCATAACAACCCTGATCCTATTGAAATCCTATAAATAAATCCATATATATTTTATTCCACTTCTACTCAAGGAAATTTAGGTGCTATGAAAAACCATCATGAACAAGATGATTTTCCTTCAACACACAACTACAAAAAAGGCTATATATAGCATTGGGATCTATCAATAGTAGAAAAAGTTAATGATAAAGGAAACCATTATCTACACTAAAAAATGCACTGATAAATGGAACCATTTATCAACATTAAATAAAATCATAAAAAAAAGATACATGATATCAGTGTTTTTACCACTGATAATGGTTTCCCTTAATCATTACTTTTTTTATTGCAAATAAATGAAACCATTAGTAGTGATTTTTTGGGACTGATAAATGTAGTAAGTTATATTAGAAGGATGGGGTGGGGTGTTCAAAGATTTTTTCAGTTTTAATCTACGATGTTTTGATTGTAAATTCCTACATATAATGCGAACTAAGTATTTCATGCCTGTCCCTCCCTACATATGTCTGTGGGAAGCCTGTGGGCTTACCCGCATTTAAAAAAAATTATATTTATAATAATTTAAATAGTTTATTTTTTATATTTATTAATCATAGTTGCGAGGTAAGAATGAAAAAATAGAAATAATTGAAGGGTTCTGATGGAAATTTTTTCTAGGTGTTAATGGTGAAAAGATGTGATGTTAATGTGATTGTAAAATGTTTTGAGGAAAAGTATTTGAGTGATTGATGAAGGGATATAAATGATGATGTTGGTTGTGTAGTGATGTGAATTGATGGACCTATGAATGAATGAAGACTCTATGGGTAAAAATCATTTTTAGAGGATGCTATTAGAATTCCCATGAGGTACTTTACTTCATTATTAAAAAATCGGACATTTTAAAATAACACAACTAAATCAACATAGAAATATTTATTATTATGATAACACCTATAGAATTGAAACCATGTGTAGGGGAGACAAGTTCCATTTTTTGAGAGGTGAGATAAAACACGATGTGAATATGGTTAAAATTTTGATAAAAATACTATAATATCATACATAAACAATAAATATAGACATATTCAAAATTCACATGTGAATGAATGGTGAATTAGTATCAACATAATGGTGAGAAATAATATGTCACAGTTTTATAATGATTTCTTAGTAAAAAATAAAATTATAATGATGTATAAATTATTAAAATTTATATTTTTAAAAACAGGCCTACGGGTAAGCCTGTGCCCGCGCAGGCTCAACCAGTCTTCACTTGCACCTTCATGGGGATTAACCCGCATTAAACCATGTTCTAAATTGACAAATTTATTAGGCACACAACACATCCACCGTATACCTGTGAAGCATGTGGGCCACAATCTCATTTAGCATCACTGAATAATGGTCCTGGTCACGTGTGCAGGTCCCACAACGAAATAGAAATAGGGTGGTCATTTCAATATATTTCATTTTTCTTCATTATAACATCAGATGTTTTCTATTAGGATGGGCTCCGACAAACACTTTACACACATATATGGGCCCTTTCACGGGTCCATTTGGGCCTTGTCCCACCCTCTACATCCCTCCGGTCTTGCCCTTATTTTTTACACCTAAATGGGTTGGACATAATGTGAACCACCTATCTAATCAATTTCACGTGTTGGACCAGTCCATGCACCATTTTAATATAATTACAAAGTTTAAAATAATTAGAATGTGTAAAAAATTAAATGTGAATTAATGAAAAATATATATTAATTTTCTAATTAAATAATTATTATTAAATTTAATATATATATATATATTATTTATATTGTAAAATAATATATATAAAATATATATTTTTAAATTAAATAAATTAAAATAATTAAACTTATAAAAATTTAAAATGAGTAAATAAAAAAATTATTAATTTTATTATTTATAAAATTATAGATAAATAATATTAATTTAATATATATATATATATATAAATATTATATTCATAAAAATAAAAAATAAATATAGATATATAAAATGGATAAATTATCGTAATTAAATAAATAATTAAAAATGATTAAATTACAAAATTATTGAAACAATTACTACTGAAAATGTGTAATTAATTATATACATATATACATTATTATAAATTGTAATTAATAATAAATATAAAATATAAATATAGACAATGAATATAATTTTAAAAATATAAACATATTATTGAATAATTTATTTTTAATGGATTTCATAAATAATTATTCATTAATAAAATTCATATTTTTATTAGATAAATATATTCACATATATTTCTATCTGTGTGTGTGTCAGACAGTATATATATTATTCACTAAAATATGATTTATATAACACAATATATGCCAACGAGTATATAGCTGAGTGGTTGAGGCTCCTGCTTCGCATCAAAGAGAGTGAAAATCAAATCTTAA
Organism: Viscum album; assembly: GCA_963277665.1. Taxonomy (NCBI): domain Eukaryota; kingdom Viridiplantae; phylum Streptophyta; class Magnoliopsida; order Santalales; family Viscaceae; genus Viscum; species Viscum album. The sequence continues at coordinate 693,184,337 of OY728152.1, forward strand.
TGAGGGTGAACTTCTGAGATACTATAGTAGTAATGTAGAATTTACTATAGTAGGTATTGTTCAGTTCTGTAGGTACCAGCACTATTTATTTGATTTTGGCCTTCGGGCCACCAAAGCTCTTCATACCACCAATAGTCATCATACCACAAGGCTTCTGGGCCTCAAAAAAGACCAAAGGGGCAATCCATGGAAGAGCAGACAGAGATGGGGATTCATAGAAAAAATAGAAAACCCCCACAACGCAGCTAACTGGATTGGAAGAATGAGAGGGTATGTGAACTACCATTGGGTCCAGGAACTGTGCAGCTCTGCATGGGGTAATGATAGCTCATCAACAATGCAAGGTGGGGAGCTAGGCACTTTCTAGATGAAAATTTTGTTGAGGGACTATTTAAATTTTGACAAGTATTTGGCCTCTTTGGTCTTGTAATAGGTAATATATGGGGCTTGTGCCTTAGTCATATGGTTCTATTATGGGTTCCTCTTCGACTCTTAAATGGTGGATCATCCAAATTAAAATAAAAAAGAAGGCCTTCAGGACATTCGAGCAATAATAAAAAATATTTATAATTACATTAAAAAGGACATATATTTAGTGAATAATGGTTTATAATTAAAATATATTATTAATTAAAAATTTTGACTAATTGTATCAATTAATAGTCATTTAATTGAATTCCATTTTATTTTTCAATTTAACATATTTCAAATGTGTGTTAAATTAATTTCACACTTACATATACATTATTCATTCCTTTTTATATATTACGCTCACAAAAATAATATATTTGTTATTTATTAATTTTTTAATATTTAATTTAGAATTATATTTATTAATATAATATATTTAATATATATTTTGTTTATAATCAGTAGACATTATCTTTTTTTATTATTTTTTATTCAATAAATACTATTTTTTATTTTAATAATTTTTTCGAAATTTTTTATTTTTAATATTATTTATTCATTAATAAAAACAAATTTTTAATAAATTTTTATAGTTTATTTATTTTAAATTTTTCGTTATTCCATATGATTATAAGTTTATCAATTTTAAATATTTAATTATACATGTTTATTCATTAACATTTAAAATTTATTTTGGTTATATTTTATATAATTAACATGTATTAAATAATAAATAAAAGTATTCATTTTTTATTTTTTTTAATTATCTATATAATAAATAACAATAATTCTTTTAATAAATATTATTTATTAATATTTTTTTCATTAATAAACTCTACATATTATATAATATCATTTTTAATATTAACATATTTCAATCATGTGTGGATATATATACTCACAAACATTAATTTGACACACACAAATATTTATGTAATTAATGAATTCGTATATAAAGACCTATAAAACTAATATTTATTTAGTTTAATGAAATTTTAACATTCACATTGGAAATTCATTGAGTAACAAAATATATTTAATATATTGTGCTTTAATCAGAAAAATAGTATTAATTTATTTTTAATATTATTACACTAAGAATAATTAAATCAATTTTAATTTTTTTTAATATTATCATTTTATAATATTTATTTATTCATTTTATAACTATACCTTAAAATTTTCAATATGTATTCATCTTAATTTAAATATATATCCATATTTTTTTAATAATTTTTAAAATTAATAACACATACCCATTTTTAAATATTACAAATGTCTATTCATTTTTTATTATGCAATACAACTCATTTTTAACATTCATCCATTTAGTATTATATATTCATTAAAAATGGTAAAAATATATTTTTAAATAAATATTAATGAAAAAATATATTTCTATATTTATAATTACAATATTTTTTAAAATTATATATTTATTGGTATAAATAAATAAATATACAATTTTAAAAAACTGTTTATATAATAATAAATAAATTTTTATATATATAAATATTTAAAAAATTATAATAAATATATTTATATTATGAATATATTTACTATATTTTAATATATATATATATATATATATTAAATATTAGGACTCGAGATGTGATGTAGTGGGTTATAGGCTGTATGTGGGTATTTACTACCGAGTGGATGGTCGGGTTGGACCCTTTTTGGATTTCATGTTATTTATTTTCTATCGTATTCTCTTGTCTGTGGTGTGGCCTACAACAATGTATTTTATGGATCTTGTTCTATATTTATGTATCATTGTTTCTATTTTAAATTTATTAATAAATTTTTGGGACCACATTTTCTCGGATCCTAAACATTCCTTTTATGTATATTTATTAAATATATAAATATATATATAATTACATAAATATATAATGTTATAAATATATTTATAATTATAAATTTATAATAAATATAATTACATAATCAATAAATTTAATATATTTATAATTATATTTACTAATTAAATACAATTAATGATATAAATATATATAAAATTGTAAGTAAGCACCTATAATGGTATTTACCTAAATATATAAATAAGATAATATATTTTTAACTATAAATATATATATATATATATATTAAATATATTTATATAATTATAGGTAAATAATTAGAAAGTGTTATTTTTTTATAAAATATACATGAAGTAGTCAAAACAGAGTAAATGAGCCAGGATTGTTTTCAAACATTAGAAAAAAGGATCCAAAATTCATTTTAAAGGGTAGGAATTGGCCGCATGATAATCTATCATCAAATGTAGTCGGTATTACATGAAGTATATTTTTTCAATACAAATGTGTCATTTTCGTTTTAAAGATTCATCAAATAGTCAAAATCGAGCAAAAGAGCTCTGATTGTACTTATATATTATGAAGATGTAAATTCATATTACTTATTTAGTTTATTTTATCATTATTTTTCCTACTTTTATAGCTTATTACCTGCACATTTTTATATAAATATTATTTCATTAATTTTCATAGAGATCATGAAGAAATGACTTCTTCTACAATAATGATTCACTATTGTACTATGATCAACCACTCAACAAGGATGATGCATGTAGGATAATGAAATTGTCGTTTTAATTAACAAACCATTCAATATTTTTTTGTGATCAAACAAAAATATTTAAAGATAACTTAGAATGATGAATGTATTGTTGGATAAAAAGTAATGGTGGAATCAACCATTCATCAATATGAAACATGGTGTACCCAAAATGACTCAAATTGTGTGGTTTTTGTTTTAATTTTATTAATTGTTGGGGACAAAGTCTCATTATATTATTAAACGAAAAGTCTTCTTTATACAAGGTAGAGGGACACCCATTACATATCCCAAAGGCCCAATGCCATGTGCCCTGAATACCATGCATTAATGCCCATTTTTTGTCACAATGGGCCCCTTCATGAATATTACTTCTATAGTAATTAGCCACTACAGTATGACTTAAAGAGTCCATTATTTGTTTAAAATTTAGATTTTAGTTTAAAACTCGTGATACTAACTATAAAATTAAAAAATTCATTCTTTTTGTATTTATAATATGGTAAAATTATTAATAATTTATTTGAGACAAGTATGAATTACTCTCAAATCAAATCAGCACACATTGTAGCATGTATGACTCATTGAGCATGATTCCAGTTTAAAATAAATTTTTTGTAAAAAAGATACATTTCATTCTTAAGACCAATAAAATTAATTCATATTGTTTTAAATATTTAGTCAAATGATCCATATGTGTGTCTTTATATTTAAAATTTCCATTAATTTTAGCAGACAAGACAATTGAAATACAAAAAATAGATAAAAACACATTCATATTGTTTTTATAATATAGAATCAATATTCTTAAATCATTTATGACATTTTAGAATAATACACACATCAATATGATTCATTGATTTCTTTGAATGACTCAAGGTGTCCATTGTCAGTTTAAAAATGATTTTTTAGTTGAAAATATGCCTCCCTCAATAAAAATTAATAAAACACACTGATATTATCATGATAATTTTGGGAAATTATTTTTAAGTCAATTCTAGCATATAGGAATCAGTTTCAAATCAATCTAACACACGATGTGACTAGTATGGCTAAAAGTTTGTGTCCTTAGATTAAGATACCATTTTAGTAAAAAACAAATGTGACATTTTCAAATCCAATAAAATGCCTTAAAATTATTTTGATACATCAGGAAAATGATTCGTATGTCATTTTTTTATTTTTAGGGATCATTCTCACCTACATCTGATGCATAATGTGACCCATATGACTTTTAAGTGTGTTGTTTTATTTAAATTTGACACTAATTTTAGTTAAAAAGAAATGTTCATACTCAAATACAATAAAACATGTTAATATTGTTTTGATACAATAGTAAATTGATCTAAAAGTCATTTTTCATGTATAGTAATAATTTGTACATCTACACAACTCATAGTATAGCTAGTATGATTCAATGATTCTGTTAGGACATTAAAATTGAAATTTTAATTCAAAATGTGTTTCACTATCGGAAAACTAGTCAAACACAATTGGATGGTATCGATTATTAGGTAAAATGATTCATATATAACATTTTACATGTAATAATTAGCCTCATGTCAAACTTACACATGATGTGTTCCTTGTTTGACTCGAATTATTTGTTTTTATTTTAAAATTTACATTTTATGTTTTATTTTATTATTTATTATGTTACTAACTTTAGAATTATTTTCTTATATAGGTGTATTATTTTTCTCAAGCATTGGTGGTTTGTTTAGATATAGTTTGAGCCGGATTTTGAGGATAAATACAAAGGAATTTTCATGTTTTTTTAATGTCTGTTATAACTTTTACATACTCATGTAAATGTATAAACCAATATTTTGAAAAAAAATAATATATATTTTTTCTTGTATTTGTGATTTAATTTTTGTTTCATTTATATAATGAATTTTCAATTTTTATTTGATTTTTTTTGTTTCTATTTTTTCTACTATAATGTGATATAATTTTAACAACATAGTGAAATAGTATTCCACTTTATCTTCCCTAGTAATAACACTGATGAAGGGTCACTTTATCAGTTCTTTTTATAGAATTGAAAAATTAAATCCTTATCAGTGCTAAATAAAATCACTTATAAAAGGTGGCAATTTATCAGTGTTGATAAAGTATGCATTTATGAGTGTTTTTATAGCATTGATAAAATCCTAGGGCTTTTAATCAGACTATAGTAGTCTATATTATTTTTGCCGGAAATGACTAATTTCAGTGCTGTTATAAGGGCCTATTAAAAATTAAACATTGATCCATGTACTCTGACATAGTAAATTTCATCCCAATACACCAGAACTAAATTCTAAATCCATGATACATCATAGATACAGGAAATTTAAAATATATAGTTATGATATGACCCTTGCGATAGACTCCCTCACTCATCACCATCTGGATAGAAATCCTCCTTTAAAGCATCATTTGATTCCCCCATCCTACAACCATACCTCTAGGGAATCAGAATTTAAAACAAAGTCACACCCCACATATTCTTCAATGTATCAACTATAAGACTCTTCCACAAAGAACCTCTTAAAATACTTCATTGTTCTCTGAAAAAATAATCCTCCACAATCAACCACCCATGCATCATGATGGATGGCTACCAAATCCTCCATCACCCTCTAAATATCCCCAAACTCTTGAAAAATATCCCTTCACAATATCATTTTTAGTGTATTGAATACAAAATTATCATTCAATGATTTTTTATAGATCTCAAATTCATTATCCTAACGAAACTATATCTAGCTCTATTATCTCTTATTCATGTAACATTGATATAATATATAACTCAATATTTTATGATAGGTAAAGACTACAAAATATTCTCAATTGAGATAATATCACCATATATTAAATGCAAATAAAACAAAAAATTTTCTCTAGATCATGGGTATTATAACTAAAATCATGGGGGGATAAATTATAATATCCATACTAGATCACTTCCATCTGCATCCTCTAGATATGTCTTAATCCAAGATGGTAAAAAACACTAAAAAATTCCATCATTTCCCTCTTCTATGGAAATTGAAGCATTAATGAACTGATCAATTGATTATTCATGTTTTCAAACTTGTCCTATAACTGATCATCCTAGATAAAATAGTAGTCTTTCTTGGTTAGTGTTGTCAATGGTGTAGAAATACCTAAGAAGTTGGACACCCATACCTCCAAATATATCCCATAAGACTAGAAAAACTTCAATCCTCTGGCATATTTTTATATTCTAACCATCAAATAACTACCTCTGTCATTGATTGGTCTACAGTCACACCATTTTGGGACAACACATTCCTAATTAAATACACACACCGGATCCAATACATGAACTTGGATAACTTCTCAGAAAGGTAGTGGAACTGAAGGACCAACAAGAAAAATCGGTGATGATCGGCGTGCTCCTACTCAAAATTCGAGTAGATCAATATGTGTTTAATGGAAAAGATTAAAAATAATTCCTCGAACATAGAGAATGATCATTTAATGATTCCCATGAATAGAATTAGTTAATTTTTGGAAATAAATGGAATTAGTATAAATGAAAATTTCCAATTACTACCCTGGAATGAAGTCTAAATAATTTATTTCTCTTTCACCATCAACTGATGAAATCTGAAAAAAAATGATATATGAAAACCATGTAGCTCCCCTTAATTGGTCCAAAATGTCCCTAATACTTGGAAGATGATAATAACTATTTTTCATCAACTGATTTAGCCTTCTGTAGTATACACAAAACTGTAGGCTAAATCCACATTCTTATAGAATTACACTAGGGCACTCCCTAACAACACAATGGTTTTGATGAAACCTGTCTCCATCAGGTCATCTATCTTAAAAAAAACTACCATAATTAAAAGCGTTTCAATTGATAGATTGCATGAAATCATAGAAGCATATGAAAATAATTATATCATAAAATAAACATAACATTGAGGGGGTAGTGTCATAACATCCAAATGGAAGATATCCACAAATACATAAAAACATAGGAGTCTCCTCAATCCCAGAACCCACTGACATTTTTTTAAAATTCTACCTTTAGGGAACGAAGGTGCATCAAATTCCCATTGACTATATAAAAATTCCATTCATCAATAAAAAATCACATTGTACATCCAAAACATAGAACATGAAATTCCTCTAAAAGAAACTTATTACCACATTCATGGAATACATTTAATAAATTTTATGTATGACATCATATGGATGTACGGATAAAAAGAATAGATCACCACATGACTAATGATTCCAAATCAACATCCTACACCATCGGTAGAAATAAAAAAATTATTTTTTCCCTCTAAATGGAATTGTCAACACTAGGGGAACAAGAAGTCTCTCCACAACTTGTCTCATATAACAAACTATGTTTGGTAAAATGAAAGTGTGTGAGGATCATTATCCAGAAAAGAAAAAAATGGGTAGAAAATAAGATAATTTAACCTCTGATGACCATTTTTTCCCTCATGTTGGCATCTCCATAGCATGTAATTATCCATGCCTAGATCATCTACCTCACTGTGATAACCACCTTTTGTCCATGCAAATGTCGGGGTCCTTGAATATGGATAACATTATAAGGTCATCCCCTAACATCCCAATCTTCTCTTAGTGGAGCATAATCATATTTTCCTTTATCCTAATATGGATTTAATAGTGGGTTATTCTATAAATGATACTAAACAAGACAGTCAACACTATCTTATTCTCAAATAACCACTGATCATTGATACTAGAAATAACCCCCCAAACAAAACATAGTAGTAATAATCCTTAAATAAAATCACTGGATCTACTGGTCCCTGAAGGATGAAAAGGGATATTTTAGGGTCGACTCCCCAGTAGATGAAACCCAAATGTACATTGACATTGAGATATTATACTAAAAAATATACTCAATGGGGTACCCTACTAGACTCCCTCTCTTGGTAGACCACTTTATTAGTGAATATGATCAATCCCTACTTCATTTTTTGAACCACTAAATTTGTTATCAATGTAAATAGATTAAATAATAAATTGGATAGTTTTGAATAGTGCATCATAAAAATATCATGTATGGAACTCTTCATCAGGGAAATGATTATAGGTGAAATAAAAATTATACTTAATCTTCACCTTGAACTATCACATATTCCTAATCTCCGAGTTAATATAAAGTAGTTGTTTCCTCTGTACTATATTCATGGATGATGATTTAAACTACACTAATTACTCGTTTGGTAAATATACCCATGAATGATAGCCCTCCAACAGATCATTAAGATACAGTGTCCATCACATATTTGTACCTCCCCTCATATATCTAACTACCAAATGGAACACAAAACTAAACCTAGGTATAAATCAAAGTGGAATTGATCTCAAACTCATCCAAATAGTACTCCATATATATATATCATAGAACCTTCCATCATACATCCCCATGAAATATTTCTAAAATGAATTCAATAGTCGTTGTAATGCCTCATTATAGTCTGTAAAATCTCTAATCCAATGATAAAATTGATTATCATGCTAAAACAATGTAATATATGTTTTATTCAAATGAGGACCAAGACAAATTCATGAAAATAATGGAGAAACACTAATCCAACTAGCCAATAATCTTCATGTGGTTTATAAAATTATATATTTTAAATTTCCCAATATAAACTAAGTCATACATAGATACAAACTATTATTATGAATGTACCTATCATAGGTCTATAACATCCAAGTTAAACTACCTCAAAAGTTTGATTAGTTGAATTTTGGTCCTTTTGTTGAATCATGGTGGTATAATATCTCATGATCTAGTAGGTATCCCTGACCTTTGTCAACCACCAAGATCGACATAAAACATTACCCAACCAACCAATGCAATAATCACATTTCGTAACTCCAAATAACATTATATCTCTCAATTTTCATCTGATGAAACTCTATTATGTCTACCTCCCCCCAGAGGTACCCCTCTGGGGATTTAAAGGATGGGATAGACATAAATACACCCATGTTCCTCCTTTAATAATCCCATGATAGTCAATTAGTTAGGATGATATATAAAAATATCATAGAAGGATGAGATTTCCCCTAAACAAAAATATGTATTGTGAGATATAATGAATCAAACAGTGAAAATTAATCTCATTAAAGAAAAAATGAAAAAAAATATCTCATAATGTGTAAGTGATTTGAACAAATATAAATAGAGTCTCGAAATAAAAAAAAAGAAATTAATCCAATGTAAATGAATCAATTATAACCCCATAGTCTACGATATTAATTTATATATTGGTCATTGAAAACCTCCTGGATACCAAAAAACATTTTATATATAAGTATGGTGAGAATAACATGTACACTTAGGTGGATAATAAAAAAGTTCTCTCCTGAACAAGTGAAAAGTGAATATTACTACCCAACTGAACACACAATAGAACCAGCATGAACCTAAATAGGTAAACCAACCCTTATTATCCTCACAATATAATGCTATAAAAAAATTTCATCCAAGTGTAGTTACATAATAATAATCATATCTCTAACGGTTATCCCTACCACATTCCTCGGCTTTTCCACTATCACACCCCAACATTGTACATCCAAGAATGCCCATACCTTTCAGAATAACCCAAACCCAAAATATATGGGTAATTACATCATTTAATACTAAATAAAACCTAGTATACTACATGTACCATACACACCTTCCAACAAGTCAAAGCATAAATATCCTCCCATAAACAGTTACATATAACATGATTAGTAGGGTATCATGAACATTAAGACCATCAACCTCATTCCCTCCTCTTACCATGAAGGACCTCCATTATGAACCACTCTATACTATAATCAATCCCTTCATCTAGAGTAATATATCATTAGGAAATCACATCTTGGGGGTAACAATCTATCCTAGAAGAGAGACTGGGGATGAGGGGGTATCTAGTCATTTAACCACGCCATTATGGTTGTCTTGAAAAAAATAGTTGTATAATTTTTTTAGCATTGGTGAAATCTAATGACACAGTGTGGTGCATATGAAAATAAAATAAAAGTAAATTATGTGTAGATAATCATGTATCACTATAAGAATAAATGATGATGCTACGAATGTTATAATGACATGTTCACTCTTATGAACATCATGCTCATCATGGGGAATATGTGGCATAGTTTTTATCTTATGAGCAATGTGAATTGATACTCTAATTTGATATTTTGGATGTTTTTATTTTTATGAATATCACATTGGTATTATACATTGAACCTCTTGTAACAAGAAAATTTTTTTGTGCTGATTGACATAAATCACAATCAATTTCACCATGTAGAATTTTAATACATGAAAGGAATCAATAGTTGTTTGATTCATATTTAGTAGAAATTATTATGACAAAATCATTAATAATAGGTAATGAAGGCCTTTGAGGGGAATGACTATAATAAAAAATTTGAGAATTTGACTCTATATGTTGTGGTATAAGTTTCACTATTTCTTCTTATTGATGTCTTCATCAAATCTTTTTTATCACAGTACCAAAAATAGAGGTCTTAGAAGTTGGATTTTCTCTACACACGTAAGTTAAACATTCAATATTTCAATAATTTGATTGATCTTCATTATATTTAATGGTGGTTTTTTTATGATTCATATTTGGAGAATTTAGTGGAACATCCCTGTTAATTTAGCCATTGGGTTTTTAAATAATCAAAAAATAAACTTGACAAAATGAACATAATTTTTGATAAAATATATATTAGTGACTTTGTATTGAAACTGTAAATGATAATAACTACTAAATAATATTTTTATAAATATATTTACTGATGGTTATTTTAAATCATTTCTAAATATATTTATTTTAAAATAGTTTTTTAAATTGTTTTTAATACAATAATATAAATATAGAACCTATGACAGAAAATAAACTAAAACATAAATATCGAATAAACACATACATACACCATCATAAATCCATATTCATATATATAAATGGTTTACCAACCCATATCTCAAACAATCAATCCCACAGTCAACCCATAGATCTATCATTATTATATATATACAAAATATTTCCACCAACAAAAAACTATGGGCAATGTATATCGATCCCATGACATCCATTACAGTCATATACCTCCACATCATCTCATCAACTAGAACCGCACACATAATTTAATCAATTTAAAAAAAATTAGAAATAAACATAATAAATTAGAAATATAGTATTATCCTTGATAATATTTAAACATACTGCGAAAACTAAGAACATTCACAACTGCCTTATGAAGAATGTCGCTGATCTAAATGGTCAATTTCGTGTGTACTATTGGAACATTTTCCTATTACGAAAAACAAGAACATTTAATAAAATAAATGAATGATAAAATATATATGGAATACATTCATCATGTTTCACATACGTTTTGTTATTTTATTAATATAATAGTAAATATTTTAACATTAAAAAAATATTTTCTCCTGCAAAGCACATTGAAAACAAAAAAATTAGCTATTTAATAATTTTTTAAAAACATGAAATAGAAATGGGATAAGTATATTACAATCTAATAAATATTTAAACCAAAAAATGATGTTTTTTAAATTTATTTAATAAAAAAATTTAATGACACTGATAAGACAACTTTTCTATATGTCAAAAATATTTTAATACTTTTTCTCCCATATTTTGACATCAATATAATGAATTTTTAATTATTTTGATCGTTATATGAATGTTTTAGTGTTTTAAATCACTGAAGTCACATTTATAGTAATCTCGAGAAAACAATAACTTGTAATTTAATTTTGTAGGTTCCTGTATTTTACAAATAAATTTGCAGTAACATTCTTATGATTTCATGATAATACAATGTTTTTTCATAGTTTTGACCCCCTCACACATGTTTTTAATGACATTGGAATATTTAGAAACTGCTTATTGAGCCATTTCCAATTCATCTAACATAGAGTGGATATGTTTTCTATGCAAACATTCCACAAATAATTCAATATTTTTTCTCCCATGACATTAAAACAATTTTATGTAGTTTTTTCTTGTTATAGTCATTACATTAATTTTTAAGTGATTTAGAATTTAAAAAATGCATTTAAAGGCTTCTTAGGAAAACCGTAGCTCATATTGATGTTTTTTTGGTTCTTAAATTTCAAAAATCAATCAAAAATATTTTTCCACTGATTTCATAATAATCCGATTTTTTTCAAGATTTTGACCCTGCGATACATCTTTATAATGACCATGTTATCTTTTAAAATTGTTCACCAAGTAATTCCAATTACACTTCATGAAGAAATGACTTCTTCTACAATAATGATTCACTATTGTACTATGATCAATCACTCAACAAGGATGATGCATGTAGGATGATGAAATTGTCGTTTTAATTAACAAACCATTCAATATTTTTTTGTGATCAAACAAAAATATTTAAAGATAACCTAGAATGATGAATGTGTTGATGGATAAAAAGTAATGGTGGAATCAACCATTCATCAATATGAAACATGGTGTACCCAAAATGACTCAAATTGTGTGGTTTTTGTTTTAATTTTATTAATTGTTGGGGACAAAGTCTCATTATATTATTAAACGAAAAGTCTTCTTTATACAAGGTAGAGGGACACCCATTACATATCTCAAAGGCCCAATGCCAGGTGCCCTGAATACCATGCTTTAATTCCCATTTTTTGTCACAATGGTCCCCTTCATGAATATTAATTCTATAGTAATTAGCCACTACAGTATGACTTAAAGAGTCCATTATTTGTTTAAAATTTAGATTTTAGTTTAAAACTCGTGATACTAACTATAAAATAAAAAAAATCATTCTTTTTGTATTTATAATATGGTAAAATTATTAATAATTTATTTGAGACAAGTATGAATTACTCTCAAATCAAATCAGCACACATTGTAGCATGTATGACTCATTGAGCATGATTCCAGTTTAAAATAAAATTTTTGTAAAAAAGATACATTTAATTCTTAAGACCAATAAAATTAATTCATATTGTTTTAAATATTTAGTCAAATGATCCATATGTGTGTCTTTATATTTAAAATTTCCATTAATTTTAGCAGACAAGACAATTGAAATACAAAAAATAGATAAAAACGCATTCATATTGTTTTTATAATATAGAATCAATATTCTTAAATCATTCATGACATTTTAGAATAATACACACATCAATATGATTCATTGATTTCTTTGAATGACTCAAGGTGTCCATTGTCAGTTTAAAAATGATTTTTTAGTTGAAAATATGCCTCCCTCAATAAAAATTAAGAAAACACACTGATATTATCTTGATAATTTTGGGAAATTATTTTTAAGTCAATTATAGCATATAGGAATAAGTTTCAAATCAATCTAACACATGATGTGACTAGTATGGCTAAAAGTTTGTGTCCTTAGATTAAGATACCATTTTAGTAAAAAACAAATGTGACATTTTAAAATCCAATAAAATGCCTTAAAATTATTTTGATACATCAGGAAAATGATTCGTATGTCATTTTTTATTTTTAGGGATCATTCTCACCTACATCTGATGCATAATGTGACCCATATGACTTTTAAGTGTGTTGTTTTATTTAAATTTGACACTAATTTTAGTTAAAAAGAAATGTTCATACTCAAATACAATAAAACATGTTAATATTGTTTTGATACAATAGTAAATTGATCTAAAAGTCATTTTTCATGTATAGTAATAATTTGTACATCTACACAACTCATAGTGTAGCTAGTATGATTCAATGATTCTGTTAGGACATTAAAATTGAAATTTTAATTCAAAATGTGTTTCACTATCGGAAAACTAGTCAAACACAATTGGATGGTATCGATTATTAGGTAAAATGATTCATATATAACATTTTACATGTAATAATTAGCCTCATGTCAAACTTACACATGATGTGTTCCTTGTTTGACTCGAATTATTTGTTTTTATTTTAAAATTTACATTTTATGTTTTATTTTATTATTTATTATGTTACTAACTTTAGAATTATTTTCTTATATAGGTGTATTATTTTTCTCAAGCATTGGTGGTTTGTTTAGATATAGTTTGAGCCTGATTTTGAGGATAAATACAAAGGAATTTTCATGTTTTTTTAATGTCTGTTATAACTTTTACATACTCATGTAAATGTATAAACCAATATTTTGAAAAAAAAAATAATATATATTTTTTCTTGTATTTCTGATTTAATTTTTGTTTCATTTATATAATGAATTTTCAATTTTTATTTGATGTTTTTTGTTTCTATTTTTTCTACTATAATGTGATATAATTTTAACAACATAGTGCAATAGTATTCCACTTTATCTTCCCTAGTAATAACACTGATGAAGGGTCACTTTATCAGTTCTTTTTATAGAATTGAAAAATTAAATCCTTATCAGTGCTAAATAAAATCACTTATAAAAGGTGGCAATTTATCAGTGTTGATAAAGTATGCATTTATGACTGTTTTTATAGCATTGATAAAATCCTATGGCTTTTAATCAGACTATAGTAGTCTATATTATTTTTGCCGGAAATGACTAATTTCAGTGCTGTTATAAGGGCCTATTAAAAACTAAACATTGATCCATGTACTCTGACATAGTAAATTTCACCCCAATACACCAGAACTAAATTCTAAATCCATGATACATCATAGATATAGGACATTTAAAATATATAGTTATGATATGACCCTTGCGACAGACTCCCTCACTCATCACCATCTGGATAGAAATCCTCCTTTAAAGCATCATTTGATTCCCCCATCCTACAACCATACCTCTAGGGAATCGGAATTTAAAACAAAGTCACACCCCACATATTCTTCAATGTATCAACTATAAGACTCTTCCACAAAGAACCTCTTAAAATACTTCATTGTTATCTGAAAAAATAATCCTCCACAATCAACCACCCATGCATCATGATGGATGGCTACCAAATGCTCCATCACCCTCTAAATATCCCCAAACTCTTGAAAAATATCCCTTCACAATATCATTTTTAGTCTATTGAATACAAAATTATCATTCAATGAATTTTTATAGATCTCAAATTCATTATACTAACGAAACTATATCTAGATCTATTATCTCTTATTCATGTAACATTGATATAATATATAACTCAATATTTTATGATAGGTAAAGACTACAAAATATTCTCAATTGAGATAATATCACCATATATTAAATGCAAATAAAACAAAATTTTTTCTCTAGATCATGGGTATTATAACTAAAATCATGGGGGGATAAATTATAATATCCATAATAGATCACTTCCATCTGCATCCTCTAGATATGTCTTAATCCAAGATGGTAAAAAACACTAAAAAATTCCATCATTTCCCTCTTCTATGGAAATTGAAGCATTAATGAACTGATCAATTGATTATTCATGTTTTCAAACATGTCCTATAACTGATCATCCTAGATAAAATAGTAGTCTTTCTTGGTTATTGTTGTCAATGGTGTAGAAATACCTAAGAAGTTGGACACCCATACCTCCAAATATATCCCATAAGACTAGAAAAACTTCAATCCTCTGGCATATTTTTATATTCTAACCATCAAATAACTACCTCTGTCATTGATTGGTCTATAGTAACACCATTTTGGGACAACACATTCCTAATTAAATACACACACCAGATCCAATACATGAACTTGGATAACTTCTCAGAAAGGTAGTGGAACTGAAGGACCAACAAGAAAAATCGGTGATGATCGGCGTGCTCGTACTCAAAATTCGAGTAGATCAATATGAGTTTAATGGAAAAGATAAAAAATAATTCCTCGAACATAGAGAATGATCATTTCATGATTCCCATGAATAGAATTAGTTAATTTTTGGAAATAAATGGAATTAGTATAAATGAAAATTGCCAATTACTACCCTGGAATGAAGTCTAAATAATTTATTTCTCTTTCACCATCAACTGATGATATCTGAAAAAAATGATATATGAAAACCATGTAGCTCCCCTTAATTGGTCCAAAATGTCCCTAATCCTTGGAAGATGATAATAACTATTTTTCATCAACTGATTTAGCCTTCTGTAGTATACACAAAACTGTAGGCTAAATCCACATTCTTATAGAATTACACTAGGGAACTCCCTAACAACACAATGGTTTTTGATGAAACCCTTCTCCATCAGGTCATCTATCTTAAAAAAAACTACCATAATTAAAAGCGTTTCAATTGATAAATTGCATGAAATCATAGAAGCATATGAAAATAATTATATCATAAAATAAATATAACATTGAAGGGGTAGTGTCATAACATCCAAATGGAAGATATCCACAAATACATAAAAACATAGGAGTCTCCTCAATCCCAGAACCCACTGACATTTTTTTAAAATTCTACCTTTAGGGAACGAAGGTGCATCAAAGTCCCATTGACTATATAAAAATTCCATTCATCAATAAAAAATCACATTGTACATCCAAAACATAGAACATGAAATTCCTCTAAAAGAAACTTATTACCACATTCATGGAATACATTTAATAAATTTTATGTATGACATCATATGGATGTACGGATAAAAAGAATAGATCACCACATGACTAATGATTCCAAATCAACATCCTACACCATCAGTAGAAATAAAAAAATTATTTTTTCCCTCTAAATGGAATTGTCAACACTAGGGGAACAAGAAGTCTCTCCACAACTTGTCTCATATAACAAACTATGTTTGGTAAAATGAAAGTGTGTGAGGATCATTATCCAAAAAAGAAAAAAATGGGTAGAAAATAAGATAATTTAACCTTTGATGACCATTTTTTCCCTCATGTTGGCATCTCTATAGAATGTAACTATCCATGCCTAGATCATCTACCTCACTGTGATAACCACCTTTTTGTCCATGCAAATGTCGGGGTCCTTGAATATGGATAACATTATAAGGTCATCCCCTAACATCCCAGTCTTCTCTTAGTGGAGCATAATCATATTTTCCTTTATCCTAATATGGATTTAATAGTGGGTTATTCTATAAATGATACTAAACAAGACAGTCAACACTAGCTTATTCTCAAATAACCACTGATCATTGATACAAGAAATAACCCACCAAACAAAACACAGTAGTAATAATCCTTAAATAAAATCACTGGATCTACTGGTTCCTGAAGGATGAAAAGGGATATTTTAGGGTCGACTCCCCAGTAGATGAAACCCAAATGTACATTGACATTGAGATATTATACTAAAAAATATACTCAATGGGGTACCCTACTAGACTCCCTCTCTTGGTAGACCACTTTATTAGTGAATATGATCAATCCCCACTTCATTTTTTGAACCAATAAATTTGTTATCAATGTAAATAGATTAAATAATAAATTGGATAGTTTTGAATAGTGCATCATAAAAATATCATGTATGGAACTCTTCATCAGGGAAATGATTATAGGTGAAATAAAAATTATACTTAATCTTCACCTTGAACTATCACATATTCCTAATCTCCGAGTTAATATAAAGTAGTTGTTTCCTCTGTACTATATTCATGGATGATGATTTAAACTACACTAATTACTCGTTTGGTAAATATACCCATGAATGATAGCCCTCCAACAGATCATTAAGATACAGTGTCCATCACATATTTGTACCTCCCCTCATATATCTAACTACCAAATGGAACACAAAACTAAACCTAGGTATAAATCAAAGTGGAATTGATCTCAAACTCATCCAAATAGTACTCCATATATATATATCATAGAACCTTCCATCATACATCTCCATGAAATATTTCTAAAATGAATTCAATAGTCGTTGTAATGCCTCATTATAGTCTGTAAAATCTCTACTCCAATGATAAAATAGATTAGCATGCTAAAACAATGTAATATATGTTTTATTCAAATGAGGACCAAGACAAATTCATGAAAAAAATGGAGAAACACTAATCCAACTAGCCAATAATCTTCATGTGGTTTATAAAATTATATATTTTAAATTTCCCAATATAAACTAATTCATACATAGATACAAACTATTATTATGAATGTACCTATCATAGGTCTATAACATCCAAGTTAAACTACCTCAAAAGTTTGATTAGTTGAATTTTGGTCCTTTTGTTGAATCATGGTGGTATAATATCTCATGATCTAGTAGGTATCCCTGACCTTTGTCAACCACCAAGATCGACATAAAACATTACCCAACCAACCAATGCAATAATCACATTTCGTAACTCCAAATAACATTATATCTCTCAATTTTCATCTGATGAAACTCTATTATGTCTGCCTCCCCCCAGAGGTACCCCTTTGGGGATTGAAAGGATGGGATAGACATAAATACACCCATGTTCCTCCTTTAATAATCCCATGATTGTCAATTAGTTAGGATGATATATAAAAATATCATAGAAGGATGAGATTTCCCCTAAACAAAAATATGTATTGTGAGATATAATGAATCAAACAGTGAAAATTAATCTCATTAAAGAAAAAATGAAAAAAAATATCTCATAATGTGTAAGTGATTTGAACAAATATAAATAGAGTCTCGAAATAAAAAAAAGAAATTAATCCAATGTAAATGAATCAATTATAACCCCATAGTCTATGATATTAATTTATATATTGGTCATTGAAAACCTCCTGGATACCAAAAAACATTTTATATATAAGTATGGTGAGAATAACATGTACACTTAGGTGGATAATAAAAAACTTCTCTCCTGAACAAGTGAAAAGTGAATATTACTACCCAACTGAACACACAATAGAACCAGCATGAACCTAAATAGGTAAACCAACCCTTATTATCCTCACAATATAATGCTATAAAAAAATTTCATCCAAGTGTAGTTACATAATAATAATCATATCTCTAACGGTTAGCCCTACCACATTCCTCAGCTTTTCCACTATCACACCCCAACATTGTACATCCAAGAATTCCCATACCTTTCAGAATAACCCAAACCCAAAATATATGGGTAATTACATTATTTCCTACTAAATAAAACCTAGTATACTACATGTACCATACACACCTTCCAACAAGTCAAAGCATAAATATCCTCCCATAAACAGTTACATATAACATGATTAGTAGGGTATCATGAACATTAAGACCATCAACCTCATTCCCTCCTCTTACCATGAAGGACCTCCATTATGAACCACTCTATACTATAATAAATCCCTTCATCTAGAGTAATATATCATTAGGAAATCACATCTTGGGGGTAACAATCTATCCTAGAAGAGAGACTGGGGATGAGGGGGTATCTAGTCATTTAACCACGCCATTATGGTTGTCTTGAAAAAAATAGTTGTATAATTTTTTTAGCATTGGTGAAATCTAATGACACAGTGTGGTGCATATGAAAATAAAATAAAAGTAAATTATGTGTAGATAATCATGTATCACTATAAGAATAAATGATGATGCTACGAATGTTATAATGACATGTTCACTCTTATGAACATCATGCTCATCATGGGGAATATGTGGCAAAGTTTTTATCTTATGAGCAATGTGAATTGATACTCTAATTTGATATTTTGGATGTTTTTATTTTTATGAATATCACATTGGTATTATACATTGAACCTCTTGTAACAAGAAAATTTGTTGGTGCTGATTGACATAAATCACAATCAATTTCACCATGTGGAATTTTAATACATGAAAGGAATCAATAGTTGTTTGATTCATATTTAGTAGAAATTATTATGACAAAATCATTAATAATAGGAAATGAAGGCCTTTGAGGGGAATGACTATAATCAAAAATTTGAGAATTTGACTCTATATGTTGTGGTATAAGTTTCACTATTTCTTCCCATTGATGTCTTCATCAAATCTTTTTTATCACAGTACCAAAAATAGTGGTCTTAGAAGTTGGATTTTCTCTACACGCGTAAGTTAAACATTCAATATTTCAATAATTTGATTGATCTTAATTATATTTAATGGTGGTTTTTTTATGATTCATATTTGGAGAATTTAGTGGAACATCCCTGTTAATTTAGCCATTGGGTTTTTAAATAATCAAAAAATAAAATTGGCAAAATGAACATAATTTTTGATAAAATATATATTAGTGACTTTGTATTGAAACTGTAAATGATAATAACTACTAAATAATATTTTTATAAATATATTTACTCATGGTTATTTTAAATCATTTCTAAATATATTTATTTTAAAATAGTTTTTTAAATAGTTTTTCATACAATAATATAAATACAGAACCTAGGACAGAAAATAAACTAAAACATAAATATCGAATAAACACATACATACACCATCATAAATCCATATTCATATATATAAATGGTTTACCAACCCATATCTCAAACAATCAATCCCACAGTCAACCCATAGATCTATCATTATTATATATATACAAAATATTTCCACCAACAAAAAATCATGGGCCAAGTATATCGATCCCATGACATCCATTACAGTCATATACCTCGACATCATCTCATCAACTAGAACCGCACACATAATTTAATCAATTTAAAAAAAATTAGAAATAAACATAATAAATTAGAAATATAGTATTATCCTTGATAATATTTAAACATACTGCGAAAACTAAGAACATTCACAACTGCCTTATGAAGAATGTCGCTGATCTAAATGGTCAATTTCTTGCGTACTATTGGAACATTTTTCTATTATGAAAAACAAGAACATTTAATAAAATAAATGAATGATAAAATATATATGGAATACATTCATCATGTTTCACATACGTTTTGTTATTTTATTAATATAATAGAAAATATTTTAACATTAAAAAAATATTTTCTCCTCCAAAGCACATTGAAAACAAAAAATTAGCTATTTAATAATTTTTTAAAAACATGAAATAGAAATGGGATAAGTATATTACAATCTAATAAATATTTAAATCAAAAAATGATGTTTTTCAAATTTATTTAATAAAAAAATTTAATGACACTGATAAGACAACATTTCTATATGTCAAAAATATTTTAATACTTTTTCTCCCATATTTTGACATCAATATAAGGAATTTTTAATTATTTTGATCGTTATATGAATGTTTTAGTGTTTTAAATCACTGAAGTCACATTTATAGTAATCTCGAGAAAACAATAACTTGTAATTTAATTTTGTAGGTTCCTGTATTTTACAAATAAATTTGCAGTAACATTCTTATGATTTCATGATAATACAATGTTTTTTCATAGTTTTGACCCCCTCACACATGTTTTTAATGACATTGGAATATTTAGAAACTGCTTATTGAGCCATTTCCAATTCATCTAATATAGAGTGGATATGTTTTCTATGCAAACATTCCACAAATAATTCAATATTTTTTTCTCCCATGACATTAAAACAATTTTATGTAGTTTTTTCTTGTTATAGTCATTACATTAATGTTTAAGTGATTTAGAATTTAAAAAATGCATTTAAAGGCTTCTTAGGAAAACCGTAGCTCATATTGATGTTTTTTTGGTTCTTAAATTTCAAAAATCAATCAAAAATATTTTTCCACTGATTTCATAATAATCCGATTTTTTTTCAAGATTTTGACCATGCGATACATCTTTATAATGACCCTGTTATCTTTTAAAATTGTTCACCAAGTAATTCCAATTACACTTCATGTCATATTGATGTGTTTTATGATTGTACACATAAAAATTAGAAAATAGTGATTTTCCAAAGATTTCACAAAAATACGAGTTCAGTTTTTATGGTTTTGATTGTTGCATGAAAATTTTTTGTGTTTTGAAACACATAAATCATGTTTACGGGAATCCTGGGTAAATAATAACTCAGAACTTGGTGTCGTCAGTTCCTACAAAAATAAAATCAAACTATAGTAATTTTCATCAAATTTCATTGTCAAATGATGTCGTTTACTTGGTTTTGACCCAATAAAACGTTTTTTAAAAGATTGGGTTTGTATAAAAATGTTAACTAATCCATTCCCACAAAAATGCCCATAAAATTGATCTATTGTACAGTGTACTCACCAAAATTACTCAACTATGGGGTTTACATGATTTAACATCAATATTTGGTCTTTTAGTATAATTTTGATGGTTATAAACTTGTTTTAGTGTTTAAAAACACTAAAAATGTGTTTATGGGAATCCTATGAAAACTGTAACTCAGAATGATGTATCATTAGTTCCTACATTTTAAAAATAAATATATCGTATATTTCCTCTAATTTCATTTTAATGAAACAACTTTTTCATTGTTTTCACCCCCCGACAGACATTTTTAAATCCATTAGTATCATTATAAACCATTTACCAAGTCATTCCGACCACATTGCACATCAGAATGATTTGTTCTGTGTATGCACAAAAAAGAAATAATACAACGGTGTTAATTCCATGATTTCACATCAATATGAGACCATTTTCATTATTTTTCACTGTGGCATGCAAGATTAAGTGTTTTAAAACACTCCGAATGTGTTTACGAGCATCCCAAATAATCTGTACCTTGATATTACATGTCTTCGGTTCATACATTTCTAAAATAAATCTAGGGTAATTTTCTTATAATGTTGTGGCAATCCAATTTCATTTTCCGACATTGACTATATAGCACAAGTTTTTAAGGGCATTGGTAAATTTTAAAACTATTTAATAAGTCATTACAACCAAACATATCATCAGATTGAATTTTTGGTGTTCTTACACATTTAAAATAGCTCAATGTTTTTTTCCACATGATTTAACATAAATATGGGGACATTTTCTATGTTTTTTCTCATTACATACATTTTTTAATTTGTTAAATCAATAAAAATGTGTTTAAAAGTATCCTAGAAAAATTGACTCTTAATTTCATATGGTTTGTTCCTAAATTAAAAAAATCCAACTACGTTCATTATACTCAGATTTCATAACCATATGACGTTATTTTCAAGGTATTGACCCCCAAAAACATAGCTCTAAAGGTATTGGTACCATTAAAAATTGTTTAAAAATTTATTTTTACCACTTCGCATGTCAAATTGTCATGTTTTCTACTTGAAAACGTCAAAAATAATTCAAAAGAAGTTTTCTCATTATTTCATTTCAATTAGTGGTTTTTTTCTATGTATTTTATCATTACACAAACATTTTACTGTTTTAAAACCCTTAATATGCATTTACAGACATTCAGAAAAAATGATAACTTAGAATGACCTTTCATTGTTTTCTACATTTCAAAAATAAATATACTTTTATTTTCCTCTAATTTATTATCCATAAGATTTTTTTCCCTATTTTTGTCCCCTTGAAACATGTATTTAATGGCTTCTATACCTTTAAAATTAACTTACAGAGTCATTATAAACATACCACATGTTTGATTGATAGGTTTTCTATCTTTACACATCACAAATAACACAATATTGGTTTTCTCATGTTTTGAAATCAATATAATTTAATTTTATATGTTTTTTACCACTGTACACATGTTTTAGTGTTTAAGAACATTAAAATCACATATATGGGCATCTAGAGAGAACAATAACTCAGAAACACATGATGTCTGTTCCTACATTTCACAAATAAATATATGGTTTCTATCCCATAATTTCATAGTCATATTACATTTTTGTCCTTGTTTTGAACCCTAACACATGTTTTTAATGGATTTTATACCATTAAAAACTATTTACCAGGTCATTCTGACCACACTACATATCAGATTGACGTGTTTTCTATGGATACATATAAAAAATAACCTAATGGTTGTTTCCCATGATTTCACATAAATATGAGGTATTTTGATATTTACACTATTACATACATGTTTTAGTGTTTTAAAAATTAAAAATTTATTTCAGGGTATCGCCACTACCACAAAACGGGGTAAGGGAAGTGCTTCATGTTATAAGTGCTTAGTAGAAAGTGCTATTAAATGTGGGTCCTTAACACTAGATAAAAGCGTTGATAAAGGATACATTTATTAGAACAATTTATAGTACTGATAAACATTTTTAATACTAATTTATATATATTTATTATATTTATATTCAAAAATAATATTTATTTGTATACATTAAATAAAAAACACATATTTATAAATAGTATATATTTTTAATAGTTCAAATATATATATATAATGGTTTAACAAATGTATTTCATAGATTAAAAATAAGAATATATGTGTTTCCATTAAAATTGGTCAATAAATATATTGATCATGGGTTTATATATGCTATGCACTATCATGACTATTCATTTATACATTAAACTTTTCATGTTATTCAGGTTGTACATTGATGGATCATTTTTTATTTTGTATATTTTACATATTGTATATGATTAATTCAAGCATGTTACCCATATATATACTATATTATGTTCTCAATAGTTATGAAATTAAATTAGATATATTTAAAGAATAAATATATTTATTATATTTATAACTATTAACTTTTAATTATAAATAAATACTTTTTAAATATATTTATTTGTGATAATAATTATATCTATATACACATATATATTTATTATTATTATTATTATAAAATTTTAATAAATATATACGTATATTTTAATTTTATATATTTAAATATATATTTATTATTATATACCAATATTTATAAATATACTTATTTATTGTTATAATTATAACTATATATATATATAATTATAAAATTACAATTATTATATTTATTATACTACTAAAATTGTTATAAATATTTATTTAAATATATATATATATATATATTAATAAATAATTACAAATATTTATAATTATAATTCCTAAATAAACATAGATATATTTAAATACTTAAAAAAATTTAATAAATATATTAATTATATATATTTACATAAAATATCTATAGATAAATGCATATAATTATAAATATAATTCTAAATAAAGGTCGATATATTTAAATAATTAAATAATTTAAATAAATATATTAATTATATATATTTATAAAATTATTAATATATTTGTAATAATTGTATAATTATATATCTATTTATTTATATATAATTAAAAATATAAATAATTTAATTATTATATTTTATAATTAAAAATAAGTAAAAAATTATTTATTAATTATAAATATAAATAAATATATATAAACATATATAATTATTAATTCATAAAAATATATTAATTATTTTTAGATATAATGTTAAATATAAATAAATAAATATATTTCTAAATATATTTATAAATATATTGAATTATTCAGAAATAAAATAAAATATTTATATTTATACTTAAAATAAAATACACATATATTTAAATAATTATAAAATAATAATAAATATATTAAATATATTTATTAATAAAATTATAAATATTTGAAATATTAAGTTGTTATACGTTAATAATTATATATATATATATATATATATTCATTTATTATTATAATTATAAATATATATATATATTCATATAAATAATTATAAATTTAAATGAAATATTGTTATATACATATATAATTTATTAAATATATATAATTAATATATTTATTATATATATTTCTAAGATTATAAATATTATAAGTATATTTATGATAATTGAAAAATTATTTAAATTATGATTACATAAATATTAATATATACTTATCATATATATAACTTTATAAATATATATAAGAATATAAATAAATTATTAACATTGTTTATTTATCTGTGCTAAAAAAGCATTTATACATGCATGTTTTTTCAGGTCTTTCAATTTTAGCACGGATTAAACCAACATTAATTAGTTCTTTAAATATATTGTTAACAAAAGGTTCACCATTTATTATAAAGAAACCATAACTTCCTGCTCCGTCCCTACACCACTCATGCTCTTGCAGAATATGATCGTTCTTACTGCATCCTCTTCCTCCTCCTCTCCCACTAACTACTCCACAACGAACTCACCTTCCCCATGCTCCTCTCCTCCATCTTCAGCCTCTCATCCACCGCGTGACTATCCTCTACTGTGTTCCACTCCTCTGCCAAAGGGCTCCTCTGTTAGACACCTAACCTATGTAGCGGACTCCTCCACCTCCTTGATTCCCTCCACTACGAACCCTGCTTCCCCGCATGTCAATCCTCCGTTGTCCTATAATCCTCTTATAGAGGACTCATCTGCCACACAACTCTCCTCCATCACGAATACTCCTCTTTTACATGCAGAACCACAACATCATGGTGTGTTTTCTCTTCATTCTCATCCATTTCTTATGTTGTTATTGTTTGATATTAACGGTTATGCAGGTAGTTGTATGGGACAAACACCTCGCTAAAAATCGCGATTGTTGGTGGTCCTTGATTGCACAATAAATTTATTTCATGATGGTTGTCATTGTTTCTAAGATTACATCACTCTAATCCATGGGAATATTCTATCCATCATATTTATTTTATGCCCTCATGACTAGTTGGTTGCCTTTGAAATGCGAGGAGAGTTTCTAGAGGTTTTGTCTCATGCTAGATCAAGTGATAGTTCATGTAACCACATTTTGGTATATGATCAAATGTTATGAATTCCTATATTTTTAGTACATATTGAGTGATTAATTAATAGTATTAGGTTTTTTTCACAACATATGACATGCCTCATATTAGTGTGTCATATACAACCTTTTCGATGGGAAGTCCACGTTACCAGAGTGATTGGATTGTTAATCTTTGTTTCCATTTTTAATGTTGTATGATCTCACCTTGGGTGATATACTTGCGATTGAATATTATGATATAATGGTTTTGGATCTAATATTATTGGTATGAGGCCCATTCCCATGCATCATTCCTTTCATGTAATATTAAAATGACATGTGATTTTCTAGTTTTGATTTTATTGAAAATGAAGGTTTAGATTCATGAACTATCATCAACAACCTTTATTAGCTCCATACATCTTTTTAATAGTCATTTTTATTAACTAATGTTTCTACATAAAATAATTTTCTAAGGATAATAGTATCCTCAATTTTTGGTCATCGTTATTCTCCCAAAACATCTAATCTTTTATTGTGATTTTTCATTTCGCGGTGGATTTTTAACATTACGTATATGCCCACTAATAATAAAGAATAAAATCACACATTGAACTTATATGAATTAAAAACCATTTAAAACTATGGTCCTGACAATATTTTAAGAACCTTTCCTTTTTCTATGTCCATCAAATGAAAGTCCACTAGGAATTTGAACATTTCCACCTTGAATATGAATCCTCATGAAAACCTACTGGACACCAGAATGTAGTGTTTACATGTTAAATCATAATTCATGTTGGATTAAAAACTCTCAATTGATATATTTCAAATATAAATTAATAAATTACATTCATTTAACTCATAATCCACTAAAATCCTGATCAAAATCATTGGACCCAACATTAATAAGAATGGTAAAGCTAGCGAGATCCCATTATATTTTTATTAGTCTTCTATATACAATAATAGAAAAATACCACATCAATGTAATGTTACCTAATTCCACTGACATTATCTTTTCATAAACCATTTAATTTATAAATTTTGTATTGGTTGACATGTTCACTATAGCCTCAACAAATGGTATGTTAATTAATTATTTTTTTATCAACTATAAATATTTATATAATTTTTCATTCTATAATCATGTCCTTTCAATCCCTTTATAGGATAGTAGTTTGGTGATATTGTAGTGGTTCTTCCTCACTAACCAACCACTCATTTCTATTTATTTTCCTTTCATCATTGATCTTCTTACCTATTATCATCTACTTTTACCTCATCCAAACATATGCCCCTTTTACCTTATATAATATAATATCTCTTCCACTTTTTAGAACTATCATATGTTTTTTGACACTCTTAATGGTTCATGTATTGTGGAAGGTGTTCCAAACCACCATTGGGGTGGATTCATTCCTGGAGATATCTATTAGGTCTTATAGTTGGAGATGGGGGTACTATTTTTTGGGTCTTGTATGGGTGTGGCCAATCATCCTATTAATTGGGTCTATATGGGTGTTAAATCAGCAATAGATAATTATATAAAAATAAACCTTTATGAAGAGGCATGCAGATGCATTGGACTTGAGAAGTGGACTGTTTGGAGCACACTCGATCTAGTAAGTGGATTCATTATTTTCTAATTTATATGGTGTATTTATAAAGGAAGGAACCAATAGTACATAATGTGAGAAACATATATATATTCATTGGGGTGTATAAATAATTGAACTGGTGTGAGACAATGATCATTGGGATAATTTAGTGTTTGTAGTAAACTGGAACATCAGTGTTTCATGGTTTTGAGTGTGGTCACTTACTATAGAACACACTTTTTAGGACACCAGTGTTGTCGGGAAGGAGAATTCATATAATTGAAAAATGGAATCCTGAATAAGGGAAATCCAATGGTGGGGATCACAATATCAAATTCTTATAGAAGATATTATTATTACACCAAACATTGGAATTATATGATGGAATCATAGATCACGAATTGATTTGTGATGAATCGATGTGTTTTAAATTTATTTTTTTAATATGTCTCTCATGGGATATTTGTATTTGTGAAAAATCATTAATAAATATTTTAAAATGATAAAAGTGTTTTAATATATTTCGTAGAGGGTTGTTGCTCTTTTTAAATTATTAATATTGGTAGGTCAGGATTTTTCCTTCAATGTTTAGAAAATGAATTGTACTTTTTTTGAAAGAGTGTTTGTAACTAATTGATTTATATTAAAAAGGGTGTGTTATTTTAAAGAGGAATTTTTGTAAATGGTTGGCTTTTTAATCTGATTTAAAGTGTGACTTTTTAAACAGTTTTCAAAGAACATTTGAACTATAGTTTTTACAAAATATTTTATGTTTATATTTTTATTGAATTAGGGAAGCCATTACATTATATCAATATTTTGTTTATTTATTTTGTTAAATAATAATATCACTTAATAAAATATAATGGATGTGAAAAAAATGGCTCGATTCCAATTTTTTGAAAAAACATTAAGGATATGGAGTCGACGAGTTTATCAATTTAGAAAAATATTAGGCATATGACACTTTGAAAATAATTTTTCGATGATTACATTGTTCTTATTCAAGAAAAGTTTCTTTAGAGGAGTTGGAAGAACACGTGATCTTTTATGGAATAGATCAAAGATATAAATGTTGGAATAATTATGGGGAAAAAGAGAACGTATCTAGTGGTTGGGATGACAATGCATTTTATGGATCATATGATATGATTAATAGTGTGTAAAATGAATAATACTATATCAAGGATGTGATTTCTGATGTTTACGATAATAATGATCGTATTGAGGAAATGACAGGTACAGTGGATGATGATGTTCGTGATTGCCCAAAATTGATTAATAAAATAAAGAGTTGTGCAAAGATGCATTTGTATGGTGGTTTCACTAAATAGACTTCATTGTAAACTATACTAAAGCATTACAATTTGAAAGTAGGCAATAGATGGAGTGATTCTATTTTTATAGAATAACTAGCTCTCTTAAGTGAAATTATCCAAAATGATAATGAAATCTCATACCGATCATACTATGCCAAACAAATGTGACAGTCGATGTGTATGATCTCTAATGGACCACAAATCACATATATAATTCCCAATGCATGGTTCTTCTCGATACAAGAAATATGAATATGGTACTATCAAATTTGTTTGGTACTTTTAGATAATTATAAGGTTTAGGTTCCTATATATAAGTGGGGAGATTTCAGCGAAATTGATGTGGCACATATACATATGATATAAATTTGTGAAAGTACGTCACTCGGTAGAATCTCATCGGTGGAATAGAATCGATCATGAGTATCCTGATTTTGGAAATGAACCAACAAACCTTCATCTTTTGTTATCTACAAATGGAGTCAATCTTTTTGGTTTTCATTGATTTACTCACAATACTTGGCCGATTATGTTCGTAAATTATAACATTCAACCATGGTTATGCATGAAACAAAAACACATCCATCTATCTATCCTTTTAACAAGTCCAAAACAACCAGGTAATGATATTTATGTTTATTTTCCTCCATTGATCAAGGATTTAAAATTATTGTGATAATTTAGTGTTACGTTGTATGATGCTAACAAAAATGACGATATGATATTGAGATCCATGTTGTATGGGACAATAAATGACTTTACTTTTTATGGGATATTTTGAGGATATATCAATAAAGGAACTTATTGGTGTCCCATATTGTAGGGGGATTCAATTAAGGGAGGATTAGACATTAATATTACATTCGGTACTGGGATCAGCTGGCTTATTTGTTTGAATGTCTAATGTTGAGTGTACCAGATATTTAGGTCTGATAATTCTCTTGAATATAGTGTATGAAATCAATTTTTGGTAATCTCAAATTATTCATCAATTATGTTAAAATGGTGGATCATGTTGTCCAGTTGGGGAGGTATAATAGTTCAGTTTGAGTTTGTTTGTGGTCATTTTTCGTTGTCTTTGGATTTGATTAGACTCTTCTGATATGCCTCCTGCATTCTATTTGGGTGTTCACTATATTTGGATCAGAGCATTAATCCCTCACTAGAACATGCCATTTAGAGACATTAGTTTGAAAGATTATGTCTATTCCATCAGTTCTGTGCCCGTGAATTCCTATATGGGACATTTTGGTGAGTGGTCATGCAATGGTGAAGGTTGGTATTCACGGTGTAGTTTTTGGGGAGGAAATGATCTTGAAGATTTGTATGGGATTTTCTGTGTTCTGGCCTTTTGGTTGTAATTCCAGTCCTATGGATTCTCAATTTTTTCCACAAATGTGATTTTATAATAAAACAAGTTAATTTTCAGCAAGTGAGGAAATAAAAAATATCTACCACGATGACAAAAGTAATGATCTGGGATTACGTCATTAGATAGAATTTCATAAAAACATAAAACACCTACTACACTAACAGTTAGTCAACTATTTGTGAATGTAAATGATTTGGATAATTCATTTGGGAAAACATTATTGAAAAACATTATGAAAACCAATTTGATTATGAGATCATTTTTTTGACTTATCATACTGGAATTTCCAATAAATCAAACACTTTCATGATGTAAAGAATGTTGAAAAACATTTATATGATAGTGTCATTGGAATTTTTATAATTACACCTAGAAAAAAACGTATGGAATTAATCCTAGGTTGGACATGGTTGATAATGGAATACGAGAAGAGATGGAGCAAGTGAGTGGAGATAAATGATCTTTTCAACATCCAGTTGTATCCACTCATTCTAGGGAAGAGATATATCACGTTTTTAACATCTGGGATGACATTATGGATCCAAATGGGTTTTCAACGAATATCAAGAACATCATGTCAATGATCAATTTAATGTTTAACGGTATGAAACCACAAGACTGCCACATTTTTATGCAAGATCTAATTCCTATTTCTATATTCTTTGATATGATTGTTCATTTGATGATTCATTTATTGAAAGATATTCTACCATGTTGTCCAATATACTAAAGATGGATGTACTCCAATTAAATGGTATATGGAAAATTTAAAAGGATATATCCAAAAACAATGTCGACTAAAGGGTTGTATTGTAGAGTGATTTCTTGTTGAGGAATTCAATGAATTCTATACTGAATACCTATCATTGTTGAAAGAATTGGTATACTAAAATCCCATCACACTAGGAACCTTTCTGGTGAAGGAATTTATGTAAGTTAGGTAGTCACAATAAATATTAAAGATAAGGATCAGGACCACCTTTACATTATTATAACATTTTGGAGGTGGACCTATATGTCGAAACAAACAAAAAAAATTATTAGTCATTTGAATCCATAATGTGATGAAAAATTGATATAAAATATACATAATCGAAAGATTATAGGATGGTTTCTAGATCATTAATTTAATGATTTAGATAAAAATTTAAACTCAATATCAGATTGACTTCAGTGGCTTTCTAGAGGACCAAGTGTGTTTGTATTATCATATAGTTCTTATGTAATCAACGGTTATACATTCTAAACTAAGGAAATTATTGATGATAGAACCGTAAATAATGGTGGAGTTATACATGTGGATGAAATGATGCATGTTTCCAGTGATAAGGAAAGTAATCTAATTTATGCGAAAATATCATACATCAGAATCATAAAAAAAAATTATAGTTTGATTATATGAAATTCCAATTTCTGATTTTCCCATGTTTGTGTATTGACAAAAGGGGAGTTGTTAAAATAGATGAGTTGGGATTCATGAAAAATTATTTGAGTAAGGAATGGTACAATGTCAAATTGTTTATAATGACATCAAAGGATGTACATGGTTTTATGTTCTAGAACCCAAAAACCCATACAACTAAATTGTTCTATTTTGGACCAAAACCCATGATGATTCACATTATAATTCAATGGAGGATGAATCTTTAATTGGGACATCACAATAATTTCACATTGTTCCCTATGTAGACCACGTTTTTTATGTCATAGGAGACCACAATGAAGTTATTTTGATAGTCGATTTGGGTTTCAAATACATTCATCCTTAAAAAAATAGATTTCAATAATCAGACTATATTTTTTTGTAATATAAATCATGTTACCTTATGTTATTATCTGTTTGTTGCTACTTTTATTTAATATAAATTAAATGTTTATCCACTTCTGTAGATAATGACTTTTTCAAGTGATAATTATTCCTATCCCAAGGCATAATAGGACTCTCAACCTGCTACAGATAATCATGAAGAGGATCAACATGTCTCTCAACCTGTTGTGCCTCGTAGAGCAGACAAACAATATGTCTCTCAAACTATTGTTTCTCGCGGTGTAGAAGAATAATAGGTTAATAAACCTATTGTTACAGATTATAGTGCATAGGTACAATGATCATATAAACATGTCAATGCTAGTTCCCTGAAGGTACATATTGATGATGTAGAAACTGAAGAAATGGTAGGCATTGAAACACTGGAAGCATAGAAAAAACAAGAGTTTCATAGTTTAAATGTGTATGAAAAAAAAATCCATAATGAATAAAATAAAGGAATCAATTACATGGTGGAAAGGAATAAGAAGGGCCAACATATTAACACAAAAAAGTCCATGTTCAGTAGTGACATAGGAATTGTCACTCAAAAATGCATATCGATAGATGTATTGTATTGGTACCATGTTGTCACCGTGCTTATGAAACTAATATAGGGTGATATTATGATAACTTTAAGTTATCATTTCATTTATATACAATGAAATAAAATAATTAATACATGACATATTCTTTTTCATCCCATGTAGAGTAGATTTTTTGAAGATTACTCAAAAAACTAAAATTTATTAAGGGTTTTCGAAAATATTTTCATAGGCTTTCACAGAATTTTAATGGGTGATTATTTAAATGGTGTCAAAGGGAAAATAATCCCACCCCCCCTATCTCTATATCCACACCGAATAACCCATGTGCAGGGGATGTGTTTACTTGACATCATACAGATCAATATTTTCAGGTTCATTGTGTTTGGAAATATGTTTTCTGATGATACATACATTCATCACTTTGATTGACAGTTTTTTATTTATGAAAAAGAAACTGAGTTCCAACAATTTAAAATGAGCGGTAAAACAATCATACCCTATAATAAAGCAAGGATGGGGAACGCTTCAATAGAAAAAAATGAATGTATTTTAATTCTACCTTAATACTTTTATGTGACATAAAACAACACCATAACTATGATCATCTATTTTAATTTAGATTTATGAACTCAAATCCAATGTCACTTTGACCCGACTCCATGTGAAAGGGAAAGAGGTGTCTAAAAATAATGATGGGATAATAATATATTAAATCCTGAAAGTGTTCTAGGATCAGATGATTTCCAAGTCTCATTTTATGGAAGCTCATTGGAGTTGATTATATCTGATGTTGTTTTGGTGTCCAAGACTTCTTTAGAGGAGGTTCCCTACCATATATTACATATACTATCACTTTTTTCATCATTAACAGGATTAGGAATCCCTCAAATCTTCTTCATTTTAGACCAATGAGTATGTGCAACATGGCTTATAAAATATTTTCCAATTTTATCTATTATAGTCTTCCTCCTTGTCTACTGGGATGGGTTTCCCCAAAACAACATGTATTTGTGCATGGTAGGCTCATTCAATGGGCGATTTCTCTGGAGGAATATCTTATAAGGGACATTGAAACTATGAATCATGGTTCCAAAATGGAAATTAAGATTCACATGAATAAGGCATATGATGGGATTGAGTGGAGTTTCATCAATATGGTTCTAACAGGTATGGGGTTCTCCTCCCTGTCTATGGATCACCTTTTCAGGTGTTTTTGTTCCTCTTGGATGGCGGATTCCATCAAGTGAAAAACACATGGATTCATCAAAGACTCTCATGTCTTAATGTAGGGAGACCCTCTCTCCCTAAGCCTCTTCATCCTCGCACAGGGTTTAATGATTCATATCATCAATAGGAGTGTGTAAAATGGTGAAATCATTATTTTTCGCAAGAGAATAACCTCCAACTATATTTCTATTCTCTTGTTTGCTGATGACACCATGGTTTTCATTAATTCTGTAAGAAGACATTTCATGGGTTTTATCAATTTTTTGGAGGTCTACTAAAAATTGTATGATCATATTGTCTATAATTCAAAGAGTAACATGTTTGTCTCCAAAAGCGTCAATTATTGTTGGGTCTCCTCCATGTGCAGCTTCTTAGACATGCATAGGGGCCATCTTATGATGGATTACCTGAGAGATCTTATATCCTTGGGTAGGATATAGATTCAGGATTTCTATCATATTGTGAGTAGGATAACAGACATAGAGTTAAACTTGAATATTCTGTTCGTATACATTGGGGGATGGATTTCTTCGGTTAATAATGTGTTGTTGGTCACCATTGTTCATGATTCATCATTAGAATACGTGCCCTAGGTTCTCATCAATATGATATATTGGATTATAGAATGCTTTATCTGAGATTCCCTCATAGAGTGAAAGAATCATTGGGATTTTTTTGTAAACTTTATGTCCCATTCAGTAAGGTGGTATCAATGTAAAGATCCTAGTCGACACTCTTCACTGTTTTCACGATAAATATTTATGGTTGGTCTTAGAGAAACACATGATTTGGGTGAGGACTAAAGATAGCCGATAGTTAGGGATTTTGGATCGGGGTGTTCACCGCCCATATCCCTTTTATTAAACTCTCCTCTCAAATGTCTTAACCCTTCAGATCCATACTCTATGCATTATGTGAAATATAGAGATTTAATTTTGGAACCAGAAACTGGACAATGGGTCATGAAATTTCTTGGATGCACTGTGTCAGACATTTCATTCAAGGTAGATTCTATGTTTCTAACTTTCATTTAATCTACGCATGATGAGAAATAGAAGGTTTTTTTTGACCTCATCACCATCAACATAGACCCAAATATATGTGTTTATGTTCCATCTAGATTTGGGGCCTTTTTAGCAAAGGATTTTAGATGGGTATCATCTTCTCACTCATCTTGAGATTAATGGTGTGATACATGGGGTGAAAACAAATTCCTATAACGTTTCACATTCTCCATTAGAATAGGGACAATGAAACCCTTTTTGATGAAAACATGAAGCGATGTCGGTTCATCCTCGCAACAAGATGTTATTGATTTAATGATATTCATGAATCTTGTGTGGATCATATTTTTTTAAGGCGTTTGGTCATGGGAGGTCTGGGTTTTTTGGGGAGTTTTTTGCTATATTTATTCTCCACATGGACAGTTCTCATTTTCTATACTGATGGTTTAATGGCATGGGTATGTCGGGCTAGGAGAAGGTTCCTGTAATGTATTTTTCTCTTCACAGGTTGCTGAAACCTATGTCAAGCATGTAATAATTAACAATTTTAGGTTTGCTAGACCTCGGGTAGATCCATTACTGCTTGGATCTGTAAAGATCTTCACAATCTTGTTAGTCTCTTCCAAGACTGGTGTGAGGCCCCTACTCTTCTATGAATACTTCTCAATGTTACAGTATCTCACTAGTACAACAATATTCGGAGGGGCCTTTAGGTTTGATGGATTCCTCTGACATGGGGTATGAAACTAAATATCAATGGATGCTGCCATGCGAGGGTTATCAGGGGTGGTGGGGTCATCCGTGACTCTAGAGGATAGGTCATATGGGATTTCTCATTCGATCTAGGTTGTGGCTCCTCCATTCAGAACGAAGAAAAGGCTACCCTTACTCACCTTTCTCTTTGTTAATAGGCATGTATCAATCTCTCTGAAGTGCGGATAGATTCTCTAATTCTACCCAACTCCTTGAATGGAATGGGAAATGTCTCATAGATAATATCCAACATCATCAGAATGTTCCAGGGCATGCTCAGTAGTAACAATATAAAAGTGATTCATATGTGGCATGACCGAAACAAATTGGAGGACCACCTTTCCTTTTCAACTGAGCAATGATCCCATATTTACTATGTCTCAAATGTTAACCTTTTGGAAATTGAGTGGGTGGACCTGATTAGGCGGATTCTCTTGGGCTACAATACATCTGACCACCTTTATAATGGAAGGTTCACCTTTGGTTTTAACCCTTAGGGTTCTTTTACTTTTCATTCATTTACTTTATATTTCAATAAATAAATAAATAATGATGATGAAAACACACCAAAAGAATGGGAAACATGAATAAGAATGATAAAATAAATATTTATTTTACATTAAATATATATTACATACAAAAGATTACATATTTTCTTATATTTTATATCTATCATTTTCCCTGGAATCAGCAACTCCCAAATCAGATGAAAATATTCATTCAGTGGTCTTGATGTAGCCGGGAAATAATGGTCTCTTCTGGTGTGGGATTTGGGGGGGAACCCAGAACATTTTTCGAGAAAAAAATAGGATGACCAAAGTTTATAAATGAAAATGATGAGATAATGAATATATATCCTTGATGAACAAATCCAATGGTAGAGAGAGATCGTAACAAATTTTATGGTGGGGGAATATAGAAGAAGCAATTCAAGAACATCAAGCGTATGAAGATCCCACCCACCCCTGACCAGTTTTGAAGAAATCTGTTCCCCTAAAAAAACTATATGTGCTGAGGTAATCAAGGTTACATTTATTTTTTTGTGAATTTTGAATCAAACATACACTGATAATTTTCTTGAAGTGATATTTTATTGGGTGAAAATGACTATGATTTATATCTATCAACACTCACACATTGCCGTGTAGCGAGGTCTATAGTGTTCAATATCCAAAACACCATGCTACACAATAGTGAACCTCAAACAGGTGATGTAACTATATTGATTATCGTGGTTCATGACACAATCACTGAGCTACGTAATTCTATTAATGATGAAGATATTTAGAAATTTGGTCAGGATCATGGAACATTCCGCACATGGCTATCAAAACATGTAAAAAGTGTATATTAAGAGGTATTCAATTCCAATGAATTTTTCAAAACAAACTATTAACATTTAATGTAAAAATTTCTAAATAGATGAATGTTATTATTGATAGAAACACGGAATGGTGTGAAAAGAAAGAATAGCTCAAAACCATCCCATGTAACAACCAACTGATCGAAATGATCTATCGAAATCACCTTAAACCCACATGTTCTATATCCACATTTATTATCATTACAGGATCATGTGAATACAATTTTGAAATATGGTGGTACTCACAAAATTTTCATTGATGAAAATATATACATAGGGGAAGATCCACCATGAATTAGTGTTGACAATGTAAGTGAAATCCTGGAGTATGATTGGTTATATGGCTCAGTTGTAAATACATTCCATATTTTTCAAAGTTTTATATACGTAAAATAAATGAATGGATTTCCCCTTGAAAAAGTTTTGTTTTCATTAGTCCTCAAAATCACCTCTACATGAAAACAAAAATTTAATCCAATAATGATAAGGAAATGATGGTAGGAATTCTCATATGATTTAACAAAAAAAATTCAGACGACGGAAACTTATTAATACAAATTATGTATGTGTAAAACTATACAATTTATTAATATCAAATATATTTTAATTTCTTTCATTACTTATTCTTTTTTTCCTAGGCAGCATTGGATGCTCATTGCAGTCAATTTGGATTCTCAAAAGATATATTTACTAGATTTAATGCGTTGTTGTCTAATAAAGATAACACAAATTAGTGAGTATCTAAATTTCTAAAACACTCAATACAACATTTTAGAACTAAACACCCAGTTTTATAATTTATATTATCTTTTAATGTGGATTAGGTTATGATAGGGTGATGCGTAAATATCGTCTACATCATTGAATGAGGCCCGGGTAAAAGGAAAAGAAACATCACATGTACTCCGACTAGTTAAATATAATTATATATATAATAATATTTCACAATTCAAAAAAATATAATAAACATTTATTTTTTAAAATGTATCTAGAGTGTCCAGAACAAAAAAAAACTGAAAATACTATGGTTATTATGATTGTAAATTATTGAAGTAGATCATATTACATGAACAAACCAGCATCCTTGAAGAGGTATTTTTTATTATAATTTTGATATAATTTAAAATATTTATTAATAATTGGGGTATATATATTTTTTCAGTACTACCATGATTTTATAAAATAATCATATTCTCATGATGATATTGATTTGTTTTGAAAATAAGGGGAAGCATACCTAAGGGAATAATGTACACTAATAACATGAAGATGTGACTGGTTTGACTCAAAGTTTCTATTTTGATTTAAAATTTATAGTATTTTTATTAAAAAATTATATACTGAAAACTATGAAAAAGCATTATGACTGATTTTACACATTAGTAAAATGATTCATAAGTCGTTTGTGACATGTAGGAATCAAGAACACTTGAACCCAATGTAGGCTGTGATTATGATGACTTGAGGCTGGTATTTTTAAATTAAATTTAAAATAAATTTTGTAAAAAGAAGATGTGAATTACTAATAACTAATAAAATTCATTCTTATTTTTTTATACTTTATGAAAATGATCCACCAGAAAATTCTGATGTATAAGAATAAACCACACCTCAATTAGATGAACGGTGTGACCAATATGACTAAAAGTTTTTTCTATCAGTTTAAAATAGAAATTTTTGCTTAAAACGTGTCACTCACTAAAGAATTTGAAAACTCACTCTGATTGTATACTTAATTTAGGACAACAATTCATAAGTTCTTTGTAAAATTTTTGAATAATTTTGATGTCTAACTGATGCACGATGAGACTATTTTGAATAAAAAAGCATTCTTCCAGTGTGAAATGATATTTTAGTAAAAAAACACAACTGAAATTCTAATAACTAATAAAACACTTTCATATTTTTTCGATTCATTTTAAAAAAGATCTATAAGTAATTTTTTATGTGTAGGAATCAGCCTCGCTTCAATTAGATTGGCAGTGTGACCATTACGACTCAGTGTGTGTCTTTATATTTAAAATTGACATTACTTTTACTAAAAAACTACTTGAATAATGAAAAATGTAATATTTACATTATATTAAATTGATAAATTAACAAAACGATCCATGAGTCATTTTTGATGTGTAGGAATCAACCCCACCTCAATACAATTCACGGTGTGACCGGTATAAATCCAAATGTGTCTTTTTATTTAGAATTGACATTAATTTAACTACAAAGGACAAGTGACATACTAAAAACATAGAAAAAACATTCTGATTGTTTTAATAATTTTCAAAAATGATCCATGAGTAATTTTTTACATGTAAGAATCAATATCACCTCAATTAGACATATGATGTGACAAGTATGAGTAAAAGTGTATGTTATTAGTATAAAATATAAATTTTTCAATCAAAATGTGTCACTCATTGATATATATTTTCAATTACATTTTTAATATAAACTATATATTCTTATTGTTATTATAGTATTTCTGTTGTGAGCAATGTGGAATAGCGTAAGGGAATGACCAGGAAACCAATCCACCTTTCACAAAGTGGATCCTCTCGGATTTTGATGCTTCTTTAATGAAACTGACGGTTCATCAAGTTGCAACTACAAAGGTATTTTTACCACTTAATTGTATTAATTTAATAATATTATAAACTATGAATATGTAAAAAAAACATCATAGAAAAAAAATTGATGAGGAGCCACCAATGGATAACGAAGCTGGAGATATTTTGGAGCCACCAATGGTTATGGAATATCCTAGTGGATAACATGAAGAGGGGGATCCAAAGGATGAAATAATAAAACATCATGAAAAATAAAATTCATCCCTAAATAAAAAACTATAACCAATGGATGTAATTGTTAAAAAATACTTTGAAAAAATTATAATACTGAACTTGTTAGTATGTGAGAATTCTAGAATAGAGGAAAGGATAATAAAAAGTAGAACATAAAATAGTCATTATATCAAAGAGGAAACCCAGATAGAGGGTAAAATTAAAGATGTAATGCCACATGATCTTCCTAAAAATCCACGTCTCCCTTAAATAAGAACAACAAAAGGAAAACCGGTAACTAAAAGCCTAGGAAATGGGATTGAGGAGCCTGCATAACAACTGCAAGATAAAGCTGAACAAACCAACCCTGTACATCAAACCATCCAAACAAGAAAGACATAAACCGAGAGTCTTCAAGCGATATCAATGAATTAAAATTTCATGTCTAGAGCTAGGAAGATATATAAATTTTATTTCAATTATTTGTATCAAGCCCATTACACAATAATAAGAACAGTAGCGTGGAAAAAAATTATTAGAACGACCAAGTCAGCTGGAAAACGCTATTTAGGTAGGCTATGATTTAATAAAAACAGAACCACAAAAAGATGATAGAGTTCTTCTAGGAATTCATAAATGGGTCAGTCAGAGTAGATGCCTACAGAAAAAAGACTATGAGTAGCTGCAAAAGATTTTTCAGATTTAACATGGATGGTATGTCTTTCCATAATTAAAAGGATTTCAATTTAATTCCCATGAAATTTATTTATTTCTTATACGTTACTTTTATTATAATGTTTGCAATATTTTTGAGAAGCTGAGAACAGCTTGTATTCATTTGGAATAGATGAAATTTTCCGACATTTCCACAAAATCATGAAGATTATCTAGGTGATCGTAATATTACCTTGAATACAATAATGTATCACTATTTTAGTCTCAAATCCTCCATTATTTTTTTATTGATATCATGTTATAGATTTCTATACTCATCTTATCATAAACAAGTGTGAAATGTTGAAGAGGTCATGAATTTTTTATGATAAAGAAACTATGAATAAATGTTTTCCATTACTAAGTCTACTATTTTCAATCTTCTTGATGTATTAAATATATTAATTAATATTGTGTCTCATGATATTAAATTTTACAGATCATTATATCTTGTAAAAAGACTAATTTGAAAGGTTGTTTGATAAAGATGCCCAAAAATGAAGCAATTAAGTTGAATATAAATTTCGTCATCCCCATCAATATATGTAATATTCAATGGACTGTGCTTGTGTTTAA
This sequence comes from Viscum album, assembly GCA_963277665.1. Lineage (NCBI taxonomy): Eukaryota > Viridiplantae > Streptophyta > Magnoliopsida > Santalales > Viscaceae > Viscum > Viscum album. Next base: position 693,225,869 of record OY728152.1, read on the forward strand.
TATCGAAAAAATTAATTCTATTTACAATAACTCTATATAGCCTCACATGGGTTACAGTGTAACTGAAAGTTACCAGAAATATGCCTTAAAATGGTAAATTATATCCTCTTCGACATTAAATGCATTTTCATATACACCATGTTACTGAATACAAATTATAAGACACAAGAAAAAAAATTATTGAATAAGTAATTGAACAATGGAAATCAGAATATATAGAGACGACTACTCCAGCACTGCCATTTATAGTGGAAGACATTCCTTAATAGGGGGACGAATCATTAGACCGTGGGATAAGTGTCTTTTATCACATTGAGATGCAGGAAAAAAATCAGAGGTATACCAAGAACCTATCAATACATGATTTTGAGGACATTCACATTTATATGGATCACTCTTTCCATACAAACCATGTATACAACTTTAATGAAACCTCATATAGAAGATGGAAATTTTTAGTGGAATCATTACTGATACAATGAGGATAACAAGTTAAGTAGTCTTGTACAGTGGATCTGACATTATATTTTAATTGAAATGTTATGGATGGTTTCAAACATCTATTCATCCCACTTTAATGGATATTACTCTTCTCTAAATTTTTGTTCTTTGGTTTGTAAATATTTGTATGTCCCACTTTAATGACATGTTTTTTATTTCTATAAATATCTCTTCATTTGGTTTTGCTATTATTATTTCAATGGAGTAAATTTTTACGAGGTAATTGTGGATTTTATATTGAAATTTCTATTGGTAATTGTAGTGGCTCTAAAAGTGGTGTTGGAAGTTGCAATGGCTTTATACCTCGAGATGGTAATTTCATTTGTTTTTAATTTCAAGTGGTAGTTGTGGTTTAACAATTATAATTTAGGATTTTAATTGTGGTGTGATTAATGGTGTTGATGGTAGTTTCATTAGTTTAATATATGGTTTTGGTTATTTCAATGGATTATATTTGCTGGTGGTAATTGTGGATTTGATGTTATAATTGATGTGGGAAATTTTTGTGTGTTTAAAAGCAGTGTTGGATGTTTCTACGGTTCTATATAGGGTGTTGGTTATTTGAAATGTTTATATTTGATTCTGGTAATCACGGTTTTGTTGTTATAATTTAGTTTTGTAATTGATGTGGGTTCAGAATTGGTGTTGGCAGTTTCAAAGGATTTATATTTAGTGTTGTTTATTTCAAAGGATTATATTTTCTGCTGATAATTGGTGTTTTTCTATTATAGTTGATGTTTATGATTATAGCGTGTTCAAAGGTGGGGTTCGATCTTCCAATAGTTTGATATTTGGTATATGTTTTTTTAATTAATTATATTTTCTACTTGTAATTGGGTTTTTTTATTATAATTGATGTTTGTAATTACAATGGGTTTAAAAGAGGTGTTGTCCGTTGCATTGTTTTTATATATGGTTTTGGTTATTTCAATTCCTTATATTTGTTGCTCGTAACTGGGGTTTTCTATTATAATTGTGGTTTGTAATTGTAGTGTGTTTAAAAGTGGTGTTGGTATATATAATGGTTTTATATATTGTGTTTGTTATTAGATTGATTTATATTTGTTGTTGATAATATTGATGGTTTATATTTTGTGTTGGTCTTTGGATTATATATTCTACTGTTAATTTCAATTTGTGCTAAAATTTTCATTTCTTTATATTTTCTTTTATTAATTTCCTTGGAACTAATATGGATTTTGTAATTAGATGAATATTTATGTTTGCAATTTTAGGACAACAAACATGATCTACAGTGTGAAGAAAATCTCCTTGTAGGGGGAAAAATTTTCTATAGGGAGAATTTATTTGGTTATGCTATTGAATTTGATGATGCTAATTGACAGTAGTATGTGGTTAAATAGTAATGTTCACACATTTAAGATATTATCATTATAGTTTATAAGGCTTTTTATTTTTTCCAACATCATTATTCAATCATAACATGGAGAGTCTCTATATGAAAATACTTCTCTCGATGTTCCAATAATGCTTACTCAGACTTTTGGATTTCATCATCAAAATTCAAGATCTTGTATATATCCCATCCTCAGAGAACAAATGCATACATAATTCTACAACCTAGATTGGTCCTATATTCATATTTGAATACACAACAAATTCATAGATCATGTTTACAATTTTTTGAAGTATCCCAATACCAATCCATTACAACCAAAAGTGGACTATAAAATACTAACAAATCCTCAACTAAAAAATTCCTAGAGATTTGATGAACCTATATTTATCACATTTTACAGTTACAAATAAAACATATGTATACATCACATTTATAATTTGTCAAATTATCTCAATCCTACACCCAATCCATTAAAAATGAAACTGGACTATTAAATATAGAAGCCTTTACATTCTTCAATTCAGTCATTAATATTAAAAAAACTCATATATATATAATTTTTCCTACATTTATCAACCTATTCCAATGTTATTCTAGAAATCTAACTCCTGAGATGATGTTTTAAATTGGTGGATAATCTTCCTACATAAGAAAACGTACAAAATTACAAATAGTTATATAAAATAATTCTCATAAAAAATTACATGTGAAACTATTTTTCTAGCTCCAAAACAAATATTTGATCATTTTCGCTCTATGACTCCATGTGTGTAATGAATAATGATATCAGATAACTTATTATAAAAAATTATCTTATATATGAAATGCATTATAAAATGAAATCATATCTTCATCATAGTAGTAAGCATAATTTTTTTATTCCAATGTTTCTCATTTCGGCTGTCATTTTATAAAAATATTTTTAATCTATCTCCCACTTTCATGATTTTATTCTTTCTAAAATATTTATTTTTATAAAATTATTGTAAGAACTAGCACACCCATTAACATTTTCCATTGATGTATTTATGATAGAAATTCTTCTGTAAAAGTATGGAAATTTGAGAACACAATGTGATAACCTGCATTTTTCTAACAAGATATGGTAATTGACATAATTCACATTCATGTTAAATCATTGTAATGTTGTGATACTAATATTTTTCTATCATAGTATACCTAAACATATCCTTTGAACATCACAATATTCATATAAAATCAGTTCTATCTCCATACAATATATTTTTCGGGTATTGCACTCACATCAAGACGATCAATTGTTGTTAAAATGTGACATTAATTATTCCAAAAAGACAAAACAAATTGACAATAACATTAATAAAACTTATTTGATACCTCATAAGATACAAATAATTGATCTTCACAACAAATTATTGAAATAAACTAACAAAATTATACCCTAATTTCAAAAAATGATATCAAAAAACAAGAACCAATAAATTTATATTCATGTTCAAATAATTTAAATAACTACATTGAATATATAGTAAAAAAAAGGAACATGATTTCCAGGTATGTGTAAATATTCTGATTCAACTCCTCATTCACCTCAAACTATACCTTTGTTTCATGATACATAATTTTTTTTCATTAAGCACTCAAACTAATTGAAGAATTCGAAAACATTTAACATCTGATGAAAAAAATATTTAATAAATAAATTTAAAAATTCACTTAATTGAGTTAAAAAAATATCCAATGCTAAAGAATCTTTAAAAAAGAAATTCACCCACTTTTCTGGTAGTATGAATACATCATCTAGAAACTGTGATTTCCCTTCCCCGTATTCATTCCTAATGGAAGATGACACATGATCAAACTGATTTCAATCATGGTATTTGAAAATACATTTCTTAAATCTTGTTATAAAACAAGATCCATATTTCATCAAATTACCTAAATTCGTAATGAAAATTCGAAACAATTCCACAAACAATGTCAATTTCGAGTTTCCACTAAAACTATAGAAATGGATTTTCCCATTGTCACATATGGATCAGTAAAAATAGTTTGAGGAAACATCATGTGATGTAACTGTAATTTTTTTTCAAACAACGGTGAAGTAAAACTCACAGTTTTATCATATAACAATGATGCACCAAAAAAACAATATATTTCTAATGATTGATGCCAAAAAACCCACTAATGACATGTACTATTTATTACATCTAATAGTGGATTCAAACACAACAACATATCCACACAACTCATAATCTACTATCATTTTTTGATCATACTAGACAATATTACTGATTTTCCCATTCATGACTCACTTCATATTATAAACAAATGATGAATTGTCCAGATGTTGTCTTTCTAGGTACTCTAACATGAAACATGCATCACCATGAAGAGAAAATATTTCCCATTTAGACATTAGAAAATTAAAAAAATCAACATTCATGTACCCAATAACATCTCACCCCATGGATGTTCTAGTGGATGTTCTAGTGCATGTTCTAGAGGTAGTTCTAATGGAAGATCCAGTGGATGTTTGAGAGGCAGTTCCACTAAATGTTTAATTGGATGATTGATTGGATGTTCCATTAGAGGTTCTTGTGAATGTTCTTGTGAATGTTCCAGTGGATGTTCCAGTGGATGTACCAGTGAAACATCATGTTGATGTTCAACTTGATGTTGCAGTGGATCATCCACATTAACATCCAATTTAACATCCAATGGACAATGAAATTAGCTTGGACATCAAATGAATGTTTCACTACAAAAACCTATGGAAAATCCAATAGACATCTTGAGAATCATGAACATCATGTGGAAGTTTCACTTCAAAAACCAGTGGAACATCCACACCAAAAACCTATGGATGTTATGCAATGTAATAAATATATATATCAATTCTTAAAAAATGACCATGGAAAACATCAATAATCAAAGATTCAAATATTTACAAAAAAAACTAAGAAAAAACAAAATATATAAAAATACAACGGAATACCACCATCGATTTCCATTATAGGGAGAACCAAAACACAATCTTCAAAATATTTCCTGGACCTGAGGATTCACCCTGCCAGAATGAATATGCACCAAAGATACCTCAGATGTTGACCATTGTATCATCGATGGACCTCAACCTCCACTGGAATATCACGACTCCAATGATTCTCCCTCCTCTACTACCCAACACATTTAGCTCGAATGAAAATATGCCAAATCCCTATCATTATATAGTCATTTCGTAAGCACCCCATATGGATTAGAAAAGAAAATTACCTATATTGCCTCAACCCTATTGGGTGGTGCCACCTAGAAAGAACACATTTTAAAGTCCATGCATATGACTAGAGAATCCTATAAAATGGTGAACTTGAAATTATAAAAAGATCCAATGATAGGAGGTAAAATGAAAATTAACATTTATAAGTGAAACATCATTTTATCAAGTTGAGGGGGTAATTGAATTAAAAGATAGACCATCATTAAATTGACACACAATTTTATAAAATTATTAGAGGATGGGATGTAGTTGTATGACGGACAATTCATGAGACATTTGGAGTAGAGAAATGATAAGAGAAATATATAGTGCTCATGTCTATTTAATTAAAGATGAAGTAGCGAAATATTTTCTTCATCTTCATCATTTCTTTTTGGATTTTTAATATTTATTTTTATTAAACAATGATTTTATTTAAAATTTGAGAGGGGAAATTTTTTTTGTTATATTTATGTATTTCATATTTGTTTGGGAGATTAAAGAAAAATTGTAATCAATTTATTTTATTTTGAAATCTAATGAATTTTGTTGTTAAAAAATGGAAAAATCATTAGATTGTTAGTCAATATTGTTGAATAATATTTTGAATACCTGTTTCATTGATTATTTTAATTAAATATACACAAGAAAATAAATTATTTAACCAGAGAATTAAAATTTCCCTCATGTTTAATTATTTTTATCGCATGCTCAACTTTGTTTCACACTTATTGCACAATTTTATCTCACTCCACAATATTCTTCTTTTCAAAATCAATTCGCTAAATTATTTTTCACCATTTTAGTTTTGTAACTTGTTTTTTTTAATTATTGATTTCCCCACATGGATGTTTTGATGTTTTCCATTCCTATTGATTTGATACCATTCTTACATCAATCTTGCTGTTTTTAGGTTTAAAATTTACAATAATCAATGAGATTCCATCAAATTTGGGGCTTCATTTCTATGAAAAAAATACTGCGCCAAAAACGAAATTTAATAAAAATAAAATTAAAAACAGTGGTTAAATAAAAAATTAAAAAATTATTAAACAAAAACTCTTTAAATTTTATTTTTGTACTACCGAAAAATTATTCTTTTAATGTACACAAATTATGCTTCTGAAAAGATAAATCCAATAAATTATGAATGTGAAGGAAATTTAATAGTTTTAAGAAAATAAAACAAAACTGTAATGGAAAATCAATGAGAATGAAAATATACTAAAAATAAACAAAACATTAAATATAAAATCATCCATGATAACATTGAAATTCCTAATATGATGTTGTTTCAAGTATATAAGGTTTCTAATTATCCATATTTAATTATATTGGTACATAGGGGCCAACATTATTTAATGATACATTCACATAGATCGATCATTCATGAATTTAATGGTTTTTCTAATGAAGACACATTACCCTTCTTTGGTGACTTTTATAACATTGTGAAATAGTTTCCATTGAAGGGACTCAATTACGATGAGCATATGATGGGAGTGTTTCGCTTTTTTCTAATGGAAAATGAAAATAGTTTCTTATTAAGGATAGATGAAAATATTTTATTAAATGGGAGAATGTATACATTTAATTCATCATGATATTATATTCATAATTTATTTAATAATGGATTGAAATATATAGAAAATGAATTTATCAAGAATTTAGTGAAACATTTAATGTGGATTGGTATTGATTTAGTGACCAACATAGGCAATTTCCCCGTCATCAGCTTCCCTACCATCTCCTCATAGACACATTCTAACAAGAATTTTCTTCTTCTGTTAAACATTTTGTTGGAAAATATGGTGGGGGAGATTCACCATCACCAATATCCACCTACATTCAATGTAGAGGGAGGCCCCTAGGTTTCCATGTTGTGTATTGAATCAGTCCATATGATCTTATTGTAAACATGCTTTTCGGAATTTCCAAGCATTAGTGGGATATTCCTGAAAAATATGGGTAGCAAGAGGAGTTATCCAAGAAATACTTTGAGTTGAACGTTTTGGGTCCAATTTATTATTGATACATTGAGGGATAATAAGACTCATGATTTTATACACCTGATACATATGATAATGTTATTGATGGACTACGTCAGATGGTTCACTAACCTACTACACTTTGCACTATCCTTAGAAGCTAATGAAATACCTAAGGTTATTCTTTTTATGGGTGTTACTCAAAATGGGATATGGCCATAGGTTAACATGTTTCACTCGAGTAGCTTTTTATATGTGAAAAATCATGAAATCATCACCGAAAATGATATGAGAGAGGCCTCAAGTAGCGATCATGCTTTTTCAGTAGGGAGAACTGGGATCACTTATTATGGTGGAATGAAGTGCCACTATAATTTTTATTGCAAATGAAATAATTGGTAGAGTAGCCAGGAAAGTGGGTGTTCATATTATGTATGTGTTTTATTTTAGTTATATCAATGTGGAATGTTTGTCCAAAAGTGACCTTAGTGTCCAAACCATTATTTGGAGGTATATTCTTATGGTAGTTTGGGACACCGATATTAGTTTAGTAGGGGCATATAGAATCATATTAGAGGAAGGGGAATATGACAGGTACTAGTTTCTGGAAAGGACACAAAACCCCTCATAATATAGGTATTTGGAGTTCCATTGGACGTTCAAGTCCTGGTAAGGGGCGTGGAACCCCAGTATAGGACCAATAGTTATATCAATAGGGAAGAGCCTATGTGATTCATAATGGATTCCATGGTAGAGGGGAAATTTACCTACACACTATGTAGCCAACTCTACCTATTTTGGATGTAGAATCTTCTACCACCAATGATTTGATTATTCCATCATATCCCCTTGGTTGTGTTTTGTTTGACACATGATCAACACATTATTTTAAAATTCTATTTTTGTAAACAATTTGAGGTTGGATATCAAAAATTATTATGGCATTTTGACCAATGGCACATTACTATGAGTTAAGTTTGACAATTTAAATGTTCGAAGACATGCTCTCCAGAAATTGGTGATTACAATTTCTTTTCAGAACCATGGATGCTATAAATGATAGGTTTAGATTTTATTCATGAAATGGATTGAATATTATTATAAGAATATAATATTCATTTTACCATAGTATAGTTAACTTTAAATTATTAAAAGATATAATTATTTTCACCAGGTTGAGTGGGATCTTCCTACTAGTCAGGGAAAACAAATTTAATGCATATTTTGTTGTCTAATGGATTATATAATATGTATTTTTGTAAATGTTGATGAAATGATGTAGGTTACATTTCCACCAATGGTAGACCTTTTTCATGATGTTTTTCCAGATGAGTTATATAGATTACCACCCGAGCGAGAGACTGATATAATGATCATGTGGGCATTGGGATTAGACCTGGTTTCAATTCCACCTTATATTATGGTACAATAAGAAATTCTTGAATTCAAATTTCAGTTAGAATGTTTTGATTTTGAAGATTTTATATTTCCTATTTAATCCCCATGGGGTTCGCTGGTTCTTATAAACAAGAAGGCCGATGGGTCTTTGCACTTATGTATTGATTATGGAGATTAAACCAAATGAAAATAATGAAATAGTTCCCTCTACAGTGTATGAACAATATATTTGATCAGTTGAAGGATGCTGGGATCTTATCCAATATAAATTTGAGATCATGATACCACCAGTTAGGGGTGAGACCATTAAGCATTCCATAGACGACTATTAAGACCATTTATGTTTTGTATGATTTTGTACTGATGTTTTTTGGTTTTATGAATGCTCTAGTGTTATTCATGGGCTTGATATATCCAATATTTTATCCTTTAATGTATTATTTTTTGGTAGTTTGTTATGACATATTATTATAATCCCAGTCTATGGAAGATCATGAAAATCATCTTTGCATCATCTCATGTACATTTAGAGAACATTAAATCTGTTCCAAGCTAACAAAGTGATGTTTTTTATTGATAAAATGACCTTCTTAGGCCACGTCATCATAGAGGTAGGATTGTCGTTGGGCCGAGAGAAAGTTTTAGTTGTTGTATCTTAGTTTCAATTAAATATCTTCTTTGATACTTGATGATCTTGGGGTACAATACGTTTTTATAAATGAATTATATAGAAAATATCCCATATAGATCACTGATGTCTAGGATAACCAATAAAGGAGAGAAGTTTGTTTAGTCTGATGCTGGTGAGATGGATTTTCAGGAGCCAATGAGCAGGCATACCTCAACCAGTTTCCTCACATTATCTATGATGGGTAAAATATTTACCATGTATTGTGACACATCCAGAGTTGGAATTAGAGCAGTTCTATTATTGAATGATCAATTGGTTTGTTATGGCTCCAGACCGCTAAGAACGCTTGAGATGAATTACCCTACTCATGATCTAGAGTTAAATGTTGTGGTATATTTTGGATGATGATGGAGACATTGCCTTTTTGTGTTAGAGGATTGTAATATTCATTGACCATAAGAGCATTAGGTACATCTTTTATCAACAAGTCTCGATTCTTTAATAGAGGTTTTGGGATGAGTATCAATAGTCTTTTTACATTGAGTTAGATTGTACACTAGAAAGGGAAAATTTATTGTCAATTCCTTGAGATAAATGATGTATAAAAAAGTAATTCTGGAGTCTTGTGATGAGTGGGAGATGATTTCTCTCTTTTGAGACATTCATCTAGATATCTAGAAGTCCCATGGATGAATAAATATTACTTGAATATCTTTTATACCCATTATTTTGGACTATATCAAGTCCGAGTAGTTATCTAATATGGATGGCATAGTTCCAAGAGATAGCTTATATGGTGGGAAGACGCCAACTATATGGAATCATGGAAATGATAATAATTTTCTTTTTTTGGTATTAATATTGGTTCCAATGTGTTCACACAATGAGATGATGACAGATCATCATGATTCATGATGAATGGTAAATCCTAGAATGGAATGATGAGTCATGATCTCTATATATAGTACTGTTGGTCGGTATTAAAGGTTGTAGTGGGATTTATGATGAGATATTTCATATTTTAGTCGGTAAAATAGGATCATCAGATACATACATGGATGTTTTAGCCTGTTTCAATTACTAAATGAAATTGGGTAGATGAAACAATGGATTTTGTGATAGGATTACCCATGACATCCCCAATTAATATTGTTGTATGTGTGATCAGGGATCGACTGATGATTGTAACCCATTTCTTATCTTTTAGAAGGAAATTTACAATGTATGATTTGGGTATTTTTTACATTCAATAGGTAATTTGATTTCATAAGGTTCAGAGGAGTATCATTTCCGATAGAGATCCTAATTTCACTTCTCGGTTCTGGATGGGTCTTCAGAAAGCTCCACGATCATATTTTCATCTTAGCAATACCTAGAATCCTTATCATTAGGGATAATCTAAGAGGTATATTTAGATTCTAGTTGATATTATATGAGATTTTGTTTTTTATTTTGGTGGTATATGATAGATAAATTTTGCGCTCATGGATTTATCATATAATTAACGATTCACAGAATCTATCCAAATGGTACATTTTTAGGATTTTAATTTCATTCTGTTTCAATATCAACATTTTTGGTTCGAGGGTGGTGGGTTATTAATAATTGGATTTAGTGTTATGTAGGATACATCTATGTGGGTTTAGTTGATCAGAAGACAGTTAGTGACTACATAGAGTATCTAGAAATCTTATATTAACTAGTTGATATGACTTCCAAAGGTTTATTTTGGTCATAATATTTTCTTTCTTGTGTCACCTATGATGGGGAAACACTATATCATGAAATAATGAAATCTAGAACCTATGGTTGTCAATCAGTTTGATATAGTGGAAATAGTCGGGCCAATGTCATACCCATTAGCCCTTCCGCAGCGCTATAATGCCTTTCATGAGGTGTTTCATATATTTCACATTCATAGATATAATCCAAACCCTTACCATGTGGTAAATGTTGAGAATGTTGAGATTTGTTTAGATGCTTCCTTTTATGATCTCTTTATATGTATTGTGGACTATTTTGACATGTATCTTCATGATATGATTATACATCTATCTTGAGTGTAGTGGATGAATGGACATGTTCTAGAGGAGAAATGAGAGGTGGAATATGTTATGAAAGCACAATGTCCAGACAAATTTATATATACCCTAGTGGTTCTTGGTTCCGCATAGGGACGTGATGTTATATGATGATGATGTTATAATATATTTTATTTTTTAAGTCGATCTAACTAATATTTTTTCATTTAATCAATTTTTTTTTGTTTTACTTTTTCATTAAACCATGGTGGCAATTTCTAGTTTGATGATAGAGAACATTTATTTTGGAAAATAACATATAGATTGAAAATCAATTTTATTTTGAATTAATATATTTTAGATATAAACATGTAAAAGGGTATTATGGGTGATTTTTGTGTGTTTTTAATGATTTAGAGGTTGTTTGGAATCTTTTGAAGAATCCAGGATGAAACTATCTGTAGGGAATTTACACACCATATAAATGTTACAAAACTTGTAACTATCACCAGCCAGATGTCATGACATGTTTCATGTTTTGAAATGAATACACGAGGTTTTAATGTTACACAATGTGTAAATGTTGGTGGGGAGACATCGTGAACTGGTTCTGGAAGTGAACTTCTTACATGTTATTAACCTATTACATTTTTAGTAATTCTTGAGAAAGGTTATTTTAATGATAAGGGATGATTTCTTTTCCAAAACTCATACATTGAGACATAAACATTATGGATTTCTCTGGATCGGTTGTTCTATGTGTAGATACCCAAATCAAGGTGTGCATGGACATTACATTACTTTTGTGTAATACTTAATACATAACAAAAACCAACACTCAATGACTTTAATAGTTTGGTTTCTTTGGAAAGTCAGATCGTAATCTTCCAATCATGGTGGAAGATCATCAACATATCCCAAAAGATCTTCCCCATTTATTTTCTAACCTAAAACCATTCTTTATATCCTGGGGAAAATAAAACTTAAAAAAGTTGAGCTGAAATTCTTAGTATTGGTAAGCATGGATAAAATATAACTAGCCCTATACATTTGAACATAAAAACATGAACTTAATGTTTAATCGTCAAAATCATGAGAAATGAAATAAAACATGGTAGTACGTAAGGCATAGATCATAATGGAACATCAATCCTGATAAAATATCATGTGAATAATAGTTTTAATTGTGCAAAAACATTAAGCACTTGATATGATATCCATAGTTTCCAAAGAATTGCTTCCTAGACCATCTTAGTGGAAAAGTCCCTTACAGAACCGAGTTCAATCCTCTTTCCAGTTCTATATAACTGAACCGGATTAACATTCAATTCGATCCATGTCTATATCATGAGATACAAATCATTACCAATGTATTGGAGGGAGATATAGGTCCCACCCATCTCATAATGAAATCATTATTATGTGTGCCACGACATAAACATAAATCATTCATCATAACCCAGAGAATAGAATGGGTTTCATAAACATGATCCAATCAAAAAATAATCCTTATAAAACTAATGGATATCACTTCATCATAAGAAAAGAGAAACCATATAAATCCTAGAGACATTAATCTTGAAATATACACATATGAAATAATTTCACCTTATACGTAAAATGGTATTGATAAAATACATGAAATTAATTCATGAGGAAAATGTCCCTTCTTTTTCAAAATCATTTTCTTTTTCATGAAATGCCATGAAATTTTAAAAGAAAAATATTGTTTTAAAAATATATATGAAATAAAGTAGAGTAATCTTCATGAAAATTAGGCCTTATGAAACCTAAAAAATGATTTCATGCCGTATAAGATAAAAAAACATTATTCTCATATTTTTGCCGAAATAGTCAAAAAGTACCTCGTCTTGTAAAAAGATAAAAGATTCCATATATACAATTTAATAAAATAAAAAAATGGGTAAAAAGGAATTTAAAAATACATGAAACCATTTTTATAAAACATGGACATTGATGATAAATATAACCCTTGTAAATACTTATGAATAAACAATGTCGGATAAACATGAGATTGGATAAGTTATCCCTTACCCTAGGTCTGATATGCTTCATACGTATCTGAACCTCATGTATAATGATTTAAATATTTTCATTGACTTATTATAGAATCATATTCACAGTTATGATATCATATATGGTCCACTTATGACTTTATATTACCTGTTTTGTTGTAAATTCCATGTTAAAGCAGTGTTTTCTGTAAAATTGTTTTATATATCATACGTGTTTGGACATGTTGTTCTTGATATGATTATTAATTATATCAAGATTTAACTACTTCTAGAATTTAAATCATGATTTATATATAATATATATTCAGTATATATATATAATAGATAGATAATTGAAATAAAATACACCGTTCATTGTGACGGTAGGCCTTACGTATGCATGAATGTTGTTTTCCATTCCTTATTGACTTGAATAGAAGTAATTAGATGGAATATATATAGATATATATATATATAATTACAGTAGATTTATCATGTCATATATTTCATTATTATTCATTATATATACATTATAATCATTCTTGATTGATTAACAAGGAGAATGAATCTCATTACGTCGTGGACATGGCAATCCGTACGTACGAAGGATCGAGGATATTGTTCCCATAATTATTGAATTGAATTGGAGTGGAGGATATAATATATCAGAATCATTATAATGTTATAATTACAATAAATAGATATTCTATACACCATTATACCCATCCAATAAAGGTGGTGGTGGAAAAATAGATAACACCACAATGTGGAGATATAATTCTGTACGTGCGCACGCGCGGTGATTTCATTTTCCGTAGGATGGATAGAAGGTGAAATGGGGTTGTTTAATATTTATAATAACATATCATTATATTATGGATACATATATTATTAATTTATAATGAAACAACTAATGAATAAGATGTTGAAGAAGAATGAAATTTTAATGAATCTCTAGAAGAGATTACCTCTTCTTCGACGCACCTCCTTTAAGCTTCCACTTAAGGAACTAGAGATAGCCTTTTCAGAATACCAGAACCTCCATAATGTTTATAGGAAAGTGGAAAAGATAAATTGGAAGGTTTTGGCTGATCTTGAAGGCTTAAAAGGGTGTTAAGAGAATTGGTAAGGGGTTCCCTTTTTATATGGGAAGAGAGGGGAACCTTTGGTAACATAAGAAATATTTATTTATAATAAATATATCCTCACATAAAACCTCCAAAAATGACTTCAATCAGAATATATGGTTGTAATATCGTCATCCAATAATATTTATTTATGTTGGGAATTTATTTTAAACATTATCAACATGATTTATCCTTATTTAATCTATTTAATTTTATATGTTTTAATAAGGTAATAATTTTTAATTTGTTATAAATAATTACATATGTGTTGTAAATTGTCTATAATTGGATAACTTATTAAATTTTAGAATATATAAATTTTTATTTATAAATTTATAATATTTCTGTTCTTTTTAAATAATTTTATATTATGTTATTTTTATAATATAACAATTGTGTCAATTTTGACACTAATCATTTATATGAATTTAAATAAAATTCACACCGAAGATATGTTCAAAATAAATTCATTAATATATTCAAAACATGTCATATTTATCTATAAAGTTATTGTATCACATTAAATAGTTTATATAATATTTATTTAAATATCCTTAAAACCATTTATTTGATATTTCAATCAATAAAATAATTTCAACATCATTATTGTGTCATCATTAATGATGATTATTTAATCCCTAATATTTATAAATAAATTTAAATGATATATATAATTTTATTATCATTCAGTAGGATATTCTTGTTCGATGTTTTATGATGTTTATCAATAAATTAAAATTATTATACTTATAAGATTTAATAGATTGACATGTTGTCACGTTCTTTGGTTTTAATAATAATTATATTAATTTAATTTTCAGAAGTCCATAAAATGAATCTAGTTTGACCCTTATGTGATATTAGTCATCTTTTAGTCATCCAATAGAATTTTGGTAGGTGTTAAGGTAATTTTGTAATCTTATTTTTACCCTTAAGTACCTGATTTACCTCTAACTGCAGTAAATAAAAATTACCGTAGTTATTGTTCATAATATATAAAAATTAAAAGTAAACTATTAACATAATTTCAACCCACTGATTTCAAATATGGAATCCATTCTTCAAAATTAGAAACACAGAAGATGCAATAATTAATTAAAAATTAATCTCGTTGTTAATAAAACGAGTTTTAAAAGTTAAAACATTTCCAAAGATTGAAATGTTTTTACTAATGAATTCAATGTAAAATTAATGGTAATGACATACATTATATTAAATGGTAAAAACATATTCTATTTATAATTTAAAACCATTCAATATAATACTTTAACCATATAAATTATTGCAATGAAAGAAGTTGTTTTTAATTAAAATATATCGTGTTTAACTATTCCTTAAAGTATGTTTGTTATCAAAATAATATGAAAAAGTTACCCAATGTAAAGTTTTATATTTTGATTCCGAAGAATAATTTTATTTTGTCAAATTGAAATTATAAAATGAAAAAAACTATATTTAATGTGGGTGTTCCATCAAAAGGCTACAAAACTGCATTGTTTTAAATTACTTATTTTACCAAAAAATCATTTTGTTCTCATAACATGTTCTTGAAAATGTGTAATATGAATAATAATGTTATAAAATTCAAAATATAGTTAATACATTTCATAACGGCAATTTCATAATAATATTATAACCATATATCATTGTTTAGTGAAACCCAGTATTGCGTACTACACACGTAATCGAGGAAGGTCACGATTGCGTGTAATGAAAGCCAAGAATAGTGTTGTGTATACTACAAGATAATTAAGTATTGCATATAGTATAAGCTAATCATGGTGTAGCATACTACACGTGACATAAAATAAATAAAATAATAATTTTCCTCAAAAAATATCTGGGTGTTACATTCTACCCCCCTTTAATTTAATTTCGCCTTTGAAATTCGTTGGGGTTGTAAATGGTTTACTACATTAAAGATTATTTCATAGAAACCCACATCATAAAATGGAATACTAAAAATTATTTTTAAAAAGTGGATTATGAAACATAACAGTTACCCAAATTAAATCATCACAAGTTTTCCACATAGGAGAACATAGATGAAAATATGTATATGGAAGAGAAATCTATCCATCAAGGTCTTATGAAGAGTGGTAGAGAACATGGCTATGAAAAATAAAAAAAAATCACAAAGCCATAAATTTGTGATGATCTAAGGTATAATCTGATTCATCAGATATGATGGCACCAGGAAAACATTATTGGTTTTCAAGATCATTTCCCAAATGTTGATGAATTTTTGAATTAAAATAAATACTTACTTGATTTTGGTACAATCATACTGTTTCTTGCGCCTTGAACAATTTCTACATCATCTCATAACGAAATGAAGATGAATTTTTCGTCCTTGAAGTGTTAGCAGATCATGTGATAGAATGATGAGTCATTTGATCTCTCTCAAATAAAAGGATAGAAAAATTTATCAAATTTACATAAGTCCATCTATGGTGAGGTTAATCTTATATGGTTCCAAAAATGAACTTATACATCATCTATCATACTGCTTAATAATATAAAACTAATTTCTAATGACCAGGGACTTCATGCAGGCCAGTGGTAGGTGATAAAGGCATGTCACACATTAGTTGTGGGTTTCATTCCCACAGCCTTGTCTGACGCGACGGGTTGTTGCCCATCCTGCAGGTTGTCCCTTTTCTAAAACTTCATTGTTTTAACATTCCATCAATAATATCGAAAAAATTTCTAGCCTTAAACAATACTAAATTATTTCAAACATAATCCATTCCAATGATTAGGCTTATCAAAAATACTTCTATCCAAGATCATAGTATAATGAAAACAATTACTCGAAATGTCATCTATCGAGCATGTGAATACCGTCATTTATCCCTAATATATTTTGATTATCGCATTCCAAACATGTGAATACCATAACCATGTATTCTATTGAAACATAAACTACCACAGAACCTTATTGGAAACATGAATGCTGTCAAAAGGTAACTCTTTCCACAGAACAAAATCCCAAAATTTCTATATACTCAAACCATGATATAACATTGTCCTTATATCAGTCATTAGCTCCTGAATATTGTCATACATATTATCTTCTCCTTATCCGTTCATTATGTGTATTACAACTGCTTTCCAAAAATATTTCAATAAATTTTCATGGTTACCAGTACCATATAATTTTTCAAAACCAATAAATAGATATTCCAAAATTCCAAGATATCATAAATGAGATTCCATGATACTATTTTCGAAATCCCATTACATAAACACTTAATAATTACACAACATAATTGTCATACTCACCATCACAAATAGTGATTCCATGTGGCTTCCCTTAATCCTTTGCCTTAAGAGGTTGCTCATGTTGATCATCATCAACCCTTGGATTAGGGTATTGATTAACATAATGCCTAATTTCCTTATACTTCATTCATTAAATTATTGGTGTTGTGTTCTCTGCAGTATTTTCATTATTCAAATCATTAGAAACCCTTTTTCCATTAATTCGACACTCAGCTACTCGATGACCTTATTTTCCACACTTAAATCAATATCTAGTCCCTTTAACGCAATCTCAACTGTGCTTCATTCCACACTTTTAGAATAAAGAAACATTCATCTTCTTTTCACCATTAATTTGAGATTTCTCCTTGAACTCCATCTTTCGTTTCTTGTCAAAACCATGAGTTGAATATTTAACACCAACGTCCATTTCTACCTTGATAGAACAACACTCAATTTCTTCATGGCTACTGAATTCTCTTATCGCTAATTCCCTTCGATGACATAGTTTTAAGCCACTGAAGAATCAATCAACTTTTCTTTCTAGTTGGATGATAAATCCAAATTCATTCCTTGCAAGCCATGTAAAATTCGCATTGTATATGCCAACAGATTCATCGTCCTTTTGTGTATACTCGAGGAACTCATTTTCCATGTTTTTTCAAAGAATACAAGGGAAGTACTTATTTAAAAAACAAGTACCTTAACTCATCTCATTCAATGGATTCAATTTCATCTTGGGGACTTGTATTCTTAATTAGTGTCCACTACTAGTCTGCTTCAACTTCTAAATTGTAAACATCTAAAACGATTTTTTCATGCTCTGAACAGTGAAGTATGGAAAATATATATTCAATGGTACTGATCCATTTTTCAGTAACTGGTGGATCAGATGACCCACTGAAAGTAGGTGGACATTGCCTCATGAAGGACTCAATAAAATATTGTTCCCTTCTCTGCACATTCGTAAGTCCAGAATGATTCATATCTTGTGTAAGTATAGCAATAAGATTTTTCACTCCATCTCACATAACATTGGTTTGTTCAAGTGGAAAATCATTACATTTTCCATTACATTGATCAACACGGTTCCTTCAGGTTCCAGCCATCGTCTAAAACCCAAAAAGAATAATTTGAGAGGAAAAAATAATGCTACGGAAAACAACATAATAAAGGGAGAGTACCTTCAATATATAACATCATAGGTTTAATTATAATATTGTTACCATAATTCTAGGACTATAAACTATAATAATACTTATCCTTAGGAACATCCCTATACATACCTTAGAAATATCTCTAGAGATCTCACTAATGTTTTCGCATCCTAGTTTCCCATGTTTAACTAAAACTTTCCTCTGATACCAAATATAGAGACCCCAAACTTGACATACATGGACATTACATTACTTTTGTGGAATACATAATACATAACAAAAACCAACACTCAAGGACAGTAATAGTTTAGTGTCTTTGGAAACTCAGATCATAATCTTCTAATTATGGTGATAGATCATCAACATCTCCAATAAATATCTTTTCCTTTTATATTATTACCTAAAACCAATCATTATATCCGAGGGAAAATAAAACATATAAAGGGTGAGCTCAAATGTTCAGTAAGGGTATGCATGGAGAAAATAAAACCAACCCTATAAATTTGAACATAAAAACATGAACATAATGTATAAGAAACAAATTCTTATGTTAGTGATAAATCATAGGAAAAAATTAACAGAATGTTTTAATAAATAATAAATAATTAATAATTAATAATTAATAATTAATAATTAATAATTAATAATTAATAATTAATAATTAATAATTAATAATTAATAATAAATAAAAGTAAATAATAAATAATAAATAAATATAAATAATAAATAATAAATAAAGATAAATAATAAATAATTAATAATTAATAATTAATAATTAATAATTAATAATTAATAATAAATAATAAATAAATGTAAATAATAAATAATAAATAAATATAAATAATAAATAATAAATAAATATAAATAATAAATAATAAATAATAAATAATAAATAATAAATAATAAATAATAAATAATAAATAATAAACAATAAAAAATAAAAAATAAAATATAAAAAATAAAAAATAAATGATAAATAATAAATAATAAATAAATAATAAATAATAAATATATATAAATAATAAATAATAAATAAATATAAATAATAAATAAATAAAAATA
Source organism: Viscum album (assembly GCA_963277665.1). NCBI lineage: Eukaryota > Viridiplantae > Streptophyta > Magnoliopsida > Santalales > Viscaceae > Viscum > Viscum album. Next base: position 693,245,631 of record OY728152.1, read on the forward strand.
ATAAATAATAAATAAACTATAAATAAATAATAAATATAAATAATAAATAATAAATAAATAAAAATAATAAATAAATATGAATAATAAATAATAAATAATAAATAATAAATATAGATAAATAATAAATAATAAATAATAAATAATAAACAATAACTAATAAATAATCAATAATCAATAATCAATAAGGAATAAAAAATAAAAAATAAAAAATAAAAAATAAAAAATAAAAAATAAAAAATAATAACTAATAAATAATAAATAATAAATAAATATAAATAATAAATAATAAATATTAATTAATAAATAATAAATAATAAATAAATAATAAATAATAAATAATAAATAATAAATAATAAATAAATAATAATAATTAATAAATAATAAATAATAAATATATATAAATAATAAATAATAAATAAAGATAAATAATAAATAATAAATAAAGATAAATAATAATTAATAAATAATAAATAATAAATAACAAATAATAAATCATAAATCATAAATCATAAATCATAAATCATAAATCATAAATCATAAATCATAAATCATAAATCATAAATAATAAATAATAAATGATAAATATTAAATAATAAATAATAAATAATAAATAATAAATAAATATAAATAATAAATAATAAATAAATATAAATATTAAATAATAAATAAATATAAATAATAAATAATAAATAAATATAAATAATAAATAATAAAGAAATAATAAATAAATAATAAATATAAATATTAAATATTAAATAAATATTAATAATAAATAAATATAAATAATAAATAATAAATAAATACTAAATAAATAAAAAATTAAAAAAAAATAATAAATAAATATAAATAACAAATAATAAATAATAAATAATAAATAAAGATAAATAATAAATAATAAATAATAAATAATAAATAATAAATAATAAATAATAAATAACAAATAATAAATAATAAATAATAAATAATAAATAAATATAAATAATAAATAATAAATAATAAATAATAATAAATAAAAAATAAAAAATAAAACATAATAAATAATAAATAATAAATAATAAATAAATATAAATAATAAATAATAAATTAATATAAATACTAAATAATAAATAATAAATAATAAATAAAGATAAATAATAAATAATAAATAATAAATAATAAATAATAAATAGTAAATAGTAAATAATAAATAACAAATAATAAATAGTAAATAATAAATAATAAATAGTAAATAATAAATAATAAATCATAAATCATAAATCATAAATCATAAATCATAAATCATAAATCATAAATCATAAATAGTAAATCATAAATAATAAATAATAAATAATAAATAATTAATAATAAATAATTAATAATAAATAATAAATAATAAATAATAAATAATAAATAAAGATAAATAATAAATAATTAATAATTAATAATAAATAATTAATAATTAATAATAAATAATAAATAATAAATAAAAATTAATATATAGTAAATAATAAATAATAAATAACAAATAATAAATAATAAATAATAAATAATAAATAATAAATAATAAATAATAAATAATAAATAATAAATAATAAATAATAAATAATAAATAATAAATATAAATAATAAATAATAAAAAATTATAAATTATAAATAATAAATAATAAATAATAAATAAATATAAATGTAAATAATAAATAATAAATAATAAATAATAAATAATAAATAATAAATAATAAATAATAAATAATAAATAAATATAAATAACAAATAATAAATAAAAAATAAATATAAATGATAAATAAATATAAATAATAAATAAGAAATAAGAAATTATAAATAATAAATAAGAAATAAATATAAATATAAATAATAAATAATAAATAATAAATAATAAATAATAATAAAAAAAAAATAAAAAAAAACTAATAACAAATAAATAATAAATAATAAAGAATAAATAATAAATAATAAAGAATAAATAAACATAAATAATTAATAAATATAAAGAATAAATAATAAATAATAAATAATAAATAATAAATAACCAGTTACAAATAATATATAATAAATAAATTAAAGTATATTATAAATAATAAATAATAAATAATAAAGGAAACACGTGAAAAAGTATGAAAAGACGTGATTAGAGATAAAAAATCATGAAAATGCATGAAAAAGGATGGAGAAGCATATGAAGAATGAGGTATTAGAAAGAATGAGAACGCATGAAAACTCGTGACAACTCTGGAAAACACTTTAATAAATCAACATATTCATCATAATAACCCAGAAAAAACCATTGATAAAGATAACAAGTCATGGAAACCAAAATAAACAGTAATAAATGGAGCTACCGTTAAAACCCGTCAAAACGGTCATAAAGAGACAAAAACATTGGACTCACATTAACGAAGATAACTTAAGATCTGAGAGTCCGTTTTAGATCCGCGACCTGTCAAATCAAAGATCCTGAAACGATCTTCAAACTAAAAGGTGAAAGAGTCTGAATGGACAGGAGGATTGGAAGTTACGACCATTTAAAAAAAAGATGACGGGGAACGTGAGCTAGAAACGAGGCATTGAAAAACATAACAAACCTGATACCCACTAAAAAAGACATACCATATGATCTAGGAGTGCATGTGGGCGCCGTGACCATTCAAACTGAAGCTCATGGAATGAGCTATGATCTGGCAGGTGGAGGAGGCCGAACTGACACACGGATCGAAAGTTAGGTCTGTTTGAAGACAAGTTCGACAGGACACCGGTGACCGAAACGGGGTTTTGAAGGCGTTTGGAGGGGTTATTGGGGTCGAAAAACATGACAGAAGCTTGCTTTTGTTCAACTGGTGCGTAGCTCTCTTTTCTGGCTTCAATTTGATATGTGGTAGAGCCCAAACGGACACCCGGAGCAAATGTTATGGCCGTTTGAAGTTGGAGACCTTTTTTCAACTTTTTTATAACTCTAATATCATCCAAACCTTAGAATGTCTCACGGTTTTGATTATATGTGCCTCTAAATCTCTTCATGATCTTCGATTTGACTGGTCATGGCGCTTCAACGGACGTCCAGATCAAAAGTTATCGCCGTTTTAGTGATTTTGGGGTTTGTCACGTTTTTTTTTATTTTTTTCATTTCATTTCACGGCGGTTTTACCGAAACCGCCGCTATTTCGCGGCGGTTTTTAAAAAACCACTGCTAATCCTCGAATAAAAAAAAATTAAAAATAAATTTTTTAAAAAATAAAATTTTTGTTGTCGTTTAGCGGCGGTTTTTTGGCGGCGGTTTTTAAAACCGCCGCGAAATGCCGGCCCGAAACGCATTGCACGACGGTTTTTAAAACCGCCCCGAAAAAACCGACGCTAAACGGCGGTTTTCTCATAGTGCATAAAGATCTTCCTTTTTTTACCTAACACCTTTCATTTTATCCGGGGGAAAAGAAAACAAAAAATGGTGAGCCCAAATACTCAGTAAGGGTAAACACAAGAAATATCAATCACATCATATATATAAGAACATAACTTTTAGAAATCATAACCTGCAAAAGAAATCATAATTTCATATAATGGGATAAATCATAGTAGTGAAATTTAATCACAATAATCATAACTTAAAACATGAATCTTTGTGGCATACACACATAATCATAGAGAATCATTTCTTATTAGTCAAGACTCATTGCCAAGACTATCTTAGTGGACAAAATCCATTTCTGAACCGAGTTCACTCCTCGTTTCAGTCCTGTTTCACTAAACCGGTATAACCTGCTGTTCTAGCCATGTCTATCTCATGAGATATAAAATCTTTACCCAATGAATTGGAGGGATATATAGGTCCCACCCATCTCATAATGATACCATTCTTATGTGTGCCATAAAATCATAAATCATACATCATTGCATAATCCATCTAATAAAAACGGGATTCTTAAACATCATGACATCATAAAACAATTCATATAAGATAAAGGAATTCATAAAAATAATTCCATCACAACATAATCAAAACAATGTAATAATAGGGATATAAATATAACCCTATATTATCTTAGATGGAATATAATTTTGATAAAACACTTGAACTCCATTCTTGAGGAAAATATCATTTCTACTTCAAAAACATTCTTTCCTTTCATAACATGTCATACAATTTAAAACTAAAAGAAGTTGATTAAAAATAAACGTGAAAACTTGTAATGGAAGAATCTTGGATTTTTTTTCTAAATCCATTCATGCCATATAAGTTAAAAAAATCATTCTTCTCGTTCTTTTGTCGGAAAAGTCAAAAAGTACCTCGTATGAAACACGACAAACGATTCCTTTCATATCTTTTACTATAAACTCACCGAAGGGTAAAATTGGATATAAACTATTGTAGAAGGATATAAATATTACATATTGAGGAAACATGGATGTGGATGATAAAATACACCCCATTAAATACCAAAGTATAAACAATATCGGATAAAAATGAGATTGTGATATTTCCCTTACCATAGGTCTGATTTGCTTCGTATGGGTCCGAACCTCCTACATAATGATTTAAATAATGTCATTGACTTCTTCAAGAATCATACTCATTGTTATAATATCATATATGGTTCACTTATGACTTTATTTTACCCGTTCTTTTGTAAATTCCATGTTAAAGAGCGTTTTGGGTAAAATCGTTTCATTTGTCGTCCGTGTTTTGACTTGTAATTATTCATATGATTACATAGATCATGATTACTTAATTCCAGAATATAATACATGATTTATATATAATATATTTTCAGAATATACATATATATAATAGATCAGTAAATGGAAAGAAATACACCGTTCATGGAGACGGTAGGTCGTACGTACGCATGAACGCAATTTTCGTTTCCTTATTGAGTTGAATAGAATTAAGTAGATTACATACACATATATATACACATAAATCCAGTATCATTATTATTTCATATATTTCATGATTACTTATTATATATACTTTATAATCATTCAAGAATGGTTAACGTGGAGAGTTAATCTCATTGCGTCGTGGAGATGGTAGTCCGTACGTACGCACGAGTGATGATATCGTTCTCATGATCATGGAATTGTATTGGAGTGTATGTATACTATTTCAGAATCAATATAAATTTAAAATAATCATATATAGTTATTATGTACACCATTATACCCATCCAAGTGAGGTGGTGGTGGAAAATAGATTACACCACGACGTGGAGACGATATTCCGTACGTACGCACGCACGGTGATTTCGTTTTCCGTAGGATGGACAGATGGTGAAATAGGGTTGTTTCATACTTATAATAACATATCAATATATTAGTGATACTGATGTTATTACTTCATAATGAAAAAACCTAATAAGAAGAAGTGGAAGAAGAAATAAAGTTGAATGAATCGGTAACATACATTACCTCTTCTTTGAAGCGCCTCTTTGAGTCCTCCTCTTATGGCAATAAAATTGATCTTTGAAGAATACCAGGACCACTAGGTTGTTTATAGGGAAGTTTATAAGAGAATTTTACAGGGTTTGGCCGTGCTTGAAGGCTCAAACTGGTGTGAGGAAGAGAGGGATGAGGTTCCATTTTATAAGAGAGTAGAGGGCCTCCTTTGGAAAAAGTAAAAATATTATTTTATTAAAAAGCCAAATTCGGTTTTAAATATCTCCAAATTGATATATTTATAAGATAAGGTGGGGATGGGTTGAAATCATCTCATCCAATATAATTAATACATGTTTATGTTCCTATTTTAATGTTATCATTTAGATTTAACATTAAGTTAGATAATTTTACTTTTACCGTGTCTTTTTCTGTTCTTACACTATAAGGTTAATAAAATTACAATAAGAATCCAAAAGAACCCCAAGTTTTTTATTAATAATATACATAACCTTATATATGTTATTTGATCGAACCTTATATTTTTAGAAATAAAATAACAATTAATAATATAATATTTGTTTTAAAAACTATTTTATGTAAATTTTGACACTATTTAGTAATTCATTTGTTTGAAAATCATAACAGAATGATTAGTTCAAAAAACCTCAATTAAATCAATACTAACGTGTCATATTAACCTAGAAAATTAGTTGAATTTATAAAAAGTCTCAAATTACATTTATTTTGGTATTTATAACATCAATTATGTCAATATTTCATTAATTTGATAATTACAACATCATCTTTGTGTCATAAATAAAATAAATTATTTACTGTCTCAAAATGACATATAAAATACCATTATGTAGGAAATATTTTTAGCTTTCTAATGAATATTTATAGTCGAATTTATATTTTGTATATCCCTATATTAAAAATGATATACTTATTAAACTTTGATTATAACAATTTTAACCCTTCTTTAAATAAATTAATAATAAATGTCCTAATCTAATCCAAGTGGGCCTAAATGGTCATATTTTATTCCTAAGGTTGTTTTTGGTCGAATTACACTTATCCAATAGAATTAGGACATGTGTTAGGGTAATAATAATATCATTTTTACCCTTAATTACCCTATTTACAGCCCCATCATGTTGATATATCTATAGAATACAACTATCTATTCCTCGATCATCTGACTCACTATGATGACCACCAGTATGGACATGCATAGATTAACATCTCTGAATATGTATAATATCCAAATGTAATCCCCTACACACCCAATATCCTCTTAGTGGAGCATATTCATGTTTCCCCTAATACTAATATGTCCTCACTAGTGGGTGTTTCTAAGGGTGATATTGAACAAGACCTCCACCAGTATCATAATCTCAAATAACCACTATGAATTGATAATATAAATAACCCACCCGCCACTGATATAACACACTGGTCCAATGAACATGGGGGAATCATTGGATCTACTGGCCCCAAATGGCTTAAAAGGGATTTGTAAGGGATGAATCCACACTAGTCGAAACACCAATATACCTAGAATTTGTGATTTATACTAAAAACTCTACACCATGAGGGGCCCTTCTTGAACCCATATCATGAGAGTAATTCTCATGATTGAATATGCTTGATCACCACTTCCCTTTTTGAACCACTAAATACGTCAACCATATAAGAATAGTAATAGAAAATTGGATAGATGTGTAAAGTGCCTCCTCAAAAAATCATGTGTGGAACTCTTAATTGGGGAAAACAGTTGAGGTGAAATAAAAATTACCCTTAAACATCATCTCAAACTCTTACACATTCGTACTCCACTACTTAACAGAATGAAACTCATGCCTATTTTCTAGCATCGTGGAATATGATAGGAACTAAAATCAGAGAACATTCAGTAAAGATACCCATGACACTTCTTCCTCCGATAGATTATTAAGATGTACTATCCATAACTAACACATAGTTATCCTTGTCTCACTAACTGCCATTGGAACCCAAAAATCAGCATGATTATAAATCATACCAAAATAGTTATCAAAATCCTCTAACCAATATTCTATCTATAGATCTGACACCATACTCTAATACTTTTCCAAGACCTATTTCTAAAAAACATTCAATTTAAAATGCATCATCCTCCTGTATAGATTTGATCCTCCAATGATCAAAAGGATCAGGATACTAAACCTCTATTATATAAGTTGTATATAAATGAAAACAAGGAGTAATTCATGAAATTAAAAGATAAAACCTAAGACTCCAAGCTAATAATTTTATTTTGGTTTATTACATTATTTTTTTTAATTTCCCCGAACTAACAAATCAGACACAAATACAAACGTTTATGATGCATATGCCTCACCTAGATCTCTAATCTATAAGGATCACCACCTCACATGGACATTCGGTAGGATCATGGTCCATGCATCATATTACAAGGGGGATAATATCTTATATTCTATCAGGTCTCCCTTTTCAATGTAACCCACCATGATTGACTAGAACAATTACCCTACCCACCCTTGTAATCCTCAAAGTTTCTAACTCCAAATATCATCATATCACTCAACCTTCCTTTGATGCCACTCTATCATGACCCCTCCGCACAAAGGTACCCCTCATGCATTAGAAATGAAAGGATCACTACGGAAAATAAGGCATTTAGCGGCGGTTTAAACCGCCGCTAAATCGATTGGCGGCAGTTTTCAAAAACCACCGGTAAATCGTGCGTTGGGAAACTATTCGCGGTGGTTTTCAAAACCGTCACAAAACGTTTTGTGGCGGTTTTTTTAATTTTTTTTAATTATATATATATATATATTTATTTATTTCGTATTAGTTTTATTTTATTTATTTATTTATTTATTTATTTATTTATTTTGTATATATTTTATTTATTTATTTATTTATTTATTTTTCGTATATCTTTATTTTATTTATTTTATTCCATATTTATTTTATTTCGTATTTATTTTATTTCGTATTTATTTTATTTCGTATTTATTTTATTTCGTATTTATTTTATTTCGTATTTATTCGATTTATTTATGTTATTTATTTTATTTCGTATTTATTTATTATATTTATTTATTTATTTATTTATTTATTTATCATATATCATTATTTTATTTATTTTATTTCGTATTTATTTTATTTCGTATTTATTTTATTTATTTAATTTCGTATTTATTATTTATTTTTTTATTTCGTATTTACTTTTTATTTATTTATTTTATATTATTTTATTTACTTTATTTATCCATGCATGCACATCCCATGTACATGCACATGCATGCCCATGCAATATAAATAAATTCTGCGTCTGGTGAGATTTGAACCCCTAACCTCTTGCATATTTTCCAAAGACTTTACCACTCCAGCAAGCTCGCCATGTGGTTAATAAACAGAAATTAATATACTTATATATATTAATTGAAAAAACAAATAATACATAAATAATAGATATAAACTCGATAATAATAAATAGTAAATAATAAATAATAAATAATAAATAAATATAAGTAATAAATAATAAATTAAAATAAATAATAAATCATAAATCATAAATCATAAATCATAAATAATAAATAATAAACAATAAATAAAAAAATAAAAAAAAATAATAAATAATAAATGATAAATAATAAATAATAAAAAATAAATAAATAATAAATAAATATAAATAATAAATAATAAATAAATATAAATATAAATAATAAATAATAAATAAATATAAATAATAAATAATAAATAAATATAAATAATAAATAAAAAATAAAGATAAAAAATAAATAATAAATAAACAGAATTAATAAATAATATTTAAATAAATAATAAATAATAAATAATAAATAAATAATAAATATAAATATAAATAATAAATAAATATAAATAATAAATAATAAATAATAAATAATAAATAAAGATAAATAAAAAATAATAAATAAAAAATAAGAAATAAGAAATAATAAATAAGAAATAAATATAAATAATAAATAATAAATAATAAATAATAAATTATAAATAATAAATAATAAATAATAAATAAATATAAATAATAAATAATAAATAATAAATAATAAATAATAAATAATAAATAAAGATAAATAATAAATAATAAATAATAAATATTAAATATTAAATAATAAATAGTAAATAATAAATAATAAATAATAAATAATAAATAATAAATAATAAATAATAAATAATAAATAGAAAATCATAAATACTAAATAATAAATAATAAATAATAAATAATAAATAATAAATAATAAATAAAGATAAATAATAAATAATAAATAATAAATAATAAATAATAAATAATAAATAATAAATAATAAATAATAAATAATAAATAATAAATAATAAATAATAAAAAAATATAAATAATAAATAATAAATAATAAATAATTATAAATAATAAATAATAAATATTTCTAAATAACAAATAATAAATAATAAATAATAAATAATTATAAATAATAAATAAATATAAATATAAATAATAAATAATAAATAATAAATAATAAATAATAAATAATAAATAGTAAATAATAAATAATAAATAATAAATAATAAATAATAAATAAATATAAATAACAAATAATAAATAAATATAAATAATAAATAAAAAATAAAGATAAAAAATAAATAATAAATAAACAGAATTAATAAATAATATTTAAATAAATAATAAATAATAAATAATAAATAAATAATAAATATAAATATAAATAATAAATAAATATAAATAATAAATAATAAATAATAAATAATAAATAAAGATAAATAAAAAATAATAAATAAAAAATAAGAAATAAGAAATAATAAATAAGAAATAAATATAAATAATAAATAATAAATAATAAATAATAAATTATAAATAATAAATAATAAATAATAAATAAATATAAATAATAAATAATAAATAATAAATAATAAATAATAAATAATAAATAAAGATAAATAATAAATAATAAATAATAAATATTAAATATTAAATAATAAATAGTAAATAATAAATAATAAATAATAAATAATAAATAATAAATAATAAATAATAAATAATAAATAGAAAATCATAAATACTAAATAATAAATAATAAATAATAAATAATAAATAATAAATAATAAATAAAGATAAATAATAAATAATAAATAATAAATAATAAATAATAAATAATAAATAATAAATAATAAATAATAAATAATAAATAATAAATAATAAATAATAAAAAAATATAAATAATAAATAATAAATAATAAATAATTATAAATAATAAATAATAAATATTTCTAAATAACAAATAATAAATAATAAATAATAAATAATTATAAATAATAAATAAATATAAATATAAATAATAAATAATAAATAATAAATAATAAATAATAAATAATAAATAGTAAATAATAAATAATAAATAATAAATAATAAATAATAAATAAATATAAATAACAAATAATAAATAAATATAAATAAAAAATAATAACTAAATATAAATAATAAATAATAAATAATAAATAATAAATAATAAATAATAAATAAATATAAATAACAAATAATAAATAAATAAAAATAATAAAAAATAAATAAATAATAAATAATAAATAATAAATAAATATAAATAATAAATAAAAATTAATAAATAAATAATAAATAATAAATAATAAATAAATATAAATGATAAATGAATATAAATAATAAATAATAAATAATAAATAAATATAAATATAAATATAAATAATAATTAATAATTAATAAAAAATAAAAAATAAAAAATAAAAAATAAATAATAACTAATAAATAATAAATAATAAAAAAACCTAAATAATTAATAAATATAAATAATAAATAATAAATAATATATGACCAGTTATAAATAATATATAATAAATAGATTAATGTATATTATAAATAATAAATAATAAATAATAAAGGAAACACATGAAAAATTATGAAAAGACATGATAAGGGATGAAAAATCATGAAAATGCATGAAAAAGGATGGAGAAGCATATGAAGAATGAGGTATTAGAAAGAATGAGAACACATGAAAACTCGTGACAACTTTGGAAAACTCCTTAATAATTCAACATAATCATCATTATAACCCAGAAAAAACCATTGATAAAGATAACAAGTCTTGGAAACCCAAATAAACATTAATAAATGGAGCTACCGTTTAAACCCGTCAAAACGGTCATAAAGATACAAAAACATTGGACTCACATTAACTGAGATAACTTAAGATTTGAGAGTCCGTTTTAGATCTGTGACCTATCAAATCAAATATCCTGAAATGATCTTCAACCTGAAAGGTGAAAGAGTCCGAATGGACAGGTGGATCAAAAGTTACGACCATTTAAAAAAAAGCTGACGGGGAACGAGTGCTAGAAACGAAGTATTGAAAAACATAACAAACCCGATACCCACTAAAAAGGCCATAACATATGATCTAGGAGTGCATGTGGGCGCCGCGACCAGTCAAACTGATGCTCATGGAACGAGCTATGATCTGGCAGGTGGAGGAGGCCAAACTGACACGCAGATTGAATGTTAGGTCCGTTTGAAGACAACTTCGACGGGACACCAGTGACAGAAACAGGGTTTTGGAGGCATTCTGGGGGGTTTTTGGGGTCGAAAAACATGACAGAAGCATTCTTGTGTCGAACTGGTGTGTAGCTCTCTTCGCTGGCTTTGATTAAATATGTGTTAGAGCCCAAACGGACACCCGGAGCAAAAGTTATGGCCGTTTGAAGTTGGAGAACATTTTTCAACTTTTTTATAACTCTAATATCTTCTACTCCTTAGACCGTCTCACGGTTTTTATTATATTTTCCTTTAGATCTCTTCATGAGCTTCTATTTGACTGGTCGTGGCGCTTCAGCGGACACCCGGATCAAAAGTTATGGTCGTTTTAGTGATTTCGGGGTTTCTCATGTTTTTTTTTATTTTTTTCATTTCATTTTGCGGCGGTTTTACCGAAACTGCCGCTATTTTGCAGCAGTTTTTAAAAAACCGCCGCTAATCCTTGAAAAAAATTAAAAAAAATAAATAATTTTTTTTTAAAAATACTTTTTTTTGCCGTTTAGCGGCGGTTTTTTCGCGGTGGTTTTAAAAACCGCCGTGATAAAACCGCCGCTAAACGGAGGTTTTCTCGTAGTGGATAGATATAAATACCACCATGTTCCTCCTTCAATAGGCCTAATGTTTTTGATTAGCACTAATGATATTTAAAAATATCATAGATATTTGACATTTCTGCCCTACAAACAGTTGGATCGAGAGATAGATTAAAAATCAATGAGATAAATCATCTCATAAAAGAAAAAAAATGAAAAAACAAATCTATATCATAATGTGTGTATAATGTAAACAAATATAAATAGAGTCTCCAAATAAATGACAGATTTCTATCATAGGGAAACAACACGACAATAATACCAAATTCTAGGTGAGTAATTTCAATCTCGTTCATTGAAATATTTCTAGAAACCAAAAAGAATTATATATATAGGGTGATAATGACATGTATACTCAGGTGAAATATACCCAGGCTATATCCTTCACATGTGAAAAAATCATATTAATACACCAGTGAACACATAACGGAACCAACATTCTCCTAAACTGGTCAACTATCCAATATCATCATCACTATAGAATTCTCATCAAATAATGCATCGAAGTGTAATAACATAATAAGAAGCATATCACAAAAGGGTACCCCGAACTCATTTACTCGGATTTTCCACTCTCACATCCCAACATCTTACAGCCTGGCACACCCATCCCTTCCATAATAATCGTTACCAAAGATCGTTGGGAAAAGACATCATATCCTACTCAAAGAATCCTACGAAACTACATTGTACCACCCTCACCATGAGACAACTAATCAGATAAATATCCTCCCATAAACACTTACATACAACATGATTATTTGGGTACATGAACATGAAGAACATCAACCTCATGCCCTCCACATACCCGGAATGACTTCAATTATGAACCACTCCATCCTCTCAAATATCACTTCCTCTATTGCACTATATCTATATGATATAACAGCCTTTGGGTAACAATATCACTCAGAAGTGAGGGTAAAGAAGAGGGGGTAACCGGTCATTTATCCTCACCATTAGGGATGTTTCGAAAAAAATGAAGAACCCATTTTTTTTTGCAAAAGGGGAAACTAATTTCTCGAGTGGGGCTAATATAGAAATAAAATAAAATAAAATTATTTGTAGTTTATAGGTATTGAGCGTAGAATATGTGTGTGATAATTGGTGCCCAAATTTAATTTTCTCCATTATCATTTATCCAACCGAGATCTATATAATGATGAATGTCATGATCTAAAAAATTGAGTCAATTAAATATATCCTTTAATGGCGGTATTAAAAAAATCATTTTTTATCAGCTCTAATAAAAATAGAGCATATAAAGGGGTCCCCTTTAACAGTGCCAAAAAATTCTAATAATGGTACTCCATTATCAGTTATTTGTTAGCGTTGTTAAAGGGTGGAACAACATAAACCCATAATTGTGTTAGTTTATGACTCCAAGTGTGTCTTATTTATTTAAAATTGATATCAATTTTAGGAAAATTAAAACTTTCTGTTAATTTTTTCCTATGAATTATCACTATCATAAGAATTTGTTTCTTATACATGCGCGTTCATTTATTCGAGTAGTGGTGGTTTGTTTAAAAATGACCTGATTAGGGACATAACTAAAAGAAAAACGAACATTGTCGTTTTTAAATTTAAGAAATAAATTTTATTTATGTAACATTCTAAGCCAATTTTTAGAATGTATATAATAGAGTGGTTTTCCTTGTATTTTTGATGTAAATATAATATATTTTAAATTTTATATTGGAACGGTTTTTCTTATATCTGGTGTGTTTTTGTTGCTGTTGTGTGTTGTTACACAACAATACACTATTTTTGTTGTGTACAATTGTGTCAAATTGCAGTATAGAATTTCATATGTGCTTTTAAAATCACTGTTAATTGAAACATTTATCAGCACTTTTAAAAGCACTGATAAAGGACACATTTTATGGTTCTTTTAAAAGTTATTATAATGGTACAGTTTCTCAAAAGTTCTATAACTATTGATAAATCAATTTATTAGTGCTGATAAACCGGGCTTATAGTGATGCTAAAATTTGAGTTGATAAAAGACCAGTGCATTTAATCTTGCTCCGGATGTCAACACATTTCTAGCATTTATAAAGTCCATTTCTATCGTTGTTACATGCCTATTTTGTAGTAGTGTTTCCATATATGTGATGAATTGTTATTTATTATATATACGTTAAAAGGTATATGATTCATTCATGTTATACACATTAATTTATTATGATCTCATAAATACTTAGAGAATTTCAATAAATATATCTATAATATTTATAATTATAAATATTTAATTATATATAAATAATATCGAAATATAATTATAACTAAATATATTTATTTATTTTAATATTTATAGAATTATAAGAAATAAATTTATTATAAATTTAAATTTAAATTTATATATTAATAAATAGATAAATAAATTTATATTTGTTAATATTTATAAATTTATTTATTTATACATATAATTATAAATAATGAAATATATATATATATATTTAAATAATTATAAAATTATAAATAAATTATTATAATTATAATTTTATAAATATATATAATTATATAAATATATTTATAAATTTATATAAAAATATTAATAAATATAATTTTAATTAAATAAAAAATAATTAAATAATTATAAACTTATAATTAATATATTAATTATATATAATTATAAAATTATAAGTATAATTAATATATTTATTATAATTTTATATTTATTTAAATATATATATATATATATACTTATAATTATAAAATAATTATATATATATGTATTATATTGATAATTATATGAGAAATTATTATTCATGGATTTGAAGGAGAAACCCATGAATCCAAATTATTATTAAAAATAATTAGTACATGGTGGAAGATAGGTCAGAATTGGACATGAAAAGCCCACATCAAAGATAGAGTCCAAATAAAAATAAATCAATACGAGGCCCCCAAAATAATAAATTCCTAAGATGCCTTTATCATCTTATTAGATAATGTCCTCTACGACATTTTTTAACCTTTTTTTGAAACCTCCAACTCATACTTCGATGACGTATCAGATGAATCCTATTATGATGATTAAGATGAATCCTCTATCATGGATCAATTCACGAATTTCCATGATAATTCCAGAATGTTCATCTCCAGGTTGGATCAAAATCCAACATCAATATTAATTGATAACATATTATGAACTGTTACATTTTCATAAAATCCAAATACAACGTGCTCCATCAATGAAAAGATGAAACCAGGTTGAGAGAAATAATAGTTCAATGCTTCATTACTATGACCTTTAAAAGGTCGTCCACATTCATGTTCCTCAGGATGGATAATGTTAGAATTTATTTCATGTTCACTAACACAATCCACATATGAGGTCTTTACAAAAATTTCGTAGTCTTTTTTTTCGTCGAATCATTGATGATAGGTTGGTAAGACCTATAACAACCCAAATGGTTACAAATAAAATTCCCTTTATAATTTATTTAAATTAATTATTATGTAATTTTATTATAGAAAACCTATGAACATATTTGGTTTTACTGTATCCAGTTTTAAATACCATTAAGAATCATTTCCATTAATAATATATTTTTTTAATAGTCATCTCATGATTAGTAAAAATATAGAGTTTTAACAAATCTAGTTGACACAGACATAGGAAGTGACGACCTCAACTAGTATGATCATACCATATAGAGCCTACTTATCGTGGATTCTATGGGAGTTAATACCGCTGGTATTTTCCCTTCACCATGCCAATGTGGAGATCTAATAACATAATCGTGAATGAAAACATTTATGAGGTATGTTCAAGATCATCAAGATCATGGACCAAACCATGTTCGCCAAACCACCCCATGAACGTCCCACCATTTCTAACATTAACATTATAGATTTAGTTTGTGTATTAAAGCGATATGTATCAAGACCGTAGCAATATGTGTATTTAAATTATATTTTATAGAATAATGAATATATTTTCATACTATTATTTTTATATTGTAAATGTTTTTTATTTTGATTCAATAAAACTCGAATAATATTTTTTTAAATATTTAAAATCAATGAAATTATTTCTTATGATAAATTAATGGATTTATTGAATAAATAATTTTTTAATATAATATTATTATTAAATAATTTTATTAAATATAAATTATCACATCATTTTTATGAAGTCAACTGTAATTTTTAGAAGGGTTCGAAAACTTTTATTGTCAAAAAACCCCATCATTTCCAAATAAATATCAGTTTTATTTCAAAAGTGAAAATTAACATATTTATAAAGATATATGTATAAAATTAATTTTAAATTTGGAATTATAGTGTTAAAATTATCCAATGGTGAATTTTTTTATAATTTCAGAGATAATCAATTTTTTAGGTAAATAATTCAATACCATATAAATATACTTTGTGTTTTATGACAATATAATGACCCAAATGTGATATAATAAATACTATAAAGGGTATAAAAGACCAAATATATGATTTATATTTACAACAATGATGTTTTAGGTTTATTTTATTAATTTTTATAAGGTCATTATGAATCCTCCAAAACCATTAATATATTTTACGGTTTTAAAATGATTTCAATAAGAGTATGAATGACCTCTGCATTAGGAAGTGAATTATTTCATTATGTTATGCCCTTAGAGATATATAATAATTATATCCACTCCCATTTTGTAGAATCAATGTCAAAAAAATCATGGGATGTTTTGTGGTTTTGGTTATTTTATTATGTAGAGTCCAAAACCTAAATAATAATGAACTCCCCCTCTTTTCCTAAATAAATCCACCCAAGATAAAATTTCTCTTTACAAAAAATAAATATAGAATATAAATAATCTTCCCTAAACTCTATATATCTCTTCTATGTTGCCTCAATCTCTCTATAAACCCCTCCCAAAATTTTTTCATCACACACTCATTTAAGAGATCTTTTCCATTCTCATCTTTATTCAAGTATCTTATTTACCTTATGTATTTTATCTTAATTTACTTATGATTTTATATGTTATTACATATATTCCTTACTGACCAATTTATGTACAAATTAAGAGATACACAAATCACTATCATCTAACCATTTTATGATTTTATATGCGAGGTCTTAATGCTGCCGAAGTAAGACCATGATTTTCCATTCCAAAACAATTATGTAGTGAATACCATACCCATTTCCTATCATGGTTATTAAACATTATACATCGATAAATATATTACATGGGACATACATGAATTCATTAGACCCTCATTAATCATGAAAAAATATTTGATAATAAATAAATCCATGTTGTATGATCTATGTATCACACTTAAGCATGAGAATGAATAAATGTGATAGGTGTGCCCGAAATTAAATATTACTCCAATAAATTGGGTAATGTTTAGTATAATGATTCTCTATGTAGGGAAAGAGAGTATACGTGATTCTTTTATGGGTCTTTATAAAAAATTATTTATTGGTGGTTTATCCTTGACATATGTTTTGGATGCATTTTATAAATTTGTTTCCACATTTCCCATGTTGAATTTATGATTATCATGAAATATATTTTTTCATTGTTAATGTTTATGATTACTACTCAATTTATTCCTTATTAATATTCCTCTATTGTCACATGTATTTTCTCTTCATGTAATTTCATGTATTTCCCTCACTAGTATTTTTATATCACCAATTTCTTATGAATTTCCCCAAGTTATCCCGTGCAGTTTTAAAAAATCCATAGAATTTTTGAAGCATGTCGACGACATTTTTAATAATGTGGTATATCCCATGTTCACGATTTTGTGATATATACCACATTCCAGAATACACTATACATATTGATCTCTTAGGTTGTATTATTTTTACTTTAATGTAATAAATATGGTATTATTGTGTTGTAAATAACATAGTTTTTATAGTTGGTATTAAAGGAAAAGATTAGTAATTTTTTGGATTATGTTATGAAAACTCTAGTGAGGGTGGTAGTTATTAGAAAATGTATAAGAACATATCCCTTTATTTTTTCATTTATATAGTGTGTGGTTTATCATGAAAATAAATCCTTATATTGATAATACACGTGGACATTTTTCTGGAACAAATATACCTAGGGGTAACTACTCCAAAAATGTATGTTGGATTTGACTTGATGTAACCTAGTACACTAAAAAGGGATAGACTAAACACCTAGTTTGATACTCGTGAGGGATATTCAAGACTAGGAACATGACCTACACAAATGATTTTTCCAAACCGTTGGTATAAGTACCACAAAATTAACCTATACTAATAATTTGGAAAAAATGTTGGTAAAAGTTATTTTAATACAATCATGTTTTCAAGAAATATTGAACTGACATCCAATTAAACACACTATACAAATGATTTTCATGTATGATCATTTTAAAAAAATCTATACCAATTTTTTATCAAAACCATTGGTATAGGTTCAAAAAATTAATGGACCTATACCAATGATTCTAAAAAGTGTTGGTATAGGTCTCAGGTTTTTTATGAAATAATTTGTCAAATTAAATCAAATAAATCAATATATATATATATATCAAATTATATTCAAAATGATAATTGTAGCATTGTGGTTATGTATTTGATATATAAGTGCGAGGTCACGAGGTCAAATCTTGAATTTATCATTTATTTTATAATACATATCTTAACAATTTCCACAAAATTGTTCGTATATGCCTATACTAACACAAAATCAACCAATAACCCTTTATATAATTGGAATAAGCTATACCAATAGTTTGAGTACCTATAAAAAATGGTCTGAAATATTTTTATAGAATATTTTTCAAATGTGATTCTTTGGTAATTTCCATTGATGAACATTATCAATTATTAATTGGATAAATACAACCCATAATAGTAGATGTTGGGAAATAGATCATGGAAATCATATATTAATGGCTATATATTCAAAAGATAATAAATAAATGTAATTTATAAGTTATCCCTTTATTTTCATCAGATTCCCCTTTCTGTGTTTAATAGTTTAAAAATTCTCATTCCAAATTTTTCTCTTAAATCTAGATAATGTCCAGAAATAGGAGGAATTTGGTAAATATCCAATGTGATGGAAAATGTGATAGATGCCCCAATGAGATGACCTACATGATGAGAGAGGGAGTCATGAAATTGATGATGATATTTTCTAAGTTAATATATGTTATGAATAAATACCTGGATCAGATGGCGTTCCCAAATCCCCCTAACAGAGAATAATCTTTTATTGAGAGAATTATGCAACAAATATCTCTGAATTTTTTTGGATCATCTAATCACATAATCATGAAACAATGGATCAAATCCATTTAGATTATATTTCCATTCATCAAATTTCTGATGAAGATAAAGTTCTACTGAATGTTTATTGTTTTGAGGGAAAATCTGATCAGTGGTGGAAATTGTTCAAGAATATAGAGAATGGGGATGAGATAAAAGTGATAGAGTTGAAGGAATTCTGAAAAAAGATCAATAATTATTTTTCTTACACCCTCCATCATAATATGGACATAAATTTCCGTACCCTAGGGAAAAATGATTATGTATCTATCAGGGATCATGATGAAAACATCAAATGACATGCATGATATGCCTCCATAATTGTATTTACCGCTGAAAAAAAGGTTGAATTTATATTTTTGCAGCTAAAAACTACAATTTAAAAATCCCTACGATCTAAGACTTTTAAGTTATGGGGAAAATGTATCATGTGCCCTCAATGTTGAAATGGAGATCATAAAGTATCTATGTTATCTTGGGTATTTTATGTGAATAGTAGAGTTTAAATATGGTGATACGATGGAGAAATATAACAATGATATGAAATTTCAACACCCAACAAGTCAAAGGTGCAGAAAAAACAGCCAAAGAAATTGCCTACGGGGAATGAGGTAATTATTTATGTGTTGGATGGAAGCAATCCAAACTAATGATTTCTAATATGAGAAACCCACTATTACAATGATGGAATGGAATTATCCCATAAAACATCAATGAATTGATAAGTAAAGAAAATGCCTGGAAGGAGGGAAATTCTCAAACCAATGCATTAATCCAAGGGTTTTGAGTGAAAACCAACAACCTCCAATGCAGCAACGATAATCATTTATTCATCACAACCGCTAATGTGGATCCCCACATTTTAGCGGTGACATGTATACTAATTATACATAAATTATTAGACAAATACTTTTTTATTATGGTTCTATGCATTCTTAAAAATCACTAACGCTTAGTTGAACTATTAAAACAAAACCACAAATCAAAGAAGTGGAGTTATTAGTGAAAATGAAAAAAGGGAAAATTATTTCATCCTTAGTATATAACTACTCTTCTATATCAATTTTTGGGATAAACATTACAATGATGCTTGGCATACTCCCTTCGGTGGAATTTGATGAAATTCTAAGAATGTGTTGAATTTAACTATATAGAGCCAACATTAATTTTCACTAGGAGGAAATAACACAATGAATTGGGAATTGCCCCCCAATTATATATAAGTTTATGTAAGAGGATGAATATTATTTAACGAACACATCACTGGTATGGATATTATTACCTTTTGAGAAAGCATATTTAGCTCAAACAAATGATTATAAGGAAAACATTTTCCTCGAAGACGTTCCAATTATGAGGGAATAAATTGACTTGTATCATAAGGAATATCCTGCTGTTCCTCCTTTCAAAGAGGTTAAATTTTAAATCGAGATTATACCGATGGTGTTACCATTTTACAAGACTCTGTATAGAATAGATATATTGGAACAAGAGGAGATGAATAAATAACTTCATGAGAATCTGGATAAAGGGTTCCTATGCACATGTGCATCCCCATGGGGTTCACCAGTCATCTTTTTCAAGGACTGGAAAATGTTCCATTTCATTGATTATAATAACATCGTTAAGATTATGATAAAGAAAAAGTATCTTCTTACATGTATTGATGAATTTTTCAACTAGATACTGGGCGAAAAATACATCTCAAAGGTAGATATGTAGTCAGGATATTACTATGTAAGTGTGATGAAGGAAGATATCTATAAGAATACTTTTCCAACAAGGTAAAAACACTATGATTTCATAGTGATTCATTTATGACTCATTAATTCTCTAAATATCGTCATGTAATTGTTTCATTGAATCTTTAGAAATTTCATCAAAAAAGTTGTGTTATACTTTAATAATGGTAATCAAATATAGTCCAAAATCTTGGAGCATCATGAGGAGCATATGAGCATTGCATTGAATTCCATATGGAAGAAGAATCTTTATAACAACCATACTATTTATTAAACACATAATCATGATTCATTATATAAAACCTTCACATGATTCAATATGGATGATCTATAGGTATAGTATATTTGTGTCTTAGGAACATTACATATCAAATTAATACAAAAAACATACATCTTTATTGAAATATTCTTTTAAATGAGCACTAAATTCCCTCATACATCGCATTGCATGGGATAAGCTTAGAATGCTCATAAGAAAAGGGTGAGCAATAAAGACCAGTAAGGGAGTAAAAAAGGAAAAACACTATGAATAATGTACATATTATTAAATATAAATAATTATGTATAATAATTGATACATGAACATAAATCCATGATATAGCATGATTATCATAACATGAAAATTTGGAAACAACACTTAACATGGTATTAACATGAACTAAGGATAATAACACATGAAGCCTCTGTAAACAATAATATCTCTTTAATTAGCTTGATTAAAACTTCATTTCAATTTAATTAGTATGAGTAAACATTCATTGCACTTAATGTATCATTATATTATTATTTACCCAATTCATTGAAGCGCTATCAGGGAAAACCCTTCATAATCATTTCATTTAATGCATAAGTGTGCCACTTGGATCATAAATCATGGAATCATTAAATAGCGTCATTTATTCCATGATAATGGAATTTGGGAATCATACAAGAAAATATATAATAAATAAGAAAATTTTCATAAAAGTGAATACCATTGATAGAGAAATTGGAATGGTATTCACTACACAATGACTTTGGCTTGGAAAATCACTGTGCAATTTCGACAGAATTACGACGTGACATAATATTTCAAACAAATGGATGATGAAAGAAAAAGTATTTTTTCATAATATCTACACGAAATGGAAAGTAAGGGTTTCATATATATATATATATATATCCCAACATATGTATTGGATTTTAGATTCATAATACAAAATAATGTCATGAATGTAAATGAGGAGAGAGAAATTTCTTACCAAATTTCGGTATGGTAACAGGTGTACATGTGAGACATTAATGTTAGAGAAAGTGGTATATCATCATTCAAACTTAATGAGGGCAGTGTGGGGGAGGTCTGAAATCATACCCCAATAATTAAAATTTAAAAATAAAAGTGAAAATGAATTTTAAGAAACATGGATAAAATGTAAAAGAAAGGAATCCCATAACATGATGTTGTATCGCAAAGGCTTGGGAGAGGCTTGAGAGTGGCTTCGTGGTAGCTTGGTGAACCTTGGGAGAAATCTAAATAGAATATGTAAGGGTTTGGTAGGTCTCCAATGGATTTTAGTGAAGATGAATTGGGAGCATCTATGGTTTTATAAAGGATAGGAATGAGAATTCTTTATTATTTAGGATTAGAAATCCATAAATTAAACTAATCAAAACCACAGACCAGACCATGATTTTTACCCATGCTTTCTGCTAAATTGGAGTGGAAGGAATTATTTTATAAGGCCAATGGCCTAAAAACATAGAATATTTTGCTATCATATGTGACTTTGAGTCACACTCTCATGATAATCATTTTAAAAAGGTAAAATGTTTTATATGTTTTGGAGAGTCAACTGAAGCATTGTTAAATAAATCAAACAAACACAAAATCACATTATTTTAAAGGTAAAACATATATTTGAGGAACAAAAAATTAATTTTATTTTATTACATCACTATTGGGTCATTATGATGTCATAAAAAATATATAATTAAAACAGAATTTTTTTTACCCAAAAATTCGGTTGTCTAATTTTATTTTGAAATACTCACAAATGGATAATTTCAATGTCCAGATTGAAAATTTATTTTTAATTATATATATATAATTTTATAAATATATTAACATTTTCTTTAAAATAAATCTGACATTTTTGACAAATTAATGGGTATTAGAAAAAAATGGGTTTCAGATTTTAATAAAAATCACAGTTTTATTCATAATAATTATACGATAATTTATATTTAATAAAAAATAATTCTATGAAACTATTTTATTAAAATATTATTAAATTCAAAAATCTATTAATTCAACAAAATTGATTTATTAACTGAATACTAACTAAAAATTTTATTTGTTTTGTTAAAAACTTTTGGCAAAGTAACAATGATAAAAAGAATGGATATTATCAAAGAAAAAACAATGTATATAGTCTTAGTGTTAGGGTCTTGTTACATAACCCCTTATAACACCCGCATAAGGCTGAAGGGTAAGGTGTGCGACAGTGAATAACTATTGGGGTGGCTTAGATAACATCGCACGGGTTGTAATCTCTATAAAAATCCATATCTTACATAGGTTGTTCCACTCTAGCTTAATGTGTTAATGCTCTTCGTGGTCTTGGTCTAGAGAGAAGTCAAATGAAGCCCCATCTTTTCCATGATCGTACAAATCTGCTTCTTATGAAGAAATTCAAGTAGATGAGTCCATTGCTTCTTTTTTCTAGGTAAATTGGATTTGTTAAACATTTTATTTATAATAATTGTGAAATAACTGTTTAATGGCAATATTTGAAAAGGTCAATATTCGTAATATCATTTTAAAATCAAAAAACATAAAACTAAGGATGTATATATGTTTTATATATCTATAATAAGACATTTAATTAGATACAATGGAATTTTCATTATTGAATGTTTATGTCGTCACATTATTCCCCCCTTTAGAAATTGAGCCCCCGAAATTTCATTTCCCCACACAAAATAAATGTGGGTAACTCTGCGTCATCACTTACTCTGATTCCCATGTTACTTCTTAAAACTATTGGATTCCCCACAACACCATAACAGTGGTTATTTTCTTATAAGATAGAATTTTTTCCCTACGATCTATGATCTTCAATAGATTATGTTAATAATAGGGGTCTTTATCCGATGGTAACAACTCTAGATTGAGTACATGTGATGCATCATGGATGTAATTCTTCATGAGTGACACATATAATACATCATATACTTGATATAGGTTCGATAGGAGGGAAAGTAGATAATCCACTACTCCAATGCGATCAAAGATCTCAAAAGGGTCGACGTACATTGGACTAAGATTTAACTTATTCCCCAATCTCATAAACCTCTTCCTTGGTTATATATATAGGAATATAAGTACTTCTAGATCAAAATATAGGACACATTGCTGATTGTAAACCTATATATTTTGTAGACTCAGAGCATATTTAATGATATGATGAATGGTTTTAATATTCTCCAACATTTCATCATCCATTTATGGACCTAAGTGTTTTCTCTACCCAACATCAATAAAAAAATCTAGTGTCTTCACCCCTTCCCATACTGGGCTTGATTAGGAGCCATTTGGATTCTTGAGTGGAAACAATTGTTTTAAGTGAAAATAACTACAGGAAGATGTTGGTTACATCCCCCTTGGAAGTCCATTGAGATTTCTCTAAACATGTCCTCAAGTGTTTTGATAGTCTATTTAGAATGACCATCAGTTTGAGGGTGATACGGCTTATTGATGGTCAGCTCAGTATTCAGAGCATGTTGAAGACTCTTATAGAACATGGAGGTGAATCTTGGATCTTGATTGGATACAATAAATAGTGGTACACCATAAAGGATTACCACTTCTCTGTAATATATCTGTTCCACTTTTACCAATTATAAATCCTCTCAAATTGAAAGGAAGTGTGAATTATTTTTAAGATGATCCATAATAAACCAGATATCATTGTTTCCATTGGATGTATTCAAATGTTTGGTAAAATAGTCCATTGTGATGTTCTCCCATTTCCATGCTGGAATGGGTAATAGGTGCATAATCCACCTATACTTTTGCCTATCAGACATCACATTAGGAGGTACTAGGCACTTTTATATAAACTCAGTGATATCATTCTTCATGTTATCCCACCAATATTTCTATCGGATATCTCAATACATCTTTGTGATTCCTGGGTGGATTGAGAAATTTGAATTATGTGAATCATCTAAAAGTTCCGTATTTTACTCCGGATTTATAGAACACATAGTATTATCCCTAACCATATAATTCCTTCATAATTAACATTATACTCCTAGGATTTACTTTTTCTAGTAGTAGGCACCTTCTTCTGAATTCCAACATCATTCTTTTTAGTATCCTTTAACGATTACAAATGACATGGTTGAGAAATAATTTGTAAAAGGTTTTATTATGTTTCCTTATATATGATTTTAATGTCCATATTCATCATATCAATGAATATTATATCATTTTCAATTCTTATAAATGATTTAATCACTTGGTCCTTTCTAAATAAATCATCCATTACCTCGTTTCCATTCCAAGGGTTGTAATGGAATGAGCAGTTATAGTCTTTGATCAGCTCTAACAATCTTCATTGGTGCATGTTCAACACTTTCTGTCTGAATATACACTTGAGAGTATTTTTATCCTAGTATATTTCACACATCTCCCCAAAGTGGAAATGCCAGCAAAATTTCCAAGAGAAGATCTCTACACCCAACTTCAGATCATGTGTTGGATAGTTTTTCTCATGAACATTAAATTACTCTGATGCGCTAGCAATGAATTTGTCATTATACATCAACAAAAATTCCATGATCTTCTTCTATGAATCACTGAATACCCCAAAAAGATCTCCACTTATTGGTAGTGTGGTCACGAGAACATTGATAAGCCTCATTTTCAACTACATTAAGCTATCTTGTCATTCAATAATCCATGAAAACTTTACTAACTTCTAAGTTATCTTAGTAATAGTATTTAACAATACTAATTAACTTATCACAAATTAACAAAAATATCAAGCTAACCCTACGAAACTACAGATATCAATAACAGATGATTTCCTTTACCATCCCTCATTTGAATCTATCTCTGAGGGAAAAATAGATATCCTATTTCTTTATATTAGATGAACTAATAATTAGACCTCCTATAACTAGAACTCACGCTTGTGGTAAATCACAAAGGGAATATCCTTTAATAAGGTCTCTAGAAGAGTTCTTAGATGATCTTTACTAAATACACTATTAGTCAATTCTAGGAATATTTTTGGAGCATTATTGAGTTATAAAGGAAATATTATGAAACCCATGTGCCTGTACCTTGTACGAAAAGTGGTCTTGATGATATCATCATTTTCATCCCATACTTGTTAATAACATGGTCAATAATCCACCTTGGAAAATTATTGTGCTCCACATATTTAATAAAAAAAGTCATCAATTGCGGGAAGATGATGCATGTTCTTTTTTCGTGATTTTTTAGATCTCACAATAAAAAATGAAAATACATATTGACCAATCATTACTATTGATGAAGAGGACTAGTCCAAACCATGTGGAAGCCCTCAGGCCTATATACCCATTATCCTGATTCGCTTTAGTTGTATCATCAGCTCCTCATGGTACACAACAACCGTTATAGATAGAATATTGGATATTGGGAACACCATAGGTAGATGATCAATGGATAATTCAACATTTCTTCTAGGAGGAAGACCATGAAATTCCTTAGAAAACACTTTAGAAAATTCCCTCACAATAGGCATGTATTTAAGGATGGTTGTTTCCGTAGACCTAATCATCTGAGCAAGATACATGTGCTCATAGGGAAATAATATCCACACTTGTGGTTATATTGAAAAATAACATTCAACTTCCTCCTTGAACTTATATATAATCGGCTACTTATTCTATATATGAAGAGTTATTTCCCTCTCAATGAAATTTATGATTGATCTATATAAGTTAAGCCAATCCATGACGAGAATTGAATCAAATTTCACCAGAGGGAGTATGACAAGATATGAAGGGAAGATAAATCAAAAAATTATGAGAGTGGAGGAGATATATTCTTGGGATGAAATTATTTCCCCATTTTCCATAATCATCAACAACTATACCTTCATGATTTTTGGTGACGCTAGGATTTTTCTACTAAATATTTGGAATAAAAACGAATGTGTAGAAATATAATCACAAAGTAGTTTTTCTAGAAATGAATGAATAACTAGAATACATGTCACCACATCATTGCCAGGTTTCAATTCAGTGGTAGTGAGGGAAAAATATATCCCTTCCTTCCCTAGAGGTTGTTGGTTTCCTCTGAAAACCCCTGGATTTGGGAACTAATTTAATATGTTCCCTGATTTTTTGCAGTTGAAGAAATTGTTAATGCGTTGTGGATTGAATGGAGTGTTCCTCTCTTGTATTGCAGTATCAGATTTGTTTTGGTGAAATTTAATGTCTCAGTTCCCTTTTCATCCACACCTATGGTATATCCATTCCCCCTTCATGCAATTTATGTGTTGTGGAAAGAGAAACCATTTGAATGTGGGGTGCTATATTTTCGTAGCACCGTTGTATTTATCCATCAGACCACTAGAATTAATGTCCACCTTATGCTTCCTATCGCCTTTTTAATCCTTAGATTAGTTGATCCCTATTATTATCTTGATGTCACATCATACAATTTCCTCATAGATATAGATGTTATGGTTCTGCAAGGCTTTTTATGGGCTTAGTTTTATCCAACCAATGAAGTAGCGAACCTTGAATTTGGGGGTATCAAAAATTCCAAAGGCATATCGTGCAATCCATGTGTAGTTTTCCTCATACAATCCTATTGATTCAAAATATTTTTTACCCAGTGAAAGGAAGTTCATTTCCATCTAAATTCAAAGGGTCCACGTAAAATATATGTCGAATTTTTTTTTTCGGAAGTCCTTACTTTCCAACACCTAAATATTCTCTTTGGTATTCATATTTTTTATCAGTTTCCACCACTGATTAGATTCACCCTATATTCGATAATCATCCATAAGAGCCATTTCGTGCTCATATAATTAATGTATGGAGAATATATTTTCAATAGAGTTTATTTAATGTTTAGAAATGGAGGGATCAGATGATCCATTATAAGTATGAGGTCTTGGTCTCATTAACCTCTCGATTGGGACTTTTTCTTTGTGGGGGGGGGGGGGCGTGGTGAACTTTTCTCATGAAAAATATTGCTATTTAAATACTGAGATAACTGAGAGAGTATCATGACAATGTTTGTGATTACTACTCCCATTGGATTTGGTCATCTTAATAGAACAATCATCACATTGATCTTCAAATTAGTTATAAGCATGAGTCCTCCTATTACATGGAATTGTCTATAATTAAAGGTAATTTATGGGTAACAAATAAATTGTAATCCAAGGAAAAACGGATGACTTATAAATAAAATTTATTTCCTTAACTTATGAATCTATAGGCTTCAATATATGTTCTCCAAGATCTATGTCCCACCATTTATACGTTGGGGTATTTTTTTTATTTCCCTAATAATGGTACATACTATGAACTTTAATTTAACAATTCATATCCCCTCAAATTTTGATAAACAATAGTGCATCAAACCCCATTTTCAGGTAAAAGGTACCCAGGGTCAAGCCTGAATCTCCTTGTTGGTGTTTTCACCCCTAGGTACATTTGTTCCAGAGCTACCTCTACCTGCTTCTATTCAGACATGAATGTAATTGATTGATAGACTACTTAATCAAAATACACCAAAATTTAGGGATGTTTTTATTATAGAAATTCCTATATCTAAGGCTTCACTAGGTTTTTTAAATCCTAACCTCAAAATAACTAAACCAATCATCTTATAGAATCTACAAGAACCCTACTATTTATTACAGACATAAACATGATTTATTACATAAAAAATTCATTTCATACAACATGAAAAATAGAGCGTCCTAGTGTTTCTGGGTGTTCGGAACATTATATATCATCTTAAAACATAAAACACACATCTTTATTGAAATAATCTAATAGATGACCACTTAATTCTGTCATACGTAGAATTGCATGGGTTAACCTGAGGATATGCATAAGAAAAGGTGATCTATGATGCCTAGTAAGGGAGTAAACATGTAATAACATAATTAATAAATTACTTGATACGCAATAGGAATTATAAATTATCATAACAGTTACATGAACTTAAATTCATGATATAACACGATTATCATAACATGGAAATGTGGTAACACCACTTCACATTGTATTAGCATGAACAAAGGATCATTACTAATTGTGAATTAGTATAACCTCATTTCATTTTAATTATCATTAGTTAACGCTCATTCCACGTGATGTATCGTGATACTTTTCATTACCAAATACATTGGAGTGCAATCAAGGTGAACCGTTCTTAGTAATTTCATTTAATGCATTAGTGTGCCAAATGGATCATATAACATGGAATCATTAAACAATATCATTTATTCCCTGATAAATAAATGTTTATTTCATACATGAAACTATATAATTAATATGTAAATGTTCATAATGGTTAATACCTTTGATATAGAAATGGGCACTGTATTCACTACATAATGACTTTGGATTGGAAAATTGCAGTGTAATTTCAGCTGCATAATGGCGTGACATAACATTTTATAAAAATGGTTGCTGAGAGGTAAATGGGTGTCTTATCATATATACATTAAATGAGTAGTAAAGGGGTCATATAGATAAATTTACCATCATATGTAATGTAATTAAAATTCATAATACAAAATAATTGCATGAATATAAATTAGGAGAGAGACATTTCTATTGGAATTTCGGTATGGTAACAGGTGAATATGAGAGACATTAATGAGAAAAAAAGGGGTCTCAAATCATCCAAGAAATTATCAGGTCAGTTTGGGGGATATGTGAAATCAAACATCATTATTTATAATTGAAAATAAAATTGCATAACAATATCATGAAACATAGATAAAATGAAAATGAAGGAGTCCCTTTCTTGGAAGTGTTTTCCCAATGGCTTGGGAGAGGCTCGTAGAGGCTTCTTGGGATCATAGGGAGTTTTTGGAGGATACTAGAGAGATGTGGGCAGGTATTGGTGGATATCTGATGGCTTTGAATGAAGTGGAAGTTGGATCTTGGGTGGGGTTATATAGGAAAGGAGTGGGAATTGGTTATTATTTATGTTTTTGACAACACCCATTAAACTATTCAAATCAAAATACCAAACCCTTTAATTTAGATTGTTTTTTTACAAATGGTAGTGGAATCCATTATTTTATAATTCCAATGGAAAAAATTCTAAAAATATTAGTCTGGCTTTTGTGGAGGTGAGTCACACTCTCAAGAAAATAATTTTAAAAAGATAAAATGTTTTATAAGACATGGAGGGTCCACTAAAGCATTGTAAAATAAATAAAAAAAACCAAAAATAACATTATTTTAATATTAATAAATATATTGTCAGAGAAAAAAAAATCATAGAATTTTGATGCATCACTATTGAGTCGTTATGATGTCATCAAAGACATTGTATAATTAAACAATATTTTATTATTTTCCCAAATATTCGATTTTCTAAAAAAAATTAGAAAAAATCAACACAAGATAATTTCATTGTCTTATATCCATAAATAATATTGATTTTATCTAAATAACTTTCTTAATATTTGAATATTTTCTATTAAAATAAAAACTGATCCATTTATAAAAAATCAAGTGATTGGAAAAAATGGCTTTCAAACCATTATAAAAATCACAATTGTATTCATAATATTATAAGTTAATTTATATTTAACAAAAAATTATTTAGTGAAAATATTTCGAAAAAAAATTATTTATTTAAAAAATCCATTATTTAATCAAAATAGTTCAGTTAAATGAATATTAACTAAAAATAAATTTTGTTAGATACTAGTAGAAAAGTAAAAATAATAAAATTAATGTATATTGCCTATAAAAATTAATGTAGATAGTCTTAGTGCTATGTTCTTGTTACATAACCCCTTATAACACCTGCATAAGGTCAAATGGTAAGGTGTGCTGTAGTGATAGAATCTTGGAGTGGATTGGATAACATCACTCAGGTGGTAATCTCTATCAACTTCCACTTATCCAGTTGGTTGTTCGGATCGAGCATAACATGTTGAAGCTCGATATGGGCTTGTTCAAGAGTGAAGCCCAATGACCCCGCATCCTTTACTAGCTCCAAAAAATGGGATTCATATTGATCATAATATTGGATGACTCCATTGCATCCATTGTCTAGGTTAATTGTATTCTTTAAAGTCCTAAAATTATACTAATCATGTTATCAGTACTTGATAGATATATTAGATATAGTCACAATTCAAAACAGTATTTTATAATAAAAAAATCATCAAACCAACGAAATCTATATGTTTTATATATCTATAATAATACATTTAATTAGATCATGATTATTTTTAATTAATAGATGATTTGGTCATTATAATATTCCCCCTTAATAAATTTTACCCTCGAAATTTTATTTCCCCACACTAAAAAGATGCGGGTAACTCTACTTCATCACTTACTCTAATTCCCAAGTTTCTTCTTAAAACGTTTGGTTTCCCCACCACACATTAACGAGGGGAATTTTATTATTTGTATAAAATTTTCCCGATGATCTAAGATCATCACTGGATTCTCTTCATAGGAGAGGGCTTTCTCCAATGGTGCCACATCTGTATTGAGTTCATGCGATGGGTCATGTATGTACATCCTCAAGGGCGATGAATGGAATAATTCATATACTTGAGATAGAATTGGGGGGGCTTTCTAGTCAATATACCGCTACTATAATGTTATCAAGGATCTCAAAAGGTCTAATGTACCATGGAATAAACATTCACTTCTTCCAAAAATATAATTACCATCTTCCTTGGTGATATTTGGTGGAATTTCATGTCTTTAACATCAAACTATAGATCTTGTTGAAATTGTCATCCTAGCTCTTTTGTCGAATCTGATCATCATTAATGTGATATTGGATGGACATAACCTTCTCTACCATATCTTCACACATTTTTTGACAAAATAGGTTTCTCTCTCCAAGATCATCCCAATATGCTGGTGTCCTGTACCTCATCTTATAAAGGGCTACATAAGGATCCATTTGGATTCGTGAGTGGAAACTATTGTTGTAATAGAACACAAATAGAGGTAGTTTTCGGCGCCATCATACACTGATGTCCATCGAGCATGTTCATAACATGTCATCATGTGTTTTGATATTACTCTCATATTGACAAAATGTTTGATGGTGATAAGACATAATGATGTTAATATCAGAATTAATAGCAGGTTGAAGACACTTGTAGAACATCGAGGTGAATCTTTGATCACGATTGGATACAATAGATTGTTGTAATTCATACAACCTTACCACTTATATAATATATTACTGTGCCAGTTTATCAAATTAGTAATCCACTCGAATTGTAATGATTTGTGCAGTTTTTGTACGTCGATGAACAATAACCCAGATAACATTGATAACTTTGGATTTCTTCGATATTATGGTGACAATGTCCATGGTGATTTTCTCCCTTTTCGATGTTGGTATGGGTAATGGTTGCATCATCCCCTTATACATCCTTCTATCACCATTCAATTACTGACATACCAAGAACATTGATGTTTATTCAGTGATCTCCTTATTCATGATATCAAACCAATAATTCTTCTAGGGATCTCAATACATCATTGTGTTTCCCGGGTGGATAGTGAAATTTAATCAATTTGATTCCTCTAAAATTTCTCTCTTTAACGATAGATTTTATGGAAAATATAGACATGTCCCAAATGTCACAATTCCTTCTTCATTAACATTGAACATTGAGGTTTTACCATTTCTCATAGTTTCCACCTTATTTTAAATTCCCACATCATCCTTTTGAGCATCCTTTAACAATTACAAAAATAATGTTGTGAAATCATTTGTGAATGGATTTATGACATTCCATTCATTATGATTCCCATGTCCATATTCATCAAATCCATGAAGATTAGATCCTTTTCAATTCATATATATGATAGAATTACTGGGTCCTTTCTGCATAGAGCATATAACACCTTGTTTTCTTCCCTAGGGTGGTAATAGAATGAGCATTCATAATCATATATTGGATACAACCATCTTTGTTGGTGCATGATAAAAGATTTCTATGTGAATATATACATTAGGCTTTTGTATTTGACGTATATTTGGAACTTCTCACCAATGAGGTGATTCAAAAAAATATACAAATTGAAGATCACTTTAGCCAACAACAAATCATGTGTTGTATAGTTTTTATCATTAAATTTTAATTTCCTTAAATGAAATGCAATGAATTTTTCATTTTTCATCAACACACTTCCCAAGCCTTTTTCGAAGCATCACTGAATCCCACAAAAATTTCTCCACCTGTGGGTAGTGTGAGGACATGTGCAGTGATATGCCTCTGTTTTATCACCTTGAAGCACTCTTTGCATTCATCACTCAATGAAAAATGAACTTCCTTCTATGTTAGTATGGTAAGAGAGTTGGACAATCGTGAGAAATCTATCACAAATCAGTGATAATATCCAGATAAACATAGGAATCTATGGATATCCTATATCGATGTTGGCCTTTCCCATCCCTAAATTGCATCTATCTTCGAGGGATCTGATGTTATCCCATTACTTATGATGATATGTCCCCAGAATTAGACCTCCTTTAACTAGAACTCACACTTGATGTACTTTGCATAGAGATTCTCATTTCTCAAGGTATCTTGTAAAATGCTTATATGCTCCTCATGATACTCATTTTTTATATAGTATATTATAATAGCTTCAATAATGTCTACCAAAATTTTTTCAGGGTAATATCTAAAGGCTCTATTCATCATGGTCATTATGATTTCTAGAGCAATATTGACTCTTAAAGGCATTATTATGAATTCATAGTGTCCTACCATTTACGAAATGCTTTCATAGGGATATATTCATTCTTAACCCTTACTGGGTTATATCCTAACAGAAAATACACCATATTAATGTATTGTGCTAAATGTAGATAATCAATCAATTCATCAATTCCGGGAAGAGGACAGTTTTTCCTTATCTTGGTTTTGTTGAGATCACGATAATCAATGCAATGGTGCAATGACCCATCCTTCTCATTGAAAAATAGGACTGGGGCACCCCATGTTGATGCACATGGGAATATATACCCTTTATCCAGATTCTTCTGTAGTTGCTTTCATCTCCTAAAGATCCACAACAGCCATTATATATGGGGTCTTGGATATTAGCTATTCCCTAGGTATAAGTTCAACTGATAATTCAAAATATCTTCATGGAGGAAGACTAGAAAATTCCATTGAAACAACGTAAAAAATTCCCTCATAATTGTCATGATATCATGGATGGTTTATTCATTTTACTTAATCATCTATGCGAGAAACACATTTTCATAGGGTAGTAATATCCACGATTAAGGTGATGGTGCTAAAAACGATCCATCATCCCCATTGAGTTTGTATCGAATCGGGAGGTGATTCTCCATATGAGTAGTGATTTCCTCATACAAAAATTTATGTTTGATCTATATAATTAAAACCAATCCAGGTTGATGAATTTCATCAAATTCTACCAGAGGGATTTTGACGTGGTTCGCTGGGATGTTCATTCCACAAATTATGACAAGGAGTTGTATTCCTGGGATGCAATGATTTCACCATTTTCCATACTCAATGACATATTTAACTCCATGATTTTTATTGATGTTGTGATTATTTTACTAATCATTCAGTATACAAATGAATTTGTAGAACCAGAATAAAAAAGAACATTCACTATTCTTAAATGAATAACTAGTGTACAAATCACCACTTAGTTGATGGGGCTCACTTAAGTTGTAGTGATGAAAAAAAGAACACCCTTAATGTCCTAGAGGTTTTTGGTTGCCCATTAAATCCCTTTGCTATGGGCACATATTTTTAAGGTTCCCTGGTTCTATGCAGTTAAAGAAACGAACAATGCGCTGAGGGTCAAACGAAGCATTCCTCACTTATTTTGCAGCCATAGGGTTTACATATCGGTAGTTAACAGCTTGGTTCCCATCTCTTCCACTCCTAATGAATTTCCTCATTACCTTCTTGCAATTTCTGGGGTGATTCTTTCTGCCACTATTGCATTCTGGGTGCTACATTTTATTATCACCATTGGATTTATCTATTAGATCGCCCTAATTAATGTTCAGCACACACATCATATCACATTGATACCCTTGAGATTCACTGTTCTCTATTTCAACATTGAGGGAATGTCGGAACATTTCCTCACAACTATCGATGTTACAGATCTCCATGGATTTATACTGGATCAGTTTTTCCCACCAAAGAAGTGGTTATCCTTGAATTCGATGCTTACAACAATGACAGAGGCATATTGTGAAAGAATTGTGATTTTTTCCTTGTACGCTTCAATGGATTCTCTATCTTTTTTAGGGGAAGGAAGTCTATTTACATTTTATGTCAGAGGGTGTGCAGAAAATATTTGTCGAAAAAACTTCTCTGGAAATCCTTACACTCCAATGCCTATATCTCCTCCTCAGGCATCTTCTTTTTTATCAACGTCCTCCACTAATCAGCTTCACCCTCCATATGATAAGCATCAATAAGAACCTTCTATTGTTCAGAACATTTGATGATGTAGATGATCATTTCAATGGAGGTGATCCATTGTTCATCAATTGAGGGATTAATTGATCCATTAAAAGATGGAGGGCATTGTCTCATGAATATCTTCATTGCAACATGTTCTTTATTTGTGGGGGGGTGAACATTCCTCTTGACCCATGTTTCTATTCAAATAATTATTAAAATAAGATATTATCTCAACAATGATTGTTTTTCCCACTCCCATTGGATTGGGAATCTAATTTGATCAAGCAACACATTGATCTTTTCATTAGGTTTTTAGAAAGACTCCTCATATTACTGGCCATTGGCAGGAATAAAAGAGAAGTTATGGGTAACATATAAAGTGTAATCCGATAGTAAAAAAATATGACATATAAATAACATTTATTTGCTTAGCTTGTGAATATATATGCTTCAATCAATTTTATCAATGATCTAATTCCCATAATTTATTCCTAGTGGAATTTATTATTCCCTCAAACATGGTTCATACTATGCTAGTAAATTTAATAAAGCATATACCATGGGAGTTTCATAACCAATAGTGCAGTAAGGCCGATTTTCGGGTACAAAGATACCACATTTCAATCCCAAGATGCCTTGTTAGAGTTTTAACTCCTAGGTATATCTGTTCAAGATACCCCTCTACCTACCCATATCTAGATAGGGATGTAATTTTTAATAAAACACTTACTCAATACTCACCGAAATATTGGTACCTTTTTATTATGAATAGTTGTGTCTCTAATTCATCACTAGGTGTTTCCAAACCTAATCCCAAAAATAACTAAACTGATCCTCTAATATGAACTATAACAACCCTACTATTTTTTAAACACATAAACCTGATGTATTACATAAATCCTTCACTTGATTCAACCTTTAAGATTGAAAGTTCCAATGTATTTGTGGATTAAAAATATTATATAAAAACCAAAAACATAAAACACTAATCTTATTGAAAACATCCTTTTAATGATAACTATATTCCAACATACTTAGCATTTCATGGGATAACCTGAGGACATGCATAAGAAAAGGGTGAGATATAAATCCTATTAAGGGAATAAACAAGGATTAACATGATGAATAATGTACATGTTAGGAAATAGTCACAAAAAATAATCATAATAGAGACATGATCATAAAGGCATGATATATCATGATTATCATAACATGGAAATTTGGAAACAACACTGAAATTGGTATTAGCATGATCAAAGGCTCATTGGACATGAAGCATGAGTAAACACACATTTCACTGGAATTAGAATGAGTAGACCCTAATTGAATGTGAATTAGCATGACTAAACCCTCATTTCAGTTGGCGTGTCATGATACTATTCTTTACCAAATGAATTGGAGTGCTATCCGGGAACACTCCAACAAGTCATTTTATTTATAGAATTAATGTGCCACATGGATCATATATCATGGATTCATTAATCATCATCACTTATTACATGATAACGGAATGTGAATTAATAAATTAAACTCTATTATAAATAATTAACTTTGAATAATGGTCAATAAACTTGATAGAAAAATGGGCATGGTATTCATTACACAACGACTTTGGCTTGGAAAATTGCAGTGCATTTTCTGAAGCATAAAAGTGTGACATTTGATTTCATAAAAATGGTGTATGAGAGAAAAAGGGTGTCTCATTATATGTACAATAAATGGACAAGAATGGGGACAAATAGATACATTTCCAAACATATGTAATGAAATTTAGATTCATAATACAATATAATTTCTTGAATGTAAATGTGGAAAGATAAATTCCATATGGAATTTCGGCATCTTAATGGGTGTACATGGGGGACATTAATGAAAGATTAATGGGTCTCTCAAATTTAAAACAAAAGGAGGGAAGTAATAGGGAGGCGATAAATCATACCCCATTATTTATAATTGAAAATAAAAGGGGATAATAATATTAAGAAACTATGATAAAATGAGAAGGCAAGGAATACATTACATGGATGTGTGATCCCAAAGGCTTGGGAGAGGCTTGACAGAGGATTCATGGGAAATGTGGTTCCTCAGGTGGATTATAGATAGTGTAGGGGAGTGGTTGGTTGAGCTCCAATGGAATTTAATGAAGAGTAAGTGGGATCAAAGGATGGTTTATTTAGGAAAGGAGAGTAAATTCTTTATTATTAAGGATGGGGACTCCAAACATTAAACTAATCAAAACTACTAACCAACCCATCATTTTTGGCCATGGATTTTTCCAAAGATGATTAAAAACCATTATTTTACAAACCAAAATGCCAAACATCTTAAAATATTAGGCTTGATTATGTGTCGGTGAGTCACACTCTCAAGGAAATCATTTTAAAAAGATAAAATGTTTTTTACTTCATTCATGGTCCA
This sequence comes from Viscum album, assembly GCA_963277665.1. Classification (NCBI taxonomy): domain Eukaryota; kingdom Viridiplantae; phylum Streptophyta; class Magnoliopsida; order Santalales; family Viscaceae; genus Viscum; species Viscum album. The sequence continues at coordinate 693,284,336 of OY728152.1, forward strand.
CTGATGTTTTGTAATATAAAAAAAACCAAAAGTCACATTATTTTAAAGGTAAACCATTTATTGGCCTAAAACCCCATTTATAGCATTTTATTACAAGAATATTGGATCATTACGATAGCATAAAACACGTTATATAATTAAACGATATTTAATTTTTACCCTTCGTTTTTCTCATAAAATAATGAAAAACTCACTATTGGATAATTTCAACATCCCGATTCCAAAAAATAATATTCATTTTAAATATTTAATTTTCTAAATATGTGAATTTTTTCTTTTAAAAAAAAACATAAATTTATAAAAAAATCATGGATTTTGACAAAAACTACTTTAAATCATTACGATAAATCTAAATTGTATTCAGAATAATTATTCAATCATTTATATTTAATAAAATGTAATTTAGTGAGAATATTTTATTAAAAAAAATTTTTATTCAAAAATTCATTAATTCATAAAAATATATTTCTAAATTGAATATTAAAAAAAATACTATTTTGTCTTTAAAAACTATATTCAAAGTAACAATATTAAAAAGAATGTATATTCTCTATACAAATATAATGTACATAGTATTAGTTCTTTGGTGTTGTTACTTAACCACTTATAAGACCAACATAAGACCGAAGGGTACGGTTTTTGTTGGCCGCACCCTCTTGGGGTTTTTGGGATAACATTTTTCAGGTGGTAATATCTATCAACTTATACTTCTCTTGTAGGTTGTTCTGCTCGAGCATTATATATTGATTCTTGGATTGGGTATGGTCAAGAGTGAATCACAATGACACCACCGACATTATGATCTCCGAAAAATGGGCTTCATATGGAGCAATTCTTCTGGATGAGAAAATATCATCCTTTATATTATTAAATTGGATTTTTAGAAGACATATATTTATACTAATCATGTGCTAATTGTTTAATGGAAATATTATAAATTATTACAATTCATAATGGTATTTTAAAATCCAATAACATAAAACCAAGGAAGTCTATATGTTTAATATACATGTAATAATACATTTAATTAATTCATGAGGAATTTTACTTAAGGAATGTTTGGGTTGTTACAATCATCCCCACTTAATAAATTTCACCTTCAGATTTTTCTATTCCCACACAAAATAGATGCAGGTAACTCTACTTCATAACTTCCTCTGATTCCAACATTTCTTCTTTAATCTTTTCGTTTCCCCACAAAAACATGATGAGGGAAATTGTCTTATTTTATAGTCATTTTCCCTACAATTTAAGATATTTATTTTATTATCTACATAGGGGAGTTCATTATCCTATGGTACCACCTATAGATTGAGCACATAAGAGGGGTCAGATATATACTTCCTTAAGTGTGATACATGGAATAAATCATGTTCTTGAAAAATGTTCGGTGGGAGTGCTAGTCAATAGGCCACATCTCGAATTCGATCAAAGATATCAAAAGGGCCAATGTACCTTGGAATAAGGATTCACTTTTTCCCAAATATCATGACCCTCTTCCACACTGATATGTGGATGAATATCATTTCTCTGAAATAAATCTCAAGGTCTCATCAACGATTGTCAACATAGCTATTTTTCGACTCTGAGCATATTTTATGTGATGTTGGATGGTCTTATCCATCCCCACAATTTCATCATCCATTGTGTGACATAATAGTTATCACCCCCAACATCATTCCAACATTAATGTGTCCTACACCTCTTCCCAAACAGATATTCATACAGAGCCATTTGGATGATTGATTCTAAACTATTGTTGTAAGAGAACTCAGCTAGAGGAAGATGTTGATCCCATACTCCTTTTAAGTCAGTATAACATTATCTCCACATGTACTCATGCGTTTTGATATTCCTCACTGATTGAAAGTCAGTTTGAGGGTGATAATCTATACTATTGTTCATCTCAGTATTCAGATCATGTGGATGACTCTTCCATAACATGTAGGTGAATCTTGGATCTCGATTAAATACAATAGATAGTGGTAATCCATATAGTCTTACAACATATCTGATGTATATCATTCTGAGTTGACCCAATGAGAAATCCTCTCAAATTTCAATGAAGTGTGTAGTCTTTGTAAGATGATCTAGAATAACCCAGATAGCATTTTTTCTGTTGGATTTCATCAGATGTCTGATGGCAATGTCCATGGTGATGTTATCCCATTTCCAGGATGGTATGTGAAATGGATGCATCATCCCCGTATACATATTCCTATCATCCAACACTTGCTGACATAAAAGGAACTTTGATATTTACTCAGTGATCACCTACATCATGTTATCCCACCAATAATGCTATGAGAGATCTCAATACATCTTTGATGATTCCTTGGTGGATTGAGAAATCTAAACTCAGTGCATCATACAAAAGTTCCCTCATTAACTCGGGATTTTATGGAACACATTGAATCTTCACAAAAATCATAATTCATTCTTCATTAACATTGAAATCCTAGGACTTCCCTTTTCTAGTAGTTCCCACCTTCTTCTGAATTCGAACACCATCATTTTGAGCATCCTTTATCCTTTAAAAAAATGACAGTTTAGAAATAATTTATTAATGCATTGATAATGTTCCCATTTTTAAGATTGCCATGTTCATATTCATCAAATATAATATGATTTGATCTGTTTCAATTCTTATAAATTATTTAATCACTGGGTCCTTTCTACATAAATCATCATCGATTTTTTTTTCTTTCCCGGGGTGGTAATGGATTTAGTATTCATAGACTTTCATCAGCTCTAACCATTTTCATTGGAACATGTTAAACTATTTTTTGTTTCCATATATACTTGAGGCATTTGTAATCCATGTATATTTCACACTTTTCTCTTAAGAGTTAATGCCACTAATTTTTCAATGTGATGCATACTACAACAAACTCCAAATCATGTGTTGGATATATTGGATCATGAATTTTCAATTAATTTGATATGTAGTCATTGAAATTGCCATTTTTCATCCACCCACGGCCCAAGACCTTCATTGAAGCATCACTAAATACCTCAAAAAGTTCTCCACATGGGGGTAATATGAGAATAGGTTCATTAATAAGCCTTTTTTTCATCTCCATGATGATTAATTTGCATTTTTCACTCCAAGTAAACATTAATCCCTTCTGAGTTATCTTGTTAAGAGGGTTGAACAATCATGATAAATTTCTCACAAATCAGTGATAATATCTAGCTAACCCCATGAAACTACATATATCCTTTACTTATATTAGACTTGTCAATCTATCAATTGCATCTGTCATGGAGGGATCCATATATATTCAATTTCTTGTTTTGATATAGAACAAGAATGAAACCACATGTTACCATAACTCACAGTTATTGTACTTCGAATAGAGATTCTCCTTTATCAAGGTCACTAGTATAGTTCATAGATGTTGCTAATGCTCCTCCTTGGTTTTGGATTATATATGAATATCGCTTATAAATAATACCAAAAATTTGACATGGTAATATATAAAGAATCTATTCATTAATTCCATGAATATTTTTGTGGAAATATTTAGTCCAAAATGAATTATTTTTAATTCATAGGGACCAAAACATGTACGAAAAGTAGTCTAGGGGATATGCACAGTCTTCAACATTACATGGAAATATCCGGACTGAAAATCCACCATGGAAAAGTATTGTTCTCCATGTAGCTAATCAAACAAGTCATTAGTTTAGGGAAATAGATATTTGTTCTTTATCATGATTTTTTTGATCCCACGATAATCAAGGAAACAGTGCATTGACCCATCCTTATTCATGATGAATAGGACTGATGAACCCAATGGTAAAGCACTTGGGTATATAATCCCTTTATCAAAATTCGCCTGTAGTTGTTTCTTCATATCCTCAAGCTCCACTTCATCCATTCTATACAGAGTCTTTGATATTGGAAATGACCTTGGTAAAATATCAATTGATAATTAAGAATCTCCTCTAGGAGGAAGAAAACGAAATTCCTCGGTAAACACATTGGAAAATTATCTCACAATAGACAATTCCTCAAAGAAGGTTTCTAAATAATATCCATCTTCCTCCTTGAACTTGTAACGAATCGGGTGTTGATTATCCATATGATGAATGGTTTCCCTCTTACAGAAATTTATGTTAGATCTATATAACGAAAGACAATCCATGGAAATAATTTCATCAAATACCTCCAAAGTAAGTATGACAAGGATTATTGGGATGTTTAAACCACTAATTATGACATGGGTGGTGTTATATTCATTGGATGGATCTATTTTCCCGTTTTCCGTACTCACCGAAATTTTTCTCTACATGATATTTGGTGATGTAGTGATTGTTCTACTAAACATATGTGATACAGAATAATGTGTAGAACAAGAATCAAAATGTATGTTCATTATTTATTAATGAATAACTGGTGTACCATTCACCAATTCATTATCGGGGTTAGCATCAGTGGTAGTGAAAGAAAAATCATTCCCATACTGCCATGGAGGTTTTTGGTTGCCTCCGAGAACCCTGGTATTTGGGCACATATTTACATGGTGTCGTGGTTCTTTATAGATAAAGAAATAAAAAATGTGTTTAGGGTCAAACAGAGCATTCCTCTCTTCAATAATAGCTATGAATTTTTCATGTTTGTAGTTAAGGGCTTGGTTCACTCTTTTTCTGCACCTAAATCATTTCTTTGTCTGCTTCAGGAAATTTTCAGGGTGCTTCTTTCAGCAGCTTTGGAAAGTTGACTGTTGTATTTTCATAGCAACATTTGATTTAGACATAAGAATGCTAGAATTTATGTCTACTTTATTCTACTTATCCCATTGATACTCTAATGAGTCTCTAATCTCTATTTGTACCTTGAGAGAATTTCTGGTAATTTTTTTATAACTATCAATGTCACAGATCACCCTAGATTTCAGTAGTCTTTGTTTTAGGTCACGAAATAAGTGGTCAACCATTCATTCGGGGGTAACGACAATAGTAGAGGCATATCGTGCATGCTCTATGATGTTTTACTATTAATATCTAATGTATTATCTAACTTTTTTCATGAGGGAAAGGAAATACCTTTCCATATTAAATTAGAGGTTGCGTGGAAAATATTTTTCAAAAAACATTTTCCAGATTTCCTTTCATCCCAACACCTCGATCTCCTCATCAGGCTCTGTATTTTTGATCAATTTCCACCACTGATCAGCTTCACCCTAAACATGATAAGAATACGTAAGATCCTTCTTTTTTAAATAACATAGAAGTATTAAGAAGATCATTTCAATGGAGTTGATCCATTGTTTGAGAATTTATGGATTAGATTATCCATTAAAATTATAATTATTTTGTCTCATGATGATATCGATTGTGGAATCATAATTATGGGGTTGGGGGTTGAACATTCCTCTTGAAGCATGTTTTATTTTAAATCATGAGTTAATTGAATGTGTATAAGGACAATGTTATTGATTCTGTTTCCCAATGGATTGGGCATCTCATTAGAACAATCATCACCATGAACTTCGCATTGATTGTTATCCCAAGTCCCCCTATTACAAGACATTGGTTCGAATAAAATGGAATATAGGGTTAACTCATAATGGGTAATTGAAGGAAATAAATATAAATTGTAAATTAATTTTATTTACATAACTTATTAATCAATATTCATAAATCTATTTTATCAATGATCTACATCCCAACATTTATTAATCGGGGAATTTCTTAATTCCATTAAAAATGGTTCATAATATTCTTGTGAATTTACCAAAGAATACCCCTTGGTATTTTCATAACAAATAGTAAATAAAGTCCCATTGCCGTCTACCAAGATACCATAGCTGAAGCCCAAAATACCTTGTCAGTTTTCTCACACCTAGGTACATATTTGCCAGAGCCACCTCTACCCACTTGTATCTGGACATGGATGTTTTTGTTTGAAACCCAATTACCCAATACTCACTAAAAATTAGGGTCATTTTTATTAGACATATTCTAATATCTAAGGATTAACTTGTGGTTTCTAATCTTAGTCCCAAAAAATAACTAATCCTATCCTCTGATACCAACTATAACAACCCTACTCATTATTACAAAATTATACATGATTTATTTTATAAATCTTTTGTGTTATACAAAATGGAAGTTCAAGTGGACTAGTGTATATGGGGATTAGGAAAATTATATAACAACATAAAACATAAAACACACATCTTTATTGAAAAAATCCTTTACATTAGCACTACATTCCCTCGTACATAGCATTGCATGGGATAACATGAGAAAATTCATAAGAACAGGTTGAGCTATAAAGTCTAGTAGTAGGTGTACAAGGAATAACATGAAGAATAATGTACATGATAGGAAATACATATAAACGGGAACGTAAAAAATACATGAACATAATGTCATGATATAACATGATTATCATAACATGTAAATGTGGAAACAACTATTAACATGGTATTATCCGGAGCAAATGATTGTTGGTCATGGATCATCAGTAAACCCTCATTTCACTTTAATTAGCTTGATAAAACCCTAATTTCACATGAATTATCATGATTATACCCTCATTTTACATGATTTATCATGACACTATTCTTTACCCAATGCATTGGAGTGCTATCAGGGTTCACTGTTTTTAATCATTTCATTTCATGCATAAGTGTGCCACATGGATCATAGAACATGGATTCATTAAACATCATCATTTATCCCATGATAATAGAATGTGGAATTTATACATTACTATATATAATAAATAATAAAATGTGAAAAATGGTGGATTCCCATGATAGATAAATGGGAATGGTATTCACTACATAATTACATTGGATTGGAAATTAGCAGTTCAATTTCCGAAGAATAATAACATGACATAAGATTTCATAAAAATGATTTATGTGAGATAAAGGGGTGTCTCATCATATGTACATCAAATGGAAATTAAGGGGGTCATATAGACACATTTCACAAAATAATTAATAGAATTTATATTCCTAATTGAATGTAATTGCATGAATGTAAATGAGGAAGAAGAAATTACTTATAAAATGTCGACATGAAAACATGTGTACATTACAGACATTAATGGGAGAGAAAGGGTATTCATCATTCAAACATATTTTGGGAAGTAAGGGGGAGGTGAAAAATGATACCCCAACATTTATAATTGAGAATAAAAGGGCATAACAATATTAGGAAACGTAGATAAAATGAGAAATGAATGAATCCCTTACATGGAAGAATGATCCCAATTGCTTGGGAGAGGCCTGAGATATGCTTCTAGGGAGATAGGGGTGCCTTCGCTGTGTTATAGAGAGATGAGGAGTGTGGATTCTTGATCTCCAAAGGCTTTGAGTCAAGAGGCAGTGGGAGCATGGTTGGGTTTATATTGGAAAAGAGATGGAATTATTTATTATATAGGTTTGGGATACCACACATTAAATTAATGAAAACCACAATCCAGCGCATGATTTTTTTACAAAGGGGAATGGAAACCATTATTTTATAATTCCAATGTTTGAATTTTTTTAAATATTAGTCTTTCTTATGTGGAGGTGATTCACACTCTCTAGGAAATTTATTTAAAAAGATAAAATGTATTAAAAGAATTGGAGGGTCCACTAAATCATTTTAAAATAAATTAAACCTACCATAAATCACATTATGTTAAAGTTACAACATATATTGTCATAACATCCAATATATAGTATTTTATTGATTCACTTGTGGGACATTATCATGTCATCAAACTAATTATAAAATTAAATGATATTTATTTTTTACCCTAAAATTCAACCGTCGTGGAATATTTTAAAATGCAAAATTTTGGATAATTTCGACGTCTATATTCCAAAAATAATATTCATTTTATATAAATAATTTTCTAAATATGTGATTTTTGACTTTTAAAATAAAAACTGTCATTTATGGTAAATTCATGGGTTTTGAATAACATGACATTGAATCCTTAATGAAAATTACAATTGTATTCATAATAATAATATGATCATTTATATTTTATAAAAAGTAATTTATTGATAATATTTTGTTTAAATAATATTTAATTATTAAATCAATTAATTCATCAAAATAGAGCACATAATTCAATATAAAATAAAAATACTATTTTTAATTAAAAAGTATTTGCAATGAAACAATAATAATAAAATGTATATTATGTATAAAAAAATATAGTACATACTCTTAGTGATAGTATCTTGTTACATAACAACTTATAAAACTCGCATAAGACCATATGTCAAGATGTGTGATGGTGAAAGACTCTTGTGTGGCTTAGATAACATCACTCATGTAGTAATCTCTATCAACATCCACTTCTTCCCTCGGTGGTTCCACACAATCTTATCATTTTAAATCTTGGATTGGGATTGGTCATGAATGAAACCCATGATGAAACCTTATTTACATGTTCCGATAAATTTTTTTGAAAGGAGAAATTCTACTGGATGAGGGGATTTCTTCCTTTGCCTGCTTAAATTCCATTTGTTAAAGCCCTATATTTATACTGATCATGTGATCACTGTTTAATGGATATATTAGAATTGGTAGAAATTTATAAGTGTATTTTAAAATCCAAAAAACTGAAAACTAAGAAAGTTAATATGATTGATATATCAGTAAAAATTCATTTAATTAGATCAAGAGGAGTTTTCATTAATGAATATATGGGTGGCTACAATATTTATGCCTTGTAATAAAAATTTGATTTCTTGTTGAATGAAGTATTTTTATTGAGGAATATCATCGTAAGAAATGTGATATATATAGACCATTTCAAGACAGAAACAATTATAGGATGACTGAGGTCAAAATCTATGATACATGTACATCGTTTCCATGGATTACCTTGGTATTATAATCAATTTGTTATAAATTTCTCACGATTAACAAACTCTATAACCACGAAAACTTGTTAGGGAGTTAGGTTTTTTTGGAATGATTAATGTGAAGATATATTAAATTATCTAAAAATGAATCTTATCACTACCCATGTGATCATACTACCCACAATTATAGATCTTTTGGTGGTATTAAATAATTCTTTGAAGAGTGTATTGTGCTATGTGTTGATGTAGAATGAAAAATTCATATCCTATTCATCATGGTAGTTGAATTTTCATGAATATAACAACCCAACACATGATATGGAGTCAGATGCAGTTATTTTCAATTTGAAAATATGGAGGCATTACTCTTTGGGGAGAAGAATGAAATATATATGGATCACAGTTTTCTCAAATATATATTCACATAGAATGATATAAATATGTACAGAATAATTTTTTTTGTGCTGATCAAGGACTATGACTTCTGAATCCACAACCATTTTTGTAATGTAAGTGTGTAATTCTTACCCAATGGCCTGATATCCTGACTGTCCCAGACCAAATACCCAACTGGACCAAATTGAATGCCTGGGCGGCCTGAATAGGAAATGCCCGAGTCATGCCGTGCAATGCTTGGGATGCAGGTTCGTCGGGCTGGGCCTGGTCTTATTCAAGAAGGATTGTGGGACGGGCCTATCTGACCCTAAAAATTATATCCTATGGGCATGTATGAACCCTGGCATGTACATTCTAGAAACATATCAGATGTTTGCACCACCCCCCAATTATTATTTTTAATATATGCTACAACTTTCATATAATATATGTAAATATATAAATAAATTTAGAAAACAATAACTCACCCACTCTTATGCACCCCATGCTATTTTTTTTACACATTGAACATATTATATATATACATATATATTCACATTTATAAATAAATTTATAAAGTAAAATAACACTACCACCAACTACTACGAACCCCAACCCCTTGTATATTTTTTTAACATTCATGTATTATATATATATTAACAAATATAAATCTATTTTAAAAAATAATAATAAGAAAATAATGTTATAAAAATGTTAGACAAACATTTTAAAATAACCATTTAATATGAAATTTAAAATATAAATGGTTAGAATAACATGATTTAAAAAAAATTACAAAAAAATCAATCTATTGAAAAAATTTAACACATCAGCCATTAGTAGTTTAAAATTACTAGAATATATATATATATATATTATTAATATATATGTTTATACATATTTATATGGAAATGATTTAAAATAATATATATATATATATATATATTACTAAAAAAATCACCCACTAATATTCATACATGCCCCATATCACGTTGTTATTTTAAATATGTTGCATATTGAGTATATCATACATCCATATATACAAATATTTAGAAAAAAATTAACTCTATCACTTTCACACACCCATAAATAATTTTATTTTACAACATTCATATATTATATATTTATATTTAAATGTATAAACCTATTTTGAAATAATTAATTAACACAATCATTCACTGCTGCATAATGATCATTAATTTTTTTTTACAACTTCCACATATTATGTATGTAAATATTTTTTAAGTAAAATTAACACATTTTAATAAAATATTTAAAATGAAAGATTTAATATAATATTTATATATTCAAAATACTTCATTATATATTAATAAAAAAACCAAACTCACTGACATATATTTTTGCACTCCCCCCTCCTACATTATTTATTTTTTGCATGTTGAGACTTTTATATATTTTATATATTAAATATAAAAATATATATAAATTTAGAAGAAAAATTAAATCAACCACTCCATCAAACCCATAATTAATTTTTTTTATAACACTCTCATATTTTATATATATATTCATAAGAAAATTTCTCTTTAGTAAAAAAATTAGCACACCCACATACTGCGGTGCACCCCTATTTCATCGTTATTTTTTCAACTTTCACATATTATATGTACATGTATATGAATATATATATATATATATATATATATTAACAAATTCATACATTAAAAATATTTAGAAAAACTAAATAAATAATTTTAAAATTATCTTTTAATATAAAATTTTTAAAATTAATTTTTATAAAAAAAATATTTAAATGAAAAATTTACAAAAACATAATTATAATTAGAATAAAACGTTAACACCCCCCCCCCCATTTTTCTGCACCCCTAACTCCTCATTAAATTTTTTATAACTTGCACCTATAATATTTATATAATAATATATATAAATCTATTTTAAATAAAATAAAACATCAAAAAAATTTTTACAAAAAATTTAAAATAAATTTTTAATGTAACCGTTTAATGAATATTTTTTAGAGAAAAAATCATTTAATGAAAAATTAATGAAAATATATTTAGAAAAAAAAAATACAAAACCACCCACTATGGATCCCCCCCACTGATCCCACTTTAAATCCATTTGAAATCATTTCAGTTGTAAAATGTAACTTTTGATAAAGAATAAAGTGAACGTCTAAATAATGATAAATGTTTTAAGAAACTATAAAATAATATAAAAATTTTTAAATGAAATATTTAATAAGATTTAAAAAAATATTTTACAACTTAGTTTTTAAAATTACATCATTAAAAATGATAAAAAAATTAAAAATAAAATTTAAAAATTGTTTAAAGAAGACATGTGAAAATGATTAAAATAATATTTAAAAAATTAATGTTTATTAAAATACATTAAATACCATAAAAATGTTTTTAGTATATTATATATTTTTTTAATACTAATAAAATTCTTTCAATGGCCTTCCTACAAGGTTGTGACCGTGGCCCGACCTGAAAATCCTGACCCAGCCCGTCGAATTGACAGGGTCCTGGTGTTCTATGATTTGTAATGGATGGTTATGAGAATATTAAAGTAAGGAAAATCATCAATACTTTAAAAAATGATTGCTCGACCATCACTCTTGCAGAGGATTTGAGGTGCTCAAAGCGATGAAATGGGAATTCAAAAAAAATAGGAAACTATGAGAAAAGTGAAATCCTCAGAGTTCAATGTTAATAATGATTGTTTTCTATGATTTGGGTTGAGACTATGTGTGGCATCAGATCACTGATTAATGAAGTAGTTGGATGATGCAAAATCCTCAACCTTCTCCATCCACCATGGAAGCACAAAGATTTATCAAAATCAATGAGAACACTAGAGGTGGGAAAATATGAAGAATGAGATCACACAATATATATCATGGTGTCATGAATGATAGAAAGTGTATGTGGAAAGGAAAACATAAAAGGTGATGATGAAAACATTACCCATACCATCATTGACATGGTAAACCATCACCATGGACTTTTCTCTGGTATTCCAAAGACATCTATAGGGAATACCTCTATATTGGTTGTGGCATATCTTACAATTACTGCACACTTCATTTTGATTTGAGAGAACTTTTCACTAGGTCAAATTGTGTAGATATACGTAAAATAAGTTGTAAGGATACATGGAGTACCTCTATCAGTCGTATCTGATCAAAATTTGAGACTCACCCCTATGTTTTATAAAAGTATCCAACACTCTTTAAATTCAAATATGATCTTAAATAAGGTATATCATACATAAATTGATGTTCAATATGAGAAGACTATTCTGACACTGAACGACATGCTGAGAGCATGTTCTATGGACATTAAAGGAGGATGGGACCTTCATCTTCTTCTAGTCATGTTTTCTTACAACAATCGTTTCAACTCAAGCATCAAAATCCCCCTATGAATCTATTCATGGGTAGTGGTGAAGAACACTTGTATTATGTGATGATGTTGTGGAACAAAAATATCCAGGAAAAAATTATTGATGAAATTATGTAAATAGATAGAACTATTCAGTATTACATCAATTCTACTCAATGTAATCAAAACAAATATGTTGAAAATACTTAATGATACCTAGGGTTTGATGTTAGATATACAGTTTTCCTCAATATATCACCGTGGAAGAACGTTTTGATATTTGAGAAAAAGGGAAATTGTTGTCCAAGATACATCAACCCATTTGAGATATTTGATCGCATCAGCGATGTGTCCTATTGAATAACACTCTTTCAAAACCTATATCATTTACAAAATTTATTACATATACCCCTCTTGATGATGTTTATACCAGACCGATCACATGTACTAAAAACACAGTTGGTACTATTGGAGAATGATCATTTCTATGAGGAGTAGCCGGTGAAGATCATAGATCGTAGAGAAAATTTTCTTCAAAATAAGACAACACTCTATTGAAAAGTGTGAAAGGGAAACTAAATGATTGAAGAAGAAACATGGGAATCAGAGGATGTCATTAAACAGATTTACCCTCATCTGTTTCAGTGTGGTAAAAGAACATTTTTTGGGTGAACTTTCTTAAGGGGAATGATTATAATAACTCAAACTCTTATAAATATTTTTCCCCTAGGAATTTAAATAAATATATTATTATGTAATATGGTTATAGAAAAAGCACGTAATAAGTTGGAATTATTATATCTTATTTAAAATACCATTATGAAAAATTAACATTGATAATAGATCTATTTATTTGTGTTCACATGATTAGTATAAATATATGTTTTTAACAAATCCATTTCACATGGACAAAGAAATTGATGACCTCAACCAGTAGAATCAACCCTTTGAAGCCCATGTATAAGAGATTTGGAGGGAGCTAACATATCTAGATATTTCCCATGACCAATACCATGTTGAGATTAAACAACATAGGTCTGAATGCAACCATTTAAATTATATGTTCAAGGTTATTGATATCATATGACAATCCATGTATTTCGAACATCCCCTGATAGTCCCACCACGACACACATTATACTCAGGAAATTTTTTTATTTTTTAATGGGATATGTATCACTAACCTAGAAATATGATTTTGTACCTTATTTTTTATATAATAATGAATATTTTTTCATTCAATTATTGTTTCGTTATAAATGTTTTATTATTTTGATTCAATAAAAATAATTATTTTTGGTTAATATTAAGACTATATTAAGGAATTTATATTGATGAATTAATGGATTTATTAAAGAAATAATATTTTAATATAATAACATTATTAAATAATTTGTATTAAATATTAATTCTGATATAATTTGAATGAATTGAAATGTAAAATTTATTAGGCATTGAAAAATGTTATCATAAAAAACCGAGTATTTCTAAATAAATCTATATTTTATATAAAAATGAAAATTAACATATTTAGAAAAATATTTAGATAAAATGATGATTATTTTTTTAATTAAAACATCTATATTATCAAATGGTGTATTTTTCATAATTTTTGGATATTTTCGAATTTTCAGTTAAAAAATAAAATACTTTATAAATAAACATTGTGTATTATGACATCATAATTACCCAAAAGTGATGAAATGAATATTATAATATTTATAAATGACCAAATATATTTTTTATCATTAAAATAATGATATTTTAGGTTTTTTTTATTAATTTTATAAATCCATTATGAATCCTCCACAAACAGTAATATGTATTAATTTAAAAAAAATTCATATAGAGTATGACTAACCTCAAAATAAAAATGTGAATTTTTAAATGATGTTCATACCTTGGAATAATAAAATATTGATAACCACTAACATTTGGCAGATAAAGTTGGCAAAAACCATGGTATCGTCTGTTGTTTTGGTTATTTTATTATGTTGAGTCTAAAACCTAAATAATAAATAAATATACCTCTTTTCATATATAAACCGACTCAAAATCATATTTTTATAATGACCCTCAAATTTAATAAATTAAAAATACATAAATTCTTTGGAATAATTAAAAATTATAGAAACAGATGCCCAATGATTGTATTAGTCTAGTTCTATTGGAAACATGGAATTATATACACTTATTCATATGTGAGTTGCATTATGTCTATATAGGTTGTTACTGACTAGAACACTACATAGACTCATATAACATAATACATATCATCCTAACCTAGGTAATGAAGCATAAAAATGGGAGAGATCAAATTCATAGTATGAGTAAAAAAGGGAGATATGTAAGAATAGTCATTAGAATAAGGTATGAGAATATGATCAAGAAAATAGAAGATCATACCATGAATATCAAAGATCGTATAAATGAATCAAAGAATAAATATATGTAGTTCTTTTGACTTGAATCATAATGAAATAGAATACATAATCCATGAAATCAGAAAATATGAATAAAACATGGTATTTTGGAAGATAAATTAGCATATAATATGAAATCCATTTTATGAAATCATCGTTTTCAAGACATCTTGGTAGTATGTGTTCACTCCCAAAACCGTCTGGGTAGTATTTGTTCAATCTTATTGCAATCTTATTAGAATAATATCACTACTAATACCAAATTGGTAGTCATGGTTCGCTCCCTATTCCATCTTAGTATTCATGGATCATTCCTAAAACCATATTAGTATATCTCATGATATGTAAATCATTATCTAGTGCATTGGATAGAGATATAGGTCCCACCCATATCATAGTGAAATCATATATACATCTTCCCAAGAATCTTAAATAATCTTCTCATAACCCATGTAATGAAATGGGTACTATAAACATGTAATCATATCATTAACTATGAGAAAAATATA
Organism: Viscum album; assembly: GCA_963277665.1. NCBI lineage: Eukaryota > Viridiplantae > Streptophyta > Magnoliopsida > Santalales > Viscaceae > Viscum > Viscum album. The sequence goes on from OY728152.1 coordinate 693,299,845, forward strand.
GGTTTCATAAACGTTTCAACAAAAACATAACTCGTAAAAAGATGCGGTTTTCAAAAGCACATAACCTATGAAAGAGAAACGAGTTTCATAAACATCATATAATAAAAACTGAATCCATTCAGTGAAGAAATATTAATGGAAACATTGAATACTTTCTCCATAAAGGTATGTGGTAAAACAATGTATTTAATCTTTGATGGGAAATAATTTTGAAATATATTTCAAAAAAAATTATTTAAGAAAATAAACATTATATTTTTAAATACATTTGTGAAAAAATATGTGAAAACATTGTTTTTGAATAAAATAGTTTTTTCACCGAAGAGAGTGAAAGCCATATTTTATATAAAAACATTATATTAAGCAACAAAGAGTGTAAAATTGTACTAATATATCAGGATATTGTTAATAACTAGAGGAGAATAAAATTCACGACTGTTCATTAGAGATGGATCATGATATTTCACTAATTTATGCATAATCATATTAAATCTCAAAAAAAATGAGATTGTTTCAATAAATTTTCATCACATGGTCACATTGGATCGTAATATTCATTTAGAAAAATTAAATCACATGAAGCATAAAACATCAAGGAAAGAATGAGATTATTGATATAAAATGTAAAATGGAAGTATATACACCAGAAAAGGAATTTAGTTGGAAAATAGAACATGTGTCTAAAAGAAGGAAAATTGAGACAAATCTACTTTACCAAATTTGAATCTTTTTAAATATAAATCCCTTGAAATAATGATCATAGAAGATATATGTAAATAACCATAAATTTAAGTATAAGAATCATTGAATACATCCATTGGAAGAATACACGCAAAACCAATGGAATGGGTGGAGAATAAAGTATGTATCTCATGAATATAAAAATTGAGATGAAATCCAAATACCTTGTATCTTGACATTCATTCTACAAATTCATACCATCTTGTATAATAAATATAAATTTATTTTACATATTTTACAGAACCATATTCTTTTATCTAATTTCATATATTTATTTATTATTGTAATGTCTCATAATTTTTGTGTATTAATTTAAATTATATATAATTATATTGAGACTAGGTGCTAAGATTGTTCTCCATTCCGAGGCCCGGAGTGCCTAGAATGTAATTTTTATCTTTTATTTAGAAAAAATAAGTAAACATGTGAGGTTTTTTTATAACAATTAATCGGTTAACATATAAAAAATATAATGGCACTGTTGAACTCAGAACGTTGTGTTACACTTATAAATTAAATAACTTTTACAGGAACGGGTCGAACGAAATAGTAATATATTGGGGTTTTCAGAAAATAATAAAATAACATAAAAAAAGTTATTTTATTTTCATATTCACCATTGAGAGGAAGATGACGGTGTTGTAGTGTGGCGACGAGGCAACATAAAAGCCCATTAAATGGAGATCAATAATGGCTTGTTTTGCAATTGTAACCGCTACATTGTCTCTTAAATTAAAAAGCACAACAAAGGAACATCACAGGGTAAAAAAATGTTGTGACATGTTTAGTTTTTATTAAAATAATGTGTCGGAGGTTTGATAATCAAACCATGGAAATTTTTTGATGAACCTACAATGAAATTCTTCTCCAATAAAGATCAACCAATGTTAGAGAAATCCTCACCAATAATGAACATTGGAGGATCAGAAACGTAGAAAAATCATGTAGAGAACAAAATGAAATATAGGAATTAGAGTTCATTGAAGAATAGAAGAAGATCATGTTTTGATGATGACTAGGAACATCATCCATAACAGATGAAAAATCAGAATATTTGTAGGGATTTCATTTTGCTTGAAATTCCTATTCTTCATTCTAAAACAACCAAAACAAATCAAGAGACAAATAGTTTTTCACTCATATTGGGTGTTCATTTTAGAGGGTGGATTGCATGAGGTTTTTGATAAGGATTTTTGATATATTGAAAAAATTGTGATCCCAAACAACCCATCTTCCAAACTTATAATGCGGAGGGCGAGGGTCAACTCGAACAAGCCCAGAGCCCCTCCTACTTGTGTATTCATAATTGAAGAATTCTTTAAATGGAGTAAAGGTGAGTTTGAGGCTTTAGCAGTTCAGGTGTTAGCCTAATTTTCTTGTAGGAATATTCAGTTGAAGAAACAGACCACCATAGCAACTTTGTTGGCCTGCAGAAGGAAACGATGGAAGCAGGCGGGGGCTCGGAACAGCGGGGGCAGGCGGTGGGAGGCTGCTCGCCGTAGCGGCGAAGGGATACAACCAGTTGTCAATGATGGCATGGAGGGGAGGCACCATCCAACAAAACATGGAGGACTATCCCTCATTCGGGCCGGTCGGCTGAGAAGGTGGCACACAGTCTGTATACCGCATGTGGCAGGACCGATCAGCCTATCATGCTAGATGAAACAGATGCGACCGAGTCACGTCCGACTAAATAGGGTCAGATTTCTATGTGTACCGATCACACGGGGGGGGTCTAGTTCTAGATAATTCCTCCAGGTGATGAATAGTACATGGATATTCCACATCCGGGCAGGAGAAGATGCTGGCTAGACCCACACCAGTGTGTCAGATCATTCTCAGACCCAACCGACCCCTGTTTCACTATAACAAAATTTAACTAATAGAACTTTATTATGATTTAAGAAGCGTTTGCGGCATGAGGACCCTATTGTTGTGCCGGTTTTCAGATATAATCTATGTGAGTTTTGGAAGGTGATGGAATACAGATAGGTTGGATCAAACTCAAATCCCACTGGTCCCATTTTAAAAAAAATGCATATATCTTACCGACCGAGTGTCCATTTGATGAGCTGACTATTGTGCCGGGACCCTTAATATGATATGGTCCTTTATGTAACTATATTCCTAACTTACTGGATGTTGAGTTATGAGATATGGTTTTAGTAGAATAACATACCTGAATCATGTGTGCGATGTTCTGTAATCCAGTGGTTGGTTTTCACGTTGAGAATGAAGAGACATCCTTCTTGGATTAGCATAAGAGGGATCCTTTTTGGATCAAAATTATAGAGAACATTAATGGATCATCATGGAAGTGAAACTTTGAGGACCAGTGTGTGGAAGACCCTTTGTGGATATGTAAGAGTGTGAACCTTCATGTACCGATAGTAGTGAGACCCATTGATGATCATCCTAATAGAGAACTATTGTGGATCAACATCAGAATAAGCATTTTTAGACTATCAACAGAGCCTCTAGACATATTAAGATTATATATCTTTATGAATAATCATATTTACTCTTTTATGTACGTTATAATAGGTGTGATTTGACTTTTACTTTGTTCAATGTATTTTAGATATTTATTGGTGGTGTTTTATTTATTGTATTTCTATTGTGGTATTCTTCCCGTGACTATTTATAAGAGATAATTGGGGGTCATGGGATACCTATTAAGGTTTTATACTAACCCATACATAAGCATCCCCTGCATGTGTTGTGTCTTTTGCAAATGACTGATGTAATGACGTCGAACCATTTGGTCTGGTAAATGGTGGAGGTCAGTGAATTATGAGTGAATGAGACAAATTCCTATAGGTTTATGCTTCAATGCCTCTACACAGTAGGTAGAGACATTAGGGTGAACTTTGATAGTACTGTTTACTTTGTTGGTTTATGGGCTTGTATTCTGGCCACATTACATTCAGTTTACACCCATTACTCTCTGTGGCGGTACTTTGTGGAGGTTGTACTTATTTTCCATTGTGGTTTTCATTGTGCAGTATGTCATGTCTATGTGTGTTGATGATTAATGTAAATGTCCTCCATTTTTTGGATATTCCATTCCATTGCTAGTCACCAACCTCTGTCCTGTGGAAGACGTGATGGGGGAAGTCACGACATGGGTCATGGGGGACATTTCATGACAATGTGTTATCAAAGGATGGTCAGTTCTACCTGAGGAACTGTGATCCTCTATTTTCCATGGGTTAAATTATGTTAAGTGTCTTAAGTTTTTTTTTAGTCTGGGGAGTCCAGTGTTGGGGAAACTAACGACTTATCCATACATGAGGATGTGTAGGTGTAGGGACCACTTACAGTGATTTCACTTTCATGTGGTGTACTAGAAACACCACTATCCCTGGAGCAGTAGTTTCTACTAACCCCACCAGTGGATAGTGCACGCCGACAAAGCACCCTGCATGACATCCAAATATAGAGGCCTATGATGATCGAGGCATGATATAATCTCATGTTGTTGAGGATTTTATTGAGGCACATATGATGGTTTTTTTCTAGGTAGATATACCTATAGACAATATGGTGGTCTTAATGTCTATGATTTTTCATCACACGATAGGGAGATGGGGGTGCTTGAAGCTCCCGACATACAAAGAGGGGAACCATTCCTAGTATGATTTCAAAATACTCCTTAGGAAAGAGATCATACAATCTACACTACACTTATTGTGTATTTAGGAGATACTTCACCTAAAGAAGGGCAACATGACTGTGGCCCAGTACATGGTCATATTTATTGACCACTCACGCAAATCTACAGACATGGTATGAGAACCTTTATTTAGGGACCAAACTATTGATAAGGGACTCCCATGGGAGATTATGCAATCAATGATATCACTCAGCATCCCAATTTTGGATGGAGTGCTAGAGAAATCTATAATAATAGAGATATTCCTAGCCAAGTAACCACTGACGATGAGAGACACCACTAGACAATAGGTGGCTGAGTTATCTGCAACAGGCAGTAGGAATACAATGTGGAGGCCTAAACAAGCCAAGAATTCTGGAGGAGGACCACATGATGCAGGGTCGAAGGTGAAGAGATTTCAATGAAGTGGATGTTAAATAAGGGATAGGGTTTGTTGCTCTAGAGCGGGTAAAGACACAAGGCTCGTGACTACCCAACCTAAAACACAAATGATTAGAAGATGGTCATGGATCCTCCATCGTAGGGGCAGAGGTTTAGGCGAGGAGGATCATTCGGTGGAAGATGTGGCTGGGGAGCATGCCGAGTGGAAGGAGGTGGACAATGGTTCGAGGTACTACCCCCCCCCCCCACCCCAAGTGGTCCACCACATGCTCATAGAGCCAACAGGAAGGGGGGATCTCAAATTCATCGTATAGAGGCCAAAAACCACGATGCTCTAGTGATTATTAGAGGTATGATATGTGTTTTCTCCACCTTAGATGATTTTATTATAGACATAGGTTCTAGTCACACATTCTTTTACAAAGACCTCATTTTAGGCTTAGAAAATCTGATGGAGCCACTGTTTTGATCGTTGCGATTAGAGACTCATATGATATGGTATTTGATACTCACACATTAGTGCCCACAGTGCGAGCTTAGTCTAGGAGGCAGGTTCTTTGGCTACGATCTCTTAGTAGAAGTGTCGTGGTCTTACGACATCATATTGGGTGTGGACTGGTTATCTATAGTATATTATTAGATCGAATAATTTAGGTGCAATGTGTGGTATGTCCGCGAGGATGGAAGACCGTTTTCATTCACCAGCGAGAAGGGAACCTTTGTAGCACAAGATGGATATAATAAAATTAGGGTGCAACTAATCACTCACCTGTTTGCTGGCCTCACCCTCAGTGTGGTGGACTAGTGGAGTCTGATCTTTCCTGCAGTGGTGGAAGAGTGTGTGGATTTATTTATAGATGATGTCGTAGGACTACCTATTCAAAGAGAGGTATAATTCTAGGTTGACTTGTACCTAGGTACGACAATGATATCTACACCTATATATTGTATGGTTCTTGCGAAGCACCAGTAGCTAAGAATGCATTTGGAGGACATGATGAGTAAGGGGTTCATAAGACCCAATGATTCCCTATGGGAATCCCCCATGTTGCTTGAAGACGGGAGCTTGAGACTATGCATCGACATCTGTCATCTGAACTATGGGGGACATGAAGAATAAGTATCAACAATTCAGAATTTATTACAACTTCAATCAACATAAGGGAGTGAGGTGGTTTTTGAATATCATCCCCAAATCAGGATATCATCAACATCTGGTACGAGATGAGGACATGCTGAAGACAACCATTAGACGATTATACAACCACTATGAGTTTTTTTTCATTCCTTTCGACATGAATAATTCCCCAAAGATATTCATGCTACTCTAGAACATTATATTTTTTCCTTACCTAGTTCTTTTCATGGTATTCTTCATTGATGACATCATTGTGTACTCGTCGTTGGAGGAGGAGCATGATACACATCTACGTGTATTCATGGATACACTCAAAGAGCACCATCATATTGTTAGATCTTAGAGTGATAGTTCTAGATTTTGGAGGTCCACATTTTTGGAAAATCATCTCAAAGGTGGGAGTTGTGGTTGATACGACAATGATAGAGGCATTTCATGCATGCGAGTGACCTAGGAGCATGATTGAGGTGTAGAGATTCAATGTGTTTTCTAGGTACTACCAGAGGTTCATACCCAACGTTTCGAGAGTTGAAGAACCCTATTCATCTTTTAAAAAATGTAAATCCTATCGTAGGGATGGAGAGGTTCCATAACAGTTTATTGGAGCTGAGGTAGAGACTAATGAGTGCCTCCATCCAAATACTACAAGAAGAGGGAGTTGGGTATATAGTCTTCTGCAATGCATCATGGACCAGGCAATGTTTTTTCTTGATGCAGGAGTGATTAGTGATCACCTAATGATCACGGTAGATGCAGATGCATGATCATAACTATGTGACCCTTGACCTATAGTTAGTAGAAGTGGTCTATGCCGTGAAGATGTGGCAGAACTACTTGATGGGCTAACAGTTCATTGTCAACTCTGACCAAAATAGTATCAGGATATGTCTTCTCATAGATGGATATGAACATGACAATGAAATGATGTTTTGAGTTCGTCCAGGACAATGACAATGAGATATTCCATACTTCTTTAAAGGGGAACATAGTGCTAACAAGTTCAACAAAAGGGCTAGTTTTAACCTATTAAGTGAGGAGATGGAGAAGCTTGATGCGATGTAGATATCCATTCGTGGATGATGAGGGATTATATCACCTTTAGTCCATGTATTTCACTCCCCCACTCATTCTGCGAGTTTGGGAGGCACATCTTGTGGATGTTGACTATGAGGATCCACACTCTCATATATCCTCAGGACAAGCTTCAGATGAATTTTTAATTTCTAGGGAGAACATCATCCTTTTCAAATGATGCGCTATGTTGCCTGTGATGTTACAAGAGGAGGTGTTGAGGGACTTCCTTAATTACCCTTTGGTGGTATATCCTAGTGAGACAAAGATGTATCAGGACCTTAGATGTCAGTACTTGTGGAAATGGACGATGAAAGTGGTGGAAGATTTCATTCCATGATGCCTCACGTGTCACCATGTGAAGGTCGATCATTAGGTCCCATTAGGACTGACACAACCACTTGAGGTACCAGGCTGATGTGGGTTGTAATCTCCATTTACTTCGTGATGGGGTTACCATGTATGTCCTGGGGCCACGACACTATCTATGAGATCATTCACCAACTCACCAAGTCAGATCACTTCCTAACAATCCAGGAGTAGTGATTGATAGAGGGATTGACACATTTCTACATCTATTATATAGTAAAACATCATGTGATGCCTTCGATAATAGTCTCAAACCATGTTGCACTCATTACATCCCGATTCTGGAAGGTTTTATATGAGGAATTTGCGACTCAGCTACACTTAAGAAAAACATTTCTCTCCATAAATATGGTTATATGGAGATGACCATAAAGAATTTGGAGGACAATCTCCATGCTTGAGTCCTATATTTCAGTCATATTTGGGAGTACCATCTCTCACTGGAATATTTTTCATTCAAAAATAGATATCAATCTCCCATTGGAATTCCACTGTTCAAGGGCTTGTATGGGAAGAAATGCAGATCACCTCTATGATGGAGAGACTTTGGTAAGTCATCACTCAGGGGTCCAGAGTTAGTACGGGCTACCACTGAGAAGGATAAGATTAACTATGAGCGAATGACGATTGTACATAGTAGAAAAAAGTCATACGACGATAAGAAATGGTTTCCATTGGCGTTTGAGGAGGGGGACCATTATACCCATCAAGCCTCTCCCAGAGTGAGATTGCATAGATTTTACAGGGGTATCAAGTTATATCTGTGGTCCATCATAAATTTATAGATTCTCAATAGAGTTGGTGAGGTGGCAAACCACCATGATATTCCCTAAAAAATTCACTTGGTGCATGATGTTTTTTCAAATTTCAATGGTGAGGTGGTACGTGGATGATCCATCACACGTCATCAACAATGGAGAGTTGGAAATTGAAGATGGGACAATGTTTGTGGAGTTCCCAGTGTAAATACAGGATCAAAAGAATTAGATTATTCATAGATGGTTGAATCCCCTAGTGCGCATTCGGTGGCCGCACATGAACCACCAGGAGATCACATGGGAGCGAATGGCTCATATTCGTGCTTAGTAACACAATTTGTTTGATTAGACATTGTTTTGTATTTAGAGGACGTAATGACCAATGGTCTATATAATTTAATGTCCCATAATTTACATGTTATTTTTTCAAAATTATATAGTATTATTTCAAAACCAGGCACTGAGATGACACTTTATTCTGAGGCCTTGGGTTGCCGAAATGTAATTTTGATCATTTCATTTGTTCACATTAGTAAATGTGTGAGTTGGTTTTTATATCATTTTAACTGGTTTATAGATCAAAAATATGAGGGCACTGTTGAACTCTGAATACCGAGATTAACCACGAAATGACATAACATTGACGGGCAATGGTCGGACCAAAAAGATAATTTTTAAAAATTCAATAAAATATTAATTTTTTTTGAAATAATTAATTTTTTTCTTTCACACTATTGGGTGGAAGACGATGGTTATGTGTTGTGGTGAAGAGTTAAATACGAGTCACATTAAATGAGGATAATTAATGAATCATTGTGAAAGCATAACTGCAAGGCTATTTAATAAATTAAATATCATATATACCTATGGTCACAAAGTAATAGATACACAAATACATTTTTCATTTTATTATTATAATGCATTGGAGTGTTGAGAATTAATCCATGGGTATTCTCAATGACCCTACATAGGAATTTCCCTCCAAAAATGACCAATGAACACTAGAGAACCCCATACTAATAAAGATTTCTAGAGGATCAGATCATGGAGTAAAATATCATGGTGGACATGATCAAATCCGAGAAATGATGATCAATGAAGAACGATAGCGGCCCATAGGTCGATGATGACTTGGCAAATAATTCATCGCCTATGACATATCTAAATCCCAATAGGGATTATATTGTGCATTATTTTTATAGTTATTCATTATAAAACTACTAACATGGATCAAACCAAAAACAATATGATATTTGGATCAGGTGTTCTTGTGGGAGGGTGCCTTCATTGGGGTTTAGCATAGCGATTGTTGATAGCATGATAGAAATGTGAACCCAAACCTCCATTATTCAAAATTCTAATGTGGAGGGCACAACTTGATATGAAAAAGGACAGTGATGATCCTCTATGTGCATTCATTGTGGAATAAATATCAAAATGGTGGCATGGAATGTTTGTGGATGATGTAGTGATGGTAAAAGCCCTACAGTCTCATAGGCGTAGATGGTTCGAGAAATAGACCACCAATGAAACATCAGTGACCCACAGAAGGAACCAATGAAATGCCCATCGACATTCCATGATAGTGAAGGTAGGTGTTGAAGGTATATGACTAGTTTGTTGTGGGAGAATTGATGTGTGACACTGGACGGTGCCATGTGGAGGTGTTGTCCGTGTCTGGACTGCTCAGGTGAGCTAGAAGCACGTGGTCTGTCAGCCATGTCTGAGAGGACCGGTCATCCACGAGGGAAGAAATTGAAATTGTAGATCTGCATCTGTATAGACCTAGCTGTTTTTCTATGCAGACATGTCATAGGGGAATGTGGTGCCAGCTGGCACCACCAGTTAATGAATCGGACACGACTAAGCCGCATAAGGCCTTGAAAAGCCGGCCCACCTCAGTCAGCCTAGAAATTCCAGTGGGTCGTACTGGCCCTACCAAGCCAAACCCAGTACCCAATGGTAATGTTTGATCCCATGTATTACCGAATCAAGGTGTGGATGGATTGAGTCATTTCAACTGGGTCAGAACAGACACAAACCCAACTAGCCCTCATTTCACTTAAATGCTTGAAACTAATTGACAAGGCGTCTGATTGATGCGCGATCTACCACACAAGGACCCTTGAGATGAGATTTTCCATTCGAGATACTCTATGTGGGTTTTGGTATAGGTTGGAATGTAGCATGGATGGATTAAACATTAATCCAACCATGCCCTTTTTACAAAAATTCTCATATCTTAGAGATCAGGCATTCGTTCGACGCACCATCTATTGAGTTGGTTCCCATACAATGAGATGGCATTTTGGGATAATATTATTGAATTTTATTGGTGTTTGAGGTTATAATGATGGTTTAAGGAGTATATCCCCATAGAATTAACCGTTCTAAGTATAGGAATATCGTCGATGGGTTTAATGGGAAGAATGAGGAGAAATACTCTATGGATCATAATAAAGTGATCCTTCATGGATTAGTGAGAGAGATACCCTTCATGGATTAGCTTGAGTGTGACCCTTCATGGATCATCATAAGAGAGAACCTTTATGGATCTAAATGAGAGTAACACTTCATGGATCATTTGTAGCAATACTGGTACGAGATCAGCAGGAGTGTAACTTGTCTTGAATCGGTATCAGATTGATAATTCATGGATCAGCAACAGGAAACCTCAAAAGAATAAAATTATCTTGCATTATGAATAATCAAATTTACATATATAATTTGGTTATACCTAGAATGAGATATATTATACATTGTGCAATTTTTTAAGATCTTTCTTTGTCGTGTTTCTTTGGTGGTATTTCCATTGCAGTATTATTCCCGTGAGAATTATGAGATATGTTTAGGGGTCTCCAGGTCCCTTCTGAGATGATATATCACAACTAAATGGGATTTTCCCACGCATGATATGGATTATGTAGATGATTGGTACCATGATGCAGACCTTCCTAGTCTGGGACATAATGGAGGTCCATGAGATTGGAGTAGATGGGGCATACATATACATATTCATTATTAACTGCCACTAACCTATTGGTAGAGACATCATGGCAAACATCGACAGTTCTATTTACATTGTGGGTTCTTGGGCTTGTATTCTAGAACAACTACATTACATTTAAACCATTCACTCTTTGTGGTGGGTTTTCATTATTTTTACGTTGTGGTTTGGTTGGTTCAGTATTCCATGTCTTAGTGTGTACATGATTGTAGATAATGCCATCCCTTTTTCGGATTTTCCTGTCTGGTGCAAGTCACCAACCCCGGGCCTATAGATGGAGATGTTGGGGTAGTTAAAACAACGGATCCTAGGGTAGGTTCATGATAATTATTACCTTATATTACAATCTTGTTAAGAATCCTACGCTAAGGTTTCAATTTGGGTAATATCCGCTTTGTTATTTGCATGTGTCTTAGTTTTGAATATCTTATGTCCTTATACTTATATAAGGATTATAGAATATAAATAATGATATAAACTAGTACCTCGCTCGTGCATAAACAAGGTGATATAATTCAAATAAAATTATAAAAAGTGTTTCAATAGTTTTAGTTGTAAATAATTATAATTACTTAAAATATGATAAAATTATAAGTATATAGATAGATAATAATGAAAACAAATAAAAATAAGAACATGTATTTGAAAAATATATACGTAAATTATAGAAAAGGAAACAACATTATGTAATATGTTAGAGAAAAATATAACATATCATTTATATTTCTACGTGGGGTCATTAAGTGGTATTATAGTATGGATTTCATGTTTATAATATGTAATAGTAATATTTAACTTCCATGTTGTGATTGGATAGGAGGGTGAAATTGAAAGGAAAAAAAGGAAAAAAATTGAATGAGTGGAACATATAAATGAAGTGATTAATAGTGGTCTGTGAACTATATTAGAGGATCTGTGGAGGTAGAGGCAAAGGTTTAAGGGGAGGTAGTGGTGGAGGAATATGTTAGCCGATGAATAGAATGGTTGTAAAACCTACATTTGTTCTGAATAGAACAATGAAATCATACTTACATAATTAAAGCTAACATTTCCTTATGTCTGGTCTTTTCTTTGGCTTGTTTGATAATACTGATCTTGTAGTCCAAGATGCAGATTGTTGAGGCTCCGTAGAAAAAGAAGCTAAAGATGACTAATTATCATATTCAAATGTTTCTAATGTATAAAAAACAATATATAGTGTATTCAATTGTTAAAACAAATTACATAAAGTCCAAAATAAGAATGAAGGGAGGATTAATCCATGATTTTTGAAAAAGTTACATTCATTTATATATTGTGTAACTGCAAATGAAAAATGATGGATAAAAAGGAGGATAATTATAGAATTTTAGGAAGACATAGATGTTACAGAGATCCAAAATTTTAGGATATCTGAAGGAGGAATTTAGTGCAAAAAAATTACTATATAGTAGATGAAAATATACTTCAATGTGATGCTAGAAGAGTAGAAGACTTTAATGGATTCAGTGGGCTAGATAAATTGAAACATGATGTTATCATCAACCAATAAAGAAATGAAGACATTAAAATGATAAGATTCACTGTTATGAATTCAAAAAATATATGCAGATATCCATCTTAATTAACCAAACATGTACAACGTGATTAAGTCCATCACATTGGTTGATTAAAAGGATCATGTATATAATCACTCTATAAAATTTAAAAGATTACATTTAATGATGTTTAGGTTTACATGGTACCAACTTCAACTAAAACATCTCATTTTTCATGCAAAATCTTTTTCTTCATTGCGAGCACATATCCTCAAATCAATAGAATTCACCCATCAAAATCCATTGAAAAGAAAAAAATATGTATATCATCATTAAACAATTAATGAATAAAAAAATAATATGCATTTATACATAAAATCAGTAATAATTTTAAGAAATTTGTGACAGTACCATCACAATCAGGTAGAAACATTCTCAGGATTTACACCATACCAAGAAAAACCCATTCATTAATGTGAAACCATCTCCTAAAATTAATATAAGTAACACATCACAAACAAATCAAAGAAAAAAATAACCATTGATGTACATGAGAGAAAAAACCAATTAATGTGCACTCATATTAATAGACCTTTTAGACCACTCAAACCCCTCCCATTCAGAAGATTGATTATCACGATAAAACAAAAAAATTGTAATGTTTTTTGATAACTACATGAAATGTGTCTCCAATAATACATACAATATGTTTAGAAAAATTTTAAAAAATGACATTGTTAATATCAATGACCTTTTAACTATTGTATCGTCATTATAATCATAAGGCGATGCTCGATTTTTAGCATTAAGATATTGAACTCATATGTCTTCATCCAAAATAAATATTTAATCTATGGAGAAAAGGTATCTGGATGTAGAAACCTCTTGTAATACCACATAATAGGGTTTAGAAAATTTATATAAAACATCCACAATACTGATCAAATGATTACATATTATTGTTTGACATTTTTTAATATTAAATGTTGATTACAATTTTATTCGTTTATGTGTACTCACATGAATAACCCTTTGAGATCACACAAACTCAACCCATTTAGATTTTTTATTATTATAATGCAGAACCAATGGATTTAGGTTTTGGAATGGGTAATTAATTTCATACCTGATATGTGAATAGGAGATGCTGGAAAAGAGCTTCGAAGATATGATCACAAACCTAAAATTAAGAATAGTAGAAGTCTGTTATTTTAAAATAGAACTTGAAAAATCAAAAATCTAAATTTGAACCTGATATAATATGTGAAATGATATGAAAAAAATTCATAATCAAGGTGTTAGGTTTTGGAATAGGTAATCAATCTTATACGAAATCTAAGAAGTTGATGTTGGATGTAATATGAGATACAATACATAGTCGAAGTAAGCAAGATGAGAAGAGGTAATCACAAAACCTGAACTACAAAGATGATATGAGATTTAATAGGGGTTATGATAAGTAGTCGGAGGCAGTGAGACGATGATACATGACCATATAAATGATGTTAGAAGTAGATGTGGAATGAATGAGGGATTACAATGATTGTAGAAATAGAGAAATATCTATGTATGACTATTAAGGAAACAATTTCATATAAAGAAAATTAATAAATCCTGTAAAGAACAGAAGAAAAAATATTCATAAAATAGTGTTATGTTTTTTATGTTGAATAAGATAAGACATAATTGAATCCATCCATTATCCATCGTAATTAGTATCTACTAAAAAAACTAAAAACCTCAAAACATCCAGTTCACAATAGAATGCCAGTGTATATATTTCCAAACCCTGAAAAGAATAATGTTGATGCATGAATTATTTATTTGAACCACATTTAAAAAAATCAAATCCACTATGATCACATGGCACGTGTTCATTTATGATGCCTTTCCCATGTGGCTTGGGTTTTCATAGATGAATAACTTTTGGGAATACATCCAAAAACATGAAAAACCATTTTATGCTGTGAAGGTTGTGAGATAAAGGAATATTTGTGTGAACAAATTATGGATGTATAAAAGGTGAAATCACAAACGATATTCATGAAGATAATTAACTAATTCATAATAAAAAAAATTATAAAATTAAATTATAATCTGATGGAATGTGAAATCGATTATGAGATTATGTGCTGAACCAAAAATGTATGATTGTAGCAGTTAAAAATTCAGGTGGGATCGATGCACGGGTATATAATACCTGAATAATTTCATACAGTTTCTACACATTAGTGTATTACAACTGGAAGAATTTTGGAATCCACAACAACCCTTTTCTAAGGCACGTTGTAATAACGTTTTCCATATTAAATAGAATTAATCTTGACCTGAAATCATATGTAAAATTAATAAAATGATAAAAACACCAATTGGATCATTAATGACAAAAGAAAAAATATTAATTATAAGATTGAAAATAAAATGATATCGCAAATACACCCTTTTTAATTCCATTGATGTTGGAATATTGAGAAATATCAGTTAAACATGAGATTCTTCCCTGCAATGAATACATTAAACAAAAAAACATGAAACCATGTCATATTATGGAAATATGATCAAGGGGAATGAGTATCTACTTATAAAACATTCATTTTCCAAGCATGGAATGAAAAATGCATCACTAATCGCTCAGAATTTGGGTTTTATAATTTTTTAACCTCTATTAGAGACAAATAAAAATCACTGAAAATATTCATTTGAATACCAGTTAATCGAGAAAATATGGGAACAACATAAAACATGATATTTTCAGTGATTAAAATTGAATCATCAGAGAATATAATCCTAGAAATTGAAAAGAAAACAAATCCAAAAACAATTAATGAAATCACCATAATCATATTTCCCACAAGAATGAACTTACTAAATAGCAACACAAATAAAAAAGATGACATTTATAAACTACTATTTTAATGCAAAAGGGTGAGATTTGTGTCTTGGGATAAATTATAAGAAGAAAAAAATGATTTTCTTAATAAAAATCATATTGGGACAAGACTGCAACCTATTTTTAAGGGATAATTTGGAAGGACTAAACACAAACTACTTTTTCCACTCTGTTTCAATAATTTTGGGCCTGAACAAATACCTAATTTGTTAAAATATTATCTCATTATGAATAGACTAAAATTATAAATTTAAAAGAGGATCATAATGGTGAAAAAATTTTATGAAGGGTAATTTACCATATATGGGATTATTCTGGAGGTGGGGCAGGTAGAAGACAAGCATGGTGAGGCAGAGGAGGTTGAAGAATAGTAGTAGGAGTCATATTAGGAAGAACCGGAGTACCATTAGTAGCTACTAATGGAGAAGAAAGAGTTAGATCAGCCTAAGTTGGAGGAGTGTGAGGAAGAGGAGTATGAGGTTGAGGATCCTGGGATGGAGGATCATGGGGTGTTTGTTCTCGAGGAGGAGGAGTCTGATGCAGAGGAGCTAAAAGTGGAGTAGCCAGAAGAGGAGGATTCATGCGAGTAGTAGCCAAAAGGATGATTGATTGTTTTGTGTTTGGGGAGGAGGTGGAGGCGGGGGAGGAGGAATGTGTGGAGGCATAGGCCGGGGGGGGATATATGGAGTGGAGATTCAGGGAGGGAAGTGGGAGAGGGGAGTGAGGGAGGGTAGCGGGAGAGTGGAGCCGGGGACGAGATGAGAAGTGAGGGATTCAGGGAGGATGGCACATATGGGGAGCGGGGGCGTAGGTAGGGGACCCTAGATGGATGGGTTTATAGGATGTGGTTATAGGGTTCGAGAATGGAGGGGGAACGAATGAGAGTAGTTACATGGATGAAGGTGAGAGTGGTTACATGGATGACGGTAAGGGTGACATGTAATCAAGAAAAATTGTAGGACTATAATATATAATAGATATCATGTGTATTCTGTATATGTGTATTATAATAATATATATAATATAGATTTACGAAATGAAATACAACTATTGGAAACAGACCCTATATCTTCGGTTTTTTAAAAAATGTTTGTATATGAATTGGATGGGAACATATTCCCACGGTTTGAAAAAACATTGGTATATGGGGTTTTTCAATGCCTATATCCAGATTTTTTGCAAAAAACTGTGGGTATAGGGTTTTTTGGACTTATTCATACAATTATTAAAAAACTAGGTATAAGTTTTTCCTATATCCATGGTTTTACAAAAACATTTCTTTTGCATTCTTGCATTAGGAAAAAAAATATAAATATCAGATGACCAATTTTTTGGACAGGAACATATATTTTCCAAGGTTTTCCATGTATATCAACAGTAACAATAGAAATATATATATCAATTAGTCAATTTGGAGTTGTGGTAAGGTGCCGGAATTATATACAGGTTGTTGAGGGTTCTAAACATATGGTTGGGTATTTTTTAAAACCTATGCATATGGTTTTGAACAGTGGGTATATGGTTAATGGCATGTTGACATACACTTATTCCCACAGTTACAAAACTATTTGAATAGAATTTTAAAACTATGGTTACAATATATGGATATACAGATGGATAAACAATCCATGGTTCCCAAAACCATTGGTATTTTCTATAGAAATAATTGTTGTGTATATTACCAAGGTAAAAAACGTGGGTATTGGTTCCTTTTCCTGTAGTGTAAACTATTCATAATGATTGAGAGCTCTATGTACGCATGGACACAAATTCGGTTTTTAGTATAATATTTAAAGAATGAAAAAAATAATATATATATATATATATAATATCATTAATGTAGAATTATAATTTTATGTATATCATATATATTAACAAAGTCCATCTTTAATAAATACAATTTACAGTGTGAATGATTCACATTGCATCGAGGCAGAGGTAGTCCATATTTCCTCCAACGAAATTGTCACATTTAAACAAAATGGAGAGTAAAATGATATGTGTTTTAAAAGGAATAAATAAGAATAAAAACATAACAAACATAATATATGGAATATATAAATTGAGTGGCCAATATATTTACAATGAGAGGTGGTAATGGATGAATGAATAATCATCATTATTGAGGCATTAGATTGCTATAAAAATAACTAGTATGTTCGTTACCCATTAGATTTATGTGTGTGTTAGTTTAGGTGTAAACCTTATAAAAGCATAATATTATATTGTAGGTAAATGTTTTTTATACAATAATGGGTTAAGGATAGTTGGTGGGGGAGGAGATGTAAAACAATGAAAATGATATTGAGATAACACACAACCTCTTAATCAGGTAACTCCTTTTAGTTTGCACGAAATGGATTCTATATAATTATTTTAGACCAAGGGGAAACATCAAGGAGTATGGGAGGGATATTGGGAATTATATTTGGTAGATATTGGTCGAAAAATAATTGGTTTGTGATGTGTGAGGAAGGTGTAGATTAGGTGTCTTTTTACATGGGAGGGAAAGGACTCATTTGGTATTTTTGAAAACAAGTTAGGTGTAACAATGTTTTTACCAAACAAAAGTATTTCAAATAATCAAAAACACAAGAATGGAAGTTTCATGGTCGAATAATGGCCATCCAATTGGTGTTGAAGAAGAGGACATGTAATTTGGGAACTTATGTTTATTGTTTATTCCCTTGTTATTCTTAATTTTACATTAAACATTTTAATTAATTTTAATTACTTTCAAAAATATTTTTGGTCATCAAATGTTTTGCTTATTTTACATTATAAATTATGAATATTCCAAAATTCAGAATCCATTATTTGAAATTCCAGTAACAAAAATGGTAGAAATTAGTTTAAAAATAATCCCGTTAACGGGACAACACTGTATGTTTTTAATGGAAAAAGGATCAAAAGATCACTTTCTTATTATATTCATATTCAAAATAAAATTTATTTTAATGAAAAAATATGGGATGATTGATTAAAATTTGATGTAATAAAACATTTAGACTAAATTAAAATATAATTAAACCTTATAAATAAATTAGATGAAAAAGTAGTTTTTAATTAAAATACTATATTTTTCCTCTATTCATTAAAAAATGATGTTTATTTTATCAAATTCAATATTTAATTCTGTCAAAAATTAATGATATTATTTTTCATAGAAGGACATGAAAAGTAGTTCATTTTATAAAATAGTATTGTTAATCATATTAAGAAATTAACAAAAAATATATATCTTGTTATCAATATGATTTATTTATTAAAAACCATATAAACAATTTTATAAAAGTATGTAATACTATTCATATTACTATGTTTAGTGGATATGTTATAATTATCTCATTTAAATATATTTATCAATAAATTGATGTTTGGTGGAAACATCGGTGATTCATGTGACGTACACCAAGTCGCTATTCCATGAAATGTATTCTAGGTCATAAGCTGAGTTGATGTCGTGTGAGAGGAATGTATCACTTAGTACATTATATGACATAAATGAAAATTTAATTTATTTTAGAATAAAACGTTCCATAAATCATAGGGTGTTACATTCAACCTCCCATAAAATTAATTTCCCTCTTGGAATTCATTATTCTGGTGAAAACAAATTATGAAACTTATGCTTCATCATATCTTCAGGTTTCCATGCATCTTCCTCTAACTGGTGAATTCACCACAAAAATTTGACCAAATAAGTGGCCTTATTCCATAGAAAATTATATATATGATCCCGAATATCAACTATTTGTTCTTCATAATAAATATCACAGTCAACAGTTATGACAGCATTGTTTAGTAAAAGTGATTTTGTAACACCCAGAGCTTCCACGATACGCTTCTTTTTCAATAATGCAATAGCTTGCATTGTACACAAGTTCGAGTTCTAACACACTACGACTAATCAAAGTAGCCATTATGAATTGTAACACCAACTTTTTTAATATTATAGAAATTTTATATTTCAAAATGGACTTCATTTTGTATTCGTAATATCGAAATTATCCTAAGTTGCATTTTTTGTAATTTTCTTAGAACTTCCATTTTTTTATGAATATTGAAAAATACACAAAACAACTGTTTTAATAAAAATAAATTAAAGTGATAAATTATACTATAGAGTGTTTTTAAAGTATAATTAGAATATATTTTTACCATTTCATCCAATGGTGGCAATTAGAATTAATTTCATATTGAAATTGGACATAAACAGATGTCAATCTTTTGATATATATTGTTTTTTTAAAAACACGCTATTTGTTGTGACAACAGGAATTAGTTATACAATTAATTAATGCAACTTATATGTTTGGACTTTTTTAAAATATAAATAATTATTGAATTTAGAATATCAATTATATATTAGGGTGAAATTTTGGCATTGTTTTGAAAAACGTCAATTTTTGATGAATAGTGAATCTACTAAGTGGTAGTTAAAAAACCGATTTTCGTTTAAATGAAACATTACCACTTCTATGATTTGATTTTCAAAAATCAGACATACATGGTTTTTATTAGGAAGTAAAATGTGGTTCAATGGGATAAAAATAATTTTTTGGTGAATAATAACTTTTAGGTTTAATTAATCGCGATTAAAGGTAATTAGTGAAATTTAAGGAAAAATGATATTATAAAAATATGAAAATACATTTACACTTGTCCTAAACCTATTGGATGAGTCATGGCAGATCAAGAAAATCCATGGGTCAAATTGGGGATCCCATGGAGCCACACTGGTAGGAAAATGTCATTAAAAACTTTTTATTTAATGTTAAAATAAAAATGTCACAAACCTGAGTTGTATTACTAAATTTTTTTTAAATGGGGTAATACAAGACATATTTTATACTATAAATATTAATTATAAAGATAAAAAGATTTTCAACATCATGATAGTTTTTTTATAATTTTTAGACATTAAATAAATTAAATTATTTTTGACACCATGATGATGCAACAATTACTTCATTAATTAATTATTTAAAGAAAATAAAATGATAATGTAAAATCTAAGACATACACTTATCAAAACCCTATTAGATGTGTATATTTCAAACCCTTATCACCTTATACTCTATATATATAATTGTGGGACCATTAAAATCCGAAACACATTATATAATAAAGTAACATTTCATGACTTTCCAAGAGTGCCACTCCTCTCCTTTTATAAAAGGCCCCCACCACTACAACATTACTCACACCATCAAAGCCTTTTTTCTCGGCCAACCTCTGCCCAAATACTCTATAAACATTTTTATGTTACTCATATAAGCCTAACTTTGGGATGAATTCTTCCCAAGGAAGCCTTTGTCTCAAATCAAAAAAGAGTTACCCGATTTTAAGGTAATGACTCCTCTTATGTTATTTTGTATTATTTTGCTTCTCCAACCCATTAAAATATTTTTATTACTTTATTTTGTTACAAAACCAGTAACTTCAATATACTAGTATGTTTTTATAAGAATTATTCGAGCTACACCTACACACACCTATATCTAATGGTTAAAGAACATATTGTTTCATTGGATGGAAAATTTCTGGCTCACGAAACGATGATTGTTCAACACTCATATAACACCTTAAAAGGTGGTCATTAAGATGTCAATATATTTATATATTATATATAATATGATTATGTTTTCTTTAAGATTCTGTATTTTTCATTTATGTCATACCTTTATGGTTTCCATTAAGGGTAAACGCGATATTTTCATTTTAGGAAGTGCGGAATACCACCCCCTAAAAGTGATTTGAATCATTAATTCCATATGTGGGATTTATAAAAGATAGAGTAAATGTTATTATACATTATATTATACTGTAATTAGATTATACCTTTATATAATTATAACTTCATTCCATTTGATACGAATTAGAAATGAAAGTAGCATTCATGCGTACGTACGGCTTACCGTCTCCATGAACGGTGCATTCCATTTCTTACCTCTCAAAGTTATATAATATTATAAATGAATGTATATACTGGATATATATGATTTATATGATATATAAATCATGAATATAATTATGGATATAATGGATATTTTACCACATGAACAAATTGTAATTATAAGAAGTTTAATTTTGACTCAAGTACCTAAGATTGAAAAAACGACCGTTATTAACTAAAATATTTAAATAATGTTCATAACATGGTAATAAATGATATAAAATGAATAATGAACTCAAAAAAGGTTCTTAAGCAGGTAGGGATTAACTCTAGTTTATTATTTAGGAGGTTAAAGAGCGGTAGAGTCAAGTCTGACACGAGGTAAGGGAATTTCTTAACCCAATTTCCATTCAGTGAGTTAATCTCCTACATTCAAATTATGTCATGATATTATTACGTCATATCTTGTATTTTTAATTTAATTATTTGTAATTATAGTAAATACACATAATAGATCTATTTTTTAAAAAAATTTGTCTTTGTAAGGACTTCGTCTCAATCTCCTTTCATTGTGGTATATTTGGTTTTATACACAACATTAATTTATACGGTGTATAAACCATCTTTGACTTTTACTTGTATTCAAAAGGAATATTTTTATATGAAGTGTTTTTACTAAATGACAAAACTAATGTTTTTTCTTACGTATGCGGCGTCAACGACCTCTCCGCCGCCATGACTACTATTTGAGTTTCAGCTTCCTCTATAAGCCAAAACATTTTTTAAAAGAAAAATAAATACCATGTTTATCTTTTCTTTTACTTTGTTATTGAAAATGGTTTTGATATGGTTTTTATTATATCAATGTGTTGTATTGATATATTGTGATTGATGTGTGGAAATATTATGTTTTCATTATGCATGTTTTATGTGATATAATTATGTTATGGTTTATGTTATGGTTAAACATGTTCATATGAGGAATGCATTGGACTTAATAAATGACGGGTGGAGACCGCTATAGCTCCTAAATGCATCGGTAGGTCTCATGATACAGACTAGTGTCTTGGCATGAGGCCTTGACAAAATCTTATTTGTAGTCCTGGCACGAGGCATTTGCTAAGTGGTTATGATAGTCTGGAATTATGCATTCCATCATTATGAAAGTGGTTATTGATATTGCATGTGATTATTCGACTAGTAGAATATCCATGTGAGTATGTAAATGGAATTATTTAATTATATTTTTTTCCATATTATGTTGATGTACAAGTTTAAAAATGTTTTTTTTAGTTATACATTGTCTTAAATGTTAATTTTTATTTACGAAAGCTTCCAAAATATTGTTATACTTACTGAGCATCTGAGCTCACCCATTTTAATGTTTTAATATTTTCTAGGATGTGAAGAAATATTTTATGAATGACCTGTAGGGATAGTCAGAAGAGGATATGATTGTGGACTATGGAGACTTTGTTATTGTATTTTTTCACTTTATGATGTAATGTAACATTTATGAATGTATCTATTGTTTATAAGGCTACTAAACTAATCGGTCATTCGAGACTTGATCTTTTTTTATCATGATAATGTTACGCAATAATGCTTAGACTCTGGGTAACTTGGGTCGGGGCGTTACAGTTGGTATCAGAGGCAGTTTAGTACTAACCTTGGAAGCCAGATTTAGATAAACTCTGATTAGAGCACATAGCCCAATGATATACATTGAGGATTAGTATAGAATAACTTCTTATAATTTTGGTATTATAGATATTTTTTGAGTTTTATGAGAAATACATCCCTGTCTGGATACGAGCAGGTAGAGGCGGCTCTGGCACAAATGTACCTAGGGGTAAAACCTAAAAACACCACTTTGAGCTAGACTCGAACGAGAACTGGTGCACGACAATGGGCCTTGCTGCACTCATGGTTACGACACTCCTAGGGGATATGCTTAGGATAATTCTCATTTTATTTACAAACCACTATGAAGTGTTATGATTATATACTTTTTCAAAGAAATTTTTTTTATGATTATGGATTATATCCATAAATAGTTCAATTTATGTTAAGTATTTTACAGGTATGGAATTATGTATTTTGATTCATAAACTAATCTAGTTTATTATATAGTTTAGAAATTTCACCTAGTGGAAGGAATGAAAACCGAATCAATGAACGCACTCCGTGTATGAATTTCCATCATTCCCAAGATAATTATTATGGATCTGGAGATATAACTAGGGATGATCAAATTATTACCATACAGGGAAAACTCACTCAGGTTATGAATAACAACCTTACACGTATGGAGCAGCCTGATCCACAACGTGGAGGATCAATGTTAGACTACTTCATGAGGCAACAACTGCCAACATTTAATGGGGGTACAAATACATTAGTAGCTGAGCAATGGAATAAATCATTAAAGAAAATATTCCACGCCTTGGGGAGTAGCGAAAGGGAGAAGGTTATCATTGAAGTCTACAACCTCACTGGAGATGCCGATCAATGGTGGTCGTTGATTAAAAACACAAAGGAAGATGAATAAGTATCAATTATGGAATGGAGGTAGTTCAAGGAAATTTTCTTACAAAAATACTTTCCACATGACCATCGATCAGATATGGAATGACAATTTATGAGTCTGAGGTAGAAGGAGGATGAGAATGTTGCAAAGTATGAGGCTAACTTTACAAGGTTAGCGAGGGATTCTAAAGATTATATACGTAACCCACGAAGTAATATTGATCATTTATTTGATGGGTTAAAACCATGTATCTGTTGATCATTAATCTCACAAACCTTCTCATCGTACGAAGATATTGTCTCATGTGCTATCAAGACGGAAAAGTAATTATCTAAGTCCTATGACTTTAAAGCAAAGCATGAAAAGAAGAGATCTTCTTATAAATCTAGAAATGGAAATAATGGGAAGAAGGGAAAAGTTTAATATCAATCCTTTAGTAAATGTGGGAAGAAACATGCCGGTACTTTCTTGAAGGGAATGAGAGTCTGTTACAAGTGGGGTGAAAAAGGCCACCATGCTCGTGATTGCAAGGGAAAGAAAGTTTCTGTCAATGTGGAATGCTATAATTGTAGAGAGATGGTACATTATTCCAATGAATGTCCTAAGCATCAGGGGAACTTACCTCAGAAGAGGCCAAGGAATCAAGGCCAAGATTAGGCTATCACTACTTCTGAGGTTGAAGCTCCAAAAGACATGGTGGCATATAATTTATTGGTTTCCTCAAGTTTAGAAAATTCATTATTTAATTCTGGATAATCGCATTGTTTCATATCTTCCCAGTTTGCTAAGAAAATTAGATATTTTCAATTTTATATAACAAGAGAATTGTCAGTCAAAACTATTAATGGAAGTATTATCGCAACAATGTTTTGTGAATCAGTCCCCATTAAAGCACATAACTATTCTTTAACTACTGATCTCATTGTCATACATATGATTGAGTTTCATATAATACTCTGTATGGATTGGCATTCAAACTATGATGAAATGATTTATTTTAAGAAGAAGGTGGTTACGAATTTTGATGATGATGATAAGGAACACCTTATTTTTAGAGCAGAATCATCACCACCCAATTCTCATTTAGATCCACCCCTAGTAGCTCAACTAAATTTAATTATTGGGGAGGAAGAGAATGAAATGACTAAGGGTGAGGAATGGAATGTTCAAATAGAGGATGTACATATTGTGAAAGAATATGTAGATGTGTTTTCGGAAGATTTACCTAGAAATCCTCCAGAACGAGAAGTTGAGTTTTCCATTGATTTAATTCTTGGATCAAGGCGTATATTAAAGACCCCTTATATGATAGCCACTATGGAATTAGTTGCACTAAAGAAACAACTATAGGAATTGAGTAATAAGGGATTTATTCACCCTAGTTTTTCTCCATGGGTAGCCCCTGTCCTTTTTGATAAGAAGAATGATGGATCTATGAGGTTGTGTGTTTACTACAGGGAGATCAATGCTATAACAATAAAGAACAAGTATCCCCTATCTCGCATTGATGATTTATTTGACCAATTGCATGGAGCTCAATAATTTTCAAAGATTGACCTTCGATCTAGATACCATTAGTTGTGTGTAAAAAAGGAAGACATTCTGAAGACATCATTTTGAACAAGATACGGGCATTAAGAGTTTACAGTAATTCCTTTCGGATTGACTATTGCACCCTCTGTTTTCATGGATCCAATGAATAGAGTTTTCAAGGAATATCTTGATGATTTTGTGGTGGTATTTATTGATGATATATTGGTATACTCCAAAATCTATGAAGATCATGAAAATCACTTGTGCATTATCTTGAAGACTCATAAAAGACATGAATTATATGGGACGTTTATCAAGTGTGAATTCTGGATTTAGGAGATTTCTATTCTTGGCCATACTATCTCTAAGGATGGAATTTCCGTTGATCCTTCTTTGACCAAGGCAATCCAATAATGGCCAGCACTGAAGAATATAACTGAGGTACGTAGCTTTATATGTTTGGCAGGTTATTATCAACGTTTTGTCCAGAATTTTGCCTAATTGGCTAACCCATTAACGAAGATCACATGTAAAGGGGTTAAATTTTTCTGGAAAATATAGTGTGAAGAATGTTTTGAAGATCTGAAGAGAAGATTAGTCAATGCTCTTATATTGACTCTACCATTAGGGAATGATTGGTTTGTTTTTTATAGCGATGCATCAATGAGAGGACATGGTTGTGTCCTTATGCAGAATGATAGGGTTATTTCCTATGCATCACGACAGCTACAAATTCATGAGCAGAACTATCCTACTCATGATCTCGAGTTAGCTGCAGTAATTATTTCCTTGATGATATGGAGACATTATCTCTATGGTGAAAAATGTGAGATATATACCGATCACAAGAGTTTGAAATATATTTTCTCACAAAATGAACTCAACATGAGGCAAAGGTGATGTCTTGAACTACTCAAGGATTATGATTTCATTATACACTACCACCTAGGGAAGGGAAATAAGTTTTCAGATACTTTGAGTAAGAAAGATCATGGAGTTTTGAACATGATGAGAGTGGAAATGGATCCTATTTTCATGGATCCAGTAAAGATGGATATGGGAATCACCATGGAGGGTGAAAATTCAAAAAAAAATCAAATGGTTTCCAAACCATCATTACTAGAAAGGATAAAGTGTTATCAGTCCAATGATGAAGAGTTGAAAAAAAAGATTAAAGTTGCGAATGATGGGCGATTAAGTGACTTTGTGTATGAAGATGGAATTTTGAAAATTGGGAGGAGACATTGTGTTCCTGATATATCTGATTTAATGTGGGAATTTTTGGATGATTCTAATAGTTCCAATTTCTCTATAGACCCGGGGAGCACCAAAATGTATAGAGATTTAAAGGGCCATTTTTTGTGGGCAAACATGAAGAGGGAGATTTCTGATTGTGTGTCATGATGTATGGTTTTTCAACAAGTGAAACTTGGAAGGAAACTGTCTGGTGGAGTATTGAAACCTCTTCCAATACCTGAGTGGAAATGAGATAATATTATGATAAATTTTTTCATGGGACTACCAAATACTCCTAGAAGGAATGACGCAATATTGTTCATTTTTGATCGTCTCACGACGTGAACACATTTTCTTGATCTAAGTGAAGATCTAACACATGAACGTCTAGCACGTCGATATATTAATCAAGTTTTGAGACTTCATGGAGTACCCCTGTCGATTTTCTTGAATCGTGATTCCCGTTATACATAAAGATTCTGAAAAAGTCTTCAGAAGGCATTGGATACTGAACATCGTTTGAGCTCTGCATACCACCCTCAAATAGATGGACAATCAAAAAGAACTATTCAACCCTTATAAGACATGTTGAGATCATGCTCACATGACATTCAAGGAATGTGGGATCAATATTACCTCTGATAGGATTTTCCTATAATAATAGCTTCCAATCATGTATTCATATGGCACCATATGAAGTGTTATACAGAAAGAGATGTCGCACACCAACCTATTGGGATGACGTTGGTGAATGAAAACTTGTAGGCCCATAACTGGTGGAGGAAATGAAGGAAAAGGTGAAAGTAATCCAAAACCACATCAAAGAAGCTCAATGTAGGAAGAATATTTATGCCAATAACCAAAGGAAGGTTTTTTAATTTCAGGTAGGAGATCATGTTTTATTGAAGGTATCTCCATGGAAGGGAGTTATACATTTCTGTAAGAAAGGTAAATTGAGTCCCAGGTACATCAGACCCATCGAAATTCTAGAACGAATTGGGGTTGTAGCTTACTGTTTGGAAATGCAGCCAAGTCTCTCCAATGTTCATGATGTATTTCACATATCACTATTGATAAAATACATGCCTGACCCAATTCATGTACTCACCAATGAGGAATTAGAACTGGAACCCAATATGTCTTATTGCGAAGAGCCCGTCATGATTCTTTATACAAGAGAAAAAGTGCTGAGAAACCAGACGACTCGTTTGGTAAAAGTTCTATGGAGAAACCATAAGATTGAGGAGGAAACGTGGGAACCCGAGGATCTTATGATGAAGAATAACCTGAGACTTTTTATACAGTGATATTATATGAAATTTCGAGGGCAAAATTATTTTAAGGTGGGGAGAATGTAACACCCTGAGCTTACATGATACTCTTCTCTTTCAATAATGCAATAGCTTGAATTGTACGCAAGTTCAAGTTATAATACACCAAGACTAATCAATGTAGCCATTATAAATAGTAATACCCACTTTTTTAAAATTATAGAAATTTTATATTTCAAAATGGGCTTCTTTTTTGTATTCTTAATATCGAAATTATCCTAAGTTGAATTTTTTGTAATTTTTTGAGAACTTCCATTTTTTATGAATAGTGAAAAACACTTAAAACAAATTTTTTAATAAAAATAAATTATAGTGATAAATTATACTATAGAGTGGGTTTAAAGTATAATTACAGTATATTTTTACCATTTTATCCAATGGTGGTCATTATAATTAATTTCACCTTGAAATTGGACATAAAAAATTGTCAATCTTTTGATATATATTGTTTCTTTAAAAACATGCTATTTGTTGTGACAAAGAGAAATAGTAATAATATTAATTAATGAAAATTATATGTTTGGAATTTTATAAAATAGACATCATTTTTTAATTCTGAATATCAATTATATCTTAGGGTGAAATTTTGGCATTGTTCGGAAAAACATCAATTTTTTATGAATAGTGAACCCAATAAGTGGTAGTTAAAAAAATGATTGTTCGTTTAAATGAAACATTACCACTTATGGTATTTTATTTTCAAAAATCTGGCATACATGGTTGTCATTAGGAAGTAAAATGTGGTTCAATGGGAATAAAATAAATTTTTGGTGAATAGTAATTTTTCAGTTTATTTAATCGCGATTAATGGTAATTAGTGAAATGTAAGGTCAAAATGTTATTATAAAAATATGAAAATACCATTAAACTTGTCCTAACCATATTGGATGAGTCATGGACGACCAAGACAATCCATGGGTCAACATGGGGACCCCATGGATCCACTTTGTTAGGAAAATGACAATAAAAACTTTTTATTTAATGTTAAAATAAAAATGTCACAATCATGAGTTGTTTTACTAAAACAATTTTTAAATGGGGATATACATGTCATGTTTTTGACTATAAATATTCATTAGAAAACTAAAAAGATTTCATACATCATTATAATTTTATTTATAATTTTTAGACATTAAATAAATTAAATTATTTATGACACCATGATGATGCAGTGATTACCTCATTAATTAACTATTTAAATAAAATAAAACGATAATGTAAAATATAAGACATAAACTTCTCAAAAACCTATTGGATGAGTATATTTCGAACCCTTATCAACATATCCTCCAAATATATAAGTTTCAGACCTTTAAAATCTGAAACTCATTATATAATAGAGTATCATTTCATGACTTTCCAAGAGTGTCCCTCCTATCCTCTTATAAAAGGCCTCCACCACTACCACTCACACCTTCAAAGCCTTTTGGATAGACCAACCACTGCAAAAATACTCTCTCAACATCCCTATCTTACTCCTAGAAGCCTCAAATTGGGCATAATTCTTCCCAAGGAAGCCTTTGGCTCAAATAAAAAAAGAGTTAACCGATTTTATGGTAATGCCTCCTCTTATGATATTTTGTTTTATTTTGCTTATCGAACCCCTTAAACGATATTTATTCCTTTCTTTTGTAACAAAACCAGTATCTTCAATATACTATGATTTTTTTATAAGAAGGATTCGAGCTACACTTACACACACCTACATCAAATGGTTAAAGAACATACTGTTTCTGTGGATGGAAAATTTCTGCTTCACGAAACGATGATTGTTCAACAATCATATAAAACCTTAATTATACTGGAATTATATTATACCTATATATAATTATAACTTCATTCCATTAAATATGAAATAGAAATGAATGTAGCGTTCATTCATACGTACGACTCACCGTCTCCATGAACGGTTCATTTCATTTCTTACCTCTAAATGTTATGTAATAATATAAATGAATGTATATACTGGATATATATGATGTATATGATATATAAATCATGAATATAATTTGGGATATAATGGATATTTACCACATGAACAAAGTGTAATTATAAGAATATTATTTTTGACTCATGTACCTTAGATCGACAAAACCACCGTTATTAACATAAATAATTACATTATGTTTATAACATGGTAATAAGTGATATGAAATGAATAATGAACTCAAAGAAGTTTCTTAAGCAGATAGAGATTAACTCTAGTTTATTATTCAGGTGGTTAAAGAGTGGTCGAGTCATGTCGGACACGAGGTTAGAGAATTTCTTAACCCAATTTACATTCTTTCGGTTAATCTCCTACTTTCAAATTATGTCATGATATTATTATGTAATATCTTGTATTTGTAATTTATTTATGTGTACGTATAATAAATACACATAATAGATATATTTTATTTTAAAAATGATCTTTATAAGGAATTCTTCTCAATCTCCTTTCATTGAGGCATATTTGGTTATATACACAACATTCATTTATACGGTGTATAAACCCCCTTTAAATTTTAATTTTATTGAAAAGGAATCTTTTTATACGATGTGTTTTCACTAAACGACAAAATGGAATGTTTTTCTTACGTATGAGGTGACAACGACTTATCTACCGTCATGACTATTATTTGAGTTTTGGCTTCCTCTATAAGCCAAAACTTTTTTTAAAAGAAAAATAAATACCATGTTTTACTTTTATTTTATTTTGTTATTGAAAATGGTTTTGATAAATTTTTTACTATATCAAAGTGTTGTATTGATATCTTGTGATTGATGTGTGTAAATCTTATGTTTCCATTATGCATGTTTTATGTGACACAATTATGTTATGGTTTATGATATATTTATACCTGTTCATAAGAGGAATGCATTTGGACTTAATAAGTGACGGGTAGAGCTCGCTATAACTCCTCGATGCATCGGCAGGTCTAATGAGACAAACTATTGTCTTGGCATGTTACCTTGAAAAAATCTTATTTGTAGTCTTGGCACGAGGCCTTGGCTACGTTGTTATGATAGTCTGTCATTATGCATTCCATCATTATGAAAGTTGTTATTGATATTGCATGTGATTATTCGACTAGTAGAATATGCATGTGAGTATGTAAAATGAATTATTTAACTTTTTTTGCCATATTATGTTGATGTTAAAGATTAAAAAGTATTTTTATTTAGTTATAAATTGCCTTAAATGTTAATGTTTATTTATGAAAGCTTCCACAATATTGTTATCCTTACTGAGCATCAGAGCTCACCCCTTTCAATGTTTTAATATTTTCCAGTATGTGAAGAATTATTTTATGAATGACCTGTAAGGATTGTCAGAAGAGGATATGATTGTGGACTATGGATACTTTTTTATTGTAGTTTTTAACTTTTTGATGTAATGTAACATTTATGAATGTATGTAGTGTTTCTGAGGCTACTAAACTAATCTATCTTTTGAGACATGATCTTTTGTGATCACGCCAATGCTACGCAATAATGCTCTGACTCTAGGTAACTGGGGTCGAGGCGTTACAGAAGTGGTAGGTATATACTTCCTCAAATGAGATTCATGGAACACATCACATACATGAGAGAGATTTTTAGGAAGTTCCAATCAATAAGCTACCATCCTGATAAGATAAATAATTTCAAAGGAACCTATAAAAATATGTATTATTTACCCTGTATTATTGATTCTTATAGCCTTCTTATAGGTAGAGATTCATAGAAACACCATTTCACCAACTTCAAATTCTATATCTTCCCAACTATTAATATCATTTGTTTTCTACCAACATGATCTTGCTTGATATGAAATTGAAAGTTTCTAACCTTCTCATCCATTTCTTCAACTACATCAGGTCCTAGTAGATTTATTTCTCCAAAATCATCTGATCACATTTAAGATCTAAATTTCATCCCATATTGGGCATCATATTGTTCAATATGAATGCTTATGTGAATGTTATTGCTGTATGAAATCTCAGATATAGGAAGGTTTTGATCGCAACCATCTTTGAAATATAATAAATAGGATATCAAAATATCCATTATGGATTGAATTGTTTATTCATATTGATCACCTGTCTTAGTATTATAAGCAGTGGTGAAATTCGATTCTGTATCATTTTCTAGCTAATGACTTCTCAAGAATTTGAGGTGAACCTCATAGCCTGATTTGATACAATATAATGTGTAACTCCATGCAAAATTACCAATTCATTATCGTATATCCTAGCCAGATTATACATAGAAAATTATTCTATATTTGCGAAGAATTGTGATGGATTATTAAGGTGATAAACTACAAAACATATAAAATTAAACCCTTTAGAGATTTTGTGTAGTCAAATTAAAAAAATACATAGTGATGTTTTCCCATTTCCATTCTGGTATCGGTAATGGACGAAACATCCAATTTGAATTTTTTCGTTTATCCTTAACTAGTTGGAATGCCATGAACAGATGTAAAACCACCATGATAAATCACTTAATTACATTCCAGCCGACGTATTATTTCAAATCCCTATGCATCTTCCTACAACTATGATGAATAGAGAATAAAGAACTACGAGATTCCACTAATATCCCATTCATAAAATCTGGTATGGAAGGAACATATACATTTTTTCTAAAACACATCATTCCATCTCGATCAAGGAAAATCTTAGGAACATTTCTTAATTTCTTTTGCATCTCTACAGCTTCAATCTAATCCTCCTAAATCATCACATAGATAGAGGTTTAATCAAACATTTGATAAATATAATATTTCCCATTTTCCATCAATATTTTTAGATATATCAATTGAAAATCAAAAAATATTGGATCTTTTGTGATCCACATAATGTGTATGATAGCATGATCCTTCTGAATCAAAGAATCATCCACCTTGATCGCTTTTCCCAGGGTGGTAATATAATGATATGCTGTAATCCTTTATCAACTCAATACATCTTCTCTCACACATGTTCGACTCCTTATATTTTAATATATATTTTATTCTTTTATGATCGGTATAAATATCACAATTTTCTCCATAAATTTAATTCCTCTAAATCATTAATGAATGTATTACTACTAAAAACTACAAATAATGATTTGGGAATTTTTTCGCACGAATATTCAACTGTCATGATGCATAAGAAAAAAACATGATATTGTTCATAAGAACACATCCAACTCCCTTATTGGATACATCTCATTAGATTAAAAACCCTTCTCAACTACAGGGATATGTAAGCATAGTTCAAATAACAAACCTCCTATTTAGTTCCATGAAAATTTCATCGCATTATTCCATCCAGAGGAACCTGAAACCATTCCACAGTTACATGGATAGAGGATTAAATAGTTCTGATAAAATCTCCACAACCCATTGATTTTATCCAGCTAAACCAATATATCTATGAATCTTAGTAACCATGGTTGGTTTAGTCTACCCTTCAATTACCGCCATCTATAATGTATCTACTCCTATACCATCTCTTTAGATTATGTGACCCAAAAATGAAACCATTTATATTTAGAATTTATAATTTGTAAAATATTCATATTGTTTCTCATTTCTTAGGGTCTTTAGTACTATTTTAAAGTGATATTAATGCTCTTAATTTCTCATTTAATAGATAAGAATATCATCTATATATACTACCAAAAACTGATTGAGTTAATATATGAATAATCTATTCATTAATCCCATGAAGATATCAGGGGAGTCAGTAAGACCAAAAGTCATCACTATATAATTATATTTCCATATCTAGTCTGGAAATATGTATTCTGTATATCCTCTTTATTGACCCTCGATTAATGATATATATAATTAATTTCAATCATGGAAATGTATTGAGATCCATGCATGTGGTTAAAGAAGTCATCAATACTAGGGAGAGGATACTTATTCTTGATTGTGATATTTTTCAATTCTATATAATCAATTCAGAGTCGAATTGGTCCATATTTATTTTTCATAAAAGTAAATGGTGAACCCTATGGTGACACACATGAAAAAATGAATCTTTTGTCATGGTTTTCATCGATCTTATTCTTTAATTACTGTATCTCAATCAGATCCATTATATAAGAATTCATTGAAATTGGTGTGGAACTAGGTATGTGTTCTATTGATAACTCATCTAAACATTTTAGTTGATGGCTAGTAAACACTTCTAGAATGAAATCCACAAGTTCTCGAACAATAGTCATATCATAGATGTCTATTTTATAGTCAAATATTTGACATAAACAACCCTTTTGAATCGGAATTATGACCCATACACTAGATGTAATATCTACTAGAACATCATGCTTATTTTTACAATGATGGATAATCATAGGAGGGTTTGAAACATAAAACATAACTTCACATCCTGAACTATTGATGTGGAATTTATACTAACAAACCCAATCCATTTCTAATATGACATCAAATTCAACCTAAGGAAGAATGGAATGATTTACTGGAAGCACATTCCCACAAACATCAACTAGAGAGAATTCATTTACATGAGACGAAACAATCATACAATTAGGGGTTTTAATAACTAATTCCACATCTCATTGTTTTGGTGGAACCTTATCACCATTAGAAAATTATTTAGATATGAAAAAGTGGATATATCCATAATTAAAAAGTACATTAGCAGTTCTATAGTGTATGATAAGGGTAAATTTTACAATGTCATTATCACACCACTCATCAGAAATAGTGATTGCATGAGATTTCCCTTTTTCGATTATCTTAAAGTGTTGCTGACATTATTCATAATCACCCTCACCTGGGTTGGGATTGTGGATAGTATAAATTAAACTCTCCTTACATATGAATCACTTAATCATGGGGGGTTCATTTTGTGGCGCTTTTTCAGCATTCACACCATTATCTAGATTATTCTAATCACTTTGGAAATCAAATTCTCTATGTAATTCCCTTCACCACATATAAAATATATTATACACCATAAGGAAATTTCCTCCGTGATTCTTCCCACATTTGGAGAATAAAGGAAATATCATTTTCTTCTCTTCATGGTTTTTAGATTTTATATTATACCCCGTCTTCCAATTATTTCAATAAATATGAGGTTGATACATTGCTCCAACCTCTATTTTAACCTTGATTTCACAATGAAAAATATCTTCATAACTACTATAGTATATTGCAAACAAAACAATAATGAGACATGGATTTAAGAAAATGAAGAACCTTTTTACATTACATTCAGGATGGATGATATTACTTTAATCATACCTCACATGCCTTAGAAAAATATAATTGTAGGTGACAATTGACTCATCATCCCAATGATTTAGGTCGAGGAAATATTTCTCCATCATGGTATGAAGTATATAAGGAATTTAATTATTGAAAAATAAGTTCATGAACACATCCTAATCCATGGATTCAATATATTAATTCTTCCTTGTATTATTGATTAGAGTTCACCACTAATCTCTTTCATATTCTAACTAATAAATTTTGAGATTGAATTTTTCATGCTCTAAAAACTGAATAAAAAAGAATATCTTTTCAGTAGTACTAATCTATTTTTTTGAAACAAGTAGATCAACAGACCCTCTGAAATAAGGTGGACCATACCTCTGAGAGACTCAATAAAATGTTGTTCCCTCTTTTTATCATTTTTAATTCCCCCATGATTATAGCTTGATAAATCTATGTGAGCCTAGAATCATGGTTTTTAATTCCATATTCCATAGAATTTGGTTGCTCCAGAGGAAAAATGTTGAATTTTCAATCACAATACCCACTAACTCCATTACATTAGATTCCAGCCATTGACCAAAATCAGAATAATTGAGTAAGTAACAATTATCAAATTTTGGAACCACATAATCTTGAAAAGTCACTTAAATGATGTATAAATTATGAAACCTTTCTTAATCAATGGAACCATTTGTTCTTTTATGATTGTCAAAGATAAAATATATTTAAAACCATTATGAATTTTCATGAAAATTTTCAAAATTCCAAAAACATATCTCCCATAAGATTCATACCAGATATATAGTAAGGAACATTTTCATGTAGTTGATTACCCCGTGTCTGGCCCAAAACATATTGTTTGGGTTTTCACCCTTAGATTAATCTATTCTAGAGCCACATCCACTTATAATATCCACGAAAATATTTATTTCTAGGAAACCACATACTCTATCCTTTAACCAAATTCCAGGAAATCGTCTAATAATTTTCTTTATCCTTAGAGATATAATGATACATATTAGTAGGGTTATCACTAATGTTTTATCATATTATCATACATAGGTTAACTGAAACATTTCATTAATACCACGTATAGATACCCTCGATTTTCATAAATTATCATTACATAACATTTGAATAATACATAAGCATTATTTAAACATACAACCAATGATAATACTAATATAGTACCTTTATAAACATGAAAAAAAAAACATTAATACATAAGTGAGATATAGTACCACCAACTAGGTTATTCATTAGTAGAAACCTTATATGACACCTAAAACAAAAACATATCTACATAATGTATGGAAGGAAATGTAAAAATGGGTGAGATAAAATTATTATAATGGTAAACAAGTGAGATATTTAATAACAATCATGATCAAAAGGGTATGAGAACATGAACATAAAAATAGATGATCGTAACCACCACATCAAAGATTATATACATGAATCATGCCATAAAGAATGAATGTTCATATGACATGAATTTGAATGAAATAAATAACATTATCCATGAGGTCATAACATAGTATTAAAACATGTAATTGTGGAAAACACATAAGAATATAATATGATTTTCATAGTATCCAAGACATCACTTCCAAAAAAAATCATAGTAGTTTGAGTTCACACCCCATACCATCGTGTTAGTCATTATTCACTCACATTTATATCTTAGTAGTAATGTCTCATTACCAAGAACATATTATTCTATAACAATACATAAAAATAATTTCCAAATCCATTATAGGGAGATATAGGATCCACTCATCTCATAGTTAAATCATTCATACATGTACCACAAGATCATAAATAATCATATTATATGCCATGAAATTAAATGGATACTATTAAAATATTATCATATTATAACATGTGTAAAAATATAGATTTTATAATCACTTAATCATAAAAATACCCTGTGAAAAGAAGCAGTATTCAAGAGCATATAACCCATGAATGAGAAACGAGTTTTATGATAATCATGAAATAAAATCATAGTGCATTTATAGAAATAATATAAATGGAAACAACAAATAATTTCCCAGGAAACTCATGAGTATCACAAATGTAAATTATCATAGATGTTAAATGGTTTTGTAAAATCTTTTAAAAATTTTATTTAGTAAAATAACCATTCATAATTGAAAAAAACATTTAAAAAAAAAATTTGAAAACATTTTTATTTAAAAATAGTTTATTGAAACATTAAAAAACATTGAATATTATAAAACATCTTGAAAATCAATTTTTCCATGGAAATTTTCTACAATTATCTTTTGAATTTTTTTAAAACATTATTTTGAATATAGTAGATTTATGAATGAAGATATCTGTGATCATATTTTACATAAAAACAGTATATCAAGTAACAAATATTGAAAAAATAGTTATAATACGTGAGGATATCATGAATAACTATATTAGAATAAAATTCATTAGTGATCTTAAGAGATAAATCATGATATTTTATTAATTGGATTATAATCATAAACAATATCGAAGAGTGATGAGATTATTTCAATAAACTCTTATCACTATGTAGCATGTCATTGTACACTCCATTTACAAAAAAGAAATTATATTATGCCTAAAATATCATTAAAATAAGGATATTGTCAATATAACATGTAAAATGGAACAGATACACCTTGAAAATAATTTAGGTCCATAAAAAAACAAGAGTCTCAATGAAGGAAAATTGAGACAATGTTAATTTACAGATTTGGTATCTTTTGAAATGAAAATACTATGAAATAAGGATCATAGAATGGATATGTAAATACCAATATATTTATCTATAATAATCATTTAAAAAATCCTTATGAATTATACACACCACACAAAAGGAATGGGTGTTGAATAAAACATGTATCACATTATATTAAAAAGTGAGATGAAATATCATAACCATGTGTCTTGACTCATGTTGTAAACATTGAAACCACCTCTATAATAAATAAAAATTTATTTTACATATTTAACAGAACCATATTATAATATCTAATTCCATAAATATTTTTATTATTACCCACTTGTTAACAATCCTAAGTTAAAGTTTTATTTAGGTTAATATCAACATTGTTCTTCGCATGCGTCTTAACATTTTATATCTACATGTATTATACTTATATCATGATTCTATGTGGTGTGTGAATGAATCACATCGCTTCGAGGGGGCGTTAGTCCACACTTCTAACAAAATTATCGTAATGTAACCAAATAGAAATTAAAAGGATATAAATTTTAAAAGGAATATAAAATCTTAATGGAATAATAAATATAAAATATGGAATATATAAACATAATTTCTCTAATAAATTTCACCATGAGATGTGGTAATGAAAAATTGAACAATCATCATTTAGTTAGGTGGTTGTTCGTTGTACACAAAAAAATATGATCGTTACCCATTACATGGATGTGTGGGTATATGTAGGTCTCACAAATAAAATAACAATATACATTTATTTTGAATACATTGGTTTTGTTATACAATCTTGGACTAAGGAGAGTTGATGGGGAGTATAATTATAATAAAACAAAGTATTTTGAGAGAAGATGTTACCTCTTAATCGGGTAAATCCTATTGGTTTGTGACCAAAGGATTACTTGGATTGCATTATGCCCAAGTAAAGGATTCAAGGAATAATAAAGGGAATTTGGGATGATTTTTTGGTATGTTTTTTTAAACCAAATTGATTTTATAATTGTGTGAAATGAGGATTTGAGGTGGCCTCTTATAGGGGAAGGAATCGAGTCACATGGTATTTTTGAAAACAAGTTAGGCTTAACTACATTTTTACATAAAAATAGTCATCTAAAACATAAAAACAATACAATGGAAGGTTAATGGATGAATAAAGGCTATAAAATGGGGTTTTGACAAGTTAATAGGTTATTTGGGCCCTAAAGATTAAGGTTTATGCCCTTTTTTGATTAATTTTACAATAATATTTTTACATTTTTAAATAATTTCACGAATATATTTGATTAGAAATTTATTTGAACGTATATGAAATTATAAATTATGGTGATTCCAAATTCCTTTCAAAGAAGATACATAAATTAATTTATTATTAATCCAACTAATGGGAAAACATTGTAGGGTTTTAATGTAAAAATGATAAAAATTTGATAACTTTTTGTATTCAATTTAAAATGGAAATTTATTAAAATTAAAAAAATTGGGTACATGGATTAAAATATGATCTAATTAAAAATTTAGACAAAATTGAAATATAATAATTACATATAAATAAATTAGTTGAAAAAATATATTTGATTTGACATATGGTATATTTCGCTATTCAGTGGAAAAAAGAATTTTATTTTATCAAAATCAATTTAATATTGTGAATGAAATTAATTGTGTTAATTTTGTAAATAAATAAATATAAATTATTTATTTTTAAAAATAATATTTTTAAACATATTATGACTTTAAAAAAATATCTATCATTGTATATGTATTTTATTTATAAAAAACTATTATAAAAAAATTGAAATGTGGTTATTACTATTCACATTACTATGTTTAATGGATATGTTATAATTATCTCCTTTAAATAATTATTAATATAAAATGATGTTCTGTCGAAACCCCGCCCATTTATTTTGAGTCACACACTCAAGTGAGGTATATTTTACTTTCCCATCTTTATTCAAGAATCCTATTTACCCTATGTGTTTTATCATAATTTACATATGATGAGATAGTTTATTCCACATAACCCTTAATATAAAATTTATGTTCAAATTTTGATAGACCCCTTTCTCTATCATCAACCCAATTAATGAATTTTTATTTGATTTCGTTATGTTGTAGATATTTCACCATGATTTTCCTTTCCAAACAATTTTGTAGTGAATACCATACATTTTTCTATCAAGGGTATTCACCATTAGACTATTTTACCTCTTTGAAATGGGACATAAATGTATGTATTCCATATTCAAAGTCATGGAAAGAAATATGTTGATGATTGAATCCATGTTGTATTAATTATGTGGCACACTTAAGCATGAGAATGAAATGGAAAGTTATGGATGTGCTTTAAATTATATATCTATCCAATGATTTGGGTAATGTTTGGTCTCATCAGATGTCATATTGGGATAGAGAGTTAACATGATTCCTTAATGAGACATTTTCATCCATGATGTCTTGGAAATTTATCCTTGACCATTGTTTATGATGTAGTGTTTTAATGTTGTTACTCAATTTCCCATGTTGTCCTTATGATTATCATGTAATATCATGTCTCACTGTTCATTTTTATGATTTTTACTCTTTTTCTCCCCATTGATATGCATGTTTTCTTATATTTATTACTATATTCATATTTTTACATGTTTATTCCCTTAATGGGATTTGTATGTCACC
Source organism: Viscum album (assembly GCA_963277665.1). Lineage (NCBI taxonomy): Eukaryota > Viridiplantae > Streptophyta > Magnoliopsida > Santalales > Viscaceae > Viscum > Viscum album. The sequence continues at coordinate 693,340,521 of OY728152.1, forward strand.
CCTCTATTATGTATTTCCCCAGGTTATCCTGTGCAGTTGTAAAAAAATCCTTGGAATTTTATAATCATGTTAAAGATGTTTTTAATAATGTTGTTGTATCCCTTGTTCAAGATGTGCTAAAATGTACCTAATTACCAAATACACAATACTTATCGATCTTTGAGGATGTATTATGTTTATTTTGAGGTATTAAATCATGTATTAATGTGAAATAAAGAATAGGGTGGTTATATGACCAGACTGTATTCTTAGCATCACATGGATGCTCAACTAGTAAAGGATCCCGTGTTTAGGTAGGAGGATCCATCACATTCTGAATAGAATAATTTATGATGGATTTGCAAGGATTTACTAGTTGAAAGGCCTCCTCATCCACAAATGTATTCTTTACTTTGTATTCACTTTCCATAATTAGTTTTTCCTATCATAAATTATGGTCAACGAGTTATTTTGAAACATCCTCATAATTATACTAATAATATATTGTGTCATACTTTAAATGATGAAACATGTAATTTATCTCCATTATAGCATGTGTAATAACACTATCCAGAATTTTCTATGCTTGAGAGCCCTATAGAGGACCAACCTCCATAACGAAATCTGCCTCAGCCAATATCTCAACCAAGGATTTCATAGTTCATTCTGATCTGAGGTCACCCATTGGTGTGACATGCTAAGGGTCCACTCTAAGAGGATACATTGAAATCATTGTTCCAGAGTCCACATGATTAGTCTCCCACAACAATTGGATAAGAACTATAGAATAAGTATTAGAAGGCCCTAGATTCCAAATTCCTAGCTTCTCTTTCTACACCTCAGGGTTATAAATCATTGCCTACTATATATTCCTATGATTTATATCCCATAACTTCTTACATCACTTAAGTAACATGCTTTAAAAATTTCCACGAACAGAGAAGATGGAAGAAATTAGATATCTATATTTTCTCCTCTTATCTTTCCCAATTACCATATATTATAGGTAGAAATGATGGATTCCTTCTTATTCAATATGAAACTCAAGTTCATCATCATTAGTGGAAAAAAATATTTCCAAACAGAGGATCAGACACATAAAAATAAAAAAAAGGTCTGCATAATGACAATTCATTATTTTTTTCCTTGTCCATATTAATGTGTATGTCATTAAACATAGCGATATTATGATGAAATTTATTATTCCAAATTACTATTTGAGGAAAATCACCTTCACTCGCTACTGCACTGAGTAGTTTCTACCCTCTATCATATTGAAATTTATGTCCAATTCATAGATGTGTAATAGGCTTGGAATAAGTGAGTCAAGGTCAAAGTCACGGTCTCTCGTTTTCACCACATTTGAAGGGAAGATAAGATGGAAAAAGTTACATCCCATTGAGACTCATTTCCAGAAAAAAAAATACCCTAATATCATAGAGGATATGGAATATATCCCAAATCATATGGGGAGATAAACCTCTCGGTAAGAAGATACGGTCAATGATCGAGTGCATACATAATTCAAGGTGTTCTAAAACTATGTCCTTATTATCCCTCACATGAGAAAAAATTCACCCACTTCGAAGAACACTATATCTCTATCGCATGCTAATATATAAGCATTCAAGGGTTTCCACATCCTTTCCATGACACACATCCTTCTTCCATCCCTCCTTCCTAGGAGCATCAAATCATTTATTATCAAACCACCCTTCCGTGAGGAAATCTTCTTCCAATGACACCATTATAGTGGAACCCTAGATTCCATCGATGATCGCACAATTGTCGAGATAGAAGATCTATTGATTCCTGTATATTTATAAATATATTTAAAATTATATTTATAATATATATATATATGTAAATAATTATAAATATAATAAATTTATATATTATAAATTTATTATTATTTTAATAAATAATTATTTATTAATAATTATATCTATATATAAATGAATATTTATTTTCAATTATATTATTTATAAAGATAATTATAAAAATATATATTTATATATATAATTATAAATAACTAAATATTTATTTTAATAATTATAAACTTATAAAAATATATTTTACATATTTATTCATAGGGATTAGGGGAGAGGTGATCTGGCTCATAAAAATTTATTAAAATAACACGATGACAAAGGTGGTTGAAATAAGAACGGGGTCACAAAATGAAACATTCCATCATCCATAAAGCTAGACTACATGTCAAATGAAATTACATCATATTAATTGCTAGAGTCATCATCATCATCCATAGTCACCCACTTAGACTAAGAGGGATTTTTATTCAAGAGTACCTAGTACATATCTCGATGCTTTTACGGCTGTAATGTGACCATTTATCCATTTCCACGACTGAAACCACGATCGAGTCCCTGAACCCTCCCATAAAATGCTTAATCCATATAATATAATCTGATGTGTTCCATTTTAGCATCCCATTAAACATGTATATGACCTCTTACATGATTTTTTTGATGATTCCATTGTCGCCATTACTTTGTCGACAACAGAGTCCCTTCAGGATCTCCCTCAATGGATTCTTCTACACATGGTTAATTGATTCTCCCATTTTACATGTCTTTGAGATCTATAATATTCTGTGTTGAGACAGTATGAGCCTACATTCCTTGTGAAGGAATGTCTATAGGGGATGTGGTGTCATCATCCCCCCTTTTTAGATTGTTGGCAAGGACATGCTCATTGAAAGTCATTGGATGATCATGAATTTTATTACATTTGTTAATTCTCGAAGCAACATTCTATTCAAAAAAGTTTTGTTCACCATTTATATGTTGTGAATAAAATTCCACAACATCCTTCTAATCCAAAGAATTCACCATTAGGTTGTCCTCTGAGAGAACATCAGACCATTAATTTTTATTAATTCATTTAACAACCTTGTATGCACCATCAACAGAATCATCAATAGCCTTGTTACCACCCGATGGAGAAACATTCCATACAGGGAAGGAAAGATCCCTACATCTTGGGATCCAGCCAGCATGTTACAAGAAAACAATCAAGGGCTGCATGAAAGTGATGCATGCAATAGACCAGCAACATCATCTATTTTCTCTATATCAATAGAGGAATTCAGTTGATTATGAACTGGCCTAGAAATATAATGTTTTACATTCTATCCCATCTAAGAAAAAACTGACACATCATGACTTAATCCTACTTTATTTAGGTTACCATCAATAATGTCATCATCATTTCCTGCACCACCTATTCAAGAATTATTCAATGTATGAGCAGGAGAATTACCACCTCCCTACTTAGAAGGTGTCATCATTAGTTGTTTGTGATTGATTGGGGATGCAATATACTCACTATCCAAGGACACCTGCTAAGGGTATTTTTTTGTGGAATTATGGTGTTTAGATTTTTTATGACATGGGGTAACAACATGACCATTTTCATTACAAAAAACACATACACGTAATCTTATTAATATCACAACATCATGAACTTTAGTCATGCATTCTCCACAGAATTTTGCAACTCTTTCATATTAAAAATTAAAAGAAATCACATCATTATTAGTATAAAGAATAACTTTTTCAACTAAGGTGGAAAATAGAATAAACTATATCACCAACTGAGAAAAATGTCTAAATATGGTAATTTGGATTTCCTTATACATTATAATCGTATTTCCAATTTCCATAGAAATGCCATATAGAAAACTAGGGTTCCAAAAATTCCAATTATGACCATGTAAATTAACCCATAGCTGCCTAGAAGAATTTCCCATAACCAATGGACTGTAACTATTTCCCACTATCAAATATGAATTTTTCATGGCTTGATAGAATCAATTATAAAACTCCATGAAATTATTCAAATCACTCGTAGGAATGACCATGTGAAATACCCATCTTCCAAGTGAGATCCACTTCTAGTTAGATAATCTTCAAATTACCCGAAGCCTATAAAAATGTTCCCGGAAATTCTATGGTACTGATCCCCCTAGAAATATAAGATGAGAAATGATAGAAAAATCACCCATTTGCATTCGATTCGATATTTCCACTAGATCCGCTCGGACATGAAAAAAATTCATTTATGATGGATGCAACCTAGTGTAGAACCGTTTGGGAGAGAGAGTGACATTTTTCACACCCACTAGGTCAAATCCATCAGGTGAAGCATTTCACACCAAGCTAGTATATTCATATTTATGGGAATCTATGTGGTTATGAGAGTGGAATTAATCTGATGGGGAATGCGAAGGTGACGAGGCAATATATGCGAAAACCTAGATGCCAATGAAGGAAGGAGAGAGTTTCTCCTGCTAAACATGAAACATCATTCAATGATTCATTTTCATATTTATAATTTTATCATTATATATAATTAATATAATCATTTTATATAATTTGAGATATAATAAATATATATATTATAATATCCTAATTATTTAATTGTATATATATTTATTTATAATTATAACTATATATAAATAATTATTTATTAAGTAATTATAATATAATAATAAATATATTTATTATATATATAATTTTATAAATAAATATAAAAAATAGATTTATTATAATTTAATAATTAATTAAATATATCTATATTTAATTATAATTCAAATTCTACTTATAATTAATATATTTATTATAATGTTAATAATTATTCAAATTAATATATATTTCTTTACAATTGTAACTACAAATAAATATATATTTATTAAAATAATTATAAAATTATAATACTTAAACATTCGAGTAATTATAAAATTAATGTAAATATATATATTAAATTTTAAAATCTATTAATAAATATAAAAAATATCTATACTATATTTTTAATATTATTTAAACATATCTATATATATTTATAATTATAATTATAAATTTAATTAATATAATTAATCAAATTAATATAAATATATAAATAAATAAATAATTATTTGTGTTTATATTTATAAATAAATTTATATTCATATAAATAATTAAGAATTTATAATAAATATATTTATTATATTTATAATTTTATAAATTAATAAATTCGATATATTTATTATAATTTTACAATTATTCAAATATATATAGATTTATTTATAATTAAAATTGGTAATGTAATTAAAATATTTATTACAATTTTGTAATTATACCTAAATTTATATTTATTTATAATATTTATAATTTTATAAATATATATAAATATAAAAATGAATGATTATATTTAATTACATAAATTTATTCTAATATACATACACATGTTATATATATAATTATAAATAAATAGTTATTTATTTATAATAATAATTATAAATAATAAAATAAATATATATTATATATATAATTTTATAAATATATATAATAATATAAATAATTATTATCATTAGATCTTTATCAGCACTAAACATCACTTATAATATTATTTTTTATCAACACTATAATTTATGCACTCATTTAGACTTGTTTTAATAGTTCTTTTTCAGCACTGATAGAATATTATCTTTATTAGTGATAAAGAATCACTGATAAAGAGGTGTTTTATCAGTGCTTTCAATTTTTACGCTGATAAATGTATTTTTTATCATCACTTTTTTAGATCATTGAAAACAGTATTCCCTGATGCTATAAAAATAACTCAAACAATGTTTCCTTCCTTCACACCTTAAAGATTTTATGGATCAGTAGTGAAATCACCATCACTTTTTTCCTTCGCCTTCGCCTTCTCCATCGCCACATCTCCTTGCCCGTCCAACGTTGTTCCCTACCCAGCCGACATCAACCCCTTCCACCTTCGCTTCCTCCCACCATCCCACCAATCGTTTCAATCATCTCTCCATGCCAATCTAATCTATGTTTCTTTTTAATCTCATATTCAAAATAGATATTTTCATTGTGGTTTAAATATTTGAATCCTTGAGATTCATGCATAGTTTGCTAAGTTTTTATATTTGGGTTCCATGATAAATGATGAGCTTTGTTGTGTTTTGATGTTAATTTTATATAGGGTTGATGTGTTTGGTAGAATAATTTTGGTTTTATAAGGTGTTATAGGGATGTTTTTTTATAAAAAAAATTAATGGAATATTTTAATAATAATAAATGATAAAATATCCTCACATTGTGTGAAATATGTTTCTTTATAAGATATTTTCGATTAGATAATTCATTGGAAAAGTTGATGGAAATTCAATATTTACTATCTATAGTGCATTATAGTTTTTAGAGGATTAATATTTTAATATTTATAATATGAAAATTAAATATTGTAACTGTGTTCATTACTTAATGATCTGAAACTTTATTTCAATAAATTAGAGCTAAATCGTGGAATTAGTCAGAATAAATAGATAAGGAAGTAAAAGGTGGGTTGGGCCCACCAAATTGGACATTGGTTCTGTATTTGGGCCATTACATATCCATGTGATATTGGTTTGGGGTAAAATATTTAGAGGTTCTCACCAACCAAATTGTTCATAATTAAATCTTCTAAAATAACATGTGGTTTACCCCTTTTTGACGTCAAATGGGTGGAAAATGATGGCTTAAAATATTTGGCTGAGATTTCCCCATAAAGACTTGAATCCTCTTTAGCCCTAGCCTCCCCTCCAATATATAAATTATTGCTTTTATCATTTTAGTGGTTTGTATGTGAATTAAAATTTTGTGTGCATAGGATAAGTGTATCCACTCTATTTATCCAAACATTTCAACAAGTGTAGATCTTGATGTAAGGGTCCCTTTCATGAATCCTTAATCTCCTTCTTCATGTTGTAATGCTTTTGTTTGTGTAATAAATATCATTCTACATTTTTAAATTATTTTATTTTCTTCTGTTTTGGTCAAATTTATTATTCTAATAATCATCCAAAATGGTTTGGAATAATGAGTTGAAACGAGATTGGGTTCAACCCTCTCTAAACCTTTGCAAATTCAAAAGGATTCGTTGATGAAAAAAATGCCCATGGAAGAGTAGTTCTTTATTGAAATCGATATACTTCTCACATACTTCATTCATTTATTTTGAATAATGAGCTACTATAATTCACGTAATAATATCTATTAATTTATTTTTAATGTAAATTAAACTATGAAAGTAATTGATCAATGAACACAAATCGCATGAGGTCATGAATTATGTCAATTGTGAGAGAGCGAACATAATTGGTAATTAAAAACCACCCAACATCAACATGTAGTGTTCAAATATAATTCATAAAATAAATTAATTCTAATTTCCATAGAGGATATGTTCTTTATTTTACCACTGACCATATTCTAACTTTAGAATATCAATCAATGCAGGGTACTGCGATTTCATGTTCCAAATTTATCCTAGGTTTAAATTCACTTCATCTTTTTGGTAATGTTAATACCCACAAGGTTCAGTATTTAAAAAATTAAGGGATCATAATTATATGGATATTAATTTAAATTATGATAATTAATTAATTTTTTAATAGTTGGAGTTATATCACCTATGGTTTTTAAAATATTTTAAAAATACATCTTCTTGTTGTGTCATTTTAATGGAAAATTATTTCAAAAATTAAAAAATATATATAAAATATTCTTCTAGAAAAATTCGTCTAACATTATGAATGGTAAAAAATCCCACATCCTTCAACTTAGTTTTATTATTCCATTTTATGTCATTTTAAAATACCTTTAATAAGTTTTCAAATATACTCTCTCCATTGAGAGACAGCCATGGTCAGCCACTCTGCAGAACCTAAGTACCCAAAAACCACTAATCATTTGACGGTGCCAACGATAGTGCCTTTCATGTTTATTTATTTCTGTTTTTTATTTTAATGTTAGAGTGTGCATTATATGGACTCACCCTTTTAGATTATGTATAAATATTTGGGGGACCAAAAAAGGTATCAAAATCCATGAGACCTGATGTCACTTGTTAATTCAATGAATTTATCTTAGAGATATTGTATTTTTTATAAGAATGATCTATGTTCATATTATGGTATAGTTTTATTAATGGTATCTCTTACCAATATATATTCTAGTCACCTATAACACTCACTTTTTCCCTACGAATTAATAGTTTAAAGTGATTGGTCATCTTCTATCGTTTGGAAATGGATTTTAATGGGAGGAAACTGTTCTCTTGGTGATTTATTATGATTTTCTGTTAATATAGTTAAATATTCTATACTATTTTAAAGATTTATAATTTATTTTTTGAATATGTATTTTTCTCTCAATGATTAAAAATATTAAAATTTATATGGGTCACATTGTTATAATGAACTGTTTGAAAAACTATGTAGAAACAATTATAATATTCAATATATTTAATTTCTATTAAAAAAAGGGTTATAAAATAATATACATTTATTTAAAAAATATATATTTTTATAAATTATATATAATTTTATACTTCAATATATGTCTATAATTTTATAATTTTATATAAATATATAATCCCTTGTAATTTATACTTTTAAACCTATATACTTTTTTTTCAATTTATTGGTAGTATAATTAATCAATACATTCATAAAATCTCTTTACATAAATCATTCATTTATATTTTTATAAAATATCAATATGATTATTCTTTTTTCATGAACATAATTTGGATAATTATGAGTTAAAAAACTATATAATATATTTTCAGTTTTAAAACATAATAGATTTATTGATAGTTTCAATTAGGCTTGATTGATTACTTTATATCTAATGTCTCGACCTCTTATTTTTTTGGTTTAGTGTTTAGTAATGGGAATTAACTCTATTTTCTTGATTTCTCTCATGCCTTTAGAGATTATTGATCCCAAAAAATCATAATTTTTATATTCAAGAGATAAATTCTTAGAAGACTAATTTTCTTCATTTTAATAAATTAAATCAATATATTTTTAACGTAAAAATCATTTAATAATTACTTGATATTACAAAAGACCAATTTTAAAATTCTTCATCCAATTATACCCATGATACTTCTCCTCGACATAAAAAATTTGGGAGATTGTATTATATAGGTTGAGATTAGGTATAATCATTTTAATGGAGTACAAATTTCCATTCCGAAATCATAAATTTGAGTTGATTATTTCTAGGAAGGGATAAACAAGAATGATGGGGTATTTCAGGTGACTATATTCTCTCATTAAGGTAAGGGAAGGGATATCTCATGTGGGCTTGAGTGATATACCAGTTTTAGATAACATCAATTCAAATTTGAGTGATGAAATATCATAATTCATTTACACCATCTGATTAAAATATTTCTCTGGTAATGATCATGGGATAAATTGGATACTAGATGAGCTGGATTTTATATCTCAAGAGTATATCTATATGGTTGGAAATTCGTTGAACATTAGTCTAATATTCACTAGTTCCCCTACATGATAGAGTTTTTTGTACACATTTCTTATTTTTTTTCTTTTTTTTGTTTCATTGATGATGTGGTTCTATTCATTTGTTCATTTACATCTGTTGCAAATGTGTGGTTTTTATATGATTTGAATTTTTTTTTGAAAAGTTTATTTATTAATTCCAAGGGTAGATCACATATGACTCATATGGTACACTTACTATTTTTCTGTTTACCCTAAAATTAATATCGTTCATTTCCTGAATGGACTAAAATCGAATAATTTTATACTTTTTTGATTTCTTAAATTTTACCATTATATATTAAAATTTTATAATTTCCTAAAATTTTTAAACTATATACTACAACAAAATATGAATAATTTTATAAAATAAATGTACTTTTATGTAGTTTTATATGGTTATATACATATATATTTTATGTATATTTAATTGATATATATATATATATATTATTTTATTAATTAAATATAATTTGATACTTCTATATATGTCAATAATGTTATATTTGAATATAAATAAAAATTCCTTTTTAATTTATACTTTTATAAATATAAATGTTTTTTAATTTTACAATTGTTTAATATTATTATACTTTCATAAATTCAATGACAGGGTTGAAAATATTTTTAAAAATATAATATTTATTTTTCGGAAATTAAAATTATATTCAATATCCATATTTTCAATTAAAATAATGTTTTAAAATAATATAGATTTTAATTTTGTATATATCTATTATTACATTCATTATCCAAAATTCATCATGTTTTTGTAATAGAAATGTGATTTATACATCATTTATAATCATCTAAAAAGTGTTTTGGTCATTAAAAATATGATGTGAAAATTAGGTTCCAAAAGTGAAATATCCTCCATTATATTTATGAACATCTTTAAGTAAGATTTTGTTTTTGATCATGTTGGATGATTAAATATTTTTTAATCATTCCTTTTTCTATTATGAATTTCATGAGTCCCATTTCAATGGAACATATTTTGTGTATTTATTTTATTAAATATTAATATTAAAAATCTAATAGGATAGATATGAGAATGGAATGGATGGATTCCAATCGTATGACATAGTAATATGATGATCAGTTGAAATAAATTATCATTTTTACAATATATCATGCATATATACCTTCCCAAATCATTTATCCTATTTTACAGTGTTGTTCTTCAAGAGTAATTAGTATAGATGAACTAGGAGAACACTTGAACTTTCATGGAAATGTTCAATGTTATAAATGTAGGAATAGAACTTTTAAGTAAAGATAATGTATTTAGTGATTGGTATAAAAATTAATTTTTTGGATCATCTGATATGATTACAAGTGTGGAAAATGAAGAAGACTATATAAATGATTTGATTAAAAGTGTAGATGATGATGAAGTTCGCATTGAATAAATGAAAATGATAGTTGAAGATGAACTTCATTATTATCCAAAACTATTTTCTAAGTTAAATAGTTGTACAAAGATTCAATTGAATGATGGTCACAATAAATATACAACGTTCTCATCCATACCGAAGCTGTATAATATGAAATTAGGCAACAAATGTAGTAATGATAGTTTTACTGAACATATTTCTCTATTGAATGATATACTCCTAGAAGATAATGATCTCTCTAGATGAAAATATAATTATAAATGAATTCTACGTTCAATGGGAATGATCTATGAAATAATACATGATGGCCCAAATTATTGTATACTAAATCCCACGATCCAAAATTCACTTATGGAGTGTCCAATGTGTGGTTTTTTCATATATAATAAAGATAAATTATGTCCATTGGATGTTTTATAGTACTTTATAACATTTCAAAGGATTATGAAACTATATATTTGAGGATTCCACAAGATAATTAACATGTCACATATATACAATATATAATGATTTGAAACATCATCACCTAGAAGAATATCCTCAGTAAAAGAAAATTTATCATGATTATTCTGAATTTGGAAACAATCTGGGAAACCTTCTTCTTGTGTTATCTAAATACGTACTGAATAGTTTTGGCATTCAAAGAAGCAGTCATTGTACATGGTCTGTTATGATGGTAAATTATAATATACCTCTATGGTTACGCATGTAACAAAAATACATCATGTATTCTATGAATTTATCATGACCAAAACAATTGGGTCGTGATATTGATTTGTATTTGTCTCTATTGATGCAACATTTAAAAATATTTTGGGATTCATGTGGTACATTGTATGATTCTTAAAGAAATCAAGTTTTCACATTATGATCCATGTTGTATGGGATGATAAATGAGTTTACTTATTATTGAAAATATTCAATATATAGCATTAATAGAACTAAAGGGATCCCTATTTGTGAAAAAATACACAATAATATAGTTTAAAACATTCATCGATGACCATATTTCGAGGACATCACATATATCTACACCAAAGACATACGAATCAATCTTATACAACATCACATGATAGATTTTCATAAGAATATAAAACACTATATCTACCAATGGGCGATCAAATATACGAGGATGTAAAAGATGAGGACATATCTTTTGTTAAAACAATTTTTAAAAACATTACAAAAATTGGTTGAAATAAGCATTTAGTTATTTTGATTTCCTATACTCTAAATATATGTACTTCCAAAATTTGCATTATGTTCATGTTCAAAAAATGTTTATAATGGTTTAGTTGTAGCATTAATAAATGCTCCTGAAAAAACAATGGTTGGAATTAATGCTATATAGGACGTGGTTGATATGTTAATACAGGAAAATTTGGTGTCAGTGAAGGGTTAAAAATGTACTTTTCTTCCTCCAGCTACATAAAGTCTTTCCTAACAAGAGATTTATCAGATTTTTATCTTCTTGAATGTTGTAAAGGTTCATATAGGGTATTCATATAATATCATGAACATCATTTCAATGAAAAAATTAATGTTAATGGTTTTGAAATCACATTACAACTGTGTTTCGTTGCAAGATCTAATTACTATAGCTTTACGTTTTATTTTTCCAAGACTGATTTTCATACATAAACATGACTTTATTTAATTTTTAATGATTTATATAGAAAATTTATAAACCCTACATAGTTTATGACATAGAAAAAAAGTCCATCATATTATGAGAATGTGAAATGTTATTCCTACTGCAATTTTTTGAGATGATGGTTCACTTGGTGGTTCAATTGGTGAGAGAGATTCGATTAGGAGGTTTGGTACAATATATATGGATTTATCCCATTGAACGATATATGAATATTTTGTAACATTTTATTAAAAATTAATGTTGGAAAGAGGGGAGTATTGTAGAGAGGTATATTGTTTAGGATATTTTTGAATTTTATAATGACTTCCTATCCAGTGTGGAAAGCATTGGTCTACCCAAATCTCTTCACACTGGGTGGCTTGTGGGTGAATGGAATTTATAGAAGAGATTTTTTCACAATCAATATTTTAGATTGGGAGCATGCACAAAATTACATTTTGCATTATCATTTGGAGGATTATCCATATATAGAAACCCACAAAAAATATTTAGTGTTTTAATCCATGTAGGTCTAAAATATGGATACCAAGTACACATAATCAACAATGTATAGTATTGTTTTGATACCATATATTTAATGAGTTAGGTGAAAAATCTAGATTCAATTTTTGAATGACATTGATGGATAGCTAAAGGACCATGTGTGTATGTATTATCATGCAATGGTTATGTAATTAATGGTTACACATTATATAAAAATAATCATATTGAAGTTAATACCATGAAAAATAGTAGGGTTACACTTGGGGATGAAGTGATGCATGTTATTGGTATGAAGGATAAAAATCAAATTTATATTAATATTTCATACTTTGAAATCATCAAAAAATAAGAGAGTTTTATTATACAATATTCCTAGTTTCAATTTTTCAATTCAAGTGAGTATATTATATTATTGGTGTTAAAAAAGAAGAATTTGGTTTCATGAATGTGGATTTATGTAAGGAAGTGTAAAAGAAAAACCATTTATAATTGCATCATAAGTAGTAAATGTATTTTATGATCTAGATTCCCAAATCAAAAGGTGTCCAATTGTTCCATTATCAAATATAACCAATGATGGGTGAGATGAATATTTCCTAGAGAATAGCCCTTTTATTGACATGTCAAGCTCATTTTCATTGATCCGAATGTAGAAAAGGTTTTGTATGTTAGAGGAGACCAAAATGAAGCGACATAGATACTTGATAGAGGGTTAAAATCCCTTCATCCTTGAAAATAGTATAGTTTGGTAATGAATTTATATGTTTTTTTATTATACCTTATGTTATCTCATGATAATATCTATTCACTGTAGAATTTATGTAATATAACATAAATATTAAACCAATTATTCAATTAATGACTTTCGCATATATTTTTTCTCCCAATGATGAGGAAAACATGTGTCTCAACCTGCTGCTACTCCCATTGTAGAGGAAAAACATACTTCATCAAAGGGTATTAATTTAATCCCGAGGAAAAATATATTTCTCAACTTGTTGTTGCAGCTAATTTATAGGTACAATGATCTTTTACAAATGAAAATTCTACCAATCTAGGTGAAAACTTTATTGATCATATTTAATCTGAGTAAATGGTAGCTGATGAAGGACCGATGAGGTTAAAAAAATGGAGTGTTGTAGTGTGATGATGTTATTAAAAATTATTAATGTGAAATGGAAAGGTATAAAATTCATGGTTAGTTGGAATGAACTAGTATATCATATAAACCCCATCATGGCCATGTTCTTTACTTACATTTGGATCCTCACTAAACAACATGTGTCAATTGATGTATATTCTTTGCACAAAGTTATGACCATGAATAAGAAATACATGTGGGAATATATTATTGTAACATTATGTTATCCTTACATTAATTTACTAAAAAATTAAATAACAAAACCTTTAATTACTATTTATTATTCTCTTCAGAGATCATCTATAGTAGATGACTCCTATAGGAAATTTTTATTAATGATTTCTATCAGTATTCACTATTTCATTAAAACCATTCTAACAAGCATTAAACATAATGATGATGAAAGGGAAAATACCACACACACCAATTATGAATTCACACCTGATAGGGAAAGAAGAATGAGATGAATTTACAAGATGTCATGTGGAGAATTATTTTTCGGTAAATTGTAGGTTGTAAAACATTTTGTGAAAATTTTGGTATTCATTGTGTTTATGGAGAATTTTTCATTTATGAAAATGAAACTGAGTTGAAAACAAGGAATGGGAAATAAATCCATCATACCCCTACCATAAAGCAAGGATGAGGTACTCCTCACCTGAACAAAATAGGTTTGTTATTTAAACCAATCATAATACATTTATGTGACCTGAAAAAAATTTTGTTGTATTATGTTTATATGCAGATGGATGAATCCAAATCCAAATCTATTTTCGTCTGATTTCATGTTATGTGGAAGGAGGAATGTGTAAATAAAGATGGGATACCAATAAATGAAAACAAAAAATTGTGGGAATCATGTATATGTATAACATTATAAAAAAAATATTTTCCTTTTAATCACAATTACATAACATTTATTAATTATTTTACTACACTTTCTATTTGACATGTTCATAGGAATCAACAACACTCATTCCCAATGATCACCTACTATCGGTGTCCTTTAAGAGACCAAAATATTATGTCCACATCAGACGTGCATGTTTTTGGGTTCTACCATAAAATTAATTTGAGGGAAATATGAGGATAACAGTAAAGAAAGGACATATATAAAATAAATTTTAGCATCTGTTGATGAAAAATATCATGGGAAAACTGAGTTTCTAGTAGTTGTTATCGGAGGGATAAGGGGAAAGAAAAACTCAAGTGTAACCATTACGAAAAGATACTACCCAAACCCAACAATCATTGAGGTGATACATTCCCCTAAAACATATATATTTGTTTAGGTAATAACCATTATAATAATTATTTTGAAGAAATGTGATTCATAATGAAATTAATACCTTTGCTGTACTGATATTATACAAGGTCAAATTGGATTGGAATTATTTCTCTCAACACCCACCCATCTCTTTATAGCAAGTGATACAATGTTCAATATACAAGTTGACCATCTACATAGTATAAAACTACTAATACATTATGTGAGAGTTCCTATTAGCATATCTCATGAGATGGGAACTAAGATACATGTTCCACTTGATGATGAAGATATTCATATAGTCAACCAATCCACTGGAATATTCACCGCATATCTATAATATCTTGTAAAACCCAATGTCGGAAAGGTGGTATTCATTTAAAATTTATTTATCATGCTAAAAATTTAATAATTAATGATAATGTTTTGAACCGATGAATGATATTACATAAAAAAGGGAGGGGGAAGAATCAAAATTTCCATTAAAAACCTCTTAAAGGATCAGCCATCCAAATGTAAATATCTTCCAAAAGATCCTTTACCATTCCAGCTCAATATCCACATTTAGTAACATTGATGTTTTACAAAGATACAATGTTATGAAATGGTATTATTCTCGAAGTTGATTTTGATGAAAAATTTTCGGGGAGGATTATAGAGACTACATTTATTTTGAGATTGTAAATGAAATCCTCAAACTAGGAATTGCTAGGATCCTCAGTTTTAAATGTATACATGTGGTATGATTTCATAATTGGTATTTTAAAAATATCATATAATATATTAATAATTATGAAATGCATTTATTATTTTTTGAAGTAGTGTATATCAATAACTAATGAAGTTAATGCCCCACAAAAATAAATTTGGACTCAATAGTCATCACATCACTTCTACAAAAAAAATAACAATATATTAAAAAATGGATGAAATAAGGGAAGACCTGTTAATAGTTTTTGAAATAATACATAGGGATGAATGACTCGTCTTAATACTAATGATGTGGGGTAAAAAACTAAAATTTAATCATATAAAATATATTTTCATTTCATTCATTACATATTCCATTTTGTTTTTTTAGGAAACATTATATGCTCAATAATGTCACTTGGGATACTCCACAAAATAATTTCTTGGATTCACTGCATGGATATCCAACAAAATGACCACACATGATCATGTTTTTTAATTTTTAAAACACTAAATACAATGTCTAATAACTGAAGTTCAAGTTATTTTCATTATATTACTTTTTAATGATAATTATATTATGATATGGATGTTTTTAAATATCATGAAAATCAAGAGTTGAAGATAGACCAAGTGCTCATTATGCATGAGATGTTCTACAACAAGACTAGTATCAGAGTGAAAATAATAATATTTCACTATCCAAACACACATCAAAATAAATTACATATTTTTCTAAATGTTTCTACATTTTCTAGAAAACAAATGGTAATTATTTTGGTTGTTATGTTTTTAAATTTATGATAGAGACCATATTCCTTTAAAAAATTAGAATCTCGGAAGAGGTATTTTTGAAGATAATTACTATTTCATTTAAAATATTTATTATTTATTTGTGTATTTATATTTGTTAGTACTACAATGACTGCCGAAAATACTGAAATTCACCAGATGATATAGATTTTATTATAAAATAATGAGTAGTATACCTAATGAAAAAATGTACCAAAATAACATGTAAATATTACTTCTATATATGTAATTTATGGTGTCATTTTTTATATTTCATTTATTTCATTTCAATATTACACACACTTGAATTGTCATCTCATATTGGTGGAATTATTTGACTGAGTGGGTGTGGTTTGATGGAAGTTTGACATAATCATTAGAGATTAGACTTGGAGGATGCAACTGAGATAATTAATAAATGAAATGGGTCAGTAATGTATGCAAAAATCATGAAAAGATGAATTAAAACTACTTCTATAATTTAATTTTTCATCATTTTATCTACTATTTGTATAATATTTTTTCATTCATTTTAATATATTACTTATTTTTTCCTTGAAAAATCTTTTTAGAAGTCATATTTGTCATTGAAGTATTATTAAAAAGAAACAAAAGAGATAACATTCTAATTTATGTTAATGTTATCATTATTTACATTGTTTTTCTTTATTGACATAAAAACAGTTCATATAGATTATATGTTCCTAAAAAAACAATTTCTCATTTTTGGAAACTAAAATTGTAGAGGAAAGTTTGTTTAATAATAACATTAACTCAATATGCAATGTTAGTAGTAAAATAATGATATAAAATGTAAATCATTATAACATTCATAGTTTATATTGACTTAATACATAAATGAAAATTTCCATAATTCATTTGGGACATGATGGAATCAGTAGCACATCAATATGATACACGGTGTGAGCTGCATGACCCCAGGTGGTTAATTTTTTATATAATTGACAGTAATTTTATTAAAAAAGAGAATATAAATAGTCAAATAAAAAACACATTCATACTGTTTTGATACATTAGTAAAATTATCAATATGTCATTTAGGACATGTAGGACTAAATCTCACCTTAATCTGATGAACGATGTGACCATTATGACTCTACATGCATCTATTTATTTATAATTGGAATTAATTTTATTAAAAAACAAAACTCACAAACTCCAAACCAAAAAAACACGTTCATATTATTTTCAATATTTATGAAGACAATCTTTAATTCATTTTTAATGTGCATGAAGAAATTGCAAATAAATCTGATACAAGATTTTTCCAATATAGATCTATGCTTCTGTCTTGATAAATTTTTAAAATGAAACATCATTCATTTTTGATGTGTTGGAATCATTATCACATCAAACTGACACTTGATGTGAAAAATATTACTCAATGTGAGTGTTTACACATTAAAATGTAATTTTATGTAACTCCCCAAGATTTTACAAATAAAATTAATATAGAATGTAATGCTTGAAACACTGAGTATCAATGAAACAACATTTTGTTTTTATAACCTACTCGTTAAAAATAATATTGTATACTCTCTTTTTTGAATTTCAAAAAACAAACCTACATGGTTGTGATCAGTAAGTTATTTAGATTCAGATAGTATCAAATTACATTTTTGTTGAATAATAACATGACCATTATAAATAGAAATATGCCATTATGAATTGTAACCTCACCCTTATATGTGTAAATAAAATTTAGGCACCTTATAAATGTGACTGAATATTTCAAAAATTAATAATTAAGTGTTTCTATTTTTGTGAGTATTAAATATTTAATTATAATTTTAAATTGATATATTTTTTTAAAATAAGTTTTATTTTCATAAAACATATTTATAAATATATATTTTGTTTTTTTTATTAATTTAGGATTATTTAATGTTACTTCAGTTTATATTTAAAAGTATTATTAAATCAGTTTTAAATTTAAATTTTTAATTTTTCAAATAAATAATGATTTAATTTAATAATTAAATGTCACTAATTTATAAAATTGTTTAAATAAATTAATATATTTATTGAATTACACACATCAAAATATGGTTATGGTGAATTTTCTTGTTTTTTCATAAATACATGAATTTTTAGTGAATTTTAAAATACGGTAATTTATGGTATAAATACATTAGTAATTAACTACAATATTTACTGTGTCATCACTGATAAAAGAACACTTAGTTCGAATGGACATGAACTTATTACTATTTTTGTATAAATTATTCAACACTCTTGGTTGTATTTGTAATATAATAATATAATGAATATGATATCAAAAAAGCACCCATCTCCTCAACTATAAAAAACCACTCTCACTCCCTCTTCTCATCACTCCTCTAAACAATGAATCTTCTCAACATTATTCCCAAATACTCATCCTTGGTAATTATTCACATAAAAGAGGTTTTTATATTTCTGAAAGTAAAAAAACACATTCCCTTAAGGAGGTTATCAGGGATGATATTGCAAGAGGTAAACCCTCTTCCTTTTTCTTTTTTATTTCTTTTTCAATTTATTTTTGTTTCCAATATTCTTCTCACATACACTATAAAAATGGTAATGATAACTCAAGTATCAAATATATAAAATAATGATATCATTATAATGTAATAACCTTCCTCAATCTACTATATCTCTCAGTTTTTTTGAAAATAGATCATAGTCAGGGAGGTGTCGATTTACAAACATCATGGACGACAAACCTTCATGGATGGCAAACCATAGTTCATAAATTTATGCTTACATTCTGGTCATGAAACCATTTTTATCGTTTATCAAGAATATAATATATTTATTATAACCTGGTAAATATTATATAGCTGTAATATATACCTCATAAAGATTCATACGATAAAACTAGTTTGTAATAAACAAAATATTGAAAAAATAATCTAAATGGTTATCACTAATGATCAATCTAATAACTATCCTCATAAAATCATAAAAAATGAATTATATCACCATTTAATCTTATATATTATCATTACTAACATATATATTCAATTTTAGTTAATTATACCAATTTAACATGAACTTCCATAATCATATACGAGAATATAATTTGTGAAAACCAAGGAAACAAACACTCTTCAGTGAGAAATTTGTATCTTAAAACTCATCCAAATGGGAATAATGGAATTTAATAAAATTATAATAAATAAAATACATACATATAAAGTTATTATATAATTCGTTAAAGGAATTAATTTTATTATCCAGGACATTAATGTCAAGTACAAAACATGTTCTGACATTAGGAAGTTATTTCTACCCAAACCTCAATTTTAATTAGGGTTTCTCTTTGTCTGTATTATATCAAGATGAATTATAATTTTTTATAATGTAATCCTCGAAAATTATGTGTTATTTTTATTTATATTCTTACCAATCAGAGTCCTTCTTTATATTATATGGATTTAAATGATTTATAAATATATTTCTAAATTCTTGTAGATATAAAAACCTAATTCAAGGGATCTTCTCAGATTTTACCATATTTTAAAGTACACTATATAATATATATTAATCCAAAATTATCTTTATAAAACAACAAATTCCATCTTGGAAAAAAAATTAATTTGTTCATTTCTGGATTTATGAAATTGTTTTTTCAAAATAACTATTCTTTTCAAACTAAAATTTACTTCTCTCAAAAAAAAATTCAATGATTTCATTATAGTATTTTTTACTATTTAAAAATATCTGAATAATTTTATGTATTATTGATGTTAATATTTTATGTTTATTTCCTAAAATATTGTATTACATTGTTTATTATCAGATTGACTATAGATGTGTTATTATGATACCATTCACCAAACTACTTATAATGGTTACTGTTTATGTGTATAATTTGGGGAAAGTTATTTCATAAGATGATGGTTTTTAGGTTTATCCAATGTCATTTGAGAAATGAGTTGGACATATCATGTGATGTGTGTGGCCCGCTATATCCCCTTGATTCTGGGTAGGTCTCATGAGACTAAAAAGAATTTACTTTTGGACAAGGACTTAAAATAGTATTTTTATATATATTGGATGAGTCATTGATAATATGTTTCATATAAACCGCATTATGCATTCCCTCATTATTTTATAAAATATTGATAAACCATATAATTATTCAACAAGTAGAATTTCAATAGTTGTGTTTCTAATGATCATTTATATGGCATTATTTATTCATCATTCACTCCCACTATAATATTTTCATGTATATTTTTAAAGGCGTGTGTTTTTATTTATTCACCATAGATAGTGTTTATGTTTATGATTAATTACACTGTATTAGGTATCCTTATTGAGAATCAGATATCATGCATTTATATTGTTTAATTTTCCCTGGTTTGTGAAGATGAGTGTTATGAATGAATTGAAGGGATAACCTATGAGTCATTGATTTTTCTCAATGGAAATGTTATTATGAATTTCATTTCATGTTTTAATATAGGAATTTTATATGTATCTTTTTTACAAATGTAAAAAACCATTCATTACTTTAGGATAAAATTTCATTGTAATCAGCAATATGAATTAATATTAGGTATCGCCTCTAGGAAAATGGGCTCTGGGTCACTACAGTTCTTATTAGGGGATTTTTAGTAGGAAAATTCAAAACTAGATTTAGAAAATATATATTAAAAAATGAAACCGTATGATATAATTTGTGGATAAGTATTAAAAAATATCCTATAATAACTTACCCCTATGTTTTTTGTATGAATTACATTAGGGTAGGATACCCACATATGAGTAATAATTATTATCCTTAAGGGATTGATAATATTTTCATAAGGGTAAACCATGATACCATTTCAAAACTACTATTTTGTGAAAAAAATAATTAAAACATTGTTTTACATTTATTGTCATGTAGAACACATATATAATTTATTTTTGGTGATTTTAATAGCCTAAAATTATGGGGAATATTTATTTTGACTAATTTGAATGTTAAAATACCTTAATGATGGACTTAAAATGAATCACACTCATGATTAAGGTAAAAAAAATTAAATGTTTAATTTAATGTGTGGGGTATAATGCTACAAACCTATACATGGGTTTACTTCTTGAAAATACCCAAACCATTTTTCCTATATTTTTTGTTATTTTTTTGAGATCGTGTATTCCATCAAATCACTTGCTTATGATTGGTGGAGCTTTCATCATTCAATACGATTTTATCTTCTATGTTCTGGGTAAGGAATACACATAACCCTCTTTCCTCTATTAATGGGTTATTTGTTTTAGAATGATAAATCCCATGATATTTTATTCTTTTTCAATTCATAAAAATTATATTATCTAATCCTTATATAAAATTGACTAATAATTCTTAAATGTTTCACCTAGAATTATAAAATATCATTAATGAATAATTATCATTCTTAACTATGATTATTATATATAGAGAGAGTATTATGACATTTGAAATTATAATTATTATTTATAAATGAAATTATTATGTACATGATATGTATTAAATGGTTACTTTGTAAATTATATCGGAGAGATATTTTTTATTATTTGTGGAGTTTTAATTTTATTTGGAAAAAATATCTATAATTAGTTTTAGGTATCCTTAGATAGTGGTTTTAGTTTAAATCATGTGGAAATAATCCTTGTGGTGTTTTTTGGATTAAACATGGAGGTTTTTAATAAATCAACCATGAAGTAAGAATTCCTTGAATTTTTTTATTGTCTTATATAACATATTTTCATGATTTTGGTATTAAATCATAATCGTTGATAAAACTGTCTATGATTCTTGATCATATAAGGTGTACATGTATAGAAATGACTTGTGATTTTTTTGTTTCATACGGACTGTGTTGATGTTGGTAATTTTGACCTGACATATTTTTGATATATAATTTATATCCTATAAAATATATTACGTTTATGTCTTCTACAAATGGGAATGTGGTGGGGCCTATAGGGTCATTCCATGAGACATCTAATCGAGGAATAAGGCTGGAAGGAATTAGACTATATATGTTAGGGGATGTATCAACCCTCATTGGTAGTATCATTATGTGTAATGGGAAGGCTTATTATTAGGGTTTTCATCTGGAAATGTGCTAAAGAATGTAAATCCAGTATCTGAGGACCTGAAATATATTTTTTACTTGTTTAATATATGTATTTTTTTATATTTACCCAATTTATGTTCATTGAATGTAATTTTATATATTCTTTTATGACTATAACTGTTGTTGATGGTGTCTTAATCTATTTTAAAATCAATCAAATCGTGTAAATTTTAGTACATTTAATGACGTCATGATAAGGGTTACAGTACAGGGAAATAGACTTACATTGGAAAATTGAGTAGGTGGATAAAGTGGATACATATATTTCTAGATGGAGTTCAAGAGGGAATCCACTAATGAATTTATTTAGTCTCATTAACCCATATAGTGGATCCATTTATTTGGCACTGTTTTTTATTTAACATTTATTAATGATACTATAGTGGTTGATATATTTTATTTTCTACTAAACTCATAAATATCCAATTATTAATTATTTTAGCATTAATTTATAATTTTCTTATTTTTTAAAATATAGAGGTCACTTGGTACGGAAGTTATAGTCTTTCCACTGGATGACTTAGACCATCACTGTTAGTCAGCAACCACATTCATACGAGGAGGTACAGATGAGGTCATATGGTATTCTTGTCGGACACAATGGTTTGGGTATTGTTTTTACAAATTGGTACTAGAGGATTGGGTTTCCTAACATATTTTATCTCATATCAAATGTATTGTATTGGTTAAACCCGATATATGACGGTTTGGATTCCTGAAGGGGAACTATGTCAGTGATTGAACAAAAATGAATGGTAGTCATTCTAGTTAACATAATGTGGTGAATTATTGTTTTTACTATTTTAGGTTACTGTGGAATAAATTCACTTTTGGTGGTGAATATGATGATTATATACCGATTTATTGGATTTGGTGTGAATTCAACCATCTTGTTAGGCCTGAATGTTCACTTCCACATATAACTTTTTCTTGCATTATATTTTCCAAAATAATTAGATACCTATGGAAATTGTGATATGTGATTTGGAAAATTTTTCATTAAATTATTTATTTTACATTGTTTCATTTTATGATTGAGTGTATATATTTTATTCTGACTAACATTCATATACTAGAGGAAATAATTAGTTTTTCTGTATGTCTTAGGGGGTTATGCCTTGTGCTTGTGGGTAGCCTCTTATGTCGAAAGCTTGTGTGTTCCTATGTGGTTTTCAGTTTACATTTTATGCTATATGATTTCTCTAAGGTTGTAAGATAATGACCACTATAAATACTTATCAAATATGAGAAGTCATTAAACAGTGGGACAATAACAACTACTATTTTTATAAACCATTAATTGTTTTAATTCTGAATACTTTTTGGTGAAAATTGGATTATTTTCAATTAAATGTTTACCCTTACATGGTTCATGGGTTCATATTAAGGATAAAAAGTGTTTTAAGACCATTCATAGGGTGTTGAGTAGTTTCCATTTGAAATATTACAGTAACACTACATTTGAAGGGTTATGTAAAGGAAAACAACAATTGGATTAGGGTTTATTATTTATTCCTACCACTAAATAATGGAATAATCTATTTTCAGTAGGATACAAAATGGTAAGACCCTATGTATATTGGTTGTATAAGGGTATATCAGCCAATATTTAAGGGAATGTTGGTCTTTTAGTCACTATTTAATGGTAATCCATTTTATTTTGAGTTTTATAAGGGGAACCCACACGTTAAAAATATCATGTAATGGTAATTTGGAATTATTCCAGGGAACCAACAGATTTTCAATACCGTCATATGGATATCCAACATCATATGTAACAATAATAATGTATTTATAATATCTATATAAGTAAAGAATGATCCATATTAGTAAATTTTTTACTATTACACAATGGGTATGTGTCAAACAATATATGAATAACAAGATAGAGTTATGTATCCTTACCTATAAATGATAACTATGAGACACATAATGTTAAACCATGTTACCATTATACATTCCATTTTTACTAAAACTTCATTAAAAAATTGATTGACATTTATTCATATCCAGAAAATATCTATAACACATTTTGATAATTTTGATAACCTAAAACCATGGGATTTAATCCATTGGGCCTTTTAAAGGTTTTAATACCTTAATTAATGAATTAAAATTCTCCAAATTCATAATTCTAGTATATGAAAAATTAATTGGTTAATTTATTTTTAGGGTTTTAATGTAGCAATACTATACATGGTTTTCCTTCTTGAAAATACCAAAATCCTTCTACCATCATTTTTTCATCTTATTGTGAGTTTAGAATGCCTATAACTTATCTTATTCAAGATTGATAGAAATTTTATAAAATATATATGAGTTTATATTCTGGGATTTAGTTGTGGTAGAACCCTCATCCTCCCTCCCCTATTCACAGGTGCATTGTTTTAAGGGATAATTTCAAGGTAGTATCATTATTATTCAATAAATAAAAATAATGTTATGTAATCCTTATAGAAAGATGAGGAATAATTTTTAAATTATTAGGTTGGAATTAACATATAATTATATCTAATAATTATCATTCTTAACTTTTTTTTATTTAGTGTAATAGAATATTATTGCTTGTGAAATTAAAATTAATCATTAAGAAATAAACAATGGAGGACTATATATGTTATAAATGGATAATTATGAATCTATATAGGATGGATATAGTTATTATCATACGTGGTGTTTCTATTTAATTTGGAAATAAAATATTTGGAATCAGTTCCAGTAATCCTTGGGAAGTGGGTTGAACAAACTAAAACATGGAAATGATTCATGTGATGTTTCCTTGATAAAACTTGGACTTGTTCATTAAAAAATTTAGATTCAGATACCCTTAACATTCATACATTTATTTAAATTGTTTTTTTTTCATTATTTTTGGATTTCATGTGTATTAATATGAAACTTATATCTAATTCTTGATCATATGAGGTTTGCATGTGTAACCATGAACTATGATTGTGTTTCATGCATTTGATTTATACTAATTTGGATACAATTTACATGACATGATTTTTCATTTTTCATTTGCATCATATAGGATATTCCCAATCTCTATTTTCTACAGTTGGAAATTAATTAGAGCCAATAGGATTTTTCCCTAATATGGACTTGTAAGGTTTTTGGTCGGTATGCATTGGAAAATAACTATTGAGGGGTGTGTTAACCATATATGGGACTATCTGGATGGAATAATGTGTCAGGATAGTCTTAAATGCTTTCGTATAACATTGTACAGAAGATGGTAGAGCATGTTTACAATTACCCAACATATATTTTGTACTATGGTGATACATTTCTATTTATATTTGTAACCTTTTTACATTCATGGCTTTCATTTTTATATCATATTCCCATATTTTAAGAGACATTGGTGGCATTAAACTGAGTCTTTTACTCACACCCTACTTAATCATTTTAGTGCACCTTTAAATTTCAAGACTATTGATTGGGTGTATGGAAAGATTACTATGGTGGACAATTGAGAAGGGGGGGGGGTATGAGGATGATTACATTTCTAGATATAGTTCAAGTAGGATATCTTATTATGTTTTATTTGATAAATTTACCCCTTACATTGGATCCCTTTTTTCATTTTTTATTTATTTCACATGACATATTGATACTACAAGGGTGGAATATTTGTTTCCATATACAGTCTCATAGATATCATGTAATTTATTATTATTTTAAATTATTTTTAATAATTATTTTATACAATGACTTTCAAATAGAACTAATGGTATAGACTCCCTAATGATGAACTTTTTAGATACCCTAAACATGACTAACATGGAAATTACATTACTTTTGCAGAATACATAATACCTAAAAAACCGACACCAAAGGACCATAATAGTATATTTTCTTTGGAAACTCTGAACCTAATCATCTAATCATGGTGAAAGATCATCAACATCTCCCATAACATTCTTCCAAATTTGTTTTCTTACCTAAAATCATTCATTATATCCTGGGAAAATGAAAACATAAAAAGGGTGATCTTAAATTCTCAATAAGGGTAAACATAGGGACCATAAAACCATCCATAAACATTTGATTCCAAAAACATGAACATAAAATCTAAACATCAAAATCTTGAGCAATGACATAAATCATAGAAGTACGTAAGGAATATATAATAAAGTAACATTAATCATGAATAAATAGCATGGTAATAAAAAATGAAAATGTGGAAAACCATTAAGAACATTATATTATTTCCATAGTAGTCAAGGCATTGCTGCCAAGACTATTATAGTAGACAATGTCCCTTACAGAATAGAGTTCACTCCTCATTCCAGTCCTGTATCACTGAACCAGATTAACTTTCCATTCAATCCATGTCTATATCATGAGATATAAATTATTATCTAAGTAATTTGATGGAGATATAGTTCCCACACATCTAATAATGAAATCATTCTTATGTGTGCCACAACTTTAACATAAACCATTCATTATCGCCCAAAAAATAAAATGGGCTTCATAAACATCATCACATCATAACATAATCCATATAAAACAAATTGATATCATTTCATCATAAGAAAAGTGAAACCATGTAAATCAAATACACATTATACAAGAAAGATAATCATTTTAAATAATTTCATCTTATATGGAAAATAGTTTTTGACAAAACACTTGAAATGAATTCTTGAGGAAAATATCCTTTATTCGTAAAAATCTTTTTCTTTTCACAAAATGCCATGCAATTTTAAAAGAAAATTATGTTTTTGAATATATTCATTAAATCTTGTATAGTATGCTTTATGAAAATAAGGCGTTATGATACCGTAAAAATCCGTTCATACTATATAAATGAAAAAAACATTCTCCGACATATTAATCAATACAAATATTCCTTCCATAATACTACGTAAAAGTAAAATAGAGGAAAATATTAATTTAAACATACATGGAAGTATATTAAACACTTTATGAAAAACATTTTTATCGACATGGATTAAAAATATAACCCTTGTAAATACTTACGTATAAAGTAGTGTTTTGTGTAAAATGGTTTCATTTATCGTAAATGGTTCGACTTACTGTTCTTGATATTATTACTTATATCCTGATTTAATTAATTCTTGAATGGAAAAAATCATTTATATATAATATATATTCACCATATAAATATTTTTTATAGATCGATAAATTCAATGAAATACACCGTTCATGGATACGGTAGGCCGTATGTACGCATGAACGTTGTTTTCGTTTCCTTATTGAATTGAATGAAATTACGTAAATGAAACATATATGTACATAAATACATTATCATTATTATTTAATATCTTTCATGATTATTTATTATATATACTATATAATCAAACATGAATGGGTAATCATGGAAAATGAATCTGATCGCATTCGTGGTGATGGTAGTCCGTACGTACGCACGAGCGATTATATAATTTTTTTGATATTAAAATCAGATATAATTGGATGGTATATAATATATACAGAATCATAATAATTTTATATTTATTATTTATATCATTCATACTCATTATTATACCCATATAAAAGATGAAATGTTCGAATAACAAACTACATCACGACGTGGAGTTGTTATGTCATTTGTATGTACGTGTGGGGAATTTTTCATTCATAGGATGTATACAATAACATATATGGTTGTAAAATTTTTATAACAACATCACGGTATATAGATGATACTGGAGTTATTATTATATAATTGAAACAACAACAAAGGAGGAAGTGGAAGAAGAAAGAATCATGAAATAGGCGGTGTGATATTTACTCTTCTTTGGGTTCTTCATTTTGATTTTATCAAAAGGACTTCTTAGGATGGATTTATGACTAAAGGAATGACTCTAGAATTAAGGGAGGATATTTTATAGGGTATTTCATCAGGGGTTGGACGAGCCAAATGGCTTTGGAGGAGTGAATGTGTGAGAAGTGAATGTTCCCTTTTATAATTGGGTGAGGGGCACCTTAGTAAAAACATAAATTTTAATTTTATAATAAATTAATAAATCCATCAATAATGGATCCAACGTGACTTATTTAGAGGATATGGTGGGGATGTGTTTAAATCCTCTCAGCCAATAGGTTTTAGACATGTTTAGGTTACCATTTTAACCTAATCATTTAGATTTATCTCTAAGATAAATAATTTATCTTTTACCGTGTCTTATTGTATTCTTACACTATATGGTTAATAAACATAATATAAACAACCAATAAAACACTAATTGGTTCATTAATTATATATATATTATTATATAAGTCGTTTTGCGGATACATAGATTATTATAACCATTATATCAAGTAATAATATAATATTTGATTTTAAAACTATTTTATGTCAATTTTGACAGTAGTTGGTATTTTGTTTTCTCTAAATTCATTACAGAATTATTATATAGAAAAAATTTCATCTAACCACCCTAATACGTTATATTAACATAGAAAATTATTTTTATTCATAAAAAGTCTCAAAATACATTTATTTGTTTATTTATAATATCAATTATGTTAATATTTCATTAATAAGGTCATTACTGCATCATCATTGTGTCATAAATAAATTAAATTATGTAATCAATAAAAAAATATATATAAAATACCATTATGTATGAAATATTTTTATATTTAAAATGAATATTTATAGTCAAATTTTTCATATGTATTAACCTATATTAAAAATGTTTTAGGTATTAAACATTGATTTTAACCATTTTAACTCTTCTTTAAATAAAATAATAATAACTATCCTTATCTATTCCAAGTGGAACTAAAGGGTAATATTTTATTCCTAAGTTTGTTTTTGGTCGAATTAAATTTATCTTATAGAATTAGGACATATTTTAGAGAAATAATAATATCATTTTTACCCTTAATTACCCTATTTAGTTTTAATTGTGGAAAATAAAAGAAAAAATATACTATTCAACAAATATTATTTTTATCTTATTGAACCACTTTTTACTCATTGGTATTTTCCATGTATCTCGGATTTTCAAAAATCAACACACAGAAGTGGTAAAATTATGTTTTATGTAAATTTTTAAATTCTTCTTGGAGGTGGGTAAAAGACGGTAAAAAGTTCTATAAAATTTTTATATAAATAAAATTGTTATAATATAAATCCAATTAATTACATTGAAATTATATAGGTATTATGTATCAATTTTGACCTAAAATAAATTTAAATAATATAAATGATTATTTAAATAAATAACCAGTTTTATCCAATAACTCAGTGTTTTTACTATTCAACAAAAATTGAATGTTTTCAGAAAAATACCAAAAATTCACACTAAGATAATTTTGATATTCTGAATCCAAAAATGAATCCCATTTTTAATGATAAAATTTATAAAAATTATAAAATTTAAAAAAGTGGGTTTTAATATTCATAACGGCTAGTTTATATAATTTTTTATTAACATATCATTGTTTAATGAAAACCGGTATTGCGTACCCAACACACTATCTGGGAATGTCGCGATTGCATGTAATGAAAACCAAGTCAGGGTTTTGTGTAGTGAAAGCTCCCTATTGTGTTTCATATAGAATAATCAAAACATATTTTATTTATACATTAAACAAAATCTATACGTAATGTATCGTATAAAAATTTCCACAAAACTAATTTGAAATTGTGTGTAACACGAGAAAAGAATAGGTTTGTGTATACAGCAAGATAATACGGTGTTGCATATAGTAAGAGCTAATATTGGTGTAGTGTACAATAGAAGACATCAAAGAAATTAAAAAAGAATATATCTCATAAAATCTCATCTTGTTACATTATACCCCCTTAAAGTGAATTTCTCCCTCGAAAATAGTAGGGGTTATAAATTTTTTTCTATATGAAAGTTTCATTTATAGAAACCCACATCATAAAAAGGAATAACAAATCATCATTTTAAAAAGGAACGTTAGAAACATAATGGATACACAAAGTAACTCATCACTGGAGTTCCACATAAGAGAACATAGGTGGAAATATGTATATGGAAGAGAAATCTAGCAATCATGTTCTGATGGAGAGTGGTAGAGAACATGATTATGAAAAATCCAACAATATATAAGACATAAATTATTGATGATCTAGGGTACTATCTGATTCATCAGATTAGAGGACACTAGGACAACATTTTTGGTTTTCAAGATCATTTCGTTAAACTTGAAGATTTTGAATTAGAAGAAATACCTACTTTATTTTGGTACAATCTCACAGTTGTTCATTTCATGAACAATTTTCAATTCATCTATTAAATAAATGAAGTTGAATTTTTCATTCATGATGTGTTAGTAGATCATTCGATTGAATGATGGGTCCTTCTATATGTCTCTTCCAAAAGGTTAGAAAAGTTTATTAAATATACATATGTCCATATATGGTGAGGTTAATCGTATATGATTCCAAAAGTGGATTTATACCTCATCTATCATACCTCTTAATAAATTAAAACTAGTTTCTCCTAACCAGGTATTTCCTATAGGCCATTGGTATACGATAAACGCATGTCACAATTCGGTTGTGTGTTCGATTCCCACAGCCTTGTCCGACGCGATGGGTTTTCGTCGATCCTGCAGGTTGTCCTTTTTATAAAACTACATTATTTTAACATCCCATCTATAATATCAAAAAAATATCTAGCAATAATCAATAAAAACTTATGTCCAACATAATCCAGTCCAATCTTTAGACTTATCTAAAATACTTCTGTCCATGCTCATTGTATAAAGAAAACAATTACTAGAAATTTCATCTACTGAGCTTGTGAATTCCATCATTTATCCCGCTTATAACATACAATATATCTTTTTGGTCACATTAAAAACATTTCAATACCTTAATCATGTATTCTATTGAAAAATTAATACCCATAGCACCATAGTGAAACATTAATGCAGTCAAAATTTAACTCTTTCCACATACCAAAATCAAAAAATTTCTCTATACTCAAACCATTATATAACTTTTTCCTTATACCAGTCTTGAGCTCATTTTGTTTTCTCTTTATCTCTTCATTATCCTCATATCATCTTCATTCCAAAAAAAATTATATCACTATTCATGGTTACAGGTAAAATATAATTATTGAAAACCAATACATAGATATTCCAAATTTCCAAAATACCATAAATGAGATTCCATGATTCTATTTTGAAAACCCATTACATAAACACATAATCGTTAAAAAACATCATTTTCATAATAAACATCAAATAATAGTGATCGCATGTGACTTCCCTTTATCCTTTGGCTTAATAGGTTGCTCACGTCGATCATCATTAACCCTTGGATTACGGAATTGATTAGTATAATGCCACATTTCCTTGCACTTGATGCATTGATGTGTTGGTGGAGCGTTCACTGTATTATTTTCACTATTCACATCATTAGGTACCTTTTTCCCATTACTTCGACACTGAACTACTCGATGCCCTTATTTTCCACACATATAACATTTTCTTGTACCTTCTTGACAATCTCCAACATGCTTCATTCCACACTTTGTTCATAAAGAAACATTCATATTCTTTTTAACATTGTTTTGCGATTTTTCCTTGAACTCAATCATTTGTTTTTTTGTCAAAACCATGAGATGGATATGTAACACCAACATCTAGTTCTACCTTGATAGCACACCAAAATATTTCTTCATATCTAATAAAGTATATTATAGCTAATTCCCTTCTAATACTTGGTTTTTTTCCACTGAAAAATCGATCAACTTTACTATTAGGTTAGATGATAAGGCAAGATTCATATATTGAAATTAGTGTAAATTTCTCCTTGTATATACCACCAGATTCATCATTCTTCTTCTTAAGATCAAGGAACTCCTTTTCCAATTTTTTCGAAGAATACAAGGTACATTCATAATGAAAAACATGTTCTTC
Source organism: Viscum album (assembly GCA_963277665.1). Lineage (NCBI taxonomy): Eukaryota > Viridiplantae > Streptophyta > Magnoliopsida > Santalales > Viscaceae > Viscum > Viscum album. The sequence continues at coordinate 693,373,277 of OY728152.1, forward strand.
AACCCGTCCCATTGCAATGATTCAATTTCATATTGGGGACCTGTATTCTTATTTAGAGTCCACTAGTGGTCTGCATCAACTTCTAAATGATAAACATCCAGAATGAAATTTTCTTGTTCTAAATAGCGAATTAAGGATTATATCTTTTCATTCGTACTAATCCATTGTTCACCAAAAAGTGGATTATAAGACCCACTGAAAGAAGGTGGACGTTTCCTTATGAAGGACTCAATAGATTATTGTTCCCTTATCTACTCATTTGGAAGTCCAAGATGATTCATAGCTAGTGTAAGAATAGCAATAATACTTTTCACTCCATATCCAATAACATTGGTTTGTTCAGGAGGACAATCATTTCATTGTATATTACATTGATCAGTATGGTTCTTTCGGGTTCCACCCAACATCTAAAACCGAAATAGAATAGTGTGAGAGGAAAAAATCAATCTAGAGAAAACAACATAATAAATATGGATTACATTGAATATAGAAAATCTTAGTATTAATTCAAATAATGTTACGACAATTCTAGGACTATAAACTATTCTTACACTTATCATTAGGGAAATACCTAGACATACCTTAGAAATATCTCTAGGGATATTACTAACGTTATTTGGGTCCTAGATTCCAATGGTTAACTAAACCTTTTCTCTGATACCATCTGTAGAGACCTCAACCATAACGTACATGGACATTACATTAATTTTTAGGAATATTTAATAAATAAAAAATACTGAAAACAATGGAATGTAATAGTTTAGTGTATTTGAAAAACTCAGAACATAATCTTCTTATCGTGGTGAAATATCTTCAACATATCCCATAAGGATCTTCACCTTTTGTATTCTTACATAAAACCTTTCTTTATATGCTTGGTAGAATAATACATAAAATGGGTGAGCTCAAATGATCAGTAAGGGTAAACATAGGGAACATAAAACAATCCATAATCATTTGATTGCAAAAACATGAACATAAATTCTAAACATCAAAATCTTGAACAATGACATAGATCATGTCAGTATGTAAGGCATATATCAAAAAGGAACATTAATCATCATAAAATAGAAATTTAATAAAACAAAATAATATGTAAAACCATTAAGCACATGATATGATTTCCATATTAGCCATGGAATTGCTACGAAGAACATCATAGTGGAAAAAGTACCTTACAGAATCGAGTTCACTCATCATTACAGTCCTGTATCCTTGAACCAGAATAACTTTTTGTTCAAGCCATGTCTATCTCATGAGATATAAATTTTTACACAATGCATTGGTGGGAGATATATTTCCGACCCCTCTCATAATGAAATCTTTCTTACTTGTGCAACAACATGAACATAAATCATTCATCATCACCGAAAGAATAAAACGGGTTTCATAAACATCATCTCATCATAACATAATCCATATAAAACTAATTGATATAATTTAATTGTAAGAAAAGTGAATCCATGTAAATTATATAGACATTATCCATGAAAAATAAGCATGTTAAATAAGTTCACCGTATATGGAAAATATTTTTGAAAAAACACTTGAAATGACTTTTTGTGGAAAATATCCTTTCTTCAAAAAAATCATTTTCTTTTCACAAAATGCCATGAAATTTGGAAAGAAATTGATTTTTGGAAAATGGTCATGAAATCATGTATAGTATGGTTTATGAAAATTAGGCTTTATGATTCCGTAAAAATCATCTCATTTCATATAAGTTAAAAAAACATACTCCGTGTACTGTTGCCGAAAAAGTCAAAAGGTACCATGAATGATTAAAAAATAAATATTCCTTCCATAATACAAAGTAAAAGTAAAATTGGGGTAAATATGACTTTAAACATAAATGGAATAATATTAAACACTTTATGAAAAAACATTTTTATGGATATAGATGAAATATATAACCCCGGTAAATACTTACATATAAACAATCACAGATATAAATGAGATTGAAAAATTATCCCTTAACTTATGTTCGATATGATTCGTATGTATCCAAACATCCTGTATAATAATTTAAATAATTACATTTACTTATTACAGATTCATATTCATTGTTATGAAATCATATATTGTACAGTGAGGACTTTATATTACCCGTTCATTTGTAAATTTCATATTAAACCATCGTTTTGGATAAATAATTTCATTTATCGTACATGTTTCGACTTGTTGTTCTTGATATTATTACTTATATAAAGATTTTCATAATTCCAAAATGTAAAAAATTATTTATATATAATATATATTCTGAAAATAAATATATATAATAGATCGATAAATGGAATGAAATACACTGTTCATAGAGACGATAGGTCGTATGTACGCATGAATGCCATTTTCATTTCGTTATTGAATTGAATGAAATTAAATAAATGAAACATATATGTACATAAATCCAGTGTCATTAATATTTAATATCGTTCATGATTATTTATTATATATACTTTATAATCATACTTGAATGGTTAATCGTGGAAATTTAATATCATCACGTTTGTGGAGACAGTAGTTCGTAAGTACACACGAGCGATTATATATTTCTTTTGATATTAAAATTGTCTATAATTGGATGGTATATCATATATACAGAATCATAATAATGTTATATTTATTATATATATCATTTATACTCATTATTATACCCATCCAAATGATGAAATGTTTGAATAACATACTACACCATGACGTGGAGATGGTAAGCCATACATACGCACATGTGGTAAATTTTTCACTCATAGGATGGATGAAATAACTAATACAGTTGAACCATATTTATAAAAACATCACATCATATATTATATATTGGAGTTATTATTATTTTTGAAACAACAATGAAGGAGGACATGTAAGAAGAAAGAAACATGAATTAGGTGGTGTGATATTTACATCTTCTTTGGGTTCTTCTTTTGATTTGATTAAAAGGGCTCCATAGGATGGATTTCTGACTAATGTAAAGAATCTAGAACTAAAAGAGGATATTTTATAGTGTATTTTTTCAGGGTTTGGCCGAGCTAAATGGCTTGGGATGAGTGAATGTGAGAGAAGAGACAGTGCCCTTTTATAAGAGGGGTTAGGGGAACCTTGGAAAAATTTTAAAATATTATTTTATAATAAATTCATATTCATTTTATAATGGCTACCAGGCGACTAATTTTGAGTCTAGGGTGGGTATGGGTCTAAATCCACTCATAAAATATGTTTTATACAAGTTAACGTTACCATTTTGACCTAATCATTTAGATTTAACTCTAAGATAAATAATTTATCTTTTATCGTGTCTTCTTGTATTCTTCAAATATATTGTCAATAAACATACAATAAACTACCATTAAAATATAAATTGGTTCATTAATGTCATATATATTATTATATAAGTCTTTTGGACGATCCTTATATTTTTAGGACCATTATATCAATTACAAATATTATATTTGTTTTAAAAACTCTTATATGTCAATTTGGACTCTATTTGGTATTTTGTTTTCTCTAAATTCATAACATAATTATTACTACGAAAATAATTCATCAAAAAATCCCTAATATGTTATATTAACCTATAAAATTAGTGTAATTCCTATAAATTAACAAATTACATTTATTTGGTTATTTATAATATAAATTATGTTAATATTTAATTAATTAGGTAATTACTGCATAATCATTGTCTCATAAATAAATAAAATTATATAATGTCTAAAAAATATTTATAAAATACCATTATGTATAAAATATAATTAGAATTATAATGAATATTTATTTTAGAATTTATCTTATGTATAACCCTATATTAAAAATGTTTTAGTTATTAAACTTGGATTTTTACAATTTAAACTATTTTTCAAATAAAATAATAATAAATGTCCTAATCAAATCCAACTGATCCTAATGGGTAATATTTTATTTCTAAGCTTGTTATTGGTTGAATTATACTTATACAATAGAATTTGGACATGTTTTAGTGTAATAATAATATCATTTTAAGCCTTCATTAACCTATTTACGTTTAATAGTGGTAAATAAAATTAACAAGTTTCTATTGTCCAAAAATTATATTCATCTTATTGAACCAAATTTTATTCCATGATATTAACCGTATCATTCGGATTTTCTAAATTCAACTCACATAAGCTGTAAAATTGTGTTTCATGTAAATTTGTAAATTCTTTTAGGAGGTGGGTACAAGAGGGTAAAAAGTTCAATAATATTTTTATATATATGAAATTATAATAAAATGACTCCAATGAATTACATTGAACATATAAAGTTATTATGTATCTATTTTGAGCTAAAATAAATTTAAATAAAATAAATGATTATATAAATAAAAATTTGGTTTTAACCAATAACTTAGTGTTTTCACTATTCATCAAAAACTGAAAGTTTTCACAAAATACCAAAAATTCACCCTTAGCTAATTTAGATATTTCGAATCAAAAAATTAAGTAAATTTTTAATGATAAATTTTTTAAAATTTCAAAAGTATGGTATTACTATTCATAACCTGTAGTTCATATAATATTTTAATAACATATCATTGTTTAGTGAAACCCGGTATTGCATACAACATACGCTATTAAGGAAGGTCATGATTACTTGTAATAAAAGCCAAGTTAGGGCTACATGTAGTGCAAGATACCTTTGGTTTTGTGTGTAACATAATCAAAACTAATATCATTTATACATAAAAAAATATATACTTAATGTTGCGTTAAATTATTTCATCAAAAAGAACTTGAAATTGTATGTAACACGAGGTAAGAATAGTGTTTCATATACTACAAGCTAATACGGTTTTTCATATAGTACAAGCTAATCATGGTGTAGTCTATAAAAGAATACATCAATGAAATTAAACAAATATATCTCATAAAATCTCAGGTTGTTACCGATATAGAAACTCTCAGCTAGTTGTAAGATTCCCGTTTATGGGTCGGTGCACATGAGTCCATGTTGCACTCTGGTTTAGACATGTAGGTTTAAGTTGGGGTTTTACATCATGTTCCCATTTTACTCTAACTTAACATAGAGCAAATGATAATTCCATTGATGATTTTGACCATGAAATAATCCATAAATAATAGAGGATATGGTTCATATGAAAAATAAAGTCATTAAGAGGTATTTTTAACTCCAAAGGGAGTCACCAACAACTAAAAATTATCATAAAGACATCATAATTATTCCTTCTGGGTTACCTCACCACAAAACTACAACTGGTGGTAGCTAGACCTAAGTGAATCCTTCGAGAACAATCTCACACCATTTATCTGGATGAATAGGTCATCAATCCCTATAAAGGAGAACTTTTTCATAATCATTACTTTGTCCAATAGAAGATAATAAATTCATAACATTATTTTTTCCTCTGTTTTCAAAGAAAAAAAATTGACTCCGTCATGTGGGACACATTAGTTGTAATGAAGCCCTTATCCAAATGCTCCACCAACTCCACCATCAGCACCAAAATCTCGTCATGGATCATCAATCATGTAATATAAGATATTAGACCACTAATAATGTGCATTTTAATATAAAAAATGAAATCTTAATATAGAGGTAGTTTTTTAACATCATAGAGGTAGAAATCCATGTATCCCGCATTCTATATATGGAATCTAGGTGTACGAAAATCTCATTACATAATTGGATAAACGATTCAATTGAGTTGATATTGGTTGCAACATCATACTCATGAGTCTTACTCACTCCTCCAATAGGTACTTCTCTTCATTACAGGATAATATCATCTCATCCACTCATAGTAACCTAACTATACTATGATGAATGAGTATATTAGAATGTACCATGGATAACTGGTACATACCCAGAATGGTGTAATGCAACTTCACCAAAACTATCTAGAGGTTCCACATGATGATCAATCTAGCAAACATCAACTCAAACTATCAGTAATTATGAGATATAGTGTAATGATTTCCCTCAGAGATTTAAAGTGAATAAATAAAGTCTTAAGGATCAACTTAAATTTAAATATTTTGAATAAGGGATATGATTATTTAATAAATAATCTCAAGTGTGTGTTAACATAATTATAGTTTCTATAGTATATATTTTTTAGATTGTACCTTGAATCATCTCTTCTTTAGCTTGATCATAATTACTCCTGGATTGAATCTGACCATTACCCCAACCACATTCACCCTGAACATGGTGTGGAACAACTGGGGATGGTTGTTTAAGTAGGCTATAGGTTCCCCCAAAACTAAAAATCAAACTCATAGGGATCAACATCCCATCCCCCTAGTTTCCACCTTATTAACCATAGGGAGATCCTTAATCGCAATGTTGCTCTATAAGAGACGCACATCCACTTTATTTCCACCATCTATAGTACCCTAGATTGGACATTCATGATCCATATGGCATTTCATGTCACAAGAATATCATAATCCTTATCTATTATAAATGGATCCAACATTGGATCCTTGTGCTACTAATCACTGATATTGAAAAAAGTTTCACGATGACATCATTCCCCATGAACCTGAAGGCTGATTCTTTTTGGCATCAACATGTGAAAAAAATTCACAAATCCCATTTAAAACTATTAAATACTTTTTCCCATCTAATATATATATATATATATACCTATCTATAACCTAAACATATATTGGAATTCATACAGATTTCACTCTATATCATATTTCCCTACAGTGTCCCTGTATAATAATCACTTCTCTAAAGTATCCATGTAGTACCATATCAAGATAATAACAAGTTAGATATATAAAACTCCACACATACTATATCATATTCTTAATACACTATGATAGCTCTAAATCCCCCAAAATTTATACACATAACAATGTTATAGGATAGTACATATCGAAGAAAATGATTTTAAACTCGGTCAATGGAAGAGACACCTCATCATGGATTTGGATAATAAGAATCCACAAGTTCCATTGTAATCGTTGAATAATAATATTCACAATACCATCCATCATATTATTTTATTTGTAAAAAATTTGGAAAATTGATCCAATGACCCAACCCAAAACTCCATTTCTTAAGGGTCTAACATTCCATTAATCCTCAATGGTATTTAACACTGAAAGATGTACAATATTATCATTGTTTACAAATCATCATCATAAACTGGAAGAACTATAAAGTTCACATCAATTATATGGATATAATTTTAAATTGCGATAGGAAGGTCTACATGCTTCCCTTTTAGGGGAATAACTACACTTTTCTCACCTAGAAGGAGAACCTCTTGAATGTGTTCCTACACTTAGGCCCCAACACTCAACATGTTTCCATCACAACCATATCTTAGAAAGCTATCCAGATATTATCATAGAGGAATTATGAAAATAAATATAACATTACTCATTAATATGAGTATATTTGGCCTCATTACTCATAAAATATATTGATGTTAAAGTTACATTCCTATATGATACTTACACCATTGGACTCCCCACAACCGATGTCTCAAAATGAAGATTCAATATATATGTGGTAACAGTCTAGGTGACTGGATATATTGTCCACCATTTCATCATAGGATTCCTTGGAAACATATATAAACCTGATGCACCTCAACACCAATGAATTAATTTCACAATAAAATATTTACAATATATATAACTCCAAATACGATCCACCAGATAGAATTACCTAATACCACCATATAATGACCTGACCAACTAGGGAACAACCTGAACTATTGGTAAGGTGGGAGTGACACACCAAGCCCAACTCAAATTTTCCATGGGCTTGTGACTAACATTGACCATGTATATCAAACTTATTGGAGGCCTTATCGAATAGAACCTATCTTAACACACACCTCCAAGTACATATAAACCATGCATGATAAATAAAATTTTATTAAGATAAGAGGAAACAAATACATTTAATGACCTATATAAAAAAATAGTGTATATATAATTATTTTATGATTGGTAAAAATAGAAACTCCACTAGAATAAATGGAGTCCCAACCTAACTAAAGACGTTGATGAAGAGACCACTTGGTTAAAACAAAAACCAAACAATTCATGTGATCATAAACACCCTATACTTCTAATATCCAATAATACCCATCCCTATATGGTCACTATCTAAATTAATATCATTTACAGAGGGTATGACTTTTTTCATAACAACCCATATAGGGGATAGTATATATGTACCCAATATAAAATCCCAAAAAACCCAAAAAAGGATATAATAGATATTAATGGTCACCTTTACAAAAAAAATGGAAAGTTAACCAAATATAAACATGAAAATAATTGTAATAAAATGAAGGGAGGGGGAAAAAGATATAAATATTCATAGATATTTAAATATTATGATCCTTAAAAAATATTCCACAGTGAGTTTAGCCCCAATGCCTATATGAAAAACTAATCATCACTAGATTTGTTAGAGGGGACCCATACCATGCCGATGGAATGAATCGATAGAGGGGTTGATGAACCTAAATGGTAGAATGACCCATTCCCTTTATATGATCAATGAAGAGGGGGTTATAATCCATATATATATTCCACACATTCCTCTATTTCATGTATTGGGGGTTTCTAATAATAATTTTATAGGAATTGGGGGACCAACTTCTTGATCTATTTGTTCAATCTCTTGGTTTCCAACCCCTATGTCACTCCATAGACCACACTTGATTCTAAAAATAATCCAACTTGGATGGAAGAAGAGAACCACTCTCCCCACCTCATACTATATCTATGTAATCAATTAAAACTCGCCATCACATTCTATAAGGGATTTTATGGAGGAAGTACTACTCATGGTACCAATTTTGAGTTTTGAAGAAGGAGATATGGTAGGTACAACTTATGATGAAAATGTTCACAGTGTTCCCCATAGTATATATGGGTTGTACTATCATTTCCTCACTTATACATGTCTTACATCTCAACATGGAATTTAAAATGTTACATTTTCGTCATGCGGCCCATAAAACTTGAAATGTTGGACCGCATAGGTTCCTGGATCATGTGCCCCTTAAAAATGAATCGAGTATGTAGGTAGGGTCACATGAAATGGGTGAATGTCAAAGGGAATATTGGGTCAATCATGATTCGAGGAATGTACTCCATGTATATGTGTAGTTGTCCAGATAGGGTCACATGGAATTTGTCAATGGAATATAATCATTTGAAATTTTTTTCTTGAAAACCTAGCCACCCTTAAACATAGACATCACAACCTATGTTATTAAATCACATGACGTGTGGTTGGGTTTTAATAAAATATCCATTCTTCTTCATAAATCATTTCACGTTGATTAATCACACCATAAATCAAGATTTTTTTTTTCAAAGGCCCATGTCTCATTGGATGCTCCTCCAGTCTTCGATGCCAGGCCTCTGGTGGCTGAAAAATGAGGTTTTGGTTAGCCTGTATAATGATTGTCATTAACATCAAGCCTATTTCACTATATATGGTTTTGGATCTCAATTATTTATCCAAAATTAACAATGGATCATCATATCTTTAAATTTTTTTTTCATCAATGAATGAAACAAACACAAATTTGGGGTTCAAATGTTTATTGAACTAAATTGATACTTAAATCATCAGCCTAACGCATGCTGGAAATGAGTACATGATAAAAAACGGAGAAAGACACAAAAAAATATGATTTAATCAATGTATTGTATGAACCCATAAATCAATAACAATCACATAAACAAAAATTATAATATAGATATGGATTAATTATTTTCTATTTCTAAATAAAACCCAATAAATAAAACAATGATGGAAGAAGAAGATTCAAAATTAAATTGAAAATCTATGTTTGAATTAAAATAATTGGTAAATAATAAACATATAAAAATATTCTATCTAAAAAATGGATTGATTTTTGGTGATGAAAAAAACATTAATGATGTTGTTGGATATATCTATGAATTAAATTATAAATTATGATCTCTGTGGTAAATAAATAATTATCCTAATTTTCCCCACATTCGTCATTAAGGATCCTCCCATGAGATTACACCATATTCACTATAAATATCATTAAACTATATATCTAATTCTAATAATTTTCAATAATTGGTTTTAAATATGTATCAAATTAGGACACAACATTAGTTAAACGAATTAAATAATTTATTAAATTTATCATTTTATTTTTTGGAATCAATTTATCATCTTGATACTCGGTGCTTAAAAATCACATGTCCCCCTATGGTTAATCCTCATATTTTGAAACCGCTGAATATACTTGATTTTTTTATTCAAGACTACATTAATTATAAAATCCATTAATTCCAAAAATATGTTCTTTAATTGTTTTAAATATTTATTATAAAAATTATTGGGTGTTATGACACTGATAATGATGTGAAAACTCCAATAAAACCGATAAATATTAAATGGGTCCAAAAATAAATTTATATTTGTTCATGAAATTATGAAAAAGGTACATCATATATACATTAATAATTGAGGCACCCAAAAATTCATGATTGAGATTTTCAGTTACATTCTGATGAAGAATATTTCTAGTAATCACTACTACATATCATCCTTTTATCAGTGATGGAAATTACTATTATCTGTGATAAAAATGTATTGATATTTGAAGTTCCCCTTAAATCCATTATAATTTTATCAATACGAAAAAAATCGACGAATAAATAAACCTTCATCAGTACTAAAAAAACATTAAAAAAGTTTAATTTATCATATCTTCTATTAGAAAAGATAAAAGTAACTTTTATCTACACTATTTTAAGGGATAATAAAATATATCATTTCTAATAGTGTGTGGTTATATATAAAAAACTCTAGAATGATCATTTTTTTAATAATAAAAACATTTAAAATAAATTTACCTTTCATAAATTTTTTTTTAAAAAAATTATTTCATTCATTTAAATACATTAAAATTACATTGTTACCTAATATTTCTTTCAAAAATTACATTTTACAACAAATTAAAAAGGACATTAACATGTAGTAGTCTGAGATGGAAAGTATTGTGATTTCATTGGGACCCACATCCAATATATCTTAATCACATTAATAGTTTGAAAACTGATCACCCTAGATTAAACAGAAGATGAGTGATAAAAAATATTTATTTTTTTAGTAATAATATAAATAAATAATTAAAACATAAATAAGACTCACAAATTCAGTTATAAATGTAAATAAATAATGATGTTAGGAATACTAAATGATAATACATAAATTAATAAAAAGAAAAATACATAAATCAAACCAAGTACAATGTAATATGAAACTCAAAATATATTTTATCTACCATAATAATATGATTAAATATCCGTAATATAAGTGAAATTTTTTTTAGATTGATATCTTGTTGATTCATACACATAATTTATAAATTATTGATAATTTTTCTAAAATATCAAGCAAATATGGATGAATTTTCACTGATTTTTAACAGTCTTTTAGTTATACCAGCCACACTGTGTGTGAGATTAACAAGAAATTTATTTCTACACATCATAAATGAATTATGGTTTTTTTAAATTAACAATACAATAACATAATGTATTATTTGTTTTGATATAGTGATTTACATTGTGATCAGTATGGCACTATTAAATAATAACAATAACTTCTAATCGTACCAGCCACTCCTTTTGTGAAATTGATGTGAGGTTGATTTATACAACTCATAAATTTAGTTTTGATCTTTTTATGAAACAATCAAGACAAAATGGGTGAATTTTATTTTTTTTATATTTTGATGAATGCTTTTTAATATATAATCATTTTTATTGAAAACAATCACATTTGGTCATAACTGCTACTCTTTTTTATGATTTTAGAGCTATTCATTACTATATATACCAAAAATATTTATAGATTATCTTACTAATTTATAAAGAAAATTGAAGTTATTTTTTCTGGTGTTGATTCTGTGATGTCTGTTTTGAAATAAAATGCCATTTTTTAATTATAAATCACACTTTAATTGATATCATCAACACTATGTAACAGATTGGGGTGAGGATTATTTAAAAATAATAAAAATGATTTATAGATATTTGTTCTAAAATTTAAAGATAATACAAGTGAGTTTTATTTATTATTGGTATGTAATACACCATTGGAACTATAATTTCACTTATAAATAAAAACACACATTTTCATTAATATTAGTCACACCATGGCCCGATCAATGTATGGTTTATTCTTAAGAATCAAAATTGAATTGTGGTTTTTTACTAAGGTATTAACAAATAAGAGTTTGTTTTCATTGATTTTTTTATATGCCATTAATTTAGAAAAAATTGTATATATTAAATGAATAAATGATCATTCCATCATACATCCCACACTATGCGTAATACTTCATTTCACTGGATTTGTATTCATAAAAAAATAAATGATGTTCTCTATTATAAATGTTCTGTAAAATTGAATATGTGTTCTTAAATTTAGTATGTGACATGGATTTTGAACTAAAATATAACATTTAAATTAAAACAGTAACATTCATTTTCACTTGTCATACCATGTGTCAAAATGATGTGCAATTAATTACTACACATAATAGTGGAATTATGGATATAATTATATATACAATAACTTCATATTTACTTGGTTCTGAATTAAAAAGAAACTTTTAAATGAAAACATGAAATTTCAATCATATTGTCCACACCATGTGTCAGATTGAAGTGTGGTTTATTAATACAGATTAATAATTTATTTTTGGATATTTATACTAAAATATCAATTCAATCCTAGTGAGTTTTATTAGTTTTATATTAATGATTCATGTTTTGAACTAAAATTTCTATTTTTAAATGAAAAAAACCTATTTTATTTATATTGGAAGAATCAGGTGATGTATTGATGTGTGGTTGATTCCTATACATAATACGAAATTATTTATTTTTCAGAAAACTATTAGGACACCTAGTGTTTATTTTCATTGTTTTAACTATATTATTAGAATTTTGAAAAAAATAACACTTTTAAATGAAAACATGCACATTCAGTCATACGAGCCACTCCATGTGTAAGATTCATGTGTGTTGGATTGATTTGAGGTTTATTCTCAAACATAAAAAAATATTTTTGTATTATTTTCCTTATATATCCAAAACAATTTAGTTTGTATTATTAGTTTTACTATGTGACACATGATTGATATAAAATGAATCATTTAAATGTAAGCACACAATTTCATGCATATCGGCCACACAATGTCTCGTATTGAAATTTCCTTGATTAATAAATGTAGAAAATGAATTATGAGTTGTTTTTATACTATATCAATAAAGTCCCAAGAACATTTTATTTGTTTTGAGAAAGAAACATGTATTTTGAACTAAAAAATAACTTTTAAATGATATCATAACATTTTATTCATACCACATGTATCATTTTTTAAATTATTGTACAATTAATTCTATATTCCAAAAATGAATCATAGATAAATTTCAAAAAAAAATTCGAAAATGTATACTAGTTTTGTTGGTATTGATTATGTGATGCATGTTTCAAACTAAAATATCAATTTTAATGAAATCACACCTTATCGATTATATTAGCCATACCATTTATCATTTTGACTTGAGGTTAATTACTACACATCATTAATTAATCAAATAACATTTTAACAAATTATCAATAATGTCCAATTTCATTTGAACTGTTTTGAGTATGCAATGATATTTTTGAACAGAAATTTCATTTTTAAAATAAAAAAATGTTCTTTCAGTTTTCACGACCCGTCCTCGGGGCGCGTGCCGTGACTACCCCAAGCCCGCCTTCCATAGGCCAGGGGCTGGCGACTAGCACCAAGGCGTAAATCCAAACAAAAAGGGAAGGCATTACCTTTGAAAAGTAAACAAGCACCACAGAGTAAGCAAGCAGAAAAGTAAACACTAAGTAAAAACTGTACAAGCTGTGCTGAAAGTAAAAGGGGCCGGAAATACAATCCCAACTGTAAAGTACAACTGAAAGGAAAAACAGCAACGTCGAGCCGTCCTCTGGAAGTCCCACCTGAAGGGTGGGTACAGATAGCCTCCACTGCTCCTCGGGTCCACCTAACCGCTCCGAGTGCGTCTCGCCCAGTGGTCCACCTCCAGGTACTGTCCTGCTCCGCACGCCTCCTCCACGATCAGCGCTGTCCGTCGTCTACAACCAACACCATGAAGTGCGGGCATAGCCCGTGCAGGGGTGAGTATAAGCTACTCAGTAGGGACCCCGAGACCCCCGAAGGTCTCCCGAAATCCACAATGGATAAATCACGAAGAAGAGGTACAATCACGAAGTAACATCTGACACGGCTTAGGTATATGCCCATACATATACCTAAGTCGCCAATTCCCCGATCGGCTCCAACGTCCGAGCCCAAGCACAAACCAGTCCACACAGGAAAGAAAAACGCATACCCATGCAGGGTAGAACAACACAATCCACAAAGGAGAGTAAACAGTAAATCCACACAGGATAGCTCAACACAATCCACAAAGGAGAGAAACACAAGGATCATTGACTCAGCTCAAACCAGGATTTTCATTAACGAAACCGTAACTGCTGAAGAGCCCCACCTCTGAAGTGTACAGTGGTCCTGTCACGACTCAGAGGTACTGCTCAATAACCTAAGACTGCTGAGGTACTCTTTCTGTCGAGTATCGCGGGTCTGCTGCCAACTACCGGGCGCTCCGTCCGCTAAGGGTCTGCTGCCAAATACCGGGCGCTCACCCAAATAGCCTACAGAGGTACTCCTCCAGTCGAGTACCGCGGTTCTGCTGCCAACTACCAGGCGCTCCGTCCGCCGTGGGTCTGCCGCCAAATACCGGGCGCTCCGTCCACTGGGCTAGTCGACTCACTCCAAGTCGAGTTGGTCGAGCAGTCTTCAGGTATCAGCCGGCTACACGGTCTCCGTACTACGTACGCTCGTCTCTAGTATCGCGGGTCTGCCGCTACAACCAAGCGCACCACATCTATCGAGTAAAACAGAAGATTCAGCTCACACAGGTATGCTTCTTCGGATGACGATAAAGATGATCACTGAACCATCTGAGACGTCGGACCCACGAAGGATCGATAGGTACTAACCTCGTAGTGACCCACACAGGATCGGGCCCACGCAGGACCTGTAGGAGTTGGCTCACACAGAACCGCTGAGAGATGACCCACACAGGATCGGACCCACACAGGATTGGGCCCACGCAGGACCTGAAGCATTGATCCACGTAGGATCGCTGAGTGCAGGAGTCGTCGTAGTCCGCTGAGGATCTCTGCACAGTCGTCGCCGCAGTCCACTGAGGATCTCTGCACGGTCGTCGTCGGAGTCCACGGAGGATCTGTGCACAGTCGTCGCCGCAGTCCACTGAGGATCTCTGCACGGTCGTCGTCGGAGTCCACGGAGGATCTCTGCACAGTCATCGCAGTCCACTGAGGATCTCTGCACGGTCCTCGCTGTCGAAGTAGCAGTCGCAGCCAGCCTAGGGTTCCCGCACACAGCAAGCTCGTTCGGGACGGTCTGCTCCGCGCGCCGAGAGGCTGATACATCAACTGACACAACGGCCGAAGTTGATGTATCCAAAAGTTCCGTATCGTCAACAGGAACTCAACGTCGTAGACGGCGCGTCAATCGGACGCCTGGTCTGAGAGATATTGGCATTTTCGTCCCAGGGGCCCGGTTGGTTTTTAAGGAAAAACCAACCCGACCGCACTCCACCTGTGTCCGAACCTCGGGCGGAGTATGCCAAAAGATCCGTCTCACTTAGAGGAAATCAACAAAGCTGACGGCACGTCAATCGGACGTCCGTAGCTCAAGATATGAGCGTTTCCGCTCCGAGGGCCCGGTTGGTTTCGTGTACGAACCAACCCGGCCGAAACCCAAGTATTCCGAAACTTTGAGTACGATAAACCAAAACGACCGTCTCGATCCAAGGATAGTGTTGCCGCTGACGGCGGGTCGTTCGGAGGCCCGTAGCTCAAGATATGGCCATTTGAACGAAGTCCGTCCGAAGACGGGGGGGGTCCGGGCCCGGGCCGACCCGGCCCGACCCCCCTGGTTGGCCCGAACCGGGTCGGGTCCGACTCGGTTGGCCCGGCCCAGCCCGGCCAGGGCCGGTCCGGCTCGGCTCGGCCGAGCGGCCGACGCGGGGGAAAGCCGCCGCCCCGCGTGACACCCCCGCGGCACCCGCGGGGTGTCGCCCAGACACCCGCGGGGTGCCGCGTGACAACCCCGCGGCACCCGCGGGGTGTCGGCCTGGACAGCCGCGCGGCACCCGCTGGGTGTCACGCTGGACACCCGCGGGGTGCCGCGCGACAACCGCGCGACACCCGCCGGGTGTCGCGATGGACACCCGCGGCACCCGCTGGGTGTCGCGCTGGACACCCGCGAGGGGCCGCCGCCTCCGGCCGCCCGCGCCACCTCCGGCTTCCGCGGGCCGCCGGAGTCGCTCCGGTGGCCCGTTTTCCTTCCCGTCTGCGCCGTTGTTCCTCCCGGGTTCCGTTCTTTACTGCGGGATCATCAAACACCCGTTGCGGCACGTTCCGTCATCGCCCGCCAAATCCGCAAAACACGAAGAACGGTGGAGGGTTGTCGGGCCGTGTTCGTTCGACCCGCACCCTCCGCGTTAGATAAAAACAACGGGAGAAAAATAGAATGTTGAACACATGAACCAACAATTTTAATAAAATAAAATTGTTTCTTTGATTCCGGTTCTTTAATTTTTAAAGAATGTTCACGGGAATATAAGGAGTGGTATTTCAAAATATAAAATCCCTACCTCAAGCGTCGTCGATCGTCGCGCGCGGGCGTTCTTCGCGGAAAGGATCGTCGCGGAAGAGAGGGATCTTCGCGTCGTCGCGGGGAGGCGTCGCGTCGTCGCGGAATCCGGCGTTGAGTCGGCGAGCTCAATGAACCAAGAACAACAGATTTAAATTATTAATATTTAAATCTGTGTTTCGTTAAAACCAAAAGAAACGAACTTTTGAGAGGAAATCCGAAATCACTCACCTCAAACGGTCGGTGATCGGAGATCGGAGCGTGGAAGAACGTCACGGACGGAAGCGTCGTCGATTTCCGGGTACGGCGTTCTTCACGTTCTTCACGTTCTTCGTGTTCTTCGCGAGGGAGAAGAAGAACAAGAATCCTCTCAAACCTTCTCCAAAGATTTGGGTTGGTCTTATTTTATTAATATGCCATCACACGAAACAGGTTAAGAAACGATTGAATTAATTCGTTGAATTAATTCAACGAAAGAAACAGGCCATTAAATTCACGAAAGAAACATCCCATTCAATTCACGAGAGAAACAGCCCAATTAAATGGTCTGTTAAGAATTTAGAAAACGCGTCGGTTGACTTTCATTAAGACGTGTTTTCACGGGTGCGTTTCTTAGCAGAAAAGAAACGGCGGGGCTCGTGCGGGCCCCATATCGCAAATATCCTACCGAGGGGGTAGGATATTTCCGGATAGCATCCTATCCAGTTCAACTCAGTTCAAGCCGCCTTTAAGTGGATTCAAGTGGCTTCCAAGTGGCTTAAGTGAAATAAAATAAAGTTGTCGCAAAATTATTTTATTTCTTAACTTTAAGCCCGAAAATTAAAAACCACACCCGAGCAAACGCAACTCTGTAAGAGGCGTTTCTAAGCGAATACCGGCGCTCTGATTTCATCGGTGCCCTCAGAATTCGATTCTGAGCACCGGTTCAAAAGTTAGAAAACCCCGCTCATCTGTTCACTGAACGTACCTGAGCCAAACTTCAGAAAATGATTCCGGGCACACCGGGCCTCGGAATCAGGTAAAGTCAGAAACTGCGCTCTTGTAAAATTCCAAAGAAAATTAAGAAGAAGAAAAAATTTCCATGAAATTTACGGGTCTTTACATTACTCCCACCACAGGGCTTTACGTCCCCGTAAAGCTTCAACACAAACTAGGGATACAAAGGCGGTACTGAGCACGCATCTGAGCCTTCCGCTCCCATGTGCTCACCTGGACCTTCTCTATCGTGGCCCGAACCACCTCTGGTCCCACTAGAGATGCCATGATTTCTTCCTTGCCGATAAGAGAAATCTGGTCTCATCCCCTGGATGAACCACGTTCTTTGCCTAAAACAGTCAAACCTAACATGGATGATACTAATCCATACCAAGGATGACATCGTAAGGCCTCGACGCTACTACTAAGAGATCCAACCGTTACTCTCGCCTCCAAGGGTTGTGTTACACTGTCGGCATCAGTGTGTGGTAACTAGTCTCCTCTAGTAGATGTCTCACAAGTGAGGGTCAAGTCAACAGCCAAAACTGGAACCTCTTAGTAACATCACGAAAGAGGACATGAACGAAAATATCACAAAGTTATGCGTCTTTTATTATTGCAGCTCATAATACAAGACGCTACACAAAAGAAACAAGGAACCAGAAGTACAAAGGACGTATCCACTAGTTCTGCTCCTGTCCATCTGCTCCCAGAGCTCCATGATCGAAGGCCTCGGCTGCCTGAAGCTGAGCTCTCGCATGTTCACCTACTCCCTGTGGTTGGGGAGGACCTCCTGGTGGTGGTGGTGGCAGAGCCTCAAAGCATCGCCCACCACCTGCTGCTCGGCCAGCTCCTCTGCCTCGTCCGCCTCCTCCCTGCGGACCACCACGGTCGACCCTCTGCCTCTGCCTGGGTGGCCCCTCCACCGTCTGCTGCTCCTCAGTACGGCGGGTCGGGCAGTCACGAGCCATGTGACCAATCCCGCCATAGGAGTAACACTGCCTGCCTCTCGGGAGGTTGGCTTCGCGCTGTGTGCCCCGCACTGCTGAGCCAGTGTCCCGAGGTCATCTGCCGGAACCTTGAGTCATCTGTCGGCTACCTGCTACCGAAGACTCCGCCACATGCCGCCCTGCGGTAGGTCTCGCCGTAGACTCAGCCAGAAAGCTCTCGATCAGAAGGGCTCTCTCTAGCACTCCTCCCTGGGTCGGGATGTTAAGAGAGATCAGTGATGCCCTGATCTCATGTCTCAATCCCTGCTCGAAGGTCCGGGCCCGAAAGAAGGGGTCCCGTACCATGTCTGTCGAGTACCGAGAATGGTCGGTGAACCTCGCTGCGTACTGAGCGACCGTCAAGCTGCCCTGCCGCAGCTGAAGAAGCTCTTGGATGCGCACCGTACGGAGGGTGGCCTTGAAGAACTATGAGCGGAAGAGGCTCTCGAAGTCCGTCCAGATGAGGGAGGCCTCATCGTGCACCTGGAGCATCAAGCTCCACCATCTGCCTGCTGTCGCGTGCAAGAGACTCGCTGCGAGGATCACCATGAGGTCTGCTGGTGTCCTCACTAATCTGAAAACCCGAAAAACTGCCTCCAGCCAGTCCTCGGCGGCCTGAGGGTCCGTCTCCCCGCGGAACCTGGGCGGTCGCTGGCGCTGGAACTCATGCAGTGCACTAAGGCGACATGCATCGTCAGCGGCTGGGGCTGGTAGCATCGGTGCCTCGGCAGGTATAGGTACCGCCGGTGCCTCAGCTGTCAAAGGGCCCTATACCGAGGCCTCGTCACTCGGCGGGCTGTCGTCGCGCCCTACTCTAGGAACCCTAGCTGGCTGCTGTCGTCGTGCCATCCTGAAAAAGAAAACAAGTATGCCACGGTCAGAACAGTATACCTAGTGAGCTGACACAAGTAATCACAAGGAAAACATGAAACACACATGCAATCAATGTTTTCGTGCATTAAGTCGGAAATCAGAAGTCAGGGTCCTGCTGTATGGATACGTCGGCCGCCGCACCAACACTGGACTCCCTGGACTGATAACCACACTCAATACGCTAAACACTATTGCTTCACATAGAATAAAGATCAGAGTCTACGGTAGAACTGACCACCTCTGATACCAATTTGTCACGACCCGTCCTCGGGGCCCGTGCCGTGACTACCCCAAGCCTGCCTTCCATAGGCCAGGGGCTGGAGACTAGCACCAAGGCGTAAATCCCAACAAAAAGGGAAGGAATTGCCTTTGAAAAGTAAACAAACACCACAGAGTAAGCAAGAAGAAAAGTAAACACTAAGTAAAAACTGTACAAGCTGTGCTGAAAGTAAAAGGGGCCGGAAATACAAGCCCAACTGTAAAGTACAACTGAAAGGAAAAACAGCAACGTCGAGCCGTCCTCTGGAAGTCCCACCTGAAGGGTGGGTACAGATAGCCTCCACTGCTCCTCGGGTCCACCTAACCGCTCCGAGTGCGTCTCTCCCAGTGGTCCACCTCCAGGTACTGTCCTGCTCCGCACGCCTCCTCCACGGTCAACGATGTCCGTCGTCTGCAACCAACACCACGAAGTGCGGGCATAGCCCGTGCAGGGGTGAGTATAAGCTACTCAGTAAAGACCCCGAGACCTCCGATGGTCTCCCGAAATCCACAATGGATAAATCACGAAGAAGAGGTACAATCACGAAGTAACATCTGACATGGCTTAGGTATATGCCCATACATATACCTAAGTCGTCAATTCCCCGATCGGCTCCAACGTCCGAGCCCAAGCACAACCCATTCCACACAGGAAAGCAAAACGCATACCCACGCAGGGTAGAACAACACAATCCACAAAGGAGAGTAAACAGTAAATCCACACAGGATAGCTCATCACAATCCACAAAGGAAAGAAACACAAGGATCATTGACTCAACTCAAACCAGGATTTTCATTATCGAAACTGTAACTGCTGAAGAGCCCCACCTCTGAAGTGTACAGTGGTCCTGTCACGACTCAGAGGTACTGCTCAATAACCTAAGACTGCTGAGGTACTCCTCCTGTCGAGTATCGTGGGTCTGCTGCCAACTACCGGGCGCTCCGTCCGCTAAGGGTCTGCTGCCAAATACCGGGCGCTCACCCAAATAGCCTACAGAGGTACTCCTCCAGTCGAGTACCGCGGTTCTGCTGCCAACTACCAGGCGCTCCGTCCGCCGTGGGTCTGCCGCCAAATACCGGGCGCTCCGTCCACTGGGCTAGTCGACTCACTCCAAGTCGAGTCGGTCGAGCAGTCTTCAGGTATCAGCTGGCTACACTGTCTCTGTACTTCGTACGCTCGTCTCCAGTATCGCGGGTCTGCCGCTACAACCAAGCGCACCACCTCTATCGAGTAAAACAGAAGATTCAGCTCACACAGGTATGCTTCTTCGGATGACGATAAAGATGATCACTGAACCATCTGAGACGTCGGACCCACGAAAGATAGATAGGTACTAACCTCGCAGTGACCCACACAGGATCGGGCCCACGCAGGACCTGTAGGAGTTGGCTCACACAGAACCGCTGAGAGATGACCCACACAGGATCAAACCCACACAGGATCGGGCCCACGCAGGACCTGAAGCACTGATCCACGTAGGATCGCTGAGTGCAGGAGTCGTCGCAGTCCGCTGAGGATCTATGCACAGTCGTCGCCGCAGTCCACTGAGGATCTCTGCACGGTCGTCGTCGGAGTCCACGGAGGATCTCTGCACAGTCGTCACCGCAGTCCACTGAGGATCTCTGCACGGTCGCCATTGGAGTCCACGGAGGATCTCTGCACAGTCATCGCAGTCCACTGAGGATCTCTGCACGATCGTCGCTGTCGAAGTAGCAGTCGCAGCCAGCCTAGGGTTCCCGCACACAGCAAGCTTGTTCGGGAGGGTCCGCTCCACGAGCCGAGAGGCTGATACATCAACTGACACAAAGTACGAAGTTGATGTATCCAAAAGTTCCGTATCGTCAGCAGGAACTCAACGTCACAGACGGCGCGTCAATCGGACGCCCGGTCTGAGAGATATTGGCATTTTCGTCCCAGGGGCCCGGTTGGTTTTTAAGGCAAAACCAACCCGACCGCACTCCACCTGCGTCCGAACCTCGGGCGGAGTATGCCAAAAGATCCGTCTCACTTAGAGGAAATCAACAAAGCTGACGGCACGTCAATCGAACGTCCGTAACTCAAGATATGAGCGTTTCCGCTCCGAGGGCCCGGTTGGTTTCGTGTACGAACCAACCCGGCCGAACCCCAAGTATTCCGAAACATTGAGTGCGATAAACCAAAACGACCGTCTCGATCCAAGGATCGCGTTGCCGCTGACGGCGGGTCGTTCGGAGGCCCGTAGCTGAAGATATGGCCATTTGAACGAAGTCCGTCCGAAGATGGGGGGGTCCGGGCCCGTGCCGACCCGGCCCGACCCCCCCTGGTTGGCCCGAACCGGGTCGGGTCTGACTCGGTTGGCCCGGCCCGGCCCGGCCAGGGCCGGTCCGGCTCGGCTCAGCCGAGCGGCCGAGCGACCGACGCGGGGGAAAGCCACCGCCCCGCGTGACACCCCCGCGGCACCCGCGGGGTGTCGGCCAGACACCCGCGGGGTGCCGCGTGACAACCCCGCGGCACCCGCGGGGTGTCGCCCTGGACACCCGCGCGGCACCCGATGGGTGGCGCGCTGGCCACCCGCGGGGTGCCGCGTGACAACCCCGCGGCACCCGCGGGGTGTCGCGCTGCACACCCGCGGCACCCGCTGGGTGCCGCGCTGGACACCCGCGGGGTGCCGCGTGACAACCCCGCGGCACCCGCAGGGTGTCGCGCTGGACAGCCGCAGCACCCACGGGGTGTCGCGCTGGACACCCGCGCGGCACCCGATGGGTGTCGCGCTGGCCACCCGCGGGGTGCCGCGTGACAACCCCGCGGCACCCGCGGGGTGTCGCGCTGCACACCCGCGGCACCCGCTGGGTGCCGCGCTGGACACCCGCGGGGTGCCGCGTGACAACCCCGCGGCACCCGCAGGGTGTCGCGCTGGACACCCGCGGCACCCACGGGGTGTCGCGCTGGACACCCGCGGGGTGCCGCCGCCTCCGGCCGCCGGCGTCGCCGCGCCGGCGCCCGCGCCACCTCCGGCTTCCGCGGGCCGCCGGAGTCGCTCCGGTGGCCCGTTTTCCTTCCCGTCTGCGCCGTTGTTCCTCCCGGGTTCCGTTCTTTACTGTGGGATCATCAAACACCCGTTGCGGCACGTTCCGTCGTCGCCCGCCAAATCCGCAAAACACGAAGAACGACGGAGGGTTGTCGGGCCATGTTCGTTCGACCCGCACCCTCCACGTTAGATAAAAACAACGGGAGGAAAATAGAATGTTCAACACATGAACCAACAATTTTAATAAAATAAAATTGATTCTTTGATTCCGGTTCTTTAATTTTTAAAGAATGTTCACGAGAATATAAGGAGGGGTATTTCAAAATATAAAATCCCTACCTCAAGCGTCGTCGATCGTCGCGCACGGGCGTTCTTCGCGGAAAGGATCGTCGCGGAAGAGAGGGATCTTCGCGTCGTCGCGGGGAGGCGTCACGTCGTGACAGAATCCGGCGTTGAGTCGGCAAGCTCAACGAACCAAGAACAACAGATTTAAATTATTAATATTTAAATCTGTGTTTCGTTAAAACCAAAAGAAAAGAACTTTTGAGAGGAAATCTGAAATCACTCACCTCAAACGGTCGGTGATCGGAGATCAGAGCGTGGAAGAACGTCACGGACGGAAGCGTCGTCGATTTCCGGTTACGGCGTTCTTCGTGTTCTTCATGTTCTTCGTGTTCTTCGCGAGGGAGAAGAAGAACAAGAATCCTCTCAAACCTTCTCCAAAGATTTGGGTTGGTCTTATTTTATTAATATGCCAACACACGAAACAGGTTAAGAAACGATTGAATTAATTCGTTGAATTAATTCAACGAAAGAAACATGCCATTAAATTCACGAAGGAAACATCCCATTCAATTCACGAGAGAAACAGCCCAATTAAATGGTCTGTTATGAATTTAGAAAACGCGTCGGTTGACTTTCATTAAGACGGGTTTTCACGGGTGCGTTTCTTAGCGGAAAGAAACGGCGGGGCTCGTGCGGGCCCCACCTCACAAATATCTTACTGAGGGGGTAGGATATTTCCGGATAGCATCCTATCCAGTTCAACTCAGTTCAAGCCGCCTTTAAGTGGCTTCAAGTGGCTTCCAAGTGGCTTAAGTGAAATAAAATAAAGTTGTCGCAAAATTATTTTATTTCTTAACTTTAAGCCCGAAAATTAAAAACCACACCCGAGAAAACGCAACTCCGGAAGAGGCGTTTCTAAGCGAATACCGGCGCTTCGATTTCATCGGTGCCCTCAGAATTCGATTCCGGGCACCGGTTCAAAAGTTAGAAAAACCCGCTCGTCTGTTCACTGAACGTACCCGAGCCAAACTTCAGAAAATGATTCCGGGCACACCGGGCCTCGGAATCGGGTGCCGTCAGAAACTGCGCTCTTGTAAAATTCCAAAGAAAATTAAGAAGAAAAAAAAATTTCCTTGAAATTTACAGGTCTTTACATCAGTCATAAATGTGACACCATGTGTTGGATTTTTTTTAATTAATTTTATAATTTTATAAAAATATCCAGAATAAATTTTATAAAATATTTTCTCAATCATAGTGTTTTTTTACGAATTTTTTTAATGTGATACATGTTTTTTATGAAATGTCATTATTCAATGAAATCATGTCCACCCAGTAATTCCCACCACACCACATATCACATTTTCATGAGGTTAATTTATACAGAAAATAGTTGAGTCAATGATAATTTTTTTATATTAATAAATTAACCTATAATAATTTTCCTATTTTTTTGTATGTGATGTCTGTTTTAGACTAAAATATCACTTTTAAATTGAAAACATGCATTTTCCATCAATATGACAACAAAATGTGTAATATTATGTTTATATAATTCCTACTTGTAAAAAATTATTCTTTGATAACAATAATAACTTATCAAGATAATAAATTCATGTTTTCTATGTTCTGAGTATGTGATATGAATTTCAAAGTAAAATTATACGTCTAAATAAAATGATAAACATTTATTCATACCGGACACCCAATATATCAGATTTATTTTTGGTTAATTATTAAATATAAAAAATTAATTACATTTCATTTACCAAAAATATTCATAAATAACAATAATTCATTTAAGGTTCTCTATTTGTGATATATATTTTCAACTAAAATATCAATTTAAAATGAAAAAATGTACTTTGTTTCTTAACGAATATCCAATGAATTTTATTGATGTGTGACTGATTTTTATATTACACAAACAAACCATTTATATTTTCCCTAACATAACATTTCAATCATATTTTTATTTATCATTTTTTCTATATGATTAAATTTTGAGATAAAATGCTACCATGATTATAATGGCTAATCTAAAATAATTATGTAAATCCTGAAGGAAGATTGATTTTTTTTAATGTACCCCAAATATAGGAGAAGTAAATTTAAATAGTTGATGTTTTTATTCCCAAATCAACAACTATATTATATTATATAACTTTATATTATATTATTAAAACAAATATTTGTCTCACTTTCAGGTTATTAAAAGGGATTATGCTGAAAAAGAAATTCATTTCATCTATATTTGTAATATATAAAACAAATAATGAAAATAAATCACTATAGAGAAAAATCAAATATTACCTTAATGCATCATCCATACATATTCCATCAACATGAATTTTTATTCAACTTTTTCTAGCCTATGATGTTAATTAAAGGCCTACATACAATATTAATGGTCCTCCATGATGGATAATTCCATTTCCCTTTCATATTCCAACTCTATGTTTAGTAAAAATCCTCTTTATAATTTATGGTTCATCACTATGGTAATGATTTTATCCATAAAAAAGATCAAAAAATATATATATAGGAATTTTATTATATTCATATGTAAAACATGATTTGAAAAAAATTTGTAGGAAAACCACACATCAAGATATCATTGAAAATTAACAAAGTAAATATTATATAACAATTAAAATAACATTATCCAAATTAGAAATAGATAAATTTAAATGAAAAAAACTAAATAAGTTATAGGAAATCTCCTCTCCATGATGTCTTCAAAATTTAAACACCATGTAACCTACCCACATATATCTAATGAAATCACATCCACTTTTGAATGTGTGGATGCTTAATAGTCTATGATGTAATAGAAGTATATTAGTAAAAAATTTAAATCTATACTTCAAATTAAATTTCAATTATCATTTAAAATACCTCCTAAGGGGTTTTAGTTTGTTGATGGAATATGATATCATTATTAATTTTATATATGTATAAACCAAAATCAACAATATAAATTTATTTTAGACACTACATAAATTTCAGAAAAATATTTAATCTATTATTATATATATTATTATAGTTTTAAATTACTATATATACTAGAATGTGTTTCTATTTTTTGAAATCCATAGGTTTCTTGGGCTCACAATTCATCCTCATAACATGTTTTTTATGATGTTTAAACACAAATCAATCATAAAAAAATTATCATTAAAATATAATATAAAACATATTATTTGATGTTTATTTGTAAATTCTTTATTACAGTGTATTAAAATTGATATAGGATAACATTTTTGGTTGATTCATTTTCTATCTACATGTTGGGTGCATAAATTAAATCTTTAGAGAATCCACATTGAAATAAATAGGAAACAATTATTTCATAAAAAAGTAACCAAAAACTAATGAAAAAAGAAAATATATTATATATTATTAGATTATAGAGATTTCCCATTGTATTGTAGGTACAAATAATATTTTATCATTTTTTTCATGAAATCTATTTAGTTCATTACCTTTATTTCATTGAAATTACAGGTTCTTGTATAGTAATTTATTATATATAAGTGATATTCGCACCAATGAGAGAAAATTTTTCATCATAGGGACATCCAATTATACAGTACTGATATATACACCTATATAAAATTTGGATAGTAAATAATTATCATTTAAATTATAAATAAACTAATGAAAAAATATATTATAAAGATTCACCTCATGTATAAATTCAGAACTATTTCTCACATCCCTTGATTCTTGATAAATTCATTTTTATTCCCCAGAAAAAACTTGTCTGGAATTGAGTCTTCATAAATTTATTCATCAAATTACATGTATGTTATATTATCTTATTTGAAAATTATATCCACATAATTATGATATATTAGTAAATATTGAAGTTGAATTGAAAGGATTAAGGTACCATTGGAAGGTAATTTTGTTTTATTCGATGATATTTTATCATATTTGGTTTCAAACCTCCATTTCCCTCTATTTTTATCCATCTATAATTAGGTTACTTATTTAAGAACTTTTTTCATTAATTTTAAAATATTTTATATAAAAAATAAATTTTAATGTACATTTCACATTATCATCATCAATCATTAAATGATTAATCAATCATGAAATTAAAGTTCCAATAATAAGTTTGAATAGGTGAACATCTGTATCATAAAGGGAAATAGGTTACAATGTGATTTTATTATTATCGACACAAATTAATACTCTCATGTGATCTTTAAGATGCAGTTTTAAATGTAAAATATATCCTTGGGTAGTTTACACTAACCCCCCACAAAAGGTGTTGGGTGGGTGATGATAGAATAATATAACAAGAAATTTCACATTGTATAATTTTGGTAAATTAAATGTATTTGTATTATTTTTTATTTACAATCAATAGAAATAATAAGAAAAAAATTTATTACCTACAGTAAGGAATAACATTGATCAGAATGGATTTCCTCAATGATGTGGGACTTATCTACATGTAGTGGTTGATGTTATGTTGTTTCATAACAATTACCTCTTATCATAACTGTGTTGAATAATTCATAATTCCAATTAATTTTTTTATGTATCTATTTTGGCTGACATTTTATCAAATTTCCTACCATTATCCCACTATGTATTTTATTTCTCAAATTTTATTTGAGGAAACACTATAAAATCTACGCCTATGATGAATAAATATTATTATAGACTCTAATGTACAGTAGAAAGATTATTTTAGATAGTAAAATTTCCAGGAATTATTATGTTTAAACTGGATATAAATATTATAAAATAAATAGTCATTGATATATAATTATTATTTTTTGAATAATTAATTATTTTTTCGTACATACACATGATTCTCATAAAATTGTGTGTTCTCACTATATACATATCCCTCTTAATTTACATTTTCATATTAAAATAGGTCACGATGTGTAATAGAAGAGTCATTAAATAATCTGTTATTAATTTTTAAATAAATAATGGAAAATAAATGTTCTATTTTTTCATATTAAATAAAATTATTAATATTTATTTGAAATACATATCTTTTTTTCGATTGAAGAATGCCCCATTATTTCATTATGGCATTGGTAAATTTGTTTAGATACACACATCAAACATTATATACTCATTTATTTCTTATTTTAATAAATTAAAAATTCTAAATCAAATTCATTAATAAATATCATGACATTTAAAAAGATTTTGATTTCAATTTAGTAAAAATGATTCCTCCTCTTGAGGACCATTGAATGGAATCTATATATTATTGTTTATCATATGTGTATATAATGTTGGTGGGTGGGGATTAATTTCTCTCCGTCATCCCTGCAATGTTTCTTCTTATGATTTTTTTAAAGGCTCTATGTGAATATATAGATACAAGTAATAGAAATTTAATTCAATTATAATTAAATATATCTGTAATCTATAAGGGATAACGAATAGTTAATTAATATTTCATTATTTTATTTTTTTAGTAAATTAATGAAATTATATCATAACACAATTCAAATGTCTTCCCAAATTAGTGTCTTCAATGTAGGAACAACATTGTTCATGCTATTCACCTTAATCGAAATGTGCATTTCATTGGTAACCATAATGTAACTAATGAAAATAATTTTGTTTGGGGTCATTCAGTTAATTGTTTTTATTCTACCCAACCTAATATTTTATGTCTTTTCATCTCACCCAAATAATTTTTGTTAAAAAAAATGCCATAATGATCCAATATTTTTTCAAAAAAAATATTTTCACCTTATAACATTTCATTTGTTTCCACATTATCAATATGTTATTCCATGTTATTAGGATTATAATCATGTTGGGATCATGAATTATTCATATTAGTAGATAATAATTTAATTCATATTATATAAATGTAGTATTATAGAAATTGTATTATGAAGAAATAAATTTTAATTTAAAAAATATTTAATGTGTGTCATTCATTTTTAGTAAAAATATAATGCAAAGAAGAAAGTATAAAATATGACATAAAAACATGAAATTAATTTGTTATTGGGACATTTAACATCATACCAGTCATTGACATGATAACATTAATATATGATGAATACAAGAATAGAATCATTAAATCGTTTATAAAGAGGAAAATATGATATATATATATATATTTCATAGAAATGTTGTAAGATAATGGAGGGAGAATATTTTTCCCCACATCGTTCAGTGGATCAAACCCTTCCCTTATTATCATGGAAATCATATATAACCAATCCTTAAATTCATAATTTTCGGTGAATTTAGTAATGTTACAATGAAACATTCCCATTTAATTTTTTTAAAAATTAATGACATCAACAAAATTTCAAATCTAAAACCCATTCATGTACATAAAATATAAATAAACTTATCTCATTTTCCATCCAGTTTTCAAACGGATTTTAGAAAAAGGGTTTACAAAAAATGGTGACAATATCCTTTAAATTATCAAACTATTTATCAATTATTAGTGGAGATAGTTCTTTAACTTCTATTAAGCTCCCATAGAATGATTTTATCTAATATGTTTTTTATTTTTTTAGATTAATATTTTATTATTCCATAGAAAAAATCCTTATATGATTTTTTCAACCTTAATAAGTGTATAAATTCAAGACACAGTAATATTCATTCAATTATATATCCTGAAAAATATCACTTATCAATAAATATATTTATTATCATTTAAGAATGTTCCCCAATGTGATATATTAATTTCCTTAATAATAGTATAATGTAACACATGAATTCCAAAATAAATTGTGATCTTGGATTAATAAAGTTTAATAAATAACAATATCATTACGTGGTTGACTTGGGATTGATATATATAGAAGCAAATACTTGTGTTTTCTCTTGATTAAAAATTATAGTGGAATGATCAAATTTTGAAATATAATATTCCTTGTACTATGAGTTTAACTTTATAAACAAAAAGGTGTAATTTCATATTTATATAGTGAAATAAACAGTTTTTTATCATTTATCTCTCTTGGATACATAGGATCAATTTAACTCCACTAAGGTGAGTCTTTTGGGTGATGATGTTTCCCATCAACAATTCATTTATCTACACGCCACATCAATTTAATCATTGTATCCTCACATATTAATAAGTGTCAAAACCTGGTAATTGTATTAATGTACACTAAAAAGTATGAAGGACTTGATTTAACATACTTATATAGTGACAAAACTCACTTTGGGAATATTTAAAGTTACTAATGACTAATAAAAATAATATACAATCATTTTTATAATCTTGTATTATTTCAAATATTATTCCCACTGAACATAACATTCATTTAGATTCATACATTTGAAAATTTGGATTTTTGTCTTCATGTAGCTCATTATTGAAGAGAGAATGATGATTTTTAAAAGTATTGTATCACTATCTATTTCTATATTTTAAATTATATAACTTGTGTAAAGATGATAATGTTTCATATTTAGTACAAAAAACATACTATGGTGTCTTTGTATAGCTCTTTGCCTTCTAATATATATTTGGGTAGTCATTAAAGTTATAATTATCTATAATTTTTGTTTCTTCAATATGATATTCAACATCATTTAAACTTGTAATAATTTATTTGATATAATTTTCATTATTAATTAAACTTGTAATCAAATCAGAATATCCATAATTAGCAGTGTTATCCGGATCACTAGCTGTATTCAGATCTTAGCTATGTTTAGTAAAAAATTAATAACTATAATATATTCAATTAAAAATAATGTGTTCTTTATACACCGTTGAAAAAAAATGAATGAATAACAATAATGTATACATAGATAATAGATTTTTTAAGGTTTATAAAATTTTTGTTTTACAGACAGTTTGAACTCTATAACTTCATCCTTTTAATCTTTTTTTCATCTGACTACTATCCATACATTTTTTTCATGTCCATCTTATTTGATTCAATAATAATCATATTTTAAAAAAATTAATCAACAAACAAAAAGTTATGATGTTTTTGTTTTTATATATGTATTCAATATTTAATGAATGTAAATTTTATATCACATATATTAATTAAAAAATAAATTTTTAAAATAATATTAAATATTAATCTATTAACTTAAAATCTAACAGCCTATTCCATTCTATTTCCCAATTATAGAAGGTGTCATGAATGTGTTTAGGGCTTCTCTATAACTTATTGAATATTTCTCACTATATTAAATGTCACCACCCTATTATCATGGGAGTGGTGATGAATATTTTTGATGTTTGTGTTTTATATATTGGATTCATGTTATTGGTATGATTATTAGGAGTGAAATGGATTTGGTGGCCACCTCACTAAGAATTTTTATAGGTGCTTCACCTATGTGAAACTAGTGATGTTAAAACACCCAGGATGTTTGGTGTGTCTTCTTGATGGGGCATGATCCGGATGGGTGTGCATGCAATGGTGAAATGAGATGTGGGGTGATTCTAGGCCCTGGAAAATTAGCATAAATGGTAAAAATGGTGATTTATTTCGCTATACACCATAGTGGAGGCTGTGGTGGCCGTTTGAGGTGATCATTAAGCCCTATGTGAAGGTAAGGTGAGCTTTGTTCAGATAGCATGAGGGATATTTGTTTGTTTATATAAGTGTCTTTTTAGTTTTGATTTGTATGCATGAATGTATTTCATATCATGTATAAGTTTTAATTAAACCTAGTGTAATGTTAACGATTCTTTTATAATTTCCATATAAAGGTAGATCTTAATTTTCTTCCATCACATGCGGGTATTCCATATAAAATGTATGGGTATATAAATTCATGAACATAGTTCTCTAAGACTGATTCAGATAAGGGTAATTTGAATATAGCCCCATACAAGGCACCATTCTCACAAAATGGTTTAACATCTATAAAACTTTTTTTCATGTTTTCATACCAGATACATTAAATAATTATTTTTGTTTAAAATAAATGGAAAAAATAATGAAAAATACTTTTATTAAATATTTTATCAAATTATTAAATTAAATAAATGAATATTGAATTTATAAGAGATTGATTATTCTGGGTATTGTGAGGTTCATTAAAATGAAACTGAATGTAAATTAGATTAAAATGGAAATTTGGCCTGAGTGTTAAGGAATCTTCCCCAAGATATATATTATAGTTTTTTTAATATATAAACCATATCTTCCATTTGTTGAAATCTTACTAGTCTTTCGTTATACTATGTATGTTAAAAACATCAAAATGGATGGCCTAATATCTTTCCAAATTAGTTTTATAATTTTCCTTATATTATAGGCCAATTATTCCTTCCCGCTATTCTTTTCTTTCTGTAATGAATTTTGACACTCTAGGCAATGGTATGGGATTCAAGACATACTATCTTATTTTGGTGTAAATAATGAGTTTTTCAGGATATTTGTTTCATCATGTAACTAATATTAACGTAAATACGAAGATAAAATAAACCAAAATGAATACGAATGAAGAGGGAAGTTTTTCACATGTGATTTATTTACATTCGTTGTCTTTTTTTCTTATATGAATAGTTATATTTTTCAACCAAAATAAATTAAAAGATTTGATATGATAAATATGATAATAAAAATGACAAAAAATTTATGGACATAATGTGATTTAAGATAATAAATATTTATGGATATGTAAGAATTCATTATTTTTAGAGAAGAATTTCAAGTTTAGTCATTAATATTTTCACATCATTATAATTATGGACTGATTTACATGGAATTTATTCCAATTATCATGTATAATGTTGTGAAATATAAGAATGAAATATTTTTGTATCTTAATATTTGGATAAATTTTCATAATTTAATAACAAATAAAACCCCCAATTAAATTAATAATTTGAATAATCTATCCATGAACGATTATGATACTGAACCATGTAATATTGATTCCATAAAATATGATTGTTTTTTAATATAATGTGGTTATTGTAGTGATAAATAATATGAATTTATTGTAGATGTATAATATCATAGAATAAGTTTCTAAAAAACAATAATGGGTTGTTTATTAAAATTTTGTTGGTAGAAATGGGATAGAAATTAATAATGTGAGACGGAAATTGTTGTAAAATAGTTTAATTATGATTCTAAAAGCTAATGAATGGGTTGAACCATAATACAATCACATATGAATGATTTTTAGAGTGGTTTTTCATTAAATATTGGATTAAAATTTATTAATTACTGAATTGTGGTTGGTAATGTGATAATATAGTATAAGGTGTAATTTGTGATTATATTATAGTGAAATATATACTATGTCTAGTCATTTTACTTTTTTGTTTAGAATTTGTTGTGGTTTGTTGTTGTAAAACCCGAGATTTTTATTAGAAATATTTTGTTTTTATGGTATATAAATAATCAAAGGAATCTTTCACTACACACAACACTAGCTTGGCTTTCTTTACACGCAATCGCGACCTTTCTCGATAGCTTGCATCGTACGCAATACCGAGTTTCACTAAACAAGGATATATTATAATACAAGCTATTATGAATAGTATTAACTGAATTTTAAATTATATAAAATTTTAATTCATATTATACTTTTTCTATAATGAGGTATGAAAACAAAATCAGTTTTTTGGATAAAAGAAGTATTTTTAAAAAAATGCAGTTTTACCACATTTTGATGGAACACCCACATTAAATCTAGTTTTTGACACGTTTATAAGTTCAATTTGACAAAATAAAAATATTCTTTAGAATCAGGAAATAAAAATTTTCTTTGGATATATTTTTCATATTATTCTGATAACTTTCATATTTTAATGAATAGTAAAAACACGCTATATTTTAATTAAAAAAAGCATTTTTCATCGTAATACTTTATATGGTTAAATAATAATATTTAATGTTTTTAAAGTATAAATAGAATATATTTTTACCATTTAATATAATTAATGTCATTAGCTTTAATTTTACATTGAATTCATATGTAACAACATTTAAATCTTTGGCAATGTTTTAACTTTTAAAACCTGTTTTCTTAACAACGGGGTTAATTTTTAATTATTTTATTCAACTTCTGTGTTTTGAATTTTGAAAAATGGATTCCATATTTGGAATCAGTGGGTCCAAATTGTGTTAATAGTTTGCCTTTATTTTTTTATATTATGAATAGTAACTAGGATAATTTTTTTTATTTACTACGGTAAAAGATAAATAGGGTAATTCAAGGATAAAAGAATATTATAGTAATGAAAAATTACCTTTAAACATGTCCTAACCTTATTGGATGAGTATTGACCGACCATGGGAATCCTTGGGTCAATTTTAGGACCCTATTGAGCCACTTGGTAGTGACCATGACAATTTGGATTAATTAATTGAATGTAAAGACAAAATTGACATTAACAAAAACCATTTAGTAATTAATTTTTATAAGAGGTTATATAAATTATATTTTAGACTATAAATACTAATTGGAATGTTAAAATGATTTCCTATATAATTATAATTTATTTATTATTTTTAGACACCATATAAAATAAATTATTTATGACTCAACAATTATGAAGTATTTA
Organism: Viscum album; assembly: GCA_963277665.1. NCBI lineage: Eukaryota > Viridiplantae > Streptophyta > Magnoliopsida > Santalales > Viscaceae > Viscum > Viscum album. The sequence continues at coordinate 693,407,936 of OY728152.1, forward strand.
CATCATTAATAAATGATTTAAATAATTAAGATTATAATGATTAAAATATTTTACAAAACAGGTCCAATTTTGATTGGATGATTTTATTTCTACCATGAGTTATCTTATATTCATCTTTAATGTTTTTTGGACCTTTTGGATCTGAAGATATGTTTATAATAAAATAATTTTTTCACACTTTCCAAAGGTGCCCCTCTCCTCCCTTATAAAAGGCACCTCCTCCCTCTCTTACTCACACCAATTTGAGCCTTCACACTCTGCCAAACCCTGCCCATTTCACTTCCCCACATCCTTAGAAACCAACTAGAGGTACTGGTCTTCGCAAAAGACCAACTCTATTGCCATAAGAGAAATTTTATAGGAGGCACTTCAAGAAAGAGGTTATACCTTCTACCATTTTCTTCAAGTTCCATTCTTCTTCTACTACCTCTTCATTAGTATTTTCATTGTGAGGTAATAACATCAGTATCCCTCATATACTTATATGTTATTATAAATATTAAACTACCCTATTTCAACTCTTATCCATCCTATAGAAAATGAAATCACTGCGCGTGCTTACGTACGAAATACCATCTCCACGCTGTGGTGTAATCTATTTTCCATCACCACCTTACTTTGATGGGTATAATGGTGAAAATAAATCACTATATATGATAATTTTAATGTTTTATTGATTCTGAAATAGTATACATACACTTCAATACAATTCCACGATCATGGGAACGATATCATCGCTCGTGCGTTCGTACGGCCTACCGTCTCCACGATGTGATGCGACTCGTTCTATATGATCTTCATTGAATAATGATTATATAAATGAATTGAATGAATAAATATGATATATAGTGCACTAATAACATTCAGTTAATGAGTTATCTATAACCTAAAGAGATGAATAAGAATTTATTCGACAAAACACGCATAAGAACAAAAAGTAATAAACACCCGAATTACAAGTAATAATGAAATATTACTAATAAGAAGCTAAAAATATGACCATATATGATGTCATAACAATATGTATGATTCTGTAATAAGTCAATAACATTATTTAAATCATTATACAGGAGGTTCAGACAATTACGAAGCAAATCAGACCTAAGGTAAGGGAAAATATCACAATCTCATTTTTTTCCAAGATTGTTTATACTTTGGTAATAACTAGGGTGTATTTTATCATCCACATCCATGTTTCCTCAATATGTAATATTATCTACATACACCTACAATTTTTTAAATCCAATTTTACCCTTCGGTGAGTTTTTAGTAAAAGATATGAAAAGAATCTTTTGTCGTTTTTCGTACGAGGTACTTTTTGATTTCTCCAACAAAAGTATGGGAAGAATGTTTTTTTAAATTATACAGCATGAATGGATTTTTAAAACATTACTTCCATGAATATTCCTTTAAAAGTTTCATGTTTATTTTTAATCAACTTTTTTTAGTTTAGAATTGTATGACATGTTATGAAAGGAAAAGTGTTTTTTAAGTAGAAAGGATATTATCCTCAAGAATGGAGTTCAAGTGTTTTATCAAAATCATTTTCCGTCTAAGATAATAAAGGTTTTTGTTACTATACCAATTATTACATTTATTTGATTATGTTGTGATTGAATTATTTTTATGAATTCCTTTATCATATATTAATTGTTTTATGATGTCACGGTGTTTAAGATTCCCATTTTTATTACATGGGTTTCCTATGATGTATGGTTTATGATTTTGTGGAACACATAAGAATGGTATAATTATGAGATGGGTGGGACATATATCTCCCTACAATGCATTGGGTAATGATTTTATATCTCATGAGATAGACATGGCTGGAACGGCAGGTTAAACCAGTTCAGTGAAATAGGAGTGAAACGAGGAATGAACTCAGTTTAGAAATGGAATTTGTCCACTAAGATATTCTTGGCAATGAGTCTTGACTAATAAGAAATGATTATCTATGATTATGTGTGTATGCCACAAAGCTTAATGTGTTTTGTGATTATTATTGTGATTACGTTTCACTATAATGATTTATCCCATGTTATGAAATTATGATCTCTTTTGGTAGGGTAAGAGTTCAAAAATGTTATGTTCTTATGAATATGATGTGATTGATATATATTTTGTTGTCCTTTACAAAGCATTTGAACTCACCCTTTTGTATGTTTTCGTTCCCCAGGTCGGGCAGATGGTTATTAAGAATGATATTCCAAAAGTGCCTATAGATATGATGAAATAAATGGGATACATTGTAGATGCTTTATGAACCAGTTATTTATGTTTCCCAGTTTCTAAAGACACTATAACTATACGGTCCTTTCATGGTTTTGTTATATGTTGTGATAAGTATGCTTAAATTTTGAAGTATTAACCATGTATGTAAAGTATGGGTCGTTATAGTTGGAATCAGATGTAATTTTAGTGTAGTTTTAATGGTAGGTAGATATGATCAGGTATTGATGTAAATCCATTAGTGTGTGTTTGTGTGGTATTTTGTATATATATATATATATATTGTGATTTCCATAGTCACCCAACTAGACTCAATTATTTTATATCAACACCATATATTTTGGTTCTATGTTTTCTTCCCAACATTAGGGTTGTTGGTGGAGGATGGATAAATGAAAACTCACTTACACCATCCCATTATCCATAGATAGGTTGTGATGGCCAGACATTGGGGCTATCATAAAATATGTGGGGGTTCCATGGGTTGTACCCATTGAGATGGAAATGATGGGATAATGGTTATGTGGTGGGGGGAATACATGGTAGGAGGAGGGAAAAAGTATGATGTCTTTTATGTTCATTATACCCTAATTTTATGTTTATTAAGTGATATATGTGGTTATGATGAGAGATTTAGTTCTCTCTGATGCCAATATGAGATGTCTCATGTTGTTTGCATTTGGGTAGGTTTTGATGCATCCCAACATACTTCATGTATGAAGGAGATGGAGAAAAAAATGTTTTATTTTGGGGTGTGAGACTAGAAAACTAATGGAGAAGTGGTTTTGAGCCATCTATGATTATATTATTTTGATAATATCTTCTTATACATTGATGTCATTCCTGGTGAGTGAGATTCAGTGTGGTTAGGAATGGGTAATTGACCAAGTAGGTGCATGTTGGTTTTCTCATCACTTACAAGAGAATTAGTATGTTTTTCTCACATTTTCATGAGATGTCATAAGTTTGATCCTACTATGTATACATATTATTCTCACAATACATTATTATAAATTATTTTAAGGAGTTCATGATGAAATTGGTGATCCATATAGGTAAAACTATCATATATTTGACTGTTTTCATTAGAGATAATTCCTAGGAGAAGGTTTGAAATTTATTTTTTAGTTTTATTAATTAATTCATGAAATGAGTTATTATATTCTATTCTTATAGATCTTGGATTATTTATATTAGAAGGTTTGGATTGGTGGTTATCCTCTTATCAAATTCCATTAACTTAAATTATGTGGGAAATGCCTCATATTTTTTTTATTCTAACCAAAATTTTATTCACCATACTAGGGCATTTTGAATATGGGCTTTAGGGGGGAACTAATTATCATCATTTCTAGAATAGTAGGGGTACAAGTAGAGGGTTTTTCTTAAAAAATAATCTGATTTTATATAAAATCAAATTTTATTTTACTATGGTCTTTGCAAATTGTTTTCATTAGATGAATATTTCTACTCTTAACCATTCTTCTTTTATAAAATTTATTTACATGATAACACTAAATTAGACACACTAACCAATTTTATTAATATAATTTTCAACCAATTCCATCAAAACATATAGGAAAAAGTACATAAATTTATTATATATAAAATATATTAAAACATTCATATTGTATTTTTTAAATTATTTATTGTCATTTATTCTTACAATTATTTTATACACAACCAATATATATCCAAACTAAAATTGTATCCATATTAAAATATCCATGTAAATATAAAGGGGGATGAATAGTTTGAACTTATCATCCTGGGGCTAGAGGATTGGTGGTGGATTGGAAAATCCATGGAAGCTAATAGATTATATAATGTGGGATGATGGGAGGGATGACTAAAAATAGGGTGGTACGAAATGTGTCGTTGCATGCAAAAAATTTGGTTCTGGAAGAGGAATATTTTAATAATTCCAAAACCCAAGATCTATTTGTGAAAAATTATTAAACTCAAGAACCAAATAACATACCTTTTGTTTTCTGGGGCTTGATTCAATGAAAATTTTATACTATGTCGCAACCAAGATCGACTTCTATGAGAGATGAAAAAGTATTAGTGAGCAATGAGAAGTGTTAGGGTTCTTTTAAAATAGGGTAAACTTTTTTATATAGAATAACCAAATAAAATATAGAAAATGGTATATTTATGAGTTCTAAACCAATTAGCGCTGAAAAAGGTGTATTTTATGTGCACTAAAACATACACTAATAATGTCATCCCTTCATCAGTTAATAGAACTGTTGGTAAAATAATATTTTTAAGGGATTAAACATTTATCACCGATTAATGATGCTTTTATCAAAACTAATTTTCCAACGAGGTTGTAACCAAGTCCTAGAGGCTCTTTCATATCATCCAAATGGTCCAGGATCAAATCCAAGTGAGGAAGAATTTCTAGTTTTCTATACTATTACTATAGTAGGTCCTGTATCACATTCTATATTAGCCAGAAATACTAATCTGATTTGGGCCTATGACTCATAATGTATTTTGGCCACTAAGGCATTTAGGCCACATAGTCTTCAGGCCCCCAAAGGCCTTCGGGCCACCAAAAGGGCCTTCGAGCCATTGGACCGCAAGAGGCCAAGAGGTGCCCAGGCAGGCCACTCAAGAGAAGTCCCCACTATTGATTTAGAGCTAGTATAATTTAATAGAGAATAGATAATAATATTGGAAGAAAAGGACGGTTTGATAATTACAATTGGTATCAAGCAACATGATGGTCTACATGAGGGAAAGCAAGCCAACCATCCATGGAGGTGGGGAGATAGTCCCCTTCAACGATTCCTATATTGGGGAGGGGTAGTTAAAAAGTGTTGTAAGGTTTTAGTCATTAAAATGTCATGTATGGGCCTTTTGCCACGAGGCATTCAGGTCATGTATGATCCTTTAGCCACTAGGCTTATTAGTCACGCAAGGGTTCCCCCTCAACACTTAAAACAAGATATTATCTAAAAATAAATCTCAATCTAAGACCGTTGGGCTTTTGGATGTGAGTGTTAATTATACCATTGGTAAACATAAGATTTATCAATGATAAAATTAGCACTGAAAAAATAAATAAATATTTTTATTTACGATAATTAAGAAAATATTAAACATCGATAAATTTTAATAACTAAATTTTAAAATATATCCATAAAAATTTTATAAATAAATTATTGATGTATAAATATTTAACCAAAATATTGATAAAATAAATATTAATAAATAAAAATTATTTAAATTATAAACAATTAAAAAAATATTTTATATTAATAAATAAATATATATAGAAAAAATTGAAAATTGAATGAATTAAAAAATTATTAAATGAATCCATATTAAAAATGGATAAATAATATATATATTACAAATAAAATAATATTAAAAATGAATAAATAATAAAAAATAATGATATCTTATAATAAAAAATGAATAAATTATAATAATATTAGAAAATGAATATATATTATTAATTTTATATATTATAAAAAAATTAATATTGAATATATATTAAAATTATATTGAATTAATATTAAAATAAAAGAATATAAATGTTAAAAATATCATTTATTATAAAATATTTACAATAATTTACTAATTATTTATGTGAATATAATATTAATTATATATGTATAATATAATCTATAATAGTATTTAAATTTACTAATTTTTTAAAAAATTATCGAATATATTAATGTATAAATATTTAGCATTATAAAAAATGTATTTAAATATTATTAGTTGTATTTTAAATAAATATTAATAACTAAATAAAAAAAATCTCAATGAAAATTATGTTTTATAATTAAAATATAAATATTATAAATATTATCAATTATATTTTAAAAATTATTATATTCCATATTTTTACATATTTTAGTAATAGATTTTAAAAAATTATATGAATTACTTCAACACACATACCCACATAAATACATACGTTCATAAAAACACACAAATGCACACATAATAATGAAAAAAAAATTAATAATAAAAAACTATTTTTTCAATGAATAATTATTATGAAACAAAAAAATGTTGAAATTGAATTTAAGTTAATAAATAAAATGATTAATCTAAACAAAAATATATAAATAATAATTATATAAATATTTTTCTAAAAAATGTTTAAATATTATTATAAAAAGGTTTAAATATTAAAAATATCTTTTAAATACAAAATATTTATAAAAAATTACTAAATAAAAAAGTGTAAAAAATTATTGAATGGGTAAGGGTCTATTTTCATAATTGAATTATTTGTCATCCAAAAATAATGTATGATATCATAAGGACAACTAGGGTTCCAAATAAGATTGAAAAAGAAATGGTGGTTACATGATTTGATTACGTCACCCACATTATTGTTGATGTTGATTTGAACTGTACATTAGTATATCATGTTCATGTATACACTGATGAAGATGAATGTTATTTTGGAATTGTGTATGAAAAACATCCATAATTTTGTTTAGAATGTAGGGTAATTGGACATGAAATATCCAATTTTTGGAAATTCATTGAATTTCTCTATTGATCTTTACATGGGAATGACTCTAAAATATATCTAAATATGAATACAAAATAATTGACCTATAATTCATGTGGGAATGCTCAGACTATTTTATATACATCAGGTGGTAATACTTTACCTAATATGACTATGAATGCATATGGTGGTCTTATTATATAGGTTGAAACACCTTCGTTGGATGCTGATCTGGAAAAGGAGTACACATAGTTCAGCGCCCCTACTCCTAACATATTTCCAATCAATGTAATGCTGACATCCATATATGATACTTAAATGATTCTTTAATGCAAACCCCCTCAACTTAATTGTAGTGCATGGGTTGCAAATCCAGGTAATGGGATCTCCGAATAGTTGATTTTGCCGTCTGAAGGTGAAGGTGACTTCTTGACCAGGCGCATGGAGGCTGGGGAAGAATTTAATTTACATTGCATTGGTAAAAATAAATTATTTAATGATATTTTTCTTTGTATTGGACAGAATGTAGGGGAGGGAAATTTGGTTTTTCATGTTGCTAAAAAATCCCTTCATATTGGGAACAAGCTAGTGACCGATATGTATACACCACCTATCAGGGATAGAATGGAGCTGAAGGATTAATATATTAGGGTGAAAGGTGCATAATATAATTCTTTAAGATCCATTAATGATTCTATATATTAGAATATCACTCTAAAATAATGGTATTAGAGGAACGTTAATAATGGGAAATGAGGTTAGAATCCAATAAACCATTGATAAGGATATGGAATGGATTACTGGATTGATGAGCATGGATATTCTACAAGGTCATCATCTAAAATGATCACATTGTATTAGGTTAAAATCAAGAAAGTTTACTATCTGATTTTCATCCATATGAAATCATAGTTGGAATAATAATATTCTAATTATAACTCAAATCATGGGGATGATCTGGATCCTGTACATTTTTTGTTTTTCTATTATATATAACAAATTACCTAATATAGGATCTCTTTCTCTTGTTTTGTCTTTTATTTTTTATTTAATGATTTGTAGGAAAAACATTTCTTGGATCCTAAACCCTTTTTGTATATCATATATTATTTATATATGATAAATTACTCTTAATTGTTATTTTCAATCATTAATAATAATCTAGTAGTTATTATATTTTTAAAGGCACAAATAACCATTTGGATTATATTTATTCATGTAGTAAGTTAGGAAACCATATTGATGATTCGTCTAGAATGTAAATGGTTTTTCAATCTACTATTAGAAATTTCACATGGTCAATAAAGATTTTATTACCGTATGAATACAGTTTAAGATAAATATAGAAGTTTACCTTGAATTACTATTTAAATCTATAAATTAATTTCAAATATTCTTATATATGAATTCAATTCATATTTCATTATTAAAACCCTCAAACCATATTATTATGAATCAATCTCTCTTGATTGTTTTCCCTTAAACCAATATCTATCCTCTAAAACATTGGATATAATTATAATATGGTTTCTATGACGAAACCCTTATAATTTTCATCTAATGACAGTTCTTAATCCTTATAGATAATGAAGTCATCAAACATTGTTCTTTTAAAAACAATCATGCCCCATCAATAAACTCAATTTATCATTCCTGAAATGGTGGAAAATATCAAATTGATGATTAAAAGATAACATATAGTTTGGAAGTATAAAAAATTGTGGATGGGTTTCTTGGTTTAGTGAATACAAAAATATATTTTGTCCATAATTTTAGAATGATTAAATTTTAAATATGAAACTAAAAATTCTTGAGAATAATGATATCATTTGGATATCTTTAAATGTAGAATGTTTTATCATTTCTACTGTGATTTAGGAAAATGTTTTAATATGAATCATACAATGGATTATTATGTCTAATAAATTTATTACTTGTTTGTTCATGAAACTATAGAGTATAAAAATATTTCCTAGAGCCTACAGGTAATGGAACCCCTTTGATAAATACTATTATAGAGAAGGATAATGATTGTCAGATGATTGTAACATTTATTCAAAATTTAATATAACCATTAAATGATTATGTTAGTATAATAATATATAAAATAATATTTCTATACATTATAATAAATTCTATTCACACTATCTTATATAGGAATCATATAAGGAACATTGAATAATTATTAAAACCCACTTCAATGATTAATTAACCATAATGTCCTATGTTTTTCTAAGATATATTTAATTTCAAATTGATTATTCCAAAAGGATAGGAATGTTCCATATTCAATGGTGGATTTTTATGTATCAAAATATCTTTAATAGTATGGGGACTAATTCGAATCCATTGAACAAAATATTTGGGGTTGATAATGATATGTTCTACAATACATTTAACATATTAAAGAACCATGTGGGACAAAAAGATAAATCAGAATCAATAATAGAACTAATTGATCTTTTTTAATACTCGTATAAATAAAATAAAGGTTTTCAAGATGCTAAAATAAAGGTTAATATATTTTATTTTAATATTGATGCTGAGGAAGCTTATGAAATATCAACAGAAACTCACGAGTCAATAATTATATAATTATGTTCACCTAATTCAATTTTAATTTGATATAATTAACCACCAATATATATACATTATGAGGAATAAAATATTGATTCATTTGATGATGATGATACTATGATTTCCGATTCGATTATTTAGATATATTCAGAATAAGAGGATGATGATTCTAGTAAAGAATATGGAATTGATAAATATATGAAAAAGATATATTCAATGGGAAATCCACTAATTTAGATAGTGAATGGAATGAAATTATAGTGACTGTATGAAATCCAAGAACCTAGGAAAGGTAATCATATCATTAGGGTGAGAAATTATTGTAAAATTCTTCAAATGATGTCCATAATGGGGGAAATACACCATTAAATGATGGAAATATCATCTTCAATTAATATAAGGATCTATATTGATTTTTGGGAAAAAATACCTCAAGGCATCCTCTTAGTGTTTTTTGTGTGTGATTGTGTTTGCTAACAAAGGTAGATGGCTAGGAATGCAAATGGATGGGCTGTACTTAAGTAGATGTCTAAGATGGCGCAGTTTCCAACTATTCCCAAATTTTTTGGGTTTGAAATTAGGACTTTTGACATCATTATAAAATATGGATTTCCTTAAATATATGGTAAAAATATAGAAAATACATGAGTTTTTTCACGTCAGGACCAGTGAAAAGTGTTTCTCAAAGGATTAAATCTATCTAACATTGAGTTATACGAGTACGAAGATCATCTTGAAATGGAAAATGTGGGGAGAATCATGATTATATCATTGAGGTGATGTGATGACTTTATAGAAGGATACATGATTATGATGAGCATCATGAATTGGAAAGGTCTTTAGAGCATCAAAAAAGGGAGATTTGCTGCAAAAAATTGGATCTCCACAAAATTGTGCTTATGTGGCCCAAAAAGGTCTTGAATCAGTGGAAACATCTAAAAATAATCCTCTACACCATTTAAATGATTAATTGAGACAAAAAAATAATTATATGTCTCTGGTTTTTGAAGGTGGTTCACATAATCAGATCATAGAGGTTGTTTGCATGGAAATCTGTGAAGGCTGTAAAAGTCAAATAAATGATATAAGCTTCATGAAAGTAAAGGGAATTCACAATGGATAATTGTGATTTGTGAAAGGATCTATTTTTTGAAATTCCCATTTTCCTTTGGGAAATGTGGTTTCTTTGAAAATTCTAGTTTGAGATTTGTGAATTCTGGTTTGTGCTTTGTGAAATAAGGTGCTTTGAGAAGGAAGTGTCCTTTTTTGATTTGTTTTTTAAATGGATTGAATGTTGATTTATGGTAAAATTGTATTGATCAGTGGATAAAAGTGGGATATCAATAGAGAATCTACATAGAGTGGATGATGAAATTTGATAGTGATAATAAAAGCACATAGATTTTATTAAAATATGTGGGGATCTTCTAAAGAAGTAGTGAGAAATTTTTTGTTGAAAGAGAAATGAGCATTAAAATTGTATTGGGTTGTAAACCTGGAGTGATAGCGAGTCATATAAAAAAATTGTAAACAATAGTGTACTTTTAATGGATTTTGTATATCAGCACATTACTGTTGTATGATCCTTGGATATATCCCTTTTAGGGTGAACTAAGTAAATTCATTTTTTCCTACGCATGCATTAATTTACGTTCATGCATTATTATAGGAAAGAGTGACAATAGTGATATAATTTAACAAAAAATTGTTCTAAATGAGGAGTTTTTTTAAAATTTCCATACCCTAATTTACCTGCCTCTCAGGGTATCTAATATGGTGGGACTAAAAATTTGTATTAGAGGGAGGTTGAAAATCAGTAGATCTCTCTTAGTAGAAGAAATGTAGGTGGTAAATCAAAAATTAATTCAATTATTTTATGACAATAAAATAAAATTAAGCAGGAATCATGTGAAGAACTTTTTTTGATCTTTGGGAATTGATGTCTTCACAGTATCAATTCTGGTTATTTCAGAATACAGTGATAATGGTGTTTTATCACAAGATAAAAGAAGGGAATTGGATGCTGACCTAAAAAGAATCAAGGATTTCTGGGGATCCCTATCCGGTGCAATAAATACAAATTTTATGTCAAGTAAATCATAAAATGCCACTTGAGAAATATATTTAATATTTAAGAAGTTGATTCAAATTCCAATGATGAAATGAAACATGTTCTGTGCAACAAGTATGAATATATGAGAATGATCCCAAATGAGTCTGTTGATGCATTCTTTGATATGGTAAATGTTGTAGTGTAAGACATGTGTGTCCTTGGGGAAGTTACTGAAGATATTAATATTGTGATATGTATCTTCAGGAAACATTAAACTTAGTTCAATTAATATGATTCAATATTTGATGATAATGATTTGAAAGAGCTATCACTGGAGAATTTTAATAGTATCCTTGTAGCATATGAAATGTGAAATTATGATAATGATGCTGTGGAAAATGGTAATTCTAAAGATTTTCAATTCAAGGTCATGATGAAGCTCATAGTTTAATATTTATAGGAATAATTAGAGCGAGATGATGTGATTTCATTTCATTCGTCAAATCTCTAAAGAGAAAAATTATTGTTAAAAGGGAAAATTCCATTTGAATGATATCAATGTGGAAGGGTTGGAAATCATATAGAAAGGTTCCATAATAAGTTTCATTAACATGATGTGGGTGTAGTTTAAATTCAAATACATACGTTTTCCTCTCATGTGAAAAGAAATAAAAATTATAATGTATATTTATTCAAAATGAAAAATACGATTATGAGAAGATGGTAGTTTCAAAGAATCTAAGGTAGAAGAATTGGAATACTACAAGTATCATGTAGAAAATTCTATGGTGGTCATCATAATTAGTTTTTATAAAAATAAAAAAACTGACTTGGATGTTGAATATGTTGAGGGTAGAGTTTATTTCCAATATGAATTAGAATCTGTAATTTTGAAAAAAAAATTGGGAGCTAGAATAATGAATGCCAACAAAGTGGTTCGTGACACCAAAATCTACATGTAGTAGTAGGAAGAAGATAATTGTTTGATGGTGTAAGAAATTGAAAAAAATAATTCTTCAGCACTAGAGAGCTCTGAATGTTTTGATGATTATAAGCTCAAAATGGGGAAATGTGTGAAACTGGTAGTTTGAATAAAACCAAAAGGGATGAAATCAAATCATCCAAATAACATGAATAAGAAGTTTTTAGTATATGATCAAAAGTAATGGATCAAGAAAATCCATTGAATTATAATATGTTGCAAAGAAAGCAGATCATTAAGAAGGCCAAAATGTTGGATGTGGAGCATAGTGGTCTAGAAGAAATGAAGCAACATTCATGTACAATTATTAAGTCTGGTTTGGCGCTTCATCGAAAACCAAAAGTTGTGAATGTTGAAATTAGACTACAAGAACTCGCTCTATGATTTAATGGTTATTTGGGTGCATACCTGAATTAGACGATTCAATGGACACGTGGGAAAAATAGTGGTGTAGAAGTGACAGACATGAATGTACCTTGCATCATGCGTTATTGCTATAGAATGATGGTACATTCGGAAAATGTGTGTTCTATAACTAAGAGATACAGAAGGACCCTAGAACAACAGTTGACGAAATACAGGGCTCAATAATTTTAAATATCATTAGAGGGAAATTGTATTTGGATTGGAGGATTTGTGAACATGGATAGATATATTACATCAAACATGAATAGGAATGTTCCAAAGAAGAATCAAAGTGGTCACAAGTAGCAAATCTATTTATAAACATGTGATCTAAAATTGAAATTTTGATTTTTAGCTCTGTGCGGTGATTGTATTCTATCATTATACTAGATATATCAATACCATAAATCTATACCGAATATAAAGTGGAAAACATGGATCCTAAAGAAAATACCAGAGAATGTAGTGGTTGCGTAAATTTCCTTAAAGAGTCATATCTCTCTATTGTATGGATCCTTGACTGAAACTTCACATCACATATAACATTAAATAATTTTTTATTGGAATAAAATATGAAAAATAATGAGTTCTCTAATTTGGAAAGGTTGAATGACTGATGATAAATGACATTGTAATGACATGGTTTGGGGGCCATGTTATGAAATGTGCCGACGTCTTGGTAGTAAAAGGTTTCAGTCACAACTATAATTATGTTAGTAAACTATGTTACTTAGGAAATTCAATACGATTTTCCAAAAAGATGTGTAACATCAAAGGAAGATACGGTGAAGTTCTTTTATAGTGAATATGAAAAATGTAAAACATATACCTTGTAAGTGTCGAAGAAGATATGTTATTTTTATCCAGAGAAGACGAAAATACGTTGTGGAACATAGAATATGGTAATATATGCCTACCATACCTAGATGATCTGAAAATGTTTGATGAAGCTAGATACCTACCTAATTTATCATGAGATTTTACTCATACGTGCAATGAATATCAACAATGTAAGATCATTAAATTAACATTCAAGGAAAAGGAAAAAGGGTTAACAAGAGTGCTTTAATTGGTTCGTGCAGATGTCTCTAGACATATATCACCATGATTAATTGATTGGAAGAGATATTATTTTCTTTTTGTTTATGATTATAATTGAATAAAATTGGTATCTATCAGTTACCATATGTTTGAGGTGTTCATTTTCATAGAACATTATTATATGGAATCTGAGAGGAATCTTGGGGGACTCAATTCTAAATGATTATACTAATAATTGTACATATTTTACAAATAGTGAGGTAGAAGATTATCTTGAGAAACAATGGATAAGGCACCAAGTTTCTGTAGTGAGAATTCAAAAATATAATGAAGTGGTTGAGAGGAGAAATCAGATCTTCAACAATGTGGATAGACCAATGGTTATGGAAATAGTCTTAGGAGATATTTTTTTAATGAAGAAGTATTGACATTGGTTTATATTTCTAGTAGGGATATGTTGTGTCCAAAGGAAGTAAATAGTCCATATGAAATGTTCTACAGAAAGAATCCAAAATTGTAATAATTTTGAATCTTTTGAAATAAGTGATTTCTTCTAAATAAAGAGAAACACATGAAATTTTAGTCATTTAGAGATGAGAGGATATTCCTTTTCTAATAAGGAAATAAAAAGTTATCTAATTGATTAAATAAGATATTGTGAAATGTAATTGAGATAAATGATGTCAATATAGTAGAAAATGAATATAATATTTAGCAATATAGTGAATTGTTTCTGACAGAATGTGAAGAGGAGGGAATAAACATAGGCAGAAAAGAAGTGGTAGATACTAATTTAGAAGATGATACTGATGATGAGATGAATAAATTCATGTCTATATCTAAAATGAAGAAAAAGAGTCAAGATGAAATTGATATGAAAATTATTATTGGTGATCCGACAACACCCATTCAAACAAGAATAATGAATTCATTATAAAAATTATCTTTAATATATTAGGCAGATAATAAATGTTTTGATGATACATCTAATGGTGAAAACTAGTGCAGTCAATGAATGTGGTGGTAGATCAAAATGATAAGAATCAGACATGGATATTTTTTTGAGGCCTGTATTTAAGAATGTCCTTAGAACTAAATGGGTCTTTTGTAACTAGATGAATGAATACGGTACATTGATTCGAAACAAAGCTCAACTAGTGGGAAAAGGGTACTCCAAGGTTGGGGGTATTGATATTGATGAAAATAATTTACCTGTTTCAAAGCTGGAGAAAATTAGATTATTCTTGTAAATAATAGTGCAATGGAAATTCATGCTTTTATAGATGGAATTCATGTCATAATTTCTGAATGTAATTCTCAAAGAGGATGTTTATATTGATAATCCATATGATTAATGATTCATGATGACAAGAACTATGTTTTCCAGCTGAAGAAGGAACTATATTGGTTGAAGCAGCCACCAAATCCATGGTA
Source organism: Viscum album (assembly GCA_963277665.1). Taxonomy (NCBI): domain Eukaryota; kingdom Viridiplantae; phylum Streptophyta; class Magnoliopsida; order Santalales; family Viscaceae; genus Viscum; species Viscum album. Next base: position 693,423,143 of record OY728152.1, read on the forward strand.
TTCAAGACATGATCAGTATTTTATGATGATTAGCTTTCAGTGAGGAATATTTAAATATAATAACTCTATCAACGATGATAGTAATTGAATGATGATGGTGCTGTTTTATGTTGATCACATAATATTTGGTGGATGAGATGATGCACTATGCAAGGAGTTTTCAGAATTCATGAAAATCAAGTTCAAAATGTCAATGATTGATGATATGACGTATTTACATTGTTTATAGGTAACACAATTATGGAATGATACATTGATTTCTCAATCCAAATATTCCATTGAGGTTTTCAAAAGATTTGGGACCGAAAATTACAACCATATTAAAACTCTGGTAGCTACTTGAAAAAAAACTATCAAATGATGATAATAGAAATTTAGTTATTATCCCAGAATAAATGAAAATCATCAGAATCATACTATAAATGAAAATAACAAGACCTGATATTTTATTTACAGTCCATGCTGTTGGATATCAAAGAAATCTTAAATATATCCTCATGCATTAAGTGAAAATATTACATTGGTATATCAAGGGCCCTCTGGATTTCAATTTGATGTATAATGACAAATCTCAACCAGAGCAATTTGGATATAGAGATATAGATAGTGAAAGTTTAGAAAATGATAGAAAATAAACATATAGAGGTTCTTAATATATTTTTGTATTTGGTATTTCAGGGATAAGTAAGAAACAAGATTGCATTTCATTGAGCACCACATAAGATGAATATATTGCATCAACTCAAGCATGCACATAGTTAGAAAGGATGAAGCAACATCGTGATGATATATGAGTTAGAGTGATGCAGTTTATCAGAATCTATTAATGTAATTAATGGTCTATAAATCTATGAAAAAATCTAGTCTGTCACACATTTACAAAGAAAAATGAAATCAAATATAATTTTATCAAGGAGTTGGTTGAGCATGGGCTTGTAATGTTTGAGTATGTTCATATTGAACTATATGCCATAGAAATAATGAAAATGGTAATACCCAATGAATCCTTTGAGAGGAATCGACTAGATCTATGAGTTTAATCGACTCCATGCACTTGAAAAAGTGTGGATGTGGGACGCCTTTTCCCAATACCTGAGTCATGATGTGTTTTTCCGTAATGTGTTAATCTGTGTTCTTAGACCAATTTCAGACCTCAAAATACTGTCATTTGGGTTCATTTAAAAGGGGAGGAATTGTAATTGGATAATATGTATTAGTCAATAAAAGGGTAAATGTCTTAGTCAATACATTGGGAGAATATTATAGGTTGATAAACAAGATAGGGGATCCACAAGATACTGAGAGTTTTAAATCTATTGAAGCTACACGTGTGAGATCAAACAATATTTTTTCACTAATTTCGGTGTACATGATGAACGATGTTGATTTTTAACAATAATGAAGTGTTTCACTGATTAAATTTACATCATACTCTTCTTTATCATGGAAAATATTCCTCATGTGAGATTAGATTATATGTTGAGTAAATATTTTTTTCACTTTCTAAATCGCATGAAGAGAATGTTGGTAGAAGATTGATAAAGCTATAAAGAGGTATCATTTAATGCGAGTAATCAATAAACTCAACGGTGCATGATTTTGATATAATTTCTCAAGGAATATTCTAGGTATTTCTTGGGAGTTACTGGGTTTTTTGACAAATCTAGACGATGTGAATAAGGATGGTCGGTGCGTGATGATGTCAGTGTCTAATGTGGCACAGTTTCCCATTGTTATCTATATTTTAGGTGTCAAAAATTTGTAGTTTTTATATAATTTATAAATATTGATTTACTTGAAGATCAAATTAATATTATGTAGAAGGAATAATTTTAGCGAAGATAGGGCTATTAAATAGTGTTTCATGATGGATTAATACATTATAATGCTGATTTTTTAAAGTAAAACATGCATCACGACATGGAAAAGGTGATGAGAATTGAGAAATTGAAATGTTGAGGAACATCGTGAGTGGATCATTGATGTGATGATAATTTCTAATAGAAGGACTTGTGACTACGAAGAGCGTCGATAATGATAAATGTTTATGGACATTCATGAGTAAGAGAGTTTTGCGGTGGAAATATGGGAGGTCTGTGAAATGGGGCTAATGTGGCTTAAAAGGTTATAGAATCATGGAATCACCTATAATTAATAATCTACCACGTTTATAAGATTTATCAAGATTCATAAATAATTCTATGTCTATATGTTCACGAAGGTGGTTTGTGAAGGTTGTTCAAATATGTGGTTCATGAATGTAGTTTGCAAATATATTCGTGATGGCTATAAAATCCAACTGAATGATCCAAAATTTGTGAAAGTAAAAATAATTCACAATTTACATGTAATATTTTTGATAGGAAGGATTTTCACAATAGATAATTGATCTTTATGAAATTTGGTTGCTTTGCGAAGTCTAGTTTGAGCTTTTTGAAAGAATGTGTTTCGTGAAGGCTAGTATGAGCTTGGATAAATAAGGATCTTCGTGAAGGTTGAATTCATTCTGAATTTTTTTTAAAAGGTATTTCCCATTGTTTTGTGGGAATTTGGTAGTCATCAAGGGATAAAAGTGGTAAATCAATATAGAATTTACATACTGTGGAGGATGCATTCATTAGTGATAATAAAGGGAACTATATTTCAATAAAATATGAGTGGATATTCTTATGAAGAAATGATCACACATTAGTATAGAGAGAATTGAGCTTTCAACTTTTATTTAGATTCAATCATGGTGGGATAGTGAGTCCTTTTCAAGAATTCTAAATAGCAGTGCTCTTTTAGTGGATTTGGTACATCTATGCATTTTCATTATATGGTCCTTAGATGTAGCCCAATTTTGGTGAACCATGTTAAATAATTGTGTCCTATGCATGCTTCCATTTATATTCATACAATACTATTGGAAAAAGAGAGTAGAGTTTTTTTAGTGAAGAAATAATATCCGAAAGGCTAGTTGTGTTTATCTTCCATTCCCTAATTTACCCCCTCTTCGGGTATTTATCCTTGTTGGACTAGCATGGATATCATATAACTCAATTAGAACATGAAGAAAGTATTGACACTAGTTCTCCCAATCCTATGTTTCCAAAATGTTATAGTAATCTAACTCTCTAAGAGATATTTGATGACATTTTTGGGCTTACTCCAAAAAACGACATTTGAAAAGCGTGATTTTGAATCAGAGGGACATGATGAGATATTAGTTGTTGAGATTGGTGATTTGGATGATGTTCATAAATAATTAGATATTGAATTATAAGAACATATAGAATATGGTAGGGTGTCTTCTATTAGAAATGAAACCTATATTAAAGAAGAAATGGTTAAAAGGTCTTCACCTATCGAACCAATTACTTTGTCTCCTATATCTGAAATTAATTGTTTTCCCAAATAGGATATAAGAGTGTAAAAATATGATTTGATAAATTTTGTTAAATAATTATTAATGAGATTTCTTTATTCTATTTCAAATAACATAAAACAATATATTTACAAGACTATTTCTATTGGTGCATCTCAAAGTCATCCACATATTTTTAGGATGATTTTTAAAATGATTCAAAATATTCATAGTTTTATAAGAAATGTATGATAATTGAAGGATAAAATTAATGATATGATTTTGAAGATTCTAGAAAGGTACTAGTATACGATATAGAATGTATTCTTTTCTAGTTAACCTTCTCCTCATGCTTCACCTTCCACACCTTCAATTTGTGTTTCTATGGATGTGAACCTATATAATTTTTATATAAAAAATTAAATTAAATTTTTATTGGATGTTTTCTCAAGAATAGGATAAATAGTACATTTTGGTTTCTAGAATAACGCTTCTAGAACCCTTGGTGTAGTAAAAAATTATTGTCAACATAATTGATGGTATGAGGAATGGATGAAAAGCAAAATTGATAATAATTTGAGAAGGATATTCACAAATATGGATTTAAATACAATTTTTATATACATATCTAGGGAATATAGGATTACTACTTTAACATATGATTTAAAATATCAATTTGATATATTAATGGAGATATCCCTTTCTATTGGAGATCATTATGCAGGTGTAGAGGAAAAATTTCGTTATTAATGACAAAAGATCTTTTCCCCATTGTATGTTTCACAACTAATGGAGAACTAAATATACATTTCCCACACACTGATTGTTTATCTTTTATCATTTCCTATTCTTATTTTCAATTAAAAATATAAGTCTTTTTTTAATATCTCAAACAATATTTTAGTTCCTTCATTAGAATTTTCTCTAGTACATTCTAATAAACATATCAAAAATATTTCTAGTGGAGTTGTTATTTAGGGACTATCCTCCTCTGAACAACATCCTGATCCATATCCTACCTATAATACATATCAGGATATTATAAAATCACATTTTTACTTTCTAAATATAATAACTCAAGACTAACACTCCCCAATCCTATTCTAAATTCATGAACATAACTTTTCTAGTTTTGATATTAAAAATGGAGAAACAACTTTTCCCCACAATAACCAATCAACATTAAAAGTAAAACACATATCACTTCTATTCTGGAGGACCTTTTAGGTATAGTGTTTAAGATATTTAGGAAAAAATTCATCATAAAAAAACACATTAACATTAAATGATCATTTATCACATTTAACCCTTTTTTTCCTAATTCTCAATAGGTCATAATCACTATCTTTCTGAAATCTGTTATAGACATAAATAAATAATACTGATTCCTTAAAACATGGGGAAAATGGAACATAATAAGGGCGATCTCAAATTATACACAAGGTTAAACTTAATCATTAACAATTGAATGTCAATAATGGGCATAAGAATGCATAAGGGCATGATGAGATAATAAAAACACATGAGAAAATAATAAAATAAATTATATACATAATTACATGGAACATAAAATATGAGTACAAGGATGAAGGAAAGATTCATCAAAATGAATAGTCATGTGCCATGCGATTTCAATATCTACCATAATAAACACTATTATGCCATAGAAAGAATAAATATCTTATGCACGTCATTTGGGAAATCCTTTTTAATTCCCCCTTAATATCAGTCTTAATAATGGAATAACCATATGGTCAAAATATATACCCCATACATTGTAGGGTTATCACAAACCAACCCAACATTCATTTGTCATGCAATCATCTGTCGTTAGTTTATTACTGAACAACAAGTCATTAGTATATAACATAAAAATCCATATAATTTCAATTTAACAAAACATAATCACAACACACAAATGATATAGTTCACCATAAACATGTATTAAAAACCATTATCCCTTTCATAATACGTCTATCCAATGGAAATGAAAAGAGTTATATAATAATATATTTAAAACCTGATTAAGCTATTGAAAAAAATAGGTTACATAACAATATATTTAAAAATTTATTAATCTATATAGAAGAGATTGAGGATGGTGTAAATAATCAATATCCCCCATAGAGGGTATTTAAAAGTAATGGTTTTCGAATTTTATGAATTTAAATACAATTAATAGACCATTAAAAACATTATTTAGGTAAATATCATTTTAGTAATGTCTTGAATTTTTCATATATTTTTTTTTTGAAAATTATATGGGATTATTTTAAGACCAGACTCTAATAGGACACATGATTATAACATCATGGGTGATCTGAATAAATGTTTGAATTATTTTTATGTTTATTACAAATATCATTCAAGTGCGGATTTATTAACTTTTGAATGGTGGCCCATTTCGGAAATATGAAGGAACCATTGAGTTCAGGATTACAGGTTTACCCTAGGTGCAATTGACCATTAGTCGGAGCTGGTATCCAGTCAGAAAACCCAAAATGGACATTAACATAAATAAAATAACTATGAAAATTATTTTATTTTAAAATCCAAATAACAGATAAATAGTAACACATATTGGATATATGATTCCATAATTGAGTTGTAATGCGGTGTTTTTCTTAGGCAAAGCCTAACCTCGACTGGAGATGGTTAGGGGTGAAAGTTAATTTATGGATGTGAATGTATTTAAAATATTTGATAAAAATATTTTAATAGATGTAACATGGTAACACACTATTGGGTTTCTTTATAGTTGATCCTTTTCAAGAAAATATGTGGTTATTTTTATAACCATAGAGTATTCTTGAGGCACAGCGTAGTAACAATCTAATCAGAGAATGATGGAAAATGAAGGATCTAGATCACTCGTGGAAGGATCACTATCAACGATGAATCCTCTTCTTTAACTTATATGATGCCTTGGTGGCGGTTTATTTTCATTACAATTTATTTCCCCATTCTTGTTTCCAATGATGAAATATGCATAGTTTGATCATTTTTGTGGGATGGCTTTAAATGAGGGATTAAAGGGGATGAATCTTATGAAATATTTCATTGTTTTTTTATATTTTTTCTGATGTGAACAGACCAAGGCAGACATGAACACAACCAAAGTCAATTATAATGGTTTTTGGTACTTTTACCTCTTTCATGTTCTTGCGTTAATCACCGATGAACCCATATGGTTGTGTCATGCATTATTTGGTTGTTACGAATGTGAATTGACCTAGAAAGAGAGCTGAGGTATACATGCATGCTTCTATTTCAAAAAATAGTGCACTATAGTGAAACTAGCGACACACATAAGAAGAGATGTCTATGGAATGAAACGACACTAGTGGGGGTATGCTACGGTGAAGATACACAACCAACAGATGCTTCTAGATCTACATCTGTTAGCAGAGGACCCCGCTTCACAGTGATCTGGGGTTGCGAGCATGGTCACCAGCTCGACGATAGATAATGGGCTCGACAACCGGCTATGAGCTCAACTAGATGTGGCACGATGTTGCGTCATATGGAAAGGAGATGTAGTACAATTGGACAGTATCAATAAACTATTTCAATCACTGTAGGGATGATCATGTGGAATCTAACAAAATTTAAGACGGCGATCGACCTTATTTACATGGTAGGGACGTGGCACCCTCTGCGTTCGAGTGGACCGAACCGGCTTGCTCCTCCGGGCTGAGATAATGTTGGAATGCCGAGACAGGTCGACCTAGGGGGTCAGGTCAAACCCAGTGATTTGGGTCAGATATGACCTGGTTTGGGTGGGTCTGACTAGGTCCGACCAGACCGAGACCCAACCGAAGACGTATTTACATAAAATTCCCATATCTCACAAATTGGGTGTATTTTTATGAATCATTTGTGGCATTGGGACCATCGTAACTAGGTGGTCCATTTGAGATACTCTATGCGAGTTTATGTGGAAGTAAGTGTATGGACTATTGGCTCGAGAAGTATGTTCTCCTGTAACGAGTGAGCTATGGATGAAATCTTGTCACTAGTTGCGACCTAGAAGCCCTGTGATTACCTAGAATACATGTATTACCTAGAATATGTGTCTTATCTAGACTTTGTGTCATACCAAGACTGAGTCAGTCCTCCCCTATCACATTGAGGTGTGGTTCCTCTAGTCCTTGGTGACACTGTGTGTATTACCTAATCATCATCTGTTACCAACACTTCATATGTTATCTACACTATATGTGTTACCTACACTCTATGTGTTACCGACCCTTAGTGTGTTACCAATACATTTTGTGTTTCCAATGCTTCATGTATTTACTACTTGATGGTATGTTGGATTCTCAAAACAATCCTATTTACATATCATAGAACTATATAGGGTTTGATATGACTCTATTCACCCTCTTGACTATGCCACATAGAGGATACACTTTGTGTGCCTATTTGGTAGTCTACTTGGATTATTTCATTGTGATATTCAATGTGTTATAATTCATGTGATTAATTGGGGGATTATAATCTGTAATTAAATTTTGGTTTGGTGTCCCTACAGATTACTATTTTACTCAACCCTATATGAGATTTTCACACACATTTCGTTTGTTGTGAAGATAATTGACATATTTGACAGATTCCATAGTTGGTGTGAGACAAGGGGTACATTAGGGAGTCCCAACACCTATGGTAAACTTCAGTGACATTCAGACATATTACTGTACCTACCCTATGTGTAGAGTTTTATGCAGATGAGTTAGAGGAGATTATACATTCCTTTTTAGTAGTGCCTATATTCTGGACATTTTTTCCTTCAGTTTTGTACCTTAATATTCGTGGGTTTTCAAAGTGGTTGGCATCTATTTTGACACAGTGTGTTTAGTTTCAGATTTTTCTTGGAGATGGGTGTGTGATTACATGTACCTTTGAATTTTCCTTGCACATTTGTAATATGACTACATGGGGAAAGTGGCTATCCCCTGGCCAATGGGAGGTGGGATTGGGGTATTCATGTCATACGCCCCGAGGTAAGGGTTGTGACATTGTGGCACCAGAGGGAAGTCAGTTTTACACCTGTATTGGGGAAATACTGTTAGGTGTTTTGAGTTCAAATTTTGGGCCATTAAACCTAGTTTTGGTTTGGCGGCTAACGAATCCATACAACAAGACCATGAATTATACTTTCCCACATTGTACATTAAAATTATAGTTTCATAAAAAATTAATGGTTCCTATATCATATAGGAATTGAGTGACGTTTCGTGTCCAACATGAGTTAGAGTCATCTCAACAGGTATATTCTATTGACTATGGTTTATATTGTTCTTCTTCAGGATGCTTCCACAAGGATAGACAGCTAGGGATTCAGGGCATGGCAAAGAGGATGGTCTGCTGAGCAATAAGATATCAGTGTGGGGACCATTTCTAGAGACAATACCTCCTGATGGTTTACCAAAAATATCACCACCCGGAGAGCAGCAGTTCGTACCAGTGTTTCTGGTAGAGGATGCACACAGTCATATTTCCTTGCATGAGTTCCAGAGGCAGCGTCCTCTAAGGTTTTTAGGTGATATAGATCCCCAAATATATTTATGTTGAATGGAGGTGGTTACTTGAGTCTTATTCTTAGTGAGGATGCATATTAATGAGATGGAAGTACTAACTATGATCATTCATCATGGATCAATGGGGAGATGGTGGAGCCTATTGATTCATATTAATGAGGAGATAACACTATCCTACAAATACTTCAATAACCTCTTCCAAGAGGAGTTGTTTTCAGTGACGATATGCTCTATGCATATACAGGAGCTCCTCCATCTATATTAGTGAAGTTAGACATTGGTATATTTATTAGTATGATTCATTGATCTTTATCACTACTATACAAACATGGTGCAAGTAGCATTACCAAGGATTGTATCTTTGAGTAGGGACTATGAATGGAGATTACGGAATCAATTATAATATTTAATATTACTAAACATTCTAGGGTTATGTAGTGAGAATCAACTAGAAGGGATCTTTATTGTAGAGGAGTCATAGACAACAGGAGCTCCCACAAGGAGACATGCAACCGATTCTCTTACAGCGGGAGGTTGACAGATGATGCAGGGACCCAAGTGGGTAAAGCACTCTATCGGACGACCACAGTCCATAGAGTCTGTGGTGAGATCATCCGAAGGTAGAGCGATTTAGATAATGAAAAAATGGTGTTACTCATGTGGCAGTTGGGGAAATATAGATAGAGATTGTATGACAGATGATACGACCGACCAGGATATGGTCAAGGGACGACCGAGGTAGCAGTAGTGGAAGGAACATGTAGTTCTATGAGGAATAGGATATGAAATAGGATTTGGATGAGTGATTGGAGGGGTATGAAGGTTCTATTCACATCCACCACCATCCCCATGTAGTCCACCAAGAGATCATGGAGCTGGTGGATTGGGGCGTGGCTTGCTCCAAGAGATTGAGGCTTTAGGTGACACCCCCATCATTTTATGAGAGTGATTACTTTTAATTTCTCGGATTTCTTGTTTTTTATGCTACACCCAGATTATCCTTTACTATAAAAAACACTGTATTATCTTACAGTGTACGCTACAAAATTATGAGCTTCTGTTTCACATAATTTCATGTTATTTTGATATAATTTATTTCACGCAACACTTAGTATAGATTCCTTACAATGTATAAAATAATTATGTTTCTATTATGTTATATTCAACACCAAATGAATCATTCACTATATAAAACCCTGATTTTTTTTGTGTTACACGGAAGATCGACCTTCCTCGATAGCTTACATTTTACGCGATGTTGAGTTTCACAAAACAATGATATATTACAAAAATATTATTATTTAATGGGATATAAACCTTATTATATTAATACTATTAACAAGATTTTGAATTTTATATAACATTAATATTCATCTTACACATTTTCTACTATATAAAATTAGAACAAAATCAAATTTCAGATTAAAGATGTATTTTTTTTGAAAAAAATAAGTTTTTACCACTTTTTGATTTTACAACCATTTCAAATACTATTTGTGACTCTTTTATAAGTTAAATATCAAAAAATAAACATCTTATTTAGAAGCGAGACATAAAAATTAACTTTGGATGATTTTTTCAATTTTCCTTATAAAAATAAAATTTTTACAAATAGTAAAAAGTAAGGCATTTTAACTCCAAACCTCATATTCATAAAATTTATTAATCTAGTTAAAAAAATTTATTAATTAGTTTTAAAGGTAAATTTTAATATATTTTATCATTTAATAATATGTTGGTCATTGGAAGTAGTTTCATTTTTAAATTGGACATAAACAAATGACAATAATTTGATAGTTATTATTTCATAAAAACCCACTTTTTGGTTTTGACCATGGGAATTAATATTAAATTAGTTACTACAATTTCTGTTTTTTGAATTTGAAAAAATGGACTCCATATTTAGAATCAAAATTATAAAATTATGTAAATAGTTACATTTAATTTTTTGACATTATTAATATTAAATTCAATATTTATTTTATTTACCATGGTTAAGTGGTAAATATGGTAAATAAGGTTAAAAAATAATATCTAATAATAATTATAATCTACCGTAACATATTTTTTTAGCCTATTTGAGGATATATTTCTGACCTTGTATATCCATGGGTCAATTTTGGGATACCATGGATTCAAATGAATGTGAAAATGTATTTTTATAAGAATTAATTTAATTTAATGATAATTATAACCTAAACACATATCATTTATTAAATCCATTTTAATATTGTGTTATATAACAGATATCTCTGTATATATATAGTCATTAGAAAGGTTAAAATAGTTCCTACATCATGGTATTTTATTTATTATTTTTAGACATTAGATAAATACAAGTATTTATGACACAATTATGATGTAGTTATTACCTAATTAATGACAGATTCAGATAAATTTATTTATAAATATTATAATAATTTTAATTATAACATTATAATTTCAAAAAATAATTTTCTAGATTTCATTGAAATATTATGGATGAGTTAATGCCTTTGGTTGTAAATAATATGATTTTTATAATTTTTAAAAAAATGTCAGGTATGAATTGTATAAACAATAGTCATAATTGATATCATAAAACATAAAATAGTTTATTGAATGATATAAATTTCTTAAAAATTAATTATTTGTAAAAATAGTTACTATATGTCCAAATATGTCATAAATTATATTTTGGGTCGTTTAGTATGACATAGTAATTAAATATACCAACAATGTTAAAATCAATTGATATCACAGTATGATTAAAAAGGATGAAATATGGGTTAAACCTAAATGATAAGGATAAAATAATATGGAAAACATGCCTAGAAATTATTGGATTATAGTTATTGGAACCCAAGTAATAATATCATATAATTAAAAAATTGTGGACCATTTTTAATCTAAATTGTATTGATAATAAATAAATATTTGGGTATATTTTCAACTGCCACACTTCTCTCTTATAAAATTTCACCTCCTCCATCTCCTAATAAATCCATTTAGAACCACCATGCTTGGACAAAACCTGAACAGTTCTGTTATAACCATCCATAGTTAAATTCTATTGGTTTTGGTCTTCTCTAAAGACCATCTCTGGTTCTCTATAATGAAATTTAATGGACACACATCGCAGAATAGGTAATCTATTATACAGATTCATTCATATTTCATTATTCATATACTTAACATTAATTTTTTGTTTCAATAGAAATTAATAAAATAAATATCACTAATATAATGATATGTTATTATAATTATATAAAAGCACTATTTCACCTAATATCCATCCTACTAAAATATCAATCATCGTGTCTGTGTACGTACGACTTAGAATCTCGATGATATGGAGTAATCTATTTCTCCCCACCACCATATATGGATGAGTATAATGGTTGTAATAATAACTATATATTATTATTATAAAATGTTACTAATAATGAGATTTTATAAATCATACAATTCAATACCATTAAACAATTATGGAATCAATATCGTCTCTTATAAGTATGTATGACTTCCCGTCTCTACAACACGATTATATGCATTCTCCAAGTTAAGAATTCATGACATATTATAAGGTATATATATAAATAATTGTGAAATATATGACATAATAATGCTAATGGATATGTATATATATATATATTTAATTTACATAATTCCATCCAATTCATTAATAAAATAAAAACATCGTTCTTGCGTTGGAATGGTCTACCATCTCCATGAACGGTGTATTCCATTTAATTTATCTATATTATATATATATATATAAATATATTAATATACTGAATATATTTGATATATAAATTATGTTTTACATTCTTAAAGTATGCAAATGATGATCTATGTAATAATATCAACAACAAAAATTCCAATCTTGTATGATAAATGAAAGGATTATAACCCAAAATATTGCTTTATCAAAGTGTTGAAAAATGAATGGGTAATATATAGTCATAAGGGAATCATATATTATATGATAAATATTATTATATTTCATTTTCAATTTAATAATATGATTAAAAAAACTATATAAGAGTTTGGGATAGAAATGGTAGAAATCAGACCTAATGTAGGGGATTACTTTCCAATTCTTATTTTTATCCGAGATTGTTTATTAATAGGTATTTAATAGGGATATATTTATCTTATATTTCCATGTATTAAAAAAATTGTTTTCATAAATTGTTTTATATTATTCTATGTATTTTAATGTAATTTTTACCACTTTTTACTTTTACAATGTGGTATGAAAGGAATCAATATTTGGGTTACCATACATGGTATTTTTTGACTTTTTTGGGAAAATTATGAGAAGAATTTTTTTTAAATTATAAATAATGTATGATTTTTAAAATTTAATAATTCCTAATTCCTATGAATCATTCTTCACATTTTTACATTTTTATTTTCAAATAAATTCAGTTCTTTTTATATTGAATAAAAATTTGATAAAAGAAATCATTTTTGAAAATCGAAGGATATTTTCCTAATAAATGTTGTTTTTTGTTTGTGATCAAAATTATTTTCTATATCAGATGAAATATGGTTATGTTTCTATCCCTATTAATACATTTATTTTATCATTTTTATGATAGATTTATTTTTAATAAATCCATTTAGTTTATATGGTTTTTAATGGAATGATGTTTAAAAAAACAATTTTATTTAATGGGCTATGCTATGACGAATGTTTTATGTTTTTATGGTACATTTAAGAATGATTTAATTATGATATGGGTGGGACCTATATATCTCTTGAATGCATTGGGTAATGATTCATATATGATGAGATAGACATGACTAGAAATGACTTAAAATCTAGTTCAGTAATACCATGTGAGAATGGAAAGTAAATAATGTTTAGTAATACATGGATAGAATGGAATGAAAACATGATTCAGTAATGTACTTTGTCAACTATGATGGTCTTTGTAGAATTTCTTTGAAAACCATGGAAATCATATTATGTGCATATTTATTGGGAACAATCCCATTTTATATGAAAATACAATTTTATGGGTAATGTTCCTTTATGAACAATGCAATATGGACTAACAATATTTGTTTCATGACTCATGATTTTGACATTTTAACATTGTGTTTGTTTTTTTATCTTCTATATGTTTATGGTTTTTATATTTTATCAATGTTTACCCCTACTAAGAATTTGAGCTCACCCATTTTAGGAATTTTTTTCTTGGATATAAATAAATATTTTAGGTGGGAAAAATGGGGAATATCATTATGGGAGATGTTGGATATCTTTCACCAAGTTATATGATTATGTTCTGAGATTACAATGACACTAAACTAATATATTCTTTAGATGTCTATTTTTTCCTTGTATTATGTGTTCCGCAATAGTAATGAATTCAACATGTTGGTCAAGCATGGGAATCTACAATTGTTATCAGAGCGAAAGTTTAGTAATAATTTGGAAACTATTATGTGAAAACATCAGTGAGATACCTAGATATATTTCTAATGATATTTAAATGGATTTCCTAAGGATAAGTTAGGTATAGTTTACAATCCTAGGCATTTTTCATAATCATGAGTAACATTTTGTTAAAATTAAGATATCATTAAAGGAAATATTGTATGTAATGTACCTTACTTATGTGTTTCTTTTTTATGATGTGTACTTCTCATACATTTCATTCTAGTGTTAGTCATTAGACACAACTACATAACACCTAGTTATGCATTGATTTTTTCATATGTGTAATGTATGTGAATTTGGATGATAGGTTTACTAAGATGAAATATCAATAAGATAATGATGAATATGGTAAGGGTTTTTGACTTACTGTTTATGAAAAAGTGATTATGAATGACATGTGAATGTTATTTTATTTTCATCCAGTATGGATTACATTAAATTCCATAATATTGTGGTTTAAAACATTGAAGACATGATTCGTATATTATGAAAGATTAAGATGATGGATCTAATTTAATGGTATATGAATTATGTCTAATGATGTTGGTGTATATGTTTTCGATTTCAATGATTATGTTATATGAGTCATGGAATATATAAATGTTTTCTTGTATAAATATTTAATTAAGTATTGGAAATGATGTTTTGAATAGTTTTATGGAGACATAAAAGCAATTTATGGGTAAGGGGATATATTTCGAGAACCCATGATTAATGGGAAGATATCCCTTAATATGTCACTTACGTTAATATAATGATGGATTTGAATAATTAAATTAGAATATTCATGTTTCTAGAGATCTAATTACAATGTTAGTGCCAAGAGGGTTTTTCTATCCAGGATGAAGCATACAACTTTTTGGGATATGAGTGACATATACCAAAAAATTTGGGAATAAGGAAACAAAAATATTTTCAGTAAGGATATATTGAAATTTAGGTCGTTACCATGACTCAAGAGAACTTGTGATGGAGTCATTATAATGATTGTAATGCGGCCAAGAAGATATATCTTATGATATATTGTGGATACATGATGGTTTTCACATGCTTGTTAAATAAGCATTTTTGTACTATGAGATTGGAATGAAGTATTTTGGATAAGCCTAAAGTATATAATGGATTGAGTTGGACATAATATTGTATTTTTAAAGGCTAAAAAATTATTTATATTTTTTATGGAATGTTATCATAGTATTGATTTTTGAAAAGAAAACCCCACAGGATGAGAAACAACCCATCACGTTGGACAAGACTACGTGAATAAAACCCACAACCCTAGTGCAAAACTCCTTTATCGCCTACCACTGGAATACGGGAAGTCCCTAGTTAGTACAAATAAGTATTAATTATTTTAAGTGGTATTAAAAATGATTTATAAGTGCATTTTTTGAACCGTATATGATTAATCTCACCATATATGGAATTATGTATACATGATTACTTGTGCTAATATTTTTTTGATAGAGGCAGATGGAATGACCTATCATTCTATCACATGATTTTATAACATGTAAAGAATGAAAATTATGAAATCATTTCATTAATTAATATATTAAGTTGAAATTGTTCAGGGAGAGATGAATGATGAGATTTTATTTAAATAATGTATGTATTTTTTCTCATTCATAAATTCACCAACCATATCAAATGGACCATGAAACATAAAATGGTATCCCAATACCTTCTTATCATAAAAATTAAATGGTCCCATAAATGATCAGAAATTTATGGATTTCAGGTAGTTAACCTTCACCAATCATTATTCTCTCTCACTACCCATCGGAACATGATGGATAGATTTCTATTACATATCCATGTTTTCACATCCCACTTATGTTCTCCTGTGTGGAAACCCAATGATGAGTTAATTGGTGTAACCAATATGTATCTATATTTCCATATTTATAATTAATATTTAGTATCTATTTTTACGAGGTGGGTTTCCATGAAAGAAACATTCATGTAGAAAACCACTTATTACCCTGGTGAATTTCAAGTGTGAAATTCATTTTATGGGGGATAGAATGTATATCCCTGAGATTTTATGAGATAGATAAATTTTAATTTCAATGATGTCATGTGTTTTGTGGTACACAATCATTATCATGTTCTATATGCAACATTGTATTACCTTGTAATATACACAACACTATTCTTGGATTGTGTTGCACATAATTTCACATTCTTCTGATAGAATTCATTTCAATTAACACTGAGTTTATATTTTATTCAATATATAAATGAACAATGTTTAGATTATGTAACATGAAACACCAATATAATCTTTCACAACATTGAATACTAACTTGTCTAGCATTAAATGCAAGATCGATCTTCCTCGATATCTTGTGATGTACGCGATACTGAGTTTCACTAAACAACAATATATTATTAAAATGTAATTATTTATTGGGATATAAACTAGACAAAATTAATAGTATTATCATCATTTTGAATTTTATATAACATTAGCATCCATATTACACATTTCCTAGAATATGATATGAGAACAAAATCAAATTTTCGAATAAAAGATGTATTTTTCTAAATATGTATTTTTACTTCCTTTTGATTGTAAAAACTTTTTAAATAATGTTTTTCACACTCTTATAAGTAATATTTGACAAAATAAGCTTCTTATTTGTAATAGAGAGATAAAAATAACTGTTTTTGACTTTCACGTATTTTTATGATAAAAATCTAATTATAATGAATAATGAAAATAATGGATTTTATTTCGAAACCTCATTTTCATATAATTTGTTTTTATAGTAAAATTATATATCAAATTGGTTTTACTGTATAATTCTATTATATTTTTATCATTTAATATTATTTGGTAATATGAAGTATTATTACTTATAAATTGGACATAATCACATGTAAATATTTTGATAGTTGTTACTTCATAAAAACCATATTATTGGTTGTGACAATAAGAATTAATTTTAATTTAATCATTGAAAGGTATATATTTTCAATTTGAAAAAATGGATTCCATATTTTTAAATATATGATTAAAATTGTGTAATATAGGACCTTTTATTTTTGGACCTTATGAATAGTAACATCAATAAATATTTTATATACCATAGTTTAAGGGTTAATCGGGTAAATAGTTGTACTAAATAATATTATAATAATATTAAACCACCCTAGCACATGTCTAAATCATATTGGATGAAATATTTATGACAATATCAATATTTGGATCAATTTTTGGGACCCCATAGATTTACGTGGATATGAAAATCCCATTTTATAAGAAGTAAATTAATGTAAATAAAATTATAACATAAATATATATCTTTCAATAAATCGATTTTAATATAGTTTTATATAAATTTTATCAGTGTATATAAATAGTAACTAGAAATCTAAAATTATTTCAAATATAATGTTATTTTCTTTATAATTTGTAGACAATAGATAAATATATTTATTTATGACAGAGTTATGATGTAATGATTACCTCCGAAATAAATGATTCAAATAATTTAAATTATATATATTTTAATGAATTTAATTGGTGTATTTTGATTTCATACATGCATTTTATTGAAAAAATTGACATATTAGAATAATTTTTTTTCCTTTGATTCAAATTAAATAGATTGATATGAATTTGTTAAAAATGTCAAGTATAAATACTATACAAAATTAACATAATTCTTATCATAAAACATTAAATATTTTATTAACTGGTATTAAATTCATAAAATTCTATGATTTCACAAAATATATAATATAATTCCCAATATATATTAAATTACATTTTTAGGATAGTTTTTCATGATATTGTATTTACACTATCCAATTATGATTTAATAACATAGTATCATGGTAAGAATAAAAATAGTAAAATAAGGTTTAATCCAAAATGATAATTATAAAATAACATTAAAAATTTGTCTAAAAATTATTGGATGATGTTTATTCGAACCACATTATACTTATCTTTGAATGGAATACTTTCTGGACTATTTTTAATCATAATAAAATTTATAATATATTAATATTTTGAGATTTCTCAAAGAGCCCCCTTTCCTCATTTAAAAAAGGAAACCTCCAACCTCTCCACTTCACTCCATTTAGAACCTTAATGATCGTCCCATACCCAGTAGATATCTCTTAACAAATCCCCTAGTTACATTCTAGAGGTTAATTTCTACTGAAATTCGAACTCTAGTGCCCTAAGAGGACATTTAAAGGAGACACATCGTGGAAGAGTTAATCCCTTATACAGATTGTTTAAAAATTCTTTCTTCTTCTAATTCCTCTTCATTAGATTTTTCATGATAAATTAATAACATGTATATCAATAATATTCTAATACATTATTATACATATCATAGAACCCTATTTCACAATCTTTCAAACCTATGAAAATAGAAATCATGGAACATGCGATCTTACAACATACCATCTCCACGCCGTGGAGTAGGCTGTTTTCACCACCACCTTAATTGGATGTGCATAATGGTTGAAATAAGAACTATTTATTATTATAATAACATTATACTAATAAAAATATGTTATACTCATACCATTCAATACCATTGAATAATTATGAGAACGATATCGTCGCTCATTCGTACGCATGACTTACAATATCAATGACACAATCACAATAATTATCCAGAAAAATAAATAAAGAAGGATTATATGGTACATATAACAAATAAAAATGACATATATTACATAATAATTATACTATATATACATATCATATACTTACATCCATCTAATTCTACAGGGAAATGAAAATTTTGTTCATGCGTACGCACGACCTACCATCTCCATGAATGATGTATTCCATTACATTTATTGATATATTTATATATAATGAATATATATGATATATAAATCATTTTTTAAATTCGGGAATTATATAATTCAGGATCTATGAAATAATATCTAGAACAACATGCCCAACCACGTAGGATAAATGAAACGATTATTATCCAAAATATTTCATTAACATGGAATTCACAAATGAATGGTTTATATAGAGATATAAGTGAAACATATATGATATCAAAAAAAACTCCCCTAGTTACATTCTAGAGGATCATATCTACTATAAAGACCAACTCTAGTGCCCTAAGATAAAATTTAAAGGAGAAACATCATGGAAGAGTTAATCTATTATTCTAATTAATTAAAAATTCTTTCTTCTTCTAATTTCTCTTCATTATTTGTTTCATTATAAATTAATAAAATAAGTAAAAATATTATACATATAGGTTATTATAAATATTAAAAATCCCTATTTCACCTTCTATAAATCCTATGAAAATAGAAATCATGGCACCTACGATCATACATATTTCCATCTCTATGTTGTGGTGTAGTCTGTTTTCACCACCACCATACAAGGATGTGAATATTGGTGGAAATAATAACTATATATGATTATTATAACAATATACTAATAAAGAGATATTATACATCATATAATTCAATACCATTTAATAATTATGAGAATGATATCATCACTAATGTGTACACACGACATACCATCTCCATGACGCAATGACATTCATTCTCCACATAAAGAATTCAAGAATGATTATATGTTATATATAAAAAATAATAATTAAATATATTACATAATAATTCTAACAAATAAATATATATATATATATCATATACATACATCCATCATATTATATAAGGAAATGAAAATTTCTTTCATGCGTACACACGACCGACCTTCTCCCTGAATGATGTATTCCATTTCATTTATCTATAATATATATATATTTATAGTGAATAAATATTATATATAAATATTTTTATAAATTATGGAATTATGTAAATAATGATCTATGAAATAATATCATGAACAACATGTCCAACCACGTTGGATAAATGAAATGATTATTACCAAAAACATTTCATTAACAAAGAATTGACAAATGAATGGTTTATATAAGGTAACAACTGAAACATATAGGATATGAAAAATAATATAATGGATCTTTTATAATTTAATTATTTGTTTAAACCCACTATACAAGAGTTTGTGAATCATACGGATTAAATCATAAATAAGGTAGAGGATAATATTTCCTATCTTTTTTATCCAAAATTGTTTATTCCAAAGTATTTATTTGGGATATATTTATCATCAATGTCCATGTATTCTAAAAATGTCATCCTAAATAGTTTAATATTATTCTATGTATGTTTATATTAATTTTTACCCTTTTTATAATTTTACTACTTGTATGAAAATAATTTTTCTATTGATTACAATATACAGTATTTTTTGTCATTTCAGGAAAAAGTAAGAGGGTAATTTTTTTATCTTATACAGAAGGAATGATTTTTTTCATCCCCACAATGCTTTTTTTCTTGAAGTTTAATCTATATGTTTACATGTTTATTTTAACTAATTTTTTTTATTTAATATTTCTTGAAATTTTCATAAAAGAGAACATTTTAAAAAAAGAAGTGAAATTTTCATGAAAAATTAAGATCTAGTGTTCTATAAAAATTATTTTTCATCTAATATAACATAGGAATATGTTAATATATCACTTATTGAATTGATTTTAATATGTTTATAATGGATTTATTTTATTGAAATACATTTATTTTATATGGATTTTGATGGAATTATGTTTAAGAATCAAATTTAATTTCATCGGTTATGCTATGATGAATTATTTATGTTTTTGTTGTACATGAATGATTAATTTTATTATGAGACCAGGGGGACATATATCAAACTCATATGCATTGTGTAAAGATTCATATCTCATGAGATAGACATGACTATAATGAAAACAAATTTTTTTTATAAATATATTGTTGTAATTACAAGTAATTATGGTTTACTGATATATGGATGGAACAGAATGTAATCCTGGTTCAGTAAAGGACTTTTTCCACTATGATGGTCTTGGAAGAAATTCAATGGCTAATATAGAAATCATATTATGTGATATATATATTTTCCACAATCCATTGTTTAATGCCAAATCAATTTTATGGGTAATGTTCATTTATAATATATGCCTTAGGAAGTACCAAGATTTATTTCATGACTCATGATTTTGATATTTAAAATTATGTTCATGTTTTCACACACTTATATTTATGGTTTGTTTTATGTTCTCAATTTTTACCCATACTGAGCAGTTGAGATCACACTTTTTATATTTTATTTTTTCTAGGATACAAATAATGGGTTTAGGAAGGGAATTAAAATGGGAATATATTTTTTGGGAGATGATGATGATATTCTCCAATGTTAGTTGATTATGTTCCGAGTTTCCCATGACACTAAACTAATATGATCATTGGTTATCTATTTGTTTCTTGTATTAAGTATTCCACACATGTTATGAGATATCCATGTACATAAATATTAGATATCTATACATACAATCCTTAGAATCCTTTTATTATTTGAGGAATGATCAGTATATTTTCCCAACATGCTGCAAATTTGATAGACGCTAGTTCTAGTTACATTTTTCTCACCACAACTGTTTCATGAGACACAGAGAATATAATAGAACCATTGATTCTATCACAATTCTTACAGACACTTATAGGAAAATATTTTATGATCACACACTAGTGCCGATAGTTTCCCCTTAATCTTGTGGAGTGTGTTTTGGTTGGGATATCATCGTGGTAACTATGATGCCTTATTCCTTCATTTAAGGAATGAATTGGTAATCCCCAATTCATTCTCAAAAAGTCAATTTTAGGTGTAAAATGATGTGTGTCCACAGATATGGGACACTATTTCTTTTTTTCAGTGAATGGGAGAAAAACATAGTGTAGGATGGACTCACACATAGGAGGGAGTATCTGATCACACATCTATTGTCTAGAATGACCCTCATTGTAGTGGATGAGATGAGTCTAAAATTTCATGTAGTGGTGTCCATGTATGAGGGAGTATTTCATGATGTTGTATTGGGATTAACTCAATGTTGGGAGGTATATTTCTTCATTGAAATGAACATGAGGATCAAACCATTATATAAACTTACATATCAGATGGCTCTCGTGGAGCTCTGGGAGAAGAGGTTATAATCAGAGGACTTGTAGAGAAAGGGATTCAAGAGGCCCTATGATTCTCCATGGGTAGCCCCGGTATTTTTTTTCAAAAAGGGAGATACGAGTTTGAGGTTATGAGTGGAATCTTGATGCATGAATCTAGTGACCATGATGAATAAGTATCCACTTTCTAGGATTGATGATATCATCAATCATCTAAAGGGAGTGGAATTTTTCTTAATGATATACCTCAGATTACGTTGTTATCAGCTTCAGGTGAGATATGACGACATTCCAAAGATAAATTTCTAATGTCTCTATGACCACTATGAGTAAATAGTGATGTTGTTACAAATTATAAATTCTCTAGTGGTGTTCATGGCACTCTTGGACATGATCTTCCAATAGTAAAAAGACCGGTTTGTAGTAGTCTTTATTAACGACATCCTATTGAACTTAGCGTATGATGAGGAGGATGTGATGCACTTAAGGATAGTCCCAGACATAATTTTATAGAATCAACATTATGGGATGCTCTCAAAGATTAATTTTCCAAATACGAGAGGTCCAATTTCTAGGACACATAATTTTGAAGGTTGGAGTTTCAGTAGATATAGTGAAGATAGAGGCAGTTCTTGATTCGGAGCCACCCAATAACGTTACCAAGGTGATGAGTTTCCAACAGTTTGTGGGTTCTATCATAGTTTCATACCTGATTATTCCAGATTATAATTATCTATTATTTCCTTTAAACTAAATGGGAAACCATTCATGTGTATTGAGAACTTACAGTCTAGATTTCAGTAGCTTAGGTACATGTTTACGAGCACTCCAATCCTGATATTTTTAGCGGAGGGAGTCAATATCTTTTTGTTTTTCAAAGAATCAAGAACAATTTATAGTTATTTCATTATATAGGGGAATTTGGTGATTTCCTTATGTTAACGAATGTTTAGTCTACATAAGCAGAACTACGAGACACACGATATGGAGTTGGTGGCAACAATCTTCGAATTAAAGATATTGTGACACTACCTTATGGGCGGGCAGTTTATTTTCTACTCAAAACATAAAAGTATCTAGTATATCATTTCTCAATAGGATTTTAACCTATGAAAATAGCATAGGATAGAGTTCCTCTAGGACTATGAATTCAATGTAGTCAACACTCCTGGTAAGGGGAATGTCGTTGTAGTTTCTCTCAGTAGATGATCGATTTCACAACATATGATTAGGGCCTCAGAGTAGTTAGTCTCGCATTATTTATAATACATGGATGGAGATGAATCATCTTATATCTATTAAATGGTTGTTACCCATCCAGTCATACATTGTGTGTGGTAGGCATAGCTTGAAGATGTCAGTTACGAGACTACACATGCTCATATGTTCACATGGCATGCCCCTGGTGGAAATTTGAATGGCGGGGAACATACCATCCTTTTTAGATGATTCATTTTTTACCAAAAACATTACAGGAGGAGTTATTGTGGGTGTTCCCTAAATACCATTTGGAGGTACATTAATGTTTGGAAAATGTGTACTGCAACCTACAATTTCATTTTAGGTGGCTGTGGAATTATAAGGTTGTTACAATGTCTGTCTATAGATGCCTCGCTTTTCAGCATGTGAAGGATGAGCACCTAGTTCCATAAAGATTGAATCAACCCATTGAGGCGATAGAGTGGATGTGGGATGGCATATCAATGTACATAGTGAAGGGAATACCATGTACATCTAGTGAGAAATATACCATCTCATTTTTCATTTACCAACTCACCATGTTGGCCAACTTCATAGTGATTTTGGAACATTGTTTAGTAAATAAATTGTGATGCCTCTACATACAAGAGATA
Organism: Viscum album; assembly: GCA_963277665.1. Taxonomy (NCBI): domain Eukaryota; kingdom Viridiplantae; phylum Streptophyta; class Magnoliopsida; order Santalales; family Viscaceae; genus Viscum; species Viscum album. Next base: position 693,447,344 of record OY728152.1, read on the forward strand.
TATTTAATCTATGGAGTACTATTGATGATGGTTTCATATATAGATGCATGATTTACATCCTTGTGTTGTAAGGTATTTCAGGAATCAATTAGGACTCTATATTACTTGAGAGAATATTTCAACACCCTAACAGATGACTAGACGGGGTGAACCGTTTAGGTCCTAGAGTACATGATACATGCTTTAATCCTTAATTTGTTCTATAGTTTTGAGGATCAACTATCCCTGATAGAGTTCTCATACAACAACATCAACTAATCCAATATCGGTATGGCACTATTTGAGGCCTTTTTTGAGGGACCCTACATGTATCCACTTTGATGGACTAATTGTGTAGAGTATGTACTCATGGGCCCGATGTTGATATCAGCCACTACGAAGAAGGCTCAAGTCATCCAGGATTGGATGAAGAATACATAGATTTGTTATAATCCCTTTCTTGATAGGCTATAGAGACCCTTGTAGATTGATGAGGGTGACGATGTGCCCCTTTTCGTCTCTCCTCGATGTGGGATATGTAGAATTTTTTGGGGAGCCAATTTATCTCCAAGGGTCATCAGACCATTTCTCATAAAATGTAGAGTTGGAGAGGTAGCATACCATATGGTTCTACCCCTGATGTTATACTGGGTACACAACATCTTTCATGTATCCCAGCTGATGATATACGTATATGACTCATCACACGTCGTTCACTAGGGAGAGAAGGACATTGGCAACAATGTAACTTTTGTGGAGTATTTGGTGTAGAATGGGGATTGATAGAGGAGGATGCTATGTGGGTGATTGATTACTCTAGTATATGTTCATTGGAATTGAAATAATCTCAATGAGTGAACTATGGTGTGGGAGGGTCATATTCATGCTCAATATCCTCATTTATTTTATAGCACTTGTTTTGGATTTCGGGGATGTAAATTCCTTTGTTGGGGAGAATATAATTCCCATATTTTCAATGAACATTTTTTCTAGAAAATTATATTCCATTATTTCAACACCATGTGCTGAGACGACATATGATTTTGAGGCCAGGAGTTCTCGAAAAATTGTTTCAAATATTTTAATGTTTATCAAGAATAACACTCATGTGAGGTTTTATTAACTTCATAACAGTTTCCCAAAAAATAAGTCATAGGGATCTATGGTGTTTAGGATGAATTGTTTATTATTGTCACCACTTAACGATTGTCACCTCATGTCTCCAGTGTGAAATCCTAAAATGGACGTAACTAAAAATAAAATATTTAAATTAAAATATTTTATTCTAAAATACCAATAACTCATAAATGTAAATTAAAATCAGAAATTTGGGACCTCTGTTGTGTTCATAATGAGGTGTCTTCTTTATGTGGAACCTATCATCGACTAGAAAAGGTTGAGGGTGAATGTTATTTTCGGGATGTGAACCTCTTAAAAAATATATAATTAATATATTTAATTTTAGTAACATTGTAGAAAAACATTATTTTCTATTTTAATTGATATTTGTCAGGAATTCAGGGCTATTAACCAAAAATTGGAGTTGTCATGAGGAATGGATGAATAACCCTCATGTTGGGGAAAGACGTATTGTGGTAACTCATGGAGACCTCACCATTAATTAATGTGGCTATTATTCGACAGATCCAATCTCCAGATAGGGAAGATTATCCCCTCATGATTCCATTCACCGTTCGTGTTGGTAATTGTTGGGAATTTCTGAACGTAACCAAACCCCAAGTGTGATTAAAAGAATTGTTCAAACTAATGAAGATAATGAAGGTGACCTGAGGGTCCAAGGATTGATTTTGTTTTGAAATACAGAGCATCGATGTGCAATCTGCGACCCATAGAATAGAAGTCGCCAGTGGGGGCCCATGATGGCACACCCTCCTGAAAGAAGGATGCCACCAAAATTATGGTCGGTGGTGGGGGACCCCATGGAATATCATCTATGTGAGGAATACTAGGCCACCACCTCGTTGGATAATAGCGGGCTCAATCATATGCAGCATAAAGCCGCGTCACGCTGTTTGGAGATGAGTTCCAACTATAATGTGGTGAGACCCTATGAAAATCATCACATCTAGGTGGAACGAAATGACACACTTGATCAGGCCAGGATAAAATTAGTACAATATTATTGTAGTAGACCAGGCCCCGCCAGATCGGGCTGGACCCAATGGGCTAGGTCGAGCTAGTTGGTCAGGTCAGGTAAGTCCTACTAGGCCTTGACCTATCCATACCAATTTTTCACTAAAATTACCATAAATCTCCAAACATATGTCTATTTAGTGAGTCATTTACGAAATTGGTACCCTCACATCTAAGTGATCCTTTGAAATACTCTATTTTATTTTCAATAGAATTTTATATTTGCCTTATATCCTCGATGTGTTGGTGCTCTCGTAATGAGAATTTTGTGGATTAAATCATGTGGCTGACTGCGACTGGTAATCTAATAAATTACATAGTTTCATGTCTTACATAGTCTTTGTGTCTTATGTAGAATGGGTTTCTTACAAAGACTGAGTTGGTACTCCCCTATCCCAGTAGAGTGTGGGTCATTTAGTCATTTATGACACTCTGAGTGTTACCTAAACATCATGTGTTACCAAAAATCGTTGTGATTTCGACACTCCATGATTTACTGACACTATTTTTGTTATCTACACTCCATGTGTTACCAACACTCTATGTGTTACCTATACTCTGTGTGTTACAAATGCTTCGCATAATTAATACTTGACTGTATAATGGATTCTTACTCTACTAAAATTTACATAACATAGACCTATACATGTTGTGAGTTGAATCTAGTGACTCTCTTGGCTATACTTCTAAGTGGATATACATTGTGTCCTACTTCTGTAGTATACGTGGGGTATTACATAGTTTGCTTCTTTTTGGTATATTTGATGTGATTCCATTTCGTTTACATAGTGTAATTTCATTGTGTATTGGGTTACCTAGATAGTATTTTTTAACACAACCATGCATGGGATATGCCCACATATTTCATGTCTAATGTAAATAATTAGTAGCTTTTATGGAGTCCATGGTAGGCCGAAGAAAAGGGTGATTTAGGGTGAGATGACAGACATTGTACACATCAGTGATGTTCAGACAGCTTACTATACTTACACATTAGGGAGGGTTTTCTACGAACATGATCCATTATTTTTTACATTAATTTTTAGTTGGGATTGTATGTTGTCTCTTTTTCTTTTAGTTTGGTACTTTAATCAATGTGGGTTTTTCTAGTGGTATCAATCCTTGATTACTTACTGTTTTTAGTATCAATATTTTCTTGAAGATGGGTGTGTGCATATAGTTACTAAGGAAAATACCTCCCACGTATCGAACACACCTACTCGGAGCTAGTATTATGCCCCTGGCCTATTAGATGTTGGATTGGGGTAGTCTGGGCACATGCCCTGAGAGATGGGTCGTGTAACATTTCATTTTGAAAAACACTTTTTAAAACCTAAAGAATTCTAAAAATACATTTTATTTTGAAATAAAATTGAAATATCATAAATTCCACTTTAAAAAATAATTTAACTCATTTTTTTAATAAAATATCTATCTTTTTTTGAGTAACTCATTTTTGATCATCTTTGAAATCATTTTTTGAAAACATAGTTTTTGATGAAAAATATTTCACAATCGAAAAGTTATATTTTTTCATAGAAATATTATTTTGATATCATGATTATATAATGAGAGAAATGAGAAGGGGAAAAATATTCTAATAGAATATATATAGGTAAAAAATTCATGATAATTATTTACATGTGGATCATTATATATCGACATTGCATACATAATCACAAACAATCAAGATAAATGATGATATAGTAATAAAAGACTTCTATAACTTTTGTATTGTTGAATGTTAATCCCCATGAAAAAAAATTAGGTCAAACATATATTATCATGATTATTAAAATATTCATGATATAACATGTAAAATGAGAAGTATATGCATATCATAAAATCATACCTGCATATAACATAACAAACATCTCATAGAAGGAAAATTACGAAAAAAAAACCTCACACAGCATTTGTATCTCAGAAGCCGTAAACCCAATAATGTAAGACCCTAAAATAGATTTTTAAATAAACATAAAAATAAAGATAATAATAATAAAATAAATTCATGGTCATTATATACATTAACGAAATAAAAATAACCGATGAGAATGGAATGTATCTTACTGAAATAAAAGTGGGATAAGAAAAATCCTCACTACTTGAGTAACATTTGTATAATAGAGATCCGTGAAATAATTACAACCATTGAAACGTTAAATATAATTAAATAGATGAAATTCATGGTATAAAATATCATAGATCAGTTTATACACCACACAAAAGAAAGGAGTTATGAATATGTCCTTAGTCATGTAGAAAGAATATCGAGACTAGAAATACCCTTACCATAAGTCAAGACTCATCTCCTACATGTTAAATACTATTTTATAATAAGTATATTTTTGTATAAATCAATGATAGAAACACATTCATGTATATCACAATATATTCTATTTTATTATGATATTATATTACCTGTTTATTAACAATTCCATGTTAATGTTTCATTTCGGATAATAACCATTGTATTTTTTACATATATTTTGAGCTGTTTTTTTGGTCCTTCTAAATTAATCATATCTTCCACATTTAAATAATGTCAACCATGATATGAATATAATATATTTTTATTATTTATATATTTATAATAATAAAAAAATCATGAAATATGAATGAAATACATCATTTTTGGGGATGGTGGGTTTATGTATGCATGAAAGGTGTTTTCATTTTCATATCATATTAAATGAATGGGATGTAAATGATATATATATATATATATTATTTAAAAAAGAATTATTATTTCTTACATACTAAATAAATCTATTAATATCATCCTTGATACAATTCATGTAAATCATGAAAGAATCACATTGCATCGTGATGTGGTAGTCCCTCGTACACACAAATGATGATATAGTATTCTTCAAAAATGGAAAGAAAGAATGTATGTGTTATATATAAATACAATAGAATAAATACATCATAAATACCTAATATATATTATATAAAACAAATTAACTTTATTTTAGTTATGAATTTACCCAAATAAGCTCTCATACTGCATCCCTTACCCGACGCATAACATACCCAAAGTGAATTCCCAACACCGTATGGAATAGGGACTAGAAAATTGGCATCAAAAATCAAATAGAAGGAATGATTTAACCCAATCTAAATTTAAAGAAACATAAAAATATAAACATCAGGTAATGAAATAATTGAATGTATATATATATATATATAAATATAACATAATAGAATTAAAATAGTAAAATCCAAACATCTCTTGGGAATCTACATTCTCCATGTACAAGTAAAATCACAAATCACTACAAAAGTGACTACTCCATGTTATATCATGGTAAGACTCCACCATATCACCACCATCTACCTAGAGTCAGCTAACATAAAACCTCGACGCCTCTCCATGGTGCATTTCCTTTACCAACATCAATGTATATGAAAATGTCTACACAACCCCTAATATGTGTGTAGGGTGTGAGTTAATCGGATAAGTAGGATCCCACCCATGTGATACAAAATAAGAATTTGTATAAAAAATAATGTATGATCATTTGAAAAAATCATGGCATGATAAGCAATAAATCATTTATATCTAAAGCATGGAAATATTTCCCTTTTTCTAAAAATTTTAATAAAATAAGGGATATTAGTATCAAGTATATTTCTAATTATCATATATCAAATAAAAAGCTTCAATATCAAATCCAAAGCAGTAAAAATAAAAATTACAAAAAAACCATGAATAGATAAATCATGTCATGTAACTCAATAGTTTAGGATAAAAGACTACTCATACCACCTCAAATGACTACTGATAAATAGGTCCTTATAACATATTCATATATATTAGAGTAAAACCCCATGTGTGTACCCTCTAACAATGTAAAAAATCATGTCCCTAGTCCAACGGTCCAAGCCAGCAATGTTAAATCCCATGAGAAAATCTCCTGATGGTAATATGGATGATTGACCTAAGATAAGTCCACCACAAACACACACAAGTCTTCCAATATGTTGTTTTTTATAAATAATATCTAGTATATGGAAGAAATTAATTTCCCATTTACTAGAAACCATGGAAAACCAAATTTCATCACAAATCCATTAACACACACAAAAATTAATTCCAAATTTTTTTGTAAATAAATTTTTTAAAAAATGGAGAAATAGTGTTCATCAACATTGTTTATATATGGAACCACCTATGACAAGAATCAGGGTTACACATGCCTGTGAAAAGATCCCCATACAAAATAATGAACAAATAAAAAATTGTTCTCTATAGTAAATATTTACATCTTATTGTTGATAAAATTAAATGAAACATTTTTGAATGTAAGAGGAAATGAGTCATACCTCAATAACTCACACCCACCACACCAAAAATAATAAGGAATCCACCCCAAAAACAAGATCTCAACATATATCTAGAAATAAATAAGTATAATAAACATCACATATCCATGAATCGTGTAATATAATGGAACTAAACTACCATTATCAAATAAACAATGAAGAAGAAATGCCTACTCACAATGAGAGTTGTGATTCATCCAAATTGGTTATCCAACACAAAATGGATTAATCCAGAATGAATGGGGACTCGAAAAATTACTGAAGAGTTGATCTAGGTTGAGATCCAAGATATCACTGGAAGAATGAAATAAATTTTATCATGGGTGGAAGCCTAAATACAACCTCTTGATAGTTACATTATGTTAAACTCCTTTACGTGTCACGTAATCCACGACGATTAAGTGTTTTGAAAAATCAATCATTTTTTTTAAAAAAAATTGATATTTTTTTATTTCATGGCATGTATCCATTACATATTTTCTAAATATTTCATTTCTTGTTCCTAGAGACTATGTACATGTCATGTAACGCCATTACATGTAATGTTATAAACCATAAAAAGATATAAAACATCAGTTTATTACACAAAAACATAAACCACCTTTGGAATTATACAAACTCATTGAGAACCATGGAAAACAATTAATAAATTTTTACCCAGACTCAGTTTATTTGAAAAAAAGTTAGAATTTCCTAAAATTGGGTGAATGGATGTTACAAACTACCCATTATAAGACTTTTTAACCTTATGATGTAATGAAGAAGAATGAATTCCACTAAATTGGTGAGTCCACTGATCAGTCATCAAGGATTAATATTATGAAGTCTCAAAAAAATCTGATCCATGACTCAATAGCACGGTGAAAATTGAATTTGACATCCCCCACAAGTCTTTCACTTGTGAGTCAATGATTTCAATTTTCTGCTCAATAATAGAAATGTTTGGATCTAACACCATCGTTTACCAACTATGAATGTGGTAGGTACTAGGAAGATACAACTTATTATATGACATGTGGATAACATATTGAATGTTTTCCAATGGTCATAGAATTCCAACAAAAAATCTACCAACCTAATCTACTCATTGACCTTAAATGGTCTATCATATCTTGAAGCCAACATTCCATATTTTCCATGAAAACGATGAGCTGACCGAGGATAAGATTTTAGGTAAACAAATGCACCCATAGAAAACAACAATGGATGATGCATTCGATCTGTATAATATTATGACTGACTGTGCATTATAACATGGCATCAATGTATATCCCAAATCCCCAAGGGAGGCTCCTGAACCAAAATTCAACCCATCAGTGACGCTTCTCCCACCTCCACCCAAAAAAGAGGTGATTTTCATATTTGACCATACAAGGTCTCAAACGGATCAATTGTGATTGAAAATTGTTTATTTTTTTATATTGGAACTCAATCAGTCCTAGATGGCCTCATAATATGCTAAAACCTAAGACATAAGAACAAATCATAACAACCAATATCTGAATAGAATGATCTATCTCACCGTATTTATATGGATGACAATTTTTACTCAACCTAAAAAGTGTCCTTATATCTTCATGGATGCATCTATAAATCCTAGAGGTAAACCTTGGATCCCTATCTAAAAAAATAGTAGATTGAACTCCATGTGACATCACAACTTCTTCCACATAAAACATACCAAGATATTTAACTTTTACGGTGTCCATGATGAGAATAATGTGATAATAATTATTCAATTGATCACTCACCACCAAGATATCAATATCCCTTCAAGTTGTCTGTGGTAAACCATTATAAAATTTCATTGAAACCTCTTCCTATTTCCAAACTCTCATCAGAAATGGATGGATCAAACCCGAAGGTTTCAAATTCACAACAATTATATATTGGTAGGTGTAACAAGGGGACTAAAAAATCAGAAATGTCATTCTTTATAATTATACACTAGAATCACTATCTCATTTTACAATACATCTTCATGGTACCTAGATTAATATCCCATGAGGAAATATGAAAATAAGACAAAATTAACAAACTCATACTTACTAAGAGAGGAACCCAATATCCGAAGATGAGAATACAATATGAAGATATAGACCTACCAGAAACAATGTCCCCACCATATATGGTTTCTCAAATTTCTCTGAAATCATCATCCTAGAACTAAAACTACAATATATTCTCTAGCATAGATGAGGATAACTAATCTCTATTCAAAACCATACATAAAACATCATCCTAAGAATCTAGATGCAACAGATAAAAAATCCTCATAATCATCCATTATTAATTCAATTCCAATAATTATTAAAATAGAAATTTCTTACTAAGATAATATTCCATGAAATTATCCTTTCCCAATGTGTAGGAAATATCAATGTCAAACATTTGATGTTATTACACCCACTACCTCTTTCTATGATTTAATAATTTATGAAAAAATATATAACTTAATATCTTTTGGTATGAAAAGATTATAATCCTATACCCAAAAAGATAATTCCACCCACATATAAGTTCATGTATAACTGCTGATGGATCTAAATCGAAATTTGGGTAATTCTTCTCATGCAGTCCAAGAGAACAAGAGCAGTAAGCTGCCACATCATCGTCTTGCAAGAGAATAAAACCCAAATCAACATTAGAAGAATAATTTAAATCCTTATACCCCATACCATGAAAAGGTAATATCTGAATTGGTTTTTATGTCATGATTCATTTTATCTTTCCGAAATAATATCGATGCATTTCATTTCATATGAATTTCAACTATTTTCTTGTAAGATCATTCAAAGGAGACACAGAGTTCAAAAAATCATTGAGAAACCATCAATAGTATCAAGAAATACCATGGATGAACAAAATATGAAAATCATTATGTGGTTCATCGCATGACCAAAAAACACTTACCTTCTCATGATTTACAAATAATCCATGCTCAGAAATCACGTTACCTAATAATTTCACTTATTGAATCTAATAGTTTCATTTCAAACTATTACTATAAAAATAGTGACTCCTCGGGATTTCAAAAACCAATCTCAAATTATGATCCTGATCACCAATAGACCTCACATAAAAAAAATTTCATCATAAAACTCAACGATCAATGTTTTCAGATACTTTTGGTATAAATGATTCATATAATCCATGAAAAAATAAGAGAGTTAGTTAGAACAAATGACATTATAAGATATTCTTAACGACCATAAATTTTTATTAAGGCTATATTGGGTATATCAAACTCTCTAACTCTGAGTTGAAGACAACCTGTCTGAATATAAATTGTGGAATACAACTTTTCCTCCTTTTACTGATAAAATACATCATACACATGAGGAAAAGGATACTAATTCATTACTATTACCTGGTTCAATGTTGGATAGTGCACAAACACTCAAAGTGAATTTTCTGACTTCTTATAAAAGTGTATCACGGTATCCAAGGTGAAAAAATACGGAGAAAAAAACCGTTCACCACCAGATCAATTGATTGAATCTTGATATCTTTCTGTTCATTTGGATCTATATGGTATGAAGGTATCTATATCAGCAATATACATGATAGTTGGTCTCTTGAGGACTCCACACCCATATCTAAAGTATTCCGGGTGAAATCATCTGGGAAAATGTTTGGAAACAACTGAATAATATCATGAATATCTACAACATATGAAACATAAGAACACATATCTACAATAGAAGATAATAAAAACTTGAGTTTTGGGCGGTATGGTCCTTCACCCCAAGACCTCATATCCAACTCTACCTAAAAATATATGATATCCAATCCTCAAGAATGAAATTGGAGATGATTATGATAACTCAAAATATAATCATGATGATAAAAAATTCATTCCATCTTGATGCTGATTTCAAACTTATCAAGATCGAGAACAAGAAAATTCATGAATAGCTTTGTATCAGCTATTGATTGAATACAAGGACACAAAAACACATTCTCTTTTACCATCCCATGATCTATCAATAACTCCATAATATAGGAAATGGGTACATTTGGAATGTTAATAAAATCAACAAAATATCCATGTGTAAATGCATGAGAAGTATTTGGATTAAATAAAGAAATCTCTACTATGGATGCAATAAATATAAAACCTCTCACTATCACTAAACCCACATATACCTCCACGTGAAACTCATCTATATCTTTAAATTTATTCACTCATGATGCATACGAATAGATACTTTTATTCATTGAATAATTTAAATATTTTGTAGAATCCCATGGAGATGAAAATCCTTGACCACATCGATGTGTAGACATAACCTACACAAATGTTGGAGATGACTAAAATTCCCAAACCTGTTAGACATCTTTTTTGTTGAAGGAATAAAAAATTGTGTATGTTTGAACATTACCAAATCATACCAAGTAAAAGGTAAACTTCTAATTAAACATTATGTTCCATAGATGCAAGATTCTAAGTACCACCTCCACCACTCATAAGATGATCCTCTCACATTCTCTTCTTCCTTAACGCACCACTCAATATTCCACTCAGTGGGAGAGAAAGGATATAATATCCAAAATTTCATCCAATATTAATCTCTTATATCATATACTTATCTAATATCAATTTATAGGTGGAAATTTTCAATGTAATTATATACTATCTGATATTCGGCCAGAAATAGTACAGTTACTTGTGATCCTTAAATTGGTCATTATTTATAACCTTGGGTGAAAAAAACCATATTAACAAACTGATTGTTGTTTGATGAAACCACACACTTTTCTAGATTTAAAGGGTGTAAATCTAGGGATTTATCTGTAATCAACAATAATATGAAAAAATTATTGATGAATAGGGTCTTGAAACTCTTCTAGTACAACACCACCTACAAATTAGCCAATACCATGGAATCCCACCAATGCTTGTTATGTCCCTATTGTATGAAATCTCTACACTTTCATCTTGATAATCTCAGTTGAATCTAGGAAATCAATGATCTTTTTGATCCTTTAGATCCAATCCTACTACTATTCAGGTTCATTCATACCATTAATGGATATTGGCTTCTCTTGCAATAACTACAACTATCGATCCCTCTCTTCTCCACCTACTGATTGTATCTCAATGACCGAATTATGAATATGAGGTACATTGTGATCAATAACACAACCTTTTTTCATTATATACTCATCCATATTATTATATATTAAATGAATTTCATGAGGCTATTAAGTTACACCCTCCAATGGAACTCACAAAACACATCACATAGGCATACTGCTGCACACTGAAACAAAAGAAACAATCAGTAAATAGAATAGTTTCAATTAAAACTAGAAAAAATGTATGAAAAAAATAATATGAACATAAAAAATAAAAAAACATACATACATCCCAAAATCCCATAGTAACTTGAGTATCATTATAATAAGTTTTGGCTAGGCACTCACCACAAGTACCTCTCAATTCCGAAAAATCTTATCTACAATCCACCAAACATCCACAGAAAATAACTCTTGATGAAAAAGAAACTATGATACCATTTTTAATTAATCAACACATATAACCTATTACATTGGAAAACAATAGAAAACGTCACATAACCTAAGGGAATCCCCAACCCCATGGACTGGAGACTTTAAATCGAGCATCAAATTGTCAAATATAGGGAATCATTTTACCCAACATAAAGAAACAAAAATTTGGGAAATATTCCCAAAATGGAAAGAAAAATTATAAGATAGATAAATATATATATATGACATAAAATAAAAAAAAATTAAACTAAACAAATCGTGTGGAGAAACAATATTTAAGTAAAATTCCAACCATAAAGGACTACAAAACCAACTAAACCATACGATAGCATGGGTAGAATCCTTCCATCTCAACACCAACTACCCAAACTCTACTGACCTAAAACATCACTAACTCACTGTGGAACCTTTCATTTTCCTACAACAATATACATATAAAGGTCTATGCACAACTGAACAAGTGTGAACAGTGTAAAATAACTATCTCAGTATGATCCCACCTCTACTCTATATAACAAGTCTACCTGCAAGAAATCAAGTTTGCCCATTTCAAAGTAAACTTGTAATAATTAGAAGTAAAATAGTTATATGAAAATCATGGAAAATATTTCCCTTTTCACAATTTTTTTAAAAGTAATGTATATATGTTTGAAGCATAATTACAATCATCATTTATCAAAACCAAAACATCCATGTCAAATCCTATGTTGTAAAAATACAGAATGGTACTAAAACAATCATAAGTAATTCATTCTAAGGAACTCTATAGGTCATGATAAATGACTAATAATAACACAAATAATAGTAGTGCACAAAACAGCCGTTGAAAAAAATGCATATGTGGCATAGAAACACCCCAAAAGAGAACTCCCCCAATAATGTGAATAACATTTTTCTAGGAGAAAATACTGAGGGGGAAGATTTAAGCCCTATGATAAAAATCCCTATTGTAATATGGATGATTACAATAAGATGAACCTTCCACCTATGTACCAATGTATTTTAAAGTGATCCATTTCATAAATCATTTCAATTCTTTGAAAATACAATTTTTCCATTTACTAAATAAATTGAAAAACCCAAATATTTTTTAAATCCATTTAACCATAAAAAAATATATGTTTTTTTAAATAAATTTATAAAAAATCTAGAGCATATTGCTTCATCAATGCATGTTATAGTAATAACCTCCTCTCATAAAGAAAGGGGTTGTGAACACCGATTAAATTATCCACCAATAATAGAATGAAAAAATGATAATCATGGCCCTAAAATAAATTTAATGATCAGTGAATTGACCCTATTAAATGATAAGGTTTGGAAGAGAATATGAAATGACACATAACTATAAAACATACAACCCCTACACCACCAAAAATAATTAAATAGACCCATGAATAAGATTTGAAAATATATATTGAATAAAAATCGATGAAAAATCACAATGGGTACATGTATCTGATAAAAAAATGAAATTGCACTTCCAAAATTAGTACAATTAATAAAGTACATGGACTACTCACTAACAGATATGTTATTCAATAAAAACTATGATCCAGTGAAGAATGATTTAATCCTTAATGAAAGGAGATTCCCAAAATCTACGGAGAAGGATTCATGGAAAATAGATATGATAGATGCAGGATAATGATATAAAATTATAACTGAACAATACCCAAATATACCACCTCTGATTGTTACATGAAATATAACTCCTTTATACATCTTATAATCCACAACGATTATGTAAACAAAAAACAGTAACCTTTTTTTAAAAACCATTTTTTTTCTTACATATCGTGTAACTACAACATGTAATATATTCCATTCATTATACTTATGATGTTCATGAATTTTGTCTGGAAACTATGTGAAATTCATGAAACCCCTTTACATGTCAGGTAATACTTCCATCAGTACACAAGAAAGATCATGTTTTTAAACAAAAAATGTAAAATATATCAAATGTTCTCAGAACTGGAGGAGAAACATGAAAAATCATTAAAACTTGTATACATAGATTCAACATATATAAAAAATAGGATAAAATTTCTATAATGTGAGTGATGTTATGTCATAATTATGCCCCATCATTAGAGGTGAGTATGAATGAACAAACAACATTGGTTTTTGAGGTGGCAGTCCCTTGAACACACAAATGATGATCGTGTATCCCATTTGATGGATGTGTTTCACGTTGTTTATTGTACCCATAAAATAACATTATATTAGTAAATTTTTGATGCTAATGTAATTATATATTATTGGTAAATAATTAATTTTATATGTTTTTGGTATAAGTAAAACAAAAATTATTGTTGATGAACATTACCTCTTCTTTAGGTAACTTGTTTTGGTTGGAACCTAACACCTTCGTTGTGTTACTTTCTACCCAAATATAAGAATCTAGGATATGATAATGGATGTAGGAAATTTATTTTTGAAGAGTTTGGATGAGAAACAAAGAATTAGAGGTTTTTAAAATGGTGGATAGCTAATTACCTATAATAATAGATGATTTTGATTCTTGTAAATATAAAACAGGAAACACTATTTGGATGTCTCCCTTACTTCTTATGCATCCAATAATTATAAATTTTCAATAAAATTTGGTATATGGTTTTATATGGCCATAAAATGGGATTTAGATATGTTTCTAGGATATATGGACATTTATGAATAATTTTTAACCACAGGTAAACTAATTTTTACCATAATTGCTATAATTAATTTTAATTTATTTTAGTAGATGTTTATTTCAAAATGATGTTGTCATTAAAAAAATTATAAATTATAATAATTCCAAATGTTTAATCCATTTTACTAAATTAAAAGAACATTTGTTCTAAAATTTAATTTAATATATATATCACTGACATGATGACAATGTGGATGATTGAAGTGAAAATGTTCAAAACATTGAAATGTTTTTTATATCAAAATTCAGTATGAAATTGATTCTAATGACCTAAATTGGATTCATTGATTTTAAATTCCTCTAATTTATATTTAAAACGAAATTAAATAATAAAATTAATTTAAATTTTATTTAAACAGAAAGAAAATTTTCCATTAAATTCAATTTTATTTACAATCAGCATAAAATGAAACATAAATGAAAAATAAAAAATTATCTGAAACTATATTTTAATATTACTATTTAATAACTGAATTTCATTTTATAAAAAATATTATAGAATTATAATAATTTATTTTTAATACATGTTCTCCATTAAATGAAGGCATAAATTATTTTTTTAAAAATTAATATTTTTTAATCTTAAAATTTGATTTAATAATATTATTTACGATAAAATATATTACATAAATGTTGATTCATTTGATTGAATAAAAATTATATATATATATATAATTTATATATCTGAAAATGGATATTTATTTCATTAATTGTTATAGATCACAATTTTGTACAGTAAAATAGTTCTTCACAAAATGATTTCATTTTATTTTCAAAAAAAGGTATGATTTTAATTTATTATTACTTGTGTTAAAAAAAATAAAAAATTTGTTTTATATTATTTATTACATCCATTTAAATGTTTAGGTGATAAATATCATGTTTAATAAAAATAATCATTATAATAATATATTTTTATCTATAAAACATTGTCTTGCATGATGTTATTTTCAACCCAATATAAAATTACTATTTTATATAACAGAAGATATAAAGTGCCACAAAATTTAATTTCGCCCTAATATTTTTTATCAATTTATTAACAGTTTATATAATTCCTTTATTGAAAACCAAATCATATAAATTAAATAAATAAAACAAACCATTAAAAATAAATATTGGAAATGTAAACGTCACCCAAAGTAACTCATAACAAGAATTACACATAAGGAGAAAACTAATGGGAAATTAAAAGATATATTTAGAAGGGAAAATTTTTATCATGTACTAATTTAGAGTGATATAGAACAAGTTCACAATGAATTCAATGATAGAAATCCCACTAGGAAAATATGTGTAAAACGGGTCATTGATATCATGAGAAAAGATAGTAGTGGGATAAAATAACATTCCAAGATCCATATCTTATATATTATGTATTATATAACCATATTTAGTGGAAAAATATTCATATACACTTACATTACATATATATTTTCATTCATTAACCAATTAACAACACCTTATAAATTTCTCTCAAGAATATGATTATTCAAGATTATTTTTTCACAACCAAAACACTGAAATTAAATTTTAAGCACAATATAACCATAAAAGGTAAAATAATATATAATTAATATCATCAAACATTAACTAAAAAAAAATTTATAACTTGGTAAGATAAATCTATAAATGAATTTACATTATAATGATAATATATTCTTCAAAATTCAATAGTAATACCCACTGTTGAAACTAAATTATTCCATAACCATATATCCCAAATAACCTCATATACCTCAAAATTAAATATTTTGTAAACCTATATTGTTATATAATACCTTATATATTTCATGAAAAAATGGAGATCTTAATTTTAAGTATCACTAACAACTCAGTCACTAAATAAATTTTCAATCCATTTGTTATCTATATGATATAACTTAGGTACCCATAATTACCTCAACATCCAGGATCATATCAACCATAATAGTTATGAATACATTAAGTCATATTTCAGAAAATATTAAATAAATATTTTATATTAATCCTATGTTTAACATTGAAATGAACCTAATAAAACATCTCCTAATAATTCATTAATAACATCAAAAAAAATTACTACTTAAATTCCTGAAATAATGTGTCTAGGAAATTGAACTATTGATGATACTTAAACATGAAAAAATATGATTTTATCCATAACTATTAATATAAACCCTAATTAAAACATCATAATATCCAAATTTAACTAAATCCTCCTTTGATACATTTTATAATATCCCATGACCAGTACCCCCATATCCTCTGCTAAAATCATGATCATTAAATTTCATGATTTGAGGCTGATAAGGGGGACCCAATTGTTTTCCAATTAAAACCTCACAAAATTAAAATGAAAACATGTACCAAATTCATTATGGAGGATCATTTAGGTTTATAATTTTAGTGAATTAGGAATATCATCCACATAAACAAATCCCATTACATAAATGAGCATTTCTCCCATTTAACCTAGATATTATTATTTCAAAATTGGTAATCAACTTCATCCTTGTATGATAAATTATATACATAAATAATTCAACCACATTATTTATAACTTATAAAAAATTAATCATTATATGTTAAATAATAAATTCTTAGTAAGGGTAAACATTATCATTATAAATTCAATGTAATCAATGAGTATAAGAGTTTATAAGGGAATGACGATGTTAATCAATTTACATGAGCTAATGATAAAATAATACATACAAATAATTAACTATATCATCAAATATTAATACATATAATAAGAAAGAGATGTCAAAATGAATAATCGTGAGAAATTTTATATCCTTATTAACCACAAGAAACACTATAAACCCAAATAAATCATAAAGAAAATATTTACGTAACATGGGACATAATTTCAAATCAAATATTACAGCCAACAATAAAAGATCGAAGTACACGTCATTAGTTTATCATGGAACCACCCGTCATCAGTTTATAATATAACCAAAAATAAAATATCGAAGTACCATTTCATAATAATACACATAATAGATTTAATTTCATCAAAAAATCATAATAAAAACTATTAATCCTTTCCCAAAAAGATCATATAATTTAAAATAAATTCATTTTATTAAAATCAATTTGAAACATTATTAACCAATGGAAAATAATGGAGTTATATTAAAATATCTTTTATATAATAATAATACAAATAGAAAATAAAGAGGATGGTGTAAATAAAAAATATTCCCATTGTAGGACAAGTACAAAACTTGTTTTGTTGAAATTAATGAATTGATATATCATTGAAAGATCATTAAATACATTCCTTTTGAAAATATTAATTTCATTTTGAAAAAAAAACATATCAAAACATAAATCAATTTGAATATCCTAAATATTCAAAAATTACCTTGAAATATTAAAAATGAAAAAATCAAAAATCATTTAAAAAATTTCTTGACTAAAATATACATTAGTGTTTTGGAAAATTAATATTGAAACTTTTTTGAAAACATTTTTAAAAAATATTTTTCTATGAAAATGTGTTTTTGAAAAAAAATGCTTTTTTTCAATAAAACAATTATTTTGAACTATTCAGCTTATAATATAAGTACCCTACCTTATTAAATTACATGAACTTGAATTTTAGTATAGAACTCAATTCTATTCATATTTAGGATCATTTCAAGTTTATCATTTTGGAGAATTGTGATATAATTCATATATATCATTTCTCATTTATACAGAGCGGATACCACAAAAATAGTATTCATTCCATCGAAAATACAAAACATTTGAAATAAAACATTATTTCATTGACCAATATTCATAACATTTAATGTGGAATCATCATTTGTCTTAAACATTCTTATAAATTGTGAAAATAATTTAAAAACAATATATGAGCACAAAAAGATAAATAAAGGATACAAAAACAAACAAACAAATCAATAGTCTAATTCTTGCAAATTTATGAATTCATTTTAAAAAAGACATATATGTCACCGATATATAAATACATTATGAAAATGAGATTCAAAGGGTATTAAATAAATTATAATGAATATAAATAGAACCATAATGGTATATTGGAGAATTATACACATAATATTCTAACCCTCTCGCCTATGTTATTATTTTTAACCCTCCCAACTACATTAGAATGTATCCCTCCCATCTACTTTATTGTGTAACCATCGTGGTAACAAATGGTGTAACCAAATAGATGACCTCCAACATACAGATAACTAATGCATTATAGAGAGATATATGTTTCACACATTATCAAAAACAATGAACATTTACCAGAATATAATCATAAAACATGAATAATTGTATAATATCATTTCTTTTGAATTTTATAAAAAATAATTTTATAAGATGATTTTAAATGAAAATCCACTTACAGTATCATATAATTGAATTGATAATTAATATAGTGGATGGAATATGTATATAAATTGTTAATACACTAGATTATACATAATATAAAAATAATCATCACACAAACTATTTTAATACATCATAAATAATGAAGTAGAAGTTTAACCCAAAGAAGAAAATCATGTTATGAATTCCCTTACCTCAGCTTCATATCAAATAAAATTTGTCTAAACCTACTTTATAATGGTAAAAATACTATTTTTAATATATTATAGAAACATATTAACGTTTCTAACACTTTATATTATCATTTCATAACAACATTTCACCCTTTAATTATTAGTGTTTTTTTCCTTCCATTGTTTTGGGTGCCTTCTTTATATGATTTCCATGACCATTTTGTATTTGTTTTTCTTCATGTAATGAAATGAAACTCCCAAATCAGAATGAAATTTTATTCATATGATTCCATTATATTAAATTATTCCATGAATAATTTTTGTTATTTGGTATATGGATGAATCATTAGATCAATCTTTAGTGATATCTGTTTAGATCATTTCGATGGTTCTTTGATAATCATGAAAAAGTTTAATTATATATGAAAAATAATATATATATATATATATATATGTTAAATGAAGATCCTGAAAAAGGATATATAATAAAAATTAAAGCCCATTTAACCATTAAATTGGTTTTATGTCAGGTTTTTTCTAAATAAAAGGAAATTTTAAAACAAATCATCCACAATATATGTAAATCGATAAAACATAGGCATTGTATTTATAATATGTGGCGAGATGAAGTATGTTGAGTATGTTTTACATAAAAATGATGAAAATAAATTATAAAAATTATTTTTTGGATTTTATTCCTCTTTTATAATGAATGGTTATGTTATTAAAATAATTGAATATAATTGAAAAGAAAACACACTAAAATGTAAGAGGATCTTTAGATATGGATATCTTCTCCTTAAAATCCTCCTTAATGAATTTTATTTTATACATCTGGTTAGACTAGAAGGTCATGAATTTTGGGGATGGTCTTGGGTAGATTATTTTTCAAAAATTAGTCAATTCTTAATGATAGATTAGTGTGAGAGGAAGAGGGGGTGTGAGGTTCGTATTTATAGTAGAGGAGATGAGGGGTTGTACATAATTTTAATCATTAGTTTAATTTTTTTTCTAAAGAATATGAATAGTATAGATTCAGGTGACCCAAAATAGGGATATGTGCATTTTATTTAGAATCCATGGTTTATTTAAACCATCCATTATTCAATAATGATTCATAAATTCATTTATTTAGCATATTTTCTTACTTACCGTATTAAACTATTCACAAAAATTCAACTGTTTAAGAAAAATCACAAAAATTCACCCTAATCATTTTTCTACGTGTAAAATTCAAATATGAACTCCCTGTTTTTAAAATAATTTTCTAAATATGATTAGTTTAAATATTATATAAATCATATTTTGTTCCAAAAATGACTATTTTAAGACTATATATTATTTTATATCTCATTGAAAAATTAATCAAGATCTCATTATCTTGTAACATTATAGAAATAAAATAATAACATGATTTACTATTAATAAGTGTTATATTACTATTTCTGTTATTATTCATATGGCTATGTTAATATTCACAAAAAACATGTTTGTTCTATCCGATTATATATAAATAATTGATCACAACCATAGATGTCCAATTTTTGAAATTTAAAACATAAAAGCAAATAAATTCTTTTAATAGCTGGTATATAACTATTTACATAAAAATAGTTTCCTTTGGCTGACACATAATGTTTCACGAATTTCAAATTATATTTAATACCATGGAATGTTACATTCTCCCCACCTTTTAGAAATTGCATCCACACAATTTTATTTACTTATTAATCAATTGACGATACATTTTCCTCAGAGAATTTTCAGATTAACATGATTGTTTATTAAACATGTGGTTTCTCCAAACATCCTTTACATTGTGGATTACATAATTATAAAAAATTTGTTCTCATCAATCAAGAATCAAAACAAGTTTCTATTCATATGAAAGGCACTCTTCCAACTGAAATACATTGGGGCTTAAGAGATGATATGAATCTTGAACATACTTTCTCAACATGGAAACGTGAAAATCATTATGTACCTAATATAAAGACTTAGGCAAAGATACTCGGTAGGATAATTGAACAACTTTCTCAATGATTTTATAAATCCCAATGAATCATGGACTTGCCATTTCATTCATACAAAAACACATAACACATTTATAAAGTGAGAATATATGAAAAAATGATCATCTACCTTAATGGATAAGTCCTTCCTCATTTTGTGTGCATAACTTATTTTCCTCCTCGGATATGTCAACATGTGTTGCTAGATAATTTTCACTTTTTCCGCCACATCCTCTACTAATTATGGTCGCATCAACTTATTTTCCACAATATCATACAAAAAATCTGGTGTTTAGCATATTTTATCCTAAAATGCTTCAAAGGCTACTCTTATACATTGGAATTAAACTGTTATTATAAGGAAACTCACCTAAAGTAATATGTTGTTCCCCAAATTCCTGGTAATACATTGAAAGAGCTCTAAGAATGTTATCCAATGTCTTAATAGTTCATTATGACTTCCCATCTTATAGGGGATGAAAAGCTGTACTGAAATTTAATTCTACTCCCAACGACTTGTGAAGGAATTTCTAATATATTGTAGTGAACCAGTATCACATTCAGATAAAATGAATGGAGGACCTCCATGTAACCTGACAATATTAATGAGGAACATTTTAGAAAGCTGATGCAATGACATAATATTTTTAATAGGAAGAAAATGAGAAAATTTTTCCAGTCGATCAACAATTACCCAGATAGTATTGTTATCTCAAGATGTCTTTGGTAGTCCCATAATGAATAACACTTTAGATGTTCCCATTTCCACACTAGCACTTGTAATTGATGAAGCATACCCTTATATAACAACCACTCTGCTTTAACCTAATTACTTGTCAAACATTTCAAAGTAAAATCGATTATATTTCATTTCATTCCATCCCTCTAGTACTACTCTCGAAGGTCTCTATACATCTTAGTACTACTCATATGAACTAAAAATGGTGACATACGTGCTATTAAAAAAACAATCACTTCATATAATAATAAAATGAAACAAATAATCTTTATTCAAATCAAAAAAGACAATCTTTGTCAAGGTTATTTTCTATAAAACTACCTTTTTTAACCAATGATACATTTTTCTATAGATCAATGTCATCCTTCCATGCTTCCTTATTTATTTATAATAAGAACGACTATACTAAAAATTTTAAAAAATATAGGAATTTCCTATCCTAATAAATTCAATTCCAAAATTTATGAAATCATTAATCAAAGGGTCTTGTTTGAGCCATAACAGTTTGAATGATAAAATATGTTATTGGATCAAGGCGTCCACAACACTATTTCCTTTTCCATGATGGTAATTAATCACGAATTCATAATCTTTTATAAATTCAATATAGGATCTCTTCCTCATCATTAATTCCAATTCAATGAATATATACAACATACATTTATGGTCAGTATATATTTGAAATTTGTCCCTATATAAATGATGCCTCTAAATTTTCGAAGAAATATCCAAATCTGCTATTTCCAAATCAAGTGTAGGATAATTAACTCAGGAAGATTTAATTTCTTGAAGCATAATCAATTACCTAATAATTATGCATAAAAACAACCATGTACCATCATTAAATCATCACTATAGATGACAAAATAATCATTTCAGGATGGGAGAGGAAAAACACAATCACTCACGATTCCCTTCTTCAGTTTCTGAAAAAAAATATCAAATTATCGTATCCCATTAAATTTAATACATTTTTTTTGTTAAAATTGTAAGATGGATAGATTATAATGTAATTTTTTTAACAAATTATCAGTAATAATCTTATAATTCAAGAAAACTATGAATCTATGTAACCTAATGAGGACTTTACCATTCATCGACCCGATTTTTTTGAAAGGATCAATTTTTATTTCCTCATTTTTTACAATTTTCCCTATAAATTAATTGAGTTTCAACAAGAAATAACACTTTCAAAATTTTCAATACTGTTTCTTTATCCTTTAAAGATTTCAAAAAAACAATTAGAAGTATTTTTATTCTCCACATTAATTTTAGAAAACAAAAAAATGTCATCAATAAAGAAATATAAAAACATTTCCTAGAACTCAGGATATATTCTATTAATAAAATACCTTTATATATCATGTGCATTAATTAACCAAAATCACATAATAAAATATATATAACACTGATATCCAGTATGGAACATAGACTCTGTGATGGATGCTTCCTTTATTTTCAATAAATGGTACCACAACCGTAGGTAAACCATTAAAAAATATTATGCTCCCTGGAGATGATAAACAAGTAATCTATGTGAGGAAATTGACACAAGTTTTTAATAGTGATGATATTAAATTCTCTATAATCATTTCAAATATTCAGACAACCATCTTTCTTTTTAACAAACAAAACAGAAGCACCACATAATGATGTGTTAGGACGAATGATGTTATTCACAAGAAATTCATGTAACCGATTTTTCAATTCAATAAGTTTCATTTGAGTCATTGGATAAGGAGGTTTTGAAATAGTATTAACATCAAGAACTATTTAAATTGTGAATTCAACTTCATGATGAGGTATAACTCTTGGTAAATCATCAGGAAATAAAATACAGATATTCATTTACCACTAGCATATCATTAATCTAAATAGTTCCCTTATTTTAAATAATATAACAAAATTAAATTTCACATTCCATCATTCAAGAGTTATTTAGATTCTCTATATTTTATCAATTGTATGGGTTCATTATTTTATATAAATTGAAACACTTTCTTAAAAAATCTTCTTTATATCTATAACCAATCTTAGCATGAAAAAAAGAAACTAATCCTTACCCAAAATGAAATCAAACTCTATTAAGGGAAAATGAATTAGGATTTTAGGTAAATTATTTACAAAAACCACAATAGAATGATTCCTATAATTCCTTTTCAATTTAATATTTCCTCTACTGTTTTAAAAATAAGATATGGTTTCATTTATTAAGGTGGTATTTTAAATTTACAAGAATATTTCATAGAAATAATAGAATGTGTAGACCCCATATCAAACAAAACATTATAAATTCTATAGTAAACAAACAAGGTACCAGATAAAAATTTATTGGATTGCCCAATGTCTAATGATGTAGTCTCAAAGGATCTAGCTACACATTTTTTCCTTATAGTCTAGCTTTATTTAACCATTAAAATCTCTCTTTAGGATGAAATTTTTATAATTCCCAATCTCAACAAATTTAAAACATTTTATATTTTACTTTCCCACTATTAATGTAACACCCCGACCCCAGTTACACAGAGTCGGTGCATTACTTCGTAACATTGGCATGATCACAATAAAGATCAAATCTCGAAAGACCGATTGGTTTAGTAGCCTTGGAAACAGTAGATATATTCATAAGTTTAACATTACATCATAAAATGAAAAACTACTACAACAACATAATGTTTCCACAGTCCACACTATAATCCCCTCATAATATCCCTGCAGGTCATTCATAACTTACATCTTCACTTCCTGGGAAAAATAAAACATAGAAAAGGGGTGAGCTCAAATGCCCAGTAAGGATAACAATATAGCGGAAACTTTCATCAACAAGAATAAACATTTAAGGCAATGTATAACTAAAACAAATGACTTTTAAACATGAACATTCAACATGGTATGGCATAAATAAAATGAAATAATTCCATTTACATATTCACATGAATATTCTACTAATCGAATAATCACAAGCAAAAATCAATAACCACTTTCATAATGTTGGAATACATAATGCCAGACTATCATAACCACATAGCCAAGGCCTCGTGCCAAGACTACAAATAGGATTTTGTCAAGGCCTTGTGCCAAGACACTAGTTTTTCTCATGAGACCTACCGATGCATCGAGGAGCTATAGCGGGCTCCACCCGTCACATATTAAGTCCAACGCATTCCCATATGAAAAGGTTTAAACATAACATAAACATTCGTATTAAAACTAGCATACGAAATGTCAATAATTTCCCCATAAACTATGAATGGTATAAAAATAGCACATCCACAGTCAAACATATCACAAAACTTTCAATACAATATAGAAGCTTTGTATTACAATAAATCAACTTCAAATAAGCGTAAAATCCATCAAAGGATGTTGACATAGATGAAATCAAAATTCTTTTTAAAGAAATATCTCTTTTTATTTTCAAATCATTTAAGATCCATATAAAATAAAACATTTTCTTTGACAATATTCTTATAAGCTTGTAAGGGAAGTTTTGAATATTTTATAATGGCGGAAATTAGCCGCACCCGCCGTATAAAAAAAACATTCTTACCTTAATTCTGTCGAAAAGGTTAAAAAGGGACCTTGTTTTGAAAACGACGGAAAGATTCCTTTATAAAACACTTATAAAAGTCAAAAAGGGTATAAATGACTTTAACTCATATTCTAGTAAATAGTAAAAATGTTTTGAAATACATTTTTAAGAAACATGGATGTGGATGATAAAGAGATTCCAGTAGATTATTACATATAAACAACCTCGGATAATGAAGAGATTGTGAAATAACCCTTACCTTGTACTTTTACGTGGTTGGGGTAGGTTAACCTCCTGTATAATGGTGAAATAATTGTTATTAAATTATACAAGAATCATATACATTAATATGATATCATATATGATCTTTTAATATTTATTTGATAATAATATCTTAGTATTATCATTATATCGGGTGTTAACGTACTTGTTTTCTTTTATATGTTTTGTTACGTAAGACATGTTTGTAAAGGATAGGTTGTATATTATTCATATCCATAATGATATCAAGTCCTTAAACATCATTTTTAAATCATCAAATGATAATTATACTTGAATGGATACGATGGAGAATGAATCTCATCGCGTTCATGGAGACGGTAGTCCGTACGTACGCACGAGCGACAATATCATTCTTTTGATATTAAAATAATATATAAATGGATGGTATATCATATATACAGAATCATTAACATGTTATATTTATTATTTACATGAGTTACACATCATTATTATACCCATCCAAATAATATTGTATTGAATAACAATTACACCACGACGTGGAGACGGTAAGCCGTACGTACGCACGTATGGTGACATGTTATTCAAAGGGTGGATAGAATACTGAATATGGTTGTACCATATTTATAATAACATCACAGTATATGTGAGATACTGGAGTTATTATTTTAGAATGGTAAGAACAAAGGAAAAAGAAGTGGAAGAAGAAATGAACTTGGAGAAGGGTGGTGAAATCATTACCTCTTCTTCGGGTTCTTCCTTTAGATTTGATCAAAAGGGCTCCTTAGGTTGGCTTTAAGATCAAACTAAGGACTCTAGGTTGTATTGAGGGATGTTGGGAGAGTATTTGGGCAGAGTTTGGCCGAACCAAAAGGCTTTGAAGGTGTGAAGAAATGAGAAGGTGGAGTGCCCTTTTATAAGAGGGGTGAGGGGCACCTTTGGAAAAGCTAGAAATATTAATTTATAATAAATTCATATTCGGTTTATAATGGCTCCAAAGTTGATTATTCAAAGGTTAAGGTGGGGATAGGTCGAAAACCACTCAACCAATAGAATTTAGACAGGTTTGGGTACTTATATTAACCTTATCTTTAAGTATTAACTCTAAGTTAATTAGTTTCACTTTTACAATGTCTCTTTGTATTTTTATATAATATGGTTAATAAACATACTATATACATCCAAGCGACCCCCAAGTGGTACATTAATGATGAAACAATCATGATATAAGTCTCTTGGCCGAACCTTAGATTTTTAGGAATTTAATATCAATTAATAATATAATATTTGTTTTAAGAACTCTTTTATGTCAATTTTGACACTATTCAATAGTTGATTTTTTTGAAACTCATAACAGATTGATTACTTCGAACAAAGTCCATTAAATCAATAATAATATATCATATTATCCTAGAAAATTAGTTTAATTCATTAAAAGTTTCATATTATATTTATTTGGGTATTTATAATATCAATTATTTTAATTTTTCACTATTATAGTAATTACAGCATCATCATTGTGTCATAAATAAAATACATTATTTAATGTCTAAAAATTATAAATAAAATATCATTATGTAGGAAATCGTTTTATCTTTCTAATGAATATTTATAATCGAAAATACAACATATATAACCCTATGTAAAAATTGTTTTTCTAAAAGATATATGCTTGTGTCATTTTTGTATTCATTTTAACTTAATTAAAATAAAGTGTCATTATCACTTACAAGTGGATCCATGGGGTCCCAAAATCGACCCAAAGATGCCCATGGTCGACCATGTATCAACCAATAGGGTTAAGACACGTTTTAGGGTAATTTAGTATTATTATAATATTATTTTTTAACCCTTATTTACCGGATTTACACTTAACCATGGTAAATAAAATATTTACCGCAGTAATTATTCAAAATGTCTAAAAATAAAAGTTACCTATTTACACAATTTGAACATCCTGATTCCAAATATGGAATCCATTTTTCTAAATTCAAAACACATAAGTGGCAGAAATTAATTTAAAATTAATTCCCGCTGTCAAAACAAAAAGCGTGTTTTTAAGAGATAATAACTATCAAAAGATTGACATTTGTTTATGTTCAGTTTAATTGTAAAATTTTGTCTAATGACCAACATTATATTAAATTGTAAAAATATATTCTAAATATACTTTAAAACCACTCAAATTCATAATTTATCACTATTAATTATTTTGATTAAAAAAGTTTTTTTTAATTAAAATTTAGTAATTTTCACTATTCATCCAAATATTTAAGTTATCCGAAAAGTACCAAAATTTCACCTTAGGCTAAATTCGATATTCCGAATCCAAAAATGAAGTCCATTTCAAAAATAAAATATATATTATTTAAAAATTTAGGCATTACTATTCATAACGGCCAGTTTGATTGGTTGTGGTGTGTGTTAAAACTCGAAGTTGCGTACAACACACACTACTGTTTTATTCAAAGGAAAGCGTACCGTGGAAGCTTGGGAAGTTTCATTTTAAATTTTTTGATGTCTCCATTTAGTTAAAAAGTTTAAAATATTGTATTTAAAAAGGTTTCACAATCAAAAGTTGATAAAAGTGCAATACTGAAAATGAATCTGTTCTTGCATTATGACTAAGAAACTCATAATATGGATTCTAAAATTATAAAGTTTAAAATTTAGTTAATACTATTCATGACCTCTTTTAATGGATTTTTTTTTGGTAAGTCATGGTGCAATTGAACTCGGTGTTGCGTGTAGTGCACGTTATTAAATTATTTTGAAGAAATATCACACAATGAAATCTTGGGGTGTTACAATTAATATTAGGATAATTTTCATTATAACATTAGGCCACATTTACAAACATACCACATCTAAAACACTTCTTGATTTTGGTAAGTCAATCCCCATGGTTATTTTTTCCACCCTTTTTCACAAAATGGGAACTATACTTTCTTACCATCAAATTTCATTGACTGATTCATACACATAAATTTCCATATGGACCTATTATTATCCTTATTTTCAATGTGAACATGATCATAATTAAATTCCATTACTACCTTCTCATCACATCAGACAAGTTTTTCATAACATTGGAACACATAGAATGTCAATGAACATCGATATCATGGCATTAATCTTGAGTAAAAATGTTTTATTTTTCTATCAAGAGCCAGTATAATATTTCAATCATACCTCACTAGTCTAGTGACGTTTCCCTCAAACACAACCACTGAATATTAATTTTTTTTCTTCAATTCAAGGAATTTATTCCCCATCCTAAGGAGAACAACATTTTGAAAATAATTTTCATGGAAATTAATATCAATTTCATCCCACTCTAAGGCTTCAATATCATCTCTATCAATAATAATCATGACCATTGAACACCATAAATCAGCTTCTCATTAAAAAATAAAAATGGAAAGGCAAACCATTTGATTAAATGAACATCCTGTAACATCGAAAAAAATATCAAGGGCTTTAATCCATCCTTAATCATCTACTCTTTTATAAGATCCACTAAAAGCATGATATTGATTCCACATAAAATGTTACATTATCATCATCATTATTGTGGCATATTTTGTTGTTCTATTTCATGGATTCTGAAAAAATTTATTTCTTATCCTAATTAATATATTATAACATCAAACTACATGGTTCGAATTCCCACCATTCCTCGTTGCAGATTTGGAATGATATCAGCCTCTCGATTCCTTGAAACATCAGCATCATTGTTTCTTCTCCGGGAAACCATTCAAAATAGGCATATCGTAGATTAATCATCATGTAAATATTTAAATTATATATCACTCCAAATTAAACCTAGAGTAAATAAAATTTATGGTATTCAATTAGAATTATCCTTACCTCTAATATTTTCTAAACCATCCTCTAATACAGACTATTAGCATCCATCCTTATAACATTACATAATATTCAATTTTAGTCATGAACACACTTGATTTCACATTGAGGATATTTTAATGATTAGAGTTATATAGAATTTGGATATAATACATAGATAAAATTCCATATTTATACATAGAAGATTCCAAAAAAAAATAGTATTCATTTCATCCAAAATATAAAACATTTCATATAAAACATGTTTTCATTGAAAAATCATGATAACATTTGACATGGCATCCATCATTGTCTTATACATACAAATTACATGTGAAAATCATTTTAAAACATTGTATGAGCACCCAAATCTCGGTAAGGGATATAAAAAAAGTGAATAATACAATATTCCCTGATCACGTGTAATCATATGAAATTATTATCAATAACAAATACATGTCACCCTTATATATTTTGTGAAATGAGAGTTTTATAAGAGACTTCAACAAAGCATAATTAAATTAAATAGAACTATAAATTTATATATTTTTTAATTAATTTAATAATCTTGTAACCCAATTTTTTACCTTGTAATTTGTAACCCTCACTTCTACCTTACAATTTAACCCTCATGACTACATTACTATGTAACCATCAATGTTGCATAAGGGAATAACCATAAAACCGACATCCAACATACACATAACCAATTCATTGGAGGGATATATAGGTCCCAAATTTCATCATAAACAATTACCATGAACTATAAAATAATCAAACAACATGAATAATTTCATAAAAACATTGCTTTTTAATTTTGTACAATTGAATTTAGAAATATGATTTCACAAGAAATGAACCATAAAATATCATATATATGATGTGACACATAATATAGTGGATGAAATATGTATAATCAGGGTAAATTCACATAATTATACATTATATTAACAAAATTAGTCATAGAAATAATTTTAATACCACATAAATAATGAATTATAAGGAAAACACAATGAATAGAAATTCAGTTAAGAATTCCCTTACATCGGGTTCTTATAATAGAAATAAAGTTTAGACCTACTAAATAATGGTTAAAAATGGTTATTAACATCTTAATGAAACATTTTTATGTTTATAACAACTTATATATTAACTTCATAACATCATTTCACCATTAAATTAATAGTATTTTGATCGTTCCATTCATTCAGGTGCATTCATTAGATGAATTCCATGACCTGTTTGTATTTTATTTTCATGTCATATTGAAATGAAATTCAAAAAGTGTCATGAAATGGTATTGATATGTTTCTATAATATTAAATTATTCCACAAATCATTTCGGTTTTATGGTATGGGGATGAATCATTAGATATGTTTTTAGTGATATCTGTTTAGATCATTTTTGTAGTTCATTGATTTTCCCAAACAAGATTCATTATATAACATAATATTATATATATATGTCAACTACAGAAAATTATGGAAGATATATAATACTTATTAAAATGTATTTTAACCATTTAAATGGTTTTATATGCATTTTTTAGGTATGTAAATGAAATTTGAAAACACATCGTTCACGATGTTGGTAAATCGACACAACACAGACGATGTATTTATAAGAGGGGAGGAGGTGATGTATGTTGAGGAATTTTTCCATATGTATGATAACAATAATGATTATATAATATAATTGATATTTAAATCCTCTTCGGTTATTTATGGTGAAGTGATATACAAATATAAAAAATTGAAATAATAACACAAAAAAATGATCTTTACCTATTGATCTTTTTTCCTTGAGAACCTCCATGAGGACCTAGGGTTTGGAATTATTGTGAGACCAGTAGGTATTGGATATAGGGGAAGAGATTGGGAATATTATTTATTTGAAATTAGACAAGGATAACGTCTTGAGTTTTGTGATATAATGATGGAGGCTAGGTTGGTATTTATTTTGCAAGAGACGAGGGGTTTTACTTTAATTTAATCATTAGGTTAATATATTTTCTAATGACTGTGAATAGTTTTTATTCATGTGACCCCAATTAGTAATAAGTGCATGTTATTGCTAACCAAATCCCATTTACATCAGTCATGACTCAAGAAAGATGCATAAATTCACTTATTTATCACATTTTTTTAATTAACGTATTTTATTATTCACTAAAATTTCATGTATCCTAGAAAAATCTCAAAAAATCAACTTAACCATTTTTTGATGTGTTGAATTCAAAAATTAACACCAATTTAAAAAAAAATGTAATTATGATTATTTTAATTTTTGAATAAAATAATATTTTATTAGTAAAATAAAATTTATAAAACTATTTATGATTATATATCTCCAAGAAAAATTATTCAACATATCATTATCTTATAACCATTATAAAATAATATAATAATATGATTTACTATTCATAAGGGTCATATTAATATTAATATTATTATTTATATGGGTATGATTCTATTATCAAAAAAACAATTTGGTTCTATCATTCTCCAAATAATATACTGATCATGATTATAAATGTCCATTTATCGAAATTGAAAACATAGAAGTATAAAAATAATGTTTAACAAAAAGTTTATAACTATACATATAATGATATATTCATTAGATATAATCTCATTGTTTTATGCAATTGAAATTATTTTTAAAACAATTGGGAGTTATATATAAGGAGAGTAAAACAAAGGGAAATCCTTTTTAATCATGAAATAAATATAGGAGAATACAATTCTTGAGAATTATTTAAATGATTATCCTAATATTTATAAATTTTATACATAATCGTAAACAATCCCTATTTATGATTAGATTATAAAAAAAATACTATGTACACTTTTGGAACATTGAATCATAATCCACATGAAATTATTAGATTAATTGAAACATATAATATCACACTAATAAGTATATTCATTATATAATATGACATAGGCGTATTATATAAACATCATAAATGAAGATAGTTGTATATCATATAAAACGTTTCAAAGATTAAAAATTGAGACAAATATCCCTTACTTCATTGTTAACATTGAAACTGTAAACCCCATAAATGATAAATCCTAAAATGAATATTTAAATAACCATAAATTTTTGTATAATAATATCAAAATATATTAATGTTTATTATATATGACATACATTAAAAGTGAGATAAGAAAACAC
Source organism: Viscum album (assembly GCA_963277665.1). Taxonomy (NCBI): domain Eukaryota; kingdom Viridiplantae; phylum Streptophyta; class Magnoliopsida; order Santalales; family Viscaceae; genus Viscum; species Viscum album. The sequence goes on from OY728152.1 coordinate 693,480,079, forward strand.
CATACTACTTTAGTAACATTCAAATCATGAGATTTGTAAAAAGAATAATATAAATTAAAACATTTAATGTCATGAAATATTATAAATTCATTATATAACATATCATATGTAATTATATACCCCACAAAAAAGAAACTAGTGGTGAATATATAATAATTCTCACCGAAATAAAAGTGAGACCAGAAATCACCATAACTTAAGTATTAACACTCATCGCCCTTTAAAAAAAATAACTGATAAAAAATATAAGTTTCTTGTAAATATATCATATGAACTATAATGATATATATTATACCATATATTATTTTATTATGGCATTATATTATCGATTTATTAACAATTCCACATTAAAATTACATTTTAGGTTGTAACAACTTTGTTTTTTTATAAGTTTTGACATGTTTTTTGGTCCTCAAACTATGATAATGATTTAAAAATTTACATAATGTTTAACATGATATAAATATATTATATATTCATTATATATGTATTTATAAATATCTATAAAATATATAAATAGTAAATTAAGTACATCGTTCATTGAGATGGTAGGTCGTACGTATGCATGAACATTGTTTTGATTTTCATGTCGTATTGATATAAAGAAAAGTAAATGACATATATATATATTAAATTAGAATTATTATATATTATATATTGAATGTTAATATTTCAAGAATCCTTAACAAATTACATGAATATCGTGAAGGAATCCCACCGCTTCAAGGGGACGTAGTCCACCGTACACAGTAACAACGTTATTATATTCTCACAAAATGGAATGAATAATGTAATGAGTTATATAATAATTAAAGAAGAATAAATAAATAAAAAATATAATATATATAAAATATAAAGAGAAACTTCATCATTATCCCCACCATTATAGGTGGTAATGGATGAATGAACGACATCAATTCACGAGGTGGTAGTCCGCAGTGCACATGAATGATAATTGCATATCGCATATGGTGGAAGTGTTTGAATTTTTAGTTCATTTCATTAATATAAAAAATATAATTAAAATCTATATAATTAATTTATTATATATTAGGTATATAATAGTAATGTAAGAGTTTTGAGGAAGAAATAAATAAAAAAATTTATCGATGAATGTTACCTCTTTATCGATTAAATCATTTTGGTTATAACCAAAGTCCTTCCATGGATAACATTATTAACAATTTGATTCTTCTTGGATGATAAAAGGAATATTTTTATGTTATTTCAGATTATTATATTGGATCCAATAATCATTAGATGAGTGTATAATGTGGGATAGTTAATTTCCTTTTACAACAGAGGAATAGAGTCATTATTGTAAATACTAAAAAGGAAACAGTATTGGGAGGACTTCCTTACATAATTTGATTCCGGTAATAATAAATTTTTTAGAAAATATGGTATATGGTGAAAATATTTTTATAAAATGTATTTTTTATAGGTTTCTATTTAATTTCACATTAATATTAATTTTTATCCACATGTAAAATATTTTTTACATTAATTTCAATAATTAATTTTAATTTATTAAACTAATTTTTCAAAAAAACTAATTTGACCATACGTTAAAATATAAATTCAAATGATTAAAAATATGGAATCCATATTAACTAATTAAAATCACTTATTTTTAAGAATGTAATTCAAAATTTATTCCATAGGCATGATGAGAAATCTAGTTTTTAAATAGAAAATGTTCAATATTAGGAAATATTTTTATCACAAATTTCAGTACAAAATTGAATAAAATTACCTTAGTTGGATTAATATATGTATTATTTATCTTATTTAAAATTAATTTTTTTTAAATGTTAAATATATAAATTAATACGATGAAATTTCTGATTTATAATAAATTCTGTATTTTTAACTATTCATCAAAAAATGAAACTTCATACAAAAATACTAAAAATTCACCTCAATATTATTTTTACATTTATATATCAAATTTTTTTTTATATACTCAAATAAAATTTTAAAAAGTTTCAAATTTTTATTTCAATAAAGTGCGTCATTTAATGGTGAAAAACCCGCGTTTTACTAATATACTAGTTTTTATGATTAAATTTATATTTATTCTTATCTTATGCCTATAAAATGTAATGGATGAATGTGAAAACATATTAATGAATATAAAATATTTAAATTAAAATTAAAATAATCCCAAAAGATTTATTTTCATTATTTATTCATATATAAAACTTATGTGTGCGTTAAAACAGTCTTTAATAAAAATAATTCCTTTCATTATAAAAAAAGGGTTTTATCATCATTCATAATTATTTTTTCCCTATTAATTCATTATAAAAACTTGTGTAAATAAAATTTTACTAATTTAGTTAATGTTATGCATTCTTTCAATTACAATGACTAGGTGATGAATACCATGTAAAATAATAATATTAATAGTATATTATTGTCCACTAAATCATGTTGTATCTTGTAATACAAGTTATTGAGGGAAATTGATGTTACATTCCACACAAGATAAAATTAGTCTTCTATATAATGCAAGATTAAATGTACATTGTGTTTAACAAAAGCTATCAATGAATTTGGATTAATTTGAAAGAAGATATTTCATAAAATATTAGGATGTTTCACTAGCCCCTAGTGAGAAGGAACCAATTATATATTCTAATTTTAATATATTATTGGTCACTTTTAATTATATATTTTGTAATACAGTTCTTCAAAATAAATAAAAAAATTATTTTATTAATTAACTATATTCTTATCTTACTTATATAAGTTATTATATTGATTAATGTCAAGTATTTATTATCATGGTGATTATATCAAAAGGTGGAGTAATCTGGTGTTATAGTCCATCCTATTTCTATTTTAATTATAATAAAGTAACAAAATTTGAAGTTTCTACAAATGTATTTTTTTTCCTTTACATTTTTTTCAGGTAATCAATAGTGATCATCGTAAGGGTGGATTTGATGGATTAATTAACACATTAATTATTTTAGTGTTTTTGAGTCATGTTTATTATTTTTTTAATGAATTATTTGTTTGATGATAGTAAAAATATTTATATTAAAAATATGATAAATTTTATCTAATCGCAGGATATTCTGAAAAAAGGATTTGATCGAAGGCATGATGTAATTGAAGTGAATAGATGACAATTAAATAGAACATGAATAAATTTCTCTATGTGTTAATGAAGCCACATGATCTTGTTCATCATTCATAAGTATGGTTAAGTAATTTCAACAAGTATTTCATGTGACCATGTTAGTCAGCTAACATTTCACTAAGTGTTGATGTAACTAAATGATAGAAATTTAGTGACTTCACATTGAATATCAAAGTGACTTCACATTGATCATCCTAGTGGATGCATTACGTAATTCAAGTGACCATATGATGAAATTTCTAAATGACCATACGAATAAGTTTATATACCTCTTGTTTAATGGTAAATTAACAATAAATAAAAATATAATTGACCAAAAATTGATATAAATAAACTATATGAAGAAACATAAATTAATTATTACAAAATATATAATTAAATAATTATTTAAGACGCCAAAAAATTAAATTCATGTATTGGATGAATGTGTGATGCCACCAAATGTCTAATCAGCTTCAACCATGTGTAAAAATGCATCAATAGATAATTATTATAAACTGATGTGTATTTTTGTATTTTTATTGAAATATTTTTAATGAATTTTTCATATTTGAGTAAAAAATATAAAAAATTCTTAGCTTCATTTAGATTAATAGTAAACCATATTTCTTATGAATTATTCATATATTATTAATAACTTGAATGAATTATTCCCTTAAATCATATTAATTATTACATATATTTATTAGCATTTTTTAAAACATGGATAACACATTGAATTTTTTTTTCCTTCTATCTGATCAATCATAACCCATATTTATTAAGGGTTTCTCATATTTTTTTAACAATTAGCAATAATTATTCCATTCTATAAGAATAATGAAAATGTCCGGATATTTTAAGTGACTTATGAGTTAATTTTATTCATTAATAATATTTTCGCGCTATTTATAATATAGGATGATTTTCGAGGGGTTTGGGATTTTTTTTGAAATTTTTTGAAACCTTTTAAAGGGTTCAGGGTTTAAGCAGTGTTTCCCAAATTGTGTGAATTCTCTATGAAACTATTGAAACAAAGGTATTAGATCAAGGGGAAGCATATGGTTATGGGGTATGGTTTAAAAAATTTTGTGGACTCACCTAAAAAATCATGATGTAATAACTAGTGTCATATGATATATATAGTTCAACGTTTAACAAACCATGTAGTCAAACCATACAAGAATTTACAGAATACAAAAAAGGGAAAACAATTTTTCAAAACGTGTGACTAAACCACACACACACAAAATAAAGGACTCAAATTCCTCGTTAATGGATATTCATAATCCATTTGTAACCTATAATATTTTTATAATAAGACCCTCCAATTTATGAGAATACTATCACCGTTATTTAAAAATTCCGCTTCTCAAATAATGGATTCTTGTGAATCAATGTTGGTTTATGATCTAGAATTGATGTATGTGATAAAAACACGTTGTTATTTAGGTTTCTCTGTGATATAAATGTTTTCTTTTGGTATAATTCATATATATGGTGAATCGATTCACAATATATGAATTCAAATCATTTCCAACAATGTTTTCATGAATAAATTCTATATCAGCGGTATTGTAGACATGTTAATGTCAACCATTTTGACCGATGTCTAATTACCCTTTTACAATGGCGGATTCTTGGATTGTTTTGATAGATCAATAAAATTTAGACTCTCTTAATCTTGATTATCATATTAATTTTATTTTATATTAATGGATTGATGATGGATTATTTTTGGTTAGCTACACATGTGGTAATATTCTAAAATCAATGAGGTATTAAAGAACAGTTCCCTGATCAATAACAGATCTGATAAATTGATGTTGTCTCCATCTACATACCTTATAATTTGTTTCTTTAATTGACTCTATTAGTATTGCAATTCTATAACCACACTTATTAACATATAATACCTATGAGTATCTTTTCCAAACCACCTTCTGGATGAACTAGAACCCAAAATATTCATCCATGACATGTGAGCAAGTTCTCTATGGGTGTGCGATGTGGCTCAATAATAAACTCCTAATGAACCTTTTAGTTCTTCTTAAATGTCCATGAGGTAGGATATTCTATATCATTTTGGTATCATATACAAACATTTATTATTAGTACTTTAATTTTTTTGTTGAATTTTTTTTATCATTCTTGATTGTGAAGTCTTCTGGGAGTGTGTGTAGTTTGTTAGAACCATTTATGATACTTTTATCCTTGAGTTTGATTGTAGTTTATTTGAACATGTTTAATATTGTTCACAAGAATTTTTTGTTGATAGAATATTTTTCATGATTATATGGCATCCATTTCATTTTTTTCACTACCCTATTATGTGTGTTACTATGAATTTGGATGTACTATTATTTGTTCTTAGAATAAGTGGAACTTCACAGAATGGTTATCCTTAAGAGGGGGGGTGTTCAAAAAATATGATGAAAACGAAAAAGGACACAGAGAAATGGTATATACACAATGATTTATCATAGATGATTTATGATTAACTTGACGACATATAGATTCCATTTACCTTATTAAACAATTGCCCATTGGATTCCGAGTAGCATGATCACTCAATGCTTAATAGATTCATAGTAGCATGATTTAGTTAATTCCATGTGGCTTCCAAGTACCATGTAAAAAATTTGACTTGAGATGTAGATTATTATGTTTACTAGTTTTGTGTCTCTTTATTTTTTAATATAAATATCTTGATATTCCATTTATTATTTATCCACATTAGAATGATCAAGGTTCTTGGTGAATGGTTTTGATGTGGTTTATTAGTATATGATTATTTATTCCTTAATATTTATTAATTTTTTTCATGGAATAAACCTCTTATACTATTACATAGGTTTAAATTATAAATCGGTGTGGTCCTACTATGTTTTATTACATAAGCCATTCATGGGAATATCAATGTGTGGGAATAATTTATATATAGATATCAATGAAAGAGATAGAAAATTGTGTAAAATTGTTGTGACTAGGAGAATAGTGTTTTGATTAGTTTCAAGACATGATTAAAAGGATACAAAGATTTTATATATTTATCAAGTTGAACAATTTCTCAGTTTTTGGCATGCCACATTTGGAACCCATTTATAAATTTTGATACCATTTTTCTATCTGATATTAATTTTATTCTTCCTTCATTACTTTGTGTTGTTAATTTTATTTATAATATTGGTGAAGGGATATATTACTAAGGGTATAATATCCCCAATGACTGCATTTGGACTCTGGCTAATTGTTTCCAACCTCCTGCATATGGGGAGGCATATATGATGAGCTAATGGAACTACAACATTTATTTGGTTGTTCATGAAAATTAATTTCAAAATGGGAATATAACACAATTTAATCTTCTCTTTTTGACTTACATGGGACATTATTGAAATGAGATATTATTTTTGGGAATTCAGAAGGGTATTTTATTTGATCCTAGCTATATCTAGTGTAATATACCTTCGAGATTGCATTTATGGGACTGTTATTTCTATTTTATAGAATTCGGGAGCATTCGTGATAAATCACTAGAAATTTATGATCATATTCTATGTATATACATGTTATGTATAATATAATAGTTCTCTAATTTAATTAAATTTTTATGATATTTTTTGGGATATACCTTTATTTGATAATTGGGTGGTATATATATTTTCCTTGTTTTTGTGACTTATCTTGGTTCCTATTAATTACTCGCACACGATAATGTTCTATTTTTTGGTATATATATATGATTGTGGAAAATGTTCATAGATTAAGACCATGGATAATTCTAGGAGTTATATACCTTGTATTTTGAGTATACACCTAGGTGAACCTTCATGAGATACCATATAGTGATTTGGATCTATATTAATGAATACTATTTGTAAAAAAAAATTTGTTTTTGAAGTTGGAACAAGATAGGATACTAAAAGGACCACTTAATGATGGTAATAGAGATACTACCACTTGGGAAAATTCCTCCATCCCACCACATGTTGTGAAGAAGGTAGAAGTAGAGAAAAATGGATAATCTACTCTACTAGTCTAGGTAGTGGTACCACACCAATTAAGTGTGCTTACTATTATTACATCATGAAGAAGAGGGGTGACGAATTCCATGATTGATTACACCAAACATTACAACTAAAAAATCCTACATTATTTATAGTTGTTGTGGGATATATAATGAATAGGATTGGGAAGAAAAAATTTCAGCAGTCTTTGACCGCATTGAGAAATATGGGGATTTAAAGGGGTGGTTTGTTGTGTTCATGTATAGAGACCCAGAAGTATGTGGTGGGCATGGTGGTAAATGATGGATAGATTGATGATATCACTTGGGAGATATTCATTATACCTATTATTTAAGCAATTTTCTCCTAATATGATGAGCCTAAACCAAGTATATGTGTTCTCAGAACTAGAGTATGGGTCAATGATAGTATCCATATAATCAAATCATTTCACTGATCTACATAACTTTTATATTCTCCTAGATGGAAAAAAATGAACTGACAGAAAGGATGTTTGATATCAGACTTCATCCTAACATTAGATGATATGTTCATAATACTGAGGTAGAAACATAATTAGAGGTTCTTCAGAAGGATTGGACTATAAATAGGGTAATGGGGGAAGATCGTGATGTTTTTTTGTCTACATTTCAATACTTCAATGAGTGGACCACATTATGTTAATATTAGTTCCTCTTCTAATAATGGGAATATGAATACCATGGATGAATCATATTATAGGTCGATATAGGTGGATAAAATTTCAACATATCTAGTTACCTCAGGTGGAGTGTCAAAAATACATAAACCATGGTAAGGGATGTTATTAATGTAGAGCTCACATTATAGCTTAGCGCCAATGTCGGTAATGTGGAATGATAGGACACCATTATAAATTCTATAATATTGATTTGTGTACATTTATCACAAAGGGATATAGGGAGTCGTGGTCCAAGTAATAGAAATGTAGCAAGGACATCTCCAGTATAATAAGATGATGATGACATAGAGAGGTCATACATCATAGGGATATGGTCATTTAGTTGTGTTAGGCTCTGCATATGAAGTATATCAGATTCAAAAATGTGTTGTTGAGGGACCATCTACTGTTATAGTTATTTTATTTATCACTTCTTTGTTATCTACAAATTTTTTTGGATACCTATGTTTCACATTTATATATATCTGCAAAAGTTATTGATTGAAAAGACAAAACAAAAACGTAATGTTATGACTTAATTACCATCAATTCGTCATTGAGAATGAAATTGAACTACCTTAATTACTCCCAAAGTGTCCTATATTGATTTTGGGTTATATAAATATAAGGTAAATAATCATTATAGATATGATGATATTCAATGTGATTCATGGCATGGACCGGAAACAATATATATTTGTGAAAAATGAAAGCTATCAGAGATGTGCTTCTTTTATATTTTTTAAGGGAGAGAATTTTATAGTTACGAGATAATGGTATATGGGATTAGGATGAGTAGGTACATACTTGAGTCATCATGGAATTATAATAGTTTATATACTTTGATTTTATTTTTCATTAGGATCATTGGTAGACCCTTTATCTTTTCCACCAGTTGTCCATCTCTATCCGGCTATCATTCTAGATGAATTCATAAGTCATCACCTAGATATAGGAATAGAGATAATGGTATAACTACTTTTTGGATGACAAACCATCTTCATTTCCTATTATCATATGGTACTGATCGCGTTGAAGGAGGTCATGTTATAACTCAATGACTTATAGTGGAAGGGATTTATCAGGTTGAGTGCATCATCATGGGGTGAACTAATTTTGTTTTCCAAGAAGATAGATGGTAGTATTAGTCTCAAGATGTATTTAATGTAGTATCAGTGTTTAAAACACTCATGAATAATATGTTAAACCAATATCCAAAATCATTAATTATTTTATTTATTGAGGGCATCCACATCTACTAAACGACCCTAACAAAACATGAAATACATCTTGAGATATTCCTAAGTATTTAATGAACACATTATATTTTTATCGATCTTTCAATGTGTAACTTTTTGATTTAGGATTTTATTTTCTAATGTATGAGGTGTAGCGACCAGAAATATTATTAATGGAATTCCCTTTTGAACAATTAATTGATTCATATTTAGAAATATTATATTATATAATGATCAAATGAAACATGATAAAACCAATTACAATTTAATATATTAATTTTAACTTTAAAACAAGAGAATAAATTTATGTATATATGAATTTATTGTACTAAAATAGGTCAAAATATAAACAATACATTAACAAAAATAAGAAAATTTAGATATTTTAAAAACCCCAAAATAATCACAGACGTGAACAATACGTTAGAAATTATTAAGAATATTAAAATGAAATATATATTTAGATATTGAAAATATATAACCATGAGAAAAATATAAGGGAATGAAGAATAAATGAAATATTATTTATTTATAATAAGTGGGTAACCCATATAGATGTTACAAATATGACAATTAAAATAGTAATATAACCATTGGAATAGTAGACTTACAATTATAATAGTAATCTATCTACTAGGAATGATAACATTACTTTTAGAATTATATCCTCACCTATGATATTTTAATCTAATATTTAGGAATGATAATAATATAAAACCGGATATATTTACACTATGGTACATGTAAATAAATTCATTAAAAATAACAAGTGTTTTATTTATAGTTTTATAAAACAAGAATGTATTTTTTTAACTTTTATAATAATTATAATAATTAAGAATAAATTTTAAATTCATTATATGGTTTTAGAACAAAATATTATGTTATATTATAGTGAAATTAAAATATTATGAGACCATAATTTTTTATTCAAAGGGTATTAAAATTAATATTACTATTAAAATTTGTACATTTTTAAGGAATATATTTTTTAATAGTTAATATTTTGAAAGTATTTTTGATAAAATGGTTTTTTTTGAAATATAAAATTCAAAAAATGGTTATGGTATTTGTTTTTGTATTTTTGTAAAATATTTGATTTTTTATGAATAGTAAAATATGATAAAATAAAATTTTTAGAATTATATTCTAAATGACTGACATTTTGAGTCACAGATTATGTAATAATCCGTTATTAAAACAATAAATGAATTATTTAATATATATATTCAATATAATAAATAATATTTGTTTTCATTATAAAAAAAAGGAAACATGACATTTAAAAAACACCCCCATCATCATCTTAGAAATACCACCCCTCAGAACCCATTAGCCTCACATCTTCTATGTATATTATCTTAATATGTTTCAACCTAAGTTCCATCCCAATAATCTCTCCCATGTACATGTTCTATTGGTCTGATCTAAATACAATTCAAAGGAGCATAATTGGTTCCCTGGAAAGAGAAAACCAAATGGAGAGTTAAATTGTAAATTTTGTTTTAATTTTATTTTTCTTCTACCACAATGATGTTATATCCATACGACTATATATAGTAATATAATTATCATAAATATGCATAGATGTTATTATTATGTTGTAAAATACATATTTTATTATCCATTGTTTTGATTCTAAAACATAAATGTTGTTTATAATATGGTTGGTTCAACCCCACCATGAACAACATACTTGGTATTTATCTACCACCAATTTTGATAACTATTGAAACACTATTATAGTTAAAAATTATTATAATAATAATATTACAATTTAATTTATTTTTTATAATTTTTTTTATCATTTAATTATGGAAATTACTATAGTTCGTGATGTCCTGTAAATTGACCAAAATGAATTAACAACGTATTATTAAAAATTTTACTATGTTTAGGATTCATATGTTAGAAAAAATATGGGTATTTGGTAAAAATTAAATTTCTATGAGTACATTAATACCAATTCATTTCATATATATTTTTATTCCCATTTTATATGTTCATCTATAATTTACGACAAGTGACCCGACCAAGGAATCATGAAATGAATGCCTCATGGAAAATGAAATTTTCCTTCATAATGCATTGAAATGGTAAAATTAACATAAAAAAATTATAATAATTTTTATATTTATATAAATGGTAATTAATTATGTAATTAATGAATCTAATTTTACTATACATTACATTATGTGTATGTGTAGAGCAATTATGGAAGCTAACTTAAGGGATATCTCTAAACCACCCAATTATATTAGTTATTAAGATTCGATCTCCAAATCAATATATAAGAATATATAATTTTATTTACTCTATTAAAATTAATTATATTTGTTTCATAAACATATACTTATCTCATTCTCTCTTCTTCTTATGGGTAATTGTTTTTTGTATTTTCATTTCTTAAATGCCTTCTTTAAAATCAAACTCCATTAGGGGGAACTTTTCAATCCATTATTCTTTTTATGTAAGTCTCATTTAAATTCACTATTACTAATAGTGATTTCATTTAATAAAGGAATAATTTTGGTTTATCCATTATGGATTAACTCTATTTTTAATGAAAATTCCATGTTAATGCTTTCTCTGAAATTCATTAACTTACTCCTTAACACTCTATTTTGAAATTTCATTTCTATAACCAATTACCTACCATTTATCATGAAATTTTTCAAAATTAACACCATATATGGATACGTTTTTTATTTACTATTATATAGACATTCAAAATGTTTAATTCATTCTTATATTTGTAATATTTGTGAAATATAATTTTATTATGCTATGATACAAGATTGGGGAACATGTTTATTTCCATTGGAAATTGTTACATTTATTCGTTATGATTTATTTTTTCTATGAAACACCTAATCATATTCATGTTATGATGGATTTTATTTGATAAAACTCAAATGAATTTGATAATAATATTTTTTATTGAGGTTTAACTTATTGGATTATGGACTATGTATAATCTATGAGGGGACACTACCACCATGTGATGTTATCAAGGAGGTTATCCTTAACTTTTTTATATCATTGATACGTTGATACCATATTTCTATTTTAACATTATATTATTATAAAAATTATTTTATGTTATTATATAATATTATTTATCATTTTCCTATCCTTTTATGTTTTGATTTTTGGCTTTCTGGCTCATATGAAATACTTGGTTATCATGTATATTTATTTATTGAGCTTTTTTATAATAAATATTTTGTTTATGTTTTACCTTTATTATAATATGTAGTTTTAGGAGATAAAATGGATTTATATTGTAATTATATAAGTTAAAATAATGTTAATTTTTTATTTTTATGTTTATTTTACATGTACAATGTCATCCAAATACAATATTTCTTTCGACTATTGGTTTGTATTTGTTGTATTTTTATGTTGTAAATCATATAATAAGATGTGTAAATGTCTTAGGTTTCTATTTCAGGTATCATATAATGTTAGAATAATTTTTGGGGATAATAACTACAATATATTATTGATTACCCCAAGGAAAATTATAATAATTTTATTATATGTCGATGAAATAGAGATGTTTAGAGTGAGTGGTTTCCAATAAATTACAGCCACATCTAGAAAAAATAATTTGATGTGTCTCTAACATAGTTGTACTTCTAGGTTTGTATACTAAAAAGGGACCACTATGTATTTAATTTATCATCACAGGGTTTGTGAAAAAGTGGCTTTTTTCACACATGGTTTGACACTCCCATGGGATCTTATTTGGAAAAAGCACAAACTATTTACGGTCAATTATATTGGCAAAAATATATTTTTAGGTTTTACGACGTAAAAGTAAAATTGACACATATAACCTATATTATATTATTAAGACACGAATGTTAGGATATATTTATCATTTATATGTTATTCCTTTTATGTTTATTATTTCCCATTATTTATTTTTTTAATTTGAGTTTTCTCACACATAATTTTATTTCCATTATTTTATTTGGTGTCCGTAAATAATGGATGTTTTAAAAAACCAATATGATAGTAAATGTGACTATTTTATAATCAATATGACTAGCCCTATGTGAATGGGATCTATGAAATTCCAGCTATTACTATCCCAACTAACTCATGTTATGAAAAAATAACATTAATCTTGTGTAATTAACTCTTTCTAAAAATAAATATCATGTTATTGTAATTTAATTTATGTGAAAAAAATATTCCTAACTTTATAGTATTAATTAATCCCATCATTTTATAATCATGAAATAACTCCATTATGAATATATTCTATGTTCTCCAATGTTCATAACCTGATAAGGTCATGATGGATGTCTATTAACTTATAGGAGAAGATGATATGTGGTGGACACAAATAAAAAACTCTGAGTCCAAAGACTAAATTGATTACATGTAATTAGAATGATTCAATAAAAATATTTTTCAAAAAATTATATCAATTAAATATCGCACATAAAATATAGAGGGATTGCCTCAAACTAAATTAAATGGAATAAAAATCAATCATGATGTATGAGGAAAACATCACAATGCCTGGATGGTATTGATTTTGATTTTTCATCATTAATGAAAGTGAGGTAAACCATTTATTTATTGGATTACAGTTGATTCAAAAAAAATCTTTATTGAAACATATGAATTTGAAAACTATAAGTAAATTTATTATTGTTCCCTTAAATACTAGAATGAGAATAGTGATTCATTATGTGTCATGGGAGGGAGATAAAAAGTGTAAAATAGTGATTAATTTTAGACTATATAAAAATAATTACAATGGAAGAATAAAAAAATCACTTATATGAAATATATGTAAAGATCTTCTTTGAAATAGTCTCAAGGGAAACATGAGAAGTATCATGTATGGAAAATATGGGCATAAATCTAATAAATACTAATGGGATATGAAGAAAAACACAAATTAGTTTGAAAAAATATTGTTTAGATTACCACTCATCTAATTGTACAATGTTTCAACAACAAGGAATATATTAATCATGTAAAATAAATCCCTAATATAATGTTTTTTGGTGTAATTAAATGAAAAACCCAATTTATACTATATAGAAAGGAAAAAAATATTTTACAACTACTTCATAGGTAGATCTCAACATTGATGTTGTGAAGGTATTATGGATATTCATTAACTAATAACAATAATAGTTTTTTATTCTCATTCTATATATTATATAATGTCTTTCATGTTTAGTAGAACCATATAAATACCACCACAAATAATTGGTGGTTGAGATTACTGTGAGTTTATAAAATAAAGAAATGTTTTCAACCAAAGTATACAAATCCCCCATAGTGAATGTCTATGGACTAAACCACCCAAAAAACATTTATTACATAATTTAGTAGAATTTTATATTATAGTGTCAGGTATTGGCTATATTTAACCTTAATAACACCTCAACATTGAATATATGTATATCACTCTTCACATCCTGAGTCATCCTTCAATTATATAACAGTTTAAAAATGATGAAATATATCTTTTGTAATCATCCAATAATGTATGGATATTATTTCATTATTGAAATCATATATGTAGAGGAATTCCATTATGATTTTGTCCTCCTTCAATAGATCTATTTTATTTACATTTTTCTCTTGTTGATGATTTTATATATGCATTATTATTTGGGATCATTGATGGATTCTTTATTCCACATATGTGACTTCAGTGTGCTCTAGTGGAATCAAAGGTGGTTCTCAATGATCGCCTCCTAGAGGTACCTATTTGATGACTTCTATTTGTAAACTCCTAAAATGTTTTAGTGGATGGGTGTTGAGGGCGTAGGGTAGTATTGTGATATAATGGGTGGCACTAGGTGGTGTGATTTTTGATATTTGTCCTATAAGGATCATATTTGGATCGTTGTCGTGGAATAGTGTGATGGCTTGTTAGGGGAAGCATCAGGTTTTAGTGTTCATGTTTTTGTTTGTGGGTAGGTCTGGTCCAAGACTGGGTTCCTTGTCCATCCTGATTATGGCTCTTCGTGTGTGGTGATTATTTTTTCTCACTTATCTGTTAATTTATTTTATTATATAAAAAAATTATTTTTGAAAATATATATAGCTAAAATTATTATGAACAATGATATAATGATACTTGAATATATTCCCATTTTGAGGGAATATATTGATGTATTCCCTGAAGTGTTGCATGGCCTTCCTCCTGACATAGAAGTTGATTTTAAAATTTAACATATACCAGAATCTCAACCTATCTATGAGACTCCTTATAAAATTACAATCATAATGTTAGAATAATTGAATTAGTACTTATAATATAATATGGAATTTGGTTTGGAAGGACCGAGTGCTTCACCATGGGGTGTAATGATAGTATTTATTAAGAAGAAGGAAGGATAATTGTGCCTATGATTTTATTACCATGATTTCAAAAAAATCTAGATAAATAAAATGTATCCAATAACATAAAATGATAAATTGTTAAGTCAATATAAGGGGTCATTTATTTATCAAAGGATGTCCTCTACATGGGATATCACTAATTAAGGATGAATAATAAATATTATCCTCTGACTTGCTTTCAAACATGGTATTGATACAATGAGTTCATAGTGACTCCCTTCAGACAAACTAATGCTCTAAAAATATGTATGGACTTTTGGAACAATGACTTTAAATATGACGATGAATTTTTTTGTCAGTATTTGTAGATGATATAAGTAAATACTCAATATGTTTGGAGGAGAATGATGACTATTTTAATACTGTGTCAATGAATTTCATAATGGATATTTTTTATGAAATGTAGATTAAATTTGTGTCCTTGATAGAGAATGTATCCTTATTAGAGCATGTTATAAGTATTGATTGGATATATATGGGAACATATAAGTCAAAGGAAATTGAGGAATGTGATATATGAATATCTATAACAAATATCCATCATTTCCATGAACTAGGTGAGAATTGTCGATGATTTGTGCTAAACATATCATGGCTATAAAACCCACTAACCATGATGACTTGGAATGGATTAATGTTTTTGAAGTCTATTGAATATAGAGAGAGATTTAATGAATTAAAAAATAATCCTATCACTGCACCAGACCTCATGATTCCCTTAATAGAGGAATGTTTCATGTAATAAATTGAATCTTTAAACAAGGTATTATCCTTTATTGATTAATAATTAAAAATTTATACCATGCCTTGTGTATGTAGACATATCATGAGAAGAAGTTTCCAATACATGATATGGATATGGAGGGAGTTATCTCTATATTGAATATTTGGAGGATTTATCTCTATTAATAGAATTGTGAGATATATACAGATCATAATATCCATAAATCTATAGTCACTAGTAATGAGTATAAAATTTTCCATTGAATAAGGTGGTATATGGTCAAGGAATATGATTTTTCATTCCACTACTATCCAAAAAAAATGATAATTTGGAGATAATCTATGTAGAATGGATCCAAAAACCATATCAATTATGAGAATTAAAAAGTATCTGAATATATTTGAATTTAGATGGATGGATATAGGGATCATAAAGGAACATAATAATTCGTTCTCAAATGATTTCTAAACCATCCATTTTGGGGATGAGAAATTATTATCCAAGTGATGATGTTAAAATATAAAAGAAGTTGAAATCTATATAGAATATGAAATCATCAATGTTCAAAATAGATTATGGAGTTTTAGGATTTGATTCATGACTATATTTACAACAAAATCATGAGATAATTAAGGAGATATTGAATGGCATTGTGCATCCACATAAGGATCAGGATGATGTATTGAGATATCTAAGAGCACTATTGGGTGGAAAATTTAAACAAGGAGGTCATATAGAATTGATAATAATGACTAGTATATTAGAAGGTAATGGTTTAAAGGTGAATATCATAGGGGATGATTGAACTATTACAAATACTAACACAGAAATGGGAAGAAACGACTATGTGGACAATCTTACTAGTACTTCAAATACATAAACGCAAAATTATGATTCATGGGATCTGGTGGATCATCATAAATGATCTTCTCATTTCTATTCAATTCACGAGAAAATATTTTACGATCAAAATTCAAGGATATACATTATATATTTTGTGAGAATGTAAGGAACACTATTATATGTTATATATGAAATTTATTTGAGAATTACCTCTAATATTATGAAATGTCACCAGCATGATCTGAATATTAATGTTAACTATAGTATAGATTTTCAAACCCAATGTAAAGGCCAATTAGAGTGAAAAATAATGTTACTTGAAGTAATGTTGAGAGCATATGCTAATGACATCAATGGAAGATTAGATCAACATATTCCATTGGTCATGTTATCATATAATAATATAATTCACTCAATAATAAAAATTGATCCATATGAAGTACATTTTTATAAGTGATTTAGATCACAAAAATTCTAGGATGATGTATGTGAACTCAAGATCATTGGAAATTAAATGGTTGAAAAAATTGTATAAAAGTTCAATAACATTCAATATCACATCATAGATACTCAGAGTCAATAGAATAACAATAATGATAATTGACAATGAGACTTAGAGTTTTACATTAGAGATAATGTGTTCCTCTTCATATATCCATGTATTAAATATTGGTATTTGGGATTAAGGGTTTGCAACGCCGATGTCACATTGGCCCCATTAGGATTCTCGAGTGCATTTGAGTCATGGCTTATCAACTAACCCAACCAATATCCATATCTCACGTAAATGACTTATTCCATGTATCACTCTTGAGTAATTACATACATGACCCTAAATATGTAATGAATTCAGAAGTGTCACAACTATAAAATTATCAATCTTATAAGGATAATAAACATAATACCATTTCCCATAGAGATAATGTTAAAAGTAATAAAAAACTCCCCTTTTCAATGTACTATGTATAATATTTTTGATCAAGGAGGAGACATCAGGACCAAAGGATTCCTTGAAGTAGAATTACCCACACCATTTTTCACCTTAGTTTCTAAAAAAACTCAAATGGTGAATTTTTTTATGCGGGGAATAATTTAACAATTATTAATATCATTAACAGCAATTCTCTTATAAATATACAATACTTTCATATATCGTAATATAATATTATATAATGAACTTTTAACACAGGATAAAACCATATAAATTTTATTGTATTAATTTGAATATTAATATTTGAGATGAAATATGTCCATATAAATTTAAATTATTATAATGGGGAAAAATAGAAAATAATATTGGAATAATAGGATAATTTTTATTTGAATAATGCCCCAAAATAATCAGAGTCATTAAAACCATTGTAGAAAAAATGGAGAATACTATTAATGGAATATTAATTTTGAAAAGGAAAATATATAACCATAATTTAAAACATATTTTATTAGAGAATAGAAAAAATATGATGTATTTATTGGAATTTGGGAACCCATAAAACCATTACAAATATGAATGTTGGAATAGTAATACGACCATAGGAATAGTTACATTACTATTAGAATATAAATATAATAATTAGGAATATTAAAATGAGCATTACAATATTACTCACACCTATATATGAGTAAAATAATATCTAGGTGTATTATTAAATGAAAATATGATAAATTTATACTATTGTATAGGTAAATAAATGTTCTAAAATGATAAATTATTTATTTGTGTTCTTATTAGACATAAATGATTAAAACAAACTTTTATAGTGTATATAGTTATATAAAATGAATGTTATTTTCATAAATGGGTTTATAAATTTATAATTTTTTTTATAACTATAATATAATTTTATGATACCATTAATAAAATTTCAAATGGTATGGAAATAAATAATTATGTAATAAATAGTATTGTTCAAATAATAAATGAATTTATTTAAAAATTAATTTTATAATTCTAAAAAATTATATTAATATAATATGTATCAATTTTTATGTTCATATTGCAAAATAGTTATCGATTTATTTAGGTAATTTTACAAAATATTTGATTTTTTAGTGAATAGTAAAATTCTGTATTTAACATTGTTAGCTATGTATATAAATGTTTGAGTCACAAATTATGTAATAACCCATTAGTTTGAACATAAATTAACCATTTAATTTATATATTCATAATAATAAATAAATTTGGTTGTGCTAATACAAATCAAAAAACTAATAATTATGATATTAAAAATAACCCTTCTCAAATACTTATAAATACAACCCCTCACTACAAATTCCCCTAAAAAAATTTATGTAATAAATAATGACAAAATTTTTAATAAAATATCATCAAAATAATCAATCTCATTTATTATTCATTATTTTATATTACAAATATATTCTAATGGAGCCTTAAGGGATATCTTATTAGTACACAACCTAATAGAGCAACAAACACTAAACTAAATTTCTTCTAATTTTATAACTCATCTACAACCCCCACATGTTCACCATAAACCTAAAAATATAAACATAAATATAATAAGAGTATTTATAATTCATTATTTAAGAAGAATATCTATCTTATACAACCACATCTTAGGATTCTAAAATGAATTCACTTTTTACAATATGTTTACATCACATCTACAAAGAACAATATAATTAATTTATCTCCTCCTACATCAAGGAGATTTTTAGAGACAATATTATTAAAAAATATTATTACACTAAATATATTATAACTTTTTAATTATTATTCAATGTTTTAGTAATAATTTTAATTAATGAAATGTATCTAGCTTGCGAAGGTTGGTAAAACAGACAAAATGAACATCCCACAAAACATTATTATTTTTAATCAATGCATCATTCCAAGGTAATAAGAGATATGTGTAGTTGGTACTATAAAAATTTATATAAGTAATTAAATATAATTTATTTTCACTTATATAGTTTTAATCCCATTTTATAAGAACATCATTAATTATCCACAAGTGACCTGACCCTGATATAATGAAACATACACCACCAAAACAAAGATATTCAACATTATGTATCATTGAAATTGTTTTAAATAAACAAAATATAATTTTATTAACTAAAATATATATGAAATTTTTTATAATTAAGTAATTAATGAATACAATGTTATTATCTTAGACAATATGTGATGGTACATAATGATTATGGAAGCATTGTTATGTGATCTCTCTGAACCACCCTTTTTCTTTATGTTATGATATTTATCTCTCTAACTGATATTATTTCTATCTTATATGTTATATAATTGATAAATATTTTTTTATATATTTTTCATACATATATACCTATCTTATTCACCCATCCCTTTAGGTGGTAATACATACCTAAAATTCATATCCCTAATGTATTCTTTAAAATCAAAACCAATGAAGTGTAAATTTCATATCCATTAATCCTTTTATGTAATACTCAATTAAATTAAATATTATCATACATGATTCCATTAAATAAAGAAATATTTTTGGTATAACCGTTATGGATTACATATGGGTTACAAATATTATACTTTACATTTCCATTCCCCAAATGTTTTTAACCAATTCCCCAATATATCATTTGAATGAATATTTTTATTAAAAATTATACACACTTTCTATGAATGGGTTTTCTAAATTAAAAATATATTTTTACACCTACAAATTATGTTCTTAGGTGTGAATTTTCAAAATAATTAATTCATTAATCTATTCTAATTTTTTTTGAAATGTAGATTGATTTTGATATTAGAAAAGATTACAAAACACGTTTATTTAAATGAGTAATTTATATGTTTATTAATTTTGATTGATTCCGTTTATTGGCACACATAAGAATGTACATGTTATGATGGGTGCACCGAGATAATACTATAATGAGTTGGGTAATGTTTTTTGTCCGATGATTTGTTATGTATATGATTGGTGAGTAAACATAATTCATGATGGTACTCTGTTAAACATGTGATGTTTTTTTGAAAATTAACTATGCTTGAATTATACTAATTTCATGTGATGTATTTTTAATTATTTTCTATTTTCTATGTTATTATGATTCCATATTAATTTTATTATTCAAAGAAATTATTATTCATTTGGATTTTCTTTTAAAAATATAATTTCATTCCTTCTGACTGACATTTAATGCTTCATTAACATGTTTATTCACTTACTAGGATTTTAACTCACCCATTTTTTATGTATTTCTCAGGTTATCATATGTTGTTTTATGAGATCAATGGGATTTATGATGTAATTATGTAGATTAAAATAATGAAATTTTATTTTAGAGTCATGTTAATCTATTATGTACTTAGTCTTCTATGGTCACCTGAATCAATATTCTAGGATTTTTATTTATAAAAAATTAATGATAAAAATCATTTAATAATTAGTGAAATATTCTCAGGACAATATATGTGGAATATGGGGTAGGTATGTCCTTCGAACCAAAGAAATCAGAGGTAGTGATGTCCTGGAAATTTCCACAATTTTATTTGATATTATGGTGTTTATATGATCTATAAGATTCTACCAATGATTAATACATGAGTTTTTGTTTCTATTAGCACTCATAATTCTGTTTATAAAGAAAAAAGTTTAGTTCTATTTGTTGAACATGTGTGAATGGGATTTTATTGGGTTAGAAAAGTGTTTGACTACAAATCTTATGATGGTACTTATTTAGCTAGGGATTAGTTATGTTGTTTACTATGATACATCATATATTGATTTTGGTGATGTGCCAATGCATATGGATTGGGTATTAGATAATGGGTCAAGTATGATTCCTCCCTAGGAGTGTAACTAACATATCCATTAATAGGATCTGACAACCATGGTCCACAATTAGAAATATGTGTGACACTCTCTCTCTAACTAATGTTTTTTTTCTATATGGACCATAAGAGACATTGTTATATAATCTCATAAATGGTCTTGAACATGATGCAGAAGAATTGGGTATAATATCTAAATTTATTAGATGGGATATACACTAGGTAAAGTTAAAATCAATTCAAATGATTTTATACAGAAGACACTAGTATATTAGAATTCCAGTGAATGGACATCAAAGGTATTTTGGTGGCTGATGATCTTTTTGGTTTTATGGACGGTGGATGCTTCAAGGACCAAGGATCAGAGATGTGTACCCCATTAGGGGTAACATCACGCTGAGTAGATTTGTTAATGGATAGACATGAGACCATTTAGAGGGTTTAACTGATTCTTTAGAGATTGAAAATATCTCAAACTAGTCATAGATAATATTCCGACCATTGGAGGATAACATTAGTGTTTTCTATAAGAATATGAGATTTTCTATGATTTAATCCTTGGTTGGGCCACCAATATTTGGAAAAAAATGGAATGATATACCCACATTTTTTATAAACTATGAGATCATTGAATAGGATAGTATAATGGATTACCTTCAAACAATACATTACATTACTGTTGTATACATGATGTGTTTCAGGTTTCAAAAATTCAATGGTACATTGCTGATCTCACCAATGATATTGACTATGAGGATGTTGGAATAGATACAAATGCATTTTATATTGAATTCCCACTACATATTTTAGGCCATAGTGAAAAAATTATTCATGGAATGAAGAAACAAATATTTAGATACTATAGTGGCACGGATAAATCCACAAGTTTACATGGGAGTAGTAGTAAGATGTTCTGTTTCACTGGTAAATTTTTTTGAGTGGGATACCAAGAAATTATTCTAAAGGTTGGGAAGATAGTAGTGGAAATGAATGTAAGGATCTTTTATTTTAAAATAAATTATTAATGAATTTACTACCTTAATAATAATTATTGAGCTCTAAAATTTTCATGCTGTGTTTTAACGGTTTTCAATTGGTTTCAAAATGTTTTTGGGTACTTTTAAAAGGTAAAATTCTTAATAATGATGTGAACAAACCATACCAATTCTACCAGAAATCTTTAAAATATATGTTGAGGCTGATGGGGACCCTCATATTTTAGGTTCAGGATTGGAAAAACTATACAATCTAACATGAAAACTATGTAGTATGTTCCTGTTGAAAATTACTTGTTTAGTGCATGTTGTATAAAACCATGTTTATAAACCATGTGTATATCTATTAGGCTATTATAGGGCTCATTGAGAATGATTTGTCCCAAAAAGTGGTCAAACCATGAACATTTTAAATTATGGATTTGATTCCCCTCTAATGTCTATATTTTTTTTCTATTTTTATTGGATCTTATTTTTATTCCAACAGACCTTTATTTGAATGACTCTATTCGACTTTTATAATGAATTACTCTTCTATAAATGTAGATTTGGATGCATCAATGTGAGTTGATGTTCCAGAATTGATGAATGTTATAAAAAACCTCTATTATATATGTTTCTCCAGGACATACCTGATTTCATTATTCATTATCCATATATAATTATTTATGATTCCATTATATGAATTATAATTACATCTAACGTCAGATTATTGGTTTTTTTCTTGATCATTGTTGGATTATATGTTTTAATGAAATCCATTTTGACCATGGTTAAATTCATTCGAAACAGATGAAATTTTTTAGTGCACTTCCTTATATCCATAATAATGAGACTCTTTTCTTTTTTATGCTCATATATAATCCATTTTATATTGATTGGTTGATGAATTAATCATACTAATAGACTAGAACTAGGGTTCAATTTAAGAATTTTTGAGGAATTCATGATATGTTCCTCCAAGAAAATGGATCTTATGAATTAAAATACTCCCCTGTAATTTAAAATAATATTTATTCCTTTGATAGAAATTTTTGATATGTGATTCTATAACCATAATTCATGATATAGAATTCTAGTGAGTATCTTTTCTAATATTACTTTTTGATGTACCAGATCCAAAAATATGCATCCTTGATGTGTGATGACATTCTATATGGGTTTTTACTTTGATTGAGAGTTTATCCATGATGAAATTTTTATTTAGTCATCAAAAATGTTTTCATATGAAATTAAATACCAATTAAGAATCATTATTGAACATGTTTCAATGTTATATTTCATGATTTCTTCATACTTTGATGTCCTATCTTGATTTTGAATTTATGTGGGCAAGTGAATATCCTACTAGAAACATTTATTATAATTGGTACCATGATTAAACTTGTATCGTGTATGATAATGCTTGATGTTGATGACATGTATAATAGGATTTTAATTTTTTATAATAATGGTATATTATGGTCTTCATTTTATAGAAAACCATGTTTTATTTCATTCCATGCATTTGAGGTATTTTTATTTGTTCAATGAATAATATGAACATCATGATATGGTTATCCAATAAAGGATTACTATTAATTTCTTTTTAATATTTAGATGATGGACCTGAGAATGTGGTATTTATAAAATGATGAATTATGGATGATATATGATTCACTTGATTCCTAGTGAATTCCTTGTCTCTTGATTACACGATGGCATGTGGATATTGAGTTGAATGATAATCTGATATATGATTCACTCCAAATTATGTACTAATATAGTTCTTTGTGGATTGGGTAGCCCATGGGTGCTAAATTTGTGAATTTATATGCTTTCATATGAATTTATTTTTATCATGAAATACACTAGTTATTCGTATGAACACATTTTATGGATTTATTGGTAGTGTCCTATTATATTTTATTACTCAATCATAACTCATGAACTTAATAATCCTATAGAAGTATTATATAAGAATATAACCAAGGGAAATGGGCGTTTGATAGATAGTTGAGTAAAGGAACATTGAACTGGGATATGTAATTTTAAAAACACAATAGGATAATTTAGATTTATTAATTTTTCCGGTTAAACTATTACTATGGTTTTCATTTCCACACTAGAATTTCAATTATTTAAATTATTACATGTGGGCCATATGATATTTTTTAATACTATTTGTGTACTCAGATTTTTTATTTTTATATAAATTGTTGGGGCATGGATTTTAACTGATGGTATAGTATCCTCACATATTGCGTTTAGTCAACCTCTATTATTTTGGTATGCATTCGTGAGGTCGTGTGGCTCACTAACATAGAAGCTATCATTTGGTCATGTCATTAAATTAATCATAACCCATATTTATTATGAATTGTTTATATATCAAAAATAATTTATTCTAAATTTTTAGCTTTTATTCTATTTAATAATTGTGTTTCTATTTATATATATTTTAATATTTTTTCACATCTTGATATTGGTTAAGAAAATTCTATTCTTAAGAACTATTTTCCTGTTTTTAAAATTCATGGGATCTAGTTCCTAACAATGTGTTTCATCACATGTTTGAGAAGTTGATTGTATGTAGGAATGTGTAAATTAATTTATATTAAATTTTAGTAATTTTTTTTATAGTATTATTCAATATATATATGGGTTATGGTCTCTTGTTGATGGGATAATCAAAATCTATTTTTGGGATGCAATAATCTAATAAATGAATGAATGTTCCCATCATTTTTTACGTAACCATCATAGGAGAGCTATGGGGAATGAATCCATGGAAGTTTATGGAGAGTTTTGGGTGTCTCATCAACCTGATTACATCCCCACATAGGCTTGGGATGATTTATATGGACACTCACCTTTTAAATAAATGATTTCGAACATAATTGCATAACTGAGGATTAAATTAATAACTCAAATGATTTTTTGATGTTTATTGTCTTTGAAACTAGGTAAATATTTCATTAATTACATAAGAAAAACAAAAAAAAAGAATTTATTTAATTGTATTGAAAGAATCAATTATTATTCTAGCCTAGGTCAATTAAGTACTAGTGATTTCCTAGGGACATTAATCAATAGAAAATAGTTATCATAAGTCATAGTATAGGATAAAAAAATTAAATTTAATGATAGAGATCACCAAGGAGAAAACATGAGGAATTAAATGAGTGAATAATTATATGTGCATGATACATAACAGGTAATGGTAAAGAAAACATAAAATGAGACATTCATAATAAAACCAACATTGACTATCACCATGTAATCATAAAACATAATTTCTAAGATTATTCAATTGGGTTTCAAAAAACAGGTCATATATAGAGATTAATTATTTACCAAATTCACTATAAAACTATAAGAGAACATCCATAAAATGTATAAATTAATGTGATATACATTCCTCATATAAAAAATCATTTTATAAATAATCTATGGAGAAAAATTAATGGGTTTCATTTAATGTGATTGATTTCATAATTTTTTTATAAGTGAATATTACATCCATTTTAAACCACAAAAACAAAATATTTGTTTCATACATGAAGATTAAAAATCATTAAATAATTTTTTTCATCTTGGTTAATAACCATTGATAAGATGGATTTTTTGGACTTCAAAATAATATAATATTTCTTGTGAATATATAAATTATTTAAATGATTTCTCCATAATGAAACATCTATAACCTAGATTAAGGAATGGATAAAATTAGAGGAAAAAATGATTCCCATAGGTAAATTTTTTCAGTAATAGTGTAACAAAATTGTCATGAAAAAAGTGTAATTCAATATTTTGAATACAAACCACAAAAGTGGTACTTGAATGGATATGAATAAGCGGAGAGTTCTTTTATAATGAAGTGTTTCTTTCTATAACATGATGATGAGGCCTTAAGACCTTAATGAAACATTGGAGGCAATATTAATAAGGTAAAATGACAGAAGATCGATTTAAAATAGATATAGAGTTTATAGGAATGGTTGAATGTGTGATTATTTATATTAAACGCATATGCATTGATTAATAATATCAAAACATAGACCATGTAATTATATGTTGTTTAAAATGGAAAACCATTGGCTTACCAATTGATTTTTTGAAAAGTTTTAGAAATTTATGTCATGTTTTATAATATTTTTATTAATTATAAAAGAAATACATTTTTTATAATTACTTGTGTATCGAAATCTAAAATTTCAATAAAATAGTGTTTTTAAAATCATTATTTACATTTTTGACTTCAGAATGACATTTATTGGATTGGAAATTGAGTTACATCCATTGAAATAAATATTATTAATAAAATACCAAAATTTTTGTCATCGAATCTGTTTTATTTATTATTACCTTACTATTACATATATATAATGTCCTAAGAAACCATAAACAGAAAAATATTATTTTATATTTATTAAAAAAATAAATTATTTTAGAAAAATATTAACATTTGAAACTATCCTAATTTAAACATGTTGAATTAACATATAATTTTTTTATCAAAATAATTTCCCAAATATTATAATTAAATCTCTTAAATAAAATATAGCTATTTATTGATATATTATATTCTTTATTACATATAAACATTCTCCCACTTACAAAAAAAGCATGGGTCATTATAAATTTATATTATCATTGAAATTTAAATTATAAAACTATAAATTTTACTTAAAATAATTTTATTTATAAAAAAATATAATATATTTTCTGAAATTACAATTATGTATTATTTTTATTCAAAAA
The DNA here is from genome assembly GCA_963277665.1 of Viscum album. Classification (NCBI taxonomy): domain Eukaryota; kingdom Viridiplantae; phylum Streptophyta; class Magnoliopsida; order Santalales; family Viscaceae; genus Viscum; species Viscum album. Next base: position 693,507,626 of record OY728152.1, read on the forward strand.
TAAATTTAACAAATTCCTCACATATTACAGGTCCCATATTATATTCTTTTCATTCCTTAATTGTTGTTGATATTGTTGTGACTGGTCAATGGTGAATACCAATAATGCTATAACTAACCAATGTTTTAGTAAATTAGCATCAAAAGGCATGATCCTACTTGTTGGGGCTATAATTTCTCCCATATGGATCGATTATATTTTTTCATTACCCTTTATAAACACTAATTCTGACGATGAAATCATTACCCATGTTTATAATGTTCAATAGTAATATTGAAAAATGGTTATATTTACTAATGGTTTGGTTACTTTTTCTAACAAGTATGCCACTATTATTAATAATGAGCATATTGTTTTAATGGTGATATCACTATTCAAATAGTCATATGACCTCCTATAAATAATTCATAAATAAATAATTCATTATTTAAATAAATTCCCATCATTATTCTAGTTTTGAAAAGTTTATATTGGATTACTAATGTGTTTTTCTACGTTTTATAGTTTTGATCAAGGATGTGATAAACATTGTGTATTTCAAGTATCCTAATTTCTCAATACTTGTAATTTAATTTATTTATATTTATTTACCATTGTAATACATCCAATTCTATGAGTAATTATTATTTTATAAATCTAATTTTATTAATTAATTAAATATACATTTAATAGGATTCCATTTTTAAATATAATAAAATAGTCGTTGGGAAACAATATTTTTTTATTAATGAATATTTTTTGTTATAACATTCTCCACGTTAATGATTATTATTCTTAAATTTTTTTGTCCAAATTCAATATAAATAGGTATATTTAACCATAATTTCGTATTCATGATCCCAAGGTGATTATTCTGTCATGGGACCTCTCTACAAGACGTTTAGTAGTCAGGTTGTATTTTCCTTCAAAAAATGATCCCATTGATCATGAATCTAGAACATCTAATCATCAAATTATAGTACATGATTAAATAATATACATTTCTGGTTCTAGTTTGTTTTTTGTCTATTATATACCCTCAATATAGGGACACGTGGAAGATGTTGTGGAAATTGAAATGATTTGTAGGTATCACTTCTAGATTGGAAACTATAGCCACATGAACTGGTCTATGAAGTTGGAAAATGTACATTATAATTTTTTTATCCTTTTTTAAAAATATCATTAATAATTTCAATGATGATATTTTGGGGAATAAATGATCACCGATCTGAAAAACAATGTTATTTCATCAATTGTGATCATAAATATTTTTGCATCTCCTACATGCCTTGATATGTTTTCAGATAACTTGTATATTCTCCAAAGTGTCTTTCACAATCTTTGGTACCAATGTTTTTCCTTTTCCAAAATCATCCCATAATTTTAGTGTTCTATATCACTTCCTAGTTATTACTTCATAATGGCCCATTTGAATGCTTGAATGAAAACTTTTGTTATAGAATAATTCCATAAGTTGAAGATATAGATCCCAACACCCTTAAAAATCACGTGATCTGTCCAAAAACATGTATTCATATTTTTTAATATTCCTCCCATATATACCATAAATTTGAGGATGATAAGTTATAGTCAGGATTACTGATGTATTCGCATCCATTGGAAGGCTCTTCATGAACATAAATGTAAATATTGGATCATAGTATAAATTAATTTACAATGTAAAACCATGATGTATAACCAATTTATAAAAATATAGACAAGAAATGTTCTCATGTGATAATTATTTTCATATTGAGATAAAGTGGGTAAATTTTTTGAATATATCTACTATTATACATATATATATTTTCCCTTGGATCTCTTCAAAAGTCCTAATGTAATTCCTTAGTGATGATTTATCACTTCCATACAGGTAGGGGTAGTGTTTAAAAAAATACTTTGGGTTTTACCACTTGATATTCACATTATGACAGACCAATCATATTTCAGAATTATCCACAATCTCTATTTTCATCTTATCTCCCTAATATTGATCACATATATCTCTATCAACATTAGAAATTTTAGTATATATAGAGAACAAAAAAGATTTAGCTTCATCCATCGGCTATTTCATTAACTATGTATCATATAGGGTACATATCAACATAAGAAACTTTATCACTCCACTCTTGTTCATCATTAAAATAAAAAATTATCCCATTTTTCATAGATTCAATACACTTATGTAACTGAGGATAAAATCTTTCTAATTTCATTTTCATCCCTATTAATGATGGTTGGGAAATCATTTGTGATTTGATTTATGTTGTCCCTTCCTTTCTTACATCGATGTCTATCTTTACAATGTCTATGAAAAATTTATCTCCTTTAGTCATCATCATTGCAATAATTTCAGATTCTATCCTACTCAATGGTTCAATTACATTGTTTTCTATTCATGGATTATAATATATAAAACAATAATATTCCAGGAGATGTTATAACTACCACCTTTGAATGATGTTTAGTTTCATTTATATCAATATATACTTCAGACTCTAGTGGTCGGTTTATATATTAAATGTATCCCTATAAAGATAGTGTACACATTTTATAATTTCAAATTTATCAATATATAATTCTATATCATGGGTGGAATAATTTTATTCATTAGTATTTAACTATAGGTATTCATAGGTAATCACATATTCATTTTTCCTGAGTATGTATCCAATTCAACTCAATGATGAATCACTATAAATGAAAAACCAATCCCCATTATAGACTAATGTTAGTAAAGGTGCACTAAAGAACATATTATTTAGCTGATGGAAACATTATTTACAGTAATTTGTTATGATAAAATTAAATCCCTTTAAATTTATCTTGGATAGTGAATTAAAATATCATTATATATTTTTTTAAAAATGTTTTATAGAATCTGGGTGTATAAATGAGACTACGAATCATAGTTACTATTTTTTAATGTGTCCAATACTTCAACATCATTTTTATTGGATCCACTAATATTAAATCACTAATCAAAATGTTTTCCATAAATGTGATTTGTGGTAACAAATACACACATTTTGTGGAATTTTTAAAAAACTGGTGTTCCTTATAGCTTTTTATATGAACCATATATGATTCTAATTCTCTTTATTAGTTTTTGTATATATCATAATATCATAAATAATGACTACAAAAAAAATACCATTTTTGAACCTAAAGAATATATTCATAAAATAAAAAAATATAGAAGAACAATTAGTCATGAAATATTTAATAATAACAAACTCATAATATCCATATCATGTTTAAATGTTTTCTTTTAAAATATATTCTCTATTTACTCTCTCTAGATGATTCCTTAATATGAGGTCAATACTGGAGAAGATTTTAACCCCATTAAGATAATTTAACGAATAATCTAACCCTAGAAAATATAATTATTTATTTACTAATATAACATTATGTTATCTCTAATCAATAAATATTCCTATTAATATATCATTTTTCATATCAATGAAATCATGTTCCCCCCAAGACGATATACTCGAATGAATACAAACATTCTCTAAAAGATCATGAATTTGATTCATTAATTCCTCTAAATCTATAAATGATATTTTTTATGGGGTGTTTTGTAAGTACATGGATCTAAGTATATGTTAAATTGAGAATTATACCACTCTTTATGGGGGATGCAAATGTATTTAATTAGTTATTATATCAATATATTCCATTACAAATGGTTAATCTCTTTAACCACACATAACATTTAATCAAATTATTTCATAATTTATTACATAGATCATTCAATAAAAAAATCCCCAAAAATAGAATGTTATAGTTTCTATTATAACTAAATATGAAACACCATTAATTGAAATAGGGATATAACAACATTATTTGAAATTATATAACATGCCCTAAAATTCCATTGATCTTTGAAAACTACACTAGATAACGTATGGTAATGGATTGGAAGGGGATGAGCTATAGATCCTAGTATGTGAATAATCAATGTAGTAAATGATGAAAGTTATAAAATTTATTAAATATGAATATCAATGTTACATAAAATATGTTATAATTATAATCAAGAACATCAAACCATGATTATTATTATAACATTAGGGAATGGTATGATTTTGGAAACAACATTAATCACTACATCAATAGCATAATTCAACTCAAAACACAATAACATAATAACATAGTGTGATTAAGATAACCAATAACTAAAAATTCATAGTATCTCATTATATAAAAATATTACCAAAATTCATTCTTGAGATATGTAATTCAGGTCCCACCCGTTACATTCATATCATGTACAAGGATTTCGGTTCCATATAAAATGATGATTTTAGTTTATTACAAATTAACAATTCAAAATATTTTTTTGGTAATTTTGTCTGATATCCATGCATTGGATCAAAAATATGAATATTTGACGTATCAAAATTTTTATTAGTCTACATGTTGTAATATTTAAAAAATTAATTGATAAAAATATATTTTTTTGTGATAAAAATTTAGAGGTTTTCCACTACATTACTAGAATCAAAAAGATTCAATCATATGTTATTGTTTTATCAAAAAAATTGTATATATCATCATTCTTCATATCAATTTCATCATTCAACAAAGCGGTTTCATGTATTGAAATGATACATGGATTAATGAATCCAAACTGTACATCACATGGTTTCTCCATTAAATAGTAGTGATATAAATTCCTAAATAAAATATGATGAGTTTTTAACATTAATGAATATTTTTATCACTATTTGATAAAATATTTATGTAAATGTACTTTATGTATGTATTCAGAATTGAGACTCCAATAAATTCCAAAATAAAAATATCATTTACACTCACAAGATGAACTGTAACTGTATATAATGTTCCAAAATTTCTTTTTCATGTGGAATATAAGACATGTTTTTATCATTAAATGTGGCATCAACATGTTGTTAGACTGGTAATAAATTATTCTCATGAACTAGAGGTGAGAAGGTAATCCTAGAAGGTCCTTTTTATTTACTGGTGTATTCACTAGACTCTCTTGATCTATCTTACGATTTTATCATAGCTTTATTCATCTATAAATCAATACCTCAAATTAATCCATTTTTCATAATTGGTTTGGTGTTATACAAAAGAATTTTTTTAAGACATACCTCATGTAACATTAAAATATTATATGGCCATGCTATAATAGTTCCAATAGAATCATTAACCATTGTAATATCTAAATCATTAAGTTGAACCAGAAATACAATGGTAATTTTTAGTGGTTCCTCATTCCTTACTCCCATGTAATCATTTGGAATTTATTTATTCTATAGCTTGATCCCTAAATATAATACACCATACCATTCAAAGAATTGACGGGAAAGTATGTCGACATATATAAATCAAAAACAAATTTAACCAATAAAAATTAATTAATATAAATTTATCAAAATTTATTAGATTCAAACTTAGGAGAAATAGTAATCAGAACATTTATTACCTCATGTAGGGAATTATGTTTAGGGGAATGACTAGCCTGAGATCTAGTGGGGTAATTTCGTTCATCTTGTGAAGATCATTGATCCATCATCAGTTCAATTTGATCCTTTCTCATATATTTACTTTCTACAACAAATCAAAAAATAATATATTAAAATACTTATATTTAACCCTAAAATGAATTCATTATCTTATATGTAACATTTTATTTGGTTTTATCTACAACAAATATATTGAAGGATACACTTCACAATATAATACTCTAATAAGACCTTATTGATTGGACCACATCAAAGATATTGATAGTAGTATTTCATCTGGTATGGTTGCAGATAATTCTTGTGTCTAAACCATATAAAATGAAATTTATGATCAGTATATATTTTATTGTAATATTGTTATAATTCATAGTGAATTGTTATTTGGTTATACATACATATGTTTCTTGTATATTTTTTTCATCATCTACTTTACACAATTTTTTTCTTTGAGAATCCTTCTATATCACATGATGTGGGATCGCAGTGGCTTCATTTTATTATTCATAAATTGGTATATAATCAATGAAACATATGATGTGTCATTATACATAAAACTTTTTTTAATTTAAAATACATTGAAATTTATTCTATAGTGAATTGTACCACAGAAAATCTTTGTGATAGGGGTACAATTGTTTTGATTGACAATATTTAATTTCAAAACACTTTTTTTTCATAAAATTAACATTTTTGAATCAAATTGTTTAAACTAAATAATGTAAAATAATTTTTTATTGACTATAATTCACATGAAATGATTTCACATTGTGAATACTGAATAATTCATACCATGTTTCTTGATTTGTAATTTGTGCATGACTTTCTTGTGGGTGGAACATTACATTCCCCTCATAATCCATAAAAAGTAACATTGTAGGATTTTTTGGTCATCATCAGTCGATTTGAAATTAGAAATTATAAAATATTTCTAATTTAAATATTTTCTAAAATATAAAATTTTCTTGGATTAATGAAAATTTGATCAATATTTCATTATATAATTTTTTTTAAAATATAGAAAATATATCCTTACATTACTATTATATCATTCAAAAGTGTTTCTGTCATTACATGATGGATAATGATCCCCGTATATAAATAAATTATCACATTAATCCCCATTGTGACCCAAATATAATTAATGAATATTGAAATATTGTTGTCAAAAGACAAGCTTCTTTGAATCCATCCAACATCAAATTTTATACCCTTATACATTTCCGTGATAATTTTACTGTACATTGTGATTCTACTTCAATTTTTTTCTTCGTAACAATAATGATCCCCTAATAATTCTACTATAATTACAAATATAGACTTTTCATTGTTGTAATTGGTGACATCATCAGTTGAGTATGCATTGTCTACATGAGTAGTAAAATATTTACCTTATAATGTGTTAATATTGTATATAATAGATTATATTATGAGAAAAATCATAGTATATTAAAAAAACCTTAATCATGTCATTATAATATATTTATTTTTTAAAGGATGATGAGATCTTGATCCTATATAGAGCATCCAAAAACCATCATAATTATCCCCTCTAACATTCAATATATTGTATTCCATTTAACCGACATGAAATGATTGTGATTTACTAATTAAATGGCCATCCTTGATTGAATTATCATATGACCCTATGTTATTTTAATATCTAGTAGTAAAATTGATCAATTATTTTCTGTGGATGTAATACATAAAATAATAGCACTACTTGTGATCCCATAATTTACAGATCATCATTTTCAACATAATTTCTGAAATTCACATTCATGAACTAAATTTAGTCAAATTTCATTGTTCTATTACTGTCAAAAGATTTTAAAATGAAAATCATCAGTTGAATTTTTTATAATAAAACTCATATATCAATTCCATAATGATGAAATATATCATATTCGTAGAAAAGGGATATTTATCCTTGGAACCATATAAGTTAATTGTGTCTGCCACATGCATAACTCCATTTGTTTCATCTTACTCTAGTAATAAAGTTATTTTTCATACAACATGTATCCATTTTTTACAAAAATAATATAATATTTAACATTTTTATTTAGTCCCCTGGAAATCCATCAATGTTATTTGGAAATAGATTTCATATTTTTAGTTAAATCATTATAAATTTGATCATTAAACCATCATATAAACTACCGATTATGTGTATTTAATATCCATCCTTCATTCATTGATGGATTTAAATCTCTATGAATTTATTTGTTTGATTTATTGTATTGATAAACAATTTCAGAATTAGGTAAAATTTAATGGTTTGATTTCTTCCACTCTATAATGGTAATTAATACAAAATATCTTCTATAAATACAGAAATCTCTATGGCACATTCATTAATGAGTAATTTGTAGATGTAAGATGCAAATATATAACAGATAATTGGTATTTAATTCAATATATTCTACCAAAATATATAATTAATCAGTAAATCTTTTGTATTTCTTTTCTTCTTGACATACCATATTAAAATATCAATATTATTTTAAATGGGTTATTTCCATCTTTAATGGATGAGGCCACATAGTGAAACCTCCATCTCACGAACTACGCTAGGTCACCATCCGACCCGGTGGTCGACCCTGTCCGCGGCAAGGCCCGAAGGGTGTTCCCGATCCCCACAGGATGTCACAAGTTCCCGGGATTCAATAAAATAAACATGGAACAATTTACCCGAATAAATAAAAAAATAAAATAAAAACAACAAGATGAAAAAAAATTAAATCTAAAACAGATTAATGAACATGAACATAATCTACAATCAGAATTTTTTTTACAAATCGATCCAAAATACCATAAAAGGAACGAAAATAAAGGAAAAACCAGAAACACTAACTCAAACCTCTATACACTATGAGGTGAAACAACCTCATGCTCCAATCCCCAATCCAACATGAGGATGTCGCTGACAATGAAAACCACCAATGATGGGCATGAAGCCACCACCTGGAATATAGAAGAAATAGAATCTACATACACCAAAGGTTGTATGTAGGGTGTGAGATAAAAGCCCAGTAGGACACCACTAAGAAAAGGTTCCACACATAATTATTAAATGATGAATACATATGCAGTTTAATAGAATAAAAATAAATAATTGCTCAATGAATTTTAATTAAAATAGGTTTAAGGGAAGACTACTCTAAATGGAAAACAACATAAATTAACACACACACTCACTCACTCACTCACACACACACATTCATGGTAACCCCAACGTCACATCATGTTCTGACGGTGAGTGTAGAGAAAAAGAGGAGCACAATACATGGAAGAGTCCCTAAAGATACTAACGAGATGTGGGACCCTATAACATCACTTATCAGTGAAAAAAGATACAGGAAGACAACAATATATGTTATCGTGAACGACCCACTAGTAGGTCTACCCATCCATAACCTAGTGGTCTCCATATATCATCCAAAAGTTTAGTAAGTGTTGTAGTCGTCAATCCAGCTAAGTGAAACTGGGCTGATACCACTTCTGAATCACTAGCACACAAGATTTAGTCTTTCCACCTCATACCTAGGATTCCTGTTTGTTCTCAAGTTGTTACGATTTCAAGTCTTATGTCATAATCACATACTCAGACCAAACCAGACACTACACACACAAAAACCCACCATTTTCACACACAAAGGCCACTTGAAATAATAAGCACACTATGAATATCCCAAAACTAAATATGCATCACTCACACAACCAAATTATAGACTGCACAGTCAAAAAATTCACTTTCATTATAATACACACCACTAACAGAATTTATTAAACAAATTTCACACATGTTGCATGACATTATGCACCATAAATATTCAGCCAATTTATCCAAAAAAAAAATTCACCCTTAATAATTATTTAATAAAACAACCCAAATTTTTCATAAATAAATTTTAAAGTGAAAAATACTGCTTTCCACACAAGACCGACCCAAACCCCCTTACACGACCACACACACACAATGTCACCCCTATAAACATAGTCTATATTATGCATGCAGTTAAAGAAGCCACCCATAGAGTTGAGAAGACCATTACTACAATTACACAAACCTCAAGAACAACTTGCCAACCCATTTAAAAATACACCCCATGAATAAAATGCCAAAATCCACTCAAAAGGTCATTTATGATACAATGCGTATAGACACTAAGCGAAAACACCACTTGCACTATGTGAACATTCTGTCAAATAATTTGCACAATTAACTCTCCAAACAATAAATATACATGGAACCAACATCATCGGTGTGGACCGCCTTGACAAAAATGTTGTGAAATGTCCATTTCACTTCCACAGCACCTCAAACAATACAAATAAACCCTAAAATTTAATAATCGATTCCATCACACCGTAAATGAACCAATAAATTAAAATGAAAATAAAACATCAAAGGAGATAAATTTTTCATTAATAAAATTAATTAAATAACATAGTAGATTAATTAAACATGATAATTAATTATTCAGATAATAATTAAGAGTGGAACCACCAAACTGGAAAGTATAAAAACATCTCAACTTAGTGCACAAACTCCAATCACCCTCTAGTTGCACCACAAGAACTTCGATTCGACACTAAAAACTAGACATCAAACACAAATTACCACAAATTGAAATTAAATAACATGAGGAACTAATCCAAAATTCCACCAATGATAAGAAAAAACTGTCCGAGGTAAGATGCACTTGCGAATAGGGATGCGAGAGGCCAACTATGTATTATGAGGTTGCTGGAGTTGAGCCGTGTCAATAAGATATGTTTGTCAGACCTGCAGGACAATTGGGGGTGTAGACTACAAGAGAGAAATCCAACCGAGGTGGAACTGGGATGCCGGTCGGTGAATTAACAAGGGGGGGCATGGGTGATGTGGCATGGTGGTTGCGGACTAGAGTGGAGGAGATGTTCTGGTTTGGTGCGCTGGAGGAGGCCGCGCTGGAGGGGAAAACAAGTTGAGGTGACAGCAGCGATAGGACGGAGATTTGTGTGTGGGTTGCAGGGACAGTGCACAGGAGGTTCTATGAACGATGCGAGGGATCCAGAGCAGGTAAGGGTGCCGACCTTACAAGTGGAATGCCTCTAGGGTTACAGTATGACGGTAGATGTTGGATACGAGGGAGAAATGAGGGAGAAAGAGGTGAGGTGCGACGCACCACGATGGAAGAGGGAGGGTGGAAAAGAGGAAAAAATTTAAAAATGATATAAAATAAAACTAAATAAAATGAAAATCGAGAAAATATAATGTGGATAAAAATTAATATGAAAAAAACCACAACCTAGTAGAAATTAACATAATCCATTCTAAATAATAATAATAATAATAATAATAATAATAATAAGTTAATTATCCAATAATTATAACATTAATTTAACATCTGTGACCAATTTAATATATCAATTGAAATAATAATAATAATAATAATAACCAAATTGATTCATTTACATAAATGATCATAATATTTTTAATAATACTAAAGTAATAAAATCAGTTACAAAATAATTTTATTAATTGATGAGTATTGACTTCGTGCACAGACGCGTGTGTGGTCACGACATAGTTGCGTATCCCTAAAATAATAAATTTATTAATAGAACGTTCCCTTATCAATGTTGGGAGCTACACCCAGTCGCGCATACAGTCGTGCACCCATATAAGATGTAAATTACTTCTAAAATAGAACTTGTTCAAACCTCATATCAAAAGAAAGACTTACTGTAACGACCCAATGTCTTTAAATGGAAATTACCTTATTATATTTACGTCATAAAGTCTCATAAAATTACAAAATAATGAACTACTAAGTGATAAGTGACCTTTGAACACTATTTTCTAGCTTCTGTGTTTGGAATTTCGAAAATCCACAATACAAGGTTCGGTCCAAGATGTTTTTTTGGAATCTAATAAAACAAAAATAATTTCTAGTGAATAGTAACCAACCCTAATGAATATTAAAATTCCCTTATGAATAGTTATATACCGTAATGAATAGTAACCTCACCAATGGTGTTATAAAAATAATATTCAAGTTGGTAGTATTATATACCAATATTTTGGAATGAGTTAATAAATGTTTTAAATCTGGTTTTGATAATAAATTAATATTTTAATTAAATATTAAAATAATCATTTTTAGAAAATTATTTTTAAAAAATTTACGTCATTTTTTTATTCAACGTGTCCATAAATGGTTAGGTTGAATTTTTGGGATTTATCTGAAATACTAGAAATTTTGATGAACAGTGAAATGCAATCATAACAAGATAAATACATTAATTATGAAGTCATGATGATGTTTATCTGATGTAAGAACAATAATTTCGGATTAACATGCTATATTTACTAATTTTGGTCACGGAACCATCACTATTCCTTGTATTGAGGGAAATTAATAATATATTTAATAAATAATTGGGAAAACCCTCTCCTCCTTCACTATAAATACCCCCTCTCTTTAATTCATTTGCTCACACCTCTCAAGGATTATTCCAAGCCAAAATTCTACCTGAATACCCTCCCAAGCTCCATACCCACGTCCAATGCTTTCTGGTCTTTCCAAAAGTCCAAAATCAAAGCCCCTAAGAGGAGTCTAAAAGAGAGGAGATCAAAGGGTAAGAACCCTCTTACGTTTTCAAGTGTTTTGTTTTCATTTTATTACTTTTCCTGTACCCTCTTCCCCTTTCTATATCCAAAAGGGATGAGAGCTCCATAATCACATATATTATGGATTCTAATCATTTAAATGTAAAATTCCATGCATCATACTTCTCCTCCTCTACCTCATGTTATATAATTAAAACAACGTATGTGATCTGTCAAATTACCGACATCATGGATAATATGTTTTCAAATTCTTTTATCATTTTGTTTGTGGTCATGAAACAATTTATGTTATGGTTGAACCAGATTATTATATATATTATAATTCCTATTTAAGGTTTTTTAATCCCCATACAGTCATGATATTAAACAATAATACAAAACACGTAAATTATGGCCAAAACCGTTAAAATTAATTCATGTGTTTATCATTATTGATTAATGTAAATGATCTATTTCACTCAACATAACAAAATTAATTTTGTAACCATGTAACATAATGAATGTACACTAATGTTATAAAACATCATATATAGACAACCACATTTATCCAACAATTTATTTGAACCTAAATACAATTGAACCAGTCATTAAAACCAATGAAACAAACAGACCCGAACAATGTAATTGAACCTTGTAATCAATAAAAATGTCTATAAATGACCATAAAAGGTATTTCTGAATATTTTAATTTTATATAAGGTTCTGGAACCATGGATTAATAAACCTAATTTGACAATTCATGTCATTAATATCTAATGGAGAACACCAACATACCTAAGTTAAGGGATCCTCTCAATTTCTCCCTTATTCAAGATTGTTCAAAGTGTTAGGACATGTTGTGTGTAATTATTAATTATGGTGTATGATTTTTAACCTCCATCATTATGCCATATTTTATGTATAGGTGATGATAATTCCCTTTCCTCTCTCACTAATGCCCCTCAAGTTCTCATGATACCATGCCGATAATCTGTAAGGAATTTTACCTGAACGTATTGTATTTTTTGGGTTGACTTATCTACCTTTCTACCAAAATTATTTTTTCTTATTTTTTCTTTTTAAAACTGAATTTTTTTTACATGTCCCATGTTTATTTATCAGGACTCTTTCATGACTTTCTTTTGGGGATATTCCTGCTTTTATGTGATTCTCTCCTTATTACATCCCGATAAGTGAACCGTTTTAATGGAACATCCCAAATTCATTCCTATAATCAAGTGTACCCTATCCTCTATTATAAGTCATCTATTTCATTATAAAATAAGTATTCTTATTATGAAAACCCACCTTTCCTACTTCTGGTTTTATAAAAAAATATTATGTCTCTTTTCTTTTTAAGATATATTCGATGTTTTCTTAAAACACACTAAAATGTTTTGACTCAATGATTCCTAAAAACTATTATTAAATTTTATCACTTCAGTTTGTTATCTCTTGTCATGATTTATTCCTTTATACATTATTAGTGTCTATTTATGATTTAATTAATTTTTTCATGGACGCTTGTAAGTTACTCCCATTTTTATCATGCATCATGACGTGATTGGTTCCCATTTCTTTCCTTGGGTACTCTTATGTTTATGTATGATTGATTATGCGAGATTAGTTATATGGAAAGAATATACATGAATATGATTAGATGTGTGCACCCAGATAGCACTCTAATGCATTGTGTAAATTTAATGTCTCCGGAGAAGTTTATGGGAAAATGGTCCGAGCGATTAGCCTTAGCTTATGCTACTATGGGAAATGATATTGGAAGTTAGCCTTGACTACTACTAAAGTCATTTTTTACGTTTTTTCCACCTCACTAAGAAACTATGCTTATATAATCACATTCTTATATGATCCCATGATTTTTTTTCTTCCTTGTTTTTATGATCCCATGTTTATATGTTGTGATTCCATATAATCCATGCTTCCAAAATCATTATGTGAATCCTCCTGACTAATGTTCTTGGACTTTATTCTTTTGTTCTTTCCCTTACTGGGATATTTAGATCATCCCTTTGTTCATGTTTTCCCCAGGGTACCCAATGAAGAATTATGGGCTCAAAGGAAGTTAGGAGCTCATTATGAAGATTAAATAAAGAAGTGTTTTTGGCCCCATGTTTTGTTATATATATACGTAGTCTTCCAAGACACTAAACATAATGATTCTTTGATTGTACTCTAGTGATGAGTTTTGTTTAAAATCATGAAATGTTATGTGTTAAAGTCTAGGGTTTCTATAGTTGTTATCTAAGGATGGTCTAGTTATTTTTGGAGATTAAGAATAGAGAACTTTAGTGAGAACCTTAAGGATGAGACTACGTTTAATAAAATAGTCCTAAATTTTGGTGAGTATAGAGTAAGTGGATTATCAAGAAAATACATCCCTTTATGGATACGAGCAGGTAGGGGTGGCTCTAGCACATATGTATCCTAGGGTTAAAACACAAAAACATAGCTTTGAGATGGACTCGAACGGGATATGGTGCACGACAACGGGTATTCCTTAACTCTTGGTTAGGACACTCTCACCGGATATGCTTTGGTAGATTCAGGAGCATAGTACAAACCTTTATTAAAAGAAAAAATAACGTACAAATATATGTTAAGAAATAGATTGAGGATAACCTAAATGTAAACATATGGAATAACAAGTTAGGATGTACTTCTTCTTTATAAGATTATCTATTAATGTTAAATGTTTCCATTCTATGATCAATATCTAAGTATTGAAGACCTATAATTATTTGTTCATTTGAATAATTAATGGTGGGAAATAGAATATCATGTTTAAACAACCAATGTGATAGGAAATTTGATGGTTTTCCTAATGATATTCCTGATGTGATGGAATCAGGTGGTCAAATCTTCCTAGAAATACTTTCATAGATGTCACGAGTTATGAATAATAACTTGAATCATGTGGAACATCCCCCATCCACCATGGAAAGATAAAGTTTTCATAGATTCCTTCATGTAGAAATGACCTCCCATGTTTAGCGTGTCCTTCGATCCCCATCTCACCGAGCAATCCATTGACTCCATTGAAAAGATTTTCTTTATCCTCCAGTTCTTAGAAGAAGAGAAAGTTGTACTGGTAGTCTATCATTTTAATGGGTAAGCTGATCAGTGGTGGACACTAATCATGAATACAAAGTCCCAAGAAAAAATTTATTCTATATATTGGGAGGAATTTAAGAGCTTTTCTTTCAACAAATATTTTCCTCGAACCCTCTATGTCAATATGGAAAGTGATTTCCTCAGACTCAAGCAGATGAAAGATGAGTCAATCAGGGCGTATGAAGGAAACATTACAAGTTTTGCATGGTACGCATATGGCTTTGTCATGATCACTGAATGAAAAGTTGATCTCTTATTTAGTGGACTAATGCCAAGTCTAAGAATATATTTGGTGATTCAATACTAAGACAGTTATGATGAAATTGTCTGTTGTGACCTCAATGTAGAAATGGAGATCAGAAACTCTCAGTGGTCTCATGGGCCCAGTGATAAGAAGTGGAAAGTGGAAAACATCATGGGTGTCCCCTCAATCAAATCCCATGATAGAAGGATTTGAAATTCTCCCCTTTCAAAAATTGTGGGAAGAAGCATCCCGATAATTGTCTGAAGGGAACAAATAATTTGTTCAAATGCAGAATGTTTGGTCATCTAGCCATGAATTTCCGAAGGGGTATGAAAAATACCGCTAATGTAGAAGATGAAAGGAAGGTTTCGATCAACACTCATCCAGCAGTGCAGTGTTATAACTGCAAGGAGATTGGGCATTATTGGAACAATTTCCCTAAGTTGAGGGTTGCAGCGGCAATCAACAACAACATCCAATGAAACAAGGAAGGGGTTATGCTTTAACTACTGCTGAGGTGGAGCCGAAAAACGATGTGGTGACAGGAACACTTGCTATTCATTCAAGAATAGAGACTATAATATTTAATTTTAGTTCTATGCATTCTTTCATATCATGCATGTTTAGTAGAACTATTCAAACACCACCTCAATATTTGGGGGAAAAATTATCATTGAGAATAGCGAATGGGGAAACTATTGCATCCATGGACTATAACTCCTTCCCGATTAATGTTTGTGTACTAAACCTCCCAGAAAATCTTGTCTTACTTCCTTTAGTGGAATTTCAAACTATCTTGGGAATCTATTGGCTGTATTTGTAGAAGTCCAACATCAACTATTGGGAAAGTGATATTACTCTTCACATCCTGAAGCATCCTATAATTTGTTACAAGTAAAATGAGGAAGATGAATATCCTTTCGAATCATCATCTCAAGTGTGGATATTTCTTCCTTATGAGCATCCATATCTAGCTCAAATGATTGATAGAAAGCATAGAATCATGCTTGAAGACATGCCCATCGTGGGGGATTACACTGATCTATTCCCTGAAGAGTTTCATGGTCTACCTCCTCACCGAGAGGATGAGTTCTCAATTGAACTTATCCCAGGATCTCTTCCAATATAAAAGACACCTTATAGAATGGCCGCTGTAGAGTTAGAAAAGCTGAAGAAGCAGTTACAGGAGAATATAGAAAAGGATTTTATACACCCGAGTTCTTAACTGTGGGGTGATCTAGTCCTCTTCATCAAGAATACAGATGGATCAATGCGCCTCTACATTGATTATTGAGAGCTCAATAAAATCACAATAAAAACAATTATCCCCTTGCACGACTAGATGACTTGTTCTATCACCTATGTGGGGCCAGTTATTTCTCTAAGGTGGACCTTCGTTCAGGATATCACCAACTAAAGTTGATGAAGGAAAATATTCCCATGACTACCTTTCGAACGAGGTATTAACAAATGACTTCATACTGATGCCCTTCAGACTCACTAATGCTCCATCAATTTTCATGGATTTAATGGATTGAGACTTTAGATATTACCTCAAAAAATTAGTGGTGGTCTTTATTGATGATATTCTGATATAATCCAAGAAAAAGGAGGAACATTAGGAGAATTTGGAATCTATGTTAATGACACTGCAATGAGAGAATTTGAATGTAATGTACAGAAAATTTGAGTCCTGGATAGAGGAAGTATCATTCATGGGGCATGTTATCACTAGGAAAGGGATATATGTGGACCCTTCCAAGATGAAGGCAATTGAATATTGGCTGATACGAACTTATGTAACGGTGAACCACATATTTTTGGGTCATTGAGTGTATTAACGACAATTTGTGAAGAACTTTTCATGATAGTCAAATCCAATGACCAAGCTAACATGGAAGGGAGTAAATATTTTCTGGACACAGGAGTTTGAAGAATGTTTCAAGGAGTTGATAAAGAGGCTTATCACTGCGCCGATATTCACACTCCCTTCAAGTGGAGAACTCATTGTGGTTTATAGTGATGCTTCTATGAAAGGCTTAGGTTGTGTGCTAATTAAAAATGATAATGTGATAGCCTATGACTCAAGGAATATGAAAATCCATGAGCAAAACTATCCACCGCTTGATCTGGTTTTAGCAACTGTGATCTTTGCCTTGAAAATATGGCGGCATTATCAATATGGGGAAACATTTTGGATATATATGGACCACAAGAGTCTCAAATATATATTCATAGAGAAAGAGATTAATATACGCCAACGAAGATGGATAGATCTCTTAAATGATTATGACTGCTCAATCCCCCACTATCGATGTAAGGAAAATAAGGTGGAAGATGCTCTAAGTAGAAAGGATCATGCATCTTTATCAGTGATGAAAATACAAAGGGATCTGATCTTCTTATATTAGAAATGGATGGACATGTGAGTCATTAAGGGAGGAACATCATCAATCGTTTCTCAAATTACTGCTCAACCATCCCTGATGGAGAATATAAAGGTTGCGCAAAGAAAGGATGTGGAAATTCAGAAAAGGGTGGAAGCTGTTAAAAATGGAAAATCCTCTGATATCAAAATTGATGTGGAAGGAGTTGTAAGATTTGGGACACTATTATGTGTACCATCTAATCCAGATATAAAGAAGGTGCTATTGAATTATGCACATAGCTCGACCTTCTCTATCCATCCTGGGAGTACCAAAGTGTACCGTGATCTCCGAGAACACTTCTGGTGGGATAACATGAATAAGGAGATTACATAAAATATATCATGGTGCTTAGTATGTCTGCATGTTAATGTTGAGTGACAAAATTCCAATGGTATGATTTAGCCGTAGAAGATACACATGTGGAAATGGGAAAATGTTACTATGGACTTTGTCATGGGCCTCCTGAAGACATTGAAGGGGAATAATGCGATATGGGTTGTGGTTGACTGTCTCACCAATACATCCCATTTCATCTCTATTCAAAAAGATATTTTTATTGAACAACTTGCAATGATATATGTGAAGGAAGTGGTGAGACTGCACGGTGTTCCACTCTCAATTGTCTCTGATCGTGATCTGATGTTCACATCTAAATTCTGGAGGAGTATTCAACATTCTTTCTGTACTGAATTAAATTTTAGACGACCTATCACCCCCAAACTGAAGGAAATACTGAAATAACTATTCATACGAATGAAGATATGCATAGATCATGCTCTCTAGAATTTATAGGTGAATGGGATCAACATCTCCCATTGGTTGAGTTATCATACAATAATAGCTTCCACATGATTATTCAAATGGATCCATATGAAGGTTCTTATGGAATGCGACGTATAACTCCAACATGTGGGGATGAATTTTGACAAAGAAAGCTACTTGGACCCGATCTTGTTCAAGGGATGACTGAGAGGGTTCAAGTCATTCAGAAACACATCAAAGCTGCTCAAAGTCGACAAAAGAGCTATGCTGACAATCGTCGATGGTACTTGGAGTTCGATGTTTGAGATAAAGTCTTCCTTCCAATATATCCATGGAAGAGATTCATGCGATTCAGGAAGAAGGGGAAGCTAAGCCCAAGGTATATTGCCCCTTTTAAATCCTTAACCGCATAGGAGCCGTGGCCTATCGGCTTGCACTTCCAACAATTATGGCTCGAATTCATGATGTTTTTCACGTATCACTTATGAGGATGTACATACCTGATCCCTCAGATGTACTAAACTCAGAGGTGGTGCAGCTAGAAGGCGATCACTCCTATGAGGAGTAGCTAGTAATGATTCTAGATCAGAGAGATAAGGTTCTAGGAAAAAAACAAACAATCTTGTCAATCTGTGGTAGAGGAACCATAATTCTGAGGAAGCAACATGCGAATTGGTGGAAGCAATGAAGGAAAAGTACCAGCTCCAGTTTTTGGCTTAGTATGTAAAATGAAATTTTGAGGGCGGAATTTCATAAAGGTGGAAGAATGTAATGACCCAATGTTTTTTAATGGAAATTTCATTCTTGTATTTATTTCATAAAATCTCATGAAATAAAAACATAATGAACTACTAAGAGATAAGTGACCTTTAAACATAATTTTGTCACTTCTGTGTTTGGAATTTTGAAAATCCGGCATACACAGTTCTGTTCAAAAAGTTTTTTTGGAGTTTAATAAAAAATAATATTTATTGGTGAATAGTAACCAAAAATAATGAATAGTAACATACCCTAATGAATAGTGATATACCATAGTTAATAGTAATCTCAACAATGGTTGTATAAAAATAATATTCAAGTTGGAAGTATGATATACATATATTTTAGAATGAGTTAGTGAATGTTTTAAAACTGGTTTTGAAAAAAATTATTATTTTAAAATAATATTAATATAATCAAATATAGAAAATTAATTTTTAAAAATGGAATTCATTATTGGATTCTACACGTCGAAAAATGGTTCGGGAAAAGTTAAGGGATTTTTCTGAAATACTTGAAGTTTTTAATGAATATTGAAATACGATAATTCACAAAATTAGCAAAATACATTAATTATGAAGTCATGATAATGTTCTTCAGATGTATTTCAAATTGGGTCAGATTCACAAGCTAAATTTACAATTTTTTTTCAAGTAATCATCACTATTCCTTGTCTTGATGGAAATTAATAATCTATTGAATAAACAATTTGGAAAACCCTCTCCTCCCACACTATAAATACCCCCTCTCCTTACCTCTTTTCCTCACACCTCTCAATCATTTTTCCTAGAAATAATTCTGTCCAAATACCCTCCCAAACTCCTTCCCCATGGCCAAGGATTTCTGTTCATTCCAAAAGACCAAAATCAAAGCCCCTAAGAGGATTCTCATAGAGAGGAGATCAAAGGGTAAGAACCCTATTTGGTTTTCAATTGTTTTGATATCATTTTCATTCATTTCTTATACCCTCTTCCCTTAGACTTATCCAAAAGGCATGAAAGATCCATAGTCTCATATATTATATATTCTAATCATGTTTATGGAAAACATCATGAATCATACTTCTCGTCCTCTCCCTCACGATCTAGAATTAAAACATCGTCCGTGATGTGACAAATTATCGACATCATGGGTAATGTGTTTTCAAATTCATTTATCATATTGTTTCTGGTAATGAAACCATATATGTTGTGGATGAAACATATTATTATATCTATTATATGTCCTATTTATGATTCTGTTATCCTCATACACTCATGATATAATAAATTAATACAAAACAAGTTAATTATGGAAAAAATCGTTAAAATTAATTCCAGTGTTTATCATTAATGTTTAAAGATAAGATTCTATATCACTCTAATTTACCAAATGAATTTTGTAACCATTTAACCTAATGTATGTACACTAATGTTATATAAAAGCAACTCTTGACAACAACTTTCATCTAAAAATTTATTGGAACCAAAATACAATTGAACTTTTTATTAAAACAAATGAAACAAATGGACCCGAACAATGGAATTGAACCATGTAATCAATTAAAATGGGTATAAATGAACAAAAAAAGGTTATAATGAATATTTTCATATTATATAAGGTTCAAGATATATTGATTAAGAAACCTAATTTTACTATTCAGGTCATTAATATCATGTGGAGAACACCAACGAACCAAAGGAAAGGGATCCTATCAATTTCACCCTTATTCAACATTGTACACTATGTGAGGACATGTTGTGTGTAATTATTAATTATGGGGAATGATTTCACACCTCCCCCATACATAACTATTTATGTAAAAGTGATGAGAATTCCCTTTCCTCTCTCACTAATCCCCCCAAGTACTCCTGATTCCATGTCGATAATCTGTAAGGAATTCTACCCGAACCACTTTTATTCCTTCAGGTTGTCTTATCTACCTTTATACCAAAATTTTGTTATCTTATCATATCATGATAATACACTAAATGTTGTGTACATGTTCCATGACTATTTATGAAGACTATTTCATCACTCTCTTTAGGGTATATTCATGCTTTTAATTGATTCTCTCCTCATTACTTCCCGATAAGTGAACCCATTTTAAGGGAACTTCCTGGATTCTTTCAATTTATAAATGTACTATGTCGTCTGTTTTAAGTCACATTTGTCATTATAAAATCATTTTTTTATTAAAACACTCATGGTTTATTTCATGTTTTATAAAAAAAATTAATTCCTCTTTTCATATAATGATATATTCGATGTTTTCTTAAACCGCACAAAAATGTTTTGACTCAAAGATTATTAAAAACTATTTTTACATGTTACCACTTAAGTTTTTTTTCTATTGTTAGGATTTATGACCTTGTAAATTATTAGTGTCTATTTATGATATAATTCATTTCTTTCATGGACGCTTGTTTGTTATGTCCCTTTTTATCATGCATCATGACATTATTCTGTTCCAATTTCTTTCCTCAGATACTCTTATGTTTATGTCTGATTGATTATGTGAGATTATTTATGTGTAAAGAATATATGTGAATATTCATATATGGGTGTGCCCAAATAGTTCCCTAATTCATTGGGTAATTTTAATGTCTCATGAGAAGATTATAGGCAAACTATCCGGGCAGTTAGCCTTGGCTTGTGCTACAATGGGAAACGGGATTGGCAGTTAACCTTGAATCTTACTAAAGTAATGTTTAATGTTGCTGCCACCTCTCTATGAAACTATGCTTATATAATCTCATACTTATATGATCCCATGATTATTTTGTTCCATGTTTTTATGATCCCATGTTTATATGTTATGATTCCATATTTTCCATGCTTCAAATACCATTATGTCAAGCCCCCTAACTCATGTGCTTAAAGTTTATTCTTATGTTCTTTCCCATTCTGGGCTTTTTAGATCATTCCTTTGATCATGTGTTCCCTAGGGTACCCTATGTAGATGTAAGGTCTAAAAGGATGTTAGGAGCTCATTATGAAGATTGAATAAAGAAGTGTTTTTGCCCCATGTTTTGTGATATATGCACCTAGTCTTCCAATACACTAGGCTCAATGATTCTTGGCTCGTACTCTGATGTTGAATTATGTTTAAAATCATGAAATTTTATGTGTCAAAGTGAAGGTTCTCTATAATTACAATATTTAAATTTATATGAAGTGTTAGTCGGGGTGTGGAAATTCTCCCCACCATGACACTTTCTGCCAAAAAAAAGTCTCAAAAAACTATATCAACCTAGAGTTTCGAGGGAAACCGTGAAGACGCTTATAACCAAACCTAAATCTCCCTAAGAACAAGAATTCAGAACACCGATTACCTGAAACATCAAAGATCACCAAATCAGAATCAGCAAGAAAAAATACCAAAAGCAATGAATTCACCTCGAAAACATTCTACAACATGGAACACCCTGACTCCTGACTTATGGATCACTGGGGATGCTTGAGACCTCCATGTACACTCGTCCAATGACCCTCTACCCAATATATCTAGTTACCATGGTCAAATTAGGCCAGAGAAGAAGCATGGGGTCACCCCGAAAGTCTCACTTTGAAAACAGTGTTTTTCCACAAATTCTCCCAGTGGTGGTTTCCCACCATATTTGGATTGTTTTCCAACATTTATTCTCCAAAACAAATGACTCATAAGCTTATTCAAACATCTAACATTGGCTTGACCATCCAAGCTCCCTACGTTTATCCAACATAAGAGTAGACATCGGCAAGACCCACACTTAGTCTCCCCACCATTTTAAAATTTCCTTACACCATGAAACTTGTGCAGTCATTCCCAGTTTACATTAAGAAATAATGATAGATCCCTTAATTGTGAAACCACCACATGAGCCAACCTACACTAATTATTCCTACAGTGGAAAACCCTCTGCCACATGGGATAGCTTTGTTAGTAGAATCCCATAACTAGGAGGCGAACAAGGGAGGCGGATGACAATTCAAAAAGACATGAGAATCTTCGACCCCAAGAAGGTTCATGGAGCACACCCACTAGCCTTACAAGGATACAAAATTTCCAAAAATCATTATGGCCCAAGAGGAACTACAAAAAATAAGACCATGATAAGTAGACAAGTGCTACATGACGCTCAGACAAGATTGACGCCTTCAGAGAGGGTACCACAATAAGGAAATTTAATGCTTCCCCATCCCGTCACTATGAACATAAGTCGGATCAAGCTCATCCCATGTTAGATGAGTTTCGACTGCACAAAAGCTTCACCCCGAGACCTATAGCTGGGGCTCTAAGGTCTGATGCATCGACAACCTCGTAGTCATAAGCTGACCACCTTTGACAGGAACTTCCTATGCTGAAAAAGCAACATGCATACTACTCCTCATCCCCCATGTGGACACTCCATCAACATAACAACTAATAACATCAGCAAATAACATAGGGTGTCTGACTTACCACACTAGAGGTAGGAGATTGAGTGTTCTATCAAACACGCGATACGAACTGATGAGAGGGGAACTCCAAGAACAAGTCCATTTGGATAAAACTCTTAATCAGATGATGAACTTGAACATACCATAATTTTGATGAGGCGAATAGCTATTATGAGCTTTAAGCTGATTGTTCCACACAACCCTTGGAGAACATGAAACCAGCTTATCAGAAAGGTAAACGCACCACAATCTCCGCATGTTGATTGGGGGATCACCTATGAGATCCACCAATTACTTTATCCTTCAATTACTTAGGTACAACCACAAAATGTGGTTAGTCTTGAGGATCAATCACAACATTCAAATTTAATACAAAAACGGAACGATCGCCATCCATAAGTTTAGTTCCACTCGTCTAGACATATTCGAGAAAACATACACCCACACAAATTTAGGAGTTCCCCCAATACTTGAAACAATCTAAACATTACCAATGTTTTCAAAGATATTCAACTGACCTCGATGTCTTCAAACAGTAGAACAACTGAGCAGAACCCAACTCTTCCACTCTACTAGGAGTCTGGGATGAGCCAAGAACCGAGAGACCTACTTGAAACCCATGGTACTATTCTAGGGGGAATATCCGAAACAATAAACAAAAAATAGCATTCCAAAAATCCATACACATCACCAAACAACCATCCACATTCTAGGAAAAAATTCAATTATTAATATTTAAAACATCAATTCATTTTTAAATAAAAACACTCCCTTGAAAATCCATGCACAGTGCGATAAGACCGAACAACTATTTTAAACACATTTCTTTAACTCCAATCTCAAAACCATTTTCAAATTCTAAAACCATTTAAGCACTAAAACCCATTTTAGTGAAAACCTCACTTCTTCAGAAACAAGAAGATACTTTTAAAATCAATCACTCCCCGCTGATATTCTGAGATGCCTCGCAGATTTTCATTTTCATGCCACCCAGGCAACCATCCACACAATCCACCAACTATCGATTTATCACTTTCGCATGCCCACACGAGTATCCATTAGATTACCCCTGGACAAAGCAAGGTTCTTCCACATTCAAAAATAAGACATTCTCAATATTCCAAAAGTACTGTCCCTTTTTTTCCAATAACCATTTCAATGATTCTAGAAAAATTTTGAAAATGATTTCCATTTATAAAACAACCCACTTCAATTTCATATAACCTGTGACTTTTTTTGGGAATTCAATTTTCAACAAATCAAACGCCAGATTACCAAAAACAAGGTCCACAAGAAACGCACCCTAAATATAATGCCAACCACACACCAAAATAATATAAGAGAAGCACCAAATTTTGCCTCCCTTCATAAAGGAAAACAATTTCGTGCTAATCCCAAAACTGAGGTAAGACATCACAAACATTAAAGAACCTAGATGGAGGACTAGTGGTCGTTTCTAACCCAACTACATGGTTTAGCAGACCATGCCCTAGGGAGGCACCAAGCACCAAGAGTGTCAAGACGTACTCTCGGGCATCACAAGGGTCGCTACTCATTGTGAGACTGCATGCAGTACCAGTTTACTCCTACTGTCATCCCCCATCCACACAGTGTAAATCCAATAAGACAAATCTTGGACTACCCCTAGCAACTCGAGGATCAGAACAATATAGAGTTTACGAAACTCTTCTTGCACATACCCCTCAAGTACCGAAAATCCTATTTCTGATCTACCTGACACCACTAACAATAAGAAAAAACCCTCCTCTGATACAATTTTGTCACGAAACAGATAGAGTCACCATCCGAACCGATGACTGACCCGGTCCGCAGCAAGTCCCAAAGGGTGTTATCGATCCCCACGGGCTCGCACAAGTGATCAGGTGTCAAAAAAATAAACTTGGGAATTATTTACCTAAATATATAAATAAATATAACACAAAACAAAAAGCTGAAATAAAATTTTAAACTAAAAACAGATACGCAAACATGACCATAATCTACTGTCAAAATTTATGATTACAACTCAAACTGAAATCCAAAAAAACAAATGGATATAAATGTAAAAGTAAAAACAGTTACTCAAACCTCAAAAACCATTAGGTGTAACAACCTCAAGCTACAATCACCAAACCAACACGAGGATGTTGCTGGCAACACAAACAACCAATGTTGTGCACGATGAAACAACCTGGAATGAAGAAGAAACAGAATCTACATACACCCAAGGTTGTATGTAGGGTGTGAGATAAAATCCCTGTAGGATGCAACCATGAAAAGGTTCAACTCATATTTATAAAATGACGAATACATATGCGGTTTAATGGAATATAAATAAAGGAGTTCTTAATTATTTTTTATTGAAAACAATTTTTAAGGGAAAACTACTTTAAACAGAGAAAAACATAAATTAACACACACAGACACACACACTTTCTTGGTAACCCCAACTTCACACCGTGTGCCGATGGTGAGAACATAGAAAAAGTGGATCACAATACATGGGAGAGGACCTAACGATATTATCGTGAAGTGGGGCTTTATAATATCGCATCTCAGTGAACAACGGTACATGAACACAACAATATATGTTCTCCAGCACGAACCACTAGTATGTAAACACATCCATAACCTAGTGGTCTCCAAACATCGTCCTAATGTTTAGTTAGTGTAGTAGTAATCAATCCAGCTATGTGAAACCAGGCTTATTCCACTTCCAAATCCCTAGCGCACTAGTCCTAGTCCTCCCACCTAGTACCCCGACATCACGTTTGTGCTCATGTAGTTAATATTTGAAGTCTTATTTCATCATCACATACTCAGACAAAACAAGAAAACACACATGCTGACAAACACCATTTGCAAAACAAAGGACATTTGAAGTAAGATACACACTATGAATATCCCGAAACTAAATCTCCATCACTAACCCAACCAAAATAAAGACTGAATAGTCAAAAAAATCAGTTTTACTATCAAACACACCACTAAAAGAATTTATTAAACAAATATCACACACGTCACATGACTTTAAGCACCAAAAATATTCATCCAATTTAACAGAAAAAATTCACCCTTAATAATTATTTAATAAAACAACCCAAATTTTTCATAAATAAATTTTAAAGTGAAAAATATTTCTTTACACACTAGACCGACCCAATCCCCCTTAAATGACCACACACACACAACGTCACCTATGGAACACAGTCCATATTACTCACACAATTATAGAAGCCACCCACATAGTTGAAATGACCATTACAATAGTTACACAAACCACATGAACTATATTCCAACCAATTTAAAAATTCTCCACATGACCAAAACGCCAAAAATCCACTCATATGCTCATTTATGATAAAAATCCTAAAGGTGCTTATCGAAAACATCAATCTAACTCATTGCACATTCTAACAAATAATTTTCACAATTTCTATATCAATTTTTAATAGTTCAACATGAGCTTTCCACAACATGAATTACCCACATGCAACATAAACATGACACTACCAAATCAATGCGAATGAGATACCAACAAAAACCAAATTCACCATAGGTAAAATAGTAAATAAATGTGCTAAACTATCCGAACTCACAAATTATTGTTCCAAACAATAAATATTCAAGGAATCACATACCTCGGTGTAGACCATGTAATAACCCGTGAAATTATAAGATATATTCTTTTTAATTTCTATCATATCTTCTGTTGTACGATACACCAAGATTATCTTGTGCTATACGCAACACTGTATTAGCTTGTAGTATACGCAACATTATTCTTGGATCATGTTACACACAATTTCAAGTTTGTTTGATAGTTGTTATTCTATGCAACATTGAGTGTGTATATATATATATATATTTATTTAATGTATAAATGAAATATGGTTTTATTTTGTTATAAGAAACAAAAAAATAGAGTTTCACTACACGCAAACATGATTTGGCTTGCATTACATGCAATCGCGACCTTCCTCGATAGCGTGCATTGTACGCAATACCTGGTTTCACTAAACAACGACATAAGGTTATAATATTATCATGAACTAGCTATTATGAATATTATTAACTATTTTTTGAATTTTATAACATTACTATTCATCTTACAAATTTTCTAGAACATGGTATGAGAACAAAATAAATTTTTCAGGTAAAATAAGTAATTTTCAAAAAAATGCAGTTTTGCCGCCTTTTGATGGAACATCCAAATTAAATCTAGTTTTTTAGTTCTTTATAATTTCAATTTGACAAAATACAATTCCTATTTGGAATCAGGATATAAAATATCTCTTTGGATACATTTTTTATATTATTTTGATAACTTTTATATTTTAATGAATAGTAAAAACACGCAATATTTTAATTAAAAACAACTTTTTTCATCGTAATAATTTATATGGTTAAATTATAATATTTAATGGTTTTAAAGTATAAATAGAATATATTATTACCATTTAATATAATTTATGTCATTAGAGTTGAATTTACATTCAATTCGTAGGTTAAATCAATTCAATCTTTTGCAATGTTTTAAACAGAAACATGTTTTCATTCGACAACAGAATTAATTTTAATTTAATTTCTACAACTTGTGTGTATTGAATATGAAAATATGGATTACATATGTGTATTAAGTGGGTCCAAATTATGTTAATAGGTTAATTTTATTTTTTTGACATTATGAATAGTAACTACGTTAATTTTTATTTACTACAGTTAAAGGTAAATCGGGTAATTAAGGGTAAAAATAAGATTATAAAATTATCCTAACACTTTCCAAAATACTATTGGATGAATAAAAGTCTACACATATCACCTATGGGTCGGAATAGATTCATTTAATGGAATTTTGACCATGAAATAAAATAATTATTATTAAAACCATAGAAAGTAAAAACATGTCACTTTCTTAAATATTATAAGTATATTAATTTTAATTTATTGATAAACTTCACGAAACATTGAAAATGAATATTATCCAGAAATGAAATAAAATTTTCTACATAATATGAATTTATTAATAATTTTTAGGGATTAAATAATAATCATTAAAGGTGACATAATAGTGATGTTGAAATTATTTTATTAAGAGAAATATCAAATAAATGGTATTAAAAATATTAAAATTAATATTATATGATCTATTTAATGTGATCCACTTATTTTATAGATAAATATGGTATATTATGAATTTATTAAATATTTTATTTCGAACATATATTCTATATATATTTTATTTAAAATCAAATAAATAAATAGTGTCAAAATTGACAGTATTGTTATTTTATAAAAATAACATATTATAAAATTTGTTAAAAATCACAAAAATATTAAAAAATTATAAATTTAAATTTATATGGTCCAAAATGTAATAAAGTATCCAATTATGGAAAATTCACAACAAATAAGTAATTATTTTAACAAGTTAAAATTTATAATGTTATTACTACAAATAAAATTAAATTGATTAAATAAGGATAAATCAAGTTGATAATGTTTAAAATAAATTCCTAACATGTCTAAATTTTATTGGTTGATTATATTACAACCCTATATCATATAAGCTTTGTATTTGAGTCATTTTTGATGTTTTTATATGCTGTTGGGATTTAATATAAAAACAATTCTTATATTTCCAAAGGTGCCCCTCTCCTCCCTTGTAAATGGGCATCTCCTCCCTCTTCTCCTCACACAATTTGGAGCCTTGAAGCTCGGACAAACCCTGAAAAATTCTCTTCTCCACTTCCCTAGAAACATCTTTGAGGTCCTTTTATTCTTCAAATACCAATTTTAGGGCCCTAACAAGAGGTCTCAAAGAGGCGCTTCAAAGAAGAGGTAATGTCCATTACAGATTCTTTCAACTTTTTTTCTTCATCCACTTATTCTTCATTAGTCATTTCATTATTAAGTAATAAAATCAGTATCACAAATATACTGATATGTTATTATATGTATGAAACAACCATATTTCACGATATATACATCCTACGGAAAATGAAATCACCGCGTGTGCGTACGTACGGAATACCATCTCCACGCCGTGGTGTAATCTATTTTCCACCACCATCTTACTTGGATGGGTATAATGGTGAAAGTAATGAATATATATGATTATTGTATAGTGATATTTATTTTGTAATATTATACGTACACTTTAATACAATTCCACGATCATGGGAATAATATCATCGCTCGTGCGTACGTACGGACTACCGTCTCCACGATGCGATGAGAATCACTCTCCATGTTAACCATTCAAGAAGAATTATAAAGTATATATAATAAGTAATCATGAAATATATGACATAATAATTCGAATTTAATGATTTATATATATATTTATGTCATCTAATTAATTCCATTCAGTTCAATAAGGAAACGAAAACATCGTTCATGCGTACGTACGTCATACCGTCTCCATGAACGGTGCATTTCTTTCCATTTATCAATTTATTATATATATATATTTTCTTAATATATATTATATATAAATAATGTTTTACATTATGGATGTAATTAATCATGATCTTTGTAATCATATGAAAAATTAAAAGTTAAAACACGAACGAAATATGAAACGATTTTACCCAAACCACTACTTTAACATGAATTTACAAAAGAACAGGTAATATAAAGTCATAAGTGAAACATATATGAATAATATCAATGAATATGATTCTGTAACAAGTCAATGACATTATTTAAATCATTATACATGAGTTTTGGATACATATGAAGCATATCGGACCTAAGGTAAGGGATAATTTTTCAAATCTCATTTTTATCATAGATTACTTATTCATAAGTATTTATAGGGGTCATTGCTATCATCCATGTCCATGTTTCATAGAAGTTTATTCATGTATTTTTAATGTTGTTTTTACCCACATTGAGAGACAATAATTTATTTTCTATAAACTCATATGATGTTTAATAAAAACCATTCTATAAATGGAAAACCTTATAATCCTTCTGAAAGGTATAAGTGAAAATATTTAGAAATAAGGATATTATTTTTATCAAAAAAAAAAAGAATTATCATTACTCCCTTGTATATCATAAAGAATCACTTGGTTGTTTCATATTAAACATGTGAATAAATTCATCATGTCTTCTATTTAAACATGGTTAAACCAAAAATCCCTAAAAATATATTCTAAAAACAATATTTTTATTCCAATGTTTATTTTATATATTCATTAAGTAAATAAATTTTTTAAATCTCATCAATTATACCATAAAACTATTAGGAAAAAATAATTAATTAGTTTCATGGTAATCAATATCATTCAATTTACATATTCATATCCAACATATCTTTATCAAAACATAACTATCTTCACATAATGAACGTATTATAAGTTATATTTCCCTTAATCATATGATTCCCAGGAACACATCCAAACCATTATATCAATTTTATAGACCATAAAAATGATTGAACATGTTCTTATATTTCATTAGTGAAAAAAGAACAAACTGAAAAATCCTTATATTTTTATCAGTTCAATATTCATGAAGCAAAATACAAATACATTTCAATTATTACACTTTATACTGATTGAATTAACTAATATACCTCATCCAATTACACAATAACTACTTCCAATAACATTTGAAAAGTCATATTCTCATCATTATCAATATAACCATTACTAGTGACAACATTCATATACTTTTTGTGATCATTCCACTTGGGACATCTATTTGCATAATATGCATTAATTACACACTTATGTAATTTAACGTTAGATTATTTCTTTGGGAATAAAATATTTCTATATAATGTGTTAACTAAAATCATCATTTTTTCTTTTGAGTTACTTGAGTTGTGTCCTTGTTTTCTACACTCTACATATCTTCACGTTCCTCTATATCATCCACTAGAGATATTCTTTCAATATTCAATACATTAAGGAAACTGAATAATAATTCCTATATGGTGTCCATTACCTGAAATCATTGATAAAACCTTCATTATTATCTTAGGTGAGTATTAGAGTTGGTTAGGGTATATATTTTTGATCATGTACTATGAAAACTGATTAAGAATAATTACAACATCCTTCATTCCATTAACCAACCACTTTTACTACTCAATAATAAATTTTCCATCACATTTAATATTATCCTAGTTTTATACAATTCTCTCTATTAACAAAAACTTAAAATTATAGTGTGAGACACACTTATTATTGTGTAAAAACAAATAACAATTCCTAATCACTATGATGTATAAATTATGAAAGCTTCTTTTTAAAATATTAAACCATAGACTTATCCTTATAAAAATCCATAGACATATCTTTTAAATATTAAAAGGCATATCACTAATGATTTCTCATCATATATTCCAATGGTGGACTAATCCATTCCATTGAAACCATATATAGTGCCCAACATTCATGGATATTACATCATTTTTTATGAATATTATGGAAATTACTAAAATACATTCCCAAGGATAGTAATAGTTTATTGTCATCGGAATCATGGAAAAAAATATGCTAACCATATGAATGCTCTACAATGTTTCCCACAATGATCATACAATTAACTAATTCTACTTAATACTATTCTTCATGAACTGTGGAAAAGAAACATAAGACATGGGTGATCTCATATTCTTGGTTTGGATAAATATAGTAAATTTCTTATGAATAAGAATGGAAATAAGGGTATGAGAATGTGATAATAATATTCTAATATCATACTAAACATATCAAATATCAAAAAAATGAATAATGACATAAATATTTGTAGTTCATAATGTAAAGACCCGCAAATTTCAAGGAAATTTTTTTCTTAATTTTCTTTGGAATTTTACAAGAGCGCAGCTTCAGACGGCAGCTGATTCCGAGGCCCGGTGTGCCCGGAATCAATTTCCGAAGTTTGGCTCGGGTACCTTCAGTGAACGGACGAGCGGGTTTTTCTATCTTTTGGACCGGTGCCCGGAATCGAATTCTGAGGGCACCGATGAAATCGCAGCGCCGGTATTTGCTTAGAAACGCCTCTTCCGGAGTTGCGTTTGCTAAGACGTGGTTTTTAAATTTTGCGGCTTTAAGTCAGAATAAAATAAAGTTTGTGCGACAACTTTATTTTATTTCACTTAAGCTACTTGGAAGCCACTTGAAGTCACTTAAAGGCGGCTTGAACTGAGTTGAACTGGATAGGATGCTATCCAGAAATATCCTACCCCCTTGGTAGGATATTTCTGAGGTGGGGCCCGCACGAGCCCCGCCGTTTCTTTCGCTAAGTAACGCACCCGCGAAAACCCGTCAAAGTAACTGAAAAGTCAACCGACGCGTTTTCTTTAATTCTTAACAGACCATTTAATTGGGCGGTTTATTTCGTGAATTAAATGGGCTGTTTCTTTCGTGAATTAAATGGGTCATTTCTTTCGAATTGATGGATCGTTTCTTAACCGGTTTCGTGTGTTGGCATGTTTATAAAATAAGACCAACCTAAAAATCCTTTGAAAGGATTTGAGAGGATCTTGTTTCTTCATCTCCCCGCGAAGAACGCGAAGAACGCGAAGAACAGGAAGAACGCGAAGAACGCCGGCGACCGGAATTTGACGACGCACGCCGAGATCTGCGACGTCGACGAGCTTTACCCACGACGTTCTTCGGTGACGCCTCTTCTTCCGCAGCCGATTCTCGTTCGGCAACTAAGGTAAGAATCAAATCGTTTAAATTCTCCCTTTTTAAATTTCAATAACAACGGATTTAAATTAATTAAATCCGTTTGTTCTTGATCCGGAGATTGGCGACGCGACGCCGGATACCGCGACAACGCGACGATCCCCCCTGCTTCCGCGACGAGCAATCCCGCGACGATCCCTCGTTCGGCAACGACAGGTGCGAGGTAAGGGATGTTGGATTATTTTATCTTATTTCCCCCGTGTTTATTCTTTTAATGTGAAGAACATGATCTCCGACAATTTTAATTTATTTAAAATTGTTGTTGATTATTCCTCCCGTGGATTATGACTAACGCGGAGGGTGCGGGTCTAACGAACAAGACCCGGCAACCCTCCGCCGATCTCTTTTGTTGTGCGGATATGGCGGACGACGACGAACCGCGCGGCAGGGGCGATCTGTTGATCCCGCAGTGAAGGTCGGCCCCCGGGAGGAGCAACGGCGCAGACGGGAAAGGAATCGGGCCACCGGAGCATCTCCGGCGACCGGAGGCGGCGGCGCCCGGCGCGCCGCCGGGGAGGAAGTCCGCCGCGGTGGCGGCGGCGGCCGGTTCCGCGGCCGCGCGGAACCGGGAACGGACGCGGCCGCCCGGCCGCGTCCGCGTGACAGGCGGCCCCCCGCTGGGCCGCGTTTCGCTTGAGCCGCGGGTCAAGCCCGCGGCGCCCTCCTTCGGCCGCTCGGCCGAAGCCGAGACGGCCGGTCCGGTCGGCCGGGCCGCGCCCAGGCCGGACCGGACCCGGCCTAGCCGGGTCGGGCCGGGTCGGGCCGACCCGGTGCGGCCGACCCAAGGGGGGTTCGGGCCGGGTCGCCCTGGGCCCAGAACCCCCGTTTCGGGCCCTCTTCGGTCTTTCGCCCATAACATGGGCCTGGGACCTCCGATTGACGAACCGTCAGCGGGTACGCGATCCTTGGATCGAGACGGTCGTTTCGGTATATTATACTTAAGGTTTCGGAAGACTTTGGGTTCGGCCGGGTTGGTTCGTACACGAAACCAACCGGGCCCTCGGAGCGGAAACACTCATAACGTGAGCTACGGACGTCCGATCGACGTACCGTCAGCTGTGGTAGATTCCTCTAAGTGAGACGGAACTTTTGGCATACTCCGCCCGAGGATCGGATACAGGCGGAGTACGGTCGGGTTGGTTTTGCCCTAAAAACCAACCGGGCCCCTGGGACGAAAATGCCAATAACTCTCAGACCGGGCGTCTGATTGACGCGCCGTCTGTCGCGTTGAGATCCTGTTGTCGATACGGAACTTTTGGATACATCAACTTCGGACTACGTGTCAGTTGATGTATCAGCCTCTCGGCTCGTGGAGCGGACCCTCCTAAACGAGATCGCTTTGTGCGGGAACCCTAGCGTTGGCTGTGACTTCGACGACAGAGCAGAGATCCTTCGTGGACTGCGACGACGGCAGAGCAGAGATCCTCCGTGGACTGCGACGACGGCAGAGCAGAGATCCTCCGTGGACTGCGACGACGGCAGAGCAGAGATCCTCCGTGGACTGCGACGACGACTGTGCAGAGATCCTCAGTGGACTGCGTCGACTACTGCACTCAGCGATCCTACGTGGATCAGTGCTACAGGTTCTGTGTGAGCCCGATCCTATGTGGGTCCTTACTGCCGGTTCTGTGTGAGCCACTGCCTACAGGTTCTGTGTGAGCCCGATCCTGTGTGGGTCTTTTGCGGGGGTTAGTACCTATCGATCCTTCATGGGTCCGACGACTTAGATGGATCAGTGATCATCTTTGACGTCATCTGAAAAAGTATACCTGGTTGAGCTGAATCTTATGTTACTCTCCTTTGTGGATTGTGTTGAACTATCCTTTGTGGATTTACTGTTTACTCTCCTTTGTGGATTTGAGTCTTGCTTTCCTATGTGGATTGAGTTGTTCTTGAGCTCGTGAGCAGAGCTAGAAGTGGGGACTTAGGTATATGTATGGGCATATACCTAAGTCGAGTCAGATGTTACTTCGTGATTGCATGTTTCTTTTGTGATATATCCTTTGTGGATTTCGGGAGACCATCGGGGGTCTCGGGGTCCTTACTGAGTAGCTTGTACTCACCCCTACACGGGCTATGCCCGCACCTTGTTGTGTTGGTTGCAGACGACGGACAGCGCTGATCACGGTTGGGGCGTGGAGAAGGACGGTACCTGGAGGTGGACCACTGGGCGGAACGTGCTCGGAGCGGACGTGGGACCCGAGGAGCCTGGAGGCTATCTGTACCCACCCTTCAGGTGGGATTGCCAGTGGACGACACGAGGCCGCCGTCTTTTCTTCAGTTGCTGTACTTTACTTTTTCAGTTGTACTTTACAGTTGGGCTTGTATTTCCGGCCGCCTTTACTTTTCTGCACTTTACTTTCCGCTTGCTGACTCTGTGTGGTTGTTACTTATAAGGGCAATCCCTTCCCTGTTTACTGGGATTTTACGCCTTGGTGCTAGTCGCCAGCCCCTGGCCTATGGAAGGCGGGCTTGGGGTAGTCACGGCACGGGCCCCGAGGACGGGTCGTGACAAATTGGTATCAGAGGTGGTCGGTTCTACCGCAGACTCTGATCGTCCATTCTTTCTATATGAAGCAATAGTGTTTAGTGTATTGAGTGTGGTTTTCAGTTCAGGGAGCCCAGTGTTGGTGCGGCGGCCGACGTATCCGTACACCAGGACCCTGACCCCTGATTTCCGACTTAATGCATGAAAACATTGATTGCATGTGTGTTTCAAGTCTTCTTTGTGGTTACTTGTGTCAGCTCACCGTGTATACTGATCTGCTTATGAAAGTCTCAAGTTTTCCTTGTGATTACTTGTGCCAGCTCACCAGGTATACTGTTCTGACTGTGGTGCTCTTGTTCTCCTTTTCAGGATGGCCCCGCGACGACAGCCGGCTAGGGTTCCGAGTGTAGGGCGCGTCGGCAGCCCGCCGAGCGACGAGGCCTCGGTGCAGGGCCCTTTGCCAGCAGTTGCACCGGCAGTAGCTTTACCCGCCGATCCACCGATGCTACCAGTACCAGACGCTGACGATGCACGTCGCCTCAGGGCACTGCATGAGTTTCAGAGCCAGCGACCGCCCAGGTTTCGCGGTGAGGCGGACCCCCAGCCCGCCGAGGACTGGCTAGAGGCGGTGGTACAGATCTTTAGGCTAGTGAGGACACCAGCGGATCTCATGGTGATTCTCGCAGCGAGCCTCCTGCAGGCGGCGGCAGGACGATGGTGGAGCCTAATGCTCCAGGTTCACGATGAGGCATCCTTGCTCTGGGCGGACTTCGAGAGCCTCTTCCGCTCTGAGTTCGTCCCGGCCACCCTCCGAGCGGTGCGCATCCAGGAGCTTCTCCAGCTGCGCCAGGGCAGCATGACGGTCGCTCAGTACGTGGCGAGGTTCACGGACCTATCTCGCTACTCGACCGACATGGTACGGGACCCCTTCTTCCGGGCCCGGACCTTCGAGCAGGGCTTGCGACAGGAGATTCGGGCGTCGCTGATCTCCCTCAGCATTCCGACCCAGGCGGGAGTGCTGGAGCGAGCCCTCCTGATCGAGAGCTTCCTGGCAGAGCCTTCTTCAGCGGTGAGACCTAGCGCAGGGCGACAGGTAGCTGAGTCTTCGGCAGCAGGTAGCCGACGGATGACTCTCGGGTCCAGGCAGACCAGACCCCCACGCAGACGGCCTCAGGACACCGGCTCAGCAGTGCGAGGCACACAGCGGAGTGCCAGCCTTCCGAGAGGCAGGCTGTGCTACTCCTGCGGCGGGCAGGGTCACATGGCTCGTGACTGCCCGACTCGCCGACCAGAGGAGCAGCAGACGGTGGAGGGGCCACCCAGGCAGAGGCAGAGGGTCGACCGTGGCGGTCCGCAGGGAGGAGGCGGACGAGGCAGAGGAGCTGGCCGAGCAGCGGGTGGTGGGCGACGCTTCCAGGCTCTACCCCCACCACCACCAGGAGGGCCACCTCGACCACAGGGAGCTGGCGGGCAGGGGCAGGCCCAGCTCCAGGCAGTGGAGGCCTACGACCCCGACATTCCAGAGATGATTCGAGGTACGATCTGTGTCTATTCCACCCTTGCTGCAGTACTTATAGACACAGGAGCGAGTCACTCTTTCATAGCCTCTGCCCTTGTTCGGAGCTCGGAGATTCCGACTGAGCCGTTGGCTCGATCCTTACGGCTAGAGACTCCTACGGGAGCAGACTCGACGATTACGCACTGGTGCCGGCAGTGTGAGCTTACTCTAGGAGGCGAGAGCTTCGGCTGGGATCTCCTTGTAGCGGCGTCGAGGCCTTACGACGTCATCTTGGGCATGGATTGGCTACCCACGGTTCATGCCCAGATCGACTGTTTTAGGCGCAAGGTGCGATGTGTTCGCACCGACGGGAGCAGGTTTACCTTCACCGGCGAGAAGGGAACCTTTGCAGCACAGGATGGACTTCCGCAGAGGAGAGTGCAGCCCATCTCTCATCAGTTGGCTAGCCTCATCCTAGGAGCAGTGGACGTGCGGAGTCCGGCTTTTCCTGCAGTGGTGGACCAGTACGTGGACGTCTTCCCCGACGACGTTCCAGGGCTACCTCCTCGTAGAGAGGTAGACTTTTACATCGACTTGTACCCCGGGACAGCCCCGATATCTGCTCCAGCATATCGGATGGCCCACGCCGAGCTTCGGGAGCTGCGGGTATAGTTGGAGGACTTGCAGAGCAAGGGGTTTATCCGACCCAGTGTTTCACCCTGGGCTTCCCCGATTTTGTTCGCCAAGAAGGCAGACGGGAGCTTGCGACTGTGTGTCGACTATCGTCGCCTGAACCAGGTGACAGTGAGGAACAAGTATCCGCTGCCACGGATTGATGACCTCTTCGATCAGCTCAAGGGAGCGCGGTGGTTCTCAAAGATAGACCTCCGGTCAGGCTATCATCAGCTCAGAGTTCGAGACGAGGACGTGTAGAAGACGGCCTTCAGGTGTCGGTATGGCCATTATGAGTTCTTGGTTATGCCGTTCGGCGTAACCAATGCTCCAGCAGTGTTCATGAGCCTCATGAACAGGATCTTCCAGCCATACCTCGACCGATTTGTCGTTGTCTTCATTGACGACATTTTGGTATACTCGACGACTGAGGAGGAGCATGCCTACCACCTGCGAGTAGTGCTAGACACACTCCGAGAGCACCAGCTTTATGGAAAGCTCTCAAAATGCCAGTTCTGGTTACGT
The DNA here is from genome assembly GCA_963277665.1 of Viscum album. Taxonomy (NCBI): domain Eukaryota; kingdom Viridiplantae; phylum Streptophyta; class Magnoliopsida; order Santalales; family Viscaceae; genus Viscum; species Viscum album. The sequence continues at coordinate 693,546,333 of OY728152.1, forward strand.
GAGGTCCATTTCTTGGGGCACGTCATTTCTGAGGCGGGAGTTGCAGTGGATCCCGCGAAGATCGAGGCGGTGCTAGCTTGGGAGCCACCCAGAAGCGTGACGGAGGTGCAGAGCTTCTTGGGCCTAGCCAGATACTATCGGAGATTCGTTCCAGACTTCTCCAGAGTTTCGGCACCACTCTCAGCTTTGACGAAGAAGGGGAAACCCTTCGTGTGGTCAGACAGATGTCAGCAGAGCTTCCAGGAGCAGAGACAGAGATTGACCAGCGCACCTATCTTGAGGTTGCCTGAGGAGGGAGTTGGGTACGTAGTTTACTGCGATGCATCAGGGACTGGACTCGGGTGCGTCCTGATGCAGGAGCGGGCCGTGATCGCCTACGGATCACGTCAGTTGAGGCCGCATGAGCAGAACTACGCCACTCATGACCTGGAGTTAGCAGCAGTGGTCTTCGCTCTGAAGACTTGGCGGCACTATCTGATGGGCGAGCGCTTCACAGTCTTTTCTGACCACCAGAGTCTCAGGTATATCTTCTCTCAGAAGGACCTGAACCTGAGACAGCGGAGATGGCTTGAGTTCCTCCAGTACTATGACTTTGAGATAGTCTATACTCCTAGGAAGGGGAACATGGTAGCCGATGCCCCCAGCAGGAGGACGAGCATTCAGCTACTTGAGGAGGCGACGGAGCAGCTAGCCTCCTTACAGATATCCTTTGTGGATAGAGACGGAGCAGCCTTTCTTCAATCACTCACAGTCTCTCCTCCACTTCTACAGCGGGTCAGAGAGGCTCAGCGTGGGGACGCTGACTGTGAGACCCGGCGTGCACTGATATCTTCAGGTCAGGCGCCTGATGGCTTCTCCCTTGGAGCAGAGCACGACATCCTTTTCAGAGGACGTACCTTCGTACCAGTCGCTTTACGAGAGGAGGTGCTGAGAGAGTTTCACACTTCTCCCTTGGCGGTACATCCTGGAGTGGCGAAGATGTACCAGGATCTCAGGCGACAGCACTGGTGGCCGGGCATGAAGAAAGCTGTGGAAGAGTTCGTTTCTCGATGCCTCACCTGCCAGCAGGTGAAGGCAGAGCATCAGGTACCAGCAGGCTTGGTACAGCCCTTGGAGGTCCCGGAGTGGAAGTGGGATGGCATATCTAAGGACTTCGTGACTGGACTTCCACGCACTTCCAGAGGTCACGACTCCATTTGGGTGATTGTCGACCGACTTACCAAGTCGGCACACTTCTTACCCATCAGAGAGCAGGGCTCAGTGGAGAGCTTAGGACGTCTTTACGTCCAGGAGATCGTACGGCTTCACGGTGTGCCATCGTCTATCGTCTCCGATCGAGATGCTCGTTTCACTTCCCGGCTTTGGAAGGGGTTGCAGGAGGCGTTCGGGACGCGGCTCCATCTGAGCACAGCCTTCCACCCTCAGACGGATGGTCAGACGGAGAGGACCATACAGACACTCGAGGACATGCTCCGTGCATGTGTTCTCGACTTTGGTCGCAGCTGGGAGGACCACCTACCCTTGGTGGAGTTCGCGTATAACAACAGCTACCACTCCACCATCGGGATGGCACCATACGAGGCGTTGTACGACAGACCCTACAGATCACCGTTGTGCTGGACAGACCCTGGGGAGTCAGCACTCGTGGGACCAGAGATGGTCCGAGCCACGACAGAGAAGGTCCAGATCATCCAAGAGAGGATGAGGACAACTCAGAGCCGGCAGAAGTCATATGCTGACAGGAGGCGGAGGCCACTAGAGTTCGAGGATGGAGACCACGTCTTTTTGCGTGTCTCACCTCAACGTGGTTTACGGAGATTTGGCCGAGGCGGCAAGTTGTCTCCACGCTTCATCGGGCCTTTCCAGGTCCTCAGCAGGATAGGAGAGGTGGCTTATCGCCTGGCTCTACACCTCAGTTGCACCGGGTGCACGACGTCTTTCACGTGTCTCAGCTGAGGAGATAGATGCACGACCCGACGCACATCATCGACTTTGGGGAGCTGGACGTGGACGATGGGGCGACTTTTGCGGAGGTCCCAGTGGAGATCGAGGATCGACAGGAGAGGGTCCTACGTGGGCGGTCGATTCCTCTTGTGCGCGTCAGATGGCAGCACGGGAACCTCCAGGAGAGCACTTGGGAGCGGGAGGCTCAGATGCGTGCTCAGTACCCCCATTTGTTCCCCTAGTTTTTGATGTATCTTTACGGGGACGTAAAGCCCTGAGGTGGGAGTAATGTAAAGACCCGCAAATTTCAAGGAAATTTTTTTCTTAATTTTCTTTGAAATTTTACAAGAGCGCAGCTTCAGACGGCACCTGATTCCGAGGCCCGGTGTGCCCGGAATCAATTTCCGAAGTTTGGCTCGGGTACGTTCAGTGAACGGACGAGCGGGTTTTTCTATCTTTTGAACCGGTGCCCGGAATCGAATTCTGAGGGCACCGATGAAATCGCAGCGCCGGTATTTTCTTAGAAACGCCTCTTCCGGAGTTGCGTTTGCTCAGACGTGGTTTTTAAATTTTGCGGCTTTAAGTCAGAATAAAATAAAGTTTGTGCGACAACTTTATTTTATTTCACTTAAGCTGCTTGGAAGCCACTTGAAGTCACTTAAAGGCGGCTTGAACTGAGTTGAACTGGATAGGATGCTATCCAGAAATATCCTACCCCCTTGGTAGGATATTTGTGAGGTGGGGCCCGCACGAGCCCCGCCGTTTCTTTCGCTAAGTAACGCACCCGCGAAAACCCGTCAATGTAACTGAAAAGTCAACCGACGCGTTTTCTTTAATTCTTAACAGACCATTTAATTGGGCGGTTTATTTCGTGATTTAAATGGGCTGTTTCTTTCGTGAATTAAATGGGTCGTTTCTTTCGAATTGATGGATCGTTTCTTAACCGGTTTCGTGTGTTGGCATGTTTATAAAATAAGACCTACCTAAAAATCCTTTGAAAGGATTTGAGAGGATCTTGTTTCTTCATCTCCCCGCGAAGAACGCGAAGAACGCGAAGAACGCGAAGAAAGCGAAGAACGCCGGCGACCGGAATTCGACGACGCACGCCGAGATCTGCGACGTCGACGAGCTTTACCCACGACGTTCTTCGGCGACGCCTCTTCTTCCGCAGCCGATTCTCGTTCGGCAACTAAGGTAAGAATCAGATCGTTTAAATTCTCCCTTTTTAAATTTCAATAACAACGGATTTAAATTAATTAAATCCGTTTGTTCTTGATCCGGAGATTGGCGACGCGACGCCGGATACCGCGACGACGTGACGATCCCCCCTTCTTCCGCGACGAGCAATCCCGCGACGATCCCTCGTTCGGCAATGACAGCTGCGAGGTAAGGGATGTTGGATTATTTTATATTATTTCCCCCGTGTTTATTCTTTTAAAGTGAAGAACATGATCTCCGACAATTTTAATTTATTTAAAATTGTTGTTGATTATTCCTCCCGTGGATTATGACTAACGCGGAGGGTGGGGGTCTAACGAACAAGACCCGACAACCCTCCGCCGATCTCTTTTGTTGTGCGGATATGGCGGACGACGACGAACCGTGCGGCAGGGGCGATCTGTTGATCCCGCAGTGAAGGTCGGCCCCCGGGAGGAGCAACGGCGCAGACGGGAAAGGAATCGGGCCACCGGAGCATCTCCGGCGGCCTGCGGAAGGCGGCGGCGGCGCCCGGCGCGCCGCCGTGGAGGATGTCCGCCGCGACTGAAGCCGCGGCGGCGGCGGCGGCCGGTTCCGCGGCCGCGCGGAACCTGGAGCGGACGCGGCGGCCCGGCCGCGTCCGCGTGACAGGCGGCCCCCCGCGGGGCCGCGTTTCGCTTGAGCCGCGGGTCAAGCCCGCGGCGCCCTCCTTCGACCGCGCGGCCGATGCCGAGCCGGCCGGTCCGGTCGGCCGGGCCGACCCGGTTCGGCCGACCCAAGGGGGGTTCGGGCCGGGTCGCCCTGGGCCCAGAACCCCTGTTTCGGGCCCTCTTCGGTCTTTCGCCCATAACATGGGCCTGGGACCTCCGATTGACGAACCGTCAGCGGCTACGCGATCCTTGGATCGAGACGGTCGTTTAGGTATATAATACTCAAGGTTTCAGAAGACTTTGGGTTCGGCCGGGTTGGTTCGTACACGAAACCAACCGGGCCCTCGGAGCGGAAACGCTCATAACGTGAGCTACGGACATCCGATCGACGTACCGTCAGCTGTGGTAGATTCCTCTAAGTGAGACGGAACTTTTGGCATACTCCGCCCGAGGATCGGATACAGGCGGATTATGGTCGGGTTGGTTTTGCCCTAAAAACCAACCGGGCCCCTGGGACGAAAATGCCAATAACTCTCAGACCGGGCGTCCGATTGACGCGCCGTCTGTCGCGTTGAGATCCTGTTGTCGATACGGAACTTTTGGATACATCAACTTCGGACTACGTGTCAGTTGATGTATCAGCCTCTTGGCTCGTGGAGCGGACCCTCCTAAACGAGCTCGCTTTGTGCGGGAACCCTAGCGTTGGCTGTAACTTCGACGACAGAGCAGAGATCCTCCGTGGACTGCGACGACGGCAGAGCAGAGATCCTCCGTGGACTGCGACGACGGCAGAGCAGAGATCCTCCGTGGACTGCGACAACGGCAGAGCAGAGATCCTCCGTGGACTGCGACGACGACTGTGCAGAGATCCTCAGTGGACTGCGTCGACTACTGCACTCAGCGATCCTACGTGGGTCAGTGCTACAGGTTCTGTGTGAGCCCGATCCTATTTGGGTCCTTACTGCCGGTTCTGTGTGAGCCACTGCCTACAGGTTCTGTGTGAGCCCGATCCTGGGTGGGTCTTTTGCGGGGGTTAGTACCTATCGATCCTTCGTGGGTCCGACGACTTAGATGGATCAGTGATCATCTTTGACGTCATCTGAAAAAGTATACCTGGTTGAGCTGAATCTTATGTTACTCTCCTTTGTGGATTGTGTTGAACTATCCTTTGTGGATTTACTGTTTACTCTCCTTTGTGGATTTGAGTCTTGCTTTCCTATGTGGATTGAGTTGTTCTTGAGCTCGTGAGCAGAGCTAGAAGTGGGGACTTAGGTATATGTATGGGCATATACCTAAGTCGAGTCAGATGTTACTTCGTGATTGCATCTTTCTTTTGTGCTATATCCTTTGTGGATTTCGGGAGACCTTCAGGGGTCTCGGGGTCCTTACTGAGTAGCTTGTACTCACCCATGCACGGGCTATGCCCGCACCTTGTTGTGTTGGTTGCAGACGACGGACAGCGCTGATCACGGTTGGGGCGTGGAGCAGGACGGTACCTGGAGGTGGACCACTGGGCGGAACGTGCTCGGAGCGGACGTGGGACCCGAGGAGCCTGGAGGCTATCTGTACCCACCCTTCAGGTGGGATTGCCAGTGGACGACACGAGGCCGCCGTCTTTTCTTCAGTTGCTGTACTTTACTTTTTCAGTTGTACTTTACAGTTGGGCTTGTATTTCCGGCCGCCTTTACTTTTCTGCACTTTACTTTCCGCTTGCTGACTCTGTGTGGTTGTTACTTATAAGGGCAATGCCTTCCCTGTTTACTGGGATTTTACGCCTTGGTGCTAGTCGCCAGCCCCTGGCCTATGGAAGGCGGGCTTGGGGTAGTCACGGCACGGGCCCCGAGGACGGGTCGTGACACATAAGACAAGAATCATATGTTAATCAAGAGAATAATCCATAAAATTATAACAATTTAATAATATATTATATTTTAGTAGACACCTAACTATATAAAATTATTTCCAATATTGACAAGACGTCCCTAATAAGGGTATTTTAGTAATATGGGTTCACTCCTCATATAGTCTATGTAGTCATGGGTAACTCTAATGACCATATTAGTTATTAAAGTAAACTCAAAAGTACATGTTAGAATACAATTTCCTTTACTAAACTGAGTTCACCTCCCATTCAAACTATATCTATCTCATGAGATATAATCCGTTACCCAATTCATTATAAGGAGATATCAGTCCCACCCATCTCATATTGATATCATATATATGTGCTCCACAAGATCATAAACATTCATTAGTCCATAACCAATCACGTAAATGGTTATCATAAACATGTATACAAATCATAAATTATGGAAAACATATCGGTTTTATTATAATTTCTTCAATGTATAACAAAAGAAAAGAATTAGTTTTCAAAAGAATATAACCCATGGAAGAGAGATGAGTTTCATAACCATATAAACTGAGAAATAGAAACATGATTTATAAATATATAACCCATGAAATAGGAAAAGTTTTCATAAACATTTAACCAATTAAATAGATACATCATTCATAAACGTATAATGAATGAAAGATAAATGTGTTTCATAAATTACATTTCACAAAAACATAATCAATTATGGGATATTATATAAACAAAACACTAGGATCATATCCCCATTGAATAATATGTGAAACCAACTGATATAATAATATATGGAATATATTTTTTTAAAATTTATTTTTAAATTATTTCATGAGGAAAATATAATTTCTTATTTGAAAAAATTACTTTTTCAAAAATAATTTTTTTTGGAAATATCCTTGAACCATATAAATGAATATTGAAAAAATTTAAAATAATTTCATTGAAAACGTATAAATGGAGCTTAAAAACATCCAGATAAAAATTTTTCCTTAAAAACATATAAAAGAACCTTGAATAAATTTTAAAAACCATTTTCAATGATAACTTATTAAATAATAATGAAAAAAATTAAATTATTTTTATTCAAAAACATATTAATGAAGATTTAAAATATTTTAGAAACCATTATCCATGAAAAATTATTAATAAAATATGAAAATTTTTTGAAAAACATTTTACCTGACGATTTTTTAAAGAATATAGAAAATATTTGAAAATATTTTTATAACATGAAAAATTTTGAAAACCTTTTCCATTCAAAATAGCATTAAAAACATTTAATGGATACTTTTAAAGACATTTAAAACACTTCTAGCATAGAAAACATTTTTGAAAATATTTTATTTGAAAGCCACTCAAAAAATAGAATCTTTAGAATATTAAAAAAAATTATTTTCGTAAAATTAAATCATTTAAACATCAAATGGAAGATTCAATGAAATTATGGTCATGATGATGGATAAACTTTTTCATGCCAAACATTCCTTTAACGTAAAAAAAAGTTCATGGATTAGAAAATGATAAGAAGATTTATTTTTTAAAACCTTTTTTTAAAGTTAAATAGTAGGTAAAAAATCATTAAAATATCACAGTATAAAACTGAAACATTTTTGAGAACATTTTAATAAATCCGGAATTTTTAATAATATTGATTTTTGACCGAATATAAAAATGATATCTCTTTTTCATTAATATTTATTAATAATATTAATTAAAAAACAATGTTAAATTGTTTTTAGACATGAATATATCATGAAAAACATGAATATAAAAAAATTAATCATTTTAATTTAATGATGTATAAATATATTTCATTCATTATATCATAATCACAAACAATCCCGATAAATGAACAGAATTTTCAAAAACAATTACCAATTGATCACATTGACTCATACTACCCATGCAAATAGATGCATTAAATTAAGAAAAAAATCATCATGAAATTAATTTGATTCATGATATAACTTGTTATATTACCATATATACTCTTATAATATTATAGGTGCATAAAAACATGTTTCTCAAAGAAAACAAATTGGGACAGAATTACGTTAGTGTTTTGGTAACATTTGAAAAATAAACTCCATGAAAGATAGATTTAAAATGGTTATATATAAAAATAAATTTAAATATAATTATAATATAAAATACTTTTGTTATGATTATACACCACCATGTATTAATTAGATGTTAATAAGTAACAAATCTCACAGAAAAATAAGTTAGATGAGAAAACACTTACCATATATCTTGACTCTAAACATACTCGTTCAAAAATATTGTATAATAAATATAATATTTTTGTCAATATAAATATTAAAAATAATCTTATATATCATTAAATATATTTTTTAGGACATTATATTACAAATTTACTAACAATATTCAGTTTAATGTTATGTATTAGTTATTATTCGCTTGTTTTTCTTGTTTGTGTTATGACATGTTTTTTTAACCTATTACATAAATCATTATTTAATTATTTATATAACTTATAACATGATTCAATTATAATATATACTTATTATATATATATATATTAATAATAATATATAAAATATATTAATATGAAATAGAATACACCATTCATGGAGACGGTAGGAGGTACATACACTTGAATGTTGTTTCTATTTTATTGTGTTTTGAAAGAATGTATGTTAATGAAATATATGTAAACATATATATATATAGTATAATTACAATTAAATAAATATATCATATAAATCATTGAATTTTACTAAACCCACCTTTAAATCATTCCATTTATAGTGTGAATGAATCACATCGCATTGAGGTGGAGGCAGTACACACGTCCAAAAATGATGTTAGGGTACTTACATATAATATAAGGTATGATGGTATGTTATATTTAGTTTTAAAAGAATCATAAATAAATAATAAATATCATTTATATAATATAAATACATTTTTTCCAGCATATTTCCCACCCATTATAGGTTGTAATGGAAAAACGAACAACATCATCTCGCAAGGAGGTAGTCCAACGTAGACACGAACGATAAGTTCGTTACTCATTATATGGATATGTGTGAATGATTAGGTAGAAAAAATAGATTAAAATCTTATTAGTAAATTTTTTATATATATTTTATTATATAATGTTCTAATATAAAATTATTAGGGGTGCATAATGAAAATAAAACAAAAGAGCTTGTGGAAGGATGTTTCATCTTCATTGGGTAACTCCTTTGAGTTTTCATGTGAGGGATTACATGATTGGATTTATTCACATGTGTATTATTATAGGATTAAATTTGGGATTTTGGGAAGAGATTTATTAATTTATTTTCTTATCAAATTTTCATGACATGTGTTAATAAGTGGTAGGGTTGAGTGACTTCTTATAGTGGAGTAGAAGTGACATTCTTGTAAATTATTGAAAAGGGGCTCCCCCAATGTTTTTCCCTATAATGTGGTTCCAATAATCGACCAAATATTAGAAAATGTAGAATATGGTTTAAATAATAACATCCAATGGATTTTTGAATATTATAAAGTTAATTTAATGACATAATTTTATGGTTTAGTTCTTTGACATGTTAATTGTACTATTAATCACTATAATTAATATTAATCACTTTCCATAATATTTTTTCTCAAATACTATCTATATCTTATATGAAATTATTAATTATTATGATTCAAAATATGGATTCTTTTTTCAAATTTATAATCACAGAAATGTCTTAAATTAATTGAAATCTAATCTCGTGGATGGGATGGAAATGTGGGGTTTAAATGTAACGAGATTTAAATGATTGAAATTTTTGTTAACCGATTTAATTGTAAAATTGATTAAAATCACATTTTATGGATTAGATGTGGTAAAATAGATCTAATTAAAATTTAAAATGAAATTATTATATAATTTAATAACATATATAAGATAGATGAAAATTTAGTTTTTAATTAAAATCAATATTTTTCACAAGAAGCCATAAAATGAGGTTTTGCAAAAAAAATAACTACAATTAACAGAAAGATAATTTGAAATATATCAACTAAAAAATTTTCTTTATTATATAATAATAAATTCATAACATTTTCTAAATTTATTTTTATTATTTTTTGTAGAAGGATATTAAAAGTAGTCCATTTGAGAAAATAATATTTTCAAACATTCACAGACATTAAAAATAATTACATGTTTAATTATCAATATGTTTTTTATATAAAAAAATTATAAATAATATTTAAAAAGTAGTTATTACTATTAATATCATAATGTTTAATAGCTATGTTATAACTATCCAGTTTAAATAATTATAATAAAAAAATATTGTTTAGTAGAAACTCAATGTTGCAGGAAATGCAAGCCAAGTTGGGGTGTTGTGTGGCACAATATTTATTTGATGTTTCAAATAAATAAATATTAAATTGGTGTATCATGTTTCTCAAGACATAAACCTAATAATTTTTTCAAAAAATAGGTTCATAAAAACTCACGGTGGTATATATACATATTTCTGTTCTAATATCTTCTATACATTTAATAATATTAATTATAGATTAAAATATTGAGTTCAAATGGTATAAAAATACATAGTTATCTATTCAATTTTAAAACATTAGATCATAACCTCAAAACATATATGAAAACAAATAAACCTATATATACCCACATGGGTGCATCTATTTCGTGTCATCTAAATAAGCCTATAGAAAATACACCAAATATCCACATTTCACATCATACTGTTATCACATAATAATAATCAATAAAAATAATATAAATCAAAAATAGACTATAGAAAATTATTACACAATGGTTTCCAAATAAGTGTGTTAAAATAATAATTTTTTTAATATATTTACAATATTCCATAAAAAACTAGATGAGTTAAAATCTATTTAAAAACCTATCATTGTTATAAAATTAGGTTACTATTTTCCAATTTAAATGAATGATAGTTTGACTTCAATATGATGAATATTTTTTTATTCTTTTTTTAAAATACATCGTGTTTGTTTTATTTCCATCAATATTTAAAAATGAATTATATTTCAAACAATAATTTATAATCCAATATTATAATATTTCATTTTTCACATTTAAATGAAATGATTCACTTGAAAATTATATTCCATAACCTAGCCCTTATTTATTATAAAAACATTGGAAATCCATTATTTAAATTTTTAATGAAATTTAACTAACATGTATAATCTAGTATAACTAAATATAATCTAAATTAAATAAATAAATATAACAAATAATAATATGAAACTAAGATGTTGAAGATTTATGAAGTAAAAATAAATATGGGCAATGTTGCAATTTTTCCATGAAAGTGTAGTGTTTAAAAAACAATATATATAATAAGAAATTTATATGAAAAAACACATTGGGAGCATCTCTGACCAATATATAATAAATGTAACTGACTCACTTATTGAATACTAGCATGTTAGGTAAACAATTCAATTAATGAAACCCATGCCTCTAATGGAATCAAATAATAACCACTTTCTAATATCCATTTATAATATAGGAGAACCCAAGTTTCTACTATCCTATCTATGATCTACATTGGGAAGATAATAAAATGACACACTATGAAATCATTATTCCATAAATAATATAAATCCTCATTTAAGAACACAATTGAAATTGTTCTTCATTTCAAAAACCCATTTGAAATATCACTCGAAAAGAAATCATTTTCATGTGGCCTTTTAAAAAAATTAGAATTACAAAACTATTTTTAAATGAATAATACAAAAATAATACCCTTTTAAAAAACTAGTATGTGAAAAACATATTTATTTAATATTCTTAAATTTGAAAACATCTATTAAAATGTTATAAAAATAATGAATTAAATACATAGATTTCTAAATAGATATCAATAAATATATTCATGTATTTTTATTTGAAAATGTGAATGTGTCTAATATATACATATTTATACACACTAATACATATACATATAATAATATTATATGAACCGAGGAATCCATAACATTGGTAATAAATAAATAATACAAGAACAAAATAAAGCCTATGAAAATTATCAAATAAAGAATCCAGAGTTAATCAATTTCATGAACTCTTACATTAGACAAATATATTTTATAAAAACCTAAAATAATTTTAAAACACAAATGAAATTTAGGAAAAGAAACATAAACATTTTACTAGACAGGAATAAAATCTATCCTTTGAATGCAGATTGAAAACAAGGTCAAATCCTAATGAACCAAAATGGAAATCAATTATAATCCCATTATAACCATAACAAACACGAATATATAAATATAATTAAAATGAAATAAAATTAATGGTTTTATAGAAACCAAATCTAATCATATAAGATCTAGAAACAAATTTACGAAATAGAGAATGAATAAATACACCTACCCACATATATTCTAGATGATACCAAACTTTTAGAAATTGTTAGTGTAAGTCTTAATGAAGAAGGGGAAAACACAATCATTAAAGTGAGGTTGAGGATAAAATAACTTAAATTGGATTCGAGATTTGATTTTTTTTTATAGAATGTAGAGATATTCTGAAATCATGGATTCAATTATTCCTTGATTTGAGCCCTGTATTGGTTGAAGTGTTTATTCAAGCATTGTATTTTCTCTATCCCTGATTCGAGCATTGATTTCAGACTTTGATTCATGGAGGAGAAACACAAATAACATGGTACATCCATAAAATATTGAGATATCACAACTAAAACTAGTGTGTTAGGTATCATTAAAAATATCTTGGAGACTTCTCTTAGTCCTTTTGAAAAAGTGCTAATATAGGTACATTTTATTTGTGTTAAATTAATAATCACTCATAAATGGAATCATTATTAGTGAAATTATTTTACCACTGCAAAAGATAACTTTTATCAATGTTTTTTAGTTCGGATAAATATTAATATTTATCAGCACTAAAAGATTTCAGATTTAATTCATTTTCAGCAGCACAAAATCAATAGTGATGACTACAGGTTTACAATAATAATTATAATTAATGAAATATAAATACGTTTATATGATAACAAATTTTATTATCATCATTTTATAGTTATATAAATATATAATTATTTATTTATAATTATACAAACATTTAAAAAAATGATATTTTTGTTTATAATTACTAATATATAATTTAATATATATATATATATATTATATTTAAATATAAATATATTACTAAATATGATTCTAAACAAATTTTTAACTATATTTATAAATATTTATTTATAATTAAAAATATATTTATATCATTATATATTTTTATATAATTATATATATATTTAATAACTACATATTAATATAAATATAGTAAATATATTCATCATTTAATTTTTTTTATAAGTTTATAATTATGAAAATATTTTTATTATTATATATATTTATAATAATATATATATAATAAATTTTTTATCAATATATATATATATATTCATTATTTAAAAATATTTATTATACCTTTATAAATATTTAAATATAAAATATTTATTTATAATTATATAAATACTTTTAGAAATAATTATTATATATTTAAATCAATATATATATATATAATAGATATAAATTTAAATTCAAATATAAATGTAGTTAATAAATTCAATATATAAATAAATTTTATAAAATTTTATAATTATTTCAATATATATTAATTAATTTATGTGTATATAAATTTTTATAAATAATATATTTTCTCATAATTATGAACATGTTAATTTGTAAATAAATTAAATATCTAATTATTAATATACTTACTTATTATTATTTATTTATAAATATTTTGTTACAAATATATATTAGAGATTGTTAATGAATATATAATTTAAAATTCATACATGTTAAAAATGAGTGATATTGAATAAAAATATGATTACACTTTAAAAATAATGAAAAAACGGAAAAAATTTATTAATTATATATAAATAATTAAATAAATATTGATATATATTTAAATAAATATGAATACAAATTTCAAATATTAAAACATTGTAAATATATATATATATAAATAAAAAATAGAAAATGATTAAATTCCAAAAAACAAAAAAAATATGACAAATATATAAATAATTCTTATGTTTAATAATATTATAAGAAAGTAAAAAAAATTACAGATTAAAAACATAATATATTAAATTTATCATGTTATATTGAAATTATAAAATGAATACGAAAATTTGAATGGGTTACATAAATAACAAGTTTATGTTTTCCTATATAATATTTTATGAATTGCGTAAATATTAGTTTTTCTGCGTCATATATATAAATGCATTAATTAAGTTTATATATGTGAAATCAATGTAACAGATGTTTAATATATGATAAAAAACACTAAAAATGAATAAAACATTCATATTTTTTAATTATTATATTTTATTCTATTTACATATTTTTATTGAATATATATTATTTAATACTATCTATAATTATTATAAATATATTAAACATATTCATTTCCATTTATAATTTTTTCATTGAGATTTTTTATTAATTTTTCTATTTATTTATTTTTAATTTTATTTAATTATTACAAATTTTGACCTGTATATTTTTTGTTTATTTTTTTTTAAATTTAATAATTGTATTAATATTTATATATTTAATTATTTAGAATTTTTATTTATAAATAAATATATATTTAAAATATATTATTTTTTAAATTAATACCATATATATGTTTATATTAAATTTCCTCATCTTTTAAATAATTATTTAATTAATAAGAAATTTAATATATTTTTATATTTACATTTTTTATTAATTTCAATTTATTTGATAACTTTTTCAATGCTAAAAATGAAATGAAAATAGATACCATTTATCAATTAAAAAAATAAATCATTGATAAAGTGTAAATTTAAAAATATTCAATAAATTCACTACTTTTCAAAGCACAAAATATTCATTTAGTTTTCATTACACATCATGATCAGTTTATTTGAGAGTTTTCGCTACATGCAAGACTGAGTTTTACAGAACAACAACATACTATTAATATTATAATTTAATATGGTATTTATCTCATAAAAATTAAATTTGATGTCATAAATAAGATTCAATATTCTATGAATTTATATTATTTAATTCATTGGTTATCAGTTAATTAAAAATGAATATAAAAATAAAATATATATAGAGGAATTTTTTTTATAAAAAAACGGTTTCCTATGCAACAAAAGATGAGTTATCCATGAAATTAAATTAATTTAAATTAGTGAATTATATTAATAATATATATATATATATTATTCAATATAGAGTTTCTATACTCATCCAATATATATGAAATTCATAAGATATAAAGAAATTTATTTTTATGCTTAAAAACGTAAATTTTTCTAGGAGTTTTTTCGTCTTTTTGATAGAACCATTTTATTAAAAAAATTATTTTGGGAATATTATAAATATAATTTGAAAAAATAATATTAATTTATGAAAACTAAATTTTAAAATTATATTGGGGTTATTTTTTGGTATATTCCAGAGACATTTAATTTTTATGATGAATTGTGAAATATATTGAATATTAATTGAAAAATCATTTTTCAAATAAATAATTTATAATGTTAAATTATATGATATATTCGTTTTAAATAAAAATTTGATAAATTATAAATCTATTATTCAAATTTATATCTTTATAATCATTTTTATATTGAATTTAGATATAAAAAGTTAGTAAACTAATGAATATTTCCACTTTAAAAACTCATTTTCTAGACACTTCTGTTGGGTTATTTTTAAATTAATATATACCAATTATTATATTATAAATTTCTTTAAAAAACCAATATTTATAATAATATTAATTTATAATCTCTAATATGGTCAGTTTTTTTACTAAAATTATTTTTCAAAATATTTATAAATTATAACAGTTATTAAGAGAAAAACGTGTTAGTCGAGGGACTAAAATTTAATCATAAGGATAAAATAACCTAGAATCATCTAGTAAACTCATTTTCTGGTAATAGAAGACTTTATACCCTCTTCTATCATAAATTTATCATTATTGGAGGCACATGAGGTAAGGAATACTTTCCAACAATGTTCACTTTTTGGTATTTATAAGAATGTCACTACCTTCCCTAGAAAAGGGAACTCAGACCGGTAAATCATCAAACACCCGAAACCATTTTTGCATCCAAAACATTCTAAAAATAATCCCCACTAACCCTACTGTCATCCTATAATAATTATTATGGATATAAAGCAATCATTTAATGTTTTCAGTGAAAATATACGAACTAAACCTGAAGAATAGGTATCAATTTTTTAAGTGTTTTTATTTTATTTCCTTCTAAATCTCATTAAATTATTCTAATATAATTAGTCAATAATAATTTAAATATATTAAATATAAATAGTATTTCTTATGTTATTATTATTACCTATAAAATCATACACATATATAAAATGGGTTACAAAATCATTGATCTTTTGTATAGAAAACTATGTCCATGTGAGCTGATGTCATCTATTTTCCATTAAAACCATTAATGGATGTGAATAAAAATATATTTTTAGTCTATGTATTATTTATTTTATATTTATGATGTTTTTATATTTATTTAATTTATATATTGCACATAAAATCATGATTTCAATTTTGTGGTAATACGATAACATTTTTTCTGTCTACGGCGGACTACCGCCTCTTGAAGCGATGTGATTCTTTCATGAACAAAATGGAATTTATTAGCGATGGGTTTATTAAAAATATGTGAAAAAATGAAATAAAAATTATAAAAAAAATTATAATATATATATATATATATAATTTCCGTTTCTATCATTCAATATAAATAATAAAACCAGCATTCATGTGTACGTACAATCGACCATCCCCATGAATAGTTCTTTTCATTACATATAACAAAATATTATGTATTAATATAAATAATAATTTAATGAATATATATGTTATTTTAATAATGGATTACAATCAATAGATGATTAAATCATGGTCGATGTAAGAGGAACTAAAATACGAATTTCAAATATACATGAAAAAATGGAATTAACACCTAAAATGAAAAAATAATAAAATATTATTAATGAAAATTTAGTAAGATTTTATAAAAGAATCATATATGATGTCATAAATATTAATATGGTTTTGTAATAAGTTAATAACCTGTTTAAACCACTATACATAATGATAAATCATATTCATCCAATGTTGAGTATAATGTAATGGCATTCATCTCAATTTAAATTCCATTGAGAAGTATTATTTTTTTATGACCATGTTTAATTTTATATGGTGTATATACTATCATATAAAATGTATAGTAAACCACACATAATTATTAATGGTATTTTTATTTTCAATTTTTTTTATTTCACCCATGGGGATTTGAGTTGGAAAAATACCACATTGTAAAAGTTATTGAACAATCTAAATTTATTTTTTCATTATTAACGTTATCATGAAACTATCCAATTCATGTGATGATGTATTCAATATATGTTGGATATCATATCTATATATATTATATTATGGATATTGTTAAATCTATTGCTCTAATTTTCTCATCACCGATCTCGATTGAGCTCATATAAAATTTTTTGGGTGATATGATCTTTTTTCCCTTAGAAACTCATTCAAAAGGGAAGAATTATTAATGGAAATTAAATTGGTGGAATTATGGAATATTGGAAAGGTGAGGATCCAACATATAGATATTGGAATTTTATTTTTCTGGTTTTACATGATTCATTACTGAAGTGTGTTGATCTAGGGGGAAATAAGCCACTAATGATGGAACATATCCATTACGGATGGATATTATCACCGGTGGGGAATCAAAAATTTGTGATGGTTGGAAATAGTATGACGTGGTTGAATAAGAACATTTTTTATTAATAAGGATTTCATTGTCGATGTTGATGACTAGACCATCCATGATTCCGTCTTTTGTGGTCACAATGGGCCTAGATATGGGTTCCTCACAAGTTTGTCTGTGGATGGAGGAGATGATTTTTCAGTGGGCAAGGTTCAAATCAGATCAGTATGGGGACACATTAGTGGGTAGGTGACATCAATATGAGCTATGTGATGACATCAAGATTTAGTGATGGATTGAGAATTATGATATGGGATCTAGACGGCTTTACCCACAACAACGTCATTGGTAGTGGTGATGACGATAATACATGTGATGGACACAAATGGAGATGTGGGAGGAAACTATAGTATAAGGTGCATATTACAGGATAGTGGTAGGTGAGTGTATTTCGACTGCGATTCATAAGGTAATGCTGGAAGATGATGATTGGATCTAATACCATCTTCACATAGTTGGGGGTGACAACTTCGGAAGGAAGATACATGATGATGATGTTGATAGCCACATTGCTAGTGGGGGGAACCTTGACATAAAAATTGACCTCCAACTGTAGTTCAGTGGGGGCATGTGGAACATCCTAGCTTATTATTCAATAAATTTTTTGATTAGTGGATGGTTCTCGCTGGACCTTAGGCCTATGGTGGGTTTTTGGGTATAATTTATGTGATTGTTCTACGGATTTTGGGATTTCTATTATTAATAGTGTGTGGGTATTAGAATTGTTAGGCGTTTTTAGGAAGAAATTATTTTCCATTTTTTGGTTTTTCGGTGCTTTCGGTTCCACATTTGTGTTGTGTTTCACAACATTTCTATTTTCATTAATAAATTTTTAGGATAGATCATGCTCCAGACCATAAAATTCTTGGTATTTATTTTATGTATTAAATTTTCATTGTACGTTTCATTTCTCTTAAATATTCATAATTTTTTATGATGGATATGATTATTACCTAAACTGAATACCATCATTTTAATACAATTCTTAATTTTATTTTTATTTGATTAATTGTGGAAATATTGAAAAATCTATATTCTTATCTTAATAAGTATATCTGATGATATGGTAAATAGTTCATTAAATAAATTGAATTATCTAATATATGAGGAATTTTTTGAACATGATGACATGGGTAGGGACTAATTAATCATAGACCCTCGATGCATTAATAGTTTCTTGAGATGAATCTTTAGGCCAAATCAGATGATTTTTTATCCAGTATTTTTCAAATATGTAAAGAGTATATCGTGAAGGTATGTGTTACCTATACCTAAGAAACATGAAATCCAATAATTAATAATTTCCTATTTTTAGAGTTTAGATATTATTAATAATGATATTTTCACAATGAAAAGAATTTCATTATCAATTTATTGATTATGAATTATCTAGTTATTTTAATGGAATGTGCTTTCAATTATTTAATGTTTCAGATTATTAATGCACATCCATATCATTTATTTATTAAATTTCATGGGTTTTTAGTTATTTACCTTTTTATATTGGTTATTCCTTATACAGTTTTAATGGGATTTTTAGTGACATTAAATTTAATATTTAATAGTAATTATTGTTTCATGATAGCCTCCCCTATACTTAACACTTACCAATAATTTGGGCACATCCTTATTTTTTTTCCTTACACCAATTTATGAATAAGAGATATTTGAAATAGCTTTCAACAATGTATTTTGTTAGTTATTTATGTATAAATTTGCATTTTCAATTCCAAATTATATATTGGTAACATGTCTGTAATATGTTTGACCAAAACTTCTAATTTATTTGGACCATCAGGATTTGATTCCTTACAATCACGCTGATGAAATAAAGAAAGGCATCATCTCTTAGCTTACTGGGATGTAGTCACTACGTTTATTATGTTATCACTATATATATTTTTGTGTTCTGATTTCATTAATTATCACATAAATTGATTAATAAATGTTTCTAACTAATAGTATTGATGATTGACCTTTTTATATGTTAAATTTTTTTTGATGTGATTCTTTGAACAAATAACATGGTTATATAATTTTATTGCTATAATGGGATTCATGAGTATATGATATAATGACGGAATGAAATTGATTTTGGTTTTTCTCTTTCATATTGATTATAATTAGATATAATTATTCTTTATGAGATATTGTGGTAGGTAAGCATATGCTAGGCCCGTAATAGAGGTGAGTTGATATGGTGGATTGGTTGACTGATTCTAGTAGGAGAACCATACAACCACTATGAGGATGGTTTTGGTAGGGATGAATTCCAAACCATATCAACGGGGTTAAATAATTTTTTTATTGAATGGTTATAGAGATAAAATATACCTCCCTTTTTTATTGTTATCTGAACCATGTATTTTTTGTTTCCAACTTGCCTTACATTGTTTTCCTCACAAATATATTTCATGAAACATTATTTTCACATGTATCTTATTATGATTTGTGATATGATCCTAGTGATTACATTTTGAGGATCACCCCTCTATAGTGTTCCTTATGTCGAATTATATGAGATTTTGATGCGGATTGAGTAATGATATTTTTCCATTTATAGATGTTGATATTTCTAGTTTGGAAATATATTATCATTGGTAGTATTACGTCTTATTCCGTTTATTGTTTTTTGTCAATTAGTAAATATAGACTCGTAAATTTTCATATAAAATATCTATTGGTTGATTGTTTACATTTTAATAGGTATTAAGATAATAATTATCCCATATAATATATAAAAACCCTCAGTGCTAGACACCATCCTGTGGCCTATTTGATGTGGGTTGTTAGGGAAAAGGTTATCTCCTATTCTGATATATGGATGTTGTTATGGCAGAGTTTCCATAAACTAATTGTGTTAAGATAATTATTTTGAATGTAAAATATATATTATTTTAAATTCTTTGATATTGAAGTGTATTTTAGAAGCTATTAACATATTTCAATATGTATATTAAAAAATTCACTATCATGTTTTTTAATATTAATGATTAATAAATAAATTGTTACTCCAATAAGAATATAATTAGTTATGAAATATCACACTAATTACTCTAACAGAAATAATTAATTGAATGATAATATAATTCACAAAACTCCTATATGATATTTTATGAAGACATAGTCGTAAAATCAATAGAATTTGTATAATATTTATGGTAATATTGGTACACTTGTAGATTTTATAAGAAAACATTACTAATTGATAATTATTATGTGGAGTGATGATAATCAAAAACATAAATTTATTTATACATTAAATATCTCATAGTAGTGAAGAGAGATATATAAAATTTATTATTTGTATTTAATATATTCTACAATTTCATCAAAGCAATTTTCTAGAAATATATGTCCAATAACTAACCATATTACATCAATATTGATTAATGGATACCATATTAGTTCCAATATGATATTTAATCAATTATGTACTTCATAGTGAGCCTAATGGGAACCATTTGTCAAAACTAGTCTATAGGTGTAAATGAACTTCAATGCAACACAATGTGAATCTACTTTTAATTATCCAATGGAAAATGAGGATAATTAAATATATCAATAGTAAATAATGTCAATGTTTCAATAAGATATAGAAACATAACATTGTCAGTGGGGTCATAAAAATCATCATTAAATTATATGACCTGTATGAAATGAGATAGAATAGGAACAGAAAACACTATACACATATTATGTTTGATGTTTAAATTAAATTAGTTGTATTCTGATAACCATAATTGGTAATATATTAATAATATCGAGTAATTATTATGATAAATAAGTAGTAAATAAAAACAAATATGACCTAAATGTACGGATTAAATCAATAATTGATTCCCTATAAAAAATTTCTTGATCTGGGTATTTTGAAATTTCTACTTCATGTGGATACTCAGGATTAAGTGTAAAAGAATAAAAAAAGGTACAAATAAAGAAAGATTGTTTATTTAAATTTATTATAGATTACTATAAATACTATAAGATGATATCATTATAGTTATTGTCATGCTAAAAACCATTTGAATTATAATGTCCATAAAACAGTCTATGATAATTTTATTGGGATTATGGATGATAATTAACGTTTTATTACTATATGATTGGTGATAATTGTATATATAATATAACTACAATGTTAACTGGCCCAAGAAATGAGGATAGGATATCAAAATAAGAGATATAAATATATTGATTGAAGCTAGAATTGTAACATCCCAAGTAAGTAATGAATAATACATATTTTTATCTATGTCTATTAATGATTAAGATAGTGTTTAGAGGCTTAAAATGAAAATAAATACAATCTTATGCATGGAATACACTAATATTCTTAAATGATTGATTTACTTCCATTTGATGGCAAACCCTTTTTAAATCAATATTTTGACAATTTTATAATCTATGTTTGTCAAAATAATCATATTATTTATGATTGGGACATCAAAATTTACATTGTGTGAATATTTGGTATTTTTCCGATATAGTTCATTTTTTAATGAATAGTGAAAAATGTTGTATTTTAATTCAAAACCTCTTTTTAATATAATTTATTTATATGATTAAATTATCATTTGAATCTGTTTTTAAGTGAAATTAGAATATAATTTTACCATTTAATCCAATGGTGGTCATTGGAATCAATTTCACTTTGAAATTGGACTTAAACTATTGCCAATCTTTTGATACTTATTGTTTCATAAAAAACACGCTATTTGCCATGACAGCGGGAATTAGTTATAAAATTAATTAATACAACTTACATGTTTTGAATTTTGTAAAATAGACATCATTTTTCGAATTCGGAATATCAAATATAGATTAGGGTGAAGTTTTGGTATCTTTCCGAAAAACATCAATTTTTGATGAATAGTGAAACCACTAAGTGGTAGTTAAAGAAACTGATTTTTCATTTAAATGATACTTTGCCACTTCTGTGATTTGATTTTCAAAAATCCAACAGAAATGGTTTTCATTAAGAAGTAAAATTTGGTTTAATGAGATTAAAATAATTTGTTGGTTAATAGTAACTTTTAAGTTTTTAATTGTGATTAGTGGTAATTAGTGTAGTTTAAGTTAAAAATAATTTTTTAATTATATGATTTGAGATTGAAACATGTCCTACACTAATTGGATGTGTCATGGACGACCAGGAAAATCCATGGGTCAACATGGGGACCCCATGGAGCCACTTTGGTTGGGAAATGACATAAATAACTTTTTATTTAATGTTAAAGTAAAAATGACACAAATAAGAAATGTTTTAATAACTAAAATTTTACATGGGGTTATACAAGTCAGATTTTTGATTATAAATAGTAATTGGAAATCTAAAACAATTTCCTACATCATAGTGTTTTTTTTATTTTTAGACTTTAATTAAATTAAATTATTTATGACATCATGATGATGCAGCGATTACCTCATTAATAAAGGTTTTAAATAAAATGAAATGATAATGTAAAATATATGAACTACACATGTCCAAAACCTATTTTATGGGTAGATTTCAAACCCTTATCACCTTACCCTAGAATTATTTCAATGTGGGACCTTTTGAATCCGAAACTCATTTTAAAATAAAGTAACATTTCATTACATTCCGAGAGTGGCCCTCCTCTCCTCTTATAAAAGGCCCCCACCTCTACCTCCTTACCAACACTTCCAAAGCCTTTGGCTCAGCCAACCCCTGCTCATTTTGTCTCTCCACTTCCCTATATTCCCCCTTGAAGCCTCACTTTGGGTAGAAGTCTTCCCAAGGAAGCCTTTGAGCTCAAACCAAAGGGAGTTACCCGATTTTAAGGTAATGTCTTCACTTGATTCATTTTGTTTTATTTTGCTTCTACAACCCCATAAACACTTTTTATTCATTTATTTTGTAACAACTCCAATATCTTCAATATACTATGATGTTTTTATAATATGTATTCAAGATACACTTACACACACCTATATCTAATGGTTAAAGGACATATTGTTTCCGTGGATGGTGAATTTCTGCCTCCCGAAACGATGATTGTTCAAAATTCATTTAACACCTTCAATGGTGGCCATTAGGATGACACTATATTTATATATGATATATAATATGTTTGTGTTTTCCTTAAGATTCTGTATTTTTCATTTTAGTCATACCTTTATGGTTTCCATTATTGGTAAACGTGATATCATCATTTAAGAAAGTGCAGACTACCGCCCCCTCAAAGTTA
Organism: Viscum album; assembly: GCA_963277665.1. Lineage (NCBI taxonomy): Eukaryota > Viridiplantae > Streptophyta > Magnoliopsida > Santalales > Viscaceae > Viscum > Viscum album. Next base: position 693,570,058 of record OY728152.1, read on the forward strand.
TTTGATTGGTTAAATACCATATGTGGGACGTATAAAGGATGGTGTTATGAGATTATATATGATATTACACTGTAATAATAATATACCTTTATATAATTATGACTCCATTCTATAAAATACGAAATAGAAATGAATGTAGCGTTCATGCATACGTACAGCTTACCGTCTCCATGAACGGTTCATTTCATTTCTTACCTCTAAATGATTATGTAATATTATAAATGCATGAATGTACTGGATATATATTACATATATGATATCTAAATCATGAATACCATTCTGGATATAATTGATACATGAACAACTTGTAATTATAAAGGGCTTATTTTTTACTCAAGTACCAATGATCGTTAAAACGACCATTATTAACAAAAATAATTACATAGTGCTAATGACATGACAATAAGTGATATAAAAGGAATAATGAACATGAAAAAGGTTCTTAAATAAGTAGAAATTATCTCAAGTTTATTATTCAGGAGATTAATGAATGATCGTGTCAAGTCGGATCCGAAGTATAGAACTTCATCTCAATCTCCTTTCATTGAGGCATATTTTTTTATACACAACCTTCTTTTATATGGTGTATAAAACCATTTGAAATTTATGTATATTAAAAAGGAATCTTTTTATATGATGAGTTTACTAAACTAAAAAAGGGAATTTTTTTGTCGTTCGTATGCGGCGACAACGACTTCTCTGCCGCCGTGACCATTATTTGAGTTTCGGCTTCCTCTACAAGCCATACAATTTTTTAAAAAGAAAAATAAATACCATGTTTTACTTTTCTTTTATTTTTGTTTTGAAAATTGTTTTCATAATGTTTTTATATCAATGTGTTGTATTGATATCTTGTGATTGAAAGGTGGAAATGTTATGTTTCCTTTAAGCATGTTTTTTGTGATACGATTATGTTGAGGTTCTTGGTAATTATTATGAAGACGGGTGGTTCCGTGATAGACTAAGGTCGGGTGAGCTCGATATAGCTCTCCAATGCATTAGGTAACGCGAAGGAGTGAAACATTAAGGTTTATCCGAAGAGATTTAGGGAATATATTTTGATGGGTATTCCAAATGTAACCAAGAGGGTTACTCCCTATATAAGAAAGTTATGAATGCCTCATGTTACCTTTATGTATTAAGATTTCTATGATTTATTCATGATTTGATGAGGTATGTTAAAGTGATTATGTTTTATGGGTAATGTATGATTTCATTATTATGTATATATGTACCCATGTTTCCTTTCCATATTTTTATATCCCTTACTGAGCTTTTTATGCTCATCCCAAGTTTTTTTGAAATTTTTTTCACAGGTCAAGGGAAAGGTACATGATATGATGATAGTGTCAAGGAAGTGTCAAGAAAGAATCCATATTTTATTTTAAATATGTTTCCACTAATGTGAATGAAGAATAAAATCTTAATGTAACCACTTTGTTTATATGTGAAATGTAATTCAAGTTTTATGATCTAATTCTATAAAACTCTAAACCGGAAAATATCCTCAATGTGTAATATTTTAATAACTCAATATTAAGTAAGTTTAAAGGCTTGGGACCTTATAGTTTGTATCAAAGGTCAGTTTAGATAACTTTAGGAGTTAGAATTCAATTAAATTATTATCCAAAAATATTTTTTTTATCGTCAAATTGAAGTGATATAGTATTTGAAGATGACCATGTTGCTTCATCTAAGACATGTTTGTTGAAAATGGTTTTCCGCAGAGGAAATATGGAAGCAGTGCAAGGAATGCATACAGAAGGAAATAACCTTCCGAATCAATATCCTGAGATGGTTGGAATTGGAACTGAATAGTTTGTTGCAGTAATGGTGCAGTTGACTCAAGCGATAAATGGTGGTGGTATCCATGCACGAGATCAACCAGATCAACAGCAGAGGAACATGTCAGTGGTGGAACATTTCATGAGGCAACATCCCCCATCATTCAGAGGATCATCTGACCCTGTTCTAGTTGAAGGGTGGATTAAAGGACAAGAGAAGATTTTCGATGTCATGGGGTGTTCAGACAATCAAAAGGTTAGTCTTGTTATTTACCCTTTGGAGGGTGAATTAGATCAGTGGTGGTTGATGGTTAAAAATTTCACGAACGCTGATGAGATTGATGCTCTCGACTGGGATGAATTCAAAGGTTTTTTTCTTGAAAAGTATTTTCCTAAGGCTGTTCGACTTAGGATGGAAAAGAAATTCTTGGAATTGAGGAAAGAGGAAGACTCAGTGGCTACCTATGAAGAAAGGTTCACTCGATTGGCAAGGTATGATGCAAATTTTATCCGAGAACATGATAGTAAAAGCAATCTTTTTTACCTAGGATTAAAGCCAAAATATCAATGGGCATTAGCTTCTCATGAGTTTAAAAGATATGAAATGCTTGTTCGATGTGCTGAGAAGGTGGAAATGGAATCTGCCGATGATCAAGTGTTCTATAACATCCAATAGAAGAAGAGACTAAGGTGGCAGGAGAGAGGTAAGAATTCTTCAAGAATGTTTGATGGTAAGAAAACTAAGATTCTAGTTTGTGATAAATGTGGCAAAAGGCATGGTGGGGAATGTCTTCTGAATTCTGGAAAGTGCTACCGATGTGGTAAGATGGGACATAAGGCTCGTGATTGCACTGAAAAGGATCAAGGTTAAGGTAAGAACATATTTTATTTACAGTTAGTGAAATGTTATAAGTGCAATGATATGGGTAACTATGCAAATGAGTGTTCGAAAAAGAGATTGAGTGATGGGAAATAGTTAGACTACTAGCAGAAAGGGGTGGCGAAAACCTTTGAAACTACTTCAGCATATGTCGGGCCATCAAATGAAGTTGTATCAGGTACTTTGTTTGTTTTTTCAGATTACTCCAGTGTGTTGTTTGATTCGGGGTCTACACATTCTTTCATATCTGAAAACTTTTCTAGTAAAATGGGAATACCATCTCAAGAAATGACTCCTGAACTTTTGGTAAAACACATGGGGGAAATGTTGAGGAAAAAAGAATTTATTAGAATCTTCCTATCATTTTCTATGGAAAGAACCTAGTTGAAAACCTTATTTTTCTACCTCTAGTAGAGTTTGGTGTTATCCTGGGTATGGATTGGCTCTCTATTTACCATGCTAAGATTGAATGTAGAGCTAAAGAAGTTTCTTTTCAGAAAGACTTTCAGTTTGTGTAAAATAATGAACCCTTACTGTTTATAACTTATCAAGAGGCCGAGAAACATGTAATAGATGGAAATGAATGTTACCTTGCAGACATCGTTGAAAATAAAGGGACTATTCAGATTAATGATGTGCCAGTGGTAAATGAGTATCCTGATTTTTTTCCTGATGAGTTGCCTGGAATAATACCAGATCGGGAAGTTGAATTTACTGTTGACTTAGTTCCTGATGCTAACCCAATTCCAAAACCCCCTTATCGAATGGCTCATATTGAACTTTTAGAGTTGAAGGATCAATTGCAATATTTATTAGAGAAAGGTTTCATTCGACCTAGCACGTCACCATGGGGTGCTCCAATTTTATTTGTTAAAAAGAAAGATGGTTCAATGATACTTTGCATTGATTATAGATCCTTGAATAACATCACTGTTATGAACAAATGTCATTTGCCACATATCGATGATTTCTTTGATCAGCTCCAGGGAGATCAGTATTTTTCAAAGATTGACTTGAGATCAGGGTACCATCAGCTGAAGGTAAAGGAATCAGATTTTCCAAAGACCGCGTTCCGTACAAGATATGGCCATTATGAATTTGTAGTGATTCCTTTTGGGCTAACCAATGCACCTGCTGTATTAATGGACTTAATGAAGAAAATTTTCCATGAGTTCTTGGATAAGTTTGTGGTGGTTTTCATTGATGATATTTTGGTGTTTTCAAAAAGTAAAGAGGAGCATGAAAGACATTTAAGGGTTATATTCCAACCCATAAAAGAAAAGAAATTGTATGAAAAATTCAGAAAGTGTGAGTTTTGGTTGCAGCAAATTTCTTTCCTTGGTCACATTGTTTCTAAAGATGGGATAACTGTCGATCCAGCAAAAAGAAAAGTTGTGGAAGACTGGCCAAGACCCAAAAATGTAACTGATATTCGTAGCTTCTTTGGTTTGGCAGGATATTACCGAAAGTTTGTTAGAAATTTTTCATGGTTATCTTGTCCAATGAATAAGCAATCTCTGAAGGGTGTAAAGTTTATCTGGACAAAAGAATGTGATGATTGTTTTCAGGAATTGAAAAGAAGATTGGTTAAAGCTCCAATTTTATCACTACCTTCGAAGAATGGTGAGTTTGTTATCTACAGTGATGCTTCATTGAAAGGACATGGTTGCATCCTAATTCATAATGATCAGGTAATTGCTTATGCTTCACGACAGTTGAAAACTCATGAGGTAAATTACCCTACACATGATTTGGAATTAGCTGCTCTTGTTTTCGCTTTAAAAATTTGGATACATCATTTGTATGGAGTAAAGTGTGAAATATATACTGATCACAAACGTTTAAAGTATATATTCACTCAGAAAGAGTTAAACATGAGACAGAGGAGATGGCTGGAATTAATCACAGATTATGATTGTACAATTCATTACCATCCGGGAAAAGAAAATAAAGTGGTTGATGATTTGAGTCTAAAAATTAATGTTTCATTAAAAATGTTGCATTTGGAACGTGATACTTTGGTTAAGGATTTGATGAACTTTGGCATAGAAATTTATGGCGCATGATGTTCTTCTATTTTGTTCAGGTATCAGTGAGATCATCTCTATCAGATAGAATCATGCAAGCACAGAAGCAAGACAGTGAGTTGCAGAAAAAGGTAGATCCGGTTCAAAAAGGTAAGCTGCCAAAATTCAACATTGATAATGATTGTGTTTTGAGATTTGGGAAGAGATTGTGTGTGCCTTATGATTCACAGTTGAAGAGACAGTTGTTATGTAATGCTCATAGTTCTCCGTTTTCAGTTCATCCTAGCAGTACTAAGATGTACATAGACCTGCGGGAGTATTACTGGTGGGATGGAATGAAAAGAGATATTCCTGATTTTACTATGAAGTGTTTGAAATGTCAACAGGTTAAATCAGAGTAGCAATTACCGAAAGGGATGCTTCAGCCTTTACCAGCGCCATAGTGGAAATGGGAGAATATATCAATGGTCTTTGTTGTGGGATTACCGAAGACATCTCGAAGTAATAATGCAATCTTGGTTATTGTTGATCAATTGACTAAATCTGCTCATTTCCTTGATATACAAGATACTTTTCCCTATATCTACTTTACCCTTTGTATCTTAAAGAGATAGTCAGGTTACATGGAGTTCCTCTCTCCATTGTATCACACAGTGATCCCAGGTTCACTTCTAAATTTTGGAAAGGCCTTCAGAAGTAGTTGGGTACTGAATTAAATTTTATTACAGCTTTTCATCCTCAATCAGATGGGAAGTCATAATGAAAAATTCAGACCTTGAAGGATATGCTACGAGCTTGTTCGATGGATTATCAGGGATGTTGGGACCAACATTTTTCTTTGGTTGAGTTTTCTTATAATAACAGTTTTCATTCTAGTATAGAGATGGCACAATTTCATGCATTATATGGGAAGCGGAGTCGAACTCCAGCTTTCGGGGATGATGTGGCTGAAAGGAAGTTGATGGGACCAGAATTGGTGGAAGAGATGGCAGAAAAAGTTCAGCTGATTCAGAAACACATGATAACAGCTCAGAGTAGGCAGAAGGTTTATGCAGACAACAGGTGGAAGGATCTAACTTTTGAGGTAGGTGATCATGTTTTTCTCAAAGTCTCACAATGGAAAAGTGTGATGAGATTTTTTAAGAAAGGAAAGATGAGTCCATGGTTCATTGGACCATATGAAATTCTGGAGAGAGTTGGATCAGTTGCATACCGAGTGGATTTACCTCCGATTTTATCTCAGGTACACAGTGTTTTTCATGTTTCGATGCTGAGAAAGTACATGCCAGATCCATTTCATGTTTTGAGTCCAGAGGTAGTTCAGCTGGAAGAGAACCTATCTTATGAGGAACAACATGTCCATATTCTTGACCACAGGGAGAAAGTGATACGGAATAAGGTGATTAATCAAGTAAAGGTTTTGTGAAAAAACCACATGATGGAAGAGGCAACATGGGAATCTGAAAATGAAATGAGGGATAAGTACACCCATTTATTCAATAAGAAAATAAATTGCGGGGACGCAATTTTCTAAAGGGGGGAAGGATGTAACATCCCATGTAAGTTATGAATAATAGATATTTTTATCTATGTTTATTAATGATTAATATAGTGTTTTAGAGGCTTAAAATGAAAATAAATACAATCATATGCATGGAATACACTAATATTCTTAAAAGATTGTTTTACTGCCTTATGATGGAAAACCATTTTTAAATATATCTTTTGACAATTTTATAATCTATTTTTGTCAAAATAAACTTATTATTTATGATTGAGACATCAAAATTTACTTTGTGTAAATTTTTGGTATTTTTCCGATAAAGTTCATTTTTTAATAAATAGTGAGAAGTGTTGTATTTTAATTCAAAACCGCTTTTTAATATAATTTATTTACATGATTAGATTATATTATTAATTGGTTTTGGAGTTAAATTAGAATATATTTTTACCATTTTATCCAATGGTGGTCATTGGAATCAATTTCACTTTGAAATTGGACTTAAACTACGGTAAATCATTTGATAGTTATTGTTTCATAAAAAGACGCTATTTGTCATGACAGAAGGAATTAGTTATTAAATTAATTAATGAAACTTACATGTTTAGAATTTTGTAAAATATAAATAATTTTTTAATTCGGAATATCAAATATATCTTAGGGTAAAGTTTTGGTATCTTTCTGAAAAACTTCAATTTTTGATGAATAGTGAAACCACTAAGTGGTAGTTAAAGAAACTGATTTTTTCGTTTAAATGAAACTTTGCCACTTCGATGATTTGATTTTTAAAAATCTGACATACATGGTTGTCATTAAAAAGTAAAATGCGGTTCAATGAGATTAAAATAATTTTTTGGTGAATAGTAACATTTATGTTCTTAATCGTGATTAGTGGTAATTAGTGTAGTTTAAGGTAAAAATAATGTTTTAATATTATGATATGAGCTTGAAAAATGTCCTGCCCTCATTGGATATGTCATGTACGACCAAGACAATCCATGGGTCAACTTGGTGACCCCATGGAGAAACTTTGGTTGGGAAATTGCATAAATAACTTTTTATTTAATGTTAAAGTAAAAATGACACAAACAAGAGATGTTTTACTAAAACAATTTTTACATGGATTTATACAAGTCATATTTTTATATTATAAATAGTAATTTGAAAGCTAAAAAGATTTAATACATCATAGTAATTTTTTTATAATTTTTATACTTTAAATAAATTAAATTATTTATGACATCATGATAATGCAGCGATTACCTCATTAATAAAGGATTTAAATAAATTGAAACGATAATGTAAAATATATGAACTACACAAGTCCAAAACCTATTTTTATGGAAGGATTTCGAACCCTTATCACCTTACCCTAGAATTATATCAATTTGGGACCTTTTGAATCCGAAACTCATTTTAAAATAAAGTAACATTTCTTTACTTTCCAAGAGTTTCCCTCCTCCCCTCTTATAAAAGGACTCCACCTCTACCTCCTTACCCACACATCGAAAGCCTTTAGCTCGGCCAAACCCTGCTCATTTTGTCTCTCCACTTCCCTATCTTACTCCTTAAAGCCTCACTTTGGGCAGAAGTCTTCTCAAGGAAGCTTTTGAGCTCAAACCAAAGAGAGTTACCTGATTTTAAGGTAATGTCTTCACTTGAGTCCTTTTGTTTTATTTTGCTTCTCCAACCACCTAAATTATTTTTATTCATTTATTTTGTGACAACTCCAGTATATTCAATATACTAGGATGTTGTTATAAGAATTATTCAAGCTACACTTACACACACCTACATCTAATGGTTAAAGGACATACTGTTTCCGTGGATGGTGAATTTCTGCCTCCCAAAACGATGATTGTTCAACATTCATTTAACACCTTCAAAGGTTGAAATTAAGATGTCACTATATTTATATATGATATATAATATGTTTATGTTTCCCTTATGCTTCTGTATTTTTCATTTTAGTCATACCTTTATGGTTTTCATTATGGTTAAACGCGATATCTTCATTTAAGGAAGTGCGGACTACCGCACCCTCAAAGTGATTTGATTCGTTAAATACAATATGTGGGACGTATAAAGGATGGAGTTATGATATTATATATGATATTACACTGGAATTATAATATAACTTTATATAATTATGAATCCACTCTCTAAAATACGAAATATAAATGAAAGTAGCGTTCATGCGTACGTACGGCTTACCGTCTCCATGAACAGTGCATTTCATTTCTTTCCTCTAAATGATTATGTAATATTATAAATTCATGAATGTACTGGATATATATGACATATATGATATCTAAATCATGAATACCATTATTTATATAATGGATACATGAACAAATTGTAATTATAAAGGGCTTATTTTTTACTCAAGTACAAATGATCGTTAAAACAACCGTTATTAACTTAAATAATTACATAGTGTTCATGACTTGACAATATGTGATATAAAAGGAATAATGAACTTGAAAAAGGTTCTTAAACAAGTAGAAATTAACTCATGTTTATTATTCAGGAGATTAAAGAACGACCGAGTCAAGTCGGACCCGAGGTATGGGACATCGTCTCAATATCCTTTCATTTAGTCATATTTTTTTTTATACACAAACTTCATTTATACGGTTTATAAACCCCTTTGACTTTTACATTTATTCAAAAGGAATATTTTTATATGAAGTGTTTACTAAACGACAAAAGGGAATGTTTTTGTCGTACGTATGCGGTGACAACGACTTCTCTGACGCCGTGACCATTATTTGAGTTTCGGCTTCCCCTACAAGCCATTCCTTTTTTTAAAAGAAAAATAAATACAATTTTTTACTTTTCTTTTATTTTGGTATTTAAAATTGTTTTCATAATGTTTTTATATCAATGTGTTGTATTGATATATTGTGATTGAAAGGTGAATGTGTTATGTTTCCTTTATGCATGTTTTATGTGATACGATTATGTTTGGGTTCTTGTGCATTATTATGAAGATGGGTGGTTCCATGATAGAATAAGGGAGGGTGAGCCCGATATAGCTCTCCAATGCATTGGGTAACGTGAAAAAGTGAAACGTTAAGGTTTCTCTGAAGAGATTTACAGAATATACTGTGATGGGTATTCCAAATGTAACCAAGAGGGTTACTCCCTACGTAAGAAATTTATGAATGCCTCAAGTTACCTTTATGTCTTATGATTTCTATGATTTATTCATGATTTGATGAGGTACGTTAATGTGCTTATGTTTTATGGGTAAATTATGATATCATTATTATCTATATATGTACCCATGTTTCCTTTCCATATTTTTATGTAAGCACTTTGTTTATATGTGGAATGTAATTCAAGTTTTATGATCTAATTCTCTAAAACTCTAAACCCGAAAAGATCATCAATGTGTAATCTTGTAATAACTCAAGATTAAGTAAGGTTTAAGGCTTGGGGCCTTATAAGAATGGTGTTTATATAATATTAGTTTTGAAAAAAACTGTTCCACTTGTCTGAAAATGATTAGGGGGAGAACTATTTTTTTCCATGACATGTATGTTATATATCTATGGAAAGCAAAAATATTTTCTTACTAGTTTTTTAATATAAAGTAATTGTTTTTTAAGGATTATTTTTTTAGATACTATGTTATATGGGAACCACTCTACATTCAAGTATCTTTGGGTTATTAAATATAGTAATAATACATACCTAGAATAAATGGGAAAATTCATGAAGGAATGTCAACTTGTGTCGCATAACATATAATATTACAAGTAAAAGAAGATTGTTTTACATAGAAATTTTAAAATTAGTTTTGTATAACTAATGATAAAAGTTAAATTATACTACTATTATCATTTATAGTTATAAAAATAATGTTAATATATTTTCATAATGGATTTTCACATTATTTTCAGAATAATCCAATATTAAATGTCACTCTTGAGAACATTGGACCTCATTTTTTTCATAGATAGATATTAAATTCTTTAAAAATTATATAATATGCATGTTCTAATTATTTTCTCAACTCAAAATTTTAGAATCTAGAATCCTATTTACTCATGAACTTACCCCCCACACACACACTATATTATACATTCAGTTAATATTTATACTTATTTTTATTTTTTGTTCTCAATATTTTATCATTCATCATTCTTAGACTAACGTTGATTTCATTCAGTACACTAAAATCCTAACCCACTTGACTATTGATCAATCTATAACATTTTATGGAGTGAAAATCTATTTCTTATTTTCCAAAAATTTATCTTCAACATTGTGTCATTAACCCTTCTTCAACCACCATGGAGTGCATTTTTAATATATAAATATCTATTTACCATCATCAAAAGCCATATTTAATAATTATATTTTAATAATATTAACTTATTATTCTTTATTTAAGTGTTTTATTCAACTGTTAATTTTTTTTATGTATATAATTTTAAATATTAAATTTATATTATTATAATTAGTTTATTTTTTTAATTTGATTATGATTATAAATTGTTTAGATTTTATTTTTTTGTATATTTCCTTTGGTTGTATCTTTTTGAATTTGTAATTACATATCTTTAAAAATAATTCATTGAAAAAAATATCATCCATTTAATATTTCTTTATTGTAACAATTATTTGGTTATAAATTTTATTTTTAGTTATAAATAATTGTTATATTTAATTTTTTCATCTTGAAAATGGTTTTTCTGTTATAATATATTTTCTAGATAAAACAAAATTTACAAAAATTTATACATGGTTATATATTTATTATAATTTATGTTGCAAAAATATATTATTATATATTTTTAAATTATTAAATGTTTTTATATATTAATCTATTTTATAGTGAATTTTGGAAAATAATGGATCATAATTGGATTAATTAATGACAAACTAGTGATGAATATGAGAAATGGGTATATAACATCATGAATATTATTACTGAAATCGTGATAAAAATTTAATGATTTTCTATCCATGAATGATGTATTTGAAAATTTGAAAATTACGGTATAGAGAAATCAATGACAATGTGATTTGTCATGGTTTATTCAAAATTATAAATCTTTGATCTATAATTGTGAAATTAAAAACATTCTAGGATATAAATATTATGATGATGTTTATAAAGAGTCATTAATTCTTATTGATAAAAAAATTCATGATGTTGTTGTTGAATAAATTGTAAAAAAAACAATTTTGATTGATTTTATAGAGATGTTGTGAAACTACTATTCTTATATTGCAATTAATATACATTGTAACCAATAATGTCGAGATTAGTTATCTTGAAACTGTGAAATATTTTTAGTGATAAAAGCTTCACCAAATTTCATGAAATTTTAAAAGTGATACTTATAGAAGGAAATAAGAATATAGAATATAATTATGTTGGTATTTATATATATATATATATATTAACCATTTTTATGGATTTTTAAAATGATAAATAATTACTCAACAACTTTTTGATCTATATGAAATAATTAAATGTTTATGAGAATTTCCTAAATATTGGACATCATTATAAAAAATAAATTAAATAACCAATCATTATTTTTTATCATGAATATGAATAAAACATCAAACAAAATAAATATAGTATAATAAAATAATTCCTCATTTGATTGGAATATTTTAATAATCAAATGAATCAATGATGCTATGTTATCATATCAATGAGAGAATATCTGATAAAAAATTATTTCATCCTTTCAATAGACCATAATATATGATACATCATCTAAAAAATATGATTTTTGAAATGATGTTTAAAAACCTCAGAATAGAAAAATGAACAAAATGAACAAATCCACATTGAACCCTTAGTTGGTAACATAGTTTGGGGCCTGTTAGGTTTATTTTATATTACTTATCCATATATAAATGTATGAATATGGAATATTTTATGATGATATTGATGATTTATTGTCCAATATATCCTAAAAATTATATTAGTTTTTATTTATCCCCATTAATTTATGATTTATAATTTTTATGGATGGAATGTGTGACAATATATTATATATACATGAAAGAGTATTTTATTTTTATTACAATAAAATGTTTCACTAAACATGACTTTACATTATATTAAATTTTATATAGATATAGGGTTAATGAACATAAATATTATCTAATTTGTGAAAATATTAAAACATTCTCTATATTTATGAAGAGATAAATGATAGTACACACTGGGAATAATTGATTTTATTGAATATATCATCATTGTTAATGATCAAAATAAATTTAATGGTTTACATGACTGTGAATTTTCTCCCAATAAATATTTATCTAAATAATATTATACAATGGTGAAAAATATTGATTTCAGATTTATAATGGAAATAAATTATAGTATTGAATAAAATATATTGAAGAAATTTCACATTTTTTCATTTAGTCTTATAATAATTTTCTTAGGTCAAAGATAACATTGATAATATACATTTTAAGAGAAAAAATTATTATAATTGTGTAGTAAATTTATCAAACATAATGGAATGTATTAATTATTAATTATATATTATACTATCCTTACTTACCATGTGAATTAATTGTGAGTTACCTATAACTATGAATGGAAGTTGAATTTTTTTCTATAGATAGTCACACATTAAGAATGAGTGAGATGGTACATGTTTTTCTACATCTTCATGTTGATAAATTTCGTAATCGGTTTTCTTAAAACCTAATAAAATGGGTCTATTGATTTATTTGATGTAATTATCTATCAAACTGGATGACTATAATGTATTGAAGAAATAGATACTATTTGATGCATTGTGTGGCACAATGATGATACCTGTCAGAAATTAAATCTTTATGTGGTGTTAAATTTGTAATTCCATATGCCACAAATTGAAACAATTGTTTTATATTTTTTGGAAAATGATGCTTTCATTATTTTTTATTAAATATAATATATTTTTTAACCAAATAATATTAATATAAATGTTTATATATTGATTCATTTGGCGCCAGAGATAATAATATTTGGGCCTGTTTAATTACATTGGATTTAATATTTTTAATTTAATATGTAAATTTCTTATGGATGTGACAAGAATATAAATATAAAAAACCCAGATAATATTATTGAATAAATTATCATATGAAGTGATTGAGTATTCAAATATTTTTTTTATTGTATTAGAGAATTTTGGTCAACTCGTATCTCAAAATATGACGGTTGATAGTGAGGTTCATGGGATATATGTATTAATGGTAAATTTAATTACATTTTATTATGTGATGGATGAACATTTATACATTTTGAACAATATTAATGAAATTAAACGATATATATAAATACATATTATTGAATTAATGGTATGTTATATGATTAGAAATTAATAGTAGTTAATAGATGAATATAAAATTAACTTTTTAATTTTTTAATGAGATATTAAATATTATTTTATGCAAAAAAACATTAAAACTGTTATCAATGGGGTCCAAGTATTAATGTGATAACATGGTGTGGTTTTGATATAAATTGTCACACATTTGAGTTAAAAAAGTAATAAGAATTGAGTAATATTCAAAATATTGTAGTCATGTACATGGATGAAACATAATATTTTGTGAGTAATAATTATGAAAACCACATTTCTACTACAATAAAAAATTTTGCAGTTATTAAGGATACATGAGAGATTAATTAAAAATAAATTGTGGTTACATATATTTAAGTGTATTAGGGTTGAAAGTAATAGTGGGGTGAAACATGATGAGTATGGATTTATAATTTATTATTTAAAAATATTTTGTTCTAAAGTGGAATCATTTACCATGGATTTGTATGAAAACAAAATTATCTTTTTATCCCAATAAATGATCATTTGGTTGTTAATTTTTATGTTAAAAAATTACATGCCTGAGGGGAATATTGATGATGTTAAATAATTTTATGATATATTATCATTTATTATATTATTACCTGAATATAGTAATAGCTGTGATGTATTAATTTACTATAAAAAATATATGTTTAAAAATATGTGATATGGAAAAAAACTCCACTACTCACCTGATTAATTGGGTTAGTATTTTTTTTAAAATGACATTGTTAAAAATATTATTTTTTAATGATTGATATTTAAAAATATAGATGTTGATAATTCACTAAATTTTTATATAATTTTTATAATAATTAAATTTATAAATTAATGTTTTAGTAGAAAATTTTTTCAATTATCAATTTTTTTGTAAATATTTTTTTTATATCCTTAATTGTGTGGTATACATTAGTATTCAAAAAATATCTATAATTTCAATACTACTATAAAGAATCAAAATTTATATATATAAAATTAATTTATTTCTATTAAAATAAATTTACACAAAAATACACATTTTATGATGATATTTTTTTCATTTGTTTTGATAATTTTAATTGTTAATTTTTAGACATTTATTTGGTTAAAAATAATTTGACATAATTTTTTATTCCTATTTGTGACAAATAAAATAATTTTAAAAAAATATTTTACATTATTCATATAAATATACCCAATTATTCATTGAGGTAGTATACATCTCTCTAAAATTATAACATTAATGTAGGGGTAATATGGTATGATTGTTTGATCATATAAATACATATTTTTTAGTTAAATATTTTAAAAAAAATTTATGTTATATTTATTGATAATATGTCCACCCATTTTTCGATTCTAGAGATGGAGTTACCAAAATAATAGGAATATGTTTATAAATTTACCACAACATTTTCATGTACGTCGAATGTAAAGGTTGATTATTGAGTTTAATGATAATGACCACATAGTTGTCCCATATTTCAAAAATAATATTATTTACATGAATGCAAATAGTCATTATATTATAATTATTTTAATCCATGATTATAGGAGCATCGACCTATTAGTGAATGATATGTTATGGGAGTCCATAAAGGTAAAATATATAATATTATTGGTTTATTTTTCTAAGGGATTTTATATTATTATTTTTTTTGGTATAGTATTTAATCTATTCAATTATATATGGAATTTAACTTTCTAGATATGAAATAAATTATGGAAAGGTTTTCATCCTTAATAGAAATTAGATCGGGAGATTAAAATATAATTTTTAAATTATATTATATTTTTAGGGCTAAAATTATTCAATATCCATTTTTTGTATATGTGTTTATAGATAAATAAACATTGGAGAATCATATGTCCAATTGGTGATATAAATTTTATTTTGTATGTAATTGTTGTCTTTGGAATTTATATATTTAATTAATTTTCATTTCAATATAACTAATTAATTTTTTTATGATCAATATACATAAAATCCCACAATGTTATTTAGTCTTAGTATTTATACCATAAATCATTGTCACATGTATGGTATACTTTATTATAGGATCAAATTATCAATGATATTTTAAAAAAATTAAGATCCAAGTCAAATAGATGGCCCGTACAAATTTAATATAGTCTTATATCTCATCGCCTCATCCGGAAAAATAGAAAAGGGTGTAGAAATAAAAATATATTATTTTTTTATGGATCTAACAAAAGATGAATATGATATTATTGAATGTAATTAAAAATTATATTTATTCAATTTTACTATTTTTTAAACTCCTCCCATTAATCTAACACTTGAAAATTATATTTTTTTATTACCTTTAATATAAAAATACATAGGGGACATTTAGCACTGAGACTAGGATGGATAGTTATATAAAAAATTGAAGAATAGTAAAACCTCAAGGTCTCATCAATGGATATGAGGAATGTATTAATTTGAGAGAAGTTTTTTGTAGTTCCACTAGTATGAAATACTTGATAGTGGGATATATGGTTTTAAGATCTCCCATAATTGAAATGTTATAACATTGGATTTAGCCTATAATTAAAATAATCAAATTATATATAGATGCTTTGTATGAAGAAACTATATATCAAACATTACATTTATAATAGCCTACCAATATCCTCAACCTCAAAATTCCATCCTAATCAGGTAATTTAATTTACATTATGGGGATCCCTCTGTACATATTGTATAATAAAAAATTATATATCATCTGGGGGATTATGTACATCATCAAATAATATATTGTATTAATTAAAGAGTTATATATAATATTCTATTTTTGATCAAACTACTATTTCTCCAATAGATACCGAGGGTTTTACCATTCTTGGATAAGGTATTGGTAATTTATTTCTTTTCCGGCATGTATATATCATTAGTTTCCATATGTGATATGATTTGTTTTTTGTTGTTTATTATTCATTAATATAAAAATACAACTTTTTTAGACTTTATTTTATATAGGTGTATCTAAAATTCAAGGAATAATTTCAATTTAATTGAAAAATTCTAGAATTAGTACCTTTAGATACTCACCAAGGTATTTACGAGACAACAATGATATCGTCAATTTCATCTATATTTGAGGAATATTATAATTTTATAATTAGTGATGATATTTGGGGGAGATATTATTAGTTATAATTTTGTAATATTGATGTAATTTGTGTTATCATGTGTTTGGAGATCACTATATGTGTGTTTTTTTATTCTTCCCTGGATATAAATTGTAAATATAAATTTAATTTTATCAAATAATCACTTGTTACATAGAAATAATTTATTTCTTTTCAAACTAGGAGTCTCTTTAATATATGAATAAATTATAATTAATCTAATGTTTTTTATTTTATGGATCCAAAATACATTTCAACGGTTCTACAATACTGGGACCATCTTGCCAAAATATAATATATATCATAAATAAAAAAATACAGATAATGTGTGGAATTTTTTGATTCCATGAATAGTAAGAACACATATATAATTATGAACCGCTATTCATTATACTACTATTAATTATATAATTTTTGATACACTAATTAAAATTCGACTTAACACAAATTATTCCCTGATGTATACAAAGTATATTAGTATTCTCGTTATTAGGTGCTGCTCAAATAATATTTAAAATCATCATAAAAGTATGTATCTTTAGGTTATTTTGGTTTGTTAATATTAATATTATTATTTTACCAAATTTTTGAAAATTAATATTTTAAATTACAATATGTCAACGATAGATTTCGATATGTATCACTTTTCAAAAATGTATCTAGAGAAAAAATTAATTTGTTTATTTGTAGTTAAAATATCTTTATATAATTTAATACCTGTTTTTTTTCTAAAATATCATATCATTCTATTATGAAAATATCATTTCTTAAACATAGTGGAATCCATGACGTTGTGGTGGTAAATACAAGTGTTATGTTTTATGATTCATTTTTGAGATTCTAATGACTATAAAAAAAACATATTTTTTAAATCTATGTTTCATTATAAGACATATAATTTAAACATAAATGTTGTTTTTTAAATTAATAATGTTTTATACAGTTTTATGTGTTTATAATGAATTTATACATACACGTAACATTTTGAAACATCATCAAAAAAATTTCACCATCTATTTTATATGTTTAATTATATTTGAGATGTAGTTTTATATAGATTTATATTATTTATAAATGATGTTGTAAAAGTTTTCATTTAATTTTCAACCCACTCAATGTGTTATTTGATGATACTATTTGATGTTGTTGTTTCTGTTGTATTTTTATGGAATCATACAATTTTTAATATTCATAACCCCTACCTACATGGTGTACCTATCTAGGCCGTAAATATGATATGAAATATAGTGACCCCTGAGTCCGATTTCCACTAGGCCACAGGTTGGCGACTAGTAGTGAAGGTTTAGTAAACAAACAAATGGGAGGCAATACACTCTAAGAGAACACATCCAAAAGGGAGAGATATGAGAGACAACAACTAACTCCAGGTCAGACTGAAATATAATATAAATACTAATTTCACATATATAATTTCATAAAAAATACTACAGTTGAAAGGGAAAAATGCGAGAAACAAAAAGAACGTAAAAATAACAGCTACCATGATTCCTGAACAGCTCCAACAGCCCTAAGATAGTAGTATCCTTCCTGATTTTCAACCTAATCCAAGTGACGCAAAACACCATTTAAATATACATAGGGTGTGTATAACATTAGACTCAGTAGGATCCTCCCCAAAGCCTCTCTTTCAAATGTAATCAATGAATGCTAAATCAACGTCAACAACAAGTGAAACTAACTCATCGCCCAAATAGGTATAATAATTCCACAAACTCACAACAGATACTATCACCATGTATCTCATAGAAGAGCATATAATATAATAATGAATATTGAGATTACCCTGATACTACAACCCCGCTAGTATTCCTCTTTTCCCCATCATCACCAAAACTATGCATCACTCTCCAAAAAGGACTTTTCGTAGACACTAGGGGGAAGCACTATAAGATACACTTCGTGGAAAAAAACTACCACATACATGTATGAAAGGATACACAGTAGTTTATGGGAGCCACCGAAGCTCTCATAACGTGTATCATATGTCATGTATTATACCAAAAGATATTATATCCCATACACCGAGTAAGGATCCTTAATGAATTATAACATATAAATGTTACACTGATAGTATTCCTTAGAAATGTATGTCCATAATATATGTGTGTTAATAACCACAATCCATTACATCCTTCTATACACATATATGGGAAAAAACATACTGATGTACCTACCAGTACAAGTAGCTACCAATATAAGAGAGTATTGCAAATGGGGGTAGTCACCCATCCATCCTCCCACCATAATGGTAGGGGAAACACCCCCAGGAATCATAATACCCAAGGTGATAGTTTCTGTAAATTACAGTGTATAGTAGTGTATAGAAACACTAAAAGTACAGAATATACTATTTCTCAAAGCCACAATATGGGAATAACATATCCTTATACTCAACTGCACCTAACTCCTATTGGACTATGGGCTTCAATGTCTATGATTAGTTATCATATAAGTACACAACCATTTAATGATGTTTATTAAATTACAAGGTTTTCTTCTTAACAGTTTCACTTTACATTAAATAATTCATTAAACATTAATTAATGATTATAAATTCCAAACTATATTTCACTCTAATCAACCAAAATTCCACGGTTCCTTTAGATTTTAACCTCATCATTACATTCCAGAAAACTCTAACCCCATTGGTTAACATCACTTATTAAATAATTTATTAACATCATTTTTACATTCCCATATTCCATGGAATTCTAGATAAAACATTATATTCTACTAAACTAAATGGTGATAAAAATGGTGTGCAGTTGAAATACCAATTAATTATATTCTGTCTATAGCAAGATCGTATAACCATCCACTATTTTGAAGCTAAACACAGAAAGAACATGGCATACCCCGTGCATAATCTCCCATGTTGTAAGAATCCTATGCGTGACCGAATTCATTGAGAAGTATGGAATTTTATGAAGATATAAAACCAAAAAGATTTATCGATAATCCAAAAATTATCATTTAAACCGTTTCGACATCCCCATGTCATCCATGACACCCACATGCATAAACGGAAGCATCTCACCCCTCTAGGATTCAAATACAGCCACAACAAATGGGCCTCCCTGCCCCCGCATATCATAACAGCCATCATGGCACACATCAAAACACAAGCAGTAGGGAAAAAATCATATCAATTGGGTTATTGACCCATAAACAAAGAAAACAACCTTAATACACAATATTCTCTCAAAGATACAATCATAAAACGTCTTGGAGTTTACTAGCAAGAG
This sequence comes from Viscum album, assembly GCA_963277665.1. Classification (NCBI taxonomy): domain Eukaryota; kingdom Viridiplantae; phylum Streptophyta; class Magnoliopsida; order Santalales; family Viscaceae; genus Viscum; species Viscum album. Next base: position 693,589,973 of record OY728152.1, read on the forward strand.
GTTCACTCATATCCCTACAAGGAATTATATTTTTTTCAAACAACCAGTTCTGTAATCCATCTGGAATGAACCGATTTATTATTTTTAGGTTCTAACAATGGTTAACATAAACAAAAAGTTATCATAGCTATCAAAAATTGATTAAACATGCTTACTGCGTCAATTTAATTAAAATCAAATTATAATAACTAAAATTAATTCATTTACATGGATCATTATCTTTAGAAAAAAAATTATCAATTAATTACGACTTTATGATCTTTAATAATTTCCATCAAGAATGAAAATATAAACATATAATGAATAGATATCACAGTATCTAGAAAAACAAGTGGAAATAACATATGATCAATATCATATTATTTTTACTGTTCAAATATTTATTATGTCAATACCATTGTGATCTAGTGGGACAAAACATGCAAACTCTACAGACACACATAAAATAAAATTGAAGCAATGAATCCCCTACCTTAAATGGTTCATGATATTCTTTATACAAGAACGATCTGAACAATGGATTACGATTTACTCCCCCATGAAAACTGCATCCACTCGAGGATTTCATGACACAACATCACAAACCATAACCCATGAAAACCCTATTAGGGAATTGAGAGCACATGTCATTACATGAAAGTGCAAATATTAGGGAAAAGATTCTAAGAACACCCATGAAAAAAATTAAATCATTTCATCTATCAAAGTTGGATAAAAATGTTCTTCATACACCAAAATAGGGGGTGAACATTAAGTAGTAATAAACATCATGGTAAAATGATCTGAGGATTTAAGTTCAATAAAACCACTATTATAAGTATAAGGAAATGTTATAGAATCTCTCACCAATGAAAAAGAAGGTCGAACAAGAGATGAAGATATCTCATTCGTTTAACATATTTATGGAGTATCGCTTTAAGATTGGCATGATTTTCCATTAATAAAGGATCACATTAAACCACACCGTTTGACCATGTAAAGAAATAATGAGATGTATGAAAATTAATATATGAGTTATGGATTTTAACAAATATTAAATCCTTTAATATTGGGCCTTGAATTCATTTTTTTCACTAAAAATTCTAAAGTTGAGAAACTATATGTAGATGGAACATTTTTTCATCTACCGATGCTGGAAACACTGTTCACAAAATGCCTCACCAACACTAATGGCACTATTCACTAAATGGATCATCAACACCGATGGAACTATACAGAAAATGACTCAGTGACTATGATGGAACTATTCATAAAATGAATCACCAAAACCAATGACATTGTTTTCTGAATGAATTCATAACACCGATGACTCTATTCATATAATTACTCACTGAAACTGATGGAAATGTTAACAAAATGCCTCACTATCAACAATGTAATTTTTCACAAAATGAATCCCCGACACAAACGATGGTGTTGACACGGACGCTACTGCTGAAACCGAACCTGCCCCTAGTGCTGACACCGAAAATGATTTTGGTGATGACATAGACGCCGACATTGATGCTGACACTAAAATTGTTGCTGACACAAACACTAACACTGCTGCTGACACTAACACCAACCCTGGTGCTGACACTGACACCAATGTTGGTGCTGAGACAGACGCTGACACTGATTCTAACACTGACACTGGTTCTTCCACCGACACAAACTTCGAACCTTATGGTGACACTGACACTGATACTGGTGCGTACACCGTCACTAGTGTTGATGTCGATTTCGAAGCTAATGTTCACAAAACTGTAATCACTATTCATGGAACAAAAAGTGGTCATGTGTTGTGGATAAGCCATCTTGCCCTATAAGAAATCCTCTAACACCATATTTTAGCGAGGTAATGGACCAGAGTGGTTCGATAAATTACATTAGATACCTCTCAAAACATTCTTGTCCTCGAGAATAGAAAACCCACCCAAAATGAACAAAAAAATGAATCTGAAAAACAACTCATTGAGATAACTCCCAAAAGAGATAAAGCCAAAAGAAGCAACAAAAAATACATCTTATAAACATGAATGGTCTAAAAGAAAAAATCAGAATAATAACATGAAAAGTGTTAAAATTCAATAAAACCTATGTATTGATCACGTATATGTGACTCATGTTCCCAGTTACTCACCTCCATGCCACTGTGTTTCTATAAGACAAGACCCAATGGGATAGAATGGCCACAAAATAACTTCTCTTAGCAGACATAGATCTCCAATGGTCTCTCCACAAAGGATTCATCATCATCTATATCGATCACTATCCAATAGATGACATGTCAATCATAAGAAGATAATAACAGTGTTGTGACACATGAAGATCATAATTTATCTTTCTCATTTGTGGGGGATGTGCTACTCGATATGCCACAACTCAAACATGTGCCAACACCTTGAAATTCCCAAAAAACTAGGTAGAAAGCTTACTCCCACAACTAATGGTTTGCTTCCTATGATGAGGGGTCACATTCAGAAACTTTTTATCCACACTATCAAACTCGATGTGTATTTTAATTTAATTAGCATGTTATTCCAGATGATCATGCACTGCTTTAATCTCGTTAAAAATCACTTGAACCATCATTGTCAGATTTTGCACTAGCATTGGATCGAGAATTGATAACTATCCAAACCCATTATAAGAGAATGGTGTATGTCATGGTCATTCATAAAAGTCTTTAAATTTCCCCATTTTGGTGGTTGTGTTAAAACTATTGTTGTATAAAAACTCCACCAAAGGGTAAGTGCCTCTTCCACGAACCCCCAAAATTATTGATAGACGAGCGCAACATGTCTCCAAGTGTTTTGTTGGTCCACTTTGTCTGAGCATCAGTATAAGGATGAAATTAACTAATAAGTCATAGTTGGTAAAACGAGGATCTCTATTAGAAATGATCATCAATGGGACTTCATGAAGTCTCACCAACTCCTCCAGATACTGTCTTGAATATAAATCAACTAAACATGACTCCTTGACCACTATAACGTGGGATGATTTTTTTAAACAATCATCTACCACCAAAATAGTTTCATGGCATCCCTGAGATTGAGGTAAACAAGTAACAGTGTCCATTTATATGTTCTCTCACTTCATCATATGAACGTCTAACAATAGGAGATGACCACTAAGGACACGGTGTTCAGTCTTCACCCTCTGGAAGGGAAAACATTGAGACACAAATTCCGAAACTGCACACTTCATCCAATGCCACCAAAACAGAATCTTCAAGGCTTGGTACAAAATTGTCATGTCGGGATGTATCACTAAATGAATACTATGTAATTATCTGAGAACAGTATCACACTTGGCCAAAGGAACAAAAAGTCATCTCTGATACAACACCTGATGTATTTCTTCCTTAGAACAACCATTAGGGTATAACCACAAACAACTCATTTTCTCTATACCTCCAATACAAGATCCACAATATAGACACTTCCACCTGCTACACCAAAGTCGAATGAACTATCATCTGAAAAATTCATCCTTAACACTCATATTCACCCATATCGATATGTAATGATGAATGCTCTTCCATTACCCTCTCAGAATCACATGATTCACGCACATCATCACTACGTGTAATATAAATATGGTTATATAATAAAACATTCTAATTACCAGGTGTATATGAGATTACTATGTGATATTTCTATAAGAGCTACATCCATTGATGTTGTATCAAGATTATGTCACGATGGGAGAGAACATACCTTAGGCTCTTCGGATCGGGGAATGCCACAAAGCACTCACTGATGAGTTAATGTCTCCAAAAGATCATAGAAAACAACACTACCACCAAATAATGATCAGGGGTGGCATAATTACATTCATGGGGACACAACTACTGAGACCCATATGAAATGACCGATCAATGATGCATCAAAACAAAACCTTTCTCAGATGTGAAGCATCACATAAAACGTCAAACAGAACTCCCTCTACTACAAGACAAATATATGTATCACTTACCAACATCTAATTTATATACATGAATGCAACCTAAAACTGATCATTCCACACAAAAAACTCATCTATAATAATCAATGTTGTTATAGGAGTCGAAACCTGATAGAAATTGGCTACGATCCTCCTGTAGTAGCATGCAATACTAATGAAACTTCACACATCTGCCACTATATTGGAGGAATCCCAAGATACAACTACTTGTATCATTGACTGGTCAACAACTACACCCTATTGGGACAGAACATTCCCTATGTAATGGACTTCTTGAACCCAAAAATCACACTTCAACCATATCCAAAATCGCTCCTATTGACAATGAACTCCCAAAATGTCATGTATATGACATACATGCACCTCCATAGACATGGAGTACAAAAGGATGTCATTGATTAAAACCAAAAAAAATTATCTCAAGGCTCATTGAACATAGATTTAATAAATCCAATGAACCCAACTAGAGCATTTGTCGCAACGAATTCCATTTCAATGAACTCATAATCCCCATGAAGAAAATAGAAAGTTGTGAACATGATATCCTCATCCTTCACATGAATCTTATGATATCCAGATGACCAGTAGATTTTTGAGAATGAAATTGAACCCTTTAGTTTGTCTGATAAATCATCAATCTGTGGAAGAGGATATCAATTCCTCACAATAAGTTTGTTATTGTTATTATAATTGATACACAACTGAAAACTATAGTCAGCCTTATTCATGAAAAAATATATGCACCACATGGCGAGACACTCATCCAAACATAACTACATTGTAATAGACCATCATGTTGTCTACATAGATGTTGTAACTTAGAAGGGTCCATCCAATATAGATAAATAGTGATAGGAGAGGCTCCTAGTACTATCTCTGTCCCTAACTCAATCTCACGATGAGGGGGTGATTCTAAAACCTCTTATTGAAAGACATCAGCGTACACTTCTCTGACCTCAGGAAACACCAAATGCAAAACCTCTAAATACTTTTTCATAAGCTCATCCATAAAGGATGATTTGTACTGAACTTGCCTTTGATCCATCTGAGGGTCTCGCTTGCCAACAAACACCACTGATCAAAAACATCATCGAATAAAACCATTTTAGTCATAAAAAAATCCATGATATCCTGAAATGAATACTATCAGTCCATTTGATGGATGATATCATATGTTTTTATCCATAAACATAGGAAAAATCTCTAGGAGTTTTGTTTTCCTAGCACAAGGTCACAGTCTCTACAAGCATAAAAACGTCAGCTCGAACTCCAGCTGGCTTAGTGAATGCCAATGACTCATGTAGCCTCTCCACCTCAATCCCCAAAGCATGGACGTGGGAATGTGATATGAAGCAGTGTGTCTCTCCTGAATCAAAAATGGAATTCACCAAAGTAGAAGGAATGAAGAGGGTACACTGAAAAACGTCTAGCTATCCTGGTGCTGCTAATGCAAAATCATGAAGAAGACTTCTACCTTTTCCATGTCTTCATTGACATTGATGATGACCACCACCTCATCTACACTCTAATATCAATGGATGATGAGCCTCATTGTCATGTCCTCTACCTTCCCAATCTACACATTTTTGATCCAATGAGGGTGAAACATGCTGCTACTACCTTGGAATGAAATTCCTCAAGGGAGGAACCTGGATCGGAACACCCAACACACGATGACATCATTGAAATTTCGAGAACTATAGCTTCTGAAGATCACACCCTCCATAAGAAAACAAGTGCCTAATTCCATGGAATTGTCCTGAGAGCCGACTCCCCAATAGAAAAAAGATGTTGAGTGATAGGACCTACCCATGGCTGAATGAAAATTCTTCAACCCTAAAAACTGGGAAACCTTGAAAACATATCTACTTCGTGAGGTATCATGACGACTTCCCTCTCATGATGATCTGGTTCTGGACAATATCCTCTCAATGACATCGACACTCACCAGCTCCACATTATATGTATTCAACATATGATTGGTGACCAGGAACATGATCTCTAGATGCAAAGCCACATTGAAATGCCTCACCCTGGCCCCCTCATCAAGTAACCGGATAGAAGAATATATTAAATGGTTCCTGAAATAGATTCCAAACACATGCACATTGTATCCCCCCTATGGAAGGGTATTATTTTACTAGTAACTGGTTTCCTTTAGATTCCTAGAAATAAACACAAATATGAACTTGTCTCAGAACTACTCTCACGGTATTACAGACTCCTTGTGATCCCTGAGAAACATGAGATACCACTGCCTTACTGATCCATGAATAATTTTAACAAAACAATGACACCCAGTGTTCCATCCGAGAATGGATCAATTTATATAATATTTGGACCTCATCCAACTTGTATTCATGGACTATATCTGAAATGGATCTATCCTATTCTATAGAGTCAAGTGTTGAAGCACTCAGAGTGTCCTCTTCTGAGTATCTTCCCCATCATCCTCTACACTATGAAGATATACTGGCATAATCTATGGAACAACTTCTGCATGAACCTGATGAGGATGTCGAACCAGAGGCACACATTTAAAACAGAAAACAGTTAAATATCTTAAAACTAGAAGATAAAATACCCATCCTTATATAATTAAATTTTATTCTTTTATTCATTTTATGTTAACCAATCACAATGTCTACCCATTAAAACACGTGCACATAGAGGCATGATGCATGATATCATTGCCCTACCAACCCATGAAACCTCACATATGTGTAACACTAATATCCATCCTATTTCTCAAATATAACTCTGATACCACTCTATCATGACACAGTCCCCATATGGTGTACCCTACATGGGTCGTCAAAATGAGAATGGAGATAATGACCCCACGAGTATCGCCTCTAGTAGGCGTTGGGTTTGGGACTAGCACTGAGGGTATAATAGACACACAAATGGGAGAAATTTCACACTATGATAACACATGGGTAATGGAGAGATATGTCAGACAACAACCAAATCCAAGTCAGACGACAATATAATTGATATCCAATGTGTACATATGTAATTTCCAACTTAAATACAACAAATTTATGAGAAAACTACACGTACCAAATGAATTTTAAAAACTAGTGATTCTGAAGACCAGACAGTTCTTGCAACCCCATACAAGTAGTAACCAGCCAAATCTCCAACATTCTTAATGTGAATTAATATTATATTATAAATAAATAGTGTGATTATAAAAATATACTCAGTAGTATCATACCCGGATCCTCTCGGGAAAATGTAAAGATAGTATACTAAAGCATAATGAACAACAATGAAAATTAACTCGTCACCTAAATATGTACACTATGTTACTAGCCTATACAAGACTACTATAACCATGTATCACATATAATTGTAATTAATATAATAAATATTATCAAGGGTACCCTGCTACTACTTCTTTGATGGTTTTATACTTTTCCCCATCATCGCACGTCCTAAGCATCTCTCTCTTAAAGGCTTCCCTACAGACTACTTGGTGAAGCACCACAACATTCACCTTGTGCCAAAAGCAACATGTCCATGTAAGAAAATATAATAGGTAGTTTCTAGTAATACAATAGCTCACATAATGTGTTTCATATGTCTGAAATTTAACCATGTGCCATTATAGACAATACACCAAGTAAGGATCATCAAGAAATCATATCCTATACATGTTACACATATAGTATTCCATATGAAACTATATCCAGAATATCTACGAGGGATGAACCAAAATCCATTATGACCCTTTACAAACATATACAAGAAAAAACTAACTATTGTGCATACCTACACAGGTAACTTCCATGAGAAGAGAGAAATGTCAATGGGGGTAGTAAACCATTCATCCTCCCACTAAATTGTTGGGAAAAACACACCCATGGTTCAGAATCCCGGTGGTGCCAGATAACCTAATTGAGGAGGTGGATTAGCATACAAAAACACCATAAGTATTGAATATATCATAGCTCACAACCACATTATGGGAATAACCTATCCTAAGAGTAAACTACATATAACTTCTCTCAGACTCATTGTTTTCAATTCTACTACTAGGAATCCTATAAACACATAACCACTTATAGTTATTTATTACATTACATTGTATCATTTTTATCAATTGCACATTATGTTAATTAATTTATTAAACTTTAATTGTCCATTAACCTATCCAAATTATATTTCTTTAGCATCACACACAATGTCAATTGTTCCTTTAAATTGAAACCTCAGCATTATGTCCCAGCAAGCTCCAACCCCATCGGTTAACATCATTTATTCAATCATTTATTAACATAATTTTTACATTCCCATTTTCTCAGTAATTCTGGAAAAACATTCTAAGATACTAATCACAAGGGGGATCAACATGGTGTGTAGTTCAACAACTCGTCAAGTATTTTCCACCTATAACAAGAGTGTGGAACCATAATCCTTTGAGAATATAATTAATGAAAGAACATGGCATACCACACACATATTCTCCCATTTTGGAAGGAGGGTAAGCAAGACCCACTTCCCAGAGTAGTGGGAAAAGCAATCCATATTCACAACTATCAATATTTATTGTTCGTTCTAACATTTGCATCCACAGTGTTTCATCATCCCTATGGTCCTCCCAGACACAAACATGCATAAATCAATGCATCGTACCACTCTATGCATCAACTATTTCCACAACCAAGGGGACTCCCTGCCCCCACATATCAAAATAGCCATCCAGGCTCACATAATAACACAACAGCTGGGAAAACAACCAATATATCAAGTTGGCTCTTGGATCGTAAACAATTCAACCAAATTTCAAACACATTGATCTCTCAAAACTACAATAAAAAAGTAACTTGGTCTATAAAAGTAAGAGGGTAACTTAGAACCCTACAAGACATCGTCTTCTTATCAAACAATTAGATTTTTAATGCATTGGGAATTAACCGATTTATTATTTATAGGGTCCAACTGTGGGAACCCAAAACAGAAATCTATAGCAGCTATCACAAATTGATTAAACATTCCTACTACATCAATTTAATTAATATAAATTTATAAAAACATCAAATGGATTCATTTACATTACATTTTATCATTATCAAAATTATTATAAATTAATTCATTCTTTATGTAAATTAAAAACATCCAAAAAAAAAGCTAAAAAAATAAATCTTAATTATCACAATATCAATAAAATAGGATTCAACAATACACGATCAATATCAATTTATTTAACGAGTACAAATATTTATTATGTCATTTCAATTGTGATCCATTGGGATAAAACCTGATATATCTAATGTTTCATGTTAAACAATATATGAGCAATGAATCCCCTATATGCAAAGGTTCATGGTGTTCTTTTTACAAGAACGATTTACTCAATAGATTATTATATCCTCCCACGTGATAACTACATCCAACCGAGGATGCGGGACCATGTCTGCACCAACTGAAACCCAACCAAACATAATTAGACCTTGTAGATCACATGTTATAACATGGAAAAGTATAATCCAGTGAAAATCATTGAAGAAAACATATGATCATAGTTCAATCAAACCTTCTATCATTGACCGATTGATTGTTGCAACTTGCACCAAAACTGGGGGTTTTAATGCAATAGGAAGAAACATCAAGGGAAAATTATCTTAAGATTAATGATCTATCAGACCAATCGTATGGGTAGAAAGATAAGTTCAATTGTCTCTCACCAGGGATGATGAGGTAGAATAAGTTAGTAGGATATCTCTTCCCTTTATAAGATTTACTGATCTACTGTTTAAGATATGATGGATATTCCAGTAAACGAGGATCACATTAAACTACACAGTTTGACCAGGTATTGACATCCTAAGCCTTAAGAAAATTAATTTCAATGTTTTGGAATTTAAATATCCAATAATACCATAAAAAAGGACTTGAATTCATTTTTAGTCAATGAAAACTATAAATTTAATAAACTATAGGATGATGGAAACATTATTAACATAACGATGCTAGAATCATTCTTCAAAGAATGACTCACCGACACTGATGGAACTGTTCACTAGAATGACTCAATGACACTGATTGTACTGTTCACAAAATAACTCACCCAAACTGGTTGAAATATTAATTGAATGACTCATCGACATATATTGTGTAGTTCACAGAATAAATCACTACAATTGATGGTACATTTCATAAAATGACTCACTAACCCCTATGGAACTATTCCCAGAATGACTCACCGAAACCGATGGTACTATTCACAAGATGAATCACATAAACTAATGGTACTGTTCACAAATTGAATCCCTGAAACCAATAGAAATGTTCATAGATGAAGCAAAAATATTGACGCTGGTGCTAACACTGATTCTTGTGATGACACCAACCCTGATGTTGGTGCTAACACTGACACTGATGCTGGTGTTGACACTGACACCAACACTGATGGTGACACTAACACTAGTGTAGACTCCAACACAGATGTTGGTGCTTACACCAGCACTAACACTGGTGCTGACACAAACACCGATTTTGGTGCTGACACCAACAATGCCACTGATGCTAACAAACACACTGGTGCTGACACTGATACCAATGTTGTTGTTGTCACCGTCCCTAGTGTTGATGACGATGTTACTATGCACAAAACTAGAAACACTATTCACATAACAAAATAATTGGTAATGTGTTCGGGTTAACCCAACTTGCCCTCTCAAAACACCTTCATCAATAGATTTCAGTAAGGGAATTGACCAGAGAGGTCTGAGCCATTTCAAGAATATTTTTTTCATTTTGTAATAAAATTTCACTATTTTTTTTAAAAAAATTTGTGTAGTGATTTTGATGTATTTGTTTCTTAAAATTGATGTTGGCATGACTTTTCATGTTATTATTTTTTGAAAAAATACATGGAAAATTTTTTATGATGATTTTCAACATTAGTGCTATAAATTCTTTTTATAGCATCTATATGTCATTTTGCGCAAAATATTACAATTTTGGATTTATAAATTCTTGTTTTGAAATCACTAATTATTACAACATCTTTTTAAAAAATTTAAATAATGTTAATTGGAATGAAACGATGATAATTATTTTTTTCCACTAGTGTATATCTTAATGGGGGAAGATTTTGAATAAAATTTTACGATCATATGTGACTTGAATCAATCTCAACTACAATGATATGAAAATTTTATTTATATTACTTATTACAATATCATAACCGGATGTGTTCCACGTGAAAGGTGAAATATTAATACTATGTATTAAGGTGAGATAACACTAGTCTTCCTTAATATCATTATGATCCGAGATATCAATAACGACGAGGTAATATACAATATAATCTCATGATGTCCTATAGTTTTTATATAAATAATAATAGTGTATATTTTTGAGTTAGATGCATCATTAGTTGTAGTTTAGCAATGTCTTATTCTAATTTTGGGTTACACAACAATGAATTTTATTATTTCTATTATATTATTATTCGACAATGATATTTTTCAAGAAAAAATGTCTCTAATAATGGAACAAAATGTTTATACATAGGTATATCAATACGTGAGGAATTTTATCAGGGGAGTGATTTTACAATAAGTATATGTCCCATTTATATATGTTAAATGACCAACCCTAGTTATAAAGGATTATAGTAGGTATATTTAATATATTCATAGTCTATAAAATAATGTATAAATGTGATAAATAATCAACTTATTTGCATATATATTTAATGCAAGTGGAATTATATTAGATTTGGAGCCCTTAAACATTCTATTTTCATATTATCAATTACCAAAATATTCTAAGGAAAATATATTAATGTAATATCTTATCACATGATGATTATTATTTTTCATGACACTATAGATAAAATATATTCGGAGTATTTTTTACATAAAAATTTAATATAGTTTACATTCTATTTTAATAACATCAAATTACGATGTACATATTCTTGAATACATGTTTTATAACTACATAACATTCATAGTAGACACAGAGTATGTTTGACTATCATCTTTTTTATGGTCATAGTTTAATAAGAGATCATCTTCTTAAGATCACACATTGTAATCTCCATGTGAGGAGGTTTTGAGAATATACCATTCTATAATAATTCAACATGTTTTGTGTCATTGGATATTTATATCATTAAATTTTTGTAATGATCCCATGAAAATAGAATATTCTTAAATCATAACTTGTGTGTCATACTTTGATGTATTAGAAAAAATAATGATATCATATAAACACAATGAGGTAGGATATATTCAGTGTATCGAGATTTATATGTTATTAATGAATATTTTAATATAGTATTTTCCATTCCTTCTAAGGAATTTTTTATCTCATGACTTTTTATTGGAGTGAAACTATCTAACAAAATTTAATGGACATGGTGATTGATAGGTTCATTTTAGGAAATCAGAGTATGATATATCTTGATTATAAGTTTATGAAACAATTTTGAATCCTTCATTATTTGATATTTTGAAAATTGATTATATTAATATATGAACAATTCTATTTGTATATTTTAATTGAAACATTAATGTATTCCTCAATGGGTGCATTGATGTATTGGTAGATGATGTTATTTTACTTTAAGAAAGCCCGTATAATTATACTAATGAAAATTCATATAGGGTCACAGACATTTTGTATCTATTAATCTATGTTAAATAGTGTCATATTGTTAAAATTATATTAATTTTATTTTCATTCCAAAGGCATAATATTTATTATCTATTTTTTTATCGCTAATAAATATTCCATATATTAATGTTACTTGACCATTAAATTAAAAATTTAATAATATTGAAAATTATATTTATATTTCTATTATTATTCTCAAGGATATGAATATTATTTTTTATTAACAAATATATATTTAGTTACATAAATATTTAATAAATATTTATTCCTCAGGTTGTGACTATAATTTTATTTATTTTTTTAATGTAAAATATATTTATTTATTTGAGGATCGGTAAATGTCAAATATGGTGTAACTATTGTATTAATGGACTTGTAATAGAATTTATATGACAAAAAATGTCATATAAATAATATAGGATCATTCCATGATATAATAAAAAAATTAATTGTTAACTTCCATAAGGAATGCATTGAATTTATTATTTGATAGAAGGAATTTATATATAATTCAATAATAAACTATATCTATAAATATTTCCATTTTATATTGGATCTAGTGTATAAATTAATTTGAAAGTTAATTGATTTTTTGTAGTGAAAAACATTTCATTTTCATGTGAATAATATCAACAAATAACATCTAAAGGATTTATGTCTTGATTGAGAGAATTCTACCACTTCCTTCCTCTCTCTATAGAAACATTAAACTATTGAGGAAATAATTCAAGAAATAATATGTTTGGTTTGTTCAGCATTCCCCATTAATGGTTATTAAATCATCATCCATCACAATAGAAGACCCATCAACATAATTCAAATATTATCAATCATGGATTGATATAGTTATATGTGTTCTACTTCGGAAGCACTATGTGAAAAAGGTATAAATAAAACAAGGGATTCAATTAAATATATTATAAATTGAATGAATATATTAATACTAATGTATTTTTTATTATAAAAATTATTATAAATTTATAATGAAATATACATTATTTTTGGTTTTGGGATTCTTTGTCATGTTTCATCAAGAATATTGTTTAGACATGGTGATTTTACATCATGTTATTCTGAAATATTGATTAAATATAAAAAATAATAATAATTTGAAGAAATGGAACTAATATTGATCATAGAACCAATATAATTTCCCAAGATGACAATTTAGTCATAAAAATATCGAATTGAATATTAGATTGGTAATGAAACCTTTATTAATTTAATTAATTTTGAAACATAACTCACTCAAAAGGAAAAAATTAGGTGGATTTGTAAATCCATAGATGTAAATGAATATTATGATATAATAATTATAAGGTATTTATTATATAAGACAATAAGGATATACATAGATAATGTGTAACATATACCAAATAATGTTAAATTGATATATGAAACCCTTACCAATACTCTCATGTTCCCCAAATGTGATTTAACTTCTTATATAATAAATTCAACCATATTAACCGCATAATTTTTTTCCATATATATTATCTTTTGTAATACTTAATTATAATCAATCATTATGCATATAATATTTTTCAATTATTTATTCACATCATCATAATATAGTAACTATGATTATTTCATAATGTTTTGTAATGGTGATGTTGATCCTCATTCATTGATATTATGTTTAACATTCTAAAATTTTAAAAAATGGGTGAAATATTTTTTCCCAAATATTTATGTTTTCCCATGTTAATTTAATAGAATATATTGGTATGGTTTTTGAAATTGGAATACATAGTGACCATTTTTGTGTAATTTGTCGATAACAACAATTTACTTTATAATGATAACAATTTATATACACCATTTGTGAACTATATTCATGTTATAAGTTACTCTTTAATAACATAAATCAAATTTATTGATGTCATGATACTTATTCATGATTAATATGATAATGTTGTTATAGCATAATTCATGTAGGTGGATAAACCAACCAAAAAACATGTTATAATAATAATTGAAGAAGATTATGTTGTAATATAATAGTAATATATTTTTCATAGGAGAATAATGATGTTAATATTATATCATTGTATTGGGTAATGATATTTATAAATATTTTGTGTGGGAACATGATTGAATTTTTTTGGAAATAAATAGAAACATTGCTGATTTCAATCAATCTTGAAAAAAGTAACATCAAAATGAAATATTTAGTCTTCCATCTAGTAAAAAACCTAATAAATTATATAAGATCGAAATCTGTGAGAAAATTGGTATGTATAAAATATGTATTCAATTTTAGTGGAATAATAGGGTGTATGTTATTTCCTCTTATCAGTGAGTTGGGGGTTCAATTTTAAAAAATACCTATTCATTAATATATATGGTTTTCATTTTAAAAGGAAGGGGGATACAAAGGGAAAAATAATGGAGATTAGTTGTGAAACATTTCATCTACTCTATTAAGAGATAACTTTTCTTTATATTTTTATACTTTGTTATATATTCTCACATTGTTATCATTTTTTACATTTATAATGAAAAATAAATTTTTTCAATAGTAACATATTTTTATTCCATAAATAAATCAAAAAAATGTAAATAATTTATAATTTATAATAAAAAAATTTGACTAAATTTAACTTAATTTAATTAATATATGATAATTTAATGACTTAATAGAAAATATAGTACAAATTTTAAAAAAATAACGAATTTTATAACACTATGTGGTATGAATCATTTTTCATAATAATTACTAATGAAATAAATTTTTATCTATTTGATATAAATTGAATAATTATATTAGATTAAAAATTTAAATATTATATATTTAATTAAATAATTTTTAAATACATAGTATTGAAAAATATTTCTTTGACAAGAATGCTTTATTTTTCATAATTAAATAATTTTAACCACATCCTTTTACAATTAAATTTTCATCTACTAATAATTAACTGAAAGTCATTAAGGGAAATTTTTTTATTGAATTTTTGATAACCCCCCTTTTATGGGAACAAGGGGAACCCGTACCAGGCCCATTGGCATAGATATTACATTGCATGTAGGATTGGAGACATAATAGGACCCATAGGTCATTTGAAAATCATATAGTCTATGACTAATTGAAACCACCCCTCCCCAGTATATGTATTGTGATCAACTATACACATATTTATGGTTGTTCGGCTAGCGGTCATGTGCATAGATTCACTGGATTTTTATCTATGGAAATGTCATAACCTATCATTCTAACAAATATGTAATCCCTTCTCAAGTGGATTCACCCTATTCTAAAATCATCCTCAAGAGCTGGGTCATTGTAGAATCTGTCTAGGAATCTACATATAAGATGGATCTAAAATCCTCATATAATCTATTTGGGAATATTCATATTCATTATTCCTCCCATGGAGTCGATTACTTCTTTCAAAAAATATTTTTTTTATAATATAATATTTCAATAATATTTTACCTTTGTGTTCCATTATTTATTAATTGACCATATTTCCAATGGCCAAATATTTAATGATCATAAAATAGTGTGTTATATAACCATGAAAACATCACCAAATTGATTCATCCTATTATGTTTTAGATAAAAAAATCTATTATATTTATAAATATAAACCTTATTTATATATTTTCAGTCATGGTGATGATATTATTAAAACATCATAAAGAAAAAAGTTTGAATTTTTGTGGTATTTTTAGATACATGTGTATTTATTAATCTTTTACACTTCATAATCAAATATAATATCATATTCTCACAAGGAAGTCATTATTATATATTATTATAATATTTTATCTCAAAAAATATGTCCTTGTTCATTTAACATCCGTCTTTCATATATAATAACATTTTCAAATAATATTTATTTATTAAAAAATTATTACTACAAAAACTAGTTGTTTAAAATAACCTTATCTCATCAATTTATTGGAAAATATAGATAAAAATAAAATTTATAAAAAATAAATAATTCATATCATGTAACTCAAAAAAATAATTACTTTTTTAAACCTTTGTTCATAAGTTTTTATAAAATGGTTTTAAAAAAATATTGAAAATATCTTTTACTTTATCAAATAGTTCACCACCTATTAACTGCGAAGGTATTGAAATTATTATAAATTTCAATTAAATTATGTTGTATAAGATATGTATTTGTGTTATTAGGTTAAAAATTAATGATGTCCTAAAAATTTGTAATTAAAGGAATATTTCATAATAACTCAGTGTGTGACTTCTTCAAAAATTGGACACTATAAATATATTATCCCAAAAAATTATTGAATAATTCATTGTATTATGAATTTAATACCAATTGATAAATTCATTTAATTTTTTAAATCCATTAAATTTACATTTCATCCATTAAAAACACCATTTTGTTATATTCATGTTACAGTAATGCATATTGATCTATATTCGATGAATCTTCTAAAACTGAACTAATTAATGTTTAACTTCCTCTATTATCTTTTATATTATTTTAAAAGACTTACATTGATAAACGTATTACGTTTAGGTATCATAAATGACGCATTGAATATGATAATTTATATATATATATACATTCATATATTTTTTTAAATAATAATTATATTTCAGAAAGTACATATAATAAAATAATATATATATATATATATAGTATATTTAAATTTTAATAATATATGTATATGAATTTGATTCAATGTGTCTGTATGCAGGTGTTCATGAATGTGTTGTATGTGTTTTCTTTTGTTCTATTGCGTTTTGTGTATGGGTGTGTGTTTATCTATGTTTATTGATAGTATGTGTGATTATGTATATGTGCATAGGATAGTATGTAATTATACTTGTATGTTATAACTATGTGTACATGTATGTGAATGTGTATGTGTATATTCATAAATATAAATATGTATGTGTATGTGTATGTGTAATGGTATGTTTATGTAATTAAAATATTTTATTGTATGTATTTGTATGTGAACGTATGTATGTATGTGTGTATGTTCTTGTGTATTTGTTTTTATATGTCCATGCTAACATGTTTGTATATGTTTGTGTATATGTATGTGTATGTGTATGCATATATGTGTACGTTTATGTTTGTTTGAATGTTTTTATCTGTGTATATATGAATTTATGTTTATGTTCATTTTTTTTGTCTGCATATGTGTATATGATTATGTTAATGTTTTATGTTAGTATAATGTCATATTTATTGATTTGTATGCATGTGCATTCACAAGTTTTTAATTGTTAGGATGTGTTTTTATAAGGAAATTAATGTGTATTTGTATGCATATACATTTTCATGTTAATGTACATGTGTATTTGTCTGTGTATATGTATTTTTTATGTTGTATGTGTATGTATATATTTGTATATATAGATATATAGGAATGTAAATGCATTGGAATGTAACTGTATATATGTGTATGTGTACATACATGCATGTGTATGCTTATATGCCTATGGAAATGTGTATGTGTATGTTTATGTGTATGTGTATATGTATGGGTATGTTTATGTGTTTTACAATATATGTATGTGTATATTGTGTATATATGTGTACATGTTTGTCTATGTGTATGTATGTGTGTACATGTGTGTCTCTTTATTAGATTATTATTATTTTATGAATTTTATAATGTATCCATTTGAGTATTTGCAATAATTTATTAATTTTTATTATATAACCATTTAACATTTTTGAAATATATAAAATTTTTATATTTATTTATCAATTTGTAAATATGTATAAATTTATTTAAATAATAACAATTTAATAATAATTAGAAATTATAATGTTCAATAACATATTATAATTTATATATACTATTAATATAGTGAATTCTTCAATAATTAGATGTAATAATAATATTTTTTTATATAATTTATTCAATTTTATATGTTACCAATTTTTGTAATTAATATTATGAATAAACAATTTAATTTTTTTCTAATTTTTTTCATTTAATTAATTTATAAATAATATTATTTCAATAATTTTTCTTTTATTTTTAATATTAAATAATTTTCAATATTTTTAAAATTTATTCATTTTATAAAATTAATACATATTTATTTAATATGATTGATTTTTTTTAATATGTTGTAAATTTATATGATAAATATATATTCATTTTTATTTCTAATTTTTAAAAAATTTAAATATGTTTGAAAAACATATAATTGGTTCATATAAGACCATCTCCAACCCACACCATTTCCCTAAAATTGATACCCAATATATTGCATGTCTAACCCAATTTAGGTGTTTATTTAATCAAATGAAAAAGATGGGAGTGTGCTTCATGGTGACTGGTAATGCTAGATGAGGTCTTTGAGTGTCGTGAATTGTAGTCTCGATAGTGCATGACATCGAGTGATGAACGGAGTTTGATACCATTGTCAGTGTAGGGATAACTAAGAGTCTTGAGAGGTGTGTTTCAGCAGAGGTGGTGGATGGGTGGGATGGAAAGATTGAGGATATAAGAGGGGAGGCAACTCTTCATTACTACTGTTTTGGGTGTATGTTGATGGTGGACCCATGGGCAACTATAGTGGTACTCCATCACTGATGATGGCCTCACGCGAAGTTGATGTCAGGGTTGTAGGAGTTAAGTGACATCATTGGATGTGTGGTCGATGTGTCTGTGATGTTCTGAGAGAAGATGTGGTGGAAGTAGTTGTTAAATATTTATTCAGATCAGAGAACACAAAATTGACCATCAGGGTGGTGGTATAATGGTCATCTATGATAATACACCCTAATATTTAGTAAAATAATGGAAGTGTATTGTGTGGTCAGGGACTATCAATATTTTGTTTGTAATGGTGGCACAATTGATTGTGATAAATACTCTAGAGGTTTACAATAATGTAGGGTCCTAGGAGCCATGGCGGTCTGTGAATATGTTGTAAAGGTCTTTGGGACAATATCAATAGAACATGAGGTCTACTGGAATATTGAATATAGGTGGGTTATCTCTTGGGGGGGATATGACTTGCTGATGGGCCAATGGGTCAGCATTGCGTCTATGTATTAGTGTATTTACATACATGAGTTACATATATATATATATATATATATATTAATTTATTATTTACTAATTTGTATTCATTTATTTTTTGTATGTTTTTTCATCATTTTTTATAAAAGAAGGGGCCTCATTCTATATGGGTAGTGGATGATTCATTACGTAGCATGTAATCCCTGTTGGGATTTATTGATTTAAAATTTAAATAATGAGGAGAGAGAAAATATTAATGGAGGGATTTTCTCAACATTAATGGAAGATTTTCTCCCAACATTAATGAAGGGTTATTCCCAATATTAATTGGTGGAATTATGATGGAATAATGAATATTGACCGCATTAATGATGATATGGGCTGGGTGTATATATAAGAAGATGTGGTAGCATGTTTTAGAATGTGGGATAGCAAAGAGGTCGCCGCCAAGACAGAAAAGAGGAAGGGGTTGCCACGTTTGCGGTAACTGGTGATAAGCGAAGATGGTGATCGTGACAACGATGGTGTGTCGACGACGATTATTGAAGACATACGACGATGAAGACGAATCACGCTGAGGTGATGACATCGATGATGATGGCGTGTCAACAATGTCGATAATTGAAGACGATGATTCATGACGATTCCATGTATCGAAAGTCCTCTTGGTTTCGGAGATCAAGCGGCGTGTCCCGGTTGTGATGATCGGCGGTACGAAACAAACTGGTACGTTCATGGGTGTCGTGTATCAAGTGAAAAATCCTTTGGGTGCATTGTAAAAAGCCTTCGAGTGTGATGTTAGAAATCTTTTGGGTGATGTGTAAAATTCCTTCGGGTGATAAATATCCGTCAGGTGAAATCTTCTTCTCTCTCATGTGTTTCTACAACGACTACGTCCGCTGCGGCACCGGGCTCCGCTTCCCAACAGTGGTATCAGAGGGATTGGTTGAAGTTATCGGTTTCATAACACGATGGCAAGCATCTGGTGGAGCATCTTATCAAGGTCTCAGATGTCATCGGACAATGACGGAGGTATCAGCTGTGTTGCTGGAATATCGAAAGTCTTCTTGGATGCAGGTGTCATGCGGCGTGTTCCGTTCATTGGGTGTCATTCAAAACTTGGTGGATTTGGCGATAAAATTGGCCTAGATGGTGGAGATGACTTTGGATTATTTCAATTTTAAATCAAGGTGGAGATTGTTGGGATTTATTGATTTAAAATTTAAATCATGAGGAGAGAGAAAATATTAATGGAGGGATTTTCTCAACATTAATGGAGGATTTTCTCCCAACATTAATGAAGAGTTATTCCCAATATTAATTGGTGGAATTATGATGGAATAATGAATGTTGACCGCATTAATGGAGATATGGGCTGGGTGTCTATATAAGAATATGTGGTAGCATGTTTTAGAATGTGGGCTAGCAAAGATCTAGCCGCCAAGACAGAAATGAGGAAGGGGTTGCCACGTTTGCGGTAACTAGTGCAAAGCGAATATGATGATCGTGACAACAATGGTGTGTCGACGACGATGATTGAGGACGTAAGATGATGATGAAGAATCATGCTGAGGTGATGACATCGATGATGATGGCGTGTCAACAACGTCGATAATTGAAGACGACGATTCATGACGATGCCATGTATCGAAAGTCCTCTTGGTTTCGGAGATCAAGCGGCGTGTCCCGGTTGTGATGATCGGCAGTACGAAACAAACAGGTACGTTCATGGGTGTCATGTATCGAGTGAAAAATAATTCGTGTGCATTGTAAAAAGCCTTCGGGTGTGATGTTAAAAATCCTTCGGGTGATGTGTAAAATTCCTTCGGGTGATAAAAAGCCTTCAGGTGAAATCTTCTTCTCTGTCATGTGTTTCTGCAACGACTACTTCCGCTGTGGCGTCGGGCTCTACGCCCCAACAATCCCATGGCCAGGTGGCCCACAAAATTGCATGAAGGCTCGGTGTAGTTCCAAGCATGCACGATCAAATATGCATCATGAGGCATGCGTTGACAATGTAGATGTCAAGCGATATCATTGGATGCACGGTTGACATGTCTGTGAAGCTCAGTTAGTTAATGTGATGGATGTATTTCTTGATCAGTGATTCAGGATAGCGAATACTCAATTAACAATGGGGGTTATGGTTCAACGGTTATCTATGACAATACTCGATTACGATTAGTGAGATAATGGATTTGTATGTTATGGTCGGTGCATGTCCATCATTTTTTAATAGCGGAGGCCCAATTGGTTGTGATAATTCCTATAGAGGAAAACAATAATGTATGTGATTGTGGCCCAAGGGGGTATCTGCATAAGATGTAAGGGTCTTAAATCCAATATCAATAATAAGTAGGTGGATTGGAATATTGAATATAGGTAGGTTATCCCTCGGGTGGCGGTGGGGTCTATGGACTACCCATTTATCAATGTGTGAAGGGTTCTATGTGTTTTTGTGAATTTTTATCTCTGTGTGCATTATATATATATATATTATCTAATTATTTATTTTTATTCATTTATTATTTGTATTTATCTTTTTATTGGTGAATGAAATGGCATATATCTATCTTGGTAGAGGAAGATCTATTAAATTGCATGTAGACCCATGGCCACAAGGAACAATGAATTTCTTGAAGGCTCGGTGTATCCTCATTCCTTCATTATCCAATATGTATAATAATTCATTCTGTCATGCTTGCATCACCATATTCCCACATCATGCCCACATCACAACCTTCCTGAGTCACTTCTTGCGAGGTAAACCCCCTAATGGGCATGCTAGGATTCGAACAATTATTGTGTGTATGTAATTTATATATATAATTTTACAAATTCACTTATTATTGTCCTTGACTTAGTAAATTTTATTTAAAAAATTTTAAATGATTTCATTGAATATCAATGATTTATTTTTAACATATAAAATTTTAAATTTATTAAAATTTATTAATTTTAAATTAACTTTTTGTAAATATTTATTTACTAAGTTATAATTTTATAAAATTTCTTTTATTTACATGATTAATATTTATTCAATTTCATTTATTATGGTGTAATTCATTTAAAATGTTTGAAATTCATATAATTAATTTATTTAAATGCATTTTTTTATGATTCACTATATTTTTGTAAGAGTTTATAATTAATTCAATTAATGAATGATATTTTCCATAATTATTTAATATAATTTAATATTCATAGCATGTCTTTAATTTGTTTGAATAATACTCATTCAATTTTATTTATTATGTTGTAATATTTTTGAAATTTTTGGAATAATTAAAACTACTTTATTGAAATGAATTTTTAATGGTTTCGTCAAAATTTTTATACATGGTCATAATTCGTGTATTTATTCATTGAATTTTTTAATGTATTTACTAGGTTTTTAAATTTTTCTTGGTTTTATTCTTCATTTTATTAAATATTAATTTTTTATATTTTAAATAAAAATATTTATATATTTATATTTAATAAAACATAACCAATTTATTAGTATTTAGAGTCTTTTTATTTTTATTTATTCAATTTCACTCATTTTTTATAATCGTGAATTTATGATTGTATATTTATTTAAATGGTTAATTAATTTTAATTTTCAAAATATTTATTCATACATAATATATATACATTTTTTATTTAATTATTTTATTTTACATGTTTTTTATCAGCTCTAATATGAAAATGATATCAAAATTCTTATATATATATATATCAGCACTATAATATTAGTGTTGATAAATATTGATTTTATATACTATAATTTTAGAAATGATAATGATTTGTTTTATGAATGCCAAATTTATTAGTTATATAACCAATCTTTTTCGCGTTTATTAATTTCACACTGATAAAATCATATTTATCAACACTTTTTGTATGGAATTGATAAACCCTTCCTGGTTATATAAATTAAACAATTTTATAACATGTTTCTATTCCCAATTTTTTCCCTCTCCTCGATGTAAACCTCTTTCACCTATCCCCTAGAACTTCTTCAACGAATAAAACCAAACAAAACCAAATATATATGAGTGGATATCTTGCAACTGATTTTACTTGTTTTTTATTATGCATAAAAAAATATTAATTGTGAGTAGTTTAGGATTATTAAATAATTTATCGATGATTCATACATGGTTTATAATGGTAATTTCTTATACAGCATTTTTGTAAAGTGATTTACTCTTCCATGAGTATAGTTGACTATTCACTTAACTAACACTGGATGAATCACATGATTTGTATAATATTGTCTAATCAATAAAAATATACTCTATAAAACTATATCAATAATTCTAAATAAAAATCATTCAACTACAATTTATAATTCCCAATTCATTATAATTTTTAGAAATGGAAAATTCTTAATTTTGATTCAATACGATATTATTAAAATAAAGATAGCATTATAATATTATTATTCAGCTTATGGTACTTTAGGAAACATTATTGAGAATCCTAAAAGATCAATATCAATTGTACCCTCTCTCAATGATTCAACAATACTATGGGGTTTTGATAGGGAGTCCTATTTTCCTCTTTCCATCTCGTCTTGATTGCTAATGTTGTTTTAATTTAATTTCATTGGTAGCTAAAGACAAAATATTTCATGGGGGACTGATTATAGAATAATTACATCTATTTCCAATAAATTATTTGCTGATGTTATATCTGTTTTTCTCAAGGATCACTCTTTAAGAATTTATTTGAATTTTTCAGTTCATCCAAATATATTAGAAATCATCCACAGAATTGGTTAATTATTCAATATCACATATTTCCATTAGCTTGGGTGAGTCCTGTTATAGAAGGAATGATCTTTTATGATCCTCGATTATTCTAGTGGTTGTTAAAAATAAAAAATATATTTGGATCCCTGTGATTTTTGGTCAAACAAATAGTGGTTCTCACAAGCATCATAGACATCCATGAAAAACCACGAGGATGATATTTTACGACGGTATCTAATGTGGCGAATGAATCCCGTATAATGTATGTAGCTCAATCGATTCCAATTTATAATATGTTTTTATTTAAGCTGCATGGATTTTTAATGGAACAAATTCACTCCCACATTGTAATTTTCTTATGGGTTATAAAAATGATAAAAAGGGAATTTGTTGGCATGGTAAAATCTATACAACCCTATACTATTTGGTGGTATGGTATATCAATACATGCACATGGTCAAGATATATATTTTAAAAAATAATGGATGGAGCCTGATTTATAAACATGGTACACTATGCACTCAAATCAATGGACCGTTATATTACCCCCATTCTTGATTTTGTGAGGTAACCATTAGGCCGCACCCCAGCTTTTTCTGAATATGCCTCTAGGGATAAGTTGTACTTCTTCATAATAGTCTAATTTGGAGGACTGGAGGCGAATCAATATTCAATACCTAGAGGGTCCCATGGATTTTTTTTAAATCTCAGATGATGTCCACAAGCCATGCAGTGTCTGATTTGGCAGATGCCATTACTTTCTCTTGAATTATTGATGCTAATAACATATGGTGTTTTGAGAAACATGATTTATGGTACAACGAAACGTATTAGAGGGTTATTCTATGTATTCCTTTCATATAAGATATATTCAAGGAAAACTACATTGGAATAATGAATTCATGGAAACTTATATGGTAAAATATAGGTCTACATTGGCCCATAGAATACAGATAATAGTCAATGAATATTTCTATAAATGCATATGTCCTCTAGAAGTCCATCCAAATGTTTGAACCTTATTATATAAATATTTAATTGAAATAATCCATTTAATGTTTCTCCTTATGGTATGATATTCTAATGTGGTTAATTTGATACCCTTCCTCATTAGTGAAGTAAAAACTCACAAACTTGAAATTCTCTTCCAGTATGATTCCCAGATTATCTGACATGTATAGAATGAAATTTGGAAGTGTAATGAGATTCACATTAATAAACCATTACCATATCCATATATAAGAATTTGAGTCCCCCCACTATCCAATACATTTAATATTATTGTGGGTGAAACTATCATTGGAATATGAGCTATGGATTGGGTCTTGTGGTATGTGATCATCTGGGATACATTTTAACATGTTGTTTTATTTCCATACATTATTTTTAGACACCACCAATCACAGAAGATTATGATTTATTCACTTGGTTGATGTTCTCCTTTGAGAGAGGATGTAAAAATGTCATCATTGAATAAGACTATAATTTCATTATTAATGGTATTAATTCAACATAGTGGGTTCTCAAGTTCATTGTCATATTTTTTATGAAGGTTAAATTCATTTTCAACAACACTATAAATTCGAACTATACTAATAATTTTGATAAAATGATGGTATTGATATCATAAAATGATCTTATACAAAAAAAATTTCCAAAACCATCGGAATTCAAACCATCATATGACCCTATTCCATTGGTTTTCATAAAACATTCAGTATTGGTCAGATTTATAACAATGATGTATAAAAACTGTTTGAATGCATTCAATAAAATTAAATTATAACAACAGTTTTGCCAAAAATGTTTTTATTTGTGATTGTTATGCCAATATTTTGGATAAAACCATCAGTATAGCATACTTTTATGGAAATTATACTAATGGTTTTTTCAAAACATTTCGTAAAAGTACCCAAATTGAAAATACACATACGAATGGTTTGGAAAACCATTCGTATCTGACAATACCAATGGTTTTTAAAATATTTTTTAACATTCATAGTATTTTAAATGAGGTATTTTATCAAATAAAATTTTGTAGATAATTGAATTAAAATAAATTTAAATATAATGTTTTATCATATTAACTATCCTAAAAACGTTGTAGCTTAGTGGTTATGTGTTTGAAATATAATGTGTGTGAATCCATATTATAAATGAAATTTTATTTAAAATTTTTTTTCTCAAACTAAAATATTATCACACATGCGCATAGTGTCATGATTATTTAGGAAAATGATCCTTAAGTCATTAATTTTGATTTTTGATTCAATTCCTCATCAATATGATGCTTTGTATGACCCGTTTTACTCAAAGGCCGACATAGGAAAAAAATGTTCATACCTCAAGTAATTTATACCTTAAAATATATGATCACACCAACTTTCATAAATTCATTTCTAATGATACTATGATGTTCAAATATAATATCTCATATTCCAATCAAAATCCATCAAACAACTACCAAAGGTTTCAATATTTATGATAATTAAAAACATTCACCTAGGGATAAGTAGCCATATTTCTTCATTAATAATTTCTTTTTCTGAATCACTATGAAAATCTTGTTAGATAACCAATAATATAAAATTAATTTAAATATAATAATAAATCATTTAATTGGAAAAATGTTTTTTTATTTGATGATTTGAAATAATAAATAACTAGATGATAGTTTTGAATAAATCCCACTACACTACCAAGAAACATGTTTTCATCTTCATATGTATAAATTTCAATTATATAGTAATTAGTATCTATTAAAATCATGTCACTTGTTTTGTTTCCATTTCTCCATCCCATATCATACAAATCCAAACTATAGTGGAATATTTACCCCTAGGAAGATCTCATCCAACCTTATTTTTTATGTTTTGAAAATATATTTCCCATTGTTAAGGAATATGAGGCTTTCATTTTCATAATATATTCTCAAACATAAAGACATGCCTATCTAAATTCATACCACACTCGAATATCTAGTAGAAAATTTTTATCTAATTGTTATAAAATCATAGAATCTCGCATCAATAAATGGAATTTCGTCATGAACATATCCATATTTCACCAATTCCCCAAATTGCGAGTAGACTACAAATTTTTTATATAGGGTTATGTCGTAGGTATTTTGTTCAAATCCTTCATCCAATTCCACACCGTTAGAAATGATATAATCATTTAATGAATCATGATAATAATTTTCTTATAAATCATTCCCCGAAGAACAGAGGCATTTAATTTCATAATTTATGACAAAATGTGAGAATTTCAGCATCTAGGTGACAAATAAATGGAATATATGAATCCCCAAAATAAATTTTAATGAAAAATAACATACCTTCCACCAAATTGTTCCATACTACAAAATTATACGGGATTTGTTAGTCATTTATATTTTCTATGTATCCATACATCTCCCATGGATAAAATAGAAAAAAATAATTAATATTTTCAAACATTTCCATTAAAATAAATACAATATTTTAAATATTATTATTTTTGTCAACATCCACTATATGAATTATCCACACACACCACAAATCACATATTTAGTATGAAATACCATCTTTCTTGAATTATTAATATAGATATTAAATAAAAGAATGTTATAGATCATTATTAAGTAGGATACGAATAATAACATTGGTTAACATGAAGACATTATAATAAGAAACACTCACCATGAATGTGTGTTAGTTCAAGATCACCATATTTTACGATCAAAATGATATGTCTTCTTCTATTTTCGGGGATAAAAATATATATTAATACATATATGAATTAATTATTCAATACAATCATTCCTGAGATTAATTAAGTGTATTGCGCTAAAAATAAACAAATGACACCTTCATCCTATATATCATCAATCATAATTATAAAATAAAATTATCAAATTTAAATTCACATATATTAGGAATGGTATCATCCATATAAAAATGATTTGGTTATTTTAACTCCAATACACTATAAGAGTGATTCCAAACTCCATATAAACATTTTAAGGCAAACAAAAATGATGGTAGAAAATTTTAATGAAC
Organism: Viscum album; assembly: GCA_963277665.1. Lineage (NCBI taxonomy): Eukaryota > Viridiplantae > Streptophyta > Magnoliopsida > Santalales > Viscaceae > Viscum > Viscum album. The sequence goes on from OY728152.1 coordinate 693,618,315, forward strand.
TTTTATTTCCACTTGAGACATAAAAATTTATATTCTATATAATTAAAACCCCCCATCAAATTACATTTTTTCAAACAAGGATTCTAATATTTTGGAAACTTGATTCAAAATATTATGAATAAATATCCCTTTATTGGAAAATTTAAGCCATATACTCTAATTATCAGGAATCATCACTTGTGCTTTTGATAGATTATGTAAAATATAATGATCCATCTTTGACTTGTATTGAATGAGATATTCTGCTTAGAATAATGATTTATTATTATTTGTGAAAATATTATTCATTAGATAAGAAGATATTTTGATTTGTAAAAATCTAAACTTGTTTGAATGTTAAATTACTGAAAACATAGTGTCTTGACATCAATGATTTGAATGCATCGATTAACGTTTTTTTCACAACCCATACCTTAGGGCCCATGCCATACTACCCAAAGACAACCTTACAATGTCCTAGGGCTGGAGGCTAGCACAATAAAAAATATTATCCCTAAAACAGGAAGGTCATTCCTTTAAACCTATACAAACTCACATGTTAGAATGAAATAATAGTCAACCACATAGACTAGAACAATAAAAAAGTAATTGTGAAGTAAAATGATATAATAAAGAGAATTGAACGTAAAGGGAGGATAGAAAATAATCCCGACTAAAATATGTACAAAAACTACCGGAAAATTAAAAAACAGAAGAATAGTGAAAGGCATCCTTTGGATTGCCCACCATGGATCCTACCTGAAGTGTTGGAACAAGTAACGATCAGTAGCCCATGCGTCCTGTCAAACCAAAAAGTTCTAGTTCCAAGCATCTCCAAATCCCATCTCACTCAGCCCCAGACATTGTTTTATGTTGTTAGTAAAAGACACATCAAGATGTGGGAAAATCCTGGACAATATTGAGTATAATGATTCTTAGTAGGGACCTCAAGACCCCCATAGGACTCCTAGAGTTTCAAAAAGGAAAAACCAAAAATCATAAATCATAAGTAAAAAACACTATTCAGCACACACCAAGTATCACTTTAGGTCAATGATGGAAGGGTTATCACATCATAAAACTCCTCACCTTCTGGATAAATCCTCATATATCGAGTATAGTGGGTCTGTCGGGCCACATAGAGCCACATCCAACTAACATTGAAATGTTGGGGTACCCATCACTAATTCGTACCATGGTCATGCCGGGTCACAAAGAGTTGCTTCCCACCGTGGGTGTATCAAGTCACAAGGAGATTCATCCCTACTTGAACGAACTGTGGTACTCCTCCTATAATGTATCATGGTTAAGCTGGGTCACACAAAGCTGCTCCCCAATATGGGAATGTTGGGTCACATAGAGCCACTTCCCACTTGGCCAATTGTCAAACATTCTTCGGTCTCTGTCAACCATAGGGCTCCATACATAGTCTTGATGAGGAACCGCTCCTCAAGCCACATTCCTCATCATTATAACAATGTAATTCACCAAAACGTTTTTCAAAAGACCCATATCTAGAAGAGTGTCCCAATGCCGCAAACGACTTGTGAATTAGATGCACGGTTTACGAGATATGAGATTTTTACTACCATGGGCCCATTTGGATTCATATTTGACCCATCCTAGATCTATCCCAACATTATTCAAAACTTATTTGTTGTGTATAAAAAATTACCACCTATTCGTAAGGTTCCTAACACTACAGATAGCTCGTGAAATGGATATCATGTTTAGATGTTAGGGCCAATTTTGAGAAACAAGATTGTATTGGGTCCTTGTCTGCTACGCCTCAATTGGACCTACCCAACCCATTTGTTCTTGGGACAATCCAGATCGACCTGGGATGACCGGAATGGGGTCAATCCAGCACACTATGGCGGGCCTGACCCAGCTGGGCCGCCGGTCTGGCAGCTGGGTCGTTGGTCGGCCTGCTGGTTCAACCTGGCTGTGCCACCCGCCTGGCAATGCGGGCTGCCAGAGACACCCAGACATGGTGCATTTGTGTAGGGATAAAGAATCATGATTCCACATCAGTGGGTCATCCCGCGAGTGTTGACCTAATGTGGCACCATGTGGAAATGTGGGTCGACCACACTGCAGCCGACGGGACGCGACCTTACAGTCGGGTGCGCCGCTTGCACATGCATTGACTCCCGTCCGCCGGTTGAACAGGAGGCATCTTCTCCCTACGTAGCTAGTGCAGGTCGTGGCTAGATATATCTTCGTCGCGTAACTGGGGGCGCACATCTCCTCTTCTATGATGGACATGTGGTCGATGACGGTGGCGGTGACAGGGCATTTGTCGGGCTGCTGGCCATGCACCGGTTCTTGTTTCCTGTGTTTTCTACATCTGTGGGATCTTAGTTTTTCATCCATCACAATGTTATCCCCTGATTTGACTTTTATCCACCATCAAAATTGTGATATCAAAATCTATACTAAAACAGAAGGGCTTAGTCCTTGATTGTGCTTTCTCGCACCCACCACGTTAGAGATATTTCCTAGGGAGTTTTATGGGAATGTTGTAATGGATTTAATTACTTGATTCCAAACCTAATCCCAAAAAATAAACTATCCCATACATAGATATTGGAAAACGGATCGACTTGTTTATGAGTTGACCCATTCTAATCATCTTAGAAACAATTACGTGGAATAACAAAAATCCATCAACACATCCCCTGCCTCAAAATTATTTAGAGCCCTTGCAGTTGAGGAGTCTCCTTGTTCATCATCCCCCCAAAATTTTGGCCCCACAACTGCTTGAACGTCAAACTCCGATTTGGGAATTCGGTGTAGCACATCACCTGCCACTGGGATTAGCTATGTCCTATAAGGGCTCGCAGTTATGGCACTCCTACAACACAATGCTTTGTGGCGCAACCTTTCTAATACCTCTTCCCATTCTCTATATTTATAAGAGAGGTGTATTGAATGTAACGATGTGGGGAATTAATGGGGGATCATAAATTAAGAACCTTACAATTTCTCAAATGTTGTCGTTACATTGGATTTGGTAAGTCAATCCATTCAATAGCCTGACTCAATGTGGGTCCCACAATAAACTTGTCCATTGGTGGAAAAGAATGAATATAAAATAATATAATTATTTTTTTTCAATTCATTTAAAATTCAAAAAACATTAATTGTTCTTGGAACCTGTTGCGGTCAAAATAAAGTCTATCTTATGCGAATCATGGAGTTTCTGATTCAATAGTTCCCTCATATTTTTAATCTGAGAATCGGTTCAAAAGATAGAAAAATCCATTTACACATTTACTAAATGTACCTTAAAAAATATTGAAGATTTAATTCTGGGCACACCCAATATTGGATTCACCAGCCATAAATTTTCACAGAGTCGTGAAATTCAATTAATTACAAAAATATTAACATGAAAAAATCCAGGTCTTTACATTCTCCCAACCTAAGGGATTTTCATCCCTAAATGCCACAACATAGACTAAGGTATCAATTGGTGATAATGGTAACGGATCTGAGCCTCCAACTCCCATGTGGTCTCATGGAGGTTCCCATGCTGGCAAAAAATGCGTATCCGAGGTATCGACCACCCACAAAGGACTAACTTATGTCAATCCTCAATCTGTACTAGAACCTAGGTAAACATTGCCTTATCATCCAAGTCCATATCTCCATGGTCGATGATGTGAGATGTGTTTTTCACGTATCAATTCAGCTGAGATATGTGAAATATGTCTTGCACCCAATCCAACTACGGTGGATGTTCCAAGAATCATTCCACCTCACCTATCCTCTAATATATATTAAATGGTCCGATAAACCTTGGTGAGAACATACAACATTGGCCAAATATCTGTATTCCTCATAGAGGAGATACTCTTAATAATACATGGTCCCCCTCTTGGAACTCGACTGGTCTCCACATATTGTTAGCAGAAGACTTTTTCTAGCTTTTGCACAGTCTTCATCCACTCCTAAATGATACACACCTTCTCAATGGTAGCCCATACCAAATCCAGGCCAATTGGTGATGACTCCCATGGATCTGTACAACTTATTGGTGATCTGCAAGGTCTACAATAACAACCCTCGAATGAGGCAATACTGATGGTGGAGTGGTATCTGTTGTTTTAAGAAAACTACAATAAAGGCAAGTGATCATCGCTAATGTGGCCAAAATCAAGGACGCATGAACGAATCATGTCATCCAACAATTGTATGGTCTACTCTGTCTGGCCATCCATCTACAAATGAATGTTAGTTCTCAATAATAGATGAGTCTCGAAAACCTCTTGCAATTCATTCTATAAACAGAATTTGAAACGTGTGTCATGTTCAAAGACGATCATTGGTGGCACCCCAGGGAGACACACAATATCCTATATGTAGAGGAATCACATGCTCTCTACTGGTCCATACTCTATGATATGTAGGAAGTGGGACGACATGGTGAAATGTGAAGAATTGTGAAAAAAACAATGCTAAAACATTCTTCTTCACATGCCACCACTATAGATGCAAGAGGTCCTGGTAAATTTTCACCACACCAGGATGTACTTCCAGAGGGGAGCTATAGAATTCCCCCAACACCTCCTCTTGTAGTGCCACAATTATCATGATACATCCCTTGAAGAGGATGACCTGATCCCCGCCATCAGAATATCTATATGGTGTTTCTCCCGAGGATATCTAAGAATGCCGAGCCTCGCAATCAACGTCCCCAAGCTATGCCTCAAAGACTCTGTGACGAAGTGAGGATGTGACAGTAATATACTAGATGTAAGAGGAACCATCTCTGTCCATAATGATATCTTTTAGATAGCTAACTGTTCTGTCACCTCACTAAAAAAGTGTCATCCGAAACTCCTTCTTAATGCATATACTTCCACAATACCCTTCCTAGGAATAAGACTATCTCAAAGTCATAGTCCTGGAGAACCTATAGCTATCGCCGATGTCTCATGTTCAATTCCTTCTTAGAGAAGATGTACACGAGACTATTGTGATCAGAGAAGAACGTTAAATGTTCTCCAATCAGGTAATGCCACTATATCCTCAGGTAGAGGACCACTGCTGCTTACAAAATGTCATGGGTATCCCAATTATACTCATGTTTCCTCATCTATCACGAGTCATAGGCAATCACTGCTTTCTTATACATCCAGACAAACCAAAGTCTAGTCCCATATGTGTCGTAGTAGACTACATACCCCACACCGTCTTCTGGCTTCCCCTTCTTCACAAATGCATTAAAAGATTCCTAATCTATAGAAAAGTCTGACACAAATCACATGTAGTATCTGGACAACCACATAAAACATCGCACCCCGACCACACTAATTGGTGGATCCCATGCATGAACTGCATATATCTTCACTGGATGAACATCAACCCCGTACTTTGAGATAACATGTTCCAGAATGTGGCCCTATAATATCTAGTAATAGATCTTACAGAGTTTTCCATAATGCTGGTGCTCTCAGAGTGTATCCAGAACAATCTGCAGATGATAAGCATTCTCCTCCTCCTTAGCTAAGTGTTCCAAAATGTCATTGAAGAAGACTACAACCAAGAGATCAAGTATTGGCTAGAATATCATGTTAATGAGTCACATGAACACTACATGGGTGTTGGTAATGCCAAATGTCTTAATGATGAACTCATTGTGGCCATACAGACATCATATGGTTATCTTATACACATCCTCATCTCATACCATGAGCTGATGATAGCATGATCTGAGGACTATCTTCGAAATCCAACGATCTCCATAAGGTGATCAAAAATATAATAATTTTCTGGAAGTGGATACATGTTCTTCTTGGTCACCTGGTTCAGGCGCTAATAGTCCACACAGAGTCCCGAATTCCAATTTGCCTTCTGGGAGATCAAAATTGAGATTGTACATGGAGAAGCATTGTTTTTTATGAGCCCATATCCATATATTCCCACCAACTATACAAGTATCTGATGAATCTCCACAGTTCCATCCAATATGATAGTGTAGATATTTGTGTCTTCCCAAGGAATTGGTCGATTTAAAAGCATATCTCATTGCTTGGAGGTAGTCCTAGGACATCATCATGGAAGACATCAACATATTTTTACACCACTAAAGGATAGTTCAGACCCTCAACATTAACTGCCTCGAGGGTAAGGCTATCCAATATATGAGTGATCGGTTGAACCCACCTCTGGGAATGTCCATCATGTGCAGAAAAGGTTCAATTCTCACCAGTGAAGAAAAACCTGGTCCATTTCATGGGGAATCACAACACATTGCACCTAATGTAGTAGATATAACCATGGACATTGGATAAACATTTCACACCCAAGATGACGTCGTATGGCCTTGAAACTGCTACTAGGATATCCCAGCAGAAGCTCTCACATCCAAGAGTAAGATAACCCTATTGGGAGGTCTAGGCCTTTGGAACTCATGTTGGGTGCTTTGCCTATGAACATCATCTACTGGTACCACATGTAGTAGTGGATCACCATCAAGCTGTGGTAGCACTAGCTCACCACCCGGTGGGGCCATCTCAATCCATAGTCCATGGAAAGATGCCTCAGCACTGAGAGGGTTGTCCTAACGCATCTGGATCCTGGTTGGTCATCCTCGTAGAGGAATTCCAAGATAAATCATGATGTTCCATAGTGAGAACATTATACCTGGTGACCTTACTTTTATTTAAAATCAAAAAACAAAAATGTTACAATCATTTTCATGCATTGAGCCGAAAATCACGATTCATGGATCCCATGTATGGATACGTCGGCCACTGCACCAACCATGAACTCCTCAAACCGGATGATTAGACTCACAATACACAGAATTATTGCTCTAAATAAACACATACATCTTTTAAATGAGGTAGAATAGACCACCTCTAATACCACATCTTCACAACTTATCCCTGGGGCCCATGTCGTGACTACCCCAAGCATGCCTTCCATAGGTCAGGGGATGGCTGTTAGAACTGGAAATGTGTATCACTAAAACGAAAAGGCATTTTCTTTTAAACCTGTACAAACTCATTGAGTACAATTCCACAAAAGGAGACCCCCCAACATAGAATTTAACAAAATAAATTATGAAGTAAACCATTCTATTAAAGTGTGCTTAATGTAAAGGGGGCTGAAATAAAATCCCAACCGAAAAAAGTACATATACAATTGAAAATGTAAAAAACAACTGAAAAGTGAATGGCAACTCAATCAGTTTTGTACATCGTCTACAACAGACACAACAATGTTTGGAAGATTCTCGTGCAGGGGTGAGTATAGAGATAATTAGTTGGGACCTAGACACCCCCATTGGTATCCAACTGTTCAAAAAAGGAAAAACCAGTAAGCAAAAAGGAAATGTAAACTATACTTGTCAACTCAAAATAGTTATCACTTTAGGTCAAGTATGGATGGGATTCCACTTCATCGAACACCTCATATGCTAAATTACTCCCTCTATATTGAGAATAGTGGGCCTAAGGGGACACACATATCCGCTTCCCACTAACCTTGAACTGTTTTGGTACCCATCACAGATCGGTACCGTGGGCATGTCGGGTCACAAAGAGTCGCATCCCACCATCGGCATGTCATGTCACACAAATCTCCTTCCCACTATGGCCAAACAGTGGTACTCCACTGAAAATGTGTTGTGGATCTACTAGGTCAAATAGATCCACTCCCCATTGGGTGCCTGCTGGGTTACACAGAGCCGCTTCCCAATGGAAAAAATGTCAACCAGTCTTCATGTCTCAGCCAACCCCATTGTTCCATATGCAGTTTTCATGAGAGAAACAGTCCTCAAGACACATGCCACATATTTATATCCGTGTAATTCAAAATAATGTATTCCAAAATATATATCTCCTCAAGAGTGTCCCAAAGCCTCAAATGACTCGTAAAATCAGAAGCATTGTTTTCCAGATACAGGTGTTTTAGTGCCAAGGGCCCATATGAATTCATATTTGACCCATCTTGGACATGCCACAATAACCTCCAAAACAATGGTGGAGTTTCTCAATAAATATCTCCTTGTATTAATTATCCATATGTGGAAGACGGCTATTCAAACCGATGTCGTCTTTAAAAGTTAGGGCCAATTTTGTGAAACAAGACGATATGGGTCCGAGTCTACTTCACATCAATCAGATCGGCCCGACCCTGTTCGGCATGGTCCTACCCGGAATGAACAGGGTTAACCCAACCAGGGTCAAACTAGCCTGCATGTCCCTGCCCAACCCAGATGGGTAACTAGTCAGCTCGTTGGGCAACGGGTCAGCCCGCTGGGCGGACCCAGTAGGGTTACACTCCTGGCTGTGTGGACCTCCAGTGAAACCCAGACGCAGTGCGTCTGTGTAAGGATGACCAGGCTTGAAACCATGATGGTTGGTCAATCCATGGGGGTTGACTCAATATGGCACTGTGAGACCTCTATACCATTGCTGATGGGCCATGATCTTACTGCCGGGGGTGCCATTGGCGTGCACATTGTCCATAGATCATCGTTCGAACCAACAGCCTCTACTCCCACCGCAGCGGGCGCAGTCTGTGGACCTATTACCTCGTGGGGGAACCACCATGGGCTCTCCCCTCCTTTGAACCACCAGAAACACGGACATAACCTCCATGATCCACTACAATGCCGCTGTGCACCCCACCGGTGCCGGTTCCAGTGGTAGGGAGATCGTCTCGCGTGCTGGGTCTAGTTTCCTACGTTGTCACTAACTACGGGCTCCTGGGTTCATGTCCCTCACTGGGGTAGGCCTTGATTTGGCTTTCCACCCCATTCAATATTGGGTGATCACAATCAATGATCAAATATATGGGATCATGCCTTGTTCGTCTTGACCCACACCATCATTTTTAATGTTAATTCTAAGGGAGTTTCGAGGGAAAGTTCAACATGTCTTCATTCCTTGAATCCAAAACATATCGCAAAAAATGAAACTCACCCTCCTATTTATAGATATCGATTAATGAATCATGTTGTTCATGAGTTGACCCATTCGTAACATTTTAGATTGATTTTTTTGGAATACCAAAATAAATCCACACAACCCCCTACCTTGAAAAGTTGGAGAGCTCTCGGGGTTGATGGATTCTCGTTGTTCTCCTTCCCCGCAACAATCCGCCCCTACTGCTGCTCGAACCTCAAAATCTGGTTCTAGATTTTTGTATCACACATAACCTCCAAATATGATCGGTTCCGGCCTCTATGGGATCAACATTATGACAGTCTTACAACCCTTCGTTGCTAGTAAAATATTGTCTGATACACCTCCATAAGATCTATATTTGTATGGGAGGGTGAGGTTTTGTAACGACATGGGGAATTAATGGGGTCTCATAAATGAGGATTATTATTAATTCCCTAAAAAAAATTTACATAGGATATGGCTAGTCAAGACATTCAATGTCATGACTCACCATGAGTCCCATAGTAATCATATCTATTGGTGAAAAATAAAGAAAATAAAATAATAAAATTATTTCATTTTTTTTCTTTTAAAATTCAGAAAACATAACTTCTTCTCGGGACCTACTGTGGTTACTATAATGTCTCCCTTAAATGAATCCTAGATCTGCAGATTCAACGGTGCACTCTAATTTTTAATCTGAGATGCTATTATAAATTTTTGAAAATATGGTTATGCGCTTATTGAATGTACCATAAAAATTTCAGAAATTAATTGTGGGAACACCTGACCTCGGATTCACACGCTGTTAATTTTTGCAGACTTGTAAAATTCCATTAATTAAAAAAAATTACATGAAAAAATTCGGGTCTTTATGATTTTTAATGCCAACCATGTATCCCTTTGTTCAAGATATTATAAAATATACATCTTTCCCATGATGGAAACAAAATAATATTTACAATGTTGATTGTTGGAAAAATTTAATCATTTATATGGGAAGAAAAAAATAGAGACCATGTGGTAAGGATCATATTTAGAGGCACTATTAAAATGGAAAATAATGTGATATTGACCACACCTCTAGAAAAATTATATTTAGATAATATTTTTGAAGATTTATGGGAATCAAAAAATTATACATGTTAAATTTTAATTAGATTCCATATTTATCAACCCCCTAACCTTTTGAGAGGTGTACATTTATGGATTCACGATGGGAGATTATGATAATATACACTCCTATAGTAATTTTTCATGGTTATGTGTCATTAGATATTATAATTTTCCAGTGTATATAATGGTCTTTAGGATTTATGATTTTTAATATTTTATTTATCCTGACTCGTGCTCTTTAATGTATTTCATAAACAATGATGAAATAGTTTTTAGAGAAGATTGACTAATTTGTTTTTTCATGATTGATGTGTTATTAAGTAATATGTTGAGGATGTTTCCAAAGATGAGGTATCATTTCATAAGATATAATTTTTGTTAATAATTGAATTAACATGAAAAATATCCTATATGGGTTATGGAATTTTCTATGTGGATATTTGATTGAATATTTTTAGTCATGATATTCATGTATTTTTCAATTACTGAATGAAAAATTGAATATGAAAAAATCCATTATGGTTATTCACCCACCAAATGCATCTGATGCATCTGAAACATTCATCAAACCTCTCATTACCAAAAAATATCAACCAATGAATAATATATATTCTAATCCCAAGGCCTTCCTACTGAAAACTCCCCAAATAAAACCAATAAGAGTATAATTTTGTATCTTGTTCGAGATTTGATAAATCATCCATATCTGAGTACTGATTTCATATCATGCATCACTCCCAACCCTTTTCTTGGGTAATAATAAAAATTCTATCACATATCTCAAAATTACATTCAACATCATAAGAATCAACAGACCCTCCCGCCAATGGAATAATAGTGTTCAGTTTAAAATAATTGTGACACCATTCAATTGGAATTTTTGTTTTTTGTTGGAATTTGAATTTTTGTTCCTTTATGGTTGGGAAATTTGTGAGGGTACCCAATTAAGGATTTAATGAAAACAGTAAAAAAGTTATTTATGGAAAAAAATTTCAATTGATATATAATATATTAATTTAATTATATAATATTTATTTATAAATAAAATAAATATCATATATTAACAACGATACTTTATAATGTATCTATATCGACTCTATTTATAACTAAAAATGAATCAAATATTTAATTAATTTGTTCTAATATATTCAAAAATATATATAATTTTATGATACAAATATATTATTCTTTAATTATATTGATTATAAATTTGAAATTTTTTATAATATTAAAATATAATATATTATAATATAATTATATATAATGAATTTTGTTAAAATCAATTTAATATAACATATATGTATAGTGTATTACACATTTTATATTATTATTTAATGAATATAAATTTAATATCTACAAAGTACAATATACATTTTTATTTTAATGAATAACATAATACATTTTATAATTATATTTTTAATAAATATTATATTTAATTTTATAAATATAATTGATGTAAAATAGTTTATCATTGCATTTAAAAAAACTTATCACTCATTTAAGAAAAAATTTTCATATATAATTTATTATGTTTATATTTAAATAAACACAATTCAAATAGTAAATTTTAACTAATTATTAATATATTATATTTTGAAAGAAAAATGTAGAAGTCAATGGAGGTTTTTAACACAACACATTGACATGCTTTTCTTGTGGGGTTTTTATTGTTATATGTGAAAAATAATTGATTTTACAACGTAATTAAAAAATGATCCACGTTCCGTATTGTCATTAGAACACATTGAAATATAAAATGAAAAAAGAATTTATGGAAAATAATGGGGAGTAGAAATAATAGTAAAAATAATGACATCATTTGAATTATTCTTACGTGGACTCATTACGTTTATATGTACACAATCATAGGCCAAGGATTACAATATTTCATCATTTCTATGAGTTTTTCCGGATACCAAGAAAAATAGTTTTAGATGACGAAAAAATATGCATTGGAAAAGAATGAAGAATAGTTGTGTCCCTGAATAATGTTATATATGAGGTTTTAAAATAAACCATCTATGCTGCAACATTTTTCATCACCATTCTATATATGCAGGCCTAGACGCATCATGTTGCCCTCTTTCCCATTGGGATTCTCAGTCTCTCTCAGACCACCGACCATGACTCCCCCTTGAGAACTCTTACTATGAAAAATTGTGGGGAGATGGATAGGAATGTCACCACCCTTTCTCGATTAACCTTCCATGTATCCCAATCAACCACACCTATCATGAAAAATATGGGGAATAATGATATGATAATCACTGAAAGTTATCAAATGAAATACCAGGACACCCCATCGTCATTTTATACCACCACCATCACCTTTTCTATGTGTCCCATTGCGAAATCATAAATTCCAAAATAGAGAGTCACCAACATGTCCATTCACGGTGCCCCATCCACAATGCCTACTAGGAAAATTATGTGGAATACGGATATGTAAGTCAATGTCCTTTTGAAGACAACTTTCCATGATTCCCCAACGACAACACCTGCAACTGTCACCAACCTTTCTCTGATGATCCTCAATGTTACACTATAGAAAACTCCTACCAGAATAACCATACTCCATCACCATAAATTCTTATATGATCTTCCACCACACCCCATCAATAACACATACCAATATTAGTTCCACTTAACAGATGATAAGCCCTAGTTTCCCATCGACAACGTCTAACATGCCAGATGGGGGAATATTTATTTTATGGTCTCTACCCACATGATTGTAATTCTCCACACACGATGAAACACATTAGGATGGAGGTGTTTGGATATAATGCTCTCAGCCCCAACCTGTTATACATCACTATTGAGAATGATGAATAGTGACGATGAAAGTATAAAAGGATGAGTCCAAATGTGAAATGACTGCTAAAGTGTCCGGAGAAAAGGGGCCAGAGGAAAAGTGTCCCTCTCTACCAACATGCAACTCTGGACAACAAGTTTTAGATGTTGAGTTATCCAACATGATAAAAACTACTAAAATTAATGTACTTTTCCTTCCGGGATTAAAAAATAATGTATTGTCATATTGTATATATATTTATAAAATTATAACTCATTGAATGAATAATTTAATACTAATTGATAATTATGATTTAATTTTATCAATCCACTAAATATAAAATTTATTCCATTATCAATTCCATAATTTTTATATTCATAATAAAATATTTCACATATTTCAATATTTATGGAGCTTCTAAAAAACAGTAATAAAAGGGGTTCCTTTTTTCTATTATTTTTTCTAACAATAATAAAATCCCTACAAATATGATAATTTTTTTTAGGGTATCTAAATAACACATTTAATATGTTAAATATATATATATATATATTCTTATGTTTTATTAAATAATATTTATATATCAACAAATATATATTTATAAATATAAATTATATAAATGGATTTTATAACATTAATAAAATGAATCTTATTTTTGTAATTTTATATTTAAAGAATAATAAAATATATATCCGTAAATAAAAATATATTAGTATATCTATATATTGAAATTGAAAAATGATTATGTAATAAATATAAATATGATTTATTAATATTTTATTGAATTTTTTTATGATATATAAATCCAAGTATTTATTTAAATATGTTATTCATATTTGAATTTTTATATTAATCCTCAAATTAAATAATTAATTGATATATGTATATGCATTAATATATGTTTTTCTAAATGGGTGTGTTTATGTACGTGTTGTTTGTGTATGGATTTGTTTACTTTTGTGTGTGAAATTGTTTATGTATGTTTTCTGTTTGTATGTTTTAGTCTGTATATGTACATAGGAATATAGATAATAGTATGTGTATGTTATAAATATTTGTACATGTTCATGTATTTTTTCATATAAATTCATAAATATTTAAATTTATTTAAATATGTGTTGATTGGGTATGTGTTTGTAATTATAATTTTTTATTGTATGTATATGTATGTCCAGTTATGTACATATGTGTGTATGTACATGTGTATGTGTTTTTTTTGTTCATGTGATTGTTTTTGTATGTGTATGTGTATGTATCATTATGTGTAAGAAAATATCTGTATGTTTATGTATGTGTGCATGTATGCATGTGTGAATGTACATATTTATGTTTGTGTACATGTGTATGAGCATGTGTATGTGTATATGTGTATGTTAATGTTGTATCAGTGTTTATAGTAATATGTATAGATGTGTATGTATGGGAATTCCAATGGATGTAATTGTATGGATGTGTTTGTGTATGCAGATACATTATTATGTGTATGTACATGTGTATGTGGATGTGTTTGAGTATGTGTAAATGTATTTTTTTTGTTTCCTTCGTATGTATATATGTGTATGTATAAATATTATTGTATGTTCTCGGCATTAATATGTAATAATATATATTTTTTGTATGTCTATGCCATTGTGGTTGTTTATGTGTATGTGTTTTCTAAATGCGTATTTGTATATTTAGTATGTATATGTGTACGTGTAATTTTTATTATTTATTTTGTATTATTTATTGGTATTTAATAGTTCTTTATTTGTAGTATTTAAGTAATTTATTCATTTTTTTATATATTTGTTCAATATTTTTGTAATATATCCAATTATGATTTTTATTTAAAGATGTTTAAATATGTAAATATTTAATTAAATAAGGAAATTTTAACAATTAGAAAAAGTTATAATGGTTAATAACATATTTTATTTTCTATATACAATTAAATATTTCATAATTCAGTAATTAGCGATAAAAGTTATATTTATTTATTTAATGTTATTTAGTATTATATGTTTTCTATTCATGTAATTAATATTATGAATTAACTTTTTTATATTTTTAGAAATATAGTTCATTGAATTTACTAATTTTCATATTATTTAATATATAATTTTCCATCTTTTTTAATTTTATAATTATCAATATTTTTATATTAACTCAATTTTAAAAATTTATACATATTTTTTTATTATGAATCATTATTCTAAATATGTTTTTATTTTATATTATTAAAATTTATTCATTGATATTTATTATATTATAATATTTTATGTATGTTTGATATCCATATAATTGATTCTTGTTAGACCATCTCCAAAGCACATTATTTTTTCCTGAAAATTGTACCCCAACGTACAACATCCCAAACACCATTTAGTAGTTTATGTATAAAAACATAAATGATGGCGATGTGCTTCAAGATGACTAGAAATGATTGATGAGGTCGATGAAGGTCATGATTTTCATTCTCGTCAGTGCATTCCATTGAAAGATAGTGAGGGTTGGATACATCTTTCAGTGCATGAATCACAATGGGTTTCGAGCGCCATGTTTCAGAGATAGAATCAAACACATGGGATAGTAGAATTATTGTTGTATGATGGGAAAGAACTCTAAATCACTGATTTTGTGGTGATAGCATTATAGTTGACCCAAGAACAATGGCTTCAGCACTCCAACGCCAGTGATGTCTTCACGCGGTGGATGTTTTGTTGTAGCAAGAGTCGAGCGATAGCATTCCATGCATGATAGACATGTCTACAAAGCTCGAAGTGAGGATATTGTGGTATTGTTGATTATTGATTGGGATTGTCAAAAACACAATTGGTGGTGAGTTTTGTGGTGTGATAGACCAATATGGAAATTTTCCACGACGTTGGGTGATATAATGGAAACACAAGGAGCTATCATAGTGGAACTAAGTCTTTCTTAGCAATCCAATAATCCAGATAAAAAATAGAAACTACGACAGTGAGCTCTCCTAGTTCCTGAGTAATTGTCTTATATTTTCTTGCATGCATATCCCATTCCCCATGGATGTCATATGGGTCACCTATAGCAAATACAAAGGAAACTCTCATGTGGTAACAATCTATATGAGATCAGTATGTGACTACCAAGTCCATAACCATAATTATGTCAAATATCCTTATATTAATGATAAATATATCCCAAAGGAAATGATACTCCCCGATCGCTATAAGATATCCCATGCATAAAATGATATCCCAAGACTGTGTTCCTAATGGTGTTTTTATGTTCATCACCTCTTTTACAGACTCCTCCTCCTTGTTCAAACCATTAACCAGGATCGCATTTATAAATTAATGAGACGCACCGGTATCAAACATGGAACTATATAAAGATTAATATACTATAATAGTACCTCTCACTATTGATAGAACAACCTCTCTCTCAATATGTATAGGATGAACATCATGTAACTGTCCTTTCCCAATTTTATGTGGTGTCATTTGACTCCCCAGAGTAGAAATAATCAGATTACACAAATGATCGTACACCAAACCAACACGTTCACTACCTCTATAGCCACTTCATGTCGAACTCCATCTGCCATACCTATATGGTGTAGAAGACCCTCTTCCAACACTCTGATATTAGATGTAGCTCTTCCAGCACCATCATGCTGCTGTTTCCTACAGAACATCTGTAGGTTCCCAATTTTTTCACAAAACCATCACTCTAGTGGTGGATGAGGAAAATTGTTATGATACTTTCTCTACCTACAACATTGGTGGAAAGGCCCATTAGAAAGATCTAGTGAAACATTTCCTCTTGTATGTCCAACTTTTATTCCACTATCTTAACTATGATTCTCATTACTTTCCTCCCAGCTCTCGGAAAGCCCATTACCTTGTCATACAACTACCTTTCTAGTACTAAACGATTAATTCAAGTTACTTTGTTAAATGATATCCTGATTTACCATTTCAGATAATTTTTTATGACTAATAATATTCATCTGGGACTTTATTTCAAACATAATTATGTCATGATATTGTTTTTTTTGAAGAATACTCATCTGCCACCAATGCATGTGAAAAAATATGTAAATCTGTGAAAGGATAATCATATTCCATTAAGGGTATGATTCAATTGGTCATATGCACAAAGTCTAAATCCTTCCCATGACACAGTGTGTCTGGATAGAAGAGCTCTATGAATTTATACAAAAAACAATTCAATAACATATCATCACTATCTAAAGATCGTACCAGAATTTCCCACTAGGGATTTACTAAACCCCATAGAATATAAAAATCCAACATGAACCACCTCATAGACATAAAATACATGTTTTATTGTATCTTAATTATGAATTATATATTTATATTATCTCCCTCAGGTCCACCATCTCTTGAAAAATTATCAACGTGAAGTAGTTGAAACACCCTTGACATCTAAAAAATTTATTTCAAAAAATCACATGGGTCTCTATCAATGAATATGCTGAAATGAGAAAATTTCTATTAGATCATTTCCCCTTCCACATTATCTTCCACCAACAGAGCCTCAAGCTCCATTTCTGGATGTTAATTCTGGGCCATAACCATTGGTTCTTCACATAACAAGCGTAATGGAGGCAAATTTCTACAAATACAAACACATGTCTTAGGTATCATAACTCAACCATAAAACATTTAAATAAGGTATAAACTAAGAGAAAATTATTCCATATGTCATTTCCCTATTTTTTTTGTCACACGGTCAACAACGAGGCCATATCACTACCCTAAACCATACTAATCCAAGGCCTTGGTTAATAAGGGTACATTAATTATGACTAATTAATTCAGCCAATAATTAAATACTCAATCTCAAATTAATTAATTCAGAAATTAATTACTTTTACATATTCAATTAAACAATTATGGTTCTCAGTAAAAACCTATTTATTCTCACCTTGCAAAATTATATCAATCTCACAATATCAAAAAATGATCATTATGACCAACTTACCCATATCCCATTTTCTTTTGTGTTCATAGAAAGATTCATGACAAAGAAACCTGAGTGCCTAGAATGATGCATGAAGAATCAGTTATCATGTCTCTTTAGTCCATAAGTCAACATTCATCAACTATTAAAACAAATATCACATCACACAACATGGTTATCTCCCAAGGTGAAATAATATCCAACTGTAACAACAAACAATAATAACAAAAATCCCTCCCTGATTACTATGATTTTCCCCCATGCATGGGTTTGAATATCCCATGCACGAGCTCATTATAATGACACATACCATTATAGTCTACTTTTTACATTCACAAAATTGTAATATAAATGATGAAGAAATCAAAGAAAGCTCATTTGATAACACATTATGATGTGCAGACCTATGTTCCACTGAGCGGTACCCCGATCTGGTTGGTCACATTCCCTCAAGCGTTCCTCCCTGTATGCCAGAGTGTGTCGACTAGTCACGATGAACTGGTAAGTATGTCATGGGGAGTCTGAACCCTCTTTTATCAGAATAAAACACTAACCAAATAAAACAACAATAACTACATTCTGAAATTTATAAATAACCCGTAGAATACCATGAAATATGATAGTCAAAACCAAATAATTCAATTCTTTGATAAATGATAAATAATTCTACGTCAATGCATGTGTCAAGTGTCTCTAATGAAACTAAAAGTAATGTTATGAAGTCTCCAAAATGGGCCATGAACCGTATCTGGTTCCCTCTCCTGTTCTCCAATCCCAAACAGAAATATATCCTAGGTAATATCCCTCAACATGTCTAACAACAGAATTTATACTCAGATGCCAATATTTTCGTCCATAAATGGTCGGAGTACAACTCAATAGGACACCACCAACAGTTTCAACAACTAGTTTAGTCAAAATATCGTTCATGCAACATTATAATGAAAAAAATAAAATGCATCATTTAAAATGTTATCACATTTCCATTTAATAATTATACATATATTTAGGCCCATATTCAATTCATGTTTCCCAATTGAATCATCATTCAATATTATCATTCGTTATGTGTAGGTGTCAATGCATGAAAACCTAAAATCTCATTTAAATCATCAGTCATTGTTTTTATTTTTTGGGGTAGGTCGTAATTACTAGTTACCCAAATCTCATTAAGTGTAGGTCTCTATTACTATCCCATTATATCTAATTTTTTATAGGCCATCATGCCTAGCTCACCATAATCTTATCGTTGGATAGCTTTTGCGGTGGAATGAATTTTATATGTCCCAACTTCTAATCAGTCTAGAATGCCATGTCTCGAACAAAAAATATCTCATTCATTAAATCATTATATAATTCACATGAATTTTCCACATTATATAATTACTAATCAAATTATTAGATAAAAATTTCACATCCTTTTAGTTAATTAAATAAATTAACTAATCATATAACCCATTAATTAATTCATCAATTAATTAATCAATCAATTCCATTCTCAGTCAATAAATAGTTCATCACAATGAATTATACATATCAAATTCCATCATGTTATAATTATATATCACAATTAATTATCATAGATAATTACATGGAATATAATTAATTCCCTCAATTAATAATCTTTGGTCAATATCCTTGCATAAAAATAATTATCACAATTAATTATCTCGCATAAAAAAACATAATTCCATAATTAAATCCCCCTAATATATTATCTAATAACAATAAATTAAATATATCATTTACCAAATATCAAACCATAAAAATTCCAAAATATAAATTTGGGAAACCCACTACATTGGTTTTATGACTCAATTATCAATTAACAATTGTCGAAAATAAATTCCATTCTACATTCCTAATTACTCCAATTTAAGAAATTATTTATCTAGGGAATCTATAAATAATAATCAAACATTCACATATCATAAATCATGACAATGGTTGTTTGATTAATACCACCTCCCTCGGTTTATTGGTAGATGGTAGTGTAATGGAAATCCCCAAAATCTGAGAGGCACAATGTTGTCGATCATGCTCTGGATATAAATACTTCAATCCAAAATTAAGATAAATTACTCAATATCTTGAAAAAATAGATCTAGTCCCACAATACTAGATCTGTATCGCATCTCATAGGATTAGATCCAAGATAATAGGGAAGATCTTTCAAGAAAAAATATAGAAAAGATAAGAGAATGAACTGGAAAAGCATCAGGATGGTACCAATATACTAGGAGGAGAGACAATCGTCAATCATAGCATTTGGTCTCAATGAGATTTGTTCAGATCAGCTTGAAATACCTCCATAAGGATTTCAGAACATCTATAAATTGTCAATGCCCATCCAAGTTCAGATTAGAGTGGTTTTAGGGGTTTGGGTTATTTTAAAACCATATTTTGGAATTAACATGGCCACGTACACGGTATTACCTGGGAGGCGACACAGTTTGTGAAAATTGATCATCAACCATGTGATCCTCCACTACCTACCCAAATTAATTTCAAATGTTTAGTAAAACCTTGAACCAACCAATACAACCTCCCATATCTACATGTTTTTTTCGAAATGGTGTGCAAACCACACCAAACCAATGTCATTCATAGTTTCTTAAAAACCTCACCCAAGGACACCACAACTCATAACACCACTCAAAGGAACCTAAATAACAACAAAAAGTACACAAAATTACTCCTGATATTTCTTCGAAAAAGGCAAGGATTATACAATATTTACTCTCTTCATAATGGTATGTCTTTTTTATTTGACATGATTATGTTTAGTAGTGTGTTTTTTCTATGGGTAAAGGGCTTATCATGTTTCATCTATATAAAACTATATTTATTTATAAAAGTAATGTGACATACTATATTTTGATAAAACTCATTCAAATTGTTTTGGTACATTTGAAAAATTTCCTATATACTATTTTTGACATGTATGAACCTTCTAAACCTTAATAGGATGCATGGTGTGATCAGTATGTCTTAAAATGTGTTTTTATGTTTAAAGTTGATAAATTGGTTAAAATAATGTGACATTTACTAATAACCCAAAAAAAACATTCATAGATTGTCATAATAGTTTATATTAATTATCAATAAGTTGTTTTTTATGTTTTTGGGAATGGGTGGACATAAATATAATGCATGATGAGATCTGTATGACGTAATTTCTGTGATATTAGATTTGAAATGATATTTTCGTTTTATAAAACAGTCACTCACTAATAACATGTCAAACATAGTCATATTTTTGGGATTGTGTAGGATAATTATCCATAAGTCATTCATGATGTTCTATGAATGAATTTCACATCAATCCGATTCACATTGAGATGAGTTTGTCTTGATTGTCTTCTAAAAAAAACATAGGTCATCCATCATGTAATTGATAACTAAAAATCTATGATCTCACCAAATCCCACCAATTTATTTTTTAATGATACATTTAAATTAAAATATAAAATCTCATCTACCAATGTAAATCCATCAAACACCTACTAAAGGTGGAACTATTCACAGTCATATAAAAACACTACCTTAGGGAACAATTTCTATATTTCAACTTCTAGAATTTATTTTTCTGAATCACTATTAAAATTTAGTTAGATAAAAAATAATAATTATTTACTTATTGAAAAATTATATTATATGAAATGTGGTTTTAATAAGGTCAATATCTTAAATAATCAAAAACAAGATTATATTTTTGTGAAAATACCACTTCCATGCCATGAAACATGAATTCATCTTTATATGAATAAATTTATATTATACAGTAATTATCATCAATTAATGACAAATAAATAATTATTTTGGTGGTGCTCCATCACTTATCATACTACTCCAATGAGTCATTGATTTTAATCCATAGTAACTTCTCAACCAACATCATATTTTATGTTTTGAAAAGTCATTTCTCATTGTTTGTGAAGATGAGGGATCCATTTCCTTATGATATTCTCAAATATACAGACATGATTATCTAAATTCATTCCTCACTATATTTACAAGTAGAATTTTATTCTTAAAGGATGATATTATAATAGAATCCAACATGTATAAATTTAATTTAAGAATGTGGGATCCATTTTTATGAAATTTCACCCATTGTGAGGAACATTCAAATGTTTGATATAGATTATTGTTTATGAGGATTTTGTTCAATGAATAATTAAACCTATTCAACTCCTTCACACATTATACGATCATGTCTAAAATATATAAATTATTTTTTCATATAAATACATCCCAAAAGAACCATTTAATTTATCTTCATAATAAATTTTTAAAATGTGAAAATTGTAGCATCTAGGAGTCGGATAATCAGAATATCTAAATCCCCTACAATATTTTTAATGAAATCTATCATATCTACAATAAAGAATTCCTTTCTCCAATATTTTGAGGTAATTCTTAATATTATATGTGTTCCATGAATCCCCAATTCTCCCATGTATAATATTAAAAAAATCATTACATTTTCCATCATTTCAATGAAGAGGAATGAAGATCCATTTAATATTATCATTTTTACAAACATCCATGATAAGAATATTATAAATGAACCACTATTTAATTGTTATGATAGAAATAAACTCTTGTATGAATGATAAAATAATTGAATGAAAATATAAGATACTGTCTTGGATCATTATTAAGTAGGTCACCAATAATTATCTCACCATACATGATGATATTGTAATATGAATCTTTCACAATTTATGTGATCCAGTTAATGATCACCTTCGTTTAATATTAACAAAAAATTTTATTTATGTGTTTCCTAGTGTAATGGTAACTTTTTTTATACATACAAGAATTATATTTTTCATTCAATCATCCATGAGATATATGATGGTTATCAAACTGATCAAAAAACGATATCACCCTCAGGCAACATATCTGTATTTCTATTTCATATTAAAATTAACAAATTGATATTGAAAAATATTATCAATTGTATGTTTCCCTTAATGATATTCATAAATTTTTTAACACCATTTAACTATAAAAATGATTAGAATATCCCGATAAACATTTTGAGACAAACCACTCATATGTTTTTAACATTTAATTCACATATTACACTACTAAATACATGAAAATTAATATTCTATATAATTAAAAACACAATAAAATTATTATATGAAAAACAATGATTCTAGTATTTTAGTAAAATTTCTAAAACAAATTACCACATATATCCATTCTCGGGGTGACTAATATATGTTATTCCAGTAATCGGGCCACAACTGATTTACCTATGTTGGATTATGTAAAATGTTTTGATCCTTATTTGACTCTAATGGATTGTGATCATCTAATTATAAAAAATTATCTATTCTTATCTCTCAAAATATTTTACTCTAGATAATAATTGTTGACTATTTAATAAAATCTAATCATAAAGGGAAGTTAAATTTTGGGGATAGTTTTTTCTCTCCATCATTGATTTGAATATACTAATTAATGTTTTTTAATGACATCCATGTATCCATTTGATCTTGATGTTTTAAAATTTACTTGTATCATTAGATGGTTATAGATGAAAATATACATTTATGGTGATGGGAAAAAATTTAATAATTTGTGATGGAATACCTAAATAGAGTCAATGTGTTTTTGATCTATTTTATATGAAATCTTCAATGGGATAACAGAATGATATTGACCACTCCTCCACCACAATTCTATTTTAATATGTATTTTGATAATTTCTGGGAAACATATACCTCTAAATGTTATATTTTCATTCACATCCAAGTTTATTAACCCTATCACATACTGAGATGTGTACAATGAAGGATTCAAGAAAATAGATTATGAGAATAGAACATCCTATAATAATTGATCATATTTATATGTCATTAGATACTGTTATCAATCAGTTTGTGTAATGGTACATAAGATTTAATATTTTTATTAATGTCCATCATGACCCATGAAATATAATTTATTTCATCAACCAATATGATTTAGTTTATGGATAAGATGGATACATTTGGGGCATCATGAGTTACGTGTTATTAAATAATATGTTGAGAAAGCTTCCTAATATGAGGTATAATTTATTATAATATGATTTAAATTAGAAATAAATTAATCATGAATAATATCCTCTATGTATTGTGTTATTTTTTCAATATTTGATGGAGATTTTTTGCTCGTCAGGTTTCTTACACCCTTTACAATTTGTGAATGATACATCAACCCTGAAAATATTATTATGATTGTTCACCCGAGATGCTTCTACAACATTTGAAAAATTAATAAAACCCATCATCACCAAATAATAGCATCCAATGACTAAGAGATGCTATGAACCCAAGACATTACTTCCAAAAATTACCCAAAAAAATTGGAGAATTTTATTTTTTTCATGATTTTTTACACAATAATAATCCATGCATTGATTTCATATAATGAATAAAATTTTTCTGTCTTTTGTGAGGGTTCAAATTTATCCAGTAAAAATGGTATTTTTGAAAACACTAAAAAATTAAATTATGTATAATAAACTAATTAATTGATATATAATATATAAATATCATGATAATACATTAATTTATAACTAAAATAAAGATAATATTTAAACACATATATATATTATAATTAACATTATCCCTTGTATTTATAAATAAAAATTCATTAGATATTCAATTCCTTTTATCAAAAATATTCCTAAAAAATATTATTTTCTAATATTAATATATATGACATAATTATATGGATTATGTTTTATAATAATTTTTTTATTAAATTAAAAAATATTTAATTATCAACTATATATAGGTATTGAATTCAGTTAAAATGAAATTAATATAATTTATAAATATAAATTATGGAACATTGTATTTTTATATTTAAATCATTTAAATTATTTATGTATATAACACAAGATATATTTTTATTAGAATGAAGAACATATTACATTGTATATAAATATTTTTAATAATAATTATTGTTGATTTAATAAATATAAACGATGTAAAATATGTTATCATTTCAATATAAATAAATAATATCACTTATTTATGATACACAAGTGATTTATAATGTATTATGTTTCTATTTAATAAAACATATTTTATATAATAAATTTTAACTAATTTATAATGTATTATATTAATAAGGAAAAATATATAATTATGAGGTTGATATGTGTACAACACATTGACACAGTTTTCTTGTGGTTTTTTTATTCCATGTACAAATAAATTGGTATATTTATAATGTAATTAAAAAATGGCCCATGTTCTTTAATTTCGTCAAAAAAAGTGGACCATAAATTTAAAAATAAAATAATTAAAATAATATGGAGGAGAAAAAATAGTGATTGTAATGACATCATTGAAATTAGTCAACGTTGGTTTTTGGTCTCGTTTGGTGAATATACACACACACACATTGTACAATGTTTACAATAATCCATCCATTCTATGAGATTTTGTCTCTATAGTGGACTAGAGAGTTTGTTGATGAATGGTTGATGCATTGGAAGAGAATTAATAAGAAGTTAGGATCACAGAAAAAGTTTATGTATGAGGTTTTCAAAACTCATTTTATACTACATCATGTGGTGTCACCATTCCATATACATAGGACAAGGCGCAACCTGTTTCCTACTACCCCAGTGGGTTGCCCTGGAATCTTTCATATGTCATACTGTGATGCCCATTGACTATTCCAACCAGGCTAGATGGTAGGAAGATGGTTCTGATTATCACCACCCATTTATGGTCAACATGCCATAGTGCCCCATCAACTACAGCTACCAGGCCAAACATGGCGAAGATGGATAGGACTATCACATCCCTTTCTCAAACAACCTACCACAACTCCCCATAGACAATTCTTTACATATTAACCTCCAATTATACCTACCATGATTCCTCATTAATATCCCATACATAGATGGTCACCACCACAACCTGTCACATCGCCTCCTAGACAATGCCTACCCAGACAGACAAGCATAAGATGTATATGTCCATAAAATCCCTTTCACATGAAACATTCCATGTCACCACATTGAAAAGTTAAATTACTTTCACTACCCTTTCTCAAATGAAATTCCACCGTGAACCATTGACAACGCCTACTACGATCACTTCCCTCCTTCACCGCCCTTCCGTAGATGTTTTTCCCCAACACCTAATCAAAAATTCCTACCAACATCATGGACCATTCTCATATGATCTACAAATATTCCCCATCTACAGAAACATCAAATTAAAATTTTAGAATATTGATATGAAGGTCTCTGCCCCTTGTATGTAATTCACCGCAGCGGAAGAAATCAACTAGGACGAAGTAGTTTGGAATGAATGCTTTAGACCCATGCCACCCATTAACAACTACTGAGTGTAAATCACACCGCATCCAGGAGTATGAAATGTTGTTTTTAATAGTGTAACAAATGCTAATGTTTAATACAAACATGGTCACACTATGACAACTCACTCCCTCCGAACACGTTATGCCGAAAAACTAATTTAAGATGTTGATTTATCTTTCCTGAACCACCAGTTGTAGAATTTATTTCAATTTTTTCCCATAGTGATAACCACAACTAATTTATTATCAGATGATATATTTAACAATAATTTCATAATTCATTATATTATGAATTTAATACTAAATGATAATTATCATTTATCCTTATCAATCCATTGATTACAAATTTTCACCCATTATAAATTCACTATTTTTTTATTTTCATGTTACACTACTTTATATTGTGATGTATTCGACACTACTTCAAAAAAGCATTAATTAAATGTTTCCCATTCACTATTCGTTTTTTCTATGAATGCTAAATGTCCTATATTTATTCAATGTTGATTAGGGTAGGAAAATGACACATTGAATAAGTTAACACACACACATATATATATGTATACATTTTTATATATTTTTAAATTATATTTATATTTAACCAATGTACATATGTGATTGTAAAATATGTTAAAATATTTGATATTATATTTAATAATTCAAGTATTTGGATTTTTATATGTGAGGTTGTATATGTGTGTTTATGTTTGTGTTGTTTATGTATGCATATGGTGTGTTGTGTTGTGTGTGTGTATGTGTTTATGTACATTAATGGGTTATAATTGTGAGGTTGAATATATTAATCAGTGTGTATGTAATTTTATATGAATATTATACATATTTTTATGTGTAAGTGTATTATTATTTGTACAGGTACGTGTTTTTATTTATAAATTCATATTGTATCTACATGTATCCCCACATTTGTATGTGTTTGTGTATATGAATGTTTATGTCTTTTTTAATAATCATGTAAATGCGATTTCCTATGTATATGTGTAGGTATGAGTATGTGTAAGTATATATGTTTGTGTTTATCTATATGGGAATGTATTTATATGTGTATTTCTTTTTTCTTGTTTTTGTACATGGGTATGTGCATGCGTATGTGTATATGTGTATGTTAATTTTGTATGTGTGTATATAGTCATATTCATAGTTGTCTATGTATTCACATTCACATGTATGTAATTGTATGGTTGTTTATTTATATGAAAATTCATGTGTATGTGTATTCATATATATTTATATGTGAGTGTATTTTGGTATTTGTAGATGTTTGTGTATGTGTACATGTATTTTTTATATTGTATGTGTATGTATATATGTGCATGTATAGACATGTATATATGTGTATGCATGAGAATTTAACTATATATATGTGTATGTGTATGTTTATATGCCAATGTCTATGTGTATGAGTATGTGTATGTGATTTCTAATAATTGTATGCGTATATTGTTTATGTATGTGTACATGTTTGTGAATGCATATATATATATATAAATATATATCATTACAGTTAAGTCTATATATTGATTTAATATTAATTTTTGGATTCTAATATCTGTCCATTTATAGTATATCTAATAATTAAATCGATTTTATTTTATAACCATTTAATAATTTTGAAATATATCCAATTTTTATAATTTTGTATACATGATTCAATATGTATGTATTTAATTAAAAAATAACATGTTAATATTTTTTGAAATTATAAATGTTAATAATATTTTAAATATTCTATACACAATCAATAAAGTGAAAACATCAATAATTTGATGTATTAATAATATTTATTTACTTAATTTTATCCCATTTTTTAATTCATGTAATTATTGTTATGAATTAACTTTTTGAAATTTTATTTAATTTGTTTCCTATAATTTATTTAAGTTAATATTTTATTTCAATTTTATTATTTCGGATATTAGATAACTTTCAATATTTACGGAATTTAATTATTTTATTAAAATTATATTTTTTTAATAAGCTTCAATATTTTCTATAGGTTTTTGATTTATATGATTAATATTTATTCATTTTTAATTATTACATTTTACGTTATTTAATATGTTTTAAAACTATATAATTGATTCATAAAAGACCATATCCATCCCAAAACATTTTCCTTGAAATTAAACGCTAACTTTCACCATCCTTAACACAATATAGGGATTTATTTACACATTCACAAATGATGTGGATTTTCTTCACAGGGACTTGTAATGATGGATGGTGTCACTGAACGTCAATATTTGTAGTGTCAATAGTGTGTTCCATTGAGAGATGAGGATAGTTGGATGGTTGCATTTGGGTTGGGATCACTACTAGTCTCAACCAGTAGTTTTCAGGCATAGTGGTTAATGTGTGGTATAAAAGGATTATAGATGTAGGATGGGAGAAAAATGTTCATTGCTAATGTTGAGGGAATAGGATGACGGTGGACCCAAGATCAATTATGGTTGTGCTCGATCAATGATGAAGGCTTCACGTGACGATAGTGTCAACGTTGTAGGACTCAATCTAGAGATTTTGATTCCACAAATATGTCTCTATGAATTTCGTTGAGATTGTGTTGTTGTATGATTTTTTGACTAGTCCTTGGGATCATCATACTCCTGATTTGATTGTGGTTGTTGTTGTCTGATGTTCATATGCTACAATCTGTAATGATGTTCAGGGAGGTAATGGATGCGAAAGGCATGGTCCGTTCCTTTCCATCGTTGGTTAGTATGGGAGTCCCAATCGGCTGTGAAAATCCTATAGGGGTGAATGATAATGTTAGGGCTTATGGGACATGGTGGTATGGACATATGTTATAATTTTCATAGGTCCAATTTAAATAAAAAAGTGGTTTATGTGCCAATTGAATATAGGAGGGTTATCGCATTGGGGCCTATGACCTACCCATTGGTCGGTGGGTCAGGTGTGTGTATGGTTTTGTTTATTTGTATCCTCAAGTATCAAATATAAAAATGTATATATGATATATTTATTCATTTTTATTCATTTTATATGTATATGTATTTTATTCATTATTTATGAAATCAATGTCATATTTTTATCATTTTTGAGGAAGCTCCATTACACAGAACCATGGCCTAAGGCTTTGTGGCCCAATAATGTGTCCTGAAACGCTTTTTGTAGCACCGTGCCTGCAACATCCTTTCTGTGTCGCCGAGCCTGGGTCATGCCTGCATCACCACCTACCAGCATTACATCCACATCACCGCTTTCCTGAGTCTCCTCTTGCGATATAAATCCCCTAGGGGACATGCCATGATTCGAACTGAGGTGTTTATGTGTATGTAACTAATGTAATTTATCTTACACATTCACTTTTTAATTATATTTTGTTATTGAAATTTCTTTATTAAAATTTAATATGATTTCATCTCATCATTATAATTAATTAGTAATATTTTACATATATTAATAGTATTACTTTATAATGTTTTGAATATTAATTTATACGTAATTATTTACTATGTTTTAATATTATAAAAAAGTAATTTGTTTTATATGAATTATATTTATTCAATTTCATTTATAATGGTGTAATTACATTAAAATGATTTAGATTTTAATAATAAATTTATTTTAATTTATTATTTTGTAATCTCTAAATTTTGTGTATGTGTTTAAAATTAATTCAATTAATCATTCATATTTCACATAAATTTTTACTTGTGTTTTAATAATCTTAACATTTTTAAAATTTATATGATAAATTATCCTGTATTTTTATTTAATAAGTAGTAATATTTTTTAATTTTTTAAAATCAATATAATTAATTTTTCTAATAGATTTCTTAATATTTTATTCAACTTTTTTTTGCGTGTTCATAATTCATGTAATATTTAGTAAAAAATTTTATTTGTACATATTATCTATGTTTTAATATTTGAACTTAGTATTAATCATTATTTTAATATATATTCGTTTTTAATTCTTTTCAATAAATTATATAATTAATGTATCTTATAAATATTTATAATATTTTTTTGTGTATTGATTTTTAGTAAATCAATTACACTCATTTTTGAAAACAATACATTTAAGATTTTATATACATTAATAAAGATAAATATTTTTATTTTTTTAGAACTAATTATTTATTAATATATTTTAATTTAATATATTTTTTTTTTTTTATAAATTGGTTTTATCATCTCTAATATGAATAGTGCTCATAAAAACTATATATATCAGTTATATTATATTAGTGATGATAAATGTAGGATTTATTTTATATAATATTAGTGCTAATAAAAATAGGTTTTGTCAATGCAAAATTTATCAGTTGTAAAAAAATATTTCTAGTAGTTTTTAATTTCAAAATGATAAAAATAAGATTTACTAGAACATTTTTTGAATGAAATGATAAAACATTCACGGTTATATAAATTAAACATTAAGCGAATTTGTTTCTTTTACCCATTCAATTTCTGTTTTGGAAATCAATCACTTTCACAAATCCACCTCGATCTTTATGGATGAATCAATCCTATAAAATCCTAAGATACAAGGGTTAATATGATACAAATTCTTGTACAATATTCATGCATTATAGAAAAAATTTGTCTTAGTTAGAAGTTTAGGATTTTGAAATTTCATACTCAATGATAAATATATGGTAAATAATGATAATTTCCAATAGAACCATTTTGTAAAATGATTTACTCTTCTGTATGTATTATTGATTGTTCTCATATTCATGATTGGATGAATCACTTGCATAGTATAATAAGGTCCAATAAATAACATCCTACTCTGTCAAACAATATTAATAATTCAAAATAAAATCCATTCAAATACAATTAATAAATTAATTTATCATTATAATTTC
The DNA here is from genome assembly GCA_963277665.1 of Viscum album. Classification (NCBI taxonomy): domain Eukaryota; kingdom Viridiplantae; phylum Streptophyta; class Magnoliopsida; order Santalales; family Viscaceae; genus Viscum; species Viscum album. The sequence continues at coordinate 693,649,262 of OY728152.1, forward strand.
TAGAAATGGATATTTCCAAATTGTGATTACATATTTATTTTTATCAATTAACAGGTCACTATAATATTATTATTCAGCTGAGGCTTCAGCATCCTTTCAGATCAATATAATGGGAAATATCTCTTAATTCATCAACCATACTAGGGCTTAAAATTGTGTGGTAGACATTTGTATTTTTGTTTTGTCTTGATGGATTGTGTTTTTTCAAAAATAATTTTAGTGCAAGATAATGAAAACATATTTCCTATGGGAATGGTATACATATTAATTCCACCTATTTCACATATCTTCTTTTAAATTGGTATATTTTTTTCATCAACATGAACTCTTTAATAATATATATATTTTTCCACCTTACCAAATAATAACTGAAACCATACCTTAAATCATATTATAATTCCAAATATGAAATTTCTATCACATCAAGAGATAGTACTTTTAGAAAAGATTATCTTTTTTACACCTCGGGTAATCAGGTGTTTGATAAAGTTAATAAATATGTTTTGATCTATGTGATTTTTGGTCAAACTAAAATAGTGTTTGTCTCGAGCATCATGGACAAGTATGAAGAAAATAAGGGATGAAATTTGAAGAGGGTCTCTAAATTAGAGAATGATGTACATATACATTATTTTTCTTAGTCAGTTCCACATAATAATATGTATTAACTTATAATACCTAACTATTTGATACAAGAACTTCTCTCTCATCTTACTATGTTATGTTGGGGTGTGAATAATTGAAAAAAGTTGTTTTGGTGGCTTGTGATATTCTATGCATCCCTAAATCGTATGGTGGTATGGTTTATCAATACATTCACATGATCAAAATTTCTATTTTATAAAAAGAAAGGATCAAACCAGATTCATATCCCTGGATCCTCATGTACTAATATATTTGAATCCAAATATCACCCAAATACAAGCTTTTGAAATATAGCCTTTATCTATCACCCTTGATTTTTTTTGGAAATTCCTCTGAGGATCATGTGTTCTTATTCAAAAGGAACAACTTTGGAGGACAAGAGAGAGAGCTATTGTCATGATCTAGTGGGTCCCATGGCCTGTTTATATGTTCTTTATGATGAAATCATCCTAGGAAGTTTCAAATTGGGAGAAATCCACTGAATTCTACCATTTTACTGATTATAATAATAGATATTATTTTGATAACCTAAATGTATGGTCCAATGAAATTTCATCGAGGGTTATTCTAAGTATTCCATGAACAAATTATATAGACCATAAAAATAATTTCTAATATAATTTATTTTTGTGTGCTAATTTTGTGAATATGGGTATACATTGGCCCATAGAATATAGATAACAGAAAATAATGATTTCTAGAAATGATTATGGAACCCAGCGGTCCTGCCAAAGGTCTGAAAATTATTTTTTAAATATTTCCTTGGAATAATTCTATTAATGTATACCCAAATGGTACCAAATATTAACGATTATAATTTTAGACCCTACCTCTTTATTGATGATGAAACACTATTTTATGTTGTGATCTACTATCTTCAGTCCAATAATCATCCTATATGCATGGAACCCAAACGTGGATATGATTATTGAGATGTAGGAGGGTTTTCTGTCTCTATTCTCAATGTGGTCTTCTACAATTAAAAAATTGTATACACCATATTTACAATATCATTGATTATATGATTGAAAATATATGACCTTGTATTTAAAAAATTAACAACCATTCTTCTTTTTGGATAAAGAAGGATGTGTTTTATATTGAGATTTAGAAGCGTAATGAGAAACACCTTGATTATCACATATTGTCTTCTAACATTAGTATGTGGAGGCCCCACCATCCAATGTTTTTATGAAAAATGTGGTTGAAACTATAATCAGAAGAGGTTATATTGGAATGTGTTTTATGGTACTTGATTATTTACTTTTCATTATAACAAAATAAAATATTTCTATCAATTTTATTTGGGATCCACCAGTGGATGAAGCACACAATTTATTCAATGGATTGAATTTCACCCTTGAGAGTAGATTGAAAAATTTCTTGATTCAATCAAATTATACTTTCATTATTAATGGTATTAATTAATAATAATGGGATCTCTAATACGTTGGCTTACTAGTTAGGAAGTTTCAATCCAGTTTTAACACTGTTATAAATTGGACAAATAACAAAAGAACAATACAAATATATTTGGAGAAAATGTTGGTATATGTACCTTAAATTTAAAATATATCATCGTTTTGGACAAAAAAAATTATGATAACCATCATAAGAAAATTGATTATGGTCACAAAATTTAATATAAATATATCATTGGTTTGGAAAACCATTGTTATTTGTCAATATGAATTGTTTTTCAAACCATTTGTATTGGTCTTAATATTTTTATTGAATTTTTTAAACAAAAAACATTTAGTAAGTTAAAAATATTTAAAAAAATTCATACACATATTTTACCTCCTATATTTCTAAAGAATATTTCTTCCTAGTGGTATGGTTTTTGAAATATATATCAGTGATTCAGGGGGAAAACCCATCATGGGTTTTTTCGAATTACCAATATCATTGGATTTTCAAAATGTTCATATCAATATTTCATGTTACATATATCTACGTTTTTTAAAACATTGGTATAAACCCAATATCCCAATGGTTACCAAAACCCTTAATATTGGTATATAATAATGAAAGAAAATCCAATGATCCCCAAACCATTGGTATTTCATATACCAATAGTTAGGGGGATTTTCCAACAATTCCAATCCGTTGGCATTGGATTTTTTAAAATAGTTCATCCTCTTATTTTCATGATCATTATGAATTATTAAAAATAATGGTAAGTGTGCAGATCATTTGAATACCTCATCTGGTATCTTTGGAGAGAAACTTGTTTGTTATGAGGACATCTCACCCTATTTTATATCACCTATAATTTATTATCTATGATTACTTATTAAAATTACACCTTTTTATAAAATTGTTCATAAATAAGAAATTAAATAGGATCATTATAGTTCAACCTAAGAAATAATGTCATTTCCCTCTAAAATTATTGTGTCCAAATGATGTTGAGTAGTAGTATGAATTTTAATTATAGGATTATAATCACATAAATTCAATTCCCATATAGGATGGGGTTTATATGTCTCATTCATATATGTTTCATCCCCTGCTATCCTTATTGATGATTTAATCCACTGTCATCCCATCCTCATATTCAAAAAATTAGTGGATCATTATTTTATTGTTTCATTATACTTTCCCCACTAAATTCATTCTCATCATTATTTTATTTTATTTTCATATCATTACCCCTTTTTAGTTGTCACTATCGGGTCTTCCAATTAAGACAAAACCAAAATTTAATTCATTATAAAAAATAAATTTAATGTGTCTCATTAAATGTATGGTTCTAAAGGCATGATGAGTGGACCTTTTCAATGTTTTCAACATATGATATGTACTCTGTGATGAAATGTATTAATATAAACTCCTCAATATTTCTTTACTCCTACCTAAATAATCTATAGATACCATATATTCCTTCATTTCTATTTGATAGAAAAAAGTTAATTAGATTGTTTGTAACATTATAGATATTAATAATTCCATTTTTAATGCCTTACAACAATAAAAATCATTTCCAATAAACATAATTTAACCCTTATTATCATATAAATATAGTTTTATACACCATAAATAATTACTTAATTATATCCTTTGAGGTTTATTATGTGGATTTGGTTCATCAAATTTTCACAAGACCATGTATATAACCCTTTCCAAATATTTTATTGTGTTGACAATGTTATTATTCAAGACATATTATTCAATAGGTATTGGAAGAACACTTGATTTATCATCGAATTGATCAATTTTAAAAATGTGAGTGTGAACAATTTTTACAACTAATTATATATAGTCAAGGGTATAACATTAGGTATTATTGATAATCAGATATGATTAGAAGTGTGAACAATGATAATGACTATATTGAAGTTATGGTTATTTGTGTGATGTCAGAGAATATCATATTGAGTAAACGAAGATTAAAATTGAATATCAAAATCACAAGGACCCATAACTATTTTATAATATATCACATTGTGAAAAGACACATATTTATACAGGTTGTATTGAATATACATCATTTTAAACCATATTGAAGAAATATAATTTAAATTTTTTCATGGTATGGATTGTCACCTTTATTATTGCACTGCATTCTCTATTTAATGATATAATCCCCAAATATAATTATCTTCCTCAACTAAAATATATAACTAAATGATTTCAACATTTAACGGGTAATACCTATGAAATAATACATTCTCATCTTAGTGATTTTATATTATTTTTATAATTACTATGAATTACTGAATAAAATTCACAATGTATGGTGCATTTTGATACATGAATGATCAATCAATTCCATTTAAATTTTAATGGTTCCTTTAAAAAAACCCAAGTATTTGAAACCTATACCGATGTGAGAATTCTACAATCATATTGACAAGGCATGTAGATAAAATATATAAATAAGAGAAAAAAGTACACCATTAAGACTACATTCGGTGAAATAAAATTTTTCACGAGAATCCTAAATTTAGAAATGAGTCAAGAGACCTTAATATAATAATATCTACTAAAATAGAGAATCATTTTCTTTTAAAATGTATAATCATAATATATGGATAGTTATGATATAAAATTATAACCTTCCTCAATGGTTAAGCATGATGAAGGAATAAAATATGTTGTATCATCTTATATAATGAAAAAATGGTTGTTGTTATTGATTTTTATATGCATCTATTGATCTAAAATTTGAATTTAATGTGTGAATTAGTTTTTATGATGTAGGATTATTATAGGAAATGAATATTTAATTTTGAAAGCTATATTTTATGTGATGATAAAGGATTTTTATGATTAGGTTAAATTTTTATGATATTGTATTAGAGGAACTATATGTTTTCCCATTTTTGAAAATGGTACACATAAAGTTACGATAAAAATTCATAAATGATAGTGTTTATTGGAAACGAAAAATTTCCACCATTAACACATGAATACCGATATTGGATGACATCATTTGATAGGAGTTTGGATGAATGTATAACATCATCTCCACTAATAGGTGATTTTTTGATAATGTAAAATATAAGAACTGTTGTTTGAGAATGTAAATAACTATCTAGAAATAATTTTGATAATACTTTTGAAAAATTATTAATGATAACGAATTACGTCAACAAACTACATTCCCCAAATAAGAATTTTTTATGATAAATTAAATTTCATTAAAAAACATAATAATAGGTTTTTTATATTTTTTTATATATACAATGAATATCAATATAGAATTTATTAAAAAGTGTAAATTTATTTTTTTAGAAATTATAGGAAAAAATCATTATGTTAGAACATATGTAGACATCATGAAGATGTGAGATTCTAGAACATCATTATTAAATATTCGCATCATTTTATTGAAATTTTTTAGTGAATATCCTATTTTTTACCCTATACATATGTAGTTAATTTTCATAAATATCATGAAGAAATAACATCATCGATAATAGTTTTTTATTTAACCATTTATCGATATATTAATTGAAAAAATAAGGATAGATGAAAATTATCAATAACGTCTACTATAAGGATGATGAAATATTATATTAATAGTTCTTTTCATCAATTTATATCTTCTTTATATGAAAAGTTTATTTTCAATGGTGAGTATTTTTTATTTATAATGTACTAATTTTTTTTTCATTTTAAAATGATATTACTAAAAGAACAGGCATTTGACATATAAAAAATTAGGAAACACATTGAAATTGTACAATTAAATTAAAAAATGATCCATATGCCGTTTTTGACAATTAAGAATCATCTACACATTAATATAATACATGGTGTGACCAGTATGACATAAATTGAGTGTTTCTGTTTAAAATTGATATTTCAGATCAAATTATGGGTCAATAATTGAGAAACAAACAAACATTCATAGACTAATTTAATACATTAAGACCATTAACTATATGTCATTTCAGATATTTAAAAAATTGGTTGACATGATTTGAATACATGATGAGATTAGTATGAAATAATGTGAGTGATTTTATTTTAGAAATGAAACTTTAGTAAAAAATAATTTTCCCTCACTGAAAACATGTCAAACAACGTTATATTTTTTGTGATTAATTAGAAAATTTATACTTATTTAATATTTGATTTTGTATGAATTAATTGAATTTCAATATATTGCACAATGTTTCAAATTTGACTTGATGTTCCACATTAAATAAATTATAGGACATTTATTATTTAATTGATAACTCAAATTATTTGATCACACAAATATTCATCGATTATTTATTTAAAGAGACAATAATGTATATATATAACCTCTCACTTACCAATGAAAATCCGTCAAACACCTATGAAAGATTGTTCTATTCATGATAAAATATAGAACATTCAGTTGGTTAATAGTATCCATAATTCATCATAAATAATTTCTTATTCCAAATCACTATTAAAATCAAGTAATACAACAAAAAATGTTTAATTTTCCTGAAAATAAAACTAAAAACGAGGAATGAAAAAAGGATTTTTTGGGTGAAGATTTCAAGTAATCAAATACTAGATTATAGTGTTTAATATATACCAATACCACCCAAAAAAATATGTATTCATCTTCATAAAAATAAATTAATATTATACAGTAATTTTCATTAATGAATTTACTGTCACTGATTTGTTTGAAGATTACACATCCCTGATCAAACCACTCCGTTGATTTAGGGGATTTCTAACCCAGTGGAGTTATCACCTAAAATTATATTTTATGTTTTGAAAAATACATTTCTCTTTTTTAAAGATGTGGATGCTTCCATTTTCATATGATAATATCAAACATATAAATGTGCTTATCTAAATTCATACCTAACTTGAATTTCATGTTTCACATTTTTTATCAACAGATAATAATATCATATAATCCAAAGATCAATAATTGAAATTTCAACATTAATAGATCCATCATTCAAAAATTTCCAACATTGTGAGTAACATACTGATGAATGATATAGAGGATTATATTAGTTATTTTGTTCAATGTAACCTTAAACCAATTAAACTCTATTACACAAGATCGAAACATGTCATGAAAATTAATATTTCATTTCTTATTAATATATTCAAAATGAACCAATTCCTTTATCTTCATAATTTATGTAAAAAATTTGATAAATTAATCATTTAGGAGTCCTATATTGAGAATACTTGAATCCGTTATATTAATTTTAATGAAATATAACATATCTACCCCTAAATTTTGCCATTATCCAAAATAATTAGGAAACTGTTACATTTCACAATGTTCCATCTATCCCCACTTCCCTCATTTACGAAATTAAAAAAATTCTTCATATTTTCTTACCTCTCCATGAGGAAGAACCGAACCACATTAAATATTTTTATTTTTTTGAACATCCATGATAGGATGTTTCAAAGAACCATCAAATCTATTGTTAAATCTGAAATATGTTCTTGAACGAATGATACAAAAATAGAGTGTATGTATAGGATAATTTTTTTGATCATTATTAAGTAGGTTACCATTAATATAATCTTCATTATTAAAGACTATATAATAATAAAGTCTATCCATCTATGTGAGATAGTTCCTTCAAAAATTATTTTTAGATTAATAAGTGATTCCTTCTTGTGATGTTGAGGGTATGGAAAACTGTTTTTGTAAAAAAATGAATTCATTATTGCAATAAATCATACATTAAATAAATTATTGGTATTGAGATAAATATAAACAGATATCACCCTAGTACAACATATATTCATTTATGAAGGAAAATAAAATTATTAAATTGATATTTTCTTATATTATCAAGGGTATGTTTACCATGTTTACATTCAAAAAAATTTTAAATCCAATTTACTGTATTAAATATTAGAAGCTCCAAATAATCAATTTTATACAAACCACACTGTTGTTTTTAACTTTTAATGCAATAACAATTCCACTAGCAACATGAAAATTATTCCTCTATATAATTTAAATCACCAACCAATTATTTTATATATACTCAAATTCTAATATTTTAGTAACCTGATTCAAAATATTATGCATATATATTCTTTTTAGGGGACTAAATAAGAAAATTCCCATAATTATGCACCAAACAATGTAAATTATCTAGAATATAGAATCTTTTGATCCATGTATGACATACATAGAATTATATAATCTATTTAAAATAATAATTTATAAAAATCTCTATGAATATTTAAAAATAAATAAGAAGAGTTTCTTATTTTTAAAAATCTATAAATATTCAGAAGTTAAATGTGGGGGCATATTATGTATGAAATTCTATAATCTGAATAAATTGATTAATGTTCTGTAATTCTATCCATGTATCCCTTTGATCCAATTGTTATCAAATAAGTTGCTTCCATTTGTGACTGAAAATGAAAATCTACATTGATGATGATGAGAAAAAAATTCAATATTTCCATGGGATGACATAAATAAAGGCCAAGTTTTTTTGATTCTCATTGGAGGTTTTCATCAATGGGAAAATAATGTTATATTGAGCACTCGTGTGCTACTGTTGTCTTTTCATATTTATTTTGTGGAATTATGGGAAACTTCAACCTCTACATGTTATATTTTCATTTTCTTCCAAAACATTTATCCACTTCACATACTATGATGTGTACAATGAAGGATTCATGATGTGAGATTATCATAATAGAACATCCTTTAGGAATAAATCATGCTTATGTGTCCTTTGATATTTTTATCTATTTACTTTTGTAATAGTCATTAAAATATTTGATTTTTATTAATGTACATCATTACTAACTCACTGGAATGTATTTCATAAACCATGATAGTATAATATAAAGATAAGATAGAATATTAGGTATGTTATGAGTGATTCACTATTAAATAATATCTTGAGGAAGGTTCGTAATATGAGTTATAATTTCTATATATATGATTTAAATTAAAAATAAAATTAATATGAAGAATATCATCCCTGGGTTGTGGACTTTTGAATAACAATATTTGATGGAATTTTATAGTGATGATGTTTACGTATAGAACAATTTTCAAATGATCCAACAAACCTAATAAAACCATTATGGTTATTCATGCACTAGACACTTCCACTACATCTAAACCCAACTTAAAATCCATCACAAATTTATTATATCATCCAATGACTAAGAAATTTTATATGAAAAAGAACATTCTACGAAAGGATCCCCATACAAAATAAAAAGTATAATATTTTATCTCCATAATGATTTGATACATCATCCATATCTAAGAATTTATGTTTTATCATCCATCACTTCCATGCTTTTTCTGGGGAATTAAACAATGATGTCACATATCTCATAAATTCCCACATCATCATAGGTAACATCACAACCTCCCACAAAACCAATATCAGGGATCAATTTAAAATAACATAAATACTTTTCAATTTGAATTTTGGTTTTGTTTTTGAATATGAAATTTGGTTTTCTTATGGTTGAGTCCATTGTGAGGTTTCCCACATAACCTCGAAAAATGGTTATTTACAAATAGACTAAAAATGTATATAAGAAAAAAAAATAGATATATAATATCTTAATATCATGATATAATATTTATTTATAAATAAATAATATCACCTATTGTAATAAATATATTATAATGTAACATTATTGATTTTATATATTAATAGAAAGGAATAAAATATTAAACTAATTTGATCTACAATATTAAAATATATAATTTTAAAATATAACTATATTATGCCTTAATTTTATCAATTATGATTTAGAATATATTGTTTTATGATATGAAATTATAATATTTTATAATCTAATTATGGGTATTGGATTTACATAAAATTATTTTTATATAATGAATAAATATAAATGACTCTGCACTGTATCATTATATTTAAATAATTTAAAATATATATTTATATAATACAAGATACAATTCAATAATAAGAAAGATCATAATTCATTGTATATTTACATTATTAATATATATTATAGTTGATTTAATAAATATTTCTCATGTCAAATAATTTTTATTTCCAATATAAATAAATATTATCAATTTTTTTAAGACACATAAGTGATTTATAATTATTTATGTTTATATTAAAAAGTGATAATTGATATTGTAAATTTTTACAATTTTTTAATTTATTATATTTATTAAGAAATATCTAGATGTCACTGGTTGTTTTGTGTACCCCACATTGAATTATGAAATAGTTTAAAAAGATAATTCATAATATTAATTACATGAATTAAAAAATATAAAATTGAATAGAAGTAAATATGTAAATAATATTATTAATGATAAATATATATGTATCCACTCCATTGATTGTATATAGAAAATCTAATATGATATTATCATATATAATTTTTAATTATTGATAAAATATTAATTTTTAATTAAATAAATATATAAATTCATGTATAAATAAATATTAAAATTGTATATGTTACAATAATATAAAAAGATTATATAATAATAATAAATAAATATTTGAAAATACTATAAATATATAGATAGTCAAAACAAATAAATAATATTATATCAATAAACATACCTAAATGCACACATACAAAAAACACACATTTATACATTCACAAACTCATACAAACAAATTTTCATTAACATACAAAACACATACATATAAACATACACACATACATACATATGTGAACATGAATATAGATATAATAAAAATTATAAATACATACACATGCACATACACTTACACATACACACACAAATATATATACATATATATACATATATACATTCATGTACATGTACACATATGTATGAAATACACATACAAATACATTCACGCCTATTCACATATACATACTCACACATACAAATAATAAATGTACATAAACACACACACACAAACAACACAGTACAACACATGCATACACAAACAAAACATTCCGAAATACACACATATAGACACTTAGATAAAAATGAATATATATTTATTATAAATTGTTATATAAACCATTTCTATATTATATATTTTAATATATATACTTGATGAAATATAAATATTATTTAAAATTATATGACAATGTATAAATATATATATTTATTTATTAAATTATTCAATGGGTTAATTAGCAATGCTAAGCAGAAAATTCTCAAAATAGTAGAACTTTTATCAGTGTTAGAAAATGGAATATGGAAATGTAACTCTTTTATTAATTTATTTACAAGTAGTTTTGAATTTTTCACCATATGTATTACTGTAAAATGTATATAAAAAATAATGAATTTCAAATGTGTGAAATTTAAAATTTGATGTATTGATAAAATGAAATTAGAATTAGCAATTAGAATTCAATTCATAAAATAATGGGATATAAAATGATTCTTCAATATGCAATTTGAATGTAATTTTTTTAATCATTGTAGGGAAAAAATATATAAATTTTTGAAGGTGGTTGAACATGTTAAATAAATCGACATATGAAATATGTTGTTTTCTAATATGTTTAGTGAAAGAGGGAGTCATCATAGTGTATTTAGGTTCCGGGTGCAGTGAAAGCGCATAGGTGGGAGTGCCCAACATTGATTTTATCATTAAACAACATTCAAACCGAGATCCGTAATGATATAAAATGTCGGATATTTGGAATAGAATGAAGAAAAAAAACAAACGAGGGTGTCCCAAACCATAGAGAATAGATCATCATACGTTTTTTATATTTAATTTAAATAATTCAAAAGAATTACCTTGATGGAATTAATTCATTGTTTATGTCTCCAGTCACGTCTTATGATCCATCGTTGCATCGTACAATATATTTGTCAGATTAATCTAGCGGGGATCCACACATGTGCCACATATCTTTAGACGTCCCCGAAGGGATCTTAAGGTTCTATCATGGATGAACCATTACTTGCGTAGTCCACCTTCGATCTCCTTGATCTTTTGGAGTAGGATCTCTCTCGGTCTTAAGAGAAACCATGTAGGAAGTAGTTATTTTTGCATTGAATGAATGCTCCATAATTTTTGTGAAAAAGGATTGGGGAAAAGTGTTGGGGCTGTGAGGATATTTATAATCGTGTTTGGGGTTATAGTGTTATGATAATAGGTAAATGTGTTACACATTTTATTTATTTCCTTATCTCTTATTGAAAACCCCCATGTCATATTATTAGTTCCTTAACATGTTCCCACACTGATTATAATAAATATCATTTAATAAAAGAATATTATATGCTCAAAATCATGAATGGGAAAACTACACATTGTGTAATCATTAATACATGGCATGTACTTTTATTTTCAATTTTCCTTTATTCACTCCGCCATATTTACTAGTCCTTGAGTGATGGATATTAATTTGTTAAATAAATGTAACTGCATTACTCGCTAATTAAAATATATTATTTCTCCCACAATATATTCTCTCGAATAACTAGTGTCAATATAAATACAGTCAAGAATCATTAAATAATTATAAAACCATAGTGTGGAATAATATTTATTTAACATGTTAAATTAATATTTAACTGAGATAAATGGACACACTTAGTGTGTGACACTCTAGGACTCATTATCAATGGTATTGGGTGGAACATACCTAATGTCCAAGTCTAGATTCTAGAAACTAGCCGTGGAACCAATAAAGAAATAAGTTAATGCCACAATGACGTGTCACATCCTACAATCGTTTACCATGTATTAAAATCCCTTGGTCATGATATCTCAAATCAACCGGGTTTCATGCTAGTGCCATCAAACCATGTGCTCGATTATTCATTCATTGAAATTCTGGAATTGAACACACACATACCTTACCGTGGACATGGATTTATTTAGGTTATATCAATTCTATCATAGGGCCTGAGATATCTACTTCAGATATGGAACAGAAGTGACAAATCCTTTCTTGCATTATCTATTAATGCAGTATTATTCGTGACGCACCCTACGTATCATACCTCGCTTCAAAAAATATTTCATAATAGTTTTCATCAATACATCTATGTGTGTGAGTTGTAGTTCCGATTAATAATAATACTAATGTCTAAGGACCAATACACACGTCCGCAGATTGGAACATCCAATAACACTATGAAATGCGGGTTTCCTACAGGAGGATATTGTTCTCATAATATCATCTTGATATTACCAAGGGGACACACTATGAGATGGTTCCTCAATGTTTAATGATTCTTGAACCCTAATGGCATATATTATCCATTTCCCTCAAATAACATCATTCAGTCATAGAACATATATTCAAGAGAAGTGTTATTGCACTTCCATGTTCTCATCATATTTGTGATATGATCTGAATGTTTAATGCAACAGTTGTCCTTAGGACATTATCACATGTATTGTCACACAGAAGAACAATGAAGACATGATAAGTTATTTATTAATGAATAATGTACATTGTAGTTGGTTCTAAGACACAAACTCCTTGAATAATATCTGAATACAGACTGATTCCTTAGCAGCATCAGAAGTCACTATATATTCAGACTTCACTGTAGAATCTTAAAGAACTAGCTACATTGAACTCTTCCAGCTCTGCTCCTCCATTGAGACACAAGACATATCCATAGTGTGAATTAATATCTTTCTTATCTGTTTAAAAACCAGCATCATCATACCCTCGGATTACAAGCTCCTATTTTTCTCCACACAACTGGAACATATCCTTAATTCTTCTCAAATACATAAGGATAGTCTTAACAGCAGTCCAATGATGTTCTCCTGGATCTTCTTGATATCTTCCTACCATGCTCAGGGCATAGGGAACATCAATTCTGGTACATAACATGTCACACATGATGGATCCCATATCCAAAGTGTGTGAGATCATTCTCATTCTATCTTTCTCATGTTGTGTCTGTGGACACATTTTTTGTGTATGATGAAGGGCGTGTGACACTTGAACTAATCCCCTCTTGTATTGTTTCATACAAAATCTCTTTAGTATCTGGACATTGTATGTACCTTGACATAGTCCAAGAAGCCTCCTGGATCTATCAAGAAAGATCACGATCTCTAGAATGTTTGTTGCTTCACCCAAGTCCATCATGGAGAAACTCTTTTTCAACAATTGATTAACTGACTGTAAGATTGGTACATCATTTCCAAAAATAAATATGTTGTAAAAATATACTAATATTATAACATCTACATTCCCATTAAACCACTCATAAAAACATGGATCACATTCGTTCTTAATGAAACCAAATTCCTTTATGGCTACATCAAATCGAATGTTCCATGACCTGGGTTCTTTCTTCAATCCATAAATGGATTTATTTCACTTGGAAACCCATTTGGCTTCACCTAGTGTCACAAACCATTCTGGTTGTGTCATATAGCGATCATCCATGCCCAGTTTTTTCATGAATACCCATTTGCATCCAACAGGAATTACATCAAATGGATCATCAACTAGAACCATTACATGATTCTGATACATGGAATCTATCTCAGAATTCATAGCTTCTAACCATCTCGCAGCTTCGAATATTTCTACTGCTTCCTTGTAGCAGGGAGAATAATCATTGTCTAACAACAATGATTCAATATCCTCAGTGACTAGGAAGAAAAATATCTCTGGTTTCCTTACCTATCTTGAGCTCTTACACAATACTTGTGTTTTTTGAACCTCTTCCACAAGGACCTGTGGAACTTGTTCCTATACCAACTATTGTGTATCATAAGCATCAACTTTGTCGAAGTCAATCTTGCTACCACTATCCATTTTAAGGTTGTGCTCCCTGTCGAGAAAGACGGCTTGTTTGGTGACATACACTTTCTTTTCATAATGGTTATATAGGTAATATCCTATAGTTTCCATGGGATATACTATAAAGATACACTTCATGCCCCGGGGTGCTAGTTTGTTTCCTGAGAGGCCCATAAAAAACACCATGAATCCCCATACACATGTGTGAGGCATTATAGGTTTTTCTCTTGTCCATAACTCGGATTGAATTCCATTTTCCAAATTAGTTAGTACTCGATTTAATGTGTATGCTTCAGTTTGTAACGCATATCCCCAAAAGGATAATGGAAGATCTGCATGACTCATCATCGACCTCTCCATGTACATCAACGTGCAGTTCCTCCTTTCATTACCACCATTCCACTGTGGTGTATAAGTAGGAGTGAGTTGAGACAGAATTACAGACTCCCGTAGAAGATTGATGAACTCATTATTCAGATATTCTCCACAACGATCCGATCAATGTTTCATTATCTTCAAACCAAACTGATTCTCCACATCAATCATGAATTCCGTAAATTTATCTAAGGCTTCTGACTTATACCTCATTATGTAGACAAATCCATAAAACTCCAATCCTCAGTAAATGTAATAAAGTAAGAATATCCACCTCAATATTATACTATAAATGTTCCACACACATCTGTGGTCAGACATCCTAGAAGATTTGTGGCCCTTTCACCTTATCCACCAAAACATGGCATTGTATTTTATCCTTGTAAACTTGCATGTCATCTATTTAGTGGTTATAGCTCATTATAGTCTAAATATCGATCTTGGAAAATCTTTGTCAATCGCTTCTCACTAACATGACTGAGACATTTATTCCACATCTGGCTTATGTATGATTCATGTGAGTTATTTATGTTTTAAATTGCCAACAGCTGGTTTTTGTAATTTAATACATACAAACAATTATTTAAATGTGTCATAACATAACATAAGTTGTTCTTATAAAAGAGACAAAACTTATTTCAAAACATGAAATTAAATAACTCTATATCCAAAGAATATATAGAAATTATATTTTTGGTAACACTAGGCACATAATAACAGTTATGTAAAACCAAAATCATCCCATTCGGCAATGAGAGATGGTAATCACCAATAGCCAACACAGCCAGCCTTGTGCCATTAGAAGCTCGACGATCCACCTATCCACTGAAAATATTTATAAATATACATGGTTTCTGCATTTGAATATAAATGTGAGACCCAAAAGCTATATAAAATTCTAAATTTGTAGAAATAGAAAGATTAAACTCAATAACGAAGACACCTTTAATGTCCCCACACTTCTAGGTGCAGTTACTCTTCCAGTGGACTTGCTCGCCAAATGAAAATCACAGCGCCACTCATTCCTTGACCTGCCTATGGATCTTCCCCTTCTTGGAAGGACATCTCTTAGGGGATTTAGTACCTTTATTATTCCATGGACACTTTTCATTTCCATTCCTTTTCTTATTCACCATAAGGACTGGGGGTTTGTCACACCCCATGTGCTTATCTACCTAGAGAATTAAGGTCATAAGTTCTGATAGACTCTTCTCATTATTTCTCATGTTATAATTGACAATGAAGCTAGATAAGGCCTTGGGCAGTGATGATAGGATGAGATCTATACACAACTCATCTGGGAACATAATCCCTAAGATGTATACGAATTCAATGTAGCAAATAATAATTACTAAATGAGGCCCAACTGGCGAAAAATCTCCAAGATTAGTTTTAAACAATGTGTTGGATATCTCTTATCTCTCTTGTCTCACCATCACCTGGAAGATATTGTTATGTCGAGACATCATGTTATACACGTCCATGTTTTCATGTTGCTTCAAGAGCTCATTAGACATTACCGATAGCATGAAACATTGTACATTTGTGGAATTATTTATATGTTTTATAAAAAGAGATAGTTCCTTATAACCGGCCTTGTTTCTAGGCACAACTAGAATAGGATCTTCTAGAACATAAAATTTTCTCTCATATCGAAAGATGACGTGTAAACGCCTCTTCCACTCTTGGAAATTTGTGCCTATGAGAAGGATTTCCTTCTCGAGAATGGTTCACAATGATATGATTGAAGTCATTTTCTTATCGTTTCTATAAATTAAAATAAGAAATGGTTTAGTACATTATTATAATAACTGAGACAAATTAATAAATTAATACTTATTAGTCTCGCACTATTTTATCGAAATCCAAGAGCCCTCACCATTTACATCAGAATATTCTATTGCCAGAATATTATAGTGCCAAGGATCTATATTTCCCTTCACATTACACAAACTATGGTTGGTCAAGAATGTTCAAGGGTTTTAGGTAGGCATTCCAAATGCCAACTTCAATAACACGCAGTTCCTTGATCTGTTGAGTGGAGTCCCCAATCCTAAAATCCTTTTATTTTTTATTTCCTCAAACTTTTCCTCTTGGTCACACCAAGTCTTGCTGTGGCAGTGAACCCTTGATGCGAACCAATTCACTTCAACCTAAAAACATGAATTATATTTCCCCAATAATTGAAAGCTCCCCAATAACAGCTGGTCAAGCACATTGAACATTGGTTTGATTCTAACCATGATTAAGGAAGGCTATACAGACATAAAATTTCTTTGAGGGATTTTATCCCTATACATAAATTTAAATTTTATTATATTTGATTTCATGCTTGTTAATATTAAGTGGGATATACTTATGTGATTAACCATGTATAAGATAATATTTACGCATAAGCCAGTCATTATTTTAGTTCTATCTAGCATGCTTGTTTAATTGATTAATTGTGTTATTGTGACATCACACTCACAATAAATAAACCATGTAACAGACAGAAATAAAATAAATAGTAAGATCATTAGCATGTTCTATTTGTTATTTTATATAGAAGTTGATAAACTAACATAAGACCTAGAGGAGAAACACCTTGAACCTTTCAGGTTCTTCTTTACAGCTTTCCACCAGTCCACTATTGTATCTACTTGGATGGGTTTCACCTTGGCTTCTGACTTGAGCTGCCTCCACATTCTTGGGAGCTCCATCCATTACATATGAATTAATCCCACACACATGTGAGGGGTAAAAAGGGGTTTTTACATAAAATAATACTTGGGCGAGCAGACCCCACATATTAATGTGGATAAGAGTCAAAGACCATCAAATTTAATTTAAATAAATAATTTAATAAAACCATTCATATACAAAGGTCTTCATCTATCTCATGATCATCCGTACATGCAACAAAATTTTAACATAAATACAACAATCATTCAATTATATATTCATTCTTGTTTATGATAAATCATGCTCGAATCAATTAATTTTATTTAATTAACCAATCCTTTTATGTGAATAATTTTTTCTGAATTTCATTGAGATTCTCATCCATCATAATTTTAAACAAATAAATTGAAATAAAATTATCTTTGTACGTAACATTTATCATGGAGGCAACCCAGTGAATTCTCGTTCATTACACAGATGTTAAATTTATCACATATATATATAACATCTATCATGTGTTTTGCCTCACCATTACGCCTGAACTATGGTACATGTCTCAAGAGTTTGTATAATATAATATTAAATTTTCATAAATTTGAGTAATTTGTGTGAGTACACCGTGTGTAGTTCCGACTACACTGGGTGTCTATTTTCGTCACCTTTCATCTGAAGTACACACCTGGGGACATGGCGTGTTGATGTATTTCAGAAATTTTCGGAGTACATGGCATTTATAGATGGAAACAAACCGTGTAGTATCCCCATTACATAGTTTACAACTTGTCAAGCTGTGTACATGGTACACGGTCCAATCCAAACCCAAAGGGACTGCACGTCGTGTTCAGTGGACCACAAGGCGTGTAATCCGATAACTGTGTACCACCACTTCATGGTCAACACATAGTGTCATAAATGACTTATATAGGATCCAATACATGGCCTAATTTTTCAAACCATTCCAATACATTGAACCTACAATACACAGAGTGGAATTTTGAATACACATCGTGTATTCTAGTGTTGTACGGCCAGGAGCGATTTTCCCCTTCAGATGAGTTCTTCTATTTTATTTAAATCAAAATTAATAGAAACATTCATTTCTGTTAGGTTAATGAGAAACGATAGAGGAGGAAAAGATCTCGAGATTCAGATTTTTAAGAATGATTAACTGGAATTGAATCAACTAAATTATTAAATGCATAAATCACCATCGAGAGATAAATAATTATAATCAAATATATAATTGCTATGATACCACTTCTAGGTTCTGAGGGATGTGGAAGCATGTTGGTGGGAGTTCCCAACATTTATTTTATCAGTAAACCATGTTCAATCTAGGATTAGTCATGATATAAAATTCTCGATCCTCAATATTGAATGAAGAACGAAAAAAAGATAGAGTCCCATAACCATAGTGATAGGATCATCATATGTTGTTTATAAATAATTTAATTAATTTACAAGAATTACCATGGTGTAATTCTTTCTTCATTGATGCCTTCGGTCACGATATTATGATCCGTCGTTGCGTCATAGAATCCATGTGTCATATTAATCTAGTAGTGATCCACATGGGTTCCACATAATAATGGACGTCGCTGAAGGGATCTCTAGGTTCTTGTGCAGACGAACCATCTCTTGCGATTTCCTCCATCAATCGCCTTGATCCGATGGTGGAGGATCTCTCTTGGTATTGAGAGTGTTCTTAGAGGACGTAGTTCTTTCGTCCTTGAAATAATTCTACAGAATTGTTGTGCACAATGATTGGGGAAAATTGTTGGGGATTTGAGGATATTTATATTCGGGTTTTAGGTTATAGAGTTATGAAAATAAATAAATGCATTACACATAGTATTTATTTCATTAACTCTTATTAAAAACCCCCATTTCGAATTATTAATTCCTTGACAAGGGCCCATGGTGATTATAATAAATATCTTTTAATAAAACAATATTATATCCTCAAAGTGCTGACGTGAAAAACTAAATACCGTGTAATCATAATACAAGGCGTGTACTTTTATTTCTCATATTCCTTTATTTCCTCCATCACATTTATTAGTTCTTGAGTAATTTCTATTCTTTTCTTAAATAAATGTAACTGCATTACTTGCTAAAAAATATAAATTATTTCCCCCAAAATATATTCTCTCGAATAACTATTGTCAAAATAAACGAAATCATGCATCCTTAAATAATTATTAAACCATAGTCAGGTATAATATTTATTTAAATTGTTAAATTAATATTTAACTGAGATACATGGACACACATATTATGTGGCCCTATAGGCCACTTTCTCAGTGGCATTAGGCAGAGTCTGCCAAATGTCCAAGGTTATCATCTAGATACATGCCAAGGCACCAATAGAGAATGATGTTAACTACACAATGACATTTCACCTCCTAATAACATTTACCATGTCATATAACCCCTTTGTCACGATATCTCAAATAAAGCGAGTTTCATGTTAGTGCCATCAACCCTTGGGCTCGATTATTCTTCCTTTGAATTTCCAAAATTGAACGCACACATACATTACCATTTCCATGGATTTATTTAGGATATATCAATTCCATCAAAGGGCATGTGATATCATCTTCCATTATGGAACAGAAGGGACAAATCCTTTATCACATTATCTTTTAATGCAGTATTACCCTTGACACATCCATCGTATCCTACCCCGCTGCAAATAGTGTTTCATCACATTTTTCATCAATAAATCTAATTGTGCTAGTTTTAATAACCATTAATAATAATCTTAAAGTCTAAAGACCAATACAAATGTCTACAGATAAGAACATCCAATGAAGCATTGAAATGTGGATTTCCTACTGGAGGGTATCGTTCTTATAATATCCCCTAGATATTACCAAGGGAGCACACCATGAGAAGGATACTTAATGTTTAATTAGTCCTCGCCCCTAATAGCATGTATTATATATGTCCCTCAAATAACATCATACAACCATATAACATATATTCAACAACAATGTTCTGGCACTTCTGGGTTCTCATCATAGTAGGGATCTGCTATGACCCTTTAATGCAGCAGTTGTCTTTAAGACATTAACACATGCATTTTCATGCAGAAGAAAAATCGAGATGTGATAAGGTATTTATTAAAGAATAAAGTAAAAAAGTAGTTTTTTCTAAGACACAAACTCTAACAGACTCCCACATTGACTAGAGACAACTGCTAAAAACATTTAACCCGCAAGCTATCACATGATATTTATTCTTCTGATGAGATATGCCTCTAGTCATGGTGTTTTCCACGTTCTCTCTCTTAGACAGTCATCTCACAGAAACTTCATTCCTTAGTTAGAAATCCCCCAGGGTGTGATACTTCTGGAGTATGTGATTTTTCCATTGATGTGACCCAGGATCATATGAAAGAGCCATCACTACACTATTATACCAATACAATGTAATGGGATATTTACTACTAGGCACCACATCAAGCTACTGGGAAATGTTATGAATCTAGGCAGCTTTCTTGGATACATCAGAAGTGGCTATATATTCAGTCTCCGATATAGAATCATTGAATACTGGCTGGTTTGAACTCTTCCAGCACACAACTCATCCATTGAGAGAGAAAGCATATCCAGATTGTGACTTCAGATCATTTTGATCTCTTTGAAAACATGCATCAACATACCATGTGATGACAAGCTCCTCGTATCCTCTATACACCAGGAACAAATCCTTAATTCTTCTAAGATACTTAAGGATATTATTAATAGTAATCGAATGTTGTTCTCCTAGATATGCATTATATATTCCAACCATGCTCAGTGCATACGCAACATCAAGCCTGGTACATGAAATGGCATATATGATGGATCCTACAGCAGAAGCATATGGGAGATTACTCATTATAACTTTCTCTTATTGTGTCTATGGACTCATTTTCTTAGAATGATGTAGGTCATGTCATACCGGAACTAATCCCCTAATGGATCGTTCCATACTAAATATCTTTAGTATATGGTCAATGTATGTACCCTGACATAATCATAGAAGCCTCTTGGATCTATCACGAATGATCATGATCCCTAGAATGTAGGCTGCTTCACCGAAGCCCTTCATGGAGATACAATTGTTCAACTATTCCTTAACTGACTATAATACAAATACATCGTTTCTAATAAGAAATATGTCATCAACATATACTACTATGACAATGTCTACATTCTCAATAAACCTCTCATAAAAACATGTCTCACATTCATTCTTAATGAAACCAAATTCCTCTATGACTTCATCAAATAGAATGTTCCATGACCTGGATGCTTTATTTAATCGATAAATGGATTTTCGCAACATGAAAACCCATTTGGATTCACATAGTGTCACTAACCCTTCTGGTTGTGTCATATAGTCATCTTCCATGTCCAATTTTCTCTTGAATACTCATTTTCATCCAACATGCTTTACATCAAATGGCTCTTCGACCAGAACCGAGACATGGTTCTGATACATGGAATACATCGCAAAATTCACATCTTTTAGCCATCTTGTAGTTTCTGAGCATTCTATTTCTTTCTTGTAGGATATAGGTTCATCATTTTCCAAAAATAATGATTCACCATCCTCAGGGACTGGATAACTAAATCACTCGGGTTCCCCAACCTCTCCTGATCTCCTATGTAGTACTTGTACTTCTCGAACCACTTTCACGGGGACATATAGAACATCTTCTTGTACCAACTATTTTGTATCTTGAGCATAAACATCTTAAAATTCCATAATTCTCCCAATATACATTTTGAATATTTGATCCTTCTTGATAAAGACAACTTTTTTGGAGAAAATCAATTTCTTTTATGTAGTGTTATATACAAAATATCCTTTTGTTTCCTTAGAATATCCTAACAAGATACAATTAGTGACCCTGGTTGCTATTTTGTTTCCAGGGAAGGGATTAAAAAACTCGTCGCATCCCCATACACATGTGTGTGACAAAATGGGTTTCATTCCATTCCATAACTCAGATAGAATTCAATTTTCCGCCTTAGTTGGTACACAGATTAATGTGTATGCTGAATTTTGTAATGCATATACCCAAAAGGATAATGGATGATCTGCATGACTCATTATCGACCTCACCATGTCCAAGAAGGCGTGGTTCCTCCATTCACTAACACCATTCCACTTTATTGTATAAGGATGAGTGAGTTGAGATAGAATCCAAGACACCCATAGAAAATTGATGAACACTTTGGTCAGATATTCTCAACCTCGATCCGATCAAAGTTTTTTTATCTTATTACCAAGATGATTCTCCACTTCCTTATTGAATTCATTAAATTTTCTTAAGTCTTCAAACTTATACCACCTTAATTAGAAATATTATTATCTACTCCAATCATTAGTAAATCTAATGAAGTACGAATATCCACCTCTAGCTTCTACTGGAAATGGTCCACACACATCTGCATGCACCAATCCTAAATGCTCTTTGGCCCTTTAACTCTATCTTCCAAAAGGAGGCATGGTCATTTATCATTGTAAACAAGCGAGACATCTATAATTTTGTTTTATCTCATTATAGTTTAAATATCAATCTTGGAAGAGCATTTTCATGTGCTTCATGTTTACATGACCGAGACGGTGATGCAACAACTGTGTGATGTATGAGTCATGTGAGTTTGATTAATTATCGATTTCCAGCACATGGTTTTCATAATTTAATAAATACAAACTGTTACTTAAATGATCCATACCATAACATAAGTTGTTCTTATAAAAGAGACAAACCTTATTTCAAAAAATTAAAATATATCCATCTATATAAAAAAACTGAAATTATGTTCTTGGTAACACTAGGAACATAATAACAGTTATGTAAAACCAAAATCATCCCAGTCAACAATAAGAGGTGGTAACCACCAATAGGCAACACAGCCAGCCATGCACCATTGGCAGCTCGAAGATCCACCTCCCCTCTGAAATCATTCTAAATCTACATGGTTCATGCATTTGAATACAGATGTGAGCCTGACAAGCTGTATCTAATACCCAATATGTATAAATGAAAATATTACACTCGATAACGAACACACCTTTATCGTCCCGACACTTTTTGGTGTAGTTCCTCTTCCAGTGGCATTGCTTCTACATTAAAAACACACTACCTCTCATTCCTTTCACTCCTCTAGATCTTCCCCTTCATGGAAGGATGATGATCGGGGCATCCCAACCCATTATATGTCTTTAGATTCTTTTCTTTGTCCTTATTTTTCTTAATCACCATAAGGACTGGGGGTTTGTCACACCCCATATCCTTATCTACCTGGTGAATTAAGGTCCGAAGTTCCGATATACTCTTCTCATTGCTGTTCATGTTATAATTGACAATGAAGCTAGGGATGGTCTTTGGGAGTAATGATTGGATGAGATCATTACGCAATTCATCTAGGAACATAATCCCTAAGTTGTCCAGGAATTCAATGTAGCCAATAATCTTTACTACATGAGGCCCAGCTGGCGCAAACTCTCCAACATTAGTAGTAAACAATGTGTTGGAGATCTCATATCTCTCTTGTCTCACCTTCACATGGTAGAGATCTTTAAGGTGAGACATAATGTGATACATGTTCATGTTTTCATGTTACATCAAGAGATCATTTGACATGAACGAGAGCTTGTAACATTGGAAATATATGGAATCAAGCATATGTTTCATATAAGGAGATATTTCCTTATCACAGAACGTGTTTCCAAGCGCAACTGGAAGAGGCTCTTCCAACACATACAATTTCTTCTCGTAGCGTAGGATGGCTCGTAAATAACTCTACCACTCTTGGAAATTGGTGCGGGTGAGAAGGTTTTCCCTCTCGAGCATGGATCACATTGATATGATTGAAGTCATTTTCTTGTCGTTTCTATAATTTAAAATGACCAAATGATTTTTATATTATTATAAAAACTGATACAAATAAATAAATTAAAACTTATTAGTCTCCCACTATTTTATCGAAACACGATATCCCTCACCATTGACTTCAGAATATCATTTTTTCTTGAATAATATAGTGGATATGATCCATATTAACATTTCAAATACCCCAAAAAGGGTTGGTCAAGCCACTAGATGGGTTTTATGTAGGCATTCCAAATTTCAACTAAATTAACTCGCATATCCTAGATCAGCTGAGTGGACTCCCAAATCATGAAATCCATTTATTTTTTATTTCCTTATCATTTGCCTATTGGACACACCAAGTCCTGCCATGGATGTCAATCCTTGATGTGAACCTAGTCATGTCCACACAAAACCTTGAATTAAAATTCCCCAATAATTGAAAGAACCCCAAAAATAGTTGGTCAAGCACATTGAACATTGGTACGATTATAACCAAGATAATGGAAGGTTATTCCAATATAATATTTCATTGAGGGATTTCATCCTTATACGTAAATTTTCATTTTATTATATTTGATTACATGATTATTAATATTATCTGGGATATACTTAAGTGATTAACCATGTATAAGATAATATTTACGCATAATACAATATTTATTTTAGTTCTATATTGCATGATTGGTAAATTCATTAATTTTTTTATCGTGACAACTCACCCACAATAAATAATCCATGCAAAAAATAGAAAAAAAATTTAAATAGTATGATAATGATATTGTTATATTGGTTAGTTAATATGGAAGTTGATAAAATATCTGAAGACCTAGGTGGGAAACATATTGAACCTTTCAGGTTCATGGTTATAGATTTCCACATGTCCACCTTTGTATCTCCTTGGATTGGTTTCGGTTTGGCTCCTGAATTGAGTCGCCTCTACTTTCATGGGAGCTCCATCCACTACATATGCATTTATCTCAAACACAGTTTAGGGGTAAAAGGGATTTTTACATAAAATAACAATTGGGCATGCATGCCCTAGATATTGATGAGCAGAAGGCTCGCAGACCATCAAATTTAATTTAAATATATAAATTAAAGAAACCATTCACATAAAAAGGTTCTGGTCTAGCTCGTGATCATCCATACATGAAACAATATTTATGCATAAATAAAACTAGCATTCAATTCTGTAATCATTGTTGTTTAAGATAAATCATGACCGATTCAATTAATTATCTTTAATTAATCAATCCTTATATGTTAATACCTTTTCCTGAATTTCATTTAAATTATCATACATCATAATTTGAAACAAATAAATTCATTTAAAATTATCTTTGTACGTAACTTTTACCATGGAGATTACCCAGTGAATTCCCATTCATTAAGAAGATGTTAAATTAAATAGATATATATAAAACACATATCTCATGTTGTGCCTCAACTTTATGTCTGCACTGTGGTACAAGTCTCAAAGGTTTGTATAATATAATAATAAATTTTAATAAATCTATGTAATTTGTGTGAATACACAGCGTGTAATTCCGACTACATAGCGTTTTCTTTATCATCACAGTCCATCTGAAGTACATGCTCGAGGAAATGGGGTGTGATGTACTTCCGAAATATTTGGAGTACGCGGCGTATAGTGATTGAATCACGTCGTGTAGGATCTGTGTTACACAGTTTCTAGATGGGAAAGCCATGTATAGGGTACCCAGTCCAATCCCAACCCAATGGGACTGCACATCGTGTTCATTGGACCCCAAGGCATGTAATCCGGAAACTGTGAGCCACATGTTCCTTGTCAACACACGGTGTCATAAATGACTTTGATAGGATCCAATACAAAACCTGATTTGGACGACCAGTCCAATGCATTGAACCTAGACTACATGGTGTATACTTCTGAATAACCACAGTGTATTCTGGTGTTGTGTGGCCAGGAATTTTTGGAACCTCCAGATGAGTTCCTCTATTTTATTTTAATCAAAAAATAATGAAATTTTTTTTTCTGTAGGGTGAACGAGAAACGAGAGAGGAGGAACAGATCTCGAGATTCATATTTTAATGGAGTATTAACTGAAATTGAAACAACTAAATTATTAAATGCGTAAATCACCAAAGAAAAACTAAATACTTATAATAATTGATATGACTACTCTGATACCACTTGTATGTTACAGGAACAATATAATAACATTTCTAGGAGTGAAAAACATTGATTTCAATGTTAAACAACGTGCAAACTGAGATCAATCATGATATAAAATGCTGGATCTTTGGAATAAAATGAAGAACGAAAATTTTTCGAGTCCTAGAACAATAGAGATAGGATCATCATATGATGGTTATAATTAATTTAATTAATTCACAAGAATTAACATGGTGGAATTCTTTATTCGTTGATGTCTGCAGTCATGATATTGTGATATGTCGTTGCGTCGTAGAATCCAAGTGTCGGATTCCTCTAGCGATGATCCACGTGCGTGCCTCGTATCTCTGGACATCGCTTAATGGATCTTCAGGTGCTAGCGCGAAAGATCCTTCACATGCGATGTCCTCCTTTGATCGCCTTGATCCAATAGAGAAGGTTCTCTCTCAGTATTGAGAACGTTCTTGGAAGAAGTAGTTAAAAAATTACTTCCTTACTCTCTAATAAATATATATTATTTTTCCCACAATATATTCTTTCAAATAACTAGTGTGAAAATGGATGAATTCAGGAATCCTGAAATAATTATTAAACCACAGTCAGGAATAATATTTATTTTACTTGTTAAATTAATATTTTACTGATATATGTGGACACAGTTAGTGTGTGACCCTCTAGGCCCCTTTTATAGTGGCATTAGGGAGAGCCTGCCTAGTGTCCAAGGTTAGTGTCTAGCAACACACCATGTCTCGCATAGAGAATGAAGTTAACACTACAATAACATATCATCTCCTATGAATGGTTACCGTGTAATATAATCATTTTTTCACAATATGTCGAATCAAGCGGGTTGCATGCTAGTGCCATCAACCCTTGTGCTCAATTATTCTTTCATTGACTTTCCGAAATTTAATTCGCACATACCTTACCATGGACAATGATTTATTTAGGCTAAATCAATTCCATCACTGGGCCTGATATATCTACTTTAGTTATGGATCAGAAGGGACAGATCCATTCTCACATTTTATATTAATGCAGTATTACTCCTAACGCACACAACATATCCTACCTCTCCATGAACAGTGTGTTGTTACAGTTTTTTTCAATACATCTATGTGCACGAGTTGTTATAACCATTACTAATTATTTTATTTTCTAAGGAAGAATACAAACATCCGCATATAGGAACATCCAATGACACTATGAAATGTTGATTTCCTACAGGTAGGTCTCGTTCTCGTAATACCATCCTGGAAATTACCAAGGGAGCACAACATGAGAAGGGGCCTCAATGTTTTATCTTTCCTCAACCCATATGGAATGTATTATTTGTGTCCCTAAAATAAAATCAATTGGACATAGATGATATATTCAAGAACAATGTTATGGGACTTCCAGTTTCTCATCATAGAAGGAATCCGCTATGACCCATCAATGAAATAGCTATCCATAAGACATTGTTACAAGAACTTTCATTTAGACAATAAATTATGATATGATAAGGTATTTATTAATGAATAATGTATAGAGTAGTTGGTTTTTAGACACCAACTCCAACAATGTGTCCCTTTTTATCTGATAATCCAGTAGTCGTTTCACTTCTTCAATCATACATTTGTACTCCTGATTTCGGTGTGCATAATCCTCAGCAGTGGTGAATTACACATTGGGTCTGAATGCGTCGTTTCAAAAAACCTATATCCAAATATGTTTCTTCCAGTTCTGGTAATTATAGAAATGGGGTCTGACTATCATATTCATTTACCCCCCATATGGAATAGTTGGCATTTTTGATGGTGTGACTTGGAAGATTTTATCTGAAAGGGAGGTCACAGTGGTAGGTCTTTTATATAGGGTATTGTGGATGATTGTTAGAGAAAGGGTTGTGATAATGGTAGGCATTGTCGAAGGGTCATTGTGGAAGATCATTTGAGATAGGGAGGTGATGGTGGCATTCATTGTCGAGGGGGAATTTTGGTTGGATGTTTGATAAAGGGTGATGATAGTGATATTGATCTTCACCATATCTAGCTTGGTAGGTTTTACAGATGGGGTGGTTCGATAGGTCATATCAGTTATTTTCCATGTAGGGGTTGTTGATGGGTTGACATGGAAGGTTCAAAGGGTAGTGATTGTTGTAGATGTTGTCGTTGGGGTATTGTGGCAGACATTTTGAGACAGGTCAGTTATAATTATAACCATCGTACACATGTCTGTCCTAGTATGCATTGTTGATGGGGCGTCATGGTATGTTGTTCGAGAAAAGAAGGTTATAGTCATATCTATCTTCCCCCCCATATGGCCTAGTTGGAATTGTTGATGGGGTGTAGTGGTAGGTCGTCTGAGAGATTCTAGGGAAACCTATGAGGATAGATGGAAACTAGATTCCCCTTTGCCTGAGGCTTTGGTATGGTGATGCAACATGATAAAGAATAGAAGGGGGAATAACTCTCTTAAGGTTCCCTACCATCTTCTTCAGTCTAGACCACTATATATTTATTTCTACAACCTCATCTTGGGATGACTGAAGACACAAAAACTCATAGAAACGATGGATTCTTGTAGATCATGGATAGTGTGTGTGGGTGTGTGTGTTTGTGTACACCTAATGATTCCACATACCATCGTTGAAGAATATCAATTCTTCCATTACATTCACTATTATTTCTCCCCAATTTATTTTCCATAAATTATTCTCATTTTATGTATCAATGTGTTTTCACTTCATTAAGGCCAATGCGTCATTATTGTAACAACCCAAAAATTATACGAATAGTTTTATAACAATAAAATTTGATTAAATTGATTTTTTTATAATTAAGACAAAATGATAATATTTTTATGATTAGTTACATTTAAAATAATAAATGAATTTAAGTGTTTAAATCAATTTAATTATTGGAAAAGTTAATTACTTATAAATAATTATAAATATTATTTAATGTTTTAAAAATAATATTTTAACGAAAAATATAAATTGTCATTTTCAAAAATAATATTTCATAATATTTTTTTTAAATATATTATAAAATAGATAATTTTTAATATAATAGAAATTAATCGTAAAATATATTTTTTAAAAACAATTATTGTTATTTAAATATTTTATTTTTTAAATATATTGTATTTATTATGTTTATGTTTTATTAAATTGATAAATTAAAAATATATATAATTATTATATTAAAAAAAACACAAATTATATTTTTGTTTCAAATAAAAATGTAATTTGAAATATTTATATTAGGAAAAGGAATTAAATATATATATATATATATTTAAAAACTTATAAATGTTATATTTGAAAATATTCTTTTCTGTAAAGGTTAAAAATGATAAAATCTATATATGTATAAAAGTTTTCGTGTTTTGAAAAAAAATGTTTATATGTTTTGATAAAAAATTATAAACCGAAAATTTTTTTTTATAAAAATATAATATAAAAATAATGGATTTTCCAAAATATGGAATGATAAAAAAAATTAAATTGAGTAATTTACTATGTGAAAGTTAGTAATGGTTTAGACTAAAAATCGAAATATTTTATTGATTATGAAATAAATTAATTATAATTTAATACATAAATCTCATAAAAATTATGAGGTTGTTTTCAACCATCCATCGTAAAAATATTCTAGAAAATTTCCCCCATCAATCTTAATATTCACTTTCTATTTCCAAAGGGTTTCAAACAAATCAACACTATTTTAAAAATTTTCATTGGTTGATTTTATAACCTTGTTCAATTTTATTTTCATCAGTTTATTTAATTATTTAAATATGACATATAGAAATATATAAAAACTTTTTATTTGAAAGATCACTTTTCACATCAAAAAATCTAACCCTTGTCTCCATAGTTTCACCCATTTTTTCGACTCAATTTTCTGTAGCATTAAATCCCTCAATTGACTAAAAAACATGAAAGTGTTCATTTTATTTCATCAAATTAATTTTTCTAAAAAGTTGTAAATATATATTTGAGTATAAATATATACACATATATAACAAATTATTTTTAGCATATATGATGTGTGTATATTTTGTTTTAAAATCTATTCCCAGAACATAGACCGGTAAAATTTTAGGGTATTTAATAAGTGTTGTTTGTATTTTTAGATATCATTTTCTAAAAAATACACAACATTTATTGTGGATGAACCCATATTGTGGGTTCTAGATTTCATAGTTGGTATGAGAGAAAAAATCATGAAAATTTTGGAAAATAATATCGAAATTAATAATTTCAAATATGAATCATGTTTAAAAATATTTTATCTGAGTTCCCAAAAAAATTTCTAGGACGCAATTATTTTCAAGGTGTAATAATTTAACAAACCAAAAATTATAAACATTGTTTTATTATAAAAGAATTTATTAGATTCATTTAGGTATAATTAAAAATACTGATAATATTTTTATATTATTTTCATTACAAATATTATTTTAATTTAAAAAAAACACAATCATGGGTTTCCCAAAAAATAATAATGTAATAAAATAAATAGATGTGATTGATAATAAGAAATGAGTAATGATTTAAATAAAAATAAACAATATTTTAAGGATTAAAACATAAATTAAAAAGAAATTAAAACATAAATCTATTAAAAAAATTTCATTGTATTCTCCCTCCAATTTAGAAAATCTACCAGTGAAATTCCTACTGTCAATCACGAATGCCTACTTCACTTTCAGTGGGTTTCCAAAAAAATTGACTATTTCTTATAAATTTTGGTCAATTTTTTTAACATGGATAGAATACTTTTTCCATTTGTGTCTTTTATTATTGAAACATGAAATATATAAATATATAAAATCGGTTTATATAAACCCACACATTTCACATAAAATAATCTGACCCTTATCTTCCCATGTTCATTCATTCTATTCTACTGTATTTATAGTTTCCTCAAATCCCTCAATTGACCAAAAAAATATGTAATGCTTCATTTCATTACATAAAATTTTTTGTTCAATCCCAATGTCCAGTAGCATAAATAAATACATATAATTAATTTAAAATGATTGAGGTACTACGTTTATAAGTGATTCCTTCCCAACATTATACAACCTATTAAAATTCAATAGCTATATTTAATTTATAAAATTTACCATGATGCTCAAGAGAACCACTATTTTGTTTTGTGAAAAACTAAGAGGGATCCAAGTATATATATTATGTTTATCAACCACATGAATAAATGAGGTTCTACAAAGATCATACTTTCTATAAGCAGACTGAACTAAGATGATGAAAATATCATATTTGGAATAATAAATTGGTGTTATGGATTCATTATCATATTTTTGGATAATATAGAAAATAGATATGAATTCCTAAAGTGTGTCGATTGAGGAAAAAATATAAACCATTAGAAAAGAAGATATGGGAAATAGGTGGACTTCTTCAGTAATCCACCCCCCATCAAATGAAATCAGTTGTCTTTATCGTCCATTGAAATTAAATTAGAGAAAACACCATCCATCATGACACAAGGGAAAGGGGAATGTGGGTCCCCCTATCCTATCCCCCTAGTATGGGCGAAGCATTGAGAGAAGTACAATAGATATTGATCCAAAAAGAGACTTAATAATGACTTTTCATGTCACATCATTTGAATTATAATATTATAATTATTTGTTGATTTAAATAATTATGTATGGAATCAGAATTTTGAATTTACCATTTCAACGAATTATAAAAAAATATAACATCTTAATTGATGAAGAATTAATTTTATTTTGAATTATTGATATAGTGTGGTAGATTAGGTTGTTATTGATTTTTACGTATTATAAAATTCATGTAATTCAACAAGGCTCTCTAATGAGAATATTAATCAATAATTATGGATGAGAAAATAATTTTTCCAAATGGTAGCATAATAATTAAGAAGTACAAACCACGTATGAATCACATATTATGGAATTTCAAAAGAATAAACAACTCACTAAGAAAAATTTTGTTTGTGATGCATAATACAAGACATGTACATGTATTTTTGTGAGATTAGCTCACATACCATAGGTATTTAGAGGTTTTATTCCTTGAAGAATTTCGAGTGGGAGTGGGAAAATAGGTTGAATCTGACAAGAGACCTGGAATGGGGTGAAGATATATGTTCCCAATGTGTTGATATTATACAACCAAGATGGGGTTTTCATCGCTTTCCAAAAATTGATAATAAAGATGAGTTTTTTCAGTGTGATCATATTAACTGCTAAAATAGATTGGTTTTATGAGTGATAAAATATGACATGATAAATCATATCTTTATCATCGCTAAAATGATGGTAGATAAAACCAGTAGTTATCTATAGTAATATTATTGAACTTACATGGATTGTTTATACGAACTTTTCATTTTAGAGCTAATAAAACCAATATAAAATAAAATAAAAAATATCTTATATGAATATAAATTTAAAATAAATTATATCATAAAAACATGTTCATTATTAATTAATATACATTTTTAAATACATGATTTTGAAATAAATGAGTGAAACTGAATAACAAAAAATAAATAGACACCAAAAATATAAAAAAATTGATAAATTTTATGAATTACATAAATTATAAATAAATAATTAATATATATTTTAATAAATATAAATAAATATTGAAAATATCAAAAACAAATAATATAGGTTAAAACAATCTGTAGGAATAATTACATGAATTGTGAACACATCCAAAAAATTATTGATAATATTAAAAAATGAATTTAAATAAATCAATGACAATTATTTCAAGAATTTTTAAATTATTTCAACTTAATAAAAAAATTGAATTTTAATTAATCATATAAGATAAAAAATGTAACGAATATTAAAACATATTAAATAATTTTGTAAAAGATTAATTATTATTTTTATTGATTGTATCCGCAATAAGAAATGTAGATAATATTAAAAAAAATTAATTATTTATATAATATTAAATAAATTTAGATAAATTAAATCCTAATAAATGAAATTTAATTATTATTAATCGATTAAAATAATTAAAACATTAAAACATTTGTAAAAAAATATGAATAAATAAATATTAAAAAGGGATTAAATTCTAAAAAAATTTAAATATTGTTAAATATTATATATGAATAATGAATAATTAATGATATAATATTAAAAATTAATAAATAAAATTAAATAAGTTATAAATATAAAAATAGAATCCATATGAAAAATTACTTAAATTAAATACACCTAAAACCCCTGGTTTGAATCCTACCTTTCCCCTAGGGGGGTTTACGTCGCATGTGGTGACTCTGGCAGGTGGTGACACGGGGATGATGGCGGTAGGTGGTGATGTAGATAGGAAATTGGCATGTGGACACATATAGGATGATACAACCATGATGATACACTGATCCATTGGGCCATGGTATTAGAGAACTTTTATAGGGTCATACGTGCTATGTAATAGATCTTCCTCTACCCAGATATAATGTTGCCATTCATTTAATAAAAAAATGAGAAAAAATAAACTTATAAATGAACAAAAATGAAATAATAGATAACATATACATATATTAGTTACTCGAGAATTCAGATGCACCAAACACACACACACCTCACCCATCGGCTATTTGACAGGCCATAACCCCCTATTGGATAACCGACCTATATTCAATCGGCCCATGAACCTCCTTTTTTATTAATATTTTTCCTTATACCATTAAAACATATGTCCATTACACCATGGCCCATTGAACACGTCTTTATCATGCAATGATATATAATTTACCACAACCGATTGGGCCTCCCCAACAAACCATTTACAGAAAGTCCTAGGCCATTCCTTTCTCTTCCATTATAACATCAAACGTTAGTGTGGATTGTCAGAGATGAATGTTTGACCAGCACCATCACCATCAATCTGGTATCTGTCAATATCAATTTATAGTCAATGAAGCCTATCATCCAATTAGATCTACAAGCACCATAGACATGTTGGCATTGCATCCAACGTTGTCCCTAGAGTCCTAAAATACCATCACTATCATTGTGCGAAGCTATCATCAATGATTTAGCTCATCCAACATCTCCCTTGTTTCCACCTTCATGCTACAAAAAAAACATCAACGATGATGATTTTTCACTCCTCATAGATATACCATCCTTCAATCCCATTTGTTCATTGT
Source organism: Viscum album (assembly GCA_963277665.1). NCBI lineage: Eukaryota > Viridiplantae > Streptophyta > Magnoliopsida > Santalales > Viscaceae > Viscum > Viscum album. The sequence continues at coordinate 693,684,300 of OY728152.1, forward strand.
TGCCCCTGAAACCTGCGGCTCGATTTCCGTAGTGATTCCGGCACCGACATTTCCATCCAACTCTTATTGTCTCGTAGTGGTACACACTATCTAAACTACAAATCAGGACCATCAATGACCTTTTCCGTCATTACCAGTCATCATGAAGTGCATCCCCATAATTTTCATTTGTTTAAATAAACACCAAAATGTTATTTCCTATTGTGTATGTTGGGTTTCAATTTTATGAAAAATTATGTGGGTTTGAGATGGTCGTATAATAATAATTTATATATTTTTCAAACATATTAAAATATTAAAACATAATAAATAGAAATTAATAAATATTAATCATACAAATTACTAAAATATTTTAAATAATAATGATTATTATATAAATATGAATAAATTTAAAAAAAATTATTAAATACCAAAAGTATTGAAAATTATTAAATACTGAATTTGAAATAAATATTGATATTTTCTTCATAATGAACAAATTAAATGAATTAAATTAGGAGATATTCCAAATATTTAATTTAAAAATTTAATTTCAAGAATTTCAAGCATATAAAATTAAATTAAAATTAAATATATAATTATTATTATCATTTCGAATTATTGTAGTATGCATTATATTGATTGGATATATAATAAATAATATGTTATTAATGATTATAATTTTTACTAATTGTTAAAATATTATTATTTTATTTAATATATATATACATTATTAAATAAATATCAAAATTTTATACAATACAAAAAATTTAATTGATTATATAAAAAAATAAATAAATTATGTAAAATAATGTAAATGGAGAGATATTTAAAACCAATTAATAATATAAAATCTATAAACAAACATACATACACACATACAGAACATATACATATATACATAAACAAACCCAAACATATACAAATACACATATAAACACTTTCACATGCACATTCAAAAAAACATAAAGCATCACATACACACAAACATACAATTGTGAACATACATATACATACAAAAAAAATTTCTAAATATATTTAGATACACTTACACACACACACAAATACACACACATAGACACACATATTCATATATACATACACATACAAATACAAGTCCACATATATATAACATACACATATAATTACATAGATGAATATGAACAAATACATACTAATATATAAAAATAATTAATGTACATAAACACAAATACATACAACACAACACAACACACAAGATGCAACAAAAACAACACATACATAAGCACACTTATACAAATGAGTATACATATATTATTAAATCTTATATAAACTATTTATATATAATATATTTTAAAATATATATTTTTTAAAAAATAAATATTATTTAACAATATATAATAATGTATATATATATATGTAGTAATTTATTCATTATTTCATTAGAAACCCAAAAAAGTTCATATAATAGTATGAATATTACGAGTCATATAAAAAACTATTTACAAAGGAAACAATTTTCTTAGTGTTTTTATAGAAGCAGGGTTTATTATTTCCCCATATAAAAAAGTGTAACATGAGTATGAAAAATAGGGAATTTCAATTGTGTGCTGGGAGTGAGGGACCCATTGTAGCATGCCCCATTTTGTCTGATACTTCAGCAGTCGTTTCACTACTATGATCATCTATTTATACTCATAGTGTCAGTGTGCTTCATCCACAGTAGATGATAATGAAAGGAATAAGATTCAATCATCATTTCCAAACACCTACTTCTTAATGGGTTTTTTCTTGTGCAGGGAATTACACCCGCAGGGTGGAAACAATCATATCCAACTTCCCCCATTTGGCATAGAAGGATTTGCGATGCAGTGTCATGGAATATCATCTATGTAATGGTTGTGAAAGTGATAGGTGTTGTAAATGGAAAATCTTGGACGATCATCTGAGAATATATGGTTTCAATGGTATGAGTTTTTGATGGGGTATGGTTGGAGATTTTCTATGAAAGGATGGTAAAGGTGGAAGGCATTGTTGATGGGGAGTCATGGAAGGATATATAAGAAAGGGATATGATAGTCATATCCTTCTTCCCCTGTCTTACAATGTAGGTTTTTTGGATGGGGTTCTTTGATATGTTGTTTCCATGACTTTCTATGTAGGGGTTATTGATGAGTCACTTGGCAGGTAAAAGGGCAGTGATGGTTTATGGAATTGTCGATGTTGTGGCACAGAGCCTGTCGCTATAGTGGATGATGTTGTAGAAACACATAAGAGAAGATTCACCCGACCCTCTTATCACACCACATCCGAATATATTTTTACACCACACCCAAAGACATTTTACAACACACCCAATGTATTACTCTCTCTTGACACACCAGCACCCATGAAATTACCATTTTTATTTGTACTACTGATAATCACAACATGGACACGTCGCTCGATCTCCGAAACAAATTGGACTTTCGATAAATAGCACCGTCATAATCGGCATGCACACATTTCCATTCTCTATCATTTACATCCCTTCATTTTCACCGTCTTAACCTCTTCATCATTTGTCTTCATCATCTCTTCAAATGATTTATCACAAATGAGGCCACACATTCCAGGTTCACTCTTGGTGGCTACATATTTTCCATACCACTTTCCTGGTTCTCTCTCACATCGACAACATCTTGAAACTCTCCCTTTAAAAACATTCCACAAAAAATTTTTATATAGACACCTAGTCGATATCATCAATTAATGTGGCCAAAATTCATTAGTCCACTAATCAATGTTGAGAATAATTCTAATTTAATTTTGTGATAAAATCCAACATTAATGTTGAAATATATCACCCCATTTATAACTGTCACTCTCGACAATATTTATATTCTAAATCAAAAAATTCCAATAGTCACTACCATGATTTAAAATTCCAATTATCCATGTTCGTCTCCAACATCTTTGCCAGTGTGATGTTTGGCTCCACAATGCTCTAATTGTTAACTAATTAACAAAACACACATAATGACACATATGACACACAATATTTTCGATATTACAGAAACACCGCTGATACCACCATCATTTTCCAATGACCTTATTCCTGACGCCTGACAGACAACATAATGAAATGAACAACAATAGTCATCCACCAAACACTGACTGTCACCGACAACAGAACATGTATCGTGACTCTTTCTAGACAATCGGACATTTGATATCCCAAACACACCACTTATATCAATTTTGTCTTCCGGTAACATCTGATTTCTTGATAAAATGCTCCACAAAATGTCTTCCACCATGTTCTGCAACCGCACAAATCAACCAATCACTCTGAAAACACTTTTGGGGTGCACATCCCGGGGCTGTAGCGAAATACGTTTAAGAAATACAAAAGAGAAGATTCACCTGATGACCATTTATCAGAGTACCCCTGAATCAATTTTTACACCACACATGGAGGAATTTTACCACTCCCCTGAATGATTTCACTCTCTTGACACATTGAAACCCATTAACATAATTTCGTTACCGTTGATCATCATAACCTTGAAAGGCCGCTTTATCTATACAACTGAGAGGTCTTTCGATACATAACACTATCATCATCTACGTTCACAAGATTTCATTCGTCGTTATTGACACACAAACATCATAATCTTCATTACCTCTTATTTATTTGTCTTCATCATATCTTCACATGATATACTACAAGTAAGACATCCCCTTCTAGATTCCCTCTTGACCACTACATCTTGGCCAACCCACCTTCATGGTTCTCTCTCATACCAGCTATATCTTGCTGAATCTCCTTTCCAAAACAAGGTAATGCATCTTATTATATAGACACCCTATTCGTATCTCTAATTAATGTGGACAACATTTATTATTTCATCAATTAATATTATGAATACCTCTCCATTCATGATGGGAAATAATCCCCCATTAATGATGAAATATATATCTCCCTTAATAATTTAATCTGCCCTCAATATTTATATTTTAAAAAATTATGAATAGTCTATGAGGTGTCACATCAGGTTGTTTGAGAAAGGGTGGTGAAAGACATATCAATATTCAGCCAGTCTAGCCTGGTAGACACTGTTGATGGGGAGCCATGGATGGTTTTTCGTGAAATATTGGTGGAGATCTTATAAATCTCCCCCCCAAATGGAACGATTGGCATTGTCTGAGAGAGTCTGGGTAATCCGGATTGGCAGAGGGAAACAAGTGGTTCCTAGGTCTATATATTTGGAATGATGGGGAAACATGCTATATAACAGAAGTTTCGGAGGGTGGGTTTAAAAAAGTCATATAGAACCCTCTTCAGGGACACTAACTTCCTCATAATGCTCGAACAATGCCTCTTTGTTTCAACAACCAAAAATCTGATTCACAGTTGATGAATAAACACATATAATAGACGGATTCTATTTAACCTAGGATCGTGTGTGTGTGTCTGTATACAATTAATTAGTCCAAATACTAGTGTTGACCAATCTCAAAGCTGTATATTCTTTCACTATTATTTCCCCTCCCAATAAATTTGAAAAATTTCTTTTTAATTTAATTGTTCAATGTGTATTGACATCATTAAGGAAGATGGGTCATTCATGAAACAATCCATAAATTCTAAAAATAGATTTATTATAAATATATTTTATTAAATAGAATTATTTATAATTAAATCAATATTATAATTTTGTTACAATGATTTTCCTTAAAAATAGTAAAAGATATTAAGAGTTTTAATTAATTTAATTATATATTATTTATAATAATTATAATTAATTATACCACTTACTTATCATTTTCAAAATAATATTATAAATAAAAATATGATTTTTCCTTGTTCAAAAACATTTTTTAAAAAAACTGCATTTTTTAAATTATATTTTTAAAGTCTATTTTTTTAATATAATATTAATTTACTATAAAAATGATCTCGAAAACTATTATTATTTTTTAGAGAATATATTTTATAAATATATTCAATGTATTATGTTTTCGTTTTATGAAATTTAATATTTATAAATATATTTCATTATTATATTAAGAAAAAGCGTACAATATATTTATGTTTTTGTTAAAAATCTAATTTGAATTATTTATATTAAAAAATTAATTAATTATATACATATATTTAAAATCTCTAAAATGTTATATATATATATATATATATTGAATTTAAATGATGGATAAAAAATGTTCAAGCCATTATAGGTATAAAAAGCATAATGTTTTTATAAATTATGATGGATAAAAAAATTTCAAGCCATTATAGTATAATAACAATTAGGAAATGATTTAGATACAAATAAGAAATGTTTTCCTTATTATGACATAATTTAATAATAAAATAAATCATAAATAAATAATAAATTTTGAGGATTTATTATAACATCCATCGTAAAGATCTACTAGCGAAATGACCCTGTTAAGCTCAAATTCCACCTTCCCTTTCCACTAGTTGTCAAACAAGTCAACTATTTTTTTAATTTCACATCAATTATATTATTGATATATGATTAATTTCTTTCAGTATTGACTTTTATTATAGAAACAAGACATATAAATATATAAAATCTTTTTTATGTGAACTCTCACTTTAGACATCATATCATACAACCCACAACTCCTGATGGTCCCCATGTTGCTCCATTTTTTCTACTCAATTTCTAGTTGACACAAATAAGACAATTGACCCAAAACAGTAAAGGGTATATTTCATATCATAAAATTATTTGTTTTATAAAATGTTATATATATTTTTTTGTATATATATATATACATATATAAACATATATAACTATCTATTTTTAATTTATATGAAAATGGATTATATTGTTATAAATTTTATTTCTAGAACATAGACTAGTAAATGTTCCCGGTATGTAATAAATGTTCTCTGTGTTTTTTGTTATCCTTTTAAAAAATATATAATGAATTGATAAGGGTTGAACTAGAGTTGCGTGTTCATGTCATTATATTTTTTTTGAGAGTAACTATCTAGAGAATTTTTTAAAATTTGATTGATATTTTAAATTACTAATAGTATTCATATGTAAAAATCATTTCCCCAATCCCAAAAAGGAATTAATACAACAAAATTGTATTATGTTGGGAAAAAATTGATAATATAGAAATTTTAATCATTGTTTTATTATAAAATTATTTTATTATATTGATTTATATATAATTAAAACTAACAGATAATATTTTTTATACTATTTTCAATAAAAATATTAAATTAAATTAATTGATTTCATTTATTATATTATAATTTAATTGTAATGAGTATAATTAATTATACATATTATTTATTTTATTATAATTAATATTCTAATGATTTTTTTAATATATTTTTTAAAAATAATTATATTTATCTAATCATTTTTTCAAAAATGAATTTTTTATTAGAATTTTAATTAAGGATTAATGTTAAGATTAAAATATTATTATTATTATTATTAAGAGAGCATATTTTTTACACATTTTATATAAATAAAATTTGTTTATAAAATTAATAAATTATAAATAAATATAATTATTATATTAAGAATAAACACGGATTATATTAATGTTTAAGCTGCATGTTTAAAAAAAATTAATATGTTTTGATAAAACAAAATGATTAAACAAAAAAATATGAATTTATTATTATATTATAAAAACAATAATGGATATGAAAAAATGAAACATTATGTTAAAGAAATAAATTGAACTTATTAACTAATAAAAAGGACGTTATTATTTAAATAAAAAGAAGATATTTTTCAATTATTATAACATAAATTAATAATAAAGTAAAAAATTTAATGAAATTAAAAATTATGACATTGTATATAAGGACCCAGCCTTAAACCTTACTTAATCTTTAGTTATTACAAGATTACACATTGAGGATCTTTTCAGGTTTAGAGTTTTAGATAATTAGATCATGAAACTTGCATTACATTCCACATTTAAACAAAGTGGTTACATAAAAGACAGTATTCATTCTTCCCATCAACGGAAACAAATTTAAAATATAACATGGATTATTTCTTGACACATCCTTGACACTATCATCACATCATGTACCTTTCCCTTGACCTGTGAAAAACATTTCAAAAACTTGGGATGAGCATAAAAAGCTCAGTAAGGGTTATAAAAAATATTGAAAGGAAACATGAGTTCATATATACATAAGAATGAAATCATACTTAACCCATAAAACATAGGCACTTTAACATACCTCATAAAATCATGAAGAAATCATAGAAATCATAAGACATAAAGGTAACTTGAGGCATTCATAACATTCTTACATAGGGAGTAACCCTCTTGGTTACGTTTGGAATACCCATCACAGTATATTCCCTAAATCTCTTCGGAGAAACCTTAACGTTTCACTCCTTTGCGTTACCCAATGAATTGGAGAGCTATATCGGGCTCACCCACCCTTAGTTTATCACGGAACCACCCGTTCTTCATAACAATGCCCAAGAACCATAACATAACTGTATCACATAATCATGAATAAAGGAAACATAACATTTCCACATTTCAATCACAATATAACATTTTATGATATTGAAATAATGAATCCATTCAAAAAGAAACCATTTCCAAAACCATTTAAAACATTTAATAAAGAGATTTTTGAATCAAAGTGTCCCATACCACCTTGAATCTTTTAACATTTAAAACATTAATATCCATATAAATAAATCCTTAAAACCATTTTGAAAACATGGATATTAATAAGAACAAATAATTGAAACATTCAAAATGATATTTTGGTTAAAGGGGTTTTACCAAAATTAGAGACACTTGAATACAATAATCGAGGAATAACATTTAGTCATAACTTTATAATATCATGAGAATAAAAGTATTTATGATATAATACTCCAAAGGACAGTATATACACCATATAAGAGTGAATTGGTTCATAACAACAATAAACCCTCAATAGAAATGTCAAATGTGATGAAATCCCTTATAAAGAAGGTATCCTTAAATTAAGGACAAATAAATCTCAAAAATATGTGTGAAAAATATATATACACCCAATATAAGTGGATATTAAGTGTAAAACAATAAAAGGTCAATCACACATATTCAATGGATGACATATTCAATGACTACAAGTTGAACCCAAAGATATCGAAATTGGGTTAAAAAGTTCCCTTGACAGCCTAACAGCATCACATCAAAATGAGTTGATGAGAGATAAAAAGTGTATCTCAACACTTGGACATAAAATTTACATCAATAAGGATATATGAGAACATATCCCAACATAACAATATGTAAATTAAAAGACCCAACAAAAGAAGTCTTTTAAAAAAAAGAGGTTGAAAGGTTCCCTTACCGACTCGGGTATCTTTCAAAACATACACCCCATGAAAGAAGGAAAATAGATCATTGATGTAAATACTCATAAACGGAAGTATAATACACAAAGAGTAGAATAATGTGTAGTACATACACCACTCAATGTAATTTGTGGAAAATGAAGCATAAATCTCACGGGAATAAAAGTGAGATGAAAAATCCCTTACGAAAACTCGGCAGCCTAACGGCGCCACATAAAACTTCCGAATATGGATTGATGAGATCAAATAGGGTATCTCATCACAATAAAATAAAATGTACAGAAAGAGGAATATAAAAGAACATCCCCCAACATCACAATGAAGGGCTTAAAATAAGTGACAAAAAGGAGAGTACTTAAAAAGAAAGAGAGAAGTTAGATCTCTTACGAAAGTTCGGCAGCCTAACAGCGCCACTCAAAACTTCCAAAATGGATTGATGAGAGAGAATAGGGTCTCTCATCACATTAACATAGAAATTACAGTAATTTTAATATAAAATATCATCCCAATAACAAGAAATATGAGCATTAAAAGTAATGACATAAAAGTGTGTACTTAAAAAGAAAGAGAGGAGTAGGATCCCTTACCTCGGGTCCGACATGACTCGATCGTTCTTTAATCTCCTGAATAATAAACTTGAGTTAATTTCTAATTCCTTAAGAACCTTTTTCAAGTTCATTATTACTTTTATACCACTTATTACCATGTCATAAACATTATGTAATCATTTAAGTTAATAATATTTGTTTTTCCGATATTTGGTTCTTAAGTCGAAAGTGGACTTCTTACAATTACATGTTGTTCGTGTGGCCAAAGGTTCTTTATATCCAAAATTGTATACATGATGTAGATATAATATATGTCATATATATCCAGTACATGCATGCATTTATAACATCACATAATCATTTAGTGGTAAGAAATGAAATGCACCGTTCATGGAGACGGTAAGCCGTACGTACGCATGAACGCTACTTTCTTTTCTATTTCGTATTTTATAGAATGGAATAATAATGATATAAAGGTATATTATAATTCCAGTATAATATAATATATAATATCATATTTCCATCCCTTATACGTCCCTCATATGGTATTTAACGAATCAAATCACTTTGAGGGGGCGGTAGTCCGCACTTCCTTAAATGAAGATATCGTGTATACCCATAATGGAAGCCATAAAGGTAAGACATAAATGAAAAATACATAAGCATAAGTAAAATATAAACATATTATATATCATATATAAAAATATTTACATCATAATGTCCACCTTTGAAGGTGTTAAATGAGTATTGAACAATCATCGTTTCGGGAGGCAGAATTTCATCATCCACGGAAACCGTATGTTCTTTAACCATTTGATGTAGTTGTGTGAGAGTGTATCTCTAATAAATCTTATAACAACATCATAGTATATTTAAGATACTGTTGTTGTTACAAATGAAGTAAATAAAAAGAGTTTAGGGGGTTGGAGAAGCAAAATAAAACAAATGAACATGAGAGAATGAATTACCTTTTTAAATGTAACTCCTTTTGATTTGAGCCTAAAGGCTTTCTTTGAAAGGATTCTGCCCAAAGGGAATCCTCGAGGATGAGGAGAGGGATGTGGAGAGAGTAAATGGGCAGGGTTTGGCCGAGACAAAGGCTTGAGGAGTGTGTGAAATGAAGTAGAGGTGGGGGCCTTTTATAATAGGAGAGGTGGGGCACTTTTGGAAAGTAAGGAAGTATTACTTTATTTGAAAATGTGTTTCGGTTTTAAAAGGTCCCAACTTGATATAATTCGTGGATAAGGTGATAATTCTTCTAAATCCACCCATCCAATAAGTTTTGGACATGTGTAGTTCATAGATTTTACATTATCTTTCCATTTTATTTAAATCGTCAAATAATGATGTCATCGTTGCATCATTATTATGTCATAAATAATTTAATTTATTTAATGTCTAAAAATTATAAAAAAAAATACAATGATGTAGGAAATCTTTTTATCTTTCCAATGACTATTTATAATCAAAAGGATGACTTGTATAACCCCACTTAAAAATTGTTTTAGTAAAACATATCATGTTTGTTTCATTTTTACTTTTACATTAAATAAAAAGTTATTTATGTCATTTCCCAACCAAAATGTCTCCATGGGGTCCCCAAGTTGACCCATGGCTTGTATTGGTCGGCCATGACACAACCAGTATGGTTGGGACATGTTTCTAGGACATTTCATATTATTAAAGCATTATTTATACCTTAAACTACACTAATTACCACTAATCGCGATTAAAAACTTAATAAGTTACTATTCACCAAAAAATTATTTTTATCCCATTGAACCACATTTTACTTCTTAATGACAACCATGTATGTTGGATTTTCAAAATTCAATACACATTAGTGGTAAACTTTCATTTAACTGAAAAATCTGTTTGCTTGATTACCACTTAGTGGTTTCACTATTCATCAAAAATTGAAGTTTTTCCGAAAATTACCAAAAATTCACCCTAAGATATATTTGATATTCCGAATTCAAAATTGAAGTCCATTTTACAAAATTCAAAACATATTAGTCACATTAATTAATTTAATAATTAATTCCCGTTGTCAGAGCAAATAGCGTGTTTTTATAAAACAATAAGTATCAAAAGATTGACACTAGTTTAAGTCTGATTTCAAAGTGAAATTAATTCCAACGACCAGTATTGGATTTAATGGTAAAAGTATTTTTTAATTTCACTTTAAAACCAACTCAAAATATTATCTAATCATATAAATAAATTCGATTAAAAAGAGGTTTTGAATTAAAACACAACATTCTACGCTATTAAAAAAAATGAACTTTATCGGAAAAATACCAAAAAATTACACAAAGTAAAATTTGATGTCCCAATTCTTAATAAGAGTTTTATTTGGTCCAAAATAATGTATAAGAGTGATCAAAACTATATTTAATGACATTTCTCCATTAAAAGGCGATAAGTGAACCTTTAGTGAAAACTAGGGCATATACGCCTAAAATTGAATTCTTTCCGTATTTTAAGCCTTTATCTTTTATTGTATAAAAGTAAAAACATTTAAAAACATATATAATCATATTTTAGTTATTTATATCCATTCCCGCCAATACAACGACTACATGTTAACTACCATTTAAAATAATATTATTTTATTATTAGAGTGCAACGTAAGATTCCCAAGAAACTCGTTGTTGCGTATTGGGTACGCCATCGAGCATAACGTCCCCTTTAAAGTCATATTAAGACTTTATTCACAAATATGGATAAATATGAAATGTCATATTCTTTATTTACCTGGGGTGTTACATCCTTCCCCCCTTTTGGGAATTGCGTCCTTGCAATTTTAAAATTGTGCTGGGAAACATCCTTGAAAGTCCCACATCAGAACAAAAGTCGGTAAAACAAACACTTTAAAATAAAGAGAGATAAGTACAAAGGTCACCCGAGTTAACCCATACTAGGATTCCAAGTATGAAAATATGGACATGGAGGAAAAAACAAAGGGTCATGTTCTGATGGAGAGTGTTAGAAAACATGTTTAGGAGAAAGTTAACCATGAGAAAATCACAAACTTGAGATGGGTTATACGGTATTCGATTCCCCAGTAGGAAAAGTTAATAGAAAACATTTTTGTTTTAAGTTACTTTTTATTGAGGAATTTATTCATAAGGAAACATAATCACATATCATATTTACTTTCAACTTTTATTAGATTCCTTACACAAACTCATATTTTCTCCAAAAGACGAGTATTTAGGAAGACTTGTTCACATTAAGAGTACAATAATCAACTTCTAGAGAATCACCTAATCCACAAAATAGAACTATATACTTCCCATGTATTTAGACTTTAACCAAAACCAAAAAGGTTATTACAAGATCAGATAATCCAAAAAAGGATAACCCTTTATAAAAAGAAAATCTATTCTTAATCTCCAAAATTTTTCCAACAAAACCCAAAGTTCAATGAGGACCATTCTATAATCAATTTGTCCATAAAATTCTTCAAAGTAAACCAATATAAGATTGAAATCCAAATATTTGAAGGATTTAGTCGCATAGTCTTCCAAGATAAATCATAACATTTATCTCCAAACAATAACAGTTGCTCCTAAAGTCTCGTTTTGAAAAGTAATTAACCTAATCACATATCATCCATGATAGGTTAATCATTTTCATAAATAACCCTAAATAAAATTACTCTTAATTCATAAAATCATATAACTAGAATGAATCAGTCAAACTAACCAGGGACTTCACGTAGTCCAGTGGTAGGCGATAAATACTAGTCGCACTTTGGTTGTGGGTTCGATTCCCGCAGCTTTGTCCGACGTGATGGGTTGTCACACGGTCTGCGTGTTGTCCTTTTTTCAAAACTATATAATTATTTAAACATTCCCCAAAATGAGTTTAAATCTTCAAGAATAATCATATCATATTTTAACCTCAAGTTTATCTCATTTATTTCATTTTCCATCATATCATAGAGTAACCCATATTTACCTAAAAATTATGTATCATATAAACCCCAATGGTTACCTTAATAATTATTACCTGAATTTCCACATCGAGTTAGCCATCTCGTACATGATGAATTAGATAACTCACCATGGTTGAAGTGGTTGATCATGACTCCTTGATATTTGGTTTAGAACAACCACGAGTTTCCTCATTGAATCCTCCATTTTATCTAGTATCTTAATCAGAGAACCACCACAGTTTCCTTCAAACCTGTTGTCTCTTTGGTGCCTGATAGATCCATCCATTCACTAAAAATAGAAATGTCAGTGTGAGTATATCAACAAAACCATCATGTACTAATGAGTAAGATAGACAATAAGATATACTTACTCATTCACTTTATCTAAAACTAAGACTCTTTCTGAAATCCTAACCATTATGGTAATGTCACTTATGCTTAAAGAATACCCTAACCTCTAAAGTTATCTAAACCGACCTTTGATACCAACTATAAGGCCCCAGCATTAAACCTTACTTAATCTTGAGTTATTACAAGATTACAAATTGAGGATATTTCTAGGTTTAGAGTTTTATATAATTAGATCATGAAACTTGCATTACATTCCACATTTAAACAAAGTGGTTACATAAAAGACAGTATTCATTCTTCCCATCAACAGAAACAAATTTAAAATATAACATGGATTATTTCTTGACACATCCTTGACACTATCATCACATCATGTACCTTTCCCTTGACCTGTGAAAAAACATTTCAAAAACTTGGGATGAGCATAAAAAGCACAGTAATGGTTATAAAAATTATTGAAAGGAAACATGAGTTAATATATACATAAGAATGAAATCATACTTTACCCATAAAACATAGGCACTTTAACATACCTCATAAAATCATGAATAAATCATAGAAATCATAAGACATAAAGGTAACTTGAGGCATTCATAACATTCTTACGTAGCGAGTAACCCTCTTGGTTACGTTTGGAATACCCATCACAGTATATTCCCTAAATCTCTTCGGAGAAACCTTAACGTTTTACTCCTTCGCGTTACCCAATGCATTGGAGAGCTATATTGGGCTCACCCGCCCTTAGTTTATCACGGAACCACCCGTTCTTCATAAAAATGCCCATGAACCATAACATAATCGTATCACATAAACATGACTAAAGGAAACATAACATTTCCACATTTCAATCACAATATAACATTTTAGGATATTGAAATAATGAATCCATTCAAAAAGAAACCATTTCCAAAACCATTTAAAACATTTAATAAAGAGATTTTTGAATCAAAGTGTCCCATACCACCTTGAAGCTTTTAACATTTAAAACATTAATATCCATATAAATAAATCCTTAAAACCATTTTGAAAACATGGATATTAATAAGAACAAATAATTAAAACATTCAAAATGATATTTTGGTTAAAGGGGTTTTACCAAAATTAGAGACACTTGAATACAATAATCGAGGAATAACATTTAGTCAGAACTTTATAATATCATGAGAATAAAAGGATTCAAGATATAATACTCCAAAGGACAGTATATACACCATATAAGAGTGAATTGGTGCATAACAACAATGAACCCTCAATAGAAATGTCAAATGTGATGAAATCCCTTATAAAGAATGTATCCTTAAATTAAGGACAAATAAATCTCAAAAATATGTGTGAAATATATATATACACCCAATATAAGTGGATATTAAGTGTAAAATAATAAAAGGTCAATCAAACATATTCAATGGATGACATATTCAATGACTACAAGTTGAACCCAAAGAAATCGAAATTGGGTTAAAAAGTTCCCTTGACAGCCTAATGGCATCACATCAAAATGAGTTGATGAGGGATAAAAAGTGTATCTCAACACTTGGACATAAAATTTACATCAAATATGATATATGAGAACATATCCCAACATAACAATATGTAAATTAAAATACCCAACAAAAGAAGTCTTTTAAAAAAAAGAGGGTGAAAGGTTCCCTTACCGACTCGGGTATCTTTCAAAACATACACCCCATGAAAGAAGGAAAATAGATCATTGATGTAAATACTCATAAACGAAAGTATATTACACAAATAGTAGAATAATTTGCAGTACATACACCACTCAATGTAATTTGTGGCAAATGTAGCATAAATCTCACGGGAATAAAAGTTAGATAAAAAATCCCTTACGAAAACTCGGCAGCCTAACAGCGCCACATAAAACTTCCGACTATGGATTGATGAGATCAAATAGGGTATCTCATCACATTAAAATAAAATGTATAAAAAGAGGAATATAAAAGAAAATCCCCCAACATCACAAAGAGGGGCTTAAAATAAGTGACAAAAAGGAGAGTACTTAAAAAGAAAGAGAGAAGTTAGATCTCTTACGAAAGTTCGGCAGCCTAACGGCGCCACTCAAAACTTCCAAAATAGCTTGATGATAGAGAATAGGGTCTCTAATCACATGAACATAGAAATTACAGTAATTTTAATATAAAATATCATCCCAATAACAAGAAAGATGAGCATTAAAAGTAATGACATAAAAGTGTGTACTTAAAAAGAAAGAGAGAAGTAGGATCCCTTACCTCAGGTCCGACTTGACTCGATCGTTCTTTAATCTCCTGAATAATAAACTTGAGTTAATTTCTAATTCCTTAATAACCTTTTTCAAGTTCATTATTACTTTTATACCACTTATTACCATGTCATAAACATTATGTAATCATTTAAGTTAATAATATTTGTTTTGCCGATATTTGGTTCTTAAGTCGAAAGTGGACTTCATACAATTACATGTTGTTCGTGTGGCCAAAGGTTCTTTATATCCAGAATTGTATACATGATTTAGATATCATATATGTCATATATATCCATTACATGCATGCATTTATAACATCACATAATCATTTAGAGGTAAGAAATGAAATGCACCGTTCATGGAGACGGTAAGCCGTACGTACGCATGAACGCTACTTTCATTTCTATTTCGTATTTTATAGAATGGAATAATAATGATATAAAGTTATATTATAATTCCAGTATAATATAATATATAATATCATATTTCCATCCCTTATACGTCCCACATATGGTATTTAACGAATCAAATCACTTTGAGGGGGCGGTAGTCCGCACTTCCTTAAATGAAGATATCGCGTATACCCATAATGGAAGCCATAAAGGTAAGACATAAATGAAAAACACAGAAGCATAAGTAAAACATAAACATATTATATATCATATATAAAAATAGTGACATCATAATGGCCACCTTTTAAGGTGTTAAATGAGTATTGAACAATCATCGTTTCAGGAGGTAGAATTTCACCATCCACGGAAACCGTATCTTCTTTAACCATTTGATGTAGTTGTGTGAGAGTGTTGCTCGAATAAATCTTATAACAACATCCTAGTATATTGAAGATACTAGTTTTGTTACAAAATAAGTAAATAAAAAGAGTTTATGGGGTTGGAGAAGCAAAATAAAACAAATGAACATGAGAGAATGAATTACCTTTAAAAATTTAACTCCTTTTGATTTGAGCCTGAAGGCTTCCTTTGAAATGATTATTCTAAAAGGGAATCCTCTAGGATGAGGAGAGGGATGTGGAGAGAGTAAATGGGCAGGTTTTGGCCGAGCCAAAGTCTTGAGGAGTGTGTGAAATGAAGTAGAGGTGGGGGCCTTTTATAAGAGGAGAGGAGGGGCACTTTTGGAAAGTAAGGAAGTATTACTTTATTTGTAAATGTGTTTCGGTTTTAAAAGGTCCCACATTGATATAATTCGTGTTTAAGGTGATATGTCTTCGAAATCCACCCATACAATAAGTTTTGGACATGTGTAGTTCATATATTTTACATTATCTTTCCATTTTATTTTAATCGTCAAATAATGATGTCATCGGTGCATCATTATTATGTCATAAATAATTTAATTTATTTAATGTATAAAAATTATAAAAAAAATACTATGATGTAGGAAATCTTTTTAGCTTTCCAATGACTATTTATAAACAAATTGATGATTTGTATAACCCCACTTAAAAATTGTTTTAGTAAAACATATCATGTTTGTGTCATTTTTACTTTTACATTAAATAAAACGTTATTTATGTCATTTCCCAACCAAAATGTCTCCATGGGGCCCCAAGTTGACCCATGGCTTTTCTTGGTCGGCCATGACACAAAAAATAAGGTTGGGACATGTGTCTAGGTCATTTAATATTATTAAAGCATTATTTATACCTTAAACTACACTAATTACCACTAATCGCGATTAAAAACTTAATAAGTTACTATTCACCAAAAAATTATTTTTATCCCATTGAACCACATTTTACTTCTTAATGACAACCATGTATGTCGTATTTTCAAAATTCAATACACATTAGTGGTAAACATTCATTTAACTGAAAAATCAGTTTGCTTGATTACCACTTAGTGGTTTCACTATTCATCAAAAATTGATGTTTTTCAGAAAATTACCAAAAATTCACCCTAAGCTATATTTGATATTCCGAATTCAAAAATGAAGTCCGTTTTACAAAATTCAAAACATATTAGTCACATTAATTAATTTAGTAATTAATTCCAGCTGTCAGAGCAAATAGCGTGTTTTTATAAAACAATAAGTATCAAAAGATTGACACTAGTTTAAGTCTGATTTCAAAGTGAAATTAATTCCAACGACCAGTATTGGATTTAATGGTAAAAATATTTTTTAATTTCACATTAAAACCAATTCAAAATATTATCTAATCGTATAAATAAATTTGATTAAAAAGAGGTTTTGAATTAAAACACAACATTCTACACTATTCAAAAAAAAATGAACTTTATCGGAAATATACCAAAAAATTACACAAAGTAAAATTTGATGTCCCGATTCTTAATAAGAGTTTTATTTGGTCCAAAAGAATGTATAAGAGTGATCAAAACTATATTTAATGACATTTCTCCATTAAAAGGCGATAAGTGAACATTTAGTGAAAACTAGGGCATATACGCCTAAAATTTAATTCTTTCCGTATTTTAAGCCTTTATCTTTTATTGTATAAAAGTAAAAACATTTAAAAACATATATAATCATATTTTAGTTATTTCTATCCATTCCCGCCAATACAACGGCTACATGTTAACTACCATTTAAAATAATATTATTTTATTATTAGAGTGCAACGTAAGATTCCCAAGAAAATCGTTGTTGCGTATTGGGTACGCCATCGAGCATAGCGTCCCCTTTAAAGTCATATTAATACTTTATTCACAAATATGGATAAATATGAAATGTCATATTCTTTATTTAACTGGGGTGTTACATTGTATTAGAACTTTCATAGTGACAATCTACCAGTGAAATTACTATTTCCATTCTATAATGCCTCATTTCCTTTCCATGGGTCATCAATAAACTCAAATATTTTTAATAATTTCAAATCAACTGTTATTTTTACTCGGATTAATTTTCTTCCATTAGTTTATTTCACTATTGAAACGTGACCTATAAAAATATATAAATTATTATTATTTATAAATTCACTTTGAACATTAAAAAATTAGATCCATATCTTTCAATGTTCCACATTCTGTTCTCCTCAATTTCCAGTAGCATCAAATCCCTCAATTGACACAAAAAGAAGTCTGGGTTCAATTAATTTCATAAAATTAATTTTTTTATATAGTGGTATGTATATATGTATATATACAAACATATATATATTTGTATATATATATTCACATATAAAAATATATAACTATCCATTTTGAGTGTATATTAAATGGGTTTATATTATTTCCATTTTTTTCAGAACCCTCATTAGTAAATGATTATTGTATATAATAAATGTTGTGCATATTTTTGGTTAAATTTTTATAAAAATAATATAAAAAACAGTTATATGGGTTGATCCTTGGTTTTGGGTTAAGGTATTTTTGGTTTTTGAATTACATTATGAATACATATATACATTTTTACCTAGATACATTAAAAAACCTAGGAGAAAGGCCTGTCAATTTGTGGTACAATAAAATCCATTGACTCTTATATATTACTATATAATTATAATACATTAAAAATTAGTGAAAATTTACTATAATAATTATCTTTTATAAATATAATTTTAATACATTATAAATCACATATGTTTCATAAATGACTAATAATATTTTTTTATATTGTTAAGATAATATATTTTAAATATATTATATTTATAAAATCAACATTAACATTTATTAAAAATATAAATAAATAATTTATTTTTTTTTCTAATAAACCTATATATTTTAATCTACAAATCAACATTTTAAATGATTTAAATATAAACATAAAATGTGAAATCATTTATATTTGTTCATTATATTATATTCACATTAACCTAATTCAATACATATAATTATTTTATAATATAATATACTTTAATATTAAAAAAAATATTAAAAATAATTATCGATCCAATTAATGATTAAAATATTAACATTATAAAATTATATATATTTATGAATATAGTATATGAAATAAATTATATATGTGATTTATTTTTAGTTATAAACACTATTAATAAAATTATATTGTAATATATTGTTGATAAAATATGATATTTATTTTATTTATAAACAAATATTATATTGTGAAACTATTATATTATATATTAATTGAATTATTTTTTTCTTAAATAAATATTTTCTATTTTTATTTTTACCATTTTTATAGTTTACATAGGAAACCTAAAAAATGACCTAACCATAATAAAAAATTTAATATTTAAACACAAAACGTAATTATAAATTTAATAGATATTCTATGAATTTAAAATATACTCTAATATTGTGTTTGTAGGAGGGTGTGATATTACCTATGATGTCGAAGGGATTTTTGAGATATGTTCTAGCATTGATTATTTTCCCAAAAAAGGATTTGGAGTGATGTATGATACAACATCATTACTCAGATATCATTGATGTACCAAATGATTACCCAGATACAATATTCATAACTCTTTTGTTTTGTTGGCGGTGTTATCGTTAGGAAGGTCTCGACTAAGAGCATCTATTAGACATCAGAAGATATGGTTTAGTGGAAATGGGTTTTATGAATGTTTTATATCTATGGGAAGCATCAGGTTGGTGAATATTTTTAACATATTTGGTATGGTTCGATGCATCATTCAAAAATTGTACATGATGAAAACATAATGACTAAATAAATATCCTTCAAATATTTACATTTAAATGTCCTCATAACCAAGAACAATTCCGATAGAAGTTTCTATTCTCAAAATCTCTCGTCGTGAATCCTTCATAATACACCTCTCAAATGGGTAGAGGGTTGATAACATTGGTATTTAATGAAAATATAAGATGTAGATGTATATGTTTCCCATAAATCATCAAATTATATTATTAAAGATAATTCTAGTGGATGATTTGTCAATATAACTTTATTTTCCCTTGGAAGATTTCCTCGAAAGAGGATCATCACCACATGGTCTCAATTTATTTCTTCCCACATAAATGATTAAATATTTCCACATAATCAATAATTTATATTTTATTTTGATTGAATCATGTTAAAATATATTATTTGAAAACATCTAGTTTAATATAATACTTGGCCGACATTAAAAAACATTAGTCAATGTATTCAAATCGTGGATGTTGAGGGAAAAAATTCACAGACATTTAACTTCCCAATATGTTTTTATTTTTTTCATATCAACTACACATCATATATGTAGTTGAATATTATAAGACATTATAATAAATCATCATGTTAAGCATAATATCTCATTACATGAATATTTAACATGGATTGAATGTTTATCTATAATCATGATAATTCATATATGTTTTTGAATGAGTGGAAAATCTATTTATTTGTATCTTAATACCCACCATTTATCTCATGGATGATTTACAATAATGAAGAATTCATGGATGTATCAAAAAAAATTATTTACCCTGGCAACATAGGAAGACATTTCGTGTCAATTTAAAAATAAGGTGATCGTGAACTGGATCACATACATTGTAATATTTTCTTATTATAATTTATTCACTTATGTTGATGATATTATTAGTAAACTACCTAATAATGACCATAAATATTCTCTTATATTTTAAAACTATTTTTTATCATTCATACAAGAAGCTATTTCTGAATGAACACAATATATGTGGTTTGTGTAGAAAAATTCATTTCATGGATGTTCAAAAAAATGAAAATATAAAAAGAATTGTGGATATTTTTCATGGAATTCTATGAAAATTTGAATTATATATTTAGATTTATCACTGGGAAATGTGGTGATACATGGCACATCATGTCCATTAACAAATTCATGATAATTATGTAAGAATTTAAAATGTCAGGGTGATATGTTAGATATTGTTAGCATGTACGTTGGGGATTAAGATATTACCATTATCCATCTCATAGATGTTTTAATTCTTATATTTTTTTTTCTAAATTAATGTTGTTAAATTTATTGGTTCTTTGGGATATATATTAAGAAATTAAATATCATGATTCATTCCATGTTTCTATCATGTGTAAAGGAGTGTAATTTGCTGATTGTTTTTATGTAAAAAATCCTTACAAACATGTTGTTGGAATTATTGATTTAAAATTTAAATAATGAGGAGACATAAAAAATTAATGGAGGGATTTTATCATCATTAATGGAGATATGGGTGGGATGTCTATATAAGACGATGTGGAAGCATGTTTTAGAATGTGGGATGACAAATATGTAGCCACCAAGAGAGATATGTGATGGGGTTTCCATGTTTGTGGTAACCGGTGTGAAGCGAAGATGGTGATTATGACAACGATTGTGTGTCAGCCACGATGATTGAAGATAACGATAATAAAGATTCCATGTATAGAAATTCCTCTTGGTTGGAGAGATCAAGCGACATGTTCCAGTTGTGATGATCAGCAGTACAAGAAAAAAATGTTATGTTCATGGGTGTCGTGTGTCGAGTGAAAAATCTATCAGGTGATGTGTATAAAATGCATTTGGGTGATAAAATACCCTCGAGTGAAATATTCTCCTCTCCTCTGTTTCTTCAATGAAGGCTTTTGCTATAGTGCTAGCCTTTGCGCCCCAATAGTGGTACCAGAGAGATTGGTTGAAGTGATCAGTTACATAACATTATGGCAAGCATTTGCGGGAGAAGCATATCAAGGACTCAGATGTCATCAGAAATTAATGTGGTATCAATGATGTTGATGGAATATCAAAATTCTTCTTGGCCGCAGGTGTCATGTGGCGTGTTCCGTTCATTGGGTGACATTTGATGCTTGTTGGAGTTGGTGATCAAATTGTCCCAGATAGTGGTGATGACATTGTAGTATTTGAATTTTAAATCAATTTGGAGATTGTTGGGATTTATTGATATAATATTTAAATAATGAGATTTGAGAAAATATTAATGGAGGGATTTTCTCAACATTGATAGAGATATAGGTGGGGTGTCTATATAATAAAATATGGTTGCATGTTTTGTAATGTGGGCTAACAAAATATGTAGCCACCATGATAGAGTGGTGAAGGGGTTTCTGCGTTTGCGGTAACTGGTGAAAAGTGATGTCGGTAATCATGACTATGATGCTATGTAGGCGGCGATGATTGAAGAAAACAATGATGACTATGTCATGTATCAAAAGTCCTCTTGATTGGGGAGATCATGTGGCGTGTTCTGGTTGTGATGATCGACGGTACATTCAGAAATTATAAGTTCATGTGTGTCATGTGTTGAGTGAAAAATCCTTCAGGTGCGTTGTAAAAGGCCTTCAAGTGTTGTGTAAAATTCATTCGGGTGATGTGTATAAAATGACTTCGGGTGATAAAATGACCTACGGTGAAATCTTATCCTCTTCTGTGTTTCTGAAACGATGGATTCCGCTGCGACGCTGGGCTCCACACCCCAACACAATCCACTATATCAAATATTTGTATGTTCTTCACATTGTGGGGAATTTCAGAAATATGGATCTATTCATGTTGAAATTCAATTTATTGGAGTGTTTTTCATTGACAATATAATCCTTTGATAAAAAAGTAGCCCCATAATATTATAATGAGGTATGAATTTAGATAATCATATCAATATGATTGAGAACATCTTATGATAATTTAATCCTTATCTTCGTTTACAACGTGAAATTTCATTTGATGACATAAAAAATAATATCTATGGTGAACATCGCAGGATTAAGAATCCCAGGAATCATGGTATTTTTTTATCAAGGCTGGTGCATCGTCATTCAAATAGGTGATGTGACATTCATTCATTTTAATTATTATATAATATAAATTGTTTCGCTTCATGTTGAAAACATGTTTTTTTCATGGAACTAAAATTATTCAAAAATATAATTTATTTATTGATTAATTGAAATAATGACCTTAAAAAAAACATTTTCCCATATACCACTATTATTTTTATTTTTAAGTGAATTAAACATGATGTGTTATGTTATTATATTTTTTAGTGATCCAAAATATTAATATTTTGAAGATGAAATAAGACTATTATTCCTTTGGTGAATGTTTTTTATTTGTTCTTGATTATAACCATCATCATTTTGTGTTTTTTAGAATTTGGTTTGTATATGAGAGGTTATATTTGAACATCATAGAGACTTTGAAAAATGAATTTTTGAAAATTGGTTTGATATTATATTTTGAGTTATCAATTTTATGTGGGTTGGGCTCTGATTTTTTATACATACCATTGAGTGAAATTAGGCACACATTGTGGAAGATAGACTTTCAATATATTTATACAACTTCAAGAATGAATTAATGATCATGGTCCTTTAAAATCACAATATTATGAGTTTGTTTCATAGGTCTTAAGTGATTGATAATTTTTCTAACTAAAATATCATTTATATTCTAAAACCACGCACATTAAGTCATACCGATCACATTATGTGTATGATTGATTTTGGACCATTTCCTAAACATCAAAAAATGACTAATAGAAAATTTTCTTATAGTGTTATGAAAATATAAGAAGGTTTGTTTATTTTTATGTGATTGACACATAATATGAACTTAAATATGAATTTTAAATTGAATACACCAATTGAATGTAATTATAATCAGACCATGTATTATATTAAATTGTATATAATTACTACAATTCACAAATGATATATGGTTCATTTTTGAAAATTATCAAAATAAATTTAATGTGTTTCATAAATTTTGAGCATGTCAGATTCCTTTTTATAGAAATATTATTTTATAGTAAAAAATAAATTATTTTATATGTTAATTGTTATAAATTAATAATGAACATATACATTTCAAGTAAATATTATGTCAAATTGTCAAGAGAACAATTTTTAAATTAATGCATCATCCTTATTTTAGAAATATTTACAATTTTTTTCAACGATCATTTTTTTCTCTTAATAGAGCCCAAAGTTGATAAATAAAATACATTTATTTATGAAGATATTTTATCATGATATTTATAATAATTATCTAGATAAGTTACAAATAAAATTTATAAGGATGTTAATTACAATAATTACGTACTATAATTAGAAAATGTACTGAATAAGTTGTAGAATGCCACTTGTTTGTGATGTCTTCATATATTATGAAACATTTTTGGTTGGCCACAATTTCCTTCTAAATATATCTTTCAACATTTAAATAAATTTTATATTGAATATAATTGCACTACTGAAAATAACATAAATAAAATTGATTAATAAATATATAAAATGAAGTTATAATTACCATCTAAAATACCTCATTGAGGATGGTAGTTTGTTAATAGAATTCATTACCATTCATAAATTTTTAAATATAATATCCAAAAATTTTTCCATTAGTTTTTTAACATTCTCTAATGAAATTTCTTTATACTTTAAATTCTCAGGATAAATTTATCCTATTTGTGGAGGTGGTGTTATACCATCATCAAAACTCTTATCGAATGATGTCATAGATTTTTTGTATTTATTTCTTCAGGGTCAAACTATATTATTCCATTGAAACATTGTCTTTGATGAATGTTTTAACCTAGCTAACTGCGTAAGTTAGTCAAAATTGTACAACCTTGATTTCCTCTATTAATATATATTAACTATTTTTTATAATAAAAAATCAAATATCATCCCAAACAACACAACATTCCAAATGAAATATTCATTTCTATAAGAATCATATAACATAAAAATGAATTAAAACATTTTTTGAAATTTTCAATAAAGGATTCTAAATAAATATAAAAAAATACCCAAATGTTTTTCATATATATGTAGAATTAACTAACCTTATTTTCACATCATGCTCAACAATGGCGTAATGATATAATTTTTTGATATAATTTTTCATATACTATGAGTAATTTAAAAACAAAAAGGATTTAATAAATAATTATATAATATATGAAGAAGGTTTCATGACTCAATTTTTAATTTTGGAAACTTTTGATCAATTTCATATCACTATATATAGTACAATGGGTGAAAATTTTCCAATTCTCATATATTTTATCTACATTCCACATCAATTTTCTTGCAGTTTCAAAACATCAATATTTTTTAAAACAGTTAAATTAATTTAATGTACAATAAAATATTCTCGGATATTGATTCATCATTCATATAACTAGATGCACCATAAAATTTTAATTTTTATGTGAATAATAGTATTTTTAATATATAATAAAATAATTTCAATGGGAATGTATTCTTTCATTTATCATAACAATTGAATTTATAATTCTTTTAGTGATATATTTTTGTGGAAGATTCTTATTAAATTCAAGGACCATATCATCCAATAGAGATTGACCCTCAGTAAACCTAGTGACAACCCATATGTTGCCATATATTACACTATTTTTCCTCAGTACTGTCTAAAATATTTTATGTTTAGTACAACTAGAATGAATTTGAGTCTTGTTAAAAACCTTTATCTAAAAAAAATTTGTTTGGTGATCATGATGTTAATCATCAACTGTAATTTTCTTTTTCCTCAATATAACATTCTCTATCAACACACATATAATGGTATCTTCAATATAACCATTATCATTGTTCTCACATCAAATCAAATCACATTATACATATATAAATTAATCCCTAAAACTAACTATATTCAATATATAGAAATATTTAGTCTAACATTAATAAAATTCTTCTACTCTAAGATATATCATGTGTTTATCAATCTTCTCTTGAATAATTAGTCATTAATAATATTAGTGTAAAAAATTTATTCGAGAAGGGTAAAAGACATGATATTTTCCATATTTGATGAACCCCAACCTAGTAATCTTTTTTCATATGATTAGAACCCAAAATTTTATTATTGAAATTAATTATATTTTATTATATAATATTCCTATTTAAAAAATACATAGAACCTATGAACTTAAAAAATTGAAAGGATATTCATAAGGAATTATTTATGATACATAAAAATATAAATAAAAAATAATTAGGGATAAATGATGTGTATTGAGACTTTTTTAGTGTTGAAAATAATTAAAATAGTAAATGTGTGATATCCTTAATGTTACAAATATTATAAATAAATTTTAATCTATTAAAAAAAACAGATGATGTATGGTTTCTATATCCTTTTTAATTTGGAGTAAATAAATAAGGTGGAGTTGATGTTCATACATTACTTCACTTGGTACAATGATGAAATTGTGGTTTTTAGTGATCAGACATTCAAAAGATGATGTTGATCATTTATTAGATTACGAAAATGATTATAGGTCACAAGAACATATCCATGAGAACCTTACCTTTAATGAGTCTCTTTAAATTAGTTTGTTATAATGAAATAAATTTTTTGGTTTTCTCAATTGGATGAACACATAATGTTAATTGAAATTTTTTCCAAATGACGAAATAAAAAATCCAATAGTGATTAGAATGAATTCATTCTGGCCATGAGAAATAACACATTAAAAATAAATAATCACATACTAATTGGAGCTTTGGATATGAGGAATGTGGAAGTAATACTCATTGGTTTATGTAGGGGAAGAAAATTCATCAACTAAAAATTTACAGACCTCATCAAATGTGTTCAAGGAAAATAAATGATAATAATGCCATAATTTGTATTCTTACTGCAACTCAACATAATTTGGAAACATTCATTTTATAGGGACATGAAATTATTTCTTGTTTTCATCATTAATGTTCATATTTAATTTATAATTGATTAATTTTTTTATAAAAATTGGATTTAAATAAGAGAACACATAAAATAAAATTTTAAGCGATATCAAACAAGGATGGATTTCCTCCAACTAAACAAGAGGTTCTCCAAAGAGTCTAGAAGAGGTAATTTAATGAGACACCCTATATCCATCTCTATTAATAAAGGATAATGAACACTCTAATAAAATTATTACCTAGATTAAATTAATTATATAAAAATGGTTTGGAACCGTTGGTAAAGGCCACAAACTATTGGTATATACAATACAAATGGTTTAGGGGAGTACTGAGATGTCTTTCGTCATTATATACCGATATAATGGTTTTGGTAAAACGTTTGTATAGCTCTTATATACCAATATTTTACAAAAAATTGGTATATGTTATATGAATTAACTATACCAACAGTTTTCTAAACTATTGATATAGGTTATTCAAAAAAAAACCCTTGCTGTTTTTGATCCTCACACCTCCATTTTATAATTCAATCACATAAGCACTAAGATATAATGTTTTTCAGAAGGAAAATTTTAAAAATATTTATATTTATATTTACATGTACATTTTTTATTCATTTTTATTTGATAAAATAATTAATTTAAATTATGAAAACCAATACAAACTGTTTGTAACACAATTGGTACAGACCAATACCAATGGTTTTCCATACCATTGATATATGTATTTTGATTTTTTGGACCATTACAAATGGTTTTTGAAAAAATTTATAGGTTCATTAAATGTAAGCTATAGCCATGTTTTTATCCCTAATGTTTGTACTATCATCACATATACTAGTGGTTTTGGGAAAACCATTCGTATAATATAATTATATTGAGGACATGCCAATTTTTATTATAATACATTTTTTATAAATATTAACTATACTAAAAATGATCCCAAAACCATTGGGATACGGTCATATGATGGCCTTCATAACAATGGTCTTGGCCAAACCATTGGTATATGGTCATTTTCGGTTCCTATATTGATGGTTTCTCCAAAACTGTTGATATAACTCTAAAAATATAGGTACAATTTCTAGTAGTGTTAAATATGGATTGAACCTTCATATCCAATAATCCTATATACACGAGACCACACAGTTATCCATTAATAAAATTAATAATGAAAATATAATTAGACTCAGTGATGTCATTTTTTCAACCTCTATCAAGGGAGAACATCAATCCTATGAATTATGCACGGACATCTTTTATTGGTGGATCCCAAAAATAAAGGATATTAATCAATCAAGATATAATAATTCATACAATATGATCATTAATAGAAAAACCAATCAAATAGAACCTCCTCCAAAGATAGTTTCATAACCAGTAATCATGATCAAATTTGATGGTGGGGGTTCCACATATAGAAATGAGAAAATGGAAAGAGGATATAAAAATGATTCTCATTATTATTCAAAATCTCTTTAATGATACAACCTATGTGATCTAAACGAAGTTTGGTTTTGAAATGTTGATAAAAACATGGTCATATATTTTTACCAATATGAACATTAATATTGTAAATATGGATGGGGATAGAAGAATTCCACGTTGGAGGATTGAGACACAAAACCATTCACCCTTTCCCCAATCCTACCTACATTCGGGTACTATACATGTATGTTGTTTCTGGCCCCTTGATTGTAGAAAATTTAATGTATAGGAGTTTCTACATCACTAATTAATAATTGTATCAAATTATCCTATTTAATATGTGATACCCTGACTCCAGTTACCTAGAGTCGGTGCATTATTACATAACATTGGCATGATCACAAAAGTTAAAGTCACGAAAGACTGATTAGTTTAGTAGACATTGAAGTACTAAATACATTCATAAGGTGTACATTACATGATAAAATGAAAAATTAATATAAAATTGATTCCATAGAACACACGCATATCCCCTAAGACTATCCCTATATGTCAATCATAAAATACTTCTTTGCATCCAGGTAAAATTAAAACATAGAAAGGGGTGAGCTCAGATGCTCAGTAGAGATAACAATATAGCGGAAACATTCATAAATAATCATAAAAATATAAGGCAATGTATAAGACAAAAACAAAATCTTATTACACCTGAACTTCCACATAATATGGAAAAAATAAAATCAAATTATTCTATTTACTAACACTCGTGGATATTCTATTAGTCGAATAATCACATTCAATAAAAATAGCAACATTCATAATGATGGAATTCATAATGCCAGACTTCATAACCACATAGTCAAGGCCTTGAGAAAAGAATACAAATAATATTTCGTCAAGGTATGGTGCCAAGACTCTAGTTTGTCCTATGAGACCTACCAATTCATCGAAGAACTATAGTGGGATACACCTGTCACATACTAAGTCCAATGAATTTCACATATGAAAAGTTTTAAACATAACATAATAATTATTATTAAAACTATCATACGAAACATCCATAAATTATCCACAAACCATGAATGGTATAAAAATAATAAATCCACAGTCAATCCTATCACAAAACATTCAATACAATTTGGATGTTTTTTATCATAATTTATTAACATCAAATAAACATAAAGTCCATCAAAGGATGTTGACATAGATGAAATCAAAATATTTTTTAGAGAAATATCTATTTCTATATTGAAATTATTTAAAATTAATATATTTATAATAGAAAAAATTTATTTTAACAATATTCTTATAAGATTTTAAGGGAAGCATTCATGATGTTATATCATTGGAAAATAGCCGCACCTGCCATAAAATTAAAAAAAAAGTCATTTTAGCTTAATTTGGTCGAAATGATTATAAAGGAATTTGTTTGGAAAATGATGAAAAATTTCATTTATAAACATATTATAAATTTAAAACGATTTTATAAATGTCTTTCACCCATATTCTAGTAAATAGTAATAATGTTTTGAAATACATGTTTTAGAAACCAGGATATGGATGATAAAGATGTCCTAGTAAATAATAACATATAAACAACCTCGAATAATGAAGATATTGTAGAACTAACACTTACCTTGTACTTTTCCTTTGTTGAGGGTAGGATAACCTCCTGTATAATGATGAAATAATTTTTATTAAATTATAAAATAATCATATACCTTAATATAATAGCATAGATGATCTTTGACATTTCTTTATTAATAATATCGTAGTATTGTCGTCATTTCGGGTGTTAACTATTTGTTTTCCTTTATATTCTTTGTTATGTGAGTCATATTTTCTATGGATGGTATGTATCTTATTCATATCCATAATTATATAATGTTTCTAAACATTATTTTTAATCATCAAATGATAATTAGTCTTGAATGGATATGATGGGAAATGAATCTCATCACGTTCGTGGAGACAGTAATACGTACTTACGCACGGGCGAAATATTCATTCTTTTGATATTAAAATAATACATAATTGGATGGTATATAATATATTAATAATCACTATCATGTGATATTTGTTATTTAAATCAATTAAAAATCCTTATTATACCCATCCAAATAATAATGTATTGACTAACAATTACACCATGACGTGAAGACAGTAAGCCGTATTTACGCACGTATGGTGACATGTAATTGCAAGGATGGATAGAATAATGAATATGGTTGTACCGTATTTATAATAACATAATTTTATATAGAATATACTGTAGTTATTATTTTATAATGTAAACATCAATTAATGAGGAAGTGGTTGAAAAAGGAACATGGAAGAGGTGATGAAATATTTACCTCCTCTTCGGGTTCATCCTTTTGATTTGATCAAAAGGTCACCATAGGATGGATTTATGACTAAAGTAATGCCTATAAAATGAATGGATGACAATATAGATGGTATTTTGGTAGGGTTTGGCTGGGCCATATGGATTTTAAGTTTCCAATTAGAGGCATGTGGGAGTGCCATTTTGTAAGTGTGATGAGGGGGACATTACGAAAAGATGGAAATATTATATTATAATAAAATCATTCTCTATTTATAATGGCCGAAAAATGTATTATTTAGATTATAAGGATCAGATGGTTCTAAAACCACTCATACAATAGGTTTTATAAAGGTTTGGGTCACTATATTATCTTTATCTTTTATATTTAACTCTTAGTTAAATAGTTTTACATTTACCATGTCTCTTTGTATTTTAATATTATATAGATAATAAAAATCATATATACTTCTAATATAACCCCAAGTAGTTCATTAATGACACAACTATAATTATATTTTTATTTGGCCAAAATTTATAATTTCAGGAATAGAATATCAATTAATAATATAATACCTGTTTTAAAAACCCTTTTATGTCAATTTTGACACTATTCGATATTTTGTTTCTTCTAAATTCAAAAATACAATATCACATCAAAAAAATTCATCTAACCAACCCTAATATTTAATATTAATCTTGATAATTAGATTAATTAATAAAAAGTCTCAAATTAAATTTATTTGGATATTTATAAAATCAATTATTTTAATAATTGATTAATTGGTTGATTACAACATCGTCATTGTGTCATAAATAAATTAAATTATTTAATGATTTAAAAATATAAATAAAATACAATTATGTACGAAATATTTTATTCATTGTAATTAATAATAATATTAATTTTACACTAAATTACCGTATTTACTTTAAACCACGGTAAAATAAAAGTAAAAAGTTATTAATCAAAAAAAATTATTTTAATCATATTGAACAATATTTTATTTACTGATATCAACTGTGTCACTCAGATTTTTGAAATTCAGCTCACATAAGCAGTAAAATTATGTTTTATGTGAATTTGAAAATTCTCATAGGAGTTGGGTAAAATAAGGTGAAAAGTTCAATAAACTTTTTATATATCTCAAATTTTTTTAAACTGCCTCCAATGAATTACATTGAAAATATATATGTATTATGTATCTTTTTTGATCTAAAATAAATTTATATAAAATAAATGTTTATTTAAATAAAAAATCGATTTTACTGTGCAACACACAGTAATGTATTGTTCAATGAGAAGAATACCATAAAACCTTCGGTTCTTACATTCTCCCCTCCATCGAATAATTTTGTTCTAGAAATTTCTAGTGTATTACTATCTAAAAATGATTGATTGATTCTTCATCATGTGTTCCCCAAGTTCCCATGTTTCCTCTTCCATCTAATAGTTTCTCCATAGATCTTTTAATAGATTTGTTGTCAATTTTCTCTGCACTTGTTCTCTTGTATTAAGAACATTGACAGTCTCTTCGTAATAAGACAAATTAGGGTCTAGATTTAATTCCTCATTGGTGTGTACATTCATTGGGTTAGACATGTATTTTCTCAACTGTGACACAATGAACACATCATGAACATTAGAGAGACTTAGAGACATTTACAAACGGTAAGCTACAGACCAAATTCTTTCTTGAATTTGGAAAGTTCTGTTGTACCTGGGACTCAATTTCCCTATCTTATTGAAACATATAAAACCCTTCCATTGAGATACCTTCAAGAAAACATGATCTCCTACATTAAATTTCAAATCAATCCTTTGGTTATCAGTATAGCTCTCTTATCTAATTTGAGATGCCTTAATATGGTTTTGGATAACCTTAAACTTTTACATCATTTCCTCCATTAGTTCTGGGACTACATGTTTTCTTTCACCAACATCATCACAACAGGTTGGTGTGCGATATCTCATTTCCTGTAAGGCTCCAAATGGTGCCATAAGAATAATAGAATGAAAGCTATTGTCATAGGAAAATTCCTCTAGGGGTAAATATTGATCCCATATACAATGAATGTCATGTTAGCATGATATCATGATGACTTATAAGGTTTTAATAGTCCATAGTGATGGTCTATCTGTTTGGCTGTGGTAAGCAGTGCTCAAACGAAGTTCAATATCATGGGATTTCTAAAGACATTTCTATAATCTTGATGTAAAACAGGGATCACGATCATAGTAAATCCATAGTGGTACTCCATGAAGTCTTACAACTTCATTAGTATATAGTCTTTTTAAATGTCCAAGTGGTAAATCTACTCTTATATCAAGAAAAGGTACTAACATGGTAAGACTATCAACAATGACCCATATTGAATCGTTCCTTCTAGGATTACTTGGTTGTCCCATGATAAATTTTCTCGTAATATTGTCCCATTACCTCTCATGTATTGGAAGAGGTCTCATAACACATCCATGATGTTTCCATCTAGGTTTCACTTGTTGACAAACCATACATCTTGACACAAAATCAGTAATCACCCTCTTTATGTTTTCCCAAAAAATTGTTCCGTCAAATCTCTATACATTTTGGTGCTATCAGGATGTATAGAGAAATCAGAAATATGAGAATCAACAAAAAATTCACATTTTAGATCAGTTATATTTGGAACACAAATCCACTTCCCAAATATTAAAATTCCATCTTCATACACATTGTCACTAAATCTCCCTTCATTCATACCTTTAATCATGCTTTGAAACTCATCATCATTGGTCGGAGAACTCTTTATCCATTCTAGTAAATATGATTTGGAAACCATTAGAGAATTTATTTATGATTCACCTTCCATGGTTATTCCCATATCGATCATTACTTGATACCTAAAAATCAGATCTCTTTCAACCCTCTTCATGTTCAAAACTCCATTGTATTTTCTGCTCAAAGCATCTTCCACCTTATTTGCCATCCCCAAGTAGTTGTGTATACTTTAATCATAATCCTTGATTAGTTAAATCCATCACCTTTTCCTCATTTTGAGTTCTTTCTGTGAGAAAATATACTTCATGCTCTAGTGATGAGTATAAATCTCACAATTTTCACCATATAGATTGTGACTCCAAATAATCATAGAAAATATTACAGCTGCTAACTCATGATCATGAGTTAGATATTTTTTCAACGAATTTTCAACTGTCGTGATGCATAAGCATTAACCTTATCATTCTACATAATGTAACAACCAAGTCCTTTCTTTAATGCATCACTGTAAATTACAAATCCATCATTCCACGATGGTAGAGTGAAGATAGAATAATTGACTAGTCTTCTATTAAATTGTTCAAAACAATCATCACACTCTTTTGTCCAAACATATTTATCCCCTTTACATTTGATAATTGTTAATGGGTTATCCAATCAGAAAAAATTATGGACAGAATGCCGCTAATTACCAACTAAACCTATAAAACTGCACCCCTCAATTATACTTGTGAGGGATGGCCTTTCTTGGATTCCCATGGTCTTTGATGTATCAACGAAGATTCCATAATTAGAGACAATATGTCCAAGAAAATTAATCTATTGAATCTAAAATACAAACTTTATAAACATCCCATATAATTCATGTCTTCTAAGAGTCATTAGGACAATGCGAAAGTGATTTTCATGATCTTCGTATCTTTGGGAGTATAAAAAAATCATAAATAAATACCACGATAAAATCATCGAGATATTCCTTAAAAACTATATTCATTATATCCATGAAGATAGAGGGTGCCTTAGTCAATCCAAAAGGCATTACTGTAAATCTTCAATGCATGTACCTGGTTTGAAATGTTGTCTTCAGAATATCTTCCTTCTTCACGCACAACTGATGGTATCTATATCGACAGTAAATCATTGAAAAGTATTGAACTCCCTACAGTTGATCAAATAAATCATCAATTCGAGGAAGGTGATATTTGATCTTTATTGTTATAGCATTGATATTCTTGTAGTCAATGGAAAACCTCATAGATACATTTATATTCTTAACAAAAAGGACATGGGATCCCCATGGTGAAAAACTAGGGAAAATAAATCCCTTATTACTAAATTCCTCTATTTGTTTTTATAGTTACACTAATTCCACAGTGGCCATTATATAAGGGGTCTTCGATATGGGCTTTGATCTAGGAATTAAACCAATGGAAAACTAAATTTCTCATTCTAGATGATGTCCATGTAAATATTCTGGAAACACATCAACATATTCTTTCACAATAGGTACATATTCTATTTGAACATTCATTTCCGCACCCATATTTATTTAATTCTATTCCTCCCTAATAATTGATTTTTATGCTATTGGGGGTGTATCTAGATAATAATTAGTTGGGGATGATTCCTCTCTAAAGATAAGGTGTAATTTATAATCATCATAAAAATAGTAACCCTCTTATTCATTCAATAATTTTTTACATCATGGTCCGAAAGCCAATCCATACAGAGTATTGTATCAAATTGTTCCATGGGTATGATGATTAGATCATGATATAAATAACATTTATATTCTCTAATGGGGATTGATTCAAAAAAAAATTGTTTCAATTATACTTCCCTTATGAGTTTTGACTGAAAAATCCCATGTAATTTCAAATTTGAAATATCTAATTTTCTTAGCATACTGGGAAGATATGAAACAATGCGATTATCTAGAATAAAATAAATCATTGACTAAACATGAGGAAACCATTAAATTACTTGCCACCACGTATTTCAGTGTATCATCTTCAACAGTAGTGATAGCATAAGATTATCCTTGATCACTTTTCCTTTTCAGAGGTACGTTCCCCTGACGCTTAAGACATTAATTCGCATAAGTACACCTTTCTGTACAATTGAATAATTCATCATCGATATCCTCTTTCTTCCCCTTGCAACCATGAGCTTGGTGGATTTTTTCACCACACCTATATAACACTCCCATTCTATTCATGAAATTATTAGGGTGTTTATTCCCACATTTTCTGCAGGATATATATTAAAATTTTCCCTTATTCCCCTTATTTCCATTTCCATTGGGTTTATCATATCTCTTCTTCTTTGTTTTTTATTAAAGTCATAAGACATATAGAATTATTTTTCTCTCTTGATAACACATGAGACCATATCTTCATATGATAAGAAGGATTGTGAGACTAATGCTCGATAGAGAAATGGGTTTAACCCATCAATGAAATGATCAATCTTACCTATTGGGTTAAATATATAATATGTTTCCTGCCTCTCTAACCTTGTAATGTAATCATCTTACATTACATCATTCTCATACTCCATTTTCCTTAGACTCCAAAATTGTATTTCCATATCATATCTATTGTCACGAGGAAGGTATTTTCCTATGAAAATATCATTAAACTCCCTCTAATACATATTTGATACGTCATCATCTTACATTGTCTTTTGAATCAATGACCACCATTGATCAACATCTTCAGCGAGGCGGTAAACTTACATGGAAACTTTTTGCATTTCGCTACTCCCCAATATGTGGATTATTTTTTTCTATTGAATTTATCCATTCTGTGGATACTGGTGGATTTACACTCCCTTTAAATGTTGGTGGTTGTTGCCTCATGAAGAGATATAACAAATTTTTCCATGTTATGGATCAGGGTGATATATATGGGTAAGGTGATTATTCATAACCTGAGTGAGTTCTCCAAATGTAGCGACAAGCTGATCAGCACTTGTTATATCACCATCTCCAATATAATTTTCTTGAGCAGGATGGAAATACTTAAAAGGAGTGCGTGAATTGTTACAGATTCCATTCCATACACTAGGTACCATTTCTAATCAATGGTATAAACTAGATTAGTTTATGAATCGAAATACATAATTAAAAACATGTAATACAGTTAACATAAATTGAAAAGTTTATGGATATAATCCATAATCATAAAAAAGGTTTTCGTTGAGAAATTATATACTCATAAACCCTTAATGATGGTTTGTAATAAAAATGGGAAATTATCCTAAGCATATCCCCAAAGACTGTCGTACCCAAGAGTGCAGCAAGCCCTGTTGTCGTGCACCAGTTCCGGTTCGAGTCTAGCTCAGAGTGGTGTTTTCAAGTTTTTCCCATAGGTACATCTGTTCCAGAGCCGCATCTATCTACTCGTATCCATATGGGGATGTATTTCTTTTAAAACTCCCATATTCTCTACAACACCAAAATTCTAGGAAGTTCTTCTTTTCAAATCATCAATGTCAATATTTGGGTAATGTGCTATAATAATAGTATATATAAATCTAGATTCCATGGTTTGTACTAACCTACCTATAATACCAACTGTAATGCCCTGAACCTAGTTATCCAGAGTCTCTGCATTATTACATAACTTTGGCATGATCATAAAATATCATGTCTCAAATGAAAGATTAGTTTAGTATCCTTGGAAGTAGTATATACATTCATAAGATTGACATTAAATCATAAAATAAAAAACTAAAAAAACATTGTTTCCATAGACCACACTCATATCACCTCAGACTATCAATGAAGTTCAGTCATTAAATACATATTTGTATCCTGGGAAAAATAAAACATATAAAGGGGTTAGCTAGGATGCTATGTAAGGATAAAAATATAGAGTTAAATTTCATAAATAAGAATAAAAAGTTAAGGCAATGTATAAGACTAAAAAAAAGCCTTATAATCATTAACATCATGATTTATATGGAAATGATAAAATCATATAATTCCATTTACTTAATCAAATGGATACTATAATAGTCGAATAATCACATGCAATATCAATAGCCACTTTCATAATGATGGAATGAAAAATGTCATACTACATAACCACATAGTCATGGCCTTATGCCAAGACTACAAATTAGAATTTTTCAAGGCCTTCTTCCAAGACACTAGTGAGTCCCATGAATCCTTCCAATTCATCGAGTAGCTATAGTGGGATCCACCCATCGCATACTAAGTACAATGCATTCCTCATATTGAAAATGTTTAAACATAATATAAACATTAGTATTAAAATTAGCATACGAAATGAAAATACATTATCCATAAACCAAGAAAGGTATAAAAATAACACATCCACATTCAATCATATCACAAAATAATCAATGCAATATGGATGTTTTGTATCATAATAAATCAACCAAAATTAAAAATAAAATCCATCAACGGATGTTGACATAGAAGAAATCAGAACCCTTTTTAATGAAATATCTATTTATATTTTGAAATTATCTAGAATTTATATAATTATAAATGAAAACTATTAATTTGGACACATTCTTATAAGATATTGAGGGAGGCTTTGGAGATTTTATTGTTGCTGAAAATAGCCGCACCTACGGTATAAGTTAATAGAAGAAATTATTACATTAATTATGTTGAAATGATTATAAAGGATCTTGTTTGGAAAACGACGGGAGGATTCCATTATAAACATCTTATAAAAGTCAAACAAGGGTATACATAAATTTAACCCACAGTGTAGTAAATATTAAGAATGTTTGGAAATACATTGTTAATAAACATGGATGTGGATGATAAAGAGGTCCCTATAGATAATAACATATAAACAACCTCAGATAATAATGATATTGTATAATTAACCATTACATTGTAACTTTACATGGTTGATGGTAGGTTAACCTCATGCATAATGGTGAAATAATTTTTGTTAGGTAATACAAGAATCATATACATTAATATGATATCATATATGAACTTTTAACATTTCCTTGTTAATAATATCTTAATATTATTGTCGTTTCAGGTGTTAAATGATTTGTTTTCCTTTATATGATTAGTTATGTGAGTCATATTTGATATGGATGGGATCTATATTATTCTTATCAATAATGATATCAAATGTTTATGAATAATTTTTAATCATCAAATGGAAATTATCTTGAGTGGATATGATGGAAAATGAATCTCATCGTGTTTGTGGAGACGGTAATCCGTACATACGCATGAATGACATTATCATTATTTTGAAATTAAAATAATATAAAATTTGATGGTATATAATATATTATAAATCATAATCATGTTATATTTATTATTTAGATAAATTACATATCATTTTTATACCCAGCCAAATAATAATGTATTGAATAACAATTATTCCACGACTTGGAGATGGTGTGTTGTACGTACGCACGTATGATGGTGTTTCATTCAAAGGATGGATAGAATAATGAATATGGTTTTATGATATTTTTAATAACATTAAAATATATATAATATACTAGATTTATTATTTTATAATGGAATCACCAAAGAAATAGGAAGTCGACGAAAAATTGAACTTGAAAGAGGAGTTTAAATACCTACCTCTTCTTCGAGTTCTTCCTTTTGAATTGATCAAAATGGCTCAATAGGAATGATTTCTGACTAATGGAAGGACTATAGGTTGAAGGTATGACAGTTTAGAGGGTATTTTGATAGGTGTTGGTCGTGCAAAAAGGCTTTTTATGTGTAAATTAGTTACAATGGGGAGTACCTTTCGATGATGAAAACCCAATCCAATGAGGAATTTCTATAAAAATAAAGGGAGAGGGTTAAGGAATATATAGATAAATATTATAAGGGGATAATATTTATATCCAATTATTTGAGTGCATTGGGATCCATGGATAAGTATCTGGTGTAATAATATCTTTTCTAAATGATCAATGTCAATCACACACATGTATTTATAGAATATAAAAGCACACGATTTAAAGAAT
Source organism: Viscum album (assembly GCA_963277665.1). Classification (NCBI taxonomy): domain Eukaryota; kingdom Viridiplantae; phylum Streptophyta; class Magnoliopsida; order Santalales; family Viscaceae; genus Viscum; species Viscum album. Next base: position 693,723,788 of record OY728152.1, read on the forward strand.
CATAGATTATCACATTCCAATTAATGAACTTGTTTTGCCCTTATTCATACACAACTATAACCATCCATAGTGAGATTGAATATGGTCAATCACAATGTAAGTTAGATTATATAAATACCTATTATTAATTGTAACCGATTGAGTGACATATTATATAAGTTCTTCATTCCCTACTGTTGAGTCCCTATTAAAATTCCATCCCTAATTTTTTTCTAACATGACAACGATGATCCAAAGAACCACTAATTTTTTTTGAAAAAATATCATAGGTATGAAAATATTTTTCTTATGTTTATCAAGAACCTGAATACCCAATGTTTGGAATGTATCATGGTTTCTGCAATCAGTCTCACCCGAGCTAATGGAAATTTCCAATTTGGATTAATTAACTAATTATCTTGATGATTTATCATATTTTTACATAGGCTGGAAAATTTATATACAATATTAATGGTATTCCCACGATAAAAATAAATATTCCATTGGAATATAAGAGATGTAAAATTGGTGGAAATCATCTTTAATCATTCCCCCCAAAAATATATTGTCTTTAACATCCACAAAAATTAAATTAAATATAAAAACCTGCCACAATGACACAATGGAAAGGGGAAAGTGTGTCATTCCATATCCCAATGCACGGGTAGGGGAATCACATTGAGATAAAGTTCCCTTTATATGTATCCTTAATGAGACTGAATAATGTTTTTTCATGTTAAATCATCTAAAGAATATTATTATAATTCAATATTGATTTTAATAAATATATATGCAATAGCAATTTGGTATTTTCAATTTATAAAATTTACAATGAAATATAAATTCATAATTGTAGTTGAATGTATTTTATTTTGAATTATTGATATTGTTTTTATATTTGGTTGTTATATATTTTTCCTTATAAAACTACACATGTTATTCAACTAGACTCGCTTGTTTGAACAATCAACAATTCTTACGGAAGTGTATATCATTTTAGAAAATGGTCACATGAGAAATTATCTTTATAAATCACGTATGAATCTTGTAGTAATGAATTTAATAAGACCGAACTTCTCAATAAGACCAATTTTTTGTATGAGTCATAATAAAAAAGTCTACATACCTGCATGTTATTTACTAATGTACAATAGGTTTTGAATGTTTTTATTTGTCGTTGATGTTTTAGGGGTCGTGGGAAAATAGTTCGACTTATTCTAGGGATATTGACTTGGGAAATGAAATGTGTTCCCTTACTGATCAATTTATATGACCAAGTAGGTTTTATCAGTACTTTCCAAAAAAGTGATAATAATATTTGTATTATTGTCGTGAAATTAATAACCATTAAAAAATATACATTTTATCAATGTTAAATTTTGTGTTGATAAGAACTATCATGATCAGCAAATAAAATTATATCAGATAAAACCAAAATTAATATCCATAAATATTATATCACTGCAATGTATTGTTTTGATGAGCAGTTTTCAATTTAGAGATGATAAAAAAATATTTTAAATGAAATAAACTATTATTAGGTGAATATATTTTAAAAATTATTTAAATATTAAAACAATAATAATAATTAATGTTATTATTTAATATAATATATTAAAGGAATAATTTTTATAAATGAGTGAAATTGAATAATTAATAATGAATTGAATACAAAAAATTTAAATAATTGGTTAGGATTTTTTAATTATATATATTATTTTAAAGAATAATAAAATTTAGTAAATATTACAATGAAGATGAATACATAGTCAAAATATTAATACAAAATAAATAAGTAAAATATTAATTTTATGAATAGTTACATGAACTGCAAACATGTAAAGAAAAAATTTATAACAATACTATAAAATGAATTTAAATAAATTATTTATATATATTTCATAAATTTTGAAAATATTAATTCTTAATAAATACAATTGAATGTGAATTAATAATATAGATTAATAATAAGAAAATAATAATAAAAATAGAAAATAATTATTTAAATTTTGAATGATTAATTGAAGTAATTGTATACACATACAAAAAATGTAAAAAATCATAAAAAATGAATTTACATATATTAATTATATAACATTCAATCATTTTAAAGGTATCAGTCTTTAATAATAGAAATTAAACAAATTTCAATAATAATAAAATTATAATTTTTTAACGATGTAAATATTTATATCATATAATTTTTTTAAAATGAATAAATTCAAAAAATATTATTAAAAAATTATTAGAAATGAATAAGTAATATAAAATAAAATCATAATAAAAATTAATAATCAAATTGAATAAGTTTAAAAATATTATAATTGAATATGTAATATTGATAAAATAAATTTCAAACAAATAAAAAATTGGGATTGAATCCTGACATTCTCCTGGGGGTATTTATGTCGCATGTAGTGACATTGGATGGTGGTGACATGGGCATGATGTGGGCCAGTGGTTATGTAGGCATGATGCAGGCCTGGTGACATAGATAAGTTGATGAAGGCATGATGTTGCATGGAGCCTTCTGGCCATGTTCTTGGGACACTTGGCCTCGGACCTATGGCATGTGTTATTGATCTATATCTACCCATATAGAAAGATGAATTTACATTCATTAAAAAAGAAAAAACTATAACCTAAAAATTGAATAAAAATGAATAAATAGGTTAAATATATATATTATGTACTATATGGTACAAATACACCAAAACAGACACAGACACCTCACCAAATTGTCAATGGTCTGGACAAAGCCCCTCCAAGAGATTACCCAGCAAAATGCAATATCCCCATAGACCTCTTCTTTATAGGTATTGTCCATATGACACATACAACTTATTCCCAGTCAACCATTCCTCTTAGGCCTCATCGTTATCGTGCATATCTATTGGGTTTATCACAATATATCGGTCATACCCTATAGAAAAATGATGGATAGTCCTTTACCATTCCTTATGCTTCCATTATCTCGCCCAACATTGTGCATAATTTCCATAAACGACCGTCAGACCACCACCCCCATCATCAATTGTGTGTCTGCCAATCTTAATCCTTGGTCAACAATTTATACAACAAGATCAGCACACCTAACTTTCTAGAAATTTCTACTGTGCATCAAATGCTTTCACTCGACTCATGTTACACTGAAACTGCCGCTGCATAAAGCCATCAATGGTGTTGGAGCACAGCCACCATCGTTCTTGGTTCCACTAGAATTTTATGCTCAAAACATTAGGGAATAATAGTTTTCTTCCCTCATACATCCACAATTCTACTATCCCACATAATTGATTCCATCCATGAAACATGGATGTTGAAACCCATATTGATCCTTTCACTTACAATAGTATCCAACCCACGCTATATTTCAATGGAATGCACTGCCATGATTGCAAAACATGTCCTTCAACGGCCCCATCAATCATTGACAGTCATCTTGAAGCACATCCTCATCATTTACCCTGGATTACATAAACAACTAAATGGTGTTTTGTATGGTGTATGTTGGGGTTCAATTTTATGGAAAAATCGTGTGTGTTGGAGTTGGTCTAACAAGAATCAATTATATAGATATCATACATACATAAAATATTATAATATAATAAAAACCCATGATTGAATATTAATAATATAAAAAATTATTTAATATATTTAATATTATTAAATATTTATGTATAAATCTTAAAATTTTTGTCAATATAAAAAATTTTGAAAATTTTAAAAAATCGAAAATGGAAAAAAATATGTACGAAATAATATTAAAATGAATAAATGAAATGAAAAGTTTTTCAAAAAAAGTTAAACATTTTATTTATATTAATAATTACATGAATGGAAAACATATTATATTGAATAAAATTAAATAAATAAATATTACATTTATCGCTATTTATTGAATTATTCTATATATTATTTGTATATTGAGAATAAAATATGTTATAAAAAAATTTATCTTTTAATAATTGTTAAAAGGTCCTCATTTAATTAAATATTTACATATTTATACAGGTTTAAATAAATAACATAATTGGATATATTACAAAAATATTATACAAATATATAATGATAATTAATAAATTACTTTTAATACTACAATTAGATAACTATTAAATACCAATAAATAATAATAAATCATTAATATAAAATACACGTACACATATACACACACAATATACAAATACACATTTAGAGAACACATACACGTACACAATCACATTGGCATAGGAATAAAAAAACATAAATATAATTATATATGAATGAATCCACACACATTCAAATTTATACATACACATATATACATACAAAAAAAACTTAAAAAAATACATATACACATACTCATACTCATACACATACACTTGTTGATACACATATAAATGTATCTTCATACACAAACACATCCATACAATTACATTCATTAGCATTCCCATACATACACATCAATACATATGACTATAAACACACATACATCATTAACATACACATATACACATACGCATGCTCATAAAAATGTACAAAAACATAAATATTCACATTCACAAATACATACATGAACACATACATAAACATACAGAAATATAGTTACACATAATCATACATATACACTTACACATACAAACACAATCACATGAAAATAAAAAACACATACACATGAATATACACACGTATGTACATAACTTGGCATACATATACATACAATAAAAACAAATAAATACATACAAATACACAATCACACACATATATATATATATTTATTTATTTATGAATTTATATGTACAAATACATGAACATGTACACATATGTATAACATAGACATACAATTACATACATGTCAATGCACGTATACAGAATCAAACATACAAATAGTAAACGTACATAACCACATGCACACACACAACACAACAAATTCATACACAAACAACACGTACATAAACACACACATATAGGCACACATATACAAATTCATATACAAATATAATTGAATTATTTAATTTTAATATAAATATAAAATTTCAAATATGAATCACATATTTAAATAAATACATGATTTATATATCCTATAATTGTTTCAATTAAATAGTAATAAATCATATTTATAATTAATATATAAACACTTTTTAATTAACATTTATAGACATACGTTATACATTTTCATTGAATAATATAAATTTTAATATTTTTTAAATATTAAATAAAAAATTGGATTCAATTTTTTAATTGTTATATAAACCTTTTATATATGTTATATTTATATATATAATTTTTGATATATAAATTTCAATTAAAAAAATATAAGAATGTATATATATTTATCAAATTAAATGTGTCATTTAGAAACCCTAAAAATTCATCATATTGGTAGGAATTTTATTATTGTTAGAAAAAAGAATTGAAAAATGGTACCCTTTTATTAGTGTTTTTAGCAGATGCATTGATTATAGAAATATATGAAATAATCTAACATGAATAAAAAAATTTATGGAATTGATAATGGTTGAAATTTGAAATTTAGTTTCTTGATAAAATTATGTCAGAATTATCAATTAGTATTAAATTATTAATTAAATGACTTAAAATTGGATAAATAAATATACAATATGACAATAAATTGTTTTTTTATACCATATGAAAAATTAAATTATTTTAACCAACCGGTTTTTCATTTTTGATAACAAAACATCTGAAACTGGTCATCCAACATTTCATGTTGGAAGAGAGGGAGTCTTTTCCTCATGACCCCTTTTGTCTGATACATTAGAAGTCTTTTCAAATTCAGACTCATCATTTAACACTTTCGTTTTCAGATTTCATCATCCTCGGTAGTGATGAATGATAGGTAGGTGACGAGAGATTAATTTCCAAACACCTCCATCTTAATGTGTTGCTTCTTGTAGTGGAAATTACACATATGGGGGTAGCGACCATCAAATACATATTCCCCCATTTGGCATGGTAGTCATTGTTGATGGGACATCGAGGCTTATCATGTGATAATGGGAATTAATAGTAGTAAGTCTTATTTATGGAGTGTCATGGAAGATCGTTTGAGAATTACTGGTCGTGTAGGATAGTGTTTATAGTAGGAGTTTTCAATTGGGTTCCATTGAGGATCGTCTGAAATTGGGTGGTGATAGTGGTAGGTGTTGTCGATGGGGCATCATGGTAGGTTGTTTTCAAAATAACATTGACTTATGTATCCATATCCCCCCTATATGTCCAAGTAGGAATTGTTGATGGGGCACCGTGATAGGTCATGGTGGTGACTGTCCATTGAAGAATTGTTTATGCGGTACTGTGGTTGGTAGAAAAGGTGATGGTTGTGGTTGGAAAAGACGTCTTAGTATTGTGGTATTTCGTTTGAGTAATTTTGGAGATAATCATATCCATATTCCCCTAGTTTGGAATGGAAATTTTGTTTTATTGGGATACATGGAAGGTTGTTCGAGAAAGGGTGGTTACATTCATATCCATCTCCCCCAAATTTTTCCTGGTAGGCAATATAAATAGGGTCTCGTGGAAGGGGGTCTATGAGAGGCTGGGAATCCCACGGAAAAATAGGGTGACGTGATGTGTCTAGGCCTACGTCTATGGAATTATGAAACAAAATGATGTAGCATAGAAGAGGTGTTTGAAATCATCATATATAACATTATTCAGGGACACCACTATTCTTCATTCATTTCCAATGCATCTTTTTTTCATCAACTAAAACATTGGTTCTTTACAGCCACAAAAACTCATAGAAAGGATGTAGTCTTATATTCCTCGACAAGTGCCTGTGTATATATAAACGTAATGAGTCCACATACAATTAATTTAAATGATGTCATTATTTTTTCTATTATTTATACTACCCATTATTTTCCTTATTTTCTTTTTTTCATTTCATATTTCAATATGTTCTAATGACATTATGGAACATGGAATGCTTTTTAATAAAATTGAAAATTCAACTGTGGTTTTACATTTAACAACAAAAACCCCATAAGAAAATCATGTCAATGTGTGTTTTAAAAAAAATCCCTTGATTTCTATATTTTTCTTTATAAATATTATATATTGAAAAATATTTAAAATTAACTATTTGAAATGTGTTTATTTAAATATAAACATAATAAGTTATATGTCAGTTATTTCCCTTAAATGAGTGAAAAAATGTTTTTTAATACAATGGTAAACTATTTTACATCAATTTTATTTATTAAAAGAAATATGATATTTATTAAAAATTTAATTATAAAATTTATTATGTAATTTATTAAAATAAAAATGTATATTGTATTATATAAAAATTTGTTTTAAAATTTTTAAATAATTATATTCAATGTGTAATCAATTATACATTTATTTTATATTAAATTAGGTTTATAATAATTCAACATATATATTTAGTTCAAAATATTATATATTAAATATGTGATGCATTTGTAATTATACATATAATCGATATAGTTACATTATAAAATATTGATGTTAATATATGATATTTATTTTATTTATAAATAAATATAATATGATGAAAGTAATATATTATATATCATTTATATGTTTTTTCATAAATACCTTTTATAGAGTTTTCATAAACACCTTAATTGGGAACCCTCACAATGGTCCCATCCAAAATAGAACATAAATTCTAATTCCAACACAAAACCAAAATCCCAATTGAAAATTTTCACAATGAATTTAAAATGAACACTAATATTTGGTTGTCGATAGGTTGTGTTGATACTTATGATGTTGAATGGAATAATGAGATATGTGATATAAATATAATAATTACCCATGAAAATTGTTGGGAGTGGTGCATGAGATGAAATCAGTACTCAGATATGGATGATTTATCAAATCATGAAGAAGAGACAATATTATTCTAAAATTGGTTTTATTTTGGGATTTTTCAGTAGGATGGTCATGGTATTGGAGTATATATTAGTAATTAGATGATATTTTTTGTTATTGAGGGGTTTTATTATGGTTTCAGATGCATAAGAAGCATCTAGTGTGTTAGTAACTATAATTGATTTTTTGAATTCGATTTTTCATTTAATAATGGTAAAAGTCATAAATGTCAGGACTAAAAATATTCTATCAAATATTCACATTGATAAGTACAACCCCCATATAGGATATTCATCATGTTAATTTTATTATTAACATAAATTATGACTTATGAAATTTTACCTAATCTTAGTATCCTTCTTCGACATATTAATTAAAAAAACATCTATCATGAGAAACCCAATGTTTCAATATTCACTAAAAACGATTTCATATTTGTTTACGAAATACATTACAGATCATGATCCATGATAAAAAATATATAAATATTGTAAATCCTAAGGACAATTATATACACCAAAAATAATTATATCCAATGATACATAACCATGATAAAATCTTATAGGACTGTATATTATCATAATCTCACATATTAAATGCATCAATGTAAACATGTCATAATGATAAGGGGTTACTAAATTTAGAATCTAAAGAAAACATCACATATATACTTATATGAATCCCATCAGTCATCAAAATAAATATTAAAATAAAATTTTTCTAGAGGTGAGGTCAATATCACATTATTTTCCATTTGATGAGTGCCTCTAAATATGATCCTCACCCCATGGTCTCTATTATAGTCTTCCCAAATAAATTATTAAAAATTTACCATAACCAATAATGTAAATATTATTCAATATCTATCATGGGAATAAAGTTTATTGGATAACATCATAAACAAAGGGATACCTAGTTGGCATTAAAAACTGTAATGATCCGGATTTTTCCATGTAATTTTTTTAAATAATGGAATTTTATGACTCTAAAAAAATTATTGGTGTGGGAATCCGTGGTCCTATGTTCCTATTTTTATGTTCTGAAATTTCTTTAAGGTACATTCAATAAACGCAATACTAGCATTTTATAACTTTTAAACTGATAATCGAATTAAAAATTCTGAGTGCATCATTGAATCTTCAGTGCCGCGATTCGTTTATGGGAGAAATTACATTTACCGTAGTTGGTCCTGAGAAGAAGTTATGTTTTGTGTCCATTAAAATAAATGAAATTAAATATTTTTATTATTTTATTTTATTTCTTTTCCACCAACAAATAAGCGAAGTGTGGGACCCGTTGTGACTTAGGCCAATGAATTGATTGACTACCCAAATCCTAAGTAACGATGTCATTGGGGAATTAAGAATATTCCTAATTTACGAGCCCCCATTAATTACCCATGTCATTACATACCCCCCCACCTAACCTATAAATATAGAGCATATGAAGGTGTATCGGACAAGCTTCTCCATGCAACGATGTTTTGTAGTAGTTTCGTAAAGCTTAGACCTTATATGATGATACTGATCCCAGTGGGAGGTGATGTGTGATACCGAAACCCCGAACTAGTGTTTGATGTTCAAGTAGTAGCTGGGGTGGCTTGTTGCAGGGATGGAGGACAATGACACTCCTTCAACTGAAAGTGCTCTCCAACATTTCAATGTAGGGGCTTGTGTTGATTGATTTTGGTTTTCCCTGCAGTTCTTTCTAAAATGATACGAAAGTGTCATATCATGAACAAGATGATATGTTAATTGATATCTATCTATATGAGGGTGATTTTCTTTTTTTTTGGATCAGTTTTTGAATCCAGGATTGAAGTCCAGTTGAACAATCCCTCGAAACTCCATCGAAATTATCATTATCGAGGAGGGTGTCGGCCGACACAAACAAGGCCTGAGCCAGTCGGTTTTTGCATTGATTGTGATCTCCAAATATTTAAGGCATCTTAAATCTAAATCAAGGCCAACTAAAGTGAGGTACATGGACCTCGGGGCCCGCAGTCACATTGAACGTTGGAAACAGGACCTAGTGCACGACATGCGGCCCGACGAATTCCCTACCACTTGCACCGGCACCAGAGGGGGTGCACAATGGAACTTTAGCGTCATGCAGTGGTGATGGTCGCATGTCCAGTGGATCATAGGAGGAAAAAAACCAAGGAGGTGCCCCCATACAGCCGTACGGTCGCGTCCTGCACCAGCTGCATTCGGAGTAGTGGCCAACTGTTCGACCTGTGGCTTGTGGACGAGGTGCAAGCCATAAGAACACCCGACAACAATGTTGCATCCAGTCAGTCATAGTTTGTTGGACCCATAGTGCGACATTAGGGAAACTCCCATTGTTTTACCATCTGACGTGGCTTCGAGGAACGCCAACCCTACCCAGATGCAATGTGTCCATGTGTCTCTGGAGGCCCACGCCGCCCGGAGGGTAGCCACGCTGGGTCATTCCAGCGGACCACCCCACCGACCTGTGGATTAGTCATTTTAGGTCAGTCTATGCAGGCGAGGTTGATCATAGTTGGGTTGACACATTTCGATCTTGTTCATCCCATGAAAAGCTGTGTTGGGCTAGTCTGACCAAAGCAGAGAAGACTCAGACGAAGTACCATATTTTTTCACAAAACATACCATAACTTCTAAACATGTCATTTTTTTGATGAACCAAATACCATGTCAGGTTCCTTAATACAAGGTGATATGTTTTAAGACATTCCACCACAGTTTTTTAAAATTATTGTGCACATCCGGGTTGGGTCCAGTATGAATCCAATCGGGCCCTCGTTACTAAAACAGTTGTATCTGGAAAATCATGCATCTGATTGATGAGTAGTTTGAGGATATGTGACTCTATTGAGGATACATATATCTTGGAATACTTTGTGATGAATTCCAATGATATCAAGATGCTTCATGTGTCTTGTGGAGTGTTTCTCTCATGTAGACAATGTATAGAACCTTGCGGTTGGCTGCGGCTGGAAGACTGCATGAAGTTAGGCACAGTGGGAAGCGGTTCTATGTGACCCAGCTGGCCCACTATGGGGAGTTGCTATGTGTGACCCAGATGACCCATTGTAATAAATAGGTGGAGTATCTCAGTTTTTCCACGGTGGGATTCAGATTTGTATGACAAGACATTCCCATGGTGGGATGCAGCTCTGTGTTACCCAGCTTGCCCACGGTAACCATCAGTGATGGGTACCACAACATTTCAAGGGTAGTGTGAAGCAGATCTGTGTGACCTGGTAGGCCCACTATACTCAATAGAAGAGGATTAATCGAGCATCCGTGGAGTTTGATGACATGTTATCCCTTACATCATTGACCTAAAGTGATTCCTTGTGTGAGCTGACGTGTGTTGTCTACATTCATTTCATTCATTGTAGTTTTTCATTTTTCTGGTCACTAGGTGTCCTACAGTGGTGTTGGGGTCCATACTGAGAATCATTATAATCCCCCCTGCATAAGAATCAGCCACACAATTTTGTGTATGGTGCAGACGATGTACAACATTGATTGTAGAAGAGGGAGTAAGGACTGGGTGGTGGTTGGAGCTGGACATTTTTTCGTGACGTGAAGCTGGGACTACAGATTATGAGTTGTACATAACCTTCAGGTAAGATCCATGGTGGATGATCCAGGAGCTTCCTTTCACATTTAAGTTTTTTTTCACTTTTTTAGTTTTACTTGTAATTATTGCAGTTGGGCTTGTATTTCGTCCCCCCATTACTTTCAGCACACTGTACTACATCAGTTTACTTAATAATTGCATTAGTGGAATTCTAGTCTATGTGATTGTCTTTTTTCCATTCTACATTGTGAGTTTTAACAGGTTTAAAGGTAATTCCTTCTCATTTTAGGGATAAACCTTTCTAGTTCAATTATACATCCCCTGGCCTATGGAAAGCGAACTTGAGGTAGTCAAAGCAGGGCCCCTGGGGATGGGTTCTAACAATGTGTTATCATAGGTGGTCAGTTCTATCTCAGAGACTAGGAGTCTGTGTTTTTTAAGAAATAATTTTGAGTATTGTGAGTTCTAACTTAAAGTTTTGGGAGTCCTGGGATGGTGTGTCATATGACGTATACAATCATTGGATCCATGAGTCCTAATTTTCAGCTCAATGCATGAAAATACTTGTTACGTTTTTGTTTTTTGATTTCAAATAAATGTCAGATCACCAGGTATAATGTTATATCTATGGAATATCTTGATTTATCTTTGAATTCAACTATGAGGATGACCAGGTAGGATCCAGATGTTGTAGGACAACCCTCTCAATGTTGAGGCATCTTTACATGGACCAAGGCTTGAGATGGCCCCACGGAGTGGTCCCCTAGTGCTACCACTACTTGATGGTCATCATATGAATCATGTGGTTCCATTAGATGATGTTCATTGGAATATAACCAATCATGATTTTCAGAGGCTGTGAAGTCCTAGGTTTAGGGGTGAGACAGACCCTCGAGTCACTCTGGACTGGCAAGAGGCCATGACTGGAGAATTCTATTTAGTGAGGACACCTCCCAACTAGATGTGATCTTAGCAGTGATCCTTCTATAAGGATTGGCTGGGAGATGGTGGAGCATGAACATCCAGGTTTATGATGAGGCTACCCTTACTTGGGCTGACTTCTAGAGGATTTTTGGGATATTTTTTCCCCATGACGTTGTAATCTGTGTGCATGCAGGAGCTGCATCACCTTAAGCAGCGCAACATGACAGTGGTCGAGTACGTGACAAGGTTCACAGAGCTTTCCTGCTACTATACAGATATGGTACGAGACCCTTTATTTAGGGATCATGCCTATGATAAGGGGTTATGATGGGAGATCAGGGATTCATTGGTTACCCCCATCATCCCCACCTAGACTGGGGTGCCAGAGTGGGACCTTCTTACAAAGAGATTCCTGACAGTGCATGCGCCGACAGCTGGGGCTTCCAACAATCCCCAGGCAGTAGATTTTCTGGCATGCCGCATGCATCAAGCATGTGGTCCCACATTGGAAATTCCTTTCATAGTGTTACCACATGACTCTAGGATTGAAGTACGAGGCTCCAAGTCTAGGGGTAATTAGTAGGGTGACAGACTGTGTTTTTCGTGCGGCGTGTAACGACCCAAAATTTCATTAATGGAAAATCCCTCTTGATCCAGTTAAATGTTTCTTTATGAAAAAAAAATGTTTTTATAAGATTTCAACTTCTTTAGTTTAACGTTAAGATTTGTGACCGTTACTTTTATAGCCGTTGAACAGTGATCATCTGGGTAGTTTAAATATAAGGCTTTAACGAACCAATTTCCTACTCAGACAAAGGATGCGATGGCCTCATCCAGTAGAATTGCCACATACGAAGCCCATTTGTTGGAGCTCGGAAAGGAGGTGGCGTCTTTGGGCTTTGCCCTTGACCAAGCCCAAGCTGAACTTCATCATGTCAAGCTCGAACGTGATCGTCTACGGGAAAAATGGAAGTTGATAGAGATTACCACTCGACCAATGTTATCTGAGCAACCCCAAGAGTCTGTCACCATAGCACACCTTACCCTTAGGTCTTATGCGGCTATTTTAAGGGGTTATGTAACAAATAAGTAGCACCATGTTCATGTACATTATTTTTTTGTATATAATAATGAATATAATTTTTGATACATTGTAATTAGCTTTTAAAGTACAAATGGTGTTTTTAGTTATTATTTAATTAAGAATTATATTTTATTGAATTAAAGGATTTTTTAATTAAATAATATTTTAATAAAATATTATTATTAATATTAAATTTATTTTTATTAAATATAAATGATCTTATAATTTTATGAATGCAATTAAAATTTTTTATTAAGGTTTGAAGGCCATTTCTGTCAAAACCCGTGAATTTTTTATAAATGTCGGTTTTATTTTAAAAGTGAAAATTCACATATTTAGAAAATTATTTAGATAAAATAAATATTATTTTTGGAATCAGGACGTCGAAATTATCCAATGGTGAATTTTTCATAATTTTCTGAGAGTCAAATTTTTGGGTAAAAATTAAATACCATTTAAATATATAATGTGTTTTATGGCATCATAATGACCCAATGGTGATGTAATAAAAAACCATAATCCTTATGTTCGGCCAATATATGTTTTATCATTAAAATAATGAGGTTTTGGGTTTGTTTGACTCACTTTTCAAAGCATTAATGGAGCCCTCAAGACTTATTCAACACTTTGCCTTTTTAAATTAATTTCCGTGGGAGTGTGACTCACCTCCACATAAGCAACCCTAATTTTTTAATATGTTCGGACCTTGGACTTGTAAAATATTTATTTCCTCTTTCCTTTTCCAGAAACCATGGGCAAATACCATGGGATGGTTTGTGGTTTGGATTATTTTAATATAAGTGGTCCCAAACCTAAATAATAAAGAATTATCTCACCTTTCCTATATAAACCCACCCAAGCTCACACTTCCTCCTCACCCAAAGACCTTGAAGTTCGTCCAACCTCTTCCCTAGTCTCTCTAGAATCCTCTCAAGGTGCCCCATGCTCCCATGAAGCCTCTCACAAGCCTCTCTCTAGCCTTTGGAAGCACACTTCCAAGTAAGGGTTTTTTCTTCCTTTCTCATTTTTTTCAATTTTTCTTTAAGTTGTATTGCCCATTTAATTTCATTTATGAATGTTGGGGTATGGTTTCTCACCTCTCCCATAATGCCCTCTTATTGTTTGAATGATGGGAGACCCCTTTCTCTCTCATTAAATGCCTCCCATGTACACCCGTTACTATGCCGAAATTCCGAAAGGAACTTCTCTCTCTTCTTTTACATTCAAGCAATACTTTTGTATCATGAATCTAAATTCCATTTCTATTGTTGGGACATGTATATATATGATCTCCTTACGGTCCATTACATGTAAATATGATGAGGAACCCCTTTCTCTCTCATCAAACTTTTTATGAATTCTTATGTCACGCAGTTACGATGCCGAAATCGCATCGATTTTCTAAGCCAATGTCTTTGTGTAGTGAATACCATGCCCATTTCTCCATCAAGGGTATTCACCTTTATGCACATATACATATTGATTTTAAAGTTTCGTGTATTAATTCCACATTCCTTTATCGTGGAATAAATGATTATGTTTTATGAATCCATGTTTTATGATCCATGTGGCACACTTATGCATGAAATGAAATGTTTAAGAAGGGTGCGCCCTGATAGCGCTCCAATGCATTGGGTAAAGTATAGTAACATGATACGTCATGTGCAATGAGTGTTGACTCATGCTAATTCAAGTGCAACGAGGGTTTACTCGTGCTTCAAGTGCAATGGGGGTTTACTCATGCTCCATGTGCAATGAGCCTTGGCACATGCTAATTCAATGTTAAGTGTTGTTGCCACATTTCCATGTTATGATTATCATGCTTTATCATGCCTTTATGTTCATGTCTCTCTTATGCTCTATTTATATGCCTATTTCCTAACATGTGTTGTACTCCTCATGTTATTCATTGTGTACTCCCTTACTGGGCTGTATAGCTCACCCTTTTCTTATGCATGTCCTCAGGTTATCCCATGCAATGCTAAGTACGAAAGAATGTAGTGGTCATGTAAAGGAAGTTTTCAATAAAGATGTTGTATTTCATGTTTAAAGTTTTTATGTAATGATCCTAATCCCCAAAGACACTAAACCTCTCTATCTTCTTTGTTGTATCAAGTGATGTTTTATGTAATAAAGCATGCTTAAGTTGTAATAAAAAGAAGGGTTGTCATAGTTGGTATCAGAGGATAGGTTTAGTTATTTTTGGGATTAGGAAACCCTAGTAAAGCCTTAGATACAAGACTAATCATAATAAAAACATCCCTAAGTTTTGGTAAATACTAAGTAAGTGGTTTATCAAACAAATACATCCCTGTCTGGATACGAGCAGGTAGAGGCGGCTCTGGAACAGATGTATCCTAGGGGTAAAACTCGAAAACACCTCTTTGAGCTAGACTCTAATGGGAACTGGTGCACGACAACAGGCCTTGCTGCACTCTTGGTTACGACACTCCCGGGGGATATGTTTTGATAAATTCACAATCTTAGTATGAACCCTTATTAAGGGAAAAATGCCCCTAAGGATATATGTTAGAAGGAAGATCATGAAAAGCCTGGATTGAACCCTATAGACTCATGAGTTAAAGAGATTAAATTTTATTTATAAGTCATAAAATTTTGTCTTTGGATTACCCTTTATGTGTTACCCCTAACTTTCCTTTTATTCCAGCCAATGTCCGGTAATAGGAGAACTCCGGCTAACAACCGTTGTGAAGATCAGTGTGATGATTGTACTTATGAGATGCCCAATCCAATGGGAGCGGGAATCGCGAACTTTGTCACGCTTCTCTATCAGCTAACTAAAGTTTTGAATAGAAACACTGGTCAAGAGGAACGTTCAACCCCCCCCCCCCCTAAGAAAGAACAAGTCGCTATTGAAAGCTTCTATAGACAAAGGCCTCCTACTTTTAGTGGATCATCCGATCCCACGATTGCTGAACAATGGATCAACTCCATTGAAAAGATATTCTCCATCCTCCAATGCTCTGAAAAAGAGAAGGTTCTCCTGGCGGCTTATCATATGGAGGGTGAAGCTGATCAATGGTGGACGTTGATCAAAAATACGAAGCCTGAGGAGGAGATCGAGGCTTTGGAATGGGAGGTATTCCGGAAGATGTTTTTCGATAAATATTTTCCACGCACCCTCCGTCTTAAGATGGAAAGGGACTTCCTTTCCCTCAATCAGAAAGATGAGGAATCTGTGGGAGCGTACGAGGAAAACTTCACAAGGCTTGCACGATACGCTTCCGGCTTTGTCATTACCCCCGAATGCAAGGTTGACCGCTTCTTTGGTGGGCTGAATCCTAGCTTGCAGAAAGCATTAGCGATCCGTGACTTCGACATCTATGAGGAAATTGTCCGATGTGCCCTCAAGGTTGAAATGGAGATCGGATAATCACATGGGTATCATGGGGACAAGAAGTGGATGGTGGACTTTAATTCTGGTGGTCCGATGGATAAATCCAACGGCGCTAAGAAATTCCAGCACCCCACTTGCCAAAAGTTTGGAAAGAAGCACCCTGGAAATTGCCTTAGGGGGACAAGAAAATGCTTCAAGTGTGGAAGAGAAGGGCACCTAGCTGTTAACTGTCACCAAGAAGGACCCGCGGCTGCGACGGAGGGGAGGAATGCTCCGTTCGAACCTCAACGCGTTGTTCAATGCTTCAAATGCAAAGAACCGGGTCATTTTGCGAATCAGTGCCATAATCCAAGGGTTATTGGAGGCAATCAACAACCTCCAAGACATCAAGGAAGAGCTTTTGCCATCACTTCTGCCGAAGTGAACCCCGACAATGAAGTGGTGATAGGTACGCTAGTTATTCATTCAAGAATAGTGAACGTACTCTTTGATTCAGGTTCTACGCATTCTTTTATATCTCAAAAGATTAGTAGAACAATCCCTGCACCACCACAAATCATGGAAGTAAAGATGTCAGTGAGTACGGCAAATGGGGAAATCATTGCATCCCATGAGTATAAGTCCCCCCCCGTTATAATCTGTGGATTAAATTTCCCGGCGAACCTCGTCATACTCCCTTTGGTGGAATTTGATGCAATTCTTGGCATGGATTGGCTTTCCTTATATAGAGCCAACATAAATTGTCGGGAGAGGGAAATCACACTCCATATGGAGAATCAACCCCCGATTCTTTACAAGTGTCAGGAGGAAGATGAATCTCTTTTAGCTCCATCATCTCAAGCATGGATATTACTGCCTTATGAGCATGCATATTTGGCTCAGATGATTGAGTCCAAGGAAGAAACCACCCTTGAAGAAATGCCTATTGTGAGGGAATTCGCTGACGTATTTCTCGAGGAACTTCCTGGTCTTCCTCCAAGAAGAGATGTTGAGTTCTCAATTGAACTTATACCTGGGCGCTACCAATATCCAAGACTCCATATATAATGGCTGTGGTTGAGCTTGAAGAACTGAAGAAACAACTACAGGAGAATCTGGATAAAGGGTTTATACGCCCAAGTGCATCACCATGGGGTGCACCAGTCCTCTTCTTCAAGAAGAATGATGGGTCAATGCGGATTTGCATCGATTATCGTGAACATAACAAAATCACGATAAAGAACAAGTATCCTCTCCCAAGAATCGATGACTTGTTTGATCAGCTGCGTGGAGCACAATACTTCTCCAAGGTCGACTTGCGGTCGGGATATTATCAAGTAAGGGTGAAGAAGGAAGATATCCCCCAGACTGCTTTTCATACAAGGTATGAGCACTATAAATTCATAGTAATTCCTTTTGGACTCACCAATGCTCCAGCAATATTCATGGACTTGATGAATAGAGTCTTTAGAGATTACCTAGATAAATTTGTGGTAGTCTTTATAGATGATATTCTAATATACTCAAAAACCAAGGAGGACCATGATGAGCATTTAAGAACTGTACTGGAGACTTTGCGCAAGGAGAAGCTCTATGCCAAGTGCAGCATGTGTGAGTTCTGGTTGAAGGAGGTCTCATTCTTGGGCCATATCATCACAAGCAATGGGATATCTGTGGACCCCTCCAAAACAGATGCAATTGAGGGATGGCCGAGGCCAACATTGGTAACTGATATCCGTAGCTTCTTGGGGTTAGCTGGATATTATCGACGATTTGTGAGAAACTTCTCACGATTGTCCAACCCTCTTACCAAGCTAACTCGAAAGGGAGTAAAGTTTGCTTGGAGTTATGAATGCGAAGAAAGCTTCAAGGAGTTGAAAAGGAGGCTTATCACTGCACATGTGCTCACTTTACCCACAAGTGGGGAGCTTTTTGTGGTATTCAGTGATGCTTCAAAGAAGGGATTAGGATGTGTGCTGATGCAGAATGATAAAGTGATATCTTATTCTTCAAGACATTTGAAAATCCATGAGCGAAACTATCCAACGCACGATCTGGAGTTGGCGGCGGTAATCTTTGCCTTGATAATCTGGCGGCATTATCTCTATGAAGAGAAATGTGAGATATATACTGACCACAAGAGTCTTAAATATATATTCACACAGAAAGAGCTTAATATGAGCCATAGAAGATGGATAGAGCTCATAAAGGATTATGACTGTTCAATACATTACCACCCTGGGAAGGCGAACAAGGTGGCGGATGCCCTAAGTAGGAAGGATCCAGCAATTCTATCAATGATGAGAATTGAGAAGGATCCAATCTTCTTAGACTTGATGAAGATGGACGTGGGAATCAAAAAGAAGGGAACATCATCAATCCTTTCACAAATGATTGCTCAACCATCTCTTTTGGAAAGGTTAAAGGATGCTCAAAAGGATGATGCGAGAATCCAAGAAAAAGTGGAAGCTATCAAAAAGGTAAAATCCTCAGAGTTTAATGTTAATGAAGAAGGAATTGCGCGGTTTGGGAAAAGACTATGTGTCCCATCATGTTCGGAGCTGAAGAAGGAACTTTTGGTTGAAGCACATAGTTCAAATTTCTCTATTCACCCAGGGAGTACAAAGATGTATCGAGATCTCCGAGAAAACTTTTGGTGGGATAATATGAAGAAGGAGATCGCCGAATATACATCAAATTGCCTGGTGTGTCAGCAAGTGAAGGCAGAGAGGCAGAAGTCTAAGGGGATGATTCAACCATTGCCCATACCCGAATGGAAATGGGAGAAAATCACCATGGACATCGTCACTGGACTTCCAAGGACATCAAAAAGCAACAATGCAATCTGGGTTATTGTGGATCGTCTTACAAAGACTGCACACTTCATTGCTATTCGAGAGGATTTCTCTTTGGATCAACTGGAATAGATATATATCAGGGAGGTGGTACGGTTTCCTGGAGTACCACTATCTATTGTGTCTGACCGAGATCCAAGATTTACCTCTAAGTTTTGGAAGAGTCTTCAACGTGCTCTGAATACTGAACTGAACTTCAGTACGGCCTATCATCCTCAAACTGATGGCCAATCCGAGCGGACTATCCAAACACTTGAGGATATGTTGAGAGCGTGCTCAATGGACATTAAAGGAGGATGGGATCAACATCTTCCTCTAGTTGAGTTCTCTTATAATAATAGTTTCCACTCGAGCATCCAAATGGCACCATATGAAGCCCTGTATGGTAAAAGGTGTAGAACACCGGCATGTTGGGATGAGGTTGGTGAACGTAAGCTGCTTGGACCAGAAATGGTCGAAGAAATGGTGGAGAAGGTGAAAACCATTCAGCAGCATATCAAGGCAGCCCAAAGTCGACAGAAGAGTTATGCAGATAATCGTCGATGAGACCTTGAGTTTAAAGTCGGAGACATGGTGTTTTTACGCATATATCCGTGGAAGAAGGTCATGAGGTTTGGAAAGAAAGGGAAGTTATGTCCAAGGTACATCGGCCCCTTCGAGATTCTTGATCGTGTTGGGGCTGTGACCTATCGACTAGCACTTCCACCTACTATGGACAAGGTGCATGATGTCTTCCATGTATCCCTCTTAAGGAAGTACATACCAGACCCTTCACATGTACTCTCTTCTGAGGTGGTACAATTAGAAGACGATCTTTCTTATGAGGAGAAACTAGTGATGATCTTGGATCGTAGAGAAAAAGTTCTACGAAATAAGACAATGCCCCTCGTCAAGGTGTTGTGGAGAAACCACAAGTTTGAAGAAGCAACTTGGGAGTCGAAGGATATGATGAATCTAAGTTACCCACATTTGTTTTAGTGTGGGAAAAGGAAAATTTCGAGGGCGAAATTTCTTAAGGGTGGAATGTTGTAACGACCCAAAATTTCATTAATGGAAAATCCCTCTTGATCCAGGTAAATGTTTCTTTATGAAAAAAAAATGTTTTTATAAGATTTCAACTTCTTTAGTTTAACGTTAAGATTTGTGACCGTTACTTTTATAGACTTTGAACAGTGATCATCTGGGTAGTTTAAATATAAGGCTTTAACGAACCAATTTCCTACTCAGAAAAAGGAAGCGATGGCCTCATCCAGTAGAATTGCCGCATACGAAGCCCATTTGTCGGAGCTCGGAAAGGAGGTGGCGTCTTTGGGCTTTGCCCTTGACCAAGCCCAAGAGTCTGTCACCATCGCACACCTTATCCTTAGGTCTTATGCGGCTATTTTAAGGGGTTATGTAACAAATAAGTAGCACCATGTTCATGTACATTATTTTTTTGTATATAATAATGAATATAATTTTTGATACATTGTAATTAGTTTTTAAAGTACAAATGGTGTTTTTAGTTATTATTTAATTAAGAATTATATTTTATTGAATTAAAGGATTTTTTAATTAAATAATATTTTAATAAAATATTATTATTAATATTAAATTTATTTTTATTAAATATAAATGATCTTATAATTTTATGAATGCAATTAAAAATTTTTATTAAGGTTTGAAGGCCATTTCGGTCAAAACACCTGAATTTTTTATAAATGTCGGTTTTATTTTAAAAGTGAAAATTCACATATTTAGAAAATTATTTAGATAAAATAAATATTATTTTTTGAATCAGGACGTCCAAATTATCCAACGGTGAATTTTTCATAATTTTTTGAGACAGTCAAATTTTTGGGTAAAAATTAAATACCATTTAAATATATAATGTGTTTTATGACATCATAATGACCCAATGGTGATGTAATAAAATACCATAATCCTTATGTTCGGCCCATATATGTTTTATCATTAAAATAATGAGGTTTTGGGTTTGTTTGACTCACTTTTCAAAGCATTAATGGAGCCCTCAAGACTTATTCAACACTTTGCCTTTTTAAATTAATTTCCATGGGAGTGTGACTCACCTCCACATAAGCAACCCTAATTTTTTAATAACTTCGGACCTTGGACATGTAAAATATTGTTTTCCTGTTTCCTTTTCCAGAAACCATGGGCAAATAACATGGGATGGTTTGTTGTTTAGATTATTTTAATATAAGTGGTCCCAAACCTAAATAATAAAGACTTCTCTCACCTTTCCTATATAAACCCACCCAAGCTCCCACTTCCTCCTCACCCAAAGCCCTTGAAGTTCGTCCAACCTCTGCCCTACTCTCTCTAGAATCCTCTCAAGGTTCCCCAAGCTCCCATGAAGCCTCTCACAAGCCTCTCTCTATCCTTTGGAAGCACACTTCCAAGTAAGGGTTTTTTCTTCCTTTCTCATTTTTGTCAATTTTTCTTTAAGTTGTATTGCCCATTTAATTTCATTTATGAATGTTGGGGTATGGTTTAGCACCTCTCCAATAATGCCCTCTTATTGTTTGAATGATGGTATACCCCTTTTTATCTCATTAAATGCCTCCCATTTACACCCGTTACTATGCCGAAATTCTGAAAGGAACTTCTCTCTCTTCTTTTACATTCAAGCAATACTTTTGTATCATGAATCTAAATTCCATTTCTATTGTTGGTACATGTATATATATGATCTCCTTACTGTCCATTACATGTAAATATGATGAGGAACCCCTTTCTCTCTCATCAACCTTTTTATGAATTCTTATGTCACGCCATTACGCTGCCGAAATCGCATCGATTTTCTAAGCCAATGTCTTTGTGTAGTGAATACCATGCCCATTTCTCCATCAAGGGTATTCACCTTTATGAAGATATACATATTGATTGTAAAGTTTCATGTATGAATTCCACATTCCTTTATCGTGGAATAAATGATTATGTTTTATGAATCCATGTTTTATGATCCATGTGGCACACTTATGCATGAAATGAAATGTTTAAGAAGGGTGCGCCCTGATAGCGCTCCAATGCATTGGGTAAAGTATAGTATCATGATACGTCATGTGCAATGAGTGTTGAATCATTCTAATTCAAGTGCAACGAGGGTTTACTCGTGCTTCAAGTGCAATGAGGGTTTACTCATGCTCCATGTGCAATGAGCCTTGGCTCATGCTAATTCAATGTTAAGTGTTGTTGCCACATTTCCATGTTATGATTATCATGCTTTATCATGCCTTTATGTTCATGTCTCTCTTATGCTCTATTGATATGCCTATTTCCTAAAATGTGTTTTACTCCTCATTTTATTCATTGTGTACTCCCTTACTGGGCTGTATAGCTCACCCTTTTCTTATGCATGTCCTCAGGTTATCCCATGCAATGCTAAGTACGAAGGAATTTAGTGGTCATGTAAAGGAAGTTTTCAATAAAGATGTTGTATTTAAAGTTTAATGTTTTTATGTAATGATCCTAAGCCCCAAAGACACTAAACCTCTCGATCTTCTTTGTTGTATCAAGTGAAGTTTTATGTAATAAAGCATGCTTAAGTTGTAATAAAAAGCAGGGTTGTCATACGGCGGATAGGGCATCATGTCCCGTGACATCCAGAACCTCTGTAAGGAAGACCAACAGATGGTCAAGGGACCGTCAAGGCATAATAAGTGGTTGGAATGATGAAATTCATAGTGAGGAGGATGTGGAAGGGGATCCGGTCGTGCATCAAGATGTGGGTAGTGATTCGAGGTGTTATCACAACAACCTCCAGGAGGTCCACCCAGACCACTGGGAGCAGGTGGACAGGTGTGAGCTCAGATCCCGGAAGCTGAGGCATACGACCACGACACCCTAGAGATAATTAGAGAAATGATATATGTATACTTCACCATACTTTCAGTTCTTAAAGACACAAGTTCCAGAAACTCTTTTATTGTCGTTTCCCACATTTGGAGCTCATAAATTCTAATAGAGCAGGTTGCATAATACTTATGACTAGAGACTCCTACGAGAGAGAATTAGATTATTACACGTTGGTTCTTTTAGTATAATAATACTCTTGATGGTGAGAGTTTAATATGTGATCTATTAGTAGAAGATCGAGGAATTATGACTTCATCATAGGTATGAAACTGTTATCCACAGTCCATGCTCAGATCGACTATATTAAGCGCAATGATTGGTGCATCCACATGGATGGGACCAGGTTTTCCGTCAATGGATAGAAGGGAACCTTTTCATCACATTATAGACATACCCAGATGAGGCTTCAATCGATTACTCATACGTTGTATATACTTACCCTCTAGGTAGTTGATGTTTTGTGTCCTAACTATCTAGTAGAGGTGTACCAATATGATGATGTCATCATTGATGATGTCCTAAGACTACCTCAATGCAGAGAGGTAGTCTATTGAATCGATCTATACATTAGGAAAACAACTATATATTCACCAATATATCATATGGATCCACGATGATTCGTCGTATACAGGTATAGTTGGAGGACATATAGGGAAACAAGATCGTAAGACCTAGTGTTTCTCTACGGGAAGACCCAATTTTGTTCTCCAAGAAGGCAGAAAATAGTTTGAGACTATTTTTGGACTATCGATACCGGAACCAGATAACCAATAAGAACAAGTATCTACATGCGATAATTGATAAACATTTCGATCATCTATAGGGAGCTCGTTGGTTTGCAAAAATAGTCCTTAGATCTGGCTATCATCAGCCTTCTTTATGAGAGGAGGATGTGTAGAAGACTACCTTCCGATGTCGGTATGGACACAATGAGTTCTTCGTTATTCCATTTGGAGTGACCAAAGACCCTGTAGTGTTCATGGGACTCATTAACATGATCATCTAGACAAACATTGGTCAAATAGTAGTAGTCTTCATCTACGGCTTCTTGATATACTCTGCGATGATAGAAGTAGTGCTTGCTTGGGAGACACCGAGGAGTGTGACCGGGGTGCGATATTTCCTAGGGTTGGATGGATACTACCATAGATTGTTTCCTGACTTTTTTAGAATTTTGGAACCTTTTCTTGATTTGGAGAAGATGGGGAATTCATTTGTATGGACGAAGTTATTTTTAAGTATTTTTGTTGAGCGGAGACAAATACTGACGAGTGGTCCCATCATGAGGCAACCAGAAGATGGTGTGGGGTATGTAGTCTACTGCGACGAATCAGGGACCAGACTTCGGTTTGTAGGGATGTATGAGCAAGCAGCGATCACCTAATGATAGTGTTAGCTGAGGCAACATGAGTAGAACTGTGCTACCCATTACCTTGAGTTAGTATCAGTTGTCTTCTCCTTAATGATATCGAGGCATTACCTGATGGGAGAACTTTTAAAGTTATTCTATGATCATAATAGTCTAATGTATATCTTCTCTGAGAAGGACCTGAACATGAGACATTAGTGATGGCTATAGTTCCTATAGGACTATGACTTTTAGATAGTATATATTCCTAGAAAGGGGAATGTGGTAGCATATGCACTAAGAAGGACGTTTGGCTTTCACATGCTGAGTGAGGCGACAAAATAGTTAGTTGTGTAGCATATATCCTTTGTGGATAATAATGCTTCCACATACCACTAGTTTAGGACTATCACTCCCCTTCTTCATCATATATTTTGAGAGGCATAGCTTGGAGATGTTGATTGTGAGGCTCAATGTGCTCAGATATCCTCGGGACAAGTACATAATGAATTTTTTGAAGGTGGGGAGAAGTTCATCCACTTCATGGGATTTACCATTGAACCAATGGTGCTATAGGAGGAGGTATTGAGGGAATTCCATGTGTCCCCTCCAGTGGTACATCTTGATGTGGTAATGAAGTACCGGGACCACTGACATCAGCACTGGTAACCAGAGATGAAGAAAGTTGTAGCATATTTTCTTTCATGATTCCACACTTGTCAGTAAGTGATGGTCGTGCATTATGTTCCAGCTGTCTTTGGAAAACCACTGGTTGTGCCTGAGTGGAAGTGGGATTGGATCTCGATGGATAATTTGATAGGGCTTCCATGTTCGTCCAGGGGACAAAATTCTATCTGGGTGATCTTTTACAGACTCACGAAGTTGACCACCATCCACCCATTCAGAGAGTAGGGATCAGTAGAGATATTGGGATTCCTCTACAATCAAAAGAACGTGGGACTCCATGTGGTGACTTTGACTATCAACTCTTACCATGAGGCACGTTCACATTACGGTTGTGGAAAGGAATGCATGTGGCATTCGGTACACAACTACATTTGAGAACTACCATTAATACTTGGATGAAGGGATAAATAGAGAGGACCATCCAGAAATAGTATGAAAAGCTTTGATCTTGCGTAATTGATTTTGGCCATAGTCGGGAGGATCACTTGACCTTGTTGGAGTTTTCATACCACAACAGTTACCACTCCACCATCGGTATGAAACCATTCGAGGCCTTGAACAGTCGAACTTACAGATCACCTCTATGTTGTACAGACCCATGGGAGTCATTACTTATGGGACCAGAGATGGTACGGCCAACCGTTGAGAGTGTGCGGATCCTCGAAGAGTGGATGGAGACCACGCAAAAAGCAGGAAGAAGTCTTATGCTAACCGGACGAGGAGACCATGGAGGTCTAGGAGAGGACCATGTATTATAGCGATTCTCTTTTATATGGGGACTAAAAATATTTGGCTGAGGTGGAAAATTATCACCGAGTTTTATCGGACTATTTCTGATTATTTGGAGGATAGGTGACGTGGAATTCAACTTGGAACATCCCCCATAGTTGGAGAGGGTTCACATCATCTTCCACGTATCTCAGCTGAAGAGATACGTGAAATACCCATCTCACGTCATCGATCATAGAGAGCTGGATTTGGATGATGGGGAGACGTTTAAGAAGGTTATAGTACAGATTGAGTACTGAAAGAAGAAATTCATTCATGGGCGGTCGATATCTCTGGTACACGATTACTAGTTTCATGGTAACCTCCCAGAGATCACGTAGGGGCGGGAGGCTGATATTCATTCTCAATATCCCTATTTGTTTCTTTAGTCTATGATGTGTCTTTCAGGGATGAAAATCACTATGGTAGGGAGAATTTAAAGACCTAGATTATTGTATGTAAATATTTTTTTAATTAATGTAATTTAATGACTCTCCAAATATTTACGCCGTGTGAATCCAATGTCTGGTTTTCCTGCAATTAATTTTTGAAAATTTTTAGGGTACATTCATTAAACACGTAACTATATTTTTCTATCTTTTAAACTAGTGCTCAGATTAATAATTTTAGGGCACATTTGAATCCAGAGTTCCATGATTCGCTTATGATAGACATTACATTGACTACTGAAGGTCTCGAGAAGAAGCTACATTTTGTGACATTTAAATTAAATGAAATGAAAAAAAATTATTATTTTATATTATTTTTTTCCACCAATAGATAATTTGATTGTGGGACCAATAGTGATTTAATCCATTGAATGGCTTGGATTATAGAACCCAATGTAACAATGTTATTGGGGAATTATGAAGGTTCCTAATTTATAAGGCCCCATTAATTCACCACGCCGTTACATACCCACCCCTCTCCTATAAATATAGAGATTGGGGTGGGGTATCAGATAGGATTCACCAAACAGAAAAGTGTTGTAGGTGTGTCATAACGTCAAGCCCTTAGAAGAAATATCTGATCCTAGTGGAATGTGACTTGCGACACCGAAACCCTGAACTAGAGTTTGACGTTTGATAAGCTGTCGGGGTAGCTTGTTGTGGTGGCGATGAACAATGATACACCCTCAACATTAATTGCTCTCCAACATTTTTGAGGTAGGGGTTTTATTGATTGAATTTGGTTTAATTTTCAATTATTTCTAAAATGATAAAAATGGGTCAACTCATGAATAATATAATCGGTTAATCAATATATATGTGTGGTACGATGTATTTTTTTGGGATTGGTCTTGGAATCGTGTCTTGAAATACAGTAGAACTTTCCCCTGAAACTCCCCAAGAAATATCTCTAATGAGGAGGGCGCAGGACGACACGAACAAGGGCCAAGCCCCTACATTTTTGAGTTGATTGTAATCTCCCAATTTTGAAGGTGAAGACAAGCTGAATTAGGGCCTACCACAGTGAAGGATGCATAACCAAGAGCCCTCATGTGATGAAGACACAAGAAATAAGCCCCGGTGAGTGACCAATGGCCCGATGAACACCCAGCTGCCGACACCAATGCAGACTGGATGTTCAGAAGAGAAGAGGAAGGGTAAGCCCTCGATGGTGTTCCCACACAGCAGTAGGTCCATGACCTGCAATTGCCACGGTGGGAGAAGAGGCCGCTAGTTCGTCCAGCAGTCAGCAGACGGCGCATGCGCAAGCGACGAACCCGGAGGCAAGGTCGCGACTCGTCGACCAGAGCATGGTGGACCCGCAACACCATGTGGTTCCACATTAGGTCAACCATTGTCCGAAGACCCACTGACATGGATCTGTGCCACATTAGCCCTACCCAGACACACTGCATCTAGGGGTCTCTCGAGGACCTTGCCGCTAGGTGGGAGGCACCGCCAGGTCGGCTCAGTATGCTGACCTGCGGCCCAGAGGCCAGACCCACAGCCCAGTTGGGTCAGCGCAGCTCCAATGGGATGGGTTTACCCGTGTCTGGTTGACCCAGGTCGATCCGAGACATCCCATTCCAAAATGGATCAGTCCGGTACGACCACAGCGTATCGGACCCGAAACTTGTTCCGTATTATTTCACAAAACAATCCCTAACATGTAAACATGATGACCATTTGAATAACTATATATAGCATCAGGATCCTTAGGATAATGTAATAATTTTTGAGACACACCACCTGAGTTTTGGAGAATTATGGAGCATGGATGGGTTGGGTCTAATAGAAATCCAACCAGGCCCTCGAACTAAAACGCTCATACCTCACAAATTGTGCATCTGATTCATTATTTGATTGAGGATTTGGGAATCCATTTAGGAAACATATCTTTTGACGTACATTTTTTTGTCTTCCATGGTCATCATGTTGAGATTAGTGGCTTCAGGAGCATTTCTCCCAAGAAGACAACATATGGAACCATGTGGTTGGCTAAGACCTGAAGACTGCTTGACATTTGGAATAGTGGGAAGTGGCTCTGTGTGACCCAGCATGCCAACAATGGTGAGTAGCTTTGTGTGACCCGACATAAACATGTTACTTGTCAGGAGGAGTACCTTAGTCTGTCCATGGTGCGAAGCATATCTGTGTGACCTGACATGCCTAGAGTGGGAAGCACATCTGTGTGACCCGACATACCCATAGTACCAATTAGGGATGGGTACCACAATATTTCAAGGTTAGTGGTAAGTGTCTCTTTGAGACCCGGAAGACTCATTGTACATGACATAGGAGGAGATCTCTAGAAGGTGATGAGTTTAATGGTGTTATAAACCATCTATCCTTGACCTAAAGTTATACCTGGTGTGAGCTGACTTGTGTTGTGTATATTGGCTTCAGGCATTGTGTCTTTTCCATTGTGGAAATACAGGAGACCTACATGGGTCTCGAGATCCCTATTGAGTATCGTTATACTCACCCTATTTGGGATTCAACTACACATTTTTTTCTCTAGTGAAGAAGATAAACAACATTGACTGAGTCAGAGTGAGTGAGGATAGGGTGGTGCTTGGAGCTAGAATTTTTGGCATGACATGATGCATGGACTACAGATCATTTGTTGTACCAACCCTTCAGGGAGGATCCTTGGTGAATGATCCAAGATATTCCTTTCACATTTTTTTGGTTTTGTACTTTATCAGTTTTACTAGTACTTTTTCTAGTTGGGATAGTATTCTGACCTCCCATTACATTCAATGAACTTTACTGCAACAGTTTACTTCATAGTTGCTTTTGTAGTGTTCTAGTCTGTGTGGATACTTATTGTTTCATTCTAATATGTGGGTTTGTATATGTTTGAAGTAATGGACTTTCTGTTTTAGGTATATGGATTTCTGGTGCAAGCCACCAGCCCCATGACAATATAAGATGGGATTGGGTTAGTCAAGACATTGGACTCGGGGGACATTTCGTGATAAAAACATTAATCGATGCAGTCAAATCATTGACGTCGTGAAAAATTTTTCTCAAACTTTTAACATTCAACCATGTTTATATATTTACCAATAAAAATATATTCTTATCTAAAGATGAATATTTTAACTGATAAGACAAAATCATTATTTTAAGAACATTATCTCATTCAATACAAGTTAAAGATGGATCATATGATTTTCAATACGTGGGATTCAGATATTCCCATGATTTGACTCCTATATGTTGAAATTATCACATTTTGTCATATATTAAGAAAATAAATGCATTGGTACATCTATGATTGATTTATATGAAAATAAATATCAGTATTCACGAAATTATTCTATCATGAGTAATTTTGGGGAATTTGTTGAAGGTTTATTTGAACAAAATCCCTATAGAACAACCCTATATAAAAAAATTATAGGTTCCTCAAAATGGGTTATATTTTTTATAAATGGATATGTTCATGTTGAAAATCCATTTATAGATAGAAGATTATTTGATTTTATAACACTTTGGTAAAAAAATTTCTCTTTGATATTCGAGTGAGGTATGAATTTGGATATGTATGTCATTATGAATGAGAAACTATTATGAAAATTCAATCCTCTTGTTCTGTAAAAACGATAAATTTCATTTCAAAACATAAAAAATATTTTTGGATGATAAATTCCTAGTGTTAAATATTACCTGATGCTTTGAAGTAGTTTAATGAGGGATTGAGAACTGGAAACAAAATCAGTTACTGGATTTTCCTTGATAATAATTACTATATTGTAGAAATTTATTCAAATGTTAAGGAACACATTTTTCTTGGCATTGTAGTGGGATTTATTCAAAATTATCATCTAGTTATTTATTATTTGAAATCATAAACATACAAAAACCTATTTACATTTAACACATTTAATTTTATATTTAATTGAATTAAATGTTATTTTTTATATAACTACATTTACATAGTGATTCAGAAAAATAAATTCTTGATGATGAAATATGGCTACTTTTCCCTAGGTGAATGTTTTTTATTTATTTTGAATAGTGAAACCTTTGGTAAGTGTTTTATGGATTTCTATTTGAATATTAGAGATTTTATTTGAACATCATAGCACCATTAAAAATTAATTGATGAAAGTAGGTGTGATCATAGATTTTATGTTATCGATTACATGAGGGATGTCCTTTGTTTTTTATATTCAAGCCTTTGAGTAAAACTAGTCATATAATGCATCATATTATTGAGATATTGATTCAAAAAATATAACTAATTTCAGAAGGATCATTTTGCGAAATAATCATGAAAATATGAGCATGTGTGATAGGTTTTTAGTTAGTGAAAAATGTTTTTAAATAAAATTTTATTTATTAAATGTAATCGCACACATTATATTACAAACACAAAACCACTAAGCTACAACGTTTTTAGGGATGTTATTTTGATAAAAATTTATATGTAAATTTTTTTTATTCTAGTATTTATTAAATTTTTTTTGATAAAATAATTCATTAGAAATGTGAAGACCATTACCAACTCTTTTAAAAACAATTGTTATAGTCCTAAATTAATGGTTTTCCAAACCATTGATATATGAATTGAGAATTTTGGTACTTTTACAAAGGGTTTTGGAAAAACTATTAGAATAGTTTCCTTAATAGTAAGCTATACTGACGATTTTATCCACACTGTATGCATACCAATCACCAATACCAACAGTTTTGTAAAAATCATTGGTATAATGTCATTTTATTGGATACATGCCAGCAATTTTTATAAATCATTGGTATAGATCTCACCAATTCTGATTGTTTTTTAAAAAAATAGAATATGGTCTTATGATGGTTTGAATATAAAAGGTTTTGGTCAAACCCTTTGTATAGGGTAATCATATGTTACCTATAGCATCATTTTCTCAAAACCATTGGTATAGTTAAAATTTCAAGTATTGTTGAAAATGGATTTAAACTTCTTAAAAAATAATACAATGAACTGGAGAACCCACTACGATGCATTAATACCATTAATAGTGAAATTACACTTTTATTCGATGATTAAATTTTCTCCATCCTCTCTCAATGGATACCATCAATACAGTGAGTAATGTATAATATTCAATGATTGTTGGATCCAAAAAATAATGGATGGAAATCATTTAACCAGTGATAATACAACATAGATGATCACATACCACATCAATCAATCTAATAGAATATCTTCATAAGATATTTTCATCCACATTAATGTTAAATGCATTGAATAGAGGTGGGATCCACTTACTTATGTAAGGAGACAAGAAAAGTTTATTAATCTGAATCTCATTATGCTACCAAATTTAATTCTAGGCACATCAGATAATCAAGGAACTATACTGGTGGAACATATCAAGTAAATGAGTTTCTGCTTCACTAAATAAGAATGAAATAAAATTATCCTCATTATTATGACATTCCATTAGGAGAAACAGTAAATGGATTATTTCCATTAAATATTTCTATAAAAAGGTTCAAACCATGGGCGGGACTGCTAGGGGATATATGCATTTATTAAAATATACATTGATCATTATCTGTATTCTATGGGAAAATGTACACCTATATTTCCACATAGAAAATCCCATGAATACATTAGTCGAACATAGATTTCCTTGTATATATATTTTATGCAAGGAAAACTCATAATAACCCTCTAATCCCTTTCGTAGAACCGCGCATCATGTTTATCAAAACACCATATGTTATTAGCATCATTAATACAAGAGAAAATATAGGCATCCTACCAATCAGAAACCACAATGTGTGTGGACATAATCCCAAATTTATAATCAAGCCATGGGACCCTCCATGCATTGAATTTGGCTTCATCTATGGTCCTCCATGTTAGACTATTATGAAGAAGAACACTCGATCCCTTGTGGAATAATTAAAAAATACCTATGGTGGGGGCTAATGGTTACCTAGTAAAATCTCGTATGGGGGAAATATTTGGGTTTAATGATATGGGTGGATGGGGAACCGTGTTTATAAATCAGGCTTCATCAATTATTTTCTAAAAGATATATCTTGATCATGTGCATTTATTGATAGCACATACATCCAAAAGGATTACAGATGTATAGATTATCCCAATCCAAAAAATGTAATTTCTAATATCTTTTATAACCCACATGAACATGACAAATTTAGTGTGAATTTGGTCCATCAAAAATCTTGGTATCTGAAATAAATACATATCATCAATTGTTATTTATTGAGCTACATCTTATATAACTTGTTACATCCCTACTTTAGAGACCCTCTTAAAATATCATCCCTGAATTTTTCTTTCCTGGCATGTCGATGATGCTTGAGAAAACCAATATTTGTTTGAGAAAAAGTCATAGGGATCCAAATATATTTTTTCTGTTTTTCAACCACTATAACAACCGAGTATTAGAATATATTTTTCTTTCTATACTGGTCTCTCCCGAGATGATAAAAATATCTTGATTTCTCATATATTTGGATGAATTAAAAATTAAATATAAATTCTTAAAGAGTGATCCTTGATAAAAAAAATACCATCAGCATTGAATATTTGGAAAATAGGTGTACATATTCTATAAACATCCACCCCATAAAATATGTTTTCTTTAGCTTCCAAAACAATTAAATTAACTACAACACTAGCAATGGAGACACATTGAGAAAGGGAAAATGGGTCTCCCTACCTGAAGCCACTGGTATTGGAGAAGCAATGAGAGAGGGATCCATTGATGTTGATCACTTAGGTTTTTCAATAATGTTTCATGAAGTCCCATGAGACGAATAATAATATTATAATGCACTGTTTATTTAAATAATAATTCATGGAATCAAAATTAAGAATTTTCCATTTCTAAAAATTATAATTATTTGGGAATTACAAATTGTAGTTGAATTTATTTTATTTAGAATTATAGATATAGATTTGTAGAATATGTTTTTATTGATTGGAATTTATTATACTAAGATTGTGATTCATCCAATCTTTCTTAAGTGAACATTCAACATTACTCGTGGAAGTGAAAATCATTTTAAATAAATACTTCATAATAAATTACCTTTATAAACCACATATGAGTCATCAAAAAAGGAATTTCATAATTCTAAACTGCTCACCATTACTATTTTTTATGATGCATAATAAAAAAAATTGCAGGAAGTTGCAAGAGTTTCACTCAAATACCTTAGGTTTTGAGTAGTTTAATTCATCCAATCTGTTCAAAGGGATTGGAAAAAAAGGTTTACATCGATGATAGAGCATGAATTGGGAAAAGAAACATGTTCCAAATGTGTGCAATTTAAGTTACTATTAAGGGTTTATCAATTCCCTCCAAAAGGTGATGATTAGTATGAGTTTTATTAGTGTGAAATTAAAAACCACTATAAAGATAATTTTTATCAGTGAAATATTTTTCAATGATAAAACATATCATTACCCTTCCTAAAATTATATTTGATAAAATCAATATTTATCAACACTAATATTATACATATGATATATATATATATATTTCTGTTTTATGAGATCATATTCATATTACATCTGATAAAAAATATTTATAATAAAATAAATAAATACTATATTAGTATATATAAGAAATAAATAAATTCATGAAAAATTAAAAATAATTAACTTTATAAATTAATAAATAATAAAAAATGCTTGATTATAAAAATTGAGTGTAATGGAATAACTAAAAATAAATTGACCCCAAAATAATAATAAATTGGTTATGTTTTTTTAAATATATGTATATATACATATATATTATAAAATTAAAAAAATATATATTAAATTGAAGATGAAAACATAGAAAAATTTTAAAACCTTGTAAATACAAAATTAAATTTTGAATAATTACCTGAATTATTACCATGTACAATAAAATTGATGAAAATATTAAAAAACATTTAAATAAATTAATTTTAATGATTTCAAACATATCAAAATATTACAACTTAGTAAATAAAATTTATTGAGTATTAATAAAATAAATTTAAGACATGCTATGAATATTAAATCAAATTACAAAATTATGGAAAATTTCAATCACTAATTAAATTAATTTTAAACTCTTACAAATATTTATAAAGTCTTAAAAAATCATTTAAAGAAATCATTTATATGAATTTATAACATTTTAAAGGAATTACACAATATTAAATGAAAGTTAATAAATATTAATCATATAAATGAAAATAAATTATAAAATTAAAACATTCTAAATAATAATGTATAGTAAAATATTACAAAAGGAATAAATTTAAAAAAACCCAAAAGTTTAAATATTGAAAATAAATAATTTATATTAAATGGAAGCATTTTTAAAATTATTAAATAAAATTAAAAAAGTTGAAAACATTAATAAGTTATTTTTATGATTAATTACAAATATTACGTACACATGATAAAAAGTGTTCGAATCCTAGCATTCCCCATGGGGGATTTTCATCGCATGAAGTGACATTGGAAGGCATTGACATTGGCATGATGTGGGCAGACAGTGATGCAAGCATGACGCAAGCCTGGTGATACAGACTTGATGATGCAGGCATGATGCTACACCGAGCCTTTAGGAAATTTCATGTGCCACCTGGCCTTCGGACTACAAGCTATGTAACGGATCTCCGTCTAACCCGAGGGAGTGTGTCCAATTCTTTCATAAAAAAAAAGAAAAAAATTACACATAATAAATCAATGAAAATAAATAAATAGATAATATATATATATATATATATAAGGTACTCACGGGTACAAATTTAGCAACATACAAAAACACCTCACCCATCAGCCAATAGGGAGGCCATAGCCCACACCTCATCCCAAGGGATAACCCAGCTATATTAATTATGCCCATCAACCTCTTTTTTATTGATATTGTCCATAAGACCCATACATCTTATGCATTGACCAACATGGGCCATATGTCGATCCATTATTGTACACCTCTATAGTTATTCTCACATCCAATTTGGCCTCCTCTACAAACAAATGACGGACAGGCCGCAACTACGCTTTACACATCCATTATCTCACTCAACGTCATCAAGTATTGTCGTATATGACCGTCGAACCATAACCCCTACTGTTAATTGTGTGTTCGCTGACATGAATAACTGATCAAGAAATACATTCATCACATCAAATCATTGAGCTTCACAGACACATCGATCATGCATCCCAAGCTATCTCTTGACCATTACAATGTCGACACCACCGCTGCATGAGGTCGTCATCAGTGACGTGGCACCACCATTGTCACTTTTGGGTCCCCCACCATTCTATGCCCTCAAAATTATCAATGATGAGTCATTTCCCCCCCCCCCAACATCCATAATCATACAATCCCATGAATTCATCACCTCTCGAGAAACATACCGCTCAAGACCTATTTGGGATCCTTGTGATGACACCACAATACAACCCTCACCCTCTCTCGGTGGTACGCACAGTCAATAGTGCAAAGAAAGACGTTCAAAAACCCCATCTTTCATTAGAAGTCATCATGAAGAACATCCATATCATTTTCATTTTATTAAATAAACAATTAAATCTTGTTAGGAATGGCATGCATTGGGGATTAATTTCAGAGAAATAGGGTGTGGGTTGGAGACGGTTATATAAGAATCGATTATATGTTTTTCTAACATATTAAGTATATTAAAAAACAACAAATAATATTGAATAAATATTAATCATGTCAATTACAAGCATATTAAAAATATTTACGAAATTAAATAAGTATTTATTACTTTTAAAAAATTATTAAATTCAAAATATATTAAAATTATTAAATACCGAAAAGGAATAAAATAATTAATTAAGATTAAAAATGATTTCATAAAATGAAATATTTTTTTAAACAAATTAATTTATTTATAAAATTAATTATACAAATTGAAAAAATATAAAATTTAATAAAAATATATAAAAAATAATATTAAAACTTCTATTTATTGATGTATGCACTGGATTAATTGTATATCGAAATTATAATAGGTTATTAAAAATTTTATTTTTTATTAATTGATAAATATCTTATATTTAATTAAATATATAAATATTTAATAATATATAAATAAATATCAAATCTGAATATTTTAATAAAGGGTTAAATGACTACATAAAAAATGAATAAATTATTGAAATGACTTAATCTAGATAGAGTTTAAAAAAAATAACATTAAATTAATAAACAAGGAGACATTTACACACATATATTGACATAGACATACATGTACACACACATACACAATATTAACAGACACATAATGGAAAACACATACACATAGACATACACATACACATAGCAATATAAAGGTACATATACGTGTATGTACACATACACATACATACCGTTACATACACATGAATTCATATTCGAACATATCTATACATACACATATATACATACACATACAACATAATCAAATACATATACACTTACAAATACTAATATGAATACACATGTACATACACATACAAATGTATATGAATTAACATAAACATGATTATTCATATATATATATATATACACACACATCCATAGAAATTCATACATGTTCATTCACATTCATACACATCTATACATATGAATATATACAAACATACAACATTAACATAACCATATACCCATACACATGCACATATACATGTACAAAAAAAATTCATATATACACATAGGCATACATTCACCTATACATTATCATACTCAAATTTACTTTAAAATACTCATACATACACACAAACACATTAGCATGCACATAAAAAAACATACACACAAACATACATATGTGAACAAACATATACATACAATAATTTTTTTTGAATACATACAAATACACTTACACATACACATACAGATATATATGTATATTTATGCATATATACGTACACATTCATGTACACATACACATATGTATTACATACACATACAATTACAAACATGCTTATGCACATATATATACACACATAAAAACCATAAATGTTGATAAACACACACCCAAACACACAACATAAAATAATAGATGAATACACTAACAACACATACATAGAAAAACTCATAAAACCGTTCATATACGAATGTATATACATATATTATTAACTTTTATATAAAACATTTATGTATAAAATATATTTTAATATATATACATGGTGAAATATATATAATATTTTAAAATATATACGAATTTATTTATATATATATATATATATTATCATACTCAATGATTCATTTAGTAACCATAATATAAAAGTGGTCAAAATTGTAAGACATTTAACAATGTTATAAAAATTTATAGTAAATGGAACCATTTTATTAGGGATTTTTAGCACATGTATTCAATATTTCCCCATATGCTGTAGTGTAACATGAACATTGAAAATATGTAATTTCTAATTGGTGAAATTTCAAATTTAATGGATTCATTAAATTTAATGACAATTATAATTTATTATTAAATTCATAATATCATGAATTGTAAATTCATCATTAAATATAGAAAATTAAAATAATGTAATTGTTTAATTTTTTTTGGGTATAATTAGAATAGATTCATCTGTCGTTTGTTCATGAAAAATAACTATAAATCTGAAATATGATGTCTGGTGGTGCATGTTTGGATGGAAAGGCATAACATAGAGTACCACGTTTTTTTGATAAATAAGATGTCGTTTCACATCTGGGCTCAATGTTTTTAACTTCAAGAATCGGTGTGGTTTATCATTAATAGTGGTGAATGGATGGTAGGGTCTAAAAGTGTCTTTTTTGGACTCCTCAATCCTGCAGGGATTCCTCTGGTCCGGAGAATTACAGATATGGATGGGATGACCAACATATCCATCTTCCCCCACTAGGCATGGTAGGTGTGGTCGATGGGGAATCGTGTTAGAACGTATAATAAAGGGTTGGGGCACTGGTAGGCATTGAAGAATGTGTGTCATGGTATATCATATGAGAATGGGTGTTGCGGGATGGTGGTTACAATGGAACTCATTATTGATGCGGTTTGGTGGAAAATGATCTTAGAATGGGCGGTGACATTGATAAGAGTAGTGAATTGGGTTCTGTGGAAGGTCACCTGAAAAACGGAGGTAACATAAATATACATCTTCCCACTTTCTGGCCTGGTAGATAGTCTGGTTTTGGCCCTGTAAATTGTAGAATGTGCAGTAATAGTGGTAGGCCTTATCGATGGGGTTTCGTGGAATGTCGTTCGAGAATGGGTGGGGACAGTCATATCCACCATACAAATCACTGGCCTGGTAGGCATTGTTGATGGGGACCTGTGGAAGGTTGTTAGAGAAATTATGGTGATGTTCATGTCCATCTTCCCCCATCCAGCCAGGTACATGTTATAGATGGGGCGTTGTGGCAGATCATCTTAGAGATTTTAGGGAATCCCGTGAGGAGAGAGGGGTACAAGACACACCTGGACCATCGTATGTGGAATGGTGACACAACATGTTTTAAGGGTATTGAAGACCTCATATAGAACCATATTCATAGACCCTAGAATCTTCTTCACACTCGAACAATGCATCATTATTTCATCAACCAAAAAATTAGTTCTCTATAGAAGGAAAAACACAATTAATGGATGGTTTCTTCTAAACATTAGACCATTTGTATGTGTGTCTAAATACACACATCATGTCCAAATACCAGTTTCGACTAATTTGAATTTTTTTATTACCTTCTCTATAATTTCACATCTCCATTATTTTCATTAACATATTTTTTTAATGGTTCAATGTGTTTTTACATAATTAAGGAACAAGTTCTCTCTTTGTAACAACCCCTAAATTGTAAACATAGTTTTACTATAAAAATATTTTAATATATAGATTTATATATAATTAAAATAAACGAATAATATTTGTAAAATGATTTTCATTAAATATAATAAATGTAATTATATTGGTTAATTAATTTTATTTTAAGTTAATTATAACACTTATAATTAATAGTACCTATTATTTATTTATTTCGAATTAATTTTCAAAAGACAAATATTATTTTTCTTTAATAAAAATATTATCTTAAAATAGAAATATTTTTTGTAATATAGAATTTTTTTACGACATAATAAATGTGTAAATATTTTTTGAAGATTATTTTTTAAGGAAATATATTTTATAAATATAAGTTATATATTTTGTTTTTGTTTTATACATTATATAAAATATATATATATATATAAGTATTAAAATAATAAAAAAGACACATTTTTTATTAAATAATGAAATTCTAATTATTTAGTAAAAGAAAAAACTATATATATATATTTAAAACCTAAAAAATTTTATATATAAAAAAATAATATACATAAAGGGATAAAAAATGTTCAACCATTTATATACATAAAAACTTGCATGTTTAAAAAGATATGGTCGACATGTTTTGATAAAACAAAATTATTAATAAAAAATTGAATTTTAATAATATAATAAAAACATAATTATGTATTTTCCGAAAGAAAATAGAACGATAAATAATCAATGATACGTGACTGACTAATAAAAAAGAAGTGATGAATTAGATTATAAGTATTAATATTTTAATGATTACACCATAAATTAATAATAAATTTAAACTTAAAACTATTAAAAAAATATGAGGTTCTATTCCACCTACCATTGTGATGATCTACAAGGAAAATACCCAAGGTAAATCCCTAATCCCACCATATCATTTCACTGGATATCAACAAACATGAATATTTTTAAAAATTTATCATCAATTATTTTGTTACCATTGATCAAATTTATTTTCTATCATTGTATTTAATTATTGAAACTTGACATATGAAAATATATAATAACGTTTTATTTAAACCATCAATTTTTGCATAAAAAATCTGACCATCATCTCCGAAAGTTCCCTGATTTTGATCTGCCCAGTTTCCAATATCGAAAATCTACCTACTAGCCCAAAAATTGTTAAGGATTCATATAATTGAATCAAATTAATTGTTTTACAATGAATTATATATATATGTGTGTGTGTATGTGTCTGTGTATGTTTGTGTGTGTGTGTGTGTCTATACACAAACATACATATATATTACATTCAATTTTTAGTTTATTTGGACAGTGTTTATGTTGTTTTACATTTTACTTCAGAACCTATATAGGTAACTGTTCATGGAATGTAATAATTGTTGAGTGTATTTTTAGTTATCTTTTTATAAAAATAATACCCACATCATTTAAAATTGATGATCTCTAGTTCTAGGTTCTGGTCATTATATATTGTATTAGAGATACAGTCCAGTTAATTTTAGAAAATTTGATCAAAATAAATAATTTCAATTTGGCCTCCCGTGTAAAAAAATTCCCTTGTGTGCCCAAACTAATTACGAGGACACAATTATTTTGATGGATGCATAATGTAACAGCCAAAAAATTATGAACATTGTTTTATTGTAAAAATATTATATTAAATTTATTTATATGTATCTAAAAATTTTTGATAATATTTTTAATATGGGTTCCATAATAAATAATATATAATTTTTTTATATTAAATTTATTATAAGTTAATTATAATAGTTATAATTAATTATACCTATTATTTATTTTTTTCATATTAATATTCAAATGGAAAATATGGTTCTGCATTGTTATAGAATTATATATTAAAATTAGTTTATTTTTTTTGTAAAATAGAATTTTTCTTATAATGTTAACTAACAGTAAAACATGATTATATAAAATATTAATTATTATTAAGATGATATATTTTTTCAATGTAATAGATATATTATGTTTTATATAACAGTTCTAAATTTTAAATATAAATAATTATTATATTATCAAAAAAACACATCATATTTATTTTTTATATAAAAATGTAATTATAATTATTTATATTAAAATAATAATTATAAATAATTAATTAAGAATTTTAAAAACTGTATAATTTTATATATAAAAATATGAATTTAGTTTATGTTTTAAAAATTGTTCAAACCG
The DNA here is from genome assembly GCA_963277665.1 of Viscum album. Taxonomy (NCBI): domain Eukaryota; kingdom Viridiplantae; phylum Streptophyta; class Magnoliopsida; order Santalales; family Viscaceae; genus Viscum; species Viscum album. The sequence continues at coordinate 693,765,475 of OY728152.1, forward strand.
TTATATGTATAAGAATATACTTTATTAAAAAGAATATTTATTATTTGTCAAACAACTCGAATATTTTTCTATAAATTTTGTATCAATTTTATATTTTAAATTTTAACATTTTATTTTCCATAAACATCTCTAATTATTGCAACATGTCATATAAAAACATTTAAACTTTTCTTTTGTTAAACCATCACATTTCACATCAAATCACTCGACACTCATCCCCCCAAAATCCCCCATTTTGGTTTGCTCAATTTCATGTTTCCGAAAATACATCAATTGAGCAAAAAACATGTATGTTCTCAATTAATTTTAACAAATTAATTGTTTTACAAAGGGTTATATATATTCATGTGTGTATATGTACATTAATACTCATATATAACCACTTATTTTCATTGTATATGAAAATGGATTATTTTGCTTAATTTTTATAAGATACTAGATGGTAAATGTTCATGGTTTGTAATAAATATTTTGTGTATTTTTAGTAATAGTTTTATATACAAAATACACCAAATATATTAGTGCTGAACCTAGGTTGTGGATAAAGGACTTCGGTTTTTTAATTACATTATAAATACATGTATTTCTTAATACATAGAACAAAAAAACCACATAAAAACCATGTCAATGTTTGGTACACAAAACAGGCCATGCCTTCTATATTCTTCCTTATATATTTGATACATTAAAAAAAGTAAAAATTTAAAATAAGAATTATGAAATTTTTAATATAAATTAAATACGTTATAAATCCCTTATGTTTCACAATATAGTGATAATATTTATTTATATTGAAATGATAACTTATTTTACAATAATTATATATATTAAATAAACTATATTATTTATTAAAAATAAAAGTATTTAAATTATTATGTTCATAATTATAATATTAAATGTATATTTTATTAAATAAACAATCATTTTAAATGATTTTAATAAGAAAAATGTTCTATTGATTTTATTTATATGTTATATTAAATTAATTTTAACCAAATTCAATACATATATTTAGATATTAATATAATATATTTTAATATTATTAAAATATTTATTCTAAATCATATTCAATATAATTAGGTAATAATATATTAATACTATTAAATTATATTTATTTATGAATATTGTTGATCAAATGAATTAAATATGTGATGCATTATTATATATAAATAATGTTAATAAATAATATTTATAATATATTGATGTTAATATATGTTGTTTATTTTATTTATAAATGAATATAATATTGTGATGTTAATATATTATATATCAATTACATAATTTTTTTAACAAATATATATTTTACTATTATCTTAAATATAATTTTTATAGGTTAAGTGGGAACCCTCACAAAGGATCCATCAGTAAAAAAAATTAAAATTCCAACACAAAACTAAATTTCAAATTGAAATGTATTTTTGTGATTTTAAACATGTCCTTGATTTTGGGTTGGTGGTAGTGTTTTATGTTTCCTATGATGTTGAGGGGATTTATGAGATATCTGATGGCATTTTTTATTTCCCTATAAAATGCTTGGGTGTGGTGGATTATATGACATCACTACTCGGGTATGGATGATGTATCAAATCATGACCAAGACACAATATTCTACTCATTTTTGTTTTATTTGAGGAGTTTTTAGTAGGAATGTCTGGGGATAGGTGAATCTCAGAGTCATTGGAAGATATTGTTTGGTTCTAATGGGATTTATGAATGTTTTAGATCCAATAGATACTTCTGGGGGTGAATAACCATAATGGTTTTATCGGTTTCGATGCATCATTTGTAAAATTATACAAGACGTAAAAGTCATGACATAAACAATTCCCTCAAATATTTAAATAGAGAGGTCCATAAACCATAGATAATAATTTGAATGTTAATTTTATTTATTTATTTAAATCGTATCTTAAGAAATGGTACCTCATCATAGGATCCTTCCTCAAAATATTAATTAATAATCCATCAATCCTGACATACCTAATGTATCCATCATCTCCGTATACTATATTTTCGTGGAATATGAAATACATTACAGTGAATTTTTCATGATGGACCTTAATAAAAAATTTAAAGGCAGTAGAGCATTACACACACAAACTAATATTAATATAAAATTACACATAAGCATGAAAAATTCCAATAGGAGGGTATATTATAATAATCCTACATTTGAATCCATCATTGGAAACCTCTCAGTAGGTTAAAAGTTGATAAATTTGGAATCTAATGAAAGTATAACATGTGTACATATAAGTTTCCCCTAAATAATAAAAATAAATGTTACAAGAGAATTATGTAGGAGGAATGGTTAATATAAATTTATTTTCAATTTTAAGTGTTCCTCCAACGTAGATCATCACAATATAGTCTATATTTATCTCTTTCCAAAAAAAATGAATACAAATTTTTTAATTCAATAAATTAATTTTTCTTCTATATATAGAAATGGAATCAAGCCAATTTCATAACATCTAGAGTAATGGTATATATGGTTGAAATTACAGAACGTTAACTGATGCATTCAAATCATTGATGTTGAGACAAAACATTTCCCCATATCTAACATCCCAATATGTTCGGATTTTAAAAATTCAAAATATCTTTTTATATAGAGTTAAATAATGATAGTGATAATAATAAATCATTATGTATTTCTGAATATCTCATTCCATTCATGTAAAAGATGGATCAATTTATTTTCTATTATCCAATTAATGTACATTGGTTGATTTTGGATAATTATAATATCCTACATCAATTTCCCAATATAAGGATATATGTGGACAATATTTTCAATCATTTTACTAAAATATTAGAATCCTCATTTGACACAAAGGAATTTTAGGGTCTTTTTAATTATATAGAAGATTAATTTTCATTTAGGGAGTGGAATTAAATGTTCATTAAAAGCACCAACCATTTTTTTGGAATGTCTACAAATTATTATTATAGCTTCCCATCTTTCATACAGTGAGTTGGAGTTCAAATATCTATCAATATCATTATAAAAAATATACACTTATTAATATATGCGAATATAAATTTTAATAATTATATTTATCAACCCAAATGAAGATATGTTGGATTAAGGTGATATTTGTTAATTTTTAACTTAATACCCATCATTTTGTTCATGCATGATTGACTGAAAAAAATAATTCATATATTTCTCAATATAGTTCTTTACCCCCAACAACATAGCTATACATTTCGTTTTAATCGAAAAGGAATGTGATCTTGAACTCGATAAAATTCATGGTTAGGGTCTCTTATTATATTGTATTAATGTTTTTATATTCTATTATTGGAATCCCATGTAATAATGATCCAATACATTATTTTTTTTAAAACTATTTTTTATCAATCATTCAAGAAGTTATTTCAAAATGTACATGATATTTGGGGTTTGTGTATAAAATTCCTATAGTATATGTTCACAAATAGAAAAATGTTTAATGGATTGTGGTTCTTCTTCCTAGAAATGTTATAAAATGTGATTACTTTTTTAAAAATTATCCATGTGATTAGTAGGGATACATGGTAAATAGAAAAAATTAAAAACCCCTTATGATTTTGGAAGGGGGAACACATTGGGGTGATATATGTTATATTTCATTAATACTTTTGTTGGAGATTTAGATATTCCCATTATTCATCTCCTAGATGCCTCAAATCTCACATTTTGTCATAAATTATGAAGATAATATCATTGGGTTTTCAACGAAACATTTATAAGAAAATAAATATCTTATTTCAATAAATGATTCTATCATGATCAACATTGGGGTACTAGATGATGGTTTATTATACCAAAATTCCTATAACAAATCTCGATATATAAATTTTCTATGTTCCTCACAATTGTGGGAATTTATGATAGATTGATATGTCTTTGTTTAAATTCCATTTATTGTTCTGGGATTCAATTATATTATAACCCTTTGAGAGAAAAATATTCCACATTGAATTATAGTGAGGTATGAATTTATATAAGCATGTATTTATGATTGAGAAAGTATTATGAATTTGGATGCCTCATATTCTGTAACAATGAGAAATGAGTTTTCAAAAAATAAAACACAATTTGGGATTGGAACATCACAGGGATACCTTGACTCATTAAATTATGTTTGATCAGTTAAGACTCATTATAATTAGTGACATTATTTTCATTGATAACAATTACTACATAATAAAAATGTATTCATAAAATGAAAAAAATATGATTTCGAGCATTGTAGATGGATTTAATCAAAACTATAATTTTTTTATTAATTAGTTAGAATACCTACCTTATAAAAAGAATTTTACATATAAAAATTTCATTTTATATGTAAATTCATTAAAAACTATGGGTAATATAACATGATTTTCAATGTGAATTAAAAAAATAAATTCTTGAACATAATATAAGGCTTCATATCCCCAGGTGAATGTTTTTTATTTTATCAAAAATAGTTCTACATTCAGTTGGTGTTTGAAGGATTTCCATCGGTAGATGACAGATTACATTTCAACTTCATAGTATCATTTAAAAATGAATTGATGGTATTTTGTGTGATCATAGATTTTGAGTTATAAATTACTGGAAAGATGTCCTATTATTTGTGTTTATAGAATATCAAGTCAAACTAGTCACAATATGTATTAGACTGACATGAAATTGATTCAAAAAACTTCAATAATGACTGAAGGATAATTTTTGTAAAGAAACTGAAAAATATGAGCATTTGTTATTGGTTTTTGGTTAGTGAAAATTTATTTTAGAAAAAAATTCACTTATAATTTGAAATCATACACAATATGTTTCAAACCCAAAACCAATATGGAAAAATGTATTTGAGATAGATAATATGATAAATATGTGTATTTATATTTATATTTATTCATTTATGTACAAAATTTTATTTGATAAAATAATTCATTAAAAAAATTATAACATTTATCAATTGAATGGAAAAAAATGGTATTGAACTATACAAATGGTATTCCAAACCTTGGATATAAGTATTTTAAATTTTGGTACATTTATGATTTTTTTTTGGATAACCTATTTGTATAGGTTCTATAAATTTTTGACATACTGACATTTTGTGTAAAACCATTGGTATAACTATGACCTTTACTATGTGATTTTTCAAAAATAATGGCATAAAATCATATGATGGTTTTCATACAAATGGTTTTCATCAAATCATTGGTATTTGATCATCTTATGGTTACTATACCAATAGTTTCTAAAAAAACCATTGGTATATTTCAAATTCATAGTAGTGTTGAAAATGGATTTAACCGTCTAATCCAATAATCCGATGGGCTGGAAACCACACGATGATGCATTAATAACATTAATAATTAAATTACATCAAGATTCCATGATGAAATTTTCCATCCTCTCTCATTGGAGAATATCAATATAGTGAATAATGAATAAGATTCAACCACTGGTGGATTCCAAAAATAATTTATATAAAGCATTCAAGTTGTGATAAAGCAACCTAAATGATCACATTCTAGAAGAAGCAATCCAGTTGAAACTCATATGATGATTGTTGCAACAAAATTAATTATAAATACATGGGATGGTGTGGGGGTTCCACATACAGAAGTGAGAAGATGGGAAGTGGTTATTAAGCTGAATATAATTATGCTTCCAAATCAAAATCTAGGATATAGCCTACTTGAATCAATGGGATTCATGTTATTAACTGTTGGTAAAAACGTGGTCTTATTGTTACTCCCATTAAAACGAAAATAAGTTATAGAGGTAGAATACTATATATTTGGGGATGAAAAAAGTTGACATTTAGAATTTGTTCCCAAAACCATTCACCATGTCTACAATATTATCTTTATTTGGGTTCTATGCATTCCAGATGATCTTGGACCGTTGATGGTTGATCATTGTATATATAGAAGTTTCTACATCACTAATGTGAAAGGGTATCAATTTATCCTCTTTAATATGTTGTACAATTAAAAAATAATTCAAATGGAGTATTCCCATATAATAATTCAATTTTAATGTTAAGAAATTGTGGGGGACTACATGGGGTCATAGGAATATACCAAATTCATCTTTTTCTATTATTTGTATTATGTGGGCCAACATAAACCTATAATTTCTCAAATAGTCCCCAAATATTCATTATTCGAACACATTTTTCTTGGATTTTATCATCTTAGTAATTAATACTCAGAATAACCCTCTAATACCTTTGGTTGAACCATACATTCAATTTATCAAAACGCCATCTGTTATTGGTTTAATTAAAATAATAGAGAATAACAACATCCTCCCTATCAGAAACTACGAGGGATGTGGCGAATCATAAATTTATAAACAAGGAATGGGACCCTACTCATCAGGAATTTTATTCTGTCTATGGTCCTTCATAATAGTCTTTTTTTATGAGTAACACTCGATCCCCTGAGGCATACCCAAAAAAATATAGGGCATGGGATTAAGGCTACATCGAAAAATCATATATGGGGGTAATATTTGGATTTAATGATATGAGTTCATATGAAAAATTGTTTATGAATTATCATTTATTATATCTTTTAAAAAAGATCAATCATGATCATACACGTGAATTTATATCCCATACCTCAAAAGGGATTAGAGATTGATAGATTATCCTTATCCAACAAAAGTCCTTATTCCACATTTCGTACCCCACCAAAACATGTCAATGTGATATTGAATTTGGTAAATAAAAAATTAAGGTAGCATAAATAAATAAATATTATCTATTTGAATCAATTGATATACATCCTTTATATGTTCTTCCTTTTCTACATTAGATACACTCTATAAATTCAATCCCTGAAATTTTGTCTAACTTGCCCATGATGCTCGAGAAAAAAAATTATATTTCATAGACCATATATCACAAGGATCAGAAAATAATTATTATGTTTACCTACCACATGAATACTTGGGGATTGGAAAATATATTCCATTCTACAAGCGGTCTCACACAAGCTGACAGAAATATCTATTTTGGAATAATTAATCAATTTCTTATATATTGGGATAAGCTGGAAAATAGATATGCATTATTAAAGAGTGTCTCTTAAGATAAATACATATAACATTGGTAAATTAGAAATGTGAAACCTTGAACAATGAATTATGTTGTCTTTATCTTCCAAATAAATTAAATTAGAAATAAAACCACCAATCAATGAAAACTAGAAATGGGAAAGTGGGCCCCTAAATCAGAACCCCCTGGTATTGGTGAAGCATTGGGAGAGAGTTCCAATGATATTGATCTAGAAGGATACTCATAAATTTTTCTTGATCTTTAATCAGTATAATAACTATAATATAATTATTATTTTTAATTAAATAATCATGTGTGGAATCATACTTTGGAATTTTCAATTTCTAAAAATTATAATGAAATAGTAATTCTTAATTGTAGTTGTATGTATTTTAGTTTGAATTATTGAAATTATTTCACAGAGTAGAATGTTATTAATTGGATCTTAGTATACTACACATGTTATTCATCAATGGTTTCTTATAAGTACTTTGAGAAATATTTGGGGATGATTAAATCAGGTTACAAAATGGTGGTATAAGAAACTAACTATATAAACCATGTATTAATCATGGGGGATGGTATTTCATAAGCCTTAACTTCTCACTAAGTCCAATTTTTTGGTGATGCATAGTAAAAAACAAGTACAGGAGGATACAAGATATTTACTCAAATATCTTATGTTTCGAGAGGTATGATTGGTCCATGATGTTCTAGGGTGAGTAGAGAAATATGTTGACATCCATGAGAGATCATTAATGGGGAAAAACCAATTACGTTAGTGTTGAATTTATATGACCAATAAGGGTTTATCAATGGTTTTCAAAATGTGTTGATAAATATGAGTTTAAAAAGTTCAAAATTAATAACCGCTAAAATATGTTGGTCTTATCAGTGATAAATTTGGAACTAATAAATCACATCATTATTTGTAGTAAAATTATTTAAAAACATAGTAAATACATTCAGAAAAAAAAGAATTTGTATGAATAATTACCTGAATTATGAACAAGTACAAAATAAATAATGAAAATATTAAAAATTTCATTAAAATAAATTATTTATATATGTAAAGAACATGAAAAATTCATATCAATATATTAAAAAATGGCAATAACATAAGTCTTTGAAAATTGAAGGCCCTTGATTCCAAGGCACGGTGTGCTCGAAACAAAATTCTGAACTTTTTCATCACGTTCTGTAAATGTGTGGGTGATGTTTTCTAACATTTGTACCAATGCTCAGAATTGAAATTTTAGGTCATTATTTAATTCAATGCACCAATATTTTCTTAAGCGATACATTATATTGATCGAAGTGGGTTCAGAAATAAAAATAGTTTTTAGACATTATAATGTATAATAAAATAACATGAAAATGTTATTTAATTTTCTCTCTAGTGGTTGAGTGGTGTGGTAGGACCACTGTGTTTTCAAGCCTTTTAATGGATTGGCTCTTGGTTTTTGTAACCATGACGTTGAATCATTAATTTTGGCACATAAATGAACTACATTAACATGGTGAAACTCGGTGGATTCATTTGTCTATTTTATTGAATCATGTGCTTGGGATTTTGGTACGGAATAGAGGCTCCTATAACAATCTATTGTGGTGTCATCCACCGAAGAATAACATGATAATTGAATGAAACATCAAAGGGGATGAACTGAGAATGACCAAAACATGTAGTTTCACCAAACGCGGAATCATCTTCCCCCATCGTGATGTCTCCAATGAATCTTGAGGTAGTGGGATTATTTATGGTTTAATTCTTTGAGTTGAAAATGAATAAATTGTTTCCCACTTGATACAATCATTATACAAAAGGCGTGGTCTAGTGTAACAAGTCCTGAACCCTATTCTACTTCATTCATGTGGTGCTATTTATGGGACGAATTTCCAACTCGGCATAACCTTGAATATGGGAGCCACACAGCGACTATGACTTCTCGAGAGGCCCATAGGAACGAGAGGAGGGGATAACAGACAACGAGATCTCACCCAGTGGCCCGTGGAAGACCCCCAACTTGAACTAAATGACTGAAGCTGATTTGCGCCATAGGGAACCCGATGGGGCGGCCAACACTCATCTCGACGCATGGTAGAGTCGGCGAGCCGTCGTGGGCCGCGGTGAAGGTGTCGCATCGGAGGGGTCAAGCACCATGCGAATCCCATGGAACACATGGAGGTGCCACATGGAACCTCTATGTAACAAGATAAACGACTCATTGAGTCATTTAGGGAGCTGGGCAGACAGCTGGCTAGTGAGCTGCAGTAGTGCACGGTGTTGTGATGCCTGACGGGCCACACCCAATGGGCTGGAATGGCCGGTCTATGGCCCAACGGGCCGACCCTGCTATGGCCCTACCCTACTAGGCTAGCCCTGGCCAGTTCGGTGTAGGCCGAGTGGGACCATGACAGGGTCAGGTCAGGTCGACCCAAAGAAGTTTGGGTCAGTCTGATACGGTTGGAGATGACATGAACCCATTGGAGGATCGTCTCGATTAAAGTGTCGTATAGTGCTAACTATACATCCGTTTGAAAATTTGTATGTGGTGATGGGATCCTGGGAGTGAGTCAGTCATATTGAGATACTCCACCTATGTTTTGGATAATGTTTGAGCATGGATGGGTGGTATTTTACCCAAATCTAACCAGGCCAATGAAAAAAAATTCCAATAACACACATATCGGGTGTTTGGTTGATGTGTCGTCTGTTCCATTGGAACCCTTAAAACATAAATCTCCATTGGGTAACACTTTCGGGGATATTTGTAGAAGTTGATTCACTGACGATAACCCGAGGAGAATATACAATGGAACGCCAGCACACTAAATGCGGGGAATCATGTGGCTAGTTATCATATGTGTGGAGACCTGGTTTGAATCAACATCTAGAGACCTATGGTAGATCAATATTAAAGCGACCATTTGTGGATAAACGCCATAGAGTTCATGTGTGGATCGACATCTAGTGACCCTTTTTGGATTAGCATTATAATGACTCTCTGTGGATCAGTATCATAACTACCATGTGTGGATCAGCATATAGAAACCCTGTGTGGATCACCATCAATGCAACCATGTGTGAATAAGAATTCTCTGGACCCTCTGTGGATCATCAGTTTGTGAACCGATGAGGATAAGCCTTAGAGCAGCCCTTTGTGGATCACCATCATACGACCCTCTATGGATCAACATTGGAACAACTCCTTCGAGGATTAGCTTTGGATACATCTTGAAGAAATAAAATGATATAGAATAAGAATATTCATCTTTATTGCTAAACATTGAGTCGTGTACATGGTTTGAGCTAAGTATTTTTCTTTTTTATTCATGATCGAGATCATTCTTTGTGGTTTTCCTTTGAGGAATTCTGTGATAACATATGGGGTCTCAGGGTCCCATTAGATTGAAGTTTCCACTTGCCCCACCAGTGGATGGTGCACGCTGACTGAGCACATTGCAGGAGTTCCAGAGATAGAGGCTTCCAAGATTTATAGACGAGATAGATACCTAGGCATCTAAGGACTGGATAGAGGTTGTTCCTAGAGTTATCTGCTAATTTGGGACACTAGAAAATTATATCGTGATTCATGTTTTTTGTCTTTTACAGGGCACAAAAAGAAGAGGGTGGATCCTGACGCTCCTGTCGCACGAGGAGCTGACACATTCCCTGTTGGACTTCGAGACCCTCTTTAAGGAGATGATCATACCATTGATATTATTCTCAGTGTCAATCCAGGAGCTGTTTCACTTACAATAAGGAAGCCTATAATTGGCCTAGTACTTGAAAAGGCTCCCTGAACTATCGCTCTACCCCACCGACATGGAACAAGACCCATTAGTCAAGGCACAAACCTCTGAGAAGGGTCATTGTCGGGAGATAATATCATCTATGATATCTATGAAAATCCTGATGTTAGTTGGAATGTGTATTGTTAGTGGAGAGATTCTTATCAACGCAAGAACCGAAACTGAGAGCCACGCCTTGGCAATAGGTAGTCGAGTCATCTACAACAGGTAGTATGTAGATGAAGCAGTGGTCGACAGGAGCCAGTCCCTCTATTGGATGACCCATGGATATAGGATTGGAGGTGTAGAGCTCGTGAGGAATAGGCTGTCAACTGGGAAGCACATTGTGCTTCACATGCCCGCCGGGAATGGCCACATGGATCGTGACTACCCGTCCCGCCATACTGACGATCAATAAAAAGTTGAAGGACCATCGGGGAAGAGGAATAGATTTGAGTGAGGAGTTCCATTGGGAAATGGACGTGGATGAGAAGCAGGTCGTATGACAGTTGGTGGAAAACATTTTGAGGCTCTACCACCACCACCCCTAGGTGGTCCACACCAACCACAACAAGAAGGTGGACAGGGGGAGCAAAACGACAGTTGGAAGATGCCTATTTCCACGATGCTCGAGATATGATTATAGGTATGATATGTAACAGTTACACCGTATAATAAGAATTTATATACATAGGTTCCAGTCACTCTTTCATTTCCACTGAACTCATTCGGAGATTGGAGATTATAATGGAGTCATTGGATCGAGCCTTATAATTAATGAATCCTACTTGAGAAGATTCTATTATTACACACTGGTGCTGGCTGTGTGATCTCACTCTAGGAGGCGATAAATTAGGATGGGATATCCTCAAGGAAGAATCGAGGTGATATGGCATCGCCTTTGGTATGTATTGGCAATCCATATTTCATGCACATATTGGATATTTTAGGAACCCCATGCGGTGTGATCACAAGGATGAGATCATTTTTACCTTCACTGGAGTGAAGGGGATGTTTTTGGAATCAAAATTCACTTACATAGAGTATTTGTCATCCAATAACACATCAGTTGGCTAGAATTTCGCTCAGATCAGTTTACGTGAGGAGTGTGAGTAATCCTGTAGTGGTGGACTAGTATTCCATTGTCTTTACTAATGATGTTTCAGGAATACCTACTCACAAATTGGTAGAATTATACATCCACCTATACCACAGGGATGGCACCGATATCTATGCCCAAAAATAGATGGCTCCTAAAGATCATCATGTTTTGTAGGTATAGTTGGAGGACATGGTGAGGAAAGGATTCAGAAGACACTGTGGTTCTACATGTGCATCGCCTATTTTGTTCGCAAATTAGGTAGATTAGAGTTTCAGGGTTTGTGTGGATTTTTGGCACCTGAACCAAGTGAATGTGAAGAATAATTATCCACTAATAGGGATTCATGACCTATTCATCCAGCATATGGGAGCTCGATGGTGTTTGATGATAGACCATAGATCAGGTTATCACAATCATTAAGTTTGGGATGAGGACTTACCGATGATATCCTTCATATATCGGTATGGCGATTTCGAGTTCTTGGTGAATCCCTTTGGCTGGACCAACCCTCCAATAGTGTTCACGAGGCTCATGAATAGGATCTTCCAGCCATACCTTGACCTCTTCATTGTGGTCTTCATTCACGATATTTCATATATTCAGCATCAGGGGAGGCAAAAGCCACACACCTGCAGATTGTTCTGGATACAGCCTGAGAGCACCTTAATTATTTGAAGTACTCAAATTGCTAGTTCTAGATATGGGATTATCACTTCCTAGGGCACATTTTATGGGATGCTGGAGTTGCAGTGAATCCAACGATGATAGAGGCATTGTTGGTTTGGGAGCCATCCAGGATTGTGACAGAGGTGCATAGTTTCATGGGATTGCCTGGATACTACTGGAGGTTCGTACTAGACTTTTATAGGGTAGAATCACACTTTTCCATCTTCAATGATGAATGGGAAGCCATTATTGTGGACGGATAAGTGTGATAGGAGTTATTAGTAGATGAGGTATAGAATAATGAGTGTACCCATCTTGAGGCTACCAGAAGATGGTGTGGGTTATGTAGACTATTGTGACACATCAGGTACTGAACTAGGTTGTGTCCTGATGCAGGAGAGAGTAGTTATATCCTATGACTAACAACAATTGTGATAGCTTGAGAAACACTATGCTACCCATGACATGGAGTGAGCAGCAATTGTATTTGCAATGAAGATTGGGCGACACTACTTGATGGTTGAATGATTTCCTAATTAATCTTATGAAAAGATACATAGGAATATCTTCTCAATTATGGAAATGAACATGAGATAGTGGCAATGGATGGAGTTCAATGAGGACAATGACATCAAGAAATTTTACACTCCTGGGAAGAAGAACGTAGTAGTAGATGCACTCAACAGAAGGACTGGTCTACAATTTCTGAGTGAGGTGACAGATTAGATAGCTATGTTGCAGATATTCATTGGGGATAGATATAGAGAAACTTATCCACAACCTATGACAGATAATCCATCACTCATTTAGCGATTCAGGGAGGAACTACTGGGGACACAAACTGTGAGGACCGACGTGCTCCTGTATCATTAGGACGATCTCATAATGGATTTCTTGAAGGTGAGTAGAACATAGTTCTATTCATAGTACGCATCATAGTACCCGTGACGCTTTGAGAGTAGGAGTATAGGGAGTCCAACACATCCCATTTTGTGGTAAATCCTACAATAGGAATGATTTACCAGGTCCTACAGCATCAGTACTGGTGGATAGGAATGAAGAATGTAGTGGAATAGTTTTTATCTCAAAGCCTCACTTGTGTACAATTAATGGATGAGAATCAGGTGCAAGAAGGATTAGATCATCCTTATGAGGTTACATATTGGAAGTGGGATGAAATATCCAGGGACATCATGATGGGGCTATGACGTACATCCAGGAGTAACAATTCCCACTGAGTGATCGTTGACTGACTCACCATGTCGGCCCAATTCATATCCATTGGAGAGCATGGATCATTAGAGAACATGGGACGTCTCTACATATAGAAGATTGTATGACATCACGGGGTTCTGTTGAGGATTTCATAAATCACAATTATAGTTTTATATCCTTCTTGTGGAAGGGATTTATGGGGGCGTTCAGTACTATGATACTCTTGAGAACCTCCATTCATACTAAGACAAATGGTTTGATAGTGCAGAGCATTCAGAAACTCAAGGACATGATTCATGCTTGTGTCCTTGATTTTGGATGCAGTTAGGAGGACAACCTATCACTAATGGAGTTCACTGACAACAACAGTTATCACACGACCATCAACACAGCTCTATTTGATTCCCTATATCAACGACCTTGCAGGAGACCACTACACTAGAAAGTCCTTGTGTAGTTAGCACATATGGGTCCAAAGTTTGTAAAGGCTTCCACAGAGAAGGTGAAGATCATCCAGGAGTAGATGAAAATTGCACAGAATAGGCATAAGTCGTATACTGATATGAGACATAGACCATTGGAGATTGAGGAATTATACCATCTCATTCTATGGGTATCTCAAATGATGAGTATTACAAAGTATTGGTCGGGGCATCATGTTAACTTTGAGGTTCATTGGACCCTCCCAAATCATCAACATTGTAGGTGAGGTGTTGTATCGTCTTGTTCATCCACCACAAATTCCCCAGATGCATAATGTTTTCCATGAGGTGATGCTGAGGAGATATGATAATGATTAAATGAAATTTATCGACCGGGGTGAGTTAGATACCGAGGATGTTTCAACATTTTAATAGTTTTTGGTGCAAGTAGAGGATCGAAAGGAGCAGGTACATTGTGGACAGTTGATTCCGCTTTTGTGAGTTTGTTGGAAACACAAGAATCTCCAAGAGAGAACCTGGGAGTGGGAGGCACAGATATGTGCTCATTACCCCCATCTGTTTCCCTAGTTTTTTAATAGCTTTCAGGGACAAAAATCCCTAACGTGGGGAAAATGTCAAAACCTAGAAAATTATATATATATATATATATATATATATATATACAGATTTAATTTTTTTTGGATTATTATGAATCTGTGAAAATTTACCGTGCTTGATTCTGAGGTCATGTGTTCCTATAACAGAATTTTGAAATTTTTATAATGTGCGTTCAATAAACGTGCATGCAGAATTTTCTATCTTTTGAACTGGTGCATTGAATTGAAATCTAATGACACTGTCAAATATGCAGCTCCAAAATTTTCATAATGGAGTGATCACCTCAACTATAATAGGATGAGAGTTAAAGATTGTTTTTGGACATTAAATGGAACAATAGAATAACATGAAAATGTTATTTGATATTCAATTTAGTGGTTGAGAAGTGTGTTGGGACCACTGAGTTATCAAGATTTTTAATTTATTGACTCTTGGTTTTGTTAACCATAACGTTGAAGCATTAAATGCAGTTGAAACATTTACTGTATTAATGTTGTGAATTTTGGTTGATTCTTTCTACCATTTAATTGAAGCTCGAGCATGGGATATTGGTACATAAGAGGGGAACATATGAATAAGTGATGTGGTGTCTTCCATCATTGAGGAATGGGAGCTTGGATAACATCATTGAAGGGATTGAACTAAGAATGAAGAATGTTGGCATCTTTATCATACATGGAATCTTCTTACACCACTATGACGTCTCCAAAAATTATCAAGGCATGTGGATTTTTCATGGTTTAATTATTTTGGTTGAAGATGTATAAATTTTTAACCACTTGTTACGTAGCTAATGTGGAGGGAACGAACTAATAGATCGTGGCCCAAACCCTCCACTGCTTCTTTCATGTCACTCGCTTTTTTGGATGAATATCCAACTTGGAAGAACCATTAATACAGGAGATGTGTATAAATAATGGAATCAAAAAGGCATGTATAAACAAGAGGAGGGGAGAACGGACTACCAGATCTCACATGGTGTCCCGCGGAAGATCCGCTGGTGCAACACTGACATAGAAGGAAGTGGTCGGCACTCACCGTCGGAGGAAGTGGGCGGCACCGCTTGTTGATGCAACATACCCAAAGGGCGGCCAACACATAGAAGACTGCATTGGCAAGCTGGCGTGTCATCACACACCAATGTTAATGGTCTGCAGCATTGATTCCATAGAGGAAAGGGACCCTCGCCCTACACATATCACGGACAACATGGATGTGCCACGTGGTGGCAATTATTGTAGAGCTGAAGGGCTCTTTTAGACGTTTGGGGAGCAACGTGGCCAGCCGGATGGCGATCCCCGCCACCGCACTGGTCTACGTTGCCCATCGGGCTGGGCCGGTCCATGACCTTGATGGATAATCCCAGCATGGCCCAGCCCAACCGGTTTGGCTTGATAGGGTCGGACCGGATCCTGACCCATTCAGACCCAATCTCACTTAAAGGGACGTATCTAGTGTACCCGACCTCGGTTTGACGAACAGTCTGCGGAGCTGGGATCCATTGAGCAAGAAGATCCTTTTTAAATACCCCAACTGAGTATAGGAGAATGCTAAAATATGGACAGGTAGGATCATATCCTAATCCAACCGATCCCTAAGAATTAAAATGAAAATAACTCACAGAGGTTGTGTTCAGTTGTCGCATCATCTATTGCATTGGACCCTTAATACATGCCGATCATATGGGGTACTCCTTTGTTGATATTTTTGTCAGTTGATGTACAACCTATAAACATAGGATAATATATTACCAAACTCTAGAACACTGGGTACAGTGGATCCTGTGGCAAGCTGTCATCTGAGTAGCAACCATATGTGGGTCATCATTGAGCAACCCTATGTGGATAAGGATTGTAGCGAACCAATGTGGATAAGCACCCTATTGACCCTATGTGGATCAGCATATAATGACCCAGTGTGGAGCAGCTGCATTGCGTCCCTGTGTGGATCAACATTCTAGTAACCCTAGGTAGATCAGTAGTGTACGGCCCGACGAGGACCAGCCTAAGAGCAGCCCTTTGTGGATCAGCAATAAACGACCCTATGTGGATCGACATTGGAATAACTCTTTTTTGGTTTAGTTGTGTAGACTTACTAATGGAATAATTGATATATCATAAGACTAATAATAATTATTCATGTAATTTTTGTTGTGTACATGGTTTGAGATGAATATTTTTTATTGTGCGTCGAGATTGAGATCGTGATTATTGGTTTACCACTGTGGAATTCTGAGATACCTTCAGTGTTCTCAAGGTCCCTACTGGGTATTGTTATACTCCCCCTACAAGGGTTTCACCCACACCATGATGTATCTTTTGTAGAGGACGACTGGACTTGGATTAGACTCGGGGAGCTAGGACCTGATAGTGGACCTCGGTGAAGATTGATGTGGTGAGCATTAGAGATGAGTTATACCTATCGTTTTGGTTGTATCCTTGGTGGATGATCACATAATATATTTACTATTTACTATAATATTATTATCTTTCAGTTGAGCTAGTATTCCAATCCCTTTAATCTCAGTACACCCCTTTACTTCTACAGTTTTTTACATCGTGGTTTCATCTTGTTGTGTTTAGGGACTATGTGTTTTTATAGGATTAAAGGCAATGCCTTCTCGTTTTAGGGATATGCCCTTCCAGTGCTATTTTCCAACCCCTGGCCTATAGAAGGTAGGCATGGGGTAGTCATGGCACGATCCCCAAGGGATAGGACGTGACAATATAGGTTTCAAACATTTCAAAAATACTACAACTTAATAAATAAAATATAATGAGAATTGATCATATAAATTAAGAAAATTAAAATAATATTATAAAAACTATAAAATTTTAAAAAAAAATTAAATCATTAATTAATTTAATTGTAAATGCATAAAAAATGGTTACAATCCAAAATAAATACATTTAAATAATTTAATTATATGAATTTCTAATAATTTAATAGAATACACCGTAATAATTAAAATTTAATTAATATTAATCATATAAATGAAAAAATTAAATATTTAAATCATTGTAAATAATTTTGTATAAATAAATATTAAAAAAATATTGATTTTTTTAAAATAATAAAAATGAATAGTTAATATAATATGAAACCATAATAAAAATGATTAAAGAAAATTTAATAAGATAAATACATTAAAATAGATTATGTATGATTAATTACAACAATTACATACATATAATAACTGGGGTCATAATCCCGGTATGCCCGTTGCAGAATTTACATTGCATGCAGTGACTCATGCAGGTAGTGACACGTGTATGATGCTATAATCTGTTGAACCAAGCATGCCACATTCCTTGTGATGTATATTTTATCATGCAGTGATGACACTACACAGAGCCTTCATGCAATTTTGCGGGCCACCCTACCATGGGTGTACATGCTACCTAATCGATCTTCTACTAGCCAGATAGAATGAGGTCATTGCTTTCATAAAAAAAGATGAAAAAATATACACATAATAAATGAATTGAAAATGAGTAAATGATATATAAATATATATAAGGTAATCATGGATATAAATTCACCAATACATACACACCAAGATGACCCATGTGTCCATCGGCATGCCATAGCCACAACTAAGTGATAACCCACCTATATTCAATATTCCCATAGACCACATGTTTTATTGATATTCGCGCTATGTCATTTACAACATATTCACAGACCGCCATGGTGCGTAGGAACATAAATTATTATAAAACTCTATAGGATTTATCACAATCCATTGGGAATCCCATACAATCAAATTATGGATAGGCCCCGACCACACAATACAATTCAATTTTTTTACTGAACATCATGGTGTATTATCATAGATGACCATCAGACCACTGCCCTCATTGTCAATTTTGTGGTTGAATACCCAAATAACATTTCAAAAAATCCATCCACCACATATTCTCTCTGGACTTCATTGAAACATCGACCACACATCCAACGATGTCACTAAACTCCTAAAACGTCGACATCATGTCGCGTGAGGCCATCCTCAGCGATGAAGCATCGCCATAGTTACTTATGGGTCCACCATCAAACTACACTGAAAACAGTATTAATTAAGATTTTCATCCCTCCTATATCCACAATCATTCCATCCCAAGCATTCATCTCTTCCCCTAAAACCCGCCACTCAAGACTCGTAGTGATCACTCCACCGAAACTTCCATCAACCTCTGGACATCTCTTGATGGAACGCACTATCGAGACATAAATGCACGAACCTCAAATACCTCATCTATCGTAACAAGTCTCCGTGATTCACAACCCCATCTTTTTGATTTTATTAAATAAACAACTAAATCATATTAGGCATGTCGTATGTTCGAGATCAATTCCAGGGAAAATGGTGTGGGTTGGAGGAGGTCTTATATGAAGCAATTATTTGTTTTTCAAAAATTTTTAAAAAATTAAATAATTATAAATAAAAATGAATATATATTAATAATGTTAATAAACTATTGGGTGCCTTCCTGGTTTCCGCATAGGTTAACTCCTCCTAAAATGGTGTCCATGTGGTTTCACTTTTAATGGGGTGTTTTTAATGTGGGCCAAGACTGCGTGAATTATTTCATGCGGTGACACTCTTTTGACGTGGCGATATTATTTGACACTGATTCTTTTTCCTATATTAGGAGGCAGAGGCAAGGAATTTCAACATCACCGTCAACAACAACACTGAGAGAAATCCCAATTTTGTGATCTCCTTTCTTTGATGATCATCTTTACTGCTCTCCAACATTCAATCCACACTTTTATTCTTGAGTATTGCTTTTGAGATCCCTTCAATTTTAGTGAGTATATACCGTGTACCTCTTGATTTTAGTGGATCCATCTTTCTGGACTAGGTTTCGTGGTTATTCTATTTCGGGTTTTCCACATAAATATTTGCACATTTAATTTTGTTGCACCACATCCGCAGCTATTTCGGGGGGAATATTCAATTTCCACAGTATGTTCACTTTTAATTTGATTGTGCATTCATCGCTTTTCCCATATTTCCCAACATGTGGTATCCGAGGGTTTGGTTTTTTTTTCATTTTTATTATGGAGGCCAACTACAGTCGGATCATTTTGTTAAATCATTCAAACTACAATATGTGGCAACTAAAAATGAAGGATTTACCTTTTTTCAAGCGTATGAAAGTTCCCGTGTTTAGTACCCAAAAGCCAGAGAGGATGTCAGATGAAGAATGGGATTTCAAGTATGAGATTGTTAGTGTCTTCATTCGCCAATGGTCTGAATACAATATGATGAACCACATTGCCATCATTCTCACGCCAGATCGTTGTGGGAGAAGCTTGAGATGACCTAAGCTTAGAAGACGGGAAGCAATAAACTGTTTCTTCTCAAGAAAATGATAAACATGAGTTACAGAGAATGTAAGACTATTACTGATTACATAAGTAAATATCAATGATGTTTTGATCAGTTTTATAGAATGGGTATCAATTTTTAAGGTGAGGTTTTAGCTCTTTTCTACTTTACACTTTACCCGGTTCATGGGAATATTTACGTGTTACTCTAACCGGCTCTACTCGAAATGGGGTTGTGATATTTAGTTTTGTAAAGTCTACTATATTAAATGAATATGTCAGGAGACGATCTTAGATGAATCTTATTATGATATTTTTGTCACAGAGAAGAGGGGGAGAATCCAGGATTGTGGGAAGAGCAATCGAGATAAGAGTAGAGGTAGAGGAAAATCCTGACCGAAGCAGAGAGATTTTGAATGTCATCATTATGGTAATAAGGGAAATGTTAAGAAGTTTTTTATCAACTAAAAATAGAAATAAATTGTGAATTAGAACCTATAGAAGAATAATGGAGGTGTATATGATCATGTTGTCGCCTCTATAGGGGTTGATCTTGTTATTTTTTATGACACCATTTATATTGCTTCAGATGATTCTTGCTGGGTAGTTGATAGTGCTTCATGTTTTCATGTGACAACAAAGGAGTTATTTACATCTTAGAGCCCTGATAATTTTGGGATATTGATGATGGGAAATCATGGTCATGTTGACGATGTATGCATTAGGACTGTTTGTTTAATGATTAGTATAGGAAGTAAGCTGATTTTGAAGAATGTTCGACATTCACCCGAGTTTCACGTGAATATAATCTCTACCAGTATTGATTATAATGAAGGGTTTATCAGAAATTTTTGTGATTTACAATGGAATATTTCCAAAGTCTTATTGATTGTGGCTCGAGGGAAGAAACAATCAGGTTTGAACTGGACTAGAGCTTTTTTTTATTATGATACTGCTTGCCTTTATTGAGTGCAGTGTTTCATCCAAGTTGTTGCATTAGAGGCACAGTCACATCAATGAGAAACTTATTAGCTGTTTTTCCAAGAGAAATCTTATTCTAGATTTGAATCGTGTGAAATTGGACACATGTGATAATTACATGGCTGGGAAACAGATCAGAGTGAGTTTTAGTAGTCATCCTCCACACAGGAAGTCACAGTTACTTGAATTGGTACATTCTGACCTTTCTGGTCCTTTTAAAATTGAATACATTTAATGGAGTTATTTATTTTGTTAAATTTATTGATTAATACTCAACAAATATCTAGGTTTATGTCTTGAATGCAAAAAGTCAGGTGCTCAGTGTTTTTAAGAAATTTCATGTTTCTGTTGAGAGAGAATTGTTATATAAATAGAAATGTATTCCCACTGAAAATCGGGGATAGTATTTTGGTATGTTTGATCAGTATTGTTGGAAGGAAGGTATTTGGCATCTGAAGATGGCACACAAGGCACTTGAACTTAATGGTGTAGATTATAGGAAGAACAAAACTTTGCTAGAAATAGTTCATTGTTTGATTTCAGATGAAAAGATTTCTGGTCATTTTTTTGCGAGGAATTACTTACTTCTTATTATATTATCAATTTATCACATGTAGTTTCTTTTTAAAAAGACACACCCATCATGTTTTTGTATGGAAAAGAGATCAGGTATGATCACTTGCGTGGTTTTGGTTGCAAATATTTTGTTCATGTGCCCAGAGATGAGAGATCCAAGCTGGATGGAAAGACACACCACTGAATTTTTATTGGCTATGGACAAGATGATTTTTTGTACATGTTCTATGATTCTGTTTTGCAGAACATTTTCTGAATACATGATGTAGTGTTTAAGTAGGATCAGACTATTGCTGACATTGATAAGGCAGAAAACGATGCTTCTCCATCTTCTGATTGTTTTGTCAGTCTTGATCTAGGTTCTGATTCACATTTATCTCATATTGATGATTCTGATGATCATTTTAACGTACAAAATGTTTCTCATGGTGAACAGGTTGATGTTGAATATTCTAATGAACACTTTGTTTCTGATGATCCTATTTCAGGGGTTATTAATGAACCCGCAGTTCCACTCTGGAGGTCATCTTGACATCACACCGTTTCTACTCGATATTCAACTGATGAGTATGTGCTTCTCAATGAAGGGTGAAAACCAGAATATTTTGATGAGGCAATGGAGAGTGAACAGAAAGAAATATGGGTTGCGGAAAGGGATGATGAGATGAAATCAGTGAACGACAACCACACTTTGGGGCTAGTGAAGTTACCTATAGGGACGAGAGCTTTGCAAAATCGGTGGATATATCGGATTAAAAATGAAGAATTCAGTTCCCATACATGTTACAAGGCATAGTTAGTTTTCAAAGGCTTCCATCAGAAAAAATGTATTTATTTGGATGAGATTTCTACACCTGTTGTCAAAATATCTTCCATTTGGGTTGTTATTTGTTTGGCTACCAGTTTAGATCTGCTGATTGGGAAGGAGGATGTGATGAAAAATTTCCTCCATTGAGTTTTAGACGAGGATATTTATATGGAGAAACCAATGGGTTTTGTTGAAATAGGTAAAGAAATTCATGTCTATGGGTTGAAGGATAGTTTGTATTGTTTGAAGCAAGCTTCAAGCTAGTGGTATAAGAATTTTGAATCTGTCATTTCTCATCTGGGTTTTAGGATGAAATCATATGATCATTGTGTTTTTGTTCAGAGATTTACTGATGATGATTTTATTATATTTTGGCTTTATTTTGATGATATTCTCATTTTTGGCCATGATACTTCCATCACTGATAGATTGAAGAAGAATCTTTTTCAGTCTTTTGCGATGAAATACATGGGGCCAACACAACCGATTCGTGGAATGAAGATCTCTCGTGATAGGAGTTCAAATGTTGTGGTTATCTTAGGGGAGATACATTGATAATTTTCTTTAGAGATTTTCTATGGATAGAGTGAAATTGGTTAGTACTCTTCTTTGTTTACATTTTATGCTCAGTACCAGTCAGTCACCTTCTACTGATGAAGATAGAGAAGTGATGCAGCACATATCGTATTCATCTGTCATTGGTTGATTGATGAATGCAATGGTATGTACTTGACCTGATATATCTCATTCAGTTTTTGTGGTTATTCATATTCTATCAAATCCAGGTAGAGAGAATTGGAAAGTAGTGAAGTACATTTTACGTTATCTTCTTGGTACTTTTAATCTGAGATTGGGTTTTGTCAAAGGGGAACCTATGCTTTGTGGCTTAGCAGATTCAGATATGGAAGGAGATATCGATTCAAGGAAGTTTACTTCTGGATATTTGATCACTTTTTCAGGGGGAGAAGTATCTTTGCAGCCTAGATTGTAGAGATGTGTTGCTTTATCTAGCATAGAGTCAAAGTTTATTGTAGCTACTAAGGCATGAAAAGAATTGTTGTGGATGGAAACTTTTATTTGAGATCTCAGTTTAAATATGGATGGGTATGTTTTACATTATGATAGTCAGAGTGATATTAGATTGAGAAAGAATTACACTTTTCATGGAAGGTCAAAACATATGGATGTTTGATATCATTGGATCTTCAATGTCCTTGATTCGAGAAAGTTAGATCTTGAGAAGATCCACACAGATGACAATGGTTCAGACATGTTGACTAAGAATTTACCTATAGGAAAATTCGAGACAGGTCGAAAGATTGCAGAGTAGGAAGTGATCCCCACTTGAGTCGGAGTGGGTGTTTGTTGGGAGCCTTTTGGGTTGTCATACCGGGTAACACCACATCAAACAGTGCCCACGCTGTTTCTCTTTTAATGGGGTGTTTTTAATGCGGGCCAAGACGGAGTGAATTTATTCACGTGGTGATAAACTTTTGACGCGCCGATATTATTTAACGCTGATTCAATTTTCTATATAAGGAGGTAGAGGTAAGGCATTTCACCGTCACTAGCAACAACAACACCGAGATAAAACCCAATTTGGTGATCACCTTTCTTCGTCGATCATCTTTACTACTATCCATCATATCATCCACACTTTTATTCTTGAGTATTAGTTTTCTGATACCATCCATTTTGGGGGGTCTCTACCGTGTACCTCTTGATTATAGAGGATCTCTTTTTCTGGACTAGGACTCGTAGTTTTTCCCTTTAGGGTTTTCCACGTAATAATTTCCGAGTTAAAATTTATTTTCGGCAAATTTTTTTATGTCGATGAGCATCAGCTTCTATTTTTGTGGAATGATTCAATTTCCGCTATGCATTCACTTATCAATTGTTTGTACGTTCATTTCTTTTCCTGTATTTCCCAACATAAAATACATATTAAATATATTGATTCTTATTAAATATATATGTAATAATTTTATAAAATGATTAAATTTTAAAAATAATGAGAATTATTAAATAGAAAATATTTAAAAAAAATATTGAAATAATATAAAAAATGAATTAATTAAATGAAATAAATTACAAAAAAAATTAAATTTTTTATTCATAACAGTAATTAGAAATATTGAATAAATATATAATTGAAAAAAATTATATAAATATATATGATTATTACTGCTAATTATTGTTGAATGCACTATATTAATTGTATATAAAATTATAATATGTTATTGACCATTATAATTTTTAATAATTACATCATTAAATATATACTAATTTAAAAATGTATTAATAAATTTAAAAATTTAATATATTAAAATAATTTAAATGATTATATAATATAAATTAATAAATTATTGAAAATACAAAAATGGATACATTTTAAAATTCATCAAATAATATTAAATCAATAAACAGATAAACATGTACACACATTCATAAACATAGTCATACATGTAAAAATATATACACAATATACACATTGACATATTGGGAAACACATACACATAAACATAAATATACATATACACATACACATACACATGCACATAGGAATAGGCATATAAACACACACATGCATGTTTGTACACATAAAAATACATGAAGTTACATTCCCATGCATGTAAATTCAAATATATCTTTACATACACATATATACATGCACATAAAACATAAATAATACATATACATAGACACATACACAAATACATACACAGGAAAATGTATATGCATACACACAAAAATGTATATCCATACAAATAAAAATTAATTTCTATATACAAACACATCCAAACAATTAAATACTTGCGAATGCACATATATACAAATCAATATATATGACTATATACAGACATATGACATTAACATAATCATATACACATACGCAGATAAAAACACATGTACATAAACTGAAATTCATATATACACATATACATAAATTCAGAAAAACATAAACAGAAACATATATACATACACATACATATACATATACACAGTCATATATAAACACATTAGAATGCACATTAAAAACAAATACCCAAGTACATACCCACATACATGCATATTTTCACATACATATACACAGAATAATATATTGAAAATACATAAATATACACATACACATACACATACACATATATATATATATGTATATTTATGCATATATACGTACACATTCACATATACATACACATATTTATAATGTACACATATAATTACATACACTCCTTTGCACATATACATAAACACACTTACAAACCATAAAGGTAGATATTCACACACTCATCCACACAACAAAATAGAACTGAAGAAAATACCAACAACCCTTACATAAACACAGACATATAGACACACCGATTCTAATTCATATAAATATATTATTATATTTTATATAAACTATATATATATATATATATATATTATTTTTTTATGTAATTTCTGAAATATATATATTATTTAAAAATATATATGACAGTATATATATATATATATATATTAACTTATTCAATGTGTCATTTAACAAACCTAAACATAAACCATTGATAATTTTAGGGCTTTTAACAATCTATAAAAAACAATAGAGAATGAGAAACATTTAGTAGTTCAATTATAGTTGAGGCATTGAATATAGCCCATTATGCATTAGAGTAACCTGAATATTAAAAAAATGGAATTGCTAATGGATGAAATTTAAATTTAATGTATTGATAAAATTAAATGAGAAGTATCAATTAGTAATATATTAAAAATACAATGAATTATTCCTTGGTTGATAAATATAACGTATCAAAATACCTTATATTCTGTAATTCCTATGGGAAAAAATACATTAATTTGTATAGTCTGCTGTTAATTTTTGATATGTCTACGTCTAAAATCAACTATCCAGCGGTGCATGATGGGAGGGATGGAGTTTTTTGTAGTGTTCCCCTTTGTTTCTGATAGTTCAGTAGTCATTTCACATATGGAATCAACATTTTATGCTCCTGGAATCAATTTTCATCACCCTCAAGAGCAGTTAATGACAGATAGGGGCAGAAAGTGTTATTCCTAAACACATATATCCTAATGGGTTTCTTCTGGTGTATGAAATTACATACCACTGGGTGTTGACCTTGAAATCCATATTCCCCCTTGTGAAATGGTATGGATTTTATATGGGGTGTCGTGGTAGGTCATCTAATAAAATATGGTTATGGTGTTAGGCGTTGAAGATTGGATGTCTTGGAAAATCGAATGGGCGATGATTGAGGGAGGGCCCATGGTAGGCATTGTCGATGGGTTAAGGTGAAAGATCATCTATGAAGGTGCAGTGATGTTAGAAAGTGTTCATATTGAGGCAGCGTGGATAGTTTCCAGAGAATGAGAGGTGACAAACATATCCATCTTCTCTTTTTTAACTTCTTCTTCACACTCCACCAATGCATCATTCATTCTTAAAGAAAAACTATGGTTCATCGTATTAATAGAAAGTCATATAAAGGATCAATTTTTTAATTCCTCAGACCATGTTTGTGTGTGTATACATATAACGAGTCCACGTTCCACTACTTACTAATTTCAATTTTTTCATTACATTCACTATTATTTCTCATAAATATTATTTTCATTAAATATTACTTTCAATTTATAGTTCATTGTGTTTTGACCACATTAAGGACCATGATTGAATTTTCTAACAACATAGAAATTTTAAACATAGATTTATTATAAATATATGTTATTAAATAGATTTATCTATAATTAAAAAAATGCTAATATTTTTAAGTATAATTTTATTTTAAATAATAAATGAAATTATTTTTTTGAATAAATTTCATTATATGTTAATTAATAAAATTATAATAAATTATACCTATTATTCATATTTTTCAAATTAGTATTAAAAAGATAAATATGATTTTTCTTATTTTAAAAGATTATTTTAAAATAACAACTTTTTGTAATATATAATTTATTATAATAATATTAATTAAGTGTAAATTTTTTATTTCAGAATATTATTATTATTATAAAGATAATAATTTTTTTAAATATATAAGATATATTCTTTTTTTTATAATACTTATATATTATAAATATTTATAATTGTTATAAAAATAAAAAAAGATTGGTATATTTATGTTTTAAATAAAAATTAGATTTAAATTATTTATATTAAAAAACTATATATATATATATATATTTTAAAACTGCTAAATTTATATTTATATATATATATTGAATTTATATAAAGGATAAAAAATGTTTAAACAATTATATGTATAAATTCATAATTTTTTAAAAAATATATATATTATATTTTTATAAAACGAAATGATAAAAAAAAATATCAATTTATAATAATATGATAAAAACACAATCATGTGTTGACGAAAAGAAATAGTACAATAAAAAAACAAAGAGACATTATTGATTAATAAAAACAGAGTAATGATTTAGATAAAAAAATAAATACTCTAATGATCAATACCTAAATTATTAATCAAGTCAAACATAAAGATGTTAAAAAATGAGAGATTATATTCCACTACCATCATGAAAATCTACTAGTGAAATTCCCAACGTCAATCCTAAACCACTCCATCATGTTCCACAAGTTATCAAACAACTCAAATATTTCAATTAAATTTGAATCTATTTTCATTTACATTGATCATATTAGTTTTCCATCAGTTTCATTGACATATTGCAACATTATATATACAAATATATAAAAATATTTCATTTATACCATAACTTTTTAGATCAAAACATCCGACCCGAAAAGTTCATGTTACATAGTAAATGTTCTGTGTATTTTTAGTTACCTTATTTTTAAATAGAAAACATTTATAGGTGATTAACATGGGTTGTGGGTTCGTGTTGTAATTATTGGTATTAGAGAAACAATATAGATAAATTTGGAAAATTAGATCTAGTTCAAAATTTTCAAATATTCCTCTTTTTTAAAATTCATTTTCCTGTCTGCCCGATCAAATTAAAATTAAAAGGGAACAATTATTTTGAGTCCAGAATAATGTAATAACCTAGAAATTATAGACATATTTCTTTAATAAAAATATTTTATGAAATGTATTTTTGTTAAATTAAAATGTACTGATAATATTTATAATATGGTTATCATTAAATATATTAAATTAAATTATGTTTTTTAATTAATTTTATTATCAGTTATTTACAATTGTTATAATTTACAATACCAATTATTCTGATTTTTTTAAATTAATATTCTAAAGAAAAATATAGGTTTTCATATTATAAAAGAATATTTTTAAATAACAATATTTTTATATTTTTTTTTGTAAACTAGAATATTTCATTATAATATTAATTAATAGTAAAACATGTTTTTAGAAAATTATAATTATTTATAGGATTATATATTTTATAAATATAAGGGATATATTATGATTTTTTGTAAAATTTATAAATTATAAATATATATAATTATTATAATAGGAAAAAATAAAAATCAATTTTTTTAAATAAATTATATTTTAAATATTTATATTTTAAAGAAGATTTATAAATATTTATTTTTATTTTAAAAATTAAAATGTTATATATATAAAAATGAATTTATATTTTGTTTACAAAAAATTCTCCAACCATTATATGTATAAAAAATACTTGATTAAAAAAATAATCATGATATGTTTTGGTAAAAAATTGTTAAAACATAAAATATGAATTTATAATAATATAAGAAAATCAATCATGGATTTGAGAATTGAAAATGGTATGCTAAAAAATTAAAGAGACACAATAAAAAGGGGAGTAATGATTTAGTTAAAAAGATAAAATATTTTAATCATTACTACAAAAATTAGAAATTATGTACACCCTAAGGGTATAAAAAATTGTGGTTGTATTCAATTTGAAATCATGAAAATATACCCTTGAAATGCCCCAAGCCGGTCTTGAATACCTCCTTCCCATTCAACAAGTTTCAAACAACTCAAGTCCTTTTGTATGTTCATAGGAGTGAGTGGTGACATGGTTCATGGGAGAGGGCTTCTCATCACAATTAGGATGAAGGGTCTGAAAGGCAATATGAAGGGTAGAAAAGACTATATATGATTACCTTTACCAAGGGTGAAAAGTACCCCAAAAAGGTCGAATGGCATGATATTGGATGGTGATCCCATCAATTTAAAAATTTCTAATCAGACTGAGGTTGTATATCATTGGGAGATCTCTATGAGGGCGTTATTGTGGAAAAACAACGGGCGACATGAGAAATTTCTAAAAAAATGCTAGAATTTCTATCGCAATTGGGGGTTGAAATGTTGGATGTGCTTATCATGATTAATATCACACTATAAGAAGAAGATTGGTTGATAAAAAGATTCATATGTGTGGATATTAACTGTGCAGTTAGCCTAGTTTGAAATGAATGTTCTTTTACTAATAAGTGGATTCAACAATGTAATGATCAACAAAGTAGAGTATATTCAATCCTGAGATATACTAGCATATAAAATTGAAGTATTTATAAAGGATGATAACGATATACAAGTAACCACACTTCGAAATTATTTATGGATATTGTTTCTAGTTGGATAAAGTTATCTTCTAATAAATATGAGGATTCATTGAGTGTTTTACTAGGTTTAACCATCTGGTTTCTAATTTTTTCCCATAAAATTGTTTTTGACAATAAAAAAGAATAATTTTAAAATATTAGTTATGAATTTATCGTTTTACTAATTGTTCAGGTTGTACACATTATCTATTATGAAAAAATATAATCTATTTTATTGCATTGTTTATAAATGGATCTTAGTAGTAAAAACTGATAATCCTACATGAAAAACGAGGTTTCAAACCCTATTGGGAATAGATTACTATAGTAGTACTGTAACTGTGTCGGAACTGTAACAACAACGGGCACTAGAGCTGCTGCATGGGCATCGTAGTAGAAACGGGTACTAAGTGGGATTGTAGTAGGTGGGTAATGTAGAAATACTATACATAGAATGGGTCATGGGCCAATGATTTGTCCCTAAGGGTAATGTAATGGGATAATTTCCAATTGGGCCTTTGGGATATGTATTGGATCTACCTCTAATATGATAAAAGAGGCCTTTTATTTTCTTTAATAATAAAAATTTGGCTTCGTCCACAACCATAAAAATGAACTCAATGTGTGAAAAATAAAGAGTATCAATCATCATATCTTTGATGGGTTTAATATAATTTATCCATGAAAGGCAGTCTACCAAATCGTCGTATCATATGAGGATAAACTATCAAGAGTTGAGAAGGATTTGAAAGAATTATCTATGTAATATGGATTTGAATGGAAAAAATATAATAATATGAAGGTGGGAAAAATTATGATAAATGGAAGAACGTAATGACGGGATTTCGAACACGTGATAATTGATTAATGTGGCACCCTTGTACTTTATTAAAAGGAATGGATGTTTTTAAAAAGTGTGGAGAGATAAAAAAATTTCCAGGTGAATACAAGGTTATGGAAAAATATTCCAATTTAGAATGGTTTATCTATATTGAGATAGAGAATTACACAAATGAATGCCTCATGTATCAAAGGAATATACCTCAAGAGAATAAAAATCATCATAGTCAATCTATGTTAAAAGAAAAAGATGCTGATTGATTAACCTGATTATCATTGGATAAAATAATTATGTAATTTTAGTAATTTATCAGTGAAATAATGGTGATAATATTTTTGGAATTTATAAGTATTTTACTATATTATTTTTTATTAAGGATTTGAAGTATTATGTTGAACAATTCTGATGAGAAATAAAATTGATTCATTAAATTTTATATCTTCTTATAAAACAAATTTTTGAGGGAAATATTACCCTCCTTATATTCATGGTGTCGACATAATGAAGTTGGGATTCAATGATGATTGATACGGATAAAGTAGAATTGATTTTATTGACTACATTGGAACTAATTAACGATTTTTCTATAAACTGGTCCATTCTATCATTAATGGAGTAAACAAAATTTTTGGATTTATTGAAAAAATCCAATAATATATGTTTTATTTTTGGAATATGAAAGCATTCATGGATACAATATTTTTTTTAAATTAATTTTTTATCAAGTTTCATGATATTAAAAGATGAATGTATTCACATGTTTTGTATGTGGCAATTAATAACTAACTCATGTTGTTTTAGGGATTGATGATATGTTCAATATTCAATTTCAGTGATAATTTTACTATTTATTTGTATCTCAATATTTTTTATGTGTTATATGGATTAAATTTTAGGACCCGACCTGACGATGTCAAACTCATGACATCCCCGTGCCCACCTTCCATATGCCAGTGGATGGGGACCAGCAACGGGTAGGCATATCCCACAAATTGGAGTGATTATCCTAAATTACACACACACATACACACACACATTACAACATAATTATGATATTAAAAACAACTAAATCCAATGAATTCATACATATAAGATCCATAAAAATAGTTTGAAACTAAAATACTCAATTTTGAAAAGGGGTAAAATACATGGACAACTGAAAACTAAAAAGTGGAAATCCTTCCCCCAAGTAAGAGGAATAAGCTGAACTGAAGGATCCTAAAATCCACCCTATTCTGATAAGGTTATGTTATGCCCCACACAGAAATTATCGTCTCAGGACACTGCCATGTGGGTTATCATTTTCATATGACATGACATGTGAAGAAAAACCCCATGATGGTGTGAGTATAACAATACCTAATAGGTTACCACAAAAATAACCAAACAAAAAGAACTAAGTATATTTATCATAACAAAATAAATAAAAATTGTATTACAGAATGATTAAATAAATTTATGAAATACTGGATGACACTAAATGGTCGTAACTAAATATAATCCATGGATTCTATGAAAAGAAACCAATGTTTCATGGTTGGACCCTCCACGATCCATGATATCATTGGAGACACATGATGATGATGTAAAAATCATTTGTCTCTACCCAAGATGATCACTGTTCTTAGAAGACCCTGATAAACAGATAATGGGTTATTCTCAAAACCACTGGAGGACACCAAAAATCAAATATAGATCAACCCTATATACAGGGTGTCATATGATAAATATATCAAGAACACGAGCACTAGGACCTAAAAAATAGGGGATAAATTACCTTCTCAGGAAGCTCACACTGATTAAAAAAACCCATCACATGTTATAAATATAATAGGGGAACATAATAAAGTCTCATGGATGGAATACACAAGTAAAATTGAGACTCGACCGCTATAGGGGATCAATATCCTATTATGTGGGTGTAATTTCACACTATATTGTCGAGATAATGGAATAAAAGATCACAAATAACACTGATTTATTCAAAATAAATTATGGAAGAGATAAAAATAAACTTTTTGTGGGTTAATGGCATGTATATGGGGTAGACTTGGTGTCCATCTAGCCCCTAGTCTTCCCATGTTGTAAAGAATAACATGAAATGTAAATGTCAAGATACACATTTTGTAGGGATCCCTCGGAACGATCCTATGTGATGTTTTATATGATACTGTACTTTTTTCATGCAATTGTACTAACTTTTGAACACATGGTTGTGATCTTGTATACCTAGTCACGCATGTTTCCATGTACATTACATGCCTCTAGACATGTACATTTCCGTGTGTCCATATAATCTCTAAAGTAAATATTATCCCAGCATGGATGGTTTAAAGGATATGTGACAGGGGTCACACAACATGTAATCCATAACCTCATCCTAAAACCCTATACACCATTGAAAGGCCACCACATGGAATGTAATCCAGAAATATACAGTCTATTTCTGGAAATTTCTAGAAACCCCAGTTTTCTTCATTATCATATTCCCCATCAATTGAGCCTCCTCTGTCAGAGGAAACTCTATATTTAGGGTCTTCCCAGCCACATTTTCATGATATTATAAATTCTGGTTTCAAATAAACCTGGTAATCATCTATTCAGACCATTTTTATTTGTGTTTTGTGACTCTCAGAAAAAATGAAGAACTCCCAATTCAGTCACATTTTCCATTAATCAACCCATCATCATCATTGATTCTGGAACTAAAACCACCATCATATGATGTACTAGTAGTATCAATTCATTAAGGTGAAGTAAAATTACATAACAATCAACTACCTTGTATTGATGAAATTATTGAGCAATATAAATACTGATGATGATATAAAAATATATGAGAGAAAATAGTAATCCATAAAACATTATGAAAAAAAACAACCATTTTTTATTTTTCCTGGAATCATTTTCATGGAAGAATATAGATGAATTTGGAAAAATAAAAATGAAAAAAAACAGTTCCATCAATTTAATACTAATGATGAGACGTATATAAATTTGGCAGGTGGAATTGATCCTTGATTGCACATGATTAAGAAACATTATGAAAAATTAAAAAATCAAACATCCTATATTGTTTTATCATTAATCATTCACAAATATATATTTTGTCTTTGAAATGGATGAGATCCTCAAACAATGTTTGTTCAGTAATCTATGATCCCATCCCGAACTACTATCATTCGCCAATAATTCACACTAAAAAGCATCTATCTATATATAGATAGAGAAGAAATCACTTTGGAAATCTTATTACCATATACATATAATTGAAATCTATCCCTACATAGAAATAAATAAATAAATAATTTTATTATTAATTTATTCCCACCATTTGTTTTTCACATACCACCAGCATAAAAAATGATTACTTCCAACCATGGTTAAAAATCAAATTCTTAACCAAAATTTCCTCTCATATTTCTGGTATAGTCACACATTTTGTTTCATGTTCAATTCATTGGGTATTTCATGAAATTTACTCTGATTTTTGAATCTCATGCAACATTTCATTGCCTATGTATTTGAAATCACGTTACTGTGAGGCTTCTGAACCAATTTTTTCATATTCTATTCACATAGCTCATTTTTTAGGGAACCAGACCATGCTGGATTTAACCATAATTTGATTTATTTCATTCAAAACATGAGGGTTTGGGGTTCATGTGTTTTAAATGATTGAGGAATTTATTTGGTTTTAATCCCCTTTTCAAGATAATCTATTTCACTCTGGAATACCTTATATATTTAATCATTGTAGCCCTTAAAATCCATGAACAGACTGTTAGTTTATACAAATTACTATCCAATTCTCCCTATCCAACCTTCTCTTAATGGGAAATTGCATGATATAGTTGAACATAATATTGGGGGAGCTATCTTGTGTTGTGATACCTCACTTAGTGAATATTTGGGTGGAAAATATAATCATGAAGAGATATGTGTCCTATTGAAAAATAATTCTGTTAAAAGTTGGGCCAATTATGGAGAATTCATGATAATAGAATTTTTGCCTTTTCTGGAGCATCTAATAGAGGATGAAATTTGTTCCTTTTCTCGAGCATTCAAGAAAAATCATGATTGAGAATAATGAAATTTCTCTGCTGAAATGATATTTGGTGTGAACTTTTGTTGAGTTATCATGATGATGGACCCTATTTTTCTTCTGGAGTATGCCATAATTTGTCAATCCGAGGACCCTAAAAATTCAATTACAGTTGAAAAATTTTCTGGAGGACCATGTGGACCCCAAATCAGTTAATCCATCATAAATCAGTCATTATAGATCAGATTATGGGTTTTCCTATTGGAATGCTCAACTAATTAAGATATTAGTATCTATATTGAATATCATGCTGATTGATGTTCATTAAATCGGGTATTGGATGGAAAACATTGAAGGATGGTTTTTAAAAGTCTCGTTTGAAAAATTCATCCTCAATAAATAATACATATCATTATAAATAACAGTATAATTGATTTGATATTTGGAGGATGTAAATGAAATTTTATTTGGATAACTTTATAATAAGGGTCCTTTGTGTGATTCGAGAAAGAGGGGTGCCAACCAGGAGCAATCTATTGGAGGAATGAATCGATTTGATAGTTTTTCTTATTTTCTCTTTCATAATTTTATTTCTCATAGATTGGAAATTCCTTATACCTCCCCATCAATCTAGATCACCTTTACAATAGTGGGGTATTCATTTTTATTGATTTAGGAAAGGTAGGATTTCTATTTTTTAATTCTTGAGTTCATGTACATTATTGAACAAAAATTTTATCTCTTTACTGTAATATTGTTTTCAATTTCATATTGCGGGTTTAATTATCAAGTGAGATAGTATTTGATTTTTGATTCTATTATTGATTTTTTATTTGGAAAATTATCATTATATCCCTCCCCTAGGTTTTAGATTATATATGATGGAATAGACCAATACATAGAGGTGAAGTACTAGGCGACCGTCTGTACGTGTGAAAGTGGTGGTGAATTTTTTTGATTGCTTGCGATAATGAGGACCCGATCAGACTAATCTGAGATCTTGGTAAGGAATTATATCACCACCACCATTTGACAAAAGGAGTGAGAGGAAAATATCGTGAAATATCACTTTAAAAAACATAGTAGAAGAGGTTAGAATAAAATAAAACAAGGATAGAATTCAAATCATAAAATAGACCCCGACATAATAACACTCATCTTTTCATAGTTTTCAAAATTTTATTTGGTTAATTTGTTTCATTCCATTTTTAATTTTCATCCCAAAACCAATTAAATCTCAGAAACCACCCATTTTTTCCTTTAATTTAGTGAAAAACCCAATTGTTGTGCACTCCACTCTGAAGACAACTTAGGATAACCACTTTAATACATTTTTACATAGTTAGTATTTTTTTTTGTCACACCCCATGATAGAAACATGTAACTCTTCCAAATATTAAGATGATGAGGATGTCAATTGTACTTCATTTTATTATTTAAAATGATAAAGGACTCTTATTTGTGATAATCAGACCATTGGGTCTATTCATTAACTAGATGACTCCATTTCAACCAAATCCTTCCCAAACAAATATCCACACAACATGTTAAATGATTGAGGGAAAGGTGGTAATGAACTAGAGAGTGTGGTGATGGATGAATCAGAACACACAACTGAAGTGTTGCGCAACCCGGGGGTATTGGGTCGCTACAATGTAACATCAATTGGCGAGTCTATGTTACTGAAATTATTATTTTTTCATCTGATATGGAGGTATCGTTAATGATAATTTACATTCATATTCATATTTGAATTTACCCTCAATTATTCAAATATTAAATAAATTAAAAAATTGGTTTTGGATTTTTTGTAATGTTTTGTTTGAGAAACTTTTTTAATTGATTTTTTTATTAATAAAATAAAATAGTTATATATTTTTGGAAAAAGTGGTCGATAAAAGCATGTTCTTCGTTTAAAATTACCTCAACTGTTAATAATCTAGAATGGGGATCACACTGTAAATAATCAAATACAATAAAATGGGGTGTCACACTTCATCGAAACCAACGTTGTCAAAGGCACACGATGCAATACGGCGCAAGTGACGTAAGGGTATGTGGTGTGAGGTGAAACTAAGGCTCATACGTACAAACAAAGA
This sequence comes from Viscum album, assembly GCA_963277665.1. NCBI lineage: Eukaryota > Viridiplantae > Streptophyta > Magnoliopsida > Santalales > Viscaceae > Viscum > Viscum album. Next base: position 693,802,566 of record OY728152.1, read on the forward strand.
TACTTATAAATATATTTTTTATTATTATAATTATATAAATATTTATATTTACCTATTATTTTTCTTTTTCCTTAATAGATCAATTTGAATAATTTTTATTACAATTAATATATATATATATATTTTGTTTTTATTAATTTTTAACTTTTTCTCAGTTTTCACATGGGGTTTCCATTTCCAAGGATGAAGTCATGTGGTCTTCTTCTCTAGTGGGAGATCACAATGGTGGCATTAGGAAGTTGTGCGATGTGGGTTCCCTTCAGTGGGGTTGCGGTGAAAGTGGGTTTCATAAATCCACAATTTCCATGATCCCTTGCACCCAATATTTCCATCCATTCAACCAACTATGATCGCCTTAACCCTACCCATGATTTTTGTGATCTCTTGTACCCCTGATTTCTACCACCATGGTGCACCTTTACCAGGCTTGGCTCTATAGCACCTCTTGGGATGGCACATGGGTTGTGCGCCTTTGGAAAACCTTGGTGAGGTCCCACCGGGTATGCCTCACATTGCCTCATGCTATGGTACATTATTGAACATGCCATTGACAACACTATTATATACATAGATATATAAATTGAATCCAACTAATGATTATAAATATATGTAACATATATATATATATATTTAATTAGTAAATTTATTTGGAAATAAATTTTATATATTCAATTTATCATATTCAAATTTATTTAAATATTCATTATGATATTCTATGTGTGTGTATATATATATTACTATTTAATCTAATGAAACATTAAAAGTATTATTAATAATAATTTATAAATTAAATTAATTATAAATAATAACTATTCTGGGCAGTACTTTATAAAATATAATTATTTAAATTTTGAAAATTTTACTTATTTCAAAGATTGTATATATAGTTACAAAATTTTATTATTTGAAATGTGATGTGAGGTGAAAAAATTTTCTTTGTTATTTATGTATAAATATATTACAATTTATTGAATTTATAAATATACCTAAAATGATTATGTAGACCTCAGATGAAGAATGCCTCAAAACAATTTCTATTATATAGAATTTGATAACACCCATTATATTTTTGGAACAAATTATGTAAAAACCAAAGGCTTCTATGAAACCTAAAAAACATTGACCCATACTTGAGATTATAGATAGGTCCATAAAGATGTTTGCATAAAAAAATAATACACATCAACAATATATATCATAAGAAAAATCCAAAAACCTAGCAACACTTGAAACTTATATCCCATTAACATTTAAACATATAATTATTTAAAACATAAATTAATTAAACAAATTCCCTTCCATTAATGGAATAAAATAAGCTTTTGTTGGTACTTTTCACCATCAACGGAATTAGAAATGAGTTTCTAAATCAAATATCTTCTTAATTAATGTGTTTATATCAAAAACATCATCTATTTATACATTGGAAGAAATGTTTATTTAATTTATTAATCTAGATTCCAGATGTGATTCTCTATAATTTAAAAAGAAAGATAAAATTTTATTTGAGGAGTAAAATGTGTTATAGATGTAGACTATGAAGAATATTGATTGAAGACAACAATTTAAAAACCAAAAAAGGATATCCAAAATAGTATTCATGAAAAAAATAAATCATAATTAAAATCCAAATAGTATACAACAACTAGAGAAAAAATACACACTCCACAATGGAAAATAAAAACCCTTGGACACATATCATGAAACTCCAAATAAAGAAAGAAAATCTGAACTTACAAAGGAAAACAAAAGCCTACCTTTCAAAGTTGATGAAAATCTGAGACCCATGAATCCCAAACTAGATCCTTTCTTTAGAAACACTATCATCTACCGAACACCATATGCCGGATGAATTTTTAGAAACTGGAGGTAGTGGGTTTCTATGATTCGATTGTCAATTCACTAAGGAAGAGTGTCATCAATTGTTAGATTGAACATAAATCATCCGATATCATAATGGGTTCACAACATATATAGTTTTTTATTTAGATTGGGACACATTTAACAGTTCTTTTTATTTAAGATCTCACAAATGGATAATTTATTTGGGATTTTTTAGCATTTATGGAAAATATTCATTTTCAGTCCTAAAAATGCATTGATATAGTCCTATTTTTAGGGGTGATAAAAATCGCTGATAAAAATATATTTTATTACTGATTATTACATAGTCATTGATAAAGTAATTATAATTATAATTATAAATATTTTTTTAAATATATATATATATATATTCAATATATATAAATTTATTTCATATTTAAATTTATTTTTAATAATTTTTCAATTATTTTAATATATAATTATTAATTTATATTTATTTATAAGGTTTTCTGATAATAATATTTATATATTTATATATGTATTATTATTTATATAATTATATATAAATATATTATTAATATTTATAAATATAAATTAGTAAATATATTTAATATTTAAGACAATTTTTTATTAATTTATTTATTATCTAAATATATAAAAATATTTATTTATAATAATATAAATAATCATAAAAAATATTTATTTATTAATTATTATAAATATACAATTTTATAAATATAGTATGTACATTTTTATATAAATTTATTTTTATATAATATTTTAATTTTATTTTCATCAAATATTTTTTTAGCATTATTAATTGATTTCAAATTTTATGTGCATGCGTGCAAAAAAATTAGTGAAATAGAATTAATTCAAAATATGTACACTTTAATAATAATGAAAAAATGGATAAGTATTTTTCTATGTACATTGAATATAAAAATGAATTAATTACATATATGTGAAATCAATACAACAAACATTTGATCTTTGTTAAATTAAAAACTCAATCGACATTAAATTATATATCGATTACTCTATAAAAATAGTCAATATTTTAAATTCATATTAATTTTTAATTACACATCATTAATCAGTAAATAAAACACAGAAATATTTTCAAATAAAAAAACATATTTATATACATTAATTTATATTTTTATATATAATATATAATATTTATTATCATTATTAATCAACATCTAATTTATAAATTTTTTAATAATTTTCCAAATTTACATATTTTAAATTTTAATTGGATTATTTTTGATTTTTCAAATCTATAAATTTAATAAATACCATTTATTATTATATATAATACATATATAGTGTAATAAATTTATTCATTTTTATCAATATTTAATTAGTAAACTAAACTTGTAAAAATAAATTAAATGACATCATTTTTTAGTTATTATTTATTGAATTATTTAATTATATTTATTTATACCATTATCAATGATCAAAAAATGCTAAAAATGGACTCCTATATGGGCACAAAAAATATAACACTGATAATGGGTACCCTTTATCAGCGCTATAAATAATGTGCTGAGAAAGGGTACTCTTAATTTGTTCTAATAATTAATGTTGATAAATGATACCCTTTATCAGTAAAGAAAAAGTGCTGATAATGTGTTAAATTTATCAACTCCTTCTTTAGGGCTGATAAAGATTCCATTTATTAGTGATTTTTGATAGAAATAATAAATACATGTGCTCTAAATTCCAATTTTGTAGTAGTGGGCATAAAAAGGTATGGATAATGATTGTACATTCTATGAAAGGAATTTTTTCGAATATCATAATAATTTATCCATAACTAATGGAAACCTGATCGATGATTGTTCATTGAGAACAACATATCAAATTTCAAATAATCAATAAGATTATCAATCTGTTGAAATTGATATTTGTTATGTATCATCACTCGATTTAGATTTGGATAATCCACATAAATGATATGTTAACTATAATCATCATTAGTAATGAGAACTAGTGCTTCCCAAGGAGGCATGTTCATACGTATAAATCCTTCCTCAAGATGATCATCCAGCTTGGACTATTACTCTTTCATTTCAACAAGTGAAATGCGGTAAGAGCTAAAATAATCTTGTTGGGTACTAGGAACAGTATCAATAGAAACTCAACATACATTACTAGGTGAAAACAAGAGATATCAGAGGGATACACATTGAAGAACTCGACGATGACTGGAGGGATATAACCACACAACAATTTCCACTCCAGATCAAAGGAAAATCGAGTTACCACATTCGAATACTCCAGATATGACGGTCTGACTTGGCTCAACCTTGGGTTCCATTCTCCTTCAAATACATGATACACACCATTGGGTGCAGTGATGGAGACTCGTCAATGATAATGATCAATCTAATATATATTGTTGATGATGCAATCCATTCCAAAATTGATATAAATTTATCTCATGTCGTGAATGGAAAAATTTAAAACATGCTCCACATAATTTTTTTAGAAAACATAATAATATATATAGATACCCTTCGATCTTTTTATAGAAAGGGTTATATCAATATTCATTATAGAAGAAAAAATATCCATATTATGATTTATTAGATTAACATCAAAGGTCGAAATAATGTAATGAGATGCACCCATATCAAATAGGGTAGTCACTAATTATGAAGCTATAGTGATGGTACCTCTAATGTCGTTGGACCAGTATCCACTTCCGCGGGAGACTCATCATGTATGTGAAGAAGCATCATTCAGGATCATTTTTTATGGAACCCTTTTTTACGTGATGAAAATGATTTCACAACAATTTTAGAATTTTCATATGATCCCTATACAATATGACTAGTGGAATAAACACAGAAGAACCTCTACAAGATATTTGAACTTGTTCTGGAGCGACATTTCATGGATGCCTTAGTAAAAAGCCTCTTCAATTATCCTTTATTACTAAAGTGGTAATAGATAAATTGACCTATTCTAGGTTCTTAATGTGGTTTAGAATATACCTTCCATCAGGAAAAAATATGAGAATTATCATGGATCCACTTTACCTTTGATTAATGCACACTGGAAGTGGGATAAAAAGATTCCCCTGAAAACCCAAACATACAAGCTAGTTCCATCTCAACCATATGTTCTCTATCAATTACATCAGTATAAGAAGAAATATTCATTAATAAAAACAATGAATGAATATTTTGATGATGGACAATGTCACTTCTTTTTACCATCAACTTCTTATTTAATAATTTCATAGATGAAAAATGTAGAATCTTAGTAAAATGGATTTCATACACTTTCATGGTCCTCTCTTCCTTCTAGAGTGTGAATGAAATAGTGGACTTGTCTAACAACATCGATTATATAATGAATTGGTCGGTGGCCTGAAATTTAATGTACATAAACTATAATCCCCATGCATATTTTTCATTACCATCACCTTCCAACATATCCTTCTTGGTCATTATAGGACGAATGTGGAATAGTTTACATTAATTTTATTGTAGGTCTACAAAACCCAAAAAATTCACTATTCATCTCATCCACTCCTCGGAATAATTAAGAGCATTTGATTAGTAGAATGTTTTTTGATTTTTGCTAAGGAACTCTAGAGAACTAAACAAGAGAACATCCATCCAAAGTTCCATAGCTAGAGCCTAAATGGGATTTATAGTAGGTGCATGTCCAAATGCATGGACTGCCTGCCCAATAAACTCAACCAGAATCAGGTCCACATGTGGATTTACACACAGTTGTTTAGTAACATCTTTCTCCTCAATATGAATCTCATATGTTCAAGCAGTCATGATTATAATGGATCAAACGTATACATTATTTTAGAGAATTACTCTATAAATAATAAATAAAAGTCACAGACATTACATGTGGATAGTAACACTCATTATCCGCTATTTACACCAAATGAATAACTTTAAACAAACCATTATTAATTTTTACTGAAAAAAGCCCTCTTGAATAATTCCTTTATCTTAACCATGCTTTTAACATGTAGAAAACATAGAAAATAAAATTTGATGAGAATAAAAATCTATGTAAGGAATATAAAATAAGGAATGAAACCATTTTACTATGAATATTGAAGACCCATGAAAACATTTTCAAAAAATAATTTTCATCACCAATAAGACATAATATACATAAATTATACCATGTTATAATAAAATCCCTACAAAACATCAAAGAATTCATATATCATAATGGTAACTGGTGGTATCCAAATCATACTATCATTATAGCTTTCACGGCTACATAGGGGGTATCCTTCATTGTTACATTTGGAATACCCATCACTGTATATTCACTAAATATATAAAGAGAAACCTTAACATTTAACTCTATCACATTACCCAATTCATTTGAGAGCTATCATGGGGTCACCCGAACACGGTTTATCACAGAACCATTAGTATACATAATCAATACTCAATAACAAAAACATAATCAAAAAATATAAACATGCATAAAGTATAAATAACAATTCCACATTGTAATAATAATAAATCATTTAAAAATATTGATATAATCAATCCATTGTCAATTATATTTTCAATACCAAAATACCTACAAATGAATATGGTATTTAATTTAAATTTAAAAAACATTACACCATGAAGAGGATTTTAAAGACAAAATAATAGTCTCAAAGGGGTAAAAGGTTATTGTCTCCGTATAAATTACAAAACATTCCTTTTTTTTTGTTTAGTAATATTATTTGTAGATGAAGATTCATTTTGAATACCATTTAATTAAATTAAAATAAAATCGTCATAATTATTCACTGTATACAATAACGTGGTGTAAATTATCAAAATATACGGATTAATAGTGAACGAATATAGTTGTTATTGAAAACTACATATTATTTTAATGAATGTTTACTGTTAAAAATTGAAAATTGTTTTAAAAGTTAAATAATATCAACAATATTTTTATTATTTCAATTTATGTTATTGTAACAAATTTTATTTTCATTTCTATTATAAAATTTTTATTTTAATTTTGAACTTTTTCTCTAGAAAACCACGTTCTAATCATTTATAGGGAATAAATTTCAAATTATTTTTTCAAAATAATTATTGTAATTTGAATAAATTTATTCAATATTAAAAATTATTTTAATTAAAATTACCTAATAATTTCAAAATTATTTTTTGTAACTGGAACCTTAAAATAGTAAAAATTTATTATTGTATTTACGGTTAAAGTAGGTTGGTCGGTGGTTAATAAAAAAGTTAACAGATATATGAAATTGTAACATTTACAAAAAACATTATATATATATATATCGACCATATAACCAATTTATTTTTATATTTACCCATTTTATAACTTATTGACATGTGAAAATATTGGTACACTTTATTCTGTTAAAAAATTCCTTCTTTGTCCTCTCCCCACTTATAAAAGGTCCCACTTCTTCTCGTTTATTAACAATTAGAAAATAATTTTTTTTCATCCAATACATTAAGAAATGTTATCTTTAATACCCTAAATTAATCATAAAATCCTGTTTTATATCATAAATCCAATAAATGAAATATATAGGTGAATCCTAAAGTGGTTTTCCAACAATGAGGTAACATTTTTAACTAAGAATTTTAGTTTTAGTAATCCTTCTTACACCGTTACATAATTTTAAATAATTATTAAATAATAAAACTATTATATAAAATATATTTAGATGATATAATGATAATGGAATATATTATATCCATCTAAAATTCCATAAATGGGAATATATTTTTTTATTGTGTGTGTGACAGACTACCGCATCATGAATCAATTTTATTCATTTCCAATATCCACTTATCCTAGATGTATTTAATAATCATTTTAATAAATATATATTATATTATTATATTATTATACTCTTTTAGTTATAATACCACATATACCTTCATACCTCCCAACCCATTGGGAAATAATAATATCCCTTATCCGTAGGAAAGACTTCTACCTTGAGAATCAATGTAATGTTATTCTTATTTATATTTTACATGGATGGTAATAAAGAATGATTCCATGAATATATATGATATTTTAACATAATAATAATTATATAATTATTAAAGTACACATCCCCTTTTAGATTTAATATCATTAATTTATTTATAATAATTATTTTGTAATCTTTTTTTTATGTTATTCCATTCTGGGGATTATGATTCAAAAATACCAGAGAGGTGTGTGTTCTTTGATATTATCTCATTGATTTTCATAATTTATTTTTTAGGATTTCAATGATTAAATATTATTAACCACATCTCATGAAAATATTTATTTATCCTTTCCTCTGGTCATTTCATATGAATACATCTTTTTCCTTACCTGTCCTCTATTTATATACTCATGATTCCAAAAGATTTTATAATGAAAAATGACTTGATTTCTCTCATTGATTGAAAAAACCTATTTTTTCCAAATACATATTTTCTAAAAACATTTAAAAAAAATTCAATGTTATTATAGGATTTTAAATGTTAGTTTCACCCTTTTCGACTTTTTATATTTTATTTTAATAGGAATATTTATGGTGTTTTCAAAACATGCTGCAATTGGATTTTACCAAATATGTAAAATGATCTATTATTTTATTGTGTATAGGAAATAATTCTCCCAAGTCCATTAAATGATTTAAAAAATCCATTTTATGTTTCGAATATGTTTTAAAAAATGATTTCCAAAATGTTTTATGAATTATTAGTTTTAAAAAGTGATTTTCAAAGAAATGTTATTTAACTAAAGAAATATACCTTGTGTCCTTTTAAAATAATTTAACATCTATGGTGACATAATTTCATGTTATCAATGATTTACTGGGTATATGATCATATAATTCCATTCTTATCGCATCACATGATAGATTATTTTTATTATTAAAAAATTTTTATGAAACTTATTTATATATTTCAGGTTATGATATGATGAAATTTTTATGAATCTAATTTCACTTCACTAGATCTGAATTTATGATTGTTTTATGATCTTACGGAACATAAATTTATAGATTATCTGATGTTTCATATGTATATATCTCTCTATTTCATTGGGAAATGACTAATGATCTATTAGCTCTTATGAAACATTATAGGTTATCCCATGCACAAAAAGTGGGTACACAGGAAGTTATCAAAATAACAAAGTAGGTACATGGGTGGTTATCCCAAACATAACATGTTATTAATGTTTTGGATGGTATCCATGACATATTGTTTTCATGGATAATGTGTTTTCCACTGTTCTATGTCATATTCCAATTTTATTCCCTCCTATATCAAGTTCATTGATTTATTTTTGATTCATGTCTTATGAACTCCCAATATTTATGTTATGACTCAATATTATAGTTTTTGATCTACATGGAATGTATTTAAAATGTTATTCTAATGTTCTCAAACCCTTATGAACAAGTTATGATTATATATCTCTTTTTTACTCTTAAAGAGCATATAATATCAACCTTTATTTTTTCAATTTCCACAGTTTATGTTGAAATATATTATGTATAATAGGTATAATAAGGTATATATTTATATGTAACTTATTGGGGGATGATGTAGTTCATATATGAGCCCATTTTTTATGTATATAGGATTTGAAATCCAATATAAATATTTTAATCCTCATGCTTTTGTCAGTGTAATGAAATTAATATTCATCTATATATATGTAATATCTATATATCAAAAGTCTGGTTTATTGTAAGAAGTATTAGTGGGTAGGTTTAGTTAACCTATGAATTCAATGATGAGAAAACCATAGTGAGATCCGTAGGGATAAGTCTATGTATAAGTCTATTGACATGTATAAATATAGGATGAATTCCATGAATATTGTTAAAGAATATATTTATTAGATTCCTAGAAAAACATCCATGAATGGATATTAAAAGTGGATGAGGTTTTGGCATAGATGTATCCAGTGTTAATAAATACAAAAAAGTTGTGTTGGTCATGACTACAGCAATACATGGTAAAGGAAGAGGGTACCCACTGTGCATCTATTGTTACTCAGACTAAGATTTTCATTTAATTTTTTTGTTTTAACAATAAATAAACTTATTGATACTAAATTAAATAGACGATGAAATTATTTTCCTATTGATAAAGAAAATGTTTTAGGAGATGGAATCAAAAATATTATAGCTATGATCTGACCACATTCTTAAGATGATGAATCATGTTGATATTCTGAACAAGAAAAATAGTTTGGAATGTTTTTTTGTTTCCATCATGTGGAAAAATCTATATAGTGACTATACTTTTGTGATGTATTATAATAGAATATTATAATGATTAATTTATTAGTCGAGTTCTAAATTGGTGTGAAAATATGAGTCAGGGTGAGCCCAAAATCAATATTTTAACACTCATAAATATATTGGTATCACAAGAAAAAATATTTCATTAAAAATTGGATAAATCCCCATTATACTATCAGATAAAAAATATGAGGCCTTTGTTGAGTTCAGAGAATATGATTTATCATATGTGAAACATAATCTATGTTGGCATCTGGAATTGGAATTGTGTGGCTTCATCAGTTGATAATTAAATATTTATTATTATACTTGTTTAATTATTCAATTAAAATCATAACATTGTGCATAAACATATAAATTGAGAACTTCCATTGGATATAATAATTGGAGGAGATTCTAGAAAATAACATTATATCATGATCATATCAAGGATAATTGTACCATTAGAGTTCATATTTCTCACTAACAAAAACGAAACAAAACCATTATTTTTATTGATCAATCAAAAAAATGTGTAGGATGTTTGATTTTGGTATTTTCCATCTTATTATTTTATCGCGATCGAATGGTATTCAATTCCACAAAAATGAATTGAACACAAATCAATGGTATATTTATTTGTGGTGGATTTTATTTCATGTTGGTTACTTCCCACTTCACTAATATATTTATTTTTCAATATATCAGGGTCAACAAAAACAATGTCTAAGATTTCTTCGTCACATCTTTAAGTATATTGATTTATCCTCTTATTCTTCACATGTTCATTGTATGTATTTTCAATGGATAGTGGTTAATTGAATACCCGTTATGTTGTCATTGCATGACCATTATTCATTGAATCGTATAAATACAGTGAATGATGTTATTGATTAGAGGTGATATAGAGTTTTGAATTTGATGAGGAAAATCATGGGTGGAATATAAGGATAAATGAATTCTTTTCATCCTAGTTTTAAGAGACAATATAGATATTATGGCTCGAGGGTGTGTTTCTAGAGTCGATTCGAATCCTGAATCATGATATCTAGAATTTTGTTGGTCACCCAACCATGGATCCATGTTTTTGTAATAGTAAATAAGTGGCAGAGATGCATAGGATGATGTGGAAGTGATACTAGTAGAATAAAAAAAATATAGTGTTACATGACATGTAATATGAAATTTCACATTCCGTGACACCTATGCACCACTAGGTTTTCCACTGGAAGAATACTATAAAAATCATTAAGAATATATCACAATCCATGTGACCCATGTTATAATATATGATTGTATCTCTAAGGATGCACAAGAACAAGAATTCATATTTACATGATTATGACCATAGTACTGATCTATGAGTACAAGTACATGACTAAGGGGAATGAGTTGGGTGTTGGATAACCTCTACACATAGTGTATACATAATTAAAGAACATGTACTTTGAGATTTACATATTTTGTGATGAAGCTTCATAATGGATGATTATGAATTTAATAGACATTTCTTTTACCCTAGATACCTTCCATGTACCCCCATTAAGGGTGTTGGGATCCCTTCGTTTTATCAGTTTGGACTGATATCAGTTGTCTGTTTTCCCAGATCCCATCTCCATGTGGATACCATGTGACATTATGTGCACATCTCAACGTTCTGATCCCCTTTAGAGGATGAGTCTCAAATAAATTTTTTTTCTCCCTCCATGAGACCAGAGTGCGATCCTCTATCATTTATTCTTATCCCCAAGGTAGGTTTTATGAAATATTTGTGACCTCAATACACGTGGTGTTGATCCCCCATCTAATATTCTATTTTAAGGATCAAAATATCAATAGTATATGTTCCCATACATAATCAGTAGAACCATGATGGGATGGTGGTTTCCCATACCCCTATAACTATTGGGTGTTATCCCTTATCTGTGGATAATGATTTTCAGAGACCAGGGTGTTTTCATTGTTGGGAACCAATGTTCTTGAAATCATGGATTAGTGTCTATAGTGATAACAAGACGCATGGAGTGGGTTCTGTTGGAATGAGCATTTCGTGAGAAGAAACTGTTTTCAAGCAGTTTGGTTGTGGCATCCCAAAGGTGTGGTGTCCTTATAGAGTATATATGGTTTTTGGTTTTGTATTGATTATTATATCCCTATTTTGAGATGAATATCAATGATTGTTTTTTATTGTTTTTTTGTGTGTCTAGCAGTTTATTTTAATACTCAACCCTACATTGGCTCTCCCCGCACATGTAATGTCTTATACTGATGAAGAAACATTTAATAGTTTCTCAGGAGTACAAGGAGCTATTGTCATATATATTGGTCTTGAAAAAATGAGGAGTATTCATCATTGTTTCATTTTATATTTTTCCACACATTTTGATAAACAAAGACTCTCTATACATTTTTTTGGACTTGTATATGGAATATTTTATAACATTCCATTTATTACTATCGTACTCAGATTGTGGGATCATATATGTGGGAATGCATTGGTTTCAATTTTTTAAATTTCAATTTTGTATTTTATTTGAGATTTATAAGTTTGTTTCAATGTTTTAGTGTGTACATGTACCTTAGTATAATGCCTCCCATGTTACTGATATTCTTACTCAATGATGTATTCAATCACCTGTTCTATTGTAGGTGGGATTGGTTTATTCTTTTTTCAGGCCCCATCGGGCTGAGTCCTGATAGGGCGATATTAGAGAAGTTCATTATAACATTGGACAAAATTCTATTTGTTTGGTTAGTGTTTTATAGAAACAATGTTATATTTATCGAGTTTCGTTTTAATTTTAGGGACACTACTGTTTGTGTGACAGTTGATGTATCCATACACTATGACTCAACACAAACCATTTGATTCAATATATGTATATAATGTTTATATGAAAATATTTAGGAAATTAATAATATAGGAATTGGGTTTGGTTTCCATGTACTTCTTAATACATCTACCCATATATACTATTTGAATGATGTACATCTTATTTTTTTCAGGATTCCACCACAATGATAGGAAACCATGATTTTACTAATATATCATAAGGATGATGAACATGGTGATGATGCTATAATATAGTCATGTTTCATAGATAGTACCTCTTGGTGTTTTTCCCACAATACCACCACCATTTAAGTAGTAGTTAGCACTAAAAATGTTGGATGAGAAACTAGATAATACTTCAACCACTCTAATGATCCATAATATCTATTTCACCAAATGTGTAAACATTAGTAACTGTATAATGATCGAGCCATCAAGAATAAAGATTACTTTGGGAGAGCATTAGCAGTTAATTTACATGAAGAACTTATCACTAATATGGAACATCATATGATGAATCATGTTATGATTTATATCCATTGTCTTCTCTTTATATATTAAAGAGTTCTCTTATGCATCAAGTATAATTTCTTCCAACTCCAGAATTTGTATTATCCTATGCACACATGCATCTAAAAAATTCATATTACATTGATTAATTGACCAATATGCATGGTGTTATTTCTCCATTGGTTGGTTTCATTCCTTCCCAAATACAATACTATATGTTAACATTCTGATTGTGGTTTTAAAAGCTGTACGATATACCCAAGGTGCTTTATCCAAGCACAAACTCTAATATTTCATGTTGGGTTATACCATTTTTTCCAAGATTATATTAACATACCAATTTCATATTTTTTCTTCTCCGTTGGTTTGGGGGTGATATTATGTGTGGAATTTTTGATTAAACGCATACTTACGGACAAAATTATTCACATTGTGATTGAAAAAATATAAATCATGATCACTAGTTATCAAATCTAGGTAAACCAAACCAACTAAAAATTCGTGGCCTCAAATATCAACAACCACTACAGTGTCATTGTTGTGGGAGGCCCTTTATACCACCCATTTATATACATATTCAACATCCAATAAGATGAAAAAAAATCCAAATGAATTTTGAAAAGGCCCCATGATGTAAATGCCCAATTCATCAAAAATCTCTCAGAATAACATTGGTTGTAGGGGCATTTCATTCTTCTTAGAGATAATCCATATCGAGAATTATGTTGTGAGCCAAAGTGGCCCCTATATGTCGATGTTTGGCTAAAGTTCAAAACAGAGGTGATCTAATGGTCAGGGATACACAGATTCACTACTTGGTCACCAAAAATTCTCGAAAAATTTTGGTCATTCCAAATGTACCACCATGAATCATGCTTGTGTCTCATGGATTGGTATGTTCTAAAATCAGTGGGGACCCTAGATGTTGCTACAAATTTCACAATGTCTGCATACCAAGGGGTAAAGTCCAAAACAACACAAAGGTTCACTTGAGTAAATAATTCTCCAAAGGATATGGATGATTTATCATGGTGGTCCAATTGTGGAGAAATCATATTAATGTGTTCAGCTATAATATTTTATACCGAACTTTTATCACAAATCACAAGGCCAAACTCTTAGAAGAGTATCATCTACCATATGAGGCGGGGCTTAGATTTAGGTTTCATTGTGAGAAATCGAACGACATCATGGTCAGAAAACACAATCACATTGGGCCGACGAAGATATGATCAAAAATTTTCCAAGGAAAAAACAATATAAAGGAGTTATTTTTAAGTGGTTGTGTAGTCTACCAAGGTAGGGTCAACAGTTCATAAAGCATAAACAATGACACGAGGAGCATAATCAAATCATTGTGATAAAACTACCCCAATTACAATGTTAGAGGAATCACACTTAAGCTCAAATGGTAGATCAAACCTTGGTCATTAGATGATGGGAGGTAATGTGAGACTCATTTTTTTGGGAATTTAATGCATCCTCACAATTTTTATCAATCACAAAATAATAATATTTTTTCAATAATCGGGATAATATATGTGAAATCTTACTAAATCCATTAATGAATTTATTGTAAAAACTAACATGACATAAGAAAGATCACACATCTTTAATACATTTTGTATATGGAAGGGGTGAAATTAATTCAATTTTAGATTTATCAACATTAATTCTACTATTTTAAATGGAATTCCTATGAACTACCCCCCTCTCAACCATAAAATCGCATTTCTCGTAATTTAAAACAAGAACTTTTTCAATGCAGCAACGGAGGAAAAAAACTAGGTGTTCCAAAAATCATCAAAAAAAGAACCATATACCAGGAATTTGTATATAAAGACTCCCATTAAAAACTCAAGGTACTCAAAAAATTACTCAATATACATCACTAAAAAGTACTAGGAGCATTACATAAACCGAATTACATCCTTCTCAATGCTAATGTGCCCAATTGACAAGTAATTGTGGTCAATTCATGATCTTCAGGTGATATATGATTTTGAAAATAACCCTCTTAGCCATCAAGGAAATAATAATGGGAATTACTAGCCAATTGTTATAACATTTGGCCAATCAATGGTAGATGAAAGTGGTATTTCTGAATGGCTTTATTCAGTTGACAGTAGTCAATACATACGTACCAACTATTTTGCACATGTGTTGGTACCAATTAATTCCATTTATTTGACACAATTGTTAATTTTTTAGGCACATTTGGCACTATGATACCCCATTTACTTTCTGATATTGGAAAAATAATTTATGCATCAACTAACTAACTGACATCTAATTTTACCACTTCAATGAAAGTGGGATATAACTGACAATGAGATTGTATTACAGGCTTATCTTCATCATCTAAAAATAAATGGTGCATTCAAATATATGGGCTAAACCCGAGAATACCATCCAATGTCCATCCAATTTACTTTTTATGCTCTCTAAACCTGTTGAGCTATTTCGATTCCAATTGTGTATATCAGATATTGGAAATAAAGTTGGGAAATTAATCGATTCCTTCAAGATATGAATATTATAAATTTGAAGAATGTTTTTTAAGACCCAACACATTTAGTTTTTGGATTGAGGGAGGGGATTTTGGGGTAGTGTGGCCCATTAAACCATCTATCTGATCATGTTTATTATCTAAAGATAGAGAATATATTGAGATGAGATTTGTATAATCATCTAAGATCATGGGTATCTCATAATTAACACACATATCAATTAAGGTACAAAGTTTACACTTTTATGAACCAACAAAATACTAAAAAATTGAATCTAAACTCAAAACATCCAAGGTAGAAGAAGTGAAAAATGAATTAGAGTAAGTGTTGAGGATGGAATGGTGTGTGTACTTCATAAGAGGGAAATTCCATCAAATAGAGAGGAAGTGTGGAGTGATCTTCAATGAGGTGTTTCGTACACTCAAGGATGCAAAAACATACCTTTTCTCTTCCGAACACCATGGAAAACATACTATTGTTTACATTCAAGATCATCTTTTCTTTATTGAGGAATGGACACCCATGAAAGAGAGGAGCATTTACTTCGGTTCGAGTATCTTACTTCTCATGAATGTAGAAATATGTACGGAAGATGAGATTATTCACTCATATAAGGACATCATAAATCAATCTTATTGGATGTGTAGTACTTCAGTTGGAATGTTTTACGATAATTCCCACTAGTTGAAACTCTCTAACAAGCAGATAAGTGTACACAGAGGCATTAATTAATTTAATGAAAGCACTTAAATCTAGAATAGCATTAGAAAATAAGGTATCCTCTATGGTACATGATATCATGAATGTTCCGGGATTTTTGAATTTGGTTGGAATTACAGGTTGAATCAAGGCCGATACACTCCTTCCCAAGTTGACTCTTTCAATCCCAATGAAAATTCGTATATGGGTGTAGAGTTCTTTGAGAAATTTTGCATAACGAGTAATTTTATTAACTACATCCAATAATGGAATACTGAATTGAACTTTTTTAAAAGTATCCACAACTTCAATGTAAAAAATCAGTATCAATGTTTTTCGTAGATTTACTGAGTCATTGAGTGAATGGATTAAAAAATGGTAATTCATGGGAATCATTAATGATAATTGGATTATTATTTTATTGTTTTTTCCTTTCTTGAAACATTTTAGGGTTGGAGAAGAAATGATTCATGAAGGGAACATACCTGTGGCATAGAATCAACGGAATGAGAAACTTCATTACTACTAAGATGTTTAAATGCACATATATTACCATTTTATTTATAATTGGCTATGATTTGGAATGTAGTTGTCCAGAACCATACATCTTTTGCCCACAAATACTGTTCTCCAATTGTCCCACTTGAGTATGTATGTCCTGAATGGATAATTGTGTGGTCTATTAGAACTGAAGGTTCTGGGTTTCCATTTGATTCACCATATCCTTGATGATTAGTTTATATTTGGGGGGTGGAGGTTGATTTTGATTGAAAAGTTTATGTATATTATGATTTCATACATTGGCCTTGTGGATACCAATTCTGCTTTGGGTGGCTACAATTTCTTCCTTATTAGTGCTGGGGATGATCTTACCACGCATGATTTGGATTTGGCCTCAATTGATCTCAAATTAAGGGAGGTTCTTTTTGAAATGGACTACATGGGATTATGGCTACACAAGACTCATGTGAATCATGATGTTGTGGGCACTGGTTAAAAATTGGGTATTTTTTAGGAAAAATTCAACCATGTAATGGAATATGAGGAGATTGTGAGTTACCTTGTTCTTGATCTAATTTCCTTATAAGGGTATTCGTCTCATCAAGCTTGTAATCTACATTTTGTTCTAGAGATAAAAAATGTACCTCATAATGTTCTCAGGTTTCTAAAATAGCACTTATACCAAATTGTTGAAAAATTTGAGCCATGTTGGCTATAAATTCATTAGCAGATGAAAGAGTTTTATCAACTAGGGAACCACCATCTAAAAAATCAATTTTTCCACATTCCAAGGGGATAACTCTCTCATATAAGTACTAGATTAAGAGTTGTTCAGTAATTTGGTGTTGGTGGAAGATTGTGCAAAGTCTACTGAATACCTCGTAGTATATCCAATAATTGGCTACACCTTCATCAGAGAAAGGGAAGACCCTAAACTTAATTATGTCCTCAGATACATTTTGGGGTTTGATGGAGGGTCAGACAATGTGAAAATCATTGAGATGTTTGTGAGTGTCCTCACATAGAATACCATGGTATAAAGGAGGAAGGTGTATGAGGAATCATCTCAGTTCAATGTTGTATATTTTATGGGATATTGTATGTACACAGGTTGGTACTCCACATCTGGGGTGGTCAGTTCTTTTAAGAATAGATTATTTGCAGCCATGTTTTCTTTGGTTTTATTGGGTTCAATTTTTTATTAGTTTGTGAACACTTGAGGATCCTAAATGGGTTCATTAGTGTCAATTTATTTACTATATCTAGATTCCTTGATTTTTTATTGGAGTTATTTTTAAATTTCAGTGTCAAATTAAAGTAGCGTTTCTTTACAAGATCTTGTCATTCAACAATGATTTCCAAATTGAGTGATTGAATTATTTAAAATAAACAAAATTAATTAATATTCCAGATATAAAAAAACTTAGAAAATTAATGGAGGAAATAATAGATAATGTTATACTACCAAATTAGAGAGAGATAGAGAAGAAGAAGATAAAGATCGATAGAGAGGAAGTACACACAATATGAACCAAAAATAGAACCAAAAACCCAAAACTAAAACAATTGAATGTGGGTGGGTTATTGATAATAATATTAATTATGATTTAAAATAAATAAATAAAAGGAAAAAAAAGATAAAATTGATCTTGGATTCCTAGAAACGGTGCTAAAATTTCATCGTGTAGTCGAGCATGTCAAATTAGATGTTTATTTTTTACCTTAATTTATGTAGTGTAGTTTCATCCCTAGGTCAACTATTGAAGGATACATAGATAATTAATTACAAAATGAGGTTATGATTATGTAACTATAATTGGATTGGTATTTTATAAAACATGAGTTTGAACCCATGAAGAATAGATTATGAAATTATATTACTACAGAAAGAAAATAGTTAGAGAAATCATGAGCTACCCAGGTAAGTGGCCCTTAATGTTCAATCCATCATTCCTCTCCTGGGATTGGGAAGGATAATTGATTCTGTGATTTTATACATACTAAAACAAGTAATGTTATGTGAGTTCATACTAGGTTACCAGAAATTAATTTGATTGATCAATGATATTGATTATCAAAAACTACTCAAAATCAACAAAAAAGAAGAGATGCAAAAAATTGAACACCAATATGCTCATCACATCAGTACACATGAACTAATGTTTTATTTCATGAGTTCACGTCTTAGTTCCCGATAGATTTTACCGCATGCCATAAACCCATGTTGACGATGAATTACGAATTTTCATCATTAATTTTTTACACCCTATGGGGATTACAATAGATTATATGGGGATCTTAACAATGAGTCTTATTCGAGGATTCAATCAGTGATGGTGGAGTTTAGTGACTTAGTCACACAATGATAGAATTATTTCTTTGTAGTATTTGTTAATCTCTTTAAGGATTATTTTTATCTTTCCACTTTGCAATAAGTGTGAATCCAATAAAATCTATATATTTTTTAGAAGTGTTTGTCTATGGAGTTGTATTTTGTAAGGTTTACTTTTATCTTATTATGATCCAGGGATATTGTAACTCGCTGACCCATGTTACCCAGAGTCGGTGAATTATTTTAATACATTGGCATGATAACAAGGAATCAAGTCCTGACGGACCGATCTGTTGAACAGCCTTGGAAAATAGATTACATACATGAATGTTACATTTCACTTTAATACATACAAAACAACATAAATAATATTTATGGACGCCATTATTCACTTGGATTAACCCTGCATATCAATCACAACAAAATTCTTGGAATACAGGAAAAAAATAAAACATAGAAATGTGTGACCTAAAATGCTCAATAAGGGTATGAAATACAGCAGAAACATTCATAAATAAGAATAATCATTTAAGGAAATATATAACTAAAACAAAATCCTTTTAAACATGATCTTCGTCATAATATGGATAAGATAAAATTAAATAATTCAATTTAATTATTCACATGTATATTATAATAATCAAATTATCACATGCAATATCAATAACCACATTCATAACAAGGGAATTCTTAATATTGAACAATAATTTATGTGTCAAGGCCTCATGCCAAGAACAAAGGGATAACTGTAACTAGAACCCAACCTGGAGTACCTCTAATTATAGGAAACCAACCTGGAGTGCCTCTAATAACCGGGAACCAACCCGGAGTGCCTCTAATAACCGGACACCAACCCCAAGTGCCTCTAATAATCGGACACCAACCCGAAGTGCCTCTAATAACCAGACACCAACCCGGATGGTCTCCTGCAACCAGACCCTGACCTGGAACATACTAGTCCAACACATTTGTCTTAAGAAGAGGACGCAATATAACATAAATATTCATATTAAAACTAGCATATGGAGTCCCACAACATTAATCAGAATCCATTAATGGAATAAAAATATTTCATCCATAGTCAAACATATCACAAAACCTTAAATAAAATATGGATTATTTGTATCATAATAACTCAACTTCTAATAAGCTTAAAATCCATCAATGGATTTTGACATAGATGAAATCAATACTATTTGAGTGAAATATCTCTTTTTTAAATCATTTAAAAGTTACATAATTATAAAAGAAAAAATTTACATTAAAAATATTCTTATAATCTTATAAGGGAAGCTTTGAATATTTTATAATGGTGGAAAATATTCGCACACGTCTTCTATGTTAAAATAATACATTCTTACCATAATTATTTCGAAAAGGATAAAAAGGACTTTGATTAGAAAACGACAGAAATTTTCCATGATAAACATCTTATAAAAATTCATCAAGGGTAAAAATGAATATAACCCAAATTCTTTAAAATAGTAAGAATGATTTGAAATATATTTTTATGAAATATGGATGTGGATGATAAAGATGTCATAGTAGATAATTACTTATAAACAACCTCGGATAATTAAGAGACTGTGAAATAAACCCTTACCTTGCACTTTTCCTCGGTCGAGGGTAGGTTAATCACTTGTATAATAGTAAAATCATTGTTATTAAATTATACAAGAATCATAAATATGATATCATATATGATCTTTTAATATTTCCTTGTTAATAATTTTGTACTATTATCATTGTTTCGAGTGTTAACTTACTAGTTTTCTTTTATAAGTTTTGTTACATAAGATGTGTTTGTTATGGATAGGTTGTATATAATTCATATACATAATTATATCAAGTATATAAAAATTATTTTTAATCATCAAATGAGAATTATACGTGAATGGATACGAGTGGGAATGAATCTCATCGCTTTCGTGGAGACAGTAGTCCGTACGTACGCACGAATGCTACTTCCATTACATTTTTCTTTTAAAAGGAATCAAAACCAAATGATACATAAGAATATTATTATTACAGTATAATATAATACCTTATATGTGTTACTTTTTTTATTAACACCTTCCTTTATACACTCCATGTATGATATGAACGAGTCATATAACTTTGAGGGTGCGGTAGTCCACACTTCCTCAAATGAAATTATCGTATATATATACAAATGAAACAAATAATCGTATGCTGTGAAAATGAATTACAGAAGCTTATATATAAAATAAATATCATTACTAACATATTTAATTATAGTTCCATCATAATGTCCACCATGAGATGCGGTAGAAGATAATTGAACAATCATCGTTTCATGAGGCGTTTTGTTGTCATCTGGAGAAACATTAGGTTCTTCTCCCATTAGATTGAGGTGTGTGAATGTTTAGTCAGAATACATCTCATAAAAATATCCTAGTATATTTATGATATTTTGTTCATTAAAAAAGAAAAGAAGAAGAAGATTTTATGTGTTGGAGAAGTAAAATAAATGAAATAAAACTACGAGAAATTGTTACGTTTAATTTGGGTAACTCCTTTTGAATTGAACCAAAAAGGTCTACGGAAGCTCCTTCTTCCAAAGTTAATGAATCTAGGAGAAGTATAGGGAAATATGGAGCTTAATTGGGAAGATTTTAGAGGTTCTAAAAGTCTTGAGTGATGTGAGGAATTGGTTAGAAGTGGTGTCCTTTTATAGGGGGGGAGGGGCCCTTTAGGAAAAATATAAAGTATTATCTTATAATAAATTAATATTAGGTTTATAATAGCTCTAAAACAAATTATTTAAATTCTATGATGGGTAGGGGTATAAATCCGTTCATACAATAGATTTTAGACAGGTTTGGGTCATTATATTAACTGTATCTTTTAGTTTTAACTGTTAGTTAATTAGTTTGACATTTACCATGACACTTTGTATTTTTATGTAATATAGTTAAGAAAAAAACTATATACATCCAATCTACTCCCAAGTGGTCCATTAATGATACAACTATCATGATATAATTTCTTGTATGAACCTTATATTTTTAGGAATAGAATATCAATTAATAATATTATATTTGTTTTAAAAACTCATTTATGTCAATTTGACAATATTTAATAATTGATCATTCAAAAAGTCTTTACATCTTTATTAATTCAAAAAAAATTCATATAATCAATCCTAAGATCTCATATTATCCAATAAAATTTGTTTATTGCATAAAAATTTCAAATTATATTTATTTTAACATTTATAATACTAATTAATTGATTCTTTCATTAATAAGGAAAATTCTGCATCATGATTGTGTCATAAATAAATATAAATATTAAATGAATAAATATTATAAATAAAATACCATATTATAGGAAATATTTTTTTATTTATAATTTGTATTTTTAGTCTAAAAGATAACATATATAACCCTATGTAAAAATTTCATTTCTAAAACATATATGATTTTGTAATTTTTTTTATTTACTTTAACATAATTAATATAAAGTGACATTATCACTTACATGTTGACCCATGGGGTCTAAAAATCTACCCAAAGATGCCCCTGGTCGGAAATGTGTCAACTAATAGGGTTAAGACACGTTTTATGGTAATTTAATTGTTTTATAATATTATTTTTTTAACCTTATTTATCGGATTTACCTTTTAACTATGGTAAAAAAAATAATTTTTAGTAATTATTCAAAATTTCTAAAAATATATGTTATCTATTTACACAATTTGGAAAAACTGATTCAAAATATGGAATCCATTTTTCAAAATTCAAAACATAGAAGTGGCAGAAAATAATTTAAAATTAATTCTGCTGTAAAAAAAACGTGTTTTTAAGAAATAATAACTATCCAAATATTGACACTTGTTTATGTCTGGTATAATTGTGAAATTATGTTCAATGGCAAAAATTGTATTAAATGGTAAAAAAAATATTATAAATATACTTTAAAACAACTCAAAGTCATAATTTATCACTATTAATTATTATCATTTAAAATATTTATTTTAATTAAAATTTAGTTATCAAAATATAAAAGATAACCGAAAAGTACCAAAATTTCATCCTAGGCTAATTTCGATATTCTGAAACATAAAATGAAGTCCATTTTACTAAATTGAAAACCTATAAGTTTCATTCATTAAAATTAATTCTTGTGGTCAAAATCAAAAAGTGTATTTTTAATAAACAATATCTATCAAAAGATTAACACTTATTTATGTCCAATCTCAAAGTGAAATTTATTAAAATTAAAAGAATTTGATTATATGTTAAAATTATAATATATTTATATACTTCAAAACTATTAAAATTTATAATTTAACACTTTATATTATTTTTATTAAAAAAGCTTTTATCAGTTAAAAAATAGTATTTTTCACTATTCAACCAAATATGAATGTTATCAGAAAAACACCAAAAATTTATTGAAACTAAATTATTATGTCCTGATTCTAAATAAGAAGTTTACTTTTTCAAATTGAATATATAATATTTTCAAATATTGGAGTTAAAATGGTTTTACAAATACAAGTTGGTATAAGGGAATTTTTTAAAAAATAATTCTTTTATCTGAAAAAAATGAATTAGTTCTTAAATTATGTCTAAGAAACTCATAAAATGGATTATAAAATTATATGTATTATATATAGTTCAAAATTAATTTATTATTATTCATAACCGCTTTTGAACGGCTAGATTGGTAAGTTGTTCTGCACTTGAACTCGTTGTGTCGTGTAATGCAATTTATTGAATTACATTGAAGAAAAAACGTACCATGAAATCATGGGGTGTAATATTATTCCCTCCATCAATAAATTGCGTCCTTGAAATTTGAAATTATTCTTTGAAATTAAATGGTTGAAAATAGAAAATACCTTTGTAGGAAAACCCACATAGGATATTGGGTTAATAAAATTTAGTCTTAATAATAAGAAAAGAGGAATGAAAAATTCACCACCAAATTATGATCTCGATTAAGAGAAAATTGGTGGAAATTAGAGGCACATAATAGGAGAAAAAACAAAAATATTTATAGGGAGTGATTGAGGTCATCAATCACAAACAATTATATAATTGTGGTCCCCAAAGCCACCAATCTATGATGATTTAAAATACCATCAGTTTAACAAAATGTAATGTATAAGGATAATTTTTTTTTGTTTTATGATACCTTAACTAATATTTAAAAATTTATTTCTTCATAGAATAAGATAAGAAAAAAACGTATAATTGTCATGTAGAGTTCCATCCTTTAAATAATTTATACCACAAACTCATCATTCACTCAAAATTATAATTGAACATAAAAAATATTACATTTATCATATTCATATAGGGTTCCAAAATAATGAATTAATAATTCAACTACCAGGCCCTTTAAAAACTACATTATTCTATCCAGGACATCATGTGGGTCAGTGGTAGGTGATACACCCTTGTCGCCCTTCAGTTGCGGTGTCAAGTCTCGTGGCCTTGCCTGATGCGGCGTGTTGTCGCCTGACCTCTAGGTTGTCCTTTTTATAAAAATCCAATAATAATCTTCAGAAATGATTTATCCTTAACAATTTTATCAAATGTCAACTATAATCCATTCCAACATTTTGACGTATCCAAATAACTTCTTTCCAAACTCACAGTCAAATTTTTTTAAGGAAGGTAAATATAATGAAGATATTTTTTTCCCACATAATAACATGTGAATACCTTCATCATGTATTATTTTATAATATGATAACACCTTGAATTACCATAAAAAAATATTGATTACATTCATTCTCCCTTATTCCTTATAGAATACTATATATATTCTTTATATCCAAAAAAATTTAATATTCCAACAATGATGAAATAAACAAAACATTAATCAGTGAAAAGGTAGTGAAGAATATCAAATATAATTTTTCCAAATTAACCATATCTTATTCCAAAATTAATACCTCAGTATCAAGACCATATTTAGGATTACATTTCCTTTAACTATTTATTTAAAAAAAAAATTAACTTTCTGTTGAGTCACATTTCATAGTACCATATAATCTCAAATCCTCAATGAAATATTTCTACAGTAAAATCCTTATTTGTCTCTGAAATTCATATTACCCGTACATCGTTGATATAACACTCAAATGAAATAATTATTTAATAACAAATTAAGAACACTAGTCAATACTCTTCATCTCTGGTAGTATAATAACTTTATTATTATCCAATTGCATCTTTTGGGGCATACTCTGATGATCTGAACATTGATTCGCATAGTGTCCCCACTACTTGCAGATGAAGCATTGTACATTTGAAACATTTTTCTTACCCTTGCAATCAAGAATGTGGTGTCCTTTTTCGCCACACTTATAACACACTCAAATTCCCTTCAATCAATTTCGAAGTTGATTCTATCCACAGTTATCACATATAGTAAAATACTTCTTTAACTTCTTCCCTTTATCTCTCTTTCTCTCTACCATCCATTTCTTTTCTGGAATCCCTTCAAATCCATAGGACTCCGAGAACTCTCTACTTATTTTATCAACAAATGATACTATTTCTTCATATGATGATAATAAACGGGAGACTATTTCACTTTTAATTTTATCCTAAGACTATGAAATATAATATCCTTTTTACTCTTTGGATCATGTGTATTGTTGGTGTTATCATTCCTTCTACTGGGAACCATTTCTAAACAATGGAATACACTAGATTTGTTTGTGAATAGTAATACCTAATCCCCAACATGTAAAACAGTTAACATAAATTAAACATATTATGGATATAATCTATAATCATAAAAAAATTCTTTGAGGATGTATATATTCATAAACCCTTCATAATGGTTTGTAAATAAACTGAGAATTATCCTAATAATATCCCCTAGGTGTGTCATAACCAATAGTGCAACAAGTCCTATTGTCGTGCAGCGGTTCCTGTTCGTGTCTAGCTCAAAGCGGTGTTTTTGGGTTTTACCACTAGGTACATCTATTCCAAAACAACCTCTACCTGCTCCTATCCAGAGTTAGTGAATTATTTTAATACATTGGCATGATTACAAGGAATCATGTCCCGAAGGACCAATAATTTTAGCAGCCTTGGAAAATAGATTGCATACATGACTGTTAAATTGCACATTAAGACATTAAAAGCAACATAAATAATCACTATGGACTCCATTATTCCCTTGGCATAACCCTGTATATCAATCACAACACACTTCTTGGAATCCTCAGAAAAAAATAAAAAATATAAAGGGGTGAGCTCAAACACTCAGTAATGGTAAGCAATACATCAGAAACTTTCATAAATAAGCATAATAATTTAAGGCAATGTATAACTAAAACAAAATCCTTTTAAACCTGAACTTCATCCTAATATGGAAAAGATATAATGAAATAATTCCATTTATTTATTCACATGGATATTATTCTAATTGAATAATAACATTCAATATCAATAAACACTTTCATAATAAAGAAATGCATAATCTATAACTTTAATTTCTTTGTCAAGGCCTCATTCCGAGGCCTAATGGATAACTATAACCGGAACCCATCCCAGAGTGCCTCTAATAACCGGACACCAACCGGAAGTGCCTCTAATAACTAGACACCAACCCGGAGGGTTTGCTGTAACCGGACCCCAACCTAGAACATACAAGTCCAACACATTTATCATAAGAAGAGGATGAAATATAACATAAATATTCATATTAAAACTACCATACATAATTCCAAAACATTAATCATAAAACCTTAATATCATAATAATAACTCATCCATAGTAAAACATAAAAAAATCCATAAATACAATATGGATGATTTGTATCATAATAACTCAACTTCATATAAGCTTAAAATCCATCAATTGATTCTGACATATATGAAATAAAAACTATTTGGGAGAAATATCACTTTTTTTGAAATCATTTTAAAGTCACATAATTATAAAATAAAACATTTACATTAAAAATATTATTATAAGCATGTAAGGTACTCATTGAAGATTTTACAATGGCGGAAAATAGCCGCACACTCCGTATTTGTTAAAAAAAATACATTATTACCTTATTTATTTCGAAATGGTTAAAAA
Source organism: Viscum album (assembly GCA_963277665.1). Classification (NCBI taxonomy): domain Eukaryota; kingdom Viridiplantae; phylum Streptophyta; class Magnoliopsida; order Santalales; family Viscaceae; genus Viscum; species Viscum album. The sequence continues at coordinate 693,830,116 of OY728152.1, forward strand.
GACAATGTTTGGAAACGAACAGAAATATTCCTTTATAAACATCTTATAAAAAGTCAACAAGGGTAAAAATTACTTTAACAAATATTCTGTAAATTTGTAAGAATGTTTTGAAATACATTTTTAAGAAACATGGATGTGGATGATAAAGGTGTCCCCGTAGATAATTATCCATAAACAACCTCGGATAATGCAGAGATTTTAAAATAAACCCTCACCATGTACTTTTCCTTGGTCTAGGGTTGGTTAACCTCTTGTATAATAGATAAATCATTGATATTAAATTATAAAATAATTATAAATATGATATCAAATATTATCTTTTAATATTTCCTTGTTAATAATATTTTACTATTATCGTTGTTTTGAGTGTTAACTTACTCGTTTTATTTCATATGTTTTGTTATAGAAGATGTGTTTGTTATGGATAGGCTATATATTATTCATATACAGAATTATATCAAGTCCATAAACGTTATTTTTAATCATAAAATGAGAATTATACTTAAATGGATATGATGGGGAATGAATCTCATCATGTTGGTGGAGATGGTAGTCTGTACGTACGCACAAATGCTACTTCCATTTCATTTTTCATTTAAAAGTTATAAAAAACTAATGATACATAGGTATATTATAATTCCAGTATAATAAAATATCATATATGTGTTACTTATGTTCATTAATACCTTCCTTTATATGTTCCATGTATCGTAAGAATGAGTCATATCACTTTGAGGGGGCGGTAGTCCACACTTTTCAAGTGAAATTAACGTATATATATACATCGTGAAACGAATAATGGAATGATATGAAATGTAATTACAGAAGCTTATATATAAAATATATATCATAAATAAAATATTTAATTATAGTTCCATCATAATGGACACCGTGAGAGGTGGTATGAGATAATTAAACAGTCATAGTTTCGTGAGGCATTTGGTTTCCATCCACATAAACATTATGTTCTTCACCCATTAGATGGAGGTGTGTGTATGTGTAGTTCGAATAATTCTCCTAAATATATCTTATTATATTTATGATACTGGTTTTTTACATAAGAATATAATAAGAAGTGTTTAAGAGTTGGAGAAGTAAAATAAAAGAAAAGAAGCTAAGAGAAATCGTTAACTTTAATTTGGGCAAATCCCTTTGGTTTGAACCAAAAAAGTCTCCAGAAGAGGCTTTTGCCTAAGTTAGGGCTTCTAGGAGGAGGATAGGGATATATAGAGCTTAATTGGGCTGTGTTTAGACAAGAAAAAATGATTTATAGGTGTGAGGAATTTGATAGAGGTGGTGTCCTTTTATAAGTGGGAGGAGGGGCTCATTAGAAAAAACATAATGAATTATCTTATCATAAATTCATATTCAGTTTATAATGGCTCCAAACCAAATTACATAATGTAAAATTTGGGGATGGATCTAAATCTTTTCAACCAATAGATTTTAGTTAGTATTGTGTCATTATATTAACATTATCTTTTAGTTTTAACTCTTAGTTAATTAGATTTACATTTACCATGTATCATTATATTTTTATATAATATAGTTAATAAACATACTATATTCATCTATGAGACTCCCAATTTTTCCATTAATGATTATCCTATCATGATATATGTCATTTTGCCAAACCTTATTTTTTTAGGAATAGAATGTCAATTAATAATATAATATTTTTTTATAAACACATTTATGTAATTTTTGACAATATTTAATAATTGATTTTTTATAAACTCTTATCAACATTATTAATTCGAAACAAATTCATATAATCAATACTAACATTTCACTTTAACAAATAAAATTCGTTTGTGGAATGAAAACTTTCAAATTTTGTTTATTCTAACACTTATAATACATATTATTTTATTTTTTCATTAATAAGGAAAATACTCGATCATTATTGTGTCATAAATAAATTTAATTATTAAATTCCTATTAATTATAAATAAAATACCATTATATAGGAAATCATTTTAGATTTCTAATAAAAATTTATATTCTAAAATATAACATATATAACCCTATGTACAAATTGTTTTTCTAAAGGATATATGGTTATGTCATTTTTGTATTTACTTTAACATAATTAATATAAAGTGTCGTTGTAACACCCCAAGATTTCATAGTGTGTTATTTCTTCAAAATAATTCAATAACTTGCACTACACGCAACACTGAGTTCAATCACACCATGACTTACAAAAAAAAAAATCCATTCAAAAGAGGTTATGAATAGTATTATCTAAATTTTAAACTTTATATAATCCTTATAATTTTAGAATCCATATTATGAGTTTCTTAGATATAATGCAAGAACAAATTCATTTTCAGTATTGCACTTTTATCAACTTTTAATAGTGAACCCTTTTTAAATACAATATTTTAAACTTTTTGACTAAATGTGGACATCAAAAATTTAAAATGAAACATCCCAAGCTTCCACGGTACACTTTCTTTGAATAATACAGTAGCGTGTGTTGTACGCAACCTTGAGTTTTAACACACACCACAACCAATCAAACTAGCCGTTATGAATAGTAATACCTACTTTTTAAAATTATATATATTTTATATTTTAAAATGGACTTCATATTTGGATTCGGAATATCGAATTTAGCCTAAGTTCAAATTTTGGTACATTTCGGATAACTTTCATATTTTGATGAATAGTGAAAATTACTAAATTTTAATTAAAAACAACTTTTTTAATCAAAATAATTAATAGTGATAAATTATGAATTTTAGTGGTTTTAAAGTATATTTAAAATATATTTTTACCATTTAATATAATTTTGGTCATTGGACATAATTTTACAATTAAACCGAACATAAACAAGTGTCAATCTTTTGATAGTTATTATCTCTTAAAAACACACTTTTTGTTTTGACAGCGGGAATTAATTTTAAATTAATTTCTGCCACTTCTGTGTTTAGAATTTAGGAAAATGGATTCCATATTTGGAATCAGGATGTTCAAATTGTGTAAATAGGTAACTTTTATTTTTAGTCATTTCGAATAATTACTGCGGTAAATATTTTATTTACCATGGTTAAGGGTAAATCCGGTAAATAAGGGTTAACAAAATAATATTATAATAATACTAAATTACCCTAAAACGTGTCTTAACCCTATTGGTTGATAAATGGTCGACCATGGGCATCTTTGTGTCAATTTTGGGACCCCATGGATCCACTTGTAAGTGATAATGACACTTTATTTTAATTTAGTTAAAATGAATACAAAAACGACACAAGCATATATCTTTTAGAACAACAATTTTTACATAGGGTTATATATGTTTGATTTTAGATTATAAATATTCATTAGAAAGATAAACATATTTCCTACATAATGATATTTTATTTATAATTTTTAGACATTGAATAATTTATTTTATTTATGACACAATAATGATGCAGTAATTACTATAATAGTGAAAAATTAAAATAATTGATATTATAAATACCCAAATAATTATAATATGAAACTTTTAATGAATTAAACTAATTTTATATGATACTATGATATATTAGTATTTATTTAATTGACTTTGTTCGAAGTAATCAATCTGTTAGGAGTTTCAAAAAAATCAACTATTGAATAGTGTCAAAATTGACATAAAAGAGTTCTTAAAACAAATATTATATTATTAATTAATATTAAATTCCTAAAAATCTAAGGTTCGGCCAAGAGACTTATATTATGATAGGTTCCTCATTAATGGACCACTTGGGGGTCGCTTGGATGTATATAGTAAGTTTATTAACCATATTATATAAAAATACAAAGAGACATTGTAAAAGTGAAACTAATTAACTTATAGTTAATACTTAAAGATAAGGTTAATATAAGTACCCAAACCTGTATAAATTCTATTGGTTGAGTGGTTTTCGACCTATCCCCACCTTAACCTTTGAATAGTCAACTTTGGAGCCATTAGAAACCGAATATGAATTTATTATAAATTAATATTTCTAGCTTTTCCAAAGGTGCCCCTCACCCCTCTTATAAAAGGGCACTCCTCCTTCTCATTTCTTCACACCTTCAAAGCCTTTTGGTTCGGCCAAACTCTGCCCAAATACTCTCCCAACATCCCCCAATACAACCTAGAGGCCTTATTTTGATCAGAAAGCCAACCTAAGGAGCCCTTTTGATCAAATCAAAAGGAAGAACCCAAAGAAGAGGTAATGATTTCACCACCCTTCTCCAAGTTCATTTCTTCTTCCACTTCTTCTTCCTTTGTTCTTACCATTCTAAAATAATAACGCCAGTATCTCACATATACTTTGATGTTATTATAAATATGGTACAACCATATTCAGTATTCTATCCACCCTTTGAATAACATGTCACCATACGTGCGTACGTACGGCTTACCGTCTCCACGTCGTGGTGTAATTGTTATTCAATATATTATTATTTGGATGGGTATAATAATGATGTGTAACTCATGTAAATAATAAATATAACATGTTAATGATTCTGTATATATGATATACCATCCATTTATATATTATTTTAATATCAAAAGAATGATATTGTCGCTCGTGCGTACGTATGGACTACCGTCTCCACGAACGCGATGAGATTCATTCTCCATCGTAACCATTCAAGTATAATTATCATTTGATGATTTAAAAATGATTTTTAAGGACTAGATATCATTCTGGATATGAATAGGATACAACAACCATGGCTTATGTAACAAAACATATAAAGAAAATGAGTAAGTTAACACCCGAAACGACGATAATTCTAAGATATTATTAACAAATCAATGTTAAAAGATCATATATGATATCATATTAATATATATGATTCTTGTATAATTTAATAACAATTATTTCACCATTATACAGGAGGTTAACCTACCCCAACAAAGGAAAAGTACAAGGTAAGGGATATTTCACAATCTCTTCATTATCCGAGGTTGTATATACGTAATAATCTACTGGGATCTCTTTATCATCCACATCCATGTTTTCTTAAAAATGTTTTTCAAGACATTTTTACTATTTACAAGAATATGGGTTAAAGTCATTTATACCCTTTTTTGACTTTTTATAAGAGTTTTATAAAGGAATCTTTCCGTCGTTTTCAAAACAAGGTCCTTTTTAACCTTTTCGACAGAATTGAGGTAAGAATGTTTTTTTAACTTATACGGCGGGTGCGGTTATTTTCCGCCGTTATAAAATCATCGAAGCTTTCCATACAAGCTTATAAGAATATTTTCAATGAAAATGTTTTATTTTATATGGATCTTAAATGATTTCAAAATAAAAGGAGATACTTCTTTAAAAAGAATTTTTATTTCATCTATGTCAACATCCTTTGATGGATTTTAAGATTATTTGAAGTTGATTTATTATGATACAAAACTTCTATATTGTATTGAAGGTTTTGTGATATGTTTGACTGTGGATGTGCTATTTTTATACCATTCATAGTTTATGGTGAAATTATTGACATTTCGTATGCTAGTTTTAATACGAATGTTTATGTTATGTTTAAACCTTTTCATATGGGAATGCATTGGACTTAATAAGTGACGGGTGGAGCCCGCTATAGCTCCTCGATGCATCGGTAGGTCTCATGAGACAAACTAGTGTCTTGGCACAAGGCCTTGACAAAATCTTATTTGTAGTCTTGGCACGAGGCCTTGGCTATGTGGTTATGATAGTCTGGCATTATGCATTCCAACATTATGAAAGTGGTTATTGATTTTTGCATGTGATTATTCGATTTGTAGAATATCCATGTGAATAAGTAAATGGAATTATTTCATTTTACATTTGCCATACTATGTTGAAGTTCAAGTTTAAAAGGCTTTTGTTTTAGTAATGCATTGCCTTAAATGTTTATTCTTATTTATGAAAGTTTCCGCTATATTGTTATCCTTACTGGGCATTTTAGCTCACCCCTTTTCTATGTTTTATTTTTCCCAGGAAGTGAAGAAGTAAGTTATGAATGACCTGCAGGGATATTATGTGGGGATATGAGTGTGGATTATGGAGACAAAATGTTGTTGTAGTAGTTTTTCGTTTAATGATGTAATGTAAAACTTATGAATATATCTAGTGTTTCCAAGGCTACTAAACCAATCGGTCTTTCGAGATTTGATCTTTCTTGTGATCATGCCAATGTTATGTAATAATGCACCGACTCTGGGTAACTGGGGTCGGGGCGTTACAGTTGGTATCAGAGGAAGTTTAGTACAAACCTTGGAAGCTAGATTTAGATAAACTCTGATTAGAGCACGTAGACCTAAGATGAACTTTGAGGATTAGTATAGAAGAACTTCCTAGAATTTTGGTATTGTAGAGATTTTGTGAGTTTTCCGAGCAATACATCCCTGTCTGGATACGAGCAGGTAGAGGCGGCTCTGGCACAGATGTACCTAGGGGTAAAACCCGAAAACACCGCTTTGAGCTAGACTCGAACGGGAACTGGTGTACGACAACGGGCCTTGCTGCACTCTTGGTTACGACACTCCCGGGGGATATGCATAGGATAACGCTCATTTTCTTTACAAATCATTATGAAGGGTTTATGAGTATATACTTCCTCAAAGAAAACATTTTTAGGATTATGGATTATATCCATAAATAGTTCAATTTATGTTATGTGTTTTATAAGTATGGGATTATGTGTTTTGATGGATAAACTGATCTAGTTTATGCCATGGTATAGAAATGGCACCCAGTAGAAGGAATGAGAACTCTAGAAATACACATGATTCAAAGAGAAGGAAGGGTCATATCTTTCATGGTCTTAAGCTAGAATTTATAAGAGAAATAGTCTCCCATGTATTATCATCATATGAAGAAATAATATCATGTGTTGATAAGATAAGTAAAGAGTTTACTGAGTCCTATGGCTTTGAAGGGAAGCAAGAGAAGAAAAGGATGGAAGGGAGAAAGATGGATAAAGGGAAGAGGGAAAAGAAGAATTTTCTCATATGTGGTAACTGTGGAAAGAAACACCCTGGAACTTGCCTGAAAGGAATGGGAGTTTGTTATAAGTGTTGAGGAAAAGGGCACAAAGTACGTGACTATAAGGGTAAGAAAATGGTTTCAAATGTACAATGCATCATCTGCAAGGAGTTTGGACACTACGCGAGCCTATGTCCCAGTCATCAGACTATTCCGCAAATGATGTTATTGGATAATAATCAAGTTATGATACTACCACAGATGAAGAGGAATGATTAGAGTTCTTATGTTGATTATTTCAATTGAGTGTTGTATCAACAATGTACTTGTTATAATAATTATGGAGTATATAAGGATTGTACTGCAGTACTATTTCATTAAGGACTTGAGATTATGTGGAACAAAGAAAAGTGACTCAATAGAAGGATAAATTTTTGGAAAATATATGGTTGAGAGAATGATAAACCATAATATGGTTCAGATACCGAGGTGGTGATTTTAGAATAATACATGATTGATTTGGATAAATTATATTGGATATTATTGACTACCTTGAAGCTGATTAATGATTTGTATATTCCATCATTGTTGGGTTTTAAAAATTTTTTGGATTAATGAAGTATATCCAGCATTCTATATGGAATAGGGGAGCATGAATGTAATCAATAAGGAATATGGTAATTCAAGATGTTTCAGTTTATTAAAAGAATACAAGATGAAGGTATTCATATGCTATTGCGGGGTAAAAAGGATCTATATTATGTTTACCTTCCTTAAAGATGTTGGACTGTGAGTTTGGACAGAAGTATTTTGGATAGTTCTAGTTTGGATTATTTTGGATTACCATAAAAGGAAAACCCGGAGGTTGGGCGGCAACCCGTCGCGTCCGGCAAGGCTGCGAGACTTGAACCCGCAACTGAAGGGCGACAAGGGTGTATCACCTACCACTGGCCCAGGAGATGTCCTGGATTAAATAATGTTGTTTTTTTAAAGATCTGGTAGATGAATTATAAATTCATTTATTTTGGAACCCTGTACGAATAGTATAAATAAATAAAAAATTACATTCTATTATCTTTTAGAGTGAAAGACGAGTTTGTGGTAGAAACTTATTAATGGATAAAACTCTGATTATAAAGTAAGTATATCTCCTTATGATCTTAGCCAATCTCATAAATAAATTCCTCAACATTAATAAAAGGAACTTAGAACAAAAATGTTTCCCTAGATGGTACCTTAAATCATCACTAATTTATGGCTTTGGGATTGTTGGCCTTTTCATAGCCATGTTCTCTACCACTCTCCATCAGATAATTGATGGTTAGATTTCTCCTCCATATCCATATTTTCCTACATGGAACCCTAGTATGTGTTATTTTCTGTAATCTTCATACTTTCCACTCTTTATTTTAAATAGAGGCCTCATTAATTCATTTTTCGATGTGGGATTTCAACTAAGATATTTTGAAACGTCAAAAATGTGTTATCCCAATACCCTATATTTTGTTGAACCGATGGTACTTCAAATCATCATAGATTGATGAGTTTAAGGACCTCAATTTTATACTTTTTTTTATTGATGACCTCAATCACTACCTATAAATATTTACGTTTTTCCTCCAATTATATGTCTCTAATTGCCACCAATGTTCTCCTAATCAAGATCATAATTTGTTGGTGACCCTTTCATTTCTCTTTTCTCATATTAAGACTAAATTTTAGTAACCCAATTTCCTATGTGGGTTTTCCCACAAATATATTTTCTATTTTCAACCTTTTATTTTCGAAGAACAATTTCAAATTGCGAGGACGCAATTTATTGAAGGAGGGGAGAATGTAACACCCCAAGATTTCATAGTGTGTTATTTCTTCAAAATAATTCAATAACTTGCACTACACGCAACACTGAGTTCAATCACACCATGACTTACAAAAAAAAATCCATTCAAAAGAGGATATGAATAGTATTATCTAAATTTTAAACTTTATATAATACTTATAATTTTAGAATCCATATTATGAGTTTCTTAGATATAATGCAAGAACAAATTCATTTTCAGTATTGCACTTTTATCAACTTTTAATAGTGAACCCTTTTTAAATACAATATTTTAAACTTTTTGACTAAATGGGGACATCAAAAATTTAAAATGAAACATCCCAAGCTTCCACGGTACACCTTCTTTGAATAATACAGTAGCGTGTGTTGTACGCAACCTTGAGTTTTAACACACACCACAACCAATCAAACTAGCCGTTATGAATAGTAATACCTACTTTTTAAAATTATATATATTTTATATTTTAAAATGGACTTCATCTATGGATTCGGAATATCTAATTTAGCCTAAGGTGAAATTTTGGTACATTTCGGATAACTTTCATATTTTGATAAATAGTGAAAATTACTAAATTTTAATTAAAAACAACTTTTTTAATCAAAATAATTAATAGTGATAAATTATGAATTTTAGTGGTTTTAAAGTATATTTAAAATATATTTTTACCATTTAATATAATTTTGGTCATTGGACATAATTTTACAATTAAACCGAACATAAACAAGTGTCAATCTTTTGATAGTTATTATCTCTTAAAAACACGCTTTTTGTTTTGACAGCGGGAATTAATTTTAAATTAATTTCTGCCACTTCTATGTTTAGAATTTAGGAAAATGGATTCCATATTTGGAATCAGGATGTTCAAATTGTGTAAATAGGTAACTTTTATTTTTAGACATTTTGAATAATTACTGCGGTAAATATTTTATTTACCATGGTTAAGGGTAAATCCGATAAATAAGGGTTAAAAAAATAATATTATAATAATACTAAATTACCCTAAAACGTGTCTTAACCCTACTGGTTGATAAATGGTCGACCATGGGCATCTTTGTGTCAATTTTGGGACCCCATGGATCCACTTGTAAGTGATAATGACACTTTATTTTAATTTAGTTAAAATGAATACAAAAATGACACAAGCATATATCTTTTAGAACAACAATTTTTACATAGGGTTATATATGTTGGATTTTAGATTATAAATATTCATTAGGAAGATAAAAAGATTTCCTACATAATGATATTTTATTTATAATTTTTAGACATTGAATAATTTATTTTATTTATGACACAATAATGATGCAGTAATTACTATAATAGTGAAAAATTAAAATAATTGATATTATAAATACCCAAATAATTATAATATGAAACTTTTAATGAATTAAACTAATTTTATATGATAACATGATATATTAGTATTGATTTAATTGACTTTTTTCGAAGTAAGCAATCTGTTAGGAGTTTCAAAAAAATAAACTATTGAATAGTGTCAAAATTGACATAAAAGAGTTCTTAAAACAAATATTATATTATTAATTAATATTAAATTCCTAAAAATCTATGGTTCGGCAAAGAGACTTATATTATGATAGGTTCCTCATTAATGGACCACTTTGGGGTCGCTTTGATGTATATAGTAAGTTTATTAACCATATTATATAAAAATACAAAGAGACATTGTAAAAGTGAAACTAATTAACTTAGAGTTAATACTTAAAGATAAGGTTAATATAAGTACCCAAACCTGTCTAAATTCTATTGGTTGAGTGGTTTTCGACCTATCCCCACCTTAAACTTTGAATAGTCAACTTTGGAGCCATTAGAAACCGAATATGAATTTATTATAAATTAATATTTCTAGCTTTTCCAAAGGTGCCCCTCACCCCTCTTATAAAAGGGCACTCCTCCTTCTCATTTCTTCACACCTTCAAAGCCTTTTGGTTCTGCCAAACTCTGCTCAAATACTCTCCCAACATCCCTCTCTACAACCTAGAGGCCTTAGTTTGATCAGAAAGCCAACCTAAGGATCCCTTTTGATCAAATCAAAAGGAAGAACCCAAAGAAGAGGTAATGATTTCACCACCCTTCTCCAAGTTCATTTCTTCTTCCACTTCTTCTTCCTTTGTTCTTACCATTCTAAAATAATAACGCCAGTATCTCACATATACTGTAATGTTATTATAAATATGGTACAACCATATTCAGTATTCTATCCACCCTTTGAATAACATGTCACCATACGTGCGTACGTACGGCTTACCGTCTCCACGTCGTGGTGTAATTGTTATTCAATATATTATTATTTGGATGGGTATAATAATGATGTGTAACTCATGTAAATAATAAATATAACATGTTAATGATTCTGTATATATGATATACCATCCATTTATATATTATTTTAATATCAAAAGAATGATATTGTCGCTCGTGCGTACGTACGGACTACCGTCTCCACGAACGCGATGAGATTCATTCTCCATCGTAACCATTCAAGTATAATTATCATTTGATGATTTAAAAATGATTTTTAAGGACTAGATATCATTCTGGATATGAATAAGATACAACAACCATGGCTTATGTAACAAAACATATAAAGAAAATGAGTAAGTTAACACCCGAAACGACGATAATTCTAAGATATTATTAACAAATCAATGTTAAAAGATCATATATGATATCATATTAATATATATGATTCTTGTATAATTTAATAACAATTATTTCACCATTATACAGGAGGTTAACCTACCCCAACAAAGGAAAAGTACAAGGTAAGGGTTATTTCACAATCTCTTCATTATCCGAGGTTGTATATACGTAATAATCTACTGGGATCTCTTTATCATCCACATCCATGTTTTCTTAAAAATGTTTTTCAAAACATTTTTACTATTTACAAGAATATGGGTTAAAGTCATTTATACCATTTTTTGACTTTTTATAAGAGGTTTATAAAGGAATCTTTCCGTCGTTTTCAAAACAAGGTCCTTTTTAACCTTTTCGACAGAATTGAGGTAAGAATGTTTTTTTAACTTATACGGTGGGTGCGGTTATTTTCCGCCGTTATAAAATCGTCGAAGCTTTACATACAAGCTTATAAGAATATTTTCAAAGAAAATGTTTTATTTTATATGGATCTTAAATGATTTCAAAATAAAAGGAGATACTTCTTTAAAAAGAATTTTGATTTCATCTATGTCAACATCCTTTGATGGATTTTAAGATTATTTGAAGTTGATTTATTATGATACAAAACTTCTATATTGTATTGAAGGTTTTGTGATATGTTTGACTGTGGATGTGCTATTTTTATACCATTCATAGTTTATGGTGAAATTATTGACATTTCGTATGCTAGTTTTAATACGAATGTTTATGTTATGTTTAAACCTTTTCATATGGGAATGCATTGGACTTAATAAGTGACGGGTGGAGCCCGCTATAGCTCCTCGATGCATCGGTAGGTCTCATGAGACAAACTAGTGTCTTGGCACAAGGCCCTGACAAAATCTTATTTGTAGTCTTGGCACGAGGCCTTGGCTATGTGGTTATGATAGTCTGGCATTATGCATTCCAACATTATGAAAGTGGTTATTGATTTTTGCATGTGATTATTCGATTAGTAGAATATCCATGTCAATAAGTAAATGGCATTATTTCATTTTACATTTGCCATACTATGTTGAAGTTCAAGTTTAAAAGGCTTTTGTTTTAGTAATGCATTGCCTTAAATGTTTATTCTTATTTATGAAAGTTTCCGCTATATTGTTATCCTTACTGGGCATTTGAACTCACCCCTTTTCTATGTTTTATTTTTCCCAGGAAGTGAAGAAGTAAGTTATGAATGACCTGCAGGGATATTATGTGGGGATATGAGTGTGGATTATGGAGACAAAATGTTGTTGTAGTAGTTTTTCGTTTAATGATGTAATGTAAAACTTATGAATATATCTAGTGTTTCCAAGGCTACTAAACCAATCGGTCTTTCGAGATTTGATCTTTCTTGTGATCATGCCAATGTTATGTAATAATGCACCGACTCTGGGTAACTGGGGTCGGGGCGTCACAGTCGTTATCACTTACAAGTGGATCCATGGGGTCCCAAAATCGACCAAAAGATTCCCATGGTCGTACATGTATCAACCAATAGGGTTAAGACACGATTTAGGGTAATTTATTATTATTATATAATTATTTTTACCCTTATTTATGGGATTTACCCATTAACCATGGTAAATAAAAATATTTAACAAAGTAATTATTCAAAAAATCTAAAAATAAAAGTTATATATTTACATAATTTGGAAATCCTGATTCCAAATATGGAATCAATTTTTTAAAATTAAAAACACATAAGTGGAAGAAAATAATTTAAATTTAATTCCCCCTATAACAATAAAAAGCGTGTTTTTATGAAATAATAACAATCAAAAGATTGAGACTTGTTTATGACTGGTTTAATAGTGAAATTATGTAAAATGACCAAAATGGTAATAATTGTATAATATATTATAAATATATTTTAAAACCACTGTAATTAATAATTTATCACTATTAATTAATTTGATTAAAAAAGTTGTTTTAAATTATAACTTTGTAATCCAAATAAAAAAGTTATCTGAAAAGAACCAAAATTTCACCCTAGGATAATTTTGATATTATTGAACCGAAAATGAAGCCCATTTTACCAAATTAAAAAAATAGAAGTTGTATTTGTTATAATTAACAACTGTTGTCACAACCAAATGGAGTATTTTTAAGAAACAAAATCTATCAAAATATTAACACTTGTTTATGTGCATACTAGACACATCAATAGACAATCCTTGGACAAATGATCAATGGTTCATGAATCTCATGATATCCTGAGTTATACAAGGGAAAGGTGGTGTTTCTCATTCTGTGGTCAGGGACATATAGCATTGTATTTTCTAACCTTTCATATATCTGATTGGGATACATTTGGGATACCATTGATGTAGATTAAATGTAATGTATATGTGTTATATTGATAAGTGGACATGAAATTGGGCCTTGTTGTGAATTAAGAGGAAATCAGTGTAATACACTTCCATGGTACACTTCTCTTTAAATAATACAGTAGCATGTGTTGTACGCAACTTCAAGTTCTAACACACTCCAACCAATCATAAAAGCCATTTTGAATACTAATAACCACTTTTTGAAATGATAAAAATTTTATCATTCAAAATGGACGTCATTTTTTGATTCGTAATAATGAAATTAGCTTAGGGTGAATTTTTGGTATTTTTTTGAAAACTTTCAATTTTAATGAATATGGAAAAACACTGAGTTGTAGTTTAAAACCAAATTTTTATTTAAATATTTATTTATTTTATTTAAATTTATTTTATGTAAAAATTGATACATAATACCTATATATGTTCAACACAAATCAATGGAGTTAGCTTATAATAATTTTAAATATATAAAAAATTTATTGAACTTTTCATCGTCTTTTACCCACCTCTTTGAAGCATTTAAAAATTTAAAGAAATCATAATTTTACCGCTTCTGTGAGTTGAATTTCAAAAATATGAGACAAAAAATTGATATTAGTAATTAAAATGTGGTTCAATGTGATGAAAATAATTTTTGGTGAATAGTAACTTTCAACTTTTATTTACCACAGTTAAAAGTAAATAGGGTAATTAAGTGTAAAATGATATTTTTATTATTACCCTAACACGTGTCCTAATTCTATTGGTTAATAATATTTCGACAAAAAAAAACTAATGAATAAAATATAAACCTCTTTGGTCCACATGGATTAGATTAGGAAATTAATTTCTATTTAATTTTAAGAATAGTTAAAAGAGTTAAAATCAATATTTTATTACAAAATTATTTTTAATATAGAGTTAAACATAAGATAAATTCAACTATAAATATTAATAAGAAATCCAAAAATATTTCCTACAAAAATTTTATTTTATTAATATTTTTTAGATATTAAATAATTTAATTTATTTATGAGTCATTAATGATGCAATAATTACATAAATAATTAAATATTAAAATAATTGATATTATATATATCTAAATAAATTTAATTTGAGACATTTTATTAAATAAACTAATTTAATAGGTTAATATGACATATTAGGGTTGGTTAGAAGAATTTTTTCCGATGTAATAATGATGTTATGAATTTAGAAAAAACCAAATACCAAATAGTGTCAAAATTAACATAAAAGAATTTTTGAAACAAGTATTATATTATTAATTGATATTCTATTCTTACAAATCTACGGATCATCCAAAAGGCATATATAATAATTTTTGTATCATTATTGAACCACTTGGGATTATTTTGGATGTATATAGTATATTAATAGCATATATAATCAAAAATACAAAGAGACATGGTAAATGTCAAACTAATTAACTATGTGTTAAATCTAAAAGATAGAGTTAATATAGAGACCCAAACATATCTAAAACAAATTGGTTGTGTGGTTTCTGACCCATCCCCACCATAACCTTTAAATAATATTTTTTTGATCCATTAGAAATAGAAAATTATTTTATTATGAAATAATATTTTTACTGTTACCTATGGTGCCCCTCACCTCTCTAATAAATGGACACCCACCCTTCTCTCTAATTGACACCTATAAATACCATTGGCTCAGCCATACTCATCCCAAATACCCTCTAAACTATTCTCCCTTAATACTAGTGGCCTTCCATTAGTCATAAATCCAATCTATGGATCCCTTTTGATCAAATCAATAGGAATAACCCGGAGAAGAAGAAACTATTTCATCACCTCTATCAATTTCCTTTCTTATTCCACTTCCTTTTTCAGTGTTATTTATGTTAGAAAATAAAAACTCCAGTATCATATATATACAACGATTTAATTATAAATATGGTACAACCAAATTCATTATTCTATCCATACATTAAATGACATGTCACCACACGTGCGTACGTACAACTTACCATCTCGACGTCGTAGTGTAATTGTTATTCAATACATTATTACTTGGATGGTTATAATAATTACGTGTAATTGATGTAAATAATAAATATAAAATGATAATTATTCTGTATATATGATATAACGTCCAATTATATATTATTTTAATATCAAACGAATGATATTTTCTCTTGTGTGTACGGATTACCATCTCGATTAACGCGATGAGATTCATTCCCGATCGTATCCATTCAAGACTACTATTCATTAGTTGATTAGAAATATTGTTTAAAGACATTATATCATTATGGATATGAATAATATACATCACATCGGAAAATAATATGACTCAAATAATAAATAATAAAAAGGAAATTGAATCCGTTAACACCTGAAACAATGATAATAATAAGAAATTATTAACAAAGTAGTGTTAAAAGATCATATATGATATAATATTAATGTATATGATTCTTTTATAATTTAATAACAATTATTTTACCATTATATAGGAGATTAACCTACCCTTAACCATGTAAAATTACAAGGTAAGGGTTATTTCTACCATCTCTTTATTATCTCGCTTTTTTATACGTAATTATTTCATGTGACCTCTTTAACATCAACATCCATGTTTCATAAAAATGTATTTCGAAAAATTCTTACTATTTACTAGAGAATGGATTATAGTTATATATACCTATGTTTGAATTTTATTATAAGTTTATAAAGGAATTTTTTAGTTGTTTTTTTAACTAGGTCCTTTATAAACAGGTGGACAAAATTAATGTAAAAATGTATTTTTTTAAGATATACGGCATGTGCGGCTATTTCCCATCATTATAACATCATCAATGCTTCCCTTACAAGCTTGTATGAATATTTCCTAAATAAATGTTTTCTTTTCTAATTATATTAATTTTAAATGATTTCAAATTAGTATGTGATATTTCTCAAAAAACGTTTTGATTTCATCTATGTCAACATCCTTTGATGGATTTTAAGTT
This sequence comes from Viscum album, assembly GCA_963277665.1. NCBI lineage: Eukaryota > Viridiplantae > Streptophyta > Magnoliopsida > Santalales > Viscaceae > Viscum > Viscum album. The sequence goes on from OY728152.1 coordinate 693,846,860, forward strand.
TATTTGAAGATGATTTATTATGATAAAAAAATTCCATATTTATTGATGTTTTTTTGATATGTTTTACTGTTTATGTGTAATTTTTATACCATTCAGGTATTATTGGATATTGTATTGACATTTCATATTCCAGTTTTAATAAAAATGATTATGTTATGTTTAATAATTTTCATATGATGAATGCATTGGACATAGTCCATGATGTGTAGAGCCTTCTATTGCTCCTCGATGCATCACTAGGTCTCTTGAGACAAACTAGAGTCTTCAAACAAGGGCTTGAAAAAATCTTATTTCTAGTCTTAGCACAACACCTTTACTATGTGGTTATGAAGTCTGGCATTATGCATTCTGTCATAATGAAATTGGATATTGATATTGCATTTGATTATTCGTCTAGTAGAATATCCATGTGAGTAAGTAAATTGAATTATTTGATTTTATCTTTGCCATATTATTCTTATGTTCATGTTTAAAAGTATTATTTTACTCTTATACATTTCGTTAAATGTTTATGATAATTTATGAAGGTTTATGCTATATTTTTATCCTTACTGAGCATATGAGATCACTCGTTTCTATGTTTTATTTTTCCCAATATGCAAAAAAATTATTTTTTGAATGACCTAAAGGGATAGTATAAGGTGATATGAGTGTCATCTATGGGAACAATGTTGATGCAGATTTTTATTTTATGATGTGACGTAAACCTTATGGATGTATATAGTACATTCAATGCTACAAAATTAATCGATCTTTCGAGACATGATATTTTGTGATCATGCCAATCATATGTAATAATACACAATCACTAAGTTATTGGGGTCGTGGAATTACTATTGTTATAGAGGAAGTTTATTACAAAACTTGAAATTTATATTTATGAAAACTCTTATTAGAACACATTTCCCTAAGATAGACTTTGAGTATTAGTATAGAAGAACTTCCGAGAATTTTTTTTATTCTAGATATTTTGTGAGATTTCCAAGAAATAAATCTCTATCTGGATACGAGAAGGTAGAGAAGGCTCTGGCACAAATTTACCTATGTTTAGAACCCAAAAAACTGCTTAGAGCTAGACTCGAATGGGAACTGGTGCACGACAACGGGCCTTGCATCACTCCTGGTTACGACACTCCCAGGGGATATTCTTAGGATAATTTTCATTTTCATTAAAATCCATTATGAATGGATTATCAGTATATAATTCCTTAATGAAAACATTTTTTATGATTATGAATTATATCCATAAAATGTTCAATTTATGTTAAGTGTTTTACATTTTTGGAATTATGTGTTTCTATTCATAAAATTATCTATTCTATGACATTTTTTAGAAATGGCACCTACTGTAAGGAATGGAAACTGTATCAATGCATGAACTCCATGTAGGGATTCCCCTCCTTCTCATGATAATTAGAATGGAGCTGGTGATACAACTAGTGTTGATTAGCTTATCTCATTATTGGGACAACTCACTTAGGTTATGAATAAATACCTTACCCGTATAGAGGACACTGATCCACGACATGGAGGATAAATGTTAGATAGTTTCATGATGCAACAACAACCAATATTAAATGGGAGTACAAATCCACTAGTATCCAAGAATTTGATAGATTCCTTTGATAAAATACTCCATTCCTTAAGGAGAAGAGAAAAGGAAAAAAATTTCATGTCAGTTTACCGCCTCACTGGAGATGATGATCAATGGTGGTCATTGATTCTAATCAAAGGAGAATATGAGTATGTATAAAATATGGAAAGGAGGGATTTTAATGATATTTTCATAAAAAATACTTTCCTCATGACCATTTGGCAGATATGGAAATGCAATTTCTGAATCTGAGGAAAAAGGAAGATGATAATGTCAGAATGTATGAAGCTATCTTTACATGGTTAGCAAGGCATTGAACATATTATATATGTAACCTATAAAGTAATATTGATCGCTTATTTTATTGGATAAAACCATTTCCCCATTAATCATTAGTCTCACAATCCTTCTCGTTGTATGAAGATATTGTCTCATGTTCTATCAATACAGAAAAATAATTCTCTAAGTCATATGACTTTAAAGAAAAGCAATAGAAGAAGATATCTTCTGAAAACTTTGGAAATGGAAAAGAGGGTAATAAGGGAAATGTTGAATATCCATCCTATTGAATATGTGGGAAGAAACACTCTGGTACTTGCCTAATGGTAATGGTAGTCTATTGCAAATGTGGTGAAAAAGGCCACCAAGCTGATGATTTCAAGGGGAAGAATGAGAATGTCAATGTTCAAGGCTACAATTGTAGAGAAGGGGGCCTTAAGAGAATGAATTCCTTAGGAGTTAGAAGAATGTACTTCAAAAAATTCCAAGGGATCAAGGTCAAGAATATTCTATCACTACCATAGAGGTTTATGCTCTAAAAAATGTTGTGGTACATAATTTAATGGTTTTCTCATGTTTATCAAATTCTTTATTTGATATTGGATCGACGAATTGTTTCATATCTTCCTAGTTTTCAAAGAAAATTATGTATTTCTAATTTGACATCATAAGGGAGTTTTCAGTGAAAACACCTAAGGGAACTATCATTGCAACAAAGTTCTATGAATCGGTCCACATTATGGCATATAAATTTTTTTATATGCTAATCTCATCATCATACCCAATGATTGAATTTGATATTATCCCTAGAATGGATTGGATTTTGAATCATGATGTAAAAATTTATTGTAATAAAACGTTGGTTACTATTTTTGATGACGATGATAAAGAACACCTTATCTTTAGAAAATAATAGAACCACCTAATTCCTATATAGTTCCACCCCAGTAGCTCTTATAAATTAAAATATTGGGGAGGAAGAGAATTAAATATACGTGGGTGAGGAAAATAGTGTTCAAATAGGGGCTGTACCTATTGTGAAAGAATATTTATATGTGTTTTCAGAAGAATTACCTGGACATACTATATATCGAGATATTTATTTTTCCAATGATTTAATTCTTGACTCAAAGTCGACATCAATGACCACTTATAGAATTTACACTGTATAATTAGTGGATATAAATAAACCACTATAGTAATTCAGTAATAAAATATTTATTCGACATAGAGTTTCTCCATGGGGATCCCCTGCCATTTTTTTAAGAATAAATACGGATCCATGAGGTTGTGGATTGACTACAGGGAGATCAATGGTATAACGATAAAGAACAAGTATCCCCTACCACACATTGATGATTTATTTGACAAACTAAAAAGAGTTCAAAAACATTAAAAGATTGAACTTCGATCTAGATACAATAATTTATGCAAGAATTTGGAAGACATTCCAAAGACATCAATTGGAACTAGGTATGAGAATTACGAGTTTACAGTAATTCCTTTTGGATTTACTAATGCACCCTCTGTCTTCATGGATTCAATGAATATAGTTTTCAAGGAATATATATATATATATATTATTTTTAGTGTCATTTATTAATTATAACTTTGTATAATCCAAAATCTATGAAGATCATTAAAATCACATGCGCATTATCTGGAAGGCACTTAGAAGACATGAATTTTATGGAATGATTATCATGTGTGAATTCTGGAAGTAGAAGATTTCATTTCTTGGACATATTGTCTATAAGGATAAAATAATCATTAATCCTTCAAATACCAAAGAAATCCAAGAATGACCAGCACTGAAAAGTATAAGTGAGGTATGTAGTTATATTGGATTAGCAGGTTATTATCGTCCTTTTGTCAATAATTTTTCCCCATTGAATAACCCATTAACAAAGCTTTCACGTAATGGGGATAATTTTTATTGGAAAAAATAGTGTGAAGAATGTTTTGAAGAATTGATGAGAATATTATTCAATTCTCCTATCATGACTCTACTATCATTGAATGATGGATTTGTTATTTATAGGGATGCATCGAAGAAAGTAATTGTGTGTGTGTTTATTTAGAATGATAGATTTATTTCTTATGCATCACGACATCTAGAAATTCATGAGAAAAATTGTCCTAACACATGATATTGAGTTAGCAGTTGTAATCATTGTATGGAATATTTGAAGACACTCTCTCTATGGTGAAAATTTTTAGATATATATTTGTCACAAGAGTTTAATGTATATTTTCTCACACTAAGAACTCAACATGAGGGAATGAATATGGATTGAACTAATCATGGATTATTATTTCACGATACAGTACCACCTGGGGAAGGAAAATAAGATTGCTAATGCTTTGAGTAAAAAGGATCATGATGTTTTGAACAAGATGGGTGTTTAAAAGGATTCATTATACATCATTATAGTAAAGATGGATATGGGAATCACCATGAAATGAGAAAAAACCATACTTTTTCAAATGGTAGTCAAACGATAATTATTAGAAAGTAATAAGTGTTCTCAGACCGCTGATGAAGAGTTTCAAAAGAAGATTAATACAATGAATGATGGGAGATTGATTGATGTTGTTTATGAAGATTGAATTTTGAAATTTGGGAAGAGACTTAATATTCCAGATAGGCCTGATCTAAAAAGTGAATTGTTTGTGATGCTAATAGTTCCAATTTCTCTATACACCCTGGGATAACAAAAAATGTATAGATATTTGAAGGAACATTTTTTGTGGGACAACATGAAAAGGGAGAATGCTGTTTTTTTTCAAGATATATCATTTTTCAACAAGTGAAAACCGAAAGGCAACCGTCTGGAGGAGTCCCACAACAACTTCCCATACCTGAGTGGAAATGGGATAATATTACAATGGTCTTTTTCATTGGACTTCCAAAGACTCCTAGAAAGAACGATGAAATATGGGTCATTATTGATCATCTTACATATTCAACACATTTTCTTCTTATAATAGAATATTTACCACTTGAACAATTAGCAGGTCTATATATTAATAATGTTTTAAGACATCATGAAGTCACACTATCGATTTTTTTTGATCATGATCCATGATTTACATCAAGATTCATGAAAAGTCATTATAAATCCCTGGATACTGAACTTCGTTTGAGCACTCCCCACTATCCCCAAATTTGATGGATTATCAGAAGGGACTATTAAAACCGTATAAGACATGTTGAGATCAAGCTCACTTGAATTTCATTATATGTGGGATCAATATTTACCTCTGGTAGAATGTTCATAGAAAAATATCTTCCATTTAAGAATTCAGATGGCACCATATGAAGCATTATACGGAATGAGATTTCGCACACCATCCTGTTGGGATGGTTTTGGTGAAAGAAAACTTGTAGGTCTAGAACTTTTGGACGAAACGATAGAAAATTTGAAGGTAATCCAAAACCACATCATGAAAGCTCAAATTAGACAGATTATCTATGCTGATAACCGAAGGAAGTATTTGGAATTTCCTGTAGGAGATCATGTTTTCTCGAAGGTATATCCATGGAAGGGTGTTATACGCTTCAGTATGAAGGGAAAATTGAGTCCCAGGTACATCATACCTTTCGAACTTCTAAAACGGATTGGGGCTGTAACTTACTGCTTGGAAATGCCGCCAAGTCTCTCCAAAGATCACAATTTGTTCCATGTATCACTGTAGAGAAAATACATTCCTGACCCAATGTATGTACTCACCTATGAGGAATTTGAACTGGATCCTGATCTTCCTTATTGAAAAGATCCTTTCAAGGTTCTTGATACAAGAGAACAAGTGTTGATAAACTGGAAGACTCCTCTGCTAAAAGTTCTATGGAGAGACCATAAGATGAAAGAGGCAATGTGGGATCCTGAGGAACATATGATGGTGAACCAGCCGAGTATTCTTTTTCAGAAATACTCAATAAATCATTAGGAATAAATTATTTTAATGAGGGGAGAATGTAAAACCCCCAACTTCCACATTACACATCTCTTTGAATAATACGATACCGTGTGTTGTACGTAACTTCAAGTTCTAACACACCACATCCAGTCCAACTAGCTGTTACGAATACTAATAACCAATTTTTTAAATTTTATAAATATTATCATTCATATTGGAATTAATTTTTGTATTTGGAATATACAAATTATCTTAGGTGAATTTTATTTTCTAAAAACATTGAATTTTTATGAATACTGAAAAAATCGGGTTATAGTTTAAAAAATAATTTTTATTTAAATAATTATTTATTTTAGTTAAATTTATATTAGATCAAAATAGATAAATAATACATATATATGTTCAATGTAATTTATTGGAGCCAGTTTATATACTTATAGATACATAAAACATTTATTGAACTTTTCACCATCTTTAACATATCTTCTAGAAGCATTTGCAAATTTACATAAAACATATCTTTAACACTTCTGTGAGTTGAATTTCAAAAATCCTATAGACATGGTTGATATCATTTTGTAAAATTTGATTCAATAAGAAGAAAATTGTTTTTGGTAAATAGTAACTTTTTAATTTTATTTACCACGGTTAAAAGTAACTATGGTAATTAAGGGTAAAAATGATATTTTTATTACCCTAACACATGACCTAATTATATTGGATAAGTATAATTTGACCATAAACAACATTAGGAATAAAATATGAACCACTTTTTTCCACTTTTATTAGATTTGTAAATTTATTATTATTTAATTTATAGAAGAGTTAAAATATCTAAAATCAACATTTAATAACTAAAACATTTTTAATATTGAGTTACACATTAGATAAATTAGACTATAAATATTAATTAGAAAGATAAAATTATTTCCTACATAATCGTATTTTATTTATATATTTTAGACATTAAAAGATTTAATATATTTATTTTACAATGATGATGATGTAATTACCGAATTATTGAAATATTAAAATAATTGATATTATAAATACCCAAACATATGTAATTTGATTATTTTTACGAATTACACTTATTTCATATGATTATATGACATATAATGGTTGGTTACATGTATTTTTCTCTATGTAATAATGATTTTATGAATTTAGAAAAAACATAATACCAAATAATGTCAAAATTGACATAAAAGAGTATTAAAAAGAAATATCATATTGTTGATTGTTATTCAATTACTAAAAATATATGGATCATCCAAAAGACTTATATAATGATATTTGTATCATTAATTAACCACTTTGGTTCCCTTAAAGTTATATAGTATGTTTATTAACTATATAATATAAAAATACAAAGAGACATGGTAATTTTCAAACTATTTATCTAAGAGATAAATCTAAATGATAAAGTTAATATAGTGAAACAAACCTTTCTAAAACCTATTTGTTGAGTGGGTTTTGACCCATCCCCACCTTATACATTAAATAATAAATTTTTGAGTAATTGGAAATCACAAATTCTTTTTTTATGAAATAATATTTCTATCTTTTCCTAAGGTGTCGTCTCCCCTCATATAAATGGGCACTCCCCCTTCTCTCTAATTCACAGCTTCAAAGACATTTGGTATGGCCATACTCTGTCCAAATAACCTCTGAAGTATTGGCCTACCATTCTAGAGGCCTTCCATTACTCATAATTCCAATCTATGGAGCCCTTTTGAACAAATCAAAAAATAATGAACCTGAAGAAGAGGTAAATATTTGATCACCACATTCATGATCCTTTCTTCTTCCTATTCCTTATCCTTTGTTTCTTCCATTATAAAATAATAACTTCAGTATCATCAATATAAAACGATGTTATTATAATAATGGTACAACCAAATTCATTATTCTATCCATTCATTGAATGAAAGTTCAACATATGTGCGTATGTATGGCTTACCATCTCCATGTCTTGCTGTAATTGTTATTTAATACATTATTACTTGGATGGGTATAAAATTATGTGTTATAGATGTAAAAAATAAATATAACATAATACTTCTTCAGTATATCTGATTTACCATCCAGTTATATATTATTTTAATATCAAAAAAATGATATTGTTGATCGTGCATACAGATTACCATTTCCACGAATGCGATTAGATTCATTCCCCATCGCAACCATTCAAGACTTGTTTTCATTAGAAGATAAATATAATGTTTAAAGACATGACATAATTATGGATATGAATAATGTAAATCCCATACATAATAAATATTACTCAGATAACAGATAATATAATGGAAAATTAATCGGTTAACTCCCAAAACAACGATAATTCTAAGATATTATTAACAATGCAATGTTAAAAGATCATTTATGACATCATATTAATGTATATGATTATGTTATAATTTAATTACAATTATTTCATCATTATATAGGAGGTTAAACTACCATCTAATAAGTAAATGTATATGTTAAGGGTTAAATCATGAATCTCTTCATTATCCGAAGTTGTTTATACATAATTATCTACTGGGACCTCGTTATCATCCGCATCCATGATTATTATAAATTTATTTAAAAACAGTCTTTCTATTTACTAGATTATGGGTTAAAGTCTTTTATAACCATTTCAATAATTATAAGATTTTAATAAAGGATTGTTTCCATTGTTTTCCAAACAAAGTCCTTTATAACTTTTTTGAAAAACATTTGCTAAGAATTTCTTTTTTTAACCTATACAGCATGTGAGGCTATTTCATGACCTTATAACATCATCAAAGATTCCCATACGGGATTATAAGAATATTTACAAAATGAATGTTTTCTTTTATAAATATATGCATTTTAAATTATTTCAAAATAGAAAGAGATATTTCTCTAAAAAAGGTTTTGATTTCATCTATGTCAACATAATTTGATGGATTTTAAGTAGATTTTAAGTTTATTTATTATGATACAAAACATCCATATTGTATTAAAGGGTTTGTGATGTGTTTGACAATAGATGTGTTATTTTTATTACATTCAGGGTATATGGATTATGTATTTACATTTCATATGCTAGTTTTAATACGAATGTTTATGTTATATTTAAAAAATTTCATATGAAAATTTAATTGGACATTGAATATGACGGGTGGATCCCACTATAGCTCATATGTGCATCGATAGGTCTTATAAGACATAGTACTGTATTGGAAAAAGGCCTTGAAAAAATCTTATTTGTAGTCTTGGCACAAAGCCTTGACTATGTGGTTATGAAGTCTTGAATTATGCATTCCAATATTATGAAAGTGGCTATTGATATTGCATGTGATTACTCGACTAGTAGAGTAACCATGTGAGTAAGGAAATTGCATTATTTGATTTTATCATTGAAATATTATGCTGACTCTGAAGTTTAAAAGGCTTGTGTTTTAGTCTTATAGATTCCTTAAATGATTATTCTTATTTATTAAAGTTTCCGCTATATTTTTATACTTAATAAGCATATGAACTCACCCCTTTCTATGTATTATTTTTCATATGATGGAAAGAAGTATATTAAAACTATCCTGTAGGGATGGTCTGAGGGGATATGAGTTTGCTCTATGGAAACAATGTTGTTGTGGTTATTCTTTTTATTATGTAATGTAAACCTTATGAATTTATATAGTACTTCCATTAACACTAAACTAATTGGTCTTTCGAGACATGATCTTTTGTGATCGTGAAATTGTTAGGGATGAGGCCGACCACCGGTTGTGAAGGAATATTCCTGTAAGGATCTAAGGATGATGGGAAGAATGATCTTTGTCTTTTATATGTTATTTTTTTTATTTTTTTTTATAGATGTGAGTGATTTCCTTCATTCTACTTCTCTGGTTCAAGACATGGGGATTCTAGTAGAGCCTTTGGCTTTACCCTTATGCTTGGAGACATTAACAGGAGTTGACTGAACTATTTCACATTTCTGTTGACAATGCTTTCTAATTCTCGGAGTGGAATGAATTATTTTGGATATTTTTATAGAAAATATGGGGCCTTATAATTCGTCCTTAGTTCTTGAAAATTGATCCACATTTCATTAAAATGTTGACTTTTTTAGGAAGAGGATGTGGTTTTCGCATAGTGATGAGAAAAGTTTTTCATTTGTGGGTGAAAATAAAAACATTGAAAAATAGGATGAGGTCAATTATAGGAGAGTGAAGTAAATTAATCAATAATTAGCTTGAAAGACACGTGTATTAGTGGATTATATAGGCTACCAGCTCTATATGGTGGTGGTGTAGTACAATGAAATATTAATAGTGGATGTTCTTGGATTACACCCCAATGAGATCTAGACTTATTCAATGACATATACCATAGGGTGGCCCAAATAACTGTCCCATCATATCGGATGTCTCCCATGGAGATTCATGACATGAGGGTATAATTAGAGGAATTTTAGGTGGAACAAATTTTGGGACCAATTGTATCCCCTAGGTAACCACAGTTATAGTCAAAAATAAGGAATATGCAAGCTCGAGGTTTGTAGTGGATTACCATTTCCTAAACAAGGTGACCATGGGGAATTTGTATCCACTAATGAGAATCATAGAACACATCGAAAAATTTAGAGTGGTGTGATGGTTATCATATATTATAAACTAATAAATTTATCATTAGCTAAAAATAAAAATTCTGGATATAAAAAATATGATATTCATAGAGTTCTGCTGATGGATGTGTGAGTTTAGCTCAACCCCTTTAGGTTCTAGAGTAGAATTGTTATGAGATATTAAAGAACTATGTTAAAGAGTAACCATGTACATCCAAAGTATATGATTCAACTTTGGTGATCAAATACTGAATCAATATGTCATCCCACTTCCTACCCACTAGAGAGTAGAGTTTATTTTGAGGGCTCATGATACTTTTACATTAAAAAGATAGTCCGACTCCATAGAGTTCCGTTGATCGATATATCAAAACATTATTATCACATCACAAAATGATTATATAGAGGATTGTAGGAGGAATTTTGGACTCATATTCATCTATTCATGAAATTTCACACCCAAAATGTGTCCAAGACTGAGCAGACCATTCATGTCATGGAGGTTGTGCTATGAAAATGAAGGTGGGGTTTTTTTCTAGTTAAGAGGATCACATTCCCTGGGTGTAGATTGCGTTAAACAAAAATTATCATTACGCCATCGATATGAAGTAATTCATTGTATGATAAAACAATCAGGTTGACCCATTATTGGATTGATCCAGTTAATTCATCAATATTGGGCCCAAAGATGGAGTGAACTACGATAGAGAAAGTGCAGATCATCCATGATCATATGAGGACTATATAGAGGAATCATAATTCTTTATAAGACCAATTATGGAAGAATATGGAGTTTAATTAGTTTTAAAATATTTTCCAAATTGTCTCATCGTGATTTGGATTATAGTGATTTGGTCGAGGTTGAATGTTATCTCTAATATTCCCTTTCCCTTTTCTGATAATGTGTAGAGTTGGCGAGGTGTCATACCACTTATCTCTACTGTCACACATTATCTAAGTAAATGTTGTCTTTCCCAAGTCATAGATGAGGAATTATGTGCATGTGACATCACATGTTATCAAATTTGTAGGTATGGACATCATAGATGTGCATAATTTTGGTGATGACTATGTTGATATTAACGATTGGATGGAGTGGATATTTCAAGGGTGATCGATTCCCCTAGTGTGTGTCTAGTGGGAAACATGAATCATTATAAGAAAACCTTGATGTTGGATACCATGATACATTCCCACTACCCCCCATATTTTTTGATAAGGTTTTTATCTATTCGTGATAAAAATCTCTTGGTTACAGAGAATGTAATGACTCTAATTTTTTTATGTAATGCAATAAAATATATTATGAATTAGTTTTTATTCCATTCACTATGAGAGTTTTAAAATAGAAAGAGAAGTGAGTAATAAATTAATATTTAAAAAATACTAAATATATTTTTAGGATTCCCATATGGATTTCCTAAAAATGTGGAATAAATCACAATCATAGTATTGGATCAGATATCAAAAGTCGCTACTATGTTCAGTGTGTTGGTTACACTAGACCTGTTATAACATATGTCAACATCAGTTGAATGGATTTAGTTCCTTCCTATGAATGTAATTATAAAAATTTAATTATATTTAAGTAAATATAAAAATAAAATCCTTACCAAATAATATCAAATGAATATGGTACTAGAGATAATTTTCAAGGATTGATACATAACCATGTAAATTGAGGAAAATAGTAGAAGAGAAGTGTTGAATGAGATATAGGAAAATGACATTGTATCATGACTAGATTTAGGATCATTGCACTATCGGAGTTCATGGTTCACACTAAAGATGTTATTGCATGACTGTTATTAATCAGATATCGACCAATACTCTTTGTTTTATTATTGATTTTTTTATTTTCCATCTCGTTATTTTATACATATTGAACGAATGTCAATACTCTGAGTGATATTTGAATCAATCATTTATAGTATATTTATTTTTTTATAAATATATTTATTTTTTTACCTTCCTATTCATTCATCTAATTAATTTAACACAATTCAATTATAAATATGAAAAAATATCAATGTCCGTTCATTAGATGATGCAATTTATGAATTTATCCCAAATTTCATTCATGTTTATCATTATTATTTTATTTTTCTAATGGTTTTACTAATACATAGCATTTTATCATTGCATGTCCATTCATTTGTTCAATGAATCAATACTATGGATGAAGATCATGATTGAGGGTTATATTCAGGTAAGGCAATGATAGGAGATGATCAATGTATGAATAGATGGATCGAATGGTTCCCTTCTTACCAATTTTGACAAGAAAAAATGATGTAATAGTTCATGGGGGGAATTAACACATGGATAAAAATACTAAATCTATATTTCCAACCATGGAAAGGTCATCCTATCTCAGATCCATGTTATTCAGAAAGGAAAGTGGTGTTGGAAACACATAGGATGATGTCAAAGGGAAACAAGTGGGATCTATAAAATGTCATGTTACAAGGAGTGTAATACAGAATTAGATTTCATGTGGGACCCCCGATTAATCTTTATGTTTTCTACTAGTATAAAAGGATAACATGTAATATGATCCTTTTCACATGTCATGTTACCAATAGTGGCATCTCAATGTGCATATCTAATGATATACAACCAATGGTAGGATGAAGTGCACAGACACCAATAGAGTACATTGACAAGTGTAAAAATGCATGAAAATCCATACACTTGCATGAATATATGTCATTAGAAGGGTACCAAGAGATATATACATGTTTTGTATAAATACATACATTTTTTGTACTTTTTGATTTAAATTCCATGTGAATAATCACCATAAATAATTATTATTGGTTGCATGGTCATGTAATATATCCATAGTACACACCCTGCTCCCCATTTGATGATGCTTAGTGCCCTAAATTTCCTTATTTTGAAACAAAATTGGTTGATGTTGTTACCTTAGTCCATCCCCTTAAGGATACAATGCAGAATTACATCTACATTTCCAGATTATGATCCCATCTGGAGGATGAGTCTCAAATATAGTTTTTGGTTCCCCCCCATGAGACCGGAGATTTATACCACATCATTACATCATATACCATTGATGGTTATTGTGGAAATGGTTTGACATCATTACACAGGTTGTTTATCCCTCAACTAGAAATATATTTCATTATGGTTCATGGTATTACATTAATATCATCCCATACATAGTGGGTTTTTCCAGGTTGGGTTTGTACTATCTCCCCACATTCCTATGTGAAATCCCCTATCAATGGGTCATTATATTCAATTACTAATGAGTTTAGTCGGGAAATTACTAATGATAATGACCACTTGAATGAGTATCTTTTTTATATCATGACACATGGTGTGGGTTCTCAATTAACATGAGTTACTTCTAGTAGAATCATTTGGATGTCAATTTTTTGGTTACTATAAGGATTTGCAGTGTCCTTATTGAGTATATCTAGATTATTTTTATGCAATTATTTTTATATCCTTGTTATGAGTATACTATTCTTGATTATTTGGGTTCTGTTTTTCTAGGGAGTCCTACTGTTTATTATTATATTCTCCCTTGAATTTTCATTACCCACACATGGCCAATCCTATTATGATAAAATCAATTTTGGAGGTTTCATAAGATGGATGGGAGTACGTGGAGCATAGATTTAGCTAAATTTACTATTGTGTTATATGGATGGTTTTGTGAGATAGTATACCTCACCTTATGATAAGGATGGACTCTTTCCAATTTTTTATATTATATTTGGCCTCTTTTATCAATTTCAATACCATACAATTATACTCTGATTGATGGTTCAAAGAAATATGAATTCATTATTTTCTGTTGTTTTACATTTCTATATTGTATGGGATTGTATATATGTGTGTGTGTGTATTTGATTAATTCCTCCCATGTGTGAGATATGTCTACTCGGCATAGGTCACCAACCCCTAGTTTTTTTATGGTGGGATTTTGGATGTTGTGGTTTAGGACCCATAAGGAATGGTCCGTGATATCCACCATAATCTAGTCGTTCTAATGATCCACTAGTTTTAGAAATATGGATCATTACCATTGAATATATATTTTCCATTCTCCATTCTATTGAGTATGAAAATTTAATTTTTTCTTCCAATCGTTTGGAAGTCGAAGCAGATATTTTGTGGCCTCTTATTAAGAATATGAGATAAAAATATGAAATTGTCCCCAGTTATTGCGACGAGTTTAATATATTATTTTTTATATAAGTATTTCTCTCATATTATATATATTAAAAATTATAAGGAATTACTTTTGAAAAAGACTAAGGATGATGAATCTATTAGTACATATGAGGAAACATTTAAATGACTGGAGAGATACAATTTTGGGGTTATTAAACATCCTTAATGTATGATTGATCAATATATTTAGTTCCCAAATACTTTTTATTTGAATGTAGTTATACCAATGGGACTTTATAAACTGTGAATATGTCATTAATTTTACATTATTGGTGGAAATAGAGATTGTATTGATCCATAAATTCCATGGTTTTTAATATATAAGAATGATGGGAATTAAGGGAATCTCTAAATAACATATGGATGAGAAGATTATATTTCCTTCAATCACTAACTATGGAATGAAATATGGATTAAATTTTCTTAAGGCAAACACTAAATCCTTTTTGTGTGTATAGAAGGCCACAGAGTGGTTAAATTCTAATGTGATTGGAATATGATATAAAATGAAATTAATAAAGATAAAACACCATAGAATGCACCACCCAAACATCATTGTTTCAAATATATGGAGTTTATAAGTCATAACAACAAGTTACTAAATCTGAAGTGTGATGACCATGATCAATTACTGAATAATTTTAAGCTAAATAAAATAAAATAATCTCATAATACAACTATTTCAGATAAGGGGTGTGATAAAATTGTGATTAAAGGTACAATTACCATCCCCTATAGAATTACTAATGTATTTTTTTACATTATATCTACCCACTATTTTTATATTAAAAACATTATAAGTGTCTCAAAATAAACCCCCAATTATTAGATGTTGATTAAACAGTGAAAATAAAAAATAGAAGGATGATTACTTCATATGCATATTACTCTTCACCAATTGAAGTTTTTCGAAATGGTCTTGATGAAAATATTTTAATTCTTACTATTCTTGAATTTGATGTTAACTTATGCATGGATTGGACTTTACTATATAAATCCCACATCAATTACTAAATTAGGGTGTCACATTTTAATTCCCAACCACCTATGATCATATATCAACATGACGATGAATATGATCTTCTGATAGATATCATGACCATTGTGTAGGATTTTATTCCAATTAATTGGGGGAATTTATATTAAATGGTTGGGTGGAAAATAAACATTATGTAAATGCATGTTAAATAGTATTTCACTATTTTTTTTCAATAACTTCATTTTCTTCCATTGAATCAAGAATTTGAGTTCTAAAAATAACTCTTACATGGTGTTATACCAATTTCCATGACTCCATATAGAATAGCAACAATTGAGTTGAAAAAATTAAAGATGAAACTCCAAGATAATATTGATATGGGATTCATTCATAAATGTGTTCCACCATGGGGAGAAAAAATTATTTTTATTCAAATGAAGAATGGTTAAATGCAACATTGGAAATACTATCATTTCATAAACATAATTATGATCAAGAAAAAGTATCATTGAACCTATATTAATAAATTTTTGGATGAAATATGTGGAGCTCAATACCTTTCCATGATTGAAATTCATTCTATATATCATCAATTGATGTTCAAGGGAGATACAACAAAGGCAATATTTTATTCAATTTATCAGAAATATGACTATATATTAATTCAATTTTTTCATACAAATTCCCCCATTATCATCATGGATTTAATGAATAGTGACTTTCAAGATTACCACAATAAGTATTTGGAAGTATTTATTGATGATAATCTTATTTATTCAAAGAGAATGTAATATTATGCATATTAGTTGAGAATTTTACTAAATACCATATTGAAGGATAAATTATAGGAATAATATAAAAATTCGTAACGTTTTATATAAAAGTATTAATTTTTGGGTCATATAATATCAAAACAGGGTGTATCATCGGACCCATCCATTGAGGAAGTTATTGAATTATAGTATAGACCATCCACAATAACTGAAATATTATTATTTCATGGTTTGGTACGATATTATAAAACGCTTGTGGATATTTTATCATGAATATATAATCAACTCAACATGTTTATTATAAATGGATCTATGTTCCTATGGATTGTGTAATTGTGGGAAATGTTCATGGAACTAAAGAGATGATTGGTCAGTGCACCCATTCTTCTGTTACCCTGATGTGGAGAAAGGTTTTTATTCTGCAATGACACATCCATGAAGGATATATATTTTTTCATATGATAGAAGAAATTGATGTAGATTTTCAGTCATGATAATTTAAGGATCATTATAAAAAATAAATAACTCAAGATATGGTGTAATATATAGTAATGTTTAATTAGTGATATAGAATATTATAATTACAGAAAAAACAATGATATATATAATGACCAGAAATGATTAATGTATATATTCAAACATAAGTATTTGAACATGTTCTAAAGAATATGTTTATAGATGATAAACTATTTTTACTAACAAATTTTTTACCTCACTGGGAATGAGAATAATGTGGTTGATTCTCTGAGTAAAAAGGTTCATGTAAGCATCTCCATAATGAGGATCACAAAGGATCCAATATTTTTTTTATTCAAAGGATTGATCTGGAAATCCAGAAGGAAGGGGATAATTGTATCATTCTCAAAATGAGTATCCAACCATATATCCATGTGATGATTAAATAGCCATGGAAAGAAGATATATAGAGTTATAGGAAAGTGAGAAATGTTCCTATGTTAATCCTTTGTAGTGATTTAATATTAAGGATAAAAATTATGTATGACATCCATCCATACCAGACATGACATAGGAGTTGTAATAAGAAGATAAAATTAATTTATCCTCTATGAATACATGAATTATGATGTTTAATATAGATTTAAAATAGAATTTATAGTGTAATTGAATGAAGAGATATATAAAAGAATTTAGATCTCAATGCTTCATATGTCAAAAGTTTATGGTTGATAGACAAAAGCCTTCATGGATCTTATAACCATTACCAACACTAGAATGGAATGTAGAATTAATCAAAATGAAATTTTTCATTGGAATATCCAAAATTCATAATGGGAATAATGTTATATGGGTTGTAGTCAATCATCTTACAAACTCATCACACTTCATTGTAATCAGATAATACATCTCACATTATCATCTTGAATTTTCACACAACAAAAGATTTCAATAAAGAATTTATATCGATAAATTTGAATCCAACTATTTAAATAAATTATTAACTATAATGTGTTATGATGAAGTTAGAACAATATATATATATATTGAGACTAGAACCAGATAATGAAATGGTATAGATTGTACGATAAATTCAATAGCATATAAGGTTACTGAAAAGTAAAAAAAATAGTGATTATAGCCGTCGACTTGAAAATCAATTTTATGTTTCTGAGATGGTTTTGTTATGTGGTTTCTTCTAGATGAAGGTAGATATATTCTAATATAATGTAAAAATAAGCAATACGTATTTTTTTCCAATTGAAATTATTGAACTCATCAGGACCATAGCATGTCACATGGTTCTTCCATTGAACCTCTCTCATGTTTATGATGTGTTCAATTTATATCTCTTTTGGAAGTGAATTACTAATAAATCACATGTAATAAACTCAATGTTCAAACCACTAGATAATGATATTTCTTAGGAAGAAGTACATGGGTTGTTTTTTATTTAAAAATGATTGATCTGTGAAACAATAAAACATACATTGTCAATGTTTTATGGTGAAACCACCAGTTTGAGGAATCAAATTATGAAGCTGATTATGTAAAATGAAAACATTATCCTCTTTTGTATGTACTAATGTAATTATTTTTTCTGGATAACTTAATATTAATTTTGTTTTCGTTTAACACATTGATATTTTATTTTAAAAATTGAATACATTTAATTACATGATTGTTATCATTGCACTCCACATAATGTTTTATTAATCTGCTACACACTATTGATATTTATAATTTATACATGATAATTATTACCTTTTAATTAGAAATTATAAAATAAATAATATTTTTGAAATTATATATTTAGTATAACAAATTAAAATAAATAGAAAATATTGATAAAACGTAATATATTTTCCGTAATGTCTTAATATTTTTCAGAAAAAAATATTTATAATATAATTTATTTTATATTTAAATAATTATACTAATTATTTACAAATTAATATTTTTTAAAAAATTTATTAAATTAAAAATGTATATATACATTTCTAAATTCTATCAATGTAATATTTTCGGATTTTTCTGAAAAATCTGCATTTTTTTATGAATAGTGAAAAATACTATATTTTATTGGAAACTATTTTTTCATTTATCAAATTTATGTGATTAATTTTTTTAAAATTGATTTTAACATAATAATAGTTAAATAATATATTTATTATTCCAATTTATTTCATTTTCATCTAATTTATTTTTTTAATTTGATATAAATTTTTTTAATCTTTTGAATATTTTTTCGTTGGAAAACAAATTTCTCTATAATTCCTTGGGTTTAATATGAAATTAATTTTTCACATATTAAAATTGATTTTTTCAAAATGGATTATATATTTAAAATATTAATAATTTATATTACATAATAAGCTAAACATAATATTTTAGTAAAAACGAATAGTAAAAGTAGTAAGCATTAATTATTGTGTTGAAGGTTAAAACATGATTACTGGGGTTTAAACTAAATTTATAAAACGTAAATGTTTTATAAATTGTATATAACCAATTTTTATGACATATTTTAACCTTAGAACATATATGGTTCGATATTTTCCATTTTATAGGGTTTTTGGTTATGAGAAACATGTATATGTTTATTCTTTTCAGAAATTCCATGTGTCTCCCTTGCTTACAAAAGGGCATCTCTTATCCACTAAACATCACACTTCCAAAACAATTTTTTTCCAAAAATACCAACCCAAATATATTTAAAATGTTAATATAAACTTCCATGACTCTTTTTATATATAATTAATTAATTCTATAATGGATTTTGGTTAAATAAAAAGAGTTTGTCCAAAGAATATATAAATTATTAAACAATATGTTTTTTTACATATTATTAAAAAACCATATAATATTATGAAATTATATTGTCATAATAAAAAATATATATCTTATATAATGATATTTTATTATTTGAGTTTAAAAACATATATCCATCTCATCTTTAATCAAATGAGAAACAAAACCATCGATCATGTGTGTGGTGGACTGCCACCTCACGAACCAATGTTATTCATTTTCTGTCACCACCACTCATTAAATGATATAATTATACATTTAATTTATATATATTATATTTATGATATTATTAAAATAGTAAAATTATAATATCATATATACCTTTATACCTATAATCCTATTTTAAAACAGTGATGTCTCTCATGTGTACGACATACTACAGCCACATGAACCCATGTTGTGTGTTTTTTAATATTTTTTACTTTGATGTCATTAAGGATATATTGAATGAATATATATGATATTTTTTAATGATTATACTTATATAATAATTATATCACATATATCATCATACATTACATTACATGATGGATATGATCATGTTGTTCGTGTGTAGGGTGGACTACCGCATTAAAATGAGATTTGATTCGTTTTTCACTATTTATTTTGATTGAAGTTATTTATTGTAAATTAAATGTATACATACCTTATAAAAATTATTATCTAATAGATATATAGTTTCACCTTTATTTTCTATCACTTATGGGGAAAATTGAAATAATTTTATTGTGTATATATGGACTACCATCTCCATAAACGACATATTTCATTTTATATCGCGAACATTAATGTAAAAAAATAAATACATATATAAATAATTTATGTGATATTTATATCATGGTTAAAATTTTAGATATGATGGAACCATTATCAATATAATATGATCGAAAATAAAAAATCATAAGTTACATTAAAAATGAAGCAGTTATTAGAGGAAACATGATCTTAATAAGGAATTATTAATAAATGGTTATATGATGTCATATATAAATAAAATATCATATGAAATATAATTTTTTTAATATATTTATAATAAACCTATATTTATTATTCTTGAGTATCAAATTTTTACAAAGGAAGATGGATATTAAGGTAATGAATTATCTTCATTTATTCAAGAGATATGTTATTTTATGAACAAGTATTTTTTTATGTGGTGTATATACCACCCATATCACAAGTAATATAATAAATTTATTTATTATCATTCCATTGAATGTATGATCCAGGGAAAAAATAGTTCTCTCATGAAGTTCCGTCGATGCTGACCTATGGTTGAACAATGCTCTTAACTGGGTGTAAAAATATCTGAAAACAATCTTGCAGAAGAAAATCCATGTGGTCAATAGTCCATTACATCCAGAATGACATTCATTATTTATATATCATATATATCATATATATCTATTATATATATATATATATATATTAACAGTACATATCATTTGGAGGTATGAAATGAAATGTACCGTTCATGAAGACGATAATCTGTACGTACAGATGAATGCTACATTCATTTCTATTTATTATTTTAAGGTAATTAATGCATAAAGATAGATAGGTATATTATAATTCCAGTATAATATCTTTAACTATATCCTATATATGTCCCAAATATGGTATTAACGAGTCATATCAGTTTGAGGAGGCGGTAGTCCGCATTATCTCAAATGAAATTATCGCATTTACTCATAATAGAATCGATAAAGGTATGTTATAAAAGAAAAAATTAAGAATAATGAAGAAAAAAAGCATAATAATTATCATATGAAAATATAGTTTAATCTTAATGGTCACCATGATAGGTGGTAACAAATAATCGAAAAATCATCATCTCGTGAGGCGTTAGTTTTCCATCCACAGAAACAGTATGTTCGTCACCCATTAGATGTTGGTGTGTTTTAGTGTAGTTAGAATACTTCCCATAACAACATACTAGGATATTGAGGACACTGGGTTTTTTTATGAAATAAAGTAATAAAAAGAGTTTAGGGATTGGAGAAGTAAAATAAAAGAAAAGAACTTATGAGAAAGTATTATCTATAACTTGGATAACTTCCTTTGGTTTGAACCAAAAGAACATCTTGAAGTACCTTCTTCTTAAGTTATGGAATATAGGAGGAGGAGAGGGATGTAGGGAGCTTAATTTGGTAGATTTTGGATGAGCCTAAAGGCTATAGATTTGTGAGGGATTGGTTAGAGGTAAGTTTTTTTTATAAGGGGAGGAGGGGCTCTTTAAGAAAGTGTGATAATATTATTTTATTATATAATGATATTCATTTTCTAAATGACCAAAACTATTTAAAGTTGAATATAAGGTGACTCTTGGTCGAAATAAAATCATCAAATAATAATTTTACCAGTTATGGATATTGTTTTAATATTTATAATCTTATTTATTTAAATCTTTTATTAATGAGGTGGATATTGCATCATTATTTTTTCAAATATAATTTAAACTATATGACGTATTAAAATTATAAAAAATAAAATGATATATTAAATCATTGCAGCTTTCCAATTAATATTTATAGTCGAAAAGATAATTTATATAAGACCTTGTAAAAATTAATTTACTACAAGATATTTTTTTGTCATTTTTGCTGTTAAATTTTATTAATTAATCTAAATTATCATTATCACTCTAAAGTGGCTCAATGGGGTTCAAAAATACATCCAATGATAACCATGGTCATTAATTACTCATACAATAAGGTTTGGACCAGTGTTAAGGAAGTTTTGAATTATTATAATATACATTTTACCTTAAATTACACTATTTTATTTTAACTAAGATAAATAAAAGTCAAATGTTACTATTCATAAAATAATTATTTTCATATTATTGATACACATTTTTACATACTAAAAACAACCATGTATGTCGGATTTTAGAAATTCAATTCACATAAGTGGTAAAATTTAATTTAAATGTAAAAGTCAGTATTTAACTACTATTAAGTGGTTTCCCTATTCATCAAAAATTGTAGTTTTTTAGAAAAATACAAAATACTCAGCCTAAGATATATTTTAAAGTCATAATTCAAAAATGATGTATATTTTTCCAAATTCTAAACATATAAGTTTCATTATTTAATTTAAAATTAATTCCCGTTTTCAAAACAAATATAGTGTTTTTAAAACACAATAACTATCAAAATATTGATACTTGTTTATGTTCAATTTCAAAGTTAGATTAATTACATTAAAAAAATTGGATTAAATGTTGAAAATATATTCTAATAACACTTTAAAACCAATTAAAAATATAATATAACATTATAATAAAACTAGATTAAAACGCACTTCAGAATTTAAATGCTCTATTTTTACATATTCATTAAAAAAGGAATTTTATCAGAAAAATACCCAAAAATATCCCAATGTAAATTATTATGTCCCAAATATAATGAAGAATTTTATTTGGAGAAATAGTACATATAAAAATTACCAATAGTATATTTACGGAGGGTTCGCCATTAAAAGGCGGTAAATAGACAATTTAATGTCAATTGTGATTAAAATTAGATTCATTCATATTTTGAGCCTCTATCATTTTATTGGATAAATGTAAGTAAATTTAAAAAAACATGTATGATAATATAGTTGTTAGTATTGTTCATTCCTGCCAATAAAATGGCTATGAGTTAACTACCTTTTAAAAAAAACAATATTATATTATTAGTGTATAACGTACAATTTAAAAGAAACTCATTGTTGTGTATCAGGTACACTATAAAACATAGAAACTTCTTTAAAGTAAAATTAATATTTAATTCACAAATATTAATAGATATAAAATATATCTTATTTTTTATTTACCCGAGATGGTACATCCTTCCCCCCTTTTTGGAATTTCTTCCTTGTAATTTTACATATCAAAATAATTGTGGGTATTTATCCCTCATAGCATTTTCATATTCCCACGTTGAATCATCAATCATATGGTTTTTCAACATAACATTTACCTTGTGAATTACCTAATTCCAAAACCCTTGTCTCTACGGTCAAGAATATGAATTGGTTGTTCTTAATAAAAGATATTCTCTTCCATCATAACTACCTCTCGACTCAATAATGAGGTGGATTAGGAATCTACTTTCCCAACATCGAAACATGAAAAACATTGTGTACATGGGATAAACATGGAGGTAAAGACACTCTGTACGCAATTGATCCAACTATATCTAGAATTTCATAAGGTCCAATGAAACTCGGACCCAACATTCCATTCTTACCAAAAATGAATCACACTTTTCCATAGTGAAACATTGAGAAAGAAATGATCACCTACCTAAAAAGAACGATCCTTCATCCAATTATTTGCATTAATTTTTTGTCTGCTCTGAGCTATTCTCATGTGATTTTGAATAAACTAAACATCCTTAGCCATATCTTCTACGAATTCTAGTCCCATCATATTCCATTCACCTACTTCATCAAAAAAAACTGGAGTTTGATAATGTATTCCATATAATGCCTCAAATTGATCCATTTTTTACTGGAATTAAAATTGTTATTATATGAAAATTCAACTGAAAAGAGATTTTGGTCCCAACTTCCATGATGATCTATCAAACAAACACGTAACATATCATCCAATGTTTGAATTGTTAATTCTGATTAACAATCTGAAAGAAGGAAGAAAAGATGTAGTAAAATTTATTCAGTACCCAATGAATTTTTAAGGCCTTTCCAAATGATATAAGTAATCCTGGGATCACTATCAGATACAATGGAGAGGGGAACTCCATGAAACCTAAATATCTCTTTAACATACAACAGATAAAGATGATCTAGAGAAAATTTATATCAAATAGGAATAAAATGAGCAGATTTAGTCCATCGATCAACAATAACCCAGATTGCATTATTACCTCGTGAGAAATTTGGTAATCCCACAACTAAATCCATGGATATATTTTCCCATTTCTACTCTAGCACTGGTAAAGGCTGAAGCATCCCTTTCGGTAACTTCATCTCTTCTTTAACCTGCTGACTAGTCATATACTTAAATGTAAAATCAGTAATATCTCTACTCATTTCATCCCAATAGTAATACTCATGATGATCACAATATATCATAGTATCGCCAGGATGAACTGAAAATGGGGAACTTTGTGCTTCACATAACAACTCATTCATAAACTATTAATCACAAGTCACAGTTAATCTCTTTACATATCTCAAAACACAATCATTACCAATGTTAAATTCAGTCAACTTACCATTCTGAACCAACTCTAAATTTGTCTGTATATCACTGCCATCCTTCAATGGTTTCTTCATTCTGTATAATAGAGATGATCTCCCTGAAAAATGATACTAAATAGAAGAATATTCTGCACCAGCAACTTATATGCCAATGTTTATCAAATCAATAACCAAAGGATCGTGTTCCAAATGTAACATATTTAATGATGCATTACATTTTCGAGAAAAAGCATCAACCACATTATTTTCTTTTCTCAAAAGGTAATGGATCGTGAAATCATAATCATTAATTAATTACAACAATTTCCTATGTCTCTTTTTCAATTCATTTTGAGTGAATATATACTTTAAACATTTGTGAGTACTAAATATTTCAGATTTAACTCACTACAAATGATGCCTCCAAAATTTTAAATAAAAAACAATAGAAACTAATTCAAAATCATGTGTAGGGTAATTTAAATCATTTGGTTTCAATTGATGTGTTTCATATTCAATTAACTAATCATTCTAGAACAGGACACTACCAAGTACTTTCAACGAAGCATCACTATCGATAACAAACTCACTATTTATGTATGCAAATGACAAAACTTTAGCATTCACCAATCTTCATTTGAATTCCATAAAACATTCATCACATTGTTTTGTCCAGATTATCTTTACTCCTATTGGAGTTAACATAGTCATTGGACTAGATAACTGTGCACAATTTTCAACAATCATCTGGTAATAACCTTCCAAACCAAGAAAACTACGAATCTCATTTATATTTGAGAGTCATGGCCATTCTTCAATAACTTTTGTTTTATTAGGATCAACCATTATGCCATTTTTCGAAACAATGTGACCAAGGGACAAAATTTGTTGCAACCAAAACTCAGGCTTCATGAATTTCCAATACATTTTCTCCTCTTTTTAGGTTTGATAGACAACACTATAATGAATTTCATTTTATGGTTTCCATGAAAAACCTATATTTATTATCACAAATAATACAGAGTAAATATTTATTGGTTTTATGACCTTTTTTCTTTTTAGATGTAACACCACGAGCTTCCACGATACACTTCTCTTACAATAATGCAATAGCTTGCATTGTACGCAAGTTCGAGTTCTAACACACTGAGACTAATCAAAGTAGTCGTTATGAATAGCAATACCATATTTTTAAAATTATAGAAATTTTATATTTCAAAATGGACTTCATTTTTGTATTCATAATATCGAAATTATCCTAAGTTGAATTTTTTGTAATATTCTGAGAACTTCCAATTTTTTATGAATAGTGAAAAATACATAAAACAAATTTTCTAATGGTGTTAATTAGAATTAATTTCAAATTGAAATTGGACAAAAACAATTGTCAATCATTTGATATATATTGTTTCATAAAAACACACTATTTGTTGTGACAGTGGGAATTAGTTATAAAAATTAATTAATGAAACTTACATTTTTGGAATTTTGTAAAATATACATCATTTTTGAATTTGGAATATCAATTATAGCTTAGTGTGAAATTTTGGTATTGTTCTGAAAAACATCAATTTGAGATGTATAGTGAAACCACTAAGTGGTAGTTAAAAAAATGATTTTTAGTTTAAATGTAACATTGCCACTTCTGTGATTTTATTTTAAAAATTCTTACATACATGGTTCTCATTAGGAAGTAAAATGTGGTTCAATCAGATTAAAATAATTTTTGGTGAATAGTAACTTTTATGTTTAATTAACTACGATTAAAGTTATTTAGTGAAATTTAAGGTAAAAATGATATTGTAAAAATATGAAAATACCTTTACACTTGTCCTACCCCTATTGGATGAGTCATGGACGACCAAGAAAATCCGTGGGTCATCTGGGGGACCCCATGGAGCCACTTTGGTTGGAGAATGACATTAAAAACTTTTTATTTAATGTTAAAATAAAAATGTCACAAACATGAGTTGTTTTACTAAAACAATTTTTAAATGGAGTGATAAGAGTAATATTTTTTACTATAAGTGTTCATTATAAAGATAAAAATATTTCATACTTCATTATAATTTTTTTTATAATTTTTAGACATTAAATAAATTAAATTATTTATGACACCATGATGATGCAGTGATTACCTCATTAAATAACGATTTAAATAGAATGAAATGATAATGTAACATCTAAGACATAAATTTGTCAAAAACCTATAGGATGGGTATATTTCGAACCCTTATCACCTTATCCTCTAAATATATAATTTTGGAACCTCTAAAATCCAATAGGAATCTCATAATAATGTATCATTTCGTTACTTTCCAAGAGTGCCCCTCCTCTACTCTTATAAAAGGACCCCACCTCTATCACCTTATTAACACCATCATGCCATTTTTCTCGGCCAAAATCTGCCCAAATACTCTCCCAACTATCCTATCTTACTTATAGAATCGTCACGTTGGGCAGATTTCCTCCCAAGGAAGCCTTTGTCTCAAATCAAAAAGAGTTACCCGGTTTTAAGGTAATGTCTTCTCTTATGTTATTTTGTTTTATTTTTCTTCTCCAACCCCATAAACTCTTTTTATTCCTCTATTTTGTAACAATACTAGTATATTCAATATACTAAGATGTTTTTATAAGAAGGATTCGAGATACACATACACGTGACTACATCTAATGGTTAATGAACAAACTGTTTCTGTGAATGGAGAATTTCTGCCTCACGAAACAACTTACTGTCTCCATGAACGGTGCATTTCATTTCTTACCTCTAAATGTTATGTAATATTATGAAAGAATGTATATACTGAATATATATTATATATATGATATCTTAATCATGAATATAATTCTGGATATAATGGATATTCTACCACATGAACAACTTGTAATTTAAAGAATTTTATTTTTAACTCGAGTACCAATGATCGACAAAATGACAGTTATTAACATAAATAATTAAATAATGTTCATAAAATGGTAATAAGTGATATAAAAGAAATAATATTTTTGAAGAAGGTTATTAATCAATTATAAATTAACTCTAGTTTATTATTCAGTAGGATAAAGAATGGTCGAGTCAAGTCGGACACGAGGTAAGGGAACTTATTAACTCAATTTCCTTTCATTGGGTTAATCTCCTACTTTCAAATTATGTCACGATATTATAATGTCCTATCTTGTATTTTTACTTTATTTATGTGTACATATAGTTAATACACATAATAGATCTACTTTATTTAAAAAAATGATCTTCGTAAGGGTCTTCGTCTCAATCTCCTTTCATTGAGGCATATTTTGGTTTTATACGCAACTTTCCATTATACGGCATACAAACCCATTTTGACTTTTACTTTTATTCAAAAGAAATATTTTTATACGAAGAGTTTTACTAAATGAAAAAAAGAATGTATTTTTGTATGTATGTGGAAACAAGGAATTCTCCACCGCCGTGACCATTATTTGAGTTTTGACTTCCTCTACAAGCCACAACATTTTTTAAATCAAAAATAAATACAATGTTTTAATTTTCTTTTATTTTCGTACTGAAAATGGTTTTGAAAGTTTTTTTATTATATAAATGTGTTGTATTAATATCTTGTGATTGAAATGTGGAAATTTTATGTTTCCTTTATTCATGTTTTATGTGATATGATTATGTTATGGTTTATGATATGATTAAACCTGTTCATATGAGGAATGCATTGGACTTAATAAGTGACGGGTGGAGCCCGCAATAGCTCTTCGATGCCTCAGAAGGTCTCATGAGGCAAACTACTATCTTGGCACGAGGCATTGAAAGAATCTTATTTGTAGTCTTGGCAAGAGGCCTTGGCTACGTGGTTATGATAGTCTGGTATTATGCATTCCATCATTATGAAAGTTGTTATTAATATTGCATGTGGTTATTCGACCAGTAGAATATCCATGTGAATAAGTAAATGGAATTATTTAATTTTACTTTTTTCCATATTATGTTGATGTTCATGATTATAAGGATTTTGTTTAGTTATACATTTACTTAAATGTTTATATTTGTTTATGAAATCTTCCGCTATATTTTTATCCTTACTGAGAATACACTACCAAAAAACTAGGCAAGGCCAGCGCCACCCCTTTATCAGCTCTAACAAAAAAGCGCTGATAGGGGGGGCTTTATCAGTGCTCAAAAAAAACGCTGATAAAGGGTGCCTTTATCAGCGCTAAAAAAAGCGCTGATAAAAGTTCCCCTTTATCAGCACTTTTTTTGCGCTGATAAAGGGACCCCCTTTATCAGCGCTTGTTTAGTAGAGCTGATAAAGGGGGGGCCTTTATCAACGAATTTTTTAAAAGCGCTGATAATGGGTCAAATTCAAAAAAAAAATTAAAAAAATATATTAATATATTAATATATTTATATAGTTATATTGATATAAATATAATATATAATTTTTAAATATAATTTATATAAGTATAAATGTACATTTACACTTAATATACTTAATATATAAGAAATTTAGTGAAAATGGATTCATAAAAAATTAAAAATGTATTTTTAATTAACAATTTGATAATTATTAGGGACTAATAGTCATTTAATAACAATTTGAAGAATAAAAAATAAAAATAATTAAAAAAAGATCCAAAATATTTTGAAAACGAAACTCAAACTTCAAATGACCATAACTTTTGATCCTGGTATCCGTTTGAGCTCTACCACATATCAAATCGAAGCCTACGATGGGCTCTACATCACAGTGGCACAGGTTGAACCCGGTCAAGCGTTTTTCGAGGCCAAAAAAGTCCCAGAAGGCCTCCAAAACTGAGTTTTTTGTCTGGGTACCCATATTTGTTATCATTTTGTGGATTTTCAGCCTAGTTTAAGGGGGTATTATTGGATTTTTTTGGTGGGGACTGAATTTATTCCAAGTTATTACATTCATATTGATATTATGTATTTTAAATTTCATCCTTTTTTATAATTCACAGCTATTTTTAATCAAATATATAACTCTATGTACAATTTTTTATATATTCATACGTAAAAACTATTTTTTTTAAATTAATAATTAAACATATTTACATATAAAATATATTAGCTTTATATAAATAATAACTAATATCGATTTTATTTAAAATACCAAAATAATAATATTTATATAACTACTAAATATTAATATTACTATACATATATTAATATAAATATACATATATTAATATAACTATATGTATATCTTAATATAACTATATATATATATATATTAATATAACTATATCTATATATTAATATAACTATATATATTAATATAAATATATATTACTATAATAATAAATATAACTAAATAGATATATAAAAAAATTGATATATCATGAATAAGAGAACAAATCAATATAGGGTAGTGGCAAAGGCTTTAGGTGCGCAGGGGGGAGGTCTTGAGATCAGATCCGGGTGGAGGCACGAGTGCGGGAGCATGGTTGATTTAATAGACAAGCACTGATAAAGGTTGTAGGCGGTGCGGGAGGGCGTTGGAGGTGCAGGAAACTGCTGATAAAGGGGGGCTCAAGCGCTGTAAACCCCCCCCCCCCCCGAGATTGGCAGTATTTTTATTATATATATATTTTTTTATCAGCGCTAAAAAAATCGCTGATAAAAGGGGTCTTTTATCTGCGCTAAAAAGAAAGCGCTGATAAAATACCCTTTTAGCAGTGCTTCGTTTA
This sequence comes from Viscum album, assembly GCA_963277665.1. NCBI lineage: Eukaryota > Viridiplantae > Streptophyta > Magnoliopsida > Santalales > Viscaceae > Viscum > Viscum album. The sequence continues at coordinate 693,877,363 of OY728152.1, forward strand.
AGCGCTGATAAAGGGGACCCCCCTTTATCTTCTACGGCTTTATCAGCGCTTTTCTAACGCTGATAAAGGCCATTTTTAGCACTGATAAAAGTCATATTTGTATTAGTGATCTGAGCTCACCCCTTTCAATGTCTTAATTTTTCCAGGATGTGAAGAAGTATTTTAGGAATGACCTGCAGAGATAGTCTGAAGAGGATATGAGTGTGGAAAATGGAGACTATGTTATATTAGTTTTTCACTTTATGATATAATGTAACATTTATGAATGTATCTAGTGCTTCCAAGGATACTAAACTAATCAGTCTTTCGAGACTCGATCTTTTGTGATCATGCCAATGTGATACAATAATGCACCGACTCTGGGTAACTGTCGTCGGGGCGTTAGATTAGAGCTGATAAAAAATATTAAAAATAAAATAAAAATTTATTAAAATAATTTATATTAAAAATTATTTAATTCTTAAAAAATAAAAAACAATTAACATTATTATTTTTTATACAATCACAAATGCATGATTATCAAAAATGAGAAAAATTAAATAATTAAAAATTAAATGACACCAAAAATATTTAAAAATTGATTATGTATTGTTAATTAAATAAATTATTTAAAAGAAAAGGTAAATTTTATATTTATTAAAATGCTGATAAATACATAGTTAAAATATTAAAACATAATAAATAAGTTCAAAATTATAATTTTATGAATAATTACCTGAACTGAAATCATGTACAAATAATTTATAATAATATTATAAAATGAATTTAAATAAATTAATTATATAGATTTCAATCATTTTAAATATATTACAACATAATAAAAAAATTAAATCATAATTAATCATATAAATTAAAAGAATGTTTAAAATGTTTTAACAGAGAAAAAAATATGTAAATTTTAAATAGTAATTAAATTAATTGTAAACACATAAAAAAGCAGAGAATCTTAAAATAAGCATTTAATTAAATAAATTATATAAAATTAAAACATTTTTACGGCATTAGACCCTAAAAAATGAAATATATATATATCAATCATATAAATATAAATACTTGTTATAATATATAAAATTAGTATATATTTATGTACTAATAAATATTAAAAACGAATAAAGTCAAAAAATCATAAAAAATAATACATTACAATTGAATAATTAATATTTAATAGATTCATATTGAAAATGGATAACAAACTGAAAATATTTAAAAAATTAAAAATAATTCTATAATATTAATTACATCAATTACACAGACATAAAATTTGGGGTTTGAATCCTGACATTCTCTTTATGGGATCTATGTTACATGGAGTGACACAGGAATGTAGTGAAAAGTGCATGATGAGAGTAGGATGTGATGTAGGCATGACGGAGGCCCGGTGACACAATTTGGATGATGCAAATATCATGTATCACAGAGCCTTTTGGGCACATTCTTGAGTACCTTGGACATGGACCTACACGATATTTAATTTATCTTCGTCTACCCATATAGAAATAGGACTTTACTATCATTAGAAAATTATCAAATCCATACACATAAACGTAAATAAATAGATGATATATATATATATATCATCTACTATTGAGTTAAAATACACCAAAATAAACACACACCTCTTCCACTTGATAATAGTCTTGCCAACCCCCCCCCCCAACATTTATAACCCCCATATATTAAATAGGCCAATAGACATCCATTTTTATAGATATTTATATTGGCCCTAAGACCCTCAGAACATATACATAGACTACCATGCCCCCAAAGAACCACCATTATCTTTTATATATATTGTATTTAGGACTACAGATTGGGCCTCCCCTATTGAAAAATGATGGACATGCAACAAATATTCTTTTTTGCTTCGTTATCTCACCAAACATCATGGCTGATTTCCATAAACATCTGACGGACCACCACCCTCACCACCAATAGGGTTTTTTTGATCCTAATCAATTGAAAACAATTTATACCACAATATCTGCTCTCTGAGCCTTATAAAAACATTGAACATGCATCCCATGTTATCGCCCGACTCCTAAAACACCGACACTACTACCTCATGAATCCATCTCAAGCGTCGTAGTGTCGTTGCCATATCCATTGGGTCCACTATCATTCTATTCCAACATCATTAGTGATGAATACTCTTATCCCCCCATACATCAACAATACTTTTATCACACTTGTTCTCTTTCACCCCTAAAACTAGCCGCTCGAGACCTGTAGTGATCAATGCACCGATGCTGTCATCTAACTCTCACAGTCATTAGATGGAATATCGTGTCGAGACTGCAAACCATGACCTTCAATTGCCGCATCTATCATTACATGTAATCATTAAGCACATCACATTCATTTACATTGGGTTAGATAGAAAACTAAATTATCATAGGGACGACATACATTGGGGTTCAATTTCAAGGAAAACATTCTGGGCTATAGATGGCCTTATAGGAATAAATTATATGGATTTCAAACAGATTAAAAATATTGAAATAAAATAATTAATAATTGTATAAATATTAATAATATAAAATTCCAACATATTTAAAATATCTAATCATATTAAATAAATTAGAATAAATTTTAAAAATAGATTACATTTATAATATATTGGAATTTATAATTTATTAAAAATAATAAGATTCCAAAAAATAATATTAAAAATGAATAAATAAAATGAAAGAGATTTCATCAAAATTAAATAATTTAGTTAATAAAATTAACTACATGAATTTAAAACTTATAAAATTGAATAAAATTAAATAAATAAATATTATTATTTTTTCAAATTATTGATTTTCGCATTGTATTAATTGTATATAGATAATATAACATGTTATTAATCATTGTAATTTTTAAAAATTGTTTAACTATTATTATTTAATTAAATATTTACGTATTGAAACATGTATAAATAAATATCATAATTTAATATATTAAAAAATATCAAATGAATATATATTGAAAGGAGTAAATTATTTTAAATACTACAATTATATAGTTTTTAAATACCACTAAATAATATTAAATCAATCTGCCGAAATACACGAACTCATATACATACACAATATGAACATACACATATATAGAAACACATACAAATACACATACACATATGGATAGGCATATAAACCTACATATATATAATGTTACATATGAATTGATGCATATACATAAATTTTTTTACATAGACATATATTTATATATACATAGACAACATAAAAAATACATACACACATACACATATTCATACACATAAAATAGTAAATACACGTACAAATGTATATGTATAGACATACACATGATTTTTATTATACATACACATCCATACAATTCCATAGAGATTCATGTGCCTACATACACATCTATTCGAATGACTATACACACACATATAGCATTAACATAATCATATTAACATATGCCTTCATTTAAACATGTACATAACCATAAAGACATACATAAACATATACTTACATGCACAGATACATAAACATACATATGGATACTTTCACATACACATACATATACACATACACATGAAAACACATTCACATGATCATAAAAATTACACACATGCACATAAACTCACACATACATATGTGCACATACATATACATACAATACTAATTTATAAAAACATACACATAACTTACATATACACATACACATACACACGTATATATATATTTATATATATTTTTTCATTATACATACACATACACGAACATGTACACAAATGTAAAACAATGTCATATATTTACATACATGTCTATGAACATAAACATACTAAAACATACAATTAGTTATTGTACATAAACACAAACACAACACAACACAACATATATGATGCATACACAAACAACACAAACAAAAAAAACATACAAACACACTGGTACAAATGAATATACATATATTATTGAATTATTTAATTTGATTATAAATATAATAATTCAAATATGTATCTCATATTTAAGTAATTATATGAATCTATATATCATATAATTGTTTAAATAAAATATTAACAAAACTTATTTATATTAATTATATAAATTATATTAAAAAAAATTATATTAAAATACTATTTCACATTATCATCGACTAATATAAATTTAATTCTTTTTAAAATATAATATTAGAAAAATAAGATTGATTTTTATTAAATTTTATAGAAACCATTTATATATTTTATATTTACATATATATACTTGTTTATATATAAATATTATTTAAAAATATAATATATATATATACACCTTATTCAACGTGCCATTTAGAATCCCAAAAAAAATTCACATAATGGTATGAAATTTATCATTGTTTGAAAAATGCCTAGAAAAATAAAACACTTTTATTATGGATTTTTATAAGATTTGTTTAATATTGAAAAATATGATATAATTTACCATGGTTATAAAAATTAGGTATTTTCTAATGCGTAAAATTTTAAATTAAATTTATTGATATATTTTAATAATAATTTTCAATTATTATTAAATTAACAATATAATTAATTATAACATGATTGATAAATATACAATATATTGATACATTAAATTATATAATATCTATGTAAAGAATACATTAATTTCTATTATAGATTTTTCTTTTTTGATAACTAAATATTTGAAATTGGATATTTAGTGTTGGGTTTTGGGAGGGAGGGAGCCTTTACATTGTGCCTCGTTAATCTGATACATTAATTTTCATTTCACTTTTGGAATCATCCATTTATACTCTAAGAATTGATGTGATTCATCATCAATGGTGTTGTATGATAGGTAGGGGATGAGAGATTAATTTCCAAACACCTCCATTACAATGGTTTTCTTATTGTGTTTGGAATTTCACTCCTTGGGTAATCGACCATTATATCCATCTTCCCCCATCTATCAGGGTTGGATTGGATGATTGGCCACTATGTAATATTGTATAAGAATAGGAACTTGCAGTGGTAGGTTTTGATGATGGGTCATAATGGTGGATCGTTTGGGATTGGTTGGTGATGAAGGGTTGGGATGGTGGTAGCAGTTTTCAATTAGACGTCATGTATGATCGTTTGAGAATGGTTAGTGAAGTTTTTAGGTATTTTTTGTGGGTCATGTTGTTGGAATTTTAAGAAAGGATAGTTATTTTAATGTTTTATTGAACGGGTCTTCTCTATTTGGAATTGGAATGGGGCATCATGACTTGTCATGGAACTGACTATCCTATTATGTGTTGTTGATGGGCACTGTGGTTGGTAGAAATGGTTATGGTGATTGTAGGGAATTTTGATCATTTTTCATGGTATTCCATTTGATTAAGTTCAGTGATTGTCATCTCCATATTCCCTCCGACTAGCCTGGTAGGTGTGGTTGATTGGTAATCTTACTAAGTTGTTCAAGAAATGGTGGTGACAGTAATATCGATATCCCCCCTCGTTTGGTCTGGTAGGCATTTTCAATGGGATGTCGTGGAAAGTGGTCTGAGAGAGGTTATGGAAACCCATTGGTAAAGAGGAAAACACATTGTGTGAGGGTTGCGTCTTTGGGATGGTGATTCAAAATTCTATACCATAGAAGGGGTGTTTGAAAAACTCATATAGAACTTTCTTCATGGTCACTAACATATTCTTCATTCCATCCCAATGGAAAATTCTTCTATAAACCCAAAGTATGCTACTTTATTGCTCTAGAAACTCCGTGAATGTATGGAATATTGTAAACCCACGTTTGTGTTTCTATATCTATATATATACTTAACAATTCCACATATGAAAAATTTCAATGATATAATTAATTCAACTATAAATTCTCTTCCACAGTATTTTTTATACATTATTTATAATTTTATGATTCAATGTTTTCTAGCCTCATTATATAACAAGGATCATTTTTTAGTTTCATTGTAAATACTTTTATTTTACTAATTGAATAATAAAAAACCCAGGTGAAAAGCATATCAATGTGTGGCATTCATAACATCTCTTGACATCTATATTTTTGTTTATAAATATAGAACATTAAAAAGTAGTTAATATTGACTATGTCAATTATGATTTTTTTCATTATAGATGACACATAAATGAATTGTTTTAATGGAAAATATAATTTAATTCCCATTAATGCTTTGTTTTGGTGGTTTCCCAATATTTTATGGAGGAAAGGTTGCGTTTTCATGAATTGTACCAAACTGTGAGCACAATTTCAAATTTAAAACTAAATCTTTATTCAGTTAAAAATCTTTCATTTTTTAACATTATTAATCCATTCAAATTTTTAAATGTAATCCATTAACCTATTAACACAAATATTTTAATTTGGACCATTTTTTAATCAATAATCACAGTAGATATGGGTTTTTATTTAAGGAATTTGGCCTGCCCGAAATCCCATTCCCTACATTAATAATATTTTTTATTATTTAATATATCCTTTAATATTTACTATTTTTTAGTGATTCCAACTCTTACCTATGACCACACACAAAACTCACTCCCCCATGCCCTCTTCCCCCTCTTTGTATCTTGTTTTCATCCAAAATTTTGATGAATCATCTCCGAATTTCTCAAATATTCCAGATTTGAAGCTGTAGATTTATTATTTAAAAAATCAATCATTTATCACACTATTCCCCCCATTACAGTTACTAAATGATCTCTTCAATATTTTTCTAATCTCACATGAATGGATTGTTGTTTTCAATTTCCGATACTGGTGTATTTGGGGTGTTTTCTTCAATACATTCAAATGTAAGTGATTCCATCTTGGTTTCTTCCTTTTACATTAGGGTTTCATCCTTATTTCATTATGTTCTAAAATGTCTCGTAGTTATAATTTGATCCAATGATTTGATTTTGTGACTTATTGTTCAAATATTGTTGTCTAGGGATGGATTTATAATCCTTGTGGTGTGGAGGTGTTGCCATTGATGTTTTGCATCATGTTTTGAAGGATTCGACACATTCTGTAGGTGATTCAATGGTTAACCATATTTTGATGAGTTATTTATGTTGATTAAATAGTTTTTCACGTTCCACATATTTGTGAGTGGTGTGAAAACACTTTTTATGGGATTTTGAAAGGAATATAATTTTATAATAGCATTTTTGTTGAAGTTGTGATTTTAGAATGTAACACATGTGGTATCTTTTGTGGTAGTTTTATAAAACATGAAATGGATTTATTAATTATTTAAAGTGGCTGAGACTTATTATTTTTTAATTCCTTAGTGTCATGTGTGCCTTGGAAGGGGTTTTTTGGAATAGTTTTTATTTTTAATGCTTTGTTATACATCTTGAGATTGTTTAATCAAAATGTGTAGTTTTCATTTTTATCATTCCTTGTACCAAGGTGATTTTATACAAATTGAAGGTGGTTTTATGAATTCTTCTATGGAATCCAATACTACATTGGAAGTGTTTTCTGTTGATTTTTCCTTGACATATTGTTTTGAAATGGGTTTTATGATCAAATATTGGGAATACACTTTGAAATTGTTTTATGAAATATTTGAAAGATTTGATGATTTCTGTAAGTGGTGATACAATATTGGAAAAAAATATTTGAGTGTCTATATTCTGAAATGGAGCATTTTTAATGTGAGAGGGTCTTTTTTGTGATGTGTTCCAAATTTGAAATGTTTTCGAATAATGTTTTAAGGACCCACTAAAGTTTGTAAGAGATGTGAAAGTGATGTGGGATGTTTAGTATGACGGTGATGTAAAAAATAGATTCTGGTTATGAAAAATTGTATTATGTAACATGTGAGTGGGATGTAATGTGAGTTTAAATATATTTTAATTGTTTTATTAAATTATTTAATGGGTTTGAGGAAGTATTAATGAAATGTGAAAAGTGTTGTGGGATTTTTTGTGTGAGTTGGATTGAAAATCAATTGGAATTAACTGTTGTTGTTTCGGCCTTGTGTGGAATACATGTGGACTATTTGGGTAATGTTTGATGTGGAAATTATATTTTCATGTTAAAATTATATTTTTTGACTTGGTGAAATTGTTTGAGCACATAGGAAAAAATAGGGTGTCTATGTGGGTGGACATATACTTGTATGCTAGTAAATATGTGGTGTTTCTCCCCGGATTCACTTATCATGATTGATTCTTACAACTCAAAGTAAAATATTATGATTATGATTTTGTACCAAGAGGTTATGATTATTTACCCTACTAGTGGGTGATGCAAGAGAACATATATTTGTGATGGTGACTCTCACCAGGATACAAGGTACCTAGGACCCACAAAGGGGATGTGCCTTGGGGTTATTTCCTATTTCATGTGCTCATTAGATTATTTATACTAACCATAGGAATATGTTATATTTTGATGAAAATTTCATATCCTTTGGAATTTATTCTATATGTTTTAATTCATTAAATTATCCCACATTCATACTGAATTTTTTTAGTTTCATCATTTTGAAATTGTAACTAGAAATTAAATGTTTCTAAAAACATGCATGTTTTTCATCTTCAAAGGATTATCACATGGAATATCTTAGTGCTGGTATCCAACTGGGCATTGTCTCACACCCTACATTCAACCTTGGGTGTATGTACACTATGATATTTTTGATGTCGTTAGTTGGGTCTAGTTTTTAGTTATGGTTGTATGGGTTTCTAGGAGGTCCTTGGTGGTGATGTCTTGTGGATATGGCTTAAGGGTGGTCCCAATTACATGTGGGTTCATGAGCTGTTTCATTTTTGTTATTACATTTTTATATTCTTATTGACATCTTTAAAATATGTAATTATGTTTTGAATTTCTGTAAAAGATCGTTTGGTTTGAAAATTACATAATTGATTTATAGGATTCTTTTGATGTTTTATGTTTATAAACTCTATTAAATCATTTCCAATTATCATTATATGATACCCGGTATCTTGATCCGGCATGTGGGTGTTGAGAACACCCTTTGGGCCTTGCCAAGGGATGGTTTTGGTGCCCGTTTTAGTGGAAATATTATTTGGATCGTGACAAAATTGTATCAAAGGTGGTTCGCTCTCTTAGGGTCATATTATGTTGGGAACAGTCGGGATAGTATTGAGATATGATTTTCGGTCGTTAGAATTCTATTTAGGTGTAGTGTGGAAAATCACCACAACCCATGACAGAATTCAAGTTGCCAGGGGAAGTCGAGACTTTTCAGAGTCCTTTGGTTTTCTAAGATTGATGATAATTAGTGGAAATGAAAGGAGAGTTGGGTTAATGGTCTCAGTGAGATTGTAGGATCTGGAAAACCATGAGGATCTAGGGATATTTCGATAGAACACTCTCAGTGATGGTGGTGTGATTGGAATATGGTTGCCAACCATATGTTCAAGTCACCAAATGAAATTAGTTTCCTCTCAAATTTTCTATTGTTATTTAGTTGTGAAATCATGGATCATTGGTTTTAAAGTGACTTTTTTTCAGAAGAATAATGATTTTGTGAAATGGTTATCTAATAAAAAGGTAATTTTTTGATTTTTGAAAATAGAGAACTTAATTTTCAGAATCATATTGGAATTAAAATTTTTTACATGAACCTCTTTTGAAAGCATGGACTATGTCAAGGTTGATTTTGAAAAAGTTTTTCCAATAGAGTTTTCTAAACTATTGAAAGGTGTTTGAATGGGATGAAATGATTTTAAAATTGATGTGAATAACATGAATGTGAGTTTTCATTAAATTATTGCGCCTTTCTGATGTGTTTTTTAATGTGGTAACTTTAGATCAATTTCGTGGTTAGCAGTCATGAGAAAAAGGATGAATTAGATGAATGTTTGGATTTTGAAATGTGTAATGCGTTTTTATATAAAAAATTGGCATTCTTATGAGCTACCACATGAATGGGGTTATATGGGATGATTTAGTGATAATGGAAAGAATGGATGAGTTTCGGGATAGATATGAGAAGGGTGCCTGGTGTGGCATAGAAACATACAAGTGTGTGGCCCATGGGGTACCATTGGTTGATATGCTAACCGTTTTACCAATAATTTTCAATAACATGATATTAAAGGATAAATATGCTAACTTGATTACTATTTTGGGATTTTCTGTATTATGTGTTTTTGAAAATGTTGATGTTGTTGGATGTTTTGAGTCCAAGAACTCCACCTGTTTGAAATGTATTATGGGTTTTCATTTTGTCAGTAAGCTGTCTTGAAGGTCTAGTTAGTGGTCTCTACAAAGAAATTTTATTGGACGCCCTTATTGTGGTTCCCTTCATGTGTCTGGATCTTGTTTGTGGTATATCAGGACCAATACATCATCTTGGATGGGTACTTTGGTTCAATCATTGGATATGTTACTCTCCATTAAGTGCTAGTGCACAATTAAAGTGCAACTCAGAATGTTTCTCCTTTTGAAGACCCTCCAGTTGATCAATATAAATAATCTTTTTCGTGCCATTTTTAGACTGAGTCTACACATATTATTTTCTTGGTTATGTGTATCCTCATGTACAAGGAGAGTGATCATGGATGGTTTAAAGAGACTTTATCTTCAGAAGATTTATGATTTGTTGATGTTGGAAGTCGTCTGTTGTTGTTTCCATCGATGAGTATATGGATGGTGTCTAAGAGGCCCTCTCGGACCTTCGTAGTCTCATATAAGAAGGAGTCCACATTAAACAACTAGTGTGGGATATCATTTCATGAGGGAATATTGTGGCCACTTTCTTGAATAGTGTGTTGTTTTCGGATGTTTTATAAGGTTCATCTCCATGCATTATTTATATCAGTCATCATGGTCATGTTCGGTGATGCATTGTGATGTCATGTTCTCAATTGACAGTAATGGTGAATTTCATGAAGTCATCTCAGAGTGTCTATTATGTTTGGAGAATCTCTCCCTTTAAAAAGAAAAAATTATTCCACATTAGAGAAAGATGAGTATAGTTCTTCTTTACATCTATTGTTTCTCACCCGATGAAACAAGGTGCGATGTGTGTGCATCTTCGAAGCCCTTATTTTAGTGAAATATAAGGTTAGGGTGTTGTGAGTTTGGAATGTGTTTTTTATTTGTATCTTATCAGGGATTGTAGAATAGTTTTTGGTGGAACCAATAGAATAGTTATCATTCATGGCGTTTCCAAATCCTAATAGTGAGGCCAAAGATACTTCAATCATATGATATATAGCATAGGTCTTGGAAGGATGATGGCTCATAGATAGGGTAAATCCTATTGTTTTTTATAAACATGTACAATTTACTATCTTCATAATTAAATATATGATGTGTTTAACCCTGTAGTGTCATCATCAATATTCTGTTGTTCCCAATCGGTGGAAATTGGTGGAGGTCCTTATACCCATGTCATTGCATAATGTCATTCCCTCCCACATTGGCTTCCAATGAGCCATTAGAGAATGGTTGGAAAATTGTATAGTCGTGTTGAGGAAACATTTTTTCATGATAAGTAGTGACCATGTTCCAGGAAGCCATGCAGAAATAATGATCCGCATAGTTAGTGGATGATTTCACAAACCGTGCCGACTATCACTGTCCCCTTCCTAAATCATTAACTTTTTTGGGTCTTTTTGGTTCATCCCAAGCTGGTCGGTTAAGATGGTCGGATCTTATAGTGGGGAGTGCAACTATGATTCTCATGTTTGTTCCTTCATAAACATTGAATGTAATTCTACCATTTGTACTAGGTAGTCCATTCTGACCTCTCTGTTAGTGACATGATTCTATCTCGGAGAAATACAGGTTGTCTCATATGGTGAGGAGCCTATTTGTGTCCCCCCATACTAATAACATACATATATCTGTTGTATTGGATTGGAGGTAGGTAGTATCGTTTAGAAATATCTATCTACCAACATATTCCTCGAGTAAATGTTGGGATTTGAGAGCCCCTAATGATTTAGTTAAAGTTAAGTATGTGTATCCTTGTTCGATGTTGTTTTTCATTTGGGGGAATTTCTTGAGTTTTGTTCGGATTTTATTTGAGCATTTTTCTATTTGGATAATGTAATAATGTGATTGAACATTTCAGGAAAATTGTGTATTCTTAGGTTGAGGAATTAATCCTTCTTAATTGTTTACAGGATGTGTTTCGGCCCTTGGGGCGTGGAATGGAAAATATGTACATCTTTGTTTATCAGATGTGTTTGTTTTTTTATTAGGCATTGTTCTGGATTTATAATGATGAAATTGATTCATGGTGGGGAGAAATTAAAAATGCATAATTTATTTTAATGGTAAATTTTATTTAATTTCCATTCATGCTTCGTTTTGGGGGATTCCAAAGATTTTATGGACGAATGGAATATTTTTCATTAATTGGGCCAATCTGTGATCCCAATTAACGATTTAAAAATTAATTTTTATTTTTATATAACTCTTTAATTTGTCAACATTTTGCATCCATTCGAATTTTTACATTTCATACACTGACCTATTAAAACCTCCAATTTAATTTAGATCTTTTAAAAATCTATAATCATGGTTGATATGGGTTTTTATTTAAGGAATTGGGTCTTCCTGAAGGCCCATTTCCCGCTATAAAAATATTTTTGATTTCTTTAATATCTCCTTAAATATTTACGTTTATTCGGTTATTCCAACTCTTCCGGATCCCACATACACAAGTGGAGCACCCATGCTCTCCTACCACTATTTGGAGCTTGTTTTCATCACAAATTTGGATGAAACATCTCTAAATTTCTAAAATCAACCATATTTGAAGAGCTAATATAATTATTTCATAACTCATTCATTTAACACTCATTTTATTCCATTCCAATTCCTGAATGATCTCTTAGACCATGTTCGAATCTACCTTTAATGGTTGGTTGTTTTCAAATTCAGATACTAGTTAATCTGGGTGACTTGTTCAGCATTTTCCAAGGAATGAGATGACTTCTTGTTTTCTTCAATTTTCCTTGGGGTTTCCTCCCCCTTTAATTATGTTCTAAAATGAATTTACATTAGGATTCGAACATAATGTTTGATTTCGTGCATTTTTGGTCAAATTTTGTTGTCTAGGGATGGATTTATCTTCCTTGTGGTGAAGAGGTGGTGTGGTTGATTTTTGCACCATGTTTTGAGGGATTCGATACTTTTGGTAGGTTATTCCATGGTTAATCAATCCTTGATGAGTTAGTATTATTTTTTTAATGGATTTGAATGTTCTGGATATATGTAGTGTGTTGTGAGAAATATTTTTTTGAGGGATTTCGATAAAAATTTTATTTTAAAATTGTATATTTTTTGAAGTAGTTATCCTTTAGAATGTAAAATATGTGGTATCATTTTTGGTAGTTTTATAAAACAAGAAATTGATTTAATAGTTGTTGAAAGGGGCCAATAATTCTGTTTTTTTAATTCCTTAGTGTCATTTGTTCCTTGTAAGGGGTTTTTTGGAATAGGAATGTGGCGTAAAACATTGTTATAACTCTTGAGAGATTTTAATTAAAATAGGGGTTTTCATTTCAATAATTCATGGTATTATACAAGGTGATTTTATAAAATTTGAAAGTAGTTTTAAAAATTCCTCTAGGGTGTAAAATTCTACTTTGGAAGTGTTTTGGTGTGGTTTTGTCCTTGAAATATATTTTTGAAAAGGGTTTTATGCGTAATGATTGGGTATTCAATTTTGAATTGTTTTATGAATGATTTGAATGATTTAATGATCTGTGTTAGTGGTGATACCATATTGGAAAAATGTTTGGGAGTGTTTATTTTCAGAAATAGTACATTTTAAATGTGAGAGGGGATGTTTTTTGATTTGTTTTATCTTGAAAATGTATTAAAAAAATGTTTGATGTATTTATTAAAGTGTGTAGATGATGTGAAATTGATTTGGGATGTTTTCTGTGAGTGTGATGTGAAAAATAGATCTTGGTGATGAACATGGGTATTATGTTACAATTGAGTGGGATGTTATGTGAGTATTAATATATTGGAACGGTGTTATAAAATTTTTAAGGGGTTTTGGGAAGTTTTAAAGAAATGTGAAAAGTGTTGTCGGCTATTTTGGTGTGAGTCGGATTTCAAATCAATCTGAATGAAAAGTGGAGTTTTGTGACTTATGTGGTATACATGAGGCCTGTTTGGTGAGTTTTCGGTGAGGGAATGATATTTTCATGTGGAAATTAAATTTCATGACTTTTTGAACTTGTTTGAGCACCAAGGGAAACCCATGTATCTAGGTGGGTAGACGAGTACTAGTATGCTAGTGAATCTGTGGGGGATTAGCCATAGTTTCACCTAGCAAGATTGATACATACAACTCTAACTAAACATTGATGATGATGATTGGGGACCACTAGGTTTTGGGTATGTTCCCTACTAGTGGCTCGCGCATGGGAAGAAATATTTGTGATGGTTACTCTCACTGAGATACGAGGTAACTGGGACCCATAATGAGCTACTGCCTAGGGGTTATTTCCTAATGCTTTTTCTGATTAGATCCTCTATACATACCGCTGAGATACCGTATATTTGGTTTAAAAACTCTTAAAATAGGAATTTTATAAAAAAGTTTTGATTCATTATATTATCCCACTTGAAAACTGTTTTTTTGTTCCATTTATTTGAAGTTGTAACTATAAATTTCATGTTTTGATAACATGCATGCTATTGCCTTTTAATGTTTATTGCATGGAATCTCTTATGGTGGAATCCTACTAGGAATTGACTCACACCCAAAATATACCATTGGGTGTAAGTAGACTTGATTTTTTTTTCTTGTCGGGTGCTTTTTTTATTTCCCCTTGTTTGGGTTTCTTGTTGGTCTGTGGTGGTGAAGTCTTGTGGAGATGGCTTGAAGACGATGCCCATTTCCATTAGTGTTCTTGGCCTATTTTTATTTGTTTTGTACCATTGTTATAATCTAGTTGACTTGTTTTAAAATATGTAATTTTGTTCTGAATTTTTTTAATAGATTCATTGGTCTGAAAAATATAGATTCATTTTATTTTATTATTTTGTTGTTTTATGTGTATATACCCAGGTAAATCATTCCCAATTATCCTTTTATGACACTTATGAGCTTGTTCCAGTCTATGCAGATCGGGAATTCCCTTCAAGCCTTGTCATGGGCTGTGTTTGTTTCCAATAATGGTGGAAACTAGATTTGGTTCTTGACAATAGACCAACTACATTATATATCACATATGTTATTTAAATCAGTGATCATATTAATTTATAATGACAAGATAACTTATTTTACATCAATTATATTTATTAAATTTACAATAATATTTAATAAAAATATAAAAATATATTTTATTATTTTCTTCATTAAAATAAAATTATATTGTTTATATAAATAAAAAAATTTAACTCATTAAATAATAACATTAAATTTTTAATCATGTATATATATACATAATAATAATTTCAATTTAACCAAATTAAATATCTATAAATAGTTTATAATATAAAATATTTTAATATTATGAATTTTGTTTAAAATAATAATCATTATATTTAATGGATAATATATTTATATCATAATATATTATATATTTATGAATGTAGTAGATAAAATATTTTAAAATATGAGATTTATTTTAGTTATACATATGATTAAATATAATTACTTTATAATATATCGATGTTAAAATATGACATTTATTTAATTGATAAATAATTATTATATTGTGTAATCAATATATAATATATCAATTACATAATTTTCATTAAATTTCTTTTTTAGTGTTTTCATAAATATGTTTTTACAGTTTAAGTGGGAATGCTCACAAAGGAACCAACCATAAAAAACAAAATTTTAAATTAAAAATGAAAAAAAAAAATTCAAATTGAAATGTGTTTCATGGATTTTAATATGAATCCTAATATTAGGTTGGTTTGCGGGTGTGATATTTCCTATTATGTTGAGGGGAATTTTGATATTTGTGATTTAATTTGTTAATACCCTAGAAAACACTTGATAGTGATGAATGATATGAAATAAGTAATTATATATGGATGAAATATCAAATCTTGAACAAGATACAATATAATTATCCTATTGTTTTTTTGAGGAGTTATCAGTAAGAATGTCCTGGGATCAAATAATCACTTAGTGATTGGATTATATTTATTACAAATAAGGGGTTTTATGAACGTTTTAGAGGTATCAGAAGCATCTGGTGGGGGAATAACCATATTGGTTTTCTTTGATTCGATGAGTAATTCACAAATTGTACAACACGTAAATGTCATGTCTAAGAAAATTCCTCAAATATTCTCATAGAAAAGTCCATAACCCATATATGGTATTTTTATTCATAGATTTTATTTTAATTTAAATTATATCATAGTAAATTATTCATCATCATCTAAACCTTCCTCTACATATTAATTAATAATGAATCACTCATGAAACACCCAATGTAATCATCTTCTCCGTAAACAATATAGTGATATTTTATGAAATAAATTACATTGTATGATCCATGATGGACATTAATAAAATTCATAAATCGTAAGGACAATTACCCATGCCAACCAATATCAATAAGAAATGAAACATAATAATTAAAAATTTCTATGGATGGTATATTTTCATAATCTCACATCATTAATACATTAATTTACACCTCTCAGTACTTTAGAGGGTTGATAAATTTGGAAGAAAATGAAAATATAACATGTAGACTTATATTTTTTCCCTCAATCTTTATAAAACACTTAAAAATAGAATCATGTTGGAGGATTAGTAAATATCACTTCATTTTCTATTTAAAAAGTTCATCCAAATATGATCACCACCACATGGTCTCTATTTATGTCTTCTCATATAAAGGATTAAAAATATTCCTATCATAATCAAAGTAAAAATTAATCTGTAGCCATGAAGGGTAAAAAGTCTATTCGATAACATATTGATCAAAGGGATACATGGATGGCATTACAGAACATTAAATGATGCATTCAAATTGTTGATTTTCAGACTAACAATTTCCACACAATTAACACCCAACTTGTTATGATTTTTAGGAATCACCATATATTCTTTCCAAGAGTTTAACATTGTTAGTGATAAATCTAAATCACTATTTTTAGCAGAATATCATGTTCCATGAACGTTAAGGTTGGATCAAAATATTTTCCCTAATCCTACAAATGTAAAGTGGTTGGTTCCCAATAATTATAATATCATTCTTCAATTTACCAAAAATGAGATATATATTTTTAATATTTTGAAATATTTTACTAAAATATTTGAATCCTTATTTGACCAAATTTAATTTTATGGGGTTTTTAATTACATCGATGATTAATTTTCATGCAGCGAGTGGAATTTGAGGTTCATTAAATGTTCCAACCATCTGTGTGGTTTGTCTAATATAGTTTATATGGAGATTTATATCACTATTATAGTGAATTGGAGTTCAATTATCTTACAAAATAATTATAGTAAACGTATCATTGTTAATATATGAAAATATAAATTTGATTATTAGGTATTACTTCATGAATGAATTTATGTTGGATGACGGTGGTATCTATTTATTTTTTCTTAACATCCATCATTTATCTTATGGATGATTGAATGGAAAAATGAATTCATATATGTTTGAATAAAGTTTATATTCCCCCAACAAGACATGAAGACATTTATTAGAAATCTTAATAAAAGGAGATCTTGAACTGGATCACATTCACGATCAGTTTTTGTTATTATAATGTCTTCATGTTTCCTTATGATATTACTGGTAACCTATATAGTATTTATCATGATCATTATTTTATTTTCACTCTATTTTTCATCATTCATAAAAGATTTTATTATGAACTAAACATTATATTAATGATTCATGTAGAAAAATCCTATATTGGAACTTCACAGAAATCAAAATATTAAATGTATTGTCATTCTTTTTCCTGGAAAGGATACAAAATGTGAATATTTTGTTAATTTTTTCAATATGAGAAGATGGATACGTGGAACATAGATAATATTAACAACTCCCTAATAATTTTTGAGGTACGAACACTTTGAGGGGGGTATTTTTTATATTTCATTTAAAAGTAATTTTTGGATTCAGATATTCCCATTTTTAAACTCCTGGATGTAGAAATTATTAGGTTATTTCATAAACTATGAAGATAATTTAATTTGTTCTTCTAGGATAGAATAATTAAGAAATGAATATCTTGATTCCATACATGTTTCTACCATGTTTAACAGTGGGTAATTGGTTGAAGGATTCATTGAAAAACCCCTATGAGAAGTCTCTATACCAAAAATTTATATGTTCCTCAAAATGGGAAGAATATGTGGCATGATAGTGTGATTTATTTCAAACTATCATCCGATTAGTGAATATTTCAAATATTAACCATAAAAAAATATTTCACATATTACGCATTTCTTTTTATAGTGGAATGAATTAAATGTTTTGGGTTACCTAACTAGATACTCATAGTGATTCAGAAATAGAAATTATTCAAGAATAAATATGGCTACTTATCCTCTAGTGAATGTAATTTTTTTATCTAGAATAGTGAAACCTTCAGTAGGTGATTAATGTATTTAGATTGTTAAATGAGATATTATATCTAAAATTCATGTTATCAATGAAAAATTAATTTATGATTGTTGTTGTTATCATAGATTTTTGAGTTATAAATTACATGATGTATGTCCTATGTTTTGTGTATATAGACCTTAAATTCAATCTAATCATATTATACATCAAATTAAGGTGAAATTGATTCAAACAACATCCTGATGATTAAAAAATCATTTTCCTAATGAATCATGAAATTTTAATCATATATGATATGATTATATAGTGTGAAAATTGTATTTAAAAAAAGTCATTTATAATCTGAAATCAAACACATTATATTCCAATCAAATAACCACTAAGCTATAATGATTTTTTCTAGACCATTGATAAGTATATTTCTAAATTTTGTACATTTCAAATAAGTTTTAGAAAAACCAATAGTATATTTTAGTTAAATTTAATCAATACTGCTGGGTTTATTTAATCTATTGGTATTTCCATCAAATATTTAATCAGTTTTGGAAAAAACCATTGGTATAATGTCATTTATTGAATACAATCCCTTTGTCTCAATAAAACATTTTGTATAGATATGTCTTATAGCAATTTGTTGTCAAAACTAATGGTACAAGGTCAAATAATGGTTTACATAATAGTGGTTTTGTTCATTCCCTTATTATACATTCATCTTATTGTACATATAAAAACAATTTCTCAAAACCCATGGGTATAGATCCAATAGTTTTGAAAACAGATTGAACATTCATGACCAATAAGACGACATACTAAAAACCACGCTATAATGCATTTGTACCTCTAATAATGAAAATAATGTCTGATTCCATGATGGCATTTTTTAACCATTCTCAAGGGTTAACATCAATCCAGTGAATAATTCATAAGCTTTAGCCACTGGTGGATACAAAAAAATAATTTATTGAAACATTTCAATTTGTGATAATGCAACCGTAATGATCACGTACCATAAAACCCAATCCAATAGAATATATTTAGAAGATATTTTCCTGATCATTTATCTAATACACAATGAATTTTTGGATGGATTATCATACCCATGTGAGAATACAGGAAGGGGTTATGAAGATGAATCTCATTATGCTTACAAATATCCTTCCAAGATATAGAATGCTTGATCCAAAAAGAGTCACATTATTAATTCATGATAAAAATATGACATATAGTTTGAACCATATAAACCATGATATGGTATAGTGGTAGTAAACTCTATATTTGGGGATGGAAGAAGCTGTCTTTTATTATAGTGAAACGACACATTTAGCCATCTCCACAATACTATGTACATTTTTTTTCTATGGATGTTACATGATCTATGGCATAAATGGTAGAACATTGCATGTATTAGAGTTTCTGATTTACTAAATAGTAAGGGTATCAAATTATCCAAATAAATAGTTAATTAAATTAGGTGAATCTTCAAAAGGGAAATTCCCATGAAATCATAAAATACGAATGTACAAATAGTGGGAATGACTATTCGGTGGCCTAGTCGTTTACAGAAATATTCTTTATCTATTAACTATATTATATTGGCCAACACACACATATATTTCCCAGAATAACATCCCATGATTTCCTTATTCCAATATAGTATTCCTGCTCAATCTCTTATATGCATGGATTACTCATAATAACTCTCTAATCACATTCATTGATCCACACATACAGTTTATCATAACACCACCTTTAATTAGTGTCATTAAAATAGGGGAAAATAGTGGAATCCTCCCAATCAGAAACCACGATGGTTGTGTCCGTCTTACAAGACATATTAACCAGCCATGGGACCCTCCAAATCATCAATTTTGCTCTGAATCTAGTCCTCTATATTTTTCACATTTGAAGAAGAGCACATGATCACCAAAGGCATCTACAAACAAATCTTGGGTGGGGGTTAGGGCATTCCAAAATATGTTGATTAATTTGAGTATTATCATTGTGAAATTAGTATATATTTAAAATGATCGGTTTTATCATTGCTAAAATTATCACGGATTAAACATATCATTATTAATGCTAAATTTATAGCATATTAAATATATATATATTAGGACTATTATTTTAGAACATATATATATAAAGATGTTATGATATATTTTTTATTTTACAGAAAATAAAAATATTTAAAATAAAATACAAAAATATTATATTAATATAAATTAATAATGAATAAATTCCAAAAAAAATTAAAAAAATTTAACATTATTAAAGAATATATAATATAGAAGCATGATTATCAATAATCAGTAAAATATGATATTTTGAAATCAATAGACTCCAAAAATATTAATTTATTGGTTTAGTTTTATTAATTATTTATTTTAATTAAATAAATTATGAGTGAATATATATTAAAATAAAGATGAAATCATATTGAAAATTTTAAAATAAAGTAAATACGTACAAAAAAATAATTTTTCTGAATAATAACATTAATTGGAAACACTAAAAAAATTGATGAATATATTAAAAAATTAATTTAAATAAATTTATTATATATATTTTAAAATTTTCAAAAATATTACAAATTAGTATATAAAATTGAATGATTATTAATCATATAATTTAAAAAGATTAGGAATATTAAAACACATTACTAATTTCTGTAAACATTTATTAATTAATTGAAATAATTTTAATCACATAGAAAAATGTTGGAATAATAAAAAAAGAACTAAAATAAATAAATTATATTAATTAAAAAAGTTTTAAAGTAATTAATCCTTAATAAATGAAATTTATTAAATATTATTCATATATAGAAAATATTTTTTATAAAATTAAAACGAAGTTAATAATTATATATAAATTAATATTAAAAACTGAATAAGTTCAAGAAATATTAAAAATTGTTAAACATTATAAATAAATAATAATTACTAAATGAAATAATATTAAACATGATTATAGAATATTTCAAATTATAAAAACATTAAAAACAGAATCTTTAATATTAATTACAATAATTGCTTACCCAGAATAACTAGGTTTCTAATCTTGGCAAGCCCCTTGGGGGATTTACATCGTATGTAGTGACTCAAGCATGTGGTGACATGGGCATGATGCGGGTCGGGCAGTGATGCAAGCATGACATATGCCTGCTGATGTAGACTCGATGATATAGGCATGACCCTACACCGAGCATTCAAAAACATTCTTTGGCCACTCGACCATGGGCCTATAGGCTTGGTAAAAATATTCCTCTACCATGATAGAAAGAGGCCATTTCATTCATAAAAATGAAGAAAAAATATATACCAAATAAATGAATAATGATGAATTAATAGATTATATATATATATTAGGTACTCATGTATACAAATACTTCCAAACACACTGACACACCTCACCCATTGGCCAATGTGCAAGCCAAAACACCCCTAGATAACCCACCAATATTCATTATTATTATAGACCTCCATTTTTTTAAAAATTTTCAATTTACCCATAAATATTTTGCATAGACCACAAAACCCCATAGGACCCTACATTATTGTGCACCTCTTCAGGTTTAATCCCATCAAAATGGGCATCCAATAAAATCCAATGATGGAGACGCCTCAACCATGCCATACACTTCAATTATCACACTAAACGTCAAGGCAGTTTGAAATAGATGATCGTCGGTCCACCACCATCACCATCAATCACGTGTTCACCAATAAGAATAACTGGTCAAAAAAGACATCAACCACAATAACTCTTTGAGAATCCCTGACATGTTGAACATTCATCCTAAGATGTGATAGGACCCCGACAACACCGACACCACCAGGACCTAGGGTGGTCATCAATAATGGTGAGCCACCGTAGTCAGTATTGGTTCCACCGTCATGCTACACCCACAACATTATAAATGAAGAGTTTTCACCCATACTATATCCACAATCCTTCAATCCCACACATTCCCCACCTCCACTGAATCCCGATGCACAAACCCTGTAGTGATCCCTCCACCGACGCCACCATCCAACTATCAAAGTATATCGATGGAAAGCACTATCATGACTACAAAGAATGATCATAATAGACCATATCTGTCATAACCAGTCATTGTGAAGCACATCCCCGTCATTTTAATTTTTTTATATAAACTCTATGGTCATGTTAGGAATGGTGTACATTTGGGTTCAATTTCAGTGAAAAGTTGTGTGGTTTAGAGATTGTCTTATATGAATCAATTATATTTTATTCAATAATATTATAAATATTAATAAATAATAAGTTCAAATGAATAAATATTAATCAAATAAATTAAAAACATATTGATAATATTGAATATTATTAAAAAAGAAAGTATAAATTTTATAAAAATGAATAAATTGAAAAAATATTTAAAATTATTAAGTATCAAAAATGAAAAAATTAATGAAATAATATTAAAAATGAATAATTTAAATGAATTAAATTATATATAAAATTAGTAGGTTAAATAACAGAAATTGAAACATATAAAATCAATTATAATTATATAAATAATTATAATTATTACTACTAATTATTGATGTATGCACTGCATTAATTTTATATTGAAAATATAATATATTACTAACCATTATAGTTTTCAAAATCTATTTAATTGATTATTTAGTTAAATATATAAATATATGAAATTTTATAAATAAATATCGAAATTGCATTTATTATAGAAATTATAAATTATTATGTAATAAAAATGAATAAATTATTCAAAATATTTAAAATGGAGATATATTAAAAACCAATAAAAAAATATTGAATAAATAAATAGCCATACATGTACACACATACATATTCATCGACGTATATGTACACAAACATAAACAATATATAAATACACATATTGGAAAACAGAAAAACATACACATACACATCAGAATTATAATATGAACATACAAATACATGTATGTACATATTCACATACATACAGTTACAAACCCATTAATGTGTTGACCACCATGGACCATAGGCCCCTATATTATTGTCCACCTATATAAAAATTATCACAACCAATTGGGCCACCCCTAACAACCAACAATGTAAAATCCCCGAACAGAACTAATACATTCATTTTCTCAATGAACAGCATAGTATATTTTCATTGATGAACATCGGACCACCACTCTCAACATCAATCAGGTGTTCACCAATCCAAAAAATTGGTCAACTAGCGATGGAGCACCGCCAAAGTCTCTCTTGGGTCCTCCTTCAAGATACACCCACATCATCTGCATTGATGATTTGTATCCCCTACTAAATCTGAAATCCTTCCGTCCTATGAATTCATCGCCTCCCCAAAACCCTACCGCTCAATAATGATAGTGATCCGTACGCCGATACCGCTATCCAACTCTCGTCGTCTCTCGATGTCACACACTGTCGAGACTTCAAACAATATCCCTCAATGACACCATATGTCATTACCAATTCTTTTATAGAACATCCCCATAATATTCATTTCTTTCAATAATCACGTAAATCATTTTAGGCTTTTCATACATTGGGGTTCAATTTCAGGGAAAATGGTGTGGGTTACAAACGACCTTATAGGAATCTATTATATGTTTTTCATACTTACTATAAAAATTAAATAATATTAAATAAATATGAAAAAATATTAATCACATAAATTATAATGATATTGAATATATGGAAGATTATTAAATAAATATTTATTGTTTTGAAAAAATGAATAAATTCCAAAAATATATAAAAATATTATATACAGAAAATGAAAAACATCATTGAATAAAATTTAAATATTATTAAACTAAATTAAATAAATTACAAAATATTTAAAATTTATTTTTCAAAACTTCAATTGAATTTTTTTCAAAAATATAAAATTGAATTAAATTATTTAAATAAATATAATTATTATTGTTAATTATTGATGTGTTGAAAATATTAATTTTATATAGAATATATAATATTTATTAAACATTATAATTTTTAGTAAATGTTAAATTGTTATTATTTATTTAAATATTTACATATTGAAAATTTATAAATAAATAAATAAACACAATATATTACAAAAATGATAAATGATTTTATAATAAAAATAATAAATTATTGAATATACTAAAAATTGGAATATTAAAAAAAATTAAATCAATAAACAGACATACATATACACATATACATAGGCATAGACATACACGATCAAATACAGACACAACATACACATACACATATTGGAAAACACACACACACACACACAAACATAGGCATATGCATATAAACATACACATGCTTGTATGTACACATAAACATATATTCACATACATATGCATGGATGCAGATTCATATATATCTCTACATACACATAAATACATACACATACAACATAAAAAATGCATATACACATACACATACTAATACATACACATACAAATGTATCTGCATACAAATACACATGAATTTCCATTTATATACACATCCATCCAATTACATTAAAGTTAATGAACATACATGAACATCTATACAGATGACTATATACACACATAAAACATTAAGACGCACATATACACAAACGCAGGCACACACAGATGTACAAAAACATAATTTAAAATATATACATATACATACATCCACACATACTTAATCATACACAAATATACTTACACATTCTCATACATATAAACAAGTCATACCAACACATTACCATGCACATACAAAAACACATAATCATACACATACACACATACATACATATGTGAACATACATATATAGACAATAAAAAAATTTAAATACATACACATACACATACACTTACAAATACACACACACACACATCTTTATATTTATGCATGTATACATACACATTCACTTAAACGTACACATATGTTTATCATACACATACAATTACATACACACCTATGAACATATACATACACATGAATAGAAACAATAATTGTAGATAAACACTCACACAAACAACACATAAATTAATAAACTCAAACATTGACACATATAAAAATTCATATTCATATTTTGTTAAATGTAATATAAAAATATTATATATATATATATATATTATAGTTGCATAGATATACTTCTTGAAATATTAACATTATACTATATCTATATATATGAATGAATATATGTATATATATTAACTTATTAAATTTTTCATATAGTAATTGCAATGACATGTCCTTATAATTTGAGGACATTTAATATTATTATAAAAATTAATAGTGAAAGGGAACCCTTTTTAGTTACAATTTTGAAATGAATATCATTATTTCACCATATGTAGTAATGTATCATGAATATAAAAAAATATTTAATTTATAATGGGTGAAATTGTAAATTCAATTGATTGAGAATATTAATTGAAAATTATCAATTAGTATTAAATTCCTAATACAATGGATTATAAATTCATAGTTAAATATATCATATGAAAATAAATTATATATTTTTCATTCCTATGGGATAAAATACATTAATTTCTATCATCGATTGTTCATGTTATATGACACTACATATGGAATCGGATGTTCGGAAGTGCATGTTGGTAGGGAGGGAGACGTTATAGTGTGCCACTTTTTTCCAATACTTCAGCATCATTTCACCTCTAGAATTTGCCTTTTATAATACACATGTATGTGTGCTTCATTCACAATAGCGGTGAATGAAAAGTTGGGGCTCCATGCACTATTTATGAACACCTACATCCATATGGGTTTCTTTTAGTGTGTGTAAATACTCAAATGGGGGTGGTGATTATCATATCTATATTCCCTCATCATGCATGGTAGTTTTTGTCAATGTGGTATTGTGGAAGATCATCTAATAAAGGGTTGAGGTAGTCGTAGTTGTTGAATATGGGGCATCGTGGATGATTGGTTGAGAATGGGCGATGGTAGTGGGTAGTGACGTATGTATGTATTTTCGATGGGGCATTGTGGTAGATCATCTAGAAAAGGGAGGTAATGTTGGTAAGTGTGTTTTATGGTGGGTCGTTGAAGGTTTCCAATGAAATGGATGTTACAAAAATTTCAATATTCCCCCCTCTCAAGCTTGATAGGTAGTTTGGGTGGGATGTTGTGACTTCTCAGGGTGTTGACTATCTATATAGGGTTTTTTTATGTTGTTGAGGATGATAGATTGGGTGTTGATGGTGGTTGAATTTATCAATGGGTTTTCCTGGAATGTTATTTTTAGAATGGGCGGTGACAGTTATAAACATATCCCCTCTCTCTGGAGTTATAGGGGTTGTTTATGAGGTTCCATAAAAGGATGTTCGAGAAATGGTCGTGATGGTCATATACATCATCCACCATTAGGC
This sequence comes from Viscum album, assembly GCA_963277665.1. NCBI lineage: Eukaryota > Viridiplantae > Streptophyta > Magnoliopsida > Santalales > Viscaceae > Viscum > Viscum album. The sequence continues at coordinate 693,904,144 of OY728152.1, forward strand.
CTGATAGGCCTTATCTATGGGCTGTTATGGCACATCATATGTGACAGTCATTGGTAACTCATGGGAACATTGGACAATAGGCAACGCCTTGACCTACGTATGTGGAATGCTGATAGAACATGTTGATGAATAGAAGGGGGGTGTTTGAAAACATCAAATAAAAACTTATTTAGGGACCCTTACATATTGTACACAATCAACCAATGCAACATTCTTTTTTCAACCAAAACTATTATTCTCTGTAAACACATAATCTCATAGAAATGTTGGATATTTCTAAACCCCAGTTCAAGATTATGTGTTTGTATACACCTAACAATTCAACATTCTAGTGTTGTCTAATTTAAATTTTGTCATTACTTTCCCTATTATTTCTCCTCAACATTATATTCTTTAATTTCATTATCATTTTAAGGTTCAATATGGTTTGACCTCATTAAGGCACATGGGAAATTTTTTATAAGAGCTCGAAAAATTGTAAACATAGTTTTATTATAAAAAATATATTATTATATAGATTTATGTATAATTAAAAAATTGAAAATATATATAGGATTATTTTCATTAAAAATAAAAAATGAAATTATGTTTTTTAATTTATTTCATTATAAGTTAATTATAATACTTATAATTAATTGTAAAAAATATTTTTTTTAACATTGATATTCAAAAGATAAATAAGATTTTTTTCACTAAAAGATAATTCTAAAATAAGAATAATTTTCTTTCAATATATATAATTGTTTATTATAATATTAATTATTTTTTTCGAAATTACAAAATTATTATTATTATATTGATACTAAATTTTTTAAATATACGTGATATATTATCTTTTTGTTTTATAAAATTTAAAATTTATAAATATATATAATTATTATAATAATAAAAATAATCAAATTATATTAATGTTTTAAATACAAATGGAAATTGAATTATTTGTATTAAAAATTGAATTATATATATAATTTTTATATCGATAACACTTTATTTATAAAAAAATAATTTCTATAAAGAGTTAAAAATGTTCAAATAATGATCTTTATAAAAAAATCATTTAAAAACAAAATATAAAGTTGATCTGTTTTGAGAAAACAAAATGAAAAGGAATTTTTTTTTGAATTTATAATAATATATTAAAAACAGAATCATGTATTTGACAAATGAAAATAGTGTGACAAAAAATCAAATTTGCTTCATTTACAAATAAAAAGGGAGTAATTATTTATATAAAAAGAATAAATATTGGTAAGATTATAATATAAATTAATTATAACGTTATAAATAAATGTATTGAAAATTTTTAGGTTTTATTCCACCTAAAATCATTAAAATCAAAAAGTGAAATGTCGAACATAAATCCTCAACCACTCCATCCCTTTCCAGGGGTAATCATATCACTCAAATATTTCTAACAATATTTCATTAATTATTTTATTCAATTATTCAAATTTTTTTTCCATTATTGACTATTATTATTGAAACATGATATTTAAAAATATATAAAATATATTTATTTAAACCATCACTTTTTACATTAAAACATCCAACCCGTTTTTCGCTTTGTTCCCCCATTTTGTTTTGCCTAATTTCTAATAGATTCAAATCCCTCAAATCACCCATAAATAGATAAGGTTACATATCAATTAATAAAATTATTTATTTTATTAAGGTTTATGTGTGTGTGTGTGTCTCTACACACATACCCATATATAAAATTCTATTTTAAGCATATATGGAATGGTTTTATATTGTCTTATGTTTTATTTACATAAACTAGACAGGTAAAAGGACATGGTATGTAATAAATGTTGTGGGTGTGTATTTTTAGTTATCTTTTTATAAAAAAATATTTTCACATCATATATATGTCTTGAAACTGCACTTTGGGTTCTGTTCATTATACATGGTATTAGAGAAATAATCGAGATAATTTTAGAAAATTAGATCAAAATTAATAATTTCAAAAAGTCCTCATGGGTAAAATTCATTTCCCAATTTGCAAAAACTAATTACGAGGATACAATTATTTTGAGGGTGGAATAATGTCATATCCCAAAAATTATAATTTTATTTTATAACTTTTTTTTGTTAAATGGATTTATTTATAAATAAAACATATTGTTACTAATTTTAATATGATTTTCATTAAAAATAATAAAAGGAATAAATTGTCTTAATTATTTTTATATTAAGTTAATTAGAATAGTTTAAATTATTTATAACTATTATTTAGAGTTTCCAAAATAATATTCTAAAGACTAATATGGGTTTTCATTGTTTAAAAGAATATTTTAAAATAACAAAATTATTTAAATTATTTTTTTAAAATATAATTTATTATTATAATATTAATTAAGGGTAAAACATGATTTTAGAATATTATTATTATTAGGGAAATGAAAATTAAATTTATGTTTTAAAGATAAATTTAATTTGAATTATTTATAATAAAAATAATAATAATAATAATATATATATTTATAATCATGGAAATGTTCAATATTAAAAAATGAATTTATATTATGATTACAATAAATGCTAAAACAATTATATTTATAAAAACCTGCATGGTTAACAAAATGTTGTCTATATTTTTTGATAAAAAATGAGAAAACAAAAAAAATTAATTTTATATTAATATAATAATAAAATCATGGATTGGACAAATGAAAATTGTATGTTAATGAAAAATAAAAAGACAAAATAAAATGGGATTAATCATTTTTATAGAAATAAAAAATGTTTTAATGATTAATACATACATTAGTAATAAATTAAAACCTATGGTAATTTAACATTGTGAGGTTGTATTAAACATTTATTCATATAAATCTACCAGTGAATGGACCACAGTCCATATAGAATTCCTCCTTCCCTTTTCCATGGGTTGTCAAACTGCTCAATTTTTTTTTAATTTTTTATCAATTAATTTTTAAAATTTTATAAATTTATTCCATCATCCTATATCATTGTTTTTACATGACATATAAAAACTCACAATCTCATTTTTTAAATCCTCACTTTTCATGTCAAAATATATGACCCTCATCTCATGCATGTTCGACCATTTTGTATTGCTCAATATCAAACCTCAAATAACTAAATTGACCTAAAAATATGTGGTTGTTCATTTTATTTAATCCAATTAATTATTTCACAAAGGGTTATATATATATATATAACTATATATTTTTAGTTTACATGAAAAGGGTTTATTTTGTTTTATTTTCTTTTTAGATCTTCAAATGATAAGTGTTCCTTGTATGTAATAAATGTTTTGTGTATTTGTAGTAATATTTATATGTAAACAATTATCATTATTTATATGGATTGAACCCAGGTTGTGGCATGAGGTGATTATGGCATTTTAATCACATTATAATTTTTTCTAGTTTTTTGTACATTTAACAAATAAATCCTATAAGAAAAGAATTTCAATGTGTGGCACAAAATACATATAATACATATATATTTTTCTTTATAAATATAGTACACTACATATTTGTTAAAATTTACATTAAAAATTAATGTTTTTTATTAAAATCTAAATACATTATAAATCACATTTGTTTCTCAATTCATTAATAAATTTATTTATATTGAAGTTATATCTTACATTAGATTAATTATATTAATTAAATCATCTATTATAATTACATAAAATAAAAATAATTAGAGTATTGTGTTCTTTATTATAATAAAAATATATCATAGATTATATAAATAAACATATTAAATTCTTTTAACCTAAACAGACATTGTGCAATAACTTAAATTTAGAAATTATATTAAAATAATTTTAACCGAATTGAATACGTACAAATTTTTTATAATATAATATATTTTATTTGTCAAAAAATAATACAATGTATTTTAAGATTATAAATTTTTTATTAATTATAATCGATATAATTAATTAATAATATATTAATATTATAGAATTATATTTAATTATGATTCTTTTAGATCAAATGAATTCAACATGCGATGCATAATAATTTATGAATACTATTCATAATGTTACACTATAATATTTTGATAATAAAATATGATATTTATTTTATTTATAAATATATATTATATCATGAAATTAAAATATTTTCAATCAATTATTTTATTTTCATTCCAATTTTTTTTAGTTTCCTTAAATACAATTTTTATTGGATAATTGGGAACCCTTATAATGGACCCAAACCTAAACAATATAAAATTGAAACACAAAAAAATATAATGGAAATTCCTTCATGTGATTTTATGCAGAACCCTAATACTGGGTTGGTGGGAGGGTATCATTATTCCTATGATGTTGAGGTGATTTATGAGATATGTGATGTAATTTATTATTTCCACAGAAAAGGACATGAATTGTTGGATGATAAAAAAATAGTTCTTAGATAAGGATTATGTATCAAATCCGGACCACATCACAATATTATACACATTTTTGTTTTGTTTTGGGATTTTTTGGTAGGAATGTCTTGGGATCAAAGGAAATATTTGTCATTGGATTATAATTCCCAGTGCAAATGGGTTTTATGAAGGTATCAGATGCATCAGATGCTTCTTGTGGGTGAATAATCATGATGAATTATTATTGTTCGATGAATCATTTATAAAATTATACAAGACATAGATGGAATGAATAAATGATTACATCAAATATTGAAATAGAACAGTCCTTAACCCAGAGAGGTTATTCATCATGTTAAATTTATTAATAATTTAAAACATAACATATTAAAATTTATCTCATCTTTGGAACCTTCCTCAAAATATTAATTAATAATGCATCACTCATGACACACCCAATGATTCCATATATTCTGTAAATTAGATGGTCATGTTTTATGAAATAAATTACAGTGCATGATTCATGATGTAAATTAATAAAAATCATAATGCCTATGGACCATTATGCCCACCTAGAGATAACAATATCAAAAGACACAGAATCAGGAACAATTCTTATAGGAGGGTATATTCACAAAATCTCTATTCTTGAATCATTCATTGTACACCTCTATTAGAGGGGTGAAATTTTTGGAATGAATGAATATATAACATGCAGAGGTAAAATGATCCTCCAATATTAAAAATAAATATAAAATGGGAATTGTTGTTGAGGAGTGGACAATATCACATTATTTTCCATTTGAATAGTGCCTCCAAATAGGATCAGCGCAACATGGTATCTTTTTATGTCTCTCCAAAAAAATGATTAAAAACTTTCCCATAATCACCAATATAGAATATATTTTTCACCCATCAGGGGATATATAGCAATATTATAACATCTTGGTCAAATAGACACATGGATGGAATTACAGTACATTAACCAATGATTTCAAATCATGTCGGTCGATACTAAATGATCCCACAAATTTTACATCCAAATTTGATTAGATTATAGAAATAAATAACTTTTCTTATCTGCATTTAAAATTTGTCCCAAATAGGAATAAATAATTAATTTTAAGAACAATATCTAATTATTTGCTTGTCAAACATGGATCGATAAATTTTCCATAATCCCAAGAATGTATTTTGGTTGATGGCCGATTATTGGAATATCCTTCGTGAGTGCCCTAGAAAATGATAAATATGCATAATATTTTGAATCATTAAAATAAAATATTATAATCCTTTTTTAATATAATGGAATTTGATCGAGTTTTTTATTATATATAAATATATTTCCATGTTTTCAGTGGAATTTATGGTACATAAAAAGACCAAACCATCTGTTTTAATTGTCTAAAAAAGTTTATTTGATGCGTATAACAAATCATAAAGTGAATTTGAGTTTAGTTATTAAAAATATCATTATGGAAATTATACCCCTGATAATATATGGGAATATATTTTTGATAATTTTATTTTGAACCATAAATACATATGTGATGTATGAGGGTGATATCTATTTATTTTTTTCTTAATTACCATCAACTATATCAGGTATTTTTGAATGGAAAAAGTAATTAATTTATGTAAATAAATAGTCATCTTTAACCCCCAAAACATTGGAAGACATTTATTTTTATTCATAAAATAATGTGATCGTAAAATAGATCAAATACATGGGTAGTGTTTCTCATTATAATGTCTTTATTTATGATGATGTTGTAGTTGTTAAGATCCTTAAAAAGGATCTGAAACATTCTATTATATATACACCCAATTTTTTATCATTCATAAAAATAGTTATATATTGATGGACACGAGATTTGGGGCTTGTGTAGAAAATTAATATCATGGTTGATCATAAAAATAATAAAATATTAAATGGATTGTGGATCATCTTCCTGTAAAGTGTAGAAATCATGAAGAAGTTTTATAATTTCTTCCATGGGAGAAGTGGGGATACATGGAACATAGATAAGATTAACTACTGCTAGATATTTTGGGAGGAAGGAACTATTTGGGGAGATATATGTTATATTTCATTAAATAGAATATTGTGGATTTGGATATTCCCCTTATCCATCACATAAATGCTAAAATTCTCACATTTATGTCATAATTTATACTAATAAATTCATTGGTTATTTTGGGATGGATTTATATGAAAATAAATATCATGAACCAAGACATGTTTCTATTATGTGTAAAAGAGGGGAATTTTTTGATGGTATCATTTAATAAAAACCTAAAAAATCATCTATTTTAATTTTTTTGTTCCTAAAATTTTTAGAATTTATGAAATATGGATATATTCTTTGGGGATAATGAAATGTATTTGAAAATTCTATGTATCACAGTGAAATCCATCATCTGGATGCCCTAGGAGAATAGGTTTAATGGGGGGATTGGTAGGTACCAATTTATCTACATCCTAAATGTGATAATGAAAGATCCAATTTTTTAGATGGGTTCACTTATTAAAGGAGGCATGTAGTACGATAAACATTGTAGTTTTCTAGACATGCCCATAGATGTTGCGAACTGTACAAGAAAACAGGTTAGATTTTCCCTCCTTCTTTTGGTACAAATCTGACTCTAGATGGTTCATTCCTAATTGGGAATATTAGAGGGTGTGGTCACCTCAGAGACACAAGGTGTTCAATCCTTATTGAATTTAGTTCATTTTTTATTCCATGGATTTCCATGAGCATAGAGGTGAATTTAATTTACACATTCATTATATAATGTAAGAATAAAGATTTTTAGATTTCCGAGGTTGAGATGGACTATGAGGTATTGGAGATTACTCTTCATGGTAATGTTGACCCCACATGGAATATGATCTATATTATTTGAAACTTCAAAAGAATGAATAGGTAAGGGAGGATTTCCCATCATATTTGGAGAGAATCTAATTTTGATGTTGACACTCATTCTTACGTAGGAATAGTAGAGTTGTATCATATTTTTCTAAAATTGTTTAGTCTCTCTTCTAATTTAATGTATGTTTATTTTCGAATGGGATTCCCATGGACATCACCATGCTAGACCGCCCTGAACCTCATTTACATTTTCATTAATGGGATCTAATCCCAAATGTTATTTTTATACCACAGATAAATTGTTTGTCCTTCAATTTACAGATTATTTGATAATAAAATAATTTGATAAAAATTTACCTACATTTTATTAAAGTAATTTATGAATTTAGATAATCAGTCTTATTTTATTGAGAACTTCTTTTTAAAATTGAAGCATCTCCTTCTTTAACAAATAGATATGTATTTTCAAAATAGAAATAAAAATGATGGATGAGAACATTATGAGGTTACAATTCCCTAGAATAATTTTATTTGTTTTATATAGGATTTAGCATAGCCAAAAAATCCAGAGTTGTGACATTAATTGATCATAATTACTATATAACATAAATTTATTCACATGAATATTAAAACATGATTCCTTCTATGGTAGTGGGATTTATTTAATATAATCCTCATGTTATTGATTATTTTAAATATTCATTTTACAGAAACCTCTTTTAATCTATCTTATTTCTTATTATTCATTAGCGAATTAGTAATTATGGGTTTTCTAACTAGATTTTCATAGTGATTTAGAATAATAAATTCAGAAAAATTATATATTTTTATTGTTCCCCAGATGAATGGTTTTTAATTTATTCCCAATAATTATTCCTTTAGTAGGTGTTTTTTGGATTTACATTAGTTGATGATTGGATATATTTGATCTTCAGAGTATCATTAAAAATTACCTGATGAAAAAAGATGTGATCATATTTTTTTTAGTTATCAATTACAACAATGATGGCCATTGTTTTTGAGTATAAGGACCTTCGAGTCAAACTGGCCACACTGTGAGTTAGATTGATGTTCACATGATTCATAAAAATTAAAAAATGTATTAAGGATCATTTTCCTAAATAATAATGGAAATATGAATTTGATTGATAGGTTATTTTGTGAGTGATTTTTTTTGTATAAAATTTTATTTTTAATCTAAAATAACAGACATTATGTAATACTGATTTCATCTTGTGATCGATGGATTTCAGAACATTTCCTAAAAATCCCAAAGGAAATATACATATGTTTCTTGATGTATTAACACAATCTAATCATGTTTGTTTGTTTTTATGTGATTGAAACATAATTTTATCTTAAATATCTATTTTAAATAGAAAACATATATTTTATGTCAAACTAATCAAAAAATTTATAGCATTAATTCGTATATTATTCCTACATTTCATAAATGAAATATGGGTAATTTTTCAAGAATCACCAAAACTATTTGAATATGTTTCCTCGATTTTGTTAATTTCACTTTCCTTTTTTAAATAATCATTATTTTAAACTGAAGATACACATTGATTACATTATAAATTAATAACACATATTACTAAACTTAATCAGGTCAGATAAAAAATATATACCATTATGAAGAGAACAAATAGTACGTGAGTGCATATTCCTTATTATAGAAATTGATGATAATGTTTTCTATGAGAATTTATTTATAATAATATATCACAAAATGGAAAAATATAAAACAATTATAGTTGATGCTATTTATTAAATATATTAATGAAAATTTAAAACATCAGAATTACATAAAAATCATAAGGAAAATTATTGCAAAAATTATGTAATTTTATGAAAATATACTAAATAATTTATTGACTATAACCTCTTCATGATGTCTACATACATCATAACACAATTTTTATGGTCCATCCATTTAAAAAAATTATATTTATAATAAATTATAATTTTTCAGTCATTATAGTGCATAAAAAATATTTAAAAAATGGATTAATAAGTATTTTAAATGAAACTTAAATTATCATTTAAAATAACTCATTGGGGAAGCTTGTTTATTTATGGTATGTAATATCATTCATAAATTTTCAAATTTTAAAAAAAATTATTTCCATTAGTTTTTTACAATCGTAGATGACAATTCTATATGTTTTACATTCTCAAACTAAATTTCAACTATTAGTGGAGATGGTTTTATACCTTATTACAAACTAGTATTGAATAATGTCATCCAATATCAGTATTTTTGTCTCTAGGGTAGAAATATTTGATTTCCTAGAATCACATTCTTTGATGAATGTTCTGAACTAAATAAGTGTGCACCATGTTCACAAATAGGATAACATTGAGTTCCATTAATATTATTTCTTATCATATGAATATATGTTGAAAAATCATTTCTGATCCCATACAACATAGATTTAAAAATTAAAATATTAATTTTTTTAAAGAATCATAAAACATAACATCTAATTCCAACATTAATTTAAAATTTTCAATAAATGGATCCAAATATATATCAATATTAATACCCAATTTTATTCCTTATATAAATGATACAAGATATTTTATCTTCACTGAAGGGAGTCGAGGGGGTGAGTTTTTCTCTAATATTTATATATTTTATCTGTATGCCTGCTCAATTGTATTGCAGTATCATCACTTCTGTATTGATGCCTAAAACATTTAATGATTTAGAATTACCATAAAACAATCGAATGTATTTATTAATCACTCGTGTATCTAGATGCACCATATATTGAATATTTTTTCAGTGATTCATATTATTCTCAAAATAGAATACATTCTTTTACATGGTTATGTGTTCTTTAAAATGTTGGATATTTAGTAAAACCACTATTCATTGTGGTGTCTTCACAACTCATTAACTTCTAAAACAGTTTTTGGTGATCATGAACTAAAAATTATATTGTAAATTACTTTTCCTCGATACGATATTTATACACACCACACCAAGAAATAAATATTCAAAATGGTCATTGTCATTTTCAAAATTCTTTTCGTATCATATTATACAGAAAACAAAATTTTATCCTTGTCACTAGCTATATTCAGTTATTAACTATGATTACTGTAAGGATACAGAATTTCCATGTATTTCATTTAATTAAATGGGAATTTTACGAGTCCTTAAAAATTAACGGCATGTGATTTTGAGTCCTAGAGTGCCCATAATTAATTTTTGAACATTTTTCTGGGTACATTCAATATATGTGTGATTGGGTTTTTCTAAATTTTGAACTGGTACTCATATTTTAACTCTAAGGGCACCGATGAACTCGCATCACCAATATTCACTTAAAAAGTCATTCTTCCTGAAGAAATTGGTTGATGGTGGAAGTTATAGTTTGGGTATTCTTGAATAAATAATATAAATATATTGTTGTATAGTTTTTTTTATTTTATTTGTTAAATCCTCGATTTTGAAGTTGAGAATTGGTGACCCCCAGACCTTAACCTCCCATAAGTTGTTATGGTTGTGGGGACCACCTGGTCCTAACCTCACATGAAAGGTTTTGTTGGTGGGGACGACCTGATTCCAAAAACTCTCAACACCCACACTAAATGTGGGTTACAATCTTCAAATCCTCCAATATTAATTTTTTCATCCCTCCTCCACAACAATTATGCCAACACACAACATTAATTGTTCCAATCTATGATATTAATTATGACAATTTGTATTATATGATTAAAAAACATAATAGAACACAAAATATATTATTTTGGGGCTACCATTTCATTTTGCTGGAATTGGTAGAGGAAGAGCTTTGTGAGAAAAACTCTCCAATGAAGAATTCCAACTAAGAGTGCCTATCCTTCAATGATTTATTCTCCGAACTTCGTCGAAGAATCTCCAACGACCGAAGAACTGACAATTGAGGAAAACACCAATGATTTCGACAACAATCTTTTACCAATGATTTTCTTTCTTCCATGAGACCTCATCGACATCATCAATTGAACAATGATGGGGTTTATTTTCATGTGTATATTTTTCAAATATTTTTACCTTGGATTCTTTTGCGTTTCTTAATGAAACGTTGTGGGAAGTTGTAAATCATGACATTTTTCTTTCATGTTCTTGTTGAGTTATATGTTACCACCCTAATGAGGAGGGTACATGAAAAACCAGCATGTATTGACCCTTCCGAAAATCATGTGGATTTATTCGTGATGGAGGAGGACAACAACTATCCACGTTTGGGGCATGAGAACAATGACTGACACCACCGATGGTTGTGATGAAGGCGACGACGCCACCCCGCGGACGGACTGCCGCCCCGCAGATAGACAGCGGCCTCCCGTCACTCTATGCAGCCCCTCGTGGCCTACCGGGCTGGACCCAGCGGGCCCAACTGAACACAATGGGTTGGGTCGTCCAGAAGAGGGTCGGCCCAGGCCAGTTCGCGCCAGGTCGGTCAGACCGAGTAGGACCAGAATATGGCCCACTACGACACATTTAATTTATTTTGAAATAACATTGGCACTTGACATCAGTTTTAGGATGAGATGAGAGTGTAATTAATCCTTAATGGGGTCTACATGGGGATGCAACTACTGTGAGATAAATTTTACAGTCCCCATCCATTGATGGAAAAGGATTTAGGTGATGATACTTTCAAAATTGGAATTCATACAACAACTCAACATCACTTGGACACATTCATTTTATAGGGATGAGACATTATTTATTTTTTTGAACTGATATGTTCAAATTTCATTTCTAATTAATGAACATTTTTCAAAAAAATTGGCATGTTAATAAAAATAATTAAATAAAGAAATATAGGTGAAATCAAACAAGGATGGATGTCCTCCTACCAAATAAGAGGCTTATCTGATAGGCAAGAAGAGGTAATAAAATGATCCACCATATTATAATCTCTTATAATAAAGAAAATTGGACCTTAAAATAAGTGGATATAATATTTTTAAATACCATATACCAATGATTAGAAACCGTTTGTATAGGCCCAAAAAACGACGGTATATGTTATACAAATTATTTGGGTGACCATTGGGTTTCCATTAATTGATATAGACATAAAAAACAGTTTTGGGAAACCATTAGAATTGTTGGGATGCACAAAGAGTTTAAAAAATTGAGGTATATGTAATATGTAATATGTATACAAATATTTTTTATAACAATTGATATAAGTAATTCAAAAAAATCCTTCTGGGTTATGATCCCTACACCTTCGATGTACATATCAAGCACGTAATCACTAAGCTAAAATGTTTTCTAAAATCATAATATTATTAATATGTAAATTTATATTTACATGTATTTTTTATGTATTCAATGTTTTTGATAAAATAATTCAAAAAAATATGAATACCTTTACCAACTGTTTAGAAAACCATTTGTATAGAACTATAACAATGGGTTTCCGAACTGTTAATATATGAATTTTGAATTTTGGGATCTTTATGAGTTGTTGAGGAAATACCATTATTAAATTATCATTAAATGTATGATATAACATTGGATTTATCCAAATTATTTGCATAACAATAAAATATACCATTGGGTTTGGAATAATGACTAGTATAATGTAATTTTATTGAAGACATGCCAATGATTACTTTAAAACCATAGGAATATCTATGACCTATACAATTAGATTTTCCAAAAATATTGTTATTGAGTAATAATATTGTTTTTATTCCAATGTTTTTGGACAAACCATTGGTATAGGTTCCTCTAACGGTTCATGTATAAACAGTTTCTCCAAAACTGATGGTAATGTTATAGTTTCTAGTAGTGTGGAAAATGGATCTAAATGCCATAACCATTACGATTAATGACTGTAGACTGCACAATGATCAATTAATACAGTTAATAATTAAAATACAATCTGATTCCACGATGAAAATTTTCCATCCTATATTTACGGTGAAGATCAATCTACTGAATAATTCCCATGCATTATCCATAGGTGGATACACAAAAGAATTGACATGAATCTTCAATGTTGTTAGAATTAAACACAGATAATCATGTACAAAATGACCCAATCCAATAGAACCTCTTTTGAAGATAGCAACATTCCAAATATTATTAAACACATTGGATGGTGGGGGAATTCACATCCTAATGAGAGAAGACTGAAATGGGTTATCACGAAACATATCATTACACTTCTACAGCTCCTTCTATGATAAAGTCATTTTGATCAAAAAGGTGTAAACATTGGAAAACTTGTTAAATACTAGGTCATGTATTGTCACCCATATAATAGATTTTATGGTACGAAGGGTTTTTATTGTATCTTTTTTGAGGGAAGAAATCATCATTGACAGTAGAGACACAAAACCTTTCTCAATCTCCTAATAATATACTCATTTAGATTCTATGCATGTCATACATTCCAGGACCCTTGATGGTAAAAAATTGTAAGAGTTGGTGTCCAAGAACGAACTGGTTGTACATTGATTATATTGAAATTTAATGTGTTTAAATATTATGAATCGTAGTACATATTGTTCATTGTTCTGCTTGAGTATGATGTAATAATATCCAAGAGAATTTCTTTCATTGATAAGGGTTTCTATGTTCTATGCAATGATGTGAACCTTGAAATTCTATAACAACATTCATTAATACAGTTCAACAGTTGGATGACATACTATGATGTGACACATATCAGGCAGACTGTTTGGTGTGAGTACTCGTAAGATGATGATACATATTCTCATGAAGTTTTCACTTTGTAATCTCCAATATAAGAGATTATGAGAACAAAACCGCTAGTAGGAATTCCGCATGTATTGGTGTAATTAGATATTTACATCTTTGAGAAGATTTAATGATCCTGATACATTAATATCATCATAAATACATTTCACGACTCATGCACATTGATTGACTGGAGAAAATTGTAACATAGAATGATGGGGGGAAGTACGGTACATTGGGTGTGTCAGGAGGGGCTTGTTATTAATGTATAATTCGATGAAGGATTTATCAACCTCAATAAATGGAAGGGAAAAATCCTTCCTTGACTTATCCATTAATAACATGCCTCTTGTTATGCACCCAATGTACCATACTTCCCGTGAACTTTTTCATGATCATTTTTTTAGTAAATAAATATATGTGAGTCATGAAATGTATTTATGATATTATTAAAGTGTATGTATCATTAAAAAAACTGGCAGATACAAATATCTAATTACACAAAAACATTCAAAAATTATTTCAAGCAGGTATGTCATCAAAATCCCAAGTCTATGAGATTACCAATTGCATTCTTCATTATAGGAAGTCTCATCTTCTTACAAGTTCTCACATCTAATAGTTTGTATTCTATGAGTATCATCAAATTATGTCATCCCACCGTAGAACTATATATAAGATTATTTTTATCGATTTTGAAGGTTGTCATCAAAGCGGTGAACTAACATAACTGTATGAATGCAAAAAATACACTATAATATTATTACATAATAGTCATAAAGATCAATGAACAATATATAATAAGATGTTTAATATTTAAATACATTAAATGTATATGTCTTTAAAGTATTACCAGATGGTTCTAGGAATCCCACACATACAAACTCCCACTTCGACTAGAGCCACCTTTTTACGACGTTAAGTCCATTGGACCTCACATGGTGATCATGTTTCTGGTTAGTCAAGGCATTATTAAAGTGGTCTTCCACATTGTCTTCCATGGAAATACTTCTCACTGCATCTTCACCTCTCTGAGAAACATTCCCTCAAGAGATGATACATCCACAGTATCCAAATCATCTACTGAGGTGACTTGTCACTTTTGCGAGAGCCACCGCTATCATATTATCACAATAATGTGTGATGGGATCTTTACTTCTACTAATCATATATGTCTCCTTAATGAAGATGCACATCAAAACATCATCTTTAGCTACCTCAGAAGCAGAAATATACTCGCACTATAATATATAATATGTTACCACACTCTTCTTTGAGCTATTCCATCTCACTACACCTCTATCAAATGTGATGAAGAATCCATTTTGAAACATCATGTCATCTTTATATTTCTAGAAACTAGAATTTTTATATCTTTAGATGAACATTTCTTCATCCCCTCCATAATCTTGGAATCTATCATTAGTTCACCTTATATACGTTTGTACGGTCTTTAATTTCGTCCAATGGAGGTCACCTGGGTTATCTTGATATCTCCCTACTACACTCAATGTGTAGGCAACATCCAACCTAGTACATAGAATGGCATACATGACTATGCTTTTTGTTTGTGTGTATGGAGTCCATGCCATTATCCTATCTTCCTAATGTTTCTGAAAACACTTTTTCATTGCAATGTGAATACCATTTGATTATGGAAAAAATGACCTCTTGGATTAATCCAAAATGAATCTCTTCATTACCTTTTCAATATATGTAATTTGACATAGGCAAAAAAATCTCTTGGATCTATCAAGATGAATCTTGATCCCACGAATATATGATGCCTCACCCATGTCCTTCATAGTGATGCATTGATTCAACCATGCCTTGACAAACAGAATGACAGGTTTCTCATTTCTAATAAGTAATATGTCATCAACAGATACAATTAAGAAAACTACTACACTTCTACTAAAACATTTTTAGACACATGGCACACATTCATTCTTGATAAAACAAAATTTCATTATGGATTCTTCAAAATGAATTTTCCATGACCCGAATGCTTCCTTTAATCCGAAAACGGTTTTGTGGAACTAGTATACCTTATTGGAAACCATTGAAGTCATAAACCCTTCAGTTTGTTTTATGTAGACATATTCTTGATGGTTCCCATTATGGAAGGATATTTTTCAATCCATTTTCGAAATATCATAGTCATGGTAAGAAGTAATGTACAATAGAATTCTGATGTATTTCAACATTGAAAATGTTCAAAAGCATTCATCATAATAAATTCATTTATGTTGTTTCAACCCTTTTTTAACCACGCCTTCCTTATAAGTACTGAATTTTCATTCCATGAAAAGTTTCTTATTGACTACCAATTTTCAACATATATGCTTTACATCAACTAAAGGATCTACCAAAATCCATGCATGGTTTGGATACATGGAATCCATATCAGAATTCATGTCTTACTTCCACAGGGCCAAATTTGTGCCACTAACAGCTTCGTTGTAGGTTAGAGGATGATTATTTTCAACTAATAATAAGTCACCATCCATTTTTACAATAAAAAAAACGTCTTTTCATTTCTCTATACTCTGTTGTACTCTTACACAATTGTTGTATCTCAGTAATAGTTCTTTCTTACCTGAGGCTCTCTGGAATCTATTCATGTCTTACCTATTATGTACCTTGATCCTCTACTTCATTGAAGTCTATCTTGATCCAACAATATCTGTTGGATATGTTCTCCCTCTCAAGAGATATGGCATGACATTCCACTATAACCTTTTTTTATAATGGTTTGTATAGCTAATATCCATTATTTTTTTACGGTATCCTATAATGGTACCCTTTGTGCGTCGAGGGGCACATTTATTACCTAAAGAGGCCTTAACTAAAGCATCTCTTCCCCAAACAAGTAAATTAAAAAATATAGAATTCATCCCACTCTAGAACTTATACAGAATACCGTTTAACGTTTTAGTTGGTACCTGTATTAGTATGTGTGCCATTGATTGTAATGTATATCCCCAAAAGAATAATTGAAAAATCAAATTAATCATCATTGATATCACCATTTCCAATAAGCAGCAGTTCCTCCTTTCTCTCACACCATTCCACTAGGGCGTGTATGGTGGATTAAGTTGGGATAAGATCCCAAACTAACATATGTAATCATTGATGTCTCCGTTTAGATATTATCCAACTCGGTCTGAGTATAGTTTCTTAATCTTCTTACATAGATGGTTCTCAACATCATTGTGTTATTCTATAAAAATATCAAAATAATATTACTTATACCTCATTATTTAGATTCATTTATATCTACTAAAATCTTCATTTAAATATATGAAGTATGAGTACCCTCCCCTGGATTCGATGGGAAATGGTTCACATACCTTGTTTTGAACAAATTCTAAATGTTCTATAGTCATTTCACATTTCCCCACTAATGGGGCTTTGGTCAGTCTTCCTTGTAAACATTCATGGCATACCCAATGTGGTTTTAGATTGAAAGAATCTAAATATAAACCTTGATATAACATTGACATGGGCCTATCATAAACATGACATAGCGGGTGATGCAATTTTGGGTGTTCTATGTGTTATATGAAGCATCTTTTTTATCAATTTCAATTAATTGGTTTGAGTAATCCAACACAAAATGACCTTTATATAAATGTTCCCTATCAAAACAAATTCTATCATTGTAAAAGAACCATCATTTATTTCAAAAAATTTAAACAAATCAATCTACATCTAATTGGGATATAGAAATAATGTTTTTATTAACATTTGGCACATAATAGAAATCCATTAACACCGAGATCATCCCATTTCTAAATGTGAGGTGGTAGTCCCTGACAACAACAATAATTATGGATCCATTGGATTCTTGTATATAAACTTCCCCTCAGTAAATATTCGTAAATCTACAAGTTTCTTGTATTTGGATTCATATTTGATAACCACATGTTGTATGTGATAACCAATTTGAAGAAACAAATAGATTTTATTGATTACAAATTCACATGAATCTTCCCCTTGCTTATTATGATGGGTGAAGTTCTTCTACCAGTGATCCTTCTTTTCACGTGTGAAACAAACTACCTCATTTTCCCTTGACACCCCTTTGATCTTCCATTTCATGGATGGACATGAAAAATATTTTGGCTTAAATTAATTTTTCTTTCCATTCCTCTTATTCACCATAAGGAAATAAGGGTTTTCGAGTTTTATATCATTTTCCACATGGAAAATGTGGATAAGATGATCAGATAGAGACTTCTCAATGATGTTCAAAATTAAATAGAAATCCAATTTAGAGAATCTCCAAGGGAGTGATGTGAGGTCAAGATAGGTCCCTAGATCTTCAGGGAGTTTAAAACCTAGAAAATCAAGACACTAAATGTTGCCAGTTATCATGACTACATGTTTCCTAGTTGGGGAACCTTCTCCAAGCATACTATAAATGTCTTCGTTAGATAACTCAAAACCAATATTATATTTCTTTATCATGTTAAATTTTACGAAGGTACTCGGCCAAGTTTTAATCATCCATGTTTTCAAGAGACATCATGAGAATAGTAGAAATTGATGAGAGCATCAAACAAGGAACATATAACGTGTTGTTAATATGTTTCACATAGACTAGGAAATCCTCATCACTCATCTCTTTATATGGTGGATCAGGTATTGCTGACTCCAATATGTAAGACTTTCATTCATGGCGTAGGATAATCTGAAGGTGTCTAAACCATTTCTAGAAGTTTCATCTAGTGATGATGTTGTCTTTATCCACATTTGATCATGGCGATAGCTTTGTATACAAGCTTTCCAATTTTCTTATAAAATTAAAATATATGACCATTAATACATTATTGATATCATTTTATTATAAATAACAATGTTTCATTATGTCTTCAATTATTTTTTCATGTCCCAATGGCCCTCACCACTGAACTCAGAATGTCTTGTTTCTCTGACATTCTAGTGGAAAGGATCCATATTCCCCTTCACATAACCCCAAAATGGGTTGGTTATGATATTATAATGTATTTTGGGTGGAATGTATTTTCTGAAGTCAGTCATGTAGCTCCTTGATCTGTCGAGGGGACTCCCCAATCCTGAAATCATGACATTGGATTTTCCCAACTCTTTCCTCCAATATCACCACATGTCTAGAAATGGCTACTACTATTGATGTAATATGGTTAATAGAACTCCAAACCTTTCATATGTGATTCTTTATATAAGTAATTTTTCCAAAAATGGGTTTTCAAATACCTATTTTTATCTAGTTCTTCCCATTATCATGTAACAAAATGCTTTATTTGGTTTAATATTTTATTTGAAGTATTTTTGCCTCTTATGTGTGAGTTTTTTATTATCAATATCACATGCTTGTTAAAATTAAGTGTAACATACATAAGTGATTTAACATGTATTCATAATATTTATTCATCAGACTAGATTATGTTGGTTCTTTCTTTCATGCTTGATTAAATCATTAATTATGTTATTGTTATAACATATCCATAATGATAAACGCTTAAACTGATATAATAAAAATAAAGAAAATGATCATGAAATTTTCTAAGGGATAGTACTTCTAGCAGTTGCTAAACTAACACTGACCTTGGTGAGAATCATATTGATCTTTTTTGGTTTGTGTTTACCACATTCGACCTACCCACCTATGTATCTCATGAGATGGGTTTTGTCTCAGCTCCAGCTTGAACCACATCCACTAGCATGGGACTTACATCAATTACATATTCCATTTTTTAACTCACATGAAGATGAGGAGTAAAAAGGGTGTTTTATTGAAAATAATAATTCGGCACAGAGGCCCTACATATTAATGACGAGAAGGATCACAAGCCAGAAATTTTAATTTATATAAATAAATTAAATGAACCCAACCACAAACAGAGGTCTTGGTCTAGCTCTGTATCATCCATTAATTTAATGATATTTATGTATAAATAATACTATAATGCAAATAATTAATCTTTCTTGTTTATGATAAATTAATCTTAAATCAATTAATTATCTTCTTTTACTTAATCAATAATTTTATCTAAAAACCTTTTATGAGTTTCCTAGAGATTCCAATCCATCATAATTTTTTAAAAAAATTAAATTCATTTAAAATTATCATTTTACGTAACATGTCCCTGTAAAAACCTGTAAATTTCAAGGATTTTTTTTAAATACGTAGGAATTTTATGAGTCTGCGGTTTCTGGGAGAACATGATTCTAAGGGCTGGTGTGCTAGGAATCAATTTCTGATGTTTTTTTGGGTACGTCAGTAAACGTACGTGCGGGTTTTTCTATCTTTTGAATCGTTGCTCAATATTGAAATATGTGGGCACCGACGAACTCACAACGCCGATATTTTCTTAAGGGGACCTTTACCACAATTGCATTTTATGCAGGTTGCGTGTTAATATTTGGGGATTTAGAATAAAATAAAAAAATTGTGGAACACAATTTTATTTATGGAAGTTGGTTATTTCCTCCAATGGGGAGTTAGAGGTGGGGTCCACACCCACATAACCTCCCATGAGAGGATATTTTTGAGGTGGGGCCCACACAAGCCAAACTTATTCATCTTCCCTTAACCACCCTTAAACTCCTCCCTTCATTAAGGTTGAACCACTCTACCTCCCAAGCATTTATGAGGCCACCTCCTATCATAATTTCTGCCAACCCAAATAGTTAATGTACATAAATTAACATGGGTGTAAAATGATCTTTTTGAATTATTTTGAATTGGTTGGAAAATATTTTAAAAATTGGGGAAGGTCATATTTTAATATTTACTTGGAAATTATTTTGGGAGAGCTCTTCAGAATTTGAAGGAGTTCATCTCTTCATAAAATAACACTGTCTTTCTTACGAAGAACCGCTAAAGAATGGTGATCTCTTATTTCGATCTTCGACCAATCCAAAAGAGAAGGAGCGACCCATAAGGAACTCCGACGATGCACCATCCTAATCTAATTATTCCTCGACGTCAATGAGATTGACACAATCTCCCCACGACGCTATCTTCCGCGATTACCGACTACCACGAATCATATTTTGATATAGGGGCATTGTATAATTTTAGTTTGATATAATTATACACTTGTCGTTGATTGAATGCAAATAGTTGTTTATGGTAAACTGATATAGCCTAATCCGGATGGCATGGTCCAAACCCACACGGCCCAATGACCATCCTTAGTATCTTTAATTGTGATGGATACTATCTTTGGAAGGTGGCAACGAACGAAAGTGGCGTTCGCGCGCCAACCTCATGTAGAAGAATCGCGGCCCCCAACTGCAAGATTCTTGGCCACAGAAGAATTGTCTAGCAAAAGTAGGTAGTTCCGAAGGAAGACCGTGGAGCAACAAGGGGAGCCGTGTTGGGGGGAACTGCGACCCACACTCTGAGGGCCACTTCAGGGGCGAAACGGCTGGCTCTTCGGCCGACCGAGTGAATGAGGCGAGTCACCCTAAGGTGTCGTGCAGCAGGATCGCGGCCCACCAAGAGAGAGCCACTTTCACCGGGAAGACCGACTATCTTAGGCCGGCCGGAATGGAGGGGGCGCCACTTGGCACCTCCAATTCGGTATAGCCCCCCCCCCCCCCCGTCGGACCGATCGGTTATCCGATCGAGCCGTAAAAATCCATGTCGGGCCACACCGCACCGGGCCGGGCGCCGCCACATCGGGTGGGGCCGCACTTGTCACTAGGCCAAGACACGCTTCTTTGGGTCGGGGTGACACCCCATGTCAGTTCGGAACCACCTAACTGGGTCAGGCAGACCCGCCATCCCACCGGGATTTACGTGCTGAGACCGTTACACTGAAATGCGAACAACTTCACGATCGTGTGTCCGATCGATGCGTCGTCTGCGGAACATATAACCTCAAGACGAGGAGGTCCATTTGAGATACTCTATGTGTTTTTTGTACAACTTTGAAAATTGGCTGGATTTGGAATGAGGGTATTTCCAACCAGGCCCTTGTAATGGAATAGCCATTATCTATCATACCGGGCATCAGATTGAGTTTACGTCTATCGTGTTGCATTCATTTTTACGAGACAACACTTCGGGATACATAAAATATGGAATTCGTGAATGTTTATGTATCGCACCCTTGGCTCGAGGAGCAGACCCTCCCGTAATCTAGTGTTCTATGTGCGGGAACCCAAGAGCTGGTTGTGACTGCAACGACCACCGTAATGGAATCCTCTTTGGGTTCAGCGATGATGACCACCGTAATAGAATCCACCATGGGTTAAGTGATGATGACAACTATATTGGAATTCTCCATGGGTTCGATGATGATGATTACTGTTCTTGTATCCTAAATGGGTCCGTCAGTTTGACTTATTTTCTAGTATCATACGAGGGTCCGACAGAGTAGCTGGTCATGTATCCTACATAGGTCTGATGGATTAGCTGGTTTAGTATTGTATGTGGTTCCAATAGCTTAGATGAATCAGTGACTGCATCTGATCATCATTATCACTTTACGAAATATATATACCAGTGTGAGGTGAGTATTCACTCTCAATCATTACCATTAGTGTGATTGACATCTTTCCCGTGTGGACTGAGTTGTACATGGGAACATCATTTGGTGTCTAATTGGAATTAATGAATTAAGGATATTTATGGGCATATACCTAAGTAGAGCTGGTTGATACATCATGATTGTTTTTTCATTGAGGTTTATCCTTCATGTATACTTGAAGACCCTCGGGGGTCTCGGGGTCCGTACTGTGCATCGTTATACTATCCCCTGCACAGGAAATGCCCGCACTACGTTGTGTTAGATGCAGACGTCAGTAAACGCTAACCGAGGTAGAGGCTTGTAGAACTAGATAGTACGTGGAGGTGGACCACTTGGCTAGACGTACACAGAGAAGACAGATGGATCTGAGGTGCTGAGGGGACCATCTGTTCCCACACTTCAGGTGGGATTTCCGAAGGACGACTCTGTGGTTTTTCTTTGTCATTTGGTCTAGATTTCCCATTGTACATTAATTTTTTGTTGGGTTTGAATTATGGCCCATTTACCTTTCATTACTTACTTTTGTATTCAGTGTTAATCTCTTCTTACTTCTATTGAATACTGTACTGTGTTGATACTATTATAAAGGAAATGCCTTCATTTTTATTGGGATTTAAACCTTTGCTGCTAGTCGCCAGCCCCTGGCCTATGGAAGTCGGGTTTGGGGTAGTCACGGCACGAGTCCCGAACATAGGTCGTGAAAAATTGGTATCAGAGGTGTCGGTTCTACTACAGAAATGTAAACCCTGATCTTCCTTTCTATGGAGCAATAGTGTTTAGAGTATTGCGTGTAGTTTTCAGTCTAGGGAGTCCAGTGTTGGTGCAACGTCCGACATATCCATACACCAGGACTGTGACCTCTGATTTCTGACTCATTGCATGAAAACACTGATTGCATGTGTGTTTCAAATTTTCCTTTTGTGATTACTTTGTTTCAGCTCAATGAGAATACTGTTTTGACAGTGGAACACCTATTTCTTTTCAGGATAGACCCACGAAGGCAGCCATCTAGGGTTTCTAGTTATCTGCGGGATGTTATCACACTGAGCGACGAGGCTTCGGTGTAGGGACCCATCATCGTGGAGGCACCAGTAGTACCAGTACCCACTGAGCCACATATACCACCAGCACCAACTATAGAGAAAGAACGCCTCCTGAGTGCGTTGCATGAGTTCCAGCAACATAGGTCTCCCAGTTTCCACTGTGAGACGGACCCACAGGCGGTTGAGACTTGATGAAGGCTGTTGTCAGTGTCTTTAGATTGGTAGGGACACCAGCCGACCTAATGTTGATCCTTTCTGCGAGTCTCCTACATGCAGCAGTATATAGATGGTGGAGCCTGATGTTCCAGGTGCATGACTAGGCATCTATAATTTTGAATGACTTCAAGAGTCTCTTCCACTCAGATTTTGTTCATGATACCCTTCATGTGGTACGAATTCAGAAATTATGTCATCTACGGCAGGGAATAATTATACTAGCTCAATACTCAGTGAGGTTTACTAACCTCTCACGCTACTCCACAGACATGGTATGGCACAGATTCTTTAGGGCACATACATTTCAGTAGGGACTCAGACATGATATCCGGTCATCGATGATCTCCTTTAGCACTCCGACATTAGAGGGAGTGCTGGAGTGATCTCTTCATGTGGGGATCTTCCTCGATGAGCTGAAACTAGCAGGGAGATCCATCGCAGGGCGACACATAGCAGAGCCTTCTCCAGCCGGCAGTAGACAGATGTCGAAGAGGTCCAAGAGGACCGCTCCATCAGGCGAGCAACCTCATGATACATGTTCGGTTGTACTGGGCACCCGAAACAGATCCAGTTATACGAGGAGCATGCAGTTCTATGTACGCGGTGGGAAGGGTCACATGTCTTAGGAGTTCATGTCCCTCCCTGCAGATGACCAGAATACTGTTGAAGGACCTCCCGGGTAGAGGGAGAGGTTCGAATGTGGCGGTCCATAGGGATCAGGTGGACGTGGTAGAAGAGATGGCTGAGCAGCGTGTGTGGGATGATGTTTTGAGACTCTACCACCACAACTACTAGGAGGTCCACCCTGACCACAGGGGGTTAGAGGACAGAGTCTGGCATAGCTCAAGGCAGTTGAGTCCTATGACCATGAAGCACCATAGATTATTTGAGGTACTATCTGTGTCCACTCCACCCTTTCTGCAGTACATATAGACAGAAGAGTGAGTCATTATTTTATTTTCTCTGCCCTTGTTCGGAGATCAGAGATTCTGACCAAGCCACGGGATCGACTGTTACAGATATAGAATCGTATGGTAGCAGAATCGACGATTACACACATGTTCTGGCAGTGTGATATTACACTAGGAGGCGAGAGCTTCGACTGAGATCCTCTTGTAGCGGTGTCGAGGCCATATGACGTCATCTTGTGTATAGATATGTTATTGACAGTTCATGCTCATATCGACTGTATTAGGTGCAATGTGTGGTGTGTACGGATGGATGAGAGCAGGTTCACCTTCACCAATGAGAAGGGAGCTTTTTCAGCACAGGATGGTCTCACGCAGAGGAAAGGGAGGCTGATCACATATCAGTTCTCTAGTCTCATCCTTGGAGAGGTTGATGTGCGGAGTCTGATTTTTCCTGTTGTGGTGGATCAGTATGCAGATGTTTTTCCTAACGAAATCCCAAGACTACCTCCTCGTAGAGAGGTATAATTCTACATTGACATGTACCCACAGACATCAAATATATCTACTCTAGCATATCGGATGGATCCCGTTGAGCATCGTGAGTTGCGAATATAGATGGAGGACTTGCAGGGGAAGAGATTTATCTGACATAGTGTTTCACCGTTGGCTTTTCCGATATTGTTCTCCATGAAGGCATATGGGATCATGAGACTGTGTGTCTACTACCGTCATGTGAATCAAGTGACCATAAAGAACAAGTACCCACTTCCAAGTATTTACAACCAATTTTATCAGCTCAGGAGAGACCGATGGATCTCGAAGATAGACCTTAGGTCAGGCTATAACCAGCTCAGAGTTGTAAATGGGGATATGAAGTAGAAATCCTTCAAGTGTCATTATAGCCACAATTAGTTCATATTTATGTCATTTGGCGTAGCCAACACTCCAACAGTGTTCATGAGTCCCATTAAAAGGATCATACATCCCTACCTTGATCAATTTGTCGTAGTCTTCATCGACGACATTTTGATTTACTCGACTACTGTGGAGGGGCACGCCATTCACTTGTAGGTTTTACTGGATACACTCCGAGATAACCGTATTTATTGTATGTTTTCGAAGTGCAAGTTTTGGATTCTAGAGGTTCATTGTCTAGAACACGTCATCTTGGAGGCTGGGGTAGTACTGGTTCAAGTGAAGATTGAGGCAGTGCTTTCTTAGGAGCCACCAAAGAGTGTGATGGAGGATTAGATTTTTCTAGGCCTAGTTGGATACTATCAGAGATTTGGTCTAGGCATATCCAGAATTGTAGCACTGCTTTCTGCGTTGAAGAAGAAGGGGAAACCCTTGGGGTGGTCAGATAGATGCCACCAGAGCTTTTAGAAGCTGAGACAAAGATTGAACAGTGTGACCATCATGAGGCTACTAGAGGAGGGCATTGGGTATGTAGTATACAATGACACATTAGGGATCAGAATCAGGTGTGTCTTGATAGAGGAGTTAGCATTGATCATGTATGGTTTATGGTAGTTGAGATATCACGAGAAGAAATACATTACCCATGACCTGGAGTTAGAAGCAGTGGTCTTCGCCTTGATGTTGTGGAGGCACTATCGGATGGGTGAGTGATTTACAGTTTATTCTGACCACCAGAGTCTTAGGAACATCTTCTCAAGAAAGGTCATGAACCTGAGACATCGGTGGTGACTCGAGTTCCTCTAGGATTATGACTTTGAGAAATTATACACTCATGGGAAGGGTAATGTTGTAGCTGATCCTCTCAAATGAAGATCAAGAATTCAACTGCTAGGAGATGCGACAAAGAAGCTAGTCACGTTGAAAATATACTTTCTGGATAGAGAAGGAGAAACCATTCTATTGTTACTCATTATCACTCCTCCACCCCTTTAGTGAGTCAGTGAGGCACAACGCGGGAGTGTTGACTGTGAGATTTGACGTGATATGATATCCACAGGGCAGGCACCTGATAGATTTTCTGAAGGAGGGGAGCACGTCATCATCATCAGGGGATATACCATGGTCTCAGTCGCAATAAAAGAGGATGTACTGAGGGAGTTCCACACTTCCCCTCTAGCGGTACATCCAGGAGTGGTGAAGATGTATCATGACCTCAGACAACAACAATTGTGTAAAGGTAAGAAGAAGGATTTAGCAGAGTTCATTTCACGATTCCTCACCTGTCCACAAGTGAAGGCGGAGCACTAGGTACCAGTGGGCTTGGTTCATCCCTTAGAGGTCCTAGAGTGTATGTGAGACGGGATATACATGAATTTCATGATGGGGTTTCCATGTACATCAAGAGGAAACAACTCATATGGGTGATCGTAGATCGACTCACCAAGTCGGCCCACTTCCAACCGATTAGGGAGCATGGCTCAGTAGAGATCTTGGGACGCCTCTACATTCAGCAGATCGTACGACATCCCAGTGTGCCATCGACTATATTTTCCAATCGTTATGCTTGAATCACATTCCGACTTGGAACGGGTTATAAGAGGCTTTTGGGACACAGTTATGTCTGATCCCCACCTTCCATCCTCAGATGGTTGGTCATACTGAGAGGAGCATTTAAACTCTCAAGGAAATTCCCCATTCATGTGTCCGTGACTTTGGTCTCAGTTGGTAGGATCACCTAACTATGGTGGAGTTTGTGTAGAACAACAGTTACCACTCCACCATCGGTATGACACCATACGAGAAACTTTACGGCTGAACATGAAAATCACCATTGTGTTGGACTGGCCCTAGTGAGTCTGCACTTGTCGGAGCAGAGAGGGTTCAGCCTACGACGAGGAAGGTGTCAATCATCCAGGAGTGGATGAAGACTGCACAGAGAAGACATAAGTCCTATGCTGATAGGAGATAGAGACCACTGGAGTTTGAGGATTGAGACCACGTCTTGCTATGGGTCTCACCTCGATGAGGTCTATGGAGATTTGACCGGGGCAGAATGTTATCTCCGCGTTTCATCGGATCTTTTCGAGTCCACAGTACAGTAGGAGAGGTGGCTTACCGCTTCTCCCATCCATATTAGTTGCACTGGGTGCATGACGTCTTTCACGTATTTCAGCTGATGATATAGATGCACGACCTGTCCCAAATCATCGATCAAGGGGAGCAGGACATCGATGAAGGGGCGAAATTTATGGAGGACCCAGTGGAGATCAAGGATCTACAGGAGAAGGTCCTACGTGGGTGGTCGATTCCTCTAGTGCACATTCGCTGACATCACATGAACCACATGGAGAGAACTTGGGAGAGAGAGTCTCAGATGAGAACTCAGTACCCCCATTTATTGTCCTAGCGTGTGTTGTAACATTACAGGGACGTAAATCCCTGAGGGGGAGTAATGTAAAGACTCATAAATTTATAGGAAATTTTTTTCCTAAATACTTTGGAATTTCTCGAGTCTTCAGGTTTTGACGGCACTTGATTCCGAGGCCCGTTGTGCCCGGAATCAATTTTTGACGTTTTTTTCTAGTACGTTCAGTAAACATACGTGTGTGTTTTTCTATCTTTTGAACTGGTGCTCAGAATCAAATTCTGAGGGCATCGATGAACTCACAACGCCAGTATTCGCTTAAGGGGACATTTACTGTTGTTGTGTTTAATGCGGGTTGGGAGTTAATATTGGGGATTTAGAATAAAATAAATAAAATTTGTGGAACATAATTTTATTTATTGAAGTTGGTTATTTCCTCCCAAGAGGAGTTAGAGGTGGGTCCCACACCAACATAACCTCCAATGAGACGATATTTGTGAGGTGGGGCCCACCAAAGCCTAAAATTTTAATATTCCCTTAACCCCCCTTTAAACTCCTCGCTTCATTAAGGAGGAACCTCTCCACCTCCCAAGCATTTATGAGGCCACCTCCTCTCATAATTTGTGCCAACCCAAATCGTTAATGTACTTGAATTGACTTGGGTGTAGATAATTCTTTTTTATTTATTTTGAATTGGTTGGAAAATCTTTTGAAAAATGGGGAAGGTCTTATTTTAATATTTTCTTGGAAATTATATTGGGAGATCTCTTGAGTATTTGAAGGTGTTCTTCTCTTCAAAGAAGAACGCCATCCATCCTACGAAGAACGGCAGAAGAACAACACACTCATATTTTGATCTTCGCTCAAGAAAATGGATAAGGATCCACCTACAAGGAACACCGGCGACACGCCATCCTCATATCCTTCTTCCCCGACGTCAGGGATATTGACGCCATCTCCCGAAAATGTCGTCTTCTGCAATGCCTGACTACCATGAATAGTATTTCGAGGCAGGGGAATTGTATAATTTTAGTTTAATATAATTATACAGTTGTTGTTGATTAAATTCGAATGGTTTTTGATGGACAATTGATACTTCCTAACATGGAGGGTGCAGGCCGAACTCACAAGGCCCGACAACCCTCTTTAGTAACATTATTTGCGATAGAGACCATCATGGGAGGTTGGTGATGAAAGAATGTGGCGGCCACATGTAGAAGCATCATGGCCCTCAACTGCGGGCCACTCGACCGAAGAAGAACTGGCTGGCTAAAGCCGACTGGGGCGAAGAAATACCATGGTGCCACAAGGGGTGTCGTGTTGCGGAGGACCATGCCCTGCGATGCGCTGTCCACTTAGGCGGTGAACCAAACAGCTTGTCGGCCAGCCCAGCGAAGGAGCTGCCTCACCTGAAGATGTTGTGCTGTAGGACCCTAACCTGTCCAAGCGGGCCGCTTGAGCCAGTAAGAACAGCCGACATCGGCCAGCTGGACAAGAGGGTGTCGCCGCATGGCACCGCCAATTCGGGAAAGATCCCCCCCGGACCACTCGACCACCTTGGCCGAGCCGCCGCTAGTTAGGACGCACCGCGCTAGGCCGGGTTGTGCTTCTTCCGGACATGCTGACAACCCATGCCCGGTCGGACCCGCTGAACCAGGTCTGGCTGACCCACCATCCCACCAGGCTTGACGGGCTGGGCCTATTACGCTTAAATACAAATAACTTCACGATCGTGCATCCAATTATCTCACCGTCTGCGGCACATGGACTATGACAACTCATCTTCGGGGCCCGTGTCGTGACTACCCCAAACCCGCCTTCCATAGGCCTAGGGCTGGCGACTAGAACCAAAGGCATAAATACCGATAACTGGGAAGGCATTGCCTTTATAAAAGTAAACAAAACAACACAAAGTACAAGCAGAAGCAATATACTAAGTACAAAAGAAAGTGATGGAAAGTAAATGTGCCAGAATACAAACCCATATGAGATGTACAACTACAACTGAATGAAGTACAATAGAAAAGTCTAACAAATGGATGAATAGAAGGAGCTCCTGGGTTGTCCACCTCGGATCCCAACTGAAGGGTAGGTACAGATAATGCAGCTCCTAGATCATCCACCATGGATCCTACCTTAAGGGTAGGTACATATAGCCTCGACAACGATCTCTCCCATCTACCTCCTCCGAATATCATGGCATCATGAATTCCACCTCCAGTTACTGACACGTCGTGAGGTCTACCTCCAGGTACCATCTAGTCCTCGAACACTCGGCCTCTATCAGCGCAGCCCGTCATCTGCAAACTAACACAACGAGGTGCGGGCATAGCCCGTGAAGGGATCAGTATACGATACTCAGTAGGGACCCCGAGACCCTCATGTTCTCACTTAATCCAACAAGGATAACCACAAAGAAGGATCTCAACAGATAACCATTACTTAGGTATAAGCCCATACATATACCTATGTTATCAAGTAACCCATCTCAATCATGAGGAAACACAATGGTTATGAAATCAATGGATAACCACTACCTAGGTATATGCCCATACATATACCAATGTTATCAAGTGACCCATCTCAATAATGAGGTAAACAAAAAGGTCGTAGACTCAGCTCACACTAGGATTTTCATTATCGAATCCTTATCTACTGAATAGATCCGTCTCTAATGAGTACATTGATCATTTCATGACTCCGAGGTACTTCTCACTAACCTATGACTGCTGATGTACTCCTCCTGTCGAGTACCGCTGGTCAGCCACCCAAACACAGTAGTGCTTCTCGCCGGGGTCTGCCACCTAAATACAGTAGTGCACCCCCAATAATCGCCTGCAGAGGTACTCCTTCTATTGAGTACCATGGGTCTTTACCCAAAAATAGCAGTGCTCCATCTTCCATGGGTCTGCACCCAAACATAGTAGTGCTTTGTCCACTGGGCTAGTCGACTCACTCCAAGACGAGCCGGTCATGCAGTCGTCAGGTCTCAGCCGGTTACACGGTCTCCGTACTATTTATGCTCGTATCTGAGAGGGTCCACTCCACGAGCTACAGGTCTATACTCCAATTATCTCAAAGATCCATGAAGAAGTATCTCAAAGGACCACCTTTCCATATGGGTCTCAATGCAATAGATGGGGCATCAATCGGGTTCCCGGTCTGTGAGTTATTAGCCTTTTCGTCCTAGGGGCGCGGTTGGATTCGTGCACGAACCAACCTGACCGTAACTCAAATGTATCCCGACCTCATATAGGGTATACTCATAGGGACCTTTTCTTGACGTGATCACCAACTCCGCTGACGGTAATCAAACGGACGTCCGGTCTGAAAGTTATCAGCTTTTCCGTTCTAGGGGCCCAGTTGGATTTCAGGTACAATCCAACCCGGCCTTAATTCAACTGCATCCAAACCTCTGGTAAAGTATTTAAAAAGTTCATTCACATCAAGTGGAATCCAACAAAGTTGACGACATTTCAATCGGACGTCCCGAGATCATGTTATAAGCGTTTCCGCTCAGAGGGCCCGGTTGGTTTCGTGTTCAAACCAACCTCGCTGAAAAAAAATTTCTCCTAAACCTTGAGTGTAATATACAAAATCAACCGTCTCGATCCAAGGATCTCTACGCAACTGACGGTGCATCGATCGGAGATCCGTATCCCATGATATGGAAAAAAGACCGGAAGTGATCCGAAAACAGGGGGTCTGGGCCCGGTCCGACCCAGCCCAACCCCCCTGGGTCACCCCAAACTGGGTCGACCTGACCTGGGTCGGGGTCCGAACTGGGAGGGAGCATCCCCGAACGGCTGGGAGTGTCTCGGCCCGGCCCGGCGCGGCCCGGCCCGGCCCCGCCGGGTGGCACATTGGCTCGGCCAGCGAGCCGAGCGGGGGACCTGGTCCCCCGCGGCCTTTAAGCTCCGCAGATGTGGCATGCACTACATCCTGCTCCCCATGATCCCGCACGACCGTCAGATCCGGAATCATGTCGTCACGGCTTAAGTCGCAGCGGTTCATCCCGGCGGCGCGCCGATGCGCCGCCGGTGATGTCCACGGGCCACTGGAATTTCTCTGGGGGTCCGTTTTCAATTCCGTATGTGCCGGGAATCCTTACGGGACCTGAACCTCACTTTGGGATCATCAAATCACCTCTGCGGCCCATTCCGTCATCACCCGTCAATCCTCAAATCAAATAAACAAACTACGGAGTCTTTGATTCACCATTGTGGTCCCGACTCTGACCACTATTTCGTTCAGCCTCAACGGCGTGGTGTGACGGCGCTGCACTTCTTTTTCGTGTTCCTCTTTGTTTCCGCGCGGTGCCATTTCACTGTGCTACCATTGTTCATGCCACGACAAACACAACATCAAGGGGGAGGAGAGTCGGCCATGTTCATGCGGTCCGGCCCCCCTCTCGTTAATTTGATATCATGCAGATAAGAAAATTTATTTTGGACGACAAAGAACATTTAAGATCAAACCAAACCCCTACATCGATGAAGTCTTCGAACGAGGTTCGTTGCGGGAAAAAGGTCGTTGCAGAAGCCAATGTCGTAGAACGATGCTCCGTAAGCACCGCCATCGTTGCAGTACATGGCGTCACGGAGAAGAGGATCATCATCGTCGTGGTACACGACATCGCATCATCGATCTTCGAGGAATCAGTGTTATTCTTCGTCCTTCATCGGAGGTCGGCGTTCTTCGTCATTATTTATGTGCTTCAACAAGGAAGAACATTCTTAAATACTAGAGGACTCTTCTTTGTTCCTCACAATGAAACAACCAAATAAAATATGGTTTCCCTTATTTTATTCCTCATGTCAACCCTTTCAAAACTCAAAATTAATTCACGAATTATTTAACGTGTGTTGTCCAATTAATGATGCGTTTAATAAACCAAACAAATTTGAGAGTTGAGTTTGCATTATGTGGGGGGGTGCAGGTGCATTACTCAATTAAATATGAGTTTACAAAATTAAAGAGGGAGGTGAGGATTTTATGAAAAAGTTAAGGGGTGGGGCTCGTGTGGGCCCTACCTCTCCTTTATTCTCCCAAGGGAAGTTAGTAACCCAACGGGTCCAACTCTAACTCCCACACCTTGGAGTTAATCCACATAAGCGAGGGAAAAATGTTTTGTGACACAACACTTAAACCACTTATCAGGAAAAAAAATTAAAATTATAAAATAATTATATTTTTATTCCTCACTCTTTTTTTTAAACAACTCCTCCCGAGAAAACGCAACTCCAGAATGGGTCTTCTTAAGCAATTACCAGTGCTGCTGCATCATCAGTGCCCTCGAATTTCGATTCCGAGCATAGGTTCAATAGTTCGAAAAATCTTCTGATTCGTTTACTAAATATATACGAGATCAACTTCCGAAATTGATTCTTGGCACACCATGCCTTGGAATCAGGTGCCGTTAGAAACCGCATACTAGTAAAATTCCAAAAAAATTATGAAACAAATTTCCTTGAAATTTCCGGGTCTTTAAATTACTCCCACCTTAGGGATTTACGTCCCTATAAAGCTATAACACAATCTTGGGAAACAAAATTGGTACTGATCACGCATCTAAGCCTTCTGCTCCCACGTGCTCACCTAGAGGTTTTCGTACTGCCAGTGAAGGCACACACGAGGAATTGACCGTCTACATAGGTCCCTCTCCTGTCGATCCTCAATCCCCACTGGAACCTCCTTGAATGTCACCCTTCCATCGATGTCCTACGTCCTGAGTTAGATGATGTCTTAAGGATCATGAATGTATCTCCTCAGTTGAGATACATGGATGACATCATGCACCTGGTGCAACTAAGGTGGAAAGGTCAAGTGGTAAACCACCTTGCCTACCCTGATGAGGACCTAGAAAGGTATGTTGAACCTTAGTGATAACTTGTCGCCTCAGCCACATCTCTGTAAACCACTTCGAGGTGAGACCCATAAAAGGACGTGATCTCCATCCTCGAACATTGGAGGCCTCCCATTCCTGATTAGAACTGAAACTCAAAACTCATGCTGCCATGAGGGTAAGGTTGGTCGACCCAAAAGTGATCGGCCAAACCCTCCTATGCATGAGTTTTTTCTGTGCTTCCTGGTGTTTCCTTTTTGCTGAACAAGGAAAACCCATCCCGACTTTGTAGTTATACCACAACCGTTTTTCCTAAAACAATCAATCTGAGTATGAACTCTGAATCCAATCCATACTGAGACCAATGTCGTAAGGCCTTGATGCTACCACCAAGAGATTCCAACCGAAACTCTCACCTTGAGGGTCATACCACACTGTCGGTGTATGTGTGATTATCGAGTATCCTCCCAAGGTATCTCCAGATGTGAGGGTCATGTCTACGGCTGACCAGAAAGTCTAGGTCTAGGAAAATATTTATGGAAGGAAGGAATGATTCATATCAACTTCTTTTACTACGGAAGCTAGTATAGGACACAGACTATCCCTTCAATTATTTTTAGAGCCATTGGGTCACACTGCTTGACTGCATGGAGCCGCACTCTTCCCCTACCCTCCAGCTCCCTGGGCCTGGTGGGGACAACTAAGGCGGGTGGTTGTAGCATGTTGAAATGTACACCACCTCATTCTGCACTCCCAACTCTACCTCCACATCTACTTCTTTGCAAACTCATCTATATTTAATGCTTCCTCTTATTGAAACATTTAACACGCTCAAGCCTCTAAGACTGGCTCATGTTTCTAGTTTCATACTGCACTGTGCAGTCATCATCTGCTCCTGGATGATCTGCACCTTTTTTTTCAACGATCTGTAATAATTGCTAAGATATATCATTTTCCGAAAAGAGAAACTCGGTCTCATACACTTGATGAACCACTCCCAATGCCTAATAGAGTCAATGCTGTCATGAATGATGCATTCATGGCATGGATGACATCGTAAGGCCTCGACGTTACTACCAAAAGATCCAACTTTTACTCTCGCCTCTAAGCATCGAGTCACATTTTGGTCATCAGTGTGAGGTCACTAGGTCTCCTACAGTAGAAATATATAAGGTGAGGTTCAAGTCAACTGTTTTTACCAGGACCTGTCAGTATCAACAAAACAAAAGGATAGGAATGAAAACATCACGATGATAAGTGTCTTTTATTATAGAAGATCATAGTACAAAGACACAAATACAACAGTAATATGGAACTAGAAGTACAAGGAACAAAAATGAATACACTAAATCCTATCATTTCCACCTACTTCAGGAGCTCTACCACTTTTTCCACTGCTCGGTTGTTACTTAACCACCCACCGCTGCTTCTGTCTTAGTGGCTACTCCAAAGCCTGCGGATCAACTATGCGGGGGGTCGGACAATCACTTGGCATGTGACCTATCCTGCCACCTTCATAACACTTCCTACTCCTCGTATGGCTGGATCTGGTCCTCTTGGGCCTCTGCATCATTTGTCTACTGCCTACAGATAACTCGACTAGTGATGTAAAATCCTGTGGCAAAGGCAGCAGCTCTTGAAAATGCTCGGGGTGTAGAGCCCCTGGTACAAACTACACCCTGAAAAAGGTCTTGATGTCTCCCATTGTTAAGGTCATCTCATCGCAAAACTGAAGAATTCGGCTCCACCATCTGCCTAGTGATGCCTGAAGGAGGCTTGCAGCAAAGATCACCATGAAGTCTGCTTGTGTACCAACTATCCTGAAGACTCTCACCATAGCCTCTAGCCAATCCTCATCCGCATGTGGGTCTGTCTCTCCCCGGAACCTAGGTGGCCTCTGGCACAAGAACTCATGCAGTGCACTCAAGCGGCGTGCATCGCTTGCTGCTGGGGCTGGTGGAATTGGTGGCCGAACGTATGGTAATAACATGGGTGCCTCTACTGTTGTCTCAACTATAAGGGGGCCCTACACTGAAACCTCGTCGCTCGGAAGGCTGTGAGTATGTATATCTCTTGAGGTTCTAGCTGATCGTCTGTGATAAGTAATTCTGAAAGAAACTGATGTTACACGGTCAAACGATTTATACATGGTGAGCTAACCTGGTTTGAGATGTTTTAAGGGGAAACCTTTGAAAACACACATGCAATTAATGTTTTCGTGCACTGAGCCAGAAATCAGAATCCAGGGTCCTGGTGTATGGATACGTCGGCCACCCGCACCAACACTGGACTCCCTGAACTGAAGGCCACACACAGTAACCTTAACACTATTTCTTCACTGAAAGAAAATATTAGAGTTATAACTTATGTGGTAGAACTGACTCCTCTGATACTAATTTTCACGACCAGTCCTCAAGGCCCATGCCGTGATTACCCCAAACCCGCCTTCCATAGTTCATGGGATGGCGACTAGCACCAAAGGTGTAAATCCCGATAACTAGGAAGGCATTACCTTTATAAAAGTAAACATTACACCAAAGAGTACAAGCGGAAGAAATATAATAAGTACAAAAGAATGTTTTGGAAAATAAATGGGCAAGAATACAAACCCAATTGAAAAGTAGTGCTATAACTGAAAGAAATAAAAAATAAAAGGCAAACAACTAGATGAATAGAAGCAGCTCCTGGTCCATCCGCCTCGGATCCTACCTGAAGTGTAGGTACAGATAGTGCAGCTCCTAGATCGTCCACCACGGATCCTACCTGAAGGGTAGGAATAGATAGCCTCCACAATGCTCTCACCCATCTACCTCATCCGAGTATAGTCTCGTCGTGAATTCCCCTCCTGATACTGACTCGCCATGAGGTCTACCATTGGGTACCATCCATTCCACGAACACTCAGCCTCTGTCAGCGCTGCCCATCGTCTGCAACCAACACAATGAGGTGTGGGCATAGCCCGTGCAGTGGAGAATATACGATACTCAGTAGGTACCCTAATACCCTATAGTTCTCACTAAATCCAAGAAAGATAACGACAAAGAAGATCTCAACAGATTACCCTTACTTAGGTATAAGCCCAAACTTATATTTAAGGTATCAAGTAACCCATCTCAATCATGAGGAAACCCAATAGTTATGAAATCAATATACAACCACTACCTAGGTATATTCCAATACATATACCTTAGATATCAAGTGACCCATTTCAATCATGAGATAAACACAAAGGTCATAGACTCAGCTCAAACCAAGATTTTCATTATCAAAACTGTAACTGCTGAAGATATCCATCTCTGAAGAGTACAATGATCCTGTCATGACTCCGAGGTACTTCTCACTAACCTATGACTTCTGAGGTACTCCTCATGTCGAGTAACGCGGGTCAGCCACCCAAACACAGTAGTATTTCCAGCCGGGGTCTGCCACCAAAAAAAAGTAGTGCACCCCCCTAATAGCCTACAGAGGTACTCCATCTGTTGAGTAATGTGGGTCTGCACCAAAACACAGTAGTGTTCCATCAACCATGGGTCTACACCCAAACATAGTAGTTCTCTGTCCACTAGCCTAGTCGACTCACTCCATGTCGAGTCAGTCAAGAAGTCGTCAGGTCTCAGCTGACTACATGGTCTTCGTACTCCGTACGCTCATCTCCGAGAGGGTCCGCTCCATGAGCTACAGGTCGATACTACAAGTATATAAATTACCCATGAAGAGGTATATCAATGGACCGCCACTCCATAGGGGTCTCAACGCAACAGACGACTCGTCAATCAGGCGCCAGGTCTGTGAGTTATTAGCCCTTTCGTCCAAGGGGCCCGATTGGTTTTGTGTACGAACCAACCCAACCGTATCTCAACTGTACCCCGAACACACATAAGGTATATTCATGGGGACCGTTTCTTGACGTGATCAACAATTCCGCTGACGGTTCATCAAACGGAGGTCTGGTCTGAAAGTTATCAGTTTTTCCGTTCCAGGGGCCCGATTGGATTTCAGGTACAATCTAACTCGGCCTTACTCCAAATATGTCCAAACCTCAGGTGAAGTATGCCAAAATATTGGTATCATCAAGAGGAATCCAACAAAGTATATGGAACGTCAATAGGATGTCGGGAGCTCATGTTATAAGTGTTTTCGCTCCGAGGGCCCGATTGGTTTCGTGTTCGAACCAACCCAGCCGTACAAAAAGTTCTCCAAAACCTTGAGTGTAATATACTGAAACGACCTACACGATCCAAGGATCGCTACACAACTGATGGTGCATCGATCGGACGTCCATATTCCAACATATGGCCAAAATACCGTAAGTGATCCGAAAATGGGGGGTCTGGGCCCGGTCCAACCCGGCCCACCCCCCCCCCCCCCCACCCCCCCCCCACCTGGGTCGGCCCAGCCCGGTGCGGCCAAGCCCGGCCAGGTGGCATGCTGGATCGGGCAGCGAGCCGAGCGGGGGACCTAGTCCCCCGCGGAATTTTCGCTCCGCGGACGCGGCCAGCGCTGTGTCCTGCCCCCCCGGATCACGCGTGACTGCGGGATCCGACCTCCTGCCACCGCGGCTTCAACCACGGCGTTTCCTCCGGGCGGGGTGCCGAGGTGCTGCCTCACCGGTGACCCACACCGCCAGTGATGTCTTCGGGCCACCAGAGTTGCTCCGGTGGTCCGTTTTCAATTCTGCCTACGATAGGAATCCTTACGAGACCTGAAATTCACTACAGGATCATCAAATCGCCTCTCTGTCCCATTCCATCATCACCCGTTGATCCGCACATCAAATAAACAAACAGAGGAGTCTTCGATTCTCCTTTGAGGACCTGACTCCGACCATGGTTTCGGTCGGCCTCAATGGTGAGGCGCAACGGCACCACACTTTTTCGCTGTGTTCCTCCTTATTTCTGCATAGTGCCTTTGAACTGTGATACCTTTATTCGTGCTACAACAAACCCAAAATCAAGGGGGAGGAGAGTCGTCTGTGTTCGTGCGGTCCGGACCCCCTCTCGTTCATTCTAAATCAAGCGGCTAAGAAACTATACGTTGGACGACAAAGAACATTTATGAACAAAACATACCCCTACCTCGATGAAGTTGTCGAACGAGGTTCGTTGTGGGAAAAGGGTCGTCGGGGATTATGGTATCACGGAACGATGCTCTGTAAGCACCATCGGCATCGCGGTACACGGCTTTGTAGAGAAGAGGATCGTCGGCGTCGTGGCTCATGACGTCGTGTCGTCGATCTACGAGGAATCATTGTTCTTTGTCGTCCTTCGTCAGAGGCTGATGTTCTTCTCCGTTCATTGCGTTCTTAATCAAGGAAGAACATTCTTAAAGACTAAAGGTCTCTTCATTGTTCCACACAATGAAATAACCAAATAAAATAAGGTTCCCCTTATTTTATTCCACACGTGAACCCTTTGAAAATTCAAAATGAATTCACGAATTAATTAACGTGTGTTGACCAATTAATTAGTCATATAACAATCCAAACAAATTCAAGAGTGGACTTGGCATTAAGTGGGGGGTTGCAGGTGAATTACTCAATTTAAGATTAGTTTACAAAAATTAAATAGGGAGGTGGCGAGTTATGGAAAAAGTGATGGGGTGGGGCTCGTGTGGGCCCTACCTCTCCATTATTCTCCTAAGGGAAGTTAGCAATCCAACGGGTCCCACTCCAAATCCCACACCTAGGAGTTAAACCACATAAGAGAGGGAAAAAATGTGTTGTGAAACAACACTTAAACCACTTTGCAATGAATAAAAATAAAATTGTAGAAAAATTATATTTTTTTCCTCACCCTTTTTTTTAACAACCCCTCCCTAGCAAACGCAACTCCAGAAAGGGTCTTCTTAAGAAATTACCAGTGATGCGGTTTCATCGGTGCCCTCATATTTCGATTCTGTGCACTGGTCAAAAAGTTAAAAAAGCCCGCTCATTCGTTCACTGAACGTAACAGAGCTAAACTTCGAAAATTGATTTCTGGCACACCGGGCCTTAGAATCAGTTGTCGTCAGAAACCACATACTTGTAAAATTCAAAAAGAATTAAGAAAAAAATTTCCTTAAAATATCCGGGTCTTTACATGGACCCTAAAGATGAGTTAAACCTTTTTTGATACTCTATGAGAGTTTTGGAAAATTTTCAAATATGGATGGGTTTGGAATGAGCGTATTTCCAACCGGGCCCCTGGAACGGAAAATCCAATATCTCTCAGACCTGGCGTCTGATTGACGCGCCGTCTGTCGCATTGGTTTCCTTTTGACGAGACAGAACATCTGAATACATCAGCTCTGGACTTTGTGATAGTTGATTTAACGACCACTTGGCTAGAGGAGCGGACCCTCTCGGAATCGAGTGTGATGTGTGTGGGAACCCTAGAGCAGGTTGTGACTACAATGACTACCGTACTGGAATCCTCTGTGGGATCGACGACAATGACCACCATACTAGATTCCTCCATGGGTTCGGAGATGAAGACTACCGTACTGTAATCCTCTGTGGGTTCAAGGGTGATGATTTATGTTCTTGTATCCTGTGTGGGTCCGGCAGTTTGACATCTGTTCTATTATCCATCATGGGTCCGACAGAGTACCTGGTCTAGTATGCTATGTGGGTATGATAGCTTAGCTGGTCATGTATACACTTCGGGTCTGACAACATAGATGAATCAGTGACTACATATGATCATATTTATCACTTTAAAAATGATGTATACCTGTGTGAGATGTGTCTTGACTTTGAATCATTACCATCGGTGTGGTTGACTTATTTCCTGTGTGGACTGGGATGTTCGTGGGCTCGAGAGTTGCTTCTGAACTGCAATTGATGACTTAGGTATATGTATGGGTATATACCTAAGTAGAGCATGTGGATAATTAGTGATTGATTCATTTAATTATGGTTTATACTCTGTGGATATTGGTATACCTTTAGGGTCTCGGGGTCCCTAGTGAGTATCATTATAATCACACCTTCATCAGAAATGCGGGCACTATGTTGTGTTGGATGCAGACGACGGACATCGCTAAACGTGGTAGAGGCTTGTAGGGCTTGATGGTACTTGGAGGTGTACCACTTGGCGAGATGTACACGGAGTGGACAGACAAAACTGTGTTGCTGAGGATACCATCTATACCAACCCTTCTGGTTGGATTTCCCAAGGATAACTCGGTGGTTGATGTTTTACTTTTGTTTTAGCTTTTCAGCTGTACTGT
Organism: Viscum album; assembly: GCA_963277665.1. NCBI lineage: Eukaryota > Viridiplantae > Streptophyta > Magnoliopsida > Santalales > Viscaceae > Viscum > Viscum album. The sequence continues at coordinate 693,945,132 of OY728152.1, forward strand.
ACTTTTCATTTGGGTTTGTATATTGGTCCATTTTCCTTTCAACACTTACTTTTTTATTCAGTATTACATTTTGCGTACTTCTTTTACATACTCTGTTGTGTTGATACTATTTTAGAGGCAACTAATCCTTTTTTTATTGGGTTTTACGCCTTTGGTGCTAGTCGCCAGCCCGTGGCCTATGGAATGCGGGTTTGGGGTAGTCACTACACTAGCCCTGAGGACAGGTCATGATAGTATCTTTGAGGAATCCTGTTGAATTCATATTCATAACACTACAATGAGTTGAAATGAACATCACACAGATGTTAAATTAAACACATATATATATACCGCCTATCACAAGTTGTGCCTCATCATTATGCCTACATGATGGTTCATATCTCAAGGGGTTGTATTATATAACAATAAATTTTAATAAATATGAGTTATTTGAATGAGTACAGGAAGTGTAGTTCCAAATACATAGAGTGTATGATTCTCACCATCCATCTGAAGTACTCTCCCATAGAAATGGTGTGTGAGTGTACTTCAGAAATATTTGGGGTAAACGACGTGTCTTGTAGTCCAAGAAATTTGTAGTTCATATTTACATGGTCTCTATCCGGTCAATGAATTTATGTGTTACATGTTCCCACCCTAACCTAAAGTAACTACATTTAGTATACAGTGGTCCACACATAAGGTAATCTAGAGACCATGTTCCACCTATTCCTAGTCATCACATGAAGCAATTAAAATTTACTAAAAATCCAATGACATAGATTTGTTTGGCAGACCAGAGAAGGTACATTATACCCTTGATACAAGATGTGTACTGAGGAATATATTTCATGACTTCTACTGTTGTACATCCAAATACCATTTGAACCTTCGAATGAGTTCCTCTATTTTATTTTAATCAGAATTAAAATAAGAGATCATTTCAGTAAGTTGAATGTGAAATGAAAGAGGGGGAACATATATCATGAATTAGATATCTAGAATGATTAACATGAATTGAAACAACTAAATTATTAAATTTATAAATCATCAACTAAATAATTAAATAATTAAAAACTATTATTTAACATCTCTGATTCCACTTGATGGTTTTGGGCACAGCAGTAGCGTGGTTTGGACGGAACCATCAAAAATTGCATGTATAAGAGTTTCCACTTCAATAATGTGGAAGGGTATAAAATTATACTATTAAATATGACATACCATTAGGATCTACTTGTAAAGGTGTATTTAGATGAAATCATTCATTAATAATTTTTACACCTTTGGTGGGACTCCCATGGGCCATAGGCATTTACATAAATATTCATTTTATATTATATGTATTTTTTGGGCCTTTATATACATATACTTCACCACATAGAATCATAAAAATTAATTATTCTAACAAAATTTTCTTGATATATATCTATTATTAAATGAATACTCAGAATAACTCACTAATCCATATCGTTCAAAAATTTATCCAGTTTATCCAAAAATCATCCATTATTATCATCATTAAAATAAGAGATAATTGTGGAATCCTTACTATCAGAAACATATATGGATTTTCAATCATCCCACACTTTTAAAATCCATGGGAACCTCTAGATCATGACGTTGGCTAATTTGTTGGTCATCTAATAGAGTCCCTTATTAAGAAGATCCCATGATCCCCAACTGAAAAAAAACATGTGCAGGGGAATAGGGCTACATCACAAAAGCCTGTATGGAGGAAGTATTTGGATGCAATGATTTGAGTTCATAGGAAACACTTGTATTGAATCAGCTTCGATCAAATCTTTTCTAACCGATCAATCATGATCATGACCATTTATTGATATTCTAAACCATAATGAGGTTTAGGGATGTATAGATTATCCCAATCTACAAAATGACTTTTTCTTCATCATTCATAACCCACAAGAACCTGGAAAGGTGAAAGTAAATTAGTTCAAACAATAATCGAGGTACCTTAAATAAATACATCTTATTAATAGGATACAATTTTGATAAAAATTTATAATTTCATCCTTCCATACTATAGTGACCCTCTTATAATTACGTGCGTATTTTTTTGTCTAACTTGTCCATGAAGATCGAGAGAAGAATGTTTTTATTTTGAACTAAAATCAATGGGATGTAATTTTATTTATTAGTTTTATCAACCACATAAACAATAGATAACAAAAAAATATCTTCCTTTCTAAAATCAATCTCTCCTGATCTGATCGAAATATCCAATTTGGAATAAATACCAGATTGTATGGATTCTTTCAAATATTTTATTATAATGTGGAATATTGAATTTCATTCTTAATGAGTTCCCCTGGAGAAAATTAAATATAATAATGGAAATGAAAATATGGGATATAAGTGGAAATCATCTATAAACCATTCCCCCATGAAATATGATTTCTTTAGATTCCACATATATTAAATTATGAAAAACCAGCCATCAAGTCAAAATGGAAAGGGGAATGTGGGACCCCATATCTGAACCCCTAGTATGGGAGATTAATTGAGTTATAGTGTCATTGATATTGATCATCAAGGATCCTGAAAAAAAAATTTGATGATTAATCAGTTGAATAATTGTATTATAATACTATTTTTATCTATATAAAAATTTATTTACCAACAATTTAGAATATTCAGATTCTAACAATTATAATGACATATAAATTATTAATTGTAGTTGAATGAAATTTATTTTGAATTATTGAAACAGATTTGTAGAGTAGCTTGTAATTTATTGGTCGTCATTATACTACATATGTGATTCAACTAGGGTTTCTTATGATAACATTCAACAATAATCGTAGACGATTAAATAGTTTTTCAAAATGGTTGTATAATATATTAACATTATAAACCACGTATAAAGAATGGGGTAAAGAATTTCATAATCCTAAACTTCTCACTAAGAACAAATTTGTATGAGATGAAACATAAATAAAATTTACAAGTAGTTTCAAGAGATTATCTCACATATAATATGTAATTAGAGGTTTGATTCATCCATGATGTTCGAGGAGATGTAGCCAAAGAAGATGACATCCACGAGAGAGCTGGAATGGGGAAATAAAACAAGTCCCCTATGTTTCGAATTTATAAAAAAAATTGTTTACTCATTGCTTTCAAAAAACGGTTGATAAATATGATTATAATCAATGTGAAAATAATAACCACTAAAAAAGTTAGGTTTTTTTAATGATAAATTTTCGGCTAATTAAACCTGTATTTATCAGTGCTCAAATTATAGGAGATACAATCTACCTTTATCATCTCTAATATTACATAGATGATATATATTGGTTTTATGAGGATTATATTATTTTATAGATGATAAAAAATATTATAATAAAATAAATTATAATTATGTTATAATATATTTAAATTTAATTAATTCATAAAATAAATAAAAGATTAAACCATATTAATCAATATACTATATTAAATGCTAGATTTATAAAAATGAGTGATGTTGATTAATCAAAAATAAATAGGCTCGCAAAATATTAAAATATATTTTCTGTTTTATTAATTATAAAAATTATATTATAAATATTAAATATGAATATTTATTAAAATTAAGACGAATACATAGTGAAATTTTTTAAACATAGTAAATATATTAAAAATGAATTTGAAAGAATAATTACATGAATTCTGAACACCTAAAAAGAGTTTATGAAAATAATAAAAATCATTTAAATATAATAATTATATTGATTTCAATATTTTACAAAAAAATATTACAACTTAATAAAATAAATTTAATGAAAATTTATAAATTAAATTAAAAACATGTATTTAATATTATAACATAGTAAATTGTTATGTTAAATTTAAATGAACAATTGAATTAATTTTAAATTCCTACAAAATGTAGAGAATCCTAAAATATGCATTTATATATATTAATTATATAAATTTTAATTATTTTATGGGAATTAAACCATAATAAATGAAATTTAACAAATAATAATCATATAATTAAAAAAATTATAAAATTAATACATTGAAAATAGTTATGTATATATATATATTAAAAAAAATGAAATTCCAAAAATATTACAAACATTTAAATATTTATTATTAATAAATAATATTAAATGAAATTTAAAAAATATTAAACAAAAAGCTATAAGTAAAAATTAAATTAGATAGTGAATTCGTCATATTAATAATATCAATTATATAATCTTATTAACTAGGGATCAAATCCTAACATTCCCTTGGGGGATTTACATCCCATGTGCTGACTCAAGAATAATGTGAGATGGGTATGACGTCAGAATACGGTGATGTAGGCATTATGTATGCCGGAGATGTAGACAAGAAGATGCAGGCACGAGGCTACACTGAGCCTTCAGGCCACTTTTTTGAGACACTTGGCCATGGCCCATTGAGTTATGTAATGGATCATCCTCTACCCAGATAGAAAGTGGCATTTTCATTCACCAAAACAATAAAAATATATATATACTAAATGAATAAAAATGAATAGATATTATATATATATATAATGTACTCGAGGATATAAATAGACCAAAACACATACACGCCTCACCCACCAGCCAATTTCTATGCCACACCCCCCTCCCCTAGGAATATGAAACCTATATTCAATATGCACATAGATCAACATTTTTATTGATATTGGCCGAAATACCCTTAAAACATATGTATAGTCCACCATAGCCCATAGACCCCTACATTATTGTGCACCACTATATGATTTATCACAACATGTTGGGGCTCCATTTAAACCTACAATTGATATACCCCAACCATGCCTTTCACTTCCGTTATCTCACAGAATGTAATGGAGGATTGTCATAGACGATAGTAGGACCACCACCCTCACTATCAACTACAGATTTATGATCCCAATCATCTGTCAACAAATAATATAACCACATCAGCTCTCTGATCATCACATACATATTTACCTTGCATCCAATGATATCACCTTACTCTTCCAACACTAAAATCGTCATCATGTGTGGCTTTCATCAGCAATGAAACGTTGTAGTCGTCGCACTTGGGGCCTCCTTCAAGGAATGCCAGAAACATTAGCATTGTTGAGTTTTCTCCCATCCTACATCCCCTATCCTTTCGTCTCATACTTTTTCCACCGCTCCTGAAACCTACCGCTTGAGACAGGTAGTTATACCTGCCCCAAAACCTCCATCCAACTGTCACCATCTCTCGAAGGCATGTACTATTGTAATATCAAACCACATCCTTCAATGACCCATTCTTCATTACCATTTATGTAATGTACATCCCCATTATTTTCAAATTTTTAAATAGCCACCAAATGTAGACAGGGGTGGTGTATAATGGGATTCAATTTTTGGAAAAAATAGTGTGTGTTGGAGATGGTCTTTGTGGAATCATTTATATTTATTTCAAACATATTAAAAATTTAAAAACATAATAAAATGTATATGCACACACATACACCTAAATTTCCATATACATACACATACATACAATTATATACATGTTTCTTTATATACAAACACATATGTACATATGACTATATACACACATACAAAATTAACATACACATATACACATATGCATGCACATACAGATGTACATAAATGTGACGTCATACCCATATACATACATTCACACACACTCACATATATATGCATATTCATATATACATACACATTATTGTACACATTCAAATATGTATAACATACACATACAATTACATTCACACCTATATGCATATACATACACATACATACGAACCATAATCATACATAATCCCACACACACACAACACAACACTGACATTGCATACAAAAACCACACATACATAAACACACAATACATACACATAGAAAAAAAGGCATAAACATATAATATTAAATGTTATATAAACCATATATATTTATTAATTATATTTACATATATATACTTTTTGAAATATAAATATTATATAAATATATATAAGAGTATATATATATATATATTAACATATTCAATGTGTTATTTAAAAGATGTAATCCTAATTAGCACATTAATATAGGACATTTATTAGTGTTAGAACAAATATTAGGGAAGGACAACCCTTTTGATAGTTCTTTTTATGCATCGGTATTGAATGTTTCAAAATATAATGTATTGTAACATGAATATAAAAAATAGTAAATTTCTAATGGGATAAAAATTAAATTTAACCGTGGTAACATGAATTGAATTGGAAATATGAGAGTATTCTATTTTAAAATAAATAAAATAACTAAGTAAAATTATTTTATTTTTAAATCCTTTTTACTCTTAAGCAGTAACTTGAATTGGAAATTTGAGAGTATCGTAATGCTTTTGAGGGTGTTTTCACCTTATGTGGGGCCAAACCATTACCAATGTGGGATGAGTGTGAAGGTTAATTTTTTAACCATTATTAATGTTCATTGAAAGAAATTTGTGATCAGGTTCTTATAAATTATAAACTGGTGGTCAGATTAAAAATAAAAAGGCACCATGGAATTCAGAAGAACGAGAATTTCCTGAGAAGGGAATATCCTCGATAAGAATAGGTTAATAAAAAAAGAAAATTTTATGACTTTTAGTGAAAAAATAAAATATATATTAATGGAATTCAAAGTCTATTTTATTCAAACTCTATCTGGTCTGATGTAATGTCCACTCAGCACTGGGGTGGAGCGACGAGGTGATGATAAATCATTAATGATACCCATTAAAGTAACAACTTGACAATGCACAATGTGTTTCCTTCCATTAATTTAATAGGTATTCATTGTTGAAAAAACAACACAGGGACACTCTCATATGAATGGGAATTTTCTGTCTCCTTCTGATGATGAATGCCATCAATGAATGCCATCAGATCAAGGATAGAAGAATGCCGGTTTGAAGGATTCATGAGATGATGAACAACGACGAACCCTAAGGGATCCAAGATCAATGAGGGCTCGGGGCTTTGTCCCTCATCCGTGATGGATCCTGAAACTAGGTATGGATTAAATATTTTTTACATTTACCAATTAATATTCTAAAATAATGAACACGGATCATCCACCAAACAAGTTGATATGTTGATCTTCTGTTCTTGTAGGAGGCTATATACATTGGGGTATTTGCACTAGGATTGATGATTATATGATAGATCTATGATCCCATGATTCCCCTATTTTTAAAAATCTATCACGAAGGGCACTGACCGACATGAACAAGGCCTGAGCCCCTCTGATTGTTCATTCATCATGGTCACATACTAGAAAAGGTGGGATGTTGGATCTGAAGTCATGGTAGTGATTGCGGTTATCCGAGAGTCCTGAAGACGAAAACAGATCATAGATCGGACAACCAGAGCAGACCTAGTGGCCAGTGGAAGGTGCAGTCGGCATGCCACCATTGTCGTAGTGACACCGAAGACCAGTGTAAGTCACTGTACATAAGAGGTGGCACAACAAAAGGTGCCGCGGGGGGGGGGGGGGGGGGAGATGAAATCGACTATTCTAGACCACACTAGTGGCGGTGGAATGTTCGGTGTGCACTTCTTTGGAGGAGGGTCCCTGACCTTTAGCGGCGGATCCATCAGGGAACTATGTAGGAGGAGTGACCTTATTCATGTGGGTCTCATTTAGACGACATGAGGAAGGGGGATGGCTGATCTGTTGTGCACACCATAATCGTACCAGCCGTGCCATTCCGGGTCGAACTGGTAGGGCTGGGGCGACCAATCGGTGTTCCCAAGGAGCCCATGAAATCATTAAATGAGACCATTTTAGTGGAAAAGGCATCATGATATATCCAGGGCACGTGACGGCCCGAGATATGAAAAGATATCGGCCCACTAGAGCAATTTGGGGTAGATAAATTTGGTTCCCTATGTGTACAAACAGACTAGACCCACGTCTATCCTCAGATGGGTCGAGTGAGGCCCAATGTGAATGGATAATGGGAAAAACAATATATGTCCATGTGATAACCCTATGTCGGGTTGGTTGGGTCGGACCACACCAGTCGGACTGGGTCCTGATACAATAGTACCCTATTTAGAAAAAGGGACGTAGCTCTCAGAAAATGCGTCTGATTAACCCGTTGTCAACAGATTTGGGACTCATGTAATCAGTAAGTTATTATGAAATCATCTATGTAGGATTTACATGGATTTATATCTAGTGATAATCTATGAATTATCTATCAGAGATACTCTGTGAATCAGCTGAACAACATGTCTTTGGGACTCTGTGACCTAGTGATACACTATGACTTAGTTATTAGTGAATCATTAGGACTCATCTAGCCAAAAAATATCCATGACTAAGCTATCAATGAGACTCCATGACTCAGCTACCCAACGAGGCTTAATGACTTTGATACCCATATAGACATCGTGAATCATCTATAAACTAGACTTTATGACTCATCTACCTAGTGAGACAGTGTTACTCAACTATTAGCGAGGATCTATGACTCAACTACCCAGTTTGGCTTCATGAAACAGCTATGGAATGGGTCTAAGAGACCCATATATCCTAAATGAATTAATTAGGGATAATTTCCATTGAAGTAAATGATTTTCAGTGTTTGAAATAGAGGTTATTATATTAATACATTATCTTTTACCAATGTCAATATGACTCAAATGAATATAATATTTTTGAATACTTTTGTGATTTCCTTTGTGGATTTTAGTGTGACGTGAGTTAGTTTCATGTACCCTAATGAGTATTTCTTTACTCACCCCTGCATGGGCATCACCCACACATGTTGTGTCTGGTGAAAAAGACCAGTGACTCAGCATAGGACTTGGTGGCCAAGAACCGAGTGTTTCCAAGTGAGGTCATGTAGGTGGGACATGCTTCTACGAAATTCTGATGTAACTATATACATACACTTTAGTTGGGGGTTCCAGCAAACTACTATCATAGTTTCTTAGTATTATCTTGTTTACAGTTCATACATTTTTGGGTTTGTATTCTATGAAATTTTACATGCAGTTTGTACTTTTACTTAGTTGTTTTTTTCACATGCATGTTTACTTTTCCTGATTTACGGCATGGTGATGTGTGTGTGTGCATATAGGTTCTCAAGAAAATTCCTCCCATTTGCAGCTTCATGCCTTTTGGGATAGTCACCGACCCCTGTCATTGGAGCCGAGCTTGGGTTATGTCATGTAATGATCTTTAGGGTAAAATTAGTGGAAATGTGTTATCAACGGTGGTCAGTTCTACCTAAAATATAGGGATTCTATTGTTTGTATTCCCGGAAATTGTGTTAAATGATTCTATTTCGACATTCATATCTGGGGAGTCCAGTATTGGTGTGGCGACTGATGTATCCATACACTAATCCCTTGAATTATTCAATTCAACTATATAAATATAAATGCTGGTTGTATGGATCATATAGTAATTTATTGTTTTCTCATAATCCTTTGGAGTCATTGTTACCTCACCAGGAATAATAAAATAACTGTGTTTCATCTTGATTGTCTTTCAAGAGGCATCCAGATAGATTTCCATCATGGATTCCAGTTTGTGACCATAAAGATAGTCCACAGAGTGATGAGGATTTTTTACTAGGACTATTTCCCAAGATGGTACCTTCGGGTAGTGTCCCAGCTATAACACTACCCGTTGTTCAATATTTACTACCGACACTGCTGATAAATAACACATGTAGGCTCAGTGCCTTACATCAGTTTTAGTGAAAGAGATCGCTTAGTTTCAGAATAGAGACTGAATCATAGTTGGCTAAGGACAGACATGATGTGGTGACCGAGTATTCATATATATAAGGCACCATTAGATATGATGGCGGTCCGAGCATTGAACCTTCTTCATGGATTTTTAGGGAGATAGAAGTGTTTATATTACTCTATCATAAGATGGGGAAACTATTTAGGGCACAATTCTTTAGAACCATTCATAGAGAATGAGATCATTCCATAAAATCTAATGGTTTTTGTGTCCACAAGATTCTATAGGTCTACATGTCTGTAGTTGAGTATTCATAAAAGCATTGAAATATTTCTAGGTACACATTGAATATGGTATGACAAGTTCATCAGTCCTCAGTACTCTGAGAAAGTTGTGTATATAGACATATGAGACAAATAAATTCCTATTTTCATTCCTAGATATGATTGGGATCTAGAGAGAACGTTTGTGGTTTGAAGTCATTTTGATGTGCATATACAACCAGTGGAAGGCAATAATGGGCATGCAAGAAGCCAATGTAATTTTCATATACATGGATGTGTGATAGGTTCCTAGAAGAGGTCCTAATATTGTGGTTTTAGATCTCAAGGATCGTAGGGTGTGTCCAGTTATCTTAGTAAGAGGTAATTATTTTCAAAATATGTTTCGGGAAATCTCTCTAGAGATTTCCTAGCCCAACGTGCTGACAGTGATATATTGGATTGTCCACCGGGGAAGAAGAAGTGATCGGAACAGATGAATCTATCGGGGGGAACATGTGTTAGAGGAGATATGATAGTATCATAATATGTTGTTCATTTCAACATGTTACCTCTACCACCTCAATGTGGTTCACAGTAGTCTCAGGGAGCTGGAGGACATGGGAAGGGAGTAGCTCCATGCGGTCATTAAGTTTGACCCTATGACTCCAAGAATGTTCCGAGGTATGGTGTGCATCCACTTCTATGTTCTGTAAAAATATACATAGTTGTTAATAATTCCATCATATCGTGAATCTTTTTTAATACATTGGGTTTTTGGTTAAACGGTTTAGTTGATCCATAAGTCTAGAGATAAATGGAGGAGGATACTGAATAACCACACATATGACGATTATTTGATATGACCCCTGAGGGAAGAGTTTTAGTTGGATCCTCTTTGTGCCAGCACTGAGGAATTACGTCATTAGTTGGGTATGGACTGGTAATCTATAGTTCATGTTTAGTCTGACTATTATAGGAAAACATATGTGGTATATATATATCATGGGAACCGGGTTTTCAATTGTGGGTGAAAATGGATACCCATGCAACACGAGATAAACTCATTCATATGAGGGTGAAAATTACCACCCTTGAGTCATCCAGCCATAACCTCATGGTAGTGTATTTTTATAGTTTTCAGTTCCCAATAGTAGAGGAAGTGTGTAGGAACATCCTTTCAGAACATGTTTCTAGGATTACCTCCCCATATGGAGAGGGACATCTATATCACTCTACACCCCGAGGTGGCACTGATATCAACAATAGTTTATCACAGGGCCTTCATAGAGCATCACAAATAGGGGGCATAAGTGAGGGAATTTCTGAGTAAGGGAGTAATACAACCTTGTGTTCAAGGATTTGTGTGGATTTACCACAAGTTAACCATGTTGTTGTGGACAATGAGTACCCACTACCAAAGGGTATATGGGCACATAAATCAGTAAAATGTGTAGCCTTTCACATGGATGGAATGGGGTCTGTAGGATTATCACAAGTTGAGACATCAATGATGGCTGTAGTTCCTCAAATACTATGATAATCGTATATTATATTCTCCTCGGAAGGGATACATGGTGGCAGACACACACAATAAGAGATCAGGCCTACAAATTCTTAGTGAAGTTATAGAGTAGTCAGCGGCGATGAAAATATCATTAGTGCATGGTGGTGGAGTAAATTACCTTCACCTGATGACTATAAATCCTACACTCTTAATGTGAGTTAAGGAGAAAAATCTTGTGGAAGTTGACTATGAGGCCCAAAGTGCATATTTATTTTCAAGACAAGCACTTGATTCAATTTTGAGGGGTCCAGAAAACAACATCCTTTTTAGAGGTTGAATCGAAGTTCTAGTAATGTTGTTGGAGGAGGTGTTGAGGTATTTACATAAATCCCATTTGGTGGTGCATACTGATGTGGAAAATATGTATATGAACCTCAAACATCAGTACAAGTGGCCATGTTTGAATAAAGAAGTAGTAGAGATTGTTTCATGACGCGTCACTTGTCAGTATGTGAAGGCCCTGAATCAGGTCCCAATAGTCTTCACACAACCACACGAGGTTCCAGAGTGGAAATGGCATGATATATCGTTTGAATTCATGATGAGGTTACAACAGAAAACAAATTGAAAAAATTCTATCATAGTGATCGTAGACCAACTCACCAAGTTGGATCACATCCTACCCATCTAGGATATGGGATCTGTATAGGGCTCGGGAGACCTCTATGTCCATGAGATAGTGCAGTGACATTGGGTGCTTTCGACGATCGTCTCAGACCGTGATCCATGTTTTACATCATAGTTGGATAAAGGATTGCATGAGGATTCTGTGACTCAGTTGCGCTTGAGCATAGCCTTTCACCCACAGACAGATGGTCAGACATAGTGGACCATTCAGACCATAGAGTGCGTGATTCTTTATCTTGTCTAAAATTTTGTCCATAGTTGGGCGTATCATCTATTAAAAGTGGTGTTTTCATACAAAAACACCCTCCATTCTACAATTGGAATTACACCATTTGTGGCCTTGTATGAGTGGCATTGTAGATCATCTCTATTTTGGACAGACCTATGGGAGTTAGTAGTCATGGGACCAGAGATGGTATGGGGAACCACTAAGAAGGGACATATCATCTAGGGGTAGATTAGGGCTTCATGGAGTAGGAAAAACCCATATGATAATAGAAGACTGAGACAGGTTGAGTTCGAGGAGGGAGACCATGTTTTCATTCAGGTCTCACCCTGATGGAGATTACAAATATTTGGCTAGGGTGAAAAGTTAACAATATGGTATATCAAACATTTTCATTTTATAATAAGACTTGATGAGTTGTAATTCCACCTGGATCTTCCACCACAGATGCACCGGGTGCATGATGTTTTCCATGTGTCGTAGTTGAGGAGGTACATGCTTGATCTACAACACCTAAATTGACTGGGGAGAGTTGGACATTGATTATGGGGATATATTTGCAGAAATCCTCATGGAGATAGAGGATCGACAAGAGTGGGTCCTTCTTGGATGGTCGTTTCCATTGGTTATTATTCGGTGACTATAAACGAATATCTATTAGAAGACATGGGAGAGAGATGCCCAGATTCATGCTTAGAAAACTCCATTTGTTTGTTTATCTCTGTTTTGGATTACATGTTCATGAATCACAAAATGGAGGAGTAATGTAATTCCTTGTAAATATCATGATTTTTTATTATATAGAATTATTTCATGAGAATGTGTTGAGACAATGAGAAAATCCAAGGTCTGATGTGTCAGAAATGATCTGTCGAAAAATTTTAAAAATTAAATATTGTGTGTGGGAAATTTTCCTAAAATTCACGAAAAACACCTAAAAAGATTCCTGGATAAAAAATATAAGGGCTACATTGCATTCAAGATGGTGGGATTACCCTAGGCGCGACTTATGATTAGTCGTTGCATGCCTCTGGTGAGAAAATGTGAAAATTTCATAACAAGGAGTAATTTAATTAAATAAAAAAAATTTCTAACTAAAAATATTATAAATCATGAAAGGTGACTTGAATTAGAAATCCATGACCACCATTAATCTTGTGATGATATTCCTTGTTTTGGGATATCATAACATTGGCCAACACAGGCGAGCAATAGAAGTTATTTTCTGGCCGAAAATAAAATAATTATGTAAAAATTATATTATTTTCAAATACTTCTAACTCTTAAAAGGAATATTATATTGAAAATACAATGAAACCATTGATCTTGTTGGGGCATTATCATCTTAAGTGGAGCCTAACCTCATCCGGTGAGTGATGAGGGTGAATGCTAAATTTTGATATATTTTTATGCTTCATTTAAATATACGTGCCACTGAGTATTTCAAACATTTAAACTAGTGATCAGATATAAAATATGTGGCACCGTTGAATTTAGAACACTGATATTTTCCTAATAATGGCCTAATATTTACAAATGTGGGTAATTAAAAAATGATTAATTTCAGACATTTAGTGAAAAAATAAAATAAGCATTAATGAAATTCAATTTTTTTTATTCAAACTATTTCCCATACGACACAATGACCAATCAGTGCTAGGGTGTAGTGACTATTAGAAATTGAATTATTAATGAATCTAATTAATGAGACATTGTGGTGATGCACAAAGCGTGCACATCAAATAATTAAACATGGATCCATAGTTGATAAACAATGCAATGAAATTTTTTAACGGACAATAATTCTCTCTCTCTCTCACTCAGACGATGAACACCATCAATGAACACCATCAAATCAATGATCTAGGAATGCTGGTGGGATAGATTTAAATGAATATGAAAATCGATTAATGATAACATAACTAGGATTGACGACAACAGATATCTTCATCCCTCGTTAGCAATGGATCCTCAAACTATGTAGGGGTTAAATTGTTTAATATTTGCCTTTTTCTTATTATAAAACATTGAAAATGGATCAACCCATGAATAACATGATCCACATATCATTTGTTCCTGTAGGAGGGTATTTAACATGTGGTTTTTCGAACTGGGATTGATTATTATGTGATTGATCATTGATCCCAAGACTCTCATGTTTTTTAACATTTAACGTTGTTGGTGAGGGCAGACATGAACAAGGATCAAGCCGCTCTTCTTATGCATTAATCATGGAAACATTCATTAAATGATGGAAGATTGGATACCTGGTTGTGTAAATTATGATGGCGATATGAGATTCCCTAGGGAACATAAATATATGAGATCAGATCACTCGAGAATTCCCACTGACCAGTGGAGGTGACTGCTGGCATGACACCACTGGAGCGGCAGTGCCGGTGACCATAGGAAAAAAGAGGTGCAACCCCAGGTGTTGTAGGCAGGATGAAGTGGCCCAAATAAATTTTTTATCCAGTCTCCATTAGCCAACATGGACAATGGGATAATTTCGGGTTGTGCGGCGGCTCAGGATAAGAAAAGAGTCTGGCCTGCCAGAGTGGGCTAGGCAGGATAAATTTGGATCACTAGGTGACCAGGTATACTGGACCCATGACCAATCTCAACCTGTTCCAGTGAGGCCCAATGGGATTGAAATACTAGATCGAGTAATGCAGGACCCAATGTCAGGTTGTTCAGGTAAGTCTGAACAAGCCAGACTGGGCACGAATGCAACCAAACTGTATTTAAAAAATGTGACGTATCTCCAAAACCAGTTGTATCATTGAAACACCATATATGTAATTGGAACCAATGTGACAAGGAGATCCTTATGAAATTATTTATTTATGATTTCATGGATGTTGACCTTGTGAGACTCTATGACTCAACTCTAAGTGAGATTTCATGACTCATCTGCACTATGAGAATTCGTGACTCAGCTACCCTGCAAGACTCTATGAAATAACTATCAGTGAGACGACATGACTCATCTACCCAATGAGACACTATTACTCAGCTATCAATGAGACTCCATGACTATACTACCCGACAAGACTTCATGACTATGCCACCCAGAAAAACTTCGTGAAAAATCTATCAGCGTGACATCATGACTCATCTACCATAGGAGACATCATGAGTCAGTTATCAGTGAGGCTCCATGGCATCACTACCAAAAGAGTGTTCTTGGATTTTCTATTAAATATGTCTAGGTGTCCTAGCTATCATAAATGACTCATTGAGGTCTTGTTCTTTTGTAGGTATTGATTTAATGTGTTATAACCATTGTTTTTCAATCCACCCTTTGAGGGAAGGCATGCACGATTTGTTTTTATGGCTTTCGAAAGAAACACAATAATTACCCATCATGTGGGGTTTCCAAGGGAAAGCTATCAGAGATCCCTATTATCTACATGTTTCATGTTATTCATTTGTTGGCATTCTATTCTATACCATTTTACATATAGTTTTTACTTCTACATATTGGTTGTTTATTGGAATGCATGTTTACATTTCTATATTTTGGATGTCGTTTTGTGTGTCAGCGTATAGTTATTATCGAAAGTGA
Source organism: Viscum album (assembly GCA_963277665.1). Lineage (NCBI taxonomy): Eukaryota > Viridiplantae > Streptophyta > Magnoliopsida > Santalales > Viscaceae > Viscum > Viscum album. Next base: position 693,961,060 of record OY728152.1, read on the forward strand.
AAACCATTTTTATGTTTATGAATTCAACATTTGTTTCCATTCCCTGGCATTTTAGAGGCAGCATTGGGGTATGTCATGTCATGAGTCCCACAGGATGGGTTATAACACAATTTTCCTTTTCGGTAAAATATTTGTATATTTTAAATAAAAACACTCAATTGAAGTCATATCGGTCACACTGTGCATCAGATTATGATTTATCTAATACATACAAAACTCATAATCACTAATGGAAATTTATCATAAAGGATCAAGACAATATAAAAGACATTGTCCTATTTTGATATGGTTAATTTTTTGTTTTACTAAAATGGATTTCAATTTTAAATAAATACAAACTTTGTGTTATATAGTTCAAACCATGCATCAGATATTGGGGTGACTGATTCCTACCAGTTCCAAATAAATTATGGATTATTTTAATAATGGTTCACAATAATATGAATGTGTTTTCTCAGTTTTTATTCTGTATCATATCATTTTTAAAAAAAATTCATATTATTCTTGAAAAACAAGAAATGACTCAAACAGATCACATCATGTATTAGTTTGATGTGAGACTAATTCCTAAATGTTACAAACTATTTATGAATAAATTCACTAAATTACAAAGTAAATAGTGCAAGATTTCTCAGCCATTTATTAGTGACACATTTCAACGTCGTATGTCAAATTTAAACTGATAATGATCACATTGTGTTAGTATTATTTTATAGTAAAAAATGAACACATTCAATAGAAACAGGTAAATTGAGTTTTATCATTCACATAATGTGACAAATTGAGGTACAACTAATTCATGCATGTCCCAATGTCTCAAAACAATCGTATCATTCAACACCACCATATTATAAATTGTATATCATTGTTGAACTTCCATCACTATATGAGAAAAATCAAACATAGAACATTATCTCTTAAAAAGAATCCAACTATATTATAAAATCATTTTAATGTGATTAATATTAATAAAATTAATAAAACATAAACATAAAACAATAAATTAATTCTATGGATATTAATTTTTCATTTAGAATTTCATGATTACATTTGTAATTGAGTGGAGGAAGCATGGTTTCTCTTCCTACAAAGGTATTCGATTGAATATGAATGAAAAATATAATATTCAACACAACATCAAAGTATAGTTTCAATGGAGAAGAAATCTATTAATTTTTTCATGTAAAAAGTCAAAATAGATTGATAGAGCACCCCAACTATACAAAAATAATCCACCTGTAATAGAATTCCATTATTAAGTGAGTAATTCAAATAATTAATAAATTAAAGATAAATATCAAACAATACATTAATTTTATGTACAATGATTTTACTTTTCAAACATAAACATTACCTCTGTAATTGAGCAGAAGTGGCAAAGTGGATCTTCCAGCAAAGGTAGTGGATTGAACATGAATGAAGTGATAAAAGAAACATTTTAGGATTCAAATGGTTATGAGGAAGAAGATATTTATAGTCGTTTTCGGTAAGAAATGCTTGAATGTTGGATAGATCACCCCAACTTATAAAATAATACCCTTTTATAATAAAACAATTATTATGTGAGTAATACTAAAAATATAAACTAAACATATATATGATAAAATACATCAATTCTATTCAAAATGATGTTACTCTGAAATATAAATATTACTTTTGTAATGGAGTAGTGATAGTTCCAATTAAATCATAAAATGGCAGTGGATTTAACATGAAATATATTGATAAATGAAACTCTACAAGGGTGAATTTTTTTAGGGTTAATAATAGTGAGGATGTTTTTTTGTAGAATGGCTTGTAATATGGAATCAGAAACACATCACGTACAATGAAATCCAACTGTATATGAAAGGAATTATTATGTGATTAATACTAAAAAGAAATTAATTAAACTTAAATATGAAACTATACATTAATTCTATGGATAATGATTTTACTCTGTAAACATCATGATTAAATCACTGAAGTTGAAGAGGTAGCATAATTGCTCTTCATTTAAATGAAAGACACATAATGGGAACAACATATCTAATTAGTACAATATTATTTAAATCTATTTATTAATTATGCGAATCTACACCTTGTCTACATCATTACAACATATAAATTTAAAAAAAAATATGAGTTTGCTTAATGTGTGTCGTACATTTTGAGGTAGAAATCAACAAAATAAAACTGACATTAAATCTTGCATCAAAACCTGATAGTTGTGTGATTTTAGTCCCAATAACATCATATTAGTCTTTGACATGAATTTTTTAATATGTTATGCATACCCTTGTAGAAATTTTATATTATTAAGGAAAATGATTATTCTAAAATTTGAGTATGACACTTAATTTTTTAGTAAAAATCTATTTTGAACTCAAAACACACTCTTTGAAAAATTCGTATCACATCATGTATCATATTGACATAAGAATGATTGTTACAAATCATAAGGGATTTATGAATAAATGTTCAAAAATATTAAAAAATATGAGTGCAATATCTATGTTTTGTGTGAGTGAAATTAAATGAACATATGTTGTGAAAAAATCCTTCAAGGCATCATTGAAGCATTTTTGAGGTGATTGAATTTGTTGAAAAAGTGGACATCTCTTTTGTGATTGTTGAAAATGAAAACCTTGACATAACAATTTTTTGACAAATGAGATTTCATGGTGAAATTTTTAGTTCAAGAGCTGTGGTAGAAGATCCATGTTTGATTCAAGAATGTCGACAATGTAATGGGAGATCTGGAGGTGTTACCGAAAGAGAAGATACATGGTGGAACTGTTGACTTCATGGAGAAGAATCTTGCATGCCATAATTTTTTCAACATCATAACATCATAAAATGGAAAAGGGAAAAGGGGCGCCCAGGTTCTAGGGTTTGTCGCGCAATTGACTTGCGTGACAGAGACCTGCCAGCCGAAAATTGTGCACCAAGGGGAGACTTGTTTGTCGTCACACAGGGTGTCCAAATGCATATAAATAGTGGTCGACCCCTCCTCATTGGTGAAAATTTCAACATATAGAAAAATCAGATCTCTTATTATGCAGGTGTGGTGGTCACGCTAGTGGTGTATGGTCGCTCATGTAGAATTTGTGTTCCAGGTGATTTTTGCACACATAAGGTTGTTTGGGCGAGGATGGAAGTGGGTCACCCATGTCATGAGTCGAAGAAGGTGATGTCGCGCATGTTTTTGAGGTTACCTTGCATTCCAATTTTTAAGAAGCCCGAATGTTGCTGGTTTCTCACAAATATTGGTTGGGCTTAAAAGGGTGCGTGTCCAACAAGATTTGAGTTGCAGAACCTTGTGTCACGCAAGTGGTTGAGGTGGACATACACGCTAGTTATATCTTGTGTGCCACGACTTACTCGCCGGATTATATTAGGGCACCAAGTAAGGTTGCTTCATATCAGAGATTTAGTTCTACGTGGAAGCTAGAAGATTGTATGATACCTTCGTTGCAAAGTGAGAGTCGTCTACAGGTGAAAGTTGGACTTCAACAGAGCATTCACATACAAACGAGGATGTATTCAATAGTGATAATGAAGAGTCTTATAAGTCAATAAACTGTGAGTGGATCCTTAGCACAACAATGGGAAATGGAAAAGGAAAAAGGTGACCCTCTCCATCGGTAGTGATCCTGAGAGAGAGAACATGGAGTGACCCTTGGGAAAGTAGTAAGCTAACCCTAAACATTGTAATGACAGTGATCCTAGGAATTTAATTGATATATGTCAAACCTGGTAAACAACACTGTGCTTATAGTGGATTTGGTACATCGGCACATTATATGTGTATGATCCTTGGATGTATCCCAGTGAGGTTGAACCATGTAAAAATTGATGTGTCATGTGCATGCTTTACTATATATTTATATTGTGCTACAAAATGAGGGAGAAGAGTGTTTTACTTAACATAAAAAAAAAGATCAGAAAAAGCTTTAATTTTAAATTAGTCATACCTTGATTTAACCCCCCCCCCCTCTCGGGGTATTCATCCTTGTGGACCTAACATTTGGTATCAGAGCTAAAGGTTGATATTAGTTCTTCTCTCAATGGAGGTTACTAATAATAAATTGATTGTGATCATCGACGAAATTTATTTTTAGATATGGAATAGTCGAATGCAACAATATTTCCTATATTTTGGATTGAATGTGTTTTCAGCAAGTATTCAAGGTATCTCAGCAGACATCAATAGTAGAGCATTATCAGAAGCAGAATGATGGGAGCTAGATGCTGACACGAAGGTTATTAATTCTTTAGGTGGATCCCTTTAAAATGATATCTATACAATGGTGAAGTCAGGGAAACATCACGTGCTATGTGGGAAATGATTTTTAATATATAGGAATGGGATACAAAAGTCATAGATGAATAGAAACAAGTTCTTTGGAAGAAGTATGAAGATTTGATAATGAGCCCAAATGAATCTACTGATTCATTTTTTGACAAGGTAAATGTTGTTGTGGAAGAAATTCAGGGTATTGGAAAATTCATCAAAGATATAATGATCGTGTAGCATATCATGAGAAAACATCCACCTCGGTTCAATCCGAAATATTCTGTTTTGGAAGATAAAGATCTGAATGTGCTGACACTGGATAACCTGCACAACACTCTTGTTGCATATGAAAGGAGATATGATAATAATAACGCTGTGGAAAAGGGGAAATCCAAAGAGGTGGAATTTAAGTCCATGAAGAATCTCACCATTGAAGATTCTTAGGAGTAAGTAGAGATAAATGAGGTGATGTCATTCCTTTCATCAAATCTGCATAGAGGAAAAGGATGGTTTAAAGAGAACCTTCTTCATTCATGCATTTGATGCGGAATGGTTTGTCATCTTGCAGAAAGGTGCCCCAAAAAGTTTCATGATAATGATAATGATGATGGAGAAGTCGAAATTCACAAGAAGAATTATTCAGTGTTTATGAAACGGATGAAAATATTCCAGAGAAATTTCTTCATGAAGAAGAATATTCAATCTCAAGATTTTGAATGTTCGGATGAGTGTGATGATAAAGAGGATATAGAGATTGAAAACAGCAGAGATCGTGGGAAAAATTCCATGGTAGAGGTCATCAGTAGTTCTCAAAAAAATAACAAACTCCTAATGGAGAAGAATAGGAAGAAGTTAAAGTAAGAGTTGATATGGAAGACGAATTGGAAGCATCTCCTTAGAAGATAGATGTTTGGAGAACCAAAGCAAAGAATGTAAATAAAGTGGTTTGTGATGTAAAACACTATATTCAACAACATGATGATGAAAAGACTGATCTGTTAGAGGAAATTGAAAAAATAAAATCATTAACACCTGAGAGATCATAAAATAATGTTGAGTATAAGATTAAAATTTAAGAACAAAATAATGAAATCGATTGTTTTATTAACACTGAAAAGGACTAGGTCAAACATATCAAAGAACATTAAAAAGATTTTGTTGGTCTGCGACAATGGATTATGGATCCTTAAATCTCATGACTCCTAGTACAATTCCAGAAAAACAAATCATTCAGAAGACTAAAAAGAAAGAAGTGGAGAAAAGACCTCCAGCAGAAAAGAAGAAACAGTCATGTTCTAATGATAATACTGGCATTGGAAATGAAAAAAAACAAAAAGCACTCATGGATGATGAAAAAATGCAAGAACCTACTCTGATAATGAAGATAGATTGTGGTAAAAAATATAATTATAATATTTGCAGATCCCATGTGAAAACCATTAGTGCTATATTGTCACACAAGAATGCTCTTTAAAATAGGTGCTATTGTTGTGGAAAGATGGGACACTCAAAAAATGTGTGTTCTATAGCCAAGAGATACCGAAGGGAACAATAACAACAGTGGCATCTAAACAGAGCTAAATATCATAGAACATACATTGAAGGTCATTGTTTTTGGTGTGGAGGATTTTGTCACATGGCTTGATATTTCACATCAATCATTCAAATAAATGTTCAAAAACAAAACACAAGCAATTTTATGTAGCAAGTTAGGGAGTCTACATGTGAACTGAAAACTCAAAATCTATTTGTAGCTTTGCAGGATGAAGCTGGTCCAACACACTCTAAGGAAGATTTGATTCTCCAAACAACATCGAGTGTGAAGTCGAAGACATGGATCAAAAAGATAAATGATTAGAAGGAAGTAGTTAAGGAAAATTTCCCTTAATGCTTCAGATCATTCAGGATTATGGATCCTTGACAGTGGTTTCACATCCCATATGACATGTAAAAAGGATCTCATTATAGACATTAAATATGAAAGAGAAGGTGTTTTCAAGTTTGGGAATAATGAAGGGCTGAAGATTATTGTTTCTGGAAAGGATAAATATGGGGGGGAATAAATGAGACATGTTGATGTCTTGGTAGTAGAGCGTCTCAGTCATAACATGCTCAGTGTCAGTTATTTATGTGACTCTGGGCACTATTTCCGATTTACAAAGAAAATGTGGGTTGTGAAAGAAAAAGATGGAGCTGTTGTTCTACAGGGAAAGAGGACAATGGGAAATATTTACCTTGTAAGTGTGGAAGAATATATTTGTCTCTTATCTAGATAGGTCAAAAACAAGATGTGGAATAAGAGACTTGGTCATCTATATCACCCATCTCTGGACGATCTTATAATGTGTGATACTACCAGAGATCTTCCCAAATTATCATGTGATCCTACTCCAAAATGTGATGCTTTACAACAAGGGAAGATCGTCATAAATACATAAAATCCAAAGGAATAGAAATCAACTAGAGTTCTCGAATTGTTGTATGATGATGTTTGTGGAACAATCTCACAACGAGCCATAAATTGGAAAAAGAACTATTTCATTTTCATTGATGAGTATAACATAATTTCTTGGGTATTTTTCGTTACCCATAAGACATATGTGTTCAATTGAATTATAGAATATATGAGGGAATAAGAAATGATGATTGGGAAGAAAATTCGGATGTTTCATACCGATTACAATATAGAATTCACAAACATCCAAGTAGAAGACTATCTCGAAAAACATGGGATAAGGCATCATGTTTCATCCTTGAGGCCACCCCAGCACAATGGAGTAGTTGGAAGGAGAAATTGGATCATCAACAACATGGACAGAACAATCCTTATTGAAAAGGACCTACCAAAGAATGTATGCAAGGAAGCATTTTTTGCATCGGTCTACATTTTGAACATGGCTTTGTTGTGTTCAAAAGAAGGGAAGACTCCATATGAAATGTGGTATGGAAAGAAAACAACATTGAAATACTTTTGAATATTTGGATGTAAGTGTTAAAACCTCAGCATAGAAACCACATGAAGTTTGAATCACAAGGAGATGATGGGATAGTACTTGGATACTTTGGTAAAAGAAAAGAATATAAATTTTTCAACAAATGGTTGGAAAAAATTTCTAATAGAAATGATGTAACTATTGTGTAAAATGAATATAATTTTCAACAGCATAGTGAATAGTTTCATGATGAAAGTTTTGAAGATGATAGTAACATAGGAGGAGTAGAAGTGGGAGATGATGACTTTGAATAAGACACTGATGATGAAAAAGAATGTGTCACATCTGTGTCTACAATGAAGCCAAAGTGTCAAGGTGAAATTTATAGGTAGAATATCATTAGTGATCAGAAGACTTTTTTTTAGACAAGAAGAATGAATTCACTCCAGCAAACATCTTTCTTATCTCAAGTAGAACCAAAATATTTTGCAGATGCAGCTAAAGATGAAAATTGGGTTCAGGCTATGAATGAAGAGCTTGATTAGATTGAAAAGAACCAGACGTGGGTGATTGTTTCAAGGACATCATATAAGAATTTCATTAGGACTAAATGAGTTTTTTCTCTATAGGATGAACGAATATGGTGTAGTGATTCGAAACAGAGCACCACTGGTGTGTAAATGATACTCCCAAATAGAAGGAATTCATGTTAATAAGAAATTTGCACTGGTTGCAAGGATGGAGACAATCAAGTTATTTTTAGCCATAATAGTTTAAAGAATGTTCAAAGTGTTCTATATGGACATCAAATCTGCATTTTTGAATGGTGTTTTGGAAGAAGAGGTGTGAATAAAGTTTATCGATTAAAGAAATCACTATATAGGTTAAATAAAGCACCAAGAGCATGGTACTCAAGGCTGGATCATTATTTGAAAAGAATGGATTTCAACGTGTGGGAGTTGATTACAATTTTATGTCAACAACAACAACAATCAAAGAATGATGGTGTTCGTTTATGTCAATGAAATAATATTCAGTGGATCAGATGAAGCTCAGTGCAAACATTTTTCTGAATTAATGAAAAATGAGTTCCAGATGTAAATGATTAGTGAGCTATCATTTTACGTTGGATTACAGGTAACACAAGGAAGTAATGGAATTTTCATTTCTCAAACCAAATACACCGAATAGGTTCTGAAATGGTTTGGAATGGGTAATTCCATGGAAATGAGGTCTCTGGTTTCTACCCGGATGAAATTATCAAAATATGACAGTGGCAGGGCAGTTAAAATCATTGAATACAGGCATATTATCAGCAGTTTATTGTACCCAACAGCAATATGACATGATCTTATTTTCTCCACATGTCAAGAAGAAAATTAACAAATAAATATAAAATAATGCCACATGATAGTATAGAAAATAATACTTAGGTATATCAAAGGAACTGAGGATTTCACTATGATGTATAATGACAAATCTCAATCAGTGTTATTGGGTTTCACAGATGCAGATTGGGCCGGATCAGCAGATGACAGAAAATCAACGTCAGGGGTTTCCTTCTATCATGTTGGATTGTGTATTTATTGTATAAGCAATAATCATGATTTATTTTCATTGAGAACCATATCAGTTGAGTATATTGCGACCACTCAAGCATGCACACATTTATTGTGGATAAATCAGCATCTTGAAGATATGGGATTTTATGTAAAGTCTCTGATCATAATCCAATGTGATAACTCAAGTGCTATAAATATCTGCAAAAATATCATCCATCACTAAAGGACAAAGCAGATTGAGATAAAGTATCCTTTTATCAAGGCGCATGTAGATCAAATAATCGGGATGTTTTAGTATGTGCCTACAGAGCGTCAAATTGTACATATCCTGACAAAGGCCTTACCCAAATATGCATCTGAAAGGCATCGACAAACTCTGGGAGTTATTTCGGCTCCCCATATTTAAAATATTATGGATGTGGTACCCCCCACCCCCACTCTACCCGAGGTATGATGTGCTTTTCCCTAATGTGCAGATATGTGTTCTCTACTCTATTATAGACTGAAAAGGAGTGACCATTGGGTTCGTTGACAAATGGGGTAAAAATAGTGATGGTTCTAGGGGGATATAGTGTAGCAATTTGATAAATCATGATAGATTTGGGGAGATGATAATAGGTTGATCAGTGAGAATGGGGCAGAGCAATGTGACAGGGGGAGAATATTTAATCTGGCGATGATTGAAGTGATTGATCAAAGAACATATATCATGACAGCAGAGGATCGTGATAAAAGAAGATGATTTTTGTTGGAATGAGGAAAAAATATTTAAACAAATTGGTTTCAGTTTGGTGTCAACAATGGGTGTCAGATTTTAAGTGATTCATTGATGGAAATTTCGTTTACTCATGTTTCCAATGTCGAGCATTGCTCATGTTGGCTTAGAGTTAGTGTTGACTAATTCCATCATCGTTATCGTAATCACAATAGGAGAATTATGGTTGATAAACTAATGAGGTATCTATTTATGGAAGATTTTTCAACAAACCCAAAGAGGGATATGGTTGGGGAAAATCCATCAAGGCATCATTGACACATTTTTTAGGTGATAGTGTGTTGGAAAAGGGGACATCTTTGCTGTGAAGGTTGATAAAGAAAACCATGAAAAACAAATTTGATGACAAAAGGGATTTTATGGTGACATGTCGAGATCAAGGGATGTGGTAAATGATCTATGTTTTATTAAAGAACGTTGATAAAGGAATGGATGATCTAGAGGCGGTACAGAAATAGAAGATACAAGGTGGCACCATTGACTTGAAGGATAATAAATTTGAGCACCAGATGTTTTTCAAGGTCACAACATCAAAAAATGACAAAGGGAAAAAGGATGCCCAAGTTCTAGGGTTGGCCGCACAAGTGGAATGCATGGTAGAGACTTGCACGCAGAAATATGTGCGCCGAGGGGAGACTTGTTCACCGTCGCACATGGTGTTCAAATGCCTATAAATAGATGTTGACCCATCCTCAATCAATAAAGAGTTTAACACATAGATAAATCAGATCTCTCGTCGTGAAGGTGTGGTGGTCGCGCTAGTGGTATGTGGTCGTGCAAGTAGAAGTTGTGCACCAGGTGATTGTTGTGCGCCTATGGTGGATTGGGCGAGTAATGATGTGAGTCACCCAAATCTTGAGTTGATGAAGGGGATGTCTCACATGTTTTTTGAGGTGAACTTGAGCACTAGTTTTTAAGAATCACAAATGTTGTTGGTTGCATGGAAATATTGGTTTGGGCCTAAAGGGTCTGAGTCGTGCTTGTTTGGAGATGTAGAAGCTTGTGTCGCCGAAGCGGTTGACGTGGACTTGCACGCCAGTTATAACATGTGCGTAGAGACTTGCGCGCTAGCATAGATAAGGGTGTCAGGAATGGTTGATTCCGGACAGAGATTCTGGGCAGCATAGACGCTGGAATATTGTTCGATACCTTCGGTGCAAAGTGAGATTCATCTACATGTGAAAGATGGACATAAACAGAGCATCCACAAACAACAGGGGATGTATTCATTAGTGATAATGAATAGACCTACATATCTATAAATTGTGAGTGGATCCTTTCTAGATTAGTGAGAAATGGAAGAGGTAGAATGTGATCCTCTCAACTGGAAGTGAGCCACAGATAGTGAAATAAGGAATGACCCTTGGGAAAGCAGCGAGCTGACCCTAAACAATGTAAAGGCAGTGAGGCTAAGAATAGATGCGATCTATCCCGAACCATGTAAACTGTAGTGTGATTATAGTGTATTTGGTTAATCTTCACATTTATGATGTATGCTTTGTGGACGTATCCCATTGAGGGTGAACCAAGTAAAAATTATTGTGTCATGTGCATGATTTACTTTCTATTTATATAGTGCAATGGAAAGAGAGAGAAGAGTATTTTTCATAACAGTGAAAGAAGATCAGAACTGACATTAATTTTAAACTAGTCATACCCTGATTCACCCCCCTCTCAGGATATTCAGCCTTGTGGACCTAACAATGTAACTATTATTTTAAATTGATTATATACACATTGAGTCCTAGAGATAACAACATGTGCTGAATTGATGTGTGGATGATTCCTACAACTATCAAATGTCTTATGGATAGCTTCCCTATGTGTAAATGATGTATATTCATCCACTTATTACTTTATCCTATAATATAAAACTCTATAATTTCTTAAATAAAAAAATACCATTTACAAAAAGATGTTTTATTTAAAATAATTATAAAAAATCCTAATAATATAATTTTTTACTGTTTTATTCAGATCGATAAGAATAAATTTTATGATAAAAATAAATTTTATTCTTCATTAAATATTACTCAACATATTATAAGAAAAAAAAATTTAGTATAATATAATCTTCAGATGAAATTAGACTATAAAAACCCAATTCCCTTATACTGTGTAGCTCTAGAGTTGTTGATTTTTTATTCTTCTTTCTCTACCATCTCCATTACATTCTCTACCTTCACACTAACATTAATCCAGTGGTGTGGATAGTTTATCTTGATGTAGTTGGTGGAAATAGAGTCGGCGAGTTAATAACATGTTTCAATGATGTAATTCTCAAAAAATGGATGGAATTTCCAATTTTATTGAACAAAATGAAGTACAATTGTCATCATCTTCATCTCACCTCTGATACATTTATTACATTATTTTTTTGTTTGAATCACATCCTCAAACTCTTGGGGACAAGATCCTATTTTTCTGAAAATAATCCCATTAGTATTCACCCATGGGGTGACTAAGGATTAGAGTACTATAAGAAATATAATATAGATGGGGTTTGAGTCTCAAAAAAAATGTAATAATAAATTTTCCTGAGATTAAGCTGATGATGATGTCAAATGTACTTTATTTTTTTCTATAATTGGTGAAATGACTCACATTTTTGATAATTACACCATTGGATCTTTTCATTAACATGAAGCATCTATTTCCACCAAATCCCACCTGAGAAAATCTCTACAAAAAAATTGAAACAATTAAGGGAAGGGTGGGAATTAATTGGAGATGATGGAGATGGAAGAATCATAATATGCAACTGTTGTCTTGCACAACCCGGGGGTATTGGGTTTCTATAGTGTTGTTTCTGTAGAAAAGTGTATGTTACTGAAATTATTATTTTTTCATTTGACATGAAGGAAGAGTTAATGATTATTTACATTAATTTATATATGTGAATTAATCCACAATGATTTTAATAAAAAAATAATAAAATTATTCGATGTGTATTTTATATATTGTTTTGTTTAATAATTTTTGTAATAGGTTTTATTTTATTAATAATATGACTTGGTTTTATATGATTGGATAATGAGGTTGATTTAAATAAGTTAATTGTTAAAAATTACCTGACTTTGGTCATAATATTGAACTTGGTAGACAACTTAAATAATCAAAAACTATAAAATGGGGGTCCCTAATCCTTGAAATCAATGTTGTCAAAGGCGCATGATGCAATAAGGCACGAATGTCTCTAGGAGATGTGGAGTGAGTTGCAACTATGGAACATCAGTAAAAACAAATATATTTGTATATATGTTTCTTATAATTACAATTATATTGATATATATATTTTCCTATTCTTTTTCTTTTAACATAATAGATATTTTTTTACATTTTACAACAATTATTAATATATGTATTTATATTTCTTTTAATAATGTATTTATTATTTTGGATTGTATTTTCAGTTTTTACATGGGGTTTCCATTTCCACAGATGATGTCATGTTGTCTTCTTCTCTAGTGGAATATTAAAATGGTGACAATAGGATGATGTGCGACATAGGTGCTCTTCAGTGGTGGTGGGGAAGACGGGGGTTTCTTAATGCCACAATTTCAAAGATCGCTTGCACCCAATATTTTCTTCCTTTCTACCAAATATGATCACCTCTACCCTACCCCTGACTTCCATGATCTCATGACCCTACGGTTTCTACCACCATGGTGCACCTTTAATGTTATTGGCTATATAGATCCTATTGAGTTTGCACATGAGGTGTTCGCCTTTGGCACACTTCGGTGAGGTCACACCGAGTTTTCCTCACATCGCCTCATGACAAGGTACAGTATCGTGCATCCCTTTGACAAAACTGTTATATACAAAAGTAAATAAATTTCATCTACCTAGTGATTATATATATATGTCATATGTATATATGTATTTATTAAATTAGTATATTTATTTGAAAATAAATATATATATATATATATTATTTATCATATTTAAATTTATTTAAATATTTATTATGATATTCGACGAGTGTGTATATATATAATACTATTTATTCTATTGAAAATAAAAAATACAATAAATAATAATTTAGAAATTACGTTAATTAAAAATATTAACTATTCGAGGAATTTTTTTATAAAATAATATTTTTTAAAATTTGGATATTTTAATTAATCCAGAAAATGTATATATAGTTAATTAATTTTATTATTTTTAACATAACATGAGTTGATGATATTTTATTGTTTATTTATGTATAAGTTTATTATTATTGATTTAATGTATAAATAATCCAAAAATTTATAAATAGAAATAAAATGATGAGTCCCAAAAAAATAATTTCTATTATATTGAATTTGATAACTCCTATTATATATTTATGGAAGAAATGTTGTTGAATCGTAATGATTAAATAACGGAAAAATAATAAGCATTGACCCATCCTTGAGATTATTGGCATGTCCATAATGATGTTTTCATAAAGAAATAATACACATCAATATGATATATCCGAAAAAAGGATAAAAACATAGCGACCATTGCAACATATATCCCATACACATTTAAACATATAAAAAATTAAACTAGAATTTATATAAACAAATTCAATTAAATGATTTGAGTAAAATAAGATTCTGTTGGTACCTTTCAACATCAACTAACTGATAATTGGGTTGTTATATCAATTTTCTTCTAAATATAATTGTTTATATCCAAGACCTCATTGATTTCTACAATGGATGAAATATTTATTTTATTCATTTATCTACTGTCCTGAGGTGAATCACTATGATTTTAAATGAATGATTAAATCATTATTGATGAGAAAATTGGGGTATAGATGTTGAAAATGAAGAAAAATGATTGAAGACTCAAATTTAAAAACCAAAACTAGATTTCAAAAACAGTAGTCAAACAAACACTGTATCATAAAGAAAATCACAATATTATAAAAACCCATTAAATAAATAGAGATTCCACAGAGGAAAAAAACCACGGGATCCTGATCTTGAAACACACAATACAAGAATAAAATATTAACCTATAAAGTAAAACAGAAGCCTACCTTTCTTGGATGATGAAAATAGGTGACCCAAGAATTCAGATCTAGATGTTTTCATTAGAAACCATACCTTTAACCGAACACCATTTTCCTGATGAAGTTTGAGTATCTGGTTGTAATGGGGTTTTTTTGTGATTCAATCATCATTTCACCGAGGATGTGTGTCATCAATTGGTGGATTCCACCGAAATCTCCTCATATCAAAATGGGTTCACAACATCTTAATATTTTTTAAATAGATCATCACACTTTTATTAGTTCTTATTATTTAAGCTCAGATAAAAGGTAAATTCATTAGGACTCTTTTAGAATTTATAATGGTATTTCATTATCAATGCTAATTTTGCAATGATATTGTCTCATTTTTATCAGTACTAAAAAAATCCAAGATAGTGTTTTGTTTTATTATGGATTATTACTTAAGCATTGTTAAATTATTTATAATTATAATTATAAATAATTTTTTTTAACATGTGTATATATATACTAAATAAATATATAAAATTATAAATATAGTAAATATATTCTTTATTTATATATATTTATTATATTTATTAAATTATTGTAAAAAATATTTACTAATATTTATTGATTTATTTATTTTTTAAATATATTTATATAAGTATTTATATTTATATAATTATAAATAAATACATTATAAATAATTATAAATATAAATATAGTAAATATATTCATTATTTAAGTTAAATTATTATAAATTTAATAATTAATTAAAAATATACAATTAGTTTTTTATATTTATGTAAATAATATTTAAAATATTTATTTATTTATAATTATAAATATAGTATGAAAATTTTACAAAAATTAATTTTTAAGTAATTTTTATATTATTTTATTATAAAATTTGATTAACATTATAAATCAATAACTGATTTTAAGTGAATTTTTGTTAAAAATGAGTGAAATTGAATAAATTTAAAATAAGTACACATTAATAATATTGAAAAAATGGATTTGTTTTTACTATGTAAATTGAATATAAAAATGAATTAAATACATATATATGAAATCAATAAAACACACATCTGATCTATGTTAAATTGAATAATCAAACGACATAAAATTATATGTAGATTACTCTATGAAATTAGTCAGCATTATTAATTCATATTAATTTTTAATTATAAATCCTTATTCACTAAATATAACATATAAATATATTCTAATAAAAATTCATATTTATATAAATTAATATATATATATTATAATATTTGTTAATAATATATATAATCATCTATTTGATAAAATATTTAATATTTATCTCAATTTACTAATTTTCAATTTTTATTTGATTAATATTCATATTTCAAATCCATATATATAATAACTAATATTTATTAGTATTTATAATTTATATATAGTATAATAAATTTAACCATTTTTATCATTATTTATTTATTTAACAAAACATGAAATAATTTTTGTAATAACCACATTTCTTATTTATTTTTTTTAATTAATTCATTTTATTTTTTATTCCTTTATCATTGCTAAAAAAGTTTGGATAATTGACTCCTCTATGAGCACACAAAATATAGCACTAATACTGGGTACCGTTTATCAGTGGTAAAAATAATGTGCTGATAAAAGGTATACATTAATTGTGCTAAAAATAAAGCGATGAAAAATGTCACCCTTTATTGGAAAAAAAAGTGCTGATAATAGGTTAAATTTACCAGTTTCTTCATTTGTGCAGATAATGATTCCATTTATCTATGAATTTTTCTAGAAATAATATATACATGCACTCCTAATGCCAGTATTGTATTAGTGGGCACAACAAGGTAATGATAATGACTGAAATTGTTGTGATAGGCTATTTTTATGTCATAATCGTTTACCCTAATGTAATGGAAAATAGATCGAAGATCATTCTATGAGAACCCCATATCCACTTTTAAATAATCAATCAGATATTCAATCTGCTGAAATGGATATTTTTTCTTTATCATCAATCGATTGAGTTTTGGATAATCAAAACACATGCAATGATAACCATCATCTTTCTTAGTAAAGTGAACTAGTGCTGCCGAAGGAGCAATGCTCATACATATAAATCCTACCTTAAGATGATCGACCAATTGGGACTTCAGCACTTTCATTTCATGCAGTTCCGTGTGGTACAAGGGAAATGATTTTGGTTCTGTACTAAGAAATATAACAATATAAAACCTATCCTCCACTACTTCGGTAAAAAGAGATATCAGATGGAAACATGTCGAAAAACTCGACGATGACTGGAGGGATATCACCACAAAACGATTCCAACTCCTGATTAAAGGAAAAAACAAACATCAAATTCAAAAAATCTAGATAAAAATTTCTTACTATACTCATCATCGTGTCCCATTCTCCTTCAAATACATGATATACACTATTGGGTGTAGTTAAGGTGACTCAACAAAGATAAAAATCAGTCTAATATTTATTGTTGATTAGCTAATCTATCCCAAACATGACATAAATTTATCTCATGACATGAATGAAAAAATTCAAAAAATTCTCGACATCTGTTTGTAAGAAAACATAAGCATGGAAATATAGAACATTCTTTATCATTATACGATGGGGTTTATTTATATTCAATGCACAAGATAATATAATCATATGAAGATTTGGAAGATTAACATTATAGGTTGAAATAATGGAATGAGATGCACATGTATCAAAGACGATAGTTACTATTGATTAAGCTACATTGATGGTACCTCTCAAAGTAATTGGATGATTATCTCCTTATGTTAGAGACACTTCTCGTATGTGAAATAGCATTATTCCCGATCCTTGTGGATGGAATCCTTTTTACGTGAAGAAAATGATTTCCCAACAGTTTTAGAATTTTCATATGATTCCATTACACTATGATGAGTGGAATAAACATGAAGGAACCTCTATATGTTATTTGAGCATCTGTAGGACCAAAAATTCTTCGGTACCATAGTAAAAACCCGCTTCGAATTTCCTTTATTACCAAATTAGAAATATATTAAATAACATTCTATAAGTACTTATGGTCTTTTAGAAAATCACTTACATGAGGAAACACTATGATATTTATCATGCATCCACTTTATCTTAGATTAATGAACACTAGAAATAAAAGAAAAAGAATCTAATGAAAAACCTCACATACTAGACAGGTCCATCATGACCATCACTTCTCTATCATGTACATCAGCATAAGAAGAATTCATCATTTAGAAAAATAATGATTGAATATTTTGGTGAAGGAAAAAATCGAAACATTTCACTTTCATGTTCTCATTCGATAATATATCAAATGAAAAATTTAAATGCTCAGAAAAATGGTTTTGATACTACTTCATGGTCCTCTCATACTACTTGAGTGTGATGAACATAGTGACTTTTCTAAAAGAAAAAGATATAGAATGAATTGTTTAGTGAAATGAACTTTTATGCATATCCACTATGATACCCATGCTTCGTTCTCATTACCATATGTTACACCATATATTTCTTGGACATTTTTGAATAAAGGTGGAATAGTTCACAATAATTTCATTACCGGTCTCCTAAACTAAAAAATCTTCTACATTCATCTCATCCACTCCACAGAATCATTATCATCATTTTAGTAGTATAATGGATTTGGATTCTGGAAAAGGAACTCTAGAGAACTAATAATTAGAACGTCCATATAAGGTTCCATAGCTAGATCCAGAATGGAAATTACAATTTGTGCATGTCCCATAACATGTACTTCTTGCACAATCAACTCAATCAGAATCAGGTCCACATGTGGATTTACACAATATTCTTACCAACAACTTCCTCCTACAAATGATTAGAATATCTTCAAGGAGTCACAATAAAAAAGGATCATCCCTAAAAATTACATAATCCTGAATTATGTCAATAATTCTCATTGAAGATATTTTTAGTATTATCATTAAAGAGAATTAGGTCATAAATATTAAATAATAGTCCCATACATTAAATGTGAATAGTTATACTCAGTATCCAGTATTTATACAATGTAAATAACTTTTAACAAAAGTTGATTTATTTTAATTGAAAAAAGTATTTTTTAAATATAACTTTCCCATACTCATTCTTATACTATGGGGAAAACATCATAAAAACATGATATGAGCATTAAAATCTCAGTATGGAATATAAAATACAGAACAAAACCATTATTCAATGAATTTTTAAGACCCGTGAAATAATTTAAAAAAAACATACTCTTCACCCATAAAACAAAAAATATATTGTCTAAATCATTTAATAATTGAATTCCTACAAAACATCAAAGAAATTATTTATCCTAAAGGTAACCTGTGGTATCCACATCATACTAGAATTATATATTTCATTGTTATATAGGGATGAACCTTCATGGTTACATTTGGAATACCCATCACAGTATATTCACTCAATCTCTTAGGAGAAACCTTAACGTTTACCTCTTTCACATCACCCAATTCATTGGAGTGTTATCATGGGATCACCCACCCTTGGTTTATCATAGAACCACACATATACAAAATCAATTCTCAATAAACATATCATAATGAAAACACATGAACAATTATAATGAAAAAAATAACAATTCCACATTTAAATCATACGAATGAATTTCAAAATATTGATATAATCAATCTATTCTAAAAAAATTCAACACAGAAATACCTAAAAAAGTAATATTGTATATAATTTTCTTTTTAAAATAAATACATCTATAAAATGATTCCATTTATAAAATAATGGCCACCATGAAGGAAAAGGTCATCTTCTCTTTATACATTAAATAAAATTCTCTTTTGGTTGTTCTGTAATATTATTCGTAGAAGAAGATTCCATTTGAATACCACTGAATTAAACTAAACTAAAAAGGGCATAATTATTCCGTGTATAAAATAAAGCGATGTATATTATCAAAATATTAATATTATGTTCGAAAAATATATGTTTTTATTGAAAACGGCATTTTCATTTAATGAATGTTTTAGGTGACATATATAAAATAATTATAACTGTACGAAAAATCAATTGAATATTTTTATTATTCAAATTTAAATTATTTTAATCACTTTTATATTCAATTCTGGTATAAATGTTTTATAAATTTTGGACACTTTCTCTTTGTAAAAGCACATTCTCATCATTTATGTTTGATTAAATTGAAAAAGAAATAAAAATAATTATTTGAATTTGAATAAATGTATTCCATATTATAAATTAGATTAATTTATATTACATAATAATTTCAACATAATTATTGGTGAATGTAAAATTAAAAATAGTTAAAATTTATTTTTTTACTTAATGTTAAAATATTTTAGCTGGTGGTTGACCCAAAAAGAAATGGATAAATGAAATTGAAAAATTTCTATAAGACATTGTATATACATATTTCGACCATATAACCTGTAAATATTTATATTGGAACATTTTTTAGCATTTTGACATGTAATAATATTGGTACACATTATTATATTAAAAAATTCCATGTCTATCCTCTCCCCCACTTTTAAAAGGCCACCATTCTTATATTAAATTAACAATTAGAAAATCAATTTTTTCATCCAATATATTCAAAAATATCATCCTTACTTCAAAACCCACATCATAGAGGAATTTTTATTATCATAAATCCTATTTTGAATGGATTTAGGTTAAAAATAACGTTGTTTTCTGTCCAATAGGTAATGATTTAAAATAATAATTTTAGTTTAATTAATCTTATTACTCCTTAACATCATATTAAATAATGCTGACATAATAAATGTAGTATATACCATATATTTAGATTCTATTATGCTAATGGAAAAAATTTTACCCATATAAAATTCCATCAAATGGGAATTGAATTTTTTATCATTTTACGATAGACTACTACGTCACCAACAAATTTTATTCATTTTCAATAACCACCTATCATTAAATGTTCATAATAATGGATTTAATACTTTTATATTATATTATTATATTATTATACCATTTTAATTATAAGACCTCATATACCATCTTTCCTCTCATCCCATTGGGAAATAATAATTTCACTTGTGTGTACAAAAGACATAAACCATAAGAACTGATGTAATGTGATTCTAATTTCAATTTTACATGGATGGTAATAATGAATAATTAAATGAATATATATTTTATTTTTAACATAATAATAATTTTATAATTATTATTTCACACATACCCTTTGAAATTTAATATAATTAATTTATTTCTTATCATTATATTGTAATCATCATTTAATGTAATTCCATTTTAGGGATTATGATGCAAACATACCAAAGTGGTGCGTGTTTCATGATACTATCTCATTTTTTCACGATTGTTTTTGTTTATGATTTCAATGGAGAAATATTAATAAATATAACTCAAGAAAATCATGATTTATCATTTTATCTGGTCATTTCATATAAATAAATCCTTTTCCTACCTTGTCCTCGATTAATATATTAACAAATAAAAATCATTTTTTAATGAAAACTGACTTTATTTCTCTCATCTATCGACAACCCTTTTTTCTTAAGTATCCATATTTTCAAAAATTGATTTATAAATATTACAATGTTTTAAGGTATTTTTAATCCAATGTTTACCCTTCTTGACTTTGAATATTATATTTTAATAGGAATTATCATGTTGGTTTCTAAACTTGATGCAATTGGATTTTAACAAAAATTTGAAATCATTTATTCTTTTAACATGTATAGTATTTAATGATGTCAAGTACACTCAATGTTTTAAAAATTCCTATTTATTTTTCAAATATTTTTTTAAAAAATGATTTCTAATATTATTTATGAATTATCACTTTTAAAAAGTGACATTCAAATATATGTTATTTTTCTAAAGAAAAGTTCCTTCTATACTTTCAAAATAATTTTCCATATAAGATGACATAATATCGTGTTAACTACAATTTAAATTTTATATGGTTAAATGATTCAATTCTTAGCACTACTATTGATAGTTAATTTTTAAGATTAAAAAATATTTATGAAACTTGATAATATATTTCAGGTTATGATATGATGAATTTTTGATGAATTTAATTTTACATCACTAAATCTGATATGCGGACTATTTTGTGATCATATAGAACATAATTTTATGGATAATGTGTCGTGTCATATGTGTATATCTCTCTAATTCATTGGGTAATGAATAATGTTCTGTGAGCTCTTATGAAACATGATAGGTTATCACATGAAAAAAAATATGTTACATGAAGATATCACCAGGCCAAAGTACGTAAATGGGTGGTTATCCCAAAAATAACATGTTATGAATGTTTTGGTAGGTATCCAAGACATAGGGTTTTCAATGATTATTCATTTTCCATAGTTATAGGATTTATTCAAATGATATATTCTCATGGATCATGTTCTTTGATTTCATTATGATTCATGTATAATGAACATCCAATATTTAGGTTATAAGTCAATATTAATGTATTTTATGTATAAGGTATGGATTTAAGATTTTATTCTAATATTCTCAAACCCTTATGAACAGGTTATGATTATATATCTCACTTTCTTAAATCTTAATGAGCATTTAATATCATCCTTTAATTTATCCCTTTCCTCAGTCTCTGAAAAAATATATTATGTATAAGATGTATAAGAAGTGTTGTCCTTATAAATATCATAGTGGGAGATGATGTAGTGAAAATATGAACCCATTTTTTATGTATCTAGGATTCCAATTCCCAAATAAATTTATAATCCTCATGCGTTTGTTAGTGTAATTTATTGAATATTCATCTAAAAATATGTAATATCTTTGTATCAAAATCTATGGTTATTATAAGTAGTATTAGAGGGTAGTTTTAGTTATCCTATGGATACAATGATGAAAAAAGCATAGTAAAATCCTTAGGGATATGTCTATGGATAAGTCTACTATAAAGTATAAATGAAGGATGAATTTCATGATTATTGATAATGGATATATTTAATGTATTTCATGAAAGAGAATAACCAAGAATGGATACTACAAGTGGATGAGTTTTTTTGGATAGATGTACCTAGTGTTAATTAATCCCAAAATGGTGTGTCAGTCATGATTGTTACAATACATGGAACATGAAAATGGTCCCCACTGTGCATCTATTTTGACACTACAAGTTGATTTGTTTTTGAAATTCCCAAATCACTTTTTTCAAAATCATGACTGATTTAAATAATAACCATGAATTACTTAGGTTATGTCGAAAGTTCAACATGCTATAAAGAAGAAATGGGTATTTTGGCATCCAATAAGTATTTCATCATGATTATGTGGACTCCCACTACTATTATTGACACTCACAATATTATTTTGATTTATTTAAGAGTTTAATCATGAAATAAACATGTTGATTCTAAATTAAATATACAATGAAATGATTTTCCACTTGGGAATCCAATTTTTTTGGGAGATGGAATCAGAAATATTATAGCTATGCTCACATAACATTCTAAAGATAATGAATCATGTTGATATTATGTATATGAAATGTAGATCTGAATGTTTATTGGTTTCCATCATGAGGATATATCATTGTAATGACTCTAATTTTTTGATTTATTATATTAGAATATTATTAGGAATAATTTATCAGTCAGATTCTAAAACGACTCAAAAATAGGATTTCTGGTGAGACCGAAATTAATATTTCCACACTCGTAAAGATATTAGTATCACAAAAAATTGTTTTCATTAAAAATTTAAAAACTCCCAAAAATAAATTCAGATAAAAAAAATGATGGCATCATTGTGATGAGAGAATAGGTTTTTCCCTAGGCGCAACATAATCTAGGTCGGCATTAGGCATTGGACTTGTGAGGCTTCATCGGTCGATAATTAAATAAATATAATTTTACATATTTAATTATTTAATTGAAGTACTAACATACTGCATAACCATATAAATTGATAAGATCAATTGGGTTGAATTGTTGGAGGAGATGGTATAAAATAACATTATATAATGATCAGATCGAGGATCATAGTACCATTAGAGTTCATATATCTAACTAACGATGAAAAACCATTATTTTTTTTAGAGACCCGTATCTTGACGTACATGGACATTACATTACTTTTGCGGAATACTTAGTACATAAAAAAAACACACACACAAGGATCGTAATAGTTTAGTGTATTTGGAAACACGGAACGTAATCTTCTAATCGTGGTGAAAGATCTTCAATATCTCCCATAAAGATCTCCTTTTTTTTACCTAAAACCTTTCTTTATATCCTGGGGAAAAGAAAACATAAAAGGGTGAGCTCAAATGCTCAGTAAGGGTATACAAATGAAAAATCAATCACATCATATTCATAACTTTTGGAAATCTTAACCTGCAAAAGAGAGCATAATTTCAAAACATGGGATAAATCATAGTAGTGAAATGAAATCCCAATAATCATAACATAAAACATGAAACTTTGTGGCATACACACATAATCATAGAGAATCATTTCTTGTTAGTCAAGACCCATTTCCAAGAATATCTTAGTGGACAAAGTCCCTTTCTGAATCGAGTAACCCTCGTTTCAGTCCTGTTTCACTGAACCGGTATAACCTACCATTTCATCCATGTCTATCTCATGAGATATAAAATCATTACCCAATGAATTGGAGGGAGATATAGGTCCCACCCATCTCATAATGAATCCTTTCTTATGTGTGCCACAAAATCATAAATCATACATCATTGCATAACCCATGTAATAAAAATGGGATTCTTAAACAACATGACATCATAAATCCATTCATATAAGATAAAGGAATTCATAAACATAATTCCATCACAACATAGTAAAATCAATGTAAAAATATGGATAGAAACAGAACCCTTTATTATCTTAGATGAAAAATAATTTTGATAAAACACTTGAATTGAATTCGTGAGGAAAATATCCTTTTTTCTTCAAAATAAATTTCTTTTCACAAAACATCATGCAATTTTAAAAGAAAAAGATTTTATTGAAAATAGTCATGAAATATTTTGGAGGAAGGTTCATGAAAATAAGACTTTATAAAACCGTAAAAATCCGTTCGTGCCGTATAAGTTAAAAAAAACATTTTTCGTACTTTTGTCGGAAAAGTCAAAAAGTACCTCGTATAAAAAAACGACAAAAGATTCCATTCATATCTTTTACTAAAAACTCATAGAAGGGTAAAATTGGTTTTAAACAATTGTAGGTGGATGGAAATAATATTACATATTGAGAAAACATGGATGTGGATGATAAAATACACCCCAGTAAATACCAACGTATAAACAATCTCGGATAAAAATGAGATTGTGATATTTCCCTTACCTTAGGTCCGATTTGCTTTGTACGTGTCCGAAGCTCCTGTATAATGGTTTAAATAATGTCATTGACTTATTAAAGAATCATATTCATTGTTATGATATCATTTATGGTTCACTTATGACATTATATTACCCGTTCTTTTGTAAATTCCATGTTAAAGAAGCGTTTTGGGTAAAATCGTCTCATTTGTCGTTCGTGTTTTTAACTTGTAATTATTCATATGATTACTTAGATCATGATTACTTAATTCCATAATATAAAACATGATTTATATATATATATTCATAATACACATATATAATAAATCAGTAAATGGAAAGAAATACACCGTTCGTGGAGACGGTAGTCCGTACGTACGCATGAACGATGTTTTCGTTTCCTTATTGAATTGAATGGAAATAAGTAGATGACATACATATAAAAATAAATAATTCCAGTATTATTAGGTCATATATTTCAATAGTACTTATTATATATACTTTATAATCATTCATGAATGGTTAATCATTGAGAATGAATCTCATCGCGTCGTGGGGACGGTATTCCGTACGTACGCACGCGCGGTGATGTCCTTTTTCCGTAGGATGGATAGAATATTAATTAGAGTTGTTTCATATTTATAATAACATATCAGTATATAAGAAATACTGATGTTATTACTTTATCATGAAACTACTAAATAAGAAGAAGTTGAAGAAGAAAGAAATTGAAAAAGATCGGTAATGGATATTACCTCTTTTTGACGCGCCTTTTCTTAGCCTCCACTTAATGAACTATGGATGGTCTTTGAAGAAGACCAGGACCTCTATGATGATACTAGGGAAGTGGAGAAGGGATTTTTGCAGGGGTTGGCCGAGCTTGAGTGCTCAAATTGGTGTGAGGAGGAGGGGGAGGAGGTACCCTTTTATAAGGGAAGAGAGGGGCACCTTAGGAATTCTTAAAATTATTAAATTATAATAAATCTAACCCCACTTAAAAACCACCCAAAATGACTCATATTCGAAGATTATATGATATAGGGTTGTAATCTCATCAACCAATCAAATTTAGACATGTTTGGATCTTATTTTAAACCTTTACATTTTGATTTATCCTTATTTAATCTATTTAAGTTTATTTGTGGTAATAAAATTCTAAATTTTAAATTATAACAAATAATTACTTATTTGTTGTGAATTTTCCATAATTGTTTACTTTATAACATTATAGACCATATAAATATAAATTTATAATTTTTAAATAATTTTGTGATTTTTAAACAATTTTATAATATGTTATTTTTGTATAATATCAATAGTGTCAATTTTGACACTATTCATTTATTTGAATTTAAATCAAATATATACAGAAGATATGTTAGAAATAAAAGCATTAATATATTAATAAAAGGTCATATGTATCTATAAAATTAGTTTATCACATTAAATAGTTCATATAATATTTATTTTATTATTTGTAAAACCATTTATTTGGTTTATCTCTTAATAAAATAATTACTATATCATTTTTGTATAATTATTTAATATACATATTTGTTGTATAAAAATTTAAAATAAAATTCTATGATGAAGATAAATATATTAACTTTCACAATAATACTTTTACAAGAATTTATCATCTTAAAATCACAATATTTAAATTGTTATATTTATTAAATTATGAAGGTGACAACTTTGGCATCATTTAAAATAAAATAATATAAGTGTCATAATCGATTTTATAAGGCTCCAAATGGTCACATATTCTACCATTGGATGCTTATGGTTTACATTTACATGTCCAATAAGTTTTGGTTAGGTATTTGTGCATTTTATTGTCACTATTAGTTTAAGAAAAACAATATTCTTGATTTTTCACTAGATAAACAATTTCTGCATCACTATTGTGTCATAATTAATGATAATTATTTAATCCCTAAAAATTATAAATAAATTTATATGATGTAGATAATTTCATTAGCTTTCTGGAGACTATTTATGTTCGAAGTTTCATGAAGTTTATTACTAAATTAAAATTAATATACTTATAAAATTTAAGAGAGTGACATGTTGTCACTTTCTTTGGTTTTAATAATAATTAAGTTATTTTCATGGGAAAATGTCCATTAAATGATTCTAATCCGACCCTTAGGTGATATGGGTCGACCTTTAGTCATCCAATAGGATTTTGACATTTTTTAGGGTAATTTTAAAATATTATATTTACCCTTAATTACCCGATTTACCTTTAACTATGGTAAATAAAATTTACCGTAGTTACTATTCATAATTCCCAAAAATAAAAAGTAGCTTATTAACATAATTTGGACCCACTGATTCAAAATATGGAATCCATTTTTCTAAATTCAATACACAAAAGATGCAGAAATTAAATTAAAATTAATCCCGTTGTCGAAAGAAAACGGGTTTTTCTTTAAAACATTGCAAAAGATTGAATTGATTTAACCTACGAATTCAAGGTAAAATCAATGCTAATGACATACATTATATTAAATGGTAAAAATATATTATATTTATACTTTAAAACCATTCAATATTATAATTTAACCACATAAGATATTACGATGAAAAAAGTTGTTTTTAATTAAAATATAGCGTGTTTTTACTATTCATTAAAATATGAAAGTTATCGGAAAAATATCAAAACTTTATGTAATGTAAATTATTATATCCTGATTCAAAAGAAGAATATTATTTTGTCAAATTGAACATATAAACATGTCAAAAACCAGATTTAAAGTGGGTGCGCCATCCAAAGGCGGCAAAACTGCATTTTTTTGAAAAATACTTATTTTACCCGAAAAGTTATTTTGTTCTTATAGCATGTTCTAGAAATGTGTAAGATGAATAATAATGTAATAAAATTCAAAATTTAGTTAATACTATTCATAACGGCTAGTTCATGACAATATTATAATAATATAACATTGTTTATTAAAACCCGGTATTGCGTACAACACATGCTATCGAGGAAGGTCGCGATCGCGTGTAATGCAAGCCAAGTCAGGGTTGCGTGTTGTGAAAGAATCCTTCATTGTTTCGTATAACAGAATCCAACCATATTTCATTTATACATTTAATATATATATATATATATACTCAATGTTGCGTAGAATAACTATTATCAAAATTATGTGTAACACGGTCCAAGAATAGTGTTGCGTATACTGCAAGCTAATACGGTGTTGCGTATAGCGCATGGTAATCTTGGTGTAGAATACAACATAAGACATTAATGAAATTAAAAATAATATTTTTCATAAAATCTCGTGCTGTTACATTCTACCCCCCTTAAAATGAATTTCTCCCTCGAAATTCGTCGGGGTTATAAATGGTTTATTATTTGAAAGTTTCTTTGATAGAAACCCACATCGTAAAAAGGAATACCAAAACTTATCTTTAAAAACAAAAGTATGAGATGTAACGGTTACCCAAATAAACTAATCACTGGGTTTCCACATAGGTTAAAATATGGATATAGAAGAGAAATCTAACCATCATGTTCTGATGGAGAGTGGTAGAGAATATGGCTATGGAAAAGCCAGAAATCACAAAGACATAAATTTGTGACGATCTAAGGTACCATCTGATTCATCAGATATAAGATCACTAGGACAACATTTTTGGTTTTCAAGATCATTTACCTAAAGTTAAAGAATTTAAATTAGAATACTTACTTTATTTTGGTACAATCTCACTGTTGTTCGTGCCTTTAACAATTTCCACTTCATCTCTTAAATAAATGAAGTTGAATTTGTTATTCGTGAAGTGTTAGCAGATCATGTGATAGAATGACGGGTCATTCCATCTGTCTCAAACAAAAGGTTAGCAAAAAATATTATATACATAAGTCAATCTATAGTGAGATTAATCATATATGGTTCCTAAAATGGACTTATACATCATATGTAATATAGCTTAATATAATAAAACTAGTTTCTACTAAACAGGGACTTCCTGTAGGCCAGTGGTAGGCGATAAAGGCCAGTCGCACTTCGGTTGTGGGTTCGATTCCAACATCCTTGTCCGAAGCGATGGGCTGTCGCCCGTCCTGCAGGTTGTCCTTTTTCTATAACTACATTACTATAACATCCCATCAATAATATCGAAAATCTTATATCCTTAAACAATACTAACTTATTTCCAACATAATCCATTCTAATCTTTAGGCTTATCCATAATACTACAGTCCACTCTCATAATATAGTGAAAACGATTACCAGAGATTTAATACTGTCGTTAATCCTCATATATCATAAGATATGTCTTGTTGGTCACATTCCAAACATTCAAAGGCCTTAATCATGTATTCTCTTGAATACCCATTGAACATTATTGAAAACATGAATTCTATTAAAAGTTAACTCTTCCCACATACCAAAATCCTCAAAAACTCTATATACTCAAACCATAATATAACCTTCTCCTTATATCAGTCATGAGCTCATGAATACTATCAAACATTTAATTTTCTCCTTATCCCTACATTATGCGCATATCATCTACATTCCAAAAATATCTGAATAACCTTCCATGGATACTGGTAACATTAATCATACACTTTCAAAACTCAAGGAAAGACAATAGTGTAACAATCCTTAGATGTCTCGTTATTCCAACATTACACATGATAAACATGTAATCATTCCACTACATTCTTAAACAATTGTCCAAGATTCAACAATTCTTTCATATCACATATCATTTGTAGTCTCTTCATCATCATCAACATAAATACTTCCCATACGACCATACTGATTCTCTTCATGATACTTTCCCTTAGGGAATTGGTTTGCATAATGCCCGTACATTCCACATTTAAAACATTTAACCAGTGTTGATGTCGTAGCAATACCATTATCCTCATCCCTGTTGTTAACTGAACCTTTTCCTTTGCACTTACTGGCTTTGTGTTCTTCTTTTCCACACCCAAAGCATCTTCCAGTTCCTTTGAAACATTCTCATTGATGCCGCTTCCCACATGATTTACATAGGGGAAATTGAACATTCTTTCCTCTATGATCATCATGAAACTCCATCATTCTCTTATTAGCCGAGCCAGGAAACGTACCAAATTTTACTTTATTGATCATATTATGAGATTGCTGATTCTGCATAATAATGATGTTTGGACTTCCAAATCCCATTTCATTTGGTTGCTCATGAAGAATATCATTCCATTGTCCATCATATCCTCCATTATCGTGAATCCCCTTGTTTCCAGCCATTTTCTAAAACCCAAAAAGAATAGTGTGAGAGCCAAAAATCATAATAAAGGGGGAGTAACTTAAATATCTAACATCTTTGGTTTAATCTAATATCGTTACCATAGTTCTAGGACTATATCCTATACGTATACTTATCCTTAGGGGCATCCCTAGACATACCTTAGAAATATCTCTAGGGATCTCACTAACGTTTTCGCATCCTAGTTTCCAAAGGTTGACTAAACATTTCCTCTGATACCAACTTTAGAGACCCGTATCTTGACGTACATGGACATTACATTACTTTTGCGGAATACTTAGTACATAACAAAAACAGACACACAAGGATCGTAATTGTTTAGTGTCTTTGGAAACTCGGAACGTAATCTTCTAATCGTGGTGAAAGATCTTCAATATCTCCCATAAAGATCTCCTTTTTTTACCTAAAACCTTTCTTTATATCCTGGGGAAAAGAAAACATAAAAGGGTGAGCTCAAATGCTCAGTAAGGGTATACAAAAGAAAAATCAATCACATCATATTCATAACTTTTGAAAATCTTAACCTGCAAAAGAGAGCATAATTTCATAACATGGGATAAATCATAGTAGTGAAATGAAATCCCAATAATCATAACATAAAACATGAAACTTTGTGGCATACACACATAATCATAGAGAATCATTTCTTGTAATTCAAGACCCATTTCCAAGACTATCTTAGTGGACAAAGTCCCTTTCTGAATCGAGTAACCCTCGTTTCAGTCCTGTTTCACTGAACCGGTATAACCTACCATTTCAGCCATGTCTATCTCATGAGATATAAAATCTTTACCCAATGCATTGAAGGGAGATATAGGTCCCACCCATCTCATAATTAATCCTTTCTTATGTGTGCCACAAAATCATAAATCATACATCATTGCATAACCCATGTAATAAAAATGGGATTCTTAAACAACATGACATCATAAAACCATTCATATAAGATAAAGGAATTCATAAAAATAATTCCATCACAACATAGTCAAATCAATGTAAAAATATGGATAGAAACAGAACCCTTTATTATCTTAGATGAAAAATAATTTTGATAAAACACTTGAATTGAATTCTTGAGGAAAATATCCTTTTTTCTTCAAAATCAATTTCTTTTCACAAAACATCATGCAATTTTAAAAGAAAAAGATTTTATTGAAAATATTCATGAAATATTTTGGAGGAAGGTTCATGAAAATAAGGCTTTATAAAACCGTAAAAATCCGTTCGTGCTGTATAAGTTAAAAAAAACATTCTTCGTACTTTTGTCGGAAAAGTCAAAAAGTACCTCGTATAAAAAACGACAAAAGATTCCTTTCATATCTTTTACTAAAAACTCATAGAAGGGTAAAATTGGTTTTAAACAATTGTAGGTGGATGGAAATAATATTACATATTGAGAAAACATGGATGTGGATGATAAAATACACCCCAGTAAATACCAACGTATAAACAATCTCGGATAAAAAGGAGATTGTGATATTTCCCTTACCTTAGGTCCGATTTTCATTGTACATGTCCGAAGCTCTTGTATAATGGTTTAAATAATGTCATTGACTTATCAAAGAATCATATTCATTGTTATGATATCATTTATGGTTCACTTATGACATTATATTACCCGTTCTTTTGTAAATTCCATGTTAAAGAAGCGTTTTGGGTAAAATCGTCTCATTTGTCGTTCGTGTTTTTAACTTGTAATTATTCATATGATTACATAGATCATGATTACTTAATTCCATAATATAAAACATGATTTATATATATATATTCATAATACACATATATAATAAATCAGTAAATGGAAAGAAATACACCGTTCATGGAGACGGTAGTCCGTACGTACGCATGAACACTGTTTTCGTTTCCTTATTGAATTGAATGGAATTAAGTAGATGACATACATATAAATATAAATAATTCCAGTATTATTAGGTCATGTATTTCATTAGTACTTATTATATATACTTTATAATCATTCATAAATGGTTAATCATTGAGAATGAATCTCATCGCGTCGTGGGGACGGTATTCCGTACGTACGCACGCGCGGTGATTTCCTTTTTCCGTAGGATGGATAGAAGGTTAATTAGAGTTGTTTCATATTTATAATAACATATCAGTATATAAGAAATACTGATGTTATTACTTTATCATGAAACAACTAAAAAGAAGAAGTTGAAGAAGAAAGAAATTGAAAAAGATCGGTAATGGATATTACCTCTTTTTGACGCGCCTTTTCTTAGCCTCCACTTAAAGAACTAAGGATGGTCTTTGAAGAAGACCAGGACCTCTATGATCATACTAGGTAAGTGGAGAAGGGATTTTGGCAGGGGTTGGCCGAGCTTGAGTGCTCAAATTGGTGTGAGGAGGAGAGGGAGGAGGTACCCTTTTATAAGGGAAGAGAGGGGCACCTTAGGAATTCTTAAAAATATTAATTTATAATAAATCTAACCCCACTTAAAAACCTCCAAAAATGACTCATATTCGAATATTATATGATATAGGGTTGTAATCTCATCAACCAATCAAATTTAGACATGTTTCGATCTTATTTTAAACCTTATCACTTTGATTTATCCTTATTTAATCTATTTAAGTTTATTTGTGGTAATAAAATTCTAAATTTTAAATTATAACAAATAATTACTTATTTGTTGTGAATTTTCCATAATTGTTTACTTTATAACATTATAGACCATATAAATATAAATTTATAATTTTTAAATATTTTTGTGATTTTTAAACAATTTTATAATATGTTATTTTTGTAAAATAACAATAGTGTCAATTTTGACACTATTCATTTATTTGAATTTAAATCAAATATATATAGAAGATATGTTCGAAATAAAATCTTTAATATATTAATAAAAGGTCATATGTATCTTTAAAATTAGTTTATCACATTAAATAGTTCATATAATATTTATTTTATTATTTTTAAAACCATTTATTTGGTTTATCTCTTAATAAAATAATTACTACATCATTTTTTTATAATTATTTAATATACTTATTTGTTGTATAAAAATTTAAAATAAAATTCTATGATGAAGATAAATATATTACCTTTCACAATAATACTTTTAATCGAATTTATAATCTTAAAATCACAATATTTAAATTGTTATATTTATTAAATTATGAAGGTGAAAACTTTGGCATCATTTAAAATAAAATAATATAAGTGTCATAATCGCTTTTATAAGGCTCCAAATGGTCAACTATTCGACAATTGGATTCTTATGGTTTACATTGACATGTCCAATAAGTTTTGGTTAGGTATTTGTGCATTTTATGGTCACTATTAGTTTAAGAAAAACAATATTCTTGATTTTTCACTAGATAAACAATTTCTGCATCACTATTGTGACATAATTAATGATAATTATTTAATCCCTAAAAATTATAAATAAATTTATATGATGTAGATAATTTCATTAGCTTTATGGAGACTATTTATGTTCGAAGTTTCATGAAGTTTATTACTAAATTAAAATTAATATACTTATAAAATTTAAGAGAGTGACATGTTGTCACTTTCTTTGGTTTTAATAATAATTAAGTTATTTTCATGAACAAATGTCCATTAAATGATTCTTATCCGACCCTTAGGTGATATGGGTCGAATTTTAGTCATCCAATAGGATTTTGACATTTGTTAGGGTAATTTTAAAATATTATATTTACCCTTAATTACCTGATTTACCTTTAACTATGGTAAATAAAATTTACCGTAGTTACTATTCATAATTCCCAAAAATAAAAAGTAGCTTATTAACATAATTTGGACCCACTGATTCCAAATATGGAATCCATTTTTCCAAATTCAATACACAAAAGATGCAGAAATTAAATTAAAATTAATCCCGTTGTCGAAAGAAAACGGGTTTTTCTTTAAAATATTGCAAAAGATTGAATTGATTTAACCTACGAATTCAAGGTAAAATCAATGCTAATGACATACATTATATTAAATGGTAAAAATATATTATATTTATAATTTAAAACCAATCAATATTATAATTTAACCACATAAGATATTATGATGAAAAATGTTGTTTTTAATTAAAATATAGCGTGTTTTTACTATTCATTAAAATATGAAAGTTATCGGAAAAATATCAAAACTTTATGTAATGTAAATTTTTATATACTGATTCAAAAGAAGAATATTATTTTGTCAAATTGAACATATAAACATTTCAAAAACCAGATTTAATGTGGGTGCGCCATCCAAAGGCGGCAAAACTGCATTTTTTTGAAAAATACTTATTTTACCCGAAAAGTTATTTTGTTCTTATAGCATGTTCTAGAAATGTGTAAGATGAATAATAATGTTATAAAATTCAAAATTTAGTTAATACTATTCATAACGGCTAGTTCATGACAATATTATAATAATATAACATTGTTTATTAAAACCCGGTATTGCGTACAACACACGCTATCGAGGAAGGTCGCGATCACGTGTAATGCAAGCCAAGTCAGGGTTGCGTGTTGTGAAAGAATCCTTCATTGTTTCTTATAACAGAATCCAACCATATTTCATTTATACATTTAATATATATATATATATACTCAATGTTGCGTAGAATAACTATTATCAAAATTATGTGTAACACGGTCCAAGAATAGTGTTGCGTATACTGCAAGCTAATACGGTGTTGCGTATAGAGCAGGGTAATCTTGGTGTAGAATAAAACATAAGACATTAATGAAATTAAAAAGAATATTTTTCATAAAATCTCAGGCTGTTACATTTTTCATTGTCCAATCCAAAAATCGAGTAGGATGATTGATTTGTGTAATTTACATGTCGTTCATTTATCACGATCAAACGTGAATCAATTACAAATAAATGAATTAATTCACAAATAAATGGTAGATTTATTAGTTGTGGTTTTTTTAGTTTGTTACTTCCCTCTTCACAAATATATTTCTTCGACAACAGATTAGGGAAAAAACACAAAATGAATAATATTTATTCCTCACATCTTGTGTTTTATGGATTTATCCTCTGTTTCATCACAACTTCATTGTAGGTATTTTAATTGCACAAGGGTTAAATTTATACCTGTTATATAGTCATTGCATGAAGATTATTCAACGCAACATATAAAAAACATCGATCCAGGACTTGATTGGAGGTGAGATAGAGTATTTATGTGGTGGAAGGAAAATGATTGGTTGAACAACTGAATCGATGTATTATGTTCTTCGTGGATTTAATGGACAATTGTGATGTTATGGATCATGGGTGTGTTTCTGGAGTGGATTAAAAGCCCGAATTCTAATATCTAGAAAATGGAAGGTCTCCCAACCAGGGATCCAAGATTCATAGAGTGTAATGAGGTGGTGGATATGCATTAGATGATGTGAATGTAAAACTAGTATAAGAAAGAAAATATAGGGCTACAAGATATGTAATAAGGAATAACACATCATGTGCCCCCTGTGGACCACTAGGGTTTCAACAGAGAGAAAAATATAAAAATCCATAAGAATATATTACAATCCTTTCTACCCATATTATAATCGTGGATTGTATCTTTAAGGATACACATGAATGGGAATACCAAATTACATGATGGTTACCATAATACCAATGTAGGTGTATAAGGACATGACTAGATGGCATTAATAGGATGTTGGATGACCTCTAAATGTAGTGTATATTTAATTATAGATGATGTTTTTTGAGCTTCACATATTGTGTGATGAAGAATTATAATGGATGATTATGGGTGGCTTAAGCATATTGTTTACCACTGATACATTCCATATACCCCCATTAATGGTGTTTGGATCCCTTCGTTTCATCAGTTTGGACTGATATCAGTTGAGTGTCTTCCCATAGTCTATCCCCTCAAGGATACCGTGTGGAATTATGTCCAAATCCCTGGATTTTGATCCCTTCAACAAGTTGAGTCTCAGAAAGAGATTGTGTTCTCCCTTCGTGAGACCAGAGTGTGATCCTATTTCATTTATTCTTATAACATAGGTGGGTTTATGAAATTTGTGTGACCTCATTACACATGGTGTTAATCCCCATCTAGATGTCCTTTTTAAGGATTATAATTTCATTTGTATATGATCCCCTACATAGTAGGTTTATCCATGATGGTTTGGTTGTGTCTCATGCCCCTTTCATTTTTTGGCGTGATTCCCTTTCTGTGGATAATGATTTTCATATACCAATGTGTTTTCTTGGGTGCTACAAAATGATCATGAACTCTTGGATGATTTTCTCTAGTGAGAGCAAGACTCATGGAGTGGGTCCTCTTGGAATAATCATTTCATTATATGAAATAGTTGGCCAGTAGTTTCATTGTGACATTTGAAGGAATGGTTTCCTTCCAACATTGGATCTTCTAGCTCATGTCATGACTTATACTGATGAAGACACATTTAATAGTTCCTTGGGAGCACAAGGAGCTTGTGGCTCTGATATTTGTCTTAAATAAATGAGCTTTTTTCAGGTTGTTTCATTTGATAGTATTCCTCATATTTTGAGAAACATAAACTCTTTGCACATTTTTTTGGCTTGTATATAGACTATTTTATCACATTACATATCTTACTATTGTACTCATATTGTGGAATCATATATGTAGGAATTCGTTGGTTTCTATTTTTCAAATTTCAGTTTGGTATTTGTTTTGATATATATATGTGTGTGTTTCTGTGTTTCATTGTGTACAGTCAAATTAGGCTAATGCATCCCATGATTGTGATATACTTACATGATGATGGACGTTATCACTTGTTCAAATAGAGGTGGGATTGGTTTAGTTATGGTTTAGGCCCCATCAGGCTGAGTCGTGATAAGAAGGTATCATAGAAGTTCATTATATATTAGTAATAAAGTAAATGTGTTTGGTTTGATTTTTATAGAAAATTGTTTTGTTAATCGAGTTTCATTATAATGTCAGGGACACTAGTGTTTGTGTGACAGTTGATGTATCCATACACTACGACTTGACACCCACGTATTGATTCAAAATATGTAGATATTTGATGTAGGATAAAATTTGGATCATGTATCATATATGAAGTGGTTTTGGTTTCCATTCCATTCTTGATACAACTCCCCATATATACTCATAGAACATTGTAAATCCTATTTTTTTTTCAGGATGCCTCCGCAATGATAGCCAACCATGATTCTACTACATTATCATAACGATGTTGCACTTGGAGATTCGTATATAACATATGGTTATGTAGTAGAGATAGTACATCTTGGTGTTTTACCCACTATACAACCACCTATTGACCAGTAGTTAGCATTGATAGTTCTAGATTTGAATGTGATCGCCTAACGATAAACTATTCAAATACACCCTTAAATTTTTGTTTTAAACCATTTTTGTAATGAATGTTACTAATATAATAATAAATTTCACATTATATATGAATCAATTAAATAATTTCTTTCACTGTTTATTATGGAAATTTTAGTTTTTTGGTGTTTACATTGTAGGATAATGTGATTTGGAGAGGTTGTGATTTAATTCCCGAAAAATTGGCCTAACTACGCGAGATCCCATGTTTGCATTTGGACTATTATTTGTAAGGTTGATATTAAGTGCTTAAAATTTCACTAAAATTGTGTATATTAGTTAAAAAGATTGTGGTATACATTTTTCATGAAGCAAATTAAGCCCAATTTATCAATTTAAATGCCCAAAATGGCCCAAAATGTGAATAAATTCTAGGTGGGCATTATTGGACCACCCTTGTGTATTGGTGCCACAACACGGGAATTGAGGATCCAATTGGGCTAATTCCACCTCACATGGACATAGAACTCGAAGGTTCACCTAACAACATAATTTCAAGTAAATTGGACGAGTTTTGTTCAGATCATTAGGTAGACGAAAATGATTAAAAATTATGTCTTGAATAGTGACCTAGTCCATATGGTAGTTGACCACTTTTGTGGAAAGTGTGATGTTTTTCTCTTTTCTGGGTTATGCATGGAAACATGTGGATTCTTGTTACATGTATTTTTTGTTGATAATTTAAATAGAAACAAATTTAGATTGTATAAATGAAGAACAATTGAAAACAAACCTAGAAATCAATTACATTATGATGATTTCAAGTGTTGAGATCAGAATTACAAAAGGAACACCCCACAAATTGATCACTAAGAGGTTTAAGAGTAATGAGGGAGAAGAGAAATAAAATGGTTGATGGTATCTCTTCACATTGAATTACTTTCATCCCTGGTCATGATACATGAGAGAATGGTGGTATTTATTTTATGATGCAAAACGTCATACTTTCCACATAAGAGTTCAAGTGCCTAATGGACATGGACACAATTCAAGATGGAATTTTTAATACTTCATTATACAGATGATTGACTGACCAGAACACGTTCAATTTAATATAAATTAAGAGGATAGGTGAAACATTGATTTATCTATCCATGGTATGTGGATGTATCCCAGTTGGATCCTTGAGGCCCGAGTTATGGGCCAAATGGGAAGGGTGGTCAAATCTGGCCAGCCTAGAATATCTTCACATTGAAGGCCTATTTTGGGCCTTAATATGGAATAATTGGGATTAAATGATATTCTAATGAATTGTAAGGAACATATTAATGAACTCACTTAAGAATTCATAGCTCGATTCGATGCACAGATTATCCACATTACAAATAATTGTCCAAATGCATGCTTGGGAACTCACGCAGTTTGGCCCATTTTTCATGAATTGCATCACAGGCTCCTCAAATCACCTCCTCCTACAATGTAAACACCAGAAAAAGTAAAATTTCCCTATAAAATAGTGATGAAAATTATTTTATTGATTCATATATAATGTGACATTTATTAATATTTTTTTAATAATCATTACAAAACCAGTTTAAAACAACAATATAAGGGTGGATTTGAATAATGAATCGCTATGCGATCACTCCCCCAGACATAAAAATTTACACTCCTAGGAAAATTCACATCTCCAAAAAATGATTAATGTATATATTCCTGACATCATGATGCTTAATCATTTGGGAAAATTTACATTTATTTATGTAATGAGATCAATTCCCAAACCACACGAAGGAGTTCATCCAAGTGAAAATGGAAATTTTTTTCCCATAAATGATATCTCAATGAAATTCAAAGAGATTCATGATACCATATTGAGTGTAGAATTAAAAATACAACCATTACAATAACTCTCCATGTGTGTGTGTGTTAAATACCTTCCTTATTATTCATTCGACTTTCTATAAAACAATTATAGGTTATATTAACATTATTCAACATAAATGATTTTGTCCATTGAACATACCCTGTATCTGTTACAATCATATATACTGACACACTCTCTTAGAATTCCTAGAAATCAAACCAAAACCTCTCGACCTAGATATCCCCATATGTTTCACATTTCATCACTCCCCATATTTTTGTTTTCAGAAGTTGCATTCGGAACAAATCTCACACTCTTATCTCATCCTTTGTTTGATATCTTCACGATAATAATTTTAATAGTTATAATAAGATCAAAGGATTAGGAGGAGTGGTTATTGAAATTCCCAAGACACATCAATTTTTCTGAGGGCGTATAAAATTTAGATATCAGGTACACATTCATATTTCATTCTGGTAAAGTAAAGAAAAAAATCTGATAAGGAACAAACAGATGGAAATATCATTTTAAGATGAAAATTATTAACCAAACATATATTTACTGTATATTATGTTAAAATTATTCACACATTATAGTTTGTGAAAAAATGTTTTGAGATATTACTAACTTAGTTTTCCTAAAAAGTACTCACAAAAGGGGAATCAACCATTTAATTGGATTCATAGAGATACCACCATTTATATCATTGACAGAAAACAAATTCAATAAAATTCACTCTCTGATGTTAAATTCAAACAAATATTCTTTCCATAACAGATGGATGTTTCCATAAAATGTTAAATCAACATGGAATAATATATTCCAACATTCATTTTCAGTAAGTTCCTTGATTTTGGTGACCAAACGTGTGGATATTAAGAATATAAAAAAGAAGCAAAAAAATAGATGAATGAAGAAATACAATGAAAATTCTAATGAACACCGGAATGTATCCACCACCACACATAGTCTTTGTTGTGTCCTCACAAAAATAATTTTGAATGTGAGAAGGACAGATAAAAAATGGTGGGATTCATGTGAATGATTCTTCATGAAAGTGGATTTCCTCCAATAGATTCTTCAGAAAATCCTCGTATAAGTGTTCATGTCACTTCCCATTTATGGTATTTATTCTTCAACTATGCACATGATAAATATATATTACACCAAATGGGTAATAATTAGTAATAGTATAAGGAATGATCCATCGGGAATGAAGCTTACCTGGGTGTAGCTTTATCTTGGAATTGTACATGAGGGCCTTCTCACCAATATGGTTCATCCTTTGATGAATCATTCTATCATGGATAGCCTTAGTCTTCTCTTTATATATTGAGATGTTCTCATAAGAATCATTTCAAATTTCATCAAACTCTGGAATCTGTAGCTTCCTATGCTCACATGTATGTGAATGAATCATTTTACATTGTTTAACAGCCCAATATGCACAGTGTTCTACCTCCACTAGGAGGGGACACACCTTCCCAAAAACAATATTGTATGGTGAAATTCTGATTGGGGTTCTAAAAGATGCATGGTATGCCCAAATTGCATCATCAAAGTTCATAAACCAACATTTCTGGTTGAGTTATGCGTTTTTCCTATATTCTCGTAACTTCATGATTTTATATTTCTACTTGCCCATTAGTTTTGGAGTGATATGAAATGGACTCATTATGATCAACACCAAATATTTGAAAAAGAATTCATGTTGTGATTGCAAAAATGTGACCCCTGATCACTAATGATGAATGTAGGTAATCCAAACCCACTAAAAATTTAAGACCTGACAAAATCAACAACCACTCGAGAATCATTGGTCTTTGTGTCCTTTCCATCCACCCTTTTAGATAAATATTCAACAGAAAATAATATATTAAAAAAGGAAAATGAATTCAAAAAAGGCCTCATGAAGTCAATGACCCATGCATCAAAAACTTAACTGAATAACAAGGGATTTTTGGGGCATTTCATTCCTTTTAGAGATATTCCCTATGAATTAAAAACAACTACATGACATGAAAAATATATTTGAATACATATAATATTATGGTCCCCACAAGACAATGTGTTGCAGAAGGTCTATAAAGAGGTGAACTCATGGTCAGTGATACATCGATGAACTACATGGTCACCACAAATTCCCCACAAATTGGTTCATCCTGAATGTAACAACAGGATTCATGTTTATGTCCTTGGGATTGGGAAGTGAAAAAATCAATGGGGATCCTAGATGTCACTATAAAATTTATAATGTCCACATACCTAAAGGTAAGCTCTACAACATCACAAGAGTTATCGTGAGGAATG
This sequence comes from Viscum album, assembly GCA_963277665.1. Classification (NCBI taxonomy): domain Eukaryota; kingdom Viridiplantae; phylum Streptophyta; class Magnoliopsida; order Santalales; family Viscaceae; genus Viscum; species Viscum album. The sequence continues at coordinate 694,002,660 of OY728152.1, forward strand.
AATTCCTCAATGGGGACGGATGAGTCTTCATGGTTGTCCAGTGGGGGATAAATCATACTAATGTGGTCAGCTAAAAAAATTTATACACCCCACTCATCTCTAATATCATGTTAACACTTTTGTGGAGGAGCATCCGCTATATGAGGTAGGGTTTATCAATATGTTTCTTTAAGAAGAATCTAATGGAAGCATGTTCTCAAAAAAAATCACATTGGTCCCAAGAAGATAGGAATGAAATTTATGCAAGGAAAAACAATAGAGATGAGGTATATTTTAGTAGTTGTGTATTATACCTAGGTAGGGTCATGTTTACATGTGGCATACATAATGACATGCTATTCTTTCTCAACCTGTTGTGATAAAACTTCCCCAACAGCAAAGATAGAGGCATCACACATAAGCTCGAAGGGGAGATCCCACCTTGGTGTTTTGGATGTTCGGAGGGGATGTGAGACTTCTTTTTAGTGAATATTATGCATCATCACAATTTTTATCAAACACAGACTCAGAATCTTTTTTCATTAATCGAGATAATGGAAGTGCAATCTTACTAAAATCTTTATTTAATCAGCTGTAAAAACCAACATGACCCAGAAATATCGCTCCATATGGACAAATTTTGGATATGTAAGGGATAAAATTAACTTAATTTTTTATTTATCAACTTTAATTTTATTATTTTAAATGAAATTCCCAAGAACTAGACCCCAATCCACCGTAAAATGACATTTCTCATAATTTAAAACAATATATTTTTCAATGAAGCAGTGGGGGAAAAAACTAGGTGTTCCTAAAAATCATCAAAAGTAGAATATTATACCATTAAATAGTCCATAAATACATCCATAAAACACACTAGGTACTTAGAAAAAATACACAACAAACATCATTGAAATGTAACAGGAGCATTGCATATACCGAAGGGCATCATTCTCTATGAAAATGTGCCAAATGAACAACTTAATGTTGTCATTTATTGATCCTAATGGGCTATATGGTTTTGGTAATAACACTAATAGACATCAAGGAATCAATAATGGGACTTTATAATCAATTTTTTTATCATTTGGTCAATGAAATGTATAGGAAATTGGTTATTTGACGTGGCTTGATTCTGCTAATGGTAGTCAATACAGACTCGCAAATTATTTTGAACTTTTATTGGAACCAATTAATTCATTTCATATGAAACATCTGTTATTCCTTTTTAAGGAACAATTTTCAATGGGTAACCCATTTATTATCAAATATTGGATAAATTATCCCCACAAAAATAAATTTAATGACTTCAAATTTTACCACTTCATGGTGAGTGGGATTCATCCTGTGCTGAGATTGTCTTACATGAATTGACTTGTCATCCAAAAGTTTATGGTGCATAAAAATAGATGAGATAATCCTTATAATATCATCAAATTTCCATACAAATTCCTTTGTACACTCCCTTAAGAGGATGAGCAGTTTCGATACCATTTGTAGAGAGAGGTTATTGGAAATAATGATGGGAAATTGTTCAACACCCCCAATATATGCATATTATATATTTTAAATAAGTTGATATGTTCCAAACCGGTGGTTTCTAGATTTATGGGGGGGGGGGGGGGTTAGGGAGATTGAGGTCCATTAAACTTTCTTTCTGATCATGTTTATTATCTAAAGATAGGGAATATATTGAAATTATATTTTCAAAATCATCGATGTTCATTTGTACCTTAGAATGAACAACATTATTAAATAAACCACAAAATTAACACTTATCAGAACCCAAAAAACACTAAAATAATTAATCAGAACTCAAATAATCCATGGTTAATGAAGAAGTAATAAATTCAGAGTATTTTTTGAGGAGATAATTGTGTTTTTCTTCATTTTTTGATAGATCTTCCATCGAATAGATAGGAAGAGTGGAGTACTCATTAATAAGGAATTTTATAGTCTCCAGAATGTTAAAAAATAACTTTTCTCCTCCAAAATCAATAGAAAACATGCCATTGTGAATTTTTATGATCATATTAATTGTCTTGAGTAATGGCATACCATGTATGAGAGAAGCATTTCCTTGGGTTAATTTATCTTCCATCTCAATAATGTAGAAATCAGTATGGAATATAATATTATTCACCCGTACAAGGATATCATCAATCACTCATCTTGGAAGCGTAGTACATTAGATGACATGTTCTATGACGAGGCTCATTGGATGAAGCTCTCTATCCTGAATATAATTTTAGATGGACTGAGGCATTACATTAATGGAAGCACCTAAATATAGAATAGCATCTGAAATTAAAGTCTCCCATATGGGACATGGTATCGTGAATGTCCCTGGATCATTGAATTTGGTTGGAATTTCTTTTTGAGTCAATGTTAAGAAATTCCTTCAAAAGTTGACTCTTTAATTCCCATTCAACCATCGTCTATGGGTGAATATTTCTTGGACAAATTTGGTATAACAAGGAATTTTCCTAACAACATCCAACAATGGAATATTGTAATGAACTTTTTTATATGTATCCATTATTTCATTTTCAATATCATTTTCAATGTGTTTGTTAAATTTAGTTAGTATTTTTTAGAAAATTAGAAGAATGGATTGTTCATGGGAATCCATAATAATAATTCGATTATTCTTTTTTTTGTTATTCTTTTCACAAACCATTTTATGGTTGGAGAGTAGTGTTTTCAAGAGGGGGGAATATGGGTGGAAATAAATCAGTAGAATGATAAAATTATTTACCATTATGATGTGTAACTTCACATAAATTTAATTTTTCCTTAGGATTGTAAATGGGTTTGGATGGTAGTTGTCGAGAACCTTCCATATTAAGCTCACCGATGGTGTTTAGCAGTTGTCCCAACTGAGTTCGCAGGTCTTGAATTATTGATTGTGTGGTCTGTTAGAACTAGAGGTTTTGGGTTACCATTTGTTTCAACATATCTACATGGTTAGGATTATATTTTGTATGAGGAAGATGAATTTTTTGGGAAGAGGAAGAATAAAATGTTTCATACATTAGCCATTTAGATACCATTTACACTTGGGTTAGCTTGAGTTTCCTCTTTATCGGTATAAGTGTTGATCTTTCCATACATGGGTTGGATTTGGCCTGAATAGTTCCTTCATTAAGGTAGATTCATTAGGAGATGTATTCCCTAGGAAGACGGCTACACAAGACACAAGTGAATCTTGATTTTGTGGTAACTGGTCAGAAAAATGAGTTTTTTCAAAACAAATGCAACAATGTAATGGAACATGAAGAGATTTTGAGCATACATGGGCCTGAGATTATTTCCATATAAGGGTATGCATCACATCAAGCTTGTAATCTACCTTTTGTTCTAGAGATCAATTTGTTTAATCTTAAACTCTTCTAGTTGGTGAATTAGCTCTTGTGCCAAATTGTTATGAATTTTGAGACATGTTGTATATTATGTCATGAGTAGGGAAAGGAGTTTTATCTACTAGGGCACCACTGGCTGCAACATCATTCATTCCCTGATCCATGGGGATATGTCCCTCATAGAATTATTTTATTAATATTTTTTTACTAATCTGGTGGTGGAAGATTCTTGTGAAAATTCTTTTGAATATCTCCCAGTAATAATGAAGGGTTTCTCCTAGTGAATGAATAATTCCACATATTTCTATCATAGTTGATGCAGTTCTGGAGGCAGGGAATAAAGTCTATAATAATATTATTTTTTGGTAATTCTAACCCCAAATATAGTAGGAAAATAGTATACCCAATATTCGGATACAACATCAAGGGAGAAATGGAAGTCCCTAAACATAATTATGTCCTCAATGACATTTTGGGGTTTCAGGGTGGAGTAGACTAAGTGAAACTCATTTAGATATTATGAGGGTCCTCACCGAGAGAAAAAATGGTATTTATGAAGAAGGTGGATGAGGCATGATCTTAGCTCAATGTTGGATGCTTCCACGACATATTGGATGTACGCAGGATGATACTCTACATCTGGGGAGGTCTGTTATTTTATTTTTCGATTATTTTCAGCCATGTTTTCATGTGTTTTATTGGGTTGAATTGTTTTTTTGGTATATGGACACATGAGTTTCCACAAGGGGTTTCTTAGTGATACATGATTGACCTTCTCTAGATGCACTGATTTTTGAATTGGGGTTGGGAATTGAAAACAGTAGTAATATGAAATTAAAATAAATAAATAAAAGTAAATACCGAAATAAAATGTTCTTGGATCCCCAGGAACGATGCCAAAATTTCAACGAGTAGTCGAGCATGTCAAATTATAAATTTATTTGTATCTAGATTTTATGCAGTATAGCAGAAGCCCTAGGTCATCTCTCGAAGTATCCTTATATCATTAATTAGAAAACAAGGATATGATTAGGAAACTAAAATGGGAATGGAGTTTTATAAAAATGGGATTTGATACTTATATAATATATGATAAAAGTATATTTCTACAAAAATAAATATTTTAGAGAAATCATGATCAACCCAGATGTCCCTTGATGCACACTTCGTCGTTTCTCATAATGGAAATGGAAGGATCCTTGATTCCTTTATTTTATACATATTTTGTTAATAAATTGTATTTATATTCTTACTAGGTTACAACATAGGATTTAATGGATCAACGAAATTGATTATCAGCATCCGTTCAATTTCTAAAAACATGAATCTATGTAAAAAATAGATCTCAAACATGGTCATCACATAATTATTCATGAATTATTGGTGAATTCCATGTGTTCTAGTGGAAGTGACCTGCTATATTTTAAGTGAAGACATAAGCCCAGGATGATGATGACTTACTAAAGGTAGTCACTCTTGTTTTACACCTTATGGGTATGACTATAGATTATATTGGGGTTCTCACAATGAGTAATATTCAAGGATTCTCTCAGTGATGGTGGAGTTAGTGACTTAGTCAAACAATGATAAAACTATGAGCTGGTCAAAATTTTAGCATCTCATTAAGGAGGTTTTTAATCTTACTAGATTGCAATCAGTGTGCATCTAGGAAAATCACAATCTTTTGTAGGGAATTATGACTATGGATGTGTATTTTATATGGTTTTCTATTAACATAATATGATCTATGTATATGGTGTGGGATTTTTTATTATAGACATGTATCTTAGTCTAGGGATTATGGTGGGATATTAGTTATTTAGTGATATGTATTTTCATTACCACTTAAGAAGGAGTGATGGAGTGGGCAATAGTGGTGGAGATATTCTTGGTATAACAGGCGTCGATATTGGGCGCATGTAGTGGGAAACAAGGAGTTGAGACAACTATAATTGGTGGGTGTAGGTAGTTGTAGGGATATGGTCATTCCAGACACATTAATGGACAATCCTAGGACAAATGTTCAATGGTTTAGGGCACTCGGGATATCTTTTGTTAGCCAAGTGATAGGTGGTGTTTCTCATTCATTGGTCAAGGACATCTATAAATTGATTTTCTAACCTGTCATAAAATAGATTGGGACATGTTTGGGGGACCATTGTAGTATATTAGAGGTTAGGGAGATGTGTTCTACTATGAAGGGGACATGGAATAGGGTCTGGTAGTGCATTAGGTGGTTGTCAGATGTTTGGAATATTAGAAAAACCACCACCATGTGGTCCACTCTAGGCTCATAGAACATGACGTTAGGGACGAGGATAACCAACGATTGTGGAGGGATATTTTTTTGAGGCTCTAAGGATGATGGAATATATGATCCGTGTCTTCTATACCTTATTTTTTATATTGATAGACGTAGGTGTGAGTGAATCCTTTCATTCCACTTCTCTGGTTCAAGACATGGAGAATCTGGTTGAGCCTTTGGCTTGACCCTTATCATTGGAGACTCTAACAGCAACTGACTGAACTATTTCTCATTTCTATGGATGTTGTGTTCTAATTTGTAAGAGGTGAATTTATTACTTGGGACCTATTTATATAAACAATGAGGGCTTTATTTCCAACTATGTTCAGGACAATCTATCCACATTTCATACCAATGATGACTATTTTAGGCAGAGGATGTGGTGTGTCCATAGTGTTGAGACAAGGTTTTCCTTTGTGTGTGAAAATAAAAAAATGAAAAAATAGGATGAGCTCAAGAATAGGGGAGTGATGAAAATTAATCACTAATTACCTAGCATGAAACTTTGAGTAGTGGATTATATGTGTTACCATAACCATATGTGGTTGGTGTAGTACAAAGAAATTTTTATAAAGGATGTTCATAGATTACCTCTATAATGAAGGATAGATGTTTTCATTGACATACACTATAGGATGGACCTAATATCTGCACAGTCATATCTGATGACTCTCATGGAGATTCATGGGATGATGGTATAATTAGAGGACATTTAAGAGAATGGAATTGTGAGACCAATTGATTCCCTTAGGTATCCCTAGTGTTAGACACAAATAAATAATATAGTATCTTCTGGTTATGTGTGGATTAATAGTTCTTAATCCTCATGAGAATATAGAATTTGAATCCACTAGGGAGCATCAAAGAACAATTTGATCAATTTAGAGTGGTGTGATGGTTATCATTCAAGACACCACCCTCATCATAAATTCTATATTATGGGCCTTCCAGGACTCATGTTATGAGAGATTATCGATCTGGGTTTCAAATATACTTGGTATTCATCTATTAACACCTTCTATAATTGTTCCACATGTCTATTAGATTAAATGACTAACACCCAATTCAGTCTCATTTTCCATTGATCTATCCATCATCATCATCAATTCATGAAATTCAAGCATCATTGTTTGATCTACCTGTAGTTTTGATTATTTAAACTGATTTACAACAACACAACAGTCTTAAAACATGTATTGTTCAATCATTTTTCCCAAAGAAATACCAATGATGATATAATAATGAAATAGGGGAGAAAACTGTAATACATAAATCATGATGAATTAACCTCATCCATTATTATTTTTTCATTGATACATTTTCAAATTAGAAGATATATTTTGCGGGATATATAAAAATTAAAAAATAAAAACTACCATCAATTTAATTCTTCTTTTGATGCATATATCAATTCATTATGTGGAATTGATATGTGTTTTCAAAATGTTATGATACATGAGGTAAATTTATCTATAAAAAATCCTAATCAATATATGAATTTATAATTCATGAAGAACTATTTTTTCATTGTTGTTAATGATATCTCGAACTTATTCTATAGCAATTATCCATGATCTGATATGGATTTTTCATCATTCACCATGAATTATATCAAACTATCATCTAAATCTCCAGATATTGAGCATTAGTCAGTATGGAAATCTTATTACCGCATAATTATAGTATAAACCCATTTCTATGTCAAAATGAATAGTAAAAATAAATAAATTTTTTTAAATTACTCCTATAATGAAATTTTCACATGTATCACACACCGTAAAATTATTATGATGCGCTTAGGACAAAAACCAGCATTCTGGAGAAAATTGAGCACTCTTATTACTTATATGGTCACCTATTCCTGAGTTATAATACTTTTTATTAAAATTTAATGTGTGAGAAATTATTTATATTTAATATATTAAAAAAAATTATTCATCACAGAGAATCTTCTGTTGTCCCAACACCAAGTGTTAAAATTAATCCTTATAATAGATAAAAATAATACAACGAAAATATGATTAATTAAATCACCCTTACGATAATTATATTCATACAGAAATAAGAAAAACCTATGAAAAAGATGAGGGTACTGGGATCATATTTGGGTCTCCTGCTCTCTGGTAATCCCACTATGATTCCAATGATGACACTGGAGAAGCAGAAGATGAATCTAATGCCCATGAAGGATCCTCTCATTCTAATCCTTAATATAAACTCGGTACTCTGAAATGGTAGATTCATCCTCGATGTGAATCTCACCTTAGTCAGTAATGAGTGATGGGTCATGAACATACCTCGTCATCTGCGACACATGGAAAATGTCATGTACCTGGTACATCGACAGTTGTTCATCTAAGAGGCACTCTACTTGGAGAACAATACCATATGTAAAACATGAAATACAACCAAAAGTACTCCATAAAATGTACTAATATAGGAAAAATGTTTTGTGTCCCTAAGGATTCCACTCACGATGTCTACAAATCATTAACTATATCAACCACTAATTGACCCTTTTATGAATCTCGATCTGAAAAGAATATAATATAGAAACACAAAAAGGAAAATTATGGGTGTGATCCAAATCCTAATATTATTTCAACAAACAATTCCATAACAAGATTTAAATTTAAAATTAAAAAATGGTCATTCACTTTCCAAAAAAATATTTTTTTGAATTTCAATAGAATATTCAACCAAATAATGATTTACAATCAATATATATAAATAATTTATAAATTCATACATTACATTTGAAATGATTGAAATTATTCTCATGTAATGGAACTACTTATAATCAAAAGGGAGAATTAAAAAAATGGTATATTTCACAAAGGACATATATTAAAACATTTTTATAAAAATAGATTTTATAAATCACATGGATTTTAATATAATTTATGAAAATGGAATATTTAAATTAAAAATGAAATCCATGGAAAACATGGTCATATGTCTAATTAGATATGATATTTCCATGATATTGTTACCCAAAAATATTAAATGAGAAATATGTACGTACACCTCATTGGGACTATGTCCATAGAGTAGTCAACATCATTTCGTAAGTTATGTGATGTGCTGATATGATGTTTTTGAATGTTGTATGTCGTAACGTGCCACTGAAATTATATCATTGAATACAAAATACAAGAAATTATATATATTAAAAAAATTAATGGACATTTATTTTAAAACTACATAAAAAATCAATTAAGTCATATTCTCCATTTCAAATATTCTAATTTTATATTTAAAACCAATAACACTTTTTAATAAAAAATATTCCTTATCACTAAAATTAGACAATAATTTTTCTAACATACTACATATTAATCCATCATTTCCAAATAAGTATTTGAAACCAATCCTAAAATTTAACAAACCAAATTTCAAAATTTAATTCAATGATTAAATTTTCATCGAGTTTTATATATTTCATAACTATCCACTAATTTAATGGAATGGGGGTTTTTTAAAAAACAAATTCCACCCAAACCATATACTAATTAAAAAAAATAAAATGAAATAATATCATTCATATAAAAAATTTAACCTATTCAATTTAAATCTCATAATTTTCCATAATCACTTCGAATTTTAATGAATTTTGGGGTTTTCTAATTTCATTCCAAAACACAATTTTCATTATAACCCCAATTTAAAGGAATTTTGTTTTTTCAACAAACCCATAAAAATACATTTAATAAAAACCATAATTCATAATATAAATCTAGAATTTAAAAGTAAACAATGAAATTTATCGATAATACAAATTGTTCATTTTAACTGATCCTCCTACATCATGATCAATGGATCTCAAATCATAAAAGAATGAATAGAAAACTCGATCATAAGACAATGACAGATATGATATTTGAATAAATCCTATATTTAGATCCAAAATTTTGTTTATTAGTTCCCAAAATAAAGACGTAGAATCATGAAAATGTTGTAAGAATAATAGATATCATGGGAGAAAAAGAACGGAAATTGTAAACTTACCGGTTAAAGATTGAATCCATTACTCATGCTTCGAATCACCTTCGAGAGGGGTTCAAAACCCTAAAATCCATTATATTAGATCCATTGATGAGGGAAACTAATAAATCATGCACAATATGTATGCCTACTATAAATCAGATGAATAGTTTCTCTATATTGGGTGCACGATTTGGTAAATTGTACAGTAGCTGTGCCAACCCCACTGTCCAATTTTTCCAAAATGTTGAAGAAATGTACACTATTTGAAAAAACATGAGCGAATCATGTAGTACCCAAAAAACATCATATTACATTAAAATTTCACCTGAAACAAAACCAGAAAAACCCAACCAATTTATTTTCAAAAGTGGGGTTTATGAATACCAAAAAATAGTAACAAGATGTTACACACTCCCCACAATGGAATCTTTTTGTCCCTATAAATGCTATGATGAAGCCTCTATGTCAAAATTATTAATCCACTATTATCTTGTATGAATTTCCTCCTCCCATGTCTCATAATTTTTCAATCCATGATTCCATATAACATGATCCAAATGTGTCATCTTCCCAAAACGTAACTGTATTTTGGAATCAACTAACTAAATTGTCTGTTAAGTCACGGATAAATCTGGTTAAAAAGCATGTTCACAACATCTCATATCATGAGATAAATTAGATAGATAATTTTTTAGTTGTTATAGATCACATGTGTTATGGATTGATTCTAGCTACGGTGGTAGTGATAACTGGTAAGTAACTATCTCCGCCTTCTTGACAACTTCACATGGTCCCACAAAACACTGATAAATCTTCACATTCTTCTCAAGCCATCGATAACCAAATTATGGTGATACCATCATGAACACATGTACACTGACTGATAATTCCAACTATCTATGTTGAATATCATCATAAGCCCTATATCGGCCGTGTTCCATCAATATCCACTAATGAATGGACTCATTCTTTTCATTCGTGTCATTGTCCAACTTAGTCCAACCAAGGATATATCAACAATCTCTAACCAACAACAAAAATAAATACAAGGACGACCATACAAGGACTGAAAGAGATCCACTGTAATCATGGAATCGTACCTTTTGTTATAATAAAACTCAACCATCTCTATATGATTGTCCCAATATCCACCATATATGAGAACACAAGTGTGAATCATATCCTCATAAATTTGTATTTTTCTTTCTATCTTCCCATCTGACTAGGGATGATATTACATACTCAAATGGTCATGAGATCATTTTCCCTCCTAATGGCCTCTCCAAAAATGAAAATATATCCATGTATTCCTATCATAGACTATAATATATTGAACTCAACGATATAGAAAATATCTTCCACATAGAGGTTTCAAAACTCATCAACCTGTTTGTATCACGAATGGGTATAGTGTGATTCGATTTTTTCACCCTTTAAATAAATAAAATATTGAATTCTATATCCATTGGGAATGTAGAAACCCTACCATAATTTCAATTTAGATTCATTCCTATATCCACGTAGGGACATGAAGGGGCTGAAGAAAACCATATGCATTCTATTTATCTTCCTTCACATGTTGGGACATATAACAACAAGAGAAAAACTAAGAACTGTTTCATCTCATGCATGTACACAAAAACAACCACCTCATTTCATAGAACATATATGTGTTTCCTAGGTGAATCTCCCACTGGGTACCATGGAAAACCACCTTAAGAGATTTCATGTCCAAAGAAATTACCAAATAATGGTTTCAAAAGAATAGAATTCCCAATTTATATAATTGGAAATCATCAACAGTCTCCACACCATAAAAGATTCTATAATGATACAGAAATCAACATCAAGATTGTGTTCATGAAGAATCAACTTGTGAAGAGAAAATATTTACTAAAACTTGGCCAACAAAACCTGAACCCCATATTTTCAGAATCCAATATATAACATTGCAAAGAGAACCACCACATTCAACTATTATGTGGATTATTTCACCGCCTAGGTTATGTGATTCATTATCAATGAATCTTCAGTGAATGTATATTTACCTAGGGAATATGTTATTTTGAAATCAAAATAGTATTGTTAATCCACACAATTCTTTTAGTGAATATTCCTATCATGTTTAGAGAACATATAAATCAGGATCTTATTACATGAAAATACGGACAACTATTTTCCCAAAGGCAATTCCATAATCTATTATGTTCATTCCTCATAGAATCACGTTCCTGGTTTTAGGACAGATAATTTTCCCCATGTGACCAAAGCAGATGATATCTATAAGCAATGACCTAATATCATATATAATAATTCAGCACAACCATGTACCTTATGCATAAAATACCAAAAATCCATACTCGCCCTCTAGAAGAGTAAAAATGGTGAAGTAATGAAATGAAATTTCATTTCATCAACAAAATTAAAAAATTATAATTTTGGGTAAACATTAATCCATTTAGAGATATTACAGTCATTGGAGATTCCAACATCGAGAATTCAATCATGTACCAGTGATAATATCTAGCTAAGCCCAAGAAGCTCTAAATCTCAATGTCAGAGTATGGTTTCTTTGAAGTAATAATATACATCACATTCATGTGATAAACTAGTATTCCTTATTTTGAGACCATGTTTCACAATGAAATACCTTTCATGATCCTGATATCTCATTTTAAAAGCATGGAATAAAGAGGGTTATTTCACATTAAACTCCCAACTCTACATAGTTGATGCACATGATCCTCCACGGACATAAAGTAAATGTTGATTTCATCAAAAAGGACTAACAAAAGATATTAAGTTACAAAATAAAATTCATATTATTAAAATACATGAATACTGCAAGATAATTGGTTAGGATAATGGGATACTAAAAAAAAATAATCCATTAATACCTCCAAAAATGGTATTTTTTAGTGAAGAATTGTGCTAAGTATATCACTCAGGTTAAAATCCCTAATCATTAATCAAAGTTGTAAAAGTGTCGATAAAGGTCTACATTATCAGTTTGATAAAGATCACTGAAAAATGGGGCCTTTATAAATGATTTAAAAGAACATACAATGGAATCATTGATGAGAACTTTAATTTAGAGCTACTAAATAAAAAATTTATCAATTCTTATAAAAACATTGATATAAGGTGGAAATTGCAGATAAAACTTCTATAATTGATAAAAAAGAAGAACATTATTAGTTCTTTTAAAATTGCTGATAAATGTGGAAATTATTAGTTCTTTTAAAATCCTTGATAAATGGATAATATAATGTGTGTTAAAAGACCACAATGTATCACCACTACATTGTGTTGAAACATCACACCATACTCATAGAATCAATCTGGATATAAACAAAAAAAGCCCCAATATAATATCTAAATGAAAATAATATTTAATAAAAATATATGAAATAACACAATATTATATAAGTTTCAATCTTTGGATTATACAATTACATTTTAAACTGGAAACACACACTCTTGACTCATCTACATCCCGTCATGAATAAGTTTGATGAGAAAAAAATTTGTTCACATCGAAATTGAAATATGAATCAAATTCCAATATAATAAGGAAAATCTAGGAATATATGATTGGTTTTTGGTGAATGACACTATTTTGAACTCAAATGTTGATTTTAAACTAATAACCGACAATTTGATCTATACTAGTAAAATAGTGTATCATATTGAGGTGAGGGTGATTCCTACAAGTTAAAAAATAAATTATCTATAATTTTTGTAACGTATCGAAAAAATAAAAATGTATTTTCATTGTTTTGAGTTGGAAAATTTTCCATTTTACAAAAATCAAGGACAATTTTAAATAAAAATAAACACGTTCAGTCATACAGGTCACACCGTATGACAGATCGAGAATTAGTTTATTCATACACATCCCATATGAAATATTAATATTTTTCTCAAAAATATAAAAATAATTTTTTGGTGTTCCATTGGTTTTTTGTACGTTAGTTTTATTTTTGTTAATAAAATGTCATTTTAAAATTGAAACATGCACATTAAATCATACTGACCACATTGTGTTCCAGATTGATGTGAAGATGATTTATATACAAAAAAATTACTTATGGATGATTTTCATAATGTATTAAAACAATTTTATTTTTTCCATGTTTTTTCTTGGTCAGTTGGATTTTTTAGTAATACTTATCTCAATTTTAATTAAAAACATGTACATGGAGTTATATCGGTCACATTGTGCATCAGATTGAGGTTGATATGATTGTTGAATATATCAAAAATGATATGGATCACTATTCTAATGTATGAAATAAATATTATTGTGTCTATTTAGTTTTTAGTAGGTCATATTGTTTATTAAAAAAATTGATTTCAATTTAAAATGATTCCCTTGGAGTTATACTGGTCACATCATGCATTAGAATGAGTTTTTGCTAATTAACATACATCTCAAATGACATGGGGATCATTTTCCTCCATTATAAATACAATAGTAATGTTTTTTTTATCTTCATTTATGAATTTTTATTTTTTACAAAAATGTCATTATAATATTAAAATAAGCACATTAACTTATAATGATCACATTGTGTATAATATTGAGGTGCTGATGATTCCTACACATCAAAATTGAGATATAGATCATTATTGTTACATATCTAATCAATGTGAAGTTTTTTTCATGGTATTGAGTTGGACATTTATCCATTACAGTAAAATTTATCTCAATTTCATATAAAAACAGTCATTTGGTGTCCTGTCGGTCAAATAGTGAATCAGATTGTGTTGTGGCTGATTCATGAACGTCTAAAATCACATATAGATCATTTTCATAATGTATAAAATCCATATGAATGTCATTGTTTAGTATTTTAGTAGTTCATAATTTTTTAATTTTAAAAAAAATTGATGTTAATTTTAAATAAATAGTCACATAGAGTCATTCCATTCAAACCATGCATCATATTGAGGTGTGGCTGATTCATACATGTTCCAAACATGATATGGATTATTTTTCCAGAAGATTTAATAAAATATTAAGTTGTTTTCCCAGGTTTTAATTGGACACTCATCATTTATAAAAAATGATATTTTAATCATTAAACACCCATTTTGTCTCATTGGGATCACTTCATGTGTCGGTTTGATAGGAGACCGATTCCTACAGATAAAAAATCATTTATGAAACTATTCATTAAATTAAAATGAATGCTGAGTGCATTTTCTTGGATTTCAATGAGTGATACTTTTCAATTTCAGAAGTCTATTTCAAAATGATAGCCAACACATTGAGTTAGTTTTCTTTTCAAATGTAAATATTGTAAATTTCATAAATAAATAAGTACTTGGAGTCATACCATTCACAACGTGTGTCAGATTGAGGTGCATAATATTTCTACAAGTCCAATATTCTCAATAATCTATTTGTAAATGTCTACATTTATTCCACTGACATTCATTATTAATCTTTCAACACTGCATGGTTATATTCGAACAACTCACATCAATTCAAAAAAATAATTCACCTTTATAATAATATAATTATTATTTTTGAAATAATAAAAAAATAATTTAAAAAAATTATGAAAAAATAAATTAATTCTCTGTATAATAATTTTTCATTGAAAATATCAAGATTACCACAATAATCGTGCATAGGGGGATGGGATTCACTTCATATAAAGGAAATTTATTGAAAATTAAGGAATGATATAAATGTAATTACTGTTAGGGTGAACGTTTTTTTAAGGATAAGTAGTATGTTTATGATTTCATATAGAAAGGCATAAATGTTGGACAGAGCACAACAACTCAACCAAAATAATCTTCTTGTACAGGAAATCAACTATTTTTTGACTAATACTTATATGAAATATAATAAACATAAATATAAAACAATAAATTAAATCAATGGACACCGATCTTACTATTCAAACATCTAGATTGCATATGTAATTGATTAAAGGTAGTGGAGTGGCACATCATGTAATTAATGTGGAGGGAACATGAATGAATGTTATTAATGAAACACAACAAGGGGGGAAATATTTTTTGGACGAAGATTTTTATGGTCGTTTTGGTGTAGAACGGTGTGAATGATGGATAGAGCACCCCAAATCAATAAAACAATCCACCAATATTTGAAAACATTAATTATTTGAGTAATACAGATGAAAATTAAATTAATCATAAATATTAAACAATATATTATTTCTATTCACAATGATTTTATGGTGAAAACATCAATATTAGCATTGTAATTGAGTCGAGGAAGAATCATTTATCTTCCTACATTGTCATCTAATAGAACATGAAGTGAAGTGATAAATGGAACACAATAGGGGTGAAATATTATTTATGGAGAAGAAGTTTGTGGATGTTTCAGAGTACAATGTCTTGACAGATAGATAGATCACCCTAAATTGAACAAAATAATAAACCTGTATATGAAAAAAATTATTATGAGAGTAGTATTCCAATATAATAAATTAAACATAAATTTGATACAATACATTAATTATAAGGACAATGATTTTACTATACCAGCATAATGATTACCTCTGGGATTGAGAAGAGTTATACTCATTACTCTACATTCAATGTAATGAAACATGGTGGCATGAACATATCTAATTCACAAAATTTTACAATAATATCCTTATTCGTGATTTGAAGATTTCTTGGGTTTACAACATTACTACATATGGATTTAAAAAGAAGAAGAGTATGCTTTATTCATGTCATACATTTTGAGGGAAAATTATATAGAATGTATCTGACATTAAATCATGCATCAAATCATAATAGTTGTGTGATTTTAGACTTTTAAAAATCATTTTTTTCACTGAAATGAATTTTTTTTATTTTATAAATTCCATTTTGGATCTTTTACAATAGTAATGAAATAGAAAATTATCAATTTTGAGTATGTAACATGTTATTTACTTAAATTTCATTTCAAATAAGAAACTCACACTTTGACCTATACCTAAAACATTGGGTATTTTATTGACATGAAACTGATTCTTACCTACCAAAAAAGATTATTAATTGCTTTTGTAAATTATCAGAAAGGGAATTTTCATTGTTTTCAGGGAGCTAATTTTTTCAAACATTACTATCATTTTTAATCTAATAATAGAAGAATTGTGTCATAGTGGTCACACTATTTATAAAATTTATTTTCAACTGATTCCTACTCATCTCAAATGACTTATGGAAAACTTCTCTAAGCGTGAATGAATTAAATTCCTCCATAGACCACTTTTTTCATTCTTATAAAACCCTAAATTTTAATAAACAAAATAAAATCTACTAAAAAATATTTTATTGATGTTAAATTAAAAAAATTCATAAATATATTCCCTTATAAGTTTTTATTCAGATCATTGTGGATAACATTGACGATAAAACTTAATATAATTCATCATTAAATATTCCTTCTCATCAAATTTTATTAAAAATAATTTTTATAACATATACTCATCAAATGAATTTGTAATGTAGAAACCCAATTCCCTTGTATTAGCCAACACTACTGTTTCATATTCTGATTCATCCTTCTCCACCATCAAAATTTATTTATTTCACATCACTCATTATTTTATATGGTTATGCAGATATTTTAACAATAATTATATGGTGGAAATGATTTCATTGATTAATAACTACTTATAATGGTGTAATTCTCATATATGGGAGTAATTTCCATATTTAGAGAACCCAATGAAGTTTCCATGTCATCTTCATTTGCTCATCTCATAAATATTGATCATTAAATTTTGTGGTCTGACACAAATCAACTATCTCTCTTGGACGATCACCTTTGTTGTGTGATATAATCTAAGATTCATTCATCCATGGGGTGACAAATGAAAAAAGTATTATAAGAAACCTAAAAGAGATGAGGTATGATTATCAAGGAAAAAAATTGTAATAATAATATTTTAGGATATTATGATGATAATGATGAAAATTTTAAATCATTGTGTTATCTAAATGGGGAAATTCCTCACATTTGTGATAATTACACCATTGGAACTATTCATTTACTCGACGACTCCATTTACATCAAATATTTTGAGAGAAAATATCCATATAACTAGGGACACAATTTAGTGATGGGTGAGAAGGAAATATAAATGGTGGATGTGGAAGAATCAAAATAAAATACTGTTGTGATGCATATCACCAGGTTCTTGGGTTGCAACAATGTAATTTCAGCAGATTAGTTTATGTTAGTGAAATAATTATTTTTCATTTCACAAAGAGTCATTTATAATGATGAATTACATTCATTTAAATCCTTGAATATATCCAGATGGATCTGAATAAAAAATTAATAAAATAATTGGTTGCTGCTTTTTTAATAATGTTCATTTCAAGAAAACATAGTATTTTAATTGGAATTATTTTATAAAAAAATGACATTGTTCTATATGATTTGATAAATTGGTCAATGGATGAATTCACACCATTCACACATCCCTTGAATCATAATAATTCTAAATGGGGTTCACACCATCCATTATAAAAAACTAAAAAAATAATGTCACTCTTCTTCAATACCAGTTTTGTCAATGGTGCATAACACAATAAGGCACAAATGCCACATTGGGATGAGGAACGTGGCATATCACAAGGAGAAACGAAGGCACATGCACAAAAATTTAATTATATATATATATATATTATTTGTATTATTCTATAAAAATATATATTTACATATTAATTTTCTTTTTCCCTAATAGATATATTTTTAAATTTATTATTACAATTATTATATATATATATATATATATATTATGATTATATTTTTTTGTTCATTATTTTTCTATTTTGATAGTGGGGTTGAATTTCCATAGATTCTTTCATGCATTATTCTTCTCCCGAGGAAGATCACATAGGTGGTAGTTAACATGCATGCCACATATGTGTTCTTCAGTGGTGGTGTCGGGGAATGGGGATTCATATAGACATGATTTACACAATCCTATACACCCAATATTTCCATCCATTAAACCAATAACGATCCCATGTACCCTACCCACGATTTCCATGATTGCTTGTACCCAGGATATTTAATGCCACAATGAATCTTTTCCACACCTATAACTATATCACCTCTTGAGTTGGGGGTGTGAGGCGTGCGCCGTTGGCACAATATGGTGAGGTTGCACCACCTGACTTGTGGGGAGGCGAATCAGGTGTGCCCTACCTCGCCTCATGCCAAGGCATGCTAAGGCACACACCTTTGAATAAATAGTTCGATACATTAATAAAGTAAGTGAATCTACGATAATAATACATATATTTATATATATGTCATATATATATGTGGACATTATTATGAAATTTATTTTAATATAAATATATATATTTGTATGCATGCAATATTTATCATATTTAATTTATTTTAATATAATATATGTTATTTTATTTGTGTATATATATATAAATATTTTACTAACGACACTAATAAATATAATTAATAATAATTTTTAAAATATATTATTTATAAGTAATTAAAATTTTGAGTAATTGATTTTAAAATCTAATTATTTATATTTTGGAATGTTTATTTATTCAAAATATATATATAGTGACCATATATTATAATTTTGTATGCAACATAAGTTAAAAAAATTATTCACTATTTATGTATAAATATATTACACTTAATTAAATGTATATATTGACCTAGATTGTTTATATAGACCCAAAATGATGAATTCGATAAAATAATTTATATATATAGAATTTTGAAAATTTCCATTCTATTTTTTGGAAAAAATGATGTAGAAAAATAAGGATTCTAGGGAGGAAATCCAATATGCATTGAACAATACAATAGATTCTCGGGTGGCCCATAAAGAAGTTGTCATAAAAAAAATAATACCCATCAACAAGATATATCATAAACAATGTATAAAAAATCACCAACCCTTGCATCGTCTATCCCATAAAAATATTAACATATATATATATTTAAAATAAATTTCATATAAATAAATTCCCTTATATGAATATCATAAAATCATCTTTTGATGATACTTCAAACCATAATAAGATTGATAATTAGGTTTTTAAATCAATTTTGTTTTTCATTTAAGGTGTTTACATCCAAAACATCCAGTATTTATATAGTCGAATAAATAAATATTTAATTTTTTATTAATGTACCATAGGGGATTCACAAATATATCAAAAGAATGTGAAAATTAATAATGCAGCACACGATAGGGTATAGATGTAGACAACAAAATCCAATTGATTGATGAAAGCAATTTAAAAAATCCAAAATAGTATATCCAAAACTGTAGTTAAGAAAACAATAAATCATAATGAAAATAAAAAGATTATACAAAAACTGGAGGAAAAATTTAGATGATACAAAGTAAAATGAAAAACCAATCGATCCAGATCCTAAAATGGAAAATACAGAAAGAAAATTGGAATCAAAAAAGGAAAACACATGCCGACCTTACTATGAATTAGATAATATGGAACCTACAGATCTAGATATTTTTGATTTCTTTATATTCCCCAACTGAAATTGATCATTGGATGCATGATGTAGTTTGAGAAACATGATGCAGTGGGTTTATGTGATTTTATCTTCAATTCGCAACATGTTATGTTTTTATAAATCGATCTGTACAAATTTATTAGTGCTAAAAATTTAACGGCTGATAAAAGTTATATTTATCAAGGATTTTTTTAGAAATATTAAATGATTTTCATTATCACTGTTAATAATGCATTGATATTTCCACATTTTTATCAGAACTAAAAATTAGCAAATAAAGATATCTTTTATTAGAGAAGCTTAATTAATCGATAATT
Organism: Viscum album; assembly: GCA_963277665.1. Taxonomy (NCBI): domain Eukaryota; kingdom Viridiplantae; phylum Streptophyta; class Magnoliopsida; order Santalales; family Viscaceae; genus Viscum; species Viscum album. The sequence continues at coordinate 694,023,123 of OY728152.1, forward strand.
AAGGAATAATAATTACATTTATAAATATATATATATATACATAATCGATATATATAAATGTAAGTATATTAAATATATTCCTTTTTTAAATATATTCATTATAATTTTATAATTATTTAAAAATTTAATACTTGATTTATATTTGTATTAATATTTTATTAAAAAATAATACCTATATCATTATATATATATATATATATATTATTAATGATCAATATATAATAAATAAATATAAATATAAATATAATAAATATATATAAATAAATATATTAAATATGTTAATTATTTATGTAAATATATTATAAATTTAATAATTATTAACATTTATTTATTTATTTATTTTTCATTATGTAAATAATCCTAATAAATTATTTATTTATTAGTTTAAATATATATCAATATATAGTATAGTATATATATATTATATATATTTTTATATGCATATAATATTTTAGAAATAATTTTTTAATATTCTTATTGAATATTAAGTTGTAAGTGCTTGTGTGTTAAAAATGAGTGTGATTGATTAAATTAAAAATAAGTGCACAATAATTACAATATAAAAATTGACAGGTTTTTTGTGTTGAAATTATATTTTAATATTCATTAATTAGGTATATGTGACATCAATATAATAAAAATTTGAACTATGTAAAATTGAAAAAACAAACAACATTTAATTATATGTCCATTACTCTACGAAATTAGTTTGTATTTTTAATTCATATTAGTTTTTAATTATAAAACATTATTAACTAAATATATCACATAAATATTTTTTTATCCCATAAATCATTTTCATATTAGTTAATATATATATATCAATATATTTTATATATACTATTTATTAACATTATTAATAATCATCTAATTCATAAAATGTTTACTAATTTTTTTTCAATTGACTTATTTTAATCTTTAATATGTTTAATTTTATTTAATATATATATTTTACACATAATATTTTTTATTATCTATTATTTATATTTATCATAACAAAATTATTCAATATTTTCAATTGTTTTTAAATTTATAAAATTAGTAATATTTTTTTATTAAAATCATTTCTAATATTTGATTCATTTAATTATTTCATTTTATATATTTGTACCTTTATCAGTGCTAAAAATATTATGAAAATAAAATTTGTTATGTGTGCCAAAATTATATCACTGATAAAATGTACCCATTTCTAGTGTTAAAAATAAATCCCTATTAAAGGGTACACATTATTTTCACTAAAAATATTGGGCTGATCAAATGTAACCATTATCAGTGCCAAAAAAGTTATGATAATGTGTTCATTTTATCAGCACTTTCATTAGAACTGATAATGATTTCATTTATCTATTCTTTTTAGTAGCACTGTCAAATACAATTACTTATAACTCTAGTTTTCTAGTAGTTGAAAAAATAAGGTACTAAAAATGAACGTACATACTCTGAAAGGTGGTTTTTGAATGTTAGAATCCATTATCCTCAACTGATGGTAACCTGATAAAATATCAATCTTCAAGATCCATTTTTTAAAATAATAACTAATAAAATATATCATCGATCTCTGGAAACAAATATTTGGTCTTTATCATCACTTGATTTATTTTTCAATAATCAACACATAGGCAAATAGAACAATTATATTTTTTAGTAAAGAGATCCAATATATCCCAAGGAAACACAATCTAGTGTATATAGGTTTTCTCAAGATGTTATTCCAACATGGATTTCAACACCGTCATTTAATTTGGAGCCATATGAAAATTGGGAAAAGAAACTGGTTGACAACTAGGCACAAAATAAATAGAATAATCAACTTCCCATATCAAGTGAAAAAAATATATATCATTGAGAAAAAAGTCAATGAAATCAACGATTATGGATGAGATATCACCACTAAAATATTCCCACTCCAGATGAAAGGAAAACAAAAATATCACTTCTAGTAATTTTGGATAAGAAATTCATATTCAACATAGCCATGGGTCCCATAAAAATTCAAAGACACAACACTCGCCAATATGTATAGGGAATGTGACCTTTCAATGATAAAAATCAATTAATAATATTTTTATAAAATAACCAATCCATACAGAAAATGGCATGATGATATTTCATGTTGATAATGTGAAAAGTCCAAAAAATCTCAACATCTTTTTGAGAGAAAATAGAAGTGGGTCTATGGAGACCCTTCACTCTCTTCATAGCAATTGTTGATTTAATATTCATTTCACATGATAAAATATCCATAATAAGATTAAGAATATAGAAAATACATAAGGAAATAAAGGAATGAGATGCCCATTATCAAATATAGAAGTCATTAATGATGATGCTATAGTGATGGTACCTCTCAAAGTCGTTGGACCATTATCTGTGTCCTCTAGAGACACTTCTAGTAGTTGAAGAAGCATCATTCGAGACGTATGTGGATGTAACCCTTTTAAACATGAAGCATTAGATTGTGAAATAGTTTCAAAAGGTTTATATGATCCCATACAATTATGTTGATTGGAGTAAACAAGGAATATCCCATACAAGTGTCCTGATCAACTACATGAGCCAAAATTATTGGGTTCTGTATTGAAAAACCTCATTGAAAGTAACTGATTACTACAATGATAATAAATTTAAAAACGTCTTCTAGGTGATGAAGGGGGTTTAAAAATACCCATACATCAAGAACCACCATGTGTGTCATAATTCTTCAAATTTATGTTATATTAATGCACACAATTAGTTAGAGAGAAATAAGATCCTGAAAACACTCGATTGATAAAGGATTAAATGACCAAATGATATGACTCATGTCAACAAGTTTCACATTACTTTTCAGGGAACTACTTGATTAAAACACCACTGTTATGTGTTATAGGCATGGAGTAGTGTGTTATATTTGGAGAGGTGAACGAGATGGTTGACCTTCTGAGATGTTTCATAGGGTGTGTGTGAGTGATAACAAATCACACTAGAATGGACATGTGTATGCCTGTGGGGACTAACATTAATATGCTGACATTTTTGGGTATATGGGTCGGCCAAAAGTTGGGTACCATGTCTCTTCGTGGCATGTTGTTGTAACAGGTAGCCCAGGACCCGATGAAAATGTTAAGATGGTGTTCTTTTTCTATCACCGGGACCCTATTGTTGCATTTGGTATAAGAAGAGGAACTGAACATAAAGTGACGTACTCATCTTGGGCTGATATTTAGGGCCCACAATGAGTACGTTATTCTCTTGGGGGGGGGGGGGTAATGTATAACCATATAATGATAAATGGTTAAATGAATAAATTATATAACACATGTCAACAAGGTGAACCCTTTTTTTCAAGAGCCTTCATGATTATAACTCTCGAATTAAGAGTGTTTGGCTTGGATTATTGATCATCATGGGTGACCATCTTGAATGATTCATATGGTTTGTGAGGGAGTGTAAAAATCACATTTGAATGGAAATGCATTGTCCTGTGGGATATGTCAATTGTCAGATGACCTGTTTGACCAGTTGGTTGGGCCCCATGTTGGGGACAATGTGTCTACAGGGCAACTGCTTGTACCTGGTAGGGAATGACCCGACCACCATATTGATGTATGGTGTATGTGCTATCCCTGGGTCATGTTTATTACATTTTTTATAATAGGAAGAATAAAACATGAAGTGACATGCACTGTTTGTGTTGAGATGTCGGGCCCACAATGAGGACGTTGTTCATTAAGGGTGAAGGGGTGAATGTAACACCCTTGAATGATAAAGGGATAAATTGAAAAATGATAGGACTAATTTCAACATGTGACATATTTCTTTTTCAAGAGTTTACCTAATTAAAACTCCACAGGTAAGCATTCTTAGAATGGAGTAGTGATCATGATGGGTGACCTTATAGAAATTTTTTTCAAGGTGTGTGTGAATGAAGAAAAAATCACACTAGAATGTGAATGTTTTGGCCTATGCGAACTTTCATTTTTCAGATGCCCCATTCATCCATGTGGTTGGGACCCATAGTGGGGACCACATGTCTATGGGGAAACTGGCAGTACCAAGCAAGATAGGACCCAATGACCATATTATGGACAGGTTTTATGCAGTCATCGATACCCAGTTGTTTAATTTGAAATCAGAGAAACGGTCTAGACATCGAGGGATATTAGATTTTATCGATTCAAGGAGCTTACCATCCCTATTGTTCATTAATATAGAAGATGGAAATTCAGATATTTTTTGTCAAAAAAAAAATAATTGTGAGGAAACAATTCTTTTTAGGGGGGTAATGTTACATCCATGACATTTTTAGTATTTAAATAAATTCCTTACATTTTAAATAAATAATTTTGTGAAATATTTCTATTACACTAGCTAATTTCATTTAATCAAAATGGAATTTGTTTACTTTTTTTTGTTAATTTTCATGTTTACTTTAATTATTTCCCAACATTTCACTATTTAAATACATGAAGACATATAGAGATAATATCAATTAATTAAACATTAAAAAAATATAGTTATCATGAGGTAACATTTTCTAATATATATTTTTAATAAAATAATATTAAAAGGTATTATTATAAAAATACTTTTTTAAGCGAAAAATAATGTTTTGAATAAACATGTTATAAATAAATATATTAGAAGAAATATAATTTTAACGGAAATATTATATTTACAATAATTATGATATTAAATAATTATAATAATTATTTTGGTTCATTAAATTATTTTAATTTTTTGAATATGACTATTATTTTGACCTATAAATTTTATGATGATTTGATATGAAAATTATTATTTTTTAATATAGAAGAATCTAAATTAAATATATGATAAAAATTATTAAAATTTTATAAATAAAATAAAATATTAATGATAAGGTTAATATGTGAATTCTTATTAAATGTATTATACTATTCAACTTTTTAAAATATTTTAAATTATTATTAAAAATAGAAATTATTTAAAATAATATTACAAATAGAAATTATTTAAATTAATATTATTAAATAATAATTATTTATAATGATATTAAATTAAATATAACTACATATATATATATATATATTTATATATAATGATTATAAATGATATGTAATGTAATTAATGAAACAAATAAAAAAAATATGAGAAATGAATCAGGATTAAGGGGTTGAGTTTGACTCTAGCACGAGGGATATGGTTTCGTGTTAAGGGGTGGCATGGTCATATGGATATCTTGATTGGTAAATGAGGTGATGGTTAGGGGTTTTCATCATTGATTTTGACTAATAATCAAATAGGTTGCTTCATTAGGAAAAATAACGAGTCTCACTAGATGGTTTTCGGTCATCTACAATTTATGACCGAGATTTTTCATTTTAGTTCATTTCTGTTTTAGGGTATTCATATTCAGATGGGTGGTTCAATCCAATTACAGAGACATTTTAAAGTTCTATGATACATAAATGATCTGAATGTGATTTTTGGAAAATGACCCGTGATTTTAAGATTTACCCCGCACCTTCTAGTTATTCATGTATGTTTTATTTATTCATTTTATGTATTTATAAATTGATTTTGAATATTTATTCTGTGTAATAAATACATATTTTTATTTTTCTGGGAGTTATGTGTACCAAAATCCTATTATAATAATATCAAATGTATTGATTTGTTGTTTTCTTTGATTTTATCAACTTTTCTACATCATCTTTCTATTTAATGTCATTGTTTCTAATGTTGTGGATTTTCAACACCTTAATTGGTATGTGTAGAAAAATGATTTTAATATATATTGGTATGAACTACATGTTCACTAACCTATTTTTCATTACGTTTCTGATCATCAAAATGTACCAAATACTTTTTCTTCCTCTACATTGGGTGCATCTACATGTTGAGAAACTTATTTTTTACCATGATTGGGTGCATTGGAATTTTCATAATCTATTTTTATAGAAATTTTGGAATGTTTAATATATATTACATAAATATAGTAGTTAATAGAGAATAATATGAGGTAACATAGTTTTTATTAACTAAATGACATTAATAGAGTTCTACCTTTTTATAATTAATGTTAAAATGATTTTACCCCATTATTGCGGATCCAAATGCTATCATTGTGGCCTTATCCAACATACAATATGTCATCTACAATAGGGTTTTTAAAAAATTATTGTGAAATACTAATCAATGTGTCATCAATAATTGACAAAAAATTAGAGCATTCAGTGGTTTTGGTAGATAAAATAAGAAATGACAATATTCTGTTTGCAAGATTTGGAATATATAATAACATTAAAACATATGATTTTTTATAATTATTTTATTTATTCACCCGTACTTATTGAATCCTACTTTAACAAATAAAAAATGATAACTTTTAATTTCAATGTTATTATCAACCAACTTGCTCAAAATTCTATGAACATAGAATGTTCAACAGTCCAACACCAATATTTTTTTGAAAATTGAAACATATGAAATATTAAAATATATTGGACATCATTCCATGATTATAAATACATGTATCTACTCATCCATATGTGTGTATCCACTATTTTTTATAATAATTAATTTATCATCTTCATTATTATATAATGTATTACGTTTAATTACATAAACATTAATTTATTATACATGAACACATGGATATCCACCTAGAAAAAAAAGTTATATTAAAATTGAATTTAAATTTCCATATTATTTAATTGTAAAATATTCTTCTAACCATCTAATAAACAATCAATTATGTTTATTTTATATCTTTCATTTATCCCTTGATAGATTCAAATTCCTATTAATTTCATTGGGGGATTTAACACATGGAAAATCCACTAAACTAGTATAATAATGCAATAGTGTACCTGCTCTTACATTGTAATAATAATTGTGACAATAATTATTGTTAAAATTAATTTCCCCACAAGTTGATTGTTGTTTTGATATATTACTTGACTAATTCATTCCACATCAGGATGGTAGTTGTTATTGAATTCAACAAGTTCAAAAATATTATTTCACTATGAAACAAAACCTTCTAGAATACTTCAATATTTAATATAACCTGGCAGTATAGTTGTATTATTTTATTTTTAATACATATATCTATAATTTATATGACCACATAGTCAAATTACTCTTACCATGCGAACCATCTAGTATACTGTCATATCAATGAATGAATGTGGTAAGAAAATCTTCTGTCCACAAAACATGACTGTAATTTCACTTTCAAAAGTAGTTAATTTCATCTACACTATTAGTTTTTTCATATTATATTGAAAAAGAATGAGGACTTGGTTAATATATTATTATATATCAGAGGATAAATTCAATGTAATGCTACATGCATTAGCACATGAATAAAAACATCAATATCATTTCAATTTTGGGCGACAAACATGAAATTATTCTTTTCCATGATATTATTGATAGTTTATGTGTACCCATACATACCCTTTAAATCATTAATTGTGTTGAAAAACTTACACCTCTATAGAATGGAAAGTGTATAAGCAGCAAGAAGAATAAAATATATCTTTCACCCTTCACTGGTACCAAATATTAATGTATCACTATGTCAATAATTTCCAACAAAGCCTAAATGTAATACATAGATTATAAGAGTTCATTTAGTATTGTATTAATGGAACTATCTCATACATCGTTTTTCACAAGCATGAAATCTTAAAAATTTATTATGTATAAGCAATTAAAATATGGAAATTAAAACTGATATCTTTTTTCAACATGATTTCACAAGTCTTGTTAGAGATGATTTACATAATCAAATCGTCATTTATTTTACCATCTCAAATGAAATTTAACCCATTTTAGGAGAAGGTGTTATAAATTCTTCCAAACACTAATATAATTATTTCATCCAATATCGGTATTTATGTCATCAGCGTAGAAATCTAGGATGTCCTTGAAATGTAATCATTGATGAATATGTTATCCCAACTATGTGTGTACCTTGTTCACAAATGTGACAACCTTTTATTTATATAATACTATATAATATAAATTTCAATATGATGAAAAATTAGTTATCATCCCATACAACATAGATTTAAAAATTATATATTCATTTATATTAGAATCATAAAATATTACAACTAATTCCCACATTAATTTAAAATTTTCAAGAAATGTTTCCTAATAAATATCAATAACAATAACCTATTGATTTATCATTTAATAAGTAGCTAAAAATTATTTTATATTCAGATCATACATAAACATTGTGGGATGTGATAATTTTCCATCATAACTATCAATACATAGTGAGTAATAGAACGAAGGACAAAAGGATTTACTCTATTAGTAGATATACTAAGATGAAGGATTCTTGTCTCATATCATAATTAAGGATACCCATGATCAATTTTATTTCACCGAACCGAGTCTACTGGGTTTAAAATTTTACAATATTTATATATTATATCTACAAGAAATTTCAATCTTCATTCAGTATACTCACTTATATTTAGGTTCATAAACCATGAATTGATTAGAAAGTACTAAATAACATTCATTTGAATTAATAATTCATTCTTATTTCAAGATTAATCATACATTGGGAATTTTTTATTTTATTCATAGTTTTACCCAAATAGATTACAATCATTTAGACTGGCATATATTTTTTCATTGATCATACTCATTGAACATAAAATTGGACTAGTTCTCTATTTTTTGTGTGGAATCTTATTATATTCTACAATCATATCATTTAATATATAAATTAGTTCAACAATGCTTGTGTCAATCCATACATTTCAAACATTTACACTATATAGCTACCATATGGATTAAAAAGTTATATATTTAGTACAACCAATATACATTGGTGAATTTTCACAACACTTTAACTTATAAAACATTTTTTTGTTGTTCCTGATGTTATTCATAAAGTGTAGTTTTCTTTTCCAAAATATGATATATGCTATCAACAAAATTATAATCATATCTTCAATACGTTCATTATCATTGTTCATAAGACTTATAATATCATATTATCCATAAAACACAATGTTATCCCTATGAATAGATATATTTTGTTTTTATCTGTGATTAATATCACATTTATATAATTGATCTCTTCTATTATTTATCAATTGATCTTCCAAACAATCATGTGATTATCATCGATCCTATTTTTATTCTAATAAATTATATTTGATTCAATAATATTAATATTTACAAAAATAAATAAATACATAAAAGGTATGAACATATAATCATAAAATGATATTCTTAAGGAATTATTTGTTCTACATAAGTCGATTTTTCTATTTTAATAAGGGATAAATGATGAGCATCAATATTGCTTTCAGGATTAAGAAATCATTAAAAAATGGAATGTGTGATGTTTATAATATTAAGAATAAACTAATTAAAATTTCATCAATTGAAAAATAAAGAGATCAAGGATTGTTTCTATATTTTTTTTTGAAGAAAGGATTGTTTATTTAGATTATTTGGTGGTAGGTAACAAATAGGGATGAGTTTATGTTCATTAATTTCTTCACATGTTAAATTGAAGTCCATGTGGTTTTTGAGTGTTAGGATACTTAGAAGCTGAATTTGATCATTTATTAGATAATCATAAAATTTACATTGGCCAATCACCCAGCATTGAAAGCCAGACATTTAATGAGACTAATTAAATTAATTGGGTAGAATTTATAAAATTGTGGGTCTATATCAACGAGATGAAATGATAATTATTAAAGAATAATGCCAAAATAATTACATAAAAAATCCAATAAGAATGTGATTTAATTCAACGAGGTGAAGATATCAAACACATTAAACAGAAAAGCCTCACATAATAATTTTAGTGTAGGATGGTATGAAAGTGGATGGAATCCTCAAGGATGTATGCAGGGTGAAGAATCAACAATGAGTGTAAATTTACTGACTATGTCCTATAATGGAATGGAATTAAGTTATGATAATCCCATTATTGAAATTATTACTCTATTTCAAAAACGTTTTTGCACATTAATTTTAAATGGAGAATACATTATTTATAATTTTGAATTGTTATTTTCAAATTTCATTTCTAATTAATGAGTTTTTTAAAAATAAATTTAAAAATACTACATATATCTGATATTATAGGTGATATTAACAAAATAGGGATTTCATCTATTGAAATATGAGGCTCTCTACATTGACCTAAATAGTAAATCAAATGATACACCCTAATTCCATATCTTTTAATAATTTAAAACTAAAATTTATATAATAGGATAAAATATTGTAAAAAATCCTATAGTAATGGTTTTGAACTATATGTATATGCCCAAAAATCAATGTTATAGGCTATACCAATGGTTTGGGGGACCGTTGCATTGCCAGTCATCAGTATAGACCAATAATAATGGTTTTTGGAAACTGTTAGTATTGGATGGACATAATAATAGTTTAATATATATTGTTATTTGTTATATGATATACATATACCAATAATTTGCATAACTGTTGTTTTATGTAAATTAAAAAACCCTTTTTCAGTTTTTATCCTTGCACCTCGAATTTTTATTTCAAACACTATCCACTGTAATAAAATATTTTTTTGGAATAGTAATATGATTAATATTTTATGTATATTTAGATGTATGTTTTTATGTTTTCAATGTGATTTGATAATAGAATTTATCAAGAATATAAAATCATATAACAAATGTTTGGAAAAACTTTTGGAATATACGTATTCCAATGGATTTATATTTCATTAATATTGGTATTTTGAATTTTGGGACCAATTTTAATGGTTTTGGAAAAAAAAATAGTATAGGCTCAATAATTTTTTATATCCCGGTGTTTTTATCCGAACCAATGGAATAACCATCACATATAACAATTTCTGTTGAAAAAACTATCGATATAGTGTCATTTTAATAATTGTATGACAACAGTTTGTATAATACATTGGTATAACAGTGACCTATACTAATAGTATTTTAAAAAACATTGGTATATGTTCATATTATGGTTTTCGTACCAATGAAATAATGTTGCTAGTATGATGTGTATAACAGTTAACTCATAAGTACACCATTGTATAACCATTCATCAATAGTTGTTTCAACCCATATTAAAAAAACAATTTAACCAATAGCTGCATATGTTTGGATAATTAACATAGAAAAAATAATTTTCTTCCAAAAATTAGAGATCTAGAAACATTTATTAAATCATTGGTATATGGTCATTTTAATTACCTATATTAACAGTTTCTCCAAAACTATTGGTATAGGATCGTTGATATAGGTACATTTTCTGGTTGTTTTGAAAATGGATTGAACTATTATTAAAAGTAAGCTTAAGGAATAAAGACCACTCTATGATGTATTAATACCATTAATAATTATTATAATGTAAGATTCCATTATGACATTATTCGATCTTCTCCCAACGATGAACATCAATCCAGTGAATAATCCATGGTCTTAAACCAATAGTGGATCCCAAATATAATTGACAGAAATATGGTATGTTATGATAATGATACCCATAAGAACATTTAAATCAATACAAATTCCAATAGAACCTTATTAAAAGATATATACATCCACATAAATTTGAAACACATTTGATTGTGGGGTATCCACGTATAGAAGACTAGAGATGAGATGTAGTCATCAAGATGAATCTCATTACACCTCCATATATCCTTCAATAATATTGACCACACGATTCATAAGGATTCAGGTTTTAAAAAAATGTTAATAAATTTTAAATATCATATCACACATATACACAATGATATGTAATATAGAGAGTATGATTAATCTATGGGGATCGAATCATTTCACTTCGAGAACAGGGACACAAAACCATTCACAATCTCCACAATCATATCTTCATGCGGGCCCAGGCATGTCAGATGTTCATGGTCCCTTGATGGTATAAAATTTGTTGTATATGAGTTTCGACATCACTAACAATGAAGGGTATCAAATTATCCTCTATAATTTGGCGTACCATCAGGAAGTAATTTAAATTGTGTATTCTCATTCGATCATTCCATAAGAGTGTTCTCATATTCAGTGAGACCTCTATGTGCAATATGTGTTTCTAATAATCAATATTATTCTATTAATTATATTTATTAGGCCAAAAAATTTCAATAATTAACCACATTGAATCCCAAAAATTCATAATGTAAACATTTTTTGTCCTTTTCCATATCATTTTATCAGGGAATACTCATAATAACCCTCTAATCCCCTTCTAAGAACCATATATCTTATTAATATAAAAACCATCGATTATTGACATAATTAAAATAGGAAATAACAATGAAATCCTCCCAATTAAAAATGTATAGGGATGTGGAAATCATCCCTCATTTTTAAAAATTCACAGGGACCCTCTTGATCATTACATTGGCTCTATATCTGTAGATTCGAAGTAGTCCACTTTGGAGAAGAACTCCCAATCTATAGTGGCATCTCTATAAAAATTTAGGGTAGGTGTTATAGACATTTTAAAAAAATATTATATGGGGGAAATATTTATATTCAATGATTTTAGTGCATAGAGAACCATGTATTTGAATACGCACACAACATTGATTTTCTAAAAGGGAAAAGTTGATCACGTGCATGTTTTGAGAACCAATACTACCACATGGTTTATGGATTCCTAGATTGTCCGAGGCTAATTAATTAACTTTCATTCAATCCTTTACACCCATCCAGATCATGGGAATGTATGACTGAATTTATTAAATCACAATGAAATGTAGTTTGTATAAATATATATTATTAATTTGAATCCATTGAGCTGCATACATTATAAGTGAATCTTTACCTTCTTTTGAATCTCAATTATAATTCCATCAATAATTATTTATCTAACTTGTACATGATGATCGTGAGAAACACTCTTTTAATTTAAAAAATAATAATAGGTATCCAAATATATTAATTATGTTTATTGACAACCAAAATACATGTCGTTTGGAAAATAGAATCCCTTCTACATTCAGTCTCAAATGAATGATATTGTCTATTACATTCAATGAAATAAAATTAGAAACATAAACTAACAGTCAAGACACAATTGAAATGAGAATGTGGGCTGCCGTATCCCAACTACTTTTTAGGGGAAATGCGTTGAGAGAGTGTACACTCTATATAGATAAAAAAGGATACCCTTGAATGTTTTTTGATGTTACAACAACTGAAGAATAATATTACAATTCACATTTGATTTAAATAATTATATATACAATCAAAATATAGAATATTAAATTTCTAAAAATTAAAATGAAAAATAAATTCATAATGGTAGTTGAATATAATTTATTTTTAATTAATATTAAATTTTTTATATATGGATGTTATTTAATGGAACTTATTATACTATGCAAGTGATTCATCCAGACTCGCTTATTGGTACATTCAACATTTCTCACATAATATTATATAACTTTACAAAATGGATCCAAAAAAATTTAACATTATAAATCATGAGTGAATCATTAATTGAAGAATTTAATAAGCCTAAATTTATCACATAAACCAATATTTTTTTTGATGGATAATAAATAATGTAAAAGAAATTTCTAGAGACTAACTCATGTATATTAGTTTTTGAATGGTTTGATTCGATGAAGAAGTTTGTGGGGGAGTGGAAAAAGAGTTCGACTTCCATGAGATAGCATTAATGGGGAAATGAAATGTGTTCTCATAGTGTTGAATTTATATTTCCAATATGTTTTTGTCGTCAACTACCAAAACTTGATAATAAATTTAAGAATTATCTGGATGAAATTAATAACTGATAAAAAAGATAGGTTTTATCAATGCTAAATTTTGTGCTCATAAAACATATCATTATCACAACTAAATTTGTAGTCAATAAAACATATATTTATTAGCAAAACTAATATAACACACACACACACACACACACACACATATATATATATATATATATTTATGACCATTTTTCATTTTAGAGCAGATAATAATTATTTAAAATAAAATAATTAAATAATTAAATGAATTTCTATTAAAAATTATTTAATTCTTAAAAAAGAAAAATAATTGATGTCGTTATTTTTTATACAATCATTAATGCATGATTATCAAAAATGAGAAAAATTTCATAAATAAAAATGAATTGACATAAAATAAATTATAAAATTTATTGTTTTTTATTTATTAAATAAATTAGTTAAAAGAAAATGAAAATTTTATATATATTTAAATGAAGATGAATACATATTGAAAATATTAAAACATAATAAATATTTAAAAAAATTGTATTTTATGATTAATTACATCAACTGAGAACATGAAAAAAAATTGATGATAATATTATAAAATAGATTTAAATAAAATATTTATATAGATTTAAATTATATTAAAAATATTACAACTTAATAAAAAAATGGAATGATAATTAATCATATAAATTAAAAACAAGTTTAGAATTTTAAAACTAAGAACATATATGTGTAAAATTTAATTATTAATTGAATTAATTGTAAACACATACAAAAAATTTATAGAATCATAAATAATGAAATTTATTACATTATTTATATAAATTTAAAACTTTCTAAGGAATTAGACCTTAAACATGAAATATATAAATTTCAATCCTATAAATTCAAATACCTTTGATAATATATAATACTTTTAAATATATATTTAGAAATTAATATTATAAAATTAATAGTGTTAAAAAATATAATAAATTATTAAATATTTCATATGAATAAATAATATTAAATGGAATAATATTAATAATGAATAACAAATTGAATAATTTTAAAATATAATTAAAAGTGATTTTGTAAGATAAATTACCTCAATTGCACACTCAGTAAAGTAGGGGTTTGAATCCTAACATTCCCCATGACGGATTTATGTTACATGTAGTGACTTAGGAAGGCTGTAACTTGTGATTGATTCTAGCTGGCGGTGATATAGGCATGATGGATGCCTGGTGACACGGTTGGGATGGTTCAAGCATTAGGTTTCACCGAGTCTTCGTGCCATGATCTTGGGTCCCTTGGACATGGACCTACATGATATATAATTGATCTTCTTCTACAGATATCGAAATATTACTTTACATTCCTTAAAAATGATTAAAAACCATACACATAAAAGTCAATAAATAGATGATATATATATATATATATATTAGTTACTATTGGTTTAAAATATACGAAAACAGACACACACCTCACCCACATGAGAATGGTCTTGCCACCCCCCCCCCACCATGGATAACACAAATATATTCAATAGTCCCATAGTCCTCCTTTTTTATAGATATTTTCCCAAATATCCTCACAACTTATTCTAAGACTACCATGCCCCAATTCCTGAGCATTATCATTATTCCCTATTGGATTTATCACAACAAATTGGTCCTCCCATATAGAATAATGATGGGAAGGCCCTGAACATTCCTTGAGTTTCTGTTATCTCACCAAACATCCTGGCAGATTTCCATAAACCTCTGACGGATCAACACCCACTCCGCCAATTGGGTGTTTATTTATTCTAATAAATGGGAAAAAAGAATACCACAATATTTTCTCTCCATGAATCAAAGAGACATTGAACGTACATCCAATATTGTCACCCGACTCCTACAATTCCACATCTACAACTGCATGAATCGATCTCTAGTAATGGATTGTTGACGCTATCTCCCTTGGGGTCCATTATCATGCTACTCCTGCATAATTAGCGATGAATAGTCTTATACCCACATACTTCTACAATATTCTTATCCCACATGTTTTCTTTCATCCCTAAAAGCTGCTGCACATGACTTGTGGTGATCCATTCACTGACTCTTTAATCCAACTGTCACCATCATTTGATGGCATGCAATGTTGAGACTACAACGTATGGTCTTCATCAGCCACTTCTATGATTACCAATTACCTTATAGAACATCCCAATCATTTACATTGGATTACATAAAAAAACTATATTGTTTTAGGGATGGTGTAAGATGGGGGTTCAATTTCAAGGAAAAATAGTTTGGGCTAAAGGCGACCTTATAAGAATCAATTATATGTATTTCAAACATATAAAAAATATTTTAATATGTAAAATACAAATGAATAAATATTAATAATATAAAATTCTAAAAAAATTAAAATATTTATGAATATTAAAAAAATATGTGTAAATTTTAAATATTGATTATGTTTCAAATATATGTAAAATTATAAATTATTAAAAATTAAAAAAAATTCATAGAAATTTTATTAAAATATGAATAATTTAAATGAACGCGATTTAATAAAATTTAAAAAATTTATTTCAGAACATTAATTACATGAATTGAAAACATATAAAATTGAATAAAATTTATAAAATTAATATTATTATTATTTCTAATTATTGAATTATGCACTCCATTAATTTTATAAAGAAAATAAAATATGTTATTAACTCTTGTATTTTTTAATAATTGTTAAATAATAATTATTTGTTAAAATATTTACATATTTGAACATGTGTAAATAAATTTCAGAATTTAATATATTAAAAAAATTATTAAACAACTATATATTAATAATGAATAAATTATTTTATATACTACCAATAAAGAGTTATTAGAAAAAATAAATAATTATAAATCAATCAGCTGAAATACATGTAAACATATAAATACACAATATGCACCTACACATGTATAAACAAAACACATAAATCTACACATACACATAGGCATAGTCATATAAATAGACATACACATACAGTAACATACAAATTAATGCAGATATATACATTTTTTACATAGACATATATATATATATATAGACAGACAACATAAAAAATACATATACACATATACATATTCATACACATACACATGTACATACTCATAAAAATGTATATGTTTACACATAGACATGAATTTTCATATACATTCAATTCCATATAATTACATACTTATGCATGCGCATACATACACATCTATACAAATGTTTATGCACACACATATCACATTAACATACAGATATACACATACACATTCTAATACACATGCAACTAAACATAAAGACATACATACACATATACTTACATCCTCTGATACATAAACATACCTATGGATACTAACACATACTCAATCATATTCACATACACATGCAAACGCATTCACATGATCATATACAACACATACACAAGAACATACTGTAACATCCCAAGTATGTAATGAATAATAGATATTTTTATCTATGTTTATGAGTGAATTACATAGTGTTTTAGAGGCTTAAAATGAGAATAAATACAATCATAATCATGGAATACACTAAAATTTTTAAAAAATTATTTTACTGCCTTTTGATGGAAAACCATTTTTAAATATATCCTTTGAAAATTTTATAAGCAGTTTTTTTCCAAATATACTTATTATTTATGATTGGGACATCAAAATTTACTTTGTGTGAATGTTTGGTATTATTCCGATAAAGTTCATTTTTTTAATGAATAGTGAAAAATGTTGTATTTTAATTCCCAACCTCTTTTTAATCTAATTTATTTATATGATTAGATTATATTTTGAATGTTTTTTGAAGTGAAATTAGAATATATTTTTCGATTTAAACCAATGGTGGTCATTGGAATCAATTTCACATTGAAATTGGACTTAAACTAGTGTCAATCTTTTGATACTTATTGTTTCATAAAAACACGCTATTTGTCATGACAACGGGAATTAATTATTAAATTAATTAATGCAACTTATATTTTTTGAATTTTTTTAAATATACATCATTTTTGAATTCATAATATCAAATATAAATTAGGGTGAAGTTTTGGTATTTTTCTAAAAAACATCAATTTTTGATGAATAGTGAAACCACTAAGTGGTAGTTAAAGAAACTGATTTTTTGTTTAAATGAAACATTTCTACTTCTGTGATTTTATTTTAAAAAATCTGACATACATGGTTTTCATTAATATGTAAAATGTGGTTCAATGAGATTAAAATAATTTTATGGTGAATAGTAACTTTTAAGTTCCTAATCGTGATTAGAGGTAATTATTGTAATTTAAGGTAAAAATAATGTTATAATAAAATGAAAATACCAAGACACATGTCCTACCATTATTTGATGTGTCATGGCCGACCCAGACAAGCCATGGGTCAACATGGGGACACCATGGAGCCACTTTGGTATGAAAATGACATTAATATCTTTTTATTTAATGTTAAAATTAAAATGACACAAACATGGGTTTTTTTACTAAAACAATTTTTATAGGGGCTTATACAAGACATATTTTTGACTATAAATATTAATTAGAAAGATAAATATATTTCCTACATAATGATATTTTTTTATAATTTTTTGACATTAAATTAATTAAATTATTTATGACATCATGATGATGCAGCGATTACCTCATTAATAATGGATTTAAATAAAATGAAAAGATAATGTAAAATCTATGATCTACACATTTCCAAAACCTATTGGATGGGTGGATTTGGAACCCTTATCACCTTAACCTAGAATTATATCAATGTGGGACCTTTTGAATCCGTAACTCATTTAAAAATAATGTAACATTTCATTACTTTCAAAGAGTGGCCCTCCCCTCCGCTTATAAAGGGCCCCCACCTCTACCTCCTTACCCACACTTCAAAAGAATTTGGCTCAGCCAAACCCTATGTACATTGTCTCTACACTTCCCTCTCTTACTCCTTGAAGCCTCACATTGGGCAGAAGTCTTCCCAAGGAATCCTTTGAGCTCAAACAAAAGAGTGTTACCCGATCTTAAGGTAATGTCTTCACTTGTGTTCATTTGTTTTATTTTGCTTCTCTAACCCCCTAAACTCTTTTTATTAATTTCATTTGTAACCACAACAGTATATTCCATATACTAGGATGTTTTTATAAGAAGTATTCAAGCTAAAATTACACACACCTACATCTAATGGTTAATGAAAATACTGTTTCCGTGGATGGTGAATTTCTCCCTCCCGAAACGATGATTGTTCAACATTCTTTTTACACCTTACAAGGTGGCTGTTAAGAAGACACTATATTTATATATGATATATAATATGTTTATGTTTTCCTTAAGCTTCTGTATTTTTGATTTTGGGCATACCTTTATGGTTTCCATTATGGGTAAACACGATATCTTCATTTAAGGAAGTGCGGACTACCGCCCCCTCAATGTGATTTGATTCGTTAATACCATATGTGGGATGTATAAAGGATGGAGTTATGATATTATATATGATATTACCCTTGAATTATCATATACATTTATATCATTATGATTCCATTTCATAAAATATGAAATAGAAATGGAAGCAGCGTTCATGCGTACGTACGGCTTACCGTCTCCATGAACGGTGCATTTCATTTCATACCTAAAAATGTAATGTAATATTATAAATGCATGAATGTACTAGATATATATGATATATATGATATCTACATCATGAATACCATTCTGGATATAATGGATACCTGAACAACTTGTAATAATAAAGGGTTTATTTTTGACTCAAGTACCACTGATCGTTAAAACGACCATTATTAACATAAATAATTACATAGTGTTCATGAAATGTAAATAAGTGATATAAAAGGAATAATGAACTTGAAAAAGGTTCTTAAACAATTAGAAATTAACTCATGATTATTATTCAAGATATTAAAGAATGACGGTGTCAAGTTAGACCCGAGGAATGGGACTTCATCTCAATCTCCTTTCATTGAGGAATATTTTGTTTTATACACATCCTTATTTTATATGGTGTGTAAACCCCTTTGACTTTTACGTTTATTCAAAAGGAATATTTTTTATACAAAGAGTTTTCTAAATGACAAAAGGGAATTTTTTTGTCATACGTATGCGGCGACAATGACTTCTCCACCGTCGTGACCATTATTTGAGTTTCATCTTCCTCTACATTCCATACCTTGTTTTTAAAAGAAAAATAAATACCATGTTTTAAATTTATTTTATTATGGTATTGAAAATGGTTTTCATAATGTTTTTATATCAATCTGTTGTATTGATATCTTGTGATTGAAATGTGGAAATGTTATGTTTCTTTTATGCATGTTTTATGTGATACGATTAGGTTGAGGTTCGTGGGAATTATTATGAAGACGGGTGGTTCTGTGAGAAACTAAGGGTGGTTGAGCCCGATATATATCTCCAATGCATTGGGTAATGCGAAGGAGTGAAATGTTAAGGTTTCTCCAAAGTGATTTAGGGAATATACTTTGATGGTTATTCCAAACGTAACCAAGAGGGTTACTCCATACGTAAGAATGTTACGAATGCCTCAAGTTACCTCTATGTCTTATGATTTCTATGATTTATTCATGATTTGATGAGGTATGTTAAAGTGATTATGTTTTATATGTAAAGTATGATTTCATTATTATGTATATATGTACCACTGTTTCCTTTCCATATTTTTAAATCCCTTACTGAGATTTTTATGTTCATCCCATGTTTTTGAAGTGTTTCTCACAGGTCAATGGGTAGGTAGATGATATGATGATAGTGTCATGGAAGTGTCAAGAAAGAATCCATGTTTTATTTTAAATATGATTCCATTGATGGGAAAAAATGAATACTATCTTTTTTGTAACCACTTTGTTTAAATGTGGAATGTAACACATGTTTTAAGATCTAATTCTCTAAAAATATAAACCTGAAAAGATCCTCAAGGTGTAATCTTTCAATATCTCAAGATTAAGTAATGTTTAAGGCTGTGGCCTTATAGTTGGTATCAAAGGTCAATTTAGATAACATTTGGAGTTAGAATTCTATTAAATGATTATCCAAAAATATTTTTTATGGTCAAATTGAAATGATATAGAATTTGAAGATTACCATGTTGCTTCATCTAATACATGTTTGTTAAGAATGGTTTTTTGTAAAGGAAATAGTGTAGATTTTCTGGGAAGGCATACAGAGGGAAATGTCCTTTCAAATCAGTATCCTGAGATGGTCAAAATCAGAACTAAACAGTTTGTTGCAAAGATGGCTCAGTTGACTCAGGTGAAAATTTTTGGTTGTTTTTATTGATGATATTTTTGTGTTTTCTAAAATTAAATAGGAGCATGAAGGATATTTAACGGTTATTATGAAAAACATAATAGAAAATAAATTGTATGGTAAATTCAGAAAGTGTGAGTTTTGGTTGCAACAAATTTTTTTCCTTGGTCACATTGTTTCTAAAATGGGATAATCGTTGATCCTGCAAAAACAATGGTTGTTAAAGAATGGACAAGAACCACAAATGTAACATAGATTCGTAGTTTCCTTGGTTTGGGAGGATATTATCGAAGGTTTGTTAGAAATTTTTCATGGTTATCTAGTCCAATGACTAATCTAACTCGGAAGGGTGTTAAGTTTATCTGTAGAAAAAAATGTGATGATTGTTTTCATGAATTGAAAAGAATATTGATGAATGCTCCAGTTATGGAACTACCTTACAGGAATGGGGAGTTTTGTTATCTAGATTGATGATTCTTTGAAAGGACATGGTTTTGTCCTAATGCAGAATGATCCGGTAATTGCTTATGCATCACGACAGTTGAAAACTCATGAGGCAAATTACCCTACACATGATTTAGAATTAGCTGTTGTTGTTTTTTCTCTAAAAATATGGAGGCATCATTTGTATGGAGTAATGTGTGAAATATATACCGATCAAAAAAGTTTAAAGTATATATTCACTCATAATGAATTGAACACGAGACAGAGGAGATGGCTAGAATTAATAATGGATTATGACTCTACAATTCATTACCATCCGGGAAAATCAAATAATGTGGCTGATGCATTGAGTCAAAAAAGTAATGCTTCATTAGAAATGTTGGGTTTGGAACGTGATCATTTGGTTAAGGATTTGATTAACATTGGCATAGAAGTTGATGGTGCAGGATGTACTTCTGTTTTGTTTTAGGTATCAGTGAAATCTTCTCTATCAGACAGAATCAAGCAAGCACAAAAGCAAGACAGTGAGTTGCAGAAAAAGGTAGAGCTGGTTTAGAAAGGCAAGTTCCCTGAATTCAACATTGATAGTGATTTTGTTTTGAGATTTGGGAAGAGATTGTGTGTTCCTTGTGCATCACAGTTGAAGAGAGAGTTGTTATGTGATGATCATAGTTCTCTGTTTTCAGTTCATCCTGGCAGTACTAAGATGTATAGATATCTTCGGGAGTATTACTGGTGGGATGGAATGAAAAGACATATTGTTGATTTTACAGTGAAGTGTTTGAATTTTCAACAGGTTAAATCAGAGTGGCAGTCACCGAAAGTAATAATTCAGCCATTACCAATACCAGAATGGAAATGGGAGAATATATATATGGACATTTTTGTGGGATTACAGAAGACATCTCAAGGTAATAATGCAATCTGGGTTATTGTTGATTGCTTGACTAAATCTGCTCATTTCCTTCCCATTCAAGATACTTTCTCTCTAGATCAACATTCATGTTTGAACCTTATAGATATAGTCAGTTTTCATGGAGTTCCTCTATCTATTTTATCCGATCGTGATCCCAGGATTACTTCTATCTTTTGTACGGGCCTTCAAAAGTCGCTGGATACTGAATTAAATTTTAGTAAAGATTTTCATCCTCAGTTAGATGGACAGTCAGAATGAACAATTCAGAATTTGGAAGATATTCTACATGCTTGTTCAATGGGTTATCAGGGAATTTGGGACCAAAATATTTCTTTGGTTGAGTTTTCTTATAATAACAGTTTTCATTCCAGTATACAGATGGCACCATTTGAGGAATTATATGGGAAGCGGTGTCGAACTCCAGCTTTTTGGGATGAAGTGGGTGAAAGAAAGCATATGGGACTAGAATTGGTAGAAGAGTTGGCAGAAAAAGTTCAGCTGATACAGAAACAAATGAGAATAGCTCAGAGCAGGCAGAATAGTTATGCGGACAACAGGAGGAAGGATCTATCATTTGAGGTAGGTGATCATGCTTTTTTCAAAGTCTCAACATGGAAAAGTGTGTTGTGATTTGGTATGAAAGGAAATCTGAGTCCAAGGTTCATTGGACCATATGAAAGTCTGGAGAGAGTTGGATCAGTTTCATACCAGGTGGCTTTACCTCCGAGTTTATCTCAGGTACACAAAGTTTTTCATGTTTCGATGCTGAGAAAGTACATGCCAGATCCATCTCATGTTTTGAGTCCATAGGTAGTTTAGCTGGAAGAGAACCTATCATATGAGGAACAACCAGTCCAGATTCTTGACCACAGGGAGCAAGTGTTACGGAATAAGGTGATCAATCAGGTAAAGGTTTTGTGGAAAAACCACATGATGGAAGATGCAACATGGGAATCTGAAAATTCAATGAGGGATATGTACCCCCATTTATTCGATAAGTAAATAAATTGCAGGGACATAATTTTATAAAGGGGGGAAGGATGTAACAACCCATGTAAGTAATGAATAATATATATTTTTATCTATGTCTATTAGTTAATTAGATAGTGTTTTAGAGGCTTAAAATGAGAATAAATCCAATCATAAGCATGGAATACACTAATATTTTTAAAAGATTGTTTTACTGCCTTTTGATGCCAAACCATTTTTAAATCTGTCCATTAACAATTTTATAATATTTTTTTTTTCAAAATGAACTTATTCTTTATGATCGGGACATCAAAATTTACTTTGTGTGAATTTTTAGTATTTTTCTGATAAAGTTCATTTTTTAATGAATAGTGAAAAATATTGTATTTTAATTCAAAACCACTTTTTATTCTAATTTATTTATATGATTAGATTATATTTTGAACTTGTTTTTTTGTGAAATTATAATATATTTTTACAATTTAATCCAACGGTGGTCATTGGAATCAATTTCTCTTTGAAATTGGACTTAAATTAGTGTCAATCTTTTGATAATTATTGTTTCATAAAAACATGCTATTTGTCATGACAATGGGAATTAATTATTAAATTAATTAATGAAACATATATGTTTTGAAATTTTTAAAATAGATATCATTTTTTAATTCAGAATATCAAATATATCTTATGGTGAAGTTTTGGTATTTTTCTGAAAAACATCAATTTTTGATGAATAGTGAATCCACTAAGTGGTAGTTAACGAAACTGATTTTTCGTTTAAATGAAACTTTGCCACTTCTGTGATTTTATTTTAAAAAATATTACAAACATGGTTGTCATTAAGAAGTAAAATTTGGTTCAATGAGATTAAAATAATTTTATGGTGAATAGTAACTTTTAAGTTCTTAATCGTGATTAGAGGTAATTAGTGTAATTTAAGGTAAATATTATGTTATAATAAAATGAAAATACCAAGACACATGTCCTACCCATATTTTATGTGTCATTTCAGACCATTAAAAGCGATGGGTCAACATGGGGACCCCATGGAGCCACTTTGGTAGGAAAATGACATTAATATCATTTTATTTAATGATAAAATTAAAATGACACAAACATGAGTTTTTTTACTAAAACAACTATTAAATGGGGTTATAAAAGTCATATTTTTGACTATAAATATTCATTAGAATGATAAAAATATTTCCTACATCATGATATTTTTTTAAAATTTTTATACATTAAATGAATTAAATTATTTATGACATCATGATGATGCAGCGATTACCTCATTAATAAAGTATTTAAATAAAATGAAAAGATAAAGTAAAATATTTGACCTACACATGTAAAAAAGATATTGTATGGATGCATTTATAACCCTTATCACCTTACCCTTGAATTATATCAATATGGGACCTTTTGAATCCGAAACTCATCTTAAAATAAAGTAACATTTCTTTACATTCCAATAGTGCCCCTCCTCTCCTCTTATAAAAGGCCCCCACCTCTAAATCCATACCCACACTTCCAAAGCCTTTGGATTGGCCAAAACCTGCCCATTTTTTCTCTCCACCTCCATCACTTACTCCTTGAAGCATCACTTTGGGCAGAAGTCTTACCAAGGAAGCCTTTTAGCTCAAACCAAAGGGAGTTACCCGATTTTAAGGTAATGTCTTCACTTGTGTTCTTTTGTTTTATTTTTGCTTCTCCAACAACCTTAACTCTTTTTATTCATTTATTTTGTAACAAAAACAATATCTTCAATATACTAGGATGTTGTTATATGAAGTATTAGATCTACACTTACAGACACCTACATCTAATGGTTAAAGAACATATTGTTTCCGTGGATGGCGAATTTCTGCCTCTTGAAATGAGGATTGTTCAACATATTTTTAACACCTTCAAAGGTGACCATTAAGATGACACTATATTTATATATGATATATAATATGTTTATGTTTTCCTTAATCTTCTGTATTTTTAATTTTGTGCATACCTTTATGGTTTCCATTATGGGTAAATGTGATATCTTCATTTAAGGAAGTGCAGACTACCACCCCCTCAAAGTGATTTGATTCGTTAATACCATATGTGGGACGTTTAAAGGATGGAGTTATGATATTATATATGATATTACAATAGAATTATAACATAACTTTATATCATTATGATTCCATTTCATAAAATACAAAATACAAATGGAAGCAGCATTCATGTGTATGTACGACTTAACGTCTCCATGAATGAAGCATTTCATTTCTTACCTCTAAATGATATGTAATATTATAAATGCATGCATGTACTGGATATATATGATATATATGATATCTACATCATGAATACCATTCTGGATATAATGGATACATGATCAACATGTAATTATAAAGGGTTTATTTTTTACTCAAGTACCAATGATCGTTTAAACGACCGTTATTAACTTAAATAATTACAGTGTTGATGACATGGAAATACATGATATAAAAGGAATAATGAACTTGAAAAGGTTCTTAAACAAGTAGAAATTAACTCATTTTTATTATTCAGGATATTAAATAATGACCGAGTCAAGTCAGACCCTTGGTATGGGACTTCGTCTCAATCTCCTTTCATTGAGGCATATTTTGTTTTATACACAACCTTCTTTTATACGGTGTATAAACCCCATTGACATTTAAGTTTATTCAAAAGGAATATTTTTTTATACAAAGAATTTACTAAATGACAAAAGGGGATTTTTTTTTCATACGTTTGCTGCGACATCAACTTTTCTGTCGCTGTGACCATTATTTGAGTTTCGACTTCCTCTACAATCCATTCCTTCTTTTTAGAAGAAAAATAAATACCATGTTTTACTTTTCTTTTATTTTGTTATTGAAAATGGTTTTCATAATGTTTTTATATCAATGTTCTATATTGATATCTTCTGATTGAATGGTGGAAATGTTATGTTTCCTTTATGCATGTTTTATGTGATACGATTATGTTGAGGTTCTTGGAAATTATTATGAAGACGGGTGGTTCCGTGATAAACTAAGTGAGAGTGAGCCCGATATAGCTCTCCAATGCATTGGGTAACATGAAGGAGTGAAAGGTTAAAGTTTATCCGAAGAGAATTATGGAATATACTGTGATGGGTATTTTAAAGGTAACCTATAGGGTTACTCCCTACGTAAGAATGTTATGAATGCCTCAAGTTACCTTTATATCTGATGACTTATTTGATTTATTCATGATTTTATGAGGTATGTTAAAGTTATTTGTCTTTTGGGTATAGTATGATTTCATTCTTATGCATATATGTACCAATGTTTCCTTTCCATATTTTTATATCCCTTACTGAGCTTTTTATGCTCCTCCCATGTTTTTGAAATGTTTTTCACTGGTCAAGGGAAAGGTAGATGATATGATGATAGTGTCAAGGAAGTGTCAAGAAATACTCCTTGTTTTATTTTAAAAAAATTTCCATTGATGGGAAAAATTAATACTATCTTTTATGTAACCACATTGTTTAAATGTGGAATGTAATGCATGTTTTATGATCTAATTCTCTAAAACTCTAAACCTAAAAAGATCGTAAAGGTGTAATCTTGTAATAACTCAAGATCATGTAAGGTTTATGGCTGGGGCCTTATACATACATAGACACAAACATATGTGCACATACATATACATACAATTAAAATTTATAAATGCATACACATACACATACACATACACATACACATACAAATGTATATATATATCTGCATTATACATACTTATACAAAACCATGTACACATATGTATAACAAAGTCATATAGTTACATACATGCCTATTCACATATACGTACTCATATATACAAGCAGTGATCCTATATAAAAACACACCCAACACAACAGAACACAACAGATGCATACACAAACAACACATACATAAACACACTCATAAAAATACACATATAAAAATGCATATTCATATGTTATTTAATTATTTAATTTGAATATAAATAAAAAAATTCATAATATGAATGGATTATTTAATTAATTATATGAATTTATATGTAATATTATTAATTTAATAAAATATTAAAAAAATCATATTTATATTAAATATATTATTATTTTTTAAAATAATTATATAAATATACTATTATAATTTTTCATCGACTAATATAAACATGATTCATTTTTAAATATAAAATTAGGAAAATAACTTTACTTTTTATTAAATGTTATAAATACAATTTATTTAAATTATATTTATATATACATATATGTTGATATATAAATATTATATAAAAATATATAATAATGTGTGTGTCTGTATATATATATATATATTTAACTTATTCAATGTGTCATTTATAAACCCGAAAAAATTGCTTATAATGGTAGGACATTCATTATTGTTGGAAAAATACATATAAAAAAGGAACACTTTTATTAGGATTTTTTAGAAGATGCATTGAAAATTGAATGATATGAAATAATGTAACATGAATATAAAAATTAGGTAATTTATAATTGGTGAAAATTTAAATTACATTTAGTGATAAAAATTAATAATAATTATCAATTAGTATTAAAATAAAAATAAAAATAAAATTAATTTTAATGTGATTGATAAAAATTCCATATAATGATAAATTAATTTTATTAATTTATATGGGAAAAATATTAATTTTTGTAGCAGTTTTTTCATGTTTGAAAAATGAAAATTTTAAATAGGTTGTCCAGTGCTACATTTTGGGAGTGAGGGAGTATTTAAATGATGCCTCTTTTTTTTCCGATACATTAGTAGTCATTTAATATTTCATCTCGTCCTTTTATACTCTTAGAATTGATGTGCTAATCCTCAATAGTAGTGAATTATAGGTAGGGGTTGAGAGCTTCATTACCAAACACCTCCATAATAGTTGTGTTCTTCTTGTGTGGGGAATTACACACATGGGGGCATCAACCGTCATATCCATCTTTGCACATCTATCTTGGTAGGCGTTGACAATGGGGAACTAGGGAATATCGTCTGAGAAGGGGAAATTACAGTGGTAGGTGTTGTCATTGGGGAATCATGGTAGATCATCTGAGAATGGGTGGTAACGGAGGGTGGGGATGGTAGAATCATATTTCAATTGGGCGTCGTGTAAAATAATATGTGAACAGGTAGTGACAATAGTGGGTATTGTCAATGGGTTGTTGCGGTAGGATGTCTATGAATGGATATTTATTTTCATGTCCATATTACCATGGTCTGCCCTAGTAGGAATTGTGGATGGGGCATCATGACTCTTCATGAAGGTGATTTTCCTATTATGCATTGTTAATGGGGCACTGTGGTAGGTTGAAATGGTGATGGTGGTGGTAGGGAATATTGATTTTGTTTCATGGTATGTAATTTGAGTAATGTCAAGGACAATCATGTCCTCCTTCCCCCTGCCTGGATTGGTATGTGTGGTTGATTGGGATCCATGGTAGGTTGTTTGATATTGGGTGGTGAATGTAATACCAATATCCCCCCCCCCCATTTGGTCTGGTTGGAATTGTCAATGGGACGTCGTTGTAGGTGGTATGAGGGAGGTCGGGGAAACCCATGGGTAAATAGGGAAACACATTGTGTCTAGGCCTGCATCTGTGAAATGATGACACAACATGCAACATCACAAAAGTGGTGTTTTAAAACCGTATACATACGATTATTCAGGGACACTAACTTCTTCTTCATGGTTTACCAGGTCATATTTCATTCAAAAAACAATATTTTGGTTTTTTATAGCCCCAGAAACTAACATAAAGAACGGAATATAGTAAACCTCATCCAGTGATTGAGAATATATTAACCTAACGAGTCCACATACGACCAATTTCAATGATGGAATTACATTAACAATTCTTTCTCGTCCCCATTATTTTCTTTAATTAATTTTTCATTATATTTTTTATTGTGTTATGGACTTATTATTGAACATGGATTGTTTATTAATTACATTATTAATATGTCTATTTTTCACATAGAACAATAAAAATCGCATGATAAAAGCAAGTCACTGTGTTGTATGAGAAACATCCCTTGACATCTATATTTTTCGTTAAAAATATAATAAATTTAAATTTATTAATAATTTACGTTGTCAATTATGAATTTTTAATTATAATACTAATTCATCATATATCACGTATGTTACATAAATCAGTGATGATATTAATTTATAATTAAATGATAACTTATTTTACATCAATTATATTTATTAAATTAACTATAAAATTTATTAAAAATATAAATATATTTTGTATTATGTTCCTACTTAAAATAATAAATTATACATTTTATAAATAAAAATATTAAATGATATGAATAATAATATTAAATTTGAAATCATGTATATATATTCATAAAATATAATTTATTTAAACTGAATTATATAGATATAAATTGTTTATAATATAATATTATTTAATTTTATAAAAAATTTATTATAATAAAATCAATATAATTATGGCATAATATAATTATTTAAAAATCTTATATATATTTATGAATTGAATATAAAGAAATATATTAAATATGTGATTTTTTTTGTTATACAAACATTTGATATAATTATATTATAATATATTGATATTAAAATATGATTTATATATTTTTATAAATTTTTATTATATCACAGATTCAATATATTATAAATCAATTACCTAAATTTTTATAAATTCATTTATTAGTGTTTTCATGAAGACCATTTTTACTGTTTATGTGGGAACCTTCACAAAGGACCCAACAATAAAAAATAAAAAAATTAAATTCGAACAAAAAACCAAAATTCTAATTTAAATGTGTTTCTAGGATTTTAAACATTACCCGAATATTTGGTTTGTGGGAGGGTGTGATGTTTCCTATGATGTTGAAGAGAAATTTGCGAGATGTGATTTAATTTTTTAATACACTATAAAGGGAATGAGATTGACGGATGCTATGAAATTAGTACTCATATATGGATGATGTATCAAGTCATGAACACGATAAAATA
Source organism: Viscum album (assembly GCA_963277665.1). Lineage (NCBI taxonomy): Eukaryota > Viridiplantae > Streptophyta > Magnoliopsida > Santalales > Viscaceae > Viscum > Viscum album. The sequence continues at coordinate 694,053,474 of OY728152.1, forward strand.
TTATACATTTTTTGGATTTATTTGAGGAGTTGTTAATAGGAATTTCAAGTGACCCAATCATCACGTAGCGATTGGATTATATTTTTTTTGGTATTGAGGGGTTTTATAATGGTTTGAGATGTCGTAGAAGCATCTTATGGGGGAATAACCATAATGGTTTTTTCAGAGTCGATGCATCATTCACAAATTGTTCAACAGCATAGTGTCATGACTAAAAAATTCCTTAAAATATTCACCTAGAAAATTCCATAACGCATATATGATACTTTTCAGGTTAGATTTCTTATTAATTTAAATAATATCATAGTAAATGATACTTTTTATTAGTAACCTTCCTCAACATATTAATTAATAGTTCATCACTCATGAAACACCAAATGTATTGATCTTCTCCGTATAAAATATCGTCATTTTTTATGAAATACATTACAATGTGTGAGTCATTATAGACATTAATAAATATATTAAAGCCTATGGTCCATTACCCACACCGGAAAATAAAAATATGAAATGACACATGAACATGAACAATTCTTATAGGAGGGAATATTCTCATAATATCCTATCTTGAATCCATTAATGTACACCTCTCAGTATGTTAGAGGGTTGATAAATTTGGACGCTAATGAAAATAAAACAAATAGTCATTGATGTTTCAGATCAATCATCAAAAAAATGTTAATATTGAATTGTGTTGGGGATTGGTCAATATCACATTATTATCTATTTGAGGACTTCCTCCAAATAGGATCATCACCACATGGTCTCTATTTATGTCTTCCCACAGAAATTATTAAACATATTCCTATCCTAAAAAATGTAATGATTTTTCTCTAGAAATCAAGGGTAACATGTCTATTTGATAACACCCAGATCAATGGGATAAATGGATGGCATTAAATAACATTAATCAATTCATTCAAATCATTAATTTTGATCAAATAAATTACTACACATTTAACTCCCAACATGTTTAGATTTTTAGAAATCAACATATCTTCTTATCTAGAGTTTCATATTGACAGTGATAAATGCATATCACTTTTTTATGAAGAATTTATCTTCCCATGATAGTAAATTATGGATCAAAATATATTCCATAATCTTTATAAAGTACATAGGATGATTCCCAATAATTATAGTATCATGCTTCAATTTCCCAAAAATTGTATATATATGAAAAATATTTTTAAACATGTTACTAAAATATTTGAATCCTCATTTGACAAAAATAATTGTATGTTGTGTTTAATTAACTAGATGATTAATATTAATGTAGTGAGTGAATTAACTGTTCATTAGAAGTTCCACCAATCTATGTGGTTTGTCTAAGAATGTTTATATATAGATTTCAATCTATCATAAAGTGAATTACAGTTCAAATATCTATGAATATCATTATATAAAACATTCCATTGTAAATATATGAAAATTTAATTTTTATTATTATAATTTTCCTCACGAATCAAAATGTGTTGGATGACAGTGATATCTATTTATTTTTTCTTAATACCCATCATTTATCTCATTGATGATTGATTGGAAAAATGAATTCATATATTTATGAATATAGTTTTCTGACACCTGAAAATATAAAAATAAATTTATTATTAATCTAAATAAACAGTGATCTATAATTGAATCACATTCATGGTGAGTGTTTTTTATTATAATGTCTTCATGTTTTCAAATGATTTTATTGGTATCCTACTTAATAATTATCTTGATCATTCATTCATTTACACTCTATTTTTTATCATTCATAAATGATGGTATTGTTAACTGAACATTATATTAGCGGTTCATGTTAAAAATTCCAATATTCGATGTTCACAAAAATCAAAATACTAAATGGATTGTTGTTCTTATTAGTGGAATGGATACAAAATGTGAATAATTTTTTTAATTTTAACCATGGGAAATGTTGGGATAAATTAAACATAAATAATATTAACAACACCCTAATAATTTTTTATGAAAGAAACCTTTGGGTGGAAATATGTTATATTTCAATAAAATGTATTTTTTTGGTTTTAGATATTCCCATTTTTCAACTCCTAAATGCAGTAATTATCACATTTTTAAAGAAGTTGAAGATAAATTTATTAGTTCTTCTAGTAATGGATAATAATAAAATAAATATCTTGATTCAACAAATGTTTCTATCATGTGTAAAGGATGTAAATTGGTTGATGGACTAATAATAAAACCCAGTGACAAGGCTCTACAACAAAACCTTGTATATTCCGCAAAATGGAAGGAATTCATGGCATGGTAGTGGGATTTATTCAAAACTATCATCGAGTTATTGAAAATTGAAAATATTAACCTTAAAAATGTTTTTCCACATAACAAAATTCTTTTTATATTTAAATGAATTAATAATTATGGGTTACCTGACATGATATTAGTATTGGTTCATAAAATAAAAACTTCATGAAGAAATATGTCTACTTATCTCCTTGTGAATGTTATTTATTTATCTTGAATAGTGAATCCATAACTAGTTTTTTAATGGATTTATATTGGTAGAAGATAAATTATTTTTAAAATTCATAGAATCATTAAAAACTAATTGATGAAATTTGGTGTTATCATAGATTTTGAGATTTAAATTACTGGAAGGATTTCCTATGTTTTGTGTATGTAGAACTTCTAGTCAAACCATTTACATTATGCATCAAATTGATGTGAAATTTACTAGATCATCATAAATAATTACAAAAAAAAATTTCCTATATAATAATGAAATTATTTGCATCTATTACAGGATTACAGAGAGTGAATAAATTTCTTAAGTACAATTTCATTTATAATCTGAAATCAAACACAATATATTTCAAACACATAACCACTATGCTACAATGTTTTTAAGAAAGATAAAATGATAAATATGTAAATGACTATTTATATTTATTTTTTTTTACTCAATGTTATTTGATAAATGAATTCATTAAAAATATGATAACCTTTACCAACAGTTGGTAAAACCATTTGAATAGACTTATAACCGTGGTTTTCCAAACCATTGATTAGTTTATTTTAAATTTTGGTACATTTAAAAACATATTCGGAAAAAATATTAGTATGAGATTGTTAAATGAAATTTATACTGATGAGTTTAATCAATCTATTGGAATAACCATCAAATATACCAATGGTTTTTTAATAAACCATTTGTATAATGATATATTATTGAAAACAATCCCATGGTTTGTATAAAACATTTCTTATAGCTATGACTTATACCAATGGTTTTTTTCAAAAATAATTACACAGGGTCATGTGATGGTTTACATACTATAGGTTGTTGTAATACACATGGTATATTGTCATCTTATGGTACATATACATTCAACTTCTCTAAAAAGTGGTGTAGATAACCAAATTATAGTAGATTCTAAAATGGATTAATCCTTCAGGACCAATAAGCTGACAGATTTGAGACTACACTATGAAGCATTAATACAATTAATAATTAAAATAAATCCATATTCAATGAATAAATTTTTTCAACTCTCTCATGGGTTTTCTTAAATCCAGATAATAATTCATATTTTTCAGCCTATAATGGATACAACAATGAATGGATTGAAATATTTGAAGTTGTGATAATGCAACTCAGATTATCATGTACCATAAATAACAATCTAATAAAACCTCTTGATAAGATTTTGAAATGAAAAATAATTTTAAACACATTTGATGGGGGAAAGGTTTGACATACAGAAGTGAGAATAAAAGAAGGGGTTATGACACATAATCTCATTCTACTTCCTAATAGCCTTCCCTGATATAACCTGCTTGATCCTAAAACAGTAATGTTATAAAATCTTTTTAAAAACTAGGTGATATTGTTTCACCCATAAAACAATGATATGGTATATAGGGAGTAAAATCTATCTATGGGGATGGAATAATTTTACATTGATAATAGTGAAACAAAACCATTCACCATCTGCACAATCCTGTCCTCATTAGGTTTCTATGGATGTTAGATGATCTTGGACCATAGATGGTATAACATTTCATGCATTTCCGTTCCTTCTTCACTAATAAGTAAGGGTACAAAATTATCCACATTAATATTTCAAACCATTAGGTGCATCATCAAAAGGGGTATTCCAACGAAATCATTAAATAATAATGTTCAGACTATGGGTAAGACTACTAGGGGCCATAGGCATTTACATAAATCATAATTGTCTATTATATATATTAATTTTCTCAATGAACAAGGGTAATTCCCCAAATAACATCCCAAGGTTTTTTTATTCATACACTGTTTTCATTGTTTATATCTTATATGAAGGTAATACTCATAATAAAACTCTAATCCCTTTTACTAAACAACACATCCATTTTATCAAAACATCATCTATTATTAAATTAATTATAACATTATGAAATAGTAGAATCCTCCCAATTAAAAACCATGAGGTAAATAGCCATAAAACTAGACATATTAACAAGCCATGGAACCCTCCAAATCATCAATTTTGATTCAATTATAGTTCAGTAAATTTTCCCTTTTGAAGAGGAACACTTGATCTCCAAAGTCATTTAAAAAAAAATATATTGCAGGAGCCAAAGGCATTCTCGAAAAATCCCATATGGGGGTAATATTTGGATTCAATGATTTGAGTGCATATGGAACCAGGTATATGAATTAGGTTCAATCCATTATTTTTTAAAAGAGTCGTTTGGATCATGCATATATATTTATATCCAATACAACTAAAAGATTAGGATGCATAGATTACCCCAAGAAAAAATGACCTTTTTTTCAATCATGCGTACCACACCAGATCATGTCTATGGGAGAGTGATTTTTGTAAATTAAAAATTCTTGGTAAACTGTAAAAATAAATATTCTTAATTCATATCTATTGAACTACATTAATTATAATATATTTTATCCATAATTTATAGAACCACATACAATTGCATCCCTAATTTTTTTAACTTGTCAATGATTCTCAAGAGAACAAATGTTTTTGTATGACCAAAAATAACAATGATCCAATTACATTAATTTTTTGAAAAACAAGAATAATTACGGATAGGATAATATCATCCCTTCTACATTATGTCTCACATATGTTAATAGAAATATCTATTCTGGAATTATTAACCTATTTTATGGATTCATTCTCATATATATTTGGATAATCTGGAAAATAGATATGAATTCTAAAAGAGTGTACCTTGAGAAAAATAAATCTACCATTGTAAAAGAAAATATGGGAAATAGTTGGACTTCTTCTGTAATACTTCCCCTATGAAATATATTGTCTTTTTCTTGCAAATAATTTAAATTAGAAAAAACACGAGCCATCAAGACACAAAGTAATGAGGAATGTGCGTCCCCATATCTGAACCCCCTTATATGGGTGAAGTATTGAGAGAGATTACCATTTATATTAATATGGAGGAATGATGAGTAATGTTTCTTAACGTTGAATCATATGAATGATAATATTATAATTCTCTATATATTTAAATAAAAACATATTGAATCCCAATTTTTTATGTTATATCTCAAAATTATAATGAATAAGAAATTATTAATTAGCGTTGAATGTACATTATTTTGAATTATTGATATAATATTTCACAGTAGGTTGTTATTGATTGGTCCTTATTATACTACACAAGAGATATATCCAGATATACTTTTGAGATCATTCTATAATACTCAATGAAGAGTAAATCAATTTACAAAATTGTTTCGAAAGAAATTTCTTATATAAACAACTTATGAATCATAGAGAAAGTAATTTCATAATCCTGAACTTCTCACTAAGACTAATTTTTATAATTATGCATAATAAAAATCTATTATGAGAATTTTAAAGATATTAACATGCATACCGTAGGTCTGGAGAGGTTGGATTCAGCAAATAAGTGTTATGGGAGTGGAGAAAGAGGATGACATCCATGAGGGATCATGAATTAGAAAAAAATGTGTTCCATTACTATCAAATTTATATGAAAAATAAGGGATTATTATTGCCGTCCATAATATGTGGATAAATATTAGTTTTATCATTGTGAAATTAATAACAATTTAAAAAGATAGGTTTTATCAACACAAAAATATGAGCTGATAAAACGTATCATTATCAATGCTAAATTTATTGAAGATTATATATATATATATCAACACTAATATTATATCGCTGATATATATAGGTGTTACGAGTAATTTTTCATTTTAGAGCAGATAAAAATATTTAAAACAAATAAAATAAAACGTAAATATATATATATAATGAATAAATTTCTAATAAAATAAATAAAATTAACCTTATTATTGAATATATAAAAAAAATCATGATTAAAAAATATATGAAATTGAATAATTTAAAATCAATAGACACCAAAAATATTTAATTATTTGTTTAGTTGTATTAAATAGGTATTTTAATTTTAAAAAATAAAAATGAATATATATTTAAATTATGATGAAAAAATATTGAAAATATTAAAATACAGTAAATATGTAAATAAAAAGAAATTTTCCAAGTAATTACATGAATTGGGAACACTAAAAATATTGATGAAAATATTAAAAAAAGTCATTTACATAAATTAATTATATATATATATAACATTTAAAAAATATTACAAATTATTATAGAAAATTGAAAGTGTTTAAATCATATAATATTAAAAAAATTATGAATAATAAAAAATAGTAAATATTTCTCTAAAAATTTATTAATTAATTGTATTAAATGTAATCACATTAAAATATTTACAACATTGTTAAAAAATGCCATTAAATATATTAATTATACAAATTAAAAAAAATATTAAATAATCAAAACTAAATATATGTAATTGAATAAATATTTATCATATAAATAACAACTTTTTTTATAAAATTAATGAATTTTGGTATGTTGGGCTGTGATCGATCACAATGTTGCGTGTAGTGCAAGTTATTGAATTAATTTAATGAAATAATATACTATAAAATCATAGGGTGTTATAAACTACCTATGTGAAGTAAAATGATGTGAAAATTTACTATAGAGGATATCAAATGTATCCTATTCATGATGTATACATACATTCCTCTACAGTGTTTGTTATCCATTCATTTCATAAAAATCATTTTCTTCTTTCAAATAAATTTTACATTGATAGTCTTTTTATTACAAAAAAATTAAAACAAAAATCGTTTAATAATTATTTCAAATGAAATTGTAATTATCTTTTACAGTAACTCATTATACATTCTAGTTTGTTGATGGGATACAATATCCTTACTAAATTTTCAAATGTAATACCCAAAATAAATTCAATTTGTTTATTACATTTTCAAATGTCATTTCCATATATTTTACGTTCTCAATCTAAAATTCAACTTTTAGTGTAGATGGTGTGATACCTTCTTCCAAGCTCAAGTCTAATGATTCCATCCAATATATATATTTATGTATTTTGGGTATAAATCTATGATTTCCTAGAAACATAGTATTTATATAATTTATTAACCTAATTGAATGTCTGCCTTGTCCACAAATTGGAAAACCATGACTTCATATAATTGTATTTCTTAAAAATCACCATAAGCAGGATAATCATTTACCATCCAATGCAACATATAATTGAAAATGAAATATTCATTTTTATAAGAATCATACAATATAAAAAAATTCCCACCTTAATTTAAAATTTTTAATCAGTACATCCAAATAAATATCAGTATCATTACCCATTATTTTTATTATATAATAAGATACAACATATTGTAATTTTTCTTTATGATTATCCATGTAGGAGTGTTTTAATATTTCAACATAACTATCTATATACTTTATGTACTACTTTGAAAACAAAAAGGGTCTACTCCTTCAGTAGATAGAATAAGATGAAGGTTTCATGACACATTTCACTATTTAAGATACTCTTTATCAGATTAATTTCACTAAAGAGAGTATAATGGGTGAACTTTTTCATGTATTTATATATTTTATCCACTTTACCCATTAAATTTCTTGTAGTATACTCACATCTGTATAAGTTCATAAACCCTGTATTGAGTGAAAATTACCATAAAACAGTCATCAGAATTGATTCTAAATTCTTGTATCTAGATGAACCATACATTGGGATTTTATAGGTGATTCATAGTATTTTCAAAATAGTATAAAATCATTTAAATGGGCATGTATTTTTTTAGATATCAAAACCATTTAATATATAATATGTTTTGTGAAATATGTTTTTTGAGGAATGTTATTATTCTCTGTTACCATATCATTCACTAGAGAAATAATTTTAGTAAAACTGGTGTCAATAAATAGTTTTACTAATTATACACTATATTGTTTCAGTATGGTTTTTAATAAAGTGAATTTAGTAAAACTAGTATACATTAGTTTCTTTTCACAACTCATTAACTTATAAAATAGTTTTTTGTGGTCATGAAACTAATCATCAATAGTAATTTTCCATTCCCCCAATTGATATTCGATATCACCACACCTATAATCACTCATTCAATACAATCATTATCAATTTTCAATGTTAGATCCATATCAAATTATCCATATAACACAATGTTATCCATGTCACTGGCTATATTAATTTTTTTACCTATGTTTACTATCACGTTTATAAATTTCATATATTCTATATTGTAATGATGGAAATAATAAAAAAGGAAATGTCTGATATCTATAATTTTACATATAATAGGATTAAATTTTCATATCATCAAAAAATGGATCTTGGGTACTTTCTTTATATTTTCATGGATTTAGTAATGGAATAGTTTGGATTTTTGTACATACATTTCATCACATGTAACATGGAAAAAACTACGGTGCGTCCATGATAGGATAAATAGGATCTAAATTTGACCTTTTTTCATATTATTAAATTATTTTATGGTCCCATTAATCTATCCGTGGGAACCATATATTTTATGCATCTCTTGATGTTAAATGTGTATAAAAAATAAATTTATGGGTTTGTATTAATGGGATAAACCGATAAGGTAAACAGAAAAAAAAGTCAAATGATGACATAAACTATACAATATTGATGATAATGAATTTTGTGGGGCCAAGAGAATGAACCCATCAAAAATAAAGACCAATTTGATAGTTGGGGTTGATGATGGGATGAAAGTGTAAATAATCCTAAATGAGGTCCACAAGGCTAATCAACTACTGGGAGTGAAAATTTATGGAACTCATTTATTGAGGGAAACGAATTTTAGTGATGATAATCCCAAAAGAGTAATTCATACTACATCCCAAGATCATTTGAACTCATTCATTTTAGGACAATTAGACATTATTTATTATGTTGAAATGGTATTATCAAATTTCATTTTTACTTAATAACCTTATTTTATTAAAAAAATGGAATTTTAATAATGGAACATAGATAATGAATTATAGGTGATGTCAAATAAGTAGGGATTTCCTCCTACCAAATTGGACCCACATCGGATAGTCCATAACAGGTAATAAAATGATCCCCCCTCTTAGCATATCTTTTAATAAATGAGATTCTGACATTGATATAAGAGGATATTTTATTATTAAAATGAATATACAAATTTTTTGGAACTATTTTCATAGGCCCAAAAAATGACGGTATATTTAATACCAATGATTTGGGTGACCATTGGCTTGTCATTCATTGGTATAGAAAAATAATAATTTTTTTGGGAAATCGTTGGATCAATTTTCATATAACAATAGATTACAAAATGACGGTATATGTAATATGAAATACCTATTCCAATATTTTTAAAAAACCTACGATATATGTAATTCAAAAATCCCCTTCTGGGTATTGATTCCCTCACCTTTGATTTATATATGAAACACATAATCACTAAGATAAAATGTTTTCCAAAATTATAATATTATTAATATGTAAAATACATATTTATATGTATTATTTTATGTATTAAATGTTTTTGATAAAATAATTCATTAAAAATATGATTACCATTACTAACTGTTTGGAAAACCATTGGAATAGACCAATACCATTTGTTTTTCCAATCCATTGATATATGTATTTTGAATTTGGGGACCTTTTCGAGTGGTTTTCGAAAAAAATTGGTTTAATGTCATTTTTTTTGAAGACATGCCAATGATTTCTATAAATCCTTTGGTATATCTATACCCTATACAAATATATTTTCCTTAAATATTGTTATAGGGTTGTAAGATGGTTTGTATTCCAATGGTTTTGGACAAACCCATGGAATATGTTTACCTTATGGTTCATATTCCAAGAGATTCTCTAAAACTGATTGTATATGTATAGTTTCAAGTAGTTTTAAAATGGATCAAAACATTATAAAAAAAATATTGGCTGACAGTAGACCACACTATGATGAATTAATACCATTACTAATGAAAATACAATTCTATTCCATGATGAAAATTTTACAACCACTCTTAAGGAAGAAGTTCAATTTACTGAATAATTCATGTGATTTAGCCACTCGTGAAACAAAAAAGAATTGATAGAAATGATTCATGTTGTGATAATCCAACCCATATAATCAAGTACCCAATGACCCAGTTCAATAGATCCTTTTTTGACAACTACATCCACATTAATATAAAACACATTGGATGGTGGTGGAATCCACTTTATGATGTGAGAAGACATGAAGGGGTTACATAGAAAAATCTTATTACACTTCTAAATAACCTTCCAATATAATGTCATCTTGATCCAAAGGGAGTAATCATTGAAAATCTTGTTAAAATCTATGTCATTTATTTTCACCCATATAAACCATGATATGGTTCAACAGGGTTATAATATATCTTTTTGGATAGAGGAAGTCATCATTGAGTGTAGAGACACAAAAAAATCCTCCACCTCCCACTCATAACCTCATTTTTGTTCCATTTAAGTCATAAATTCAACGACCCGTGATTGTAAAACATTTAAAAATTGGGTGTCTTAGAACGAGATGGTTGTACATTGAATTCATGGACATTTAATGTATTTAAATATTAAGCATATTATTACATATAGTTCATTGTTCTAAAAGTATATGATGTAATAATGTCCTAGAGTATTTGTTGAATTGATGAAATCATGGAAGTTCCCTAAAATGATTATAACCATAAAATGCTATAACAATAATCATTAACATATTTTTACCGTTTGATGAAATACTTGGATGGGGCACATACCAGAATGACCATTTTTTGGGCATACTTGTAAGTAGACGAGACTTCCTCTAATGATTTTTGCACTTTGTAAAATCCTAGATAGGAGATTGTGATAAAAGACCTGCCAGTAGAAATTCTGCATGTTTTGGTGTAATCAAATATTTCTAATTTGGATCATGTGTAATGATCTATAGACTATATGATTGTCATTAACACGTGTCCCGACTCATGAATATTGATTTACAGATGAAAAAGTTCACATAGAAAGATGGTGGGATGTACAGTATGATGGGTGTGTCACGAGTGGCATGTTATTAATATATAACTCAATGAAGAATTTATCAACGTCCATAATTGGATGAGGCAAATCCTACATCAACTTATTTATTAATAACTTTCCACTCATTATGCACACAACGTACCATACTTCCTGGGAACTATCTACGAGACAGTTTTCATCAGTAAATAAATGTGTTTGAGTCATGACATGTATCAATGATAATATTAATGTATATGTTTCATTACACATACTCATAGATAAAAATATTCAATGACACCAATACATTCATATTTATTAATTGTATGTCTGTTATAATAATTTCCATTATTGGATATTACCAAGTGAAAACGTCCTGAGAGGAAGACTCATTTTTTATATGAGTACTCACATCTAACGGTCGTCCTGCTATGTGTCCCATCATAGTATGTCGTCCAAACATAGAAATATATATATAAGAATAATTTCATAGAATTTCAAGGTTCTCATCATAGATGGTAACTCAGACTCTACTATAGAATCTACAAATACACTCTTCTTTGAGATCTTCCTGCTCACCGCATATCTAACCAAATTGAAGATGTATCAAGATTACAACTAATTGTCATCTTAATCATTCAAGAAACTAGAATTTTTATATCATCTTACTACTATTTCCACATCTCCTCCATATTCTAGGAACATAACATTAGTAAATCGCAGATACTTTAGGATAGTCTTGATTGTCGTCCAAAGGTGGTCACCTGGGATTGTGTGATATCTGCCTAATGAACACAATTCGTAGGCGAAATCTAGCCTAGTACATAGCATGACATACCTGAATAACCAAATAGGTAATACATATGAACACCATTACATTATCATTATTTCATAATATGTTTGATAACACATTTTCATGGAAATATGGATGTTATGTGAATCTAGAAACAATACACTCTTGGATTTTTTCATAATAATTATCTTCACTATCATATCATTATATGTACTTAGAACTAGGTGCAAATATCTATTAGATCTATCACAATGGATCATGAACCCAATAATATATGTTTTCTCACCCACGTCCTTCATTGAGATTGATTGATTCAATCATGCCTCGATAGATTTCTAGACTGGTATCTCATTTGCAATAAGTAATATGTCATCAAAATATACTCTTAGTAAAACGACTATACTCCCCCAAAAATGATTGTAGGAACAAGGCTCCCATTCAATCTTTAAAAATCCCAATTTCAATATGGATTCATAAAAACGATTTTTCCATGTCTTGTATGCGTCCATTAATAGATAAATGGATTTTTGTGACATTCATGCCTTATTTGAAACCATTTCTGTCATAAATCCTTCAGGTTGTGTCATGTAAAAATCTTACTGATAGTTACCATTAAGGGTGTCTATTTTTACATCCATCTTCTAACGCTTATAGTAATGGTAAGTGTCAATGGCCAACATAATTCTGATGGATTTAATCATTGTGACCAGTTAAAAGGTTTTGTCAAAGTCAATTCCTTAATGTTGTTTGAACCCTTTTGCAACCATGCATTTCTTATATGTACGTACTTTTCCTTCCATGTCCAGTTTCTTCATGAATAACCATTTTCAACCAATAGTCATTACATCAACTAGAGGATATACCAAATTCATGACATGGTTTTAATACATGGACTCCATTTTATAATTCATGGCTTCTTACCACATGGAAAAATTTGTGCCACTCACTGAATTATTGTAGGTTAGAGTATCATTAATATCAACTAATAATGAGTCTCCATCCTTGGTAACTATAAAACTATATCATTTTAGTTCTCTAACCACTCTTATACTCCTACTCTTTTATTGCATCATTGGAACTGTTCTTTATTGCATAGGTTTTTGTAGAATCAGTTCATATAAAAACTCTTGTGTACCTTGAGAGTCAACATCATCAAAGTCTATCTCGCTCCCACTATCTATTTTGGATATTCACTCCCTATCAAAGAATATACAATGTCTTTCCACAATAACCCTTTCGTCTGAGGGTATGTATAGGTAATATCCCCTTGCTTCCTTGGGGTATCCTATAAAGGTACACTTTGTGCCACAATGTGACTGTTTGTTACATAGTTTAGTCTATATTTTTCTAGAACTCGTATGGAATACCGCTTATAGAATTAGATGGTACATAGTTTAGTATATGTATTTCTGTTTGTAACATATATCCCCAATAAGATAATGGAAGACTCTCATGGATCATCATTGATATCACCATGTCTATTAAGGTGTGGTTCCTCCATTCGCTCACAACATTCCACTAGGGTGAGTTTGGAGGAGGTAGTTTGGATAGGATCCCAAACTCCCATATCTATTCAATGAAGTAATGATTAAGATATTATCCACCTAGTTCTAAGTGTAGTTTCTTAATATTCTTACCAATAATGTTCTCAACATCATTTTTTATTCATTAAACATATAAAAATAATTTGACTTCTACCTCATTGTGTAGATAAATACATATCCATAAAAATTTGTAGTAATTGTTATGATGTATTCATACCCTCCCATTGATTCAACTGAAAATTTTCCACACAGATCTGTGTGAAACAATTCAAGAAGTTAATTAGTTCATTCACATTCCACATAAATGGTGATTTGGTCATTTTTCCTGGTAACCATGCATGACATACCCCAAGTGGTTTTAGATCTAATGAGTATAAATATCAATCTTGATGTAACAATTTTAAGAGATTATCATATACATGACCTATATGGTGACTCAAATGTTGTGTGTGGTATGATTCTTGTGAAGTATAATTTTTATGGATCTCCATTACATGGACTGTTTAATCTAACATGTAAAGACCATTGTATAAATGTACCCAACAACAAATAATTCTATCATTGTAAAGGTAGAGAAATTAATTTACATACATGAAAACAAATAAATCTGTATCTAATCTAGATACAGAAATAATGTTTTTAGTTACATATGACTTGTAATAACAACCCATTAATACCAAGATCAACCTAGTTGGAAATGCGTAGTGGTAGTCTGGGATAGCTACAGAAGAAAGTCTATCTCTGTTGGATTCTCATAGATCTACCTCCCCTTAGAAAATATTCCTAAATATACATCTATCATTAAATTGGATACATATTAGAGAACGGGAAGATGTATCTAATACTCGATTATTAGAAACATATAGATTTCATTGGATAAAAAATGCACCTGAATATTCCCCTTGCTTCTTAGGTTGGGTGCAGTTCATCTTCTAGTGGCCCTTCTTGCAACATGAAAAACGAACATCCTCTTCTTTCCATTCCTCCTCTTTAATCATCCATTTCATTGATGTTCTTCAAGAATATTTGGGCTAAAAGATCCTCTACTTCACTTTCCTCTTAATAAAAATAAGGACATAAAGATTTTCACACTTCATATCATTTCCCACATGGAAAATGAGGATAAGAAGATCATATAGATATTTATCAATGTTGTTTATATTGAAATTAAAAACAAAAATAATGAATCTCTGAGGGATTGATGTGATATTGAGATCGGTGACCTGTTATCCATGTAGTTTAAGATATATAACCTCGAGGAATTGAATGTATCAAATTATCTTCACTACACTAGAACCAGTTGGGTCACCTTCTCAAATATTACTCAGAAATTGTTCCATAGAGATATCAAACAGTTCAAGTATTTCTCTCTCCTGGTAAATACCATTGAGTTGCATGATAAATCTATAAGAATCCATGTTTTCATGAGACTTCAGGGTCTCACTAGTCATTGATGACAACAATAATATGGAACGTTGACCATGTTGTTCATATGTTTCTCATGGACTAGGAAATACTCATCACTCAACTAATACGAAGGTGGATTAGGAAATGCTGAATCCCGCATGTAAGACATCTGTTCATGGTGTAGGATAACCCGAAGGCATCTAAAAAATTCCTAGAATTTATTTCATGTGAGGATGTTCTCTTTATACAGAATTAATCACTTGGATATTGTGTTTTATGAGCTTGTCATTTTTATTCTACAATTAAAATATATTATCAATAATAAATTATTTAATACTTTTTATTGGAAATAATATATTTTTATTAAGCCTCCAATTATTTTATCAAGTCCCAAAGGTCTTCACCATTATACTCGAAATGTCTAATATTCATGACATTCTAGTGTAAAAGATCCATATTACCCTTAGAATATCCCCAAAAAGAGTTGATCAATATATTATAAGGAATTTAGGTAGGAATGTCTTTTCCAACTACATGCATGCATCTCCTTGATCTGTTGAGTGGACTCCCCAATCCTAAAATCATGACATTGTATTTTCTCAACTTGTTCCTCTAATATAACACCATGTATATAAAGGTCTTCTCCTATTGATTAAATATTTTTATGTCAACCTAAAACCATTCATAAGGGATCCCTATATAAAATTATGTGTCCTAACAAGGGATGGTCAAAAACATAGTTTGATTGAGTATTTCCATTAATCAGGTAACGAAAGGATTGATATAACTTAATATTTTATTTAGGGGATTTTCATATCTTATGTGTGAATTGATTATTATCATTATCACATGCTTGTTAATATTATGTGGAACATATTAAAGAGAATAACTATGTCATGGAATTATTTATTCATCAGTCTTGTTTAATATAGATCTACCTTACATGTTTGATTAATTCATTATTTTATGTCATCGGGACCACACATCCATAATAATATACCAAGAAACTGAAGGAAATAAATTATTGATCATGATCATGATATTTTCTAATTAATAGTTTATATAGTGGTTAACAATCTTACCCTGACCTTTCGGAGAAACATCTTTAACTTTATGGGTTCATGTTTAAAGCTTTCCACGTATCCACATTTGTATCACTTTGGATTGGTTTTGTCTTAGCTCTAGCTTGAACCACCTTCACTAGCTTGGGATTTACATCAATTACATATACCTTTTTATAACTCACATGTAGGTGAGGATTAAAATATGGGTTTTACATAAAATAATCATTAGGAACACATGCCCTACATATTAATGATGATAAGACTCAAATGCCAAAAAATTTAATTTAAATAAATAAATTAAAAGAAACCATCAATATACAATGGTCTTGGTCTAGCTCAATATCATCCATACATATAATGATATTTATGAATAAATAAAACTAGAATTCATTTTTTGAATTCTTTTTATCATTGATAAATCTGGCTTGAATAAATTAATTATCATCTTTAATTAATCAATCCATTTATCTTAAACAATTTTTTTGAATTTCCTAGAGATTCTCATCCATTATAATTTTTTTTAAAATAAAATCATTTAAAATTATATTTGTACGTAACTTGTACCTTTTAGATGTCCTGGGGAATTCCTATTCATAAATACAAAAATAGTAGAAATGAACATTAAAAAGATGTTATATTGAACACATATATATATAACACATATAACATGTTGTGCCTTAGACTTACGCCTACATGATTGTACACATCTCATGGGGATTTATAATATAATAATAAAATTTAATAAATCTTCATGACTAGGATGAGTATACAGTGTGTAGTTCCAACTAAATGGCGTTTATGTTTTTCACCGTCCATGTGAGGTACACACCCAAGGAAACTACATGTGAGTGTACTTGGGACATCATTGTAGTACACAGTGTGTCTAGTAGGCCACATAATGTGTAGTTCCTCGTTACACGGTCTCTCTCTGGGAAATCCATGTATATGGTACCATGTCCCACCATAACATGAAGGGACTGCACATATTTTCTAGTTTCCACAAGGCGAGTAATCCAGAAATAATGTTCCACATTTTTCGGGTCTAAACATGGAGTCATTTTGATTTTGACAAACTCCAATGACAAAGCATTTTTTGGTGGACCATACTCGGTGCGGTGGACCCTAGATACACGACATCTACAGATGAATACATTTCATCTGCTCTTGTTTTGTAGGTCATGTTTCCATTGGAAAATATTGATGAGATATTGTGTTTTATTTTAATCATAATTAAAAGAAAGGATCATTTCTTAATGGTGAATGATAAACAAAAGAGGAAGAACAGATCTCGAGATTCATATTTGTAGAAAGATTACCATGAATTGAAACTACTAAATTATTAATTACATAAATAATTAGATATATATTCAAATAATTATAAACTTTTATGTAATCTCTCTGATACCACTTTATGGTTCATGGCGCAGAAGAATCATGGTTGGGAAGTAACCTTCAAACATTGCATGTATAGGAATTTCTACCTCACTAAGGCAGAT
Source organism: Viscum album (assembly GCA_963277665.1). Lineage (NCBI taxonomy): Eukaryota > Viridiplantae > Streptophyta > Magnoliopsida > Santalales > Viscaceae > Viscum > Viscum album. The sequence continues at coordinate 694,071,205 of OY728152.1, forward strand.
GGGTGTAAAATTAAACTATTTAATATTTTGTAACAGTAGGATCTACATTAAATATTGTATTCCCATTAAATATTTCAATAAGAAGGTTTAGAAATTGGGTGGGACTCCCATTGGTCATATCCATTTATTGTAATATTCATATTTTTATTATCTTTATTTTGTGGGCATACGTATTCCTCTAATTCCCCACATAAAATCACAAACATTCATTATTCAAACATAATTTTTCTTTATATATATCTCTTATATAAGAAATGTATTGAATAACCTTCTTAATCATTTCTTTTAACCATACCCATAGTTTATCCAAACACTGTCTATTATTATCATAATTAAAATAGTATAAAATAGTGGAATCCTCCCTATCTGAAACATCTAGGGATGTGTCATTCATCCCACATTTATAAAAAATCGATGGTAACCTCTAGATATGGATATTTCCTCAATCAATGGACCTCTAAAAGAGTACATATTTAATACTAACACCTAATAGCCAATGGAATCTACAAAAATATGCTAGGTCGTGGGAAAAGGGATACACCACAAAAGGACATATGGGTGTAATATTTGGTTGAAAATATCTGAGTGCATAGTAAACAATGGTTATGAATCAGGTTCGATCAATTATTTTCAATCATATAAATCTTGGTCATGCACATTTATTGATATTCTATACCACAACATGGTTTAGGGATGCACAGATTATCCAAAGCCACAAAATGACCTTTTCTTCATCACACATAACCCACCAGATCATTGCATGTTGAGAGTGAATCTATTCAAACAATAATTCAGGTATCATATATAAATATATATTATTAATTTAAAATAAATGAGCTAAAAATGTATAATTTTTTACTTCCCTACATTAGAGTCCATCTTATAATACCATCCCAAATCTTTTTTTCAAACATGTCCATGATGCTCGAGAGAACAAATTTTTAGTTTGACCTAAAATCAATGTGATAAAAATTTATTTATTAGGTTTATTATCCAAATAAATAATAGAGAACCAACAAATATATCATTTCTACTATCAGTTTCACCAGAGCTGATCGAAATATCAAATTTTGAATAATTACCAAATTGTATGGATTTTTTTAATATTTTTTGAAAATTTTGAAAATAGATATGAATCATTAAAGAGTACACAATGAGAAAAGTAAATCTATCACTGGAAAAGAATATATGGGAAATGGGTGGTCAACATCTATATATTATCCCACCATGAAATATGTTTTCTTTATATTCCACTGATTTTAAATTATGAAAAACACCAGAAATCAAGTCAAAAAAATGGGGAATGTAACTCCACATATCTATTCCCCATAGTCTTGTAGAAGAATTGAGTGAGAGTATATTTGATATTGATCTTCAAGGATAGTAATGAATTTTTTTGATGTTGCATCAGTTGAATAATAATATTATAATACCCAGTTTAGCGAAATAAAAAATTATGTATCCACAATTTGAAATTTTCCATTTCTTAAAATTATTATCAATAATAATATATTAATTATAGTTGAATGAATTTTATTTTGAATTATTGAAACAGATTCATAGAGAATCTTGTTATTGAATGGTCCTTAATATACTATGCATGTGATTCTACCGGGCTCTCTTATGAGAACATTCAAAAATAATCATGGAAGAGTAAATCATTTTTAAAAATGGTTGCATAATATATAAACCTTATAAACCATGTATAAACCTGGGGTAATAAATTTTATAAGCCCTTAACATTCACTAAGAACAATTTGGATTGCGATGAAATATAAAAAAATTTCATGTACTTTCAAGAGATTAACTCACATACAATAAGTAATGAGAGGTTTGATTCTCCATACAGTTTGAGGGGGAGTATCGAAAGAGGGTGACATCAACGAGAGAGCCTGAATGGGGAGAAGAAACGAGTCCCCTAAGTGATGAATTTAAATAAACAAATATTTTTTATCAGGGATTTCCAACATTGTTGATAAATACGAGTATTAACAGTGTGAAAATAATAACCATTAAAAAAGTTATGTTCTGTCAAATCTTAATTTTGTGCTGATAAAACCGATCTTTATCAGTGATCAAAATATATTAGATAAAATCATCAATTACCAGCACTATTATTATATAGCTGATATATTTTGGTTTTATGATCACCTTTTTATTATATAGCTGATAAAAAACATTTAAAATAAAATATAAAATTATTAAGTTAATATATATTAAAATTGAATTAATTCATAAAAAATTAAAAATAGTCAACCGATTTAATTAATATAGAATCTTAAATTAAATGATTAAAAAATTAGTGAAATAGAATAATCAGAAATAAATAGGCACAAAAAATAATAAAACCATTGTTATGTTTTATGAATTTTTAATATTATTATATAAGGATTTAAAATGAATATATATTAAAATTAAGATCAATACATAGTGAAATATCGTAAACATAATAAATATATAATAATAGAATTTTAATGAATAATCACATGATTTTTGAACATGTATAAAGAATTGATGAAAATATTACAAATTCATTAATATAATATAACTATATTGATTTAAAACATTTCAAAAAAATAATACAACTTAATAAAATAAATTGAATGTGAATGTATAATATATATTAAAAACATGTTATTAATATTAAAACATAGTAAATAGTTATGTTAAATTTCAATGAGTAATAGAATTAATTTTAAACACATTAAATAAGTATAGAATCTTAAAACGTGAATTTAATTATAATAATTATCTAAATTTTAATCATTTTAAGGGTATTACACCTTAATAAATGAAATTTAATTAAAATTAATCATATAAATTAAGAACTTTTATACAAAATTAAAACATAGAAAATAGATGTGTATTAATAAATATTAAAAAATGAATAAATTTAAAAAATATTAAAACCATTAAAAAATTAAAAATTAAAAATTAATATTAAATTAAATGATAATAAAAATAATTAAAAAATTGAAGACGAAAAAACATAAAAAGTTAATTCTTAATATTAATTATATCCATTACATACACATAATAACCAGGGTTCGAATCCTTGCATTCCCCTTGGGAGATTTACATCCCATGTGATGACTCATGGATGAAGTGACATGTGAATGATGCAGGAATGCAGTGATGCGAGCATGACATAGGTCGGTGATGCAGACATGAATATGTGGTCAGGAGGATCCACAAATCCATTAGGATAATTTTTTGAGACACTAGGCCATGGGCATATGGGCTATGTAATGTTTCTTCCTTAACCCATTTAGTAAACGGAATTTTCATTCATAAAAAATAATAAAAACATACAAAAAATAAATGAATAAAAATGAATGAATAATTATATATATATAATTTACTTGAGGATAAAATTACAAAAAAACACAAACACACACCTCACCCACCATCCAATTGGTCATCCATAACCCCCCTAGGGATATGAATCCTATATTAAATATGTCTATGGACCTCCATTTTTATTGATATTGGACCTAAGATCCATAAAACTATTGCGAGAACATTGTGGTATATAAGCACCTGCATTATCGTGCACCACTATAAGATTTATCAGAATAGGTTGGGCATCCTTCAAAACTAAAATTCGATAGGAACCAACTACACCTTTCAGTTTCATTATCTCATAGAACGTCAAGGAGGATTGTCAAAGAACAAAGTCTGACCACCACCCTTGCCACTAACTGTGTGTTTTATGATCCCAATCAGCTATCAAAAAATCATATAACAAAATTATCTCAATTAGCATCACTAACATGTCTAAATTGCATCCAAAGCTATTTCTTTACTCCTCCATCACTGAAATCGCCACTGTGTGAGGCAGTTATCAGCAATGGGGCGTCATTGTCGTCGCCCTTGGTGTCATTGTCATGGAATTCCAACATAATTAGCAATAAAGATTGTTATCTCATACTACACACCCAATCCATCCATCCCATTCCATTTCCACCGCCCCTAAAACATACTGCTTGGACACATAGTGATCCCGACACCAACACCTCTATCCAACTGTCACCATCTCTCGAAGGTACGCCCTATCGAGACTGAAAACCATAACCTTCAATGACCCCATTCTCATTACAAGTCATTATGAATCAAATCCCCAACATTTTCTTTATTTTTAATGATAAAAAAATGGTGTTAGGGATGGCGTACAATAGTGTTCAATTTTAGGGAAAATGGTTTGTGTTGGAGATGGTCTTATAGAAATTATTTATATTGATTTCAAACATATTAAAAATATTAAAAAATATAAATTAAAGTGAATAAATAATAATCACATAATTTACAAACATATTTACAATATTTAATCTTTTTAAATAAATATGTATAAATTTTAAAAAATGATTAAATTTCAATAATATTGAAAAATATTAAATATCTAAAAAGAAAATAATAATAATGAAATAATTTTTATATTGAATAAATTCAATGGAAAAAATTACATAACATATTAAAAAAAATTCTAAACATTAATTACATGTATTTCAATCATATAAAAATGAATATAATTAAATAAATAAATATTTTTATTACCGATATTTACTGAAGTATTGAATTTTTTAATTGTATATAGATAATATAATAACCTATTAACCTGTATAATTTTTATTAAATGATAATTTATTATTATTTAATTAGATCTATACATATTTAATTATTTATAAATATATATCAAAATTTATTATATTAATAAAATTATTAAATTATTATATATTAAAAAGTAATAATTTATTGAAAATAAAAAAATGTAGATACATAAAAAAAATGAATAATATTAAATCAATAAATAGATATACATGTACCCACGTTCAATCATATAGACATACATGTACACATACATTCACAATATGACCATACACAAATTGGAAAACACATACACATACACATAAACATAGGCATATGCATATAAACATAAACATACATGTGTGTACACATACACATACATATAGTTACATACCCATGAACTCACATTCATACATATCTATACATATGCATATATACATACACATAAAACATAGACAAATTCACATACACAAACACATACACATGTATATACAAATGAAAATGTATATGCACACAAATACACATGAATTTCCATTAAAATACACATACATACAATTATATACAAGTTTGTGCACATACATAAACATCTATACATATAATTATATATCCACATAAAACATTAACATACTCATATACACATATGCATGCACATACAGATGTACATAAACGTGATGTTATACATACACATATACATACCTTCACACACACACACACACTCACTGACACACACTTATATATTCTTATAAATATACATATTCTTGTACAAATACACATATGTATGAAATACACATACAATTAAATACACACCTATACTCATAAACCCACACACATAAAAAACATATACATACATAGACCCACACATACACAACACCACACAAATGTTTCATACACTAACAACACATACATATACACACAATACAAAAACATATAAACAAAGGCATATACATATATTGTTAAATGTTATATAAATCATATATATATATATATATTATCTAAATATATATACTTGTTGAAATATAAATAATATATTAATATTTATAAGAATATATATATATATATATACATTAACTTATTAAATGTGTAATTTTTCAAAAATAAACAAAAAGTTCTCATAATTATTGGACTTTTATAATCGTTAGAAAAAATATAAGATAAAGGGAAATTTATTGTTTGTTCGTTTCTTTCTACAGCATTGAATATTTCATAATATAAAGTTTTTTAACTTGAAAAAATAGGCAATTTATAATGGGTGATATTTTAAATTTAATGGATTGATAAATTTTTTTGAGAATTTTCAATATGCATGGTATTTATAATATGATGAATTATAATTTTATTGTTAAACAAACTATATGAAAATATGTTAATTATTTATTTACTATTTGAAAAAATTACATTAATTTCAAAAGAAGGATGTTCATGTTAGATAACTCCACTTTTGAAATTAGTTGTCTTTTGGTGCGTGTTGGGAGGGAGGGAGTTGTCGCAGCGTGCCCCTTTTTGTCGGATACATCATCAGACACTTCAAATTTGGATTCAAACTATTATACATTCATAGATATTGTGAATCATCATCAATAGTGGTGAATTATAGGTAGGGGACGAAAGTGTCATTTCCAAACACCTCCATCCAAACATGTATCTTCTTGTGAGGGGATTTACAGTGGAGGCAAACTTCATATCCAACTTACCCCATCTCGCCAAGTCGGCGTTGACGATGGGTCGTTGTGGAAAATTGTATAAGATATGGATATTGAGGTGGTATGAATTATTGATGTGGAATCTTTGTAGATCATCTATCAAAGGAAGTTGAAGGAGGGCAGTGACCATGGTAGGAATTTTTGATGGGGTGTAGTGGAATAATTTCATGAGAAAGGGTGGTGATGTCGGTATGTGTTGTCGATGGGGAACCATGGCATGTTTCTTGAGAATTGGAGGTGAGGGACTTATCAATAATCTCTTTGTCTGGATAGGTAGGTTGAGTGTATGGGTCACCCTGGCAAGTGGCGATGAGGACTGTCTATATAGGGGATATTAAGGGTGAAGGTTCTAGGCACAGTGGAAACATGGTTGGGAACAAACCCATCATAGATTTTTACCGTGATCAATGATTATTCCATGAACAATTCAATTTTGAAAACCAGCATCCGTGGAATAGAATCAATGATTTAGATAATAATTAAGTGGCACAGTAGCTTTAGAGAGGATATTTCACATCATATTTATAATTAATTTTATTAATTTGAAAATGAAAATAATACATGGATCTCTTGTATTTTCATCGATGATGAAGTTGATATTCCTGAATTACCATTCCAAATTATCTTTTTTAGATATTATGGTTCCAAACTATAATCCCTCTAGTAGTGATCTACATGTACATCGATGGCCTTCGATCGACACTGATCGTTCTACTAGTGCTACCGTAGAGAAGCGAGTGTCTTCCGTTGGTTGTTTTGAATGCTTGTTCTAAATCCTCGAAGAACATCTCTCTTTCTTAAGATTGATGGGAAGTGGATTTTAAAGAGAAAATTTTTATCTCAAAAATTATAAATTCACCGGGTGTGTAGTTTGGTACACGACATAATAGATGTACATGTCTATTTATTGACATGGGGCATCATTATAAATATTAAATTAGGTACTAAAAAATAAATACATTAATAAACATAAAGGAAACCCAAGATATTATTAATTCTACCACTTCATTATTTTACTACTAAAATATCCTTGGTCCTCTAAAACTCTGCTTCTAATTAATGAACAAAAAAATAAATATTTTATTTATTTATTCACTTTATTAAATATTTTATTTACAAACATTTAAAAAAATTATACAATGTTCAATAAATAAAAAAAATATTTTACAAAAAATATAGTGAATAAATTTTTATTTACTTTATGAGAAAATTTTAACTTAAATAAAATTATTCCAATGTACTGATAATAATATTTATCAATTAAATTCAAATATAATTTAACTGGAACCCCCATAAACTCTTAGTGTGAGACCCTCTATTATTCATTCTCATTGGAATTTGGAGGGCATTTATAATGTACATGAGTACTGTGTAGAAAATTGTCATTACACCCTAGAGGATGACCTTAATGTCACAAAAACTAAATTACAATATGAATGCACACTATGTAATATAATCCCTTTGTCTCAATATCTCATCAAGAAGGATTCATGATAGTGTCATAAAATCTTCCTTTTGAAACGTCATTATTTTACTACATTATATAAAATCGTCATTACCCCAAGGCTATGGAGTTTCACACAACAATTCTCCTCCAATCAAAGTTCCTATATATCAACATCCATAAATGGAAGGTACAGATACTTCCTCGACTTATCCATCAATTTCATGCCACTAACGGCACACACAACTTACCCTACTTCCCTCCAACGGTATGACTGACGGTTCTCATCCATAAATCAAAGTGTGTGAGTCGTGACATGTAATAATGATAAGATTAATGTATTTGTATCATTACACAAAATCTCTTATAGATATATTTGATGACCCCAAAACATGAGGAATTCCAATTGGAGGGTCTATTTTCATAATCTCTTATCTGGGTGATTACCATGTGAAAACATCATGAGAGGAAGTCTCATATACTTAGAGGTACTCGCACTTGACAACCTTCATTCTATGTTTCCAATCATAGTATGTCATATATCCATCAAACAATATTTAAAAAATATTGTTTTTTAATTTTACGTTTATCATCATAGAGTTAAACTTCCATGACTATATGAATGAAACAAATACTATCGGAAAATATTACATACTAGTAATGAATAAAAATTTACAATGTGTAATAAGATGTTTAATATTTAAATAAATTAAATATCCATGTATTCAATGTATAACCAGTTCGATCTAAGAAACCAAATCTTACAAACACCCACTTGGACTGGAGCCAATTTCCATTCCATTCAGTCTGATAGACTTCACATGGTGATCATGTATCTACTAAGATAAGGTTTTTGTAAAGTGGTATGCCAAAATGTGCTATTTGGAAATCCCTGTAATGGATCTTCCCCTTGGGCTCATGTCGTGACTAAACCATACCATCCTACCATAGGCCAGGGGTTACATACAAGAACTAGAAATGAATTTTCCTAAAATGGGAAGGCATTGCCTCAAAACCTATACAAACATAGACTGTGTTCATTGTACCAATGTAAAACACAACATAACAATGAGAATCCACATATAATAACAACCACAAAGTTAAAAGTTAGTATTGAAGTAATGTGTATAGAATACAACCCGAACTGAAATGGAAAAAAGTAATAGGGAATAAAACATCGCCGGAGTTTGTCTGCCAAGGATCCTACTAGAACAGTAGGTACATCTCATAACTATAGATCTCCACACCATTCATTCACCTCTGTAAACAGTCAAGTCATGGCACCTCAAGGCTCATTTAAAATTGTATGTCGTCTACACAAGACACAACAAGATGAGGAAAAATCCCATATGGGGATGAGTATAAAAATAACCAGTAGGGACCCTGAGACCCCCTTTGGAATCTCATAATTCCACAATAGAAAATCCATAATGAATAATCTCAACCACAAAGCATAATGAAAAAGACAACTGGCACCATGATTAACTTAAGTACAAAAGTATAGATGTTTAGCCATAATGCGTGATCATCTTGTTCTATAATGAGGCTCTGTTGTAGACCCAGAGGGGATGGCTCTGTGATGAGCCACATAGGATCTCTTGGAGATGATCCACACAAGATAGCTCAGTGCTATTCCACACAGGATCTCTCTGTGATGATCCTCACAAAATTGTTTGGTTTTGATTCACATAGGATCCCATAGTGATGATCCACAGAAAATCACACAGTGATGATCCACGCAGGATCGCTCGGTGCAGATCCATAGATGATCTCAGGGTGGTGATCCACACAGCATTTATATTCATTTTTCACGTCTCTTCTAGCCTCAATATTCCCCCACAAAGCACACATGATTCTAGGAGTATAAATTCCTCAATCCATCAGTCGTATATCAATCGGAACGAAGTCCCACAATGAATTAATGCAGGAAACCTCCATGTCAGAGGGGTTTGAACTCAACATATGTTGAGTCAACCGGAAACCCCGTCTGTGGGTTATAGAAATTTTTGTGATAAGGGCCCGGTTGGATTCGGGGTTGATCCAACCATGTTGTTCTTTAAGTCTCTAGAAAACTCAATTGGAGATTAATAAAATGTCTTCCCCTTATATAGGATTCTAGTTCCACACATAAGTCGTCAAATGGATGTTCTGTTTAGTAGGTACACTCATTTAAACGTAACTGTGATTAAAAGGGTTCGAGTCATGTACGACCCAGTTTGGGTGCACCTGGTTCGGCTTGCAGGGATGTAGGTTTTTCCCTTCCCACCAGGTTGAGCATGGTTCGTCAGGATGTGGAACCACCTGACCTACTATCTGGGTGCGAGGGTCCACTAGCCTTCTGGAATTGAAGAGTTGTTTGCATTTTTAAAGTGGCGGCATTGGATGGCAACACACAACTAGGACGGTCTTCTCAGATCGGTAACCCATTTGACATGTGGGGCCTGAGTCAACCCTTCACCAGGGCTCGAATCCGTTACCTACCTCTACAGTGCATTGCAGTGTCATGCATCCTGGTGACAACATAGCCTGCTATGGCTGTTCCTTCCAACAATCATCTTCATCTCGGTGCCACAACCCTCCTCTCCGGTGCACTTTCATGACAAGCCTCCATTATCAATGTGGTCGGCATCAGCCAACCGCCCTTCCCCTTTGTGGCTCATTAGCGAGTCACATATTCATCGCAGCTAGCAGGTGTTGGCCACCATCTTCTCTGGTTGATGGTGCCGCTGAGCAGGTGAATCTTCTGCAAGGCTTTGGGGAAGCTTCATGGGTCAGTTTCCTCTACAGATTGTTCCTTTATTCATCCCAGGATTCTTCCTTCTCTGTGTGACTCCGGGTTTGGCCTTATCTCAATTTTTCAAGTTCTGCCAAGAAAAATCACAACAAAACCAAGAACGGTGGATGGCATAAGAATTGATCATTTGGCTCATGCCCTCCACATTAGCATTATAACATTGGGAGGATTATTTTATCATAAAAACTCAAATAATGAAACCATTACATATCCTCATATATTAATGAATTAAATTCTGATAATATCGTTTGTGGGTGATCCGTGTTTTTTATTATATGCAAGAATGAGGAAAAAGGAAGTAATTTAGCACAAATCCTCATACGTCAAGCTCGCTAGAAGTCACTACAGGGGAGGAAGGATTGTCCACATCTTAGGGTGTTGTAGACGAATGATAAGGTTCGCGTCCTTTGGATCTCATCGTCGAATCCTACAACTGTTTTCAAAGCCTCGTCCTAGGTTTGTGGAATATGCCACAACACTTTGTCAGAGGTTCCACTCCTGTGTTCCAACTTCCCATGACCAAGATTTGTTTAAATAGAAAAAAGAGGGGATAAATGAACCGCACATTTATAGAGGTTCATTAATTAATTATATCAATAAACCTATTAATTCTAAAAATAGTTCTATTAGGAAACCAAATGTGACTGATCATTTAAGGGTCTAACAACCTAGTAGTCATGCCACCTCCACTCAACTGTTACAATAAGGAATAAAATAACACATTGATTTATTTTATAATTTTTTTAAAGTCCCAAAATTAAAATTTTTATCCAACCCTCTCTAGTCAATGTTATTTATCCCATACGCTAATCATGGAACTGAAAATTCAATAGTTCCCTAGGATTTTTAATTTGAGTAATGAGTGAAAAGATAGAAATCGTCCCCTGCACTTTTACTGAACGTATCTTAAAAAAGGTCAAAAATTTTTAATAGTCACCCTCGACCAGTGCTGGTAAAATTTTGGTCTTCCTAATAGGAAAACACCCTCATGAGCTAATTGGTACCCTCTTATTTAAAATTCGTGTTTACATTTATGAGTTAAAGAATACAACCATAATATAATAGTTACATAATTATTTTATTGATGGAAAAATATTAACTTCCACTATTGGCCTGCTCCTGTCGTGGTTATAATCTACCTAAGTAATATATACCCCCACGATCTAAGCAGTGTTTTCAATTTTTTAATCTGAGTCACCATTAATGAGTGAAAATGATTTGAAAAAAAAATTATTTATTTATATTATTTACTATTATGAAATATTTGGGTTTTCATATTCTAAGATTGTGATGACCCAACATTAGTTGTGCCTTGGGTAATCTGACAAAAATGAACACAATAGTGCCCTCAGAAATTGGATGTAGGGACCCATTTATGTGTTATTCCACATTTTCAGAAAAACTGCTCACATGTGATATTTAAAGCTTAAAACAATTTCGATGGATCATTTAGGGTACTCTATGTCTCGAAATTGCGTGCCCTCAATTTTTGTAGACTCATAATAATTCCATTTAATTAAAAATATTACATCGAATTTGCAGGTCTTAACAATACAGGTCACTGTAACTTCATCTCTCTATGAAAAAGCATACAAGAGATGATACTTTCTATGTACGCACATTGTTGGATGATGTGACCATGTCTCTATTGCAAGAGTAACCATTATAGTATTATCATAGTATAGTGTGGTGGGATATTTTTTTGAAGTTATACCATCTAGCTTCTGGATGAAGCTTTGTATAGAAACTACATCTTCAACTTCCCTAGAAGCTTCTATATACTCAGATTGTACTATAGAATCTATAACCACAATCTTCATTGAGATCTTCTTGGCCCTAGAAGCTCCATAAAAAGTGATGATCTATCCGGTTTGCAACATCATGTCATTTGGATCAGTTTGGAAGCTTGAGTCTACATATCCTCTAAAAAATAGTTCCGCATATTCTACATAAACTAGAAACATATTCTTAGTACAACTCAAATACTTTTGGATAGTCTTGACTACCATCCAATAGAGGTCACCTTGTTCAGCTTGATATCTACATACCTCAATCAATGCATAGGTGACATCCATCCTAGTACATAGCATGGCATTTATGACTTCCCCAATCACTGATGCATATGGATTCATTTCAATTATATTTATTCCTAATGTGTCTGAGAACATATTTTCCAATAAGTATGAATTCAATGTGATGTTGGCCATAATCCCCTCTTGGATTGTTCCATACCTTAATCACATATGTATCTTATCAATTTATGTACATTGACATAGTCTAATAAAACTATTGAATCTATCACGCTGGATCTTGATCCCATGAATATATGCTTCCACACCCATGTCCTTCAGAAGGAAGCACTGATTTAACTATGATTTAACAGAATGTATGACTGATATATCATTTTCTATAAGTAATATGTCATGAACATTTACTATTTATAAAACGACTGCACTCCCACTAAACTGTTTGTAAAGACTAGGTTCAGATTTGTTCTTGGTAAAAAAAATTCGTTATGGCTTCATAAAAATGTATGTTCCCTGACATGGAATATTTCGTTGATACATAAATATATTTCAAAAACATTCATACGTTATTGGAATCCTGTGAAGTCATATCCCATTCAGGGTTTTTCATGTAGACATCATTCTGTATGTTCTCTTCAAGGAAGTTTTTTTTGAAATCCATTTTCCAAATCACATAGTCAAGTTAATAAGAAATGGAAAATATTGTTCTAATGGATTTCAGAATTGAAACTGGTGAAATGGTTTATTCGTATTCAATTCCATAAGGTTGTTTGATCCCTTTTCCATTTAGGGTTTCTTATAGGTACTAAATTATCCTTCCATGTCCATTTTCTCATTGAATACCCATTTGCCGCAAATAGGCATTACATCAACTGGAGGATCTACCAAAATACATACTTGGTTTTGGTACATTTAATCCATTTTTTAATTCAAATCTTCATGAAAAATGGAATCATAAGTGCCACATACTACTTCCTATTAGGTTAGAGGATCATTAATATCAACAGATAATGAGTAACCATCCTCGATAACTATAAAATTGTACTGTTTTGGTCAATTATCATCTTTAGTATTCCAATGCTGCACTTTTGCCTTCGGAACAATTCATTCTTCCTTTGGGATATGTGGAATCAGAATATGTAAAAACTCTTGTATACCTTGAGCCTCAACTTCATTTATATCAATCTCTCTCCCAATAGCTCTTTTTTATATGTTTTCCCTCTCATGAATTGGCATTTCATTCCCCTCTAAAATTTTTATCTTAGGGTTTGTACAGGTAATATCCACATGTTTTCTTGGTGAATCCTATAAAGGTACACATTGTGCCTTAGGGTGCATGTTTGTCACTAAAAGAGGCCTTAATAAATACATCGCATCCCCACACATGAAAATTCGATATTATGGCTTTAATTAGACTATATAACTCATATGGAATACCATTTATCAATTTAGTAAGTTCTTGGTGTAGTACATTAATCACTATCTGTAATGCATAATCCCAACAGGATAATGGAAGACATGCATGCCTCATCATTGATCTCACCATGTCCAATAGGCTGTGGTTCATCCATTCACTCAAACCATTCCACTGGGGTGAGTATTGAGCAATGAGTTGTGATAGTTTCCTAATCTCCTGAATTTAATCAATAAATTCTTGATTGAGGTATTCCCCACCTCAATCTGAGCGGTGTTTCTTAAATTTCATACAATAATGGTTCTGAACATCATTATTTTACTCTTTAAACTTATAAAAATAATCTGATTTATAACTCACTATATAGATACGTCCATATCTACTAAAATTACTAGTAAAAGTTATGATGTCTGAATACACTCCCATTTATTCAATTATAAATGGTCCAAAATCATTGGTATGAACAAATTCAAGAAGTTATTTAGAGACTTATCTATTCCCACTAAGTGGGGCATTATTCATTTTTCCTTGGAAACATGCATTACAAAAACCATGTGGTTTTACTTTTAAAGAATATCAATATACATATTGATGTTAAAATCTCAAGTGTTTCTCATTTACATGACATATGAATTTATTCCAAAGTTGGGTGTGGTATGAATCATTTGAAGTATATTTCTTATCGATTTCCATTATTTGGTTTGTGTAGTACAACACATAATGACCATTGTATAAATTCTCCCAACAAAAACAAATTATATATTTTTAAAAGAAGAAACATTAATTCACAACATAAAAAACCTATTTGTTTCTAATATGGATTCATAAATTATGTTTTATTTACTAATGGTATATATAAAGAAACCATTAACCCCATTATCACCCCAGTTGGAAATGTGATGTGGTAGTCCCTGACAGCTACAACAGCAAGTCTGGATCCATTGGCTACACATGGATCTATCTCCTCTTGGTCAATCATCCTGAATCTATGTGGTTCATGTATTTGGATTCATATGTGATCACCACAAGATATATCTAATACCCAATTTTTAGATATAGATTGATTTATTTCGATATAAAATTCAACTGATGCTTCCCCTTGCTTTTTTGGCTTGGTGCAGTTCGTATTCTAGTGGCCCTTCTTGCGACATGTGAAACAAAAATCATCATATTCCCTTACCTCTCCTTTGATATTCTTTTTCTTGGATGGCCATCAAGAAGAATTTGTCTTAAATCTCTTCTCCTACACATTTCTCTTATTCACCATAAGGACAGAAGGATTTCTGCACTTCATATCTCTTTTCACATGGAAAATGAGGATATAATGATCATATAGAGACTTATCAAAATTGAAAATATTGAAATAGAAAATAATGTTATAGAAGATCTAATAATATGGTACAAAAATGAGATCAGTTCCCTGTTATTCTGAGTGTTTAAACCCTATAACCTCAATGTGATCAATGTATCCAAGGATCATGAATACATGAATAACAAATTGGGAATATTCTACATAATTACTCTAAAAGAGAGCCTTAGAGATCTCAAACCGTTCCTTTTTTCCTTCACTGGGAAATGCCGTCAGAGGTGTTTAAGAATTCAATAAGAATACATGTATTCATGAGTATTCAAGAGATCATTATACATTTATTATAGCATCAAACATTGAATGTTAACCACAATGTACATATTTAACTCATTGACCATCAAATCATCATCACTCTCCACATTGACTGGAAGATTAGGTAAGGATGACTCCCACATGCAAGGCTTCAGTTCAGGGTGTAGGATAACCCTAAGGCGTCTAAAACATTATTGGAATTTACTCCCAGGGATGATGTTGTCTTTATCTAGAATTGATCACAGAGATTGTGTGGTTGACAAGATTTTCATTTTTATTCTACAATTAAAAATAACAGATCATTAGTACATTATGGATTACATTTTATGAGAAATAATAAATGTTATTAAGTCTCCCACTATTTTATCATGTCTCAATGGCACACAACATTGAACTCAGAATGTCCAATTACTATGAAATTCTAATCTATATTATCCATATTCCCCATCGAATAATCCAAAAAAGTTTTGGTCAAGTTATTATGAAGGTATTTAGGTAGGCATTTCTTCGCAAACTATGGGGTTGATACTCATTGATCTGTTGAGTGGACTTCCCATTCGTGAAATCATGACTTTGTATTTACTCAACTCTTACCTCAAACATTAAACAATGTAGAGAAAGGGATACTAACTAGATGTAATATTGTTAAGTCACCCAGAAACCATTCATAAGGAATTCTAATATAAAAGAATGTGTCCAAACAAATGATGTTAAAAGACATAGTTTTACTGATTTCTTCCCTTAATCATGTAACAGATGTCTTGGACTGACATAATATATTATTTGAGAGATTATTATCCCTTATGTGTGATTTAATGATACTCATTATCACATGCTGGTCATTATTAAGTAGATGTTACTTTAGTGAATAATTATGTCTTTATAATATTTATGCATATTTCTAGTTTATTTTACATCCACGTTAACTGCTTGTTTATTTCATTAAGTATGTGATCGTGACAACACATCTATAATGATAAACCATGAAACTGAGAGAAATAAAATAATGTAATGGGAATGATCATGATATTTATAATTTTTAGTTTATCAAGAAGTTTACAAACTGACCCTAACCTAGGGGAGAAACATCTTGAACCATTAGGGGTTGTGTTTATAAATTTCCACCTGTCCACCTCTTTATCTCCAGAGATTGGTTTCGTCTCAACTACAGCATGAACCGCTTCCAATACCATTGGTATTAGAGATATTAGATACGCACATTTTTAACACCAATGAAAACCTGATGGGTAAAAAGGGGTTTTCCATAAAATAAATTGTTGGTACATAGGACCAACATAATATTGAGGAGAAGGCTTGTAGGTAAATAAATTCAATTTAGCGAAATAAATTAAAATAAACCATCCACATACAATGGTCTTGTTCTAGATTATGATCATCCATATATTAAATGATATTTATCAATAAATATTACTAGAATTCAATTCATTAAACAATAATGATTAAGATAAATCACACTCGAATCAAGTAATTATCATATTTAATTAATCCATCTATTTATCATATACCATTTTTTGAATTTCCTGAAGATTCTCATCCATATTTATTTTAAACCCATTATTTCATATAAAATTATCTTTTTATGTAACTTGTACCTTGGAGGAATACCATTGAATTTCTATTTATAATTACCGAATGAGTAGAAATGGACATTACTCATATGATAAATTAAAAATATATATATAATACCTATCACGTGTTTAGCCTCATCTTTTCACCAGCACAATGGTTCAAGACTCAATAGTTTGTATAATATAATAATAAATTTTAATAAATCTGTGTAATTCGGATGAGTATATAGAGTGTAGTTCCAACTACAAGGCATGCACTATTTCTCATCGTCTATCAGAAGTACACACATAGGTAAACGTCTTGTGAATTTACATTAGAAATCTTGGGAGTACATGACATGTCTAATGGGACACATGCCCTGTAGTTCATAATTACATAGTCTTTATTCATCCATGCAGTGTATGGGGTATATGGTCCAACCCTAACCCAAAGGGACTACATGTCGTGTACATTGGGCCACTTGGCATGTAATCCATAAACCATGTTCCACCTATTCTTATTCCACACATAGAGTAATTAAGTCTTAGAAAAACTCGAGTGAGACGGCTCGGTGTCGCGGACCAGACCTGGTGCATTGAACCATGACTAAACAATGTGTACTAATGAATAAATGGTGTGTGTTCTGGTGTTGTATGGCCAAGAACATTAGGAATGTCTTGATGAGATCCACTACTTTAGTTTATTCAATGTTAAAATAAAATCTAGTTTTGATATGGTGAATGAGAAACAAAATAGGAGGAAAAAATCATGAGATTTAGATTTGTATAATTGATTACATAAATTGATGAAACTAAATTATTAAATGTGTATATCAACAAAAACAAATTAATATAATTAAAAACTGTGATCTATATACTTCGATAACAGTTGAAGGTTTCGATTGTAGCAGAATCAGGGTTCAGCCAACAACTATATATGATTTTTCCATAGTCAATGATTATTCCGAGATCAATACGACGATTAAGGCACGTCTACATGGAATAGAATCAATGAATTAGATAAATAAGCAAGAGTCGTGAATACTTTATAGATGATCTTTCACATCATGTATATAATTAATATAATTAATTTACTAAAAAAATAATACATGGATATTCTATATTTTCATCATTGATGATGTTGATCATCTGGAATGACCCTTTTGGATTATCATGTTGTGATTATAAGGTTCAAAACAGGAATCCCTCTAGTAGTGATCCAAACCTACTCTGATGTCCTCCAATAGATCCCACTCATTCTCTGGATGCTAGAAAAGGAATGCGATTGTCTTGTTTCGGTCATTATTGATCGTTTGTTCTTCGGCTATGATGAATTTCTCTCGTACGTGGGAGGTGTGAGAGGCATATTTGAGGGAGAAATTATTTAGTTCAATAATCCTCAATTCACTGCTTGTAGGGTTTGGTAAATGGGGCAATAGACATACATGTCTATTTATTAACATGGGGATTCAATTTCAATATTTAATTGTGTAATAGAAAATAAATAAATATATATCCATAGAGATAAAAAAATTCTTCTAATAAAAATACCGCATTAATATTTATAATGCGCCAACTATTTCAGAATCTTATATATAAAATTCCACATCATAAAATTATACAAGTGTTATTATTAATTTAATTTGTGTCAACTAGTTAAATAATAATTCACTATCTTTCAAATAATTATTTTACTACCATACTATCCTTGGTCTGGTTGAACACTACTTAAATTTATTGAACACCCAAATAAATAAGTAAATAATTTATTTTCATAAATAAATATGTTCTTTACAACCTAGTAAATAAATATTTATTTTATGTAAAATGAAATAAATAAGTATATATTAACCAAAAACTTGTTGAATATATATTTATTTAATTTTATACAATAATTTTTACTTGAATAAAATTATTCTACTATCATGATAATAAAATTTATTAACTAAATTCTAATATAATTAAACTAAGACAACCATAAATAGTTATTGTCTGACCCAATTGGATTCCTTCTCATTGGAATTAGGAGGGATTCCTAAAGTCCTAGAGTACTATCTTGAAATGATCAAGTCACCAAAGAGAAATAAGTTAATGTCACAACAATTGAATCCCCAGACCAACACTCACTATGTAATTTAATCCACATAAGGCAATATCACATCAAGGAGGTTTCATGATAGTGTCATCAAATTTATGCTTGATACATCTGTATGTGACTAACTGAAATAAACACATCATTACACCATGGACATGGAATTTTGTGCGATTGTTTTATTTCAATAAAAGGGCCATCATATGAACATCCATAAATGGAAGGTCATCCCCTTCCATGAAATATCCATTAACAACATACCATTAGTGACACACCCAATGTACCTTACATCGCGACAACTGTATGTGTGAAAATTTTTATCATTAAATCATAGTGTGTGAGTCATTACACATATTAATGATAATATTAATGTATACGAAACATTACAAATTCTTGTGAATACAAATATATGATGACACCAAAACTTGTGGATTTCCTAATAGCGGGTCTGTTCTCATAATCTTCTGTCTTGGATATTACCTTGTGTGAACTTCATTAGAAGAATTATCATCTTCTTATAAGTACTCAAACTAGACGGTCTCCATGTTATGTTTCCAATCATAGTTCGTAATCCAATTATAGAACTATATTTAAGAATATTGATATAGCATTTCAAGGTTCTCATCCTAGTGGGGAACTCCCACAACCATATCAATGCATCAAATATTGTATGATGTTATTACATCATATTCATGCATAACAATGAACAAAATTTAATAAGATGTTTAATATTTAAATAAATTAAATATCTATGTAATCAAATTACAACTAGTTTTTTCTAGTACACCAAATCGTATAAAAATCGGGCAATGAGAAAGCTAGAATTGGAAGTGACGTTGTTAGGCGTTATCGATGGGGTGTCGTGGCAAGTCATTTGTTAATGGGAAGTGAACCTCATATCCAACTTCCCACCATCTGTCCTAGTAGGGAATGATGATGAGGTGTAGTTGCATGTTTTTTGATAGATGGCGGTGATCATCATATCCATCTCCCCCCTATCGTGGCTAGTAGGAATTGTCGATTGGGTGTTGTGGTAGGTCGTTTGACTCTGTATGGGGAAAGTAGATGGGAAAAAGGGCAGTTGATTCCTCCAGGGCCAATATCTGTTGAATGATGTCAAAACATGTTGTATCATAGAAGCCGGGATTGGTAAACTCATTTAAAACAGTCTTCTAGGACCTAACTTCTTCTCCACACCCGACAAATGAATATTTCATTGGAAAAAAAATCTATGGTTATCAGTATTTACTGAATCTCAGAAAATGGATTTATATTGCTATTCCAGTTGATTGTATTTTATTTTAAATTATTTATATAGTTTGGCAGTGTAAGTTGTTATTGATTTGTCCTTATTATAATTTTCAAGTGATTCATCTAGGAAAGCTTATTAGAACATTAAATAATACTTATCGAAGATTAAATCATTTTAAAAAATTGTTCAATAAAATATATCCTTTATAAACACTGTATGAATCATGGAGTGAGGAATTTCATAGGACAAACATCTCAATATGACCAATTTTGATTGTAATGCATAATACAAATTGGGCCAACAGTTTCATGAGATTAACCCATATACCATAGAAATTTAGAGGTTTGATTTGTCCATGATGTTCGAGGGGGAGTGGAAAAATCTGCTGACTTCCATGACATAGCATGAATGGGGAGAGGAACATGTAACCTTAGTTTTGAATTTATATTACCCATAAGGTTTTGTCAATGATTTCCAAAAAAAAAGTTTTGATAAATATGATTTTTATCACTGTGATATTAATAATTTTAAAAAAGATAGGTTTTATCAATGTCATGTTTTGTTGTGATAAAACCACTCTTTTTCAACACTAAAGTTGTAGTAGATAAAAACTATATTTATCAGTACTCATATTATACCACTGATATATATATATATATATTTGTGTGTGTGTTTCAGTTTTATGAACACTTGTTATTTTATAGATTATATGAAAATTAATAATTTTTAAAAAATATTAAATTAATATATATTAAATTTTTATTAATTCTAAAAAATTTAAAAATAATTAACCTTATCAATGAATATTCAATATTAAAGGCTTGAATTTCAAAAATTATTAAAATTGAATAGTAAAAAATCATTAGACTCCAAATATATTAAAAAATTGAATATGATTTTTTTATTATAGAAATTTTTAAAATAGTTAACTTTAATATATATTATAAATATAATGAATAAATAGGAAAATATAATAACATTGTAATTACGTACAGATATTTTTGTATGAATAAATACATGAATTGAGAACAAATACAAAAGATTTATGATAATATTAAAATATGCATCTAAAAAACTAATTATATATATTTCTAGCATTTTAATAAAATTAGAACACAAAAATTAAAATTGAATAAGAATTAATCATATAAATTAAATACATGTTATGAATATTTAAACATAAAAAATAATTTTGAAAATTTTGAAATATTAATTTTATTAATTTAAAAAACCTATAATAAAGTAGAGAATTTTATAAAATGAACACTGAATATTATTTATATAAATGTCAACCATTTTAAAGTCATTACATCTTAATAAATAAAATTTTATAAATATTACTCATATAAATAACAAAAATTTTAATAATATTAAAACATACTAAATAATTATGTATAAATAAATATTAAAATTGAGAAAATTCCAAAAATCATAAAACTGGGTAAATATTAAAAATGAATAATTATTTTTGAATGAAATTATATTAAAAATTAATAAATAAAATTTAATAAGTTATAAATATTAAAAATATAATCCGTAAGAAAAATTACATCAATTACGCACACATAATAACCTTGTTTTGAATCCTATCATTAACCTAAGAAAACAACAGCATTGAAAATTATTAAATTACAATTTTGTTGAAAATTGTTAAATATGGAAAAAAACTGAAATAATATACAAAATGAATAAAATAAATTAATTAAATTAAGAAAACTAAAAAAATTTAAATTCATAATATTAATTACATGAATTGAATACATATAAAATTGACTAAAAGTAAATATATTAATAATTTTATAAATTCTATTAACTAATGTATGATTTATATTGATTATATATATAAAATATAATAGATCATTACAAATACTAATTTCCAATAATGGTAAAAATATTAATATTTAAATAAATATATTTATATATATGAACAAGTATAAATAAATATAAAAATTGTATATATTACATAAATACATAATTATTATATAATAAAAATGATTAAATTTTTTAAAATACTAAAAATGGAGTGATATTCAATACCAATAAATAAGTTTAAATCAATAAACTCACACACATGCACACTAACAAATACCCACATATATACATACTCATACTCACACAAATTCATATAGACATACAATAAAATTTGCATGAACATAAAAAAACACATACACTTGCACATACACACATACACACATATGTTCACATACATATACAGACAAAATAAATTATAAATATTTTATGATGTTATTACATCATATTCAAGCATAACAATGAACAAAATTTAATAATATGATTAACATTTAAATAAACTAAATATCAATGTAATCAAATTATAACTAGTTTTTTATAGTACATCACATCGTATAAAAATAGGGCAATGAGAAAGCTAGAATGGGAAGTGACGTTGTTAGGCGTTATCGATGGGGTGTCATGGAAAGTCATTTGTTAATGGGAAGTGAAGGTCATATCCAACTTCCCATCATCTGGCCTAGTAGGGAATGATGATGAGGTGTCGTGGCAGGTTTTTTGATAGATGGCGGTGATCATCACATCCATCTCCCCCCTATCGTGGCTAGTAGGCATTGTCGATTAGGTGTTGTGGTAGGTTGTTTGACTTTGAATGGGGAAAGTCGATGGGAAAAGGGCAGCTGATTCCTCCATGGACAATATCTATGGAATGATGTCAAAACATGTTGTATCACAGAATTTGGGATTGGAAAACTCATTTAAAACAATCTTCTAGGACCCTATCTTCTTCTCCACACCCGACCAATGCATATTTCATTCGAAAAGCAAATATCTGGTTATCAGTATTTACTGAAACTCATAAATGGATTTATATTTCTATTCTAGTTGATTGTATTTTATTTTTAATTATTTATATATTTTGGAAGAGTAAGTTGTTATTGATTGGTCCTTATTATAATTTTGAAGAGATTCATCTAGGAATGATTATTAGAACATTAAATAATACATGTGGAAGAGTAAATCATTTTAAAAAAGGTTCAATAAAATATATCCTTCATAAACATTGTATGAATCATGGAGTGAGGAATTTCATAGGCTGAACATCTCAATATGACCAATTTTGTTTGAAATGAATAATACAAAATGTAGTAGCAGTTTCATGAGATTAACCCACATACCATTGATATTTAGAGGTTTGATTCATCCAAGATGTTCAAGGGGGAGTGTTAAAATATGCTGACTTCCATGACATAGCATGAATGGGGAGAGGAACATGTAACCTTAGTTATTAATTTATATAACCCATATGGTTTTTTCAATGATTTCCAAAAAAACGTTTTGATATATATGAAATTTTATCACTATGATATTAATAATTGCTAAAAAGATAGGTTTTATCAATGTCAAATTTTGTTGTGATAAAAGAACTCTTTTTCAGCACTAATGTTATATTAGATAAAAACTATATTTATCCGTACTAATATTATACCACTGATATATATATATATATATATATATATATATATATATATATATCTGTGTGTGTGGCTGTTTTATGAACAGTTTTTATTTTATAGATTATAAGAAAATTAATAATTATTAAAAAATATTAAATTAATATATATTAAAATTGTATTAATTCTAAAAAATTTAAAAATAATTATCCTTATTGATGAATATTCAATATTAATGGCTTGAATTTCAAAATTTATTGAAATTGAATAGTAAAAAATCATTAGACTCTAAATATATTAAAAAATTAAATATGATTTTTTTATTATATAAATTTTTAAAATGGCTAAATTTAAAATATATTATAATTAAAATGAATAAATAGGGAAAATATAGTAACATTGTAATTACGTAAAAATATTTATGTATGAATAAATACATGAATTGAGAACAAATACAAAAGATTTATAATAATATTAAAATATGCATTTAAAAAACTAATTATATATATTTCTACCATTTTAATAATATCAGAACACAAAAATTAAAATTGAATAAGAATTAATCATATAAATTAAATACTTGTTATGAATATTTAAACATAAAAAATAATTCTGAAAATTTTGAAATATTAATTATATTAATGTAAAACACATACAATAAAGTAGATAATTTTATAAAATGAATACTGAATATTATTTATATAATTGACAACCATTTTAAATTCATTACATCTTAATATATAAAATTTTATAAATATTACTCATATAAATAACAAACATTTTAATAATAGTAAAACATACTAAATAGTTATGTATAAATAAATATTAAAAGTGGGAAAAATCCAAAAATCATAAAACTGGTTAAATATTAAAAATGAATAGTTAATATTAAATTAAATCATATTAAATGTTAATAAATAAAATTTAATAAGTTATAAATATTAAAAATATAATCTGTAAGAAAAATTACATCAATTACGCACACATAATAACCTTTCGTCGAATCTTGTCCTTACCCTAAAAAAACAATAGTATTGAAAATTATTAAATTACAATTTAATTGAAAATTATTAAATATCGAAAAAAACTGAAATAATATTAAAAATTAATTAAATAAATTAATTAAATTATGAAAGAAAAAAAATTAAATTCATAATATTAATTACATGAATTGAATACATATAAAATTGATTAAAAGTAAATATATTAATAATTTAATAATTTCTAATAACTAAAGTATGATCTCTATTGATTGTATATATAAAATATAATAGGTCATTACTCATTATAATTTTTTATAATGGTAAATATATTATTATTTAAATAAATATATTTATATATATGTAAAATTATTAATAAATAACAAAATTTTATATATTACATAAATACATAATTATAATATAATAAAAATGAATAAATTTCTAAAAATACTAAAAATGGAGTGATATTCAATACCAATAAATAAGTTTAAATCAATAAACTCACTCATATGCACACTAAAAAATACCCACATATATACATACTCATACTCACACAAATTCAGATAGACATACAAAAAAATTTGCATGAACATAAAAAAACACATACACATGCACATACACACATACACACATATCTGCACATACATATACATAAAAAATAAATTATAAATATTCACACACACACTTACACGGACACACAAACCCACACACACACACAAATATATATATATATATGCATACGTACATACACAAACACAAAAATGTACCCATTTTTATAACATACACATACAATCACATAATCGCCAATGCACAAATACAAACTCACACATACAAATAATAGATGTACATAAACACACACACACACAACACAACACAACAGATGCATACACAAAGAACAGATACACAATCATGCAGATACATACACTCAGATAAAAATGAATAAACATCTGTTCTGAAATGATATATAAACAATTTATATATAACATATTTACATATATATACTTGTTGAAAAATAAATAGTATTAAAAATATATATAAGAATGTATTTATATAAACTGAGTTATTCAATGTGTCATTTTTTGACACAACAAATATTTCTCACAATATTAGTACTTTTATCATTTATTGAAAAAAATAGAGAATGGGAACCTATTTATTAGTAATTTTAGCAGCAGTGTTGAATGTTACAACATATAAAGAAGAATAAAATGAATATACCAAATTGTTAAATACTAATGGCTTAAATTATAAATAATATATAGTGATAAAATTAAATGAGAATTATTAATTACTATTAAATTCATAAAACAATGAATTATAACAAGATATTTAAATATACCATATGACATTACATTATTTTTTTAATCGTTGTGGGAAAAAATATTAATTTCTATAGCCGTTTTTTCTTGTCAGTTAACTCAAAATCTAAAATATATTATTCGAAACTATTTGTTGGGAGCGAGGGATCCATCACAACGTGCCCCTTTTTATTTGGTAATTCATTATTTCTTTCACTTATAGACACATCCTTTTATAATTTATGTGTTAGTGTTCTTCATCCTCATTAATTGTGAATGACAGTTTGGGGTTGAATGAATCATTTCCAAAAACCATGGTCCTAATGGGTTTCTTGTGTCGGGGGAATTACCCAAATAGAGTCAGAGACTGTCATATTCATGTTCCTCCCCCTAGCCTGGTTTCCAATATCCATGAGATGTTATGGAAGATCATATTAGAAATGGAGGTGATGATGGTAGGTGTAGTTGATGGGGCACTTTGGAATATCATTTCCAAAAGTGAGGTGACAGTAGTAGGCATTGTCGAATGGGTGAAGTGGATGAACTTCTGATAAAGGATAGTGATGGAGGTTTCCATAGTCGATGGGGAATCATGGAAAGATGCCTGATAAAGGGTGATGACAACCATATCCAACTTCCCCCTGTCTAGTGTAGTAGGCATTGTGGAATGGGGTTTTTTACAGGTTGGGTTAGTGACTTCCCATGTCGGGTATGTTGATGGGAATATGTGACACATAGAACAAATGGGGTTGGTGCTATGTGTTATCAATTTTATTTTGGGGAGTGCTGTTTGAGAAATAGTAGTGATGGTCATATCTATCGTAGCCCATTATTCCCTAGTTGGCATTGTTAATGGGGCGTCATGGAAGGTTGTCTGAGTATGGGAGGTGATGATCATATCCATCTTCCCGCCTGTCTGGCCTGGTAGGAATTTTCAATGCTGTGTTGTGGCATGTCATTTGAGAGAGTCTAGTGAAACCCATGAGGATAGAGAGGAACATGTTGTGATTTTGGATATGTCTGTGTAATGATGACCGAAAATGTTATAGAATAAAATGGGGTCGAAAACCAGATACCAAACCTTCTTCAGGGTCTATATCTTCTTCTTCATAATTGAACAATGCATCTTTCTTTCTAAACCAAATCACTAGTTCGTAAAAGGCATATAAAATCATAGAATGGATGGATTCTAGTATTCCTTGTCTAATTTTTTTTGTGTACATTTAAACACTTAACAAGTCCACATTCCATTGTCGAATAATTTCTATGTTGTCATTACTTTCAATGTTATTTATCCTCCATAATATTTTTCATAATAAAATTTTCATTTTATTGTGAAATGTGTTTTCACCTCATTAAGGAACACTGTTAATTTTTATAACATCACAAAAATTCTAAATACTGTTTTGTTATAATAAATTTATTAATTGATATATGTATAATTAAAAAAATGATATTATTATTAAGTTAATTTTCCTTAAAAATATTAACTGAAATTATTTATTTAAATTATTTTAATTATAAGATAATTATAATAATTACAACTAACTAAACCTATTATTTATAGTTTTAAATAAAAAATTAATGATAAATATGATTTTCCAATATTTAAATGAATATAATAAAATAACAATATTTTTAATATATTTTTTCTAAAATTAAATTTTTTAGTATAATGTTAATTAAATATAAAATATTTTTTAGAATTTTTTTTTAATTATTATGATAATATAATTTCTAAATATATATGATCTATTAACTTGTTTATTTATATAATCTATAAATTATAAATATATATAATTTTTATGTTATGAAAAACACACATTATATTTATGTGTTAAATAAAAATGTAATTTGTGTTATTTATATTAAAAAACCTATTATATATATATATTTAAAAATTCTATAATTTCATTTATAAAAATATATATTTATATAATTTTTATAATTTCTTCAAACTAGTGTATGTATTAAAAGAAGCGTGTTTTAAAGAAATTAATGTTGATATGTTTTTATAAATTAAAATTATACGAAAAAAATAAATGAATTTATAATAATATAATAAAATTACAATAATGTATTGGACAAATAAATATAAAGATAAAAAATAAATAATGTTTTTGAAAAATAAAAAGGGTGTAATGGTTTAGATAAAATATATTAAATATCGTACTTCTTATAACCTAAATAATAATAAATAAAAACAAAATATAATAAAATTCATGAGGTTATATTCAACCTAAACTAATGAAATTAAACTACTGAAATTCACATAATAAATCATGAACACATATTTCCGTTTCCATAGGTTGTCAAACAACTCGACTTATTTTTATTATTTTTCATCAATTATTTATTAACATTGATCTAATTTTTTCCAAAAGTTTCTTCGATTTTTGAAACATGAAATATAAACATATATAAACCTATTTTAAATATCCCCAAACATTTCAAACCAAAACATCTGACACTTAACTCCCTATGTGCCCCCATTTTATTATACTTAATTTTCAGTAACATCAAATCCCTCAATTGACACAAAAACTGGTAAGGGTTCATTTCATTTCATTAAATTCATTTTTATAAATAGGATTATATATGTGTGTTTTTGTGTGTTTTTTGGGTGTGTATACATATATAAACATATATTACTATCGATTTTTAGTGTATATGAAAAGGAAAATATTGTTTGAAATTTTATTTCTAAGACATAGACTGGTAAATGTTCATCTAATTTTATAAGAATTTTATGTATTTTAATTTATCATTTTAAAAATATATAAAAAACAATTATATGGGCTGAACTCAGGATCTGGGTTCAGATTGTTATAACTAGAATTAGAGCAATGGTATAGATAATTTTGTTAAATTAGTTTGATATTATTATTTTCAAATAGGCCTCTTATGTAAAATTATTTTCCCTATGTGCCCAAACAAATTGTGAGGACACAATTATTTTTAGGGGGTGTAATTTAACAAGAATGAAAATCTATACATTTTTTTATTAGAAAACATATTATTAATTGGATTTATGTATAATTAAAACAAACATATAATATTTTTCAATAAATTTTTATAAAAAAAATATAAAAATATAACAAAAACAAAATCATGTAATGGAATAAATATAATGGTAACATAAAAAAATAAATATATGTGATAGATTAATAAAAATTGTGTAATGATTTAATCTAAAAGATGAAATATTTCAATGATTATAACATAAATTATTAATACTATAAAACATAAATGTTTAAATAATTTTCACATTGTATTCATCAATCCATCGTGCCAATCTACTAGTGAAATACCCACTATCAATCATGAACGCCACATTTACTTTCCATGAGTTTTCAGAGAAAGTAACTATTTTTTATAATATTTCATCAAATATTTTTATTACATTGATCAATTTTTTTCCATAAGATTATATTATAAGTCAACTATAAATATAAAAAATATATAACCTCTTGTTATTTAAACACGAACATTTCACATTAAAACATCCAACCCTTATCTCCCCATGTTCTCCCATTCTATTTTTCTCAGTTTCTAGTATACTCAAATCCCTCAATTGACCCAAAAACAAGAAAATGATCATTTCATATCATTAAATTAATTGGTAAATCGTAAATAAATTTATTATAAATAAATACATATTATTAATTAAAATATATTTAGCAACATCTTTTTTAAGTTCACTAATCGCTACATTAGAGGACCTAATAAAATTTAATCGCTTAATTTTTTTATCTAATTGTTCCATAATTCTAGAGAGAACAACACTTTTAGTTTGACTAAATATCATAGGGAACCAAATATATTTATTATCTTTATCAACCATCTGAATAACTATTGTTTGAAAAATATCATCCCTTATACAATTAGTCTAACACAAGATAATGATTTTTTTAAAATTTTGAAGAATTAACTGATTGTATGGATTCTTTCCCATATTTTTTTATATCCTAGAAAATAGATAGGAATTCATAAAAAACACCCCTTGATAAAAAAAACTACCAGTAGAATAGAACAGATAGGAACAAGGTGTACATCTTCTATAAACCATCCCCCATGAAATATGTGCCTACAGCTTCCATAAAAAATAAATTAGAAAAAAATTACCATCCATAAAGACATACAAGAAAGGGGAATGTGATTCCACCTATTCTAACCACCTATTATGGGCTAAGCATTGATCATGTGTACAATTGATAACGATCCTGAAGGAGACTCAATAATTTCTTTTGATTTTAACTTCGTTGAATAATAGTATTATAATATTATGTAGATATAAGTAATTATGTATGGAATCAAAATTTGGAATTTCCCACTTATATGAATTATAATGGAAAAAAATTCATAATTGATGTTGAATGTATTTTATTTTCAATTATTGATACAGTTTGGTAGAGATTCTTGTCATTGATTGGCCATTATTATAAAATAAATTTCATTCAGAAAGGATATTTTATGTTTAAATTCACCAATAATCAAGGATAACTAAATAATTTTACAAAATGGTTTCTTTTGAAAGTACCTTTAAAAAAATTGTATGAGTTGTGGATTAAGTAATTTCATAAGTCTTGTAAAGACCCGTAAATTTCAAGGAAATTTTTTTTCATAATTTTCTTTGGAATTTTACAAGGGCGCAATTTTTGACAGCGCCTGATTCAGAGGCCCGGTGTGCCTAGAATCAATTTCAGAAGTTTGGCTCGGGTACGTTCAGTGAAAGAATGAGCGGGTTTTTCTAACGTTTGAACCGGTGCTCAGAATCGAATTCTGAGGGAACTGATGGAATCATAGCGCCAATATTCTCTTAGAAACGCCTCTTCTGGAGTTGCGTTTGCTCGGTTGTGGATTTAAATTTTTGGGGTTTAAGTTAAGAAATAAAATAAAGTTGTACGACAATTTTATTTCATTTCACTTAAAGCCACTTAAAGACCACTTTAGGCTACTTAACCTGGGTTGAAGCGGATAGGGTGGAATTCAAAATATCCTACCCACTTGGTAGGATATTTGTGAGGTGGGACCCACACGAGCCCCACCGTTTCATTTCTTCTTATGTAACGCACCCGCACCCCCTATTAAACAAAGTCAACCGAAGCATTATCTTATTTTCTTAAAGCCTATATTTAATTGTGAAGTTATGTTTTACAATTAATTCATTGATTTAATTGTTCGTTACATACCATTGTTTTTCAAATTATTTAGTTGATAATAAAATAAGATGATGATTTAATTTATTATCTGGTTATTGTGTTAACCTTTGGAGAATCTCTAAATATCTTCATCCTCCTTCGCAAAGAACGCGAAGAAGGCGAAGAACGTCGGCCTCCGACGAAGGGTGACGAAGAACACCAAACCCCCCGGAGATCGACGACGTGACACCGACGACTATCCTTCTGCGACGTTCTTCTGCGACGTTCCTTCTTCCGCAGAAAATCTTCGAACATCCGTTCGAGATCGTCGACGCGAAGCCTTTCCGCGACGACGAGACACCCTTCCGCAATGCAATGATCCTCTTGTTCCGTGACAGCCGATTCCGCGAAGAACTCTCATTCCACGATGTTGAGGTAAGGTTTTTAATTGAGGATAATAAAACCCCTTTTTCCTCGGATGTTTCCTTTTCAAAATAAAGAACACGGATCAACTCAATATTAAGTTGATCTGCGGGAATTTTTGTTATGGGATGAGTATTCTTGATTGCGGGAAATCGATAGGGGTTTTATCGGGAATGATTTTACCCTTTTACTCCATGGATTTTTCAGTTCAAAACAATGTACCCGGTTTCATAAGAACAATTATAATTTATTAAAATTTTTATTTGTTATGTTTTCAATGTGTGGATTATTCTTCCCGATTGTTATCGCCTAACGCGGAGGGTGCGGGCCAAAAGAACACGACCCGACAACCCTCCGTAGTTCTTCGTTGTGGTGAAGATTTGGCGGGTGATGAAAAAATGTGCCGCAAGGGTGATTTGATATTTCCGAAGTGAAGAACAGGACCCGGGAGGAACATCGGCGCAAACGGGAATGAAATCGGACCACCAGAGCGACTCCGGTGGCCCGCGGAAGCCACCGGCGGTGCCCTGGCGCGACGCCGGAGGGAGCCTCCGCGGCTTAAGCCACGGCTGTCGTAGTGGAACCAGCGGACCCATGACCGTGCGGGTCCGGTTCACACAGAACGTGGCTTTTCCGCGTCCGTTGATGAGGGCGGCCCCCCGCGGGGGCCGCAGAGTTGTCACATGGGGGCAGCGTGCCCTCCGCGTTGCTCGGCCGCTCGGCCGAGCCGAGCCGTGCCGGGCCGCGCCCTGGCTGGACCGGACCAGGTCACGCCAGGTCAGACTGGGTGGGGTCGACCTGGTTTGGGTCGACCCGGTGCGGCCGACCCAGGGGGGGTCGGGCCGGGTCAGCCCGGGCCCAGACCCCCCGTCTTCGGACTGTTTTTGTCTTTTTCCCGAATCTTGAGCTACAGGCCACCGAACGACACGCCGTCAGCGGAGATGTGATCCTTGGATCGAGACGGTAGTTTTGGTATATTACACTCAATGTTTCGGGATACTTTGGGTTCGTCCGGGTTGGTTTGAACATGAAACCAACCGGGCCATCGGAGCGGAAACGCTCATATCATGAGTTTCGGACGTCCGATTGACGTGCCGTCAACTTTCTTGAATTTCTCTAAGTGAGGCGGATCATTCGGCTCACTCTGCCCGAGGTTTGGATGTAGGTGGATTACGGACAGGTTGGTTTGCCATAAAAACCAACCGGGCCCCTGGAACGAAAAATCCAACAACTCACAGACCGGGCATCTGATTGACGCGTCGTCTGTCTCGTTGAATTCCTCTTGAAGAGACGGAACTTTTGGCATACTTCTCCTGAGTTTTGGTTGTTGTTGGATAGTGGCCGAATTGGATTGTACCCAAAATCCAACAGGACCCCTAGAACAGAAAAGCTGATATCATTCAGACCGGACGTCCGTTTGACAAACTGTAAGTGGCATTGTTGATCACGTTGAGAAACGATCCCTTTGAGTATACCCTATGGGAGTTCAAGGTACAGTTGAGATACGGCCGGGTCGGTTCGCACATGAAACCAGCCCCTAGGACGAAAATGTTAGTAACTCAAAGACTGGGCGTCCTATTGACGCACTGTCTGTCGTGTTGAGACCCATGTGAGGAGGCGGTCCATTGAGATACTTGTTTGTGTAAACATGTGATACATGTAGTATTGAACAACAGCTCATGGAGCGGACCCTCTCAGTGATGATCGTGCGGAATACGGAGACCGTGTAGCCGGATGAGACCTGACGACTGCTTGACCGATCGACTCGGTGTGTTTCGGATAGCCCAGTGGAGAGCGCATGGTTGTAGCGGCAGACCCTCGGCGGAGGAGTGCTTGGTTGTATCGGCAGACCGGCAGTACTCAACAGAAGGAGTACCTCTGGAGGCTATGAGGGGGAGCGCTTGGTTGTAGCGATAGACCCACGGCGGAGGAGTGCTTGGTTGTAGCGGTAGACCCGTTGTACTCAACAGAATGACTACCTCAAGAGGCTATGAGGGGGAGGACTTGGTTGTAGCGGCAGACCCATGGTGGGAAGCGCTTGGTTGTAGCACCAGGCCCACAGTACTCGACAGGAGTAGTACCTTAGTAGTCTTAGGTTAGTGAGCAGTACCTCGGTGTCGTGACAGGACCACTGTACACTCCAGAGACGGGGCTATTCAACAGTTGCGGTTTCGATAATGAAAATCCTGGTTTGAGCTTAGACTATTGACCGTGTGTTTAACTCATGTTTGAGAAAGGATACATGATAAATTAGGTATATGTATAGGCATATACTTGGGTACTGGTTATCTGTTGTTTTCTTAATACTTGTGTTTCCCCAGGATTGAGATGTATTACATGATAACTTAGGTATATATATGGGCATATACCTAAGTAGAGGTTATCTATTGAGATCTTCTTTCTGGTTATCCTTGTTGGTTTATGTGAGACCTTTAGGGTATCAGGGTCCCTACTGAGTATCATTATACTCACCCCTACATGGGCTATACCCGCACCTCGTTGTGTTGGTTGCAGACGACAGGCACTGGTGACGGAGGCTGAGTGTTCGAGGACTGGATAGTACCCAGAGGTGGACTACACGACGATTCAGTACCCTGAGGTGGACTACACGAAGAGAGGACACACGGAGGAGGTTGACGGGTGAGAGCGTTGAGGAGGCTATCTGTACCTACCAATTAGGTAGGATCCATGGTGGACGACCAGGAGCTGCACCATCTATACCTACCCGTCAGGTCGGATCCGACGAGGACGACCCAGGAGCTGCTTTCTTTCTTCCAAATATTGTCTTTTTCTCTTGTACCTTGTTCAGTTGTAGTTGTACTTTCATTTGGGTTTGTATTCTGGCCGATTAACATTTCAGTGCTTTCTTTTGTACTTAGTGTTTTTCTTCCTCTTGTGCTCTGTGGTGTTTTGTTTACATTTATAAAGGCAATGCCTTCCCAGTTATCGGGATTTACGTCTTTGGTGCTAGTCGCCATCCCCTGGCCTATGGAAGGCGGGCTTGGGGGAGTCACGGAACGGGCCCCGAGGACGGGTCGTGACAAATTAGTATCAGAGGAGTTCGGTTCTAACGCAGAACAAGGGACTCTGATCTTTTTTTCCTTTCTGTGAAGCAATAGTGTTAAGAGTACCGAGTGTGTTTTTCAGTTCAGGGAGTCCAGTGTTGGTGTGGGAGGCCGACGTATCCATACACCAAGACCCTGACAAACGATTTCCGACTCTGTTCATGAAAAAACTGATTGCGTGTGTGTTCCCAGAAGTTTTTAAATGTCAGCTCAAACAAGGTCAGCTCACCATGTATAAACATTTCACCATGTCATGTTTTTTCTTTCAGGATGCCATTTCACGGATGACCAGCTAGAGCCCAAAGGGACGTGCGTACTGAAAGCTTGCCGAGCATGAGGCTTCGGTACATGGCCCTCTTGCAGTTGAGGCACCATCGGAGGAACCAGCGGTACTACCATATGTTGGGACACCGATGCCACCAGCCTCAAGAGTAGGTGATGCACGCCACTTGAGCATGCTGCACGAGTTCTAGCGCCAGAGACCAGCCAGGTTCTGGTGAGAGACGGACCCGAAGATAGATGAGGATTGGCTGGAGGCTGTGGTGAGAGTTTTTTGGCTAGTGGGGATGCCAGAAGACCTCATGGTGATCTTTGCTGCCAGCCTTCTTCAGGCATCAGCAGGCAGGTGGTGGAACCACTTATTCCAGTTTTGTGACGGGTTGGACTTCACATGGGAAGACTTCGAGACCTTCTTCAGGGTAGAGTTTGTTCTAGTATCTCTACACCCCGAGCGTGTTCAGGAGCTGCTTCCTTTTCCGCGTGTTTTTCGATCAGTAGCTGAGTCATATGTGGGCAGAAGACAGATGATGCAGATGTCCAAGAGGGCCAGTGCTAGACATAAGAGGATTAAGAAGTGTTATTAATGCGGCGGAAAGGGTCACCTGGCACGTGACTGTCCGACTACTCGTGAAGTTGATCTGTAGGCTTTTGAGGAGCTATCGAGGTAGAAGAAGCGGCGGGTGCTTGAGCAATAGCCGAGTAGTGGACAAGGTAGTAGAGCTCCAGGAGCAGGTGGACAGGAGCAAAACTAGTGGATATATCCCTTGTACTCTTGTTCCATTTTGTTGTTGTATTCGTGTATTTCTACTATGAGCTGCAATAATAAAAAGACACTTATCTTTGTTTTCTTTCCTATCCTTTTGTTGGGTTGATACTGAGTGGTCCCGGTTAAACTGTTGACATGACCCTCACATTCGAGATATCTACTGGAGGAGACCCAGTGACCTCACACTGATGCTGACAGTGTCACTCGACCCTTAGAGGCGAGAGTGACAGTTGGATCTCTTAGTAGTTACGTCGAGGCCTCACGACGTCATCCATGGCATGAATGCATCATTCATGTGAGGATTGACGGTATTAGGCAATGGGCCTGGTTCATCCAGGGGATGAGACCGAGTTTCTCTTTTCTGCAAAGGAGACATTTTAGTAGCTCTTCTAGATCGTAGGCAAAGAAGGTCCAGATCCTCCACGAGTGGATGAAGACTGCACAGTGCAGTAAGAAAC
The DNA here is from genome assembly GCA_963277665.1 of Viscum album. Taxonomy (NCBI): domain Eukaryota; kingdom Viridiplantae; phylum Streptophyta; class Magnoliopsida; order Santalales; family Viscaceae; genus Viscum; species Viscum album. Next base: position 694,107,533 of record OY728152.1, read on the forward strand.
AGGAAACTGGCGCCAGTCTTATAGACTCGGGCATGTTAAATGTTTCCATAAGAGGAAGCTTAATGGAAAGTTGAGTCTGGGAAGCGGTAGATGTGGAGGAAGATCTAGGAGAGAAGCATGAGGTGGTGTACATCTTAACATGCTACAACCACCTGCCTTAGTTATCCTAGCCAGGCTCAGGGAGCTGGATGTCGGAGGAAGAGTGCAGCTACGTGCGGTCAAGGAGTGTGACCCAATGGCTCTAAAAATGATTCAAGGGACAGTCTGTGTCCACTACTAGATGCTATAGTAACAGACGTCGATATGAATCATTCCTCGCTTTCACAAATCTTGTCCCAAACCTAGAGTTTTCGGTAATCCATGGGCATGACCTTCACTTCTGGAGATACCTTGGGAGGATACTCGATAATCACACTCAAAACGACAGTGTGGTCAGACCCTCGAGGCGAGAGTTTCAGTTGGAATCTCTTGGTGGCGGCATCGAGGACATACGACGTTGGTTTGAGTATGGACTGGGAAATCACAATTCATACACAAATTGACTGTATTAGGCAAAAAGGTTGTGGTTTAACTACAAAATTGGGATGGGTTTTCCTTGGTCGGCGAAAAGGAAACCCCATGCAGCACAGGATAAACTCTTGCATTGGAGGATGTGACCGATAACTCTTGAGTCGGTCAACCTTACCCCCGTGGAAGTAGTCGTTTTGATTTTCAGTTCTAACAGGAATTGGAAACCTCTGTAGTTCGAGTATGATGATCGCGTCCTTATACGGGTCTCACCTCGATGAGGTTTACGAAGATGTGTCCAAGGAAGCAAGTTATTCCCGAGGTTCAACGGACCTTTTCTAGGTCCTCAGCTGGGTAGGCGGGGTGGTTTACCACTGACCCATCCACCTCAGTTGCACCAGGTGCACGACGACATCCACGTATCTCAACTAAGGAGACACATGCTCGAACCTTAGCATATCATCGACCATGAGGAGTTGTACGATGGTGATGAGGTGACTTCTACGGAGGTTCCTGTGGGGATCGAGGATCGACAGGATCAGATCCTAGGAGGACGGTAGATTCCTCTTGTGCACTTTCATTGGCAGCACGAGAACCTCCAGGTGAGCACATGGGAGTGGAAGGCTCAAATACGTCCTCAGTACTACTTTGTAACCCTATTTTATGTTAAAGATTTACGAGGACGTAAAGCCCTGAGGTGGGAGTGATGTAAAGACCCGTAAATTTCAATGAATATTTATTTCATAATTTTCTTTTGATTTTTACAAGAGCTCAATTTATAACGGCGCCCGATTCCGAGGCTCGGTGTGCCTGGAATCATTTTCTGATGTTCGGCTTAGGTCAGTTCAGTGAACGAAAAATCGGGTTTTTCAAACTTTTTAACCGGTGCTCGGAATCGAATTCTGAGGTCACTGATGGAATCGGAACGGCAATTTTTTCTTAGAAACGCCTCTTCTAGAGTTGAGTTTTCTCAGTTGTGGTTTTAAATTTTTGGTGTTTACGTTAAGAAATAAAATAAAGTTGTACAACAATTTTATTTCATTTCACTTAAAGCCACTTAAAGAACACTTTAAGCTACTTAAGCTGGGTTGAAGCGTATGGGGTGAAATTCAAAATATCCTGCCCACTTGGTAGGATATTTGTGAGGAGGGACCCACACGAGCCCCACCATTTCTTTTCTTCTTAAGTAACGCACCTGCACCCCCTATTAAACTAAGTCAACCGACGTGTTACCTTATTTTCATAACGACTCTATTTAATTAGGCAGTTAAGTTTTACAATTAATTCTTTGAATTCATTGTTCAATACTTACCTTTGTTTTTCAAATTCTTTAGTTGATAATAAAATAAGATGAGGACTTATTTTATTATGCGGTTGTTGTGTTAACCTTTGGAGAATCTCTAAATATCTTCATCCTCCTTCGCGAAGAACGCGAAGAACACGAAGAACGTCGGCCTCCGACGATGGGCGACGAAGAACGCCAAACCCCCCGGAGATCGACGACGTGACGCCGATGAATCTCATTCTGCGACGTTCTTCCGCGACATTCCTTCTTCCGTAGAAAATCTTCAAACATCTGTTCGAGATCATCAACGCGACGCCTTTCCGCGACGACGCGACGCCCTTCTGCAACGCAACGATCCAGTTGTTCCGTGATGGTCGATTCTGCGAAGAACTCTCGTTCGATGACATTGTGGTCGAGTTTTTAATTGAGGATAATAATACCCCTTTTTCATCGGATGTTTCCTTTTGAAAATAAAGAACGTGGATAAACTCAATAATAAGTTGATCCGCGGGAGGTTTGGTTATGGTATGAGTATTCTTGTTTGCGGGAAATCTGTAGGGGGTTTATCGGGAATGATTTTACCCTTTTACTCTGTTGTTGTTTCCGTTCAAAACAAAGAACCCGGTTTCATAAGAACGTTTTTAATTGATTAAAAATGTTACCTGTTATGTTTTCTATGTCTTGATTATTCTTCCCGATTGTTATCGCCTAACGCGGAGGGTGCGGACCAAACGAACACAGCCCGACAACCCTCTGCAGTTCTTCGTTGTTGTGCGGATTTGGCGGGTAATGAAAAAATGTTCCGCAAGGGTGATTTGATGTTTCCGCAATGAAGAACGGGACCCGGGAGGAGCAGCGGCGTAGACGGGGATAGAATCGGAACACAAGAGCGACTCCGATGGGCCGCGGAAGCCACAGGCGATGCGGGTCACCTGCGCACCGTAGGAGGGAGCCGACGCGGCATACGCCGCGGCGGCGGCAGTGGAGCCCGCGGACCCACGACCGCACGGGTCCGGCGCACACAGGACACGGCTTTGCTGCGTCCGTTGACCAGGGCGGCCCCCTGCGGGGGCCGCAGAGTTTTCACGCGGGGGCAGCGTGCCCCCCGCGTTGCTCGGCCGCTCGGCCGAGCCGAGCTGGGCCGAGCCGGGCCCTGGCCAGACCGGACCGGGTCCATCTGGGTTAGACTGGTTCGGGTCGACCCAGTTCGGGTCGACCTGGTTCGGCCGACCCAGGGGGTCGGGCCGGGGCTGCCCAGGCCCATACCCCCGTCTTCAGACCGTTTTTGGTCTTTTGCCCGTATCTTGAGCTATGTGCCTCCAAACGACGCGTCGTCAGCGGCGATGCGATCCCCGGATCAAGACGGTCGTTTTGGTATATTACACTCTAGTTTTAGGAATATTTTGTGTTCAACCGGGTTGGTTCAAACACGAAACCAACCGGGCCCTCGGAGTGGAAACACTCATATCTTGACATTTAGACATCCTATTGACGTGTCGTCGACATTGTTGAATTTCTCTAAGTGAGATGGATATTTAGGATCACTCCGCCCGAGGTTTGGAAGCAGGTGGAGTACGTTTAGGTTTGTTTGACTTAAAACCAACCGGACCCCTTGAACGAAAAAGACAATAACTCACAGACCGAGTCTCCGATTGACACGTCGTCTGTCTCGTTGAATTCCTCTTGATGAGAAGGAACTTTTGGAATACTTCTCCCGATTTTTGGTTGCTGCTGGATATTGGCCAGGCTGGATTGTACCTGAAATCCATCCAGGCCCCTAGAACAGAAAAATCTGATATCTTTCAGACCAGACGTCTGTTTGATGAACCGTTAGAGGCGTTGGTGATCACGTTGATAAAAAGTCCCTTTGAGTATACCCTATGGCAGTTCGAGGTACAGTTGAGATATGGCCGGGTTGGTTCACACATGAAACCAACCGGGACCCTAGGATGAAAAGGCTAGTAACTCACAGACCGGGCGTCTGATTGACGCGCCGTCTGTTGTGTTGAGACCCCTGTGACGAGGCGGTCCTATGAGATACTTCTACATGGAACCTTGTAATAGTTGTAGTATCGACCAGAAGCTCGTGGAGCAGACCCTCCCAGAGATGATCGTGCGGAATACAGAGACCGTGTAGCCGGCTAAGACCTGACGACTGCATGACTGATCGACTTGGTGTGATTCGGATAGCCCTGTGGGGAGCGCTTGGTTGTAGCAGCAGACCCATGGCAGAGGAGCGCTTGGTCGTAGCGGAAGACCTACGGTACTCAACAGAAGAAGTACCTCTGGAGGCTATGAGAGGGAGCGCTTGGTTGTAGCGGAAAACCCATGGTGGAGGAGCACTTGGTGTTGGGGCGCGGAGCCCGGCACCGTAGCGGAAGTCGTCGTTGCAGAAAACACACAAGAGGAGAGAAGATTTCACCCGAAGGCCTTTTATCACCCGAAGGAATTTTACACATCACTCCCGAAGGCCTTTTTACAACACACCCACACCCATGATCATACCATTTTGATGTACCGCCGATCATCGCAACCGGGACACGCCGCTTGATCTCCACAACCAAGAGGACTTTTGATACATGGCATGGTCATGAATCTTCGTCTTCCATTATCGCCGTTGTTGACACGCCATCATCATCGATGTCATCACCTCAGCATGATTCGTATTCATCGTCGTACATCATCAATCATCGCCGCTGACACACCATTGATGTCACAATCACCATCTTCGATTCGCACCGGTTACCGCAAACGCGGAAACCCCTTTGTCGCTCTCTCTTGGTGGCTACATCATTGTCAGCCCACACATTCAAAAAATGCTACCACATCCTCTTATATAGACACTCAATCCATATCACCAATAAATGAAGTCAATATTCACAATTCCATCATTATTCCACCAATTAATATTGGGAATAACTCTTCATTACTGTTGTGAAAAAATCCTCCATTAATGTTGAGAAAATCCCTCCATTAATATTTTATCTCTATTCATAAATCAAAAATTTAAATCATCAATCCCAACAATCTAAACCATGATTTAAAATTAAAATACTCCACATTCATCTCCACCATCTTGGCCTCTGTGATCGCCAACTCCATAATGCTCTGAATTTCACCCAATGAACGAAACACACCGCATGACACCTACGGCCAAGAAGACTGTCGATATTCCAGCAAAACCGCTGATACCGCCGTCATTTTCCGATGACATCCGAGCCATGAGTCCTTGATAAGCTGCTCCACCAGATTCTTGCCACTCTGTTCTGCAACCGAGGACTTCAACCTCCCTCTAATACCACTGCTGGGGCTCGGAGCCCGGCGCCACAGCAGAAGTCGTCGTTGCATAAAACACACAAGAGGAGAGAAGATTTCACCCGAAGGCCTTTTATCACCCGAAGTAATTTTAAACATCACACCTGAAGGCATTTTTACAATGCGCCCACACCCATGAACATACCATTTGATTTACCGCTGATCATCACAACTGGGACATGCCGCTTGATCACTGCAACCAAGAGGACTTTCGATACATGGCATCATCATGAATCGTCGTCTTCAATTACCGCCGTTGTTGACACGCCATCATCATCGATGTCATCACCTCAGCATGATTCGTCTTCATCACCGTACGTCTTCAATCATCGCCGCTGACACACCATCGTTGTCACGATAACCATCTTCACTTCGCACCGGTTACCGAAAACGTGGTATCCCCTTTGCCACTCTCTCTTGGTGGCTACATCATTGTCAGCCCACAGATTCAAAACATGCTACCACATCCTCTTATATAGACACTCAGTCTATATCAACAATAAATGCAGTCAACATTCACAATTCCATCATTATTCCACCAATTAATATTAGGAATAACTCTCCATTAATATTGGGATAAAATCCTCCATTAATGTTGAGAAAATCCCCCCATTAATATTTTATCTCTCTTCATAAATCAAAATTTTAAATCATCAATCCCAACACTTGGTTGTAGCGGCAGACCCGCGGTACTCAACAGAAAGCGTACCTCTTGAGGCTTTGAGGGGGAGCGCTTGGTTGTAGTGGCAGAACCATGGTGGGAAGCGATTGGTTGTAGCAGCAGGCCCGCAGTACTCCACAGGAGGAGTACCTCAGTAGTCTTAGGTTAGTGAGAAGTACCACGGAGTCATGACAGGACCACTGTACACTCAAGAGACGGGGCTCTTTAGCAGTTGTGGTTTCGATAATGAAAATCCTGGTTTGAGCTGTGACTTTTGATCTTGTGTTTACCTCATGTTTGATATGGGTTACTTGATAACATAGGTATATGTATGGGAATATACCTGGGTAGTGGTTATCCGTTGTTTTCTTAATCCTTGTGTTTCCTCAGGATTGAGATGGGTTACTTGATAACTTAGGTATATGTATGGGCATATACCTAAGTAGAGTTTATCTGTTGAGATATTCATTGTGGTTATCCTTGTTGGTTTTATTGAGACAATGAGGGTCTCGGGGTCCCTACATTGTATCGTTATACTCACCCCTACATGGGTTATGCCCGCACCTTGTTGTGTTGGTTGCAGACGATGGGTAGTGTTGACGGAGGCCGAGTGTTCGAGGACTGGACGGTTCCCGGAGGTGGACTACACGACGAGTCAGTACCCGGAGGTGGACTACACGACGAGTCAGTACCCGGAGGTGGACTACACGATGAGACGACACACAAAAGAGGGTGACGGGTGAGAGCGTTGAGTAGCCTATCTGTACCTACCATTCAGGTAGGATCCGTGGTGGATGACCAGGAGCTGCACCATCAATACCTACCCTTCAGGTAGGATCCGACGAGGACGACCCAGGAGCTGCTTCCTTTTTTCCAGCTGTTGTCTTTTTCTGTTGTACTTTGTTTAGTTGTAGTTGCACTTTCATTTGGGTTTGTATTCTGGCCCAGTTACTTTTCAGCACTTTCTTTTGTACTTAGTGTTTTGCTTCCACTTGTGCTCTGTGGTGTTTTGTTTACTTTTATAAAGGCAATGCTTTCCCATTTATCGGGATTTATGCCTTTGGTTCTAGTCGCCATCCCCTGGCCTATGGATGGCGGGCTTGGGGTAGTCACAACACGGGCCCCGAGGACGGGTCGTGACAAGTCTGAACTGCTCAATAAGAACAATTGTGATTTCAATACAAAATGAAAAACATGTACATGGGTTTTCATGATATTGACTATCATACCATAGGTATTGGGAGGTTTTATTTGTTAAATATGATATAGGGTGAGTTGAAAAAGAGGTTGAATTCTGTGATAGATCTCGATTGTGGAGAAGAAACATGTTTCCTTAGTGTTGATTTTAGATGAACAAGAATCATTTATCAACGTTTTCAAAAATGTTCTAATAAAAATGAGTTTTATTAGTATGATATTAATAACTGAAATAAAGAAATATTTTTTCTCAATGGTAAATTATGATTTGATAAATCCAATAGTTATCATCAATAAAATGATAGAAGAAACAATCTATATTTATCAGCAGTAATATTGTAGCACTGATGTATATAGGTATTATGATCAATTATCATTTTAGAGCTGATATAAACAATTTAATGTAAAATAAAATAATACTAAATGAATATATATTAATAAATTAAATATTAAAAAATAAAAAATAAATAATATTATCAATTAATATTATATAAAAAATTATTGATTTTGAAAAATGGTTGAAATTGAATAAAAAAATACGTAGACAACTAAAATATTAAAAAAATCATAATATTTAATAATTATAAAAATTAATAAAAACAAAAAATTAATATATATTAAAATTCTGAATAAACCATAGTGAAAATATAAAAACATATAAAATAAATAAAGAATAATTTATAATAATAATTACAAGAATTGTGAACACATAAAAAAATTGATGAAAATATAAAAAAAATTAATTTAAATAAAATATATATATATATTTGAAACATTTTAAAAATATATCGACATAATAAATAAAATATAATCAGAATTAATCATATAAATTATAAACATGTTATGAATATTAAAAAATAGAAAATTATTATGTAAAATATGAAATATTAATTAAATTAATTTTAAACTCATTATTAAAAGAAAAAAATATTAAAATAATGTATTTACATGAATTAATTATATAAATATTCAATATTTTAAAAGCATTACATCTTTATAAATGAAATATTATAAATAATATTCATATAATTAACAAATTATTTTATAAAATTAAAATATCGTAAATAATTATGCATAAATGAATATTAGATACTGAATAAATTTAAAAAATCCTTATTATTAAAAATGAATAATTATTATTAAATGAAATCATATTAATAATGAATAAATAAAATTGAATTAATTTTATATATTAAAAAGTGAATCCATAATAATAATTAAATCAATTAAATACGCTTAAAAACTATGGTTTGAATCATTCCATTACCCATGGAGGGATTTAATTAGCATGCAGTGACTCATGTTGTCAGGGACTTAGTCTTGATATGGGCAGGTGGTGGTACAGGAAGGACATTGTCCTAGAGATACATATCAGATGATAAAACTGTGACTCTACACCGAGCACTCAGGACAAATTATTAGTCAACTTGTCCATTGGAATACATGCTTTTTAATGGATCATCCTCTACCTATATAGAATGTTTTCTTTTCACTAATAAATAAATAAAGAAGATAAAAAATACACATATAAAATTAATAAAAGTGAATAAATAGATAATATATATATATATATATATTATGTACATGAGGATAAGAATACACCAGAACATACACACACCTCCCCCACAAGAAATTGGGCATGGAACAGCCCGCCTGGGATAACTCACCTATAATCAATAGTATCATAGACACCCTTTATTATTGATATTATCCCTAAGACCCTTACTACTTATTCCTAGACTACCATATCCCATATTTTCCAAAATTATCGTGCACCACTCGAGAATTTGTCACGAATTATTGGGCCTCCCCTACAAACCAATGATGGACATGCCCTGATTGTGCCTTGCACATACATTATCACATCGAACATCATGGAAGATAGTCATAGATAACCATCTGACCAACATTGTCACCATGAATCCAGTGTTCACCAATCTCAATGACTGTTCGACAAATGCTACCACTAAATAGGCAATTCATGAATAAAAAACATTTCGAACTTTCATTCAATGTTATCGCTCGACTCCAACAATGCCAACATTGTCAATGTTTGAAGCTATCATCAGAGACTGAGCACTACTGATGCCACTCTGATGACCACCATCAAGAAACACCCATAACATCAATGATGAAGATTTTTCACCCCTCCGACATCCACAGTCCAGGAATCCAATGAATTTTTTTCGACCCCTGAATCCTTCCACTTGAGACCCGTAGTTATCCCTATGTTGATGCCTCCATCAATTTCTCATAATCTCTTGATGATACACACTATAGAGACTTAAATTCATGAACATTAAAGAAACCATCCATCAATACCATTAATCATAGAGCCCATCCCCATAATATTCAATTGTATAAATCAACACATAAGTGTTGTTTGGGAGGGTGTATAATTGGGCTCAATTTTAGGGACAAATGGTGTGGGTGAAATAAGGTCTTTTAATAATCAATTATTAGGATTTTTAACATATTAATAATATCAAAACATAATATATAAAAATGAATAGATATTAATCATATAAATTTCTAACATGTGGGATATATTTAATCCTGTTACATAAATATGTAAAACTTATATAAAATTATTACATTATAAAGATATTGGATATTATAAAATATTGAAATTTAATATAAATGTTGAAATATTATTAACAATGAATAAATTTAATAAACAATTGTGATAAATTTTGAAAACATAATTCATCACATTAATTACATTAACTAAAAATATAAAAAAATGAATAAAATAAAATATAAAAATATTATGATTATAGAAAATTATTTATGTATGCATTGTATTGATTGTATATAGAATATATAGTATGTTATTAACCATTATATTTTTGACTAATTGTTGAAATATTATAAATTAATAATATATATATATATATGTATAAACATGTATAAATAAAAATCAAAATTTTATATATTAAAAAAAATATTAAATGAATATATAATAAAACTTCATATATTATTGAAAATACGATAAATACAGAGATATTAAAAACCAATAACTAAAATTAAATCAATAAAAACATACATGGACACATACGTAAAATTACACATGTATACTTACACATACTCATACATATACGCATACACATATAAAGACTTTCTTATGAACATACAAAAAGACATAAACCTACCCATACAAACCCAAATACATTGTGTACATGTATATAAATATAATTAAAATTAATAAATACACACACACACTTAAACATACATACAAACGTAGATACACACACACATGAATATATATATATATATATATTCAAATATACATAAACATACAGGTACATGTACACATATGTATAACATAAAAATACAATAACATGTAATCATATGCACATATATATACTCACACATACAATAAAATAAATGTCCATAAACACATGCACACACCACACAACACAATAAACGAGATGAAAACAAAAACAACACATACATATAAACACATATACAAATGAATATACACATATCATTAAATGTTATAAAAACAATTTATGTATAATATATTTCCATACATACACTTGTTTAAATATAAATATTATTTAAAAATATATGATAATGTATAAATATATATATATATTAATTTATTATATTTGATATTTAGAATCCCAAAACAAAAATTTCCCATATTAGTATGAATTTATTTTGCGTAAGAAAGAAAAATGTAGAGAAAGGAACCACTTTTATTAGTGTTTTTGTAGTATTGGAGTTGAATATTACAACATATTCAGAACTATAACATGAATATTAAATATAGCTAATTTTGAATGAGTGAGATTTTATATTGATTGTATTTATAATATTAAATTAAAATTATCAATGATAATTAAATTAATAAAACAATTAATTATAAAATGATAAGTTAATATAATTTATGAAAATATATTATTTTTTAAACCCCTTTGGGAAAAAATAAATTAATTTTTGCAGCCAGTTGTTCAAGATCGATAAATCAACATCTGATATTCGATGTTCAATTCCCTGGGATGGGAGAGACGAATCCATCCCAGCATGAATATATTTATTGGATACTTCATTAGAAATTTCAATTCAAGGATCAACTATTTATTCTCTTGGGGTCGGTGTGCTTCATCCTCAGTAGTGGTGAATGGCATGAAGGGGTTCAAATCATCGTTTCCAAACACCACTATCATAATGGGTTTCTTATGGTAAGGGAAATTTCATACAAGGGGGAGGAGACCATAATATCCAACTTCCCCCATGTGGAACAGAAGGTGTTGTCAATGGGGATCCATTGAATATCATCTAATAAATTGTGGTGATATAGGTAGGCATTATTGATTGGGAATCATGGAATATTTTCTGAAAATGAGTAGTGATAGCGGTAGGATTTTAGATGGTGTGTGTTGGAATAATGTCTATGAAATGGCAGTGATGGTGGTAGGCATTGTCAACGGGGCGTTGTGGTTGGATTTCTCAAAAAGGGTCATGAAATCCATAGAGGTATTCCCCCTGTCTAGCCTGGTTGGTGCTGTGTATGGGGTATCATTATAGGTCGTGTTAGCGACTATCTGTGTAGGGGCGGTTGATGGGACATAGTGGAAGGTAGAAAGGCTGGTGAAAGTTGTAGTGTTATCGATGTTGTGTCGTGGTAGGACATTTGAGAATGGGCGGTGACAGTCATATCCATTTTACAAATGTCTAGACTGATATTCATTGTTTATGGGGTGATGTTGACGGTTTTATGAGAAAGGGAAGTGATTCCCAAATCCATCTTCCCCCTGTCTGGCTTGGTAGGCATTGTCGATGGGTCACAATGGAATGTATTCTGAGATTGTCCTGGGAACCCATGGTGACTGGGGGAATCAGGAATTTCCAGGGTGTACGATTATGGAATGGTGATGCAACATACTATAGAACAGAAGGGGGGTTCTGAAATTCATATAGAACATTCTTTAGGGACCATAAAATCATGTTAACTCTCAAACAATACATCATTCATTCATCAACCAAAACTCTGATTCAACATTGAAACAAAAACAAATTGAAATGATGGATTCATGTAATCCTCGGCTCCTGTGTGTGTATATACACACCAAACAAGTCAACACACAAGCATTGACTAATTTCAGTGCAGTCATTACTTATAAAATTATTTATCCTCCCAATACCTTTCATTAATTTATTTTTCATCTTATGGTCAAATGTGTTTTCAAATCATTAAGGCACAAAGGTTATTTTTTAAACAGTCCTAAAATTATAAAAATAGCTTTATTCTATTACTTTTTTATAAAATGGATTTAAGTATAATTAAGAAAAATATAATATTGTTAAGATGGTTTTTGTTAAAAATAAAAATGAAATTGAGTTTTTAATTAATTTGATTATACATTAATTAAAACAATTATAATTAATTATACTTATTATTTGAATTTTTCAAATTAATATTCTAAGGATGAATTTAATTTTTCTTTTATTTTAATTTTTTTAAATTACTATATTTTTATATTTTTTTTGTAAAATTATATTTTTAATATAATATTATTTAAGGGTAAAATATTTTTTATAAAACTATTATTATAATTTTTAAATATTTAATAAATATATGAGGTATACTATGCCTTTTATGAAATTGATAAATTATAAATATATATAGTTATTTTACTAAGAATAAACGGAAAATACGTTCATGACATTAGTAAAAATGCAATTTTTTTATATTACAGAACTGAGTTGTATATATATATATGTGTGTATTTATTTATTTAAAAATGATAAGATGTTATATATAAAATAAATTAATTTATATAATGTTTAAAAGATTTTAATGTCATTATATGTATAAAGATCATCATGTTTTATAATAGTGTATATATGTTTTCATAAAGTAATTTAAAAACATTAATTTATAAAAATATAATAAAAACAAGATCATGGAATGGACATAAGATAAATGTATGATAAAAAAATAAATAGTGTTTTTGAATAATCAAAAGAGAGTAATGATTTAGATAAAATGTTTAAATTTTGTAATGATTACAACATAAATAAATAATAATGTAAAACATTAATCATTTTAAAATTCTGTTGTTTTATTCAAACATCCATCATGAAAATATACCAGTGAAATTACCCCATCAATCCCAAATGCCTCATTTATATTCCATGGGTTGTCAAACATGTCATTTTTTTATAATTTTTAATCAATAATTTTTTTGAAATTTGATAATTTTTTTTTCTATCTGTGTATTTCATTATTGCAACATGACATATAAAAATATATAAACACATTTTATATAAACACCCACTTTTGAAATCAAATCATCCAACCGTCATATACCCATTTTCCCAATGTTCCCCAATTTTATTCTACTAAATTTCAAGTATCCTCAAATCGATCAATTGTCCAATAAACATTTTAGGGTTCATTTCATTTCATCAAATTAATTGTTCTAGAAAGGGATATATATATGTATATGTGTTTATATATATATAACTATATACACATATATTACTATATATTTTTATTGTATATTAAAAGGGTTTATAATGTTTAAAATGTTATTTCCAAAACCATGACTGGTAAAATTTCATAGTATGTAATAGATTTTTATATTTTTTGTTATCTTATTATACAAAAAATATACATAGAATTTATAAGGGCTAAACACATGTTGAGGTCTTGGGATTTTATACATTGCATGAGTGCAATGTTGAAGACAATTTTGGAATATTTGATCGAAATTAATAATTGCAAATTTGCCTCCTCTGTATTATTTTTTTCTCTATGTGCGCAAATGAATTGTGAGGACACATTTTTTTGAGGGAGGAATAATTTAACAAAATATAAATTTGAAAACACTGTTTTATTTTAAAAATAATTTATTAGATGGATTTATGTATAATAAAAAAAAGTGAATATATATATTCAGACTATTTTTATTAGAAATAATAAATGAAATTATATATGTTAATTAATTTTATTATATATTAATTACATTACATGTTATTAATTAAACAATTTATTTATATTATTCCAATTAATATTAGAAATATAATTATGGTTTTTCCATTTTTAAACGATTATTTTTATATAACTATATTTATTTAATATATTTTAAGATATAATTTATTATTATAATAGTAATTATGGGTAAAAGATTCATTTATAAAATTAATATTTTTGTTATGATAATATATTTTTTAAATATATGATTAATATATTTTTTGTTTTATATGATTTATAAATTATAAATATATATAAATATTATTTTTTGAAAAATGCACATTATATTAATGTTTAAAAGAATAATGTTATTTGAAGTATTTATATTAATAATTGATTTATATAAATATAATTATACTTATATTTAAATACATAAAATGTAATATATATAAATATATATAATTTATATTAAGGATAAATAAATGTTCAAACCATTATATATATAATAAAATGCATGTTAAAAAAATAATGATATATTTTTTGATAAAAGAAATTGATTAAAAAAAGTATGAATATTTAATAATATAATAAAAAATCAGTGATTGTCCAAAAGTAAATGGTAATATAATTAAATAAATAGAAGTGACTGACAAATAAAAATTTAGCAATTGTTTAAATGAAAAGAAGAAATATTTCAACGATTTCTATATAAATTACAAATAAAGTACAATATAATGATATTGTAAATTATAACTTTTTATTAAACCTACCATCGTGACAAGATTCCAGGGGAATTCCCACTGTCAATCTCAAACTCCTCCTTCCATTTTGATGGGTTGTCAATCAACTCTACAATTTATTATAATTTTGTATCAAATATTGTTTTAATGTTGATCAAATAAATTTTCCATTACTCTATTTGATTATTGAAAATTGACATATAAAAAATATATAAACTCAATTAATTTAAACCCTCAATTTGAATATCAAAACATTTTAACGTTATCTCTCTATGTTCCCCAATTCAATTCTGCTGAATTTTCTAGCAGCATCTAATCCCTAAATTGACCCAAAAATAGTTAAGGGTTCATTTAAATTCATAAAATAATTTTTTTACAAAGGGTAATATATATATATATATATATCTATTTTCATTGTATATAAAAACTGATTCATTTTTTTTAAAATTTATTTACAGAACCTATATTGTTAAAAGTTCATGGTATATAATAAATGTCTTGAATATTTTATTTTAACATTAAAAAAACATACAAAATATTTATAAGGTCTGAATCTAGGATTTAGGTTTCTGGTTGTTTTGGTTTTTTATTACATTATGATCATGTATATTTTTTGTAAATAGAACAATAAAAACCCACTAGAAAATCATGTCAATATGCGAAACAAAATAATCCACTAAATTCTAGATTTTTCATTATAAATATAAGACATTAAAAATTTATCAATATTTAATATATCAATTATTTTAATTATATAAACATAATACATTATAAATCACATATGTTTCATAAATGAGTGATAATAAAATTTATATTGCAAAGATAACATATTTTAAATCAATTATATTAATTCAATCAACTATAATATTTAATAAAAATATGAAATATGTTGTATTATGTTATTAACTATAATAAAAATGAGTCATGTAATATATAAATAAAAATATTAAATGATTTAAATTTAGAAAAAAAGTTGTAATCATTTATATTTACCCATTATATTAATTTCATTTTATCCTGATTCAATATATATATTTATTTTATAATATAATATAGTTCAGTATAATAGAAATATTTATTCAAAATCATAATTGATATAATTAAGGAAAGATATATTAATATTATTAATTATATTTATTTATGAATATTGTATACCGAATTAATTAAATATGTGATGAATTTTTATTTATAAATACAGTCGATGAAATTACTTTATAATATATTGATGTGAGAAATTTCTAATTATATTGTTTGTAAATAAATATAATATCATAACACTAATATATTATATATAAATTACATAATTATTTTTACATAAATACCATTTTTGTGTTTTCCTAAAAAACCATTTTTATTTTTTAAGTAGGAACCCGCACAAATCTTTCAAAAATAAATAAAATTAAAATTAAGAAAACCAATTTCAAATTTAGTATAATTTTTGTGATTTTAAACAAAACACTAATATTGTGTTATGGGTGGCTTTGATGTTTCCATTGATCTTGAGGGGACTTCTGAGATATGTTCTAGAATTGTTCATTGCCTCAAAATGGATTGGGAGTGATGGATGATACAAAAACAGTACTCAGATATTGGATGATGTTTCAAATATTTTCTGGGATAAAATAATCTACTCCTTTTTGTTTTGTTTGGGGAGTTATTAGAAGGATGGTCTTTTTCTCAGTGAATCTCTTAGACATTGGATGATATTTTATGATGTTTATTGGTGTTATACAGTTTTCATACCCATACAAATCATTTGGTTGGTTAATAAAAATAATGTTTTTTTTCAGGTTCAATGCATCATTTACAAATATTACAATATGTAAATGTCATAACTAACAAAATATAGAACAAATATTTTCATTGAAAAGTTTGTGATCCTTAGAAGATATTCTACATGTTAAAATTTTTATTTATATAAATAACATATTAACAAATTATAACTCATCTTTGGAACATTTCTCAATATATTAATTAATAAAACATTTGTCATGAAGAACCCAATGTATCCATTTTCATCATAATATGTATCATCATGGTTTATGAAAAAAATGAAATTGCATGAGTCATGATTGACATTAATAAAATAAATAAATACTAAGGACCAATAAACATGAAGATATTTAACAATATCACAGGACTCATATCCATTAACAATTCCTATTGGAGTGTCTATTATCATAATCTCCCACATGTAATCCTTCATTGTACACTTCTCGACTATGGAGGGGTTTTATAATTTTGGAGGTGAATTAAAATATAACATATAGTTGTATAAGTTTCCCATTAATCATAAAAAATATAGGAAAAGTAAAATATGGTGGAGGATTGGTCAATAAAACATTATTTTCCCTCTTAAGAGTTCCTTAAAAGAGGATTCAAAACACATGGTTTCTATTTATGGATTCCCATATAAATTGTGAAACCTTTCCACATCATGATTAAAGTGTATTTTCTATTGAATCCGACAATGTAAAATACCTATTTGATAACATCTTAATCAACGGGATTCATGACTGGCATTATAAAGCATTATTAAATGTATTAAAATTGTGGATGATGAGACAAAAAATTACAAAATTTATAATTTATCAATATGTCTATATTATTTTTCAAAACAACCAATCTTAGGTTAATATTTTTTTAGATAAGAATAAATAATTTTTTTAAACAGAATATATCATTCCATGAATGTAAAACATTGATCAATATATTATCCATATTCTTCCTAAAGAATATAGTCTGTTGAATGAGGCTGATATTTGTTTATTTTTATATTAACACACATCATTTTTATCTGGGACAATTTACTAGAAAGTTGAATTCATTTTTGAATCAAAATAGGATTTTTTAACACCAACAACAATGGAATACATTTCTTTTCAATTTTCAATGAAGGTGATCTTGAAATGGATCACATACAAGTTCAGATTTTCTTATTATAATTTCTTGAGTTATGATGAATATATTATTTGTAAACAACATAATAAGGATATGAAACATTTTCTAATATATAATCCCTATTCTGGGTCAATCATGCAAGTAGTTATTTCTAACAGAACATAATATTTGTTGCAGGTTATGGGTGTAGAAGAAGTGTGGTTGGTTTGACATCCAACATTAATTTTAACCATGATCAACGATTATTATAAGATTAATAATCTTATGAACTCAAGTCTCCATGGAATAGATTCATATATTTAGATAAATAATAACGAGACATGAAACCTTTATAAGGGTTCATACACATCGTGTTTAGAGTTAATTTAATTAACTTCAAACAGAAAATAATTCCTGGTTATTTCATATATTCTTTGTTGATGATGATTATCATTAGGAATGAACCTTCTAGATTAAATTTTTGTTTTAACAGGGATCCAATCAATAATCCATCTAGTGATTATCCACATGTTCTCCATGGTCCCCCAGTCGACAAAACTCATTCTTCGGGTGATGGTGTCGAGAAACGGGTGTCTAGTGTGGGTTGTTCGTGATTGCTGGTTCTTCGGCCTTAAATAAAATATCTCTTTCTTTAGAAGGGTGTTAAAAGTATTCTATAGATAAATTGATTATCTCTACAATTATTAATTCACTGGGTGTGCGGTTTGGTATAAGGCATAATAGATGTTTGTGTCTATTTATTTACATGGGCTTTGGTTACAATATTTAATTACAGAATAGAAATTAAATACATTCATAAACTTATAGAAAACCAATGATTTTAATAAAAATACCATGTAATTATTTATGTTGTTTCATTTGCACAAAATAGATTTATAAATAATATTCCCTATCACAAAATAGTAGCATCATTTAATTAATTAGTTCCGACTAGATAAATAATAATTGAACATCTTACAAATATTTATTTTCCGATCAGGCACGACATGGTCTGCTCGAACTGCACTTCCATTTATTGAACACCAAAATATATAAATAAATTATTTATTAACTTAAATAAATATTTTATTTACAATCTAATAAATAAAAATTTATTAAATTTTCAATAAAAAAATATATATTTTACCCACAATCCAGTGAATAGGTATTTATTTATTTTATGAAATAATTTTAACATGAATAATTTTATTCAAATCTATTGATAATAATATTTTATTACTAAATTCAACTAGAATTTAACTATGTCCAACGGAAACACATAGTGTATGACCCTCTAGGATTCTTTCTCGTGGGTATTATGTGAGATTTCACATGACGGTTCATTATTAATCAAAGGGACAAGATATAAACATACATAAATGTAACAGAAAATTACAACATCGACTTATCCATTAATAACATAGCACTTGTGATGCATTCAATGTATCCTACATCCAACCAATTTTCTACGTGACAGTTTTTGTTAGTAAATCAATGTTCACAAGTCCTGAAACATATTAATGATAATTTTAAATTCCATGGATCATTACACACACTCTCATATACACATATATGATGACACTAACAAATGTGGAATTCCAATTGGCATGTGTTTTTTAATAATCTCTTTTCTTGGTGATTACCAAGTGTGAACTTAATGA
This sequence comes from Viscum album, assembly GCA_963277665.1. Lineage (NCBI taxonomy): Eukaryota > Viridiplantae > Streptophyta > Magnoliopsida > Santalales > Viscaceae > Viscum > Viscum album. Next base: position 694,126,704 of record OY728152.1, read on the forward strand.
GAGGAAGTCTCAACAACTTACGAGTAATCAGACCTGATGGTTTTCATTCTATGTGTCCCATCATATTATTTCATCCAACAAAAGAACTATACATCATAATATTGTTATATAATTTAAAGGTTATCATGATAGTGGGTAACATCCATGACCTTATAAACAAAACAAATACAATATGAAATTATAAAATAATAGTCATGTAGATTAATGAACAATATGTAATAAGATGATTAATATTTAAATACATTTATTATCAATGTAATCAATGTAAAACATGTTGGTTCTAGGAAACCTACACTTAGATATTTTTGGTATGTGTAGAAAAAATCATATGTTGGATGTTCAAAAAATTTAAAATATTAAAAGGCTTGTGGTTCTTCATTCAGGAAAGGAAAGAAAATGTGAATTATTTTTTTTAATCCAATGGAGATGTGGGGATACATGGAACATTGATTAGATTAAAAACTACCTGATAGTTATGGAGGATGAAAAAATGTAAGTGGAGATATGTTAGATTTCATTAATAATTATTTTGGGAATTCTGATAATCCCATTTTCCATCTTATAGATGCATTAATTCTCAAATTTTTTCTTAAATTAGGATGAAAATTTCATTGGTTCTGTACGGATATATTTACATGAAAATAAATATCACCATTCTATACAATTTTTTATCATATGAACTGAAGAGGAATTATTTGATGATTTCATTTAAATAAAATCAGAAAAAACAATACTTTATATGAAATATTTTTATATCTTCACAATGGGGGGAGTTTTTGAATGATGGATCTGTTCATGTTGAAATTCCATTTATTGATGTGGGATTCTATGAAAAAGTAATCAATTGATAAAAAAGGTGCATCTTGAAATTCAAGTGAGGTATGAACATAGATAATCTTTTCAATATGTCTAAAAATATCTTATCTAAATCGAATCCTTTTTTTCATTAATAATGAAAATTTGCTTTTCAAAACATAAAAAATAATGTTGGGTGAGAACATCCCGGGGATAAAAATATCTTGAATCATTAGAGTTGTTTTATAAAGGATGGAACATCACTAATAAAGTTAGGTATGTGACATTCATTGATGATAACATCAATATAAGATAATTTCTTTATTTGAAGTTGATTAATAGTTTCTTGGTGAGGTAGTTGCATTTATTCAAAACAAGAATCATGTTATTGTTTATTTGAAAATGTCACCTTAGGAATTTAATTTCCATATAACTCTTTTAATTTTATTTTTTGGTGCATTCAAAATGATGCATTTTCTCACTATATTTTAGTGTGATTTCGAATAAGTAATTCATGACGTTAAAAATGACTATTGTTCCATAGGTGATAGTTATTTTATCTTGATTAGCCCTACCATTAGTAGGTGTTGTATAGATTTATGTTTATATATGAGATGTTATATTTGAACTTAATAGTCTCATTGAAAAATGAATTGATGAAAATTGGTGTGATCATAGATTTGGAGTTATCAATTATTTGAGGGATGACTTATGATTTCATGTATGCTGAATTTTCAGACAAATTGGACACACTGTGTGTTATATTGACATGAAATAGATTCGTTAAACATAATTAATGATTTATAAATAATTTTCGTAAACAATAACAAGATTATGAGCATGTTTCATGGGTTTTTTTGTGAGTGATAATTTTTTTAAATAAAATGCCAATTCTAATATAAAATAACACCCATTATGACACAGTAATCTAATAATGTAGTTGATATATGTACGACCATTTACTAAACATCACAAATCACATGTAGTCAATGTCTATAATTTATTAAGACAATATTTGTAGGCTTGTTTGTTTTTTAGTGATTGGCAGATAATATTAAATTAAATATTAATATTAATCTACAAAAACACATATTAATTAATAATAACTGGACCACATATCAGATTAATGGGTAGATGATTTCTATAGGTCAAAAATGACATTTGGGTAAATTTTATAAAGTACCAAAAAGTGAATGTGTTCCTCCAATTTTGAGTATGTTTCATGACTTTTATTACGAAATTTCAATTTAAAGAGAAATAATACATTGTGACATTTATTAATTCAAAAAACTCATTATTGGACATAAATTGGTCAAATAAAGACAATATGACATTTTGATGAGAACTTATAGTACATGAGTTTATCATCCTTGTTGTAGACATTTGTGAAATTTTTTTCTATCATTATTTTCTCTTAATATAGCAAAAAATGGTAAAATAAAAAACTTTTATCATTGATGTTTTTTCTTCATGATATTTAGAATAATTAACTAAACAAGTATTATATTAAAATTACAACGAAATTAATTACAATAATTATGTAATATAATGATATAATTTACTAAAAAATTTATACAATGAATCTCTTTAATTATGTCTTCATACATTTTGAAAAAACACTTGTTGGACGTAATTTTTTTTAAAGATATCATTCCACATTTAAATAAATGATATATTGAAAATCATTGTACTACTGAAAAAATATAAATAAAAATGGATTAAAAAATATTGAAGTGAAATTGTAATAATCATAGAAAATACCTCAATGGGGATGATAGATTGTTAATGGAATTCAATATCATTCATAATTTTTTCATTGATATAACCAAAATAATTTCCATTAAGTTTTTACGTTCTCAAATGAAATTCAAGAAATATTTTATATTTAAAAATAAAATTTCACCTAATAGTGGAGATGTTGTTATACAATCTTCCAAACTACTATCGAATGAAATCATCCATTATTAGTATATCAATAATCATGGTTGAATACAATGATGTCCTAGAAAAATAGTTCTTGATAAATGTTTTGAAATAACAGAATATGTACATGGTTCAAAAATGGGTGACCCTTTAGTTCCCCTAATAGTATATCATAACAAATTTCCATAAGTAGAAAAATAATTTATCATCACCAACAACAAATATTTCAAAATGAAATATTCTTTTATATCATAATAATATTACATAACAATTAATTCCCACATTTATTTCAAATTTTTAATTAGTGGTACCCAATAAAAGTCCATAATATGACACATTATTCATTATTAATGTAGATATAAAATTTTTTATTTTTTCATATTGGGTAAACAAGGTGGAAATATATAATTTTTCCACATAACTATCCATATACTATGATTAATTCAATGAAAACCAAATGGATTTACTACATCTATAGATAGAATATGATGAAGGTTTCATGACTCATTTCCAAATATAACATTCTTATTATCAATTTTATTTCACTATATTGGTTATAATGGGTGAAAATATTCACATGATAATATATTTTATTTACATTAAATGCCAATTTTCTTGTATTATCTTCACATCTATATTGGTTCCTAAACATTGGAATGATTTCATTGTACCCTATGTTTTTATTTGTGATTTTTTCACTATTCATATATCGAGACACACCATACATTGGAACTTATTTATGTGATTCACTGAATTTTCAAAATAATATAAAATTATTTAGATAGACAAGTATTAATTCATTGATCATAACCATTAAATGTTGAGTTCATTTAGTGTAATATGTTTCTTGAGGATTATTATTTTATTATTGGATTATATTAGTCAATAGAGAATAAAATTCAGTAAACCTGGTGTCAGTCCACACATTTCCATCTTTTACACAATATTACACCATTATAGTATAAAATAATGTATATTTAGTACAACCACTATGCATTTATGTATTTGGTAAAAATAGTTATCTTCAAAATCATTTTTTGGTGATCATGATGTTAGTTTTTAATTGTAATTTTATTTTCCTCTGTATGACTTTCTCCATCATGGAACCTATAATTGTATCTTCAATAAGGTAATTGTCATTATTTACACATCAAATAGTATAATATTATCCATAAAAAATAGTAATACCTAGAACATGATCTATTAAATGTTTACCAATGTTTACTCCCAATTTTTCAAAATTGATTTATTTATTGATAGATCTAGTGTTTTTTCAACTTCTATATAATAATTATTCATGAATATTAAAAGGGTAAACACAAAAAAAATTATTTGAGAAGGGTTACATGCATGATCATTTAAAAATTTGATTTATCGATCCTCAATCACTTTTTAAAAATTATTTTCATCCAACCCTTTTTTATTCATATTAATATATTTCATTCAATAATATTAATATTTAATAAAATATTTTAATACATGGATTTTATGAACAAAAAACCATTAAATGGTATTATTATTGAATTATTTACGGAACATAAAAATGGTTTTCTAAAATAATAAGGGATAAAATTTGTGTATTTAGATTGTATTATAGTGTTGGAAATAAATAAAAAATGGAATTTGGGATATCCATATTTTTACAGATAATCAAATTCAATAATAATTAATTAAAAAAAATTATAAAGGATGATTTATATAGCTTCTCTAGGTGGTTGTAAGGAATTATGTATGAGTTATTGTATATTCATTTCTTCACATGGTACATGGAATACATTGTTGTGTATCTGTGATAGGGTTTATGGGAGGTGAATTGGATCATGAATTAGATGATGAAAATGTTGATAGGGAATAATCACTTATTCTTGAAAACAATTAAATTAATGAAACTCTTTTAATTTATTTGTTATAACAATAAAATTGTGTTTTCTTCAATTTGTTGAGCTGATAATTTTATCTTTAAAAAGTTTAAAATGATGAATTAAAAATCCAATAATGAAGAGAATAAATTAAGTAGATCCATGAGAAGGAACAAAATAGAAATAACGGCTCAAATAATAATTATATAATACTATGGGAAGAAATTTGGATGAATCCACTATTGGTTTAGTAGGGGGAATCACTTACTACGAGTGAAAATTTACAAGCCACATCCAACGAGTAAAAAGAATTTAGGTGATGATAGTTCTGTATTTGGAGTTAATACTAAAACTCAACATCATTTGGACAAAATAACTATATAGGGAAATGAAATTATTTCATATGTTGAACTGACATGATAAAATTTCAATTCTAATCCAGTATCAATTTTTTTACAAAAACAATGGAATTTTAATAAAGGAACTCATTTTAAAAAAATATTTTTTATATCAAACAAGAAGGGACTTTCTCTAACCAAACAAGTAGCTCTCCAGTGTTACTAGAAGTTGTAATCTAATGATAAAACCAATTGTTGGAGTTTTTGGACAATATCCAACTACATTGTACATTATTAGATAATAAATTCCATATGATGTATTGATTTTTTTCCTGTGTGACGATGCATGTGATAATGTCCTAAGGATAGTTGTTTAATTAAAGTTTCATAATATATCACTGTTATGATACGAAACTGGAAGCTCCATACAACTATTCTTGAATATATTTTCTATGGATTGATGATGTTATTTGAGGGACACAAATAATACAAGCCATTATGGGTGAGGACTCATAAAACATTGAGGCACCTTGTTATTGTGTTCAACCTTAGTAATATCTAGGAGGATATTATGAGAACAAGACCTACAAGTATAAAATACATATTTCATAGTGTCATTGGATTTTCCTATATGTGGATGTGTATATGTGTCCTCATACTTATGATTATTATTAATTTGTATTACAACTCGAACTCATAGATGTATTGACGAAAACTATGAAAACACACTGTTCGCAGCAGGGTTGGATACATTGGGTGCGCCACGGGGGATACTACATTAATATATAATGTGAAAAAGTATTTTTTTCCTTCTAATTTATAAGGGATGTAGATATATCAGGACCTTTGTTGGAATTGATATAGTCTAAATAAATCCATGACCATTGTTAGGAATGGGAAAGATCAATTCTAGAATGTCATAGAACGAATAATCGAGCACATGGGAGGATGGTACTAGCATGAAACCCGCTTGATTTGAGATATCGAGACAAATGGATTATATTACAAGTTAAGCATTCCTAGGAGGTGACACGTCATTGTGGCGTTAACAACTATCTCTTTGGTTGAATGGGAATGTTGCTAGAAGCTAACAATGGACTATAGGCAGGCTCTGCCTAATGCCACTGAGAAAGAGGCAAAGTGAGGCACACACTATGTGTGTCCAATTATCTCAGTTAAATATTAATTTAACAAAGTTGATTAAATATTATTCCAAATAGTGGGTTAGTAAATATTTTAGGACGCCTGACCCTATTTATTCTGACTCTAATTATTCATGAGAATATATTGTGGGAGAAATAATATATTTATTACCTAGTAATGTACTGATATATATTTAAGAAATAAATAGCCAATTTTCATGGTTAAATAAATATGGTGGAGGAATTAAAGATTAATATATAAACAAAAGCACATGACGTGTATATTAAATATACACATCATGTATTTTTTCTAGTAATTTATGAGAAAAAATACTATTTATTTAACTAAATAATAATAGGTGTAATATGCAGGTCACTTGTTAGGTAGTAATAAAATTATACTGTTACTATTAGACATGGGGTATTACTAGGAAATAAATGAATGGAATAAATGATTTCGGGTAATTATTTAATTTTATTATCGTATATAATTAAAAATACCTCTTATATATTTCTCATTCGGCTTTCCATTATTTCTTGTGGTTCATAATATATCTATAAAAATATCTCAAGCTAAGAGAAAATTCTTTTTCAACCAAGAAATCGCTCAAGATACAAGAGAGAGAGAGAGAGAGATCAATCTCCACTATATCATGGTGATCGAAGGAGGACATCACATGTGAAGGATTTTCGATGATAACACTTTGATATCCCTTCGGTGATGTCCAGAGATAAGTAGAGCACATGTGGATCATAGCTAGAGGAATCCTACAATTTGAATCTATGAAACAATGATGGATGACAACAAATCCTGACCAAAAACAACATCAAAGAAATAATTACATCAAGGTAATTATTTTTTATTAATTAAATTAATTATAACCATCAGTTTATGATCCAATATATGGTTTTAGGACTCCCCTCTCTTAGTTCTTCATTCTTCGTTCAATTCTTAAGATCCTATAATTTATTATCGTGACAGATCTCAGATTGATCATTGTTAACACTTAATGATATGTACACCCACAAGCACAATTCCTCAGTTCCCAGGGAATACAAGTGATATCAAAGAGGTCGTATAATTGATTATAATAATTTAGTTTTTCATTGGTAATTTATGCATTTTATAATTTATTTGTTTCAATTCATGTTAATCCTTCTTTAAATCTTAATATCATGATATGTTCATCCTGTATCATTTCACGATCATCTTACAAAAAAGCATTTGTATTTCAATATTGAATAAAATAAAATAGAGGATCTCATTCAGAGGTTCGAAAATTTCCTGGATGTACAAAAACATCATACATGACATATATTCGACATTACACACCATGTAGTCTAGGTTCAATGCATCAGACCGGTCTACCAAATCAGCCAGTGTGTTGGATTGTATATAATTATTAAATTACATTTTGCGGTGACCCAGAATAGGTGGCACCCTATTTCTAGATAATATGTCCTGTGGTACATGAAACATGGCATGTAGTGCCTTATGGTTATGTGGGGACTGTGTATCCCATACACGGCTTTCCTGGATGGAAATAGCATAATGCTGATTCTAAATCGCGTGTGTCCCACTGAACATGCCAAGTATACTGAAAAATTTCCCATGTACGTCTACAAGACTTGTCTTTGGGCATGTACATCAGATGGTTAGTGAACAAAATTACTCCACATGTAGTCAAAAATACATGTTGTGTACTCATCAAAATTACACAGATTTATTAAAATTTATTATTATATAATACAAATCCTTAAGACGTGTACCATAGTGGTGGTGTAAAGCTGAATCACTAAACGTGATATGTGTTTCATATATATTTTTTTAATTTTACATAGGTGTAATGATCATTTCTACTCATTCAGTGGTTATGAACGAGAATTCACCTAGTTTTCTCCTAGGTAAAAGTAACATACAAAGATAATATTAAATGAATTTATTTTTTTTAAATTATGATGGATAAGTATCTGAAGGAAATTCAGAAATGGGGTTAAGATAAAAGGATTGATTATTTAAATATAATTAATTGATTTTATCATGATTTATCGTAAATTAAAATTATTAATGAATTGAAATATAGTTTTATTTATCCATAAATATTATTTCATCAATTGATGATATGAGCTAGACCATGACCATTATATGTGAATGGTTTCTTCTAATTTCTTTATATGAATTATATTTGTTGAGCTACGAGCCTTTTCCTCATTAATATGTCGGGCCAGTGTGCCCAATGATTAATTTATGTAAAACCCCATTTTACCCCTCACCTGTTTATGATTTAAAATCATATGTAATGGTTGGAGCTCCCAATCTAGTGGATGCATCTAATATTAAGGACCTAGGTGAAACCAATCCAAGGATATTTCAAGTTGGACATGTGGAATGCTGTAAGAATGAACCCAAATGATTTAATGTGTTTCTCCCCTAGTTAATGGGTTAATTTATCAACTGCTAGATAAAATAACAAATATAACAATCTCATGACCATACCAGTTATTTTATTTCTATAAGTTGAATGGATTATTTATTGTCTATGTATTGTCATGATCAAACGTTTTTTGAAATAAACATGCATGAATGATGGATCTAAAATAAGACCGACTTCTGTATAATATATTATATTAGAAATGGTTAATAACTTAAGTATATCCAGATCAATATTAAAAATCATGCAATCAATGATAACAAAATGAAAATTTTCATACAAGGATAAAATCCATCAAAGAAAATATCATGTCGATATAGCCTTCCATTATTATGGTTAGAATCCATCCATAGTTCAAAGTGCATGAACGAATCTAGTGTGAGTGATTTCAATTATTGGGGAATTATAATTCATGGTTTTGGAATGAATTGAATTTGTTTGAAACAATGGTCGACTACCACAATATACCCTTCTATGACCAACCCTAGTTGGGGTAATGGGAAGGACAATATGCATCATTGCCAGTAGATTCTTCTGGCATCCGAATATTCGAGAGTCAATGGTGAGGGCCACTAAATTTCCATAAAATAGTGGGAGAAAAATAAGTATTAATTTATATATTTTTCTACGTTTTATTATAATAAAGAACTAAAACATTTCTCATTCTAATTTGTATAAAAAAAGAAAAATGAATTCAAAAATATCATTTAAAATAATATATTAAAAGGAAAACCTTCTCACTAGCACCAAGATTCATGAGTGCCAGAGGCGTTTACACGTCATCCTTAGCCATGAGAGGATATGGTATGTGCTGGAAGAACCTATTCTAGTTGCATCTAGGAAAGAGGACAATGATTAGGAACTATCACACTATATGAAACATATGGATAATGCGACAGTTTTCTAATGTTTGATACTTTTATCCATTGATAATGATCTCTTGAAGCAATATGAAAACATGGAAACCTAGGGCATAAAGTCTCACCATAAGTATTTCTTCCAAGAGAAGGGGAGGCATGGGAGATATGAGATCTCCAAAACAATATTTACCACTAATATTGGAGAGTTTGGTCCTTCTGGGACTCAAGTAGCAAAGATTATAGGTCATATTGAAAACATGTATGTCTTAGGGATTAAGTTCCTAGATGATTTGCGTACAGATCACATCGTATCATCACTTCCCAAGAACATCTCTAGATCTATTGTCAACTATAACATGAGAATAAATGAGAAGAGTCTATCTGAAATTATGAATATAATTCTCCAGGAAGATAAGGACATGGGGTGTGACAATCCCAGAGTCCATTGGGTGAATCAAAAATGAATGACAAGGTAAAGTGGACAATGACTTATAAATGGTTTGAATCCCCCGAGAACAATCCCAACCTGATGGGGAAGTTCTCAAGGCGGGGAAAGAATTGGGATTCGAGATGATTTTCATGTGGAATGAAAGGAAAATTTTAAATGAACTACACCTATAAGTGCAGGGATGCTAAATGTTCATTTTTTATCAAGTGTAATCATTTAATATCTACACATCAGGTATTAGATACAGCTTGTGCAACCCATATTAATATTCCAATGAAGGGTCCATGAAGATTTATAATGATTATAAGAGTATAGATGGATATTAGAGATTCCTATGGAAAAAGGATATCTACGATATACATTGGTTATTACAACCACTCATTTTTAACTAGGATGATTTTCGTTTTACATAATTGTCATTATGTGCCTAGTGTTACCAAAAACATAATTTCTGTATCATTTTTGGATATGGATTGATTTATTTTCATTTGTGGAAATAAGGGTTTCTATATTTACAAGAAACATGTATGTTATGATATGGTGCATTTAAATAATGGTTTGTATGTATTAAATAATGAAAACCACATGTAGGCAATCGATAACAAAACAATCAAACATGAAACATACATCACCATGTTGTGGCATCACCATCTCGGTCATGTAAATGATAAAACCATGAAAAAACTATTCCAAGATGGATATGTAGACTCTACTAAGCTAACACTACATGATATATGTCACTATTGTTTAGAAGGTAAAATGACCAAGCAACAATTCGAAAAACATGGTGAAAGAGCCATAGAGAATCATGGATTAGTGCACACAGATGTGTGTGGACCATTTCCAGTAGAATCTAGACATTGATATTCATACTTCATTAAATTTATTGATGATTTGAGTATATATGAATATGTCTACTTAATGAGGTATAAGTAAGAATTATTAAGGAAATATAATGAATTCAGGAATGAAGTACAGAATTAGCATGATAAAAAGATGATGAGGCTTCTATCGGATTGAGTTAGAGAATATCAGAAGTGTGAGTTCATCGATCTTCTATAGGAGTTTAGGATTCTATCGCAGCTTACTCCTTCATATACTACATACAAGAATGGTTTTTGTGAATTGAAGAAACACTCCATCTTGGACATGAGGAGGGTGACGATGTGTCGTGTAGACCATTCATTAACCTTTGGGGGATATGAATTAATGACTGCGGCATAAACATTAAACTGAGTACCATCTATAGTGGAAAACAGGAATTACCTCCAAGTTATAGAATGTAATGAAACCAATTGATTCGATCTCACATGTATGGGTATGCGAGACATTTTTAAGGCATTCTATATCAACAATATAGCACCCCAGTGAATGAAGTGTATTTTTATAGGATATCCCAAGGAAACGAAAGAATATTACCTATATAACCCTTTAGATAATAATTTCATTATCGCCACACACATTCTATTTCATGAGTGAGATAAATTCCTAAAAATGGATTGTGGGAGAAAGATTTACTTAGATGAAATTGTTACTCAATATAAACATGAGTTGGTACAAGAACAAGTTCCAAATGTCCCCATGGATGTGGTTCTAGAAACACATGTAATAAGTAGTAAATCAAGAGAGGTAAGGGAACCAGAGTGATTTGGTATCCTAGTCATTGAGGTGGGTAATTAAATATATTTGGAAAATGATGGACATCTCTCCTACAGTGAAGCAATATAATGATTAGAAGATTCAATATGGATAGAAGCTATGAATCATAAATTCCAAATGGATTTGGTAGATGTAAATCATGTTGGATGAAAATGGGGATTCATGAGATAAATGTACATGGAAGGTCAAGTTAGCACCTATAAAGAATGGATAGTGGCTAACGGATTTAGACATCGTCAAGGAATTTAATATGATGAAAAATTATCAACAGTTTCGTTCTTTAAATCCATATGAATCATAAATTCCGTAGCATCTTACCATGACAATGAGATTTTGAAAATGAATTTCCAAACAACATTCCTTAACAGGAAACTTTATAATGATGTTTATATGACAAAACTATAAGGGTTTGTGACACCATATGAATTTAAATAGGTTTGAAATATGAATAATTTAATTAATAGATTAAATTACGATCCATTTCATGGAAAACTATAATAGATCAATCCATAAATGAATTAGTTTCCCTTAAGAATTAATGTGATCCATGTGTTTATAAGAGGTTTGATGGGAATGCAGTCTTTATTCTAGTAGTATATGTTGATGATATATTTCTTATTATAAAACTATATACTAGACTTATAGACAATTAAGGAACAGTTGAACAAGTGTTTATCTATGAAGAACTTCGGGGAAGAAACCTAAATACTAGGGAACACGATAATTTGTGATAGATCCATGTGGCTGCTTGGATTAATTCAGGGTACATATATTGACCATATACTAATGAAATTAAGTATGGAATATTCCAAGAGGGGATTGGTTCCATAGTCATGTGGCCTACATCATTCTATGAAAATGTGTCCTCAGACACAACAAGATAAAGATAGTATGAGTAATATCACATACGATTTGGAAATGGGATCTATAATGTATGCCATGTTATGTACCATGCTTGATGTTTCCTATTAATTAAGCATGGTAGGAATATATCACGCAGATCAAAGAGAACTACATCAGACAGCTGTAAAGAATATCCTTAAGTATCTAAGAAGAACTAAGGAAATGTTCCTGGTGTGTGAAAGAGACGAGGATCTCTTCATCAGAGGGTATGTTGATACTATTTTTCAGACTAATCAGAATGATTTGATGTCACAATCGAGATACATTCGCTATCTAAATGTAGGAACTGTGATCAATAAGATTTCAAATAAACCTGTCTTCAACGATTCTATAGTAGAGTCTGAATATATAGAGGCCTCTAATGCAGCCATGGAAGCCTCTAGATTGGCAACATTGTCCAGGAGAAAGATGTGGTGCCTAAAAGTAAATATTCCATCACATTATATTGTTATAATTCTACAGCGGTGGGTCTTTCAAAAGTATCATGGTCACATTAATGGATGAAGAACATTCATCGAAAGTATCACCTATTCAAAGATTTATATTAATGTGGTGATGTTTAAGTGAGATTGGTGACCATGAAAGATAACTTGGTAGAACACTTTACTAAAGGACTAACTCAATAGAATCATGAATATATTATGAGATATAGTGGGTTAAATGATGTTAGGAGTTGGTGGCCTAGAACCAACTACTATTTACATTATTCATTAATAAATTCATTATCACATCATGATTATTATTATGTGTTACAATTCATGTGATAATGTCCTACAAATTGCTATTTCATTAAAGGTTCATAGTAGATCCCTTCTATGATGAGAACCCAGAAGTTCCATAACACTCTTCGTGAATATATATTCTATGACCGGATGATGTAATTTGAGGGACACATATAATACATGACATTAGGAATGAAAAATCATAATAATTTAATGCAACTTCTCATGTTGTGCGCCCTTGGTAATATCCAGGAGGATATTATGAGAATGAGACCCACCAGTAATGAAATCCATATTTCCTTATGTCATTGGATGTTCCTATATTTGGGAGTGAATATTAGTCCTTATAACTTATGTTTTTTGTTAATAGGTATTAAAAATCACATACATATATGTATTGATGAAAACTATGTGACACACCATTTGCAATGAGTTAGGATACGTTGTGTGTGTCACGAGTGAAACTGTATTAATAGATAATGCGGGAAAGGATATTTCCCTTCTGTCCCATAATGGTAGTAGAAATCTTAGGATCGTTGATGGAATTAATAATGTCCAAATAAATCAATGGCCATGTTGAGGTATACGAAAGTTCAATTCTGGAATATAAAAGAATGAATAATTGAGAACATGGAATAATGACACTAGCATGAAACCAACATGATTTGAGATATAGAGACAAAGGTATTATATTACATGGTAAGCGTTCATAGGAGGTGACACGTCATTGCGGCATAAAATTCTTTCACTATGGGTGCCTTGGCATGTTGGTAGATGCTAACATTGGACTTTAGGCAGGCTTTGCCTAATGCAACTAAGAAAGAGGCCTAGAGGCTCAAACACTATGTATGTCCAAGTATCTTTGTGAAATATTAATTTAACATGTTGAATAATGATTAATCTATATTGTGGTGTAAAAATTATTTTATGTAATCATGATCAAATTTATTTGGAAACTAGATATTCGGGAGAATATATCAAAGCAATAATAATATAATTATTTGCGAGTAATGAAGTGATATTTATTTTAGAAATAAATAGCCATTATTCAAGTTCTAATAAATATATCAGGGGAAATAAAAAAATGGAAAAACAAAAGTACACATCGTGTATATTAAATAGGAATGTCGTGTATTTTATCTAGGAATTTATGAGAAATAATATTATTTATTTAATTAAATATTATTAGGTGTAATAAGCTAGGTGCATGTTAGGTAATAATAATAGATAACAATTATTATTAGACATGGTATTTCACTAAGAATTAAATGAAGCTAATAAATGATTATGGGTAAATAATTCATTTTCTTATTCTATGTAATTAAGATTCCTAGTTATGTAATTATCCTTAGCCTAGCTATTTTTAGTTTTGGTGCACAATGGATCTATGAAAATCTCTCAAGCCAAGATAAATTTTTTTACACCATGTGTTCTATCATGCAATGTGAGAGAGATCCATCTCCACAGGATCAAGTCAATCTAAGGAGGAAATTGCTAGTGAAGTATCTTCCATGCTAGCACATGGAGATCCCTTTGTAAACGTCCAGAGATAAGTGGAGCACGTGTGGATCCACTCTAGTGGAATTATACACATATATTCTACGATGCGACGAAGGATCACATAGGATCGTTACTGGAAACCACAACGATGAAATAATTACATCAAGGTAATTCTTGTTAACTCATTAAATTAATTTTAACGGATGTTTCCTAACTCATTTCATAATTTAAGATACTCGTGATCAATTTTATTTCATTGAATACATTCTACTAGGTGAATTATTGTCCAATATTTATATATAATATATACATGTCGCAATAATTTTCATGTAATATAATCACTTATGTATAGGTTTCTAAATTTTTTATTAATTATAAAGTACCATAAAACATTCAAATTAAATGATTCATCAATTGTGTATTGATATTCTCCATACATTTGGTAATTTATTACAGGATTCATCATTTTTTAAAATTAGTATATAATCATTTAGATGAAAATGTATTCTTTCATAGATCATAACCTTAGAATGTATAATTCCATCAGTTCAATATGATTTTTGGGTAAGATAATTATATTTTGGGATTGTATAATTTAGTAGATAAATCATTTTAATAATGTTGGGGTCTATCCATAACATTCTATCTATTATACTTTACATAATTTTAGTGGTTTAAAATGATGTATATTTAGTACAACAAGTATACATCTTTGTCATTTCACAACACATTACGTTCTAAATTTTTCTTCCACTATAATGATGATAGTCTTAAATTGTAATTTTCTTTCCACAAGTTATATAATCTATAATAACACCTGTAATCATATTTTAAATATGGTCATTATAATAGTTCACATTTTAATCATACCATATTTTCCATAAAACAAAATTTTATTCCTACCAGTAGCTATATTGAATTTTTAGCTGTGTCTACTCCCAGAATTATAAAATTTTTCTATTACAGGAATGACCAGGTGTTCTTCCAAATCTTCTAGAATATTTAGTTCTGAATAATAATATATTATACATAGAAAATGTATTTTATATGGGATATATGTATGATATTTTGAAAATTTTATAAGCCTAATCTTTATAAAAAAATTTCTTGTGATTAGAATCAATCAATTTTTTCTTAAAATTAATCATATTTGATTCAATAATATAAATATTCTGTAAAATAAATAAATGCAGAGAATTCATGATCTTATAACTTGGAAATGTTATTCCAAGGTAATTTTTTATGCTACATAAAACTATTTTTTCAATTATTATAATAGATAAATGATGTGTATTGGTATTGTTTTACTCTATTGGAAATCATAATAAAATGGAAGTTTTTATATCTATAATGTTACAACTAATATAACTTAATTTTAATTTATTGAAATATGTGTGATCATGGTCGGTATGTATAGGTTATCTTTGTGGGATTAAAGTAATTAAGTAGAGAAGATGTTCTTTTATTTCTTCACATGGTACATAGAAGAGGTGGTGGTCTATCAATGATATGATACATAAGAAGTGAAGATTATCTATTATGAGATGATGAAATTTTTAAGAGGGGCCAACCTCCTATCCTTGAGATAATTACATCTAATTAGACTCATGAAATTAGTTGGGTTCAAAAAATATAATATTGTGTTTTCTCAATTGGGTGAAAAAATAATGATAACAAAAAGGTTAAAATGATGACAAAAAAATCCAATACTGATGAGAATAAAATTCAATGGTCATTGAGAAAGAAAAAAATAAATAGAAATTCCAAATTACTAATTCGTTATGAGGATGGATAAAAGTGAATGGAATATGCAATTTGATTAGGAGGTGTAGCAACTACTACATTTTAATATTTACTAACCCTATCCTTATAGGGAATGAAATTTAGGTGACGATAATCCAATAATTTTAATTCTTACTCTAACACAATAATATTTGGACACATTCATTTCAGTGATACAAGAAATTATATCATAGGTTGAATAGGTGTGTTAAAATTTCATTTATACTTCAGGGAATATTTTTTAAAACCATGGAATTTTAATAAAGTAACATAGATCAATATTATATGTGACATAAAACTAGATGGGTTGACCTAAAAAACAAGTGGATCACTAGAGATACTAGAAGAGGTAATCCAATGATCCAACCAATTACAATCCCTTTTAATAGTGGAGAATGATCAAGAAAATAAGAGGATAAAATATTGAAAAAATGTATATAAAATGGTTTGGAACCATTTGTATAGTCCCCAAAACCATTGGTATATGATGTACCAATGATATAGGGTGACATTAATTTTTCCGTTGTTGATATAGACATATATAAATGGTTTCGGGATACTATTGGTATAATTACGATCTATCCGCAGATTACAAAAATATTTAAATAAGAAATTCAGAAAAGACCTTGAGGTTTCAAAAAATCAATAAAAATATTAGTGTTCATGTCATATCATAAATTGGTATAGGTATATTTAAATTAATTTTTTTTGTATTCAATGTCAAATGGTTAAACAATTCAATAATAAAATGACAACTGATACCTATTGTTTTCAAAGACATTGTTATAATCCTATACCATTGGTTTTCCAATCCGTTGTTATATTTATTTTGAATTCGGGGACATTTACCAATTGCTTTAAAAAACAATTAGTATTGGTTGATTAAATTAATTCTATACCAATAGTTTCATACATTACGTTGGTAAAGAAATCACTCATACAAATGGTTTTGGAGAAACTATTAGTATAATGTTATTTTCTAGAATATGTTCTAATGGTTTGTATAAAAACATTCAATAAGTATGACCTATTGGAAATGATTTTCCAAATACATTATTATAGTGTCAAATGATGGTTTCCATTCCAATGGTATTGGCCAAACAGTTGGTATAGGGTCACTTTATGGTACCTATATCAACAGTTACTCCAAAACTGTGGGTATAGGTCTGTTGGTATAGGACTGGTTTCCAGTAGTGTTGAAAATGGATTGAACATTCCTAACCAATAAGCCGAAATACTAAAGACCACACTAGGACTCATTAATTCCATTAATGATTATAATACTGAATGTTTCCATTATTATAATTTTACATCCTTATGATAACATTAATCCAATGAATAACACATTGGATTTATCCACTGGTGGATTCCGAAAATAATAAAATGATATCTGGTAATTTTTGATAATGTGACTCAGATGATCATGTACCGAAAGACCCTATCATAAAGAACCTATTTCGAAGAGAGAAGTATCCACAGTAATCATTAACACATTGGATGATGTATCCTACTATTATATAAGAGAGATGTCTGGAAATGGGTTATGATGCTGAATCTCATTACTCTTCCAAGCCTCCATCCATTACACAACCCGCATGATCCTAAAGGAGTTAGGTTTTGTATAATGTTAAAAATAAGTTCATATCATTTCAACCATATAAACCATCATATGGTATGTAGGGAGTATATTGTATATCGGGGGATTTTAGAAGTAAACATTGTGAATAGATACATAAATCCCTTCACCTTCTCCAAAATTCATTCTGCAACCAGGTTCAATTCTAGTGAGCTATTCCAGTCCCCTTGATGGTAAAACATTGCATGTATAGGATTTTATTCTTCACTAATAAAGAAGGGAATCAAATTTTCCTCTTTAATATTGTCATACCATTTGGAAATAAGTAAAATTGATAATTCCCATGAAATAATTCAATAAAAATGATAGACCTTGTATAAATTATGTTTAGTTCAGTTTCCTTATATATTGATCATCTTTTGAATCTTTTTTTGTTTTAATTTATTTATTGGGAAACAATGATCATTTGTTGTACGATTATGATGAATGAGAGTAGTATCCTTCCATTGGGGACCAATAACGCCCTTCATGCCATGCCACAGATTAGTTGAGAGTTGACCGAGGATGTTTTAGAACATGAAGAGTTGTTGGCCCTCCTACATCAATAATCCTTCCTTACAACATATTTGACACCAACCATAACACTTGATTCATGATACTAGTAGTAATTACCATGCTAGAATTTAAATCCAACCTTCACCACCTCTCGATGGAACACACAGTCAGGACTAAAGAGAATGACCTTCTAGGAAAATAGTGTCATTTGGAAATGGACATATAGGAATTAGTTATATGTATTTCAAACAAATTAAAAATATTGAAACATAATGAATAAAAATGAAAAAATATTAGTCATATAAATTTAAAACATATTGAAATAATGAATAATATTCAATAAATATGTATAAATTTTAATAAATGATTACATTACCTTAATATTGAAATTTTTTAATTTTCGATAATGATTGAAATTAAGGAAATAATTTTAAAAATAATTTCATTAATTGAAATAAATTAAAAAAATTATAAAAAATGCTAATTCCTAACATTAATTAAAATAATTTTAAACACATAAAATTGAATAAAAATATATAAATAAATGATATTATTACTCTTAATTTTTGATGTATTCATTGAATTAAATGTATATTGAAAATATAGTATGATATTATTTTTTATAATTTGTAATATTTGTTAAAATGTGATTATTTAAATATATTTATATTTATCTATATATAAATAAATATAAAAAATTGAATATATTACAAAAAATATAATATTATTATACAATAAAAATGATTAAATTATTGAAAATACTAAAAATGAAGAGATATTAAAAACCAATAAATAATATTAAATCAATAAGCAAGGCATACATGTACACAAATACATACACCTAGACATACAAGTACACATACATTCAAAATATACACCCCCACATATAGGAAAACATACACATAATCATTGGGAGAGGTATATAAGAATACACATACATGTATGTACACTTTAAATACATACAGTTACATACCCGTGCATTCACATATAGACATATCTATACATACACATATATACATAGACACGAATCATAAAAAAGTCCATATACATATGAATATACTAATACACATACACATGTATATACACATACAAATGTCTATTCCTTCCCATACTCATTCATTTTTATTTAAATAGTCATCCACACAATTACATGAATGTGTATGTGCATGCATACACATATATTCAAATTAATATATATTCACATACAACATTAACATAAACATGCACATACACATGTACTTAAACATGTACATAATCAAAAAACACACATAAACATTTACATACATGTACACATATAGAAACATACATGTATATAAATACACATTCTCATACGTATACACTCACATATACAATCACATTTTCATGAAAATACAATAAAAACATACAAATTCACATACACAAATACCTACTTATGTCCAAATAAACATACATAATATCCAAATTTGTAAATACATACACATACACTTATACATACATATATATATATATATATATATGAATATGTGCCTACACATACCAATACATATACACATAAGAATAACATACACATGAAATTACATTCACATCTTTCCACTTATACATAATCTAAAATACAAAAAAATAAACTTACATAAATACAGACACACCCAAAAACACAACACATCACAACAAATTAATATGAAAAGGACACATACATAAACACCCACATATATATATTTCCTTCTTCCCCCATATGGAATGGTAGGTGTTGTTGTAGGTGAGTTAGGTCATATCATATGAGAATTGGAGATGATAGAGGGCGGTGACCATGGTAGGCATTGTCGATGGGGCATAGTGGTAGGTAGGTTGTGAATGGGTGGTGACATGTGTAGGCATTGTTGATGGGGAACGATGGATTGTTTTCTAGGAAAGATAGGTGATGACCATATCTATTTTAACCCTATTTGGCATGGTAAAAATGTGGGATGGGGCGTTGTGATAGGTTATTGAGGTGACTATATAGGGGATGTTGGAATTAGTTCCTTAGAACCAACAACATTGTACTTTATTCATTATTGAATAAATTATAACATCTTGATTATTATTTTTCATGATAATGAATGTGATAATGTTCTATGGATAGCTTTTGCATTATAGTGTCATAGAGGATCCCTACTATGATGAGAACCCGGATGTTCCATATCACTGTTCTTGAATATATGTTATATGGACTGATGATGTTATTTGAGAGACCTAAATAATACATGCCATTAGGGGTGAGGACTCATAAAAATTTGAGGCACCTTTTCATGGTGTGAACCCATGGTATTATCCAAGAGGATATTATGGGAATGCGACCCACCAGTAGGAAATCAACATTTCATAGTGTCATTGGATGTTCCTATCTATGGAAGTGTGTATTGGTTCTTTGACATTAAGATTATTATTAATTTGTTTTACAACTCGCACAGTTAGATTTATTGATGAAAACTCTAACGACAAATTTTTCTCAATGTGGTAAGATACGTTTGGTGCATCACAAGTGATATTAAATTAAAATATAATGCTAGAAATGATTTTTTAATTTAGTTCCATATTTAATGTAGATATCTCATAACCATTGATGGAATTGATATAGCCAAAATAAGTACATGTCCATGGTGAGGAATGTGCATGTTCAATTCTGGTAATTCAATGAAAGAATAATTGAGAACATGGGTTAATGGAAATAGTATGAAAACCACATGGTTTGAGATATTTGAAAAAATGGATTAAATTACACATTAATCGTTCGTATGGGGTGACACATCAATGAGGAATCAACTTCATTCTATGGGGTTCATTGACCCATTGCTAGAAAGTAGTCTTGGACTTTAGTAAATTCTACCAAATTCCAACGAGGAAGAGGCCTAGAGGGTCACAAACTATGTCTATCCAAGTATCTCAAGTAGAATAATGATTATTCGTGTATGTGTTTTAATAATTAATCAATGAAGCCTAAATCATTTTAATGTTATTGTATGAGTAAAATAAAAAAAAGATATACACGTAGTGTACATTGAATGTACATACCGTGTACTTTTCATTTTGGAAAAGAAATGAAAATTGACTACCAACCGTTTATTAATGAGTACACACATTGTAGTTTTTCTAGTCATGATTTTGAGGTTATAATATTGTTGTATTAATTAATAATTATTATAATCAATATTGGAGCATGTCATTGAATTAATGATTCGACATGGTGGTTTTTAAGAAGAAATAATGAAATAATTAAAATTAATAACACGTTTATTTATTATCATAAATCTATATCCTCAAACCTAATTATAAATATCTTCACAAACCCAACACGATTTCCTAATCATTGTTCACAACAATTTTGGTGAATTATCTCAAGTACAAAGGATCTTCTTCCTCAATGCACACTCTAAAGATCCAGGGAGATCCTCCTCCATCAGATCAAGGTTATATAAGGATTAAAACGCAAGCAAAGGATTCTCCAAGCTAGCAACCAAGGATTCCATTGGTGATGTCTAGAGATACATGGAGCACCTATGGATCGCCACTGGTGGAATCCTATGCTTGGATTCTATGACACAATGATGGATAACATTAAATAGTGACCAGATACATCAACATATATCAAATTACATAAACATAATTTTTTTCAATTAATTAAATTAATTATAAACAACATATGATGATCCAACATTTTGGTTCAAAGAATATTATTATTCTTAATCTATTTCTATTATTCTATCCGTGGAGTCTAGCATTTATTTTCATATTGATCATGAATTGATAACATCTAATGAGAAAAATTAATGTGCTCAAATCCACCCATGAACATCCACTACGCCCGAAACCTACCAGTTGTATCAGATGGAGTCATATCGTTGATTATAATAATTTAGATTTTTGTTGGATATTTTCGCATTTAATAATTTAGTTGTTTCAATTCAATTTAATAGTTATTTAAATCAAAATCTAGAGATCTATTAATCCTCACTAGTTTCACCTTCACCTTACAGAAACCATTTGTTCTATTGATTTTGATTAAAATAAAATAGAGGAGATCATTCTTAGGATCCAGATTTTCCTGGTTATAAAACAATAGATTACACATCATGTATTCAGAAGTACATTTCTTGTTGTCTAAGTTCAATGAATTGGAATTGTTTTCCAAATCAGTCCATGTAAATTGATCCTAACTAAGTCATAAAGGACATCATGGGTTGACCAGGATGAGGATGCACACAGTTTCTGGATTACACGTTGTT
The DNA here is from genome assembly GCA_963277665.1 of Viscum album. NCBI lineage: Eukaryota > Viridiplantae > Streptophyta > Magnoliopsida > Santalales > Viscaceae > Viscum > Viscum album. The sequence goes on from OY728152.1 coordinate 694,149,439, forward strand.
TGGCCCACTGAACACGGTGTGTAGTAACTTCGGTTTAGTGTTGAAATGTGTTCCCCCTACATGGATTTCCCTATCGTAAACCGTGTAATGCCAACACTACAGGATGTGATTCCCACTGAACACATTTTGTAATCCGAAAATTTTTGATGTACAAAAACATATAATGTCCCCGAGCATGTACTTTTTATGTATGTTAAATAAATGTACATGTCACGTAGTCGGAACTATAGGCCATCCACTCATCAAAATTATGAAAATTTATGAAAATTTATTATTATATTATACAATCCATTGAGATGTGTACCATAGTGTAGGCGTAAAGATGAGAAACTAAACATGATAGGTGTTATATACTTGTGTGTTTAATTTAATATCTGTGTAAATGGTAATGCACTGGGTTTCCTTAAAGGTACATGTTATTTACAATGATAAAATTAAATGTAATTATTTTTTTATAATTATGATGGATGAAAATGTCATAGAAATTCAGAATAACAATTTAATATTGATTAATTAATGATAATTAATTGATTCAAGCGTGATGTATCATAAACAAGAACGATTAATGAATTGAATGCTAGTTTATTTTATGCACATATATCGTTGCATGTATAGTTGATCATGATCTAGACCATGACCATTGTATGCAAATGGTTTCTTTAATTTATGAAATAGGTTGGCTTGTGAGCCTTCTCCTCATTAATATGTAGGGCTTACGATCCCAAGGATTCGTTTTTGTAAAAACCCATTTTTACCCCTCACCTGTGTGTGAGATAAGTGCATATTTCAGGGATGGATCTATGAAGATAGTAGAGGTGGCACCAGTGCGACACCAAGGTGAAACCAATCCAAGGAGATACAAAGGTGGACTAGTGGAATGCTGAAAACACGAACCTGAATGGTTCAAGATGTTTCTCCCCTAGGGCGTGGATTAGTTTATCGACCACTTCATATAATAACTAATTGAACAAGTTCATGATCATAAATATTTTTTTATTTTTTTTCAGTTGTATGGTTTATTTATTGTGGGTGAGTTTTCACGATCACACTGTTAATTAATTAAACAAGCCTGAAAAATGGATCTAAAATAAAACTAGATTATGAGTAAAGTATTATCTTACAAATGGTTAAAAACATAAGTATATCCCATTTAATATTAACAATATTGTAATCAAAGATACTAAAATGAAAATTAACATAAATTTGAAAAATATTTCTAGGAGTTATTATGTCAGAATAGCCTTCCATAATGTTTGTTATAATAGAACCGTAGTTCATAGTGCTTGACCAACACTAGTTGGGGTTCTTTCAATTATCGGAGAATTCTAATTCATGTTTTTAGGTTAACTTGTCTTGGTTCCCATAAAGGGTTGATAGGCACAGCAGAACATGGTGTGACCAAGAGGGAAGGGTTGAGGAAATCGAAAATAAACGGATTTCAGGATTGGGAAGTCTACTAAACGGATCAAGGATCTATGAGTTAATGCAGTTGAAATTTAGAATGCCTACATAAAACTCTTTATGCTTCTTGACCAACAAAATTATGGATAATGTGAAGGGAAATATGGATCCTTTACATTAGAAAATTCAGGCATCAGAATATTCCGAAGTCAATGGTGAGGGCTATTGTATTTCGATAAAATATTTGGAGACTTATAAGTATTAATTTAATTATTTTTATTAGTTTAATCATATTAAAGTATGAATCCATTGCTCATATTTAATTTTAGAAACGAAAATTAAAGGACTTCAAACGTTACATTGAAAACCATAATCAAGAATGAAAACCTTATCACAGGCACCAGTTTCCACGTGTGGAAGAGGCGTTTACCCGTCATCCTTCACCACGTGAGGAAATTATATGTTCTAGAATAGCATATTCCAGTTGCGCCTGGGAAAGAGGCCAGTGATGATAAATTATCTCTCTATATGAAACCCAACGATGATTCCACAGATGTCTAGTAATTCATGCTATATTCCATGTCTAATGTGCCTCTGAGGCAACATGAAAACATGGATGGTAATAGCATGATGTCTCACCCAAACAATATCTACCAAGAGATGCTGAGACATGCGAGATATGTGATTTAAAATGCATTGTCTACAACTAATCATGGAAATTATACACCAGCATAGCCTCATGTAGTCAATCTTATTGGCTACATTGTACTCTTGTACATCTTAGGGATTATGTTCGCAGATGAGTTGAATACATATCTCATCCTATCATCCCTTTCCAATAACATACCTAGATTTATTCATAAGTACCACATGAGAATCATTGATAAGAGTCTATTGGAACATCTGACCATAATTTTCTAGGTTGATAAGGACATGGGGCCTAACAAACCCAAAGTCCTTATGGTGAATAAGAAAATTAAGTACAAGGAAAAGAGACCAAAGACAATATATGGTCTGAATCTCTGGTGAATCACCCCTCTGTTAAGGGCAAGATAGAGAGGCAGGGGATTGAATGGGAGGAAGTATGTCATTCATATAGAAAGCAATGCCACAGAGAGTAGAAATGCAGCCAAAAGTGTGGGGACGCTAAAGGTTCATTTGTTATCGAGTGTAATCATTCAATTTATACACATTTGTTATTAGATACAACCTGTGGGGCTCACATCTCTATTAAAATACATAAACCATGTTGAATAAGAATTATTGTCAGAGGAGTGGTGGATCTTTGAGCGACCAATTGTGTGAGGCTGGCAGCATTATCCATTGCTGATTACCACCTCTCATTACCGACATGGATGATTTTAGTTTTGCATAACTATTATAATGTTCCTAGTGTTACCAATAACATAATTTATGTATCTTGTTTTCATATGAATGGATTTATTGCAATATTTTTAAATAAGGGGTTTCTCTTCTAAAATAATAACATTTGTTATTGTGTGGTGAATTTAAATAAAACTTTGTATGTTTTGAATTACAGAAACCATGTATTGACAATCAATAATGAAACAAACTCCCATGAATCATACATCACCAAGTTGTGGCATCACCGTCTAGGTCATGTAAACGAGAAGTGCTTGAAAATGATCTTCCAAGATGTACCTTTAAACTCTATAGATCTAAAACCTCATAATAGATGTCCTTATTGTTTATAAAAAAATGAAAATGCCTCTTTTCGGTGGAAAAGGTGAAAGGGCCACAAAGCTTCAAGGATTTGGTCACACAGATTTGTGTGGACCATTTCCAGTAGAAGCTAGTGCTGGATATTCTTTATACATAACATTTAATGAGGATCTGAGCAGATATGGATATGTCTACTTAATGAGGTATAAGTCAGAAGCCTTCGAAAAATTTAGTGAATTCAAGAATTATTTAGATAATCATCATGGTAAGAAGATATAGAAGCTTCTATTAGATCGAGGAGATGAATATCTGAGCCAATAGTTCAACAATATTCAACTGGAGTCTAGGATTCTATCTCATATCACTCTTCCTTATAAAACATAGTGGAATGGTGTTATTGAAATGAGGAACCACACCTTGTTGGACATTGTTTGGTTGATGATGAGTCATGTAGATCATCCATTATCGATTTGGGGACATTCATTAAAAATTGAGGCATACACATTAAACCGAGTGCCAACTAAGGCGGAAAATAAAATTCCCTCTATGTTATGTAATTAAATGAAACCCATTTTGTAACACACACGAGTATGTGGATGCAAGTATTTTTATAAGGCCATATTAAGTAACAAACTATCCCCTCAGGGAACAAGGTTTTTCATTATAGGCTATCTCAAGGAAATGAATGGATATTACTAGTAAAACCCTTTCGACAAGAAAGTGACTATCCCCAAACAAGATGTCTTTAATTAGAGGGAGAACATCATAAAAATATATAGTGGGACCAAGATTTCATTTATTGAAATTAATTCTCAAGATACAATGACGTTTGTAAAGGAACAACTTCTACAATTACTCATCAAAGAGGTTCTAGAAAATATAGTACTGTGTAGATGATCAATAGAGGTTAAGGAACCAGAGAGATTTGTATTCATAGTCACTGAGGATGTTAATCTATTATTGTTGGATGATGATGAACATCTATCCTACAAGGAAGCAGTAGAAATATCAGAATCATCATGATATCTAGATGCTATGAATTCTGTGATGGATTCAATTTATCAGAACCATGTCTGGGTTGTGGTGAATGATCCAGTTGATGTAATTCTTGTTGGATGGAAATGAACATTCGAGAGAAAACTAGACATGGAAGTTCATGTTATCACCTATAATGCATGTCTAGTTGCTCAACAATTTTAGCATCATCAGAGAATTTACTGTGATAAAACCTTATTTCCAAAAGTGATGTTTAAATACATAAGAATCATACTTTCCATAGAAGCTTACCATGACAATATGATCTGGAAAATGGATATCAAAACAACATTCCTTAATTGGATCCTTTAGGAAGATGTCAATATGACACATCTAGAAGGATTTTTTACACCACGAGAAGCCAAACAATTTTTCATGTTTTAGAAATCCATTTATGAATTAAAGAAAGAATCCAGGTCGTGGAACATACTATTTGATGATGACATAATTGAATTTTTTTCATTATGAATTATGGTGATCCATGTATTTATAAGTTATTTAATTGGAATTTTGTCATTATCCTAGTGTTATATGTTTTCGAAATATTACTAATTGGACTAGATGTAAATGTATTGAAGTTAGTTAAGGAGTGGTTGAAAATGTGTTTCTCCATTAAGGACTTGGGTGAAGCAGCCTACATTATAGGGATAAACATAATTTGTGGTTCATCAAAGATGTTGTTTGGACTATGTCAGGGTACACAAATTCACCAGATACTAAAGAGATTTAGTATTGAACAATCTAAGAGATTATTGGTTACAGTGTCACATGGACTACATCATTCTTTGAAAATGTGTCTTCAGACGCATCAAGAGAAAATTATAACGAGTAAGATCCCAAATTCATTGGCTATAGGATACATCATGTTTGTCATGTTATATACTAGGCTTGATGTTACCTATAAAATGAGCATGAAATGAAGATATCATGCAGATCTAGAATAGTAACATTGGATTGTGGTTATGTATATTGTTAAATATATAAGATGAACTAAGGATATGTTCTTGGTGTATGGAGGATACGAGGAGCTTTTCATTAGAGGGTATTCTGATGTTGGCTTTCAAATAGATCAGAATGATCTGAAGTCACAATATGGATATGTTTTCTGTCTTAATGGAGGATCTTTGAGATTGAATAGGTCAATGTAGCCAGTAGTCGCCGATTCTCTAGGAGAGTCCGAATATATAAAGGATTCTAAGGTAGCCAAGGAAGCCGTCTAGAATCAGAACTTTTTTCTAGTGCTTGATGTGGTGCCTCTCAATAACGATCATATCATGTTGTATTATGATAATACAGTAGTAGTGGCACACTCAAACGAACCAAGGTCACATCAGAAGACAATTCATACACTCTGGAAGTATGACCTCTTGAGTGAATTCTATCAAAGGGGTGATGTTGTAGTGAGGAGAGTGTCCACAAAAGAGAATGTGGTGTCCTAGAACCAAATAAATTTTACTTTATTCATAAATTAATATATTATCACATATTGAGTGTTCTTCTGAATGACAATGAATGTGACAATGTCCTAAGGATATCTTCGTCATTAAAGGATCATAGCAGATCCCTACTCTGTTGAGAACTCGGAAGTTCTATAACACTGTTCTTAAATATATGTTCTATAGCTGGATGATGATATTTGTGGGACTCAAATAATACATGCCATTATGGGCGAGGACTCATAAAACATTGAGACACCTTCTCATGGTGTGTTCCCATTTTAATATTCAGGAGGATATTATGAGAATGAGTCCCACCATTGAGAAATCCACATTTCATAGTTTCATTGGTTGTTCCTATATGTGGTAATGTGTTTTAATACTGTCAAACTTAGATGTATTGAAGAATACTGTGTTGACACACTGTTCGCAGTGAGTTAGGATACGTTGGGTGTATCACGAGTGATATAACATTAATAGATAAAGTGAGAAAAGATATTCCCCATTATTTCCATAATGAAAAAATATATATCACAGCATTTGATGGAATTGATATAGCCTAAATAAATCCATGGCCATGGAGAAGAATTGGAATGTTCCATTCCAGAAATTCAAAGAAAGAATTATCGAGCACATGGGTTGATGACACTACCATGAAACCATCTTGAATTGAGATATTGATACAAAAGGATTAAATTACATGGTAAGACTTATTATGAGGTGACACATCAATGTGTTGTCAACTTCATTCTCTTCAGTTCATTGAGATGTTTCTAGATAGTAATCTTGGAATTTAGGTAAGCCCACCTAATGCCAACGAGAATGAGGCCTATAGGGTCACACACTATGTGTATCCACGAATCTCAAGTATAATAAAGATTATTACCATATGTGGTTTAGTAATAATACAAGTAATCCGAAAGCATTTTCATATTTTCAGATGAATAAAATTAAAAACAAGATATAAATTCATTTACACTGAATGTACACACCGTGTAGTTTTAATTTTGGGTAGGAAATGTTGATATGATTACACACTGTGTATTAATGATAACAGGTCGTGTGGTTTTTCCTGTCGGGATTTTGATGAAGTAATATTGTTTTATTAATTGATATTTATTATAATCGACATGGGTGCATGTCAAGGAATTAATGATTCAACATGGTGGATATGAATAAGATATAATGAAATAAATAAAACATGTAACGCGTTTATTTATTTTAATAACTCTACATCCTCAAAACCCATTATAAATATCCTCATAAACAAAACACTTTTCCCTAATAATTTTTCACAACAATTTAGGTTAATTATTTCAAGGATGAATGAAATCCTCCCACCAAAATGATGTCAATACCGAAGGAGATCCTCTTCCATGGGATCAAGGCGATCTAAGGCAGACAACACAAGAAAATGCTTCAAGACACTAGCACCTAGATATTAATTTAGCGATGTCTAGATATATGTGAAGCACATGTGGATCACTAATAGAGGAATCCTACAATTGGATTATATGATACAATGACAGATCACATCAGATCATGACCGGAGAAATCAACAGAGAAAGAATTCCATCAAGGTAAGTCTTATCAATAAATGAAATTTATTATAACCAACATATGATGATCCTTCTTCGTGGTTCATGGAATATTTTTCTTTTCATCAAGTTCTATGATTCGATCCATGGGGTCCTGGGTTTATCATCATATTGATCCCACATTGATAATTCCCAAGGAAAACAAACTAATATTGGCACATCCACACATGAACTTCTGCTACTCCCTGAACATAAAAGGGCTCTTCATGGGGTGTTGAGTTATGTAGAAAGGGTGGTTATAGTGGTAGGAATTTTCGATGGGGAAACATGGAAGTTAGACTGATAATGGATGGTGATGGTCCTTTCTATCTTCCCCCAACTTGGACTTGTAGGCATTGCTGATGGGGTGCCCTGGAAGGTTATACATGAAATGGAAGTAACTATCTTATATATCTTCCCTATCTCTGACATTGTAGGCATTGCTGATGTGGAGGCATGTAAAGACATCTATGAAAGTCTGGGGAATCCGATGGGGGAAATGGGAAATAGGCATTTCATGGGCCTGCATCTATGGTTTGGTGACCCATCATGTTGTGGCATAGATTGTAGTTCGAAAACAACATATAAAACCATCAATCACATACCCCAACTTATTCTTCATGATCAACCAATGAATCTTTTGCTAGAAAAAAACTAGATCACCAATCACATAGAAAAACATAGAAATTATGGATTCAAGTGAACCTCAGCATGTGTGTGTGAGTACAACTTACAAGTCCACATACTATGGTTTAATAATTTCAATGTTTTCATTATATGAACTATTATTTAACATCCCTATCATTTTCTGTATTTTATTCTATTTATGTTTCAATATTATTTGATGAAATTATGTCTTATAGATTTTTTTTAAATTACATTACAAATACATCAATTTTTTGTACATGGAACTATATAAAAACATCAAGAAAAGTATGCCAATGTGCAGTACAAAAAATAAACCATGACATGTATATTTTTCATAATAAAATAATAAATTAAAAATTACTTAAAATTTACCATTTTAATTATGTTTTTTTATATATAAACAATAGTAAATGTAAATCAATTTTATTTCATAAATCAGTGTTAATATTAACTGATATTGGAAATATACATTGTTTTACATGAACAATATTTATTTATTCAACTATATTATTTATTGATAATGTAAATATACAATGATTTATTTTCATAATTATTATAGAAATGTATGTTTTATTATATAAAAAGAATTTTTAAATGAATTAAATATAAAGATAAAATGCACAATCATTTATATTTAAAAATTATTTTAAATTCATTTTAACTAAATCCAATAAAAATAATTAGAATATAATATAATATATTTTATATCATTATAATATTTATTCTAAATCATAATTGATAAAATTGAGGCACAATATAATTATATTTTACATTTTTTTAAATATATTACATGAAATCAATTTAATATTTGATGTATTTTTATTTATAAATACAATCAATAATGTTACATAATAATATATTTATGTTAAAATATGAAATTAATATTATTCATGAAAAATTAATATATCATGAAATTAGAATATTATATATTAATTACAATTTTCGTTTCATATATAATTTTTTGTGTTTTCGTAAATACGATGTTTCCATGTTTAGTGGGACCCCTCACAATCGGTTCAACAGTTAGAAAACCCAAATTCGAATTCAAACACAAAACCAAATTTAAAATTGAAATGTCATTGTGTGATTTTAAATTGAACCATGATATTGGGTGGTGGGAGGATTTGATTTTTCCTATGATGTTGAGGGAATTAATGAGATATGTTCTAGCATTGTTTATTTCCCTAGAAAAGGAGTGGGAGTGATGGATGATACGTCATCAGGTCTCAGATATATATGATGTATCAAATCAAGACAAAGATAAAATATTCTACTCTTTATTTTTACTGGGGATACTTTCCTAGGATGGTATTAGTGTCATATAATTCCATAGTCATGGGATGATATTATATGGTGGTATATGGTTTTATGAATTTTTGGAACATCGTGGAAGTGTGTAGTTGGTGAATAACCATAACGGATTTTTCAAGGTTGATGCATCATTCACAAATTTTTCATGACATAAACATCATTACTAAAAAATTACATGAAATATTGAAATTATGAATTCCATAACCTAGTGTAGATATTCTTCAGGTTAAATTTATTTTTAATTTGGATCATATATTAAAAAATTATACCTCATATTAGGAACCTTCCTCAATATAACAATTAAAACTGCATCAATCATGTAATACATAATGTATTCATCTGGTCTGTAAATTGTATCATCATGGTTTACGAAATACATTCTAGTGACTGAGTAATGATTGACATAAGAAAATCATAATTCCTAAGGATCATTACAAAAATAGTCAGATAAAAATATCCAAGGACACTCAATCATGAAAAAATTCTATAGGACATTATATTATCAAAATATCGCATCTTGAATCAATCAATGTACACCTATTTTTAGATTAAGGGGTTGATAATATAGAATGAAAATTATAATATAATATGTAGAGGTAGAATATTCCAATCAATTCACAAAATAAATAAGAAATGATAATTCTGGTGAATGAGTTGTCAATAACACTTTATTTTCCCTTTGGAGATAACCTCTATTGAGGATCATCACTACATGGTTTCTATTTATTGGATCCCATGTAAATGATGAAATTTTTTCTCTTCATCATCAATGTAGATTCTCTTTTTCTTCCATAAATGGAAACATGTCTATTTGATGACATCTACATCAATGGGATACATGGCTAGAATTATAGAACATTAATTAGTTCATTCATATTATGTATTTGGAGACAAAAAATTACACACACATTTAACATCCAAATATATTTAGTGTTTAAAAAAAACTCTTCTAATATTGTGTTAAATATTTATAGATATTTGTATAAATCATTATTATAAATAGACGATCTCATTCCATGTATGTCCCGCATGGATTAAACGATCTTATATTCCATCTAATTTACATTTCTTGTTGTATGATTATTGGAATATGCTTATTGAGTCCCCAAAAGGGATATATATGCGTAGTATTTTGAAAAATGTATGTCACGACCCATCCTCGGTGCCTGTGCCATGACTACCCCAATCCCACCTTCCATAGGCCAGGGGCTGGAGACTAGCACCAAGGCATAAATACCAACAAAAGGGAAGGCATTGCCTTTGAAAAGTAAACAAGCACCACAGAGTAATCATGCGGAAATGTGTACACTAAGTAAAAATGGTACAAGATGGGCTGAATGAAAAAGGGGCCAGAAATTCAAGCACAACTGTAAAGTACAACTGAACGGAAAGACAACAACAGAAAGGAAAAGACGCAGCGTCGACCCGTCATCTGGAAGTCCCACCTGAAGGGTGGGTACAGACAATCTCCACTGCTCATCGGGTCCACCTGACTGCTCTGAGTACGTCCCACCCAGTGGTCCACCTCCAGGTACCGTCCTGCTCCGCACACCTCCACCACGATCAGTGCTATCCGTCGTCTGCAACCAACACAACGTAGTGCGGTCATAGCCCGTGCAGGGGTATGTATAAGCTACTCTGTAGGGACCCAGAGACCCCTGATGGTCTCCCGAAATCCACAAAGGAAAAACCACAAAGGGAAGATACAATCACGAAGTATCAACCGACACTGCTTAAGTATTTGCCCACACATATAACTAAGTCATCAATTCCCGTTCGGCTCCAATGTCCGAGCCCAAGCACAACCCAGTCCACACAGGAAAGCAAAACGTATACCCACACAGGATAGCTCAACACAATTCACAAAGGAGAGAAAACAGTAAATCCACGCAGGATATCTCAACACAATACACAAAGGAGAGTCAACAGTAAATCCACACTGGATAGCTCAACACAATCCACAAAGGAGAGTAAACAGTAAATCCACATAGTATAGCTCAACACAATCAACAAAGGAGAGTAAATAGTAAATCCACACAGGATAGCTCAACACAATCCACAAAAGAGAGTAACACAAGATTCAGCTCACACAGGTATACATCATCGAAAAGGGTGAAAGAGATGATCAGACATAGATACTGAATCGTCTAATCTGGGACCCACATAGGATACAAGACCAGCCGTCCTCATTGCTTCGTTTATGCTGGGACCCACATATGATACAAGACCAGCACGGCTGGGACCCACATAGGATACAAGACCAGCACTGAGTCATCTAAGTTGGGACCCACATAGGATACAAGACTAGCACTCTTCATTGATTCATCTATACTAGGACCCACATAGGATACAAGACCAGTATTGAATCATCTAAGCTGGGACCCACATAGGATACAAGACCAGCACAGCTAGGACCCACATAGGATACAAGACCAGCTGTCTTCGTTGATTCATCTATACTGGGACCCACATAGGATACAAGACCAGTATTGAATCATCTAAGCGAGGACCCACATATGATACAAGACCAGCACAGCTAGGACCCACATTGGATACAAGACCAGCTGTCTTCGTTGATTCACCTATACTGGGACCCACATAGGATACAAGACCAGTATTGAATCATCTAAGCTGGGACCCACATACGATACAAGACTAGCACAGCTAGGACCCACATAGGATACAAGACCAGCAATCTTCGTCATCGAAGTCCACTGAGGATCTCTGCACCGTCGTCATCGCAGTCCACTGAGGATCTCTGCATGGTCGTCGATGTAGAAGTAGCAGTCGCAGCCAGCACTAGGGTTCACGCACACATCAAGCTCGTTCGGGAGGGTCCGCTCCACGAGCCAAGAGGCTGATACATCAACTGACACAAAGTCAGAAGTTGATGTATCCAAAAGTTCCTTATCGTCAACAGGAACTCAACGTCGCAGACGACGCGTCAATCGGACGCCCGGTCTGAGAGTTATTGGCTTTTTCGTTCCAGGGGCCCGGTTGGTTTTTAAGGAAAAACCTACCCGACCGTACTCTACCTTCGTCCAAACCTCGGGCGGAGTTTTCCAAAAGATCTGTCTCACTTAGAGGAACTCAACAAAGTTGATGGCGCGTCAATCGGACGTCCGTAGCTCAAGATATGAGCGTTTCCGCTCCGAAGGCCCGGTTGGTTTCGTGTACAATCCAACCCAGCCGAACCCAAAGTATTTCCAAACCTTGAGTGCGATATACCGAAACGACCGCCTCGATCCAAGGATCGTGTTGCCGCTGACGGCGGGTCGTTTGGAGGCCCATAGCTCAATATACATCCATTTGAACGAAAACTGTCCGAAGACGGTGGGGTCCGGGCCCGGACCGACCCGGCCCGACCCCCCTGTGTCGGCCGAACCCAGTCCGACCCGGTCCAACCCGGTCCGACCCGGTCGGACCGGTGTGGCTCGGCTCGCCCGGCCCGGCTCGGCCGAGCGGCCGAGTGGCCGACGCGGGGGGAGCCGCCGCCCCGCGTGACACCCCGGCGGCACCCGCGGGGTGTCGGCCTGACAACCGGACGCACCGCGTGACAACCCCGCGGCACCCGCGGGGTGCCGCCCTGGACACCCGGGCGGGCCGCATGACAACCATGCGGCACCCGGGAGGTGTCGGCCAGACAACCGGACGCGCCAAGTGACAACCCCGCGGCACCCGCGGGGTGCCGCCCTGGACACCCGGGCGGGCCGTGTGACAACCCCGCGGCACCCGCGAGGTGCCGCCCGGGACACCCGGGGGGCGCCGCGTGACAACCCCACGTCACCCGCGGGGTGCCGCCCTGGACACCCGGGGGCGCCACGTGACAACCCCACGGCATCCGATGGGTGCCGCCCTGGACACCTGGGGGCGCCGTGTGACAACCCCGCGGCACCCGCGGGGTGCCGCCCTGGACACTCGGGGGCGCCGCGTGACAACCCCGCGGCACCCGTGGGGTTCCGCCCTGGACACCCGGGGGTGCCGCATGACAAACCCGCGGCACCAGCGGGGTGCGGCCCTGGACACCCGGGCGCCCCGGACCCGCGCGACCGCGGTTCCACGGGCGCCGCCGCCTCCGGCCGCCGGCGCCGCCGTGCCGGCGACCCGCGCCGCTGCCGGCTTCCACGGGCCGCCGGAGTCGCTCCGGTGGACCGTTTTGCTTCCTGTATGCGCCGTTGTTCCTCCCGGGTTCCGTTCTTCACTGTGGGATCATCAAATTTCCCTTGCATCATATTTTTTCGTCGCCCGCCAAATCCGAAAAATACGAAGAACGACGGAGGGTTGTCGGACCGTGTTCGTTTGACCCGCACACTCCACGTTAGATAAAAACAACAGGAGAAATTGTTCAACACATGAAACGACAATTTTAATAAAATAAAATTGTTCATTTGAAACTGGTTCTTTAATTTTTAAAGAACGTTCATGGAAATATAAAGAGGGGAATTCCAAAATATAAAATCCCTACCTCGTTGGTCGTCGTGCGTGAGCGTTCTTCGCGGAATTGCTCGTCGCGGAAGGTGGAGATCGTCACGTCGTCACTGAAAGGCGTCGCGTCGTCGCGGAACATAGCGTTGAGTCGGCGAACTGAATGGACCATGAAACAACAGATTTAATTTAATTATATAATTAAATCTGTGTTTTGGTAAAAAACCACAAGGGAGATTAAAAAGAAAAATTGAGGCTCTTACCTCAAGCAGCCTATCGAAGATCCGTCACGGAGGAAGAGACGTCACAGAAGAACGTTGCAGGAAGGGAGCATCGGCGTCGCGGATCACGGCGTCGCGTCGTCAATTTCCGGGTTCGGCATTCTTCGCGTTCTTCGCGAAGGAGGTTAAAGGTTCAAGGATCCTCTCTCAACGAGTAATCCTCCAAAGAAAGATAGGTTGGTCTTATTTTATTATTGTGCCAACAAACGAAAACGGGTAAGTAACGACCCATCAATTCGATGAATTAATTCAACGAAAGAAATAGATAATTTAATTTACGAAATAAACCACCCAATTAAATGGTCTGTTATGAATATAAGAAAACGCATCAGTTGACTTTCATAATGACGGGTTTCTGTGGGTGCGTTACTTAGCGGAAAGTAACGGCGGAGCTCGTGCGGTCCCCACCTCATAAATATCCTACCAAGGGGGTAGGATATTTCTGGGTAGCATCCCATCCATTTCAACTCAGCTTAAGCCGCTTTTAAGTGGCATCAAGTGGCTTCCATGTGGCTTAAGTGAAATAAAATAAAGTTGTCGAAAAAAATTATTTTATTTCTTAACATTAAGCAAGAAAATTAAATACCACACCCGAGCAATCACAACTCCAGTAGAGGCGTTTCTAAGCAAATACCGGCGCTGAGATTCCATCGGTGCCCTCAGAATTCGATTCTGGGCACCGGTTTAAAAGTTAGAAAAACCCGCTCATCCGTTCACTAAAAGTACCTGAGCCAAACTTCAGAAAATGATTACAGGTACACCGGGCCTCAGAATCAGGCGCCATCAGAAACTGCATTCTTGTAAATTTCCAAAGAAAATCAAGAAAAAAAAATTTCCTTGAAATTTACGGGTCTTTACATTACTCCCACCACAAGGATTTACGTCCCTGTAAAGCTTCACTACAAACTTAGGGAAACAAAGGTGGTACTGAGCACGCATCTGAGACTCCTGCTCCCATGTGCTCCCTGGAGGTTCTCATGCTGCAATCTGATGCGCACTAGAGGAATCGATCGCCCACGTAGGACCCGCTCCTGTCGATCCTCTATCTCCACCGGGACCTCCACAAAAGTCCCCCCATCATACATGTCTAGCTCCCCATGGTCAAAGATGTGCATCGGGTCGTGCACGTATCTTCTCAGCTGAGATATGTGGAAGACATCGTGCACCCGGTGCAACTGAGGTGGTAGAGCCATGCGATAAGCCAACTCTCCATTTCTCTACAAACCACATCGAGGTGAGACCCGCAAGAAGACGTGGTCATCATCCTCAAACTCTAGTGGCCTCCGCCTCCTATCAGCATAAGACTTCTGCCGGCTCTGAGCTGTACTCATCTGCCCTTGGATGACCAGGACCATCTAAGTTGTGTCCTGGACCATCTCCGGCCCCACAAAAGCTATTAAGATTTCTTCTTTGCCGATAAGAGAAATCTGGTCCCATCCCCTGGATGAACCACATTGTATTCCTAATATAGTCAATCCTGACAAGGATGATACTAATCCATACCAAGGATTACATCGTAAGGCCTCTATGCTACTACCAAGAGATCTAACCGTTACTCTCGCCTCCACGGGTTGAGTCACACTGTCGGCATCAGTGTGTGGTAACTAGGTCTCCTCCAGTAGATGTGTCACAAGTGAGGGTCGAGTCAATAGTCAAAACTAGAACCTCTTAGTAACAACACAAAAGAGGACATGAATGAAAACATCACAAATGTATGCGTATTTTATTATTGCAGCTCATAATACAAAGACGCTACACAATAGCAACAAGGAACTAGAAGTACAATAGACGTATCCACTAGCTCCGCTCCTGTCCATTAGTTCCCAGAGCTCCATGATCGAAGGACTCAGCTGCCTAAATCTGAGCTCTCCCATGTCCACCAACTCCGTGCGGTCGGGGTGGACCTCCTGGTGGTGGTGGTGGAAACACCTCGAATTGTCTCCCACCATCGTCTACTCGGCCAGCTCCTCTGCCTCGTCCGCTTGCACCCTGCGGACCACCGTGGCTGATCCTCTATCTGGGAGGTCCCTCTACCACCTGCTGCTCATCTGCAAGAGGAGTCGGGCAGTCTCGAGCTATGTGACCTTGCCCACTGCATGTGTAGCAATGTTTTCCCCTCGCGTAGCTGGCTCTCCTTCGGGTGCCCCGCACAACCGAGTCCTCATACTATGACTCCCATCTGTTGGTCTAGCCCGCTTGGACCTCTGTATCACCTGTCTACTTCCAGCTACAGAAGACCCTGATGCGGGCCGTCCTGCGGAGGGCCCTGTAACTGGATCCTGCTCGGCGAGAAAACTCTCCACTAGAAGGGCTCTCTCTAACACCTCTGCCTGTGTCGGAATGTCGAGGGAGATCATCGAAGCCCTGATCTCGTGCCTCAGTCCGTACTCGAAGGTTCGGTCCCGGAGGAACGGGTCCCGTACCATATATGTGGAGTAGCGTGAGAGATCAGTAAATCTCGCCGAGTACTGGGCCACTGTCAAGTTACCCTGCCGCAGCTGAAGAAACTCCTGTATGCGTACCGCACGGATGGTGGTTGGGACGAACTTGGAGCGGAAGATGCTCTCAAAGACCATCCAGATGAGTGATGCCTCGTCATGCAACTGCAGCATCAAGCTCCACCATCGTTCTGCTGATGCGTGCAGTAGGCTCGCCGTGAGGATCACCAGGATGTCTGCTGGTGTCCTCACTAGCCTGAAAACTCGGACGACCGCCTCCAGCCAGTCCTCGGCTGCCTGGGGGTCCGTCTCCCCACAGAAACTGGGTGGTCGCTTGCACTGGAACTTGTGCAGAGCTTCGAGGCGTCGTGCATCGTCAGCGGTCGTGGCGGGAAGTATCGGTGGCTCGGCGGGTAAAGGTACCTCCGGTGCCTCTGCTGACAAGGAGCCCTGCACCGAGGCCTCATCGCTCAGTGGGATGTCATCATGCTCCACTCTCGGAACCCTAGATGGCTGCCGTCGTGGGGCCATCCTGAAAAGGAAACAAGTGTGCCACGGTTAGAATATTATACCTGGTGAGATGACACAAGTAATCACAAAGAAAACTTGAAACGCACATGAAATTAATGTTTTCGTGCATTAAGTCGGAAATCAGATGTCAGGGTCCTGGTGTACGGATATGTCGGCCGCCGCAACAACACTGGACATCCTAGTCTGATAACCACACCCAATACGCTAAACCCTATTTCTTCACATAGAAGAATGATTAGAGTCCCCGGTAGAACTGACCACCTCTGATACCAATTTTTCACGACCCGTCCTCGGGGCCCGTGCCGTGACTATCCCAAGACCGCCTTCCATAGGCCAGGGGCTGGCGACTAGCACCAAGGTGTAAATCACAACAAAAGGGAAGGCCTTGCCTTTGAAAAGTAAACAAGCACCACATAGTAAGCAAACGGAAAAGTAAACTCTAAGTAAAAACGGTACAAGCTGTGCTGAAAGAAAAAGGGGTCGGAAATACAAGCCCAACTGTAAAGTACAACTGAAAGGAAAGACAACAACTGAAAGGAAAAGACGTAGCGTCGAGCCGTCCTCTGGAAGTCCCAACTGAAGGATTAGTACAGAAAGTCTCCACTGCTCTTCGGGTCCACCTGACCGCTCTGAGTACGTCCCGCCCAGTGGTCCACCTCCAGGTACCGTCCTGCTCCGCACGCCTCCACCACGATCAGTGTTGTCCGTTGTCTGCAACCAACACAACGTAGTGCGGGCATAGCCCGTGCAGGGATGAGTATAAGCAACTCAGTAGGGACCCCGAGGCCCCAGATGGTCTCCCGAAATCCACAAAGGAAAAACCAAAAAGGGAAGATACAATCACGAAGTAACAACTGACACTGCTTAGGTATATGCCCATACATATACCTAAGTCATCAATTCCCGTTCAGCTCCAACGTCCGAGCCCAAGCACAACAAAGTCCACACAGGAAAGCAAAACGTATACCCACACAGGATAGCTCAACACAATCCACAAATGAGAGAAAATAGTAAATCCACACAGGATAGCTCAACACAATACAAAAGGAGAGTATACAGTAAATCCACACAAGATAGCTCAACACAATCCACAAAGGAGAGTAAACAGTAAATCCACACAGGATAGCTCAACACAATCCACAAAGGAGAGTAAACAGTAAATCCACACAGGATAGGTCAACACAATCCACAAAGGAGTGTAACACAAGATTCATCTCACACAGGTATACATAATCGAAAAGGGTGAAAGAGATGATCAGACATAGATACTGAATCATCTAAGCGGGGACCCACATAGGATACAAGACCAGTCGTCCTCATTGATTCGTTTATGCTGGGACCAACATAGGATACAAGACCAGCACGACTGGGACCCACATAGGATACAAGACCAGCACTGAGTCATCTATGCTGGGACCAACATAGGATACAAGACCAGCAGTCTTCATTGATTCATCTATAGTGGGACCCACATAGGATACAAGAACAATATTGAATCATCTAACCTGGGACCCACATAGGATACAAGACCAGCACAGCTAGGACCCACATAGGATACAAGACCAGTTGTCTTCGTTGATTCATCTATACTGGGACCCACATAGGATACAAGACCAGTATTGAATCATCTAAGCTGGGACCCGCATAGGATACAAGACCAGCACAGCTAGGACCCACATAGGATACAAGACCAGCTGTCTTCGTTGATTCATATATACTGGGACACACATAGGATACAAGACTAGTATTGAATCATCTAAGCTAGGATCCACATAGGATACACGACCAACACAGCTAGGACCCACATAGGATACAAGACCAGCTGTCTTCGTCATCGCAGTCCACTGAGGATCTCTACACCGTCGTCATCGCAGTCCACTGAGGATCTATGCACCGTCGTCGCTGTCGAAGTAGCAGTCGTAGCCAGCACTAGGGTTCCCGCACATAGCAAGCTCGTTCGGGAGGGTCCGCTCCACGAGCCGAGAGGCTGATACATCAACTGACATAAAGACAGAAGTTGATGTATCCAAAAGTTCTGTATCGTCAACAGGAACTCAACGTCGCAGACGGCGCGTCAATCGGACGCCCGGTTTGAGAGTTATTGGCTTTTTCGTTCCAGGGGCCCGGTTGGTTTTTAAGGCAAAACCAACCCGACCTTAATCTACATGCGTCCAAAGCTCGGGCGGAGTATGCCAAAAGATCCCCCCTCACTTAGAAGAACTCAACAATGTTGACGGCATGTCAATCGGACGTCCGTAGCTCAAGATATGAGCGTTTCCGCTCCGAAGGCCCTGTTGGTTTCGTGTACGAACCAACCCGGCCGAACCCAAAGTATTTCGAAACCTTGAGTGCGATATACCAAAATGACGGTCTTGATCCAAGGATCGTGTTGCCGCTGACGTCGGGTTGTTTGGAGGCACGTAGCTCATGATACATCAATTTGAACGAAAATCTTCCGAAGACGGGGGGTCCGGGCCCAGACCGACCCGGCCCGACCCCCCGTGGGTCGGCCGAACCCGGTCCGACCCGGTCGGACCGGTCCGGCTCGGCCGGCCCGGCCCGGCTCGGCCGAGCGGCCGAGTGGCCGACGCGGGGGGAGCCGCCACCCCGCGTGACACCCCCGCGGCACCCGCGGGGTGTCGGCCAGACAACCGGACGCGCCGCGTGACAACCCCGCGGAACCCGCGGGGTGCCGCCCTGGACACCCGGGCGGGCCGCCTGACAACCCCGCGACACCCGCAGGGTGCCGCCCTGGACACCAGGGGGCGCCGCGGGACAACCCCGCGGCACCCACAGGGTGCCGCCCTGGACACCCGGGTGCACCGCGTGACAACCCCGCGGCACCCGCGGGGTGCCGCCCTGGACACCCGGGGGCGCCGCGTGCCGCCCTGGACACCCAGGGGCGCCGCGTGACAACCCCGCAACACCCGCGGTGGTGCCGCCCTGAACACCCGGGGGTGCCGCGTGACAACATCGCGGCACCCGCGGGGTGCCGCCCTGGACACCCGGGCACGCCGGACCCGCGCGACCACGGTTCCACGGGCGTCGCCGCCTCCGGCCGCCGGCGCCGCAGCCCCGCCGACCCGCGCGGCCGCCGGCTTCCGCGGGCCGCCAGAGTCGCTACGGTGGCCCGTTTTCCTTCCCGTCGGCGCCATTGTTCCTCCCGGTTTCCGTTCTTCACTGCGGGATCAACAAATTGCCCTTGCATCATATTTTTTCATCGCCCGCCAAATCCGAAAAACACGAAGAACGGCGGAGGGTTGCCGGGCCGTGTTCGTTTGACCCGCACCCTCTGCGTTAGATAAAAACAATGGGTGAAATTGTTCAACACATGAACTGACAATTTTAATAAAATAAAATTGATCATTTGAAACCGGTTCTTTAATTTTTAAAGAACGTTCACGTGAATATAAAGAGGGGTATTCCAAAATATAAAATCCCTACCTTTTTGGTCGTCGCGCGTGATCGTTCTTTGCGGAATTGCTCGTCGCGGAAGGTGGATATCGTCGCGTCGTCACGGAAAGGCGTTGCGTCGTCGTGGAACATGGCGTTGAGTCGGCGAACTCAACAGACCATGAAACAATAGATTTAATTTAATTAAATAATTAAATCCATGTTTTGGTAAAAAACCGACAAGGGAGATTAAAAAGAAAAACTGAGGCTCTTACCTCAAGCAGCTGATCGAAGATCCGTCACGGAGGAAGAGACGTCGCAGAAGAACGTTGCAGGAAGGGAGCGTCGGCGTCGCGGATCACTGCGTCGCGTCGTCGATTTCCGGGTTCTGCGTTCTTCGTGTTCTTCGCGAAGGAGGTTGAAGGTTCAAGGATCCTCTCTCAACGAGTAATCCTCCAAAGAAAGATAGGTTGGTCTTATTTTATTATTATGCCAACAAACAAAAACGGGTAAGTAATGACTCATCAATTCGTTGAATTAATTCAACAAAAGAAACAACTCATTTAATTTATGAAATAAACCGCCCAATGAAATGGTCTTTTAAGAATTTAAGAAAATGCGTCAGTTGACTTTCATAATGACGGGTTTTCGCGGGTGCGTTACTTAGCTGAAAGTAACGGCGGAGCTCGTGCGGGCCCCAACTCACAAATATCCTACCAAGGGGGTAGGATATTTCTGGATAGCATCCCATCTGTTTCAACTCAGATTAAGCCGCGTTTAAGTGGCTTCAAGTGGCTTCCAAGTGGCTTAAGTGAAATAAAATAATGTTGTCGAAAAAAATTATTTTATTTCTTAACTTTAAGCCTGAAAATTAAAAACCACACCTGAGGAAACACAACTCCGGAAGAGGCGTTTCTAAAAAAATATCGGCGCTGCGATTCCATCGGTGCCCTCAGAATTCGATTCCGGGCACCGGTTTAAAATTTAGAAAAACCCGCTCGTTCGTTCACTGAACATACCCAAGCCAAACTTCGGAAAATGATTCTGGGCACACCGGGCCTCAGAATCAGGCGCCATCAGAAACTGCGTTCTTGTAAAATTTCAATGAAAATTAAGAAACAAAATATCCTTGAAATTTACTGGACTTTACAATGAAACTGAAATATTCAATTACTTATTTTAAATACAATAATTTTATGGTGATTTAAACTATATAGAAGAATAATTTTCATGTTGTGAGTATTATAATATGTTCATCAAAAGTTCAAAACATAAGTGTGTTTTGTATAAAAATGTTTATTTGGAGCATCTAATATTTCATTCTCAGAATTGGATTAAAAAATTTTAATAATATCAATAGCAGAATCATACCATTTATAATATATAAAAATATCAATTTGTTAATTTATTTTCAGCATAAATGAATATATGAAGGACTAGAGTGATATATATTTATTTTTATCTTAATAAACATCATTTATTTCAGGGATGGTTTATTTGAAAAATGAATTCATTTCTGTACCAAAACTGTTTTCCATACCCTTGACATCACATGACGAAATCTCTTATTAGTCTAAAAATAATGTTTTCAAGAACTAGATTGTGTAAATGCTTACAGTTTATTATTATTATTACATCTAGTAAAATGATTCAATTATTGGTATCATACATAATAATTATCAGAATCATTCTCCTATATATACACTTTCTTTTTGTATCATAAATAAAATCAAGTATTGCTTGCTGAAAACATGATTTCTAGTTTGTGTAGAAACATACTATCATGGATGTTAAAAAAATATATTAAAATTATTTTGTCATTTCAACCTATAATGTTTATAAAATTTTACTATTTTTTTTAATTTCATCCATGAGAGAAGTGGGTATAGATGGAACATTGCACAAATTAACAACTTCGTGATAATTAAGGATGATGGAAGATTTTGGGGGAGATATGTTATATTCCATTATAAAGTATATAAGGGATTCATGTATTATAGTTATTGGTCTCTTAAATGATGAAATTATCACATTTATGTCTTAAATTATTAAGATAAATGAATTGGTTGTTTTGGGACATATTTATAAGAAATGAAATATCAATATTGAAGACATGATTCTATCATGTGTAGTGGAGGGAAATTGGTTTAGGGTTATTTTGAACAAAATTCCCAAATTAATCCTCTATATCAAAAAATTGTACGATCCTCACAGTGGGGGGAATTTTTGAATGATTTATCTATTATTGATGATATTCCATTTATTGTTGTGGCATTATATGATAATATTATTTGTTAAATAAAATTTAATCCTGAAACTTAAGTTAGGTATGAATTTAGATAATAATGTTTGTATGTCTGAAATTGTCTTAAAAAATTGAAGGTCCACTTCCCTAAAAAATGAAAATGTCATTTCTAAACATAAAAAATAATATCCAGTGATAACATCCCTGAGTTAAAAATCCCATGAAGCAATTGATTTGTTTGATAAGTGATGGGTAGTCCCCAAAAAAATCAGTGACATGACATTCATTAATCAAAATTACTTTATAATATTAATTTATTCGAATGAAGATGAAAACATATTTCAGTTTGTGGTAGTGGTATATATTCAAAACAATCATCTATTATTTTTTTGGTAATCTACACCCAAAAGAAACTTTTTTCAACTTACACCTTTCTTTTTTATTTGTGTATTGAACATTTGGGTTGTCTTACTAGATTTTCATTGTGATATTGAATAAGGAATTCCTTATGATTAAGTGTAGATAATATTCCTCAATTTAATGTTCTATATATTATCATTAATAACTTCACCATTGATAGGTGCTTGATTGATTTTCATGGGTAGATGGGTGGTTATGTATAAACATTATATTCTTGTTAAAATTTTATTGATGAAAATTGTTGTGATAAAATATTTGGAGATATCAACTAATTTGATGGATGGACTATGTTTTTATTTATGAGAAAATTCATGTAAAACTAGTAACATTTTGCATTATATTGACATGAAATTGATTCATTCAACTTCAAGAATTAAATAATGATCATTTTACTAATGAATAAAATAATATGTTGATGCTTGACAGGTTTTTAGTGAGTGGAAAATTTTTTTAACTAAACTTTCATTTCTAAAATAAAATAACACACATTATGTCATACCTATCACATTATGTATTCGATTCCTATAACTAAATTTCCTAAATATCGTAAATCACATATAGATAAATTGTATTACTGAATTAAGGAATTCAATGAATGTTTAATTTTTCACTATTATTGACACATAATTTAAACTCAAATATCAATTTTAAAGATAAAAGACAGATTTTTTGTCATATAGGTCAGACCATGTGCAAAATTAAGTCATAGATGATTCCTACATGTCACAAGTGGTATATGAGTCATTTTTCCAAATTTAAAATACAATTTCAATGTGTTATCTAATTTTTTAGTATGTCAGATGGCTGTTCTTATTGGAATATATTTTTAAAATGAAAAAAACTTCTGATACTTAATAAATCTATAAAAAACTATTGAAAATAAATTATTTAAATAATAAAGATATACATTTAAGATAGGAGAAAATAGTATATCGGTGAATCGTCCTTATAGTATAAATTATTGATAATATTTTTCTATGTTCATTTTTATCTTAATATATCTCCGAATGGTTAAAAAAAATTATCAATGATGTTATTTCTTCATGATATTTATGAAAATTTACTACCAAATATTAGGTAAAATGATAATGAAATTAACTGCAAAAATTTTATAAATTGATGAGATTATTTAATAAAAAAATTATCCAAGGTCATCTCATCATGATGTCTACATAAGTTCTGAAAAAATGTTTGTTTTCCATTCATTTCTCAAAAAATATATTTAATCTTTTAAATAAATGTAATATTGATATTCATTGTAGTACTGAAAAAATATAAAAAAATGTAGTATTATGTTTTTTATGTGAAATTGTAACTATCATAAAAAAAATATTTGGGGATTCTAGTTTGTTGGAGAAATATATTATCTTTTGTAAATTTTCAAATGTATTATCCCAAATAATTCCCATTAGTTTTTAACATTCTCAAAAAACATTTTCTTATATTTTTCATTTTGAAATGATATTTCACCTAATAGTGTAGATGTTTTTATACATTTTTCCAACTCCTATCTGATGAGGCCATCCAATATTGTTATTTATGTGTTCAGGGTAGAAATATTTAATGTCTTATAATCACGTTATTTGATAAAAAAAATTCTTAATAGTGTGTGTACATTGTTCACAATTGTGAAATACTTGTGTTCACCTAATACTATATCTTCAAATTTAATATAAGCATAAAAATCATGTATCATCTCATAAAACATATATTTCAAAATTAAATATCCATTTTATTTAATAATCCAACAACATAACAATTAATTCACACATTAATGTAAAAATTTAGATTAGTGGTTCATTATAAATATCATTACCCATAAGCATTTTTTCATTATATATGAGGATACAACATATTGCATTTTTGTTTCATTCTTAACAATGGTGGAATGTTATAATTTTATAACAAAATAATCCATATATTATGTGTATAGCATTGAAAAACAAATGATTCACTCTTTTAGTATATACTATGAGATGAAGGTCTCTTGACTCATTTCTCAACTTAGGATACTCATGAACATATTTATTTCACAGTAAATAATCTTAAATCTGAAATTTTTTATACTATTTATATTTTTTATCTACATGTCTTTTAAATATGATTTTAATATCCTCACCTATGTATAGATTTATAATCTGTGTATTTTTTTAAATGTACCATTAAAATACAATTGGAATTGATTAATCATTCTAGAATCAAGATGCACCATTCACTGGTAATTTTATTTAGTGATTCATAGTAATTTTAAAGATAATATAAAATCATTTAGATGGGTATGTATTTTTTCATAGCTCATGGACATAAAATGTAGATTTCGATTATTTAAATATGATTGTTGTGGAAGATAAATATATTTGGGGATTATATCATTCAATTAAGAATAGAGTTCATTAATAATGTTGTCGATTGATACATTGAAAACACATACATTATATTGCTTAGATATGGTTTAAAATGATGTATATTTAACAAAGCTAGTATACATTTGTGTCTTTTTACAACACTATATCTTCTAAAACAGTAATGGGTCCTTGTGATGTTAATTTTAAATATTAAAATTCTTTTCCTCAATATGATATTCTCCATCATCACAAGAATAACCACATCGTCAATACAATCATTATCTTTGTTCACACTTCTAATCATATCTTATTATCCATAAAAATAAATGTTATACATGTGAAAAGATATATTTATTTTTAACCTTTGATTAAACTGACATTTATAAAATTGAACTATTCAATGATAGATCAAGTGTTCTTCCAACACCTCTAGAAGAATATGTCTTGAATAATAATATTGTATGTAAAAAAAAGTATTTGATAAGGTATATATTAATGATCAGGTGAATATTTGATGAACCCCATATTCATACTTTTTACTCATATGATTATCATCTATCAAATTTTTATTATTATTAATCATAAATTATTCAAAAAAATAAATATGTAATAAAATAAATAAATACAAAAATAATAGGATCTTTTAAACCTTAAAGGTTATTAACATGGAATTATTTATGTTGAATAAAACAATTTTACATGATAATAAAGGATATATTATGTTTATTATGATTTATTTGTATTGTTGGAAGGCGTTAAAAAAATGGAATGGTTGATATCTATAATGTTTCAGACTATATAATTTAAATTTTTTCTATCTAAATGAAATTAGAGAATAGTTGGATTCTACAGATTTTCTAGTTATGAGTAAAGAAATTTGAAGGAGTTGATATTCATAGATTTCATCACCTGTTACACGGAAGACCTGGTGTTGTTTAAATGATTGGATACATAAGGGATGATGTTGATCATTTACCATATGATGAAAACATTGAAAGGGATATGTTATCAAGACATTAGGACCATACATTTAATCAGACACTTGAAATTTATATGGTATAAGTCATAAAATGTTAGGTTTGACTTAATAGGATGAACAGATAGTGGATGAAATCCTCAACATGTTTAGCAGGGGTAAAAAACTTCTACTAGTGAAAAAACCCCATACTACGAGGGAATATAATTTAAATTATTATAATATCATAATTTTAATTCTTACTACAACTCAACATAATTTGGAAACATTAATTATAGATGGAGAAGAATTTATTTTTTAGGTTTAACTTCTATGATAAAATTTCATTTCTAATTTATGAACCATTATTTAAAATAATCATGTAATTTTAAAAAGGGATCATAGATAATAAATAATAGGTGGCATCAAATAGGGTGTGATGTCCTCTTAAAAACAATAGGAACTCTAGAGAGACGTGATGAGGTAATAAAATGATCCACCATATTTCCATCTCTATTAATAATGTATAATGAACATGAAAATAAGAGGATGAATTGTTTTAAAAATTCCAATTCCAATGGTTTGGAATAGTTTTTATATCCTCAAAATAATTGGTATATGAAATACCAAGGGTTTTAGGACCATTGGATTTTCTATCATCAGTAAAGAACAATATAAATAGTTTTGTGAGAAAATTTCAATATTTAGGCTATACCAATATTTTTCAAAACATAGGTATATGAAACATGAAATAACTATATGAATAGTTTTAAAATCCATTGCTATTGGTAATTAAAAAAATCTCTTGATGGTTTTGATCCTCGATTCACTGATATATAATTCAATAACTTAACCACTATGAAAAAAATTTATTTGTAATCATAAGAGAACAAATATATGTACTAATATTTATATCTATTTATTATTTTTTCAAAGTTAGCTGTTTAAAAAACAAAGTAAAAATATGAAAACCTATATCAAATGTTTGGAAAACAATTTTTATAGACCAATAACAATGGTTTTCCAAACAATTGATATATTTATTATAAATTTTGGGTCTTTTATCAATGGTTATACTAAAACCATTAATATAGGTTCATTAAATGTAATCTATTCAAGGAGTGTTATACAAATATTTGACATAATGCCATTTTATTGATGATATAACAATGGATTGTATAAATCCTTATGTATAGTTGCGACCCTTTCCAATGGATATTTCTAAACCATTAATATGGGGTCGTATGATGGTTTAAATTCCATTGTTTTGGCCTAAATGATGGTGTATGGCCATTTTATGGTACATATACAAACGTCTTCTCTAAAAATGTTGTCATAGATCTGTTGGTATTGGTCTAGTTTCTAGAAGTGTTTAAAATTTAAAGAAACATCTTAACTTATAAGATGATGTTTTAAAGATCCCACTATGATGAATTAATACAATTAATAATGAAAATTCAGTTTTATTGAATCTTTAAATTTTTCAATCCACTCGCAAGGGTGAAATTCATTCGATTGAATAATGTATGGGCTTCGTCCACATATGGATCCCAATAAAATGGATATAAATATTTAATGTTTATTTATGAAATAAAAATAATCATGCAACTCATGACCCATTCCAATAGATCCTCATTTGATGGACGTTTCATACACATTTTTCATAAACAAATTTGATGTTGGGGCTCCACTTAATGATGTTTGAACACAAGCAGGTGTTATCAAGGTGATTCACATTACGCATCTAAATGCCTTTTTGAGATACATGCTTCTTGATAAAAAAAGATGCATGATTTGAAATATTAGTAATGACTATGACAAATATTTTCACTCATATATTCCATGATATTGTAAATATGTAGTATAATGGTTTTGTGGGAATGGGGGAATTCCACATTGAGAATAGAGATTGAAAACCATTCCCTATCTCAATAATCCTATCCACATTTGGGTTCTATGAATTTCAGATGTTTCATGTACCGATGATGTTTTATCACAGCATGCATAATATATACTTATTCCCTAACATGGAATGGTATAAAATAATAATATTTATTGTTTTGTACCATTTGGATATGCTTTAATATATTTATTCCCATAAACAATGTTGAAAAGAAGGATCATACCATTGGCAGGACCATTGGTTCCATCATCATTTCTATAAATATTCACTTATACTAACTATATTCTATGGGCCAATGTATACCGATAATTCAACAAATAACCACAAAAACATTAATTATTTTAGAAAAAAATCCATTTCCTATATCTTTTTTATAGAATACATAGAATAACCCTCTAATCCCTTTAATTGAACCATACATTCATTTTATCATAACACCAACTGTTATTATCATCAGTAAAATGGGGGAAAACAGTGGATTCCTCCCAATTAGAAACATACAATGATGTTTCCATCATTATGAATTTATAAGAAAGCCATGGGAACCTCTAGATCATGACATTGGATCAAGCTCTAGTCCTCCAAAAGAGTCCCTTTTGTAAAAGAACACATGATCCCCAGTGGAATCTCCAAAAAAATCCACTGTGAGTGATAACAACTACATTGAAAAAGATTGTATGTGGGTGATATCTAGATTCAATGATATTAGTACATTAGGATTCATGTATTTGAATTGGGTTTGATCCTTGCATTTATAAAAGATAAATTTTAATCATGCACATGTATTGACAACACCTACAACCACATGATTTAGGTATGCATAGATAATCCAAAGCCCGCAAAACAACTTTTCTCCATTATTCATACCACACCATAAAATACAAGGTGAGAGGGAATTTTTCAAATCACGGAGTTAGGTATCATAAATAAATACATATTATTATATGGAACCGATTGAGAAAAATAATTTTTAAGTGCTTCTTTCAATAATTTTTTAGACCCTCTTAAAATTTAATCATTCATTTTTTTTGCATACTTGTTCATGATGCTCAAGACAACCACTTTTTTAGTTTGACAAAAAATCACATAGATCCAAACATATTTATTATTTTTATCAACCACCTCATTACCTGATGATTAACAATTATCTTTTTTTAAATGTATTATCTCTTGAGGTGATAAAAATTTATGATTTGGAATAATTAACAGATTGAATTTATGATTTATAATATTATTGGATATGAATGAATATATATATATATATATATTATTAATGAATGTCACTATATCAAAAAAAATCTTCCAATATAACAAAAGAGATTGGAAATAAGTGGAATTAACCTCTAAACCATCCACCCATGAATTATGTTTTTGTTAGATTGCATAAATATTAAATTAGAAAAATCACAAGCCATCAAGACACAAAAATAAGGAAAATATCACCCCCCCTTATTTGATGCCCCTAGTATGGTTGAATAATTTAAAGAT
Organism: Viscum album; assembly: GCA_963277665.1. Classification (NCBI taxonomy): domain Eukaryota; kingdom Viridiplantae; phylum Streptophyta; class Magnoliopsida; order Santalales; family Viscaceae; genus Viscum; species Viscum album. The sequence goes on from OY728152.1 coordinate 694,178,954, forward strand.
ACTACCATTGATATTGATCCTAATGGAGACTGAAAAATGTTCTTTGATGTTTCATCAGTTGAATAATAATATTATAATTCTCAGATGATTTAATAAAATAACTATGGAATCACAATTTGATATTCAATATATCTAAAAATTATAATTAAATATAAATTATTAATTTTATATGAATGTATTGTATATTGAATTATTAATATAGTTTGGATTAGTAGGTAGTTAATTATTGGACCTTATTATAATATGCTAGTGATTCAGGTAGGCATGCTTATGAGAACAATCAACAATACACATAGATGAGTAAATCATTTCACAAAATGGTTTCATAAGAAATTACCTTCATAAACCACATATTATTCATTGTGTATGGAATTTTAAAATCCAAGACATCTAACTACGAATTTGTTTTCTGAAATTCATGAAAAATGTACAATCAGTTGCATGAGATTAACTCTCCCAACATATGTTTTGTGAGTTTTGAATCATGCAAGATGTTCGAGGTGGAGTAGTGAAAGAGGTTGATTTCCACCTAAAAACAATGCTGGTGAATAGAAACAAGTTCCCTTACTGTTTAATTTAAATAAACCATAATATTTTATTATTTCATTCAAAAAATTGAAGGTAAATATATTTATTATTTGTGTGAAATTAATAACTACTAAAAAGAGTAGTTTTATCAATGAAGAATTTTTCGCTGAAAAATTCCATCTTTATCATCAATAAAATAATAGTAGATAAAACATATATATATCATGACAAATATTATATCATTGATATATATAGGACTTATGAGATGTTTTAATTTTATAGTTGATAAAACCTATTTATTAGAAAATAAAAAATTTATTAAATTAATAATTATGAAGAACGATTAAATTTTAGAAAAATAAAAAATCTTTATCTTTATTAAATATTTTACAATATTTAATGAATGGTTTTCAAAAATGCGTGAAATTGAATTACTAAAAAATAGTAGACACAAAAAAAATTTATTATAAGGGTTATGTTTTATTATTTTTATAAATTATTCAAGAAAATTAAAAATGAATATATTTTAAAATGGTGATGAATACATAGAAAAAATATTAAAACATATAAAACATGTACAAAAAAAATTTTATGATGAATTACATGAATTGTTAACACGTCGAAAAGGTTTATCAAAATATTAAGAAATGCATTAAAATAAATTAATTATATATATTTTAAAAATTTTAAATATATCTCAACATGTTAAATAAAAATGTATGATAATTAATAATATAAAATTAAAACATGCTAATAATATTAATAAATAGTAAAAAATGTAAAAATTGAATGATTAATTGAATTAATTGTAAAAACATACAATAATGTAAAGAATACTAAAAAATAAATTAAAACTAATTAATTATATTAATTTCGATCATTTTACTGGAAAATAACATTAATTAATGAAATTGAATTCTTATTAATCATATAAATAAATTAATATTTTATAATATTAAAATTTAGTAAATAATTATGTATTCATTAAAATTCAAAACATAATATTTTTTAAAAAAAATTGTTAAATTTCAAAAATGAAAAATTAATATTAAATAAAATCATATTAAAATTTAATAATGAATATTGAATATTTAAATAGTAATTAAAAATTGGATGTGTTAGATTAATTACATTAATTACATACACATAATCCCCACAATTTGAATTATGGCATGTCCCTTGGGGGATTTACATAGCAAGCGGTGACTCAAAAATTTGGTTATGTGGGCGTGATGTTGAAAGGCGGTGATGCCAACATGACACATGCACAGTGAAATAGAAAGTATGATGTCGGCATGACGCTACACCAAGTATTTCAGCCACATTATTGGGCCACATGGCCTTGGACCAATGTTTTATGTAATGGATCTTCCTCTACCAAGATAAAAAGTGGACGTTGATATAATAAGTACAGAATAAATACAAACACATAAAAATGCATAAAAAGGAAATAAAAAGATATTATTTACTTATAAATTTTGTACTGAGGATATAAATACACAAAAACATCAACACCCCTCACCCACCGACCAATGGGCATGTCATATCCCCTAATGGGATAACCCACCTATATTCAATAATCCCATAAACCTCCTTTTTATTATAATTTGACGTAAGAAACATACAAATTATGTACATACCACCATGTCCCATAACCCCCAACATTATAATTCACCACTATATATTTTCACGAGCGATTGGGCCTCCCCTACAAACCAATGATGGAAAGGCACATACCATGCATTGTATATCCATTACCTCACTGAACATCATGGTAGATTGTAATATATTTCCATCATACTACCAACATCTTTTCCAATATAGTGTTTGATTATCCCAATCACCAATAAAAAATCCTACCACCACATCAACTCTATGAGATTTACAGAAACATCGTTGATTCATCAAAATCTCTAAATCGAGTCCTGCAATGTCGACAATGACATCACAAGAAGACTTCATCATTTATGGAGAATAACCATAATTGATCTTGGGTCCACTGTCAACCTAAGCCCACATCATTAGTAATGAGGAGTTGTATCCCATCCAACATACAAAATCCTCCCACCCTACACATTAACCACTACCATGAAAACTATCGCTTGAGACCCGTAGTGATCACTGCCCAAATGCCACCATCCAACACTACACATATCTCAATGGAACAGACTATCGAGACTGAAATGAATGATGTTTAACGACACCATACATCATTACTCATCGTCGTGAAGCACATCCCCATCATTTGTGAATCATTAAATAAACACCTAATTGTTGGTCGGGATGGTATATGTTGGGGTTTAATTTTAGTGAAAATGGGGTGGGTTGGTTATTGACTTATAAGAATCAATTATATGTATTTCAAACATATTAAAAAGCATAAAGCATAATAATTAATAGTGAATAAATATTAATCATAAAAATTAATACAATATTGAAAATATTGAAGCATATTAAATACATATTTATTAAATTAATATAATGATTTAATTGAAACACTATTTAATGTTATTAAATAGAAAAATTAAACAAAGATATGTAAAAATATTAAAAATTATTAAATTATAAGAAATAAATTAAAAAAATTTAAAAAAAATAATTCATAATATTAATTATATTAATTGAAAAAATTAGATATTTAATAAAATTAATTTAATAAATATTATTAATATTGCACATTATTGATCTCTTCAATGTATAGATTTTATATAGAAAATATAAAATATTATTATCATTTATAATTTATAATTAATGTTAACATGTTATTATTTAACTAAATTTATACATTTTAAACTTGTATAAAAAATTATAAAAAATGAATATATTTCAATATTATGAAATGATTAAATAATAAAAACACATTAATTTTAAAAAATAAAAAATATGGAGAGATATTAAAATCCAAAAAATAAAATAAAATCAATAAATAGACATTCATATATAGATATAGATATATATATATAAATATGCATATACAAACATGTACACATACATACACAATATATGCATACAAACATTGTAAAACACATACACATACACATACACATATAAAGATACACATACACAAACATACAATTACTGACCCATGCATGTACATATATACAAATCTATACATACACATATATACGTACACATAAAACATAATAGAATACATATACAGATACACAAAAAAATTCAAATACACAAATACATACACATATAAATATGTATGAATACATGTACACAACAATTTTCATATACATAAACAACCATAAAATTACATAAACTATTACTCCGCGCGTGCATTCGCATGACACTATAATTAAATTTATATTATTAATAATGGAATACCAGTACTAAAACAAAATAATTAATATTAATACTGGAAATGTATAAAAAATGAGTGGTATATATAATGGAAATGGTACAATAGGAACTCATTTATTGAGATAGAAATCAGAGTAACAAAAAACATGCGATAAAAAAATCTAAAAATTATGCTACCAACGAACAAAAATTCAAAGGAATTTGAAATCAACCATCCACATTCCAGTAATATGTATAGGATATAATTTTTGTGTCAGATGACAAAAAATGGTCCCATCCCAGGATCTATCACAGTTGTTTTGGAGTGAAATTATCCCAAAACCCATTTCCACTGTTTGTGTATTAGACATAAAATATTTTTAAATTATAGCTGCATTGATAGAGAATAATGAAAAGAAAAGAAAGATTATAACATGTATCCTAAATTATAAATGAAAACCAATGAAATGGAAAATAACGGATGTAATAAGATACCATAAAACATGATGTTATAGGGTACCATAATATCTTTCTTGATGTTGTTGGGGATCCCATAAACTGAAAATTTGAGGCTTCTCCTTCTAATTTCCTATACTTTAATATTTGAATAAAAATGAACTCAAAATAAATTATTACATAAAAAACTGGCTGGTTATAGATCGAATCTTTGAATACCTAAAAAATCCCAGAAGCTCCTCTGTGCATCAAATCACCTACAATTATGTACAACTAGAATGCAGCACACTTGTTAGCCATATAACATGCTCAAAATCTAAAATAATTCAACATAAACTTAACTAAAAATCAGAAATTTTCACTCCAATTATTTAATGATAATAAGAGAAATTTATGAATAATAATTAATACCTATGTGAACTGAATTTTTGTGCCCATACAGGAGAAAAAAAGAGCATAACCAAGAATTTAAGAGTATTAGTAACATATTTTGAGGGAAAAAAGTTAAATATTGATCATCCTTGTATATGAAATACATAATAGAGAAATATATGTAATAGAAAAACTGAATGACTGGGAACATGAGTTAAGAAATTTAGCAATTAAAGTTACATATTGAACAATATCAAATGTAATAAGATGTTCTAGAATCCAGAACTCGATTTTGTTTCATGTTTACAGAAATCCAGGGTGCCTAAGAACAATTGTAGCCTTCTCTTCCTCAAATATAACCATAATTTCCTACATCAAACCAACCTTGAATGAGTCAAAATAAATATATGTAGTTCTTGATGAAATTTATGTAATAGGTATACTAACTGATTGGGAAGAAAAAATCAAATTGACCCCACTATTCACATGTTTGATACCCCATTCATAAAGATAAATCAATTTACAAAATTAACTTACTTCCAATGGTTATTAAATAGTCATGAACTGTTCATATTGAAATTAATTCAATAATTATTTATACGTATTTAACTCATGAAACCATGTTTGAGAATAATTAAAATTGAGTTTCAAAATAATTATATAAAAATCCATTATATGAATATAAGTGTGTATCCACATCTCGTAATGATAGTGTTCTGTATCAGATGGATATATTACCTCATTTAAGAAACTTTATATGTTATTATACAACAATTTTTAAAAAAAAACTCAATTTACTGTAGAATGATTCAAATGACATGGAATATTTGTCCCATTTTATTTGTATGCAGCTGACAGATTAAATTGAATATATGTGACAATAAATGATATTTTGTTTGGAACCATGTCATAGTAGGTAATGTAATGTTAAAAAACCATGAAAAATCTCAATAAATATGCACCTTGGTGTGCTATCCTGGATTAGGCCATTCTGACCCAGTTTATAAAAAATTACAAATTCAAATTTGAGTCTCCAACCGATGAAGTCCCCATAAGGTTTGTTCTTTGTAAGGTACTAAAACTCACTATATTAAAAAATAAATTATAACAGAAAACGTACCAGTTTTGTGCCCATGGTGGAGGCAGAAAACATTGGAGTTGAGGAGGAGCTGGAGGCGGAGGCGAAGAAAAATATGAACCTTTTGATTTCAATAAATATAAACCATCATATTTCTATTCTGAACCTGCATGTACAATTTTGATAAAAATATGAATATGAATATTTAAATTGTGAAAAAATATAAGCTACACAAATAATATTCAATGATTAATATATATAAAATTGATACTTATATAATAAAAAATATATTAAAAAATGAATATGAAACAAAAAATAACCTTCATGTAGTGGTACACTTCACGCATGTATGATTTGTTGTGTTTATAATTCCCATATCATAATCATGTGATTCATAATTCGATATACTTCTAAAATCATGTTTTGGACCACTTTTTTCAATAATCATATAATTCATGGAGAATGAATATATTCCTAATACCAAAACTCATCCATGATTATAGTGTGAACGTTAATATTGTTCTATCTAAAACACATTACTTCCAAATCTAGATATTTATAATAAAACAATAAAGATTCATCACTAACATTTTATTGTAAAATGAAAACTATAACACACTTCTAATAGTAAACAACTATTTAGAAAAAAAATAAAAAAAAATAAAAAAACTGTAAACTTGTAGTATTACCTTTCTATTTTAGCAGAAAAAAATCAGTCAATTTTATGTCTTCTTGTTTATGTATCCATTCATTTGGGTGTGCAGTTCAATAGAAAGGATTATTTTGGCCACAGTGTCTTGAGACAATTAGATATTATGTTCCACCCCATCCTCAATATTTGAATAGCACGACTGGTGGTCTACATATAGAATACAGTTTGAATTTTAATTATAAATATTGATGACAAATAAAATCATAGAATCTAAAATTAATTTAAACCACTATATTTCAATTCTAGAATAAATATGAAGCTGTATAAAAAATAGGGCTTAAAGTAGTAAAATATTAGGGGTTATCATAGGTAGTGGGAAGCAAAATTATGAGACATGGGTGAATTTGAAATGCGTCGAGGTTATAATAGTGTAAATAAAGAACAACTGTAGACACCAGCAATGCAAATCCCGACCCCAAGGATGAGCCAGAATCCTTTGGAGGTGAGGATGAGCCGAAGGCGATGGTGGAGAAAAATATTATCCTTTTGATTTTAATAAATATGAACCTATGTATTTCAATATTAACGAAAATATGATCCTGCATATTTCAATTATGAATAAATATATGTTAAACAGATAATATTTAAACATTAATATGTATAAACTTGAAATTATTATGAACCTGCGTATTTCAGTTATGAAATAAAAATGATCCTGCCTATTTCAATTCTGAACCTGCATATTTTAATTTTGAAATAAATATGAACCTGCATATTTTAATTTTGAATACATATAATTAACACATATAATATTCAAACTATAATATGTCTAAAACCGAAACATATACGATAAAAAATAAAATTAAAAATTTCATATGAAACAAAAATAAATTGTCATATAACATTTTGTATATGATATTAAACCTGATAGAGTCATCATTCCATATAATAACAAACAAAACAATGCTAAACTGTGTGAGAAAAATTACAAAATGAATAGAAAAATATGGTATAAAGGCAATATAGAAAATGGTGAACTCAAAAGGAAGTAACATTACACCACCGACAATGAAATAATAACTTTCTATGAGAAATTTAATGGGGAAATGGAGATAGATAGTTGGAGGGGTTACCACATGAAAGATTCAGGGTTTACCATATGTAGAGGGATGAAAAATCACAAGATAGAGGTGTGTTTTTAGGGAATTGATCAATGCAGGGATTAACTCACCATACATGACTCTATTCGGTGCATGATTTATCTCAATTAGGGATCTAATCATTTGAATTTGATGGAAATCATTTAGTTTTTACATAATTCTCCATCAACTACATTGATGATTTGCGATCAATAAAACTCAAAATAAATGGTCATATAAAATTAAGTATTTGAAATAAAACCATACAGAGTCATCATTCCAGAAAATAATAGTTAAAATATAGCTAAAATGAATGAAAAAAATTACAAAACTAACATAGAAATATGGGATGGAGGCAATATACCAAAGGGTGAACTCAAAAGGAAGTCACATTACATCAACGACAATTAAATCATAACATTTTATGAGAAATTCAAAGAGTAAATATAGATAGATAGCTGGAGGGGTTACAATAGTTAAAAATAAGGAGTTACCTATTGTATAGGGAATAAAAATCGCAAGACGGAGGTAGATTTTTAGTGCGACAAGGTTAAAACCGGGTAAATAAAGAGTTATAGAGATATAGACAATTCAATTTTTGACCCCAATGTGGCGATGGATGCCTTTGGATGTGCGAAGATGCCAGAGGTGGAGGTGGAGCTGACCGAGTAGATAGTGAGGACAGAGCCGATGGATGCCTCTGGAACATATTAGTGTATTATTCCCTTGATCTCTTCATGTGCAGGTTGACGCCTGCAATATATAAATAAAAAAATCTATATTAATCCTAAAAGATGAAGTGTGTTATTAAAACATTATGTGCTGAATATCACATAATGGAGACAAAACTCGCTGAATGACCACAAAATCAATCTAATATACTACCTTGAAAATATAAATTGAAGAGAATAGTTAAAATATAATCTTATTAATGCCTTGTAAGAATACATAAATATGCAGAATAAGTATTAAGGTCACCAAGAAATGGACTTGAATGAAATATCCAACTGATAAAGGACATTCAAATGGACATGAAGCGGACTACGTAAGTATATACAACATTGTATTTAAATGGACATGAATTAATAGAAAATTCAGAGTGGCACATAAGTCAGGAAGGATCACATAATGTAGCTCAATTGATGCATCAAGGCCTATTACAATCCCAAGACCTGCACACTGAGGTATTTCAGAATCATAAACTAATTTTCAATCCAACTATAGTTGCATCAATGATATTGAAAATTTAATACTTAGGGAACATGAAGGAGATATGTCTAATAGTAATACAATATATGGTAATTTTATAAGATATTCCTATCAAATTTCATGAGACAAAGTATTAGGGGTATAATTACACACACAAAATATAATAGTCAAAGAATTCGTGGAAAATAGAATGGAATACATATAGATGACAAAAATCAAATTATTCATTTGAATAACATATTAAAAAATAGTTATTCGGGCGCATGGAAACTCCTAATAGTCAATAAAAGTATAATGAGTATCAATGATAATCAATGAGATAAATAAAACATGGTGAAGACACAGGCTAAGCCCACCCCAGAGCTATTTGATCAGCCTATGATAAAAGGAAAACATATGTATTGTCCAATATTAATGGTAAAAAGTGACACAAATAATTGTGAAACCATACATAATGGAAAATACCTCAAGTAATGTTGATGTCATGTGTAAGGATAAAACCAAAAATATTACATGAAATCCAAAACTATGCAGTAAATGTAAAGAGGGAACAAAATTATGGAGCATAACCATAATTGATATTGGGTCCACCATCAACCTAACCCCATGTACTTAGTGATGGTGAGTTGTCTCCCCTCCAAAATACACAATCCTTCCATCCCACACAGCCACCACTACCATGAAACCTACCGCTTGAGACCAGTAGTGATCACAGCCCAAATGCCACCATCTAACACTACCCATCTCTCAATGGAACACACTATGGATACTGAAAATAATGATGTTCAACAACACCATCCATCATTAATCGTCGTCATGATGCATGTCAACACCATTATCAAATGTTTAAATAAACACTTTAATGTTGATAGGGATGGTGTATGTTGGGGTTTAATTTCTGGGAAAATGGGGTGGGTTGGTAATTGTCTTATAAGAATCAATTATATGTATTTGAAACATATTAAAAATCATAAATCATAATAATTAAAAATGATTAAATATTAATCATATAAATTAATAACATATTGAAAATATTTATTCATATTAAATAAATACTTATTAGATTATTTAAATGATTTAATTCAAATAATATTGAAATTTTTTTAATATCAAAAATAAATTTTTTTTGTAAAAATATTAAAAGGGATTAAATTATAAGAAATAAATTTCAAATAAAAATTAAAAAAGTTATTTCATAATGATTATTACATGAATTGATAAAATATGAAATTTAATAAAATTAATAAAATAATTATTATTAATACTGCAAATTATTGAAGCCTACAATGTATATATTGTATATATAAAATATAAAATATTATTCACATTTATAATTTTTAATTAATGTTAACATGTTATTATTTAATTAAATATATAACGATTTAAACATATATACAAAATTATAAAATTTTAATATATTTCTAATTTATTAAGTTATTATATAATAAAAAAATTAATTATTAAAAATACAAAATATGGGGAGATATTAAAAACCAATAAATAATATAAAATCTATAAATAGGCATACATATACAGATATATATATATATATGCATATATATACATGTACCCATACATACACAATATATGGATTCAAATATTAAAAAACACATACACATACACATAAACATTCACATAGAAATATAAATATACACATACTCATATATACAATTTCTTACCCATGCATTAACATATATACAAATCTATACATATGAATATATACATACACATCCAATATAAAAGAATACATATACAGATACACAAACTAATACAAATAACAATGTACATACACATATAAATGTATAAGAATACATATACACATGAGTTTTCATATACATAAAAAACCATAAAATTACATAATGGTACATGTGAATATATACACATATATACAAATGACTGTATACAAACATAAAACATTAACATACACATATACACAGACTATTGCACATACCCATGTACATAAACATGATGATATAAATACACATTTATATGCATGCACACATAGATGATGATAGACACATATACTTACACATACTCATACCAACAAATATAAACATAAAATCACAATCACATGAATATTCAAAAAGACATACACCTTCATATACACTAATACATACATCTGTGCAGATACGTGTAGATACAATACAAATTTATAAATACATACACGTACAAATACATATACTCATACACATGGACATACAAATATGTATGACATAAAAATAAAATTACATACACATATATACATATATACAAACTCACACATACAAACTATTGATGTACATAAACACATGCACAAATAACACAACACAATATATTCATATACAAGAAACACAATCATAAACACACACATACAGATACATAGATACAAATGCATATACATATATTATTAAATGTTATATGAACTATGTAAATATATTTTACTTTCTTATATATAATTTTTGAAATAAAAAAATTATTTAAAAATTGAAATGAACTTATACATATATATAAATATATTTGTGTTAACTTATTCAATGTGTCATTTAGCAACCGTAATAAAAACTACAGATAATTTTAGGACATTTATAATTGTTATAAAAAATAATATAGAAAGAGAACAATTTTATTTGTGCTTTTTTAGAAGTAGTGTTGAATAAATCACGATATGAAGTAGTCTAACTTAAATATAAAAAACTAGGGAATTTCTAATGGGAAAAACATTGATTTTAATCGATTTGTAAAGTTAAATGATAATTATCAATTAGTATTAAATCCATAATACAATGAATTATGATTTTATAGTATTATATAACTTATAAGAATAAATTAATTGTTTTTTTCAATATGGTTAAAAAATACATTAATATTTGTAAACTGGTTTTTCATGTTAGATAAATCAACATATGAAATGATTTTTCTGTCATAGAGTGTTGGGAGGGAGGGATTGGTCATAGTGTGTCCCTTTTTGGTCAATGATTTAGCATTCATTTAACTATTGGAATAAAACTTTTATAATACCATTATCAGTGAGCTTTATACATAGTAGAGGTGAATGATAGTTTGGGGTCGATAGCGTTGTTTCCAAATTTCTCTGTCCTAATTGGTTGCTTCCTATATGAGGAATTACACAGATGGGGGAAGAGATATTGATATACATATTCCCACATATTTCCTAGAAGGTTTTTTATATGGTGAATTTTGGTAGATCATCTGAGAAAGGGTAGTGATGGATGCATGAATTATCGATGAGGTGTCTTGGAAGGATATGTAATGAAGGGAACGGGATGAGGGTAGTGACCGTAGTAGGCTTTGTCAATTTTTCTCGGTGAAAGATCATTTGAGAAAGGGAGGTGGATGTTGTAGGAATTGTCGATGGGGTTCCATGGAATGTTTTTTGAGAATTGGTGGAGATAGACTTATACATCTTCCACATGTCTGGCCCGGTTGGCAATGTCTATGGGGCACTGTGATAGGTGGTGGTGGTGACCATCAATATAGGGTCTATTAATGGGGAATTGTGATAGGTATAATGGCCAGTGACTATGTTAGCAATTGTCTATGGGGTGTTGTGTTAGGATGTTAGATAAAGTGATGAGAAAGTCATATGTATCTTCCCCATGGTTGTCCTAGTAGCTGTTGTTGATGGGGCACCATGGATGGTTCTCCCATAAAGGGAATTGATCGTCATATCCATCTTCCCACCATCTATAATAGTAGGAATTGTCAATGGGTCATCATGGCTGGTTGTATGAGAGAGTCTGGGGAATCCAACAATGATAGAGGGAAACAGCTCGGGCCTTGGCCTTTGTCTATGTAATAATGATGAAATATGATGTAGTATATAATGGGGGTTTTAAAACCACATACATAACCTTCTTCAGGGACCATAACATCATCTTAATGCTCTTCCAATGCATCTATATTTTTTCAACCAACTCTATAGTACGCCTAAGACACAAAAACTCATAGAATTGATCAATTTTGGCAAACATTGTCCTGTGTGTGTGTGTGTATTAACCTAACAAGTCCACATACCAGCGTTGAATAATATCAATGATCTCATTACTGTCACAATTATTTCTCCTCCAAATTACATTCCATAATATTATTTTAAATTTGTGGTCTAATGTTTTATGACCAAATTATGGAACATGTGCAATTTTTTATTTACATTATATATATGCCAATTTATTTGTACATGGAATAACAAAAAACCCATGAGCAAATATTTTCAATATGTGCTATAAAAAAGATACGTGGAATTCTATATACATAATTATAAATAAAATACATTATAAATTTTTTAAAATATATTATATCAATTATGTTTTATTAAATAGAAACATAGTACTTTTTAAATCACATGTATTTCATAAATCAGTGATAATATTTATTAATATTTCACATATTACATATTTTACACCCATTATATTTAACAAATAAACACTACTATTTATTCAAAATATATATATAAATTGTATTATGTTCATAATTATTATAAAAATGTAACATGTATTATATAAATGAATAATTTGAACTATATAAATGTAAACATTCAAAGTTCAAACATTTATATTTATACATTATATTAAATTATTTTTCACTAAATTTAATACATATATATAGATTATAATTAAATAGTTTTAAATATTATTAAAATATTTATTATAAATCATAGTCCATATTATTATGTCATTAATATTAATATTAGAAAATAATATTTTTTATTAATATTGTAGATAAAATTATTTGAATGTCTAATGAATTTTTATTAATAAATACAAGGTATAAAGTTAATTTATAATATATTAATGTTATAATATGATATTTATTTAATTTATAAGTATGTATATAATCATGAAATTTATATATTATATATTAATTAATGAGTATTTTATTCCGAAATTCGTTTTTTACTGTTTTCAAAAATACCATTTTTACATGTTAAATTGGAACCCTCACAATGGACCCAACCATAAAAAACCAAATTTAAAATTCATATAAAAAACAAAATATTCAATTGAAATGTATTTTTTTTATGATAAACTGAATCATGATATTGTTTGCGTAGGAGGGAGTGATTTTTCATGTGATGTATCAAATCATGAAAATTATACCATTCTTTAATTTTTTTTATTTTGATTGTGGATGTTAAGGAAGGAATGCATTTGGATTAGAGCATATCATTTTTATTCGATGATACTTTTTGGTGATGATGAGTTTAATGACAGTTTCAAATTTAGTAGAAGCACTTGGGGGTGAATATCCTTAATGGATTTTTCAGGTTTGATGCATCATTTGCAAATTGTGCAAGGCGTAAACATCATAACTATCAAAACATTTCCATCAAATATTGAAAAATGACCATAATTCATATAGGATATTATGCATGTTAAATTGATGATTAATTTAAATCATTTCATAATAAATTATACCTTATCTTAGGAAAAGTTTTCAATATATTATTTAATAACGCAAAACATATGATGCACCCAATGTATCCATCTTCTCCATAAGATATATCGTCTTGGTTTATGAAATAAATTGTAGTCCATGTGTCATGATGGAAATTAATAAATTTCCTAAATCCTATGTACCATTACACATATCAATATATTAGAATATAAAATTACACATAAACATTATAAATTCTTATAGGGGGTTATTTTCTCATAATCTCTTATCTTGAATCCATCATCGAACACACCTCAGTAGGTGAGCGGGTTGATAAATTTTGATGCAAATAAAAATATAACATGTAGAGGTATATGTTTCTGAGAAACCCACAAAATAAATATAGAAGTATAATTGTGGTGGATGAGTGGTAAATATCACAGTATTATCCAATTGATGTGTTCCTATGAATAGGACCACCACCATATGGTCTCTATTTATGACTTCTTACATAAATGAATAAAAAAGTTACCATCATCATCAAATTATATTTTCTTCTATAACCATCTATGGAAAAAAGTCAATTTTATAAAATGTGGATCAATGTGATACATGGATGGCATTACAAAACAATAATTAATACATTCAAAGCTTGGATATAGAGAAAAAATTCCCAAACATTTAAAATCCCAATATGTTAAGATTTTTATAAATATTAATCAATTAATATATAGATTAAAATATTTTGAGATATAAGACTATATAATTTTTTTAAAGCACATTATCACATTCTATGAGAGTCAAATATGTGTCAAAACATTTTACATAATCCTACATAGGTATTTCACTTGAAGCCTAATTTTTGGAAAACCCTACACGAGTCCCCCCCAAAAGGGATATATATGTTTAATATTTTGAAACGTGTTCCTAAAATATTATAATCCCATTTTTATGTAAAGGAATTTAATTTTGTTTTAAATATTATTGAATATTAATTTTCATGTATTGAATGAAATTCAAGGTGAAGTATAATTTCTAAACATATGTGTGGTTTGTCTCAAAATGATTATCTGGATATTCTAATCATTCGTACACTGAAATGGGGTTAACAAATTTTAGAATATCATTATGTGAAACATACCCTTAATAATATTTGTGAATATCAATTTGACAATTTTAATATTCAACAAAAATGATGATATATTGGGTGCCGGTGATATCTGTTTCTGTTGAATTTAATGCCCATCATATATCTCATGGATGATTGAATGGAAAAAATAATTCATGTATATATCAAAATAGTTTTCGTTTCCTAAGGAAACACATGTAGATAGTTCTTATTATTCGTAAAATAAGGTGATCTTGAACATGATCCCATAGATGGTGAGAGATTCTTATTATAATTTCATCATGTATGATGATGCAATTATTTGTAACCTACTAAATAATAATTTGAAATAGTATCTTATATATACAATATATTTTGGTATCATTCATAAATGATGTTACTTATAATTTAACAAGATAATTGCTGTTCATGTAGATAATTCATATCATGTATCATTGCAAAAATGAAAATATTAAATGGATTGTTGTTTATATTCCTTGAAAAGATTGAAAATGTGTTTATTTTTTTAATATTATCCCACAGAGAAGTGGAGATACATGGAACACATAGCATATTAAAAAATAACTCACAATATTGGAGGAAGGAACACTTTTAGGGATATATTTTATATTTCATTAAAAATTATGTTGGGGATTTATTTATTATGATGATCTAACCTCTAGATGCTGAAATTTTCTCATTTTTGGCATTTAGTATGATGATAAATGATGTGGTTGTTTTGGGAGAGATTAATATGAAAAATAATATCTAGAGTTCAGACATGATTCTATCTTGTGTGAAGTAGTGGTATTGGATTAATGATTCTTTAAACAAAATCCCCATAAACAAGAATCTATATCAAACATTTGTATATTACTCACAATGGGGTGAATGTCATAAAATGGATCCCTTCATGTTAAATTCTATTTATAGATATTGGATTCTATTATAATAAAATTCATAGGTAAAATAATTCTTGTTGAAAATAGAGTGAGGAATTAATTTATATATACATGTATGTATGATAGAAAACATCTTAAGAAAATGGAACCCTCCTCTTCCCAGAAAATGAGAAATGACTTTTCAATACCGAAAAAAAAGATGTTGGATGAGAACATACTTGGGATCCAAAGCCATGAATCAATGGAGTAGATTGATCAAGGATGGAGCACAACCAAAAAAAATAGTCACGTGACATTAATTGATGATAATTACTGTATAATATAAATTTATTCATATAAATATAAATACAAGATTCATTGAAAAGAAGTTGTATTTACTCAAAACTATCATCAACATATTGAATATTAAAAATATTCACCTTTCTAAAACGTATTTTCATATAACATTTTTCTTTTTATAATTATCTGCATTAAAAATCATGGTTTATCTAAATACATTTTAATAGTGATTCCTAATAATCAATTAATTTAATTGAAATATGTATATTTCTCTCTAGGAGAATGTTTTTTTCTGTTAATAGTTCCCCATTCGGTAGATGTTTGATGTATTTACATTGGTATATGAGATGTTATATTTGAATTTTAATGTATCATTAAAAATCAAATTGTAATGAATTGTTGATATAATAGATTTTGATATATCATTTACTTGTTGTATGTCTTATGTTATTGTGTTTGCATATCATCGAGTCAAACTAGACACATTGTGTGTCAGATCGATGTGCAGTTCATTCATTCAACATCATGAATTTTTAATGATATTTATTATAAATAATCATGAAAATATGAGTTTGTTTGATAGGTTTTTTGAAGGTGATATTTGTTTTTTACTAAAATTTTATTTCAAAACTAATATAACACACATTTTTTCATACTAATATCATCATTCATTTGATTTATTTTCGATCATTTCCAAAAACATCACTTATTACATATTAATAATATTCATGAATTATTAAGACAATGTAAGTATTTTTTTTGGGTTTTATAGTAATTTATAGCTTATTTTATCCTATATATAATTTTTAAACTAAATAAACATATTTTAATTCATATTGGTCACACCATGCATCAAATTGAGCTATTTATGATTTTTACATTTCCAAAATGTCATATGAGCCTTTTTTTCAAAGTACCAAAATAATTTTATTGAGTTTTGTCATCATTGAGTATGTCAAATTAATTTTTCATATAAATATTTTTTATATAGAACAGAACATATTAATTACTTTAAAAATTTTAAAAAAACACCACTAAACACAATCATGTCTACTAAAGACGATATACCACTATGAAGAGAGAAAATAGTGTAAGATAATTGAATATTAAGGAGAAATGTTGAGGGTTTTTTTGGATTCTTTTTTTTATTTATGTAACTTTGATATCAGGTATGATTCAGGGTGTTCTTGGGTGATGTTTTTATGAAACTAGGGAACACAGGGTATAGGTGTGGTTAGCCCACAGTTTCGACAAACTAGGAAGATATGGGAGGTTGTCCCCGTTGGTGAATTATATTATGAAAGATGTCCAATGAATTATTATTGGTAGTGTAATATTGCATGGTTGATGCATAGTTTGGCCTAACCATGTGGCCTCACACTTCAAACCATGTACATGGCCCATCTATTCCAAAAAATGGTTTTAAAACCACTTTGGCCCCTTAAACCTCCTTAATCCGACCTTGGACTGGGCTGGAAAATTTATAGGATTTTTGAAAGATGATTGAAGGAATTCCAAGGTGATCTGAACACCTATCCTTGAGATCAAAAGCTTATATTGATGATCTTCTCACCTCTAGGTATGTGGGTTCCATCCTAATGCTTCTATACTTGTTTTTCATATAATATCTAGATCTTTTAATGGACGATCTTCCATGTTTTCATGGATCTAAACATATGAGTTGAGATATATATAACGACCCAACATTACATAAATTATTAGTACTTCAAAATTGAATTAAAATTATTACAATATATAAAAAAAACCATGAATGGACCGTATATGTATAGTGTCTTTAGAAATTGGGAAACATAAACAACTGGTTCATAAAGCGTCTACACTGTCTCCCATTTATTTCATCATATCTATAGTCCCTTTTGGCATATCGTACATAATAAACTTCTTCCTGACCTGGGGAAAGAAAACATACAAAAGGGTGATCTCAAATGCTCAGTAAGGGTAAACAAAATAAATATCAATCACATCATATTCATAAGAACATAACTTTTTTGAAATCATACCCTGCAAAAGAGATCATAATTTCATAACATGGGATAAATCATGGTAGTGAAATATAATCATAATAATCATCACACAAAACATGAAGCTTTGTGGTAGACACACATAATCATAGAGAATCATTTCTTATTAGTCAATACTAATTACCAAGACTATCTTAGTGGACAAATTCCATTTCTGAACCGAGTTCATTCCTCGTTTCAGTCCTGTTTCACTGAACCGGTTTAACCTGTCGTTCCAGCCATGTATATCTCATGAGATATAAAATCATTACCCAATGCATTGAAAGGAGATATAGGTCGCACCCATCTCATAATGATACTATTCGTATGTGTGCCACAAAATCAAAAACCATACATTATAGCATAACCCATGTAATAAAAATGGGATTCTTAAACATCATTAAATCCGAAAACAATTCATATAAGATAAAGGAATTCATAAAAATAATTCCATCACAACATAATCAAATCAATGTAATAATAGGGATAGAAAAATAACCCTTTATTATCTTAGATGGAAAATAATTTTGATAAAACACTTGAACTCTATTCTTGAGGAAAATATCCTTTCTACTTCGTAAACACTTTTAATTTCATATCATGTCATATAATTCTAAACTAAAATAAGTTTATTAAAAATAAACTTGAAAACATGTCAAGGAAGCTCTTGTAAATAATGTTTTAAAAATCCATTCATGCCGTATATGTTAAAAAAAAATTCTTCTCGTACTTTTGTCGAAAAAGTCTAAAGGTACCTCGTACGAAAAATGACAAAAGATTCCTTTCATATCTTTTACTAAAAACTCAAAGTAGGGTAAAATTGATTTAAAAAATTTTAGTTGGATGGAAATAATATTATATATTGAGGAAACAAGGATGTAGATGATAAAATACACCCCAGTAAATTCCAAAGTATAAACAATCTCGGATAAAAATTAGATTGTGGTATTTCCCTTACCTTAGGTCTGATTTGCTTCGTAGGTGTCTGACCCTCCTGTATAATCATTTGAATAATGTTATTGAATTATTTCTGAATCATAAGTATTTTTATGATATCATATATGGTCATATTCATAGCTTATTATTAGTAATATTTCATTGCTACTTGTTATTCGGGTGTTTATTACTTTTTGTTCTTATGTGTGTTTTGTCGAATAAATTATTATTCTTCCTTTTATGATATAGATAACTCATTTCCCGAATGGAATTATTGTAATATATGTCATATTTATTCACTCAATTCATTTATGTAATCATTATTCAATGAAAATAATGTAGATCGAGTCACATCACATCGGGGAGACGGTATTCTGTATGTACGCACAAGCGATGATATCGTTCCCATGATCATGGAATTTTATTGGAGTGTATGTATACAATTTCAGAATAAATATCACTTTAAAATAATCAAATATATTGATTCTTTAAACCATTATCTCATCCAATTTAGGTGGTGGTGGAAAATAGATTAAACCATGGAGTGGAGAGGATATTCCATATGTACGCACGCGCGGTGATTTCATTTTCCGTTGGATGGATAGATGGTGAAAGAGGGATGTTTCATACTTATAATAACATATAATTGTCTGAGTGATACTTATGTTATTACATAATGATGAAAAAACCAAATAATAGAATGTGGAAAAAGAAATAAAGACGAATGAATCGGTAACGGACATTACCTCTTCTTTGAAGCGCCACTTTGAGACCTCCTTCTAGGGAAGTAAAATTGGTCTTTGAAGAGGACCAGGACCTCTAGGATGTTTCTAGGGATGTGTTGAGGAGAAATTGGCACGGTTGTCTGTGCTTGAAGGCTCAATGTGGCGTGAGGATGTGAGGGAGGAGGTGCTCTTTTATAAGGGAGGAGAGGGGAACCTTTGGAAAAACTAAAAATATTATTTTATTATAAATCCATATTTGGTTTTAAATAGCTCCAAATTGATTTATTTCCAAGCTAATATGGGTATGGGTCGAAATCATCTCATCCAATAGAAATTATTCATGTTTATTTTTCTATTTTAACCTTATCATTTAGATTTAACGTTAAGTTAGATAATTTTACTTTTACAGTGTCTTTTTGTTTTCGTACACTATAAGGTTTATAATCATTCTATAACAAGCCTAATGAACCCCAAGTTTTTTATTATTAATAGAAATATCATTATCTAATTCATCTGGAAGAACCTAAGATTTTTAGTAATAAAATAACAATTAATAATATAATATTTGTTTTAAAAACTATTTTATGTCAACTTTGACACTATTTGGTAATTGATTTTTGTGAAAATCTTAACAGAAATATTAGTTCGAAAAAAGTGACTTAAATCAATAATAACATGTCATATTAACAAATAAAATTATTGGAATTCATAAAAAGTCTCAAATTGCATTTATTTGAGTTTTTATAACATCAATTATGTCAATATTTCATTAATAAGATAATTACTACATCATCATTGTGTCATAAACAATTTTAATTTTTAAATGCATAAAAATTAAAAATAAAATACCATTATGTATTAAATATTTTTATATTTCTAATGAATATTTGTAGTACAATTTATCTTATGTATATCCCTATATTAAAAATGGTTTAGTTATAAAACATTGATTACAACTATTTTAACCCTTCTTTATTTAAATTAATAATAAATGTTCTAATATAATACAAGTGGGACTAAATAGTCATATATTATTCCTAAGGTTGTTTTTGGAGGAGTTAAACTTATCTAATGGAATTAGGACATGTGTTAGGGTAATAATAATATCATTTTAACCATAATTACCCTATTTACTTTTAACCGTGATAAATAAAAGTAAAAATTTATTATTAACGAAAAATTATTATCATCTCATTGAACCAAATTTTACATACTTACATCAACCGTGTCTCTCACATTTTTGATAAAAGTGGTAAAATGAAATTTTTTGTAAATTTGCAAATTTTCATAGAAGGTGGGTAAAAGACGGTGAAAAGTTTAACAAAATTTTATATATCTAAAATTATTATAAAATGAATCCAATGAATTGAATTTAACTAATATAGGTATTCTGTATCAATTTTGACCTAACATAAATTTAAATAAAATATATAATTATTTAAATAAAATGTTGGTTTTTATAAAGTAACCAGTGTTTTCAATATTCATCAAAATTTGAATGTTTTCTGAAAAATACAAAAATTTCACCATAGGAAAATTTCGATATTCTGAATCCAAAAACGATTCCATTTTGAAAAATAAAATTTACAAAATATCAAACAGTGGTTATTAATATTCATAACGGCTAGTTTTAATAATATTTTAATAGCATATCGTTGTTTAGTGAAACTCGGTATAGCGTACTACGCAAGCTATCAAGGAAGGTCGTTATTACGTGTAAAGAAATACAAGCTAGTGTTTTGTGTAGTGAAAGATTCCTTTGATGATTTATATAAAATAAGAAAAATATTTATTATAAATGTCTCGTGTGTTGCATTCTACCACGTATAAACAATCTCGGATAAAAATGAGATTCTGATATTTCCCTTACCTTAGGTCTGATTTGCTTTGTACGTGTCCGAAGCTCCTGTATAATGGTTTAAATAATGTCATTTACTTATTAAAGAATCATATTCATTGTTATGATATCATTTATGGTTCACTTATGACATTATATTACCCGTTCTTTTGTAAATTCCATGTTAAAGAAGCGTTTTGGGTAAAATCGTCTCATTTGTCGTTCGTGTTTTTAACTTGTAATTATTCATATGATTACTTAGATCATGATTACTTAATTCCATAATATAAAACATGATTTATATATATATATTCATAATACACATATATAATAAATCAGTAAATGGAAAGAAATACACCGTTCATGGAGACGGTAGTCCGTACGTACGCATGAACGCTGTTTTCGTTTCCTTATTGAATTGAATGGAATTATGTAGATGACATACATATAAATATAAATAATTCCAGTATTATTAGGTCATATATTTCATTAGTACTTATTATATATACTTTATAATCATTCATGAATGGTTAATCATTGAGAGTGAATCTCATCGCGTCGTGGGGACGATATTCCGTACGTACGCACGCGCGGTGATTTCCTTTTTCCGTAGGATGGATAGAAGGTTAATTAGAGTTGTTTAATATTTATAATAACATATCAGTATATAAGAAATACTGATGTTATTACTTTATCATGAAACAACTAAATAAGAAGAAGTTGAAGAAGAAAGAAATTGAAAAAGATCGGTAATGGATATTACCTCTTTTTGACGCGCCTTTTCTTAGCCTCCACTTAAAGAACTAAGGATGGTCTTTGAAGAATAACAGGACCTCTATGATGATACTAGAGAAGTGGAGAAGGGATTTTGGCAGGGTTTGGCCGAGCTTGAGTGCTCAAATTGGTGTGAGGAGGAGGGGGAGGAGGTACCCTTTTATAAGGGAAGAGAAGGGCACCTTAGGAATTCTTAAAAATATTAATTTATAATAAATCTAACCCCACTTAAAAACCTCCAAAAATGACTCATATTCGAAGATTATATGAGATAGGGTTGTAATATCATCAACCAATCAAATTTAGACATGTTTGGATCTTATTTTAAACCTTATCATTTTGATTTATCCTTATTTAATCTATTTAAGTTTATTTGTGGTAATAAAATTCGAAATTTTAAATTATAACAAATAATTACTTATTTGTTGTGAATTTTCAATAATTTTTTACTTTATAACATTATAGACCATATAAATATAAATTTATAATTTTTAAATATTTTTGTTATTTTTAAACAATTTTATAATATGTTATTTTTGTAAAATAACAATAGTGTCAATTTTGACACTATTCATTTATTTGAATTTAAATAAAATATATACAGAAGATATGTTCGAAATAAAAGCTTTAATATATTAATAAAAGGTCATATGTATCTATAAAATTAGTTTATCACATAAAATAGTTCATATAATATTTATTTTATTATTTTTAAAACCATTTATTTGGTTTTTCTCTTAATAAAATAATTACTACATCATTTTTGTATAATTATTTAATATACTAATTTGTTGTATAAAAATTTAAAATAAAATTCTATGATGAAGATAAATATATTAACTTTCACAAGAATGCTTTTACTCGAATTTATCATCTTAAAATAACAATATTTAAATTGTTATATTTATTAAATTATGAAGGTGACAACTTTGGCATCATTTAAAATAAAATAATATAAGTGTCATAATCGCTTTTATAAGGCTCCAAATGGTAACATATTCGACCATTGGATGCTTATGGTTTACATTTACATGTCCAATAAGTTTTGGTTAGGTATTTGTGCATTTTATGGTCACTATTAGTTTAAGAAAAACAATATTCTTGATTTTTCACTAGATAAACAATTTCTGCATCACTATTGTGTCATAATTAATGATAATTATTTAATGCCTAAAAATTATAAATAAATTTATATGATGTAGATAATTTCATTAGATTTCTGGAGACTATTTATTTTCGAAGTTTCATTAAGTTTATTACTAAATTAAAATTAATATACTTATAAAATTTAAGAGAGTGACATGTTTTCACTTTCTTTGGTTTTAATAATAATTAAGTTATTTTCATGGACAAATGTCCATTAAATGATTCTAATCCGACCCATAGGTGATATTGGTCAACTTTTAGTCATCCAATAGGATTTTGACATTTGTTAGGATAATTTTAAAATATTATATTTACCCTTAATTACCTGATTTACCTTTAACTATGGTAAATAAAATTTACCGTAGTTACTATTCATAATTCCCAAAAATAAAAAGTAGCTTATTAACATAATTTGGACCCACTGATTCCAAATATGGAATCCATTTTTCAAAATTCAATACACAAAATATGCAGAAATTAAATTAAAATTAATCCTGTTGTCGAAAGAAAACGGGTTTTTCTTTAAAACATTGCAAAAGATTGAATTGATTTAACCGACGAATTCAAGGTAAAATCAATGCTAATGACATAAATTATATTAAATGGTAAAAATATATTATATTTATACTTTAAAACCATTCAATATTATAATTTAACCACATAAGATATTACGATGAAAAAAGTTGTTTTTAATTAAAATATAGCGTGTTTTTACTATTCATTAAAATATGAATGTTATCGGAAAAATATCAAAACTTTATGTAATGTAAATTTTTATATCCTGATTCAAAAGAAGAATATTATTTTGTCAAATTGAACATATAAACATGTCAAAAACCAGATTTAAAGTGGGTGCGCCATCCAAAGGCGGCAAAACTGCATTTTTTTAAAAATACTTATTTTACCCGAAAAGTTATTTTGTTCTTATACCATGTTCTAGAAATGTGTAAGATGAATAATAATGTTATAAAATTCAAAATTTAGTTAATACTATTCATAACGTCTAGTTCAAGACAATATTATAATAATATAACATTGTTTATTAAAACCCGGTATTGCGTACAACACACGCTATCGAGGAAGGTCGCGATCGCGTGTAATGCAAGCCAAGTCAGGGTTGCGTGTTGTGAAAGAATCCTTCATTGTTTCGTATAACAGAATCCAACCATATTTCATTTATACATTTAATATATATATATATATATACTCAATGTTGCGTAGAATAACTATTATCAAAATTATGTGTAACACGGTCCAAGAATAGTGTTGCGTATACTGCAAGCTAATACGGTGTTGCGTATAGCGCAGGGTAATCTTGGTGTAGAATACAACATAAGACATTAATGAAATTAAAAAGAATATTTTTCATAAAATCTCGGGCTGTTACATATATGATGTTGGATATGTCAGTGTACTTGTTATGGCCGTCTAACCAACGCATGCATTGATGGTCATATTCATGTTCACCTAGCCTTGTCTGTGTCAAATTACATGTTGTTCCTCTATGCATTTCCATTTTCTTGTGTCCATGTACATTCTGAAGCAATTAAAGTGCCATCATGGATGGGCTACATGCTATGTGGTACGATCACACACCATGTGATCTATAACCGCATTTGGAAACCTGAGACATCGTTGAGTGATCCCCAAATGGATTTTAATACTTAAATAAACACACATTCCTTATTGATATTATATAGAAATATTGTTTATCTTCCACATAATCTACCACATTACCATAGCCACATCGTACACCAGAAATGCTGTATTATGGGTCTACCATGACTCATGTGGATATTGATTATAGATTTGGGAATCAAATGAACTTGGTATTCATCCATTCACAATTACCAGAGTATTTTTATGCGTCTATTGAAAAAACAAAGAACAACCAATTATTTCTCAATTTTTATTGATGTATACATCATCATCATTGGTTACTTAGTTTTACACTCTATCACATGTCATACCTATAGTTTCGATTGTTTACACTAATGTATAGTGACAAAAAAATCATAAAACTAGTATTCTTAAAAACATTAGCCCAAATAAATACAAATTATTGTATAATAATGTTATGTTGGAGAATACCATAACAAATAAAACATGACAAAATAATATGAACCATTTTCCATTTGGCCTTGATTCATTTTCATATAATAAGACATAAGAAGTGCTATAAATAATAAAATCAAAATTAACTGCTCAATCAATTTAATTCAACTAATGATATATTCCTTTACTCTTGTTGTGGAATTGATCCAAGTTTTTAAAATATTATGAATCATTATGTAAATTAAACAATCAAACATCCTAAAATGTGATTGGATTAATTGTTCATGTAGAAATATTTTTTCTCCATTGTTGATGATATCAACCAACTCTATTGTTGCAATGAACCATGATCTGATCCAGATTTGTTCTCATTCACCGATAATTATATCAAATTGTCACCTAAATCAAAAGATATTTAGATTCAATCACATAGTAAATATTAATAAAATATACAAAGAGTAGAAATCAGACGATATGTCAATATAAACACAACAAATAAATTAATTGTTTTGGTTTTAATTTACACTGAACGTGATTTTTAAAAAATGACCAATGCCAAAAATTATTATGGCAAACCTACGATAAAACCTACACACTGAACACAATTGTGGCATCATATTTCCAATATGGTCACCAATTTAGGATTCATTCCCATTTTTTATTGTAAGAGAATGTGTGTGACATTTTATAAATTTAATATATTTTAAAAAACTATTCGATACATCGAATCGAATATTGTCCCAATGCCTAGTATTGAAAATAATCCATATAATATCAAAAAATAATTCACATGATATATTATTCATTAAATTCTCACAACTATAGGGGTTTTCATCCAAAAAAGTGAAAAACCTACTAAAAACGATTAGGGTGCTCAGCTCATATCTCAGTCTTAAGTCATAGGTACTCCCACTAAGATTCATATACTTATACTGGATACGTACATGGGAAATAAAATACCAAATGAATTATACTGTCATTCCATTCCTTAATATCAACTCGTTACTTGGAAAATATATATCCATCATCAATTTCCCGCTCAACTTATTCGATAACTAAAGATGGTTCTTGCACATACCTCGTTAACTATGACATGTGAAAAATTTCATGTACCTGGTCCAACTAAAGTTCTTTATATAATAGGTACTCCAATAGGAGAACTAGACCATAAGTCAAATAGTAAATAAAAAAAACTTACAATAGAAAAAGTTCCAAAACAGGTAAAATTGATCATGTCCCTAAGGACACCACTCACAATGTCCAAAGATCAATAGTTAGAACCTCCTATAATGGATCCATTTCTAAATCTCAATCATATAAGAATGTAATTTAAAATAACTAGAAGGAACGATTAGGTTGTAAACCAATTCCCAATAGTAATTCTCCCAAAGACACCATAACAAGCTAAACATATTAAATTATCCATGAAAGTTATTTCAAATTTCAATTAATCTGGTTTGGAAATTCAAAAGAATAATGAGAAAAATAATGCATTAAAATTCAAATATATAAATACATTTGAAATTTGTACTTCACAATTCAAATCATTGAAATACTTCTGAAATGATACAATTACCTTTAAAAATGGTGCATTTCACAAATGGATGTTTTCACATATGTATTATAAAATTATATAAAAAAATATTATATAAATCACAATGAATTTAAAATAGTTTATAACAATGGAATATATACATTAAAAATGAAATCAGGGTAAAAACATGGTCATATTCCCAATTAGGTATGATAGTTCTAGAATATAGTGACCCAACACTACGAAATTTCAAATATTTACATATTCCCCATTAGGAAAAAGTCCAAAGAGTACTCACCATCATTTTCTAACATATGTTTTTTGATGTTATGATTTTTTAGAATGTTTTAAGTCATAATGTTCCACACAAAATAAATCACTAACTACCTAATTCGTGAATGGGCATTAATATAAAACAATTATGATACATTTATTTCAAGATTATATAAATTTAATTAAATCGTATTCTCCCTTTAAAAAATTTAAAAAAAAATCTTTAAAACACATAATGTGTTTTTAATAAAAAAAATTGACTTATCACCTATATTAGAAACAATGTTTTCTATCAAAAACCAATTTAATCAATTTTCCAAAAATATTTATTTGAATCCAAATCTAAAAATCCACAAACCAATTTCAAAATTAAACTCTATAATTAATTTTTCAACATATTCCATCTATTTCATAACAAACTTCCAATTAAATGGAATTGGGGGTTTTAAAAAACCACCAAATCTATTTCATCAATAATTTACATCAATTAAACACTTAATATAAGATCATATTATGGTTCATATACAAATAGTTTCTCAAAAATCGTTTGTATAGGTCCAATTTCTTATAAGGATGAAAATGGATTTATCCTTCAAAACCAATAATCCGTTAGTCTCTAAACCACATGATGATACATTTACACCATTAATAATGAAATTAAATCAAGATTCCGTGATGACATTTTTACATCCTCTCTCAATGGAGAAAATAAATCCATTGAATAACGAATAAGATTCTGTCACTGTTGGACACCAAAAATAATTTATAGAAATAATTCATATTGTGATAATGAATCCTAAATTATCATGTACCATAAGACCAAATACAATAGAACCTCTTCCGATTATTATTTTACCTACATTAATCATAATCGCATTGGATGGTGGTGGGGCTCCACTAACAGAACTGAGAATTATGGAAGGGTTTATTAAGGTGATACTCATTACACTTCCAAATCATTGTCCACAATATAGCCTACATGATCCTAAAGGAGTCTGGTTACTTAAATGTCGGTAAAAACTACGTAATATAATTTTTACCATATAAACTACGATATTTTATAGAGGAAGAATACTATATTTTGAGGATGAAAAAGTATAATTTGAGAATAGTGAAAAAACCATTCATCATGTCTATTATCTTATCTACAATTGGATTTTATGCATGTCAGATGATCATGGAACCTTGATGATAGATCATTGCATGTAAATGTTTTTATGCTTAACTATTGAGGAAGGGTATCAACATATCCTCTATATTATGTCATACCATTAAAAAATAATTTAAATGGAGTATTGTAATATAATATTTCAATATGAATGTTATGAAATTAGGAGTTACTACTTGGGGACATATGAATTTACCAAAATCTTTATTCCCTATTATCTATATTCTATCGGCCAACATAAACCTATAATTCCCCAAATAGAATACCAAATATACATTATTCGAACATAGTTTTCATTGAATGTGTAATCATTGCGATTTATAATAACAACAACCCCTTAATCCCTTTCGTGGAACCATACATCCAATTTAACAAAACACCATATGTTATTGGCATCATTAAAATAAGTGAATATAATAGCATCCTCCCAATCAGAAACTATGATGGAATTTTCCATAATCCTAGATTTATAAACCAGGCATGGGACCCTCCTGATCATGAAATTGGCTCTGTCTCCAATCCACCAAATTAGTACCTTTTGATGAACACTAGATTCCTAGAGTCATCTCAAAAAAAATATAGGGTGGCCGATAAAGGCTACATCGCAAAATCTCATATGGGGGTAATATTTGGATTCAATAATTTTAGTTCCTAGGGAACCTAGTTCACGAATAATCTCCAATTATATATTTTCTAAAAGATCAATCTTTTATCATGCTCGTATATTGATATACCATACTACCCAAGGTTTTAGGAATTCATAGATTATCCCAATCCAACAAATGGTGTTTTTTTACATTTCATACCTCAATAAAACATGTTAATGTGATAATGAATTTGGTCAATCATAAATTCAAGAAGCATAAATAAAAACATATAATCAATTGGAATCGAATGAGATACATCCTTTATAAGTGGTTCCTTATCTAATTTAGAGAACCTCTTAAAATTCAATCCATGAAATTTGTTCTATCCTATCCATGATGCTATAGAAAATAACTATATTTGTTTCTCAAAAAATCACAAGGATCCATATATATTTATGATTTTTATCAACCACTTGAATCATTGAGGATTGGAAAAGATATTAATTTCTACAATAAATCTCTCCCGAGAGAATATAAATATATTATTTGAAATAATTAATCACTTTCATATATATTGGGATATGCTGGAAAATAGATATGCATTCATAAAGAGTGGACTTTGAAGAAAATAAATCTATCATTGGAAAAGGAGATAAGGAAAACCTTCCCCCATTATATATGTTATCTTTAGCTACCAAATAAATTTTATTAGAATAAAAACCATCCATCAAGGAATAGGGGAAAGGCAAAAGTAGTCCCTCTATTTGAACCCCCACGTATGGGTGAAGCATTAAGAGGGAGAACTATTGATATTGATCTTGTAGTATACTCATGAAGGTTTCATGATGTTTTATATGTATAACAACAATATTATAATGATTTGTTTATTTAAATAAATAACTATGGAATCATACTTTGTAAATTTCCATTTCTAAAAATTATAATGAATTAGAAATTCATAATTGTAGTTGAAATTATATTATTTTGAATAATAGATACAGTTTCACTGAGTAGTTTTTTATTTATTCATCTTTATTATTCTAAAAAAGTGATTCAACAAGTGTTGCTTATGAGAGCACTGAACAATACTTGCGGATGAGTAAATCTTGCATCCAAATGGTGTTATAAGAAACTAACTTTATAAACCATATGAATCAGGGGGAAAGGTATTTCATAATCCTAAACCTCTCACTAAGCCCAATTTTTTGTGATGCATAATAAAATACAAGTACAAGTTGTTTCCAGATATTAACTCACATACCATAGGTTTTGAGAGGTATGATTTGTCCCTAATGTTCTAGGGGAGTAGTGAAAGAGTTTTAAATCCAAGAGAGAGCATGGATGGGGAAAAGAAACATGTTCAGTTAGTGTTGAATTTATATGACCAATAAGTTTTTTAGCAGTTCTTTCCAAAAAGTGATGATAAATATGAGATTTATCCGTGGGAATTTAATAACCGCTATAAAATATAGGTTATATCATTGCTAAATATTGTACTGATAATACAGATTATTAACATTACTAAAATTATAGTAGATAAAATATATATTATTTTACCACTAATATTATATGATAGATATATATAGGTTTAATTAGAACATTATCGTTTTCGAGATTATAATTATATTTAAAATAAAATAAATAAATATTAAATAAATATATATTAAAAATTAAAAAATACCAAAAAAATTAAAAAAAATTAACCATATTAATGAATATATAATCATAAATAAAATATTATCAAAATTTTTTCAAATTAAATAAATAAATAACAATATAATGCAAAAATATTATATAACTTTGTCCAATTTTATAAATTCTATATACTAATTTAAAAAAATGAATATATATTAAAATAATGATAAAAACATAGTGAAAATTTTAATACATAGTAAATACTCCAAAAGAATAATTTTTACGATAAATTAAATTAATTGTGAACATGTATAAAACAATTAATGAATATATTTAAATTTTCATTTAAAAATTTATTTAAATGTGTAATGTCCCAGAAAATTACATATTAATTTTTTTATAAAAAATTGGTAATAATATGAGTATGTGAAAATTGTTGGAACATGATTTTAAGGAAAGGGGTTTCCGGAACAGAAATATGAAATTTTTTAGATATGTTCTTTAAATGCATGGGGGGCATTTTTTAACATTTTAACCGGTGATATGAATTGAAATCAGAGGAAACTGATGAATTCACAACACCATGATTCACTTAAGGAATACTTCATTTCTACAATTGTGGGTCGAGAGAAAAATAGTGTTTTTCAGAATTTAAAAATAATAATAAATCAAAATGAAAATGTGATTTAATTTTCTCTCTAGTGGTTGAGTGGTGTCGCGTTACAACAAATTTTTCAATACATTTAATGGATTGACTCTTGGTTTTTGTATCCACCACATTGAAACATAAAATTTTGTTTATAAATGAACTCCAATAACGTGGTACAACTCTGTTGGTTCTTCCTTCTATTTAATTGAAGCTCGGGTGTGGGATTTTTTTACTGAAGAGGGGAACCTCTGACGATGTGTTGCAAAGTCTTCCACCCATGAGGAACGGGAACATGGAAGGTAACGTCGAACGGGTTGAACCGAGAATGAAGAATGTTGGTGGCTTCATCAAACACAAAATATTTTTCCTCCACCATGTTAACTCCATCGAATCTCGAGGCGAGGGGAATTTTTTTGGTTAAATTATTTTAGTTGAAGAACAATAAATTTATACCCACTTGTTACGATGCTAACGCGGAGGGTGTGGGCCAAACATACAAGGCCTGGGCCCTCGGCCGATACGTTCTTGTCACACTCTATGGGGGGTAAATAAAATTATTTGGCAGAACCATGATTCTATGAGCCGCGTATTGAAGTCGACATCCCGGGAGGCCTGTAGGGATGAGGGGTTGGGAAAAAAGGACCACTAGATCTCCCAAGGTGGCTTGCAGGTGATCTGTCAGTGTGACACCACAGACTGGCACTAGAAGCAGGTGCTAGATGGGTAAGATGGTGGCGTCGCATGGCGTCGTGGCAGACCCGAATCGACGGCCAACACACAGTTGGCCGTAATGGTGAGGCACCGCGCTGTCACATGCCGCCGTGAAGGGGCAACGTCGGAGGGGCATCCATGACCTGCGAATCCCACGGACAATATGGCGGTGCTATGTGTCACCATTGATTGAAGAGTCAAACGATTGTTTGAGCCATATGTGGTGCTTGGTGGCCACTCGACTAGTGAGCTGCCCTAGTGCACCAGGCTGCGTCGCCCGACTGGCCGCGCCCATCCGGCTGGACTGGCTGGTATGTTACACTATGGGCCGAGCCCACCACAGCCGTACCCAACCGGGCCAGCCCATTCCATTTCGGGCCTGTTCGGGTTGGGCATAGACCGGGTTGGGTCGACCCCAACTTGGTCGTGTCGGCCCATGATGGGTCGTCCCAACAAGGTCAGATTGGACCTGGACCCATTTGGGCCAGATATCTCTTATAAGATTTGTATCTTACAAACCAAATTTCTATTTTATGAACCGTCTATGACATTGGGATCATTGGATCAAGACGATCCTTCTGAGATAATTCAACAGAGTTTTTTAGAATGTAAATCTATAGGCATGTTAGATCATACACGAATCTAATAGGGCCCTCGGTAGTAATATGCCAATAACTCACAGACCAACCCTATGGTTGATGCTCCCTCTATTGCGTTAAAAAACATTCAAAATGACATTACATTGGTTTAATCCTTCATGGAACATTAGAGCAGCTGGTTAATTAATGATAAATAGAGGAGCAGATACTATGGAACTCAAGCGCATCGAGTATGGGGAATCTTGTGGTTAGATGTCATTTGAGTAGCGACCACGTGTGGATCATTATCTAGTGACCTTGTGTAGATCAAAATCATAGACACCCATTTTTTATCAACATAATAGATACCTTATGAGGATCAGCATATAGAGACCCTATGTGCATCAACATCATAGCGACCCTTTGTAAATGAGCATCATAGAGACCCAGTGTGTATCATCATCAATCAACCCTTTTTGGATCAGCATCATAGTGACCCTCTATGGATCAATATTCTAGGGATCATATGTGGATCAATAGTATGCAAATAGACGAGGATCATCCTTATAGAAGACCATCGGGGATCAGAGATATATGACCATGTGTGGATCAACATTGGAAAAAACATTCAGGGTTTAGATATGGATATTTCCTAATGAAATAAAATGATACAACATAAGACAAATCGTCTTTATTCGTTAACGTTGAGTTGTATATCAAGATTTAGATGAGCCTTTTTCATTGTGCACCGTGAATGAGATCATGATTTTTTGTTTTACTTTTCGGAATTATGAGAGATCTCCAGTGGTCTCAGGGTCCCTACTGGGTATTGTTATTCTCACCATGCATGGGCTTCGCCCGCACAATGGTGTGTCTTGTGCAGATGTCGTGCAACCTTTACAATGACTAAGGGAGCTAGGACCTGATGGTGGAAAGTGGTGAATGTTGATGTGGAGTGTTGTGGAGACGATCTATACCTACCCTTCAGGTGGGATCCTTAGAGATGATCACATTATCTATTTGCTGTTATCTGCAATAGTTGAGTGTTTTAGTTGTTCTTGTGTTCTGGCCCCATTACTCTAAGTACGCACTTTTAAAACTGATGTTTTAAATTGTGGTTTCATCTTGAGGTGTTCTTTGACTATGATTTTGTATAGGAATTAATGAAATGCCTTCCCATTTTAGGGATACAGTATTACGAATCTTGTCATTGAACCCTGAACTATGGATGGTGAGCGTGGGGTAGTAATGACATGGGCCCTGGGGGTGGGTGGTGACAAAGTGGTATAAGGGGAGTCAGTTCTACTATAGAACTAATATTCTGATCTTTCCAATAGAGTAATAATGATATGTGTTTGTGTGTGTTTTTGAAATAATTTACTTTTGATCTAATTTGAGTCTGCTAACCAGGTATATCCTATTGACCATGGAATATTTGATTCTTTTCATGATGCCTCCATGTAGATAGCCAACTGGGATTTTATAGAGATTTCACGATGATGACCCACCGAGTGATGAGGCATCGGTCCAGGGCCCTCTTATTATGATAGATCCTTAGGTTGTGCACCAGCAACACCAATACCCATTGGAAGGTCAATTATACTATTCCCACTAGCGGACGGTGTACGCTGACTGAGTATATTGCATGAGTTCTAGAGACAGAGGCCTCTGAGATTTTGAGGCATGACAGATCCCCAGGTAGTTGAGGACTGGCTAGAGGCTGTGGCTATAGTTTTCTGCAAAATTGGGACACCAGAAGAGTAAATAGTGATCCTAGTTTCACTTCATTTCAAGGGAATGGAAAAAATATTGTGGATTTTGACGCTATAGCCTCATGAGGATGTGACACTTTGGAAGTTTCACTTTGAGACCCCCTTCAGGATGGAGTTCGTACCAGCGACTTAATGCTCAATTAGAATCCAGGTGATGCTGCACTTACAATAGGGCTGCATATCAGTTTCCCAGTACTCGGTGAGGTTCACTGACCTTTCACTCTACTCCACCGACATGGTACGCGACAAATTCCATAGTGCTTGGACCATTGAGAAGGGTCTCCGTTAGGAGATCAGAGCATCGATGATATCACTGAATATTACCATGCAGGCTAGAGAAAGTATTATTGTTGGAGATCTTCTTATCGGAGTAAGAACTGATCAAGAGAGACTCCACTATGAGTTAGGTAGATCAGTCATCTGCAGTAGGCAGTATGTAGATGAAGCTGAGGTCCAAGCTGGAAAGACCCTATGGTGGATGACCCCAAGATTCATATTCGGAGGTGCGGATCTCAGGAGGTAAAGGGTGTCAGCTGGGAAGAAAATTGTGCTTCACATGTGGAGAACAAGGAAACATGGCTCCTGAATGCCTGACCCGCCGTACTGACAATAAGCTGATGGTTGAGGGACCGTCGAGGCAAAGGGATAAATTCGAGAGAGGAGTTCCATAGGGGGACAAACATGACCGAGTAGTAGGTCATGCAGTAGGTGGTGGATGCTGCTTTTAGCCACTACCACCACCACCCCTAGGTGGTCCACCTTTACCACATGGAGTAGGTAGAAAGGGAGACTGCAACGACATGAGGTATACTCCTACAACCACGGCGCACTAAAAACTATTAGAGGTACGATCAATGTCTATTCCACCAGAGTTGAAGTACTTATAGACAGAGGTTTCAGTCACTATTTCATTTCTACAGAACTCGTTCAGAGCTTACTGATTAGGATATAGATGTTTGTTTGGTCAATATGATTATATAATCTTGTGTGGGAATATTTGTAGATCACACACTGGTGGAGGAAGTGTGAGATCACTCTAGGAGATTATAGCTTCAGCTAGGAACTCCTTGTAGAATCATCAAGGCCTTACGATGTAATCTTTAGTATGGACTGGATATCTATAATCCATACTCAAATTGATTATTTTAGGCACAATGTGTTGTGTGCCTGGTTCACAACCTGTCCCCCGGGGCCCGTTTCGTGACAACCCCATCCAGCTTTCCATAGTCCAGGGGCTGGCGAATAGAACTAAAAATGTATTCCCTAAAACTGGGATGGCATTTCTATTGTAACTTGTAAGCTTATGTAACCATGCACATAACAAGATAAGAAAAAAAGTAAACTGAACTATAAAAACAGTGATTGTAGAATGTAAAAGGAGCCAAAATTCCACCCCAATTGGAATGTACAAGTAAAACTGTGATACAATACATCTAATGAAAAGGGAATGTCAACTCCTCGATCGTCCTACGAGGTTACTAACTAAAGGATAGGTGCAAATGGCCTCCTTATCACTCCACATCCACTCGTCCCCTCTGTGTACAGACACTCCATATGGTCCACTCTAGGTACCGTCTCGTCTTGGTACTCTCATCCTCAGTCATCATATTCTGTCGTCTGAATCCAACACAAAATGATTCTTTAATAGCCCATGTATGGGTGAGTATAATGATGATGAGTATGGAACCCGAGACCCTAAAGGTCTCACAAAAACCACCAAGGATAATCCAAAAATTATTAGTTCATTATATAACCCTACATACGTATAATCCCATACATTATGTAAGTTATCATGTAATTCATATCAATCATGTGGAAAAAAACGAGTCACTAACTCAGCTCATACCTGGTTTTATTCATGGGTTAGTAACAAGTAACATCCCCCATAACATCCCCATGAGGACCCTCTCCACAAGATACCGGTAGATACAAAAGTTTCATAAAAGTCCCATGAATATGTATCTAAATGGTATTTCACTTCATAGGGGTATTAACGCAATAGACGGTGCGTCAGTCAATTGCATGGTCTCTGAGTTATTTTTCTTTTAGTCTTGGGGGCCCGACTAGATTCATTGTCAATCCAAACTGACCATTTTCCATCATAATCCAAAATATATTGGGGTGTCACTGAAAGGGATCAAATCACTCCAAGGTTCCCCATGTCACATAAGGATTGTCTAATTGACGTCAGTTGGCAGAGTTATGGCCAAAATAATGTAATTGGGTCCTAGTGGGCTCGGGTCCGGTCCAAAGTGCGGTGTGACCCATTGGGTTCGGCACGAACTGCAGGGTCCGGTCTGGTAGGCCGTGAGGGGCCACGTAGAGTGGCTCGAGTGCGCGAGGCCACGAGTCAGATCTATCGGGGATGTAAGTTCGGCCGCTGGGCAGCAGTTCGGCCTCGGGATGGTGGTTTGGCCACCGGATGGAAGTCCGTCAGCGAGGTGGTGGTCTGCCCACGGGTGGTGCGGCTGTCCGACGTGGGGCGGAGACCAGGCCACCGGTCGACGACCGCCCGCGGGGCGGTGTTATGGCCTAGGGATTGCGGTCCGGCCGCTTGCCATTGGTCCGACCTCGTGGCAGAGGTTCTGCCGCATGGGGTGTCCTGCCAAGGGGCGCCACCTAGGCCGGAGGGCAGTGTGGGGCCGCAAACGGCAACAGGGGCCACGGGCGGTGCTGAGGCCGTTGGGTGGCGGTGGTGGCCATGGGGTGGCGTTTTCGCCTTCGCCACGACTGACGGCGGTGTCAACCTCCGTTATCAATCGCCTCTTGGTTGGTCTTAAACTTCCACCATCACGAAGAACAACACAATTCAACATGATAGTTTACGGAAAGGACCTTCAATGTATGTTTGTCAAAAACTCTCCTCATTAGACCAGTAGAAATCGGCTATTATACGTGAATCACACAAATATTATGAACAGGTAAGTGGAATAATTCAAACAACCTCCCTTGAATCACATACAAATAAACATTCCCTATCCCGCAAATGAAAAACATTTGTAGATCAATCTAAAATAGATAGTTGATCTGTTTACATTGTTTTTAGAAGATATGGACATGATAATATAAAAATCACTCATAATAAACCCCTACCTCTATCTCTTTATGATTCCAACGAGGTCATAAAGAATAATAAGAATCATTGGGAAATGATGGGCGTTAGTGTCGTCGGCGTTTTACTTGATTGTCAGTGCATGCATCGTTAGAGATCCTTTGATGAAATTTTGAGAATAAAACGTTGAAGTAGAGGCATTCTTAAATGGCGTTCATTGTTGGTGAGCTATTCCCCCAAAATCCTCCTCTAACAAATCCACCACAATGAAATGGTAGCCCCAAAATAATAGATTATGTGATCTATTATCTTTGTTGGCATATAATTCAAATTGGGTTAATTAATCTCATAGGTTATCAAAATTAAGGTGGTGTGTTGGATTAATTAATTTGGAGGAAGCTAAAGATTATTCTAAACATTAATGAGGTATTTGGTTGAATTTATCCCCAATAAGAGGGGAGTTCAAGAGGTTTAGGCCTCGGGTGGTACCCACCACCATAACCTCTCATGGGAGGTTAGTATTGGGTTGTCCCAACACCATAAGCTCTCATGGGATTTTAGGTTTGGTGGTCTCCACTACTCAACATCCACATGGAGTTTTTACAAAAAATAAAATAAAATATGTGATTTTTTTATTATTTCCACGAAAAACCCAAAAATTATATTTCTCCTTTGACCAGCTGTCATCGAGGTGAAAATCCCCTTAGAAAAATATCATCGCTGCTAGTTCAACGGTGCCCCCAAATTGAAATTTTGTGCACCAGTTCAAAAGTTATGAAAAATCGCTCGTATGTTTAGTGAACGTACATGAAAAAAAGATAAAAAAATCATTCCGTGCACTCCAGGCCTCGGAATCACGTGCCATCAAATTTTGCAAACTCGTAAAATTTCCAACTATTTTAAAAAAAATCATGTAAATTCTGGGTCTTTACGTTCTCCCGACCTCAAGGATTTACATCCCCATAAGACACAACTCATAACAATGTAAATAAGCTGGGGTACTAAGAACGCAAATGAGCCTCTCAAATCCATGTGTTCTTCA
Source organism: Viscum album (assembly GCA_963277665.1). NCBI lineage: Eukaryota > Viridiplantae > Streptophyta > Magnoliopsida > Santalales > Viscaceae > Viscum > Viscum album. Next base: position 694,217,830 of record OY728152.1, read on the forward strand.
GGAGGTTTCCCGGTTGCTAGAGAACGAGCACCAGAGGAATCGAACATCCAGGAAGGACCCGCTCCTTTCGATCCTCAATCTAAATTGGAACCTTCGTAAATGTCACCCAATCCTCAATGTCCAGCTCTCCATGGTTCAGTATGCGAGATGGGTCGAGAAAGTATCTTCTGAGCTGTGATATGTGGATGATTTTGTGCACCAAGTGCAACTAAGGTGGAAGAGCTAAGTAGTATGCCACCTTTCCAACTTTTCTGTGGACCTAAAAAGATCATCTGATTCTCAGAGATATCATGCCGCCTCATCCAAATCTCCTTAGACCACGTCGGGGTGAGACCCGTAGAAAGCCGTTCTCGCCATCATCAAACTCAAGATATCCCTATATATTGTTAGTATATGAATTTTTCCATCAATTTAATGCCTTAATATTCTCTTGGATGATCTTCACCTTTTCTGTGGTCCCACGAGTGTGGAATCCCCTGGGTCTGTCCAACACAAAGGTGATCTTCATGGTTTCATGTACAATTCCTCAAAAGATTTCATCACAATGTTGGAGTGATAGTTGGTTTTTTAAACTCCTACAAGGGAAAGTAATCATCCTAGATACGACTAAATTCAAGGACACAGGCAGACAAAATGACCTCAAGGGTCTGAATGGTATGCTCAGTCTGGACATCCATCTTATGAAGGAAGGCGGTGCTCAAACGAAGATGCAACCCAAATGCTTCCTTCAACCACATCCATAGCTAGGAATTATAATGTGCATCCATATTTGATATTATCATTAAGGGTACTCCTTGTAATAATAAAATCTCCTACACATAGAGATGTCAGAAGATCTCTAATGAACCCTGGTCTCCGATTCGTTGGAAGTGGGCTGACTTGGTGAGTCGATCGACGATCACCCGAATAGAATCATGTCCTCTGGATGTGCGTGGAATAACTGTCACAAAGTCAGTGGATATCCCATCCCACATCCACTTTGAGACCTCAAAAGAATGAACAAATCATTCTAGTACCTGATTATCCATCTTCGATTGCTTCTAAGTGAGGCACCGAGAAACAAACTCTGCTACTACTTTCTTTATTCCGGTCTAACATTTCTATCTTTAGAGATCCTGATACATCTTCACCAATCATGGATGTACCGCAAGATGGTATGTGTTGAACTCCCATAACACTTCCTCCATATGTGACACTAGTATCATGGTACGTACTCTGAAGTGGATGAAATGCTCCCCACCTTCAGGAAAGCCATCATGTGCTCGTCCTATGGATAACGTAGAATGTTGTGTATCGCAGTCAGAATCCACACATTGTTCATCCCTAACTCGCTAAAGGAGTGGGGGATTGACTGTAAGAGACTGATAAAAATCTAGTCATCTCTATCCACAATGAAAATATGTAAATCACCGAGCTGCTCTGTCGCCTCGCCTGACAGCTGTATACCAGATCACCTGATGAGTGGATACATAATAGCATTCCCCGTACAATGATTATAGACTATCTCGATGTCATAATACTGGTCATTGTACATGGTAAAACGATCGCCCATCAGATTATGTCACCACATCTTCAAGGTGAAGACCACTACTGCATACTCCCAGTCATGGTTAGAAATGTTCTTCTCATGTTGTCTTAGAAGTTAAGAGCCATATGTGATCACTTCCCTCACCTACATCCGGACACAACTGAGTCTGGTCCCTAATGCGTCGTAGTAGACTAGTACACTACGCCCCACTCTGGATTCCTCAAGATGGGGCACTATGGAGCCTCTTCCTCAGATCCAAAAAACTCATCTTGAATCTCTCCGACCACACGAAGGGTTTCCACTTCTTCATCAAGGATAATAGCGGTGCTAAAACTCAGGATAAATTTTTCAGAAACCTCATATAGTATCCTACAAATCCCAAGAAACTTCCTAACTCCATCACACTCCTGGGTGTCTACCAAGAATTTACTAACATAATCTTTGATGGATCCACTGAAACTCTATCCTCAGAGATGACATATCACTGAAAGAGAACCTGTCAGATCCAGAACTAGCACTTCATGAGTTTACAATAAAACTAGTGCTCTTGGAGTTTGTCAAGTACTATGCAATAATTATAGGTATGCTCCTCCACAGTAGCCGAGTAGATCAGATTGTCATCGATGAAGACTACTACAATGTGTTCAAGGTATGGATGAATGATCGTATTCATTATTCCCATTATCATTGCTATTGTGTTGGTAACACCAAATGGCATAACCATGCACTAGTAATGGCCATACCGATATATGAAGGTCATCTTATTCACATCCTCATATCACATTCTGAGCATGTGATAGATTAATCTGAGGACTACCATTGACAACCACCGTGCTCTCTTAAGCTGATTTAAGATGTATTCTGCCCTTTGGAGTGGGTACATGTTCATCATGGTCACCTGGTTATGGGGATGATAGTGAACAAAAGTTCTCATGCTCCCATAGGCCTTCATGGAGAACAATATCGGGGAAGCTCAAGGAGAATCATTGTCTGAATGAATCTCATCCCCTGCAAGTCATATAGCAATACATTCAGCTCACGATGCTCCATAAGATCCATCTGATACGCTGGTTTAGATATTAGTGTCGTCCAGTGGAATAAGTCAATGCAAAAGTCCACCTCTCTGTGAGGAGGTAGACCCAGAACATCATCAGGTAAGACAATCTTGTACTGTTAAACCATTACAGGATAACTCAGACTCTCCACATCAACTACATCAAAGGTAAGGAAATCCTAATGATCAGTGATCAGATGCAATCTCCTCTAAGTGAGTACATCCTGCACTACAATGGCTCCCTTCTCCCCGGTGAAGTTAGACATGGTCCCATCCGTGCAGACACACTACACTCTAGGCCTAATATAGTCATTCTGAGCATGGAATGTAGATAACTATTTTATACCCAAGATGACGTCGTAAGGGCTAGACGTCGCTACTAAGAGATCTCAACTCAGGATATCGCCTCATATAGTAATTTCACACTACTATAACTAGTGTTTAATGATCGAATCAACTCCTATAGGAGACTCTAGCCATAAGGATCGATACAACGACTATGTTGGAATCCCTGAGCCCCAAACAGGGGCAGTGGAAATAAACGAATGACTCGCACCAGAGACTATAAGTACTGCGGCTATGGTGGAGTAGAAACATATCATACCTCGTATCATATCTAGAGTGCCAGGATCATAAGCCTCAACAAACTGAAGCTAAGAACTTCCATGTCCACCTGCTCCCTGCATTCAGTGTGGGCCTCCTGGTGGTGGTGGCGGTAAAATCTCAAATCGTCACCAAACGACAGCTGCTTGTCCAACTCCTCTACCACACCTTCCTTCTCCCAATGGATCTCCTATGTTGAGCCTCGGTCTTTGAATAGGTGGTCCTTCAAACTTCTTATGATCATTCGTATGATGGGTCGAATAGTCATGATCCATTTGACCTTGACACAACATTTGTAACACGACCTGCTCCTTGTCGGGCTGGTTTCACCTCAGGTGCCCCACAAAATCAATCCTGATTCATGTCTTCAACCACATGTATGTCCAGTATTATTGTACCTATATGACATATATGATCTTCAATCTATAGAATACTCCACTGAGTGACGAATGGTAGTGGGTCTCTACACTGGTAACTGCTCAGCAAGGAAACTCTTCACCAAAAGGACTCTCTTTAACACCACCACCTTCATCGGGATTCTGAGTAAGATCATCAGTTGAGTAACATGAGAGGTCTTTTAACCTCACTATATACTGAGCTACAATCATACTTCCCTTCTGAAGATGAAGTATCTCATATATGCGCACATCGAGAAGAGTTGTTATAACAAACGCTTCCCGAAACAAGCTCTCAAAGTCGGCCTAGAGAATTGTCTCCTCGTCATGAACATTGAGAATAATGATGCACCATATGCTTGTTGTTTCCTATAGATGGCCGGAGACATGGATCACCATGAGATCGGCGGTTATCCCTATGAGTCGGAAGACTCTCACCATATTATCCAGCCAATCCTCAGCTACATTTGGCTCTATCTCTCCATCGAACCTGGGTGGCCTCTAGCATTGGAACTCCTGAAATTATCTGAAGTGGCATGCACCATCTACTGCTATGACTGGTGGAATCTGTGGTCCAATGGGAAATAATACATCTAGATCCTCTACTGGTGCCTCTACTCGAAGAGGGCCCTGCACTGAGGCCTCATCGCTCAGTGGGATATCTGTGCATACATCTCATGGAAATATATCTAGTTATCTTCGTGGAGGCATCCTGAAAATAAATAGGTGTTCCACAGTCAAAATGTTATACCGGGAATGCTGACTCAAAATTTCAAAAAATTATACTCTTTAAAACACACACACAGTCAGTGTATTTGTGCACTGGGTTGGAAATTAGATGTCAGGGTCCTGGTGGAAGGATACGTCTGCTATTGCACCAACACTGGACTTCTTGAACTGAAAACCACACTCATTACCCTTAAAATTATTACTTCACAGAAAATATCATAGTCATAGTTCTTCTGTAGAACCTACTCTTCTGATACCAGTTTGTCACGGCCCATCCACAGGGGCTCGTGTTGTGACTACCCCAAGACAGCCTACCATAGGCCTGGGGCTGGAGACTATCACAGAAGGCATATTACTTAATACTGGGAAGGCAATGCCATTATAACCTACACACACACATGTAAAAAAAAGAAAACAAGATAAGAACCCAAGTAAACTGAACTGTAAATAGAGTGAGTGCAATATGTAAAAGGATCCATAATATTAGCCAAACTGGAATCGACATGAACAACTATGATATAATACACCTGAAGGAATGGGAATGTCAGGTATTGGGTCATCATCCAAGGATCCTACATTAAGGGTAAGTACAAATCAATGCCTCATCAATCCACATCCACATGTCTCCTATATGTACTGACACGTCGTATGGTCCACCTCTAGGAACCGTCCTGTCCTGGTACTGTCAACCTCAGTCAACGCTTTTCATTGACTGCATCCAACACAATAAGTAGTAGGATTATCCTGTGCATGGGTGAGTATAAAGACACATAGTAGGGACCCCGAGACACTTATGTTCTCACAAAAACCACCATGGATAAACCACAATGTATGAATTCAATAGATATCCTTACCTAGGTATATGCCCATACATATTTCGATGATATCATGTAATCCATATTAATCATGTGGAAAACGTAGAGGTACTGACTCAGATCACACCACGTTTTGTTATTGGCATTGTAAAAAGTAACATACCCAATCACATCGTCGAAAACTTCATCTGATAGAGAACACTTTCACTATCGAGTATAGTGGTCATGCCACGTAACACTAAGGTTATTCCCAGTAATCATGAACTGATGAGGTACTCAACCTATTGTGTATTGTGGGTCTGCCACATCACACAAAGGTGCTCCCCCTCGTGACATGATGAGGTTCTCCTCTTGTAGACTGTCATGGGATAGTCGCGTCCCATAGAGGAGATCCCCATCGTAGCCTTCTGAGGTACTCCTCTGGTTGAGTACCTTGGATCTGCCACATCACACATAGGCAAACCCCACCACGAGTCTGCCGCGTCAGACATAGGCGCCCTCCTCTAGGCCCGTCAAATCAATATGAGTTGAAGTGGTCCGCTTTCATCAAGTCTCATACAGATACTAGTTTCCCGAACTATGATCATATATATCCTGGTGGATTCTCTCCACAAGCTACTAGTCGATACTCCAAATTACATGATGTCCAAAAATAATGTATCTCAATGGTTCCCCACATTATAGGGCTCTCAACGCAATAGACAGTGCGTCAATCAGATGCCGAATCTGTGAGTTATTATAATTTTAGACTCGGTGGTATGGTTTGATTCAAGCTCGATCTGACATTTCCATTCCCAATCATAATCTAAAACATAGTGGGGTATCACTCAAAGTGACCGACTCTCTCAAAGGTTCCCAATTCCACCGACGGTTCACCAAACAGACTTTCGGTTCCAATGTTATGCCCATAAAAATGTAATTGAGTCATACTGTGCCTGGGTCTGGTCATACTCGGTTTGACCTGGCCTTGTCTGCAGTGCGTCCAAGCCCATTGGGTTCGGTCTGGACCTCGGGGTCTGGCATGGTAGGCCATGAGGTGCCGTAGAGAGTGTCGTGATGGAGCGATGTCGCGGGGCGATGGTCCGGCCACGGGGCGGTGGTCAAGCCGTGGGGGGCGGTCTGGCCACTGGGCAGCGGTCCAGCCGTAGGGCAGTTGTCCAACCGCAAGGCGACCGTCTGGCCACAGGGCACCGGTCCATCCCCGAGGCGCCGGTCAGGCAGCGAGGCGGCGGTCCGGCAGCGGAATGACAGTCCGTCAGTGGGGAGGTGGTCTGGCCGCGAGGAGGCAATCTGGTAGTGGATCCTTTCATAGGATTGTCTTACCCTGATTTTTGTCCTAGGTGGTTCCATATATAATCTGTTTTGATGAACTCTATTCATCCCATTTTTTAAAATTTTATTTACAAAAAAGTATGGAATGATTTTTTGTGTGTGTTAATGGATTTGTGATGAAATTTTGTTTTCCATGGTTTCTAGTAAATGGGATGTTAATTTTTTCCATATAATAGAAATTATTTATAAAAAACAACACATGGGAAGCATTGGGTGTGTGTGTGGTTGATTTAGCTTAGGTTAATCATCCATATTACCATAAAGATATTTTCTATTGGTATTTAACAATGCAGGATTCGCCCGTTGTTCTAGGGACATGATTTTTTACAATGTTAGAGGTTACACACATAGGAGTTTACTGTAATAAATAGGAAAATGTTATAAGTACCTATTTTTCACTAGTGATTTGAGGTGGTACGAGTAGTCTTTTATCCTGAAATATTGAGTTACATAACACTATATATCTATTAATGGTTTTTTAGTATTTTTTATTTTTACTGCTTTGGATTCCATATGCATGCTCTTGATATGATATATGAAAATGAGATTTATGATTGAAACTAATATACCTTATTTTTTAAATATTATTTAAAAAAGGGAAATATTTATCATGCTTCAGATATATATTATTTACTGCTTATAATTCCATGTTTTTTTGAAATTATCATACATTATTTTTTATTAAAATTATTAATTTGTATCACATGGGTGGGATCCTAATAATATTATTAACTAACACCCTACACACTTATTATGTGGTGTGTAGACCATTTCAAATACATTGATGTTGGTAAAGGAAATGCACCACGAAGAGGCGTCGAAGTTTTATGTTAGCTGACTCTAGGTAGATGATGGTGATATGCTGGGAGTCTTACCATGAAATAACAAGGAGTAGTAACTTTTGTAGTGATTTTTTGTTTTACTTATACATGGAGATTGTTTATTCCCATGATATGTTTGGGTTCAGCTATTTTCATTCTATTAGGTTATATATATAAGCACACAAATTCAATTGTTTCAGTACTTTATGTGTATATTTTTTATATTTCATTAACATTAATTTGGTTTAAATAATTCATTCTATTGGATTTTTTTATTCCTATATTCTAGTCACCATCCCATGCGGTGTTGGGAATTCCCTTTGGGTATTTGATGTGTCGGGTAAGGGTACTAGTTTGAGAGCATAATTGGGTAAATTCATTACTAAAATAATTTTAATTTAATTTATATACTATATATTATATATTTATGATGTATTTATTCTATTGGATTTATATATTACAAATACATTCATTCATTCCATTTTTAAGAATACTATATTATCATTTGTGTGTATGAGGGACTACCACCTCGCGAAGCAATGTGATTCTTTCATGCTTTATAAGAAATTTATTAAGGATGGGATTAATAGATTTATTTAGTATATAAGACATAATAATTATATTGATATAATATATATATATATATATATAACATTTACTTCTAATTATTTTAATATGATATGAAAATAAAAACAACATTCATGCATACATAAACCCACCATCTCGAAAATTGATGTATTTCATTTCATATTTCAATATTTTTTATATTATTATAAATACTGAAATACTAAAAATATATTATACTACTATCATGTTTTACATTACGTAAATGTGGCTGATATGATCAATTTATGAGGACCAAAAAAACAACACAAAACATATATGAAAAATACAGTGGTTATTACACGAAACACAACATTAACATGGAATTGTTAATAAGTCAGTAATATAATGTCATAATAAAATTTTATATAGTGTTATATACATGAATATGTTTCTGTTATTTATTTATAATAAAAATATACTTATTATAAAATATTATTGAACACGTAGGACATGCGTCCTGACTTATGGTATGGGTATTTCTAGTCTCGCTATTCTTTCTATGCGACTAAGGAAATATTCATCACTCCATTCTTTTGAGTGGTATATAAAATGATCTATGACGTTTTATACCATGAATTTCATCTAATTAATGATATTTAATGTTTAAATTGTTGTAATTATTTCATGAATCTCATTATTCGAAAGTTACTCAAGTAGTGAGGATTTTTCTTGTCTCACTTTTATTTTATTCAGATTCATTCCACTCTCAACATTTATTTTTATTTTTTTCGTGTATATAGTCACCCTGAATTTATTTTTTTTATCTATATTTTTATGTTTATATAAAAATATATTTTAGGATCTCACTTTATTGGGTTTACGGATTTAGAGTTTCCAATGCAGTATGTGGTTTTTTTCGCAATATTCATTCTTTGAGATGTTGGTTATGTTATATGAATGTATGATTTTATGAGATGCATTTTATTCTCATATTACATTTTATATCATGAATATTTTAATAATCGTTATATTATAAGTTTCATGTAATCTTTTTTCATGGGGATTAAGATTCAACGATACAAAAGCGGTAGGAGTCTTTCGTTAATATCTCATCAATTATCTTGATTGTTTGTGATTATGTATGCAATGTAGAAATAATATAATCCACATGATAATAATTCTCATGATTTTTTACCTATATATATTCAATTAGAATATTTTTTCCCTTCACATTTCTCTTATTATAGACTCATGAAATCAAAATAATGTGTCTATGAAAAAAATTTCCTTTTCAATTGAAAAATAATTTTCATCAAAAATAATATTTTCAAAAAATGATTTCAACGATTATTAAAAATGAGATTATCAAATAGGGGAATATATTTTATTCAAAAAATAAATTAAATTATTTTTAATGTTTCATTTATGATACTTCAATTTTATTTGAAATAAAATTATTTTTGAATGTTTTAGGTTTTAAAAAGTGATTTTCAAAATAAAATGTAACACGACACATCTCCCAGGACCTATGCCCGATCTATCCCAATCCTAATTCACATAGTCCAGGGGAAGAATACTAGCACCAAGTAGGCATGTTCGATAGGTGGGAGGTATTATCCTTAGTAACTATACACACACACCCATCTCCAAGAAAAAGCAGATACTAAAAACAATAAGTAAACAAGGATGGAAACCACTAGAAAAACCCAGATAAATTAAAGTACCAAACTAAACCAAAAAGCAACAATATACAATCCCTAATAAAAAGTAAAGTGAAAAATAATGGATCAAGTTTGTAGAAAACCCTACCTAAATTGTAAGTATAGTATGCTGTCTAAACATCACTGACATGTACAACATCTATAGTCTCACCCTAAATCACCCTTGTCTTCGACCTACCAAGCACTCCATCAAAGTTACTAATTGACTACATAAAACATGACATTTGTAGGCATATCCCATGATTGGTTGGGTAAAAGAATACTATATAGGTACCCCCTTCAACAATGTAATTACACTATATAATCCAAAGGGAATCACATGAAATATACCAAAAATAATTGAAATATTTAATACACCATGTGGACTACAATAGTAGATCACAAAGTATAGCCACATAAGGGTATACCCAAGAGTGTCACTAGATTCAACTCAGAACATGTGTAGGTCTATGTGATGTAAATAATATTAGAGTAAGAATCCAGTATACCATGAAGTATTAAATAAGCGATGCATTGGTAACACACAGAGTATAGGTAGCACATAGAATGTTGGTAACACATGGAGTTTAGGTAACACAAATAGTTTTAGTAGAACATATAGTGTTGTAATCACAACGATTTTTGATAACACACGATGTGTAGGTAACACATGGAGTGTCATAAATGACTAAAGGACCCACACTCTAGTGGGATAAGGGAGTACCAACTCAGTATTTGAAAGAAACACATTCTAGATAAGTCACAAAGACTTTGTAAGACATGAAACTATGTAATATAATAGATTATAGGTCACAGTCAGTCACATGATTTCATCAACAAAATGCTTGTTACGAGAGAACATACTCTTCGAGGCTATAAGGAATATATAAAATTCTATAGAAACTCAAATAGATTATCTCAAAGTATCACATTGTTGCGAGGGTCCCAATGATGTAAATGGCTCCTTAAATAGACATTTTATTGGAGAGTTATGGTAATTTTAGTAAAAAAAACTATCTGGTCAGGTCTAGGCCTAGCAGCACTGACCTGACCTGACCAGCCAGCTAGAACCAGCCCATTGGGTCTAGCCCGGTCTGGCTGGGCCTGGTCTACTACAGTCATTTCGTACCAATTTTATCCTGGCATGACCATGTGTGTTGGTTCGTTCCACCCATATGCAATGATTTCCATAGCGTCTCACCACATTCCAGTTGGACCTCATCTTCTTACAGCGTGACGCATCTTCATGTTGTGTCTGATTGAGCCCACTACTATCCAACGAGGTGGTGCCTAGTATTTCTCCCATAGCTGATATTCCACAGGTTCCCCCACCACCGACAGTAATGGATGTGGCATCCTTCATTCAGGATGGTGCAGCATCATGCACCCTGACTGGCGACTTCTCTACATCTACATTAGTTTGACCGTTTCTTTTAATCACTCTGGGGGTTTGGTCACATTCAGAACATCCCAACAAATACCAACACTAACGATGAATGAAATCATGAGGAAATAAATTCCTTATCTGGAGTTTGGATATGTGGAATAATAGAATTATTCATTAATGGTGATGTCTCTAGGAGTTACACCAATCTGTCTTTCCCCAACAGGAGGGTTCTTCCTCCCTTCCTCGTGAAAACTCCAAGGTTTGGTTGATACCCTGACTTCCTGACAAGGATCAATTAAAAATAAAAATAATGTTTGTCTACAATGTTACTACAATTAAAAAAATTAATTATATATTTTTTAAGAATTTCCCATCCAAAAAATAATATTCACCCTCAACCCGTGCTAGTCGATGTTAGGCTCTACATAAAGAAGACACCTCATTATGAACTCAACAATGGTCCCGAATTTCTAATTTTAGTTTACATTTATGAGTTATTAGTATTTTAGAAAAAAATATTTTAATTTAAATATTTTATTTTTAGTTACGTCCATTTAAGGTTTTCATACTGGAGATTTGTACTGACTATCGTTAAGTCATGATAAGAATAAACTCGTCATCCTAAACACAATAGATCCCTATGACTTCTTTTTTGGGAAATCGTTTATAAGATAATAAAACCTCAAATGTGTGTTATTTTTGATAAACATAAAAATAATTCAAACATTTTTTCCGAGCACTCCTGGCCTTAAAATAATGTGTCATCTCAGCACCTGCTGTTGAAATAATGGAATATAATTTTATAGAAAAAATTACATTGAAATAATTGGAATTATATTTTCCCCAACATAGGAATTCACATCCCCGAAATCCAAAATATGTGCTAAAAAATAAATGGGGATATTGATCATGAATATTAGTATCCCACTCCCTAGTTCTCTCATTGAGATTCTTGTGATTTTAATTAACATTACTAGGGGAAACAATCACCCACACATGGTCATATCCTTTCAATCCCCATTATCCACCAAATACACCACAGAAGACGCATATTTTCCAAGGTCCTTCTCTCCCCATTGTACGATGTGTTATGGGTCATGTAGATATATCATCAGATGGTATATGTGAAAGATGTTGTGCACCCAGTCTAACTATATAGGTAAATCCATGTGTTATGCCAGTTATCCAACTCTACATTGTCTGAGAAATGGTCTGATGATCCTTGGAGATAAATTGTATCCCCAAATAAATCTACATATCCCACACCACCAAGAGACTGAAACGGGCACATGTTCACCCTCCTCGAACTCAATATGTCTCTTTATCCTATCAAAAAAGGGCTTATAATAGATCTGTGTAGTCTTAATCAAATCCTAGAAGACATGACCCTTCTTCGTAGTGGGTGGTATCAACATCGAGCACATGAGTACATACTCTCCCCAATTAGTCCATCAAAGTGGATACATGTAGTGTCCCTCAAACAAGGCCTCAAATAGTGACATACTAATATTTGATTAGTTGATGTAGTTTTATGAGAACTCTATCAGGGATAGTTGATCCTCACAACTATAGAAAAAATTAAGGATGCAAGCATGAGTCATGTAATCTAGGACCTGAATGGTCCACTTCGTCTGGTCATCTTTCAGGGGGTTGAAATATTCTCTAAAGAAATTTAGAGTCCCAAATGATTCCTAAAATCCCTGACAACACAAGGATGTAAATCTTGAATCTAGATCTGAAACTATCATAAATAGTTCTCCATGGATTCGAACTATATCTTGTATGTAGAGGCATCCCGTGATCTCTACTGAACCATGTTCCAATATTTCTATGAAGTGGGACAACATGGTGAGTTGGTCAATGAAACCGAAGATGGTATATTTCCCAATAGATGTACATGGTAGTCCCTTCACTATGTATATTGATATACCATCCCACATCGACTCTATCACCTCAAGGGGTTGTGTCAATCTCGTTGGAACTAGGTGCTCTTGCTTCACATTCTGAAAAGTGAGGCATCTAGTGACAAACATTATAACTACCTTATAATTCCACAACCTAAAATTACATTGTATGTTGTAGTACATCATTCCCACACATGAATGTAACAACAAATGGTATTTATGGAACTCCCACAATAACTCCACTTTCAATGTTTTTGGTAAAAAAATGAATCCTATAAAAAGGATGGAATGTTCCCTACCTTTCAAATATCAACCAGGGGAATTCCATGTGGACATCAGAGCACGTGTAGTCTCATAGCTGACATCTCCAAGCTATTCCAACCGCACACACTATATTAATGTCTGGGAAACAATTGTTGAATAGATTAGAGATGTTTCATATCCATACATGTATTATATATATTGAGAGACCAACTACTTTGAGTCCCCAATCAGATGTTGTGAAATCGATCATCTGCTAAGAGAAACTACAACCACATTTTCCTTCCCAAGAGTATTGACTACATTTAATTCATATTCTTGGAGGAACTCTATCCTATGCAATTTTCCTGGGTGAATATATTTCTGAGAAATTATATACCAGATACATTAATGTTTTCAGTAGAAAATAAAATGATCTCCCATAAGGTAGTGTCAAAATATATTCAATGTTATACTGTTGCCACCAACTCCATATTGTGGGTCTCATAGTTCTTCTCATGCAGACTCAAATATTGTTAACATAGTGAAATCATATAATTCCCCTAAATAATGACATAACCATTAATGGTTATTTTTCTTTGAAAAACACCAAAAAATCGAATCCCTCCGTTAGAAATATCAGGATTGGAGTGCTCGTAAAACTGTGCCTCAGCTGGTGAAATCACTACTGGAACATCTTCATCCACATGAATGGTTTCCCATTTAATTTAACGACAATCATAGATAATTATAATCTGGAATAATCAGGTATGAACCTATGATAGAACCCAAAAAACCGTTGGAAACTGAGCACCTTGGTAACGTTCTTGGGTTGCTCCGAATCAAGAACTGCCTCTATCTTCACCATATCTACTGAAACTCCATCCTTCAAAATTATGTGTCCTATAGATTGGACCTCTCGTATTCAGAAAATAAATATTAGATAGCTTCCCATATTTCTGATTCTATATATTTAAGTCTGGGACTATCTTTAAGTGCATCATGTCCTCCTCATCATACACTGAGTACAATAAGATGTCATCAATAAAGACTACTACACACCGGTCTTTGTACGGTTGGAAGATCATGTTCATGATTCCCATGAACACCGATGGAGAATTTATCATTCCTAACAACATCACTATATACTCATAGTGGTGATATATACATCAGAAATTTATCTTTGGAATGTCTTCATCATGCACCTGAAGCAGATGAAAACCTAATTTGAGGTATATCTTATAGAAATATTTCACTCCCTTCAGATGATTGAAGATATCATCAATCCTCGGAAGTTGATACTTATTCATCATGGTCACCAGATTCAGGCATCAATAGTCCACTCATAACCTCAAAATCTTTAATCCCTTCATGGAAATCAATATTGGGGCTGCCCATGGTGAAACATAGGGCGTCATGAAGCTCTTTCTCTAGAAGTCCTCTGACTGTACCCTCTTCTCCCAGAGCTCCACGAGAGCCATCTGATATGCAAGTGTAGATAATGGTTCCAACCTCAGGCACATATCAATGAATAAATATACCTACCTACATTGATTTAATCCCAATACATCATCTTGAATTATTCCATCATACATGGCCACCGCTACAGAATATTTTGGACACTTCTCATCCACTACAACGAGGGTCATTCTAGCCAATAAATGTGTGATCAGATACTCCCTCCTACGTGCAAGTCCATCCTACACTATGTGTGTCTCTCATTAACTGAAAAAAAGAAATCGTGGTACAATATCTGTGGACATACTACATTGTACACCTAAAATTGACAATTTTAGAATGAATTGGGGATTGACAATCCATACATCGAATGATGGCGTAAAGACTCAATGACACCACCACGATATCCCAACCAAAACACAGTTCCCCAAAAGGAAGGGAACATTTTCAGCACCATTGTGTGATCTAAAAATATTCTCCTATAAGATTATATAGTAATAGTGAATGATTCAATGGTTCTATTATATTATCTGTGTCTCATGAAAGGGTTGTGGTGAGAAAAATGTAACTAGAACTTGTTTCTATCAAAATTGAAGCATGGGTGGAAATGATACAGATCATTCCTCAAATAATACAAGGATTCTCAGGATCGTATGTGTAGAGATCTAATCTTGATGTACATGGATATATAATAACATGTGTACAATACTTAATACAAGACACAAATAAACAACCAAAGATAGTGTAATATTAGTGTAATGGGAAACTCAGAACATAATCGTCTAGCATGGAGAATGTCATCATCATCTCACAGAAAATATATTCCCATTTACATTCCATTCCTAAAACCTTTATTTATATACTCGAGAAAAGAAAATATAAAAAGGGTGATATCATGTGCTCAGTAAGGTTAAAAATTGAGAACAGAAGAAAAACCATAAACATAAGAATGTAAAAACAGGAACATAATTTTAAATATCAAAATCATGAGTCATGAAATAAATCTTGGTAGTTCATATGGCATATATTATAAAGGAACATTAACCATAATATTGAATTGGCATAAAACAATGGATTGTTGAAAATATATAATCACATAATATGATTTTTATAGTAGCCATGGAATTTCTTCCAATACCATCATATTGGAATAAGTCCATTACTGAACCTGGATTACATTCTCTTCCATCCATATATAACTAAACCATATTTACATGTCTTTACAACCATATATTTCTGAAAAAAATTTAGTTTTATTTCTTGTCAGGTCTATCTCATGAGATATGAATCATTTCAAAATACATTTTAGGTTGATATATGTCCCACTCATCTCATAACTAAATCTATCTTACATGTACCACATGAACATAAATAATTCATCATAGAATAACCCATGAAATAAAATTCGATTCATAAACATAATTCAATCAAAATCCCTATAAAATAAGTGGATTTCAATAAAATAAATCCATCATAAACATAATAAAATCAATTAAATAAATGTATATAAACATAATTCTATGTTGTATTAGATGGAAAATAATATTTATTATACACTAGATCTTAATTTTTCATGAAAATTTCATTTATTTTTCAAAAATGTTTTATTTTATTATAATTTCAAGCAATATTGAATGAAAAAAATTAGTTAAAATAATCATGTAAACATATAGATTAATCTTCATGAAATACAAAATTATGGAGATCAAAAAACTCATTCATTCTGTATAAGATAAACAAAATTCCCCTCATACTTTTTCCAGAAATGACAAAAAATACATTGTATGGTAATCAATAGAAATATAATTTTCATACAAGTAGTAAATATAAAAAAAGGTTAAAAATTACTATAAATATACATAATATAATATTAAACTATTTAGAATTACATTTTTAGAAAACATGGACATTGATGATAAATATATCCCAATTAAATACCTACAAATAAACAATTTTTGGATAAAAAAGATATAGGAAATGTTATCCCCTATTTTATTATGATTTAATACATATGATTCACAAATTCATGTATAGTGGGTTTAAAAAAATAAATAAAATTTAAAATATCCATAATATTATTTTTGATATCATATATGTTTTAGTTATTAATTTATATTAACCGTTCACTTGTCAATTCTATGTTAATGAAATGTTGTTGGTAATAATCGTTTCATTTATCCTACGTGGTTGGACATGTTCTTCTTGATATTTTTTCTTAGATCATGATTTAAATAATTCCATAATTTAAAAAATTATTTATATATAATATTTATTCATTATATATATATATATAATATAGATAAATGAAATGGAATACACCATTCATGGAGACAGTAGGTCGTGCCTACGGATGAACACACTTTTCGTTTACTTATAGAATTGGATGGAAGTAATTATATGATATATATTTTTATATATAAATATAGTAGATTTATTCTGTAATATTTGACATTATTATTTTTTATATATACCATATAATCATTCTTTAATTCTTTATGAGGAGAATGAATGTCATTGTGTCATGAAGATGGTAAGTCATGCATACACATTAGTGATGATATAATTCTCATAATTATTCAGTTGTATTGAATTGTATGATGTATAATATCTCATTATTAGTATAATTATATCATAATCATATATATTAATTATTTCCAACATTATTCACATCCTTGTAAGTTGGTGGTGAAAACAGCCTACAACACGGCGTGGATATAGAATTATGTATGATCGCATGTGCCATGATTTCTATTTTCATTGGATTGATAGAAGGTGAAATAGGGTTTTTTAATATTTATAATAATTTATATGTATATTATTGATACTGATGTTATTCATTTATAATGAAATAAATAATGAAGAAGAATTAGAAGGAGAATGAATTTTTATTAATCTGTAAAAGAGATTAACTCTTCCATGATGTGTCTCCTTTTAATTTCCTCTTAAGGCACTAGAGTTGGTCGTTTTAGTAGAAATGAACCAATAGAATGTATATTGGGGAGTTCTTTTTGATATCATATATGTTTAACTTATTTATTTATATAAACCATTCATTTGTCAATTCCATGTTAGTGCAATGTTTTGGGTAATAATTGTTTCATTTATCCTACGTGGTTGGACATGTTGTTCTTGATATTATTTCTTAGATCATGATTTATATAATTCAAGAATTTAAAACATGACTTATATATAATATATTTTCATTTTATAAATAAATATATATCAATATATATATATATGAAATGGAATACACCGTTCATGGAGACTGTAGGTCGTGCGTACGCATGAGCACAATTTTTGTTTCCTTATAGAATTGGATGGAAGTAAGTATATGATAGATATATATATAGTAAAATTATTATGTAATATATTTCATAAGTATTTTTTATATATAACATATTATCATTATTTAATTCATTATGAGGATAATGAATGTCATTGCATCATGAATATGGTAAGTCATACGGACGAATGAGCGACGATATCGTTCTAATAATTTTTCTATGGTATTGAATTGTACGATGTATAATATCTAATTATTCGTATAATTTTATAATAATCATAAATAGTTATTATTTCTACTATTATTCACATCCACGTAAGGTGGTGGTGAAAACAGACTACACCACGACGTGGAGTTGGTAAGATGTTTGATCGCATGTTCCATGATTTCTATTTTCATAGGATTGATAGAAGGTGAAATAGGGTTTTTAATATTTATAAAAATGTATATGTATATTATTGATATTGATGTTATTAATTTATAATGAAACAACTAATGAAGAAGAATTAGAAGTAGAATGAATTTTGAAATAATCAGTATAAGAGATTAACACTTCAATGATGTGTCACCTTTAAATTTCTTCTTAGGGCACTAGAGTTGGCCTTTTTATTAGAATTGAATCTCTAGAATGTTACTAGTGGAGTTGTTAAGGGTTATTTTCAGGGTATGGTCTGCTCATTAATATTTTAAATGGAGTAAAGTGGATAGGTAAGAGGTTCCCTTTGATAAATGAGGAGTGGGGAACTTTAGGAAACTCTCAAAATATTAATTTATTATAAATTTTATTATGTTTAAAAAATAGTCCAAAAAGATTTACATTCAATGATAAGTAGAATTTGGTTTGAATAAACATCATACAATAATTTATAGACAAGTTTTTAATATTTTTTAAAAATTATCTTTTTGGTTTAACCCTTATTTTACCATTTTTAATATTACAATGATACCATGTTATTAAAACAATGTGGGGTAATGTAAATAAAATATCATGAAAAACTATCCAAAAAATGTAATTTATGATATTTTGGGATTTATATTAAATTTTTTGACAAATCATAGAATTGTATGAATTTAATATAAATTAATAAATTATATAATGGTTTGTGCTATGAATTATGTCAATTTTGTGTAGTATTTATAGTTGACATTTTTAAAAAATTCATATCAATCTATTTAATTTCATAAAATGGAAAAAAATCATCCTAATATGTCATTTTCATCAATAAAATTCCTGTATGAAATCAAAATACACTAATTGAATTTATTAAAATATATATAACTTCAATTATTTGAATCATTTATTACGGATGTAATCATTACATCATAAAAGTGTCATAAATAAATATATTTATCTATTGTCTAAAAATTATAAGAAAATAACATTACATTTGAAATATTATTAGATTTCCAATTACTTTTTATATACACAGATAAATGTTATATAATACTATATTAAAATATATTTATTAAAAGATATATGTTTATGTTATAATTATCTTTACATTAATTTACTTCTTATAAAATTGTATTTTCATATCCATGTGAATCAATGGGGTCCCAAATTCAACCCAAATATTAAAATTTTCATAAATATCTCATCCAATATAATTTGGAAATTTTTTAGGTTATTTTAATATTATTATAATATTATTTATTACAAGTATTTATCTGATTTACCATTAAACTATGGTATATAAATGAATTATTGAAGTTACTATTCATAAGGTCCAAAAATAAATAGTACCATTTTACACAATTTTCATAATATAATTAAAAACAATGGAAGCCATTTTTTCAAATTCAAAATACAAAAGTTTCAATAATTAAATTAAGATGAATTCTCATTGTCAAAATAAAAAATAAGGTTTTTATTAAGTAATAACTATCAAAAAATTTACATGTATTTATGTACAATTTATATGTAATAATACTTCGTATTACCAAAATTGTATTGAATGATAAAAATATAATCCAATTACACATTAAAACCAATTTTATATATAATTTTACTATAAAAACAAATTTGATGAAAATTGGGTTTCGAAATAAAATACATTATTTTCACTATTGATTATAATTAAAATTTTATCGGAAAAATACATGAAAGTCAACAAAAGTAATTTTTCTCTATCTATTCCAAATAAGAAGCTTAATTTGTCAAATAGTACTTATAAAAGTGTCAAAAACTATATTTAAAAAGGGTGTACCATAAAAAGGAAGTAAAAATACATATTTAGAAAAATACTACTTTTATCCGAAAATTTGATTTGGTTCTCATATCATATTCGTGAAAATGTGTAAGATGGATTCTAATGATATATAAAATTCAAAATGTTGTTAATAATATAAATTGTGTCTTGGATATATCACATTAAATATTAAAATCTAATAATGTATCGTTGTTTAGTGAAACTCAGTATCATGTACATCACAAGATATAGAGGAAGGCCGATCTTCTTGTTAATGCTAGACATGTTAGTATTGAATGTTGTGAAATATTATTTTGGTGTTTCATATAACATAATCCAAATATAGTTCATTTAGATATTGAAAAAAATCTATACTCAGCGTTAATTGAAATTAATTATATCAAAATAACTTGAAATTATGTGCAACAAAATCCAAGAATAGCGATGTATATATTACATGCTAATACAATGTTTCATATAGAACAAGCTTATAATGGTGTACCATAAAACAAATTACATGAAGGAAATTAAAATTAATCTATCTCATAAAATCTCAGGGTTATACATTATACCCCCCATAAAATGAATTTCACACATGAAATTTTCTGGGGAAATAAGTGGTTTTCTACATGAATTTTTCTTTCATGGAAACCCACATCATAAAAATAGATACTAAATATTAATTACAAAATATGGAAAGTTAGATACATAGTGGTTACCAAAATTAACTCATCATTGGGTATCCACATAGGAGAACATAGGTAGGATGTGAAAACATGGATATGTAATAGAAATCTATCCATTATGTTCAGATCGGTAGTGATAGAGAATAATGATTGATGAAGGTCAACTGCCAGATATCCATAAATTTGAGATGATTAATGAGAAAATTTAATTTTTAGGATAAGAAGGTACTGGGATAAATCGTATACGGTTTAAAAAGCGGACTTATAAATCATTCTTGACGTGATAGAAAATCAGGTTATAGAATTATATGTCATTCCATCTGTCTTGATCACAAAAATATTAGCCGAAGTAATCAAGTATACATATTTCCATCTATGGTGAGATTAATCGTATACGGTTTAAAAAGCGGACTTATAAATCATTTTTAATACAACTTAAATTAATTTATACTTATTTATACTAACTAGGAACTTCATGTAATCTAGTGTAAGCTGATAAAGGTGTGTTACACTTCGGTTGTGGGATTGATTCATGCAGTCTTATCAAACGTGATGGGTTGTTTCTCAACATATGGGGTTTCCTTTTTAGAAATCAATGCTATAATAACATTCCATAAAAAATATAAATTATGTTTTATCCATGAACAATACAATATGATGTATAAATCAATACAATCCATACTTTAGGCTTGTCGAGAATACATCATTCCAATCTCAGAGTACTAAAATGGTTATATAACAAGCACGTGAAAACCATCATTTATCCCCAATATATCATAAGATATATCTTATTGGTCACATTCCAATAATTTTAATGACTTCATCACGTGTTCTCTTGAGTCATGGTAACAACCTAAATTTATATATATCCTTACTGAAAATATTCTTGTTTCCTTATTCCCAAAATTTGTGGGATTTGTTACTCATGTCCCAAAAATTTGTATGCTTCATCCTGGATAGAAAAATTCTCTTGGCACTAACATTATAAATATATCTCTAGAAAAATGAATATTCTAATTTACTTACTTAAAACCATCATTATCTTAAAATATGTGGTATATTTAGGGATTTCTTCCCATTAATCATGGGTTCTCAAAATATATCACCTTACCATTAAATCTCTTTTATGTCTCAATAAAACTATTCAAAATATCCTTTCCAATCCTTAATTAAATACATATACAAGAAAAAATTTATATATTCCATGACTCATATAACATAATCATTGAAATCGAAAACATATACACCTCCATTATTAGACATTATTATTATACCATTAAATAGGATCCATCATCATCATCTTTCCTAATATATGTGCAATGTCTTCAGGGTTCTAAACCACAATATTATGGGACTTAATGTAATCAATAATGCATGAAAATAAAATAACTCTCACATGTCATTCATAATCTCTTTTTTCTAAATAGTATTACAAAACCTCTTACCATTATTATGATTTTCATTATGATATTTCATCTTAGGAAACCTATCATCCAAAATCCCATACATTCCAGATATGAAAAAAATAAATGCTTGACTAGGTGTTATGTATTTATGTCTATTGACAAAAACTAGAATGAAATGTCTGAGAAGTACATATCAGAAAATAGAAACACATAAGTAAGGTAAATTACATATAATATTTCTATTAATTATATCTTAATTTTAACACAATGTTACTCATGATTATGACAAATACAATGGTTTGTAAACTATACATCACTTATCCTTAGGAAATCCAATTAAATATCATTATAAATATATCTAGGGATATCACTAATGTTTTCTCATCATAGTTTCCAATTGATGACTAATCATTCACTCTGATAACAATTCTAGATAGCCAAGCTTGACGAACATGGTCATTTCATTACTATTGCAGAACACATAATACAAAAAAAAAAATTAGACATCCAAATACTATATTAGTTTATTGTCATTGGTATCTCAGAACATAATCATATAACTTGGTGAAATATATCCAACATCTCCCATAATGATATTCCCCTTTTTTCCCACCTAAAAAATAATTTATATCTGGTAAAAAAGAAGTCCTAAAAAGGGTGAGCCCAAATTCTGTGTATAGGTAAACATTGATAACATAAAAAACCCGTAAACATAAAAAAATTAAAAAAATGAACATAATGTTAAAATATCAAAATCATGTGTCATGAAACAAATAGTGTTATTTCATATTTCATTTTACATAAAGGAACATTGACCATAAAATTTCATTGTCATACAAAATAGAATGTGCCCAATAAATATGCACATAATATGAATTCCATGGTTTCTGAAGCAATTCTACCAAGACCATCAAAGTGGAAAAAGTACATTACTGAATCGGGATTACTTTCCATTCCATCCATATATTACTAAACAAGATTTTCTTTCGGTTCTCACATGGTATTACTGAATCATATTTAAATTCAATTCCAATCATGTATATCTCATCAGACATAAATCATTACCCAATGCATCAGAGAGATATATAGGTCCCACCACTCTCATAATTAAATCATTCGTAAATGTGCCACAAAAACATAAAACATTCATCAAAGCATAACACATGAAATAAAATGGGTTTCTTAAACAACATTCCATTAAGTACAATATAAAATAAATGGATTTATTAAAAATAAATCTATCATAAACAAAATAAAATATAATTATTAATAGGGAAAGAAACATAACTATATTTCATCGGATATAGAAAATAATTTTGATAAAAAAATTAAATCAACATTTTTTAGAAAAATAACCATCCTTTTTCAAATATGTTTTCTTTTCTCAAAATTTTGTGCAATATTAAAAGAAATGAATATATTTGAAAATAGACTTGTAAAAATGTAATTAAAGTTTCAAATAAATAAGGAATTATTAAATTGTAAAATCTTATACATTATGTATAAACTAAAAAACATTCTCCTCATAATATTTCCATAAAAGTCAAAAAATACAATGTATAGTAAACCAAATTATGATTCCTTTTATACCACGTTGTAAAAGTAAAAAAGGGGTAAAATTAAATTAAAATACATAGAATAATATAAAACAATTTATGAAAAAAAAATAATACATGGACAGAGAAGATAAATATATCCCTTTTAAATACTTATAAATAAACAATCTCGGATAAAAATGAGAATTGGAAAGTTATCCCATACATTTGGTTTGATTTCAACCATTTTTGTCCCAAGATATTATATTTTTTTTTAATCATATTATTAAATTCATACAAAAACATAATAATATTTATGATATCATATATGATTTCCTTATGACTGTATATTACCCATTCATTTTTCAATTCCATGATAAAGCATTGTCTTGGGTAATAATCCTTTAATTTATCATACGTGATTGGACTTTTTGTTCTTGATATTATTACATAGATCATGATTTACATTCTTTCAGAATGTAAAACATGATTTATATATCAAATATATTCAGTATATTAATATATATATATATATAATAGATAGATAAATGAAATGGAATACACCGTTCATGGAGACGGTAGTCCATTCCTAATCAAGAACGATGTTCTCATTTTATTATTGAATTTGATGGAATTATGTAAACTATATATATATATATCCAGTAGCATTATTATGTCATATATTTCACAATTATTTATATATATACCATATAATAATTCATGAATTTGTAACATGGAGAATGAATTTAATCGTGTCGTGGAAACGATAATTCATACGTACTTATGAGCGATGATATTGATTCCATAATTTTTGAATGGTATTGAATTGGATGATTTACAATATATCATTATTAGTATCATATTATAATAATCATATATAGTTTTTATTGCAACCATTATACTCATCCATATAAGGTGGTGGTGAGAAATAGATTACACCAGATCATCGAGACTATAAGTCATACGTACCCACACACGGTGATTTATATTTTAGTAGGATGGATATAAGGTGAAATAGTGTTGTTTTATATTTATAATAACATATCCTTATATTAGTGATATTGATTTTATTAGTGTATGATTAAAAAAATGAATGTTATTTATAAGAATAATGAAATATGAAAGAATCTATATAAGAGATTACCAATTCTTCGAAGTGTGCCCTTTATATTTCCTTGTTGAGAACTAGAGATGGTCTTTAGAGAAGACCAAGACCTATAGAATTTTACTATGGATGGTTATAATAGAACTATTCAGGTTTTGGCCAAGCATGATGGTTCTAAATGGAGTTATGGGGAGTGGGAGGATGTTCCATTTTATAAGAGAGGTGAGGGGAAATTTAAAGTATTATCAAAATATTATTTTATTATCAATACAATTTCAATTAAAAATGTTCCAAAATTTTTTAATTATAAGATAAGATGTCTTGGGTTCTAATAAGTATAAGCCAATAATTTTTATGCATGTTTTAAATATTATTTTTTCTTTATCTTTTCGGTTTAACCCTTATTTTATCATTTTCAATCATACTGTGATATCAGGTGATTTAAAAATTGTGGGTTAATTTAATTACTATATCATACTAAACGACCTAAAAAATTATTTATGATATATTTGGACAAATATTTACCATTTTTACGAATAATAGATTTTTAATAATTTAATATCATTCATTAAACTATTTTATGCATTATGATATGAATTATGAATAATGTGGATACAATTCATACTTGACATTTTTTTAAAACATATAAAAATCATATTAATTAACACAAAAAGCATTACCTAATACATAATATTTAATTTTCATCCAGAATATTCTTGTTTGAAATTCAAATTATCAAATTAAATTTATTATAATATTTACAAATTAATTTATATGAATCTTTCATTATTGAGGTAATCATTACATCATAATTTTGTCATAAATACTTGTATTTATCTAATGTCTAAAAATTATAAATAAAATACCTTGATGTAGGAAATATTTCAACCTTTCTAATAACTATGTATATATATATATCAATTATATAACACAATATAAAAATGTATTTATTAAAGGATATCTTTTTAGGTTATAAATATCATTTCAATAAATTAATTCTTTGAAAATTTGATTTTCACATTCATGTGAATCCATGTTATCCCAAAATTGACCCATAGATTCCCAAGGTCAGAAATATATCATCAAATAGGCATAGAATATATGTTAGGGTAGATTAATATTATATTAATTTATTAATTATACCCTTATTTACAAGATTTACCATTTAACCATGGTAAATAAAATAAATATTGAAATAACTATTCATAATGTCCAAAAATAAAATGTAAATATTTACAAAATTTTATCCTTTTGATTATAAATTTGGAGTCCATTTTTTAAAATTCAAAAAACAGAAATTGTAGTAACTAATTTAAAATTAATTCTCATTTTCAAAACCAAAAAGAGGGTTTTTATGAAATAATAACTATCAAATGATTGTCATTTGTTTATGTACAATATAAAAATGAAATTACAACAATTGACCAACATTTTACTAAATGATAGAATTATTTTAAAATTAAACTTTATAACTAATTAATAAAATTATTTAAATATATTAATAAATTTTATGTATATGAGGTTTTGAGATAAAATGCATTATTTTTCACTAATTTTTAAAATTTTATTTTTATAAGGAAAATTTAAAAAATTCATTCAAATTAAAATTTTATGTCTCCCTTCTAAATAAGAAGTTTATTTTTGTGAAATTTAACTTATAAAACTGTCAGAAACAATATTTAAAATGGTTGTTCCATCATAAAGTGGTAAAACTTACTTGTTTTTTTGTAAACAACATCTTTAATCCGATATTTAATTTTGATCTAATATTATGCACTAGAAAATGTGTAAGATAAATATTAATGTTATATAAAATTCAAAATCTGGTTAATAATATGAATATAAGCAAGTTTATTTACCATTAAATAATAATATTTTTGTAATATACCATTGATTTTTGGAACATAGTAATGCGTACAATGCATGCTATCGAGGAAGGTCGATCTTGCGTGTAACATAAGAAAAGCTATGGTTTCATATACTAAATGATTAATTATGTGTTGAATATAACAAAATCCAAACATAGTTCCTTTATACATTCCAAAAAATCTATACTCAGGGATGCGTGAAATAAATTCAATCAAAATTACATAAAATTATGTGAAACACTATATCATAATTGTGTAGCGTATACTGTAATATAATACAGTGTTGTGTATAGTAAAATTTAATCTTTGTGTAGCATAAAACAAAAGAAATCAGAAAATTAAATGGATTCTATCTCATAAAATGATGGGGGTGACACATAAAGCCTCAATCTCTTGGAGCTAGCATCGCACCAATCCACCACCTCCATGAGCTCTTGATGGACTACATGGGGGTGGTGGTGGAAGTGACTCGAATGTTCATTCCCCTACTGTCACTCGTCCTATTTATATTATATATTCTATTCCTCATAGAACTCAGTGTTCCTTCCACTACTGTTGCCTCGTTGGTCCCTTGACCATTTCCTTGTTGGTCGTATCACTTTTCAGGTAATCTCTAACTATATTTCCCTGACTACCACACGAGTAGAACCGTTTTTCCATCTGCTAAATCGCTCAACCCTAGGAAGATCTCACCACAGACTCTATGACCTGGGGTCATCCCATAGAGTGCTTGACCCACGTGGGTCGCTGTAGGATCTGCTAACTACCCGCTGCCAGAGAATCTGCTACATGTCTCCCTGTGGTAGCTCTCATTGTCTGTGACTACTCTACATGAATGATCTCTTCTAGTAGATGCTCACTATAGAACCCTAGAATGTGTATGGATACTAAGAATTATCATAGATTCCCTAATCTCCGATCATATTCCCTACTCAAGGATACAATACATGATAATGTTACTTGGACCATGTCTATAGAGTAGTTATAATGATCCATGAATCATACTCATTACTCTACCACCGCTTGGCTTCCCTACTATAGATGGAGGAGATCCTGTATATGAATAGAGCATAACGACACTGAAAATAACTCCTCTTGGATGCATTGCTTGATGTATTTCCAGGATAGTGTCATCTCCTCATTAATATGAAACATTAGGCACCATCATATCCAAATTGAGACACAATGAAGGATCCCGGTTAGGTCTACCATCTAGTCAGTATGCATCCTCACTATGAAGAAGACTCACGTAACCACCTCCAGTCAACATGAAGATA
This sequence comes from Viscum album, assembly GCA_963277665.1. NCBI lineage: Eukaryota > Viridiplantae > Streptophyta > Magnoliopsida > Santalales > Viscaceae > Viscum > Viscum album. Next base: position 694,245,691 of record OY728152.1, read on the forward strand.
TTTGTGGATCTGTCTCACCTCAAAACCTAGGAGGATGCTGCCTCTGGAACTCATGCAAGGAACTAAGACTGTGTTCATCCTCTACTAGTAACACTGGTATGAACTACTTCTCTCAGGGTGGTGGTATTTTATTAACACCATCATGAGGTCATATCTCTAGAAATGGTCCCTACATTGATATCTCATTGCTAAGCAGACCATCTTAATTTTCAGGCCCTGGATCCCTAGGTGTCTATATATGTGGAAGCATCCTAAAAAATAACAATATAAACCATTGTCAATAGAATATACATGTTGATCTAACTCTAACTCATGATGGACATGAAATGACACTCAATTCCTATATGACACATGAACCATCAATTTTCCATGAAAATTTAATTTTCATGTACAATTTTGGAAAGTATAATTCATGGTCTTTTTGTATGGACATGTTAGTCTCCATACCAACAGTAGGTTTCATGGCCTAAAATCCGAACTCAAATCACTTAACAGTATTGCCCCAATACAAGTGTAAAACTAACTACCCTATGGTTCCACTATGTCATGACCCTTCCCTCTTGGCATGTGACATGAATACCCCAATCCCACCTCCCTTTGGCCAGAGGATGGCCACTTGCCTCATGTAGTCATATTACCCAAGTGCAATGAAATTTCCAAGGTACATGTAATCACACACCCATATCCATGAAAAATATGAAACTAAACACATTAAGTAAAAATAGATACAAACCACTATGAAAAACCATGCAGATTATGGTACAAAACTGATGGAAAAATCTCCAGAATACAAGCACAACTAAATATGGAAAGTTTCATCTCCTCGAACTCATCTGTAGAAATCCTTACCTAAAGAGTAGGTATAGTAATATGTCTAAATGTCGCTGAAGCATACAAATTGTGTCGGGTCTCCCTAATGTACCCCTTCTCTAACACAGACTATGGACTCCATCAAATATGTCAATTAACTTCACAATGAACGAAATCAATGGAAAAATCTCATGTAGGGTTGAGTAAAATAGTAATCTGTAGGGACCCCAAACCATAATGTAATTTCCCAATATAAACCCCCAATTAACTTCATGAATTATACCACAATGAATATCAAAATGAAATAAACCATGTAGACTACCAAATAGTCACACAAAGTGTAGCCTCTACGAGGTACAATTATGAGTGTCACTAGAGTCATATCACACCATGTATAGTTATGTGATATTTAAATAGGATTGTTGTGAGAATAAAAACATAACATCAAGTAGTAAATACATGGAGCATTGGAAACACACGGTGTATTGGTAACACACTGAGGGTTGGTAACACATAGAGTTTAGGTAACACATATAGTGTAGAAAACATATGAAGTGTTAGTAACACATCATGATTATGTAAAACACATAGTATCGCCAAAGACTAGAGGACCCACACCTAAATGTGACAAGGGAGTACAAACTCAGTCTTGGTATGACACAAAGTCTATATAAGTCACATATTATAGGCAATACAAGTTGTCTAGTTAATCACATAGCTTCTAGGCCGCAACTGGTGACAATATTTCATCCTTAGCTCGCAAGTTACAGGAGAACCTACTCCTCGAGCCAATAATCCATACACATACTTCCAAATAAACTCACATAGAGTATCTCAAAAGGACCGCCTTGTTACGATGGTCCCAATGCCACAAATGTTTCTTAAAAAAATAAACACAATTTGTGAGATAAAGGAATTTTATGTAAATACGTGGTTGGTTCCCAGTCAGACCCACCCAATATAGGTCCTACATGACCCAACCCGCTGGGTCTGACCTAACCCACTGGGTCGACCGGTCTCGACATTCTAGCTATATCATGGCGTGCATGAGGAGGCTGGATCGTTCCACCCGAACGCAGAGTGTGCCATGTCCCCACTATGTAAATAAGATCGATAGTTGTCTTAAATGTGGTCATATTCCACATAATCATACCTATATTGATTGAAAGATTGTATTGATAATGTCCAATTGTACTACGGATCCGTTCCATGTGACGCAGCTTCATGCCATGTCTAGTTGATCTTGAAGCCGGTCGTCGAGCCCATTGTCAGTCACCGAGCTGATGACCATGATCACCACCCTCGATCGCTATGCTGCGGGTTCCTCATCCAACAAATGTAGATCTATAAGCCTCATTTGGTTGGGTATCATTACCGCAGCATAAGCCCACTAGTGTCGTTTCATTCCACCAACATATCCTGTTATGTGTGTCGCAAGTTTCACTATAGTGCTCATTTTTTTGAAATTAAAGCATGCATGCAAACCTCAACTATCTCTCTGGGTTAAGTGACATTCGTAACTACATAATAAATACTGATGCAACCATATGGGTTCGTCGGTGATTAACACAAGAACATTGAAGAGGGAAAAGTACAAAAAACCCTTATAATTTATCTTGGTTGTGCTCATCTCAACTTTGGTCTGTTAACATCAGCATAAATATGAATGAAATACAATGAAATATTTCATTATATTCATCCACATTAATCCCTCATTTTAAACCATCCCACTTAAATTATCAAACCATGGGTATTTCATCATTGGAAATAAGAACGGGGAAATAAATCATGATGAAAATAAACCCCCACCAAGAGTTAAGATCAGTCAAAGAAGAGGATTCATCCTTGATAGTGATCCTTCCACGAGTGATCTCGATCCTTCATTTTCCATCGTTCTCTGGTTAGAGTGGTCCTACTCCTTTCCCCATGAATACTCTAGGGTTATGAAAATAACCCCATATTTTCTGACAAAATAAATTATAAATAAAACTAATAGTTTGTTACCATGATACATCTATTAAAATATATTTCCTAAATATTTTAAATACATTCACATCCATAAATTAACATTCACCCTGAACCAGCTCCGGTCGAGGTTTGGATTTTCCCAAGAAAAACACCCCATTACAAACTCAACTATGGTCTCAGATATCCAACATGTGTTACCATTTATGAGTTATTTTGATTTTAAAATAAAATAATTTTACATAATTATTTTATTTACTGTAATTTCATTTTTGGGTACTCTCAATGGATACCAGAACCGACTAACGGTCAATTGCACCAAGGGTAAACCTCTAATCCTGAAGTCAATAGTTCCCTCATATTTCCAATATGGGCCCCCATTCAAAATTTAATAAATCTGCACGTGCATTATATTTTTAATAAACATAAAAATAAATAAAGCATTTATTTTTATCACCCATGACATTATAATCATGAGTCGTATTAGAGCCGGGTCTTAAAATAATACCATATAATTTTAAAAAAAAATTATATGAAAAATTCAAGTCATTTCTAAGAGGATTTTTACCTAAATAATGTTTTAATGGTCTATTAACGGTATTTTAATTAATATATTTCAACAAACTTTATATTGACATACCCACTATGGGGGATATTAATTATTGAAACCATCATCAATCACTTCTAGATAGATTAATAAATTTTTAAATATATTGTAATTGAACCTATTTTTTCAATAGGTTAATCATGTTTTAAGTATATTATTATATAAATAATTTATTTTCTATTTGTTAGACATGTAATGAATGTGATAATGGTTTTTAATACATGTTTCTGATGAATTAAATCATTTGTGTGTTGTGATTATGTTTTGTTACGTTGAAATTTTATGGGTGTTTGTGTTATAAGCTAATGACTGGGTGTTTTGTAATAAACTAACGATAGGTTATTTCATGACAAATGAATTTAGGGTTGGTTTCTGATAACCCTACAATGTATTGGGTATATAATTTGACCATATGGTTATTCCATTATTAAGAGTGAGAGTAATAGGGAATTAAAAATGATTTCCCAAAGGACGTGCATATGATATTTATGATTTCTATTGATTAATAGTGAATATTATGGTAGATATTGAAATCACATGGCCCATGACTATTAATTTTTATGAATATTTCCTTGTTCCTTGTACTCATATTTTATGTTCCTTGTAATTATGGATATACTGTATTTTATGATTTTCTCATGTTTTTTGATTATCTTATCAGGCCTTTATGCACGCTGATGTCCATTAATGACATTCAATTGCTAATTATTATGTTTAAACTTGTGGGAATTTGAGATCACCCTTATTATGTTCCCTTTTACCCAGGTTTTAATGAATGAGATTTACTGATTTGTGTCTATAAAGGATTTCAAAAATATAGTTTTGATGACCTATTGCAAATTAAGAAAAGTAGGGGTAAATGGGATAAATGATCATTTGTTGTTAAGGAATTCGTTTATATTGAATTTATTCTTAAATTTCATAAACATTATATGTTAAAGGTCCTCAAGAATAGAATTTATATGTGTTTTCCTTTTTATGTTGATTGGTTATTACAGGGAAAAGTAGTTTCTCCATTTTTATTTTCAAAACTGGAAAAGTAATGTTCATGATTTCATAATAGGATTGGGGAGTGTCATTATTGAGTTATTATACTTAGAAAGTAAAAAAGATATTTGTGATTATCCTGATATGTATTATAGGTAGGCCAAGGATCAGGTTGTGGTTGAGAGGAGGATGGTCCATAAATAACTACTCCACTAGAAATTTTTTTGAAATGTTGATTAAAATGTACTAGAGTAAATTATAATTAAGGAACTAAAATAATATTTGAGATAATAAAAAATACATATATTTTATATTGAAAATAAGAATAGGCAATGTTAAATGATAAACAATTATTGTGTGTGAACTGTAGAGTTAGTTGTCCATCAGATGTGAAACATACAATGGGGAAAGGATCTTTTATCATTAATAACGGAAATTTTCCTCTTTACCTTCATAATGATCTCCAATAGAAGGGGATATCTCCATTAATATATCAAATTTATATTTTAAATCACAAATTAATTTAGGAATATTATGTTCCCTATATAAGTATATAAACATGGTCTCTAATCCATATTTGTGAATATCCTTCTCAAATGATTATCAATTTTCCTCTTCATCCATTCCTCATCCCATCAATTTTGTTGAGAATCATTTTTACTACAACAAGGGTTCTAGAAACATGATTCTAGAAACCAAATGTACTATTTTTCATTTCCATGAGAAAACATCCAAAACAAATTTCTTTTAATTTTTTCTAGGAAAACTAAATAGGTTCTCATCAATGGAAACGCATGTTGAAGGTGTGGAAGGTGAAACATGAGGAGAATGTTAACTAAAAAATAATACAATCTATACGGTATACTAGTACCTTTATAGAATCTTCAAAATCATATCATTAATGTTATACTTCAATTATCATACATTTCTTATAAAACTATGAATCCTTTGATTCATTTTATAAATCATCATAAAAATATTAGGATGACTATGAGATGAAACAATAGAAATTGTCTTGTAAATTTATGGTTTTGTGTAATTTTAAATAGATGAAAAAATATCCTAAATAATTATTTAACAACATTTATCAAATCACATTTTAACACTATTATATCCTATTTGGAAAAACAATTTTTTGGGGATATAGGTGACAGAGTAATTGGTTTGATAGGTTAAGACCTTTTAACCATTTCTTGTATAATAGGGGTTTAATTTCTAATAGAAGACACCCTACAATATTTTATATGTCCTTATAATTCAGTATCAAATTCTCTTATAACTTCATCCAAATCACCGATCTCAATAACTAATATCCCATCATGACCCTCCAATTCAAAATCATGCTTTTCAGATGTCATTTTTCAGAGTAGGCTAAAATATGTCAGCGAATATCTCCTATAAAGTATGATTAGTATAATATTTTGGACACATAGGATTGGTAGAACTAGACTCAATTATTTTTTTATGGTTCATTTTAGTTATATGATATCATTGTTAGTCCAACCTGGATAAATACCCGAAGAAGAGGTGAATTAGGGTATCGCAGATAAAAACAACTAGACTTTCAGATATTATTTCTTCATTAAAAAAACACTCTTCTCTCCCTTAACAATTGTATTGTATTAAAATAAATGGAATAATGCATTGGACACAATTTTTTAACATGGTTCACCAAAATTGGGCTACATCCAAAGACCATTCAATGAAAATGTATCAATGTACCAAATCCAGTAAAAGAGAACTACTGTTTAAAATGTTTTGAAAAAGGACTCACTATCCCACCATGATTAAAACTAAATAAAATTTGAAATCTCACTTATCTCTCAACTGATGTGTGATCATTTCTACTTCAGAAGATCAACTCATATTTTAATGACATATAGGTCTCTTTATAATCACTAATGAATGCATCCACCACAGTATGTAAATTCAATATTGATTTACCACTTTTATCCACTGATGAATACCATAATAACACAAAACAATGGGAAATACCTTTTAAAACAAATTCAGAATGAATGAAACCTTCATGAAGCTCCTTATTTATCCATACTCAAACTATCCTTAACAAAGCACATTATTTCCAAAAGCTAAAACTAGTCTTCGCAAAGCAACCCAATTTCACAAAGATCTATTATCTACTATTAAACTCCTTCCTATAAAAAAAATTAAATATACATTGTGAATTCTTTTTACTTTCTCAAATCATGGATCATTCAGTTGGATTTTACAACCATCAGAAATTTATTTGCAAACTACTTTCGTGAACCACATCTTTGAACAAACTTCAAAAACCACATTTATGAACATATAAACATAGAATTATTTTTGAATCTCAATAAATCTTATAAACGATGTAGATTATTAATTATAGGTGATTCCATGATTCCAAAACCTTTTAAACCACATCTGCCTCATTTCAAATACCTCCCATAATTCAGCCACGAAACTCTCTTTTTCATGAAGCTCCCTAAAAATTTATCATTCTCGATGCTCTTCGTTGTTACGAAGCCTTCTGTTAAAAAATATCATCACCTCAATGATCCACTCATGATGTTCCTCACCATTTCAATTTATCGATTCTCCTCACCCTTTCCATTTCGTGATGCATGTTTTACATTAAAAATTCACCATTATAATCTTTTAATCCATCATGAAACACGCTTTTGGAGCCCTATCTTCGCTAAAAATATTCCTACTACATAATATTAATAGTATCTTCAAGGAAAACAATATTTTTAAATTATATAAAAACTATAAATTTTGGACCCCTATAATATCGAAAATAATGGGAAATTGTGCCACATTAGACACCGACATCATCACGCACCAACCTTCCTTATTCCCATCATCTAGATTTGTCAACAAACCCAGTTACTCCCAAAAAACACCTAGAGGATTCCTTTAGAAATTTTATCAAAAAAACATGCACCATTGAGTTTATTGATAACTCACATGAAATGATACATCTTTAGAGCTTTATCAATCTTCTACCAACATTTTATTCATTAGATTTAGGTAGTGAAAAAATATTTAATCAACGTATAATCTAATCTCACAAGAGGAATATTTTCCATGATAAACAAGAGTATTCTATAAATTTAATCAATGAAAAACTTCATTATTGATAAAATTCAACTACATTCATCATGAACACCATCATTTGTGAAAAATATCCTTTAAACTCACACTTCTACATTCATTATATTTAAAACTACCCCTATCATGTCGCTCCTCTACCTTGTTTTTCCACCAATAATATTCTCCCTATGTATTGACTAAGACATTTACCCATGTATTGACTAATACATATTATCCCATTACAATTCCTCCCCTTTTAAATGAACTGAAATGACACTCTTTTGAGGTTTGTAATTGATGTAAGAAAACAGATCAACACATTACGGAAAAACACATCATGAATCTGGTATTGGGAAATGGTATCACACATCCATACTTTTTCAAGTGCGTGGAGTCGATTGAACTCTCAGATCTAGGTGATGCCTCTCAAAGGATTCTTTGGGTATGACCATTTTCATTATTTCTAAGGCCTATAGTTCAATAGGAACATACTCATACTTTACATGCCCTTTCTCAACCATCTCTTTGATAAAATTATATTTTATTTCAATTTTCTTTGTAAATTTGTGATGGACTAGATTTTTTTTTGTACATTTATAGCTCTTTAATTATATTAATATATTCTGATCAAATACTTCAGTCCAACTCCCATATCATCAAGATGTTCCTTCATCCACAGTAACTATGTGCATTCTTGAGTAGATGCAATATACTTAGCTTATGCGGTTCTCAATGAAATAAAATCTTGTTTCATACATAGACATGAAATACAAAATACACCAATATATAATGCACCTATAGATGTTTTTTCTATCATTTTCGGAACTGTCCCTATCTATATCTCTATATCCGAATAACTATGGTTGTGATTTTTCATTATACATCAAACTGAAATCCACAGGGCCCGTGATATACCAATGTATTCATTTCACTGAATGCATGTGGATATATTTATGATTGCTTTGGTATCATGTAGCATGGAATGTGAAAAATATATCAGGTCTTGCTATTTTCATGTATAGTTTAATTCCGATGATTTTTTTATATTCTGGGATAATAACTACCTTTCCATTATCATCTTTTGATAGTTTTTTTCATGTAGCTACCGAAGTTTTCATATCATTGTAATTTTTGGTTCCAAATCTTCTAAAAACCTCCATGTAATATTTGGATTGATAAATTAATGTCTCATTCATTCATTGTGTCACATGTAAACCATATAAGTACATCAGATCACCAATCATTTACATTCTGAACATGATTTTCATGAATTCTAAAAACTCATTGTAATGTGCATCATCTCATCCACCAAATATTATGTAATCGACATAAAACAACACAATCATCATTCGATTACTATCATCATTGACATAGAGATTATATTTCAATATTCTGCACTGAAATCTAATCATCATCAAATTTTGATCATGTCATGAATACCATGGATTTGGTGGCTGCTTCAACCCATATAGTTCTTTCTTTTGCCGAAAGAGGTAGTTCTCATCTTCATGAATCAGAATATCATATGGATTCTCAATATGAACACCCTCTTCAAGAACTCCATTTAAAAATTATACATGAATTTCATCTAGAAAATCATGAATTTCCATTGCAATTCAATTTATAAGAATAATCAAATTTTCTTTAGCCTTGATAGAGGTAAAAGTTTTTCATCAATATCAATAACCACAATCTTGGAGTACCCTTTTCATAGTAGTCGGGCTTTGTTTCGAATCAATGTGACATATTCATTTATCTAGTTACAAAAGACCCATTTAGTTCTAAGGAAATTCTTATCTACTGGCCTCAAAAAAATTCCCATGTCTGATTCTTCTCAATTTGATCTAACTACACATTCATTGATTGAACCAGTATTCATCATTAGATGCATAAGAAAAACATTTATGATCTACCTAATATATTAAAGATGATTTTTATAATGACTTCATTATTCATGTTTGAAAAGGTGATGTCGGATCACCAATGATATTTTTCATATCAATTTCATCTTGACTCTTTTTCTTCATTATAGATATAGACATGAATTCCTCGATCTCATCATCAGTATCATCTTCTAAATCAGTATCTACCATTCTTCTCTCCCTATTTTTATTCCTACCTCTTCACATTCATTCAGAAACAATTCACTATATTGTTAAATATTATCTTCATTTTATACTATATTGACATCATTTCTCTCAATTACATTTCACAAACTCTAATTTAATCAATTATATTCCTTTCTATTTCCTAATTAGAAGACGAATATCCTCTCATCTCCACATGACATAAATGTCTTGTGTTTCTCTCTATTGAGAAGAAATCACTTAATTCAAAAGATTCAAAATTATTTCAATTTTGACTTATTTACGTACCACAATTCTTATTGAGTCCTTCTGTAACGACCCAATGTTTTTAATTGAAAATTACCTTCTTATATTTATGTTATAGAAACACAAAATAATGAACTACAAAGTGATAAGTGACCTTTAAACATAATTTTTTCACCCCTATATTATAATTTTAAAAATCTAACATACACAGTTGTATTAAAGATAGTTTTTAGAGTACTATGAAGCAATAATAATTATTGGTGAATATTAACCTACCCTTATGAATAGTAACATACCCTTATGAATATTAATATGACCCTTATGAATAGTAAATAAGAGTAACATTACCTATGAATAATAAAATAACATATAGACAACTTAGAAAGTGACAATTTTACCTTAGTAAATGTTTTTTGTATTTTATAAGTGATAAATAATAAATTATAATTAATTAATTAATTAAAAAGAATATTTATTCCCCTGAAATGTATTCATAAATTATTGAATAAATGTATAATAGTTTTTAGATAATTTTATAAGACCCTAGGTAATTTTTTAAAGAACTAAAAAATCAGTTATAATTTTAAAAACTGTTTTTTTAAGTAAATTATATTTTTAATTAAATATTAAATTAATAATATTTAGAAAATTATTTTTTAAAAATGGAATTCATTTTTTTATTCTACACGTCGAAAAAAGGGTGGGGTAATGTTTTGGGATTTTTTTGAGATACTTGAAATATTGGTGAATAGTAGAATACATTAATTTACCATATAAAAACATTTTAATTAAAACCCGCTATTCCTGACATCACATGTGATGTAAGCACCCCAATCCCAAACTCACATGTCTTATTTACTAATCGTAGTCATCCATGAATCACTATTCTTTGTCTTAGGTGAAATTAATAAACTAATCAATTTTATATTAAGAAAACCCCTCTCCCCTCCACTATAAAAGCCACCCTTCACTCCCTCTTTTCCTCACACCTCTCATGCTCGAAGCCTTCTCTAAACTCTGGTCAAACACCATCACTAGACCCTCCCCCACGTCCAAAAGATGATGGTCTCATAAAAAGACCATCCCTAGCTTCCTTAAGGAGGTTCTAAAGAGGAAGATTCTAAAGGTAATTTCTCTCCCTATTCTCCTTTAATTTCCTTTCATGTTCAAGTTCCCTTCTTGATCTCTCCCTACCTATCTTCATCCAAATTTTTTTGTGACTCCAGTATTATAAATATACTTTAATTTTATTATTCTAATGGTATATTATATCACCCCACACCCTTTCCCTCTCCCTTTTATTTTATTAAAGAGATTATTGTTCATGTGGTGTTAATTTATCACCTTCAAAAACAAAATGCTCTCTTCTTCCATTTCAACCTTCAGATCTGGTCATGAAACAATTTTTATAGTTGAACTATAATATTTTATATATATTTTGTTCTATTTTATGTTCTGGAAATAACATATGGCCATATTACTAAGTAAAAGTTAAAATGAGTTCGTTGTGATCCAAAAACCGCTCAAATTAACCCAAATAATCTTCATTTAATTATTATCTAATGATTCGTCCACATGGATCTATTATATATAATTATAAAATCATTCAAGCTTCTTTAATATCATTAATAACATTTCATATCAGTTCTGGATATTTACCCATGATCTACCCAAAAATCAATTTAAGAATACAAGTGGACCGCTCAAGAAAACAATGAAAACGAACATCCCCGATCAATGTTTTTAAACTCTATAAGTCATCGGAAGGAACATAATATGAATTAATGAAACCATAATGAACCCTATTAATGTATAAAAGGTTATGTAATTTCTAATTAATTAATATAATGTCATTATACCGGACATTAAATTGAAGGAGGCATTCGAGTACAAGGTAAGGGAAAATATCGAACCCAATTTTCTTCCTTCGGGTTCTCCCGCTTTCACTGCATTTTGGATATGGTTACACCTAAAAGATCATTTTTTAATAATTACATTTACTTTTATTGTATATAAATGTTTGTCACTGGTTTTTATTTCCATCAAAATGTTTTCCAAAAGAAATCTTCTTTCAAGATCTCACCTTTTACCTCTCATTCAAGGTTGATGGTTCTTGTATCATGTATGTTGTTACCAATTTATTTTGGGATACTAAAGCTTATGAATGTGTTATTATGAAATGAAACCCATTCATTTCCATGGTTTATTTATTTTCATGTTTTATATGTGTTCTATGTGGCATGCATGATAATGATAATGTTATGATTTGACGGGTGCACATGGAATTATGTAGCGCAATATGAATGTTTAAATGTAACGGGTGCCCCCGGAATTATATTGCTCTCCAAAGAAATGAGTAAAGTGATTAATCTCATGAGTAAATTTGAAATTATGTGTCAACAAGACTCTAGCATTGTTAACAAGTATGATTGGTAGTTAACCACTAAGACATGATTTTTCATTTTTATGCATTGCCACATTTCAAGTTTATTGTCTATGCTCCTCTCATGTTCATGATCTTTTGCATATGTCATGGTAATGCTCACCCCATGATGTATTGTTCTTATCTATCCTCTTAGTGGGCTTTTATATCACCCCTTTTTATGTATATCCTCTGGTGGATACATGTACTATGGAGAGTAAAAGTTCCAATAAGAAGCAATAGAAGAAGAAATTAAATGAATGTTTATGCTTAAAGTTGTATTTGTTATGTATGGTCCTAGTTTTCCCAAACACTAAACCACTGGATCCTCCATGTGTACTACTATTATGTTTTTTATCTTTGAAATGATGTAATAGTAATGTATGAATAGGCTGGGTCGCTATATTTGGTATCAAAGGAAATGTTTATTAATTTGGGAATTAGGATTAGTAAACCCTAGAGAAAACCTCTAGCATAAGAATAAGTACAAACACATACACAAGAACATTTACCTAGGGATCCCATATGTTATGTTTTTGGTATAATTGTTTAAATGAATAAGTTATTCATGAATTGTTTACTTATGTTTTGTTCTAACCTTTTCTATTTCAGAAAATGGTGGGAACCCGGAGAAATCAGGCCAACAACTCTTGCGAGGGCTAGTGAAATGATTGCCCAAACGACATCCCTAATGATTTTGGAGGTGGAGTTCAAAACATCCTGGTGATTCTTACCCAATTATCTCAGGTTATGAATAATCACCATAATAATGTGGAATTTCCTCCTTCACCAAAGAGGGAGAAACTAGATATCAAATGTTTTATGCGGCAACGACCACCGACATTTTGTGGATCTTCTGATCCACTAGTTGCGCAACAATGGGTCAACTCTATGGTGAAGATATTTTCGGTTCTTCACTGTTCCGAGATCGAGAAGGTGACTCTAGCCGTTTATCATCTAGATGGAGAAGATGATCAATGGTGGGCCTTGATTAAGAACACCAAGCCAAGGGTGGAAATTGAAGAGATGGAATGGGAAGAATTTATGATAATGTTTCTTAATAAGTACTTCCCAAGAACACTTCGCACGAAGATGGAGGGAGAATTCATAGAGCTCAAGAAAAAAGAAGGATAATCTGTCACAACCTATGAAGCAAATTTCACAAAGCTGGAAAGGTATGCTTCAGGTTTTGTCATCAACAAAGATAGCAAAATTGATAGATTCATTAGTGGATTAAAACCACATCTTCGAAAGGCTCTTGCAATTCGAGACTTTGGGAGTTATGAAGATGGTTTTAAGTGTGCTCTCAAAGTGGAGATGGAGTTTGTAGAATGGTCCCATGTCTCTGGTGATAAGAAAATAAAGATGGAGTTTCATGTTGGTGGATCTAATGAAATGGGTGGGATGAAAACACAACGACCCACATTCCAAAAATGTGGGAAGTTTCACAATGGGAACTGCCTCAAAGGGATGGGTAAATTCTTCAAGTGTGGGAAATAAGGACACCATGCTCACGAGTGTCGAAAAGACATGAAAAGGAAGGATAATGTAGCCGATGAAAGGAGAGAACCACTCATGGTTCAATGCTACAACTGTAGGGAGCTAGGGAACTATTCAAACTAGTGCACTAAACCTCAAGCTCTCGAAGGTAATCAGCGCCATCAACCACCAAAGCCAAAGTAACAAGGGAAGGCTTATGCCATCACTACTGTGTAGGTGGAACATGATAATGAAGTCGTACAAGGTACACTTCCTATTCACTCAAGAATGTAAAAAGTCTTGTTTGATTCTGGTTCTATGCATTCCTTTATATCTTGCAAGTTTTCTAGAACTATAGAATCGAATCCCCATAACCTTGAAGTAGAGATATCTGTAAAATCACCAAGTGGTTCAATCATTGCAACCCAAGTGTTTGACTCTTCTCCGGTTGACGTATGTGGGAAGATTCTTCCGGAAAATCTCGTAATACTTCCCTTGGGGGAATTTGACGCTATAATGGGAATGGATTGCCTCTCGTTATATTGAACATATATCAATTGTCCGGAAAAGGAAATATATTTTCATATTCCAAACCATTCCATGCTCCTCTAGAAATGAAAGGAAGATCATGAATCTCCTTTGAGAAATCCTTCAATGGTTTGGGTGTTGATTCCCTATGAAGAAGCATACCTCGCCCAAATGATTGAGTCGAAGGAACGTTACAACCTTGAGGAAATTCTCATCGTAAGGGAATACGATGATGTATTTCCCGATGAGGTACCCAGAATTCCTCCATATCATGAGGTAGAATTCTCAATTGAACTCAAACCTGGAGCTACTCCTATCTCGAAGAGCCCCAATAGGATGGATCCAATCAAACTGGAGGAGTTAAAGAAGCAACTGCAAGAGCATCTGGACAAAGGGTTCATATGCCCAAGTGTATCACCTTGGGGTGTTCCAGTTCTCTTTGTGATGAATAAGGATGGAACCATGCGGTTGTGTATCGATTATCAGGAACTCAACAAGATCACCATAAAGAACAAGTATCCTCTCCCAAAGATTGATGACTTGTTCGATATGTTAAGAGGAGCTCAATAATTCTCAAAGGTGGATCTTCGTTCAGGATATCATCAGGTAAAGGTGAAGAAGGAAGATATTCATAAGACTACCTTCCGTACAAGGTATGGGCACTATGAGTTTTTGGTGATGCCCATTGAACATACTAATGCCCCTGCAATCTTCATGGATTTGATGAATAGAGTATTTAGACATTACCTCGACAAATTTTTGGTAGTTTTTATCGATGATATTCTCATCAACTACAAGAGAAATGAAGAACACGAAGAACATATAAGACTTGTGTTGGAGACATTGATAAAGGAGAAAATGTACGCCAAGTTTAGCAAGTGTGACTTTTGGATGAATCAAGTCACGTTCATGGGACATGTGATCACAACTGAGGGAATTTCTGTAGATCCTTCAAAGACAAAGGAAATTTTGGAATGGACCAGGCCCTCTAGTGTCACAGAAATCCGTAGTTTTCTTGGATTAGCTGGGTACTATCGACGTTTTGTGAGAAACATCTCACGATTTTCAAGCCCGCTATCTAAGTTAACAAGGAAAGGGGTAATGTATGTCTTGATGGATGAATGCGAGGGAAGCTTCAAAGAGTTAAAGAGACGGCTGATCACTGCACTTGTACTCACAATACTGAAAAGTGGAGAAGGTTTTTTGATATACAGCGATGCTTCAAAGAATGTCTTGGGTTGTGTACTCATGCAAAATGATAATTTGATAGCCTACGCCTCACGACAGTTAAAGATCCATGAGCAGAACTACCCGACGCATGATCTAGAGCTTGCAGCCATGATTTTTGCCTTGAAAATTTGGTGGCACTACCTTCATGGCGAGAAGTGTGACATATACACAGACCACAAGATCCTAAAGTATACATACACACAAAAATAGCTCAACATGCGTCAAAGGAGATGGTTAGAGCTAATCAAGGATTATGATTGCTCTATTCACTATCATCCTGGGAAGGCAAACAAGGTATATGATTCTCTAAGCAAGAATGAACCTGCTACTCTATCCATGTTAAGGATTGAGAAAGACCCTATCTTCTTGGATATGCAATGGATGGATTTGGAAATCATAAGGGCAGGGGATACATCCTACCTTTCCCAAATGATTGCGCAACAATCCTTCCAGCAGAAGATTAAGGATGCACAAAGGGATGATGCAGAGATACAAAAGAGGGTGAATTCATTAAAGGAAGGAAAGCTTCAAGAGTTCCATATCGATGATGATGGTGTGATTTGGTTTAGAACGCGGATTTTTGTGCCTTCATCACTCGGGATAAAGAAGGAGCTATTGGATAATGAACATAGCTCAACTTTCTCTATCCATCCTGGAAGTACCAAGATGTATCGTGATCTCCAAGAGCACTTCTGGTGGGATAACATGAAGAAGGATATTGTAGAATATATATCAAGGTGCTTGGTATGTCAGCAAGTTAAAGCTGAGCGGCAAAAGTCCAAAGGTATGATGCATCTGTTGCCTATACCCATGTGGAAATGGTAAAATGTTACTATGGACTTTGTCACAGGTCTCCTAAAAACATCAAATGGAAATAATGCGATATGGGTTGTGGTTGATTGACTCACCAAGACTGCCCACTTTATCAATATTCGGGAAGAACTCTCAGTTGAACAACTTGCAAGGATATATGTGAAGGAAGTAGTGAGATTGCACGGTGTTCCACTCTCGATTGTCTCTGATTGTGATCCAAGGTTCACATCTATGTTCTGGAGGAGCCTTCAACATGCTTTGAGTACTGAATTAAATTTCAGCACGACCTAGCACCACCAAACTGATGGCCAGTCTGAAAGGACTATTTAGACACTTGAAGATATGCTAAGATCCTGCTCTCTTGAATTCAAAGGTGGTAGGGATCAACATCTCCCATTAGTTGAGTTCTCATACAAAAATAGATTCAACTCAAGTATTCAGAAGGCTCTGTATGAATCTCTTTATGGGAAGCGATGTAGAACTCCATCCTATTGGGATGAAGTTGGAGAACGAAAGCTACTTGGTCCCGATCTTGATCAAGAGATGACAGAGATTGTTCAAGTCATCCAAAAACACATCAGAGCTGCTCAAATTCATTAAAAGAGCTATGCTGATAACCATCGAACGGACTTGGAGTTCGACTTGGGTGATAAATTCTTCCTTCGAATATCTCCTTGGAAGAGAGTCAAGCGATTTGGGAAGAAAGGGAAGCTACTCCCATGGTACATTGGCCCCTTTGAGATCCTTGACCGCATAGGAGTCGTGGCCTATCATCTGGCACTTCGACCGAATATGGCTCAAGTCTATGATGTGATTCTTGTATCACTACTGAGGAAGTACATACCAGAAACCTCACAAGTACTAAAATCTGAGGTGGTACAGCTGGAAGATGATCTATCCTATGAGAAGCAGGCAGTAAAAATTATGTACCGAAGTTATAAGGTTCTACGCAACAAGAAAACCCACCATTTCAGTGTGTTGTGGAGGAACCATATTTTTGAGGAAGCAACTTGGGAACTAGAAGAGGCAATGAATGAGAAGTACCCGTACCTTTTTGTGTAAATTGAAATTTAGGGGGCAAAATTTCTTAAGGGGGGAAGAATGTAACCACCCAAAGTTATTCAATGGAAAATTCCCTTCTTATATATATGTGATAAAAACACAAAATAATGAACTATGAAGTGATAAGTGACCTTTAAACGTAATTGTTTCACCCCTATGCTTGGAATTTTAAAAAACTTGACATACACGGTTGTGTTGAAGATAGTTTTTAGATTCTAATGAAACAAAAATATTTTTTGGTAAATAGTAACATCCCCTTATGAATAGTAACCTATCTTTATGAATAGTAAAATGACCCTTATGAATATTAAATAAGAGTAACATTACCACTGAATAATAAAATAAAAGTTAGACAACTTAGAAAGTGACAATTTGACCTTAGTAAACGTTTTTGGTATTTTATAAGTCATAAATAAATAATTATAATTAATTAATTAATTTAAAATAATATTTATTCCCATTAAATGTATTAATAAATTATAGAATCAATTTATAATTGTTGTAAATAATTTTATAAGACCCTATGTAATTTTTTAAAGAACTACAAAATCAGTTTTAATTTTAAAAACTGTTTTTTATGTAAATTATGATTTTAATTATATATTAAATTAATAATATTTAGAAAATTATTTTTTAAAAATGGACTTCATTCTTGGATTCTACACGTCGAAAAATGGTTGGGGTAATGTTTTCGGATTTTTCTGAGATACATGAATTTTGGGTGAATAGTAGAATACATTAATTTACTATATATATACATTTTAATTAAAACCCACTATTCCTGACATAAAAAGTGATTTAAGCACCCAAATCCGGAACTCAAATGTCTTATTTACTATTCATAGTCATCAAATACTCTCTATTACTTGTCTTGTGCGAAATTATTAAACTAATCCATTTTATATTAAGGAATCCCCTCTCCCCTCCACTATAAAAGCCACCCTTCACTCCCTCTTTTCCTCACACCTCTCAAGCTCCAAGCCTTTCTTGATCATCAAAATTGTTTTGTAACTCCAGTATTATACATATACCATAATTTTATGATTCTAATGGTATATTATATCACCCCACACCAGTTCCCTCTCCCTTTTATTATTAAAGAGAACAGTGTTCATGTGGTGTTAATTTATCACCTTCAAAAACAACATGCTCTCTTCTTCCATTTCTACCTTCAGATATGGTCATGAAACCATTTTTATGGTTGAACCAGAATATTATATATATATATATTTTATGTTCTATTTTATGTTTTGGAAATACCCTATGGCCAAAATATTAGGTAAAAGATAAAACGAGTTCGTCGTGATCCAAAAACCGCTCAAATTAACCCAAATAATCTTAATTTAATTCTTATTTAATGATTTGTCCACATGGATATAATATAAGTCATTATAAAATCATTCAAGCTTCTATAATATCATTAATAACATGTAATATTAGTTCTGTATTTTTACCCATGATCTACCCAAACATCAATTTAAGAATACAAGTGGACCTCTCAAGTAAACCATGAAAACAAACATCTGCTATCAATGTTTTTAAATTCTATAAGCCATCCAAAAGAACATAATATAAAATAATGAAACCATAATGAACCATATTAATGTATAAAAGGTTATGGAATTTCTAATTAATGAATATAATGTCATTATTTAGGAAATTAAAGAGAAGGAGGTATTCGAGTACAAGGTAAGGGGAAATCTCGATCCCAATTTTCTTCCTTCAGGTTCTCCCTCTTTCACTCCATTTTTGATACGGTAACTCCTCAAATATCATTTGTTCATCATTTCCTTTAATTTTCTGGGATATACATGTTTGTCACTGGTTTTTATGTCCATCAAAATGTTTTTCAAAAGAACTCTTCTTTCAAGATCTCACCTTTTACCTCTCATTCAAGGTTGATGGTTCTTGTATCATGTATGTTGTTCCCTCTTTATTTTGGGAACCCAAAGCATATTATGTGTTATTATGAGATTAAACCCATTACTTTCCATGGGTTATTTATCTACATGTTTTATATGTGTTCTATGTGGAAATCATTATAATGATAATGTTATGATGTGACGGGTGTGCCCAGAATTATATAGCGCAATATGAATGTTTAAATGTGACGGGTGCGCCCGGAATTATATAGCGCTCCAATGCATTGGGTAATGTGATGAATCTCATGAGTAAATGTGAAATGATGTGTGAACAAGATTATAGCATTTTTCAAAAGTATGTGTGGATGTTAACCACTAAGACACAATGTTTCACTTTTATGCATTTCCACATTTCAAGTTTATTGTTTATGCTCCTCTATTGTTCATGATCTTTTTCCTATGTCATGATTATGCTCACACCATGATGTACTGTTCTTATCTATCCTCTTACTGGGCTATTAGATCACCTATTTTTATGTATATCCTCAGGTGGCTACATGTACTATGGAGATGACAAGTGCCAATAAGAAGCAATAGAAGAAGAAATTAAATGAATGTTTATGCTTAAAGTTGTATTTCTTATGTATGGTCCTAGTTTTCCCAGGACACTAAACCTCTGGATCCTCCATGGGTAATACTATTATGTTGTTTATATTTGAAATGATGTAATTGTAATGTATGAAAATTACGGTTGCTATACTTTCCTTCCTTTGGAAACAACATATCCCTATAAGAAATGTATACCGATGTCAATACTGCTTCATTACAAAAATTATCTTCTTAGACAATTTCAATAACCATTGGTCTATCCACGTTGTTGATGGTCTGATTTCCCCTATAAACCACTTCATTATATTTTAGACCTCTCACTACAGAAACTTGACTCCTTATCCTATGTTTCTCAAGATAATGTTCTACCTCACTGTTTGTGAAATATGTACAATTATAAGTATGATCCTTCAGAATATTATCCCCAAGAATCCTCTCATATTCCATATAATACTGTTCTATGAAAATGAACACATCAAACATATGGTAACTGATAGATACACATTCAATTAAATTATAATCATAAATTAAAAGAAAATAATATCTCTTCCTATCAATTGATCTTGGTGATATCTGTCCACGCACATCAACATGCACCAATTAAAGCACTCTTGTTGACATTGTTTCCTTTTCCTTGTATGTTAATTTAATGATTTTACATTATTGATATTAATTGCACATATGAGTATAATCTCATGATACATTAGGTAGGTATCTAGCTGCATCATACTTTTCCAGATCGTCTAGGTATGGTTGGAATATATGATCATTTGTATGTGCCACAACTTATTCTCTTCCTCTCTGGATAAAAAGAACATATCTTCTTAGAAACATACAATGTATATGTTTTAATATGTTAATATTAACTATATAATAACTTCAGGGTATCAACCTTTGATGATACACATCTTCTAGGTAAATCATATAGAATTTCTGAAGTCACATAGTTTACTAAGACAATTCTTGTTGTGACTGAAACCTTATACTACCAAGACATAAGCACATCTCATAACATGGCCCCCAAACCATTCCATTCCTATGTCAATTATCATGAGTCCTTCATCCTTTACAAATTTGAAAACACATTATTTTTCTTATTTTATTATTGTAAAAAAATTATTTAATGTTATATGTGATGTGAAGTGTCAGTCAAGGATCCATACACCAGAGCGATATAATTCTTTAAGGAAAATTTACGCAACCACTTCCTTCTCTACTCATATCTTTATGATCCATGTTTTTGACATTATACTCTGTATAGATTTATGGTATAGATATAACTAGTAATATGATAGAATAACGTCATCCCACAGAGCTGAAAATCAAATTTTCAATTTTAGATCACATTTTTATTCATTGATTTTCTACTTGTGACCACTTTGATTCTACTTTGGAACATTCCTATTCATGTTTGATGTAATATATCTATCCATGTTCCCAAATCCTCCAAACCAAAAACAATTTCCCTCCAAAGATATTCACAATTATTGAGCATTATTTTTCTTCAACTGTTGTACTTGGGTCCATCAGTATCTCTTAGTTATGGAACACACATTTTCTGAATGTACCATCATTCCATAGCAATAACACATGATGCAAGGTGCATTCATGTGTGTCACTTCTGCAAAAATATTTTTCCCATGGGTTCTCTGAGTCATCTAATTCAGTTATGCACCCAAATAACCCTTAAATCATATTGTGGGTGCTTACAGTCTAATTTCAACATTCACAACTTTTGGTTTTCGATGAAGCGAACAATCAGCCATAATAATTGTTCATGAATGTTGCTTCATTTCTGCTAGACCACTATGCTCCACTTCCAACATTTTGGCCTTCTGAATGATCTACATTCCTCGCATCATATTAAAAGTCAATGGTTTTTGTTGATCCATTACTTTTGATTATATACTGAAAACCTCTTATTCATGTTATTTGGTTCGTTTGATATGATCCCTTTTGGTTTTAGTCAAACTATCAATTTCACACTTTTCCCCAATTTATATCATATACTCATCAAACTTTTCAGAGATCTCTGGTGATGAAGAATTATTTTTATCAATTTCTTCCACCATCAAACAATTATCTTCTTCCTACTACTACGTTTAGATTTTGGTGTCACGAACCACTTTGTTGGATTTCGTTATTTTAGCTCCCCAAAAAAATATTTTCACAACAACGACTTCTAATTAAGATTGAAAATCAACTCTACCCTCAACATATTCTTCATCAAATTTGGTTTTTTCCTTGTTCTAAAAACTACTAATGACGGCCACTGTAGAATTTTCTACATGATCCTTGTAGTCTTCCTATTCTTCTATGTCAGATTCTTTGAATCTACCATCTTCTAATAAAATAATATTATTATTTTTTAATAAATATATATTTGAATTTTTCTTTATTTTCACATGTTAGGAAAACATATTTATTGGAATTTGAACTTCACCCTCTTCATGTTCATGAAACATATTATGGAAACTTTCTATATTATTTCCAACCCATCCACATTGAGAAAATTCAAGTGGAATTTTCCCATTTAACAGTTATTTTACACTTTAGAGATTTTATGAAAGAAATGAAATCTCCTAATCTCTCACTTCTTATTCCTATGAATATTCGGGTGTGAGCTTCATTATGACCTTGAATTGAAACTGTTTATAATTACGATTTTCCACAGCATCATTATCTCAATTTCACATTTTATATGCTACAAGGTTACTATGAAAATTCTCCAGTGATAGCTCTTTCAAATCATTATCATAAAATATTGAATCTTCTTAATTTAACTAAGTTTAATTTTTCCTCATGATACATATCACAATATTTATATCTTCAGTAATTATCTAAGGTGAAACATGTCTTACACTACAACATTTACCTTGTCAAAGAATGCATCAACAAACTCATTTGGGTTCATTCTCATATATTCATACTTTTTGCACAAAACATGCTTCATTGCCTCTATGGCCTTTGAATCAACTTCATATATATTAAATACATTTCATAAGTGGCATTTTATGATTTAATTGACATCAAATTTTTATTTATTGCATTGGATAGGGCTCCCCCTAAATCATTGATTCCTTTTAGGTCAGCATCCAATTCCCTTCGTTTAGATTGTGATAAAACACCATTATCACTGTTTTTTGAAATAACCAGAATTAATACTGTGAAGAAATCCATTCCCAAAGATTGAAAAAAGTGGTT
The DNA here is from genome assembly GCA_963277665.1 of Viscum album. Classification (NCBI taxonomy): domain Eukaryota; kingdom Viridiplantae; phylum Streptophyta; class Magnoliopsida; order Santalales; family Viscaceae; genus Viscum; species Viscum album. The sequence continues at coordinate 694,268,683 of OY728152.1, forward strand.
CATTTGATTCATCCTTAAATTAATGTTATTGTCATAAAATATTGGAATTATTTTTTTATTTACCACCTTCATTTCTTCTACTAAAAGAGATCTATTGACTTTTAACTTCCCTATAATACCAAATTTTAGTCTCACCATATTAGATAACCAGAGAGGTGGGTAAATCAGGGATTGGAAATTTAAAACAAATCTACCTTTAGATCATTTTTTGTTAATTAAATCACTCTTATCACTCTTTCTTATAATAATGTGTTAACGTAAATTAAAGATGGCATAGTGAAAATTATTTTACTTAGTTCACCCTAACTGGGATACATCCATGGAACACACAACAGTAATGTGAGGATATAAAAAATACATTAAAAATATACTATTGTTTACAATGTTTTGATATGACTCCCTATCTCTCCTAGTTTACAACCAAATACAAATTTAAAGCTCATTTTTTTCAACTAATGTTTTCTCACTACTTCTTTTGAATATCCACTCATATTTTAATGAAATGTATGTGCTTTCATTATCGCTATAAAATTTCATCCTCCACTCTATGTAGAATATCTATTGATGTCCCACTTCCATAAACTGATAAATACCATTTTACCATAAAACAACATTCAATCCATTTAAAAAAAATTACAAAAAGGACACATCCTGTGCAACGCTCCTTATTTCGCAAAGCACAAACTCGCATTAAAAAATCTCATACTAGACGTTTCAAAGAAAATGCCATTCACAAAGGACAATAAGAATGTTCAAAAATCCATCCTTTCACAAATCAAAATTATCCATTGTGAATTCCCTTTACATTCGTGAATCTTAAATCATTCGGTTGGCATTTACACCCTTCATAGATTTCCTTGCAAACAACCTCTACCATCCGATTATGCAAACCACCTTCATAAATTCCGAGACATAAAATTATATTTGAGTCTAAATTAATATTTTAAAGGGTGTAGAGGACTATTTATTGATGTTTCCACCAATTCCAGAACTTTTTGGGCCACAAAAGCACAATTTTGTGGAGATCCCATTTTTTGCGGCAAATCTCCCTTTTTTGTGATGCTCTAAAGACATTTCCCATTTGTGATGCTCATCATAAACATAGATCCTTTTATAAAATCATCACATCGCCTCAATTATACAGTCATGATGCTCCTCATATTTTTCATTTCATGATTCTCATCGTACTCGTAGAACTCAACGTTAGATACATTTAATCCTTTGTGAAACACTTTCCATTCATTCTGACATCACAAAACTCATGTATTTTCTATATTTTGAAAATATATTCATAGAAATACATATTTCATAATGATGTCAAAAGTTGAAATTTTGAACCCCAAAAATTTGGAAAATATTATGAAACTGTGCCGTCTTAGACATCTATTTCAGTACACCCCAACCATTTGCATTTCCAGTCATCTACCATTGTTAGCAAACACAATCACACCCAATAAACACTAAAAGGATGCCTTGAGGTATTTTTTCCCAACAGTCTCTATAGATCCTTATATTAATTGGAGATGATAAGTCCATCATTTACAGGTGGATTTCCCCGATTATGGACATCATTAGAAGAATTTTCTGTCAATTTCTCACCCTAATGATATGATTACCTTTCTATGGTTCTTGGATTTCATTCAGTCACTATAATTTCATTTCATTCACTATCTTTATTAGTGGATTTCCCATTAAATATATCATTTTCATATATTTTATCAATTCCACAATCATTACTAGACTCATCATCCCCATATTCTGAGTATATCTAAATAATTGAATCAGAAACCATAGTATCATCGTCATCAAATGAATCAATATTTTATCCCTCATAATGCATATATATTTGTGGTTTATTATATCAAATTCAAATAGATTTATGAGAATAGAATTCTATAATTATTGACTCGTGAGTTTCTATATATATTTTATAAGATTCCTCAGCATCAGTATTAAAATTAAATATATTATCCATTATTTTATAATCTTGAAATCATTTATTTTATTTATAATAGTATTAAAAAAGATCATTTAGTTCTAGTATTGAGTCTGATTTATCTTTTGATCCCTCATGGTTCTTTAATAGGTTAAAATTTTTCTAGACCATATCATTATCAACAACAAATATTTTGCTCAATGGATTCGAATTACTCCCCATATTGTTAGAAATATTTCGATTCATAAAAATACACCATTGAATATGGAACATTCCTATCCTCTTGGAATAAGCCATTTGAAATTAAAAATATCTAAGATAAACATAGGTATAGTGGTTAATTAATAATTGGATTGGGGTTCAATAATTCTTCAATTTTCCTTATATGATACCTATATGTGCTAGTGTGAATACCATTTATTATAATGTATAGAAATATTATTTTATATATTAATGTACTAACATATAAATTTAATGGTTATATTAAATTTTGAATAAATGTTACAAACATATGAAAATAATTATCCTGCACTATAATAGTGTTTATCCGAGGGGTTCCATTACCTGTACTCTCTATGAGATATTTTTAATACTCTATAGTTCCATGAACAAATGAGTAATAAACTTATTAGACATAAGAATCCCTTTCATGGGTCATATTAAAGCATTTTCCTAAATCATGTAAGAAATGATAAAACATTATCCATTCAATGATTTCCAAATGATATCATTATTCTCAACCATTTGTAGTTTCATATTTAAAACATACTCCTTCTAAAATTATTGAAAAACTATATAGTTTTATTCACTAAAACAAGAAACCAATCCACAATTTTTTATACTTCCAAAATATAGGTTATCATTATATCAACAATTTTATATTTTCTTCCATTTCAAGAATGATAAACTTAGTTGATTGATGGGTCTTGGTAGTTTTTAAAAGAACAATGTTTGATAATATCATTTTCTCTATGGATGAAGAACCCACATGGGATGAAAATTATAAGTGTTTCATCATCGAACCCATATAATAATTATATTCAAAGTTATAGAGGATAGATATTGGTTTAACGAAATATATCAAGAGAGATTGATTCATAATAGAATGGTTTTAGGGTTTTAATAATGAAAAATGAATTAAATTCATATATAAAAATACTTCAAAATAATTTATAGATTTAAATAGTAATGCAAGGTAAACATATATATTAATCTTAAAATGTAATCGTAACGGAATAAAAGCATTATTGACCATGTGAAATTTCTAATAGTAGATTGAAAAACCATTTACATTATGGATGGATAGTCAATATGGTTTCCGAACCTAAAAAATGTTTATATATAATCCGCATGGTTAGTTGTGCCTTTAAAAATATAATAACTACTTGATTATTATTAAATATTGAAAATAACAATTAAGAGTAATTTATCATATATAAATAATATATGATATACCAAAAGGGTTTAAGATCCACGAAAAGTTTTTCCTACAAATCATTATTGAGAAATAAAAGACAAAACAAGAGAAAGAGATATTATATGAGGTAATTTCTTATACATAATAGAACAAAATGGGCAGGATCAGGATCATCCCCATGATTTGAGGTATCATTAGAATATTCTTATTCCAACTTTGATTTCATCCGGATGAAAATTAGATAGTACATTTCCTTGATTTTAACCTACTACAATGTTAGCTCCTAAGAAGAAGACCTGGTATAATTACCATGCTCATCAATTCAGTAATCCCTTCCATATCCTCGTCAATGGTTTATTGGATTCTGACCTCATTTCCATGAAATAATATTCCTCTAATACCATTATTTTATAGTGATACTCTACTATATATAATAATTAATGGATGTTGAAGAATTATATTATGCGCCTTTCACCATAATATATTAATCAATCAGCTCCATTCTATCCCTGACAAGTGGTGTATACCTATAGGTCACTAGGTTGTTCCAAATATTAAGGGATTTTTTAGCAACATGAAAAACCAAACTTCCCACCCCTAAATTCTGTCCAATAAAAAGTAAAATATAATTCAATAATTTATTTCTACCAATTAAATGTAAATTAATTTCTTCCCCTCCCCCCACTCTCCCAGTTGAGAAGACACCTTCACCATCAGACTGCACAATCAACTATTCGGAGATCCCATTTCCTGGTTTTCAAACCCATGCACTACCATTAAGTTGAGGGGTTTGAATTAAAGAATAATTTTAGCATCACGTCTGGATTTCACCATTACATTGTTATGAAATATTATAGGAGTTGGGGCTCTAAACATTGTGTACTCCTTTTCCAGATCAGCATCCAACGAAGGTGTTTTAACCTATAAAATAAGACCTCCATATGCATTCATAGTCTACTTAGGTAAAGTATTAACACCTGAAGTATATACAACAGTCTGATCATTCCCACAGAAATTATAGGATGATTCATTTTTATTCATATTTCGATATATTTTAGAGTCATGCCCATGCATGGATCAATAGATCAAGACATGGAATTTCGTACAATTGGATATTTCATAACCAATTACCCTACATTCCAAACACAATTTTGGACATTTTTCATACACAATTCCCAAATAACGTTCATCATTATCAGTGTATAGAAGAAAACAATCTACTAATGTGGAGTTCAAATCAACATAAAAAAATGTGGGTGAGGTGATCAAATCATGAAACCACCATTTCTTTTTCAATTGTTATTGAAACCCCAATTGTCCTTATGATATCATAGATTATTTTTCAATGCCAAATAATTAAATAATGGACATAGACCCTTACCCATAGTTGTAAAAATGTATTAAAAACTTCAAGAGGATTAAAATTTCAATCTCATTCGCATATATGAGCAATCCATATTTTATGTGAAATTGATCAAAATCCCCCAGCCCTCAACTTTTACTCATCATATGTATATAGAATATAATAGAATCCATGACCCATTGAAATGCATTTCCATGATGGTAATCCCTAGATTGCTAGATATTCACAATTAATTTCACAATTTTAATTTGATTTGAACCCCTAGGAAAAACAAAATGAGTAATAATGGAGTGATCACCTATTTTGAGGTGATTTGAGACAACAATTGGATCTTCCTTTATGTGTGCCACAATGGCTTTTGGATAAATGGGAGGATAATATAATCCATATTAGAGATAGAATGAGTGATTTTCCACTCCATCATCAGTCATACATCCAGCAACAGGAAAAACAATTGAATCTCCATCTGAATTATTTAGGATGGGGATGGATCCATAATTGATGTTGGAGGTGGACATACTAATATAAGGAGTTATATCCATGCAAAAAATAGTATTCTGAAACACAATCACAGCGTGCTCGAAGCAGTTCAAATTGGAGCCATAATTGACGGCGACGGTGAACGCATGGATAACAAGATGTGGGAGAGAGAATGGATCTAGGAATGAAACATCATCATGAACCTCAATCATAGTGTTCTCAAAGCAGTTGGATATAGAGTCGTAGTTGATTCAGGAAGTAAACACACCGACAACAGGATGTTAGAGAGAGATTGTATCCGAACAATAAATTTCATATATATAATAATTGAAGCATCTAAAAACCAAGAATATATCATCTATTAGATATCCAAGTAGGTAGGTGCGGTGATGAACCCCTAATCATCATCATGAAACAGGGAGAGAAGATCCCGAGAAACCATATTTATCCCCTCAATATATTTTCCCATGTATGATACAATTCAATCAGTAATTGTTCAAAAGATTTGTAAAAATATCAGGGAGCTGATTAACATTTCCTATGAACTTGAGAGTTATCTCCAATTTATATGAAATGGTCTATCAATGGAGGATGTATTATCTTAATTTTTTTTAAAAAATTAGATACATGTTTTTTATAAATTTTAATAACATTAGTATAATAACAATTTATAAGGTCATGTTGTAATCGATAACTATAGTCCAGTAATATGTTTTTAATTAACGTTATTTGTGTACATAATCTTTTCATAACTATATTATCATCTTTTGATGTTTTATATAAAACAAAATTATTCTTTTTAATACAGAAAGACACTAGTGAATTCCCCAAAAAGGGACATGTTTTATTGGTTATTCTTCTATCTAATATACAACCAGAATACTTATTTTTAGAATAACTAACTAGTAAAAATTCATTTCCAATTAAGTAATATAATCCAAAATTAGTTGTATTTTATAGGATTTTAAAAATTATGTTGTCTACATTTAAATTAGATTCATTGGATTTCATGAAAACATGAAAAAATGATCACACTAAACAATATATCAAGTTGTCTTTTAATTATTTATAGTTAACTTATAAATTTACCCCAAAAAGATGATTGGTCAATTCAAATCCTAGATTCATCCAAATCTATTTTATAGCTTGCACACATAGAATAATCACTACCTTTTGGGATATCCATGCCAACATGGATTACTATATCTTTTGAATACATGTATTGATTTAAGAAAACATCGTTTTTTAAAATTTTGAATACCAATGAATAATATTATTTCTCTAATTAAATTATTTTCAAACTAATTTTTTTAATATTTGAAAACTAAAGACATAAAGTTCATTTATATGATCCAAAAATAAAGGGATCAACATAAATTTTCCTAAATAAAACAAAATCTAAATTTCATTCTAAATAATTTGGTATTATTTATGATTTTTAAAAATTCACTTGAAAAAAGTAATGATGTGATCTTATTAATACAATCCCTAGGAGTCTATTTTAAAATATAGAGTTTTTTTAAAAGTTTGAAAACCTGAATTTTTAAATGATTTTTTCAAAATAATGGGGGTTGTTCAACAAAAAATTATAAATAATATAACCATAAATGAATACACACATAACATCGAATTGATGTATTTTTTAAATAAGATTACCTTATAAGCATATAATATTATAATATCTTCAAACCAAGATATTTTTTACAATAGTATCTTCATAATCAATATATATTCATTACTATAATATTATGAATACAATATTGCATTATTTCGAACTATAGTTCCTAGGTTATGAACCTTTTTCTTATAAAACTTTTTAGTTCCAACATTAACGTTGTCATTAGGTCTCTCAACTAGTTTCAAAACATTACATCTTTCAAAATGATTGAATTATTCTTACATAGATATCACACCATGATACTCATTAATTTCCTTATTATTTCTATTAAAGATCCTCCTGATATATGAAGTATAGATGGTCAACCTATATTCAATAAGAATCACTTGTTTGAGATCATTTTTGATGGTCATAAACTGCAAAATCTATCGAGTGATTCTTATGGGTCCTAATGGTTCTTAGATATGATGTTCCTGGTTATCACTAGTCTATTTCATGGTATGATTGGTTATGAATGTATATTTTCATATATTAGTTAGGTAAACTATCATTATAATCAGAATTCATTGACGTATTATTGATATTCATATTTGAAAAGTTGTCCTCAAGGTTTTTTACAACTGGTTTTGGTTCTTGTGTATTTTTATCATAAAATTTATCATGTATAGATTCTTCCAATCACATTGAATGAATTTTTAAAACTCTATATTCTATGTTGATGGTTTAATAACCATGTAAAATTATATCATGATTCTTGTTTGAAAGGATTAAATATATTTTTAATATTGTTAACAAAAACATTATATCCAAAATATATAAATTAATTTAACATTGGGTTTCTAAAATTATATAATTCATATGGATTACTATGTGGTATTGGTATAATAAAAATAATATTAATTACATAAATTTGTTTTTATTTTGATTCAACAAAAAAATACAGGTAATTCTTATTCATTAAACATAATCCATACTATTTATTGAAGTGTTCTATTTATATTTTCAACAACCCAATTTTTTTGAGTTATTTTGTGTGTTGTGAAATTTTTATTATAAAAATTGTAAAAACATAATGATTCAAAGTCTTTATTATGAAATTCAAAACCATAATTTCTTTTGAAGCTCTTAATTTTTAATATTTAGAATAATAATAATGATATTTGCTTATGTGATTTAGGAAGAATACTAATGTGTATCAGGAAAATTCATCAATAATCACATAAGATAGGTGTTTACAATAGTGAATAGTAAATCTATATGATCCAAATATACAAATTTGAACCAATTCTATAAATTGAGATTCCAACACATCTTTCTTTTATTTTAATGAAAATTTCTGTTTTTTCCCTTTTGATAGGGATTTCACGCTCAATATTTTTTAAATTCATGTTTCAATAGATCCTTTACTAATACGTTTCTATTTAGTTGATTAAGACAGTGTATTCTATTGGGGGATTATGTTATATTCTAGATATAATATTCTATATGAAAATCGCTTTGTAATGAATTATTTTTATAAAATAATGAATCGACATTAACAAAAAAAATACAATATCCATTCTTAATGAAGGAAACACTAAAACATTATTATAAAAATAAATCATGCATTAAATATTTTAAAATTTATCATTTTAACCATAATCACATAATTTATATATAATGAGAAGATTTTAATTCAACTAATTAATAAATAAAACCTTATATATAACAACAATATCATAATTACCAATTTTTTAAATGATAAGTATTTTTATTTTTCATTACCACAAATGATGAAATATCCTCTATCCATATTTACAAGTCTATTGAAACATGAGTAGTCTATAAATATGTTTTTTTAATCCATTATCCATATTCCACAAAAAAATTTGGAGCCCTTTAATCATTTTAACTATAAAAATCAAATGACAAATGATTTTGATACAAATATCTTCTTCTGTTTATAATGGTTAGAAATTATATTCATAGGATTCAACATTTTATTTAAAGAATTCTACACTAGAGAAAGGATTGTTTAAGAAAAAAAGTTTTCCATATGTATAAAGAAATGAAAGAAAATTAATTGATATAAGTCAAATTATTTTTTCAAATTATGGTACTATTCATATAAATTAGAAGAAAATATTGTATATATAGTTTTTATTTTTAGAAATATGTATATCTAAATCTGGTATAAATTTTTGGAGGTTTCTAATTCCTAAAATAATTTTCCAGTTGTCATACCCATTTATAAATTATTTTAAATATTATATTTTTTTTTTATTTTCAAATTTCAATACTTTTTTCTCTTTCAAAATGTTAAAATTATTTTATTTCTCAATTAAAATTTCATGTATAGTATTGTAAAATTGGGAATGCAACTTTTTAAAATTATTATATTAATCTTCATGTTCGCTCATAGTGTTTTCTATCATGGAATAATATTCATATATATCATCAATAGATATTTTAGCCAAATATATTTAATTATTGCTAGAAAATTAATAAAATTATTATTATTTTGTACCTCATATGTAATTTTTATAAATAAAAAATTATCTTTGTCACATTCATTCTTTTTTTAAATCGGAATCATTGTACTTATCATATATTGCATTCCCTTATTCCATCATTTTTGTTTTTATTCATGGAATTATAATAATACATTATAAAGAATATATTATTTTATATTAATTCATGAAACTTCTAGATATATGATTCGTTTCTTCATCACATTCATATTTAAATTCAACTCCACTTGAATCATCTATGATTACCTCTTTATATTTTGTGTGATATTTTTCAAAATATACACTAATATTCTTAATATTAGAATCTTTATTTTCTATATTTAATTCCTCATCAGAGATCATAATCATTATAATTTGTTCCTTGACTAGAAACACTATATTTTCAATATATTCTATAATAAAAACAATACTTCTTCTTCCCATATCAAGTAAAAAAATTAGTAATATTTGAACATTTTTTATCTATTGGTTTTCAAAGTTACATTATTGTTTTTTGAAACATTAATGATCCAATACATTTCAAATATTGACTCATCAAGTTTCTTTTTTCTTTAACGTTGTATATTCCTTCCTGATAAACAGCTATACAGTCCCATATTTCAAAAGGTGTAGCAAAAAAAATTAATCAATTATACTCATCATTACCAAAAGCACAAAATAAATTATTCCTTGTTATTAAATAATAATTGTAATCAAATTTTATTGAGTTATCCCATTCCATCCTACAGGTCTTGTATTTTTTTATTTATCCTTTTTAGCTTCCAAATATAAAATCAAAGATATTCCCAATAGATTTGTTTTTTAATTTTTCATTAGTATTAGAATGTTCATTTATAAAAAATGTCAATTGGTATATAGAACTTGATATCATACAAACAATCAAATAAGTTATAAATTAAAAAATAGAGATCTTACCCTTAGATTTGATCAATGTAAAAAATTAAAATAAAATTGTTATAAATAGGTAACCTAAAAATAAAATATTAAATTGGTTGTATACCAAATATTGGTCTGATATGAATGAGGAAAAGCTTTGTTAGTTGATCTTCATGTCATAAAATTTATTTACATTAATTATAATTTTAAAATACCACAATTGAAAGTAATGTTTCAATTTATAAATGAAATATTTATATATAATTTGATAAATTAAAATACTTTCTCAAGGATTTATTAAATAATTGTTATTGAAAATAGAATTATTTTCCTTTGAAAATACTATACATATATCAAACATAATATATATATATCACAAATAAATTAATACTATCAGAGAATATTTTACTAAACTCAAATAAAAAACAATCAATTAAAATTAATAGTTATAAAATAATTTTAAATGAATTTAAATAAAGAAAAAAGTTAAACAAAATACATAATTGAATTGAATAAGTGGTTTTATCGAATTTGGAGCATTTTTAGATCCACTAGATAGTAATCCATTTTTAATAATGATTTTTGAAACATAATAATGAAATCCAAAACCTGGATTGGTGTTTTCCAAAAATAATTCTAACACATCATTTAATTATTTAAAATGTATATTGTATAGTTATTTGTGGGATAAAATATGAAAAAAAATGAATGGAGAAACATATTACACTCAATGTAGTAGAAGAGATTTAATCACTAAATGTACAATAAAAAAAGCACACCGAAAAATATAGAGAATATTATACATAAAAGATATCATTTTATGCTTAATGATGCATAATATTTGATCTATTTTTGGTGTATCAATATGGTTCACATTCTTGTTTGATTATCAAGTAGTCTCTAGAATGAATGTTTAATTCATATTTTCCTACTAATAAGTATTTGAATTTTCATCAAGGAAATATAATATCATTAGAGAGTGATGTTAATAAATTAAGTGTTAGTATCGTGTTATCACCCACCCTCAATTCATAATGGGAGTACACTTTTATACATAAAAAGATTCCTTAAAAATGTTTTCATATATATTAATGTTCATTTTTAGAATAATAGATATTAACTTCTTTGAAAATTCCATTAAATTCGAAAACTATCCATTTGGTTTTTTACATTATCCATGGTATATTTTTCACTCATGGATTATATAGTTTCACCTTTTTGTAGCTTCACACATTCATGTAATAAATGAGTTTCCTAGTTCCATATATTTATTAATTATAGAAATATTGATTTAGGAATGGTATGTCGGCATTTAATCATATGGTTTTATGATCTCAATATATGTTCATTTGGATTATATCATGTATTTACTTAATCTTCAAATGTACATTCACTTCGCTTCCTTAATTTGGTAAATTTTCATGATTATCATTTGGTTATTCAAATTCATATATTTGGCCACAAGGACGTTTTATGTAGAGTAGTTTGGAATTTCAGTGTACAGTCACTCAAATCCTTTCAGGCGATCAGTTCAACAAATATTGAAATTTCAGCTAACTAGAATGGTTAGTAGAAATACCTATTGGGTTTACTTCAAGACATCATCAACAGGACCCACATTATCGTTTAGTCTCTTAAAACCTTATAGAAATTTATTCATTACCTCTAAAATGGTCATGTGGCACTTAAAATAAATAATGTAGTCAATTAACTCGATCTTGTGGAATCTACAACACTTAGACAAATTTTAACACATTTTTTACAAAAAAACTCAATATTATCGTAAAATACATTTTTCTGATAAATACAGATTAATTAATGTCTAAGATCAGAAGACATACAAATGCAATTCCATGAAGAGAAATGGTCCAACCAGAGCTGGTAAACATCATAGGGGCCTGAGGCCACTAGCTGATGTGAATCATGGTTTCTTTCCATTCTAATAAAAGTGAATTTTAAGATTTAGAAGCCTTGATGAAGATAAATAATTCGCCTGATGAGGGATCCAAATGACTGGAGGCTGTCGTCGTTGAGATTGAAAACATTGATAATGGTGAGACAGTCTGATTCAAGGGTGATTATATCCCATCCATGATACAAGGAGAGTATCATACCTACAAGGATGGCACTATCCTCGGCCACCACAGGTTCCCAAAAATCATGGTGTGATTCATTTTTTGCTACAAAAACATTCCCCTAATGATTTTGGACCCAAATGCGGAGGGTGATAATCCCATCCATGGGGAGAGGCACATCCACATTAATATTTTGAATCCCTTCTCTAGGAGGACGTCAGTGAGAGGGAAAAAGTGGTTCCAATGGGATTTGGATGTCCATTGTCGTGCTTCCAGAGCTCAATCCACAAAATTCCCATTGAATCCAGAATTTGGGGGGGTCTGTGAACATTATTGAAAACTACCTTCTTGTGACAGACCCAAATGATCCAGGACGGGGTGAAAAGTGAACCAGAATTAGCCGACGAAAGGGGGAGCACCATCGCATCAGGAAATATGGGAGGTCAAATGTCGTGTCCAGTGAAGAGTCTAAACAAGATCCCCATTTATTTAAATATCCTTAGCCCTTGGGTACTGGATGATGGCGTGAAAGGGAGATTCTAGGATGTTCTGGAATAAAGGGAAATATTCTTCACTGGAAATATATCGGAATACGAGAAGGATCATGGTAGGAATGGTGCTTGTGCACACTTTCCACCAAAAGTGGCGTATATTTGGGGGGACGTTGAGTTTCCAAATTGACATCTTGGGTCCCCCATCCCAATCGAATGATTGATTGACAATGGTGAGTCGGTATCCAGATTTCATTGTGTAGGCTCCCGAATGGTCGTTGATCCAGAATAGATGGCCGGGCCCTAAAATCTAGGACACATGGTGTACATAGATAATTCTTTTCTCTCATTCATTAAACCATGTTTGAATCTTCTCAAACCACCATCCTAGACCTTGATCGGAAAAGTGGCACCTAACAGTTTCATCATCAAAACCTGGGTGGGCAGGGGATGATCCATGCACACCTTCCTCATCAATCATCCATGGATCGTTCCTAATGTAACAGTTTGGCCATTACAGATCATCCAGGCCAGCCCCATTTACAAGAAACATTGGGCCCCCCAAACGCTTCTCCAGTGGAATCATGGATGGGGTCCATAAAAGGAGACGTGGATGTCCCTATGGGGAATGTATTTTTAATGGAGAACGGGCACCCAGAGAGATGATGGACGGTTAATAAGGCGCCAAAATTTCTTATCCAGCACTGCGTCATTGAATTGAAAGAGCTTCTAAAATCCCATACATACCTAAGACTTGTGTTTTCACAGATTCTCCCAGGAAAAATATTGGGTTCTATTCCTCCCATTATTCTTCCCCCAACATAAGTTGGTTGTGTTTTTGTGGATCTAATTGACAATGAACTCAAGAATCATAAATAGGGACATAAAATACATGGGGATTAATTGGATGATGAATTTAATGAGGATCTCTTTACCAGCTTTGGAAATTAATTTTGGGGATCTACCTTGAATTTTCATCTAAATCCTATCCATCAAGGATGCAAATATTTCTTTTTTGGAGCGTCCAATTAATATTGGTATCCTGAGATACTTCTGGCATTTCATGGCCAAATGGATGCATGTTGATTCAAATAGTTTTTCTTTCTTGGAAGGAGGTACCCCTATGCTGAAAGAGATTTCCATAATTCTATGATTGAGAGGATGACTAGACGTCCTCTCATACTATTGTATAGAAAGAAGGATCACTTGTCATACATTAGTGGTTTCTCTGGAGAATAGGGGGTAGTCATCGGTGAATAAGAGATGTGAAACTAGTGGAATTACACGGAAAACCATTTCCCCATGTACAGAGTTAGAGGATTAATCCTTAAAAATTAGGTTATAAAAAACATCATCCACTAAGATAAAAAGAAAGGGAGAGTGAGGGTCTCCCTGGAGAAGGCACGACGATAGAGAGAACCCTCATGTGAGCTCCCCATAGACCCTGATTCAGAAAAACATGGTCGAGACATAGTGCATGACCACATCTACCCATTTTGAAATGAATCCCATTTTCATCATTATGACTCAGAGGAAGTGTCATTCCAGTTTATCAAAGGCCTCAGTCCTATCCAGTTTCTAGGGCACGGTTCCTCTTTTCACAGTGGAGCGTGTTTTCATTGATTGGAACACTTCATGGGGCACAAATTTATTATCAGTGATCAATCTTTTGGCCACGAACGTACTCTACATTTTTGGGACGATGTCAGGTAACCAAGGACATAGCCCCTTAACATTGATCATTGAGAAAATCATGTAAGAGACAATGCACATGCTAATGGGTCTGAAGTTAGGGACTGCTAGAGGAATCTAAATTTTTGGAATGATGACGAGGATAGATTCATTGATGGTGGAAATTCTCATTTTCCCAGCCCAAATATTCCTCATCAAAATTTCAGATGTCAGAACCAATAATGTGCCAATATTTTTTGAAGATGAGGGTGTGAAATCTATCTCGGCCTAGGGCATTAATGGGGTGAATATGTTTTATATCCAGATTTATCTCCATATCTGTAACATATTTGGTATGTTGCAGATTGATCTCCTCAGTGATCACATGTATATTGCAATCATTCACATCAGCAGATATGAGAGGAGATCCTTGAGAGATGAGGATCTGGAAATAACAGGTTAATGATTTGAGGTCATTGATGATAGTACATTCTAAAATATAATATTATAATTCGAACCCGTAACTCATCATTTAAATCATTCTATAATTTATTTAGATTTTGGTTATAATAACGAATCATAAATCATTAATTTCAATGAATCCCATTTCGAGAAGGGGAGTATTCATCAATTTATGTATCTTTTTCGTCACCATCAATTTCAATTAAATTACATTTTGAAAAAAATATAAATAAAATTAAACAATTTAATGAATTTATGTAAACATAATAATGATTATGATAATATGACATTACCATTATATATCTCTATACTCATACACATTAATTATTATATATTGTTCATGTTTTGGTCAGTTTAACCACCAATATGAACAATGATATACAAACCTCATCTTTTTTTACCATGAATTTGTTTCATGAAATAAATAAAAGATATATATTATATTATGTATTATTTAATTTCATGAATATGGTTCTTGAATAATGGAAGAAAAAATAAATATCATTATAACGTTACTCAGTGTTATCGATTTATTTCATAGAAATATTCATCATGGATTCCACTATCGTGAATCGTAACCATAAATTCTTTAAAATGAACATGGTACTCTGTAATTAATTTAAACACAACTATTCCATGACCATCAATAATCTTTGAATACTGATCTGTGTAACATAGAACAAATATTTATATCACATTTAAAAAACATGAATGAAATAATCTAATTTACTTACATTTGATGCAAAAAATAAATAATAAATAACTAATATATATGTAATTAATAATTATAATTTAAGGGATTAAATTGTAATAAATATGAAAGGGTATCTGAATTAAATTACAAATATGTTTTTTTAATAAATTTGATGTTAAATCACATGGATATAACGAAATAGTAATGATAATGGTTTATGGTTTCAAGTTTCCCATATTTGAGATGTTTTCTATATTAACCACCACATGAATGTATTTTATCATCATATTATTGAAATAAAATGGATTACAAATTCTATAAAATGTAATATTTGTCATGGGGTATTGATTTAATGGTTACTAAAGTCAAAAGGGATTATTTTCTAATAACACTTTTAATTCGAGATTGTTTTTGAATAAATTATAATATGGGAAAATTGAATTTTATTTATCCCTAAAACCACAAATATTTTATTCTATTTTGATTTTGTTTAGTTTTTCTAGGAATTATTACCATTTTCATCAAAATAATACCAATATAATACTTGTAAATTGGACCAACCTTGTCACTTATTTTCAATTGAGAATTTTTCTCCACAATTTAAATATTATTTATATTGTTTAAAATATGTTCTTATAACTAATTATATTGTTTAATAAGGTATATTTTAATTTAAATTAGTTTAATTTTAAAATTAATGTTCCTTTATCAATTTAAATATGATATATTTTAATAAAAATTTATTTCGTTACAATTTTGTAAATGAACTATCTTTTTAAAACATTTTTCCCATGAAAACTGCTTCCCAAAGTCCCCTTAACATTTCATTAAAACGATTACTATAAATGTTTTTTATATTTTTAATATTAATTTCTATTCTATTTGTTTCATAAATAATATTCCATTAAATGTTTCAGAAATTTTATTCTATATGTCTTCTTCATTCTCAAACTAAATTTTGGTGTACTAATTAAGTGTGTACCATATATGTGAATATACGTTATTTTTCATCATGATTCAATAGTGATTTTATTTAATGATATCAAGAAACTTATTTTTATGGATGGATACAGTCTATGTTTTATTTAATGTTTTGTGAAACTCAATGTTTTCACATAGGTGAATTATTTTATAATGGAATTGTGATTCACATCATGATCATGAGTCACACATATGTACGGTTTATTGTTATTTTATGGGTCGATTCATTATATCCCTCTAATGAATTATAATATCTCATGACCACAAAAGGTATCAAATTTGGTTATCCCAATACAATATGGGTTCACATGTGACGATCCTGCGACTAAAAAGGTATGTGGGTGGTTAGTCTAAGCCTAAAATGATACATGGGAGGTAATCCTGATTCTAAAAAGGTAAATATGATGTTATACACTGCCTAAAATTATACATTGGTGGTTATCCACATCCTAGATAAGTAAAAAAAACATTATCCTAGGAATTTTATATTATGTATATGTGTTTTTCATGGTCCACTATTTGGTGAAAATGTTAGTGGTTAATCTCAAAACATTTTATATACACATATTTATTCTATATTCATTTGTTATCCTTAATTAGTATGACATGATCACTTATTATTGAATAATGTTTCCACACTCAAAAGACTAATCTTATAAGATAAAATATTTTTTTAATGATCTTTGTATTTTGATCTATGTTATATTAGGTATGATTTCCTTATATTATGTTCATATAACCTGATTTTTTTCTTATACTCTCATGTTTATCTTATTCTCACGTATGATATTTTATTATTCTCTCTCTTGTTTACCCTTATAGAGTATCTGAGCTCAATCCTTTCTAAATTTTCCTTTCCCAAATTATGAAGGATAGTATTACGTATGATTTTTATAAAATAGTATCACATGATAAGACCATTGTTTAGAAATTATAAAGAATTACTGTGAAATATTTAGAAATAATCTCAAATAACACTCAGCCTAATGGTTCTAGGATTGTGTGAATTAGTTACATGAAATCATTAAATTATGTGAATAATGAAAAATATGTGTTTTTCATTCTTATGTTTTCTCAATTTCCATCATAGAATTTTTTAAAATTTTGATATTATTGTATCAGATTTGGGTGTGTTTTATATAGGTATCCTAATCATTGTTATGTTACTAAATGAACTAGAAAATCATAGAATTTGGGGTATGATGGACATGAATGGTGTGGAGATTAGTTATGTTTTATCTCGATTTGAAGGTGAAAGATTAAATTTTCTAACTCTAGTGTCTTATACTCTTTCTAGGAAGTTGTGATTTCGTTTCTAAATCCTTCATAAAAGTGTAATTGTTACAAAGGGGTATATATCAAATATTAAGAATATTATTTCTTTGAATAATTTTATTATAAAGGGATTAAAATTACATGACTTCTATTTTTTATGAGATATTTAGTTATTTTGTATTTATTATTCAATATAATTGAAAATTTATTACACACATTAAACTAAACTTGTTTTCTATTCAATTTTATATACAGTAAATTTCTAGAGTTTGGTAACATTCTAACAATAAAAATAGAAATCATGGTCATATTATGTGATTGAAGGTATTATTTACACTTTTTCCTTTTATAAAATGGTTCACAAGATGGTTTACATGGTTATATATATTCGACTATGTAGACGTTATCATTACATATTGATGTACACAATTGAATGGTATAAAATTATTCTGAATGAGTATTCTGATAATCAATGAAATAAATAATGTTTTGTCATAGGGATATATATTTTTATAATTTTTCTTAATAGTATATTGATTATATATTAGATGTTGATAGAATTTGTAACCCAAATTATCATCACATGGGTATCCTAATTGGTGATGGAGTTTCCAAAATATATGTCATCACAATTTCAATTATAGATAGAGCATATGATTTCCTTTATTTTTTCTCATAACTATATAGATGTCATCCTTTATATTTACACTCAAAAATTTCGTTCTACGTATTTTAATCATTCATATAATGAAATAAAAATATCAAATACCATCAAAATATGATTTATAGGAATATTTTCATACCATGTTTTTATGGAATTCTCTTAAAAACAAAATACATGATTTAAATGGCCTTGATAGTTAGCAATATATCCATGTTTATATATATTATTTGGCAATGGTTATGAAATAATGTTTGATAAGTTATATATATTGGAATTTTATGAACATGGTATAATGAAAAATATTGAGGATTATCTTATGGAAGGAAAAATTCATGTATCTGGTTAAAAAGATAGAAATAAATTCTTTGTGAATATTTCATACATAGAAATAATAAAATAAATATGTTATTTGGATAATAAATAATTCATGGTTCTTATATTTTACAAATATTTGTTGGGAATTGGGATGAAATTAAAGACAATCAATTGGGAATCATAAAAGTTTATTTTATTAATTAATGATATGATGACGAAATGTTCATAAATAAATCATAGGAATGACAAATATTTTATGTCCTAGGTCCTACAAAGAATAATTTATCAATTTTTCTTTTTTTATAAAAACAAATACAGGGTTAAATGAAAATTCATTTGTGGTTGACCCTTTCATTAGGATGTTTTAATCATTTTGGGGTGTTCTCCATGTAGACAATGTCTTGTCTTATATTGGGGGGAAAATGATATGATTCAGATACTTAATATAGGTTCCATATAAATTCATATATTATAGAAAATATAGTTTAATAAATAGTTCTAATTCTTTTTTGAATTTTTTCTGTATAATCTGTTTCCTTGTACTATTATTTTTATTACTATATTTGAGTAATTAAAATTAAATTTCTAACTAGTTTTGTATATAATGGATTTTATATGTACTGATTTAACTATCATTTAGGTATAACATTGTGTCGATGTTGAAATAAGAAAAAATTTATGAGGTGAAAAACATTCTAGAGGTGAGTAACAATTACAATGTGAGGAACAATTATAAAAAGATAATATTAAAAAAATATAGGCTTTTATATTTTTATAATGTTTGAAAACATTATTACTGAAAAATTTTAGGGTTAAATATTAAAGGATATATTGAATGCATGATGTCAATTTATTAACCCCAAAATTTTATTTTTAGTAGTTGTAAATTGTTTTGTACATGATTTATCATGTTGAGAGATATAAATTTATGTCATAATATTGTTCAAGAAATTATGGAAACAATTTTTGATGAAATTATTGTAATATTATGATATAAAATCGCTTTTTTACATAAAAATTAACAAATTATTGATTTACTATTCATTATAAAATATCATTTATTGGAATATTAATAATTGAATTTTTAATTAATCGTCAATGTAAAGTTAGAAATAAAATTCCAAAAACATCATAAAAACATTATCTTAAGGATTATAAGAATGATTAAAACCCACCCACTATCAATATAAATAAATAATATCAACCGAGAAACAGAATATGCTTTTTTGTTCATAGATATTAGGACGAATTTATGTTATATTGTAGGATGTTTTATATTATTTTTTATTAAATGTATTAATAATTTTTTTCAGTTAATTTAATTTTTGAAATATTAAATTATTTTATAAAAAACTGACATGATTTTAAATCACCATACCAATAATTTATATCAAATATTTCATACTCTTCGGGTTAATAAATTGAGTGTATTTCAAATATATAATAAATATTTTTTGTGATATAAAATATTTAAATTATTGTGTTATTTTTTAATGTAGATTAATACATCCAAATCCAGCACACATTATTCTACCTTCCTGTGTTATAGGATAATGAAAATAAAAAGGGAAAATTAGTATAATAAAACACATCTTTTTTGGGAATCATTTTTTTGTATGAAATAGTAAATATTCAATCCAATTAAAAGTTTAATTATATAACAATGAATGTTTTTATTCCGATTTTTTATCATGATTATAAATAAGAATAATTACACACTGTAGATAATTAATGACTAATTTATATGGATTTGAATCATCGATAATTATCTGGATGTGTAGAAGTTCAGGTTTTATGGTATTGACATTAGAATACACTAATAATGGAATGAAATAGGTAGATACTATTTATTAAATGAAAAATATTCTAGAAAAGGCAAATAGACTAATGGGGAAAAATTTCATGTTGATAAAATCAACCAGTTTATTTAGATAATTCAATGAAAATAATCAAAACATATATAACCACAATATAAATATCCACAGTCTTAGTTTTGATGTTTTCCATTCCACTCAAAGGACCTCCTTACATGAGGTAATTATTTTTCTCATAATAAATATCTACAAAATGTGAATCAAATAACAACTGATACGTTTCGTATATTAAATGTATACTGAGTGAAATTGAAAATGATTTTTATATATCAAAACCTACTCATTTAATTTTTATTAGAGGTTTAATTTATAATAAACAATACAATAATTTATAAAATAATCATCTTCCAAAAGATCATGTGAGAGAATGAATTCAGAAAGCTCATGTTCTGATCCTCAAGATTCTTCTTATCAATAATGTTCTTGATGTTAAAACTATTGATCTTAATATTATATCTTCCATATCATTGTGGTTTATCATTATAAAGATAAATGATGTCAATGAAGTATAGCCTTTCCAATTAATTTCATAAGACAAAATCATTATAATTATTGAAAGTCTTATGAACTGAGGTATGTTAATAGAGAAAGGGAAATATAATGGGAAACAAAATATTGGGTCAAGAAAATCTAAAGGATCAACTAATAGATACAAATGAAATACTAAGGGAACCTTTAACACACCATTTACACTAGTAAATATATTAAAATTTTATGTTCATATAGTTACAAATTTATAATACCAAAATATATCCTTAATTCAATATTGATAAAATTGTTTAGAGTAGTCTTTCACAACTATATATTCACATATATTCAATGATACCATTTTTCAATTCCAAAAAACTCATTGATAAAGGGCATTATTAACACAGTGCTAAGTACATAGACTCTCCGAGTAGTTATAACCCAATGAGTGGTGAATAATCAAAGTAATATTAAATCAAACTCAGTGTCAAATTCTATTGAGAGCTAATTTATAATGATATTATAATAATATTGCAGCTGTGTGGGTACTTCAAAGGGGTATTTTGTAGATTTAATATTCAACCAAAATGGAATTTCGAGCCACAAAAATGGCCCTTTTGGTCATTGGGCCTCTGAGAAATCAATGATGGTCCCTAGGAAATCATGTAAAAGCAGTACCTGAACGATAGAGGATATAAGATACAAAGGTGGGACCTGATGATCTACTACATGTGGAGGTTCATTAATGAAGCGGGAAGCATGTACTAGTTCAAGGCCCAGAGAAGGGGAGTTTTCGATAGATAACCATGAATTTGATTTCAAGACTATAGGCATGAGTGTCGAATGGAAGAGACAAGGAAGGCATTGTTTCAATGATGGGTCTTAGGTTTTAGGACTATAGGTTATGTATTATACCATTATGCCACTAATTTTACATGTTATTGTATGTCTTTATGCCACTAGGCATTCAAGCCATGTAAGTGTTCCCTCTCAACCTTGTTAAACTTGGTGATTATCTGGAAACAAAATTAACGATCTATGGATTTTAGGTTATTTCATTCATGAAAACTATAAGGCCAAATAAAGGTATCATTTATTAAGGATAAAAAAACTAATATAAGTCTTTACTTTATCAACATTTTTTTCATTGATAATGTTTATACATTATTATCTTTTTTAGCATTGAATAATGTATTATCTTTATCAAATCCTTTTATAGTACTCATAAAAGTGAAATTGAGTTTTTTAAATTATATATACATATTATTTTACCAACATAAATATTAGTATATTTAAAAAATTATTAATAATCCTATTTTCATAATTTATATAATTATATAATTATCAAATTTATATTAATAAATAATAAAATTTATAATATATTACAATAAATTAAAATTTTATATGTAAGTATAATATATAAATACATTATTTATAAATACATATTTCTATATTAATTTATTTTATATAATAGAAATATATATATTTATAAAAATATAGAATATATAAATATAATATATTATACATTTTGTTTTCATTTATTCATATAAATATATATTTACACACACGTGTGTCTGTGTATTAAAATACAGGGATACGAATGATATAAATATGTTAAATATCATTCATATTGGAATTTATATACTAATATTAACATTAAATAATTTTAAATGTAGTGATATATTTATAATATATTATCATATATATATATATATATGTAATTATTTTTGTATATATATTTATGTATACGTATTTATTCAAGTTTTTGAGAGAGTTTGTGTGTGTCTATATATGTATGAGTGTGTATGTGTGTATATTTGTATCTATGTGTTTATGTGGGTGTGTCCGTGTTTATGTATTTATGGGTCGATGGGTTATGTGTATGTGTGTGTATCTGTGTGTAATTGTATCTGCATGTGTGTATGTTTTTGTGTACATGTGTCAGTGTATTTACGTGTGTATGTATATGTGTTTATCAATGTGTATGTATGTATGTATGTGTGTATGTGTATGTCTATGTATTTGTATGTGTATATATATATCTATATATGTGCATGTGTTCTTATGTTAGTTTGTGTGTGTGTGTTGGTATTTTTTGTTTATGTATGTGTATTCATTTGTTGGTATCTATATTAATGTTCATGTATATATGTGTGTTTATGTATGCATATGTTTATGTACATCTATATATATATATATATGCAGATGTATGTGTCTGTATGTATAAGTATTTGTATGAATATGTGTATGTGTGTGTATATGCATGTATATGTATGTGCATGTATATGTTTGTATGTATGTGTATATATATGTGCATGTTCATGTAAGTATGAGAATGTATGTTGTGTGTATGTATGAGTATGTATATAAATATATCATTAGATAATATGAAAATTAATTTGTTTTTTCAATTTTATGTATATCATTATAATGTGTGTGTTTGTGTTAATTTATTTATTTATTTAAAAAATTTAAATATTCATTCATTTTTAATAATAATAATTTAATTTGTTCATCTTATCCATTTATTCATTTTTAGTTTTTATATTTTATTACTTTTTGTTTCTATTCATTTAATATTTTTATAATTTACTAACATTCAATATTACTTTATAAACATTTATTGATTAATACTTATTTTTTTAATATTCTTTGAATTTATGTATTAAAAATTTAAAGATTTTATATATATATATATCATCCTATAATTATAATTTATTCATTTTTAATTTTTTAATTTATTTTAAATCATTTGTTTTTATATTTATCTTTTTTTAATTATTCATTTTCATATCTATATTTATTCATTTTTATTTTTTTGTAATTTCTATTGTTATTATTTATTAAATTTTAAATATGTTTTTCAATTTCTTCACTTTTTATTTTAAACTTTTCTTTATTTTTTATATCTATTAATTTAATATCATTTAGTAGCTTTTATTATTGTTTTTATAATTAATCATTTTTAATAATTATTCATTTTTTATTTTTTCAATTTACTATATTAGAAACTACTTCATTTTTAATTATTAATTCATTTATGTTCAATGTTTTTTTAATTTATTCATTATTAATATTTATTTATATGTTTTTATTTATTAATATATAATATTGTAAATATGATTACAATTTATATAATTAATTTTTTTATCTTTGTCATATATAAATCATTAAACAATATTTTTTTACAATTTCTTATTTAGTAATTTTTTATAAATATTTTTTATTTAAATAATATTTTTAATATTAATTACTTTTTATTTTAATATTTATACATTTAAAAATATATTTTTATAATTATTATATTTTTATATTTGTTTAGATTACTCATTTTATTCATTAACATTAATGAAATTTCAACATATATTTGTTTCATAATAATTATTCATTAATTTTTTTTTATTATTAAAAATTTATTATTTATTGTGTGTTTGTTTGTGTGTTTTTATGCGTGTTTGTATTTATGTGTGTATGTGTGTTGAAGTAATTCATATAATTTTTTTAAATGAATAAATAAAATACCTAAAAATATTGAATATAATAATTTTTAAAATATATTTGATAATATTTATAATATTTATATTTTAATTATAAAACATATATTTCATTGAATTTTTTTATTTAATTAATAATATTTATTTAAAATACAACTAATAATATTTAAGTACATTTTTTATAACGCTAATTATTTATACATAAATATCATCGATAAAAAATTTAAAAATTAATAAATGTAAATACTATTATCGTTTATATATTACATATAAAATTAATTTTATATTAACATAAATAAATAGTAATTTGTTGTAATTTTTTAATATTAAATTTTATTTTTATTATTTATTTACTTTTATTATAATATTTATTCAATTTAATTTTAAAATTTATTCAATTTTTTTTATTTTATAATATATGAAATTAATTATATTTTTAAATTTTATAATATTATTATAATTTATTCATTTTTAATTATAATATATCTTTATTTTTTATTATTTATTCATTTTTAATATTATTTCATTTGTAATATTTATATTCTTTATAATTTTAATATGGATTGATTTAATAATTTTGTAATCTATTCAATTTTTAACAATTATTTATATATTTTTATTTATTAATATAAAATATTTTTTTAATTTGTTTAAAATTTAAATAATTTTTATTTGATAATTTTTATTTTATCATTCTATTGTTTAAATATTTTTACAACAATAATTTATTTATAAATATTTTATGGATATTTTTTAAAATTTAGTTATTAATATTTATCGATGATTAAGATTTTCGTAATTATAATAAATAAAAATATTTATTTATTTTTTCTGTACTAAATTTATCATTGATAAATCTTATGTTTACCAATGCTAGAATTATCACTGACATCCAAAAGCCCAAAGGTCTTATATTGAGATTTATTTGTAGATAATATATCGTTTTATGGGATGAGGGGGAACCCTTACATGACTCATATGCCCAGTGGCTAAAGTCTCATACTTGACCAGAAGGCCTAGTGGCATAAGGCCCATACATGAACATTTAAGGCCTAATACCTTACTACACATTTGAACTACCCCTCCTCAATATATGAATCATTGAATGTGATAATCTCCCCACCTCCGTGGATGTTTTCCTTGGTTTCCCTCATGTAGACCATCATGGTGTTTGATTCCAATGTTAATTATCAAACCGTCTTTTTCTTCCAATCTTATTATCTATTCTATTTTAAATAATACTTGCTCTTTATCAACAGTGGATCCTTCTCTTGTGTCGCCTGCCTGGGAACCTCGTGGCCTTTTGCGGTCTAGTGGCTCGAAGGCCCTTTTGGTGGCCTGAAGGCCTTTGGTGGCCTGAAGGCTATTTCTCCTAAATGCCTTAGTGGAAAAAGCACATTATGACCCGTAGGCCCAAACTAGTGGGCTCTAGGACCAAATCAGATGAATAGTTCTAGAAAATATAGAATGTCATACAGGACCTGCTATAGTAAAGCTATAGTAAAATAGATATTCTTCCTCACCTGGATTTGATCCTGGACTTTTTAAATGTTGTGAAGGAGCCTCTAGGACTTGTGTTACAACCACGTTGGAATATTAATTATGACAAAATCATCATTAATTAGTGATAAATGTTTAATCCACTAAAATATGATTTTACCAACATTTTTTTCATTTGTGAAGGGATGACTTCATTAGTGAATGTTTTAGTGCAAATAAAATACACCTTTTTCAGCGCTTATTGGATTAGAACTCATAAATATACCTTTTTATATATTTTATTTGGTTATTTCATTTAAAAAAATTTACCCTCTTTGAAAATAACCCTTACACTTCTCATTGCTCACTCATACATTTTAATCACTCATTCGATCTCAATCTTGGATGCGGCACAATATAAAAATTTGATTGGATCAAGTCACAGAAAACAAAATGTATGTTATTTGGTTGTTGAGTTTAATAATTTTTCACAAATAGATCTTTGGTTTTGGAATTATTACAATATTCCTCTTCCTGAAAAAATGGTGTGCATGCAATGCCACATTTCGTACGACCCTATTTTTTGTCATCCCCCCCATCATCTCACATTATATAATCTATTAGATTCCATGGAAATTCCAATCCACCACAAATCCTCAAACCCTGAGATGACAAGTTCCATCTACTCATACCCCTATATATTTACATGGATATTTGAATATTGATACAACTCTACTTTGGATATATATTGGTTGTGTTTAAAAAATAATTATAAAAATAAATATAAATAAATAATTTATAAAAATTCAAATATGAATGTTTTAATCTATTTAAAAAATAATAAATTTTTGTACTTATTACTATAAATTTTGATAGAATTGGTTGAATATTATATTAAGAAAATTGGTTAGTGTGTCCAATTTAGTGTTATCATGGAAATAAATTTTATAAAACAATAATGGTTAATAGTTGAAATATTCATCGAATGAAAACAGTTTGCAAATAACATAGTGAAACAAAATTTGATTATGTATAAAATCAGATTATTTTTTAGAAACTCCCCTCTACTTGTACCCCTCCTATGCTATAAATTATGAGAATGATTTCCACCTAAAGCCCGTATTCAAAAGTAACTATGATGGAGAATAAATTCATGGTTAGAATAAACAAAATCTGAGGCAATTCCCACATAAATTATGTTAATGGAATGTGATAAGAGGAGAAACACCTATCATATCCTTATAATATAAATTATACAATATCCCGAAGAATATAATACACCATCTCATTTCATGAAATAATTAATAAAACTAAAAATTAAATTCCAAACCTTATCATAAGAATTACCTCTAATGAAAACACTCAACTCTATGCTAGTTTGAACCATATGTATCACAAATGTCATCATGAAAACCTTAAAATAATTTATAATAATGTATTTTGAGAATAAAATGTATACATAGAAGGATCCTACTTATGAAATCTCATGAAAATGTGATAAAAACAAACTAGTGCTCTCGTGAGTAATGAGAAGAACCCACATGCACCTACTTGGTCAATTACCCATTCAAAACCACAATAAGGCTCACTCACCAATTATCATATCCAAGTATAACATGATTTTATCAAAATAATATAAGCATAGATAACTCAAAACCACTTCCCCGTTAGTTTTATAGCCTCACATGACCAAATCAAATAGCATTTTCTCCTTCCCCATCATGCTTGATGTGGGTTGGGACGCATCCCAACCTACCCAAAGACAAGCAAGGTGAGACATCTCATATTGGCATGAGGGAGAACTAAATATCTCATCACAACCACATATATAACTTAATAAACATATATGTTGGTTATAATTAACATAAATGACATCAAACTTGTTCCCTCCACCTACCATGCATGACCCCCACCACATAACCATTATCCCATCATTTCCATCTCATTGGGTACAACACATGGAACTCCCACATATTTTATGATCGTTCCAATCTCAGGCTATCCCAACCTATCTATGGATAATGGGAGGGTGTAGGAGAGTTTTTATTCATTCACCCTCCATCATCAAACCAAATTTAGGGTTAAAAATCGAACCAAAATATATGGCGTTGATATAAAATAATTTAGTCTAGTGGGGTGAATTTAGAAATCCCAATATATATATATATATATCTACATATAATACCACGCAAACACACCCTAATGGATTTAAATCAATATCGTATCATGTCCTCCTACCATCAACATTATACTAATATTACCACATGATACCACAAACCACTACCACTTCTAAACTCAAAAGTAAAATGACCACACATAGTTTATATTTAACTATATTATACTCACAAATTACACCTTATACTAGATTATCACATTAGCAACCAAATTTCATTAACTAATCAATTTTAATACAATATTTATTGAAAACTCACTCTAACTATCTTGCATATGTGATTTTATTATTGTTCAACCCATTCATTAGCGTTTAGAATCATAATTAAACTATTTCCCAATAATTTCGAACTCACGTTATTCATTTATATCCAATTTATACCAACCTAATTTTAATTAACATCCCATTTTTATTTTTTAGATCCTTATTCTATTCTATTATACATCTACAATCAATTCATATTATTTATCACTACCATAACCACATTATATTAGCCAACAAAAATATTTTAATGCATCAATATTACATGGTCCAATATCATCATCGTTCATCGATTGATTATTCAAATATGTCATTTAATTATGGGCCTTATTTTTTATTACATTATGAAAATTTATCCAAATATTAAGATACAAAAATACTTCATTCTTATATTTCACAACATTATATATGATAATTTGAATAAATTCCATGGAAATCAGTCCACAATTATAATGATGGGGCCATATTAATTAGTAAACATGCAATTGTTCTCAAAAAAATAGGAATTCATACTTATCTCATAGATATTGATTATCGTAAATCACTTTATATCCATAAATTTTCTATCATTTTTATTACCATATTTATCTTATCTAATCATTCAATATATTTTTGAAGAAAAATATTATTCTTCATATAATAAAAAAACAACAAATGTAAATAAATCACATGTGAAACACTTCCCTATGCATTCATATTCATTTTGGTATATTTTATCTTCGTATTTAAGTTAATATTATTTAAATGATGAAAACAATATCCTGAAAAAATCATAATTTACAGTAAAATAAGATATTATGTCTTGAATCCCATACCATTTCAAAGAGTGTCAAAATTCATTGCAGAAAGAATATAATAGAGAGAAGGAATAATTGTCCTATAACATAAAAAAAATTATAGAACTAATTTGGAAAGATATTAGGCCATCCATTTTGATGTTTCTAAAATCCATATTATATATAAATACTAAGAAGATTTCAACAATGGGAAAATATGGTTTTTATATTAAAAGTATGTAATATATATCTTGGGGAAGATTCCGTAATACTCAGCCAAAATTCCCATTTTAATAAAATTTAATTTCGGTTTCATTTTAATTAACCTCACAAGACCCAAAATAATCAATATCTAATAAATTCAAAATTCATTTATTTAATTAAATAATTTGATAAACGTTTTAAAACAATGATTCTTTATTATGTTTTACATTTATTTTCAACAAAAATCAGTATTTAATGTATCATGCAAGAAAACATGAAAAAATAATAGATGTTACACCATTTTGTGATAACGGTGCCTTGTCTGAGGCTATATTCAAATTAACCTTATCTGAATTAGTATTGGAGAACCATGCACATGAATTTATCTACCCGTACATGTGATATGGAATACCCGCATCTGATGCAAGAAAAATAAGCTCTACCTTTATATGGAAATTATAAAAGAACTGTTACCCTTACACTAGGTTTATGTAACCCTTATACATGATATGAAATACTTTCATTCATAAAAAACAAATCTGAAAATACTCTTATATAAAAAGACAAATTACCATAATTTGAGCTGAACAAAACTCACCTTAACTTTACATAGGGCTTAATGATCACCTAAAACGGACACCACAGCCTCCACTATGGTGTACAAAGAAATAAATCACAATTTTTACCATATATGCTAATTACCATCGCATTGAATCACCCCAGATCTCATTTCACCATTGCATGCACACACATCCTAATCATACCCCATCAAGCTGACACACCAAACAGCTTTTGTGTTTTAACATTACTCATTTCACATAGGGAAATCACCTATCCAAAATTCCTAGTGAAGTGGCCACCCTATCCATTTCACTCCTCATAATCTTACCAATAACATGAATCCAACCTAGAAATCACAAACATAAAAAATAGTCATCACCACGTCCAATGGAATAGTGTGTTGATATTTAAGATATCTAGAAATATTCTATTACTTCTAGAGCATCCCTAAACTCATTCATTACACCTTCAATAATTGGGAAAATAGAATGGAATATGCTGGTAGTTTTTACGTTAATATATTAATATTTAAAATTCCTTTACAAATTAATTCTTATTTTATATATGTGATATAAAAATAACATTCATTAAATATTGAATACATATATAAAAATAAAAACATCACAACTTTTTGTTTATTGATTAATTTTTTTAAAATATAAATATTATTGAATCAAATAAGATGGATATGAAAAAAATGTACGGATAGTAGTCATAACAAAAAGAGTAAAAGAATGAGGATATAGATTTCATCTTGTCTATAAAAGCGAAATTTTATAAACCTTCAAAAATATATTATCTATGTACACATTATTGTTTTACATTCAATTTTTTCCGATGGTGAATAAAGAAACCATTATTTTTAATTGAGTAGATTATAGTTATAATTTTTTTTCCTAAACATAGCTTAGATATGAATATTGATAGTGACTGGGATAACACTGTGGAATATGGATCTTCTGATTTGATTACATGTTTAATAAATAATGAAAATTATATCAAATAAATTATTACTTGTTTAAATGATGTATAATATCATATTGAAGAAACAAAAATGATAGATAAAGATAACCTTAATGACTATAAAAATATATATTAGAAGTCAAAGAGCTATACAAAGACACCATTGTATGTATTTTGTAAAAAATGTGCAACATTATCATCTATACAATATCTATATAATGTAAAATATATAAATGTATAGTGATAAACTGTTTTTAGAAAACAACATTCTCTCTTGAATAATATGCTACAAGAAGACAAAAATCATAATTATCAAATATATGAAGCTAAATGAATGTTATGTTTAGTGGGTATAATATTTGAAATAATACATGATTATCCAAATGATTTTATATTATTTTTATTAGTCATTGGTAACTTAAAATATTCCCAAAGTGATTTCTGTCACTATATATGTATGTTAAATCAAGTCCCTCATACTTTTTAGTATACATTAAAAAAATTACAAGGTTTAGACACCTATAAATATGTGAGGATAAAAAGATTAAATTGATGTGTCGTGTATATAAAATAATTAATGATGGGAAACATCATCACCCAACAGACTCACCTCAGGGGTTTTAAATTGATCCTTTGTACCCTAGATCGATAAATGATAAAAACCCTTTATTTGTCTAACTAAATATGAAATTACACCTTTTTGTTTATAAAGTTAAACTCATAGTACAAGGAATGTTATATTGTAAAATTAGATTATTCCACTATAATTTATACTCAAGAGAAAAAACAATTTTCTGTCTCTATATATATCAATCCCAAATCAACCACGTAATGATATTGATATTTATTTAACTCAATTAATCAAAGATCACAATTTAATTTGGAATTAATTTGTTACATTATACTATTAATAAAGAAATTAATATATCATGTTGAAGAACATTATTAAATGATGAAAAATACATTTCGTGATAATAAATATTTTTCAAGATATAGAATTAATGGAATATTAGGGTGTCTTGAATTTAGACACCTAGTATGGTTGAAAAATTTATATAAGGATTTTTTTCTATGGGATCATAAATTATTACCCTAAAATCATAAATTATGATCATAGAGAACATATTTCTATGGGAGATTAAATGAAGTTAAAAAACTATCTCCACTAATTATTGATAAATAGTTTGATAATTTAAAGGATATTGTCACAAATTTTTGTAAAACTTTTTTCTAAAATAATTTTGAATACTAGATGGAAAATGATATAAGTTTTTTTAAATTTTATATAGTTGAATGGTTTTTGGATTTGAAATTTTTTTATGTCATTCATTTAAAAAAAATTTAAATGTCAATGTTTCATTGTAACATTACTAATATCACCAAAAAATAATTAAATTAAGGATAAGTTATATATAATTTCCATGATAATAAGGGAAGGGTTTGATCCAGTGAACAACGAGAGGAAAAATATTCTTCCTCCATTATCTAAAAATATTTCTATGATAAATATATATCATATTTTCATATTTATAAATTATTTAATGATTCTATGGTGGTAATAATAATATATCAATGTTATCATGAAAATGTCTGGTTGGAAGTTAAATGTCACAATATCACATTAATTTCTTTGTTTTATGTCATATTTTATACATTTTTCTTTGAATTATATTTTTAATAAAAATGTATGACTCACATTAAATTGGTTTTCTATATTTTAAAAATTAATATGATGTAAATATTTTTTAGACGCAAAGATTCCATCAATGAAACATGATATTATTTTCATGTAATATGAATTGGACATGTACATCCCAGAAAAATTTTCTGATATAGTGGTTCACATGATAGTTTAATTGGTTGGAATGATATGATTATGTTTTCATATTAATTATAGATTGATGTACCCAATTGAATAGTTTATAATTTTTTTTAAGGATGGGATAGAAATTGTATTTATAATTAAGGTTGTAATGAAATTGTATATATCGTTGAGGAATCCATTGAATTTGTACCTTATAATTGTCCGATGTGAATAGAATTGGACTTCCAAAATACCAATACAGAGAGATACTTCTGGGAGAACTAAATTATAGAAGATATGTTTTCACAATTAAAAATAATATGAAAGAGTGGGATCACATTTAAAATATATATAATATTTTAGAGGTTGTTCCATTTGTAAAATCCCATTAATGTATTTTTATGTCATTTGAATCAATCTAGGGTTGAAAAAAAGATATCAAATAATCATAATCAATAGTTTATAGGATGGTTGTTATACTATATTTTTAGGTAGTCATCTCAAAATCAAAATTAAATTTTAGAATGAAATTGATGTATTTTTAGGGGACCAATTTTACATATATTATATTATAATGTTTATTTAATTATGATAATAAATTCAATATAATGGAATGATATAAATGAATTATAATGAGAAATAGTGGATTTAATCTCATAGAGGAAGTGATACATGTCACTAGTAAAAATGATAGAAATATAACTTACATGAATATGTTATATTTTTTCATCATTGAATTAATAATTGAGTTTAATTAAACAATATTCTATGTTCCTATTTGTCATTGAAAATGGATTTATAATATGAGTGAAACCAAATTTGAAGAATATGGAGTTGTGAAAGGTGATTAGAGTAATGAATGATACATGGGAAAATTTTTCCTAATGATATAACAAAAGTACACATATTTTATATGCCTACTATTATAAATAGAAAGAGTTGAATTATTTTTTATCAACCAAAACCATTATAGGATCAAATATCAATTTCATCGAGGATGAACCTTTCACTAGGGAATCAAAAGAATTTCAAAGTGATGAAAATATACATGGGTTCTTTGATTTCATAGGGGATAACAAGGAAGGTATTTGGATACATGATAGAGTAACAAATCATGTAAATAATTAAAAATGATAGTTAAATTAAAATGTTAATTGTTTTTTAATTTACATTTTATTTCCTCATAATACAATTCGTAAAATACAACATTTATGTAATATTAATT
Source organism: Viscum album (assembly GCA_963277665.1). Lineage (NCBI taxonomy): Eukaryota > Viridiplantae > Streptophyta > Magnoliopsida > Santalales > Viscaceae > Viscum > Viscum album. The sequence goes on from OY728152.1 coordinate 694,302,793, forward strand.
AAATCAATAACTACTCATACAAATAATTCTTGATCCCCAATAGGATTATAATCCAAATAACATTGAATAACATATTGATAATGTGGAATCTAATGAAATGTTATAAGGTTAAAATAATTTTTTTGAAAAAATATAAGACCATTATAGCATGATGTTTTTAACAAAAATATTTGATTTAGAAGAAAAGGGAAAAAAAATTAAGGTTGGATAGAAAACACACAATTAACTGATTGACCCCAAACATGCCTATTTTCATTTGTTACATTATGGTTACTGAACAAATGCACTTTATGATTTTTGTTAACATCTTGAACAATGTTGTTCCGACATTGAAGACAATAATTTGGAATGTCATTTGTGTTATGTTCTGATATAATTTCTTTAATTTACTAAAAAATAAAATAATGAAATATTGATTTCATATTAATTATCCCTTATAGATTATAATTATATTTAATTATTATTGAATTACATTTTTATTAATTTTATCTATATTGTCACGTAGAGAATTTAAAAAATCATAAAAAGAAACATTGCATGGATGGCGGAGGGAAATTAATTCCCACCCACAAATTTTATATACACCTATGATAAAAAATAAAATATAGATTACATTCATCGGTCATCATGAGGAGGAGTAATTTTTACTAAATTACAATCAGAATCATTTTAAATGTCATTATATTTTTTAATGAATTTGATTTAGAAATGATAATTTATTAAAATAAAAAATAAATGAGTATATAATGTTTGAAGTGAGTATCAAAACAAATTTACCCAATCCATAATGAATTAATGGGGCATTCTTCACTTGAAAAAAAAAAGATATGTATTTCAAATCAATATTAATAATTATATTTAATAGGAAAAAAAAGAACATATATTTTCCCTTATTTATTAAATAATTGATAACAGATTATACAAAGAATCTTCTATTACACATCATGACCTATTTTAATATGATAATGTAAATTAAGAGGGACATGTGGATAGTGAAAACACACAAATAGTATGATAATCATGTGTAAGTACGACAAAATGAAATAATTACTCAAAAAATAATTACTATATATCAATTACTAATTATTTTATAATATTTATTATCCATTTTAAAAATAATAATTCCAGGAAATTATATTATATAAAATAATATTTCTAGTGGATATTAAGAGACTATAATTATATTTCTTCCTCATAGGATTAGATTTTATATTGTTTTTTCAAATAAATATTGAGAAATAAAATCATAGTAGGATAATGCTAGGAAATTTGATAAAATGTTAGCCAAAATATATGTATTAAAATAAAATATTAATTTTAAGTATAAATTGTTCGACACATTTATGATAAGAGGTAATTGTTAATAAATATCACACCCTCAACCTCTATAGGTAGAGAATTCCCACATCATCGAGGAAATCCATTCCGATCAATGTTCTTCCATATTCTAGGTAATAAATTTTTTCCTAATTGTTTCTAATGATTGTAAATAAAAAATAATACAAATAACATTCAATTACAAAAATTATACAATGTGAAATTGATGGTGATATTTATCTATCATCACCCACCCATCACCTTTTGTGGGTGGTTTAGTTTAAACTACCCAAGGATATATTTTACATTTAAAACAACATCATAAAGATCACATGAGAGTATTTATTTTTGTAGATAATAATAATATAACTTAGTTACATATTTTCCATGATGATACAAATGTTCACTTATTCAAACTTCTTATTGGAACATTAATTTCATGAAAGTTTAATCATCTCAAGATTGATTATGATGATGTTGAATGCACATTAAAATTGATTTTTTATATAATATATTAAAAAATTTATGAAAAAAGTTCTTAACTAAGTTACATTATTATATATGGGTAAAAATAAATGGAAACTGAGTGATGAAACCAAATAAGTTAAAATATCATCGAATAAAATAAAATTACTTTACAAGGTTACCGTAATCCTTCCAATTCAACTTTAATATTTACTAATATATCATATTTATGTTGATATAATTTTCAAATAATATAATATAACATACATGTAATTTGATAAATAATTTATGAAGACTCAATTCCAGACATGTTTTTTCTAGGGATTAAAAATGACTTTCTCAAGAATCAAGGGATGAGAGAATCAGTTGTGAATTTATACATGAGGTGAATCTTTATAATATATCTTTTCATTAGTTTATATATAATCTAAATTATAATTAATTACTATCCATATTTTATATAGGTATATATATTAATACTATATAGTTGGATGTCCCTATGAAGAAAAATTCCAACTCATCAGAGCTAATATCACTTATATAGAATAAATTACTATATAAGAACGTTGAATTTCAATGAAATAAAGTTAATTAACTAAATGGTTTTAATGAAGAAAAAGATAAAAACTTATTTGTACCTAAAATACATTGGTAAATCTCTATAATATAATAATATATAATAAATTTTATTTTTTCATTAATTTTTGGTTAATTTTTTATGTAATATTTGTTGCCAATTTATATCAATTTGGATTCTCTACAGATATAATTTTTGTAACCAAAGTGTAGATAGCAAATTAATCAACCATAAATGTTATCCTTTTTTAATTTTAATACATTGTAACAAAAAATATACAAATAATAATCAAATAATATGTTTTATATTATATTTTAATGACAATTTTTTTTATGATTGAGCTGTCTTTAAATATCATAAAAAACATGTAACGAGGAAGAATTGCGAGCACTAAAAACCTATGGATTTCAAAAAATATGAACACATTCTGTTATATATATTAATATGTAACTATAATGATATATAAAATAATATATTACATATTTTATTCAAAATTTCTATAGTGTCTTAAATATATTTATATTGTTGATTTTGTTTTATACATCTGTAAAATTAAAAATGATATCATATTCCACCAACAAAATAACATCCCTGAGGAGGTATTTTAAATTATAATTTCCATTTAATTTAAAGTATATATTTAATTTGATACTAATAGTCTTCCATTACTTCATACACAATTGACCATCCACACATTCCAAAGTGGATGTGTTTTTATAAATTGGTTTTTTTTAATATAATGTTGAATTATGAAATGGAAATGGAATTATCCATCATGAAGGACCTTTAATATTTTATGGAGTTCTTTCATTCTCTTCATATTCCAAAACAAGTCGAAAAAAATTCATGTTGATGGATTAAGTATGGATGATGCACTAAGGTAATATTTCATTTTTCTCCATAGTGATTTATTTTCCTTATTCGTTTTATATATTACAAATATAGATTAAATGAATTTCTTTTTCAGAATAATCCCTTTTAATTACCTGAATGTGAAACAAATTATTGTTTTACTAATATAAAATCACGTTATATAATTTAATATAGTTGGGGATTTTGGAATAAAACAATTAACTATATAAATTTATTTCTCCTATATTTAGGGTACTTTTAAAAATAATTCATTCTTATTTAATGATTTACATAACTCTTTTAGATTAGCCATTCTACTCATGGTAGCCTTTTAGTTCAAAAATGAATCATATAGAAAAAATGGTAAATAAAACATATATTGAAATGTTACATTAGGGAAAATATAAATGGTTAGATTGTGAAATATAGAAATCAGTCACACATCAATTAAATTCATTGCGTATTTTTAAGACACTAAGTATATGTTTTAATTTAAAATTGATATTTCAGTTCAAAATATATATAAAAAATACATAACCTTGAATGTATTACTGTTATTTATGAATATTTTTGGTAAATGATATGAAATTAAATTTTTATATTTAATAATTCACCACAAATAAATCAGATATAATGGATGTTCATTATGAATAAATGTTTATTATTTCATTTAGACGTGTAATTTGAGTTTGAAAATAATTTCACATACTCAGAACATAGAAAACATGAAAGGATTTTCTTGATAAGTTATTATTGTTATAAAAGAATAATTTTTTACATGTAGGAATTATATAAACATCAGATGATACATTTTGTTGTCATATTGACTGAAAATTCATGTTTTCTATTTAAAAGTGATATTTTAGTCTAAAACAGACATCAAACACTAAAAAATAGGAAAATTCTTATAGGTTAATTTATTCATTTAAGGAAATTATCATACAATAATGTATTATTTATATAAATTAACCTCATTAAAATATGATATGAGTTGTGGCTAGAATTACTTACTGGATGTGATTTCATTGAAAAAAGACATTTCATAAAAGCATGCATCACTTAAAAAAAATAGAAAAAAAAAACACTATGATTAACAAAATATTTTATAAAATTTATTCTTGATATTTTTATAAAAGTAAATAATTATATAAAAATAAATCCAACACATGGTGTCACAATTATGTCGGAAGGAACATGTTTTTAGTTTAAAAGTGAAATTTTATTCCAAAAATTGCATCACATTCTAAAAATAGATCAAATGAAATTAGACATTATTGAAAATTTATTAAAATGATATTTTATTCATTAATGATATGTAGAAATTAACCTCGAGTCAGATTGATACATGGTATGGCTGTTATAATCTATGATGTGTTATTTCATGAAAAATGATATTTTAGTTTGAAACACGCATCACATAATCAAAACCAATAAAACTAGTATACATTTTCGAGATTTTTTTGAAAATTATCTATGATTCATTTTTGTAATATAGAATTAATTTCACAATAAGTTAACAAATGATACATGTGGTATGACTAATATGATATGATTTCATTTAAAAGTCACATTTTACTTCAAAATACATGTTTCTTACTCAAAACCAATAAAATGTGCATGGTACTTTATGGATAAATTATAAAAACAATTCATAATTCATTTTCTACATGTAGTAATCAACAGAATTTCAATATGAGACATTGTGTGGCCGATATGCATGAAATTGTGTGATTACATTTAAATGATTCATTTTATATCAATCATGTGTCACATAGAAAAAATAATAAATCACAGTCAATTTTTTTGACATATAAGGAAAATAATACAGAAATATTATTTTATGTTTGAGAATAAACCTCAAATTAATCCAACACACATCAATCTTACAAATGGAGTGGCTGGTATTACTGAAAGTGCATGTTTTCATATAAAAGTGATATTTTTTTCAAAATTATTATAATATACTTTAAAAAATGAAAATAAACACTAATTGTCCTAATATTTTTCTAAAAAGTAAATATTTTGGTTTTATGTATAGGAATCAACCACACATCAATCCAACAACTGATTCTTCTAATATGAAAAAATGGGTGTCTTCCTTTAAAAATAGACATCTTAGTTCAAAACAAGAATCAAAAACATAAAACTGAGAAAACTCACAAGGATTGAATTGATATTTTAGTATAAAAATCTAGAAAACAATTATTTATGTGTATTAATCAGCAACACATCAATATGACACATGGTGTGGACAGTATGAATGAAATTTCATGTTTTCCATTAAAAGTTTCTTTTTAATTCAAAACCAAGTAAATATGATATTATTGTATTTATAATTCTATCCATAATTTCATTATGATCTGTTTGAATTAACTGTACATCATTTTGACACATGGTATGACAATTGTAAATGAATGTGAGTGTTTTAATTTAAATGTGAAATTTTAGTTCAAAATCCATCTCACATACTGAATTTATGATAACATAATCAAATTTTCTAAAACATTTGGTATAGAGAATATCATTTAATATTTTATGAATATGAATCTAGTGAAATAAAATGGTACATATAGTGTGGGAAGTATGACAGAATGGTTATTTATTCATTTAAGATATACATTTTTTTCTAAATTTATGGCATATAATAAAATCCATGAAAACATACAATTATTTCTTAAAATCGTAGTAAAAAAATCATTATTCAATTATGATTCTTAAGAATAAACCATAAATCGATCGGGCCATGGTGTGACTAATATTACTGAAAGTGAGTGTTTTTATTTATAACTGAAATTATAGTTCCAAAGGAGTATTACATACCAATAATAAATAAAACTCACTCTTATTGACTTTAAATTTGATAACAAATATATATAATTCATTTTTAATATTTTTAAATAATCCTCACCCCCATCTGTTACATAGTGTGGATGATATCACTGAAAGTTTGAATTTTATTTAGAAATTGACATTTTTGTTCAAAACACACATCACATACTAAACACCAGAAAAAATCACTTCTATTTTATTTATAAATTAGTAATATAATATATAATTTATTTTGTATATATAGTAATGAACCACACTAAAATCAAAAAAATGTGCAGTAGTTATGGCCAAAAGTGTGTGTTTTTAATAAAAATTGATTATTTAGTAAAAAGCATTCATCACACTATAAATAATAATAAAATTCACTCATATTGTCTTGATTTTTTTTTTAAAATATAAATAATACATTTATGACATTTATAAATCAACCTCACATCAATTTCACAAAAGTTGTTGCTGGTACGACTAAAAGTTATTGTTTTTATTTTAAAGTGACATATTAATCACAATGTAAATCACCATATCAAAACAAATAAAACATTATGAGATTGTATTGTTAATTTTAAAAAACCATAATTCATTTATGATGTGTATAAATCAGTTTCTTGTCAATATGACACATAGTGTGGCTGGTATAACTGAATGTCTATTAAAAATCAGTGAAAATTCATCCATTTTTTTTTGATATTTTAGAAAAAATTTCAATAATTTATAAATTATGTGTACGAATCAACAAGATATCAATATAAAAATTGTTTTATCTTATATTCCTGAGATTGCTTCACTGTATTATAGTAGATAAAATATATTTTTAGTATCATATTACATTGTACATGGTTTGATTTATTTATTTTTTATCATTTTTATTTATGTATTATCATTTAGCACTCCTGACATCATTATTTATTTACTTTTATAAATGAATTTGTGAGTCATATTTATGTTTTATTTATTTATTTATATTATTAATAGCATAATAATTTTTTATCACTCATATTCTATTTAATATATGGTGATGTGTTTGCAAACTAGTAATGTGATTAAGATATATTGGAATTGGGTCCCAATGAAATCACAATACTTTACATCTCAGTATACTACATGTTAATGCACTTTTTAATTTGTTGTAAAATGTATTTTTTGTAATAAATATTAGGTAACAATGTAATTATAATGTATTTAAATGAATGAAATACAATTTCTTTATATATAAATTTATGAAAGGTAAATTTATTTTAAGTGAAGTTAAAATTTAATAAATTGTTATTGTATTTTTTTAAATATAACCACACACTATTTGAATTGGTATATTATATTATCCCTTCCAATAGTGTGGATAAATGTTACCATTATCTATACTAATAAAAGATATGATAAATTTCCCTGTTGTTAATGTTTGTTAGTGCATATGAAGGTTTATTTATTCATTGATTTTTTTAGTATATATAAAATCCAATGGAATTAAAGGGAACATCAAAAATCAGTTCTTTTTTATCACAGATAAAAGTAATTTTCATCACTGATAAAAATGATATGTAGTAGTGATTACTAGAAATATTCTTCGTCAGAATGTAACTTAAAATCTCAATCATGAATTGTTGGGTTCCTCAATTATTAATGTATACATGATGTACTTTTTTCATAATTTCATTAACAAATATAAATTTATTTTTAGACCCTTTTAATATTTATGGGTTTTTTGGAGTTGTCACATCATTACCAGTGTCATAACACACAATAATTTATATACAAAATATATAAAACAATTAAAGAAAATATTATTAGAATTAATTGATTTTCTAATAAATGTTGTCTTGAAAAAAAATCATGTATATTCATTGGTTTTAAAATATGAGGATTACCCTTTACTGGAATGTGATTTGTAAGCATCGAGTTTCAAGATGATTCATAGATTCCAACAAAAAAATGATAAATTAAATAAATAATATAATTCGTTTATCTAATGTTGTGGCCTAATTCGCTACTTATTTAAAACCAATTATAGAAATTCTTTAGTATTAGATATTTTTTTTATATTTATAGTGAATATGGTGTAATATCATTGGAGGAACCATAATGACGAATGTGGGGAAATTAAGATAATTAGTTATTTACCACATAACTCATCAATTATAATTTAATTCATAGAGATTTCCAACAACATCATTACATATGTATTCATTACCAAAAATCAATCCATTGTTTATATAGCGGATTTTTAAATGTTTATTATTTTCCTATTATTTTAATTCAAACACATATTATCAATTAAATATTGAATATTCTTCTTCATTCATTGATTTATTTATTGGTTTTTCTTTAGAAATAGAAAATCATTATTCCATGTCTATATTATAATATTTGTTTATGTGATTGTTATTTATTGATGGGTTCATTCAATACATTGATGAAATCAAATTGTTTTGTGTCTTTCTCCCTTTTTTCATCATGTAATCATTTTCGGCATGTGTTAGGGTGATGATTCAACAATCAATTTTGATCAATAAACATTTTAAACCAGAATTTGTGTATGTTTCTTTCATTGATGATAAAAATTATAATTTTTTTAAGAGATGATGAGCTATGGGTCATTTTAGATAAATATAGAGATCTAAAAACATATATGGTTAAATAGGCTTAATTTTTAGGAAAAACATTATATAGGCTAATCAAAACCTCATTTATCAGCCACCAAAGACCTGGAATCAAAGAATAGTGGATCTTCCAATGAGACATGTGCCTTTGAAAAAAACAATAGATTGATTTATGGTGCGATTAATGGATGTGCCATGATTTATGAAGATGAATCAATATTTTATTAAAACCCAACCACACGTAATGTGATTGAATAACACAATTTATGATGTCTATGTTTAGGGGTGGCTAGGTTTTCAAAAAAATAATATCACAAGATTATATCCCCTAACACATTCTATTTGACCCTATCTTTATAGCTACATATATACATGTAGTAAATTCCTCGAATCATGATTGACACTATATTCAATTTGGCATGCACGCATTTTTTGTGACCCTACCTTCTTACTCAAGTCATTTTTAAGAGTCACATGACCTAAGACCCTATGCAGTCCATCATTCCATGTTTTATGGGCCCCATGTTGAAAATGTACGATTTTAAATTATATGTTGAGTAGTAAGACATGTATAAGTGAAGACATGATAGTAAAACCCATATATACTAAGGGTCACATTGTGAACAATTCTTCAGAAGTTATACCAACCATATCTCATTCTTCAAGACTCAAAATTAGTTCCATGAGTAGTACTTCCAACATATAATTCCATATAGAATGTGATGGGGATTATATATTGATTCCAAAGATATAATATGAGGTTTGGTGAGTGTTTCTCTTCTTCCGGCCATGTTTGATGATGTTAAGAATCATGTGTGGTCTATGGAGTGACATAGGGGTTGGAAACCCACGAATTGAACCCATAGGTCAAGAATTGGGTCCCCCATTTCCTATAAATGTTATATTAGAAACCCCCCAATACATGTCATAGTGGAATGTGTGGTATATATATATGTATTGGAACACCCTATTAATTGATCATAGAAAGGTAATGGGTCATTCTATTTTTAGGTTCATCAACCCCTCTATCGTTTCATTCCATCACCATGGTTTGGGTCCCCCATAACTAATCTACTGAAGATTAATTTTTAATATAGGAATTGGGGATAAAATTACTCTTGAATATTTGGGTAGGCTCATAATATTTATATATATGTGAATATTTAAAGCTTCTTCTCCCTATATTCATTTTATTACCTCTATTTTCATATTTATATTTGGTTAATTTTCCCTATTGTGGGTTAAAGTGACCATTAATTTCTATTATATCCTTTTTCGGGGTTTTATGTTATAATATTGGGTACATATATACTAACCCCTATATGGAGGGATGGGTATTATTGGATCTTAGAAGTATAGGGAGTTGATGGTCACATGAATTGATTGTTTTTTGTTTTCACAAGGTGGTCACTTCATCACCGTTTTTAGTTAGGTTGGGAATGCCTTTATTCTAGTGGGGTTTCTATTTTTCCCAATCATAAAATATTTATATATACACTCATGTTGATATAGAGTTCATTAAATGTATTTTTTTCCTCTTATATTAATAAAATTTTATTTATCATGTGTGGTTGATGTTTACTTGGAGGTGTGTGTTAGATAGGTTCTATTGGATAAGGCCTCCAATAATTTTGATATACTTGATCAAAATTAGTCACAAGCACATGGAAAATTAGAGGAGGTCTTGGTGTGTCACTACCAACTTACCAATAGTCCAGGTGGTTCCCTTGTTGTTCAGGTCATTATAGAGTGGTATTAGATAATTCTATTTGGTGGATAATATTTGGAGTTATTTATATTGTAAATATTTGATTGTGAAATTAATTCAATGGTGTGGAGGCGTATCAGGTTTATATATGTGTCGAAGGAATCCTATGATGATATGGTGGGCAATATATCCTAACACCTATACTCTTAACACCTATATATTGAATGTACATTCCGAGACACTGGTTGTGGGGAATCCAATGTTGCATGTATCATATAGGAAGGTAACTTTACCGTCAATATATTTTATGAGTCATTACCCAAATATACTCATCTTAATGAGTAATGTTATATTTATTTTCAAAATTCGTCTATGATAATATCAATTTATCTTTCCATGTCAAGGTTGTGATAGAAACAAGTTGTGTGATGGGGCCTTAGTGTAGGAACACATTCATGATGTTCTCCTTCCAGCTGAGCAAAGAGTAGTTATGCCCCTAAAATAGAAGCATGTAGACCTACCTATAGAAATTTAATATGATGTACATATTAATGTTGAGAATTATATTATTCTTCTGGGATATGATGATGATGTGTAAACAATGAAAATATTGTACGCCTTTCAGTCGGTAATACCGTTGAGAATTAATGGAACGTTAGACCCTTAGAAGATGGAGTTTTGGGTTGGGTCATTTGATCAATTTAATAAATTTTTTAGACATCTACTAATATGATGGTTGGTATTTTGACTATTATTATTCAAGGATTATAAGGAAACCTATGTATTCACATTACCCAAATCCATGATTAGGCGTCTCTACATGGACCGAGTTTAAAATCATTTTCTTCGATATATACTATCCTATACCATTGTAATGTGTAGGGATTTTGTGGGTTCCAGAGCTAAAACAATTTGATACGACTATGATATAGTATGTGTGGTGTTTTATTGTTCTAACATGTTATTCTCTTGATATGGTACTACATGGATACTTTAGGGAAGTGATGATTATACAGGGCCGCTATAGGGAAATATGATATAGAGTGGAATCTGTAAGAAATCCAATCTACGTTGAGGTTATACATAGGAATATATATATATATATATATATTAGATAAGAATAAGGACTTATGACTTTTAAATGGGATTTGTGCAATTTTTTCACCTGTTGAAGCCAAAAGGAATCAGCCTTTAGGTTCTTGGGGAATAAGGTCATCGTGAATCTTTTTTCAATCTCAAGGATTAGTAGCACAACAAACCAATGTACGATCCATTTAGAATAGATATTTATTATGATATTATTTTGACATGAAAGGCCATATGGCTCATGAATGTCCAATGTAGGGTACTATATATGGTGGAAATAAAGTGCATGGACCTCTCCTATAGAGGAAACATTGCGATTAGGGATCTCCCAATGGTTAATAAGGCGAAAACAGGTGGGGGGATGTTGATCCCTGTGAGTCGGATTTTTAGTTTTGGGTGAATCAATAGCCTACTTCAACAACCACCCCCAGGTGTTCCACACCATGTTCATGGGTAAAGTGGTTGGGGTAATGGTTAGATTCAAGTCATGAGGGAATATGATCAAGCAACACAAGATATGATTCAGGGTACAATATAAAACATATATGTTGTAGAAACCCTAATTATGTTCACACACACATGAGATTCATTATTAAATAATAATATCCCTTATTCAAGATATTTTAATTCAGGTGGAGCCTTATGAATTTAATTATTCACTTAAAATCAATATGGGAAATGATTCCACTATATCTCATAATTACTCATAGTTTGAGTTAATGTTTGTTAGATAGATCATCATGTTGAACCTCTAGATAGTTTTAGTGAAGATGTATGACACCATTCTGGGTATGAATCAGTTATCCATGGTACATTCCAATATACTCATTCATCCTTGGATAATTAGGTTACTATAAGTGGATGACATGAGATTCTCCTTCAATGAAGAGAGGTACCTATTGGAGGAGTGAGTAAGACTCATCAGTAGGATGTTGCAACCAATATCAACACAATTGGATAGTTTATCAAAAATTTTAATGAGATTTTTGTATACCTTGATTCCATATACCAAATAGGGATACATGGATTTCTACCTCTGTGATGTTACAAAACAAAACCTTTATTGAGATATCATATTATGTATCAACATGAACATTATTACTGGTCTAATATCTTCTATTATATGTTAGATGATACATGACGAGATTTTTGTGCTGATGGTGGAGTTGGGGGACCATCGGGATAAGGGTTTCATTAGAACTAATCTGTCCACCATGACATATTCAATTTTTTTCATTGAAAATAGAGGAAATAATAATGTAATGAATTGATTATATTCTATTGTACTAAGTAATCATTAAGAAAAAGTACTCCTTTATATAGAATGATGACCTATTCATCTAGGTAAAAGGTGTCAGAAGGTTCTCGAAGGATTACCTTAGTACAAGCTACCACCAGTTGTAGTTTTGTGGTGAGGTCATACAAAAGACAGAATTATGATGCCTTTATGAGAATTTTTAGTTCTTGGAGACTCCATTTGGAGTGAAAAATACCCATTAATGACATTATGTGTCATATGAACCATATCATCTATTATTTATGGATTATTTAATGGTCAAAGTCATCAATGGAATTATCATTTACTCTATGATAGGGTAGAGCACAATGGGAACCTGATGTAACACCCTAACTTAAACCTACAAGTCTAAACCGGAGTTCCACATGGACTCATGCGCACCGCCCCATAAACGAGATTCTTCCTACTAGCTGAGAGGTTCTATGTCTGTAACAACCTGAGATTTTATGAGATATATTCTTTTTAATTTAATTTATGTCTTCTATTGTTGACTACACCATGATTAGCTTGTACTATATGCTACACCGTATTATCTTGTAGTATACACAACACTATTATTGACTCTTGTTACACACAATTTCATGTTCTTTTTTTGGAAATAATTTAACTCAACAATAAGTATATATTTTGTTTAATGTATAAATGAAATATGTTTTGATTATGTTGAACACAACACCAAATGTCTCTTTCACTACATGTAGCCCTGACATGGCTTGCATTACAGGAAATTGCGACCTTCCTTGATAGCGTGTGTGGTACGCAACATCGGGTTTCACTAAACAACGATATATTATTAAAATATTATATAAAATAGCCGTTATGAATAGTAATACCAAATTTTTGAAATTTTAAAATGATTATAATTCAAATTGTACTAAATGTTTTGATTCAGAATATCAAAATTATCTTAGGGTAAATTTTTGGTATTTTTATGAAAACAGTAAATTTTTTATGAATAGTTAAAACACTAAGTTATTGGTTAAAACAGACATTCTATTTATATAATAATTTTTTTATTTAAATTTATTCTAGGTAAAAATAGATACATAATACCTTTATATGTTCAATGTAATTCATTGGAGTCATTTTATTATAATTTTAGATATATAAAAATTTTATTGAACTTTTTACCGTCTTTTACCCACCGCCAAGGAGAATTTTCAAATTTACATAAAACATTATATTACCGCTTCTGTGAGTTGAATTTTTAAAATCTGAAAGAGAAAGTTTATATCATGGAGTAAAATGTAGTTCAAAAAGATGAATATAATTTTTGGGGAATAGTAACTTTTTAAATTTTATTTACGATGGTTAAAGAAGATAAGGTAATTAAGGCTAAAAATGATATTATTATTATAGTAAAACATGTCCTAATTCTATTGGATAAGTATAATTCGACCAAAAAAACCTTAGGAATAATATATTACCCTTTAGGATCACTTGAATTAGATTAGGAAATTTATTATTATTTTATTTATAGATGAGTTAAAATTGTTAAAATCCATGTTTAATAACTAATTCATTTTTAATATATGGTTATACATAAGATTAATTTGACAATAAATATTAATTATAATTCTAATAATATTTAATACATAATTGTATTTTATTTATATTTTGTAAACGTTAAAAAATAGAATTTATTTATGACACAATGATTATGTAGTAATTACCTTATTAATGAAATATTAACATAATTTATATTAAAAATACCCAAATAAACGTAATTTGATACTTTTAATGAATTACACTAATTATATAGTTTAATATAACATATTAGGGTTTGTTATATGAATTTTTTTCGAAGTAATGAGTCATGTTATCAAATTAAAGTAAACAAAATACCAAATAGTGTCAAAATTTACATATAAGAGTTTTTAAAACAAATATTATATTATTAATTGATATAATGGTCCTAAAAATCTAATAATCTTTAAAAGGACTTATATAAGAATACATATGACATTAATAATCCAATTGAGATTTTATTGGTAGATTATAGTATATTTATTAATCATATAGTGTAAGAATACCAGAAGACATAGTAAAAGATAAATTATTTATCTTAGAGTTAAATCTAAATTATAATGTTAAAATGGTAACCATAAAATGAATAAAACATATTGGATTGGTTTATTCCATCCCATTTCCACCCTATAATTGAAATTAGTCACATTGGAGTCATTATAAACCGAATATGAATTTATTATAAAATAATATTTTATGTTTTCTCTAAGGTACCCCCCACCCCTCTTATAAAAGTGCACTGTCTCTTATCTCACATTAACTCCCCTCATGCCATATGGATTGGCCAAAAACAAAATAAATACCCTCTAGAATATCCTCCCTTAATTATAGTGTCCCTTCTTTAGTCATAAAGCCAACATAAGGGGCCATGTTGATCAAATCAAAATGAAGAACACGAAGAAGAGGTAAATATCACACAACCTATTTCAAGTTTCATTCTTCATCCACTTCCTCCTTCGTTGTTGTTTCAAATAATGTATAATAACTACAGTATATTTTATATACTATGATATTTTTATAAAAATGGTTCAACCTTATTTGTTATTTTATCCATCCTATGAATGAAAAATTCACCACCCATGCGTACGTATGGCTTACCATTTAAACGTCGTGGTGTAATTTTTTATTTAAACATTTCATCATTTGGATGGGTATAATAATGATTATAAATGATATATATAATAAATATAACATTATAATTATTCTGTATATATGATATAAAATCCAATTATATACAATTTTAATATCAAAAGAAAGATATCATCGCTCGTGCGTATGTAACGACTACCGTCTCTACAAACGTGATGAGATTCAATTTCCATGATTAATCATTCAAGTATGATTATAAAGTATATATAATAAATAACAATGAATGAAATTAAATTATAATGATATATATTTATGTACATATATTTTTAATTTACATAATTCCATTCAATTAAATAAGGAAACGAAAACAACGTTCATGCGTACATAAGGGCTACCTTCTCCAGGAACGGTGTATTTCATTCCATTTATCGATCTATAATATATATTTAGATGATGAATATATATTATATATAAATCATATTTTACATTCTGGAATTTAGTAAATCTTTATATAAGTAATAATATCAAGACCAACAATTCGAAACATATACGATAAATGAAACGATTTTACCCATAACAATGGTTTATCGTGGAATTTACAAAAGAACATGTAATATAAATTCATGAATGAACCATATATGATATCATAATCATTAATATGATTCGTTAAAAATTCAATTACATTATTTAAATCAGTATACATGAGATTTGGATATGTACGAAGCTTATCAGACCTAAGGTAAGGGATAATTTTGCAATCACATTTTTATCCAAGATTGCGTATAGGTAAGTATTTACTAGGGTTGTATTTTTAATCTTTGTCCATAAAAATGATTTTCATAAACTATTTAAAATTATTCTTTTTATATTTAAAGTCATATTCATTGCTCTTTGACTTTTACATTGTATTATGGATGGAATATTTTTTTATCATGCGTGGTACCTTTTTACTTTTCCAGCAAAAGTACGTAGATAATGTTTATTTAACTTATATGGAATGAAATGATTTTTACAGTATCATAACGCCTAATTTTCATAATGCTTACTATACAATATTTCAGGACTATTTTAAAAAAATCAGTTTCTTTTAAAATTGCATGTCATTTTGTGAAAAGAAAATTATTTTGAAGATGAAAGGATATTTTCCTCAAAAATTCATTTCAAGTGTTTTGTCAAAACTATATTCCATATACTACGACATTATTTAATATGTTTATGTTTCATTTATAATGTCTATATAATTTATATGGATTAACTTTTCTTAAAATGAAATGATATCAATTGGTTTTATATGGACTATGTTATGATGGGATGATGTTTATGAAACCCATTTTATTCTTTGAGTGATGATGAATGATTTATGTTTATGTTGTGGAACACGTAATAATGATTTAATTATGAGATGGGTGGGACCTATATCATCATCAATGTATTGGGTAAAAATTTATATATCATGAGATAGACATTAGTAGAAAGGAAAGTTATTCTGGTTCAGTGATACGAGACTACAACGACGAGTAAACTCAATTCAGAAAGGGATTTTGTCCACTAAGATGGTCTTGACAACAATTCATTGGTTAATATAGAAATAATATCAATTTATTAAAGATTTTCCATATTTTCATGTTTTATTAAAATTCTATTTTATCATGATTAATGTTCCTTTTTTGATATATTTCTTACGTACTTCCATGATCTATGTCATTTTTCATGATTTTGATGTTTAGATTTTAGGTTCATGTTTTTGCAATCAAATGTTTATGGATTGTTTTATGTTCCCTATGTTTACCATTACTGAGCATTTGAGCTCACCCTTTTTATGTATTCTTTTCCCTATGACATAAAGAAAGGTTTTACGTAAGAAAAAAAGGGGAAGATCTTTGTGGGAGATGTTGAGTATATTTCACAACCATAAGAAGATTATTTTCTACGTTTTTCAAAGACACTAAACTATTACTTTCCTTGGGTGTCAGTTTTTGTTATTTATTAAGTATTCCACAAAGGTAATGTAATATCCATGTACGTCATGTTTAAGGTCAATACAGTTGGTATCAGAGGAATGATTTAGATAACCTTTGGAAATTAGGACCCAAAAAACGTTAGTGATATCCCTAGAAATATTCCTAAGGTATGTCTAGGGATGTCTCTAAGGTTATGTATAAGTATAGTTTATAGTCCTAGAATTATGGTAACATTATTTAAATTAATCCAAAGATGTTATATATTGAATGTACTCTCCCTTTATTAAGTTGTTTTCCCTAGAATGAGTTTTTCCTATCACACTATTCATTTTGGGTTTTAGATGATGGGTTGAACCTGAAGGATCCATGTTGATCAATGTAATGGACAATGAAATGATTTTCCTCCAGATCAAACCAATGCAATGGGAGCTAGAGTGAATGATCTTATTGTTATTCTTACACAAGCTATGAATAATTTTGGACATCCAAATGAGTATAGAAGGCAACAATATTCTATTGAGTCATTCATGAGGAAACGTCCACCTTGTTTCAGTGGGTCTTATAATCCACATGTTGCTGAACATTGGATATGTACAAATGAAAAGATATATTCCATCCTATTATTTTCAGAAGTAGAAAAATTCATTCTGGTTGTTTACCGTTTAGAAGGTGAAGCAGACTAGTGGTGGACTCTAAATACGAATACAGGGCCCTGATATGAAATTGAATCAGTTGAATGGGACGATTTCAAGAACATGTTTTTCAATAAGTACTTCCCTCGTATTCTTCGAAAAAATATGGAAAAGTAGTTCATTCATCTTAAGCAAAAGCCTAATAAATCTGCTTGTATATGAGGGGAGAAATTTAAACCTCTTGCGAGGTATGAATCTTGCTTTATCATCCAACCTGAAAGTAAATTTTATCTATTTTTCAGTGGCATAAAACCAAGTAATAGAAGAAAATTAGATATAAGATACTTCAGTGGCTATGAAGAAATTGTGTGTTGTGCTATCGATGTAGAACTAGATGTTGGTGTTACATATCCATCTCATGGTTTTGACAAAAAACAAATGATGGAGTTCATGGAAAAATCATAGAACAATGGTGAAATGAATATGAATGTTTCTTTATGCTCAATGTTTGTAAAGAAGCATGTTGGATATTGTCTAAAAGGTACAATATAATGTTATATTTGTGTAAAAGAAGTTCATTGTGCAGTTGAGTGTCGAAGTAATTGGAAAAAGGTAGCTAATGATGTGAATAGAGAAATGACTACAAAGAATGCTCCACCAACACTTCAAGGCTTCAAGTGCAAGGAAATGGGGAATTATGCTAATCAATGCCCTAATCCAAGGGTTAATGATAATCGATGTGAGCAACCTATTAAGCCCATGAATAATGGGATGTCACATACAATCACTATTTGTGATGCTGATTATGAAAATGATGTATTGTATTGATTAATTGTTAATGTAATTGGATTTAAAAATAGAATCATGTAATCTCATTTATGGTATCATGGAAATTTGGAATATCTATGTATTGGTTTACAATAATTATATTTTACATTTCACCATGAAATGTGATAGGAATTTTTTTGGAAAGAAGTTGATATGAGCATAATGAAGGGATAAAGATAAAATGAAATGATATCAAGAATGATATAAGGAAAAAGTTATATATTGGTTAGAGTATATAGAAATTTTGGGATGTAGGTATTTGGAAAGTGTTTACTTTTGACAGTATTCATGTTTTCAATAAGGTTAAATGGGTATTCATTTTTCAAGAGAATACATGATTAAGGTATTGACATGTTTGGAATGTGACCAACAAGATATATCATATTTTATATGGGGGATTAATGTTGGTATTCACATGCTCGGTAGATGAGATTTCTAGTAATTGTTTTCTTTATACTATAACCTTGGACATAATTATTTTAGATAATCCTACAGATTGGAATGGATTATGTTGGATATAAGTTTGTATTGTTTAAGGATAGAACATTTTTCGATATTATTGATGGGTGTTAAAATAATGTATTTTTTGGAAAAGGACAACCCGTGGGATGGGTGACATCCCGTCGCATCAGACAAGACAGTGGGAATCGAACCCACAAGTGAAGTGTGGCATGCCTTTATCATCTACCAATGTCCTATAGGAAGTCCTTGTTTAGTATAAAATAGTTTAATTTTATTAAGTGGTATGATAGATGTGGTATAAATCCATTTTTGGAATCATATACGATTAACCTCACCATATATGGACATATGCATATTAAATAACTTCTGCTAAAATTTTGTAAGAGACATATGGAAGGACCCATCATTCTATTGTATGATCTACTAAAACTTCATGAATGAAAAATTTAGCTTCATTTAACTAAGGGATGAGGTGTAAATTGTTCAAGGAAAGAACAATAATGAGATTGTACCAAAATAAAGTAGGTATTTCTTCTAATTCAAAATCTTCAACATTAGAGAAATGATATTGAAAACCAAAAATGTTGTCCTAGTGTCCTCATATCCTATGAATCGGATGTTAACCTAGATCATTAAAAAATAATGGCTTTGTGATTGTTGGATTTTTCATAATCATGTTCTCTACCAGTCTCCATCAGAACATGATTGATAGATTTCTCTTCCATATCCATATTACCACCTACGTTCTCCTATGTTGAAATCCAGTGATGAGTTACTTTGTGTATCCATTATGTTTCTAACATTTCTATTTAAAAAGAGGATTTAATATTACTTTTTATGATGTGGATTTCTATGAAAGAAACTGTCATACAATAAACCATTTATAACCCTGACAATTTTCGAGGTTGATATTCATTTTAAGGGGGGTAGAATGTAACAACCCGAAATTTTATGAGATATACTCTTTTTAGTTTGTATGATGTCTTCTATTGTACAATACACCAAGATTATCTTTTACTATACGAAACACGGTATTATCATGCAGTATACGCAACACTATTCTTGGCTCGTGTTACACACAATTTCAAATTCATTTTCTGTAAATTATTCTACGCAACATTATGTATAGATTTTTTTAAATTTATAGATGAAATAAGTTATGATTATGTTTTACACAGCACCAATGGGATCTTTCTCTAAACACATCTATGACTTCTATTGCATTACATGCAATCACGATCTTCCTAGATAGTGAGTGGGGTGCGCAATATCGAGTTTCACTAAACAAAGACATGTTAATAAAATATTATATAAACTAGAACTTATGACTAATAATAATCACATTTTAAAATTTTATAAATTTTATCATTCAAAATTGATGTCATTTTTGGATTTGGAATATCAAAATTATCATAGTGTTAGTTTTTGGTATTTTTCAGAAAACATTAAATTTTTTTTGAACAGTGAAAACACTGAGTTAGTGGTTAAAAACAACATTTTATTTAAATAATACGTTATTTTATTTAAATTTATTTTAGGTAAAAATAGATAAAAAAATACCAATATAATTTCAATGTAATTCATTAGAGTCATTTTATAATAATTTTAGAAATATAAAAATTTTATTGAACTTTTTACCTTCTTTTACCCACCACCTAGAAGAATTCAAAAATTAACTGAAAACGTTATTTTAAAACTTATGTGTTTTGAATTTCAAAAATCTGAGAGACACAGAAAATATCAAGGATTAAAACATGGTTCAATAAGATACAGATTATATTTGGTGAAAAGTAAATTTTTAGCTTTTATATTCCATTGTTAAAATTAAATAGGGTAATTAAGTGCA
Organism: Viscum album; assembly: GCA_963277665.1. Classification (NCBI taxonomy): domain Eukaryota; kingdom Viridiplantae; phylum Streptophyta; class Magnoliopsida; order Santalales; family Viscaceae; genus Viscum; species Viscum album. The sequence continues at coordinate 694,323,863 of OY728152.1, forward strand.
AAAATGATATTATTATTTCTCTAAAACATGTCCTAATTCTATTAGATAAGTGATATTTGACAAAAAAAATTAGGAATAATATATTACCCTTTAGGTCCACTTGGATTAGCATAGGAAATTTATTATTAATATATTTATAGAAGAGTTAAAATAGTTAAAATCAATTTTTAATAACTAAAATTTTTTAATATTGTTTATTACATAAGTTAAATTCGACTATAAATATTAATTATATAGATAATAAGATTTACTACATAATGGTATTTTATTTATATTTTTTATTAATTATATAATTTAATTTATTTATCACACAATGATGATGCAGTAATTACCTTATTAATGAAATATTTACATAATTGAAATTATAAATACCCAAATAAATGTAATTTGAGACTTTTTATGAATTAAACCAATTTTTTATGTTAATATTACATATTAGGGGTGTTTTGATGAAATTATTTCGAAGTAATTATACTGTTATGAATTTAGTGAAAACAAAATACCAAAATAGTGTCAAAATTAACATAAAATAGTTTTAAAAAAAAATATTCTATTATTAATTTATATAATGGTTATAAAAATCTAAGGATCCACAAAACGACTTATATAATAATATATATGAAATTAATGAACCAATTCGTCTTTTAGTGGCTGTTTATATTATGTTTAATAACCATATAGTGTAAGAATACAAGATGACACGGTAAAAGATAAATTATTTATCTTACAGTCAAACCTAAATGATAATGTTAAAATGGTAACCTAAACTTGTATAAAACCTATTGGTTGAGTGGATTTAGACCCATCAACACCCTATCCTCGAAATAAGTCACTTAGGATCCATTATTGACCGAATAATTAATTTATTATAAAATAATATTTTATGTTTTTCCTAAGGTGCCTCTCACCCCTCTTATAAAAGAGAACTTTCGCTTGTAACACATTCACTCCTCCCAAGCAATTTGGAATATCCATCCCATGATAGAAAACACTTAAAATAACCTACCTTAATTATAGATTCATTTCTATAGTCATAAATCAATCCTAAGGATCCCATTTGATCAAATCAAAATAAAGAACCTGAAGAAGACGTAAATATCACACCACCTATTTCAACATTCTTTCTACTTCCACATCCTCCATCATTGTTGTTTCCATTATATAAAAATAACTCTAGTATCCTGTATATACTTATATTTAGTAATAAAAATTATACAACCATATTAGTTATTTTATCCATCCTATGAATGAAAAAGTCACCACACGTGCATATGTACGGCTTACCATCTCCATGTCGTGGTGTAGTTTGTTATTCAAACATTTCATCGGTTGGATGGTTAAAGTAATGAGTACTAATGATATAAATAATAAATATAACATTATTATGATTCAGTATATATGATATAACTTCCAATTATATATGATTTTAATATCGAAAAATTGATATAATCGTTCGTGCGTACGTACAGACTACAGTCACCACGAACGCGATTAGATTCATTTTCAATGATTCCCCATTTAAGTATTATTATATAGTATATATAATAAATAATCATGAATTATATTACATAATAATAATAATGGATTTATGTACATATATGTTTCATTTACGTAATTCCATTCAATTCAATAAGGAAACAAAAACAACCTCCATGCGTACATATGGCCTACCATCTCCATGAACGGTGTATTTCATTCCATTTATCAATCTGTCATATATATTTATATAATGAATTTATATGATATATAAATAATTTTTTACATTCTAAAATTAATTAAATCTGGATATAAGTAATAATATCAAGAACAATAAGTCGAAACACGTACTATAAATGAAATGATTTTACTCAAAATGCTGCTTTAACATGGAATTTACAAAATAACAGGTAATATAAAGTCATTATTGAACCACATATGATATCATAACAATGAATATGAACTGTAATAAGTCAATGTAATTATTTAAATCATTATAAAGGAGGTTTGGATACATACAAAATATATCGGACCTAATTTAAGGGATAATTTTGCAATCACATTTTTAACTGTGATTGCTTATACGTAAGTATTTACTCGGTTTATATTTTTCATCCATGTCCATAAAAATGTTTTTCATAAAGTTTATAATATTATTTTGTGTATGTTTAAATTCATCATTACCCATCTTTGATTTAATGACCCAACCCCAGTTACCCAGAGTCGGTGCATTATTGCGTAACATTGGCATGATAACAAAAGATCAAGTCTCGATAGACCGATTAGTTTAGTACTATTGGAAACACTAGATACATTCATAAATGTTACATTACATCATAAAGTAAAAAAATAAAATAACATAGTCACCATTTTCCACACTCATACCCCCTTCATACTATTCATGCAGTTCATTCCTAAAATATTTCTTCACATCCTGGAAAAAAATTAAAACATTGAAAGGGGTGAGCTCAGATGCTCATTAAGGATAACAATATAGCGGAAGCATTAATAAATAAAAGTAAACATATAAGAAAATCTATAACTAAGACAAAATCCTTATAAACTTGAACTTCAACATAATATGGAAAAAGTTAAATGAAATAATTCCATTTACTTATTCACATGGGTATTATACTGGTTGAATAATCACATGCAATATCAATAACCACATTCATAATGATGGAATGCATAATTCCAGACTATCATAACCACATAGCCAAGGCCTCGTGCCATGAATACAAATAAGATTTTGTCACGACCTCATGCCAAGACACTAGTTTGTCTAATGAGACCTGCCGATGCATCGAGGAGCTATAGCAGGCCCCACCAGTCACTTATTAAGTCCAATACATACATTATATGAAAAGGTTTAAAATTATCATTAACCATAACATAATTGTATGACATAAAACATGCATAATGGAAACATAACATTTCCACATTTCAATCACAAGATATAAATAAAACACATTGATATAATAAAACATTATCAAAACCATTTTTAATACCAAAATAATAGAAAACTAAAACATGGTATTTATTTTTCATTTTAAAAAAAGTTATGGCTTGTAGAGGAAGCCGATACTCAAATAATGGTCATGGCGGCAGAGAAGTCGTTGTCACCACATAAATACGACAAGAAAAACATTCCTTTTTGTTGTTTAGTAAAACTCTTCATATAAAAAGATTGATTTGGAATAAATGTAAAATTCAAAGAGGTTTATACACCGTATAAAAGAAATTCGTGTATAATACAAAATATGCCTCAATGAATGGTGATTGAGACGAAGTACCCTAAAAAGATAATTTTTTTTAAATAAAATAGATCTATTATGTGTATTCACTATAAGTACACATAGAGAAAGTAAAAATACAAGATATGAGATAATAATATCATGACATAATTTGAAAGTAGGAGATTAACCCAAAGAATGGAAATTGGGTTATGAAGTTCCCTTAACTCGTGTCCGACTTGACTCGATCGTCCTCTAATCTCACGAATAATAAACAAGAGTTAATTTATATTTTCTTAAGAATCCTTTCCATGTTCATTATTCTTTTTATATCACTTTTTACCATGTTAGGAACATAATGTAATTATTTAAGTTAATAACTGTCATTTTGTCGATCTTTGGTACTTGAGTCAAAAATAAATTTATTATTATTGCAAGTTGTTCATGTGGTGAAATATCCATTATATACCGAATTATATTCATGATGTAGATATCATATATATCATATATATCTAGTTATACATGAATTTATAATATTAAATAACATTTAGAGGTAAGAAATGAAATGCACCGTTCATGGAGACGGTAAGCCGTACGTACGCATGAACGCTACCTTCATTTCTATTTAATATTTAATGGAATGAAATTATAATTATATAAAGGTATACTATAATTCCAGTATAATATAATGTATAATATCATTTACTCCATCCTTTATACATCCCACATATGGCATTAACGATTCAAATCACTTTGAGTGGGCGGTAGTCCGCACTTCCTAAAATGAAATTATCGCGTTTACCCATAATGGAAATCATAAATTATGCCATAAATGATAAATAAAGAAGAATATGGAAAAAATAAACATAATATATATATTATATATGAAAATAGTGTCATAAAAATGGCCAACATTAGATGTGTTAAAAGAATCTTGAACAATCATCGTTTTTTTAGGCAGTATTTCGCCACCCACAGAACCATTAGACGAAGGTGTGTGTAAGTTTAAATCAAATACTTATCATAAAAACTTCCTATTATATTGAGTATACTGGTGTTGTTACAAAATAAAATAATAAAAAGCGTTTAGTGGGTTGGAGAAGCAAAATAAAACAAAACAACATTAGAGAAAACATTAACTTAAAATGGGGTAACTCATTTTGATTTGAGCCAAAGGCATCCTTGGGAAGACTTATTCCCAATGTGAGGATTCTATGAGTAATATAAGGAAGTTGGGAGAGTATTTTGGCAGAGTTTGGCCAAGCAAAATGTCTTGATGGTGTGAATAATGTGGTCGATGTGGGGGCCTTTTATAAGATGAGAGGTGTGTCACTCTTGGGAAGTCATTAACTATTACATTATTATGAAATTAATTTCTGATTTTAGTGGTCCCACAATTCTATATTTCGTGGATAAGGTGATTAGGGTTCGAAATATACAAATCAAATAGGTTTTTGACGAGTTTAAGTCTTATAATTTACATTATCTTTTCATTTTATTTTAATCGTTAAATAATGAGGTAATTTCTCCATCATCTTTGTTTCATAAATAATTTAATTTATTTAAATTCTAAATATTATTAAAAAATTATAATTATGTAGGAAATATTTTTATCTTTATAATTAATATATATAGTCATAAATATGACTTGAATAACCCCATTTAAATTTTTTTTTAGTAAAACAACTCATGTTTGTGACATTTTTATTTTAAGGTTAAATAAAATGTTTTTAATGTCATTTTCCTACCAAAATTGCTCTATGGGGTCCCCAAGTTGACCCATGAATTGTATTGGTCGTCCATGACTCATCCAATAGGGTTTGGAAAAGTTTAAAGGTATTTTAATATTTTTATAATATCATTTTTACCTTAAATTTCACTAATTACATTTAATCGCGATTAATTAAACTTAAAAGTTACTATTCATGAAAAAATTATTTTAATCCCATTAAACCAAATTTTACATCCTAATGACAACCATGTATGTTGGATTTATGAAATTAAATTCATAGAAGTGGTAATGTTTCATTTAAACGAATATTCGGTTTTTTAACTACCACTATGTGGTTTCACTATTCATCAAAAATTGATGTTTTTCAGAACAATACCAAAATTTCACCCTATAATATAATTGATATTACAATTAAAAAAAATGATGTATATTTTAAAAAATTCCAAAAATATAAGTTGAATTAATTAATTTTATAATTAATTTCACTGTCAGAACAAATAGCGTGTTTTTAAGAAACAATATATATCAAAAGATTGACAATTTTTTATGTCTGATTTCAATGTTAAATTAATTCTAATGAAAACCATTGAATAAAATGGTAAAATTATATTCTAATTATACTTTAAAACCACTAAATAGTTTAATTTATCACAATTAATTATTTTTAATAAAAAAGTTGTTTTAAGTATTTTTCACTATTCATAAAAAATTGGTTGTTCTCATAAAATTACAAAAAATTCCACTTAGGATAATTTCGATATTATGAATAAAAAAATGAAGTCTATTTTGAAATATAAAATTTCTATAATTTTAAAAAGAGGGTATTACTATTCATAATGGATATTTTTATTGGTCGTGGTGTGTTAGATTCTCGAACTTGCGCACAATGCAAGCTATTGCATTATTGAAGGAGATGTCTATTGTGGAAGGTTGGGGTGTTACATTCTCCCCTCATTCAATAAATTGCATTGTTGAATTTTGAAATTTTTCGTTGAAAATAAATGGTTTAAAATAGGAAATAACTTTGTGGAAAACCCACATCAAAAATAATGTTAATAAAAATATAACATTAAATGTTGGAAAATGAAGTACAATGGTCACCCGAGATAGACCATACTAGTATTCTATGAAAATATGGATATGGAGGAGAAAAAACCCATCACGGTCTGATTGAGATTTGTAGAAAATAGGATTAGGAGAAAGTTTAAAAACAAGAAATCACAAACTTGTGATTGGTAAAACGATCATTGATTCCCCATTAGGAAAAGTTAACTGACAACGTTTTTGTTTTAAGTTACCTTTCATACAGTTGAGGAATTTATTTTGGAGATTTACTTAGAATGTAAGGAAATATACATACTTGTCATGTAGACTTTCATTATATAATAAATTTTTACCACAAACCCATCCTTTACTCAAAAAGATAATAGAACTCGAAAATATTATATTTATCTTAATCATACAAGGTTCCAAATATTAACACATACAATTTAGATTAGGAAAAATATTTTCTAATTACTAGGGAATTCCAATAGGCTAGTGTTAGGTAATAATGAATTGTCACACTATGGTTGTGGGTTCGATTCCTACAGCTTTGTCTGATGTGATGGGTTATCCCCAACCTGCAGGTTGTCGTTTTCCTAAAACTATAGTATTATAGTATTCAAAAAATAATCTTCATAAATGTTTTAACCTTAAACAATAGTATCCAAAGTTCAACTTAATCCATTCCAACCTTTATAGTTATCCAAAATACCTCCGTCCAAACATTCTCTAAAAGGCCTCTAAATTCCAAAATAAATTGTATCATCAGATTCACCAAACAAAGTAAGGATTCTTATTGTCACATACTAAAAATACGATTACCTTCAAAATATCAAAACCATAATGAAAACAACAAGTACTGCAGTACAATCCTTATATATATCACATTATTATTATAACCAGAATATAATCCATGAGTCCAAAAGAAGCAATACATTAATTATTCCACTTCAACTATAGTAACATCATAAGATTTTCCATGATACCTTGGCCTTTTCTGAGGTATGTTTCCCGGACGCTTAGGACATTCATTTGGATAATGACCCATTTCCCTACAATTGTAGCATTCAAAATTGATAGCCTCTTTCTTTCCCTTGAAATCCCGAGCCTGGTGACCTTTTTCTCCACATTTATAACAAACTCTCATTCCTTTTAAGCATGTACTGGGGTGATTCTTCCCACAATTATCGCATAATGGAAAAACCTTCTTTACTGTTTTCCCTTTATCTGTCTCTTTTTCCACTGTTCTCTTCTTCTATTTCTTTACTTTTTTGTCAAAAGACTTAGAGAATTACATTTCTGTCTTGATAGAACATGAGACAATATCTTCATACGTTGAGAAAGATTTTGATACTAAAGCTCGATGGAGAAATGATTTTATCCCATCAAAGAAATGATCAATTTTACTTCTTGGGTAATGTATATAATCTACAGCATGCCTCACTAACCTTGTAAAGTTAGTCTCATACTTTTTGACATTTTCATCCTCCTTTTGTCTTAGACTCAGAAATTGCCTTTCCATATCTGCTTGATAGTCACGAGGGAAGTATTTTTCTAAGAAATACTCTTGGAACTTCCCCCATTCCATATTTGATACTTCATCATCTTTCTTTGTAGTTTGAATCAACGACCACCATTGATCATCATCTCCAGGGAGGCGGTAAACTGCCATGATAACCTTCTCCCTTTCGCTAGTCCCCATGGTTTGGAATATTTTTTCTATAGATTTTATACATTTCTCATATACTAATGGATTTGTACCCCCATTAAATGTTAGTGGTTGTTTCCTCACGAAGAGGTCTAAAATTGATCCTCCGTGTTGTGGATTAGGGTGCTCCATACGAGTAAGGTTATTCTTCATATCATGAGTGAGTTGTCACAGTATGGTGATAAGGTGATCATCAACCGTTGTATCACCATCTCCACTATAATTATCTTGAGAAGGAGGGAAATCCCTACATGGAGTGTGTGCATTGATACGGTTTCCATTCCTCCCACTAGGTTCCATTTCTAAATAATGGCATAAACTTGATTAGTTTATGAATCAAAATACATAATTACAAACATGCAAAACACTTTACATAAATTGAACTATTTATGGGTATAATCCATAATCATAATAACTGTTTTCATTGTGGAATTATATAATCATAACCCTTCATAGTAGTTTGTAAAGAAAATGAGAATTATCCTATGCATATCCCCCGGGACTATCGTAACCAAGAGTGGAGCAAGGCTCATTGTCGTGCACCAGTTCCCGTTCGAGTCTAGCTCAAAGCGGTGTTTTCGGGTTTTACCCCTAGGTACATTTGTGACAGAGCCGCCTCTACATGCTCGTATCCAGATAGGGATGTATTTCTCGGAAGACTCCCAAAACCTCTATAATACCAAAATTCTAGGAAGTTATTCTATACGAATCCTCAAAGTCTATCTAAGGGCTAAGAGCTCTAATCAGAGTTTATTTAAATATAGCTTCCAAGGTTAGTACTAAACTGCCTCTAATAGCAACTGTAACACCCCGACCCGAATTACCCAGAGTTGGTGCATTGTTGCATATCATTGGAATGATCATAAAAGATCAAGACTCGAATGACCAATTAGTTTAGAAGCCTTGGAAACACTAGATACGTTCATAAATGTTACATTACATCATAAAGTGAAAAACTAGAATAACATAGTCTCAATTTTCCACACTCATATCCCCTTCATACTATCCCTACAGGTCATTCCTAAAATATTTCTTCACATCCTAGAAAAAATTTAAGACATTGAAAGGGGAGAGCTCAGATTCTCAGTAAGGATAACAATATAGCGAAAGCTTTCATAAACAAACATAAACATTTAAGGCAATGAATTACTAAAACAAAAGTCTTTTAAACTTGAACTTCAACGTAATATTGAATAAGTAAAATGAAATAATGCCATTTAATTATTCACATGGATATTCTACTGGTCTAATAATAAAATTAAATATCAATAACCACTTTCATAATGATGGAATGCATAATGCCAGACTATCATAACCATGGAACAAAGGCCTCATGCCAAGACTAAAAATAAGATTTTGTCAAGGCCTCGTGCCAAGACACTAGTTTGACTCATGAGACATGTTGATGCATCGAGGATCTATAGCGGGTTCCACCCGTCACTTATTATGTCCAATAAATTCCTTATATGAAAAGGTTGAAAATTATCATAAACCATAACATAATCGTATCACATAAAACATGCATAACGGAAACATATCATTTCCACATTTCAATCACAAGATATAAATACAACACATTGATATAATAAAAAATTATCAAAACCATTTTTAATTCCAAAATAGAAGAAAAGTAAAACATGGTATTTATTTTTCATTTTAAAAAAAGTTATGGCTTGTAGAGGATGTCGAAACTCAAATAATGGTCACGGCGGTGGAGAAGTCATTGTCGCCGCATACGTACAACAAGAAAAACATTACTTTTTCTGTTTCGTAAATCGCTTTGAATAAAAAGATTCTTTTTGAATTAACATACATGTCAAAAGAGTTTATAAACTATATATAAGAAATTCGTGTATAAAAAAATATGCCTTAATGAATGGTGATTGAGACGAAGTCCCTTAAAAAGATCAATTTTTTTAAATAAAATAGATATATTATGTGTGTTCACTATAAGTACACAAAAATAAAGTAAAAATACAAGATAGGAAATAATAATATAATTACATAATTTGAAAGTAGGAGATTAACCCAAAGAATGGAAATTGGGTTATGAAGTTCCCTTACCTCATGTCCGATGGAAATTTGAAATGCATCGTTCATGGAGACGGTAAGTCGTACGTACGCATGAACGCTACTTTCATTTTTATTTCATATTTAATGGAATGAAATTATAATTATATAAAGTTATACTATAATTCCATTATAATATGATGTATAATATCATTTACTCCATCATTTATACATCCCACATATGGCATTAACGATACAAATCACTTTGAGGGGCGATAGTCCGCACTTCCTAAAACAAAATTATCACGTTTACCCATAATGGGAATCATAAAGTATTCCATAAATGATAAATACATAAGCCTAAGTAATACATAAAAATAATATATATATCTTATATGAAAATATTTTCATAAAAATGGCCACCATTAGAGGTGTTAAAAGAATATTGAACAATCATCGTTTAGTGAGGCAATATTTCGCCAGCCACAGAAGCAATATGTTCTTTAACAATTAGACGAAGGTATGTGTAAGTGTAAATAAAATAAATATCATAACAACATCATATTATATTGAGGATACTGGTGTTGTTACAAAAGAAATGAATAATAGTTGTTTAGGGGGTTAAAGAAGCAAAATAAAACAAAACAACATTAGAGAAGACATTACCATAAAATTGGGCAACTCTTTTTGATTTGAGCCAAAGGCTTCTTTGGGAAGACATCTGCCCAATGTGAGGCTTATAAGAGTAATAGAGTGAAGTTGGGAGAGTATTGGGGCAGAGTTTGGCCCAGCCAAATGTCTTGATGGTGTGAGTAAGGTGGTAGAGGTGGAGGCCTTTTATAAGAGGAGAGGAGGGGCAGTCTTGGAAAGTCATGAAATATTACATTATTATGAAATTATATTCGGATTTTAGAGGTCCCACAATTATATATTTCGAGGCTAAGGTGATAAGGGTTCTAAATCTACCCATAAAATAGGTTTTTGACAAGTTTAATTCTTAGAATTTAAATTATCTTATAATTTTTTTAAATCGTTAAATAATGAGGTAATCGCTGCATCATCTTGTTGTCATAAATAATTTAATTTATTCAGTGTCTAAAAGTTATTAAAAAATTATCATGATGTATGAAATCTTTTTATCTTTCTAATTAATATTTATACTAAAAAATATGACTTGTATAACCCCATTTAAAAATTGATTTAGTAAAACAACTAATGTTTGTGACATTTTTATTTTAACATTAAATAAAAAGTCTATAATGACATTTTCCAACCAAAGTGGCTCCATGGGGACCTCAAGTTGACCCATGGATTGTCATGGTCATCCATTAGTCATCCAATAGGGGTGTGACAAGTGTAACGGTACTTTCATATTTTTATAATATCATTTCTATCTTAAATTTCAATAATTACCTTTAATCGTGATTAATTAAACTTAAAAGTTACTATTCACCAAAAAAAATTCAATCCCATTGAACCAAATTTTACATCCTAATGACAACAATGTATGTCAGATTTTTGAAATTCAATTCATAGAAGTGTAAATGTTTCATTTAAATGAAAAATCAGTTTTTTAACTACCACTTAGTTGTTTCACTATTCATCAAAAATTGAAGTTTTTCAGAACAATGCCAAAATTTCACCCTAAGCATTAATTGATATTCTGATTTAAAAAATGATGCCTTTTTTATTAAATTCCTAACATATATTTTGCATTAATTAATTTTAAAATTAATTCCCGCTGTCACAACAAATAGCGTGTTTTTAAGAAACAATATATATCATAAGATTGACAATTGCTTGTGTCCAATTTCAATGATAAATTATTTCTAATGACCACCATTGGATAAAATGGTAAAAATACACTATAATTATACTTTAAAACAACCAAATATTATAATTTATCAATATAAATTATTTTCATTAAAAATGTTGTTATAAGTATTTTTCACTATTCATAAAAAATTGGATGTTCTCAGAAAATTACAAAAAATTCAACATAGGATAATTTCAATATTACGAATACAAAAATGAAGTCCATTTTGAAATATATAATTTATATAATTTTAAAAAGTGGGTATTACTATTCATAATGACTATTTTGATTGGTCGCGGTGTGTTAGAATCTCGAACTTGCGTACAATGCAAGCTATTGCATTATTGATGGAGAAGTGTATCGTGGAATCTTGGAGTGTTACATTTGACTTTTACTTAGTAATATGGAAGGAATATTTATTTTTTTACCATGTGTGGGACCTTTTGACTTTTCTGGAAAAAGTACGTGAAGAATGTTTTTTTAATTTATATGGCATGAATGGATTTTTAAGGTATCATAACGCCTTATTTTCATAAATCATACTATTCAATATTTCATGAAGATTTTCAGAAAAAATATTTTTCTTTTAAAATTGAATGGAATTTTTTTAAAAGAAAAATATTTTGAATAAGAAATGATATTTTCATCAAGAAATCATTTCAAGTGTTTTGTCAAAACTATTTTCCATATAAGATGACATTATTTAATTTTTTTATGTTTCATGTATAATGTATATTTTATTTTCATGGTTTCACTTTGATTATGATGAAATGATATCCATTTTTTATAGATTATGTTATGATGGGATGATGATTCTGAAACCCATTTTATTTTTTGAGGTATGGTGAATGATATTTGATTATGTTGTGGCACACATAAGAATAATTTCATTATGAGATGTGTGGGAACTATATATCCCTAAAATTCATTAGGTAAAAATTTGTATCCCATGAGATAGACATGTATGGAACATAAAGTTAATCTGGTTCAATGATACAGGACTGGAATGATGAGTGAACTCAATTCATTAAGGTACATTGTCTATTATGATTGTATTGGTTGAAATTTCTTGGCTACTATGGAAATAATATCATGTTCTTAATGGTTTTACACAATTTCATGTTTTACAATGATGATATTTTTTCATTATTAATGTTCCTTTTTGATATATGCCTTACGTACTTCCATGATTTATGTCATTGCTCAAGATTTTGATGTTTATATTTTATGTTCTTGTTTTTTCAATCAAAGGTTTACGGATTGTTTTATGGTCCCTATGTTTACCCTTATAGAGCATTTAATCTCACCCTTTTTATTTTTTCCTGTCCCTAGGATATAAAGAACGGTTTGAGGTAAGAAAACAAAAGGATAAGATCTTTTCTAGAGATGTTGAAGATCTTTCACCGAGATTAGTAGATTATGTTCCGAGTTTCCAAATTAAATAAACTATTATGGTCCTTGGGTGTTAGTTTATTTTATGTATTATGTATTCCACAAAAGTAATGTAATTTCCATGTATTTTATTTTTAGGGTCTCAATTAAGTCCATCAGTGTAGAGACTATACCATTAGTACCAGTTGAACGTCCTATTATAAAAAAATTATAAAGATAAATTAAAATAATAATAAATAATGGGATTTATATGAGACTGTATAAGGAAAAAAATATTCCAACCATGTTGTATAAATATGTCATACCCAATAAATAAAACAATCCCAAAAAATCATCCAATATAAGGGGTAGATTTAGTAAATAAAACAGAATAAGATATCCTACTTGAACTGTATCTAGAAATGTAATCATCCTCATACTCCCCCTTCTCTATTTTCCTCCATAGTACCCTTTCCCTTCACCCAATCCATAGTCATTAAATTTAAAGGTGCACTAAAATGATTATGTAGGGTCTGAGTAGAAGACATAATTTCATACCACCAATGTCCCTTAACCTCAGGGCATAAGATATAAAAATGAAATCCATGAATGTAAATATGTTATAGATATAAACTGAAATGTATCACCGTAGTACAAAATATATGTTGGGTCCTTGTAAACATGCTCTACCTGCATCTGTACCATGTTATAAGAAATCAATTAAGACCATCCTAACACATTATGCCTTCAGGATAGTGCCAAATATGGTTGACACAACCCTCAATAGTGATTTTCAAATTCATACCGACCAGAAAACATACAAGCAAATCATAGGGAAAGATCCTATAGGCTCCAATTCATTTCCAACTGTAGAAGATACAGATTGAGAATTTGCTAGATGATGCAAATGAAAAATGAAAAATCATGTCATGTAAATTGTATCCAAATCAGTATAAATCATATACATGAAACACAAGAATAGTTCAGGGTTACACATGAAAACCTCATATGATCAATAATTAGACATAGGTTTCGTAGTAATACACAGGTACACCAAAAATCATGAAAAAAACAATTTTAATAAATGTATGAATGTTATGGGTTTCCGAACCCAAATTTATTAATGAATAGATCCTTGTTTTATCGATGAAACATCACATGAATCATTTCCATGTGTATGTTGGCCCAACCCACTTCCCAAGGATTAATGGAACTAATTCCAAATAATTTTTTTATGAATTAAATAAAAACACCTCATATGATAATATCTTTATCAATCCTATATAGATTCATTATTATAGATTTATAACATAGATAGTCCCCCTTAGATTATTTTATAATGAGTAATTTTAATTTCACATGAAATAATATTCTATTACACTATATAAAAAAAGTTAATAATGATAATAATTAGGTATAATTATATGATAATTCCAACATAATCATTTAAAAATTATTCATCTACAATGCACCAGTGAACATGGGAAGGAGGGTGAGGGTTCTACCACACCTAGATTCCAGAGGAGAAACTCATATTGATTGTATAAAATTTCTATCAATCTTGAATAAGAGGAATTGTAGACATTATAAACTCACTATAAGATGAAAAATTGATGGAAGAAGGATTTGGTTATTTTCATGAAGGAAAACCATGTATAATTTCCCTATATAAAAACCCAAAAAATAAAATAACCTATTATTTTTTTATATTCATGAATTATGAATTTGGAGAATTTTAAATAATTAATTATGGTATTAAAACCATTAAAAGTCTAATGGATTAAATCCCATGGATTTTAGTTATCAAAATTGTCAAAAATGTGTTACAGATGTTGTCTAGATAAGAATAAATGTCAATGAATTTTTTTAATGATGTTTTAGTAAAAATGGAAGGTATAATGGTAACATGGTTTAATCTTATGTATCTCACAATTATCATTTATGGTTAAGGATACATAACTCTATATTGATATTTGTATCTTTTGTGACACATACCCATTGTGTAAGGGTAAAAAAATTACCAATATGTATCATACATAACCTATATATATATTATTAATACATTATTACCTTAAAATATGACTTGGGATACTCATATGCTGGTATTGAAAATCTATTGGTCCCCTTGAATAATTCCAAATTACCTTTAAATGATATTTTGAACGTGTGGGTTTCCCTTATGAAACTCATAAAAAATTGGATTACCTTTACATAGTGCCTAAAAGACCAACATAACCTTACATATTGGCTGATATACCCTTATAAAACCCATATACATAGGTTATTACCCTTTTGTATCCTATTGAAAACAGTTGTTACATTATGTATGGTTGGAAGAAATAATAAACCATTATCCAATGGTTGTTTACCTTTATGTATTCCTTAAAATGTAATGTCATTGTACTATTTCAGACGGAAACTAATCTACACCCTATTCAAGGTCTTAAAACTCATGTTATCCTTAATTTGAGTAGATGAACCATGTAAGGGTAAAAATTTAATTGATAATATTCCAATTTTCACAAAAAAGACTTCTGAATTAAAACAATGAAGGGTTTATAAAAACAGTATTTGTTATTGTCCCACCGTTTAATGAATTATCATCCTTGATATGTATTTATAGTTTTCATTATATTACAACCTTAGAGAAATCATATATCATAAAATGTAAACATAAAACCACATAGGCACACACAAGGGTTCCACATAATATGATACCCACAGGCACATGGCATAACCCCTAAGACATACATAAAAACTAATTATTTCCTCTGGTACAAGAATGTTTGTCACAATAACATATATACACTCAATCATAAAATTAAACAATGTAATAAAAATTATTTAATGAAAAATGTACTGAATCACATATCACAATTTCAATAGGAATGTATCTATTTTTTCACTATATAATACAAAAAAAAGGAATATGTGGAAGTGAACATTATGGCCTAACAAGATGGTTGAATTCACACCAAATCCCATTAATCAGTATATAAACATCATATTTATCACAAAAAGTGAATTTAATCAACAGTAACATAAAATAATAAAAACAATATTTCACCACATTATTTTAACATGAATGACTAATATACATTTTTGTTCAATCACTGACATAGTTCACATTCATGAATCCAAACCATCATATATCGGGTATAACCTATACCAACCACTTGAAATGAGTGAATATATGTTAGTGAAACCAATCCTCTAGTATCAATTTGTAACACCACTACCCAAACCATTGTGTCTGACTAGAAAACAGCATGTCCTCATCTGCACCTCCTCGTATGAATGTGGTTGCTGACTAACAGTGATGGACTAAGTCGTCCATTGGGGAGAATATGCCTTCATTACATGGTGAAATATATATCAAAAATTAATAAAATTATAAATTAATACTAAAATAATTATTAATTTGATATTTATGAGTTTAGTAGAAAATAAAAATATTGACCACTATAGTATAAATAAGAAAGGATAAATAAAAAACAACGCCAAATAAATGGATCCAATGTATTGGGTAATGCGACTAAGTAAATTCATTATTGGTTTCCCTCTCGAACTCCATCTTGAAATATATGTATCCACATTATCCACCTACTCAATTTTACACTATAACTCAATTTCCCACTATTGTAACACTTATCATGACATCATTAAATGTACTAAAATTTACAAGATGTGTGTGAGTTTAAAACAGATTATGACACCATAAACAACACTTAATGTCATAAAATAATATATACAAGTTCATTAAATTAACATAAATCGGGTAATTATAAAAAAATACATATATCAAACATGTAAAAAATATAATGCAGGTCCTCAGATAGTGGATTTACCTTCTATAGTACCATTCGAGAAGAAAACCCTAATAATAAGCCTTTCCCATTCCACCTAAAGATACTACCAATGAGGGTTGACACATCCAATAACACATATAGTCCAATTACTTCCAACTGTATTCCTTGATTAGATGTCTCATGGAATTACCCTATAGGCCCCACCACATGCCCATCTGTAGAAGATATAAACATAATATATTATATTGGATACAAATTATATATCAAAAATATGCCAGGTCATATTTACCAACATCAACACATTCTATATGAAACAGAAAAAATCACAAGTCATTTCTATACATATACACCTTATATGATAAAGCTTCAAAGAATTTTTTCTCAAGGATTCAGATTAAATCCAAAAATACATAAACTGTACTTAATAGTTTCATACATAAATAATAATTTTAATTTAAAATGTGATAATATTCTATCTCTCTATAGTATAATCCTAGTTAATAATGATAATTACTAATTAATGATATTTTATAATTCTAGGTGGAACAGTTATGAATTATTATACAATTTTCTATAAGGATTAGATAATATTTTTTTTATGGATTGAAAAATAAAAAAAAATTCTTCGGATTTTTCACTTCAAAATAGAGCACCCATGAATAGAGGAAAAATGGTTATGGTTATTACTTATCTGGAACGTACAATAAAACATCGTATTGAATGATGAATGCTCCACAAATAAAAAACAAGTGAATTTATGGAATACATGATCTCAAAAAAATAACAAAACATGAAGGCAAAAAGGTTTGGGTATTTTCAAGAAGTAAACCCAAGTATAAGTTTGAAACATTATACCCCAAAAATTAAATTAACCATTTAAATTTTATTTTACCTTAATCTTGAATGTGATTCATTTTAAATTCATCTTTAAGGTCTTTTAAAATTAAAATTTGTCAAAATAAATATACCCTATAATTTTAGGATTTTAAAATCACCAAAAAAAGTTATAGATGTGTACTATGGTAGAAAAAATGAAAAATAATTTTTGTAAGGATATTTTTAAAAAAATAGTCATTTTGAAATTGTATCATGGTTTACACTTATGAAAATAATATCAATCACTTAAGGATAATAATTATTACTCATACATGGGTATCCTACCCTTATGTAATTCATACACAGAACATAATGGTAACAAAATTTTTATCATGACTTGGCCCACCAAAACCCCTCTTTTTCTATAAATATGGTGAGGGTGAACACCCAATTAGAATTTTTATAGGATACAGGTTGGGCGTAAGAATGAATTTGGAGATATACTGAACTGGGAGCCCTTATACTAATGTACATGTACCCATACACACAATAAACTCCATGGAACAATGGAGATATATATTAAAAATTATAAAACATCTAGGGTGTAATCAATGCATGTAAAAATAAAAATAAAAAATTTAATGTTTTTTGGATAATAAAAATGATAGAAGTTTAAATTACATGCCCAAATATAAATTATTTCTCATCCAGAAAAATATTTTAAAAGGTAAAATATTGAAGAGATAATAGCTCATAATCTCCAAGGTCGACCACTTATCATGACTAGCACCAAGAATATCTATGCTCTACCAACACTAGGATCTCTATGGACACAATTGATCTACATTTAATCTTCATAATACATAATACATCTGTGAAAAATTCATATACGGGTGTCTATATACATACCCCGTGGGACTCACAAAAAACATAGAGGGAAGCAATAGGAATAACAAGAGTTAGCTCAAACGAAAAAGAAAGAGGTAACGTAAACCCTTATAGTATATATGATCAAATGAATCCAAAGAAAATAGAGAAAGGGACATTTATCTCCACATTAAGCAATTATTGATGATTCACCCTACAACTATAGCAGGTATATCTCTGATACACAACACCACACCCAACCTTACAAGAATCAAGGTTGAAGGCCTTCTCCACGCCACTGTTCTCAACAACTATGGGATTACTAACTCATGTTGGGGACCCACTCTGTAGAAGATATTGAATATTAAAGATTTCAACTCTATAAATAGAAGAAGCATTCCCTATGTTAGAGTGTTGGATTATCAATGATACATATTAAAAGTGCTTGCGAGATATGTTCCCTAGTACAACATATGGTACTAACCCCAAAATATCTATGATGATCAAACCTTATCACATACACCAGATATGAAACTATAAAAGATGTTTCCCACTCATAAAACACTATGTCATATTAATGTCTCCAAAATGATGTATACCATCATGTTCGACCTGGAAAACTACTCAGAATAGGCTCCTCATGAGCCCAAAATCGAGTTCTAAAGAAGGAGATACACAAGGTATATGTTTATTGTAAAATTACAAAACATGTATATATTTTCACGTTACATGTCATGAGTTATTGGGTATTCTTGTTTCCTCATACTCATTCTCATGTACGTTGTATGGTTCTCATGTACAATGGATGTTCACATATACACTAGACATGTCTAGGTACTCTAGATATGTTAGGGATTTACAGTCGTGTATATACTCAGGACTATATAACCTTGGGGTATATACCATGTAACCATGATCAACCAAATAGGGGGTGGATAAACCACCTGGTATGTGAAATTTTATTTAATGCAAAAAAATTGGGGAATCACTAAGGGGTCCACAAAATGTATGTTCCTCTAAACTATACACTAAGTCCATTAGAAATATCCAAAATCAAATATATCATTTTCATGTATTCTAGATGACCCTTTTCAACTAACATCATCTCCATTTCACCACCGAAAATACATATATACAATAGGGGAAAGCCTTTAGTCTTTAATTAAGGATTTGAAGGTCTTCTATATTAATAGAGTGGACTTAACCATAGTTATGGTGGAAGGAATAAAAGATAGACACATTCATGTCACATAAAACACCTCCACATCTCATAATGAAAATTTTATATGAACCATACACAATGTGCTTGGTTCCACTATTAAGAGGAGACCATCTGACCCACCGACGCATAATGCACAAACCCAGATTCATGTGAGGATCCACTTTGACATTCATAACTATTCTTAATGTTTTTTAGTTATCCAAATAGTGCACCAAGGAACATATCTAGACTACCATGCTTGTGGATCAGTCATATGATCCTACTAACAAGATGGATTTCTTCACATCACACCCATTATTTATTTCACTCCAATGAACCCAACAACCTATAGCAAGGATTGTAGATATATCCTCATATTCTTCATTACTAGTTCTCGCATCATGAAACAATCATTGATAGAATTCATTATCATATGAACCATGCAGGTCGTGTCTAGTAAGATTTCTAAAATAATTCCAAACAGTTGATTCCCAAACACTTCTAAAGAAGATATGTCTAGAAGAATCCCCATACGGATGATGAAGGAACATAAATCTAGAGGCCAACAATATTATTTTCTTCTTATCATCCTAATCTATTGGGATTTCATTGATGATGATCATCCAAAAATGGAATTTACAATTGGATCGGATTTACTTGCACCACATCAGACTACATGAATAATGGAGATTGAAAATCGCCATGAGAACGTACCTATAAGATTTGGCTGAGAAATATACTATCGATGAGGTAGTAAATAAAAGGATAACATAGTCCAGTGAAAGAATAATAATATCATAAATCTATCATTGAGGATTATTGAGTGTTTCTTCGACTAGGGAAGGATGAGAACTCACCTAGGTGAAGGTGATGTTGGGGGTTGGGAACCCAACAAAACCAATCTTATCCATAGCACATTTTTGGAACAAGTAGTTACTCTCACATATTCCACTAATACATTATGATTGGCCTTTATGAATAAGGTCTTTTATATATAAAGGCTTTAATGGGTGAGATATATTACCCCACTGGGTGTTGATATTAGGCAAATTCGTCCTTTTGGTAATATTTCTCCATAAAGAGACTCCTTCTAGCACCAACTAAGTAAGTATAACATAGAAAAATTCCATGGAATTATCCACAATGAAAATGATGATCCCCCCCACATACCATAATTTTTTTAATACAGTTCCATGAATCTACATGGAACCTCCCCTCACTTTGAATGTCCATGATAAATAAGGTAATGGGAATTTCAATATTTCTGACCATCGTTTTAATCACCTTAGTTAGAGATAACACATGCATGGGAATTATGGGTAGGATCATGTTCACCAGGGTGATCCTTCCTCTGATGGATAAGAAGTTATTTTTTTCAGTTGTCAATGTGATTCATTATTTTTATAACCACTACTTCAATGTTATGGACTTGGAACATTCTGAGGGACAAGTGAGTTCCCCTGTAATCCTTGGGAAAATATTTTATATGAATGCCCAAGAGATTTTCAATGTTCTTTCAAAGAATTTCTGATAAATTATTGGAGGAATAGATATTTTTCCCCTTGGTTGACCAACTATCGTTTGCATTTTAAATTTTTTTTCCTGACCCTATCGATTATATTGATTGATCTAGTGCAACCATTGATGAATAATTTCTTTTTCATTCTCAAATATGATATTAGAAACACAACTGATCATTATTTTACAGAAATAAGATCATATATAACCATTGTTAGGGACCATTATAGAGTGTCTACAAAATGTGTCCTGGATTAGAGTAAATAAAATTGTGGAAATAGGTTCCCCATACATTATTCCATAGACTAATTCTAAGATAACAATATTCATTCCCAATAAAGATATCAAGAGACATAAGTAATTATATCATCTGAATAAGAAGTCCAAAACCCTCTCTATGAATCCTATGCATGTCATCTCCTTGTGGATGATTACCCATTCCATTATGTCATAATTATTATCCATAAAATTTTAATAGCCATGTTAGAAACAATTTTTTTTCAAGTCGTTGATCACTTTATAAGCGAAGAAAATGGATGTTTGGGATGACCTACCTTTAATAAAATTATGTTTCACCTATGAAAACAAACCATAAAGGTAATTGGTGACACTCATATTTATTACACTATAATATATCTTATAAATGAAAATTTACATGCTGATATCCCTTAGCTATTTTATATAATAAGTATTATTAAATTTTCAGATGAGAATGAGGATCTTAGAACAAAAAACCATAGGGAAGGTATCCCCGATGAAAGTAGTACTAGATTGAACAGACCAGATAATCTTTAAAATTATATTGTTAATGTTTCCGGTCTAGGTGAACTCCCTTGATTAAGAGAAATAGACACATTCTAGATCCCTTTTCCATTCGAAGGGCTTCCTACATATATGTTTATGGAGTTAGAAAAAACTCATGGGATGGATTCAGAAAAGACAGTGGCATTTCAGGTGTACCACATTTGAATTCTTGGATTCCACTTAACTTGATGTGATTTAACGAAAGAAAAATCAATGACGAAAGTATCAACAAGATCAGATGTGAAGGATCTTTATTCTATGTGAATGTGTAAATCCTATCCAAATTTATTTTCTTTGAGGAAAACATGGAATAAAATTGTTTTATTATCCCCTTCATTAAGAAAGGTGAACCTGTCCCTATCAGAATCTATACGTTCCTGTTAAAAAAGTAAATTAGTGATGTGATTATTCTTATGGATTAGTGAGATGAAAAATCATCGTCCTATAATTACTCTAGGATATAATTAATGCAGTCATTATGATTTTATAGGATGAAGAGAATGACGAATTTTGGGATTCACTTTCTACTATCCATGAAGATCACCTTTAAGACATTAGAGTTTGCTGTGGAATCTTAAAGACACATTCCCATCTGTCGGTATATTTCATGAGCTTATAATCAATAAGTGATATTTCAGTTACATGGTCCACCTCTTTGAGAATAATAAATTTTCTCTACATTTAATTCTTGAACCGACGATGAAGAGCGGAGGGGAGTGATCCGAAATTTCCCTAAACAAGTGAGCGACTTTGGCCGATGGGAAGAGGAAATTGCCCTGAAAATTTGATAAGAAATGATTGAGGTCGCACCATATAATATTTCTTCCTTTCTGATTATTTCATAGCATAATATGATCCCCTAAATAACCAAGGTCCTTGGGACCACTCTATGACTAGAAGGAGATAAAATCATATTAATCTATATAAGGTTAGAGCACATATCCCTTCATCTCCAAGACATACCTGATATTGATAACGACACCACTCCAAATCCCACCTAGGTTTCTCACATAAAAATAATCCATGTCATTATAATGTCCTTCCCATGACTGGGACTCTCACATGGAATTGAAAAAAAATTAAAGGAGATGTAAAATTCACATAAATAACTTTAGTAGTCATGTGATGCTTTGAAGAAAATATTTTTTACACTTATATTGGGTTGTTCTAGATTATCCAGATGTGATAATTAGTGGTATCCCAATATAATATGGTTTTCATGAAAATTATTCTAATGAACACAACAATATTAGTCATCGTCTTCTTAGGCAGAATGCCTGCCATAATTGAAACATTGTTAAGCCTAAATTCATAGGATATGAAGTCCTTCTTTACTCAGGATCCCTAGTCATAGGAATTCCAATTTTTTAATGATTCCATTATGTATGTGGGAACTCATAACCTGAACCTATAACTATAATAATTTTTTAATAAGGTGTGGAACTAGATGATATTCTCTTGGAATGAGATTTGGTAGGCATTATAATAGATGGAGTGGCTGAGATGAGAGGAGTTTGGGGATTATCATGATGAGGTTTTAAAGCCATCCAAGGAGGATCCATAGACCAAAGTAAGAACATACTTAATTCCTGTAGACGAAATAATACATTTTACCAATTGGAGAATAAAACTATAGAACATTATCACGACTCGTCCCCCAGGGCCCGTTTCGGGACTACCGCAAGCTCGCCTTCCTTTGGCCAGGGGCTGGTGACTACCACCAAAGGCTTAATCTCGTTATATGGAAAAGCATTTCATTTATAACCTGTAATCATACACAACCAACCACACAACAATATACGAACTCAAGTAAAATGAATAGTAATCAGAGTCCGTCTTGTAAGAAAAGGGGCCAGAATACAAGCCCAACAAGATTGTACAAGGAAACATGGAATGTAAAAGACAATTGATAGGTGAAATGATGCTACTGGATCGTCCACCACAGATCCTACCTGAATATTATGTACAGGTCATGAATGACCACCACAATAGTTCTCCTTGTCTAACATCCACCTATGAGCTACCACCATTCATAGTACCCATGTCATCGGTCAGCGTTGTCCATTGTCTTCACCAAACGCAACAATGTGCAGGCATACCCCGTGCATGGGTGTGTATAAAGATACTTAGTAAGGACCCCGAGACCCTCATTTGCTCCCAAAAATGAAAAATCATTATACAAAAAGGAAGAATCAACTGATAATCCTACTTTGGTATTTGGCCATATAAATACCAATGTTATCATGTAAACCCATCTCAATCATGAGGAAAACAATGATTCCAACTCCAAAGCCCCAAGCTCAAAAATTATACAAAGGAAGAAATAACATGAAGGAATGTACAACAAATGTAATCCACAAAAATTAATACTACCAAGTTATTACAATGAATCACAGTACACACAGGTACAGACTCATCTCACACCAGGTATAACGTAGATATATTAGTTGAGATGATTAGATGTAACTACATAAGAATCATACAATGTTCAGTGGTAGACCGAAGAAGGATTAGTAATCATCATCAGAACTATATATGGTGTCTAGATGATGACCCACAAAAGATCGCTTAGTGTTTCCCCACACCGGATTACTCGGTGCTAACCTACACATGATCGCTAGGTGCTGACCCTCACAGATCGCTAGGTGGTGACCCACACAAGATCTCTAGGTTCTGACCCACATAAGATAGCTATGTGCTTACCCAAACATGATTGAAGGTAGTCCCACATGGATTTCTAGAGTGGTTCCATGTGGGAACCCCAATCATAATCCCACAAAGGATCTCTTCCTCAAGTCACAGCTATCTACTGTGTTCCTATGCTAAACTCGCTCGTCTTTAAGAGAGTCTGTTCCTCAAGAAACTGGTTGATACTCCAACATCCACGATGTCTCTTGAAAATGAATTCCAAAGGACTGCCACATCATAGGGGTAACAATGTAATATACAATGCGTCATTCAGATGCCCAGTCTATGAGTTGTTAGCATTTTATTCCTAGGGGACCTGTTGGGTTCATACTCGATCCAAACCGAACATTACTATACATTACCCAAGACTCAATTGGGTTATACCAATGAGATAGTATCTCTGTAAGGTTTCTGTCACCACATACGATCATCAAACGGATGTACGGTGCCAATGTTATGGCCAAAAGAGTGTAAATGGGTCGTACTATGTCTGAGTCCCATCCGACCCGGTCGGACCGACCCAGCAAGGGACGACCCAGTATGGTTCATCCTAGTCCTACACGTTGGGTCTGACCTATCCCTCTAGGTCCGGTCCAGCCTGCGCTGGGCAGCCCGACACGTTGGGTCCGGCCTGGCCCGCGTTGGGTGGCCCGGTCTAGTAGCGGCGTGGTGGCTGTGAGGGCCATGCAGGGACATGGGAGGTCGCAAAGGTCACGAGAGGATGGAGGCCACGGCGAGTGGGGAGTCCACGAGGGGGATGCAGATGTCCACTGAGCTATACAGTGGGCCGCGTGTGGCTCAACAAGGGCTCTAGGAGGCCTGAAAGGCCGTGAAGCAGCACGGCAGGCCGCGGGGCAGCGCGTCGAGGCCTTGGGGAAGTGTCGCGAGACCGAAAAGAGGTAGAGGAAATGGTAATGAGAGGCTGTTGGGTGGCGCAGATGTACATGTGGAGGTGTAGCGTGGTTGTGGGGTACTGTGGCAGGGCCACAGGGCGGCGGTGGCTGTGGGGCGGTGCCGAGGCACCGTCACCTTCGTCGCAGCTGAGAATGGTGTCGACCGCCATTTTCGAGTTCCAACAATGCCAAACGACGTCATCAGTCAGCATCACAATCCTGGAAAAACAAAAAATGAAGAACTGCATAGGGGTTAGGCCATGCTTGTTTGGCTGAAACCCTCTATGTTATAGCAGTGGCAAGCGGCTCAACAATAACCTTGAATCAAGATAGTCAATGTCAACAATTACATTATAATCGCGGATCAACTCATTTTGGTTGATCCATATTCACCATGATTTCCAAGAACCTATAATTTAATCAAAAAAATTATATTAACTCGATACCAAACCCTACATCATTCGTTTGCTTCAGTGATGGTTTCCCGTGATGAGGGATATGATGTTGTACAGAAGATACGGACGAATGTGACATTGAAATTTCCTCGATCATCGGTTCGTTGATGTTGAAGACATTTCTCATCAACGATTCTCACGAGGATGAAGTAGGAGTCGAAGTATATATTTTTCATTGGAGGCTTTCTCCCAAGTCTCATTCCTCCCAATTCCACCAAAATGGAGACGTAGCCCAAATAATAGATTATGTTACCTATTATTTTGTTTGAATGTTTTTTAAATTAGATTAATTAATTAATTTAGTTGATAAAATTAATTCAATTGGGGTGCAAACATTAATATTTGGAAGATCCAGTGTTTTCTCCTCATTTAGTGGGGTGGTCAAGCAGTTTTAATTCTCAGGTGGTCCCCACCAACATAACCCACATGGGAGGATTGGATTAGGAGGTCCCCACCACCATAACCTACGTTGAGAAATTATAGTTCAGGTGGTCCCCACCACTCAATATCAACATGGGAGTTTCAAAGAAAAATTAAATTAAATATTAACCTAATTTATTTTATTCTATTATTTCATGAAAAACAAAAAAATTAACATTCACCATCAACCAACAATCATCAAGGTGAATGTATTCATAAGTAAATATCAGTGCTCTGAGTTCAATGGTACCCTCATATTTACATTCTGATCACCGGTTCAAAAATTACAAAAACCCTATTGTAAATTTACTAAACGTACCCGAATCATTTTTCATAAATTCATTTCATGCAGTCTAGGCCTCAAAATCATGCACCATTAATTTTATTGAACTCGTAAAATTTCCATTTAATTAAAAAAATTACATTGAAATTATGGATCATTACATTCTTCCCGTCTCAGGGATTTACATCTTTATAAGCCACAACTCAATCTAAAGGAACTATAGGGGGTACTAAGCACCCATCTAAGCCTCCTACTCCCATGTGCTCTCCGGGAGGTTCCCGTGCTGCCGGCGAACACACACCAGAGGTATCGACCGCCCATGAAGGACCTACTCCTATAGATCCACAATATATACTAGATCCTATATAAAAGTATCTCTATCGTCGATGCCCAGAATGTCGTGGTCGATGGTGTGAGAAGGGTCGTGCAAGTATCTCCACAGCTGGGATATGTGGATGACATCATTGGTCCGGTGCAACCATGGTGGAAGAGATTAGCGGTATGCCACCTCACCAACTCTCCTGAGGACATGAAAAGGTTCGATGAACCTCAGAGATAACATGTTGCCTCATCCAAATCTCTGTAATCCTTATTGGGTTGAGCACAGTAGAAAGATTTCGTCACCATCCTCGAACTCTAGATGTCTCCATAACATGTTGGAATATGACTTATGCCTACTCTATCCATCTACATCTTCTCCTAGATTATCTGCACCTTCTTTTTGGTATCTCATACCATCACTGGACCCATGAGTGATGACTCCCCTACGTTAGTCAATCACAAAGGTGATCTTCAATGTCTCTCGTACAATGCTGCAATATGTTCCGTACCAATGGTGTAGTGATATCTGTTGTTGTATACAAACTCTAGAAAGGGAAAGTGATCCTCCCAGTTGTGACAGAAGTCGAGGACACAAGAACGAAGCATGTCCACGAGTGTCTTAATGGTCCGCTCAGTCTTGCCATCCGTATGAGGTTGGAAGGCATTACTCAAATGATGCAGTGTCCCAAAAGACACATACAACCCCTTCCATAGACGAGAAGTAAAACTTGTTTCAATATCGGAGAAAATCATAGAGTTTAATCTATGTATCCGCACAATTTCCTGTACATAGAGTCTTAACAAGATCTCTACTTGTCTCATCTCTCATATCGATAAGAAGTGGGATGAATTTTTGAGTCAGTCGATAATCACCCCATATAGAGTCATGACCTCTTGATGTACTTGGAAGTCCTGTCACGAATTCCATTGATATCCCATACCACATCCACTCCGAGAATAGTAAAGGTTGAACTAATCCTCCCGGTACCTGATGCTCCGCCTTAACTTGTAGACAAGTGAGGCATCGGGGTACAAACTTTGCTACTGGTCTCATCATTCCTGGCCCCTAGTTTAATCTTCCATGATTCCATTCAACCATCACCATTTCTTGGATGTACCGCTAGAGGGGATGTGTGGAACTCCCTCAACACATCCTCCAGACATTACACTAGTACCTTGGATCATCCTCTAAAGAAGATTACATGCTCCCCATCATCAGAAAATACATCAGGTTCCTGCCCTGTGCATATTTGAGCACATTGTGCCTCACAGTAACCGTCCCCAAAATGCGCTTCACTAATGCATGGAAGGTGAGTGGGAGTAACTGTAAGAGACTGAAGAAAAGCTTCTCCATCTAGATCCACAAAGGATATCAGCAAAGTGGCCAGCTTCTACATCGCCTCACCTAGTATTTGTATACTAGTCCCCCTGCTGAGTGCATCTGCTACAATATTCCCCTTCAAAGAAGTTTGAATTATCTCAATTTAATTGTCCTGGAGGATCTCATGTCAACATTTTTGTATCAGGTTCAGGTCCATATAAGAGAAGATATACCTGAGAATCTAGTTATCAGAGTATACTATAAAATACTCGCCCATCAAATAATGGCACTGCATCTCTTCCTCATGTCACAGCCCGCTACTGGGTTCTCACGCATAGGTCGCTCGTCTCTGGGAGGGTCCTCTCATCAACCCACGGTTCTATATACCAACTTCCACGGTGTCCCATGAAAGTGTATCCCAAAGTCCAGACACTTTATAGGGTCTCAACGTAATAGAAGGTCCATCAATCCAACGCTCGGTCTATGATTTTTAGTCCTTTAGTCCCAGGGTCTCGGTTGGATTGGTGAATGTTCCAAACTGACTATTCCGCAACATTACCCAATACTCTGGTGGCATATACCAAAAGGACCATCTCCCTCTAATGTTTTTCGTTCCATAGACGGGTCGTCAAACGGTCTTCAGTGCCAATGTTATGGCCAAAATAGTTTAAATGTGTCTTAGTGGTTCCATGTCCAGATGACCCGGTCAGACCGACCTGACTCGACCCGGACTGGGCCATTCCACTAGGCCCACCCCCGACTCGTGATTGGCATCCCATCCTGGATGTGGCGTAGTAGTCGCGATCTCCGCGAGGGGCCGCGAGCGGCCATGAGCGGCGCATAGCCAACATGGGGGCAGCGGACGACCGATGGGTGGCACATAGGGCCGCAGGCGGTGGTGGATGTAGGGGCAGTGAGGCCGCTTGGCGGAGTGGACGTCGGGCGGCGCAACCAGCAATGGGGCAGTGCGGTGAGTCTGTGGTGTGGCGCGACAAGGCCGCAATGTGGTGGAGGCCATAGAGAGGATCCATTAGGCTGCCACCTTTGTCGTGGATGGCGGTTGTACAGGGCATCATTCTCGAGTTCCACTGGTGCCGAATGCCAACACATATCGTCATCACAATTGTGAAGAACAATCAAAAAGAAGAACAATGTAGGGGTCATGACATGTTTGTTTGTCCCTCACCCTCAGTTTTAGAGCTGTAGAAAGTGGATACACAAAAACCATGAATCAAGAATGTCAAATTCAACAATTTCTTTCAAACCGTTGATCAAATCGATTTGGTTGGTCCACGTTCCCTATGATTTCCATGAATGAGGAATTTTATTGAGAAAATTGAGATAATTAGATAACAACCACTACATTATTCGTTTGATTCGATAAATATTTCCCACGAGGAAGGATACAATGTCATTGGGAAAAGACAGATGTTGATGATGTCTGAATTTCATCATTCATAAGTTCAGTGATGTTGATGACATTCCTCTCAATGAATGTCCTCAGGAAGAAGTCGGAGTCAAAGTCAGCGTTCTTTGTCGGAGAGATTTCTCCAAAGGCTCCATCCTCAAAATCCCACCAAAATGAAGAGACAGACCGAATAATAGAAAGTATTATATATTAAGTTGTTACAATAATTTTAAAATTGGTTTAATTGATTAATTAAGTTGATAATATTTATGAAAGGGGGTGGCACCATTAATGTGGGGAATCTCAAGAGGTTTATCCCCATTAATTGTGGAGTGTTAGGGGTTTTATGTCATTGGTTGTCCCGACCACCATAACCCACATGGAAGGTTAGGATCGGGAGGTCCCCACCACCTTATCCTATGCTGAGAGGTTTTAGTTATGGTGGTCCCCACCTCTCTACATCCATGTGGGAGATCCAATGAAAAATAATATAAAATGTTTACCATATTATTATATTTTATTCTATCACGAAAAACCCAAAAATTAATGTTCACCCTTGACCAACTTCTGTAATGGTCAATGTATTATTATGATAATTTCGTCGCTACAAATTCAATGGTTCCATCATATTTCAATACTAAGAAACATTTCGAAAGACACAAAAAACCGCCCGTACATTTATTTAATATATCCGAAAAAAATGTTCATAAATTCATTCTAGGCACTCGAGGCCTCAGAATCACGCACGGTCAATTTTCGCAGACATCTAAAATTATCCTTTAATTAAAAAAATTACATAGAAATTATAGGTCATTACAACCATGATGATGAACCAGTATCCCACTAGAGAGGGCTATTATAGCCTATACATTTCCATCTGCCTTGTTAGGTGTCTAGTGCATCAACACCATCCACACATGGTTTCGACAGCCATGAGATAATTCCATGGTAGGTGGAGGATTAATGGGAGTTTTTCAAACATGAATCCTCACACCATGGATATTTAATGAGGCCTTGGGGAACATCCATCCAACAGATTAGAGAGACAAGATATCACTTCCTTTCAATAGAGTTGGGAGAGATCAATTTACGAGAGGAGGAGTATAGAGTGTGAGTTTTTGTAAACCAATTGTTCTTATAAAATAATGTATTTTTTTCCATCAATTCATCAATCTTAGTGTTCACCAATCTAAGACATGTGGTATCTGAGGGGGGTTCTGATAAAACGACAACGGGTGGTGGAAATTTTTGGGTGAAAAAGAAAATAATGTTTCCCAAAATCATGTTTTGAAGGAATATTCAGAAACTGTGTGTCGAGACTATTTCAATGGACATAATGGAATCGTAAATGGAGCTAAAACGAGATTAATAGGCCTGGTCAATGTTTGTTCAGACATTGTGTGCCATAGTACACCCTTTCTAGAGACGAAGGTAGTGTTACAACACCGTTGAATTTTACTATATTTTTCTAGCTGCACTGGTGTTCCACGTCATCACCACATCATCAACACGCCATCACCATATCATCAGACGATCTTGGTCTTTTATACTTTTTTTATTATATATTGATCAATCAGTAACCAATTTCGAGGATTAAAGAGTCAATTCCACTATTTTTGACTATTTTTCACGCAACCGTGTGATCCAGTTTCGATGATCAAAGAGTAAATTCCATATATTGTGGCATGATGTGATATAAGAAAAGGAACTGCTGAATTTTTCTACATGAAAAGCGTCAATGTATCCACTGACAAAAATGATATTCAGATGCACACATCTCTATCTATGAAGAAATCACTATTTTCTCAAAAGACGAAGAAGAGATGTACTTTCATACATCAGGCCAAGACACTTATTGGTTGGTCGATACAACAACATCATACTAAATCACTCCACATCATGATTATTTCGTGACATATCAAGAAGGTGAATTTGTTGTAGTCAATATTGGGAATACTATTTCCGCATAGATTTTTGCATGGTCGATATCTAATTCAAGATGAACGTTGGATACATAATAACCCTGAAGGATGTTCGACATGTTCCATGCCTTCAGATTGACTTGTTATTAGGTATAGCATTTGATCCACAAGGCCATGTCAACATCATATGTAATATATCAGGGATGATGACAAAAAAATCAATCACCATCGCTCGAGGATACATTTGTGGTACATATTACAAATCTCATGTGAAGCTATGCGTAGACAACCTCAACATGGTGGAAGGAAAAATGTCATCCATTATGTGGAATAGATGTCTTGGCCACATGAGTGAATGAGGGTAGTATAGCACAAAGAATAAGTACGTTCGTATTGACCAGGATGCATCACTAGATCCTTGTAAATACATCATTCAAGGAATTTAGCATTGAGTCTCATTCAATACTACTACATCATATAGATCAATGTTACTTGATCTAGTGCACTCTAATGTATGCAGACCCATAGAGGTGGATTCACTGGATAGTAACAACTATTTTCTATCCATTATTGATGATGCATCTCGAAGGGTATGGGTTTTCTTCTTATGGATGAATGACCAACTTCAAGAATACTACATGAAATTCCATGCCAAGTTGGAGTGTGTAACTGGACGGAAGTGGAACTAGTTTCATTCAGGTAATGGAGGTGTGTACACATCCAAGGAATGTGAATCCTATTGCAGGATTCAGGGCATCTGAAAAGACAATATGGTCCAACACACTGCACAAAACAATGGAGTTTCGAAATTTATCTATATAAAAGTCATAGACAAGGTCAGAAGCATGATGAGTTTGGCTAAGAACAATAATCCATTCTTGAGATAAGCTATTCAGGTTGCATGATACCACGCAAAAAAATCACCATCAGACCCACTGAATATTAATAATCCATAAACGATATGGACATGTAAAAATATATATTAATCTCATTTACAAGTGTTTGGATGTTTATAATTGGCACACGTATCCAAGGAGATTAGGAAGAATCCAAACAGGAGATCTAATCCATGCATCTTCATCGGCAATGGATATGATAAGTTTCGATACAATCTTTGACACATCAAGGAGAAGAATGTGACAAGAAGAAGAGATGTCATGTTCCATTAGAAACATATGATCGAGGATATTTAAAATCCTAGAATTTCTTGATGGGAAATTTTTGAGGACTCAATTGATGATCCAACACCTCTTCTAAATCCACCTATCAATGATGAGGAGGAGGTGCAAGAAAACTCATCTACAGTGGACTAGGAGGTAGTGGTGGAGGGCATTGAGCAAGGGTAGACACAATACTCTCCACAGGAAGTACCAAAACCATCATAGGAGCTAGGTGATGTTGTTCCTCCCAAACATAAAATTTCACTTATTCAAATATCATCATGATGAAGGATTACATCAATAAAATATTATAAGTCAGAGTACGTATTACTGAGTGATGTTGGGGACCCTGAATGATATCAAGAAGCATATATACATTGTTATTGTTCGATATGAAATGTGATGGATCAAAAATTATGGTGACTCTTTATGGTCCACACAAAGGAAAACCTGGTGTATATATTCACAAAGGTTGTTTCATGAGAGAACATAGACCAATACATATGATCCGGAATATTGCAATAGGAGTTGGAGAAATATTAGAGATTTTACTTTTCAAACTCACTTGGTAGGTTACTGGTTCATCAACACAACCCACCATGTTTTTGGAAGCCATGGGAGAAGTCCATGGTTGGTGGTGTATTTTGGAGAGTTTTGTCAAACTTGAAACCTCCCACCATTGCTATTTATGATGACCTTGGTGGTCTTCCTTCCATCAAATTATATATCCATGAGAGCTCTTCCTTTCAAGGGAGCCTAAAGAGATCCATTTGTGAGAGGATATGTGTAGTGAGAGTACTTTTGTAATATCATTATTTAAATGAAATAAAGTTATGTTTTCCCTCCATTAAAATTTCTTTTTAGTCAACGAACCACATTAGAGGCCACATTGAGAAGATTCAGTGTGAGTTGGCTATTTCCCTTTTGGATCCATTCACGCATGAAAAGTCAATAAAGCCAGAGCAGAGATAAAAACAAGGAAAGGGGCTTCAGAACTAAGGGTACGACAGCCATGCATTGAAAATCCATGGGGGCAGCCACCACTGGGGTCGAGAATAGAGAGCCGGAGGAGGACCAATAAACATACAAAACACTGAAAAAACATCCACCTCTCTAGTTTAAATGGTCACACCATCAGACATGTAACTCCTCAAATTGTTGGATTAGAAGATAGGATCCTGACCAAAGGATTTGGCTGACATTATTTCGGTTGATTTTACACATTCTTTATGCACTCTAACACCACATGACCATATATGTGATAGGAGTAATAGAAATGAGGCACCGAGGGATAATCCACTAGTTTCCTCCATCCCTCTGATCCCTTTATGTGGAGGAGAAATTTCAATTGATGTTGGGAGATGAGATCATATATTTTTATATGCTTTATGGAAAAAAAAATATCGCCTAGGTAAATTTTTATAAAAAATATATACCTTAAATGCTGCATCGCTGATTCCACCTTTTCCATAAAACAATAGTTAATATTCAATAAAAATTATGTTTTTTATATATTTAAAATTTTAATGTTTAATTATTATGTTGTTTTGATTATATATATATATGTATATATATAATATTGTTTTATAATAATTTCTATTTTATTGAAGGACATTAATTTTTTATCCTATAAAATTTAAAATATAAGATCTATATGAATGAAATTTTAAACATTGCTTAATGATACAATAAGTACTTGAATATAAAAATAATTTCATAAAAAATGTTGATAAAAAATATTTTATAAGATTTATAATCCACCTACATGAAACATAAAAATTATTCCACTACATGAATTTGATAGCTTATATAATATAATAATCATAAAAATATGAATAAAATTTTAAACATTTATTAATCATATACCAATTAGTTGGAAATAAACAAAATTAATAAAAAGTGTTGATGAAAAATAATTTATAAGCTTTCTAATCCACATACATGAAACGTAAAAAAGTATCAGGTACATTCCTTTTCTAGAATTAATAATAAAAAATATATGTAAAATATAAATGATATTTTAAAATTTTCATAAAAATATAACTAGTATTCAAAATTAAAAATAATTTCATAAATAATGATGATGTAAAATGATTTACATGTTTTCTAATCATCCTTCTTGAAACGTAAAAAAGTTTTGCAGTAGGGGCATCTTCTATCTTATAATATATAAACTATAAAACCTATATGAATTAAATTTGTAATTTGTTTTTAAAAATATAATAAATAGTTGAAAATAAAAATAATTTCTAAAAAATTATTAATGAAAAATTATTTATATGATATTGAATCCACCTACATTATTCCTAAAAATGTTTAATGTCTGTTACAATGAATACTATATAATATAAACTAAAAGACCAATATGAATGAAATATTAAAAACTTGTTAGACATATAATAATGATTTGAAAATAAAAATAATTTCTTAATAAATGCTGATGAAAAATTATTTTTATGCACTCTAATCCACCAACTTGAATCCTATAAATGTTTCAAGTACGTGAATTTTCAATCCTATATAATATAAACTATATGATCGATATGAATGAATTTTGAAATATTGATTAAAACTATAACAATTACTCGAAAATAAAATAAAATATTACAATATTTTGTTGAAATAAAATTTATAAGAATTATAATCCACCTACTATAAACATGAAAATGTTTTTAGTACGTGCCATTGATATCCTATATAATATAATCTATAAGAACAACAAAAATGAAAATTTAAATAATGATTAAAAATATATGAAGAAGTTGAATTTTTAATTTTTATTTATATGTCCCTTATAGTGTATATTTTATAGGGATTCATATCTAGTTGGTGAATTTGGATCCTCCTCGATAATAATTTTTCCCTCTCCCACTTATGAGTTACTTTTTGTATATTCCTTTCATTTTCATTTATTTATTTAATTTATGGAACAATTTATTTTCAAAAACATTTATGATTATTATTCTATATTTTATATTTTATTTGAAATAATTTTATACATTAGATTTTTTCAAATATTACATTTATTTACATGAAATTTACTATTTTTTCTATGTTTCATGTTCTTAACATTGAATGAAGTCAAATAATAAATGTTCAAAAAATATATATGAAAACTAAAATTCATTATAAGCATATAAGAAGAGATAATACTAATTATTTTATTTTCAATAAATTTGACATAGAACATGTAAATGAACTTGAAAAATGAAATTCAATGTATATGGAACAGAGATTCTATACAACGTGGTGGTATACAAATAGGTCATTTGCATCTAGTGCACAATGGAGTATGATGAACTAGAGAGGGATGCTCCTCGGGAACTGAAATGTCTACAGTCACATCCACTATCTGGGAGTAAGTGGGAGGATCTCTCAACTACATATTGTACTACCCTCTAGATCCTTCTCCAATTTGGGTGGTAGAAGAACATGACATCATCACAAGGGGAACCAAACATGTGATGATGTTATAACCCAAGACTATGATGTATCAGAAACCCAAGGGTGTGATGTGTATAAACCCCAACTCTTTTATTGATTTTTAACTCAAAATGGAGAGAACTGTGGATATCCTGTTACGAAAGAATGATCTCATGCCCCATTAGACACATCGAGAATCAGTTGATCCTAAACTACTAGTGGTTCGACCTCTACATGTTGAATAGTGGTGGTCTCACTTGTAGAATGACCTATCTACATCGATGTGGTCATGGCTCTTCAGCACCAGCAGCAACATCCTGAGGTTATTCTTGGGCAGGAACATCCTCTCTTTTGGCCGGACATATAATGAATCTCCCAGAATGTCTATGAAAGGATGGTGTTGCCTCCATAACAACAGCATTGAGGGATTCCCAACTATAAACCTTATTCTACTCTGCATCACCCATTAAAAGAATCTTCTCTATGTGACATCACTATAAAGATATTCAAATTTATTTTGAATATAGTTCAATATACAAACTAATTGAAATTAAATGACTTATCGTCTTCTGTATCCCTAGGTCAGGTCAGGTAAGATTCAATGTTGAATTCAGTCTATTCAATGGCTCGTACTCATCCTGCTCTGAAAGAAATAATTGATTCTATGGAACACCCTGAATATTAAAATCTACACGACCATGCCACTAGTCAATAAATTCTCCATGTACTCAAAGCCAATCCACATCCTTCCTCCATGTCTACTTCAACCCATGAATCCACTCTATCTGTATCGACGACAATGTAACTTGATGAGTACAACAATACTGGTGCATGTATCTGTTAGTCTTCTACCACTCAATAATATTGAAGTGAATGTGGGGCCCTGCAACCATTGCATCCTCAATTGCAATACTGAATTATGCCGATAAAAGGTGCATAATACTCTAGTATGGAGGCCATGAAATCTGAAATGACAAGTGGCCTTGTCAAAAGAAACACACCTAACTAAAAAAAATTAATTATATTAATAAATATGTTAGATAGTTATAGAAGTTATATACCAACCTGTTCAAGAAAGTTGCAATCCAACTAGAGCCAATATACGCACAAATTCTATCTTGGAACAACGTTGAAATTGAGTCACAGACACCACCTGTAAAATACATCATCGATAGTGAAAATTAATGATAAATTAATTTTAATAACTCATAGTCTCATTAGAATCCAATAGAAAGGAATGATCATATGAGCATCCATTCGAAGCGTTATGTAGAACCTCCATATCCATCAGTAGACCAGAAAGCTCAGGGTGGAATATGGGTATGTCATCAGATGCCAACATATGATTAAGGAAAAACAATCCCCTGAGACATGTGTGGTTGATATGGGACAGCCTGAATAATTCTCTATACATGTATTCCATGCATGCCGATCCCCAGTTGTACATCATGTCCTAATCGAATTCCTCTAGTTGTGGTCGATACGTCATGTGCACGTGCATCCCTGAGTGAACACCACACATGGTCCTGCCAGTGTGCCAATATATATATTCTTGGGAATAAGGGATTCTAGTCTACTCAGCATCATCATCCTATAAAAGTGGAATCTACGCCTCCAACCAAGTCATAGATAAGGATGCTCCATCTGTAGTGCTACAGTCAGACTAAATGACAACAACTAACAAGTGCTGACCATGATCTGGCCAGGCTACATGAGTGATTCCAATAATGACTCTCCCCTATATAGGAAGACCAAGAATCAAATCCACATTCAGGAGGGTGATGGTCATATATCCCTCATGCATGTGGAATTGTTGTGCCTCTAGTCTCCACCTCTCAACGATTGAAGAAAGCAGGTGATTTTCTACCAATTTTAAATCTGATACGGCAAGGCCATAGAATCCAGCATGGGACATGAATGGTTTAATGACAAGTGGATTCTCCATGTTATGAAAATGGTGTGCTTGACGCACACTGATCAATTAATCTGCACCACCCTCTAACATGAACTATGAAATATGGTTACGTTGCAGAGTGAGTAGTATGGTATAATCCATCTACATATAAACAAATTAATTGAGTCGTAAGAGTAAATTTTATATATAATGTTATGTTCAACATAATGTTAGTAATTTTATAATTAAATACATGATTTATTTATTCACATTTATTTATGATGTTATTTTGATAAAAATAAATACAAATCTCTGGGTATTTTGGTTTTTAATTAAATAAATAAAACATGAGGAATGAAGAGAAAAAATTAAATAGAAATACTTATACTGTGAAATAATTTTATTAATGAAAGTATAATTGTACGAATTTTATTAATTGATTAATTATTTAGGGTTTAGGATTATGATTTTTGGATAAGTGGTCAGGTTTTAAGGTTAAGGGATTATAATTTTCATATTCAGTTTTTGGAAAGATGATTTTGGTTAATTATTTTGCTTTTCGGTTTGGGGGTATAGAAAACCAAGAAATAAATAATTGAGAACAACATTTAATTTACATTATGAGTTAAGTGTTCTTATTTGAGATTTATGAAATAAATTCTATAATTTAATATTTTATTTAAGGAATAAGGATAATATTATTTAATTAAAACATTAATGTTTTGATTAATGATTTATGATTAATAGGATATTTAGATATTAGGTATATTTCACTATGATATATATTTTTGGAATAATGGCATAATTATTTTTAGAATCGTAGAGACAATATTTATAAATTATTGGGTCTTGAATTTTGTTAGACATATTTTGGAGGAGTTTTATGATTAACTAATTAAAAGGTGAATTAAGATAAACCAAGGGATTTACTATTGTTATTTTAGGAATATATTTAAATATATATATCAAATAACTCATGCTAAACATTATGATACTATTATTTTTTTATATAAAAGATTATTAAAATATCATACACATAATTTTATAATAAGCCATGTTTAAAATAAGATGTATTTTCGATATGGTTTTGGTTTGAAGGTTTGGTTTTAGAATCTCGATATTTATGTTTAAAAAAAAATTTGGGTTACATGTTCTACTTTTGGGTTTTGGGATTTCTAAAATCATGAAGAATAAGAAGAAGAGATAACATCCTTTAATTTTCAGGATGGGTTATGTGTTCTGCTTTTGGATTTATGAAATAAATTCTATAATATAATATTTTAATTTTGAAAAAACTAGAATGTTAATTCTTAAAAGCAGTCATGTTATAATTAAGGATTTATGATTTATGGGTTACATAGATATTAGGTATGTGTCACTATGATAAATTTTTTTGGAATAATGGAATACAGATTTTTAGAATCGTACAGACAGTATTTCTATAATATTGGGTCTTGAAGTTGGATAGACATTTTTTGGAGGAGTTTTATGATTAACATATTATGAATTGGATTAAGATAAACCACGTTAATAACTAATGTTCTTTTAGTAATATATGTAATTATTTATAGTGAATAACATATGCTAATCATTATGATAATATAACTTCTTTATATAAAAGTATATTAAAAAATAAGACATAGAATGTTATAAAAATCCATGGTAAAGGGAATATGTTTATGGTTTACTGTTTGGGTTATTCTGTTTATGGTTTATAATTTTGATATTATGGTTTAGGAAATATTTCAATGGGTTATGTGTTCTCGTTTAGGTTATTTGGGTTTTGGAATACGATAAAAAAAGGGATAAAAACATTTAATTTAAAATATGGGATACGTTTTTTATTTTGTATTTATAAAATAAATTCCATAATGTAATATTTTATTTAATGAATAAAATCTATGTTATTTCTTGTAATCATTTTTGATTTTATTAAGGATTTATGATTAATAGGGTATTTAGATAATATGTATGTGTTACGTTGATATAAATTTTTAAAATAACGGCATACAGATTTTTAGGAACGATGTTTTTTCGTTATGTGTTCTGATCTTGGGTTTTGGGGTTTAGAAAAACAAGAAAAAAAGAAGAGATAAAATCATTAAATTTACAATATGAGAGTGTCACAATGATGTCAACACATCATTCTGGCTGAGACTGTGAACATGACCCATCAAATATACGTCATATATTATGATTATGACATTCTTTATGACATATGCTGCATCTCAATATCAACCCTTGTTCTTGAGGCCAGTCCATCTCAATATGCATCCTACTAGCCATTGGTCTCCCAAGATGGCGTAACTGATTGATGTTAGTTATCACTATCGGTTTTCCATTGGGAATTGTGAAATAACGATACTCCGAAATATGTCTCCATGTTAAAGGATAACAGTTAGCAGTGGTATCCATCTGGTACACTGGATCATCATATGATTCCCATGAGTTGATTACAGAGGCAGATGTTTTGATATCATGTGTGGATTGAAACTTAAGGCCTAACAGTTTCCACATTGACATTGCCTTGTTTCCAGTAATACCACAATTTTTTCACCAATGTGATTTTTGATGGGTTTTGAATGCTCTTGAACATAAAATTGATAGTCTTCTCATAAAAAAAATGAAAACATGATAACCTAATGCTTCATCAATATTGTTTTCAATACCTCGCTGAATGTGTCTTCTGTGACTTATCACGTACTGTATTCTTTCTTATGGTAGTTTTTTCTATCAACATAGTACAACATGAATCGAAATAATGTCGTCTTAACTAGGGTGATTATTGGTAGATTACTAAGCCCTTTGAAGACACCATTGATGAACTCCACAATTTTTGTGGTCATGTGTTAGTACCTCTTCCCCTTGTTATGTTCTAATGTCCATTTTTATGTTGGAAATCTCATCATATAATCATAAACTTCTTGATTAGCCTAAAGGAATTGGTCAAATTGTTCTTCAAACCGTTATTGATTTGCCTCATATTCTATAAATAATAGATAATATTTCACATAATTTTATTTTATATTTATGTTGAAATAGTAAAAAATAACAAATACAATGTGTACCAAGCCTTTAGATTTCAAAAATCATCAGTTAATTGTTGATTTTTTATGAACATTGCTAGAAATGTGTCTAATAATGAATTTATGTTGTTCATTAGTGTATATCCATGTATTAGGATCGAAATTGATTGCCTCATTAATTTCTTGATGATGATAAAATATCAAAGAAAAACCCCTGAATGTTTATGAAATTCTTGTTGATACCAGCTAGAAACCTACTCCATGATTCATATTTTTCATTAAAAACAATTGTAAAGGAATGAGTAAGAGGGGAACAATTTCAATCATTTGTTGTCGCAATCAACAATATTCCCTTATATTTTCAATATAGAAATTTTCCGTAAATCTGAATAAATTGTTTCTTGAAATAAAATGCAGAGATATAGGGTAGGAATTCCCCGAACAACCGATAAAATTTAACACGAGATGGATCAATTAGTTTTCAATGAGACACATGTTCTTTTTTATCAATATGGAATAAATCATGGTTATGATGCCTCAGTAT
Source organism: Viscum album (assembly GCA_963277665.1). Classification (NCBI taxonomy): domain Eukaryota; kingdom Viridiplantae; phylum Streptophyta; class Magnoliopsida; order Santalales; family Viscaceae; genus Viscum; species Viscum album. Next base: position 694,365,526 of record OY728152.1, read on the forward strand.
GGTTATAAATTGTGGAATCACCCGATATGATTCATCCCAATAACCATAGACCTTCACAGTTTCCTTTTGTTTCTCCATCCATTACATATTATAAGAAAATCTTATAACTGAATGTACGTTGTATCTTTTCTTGAAAATGCTCTATCTAAACATTTTGACATGAACTAAAAATATAAACAACAATAGATGACATAAATTCAACATCAAATGAGGTTGGATCTAATTTCAGGCTTGGCAGAATGCAAGTATGAGCTACCTCATTCCTCGAGATTAACCAACTCCAAATGTAATGTTTGGAATCTCCCTCATGGGAAATATACAATCATACCCATACTTCTCACAACATTTGACATATATACATTAACCTGATTTGTGAACTACATTGTTTTAGTGCATCTCAATGTGAAATCTCATTAGAGTGATTTTTAATGCCTATTTACATGGAAAATTCCTTCCAACATATATGGATTTGTCAAACTAACTAAACCTATTTGGTTCAACATTTGGGAACTCAATTTCCACTCTGAGAACATTATTGCCTAATTCAGAAACATGGGTCATTGCTTCTGACCAAGATGAAATGGGTGGTGGTTGAATTATTTTAGGTTGAGGATGATTTAAAACTAATGCATTTCTAGAAACCACCATCCTTACATCCCCCAATCCCTAATCATTAGCCCAGTTTTCACCATCTGATCAGTCATTACAATACTCCTCATCAGAAGATGGATTGACTTGTATATCTGGGATATGATCTATTATTTCCAATTCTCGTGCATCATTTGGAATATGCTACATTACATGGGGTGAACTATCTTCATCCACTCTTGTAATTATATGTCTTCGTATTACTGGAAACTGTTAGTATTGTTGTACAATAGAAACATAATCATATAACTCCATCATAGTACCATATGACCCTTGAGAAAATATATTATTTCCTTGGACCCACTACACATCCGCAGCAAATGGACTAGATAGATTATATAGTGTTGTTAAGAATTTAAAATGTATGTAGCTCATAGACTTGATCTCTTGATCTGGTCCCAAATGTACGAAACCATGAATTTCGTTTTGAAAGTCATTTATGGTTATACATTATGTTTTACTAACCACTATTATGGGTTTTGTGATGTAAGAAGCTCCTGGATCACATTTAATAACCTCCCCATAGCAGTACACATTGGAAAACATTACTCTCTATGTCAAAAATGCTTCTTTCATCAAAATTATTTTAGTGTAACAAATATTAACAATAATGGATTTCCATATAATATTTATTATAAATAATTTTTAGGATTCCTTTTTTATACCCTAATATATTCTAGTAATGTTTCATTATATTAAATTCTAATCACTAGTTAATAATTATTATGTTATTCATTAATTATATATTCATTAATCCCTAATAATATTATATTCATTACTTATTTATAATTAACTAATCATATGTAATAATTATAAATTCTAATTTATCATTAATTAATCTCAAATTAATCATTACAAATAATAAGTATTATTTAAAAACTATAAATAACAAAATAATCTACTTAATAAAAAACAACATTAGTTATTATTAAAATCATTTATAACTAATCATACATTCTTTAATTACTAATTAATAATTAATAAGTAATTATTTAACTAAATATTATTTAATCTATAATAATGTTATATTCATTAGTTAATTATGATTAAATAATCATATGTATTATATTTTAATACTTTGTTATTATTATTTAATCTATAATTAGTCATTTCTAGTAATATGTACTATTTATAATCATTATATAACAAATTAAACTACTTAAAAATATTTAATTACTAGTAATAACATTCATTCATTAATAATTTTGTCATTATTTAATCCTATAACATCACAATTAACATTTTATCATTAATGAATATATTAATTTAATTTTTCATATCATAAATATTTTAGTAGTTGATAATGAAAATATGAATCATCTTAAGCATATCCCCTATGAGTGTCAAACCCGGAGTGTAGCAAGGCCCATTGTCATGTACCTTGATACCCTTGGTCATGACTAAAACTCTTTGTCATAGTTTTCCATCCAAGGTACATCTGTGCTAGAGCCACATATAGTTGTTTCTTTCCAGACATGGATTATATTTCTTAGATAACCACAAACTCATAATGCTACCAAAATTTCAGAATACTTAGTCCAAAGTTAATATATAATTAATATATAATTAATCTATACATAAATTATACTTATTATATACTACTAAGAATTGTTATTTCAAACTATACATAACTAATTACACAATATAAAAAACATTATTTTTATAAATAACTATACTAATTATAAAATAAAATAATTAAAATAAAAAATAATTAAATTATGTAAAATAAATAAATTAAATAAATAGAAATAACTCTAAATTATGCTCAGCAAAAAAACCGCAAGGAAAAGATTTTTAAGAGAGATACGGAGTGTATTTAAGTTAGGTGAGGTAAAAATTGAGTGGGGATAAGGGGGATTCTCTTTTAATGGTATCTTTTGGTTCAACAATCAGTTTTAATAACCATCGTTATTGGTTTTATTCTATAAGAAGCTTCTTGCTCAGATTGAATAACATCTCCATAGTAGTAGACATAAGAAAACATTACTCTTTATGTCAAAAGTTCTTATTTCATCAAAATTATTATAGAGTAACAAAAATTAACAATAATGGTTTTCCATATAATATTTATTATAATGAATTTTTAGGAAGCCTATCAAATCCATAATATATACTAGTAATGTTTCACTATATAAAATTTTAATCACTAGTTAATCATTATTACATTATTATTTAATTATTTATTCTTTAATCCTTAATAGTATTATATTCATTATATAATTTTAAATAACTAAAACTATGTATTATTTTTAAATCCTAACTTATCATTAATTAATCACTAATTAATCATTACAATAACTAATTATTATTTATAAAATACAAATAACTAATTAATCTACTTTATAAATTACATCATTAATTAATAAGAATATCTTTTTAACAAATCACTCATTCATTAATCACTAGTTAATAATTAATAAGTTATTCTTTAATTAAGTATTCTTGTATACATAATCTTATTATATTCATTAGTTTATTATAAATAACTAATCGTATGTATTCATTTTTAATCCTATGTTATCATTAATTAATCTATAATTATTTATTACTAGTAATAAATATTATTTATATACTATATATAATAAATTAATATACTTAAACATATTTAATTACTAATAATAACATTCGTCGTTAAATATTTTGTCATTATTTAATCCTATAACATCACAATTATCATTTTATCATTGATAAATATATTTATTTGATTTTTATATTAATAGATATTTTAGTAGTTTATAATGAAAATTTTGATCATATTAAGAATATCCCCAGAGAGTGTCAAACCAGGAGTGCAGCAAGTCCCATTGTCGTGTACTTGGATTCCCTAGATCAACCCCGATACACCTAGCTAGGGTTTTAACTCCTAGGTACATCTGTGTTAGAGCCCCATCCAAATGTTTGATTCCAGACAGGGATTTGACTTCTTATATAACCAAACAATCATTATGCTACCAAAATTTAAGAATACTTAGTCCAATGTTAATCTATACTTAACCTATAAATATTCTATTCTTAAACTATATTTAATTTATAATACTAAGAATAGTTATTTGAAACTATATATAACTAATTACAAAACGTAATAAAAAATATATTTTGAACTACCTAATCTACTTAATAAATAAAATATTTTAAACCAGAAATAATTCAATTATGTAAAATATTATTCAATTTAATTAAGAAATGTACCTCTAAATGATGCTTCACAATTAAAAAATGCAAGGAAATGAATTTTTATAGAGATATACAAATCTAATTTAAGAGATATGTGTAAAAAATTGAGAGAGGAGTTGGGGGATTCCCTTTTGAAGGTCACTTATGGTTACCCAATCAGATGTTCTAACCACTATTATTGGTTTTGTGCTGTCAGAACATCATTTCTCAGATTGAATAACCTACCCATAGCAGAAAACATAGGAAAACATCACACTCTTTGTCAAAAATTATTCCTTCATAAAAATTATAATAGTGTAAAAAATTTAACTATAATGGTTTTCCGTATAATATTTATTATAATGAAAATTTTGAACGCCTTTCAAAAACCTAATATATGCTAGTAATGTTTCATTATATAAAAGTTTAATCACAAGTTAATCATTATTATGTTATTCTATAATTATTAAATCATTATTCCTTAATAATAATATATTTTTTAGTTATTATAATTAACTAATCATATGTATTCAATTAATATCCTAATTTATCATTAATTAATCTCTAAATAATCATTACAAATAATATTTATTATTTCTAAACAATATATAACTAATTAAACATCATAATAAATAACATCATTAATTAACAATAATAACGTTTTAACTAATAACTCATTCTTTAATAACTGGTTAATAATTAATAAGTTACTCTTTAATTAAGTATTCTTTAATCCTTAATCATATTATATTCATTAGTTATTTATAAATAACTAATCATATGTATTAATTTTTAATCCTATTTTATAATAAATTAATCTATAATTAGCAATTACTACAAATATTTATTATTTATAAATTATATATAACAAATCAACATACTTAAACATCTTCAATTACTAATAATAACTTTCATTCATTATTGATTTTGTCATTATTTAATCCAATAAAATCACAATTATCATTTTATAATTGATAAATATATTAATATGCTTTTTCATTCAATTGATATTTTAGTAGTTTATAATGAAAATATAAATCATCTTAATCATATCTTCTGAGAGTCTCAAACTAGGTGTGCAACAAGGCCCATTGTCGCGTACATGGATATCCTAGGTCATGCTCGATGCTCCTTGTCAGAGTTCTCACACCTAGGTACATCGTAGTTGGATCCACACCCACTTGACTGTTTTTAGATAGGGATTTTAATTCTTAGATAACCACATAATCATTATGCTAGCAAATTTTCAGAATACATAGTCCAAAGGTATCTATACATAATCTATAATTAATTTATATTTATACTATACTTAATATATACTATAATGAATAGTTATTTCAATCTATATATAAATAATTACACAGCCTAATAAAGAATATATTTAGAACTAATAAAACTACTTAAAAATAAAATATTTAAAACATAAAATAAATCAATTATGTAAAAAACATTAAATTAAATATACAAAAATACGTCTAAATGATGATTCACAAAAAAACCGCATGGGAAAGGAATTTTTAGATAGGTATGGAGTGTATTTAAGAGAGATGCGGAGAATATTGAATGAGGAGAAGGGGGGATTCTCTTTTATACGGAGCTGGGACAAAGGCGTCATCAGCGATGCCTCCATTCACCTATGCGTGAGCCCAATAACTACATCAGTAGTGTCACCTTTCGCCTTACCCAGAAGCAATAGGCAGCATCCCCCCACCGGCATTTCCCTATCATCGATATAGGCCAAAGTCTGTGCAGGGGAGGGAAGGCGGCATCACCAATGCTGCATTTGTGGCATATTTTTTATAAAACAATTATCCTCTACATTTTAAAAATTCACATAGAAAATGTATAAAAAACTCTTTCATATATATGGAATTGTAATTCTATGGAGATGAAGAGTCTTGAATTTGTAGTGTATGCTCATCCATATAGAGGTATTCTCCGAGTATAATTGTATCATTTCCAAAAATCTAGGGTTTTGGTTTGGATTCGGGAGGCTAGGGAGATACCCCCACAACTCCAACATGGGAGAATCCAACTCATTGTGAATCTCGATCGACCAACTAGAAATATTGAAGAACTACTAATTTTTCATTCTGGGACTCCTTCCCCATGATTTTTAGGAAATTATCACGAGTCCCAAATGATGAAAAATGATTTCATATTTAGCTTTGAAAATATATAAGGGAATTCTAGAACCCGGGATATGACAAAATTTTGGAAGAAACTCATAGATGAATTTTCCACCATGAGGATGGCCACTAATGTCAATATAAGGATTATTGATTCATCTTCCCTTAAGGGCTAGACACATAGGCACCCATGTATAGATGAGTTCTAACACTAAGTCCTTATTCTTCTTCTTTGTATCATCAATTCTAGGTAATTAATTACCTTAGAAGTGTTTGGAAGACTTCAAACAGAGACTAGGGCACCCAGAGCTTAATTATGAGTTTTGGAAAATTTATCCCTAAAAATGGGGGTCCCACAGGTGGTATATATAGGCCACCTAAGGTTTGGTAGAAATTTCACTTATGGAGCACATGTTACATTCTTGCCTCATGTCTTGCGTTCAAGTGACTTGCGCGCCCAAGGACACCATTCATATATTCTTGCACACCTTAATGAAATTGTGAAATTCTTGATGTTTTCCCTCTTTTTTCCTGAGGTACTTCACATAGTCAATCTTTGGACTCTATGATAGAACCGAGTGTCAACAAAAGTCCCCCCTCGGAGTTGGATCCGAAAAAATAGGGTTTAACTTTGAGGTAAAGGAGAAGACCATTGATTTTGGGCACCCGCGTTGGAGGCACGCGGGTATGAGGTGTAGAGGTTGCGGCACACAAGTTTCTGGATCTCCTATAAATATAGGCATCACATCTCGCAAATCATCTATCTTTTGAACGCTTCCAACTCTCATCATGCAAGTGAGCTCTCATCGTGCATGTGTCATGGCATTTCAGTCGTCCACGCTTCTGTTCATTGTGTCGCTCTTCCTCAGTCTATTTCTGACTTGCGCGCTAGTACTAGCACGGTAAAACTTATTTGTCCGACATAGACTTGCGTGACAAAATTAGACTTGAACGCCTTAATTCCTTAACCATTTTTTTTATTTAATTACAAATTTAATGAAGAACCAACTTACGAAAATGTAAATTATTCGATCATTGTGAAGATTCAATGGCTCCCAGAAGAATTGGATGTGCTTATGAGTTTACTAGCCAGAGAATTGATGATATGATGAACATCGTTGGCCATGACTATTATGATATATGTGATAGTACTATACCAGATTTAGAAAAGTATTTGATGAAATATCATGTTAATTTCACACAGATCATTTACTTTCCTTTATATGGCCATGGTCATCTGCAAGGATTCAACTTTCCAGATGAAAAGAACTATATGCACGAGATACATTCATACTGCTACCGCTCTACTATGGATATGCTATGCATTAAGAGATGAATAAATGGCGTGAACATTCAAATTATTTCTCCACGCCATTTCCATATAGATATGAAAATGGAAAACCCATGGGCTGATATGTTTTCTGCTATTGGTTTGGGGAGATAAGACTACCATGACAGTAGAACAATATCTAAAAAGATTACTCTCTCCATATGGATGTTTAATTCAAATGCCCCATTCTCAAATCCATGTATCCATATTCCAAGTCTCTTGGATAGAAACAGAGTCACTGTTTGATAAGTAGAAAATTTTCTCAAACAGAACTCAAGAACATTCCTTTACAATTGTTCCATGAAGAGCAGATATCATTGGGTCTATTATTTTATCTAGTTGAATGAATGAATTCCAGGTGGCTGCTAATGAAGCTCGGGATGTTGTAAATCAAATGAAGAGTTATATTGAATGAATCATTTAATTCTTGAAAAATATTAGAGACTCCACTCTGGGGATGTTCTTCTATTTCTTGTGCATCATTGAAAAATACATTTCACCATCAATCATTTGTACATGCATCCTCATGAAAATTACTTATATATATTTTTTACCTATGGTAATGGTCCTAGTAAAAGAATAGTTTGATTTGTGCTAGGATTATACAAACATCCCACACAAACATTACATTTATTTGTTTCTAAATACTTTCAAAATCATAAAATATGTTTTTTTAGAAAGTTGGGACTCGACATTTATTCAAACATCTTTTACAATATCTCAATTTATTGAGTACCCTGTCTTTTGGTTGTAGTTTAATGTCTTACATGTTAGACATAAAAAAGGCTATTGTTCGAAGGTCGAATAGCTTTGACCAATTGGATTAAAAATGAATCATTTCCTTTAATCTGAGCGATGATTAAAAAAAATGCTAAAATGCATTTGAAGATGTATTTACTAAAAGTGAAGTAACAGATATTGGACAAACCCGTTAAGGGGTTGAATTATGCAGGTCTACTAATGGACATTGGCTTCATATTCAAATAATAGCATCTTTTGGATTACACGTCCATTAAGTATACTACATATTAAAGGCCACCTAGGGGAACATGCTACATAGTGATGCAATATAACTCTCAAAAACATTACTTTTATTTTTCTAAAATTCTTGTGGATGTTTATGGAAATTAAATTTTTCCGAAGCATAGATATTTTTGTATGGAGAGGGGAACTAGAATATAGAGAGGATATTCCCAGTCAAGATTGTAAAAGAATTAGATTAATATCACTCCTGTGAAGGTCAGTCCCAAATAAAGCGATGAAAAATATAAAACATAGACCTGAATACATTCAGATCATGAAAAAGAGTAAGGGCCAAACATGTTAAAAATGATTATTTTATGCAGATCCCTTCATATTGTCTTTAAGAACAATAATGACACAAGTGGTTTTCCTCCTAAGAATGAAATTACCACAATTTGAAAATCCCGTTAGGATGTTGAATTATGCTAGGAAACTTATGGGCATTGAATTAATAGTAAAAAATATCATCTTTTGGCTAACAGGTCTTTTAGTTTGACTACTTATGCAAGGCTCCCTAATGGGACGTGTTGCATAGTCAGGAAAAAAAATTCCCGAGTATCAGACATTATGTGACTAGAAGTCTAGAAAAGGGTTATGGAGATATGGATGTATTTAATGTTTGGAGTATGAAAAATGAAAATGGGTATTTTCCAATTCATGATAGAGATCAATAGACAAATGTTGACCATAATCATGTTGTGGCTCGGTCCGGAATTGAGATGCTGGACTTCACTACGTATCCCATAACAATTGGAATCAAGCCATAAGTAGTTCACGAAATATAGTTTAATGACACGTGGGATGATAGTGTAGGAGAACTTCGTCTAGGGTCATAGAGTTCGGACCATAATGAGGAATACACATTGTGTGTTTTATAAACCTGATGTTAATGAAGACGAGGTTTTTCATACCACATTCATGTTTTCATAGGGAGACTTTTCAACCAAGGGACCGAAAGTGGGATTTGGTGTTAGGACCAAAGACTTGGGGCCACGTCTGAGGGATGCTAAAATTTTCTTACGTATCCCATAAGGATGGAAATAAATCAATATGTAGTTCTTCAAATAACCTCTCTACAAATTTTGTACATGTGAAGGGTGAAAGGGGACATTAGTGCAATGATGGATGGATCCCAGATTAAAGGGTCAGGCATTCCCATGATTGTACGTATTCCTTGGAATATAACCTGATTGGGTATCAATGTTAATAATTATCCCCTCTCAGGTGAGGGTGTTGATGACTATTGTAGTGTATTGTCGTACAATACAAAAGTGCAAATATTTTAAATTCGTATGCATGGACCGATGCTGCTTTATTTAACGCCACACAGCTAGGACGTATTGCTATTTATTTTACCTTCTCGGAGTGAGTAAAATGTGGTTATATATAGTTTAATTGTATATATAATGGATGATGGTGAACCAATGTGAATATATTGGTTTTGGGGAGGGGGGGATTCACAGATCAACATCGTATGAGATGGAGATGAACTGATGTGAAGATGTTGGTTTTGGGCTTGATCCTTGGGAGGTTTCCTACGTACCCAGCATAGAAGGAAAGGATAAAAGTCCACATTGTTTGATTATGAATGAATTGGTGATCAATAAGTACTTGTATACAACAAGAAGATGATGTTGGGACTTACCTATAGTTAGCGGCCAAGGGAGGTTGTTATGGTTAATGTTTACTCTAATCTCACGTGAGTCATACTCTGTGTGAGAAACATGAGGTAGAAACAACCCTATATATGCACAGTTTAGTGTCATGTATGACATAAAAGAGACTGAACATAGTTTAACATCATATTGGGAAATTGATGGAGCTATGCGGTTTAATTTCATGCAGCAAGAACAAAAGGGACCATGCAGTTTAAAGTCGAGCAGTAAGGCCAAAAGGGACTATGCAGTTTAATGTATTGTAGTAAGGACTAATGGGACTATTCATTTTAAAGTTTGGTAGTAAGGACTAAATGGACTATGAATTTTAAAGTTATACAGCAAGGGCGAATGGGTCTATCATGTTTAAATTCATGTAATAAGTACTAAAGGGACAATGTAGTTTAAAGACTTGTTGTAAGGACTAAAGGGAATATTATGTTTAAAGTCTTGATGTAAGGACTAAAGGGACTATGTAGTTTATATTCTTGTTGAATGTACTAAAGGGACCATTCAGTTTAATGACTTTTAGTAAGAACTGATGGGAACATGCAATTTATAGTCCTGCAGTAAAGACTGAAGGGACTATGTAGTTCATAGTCTTGCAGTAAGGAATAAAAGGACTATGAAGCTTAAAGACGTTCTGTAAGGACTAATTTTGTATTTGTGTTAGAAAAATTACTTCTTCAGAAATCTGGCATTAGTTGGAGTCGTGATGAGTTCTCCATCCTTTGAGATTAAAGAATAAGCTCTACTGGAGTAGACCATATGTATGGAGTAAGGTCCGTCCCACATTGACTCAAGATTGGGTGGTTTCATTCCTAGTATAATTTTAGTAATGAGGAACAATACCAATTCTCCATGAATGAATGAATGAAGGCTAACTTTTTTGTTGAAAGATCGTGCTATTTGATTCTGATAGACTTCTATGTGGTCCATGGTGCACAATATTTTTTCATCTAATCGTTCCAATTCATCAAATTTCTTTTGAGATTGTTCATCTGTAGATGACTGATCAGAAATGGATACTATGATCGAATGTAATTGAACCACAATGGCCAAGATTTCATTGGTTGCTTATACCAATGAATATAGAGTTTACTGAGTAGCAGTGCGGGTGGTGGACCAATAATTCTATAAAAGAATGAAAAAGTTTATCATTCCAAGATTTGATATCTTTATCCACCAACATTTTTAGTATTTTTTGAAAATGTCTAAATGAATGCTTCTATATAGCCATTGGCCATTTCATGATACTGAGATGAATGGTTGGATTTGATGTTGTAATCATGATACAATTTACATACCATGTATGAACAATAAGTTGGTTCCATTGTCCATCAATACAGTATGAGGGACACCAAATCTGGTAATGATGTTAGACTTGATGAAGCTAACAATTGATTTTGAACTAACTTCATTGAGATGTATTTACTCTTCTGATTTGGAAAAAAAGTCAGTAGTAGTAAAAATATACTTAATATATTTAGATGTAGCTGAATGGTAAGGTCCTACTATATCTATTCCCCATGTTTCAAATGAACTTGATTATTTAGTTGTAAGAAGTAACTACGGGGGTTGATGAATGAAATTGGCATATACTTGGAAAAAATGTCAATTTTTAGTGAAATCAACACAATATTGTATCATTAATGGATTGAAGTATTGAAGCCCTCGAATTTGATCAGACATACTATGTCCAGACATGTGGGCACCACATACTCTTACATGTACTTCATTCTTGACAGCCATTTTCTCTTTACCATCAATACATCTGAAGAGAATTCCATCAAAACATCGCTTGTAGATAATTTTTTCAAGGTGATCTGGGATATCATAAAGAGTAAAATTTACCACACTTCGCCGGACTTGTTCTTTCCCAGATCTATCATGTGGGAGTGTTCCATATTGATTTTATTCCCAGATAGGTGTCATGCATCATGTAGTATGACCATATGGTTCAAAAAATGGGAATAATTTCATTGATTTCCTCTATTATGATGTGAACACAAGGTGAAACTGTATGAAGGAGGGCAATAGTGATTATTGTTTCTTCCTAATTTGGATCTTCCAGAGATGTGGCTACATTAGCCAGTGTATCAACATGGGCATTTTGTGATCGTCGAACATAAGAAAATTTCAGCTCTGAAGTAAATTCTTTCATTAACTCTCTAACGTAATCAAACAATGTGATTAACTCTTCATTTCTGATGGAATATTCCCCATTGAATTTGTTTTATTACCAAATCTGAGTCAAAATTTAACATTAAGTGATTCACTTATGCCATAAGCACCAAATGCAATCCTGTAATGAGAGCTTGGTATTATAATTCATTGTTATTACCACCTTCCAACAATAACATGGAATATGGTAGCACTACCTTTTCTAGGGAAATATGCACAATTACTAACCCATATTTTTTGAATTTATGATCTCTTTTTTTCTTCCCTGTTGGACTTCTGGAGGAACCATCAAATTACATTTCCCATGTTTGAGGATTATCTTGAATATAGAAGAATTACTCATCAGGATGTTCAATATCTAATGATGTATCTCCTAATGGAGGGTGTTAAGGAATGAAATCAGCTAGATCGTGGCCCATTTATGCCTTTTGAGACATATCCTGGATATCAAACTGCTGCAAAATAATTGTCCAACATGCCAGACATCCTGTAATCATAGGATGACTAAGGATAAATTTGAGCAGGTTATTGCGAGATACCGATTGGACCTCATGATGTTGCTGGTAGTGTCTCCAATTACTAACTACAAATACTAATGCTAGACAGCACTTTTCAATACTTGAATATCGAGTTTATACCTCACGCATAGTCCGAATGAGATAGTAAAGGTTGTTTTTATTCCCAGCATCATTCTTTTGGGCATCGAATGAACGCTATGATTTATCTAAAGTTGTCTCATAAAGAATAAGTGGTCTTCCTTAAACAGTTGGCATTAATACCGGTGGAATCAAGAAATATTTTTTGAGAATATTGAATGCTTCTTGACAATCTTTAGTCCACTTTTATGTGACTACCTTCTTCATTAATTGGTTGATGGGTTAATATATTCCTGCCAGATTGGTGATGAAGCACCGAAAATAGGACAATTATTCTTGAAGTCCTCTCAATTCCGTCAAATTTCGAGGATGTGTCATACCAAGGATTGGAGTTTTCTTCTCATTATCAACATCGATACCATGATGCCATACAATAGTGCCGATAAATTTTCCTGATGTTACCCCAAAAGCACATTTCAAGGGGTTCATCTTCAAATTCTGTTATTGAATTTTGTGGAATATGATTTTCAAATCAGAAATGTGATTATAACATTTTATGGATTTAACCACCAAATTATCCACATTACATAATTCAAATTTTCCAAAAAAGTGTTTGATGAATCGGTGCATGGGACGCCTATATGTTGTGCCTGTATTCTTTAGGAAAAAGGGAATTACTTGATATCAAAACACAATATGAAGGGCTGCGAAGGCTGCAGATTTTTTAACATCTGGAGCCATTTAGATATGAGTATACACAGAATATCCATCCATGAAGGAATGTGCTTCATAACCATTTGCTGCATAAATTCTGAGTTTTGTGAACAGAACTGGAAAATAATCCTTGGGACAATGCCGATTAATATCTCTGAAGTCATTGCAAGAACTAATTTTTCCATTCTTCTTTTTCACAGGTACAATATTAGCCAGCCATTTGGGAAATTGAACTTCTATGATGAAGTTAGACTTGATAATCTTATACACCTCAGCTTCAATTTTGGAGGCATAAGTTATGTGTGTTCATCTTACAGCTCACATGAATCCTCAATGTTCTTATTGAAAACCCAAATGATGAGTAGGAACATCATGATAAAGCACTAGAATTTCTGTGTAATTAAATGAAAATAAAACTCCATTTTTCTTTAGAAATAAAATATACATTTCTTCCTCATCAAGAGTCATGGATGCACTAATTAATGTAGGGTGTGGATCTTCTTTTTTAACCGTATTTATTTCTATGAGTTCATCCACAGTTGTGGAGATACCTTCTTCAAATGATGGAGGAGAATCACTACGATATTCCTGTTCTTCTTCAATATGTGTTACTTATTTTGTTTCTACTTTCATAGTATATGATGAAGCATTATTTCAATGACCAGGAGAGAAGTTAAAATTTGAACATCGTGATGAAGAGGCTACCATTTCTACCCCTATTGATGATTAATGATCTTCCATGGCTAATAAAGTGGAGATAATGGATTGAGAATCGACATCAACATTCATCTCTGACATTGCTATAACTTCTTATAGCCTAGTTGATAAAGTATAAAATTGTTGGATTTGAGCAGATTAAATGATGAAATATCCATTTGATCATTCATCATGGCTTGGTGAATCACCATTTTCTCCCATGATGTATGGCTTTATTGTCTTAATTAACATTATGGATATTTCCATAAGAGTGTTTGGATTTGGGTCTATCCCATCAATTTGACTAATAGGAAACACTTAATATGTACTCACATGTATTAATGGGTTTACTTGAATAAATTCCAAACCATGTGGATCATTAATTTTGGTAACCTCCTTTGTCATGGATTTCTCCTTTTCCTTCATGTGATAGAATTATGCCTCAATGTATTGAGATTCACATGTTTTGAATGGGGCTTTATCACCATAAAATGTCCTAATTTTACCATTGAAACAATATTTGAGACATTGATGTTATGATGAAGGCATAGCCACATGTTGATGTTGCAAAGGTAGTCCAAGAAAAATATTGAAGGCCATGTCATGACAAAAAACAATGAAATCTGAATTGGATACATGGTCCCCAAATAGAGTTCTGAATGTAATCTCCCCCAGAGGTACTTGTTCATTTTTTTCATATCCTTGAAACATCAAAGTAGAAGGAGATAAATATGATTCGGTGAGGCCCAATCGATGAAGTGTATGAATAGGGATGAGGATGAATCCTAAACCATTATCAATGAATTCTCGTCAGTTGTCTACATCATTGACCTTTCCAGATAAATAAAAATGTTTAATATGTCCATGCACAACATCATCTTCATCTTCTTCTGTAAAATATATCACAGCATGGCATTCTACAGGATCATTCTCTATATGGTACAATTCAGCCACAACAATTTAAATTTCGAATTCCCAAGGACTTGAAAAAGCCTCAATTAGTTCCTCCCATAGATCCTTTGATGTTTTCAAGTCATCTATAATTGATAAGTTCTCCAGTACATGGGCCAAATGATTCATGACATCATACATTTGGTCCAAAGGTCTTTATTTCCAAAACTGGAACATGTGGTTTCTCAGGTGCCTTAGTAGTTGATTCATTGGAAATATATGCATATTTTATCTGGGTAGCAGTTGGAAATACTCCTTCCATAGGCAGAATAAACCAACTAGCTCAATTTATTTGATGAGAGAAATAAGGTATAACCTATAACTGGCCTTCCAAGATAACTATGTCAGGACTTAATCTGCCCTGTGTGGTAGAACATTCTTTTTCTTGTTGAACCCATGCAAGGGCTATCCCATGAGTTTTTGCTGCATATATAGTTCTAGTAGTGGTAGGATTGGAATAGTGTCTTATTAAATATTCACATCTTCCCTTGTATCCTAGACCTCTGTAACTCCCTCTAATTCCTTTGTTTGATACAAGGGACTCTGGCTCATCATGATCTAAATTGTGACTAGTATACATATCTGTTAAGTGAATCATGTTAATAGAACCAATGATAAACTCTTCATCTGATGAAGACTCTACCTAATGAATTATTTCAGGCTGTACCATTTGGTGGGGCGGTGCCCATGCTTTTGAAGCAGATGGCATAAGATCTGCCAGAGTCATAGACAATGTTGGATTTTACACGAACTCATCAATTTCTTACTATTATTCTTTCTTCTAATTATGCATCTTCTTTGAAGATTTCCCTTCAGATGAAGGGGGTTTTGTTGTGACATTAATAGTAAAAGACACAATTGGTTGATTCAATTGTTTTCGTGATGGGACATGAGATAGGTAGATTGATTTTTGGACCATCCAATCATCATATTTCTGTGCATTATTACTTTTTAATTCATGAAACTCACCTTCTTCCTCTGGTTCACTAGTAGTAGCACATGCTAACTAGGCTGGAGAACCTTTCAGTTTTACCGGTCCAGAGTCCACCATCATTTTTTGTGGATTTTTGAAGATAGAACATTTTTGAATGGGAAGCACCAACATCTGATGAAATGAGAAATTGTTGTGGAGGACATCATCTCCTTCCTTGTTCGGCCTTTTGGGCCTTGGAAACTGAATCAAGGTGTTTTCCAGAGCTGAGATGAAGTAAACTGTAACTTTTTCATTTCGTAAAAAATAAACTTTTTTCTTCAAATTATTGAACTGTAACCACCATTAATCTTTTTGATCATCCTGACGAGGAATCCATTGTTGTTGACGTTCAGGAGGTGGATCCCTTTGATTTGATGAATTTCTTGAAGTGGAAATAGGTACAATTGCTTATTTAAGTACAACTATAGCAGTATATGCTCAACACAATCTCATTCCTAGAACTAATGTGATTACAAGAGTTTTAGCCTCTTTCTTTGTAAGAGATTCTTCAATCTGATGAGTGACTGAAGTAAGGTCTCAAAACCCCCTTCTGTATTTCACAGGTATCAATGGTGTGCGTAATTCATCATGGAAATTTTATACACCGATTGAAAAAAATTATTCTTGACGGAGTGCTAAGCATAATGAATATGTTAATACCTTCTATCAAGTAATGAAATCTGAAACAGGTTCATTTTTGATTTTCTTACAATTGGTATCATTGGTAATTTTCATCTTTGGAAATGTTGAGATAAATTGAAGAAGGAATTTTTGACGGAGATCTTCCCACACAGTAATTGACTGGGATTGGAAATTCCGATACTCGAGAAAAGCAGGCCCTTGTAATGATTGTACAAACAACCTAGTATAACTGCTTACTTTTGTTGAGGAGTCTCAATCATAGGATCAAAACGAGAAACAAAATGTGTAATGTATTTTTTTGGATCTCCCAAACCATTATTAATTGAGAATTTGGTACTAGAGAAATTTGATGGGGGAGGAATTGCATCCACCCTTTTAGGGTAAGCTCTGTTTTCAGATTGAATTTGTGCATGCTTTCATTCCATAGCTTCCAACCGAGCTATTAATGACTCAATTGTAGTTATTAATTTTTGAGAAACATATGGTTGTTCTTGAACCATTGTAGGTGAAATAACTATTGTTTGGACGATTGTAGCAACTGAGACTGCCACTGATGGAAGTATTGTCATCTGTTGTTGCATATGACCAATAGGATTGGACCTATGAGGGTGTATTGGTAAAGGGGGGTATTCTTGATCCATCCCAGTAGCTGCAAAAAATTCCTTTGACTAACCAACTGCAATACACTTAGGAGGAATACTACCTTGATGTAGTTGCTCATTTAACCTCTCTAACCCCTTCATTTATTCATCCTATTGCGTTAACTGTTCCTATGATGAGATTGACTGGAATTAACCAAAGGAAGGGTGCAATGTAACCAGATTTTTAACCTTTTCTTTGAGATGTTCCTTTCTATTGTATTGAAGGGCATTACTCAAAGGAATATCTTGCCTCTGAGAAGCTATATACCTTTTAGTAAGCACACCTTCATCACTTAATTTTTTTTGTACAACTTCTTGAATACTAACTTCTTCATCGGGTTCATCTGAGTGAACATCTTGTTCTAGGGTTTCAGTGACAATGAAATTGATGACAATTATCGATGCATAATTACATTGGTGTTCAAGGTCGGGGACCACATATTCTTGAAGTTCTCCCCTCAGTGTGATGAGTGGAGGTTCGAGAGAGGGATTACACTTTCCCCCATGTTTTTCGGACCATTTGAAGTGTTGTAGTGGGTCGGTGAGGTGGATTACTAGCTAGCATTACCACCATAGCTACAAAGGGTGTACAGTGTCTTCCATGTTTCCCAGCTCTATTAGTATCTGCACGACGATTCACACGTCCTCGAGTGGGGAGAGCTAGATATCGGGGACGATGCAACATTCGTGGAGCAACCAGTGATGATCGAAGGACTAGAAGAGAAGGTGCTTCATGGATGAACCCTTCATTTGGTTTGAGTGTTGTGGAGACACGGTTGGCTTGAGGAACATAACTGGGAGCGAGAGACGTAGATGCACGCCCAATACCCATAGTTGTTTTATGTTTTGTTCTGTATTATTTATACTTGGTTGATGGAAAGTTTTTCCTTGATAATTATGGAATGTGTGGTTTTCCTTTTCTCTGGATGTGTGTGAAGTGGACTGAGATGTGTGGAGGGGAGGACCTAATCCATAGATAAGACACATTAAAGTGGATGCACCTAAACCTATGCGGGCAAGTCAGTACGTCCCAATGCAGATAGTATTTTAACATGGAGGAAGGGAAACCCCTCATCCACATGACAGAATGGTTTGGTCATTCGTTTTTCTTGGTTCCACATGGGAGAGGAGAGGTATGTTTGAGATTGTTCATGCGACAGATCGAGAATGTGTGCTACTTGGTAAAAAGGAGGTTTTCCATTAGAGGTATCATTCATGGGGGAGATGTTTGGACCCCCCTCCATTCTTTAGATTCTCGAAAACCAGAATGTTATGATTGGTATCTGACGTAATGTCCAGGACCTCTCCGGTTCATTCCTTTGTGAAATGTGGTGATGGAGGTGTTCCAGGAGGTCAACTGTGAAGACTAACCATGCAGGCAATTAATGTTAGATCTTAAAATTGTGGATATGAACTCTTTTTCTTCTAAATGGTTCGTTTAAGCCCCTAAGCATCCATAAATACGGATTACCCTTCCTTGTAGGTAGAAGAATCTCTCCCAAGTGTTTTGGAGGCGACCCAGAGGATTTTCATGGCAAATCGAATCTGGTTCCTTGAAGTATGTGATCGTTCCTTCTTGTTTTCTTAGATATACATTTCCTTCTCTCTCGGTTTCTTAGATCTATGCAAGTTATGGGTATATCTATGTGTGCGGATGTTGGTTATGAAATGATTTGGTACTGGTTGTGTTAGGGGAGGATATTTAAAGAAGATTCATGGAGAATCGACCTGATTTCATGAGCGTTCTTCAACCGTTGTTTTTTCGTCAACAAACATTAAGGTATGGATTCTCCATCGTCTCTCCTTTCTGTGTATCATGCGGGGTGGGTGTACTTTTGGTCATGTGGGAATGGATAAAGCGAATAATTAATGAAGATAGCAAACAGACATTTAAAGGGATAAAGGGAAGTGGTGTGATCGATATAATGATGTTCTGTTTTCATAATCTTCATTGATTATTATGTTGTGAATTATTTGGATGCATGCTTACTGAAAATATTTGGCTATTGGTGGTATCTCTATGTACCCTAATAAACTAATGTCTTCTGTGTGGATTAAATTCCTGTAATGTGGAAATTTATTAATCACGTGAACTCGGTGGATTAAATGGATGCCCAGTAAACATGAAACCTTGTGTGATCACCCCGGTTAACAAACAGAAAGAGGAAACAGATAAATGATGTTCATGAACATAGAAGATACCATGATATGTTTTGTATTGGGTATGTCTATCTTTTTGATTTTTCTTATGGGGAGATGTGGGTGAGGATGGGATCCTCTGTTGTGGCAGGGTTGTAGGTTGTGACTCTGCTTGCATCACAATTTGGGGTGGAATCCTCCACTGTTGGGAATCCTTATTTGTCCATGGTTCTGGGTATGTGGGGTTGTATCATGATGCCAACATTGGTACCAATACATGGAGGGATCTCACCTTGATGTGAACATAAAAGGGAACTTGGTGTGAATGATTAAATCGTTTTGGCGGTAACCTTTTCCCAAGGCATGTGATTATGCATTCTAGTTTCCAAGTATTGAAGAATTTATTAAATGGGTCACATGAATATGAAAACAACAAATGGGTTAATAGGTAGATTGGTTCTGGTATGTGTTGTGACTCGACTGTGAATATTGTACTTCAATGAAAAATGACAAGGTTGTACGTTCTTGGGATAGGTGTGGAACCCTAGGTTGGTATGAGTACTTTATATATATATATATGATTATAGTTTTTGTGTTTATTATTCACGCCTCACCCATGTGGAGAACTTACTGCCGAACACCACAATTTCATGGGGGAGGGTGTTTTTTCCAACACCCATATGAGTGGCTGGTTATTAGCCTTTTTTCTACTGCCTTTCCTGAATAGCCCAACTATCTTCGTGTAGGCTGGTATGGCCTGAAGTCCATTATTAGCCCAAGAATCTCTGGGCAGGGTAATGTGGTGTTTGGCCTACGTGTGTGCGGGTAGGTGGTTTCCCATGTGTCTTAGGGATGAGGCTTTGGTGTCTTCGGGCGTGGCAGTAGATTTTCTAGCACAGTTGTCTTCGGGCGTGGAGGTGGTTGTTCTGGCCTATGTGCTTGCGGTTGGATTAGTGGTTGTGGCCCTGGCGATTGCATGTCGGGTTTGGCAGTGGGACTGTGTGAGGATATGGCCTAGGTCTGTGCGTGCGGGGTGTGGCAGTGGGACTGCGGTGGGAATGACGGGATTGGTTCGATGCGAATGATGTCTTCAATAATCAGTGGGAATGTGGCACGGGGTACTCAAACATCTATGTGTTGTTACAATAAATTACTTGACTTATGTTATTTTGGGAGTGTGCCTTGGTGTGGCTCGGGTGGATAGTTTTCCTTTGTAGGTGTATTGGTTCTCTTTTATAACAGGGAATTAGAATGTCTCGCCCCTTGTGCACGAGAGTCTTTGTTTTTCCCAACTAGGTATACTTGTATACTCACCCTACAGATATAAAAATGATTTCAGTTTTCCAGGAGGATATCAGGGATCATGCAGGGTTGTACTAGCATGGACATTGGGACGATTACAATGGTTATTTTCTTTCTTTTGGTACTTTACCAATGTAGTCACTTAGTAATTTTTGGCTTTTACTTTTGCAGCATGCTTATGGGAGTGGTTTTCTTGTCTTTACATTTAATTACATTTTTGGTGTTGTTGGGTTTCATCATCTTATCTCTCGATCCTATTAAAGAAATGTGTAATGACTTCCATTTTGTGTGTGATTCTATACCCTTGGTGCTAGTCGCCACACTGGGACCTATTGAAGGCAGGTCTCGGGGGTCATTATCTCTCCTTCAACTTGAAGAAAAAAGGTTCTAGAAATCTGAGGACCCTTCCCTCATCTTGGTGAAGTAGGGTCATGACATTGGTGATTTTCCTTTGCAAGAATCAGTTTCATGCCTCCCATCATGGTTTTCTTGCAACAGGATGGCTGGATCCCAAGATTCAGGGATCTCTTCCTTCCCCATAATGAATGATTCTCTATCGGGTGGCAACAAGGATGTTGGCGATGTTGTGGATGGTACATAGAAGGTTTTTAACAAAAATAGTAAAAATTTATGGTCTGATGTTCACTCAGAGGACAACCTAATGGTGAATTCTTTAGATGAGAAGGATTTTATGGAAGTTGATGCACAACATATAAATGATGAACAGAACATTATTGAACAGAATGTTGCTTCACAAATTTATAAAGGTTATAAAATTCTTGATCATACAAGGACTATCAAAGAGCATCTCCTACCCAAAAAACTAAAAATAGGGGATTCCGCTTCCACTTACCATATAAACATTCCTTCACTAGGAATTTAGGATCATACTGTCTCAAAAAAGAATATTTTAGATCTCAAAGACATGTAAAATGTGAGAATAAATGAACAATGTGTAGAAGTATCCATTGAGGGATATCCTGAAGGGACTCTGTAGTCAACAGAGTCATGGAGACAATGGAATCATCCAAAAAATCATGGAAGAGGTCATAGACATGCTGAAAGGGGTTCTACAAAGGAACACACCAGATTATATTATATGGATCAAGCATTTTATGGGAGGGTTCATGGACTCGATCGTTGCTGCAGTCGTGGAAATGGATGAATGGTCACATTTTAGCTGTAAAAGCATCGAGATAAGTACTAGGTACTCTTGAATAAAAAGCCCTCTTAGTCCGAGTGGGTGACTATGGATGATTATGATCACTCTAACAATTTATATGATGTAATATCATTTGACATGTAGTCTAGCATTATGGATGAGGGAATGTGTCATTGTGTGATCCCTTCCTTATTTCACCCACATTTGACATCATGCAATTTTAATAAATTTTTATGAGCCAGATCACCACTCTCCTAATCCCTTTGAATAAATATGAAAAATATATTTATTATAATTTTATAATTATTAAAATAAATAAATTATTTATTTATAATTATAACTATAAATATATATATATTTAATTATCCTTATAAATAATATAATTATAAATAAATATTCATTTATATATAGTTATAATTATAAATAAATAATTTTTTATTAAAATAATAATAAATTTATAATAAATAAATTTATTACATTTATAATTTTGTAAAAATATATAATTAATATATATATTATATTATATAATTATAAATAAAAATTTATTTATTATAATTTTATTATTTTTTACATATATATATTATAAATATAATTTTAAATATAATTATAAATATAATTATAAATATAAAGGAGTCCATATATCATCTCTCTCAACAATTGTGGGATCATCGATGGAATTTAGGGTTCCACTACAATGGTGTCAATGGAAGAAGAATTCCTCACAGAAGGGTGGTTTGATGTTCAATGATTTGATGCTTTTGGGAAGGAGGGATGGAAGAAGTATGTGTGTCGTGGAATGGATGTGGAAACCCTTGAACACTGATCTATTAGCGTGGGATAGAGATCCAGTGTTCTTCGATGTTAGTGAATTGTTTCTCTTGTGAGGGATAATAAGGGCATAGTTTGAGAACACCTTGAATTATGTATGAACTTGATCATTTCCTCTATCTTCTTATTGAGAGGTTCATCGCCCTATATGATTTGGGATTTATCCAATCACCTCTATCATATTAGGGGTTTTTTGACTGCAAATGAGTCTCAATGGGATGTAACTTTTTCCAACTTATCTTCCCTTATGATGTGATGAAAATGAGTGACCGGGACTTTTACCTTTACTCCCTTATGCCAAGACTGTTTCACATCTATGAATTTTACTTCAATTTCAATATAATGGAGGGTAGTAACTACTCAGCGTAGTTGGGGGTGAATGGGTTTTTCCTCATCTTTTTATATTGGAATCATAAATTTCATTAGAATAATGCTATGTTTAACGGCATACCCGTTAATATGGACAAGGAAAAAATATATAATGAATCATCATTATGCACAACATTTTTTTGAAGTATATGTGCATGATCCTCTGTTTTACAATATGTTTTATCCAATGATGATGATTTACAGGAGTTTCATATAGAATAAGAAGGAATCCCTCATTTATGACTATATTATAAGGTGAGTGGGCATGATAAGAGGAACAAATAGTGACATATAATTTTTTCCATCTTATCTGTTCGTGGAAATTGTTAAATCACGTTCCTTAAGTTATTTATGAAGTTATTTGATATAAAGGATTTGAAAATATAGTAGGCGAAGATTTATAACCCTGAGTTGTATTAAGAGAAGCTAGGAATTGAGAATCTAGGACCTTATAATACCTTTTCTATAGGTGTTATCCAATTGTTGTGGGAGACTGATCATGTGCACTGTGGAACAATGATTTCACAGTATCCTCTTGTAGTGGCCCCTAAGCATGTCACACCAATGGGTGACCTGAGATCATAATGAACTACGAAATCATTGGTTGATATATTGGCTGAGGTAGATTTAGTTATGGATTTTGGTCCTCTATAAGGTTCTCGAGCATAGAAGATTCATGATAGTGTGATTACACATGCTGTAATGTAGAGAAATCATATGTTTCATCATTTCTAATATGAGATAGTACATTATTAGTTTAATAGAGATACTGATTCAAAATAACTCACTGACCTTCATTTAAGATAGGAAAAAAAAATTAATGAAAGGGAATACGAAGTAAAGAATACATTTTTTGATGAGGAGGCCTTTCAACATATCAATCCTTGAAAATCCATATTATATTTTTCTATTTAGAATGTGAAGGATCCTCCAGCCCAAACACATGATCCTTTACTAGTTGAGAATCCAAGAGATGCTAAGAATAATGTCTGGTCACATAACAACCATGTTCTTTATTTCACATTAAAATATGATTTATTACATTACAGTAAACCTAATATGTCCTCAACGATCGATAAGTCTAGTGTATTTGGTAATTAGGTTCATATCAGAAAATCATGAACTTGGGATACAACAACATTATTAAAAATATCTTTAACCTGATTCTAAAATTCCAAGGATTTTTTTACAACTTCACAGGATACCCTGGGGAAATACATAATAGAGGGGTGAGATACAAATCCCATTAAGGGAATAAAAATGTAAAAATATGAATTCAATAATACATGTAAGAAAACATGCATATAAATGGGGAGAAAGAGAGTAAAAATCGTAAAAATGAACAATGATACATGATATTACATGATAATCATAAAGACAACATATGAAATGTAGCAATAACATTAAAACACTACATCATAAACATAGGTCGAGGATAAATTTCCAAGTCATCATGGTTGAAAAAGTATCACTAATGAATCAGGTTCCCTCTCTATCCCAACATGATGTCTGATGATCCAAACATTACCCAACGCATTGGAGAGATATATAATTTCAAGCACATCCTTAACATTCAGTTCGTTCTCATGGTTAATTGTGCCACATAATTCATAAAACATGGTTTCAATCATCATCATATTTCATTCCAAGACATTGTATGTGGAATACATACATGTATGTCCCATTTTAAAGAGGTAAGATAGTCTATCGGTGAATACCCTTGATTGGAAATTGGTATGGTATTCACTAAAAAAATATTGAACGGAAAATAATGGTTAAATATCTACAACATCACGAAATCAAATAAAAATTCATTAATTGGGTTGATGAGAGAGAAAGGGGTCTCTAATAATTTGAACATCAATTTTATATTAAGGGTTATATGGAATAAAGTATCCCATCATATGTAAATTATGATAAAAGACATAAGGTAAATAGGATACTTGAATAAAGAGGGTAACAGAAAACATATCTCACTTGAGTATGTGACTCCAAATAAATGGGATGGGTTTCTTGAGAGCATATGGAACCTTGGGAGGTATCTAGATAGTGAATGGAAGAATATGGAAGTTTTAACGGATTCAGAGTGAAGATAAATTGTAACATCCTGGTTTTTTAGAGACCTTTTTTTCTTGATTAAATTAAATTTTCATTTATTTCATACAATGCACTAAATAAAAAATTCCATTCACATGAAAACATATCGACATATGAATTGGTTTATATTAAATTCAACTGCTTCTTGGCTATGTTAAATGAAACAATGATGTTTCCACAAAATATAATTTTATTTTAATAATTATTTATGTGAGATAATAATAACATATCCATTAACATAGTAAAATGAATTGTAATAACAACATTTCTTTTTTTTTATAATAGTTTTGTATTAATTAAACACATTTATAATGAAATATATTTTTTTAAGTCATAATATGTTTATAAATATTATTTTTTAAAAATAAATAATTTATATTAATTTATTCATAAAACAATACAATTAATTTCAGGAACAATTTAAAATTTATATTGATAAAATAAAATTCATTTTTCGAGTGAATAGAGAAAAATACCATATGTTAAATCAAATTTTATTTTTTCAACTAATTTATTTTTAGGGAATTATTATTTTTCAAGTTAGTTAAAATGTTTAATTATATCATATTTTAATCAATGAACCCAATTTTTTTAATTTTTTTAATTATCGCTTTCAAATTTAATATAAAAAGTTAGAAAAAGTTTGATCATTTTTCATTAAAAAGCCTACTATGTTGTCCCATTAGTAGGATCAATAATAAATTAGTTTCTATATATTATATGATTGGATTTTGGAATCATAATAATTTCTAATTTCTAATACGGTCAAATAAATTTTTAATAAAAAATATTAGTGATATTAATTAAAAATGTAAAATGAATATTGTAAAATTAATCGAAACAATGGAATACACCTCAATTTTTAGGGCTCAAATGACTTATTAACTTTTCCAAACCACATTTTATAGCCTTTAATCAGCAATTACTCTTCCATTATAGTGTTTTTTTTGTATTAGATGACTGTTTTATGGTAAAAATGTAGTTAATCATAACTTTTTTTCAAAAATACCAACTGACTCATTTCCCTCCCCTATAATAGGACACCTCATATCCCCATTTATCACACCTATAAAATCACTTTGGTTTTAAAAAAAAATACTAATTACACATCCCAAAGTTCCTATATTATTCCTTGAATCCTTTACATGGGAATAATGCAATCCAAGTAATCCTTTGGGCACAAACCAATAAAAGTTACCCGATTAAGAGGTAACATATTCTCTCAAACTACTTTTTTTAATTATATTTATCCTCCCCATCCACTCTCCTTAGTCCTGGATTGTATAGAAAAACCAATATCATCAAAATAATTATATATTGTTCTTCTATTTTTGAGACCTACACCTACCCACACATCCATGTAATGGGTAATGATCATATTTTTTATGTGTATGATGAACAACTGCCTAACTAAATGATGAATGTTCCTTTTTTCATTACCGCCACTCAGGTTGAATGTTATTACGAAAATTAAGTTTATATATTCTATATATTATATTAATTATTCCATTTAGATTTTATATTCCTTTTATAATTTATATCCCTTTAATTAACATTTCATTAAATTATGATAATTTAGTTAGAAGTGTGGACTAAATCCCCCTCAAAGCGATGTGATTCATTCACACACTAGATAGAATAATTATATAAGTATAATTACTGCAGATTTAACAATTTAAGACACCTGCGAAGAAAAAAGTTGATATTAACATAAATGAAACATTAACATAGAATTGTTAACAAGTGGGTAATATATGTTCTTAATAAAAACAAGTATTGAATTAGATATTATAATATGGTTTTGTTAAATATGTAAAATAAATTTCTATTTATTATATAGGTGGTTTCAATGTGTACAACATGAGTCAAGACACATGGTAAGGGGATATCATATCACATTTTATTTTCATTAGATACATGTTTTATTCAACAACCATTCCTTTTTTGTGGTGTTTATAATTCCCAAAGAATTTTTAAATGATTATTATAGATAAATATATTGGTATTAACATATACATTATATGATCCTTATTTCATAGTATTTACATTTCAAAAAATACCAAATCTTTAAATTAACATTGTTTCAGTTTTTCTTCTTTGAGACTCATGTTTTGTTATGCACCTAAATTAATTTCAAGGTGTATCTGATTCTATTTTACATGTTATATAGTTAATATAATTATTTAAATAATATTCTAGGCTTAATATAATTTCATTTTAGTACATAGATTGTACAATTCCATGCTACATAGTGATAAGAGTTTATTGAAATAATCTCATCGAACTTCGATATTGTTTATGACTATAATCCAATTAATGAAATATCATGATGCATCTCTCATGAAAACAAATGAATTTTCTTCTAATCTAGTTATTCATTATATACTTTTGTATTAGAAACATTGTTTCAATCTTTGGTACTTAATATATTATTTTCAAGTAAAATATGATCGCCTCTATCTTCATTCATAAATCTACTATATTCAAAATCATGTTTTAAAAAATGTTTTCAAAAGATATTTGTAAAAAATTTCCATGGAAAAATGGATTTTAAAAACGTTTTAAAATGTTCAATGATTTCATTTTATGTTTCAAAAAATGTTTTTAAATAGAAAGGTTTTCAAAAGGATTTATTTTTAAATGTGTTTTTCAATTCAGAATGGATATTTTCCTCATGAAATGTTTTTAATGATTTTTCATAACTATTTAACATCTACGACAACATACATTGGTTTTACTCATGCGTTTCAAGGGAAATTATTTGTTGTTTCCATTAATATTATGATTTAGTGATTATAAAATCTATTTTTTACAGATTTTATGATATGATAACCTGTTTATAGTATACATTTAATTTCATGGCTTATGATATGATTATTTATGATCTTGTGCTACATGTATGAATGATTTCATTATGATATGAGTGGGACCTATATCTCCCTATAATGCTTTGGGAAATTATTGTTATCTCATGTGATAGAATAATTTGTTCTTGGTAATGCAACATTACTAATATGATTGAAATGGGAGCGAATAGTGACAAACTTGATGGTATGGGGTGTGAACTCTAACTAATATGATTTTTTTGGGAGTGATGTCTTGGATACTATGGAAAAAATATTATATTATTATTTGTTTTCACTAATTACATGTTTTATTACTATGTCATAACCTCGTGGATAATGTTATTTATTTCATTCTCATTCATGTCTTATGAACATTCATTCTTTATGGAATGATTCTTGAATATGATCTTTGATGTTCTGGTTACGATCTTCTATTTTTATGATCATGTTCCCATACCCATTTGATCATGATTATTATTAAATATCTCACTTGTTTACCATAATAAGAATTTTATCTCACCCATTTTTACGTTTCCTTTCCCATGTTATGTAAATTTGTTTATGTTTTAGATGTCATATAATTATTCTATTCAATAATAACCTAGTTGGTGGTAGTATCTCTCACTTATTTATTAGTGTTTCTGTTTCCATGATTCCAAAGGTACTATTCTAGTAATATCATGGGTAGTCTGTTTGAATAATTTTTATGTATTCTTCAAATGTTATGTAACGTTAATTTATGAATATACTGGGTAGATATTGTTGGTATTAATGAAATGTTTCAGTTATCCTATGTAATATAGGATGATAAAACATTAGTGATAACCCTAATGATATGTATAATTATATCTATAAGGATTAATAAAAGTATAAGACGATTCAATGGAATTTGGTTAAAGGATAGAGTAAGTAGTTTCCAAAATATAAATCATTTTATGTATATTATAAGTGGATGTGGCTCCATCATAGATTCATCTAAGGGTAAAAACTCAAACAAGATGTTTTGGGCCGGACTCGGGGTAATCTACTATATGAAAATGCTCCTTACTATATATCCGGTATGAAACATACGGGGGATATGTTCTTGGAATTCATAAACTCTTCATGAAAATTCATAATGGATTTAAATATATTTTATCTTTGAACAACATAAAAAAACCTATGGTGCCATTAATTAAGGAAGGTTTCATAATTTATACATCATATAATTGACTTTTCATGATTAAGTGGTTCTAAAATTTGATAATTGTTACTTACTCAATTATTCTGGTTTTGGTCAATGGCTGCAATCTAATGGAATTGAGTTAGTGGGTATTGTGATGGAAATTCAACATTTTTCCTCCGGATCAACCAAATTCTATGGGATGTGGAATAGAAAACAATATTTATATGCAAACATAGATTTCTCAAGATATAAATCATGGTGGAATTAAAAATGTGAAAATGAGGGAACAACATTCTATTGAGTCTCTCATGAGGCATGGTCGACCATCTTTCATAGGGTCTGTTGATCCACTAGATTCAAAACAATATATTAGTACTACATAAAATATATTCTTCATTATTTAGTGTTTATA
This sequence comes from Viscum album, assembly GCA_963277665.1. NCBI lineage: Eukaryota > Viridiplantae > Streptophyta > Magnoliopsida > Santalales > Viscaceae > Viscum > Viscum album. The sequence continues at coordinate 694,395,181 of OY728152.1, forward strand.
GAATGATAAATTCAATATTACAATTTATTAGTTAGAATCTGAAAGAGATCAGTGGTGGACTCTAATCAATAATACAAGGAAGAATGAATAGATTGAATCCATGGATTAGGATGTGTTCCAGAACTTATTTTTCAATATGTAAATTCCTTAGTTACTTCATACCATGATGGAGAAATATTTCCTCGAGTTGAATCATTTTTATGATGAGTCGATTGTCACCAACAAATATATTTTTATGAGGCATGTGAGTTATTATTCAAGTAATATCATCAAACCTGAATGTAATGTTATAATGTTCTTCAGTTTCATAAATCCAAGTCTCATAAAGGTGTTTTCTGTAAGATACTATAGTAGCTACGGAGATATTTTTCATTGTGATATGAAGGATAAAATGGAGGATAGAGAAATGTATCAACCTCATTGTTATTCAAATAATAGGAAGATGAAATATAATATAAAATCATAAATCCATGATGAGAATAAGATTAGCTTTCTCTTAAACTCTAAATGTGGGATGAAGCATGGATGAAATTTCCTTAATGTTTATAATATATGTTTTATGTGGTGAAGGGAATTCCATAGAGAATTTGATTTCCAAAGTGATTATAATAAGCTATAAAACGGTGTGAATGTGGAAAAAGCGCCATAAAATGAACCCCCTATGACTAATTGATTCATATGTAAGGAGAATGGTATTTATACTATCCACAATCCAATCCCAAGTGTTTGTGATTCTTAATAATGTCGGAAACCCTTTAAGTTGATGGATATGGGGAAATATCATGCAATAACTATTTCTGATGAGTGGTGTGATAACGACATTGTAAAAGATAAACCTATCATCCACTATATAACTGATAATGTAATTTTATTATTCTCGATATAACCACTTTTTCATATCTAAATAATTTTCATATGGTCATAAGGATCCACCAAAACAATTAGATGTGGAATTAGCTATTAAAACCCCTAATGGTATGATTATTTCATCTCATGTATATTATTTCTTTCTAGTTTATGTTTTTGGGAATGTGCATCTGATAAATCGTTCCATTATTCCTTAGGTTGAATTTAATGACATATTAGGAATGGATTGGGTCTGTCAGTATGAATTCCACGTCAATAGTTTAGGATGTGATGATATGTTTTATGTTTCAAACCCTCTTATGATCATCCATCAATGTAATAATAAGCATGATGTTCTTGTGGATATTACATCTGGTGTATGGGTCATAATTCTGATTCAAAAGGGTTATTTATGTCAAATATTTAAGTATAAAATAGAAATTGATGATATTTCTATTGTTCGAGAACTTTTGGATTTCATTCCATATGTGTTTAGTAGCCCTCCAAAAAAATGTGAAGATGGGTTCTCAATAGAACTCATACCTGGTTCCAAACCAGTTTCAATGAATCCTTATAGAATAGCTCTGATTTAGCTACAATATTTGAAGTAGAAGCTCGATGAAAACCATGATAAATGATTCATATTGACATGTGTGTCACCATAGGGTGCACCATTTACTTTTATGAAAAATAAATATGGATCAATTGGACTCTTTATTGATTATTGGGAATTGATAAATATCACAATCATGAATAAGTATAATCTCCCTAGTATTGATGAATTCTTTAATAACCTACATGGATCTCAATACATATCCACGATTGACATTAATTATGTATATCATTAATTGAGGGTGATGAAAGAGGATATTCCAAAGACAAAATTCCAGACTATATATGGCAATATAATTATATAGTGATGACTTTTGGTCTTACTGACTCCACTGATATCATCATGGATTTAATGAATAGAGTCTTCATAGATTAACTCAGTCAGTTATTGGTAGTCTATATAGATGATTTTCTTATCTATTTAAAGATAATGTAAGAGCATGAATATCAAATTAGAATAGTACTAATGACCCTAAGGAATGAGAAACAAAATGAATATTTTACAAATTATAAATTCTAAATACAAATGGTTTCATTTTTGGGTCACATAATATCAAGAGAAGGTATAGCAGTAGATCCATTATAGACAGAGGTAATTGAAGAATAACCTAAAACAACCATGGTGACTAAGATCCACATATATCTTGGTTTATATGGATAAAATCAACGGGTTGTGGAGAATTTATCAGAACTATTTAATCCTCTATCCAGGTAACCGTGGAAGGGTTTCTAGTTCTTCTCGATGGAATGATGCGAGGAAATTTTCATGGAACTAAATAGATGGTTTTCATTGAAATTGTGCATACATATCCCTATAGTTGAGAAGGGTTCATAATCTAATGAGATGTATCCAATATGGGATTTGTATGTGTTCTTATAAATAATGACATTGTTATCTCTTATGCATCACAACTGTTGAATTTTCATGAGAAAAATTACCCAACTCATTATTTGGTGTTAGTAGTAGTAATACTTAAATTAATGATTTAGAGGAATTATATTTTTTGGATAAATATGTGATATTTATACCGATCATAAAAGTATACAATATATATTAAAATATAAGGAGTTGAACATGTTTTGGAGAATATGTATTCTGTTGATAAAGGATTACAACATATCATTAAATTACCACCCTGGGAAAATTGATCAAGATGGATGATTCACTGAGTCAGATGGATCATGCTATCATACACATGATGTGGATAACCAAAGATCCTATTTTTTGGATTTTCAAAAGATATATCTAGAAATATTTATGGAATGGGGAAAATATTATCTTTATCAAATGTTTGATTAAACCTCTATCTAAGTGATGATTTAAGAGGATTGGATGGAAGATGTAGAGCTTCAAAAGAAATTAAAAAATGTTCCAATGATTTACCTTGATCGAGATGGAATGATGTGTTTTAGAAATAGTGTATATGTTCCTTCTATACCAGATTTTATGAATGAGCTGCTAGTGGAATCTCATAGTTCGTCATTCTCTATTCATCATGGATGTAGGAAGATGCATATGGATTTTAAATAATACTTCTACTGGAATGTAACGAAGAGAGATATCCCGGGGGTTTAAATTTGGTTCTTGGCTTGTGAAACTGTTAAGGCTAAAAGAAAAAATTCAAATGGGTTGTTTCATCCATTACACATACAATAACTGAAATGTGAAGACCTCACTATGTATTTTTTTCATTAGACTACACAAAATTTATAAATGGTTTTCTTTATATGGTTTGTAGATTATCACCCTAATAAGCCATCACAGTTCTTCACAATTAGACGATACTTTTCAATTGATCATCTTGATAGGATATATGATAATGAATTAGTAAGGTTGCAAGGAGTGCCACATTATATTGTACCAAATCAGGCTGTGAGGTTCACCTCAGAGTTCTAGAGAAGACTTCTGCTAGAACACGATACAGAATTGAATATCATCAGTACTTATAATCCTTAGACAGATGGTGAATATGAATAATCATTTCAATCCCTAGTGGATATGTTGATATATTATTTATTATATTTCAAAGGTGGTTCTGATAAAAAAAATCCTATATCTGAGTTTTCATACAACAACAACATTCACTCAAGCATTCATATGGCACAATATGAAGACCAATATGGGATGAAATCTAGATCAACAATGTGATGGGATGATTTTCGAGTAATAAATATGTTGAGACCTGATATAGATGAGGAAATGGATGAGAAGGTTAGAAACATTCAGTTTCATATCAAGGAAGCTCATGTTGGTAGAAAACTAATGATGTAAATCGTTGGCATGTTATTGAATTTGAAGTTGGTGAAAAGTTGTTTCTATTAATCTCTTCCTATAAGAAGGATATATGAATCAATAATAAAGGGAAACTAATATATATTTTTATAGGTTCCTTTAAAATTCATTATCTCATCAGGATGGTAGCTCATTGATTGTAACATCATCAAAATCTATCCCATGTATGTGATGTGTTCCATGTATCTCTTTTAAGGAAGTACATACCTACCACATCTCTTATACCAAACAATGAGAACAAAATCCACATTCATGCGTGGGCGTTTCTCTGATGTTTCGAGGTAGGTGGTTATTTTGTTTGAGAATTTTTTGGATTAACTCTTCCACTTACTTGAAATTACATGAACAACTTGGGTCAACCGACTAACTAGTTGGCCCGTGATTCATTCAACATTGTAGGAGGTTACTGCATGGAATCTTATGGGATTTATATTGTTTTTTAATTAAATTGGTATTAAACCCTTAAAATTACTCATGTTATGTGATAACATAGAGGGATAAGGTCTAACGAACTCGGCTCAAACCCTCATCTAAATTTGTGTCACATCATTGTGCCACAATTGAAGACTGGTGGCGTGATGACACCGACTGGTTAAGTGGTTAATAGTTCATCGAGACACACTGCTTGAGAAGATAGCATCACAAAGACGGGGAGGTTTTCAGAGTGGATTTCCCCATCTAGCTGCAGAGGAGGTGAGGCGTGATGTCACAAACCATAGATGAATAAATAGGGTCATAGCTCTTCATCCTCAGAGGCCAGATGAGAGAATAGTTGACACACCAGGGGGCGTGATGGATCCGGAGAAGAGGAGGTGAGGGGAGCCCCTGGAGGCGCGCCTATACAGCATCATTTCTGCATCCTTATTTTTCTACGGTGAGAGAAAGGGGATTCTAGATCATCCAGTGACAATTGTATGGGGTGCGCGCCAGCGGCGGGTCTGGCGGAAAGGTCGTGACATGTCGTTCATGGAACAGAGGACCCACGTCCGCACATGGAACCTTGTGGGGATTCACCTCATTGCGTTGACCAACTGACGTGGCACTGCACCATTTCTCCCATAACCTAACACAGCAAATTTGGGTATCTCTAGCGGCCTCCACCTCTAGGCAGGTGGCGCGACCCGATCGGTCCAACGTACCGAGCTGCCACTCTGCAAGGTGACCCGCGGCCCAACAGCCTGACCCGCCACCTATAATTTTCAGGTCTACCTGATATGTGAAAGGTGACACAGGTTGACCTAGGTCTGCCCATGCAGATTCATATATGGCTGGCCTGACTAGGATGGATTTGACTCGGACCCAGTACCACCAATGAACACATAAAGGGCATTATCTTCTAAACAGGATGTCATTTTGATGAACAGTTTGGGGTGTCAGGGTTCGTGGAGTGAGAAAATTCTTTTTAATTAATCCATGAGAGTTTTGTAGAAACATGGATTATGACTGGGTAGGAACACACCTGAATCCAATTGGGCCCTCAGCTGTGAAATGCCAATAAGGAATAGACTAAGAGTCTGATTGAGGCACAGTTTGAAGAGTTGGAACCCTTACGACATGGAAGATCATCATGTTACTTATTGTGAATCTGTGTTCTAGTTGAAACATGACTAATGGTTTTGGTGAGCAGTTCAACCAAGTGCTCTATGTATGAATCCCAACAATTGGTTGAGACCTGAGAGCAGTTGACTTTTTGACTCGGAGGGACTCGACGACCACAGTAAGCGATGGGGATGAGTACCTCAGCAGGACACGGTGGGGAGGATACAAGGTACGCGATGCGGAGGAGTACCTATGGAGGCCATGGTGGGGGAGGGCCACTATGTGTGTCCTGACAGACCCATGGTACACGATGGGGTGGAGTACCTCTGTAGTTCATGGTCATTGGGAAGAATCTCTCTGTGACGCATCAGACCCATTGTACTCAATAGAGGAGGAGTTCTATAGCAGCCGAGGAGTTCGACGTTGGGACTGGAAATGTTACTTGATACTATCCCTAGATAATCTCAAGGCAGGCTATCAAAATTTATTGCCATCATGTGTCCGTCATCATCATAATCTTGTATCTCTATGGCGTATACCTGGTTTGAGTTTATACTATAATTGACTTGTGTTAATTGCCTTATGATTTGTGACTACGTAAAGATTTTTTTCCTTTGCATAGTTCTAGGAATCCTATTGGGTCTTGGGGTCCCAATTGAGTATGGTTATACTCACCCCTACACGAGATTCACCACCACCTTGTTGTGTACTGTGCAGACAATGTACATCATTGATCGATGCCGAGGGAACCAGTAAATGATGGTGCTCGGAGGTGGTCAATTTGGCATGACGTGACATAGAGAATAATTTTTGTTAGCTATAGCTACCATTCAGGTAGGATCCTAATAGGATGAACCAAGTGTTTGTTTCCCCTTTTTCAATTGTATTTCAATTTTTTTTTGTACTTGTACATTCCTAGTTAGACTTTTATTCTGGCCCCTTTCACTTTCAGTACTCTTTTATTATTGTAGTTTTCATCACAGTTTCTTCATGTTTTTTTCTCATACCTTGTGTTTGAACAGGTTTAATTCCAATGCCTTCTGGTTTAATGGAATACTCGTTTCAGTGCGAGTAGCTACCCCCTGGCCTAAGGAAGTCAGTCTTGGGATATTCACTGTAGGGGCCCCATGGGATGGGTCATGTTAATTCTCATTTTCATAATGTCGAAATACATTCATAACTGGTTCATTGTTTCCATTATCTCCATCTCCACCATGTAGTCCAATCCCTTACGAGAACTAAAATATTTGAACAAACAACCCCAAATAGAGAAAAAAAATCATCCTATATGAAAATAATTTTTATGTTACTAATAATATAGAGAAATAAATTAATCAAAAATATAAAACAATACATTAATTAAATTTATATTTTAAATTAAAACTACAAAATTTGAGTCATATTGGGTACACCATGTGTTAGATGAAGGTATGGTGGATTCCACAGAGTCTTTTTAACATAAAAAATCATCATTCTAGGTTATGTGACAATATTGTTGTTTTAGAAACCATAATATTGACTGTATTAGAGAATAAAAAAAATTACATAATCATGAGTGCATCATCCTTGTTGAGTGCATGATCAGAGTACAAGAGTGAAACAGAATTGTAAAAAAGTCATTTAATCATGATATTTGTGAATATTAAATAAAATAATTACAAAAAACGATAAGGAAATTAGCTAAAAATGTAGATAAAATGTTTATAAAATCTAAAAAATAAGTATTAAGTCACATATTTATTATATATGTCTAAAATTTGAGAACATTAACATGGTTTTGACTATTTGAATCATGTTTTAATATAAATGACACATTTTATTGAAAACATGTATTCAAGTCATACTGAATACATTTGTTGGTAGATTGACGTCTCTCCAATTACTACTCACGATAAATGAATTTTTGATCAGTTTCCTAATGATGGAGAACAATTTTTGCTCATTTTCACAGTTTCGATTATGTTTTAAACTAATATGAAACTTTTTTCATTATATATTTATAATTAAATAATAATTTCTAAAATTTATTATATTTATCTATTTATAATTTAAAATAAATAATTTCATAAATATATTTTTAAATATATTTATAATTGTTTAGTTATAATAATAATTTTTTTATATCATTATATGTGTATCATAAATATAAATAAATATTAATATAATAAATATTTTCATGATTTAAATTAATGTATTATAATTTTATAATTATAAATATATTTAATCATTTAAATATATTTATTTTAATTTTATAATTATTTAAATATACACATATTTATTTAAAATTATAAATATACTTTTTAAGAAATTATAGCTATTTATTTATAATTATAAATTTTTAATTTTATAAATCTTGTAAATATACATTTAAAAATATATTTATTTAGAAATATTTATTTTCCTATATAGGTTTAACAATATTAGTGATTATATAACATTAAATGCATGAATGTTAAAAATAAGTGAAATTGAATAGTAAAAAATGATTAAAATTTTAAAATATTAAAAAGTATGTATGTTTTATTAATTATGCTAATAAATAAATAAATAAATAAATATATTTATTTAAATGAAGATTAATACCTATTGAAAATAATTAAAATTTGTAATAAAATATGTATGAATAAATATTAGAAAATGATTAAATAAGAATAAATATAATAAATATAAATAATATTAAAAATGAAAAAATATTAAAAACTGTAATAATATTATAATTCATTAAATAAAATTTAATGATTAAAAACATAATATACTAAATATATAATTTTACTAAATGAAATTTGAATTTGTATATTAAAAATCAAATAAAATGAATAAATATTAGGTGAATGTGTGTAACGTCCTGACCCGGGTCACCACTAAACTGGTGGCCCGACTGGTTGCCACATGACCTCAAGCTCGTCTCCCCGTACGCCTGAGGCTGCTGACAAGCAGTGAGGGTCTAAGAATATTAAGTGGGGATACTATACCCTCTTGTCAGAGGTGCACAATGATATATCGTGGTGCATGACAAACAATAGCGGATGTAGTAACTCATAAATGACAAACACCAGAAGACAAATAATACTAAATTTATAAAATCGGCTAATGCCAAATTATACATTAGATGCATGCATGCCATGATAATGATACAAATGTTGAAACTAGTGAACAAAACAACATGCCTTACAATCCAATACAGTAATAAATAATTAATGACACAAAGCCCCAACAGTGATCTCCTCAAGAACCCCGAGCATCAACTCGGTCCTCTAATCCTCTATCCCAAGTAAATTTAAACATCATAGTCCAGAAATAAAATATTATATACTCAGGAACCTAGAGTAATGGCAGCCTGAGTAGGGTGTGAGATATAAATCTCAGTATGCCGGGACCAACGATGTCTACCCCAAATCCTTAAATTTGATAAATAATTTAATACATGTGAAGGCATGCATGAAATAAAGTAAGCAGTACAATGTAACTATATACTCAAGTTCATGATTTATCCCTCTGGCGGTGCCTGAACCTGAACTATTCATTTTCATGCATACTCTTCAATTATTACATAATCATTTTTCATTTATAAATTACTCAAATCTTATTATGATAATCTTGAGATTCAGCCTACGCTAGACATCTCCCATATAAGTCACTCACTTTAGATGTCTCTAATGACCATCTAAATAATCAAGGTAAAGAACGAATCCAAGATTGTTCTTTAGCTTGGATAACACATAAATAGTTATTAAATTTAATCTTTCATATATTATTTCTTTGCTCGTCCACTAAAATTGTGATTCTCTGCAGGTTCCATCAACTATAGTTGTTCACCCAAATCATTAAAAGTTCTAAACCCTTTCTAATAAACAATTAACAAATCATCATGTCACAACAGCCTTTATTAAATATTAACTCATTTCATGAACGAACAATTGGATCCACAATCCAATGTTAATTAATGGGTGTAGAACGTCATGTCTTGCACCCTCGAGAGTATTCAGAGCATTAGTCCTTGTCTCACAACCCATGTGTATTTGGAGCATAATTCCATGTCCCATAAAATAATATTTGCTTGCATGCATGGTGTAGAACTCCATGTCTAGCACCCTGTGAGTATTTGGGGCATGTGTCCCTTTCTCACATACCTTCTATAAATCATACATATACATCTATCATTGATGTAGAATTCAATTTCTAACACCTTGTGAGAACTTGGAGCATCAGTCCCAGTCTCACAACCCATTCCTCAATCACACATATACTTTTATCATTGGTGTAGAATACCATCTCCAACACCAAAAAACCAAACTGTTAATTAATTCAATAATTAATTGACAACAGAAATCGCTCTACAGATTTTTCAACACTTAATTAACCATTCAACATCTAATTAATTAATAAAAAATTAACAATTAATTATTCTTATCAACCAAACTAATAATTAACATATCACCCATCCAAGACACCTTAATTCATGGAAAACTAATACACATCAAATTTACTCCTGGATAACAATCATAAAAATATAACAATTCAGAATCTTAATTTAATGAATGAAGATTAATTAATTCATCAATTAATTAATTAAATCTAATATCTTTAACCAATCATTAATTAGTTTAACATTAACCATTTAATATGTAACAATTAATTCAACCATTAATTGTTACTAGTTTCCAAATGATATACCGAACTTGTCAAATATTCAGTATTCCCAACAATCAGAAAAATCCACAATATCATTCTAACTCATTACATGATAATTAATTCTTCCAATAATTACCATATTAGTCATTATTCACATTCCAATTAATCAAATATTTAATCTTATCACTTTACTAAATTAGAAACCCTTTCATAAAATCCACTCATGATTGAGTCATCATTTATCTCATGTGGGAGACATTATTTAATAACATCAAAAGTTCCATGCAACGACATATCCTAATCAAGGTACTCACATTATCAATTTATAAAAAGGAGTTCAAATTCTCATATAATGGGTTAATGATTTGGGGCCCTACCTCAGGGTTTTGACGGAAACCAAAAAGAACGATGAACACTCAGGAGAAACGAGTTGATTCTTCAAGAACCCACCTAAGATCAGTTTTCCTAGAAAGGAAAAGGAAAAAACTCATCATACTTCTCATCCAAACACATAGATTTACCCATAACGGGCTTAGATCTATGAAAATGTGAGAAGAAAAGGTGTAGCTAAAAGTAGATCTATGAAACAAAAAAATAACGATGAATAACATCTACCTACCTCATGAAATAGGCTTCGATTCACCCAGAGAAGCCTTCAGATCGCCTCCAAAATGCATGGGAGTGGTTTTTTAAACATCAAGGGAGATACAACCCATGATATGGCCACATATCAGAAAAAAAAGAGATATATAAATGAAAAAATGAGTGATATCCAAAATTGAATATCTCAGTTATGTTCATGCGTAGTTAGTTAACATGGTTTGACAAACTGTGCTCTTACTGTGAGTTAGCTACTGCCTCTTCCACCCTTCTCGAACTGTTTGGATACACGGTTAGACAAATTGTGTGCCGCCTGTGCTGAAGTTGTAGCCTCCAAGACCAACTACACATTGTTTTGAAGCACTGGTAGACAAACCATGTGTCGCCCGTGTGACTTTCACTTTACCTCAAAAATTCAATCAATGTTCGAAAAAAATGACATCTTAAGGTGTTCCCACATGTGGAATAAAATTGCAGATCTTGGTTTAAAATGAAGGACCCTTTGATAAACTGAAAAAGAATTTCCGAAACATTCATAATTTTAACCTGGTTAAAAACATGGGATCATACATTATACCCACCATAAAAACATCTCATCCCCGAGAAACAATCAGAAACCACTACTAAAGCAACCGACCTACAAAGGCAATTTAATCTCGTTCGAAATAACTTGTTGTGTTCCCAATGCCAAACAGACCTTTATCCATTCTCGAACCTGATTAATAAGTATTTTTATCTAGATCCAAAGATAACACTAAATCTAAAACATCGAAACATATTTTATATCATTGGTTATTAGAGGGACCTTGTCCCCAAAAAAGGTTTAACCTTGATCAAACAACAGAACATGTTTCTCATGCTTCCCTAAAAGATGTTGCAGACCCAAAATCCAGTTTTTCTTTTCATCTGAAGACATTCATTTAAAGCTATTTCAAAACCATATTCCATTATAACAAATCCCATACCAAACATCTGGTAAATTTCCCAAGTCAAGACATCACAAGAATATTTTAAAAACAACTGTTCCAAAACATGAAATGGATGTATCCCATAGAATCAACACATCCCGCATAAAACCCAGATAAAAACTACTCATCAAGACCAATAACATTTAAAATGTTGCGGGGAACAAAAATGATGCTGTCGTAGTGTCTCCATGTAGAGTTCAACATAGAGGACATGGTCGTCGTGTCCAGAAGAGCGCACTAAAAGAAAATTGAGGTCATGAAGAATATGAGTCAAACCACTACCAGGAATCTCTGTTCTACAAGCTCAGAATCACCTGCCAACATAGTAATTATGAACAATGGAAAACCCCAAAAAAGAATTTCCCATGACATCTCATGAGAAGATCAGCCTCTCACCAGCGCGCTAGATTATCAACAAGATCGGCTTGTCAAAACACTCGCATCTTTTGAAAACCATTCCATCTATTGATATGAAACAAATCTTTAACACTCAAGTTACTCTACATGGAGTTGACCCGAGACCGAACTCAAAAGTACAAAAATACTTATTATGAAGTCATTTTTCCTCATACGTTGATTTTCCTGGATGACGCCATAACCGGTCATCCATTACTAAGAAGAAAGGATCAAACGACCAAAAAAGAAACCAGCCATGCCTAAGGAACGTCTAACCAGCTGAAAAAGAGCATTACTCGATGCTCCAGCCTACAAAACATTCAATAAACACATCTCCACCCGTTCAATCAATGTTTTATTGAAAACAGAATTCCTACATGGAAAAGGGCACCCAACAACTCCAAAAGATTGAGAAAATCCATAGCTCAAGCAAGGAATTAATGTTTTGAGGGTGCTATCGACAACAGGTTATCCCCTTATAAAGAAAATGTGTCAACCATATGGTGTGTCACTTCAAACAAGTCATTGGGCTCAAAAGTCGAACATAAGGACATTTCTATGGAGAAGAATGTATATGGAAGGTACTCATGCCTCCGTTCTATGGAAACTCAAGAGAATTCCGAATTACCCATTACATGAGGGTGTTAAATTATGGACACCACAATAGTTTTCATTTACATGCCTCTTATATTGAATAGAATTTAGTTTTTATTCATCAAAAAATTTACTCAAAACATCAAAGTAGTATTTTCAAAACACCCGTAGGAAAAACATGCATGTTTCTTAAAACACCATTTTAAAACATTTACATTAGTTGAAATCCAGAAATTTTTAGGAAACTTCTAAAAATACATTTATATTAAGAAGATAAGGCGACCTATGAGGATCTAATTTTAATCAACCTGGTTTATCTATAAGAAACCGAATTGTAAATGGACAGGTATTAAAATTTTAAACACCCAAATGGGTTATCTCTTAAAAACACTCCCCAACTGACCTAGTTGGGTCGAGTTGAATTTTAGATGCTAGACATTTGATTTCAGATCAATATTAAACATCTTTCACATTTATAAGCATTTCAAACGACATCACATCATCACATTTAATACGAGTCATCATTACCCATTTCAGGAATCACCCATACATTCCATGGATTAAAAATTCGCTCCCTTTTATCGATACCAATGTCAATTCAGAAATTAACCTGATCATCCTAATGGTACAAATTATATGGGTGACCACCTACCAATCGATAAGAAGACCATACTCCTAATCACTGAATATTGGCTCCCATTTATCAAAATCAACTGTTATTCAATATTTTATCTTTAGCAACCCTTTCACATATCAAAACTTCTCTTACATGTAAGAATAAGCAGTAACACAACAACATGCTATAACACGGATGCTTGTCACAAAAACAAAACATGTTAATAACCATGGCACAAGGGAATATAATCACTCAAGCATGTCAAATCTATCACTGTAACATGCTATGTAGATATGCAAGCCTAAGGAGATCAAACATGGAATTACACACAAGGAACACAATTTAAATTAGCATGCATCCTCCTTATGAAACTATATGGCAAGTTAAATTCATGACATTTAATTCTCTAAGTTCCTAAGATGATGCATGTATGAATATTCCTTTCCATACTAGCCCAAGAAAACTATTCTTTTTAATATTCTCAAAATCAATAAAAAATAGAAAATACACCAGTCAATCAAGGTGAAATCATAGCAATTGTAACATCTAATAAAACAAATATCAATTCCCATACCTAGCCACTTGTTCATTTCCCGTACATGAGGTAATTAGTCCCATGAACAACTCTTAACCCAAGTGCCGACACATTCCAAGCCTCTTGTATACCAACCCAAAAATATTAAGAAAAATTAAATTAAAGGAAACCTAAACCTTTGATACCACTTTGTAACGTCCCGACCCAGGTCATCTGAAAACCGGTGGCGGAACTGGTTGCCACAAGACATCAAGCGCGTCTCCCCATATGCCAGAGGCTGCTGACTAGCAGCAAGGGTGTAAGGATAGTCAGTGGGGAGACTATACCCTTTTATCGGAGTTGTACAACAGTATATCAGTGTGGATAACAAATAATAGAGGAAGCATTAACTCATAAATTACAATCAATGGAAGACCAATAATACTCATTTTATAAATGTGGCTAATGATAAATTATACAGCAGATGCATGCATGAAATTATAATGATACAAAAGTAGAAAAAAGTGAACAAATAATAATGCTTTACCATCTAACATAGAAATAAATAATAAATTACACAAATCCCCAAGGGAGATCTCCTCAACCATACCAAACAAATTCTTGGTCCTCTACTTCTATCTCCCTTGTAAATGCAAACAACATAGTCCTGCAACAAAATAGAACATGTTCGGGTTGCCAATGCAGTGGTGACCCGAGTAGGGTTTGAGATATAAATCTCAATAGGCCGAGACCACATTTTTATACACCAAATCTATAAATTTAATAAATAATTTAATACACTTGAAGGCATGCATAAAATAATTTAATCCTTATAATGTAACATTATATGAAATTACCTGCTTAAGCCCTCAGATGGTGCTAAAATATTATCAATTACACAAATCATATCAATTACTCAAATCTTATTATGAAATTATTATGTCTATATACATCCTCAAAATTAGTGATTCGCTCATGGGTTCGTCCACTAGTATTGGTTCACCCAATTCATTAAAAAGTCTAAACCCTTTTTAATAAACAATTCACAAATCTTCATGTCACAACATCCTTCATTAACCATTAACTAATTTCATGCAAGAACAATTGGACCCATAGTTCAATGATAATTAATGGGTGTAGAAATTCATGTCTCGCACCATTGTGAGTATTCGGATCATCAGTCAGTGTCTCACAGCCCATGTGTATTTGGAGCATCATACCCTATCCCATAAAATAATATTTTCTTGCAATATGGGCGTAGAACACCATGTCAATCACCCCATGAGTATTAGGAGCAATAATATCTATCTCACAACCCATCTATCAATCATACAATTAAATCTATAATTTGTGTAGAACACCATTTCTAACACCTTCTGAGTATTTGGAGCATCAGTCCGTGTCACACAACTCATTCATCAATCACACATATAAATTTATCATTGTTGAGGAATACCATGTCCAACACCACAAAACCAAAATTTTAACTAATTAAATAATTAATTAACTACACATATTACACTTTAGATAAGTCAACACTTATTTAACAATTCAACACCTAATTAATTATTAATAAACTAACAATTAATTATTCTTAGCAAGACAACTGAATAATTAACTCATCACTTAATTATCCAAATTCTATAACAAGTCTGAACCTATCCATTCAAACAGTGGTTCGTCTATGAATTTAACAATTCAGAAGAAAACTATAATCATCTCACACAACATATCTTATTCTCAAACAACACCATCCAGGAAAACATAAGGCATACAAAACTAATACGCATCAAAATTACTCCTAGCTAACAATCATAACAAACTATCAATTCACAATCATAATTTATTTCATGGAAATTAATTAATTCAATAATTAATTATTTAAAACTCATTTATTAATCCAATCATAAATTAGTTAACCATTAACCATTTAACATGTAATAATTAATCCTTACATTAATTATTACCAGTTTCCTAATTATATACCGAACATGTCAAAAATTCAATATTTTAAAAAAATAGTAAATGCCACATTTTCATTTCAACTCATTACTTGATAATTAATTTTTCCATTAATTACTAAATTAGAAACCCATGCTAAAAATCAATACATTATCAAGTCCTATTCTATATCATGTGGGAAACATTATTTAATTGAATCAAAAGTTCCATGCATCGACATATCTCAATAAATCTCATCACATTCTAAATTTATAACAAGGTTCTCATATTATCATATAAAGTGTTAATTATTTGGGACCCTACCTTGGGTTTTTGACGGAATCCACAAAGAACGACGAACCCTCAAGAGAAACGAGTTGATTCTTGAAGAACCCGCCATAGATTAGTTCTCCTAACAAGACCAATGAAGAAACTCATCATACATCTCATCCACACACTTAGATTTACCCATAACAGGTTTACATCTATTAAACCATGAGAAGAGAAGGTGTAGATAAAAGTTGACCTATGAAAAAAAAAACGACGATGAAAATCAACCTACCTCAAGAAATCATCTTTGAATTTCCAAGAGAAGCCTTCAGAATGCCTCCAGAATGGTTGGAAGAGGTTTTAAAACTTTAAAGGGCGATATATATTGAGTTATGGACTATTAGAAGGAAAAACTATTCATCTAATGTCAATAACGAGGGAGATCCACAATTTAAGGATTTCATTTAAGTGCATGCACGGTTAGTTCACACAGTTTGAGAAACCATGCGCTAACCTTGCGTTATCTACAGCCTCAGCCACCCTTCTCGCAATGTTTGGCCACACGTTTAGGCAAACTGTGCACTGCCCATGTGGAAGCTACTACCACCAATTCCATCTACGCACGGTTTGGCTGCACAGATAGACATATTGTGCGACGCTAGTGCGAATTTCCCTTTACCCCAAAAATTATATCAATGTTCTAAAAAAATGACATCTTTAGGTGATCCAATACATGGAATAAAATTCCAGAGCTCTGTTTAAAAGGAACGACCCGTTGATTAACCAAAAATGAATTTCAAAAACATTTGTAATTATATCCTGGTTCAAAACTTGGGATCTTACAATGTGTTTCTATATAAGATTTCCTTAATTACATAAATATTATTATGTGTGAAATTATTGTGTGTGCATAAATATAAAAATACATGTTTGATATTTTTTAAATTGAATAATGTCAATATATAATATGTAGAGACTATGAGTGAAATAAATAATAATATGAATGGGTAGATTTTAAGAAATAACTCTTAATAAGTATATAAGTAATTCAAAAAATTTAAAAATCAATATTTGTATATATTAAGGAAAACATGTTTTTTATATGAAATAAAGACATTAAAAAATAAATTTTAATGAATAAAATTGTATAAATAAATATTTAAAATGAGGAATTTCCTCATCAAGTATACCTTCAGCCCTGATTTTAAAAAAATATTTTATCACAGTATATGATTCTTAAAAAATTTAGTTTTTTAATAAAAAATAATGGTTAAACAATAAAATATGACTCCTCATTGTAATGTTCATACTAATTCAACATTTATTCACATTTTAATATTAAATTGGTCTATATTTATTTTTTTAATATGATATAATAGTATTTTTATTGAAATTTTAACCATATTAACATTGTGTGTCATCCCACATCTTGAAAAATGGAACTCATCTCTCCTAGAAATGGATTCAATTATAAATGATTTATTATAATCACAATTATTTTGGTTAGATTTAATGTCATTATTATTTAATACTATTTTCAGATTAGAAAATAGGAAAGGACCTCATGATAATACTAATATCTTTATATGAAAATAGATGTTACATGGAGAGTTATCATTCATTCATAGGTCTATCCATTCCCATCACCACACAACCAACATCATCATTAATCACCCATCATTGATCACTCACCTACTTTCAATGAAAATAGATTTCCATCACATCGACCTTAGAACATGCCACCATTTACAGACAGGAAAATATTTCATCACATCCCACTAAACTCTAGTAATTGTTCATTCATACTTTTCACCACAACTACTATTAAGAATGAGATAAAATAAAATATTTTAATGATTATAAATATTATATAAATTTTTAAATGTAGGAAAGACCACATTCTACACACATCCTTATGAATGGTGGTGTGGTCTTGGAAATTTTTGTTGATAATATATGAGGGATTTTAAAAACAATCCATGACGTGCACACACTAACAGAAGCTTGGCCCGCCCTTCCCTAGCCTGCCAATTTCGTATTAATACATTTATCAGGGCTAAAAAATGAGCTAATAATGATCTCTTTTATCAAAAATAAAAATAAATTGATAAATTTAATCCTTTATCAGTGCTAAAGAAATTCTAAAAAAGGGTACATTTTATTAATATTTTATTAGAACTAAAAATTGGTGGCCCTTATCAATGTTTTCTTGGCACTAATAAAGGATTCCTTTATCATTATTTTTTTAGTAGTGATGAAGACCAATTATTTTTATAAAGATTTTTTTTGTGTTGAGGTGAAGGAAAAACATTTGGTTCTTGGTGGTTTTCATAACACATGAATTTCCTTGATTGGAAGAGCGATGAAATGTAGAAGGATTTTGTTATAGGATTTATCTGGGATCATGGTGGTCAGGATTACATTTGTATAATCATGGATCCATTGATGATATTATTTTATTTCCCTTGAATCATGGTTACATGATTCATGAATGTTTTAGAAATAAGTTATTTTGATGAGGATATTTTGAAAAATATAGTTACAATGTCAACTGTATTGGATCGAGAAACTCATTTTACCTTTTGAGACCACTATGGATTTCAGTTTGTTTTGGAAACATAGTTACACCACAACACTACATTCTACCCTTAGATTGATAGGATGATTGTGAAAACCAATCTGGCACTAAATCATATGTTTCAAGAATACATCTATGATTTTAATATATCATGGAAAAATCACTTCAATATAGCTATGCCTCATCAGTTGAAACGGTTTTGATTAAGATTTTATATGGGACGCTATCTCAAAGCCCAAAGTGTAAGACTGAGGTTGGGGACTTATCTATCATCATTCCTAATTTGGTTTAGTGCAATATAGAGATGTGTCAAGTTGATCATGAGAGGATGAATGTGGCAGAGGACTGGTAAATATCTCATGCTATCCATTGGAGGAGAAGCATGGGTTTTGAGATTTAGGACCATGTTTTCCTTAAGCGTTATCTTCATTTGGGGAAGTGGTTGTTTGAAATAGGGTGTAATCATTCCTACTAGTTCATTAGGCCTATAGAGGTAATGGATTGCGTTGGATTGTTGGCATATCAATTGAATATCCCTTCATGGATGGGAAGGATCCTTGACGTCTTCTACACGTCCTAGCTCTATTGATGTGTAAATTTGGTGTTGTGTTGTGTGATGGTTGTGGAAGTTGTTTTCTTGGTTTGATGTCCTTAACTAGTGGTTCTGTTTCAATTACAATGAGATCCTTCAGAGGTATATCATATAGTGGATGCTCCGAGCCCACATTATTTTACTTATTATAAGATTCGTTTTTATTCTTGAGGAAGATAATTATTTTAGAGGTATCTATTGTAATGACATATACCTTCTAACCTATTAAATTATTGGAATTCATATGATAGTATTTATTGGGGGAGTATCTAGAGAGACAGAGGGGGTGGATATTGGATTTATAAATGAAATTCTAAATGGTTATGATTTTATGATATAGAGGATTATGTTATTCCATAAAGGGAGTGTGTATGACATAGATAGATCAGCTGTGGTATAGAGATTTAAAGGTGGTATTTTTATTGTTCTTCCAATTTCAGTATATCATCATTTTGGTAACTAAGTTTTGATATACATTTTTGGGTTATGTAACATGCATCATGATTATTTGTATCAATGTGTTTATTGTAAGATTATAGGAATTAAAAAAAAATTTAATGAACAATAATACAATTAGAGTCTAATAGGATTAGGGTTTCTCCTTGATTTTATCTATTGTATCCTATTAGTCATCTGTATATAGTACAAACAATGGAGGTTCATTAGGGTCATTCGGTTGATTATTAGAGGATTGACTTGATATTGGAGGATGAGGCCTAGTAGGGTCTATTTCATGGTTTTTATACATATATCATTGAAAATTACATGGGAGGATATATGATCTACCAATGGGGTTCTAGTTGGAGGTGTTTTAGATCACTTTTAGTCTCTTTCATTCTTGGGATGGGTTTTGGGTTTTTATGGTTGTATGTTTGGTAATGGGAGATGTGTGTCCGTGGTGGATGTTGTATCCTCACAAACATGCATATGTTTCTTATGTAATTATTGAGAAAGAGTTCAAAGTGGAGTTCCTATAATCGGCCCCAAATTTAATAAAGAGGCAGGGAATACATTCTATTCAATATGAGGTATGACTGTGTGAGAGATCATGACCATGATTAAGGATATTTTTCATTCGCCCCAGATCATTTCCCCAACGAGGAGTAACATATGTGATGTCATGAAGAGGCACAACACACATCAATCCAATATGCAGTTATTCTAGTTTGTTGTTGTCATATATGGTGGTGAATGAAAGATAATGGTGATAAAAATTATGAAGTTGTGGGGAGGGAAATCATGAAATGTGATCTAGTATGGATCCTTATAATGAAATATTGTAAAATAACCAATATGTATCTCTCTCATGTGAAAAAATCAGGTTCTTTATGGGACCCCATGTGAGCCTCCTTGTACACTAGAGGGTGCTGATTATAAGGCTATGTGTAAATAATATTTTGGGGAGACTATAACTCCTTTCACATAGTTGAAATAAAATATAAATAAATAATAATAAATATCAGAGTAATGGAAATAGTGTAAATAGTTAAACAAACACATGGACGGTAAAGGATGAATCAATAAATCTAATAATAACCAATGTAATGCTATATTGTAATTTATTTAATGTCAATCAAAATGTAATAAAAAAATAATAATAATTTGACACAACAAATCAAATGAATTCGTTCCTTAACCACACATCATTCCCATATCCGAGTTCCAAACCATCTAGCCTATAATAATCAACAATAATGTCATATTCAATTGTCTTTAACTATATATATTTAATCTGGTTAGGCACAAAATGACTGCCTGAATAGGGAGTGATTAAAACCCAGTATGCTGACACCGCTTTGTCTAAAAAAACCATTTTGATAATAGTTTCAGGCAATAAAGTGATAAAGTTGTTAATTAATTAATACAATAAATATAATACAATAATCAACCTACATTGTCACAATTTTGGAGTATTTAGGAGTATATATAATAATCATTCCAACTATAATCAGGATCCATGAAATAATCACATTACTGGGAAAAACTCACTATATATATTGTATCATTCATTCAAAGTAGAATATGAATTACAACATCTAGGAAATTCCCTATATAAAATAATTTCAGCATCTGCGTCATTCCCTGTTTATAACCATTTTAAATTCCATGTCAAGACCTGTAATAATTAAGAAACATCAGGAATTTCCCTCTATATATGAATTGGAACATAAATCACATCACATTCTAGCATGGTAACAATACCCCATCATAACATCATATCATAAGTCAGAATGGCTAGTTCTTCCAATTTCCATTTATATTTCAATGACCCTTACATTAATCATGTTTTTCCTATACAATAAATATTCATGTTTTCACAAAATTACATCATATCATACGAAGACATTTCAATAATCAACTAATCTATTTTCCCTGGTGAATCTACGACAATAAAAATACTAATTTCTCATATTATTCTAAAACATACTATAATCCATTATCCAATTCGTTATTCATCCAGGGTAGGATCACCCTATTGGTATCCACAAGCCAGGACTCAACATCAAGGAATCCAACAGGATCTAACGAATTATACAACATTTTTTTTCATTATCCTTTACTAAATTAAATTAAGTTGGATTTTATGTTGGAGAAATCACAATATCGAAATTTACTTAAGAATTAAACAGACCATAGGGTTTGGTTTTAAACCACCTACCTTAATCAAAGATAAATAAAATTCATACAATTGGTAATACCTTTAATAATTAAGGAAAATAATATCTCGATAATAACCTGATCACACATGATTATGATCTATACAAATTTCATGGATGCTGAAAAGATTACAATGTCATAACATGAAATAAGAAGAAGGGGAAGCAATACCATAGGGAAAGAACTAACTTGAGATTTGTATTTTGATCAAGACATCAAAAATAATAAGTCATTAAAAAATTTCCTTCAAAACAACTAAGGGTCAAGATTGCAGAGGATTAAGGTGGACGAAATGAAAACATAAGTGCATCATGGTCTTAATGCAACACCCCAAGATTTTATAAGAAAAAATATTTTTTAATTTCATTGATATCTTGTGTAGTACGCTATAAAATTATTAGCTTGTAATATATGATACACCGTATAAGCATGAAGTATACACAACACTATTCTTGGCTTGAATTACACAAAATCATGACGTTCCTCGATAATGTGGGTTGTATACAAAACAGGGTTTCTCTAAACAATGATATATGGTTATAATATTATTATGAACTAGTTGTTATGAATAGTATTAACTAAAATTTGAATTTTATAACACTATTAGTCATCTTACAAATTTTATAGAACATGGAATGAGAACAAAATATACTTTTGGTTAAAATATGTATTTTAAAAAAATGCAATTTTTTCTCGTTTTGATGGAGCACCCACATTAAATCTAGTTTTTGACATGTTTGTAAGATCTATTTGACAAAGTAAAATTCTTCTTTGTAATCATGATATAAAAATTTACTTTGGATAAAATTTTCATATTATTCTGATAACTTTCATATTTTAAGGAATATTAAAAACACTATATATTTTAATTAAAAAAAAAAATTTCATCAAAAAAATATATATGATATAATTAAAATATTGAATGGTTTTAAATTATAAATATAATATGTTTTTACCATTTAATATAATTTTTTCAATTACAATTAATTTTAAATTGAATTCATTGGTAAAAACATTTCAATCACTGGCAATGTATTGACTTTTAAAACTTTTTTATTAAACAATGAGATTATGTTTAATTTAATTAATGCAACTTATGTGTTTTGAATTTTAAAAAATGGATTCCATATTTGAATTTAGTGGGTCCATATTATATTAATAGGTTACTATTAATTTTTTTATATTATGAATAGTAAGTACTGTAATTTTTATTTACTGCAGTTAGAGGTAAATCATGTACTAAAGGGTAAAAAAAGATTATAAAATTATCTTAACACCTGTAAAATTCTATTGGATGACTATGAGTCAACCCATATCACCTAATTGAAAAAATAGATTCATTTTATGGACATTTAATACTGAAAATAATTTAATTATTATTGAAACCAATGAAATTGACAACATGTCACTCTCTCAAATTTTATAAGTATAATAATTTTAATTTAGTGATAAACATCATGAAACTTCGAACATGAATAGTCTACAAAAAGATAAAAAAAATTTCTACATCATGTAAATTTATTTAAAATTTTTAGGGATTAGATAATCATCATTAAAGGTGACACAATAGTGATGTTGAAATTATTTTATTGATTGAAATATAAAATAATTTTTTTAAAATATATTAAAATAAATATTATATGAACTATTTAATGTGATAAACTAAATTTATAGATAAATATGACATGTTTTGAATCTATTAAATCATTTAGTTCGAACATATCTTTTTTTGGATTTTATTTAAATTCAAATAAATCAATATTGTCAAAATTGACAAAAATTCTTATTTTATAAAAATAACATAATATAAAATTGATTAAAAATCACAAAAATATATATAAATTATTAATTAAAATTTATATTTTCTAAAATTTCATAAATTATCCAATTACGGACATTTCAAAACACATAAGTAATCATTTATAACAATTTAAAAATTAGAATCTTATTACCACAAAAAAATATTAATAGATTAAATAAGGATAAATAAATTTTACAACGTTTAAAATAAATTCCCAACATGTATAATTTTTATTGGTTGATGAGATTACTACAATATAACATATAATATTCAAATTTGAGTCATTTTTGGAGGTTTTATGTGTGGTTGAATTTATAATAAATTAATATTTCTTATGTTACCAAAGGTTCCCCTCTCATACCTTATAAAAATAGCACCCCTTCCCTCTTCTATTCACAACATTTTGAGCCTTCAAGCTCGTCCAACTACAACCCATTTCTCTTATCTACTTTACTAGAAATATTCTGGTGGTTCTGGTATTCTCAAATGACAAACTCTAATTCCATAAAATGAATCTTAAAGGAGGTGACTCGAAGAAGAGGTAATCTCTTCTACCGATTCATTCATGTTTCTTTGTTCTTAAACATCTTCTTCATTAGTTGTTTAAATATAAATTAAAAACATAAGTATCAATAATATACTGATATTTGATTATTAAGATTAAAGACCCCCATTTCACCTTCTATCCATCCTACGGAAAATGAAATCAACACGCGTGTGTACGTACGGAATACCGTCTCCATGACGTGGTGTAATCTATTTTTCCACCACCATCTTACATGGATGGGTATAATGGTGTAATGAATAACTATATATAGTAATTATAACATCACACTAATTATGAGATATTATATCATCCACTCCAATTCAATTAAATAATTATGGGAACGATATCATCGCTCGTGCGTATGTACGGATTACCGTCTCCATGACGCGATGAGATTCATTCTCCATGTTAACCACTCAAGAATTATTGTAATGTATATATAATGAATAATATAGAAATATATGACATGATAATGCTAATTGATATATATATATATATATTACATCTACATACTTCCAATCATGTCAAAAAGGAAAGCAAAACAACGTTAATGCATACGTAGGGCCAACCATCTCCATGAACGGTGTATATCATTTGATATATCTATATATTATATATATATATACTTAATATATATGATATATAATAAATGAATTAAATTTTGTATTTAATTAAATAATGATATATTTAATAATTATATCAAGAACAATATGTCAAACATGCATGATAAATAAAACAATTTTACCCGAAACGCTGCTTTAACATGGAATTTACAAATGAACTGGTAATATAAAGTCATAAGTGAACCATATATGATATAAAAACAATTAATATGATTCTGTAATAAGTCAATGACATTATATAAATCATTATTCATGATTTTCAGATACGTATGAAGCATAGAGGACCTAAGGTAAGGGATAACTTTTCCAATCACATTTTTATCCGAGATTATTTATTCGTATCAATTTCCTAGGGTTATATTTATCATCTGTATCCATGCTTTATAAAAATAGTTTCAAGTATGTTTAAATTAATATTTACCCATTTTGGACTTTTACTACATGTTATGTAAGGATTCTTTGTATTTTTTTACTATAAGTGGTACTTTTTGACTTTTCCGGAAAATGTAATAGAAATATGTTATTTTTAACTTCTACGGCATGAACATATTTTTACAGTTTCATAAAGCCTAATATTCATGACGCTTCCTCTACAATATTTCAATACTATTTTCAACAAAATACTTTTCTATAAAAATTTCATGGAATTTCGTTAATAGAATATGATTTTGAAAAAGAAAGGATATTTTCCTCAAGAATTCATTTCAATTATTTTATCAAAACTATTTTCCATCAAAGATGAAATTATTTAATATGATTATGTTTCATGTATAATATCTATATGATTTACATGGTTTCACTTTTTGTATGATGAAATTATTTCCATTTTTTTATATGGATTATTTTATGTTGGGAATATGTTTATGAAACCCATTCTATTCTTTGGGTTATGAGGAATTATTTAGGATTATGTTGTGGAGAAGGTATGGATGACTTAATTATGATATGGGTGGGACATATATCTACCTACAATTAATTGAGTAAAGATTTATATATCATGATATACACATGGCTTGAATGACAAGTTAATCCGATCATTGATGCAAGACTGGAATGAGACGTGAACTCATTTTAGTAAGGTACTATGTCCACTAAGATGGTCATGGTAGCAATGCCTTGGATACTATGGAACTCATATCAAGTGCTTGAATTTTTTCCACAATTACATGTTTTATTCCAATACTATTTGATCAATATTGATGTTCCATTATGATCTATGCCTTACGTACATCCATTTTTTATTTCATTTATCATGATTTTGAAGTTTAAACATTATGTTCATGTTTTAAAGTTCAAATGTATATGGTTGTTTTTATTTCCTCCATTCATACCCTTACTATGAATGTGAGCTCACGCTTTATATGTTTTCGTTTCTCCTAGATATAAATCATGGTTTTAGGTAAGAAAAAAAAGGTAAAGATCTTTATTGGAGATGTTAAAAATCATTCACCATGATTAGAAGATTATGATCCGAGTTTCCAAAGACACTAAAAAATTACAGTCCTTGAGTTTTGGTTTTTGTTATGTATTTAGTATTCCACAAAAGTAATGTAATGTCCATGTAAATCATGTTTGGGGTCTCTACAGTTGGTATCAGAGGAAAGGTTTCGTTAACTTTTGGAAACATGGATGTGAAAACTTTTGTGAGATCTATAGAGATATTTCTAAGGTATATATAGTGATGTCCCTAAGTTTAAGTGTATGTATAGGTTATATTCATATAATTATGGTAACAATCTTAGAATTAACCCTATGATGTTATATATTGAAGGTAATTCCCCTTTATTATGTTGTTTTCCCTAGAATTATTTTTGCCTCTAACAATATTCTTTTTCGGTTTTAGAAGATGGATGGAACCCAAAGAAATCGTGTTGATCAATGTAATGGACAATGTAATGATTTTGCTCCTGAACAACCCGATGTTATGGGAGATGGAGTGAAAAATATTATATTGGGTCATTCATGAGGAAAAGTCCACCTTCATTCAGTGGGTCATCTGATCCACTGGTTGCTGAACAATGGATCAGTACCATTGAATATATATTTTCCATACTTCACTGTAAAGAGCATGAAAAAGTCGTTTTGGCTCTTTACCATTTAAAAGGTGAACCAGACCATTGGTGAAATCTAATTAATAATATAAGACTCCAAAATGAAATTGAATACAAGGAATGTGATTAGTTCAAGAATGTCTTTTTCAATAAGTACATCCCATATATTTTTTGAAAATAGATAGAAATGGAGTTCCTCAAGCATAAGGAAAAGGATGATGAATCTGTTGGAATATACGAGGTGAATTTTACATGGCTTGCAAGGGTTGCATCTAGATTTATCATCCAACCTGAATGAAAAGTTGTTCGATTCTTCATTGGCTTAAAATAATGTCTTGAAAGGGCATTAGAGATAAGATAATTCAGTAGCTATGAAGAAATTGTGTGTTGTGCTATCAAGGTAGAAATAAAAGTTGGTGTTAAATATCCATCTCATGGTTTTGACAAGAAACGAAGGATGGAGTTCAAGGTGAAATCTTAGAATAATGGTGAAAAGAAGATGAATGATTCTTTATGCTCAAAGTGTGGAATGAAACATGGTAGAGATTGTATTAAAGGGAATAGAAAATGTTTTAAGTGTGGAAAATAAGGTCATCAAGAATATGCGTGTAGAATTATATGAAAAAGGGTTTCTAATGATGTGAATAAAGAAAAGACTGCAGAGAACACACCACCAACACTTCAATGATTCATGTGCAAGTAAAAAAGGAATTATTCTAATCAATTCCATAATCCAAGGGTTAATGATGATCGACCTGAGCATCCTCTTAAGGAAAAGGATAATGGTAAGTCACACGCGATCACTATTTGTGATGGTGAGTATGACAATTATGTTGTGTAATGATTAAGTTTTTATGTAAAGGGATTTTGAAAATAGTATCATGGAATCTCTTTTATGGTATCAGGGAATTTTGGAATATCTATGTATTGGTTTTCAATAATTATATGGTACTGGTAACCATGAAAAGTGATTGAAATATTTTTAGAATGCCATTGAAATACAAATAATGTATGTATAAGGATAAAATAATATGTATGATAATATTCATGATCTCATGATTGATATAAGGACATATTTATATGACATGATGAGTATATAAAAATTTTCAGATTTTGGTTTGTGGGAAGAGTAACCTTTTGAGAGCATTAATGTTTTAACATATGTTCTATGGTAGTTTATGGTCTATGAGAATACATTACTAAGGTATTGGCATGTTTGGAATTCGATCCAAAAATATATATGGGATAAATGATGGTATTCACATGCTCGACAGATGACATTTCTAATAATTGTTTATTTATACTATGATCTTGGACAGCACTATTTTGGATAATCCTAAAGATTGAAATGGATTTTGTTGGACATAAGTTAGTATTGTTTAAGAATAGAACCATTTTAGATATAATTGATGGAATTTTTAAATAATGCAGTTTTAGAAAAAGGACAACATGCAGGATGGGCGACAACCCGTCCCGTCAGACCAGGCTATGGCAATCGAACCCACAACCGAAGTGCGATAGGCTTTTATCGCCTAACACTAGCCTACGTGAATCCGTAGTTAGTAAAAATTAGTTTTATATTATCAAGAAGTATGATAGATGATGTATAAGTTCATTTTTTGAACCCTATATGATTAACCTCACCATATATGGCCTTATGTAAATTTGATAACATTTTCTAACCTTTTATTTGAGACAGATCGAATGACTCGTCATTCTATCACAGTATCTGCTAAAACTTCATGGAAGAAAAATTCAACATCATTTCATTATGAGATGATGTTGAAATTTTTCATGGAAGAAGCCATGGTATGATTGTACCAAAATCAAGTAAGTATTTCTTTTAATTCTAAAATTCATCAACATTTGGGAAATGATCCTGAAAACCAAAATTGTTGTCCCAGTGCCCTCAAATATGATGAATCATATGGTACCTTAGATCATCAAAAAATTATGGCTTTGTGATAGTTGTCTTTTTCATATCCAGGTTCTCTACCACTCTCCACCAGACCTTGATGGATAGATTTCTCTTCCATATCCATATTTTCATCTATGATATCCTCTGTGGAAACACGGTGACGAGTTAATTTGGGTAACTATTATGTTTAATACTCCACTTTTTAAAATTATGTTTTAGTATTACTTTAGATGATGTGTGTTTCTATGAATGAATCTTTAATGTAGTAAACCATTTATAACCCTGACGAATTTCGTGGGTGAAATTCATTTTATGGGGGTAGAATGTAACACCCCGATATTTTATGTGAAAAATTATTTTTATATTTCTCTGATGTCTTGTAGAGTAAGCTACACAAAGATTATCTTGTACTATATGCAAGACTGTATTAGATTGGAGTATACACGACACTATTCTTGACTTTCATTACACACAATCGCGACCATCCTCGATAAAGTGTGTTGTACGCAATACCTGGTTTCACTAAACAACAATATATGGTTAAAATATTATTATGAAATAGTTTTTATGAATAGTATTAACTACATTTTTAATTTTATGACATAATTATTCATATTACACATTTTCTAGAAAAAGGTATGAGAAAAAAATATTTTTTTTGGGTAAAATAAGTAATTTTAAAAAAATACAAATTTACCGTATTTTGATGGTGCAACCACATTAAATCTATTTTTTTACATTTTTATTAGTTTAATTAGAAAAAATAAAATTCTACTTTGGAATTAGGATATAAAAATTTACATTGGATAACTTATTCATATTATATTGATAACTTTTATATTTTAAGGAATAGTAAAACACGCTATATTTTAATTATAAACAACTTTTTTCAACGCAATAATTTATATGGTTAAATTACAATATTGAGTGGTTTTAAATTATAAATATAATTTTAAGAGTATATTTTTGTTCGGTAAAACCGTGTCTTGTGTGTAGTGAAAACAATCATAGAAACCCACAGTTGCAATTAAAGAAAGCTAACATAGTATTGCATGAATTTAAAACTATAGAATATTCTAAATTTATTTAAATAAATAAATATTTCATATATTATTGGGATGCTACATTCCATTCAATTCTTTGTTTTTTTATTCCATGCACTCTATCAATTATATTTTTTATATTTTTAAATTTTAGGGTGTAACAATCATGGAATTATTTCACCATAATAGAATTAAAGTCATTATCCTTTTATCCGTTAAATAATATTTTCAAAATTTTACATTTTATCAACATGAATTGGAAAATATCTATAAATATTCTTGAAAACTATAACAACCCTACCCATTTGTTAGCATAATTATCATTTATTAATCTCATCCTTAGATCATAATTCTTGTTAATAAATCCATCAACAGAAAATAATTAATTTTTAAAGAGAACCCTAAAATCCTAGTTCCATTTATAATCATATCATTTTTATATTTATTAGTAATGTAATTTAATTACATATTAAAATCATTTAACACTCTACTTTTATGATCATTATGTTTGTTTATGCATAACCACACTCCTCTGGTTAACAATAACTCAAATTTTAAATCCAATATACAGACATAGTGATTTTACAAAACTATGATAAATTCTAAAAACCCCTATAATCTCACATATACTACCAAATATAAATAAAATAATCCAATATAAAATATCATTGAACAACCCAACTCTATGATCCCTATATAACACTACAACACAACTACACATCCCTCTTCTATTGGAGTGTCTAAAAATCCTACCTTTTAACCATAAATAATAGCTCAACCATTATAAGGAATACATGAAAACTTTCACATAAGGATATATAAGTTATTACTAAACTATCCAATGTTCAAGAATCATCTTTAGGTAAGGGAAAAAATACAAAGTTGCAAATCATATTAGAGATAAACATTTAATCTCCCAAAGATCCGATGAATTTATATGCATCATTCATAAACTATGAAAATAATAAATAGATGAATAATAATTCAACGAATAAAAAAACATATAATACCTATTTCAATAGTGTAGAAGGAAACAAGAACCCAAACAACCTTACCAACACCAAGAAAATATATATTCTAAATGAAATTATATAAAACATGTTCAGTTATAATTTCAAATTATATCCTACATATAACCAAAAAATTAATTACATGATTTATGTAATATATTTCATCATTTACATTTCAAATATCATTTTATTATTATAATTTAATATAATTGGGTAATATATTACATTAAAAAGTTGAAACATCCACAAAAATTCTATTTTTTCAAAAAAATATGGTCTTTATTAAAACATCATTGATAGTTTTGTAATATATTCCATAATTGGATATATAACATTAATAATCATTACTACTAAACCGTCAACCTTAATAATTTTAATTATTATTTCACTATGGGGAAATCATAGTTAGTGGAAAAAAATATTGGAAAACCCCTAGTCTACATGTAAACATAAAAATCCAAAATAATTTTTTTATGTATTATAATAAACATCATGCATAAATTTCAGTTTATTTTTCCAAAAAAACATAATTATTCAAATAAATTCAAAAATAATTTCATAAAAATTATATAGATAAAATTATATTCATCAGTTTTTCTCAGAAATCATAAAAATTCATGAATAATTTTCCATGAAAAACTATCCTTTCACTATTATAATGTTAAAAAACATTCCTTATAAAATATGTTCTTTGACTATATTTCCAAAAAAAATCAATATTTCTATTAAAAAATATTAAAATAACATCATGTAGGAAACTTTATAAATTATACATTCACTCAAACTTAATATAAACCAAAAATATAGAATCACCTGCTTTTATAATTCTCATATATCATGAGTATAACCTATCACTCATAAACTCTATCACTTTAACCAATACATATAAGAAAAAGATCTGTATCATCCATCTTTAAACTATATCAGTCTAATCCATCATTAATAAAACATATATCTAGACAAAAAAAATTAATGAAACATATATACATATATATTAAACTATTTTTGTAAAACTGAATTTAATTGGAATCTAATCGCATGTTCCAAAACAATTTAGTTATTTAATAAAAATAGCGAGAAATTTACATTTTTTATAAAATAATTTATAATAAGAATTAGTTGAAGTGTATGAATATAATATCAATTGAAACCCCTCATTAAATTTAATCAAAAAATTTAAAATTAATGATATCTATGATAGTGTTATATTGGTGCCATATTATATATGTTATCAAAATTTTTATTTTTATTTTTTAATATATTGAAAATAACCCACAGGGAAAATAGTGAATATATTACTTATTTATAATTTTTTAATAAACAAAACATTATAAAATGATATTAGGAATCCTTTTATGAACAAATATAAAAATTCACATATCATTTAAAAAAATTTATATTGAAGAAAAAAAAAATTTAAAGTAAAACATTAAAAAAATATTATTTCAATTACCTTGAATCCCAACTAATTTGGATCAAACATATACCCTCTAGTGTAATAAATTTATATATTTTTTCTACTAATATATGACAATAATACATGTTCCATAAATTATAATTATTACATTAAATTCATTTATTTTATTTTTTATATAATAAAACGGTTATGTGTAGGATTAACATTTTGGGTTCATTAGAATTATAACCGCAAAATAACATTTTTCCATTGTCCATGGTCAAATGGTTCAGTATTCCATAATCTACAAAACATTAATCACTTTTTAATTATCATTTTTACTCAATATTTTATTTTTACATTTTATATATGGTGTTATGGAAAATTTAAACACCTCATTTCATAGAGGTGGTAGTCTGCACATACACATGAGTGATTTTTCCAGTTTTCTACTTTGTGGGGAAAAAAAAGCTGATGATATTTTTTTCCTGATTAAATTTAATTATGATAATATTTTCATATGTATTCATTATTTCCATCCTAATTTTAATACTTGTGAAGTGGTAGAGAAAAATAATTCACTCCACTTCATATACATAGTAGTCCACACCAACACATGAGTGACTTTATCATTTTCCCATGGATGAATGTAAAAGAAATTAAGTAATATATTATATTTCTATATTTATAATAATGTCATAAATACCACATATATGTATATATATAAAATATATAATATTAACCATTCATGAGTATTTTTATGAAAAAAACAACAACATGACATGATGGTTGTAGTCAAGACGTATACACGAGTTACATTTCATTTTCCTTATGATGGAAAAGTACTCGAAAAACTATTTCCCTCAACAAAATGACATTTTATCACAGATATGATATT
Source organism: Viscum album (assembly GCA_963277665.1). Taxonomy (NCBI): domain Eukaryota; kingdom Viridiplantae; phylum Streptophyta; class Magnoliopsida; order Santalales; family Viscaceae; genus Viscum; species Viscum album. The sequence continues at coordinate 694,428,117 of OY728152.1, forward strand.
AATGTAATTTTTTAAAGTTATTATAACATATTTTTAGGAAGTTATTAAAAGTCATAAACATTAAATATTTTGGTTATGAATTATACCTCCACAAAGGATATCCCAGATATTATTAAAACAATATCGTTCTAGGATTGATATATTGAGAATAATTTGCCTTCTGGATATGAGAACGAACGTTGGGAATTTATTTGGTCATTTCATGGTTGATATAAATTGATCAATGTTTATTGATATGTGAGGAGATTAGGTAACCATTTATAAGTGTATGGAGTGACAATATTTTAAATACATTAAAAATTTAAATATAATAAATTTATTTCTCAAGAAGAAGTATTACCAATTGAATAAATTTAAAATATAATTTATTTTATGGTAAATATAGACTAAAAATTTTCATTTTAAAACGATTTATATTTATTTGATTCCTTAATTCTTAGTTAAACCCCATCCTCAACCACAAATCCATACCCCTCCCACATTAACCCTTTTAAACATTGTCGAGGTGAAAAAGTTTTACCATGGTAACTATTTATAATGATCAAAAATGAAACTAAAACCATATGAAAATTTTAGACATCTTGATTAGAAATATTTGAACTAATTCATAAGATTATCATTCATTATATTGTAAAAAAAATTATTCAATTTCACCTAACACCGCAAGAAGTAGTATCTTAATAAAAGTGACCAGAGATTGGAATGTTGTAAAATAACCTCTTCAACATCACAATAAGTTTCAAAAATCATTTCATTTTTCCATAAAAATCAACTTCAATAATTTCTTTATTACAGAAAACAATTATATTATGATGAAAAGGGAAATATTTTCCACTTAATATATATTCTTCTATAACTGAAGCACCTCAAGGAATAAACCATGAGATATATATGGTATGTACTTACATAAGAAGGTATCATGAAAAAAAACATGTTCTTAAGAAAAGAATGGTGTTATGTAATCCCGGTAAGAAATTTATTATCAATATATATTATTTAATAATTTAAAATCATCTTTGAGATCAGTTTTCAATTTTTACCAAAATGCATTACACCATTATAATATGATTTTCTTAGAAAAATATGATCACCTACCTCAAATGAATTTTATTTCCTAAAGTTTTCAAAATACTTTTTTGTATAATTTGTGGAATTATAATGTGTTTATAATCAAATTTACATTTTTATCAATCTATTCTAACAATTCGGGTCCCAAAATTTCCTCTCGCTATTATCATCCCCACATGTTGGGGTCTATCACTATTTTCCATATATTCCATTAAATTTTCTCATATAAATACTACAATTAAATGTGTTTTTAGAATAAAATTAAACTATATAGATATGTTAACCCATGATTCCTTTAAAATCTAACGAAATGGATAAAAGCATGTCCTCTAATTTCTACACTATCCAATTATACTATCAATTAGATTGAGGTAAAAATATATATTTAATTTTAACTCCATATCTAATAACAAAATAAGGATATTCTAAAAATTAAATATAAACCTTGGATTGTGATCAAATAAAATGTAGAGGAGATATCCATATAACATTACAATATGTTTATTGTATATTCTAGAATTCAAATATAAATATATAATATCTTAAATATAAGTTAACCAGTTAATGATAACTCAAATAAAATTATTGTCTCAAGATGTCATTTGTAAAACCCCAATAAAATGTACGAATATATTCATCTATTTTGATTCTTGTACTATGAATGTATGAATCACCCACTTAAATTTTGGTGATTCTATTTTAACACCTTGTTATATAAAACATTTATTGGAAAAAATAAAAATACCCTCCTTATAACATCTCAAAAATAATAATACTAAATGTCTCGATATGTATTTGTGCAACCAGGATGAGAAAAAATAGAGTTATGACATTCATAGAACAATTCCATAATTAATAGGTAATTTGTCAGAATAAGTAATATATTTCAAATTTTATAACACCATCATTATCATCAATAAGATCGGGTAAAATACCCTTTTGACCAATTATTTTCATTATATAAAATAATGATCTTCCTTCTAAACCTTATAAATTCGTTCTTTAGGAAATTCTTTCAATAATTCTTGATCCAAAAGAGAACGTGTTTCAATAAACGAAATTATCGTTCTATGATTCCTTTTATCATTAACTAAGGCACCATGTTCCAAAAATAGTATAGTTAAGGATTCATTATCTTTTGGACTCGATAAATTAGCCACATTTTACACATATCCATGATGAAATTTAATAATTAAATCACAATACTTTATTAGTTATAAAAATATTTTTTTCCTCATATCAAATTATATTTGAATTAATATACATGTAAAATTTTTATTATGATATAAATTTCACATTTTTCCACAAATAGGTGATGACCACTATATTTATATCAAATACTATAATTTTTTTGTCATTAACATGTGTTGTATAACTATTCTTAGGGGATTCAATGGACGAGATACATACATGATAAAATGATAATTCCATATAAAAAAAATTAATGGACCTTAAATGAAGATTCTATATAAATAAAAAAAACACCTTATGTTTATATAAAATTTCATACCAAAGAATTAACAAATATCCTTTTTAAATCGTAATAACATTTATTATATTCCTTTTTTTATAAAATATATCACCATTCAGAGTTATCTTTTTTAGTGGGTTAGATATCCAACGATATTTTCTCAGAAATTTTTAGTTGTAAACTTCTAGCCCAAGAAAACATTGAATATATAAAATATTGGTAGGTATTAGTTACTCATACATGTCACGACCCGCCTTCACCAAAAGGAGGGAAGAGTCAGCGGATTGCCAGGCCCTTCCTTCTCTAAGTTGAAGGAGAGATAATGACCCCCGAAACCCGCCTTCAATAGGTCTCGGAGTGGCGACTAGCACCAAGGGTATATAAAATTTTCGCAAAAGGAAGGCATTACCCTTTTTATTATTTAGGATCGAGAAAAAGGAAAAGTCGACCTCCCAAAAAGGAAAAGAAGCAAGTTTATATAAATGAACCCAAATAAAGTCCCCATGCATGTTTAAAAAGTTTACAACAAGGTACAAGTACAAAAGAAAAAGAAAGCTCTCATGTACAATACCAAAAGAAAACAAAGGTACGACAACAGCGACAACTCCAACTGTCCGACTAATAGGGTCCCGCGCAGCCCTGGTAGTCCTCCTGGAAACCTGAAAGTAAACGTAGGGTGAGCATACAAGTAAACTCAGTAGGGAAAACCAAGACTCTCGTGCACAAGTGGGGGAACGTACTAAAGTCCCGTGAGAAAAGAGTGAACCAACAGCTAACAAGGCAAACTATCCATCCCAGGCCTCACCAAGGCTCACTCCCCAAATAACGCATGTCAAGTAATATATATAATAAGAGCACATCGATGTTTGGGTACCCCGCGCCACTTCCCCACTGGTTATTGAGACATCCTACGCATCGTACCAATCCCGCCATTCTCACCGCAGTCCCACTGCCACACCCGCCCGCACACACCTGGGCCACCACCACACGCAGTCCCACTGCCAAATCCCGCCCGCACACACCTGGGCCACAACCACACGCAGTCCCACTGCCAATTCCCGCCCGCACACACCTGGGCCTCAACTGTCACAAGTAACCATGCCTGCAAACACCTAGGCCAGAACAACCACCGCTACGCCCGAAGACACCTGGGCTAAAGGATCCACTGCCACGCCCGAAAACACCTGGGCCTCATCCCGAAGACACTTGGGAAACCACCTGCCGCACACACCTGGCCAACCACCACAACACCCTGCCCGATGGTTCTTGGGCTAATAATGGACTTCAGGCCATCACAGCCTGCCCGAAGGTACTTGGGCTATCCGGGAAAGGGAGCAGAAAAGGAGCTAATAACCAGCCACTAAGTATAGTGTTGGGAAAAACACCCTACCCCCATAAATGGGGGTGTTCAGCACTAAGTGCTCAACTTGGGTGGGGCGCGAATAAGAAACACAAAGCTACAAGTATAGATATAGGTAACAAACACTCACCCAAAACTTAGGTTTTCCTAGCCAACCTACAGAACACAATACCACAGCGTCTGAGTCACGATTCACGACCCTTGCCCACAAAACCATTTGTCCCATTCTTGTTTCACGTTCAGTCAAAATGTTCAATTAATTTTAAGCACTACTGGGCAACTACCATAAGCATAACCAAGGAAAACGTCAAAGCATAGATCAACCAAAACACTCACACCCGGTTCTGCCAACAGAGGATCTCTCCCCAATTTGTGATAAAAACTCACAACCACTGAAACCATGCCAACAGGAGATCCCATCCCCCAAATTCACACAGCCACCGAGAGTATAAAAAGAACAGGGGATCCCGTCCCCTCCCACATTTCCAGCAAACGGCCCGAAGGGAAAACAACCACTAACCACTACCAACACAAGTCAGGGATTTTCAGATTTAAATGATTTAACACACTCCATGTTTTTAAATTCCGTGTGTTCTAACCGGGAGTTATCACAGAAGGGCCGATCCTGGTGCTTTCAATTATTCAGCCGGGTATACGTGGTTAACCAATTTCACAGCAGGAGTTCACAATTTCAGCAACCCATTTAAAACATCATGAGGGGATTCAAGTGCACACACACGACCACCAACGGCCTCAATTTTTCAGAAAACATAAACCAGTACAACAAAAGGGATGATCACAAGATAAAGCATAACAACGATCACAACCCCTTCCCCTTCTTCCTTTAGAACTTCGTTTATTATCTTCATTAGGGTTTGGTTCAACCAATTCCATAGGAACAAAAGTAACGCCCACCCCGCATGATACACAAAAGTGAGAGACGAGAGAAATTCCCTACCTGTTGATAGATGATCGACGTTTAGGCCGGGGGCACGGAACTTTACGGATAACGACGCGGCGGTCCCGATGCACCAGAAGAGCCTCGATCGAAGAAGGGGGAAAACCACGGCCTAACGAGGGAGTCGTGGGTTGACCACGTGGCTTGACTCATCATTAATGGCACTGGGTGGTTTTAACCGACCCATGAATTAATGAAGCATTTAATTAAAACCTTGGTGCACGTTTCGGATTCCCAAGATATTTTTAACAAGGCAGAATAGGGTTTGAAACCCTATTTGCGAAAAAGGAACGTTACTGGAACAACTTGGCAAGGCCGGGCGACGTCGGCCGGTTTCACCGATCCGTCTCACCGATCGGTCGCACCGATCGGTCTCACCGATCGGTACCCCGCAAGGAAACCGGATTTTTGGCAATGGAAGGGACCAAGGGGGGGGGGGTCAGGGGGGTCTGGGTCATCACATCAGATACCTCTTAAACGATTCTCGTCCCCGAGAATCAAACAAACCAGAAGGAAAGAGAGGATCCGAACAACCACCTTCAAAGATGCCTCTTAGGAGTGGACCCCCGCTAATTGAAAACACTCCCTGTCAAGAACCAAGCAACATACCACGCAAAACTGCCCGGTCATGTGGGTTTGGGGAGTTCCCCTCCCCCATGTCAAGATATTATCCGCTTTGGGCGGCACTGACTCGCCCGCACGGGTTTAATCGCATCCACCTTAATGCGTCCTGATTAGGGGTCGGGTTTCCCTTCCCTTTAGCCGGGACTTTCCACACATAACAGAGGAAAGGAACTAGCACATTTCATAGACAAAAAGGTCAACGTTCTGTCACAACAGGCACCAAAGATTCAAATCTCAGAACAACTCGGGGTATTGGGCACGCATCTGTGCTTCCCTCTCCCACGTGCTCTCTTCGAGGCCGCCATGTCTCCACAACACACGAACCAGGCCGACGGTTCGTCCACGGAGCACTTTCTCCTTGCGATCCTCGATTCTGACTGGCCGTTCCTCGAAGGTCGCGTCTCCTCCCACATCTAGCTCTCCCCAGTTGATGACATGAGAGTCAACATGTAAGTACTGACGAAGCTGGGAGACATGGAAGACGTCATGGACCCTCTCCAACTTAGGTGGTAGGGCCAGCTGATATGCTACCTCGCAAACTCGCCTCAGCACCTCGAAAGGTCCGATGAACCTAGGGGAGAGCTTACTCCCCTTTCCGAACCTCCGCTTCCCCCGTCGAGGGGAAACCTTCAAAAACACATGATCTCCCGCCTTGAACTTCAGGGGCCTCCTCCGACGATCAGCATAAGATTTCTGCCGATCCTGAGCTGCTTTCATCCTCTCCCGCACTAGCTGGACTTTCTCCATGGTGCTCTGCACTACTTTTGGTCCAAGAGTACCAGTCTTACCAACCTCTGCCCATCATAAGGGTGAACGACATGGTCTTCCATACAAAGCCTCAAAAGGAGCCATGTCAATAGTAGAGTGAAAACTGTTGTTGTAGGCAAACTCTACTAAAGCCAAGTGTCGTACCCATGATCCTCCGTAATCCAGAACACATGCTCGCATCATGTCCTCCAAGGTCTGGATAGTCCGCTCTGTCTGCCCATCAGTCTGAGGGTGAAAAGCAGTGCTAAGGCGTAGTTGGGTGCCAAAAGCATGCTGTAACCACTTCCAGACTCGTGAGGTGAATCGAGTGTCCCGATCTGAGACGATCGTTTTCGGAACTCCATGCAAACGCACCACCTCATCCACGTATCTCTGTGCTAAGGTACTCACGGGTCCTGACTCCTTGATAGCCAAGAAGTGAGCAGATTTTGTCAATCGACCCACCACTACCCAGATAGCATCATGCCCGCCCTGAGCTCTGGGTAGTCCCGTGACGAAGTCCATCGAGACGTCGTCCCACTTCCACTCGGGGACATCCAGAGGATGCAACAGACCACCAGGAACACGGTGTTCAGCCTTCACCTGCTGACACACCAGGCATTTAGCCACGAACTCTGCCACTGCCTGTTTCACCCCGGGCCACCAAAACTGTCCCCTCAGGCCTTGGTACATTTTCGAAACACCCGGATGTACTGCCAAGGCTGAGCTATGGAACTCACGAAGGACTTCATCACGCATCACCTCTGGAACAAACAACCTCCGATGAAAGAGCATCCGACGTCGGCTGTCCTCCGACCATCCTTCCGGGGCGTTCCCCTGATCGATACGATCCCGCAACACTTCCACCTCAAGATCTCCCCACTGAGACTCTTCCACTTGCTGCAACAAAGAGGACTGTACCGTCATCTGAAACAAACAGCCTCTAGTACTTTCCACCCTTGCATCCAAGTGTAAGGCAGCCAACTCCCCCATCGCCTTCCAAGCATTAGCAGATTCCCGAACCACCTCTTGATGCGGCTTCCTGCTCAGGGCATCAGCCACAACGTTTCCCTTACCTTCAGTGTATGAGATCTCGAAGTCGTAGTCCTGGAGAAACTCGACCCACCTCCGCTGTCGCAAGTTCGAGTCACGCTGGGAGAAGATATAGCGCAAGCTTTTGTGATCGGTGAAGACCACAAAGCGCTCCCCAAAGAGGTAATGTCGCCACAGCTTTAATGCGAACACTACCGCTGCAAGCTCCAGGTCATGGGTGGCACAGTTCTGGTCATGGGGGCGTAGCTGCCTGGACCCGTAAGAGATCACCCCTTGTCGCTGCATCAATACGCACCCCAGGCCATGTCCCGAAGCATCACAGAATACCTCATAGGCCATCCCTTCTTCTGGAAATCTCAACACTGGGGCACTAACCAGTTTTTCTTTTAGGTAGCTGAAGGACGACTCACACTGTTCGCTCCACATGAAAACCTGGTCCTTTTTGGTCAAAGCCGTCAAAGGGGCTGCTACCCGGGAGAAGTTGGGTACGAATCTCCGGTAGTAGCCCGCCAGTCCGAGGAAACTCCGAACTTCCGCCACATTCTTGGGTGCTGCCCAAGAAACAATTGCCTCAACCTTTGATGGGTCGACTGCTACTCCCTGCTCAGACACTACATGTCCGAGGAAGTGCACTTCTCGTGCCCAGAACTTGCACTTTGACAACTTCCCTTAGAGCTGGTGCTGTCGGAGGACCTCCAAAACCGTCCTCAGGTGCTCTGCATGATCCTCTTCTGACTTTGAATAGCTCAGGATATCGTCGATGAACACCACCACAAACCGATCCAGGTACTCCCGAAAGATGGAGTTCATAAGCCCCATGAACACGGCCGGGGCGTTCGTAACACCAAAGGGCATGACCACGAACTCGAAGTGCCCATACCTACACCTGAACGCAGTCTTCGGGATGTCGCTATCCTTCACCCTCAGCTGGTGGTACCCGGATCGCAGGTCGATCTTCGAGAACCATCCTGCCCCCTTCAGCTGGTCGAAAAGATCATCTATCCTCGGAAGAGGGTAGCGGTTCTTGATCGTTACCTGATTCAGCCTCCTGTAATCGATGCACAACCTGAGGCCACCATCTGCCTTCTTTGCGAACAAAACTGGGGCACCCCACGGTGATGCACTTGGACGAACATAACCCCTCTTCATCAGATCGTCAATCTGTATCCGCAATTCCCGTAGCTCCGAAGGTTCCATCCGGTAAGGAGCCATCGAGATTGGTCGAGAGCCGGGCTGCAGGTCTATCCTGAACTCGACGTCACGTCGAGGGGGTAGAGTCGTCACCTCCTCAGGAAAGACGTCCATAAATTCACGAACGATCTCTGGTACTTCCACCATTTCCTCATCTGTTGATTCTATCGTCAGTTCGGTCAACAAGGAGAGGAGAGGTTCCTCCCTCCTGTTTCCCTTCGGACAGCTCCGCTCGCCGGTGAAGGTAACACGCTGGCCGTCCAAACCGGAGAACACCACCCTCCCTTGGAAACAGTCGATGACGGCGCACACAGAAAATAGCCAGTCGATGCCTAGGATGACATCGTACGGCCGAATCTGTAGCATAAGGAGATCCTTAACCGACTGATGTGGCCCCAAAATCAGTCTACATCCCCGACAAACGAACAGCAAGTCGGTCTGACCTCCAACTGGTGTGCTCAACACCAGGGGCACTGGAAGTCTCTCGGCATCTAGACCCAAGGCGCGGGCTAGACTGGGTGCAACAAAGGAGTGCGAAGCTCCGGTATCGAACAAAGCATAAGCAAGAGTGCTAAACACACTGATCGTACCTCGAACAACCTCTGGCCCTGCTGGAACTGTTGCTTCTGCGGCGTGTAATTGTCCACGCCCAGCTCCCCTGCCCCTCGGCTGTCGGCCACCTCCCCGACCACGCCCTGGTCGAGGTCCCTGGGGAGCGCCCTGAGGTCGGCCTCCCCCTCCTATGTCTGTCTGCGGAGGAGCGGGAGCTCGCTGTCCCTGCTGCTGCTGCTGGAAGGGTCCGGCTGGGAACTGCTGCTGCGGCGGATGCTGGGGATGACTGCCACTGCTGTACCGCATCCGATCGGGGCACTGACTCCGAAGATGTCCAGGTCTCCCGCAGATGAAGCACCGTGTTCCCGAGCCTGAAGGAAAAGAACGTGGGCCAGGGGATCGAAACTGAAACTGCTGCGGCCTGCTCCCTGCGGGTCGGAACCTGGAGGGTCCCGATGCCGGAGGCCTGGTGCTGACGTCCTTCCCCTTCGATGGTCCCATCTGGATCCCTTCTCGTGACAGTCCGCCTAGAGCGTGCATCCTTTCCACCACTTTGGCCTTCTTCTGAACCTCTAAGTATGTCGGAAGGGTAAAGGGGGTAACAGCATACTGGAGGGAGGGTCGAAGCGCCTCCTCCAAACGCCTTGCCCGAGACTCCTCATCGGGAAAGAGGTCTGGGGCAAAACGCAGGAGGTCCTTGAACTTGATTCCAAGTTCCCTCATGGACATGCTCCCCTGCTGGAGGGAGAGTAGCTCCTTCCTCTTCTCCGCCTTCATTGTCGAGGAGAGGAACTCCGCCCGGAACTCCCTCTCGAAGTCCTCCCAAGCAACCTCAGACTCCTTCCTACTCCCCAGGTGAAGCATCCACCACTGACGTGCCGCTCCTCGCATCTGGCTAACAGCCAGAGGAACCCAGTACTCCGTCGGGGCCCGAATCAGGCCGAAGGCTATGACTAGCTCCTCCAGCCAGCCTTCCGTCTTCATGTCGGAGGTGCTGCCCTCATATTTCTCGAGGGCCTGTCGCTGAAAGGCTCGAAGAGTCTTCTGCCACTGGTCGTCCTCTTCCTCCCGATCAGCCCTCTGCCGATTGGCCAAAGTAGTCTCAGGAATCTCGATCGCCTGTACCACACGTGGTCGCCTTCCAGGTGCCATAACTGCAAGGATAACAAGGAATGCCTAAGCCCAGTAGTGCAAAGAAAACCGTTCTCAAAACTTGTTAAGATTTAATTTATTCTCAATTTCCCAAGACATCCCAGAAACAAAAAAAAACACAAGTCATTTATGATGCATGTACCTTTCCTAGGGTCTCTACCCTGCAATCAGTGTGGCCTCACTTGGTCGTTCGGTAGGTCCAGAGTCCTTGCATCGGATCACGGGGGGCCTTAAAATCCCGTGTCCTAGCCGGTCCTCCCTGGCCTAATTCACGCACCAAGGTCACCCAACGCTATTGCCTTACCATCCCATGCAATCCTTACTGTGCCTAACTCCAGACTCCGTCCTATCTCTCAACCTCGCCTCTGATACAATTCTGTCACGACCCGCCTTCACCAAAAGGAGGGAAGAGTCAGCGGATTGCCAGGCCCTTCCTTCTTTAAGTTGAAGGAGAGATAATGACCACCGAAACCCGCCTTCAATAGGTCCCGGAGTGGCGACTAGCACCAAGGGTATATAAAATTTTCGCAAAAGGAAGGCATTACCCTTTTTATTATTTAGGATCGAGAAAAAGGACAAGTCGACCTCCCAAAAAGGAAAAGAAGCAAGTTTATATAAATGAACCCAAATAAAGTCCCCATGCATGTTTAAACAGTTTACAACAAGGTACAAGTACAAAAGAAAAAGAAATCTCTCAAGTACAATACCAAAAGAAAACAAAGGTACGACAACAGCGACAACTCCAACTGTCCGACTAATAGGGTCCCGCGCAGCCCTGGTAGTCCTCCTGGAAACCTGAAAGTAAACGTAGGGTGAGCATACAAGTACACTCAGTAGGGAAAACCAAGACTCTCATGCACAAGTGGGGGAACGTACTAAAGTCCCGTGAGAAAAGAGTGAACCAACAGCTAACAAGGCAAACTATCCATCCCAGGCCTCACCAAGGCTCACTCCCCAAATAACGCAAGTCAAGTAATATATATAATAAGAGCACATCGATGTATGGGTACCCCGCGCCACTTCCCCACTGGTTATTGAGACATCCTACGCATCGTACCAATCCCGCCATTCTCACCGCAGTCCCACTGCCACACCCGCCCGCACACACCTGGGCCACCACCACACGCAGTCCCACTGCCAAATCCCGCCCGCACACACCTGGGCCACAACCACACGCAGTCCCACTGCCAATTCCCGCCCGCACACACCTGGGCCTCAACTGTCACAAGTAACCATGCCTGCAAACACCTAGGCCAGAACAACCACCGCTACGCCCGAAGACACCTGGGCTAAAGGATCCACTGCCACGCCCGAAAACACCTGGGCCTCATCCTGAAGACACTTGGGAAACCACCTGTCGCACACACCTGGCCAACCACCACAACACCCTGCCCGATGGTTCTTGGGCTAATAATGGACTTCAGGCCATCACAGCCTGCCCGAAGGTACTTGGGCTATCCGGGAAAGGGAGCAGAAAAGGAGCTAATAACCAGCCACTAAGTATAGTGTTGGGAAAAACACCCTACCCCCATAAATGGGGGTGTTCAGCACTAAGTGCTCAACTTGGGTGGGGCGCGAATAAGAAACACAAAGCTACAAGTATAGATATAGGTAACAAACACTCACCCAAAACTTAGGTTTTCCTAGCCAACCTACAGAACACAATACCACAGCGTCCGAGTCACGATTCACGACCCTTGCCCACAAAACCATTTGTCCCATTCTTGTTTCACGTTCAGTCAAAATGTTCAATTAATTTTAAGCACTACTGGGAAACTACCATAAGCATAACCAAGGAAAACGTCAAAGCATAGATCAACCAAAACACTCACACCCAGTTCTGCCAACAGAGGATCTCTCCCCAATTTGTGATAAAAACTCACAACCACTGAAACCATGACAACAGGAGATCCCATCCCCCAAATTCACACAGCCACCGAGAGTATAAAAAGAACAGGGGATCCCGTCCCCTCCCACATTTCCAGCAAACGACCCGAAGGGAAAACAACCACTAACCACTACCAACACAAGTCAGGGATTTTCAGATTTAAACGATTTAACACACTCCATGGTTTTAAATTACGTGTGTTCTAACCGGGAGTTATCACAGAAGGGCCGATCCTGGTGCTTTCAATTATTCATCCGGGTATACGTAGTTAACCAATTTCACAGCAGGAGTTCACAATTTCAGCAACCCATTTAAAACATCATGAGGGGATTCAAGTGCACACACACGACCACCAACGGCCTCAATTTTTCAGAAAACATAAACCAGTACAACAAAAGGGATGATCACAAGATAAAGCATAACAACGATCACAACCCCTTCCCCTTCTTCCTTTAGAACTTCGTTTATTATCTTCATTAGGGTTTGGTTCAACCAATTCCATAGGAACAAAAGTAACGCCCACCCCGCATGATACACAAAAGTGAGAGACGAGAGAAATTCCCTACCTGTTGATAGATGATCGACGTTTAGGCCGGGGGCGCGGAACTTTACGGATAACGACGCGGCGGTCCCGATGCACCAGAAGAGCCACGATCGAAGAAGGGGGAAAACCACGGCCTAACCCTTAATTATAAGAGCTGGGGATGGTTGAGATGAAACACAAAACCACGGAAGACGAGGGAGTCGTGGGTTGACCACGTGGCTTGACTCATCATTAATGGCACTGGGTGGTTTTAACCGACCCATGAATTAATGAAGCATTTAATTAAAACCTTGGTGCACGTTTCGGATTCCCAAGATATTTTTAACAAGGCAGAATAGGGTTTGAAACCCTATTTGAGAAAAAGGAACGATACTGGAACAACTTGGCAAGGCCAGGCGACGTCGGCCGGTTTCACCGATCCGTCTCACCGATCGGTACCCCGCAAGGAAACCGGATTTTTGGCAAAGGAAGGGACCAAGGGGGGGGGTCTGGGGGGTCTGGGTCATCACAATACACCACATTATTTATAGAATAATCCACTTTTATTCTATCTATATAAATAATATTTACACAGAAAGAAATATTCTTAAAAAAATAAAATATACTATAATTTATATACAACCATTTTTTTAATGAAATCATTAAAAATTTATCAAAATACTAAATAATTTTAGAATATACCCAAATGTGATCGATCAATACAAAAACCTAATTATCTGAAATTCATGAATTACAAAATTAAATGGTTCAATAAACACATTTGATGAATTTTTTAAATAAAAATGCATAACTACAAACATATAATGGCCATACCTAATCTAAAATGATATCATTGAAGTGTCCTATTCATTTAATTTTTGTTTAGGAATATGAATCTAAGATCAATATTTGAAAAATATTGCATTACATGTAGTTTTTAACGCTTGAAATGAAGAATAATAAATATAAATACACATTCACATGCCTTTATAACTATGTTCATTGCCATCCATACATTTTAATTGTTTCTTTTAGAAAAAAATTCATTTAATAGACAAAATCACTAAAATTAAAATATTTCAATTTTTTATTTTCATTACCTGTTTGACAATTACCATTTCTCAATTTATTACATTCATGGTCAAATTGTCATGGGTTTTCATATTAGTAAAAAATCTTAGATCTCATAATACATTCACTATAATTCTCTTACCATAATTATCACGATATAATAATTGAATTTTATTAAATTCATATCTCTTCAATTAATTATTCCCCATTTTATTCCATATAGATTACTAATTATCCTTATTTTTTAGAAGTAATCAAACTCCATCAGAAATTTATACTCACACAACAGAATTACATTATATCATCTAAAATAAAAATTAATTAAATCCCTTCGTAAACTATAATTAAAAATTGACTAAAATAGATCATTTTTACTATCATAGTCCAAAATAAAATTCTTTAATAACAGGGAAATATATTATATTTATCATTAAGGATTTCAATTGAGTCCTATTATATTTTAATAAACTATTTAGATTTACATTCCATTTTATGTGGAATAAATTTATAAAAAGCTTCTCATCGAATAGATATTTAAATACTAACCATTCAATGGAATTAGTTTCTTCACGTTATTTAGTGTTATTAATTGAATTTCATCGTTATCTGATTTCAATATTAGAATAACAAATAAATCAGGATAACATTTGAGGTTTTTATTATTCTATAACATAAAATTTCTTTTCCAATGAATTAATGAATCCTTCATCTTTCTCATTGTCTAAATATCAACAAAAATATTGAGGATTAATTTTTATGAAATTCTCAAATAGAGTAATATTATTCAATGAATAATTTATCCACTCACTAGAATTGGAAGATCAATTAATATTATGTTTCAAATGATATAACATAGATACAAACTATGATGTTCCAATTCCCACAATTCCACGTTTGTTTAGATGGCTGTTATCCTATTGATACGTTTTTACTCTTACTACTTAGTTTCATTTCTAAAAATGAATTGTAAATAAACCTACATTAGATAAGGTAACATCGAAATCCTAAAAATATATATGTTTTTAATACAACCATAAATTGAATTCTCATAAGAGATTTTTTAGCACCATATTAAGATCTAAATTCATCTAATGCATTTCTTTCATAATAATTATATGAACCCACACATAACCCTCCAATAAATTACATGATTTATAGTATATATTTCATCACTTAAATCCTAAATACATTTTTAGGAATATATTATTAAATAATCAGGATATATATTACACTCAAAAGGTGGTTACATCTATATAATGTCAATTTTTACAATAAAACAGGATCTTGATAATGTCACAAATACTACATTAATGATAACACCCATTATAGGAACTTTGACTTCTATAGTTGTTTCTAATCATTATTAATCCTTCTAAAATACATTTTAATCATGATATTTAAAAATTTTTCATTAAGACAAATAAATGAAAAGAACCTCATTTTCCATTTGTAAACCTAAAAAATCGATAAAAATAATATAAATTTTCTTAATAAATTAGAACATAATATTAATTTAATTTTCTAAAAAATAAATATCAACCAAAATATTTCATAATAAATTTCATA
This sequence comes from Viscum album, assembly GCA_963277665.1. Taxonomy (NCBI): domain Eukaryota; kingdom Viridiplantae; phylum Streptophyta; class Magnoliopsida; order Santalales; family Viscaceae; genus Viscum; species Viscum album. Next base: position 694,443,341 of record OY728152.1, read on the forward strand.
ACTAACCATATATGAAAAAATACAAATGATGAGTGTCTCCCAGAAAACGTGAAAACACAAGTATATATTTTTGTGGGAAAAAAATACTTTCACATTTTAAAATTCATTGACTCACCTTAAAAAAGTAATCTTAATATGTTACATTTTAAAAATAATTATAATTTCTTTTTAAAAATAACCTAATAATATGGTTTAGGTACCTTGGAAAATTATCCTTTCATTTACACTTATATTTACCCTTATAGCTGAATCACCAAATACTGTAATTATGACATATCTTATAAGTATCATATCACCAATAACCTTTTAACATTATCCAAAGAATTGGGAGGTTGTATCAGGATCACCCATTGTTAATTATTTATCATTATCACCAATACTTTTTATAAAATTTATGATAACACTATAATGAATAATACACATATATCTTGAAAAATAACCATAAAACCATAATTTCTCAAAAGGTATGGAATATAATATTATATGAAAAAACATATTAAATTTTATAAGAATATTTTTAATTAATAATGATTATTATTTTTGTGAAGATAAAACAAACCTTATTTATATTAAAAAATATTCTTTTTTCCCTTGTTAAAGAAAAATTTAACCCAAACGACAATGGTGAAGAAAATCATTTTTAATAACTATAATGATGACAAAAAATAATCCAAAATGAAATTTATTAACCTTTTATGAATAAATAAGAATATTATTTAAATATTTATAATAAACTCCTCATGTAATAAAAATATTTGTAATGATTCATTAAAATAAAATTTACAAAATAAAATTCCAAACAATGAGTCCAGATTCATTTTTTTTCATATATCTACCCATCGAGTGATAAAATTTTATTAGCTTTACTAAATTATTAAGAAACATTTTCATGTTAATTAATTTATTATTTTAACAATTATTTAATTTAATCCCATATTTTATTTATTTACAAAAATAGTATAGTTGACGTGGGACATTTATTGGTTATTTAGTTTATAACCTAAAAATAACATCAGTGTACTGATCGTGATCAAAGAGTTTATGGTTCAATCATATATAGAATTTTAAATATCTAATAATTATAATTTTAATTAAATAAATATATTTTTATAATCACCCATATATGTTTTTCAATAATAATGATACAGGTTTTTCTGGGAGGTGGTAGTGCACAATTATTCATCAGTAAGATTCTGATTTTTCTACTGTGTAGAAAAGTAAAAAAAGGTAAATCATATTTAAATCATAAAATATATCACTTTTATTAATAATTTCAAATTAATAAATTTATTCTATTATTATTTCAATTTCAATGAAATGTTAATGAAAGAAAAAAACATTTCTTCAATGAGGATGTAGTTCAAATGTACACAATAGTGATGTTATCATTTTCTTATTTATGCAAGCAGAAAAAGGTAAGTGATATTTTATTTTTCATGAATAAAAATAATTACATAATTATATACTGTCTCTATATTTATATATATATATATATATTAAATTCAGCAAAATAACATGCTAGTATTTGTCTATGAGGGAAAATGAAACACATAGCATTGTGGAGGTGGTATTCCACATATACAGATGAGTGAAATTATTTATATCACATTGGATGGAAAATGAGATGAAAATGAGTCTTCAAATATAAGTAATAATGTTATAGAATATATTAGATAATTATTACAATATTTAATAGTTTTCGTAGCATGTTTTATGTTGGTGTAAGAATAATGAAACTTGAAATTGTTTAGTTATGACTAATACCTTCATGTATATCTACCTTTGGCTTACACATTTAACCTTCTATGAGTAGTCTTGTGATAAATACAAGACCTATAGATCATGGGGAGTGAATTTTGGATGTTACATGGGTATATATTTGTTGAGTTATGTCCCATAGCATGTGAGGATGTGGGAGGAGGAGGAAACAATTTATAACTGAGGGGAGTATTAATCATGTATGTATATTAAAATTTTAAATATAATAAAAGAATTTTTTAGGGATGATTATAACGAAAATAAAAAATTTATAATATATTATGGTGCTTGAAATACCCTCAACGAATAACATCTATCCTATATATAGAGATATTTTATTCTTTATCTCTTAGTTTCACCCTCCCCACCCCACCAACATGCACTAACCCTTTTAATATTTTCCAGGTTGAAAATAATTTACCATGAAAACAATTTTGACTAAAAATGAAATTTCAAAAACTAACAAATTATAACCAATATATTAATAGTAGGAAACCAATTTACCAATATTATATTTATATATTTGGTAAAAATAGTTAAACTTGGAAAAAAGTTCATTTTTAAAATTTTCCACAGATCAAGCTTTTTAGAAAAATTCAAAAAAAAATCTACCATAATTTATTTAAAATTTATTAATAGAAAAATTATATTAATATAATCCACATAAATTTTAAAATTTATAAATTTAATTTTTTTATCCAATATATTTCATGGAAAAAATTCAGATATAATAAAACAATCTCAATTCCAACTAAAATAATATAATATTATTATATTATATATGAATTGAAAAAATATATCTATGAAAATTACTATGATAAGATGATTAATTATTTTTATCATTAATTAGGTTATCACGTTTCAACATTACATCCCTTTTATAATTTTATTCCAAAGGTTATAAATGTCATATTATATATATATTCCATAATCACATTCTCTTTATATATCTAATTTACACATTTTTTCCATCCCATTGTTGCAATATGAATGTTTCAATACCTTAACAATAAATAACAACCCATAAATTTCATATATAAATGAGTTTACCATCTAACATGTTTGCATTCTCATAACCAAACCATGAAACCATTCATGTGTACTATCAACAAATTTTTTTAGTGTGTGTTGATATTGAAATGTAAAATTAGTATAAATTGTAATAGAACATAGGGTTTATCTGGTGTGATTTATTCAGGGTAATGATAGAACCTTCAATAATTCATGAAATGTGACCAAAAATCGATAAATATTGATTGAAATTTATATTATTCACTACATGGTTTTAAAAAATGAAGGATTTAAGGTCAATATGTGTAACTATGAGGATTATACAATATATCAAGAGAATATAATTTAAGAAGATCAAGTAAATCCAAAAATCCATTACCTCAAAGAATAAAAGAAACTCCTTTTCAAAATAAATGATATGGTGTGTGAAAACCATGATAATATTAAAATTAAATAATTTTCATGACATATAAATTTTCAAAAAAATATTTTTGTTTTTATATGTATTGTAATAATTTTATATTATATTCCAAAAAAAATTAATTTATTCAAATTGAATTGTTTTCCATGAAATATATGATTTTTTAGAAATTTTTCTTAGAAATTTATGAATTTAACATATATAAAATATACAAATTTTTTTTATTTACAATATTAAAATGAACTTAGGGTAATATTTAGTGATTTTTCTAATAAAGTCAACTTTTGGGAAGATATACATAGAAATAGTTTTTCATAGTTTTACCTATTCATGTTTTGAAGTTTATTTTTAGTACATAATGAATAAGAATACTATAAAATGTGTTTCAAATTTATCATTACGATAGTCAAAATTTTCAACCTGTTCCCTTTCATTTTTGTTAATTATAAATAGTTATCATGGAAAACATTATTACCTTGGTAATGGAAAAAAGCATTAACCTAACCCCGAATTAAGATATAATGCATCAAATACATCTAAAACATTGATAAATCTGAATTTTTATGGAATTCTTACCTTAACATAACTTTTTTCCATTTTATCTATTTTTCTTATGAAATACATTTATTATATTTATAAAATATATTTTTTATATGATTTCCTCTCCCTTTACTAATTAAAAGGAACCTACAGTCCACATATCTACACTCAACATGAGCCATTGATCTCATCAAATTTATAAAAAAAATATTACAAACTATCCATACCCTGTATTAGAGGACACTGTCTACTGAAATAAACAATACAAGAATGATCAGGGGATAAGTGAAAGGTAAATATCTAATGTGTATGTTTAAGTCCTAACAAACCTATTTCATGTATATTTAATCATTTACATGACTAAATTTTGATCTAACAATTATAATATAATTATAGAATTAATTTCTCTATTTTTAAGGTTATTATATTGATAGAACAACTCTTTTATAAATCTATTCCATAAAATTTTAAATGAAAAAATCTTCATAGTGTATATGGGGAATACAACTTGTATAAATCAATGTGTATAATTTTCAATCGTTTCATCTCACATTTGGTTACAAAGATGATATAAATTAATATATATAATACTATGTAAGTTATTTTAAATCTCTAAATATAAAACATTACATAAATTTTAACACTTTCTATAACATCCTGGTACTGGAAGCCGCACAGAGGTCCTCCGTACCTGGTTTGTCACATGTCCTCAAGCACATTTCCCTAAATGCCAGAGGCCACCAACTAGATGAGATGATTTTGGGAATGATAGTGGGGAAACTATAACCTCATTGGAAGAGTAACACAGTGGATGTAAATCAGATATTCAATAGCAGAAGTAATAATAATCCTTAAAAATGTAAAGAACAGATCACTGGAATTAATAAACTAGAAACACACACACACACACACATGAATGATGCATGATACATATTTATAAGAAAGAAGCCAAAAAAATAAAAATGTTGTAATAAAAACAGTACTAAATCAAAGTAAAATGAAAAACAGATGGCATCTCCTCATCACCGTTATCCTCATCATGGTCTCATGCTCTCCAACTCCACAAAACTCAAGTGTTTGATGTATAAGGGAGATTTACCATATATATATACATGCAGTAATACAATATTTTTGAACAAAAAATAACGGCCCAAACAATGTGTGAGACTAAATCCCAGTTGGAAGACACCACAAGATTTGTGCCTAACTGTCAGTAAATATATGGATGGTAATAAGAAAAGAAGGTAGTAAACGTGGAAGCACTCAGCAGTAACCAATCCAATCGTTTTATAAATACATGTTCATATATCATGTCCATAGCTAATCAAATAGGAAAACACAAATAGGTTACCATCTGGGAAGTACTCACAGCCTATCCCCTATGGTCTTACATAAAAACACTAACATCCCTATAGGAATTACACACAGTATAACCCTCTATTTCAAATTACAAGGAAATTATGAAGACTCCCCGAGGAACAACTAGCAGTCAATTCCTCATATAGTCTAATGTTATAATGTCTCATTGAATAAGCTAAGATTTTCAATTTCCTTTAAAGTAAAAATTGATTAAAGACTCTCTATGGAAGCTGACATGGTCAATTCCCCTTATAGTCAAAAGTTATTAATGTCTCTCTAAGAAGCTCACATGGTATATTCCACGTAAAGTCAACCACACCGGATTCCCATGGCCCTTTGTATATCAAACAACAAAAGCAATGTAATATATCCAATGTAAACTTCAATAACTACTTGGATAAATAGTATACTACATATCAAGCATGGAAGATTAAAATAATCCCTCTAACCTACAACATTAGGCATGAAAATTTTTTAAGGAAGCCTACAGGATTAACCTGACAAAACGGTCTTAAAAACCAAATGAATGGGGAAACACGTCCAAGGCATATCAAACAACCCAATTCACATTAAACTAACCTCCACTAAAGCATACAAGAATGGCCATTAATTATGTTGTTAATACGGAAAACTCACAATACCCCGATGAAGCGTTTTGTACATAATTTCATATACAAGTCAATGAATTTCAATAGAATGGAACAAAACTTTTACCTCTATATACTAGATTATTTTCACTGACCTGTGTTATTAGTGACATGACTAGATACCAGGCTCAACCAACACAGTGTGTTCCAGACAAACACAACCTGTATATGATAGTACTCAACCGACATGTGTTGTTAGTCGCACAACTGGTTATATGGCTCTACAACACGACGAGGAAATATGATACATGGTGGGTCCTACCAATGATTTCTCAACCCTGTGTCTCTGCCCACATATTCCAAGACATAGTTAGAGACTTACATGGCATGCACATGCAGTACAAGTCGTGTACTTAATAAAAATAGAATCTTCCCAAATAAAAGGACACATGGCATGTATTCAACATTACACGGTGTGCATTTGGGTTTTACCAGGAAATAATCCTCAGAAACTACTCCGGATCCCAAAAAACACTAAAAAAAATTAAAGTGCCAAATTCCGATCTGTGGGGACACATACTCCACAGAAATCAAATCTTGGAATCTCTTACATGTTATATACAATTATAAAAAGGCAATGATCTGCCAAATTCTGATCCATGTGGTCCGATAAATCCTTATGAACCAATGTTTGGAATTCATCCGAACAAAAAAATACACAAAATAATTCCCAATCAAACAACATGTATTATATCATGGAATCTATCACTACAACATGCATATATGGCACAAAATATAAAAATCAACATGAAATATCTGATGCACCCTAAATGGCATGCATAGAATGCACAATATGTGATTTCTAGCATGTTCATAAATGATGCATGAGAGGTCATACCCTCATTCATTAGGTACCAACAGAAATAGAACCAAAATATCATCAACAGTACCAACACAAAACATGTTAATCATCCAATGGAGAAATCAAATCAACTATAAAATTAAAAAACCTGAAAAATTGAAATAAACAATGTAGATTGGAATTTCCTTGTACACGTGATAGCTACACTCGAGCACACATTATTACCAAGTACTTATTCGGTCCTATCTCTGAATATAGTCTCCCAACAGTAATTCAGGAAGAAATGAATTCCTCTGATACCACTTTGTAACGTCCTTGTTCTGGAAGTCGCTGAGAGGTGCTCTGAACCCGGTTGATCACATGGCCTCAAGTGCATTTCACCAAATTCGTAAGGTTTCCGACTAACAGCGATGTATTTGGGTGTGATAGTGGGGAAAACTATTCCCTCATCGAAGGAGTATCAGAGCAGATGTAAATCAGATATACATTAGTAGAAGATGTAATAATCCATAGAAAATTAATAAATGGATGATTGGAATTAACAAACTGTAGCACACACATATATATATTAATGATGCATGATACATATATCTAGGAATACAGCCAATAAAATCACAATTATGGAATGAAAATGGTACTAAACCAAAGTACAATGATAAATAGATGCCAATTCCTCAACATCATAAGCCTCATCTTGGTCACATGCTCTCAATCTCCACATCACATAAGTACCTGAAGTAGAAGGGCACTTTCTCATATATATACCTGCAAAAATATAATATGTTTTGTCCAAAAGAATGTCCCAAATAGGGTGTGATACTAAATCCTAGTAGAAAACCACAACACTATCTGTGGCTAATAGTCTGTAAATATGTTGAAGATAATAAACAAAAGAAGGCAGTAATTGAATGTGTTATTTCTTATGGTATTTAATGTCAATGAATTTTTTTTACATAAAAATTTTACCATATATATTTTTTATTCATTTTTATAGTTCTTTGATATTTTATATTGATGACATGTGAATATAATATATAAATTTTGATTGGTGAGTCTAGTATATCTCTCTGATACAATGGGTAATGTCATAGTGATTACAAGGGATATGATACCCCTTTGAAATGTGGCTATTATCTGGTTATGAGTATACATTTTTTGGGTCATTGTATGGGTGAAGGTAGGAATAATTTAAAAATTTACAAATATGACCTACTTTATTATTCTTAAAATGAATACTTTTGATGTGAAAACGAATGAACATATTATTATTTTTATATTGAATGTGTTTGAAATTATTAAAGGTGAATTGTTTATTTTCATGAAAATGATGTTCATTAGTTTTCATGGTTCTCCATGAAACCCTCATGATTATGTATTTCCAATTATATATTCTAATTATTTTCTTTTAAATAGATAATTATTTTCATGTATATTTAAATGAATATTTGAGAAAAATATAATTTTTTAAAAATGTAAGCATTCTTAGGATTTTTTATGGTTTTCAATGGACTAGAATATTTCCCTTCTTTTATGTCCGATACTGATATATTGTTCACATCCCATGTTTGAAATTTTTTTCAAAATGATTAAGAACTATTAAAAACATTAATAAATTTATTGTCCCATTTATGGTATTTATTTTTAATGATGTAATTTTTTCATTACAAAAACATTTTTATAGGAAAAATTAATATTTTGTGTAAGTGATTATTTATTAATGTAATATATTTCATAATTAAAACAAAAACTAATCCTAAAATATTATTTATTATATATTTAATGATAGATAAATCTAAAAACATGTAATTAATCTAATAGTAATATAAATACTATTATAGTTGGTATTAGAAGAAGAGTCTAGATTATTTTTTTGTTAAAATAATGATGAAATAAACACTTAAGAGATTTTCATTTATGGTTATTTTATCAGGAGATAGAGTTTCAATATTACCATGGTTCATTATATAATATAATATAATTTAAATGATTTTCCATATAGGAAATAGTGTATATGTGGAAAAAAGGAAATAAGAGGATGATATCCCTCTAAAATAGAAACCTAGAACAATTGGAAATGGAACAAAGATGTTTTTATTATTGTTAAATCTATTGATCTAAGATATTAATGGATATAATAGTCAATGGGAGTGACCAAATGCACCATAAAATATTATGCTGATAGTTGATAATTTCATGAAATAACACCCTATATATTTTGGTGGATAAAAAAACATATATAAAATTGAATGATAGATTAATTATTAGGAAAATATATTTGTTATTTTTGGATGTTCTAAACATAAAAATGTAATTCGTTCCACTTATCCTTTTGACGATAATTTTGACAAATTGTGGTCTTTATTTAATAAATCTCAATAATGGGAACAAATTTAATCCTTGTATTGGATGAAATTTATTGATTACATATCTGAAAAGTACATTCAATAAATTATTCAACACAGAATAATAAGACAATTCCTAGAGTTAAATAAAAATTATGAGGACTCACTTGCTACTTATAAATCTAATATTATTATATTGACATGTTATTCATTAAATTTAATAGTAGTCTAAGATAAGATAATTTATCAATTTCACATATAAATGAATAAAATATTACTAATGGATCATATTACTAGAATGTTTTAAAGTTATGGGGATATTTTTCTTTGTGATGAGGAATTCAATATTGTGTTTTAGGATTTTTACTAAAATAATGGTATGAAGTGGCCCAACTGGTAGGAAATTGTGACACATTCATTGATTAAACCTAAATAAAATAAAATTTAATTTACCTCCAATTATAAGTGTGGTATGATGCATTATTGGGAATGAATTATGAAATTTGGGATGTATATAATAATAGAAAGAATGGACACTTGACTCTTTAATAAAAATAAAATGGAAATGACAATGTTATCTATAGTAATCAAAACCAGATATTGAAAAGTTTTAATTTAATTGAGGAAACCCGTACTAACAATATTTGTCCAGACAATGGTATAATGAATATTTTTAACAAGGATGACTTAAAAAATGATGCCACAAAGTCATTTAATATTTCTAGACAGTTAAATTAAATATTGAACTGTACATTACTTGTTTAATCAATGTATTACAATGTATTGTTTGATTCAAGATCTAAACATTATATTATTTCCATGAAATTATCAAATAAATTTGAATATCAACTTAATATATTTTAATTAAATTTTTTTAAATAACTCGTAATGGAGTATAAAAGAAATATGGATTTATGGGAACTCTCCTATAATAATATGTTGAATTAATCATCATATAAATCTTTTTTAATTACCATTAGTGGAGTTTTATATTGTTTTGGGTTTCAATTGAAATTAGATTTATCATATTCATATTTAATAATGATATAAATTAGTCATATTCAATCAATATAGTGAGTTCTAATTTGCATAAGGGCTTGATTTCATACCTTTTATTTCATATCCAGATGGTAGTAAATTGATTAAACATAGGAGTGATTATTTAAATTAATATATTTTTTAAAATAAGGGAACCAATGAAAATAGTGATATTCTTATTGTAAATTATTATATTGATGTATCTATTGATGATTTTCCAAGTGTTATTCTGAATCATGAAGTCAAATTAATTGTTGAATTAGTTCGTGATGTTAAACTAATTTCAAAAAAAAAAACGTAACAAATAGCTTGCATTTGGTTTAAAGAATTGCATATTTCATAACAAGTGTTGTTCGTTATCGGTTTCATTGACCCTATAACTTCATCATAGGGTGATAACATAATGATAGTTTAAATGAATGCGGCTACTATGATACATTTCATTTATTATAGAGTTCTTAAGAACATTATAGTTAAGAATAAGTATCATTTTCCTCATTTCATTACACTATATATCAAATCAAGGATGAATAACATTTTTCAAATATTGATATAAGGTCTAGGTACCATTAGAAAAATGATAAGAAATATGAAATTATGGGGATTGTGGTGACGACTAGAAATGGCCGCTATGAGTTTTTGTTTATTCTTTTTGGGTTAAAAATGAAAACACAATGTGTGTTGATAGAATTAATATTGTATTCCTTGATTATTTGTATAAATTTTGGGTTCAATTAGTCAATGGCATTCTATAATATAGTAAAATCTATGAAGATAATAATAATCATTAAATGGATGTTTTTTAACAATAAATGAAAATATATATTATGGGAAATTCAGTAAATGAGAATTTTTGTAACGATTGATTTCTTTACATGGGGATATTGTTTCTATGGATGGGAAAAAAATTATAATGCTATTAATAAATTTGTATATTAGTGTTTGAGTCCTAAAAAATATGGAGATATTATTTTATACTTTGTAATGATTCCACTACAAGTTAATATGGTTTTTTAAGAACATGAGAATTTATTCACCTTTGTATGAGACGACTGAATGATTTATTTCTTATGGGATTGAATTCTAATTTAGTTTTACAGTTTATGGTCAACATAAATGTGTTTTATTCAGTTTAATGTTCATAGAAAATTATATGAATAACGTGTAAGGTTGATATATCCTTGCTAATGGGTTATAAAAATATAGATCTCTAATTAATTGGTTAAAGTTATTGAGGTTTTCAGTGATATCTTACTCCTAAGACTTGGTTGAATTATTTTGAAAGGTGGATCCATTTTATGGTTTATTTTATGGGTTATTTAAATTATAATGTCATATGGTATCTACATGATCTACATGAAATAGTTTGTTTAATAATGTAATTGGTATTTCAAATGTATGAGAATTATATTATTTTTATATGTAATGTTTTTGAAATAATTGAAAGAGAAAGAAATGTTTTTAAATTAAATATACTCATGATTTTTCATATTTTTAATCGAAACATTCATGATTGTTATTTTTCCATTATAATTTCTTAAGAAATGGGTCTGGAAACTATTGTAAATTCATTTTTTCAGTGATATGTAAATGAAAACTTATGGTAAAATTTTATTATAAAATTTTTAACTATAATATGGATTTTTCAGGATTACCACCAGACTAGTTGGTATATTACCACTTTTACCCCATAATGTGATATTTCTAATGTATCACCAGATTTCCTATGTTTTATATAGGTCGTAATAATGTTTCGTAATATAAATAAAGTTGGAGTAGAAGTTAAGGTTGTCACCTTGAATGAAGAAAATTTTCCTTTAAAAAATGTGGGTGAAATGGTCATTGTGTGGAATGTCTAACATAGTAATGTAAAATGTTTCCTAATTATAAAAAACTATAAACCTAAAATCTATTTATAATGGGATTAATGAAATATATGCTAAAAATCATGTCTTTTTGTGGACGGTTTTGTGAGGACTATTATTAGGGGAACCAAAATTCTAAATGAGGATTATATTAACATATAACATCACTTACAAATCATCCATAAACCACTACGTCTGTTAAATAATATTTATTCACCCATCCATATCAAAATAATTCAGAATAATAATTTAAAATATAATAAGGGAAGCACATGTGATCAAAAAATAATCCACATCAAGCACTGAAGCATTTTGGGATCATTAAATGGAATCCCAATTGATCAGGAAATATGCCTTTTATTTTTTCATTAATTAGGAGAAATAAATATAGATAATATAAGAATAATGGTTTAACCACTATTTATATAGGACCATGACCAAAATCATTGATGGTGTAGTGAATCCCACCATACCCTTGGTGTTCTTAGTTAAATCATTATTTGAAATATTACCAAATTTAAATAGATTAATCATGATCCTCAATAATTACTTTCAAAATTATTAAATTAAGTTGAACATACCAACAACCAAAAAAATTACATAATAATGTATCACTTTTCATTTCTGTACACCATTCCCTTGAACATTGAATTGTGTGACCATCCATCCCATTTCCATCACATCTAATATGGATCTTCTACTCCACAAATGTGATAACCACACCCCCAAATATAGAATGTTGGCCAACCCATTTTACAGAGGCTAAGAATTCAAAAAAATGGTGTAAAAAATTTCCACACCCTATATCATATTGATCAACTCACCAAACGTAAGTAAAAAACTTTCAGACTAACCACATACCATGCCTTCCACCACTGCATAAAGAGACTTCACTAGTAATTTCCAATAGAAATTCCCGAACATGGCCTTATGATAAAACAAGTATAATTCTCCCTCCACCAGGGTGTAGAGTTCTTCTTATTTCCACCATGTAAACTCCCTCAAAAAAATACCACTACTATAACACATAACACCGCTATATGACTTCAAATTACCACTCCCACTATTGCAAAAACAGTTACTCATATACCATGGTTTTTTGATCTAGACTAAAACAAGGATATCATAGGGGTTGAAACATAGGATATCTCCATGGGTTCTAATAAGGGAACAAATCCACTAACCATGGATCACATGAACTCCCTCAAAATATTCCGAGTTACCAAGACTGATGAAAATGTCAAAATCATGTCACATGCTTCCCAAAAACAAATAACAACAAAAAAAACCATAAACACCTATAATGGAATCTTCCACATGTTCTATAAGAAGAATTTTTTAATACATAAATATAAAACATCATCATTTGGATTTTAAAAACCTCAAAACTCTCTCCCAACTCCTATAATTCCAAAAAAAATACCAAGGGATAGATAATGATGAATTGTTATCTTATATTTTACACCTCTATAAAAATTCTAGTCATATATATGATTAAAAAAAATAATAGATAAGTTAAATAAAATCATGACAAAAGAATAAAGAAACATCATCCTTCCAATCAAACAAAATTCATTGACCATAACCTATGAATAAAAATTAACATGTAACATGAATTGAATAAAAAAATTAACATGGGATGATATATCTAAAATATGAAAACATAACTACTGATTGTTTACAATGAAATTATTTACCTCCAAAACACAACTCCATACCAAAAAAATGAGAATAAAGAAAACCATTCAATAAATAATAATTATATTTCCCAACTACATTTAAATGCAATAATATCAGCTCACCTGACACTGGATACCTCATGTTACACAGACCCTAGACATGAATCAAAGATTAATACCTAGAATAACATCTCACTATATTTTTTTTCAAAGCCTTGAATATCCCTAATCATAAATTAACTGGGACATAAATATAGTTGAATTCCAAAATATATTTCATCGAAGATTTTCGATCAAATTATATACAAATTATCTTCCACTATATCTGATCCTCCTACTAGAACAAGAAAACTTCTATTGTGACATGGAATAATTATAGAGTCCTTATTAACTCAATAAAATCATAAACATATTATAACTAAACTTTCGACTTTCGTTTAAAAGTTACATTATAAACCATCAGTAATTTTATATATAGTGTCTATAAATGACCATCTTCCCATGGTCACACATTCTTCATCCCTCACCTGACTTGTAGATAACATATCTTGAATTTGTATTCATTTCGAAATCAGTCACCATGTGTATCACACACCTCATACATATTATAAATATAATTGAAGGGATCAAAACCATCTTACCAATCCATAATTGGGTAGTAATTATAAATCAAAGTATGTGATTTTTATCATTGTTTACACGGTATAATAAACATAATGCAATTATAAATTAAACACCCAATTTACATGATTAGGTAATAATTTTGCAACTTCATGAAATTCATAAATCAAAATCATGTTGTAAAGACCCAAAAAATTCATGGAATTTTTTTTCATAATTTTCTTTTGGATTTTAAAAGAACACAGTTTCTAACGGCACCTGATTCTGAGGCCCGGTGTGACCGAAATCTTTTTCCGAAGTTTAGCTCGTGTAAGTTCAGTGAACGAAAGAGTGGGTTTTCTACCTTTTGAACCAGTGCTCGGAATCAAATTCCAAGGGCACCGATTGAATCGTAGTGCCAGTATTTTCTTAGAAACATCTTTTCCAGAGTTGCGTTTTCTCGGCTGTGGTTTTTAATTTTTTTAGTTATGTTAAAAAATAAAATAAAAGCAGTACGACCGATTTTTATATTATTTTGCTTAACTTAAGTTAAGTGGGTGATGTGGGACCCACAATATCCTACCCACTTAGTAGGATATTTGTGAGGTGGGGCCCACACAAGCCCCACTGTTGCTCTATCCTTTTTCAACCCCCTCCTTTATTTATGTAACACACCCCACCCCCTAATAAACTAAGTCAACCCTTGAGTTTATTATGGTTAAGAAAAGCCTCTTTAATGTGGCAGTTTAAGCATTGGAATTAATTCACATAATTTTTTCTGTCATTTTTTTAATTTTAAAATGCAAGACTTGTGAAATAAAAATGAGAAAACCCATATTTTTATTAGGCTGGTAGTGTTGAGTGGCAAATGAGATTTCTCTCAGACTCTTGAAGATCTTATCATCCTCGCAAATAATGTGAAGAACGTGAAGAACGCAAAGAATGCCAGATCCTCATAAATCTGCGATGCTTATTCCGCAACGTTACTTCTTCTGTGACGCCACTTCCGCGATGCTTCTCTGTGATGCGACGATCCTCCTTCCGGGACGTCCTTTCTCCACGACGAATCCTCGCTCATCGAATTCGACGAGGTATGGTTTTATTTTAATTGTTGTTCGTGAATTCTTTCATTTCCTTCTTCTTTTCTATTGGAGCCGCCTGTTACCGCTCTAACGGGAGGGGGTCAGACTGCACTAACATGGCCGACCCTCTTCTCCCTTTTGGTTGTTTGATATTATTGAGGCATGAGAAAGGAAACGCGGTGCTGAAGCACCGCGCGGGAATTGACAAGGAAAGGGGGAGAAGCGCAGCACCGTCGCGCCTCGCCGTTGAAGACGAACCAAAGATGTGGCGCCGTCACACCACACCGTTGAAGATGAGCCAATGACATGGCACCGTCAGGCCACGCCATTAATGATGAACCAGAGACGTGGCGCCATCGCGCCGTGCCAGATGGACAAAGGTCGTGGCCGGTTCCGGGCCGCGGCAGAGCAGGGGAATTGGTGGCCGGTGCAGGGCGGCCGGTCAGGGGAAAGCGCCAGGGGTCTTAACCCCTGGCAGCCTAGTAGGTGCGGCCCCCCGTATGGTGGCTACAGTTTCTCCACGAGTGGGTAGCGCGCCCCCCGCCCTCTTCGCGCTGCCGTAACGGCCGGGACGGACGCCTGGCCACCCGGCCAGTGCCAGCACATCAGCGCGCCAGGACGAGCCGCCCAGGCCGGGCCAGGCCGCACCATCTGGTCCGGGCCACGCCCAAGCGGGCAGGACTCAGACCAGGTTCAGTCGACCCGGTTCGGGCCGACCCTGGGGGTATTGTACTGGGTCGGACTGGGCCCGAACCCACTAATACATAACCGCTTTCGGTCTGTTCCCCCTAACATAAGCTACGGGCCTCCGATCAACGCACCGTAAGTTGCACAGAGATGCATGGATCGAGATGGTCGTTTTTTATATTACAATCATTGTTTCGAAGGACTCTCGGTTTGGCCGGGATGGTTCGTACACGAAACCAAACGGGCCCTCGGAGCGGAAACACTTCTAACTTGAGCTTCGGACGTCCGATTGACATGTCGTCAACATCTTTGGATTCCTCTAAGTGATATGGACCTTCTGTCTTACTCCGCTCGAGGTTTGGATGCAGTTGGAGTATGGTCAGGTTGGTTTTGACTTAAAAACCAATCGGGCCACGTGGACGAAAAAGCCAATAACTCTCAGACCGGGCATCCGATTGACGCACTGTCTGTGACATTGAGTTCCTGTTGACGATACAAAACTTTTGGATACATATAATCCAAAATATGTGTCAGTTGATGTATCAGCCCATTGGAACGTGGAGAGGACCCTCCGAAACGAGCTTTCTGTGTGCGGGAAACCTAGAGGCCGCTTCGACTGCGACGACGATGACAACTGTGCAGAAATCCTCCTTTGATTCGACGGTGACGACTAAAGCACTCAGCGATCCTACGTGGATCAGTGCTACCGAACCTGTGTGGGTCAGCGCTCAGCGGTCCTATGTGGGCCATCACCTACAGATCCTGTGTGGGTCTAATCCTGTGTGGGTCATTGCGGGGAATAGTTACCTATTGATCATAGGTGGGTCAGATCCTATTTGGGTCATGGCAGAGGTTAGTTACCTAATGATCCTATGTGGGTCAGGTCCTTTGTGGTTCATTGCAGGGGTCAGTATGTATCGATTATTTGTGGGTATAAAGGCTTAGATTAATCAGTGGCTATATATGATTATCTCTATCATTATACGAAGAAGTATACATGTTTGAGCTGAATCTTGTTTTTCTTTCCTATGTGGATTTTGTTGTTCTATCTTGTGTGGATTACGTTTTGCTTTCCTGTGTGGACTGAGATGTGATTTCCTATTTTGACTGGGTTGTAATTGAGCTCGGATGTTGGATCCGAACTTTAATTGACGACTTAGGTATATGTATGTGCATATACCTAAGTAGTGATGGATGTTACTTCGTGATTTTATCTTTCCTTTGTGGATTATCTTTTGTGGATTCTGGGAGACCATCGGGGGTCTCGGGGTCCCTACTGAGTAGCTTATACTCAACCATGCACGGGCTATGCCCACACTACATTGTTTTGGTTGTAGACAATGGATAGCGCTGATCGTGGTTGAGGATTGTGGAGCCGGACAGTACCTGGAGGTGGACCACTGGGCAGGACGCACACGGAGCAGACAACTGAACCGGAGGAGCTGCAGAAGCTATATGTACCCACCGTTCAGTTGGGAATTCTAGTCGATGGCTCGAGGCTGTGGATATACATTTAGTTTCTGTCTTCCCTTTCTAGTTGCACTTTACTTTCAGTTTGGGTCTGTATTCTGACCCACTTTCTTTTCCGCACTTACTGTTGTACCCAGTTTTTACTTAGTGTTTAATTTTGTTTTCTTGCTCTGTGGTGATTGATTACTTTACAAAGGCAATGCCTTACATTTTTTCTCGAGAATTGCACCTTGGTGATAGTCTCTAGCCCCTGGCCTATGGAAGGCGGGCTTGGGGTATTCATGGCACGAGCCTCGAGGACAGGTCATGAAAAATTGGTATCAGAGGAGTTCGGTTCTACCGTAGTTCTCAGGACTCTGATATTTTTCTATATTAAGCAAGTAATTGTGTTAAGAGAATTAAGTGTGGTTATTAGTCCAGGGAGTCCTGTGTTGGTACGGCGGCCGATGTATCCGTACACCAGGACACTAACTTCTGATTTCTGACTTAATGCACGAAAACATTGATTGCATGTGTGTTTCACGTTTTCTTTGTGATTACCTTATGTTAGCTCACCAGGTATACTATTTGACCATGGCACACCTATTTGTTTTTAGGATGGCCCCATTATGACAACCATCTAGGGATCCAAGAGTTGTGCGTGATGACAGCCCACCGATCGACGAGGCCACGGTACAGGGCCCATTGACAGGAGAGGCACCGGCGGTACCACAACCCGCTGAGCCACCGATGCTACCAGCCCCAGCCGCTAACGATGCATGTTTCCTTAGTTCACTACACGAGTTTCAGCGCAAGTGACCACCAAGGTTCTATGGGGAGACGGACCCCCAGGCAGCCTAGGATTGGCTCGAGGTAGTTGTATGGGTTTTCAGGTTAGTGAGGACACCAGCCGACCTCATGTGGATCCTCGCAGCGAGCCTCATACATGCGGCAGCAAGTAGATGGTGGAGCTTGGTGCTCTAGGTGCACGATGAGGCATCTCTCATCTGGATGGACTATGAGTTCCTATTCCGCTCGGAGTTTATCCCAGCCACCCTCCGTGCTGTGTGCATCCAAAAGCTTCTACAACTACGGCATGGCAAGTTGACGGTCACCCAGTACTCTACGAGATTTACCGATCTCTCATGCTACTTGACAGACATGGTACGAGATCCATTCTTCTGGTCCCGGACCTTCGAGAAGGGATTGAGGCAGGAGATCAGGGCATCGCTGATCTCCCTCAGCATTTCGACTCAGGCAGGGTTAATGGGGCGAGCCCTTCTGATCGAGAGCTTCCTTGCAGAGCCTGCATCAGCAGCGAGACCTACAGTAGGGTGGAACGTAGAAGAGTCCTCTACATGAAGCCAGTTGACGGATGACTCATGGGTCTAGGCAGACCAGACTCTCAGGCAGATGACCTCAGGACGCTGGCTCAACAGTGCGGGGCACACAGCGTGGAGCCAGTCTTTCGAGAGGCAGATTGTGCTACACATGCGGCAGGCAGGGCCACATGGCTCGTGGCTGCCCGACCCGCCGTGCCGAGGGACAACAGACGGTTGAGGGGCCACCCAGGTATAGGCAGGGGGTTGACCGTGGTGGTTCGCATGGAGCAGGCAGATGATGCAGAGGAGCTGGCCAAGCAGTAGGTGGTGGGAGGGGTTTTGAGGCTCTACCACCACCACCACCAGGAGGTCCACCCCGACAAGAGGGAGCTGGCGGGCGGAGACAAGAAGAGCTCCAGGCAGCGGAGGCCTATGACCACAGAGCGCCCGAGATGATTCAAGGTACTATCTGTGTCCATTCCATCATTGTTGCAGTTCTTATAGACACAGAAGCGATTCAATGTTTCATAGTCGCTGCCCTTGTTCGGAGCTCGGAGATTCTGACAGTCGTTGGCTCGATCCTTATGGCTAGTGACTCCTATGGGAGCAGACTCGACGATTACGCACTGGTGTCGGTAGTTTGAGCATACTCTAGGAGGCGAGTTCTTAGGATGGGATCTTCTTTAGTGGTGTAGAGGCCTTATGACGTCATATTGGGAACGAATTGGTTATCTACAGTCCATGCTCAGATTGACTGTATTAGGCGCAAGGTGCGGTGTGTACGCATCGATGGGAGCAGGTTCACCTTCACCGGAGATAAGGGAACCTTCGCAGAACATGATGTACTCCCGTAGAATAGAGGACAGTCCATCAGTCATCAGTTGGCTAGCCTCATCCTAGGAGCAGTTGACGTGTGAAGTCCTAGTTTTCATGTAGTGGTGGATTAGTACGAGGAAATTTCCCCCGACGACGTTCTAGGACTACCTCTTCAAAGAGAGGTAGAATTTTATAATGACCGGTACCCCGGGACAGCCCCAATATCCACTCCAGCATATCGGATGGCTCCCGTCGAGCTTCGAGAGCTACGGGTACAGTTGGAGGACCTGATGGCCAAAAGATTCATCCGACCTAGTTATTCACCCTGGGCTTCCCCGATTTTGTTCGCCAAGAAGGCATATGGGAGCATCCGAATTTTTGTCGACTATCGATGCCTGAACCAGGTGAAAATGCGAAATAGGTATCCGCTACCGAGGATTGATGACCTCTTCGATCATCTCAATGGAGCACGGTGGTTCTCAAAGACAGACCTCAGGTCAGGCTATCATCAGCTCAGAGTTAGGGATGGCCCCTATGAGTTCTTGGATATGTTATTCTGCATAACCAATGTTCTATCATTGTTCATGGGCCTCATGAACAGGATATTTCAGACATACCTCAATCAATTTGTCATGGTATTCATCGACGACATTTTGATATACTCGACCACTGAGGAGGAGCACACCTCCCACTTTGAGGGTTGTACTAGACACACTCTGAGAGCACTAGCTTTATGGAATGCTCTCGAACTATCAGTTCTAGATACGCGAGGTCCACATCATGGGACACGTCATCTCTGAGGTGGGTGTTGCGGTGGATCCTGTGAAGATCGAGGTAGTGCTAGCTTAGGAGCCTCCCATGAGCGTGACAGAGGTGCATAGTTTCTTGAGACTAGATGGGTAATACTAGAGATTTGTGCCAGACTTCCCTAGAGTTGAGGAACCACTCTCAGCTTTGACGAAGAAGGGGAAACCCTTTGTGTGGTCAGACAGATGTCATCAGATCTTGCAGGAGCTGAGACCGAGACTGACCAGCGCACCTATCATGAGGTTGCCGGAGGAGGGAGTATGGTACGTAGTCTACTGCGATGCATCAGTGACCAGACTTGTGTGTGTCCTGATGTAGGAGCGGATAGTGATTTCCTGTGGATAATGTCAGTTGAGGTCGCATGAGCAGAACTATGCTACCCGTGACATGAAGTTTGCAGCAGTGGTCTTCGCTTTGAAGATGTGGCGACACTAACTGATGGGCGAGTGCTTTACAGTCTATTATGACCATCAAAGTATCAGGTACATCTTCTCTCAGAAGGACCTGAACTAGAGATAGCGGTGATGGCTCGATTTCCTCCTGGACTATGACTTTTAGATAGTCTATACTCCTGGGAAGGGGAACGTAGTAGCTGATCCTCTAAGCAGGAGGACGAGCATCCATCTACATGGGGAGGTGACAGACCAGCTAGCCGCTTTGGAGATATTCTTCGTGGATAGAGATGGAGTAGTCTTCCTTCAGTCACTCACAGTCACTCCTCCACTAATGCAGTGGATCATAGAGGCACAACATGGGGATGCCGACTGTGAGATGCAGCGTGCATAGATATCCTCAAGACAGGCACATGATGGATTCTCCGTGGGAGGAGAGCACGATGTCGTTTTTAGAGAACATACCATGGTGCCAGTTGCTTTAAGAGAGGAGTTGCTAATAGAGTTTCACACTTCTCCTTTGGCGGTACATCTCGGCGTGGAAAAGATGTACAAGGATCTCAGACGACTGCACTGCTGGCCGGACATGAAGAAGGATGTGACAAAGTTTTTTCTCGATGCCTCACCTTCCAGCAGGTGAAGGAAGAGAACCAGGTACCAGCAGTCTTGGTACAACCCTTGGAGGACCCGGAGTGGAATTGGGACTGCATATCTATGGACTTCGTGACTGGACTTCCATGCACATCTAGAGGTCACGACTCCAAATGGGTGATTGTCGACAAACTCACTATGTCGACACACTTATTACCCATAAGAGAGAATGGATCAGTGGAGATCTTGGGACGTCTCTACATTCAGGAGATTGTACGACTTCATGGTGTTCCATCATCTATCATCTCCGATGGAGATGCTCGCTTTACATACCTGATTTGGAAGGGGTTACAGGTGGTTTTCAGGACGCAACTACGTCTAAGCACCGCCTTTTACCCTCAAGCAGATGGTCAGACGGAGAGGACCATTCAGACTCTTGAGGACATGCTCCGTGCATGTAACCTCGACATTGGTCACAGCTGGGAGGAGCACCTACCCTTGGTGGAGTTCGCATACAACAAAAGCTACCACTCTACCATCGAGATGGCACCATACGAGGCGTTGTACGGAAGACCATGCAGATCACCGCTATGCTGGACAGACCTAGGGGTGTTAGCACTAGTGGGACCAGTGATGGTCCTGGTCATCCAGGAGTGGATGAGGATAGCTCAAAGCTGGCAAAAGTCTTGTTCTGACAAGAGTATGAGGCCACTAGAGTTGGAGGATGGCGACCACATCTTCTTGTGGGTCTTACCTCAACGTGGATTATGGAGATTTGGCTGAGGTGGAAAGTTGTATCTGTGCTTCATCAGACCATTCCAGGTCCTCAGCAGGATTGGTGAGGTGGCTTATCGCCCGGCTCTACCACCTCACTTGCAGCGGGTGCACGACGTCTTCCACATATCCCAGCTGATGAGGTATGTGCACGACCTGACACATATCATTGACCATGGGGAGATAGACATTGATGATGGGGAGACTTTTTTGGAGGTCCCAGTGGAGATTGGGGATCAATAGGAGTGGGTCCTACGTGGATAGTCGATTCCTCTAGTGCGAATCAGATGGCCGCACAGAAACCTCCAAGAGAGAACATGGGAGCAGGAGGCTCAGATGCGTGCTCAATACCCACATTTGATTCCCTAGTTTTTCATCTGTCTTTATGGGGACATAAATCCATGATGTGGAAATGATGTAAAGACCCAAAAAATTCAAGGAAATTTTTTTTCTTATTTTTTATTGGGATTTTACAAGAACACAGTTTCTGACGGCAGCTGATTCTGAGGCCCGGTGTGCCCGGAATATTTTTCTGAATTTTAGATCTGGTACGTTCAGTGAACGAACGAGTGGGTTTTTATAAATTTTGAACCAGTGCTTGGAATCAAATTCTTATATAACCGATGGAATCGCAGCGCCCATATTTCCTTAGAAACATATTTTCCGTAGTTTCTTTTTCTCAGGTGTGGTTTTTAATTTTTGGGGATAAGTTATGTAATAAAATAAGAGTGGTACGACCGATTTTTATTTTATTTTTCTTAACTTATGTTAAGTGGGTGATGTGGGACCCACAATATCCTACCCACTTAGTATGATATTTGTGAGTTGGGGCCCACATGAGCCCCACCATTTATTTCACCTTTTTCAACCCCCTAAATTTATTTAAGTAACGCACCTGCACCCCCTATTAAATTTAGTCAACCCATGCATTTATTCTGGTGAAGAAATGCCTCATTAATGTGGAGGTTTAAGTGATGCAATAAATATAATTAATTGTTTCATTCATTTTTGAATTTTAAAACGAATGAAATGTGAAATAAATATAATACAACCCTTATTTTTATTAGGCTGGTGGTTTTGAGAGGAAAAGGAGATTTCTCTTAGACTCTTGAAGATCTTCTCATCCTCTCGAAGAACGTGAAGAACGTGAAGAACGTGAAGAACCCGAAGAATGTGAAGAACACCAGATCCTCGGAAATCCACGATTCTTCTTCCACAACGTTCATTCTTCCGCAATGCCTCTTCTGAGACGCTTCTCCACAACACGACAATCCTCCTTCTGTGACGCCCTTTTTCCGTGACGAATCCTTGCTCATCAAATTTGATGAGGTACAGTTTTATTTTCATTGTTGTTCGTGAATTATTATGTTGCCTTCTTCTTTTCTATTGGAGCCGCCTGTTGCTGCAATTAAGGGAGGGGGTCGGAGCACACAAACACGACTGATCCTCCTCTCGCTTTTGGTTGTTTGATATTGTTGCGGCATGATCATGGCAACACGGTGCCGAAGCACCGTGCGGGAATTGATAAGGAAAGGGTGAGAAGTGTGTCATCGTTGCATCGTGCCATTGAAGATGAACCAAAGATGTGGCGCAGTCACGCTGCACCTTTGAAGGCAAACCAGAGACGCGGTGTCGTCGCATCATGCCAAAGAACACCGAAGAACACCACGGACGGAGCAGGGCCGCGACGGAGGGGTGCGGCACCATCACGCCATTCCGGACGGACGAAGGTCGCGGCTGGTTCCGGGCCACAGCGAAGCAGGGGAACCGGCGACCAGTTCCGGGCCGCTGGAAATGTAGCAGGGGGACCAACCCTTGCCGGTCTCGCGGCTGGAGCAGCAGGCCAGCTGGTGCGGGCTGGTCGGTCAGGGGAAAGCGACGGGGGTCATAACCCCCTGCTGGCCAGCAGGAGCGGGCCCCCGAATGGGGGCCGCAATTTTTCCACGCGGGGGCAGCGCACCCCCTGCCCTCTTTGCAAAGCCATAATGGCCGAGCTGGCCGCCTGGCCACCCGGCCAGCGCCAGCGTGTCAGCACGCCGGGCCAAGCCACCCAAGCGGGACCCGGACCTGGTTCATCTTGACCTTGTTCGGGCCGACCCTGGGAGTATCGTGCCGGGTCAGACCGGGCCGAAACCCCCTAACACCGAACCTCTTTCGGTCGGTTGACCATAACATGATCTACGGGCCTTCGATCGACACATCGTCAGTTGCGTAGCGATCCTTGGATCGAGGCTGTCGTTTGGGTATATTACACTCAAGGTTTCAGAGGACTTTTTGTTTGACTGGGTTGGTTCGTACACGAAACCAACCGAGCGCTCGGAGCGGAAACACTTATAGCTTGAGCTCCAGACGTCTGATTGATGTGTCGTCGACTTTGTTTGATTCCTCTAAGTGAGAGGGACCATTATTCTTACTCCACTCGAGGTTTGGACGCAGTTAGAGTACGGTCAGGTTGGTTTGGACTTAAAAACCAACCAGGCCCCTGGGACGAAAAATCCAATAACTCTCAGACCAGGCATCTGATTGACACGCTATCTGTGAGGTTGACTTCCTATTGACGATACAGAACTTTTGGATACATCAACTGCAGACTACATGTCAGTTGATGTATCAGCCTATCGGCTCATGGATCAGTCCCTCCGAAATGAGCTTTCTCTGTGCGGGAAACCTAGAGCTGACTACGACTGCGACGACGATGACAACTGTGCAGAAATCCTCCATGGATTCGATGACGATGACTACAACACTCAGCGATCCTACGTGGATTAGTGCTACTGATCCATTGTGGGTCAGCGCTCAGCGGCCCTATGTGGGCCAGTGCCTCCAGATTCTATGTGGGTCCGATACTGTGTGGGTAATTACGGGGGTTAGTAAACTATCGATCCTGTAAGGGTCATTGCAGGGGTTAGTTACCTATCGATCCTATGTGGGTTAGATCCGTTGGAGGTAATTGTGGGGGTTAGTACTTATATATGATTTGTGGGACTAACGTCTTGGATGAATCAGTGGATATATCTGATCATCTCAATCGTTATATGAAGAAGTATCCCTCTGTGAGCTAAATCATGTTTGGCTTTCCTATGTGGACTGTGTTGTGCTATCCAGTGTGGATTACGTTTTTCTTTCCTGTGTGGACTGGTTTGTGATTTTATGTGTGGATTGTGTTGTACTTGAGCTCGGATGTTGGATCCCAACTGGAACTGATGACTTAGGTATATGTATGGGCATATACCTAAATAGTGTCAGATGTTACTTCGTGGTTGTATCATTCCATTGTGGATTATCCTCTGTGGATTCTAGGGGACCTTAAGGGGACATGGGGTCCGTACTGGGTAGCTTATACTCACCCCTTCATGGGCTATGCCTATACTACGTTGTGTTGGTTGTAGACAACAGACATCGCTGATCGTGGTTGAGGTTTGCAGAGCAGGACGGTACCTGGAGGTGGACCACTGGGCGAGACATACACGGAGTGGATGGCTGAACCCGAGGAGCTGTGGAGGCTATCTGTACCTACCCTTCAGGTGGGACTTCTAGTGGACGGCTCGAGGTTGCGACATTACATTCATTTGCTATTTTCCCATTCCAGCTATACTTTAAATTCAGTTTGGGTTTGTATTCTTGTCCACTTACTTTTCCGCACATACGGTTGTACCAACTTTTTACATAGTGTTTACTTCTGCTTGCTTGCTTTGTGGTCTTTGTTTACTTTACAAAGGCAATTCCTTCCCTTTATTTCGGTAATTACACCTTGATGCTAGTCGCCAGCCCCTGGACTATGGAAGGCAGGCTTGGGGTATTCACATCACGGGTCCTGAGGATGGGTCATGGAAAATTGGTATCCGAGGAGTTTGGTTCTACCACAGAACACAAGACTCTGATCTTTTTCTATATGAGTCAAGAAATAGTGTTACGAGTATTAAGTGTGGTTATCAGTCTAGGGAGTCCTATGTTGGTGCGGCGGCTGACGTATCCGTACACCAGGACCCTGACTTCTGATTTCTGACTTAAATTTCAAAGGGTTTTATACACCATATAAAAGAAATTTGTGTATAAAACAAAATATGCCTCAATGAATGGACAGTGAGACTAAGTCTCATACCTTGGGTCCGACATGACTCAATCATTATTTAACCTCCTGAATAATAAACATGAGTTAATTTCAACATTGATAAGAACCTTTTTCAGGTTCATTATTCATTTTATATCACTTATTACCATGTCATGACCACTATGTAATTATTTAAGTTAATAACGGTTGTTTTAACGATCATTAGTAATTGAGGAAAAAATAAACACTTTATAATTACAAGTTGTTCATGTATCCATTATATCCAGAGTTATACTCATGATTTATATATCATATATATCATATATATCCAGTATATACAAGCGTTTATAATATTACATAATGTTTTGAGTTAGAAATGAAATGCACCGTTCATGGAGACGGTAAGCCGTACGTACGCATGGACGCTAATGTTATTTCTATTTAGTATTTTATGGAATTGAATCATAATGATATAAAAGTATATTATAATTCCAGTATAATATCATACAAAATATCATTAATTAAATCCTTTATATGTCCCACATATGGTATTAATGAATCAAATCTCTTTGAGGGGGCAGTAGTCCGCACTTCCTAAAATGAAGATATCACATTTACCCATAATGGAAACCATAAAGGTATGACATAAATGAAAAATACAGCTGTGTAAGTAAAACATAAAAATATTATATATCATATATAAATATATTTTGATCTTAATGGCCACCTTTGAAGGTGTTTAAATAATATTGAACAATCATCATTTCGTGAGGCAGAAATTCACCATCCTTGGAATCAATAAGTTCATTAATCATTAGATGTAGGTGTGTGTTTGTATAGATAGAATCCTTATTATAACAACATACTAGTATATGGAAGATACTGGTTTTGTTACAAAATAAATGAATAAAAAGAGTTTAAGGGGTTGGAGAAGCAAAATAAAACATAAGAACACAAGAGAAGACACTACCTTCAAATCGTGTAACTCGTTGATTTCAGCTCAAAGGCTTCCTTGGGAATACTTCTGCCAAAATTGAGGCATATAATAGTTATAAAGGGATGTGTAGAGACAAAATGGGCAGGGTTTGGCCGAGCCAACGGAATTGGATGTGTGGGTAATGTGGTAGAGGTGGGGGCCATTTGTAAGAGGAGAGGAGGGGCACTCTTGGAATTGTATAAAAGGATAATTTATTATAAAAGGATTTTCGAATTTAAAAGGTCCCAAAATTATATATTTCTAGGATAAGGTGATAATAGTTTTAAATACACCCATAAAATTGGTTTTTTACATATGTAGGTCTTATATTTTACATTATCTTTTTATTTTATTTAAATCGTTAAATAATGAGGTCATTGCTGCATCATCATGGTGTCATAAATTATTTAATTTATTTAATGTATAGAATTTATAAAAAATATATCATGATTAAGAAAATCATTTTATATTTCTAATGAATATTTATAGTATAAATCATGACTTGTATAACCCCATTTAAAAATTGTTTTAGTAAAACAACTCATGTTTGTGACATTTTTAAATTAACATTAAATAAAAAGATATTAATGTCATTTTCCTTCCAAAGTGGAACCATGGGGTCCCCAATTCAACCCATGGATTGTCTTGGTCGGCCATGACACATCCAGTAAGGGTAGGACATGCGTCTAGGAATTTTCATTTTATTATAATATCAATTTTGCCTTAAATTGAACTAATTACCTCTAATTGCGATTAAAAACATAAAAGTTGCTATTCGACAAAAAATTATTTCAATCCCACTGAACCACATTTTACATCCTAATTACAACCATCTTTGTATGATTTTTGAAATTCAAAACATAGATGTGGTAAAAATTCATTTAAATGAAAAATCAGTTTTTTTGTACCACTTAGTGGTTTCACTATTCATCAAAAATTGAAGTTTTTCAGAAAAACACCAAAAATTCACCCGAAGATATATTTGATATTCTGAATTCAAAAATGATGTCTATTTTAAAAAAATCAAAACATATAAGTTACATTAATTAATTTAATAATTAATTCCTGCTGTTGGAGAAAATAGCATGTTTTTATGAAACAATAAGTTTCAAAAGATTGCCACTAGTTTAACTCCAATTTCAAAGTGAAATTAATTCAAACAACCACTATTGGATTAAATGGTAAAAATATATTCTAATTTAACTATAAAAACAATTCAAAAGATAACTTAATCATATTAATAAATTAGATTAAAAAGAGGATTTGATTTAAAATACAATATTTTCCAATATTCATTAAAAAATGAAATTTATCAGAAAAATATCAAAAATTTACCCAATGTAAATTTCAATTTCCCAATAATAACAAATAAATTTAATTCGAAAAATAGAGCTTATAAAATTTTCAAAAGATTTATTTAAAAGTGGTTTGCCATCAAAAGGTAGTAAATAAACTTTTACAAATATTAGAGTATTCCATGCTTATGATTGGTTTTATTGTCATTTTAAGCCTCTAAAACACTCTCTAATTCATTTATAGACATATATAAAAGTATCTATTATTCATTACTTACTTGGGATGTTACATCAATCATGAAAAATCAAGTTCGATGTGGGTTTACTCATGATACATCATGTGGAATGGTGGATTAATCATTCTAAGTAATGTGAAATTGAAGTTTACTAATGATCTACCATGTGTAATGAGTCTTGACACATGATTATGTCATGTTCCATGTCTCATGAGTGAATAGGGAATTCATGTTAGGATTCAGTTTTCCATTGCTAATTAACTATGTTATTTTATAGGATTTTCCACTTTTATTTTTATTACTATGTGAATGGTTGAAGCATATTCATAATCCCTATATTTAAATTGAAAGTATAAAACCACAAAATTGATTATTTTTGATATTTATGCATGTTTTATTAAGCTTTAATTTAACAAAAAATATAATTTCTTTGCATATAATTGAAAAACACTAGTTTGTTTATATTTTATTTTTTAAAAAAAGCCCTTATTGTTATTTGATTTTCTCAACCTATGTATTCAAAATAACATTCCAAATGGATAAAAGATGCAAATAATTACTAATGTGTGGATTTTCCCCAATGGTTTTTATCCATTATAATGAATATATTGAGTCTTTTCTAAAATTCGTTATGTAATAATGTTTCGTCAATGTATTAGGATTCCATAAAAGACTATAACATTGTGATCATGGGTTGTGTTAAATAAATAAATGATTTATTTATAAATTTAAAAATGACATTATTTTTTGGGTCATTGTAGAATGGGCACAATTCCGACCAAAAATGCCAAACCCGGACTGTGGGGTCCTACATGTGAACAATGTAAAGAAATTGAGGTGGGAAGGCATAAGGAAAAAATTTAAATGATCATTGAAAATTATTCTTGTCCAATGATCAATAAGTTGTATTTAAAAGGTTATAAGAAAATATTTAATCAATTTAGTCAATAATCTGGTTCATTATCATGCTACAATAGGTAAAAATCAATAGAAGGGGATTGATCCACTGAGTTAATTTAATCAAAATGGGTGTAATATCCCAATTAACGAATCCTAACTTGAGATTATATTTTTTATCATAGACAAAAATGATAACTAATGATTCCAATAATTCATTTTGATTGATTCATCCCATTATACTATGATACAATGTTTCATCATTGTTAGATGTGATAAACCAAGAAAAGGATATGAATATAATCTCTTAGCGAATCTAGAGTAATGATGTTATCCCTGGGATGATTTATACAACCTTTTATTTACATGGAAAACTTATTAGGTTAAATTAATTAATCAATGAATTAATTTATTAATATTTTGGATCTACAAAAAGTAGGTGATATTTCCAAATTCCCAACACTGACTAATTTTCGGTCATTCATATGGTAAATAACATGTTTTTGACTCAACTGTGATATCAAATTTATAATCCGCTATTACTTTTTTGAGTTACCCCATTTCCATTAATAATATTTTGGTGAAAAATATAAAATATATTCATTATTTTTGTTAAATTAATTCCAAACACAT
Organism: Viscum album; assembly: GCA_963277665.1. Classification (NCBI taxonomy): domain Eukaryota; kingdom Viridiplantae; phylum Streptophyta; class Magnoliopsida; order Santalales; family Viscaceae; genus Viscum; species Viscum album. The sequence continues at coordinate 694,473,411 of OY728152.1, forward strand.
CGGGCCTCAAAATAAAATTTCATCTCAACAACTGTCTTTGAAAATATATATAGAAATATTTAAAAGTAATAAACGAAAAAATTGGGTCTCTTAATTTCTCAGCTCCTATTTACATGGATTCTAATAAGGATCAATTAGAATAATATATATTTTGTATATTATATAATTATTATTATATAAATGTGAATTAATATTTACTATTCTTTAATTCCATCAATCACAATGTGAATAATCATCCATGCATACGTATAACCTACAGTCTTCATCGATGGTCTAATTCGTTTTTTCTATATTTACATTGTATAGTTAAATCTAAATATGTATATAATTAATATATATATAATATTTATATCATTATTAACATTATGGGGATTATATATCCATAATAAATGTACAAATATAAAAACTACCGATCCAAAACATGTTTGAAAAATGATGAAAATATCACTTTAAATATAAATGTTAATATATAATTGTCAAATAATAGGTTATATAATGTTTTATGTAAATAATATATGGAATTATATATATCATTGTTTTTTAATATATTTCAAATAGATATATATTTATTATACTTATAATTTTAATGTTTCTGATGAATGGTGAGAGGTTAGGTAATGGATTTATATTTTGCTGCAATTTTAATTGAGGAAATAATATGATTTTTTTTCACAAAAGTTCATTAAATTTTTTTATCATTTGTATATTTATGAATAATATTTCTTTAATTCTATTTTCCTCACATTATGTAATCAATAGATATAATATTTTTTAATGGAAACTCGACTTTATTTTACACTTTGGTAAAAAATACATTTTTTTTATATCCATGTTTAAAAAAATATCAAAAATTATTTATAATTACCCTAAAAAATTTCAATCTCATTTTAAACCATTGTTGGATTTTTTTTAAAAAAATATTGTAGAATATTCTTATCATTTCCTGATCAAGTTACTTATTAAATATTAAAATAAATGTGTGATGTGAATGTTTTATTTTAAATTACATTGAATGAATATAATTTCATCTTGTAATGACCCCTTAATACGATGAAGAATCATTTAATTTTTTCTACGATTCTTTTCAAATATAATTTTTCCATAAAATTGTTGAAATATGTATATTTTTATAATATTTTTTTTCAATGTTGAAGTGGTATTTTCCCCATGAAATGTATTTGTATTATTGTAAATTATTTTTAATCTATGATAATTTCCTTTGATGTTAATTATACATTTTTGGGGTTATGATCCAATAATAGCATCCATATTCATTCAAATGGGTTTTTATGATTATGATGATGAGATGTTTAGAAAACCCATTTATTTTCTTTGTTTATGATATGATGAATTAATGAAATGTTTAAAAAATCATTTCATTTGCACGAGTTATTATTTGATGATATGGTGAATATTTTATGATATTATGTAAAAAATTAATGGTGTTAATTATAATATAGGTGGGATTATAATTATATATCTCTTCAATTTATGGAGAAATGTATTATATCTCATGGTATACCTGTTTAAAAAAAGTTAATGTGCATGATCCATTATCAGAAAGCCTATTTTCATGATACATTATGGGAAATAAGATGTTGTGATTAATACAATTATGAAAATAGGTGTTGAATCCTAATATGTTATGATTTGATGGTTTAATAATATTTCCTTGAAATATTAAATATATTTTATACCTATTATGGTGCCACACTTCTTTGACAAGAACATTTGTTTCATGAATTGTTTGTGATCCAATTTTGTAAAAAGGTTATATACCCATAGTTTTCACTAAAAACATGTGTATAGGTCCACATATAGCCAAGTTCTTCATGAAATGTGTGTGTAGGTTGAATTTTCTTACCAATACCAATGTTTCTTGAAAACCTGTGGGTATAGGGTATCCGCTTAAGAGCAGGTCGCCAAAACATTGTGTGGGAATGCCAAAAAAAACCTATACACACCATTCACACTGAACCGTGGGTGTAGTTTTCCCCTGTATACATAGTTATCATGAACCCTAGTTATATCCTATAGTATATAACCCTATACCCATCAATCTCCACAAACCATGGGCATAGGATTATATACTGAAGGTTATACCCATGGTTCTTAAAAACCATAGGTATAGGGGAATGTTATACTGACAGTTCTACTGAATTATGGTTATGTGGTCTCATATGATTGCATTCCAAATAAAACCATGTTGGTGATGTTATTTATTTGTGGTTTTAACTATACCTACTGTTTTTAAGAATAAATAAATTTGTGTTTGTGTGTTCATGTAATTTAAAACAGGGTAGTGGTAAGGGACCTTGGTTGCAGAGTAGTGTTGTTGAAACAAATCTCACACCTCCACCCCCAAAAATATTTTATCTATATCCATTTTATATTAATATATTTATATAATAATATATATTTAAATAAATTTAAGGAAAATTGTTTATTGGTAAGGGACTTCTATAGCAGATGAGTGGTGAGGGTTCAAATTCCCAGCGAGATGTGTTTTATAACCGCACTCTGTATATATATATATATATAATATTGTATATTTAAATAAATATAATTAAAAATGATGTAGTCGTAAGGGAAATTATCTACAAAATATTATTATGGGTTAAAATAATGTTAATGAGATTTTATATTCCCATGAGTTTAATTAATATATTTATATAAGATAATGTAAATATTTATAAATCAAATTGTAAATAGTGTAGTGGGTAGGGGATTATGCTTTGGAGTGGAGGTTCTGGTTTGAATAATTTTAGAGACATTTTATTTACATTAATTTTATAAATATATATATATATATGATAATGTCCACATATATAAATAAAATGAAAGATGGTGTTGTTGTTAGCAGCTTATTCATCGGAGCAGAGGTGCGGGTCCGAATCCTCTGTGAAACATTTTAATTTATACACATATTTTATTAATATATATATGTAAATGATAATGCACATCTATATAAAAAATTCCCATTGATGTTGTGTCTAGTGAATTATATTGTAGATGGAAGGTGTGGGTTCTAAATCCCACTCCAGTAAATTTATTTAATTAAAATTATACCCACAGTCGAAACCATGGGTATATAATTCTTGAATCATGTGTATAACTGATTATTATGACCACAAATTATAGACCCACAGTAATATGAACAATGGGTATTGAATATTTCTACAGTTTACAACCCATGCGAATAGGGTTTTCAAACAATCGGGATTGATCAAGGAAATATTGACGCCTCGATTTCCCATTGTTCATGGAAAGAATGTGTATATCCTGAACACATGTTTTTTGGGAAATACACATGGTTTGAAACTAGTGGTATAGACTAAATTTCCAGAAGTGATTTTTTAACACTCTATTGATTCATGTATTTTGAAATTGTAATGTTGTATTCCATGACTGTTGTTCATATTGTTTTCCATATTTTGTTTGAAATTTTCTTATTTTGATCATGATATCGTACCCTTATTCTTATATTATGTTTTTAAAAGGTTATTTATATATATCTATCATGTTTAAGCTTACTAAGAATCTTATATCAAACTTTATAGTGTTTTCATTCACCATGTTACAAATAATGTTCTTATGCGGGGTAGGTATATAATTGTTAGTAAATTGTGAGATCATTATGGGATATATTGATAATATTTTTGGAAATAAGGAGATTTTGTATCCTCACATAAAAGTCACTAAATAATTTTGGACATTTGGAGTATATTTTTAAAATCTACTAAATATTCATATAAAAACATGTAATATTTACGTATGATTTTTTGGGATGTAATATTTATTATCAGGAAAGTGTTTAGTTAATTAGAATATATTAATATTAGAAAAAGTTGATTAAAACATCATGGATAATCCTATATATATGATATAATTTTTGTTTTTTCATGATATTTATTGTGTTCTTTTCCTTGAAATACATACATATCTGGATAAAAGATATGGACATTGTTTTAGAAGAGATTCGTCTATGGGTAATAATCCCAAAAAGATAATAAAGGGTTTAAATAGATAATGATCTTAGAAAACCATGATTATATCTAAAGTTTCACAGATTCAAATTAATGGGTAATTATTTATTCCTACACTAAATTATATTTAATTATTTCAATCAATTATTATTAATGTTGCAAATATTATATTTTGTATTAGTCAATCGATAGAACTAGAAGAAACTACGATAATGTTGAATGTGATGGATAATTCTAAAATGGGAAACCAAATAGATTGATAACTATAGTGAAAGATATTATGATAATTTAAAATTACATATCATGATATATGATAAACAACATACCATTTAACTAACTCATAGAATAACCAAATAATAGAAGGATAAAATTTAGTATGAGATTCGGCAGCTAATACAATTAAGGAAGGAAGATCCGGCTTCCAATATTTATATAATGTTGGAATAAGTACTCCTGTGAAAGTTTCATAGAAATAATATGATGTTTTATAAATTAAAAAAGGGAATATATAAAGTAATTTCCATGGAAAATTATTAGTTTGATATAGGAAAAGAATGATCATCCATAACTACCATTTATATTTATATGTTTTATTTGTGTAGAATATGCTTATTATCTTACCCAATGCTCAAATCCAAGGGTTATCTACTCGAATAATGAATGATATATTTTTTGTTAATTATTAGAGTAGAAGGGCTAGAGTATTTTTTATTATAGAAATACATTTTAGAAGTGTAATATCAATGATATTATACATAAAAAAATCATGAAATTTCTAAGGATTATTCATTGTTATTTTTTATTTAGGTTTTTCAAAAGGAACATTAAACATTCCATTGAAAAAGGAAATTGATTTAGTGGATCGATGATAATTTGTATTTCGTATAATGAAATGATTGAAATTGAATTAAAAAATGGGAGAATATTAGTGACCTTTAAATTTTTTTAAATATTATTACAATGATATTTTGGTAATTTTTTGTGATTTTTAATTAATTTTTATGCATGGAATTTATTTGAGGAATAAGGAATGTATATTAATATGTGTTCTCATGATATGTTAACATAAGATTAATGGATACCATTATGTGTTTATATGCTTAATGGAATTGAAACACTTTATTGTTTTAATTTAATTCTGAGGTCATTTTAATCATTTACTATGATTTAAGAAGAATAATATATATATTTTTAAATAACCATTTGGAGTGGTATATTATTTGAGGTTATGTTAATTATTGTCAAATATACAGTGTTATATTGATAATTTTTATATTTGAAAAATGATTCTTCCACATGAAAATTTTTTAGTGACATTAATGGTCAATCTAAGGATTCCCTTTTAGGTGAGTATTAAAATTTTGATATTTTGGTGAATTTTCTACATTTTATGATCTATAATTTCGAGTACTGACATTTTTGGACTCATTTCATTATGTTGAGGAATATGTAACTCCTAAGATTAACATTGTGTTTTACATGAAGGATTAATTTGGAAGAAAGGATTTAAATTTTTATTGATGTTAGATCTAAGGTTTCATATGAAATTTGAGGCTAACAATTCCTATAATGTTGATGATATTTAATAAATGATCTGTGTGGAAAATTTATTTTAATGTTTTAACAGATAATGTGGAAACTAATCAAATAATAACTGAAGGGTGAAATTATGCTAATGATATTGATAAAATCTAGTAAGTATCTTTGTTCATTTTCTCTATTATGATATTAATATAATCCCTTAAATTTTGGAAAAGTATCATTGAATAAAATTTTATACTTTTACCTTAATTTTAGAATAATCGATGGTCTATCCACCAATCATCATCTTATGGTTTTGTTGTTGTAATATTTCCAATGGAAAACTTCTCTACCACCCTCTATTAGTCTTTGTGAATCAATTTTCTCTTACATATCAATATTTTACTACCCACTAATTTTCTCATATTTTGAATCATCCTTTGTTATTTTTTTGGACAACCTTCACATTTAACTATTCTGGTTTTTGTGTTGAAATATTATTAACCCATTTTATGATGTTGGTTTTCAAAAAAATGAATTTCAAAAGATCAACCAACAGAATACCAGGATCATGTTAAAATTTTAAGGAAGAAATTTTTAAACGGGGGTAATGTAACAGCATGATATTTTAAAATAACAGTATGCTCATTAGCATACAATATACGCGACATTGTGCTTAATAACAACAATAAAATATTATCATTATAACCATGTGATTATACACATGGGTATGAAAAATATTAACCAAATTTTGATATATATGTCTATATATAAGGTAAATATTAAATAATAATTTATTTATTAATTCTTTGTATATGTGCATTTATGTTTCTGTAAATTCATTTTATGCATCAAAAATAAATTGTTTTCAAAATATGATTTTTATTTCTTATTGTGATAAAACAAATAAAAATTATTATCTTCATTTTTAGAATTTTTTTGATAAATAATTATATAATTTATTAATTAATTATATCCTAATAATCTTATTAATAATTTTTGTAAATTTTGTTAAATTTTTGATTTCTCAATGAATAGTGAACACTGGCGATTTTTATTAAAAATTGTATTTTTTTATTAATTATTTAAATTTTAAAATCACAAATTGAATAGGTTTTAAAACATAATTATATATTCTTTATTAAGAAAATATAACCACATTCTTTGGAATTATTTTTATACATGAATTTTATCTAAAAATAAATTTTTAATTAAAATACTATTTTTATAAAAAATTGTTTTTATTGTGTTTTGTTATTTTATGTTAAATTTATTAATTCAAATTATATAAATTGAACATTTAAAATTGGATCCCTTTTTTAATCCTGGCGTATAAATTTCGTAAGGAGGACCGTTTTTTTTATGTATTGTGAATAGTATCCATGGAAAATTTATCACCCAAGTAATGGGTAAATCGAGTTACTCTATGTTAAAACTATGTGTTAAGGACAATATTAATCATATAAATTATTATTTAATGATTTCAGTGGATCAATTTTAGATTTAGTCTATAAATTTTTTGTTTAATAGAAATTTTTCTATGAAAATGACAAATATAATATTTAATGTAGAGAAAGTTATAAAATGTCTCACTTTTAGTTTTAAATATCATTTTCTGTGTCTAGATAAATAAAAAAGATTATTTTGAATGAATATAAATATTTATTTCTTTTAATCAAAATTATATTATTTATAGTAATTTATTTCATATTTGTAGTGATTAATGAATTTCTATAATTTCTTGTGCAACTTAAATATAGTAATTATTCAATTAATTAAAAAATAAATGAAATTGAACTTAAAAATAGTAGAAGTAAAACAGTTTTTGTGATTAATAGTGGTACTCATATTATATTGAAACCTATAACATATTGAGGGATTGAAAATTGATTATATTCCGATTAAAACATTTCCATTATGAATATTATGTCCAATTAAATGAATAATTTCAAAATTTAAATTAAAGATATTTTTACATGATAATATATTTGGAAATTATTTTAAAATAATAAGAAATTTTAAACAGGAAAAGGTGGATATTATATGTTAGAAATTTTTTACCTTGTTAATATATGATCCAATTTTTATCTTATATTAAATATTGTATCCCTGTAAAAGTGAAAAAGATTTTATCACTATTTGGGTTAAAATTTTTTAACAAAAGGGTTTAACGAAAAGATAATGTTTACGAAAAAATATAAAACTATCAAACTTTTATTCTAAAATAGGATTTAATACCCATAATACCATATATTTTAGTCACCATCCATTATGAATCAATTTTATATTGAATGACTTTAATATATTTTAATAGTTTTTTAAATTCACAGAAATAACCCTCCTCTATATTATAAAATTGTACCCATCCTTTCTCTTCTTCTCACCAATTTGATCCTTATATATTTAAAATAACCAAAATAATTTCCTCATCCACTCCAATATAAACATTATAGATTATTTTTTCCAAATATATTAAACCAATTGTCATTACAACATGGTTTGAGGAGATATTTCCAAGAAGAGGTAATCACCTTAACCGATCACATACTTTTTTAATACTTATTTTACTAACGATAAATATTATATATTACTCATATTACAATATATAAAATATACTAAATTTTATTAATTGTTATTATAATTTTAAAACACCATTATTCACCCTCTTTCTATTAAAAGGTAAGTGAATGTATCACTCGTGCTTACATACAACTTACCATCTCTGCGTAGTAATACAAGTCATTTTCCATCACCATCTTCCATGGATGGTTATTATGATTAGTGTAGAGTTTTTTTATTACATTTATGAATAAATTATACTTTTTTAATTATAAAATAATATGTAACCTCTTACCATTCCAACTATTGGAAAAATATGACATCGCTCATTAATGCATGTGGACTAAAACCTTTACAAAGGGATGCCATTTATTTTTCACCAGAGCATTACATAGATTTTAATAAAGATGGATTTAATGAATATATATTATTTATCTGATATAAAAACTATTCTCTAATGTTTAATTATTACTTAACAATATTTTAAATCCATATGTTGAAAAGTAAAAACAACAATCATGTGTACGTACATCGTGCGGTCTCTATCAACCATGTATTTTATTTTAATTGTGTAAATTTTATGGATGAAACTAAAATTGTATATGATGAATATATATTATATTTTTATCATTATTAAAATTACATATATTTTGGTACAATTATTAATGTACGATCCCAAAATAACTGATCATAAACATACATTAAAATGAAGATGATATCACACAAAAGAGTAGTTTTAATAAAGAATTGTACATAAATAAGTGATAAAATATTGTATGTAAATAATACATTGTATCATATAAATTACCCTATATTTATAATTTATTTATAATAATTTTATATTTATTATACACTAATTTCAAACATGTGTGACGAAATTGGAAACATGAGGTAAGCGATTTATGTTTTGTTCTATTTTAACTAGTATTGTTAATGCTTGAATTTCAAATGATTATTAAGTAATAAATTCATTACATTTTCCTTTTTCACTATTTATATCTAATGAAAACTAATTTTCCTTTTAATTTCCACACTTTATGTAATAAACACATTGAAAGATTTTTTACGGGAAAACTGGTTTTATTTCTCTTTTAGTTCAAAAATTTATTTTCTTCCAAATACATTTTTTCCAAAAAATATCAAAAATGATTTTAATATTAGCCTATAATTTTTTAAATTCTTTTATTACACATGATATAATATTTTTTTTAAAAAAAATATAAATCATCTTATCATTTTCTAAACGAGGAAATTTTTTACATTTTCTACAAAATTGTGAACATATTATTTTATTTTAACATATACATCAAGAATGAAATTTATTGCAATAATGAGAAAAATATATATATATTTAATAATATCAAGTATCGATGTTTTTTTTTAAAATATATCATTTTCCATAATATATTGAAAATAGTTTTATTTATCAAAGTCTTTTTAAAAGTGGTATGACAAACTTCCTCAAGAAATGTATTAGTCATATTTTAATGGAATTTTAATATATGATGAAATAAAATTTATTTAATAATTATTTATTCGAAATAAGATCCAATTATATTATCTTTATCCTTTTTCATGATGTTTTATTGTATCGGTGATTTGATTTTTATAGTACCCATTTATTTTCATGGGTTATGTTGTGTTTAACTAATGAATGGTTTATGAATCTAGTTTTTATCATAGGACATGACCTGGTTATATAGTTAATGTTTTCTGATCCATTTCCATGCATAGGGATATTTTTCATTATTTTTTGGGTGGGGATAGAAATATATATCCCCCCAATAAATTGGAGATATTATTACACCTCATGTGATAATTGGGGGAAACGATTCAATATGTTTGATTAATTATGGGAAAAAAGTTGATGTACATGATCTACTATAGAAAAAAGTCTATATGCTTGATCCACTATTAGAAAATTGTATTTAGGCCTAATATCTTATGATTTTATGGTCTCTATAATTAAATATGATTTATTGAATTGTTTATATATATATAATGTAGTCACTCTTCTATGAGATGATCATATTATTCATGATGGATTTACAATGAATTCTCACATTAATGATTCATGTCTTTTAAAGTGATAACGATTTCCTCCATTACACGTATTTATTATATTTTCAATACTAGGAATGAACTATGTAATTTATTGTTAAGAATTCATACCCAAATTCATATATTAAGAATTCATATGATCATTGATTAATATCTCCAATGTTTACCCTTACTTATAATCTGATCCCAAAATATTTAATGTCTCATTTCCCTAGGATATGAAGATATTTTTAACATAGGTTATGTTATTTAGGAGTAATAAATGAGGATATATTTTTGTGATATTTTTATATATTTCATTAAATAATAATAATGTGTATCTATTCATCAATGTCACTAAGCCAGTATGGTCCTCAAGCATGAACTTGGGAAATATATTGAATATTCATCTAAAAATATGGAATATTTTTTATTGAAATTCATATAATTTATATAGTCTAATACTTTAATATCATTAAAAAATTTATAGGAATCAAGATAATTATGTATTAGGAAACAATTCATCATCGTATCATTGATAAATTTTTAGGGGATTGTGTATGATGACAAAGATGACCTCTACAGAGTTTTTTTTGACAAATAAGACCATGATGATCATTTTTTAATAATGTGTGTTTCAATGGAGAGTTTTCTAGTACTAGAGATTTTATTGACATGAAATGTTGGGAAAGAACTATGTCACATGAATGAACGCTATGGTGGCAGTACAAAAAGAACAGATCTAAAGTGGTTTGGAATCATATGTGAAAGGCATGTTTTGGTGTCAGAATATTGAAAAATGGAAAAGGCATGTTGCTCACGAAATATTTAGAGATGTGAGAGAATGATGTAGTTGCATGAAGGAATCTTGCGCACACAGAATGTTTCAGGAGCATAACTTCCAAAAATGGAAAAGACATGATGTGGGTGAGGGATTTGGAAATGGCCGCGAAAGATGAGGTTCTGTGAAAGAAACTTGTGCAACCAATAAGAGGTCCAAAAGTGTTTTTCACGCTCGAAGAGGAAAATGAGTGACAAAAGTTTATTCATCTACGCATGAGTCATGAATCCATATAAATATGAAGTTACCCACCTCATTCAAGACAAATCTACCTTAAGAGAAAATTTGAGCACCGAATTGTGTAAGAATTTCAAGTAAAGGGAGTTGCACGAATGATTTTGAGTTGCACACAAGCTTAGAATGTCACACTTTTGTTTTTGGTTGCACGATAAATTTATTTTGCACAAAAATGGTGTTTCGCGATAAAATTGGAATCTTGCGTTAAAGGCATTAATGTCGCGTGAATGACACAGTATGGGTTGTATGAATGATTTGAGGTTTCTCGGTACACCCTGTGCAAAGAGAGATTCATCTACAGGTTAAAGTGGGATGTCAATAGAATCTATAAACAATTAAGGATTCATAATTAATTAGAGATAATGAATATACCTATAGGTATATATACTGTGAGTTGATCTTCACAAGAAGTAGTGAGCATACAATAGTTGAGAGAGTAGTTATATTTCAAATTGTGGATTGTTGTAAAATAGAAGGGACAATTATTCCACTGCCAACATTATAAACAACGGTGTGATTTTAGTGGATTTGGTACATTAGCACATCGTCGTTGTATGCAACTTGTACATATCCTTATGAGGGAGAACAATGTAAAAATCTATATTTCACGTGCATGATTTATTTAAACATTGCTACAGAGGAGAATGAAAATAGTGTTTTTAACAGAAAACAAGATCAATAGGGGCAGTCAATTAAATTTTCCATACTCTGATTCTCCCCACCCCTCTAGGTATCTATCCTAGTGCACCTAACATTAACAGCGGATATGAGGGTGGTAAATATAGGCCAAAACATATACATCTAATGAACACTTTTTTTTAAATTTGTAAAAATTAAAAAACCATATGGGAAAAATTTAAAATATTCCATTTAAAAAAAATTTAATTAATTTAAATATTATTTAAAATTACCACTATAAACAATTAATTCATAAATAAAAACATTGTATAATCATTTAAATGAATATGAAGATGGATGAAATGGTGCTAAAATGAAAACAGTAAAAGTATGCTTTAAATACAAATTTTTCACCTTATTTCTAATAAATCATCATAAATTTAGTAAAATATAAATAATAAATTTACTTTAGTTATTGAACTACATAATAATATGTTTCAAGTTCATTAGATTATCAATTTTCATTTTTTATATTTTATTACAATATATCATTATGTTTTTAAATATGTAATGTTTAGATTAATTTTTCTCCAATCATTTGATATTTAATTTATAAAAAAACATTTATAGATTGAATGTGGTCAAGTGTTTATTATATTAAATATAATATTTATATAATTTATTTTTAAATATAATAATTAAGGTGGTCACAGAAAATTAATCATGTATTTTAATGGAGATAGTAGTTCATACATAAGAAGGAATTATGTTGTCATTATTTTAAGAGAATGAAAGGAAATAAAATTGATAAAGTATTATATTTAATGAATAATATTTATGTTATAATTATATTATTTATTCATTAAGTACATTTATATAAGCCTCCATGTCTTTTTCAAGTGAAAAATGAGTCACACCGTTCTATGGATGTTGTGTTCCACATGTATGCTTGAGAGACGTTATCATTTTCCAATGGATTGATGGTTATGATGAAATATAATATAGTATATTTTTAAATATATAATAATGTCAAAAACATCATATATATTCATTAATTTCATATTTATTAGTATCCATATGATGTAGTTATTAAAATGAAACACATTTCTTCATAGATGTGATAGTAAAAATGTACGCACAAATGATGTTTTCAGTTCCCATTGTATAGAAAAGTGATAAAATATTTTTAATAAATATACATAAGGATATTTAAATATATTATATATATTTATTTAATATTTTTATAATTGTTATATTTGATAAAAATTAGGTAAAAGATGAAATAAATTTAAATTGATCAATTAGATCTTATAACTCCTCATTTGATACACTCATTTGGCTTACACCTAAATCCATCTTGGAATGGTATTTTGAGATGAACATGACTCTATAATGTTGGAATAATAATTTCAAAGGGTTTGAGAATTTTATTATGTGATCTAGAGTTATCAATGTGGGTGAATAAGTAATGGGAGGAGGTTCCCTTCTATAAGTGAGATGAGCGGGACACTTATAATTATTTTAAGTAAAAATAATAATATAATGTGATATTCAGTAGATTAACACATCAATGAAACAAAAGTTCAATGATAATATGACTTAAGTTATAAATACACTCATTATATAAAATTTAAAATATTTTTATTTCTATTTTAATTATTATATCATAGCATAACCCCCATTAATCCATATTAACCTTTAATAATATAACATTACTTTTTCCCAAGTTTATTTATTTGTATTAAAAAGGTGGAATTAATTATAAACCATCGAATTTTGTATCATAATATGGCATTAATTTTATTATATTTATTTTCTACTGTGTGAATAAATTACTTTTAAAATATGTATGAAACCTTCATGAATTGTTTTAGTAAAAATCGTGTTTTTATCATAAAAATGATTTTACAATATAATTATGCATATTATTGATCATAATGAATTTAATTGTATTATAATTAAATAATATAATTTTATATGGAATTTAGGTAACTTGATAATAGAATAGAACCGTGCAACTAAAATTTTATATGAAATGAAAAAAATTATATTTTAATCACAATAAAATTTATCTTATTTTCCAAAAACTAAATATTTTGTTTAAAAATTTAGAAAAATATTTTTAAATGATTTATTTTACTCCATAAAAAATATTTTGTAATGAAAAATATTTTATAAATTTTTATATAAATCTTACATCATCATAAATTCATTAAAATTATAATATTTTACATGAATGATATTTTTCAAAATTCAAAAAATGATCACCTACTATGGAAGAATAGAAAAATTTTACCCTAATAAAAATAAAATATGATTAATAAATGAATGAATAAATTTTTATAAAATTAATATACTAAAATTTAAAATTAATTATTTAGTTAAAACCATTAAATAAATAGAACCAAAATTCTGTTAAAATATTATCTATTTCATTTTAAATGGAAAATTTAAATAAAATTATTTATAAAACATTAATGAATATGAACCAATAAAATACATACATAAAAATAATAATATTAATTAATTAAAAGGATTAATAGGGTTTCCACATTTTCAACTAAATAGAAATTATTCAATCACATTTTTATTCATAACTTAAACAAGTGAAAGTGTTTTTCCATCATAGATTTCTAAGAGTCCCATGTTCCTTCCATAGTCATGTTCTTATACCATAACACCGAAAGATAGTGGTTAAACTTATTTTTCTATACCCTCTATATTAAATCCAATATCCACATCATATTTTCATCTTAATAAGTAATCTCTTCCAAATATACCATATTGTGTATCAAAACATGAGATACATCACGTTTATATTTCCTTAACAACAAAACATAAAACACATCATGTAACTATGATAATCTCAATTTTGAGGATACCATGATTAAAATAATTCAAATTATTCTTGAAAATTTAATAGTCCAACAAAATAGGGGTTGAATATATCTTTTTACTAAAATGAACAACATTTTTTTCAAAAAAAAATTAATAAAAAACATGACCACTTATCTAAAAATAAAGTTATTTAATCATACTATATTATAAACTATTATTCCATCTATGAGATTCACACATGAACTTGAAAATCATTTTTACCTTCTCATACATTTATTCTACATATTCTAGTCATACCAACCTCTTCTCACTGACTCAATCCCAATAATATGAAGTTCTCCACCAATTAGTATATAATCCTTCAAAAGGATCAACTTGTATACCAGAATGAAAAATATTTTTATAATAAAATTAATCAAATGAAATATGTCGATACCATGTAACATAGTAATACAAAAATTAGGCTTAAAAATATCCTCTAAATTCATATTCATTCATTCTAACAATCGATCCGATTAAAGATGAAATGTTTTACAAATGTTTACTTTAGTACCACATGACCATAGAAATTTTTTATTAATATTATAGGTAAATCAAGTTGATGATTAGAAACCACATAGATAGGAAAAAAATATGATTTTATATTCAGGATAGAGTATATAATGATGATATAAATATATACTATATCTAATAGTAATAAATTTTAAAAAAATTTGTTCATTGAAAAAAATTATTCTCATCGCATTATTACCTTGATATGTCATTAAAAATCCTTGTATAAAATCAATTGATATATTATTCCATCTGTATTTTGGAATTGTAAAAGTTTAAAGAATCCCCATTTGTAGTTTCCACTCATAATTAAACTATATAAATGTAGAAAATTTCATTATAATATTATTTTTAGATTTTTTAATTACATCCCACCAAATAATATTCTTTATGGTCTATGTACTTATATTGGTTCCTATTATGAATTAAAAACTTAGATCTATGAGTTTTAATAAATAATTCATTCCCCTACAAGGGATCAATAAAAACACACACTATATTTCAAAATATAATAACAAATTATTTATCATTGTTATCTTCAATTATCTTAATATTTTAACAAACTCCACTCTTTCATAAAAACCAAGATCATTATTTTGAGAATTCATCATTTTATCTAAAAAAGATGTATTCATTGACACCTATACCAATGGAGTGTGAGTTCCTTCATGAAAAATTTATAAGATAATATTCATTTATTCATTAAAAATCCTATCATGTTTTAAATTTATAATACCAAATAATTGATTAATTTTTTTAATGGAATATAATACATTTTTATATTTACCGTCGAAACAATGAATCATGAAATCATAATACTTTATTAATTTTTGCCATATTATAGGTCTCATTTTCAATTTTTTTAGTTAATATATAATTTTACCATTTATTATTAGTATATATTTCATGATTATCCACATTTAAGTTATGTATCTATAATTTTATACTAAAAAAATAATTAAATTATTTCTTGGTCATGAAAAGGATAATTTATCTCTATGGGTTTTCATTTACACGATTCATACACAATCAGAAGACCAATCAGTATAAAAATGAAACCAAGCCCCTTCAATAAAAATGTGGTTTAACTGAAAAATGACTCCATTTAGTTTTGTGAAGGATAAAATTATATAATTATACAATATTTTTTTAGTTCATTTAAAATTCATCACATCATCATATATAACAATTTTACACATCTTCTTGTGAGTATGGTAAGTAAGATAGAAAAATGATATTTTAAAAAAAAAACCATTTGTTGGTAACTTCTAATTAAATAATAAATAAAATCTCATTGACATTTTTAGGAATTTTACACTCTTATATTAATTTATTTTTTTGATATAAACAGTTAGGATATAAATTTCCCCATGGAATGAAATTTGTTGTTTCCAAAATTAATATTTTTTCAATTTTCCATACAAATTTATTTATATAATAGTCATAAAATAAATCCGTATATAATTTCATAATACTCAATACAATATAATGAAATATAAATTAATCATTTAATATGACCATAAATTTATGTAAATACTCCTCAAAAACATTATTATTAAGATACATAAATAAAACAGATATATTTTTCAACATGAAATGCAAAACAAAAATCTCATAATGGTCAAACATGGTAAAAAAATTATTTATCATAATTTCCTCCATCATATTAAGTTAGTGATACATGGACCTGAGTTCAATCTTCAAAAAAATACTAATAACCATTGATCGTATCAAATATATATTCAATTGGAGGAAGTTGATACATGTTCATAATAAGGATGTTATTGATTTCTACATTATCAATAAAAATTTTCATGTAACCATCCTTGTTTTTTATAAAACAAATAGTATCACCACTGGTTATTGTAATAAGATAAATGAGACCCTTAATAAGAAACTCTTGTAACATCCTTTTGTGTTAAATAATTTATTATAACACCAACTGAATAGTGTTTTTGAAATTCAATTAGCATCTTGCACTATGTTAATAGTAAGTTAAACTTCCCAATTAAGAATAATACAAGATTAATCATTTGGAAATACATTGTGATATTCATTTAATAATGGCAGATACCTAATTTAAAAATTTATTCATTTAAAGGATACTCTTAAGATAACAGTTGCTCATATCTTTAACTATTCTCTAAACATACTGAATTGTTATTAGAGGTACGAATTCTTTATTATATAAACATAAAATCTAATTCATAAAAATAAATAGTTATTCTACAAACACTATAAAATCATTATAAATCGAAATCAAATTCAAACCAACAATAACATAAAACGCTAAAATGAGAAGGAATGTTATTATTTTTGAAAATAAATCCCCTCCACAAATTACAAAAATAAGATTTCCAAAATATCTTGTTAACATTGTACAATATAAATGAGTTTTTTACCATGTGTTTTGTCAGTTTTTATGAGATGTTATTTAAAATTTACATTCAAATTTCATAAAAATAATATAATTCTTAAATAATAAATCAAATAATGAATTATAATTATATGAATAAATAATTTATGTATGTGTTAACACATTATTTGAGGGTTTAGTATCGGTCATAGTAGTAATGATATACTTTTTCAAACAATTTTTATTTTGATCTTATTAATTTCCATATAATGTTTATCAGTTTATGAATTAAATATTAAATTTACCTTACTCATTTAAACATCTCTTTTTGGGTTTATAATCCATTTTATCATTATCAGTTTGATCATAAATATTTTACACATGGTAACATTCCAAATGACTTATCTTATCAATTTTCAACAATTTTTCAATCTTATCAAATAATTCCTAAAATTGTTCTCAAATATTTTGATGATTAGTGGGATTAACTCCATTTTTATTTGTTTGATTCTTTTACATTTCATTCCATCAAAACATATTTATACTCTTTTTTCATGATGTAAGTATATTTTATATAAATTGATTTCAACATTATAATCACATAAAAAATTGTCTTCATATGTTTTTAATTAAGGAGATGTCAAAACACATTATAAAAATTCTTTTAGACACATTTAATACCTCTCAATTTTAATTTTATATTCTATAATAAAATTTTATTCTTACCTAGACAATCTAGTAAAATTTTCTCCATAGATGGTCACTAATTTTTCTTCCCATTCAATAAATTCAAAAAAACTCCTTTGCATTATATTTCAAATAAAATTATGAAAATAATTAAATAGAAAAACATTCATTAAATATAATCCACTCCATGGAATCAATCTCATTTTATTTCTGAGTATTCTTCATCATATAACATCATCGATCATAATTACCAAAAAATAATAAATATAATGGTTTTATTTTAGATTTCCCATAAATCTCAAACAATAAAATATATACTCTATGGATTTTTTTCATCCATTTTATTTCACTATATCTAAAATATCAATATAGGCTATAAAAATTATTCAAACTTTTAAATAATGTGAAAATAATAAAAATTATTTCCTTTTATACATAAAATATTAAACAAATAAATAAAATATTTTCATATGTAAAAATTAATCTATCCTCAAATAAAACCATTGAAAACTGTTGGAAAATTATTGTAAACCATAATGGAATGTTGTGGAAATAATAAATGATGAATAAATTTCTTTGAAAAACAAATCATTCCTCATTAATTGATTGATAACTTTTGTTCATTATGAAATCAATATATTTCCATATGAACCCTTAACAAACATGAAACATGTATCTTGGTGAATAATATTTGTAACCCATGGTCTCTCATTTGTAACCCAAGTCTGAATAAAATAATATAATTTACATCCATATGAGTAACTAATAACATTATCTCACTATATCTATTATGCAGAGATGAAATCATTACATAAAACATTGGAGAGTAATATTGGACTTCACAATTATAATGAGAAACACTAAAATCACCAATCATCACTTATAGTTCAAAAGTGCTATATCATGAATGATGTTTTTATGATTCCAATTTTTCAACATAAAAACATCAAAAAATCAATCTAATCCGTAAGAAAATAGAATAAGCTATTTTGATATAAAATTACATTGAAATTGATCATTCCATTGAGAACTCTAAATAGAAAAACCTGAAAGAAGAATATGAATATGATATTATTTTAAAACCAATTAAACCATATAGATTAATATGTAAAATAAATTATTTTTATTATAGTGGAAATGGTAGTTAATACGTATATGTTGAAAAAAATATTTTTTTTAATATTTTATAAAAAATCGAAGACAACCCAAAAAGAAAATATTGAAAATAGTATTTTTTAAATCTTTTTCAATAATGTAAAAAATATTTGAAAATTATCTTTTCAATTATTTTAATAATTAATGGAAAATTCAATAAATATCTAAAATAATTTGGTTAGGGAGAAAAAAGAGTTGGAAAAGACAACATTAAGACTCGATTTTAAAGAAAAATCTCCTACCTTAGGTCTCATATAACATAAATAATTCTCTAAATCATGAATAATGAAGTTGTACTTGTTATTTATATTATTAAATAAAATTTCATGTTTATTAAATTTTCATTATTTCATTAATGGTATTTATTAGCAAGTATTATTTAATTACTAAATCGATTTTCTTTATTCGAGGTGTTTTGTGGTCATTCAGTATTTGATTTTTAAAACATCCTTTATTGTTTGATAGTGATCATGGGGTAATGAAGTATGAATCATGCTCATATAATAATAATTTATTTATATATTTAATACACTTTCAATATCATCCATATCAAGAGGCCATAAAAATGGAATCACACAATTTCAACATGAAAATTGTCTATACCCAGACATGAATAATGATTTAATTTTTGTAATATATGGAATTTAAATAAAATATATAGAGGATAGTCATTATAGAATGTAATTTATTTTATACATATCATATTAAGTAAATAAATCCATCATTCTGAAAATCCATGTGTGGGGTAAATGAAAAATGAATCACATCGCTTCGTGGAGGTGGTAGTCCACACATACCCACGAGGGAAATTATCATTTTCAAATGAATGTGAAGAATATGAAGGTAGATAATATATTAACCATCAAAAATCATAATTATTTCATAAATATTGTATATATATAGATTAATTTCATATTTATAACCAATTATGTTAGTTTATGAAGAAAAATAAAATACATCGCTTCGAGTATGTTGCATTAAACATGTACATTTGCATGATGTTTTAATTCCTCTTAAGTTTTAAAGAAAGTTTAACTTATTTATTTCATCAGAATAATATCATTTCAATATATATATGATACTAATTTTATTATTTTAAAAATATAAATTATAATTTATAAGGATGTTTAATAATTAAAAAATGTAAAACAGTTCTATTAGGGATTATACATCCCTATTGGATAACATCATTTAGAATTATCCTTAAGCCATATTTGATTTGTATTTTGAGAATACTAGGACCTATGGTATGCCATAGGATACATGAGAAGGTATATATACATATCTTGTTCAATATATATTTCTAAATTATTGTAAATATGTGATGATAGGTAGTTCAATTTTATAGGTTAGTGTAGTGCACCTAATATAATTATTCGATGTTTAAAAAAATATAAAACCTTATTCATTGGAAGGTGCATCTAGAAAACTAAAATTATATATATATATATTGATATATGGCTGAAATAGACCTATAAAATTACATTTTATATAGTTTTAGAGATATTTTAACACTTGTATTTTTATTTTGCCGCATTTAACCATGTTTTACCATTATCGAGATAAACTACCATTCACAAAGATAATTTCATTATATGATAGAAAATATAATTTTCCCTATAGTAATATATTTTAGTTATTATTCTTAATAATTAATATATTTTATATGACTTATTTTATGATTTTTATGAAATTAAATTTAATATATTTTTCCACAAAACATTAAATAATTTTATTAGAAAATTCTATTTATAAGCGTAAATATATTTTTTTAGTATAATTTTTCATAAATTTAATTATAATGAATTAAGTTTAATTATAATTAAAAACAAAATTGTTATACAAAATTTTCAAAATTAAAAAATTTAATTAAAAAATATAAACACACTATTAAATAAAGTGATCTAAAAAGATTTTTAAATTGGAATAAAACATAAATAAACATCTAAAAACTCAAGCATGGGTTATCCAATAAAAATAATTTTTTTAAATGGATTATTTTACACTATATTTATATATTATTCAATTAAATGGTATATTAATTTTATAATCAATTTCATATAATGGTGATGTTAATAATTACAATATTTGGATAGAATTCAGTTTTTCACTATCCACCAGAAAATCAATTACATTGAAATAATAAAAATAATCAACCTCAGAGAAATCCAATATTATAAATCTAAAAATGAACCACTTTTTATCTAATCCATGTTTTTAAATTTTGATATTTTATTTTAAATTATAATATTTAATACATGTAAAAACAATTCTATTAAATTTATAAGTATTTTCTTTTCATTTGAAATTAAATTAAATTAATAAAATTATAAAACTATGATAAATATTAAAATATAAAATGAATAATTATAAATAAAAAATTATTAAATAAAATTATAATATTGTTGGGAAAAAATCCCTCAAGGTATCATTGAAGTATTTTTGGGTTGATTGTGTTTGTTGACAATGAAGGTGTCCATGGAGAATTGTCGAGTTCCTGAGAATTTGTTGACAATCCTTGCTGACAAAGAATGATGACAAAGGCATGAATTTCGCGAAGATAGGATGCATGGATTGGATTTCGCGAAGACCGGAAAAATGGAGGCGGTGATGCTTCACGATTACGTGAAAACTTCACGAATGGCAGAGGCTGAAGCGCATCACGGCAGTGA
The DNA here is from genome assembly GCA_963277665.1 of Viscum album. Taxonomy (NCBI): domain Eukaryota; kingdom Viridiplantae; phylum Streptophyta; class Magnoliopsida; order Santalales; family Viscaceae; genus Viscum; species Viscum album. The sequence goes on from OY728152.1 coordinate 694,495,473, forward strand.
AGGGCTTTGCAAGGGAGCGTCATGGCGAAGGTGCGAAGTAATGTTGATGGTGATGCTCTGAGATTTCGACGAGCTCCATGAACAGGAAATTGCTGTGGTGCTTTGCGATTTGGACAGAATTACGGCGGAAACGTTAGAGCTTCACAACTTGAGATGACTTGGCATTGACTTCGCGCAGAAAGTTCGAGGTTTGGTGGAATCGTCTATAAATAGAGGTCAACCCCCTAGAGAGAAGTAGAGAGATCTTTCAGAGAAAATCCTTTGCTCTCGATTTGTGAAGGTAGTTCACAGAGCCAGTGTGATTCGCGAAAGAGGAGTTTAGCTGCGGCTATTATAGCTCCGCGAACCCTGCGAGCTCCGCGTTGGCTTAGTTTGCTTCACGAGGGACGTTGCGTTGCGATGGCTTGAGCTTCTCGGTAGTGCTTCGTGGTAGTGATTCACCAGAGTGCTTCGCGAAAAGGCAGGAGCTTCGCGAAGGCTTGTTTGAGCTTCACGAAATTGGGAGCCTAGCAAAGTAGGGTGCTTCGCGAATGTGTTTCCAAAGAGGTTTTCCCACTGGATAGTTGCAAAGCGGTATTAATCTATGGGTGATAGTTTAACTTCAACAGAGCATCTACATATAGAGAAAGATGCATTCCATAATGGAAATGAAGAGACCTACAGGTCTATAAACTGTGAGTGAATCCCTTCATAGAGTTGTGAGCTTATGAAGAGGAAAAAGGTTATCCTCTCCACCGGCAGTGAGCCAGCGAGAGAGAAACAGGGAGTGACCCTTGGGAAAGTAGGGAGCTGACCCTAAACATTTTAAAGGCAGTGAGTCTGGGCATAGAAGTGATCTAGCCCGAACATTGTAATCCAAAGCTAGTGAAGTTTAGTGGAATTTGTACGACTTGCAACTTGTCACCGTATGCTCATTGGATATAGCCCTTTGCGGTGAACCAAGTAAAATTGATGTGTCCTGTGCACGCATTAATTTATGTTTACTTTGTGAAACAGGAAATAGAGAGAAGATTGTTTTGCTTAACAGAGAAACAAGATCATAACAAAAGTTAATTTTCAAATAGTCATACCCTGATTCACCCCCCCTCTCAGGGTATTCAGCCTTGTGGACCTAACAAATAAAATTTTCAAATTATTTGAATGAGAAAAGTAGTGGGGTTCATGAGTTTCCATGTTTCCTTATAATGTTGAAATGTTGATCTAAATATTAGTTAGTTTAGAATTGTGAATGAGTTTTAAGAAAATTTATTGCATTATTTGAGATAGATTTGATATATGACTCTCTTATAAGAGGTTAGTTGGACCAAAAAAATTAAATACGTTGATCGTAATAGAAAATTTATGTTAATGTTGAGGCATTGATGTGATAACAAGTACTTATGAATAGTTTTTGGGTCTCAAAAGAATTATTGAAGTAGATTACTAGCCCATATTTTGTGATTTGTGTTCTAAATTTCTATAGTTATGATCAGTTGTATGCCTAAGCCTGTTAGTCTAGTTATCCTAAATCCATTAATGTATAATTATTATAATTTTTGTATATAACACTTCTTTTGTAGAAAAGCTGTGTTAACTATTGATCACATTGTTAATGTTGGCATTATTTAGTTTCCATAAATATTTAAGAGAGGATGAATTGTATTAGATAATTTCAACTAGATGAGGAAAACATGTATTCATTATGGTTGGATATGATCAATAACATAGAAATATTTTTCATGTGTTTCCATGATAAAAGTGTCTACTGTGTATTCTAAAATATTCTGAATTACTAGTGGAATAAAAATTTCATTTTGTATGAATATGTTTTTAAATATAACATATTCCATGATTAACACTCTCTCAAAATTTAATGAAATAAATCTATTATATTTATTTATCACATAAATAATATGCTCCTAATTTAGAGATAATTTTTTTTCATGGGAAGATGAGAAATGAATTGCTTCTATGAAGTCTGAGAAACTACTATTATAAACTGATATTATATTATATGATATTTGCTATAAAATGTATACACTTTTATTACAAAATCATACAATGTTTTCAAATTTAAACACGGTCCACCCTCTAACCATCTCAATGTTTCTTATTCACATGAACTACAATGACTGGTCTCTTTAAACTACAACAAAAAAATTATTCACATTCAATATCCACATATAGATAATCAATGTATATAATTGTATTAACATATTATTATATAGTATTATATATGATTGAATTTTTTCTATGATATTGATGATATTTAATTGCAACAAAATTCTATTTTTTACGTTTACACAATATTAAATTTAATGCACTAATCAATTTTCCAACAAAACTGATGTGTTCCATTGCATACAAGTGCATTGCCCAAAAGTATTCTAAATCCTAAAAAATATAATTCTCAATAATTGAGTTTATATATTGATATATATTATTAACATATCCCATCTATATCAACATATAATTTATAAAAGGATACACCCAAAATAGATATACATGTCCATAAATATTAATTTCATGCATGAAATGAACAATTTAATAAACCATGATATCAAAAAAATGATGGGGGAAAGTAAATTTTCAATTGACAAAGTACGAAAACTACATCATCCCCCAAATTGATTAATGAAATAAAATAAATCATTTTGTGAAAAATTTATATGAATAATTAACACACCATCAAGATATTCATTTTGAAATAGTGGGTAAATATTAGATTTCACCAAAATGGTAGGAGGTTTTTCGACATTACATGAAAATCATGACATTTCATGCCTTTCAACCTCAAATAATTTAGAGGCCCAAATTTTTTTCATTTAATGAAGAACTTTGTGGCACATTGAAAAAATGGATAAATTTAAAAAACTAATTTAATCATAGTAGGATAATTTATGAACATCCATATGTAGATATGTTCATTTTCTATTTTTTAGTGAGGGATAACTTCTAACTTATTCCCTTTGAGAGTAATTCAAATTTCATATTCAACCCATCCTTATTATTTCCTTTAAAATCAATCAATGTCCAAATAACACGATCATAAATATTTATTTCTACATACATGCCATCATTGCTATTTTTGATCATAGGATATCTCCAAAATTAAATCTCAAAAAATAACGATATATTATTCCAATTATTTGTAAACTTATAATATTTTAGTTTCTCTATAAATGTGACATCAATTGGTTCACCCTATTATATTAAAGATTTGGGAAAAATGATTTTGAAGTGATCTAAAATTCATGTGAGACATTGAAAAATGGGATATATAGTCAATTCCCTTTCATAACCCACATATTGAGTTACATCAAATGATGTAGTTGATATTATAAAGTTTTTTCTTCAAAATTTGGAATATATTTATGCCTCTTAACACTATATACAAATAACTACCTATATGGTAGGAAGTATTTAAATTCAAACTAAATCACTTAATATAAGTTAAAATGATTTATTTTTTAAGAATAATAAACTCGTATACGATCATCTGATAATGGATTCAAATATCCAATTAATGGTGAAAAGAAAACATCAATATCAATTACAGGAAAATTTGGTGGAGAAATAATTTAACTCAACATGATATATTTATGCTTCATAAAAAATTCCATGTTTATGTTATACATTACAAATAAAATATTTTATTAACAATATATTCCACTAATTACTCTATATAGACTAATTATACCTGGTAAAAATAAAATATTAATATTTATAAAAACATTTATAAATAGGGTAAATGGTTGACCAATTTTACCATATTATGTATAATTAAATGTATGATGAATATTTCCATTATGTATCATATCATATATAATAAATAATAACCATTTTTCATATTATTAATATAAAAAATTAAACAGGAAAATAAATAAAGATACCATATTTCGTTGGCATGAGTCCTTATAACTATTAAATCATTAATTTGTTTTTCGTGATTAATATTTTATTATATACAATTTTTAGTAGACATTGATAGACCTTTTTAATCCTTTCTATACAGAACACAGTCATTAATGAATTCTTTCATCATTTAGTACACCAAACCCATAGACGTAATATTTTCTTTCACAATATATAATGAATCCAGAAGATCATTATTTTCATGATGTATGAATTCCAACAACTGAAACAACATCATAAAACAATTTTCACGCTATCATCCAATAAGTTAATAAATAAAAACAATTGTTATAAACTCAATAATTTTAGAGAACCTCCAATAAAATTTCATTATTTCAATATTACTTCTCAATTATTAGTGATTTACCACTTAAATATACTTTAATATCAAAAATAATGTATTATATTTGATTGGATTTATCATATTGAAAATAATTATCATCAATAGATCTTGAATATTTCCCAATTTCTCCTTTACAAATCCTAGGAATCTAAATTTTATGAAAACCATGATAAATTAAGTTAACATTAAATTCTTTAATTTTAAAAAAATTTATATTTAAAAACATCAATCATGGATAGAAAAACATATCATTATTTGGAACATTTAATTTTTCAAATTCTAAAAAAATCACAAAACAGTCCTCGTATTCATCAATCTGTCATAGCATTGTAATCGATCTTCTAGACGTTATTATCTATAATAAATAAATATAATACAAGTTTTTTCTTATAGTTTGAAAATTATTTTAAAATTTACTTTTAAATATAATAATAAATAATACATATAAATATTCATAAATAAAAGAGTATAATCACATTCAAGAAACAAAATTATCACTTTGAACACATTTAATAATCATTCGTATAGGAAAAAATTATTAAAATAATGCGATAGGAATCCTAACATTGATTTTAAAAGGTTGAACATACATAATACACAATCATTTCACATTTTTTATGTAATTTCATTGTTATATAATTCTTATTTTTAAATTTAAAAAAGATATATAAAAATACAAAGGGATAATATTATAGATTTAGAAAAAATTAATATTTCAAAACAAGATAAGGTATATAATGAAATTAATTCATTTAAACTAAAATGAGCATGTCAGGGTAACTATAAAAACAGACTTATTTAGCTCACTAAATTCACATTAATAATGACTTTACTCTACCTATACTTATATAAATCTCTCTGATGTTCCTCCCAAGGTCTTATTAAACTATGCCAAAGCAATTATAATTTCTCCACTCATTGTAAGAGGATTCTCTCAAACTATTTATTAATGTGCTTTCATTGAGTTATTATTTTTTAACTTCAAATAATTCATGATGTGATATTTATAAAAACATTACTTTATTGTAATTTTTATTAACAATAAATTTCATATCACATATCGCTCTCATTAATACTTTATATAACACATTATATATGATGATTTTTCTACTATATTTATCAGGTGATTTTCTATGCCAAAATTTTGTGTTGTGTATTCCCATCCCCATTTCCACTCAAGGATATTCATCTAGATGTATAATACCTCTATTGGCTGGTTAATCCAACGTATGTTACCCACACTACATAATCATGGGATAAAATAAGATTATATACATTCCTTTGATGTATAATCAATTTGGAACCAAAATTCTTATACATGATATGAATGTAATATGTGGGACATGAATTACATATCTCAATAATGAATTTTGGTAATATTTTTATCTCATAAGATACTATTTATTTTTAATTGGTGGTTATCATAATCACACTATATTATTATGTTATTGTGTTTTGAGTTGAATTATGCTATTGATGTAGTGATTTATGTTGTTTCCAAAATCATATCTTTTCCTAACGTTATTAAAATATATCATGGTTTGATGTTCTTGTTTATAATTATAACATATTTTATGTAACCTTGATATTCATATTTAATAAAATGTTTAACTTTCATCATATAATACATTGATTATTCACATACTAGGATCTATAGCTCAGCCCATTCTAATCTATTCACATATGTTATATAGTGTAGTTTTCAAAGATCAATGGAATTTAAGGGCATGTTATTGTATTTCAAATTATGTTGTTATATCCCTATTTCAATTAATGTAGTTATATATTTAATTATACTAGAAACTATAAAATTTTATTTTTTGTGATTTTATTATTTAATGATCCATGTAATAAATTAAGAAATAAATTGATTAAAAGTTATCTATGGTTAATGAGGTGTACCTTTAGTTTTGGAATATATTGATGTAATAACTAATGAAATACAATGAGATCCCCTAGAAATAGTGGTATAATACACAATTTAACATATACCAAGATCCATGTATTTACAAAAGACCCCATAAATAATATCATTTATAGATTTAGAGGAATTAATGAAACAACATCACAATCTTTTAGAGATTGTCTATATTCATTCAAGTATATAATCTTGGGGGGAACAAGTTTTCATTGATAAAAAAATGATATATTAATACCAATATATATTGATTACAGATAACATAATGTTATATTAGTAATGAAAAAATTATATTTTCTAGGGATAGATTATTTTTTAAATTATCTTCATGGGGTTAAAATCATCTCCAGGATTGATCTCATATTACGGAATCATCTGGAGAGGGTAAATAAATAATATATATTAAAAGAATACATTTAAACAGGATATGTATATTATATGTTTGTTATTATTACCTACTTCATGACTAATCGTCCTTCTATATTTTTTTTTATTTTATGAATATAGTTTTTAGCTTAAAAAATGGTAATTTTTTGTATTCTTTATTTATGGTATTATGATATATACCAAATGTACTAAAAGGAATGAGAATCATACAAGGATCACATTAAAAGCTATAAGGAATTCCAATTTTTTTAAAAATTTCATAAAATGTGTGTATTTGTTACCACAAGTCACATTCTTGGAAAACAATTTGATTAGTGATGTAATATTAGTGGATCAAAAAAAATGATGTTAATGTAGTGGAAACATTAAACAATAGTAACTAAGATTCATATTTTCCTTTATCCATCAGGATTCTGTAAACCATTTATAAATAAAATTTAATGACCTTTTAATTCACTAACGAAAATAAATTTAAAGGGATTTAATTTTATCATGACAAATTAATATAAATAATGTTTCCATCAGCTAAAGAATATGATCATTAGTTCACCTTTACTAACATTATTCTATAATGGGGAATGGTATTTAATTTATAGTGATTCATCCTTGAAATTAATTGGATACATATTGATGAAAAATGACAATGTTATTACCTATGAATACCTATAGTTAAATCCTAATGAATAAAATTTTCCCACCCATGATATGGAATTATATATAAATAAATTTCTTATAAAGAAATGGGTACACTTTCTTTATAGGGAGAAGATTAATATATACACCGACCACTAGAGTTTGAAGTATATATTGATATAAAATTATATAAACATCCTTCAATGGTGGTAGTTATAACATCTCCTGGAATATTATTGTTGTGTATATTATAATCCTTGCATAGAAAATAAAGTCATTGATCCATTGATTAGGATAGAATATGAAATTATTGCAATGATGATGACTAAATGAGAGAATTCCTTCATAGACATGGTAAAGATATACATGGATTTAAGAAATGAAGGGACAATATAAATCATATCACTAATGATTTACCAACCATCATTAATAGGGATGAAAATTAAATTATAAATATTTTATCCTCAGTTACATAAGTAGATAGAATATGTGAATAATGGGATAATTTCTTAGCTTAATGATGAACAAGATTGGGGTGATATGGTTTTTATTGTTGATATGTACCCAATATGATACATAGTTAATGAAATAGTCGATGGATGAAGTTAAAGGTTTTGTGTTCTCTATAAATCCTAAAATAGAAAATATTGATAGAGATCTATGTGGTCAATATTGGTGTGATAAGATGAAAATAGATATTATTGATAATTCAAAAATATGATTGGTTTGTCCTAAAGTGAATATCAAGTTGTAAAACCCAATGTATTTTTTTAAAAACTACCCCTAACTATATAGAAGTGGTAAAACATCACTATGGATTTTTTAAGGATTTTTGAAGAAATTGAATGAAAAAAATTATATATGTGTAATAGATATATTCAAAAATTGTAACCATGTTATGTCAATATGAAAATAATTATCACATGAGAAGATTTATTGTCTATATATTCAGAATGTAGTGAGACATCATGTTGTTACATTGAAAATTCATTTAAACTATGATCCAATATTTACATTTATGTTCTTGAGGAGCCTTCCAATGGAGGCGAATACATAAATAAAACTTACTAAAACATATCATCATCAAAATTATGGTATATATGAGAGGACTATGAAAAAATTGGAAGACATGTTATGGGATAGATCACATGAGTTTTAAGGGAGTTGGGATCTATTTCTTCAACATATGGAATCATTATATAACAAACATTTTCATTCAAGCGTTTAAATCCGCCATTATAAAGTAATTACTAGGAAGAGATATAGAACTCTAAAATGATGGTATGATTTTGGAAAAGGAGAACGATTGGTACCATAGATTGTGAAAGACATTTTTGAGAATATACAACTTGTATGAAAACATATCAAGGCATTTAAGATATGAAAAAATATTTACGATCACAATTGATGAAATGGCATAGTGTTTCATATCGATGATCATTTATTCCCCAAAATATCACCTTTAAAATTATTAATGAGATTTTTAAATAAGGATAAACTAATTATAATGTACATTTTTCCAATTTCATACTCTAGATCATGTGGGTGTAGTTTCCAATCTAGTAGTGCTACCTACAAATCATTCCAATTACCACAACATCTTCCACGTGTCCCTACAATGAGTGTATATTATAGAACCAAAACATATTAGAACCAGAAATGTGTATAATTTAATCATGTTCTATAATTTGATGATTAGATTGTCTAGATTCTTGATCAAAGGTAACATGTTTTGAAGGAAAATACCACCCATCTATTGAACGTCTTATCAAGAGATCACATGTCGGAATAATCACCTTGGGATCATGAAGAAGAAATTAAGGGTAAATACCCATAATTATATAGAATTTGGACACAAATTTTGATTAAGAAAATTCATTAATGATGATAATGTAATAACCTAAAATATTAATTAATAAAATAAATAATTTTTCCCAATGACTAATTTTTTATATTTTAAAATGTAATCATATTAAAATTATATTTAATTAAATGAGAAAATTATATTTATAAAATAATAATAACTCATAGAATTGGATGTATTACATTAGAAAATAAATAGAAATAAATTAAATTACAAGTATTGAAAAATTAGGATACTTGAAATACACAATGTTTATCACATCCTTGATCAAAACTATAAATAGTAGAAAAAACATTAGTAATCCAATATAAATTTTTTACAACTAGAACCATGATGGGAATATATTTAAATAATGAATAATGTCTTTATAAATTATTTATAGGAGGTCATTTGACTATTTGAATAGTGATATGACCATCAAAATAATACGTTCATTATTAACAATAGTGACATGCTTGTTAGAAAAAGTAACCAAACCATTAGTCAATATAACGATTTGTCAATATTACTATTGTACATTATAATCGTAGGTATTGATTTCATCACCAGAATTAATGTTTATAAAGGGTAATGAAAAAATATAATTTATTCATATGGGAGAAATTATATCCCCAACCAGTAGGATCGTGCCTTTTGATGCTGATTTATTAGAACATAGGTTGGTTATAACATTATTGGTATTCACCATTTACCAATAAAAACAATATCACCAACAATTGAGGCTTGAAATGAATATAATATGGGACTTTTACTATGTGAGGAATTTGTTAAATTTATTTCTGTATAAAAATATAATATAATTGTAATTTCAGAAAATATATTAACTGTTATTATTAATTAAAATTGTGTAAGTAAAATTTTTAGTTCTATAATTTAAATATAAATGATAATATAAATTTTTAATGTCATGTGATGTTTTCGTAAGTGGAAGAATATTTATATGTCATAAAGAATATAATTTACCAATAAATAATTATTTTTTATTTAGGAGATTTAATTATCATATTTGGGAAATTATTTTGATAAAAAAAAATATATAATAATTGAGCATGTTTAAATTAGGTTAGTTTCTAATGTTAATATTTATCTAAAATAATTTATTTTATAATAAATAGTAAATAACAATTTTCTATTTATGGTTTGTTTTATGACATTATATATATGTAATAGCAATGTAATAATTAATAAAACTGATTCCATGAAAAAAATTATTTTATTTTATTACTATTATTTATTTCAATGGATGTAACTGATTTTGCAAGCCAATAACAACAATCTGCAGTCAAAAATGGAAATCACGATTTTAAAAACTCTATTTTATTGAAAATTTAAATTTCCATATATAGGTAAATACTGAAAATGGATTTATGTAACAATTAATAAATATATTATAAAACATGAAATAAATTTCTAAAACTTTTCCAATATTCAATTGGTAAGATAATGGTTATCCATTTTAAAAAAAATATAATTACAGGGTCTATATTTTAAAATTATTAAATAATTCATATATTTTTACTATAAATATTGACACATTCAACCATTTAAATACACTCTAAATATATTATAAATCGATCTTCTATCATTTTACCTTCTTAATATTCCCTACAATGTTTTCATAAGGTATTAAGGCCCCATCATCATGTTATATAAAGATACACTTCAATGTAAAAGAACTCCTGCCTTATTCACGTCCATTCAAGTACCACATTGGTGGTATGTATTCAAAATATTGAATTACACTTTTTTCATGACAATTTTGTTACACTATTACAGAAAACTTTACCTATGGGACACAATTTTTCCTCTCATTTTATCAATTCCTTAATCTATGTAATAGATTTTTCATTAGGCCGAAATCATTTAATCAATTTTTCTATTGACATGAAATATACTATTATTTTGAACACCAAAAATTCTATCTTATCAATGGTTATTAATGAATCAGAAAAAAATAATTTAATGATTTTTAATTTTTATGTATGAAACAATGATTTCATTTTTGTGCTATAATATGGATGTAATATTCACATATAAAAAAATTATGATATCAATCACGTTACATGAAACCCATTAATTATTCTCCATGGGTTATTTATAAAATTATTCTCTATATAATAAATGTATATCACATGAGTTTATACATTTTATGGGTTTTCCATTATATTTGTCTAGTGAATTTGGTAAAGAATTAATCTCTAAATATGACCTCTTTTATGAAACCCAACTGAATAACCTTGGAAATTATGTTTTATGATTAATTGGTGATAATCCATAATGTTTTTATTCTGAATGTATCATTTTATGTTTTATTTACCATTACATGTTATGTATCATGTACGTATATTTATTCACTCATTTTATACCTCATGTTTTCTCCTTGGTGATCTTGATCATTCAATTTCTTTTGTTTATCCTATACTAGGACTTATGATAACTATTTTCTGTTGCTAAATTTCCTTAGGAAATCACTAGTAGTTAATTGACCAGGGATAGACTAATAAATGAGTCTTTCAGTATGATTAAAAAAATTCTATTTTTTTTGTTTTCCTTATATAATTCATGAAATTTTTACCCTTTTTTCTAGACATTAAACCTCAAAATATCGTTTTGAGTTATTAATTTAAACCTCGGTTATGAAATTATGTTCAAAATAATTTATTTAAAAGGTGAGTGTCCATAAAAATAATCCCAATACTATGTGGGGATATAATCAGGTTGTGAGACACACAAAACTGATCATAGATTTCCAATGATTCATTCTTCATAGCTCTGCTATGATGGTTATGTAAACAATGATGGGAACATTCAAGCATTTATTATATTCTTTCCTCCCAAAAAGAGATTTTGTATATCACATCAACAAGAGACCATAACCCAATTATATATTGAATAATACTATAAAATTGAAATTACTATAATTTAATATAAAATAATTTACACATTATTACATACAATCCACTTCTCAAACATGTGATGAAACAAATTGTTAGGAACTTGAACCCCTGACTTTTACAAACCGGAAAAATTTTCCTTAGTAATATAATTATCTTAACCAATATCATGATGTGAATAAATATGAAAATATATGTAATTAGTTACACAATTCTAAAATAAAATATAAGTTAAAAAATTAAATACAATTATTATTGATATATAAACAATTCATAATAATTATGGGTTGTGATTAATTTAATGACATGAAAAAATGATAGATTCTATTTTAGTGAGCCACATGACCTCATGAATGCATCCCCATATAAAATAGGTAGGCTAAACACCATCAGTAAGGATACTATAACCTCAGTTAAAATCCATGCACCAATAATTTATATAATAATAAAAAATTGGAGTACACAAAGAGGATAAAAAAATATCATATCGCCCATATTTAATAATTTAATTAAATGTTATCCTATTGTGTAAATTAAATCCATAGTAATAATGTAAGGATAAAAATAAATAAATCTAAATTATCCTATAGTGTTTTTAAAATTACATATCCCAGCTCAATGTTTCATTACTCAACTATCTATTAAAGGCCCCTTGCCCTTGGGTAGATTATTATACAAGAATTATAAATGATTATTAGATTCTTGTGTGTTTATTGAGTAATAAAAGGTAATAGGAAACTACCAATAAATCCATAACAAGTGTTCATAAGAATAACTAGTGTATTTATTGATAAAAATAAATTCATACGAAAGTATAAAAATTCACAAATAGAATATCATGATATTATAAGTAATTAAGAACATTTCAAAATAATAATAAACATATATATCAGAATCTCAAGGTATCATGTGTGATGTATTATCAATAACCATTGTGAGTCATGTGAATAATAATACTATATTCCCACTAGGAATTGCATGATCGTTCATCTCGATATCCACATGAAATCAATTTAACAAGATACATGGAATTCACTAGGAATCATGTGAATCATTTATCATCCATAATTCATCATTTTATATATACCACATTCTCAGGTCCATCATCTCTATATTAAAAATAAATTCATAGTAATCCTTTATTGAATAACCATATCATGATGTTCAGATTATTCCATGAACAGATAAAAATACCTCAAATGCATGGAATCACACATAACATGGCCTTCCATACAATGAAGACCATAAGTTACAATTATGATAAAAAAAATAGAATCCTACTATACATGTTATCAAAATCAATCATTATCAAAAAAGATACATGTTTAATCAGGGTTAGAAGTATAATAAATGGGTCTGGAAGGCTATGCACATACCCACATGAAATCAAAATCAAGATAGATAATCTAAGTATAAAAAATCATGAAATATAACATTGAAAATTTTTATTACAAGAATATTATTTGGAAATGAATTTCATATCCAAACTTTTTTAAGAATAAAAAAATATTTCATCAATTATAAACTCTCAAACAAAATAAAAACCCATATAGAACTTCATCACACATCAATGATGCATATTTGTTGCTCTAGTACATTAAAAATTATATTAGAAAAGACACTCAATTGTATTCTATATCATTAATGATGCTTCTAGAATCACATAAAAAACAAATTATATGAAAGGAATAAATTTTATTGTAAATTAGTATAGAGTATTTCAATTAATAAGATCCATTTGTTCAGAGGAACATATCATGAATTCCTCAAAAAAATTTAAATTGGACCCTAGTTCTAGTCTATTATTATCAAAAAATTCATGAATCATTAAATAGAAAATAGAATATATATGAGCATAAAAAAGAATAGAGTCTCATTATGATGGATATAAGGAAGTACACCCAAAATTTTCATCTGTTTCAAAAGAATTTAACCCAGGTCAAAATGGATTTCATTAAAACATATAATCCTACAATGATCTTGAAAAAAAACCAATAATCTGACGTTAGATGTAATTAAAATTAATTTAATGGAATCATTAATGATGATATATGTATAATGTATAATTAAATGAGGTATGTCAAGGAGAATCCTATATAATGGAGGTTTTTTTATAAAATACCTCAATTCTAGATCTTCAACTCACATAGATGCATCCAAATCTACGTTTATAGTAGAGGAATTAATTATAGAAGTCGAAGAGAGTCATTGAAATAATGGAATATTCCAATAAAAATATAACTAGTAAAAATAGAAAAAAATATGGACAGTAGGGAGTAATCAGATCCTTAATTTAAAATGTTCAGGTTTTGACAACATTTTTGGAAAAATCATTCTCAATGTGTCCTATTATAGACTAATAGATAATCTCATGGTTTAAAAACATGGTTTTCTATAACATGAACTAAATGTTATATTTTCAAAAGGATCTTACTACATAGTTTTCATGTTAGATTTTATGGTTTTTCCAATCCTGAACCTAAACTATGATGGTCCCCTTCAGCATCAACATCTATTTTAATGATTTATTGTAGAATTGATATGGTTTGGTCACACCATTATTAAATTTTTCATCATTTAAAAGGACACCTAAACATTTTCAATCATATATAAAACCATTATAACATAGAATGAAAAATTTAGAGCTCAAAAATATGATTAAGTTAGTAAATTCATTAATAATTGATGTAAAAATAAAATATCATTACATTAATATCCACTATTAACATTCCAACCTTTCGAATAATCACATGGGATCCCACTCAAAAAAAAATGGACCATTGAAACTAAATGTCTAACTACTACTCCCATGATACCTATTGGATTTATCCAGGCCTCTAATGAATCTAAAAATTTGTTTCATCACACCATGAATAGTTTTTTCACTATGGTCTAACATATGTATTTGGAATTCCATATACAATGCATTAGGCTCTTGACTAACATCCTCACAGTCGATCTCATGTGTGAGATCAGAAATGTACCATTGAATTTGTGAAACATGAAACACGTCATGTATACAACTGTAATGTAATGTATTATTTCGAAGGAAATAAATTATACTAACCCATTCGACGATATCAAAGTTTAAAAAATTGTGGGGATATATTTCCATATTTTCCCAAGTATTGGTGGCCCAAAAAAGGATTCAATCATAGAAAAAATAATATTCTTACAGAAAACAATAAAGGTATCCTCTAATGGTTGGAATATTATATATATCTACTTTGAGATATGATCAAACACTTACGAATCAGTTACACCATCTAAATGTCTCATTTCCATCCTTTATCAAATCTACTCTGGATGATGTAACGCCTAATGGGGTATACATCATTGAACCTTGGTCCTTGAATCATCCACCCTCTATCAAACAGAAAAGGTCATCAGTCACCATAATACCTTTGATGTCCATTCACTGGTATTCTAATCTACCCATGTCTTCTGTATGAGAACATTTGAAATGATTTTACCTTTACCTAGTGTATATCCCATCTACAAAATTTAGATACACTAACCAGTTATTTTGCCTCATGTTCATGCCCAATTATGAGATTTTACAACAATGTTTATTATGGTCTATATAGACAATAAACTATAAATTATAGAGACTTTGAAACACATATTTCTAATTTTGGACCATGGTTGTCAGATACTATTAATGAGTAAGTTAGTTACACTGATAGGGAGGAATCTGACTTGACCCATAATCTAATACCCATTCCATGTGCATTGGCACATCTCCAAAACCAATGTATGATGTACCATATTATACAACTTAACTAATCCCTAGAATAATATGTACCATTATAGGATTTATCGTCATCCTCTTTTCTGAAAATAGAAAATCCCATTCACACATGTTCAACCACTAGAACTCAACTTCCTTCTTCATAAACAGAATTATGAGTTCTAATAGACACAAAAATTAATGTATTAAACATTTATAGAATCTTATTGAACATATAATGAACATAATCTCAAAAAAATTAGGGTCATTTCCAGGACATCACTACCTCTAATTTCTATGGTTCCATGGACATACCATTCCAAGATTCCACATATATTTATCTGAGAATTTTACTCGAATTATTACAAGATTTATTATCATTAATTTGTTATAAATAAACATCCAAGATTATTAATTTGAGTGACATTGGAAGAATAAGTACATAATACATTTACTTGACTCTAAAATAAAATTACATTATTTTAATCTACATAATGACCTCATAAATCCCATTGATCTCATAAAACTGCATATGATAACCTAGGAAATACATAAAACAAATGGGTGAGCTAAAATCGTAGTAAGTGAATAAACATGTTAATGAAGTATTACATATCAGTCAGAAGGAATGAAATTATATTTTTAAAAGAAAATCCTAATTAATAATAATTTGGTTGAATAACATAATTAATTATGAATCATAATATCATAAAAATAAGAAATCAATAAAAATATATCACATGAAATCAGTATAACTCAATCGTAGATAATTTCCAAAAATCGTAACATGTTTAACAGTGTACAATCGGGAATTACGGTTACTCCCTAGTCTTATAAATAACAACTCATTGGACAAAAAGAATTACCCAACTGATTATAGTATTATCTTGGTGCACCCATCATAACATGTACATTCTTATGTGTTCCAAGAAAGGGAATCAATCAAAATTTATAAACATTTAAATTACTCATTTATATAAATGGGTTTTGTAATATTTATTAATATCAAAATATATGGATATTTCAAAAAGAATTATAATAGTTTAAGGAATTAAATATTTTGAGAATTCACACCTAAGTACATAATTTGTAGGTGAAAAAATATAGTTTTAATTTAGGAAAATCATTAATAGAAAGGGTGTATAATTTTTTTATATAATTAATCATTCAAATGATGTATTGGGGAATTGGTTAAATACATTTGGGGAATATAAATGTAAGGTATAATATTTGTAACACATAGGTATTCCATAATTGTTATACATAAAATATTCCTTTATTTAATGAAAACATATATGGTAATATTTAATTTAATTGAGTTTTACATTAAAGGATAAAGGTATATGAAATTTACACTTCATGGGTTTTGATTTTAACGAATACATTAGGGAAATGAACATTATCCTGTATTACCACCTAAATTGTTAGGAGAATAAGATAGGTATATATGTATGAAAAATATATAAAGAATATATAACAATTATATAACATATAAGATAGTTATAATGTCAGTTAGAGAGATAAATATCATAACATAATAAAATATGGTTTTTCAGAGAGATCACTTAACATAGGTACCATGATCATTATGTACTAGAACATATTTCCCATGATAATAAAATTGTATTCATTTATTACATAATTGTAAAAAATTTCATATAAATTTTATTTAATAAAATTATATTGTGCTCATTTGAAAAAAATTCAATGCGACATAATGTTGAATATATATTTTTTTGGCTGTGTATGTTTCATTATATCAGGGTCAAGTTAATTGTGGATAATTAATGATGTTCTTATAAAATAGGAATAAAACTATATAAGTGAAAATAATGAATATTTAATTACTCCTATAAATTTATATAGTACGAAATTTAAATATTTCATCTTACATTGGAATGATTCACTTAGTAAAAACAATAATGTTTTGTGAGATGTTCATTTTGTCTGTTTTACCAACCGTTGCAAGCTAGATACATTTGATTTATTTAAATTATTATTAAAACATTGAATAATAATTGAAAATTTATAATATATTTAGTATAGTAATTTTTTTTAATAATATTTTCTCTACAATTGTCTTTCATATTGGAGGAGAGAAATGAAGTACAATTTTCTTGGAAGATGTGAAGTAAACATATTGTAAACAATGTTTTCATTTTAGAATCTAAAGACGTGGTTGTATAAGTTAGATACTCTAATAAAATAATGAATTATAAATACACTTATTATATTTATGTTTATATTTTTAGTTGTATGGTCAACATGTGGGGGTGGCAGATGAGGAATAAAATTAGATGAAATTTAGTTTATTGTTTACTAATCCATTTGGTTGTGTACTTTTAGGATACCCATTAATGCTCCATTAAAATATATTAGGATTATAAAATAATAATTAATAAATGAGATAGAGGATTGGGATAATAATTGATTAAAATTTTGTCATTATTTATTACAAAAATGTTTTTTGGAGAAGATGTGGTGAGGAGCTGTATTTATAAGTGTTTGAGAACGGTGATTTTTAATATTACATTTATTAGTATATTGATTTATATAAGGACTAAAAATATTATTGATTATTATGAATATATAAATTAAATGGTTCATTTATGTAATAACTAATTGGTTATTACATCATTTGTCAGTCAAACATTTATATACATAGCGAACAATGTTAAATAAAGTATTTTATTATTCATCAAAAAATCAAAATTTTTGTAAAATTCACTAAATAGATAGATAAATATTTTTCAAAATGAACATAAATATTGATATATATAATATTAATATAATTTTTTCAGTATTATAAATTTTATTTTAAATTAAATACAATTATTATTTGAAAAATAAAAATTATAACATAATTATTAGTTTTCATACAATTTGAAAAATAATTAATTGTATCATAAAATTATGATATAATTATAAAATAGCATAATATTAATTTATAAACACATTTATGTATGTAACATCGATTTTATATCACTATATACACTATAACAGTTTTTTAATCATTTTTTTTACAAGAACACAAATAATTAATTTATCATTTTTAGAACATTTATACACTTATACCATACTATAAATTTATCATAATTTCATTTTATATGACACCTAGATATTAATTTTCTCATAAACATGTGAGAATAATATTTTAATGGTCATTTTAATATTCCTAATTATTATATTTCTATTCTAAATGTTATGTAACTATTCCAATGGTCATATTACTATTCCAACAGTCATATTTGTAATTGTTATATGGGTTCCCAAATTCCGATAAATACATCATATTTTATCTATTCTCTAATAAAATATATTTTACATTATGTTTATATATTTTCCTTTTCAAAATTAATATTCCATTAATAGTATTCTCCTTTTTTCTACAATGTTTTTAATGACTGTGATTTTTTTGGGGGATCATTCATATCAAAATTAGCCTATTATTATTATTATTATTTTCTATTCTTCCCCATTATAATAATTTAAATATATAAGGTCATATTTTATCTAAAAAAATTATATTCAAATTTATATAATAATATTTAGTTGGTATTATCATGTGTTAAAAGTTCATTATATAATAATACATCACTAAATATGAAATAATTGTATATTTTGAATGGAATTTCTGTTGATGATATTTCTAATTTTTACATTATTCCCCCCATTATAAATTTCACCATATGAAATTTTTTTTAGAAATTATGGTGAAAAATGATTTGGGTGCTTCTACTTCAAGCATTCCGTTGGTCCCCATGTCTCATCCATGTTCATAAAGATTATACATAGTACATTGACAAGGGGAGTTTTTTTATTACTTATAACTTTATCTCTATGGTCAAAGGTATTATGTTTATTATCCTCATAAGAGTGATCATTTTACAGTTGTACCACTTCTGAATTCATTGCATATGTAGGGTCATGTATGTACATTCTCAAGATTGATATATGGAATATGTCATGTAATTTAGATAGGGCTATTGGTTGGGTTAGTTAATAACCCATGACTCTAATGCACTCAAGAATCCTAATGCGGCCAATGTGACTTAGGCGTTGAAAACCCTTTATCCCAAATACCAAGAATTTATTACATGGAGATATGCAGAGGAACACTTTATCTCTAATCTAAAATTCTAAGTCTCATTGACAAATATAAACATTGTTCTTCAATTGAATATGAGTATCTATGATATGATATTGAATGTTCTTGACCTTTTATAGTATTTTTTAAACCATTTAATTTTATATGATCTTGAGTTCACAAACATCATCCTAGAATTCTTGTGATCTAAATAACTTATAAAAAAGTACTTCATATGAATCCATTTGGAATATTGAGTGAATGATATTATTATATGATAACATGGACAATGGAATATGTTGATCTCATCTTCCATTGAGGTCATTAGAGTATTATCTCAACATGGATTCTTGTAACTTTATTTTTCACTCTAATTGGCCTTTATATTGGGTTTGACAATCTATATTATAGTTAAATTCAATGTTCAGATCATGTTGGAAAATTTTCTTAATATTTGAGGTAATTCTCAAATATATTTCATATATAACATATACTAGTGTTCCATAACATCTAACCAACTATATGATGTAAATCCTTGAATTTTGATCAATAAAGATGTTCTCGTGAATTGAATGGAAATGACAAGATCATTTATGATGATCCACCCAATCCCATGAATCATAATTTCGGGTTGATGTATTTAATGTACTAGTAACATTTTCCACATAGTAATTTCTTCCCATTTTTATGTTAGTATTTGTAATAGTTCAATAATCCCATTAGATATTTACGTTTAAACCTTTACCTTCAAATATACTAGTCATTATTATGTAAACTCTATGATTTCCTAGTTTAAATTTTCCACCCAATAGTTCTCTTAGATATCTCAATACAAAAGCATGATCCTTATGCGGATGCATAATGTCATTTAATAGATCCTTCATTATCTAAGGATTGTATGGTACATATAGTCATGAACCAAATACTAAACTCTATTATCTATTTTGAACATTGATGAATTCATATTTTATATAGATTTCACCTTCTTCTATATGTTATCATCATCTCTTGGATCATCCTTTCTCTTATCCAAAATGGATGGTTGAGAAATCATTTTATTTAAAATGATTATGTTTCTTTATGATCCCTATATCAATCCAACTAAATTCAAATATATTCATAACCTTTTTAATTCTCATAATTGATATGGTTTTTGGATCCATTCTACATAGATTATCGCCAAAATTATTATTTTACGAGGACAGTAGTGGACTGAAAATTCTTAATCCTTGACCATATACAACGATATTCACAGGAAAATATTATACTAACTACAAGTGACTATATATTTATGTTTATTATGATCTGTATATATATCACAATTCTTTTAATTGAGATAAATCCCCCAAATTTTCAATACAGTGGTTACTCCATCCATATCCAGATCATGTATTGGAAACTTATTCTCATGAAATGTGTACATACACAAGGCATGGTATAATAATTTTTAATTTTTAATCAACTAAAGATAACACCTTGTTTAAAGAATCACTGTACAACATGAAAAATTACACTATTGAGGGAATCATGGGGACTGGTGTAGTGATATGATTATTTTTTAATTCATTAAATCCCTCTCAATATTCAATAGACTTAAAAACTATTAATCCATTCTGGTTAATCTTGGTGAGTGGGTTTTACAGTCATGATATGCTTAACACAAATCATCGAAAATACTCACCTAGTTTAAGTAAAATATGGATCTTCATTATAGACAATCATATATCCCATTCCTCAATTTCCATTGACTTATAAGATCCCATATATATCCCATCAGTATTTATTACATGATCTAATAATGATACATACTATATCAAAGACTCAAATTTATTCTGCATTTCATACAAAATACCCTTTCTGAAAATCATTAACTAAGTATTAAAATAGTCATCATTATCCTCCAAACATTTTGATTATATCCTTATATCATCTACAAATACATAAAAAATTCTTTGAAATATTTAAATACATTGTTCCAAAAGTTCATACATATTGTTAGAGAAATAGTTATTCTTAAGGGAGTCACTATGAACTCATATTATCAATTCCATGTTTGAAAGCAAGTCTGAGGAAAATCTTCCTTATTCATCCTTAATTAGTGATATCCCATTTGGAGGTCATATTTTGACAAATAAAAAACCGCTCATATTGATTTAATAATTTATCTTTATGTGGTATGGGATAAATTTTATTTATCTAGATTTTTTTGATAACCTGATAATCAAATCATATGCACATTGATGCTTCCTTCTTCTTAATAAACAGGATCAGTACACCCCTTGGTGAAGCTCTTGGTCCAACCTATCCTTATTCAATATTATCATGTAACTACATATTCAATTATTATAACATAATGGTGGTCATTTTATAAGGATTCTCGTATAGAGGTTGAGATTCATCTATATGATCAATTTTAAAATCAACATCTATGTCAGCAGGAAGGCCATGCAACACTTCAAGGAAAACATCAATATATTCCCCCAAAATGGGGATGTATTCAAGCATCATTATATCCTTGTTCATAATAATTTTAGCTATATATATTTTCATAAATAATTTTTTTTTATTTTATAAAATAAAATAAACTAATGGATATGTGAGAACAATTAAACAAGACACACGATGATGCATAATCAGTCTGGACAAGGAACCCAGTATTTGACCAGACCTGCCCAAAAACAAAAACAAGAACACTATAAACTAATGCTATGTCTGACAAGCCACCACAAAATACCACGAAAATGATCCCAAGTTGATCCTTTTAGGCCAAATCATGCAAATCACACCATCCAGTGCCACCCATTTTATCGCAACCCTACTCTTCACCCTCAACACTCATCCAATACAACATGTTAGGAGTTTACAAATAGAATTCATGAAATAGGTACCTCTAAGAGACGATCATTGAGAACCACCTTTGTTTCCACCAGAGCACACTGAAGACACATCAGTGGAATCTAGAATCCATCATTGATCACAAATCATAATGCATATATGAAATCATAAACAGGAGAAAAATGTAAATAAAATAGTTCTATTTATGTAGGAGAAAATCATATTGGACTTCCTCGACATATATGTTTTCAATAAATAACAAATATCCATACATGATTCCATGATTAAAAACAATAATTTCCATCCTTTTTAAACTGTTATACAATTGAATGATGACTCAGGATGTGAAGAGTGATATCCAAATCTAGAATGTTGAGGTTTTATTAAGGTATGTATAACCAATACATGGAATTATATCATCAAATTCTACTAAAGTATGTAATAAATGTTTCCTGGGTGCTTCAGTCCATAGACATTCACTATGGGGGATTTGTATACTTTGGTTGAAAACATTTCTTTATCTTATATACTCACAGACAGCTCGACCACCAATTCTTTGTGGTGGTTTTTAAATGGTTATAATAAACATGAAAGACATAAAATAATTTAGAGAAATAGAATAAAAAACTATATTTCTTATTATTAAATGAATAACCATAATACCTTCACAACATCAATGTTAGGATCTACCTTATAATTAGTTGTAAAATATTTTTTTCCTTTATATATAGTACAAAATGGTTCTTTCATTTAATTAAACCAAAAATCCTTATATTAGGGAATTATTTTACATGATTCATATATACCTTGTCGTTGAAACATTGTTCCTTGAGATGAGTGTTAATATAAACAATACATTTCCATCTAATTATTGTGTTTCTTCATATCTCATCCATATTTATCAGAAGTATGACCCTATTTTCCATACATAATGCTTCTCATGATTCCCTTGAGACTATTTTCAGTAGGATCTTCCCATACATTTCCCATATGTGATTTTTTATTCTTCCTTCGTAATTATTTTTTTATACACAAAAATTAATATTTATTTTATACATTTTATCTCCCTCTCATGATACATTATGATTTACTATTCTGCATCTAGTATTTAAGGGAACCAAGAAAAATTTCTTTATAGTTGTTAAATTCATAAGATACAATTAGGATTTTTTTAAAATCAATTTTAAACTATTAAATAATTTTTTTACCTCAGTTCCATTATTACTGAAAAATCAAAATCAATACCATCGAGGCCTTGTGATGTTTTCCTCCTACATAATGATTTATTTTTATTACATTTTATTTTGTTTGAGGAACTCCAGCTATATTTTATGTTCGATATTTTATGGATATAATTTATTGAAAAATATTTTTATTGAAGCATTATCATTACATGAAATCAATTTACTCTATGGACTCTAAGTTATTTATTAGTGTCCAGAACTTATCAACTTCACCTATAAATTTATAGACATCCATCATGACCTTATCAGGTTCTGATCATTGGAGAACATAGAATATATTCTTAATGGAGTTAATTTATTATTATAAAATGATAGGATTATTTGGTTCTATAATGGTAGTAATATTTTTTCACATAAATTCAATTACAGTAACATGATATTTCTTATGACAAGGAGTTAATTATCCATGATTCATGCTATTTTTCATAACATGAGTTAGTTGGGATAGTAATACGTAGAATTTCTTATATCCCATTCACATAAGGATAGGCATATCAACATGAAAATAGCCACATTTATTATAATATTGGTTTTTATAAAACATCCATTATTTACGACCACCAAATAAAATAATGAAAATAATCTTAAGTGTGATTATACTAATAATAAAAAAATATATAAAGGAAAATAATGAACAAATAATGAATAACTTACTTATAAGTGATAAATATATCCTAACATTTGTGTCTCCAGAATATAATATAGGTTATCCATTTCAATTTTACTTTTATTTTTTTAATCCTAAAAATCAATATTTCCATCATAATGGACCATTAATAGTTTGTGATTTTTCCAAATATGATCTCATGGGAGTGTCAAAACAAGTGTGAAAAGCCAATTTTTGTCATACCCAATGATGATAAATTTAATACTCAGTGGTCCATTTTTATTGTAAATACCTATAAGTACAAATATGTTAGAGCCACATAAACTTGTTTTTTATAGATGTGGATGTAATTTATTGGAATCCACTCACTCCAAACATCTCTATTTCTTCAATACATAATCAAATAATTATATTTTTCCATGGGGTACTAACTAATATATTGTAATTATTATCCCCAAAAATTATTGTAACATTATATGATACCATAAATAGTAACATAAGACATTTACACTTCTTATTAAATGATTTTTAACATAAGAATGTAACAAATACAAACTAAGGGTCAAAAGACCTAGTGTATTTGGATGACATTGTACATATAAAATAAAAAAAAACACATTATTTTAAGATATATATTTAAAATATAAATCCATTTTATCTCATAAAACTACATATTATAATTTTAGGAATACATAAACAAAAGGGGTGTTCTAAAATGCTAAATAATGGTATAAACATGATAACCAAGAATTTCATATGAGCCAGAAAGAAGAAAATCATTACATAAAAGGAGAGGAAAATGAAAAATAATATTTTAGTATAACATAAAATAATTTCAATAATAATATCATGTTAACATAGAAATATGGTATCAACATGTCAATGACATAAAAAATGTTAAGGAAAACATCCTAGATAACATCAAATGGTGGTAGAGTCCCCTCATAGATTATCCATACTCTATAATCCAATAAGTTACACCTCAATAAATAAAAACATTATAAATTTAATTTGATGTTTATCTAATAAAACCCATAATAACGTGTATATGATTAGGTGTTCCATAGAAATTATTCAGTCATAATGAATAAAAGTAATAATTACCCATGGAAATAAACGTGTTCAACAATCATGTATCATATAAAAATAAAAATATATTTCACAAATATTACAAATAGAAAAATGAATTAACCATTTCTAATGTCTATATCATAGTACATAATAAAATGTATCCATATATGGTGTTAATTTTGAAAAATTTCATGATAAATTGTAGGGAATTGGTTATAAAAATGACCTTTCAAAACAGTGTGTTAAAGAATAAGTTAATGAATTTTGGAGAAAGCATTAATAATGAATTTTCATTGAGAAATAGAGTTAAACAATAATGGTCAAACCAAAATTATTCCATTATTAAATGAAATAAGTAATGGTAATAGTGAATTTAAATGATATTTACATAAAAGGAATAAGGGATATAAAAGTTCCCCTTAATTGTGTTTGATTTTAAAGAAGACATTTGAGAAATAAAAACACGAAATGTTTTAACCCATGAGAAGAAGTGGGAACGAGATAGGTATTTGTGTATGAAACATATATAAGTAATTTATATGAAATAAATAAAATAATATATATTTATATATTGAGTTGGATAGAGAATGTTTATAACCCATATGAATGGGTGGTTTAGAGATAACCCTTACGTTAGCATCCATAATTTCTCTACACATAAACATAATGTAATGTATAGTAAAATTAGTTTCATTAATTACATTATTTATTACCATTTAAATCTAAATATTAATTATTATAATTTTTTTATTTTAATTGCCCGTTTAAATGTTTTATAAAGGATAATTTTATTTTTATTGGGAAATTCACTTCAAGATTCCTAAAACGAATCACTTGTGGTTAATTATTGATGAACTTATAAAATGTGGATAAAAATATATATGAAATGAATTGGTATTAATGTACTCATTGAAATTTAATTTTTACCAAATACCCATATTTTTTCTAACATATTAATTCTATATATAGTAAAAATGTTAATGTTATGTTGTTAATTCATTTTGGTGATTTTACAGACCATCGTGAACAATAATAATTTTCTATAATTAAGAGAAAAATTAAAAAATTTAAAAAATTAAATTAAAGTGTAATATTATTATTATAATAATGTTTAACTATAATATTTTTTCAATAAATATCCTTAATAGAGGTAGATAAATACCATGTACGTTGTTCATGCTGGCATTGAAACAACCATATTATGCACAATATTTTTTTAGAATCTAATGAATGTAAAATAAAATATGTATTTTACAACATAATAATAACATATATGTATATTTATGATAATTTTATTACTATATATACTCGTATGGATAAAACATTATAGTTGATGAAGCAGAAAAAAATAAAAAAAAATTATTTACAATTTACCTCTCTGTTTTGTTTTCTCTTTCCAGGGAACCAATTATGCTCCATGGAATTGTATTTAGATCAGACCAATAGAACATGGACATGGGAGAGAGTACTAGGATGGAACTTCTGTAAAAACATAGTAAGCTAATATACATAGAATTTTTGAGGATAAAGGGTTCTGAGGGGTGGTATTTTTAATTTTTAGATGGAGGTTTTTTGAAATTATAAGTTTATTTTTCTGGATCAAGAAAATAGATAACAGTTATTATATTGAATATATATATATATATATATTAAATAATTCATTTTAGTTTTAATAATGGATTATTACATTATCCGTGACTCAAAAAAATTATTCATTTAGATTATAATTCTATAAATTGTATTTTATCATATTTTACTATTTATTAAAATTCAACAATTTTACAAAAATTAAAAAAAATTGCTATAACCATTTTTCGAATTTTATATTTCTAAAACAACATCCATTTTTTCAAAATAATTTTCTTAATATTAACTATCAAAAAAAAAATATATTTTTTAAAATATACTAATTTTAATACTAATATAAAATTTCAGATCCATTGATTAATAATTTATGGTCTCATAAAATTTAAATTTCAATATAAAATAACATAATATTAAATTTTAAAACCATATAATGAATAAAAAATTTCTTTTGAATAATTATATTTATTATAAAATTACAATAAAAACATTCTTGTTTTATAAAAATATAAATAAATAATTTATTATTTTTAATGAATTTATTTACATGTACCATAATATAAATATATCTGGTTATATATTATCAAAAAACCTAAATATTATATTACAATATCATAGGTGCTGATATAATTAAAAATGAAATGTAATCATTCCTAGTAGATAGAGTACTATTATATTTGTAATTCATCTATTCCAATGGTTATATTACTATTTTAATTGTCAAATTTGTAACATCCATATGGGTTACCCACTTATTATAAATAAATCATATTTCATTTATTCTTCATTACCTTATAGTTTTCTAATTGTTATATATTTTCAATACCGTAATGTATTTTTCATTTAAATATTCTGAATCATTTGTAATGTATTGTTCATGACTATGATTATTTTGGGTTTTTTAAAATATCTAAATTTCATTATTTTTTTATCTTATATTTTTATCTTATTTTCTATATTTTGACCTATTTTAATTCTATAATTTCATATATATATATATATATATTCTCTTCTTTTAATGATGAAATTAATATATTAATTTTTAGTTGGTTTTATCTTGTATAATTTGTATATTATATAATATAATATTTCTAAATATGAATCAATTAAGTGTTCAAAAGGGAAATTCCATTAATAAAGTTTTTGGTCGCTACACCTCATACACAAGAAAATAACATCCTAAATGAAAAAGTTACACTTTTACAGATCGATATAAATATATTGTGTTCATTAAATACTTAGGAATTTCTCAAGATGTATTTCATGTTTCATTAGGGTCAGTTAGTATATGTGGATTCCCTCAACAAAAAACATAATAAATGATTTAGGATTTTCATTTAAGATCTTATTCATGAGAGTTTTAAACACAGATACTACATTAATATGTCCAAATGGAATCACAAAATTATTGTATAGTCGATGAATATTCTGAAACATAATCTTCCAGATGTACTCCTCTCTTATATGTACCTAGAGATAACAAAAACAATATCAAGAGTGTAGAACCATTGTGGTCACCATAACTGATGAAAGTGATTATTGATCTACGGAAAAGTATTTATATACATCACCATCAACTAATTTATATTTCAATAATATATAAATAGAAAAATACTACCATCTATCTTATTGGAAAACAAAATAGGGTCACCCCATGGTGATGCACTCAACCTGATAAATCCCTTCCACTCTGAGTCCTTGAGTTGTAACATGACCTCCTTCAACTCGATCAGTTCCATATGATAATGTGGAATCATGTTGGGTAGTCATAAAAGAATTATATATACCTTGATCTTAATTCCTATATCCAGGTGATGCCGTGTGAATTCAACCAGAAAGTCAACTTGATAGAACTGTCAAATCGAGGAAAAGATAAAGGGTATTCAAATGATCTAAATGAAAAATAAATTCATGATATATACACTATTATAATAACATGTTGACTCAAGTATGAACCTACTATACCTAATCCCATATACCATTATCTAGTAACTATAAAATTCACTCCCTTAAAAAATATAAAAAAATCCCATCTTTATAGCTTTCATTTTTCAGAAAAAAAATATTTTTTCCAGTCCATGCCAAGAATCAAATTGAATATCATCATCTCTATAATGATTATTTTCCACATATTTATATAACCAAAAATCAATATAGGACACTTTGGGAGTCACTAAATACAGTTCAATTTCATTCTCAATGATGAATTGATGGTAATTAACTCATAAATTTATATTATTGGTAAGTCATTTCAATCAATAACTTTTGCAGATATAAATGAATGTGAACCATAGGTATCCAAAAAAAATTTGTAGACAACAATGAAGTGATAAATACCATACCTCTAATAGTAGATGGTCCCTCAACAACACATGTTTGAATATGTTATACTGCATATATAGAGCCTACGTTAACAAAATGACCTTATCCCTATGATGTATGACCACTCTAATTCATCATAATCATATTATATAGATATTGCGGATGTCCTTGCAAGATTTCAATTACTTGGACCAAGAATCCCTATATCCCTTTTGGATAAAAGTACACAAATCCATATTATAGAATTTATAATGGCGTCCCATCATTCCTCATTAACAACATCGGATTTATGATGTCATGTAAGCCATAATTTAAAGAAATCACTTCACATGGTTTATGTATTTCTACCACTCCACTTTAGGTAACAAGATATGTTGAAATTTTATCCACCTATAGTCCCCTTATTATATGATTTATCCATGGTATTCATATAACCATTATTAGAAGAGGCACTCATATTAACATAAAGATGTCCAATCATTGATGTATTGAAATGTAGAAGGAAAAAAAAGTCACGATATTCCCCCATAACCCTCTTTATAGTCCAAAACTTTTGAAGAACCTATAAGTATATTTCATCCTCAATACTTTGAATATATCATCTAATGTTAGGATGATGTCTGATATCAAACGTCCATTCCATCAGTTCATTTTTTCCATCTAGGAGAATATAAAATTTATGTAGATCAGTAAAATGATTTGATTATATGGATAATGTCATTGACGCCTACTATAGCTCTCAGAACACATATAATAGGTTCATGAATATCTCCCAGGTGATATCATCCTTCCATCCAGCATTTACCACCATGCACACCACATAATTGTGGGTATCTATACATGAACACTACAAACCACCACATTATATACCCCTGTTTCTCAATTGGGCAAAATACTCCCTCAATGGTTTATTCCCATTCCTCTTCTTTCTATATCCCCCATCAACCACATTGATTTTTGAATATTACCTCATGTGTAATTAACAAAAATTAATCCATCATCAATCCATTAATATAAAATAAAATTAATATGAGAATTAAGAATAATAGATTCTCAATATGATTGATCTATCGAAACAAACCTAGAAACCACCATTGTTCAAGAGGAATTAATCATCGGTCAAAATTGTTGACATTAACATGTCTAAAAACCCACTAATTTAGAAGTGATTCAAGAAACCAATGTTATAAATAAATTTAATTCATACATTGGGAATGGATACCCCATATATATGAATTTACCAAGAAAAAAACATGTATATCACTAAGAAACCTAAATAACAATGTGTTTTGTATCACATACCTCAATTCTAGATCATAAACTCACATTGATTCTCAAGAATCCATATTTAGAGGAGATGAATTTTTCAATAAAGGCCGTAGGATTCTCATAAATTATAGGGTCTTATTATAAAAATAATATAGTTTCAAATAGATTATAAATATCCATTAAGGAGGAATTTGAGTCCTTGATTTTTTATTGTTTGTGGTTTGGTCACACGATTTGAATATTTGATTGCCATTTTTTGTATTCTGGAAAAGATGTTTGGTCTGTGTGCACGGTTTGTTAATCCCCGCACCATCTATGTTGTAAGACACTAGTGATTACCTAATGATTTTGTAGGTGAGTCCACAAAATTTTTCAAACTATACAACATAACCATGTGCTGTCCCTTGATCCAATACCTCTATTTCCATATTTTCATAGAGAAATCACATAGTTTGGGAAACAATTCTTAAACCATGAACCATTTAAAATTCTAATAAAATTTTCCAAAATAATCCCAAACCCCTAGAAACTCAACCTATACAATAAATAACTCTAAAATTTGATTAATGAATTAAATTAACTCATAATTCAATTTGAAAAATTAGGTAATTGTAATTAATCATCGAGAGTGGAATAATTATTTGTAATTGTAAAAATATTATGAGAAAATCCTATGAAATATGGGCTATTATAGATCAGATTGAATGAAAAATTATTTCAATGAGTTATTAAAGTTGGAAAAAATGCTAATAAATATATCTAATAATTAATATGTTTTTAGGGAATAATTCTTACAAGTTATTATGATTATATGAATAATTAATAAGAAATATGGATTACTATTAATCTAAATAAAGTTAAGATTTTATATATTTTTTACTCAAACATGAAAAATACATTAAATATATTTCTATAAAATTCCAAAAATACACATTGGTTTTCAAAATTTATCCATGGATTCATTTTTACTCAGGGTCGAAGCTAATTAGACATTTGGTGGCATCATGCATTCATCATGTAGATGAATTTTTTTGTGTGGTGTATTAGACACTTATTGAAATATAAATTTGGTAATGATTAATCATTGTTTCTTTATATAGATTCTTCCTATGATTTTTGGGACAATTATATTTGTATTTATTGTCAATTTACAATTCAATAATAGGTATACAAACTTATTCATATGGTCATTTAGATATTTCATCTTATGGTCACTTGAATTTCGTAATGAATCCACTAGGATGATCAATGTAAAGTCACTCAATTTCCATAATTCGGTTACATCAAAACTTAGTGAAATGTTAGCTGACAGACATGGTCATATGAAATATTTTTTGCAATTACTTAACCATACATATGCATGATCAACAAGATCATGTGTCTTAATAAACAAATATATAAATTTATTCATGGTCTCATTAATGGTTATTTGTTCACTTCAATTATATCATGCCATCGATCAAATCCGTTTTTTAGAATCTCCACCGATTAGATAAAATTTATCATATTTTTATATAAATATTTTTACTATCATCAAACAAATAATTCACTAAAAACATAAGAAACATGATTCAAACTCACTAAAATAATTATTTTGTTAATTTCTACAACAACTCCAACCTTATGATGATCACTATTGATTGCATGAAAAAAAATGTAAATGAAAAAATACAATTGTATACACATTAAATTTTGTTACTTTATTATAAATAAAATACAAATAGGTTGGTCTATAACACCAGATTACTCCATCATTCGATATAATAAAAAAGATAACAAATACTAGACATTAATCTAGATAATATCTAATATAAGTTAGATAAGAATAAAGTTAATCAATAAATTATATTTTTTTATTTTGAAGAAGTGTATTAGAAAATAGATAATTCCAAGTGACCAATCATATATTTAAATCAGAATATATAATCAGTTTCTTCTCTCTAGGGGTTAGTGAAACATCCCAAGATTATATGAAATATATTCTTTTAAATTATTTCAAATTCTTTGATAGTATGTGTCAAACACAATGTACATTTAATCTTTCATTAAACAGAACACTAATTTTATCATGTGTGGCATGTAACACCAATTTTCTTCAATAACATGTATTACATCCTATAAAGTGATTTAGCAGACAAAAATATACTATTAATATTATTATTTAACATGTTATTCATTACCTAGTTATTGTAATGTATAGAATGAATAATATTAACTAAATTAGGAAAATTATATTTACACATGTTTTTATAATGATTTATTTGTGAAAAAATAATTATAATTGATGATAAAATCCTTTTTTGAAAATGAAGGGAATTATGTTTTTGAAAGACAATTTTAACGCACACAGAACTATTATATACTAATAAATAATGAAAATAAATATTTTGAGATTATTTTAATTTTAATTGAAATATTTTATATTCACTAATATGTTTTTTGTAACACCCCAAGCTTCTACGGTATGCTTCTCTATGAATAATGTGATAGCGTGTGTTGTACGCAACACCGAGTTCTAACACACCATAACTAATCAAACTAGCTGTTATGAATAGTAACACCTACTTTTTGAAATT
The DNA here is from genome assembly GCA_963277665.1 of Viscum album. NCBI lineage: Eukaryota > Viridiplantae > Streptophyta > Magnoliopsida > Santalales > Viscaceae > Viscum > Viscum album. The sequence goes on from OY728152.1 coordinate 694,528,731, forward strand.
ATATATATATTATATTTGAAAATGGACTTCATTTTTGGATTCGGAATATCGAATTTATCCTAAGGTGAAATTTTGGTACATTTCGGATAACGTTCATATTTTGATGAATAGTGAAAATTACTAAATTTTAATTAAAAACAACTTTTTTAATCAAAATAATTAATAGTGATAAATTATGAATTTGAGTGGTTTTAAAGTATATTTAGAATATATTTTTACCATTTAATATAATGTTGGTCATTGGACATAATTTTACAATTAAACCGAACATAAACAAGTGTCAATCTTTTGATAGATATTATCTCTTAAAAACACGCTTTTTGTTTTGACAGCGGGAATTAATTTTAAATTAATTTCTTCCACTTCTGTGTTTTGAATTTAGGAAAATGGATTCCATATTTTTAATCAGGATTTTCAAATTGTGTAAATAGGTAACTTTTATTTTTAGACATTTTGAATAATTACTGCGGTAAATATTTTATTTACCATGGTTAAGGGTAAATCCGGTAAATAAGTGTTAAAATATAATATTATAATAATACTAAATTACCTTAAAACGTGTCTTAACCCTATTGGTTGATACATGGTCGACCATGGGAATCTTTGGGTCTATTTTGGGACCCCATGGATCCACTTGTAAGTGATAATGACACTTTATTTTAATTTAGTTAAAATGAATACAAAAATTACACAAGCATATATCTTTTAGAACAACAATTGTTACATAGGGTTATATATGTTGGATTTTAGATTATAAATATTCATTAGAAATCTAAAAATATTTCCTACATAATGATATTTTATTTATAATTTTTAAACATTAAATAATTTATTTTATTTATGACACAATGATGATGCAGTAATTAGTATAATAGTGAAAAATTAAAATAATTGATATTATAAATACCAAAATAAATATAATATGAAACATTTAATGAATTAAACTAATTTTCTAGGATAATATGATATATTAGAATTGATTTAATTGACTTTGTTCGAAGTAATCAATCTGTTATGAGTTTCACAAAAATCAACTATTGAATAGTGTCAAAATTGACATAAAAGAGTTCTTAAACAAATATTATATTATTAATTGATATTAAATTCCTACAAATCTATGGTTCGGCCAAGAGACTTATAGCATGATAGGTTCATCATTAATGTACCACTTGGGGGTCACTTGGATGTATATAGTATGTTTATTAACCATATTATATAAAAATACAAAGAGACATTGTAAAAGTGAAACTAATTAACTTAGAGTTAATACTTAATGATAAGGTTAATATAAGTACCCAAACCTGTCTAAATTCTATTGGATGAGTGGATTTCGACCTATCCCCACCTTAACCTTTGAATAATAAACTTTGGAGCCATTAGAAACCGAATATGAATTTATTATAAATTAATATTTCTATCTTTTCCAAAGGTGCCCCTCACCCCTCTTATAAAAGGGCACTCCTCCTTCTCATTTCTTCACACCTTAAAAGCCTTTTGGTTCGTCAAAACTCTGCCCAAATACTCTCCCAACATCCCTCACTACAACCTAGTGGCCTTAGTTTGATCATAAAGCCAACCTAAGGAGCCCTTTTGATCAAATCAAAAGGAAGAACCCGAAGAAGAGGTAATGATTTCACCACCCTTCTCCAAGTTCATTTCTTCTTCCACTTCTTCTTCCTTTGTTCTTACCATTCTAAAATAATAACTCCAGTATCTCACATATACTGTGATGTTATTATAAATATGGTACAATCATATTCAGTATTCTATCCACCCTTTGAATAACATGTCACCATACGTGCGTACGTACGGCTTACCGTCTCCACGTCGTGGTGTAATTGTTATTCAATATAATATTATTTGGATGGGTATAATAATGATGTGTAACTCATGTAAATAATAAATATAACATGTTAATGATTCTGTATATATGATATACCATCCATTTATATATTATTTTAATATCAAAAGAATGATATTGTCGCTTGTGCGTACGTACGGACTACCGTCTCCACGAACGCGATGAGATTCATTCTCCATCGTATCCATTCAAGTATAATTATCATTTGATGATTTAAAAATGATGTTTAAGGACTGGATATAATTCTGGATATGAATAAGATACAACAACCATGGCTTATGTAACAAAACATATAAAAGAAAATGAGTAAGTTAACTCCCGAAACGACGATAATTCTAAGATATTATTAACAAATTAATGTTAAAAGATCATATATGATATCATATTAATATATATGATTCTTGTATAATTTAATAACAACTATTTCACCATTATACAGGAGGTTAACCTACCCCAACCAAGGAAAAGTACAAGGTAAGGGTTTACTTTACAACCTCTTCATTATCCAAGGTTGTTTATACGTAATGATCTACTGGGATCTCTTTATCATCCACATCCATGTTTCTTAAAAATGCATTTCAAAACATTTTTACTATTTACTAGAAAATGAGTTAAAGTCATTTATACCCTTTTTGTCTTTTATAAGTGGTTTATAAAGGAATCTTTCGGTCGTTTTCAAAACAAGGTCCTTTTTAACCTTTTCGACAGAATTAAGGTAAGAATGTTTTTTTTAACTTATACGGCGGGTGCGGCTATTTTCCGCCGTTATAAAATCTTCAAAGCTTCCCTTACAAGCTTATAAGAATATTTTCAAAGAAAATGTTTTATTTTATATGGATCTTAAATTATTTCAAAATAAAAGGAGATATTTCTTTAAAAAGAATTTTGATTTCATCTATGTCAACATCCTTTGATTGATTTTATGATTATTTGAAGTTGATTTATTATGATACAAAACTTCTATATTGTATTGAAGGTTTTGTGATATGTTTGAATGTGGATGTGCTATTTTTATACCATTCATAGTTTATGGTGAAAGTATTTACATTTCGTATGCTAGTTTTAATATGAATGTTTATGTTATGTTTAAACCTTTTCATATGGGAATGCATTGGACTTAATATGTGACGGGTGGAGCCCGCTATAGCTCCTCGATGCATCGGTAGGTCTCATGAGACAAACAAGTGTCTTGGCACAAGGCCTTGACAAAATCTTATTTGTATTCTTGGCACGAGGCCTTGGCTATGTGGTTATGATAGTCTGGCATTATGCATTCCAACATTATGAAAGTGGTTATTGATTTTTGCATGTGATTATTCGATTAGTAGAATATCCATGTGAATAAGTAAATGTCATTATTTCATTTTATTTATGCCATACCATGTTGAAAGTTCATGTTTAAAAGGCTTTTGTTTTAGTTATACATTGCCTTAAATGTTTATTCTTATTGATGAAAGTTTCCGCTATATTGTTATCCTTACTGGGCATTTGAGCTCACCCCTTTTATATGTTTTATTTTTCCCAGGAAGTGAAGATGTAAGTTATGAATGACCTGCAGGGATATTATGAGAGGATTATAGTGTGGACTGTGGAAACATTATGTTGTTGTAGTAGTTTTTCATTTTATGATGTAATGTAAAACTTATGAATATATCTAGTGTTTCCAAGGCTACTAAACCAATCGGTCTTTCGAGATTTGATCGTTCTTGTGATCATGCCAATGTTATGTAATAATGCACCGACTCTAGGCAACTAGGGTTGGGGCGTTACAGTTGGTATCAGAGGAAGTTTAGTACAAACCTTGGAAGCTAGATTTAGATAAACTCTGATTAGATCACGTAGACCTATGATGAACTTTGAAGATTAGTATAGAAGAACTTCCTAGAATTTTGGTATTGTATAGATTTTGTGAGTTTTCCGAGCAATACATCCCTGTCTGGATACGAGCAGGTAGAGGCAGCTCTGGCACAGATGTACCTAGGGGTAAAACCCGAAAACACCGCTTTGAGCTAGACTCGAACGGGAACTGGTGCACGACAACGGGCCTTGCTGCACTCTTGGTTACGACACTCCCGGGGGATATGCATAGGATAACTCTCATTTTCTTTACAAATCATTTTGAAGGGATTATGAGTATATACATCCTCAAAGAAAAAAATTCTTATGATTATGGATTATATCCATAAATAGTTCAATTTATGTTAAGTGTTTTATAAGTATGGGATTATGTATTTTGATTCATAAACTGATCTAGTTTATGCCATTGTTTCGAAATGGCTCCTAGTGGAAGAAATGGAAACCGTATCAATGCACGCACTCCATGTAGGGATTGCCCTCCTGCTCAAGATAATTATAGTGGGGCTGGTGATGCAACTGGTGCTGATCAGCTAATCACCATACTGGGACAACTTACTCAGGTTATGAATAATATCCTTACCCGTATGGAGCACCATGATCCGCAGCGTGGAGGATCAATGTTAGATAGATTCATGAGGAAACAACCACAAATGTTCAATGGGAATACAAATCCCTTAGTAGCTGAGCAATGGATATTTTCCCTAGAGAAAATATTTCAGGCTTTGGGGAGCAGTGAAAGGGAAAAGTTATCATGGCAGTTTACCGCCTCACTGGAGATGCTGATCAATGGTGGTCATTGATTCAGAACATGAAGTAAGATGATGAAGTATCAAATATGGAATGGAGGGAGTTCAAATATCTGTTTTTAGAAAAATACTTTCCTCGCGACCATCGAGCAGATATGGAAAGACAATTTCTGAGTCTGAGACAAAAGGAGGATGAGAATGTAACAAAGTATGAGGCTAACTTTACAAGGTTAGCGAGGTATGCTGGAGATTATATTCGCAACCCAAGAAGTAATATTGATCGTTTCTTTGATGGGTTAAAACCATTTCTCCGTCGAGCATTAGTCTCACAATCCTTTTCATCGTACGAAGACATTGTCTCATGTGCTATCAAGACCGAAAAGGAATTCTCTAAGTCTTATGACTTTAAATCAAAGCAAGAGAAGAAGAGACCTGCTGATCAATCTGGGAATGAAAATAAGGGGAAGAAGGGAAAGGTTGAATATCCATCTTGTGGTAAATGCGGGAAGAAACATCCTGGTACTTGCTTGAAGGGAATGGGAGTCTGTTACAACTGTGGTGAAAAAGGCCACCAAGCTCATGATTGCAAGGGGGAGAAGGAAGCTACCAACGTTCAGTGCTATAATTGTAGGGAGATGGGGCATTATGCAAATTCATATCCTAAGCGTCAGGAGAACTTACCTTAGAAAAGGCCAAGGGATCAAGGCCAGGCTTATGTTATCACTACTGCTGAGGTAGAAGCTCCGAAAGACGTGGTGGCAGGTAATTTAATGGTTTCCTCAAGTTTAGCAAATGCATTATTTGATTCTGGATCATCGCATTGTTTCATATCTTCCCAGTTTGCTAAGAAAATTAGATATTTCCAATTTGATTTAATAAGGGAGTTGTCAGTTAAAACTCCTAAGGGAAGTATCGTTGCAACAAAGTTTTGTGAAACAGTCCCCATTAGAGCACATAAATTTTCTTTATCTGCTGATCTCATCGTCATACCTATGATTGAGTTTGATATAATCCTTGGTATGGACTGTCATTCGGACTATGATGCGAAGATTTATTGTAAGAAGAAAGAGGTTACGATTCTTGATGATAATGATAAGGAACACCTTATTTTTAGAGCAGAATCGTCACCACCTAATTATTATTTAGATCCACCCTCAATAGCTCAACTAAATTCAATTATTGGGGAGGAAGAGAATGAAATTACTGCGGGTGAGGACAGGAATTTTCAAATAGAGGATGTACCTGTTGTGAAAGAATTTGTAGATTTATTTCCAGAAGATTTACCTGGACATCCTCCAGAACGAGAATTTGAGTTTTCTATTGATTTGATTCCTGGATCAAGGCCTATATCGAAGACCCCTTATAGAATGGCCACTATAGAGTTAGTCGAACTAAAGAAACAACTAGAGGAATTGAGTAATAAGGGATTTATTCGCCCAAGTGTTTCTCCATGGGGAGCCCCTGTTCTTTTTGTTAAAAAGAAAGATGGATCTATGAGGTTATGTATCGACTACAGGGAGATCAATGCTATAACGATAAAGAACAAGTATCCCCTACCTCGTATTGATGATTTATTTGACCAACTGCATGGAGCTCAATACTTTTCAAAGATTGACCTTCGATCTGGATACCATCAATTGTGTGTGAAGAAGGAAGACATTCCGAAAACAGCATTTCGAACCAGGTACGGGCATTACGAGTTTACTGTAATGCCGTTTGGATTGACTAATGCACCCTCTGTATTCATGGATCTGATGAATAGAGTTTTCAAGGAGTATCTCAATGAATTTGTGGTGGAATTTATTGATGATATCTTGGTATACTCCAAAACCTACGAAGATCATGAAAATCACTTGCGCATTATCTTGAAGACTCTGAGGAGGCATGAATTGTATGGGAAGTTTAGCAAGTGTGAATTCTGGCTTCAGGAGATTTCTTTTCTTGGCCATATTGTCTCTAAATATGGAATCTCTGTTGATCCTTCTAAGACCAAGGCAATCCAAGAATGGCCAGCACCTACGATTATAACTGAGGTACGTAGTTTTATTGGTTTGGCAGGTTATTATCGACGTTTCGTCCAGAATTTTTCCCGATTGGCTAACCCATTAACGAAGCTCACACGTAAAGGGGTTAAATTTTTTTGGACAAAAGAGTGTGAAGAATGTTTCGAAGAACTGAAGAGAAGATTAGTCAATTCTCCTATATTGACTCTACCATCGGGGAATGATGGGTTCATTATTTATAGTGATGCATCGAAGAAAGGACTTGGATGTGTCCTTATGCAGAATGATAGAGTTATTGCCTATGCATCACGACAGTTGAAAATTCATGAACAAAACTATCCTACTCATGATCTCGAGTTAGCAGCAGTGATCTTTTCTTTGAAGATATGGAGGCACTACCTCTATGGTGAAAAATGTGAGATTTATACTGATCACAAGAGTTTGAAGTATATTTTCTCACAAAAAGAACTCAACATGAGGCAAAGGAGATGGCTTGAATTACTCAAGGATTATGATTGTACGATACACTACCACCCAGGGAAGGCAAACAAGGTGGAAGATGCTTTGAGTAGAAAAGACCATGGAGTTTTGAACAATATGAGAATTGAAAGGGATGCAATTTTTATGGATCTAGTGATGATAGACATGGGAATAACCAGGGAAGGTGAAACATCAATGCTTTTTCAAATGGTTTCCAAACCATCTTTACTAGAAAGGATTAAGAGTTCTCAGACCGATGATGAAGAATTCCAAAAGAAGATTAAAGCTGTGAATGATCGGAGATTGAGAGACTTTGTGTATGAAGATGGAATTTTGAAATTCGTGAAGAGACTTTGTGTTCCCAATATACCTGAACTAAAAAGGGAATTGCTGGATGATGTTCATAGTTCCAATTTCTCTATACACCCTGGGAGCACCAAAATGTATAGAGATTTGAAGGAACATTTTTGGTGGGACAACATGAAGAGAGAGATTGCTGATTTTGTGTCAAGATGTATGGTTTGTCAACAAGTGAAAGCTGGAAGGCAACAGCCTGGAGGAGTCATGCAACCTCTTCCCATACCGGAGTGGAAATGGGACAATGTTACGATGGACTTTGTCATGGGGCTACCAAAGACTCCTAGAAGGAATGATGCAATATGGGTTATTGTTGATCGTCTTACCAAGACAGCACATTTTCTTGTTATAAGAGAAGATCTACCCCTGGAACGTCTATCAAGACTATATATTAATGAAGTTGTGAGACTTCATGGAGTACCCCTATCGATTGTTTCTGATCGTGATCCCCGTTTACTTCAAGATTCTGGAAAAGTCTTCAGAAATCCCTGGATACTGAACTTCATTTGACCACTGCTTACCACCCTCAGACAGACGGACAATCATAATGGACTATTCAAACCTTAGAAGACATGTTGAGATCTTGCTCACTTGACTTTCAGGGTATGTGGAATCAATATTTACCACTGGTAGAATTTTCCTATAACAATAGCTTCCATTCGAGTATTCAGATGGCACCATATGAAGCGTTATACGGATAGAGATGTCGTACACCAACCTGTTGGGATGCCGTTGGTGAAAGATAACTTGTAGGCCCAGAACTGGTGGAGGAAACGGTGGAAAAGGTGAATGTAATCCAAAATCACATCAAAGCAGCTCAAAGTAGGCAGAAGAGCTATGCCGATAATCGAAGGAAGGATTTGGAATTTCAAGTCGGTGATCATGTTTTCCTGAAGGTATCTCCGTGGAAGGGAGTCATACGTTTTGGTAAGAAAGGTAAATTGAGTCCCAGGTACATCGGACCTTTCGAAATTCTAGAACGAATTGGGGTTGTAGCTTACCGATTGGCAATGCCGCCAAGTCTCTCCAAAGTTCACGATGTGTTCCACGTATCTCTATTGAGGAAATACATGCCTGATCCGACGCATGTACTCACCTATGAGGAATTTGAACTGGAACCCGATCTGTCTTATTGCGAAGAGCCTGTCAAGATTCTTGAAACGAGAGAACAAGTGCTGAGAAACCGGACGACGCGTCTGGTAAAAGTTTTGTGGAGAAACCATAAGATGGAAGAGGAAACGTGGGAACCCGAGGAACTTATGATGAAGAACCACCCGAGTATTTTTATGCAGTAATACCCTAGAAATTGCGAGGACGCAATTATTTGAAGGAGGGGAGAATGTAACACCCCAAGCTTCTACGGTACGCTTCTCTTTGAATAATGTGATAGCGTGTGTTGTACGCAACACCGAGTTCTAACACACCATAACTAATCAAACTAGCCGTTATGAATAGTAACACCTACTTTTTGAAATTATATATATTTTATATTTGAAAATGGACTTCATTTTTGGATTCGGAATATTGAATTTATCCTAAGGTGAAATTTTGGTACATTTCGGAAAACTTTCATATTTTGATGAATAGTGAAAGTTACTAAATTTTAATTAAAAACAACTTTTTTAATCAAAATAATTAATAGTGATAAATTATGAATTTGAGTGGTTTTAATGTATATTTAGAATATATTTTTACCATTTAATATAATGTTGGTCATTGGACATAATTTTACAATTAAACCGAACATAAACAAATGTCAATCTTTTGATAGTTATTATCTCTTAAAAACACACTTTTTGTTTTGACAGCGGGAATTAATTTTAAATTAATTTCTGCCACTTCTGTGTTTTGAATTTAGGAAAATGGATTCCATATTTGGAATCTGGATTTTAAAATTGTGTAAATAGGTAACTTTTATTTTTAGACATTTTGAATAATTACTGCGGTAAATATTTTATTTACCATGGTTAAGGGTAAATCCGGTAAATATGGGTTAAAAAAATAATATTATAATAATAGTAAATTACCTTAAAACGTGTCATAACCCTATTGGTGGATACATGGTCGACCATTGGAATCTTTGTGTCTATTTTGGGACCCCATGGATCCACTTGTAAGTGATAATGACACTTTATTTTAATTTAGTTAAAATGAATACAAAAATGACACAAGCATATATCTTTTAGAACAACAATTGTTACATAGGGATATATATGTTGGATTTTAGATTATAAATATTAATTAGAAATCTAAAAAGATTTCCTACATAATGATATTTTATTTATAATTTTTAGACATTAAATAATTTATTTTATATATGACACAATGATGATGCAGTAATTACTATAATAGTGAAAAATTAAAATAATTGATATTATAAATACCCAAATAAATATAATATGAAACTTTTAATGAATTAAACTAATTTTCTAGGATAATATGATATATTAGGATTTATTTAATTGACTTTGTTCGAAGTAATCAATCTGTTATGAGTTTCACAAAAATCAACTATTGAATAGTGTCAAAATTGACATAAAAGAGTTCTTAAACAAATATTATATTATTAATTGATATTAAATTCCTAAAAATCTAAGGTTAGGCCAAGAGACTTATATCATGAAAGGTTCATCATTAATGTACCACTTGGGGGTCACTTGGATGTATATAGTATGTTTATTAACCATATTATATGAAAATACAAAGAGACATTGTAAAAGTGAAACTAATTAACTTAGAGTTAATACTTAATGATAAGGTTAATATAAGTACCCAAAACTGTCTAAATTATATTGGTTGAGTGGTTTTCGACCTATCCCCACCTTAACCTTTGAATAATCAACTTTGGAGCCATTAGAAACCGAATATGAATTTATTATAAATTAATATTTCTAGCTTTTCCAAAGGTGCCCCTCACCCCTCTTATAAAAGGTCACTCCTCCTTCTCATTTCTTCACACCTTCAAAGCCTTTTGGTTCGGCCAAACTCTGCCCAAATACTCTCCCAACATCCCTCACTACAACCTAGAGGCATTAGTTTGATCAGAAAGCCAACCTAAGGAGCCCTTTTGATCAAATCAAAAGGAAGAACCCGAAGAATAGGTAATGATTTCACCACCCTTCTCCAAGTTCATTTCTTCTTCCACTTCTTCTTCCTTTGTTCTTACCATTCTAAAATAATAACTCCAGTATCTCACATATACTGTGATGTTATTATAAATATGGTACAATCATATTCAGTATTCTATCCACCCTTTGAATAACATGTCACCATACGTGCGTACGTACGGCTTACCGTCTCCACGTCGTGGTGTAATTGTTATTCAATATTATATTATTTGGATGGGTATAATAATGATGTGTAACTCATGTAAATAATTAATATAACATGTTAATGATTCTGTATATATGATATACCATCCATTTATATATTATTTTAATATCAAAAGAATGATATTGTCGCTCGTGCGTACGTATGGACTACCGTCTCCACGAACACGATGAGATTCATTCTCCATCGTATCCATTCAAGTATAATTATCATTTGATGATTTAAAAATGATGTTTAAGGACTGGATATCATTCTGGATATGAATAAGATACAACAACCATGGCTTATGTAACAAAACATATAAAAGAAAATGAGTAAGTTAACTCCCGAAACGACGATAATTCTAAGATATTATTAACAAATCAATGTTAAAAGATCATATATGATATCATATTAATATATATGATTCATGTATAATTTAATAACAACTATTTCACCATTATAAAGGAGGTTAACCTACCCCAACCAAGGAAAAGTACAAGGTAAGGGTTTACTTTACAACCTCTTCATTATCGAAGGTTGTTTATACGTAATAATCTACTGGGATCTCTTTATCATCCACATCCATGTTTCTTAAAAATGCATTTCAAAACATTTTTACTATTTACTAGAATATGAGTTAAAGTCATTTATACCCTTTTTGACTTTTATAAGTGGTTTATAAAGGAATCTTTCGGTCGTTTTCAAAACAAGGTCCTTTTTAACCTTTTCGACAGAATTAAGGTAAGAATGTTTTTTTTAACTTATACGGCGGGTGCGGCTATTTTCCGCCGTTATAAAATCTTCAAAGCTTCCCTTACAAGATTATAAGAATATTTTCAAAGAAAATGTTTTATTTTATATGGATCTTAAATTATTTCAAAATAAAAGGAGATATTTCTTTAAAAAGAATTTTGATTTCATCTATGTCAACATCCTTTGATGGATTTTAAGATTATTTGAAGTTGATTTATTATGATACAAAACTTCTATATTGTATTGAAGGTTTTGTGATATGTTTGACTGTGGATGTGCTATTTTTATACCATTTATAGTTTATGGTGAATGTATTTACATTTCATATGCTAGTTTTAATACGAATGTTTATGTTATGTTTAAACCTTTTCATATGGGAATGCGTTGGACTTAATATGTGACGGGTGGAGCCCGCTATAGCTCCTCGATGCATTGGTAGGTCTCATGAGACAAACTAGTGTCTTGGCACAAGGCCTTGACAAAATCTTATTTGTAGTCTTTGCACGAGGCCTTGGCTATGTGGTTATGATAGTCTGTCATTATGCATTCCAACATTATGAAAGTGGTTATTGATTTTTGCATGTGATTATTCGATTAGTAGAATATCCATGTGAATAAGTAAATGGCATTATTTAATTTTATTTATTCCATACCATGTTGAAAGTTCATGTTTAAAAGTCTTTTGTTTTAGTTATACATTTCCTTAAATGTTTATTCTTATTGATGAAAGTTTCCGCTATATTGTTATCCTTACTGGGCATTTGAGCTCACCCCTTTTCTATGTTTTATTTTTCTCAGGAAGTGAAGATGTAAGTTATGAATGACCTCCAGGGATATTATGAGGGGATTATAGTGTGGACTGTGGAAACATTATGTTGTTTTAGTAGTTTTTCATTTTATGATGTAATGTAAAACTTATGAATATATCTAGTGTTTCCAAGGCTACTAAACCAATCGGTCTTTCGAGATTTGATCTTTCTTGTGATCATGCCAATGTTATGTAATAATGCACCGACTCTAGGCAACTAGGGTCGGGGCGTTACATTTTTACATTCATCCAATACATTTGATAGGAATAAGATAAGAATAAATAAAATTTTGATCATAAAAAGTAGTATATTAGTAAAAGGCAGGTTTTAACCATTTAATGATGGAAATTTTTGAAAAAATAATTAGTCAATTTTTTAAATTTTATTTGAATAAATAAACATAAATTTTGATAATTACATATAAAAATTTTCTTTAGCTGATTTTTTTGTATTTTTCTAAGAAGTTTCATTTTTTGATGAATAGTTAAAATTATAAAATTTATTATAAAACTAAAATTTCATCGTATTAATTTATAATTTTTATATTTTAAAAAAAATAATGTTAAATAAGATAAATAATACATCTTTTAATCCTATTTAGGTAATTTTATAAAATTTTTTACTGAAATTTTTTATAAAAATATTTCAATCTATTGATCATTTTCTCTTTAAAAACTATATTTTTCGTCATTCATATGAAATACCTTTTAAATTACATTCTGAAACATAAGAGATTTTAATTAGTTAATATGGATTCCATATTTTTAATCATTTGACTTTATAATTTCTAGTATGGTCATATTAGTTTTTTTCAAAAAAATAGTCAAATATATTAAAATAAATTATTGCAATTAATGTAAAAATGAGTTTACACGTGGATAAAAATAATATTAAGGTGAAATTATTTTTGAAAATTGTAAAAAATACATTTTATAAAACAATTTTCACCATATACCATATTTTTTAAAAATTGTATTATTACCTAAATAACATTACATAAGGGAGTCCTCCCAATAGTGTTTCCTTTTTAGTATTTACAAGAATTACACTCTTCCTCTATTATAGAAGGCAATTCACTATCCCAAATTATACACACCTCTAAAGATTATTGGATCCTATATAATAATCCCAAATAACTTACCAATATTCCTTTTATTGTCCATGAATAATCAAATTTTTAATAATGTTAACCAAGTAAGGACATCAGTTATAACCAAATGGATTTAATCGATGAAGAGGTAACATTCATCGATAAACAATTGCCATTTATTTGGTCATCAAACCTCTTAAATAATTTTTATATACCTAATATATAATTAATTCATTATATTAAATATAATTATATTTTTATATTAATGAAATGAACTAAAAATTCAAACACTTCCACCATATGGGATCTGCAATTGACATTCGTGTGTACAGTGGACTACCACCTCGTGAAGTTATGTCATTCATTCATCCATTACCACCTATCATGTTGGGGATAATGATGAAATATATGTTTCTATTTTATATATATTATATTTTTTATTTATTTAATCTTATTTAATAATTATATAAAACATAACACTATCCATTCTATTTTGTGAGAATATGATAACGTTGTTACTATGTACTGTGGACTGCACCCTCGTGAAGCGATGGGATTCCTTCAAGATATTCATGTAATTTTTTAATTATTGATGAAATAGAAATATTATGTTTATAATATATAATACGTCTAATTTAATGTATAAATATCATATACTTTTCATTATATCAATATGACATGAAAATCGAATCAACGTTCAGGCATACGAACGACCTACTGTCTCAATGAACGATGTACTTCATTTACTATTTATATATTTTATAGATTATTTTAAAGACATATATAATTAATATTTAATATATTTATATCATGTTAGACATTATGTAATTTTTTAAATCATTATCAAAGATTGAGGACCAAAAAAAGTCCAAACCTATACAAAAAACAAAGCTGTTATTATCTGAAATGTAACATTAATGTGGAATTGTTAATAAATTGATAATATAATGTCATCATAAAATAATATATGGTATAATATATATTATTATCGATCATAAGATATATTTAACACAAACTTATATTTATTATCAGGTATTTTTTAAAAGGGGCGATGAGAGTCAATACCTAAGGTAATGTGATTTCTGGTTTCACATTTATTTCTGCGAGAAATATTGTATATTCACCACTCATTTTTTTGGTGTATATAATTACATATGATATGTTATATCATGAATTTACTATATTTCATGATATTATATGTTTCAATTTATATTATTTTTTTAACATATCTCATGATTTGAATGTTACTCTAGTAGTAAGGGTTTTTCTTGTCTCACTTTTAATGTTTTTTCATATATAATAACCAATAATCTATTTTGATATTATTATACCAAAAATTATGTCTATTTAAATATTAAATTTAGGATCAATCGTTTATGGGGTTTAAAGTTTCATTATTACCAAAGTAGTAAGGGATTTTAGTCTCAATTTTTATTCTATGACACATTTGATATGATATACAACTACCTTCTTTTATGATTTTTGTATAATACACCTAAGAAAAATTATATAATGAATATACATATTAGTGTGATAATATAAGTTTCAATTAATCTAATTATTTCATGGGGATTATGATTCAATGTTTCAAAAGTGTTAAAAGTATTTTGTTATAATCTCATCATGTATTGGGATTGTATATGATTAATTATAAATTTTCTAAATATTATGATCTACTTATAAAAAATTCTCATGAATTGTATTCTCTTATATTTATTTCATCTGAAAAATGGTTTTCCATGTGTTTTCCTCTCCTTATGTATAATTCCAATTTTTTTTAATATTATTTCAATTGCATAAAACACTGAGATTATATCTAATGAATTTATCTTTTTGTAGATAGTTATAAACATGTTGTTAAACATAATTTTTATACTTATATGTTTTAAATTTAGAAAAATGGACATTTATAATCATGATCAGTATGTTATTTGGAAAATGATAGACCCAATGTATTTTTTGGATAATAGTAAAATACCCGTATGAATAATAATATGAATAGTAACATGGCCCATATGAATAGTAAATAATTATATTAAATTATTTCATAATGGTTATAAGATAATGATATGTTGAATATTTTTTCAAGGAGATATAAAATGTGTTATAGTTTTAAAATTGCTATTTTAGGAAAAAATATTATTTTATTTACAAATTAAAACAATCATATTTAATAAATTATTTTTGAAAATTTGTTTTAATTTTTGAATTCAACACATCGAAAAATTGTTAAAGCGTTTTTTTGGGATTTTTTAGAGAATCATGAAATTTTAGTGAATAGTAAAATACAGTATTAAAAAAATGTGCTAAATAAATGAATATATACATAATTCTTGAGTCATACCTAATGTAAATGGGCTTTGGTTAGAAATCACATCCACTTATTACTAATTGGGGTCACATGAATAAAAACTATTCAGAGTATTTAGAAAAAATATTAATCTAATGATTAAAATAATGTAAAATGCCCTCCTCTCTTCCACAATAAATACCCACCTCACCACCCTCATCATATCACTCAAATAAATAAATTAGGAATGTCTAATTTCAACTAAATACTATTCCAAATCCCCTCCCCTATAACCAATACATACCTATCTAACATAAATTCCAAACCCTAGGGCCACGAGGAGGACCTCAAGGAGAATAGATCAAGAGGTAAAGATCCTCTTTTATTTTTATTATGTTATGTTTTCATTTGTTCTATTATTATATCACTTCACCATAAATAATCTAAGAGTCTTTAAATATCTATTATATTATATAATCATTATTTTTATCATGTTTATGGAAAAATTATTCAACATACTTCATCTCCTCCCCCTCATAAAAATACATCGTCTGTGTTGTGTCGATTTACCAACATCGTGAACAATGTGATTTGAAATTTAATTTACATACCTAAAAGATTTATTATAAAACCATTTAAATAGATAAAGTAGATTTTAATGAGTATTATATATCTTATTTCATTTTCCGTAGTTAACATATATACATAATATTATGTTATATAATGAATCATGTTCGGGACAATCAATGAACAACCAAAATGATCTAAACAGATATCACTAAAAATTTATCTAATGACACATCCCAATACCATAAAATAGAATTGATTTGTTGAATAATTTGATATTATAGAAACATATGAATACAATTTCATTACACATCTTGAATTTCATTTCCATACGACATGAAAATAAAATACAAACCAGTCTTGGAATTCATCTAATGAACACACCCGAAAGAATGGAAGGATCAAAATACTAATAATTAAATGGTGAAATGATGATATGAAGTGAATTTATAGGTTTTTATAAACCTAAACATGTTTCATTAAGATTTTAATAACCATTTTTAACAATTATTCAGTAGGTTTAATCTTCATTTTTGTTATAAGAACCCGATGTAAGGGAATTCTTAACTGAATTTTTATTCAATGGGTTTTCCTTCTAATAAATTTTTTATGTGGTATTAAAATTGTATTTATGACTAATTTTATAATATAATTTTTATTTATGTTAATTTACACTTAATATACAAATTTCATCCACTCTATTAAGTTTCACATCAATTATATGATATTTTATGGTTCTTTTCTTGTGAAATCATCTTTAAAAAGTGATTTTTACAAATTTCAAAAGTATTTTTTATGAAATTATTCATGTTGTGTGATTATGTTATAGATCATGGTAATTGTTTATGGATAATTGTGGGACCTATATATCCCTCTAATGAATTTTTTATGTGTATGTTTGATGTCTGTTGTATGGTTACATCAAATGAAACATTGATTGTTAAACATTTAGGTAGTTGTGAGGGATACATTGTAAGGTAAAAGTGAGAGTTAAAAATTACAAGGTATAAAATTTGGTAACATGATTATGAAATTAATTAAAACATATACATTTATAGTTATATTTCATTTCATTATGTTTTATGGTAGTCTCTTAGAAATCTAACATTTCACAAAGTATATAAGGGTGACATGTACGTATTTTTTATAATAATTTCAAATGATTACATGTATTCATGGACTAATGTTTTATTCAATTATTTTTATATCCCTTACTGAGATTTTGGTGCTCATACAATGTTTTCAAATTATTTTCACATGTTATTAATATGTATAAGACAATAGCGGAATCCATGGTAAATGTTAAGAATATTTTTCAAAGAAAATAAGTTTTATTTAAAAAGATTAATATTTTGTATGAAATGAATACAATTTTTATGGAATCTACTCGGAGTAAATATGGAATTTTATGTATTTATTATATCCAAATTCTATAAAACTCTAAACCTTAAAATATCCTCAATGTGAAATGAAGTGTGTTCTTGACTAAAATTCATTATTATATAATTTAATAAGGATGGATCCTAATAGTTGGTATTATAGGATGGGTTAGACAATATTAGGGTTACAGATAATTCTAATTTAATACCACATATTACTTTTACTCGATGGTTAATTTGGAGTGATATAGTATTTAAATACTTACTTGATGCTTCATCTATGATATGCCGATTTTGAATGGTTTTCTAGAGAAAAAATGATGATGTTGATGTTAGAAGGAACCGAGAGGCTGATATCATTCCAAATCTGCAACCAAGAATGGTGGTAATTGGATCCAAATAGTTTGCTGTAGTAAGGGATTAGGTGAGAGAAGAAATAAATTGTGTCATAATCCATGAAATGGAACAGAAAAATATTCCACAATAATTATTATGAGAGTGTAACATTTTATCTGGCAACAATCTCCTACTTTCAGTGAATCTTTAGAACCAGTAGTGGATGAAGGATGGATTAAATCACATGAAAATATATTCGATGATATAGGATGTCCATGTAATCAAAAGGTTTGTCTTACCATTTATATTTTTTTAATGTGAAGCTGATCTATGGTGTTCAATGGTAAGGAATATTATTGATAGAGAGGATATTGAATCCTTAGAGTGGGATGAAATTGAAATTATATTCCATGAAAATTACTTTCAAAAGGTAGTTCTTCTTAGGATGGGGAAGAAATTCCATGAATTGAAGAAAAAAATAATATTTAGTGGTTGTGTTTGAGGGAAAACTCACTAGACTAGTGAGGTATGCTTGAAATATTGTACTGGATCTTGATAGGAAAATTAACCATTTTTACTCAAGATTAATGCCAAGATATCGAAGTTCAGTGGCATTATGTGAGTTCAAAAGTTATGAAAAACTTGTCTGATGTGCTGATAATGTAGTAATGGAGATTAAATATGATCATGTTCACATTTAAAATAAGGATAATAATAGGTCCATATAGAATTTTATGCACAAGAATCAGTCAATGAAATTTTATGGTAAGAAATTCTAGTTCCCATTTTGTGAACGTGGTGGAAAAAAGAACCACAGAGATTGGCTTACCAAAATCAGGAAGTGTTTTATATGTGGTATGTTTGTAAATATGTCCTAATATTATAATGAAAATGATGCTAATATTAATTATTAGAAAGTAAAATATGAAGTGTTTTAAATGTGGTGAGATTGGGCATTATGAAAATGTCTTCCAAAAGAGATATTTGAATGGTGAAATGAAGCAAGACTATAAGAAGAAATGTGTACTTAGACCCTTTGAGACTACATCATCAAACATTGGGAAATCCATGAAATTTTTATCTGGTACCTTGTTTGTTTACTCTGAATTTTCTAATGTTTTTTTGATATGGGGTCTACACATTCTGTTATTTCAGTGAAATATTCTTGTATATTAAAAATATCACCTCAATAAATCAAATCGGGTCTTATTGTTCATACACAAGGGGAAATATTAAAGCACAAAGGAATTATATGAATCATTCTATTGTGGTTTTTGTAAATAATTTACCTAAAATCCTTATTGATTTTCCCTTATTAGAGTTTGATGTCATTTTTGGTACGGATTGGTTTTCTGTTTATCATGCTAAGATTGATTATATAGATAAACATGTATTTTTGGGAAATTGTTTTAATTTATATAAAATAATGAACCCATACAATTGATAAAATATAGAGAATTTAAAAAACTCATGAATGATGGAATGTGAACTTTAATTTTGTCATATTTTTTATAATAAGTGAACTATTTAGATTACTAATATGCTAGTGGTAATTGAATATCATTATTTTATTTCCTGATGATTTACCCAATGGTATACCTGATCATGAAGTTGACTTTACAATTGACACAGTTCTTGATTTTAATCCTATTTCAAAACCTCTTTATCAAATGTCTCAAATGAAACATATTTTATAAAAAAATTCGTTACATGGATTTCTTGGGAAGAGCTTCATTCATCCTAGAACATCATCATGGGGTGCTTCTATTTTCTTTTTCAAAAATAAAGATGGTTTCATGAGTCTTTGAAATGATTTTAGATCATTTAATAACATCACTATTAAAAACATGTATCATTTTCCTCACATTGATGACTTGTTTATCAACTTCAGGGAGCATAATATTTTTCAAAGGTTGACCTATGTTTGGGGTACCATTTGTTGAAAATTAAGGAATTAGCCATCATAGAGACCATGATCCAAATTAGATATTGGCATTATATAAATTTTTATTATGTCATTATGGTTAATTAATTCACATGATATATTAATGGATTTTATAAATAGAATATTTCTTATGTTCTTGGATAAGTTTTTATATTTCATTATTGATGATATTTGGTTATTTTCTTAAAATAATGTGGTGAATAAAAAACATCTAATGGTTTTTTAATCCATAAAGGATAAGATAATGTATGGAAAATTTTGAAAGTGTTATTTTTTGTTGCAAAATAATTATTTTCTAGGGAACATTGTAAATAAGGATGAAATAACAATTTATCCTTCCAAAAAATTTGTTGATGAATGTCCATGACCTAATTGGGATACATAGATTCATTGTTTTCATGAATTAGTAGGTTATTAATGATAATTTGTTAAAACAAATTGCATGATTATCAATGCCGATTAAAATGTTACCAGAAAAATTGATTAAATTTGGTGGGATAAAAGAATGTGATATTTTTTTTCAACAACTGAAGAAGATATTCGTGAGTGATCCTGTTTTTTCTCTTCAATAATTAAATGTTTATTTTGTCATCTACAGTGATGATTCAGTGATGGGACATGGTTTTTTTATGCATAATTATTTTTTAATTGATTATTCTTCAAGAAAACTAAATCATCATGATTTAATTATCCTACACATGATTTGGAAATAACAGATTTTGTTTTTTCTTTGAAAATTGGGAGACATCATTTATGTTGAGTCACATTTCAAATATATAATGACCATAAATGTATGAAGTATATATTCCCTGAAATGGAATTAATCAGGAGGTAAAAATCATATATTGATTTTATAAAAGAAAATAGTGTGGTTGAAACCATGATCAAATAACATCTTATATCATTATAAATGTTATGGATCATAGAAGAACCTTTGATTAATGATTTGATAAATCATGGCATAGAATTTGTTGGTATATGAAATTCATCTATTTTGATTAAGGATTCAGTGTAGTCTTTCGTATTAGAAATAAATAAGGAATCATGGAAGGAGGACATTGATCTATAGAGAAGTTATAATTGTTTAAAATTTGAAGGTTTATAGAATATAACCTTGATGAAGATTGTTTTTTATGATTTGAAAAAATATTATTTGTTTCAATTGATTCATAGATGAAGGAATAGCTTTTTTTAAAGCCCTTAGTTTTCCATTTTTAGTTAATCTGATTACTACTAAGATGTATAGAGACCATCATGAGTATTACTAGTGGGATGGAATGAAAAGAGTTATAATAGGGTTTACATTGAAATGTCGGGCATGTCATATGGTTAAAGTAGAGTGGTAGTTATAAAATGGGATGCATCATCATTTAAATGGTCTAGTATAGAAATGGGATTATCTATATTGTAATTCATTGTGGGACTACCAAAGTCATCTTGGGGTAACAATACATTATGGGTAATTGTTGATCGACTGGAAATTTCTCCTCATTTTCATCCTATTCAAAATATTATTTCATTTCATCAGCATTATATAATGTACCTCATTAATATTTTTAGGTTACATTGAGATCATCCTTCCATTTTATCGGAATCTGATCCCCGGATCCCTACTATATATTAGAAAGGCCTTCAGAAGCTCTTTGGAACAAAATTAAATTTCAGTACAGCTTTTCCTCACATATTAGATGGGAAGTCATAATGAACTATTAAGACATTGGATAATATTCTTCGAGATTTTTCAAGGGATTACCAGGAAATTTGGGATCAATATATTTCTTTAGTAGAGTTTCCTTATAATAACAATTTTATTCTAGTGTACAGGTGGAGCATTTTGTGGGAATTTTAGGAAAAAATGTGCTAAACACCAGATTTTTTTGGATGATGTATGGGAACATAAGTAGATGGGACTATAATTAGTAGAAGAAGTGGTTGATAATGTGACGATGATATAGAAACACATGTGGACAGATCAGAGGAGGCAGATAAGTTATGCAGACAATGAGAGAAAGGACTTGTCTTTTGAGGTAGAATATCAGTTTTTTCTTAGATTCTCACCATAGAAAAGTGTTATGTGTTCCGATAAGAATGTAAAGATAACTACACGATTCCTTGGGATTTATAAAATCATCTAGAAATTTGTTCAGTAACCCTACTGAGTAGCTTTTACTATGAGTTTATCTATGGTACATAATGTTTTTCATGTTTCCATGTTGAGAAATTATGTTCCAGTTTCATATCATGTCTTCATCCCCGATGTAGTTCAGTTGGAAGAGAGCCTTTATTATGAATATAATCCTATTTTGATTCTTGATCGAAGAGAACATGTACTGTAAAATAATGTAATCTATAATTTAAAGGATGTTTGGAGAAAACACATGTTTAAAAAAGAATCATGGTAATCTAAAAATTCTACGAGGAAAAGGTATCATCAATTGTTTAATAAGTAAATAAAATTGTGAGGATGCAATTTCTAGAATGTGGGGAGAATGTAACATGCCATGATATTAAATATAATTTTAAATTAGTGAAACAATATGTCTCAACCAAAGGAATCTATTTTTAATTAAATAGTTATATACTAGCTATTAAACAATTTTTTTTCTTTTATGTTTTGAATTTCAAAAAATGGACATCTATTGTTGTGATCAGTAATTTATATACAGTCTGATAGAACCAAAATGTATTTTTTGAATAGTAACATAGCCTTATGAATAGTAATATAAATAGTAATATAACCCTTTTTAATAGTAAATTATATTATTATTTTATTTCTATAATGTTATAAGATAATGAGATCTTGATTAATTTTTCAATGATATATAAAATAATATATAGTTTTAAAATAGTTATTTTTGGAACAAAATATGACTTATTTAATAATTAAACTAATTATATTTAGAAATTTATTTTCAAAACATGGAGTTCATTTATGAATACTACACATCAAAATATGATTACGGTGAATATTTGATATTTTTTTAAAATAATTGATTTTTTGTGAATAGTTAAATACTGTAATTAACAAAATATTCTAAATAAATGAATATAGGCATCGTGCATGAATAATGGACGATTTAAATGTACTGTGGTTTCTAAATAAAATGCAGTTATCACTATTTTGGGTCACATAATTCTATAATATTCATAGTCTTTAGAAAAAAATTTAAACAAAGGATTAAAATTATGTAAAACCCCTCCTATCCTCCACTATAAATATGAACCTCACACCCCTGCTCTTCCTCTAATACTACTCATTCCATGAGAATTGAATAATTTCTAAAAAATAATCATCCCAAGTACATCCCACAAATTCATGACCTTCTTGTCTCACCAGAAGGAGAAAATCAAAGTTCACTAGGAGGATATTAAGGAGAAGATACCCAGAGGTAAAGATCCTCTTTCATTTTTTGTGTTTTCTTTTCAATTATATTAATTTATAATAATAAAATAACAATTCAATATAAAAGAGGAATAAAAACAGAATTATAATATTTTTTCATTATTTTTATCATTTTTATGGAAAAATTCTTCAACATACCTCATCTCACCCCCTCTTATAAATACACAATCTATATTGTATCGATTCACCCACACCGTGGATGATTTGTTTTCAAATTTCCTTTTATTCCTAAAAATCTTGACATAATGTCATTTTAATGGTTAAATGGGTTTTAATTTTTATTATATATTCTTTTTCATGATCTACATTTAACATATATATATATAGTACTTTTTAATATAATTATAGTAGTTCATCATTGTCTAAGAAACACTGAAATGATCTAAACAGATATCACTAAATATTGATCGAATGATTCATCCCTATACCAAATAACAAAAATTATTTGTTGAATAATTTATTATAATGGAAACATATTAATACCATTTCATTCAGATTTTTTAATTTCATTTCCATACATGAAGAAAATCAAATACAAAATGGTAATGGAAATCATGTAAGGAACGCACCCAAGACAATGGAAGGAAAAAATACTAAAAATTAAAGGGTGAAATTTTGTAATGGAATGATATTATAATGTGTTATAAACATTAACATGTTTATATAAGATATTAATAAAATTAATTTAACCATTATAATTTGGGTTTAAACACATTTGAAGTGATATTCTGCTGAGGTAACGGAATTCATAACATGATTTCCCTTCTTTGGGTAATACTTCTACTTCATTATTTATGATGTATTAAAATAGTTTTTCTGATAATTATTTTTATATTATTTTTAATAATGTGTATGAATAATGTATATACATATTACATCGACTATATTAATTATAAAGTCAATTATACGAGAATGTAAAGAGAATTAATTTTAAAACCAACATATAAAATTTTATTTTACAAAATTAAAAAATATGATATTATGCAATTATTCATGTTTTATGATTATGTTCTGGTTCATGTTCATTGTTTATGATAGAGTTTGTGACCTATATCTCCATATAATTCATTGTTTATCTCTATGTTGGAGGTCAGTTGTTTGGTTACACCATTTGTAACCAAGATGGTTACACAATAAAGTAGTTGTGACGGTTACATTGTAAGGTAGCTAAGAGGGTTACAAATTATAACGTAGATGAGAAAGTTAAAATATTATGTATATAATTCTCTAATATACCATTATGGTTCTATTTATATTCATTATAATTTATTTAAGAGCCATCGAATCACATGTTTTATAATGTAAGTATATATTGGTGACATTTATGTCTTTTTTAAAATGATTTCATAAATTTACACGAATTCTTGGACTATTGATTTCTTCCCATGTTTTTATATCCCTTACTATGCTTTTTTTTCTTATATATTGTTTTTAAATTATTTTCACAATTTATAAGGATTTTTATGACAAATGATAAAGCTAATTTAAATGTTATGAATATTGCTCAATGAAATAATGTTTTATTTGAAATGTTTTATATTTTGTATGAAATGGATACTATTTTTGTGGAATCCGATCAATATAAATGTGAAATGTTATGTATGAATTATATCACAATTCTCTAAAACTATAAACTTGATAATATCCTAAATGTGAATGGAATTCAGTTCTATACTAGACCTCAAGTTTATGTAATGTAATAGCATTGGGTACTTATATTTTAAGCTCAATAGATCAAAATAATTGTTTTATAGAAAAATCATCTTTTTGATCGAAGACAGTTTATCATAGAAAATGATTTTTTTTTAAAAAAATTCAAACATGTTTCAAAATTAATTTTTCAAACACTAAATTATATTTTAGTCAAGAAATTTTTTAAATGATTTTAAAGTTTTTCATTTATAATATTTCATGTTAATTTTTGAATATATAGGATTTTCAAATTGTTTTATGTCTTGAAATGATTTTTCAAAATGAAATGAATATTTTCAAAAGGAATGTTTTTAATGATGTTTAAATGATATATACATTCATCAATGTCAAAAAAACAAGTTTTTACTTGTCCTACAATGGGTATATTTTTTATTTACACCATCTTCATTATTTTCTAATTGTATTATTCTTATATTTAAGAGACTTTAATATAAATTCATTATTTTCCATGGGTTAATAATGTTTCAAACAGATTGTTAAATAAAAAATTTATTTTAATTTGTTTGATCTTTTTGGGAATGGACTAATAGTTTTTATTATGATTCTATGATGAAATTAAATATTTTATGTGTTATTATTATGTAATGGCACATCGAAATTTTTTCGTATGTTATATTATAAACTGATGACAGGTGGCTCCATGATATACTAATTAAAGGTGGATCCATGATAAATCTAGGATTGGTTCCTTTATAGCCCTATAATGTGTGGGAACTGTAGAGTTAGTGCTCCATCAGCTAAGAAACATACAATGGGGAAAGGATCTTTTGTCATTAAAAACGAAACTTTTCCTCTTCACCTTCATAAAGATCTCCAATAGAAGGGGATATCTCCTATAAAAATAAAATTGATATTTTAAATCATATGTTAAATAAGGAATCCTATGTTCCCTAGATATGTATCTAAAAATTTTCTTTAAATCCATATTTGTGAATATCTTTCTCAAATGATTATCAATTTTCCTCTTCATCCATTCCCCAACCCATCAACTTTTTTGAGAATCAATTTTTACTAAAACAAGGGTTCTGGATACATGATTCTAGAAACCATAAAGTATTATTTCTATTATCCTTGATAAAATATCCAATACAAATTTAATTTCATTTTTTTCTATGAAAACAATATAGGTTCTAATCCATAGAATCGAAAATTGAAGTTGTGGAAGGTGAAACATGAGTAGAATGTCAACTAGAAAATGATACATTCTATATAGTACACTAGTAACTTTAACAAATCTTCAAAATCATATCATTAATGTTATCGTTCAATTATCATACATTAACAATAAAACAATAAATCTTTTGATTCAATTTATAAATCTTCATAAAAAGATTATGATGACTATGAGAATCAACAATAGAAATAGTCTTCTAAATTTATTGTTTTATGATATTTGAAATAAAAGACCGAAATATCATAAATAATTATCTAACAACATTTATCAAATAAAATTTTAACACTCTTAGATGCTATTTGGAAAAATGATTTTTTGGGGATATAAGAGACATGGTAATTGGTTGGATAGGTGAAGACCTTTAAACCATTTCTTCTATAATATGGGTTTCATTTCTAATAGAATACAACCTACCATATTCTACATGTTCTTATAATTCAATATCTAATTATCTTAGAACTTCATCCAAATCACCAATCTCAATAAATAATATCCCATCAAGTCCCTCAGATTCACAATCATGGATTTCAGATGTCGTTTTTTGGAGTAGGCCCAAATATTTCATCAAATATCTCTTAGAGAGATTGATTTGTATAACATTTGGGAAACATAGCATTGGGATAACTAGAGTAAATCATTTCTACATGGTCTATTTGGGTTATATGATATCCATGTTAGTCCAATCGGGATAAATACCTGAATAGGGGGAGAATCAGGGTATGGAAGATTAAAACAACTAGCCTTTCAGATATTATTTATTCATTAAAAAACACTCTTCTCTCTCGTTCCAATAGTATTTTATGAAAATAAATTGAAGCATGCATATGACCCAATTATTTAACATGATTATCCATCATTGGACTACATCCAAGGATCATACAATGATAATGTATCGAAGTACCAAATCCACTAAAATAGCACTAATGTTTAAAATGTTAGGAGAGGAGTCACTATCCCACCATGATTACAAGTAAATAAAATTTTAAAGCTCACTTCTCTCTCTAATTATGTGTGATCATTTATTATTTAGATGATCCACTCAGAGTTTATTGACATGTAGGTCCCATTATTATCACTAATGAATGCATCCTCCATAGTATGTAAGATCAATATTGATTTTCCAATTTTATCCACTGATGAATACCACATTACCACAAAACAATGGTAAATCCATTTTAAAACAAATTAATAATGAGTTCTACCTTCATGAAGAACCTTATTTCTACAAGCTCAAACTAGCCTTAATGAAGCACATTCTATCCAAAAGCTAAAACTAGTATTCGCAAAGCAACCCAATTTCACAAAGATCAATTATCTGTTGTGAAACTCCTTCCATTCAAAAATATTACAAATTATTTGTGAATTATTTTTACTTTCAAAAATCATGGATCATTCGGTTGGATTTTACAGCCATCGTTAATTTATTTGTAAACTACTTTCGTGAGCCGCCTCTTTGAACAGCCTTCACAAACAACCTTCATGAACCTATAAACATTGAATTATTTTTGAATCTCAATAAATCTTCACAATGGGGTAGATTAATAATTATAGGTGATTCCACGATTCCAAAAACTTCTACGCCACATCATCCCCATTTCACAGACCACCCATATTTCAACCACAACACTCTCTTTTTCATGATGCCCCATTAACATTTATCATTCTCAATGCTCTTAGTAGTTATGAAGCATTCTGTTAAAAAATACTGTCACCCCAATAATCCACTCATGATGTTCCTCACCATTTAAATTTATCAATTCTCCTCACCTTTTCAATTTCATGAAGCATGTTTTACTTTCAAAAATCACAATTATAATATTTTAATCCATCATGAAACACTATTTAAGATCCATATGATTGCTAAAATTATTCCATATACATAATATTTATATGATCATCATTGAAGATAATATTTTTAAATTCTATAAAAACTCCAAATTTTGGACCCCGGAAATATAAAAAACAATTGGAAACAGTGCCACCTTAGATATCAACATCATCACACACCAACCATCCTTATTCCCATCGTCTAGATTTGTCAAAAAACCCAATTATACCCAAAAAACACCTAGAGGATTCCATGAGAAAATTTATCAAAAAAACTCACACCTTTGGGTTTATTGATAACTCTCTTGAAATGATACCTCTTTATAGCTTTATCAATCTTCTACCAACATTCTCTTCAAGATATTTAGATAGCGAACAATGATTTACTCAAGATATATTTTAATATCACATGAGGAATATATTACATGAGAAATAAGAGTATGTTTTAAATTTAATCAATGAAACACTTCATTATTGATAAAAAACAATTACTTTCATCATGAACAACAACATTTGTGAAAAATATCCTTTGATCTAACACTTCTATATTCATTATATTTAACACTCCCCCTATCTTGTGGCTCCCCTATCTTGTTTATCCACCTATAAGATTCTCCCCATGTCTTGACTAAGACATCGACCCTTGTGTTGACTAATACATATTATCCAATTACAATTCTTCTGCTTGTAAATGAACCCAAATTACACACTTTTGAGGTCTGCAATTTGTCTAAGAACACAGATCAACACATTAGCGAAAAACACATAATGACTTAGGTATTGGGGAAAGGGGTCCCACATCCACAGTTTTTCATGTGTGTGGAGTCGATTTAACTCACATATCTAGTTGATGCATCTCAAAGGCTTATTTGGTTAAGACCTTTTTCATTATTTCTATGGCCCATATTTCAATAGGAATATAATAAAACATAACAAGAACATGCTCAACAATATCTCTGATAAAATTATATTTGATTTCAATTTTATTTTTAAATGTGCGATGGACTAGATTTTTCATTAAATAGATAGCACTTTAATTAACTTAATAGATTCTTCTCAGATACTTCACTCCAACTCCCATATCATCATGATGTTTCTTCATCCATTGTAACTATGTGCATTCTTGAGTAGATGAAATATACTCAGCTTATGCGGTTCTCAATGAAATGAAATCTTGTTTCTTACTTAGCCATGAAATACAAATTACACCAATATATAAAGCACCTCGAGATGTTTATTTTCTGTCATTTTCGGAATAGTCCCTATCTATATCTTTACATCTGAATAGCTCTGGTTGAGATTTTTCATTATACATCAAACTGAATTCCATAGGGCCCTTGATATACCAAAGTATTCATTTAACTTAAAGCATGTAGATATATTTATGATTTCTTTGGTATCTTGAATCATTGAATTTGTGAAAAATATCAGGTCTTTCTGTTTTCATGTATAGTAAGATTCCAATGATTTTCATGTATTCTAGGATAATAATTACCTTTCCATTATCATCATTTGATAGTTTTTTTCTCACGTAGCTACAGGATATTTCATATCCCGGTAATTTTTTGTTCTAAATATTATCATAACCTCCATGGATTATTTGGATTGAAAAATTAATGTCTCATTCTTTCATAGTGTCAACTGTAAACCATGTAAATACATCAGATCATCAATTAGTGACATTCTAAACCTTATTTTCATGAATTCTGAAAACTCATTGCATTGGGCATCATCACATCCACAAAATATTATGTAATCGACAAAAAACATGGCCATCATCATTCGATTACTATTATCATTGATCGATAGGTTATATTTAAATATTCCACACTAAAATCTAACCATCATCAAATATTGATGAAGTCTTGAAAACCATGGATTTGGTGGCTGCTTCAACCCATATAGTTCCTCCTTCAGCTGAAAAACATACATCTCGTCTTCATGAATCATAAAATCATATTGATTCTCAATATAAAGATCCACTTCGAGAACGCCATTCAGAAATGATGACATTAATTCCATCTAGAAAATATTGAATTTCTATTGCACTTATATTTATAAGAATAATATAATTGTCTCCATCCTTGATAAAATTAAATATTTTTCATCAATATCAATACCCACTATCTTGGAGTACCATTTTCACACTAGTCAATCTTCATTTAGAATCAATGTTCTATATTCATTCATCTAGTTACAAAAGACCCATTTTGTTCTAAGCACATTTTTATCTACTGGACTCGAAAAAATCCCCATGTCTGATTATTCTCAATTTGATCAAACTCCACATTCATTGACTGAACCAGTTTTCATCATCATCTACATCAGAAGGACATTTAGGATCTATGTAATATAATAAAGATGATTGTTATAATGACATTATTATTCTTCTTTGAATGGGTGTTGTCGTATCACCAATGATATTTTCATTTCAATTTTATCTTGAATCATTTTCTTCATTATAGATATAGACATGAATTTCTCCATCACATCATCAGTATCATCTTCTAAATCATTATCTACCACTTCTTCCCCCATATAACAATTCCCTCCACTTCACATTCATTCAGAAAAATACACTATATTATTAAATGTTATCTTCATTTTCCACTATATTTACATAATTTCTCTCAATTACATTTCACAACCTCTTATTTAATCAATTATAATCATTTATATTTCCTGATTAGAAAATGAATATCCTCTCCTCTCCAAATGACTCAAATTTCATGTGTTTTTTTATTGGCAAGAAATCACTTAATTCAAAAGATTGAAAATTATTTCAATTTTGTATTCTTTTCGTACCACATTTATTTTGGTGTATTTACTTCCATTGAACAGAACATATCCCTATTAGAAATATAGACTGATGTAAATAATACTTCATTACAAAAATTACCTACTAAAACTATTTCAATAATCATTGTTCTATCCATGTTGTTGATTAACCGATTTCTCCTCTCAACCACTTTATTCTAATGGGGAGTTCTCACTACAGAAACATTATGCCTTATCCTGTGTTTCTCAAGATCATATTATACCTCACTGTTTGTGAAATCAGTACAATTATAATAATGATACATCAGAATATTATCCCCAAGAATCCTCTCAGATTCCATATAATATTGTTCTATGAAAATGAAAAAATCAATCATATGGTAACTGATATATAACCATTCCATTCAATTATAGTCATAAACTAAAACAACATAATATATCTTCCAATCAATTGATCTTTGTGATATATGTCCACACACATCTGCATGCACCAATTAAAGAACTCTTGTTGGATTTTTTCCAATTTCCATTTATGTTAATTTAATGATCATTCATTTTTTATATTCATTTCATGTATGAGTACAATCTCATGATATATTAGGTAGTTATCTAGATGCATCATACTTTTCCAGGTCATCATAATATGGTTGGCATATTTGATCAAGTTGTTTATGCCACAACTTATTTTCTACCACTCTGGATAAAAATAACATATCTTCTTCGACACTTACAAGGTATATGTTTTACATTGTTCATATTCACAATATATGAACTTCATCATATCTTCATTTGATGGTACAAATCATCTTGGTAAATCGTTTAGAATTCCCTAAGTCACATAGTTTACTAACAAAAATCTAGTTGTGACTGAAACCTTCTCCTACCAAGACATCATCACATCTCATAACATGGCCCCCAAACGATGCCATTCCTAGGAAAATTATCATTAGTACTTCGTCTTTTCCAAATTAGAAAACCCATTCATTTTCATATTTTATTCCTGAAAAAAAATTATTTAATGTTATATGTGATGTGAATTTTCTATCAAGGATCCATATACCATAGCGATATGACTCTTTAAGGTAAATTTATGCAACCAATACCTTCTCTGCCCTTATCATTTTGATCAATTTTTTCGACTTTATACTCAGTATAGATTTATGTTATTGATATAACTAGTATTATTATTGAATAGCTTCATCTTACATAGATAAATTCAATTATTCAATTTTAGATCACATGTTTATTCATTGATTTGATACTTGTGACAATATTGATTATACTTTGGAACATTCCTATTCATGTTTGATGTAATATATCTATCCATATTCCCAAGTCCTTCAAACCCAAAAAAATTCCCTCCAATGTTATTCAAAATTATTGAGCCTTAATTTTCATTCAATATTGTTCTTCTGTCCTTCTGTATCTCTTAGTTATGGAAAACACATTTTCTGAATTTACCATCATTCCATAGCAATAAAAAATGATTCAAGGTGCATTCATCTGTGTCACATCTGCACAACTGGTTTTCCCACGGGTTCTCTGAATCATCTAATTCAGCTATGCACCCAAATAACCACTAAATCATAGAGGAGGATCTTGAATTCTAATTTCAACATTCACAACATTTGGTTTTTGATGATGCGCCAAATCCGCCTTAATTAATTTACATGAATGTTGCTTCATTTCTGTTAGACCACTATGCTCCACTTCCAACATTTTGGCCTTCTGAATGATCTAATTTCCTCACATCATATAATAAGAAATTTTTTTTCTTGATCCATTACTTTTGATCATATACTGAAAACTTCTTATTCATGTTATCTAGTTCGTTTGATTTAATCCCATACAGTTTTAGTCAAACTATCAATTTCACACTTTTCCCCCATTTTGAGCTTATACTCATAATGCTTTTCAGTGCTCTCTGGTTCTGAATAATTATTTTTTTTCATTTTCTTCCACCATCAAACAATTATCTTCTTCATATTAATACATGTAGATTTTGGTGTCACGATCCACTTTATTGGATTCCATTATTTTTTCTCCCCCAAAAAAATATTTTCGCAACAACAGCTTCTAATTTTGATTGAAAATCAACTCTACCCTCAACATATTCTTCATCAATGTGGGTTTTATACTTTTTATAAGAACGACTAATGATGGCCACTATAGAATTTTCAACATGATCCTTGTAGTCCTCCAATTCTTCTGCCTCTGAATATTTGAATCTACCATCTTCTCATAAAATCATATTAATATTTTTGAATAAATATATATTATAATTTTTATTTATTTTCACATGGGAGGAAAACTTATTTATTAGAATTTAAACTTCACCCTCTTCATGTTCATGAAACATCTTATGGAACCTTTCTTAATGATTTCCAACTATTCCACATCGATATCATTGAAGTGAAATTCTTCCATTTAACTTTACTTTTACACTTTAGATATTTGATGAATGAAATGAAATCACATCATCTCTCTATTAGTATTCCTATTAATATTCAGATTTGAGCCTCATTAGGACCTTGAATTTCAACTCATTAGAATTACCATCTTCCACAACATCATTATCATAATTTCACATTTCATATGCTACAAGGTTACTTTGAAAATTCTCTAGGGACAACTCTTTCAAATCATTATCATAAAATACTGTATCTTATTAATTGAACTAAGTTTAATGTTTCCTCAAGATACATATCACAATATTTATATCTTCAGTAACTTCCCTGAGACCACACATGTCTTCCACTACAACATTTACAACATCAAAGAATGCATCAATAGACTCATTTGGGTTCATTCTCATATATTCATACTTATTGCACAAAACAATCTTCTTTGCCTCTCTGGCCTTTGAATCAACTTCATATATATTAAATATCTTACCCAAGTGGAATTTTATGATTTACTAGTCATAAAATTTGAATTTATTTCATTCGATAGGGCTCCCCCTAAATCATTGATTCCTTTTAGGTTAGCATCAAATTCCCTTTTTTCATCTTGTGATAAAACCCCATTATCAATGTTTTTGGAATTAACCGTCATTGATACTGTGAAGAAATCTATTCCCAAAGATCAAAAAAATTGGTTCATCTGATTCTTCCTTAATTTAATGTTAATGTCATAATATATTAGAATTAATTTTTTATTTACCACCTTCATTTATTCTACTAAGAGAGATCTTCTGACATTAAACCACCTTCTAATACCAATTGTTTGTCCCACCAAATTAAATACCCTGAGAGGCGAGTAAATCAGGGTATGAATATTTAAAACAAATCAACCTTTTGATCATTTTTTTTAGTTAAATCACACTTATCTCTCTTTCTTATAAAAATGTGTGAACATAAATTAATTCATGTATAGAATAAAATTGATTTTACAGAGTTCACACTAACTGCGATACAGATAAGGATCATACAACAGTAATGTGCTGATATACCAAATCCATTAAAAGTGAGATATTGTTTTCAATGTTTTGATATGACCCACTATATTTCCTGGATTACATCCAAATACAATTTAATGCTAATTTCTCTTTCAACTAAAATTTTCTCAATACTTCTTCAGAAGATCCACTCATATTTTAAAGAAATGTATGTTCATTCATTATAAATATCAAATTTCATCCTCCACTCTATATAGATTCCCTATTGATGTCCCACATTCATCCACTGATCAATAACATTTTACCATAAAACCACATTCAATCCATTTTTAAAAAAATTCCACAAACGACACTTCCTTCGCAAAGCTCCTTATTTCGCAAAGCACAAAATACCATTCACAAATCTCAAACTAGACTTTTCAAATAAACCACCTTTCAAAATGGACAAAGGGCATTTGAAAAAATCCATCATTTCACAAATCACAATTATCCATTTTGAATTACCTTTACTTTCGTGAAGCATATATCATTCGGTTGGCTTTTACAACCTTCATGGATTTCCTTGCAATTAACCTATATGATCCGATTGTGCGAACCACCTTCATAATACCAGAGACATACAATTATTGTTGATTCTCAGTAAATATTTTAAAGGATTTAGAGGACTATTTATAGATGTTTCTAAAGATTCCAGATCTTTTTGGGCCACATCAGCATAATTTTGTGGAGATCCCAATTTTTTGTGGAAAATATCCCTTTTTTGTGATGCTCTAAAGACATTTCCCATTAGGGATGCTCATAATAATCATAGATCCTTCAATCAAATCAACACATAACCTAAATGATCCACTCATTATTTTCCTCACATTTTCAATTTCAAATTGCCCGTCGTACTGTAGAACTTAATGTTATAATCCTTTAATGCTTTGTGAAACACTCTTTATTGGTCCTAAATTCACGAAACTCATGTATTTTTTATAATTTGAAGATATATTCAATGAAATACATATTTCATAATGATATCAAATGTCATAAATTCGAACCCCAAAAATTTGGAAAATAGAGGGAAATTGCGCCATTTTAGACATCTATTTCAATACACCCCAACCATTTGAATTCCCAGTCATCAACCATTGTCAGCAAACACAATCACACCATAAAAACACTGAGAGGATTCTTTGAGGTATTTATTCCCATCAATCACTAAATCTCCTTATATGAAGTGGAGATTTTAATTCCATCATTTACAGGTGGATTTCCCCCATTATGGACATCATTTGAAGAATTTTACGACAATATATCACCCTAATGATATGATTACCTTTCCAAGGTTCATGTATTTCATACATTCACTATAATTTCATTACATTCCCTATCTTAATTAGTGGATTTCCATTTGAATATAAAATTTTCATATATTTTATCAATTCCATATTCTTTACTACACTCGTCATCCTCATATTCTTAATATATATAAATAATTGAATCGGATACCATAGTATCATCGTTATAAAAAGAATCAATATTTTATTCCTCATAATGTTTATATTTTGGTGGGTAATTATATCAAATTAAAATATAATTAGGAAAATATCATTCTGTAATTATTGAATCCTGAGTTTTTATTTATATTTCACAAGCTTCCTCAACATCAGTATTAAAATATAATATATTATCCTATATTATAGCATCTTGAAAACGTTTATTTTATTTATAAGAGTATTAAAAATGATCATTTAGTTCTAGTATTGAGTCTAATTTATCATTTTGTCCCTCGTGGTTCTCCAATAGGTTAATGTTTTTTAGAATATATCATTATCAACCATTGATATTTTGTTCAATGGATTCGAATTATTCCCCATATTGTTAAAAATATTTTGATTCATAAAAATTCACCATTGAATAAGGAACATTCCTATAATTTTTGAATAAGCCATTTGTAATTAAAAATATCTACGACAAACATAGGCTATAGTGGTGAATTAATCATTGAAGTGGGTTTTCATAATTCTTCAATGTTCCTTATCTGATACCTATATAGGATAGTGTCAATACCATTTATTATAATGTATTGAAATATTATTTTATATATTAAGATACTAACATATCGATTTAATGGTTATATTAAATTTTGAATAAACGTTATAATCATCTGACAATCATTATCTTTCTCTATAATAGTACTTATCCAAGGGGTTCCATTACCAGTAATCTCATGGAGTGATTTTTAATAATATACAGTTTTATGAAAAAATGAGTAATAAATTTATTAGACATAAGAATCCCATTAATGATTAATATTAAAACACTTTCCGAAATCATGGACGAAAAGATAAAACATTATTCATTCAATGATGTCCAAATGATATCATTATACTCAACCATTTGTAGTTTCATATTTAAAATTTACCCCATATAAAATTATGGTCAAAATATATGGTGTTATTCACTAAAAAAGAAACCCATTCACAATTTTTTATCCTTCGAAACTACAATTTATCTTTTTATCAACAGTTTGATATTTTTCACCATTTCAGGAATGATAAATTTTGTTGATTGATGGGGCTTGATAGTTTTTAAAAGAAAAATGTTTTATTTTTTCATTATCTCTAAATATGAAGAACATACATGAGGTGAAAATTATAAGGGTTTCATCATCGAAACCATATTATAATTATATTCAATGTTATAGAGGATAGATATTGGTTTAAGGGAAAATATCAAGAGAGATTAATTCATAATAGAATTTTTTTAGGGTTTTATTAATGAAAAATTATTTTAATTCATATATATGAATATTTGAAAATAATTTATTAATTTAAAAAGAAATTCATTGTAAACATATATATTTATCATAAAAAGAAATCAGAACAGAATACAATCGTTATTGACCATGTGAAATGTGTAATAGTAGATTGAAAAATAATTTCCATTCTGGATGAATCGTCAACATTGTTTCCTAACCTACAACATGTTTAAATATAAGCCCCATGGTTGGTTGTGCCTTTATTAATATTATAACTACTAGATTATTATTAAATATTTAAAATAACAATTTAGATTAACTAATCATATATAAATAATGTATGATATACCAAAAGGGTTTAGGATTATGGAATAGTTTTTCCTACCCGTCCTTATATAAAAATAAAAGACAAAACAAGAGAAATATATAGTATTTGATGAAATTTCTTATACATTATATAAAAACAAAAAATGTGTATGATCAGGATCATCCCCATGATTTAAGGTATCATTCGAATATTCTTATTCCAACTGTGATTTCATCTGGATAAAAATCACATAGTACATTTCCTTGATTTTAACCTCCTACAAAGTGATATCCTTTGAAGAAGACCTAGTAGAATAGCCATGCTCATCAATCCAGTAATCCCTTCCATATCCATGTCAATGGTTTATTGGATTCTGACCTCATTTCCATTTCATAATATTCCTCCAATACAATTATTTTAGAGTGATACTCTACTACATAAAATCATTAATGGGTCTTGAAGCATTATATTATTCCCCTTGGACCCTAATATATTAATCAATCAGCTCCATTCTATCCCTGAAAGGTGGTGTATACATATCGGTCACTAGCTTGTTCGCAATATTAAGGAATATTTTATCAACATGAAAAACCAAAATTTATTCCCCTACATTCTATCCAATACCAATAGAAATATCATTCAATATATTATTTTTACCAAAGCAATTTAAATTAATTTCTTCCCCTTCCACTACTCACCCAGTTGAGAAGTCACCTTCTCCTTTAGACTGCACAATCAACTATTCAGATATCCCATTTCCAGGTTATCCAACCCATGAACTACCATTATTTTGAGGGGGTTTCCATTAAAGAATCATTTAATTATAAAATCTGTATGTCTCTATTACATTGTTATGAAATATGTTAGGAGTAGGGGCTCTAAATTATGTGTACTCATTTTATAGATCAGCATCCAACGAAGGTGTTTCAACCTATACATTAAGACCACCACATGCATTCATAGTCTTCTTAGGGAATGTATTACCACCTGAAGTATATGGCCCCGACCATAAACATTACTTAATATTGAATTAAATGAATAATTCACTTTGAGGATCTTTTCAGGTTTAGAGTTTTAAATATTTAGGACATAACTATTACATCTCAAAAGATTACAAAGTAGACACTTCTACTATGTCTCCATAGAATAAAAAACCCTTAAAAAGAAACATGTCCAATTCCATGTTTTATATAGCATGACATTCCCTTGATCTCATCCTTGACCCTATTCCACATTAAGTCCTGTGAAAAACATTTCAAAGAAAAACTTTGGGTGAGCATAAAAAGCTCAGTAGGGGATACACAAAGAATGACAACTATTAGTTTTTCAAACATCAAGTAAACCATGTATACTTTATCAAAGTAATACCTTCAAATTAATGAAGTAGTAAAAACACTTTACTGAATAAAATATCATTACTTACCTTTTTGTAACCAAAGGATTACCATAAAACCCATATAAATAACACATAACATTTAAAGGTAACTTGGTACATAAACATACTTAAGTGGAATAACCATACGGTCGACTTCTACACATATCTCTTAATGGAATAGCCATACGGCCAACTTCCATACATACATAATAGAATAGCCATACAGCTGACTTCCATACCCAATGCATTAGAGGTTATAACATAACCACCCATCTTGGTATTCATGGAACCACTCTTCATATGGTTTATCACATAACCACCCGTCAAATTTCCAAGTACCATTATAAAATCATAAGACATAAAACAAACATAATGGAATGAAAAAAATTCACACATTGATAATAATATATCACTCAAATATATTGACATAAAAAATCCATTATAAAAACCATTTTCAATACCAAAATATATAAAAGAGTATATGGTATTTATATTATTTTGAAAACATTACGGCTTGTTCAGGAATCCAAAGACCAAATAATACCCACGGTGGTGGTAAAAGTCGTTGTCACCGGGTACGTTAAAAGAAACATTCCTTTTTTACATTTTGTAAAACACTTCGTAGAAAAAGATTAATTTTGTATAAAAGTAAAATTCAAAGGGGTTTATACACTGTATAAATGAAATTTGTGTATAAAATGAAATATGCCTCAATGAAAGGAGATTGAGACGAAGTCCCTTACCTCGGGTCCGACATGACTCGATCGTTCTTTAACGTCCTGAATGATAAAGTTGAGTTAATTTCTATTTTCTTAAGAACCTTTTTCAAGTTAATTATTACTTTTATATAACTTATTTCCATGTTATAAACATTATGTAATCATTTAAGTTAATAATGTTTGTTTTTTCGATATTTGGTTCTTAAGTCGAAAGTGGACTTCTTATAATTACATGTTGTTCGTGTGGTCAAAGGTTCATTATATCCAGGATGATATTCATGATTTTGATATCATATATATCATATATATCCAGCATATCCATGATTTTACATTACCACATAATCATTTAGATGTATGAAATGAAATGCACTGTTCATGGAGGCGGTAAGCCGTGCGTACGCATGAACGCTACTTTCATTTCTATGTCATATTAATAGAATTAAAACTAAATGAGAGTTATGTATATTTTAATTCCATAATTATATTCATCATTTATATGTAACATACATTATAAATATCCATTATAAATATGTACATATAATATTACATTACATTTGTGGATAAGAAATGAAATGCACCGTTCATGGAGACGGTAAGCCGTACGTACGCATGAACGCTACTTTCATTTATATCTCATAAATTAATGGAAATAAATAATAATGATATAGATTTATATTATAATTACAGTATAACATCATATATAATAACATTAAATCCATCCTTTATACTTCCCACGCATGGCATTAACGAATCACATCACTTTGAGGGGGCGGTAGTCCGCACTTCCTTAAATGAAGATATTTGGTTTTACCCATAATGGAAACCATAAAGATAAACCAAAAATGAAATATAAAGAAGCATAAGGAAAAAATAAACATAATATATATCATATATGAATATATTGTCATCTTAATGACCACCTTTGAAGGTGTTAAAAGAATGTTGAACAATCATCGTTTCGGGAGGCCGAAATTCACCATCCACAGAAATAGTATATTCTTTAACCATTAGATGTAGTTGTGTGTAAGTGTAGCTAGAATCCTTATTATAACAACATACTAGAATATTTATGATACTGGATTTGCTACAAACGAAATGAATAAAAAGAGTTTAGGGGGTTGGAGAAGCAAAATAAAACAAAAGGACTCATGTGAAGACATTACCTTGAAATAGTGTATCTCCCTTTGGTTGGAGATCAAAGACTTCATTGGGATGACTTCTGCCCAAAGTGAGGCTTCAAAGAGTAAGAGAGGGATGTGTAGAGACACAATTTTAAGGGTTTGGCCGAGCCAAAGGATTTGGAAGTGTGGGTAAAGAGGTAGAGGTGGGGGACTTTTATAAGAGGAGAGGAGGGTCACTCTTGCAAAGTAAAGGAAAGTCACATTATTTTAAACTTGTATTCGGATTTAAGAGGTCCCACAATGATATAATTATAGGATATCTTAATAAGGGTTCGAAATACTCCCATAAAAAAGGTTTTGGATATGTGTAGGTCTTAGATTTACATTATCTTTCCATTTTATTTAAATCCATTATTAATGAGGTAATCAATGCATCATCATGATGTCATGAATAATTTAATATATTTAATTTCTACAAATTATAAAAAAAATATCATGATGTTGTAAATCTTCTTAGCTTTATAATTAATATTTATATTAAAAAATATGACTTTTATAACCCCACGTAAAAATTGATTTAGTAAAACATCTCATGTTTGTGTCATTTTTACATTAACATTTAATAAAAAGGTATTTATGTCATTTTCCAAAAAAAGTGGCTCCATGGAGTCCCCAAGATGACCCATGGATTTTATTGGTCGTCCATGACACATCCAATAAGGTTAGGACATGTGTAAAGCTCATCTCATATTATTAAAACATTATTTTTACCTTAAACTACAATAATAACTCTAATCGAGATGAAAACTTAATAAGTTACTATTCACCAAAAAAATTATTTTAATCCCATTGAACCATATTTTAATTCATTAATGACAATAATTTATGTCATATTTTTGAAATTCAAAACACAGAGGTGATAAAATTTCATTTAAACGAAAAAACAATTTTTTAAGTACCACTTAGTGGTTTCACTATTCATCAAAAATTGATGTTTTTCAGAAAAATACCAAAACTTCACCCTAAGCTATATTTGATATTCCAAATTCAAAAATGAAGTCAATTTTACAAAATTCAAAACATATAAGTCACATTAATCAATTTAATAATTAATTCACACTTTCATGACAAATAGCATGTTTTTATGAAACAATATGTATCAAAAGATTGACACTAGTTTAAGTGTGATTTCATATTGAAATTAATTCCAACCACCAGTATTGGATTTAATGGTAATAATATTTTCTAATATCACATTAAAACCTACTCAAAAGATAATTTAATCATATAAATAAATTATATTGAAAAGAGGTTTTGAATTAAAATACAACATTTTACACTATTTATTAAAAAATGAATCTTATCAGAAAGATACCAAAAATTTACACAAAGTAAATTTTGATGTACCGATTCTAAATAAGAGTTTTATTTGGTCCAATAGAATGTATACGAGTGAACAGAACAATATTTAATGATTGTTCACCATCAAAAGGTGATAAGTGAACCTTTAGTGAAAATTTAGGGTATAAATGCCTAAAATTGAATTCTTTTCGTATTTTAAGCATTTATCTTTTATTGGATAAATGCAAAAACATTTAAAACACATATATAATAATATTTTAGTTATTTCTATCCATTCCCTCCAATCCAACGGCTACATTTTAACTACCATTTATAATAATATTATTTTATTACTAGTGTGCAATGAATGATTTCAATGAAACTCTTTGTTACGTATAAGGTATGCTATCGAACATTGAAACCCTTTTAAAGTAAAATTAATATTTAATTAGTAAATATTAATAAATATCAAAATTCATTATTCTTTATTTACCTGGGATGTTACATCCTTCCCCCTTTTGGTAATTGCATCCTCG
This sequence comes from Viscum album, assembly GCA_963277665.1. NCBI lineage: Eukaryota > Viridiplantae > Streptophyta > Magnoliopsida > Santalales > Viscaceae > Viscum > Viscum album. Next base: position 694,570,953 of record OY728152.1, read on the forward strand.
CAATTGTATTCACTTATCAAAATAAGTGGGGGTATTTATCCCTCATAGAATTTTCAGATTCCCACGTTGCCTCTTCAACCGTATCGTTTTTCCACAAAACCTTTACCTAGTGGTCTACCTTATTTCGCAACACTTTCTCTCTTCAGTCAAGAATCTGGTCTGGTTGTTCTTCATAAGATAGGTTCTCTTCCAACTGAACTACCTCTGGACTCAAAACATGAGATGAATCTGGCATATACTTCCTCAACATCAAAACATGAAAAACACTTTGTACCTGAGTTAAACTTGGAGTTAAAGCCACTCGGTAAGAAACTGATCCAACTCTCTCCAGAATTTCATATGGTCCAATGAACCTTGGACTCAGCTTTCCTTTCTTACCAAATCGTATCACACTTTTCCATGGAGAAACCATGAGTAAAACATGATCACCTACCTCGAAAGATATATCCTTCCTCCGGTTATCCGCATAACTCTTGTGACTGCTTTGAGCTATTCTCATGTGTTTCTGAATCAACTAAACATTTTCTGGCATCTCTACTACCAATTCTGGTCCCATCATCTTCCTTTCACCCACTTCATCCCAAAATGCTGGAGTTCGACACCGCTTACCATATAATGCCTCAAATGGTGCCATCGGTATACTGGAATGAAAAAAATTATTATAAGAAAACTCAACCCAAGAAAGATGTTGGTCCCAAAATCCTTGATAATCAATCGAACAAGCTCGTAGCATATCCTCCAAGGACTGAATTGATCATTTTGACTGCCCATCTAATTGCAGATGAAAAGCTGTACTAAAATTTAATTCTGTACCCAAAGACTTCTGAAGGCCTTTCCAAAAGTTAGAAGTAAACCTGGGATCACGAACGAAAACAATGGCGAGAAGGACTCCATGTAACCTGAATATCTTTTTAAGATAAAAACAGGAAAGTTGATCTAGATAAAAAGTATCTCGTATAGAAAAAAATTAGCAGATTTAGTCATGCGATCAACAATAACCCAGATTGCATTATTACCTCTAGATGTCTTCGGTAATCCCAAAACAAAATCCATGGATATATTTTTCCATTTCTACTCTGGCACCGGTAAATGCTAAAGCATCCATTTCAGTAACTTTCGCTCGGCTTTAACCTGCTGACAAGTCAAACACTTCACAGTAAAATCAGCAATATCCATTTTCATTCCATCCCACCAGTAATACTCCCGCAGATCTCTGTACATCATAGTACTGCAAGGATGAACTGAAAATGGGGAACTATGAACCTCACATAACAACTCATTCTTCAACTGTGAATCACTAGGAATCCATAATCTGTTCTGAAACCTCAAAACACAATAATTATCAATGTTGAATTCAGGCAGCTTACCCGTCTGAATCAGCTCTACCTTTTTCTGCAACTCACTATCTTGCTTTTGTTCTTGCTTGATTCTCTCTAATAGAGAAGATGTCACTGATACCTGAAACAAAACAGAAGGACTTCCTACACAAACAACTTCTGTGCCAATGTTCATCAAATAAAAAACCAAAGGATCTCGTTCCAAATGCAACATTGTTAATGAAGCATTACTTTTTTGACTCAAAGCATCTGCCACTTTATTTTCTTTTCCCGGATGGTAGTGAAATGTACAATCATAATACTTGATTAATTCCAGCCATCTCCTCTGTCTCATGTTCAATTTTTTCTGAGTAAATATATACATTAAACTTTTTTGATCAGTATATATTTCACACTTTACTCCATACATATGATGCCTCCAAATTTTTAATGCAAAAACAATAGAAGCTAATTCCAAATCATGTGTAGGGTAATTTACCTCATGAGTTTTCAACTAACGTGAAGCATAAGCAATTAAATGATCATTCTTCATAAGGACACAACCAAGTCCTTTCAACAAAGCATCATTGTATATAACAAACTCACCATTCCTGGAAGGAAGTGCCAAAACTGGAGCATTCACTAATATTCTTTTCAACTCTTGAAAACAATCATCACATTCATTTGTCCAGATGAACATTTACAATTACAAGTTATCTTAGTCATTGGACTAGATAACCATGAAAATTTTCAACAAACCATCAGTAGTAACCAGCCAAACCAAGGAATCTACGGATCTCGGTTACATATGTGGGTCTTGGCCATTTTTCTACAACTTTTTTTAGCAGGATCAACAGTTATGCCATCTTTTGAAACAATTTGACCAAGGAAAGAAATTTGTTGTAACCAAAACTCAAACTTGCTGAATTTTCTATATAGTTTCGTTTATTTTAAGGTTTTCAATATAACCCTTAAATTAATTTCATGATCCTCTTTACTTTTAGAAAACACCAAAATATCATCACTAAACACAACCACGATTTATAACTTGAGTCAACTGAGCCATCACTGGAAAAAACTGTTCAATTCAGATTTCGACCATCTCTGGTTGCTGATTCCAAATGTCATTAGACTTTGTAGGCCTTCCCAGAAAATCTGCTCTATTTCCTCTATGGAAAACCATTCTTAACCCAGAAATATTTTTGGTGAAGTAACATGGTAATCATTTAATTCTATATCATTTCAATCATACCATAAATTAAATTATAATTTAACAATTTTCTAACTCCTAATGTTGTCTAAACAGACCTTTGATACCAACTATATGGCCCAAACCATAAACATTACATAATACTGAATTAAATGAATATTTCACATTAAAGATATTTTCAGGTTTAGTGTTTTAGAGAATTAGGACATAACTATTACATCTCAAAAGATTACAATGTATACACTTCTACTATGTTTCCATAGAATAAAAAAACCCTTAAAAAGAAACATGTCCAGTTCAATGTTTTATATATCATGACATTCCCTTGATCTCATCCTTGACTATATTCCACATTATGTCCTGTGAAAAACATTTCAAAAAAACTCGGGGTGAGCATAAAAATCTCAGTAAGGGATACCCAAAGAATTAAAACTGTTAGTTTTCCAAACATCAAGTAAACCATGTATAATTTATCAAAGTAATACCTTCACCTTCATGAAGTAGTAAAAACACTTTACTGAATAAAATATCATTACATACCTTTTTGTAACCAAAGGATTACCATAAAACCCATATAATGAACACATAACATATAAAGTTAACTTGGGACATAAATATACTTTAGTGGAATAACCATATGGTCGACTTCCACACATATCACATAATGGAAGAGTTATACGGCCAACTTCCATACATACTTAATGGAATAGCCATACGGCAGACTTCCATACCCAATGCATTGGAGGTTATAACATAACCACCCATCCTGGTATTCACGGCACCACCCGTCATATGGTTTATCACATGACCACCAGTCAAATGTCCAAGTACCATTATAAAATCATAAGACATAAATCAAACATAATGGAAAGAAAAAATTTCCAAACTTTGATCACAATATATCACACAAATATATTGACATAAATAATCCATTATAAAAACCATTTTCAACACCAAAATACATAAAAGAGTATATGGTATTTATGTTATTTTAAAAACATTACTGCTTGTTCAGGAAGCCAAAGAACAAATAATACTCACGGCGGTGGAAAAAGTCGTTGTCACCGGGTACGTTAAAAGAAACATTTCTTTTTTGACATTTTGTAAAATGATTCGTAGAAAAAGATTCCTTTTGTATAAAAGTAAAAGTCAAAGGGGTTTATACACCGTATAAAAGAAAGTTGTGTATAAAACGAAATATGCCTCAATGAAAGGAGATTGAGACGAAGTCCCTTACCTCGGGTCTGACTTGACTCGATCGTTCTTTAACGTCCTGAATGATAAACTTGAGTTAATTTCTATTTGCTTAAGAACCTTTTTCAAGTTAATTATTACATTTATATAACTTATTTCCATGTTATAAACATTAAGTAATCATTTAATTTAATAATGTTTGTTTTGTCGATATTTGGTTTTTGTCAAAAGTTGACTTCTTACAATTACATGTTGTTCGTGTGGTCAAAGGTTCATTATATCCAGAATGATATTCATGATTTGGATATCATATATATCATATATATCCAGAATATACATGTATTTATAATATCACATAATCATTTATTGGAAAGAAATGAAATGTACCGTTCATGGAGACGGTAAGTCGTGCATACGCATGAAGGCTACTTTCATTTCTATGTCATATTAATGGAATTAAAAATAAATGATAGGTATGTATATTTTAATTCCATAATTATATTATTCATTTATATGTAACATACATTATCTATATCCATTATAAATATGTACTTATAATAGTACATTACATTTGGTGATAAGAAATGAAATGCACCATTCATGGAGACGGTAAGCTGTACGTACGCATGAACGCTGCTTTCATTTATATCTCATACATTAATGGAAATAAATAATAATGATATATAGGTATATTATAATTCCAGTATAACATCATATATAATAACATTAAATCCATCCATTATACGTCCCACGTATGGCATTAACAAATCACATCACTTTGAGGGGGTGGTAGTCTGCACTTCCTTAAATGAAGATATCGCGTTTACCCATATTGGAAACCATAAAGGTAAACCAGAAATAAAAAATAATGAAGAATAAGGCAAAGATAAACATAATATATATCATATATAAATATAGGGTCATCTTAATGGCCACCTTTGAAGGTGTTAAAATAATTTTGAACAATCATCATTTCGGGTGGATGAAATTCGGTATCCATGGATACAGTACGTTCATTAACCATTAGATGTTGTTTTGTGTAAGTGTAGCTCGAATCCTTATTATAACAACATCATAATATAATGATGATACATGAGCTGTTACAAAAGAAATGAATAGAAAGATTTTATGGGGGTGGAGAGGCAACACAAAAAACAAAAGGACTCAAGTGAAGACATTACCTTAAAATCGGGTATCTCCCTTTGGTTTGAGCAAAAAGGCTTCCTTGGGAAGGCTTCTGCCCAAAGTGAGGCTTCAAGGAGTAAGAGTGGGATGTGGAGAGACAAAATGGGCAGGGTTTGGCTGAGCCAAAGGCTTTGGAAGTGTGGGTAAAAAGGTAGAGTTGGGGCCATTTATAAGAGTAGAGGAGGGGACACTCTTGGAATGTAAAGGAAAGTCACTTTATTTTAAAATGGAATTCAGATTTAAGAGGTCCCACATTGATATAATTCGAGGTTAAGGTGATAAGGGTTCGAATTCCAACAATCCAATAGGTTTTGGACATGTGTAGGTCTTAGATTTTACATTATCTTTCCATTTTATTTAAATCCATTATTAATGAGGTAATCGCTGCATCATCATGATGTCATAAATAATTTAATATATTTAATTTCTAAATATTATAAAAAAAATATCATGATGTAGGAAATCTTTTTTTCTTTCTAATTAATATTTATAGTCAAAAATATGACTTTTATAACCCCATGTTGACACATGGATTGTATTGGTCGACCATGACAAATCCAATAAGGGTAGGACATGTGTCAAGCTCATCTCATATTATTAAATCATTATTTTTACCTTAAACTACAGTAATTACCTCTAATCGCCATTAAAACTTAATAAGTTACTATTCCCCAAAAAATTTATTTAAATCCAATTGAACCAAATTTTACATCTTAATGACAACCATGTATGTCAGATTTTTAAAATTCAAAACACTGAGGTTGTAAAAATTCATATAAACAAAAAAATTAGTTTTTTAAGTACCACTTAGTGGTTTCACTATTCATCAAAAATTGAAGTTTTTCAGAAAAATACCAAAACTTCACCCTAAACTATAATTGATATTCCGAATTCAAAAATGAAGTCAATTTTACAATATTAAATAAATATAATTCACATTAATTTAATTAATAAATAATTCCTGCTGTCATGTAAAATAGCATGTTTTTATGAAATAATAAGTATCAAAAGATTTACACTAGTTTAAGTCCGGTTTCAAAGTGAAATTAATTTCAACCACCACTATTGGATTTAATGGTAAAAATATTTTTTAATTTTACTTTAAAAAATACTCAAAAGATAATATAATCATATAAATAAATTAGATTAAAAGGAGGTTTTGAATTAAAATAAAACATTTTAAACTATTCATTAAAAAATGAACTTTATTAGAAAGATAACAAAAATTTACACAGAGTAAATTTTGATGTCCCGATTCTAAAGAAGATTTTTATTTGGTCCAATAGAATGTATAAGAGTGAACATAACAATATTTATTGACGGTTCACCATCAAAAGGTGATATGTGAACCTTTAGTGAAAATTTTGGGTATAAATGCCTAAGATTAAATTCTTTCCATATTTTAAGCCTTTATCTTTTATAGGATAAATGTAAAAACATTTACAAAACATATATAATCATATTTTAGTTTTTTCTATCCATTCCCTCCAATACAACGACTATATGTTAACTACCCTTTAAAATAATATTATTTTATTACTAGTGTGCAACGAAAGATTTCAATGAAACTCTTTGTTGCGTATCAGGTACGCTATCGTACATAGCAACCCTTTTAAAGTAAAATTAATATTTAATTCGTAAATACTAATAAATATCAAAATTCATTATTCTTTATTTACCTGGGATGTTACATGATGTATATACCATAGTCTGAGAATACCCGCATGAATTATAGGTTGATGCATTTTAATACATATTTAGATATATTTTAGAGTCATTCCCAGGCAAGGATCAATAGACAAATAATAAAAATTTCCTAAATTTGGAGATTTCATGTCCAATTACCCTTCATTCCAAACACAATTTGGGATGTTTTTCAAACACAATTCCAAAATAACATTCATCTTCATCTGGGTATATTATCACACGCTCTACTAATGTGGAGTTCAAATCAACCTCAACAAAAATGTGGGTGAGTTGATCAAATCATGCAACCACCGTTTATTTTTCAATCTTAATTGTAACCCCAATTGTCATTATAATATCATAAATTATTTTTGGATGCCAAATAATATAATTTTTGATATAGACACTGACCCATAGTTGTAAAAAATTCTTAAAAACTCTAATAGGATTAAAATTTCAATCTCATCCGTATATATGAATAATCTCTATTTTAAGTGAAATTTATCAAAATCCCCTAGCCCTCATCTTCATATCATCATATGTAAATAGAAAATAATAGAATCCATGTCCCGAAGAAATGAATTTCCATAATGGTAATCCCTAGATTTCTAGATATTCCTAAATAATTTCTCAATTTTGATTTTATTTTAACCCCTAGGTAAAACTAAATGACTAATAATGGAGTGATAACCTATTTTTAAGTGTTTTGAGACAACAATTGGATATTCCTTGATGTGTTCCACAATTACTTTAGGATAAATGGGAGGAGAATATAATCCATTTTAGAGATAGAATGATTGATTTTCCACTCCGTCATCAGTCGTACAACTAGTAGAAGGAAAAAAAATTGAATCTCCATATGAATTAGTTAGGAGGGAGATAGATCCCTAGTTGATGCTGGTGGTGGACATACTAATAGAAGGAGTTGGATCTAGACACAAAATAGTATCGTGAAACACAATCACAGTGTGCTTGAAGCATATAAAATTGGATCCATAGTTGACACCGGCGGTGAACGCACGGATAACAAGATGTGGGAGAGATCATGGATCCAAGAATTACACAACATCACAAACTTCAATCATAGTGTTCTCAAATATGTTGGATATGGATCCGTAGTTGATTTAGGAAGTAAACACACCGAAAACATGATGTTGGAGAGTGCTTGGATCCGAACAAGAAATTGCATTTATATAATAATTAAAGCATCCAAAAACAAAGAATATATCATATATTAGATATCCAATTACGTAGGTGTAGTGTTGAACCCCTAATACTCATCATAAAATAGGGAGATAAGCTCTCAAGAAACCATATTTATCCCCTAAATATATTTATGCATGTATTATACAATTCAATCAGTAATTGTTCAATGGATTTGTGAAAATATCAGTGAGCTGATTAACATTACCTTCGAACTCGAGAGTGATTTCCAATTTTATTGAAATGGTCAATAAAAGTAAGATGTATTATATTAATATTTTTTACAAAAATGAGATACATGGTTTTTATAAATTTTAATAACATTAGTATTTTACAATTTACAAGGTCATGTTGGAATCGATATCTATAGTCATGTAAAATGTTATTAATTCACATTATTTGTGTAAATAAACTTTTTATAGCTATATTTTCATCTTTTGTAGTTACCTATAAAACAAAATTATTCATTTTAAAACAGAAAGATACCAGTGAATTCCCCAAAAAGGGACATGTTTTATTGGTTATTTTTCAGTCAAATATACAACCAAAATATTTATTTTTAGAATAACTAACTATTCCAAATTCATTTCCAAATGAGTAATATAATCCAAAATTAGTTTTATTTTATAGTATTTAAAAAATAATGTTGTCTACATTTAAATTAGATTCATTGGATTTTGTGAAAACATGAACAAATGAACACACAATACAATATATCAAGTTGTCTTATAATTATTTATAGTTAACTTTTAAATGAACCCCAATAAGTTGATTGGTCAATTCAAATCCCAGTTTCATCCAAATCTATTTTACATCTTGTACTCATCGACGTATCACTCCCTTTTGGGTTATCCAAGACAACACGGATTAATATATCTTTTGAATAAATTTATTGATTAAAAAAATTGTTTTTGAAAAATTTGAATACCAATGAATAATTTTATTTCTCTAATTTAATTCATTTCATATTAATTTTTATTATATTTGAAAACTCAACAAATAAGGTTGTTTTATATGATCCAAAAATAAAATCGTTGACATGAATTTTCCCAAAAAAAACATAATGTAATTTTTTTAATTAATATGTTATTAGTAATGAATTTAAAAAATTCACTTGATATAAGAAATGAGTAGATCATATCAAAACAAGCCCTATGAGTCTGTTTTAAAATATAGAGTTATTTAAAAAGTTTGAAAACCTGAATTTTTAAATGATAATTTCAAAACAATGTTTGTTCTTGAACAAAAAATTATAAATATTATTACCATTATGGAATACACACTTAACATTGAATTGATGTATTTTCTAAATAAGATTACCTTATAAGCATATAGGATTATAATATCTTCAAACCAAGATATTTTTACAATTGTATAATCATAATCCATATATATTATTTACTATAGCATTTTGAATACAATATTTCATTGTTTCGAACTATATTTCCATGGTTATGAACCTTGTTCTTATAAAAAAAATTAGTTCCAACATCAAGGTTGTCATTAGGTCTCTCAACTAGTTTCAAAACATCATTTATTTCAAAATGATTCAATTATTCATACATAGATATCACACCATGTTACTCATTAATTTCTCTATTAGTGATCTTAAGGGGCCTCCTTATATAATAAGTATATATGTTTATCATAGATTCAAAGAGAATCAATGGTTTGATATCGTTTTTGAAGATAAAAAACTACAAAATCTATCGAGTGTTTCATATGGGTACTATTGCTTCTTGGATATGATGTTCTTGGTTATAACTAGTCTACTTCATGGTATGGTTGGTTATGATAGTATATGTTAGTATATTAGTTAGGTAAATTATCAGTTTAATCAGAATTCATTGAGGTATTTTTGATATTCATATTTGATATGTTGTCCTTAAGGTTTTTACAACTGGATTTGGTTCTTGTGTATTTTTATCATAAATTATAACATGTATAGATTCTTCCAATCACATTGAATTAAATTTTAAAACTATATATGATATTTTGATGGTTTAATAACCATCTAAAATTCTATCATGACTCTTTGGTGAAAATTTTCTATATTTTTTTAAATATTGTGAACAAAAACATCATATCCAAAATATTTAAATTAATTTAACTTTGTGTTTCTAGAACTAAATAATTCATATGGAGTATTATGTGGTGTTTGTCTAATAAAAAAATATTAATTACATAAATTTTTTTTCTATTCGATTCAAAAAAATCTATAAAGGTAATTTTTATTCCCTAAACATAATCCATACAATTTATGGAAGTATAATATTTATTTTTTCGACAACCCAATTTTTTTGAGTTGTATGATGAGTTGTGTGAATTTTATTATAAAAATTGTCAAAAAATAATGATTCAATGTCTTTATAACGAAATTAAAAACCGTAATATATTTTGATTCTCTTAATTTATGTCATCTAATGTACTCTAATTATTTTAAATATTTAGAATAATAATAAGGAGCTTTGCTTATGTGATTTAGGAAGAATAATAATGTGTATCTTGAAAATTAATCACCAATCACATAAGATAGGTGTTTACAATAGAAACTAGAAAAACTATATGGTCCAAATAAACACATTTCAACATATTCTATAGATTGATATTCCAACACCTCTATATTTTATTTTAATGAAAATATTTGTTTTTCCCTTTTTATAGGGATTTCACACTCTTTATTTTTGAAATTAATGTTTCAGTAGATCTTTTACTATTACTTTTCTATTTAGCTTTTTAGGATAGTGTATACTATTGGGGGATTATGTTATGTTGTATATCAAATATTCTATATGAAAATATCTTTATAATGAATGATTTTTATAAAATAACAAATCAAGATTAACAACAAAAAACAGTATCAATTCTTAATGTACGAAACACTAAAAAATTATTATAACAATAAATCATGCATTATTTATTTTCAAATTTTTAATTGTAACAATAATAACATAATTTATATATAATAAGAACATTTTAATTCAAAAAATTAATAAATATAACATTATATATAACAATAATAACATAGTTACGAATTATTTCAATGATAAATATTTTTACTTTTCATTACCACCAATGATGAAATATCCTCTATCCACATTTAATAGTCTCTTGAAACATAATTAGTATATAATTATGTGTTTTTAAAATCCATTTTCCACATTATACAAACATTTTTGGATCCCTTTAATAATTTTACCTATAAAAATAAAATGATAAATGATTTTGATACATATATTTTCTTGTGTTTATAGTGGTTAGAAATTATATTCATAGGATTAAACATTTTATTAAACGAATTTTACACTAGAGAGCTGATTGATTTGGAAAAAAATGTTTTCTATATGTCTAAAATAATAAAAACAATTCATTGATATACCGTGAATTATTTTTTCATATTATGGTATTATTCATTGAAATTGGAAGAAAATATTGTTTATATAGTTTTCATTTATAATAATATGTATATCTAAATCCGGTATGAATTTTTGGAGGTTTCAGACTTCATAAAATAATATTCCACTTGTTATACCCATTTATAAATTTTTTATATATTATAATATTTTTTTATTTTCCAATTTCAAAACTTTTTTCACTTTCAAAAGGTTAAAATTACTTTATTTTTCACTTAAAATTTCATTCTTAGTATTGTAAAATTGGGAATGAACCTTTTTAAAATTATTATATTTATCTTCATTTTCATTCATAGTGTTTTCTAGCATGGAATAGTATTAAAATATATCTTCAATAGATATTTTAGCCACATATATTTAATTAGTGGTAGAAAATTAAGAACATTATTATTATTTTTTACCTCATATGTAATGTCTATAAATAAAAAATTTACATTGTCACATTCATTATTCTGTTTTAAATCAGAATCATTTGATCTGACTTACGTTTCATTCCATTATTCCATCGTTATTGTTTTTATACATGGAATTATAATAATGAGTTATAAATAATTTATTATTTTATATAAATTCTTGCATAATCTAGATAGATGATTCATTTCATCATCACTTTTTAATTTAAATTCAACTCCACTTGAATCATCTATGATTACCTCTTTATAGTTTTTGTGAGATTTTTTAAATGAAAACTAATGTCCTTAAGATTATAACTTCATTTTCTATATTTAATTCCTCATCAAAAATCATAATCACTATAATATGTTCATTGATTAGAAACTCTCTATTTTCAATAGATTCTATAATAAAAACAATAGTTCATCTCCCCATATCAAGTAAAAATATCAGTAATATGTGATCATTTTTTAACTATTGGATTTCAAATTCACTTTATTGTGTTTTCATCACATTAATGATCCAATACATTTCAAATATAATGTCATCAAGTTTCTTTTTTCTTTAATATTGGACGTTCCTTCCCAATAAATAGTTAAAGGGTCCCATTTTTCAAAATGAGTAGAATAAAAAATATTCAATTAAACTCATCTTTACCAAAAACACAAAATCAATTATTCATTTTTCTTAAATAATAATCCCAATCAAATTTTTTAAGTTATCCCATTCCATCCTATATGTATTTTATTTTTTTATTTATCCACTATAAGTTCCAAATATAAAATCATAGACATTCTAAATTGATTTCTTTTTCAATTTTCTATTAGTATTAGAATGTTCCATTATAAAAAATTAAAATTGGTATGTAGACCATTATATCATACAAACATTCAAATATGTTATAAAATAAAAAATAAGGATCTTACCCTTATATTTGATCAAAATAAAAAATTAAAATAAATATATTATCAATAGGGAAAATATATATATAATATTAAATTGGTTGTATACCAAATATTGGTCTGCTATGAATGATCAAAAGCATTGCTAATTTTGCTTCAAGTCATAAAATTTATATAATTTAATTATAATTTGAAAATACCACAATTGAAATTAAGCATTCAATTTATAAATGAAATAGTTATATATAATTTGATACATTAAAAAAACATTCTCAAGACATTATTAAATCCTTGTTATTGAAAATAAAATTATTTTTCTTTGAAAATACTACACTTATATCAAACAATATATATATCAAAAATATATGTAAACTATTGGAGAATATTTTACTAAACTTAATTTGGAAACAATCAATTAAAATTAATAGTTATAAAATAACTTTTTATTTAAATTAAAGAAAGAGAAAAGTGAAAAAATATATACATAATTGAATTGAATATGTGGTTATATTGAATTTAGAGCTTATCCATATCCACTTGATTGTAATACATAGGTAATTATGTTTTTTGAAACCTAATAAACATATCCAAAACATAGATTGGAGTTTTCCAAAAAAATCTAACAAATCATTTTAGACTTTAAAATGTATATTGTATATTTATGTGTGGGATAACATATGTAAAAAAATAATGTATGGAGAATTAGATAACACATAATGTAGTAGAAGAGATTTAATCACTAAATGTACAATAATAAACATAACTAAAAATATAGAGAAAACTACACAGAAAAGAAATATTTTTATGTTTAATGATGCTTAATATATGATCTAATTTTGGTGGATCAATATGGTTCATATTCTTGTTTGATTATCTAATAGTCTCTAGAAAGAATGTGGAATGCATATTTTCTTTCAAATAAGTGATTGAAATTTCATCAAGAAAATATAATATCATTATAGATTGAAGTTATTAAATTAAGTGTTAGTATCATGGTATCAACCACACTCAATTCATAATGGAGTACTCTTTTATACATAAAAATAATCCATAACAATGTTTTTATATATATATATTAGTGATAATTTCTAGAAAATAGATATGAACATCATTGAAAATTCCAATAAATTATAAAACTATCCATTTGGTTTTTTACATTATCTGTGGTATATTCATCACTCATGGATTATATAGCGTCACCTAGTTGTTGCTTCACACATTCATGTAATAAATGGGTTTCCTATTTCCATATATTAATTACATATAGAAAAATTGAGTTAAGAATGGTCTGTCTGTATTTAATCATATGGTTTCATGATCTCAATATATGGTCATTTGGATTCTATATTGTATTCACTTAAACATTCAATGTATATTCACGTCACTTCCTTAATTTTTTAAATTATAATGAGTATCGTTTGGTTATTCAAATTCCAAAAATTTTCCACAAGGACGTTCAATGTAGAGTAGTTTGGAATTTTAGTGTGCAGTCACAAAAATTATTTCATTGATCACATCAATACATAGAGAAATTTCAGAAAACTAGAATGGTTAGGTGAAATACCTATCGGGGTCACTTCAAGTCATCATCCAGTGGATCCACTTTATCATGTAGTCTCTTCAACCCTTATATAAATTTATTCATTACCTATTCAATGGTCATGTGGCACTTCAAATACATAATGTCATCAATTAACTCTGTCTTGTAAAATCTCAAACAAGTAGACAAATTTTATCACATTTTTTCCCAAAAAAACACAATATTATCATAAATCATTTTTTTGATAAAGAAAAATTTATTAATGTTGAAGATCAAAAAACGTACAAACACGAATCCATGAAGGGAAATGGTCCAGCCAGAGCTAGTAAACATCACAGGGTCTTGAAGCCACTAGCTTATGTGCATCATGGGTTCATTTCTTTCTAATAATAGATAATGTGCAGATTGAGAAGCCTTGATGATGTGAAATGTTTCACCTGATGAGGGATCCAAATGACTGGAGGCCACCGTCGTTGAGATTGACAACATTTATATTTGTGAGATATTCTAATTCATGGTTGATTTTATCTCATTTTCAATACATGGAGAGCATGTTACCTACAAGGATGGTAGTATCCTTGGCCACCACAGGTTCCCAAAAATCATGTTGTGATTAATGTTTTTCTGCAACTACTTTACCCTAATGATTTCAGGCCTAGATGTTGAGGTCCATAAGCCCATCCTTGGGGATATACACATACACAATAATATTTAGAATCCCTTCTCTTGGAGGACGTTATTGGGAGGGAAAATAGTGGTTCCAAAGGGCTTTTGATGGCCATTTTCGTGTGTCCAGTGCTCAATCCGCAAAAAAGGCATGTTCAATCCAGAATTTGGGGGGGGTCTGTGAACATTGTTGAAAATTGCCTCATTGCGACCGACCCAAATTATCCAATACGGCATGAAAAGTTAACCTAGTTTAGCCGACGATAAGGAATACCACCATCGCATCAGGAAATATGGGAGGTCAGATGCCATGACCAATGAAGCGACTGAATCAGAGCCCCATTTATTCCAAATATCCTTAGCCCCTGGGACTGGATGATAGTGTGCAAGGGAAATTCTGGGACATTAGTGTAGAAAGTTAAATATTCGTCAATAGAAATCTGTCGGAATACGAGAAGGCTCGTGGTAGGTAGTGTTCCCTTGCATACATCCCATAAAAAGTGGCAGATGTTTGGGGGGACGTTGAGTTTCAAAAATGAAATTCTGGGTCCCACATCGCAATCGACTGATTGATTGCCAATGGTGAGCCGGTATCTAGATTTCATCGTGTATACTCCTGAATTGTCGTTGATCTAGAAGATATGGTCGGGCCCTACGTATGAGACCCATTTGGTACATAGATAATTCTATTGCCTCACTCTTTGAACCATGCATGAATATTCTCCAAACACCATCTAGGACCCTGATTGGAAAAGAGGCACCTGAAAGTGGCATCTTCATAACCTGGGTGGGTAGGGGATGATCTCTGGACACCTTCCCCATCAATCATCCAGGGATCATTCCAAATGTAATTGTTTGGCCATTACCATTCCTCCCGCCCATCCCTTTTTCCGGAGACTTTGGGCCCCCAAACACTTATCTAGTGGAGTGCATTTGGAATGGATAACATGCACCCAGATAGATGATGGATGGTTAATAAGGTTCCGACTTTTTTTATCCATCAGTCCGTCATTGAATTTAAAGAGGTTCTAGAATCCCATACATCCCTACAACTTGGGTTTTCACAGATTCTCCCATAAAATCTAGTGGTTATATTCATTCCATGATTCTTCCCCCACCATAAGTTGGTTGTGCGTGTGTGGATATGATAGTCAACGGCTGCCAGAACCTTAAATAGGGAAACAAAATACATGGGAATTAACTGGATGACGAAATTAACTAGGATATCCTTATCGGCTTTGGAAATTCTTTTTGGGGTCCTACCATGAAGATTCATCTCAATCCTTTCCATAAATGATGCACAATTTTCTTTTTTGGAGCATCCAAATACCATGGGGAGCCAGACATACTTCTGGCGTTTTTCGACCAAATGGATGCCTACAGATTCAAAGAGTTCTTCTTTCATGGAAGGAGGTACTGATGCTCTGAAAGAGATTTCTGACATGGCATGACTGATTGGATGACCAGAGGACCTATAGTATATTGGATCGAAAGAATGATGCTTGAAATTCATTAGTGGTTTCTCTGGAGAAAAGGATGCAGTCATCAGTGAAGAAGTGTTGTGAAACTGGAGGACATACACAGAAATCCATTTCCCCATGTATATAGTTAGAAGATGATTCCCTAGACATTAGGTTAGAAAAAACATCATCCACCAAGATATAGATAAAGGGGGAGTGAGGGGCTCCCTGGTGAGGACCCCGGGATGGGGCGAACCCTCAGGTGATCTCCCCATTGACCTTGATTCAGAAAGATATAGTTGAGATATAGTGCATGAACACATCTACCCATTTAGAAATGAATCCCATTTTCAGCATTACGAATATGAGGAAGTGACCTTCCACATTATAAGAGGCCTCAGTCATATCCAGATTCTAGGCCGTGGTTCCTATTTTCACGGTGGAGAGTGTATTCATATATTGGAACACTTCATGTGCCTCAAATGCATTATCAGTGATCAATCACTTGGCCACAAAGGCACTCTAGTTTTCAGGGACGATGTCAGGTAACCAAGGATGTATCTGATTAAATTCGATCATTGAGAAAATATTTTAAGAGACATTTCACATGGTAATGGGTCTGATGTTAGGGACCCCTAGAGGATTCTAAATTTTTTTAATCAGGATGAGGATAGTTTCATTGATGGTGAAAATGCTCTTTTTCCTAGCCCCAATATTCCTCATCAAATTGCAGTTGTCGGAAGGGATAATGTGCCAGTATTGTTTGAAGAAGAGGGCATGGAAACTGTCCAGGCCCGGGGCATTAATGGGATGAATATGTTTTAGATCCATATTTATCTCCTCATCTATCACATCTTTGGTATGTTTCCAATTTATATCCTTGGTGATCAGAGGATTGATGCAATCTTCCACTTCATCAGAAATGAGAGGAGATCCTGGAGAGAAGAGGTTCTGGAAATAACAGGTCAATGATATGAGGTCATTGATGATAGTACATTCTAAAATAGAATATTATAATTCCATCCCATTACACCTCATTTAAATCATTCTATATATTTTTAGCTTTTGGTTCAATATGTAATCCTAAATCCTTCATTTCAACGGAACCCATTTCGAGAAGGGGACTATTCATAAATTTATGTATCTTTTTCTTCACCATAATTTTAAATTAAATTCCATTTTGAAAATATTGTAAATAAAATTAATCATTTAAATGAATATATATTAACATAATAATGATTATGATAATATTACATTACAATTATATATCTCTTTACTCTTACTCATTAATTATTAAATGTAGTTCATGTTTTGGTCAGTTGAACCACCAATATGATCAATGGTATAACGACATCATATTTTTTGACCATGAATTTGTTTCATGAAATAAATAAAAGTGAAATATTATATTATGCATTATTTAATTTCATGAATATTTTTCTTTAATGATGTCACAAAAAAATAATAATCTTTATAGAGTAACTCAGTGTTATCGATATATTTCCTAAAAATATTCATCATGGATTCCATTATCGTGAATCGTAACAATAAATACTGTAAAATGAACATGGTACACTGTAATTAATTTAAACACAACTATTACATTAGCATTAATAATCTAGGAATACTGATCTGTGTATCATAGAACAAGGATTTATATAACATCTACAAAACATGGAAGAAATAATCAAAGTTACATACATTTGAATCTAAAAGTAAACAATAAATTACTAATATATATTTATTTAATGATTATAATATAAGGGATTAAAATGTAATAGATATGAAAGGGGATCTGAATTTATTTATAAATATGTTTTATCAATATATTGGATTTTAAATCAAATTGGTAGAACGAATGAGTAATGATAGTGGTTTATGGTTTCAACTTTCCCTTAATTGAGATGTTTTCTATATTAACCACCACATGAATGTGTTTTATCATCATATTATTTAAATTAAATGGATTTAAAATTAAATAAAATGTTATATTTTTCATGGGGTTTTGATATAGCGGTTACTAAAGTCATAAGGGATTCTTTTTCTAATAACACTTTTAATTCAAGATTATTTTTGAATAAATTATAATATGGGATAATTTGTTGTTATTTATCCCTAAAACCACAAATATTATATTATATTTTTATTATTTTTTGTTTTTCTAGGAATTATTACAATTTTCTCCACCATGTAAAAATTCATTTTATTTTTTTCTATATGTCCTTATCACTAATTATATGGTTTAATAATTTATATTTTAATTAAAATTAGTTCATTTTTAAAAGAAATAATCTTTTATAAATTTAAATATGATCTTTATATGGATGGATGGAGACTATGTTTTATAGAATGTTTTGAGAAACTCAATGTTTTCACATAGGTTCATTATTTTATAACAGAATTGTGATTCACATCATGATCATGAGTCACACATATGTATCGTATATTGTTATGTTATGGGTCGATTCATTATATCCAACTAATGGATTGTTATATCTCATGACCTCAAAACGAATCAAATATGGTTACATAGTTGTGGTTTGCCTTACTGATAAGCACCTCGTAATCCTACAAGAAAAATGGGGGTTCAAAACCTATGGGGGGCCTGCACTGTAGCAGTACTGTAGTGATACTGTAGTAGTGGTGGTACTATTGATTGGCAGGTACTGTAGCGGCGGCAAGGAACTGTAGTAGTGGCGGGTACTCTAGCAGCTGGGTAACTATTCACTGAAAGGACTTTAGGCACAAAATTTGGGCCTATGGGATTTTTAATGGGCTACATGCCCACTGGGGCTTTGGTATATGTAATGGGTCTCCCTCTACCAAGTTAAAATAAGTCTTTGATTTTCTTTAATAATAAAATGACCATTCAGCCCCAAATCATTAAAAAATCAAATTTGGCTCTCCCAATACAAAATGGGTTCACATGTGATAACCCCGCAACTAAAAAAGGTATGTGGGTGGTTAGACCAATCCTAAAATGAAGCATGGGAGGTAAGCATGATCCTAAAAAGGTAAATATGTTGTTATACATTGCCTAAAATTGTACACAGGTGGTTATCCCAATCCTATTAAAGTTAAAAAATCATTATCCTAGGCATATTATATTATGTATAGGTGTTTTTCATGGTCCATTATGTGGTGAATATCTTAGTGGTTAATCTCGAAACATTTTATATACACATATTCATTCTATATTCGTTTGTTATCTATAATTCCTATGACATGATCACATATTATTTAATAATTTTTCCATACACGAAAGACTAATTTTTTATGATAAAATATTTATTTAATGATATTTGTATTATGATCTGTGTTATATTAGGTATGATTTCCTTATATTATGTTCATATACCCTGATTTTCTGATTATACTCACATGTTTATCTTATTCTCACATATGATATTTTATTATTCTCTCTCTTGTCTACCCTTATAGAATATTTGAGCTAAATCCTTTCTAAATATTCTATTCCCTAAATTATGAAGGAGAGTAATATGTATGATTTTTATAAAATAGTATCACATGAGAAGACTATTGTTTAGATATTATAAAGCATTACTATAAATTATAAAGAAATAATATCAAATAACACTCAGCCTACTGGATCTAGGATAGTGTGAATATGTGACATGAAATCATTAAATTATGTAAATGATGAAAAATATGTGCTTTTCATTCTTATGTATTTTGAATTTCCATCACAAAATTTGTAAAAATTTTGAAATTATTGCATCTTATTTGGGTGATTTTTTATAGGTAACCTCATCATTGTTAATGATACTAAATAAACCCAATAAATCATGGAATTTGGGCTGGGATGGACAAGAATGGTTTGGGGATATGTGACGTTTTAATTGGATTTGAAGGTGAGAGATGAAATTTTCTTACTCTAGCAGCTTATACTCTTTCTAGGAAATTGTGATTTCATTTCTAAATACCTCATAATAGTGTAATTATTAAAAGGTGTTATTGATCAAATATTAAGAATATTATTTCTTTTTCTAATTTTATTTTAAAGGGATTAAAATTACAGGACTACTATTTTTTATGAGATATTTTGTTATTTGTGATTTATTATTCAATGTTCATGAAAATTTCATACACACATTAAACTGGCCTTGTATTCAATTGAATTTTATATACAATAAATTTCTAGAGTTAGGTAACATTATAACTATACAAATAGATATCATGGTCATATTATGTGACTTGAAGGTATTATTTCCACATTTTTCCTTTTATAAAATTATTCCCATGATGGTGTACTTGGTTATATATATTTGACTTTGTAGATGTGAACATTACATATTAATGACAAGTATTTTATGACCTAGGTCCTACAAAGATTAATTTCTCCATTTTTATTATTTTTATTAATACAACTACAAGGTTAAATGAAAATTCTATTTAAGTTGAATCTTTCATTAGGATGTTGTAATTATTATGCGGTGTTCCACATGTACACAGTGTCTTGTCTTACATTGAGGAAAAAAATGATAGGATTCAGATACTTAATATAGGTTCCATATACATTTAAATATTATATGAAATATAGTTTAATTAATAGTTCAAATTCTTCTTATTAATTTTTTCTATATAATGTGTTTCTTTGTATTATTATTTTTGTTACTATATTTGAGTAATTGAAATTAAATTTCTAACTAGTTGTGTATATAATGTATTTTATATGTGTTGATTTAACTATCATTTAGGTACAACATTGTGTCGATGTTGAAATAGATAAAATTTTATGAGGTGAAAAACATTCAAGAGGTGAGTAACAACTAGATTGCGAGGAACAAATATAAAAATATAATATTAAAAAAATACAGGCTTTTGTAGTGTTATAATGATAGAAGAGATTATTACTGAAAAATTTAATGGTTAAATATTCAGGGTTAGATTGAATGCATGTTTTCAATCTGTTAACCCCAATTTTTATTTTTAGTAGTTATAACAGGTTCAATACAAGATTTATAATGTTGATCGATATAGATTCATGTCAAAATGTTGTTCTAGAAATTATGGAAATTGTTTTGGATGAAATTATTGTAATATTATGGTATATGTTTTCTATTTTACAAAAAATAACAAATTATTGATTTACTATTCATTGAAAAATTTCATTTATTGGAATTTTATTAAATGAATTTTTAATTTATCGTCAATGGAATGTCAAAAATAAAATTCCAAAAATGTTATAAAAACATTATCTTAGGGATTCTAAGAAAGATTTAAACCCCACCCACATTGAATAATAAAAAATAATGTCAAACGAGAAACATAATATGATTTTTTTCGTATATATGAGTAAGAATTTAATTTAAATTGTAGGATTTTTTCTACTATTTTTTATTAAATGCATTAATAATTTTATTCAATAATTTTATTTTTTGAAATATTAATGTATTTTATAAAAAACCTACATTAATCTAAATCACCATACCACTAATTTAAATCCAATATTTCATACTCTTGAGTTTAATAAATTGAGTGTATTTCAAATATATAATAATGATTTTATGTGATATAAAATATATATATATAATTACGTTCCTTTTTTATATGTAGATTGATAAATCCAATTCCATGATTCATTTATCCAACTTCATTTGTTATAGGATCATGTAAATAAAAAGGGAAAAATAGTATATTAAAACACACATTTTTTTGGGAATCAATTTTTTGTATGAAATATTAAAAATTCAATCCAATTAAAAATTGAATTATAAAACAATGAATGATTTCATTCATATTTTTTATCGTTATTATAAATAAGAATCATTACCTACTATAGATAATTAATGACTAATTTATATGGATTTGAAAAATCGATAATTATATGGATGTGGAGAAGTTCAGGTTTTAGTGTATTGAAATTAGAATTCATTGATAATCGAATGAAATAGGTTGATACTATTGATAAAATGAAAAATATTCCAGCAAAGGAGAATACACTAATGGGGAAGAATTTCATGTTGATGAATTAAAGCAGTTTATTTGTAGAATTCAATTAAAATAATCAACACATAAATAACCACAATATAATGATCTGCACTCTTAGTTTTGTGGTTTTCCATTCCCCTCAATGGACTTCCTTACAAGAGATAATTATTTTTCTGAGAAATAAAATATACAAAATGTGAATCAAATAACTACTGATATTTTCTTTATATGAAATGTATACTGAGTAAAATTGAATATAAATTTTATATATCAAAACCTACATATTTCCTTGTTATGAGAGGTTTAATATATAATAACCTATCCAATAATCTATAAAATAATCATCTTCCAAAAGATCATGTGATAGAAAAAATTCACATAGCTCATGTGTTGTCCTTAAGATTCTTCTTATCCTTAATGTTCTTGATGTTAAAACTATTGAGCTTAATATTATATCTTCCATATATTTGTGGTTTATCTTTATAAAGATACATGATGACAATGAAGGAATGCCTTTCCAATTAATTTTATACGAGAAACCCATTATAATTATTGAAAGTGTTATGAAATGAGGTATGTTAATAGATAAAGGGAAATATAATGGGAAATGTAATATTCAGTCAAGATAATCTAAAGGATCTACTATTAGATCCAAATGAAATACTGAGGGAACCATTACCCCACCATTTACACTACTAAATATATTAAAATTATAAGTTTATATAGTTAGAAAATTATAATATTGAAATATATCCTTAATTGATAATCGATAAAAATTGTTTAGAGTGGTCCTTCACTACTATATATTCACATATATTCAATGGTACACTTTTTCAATATAAAAAAAACCCATTGATAAAGGACATTATTAATACAATGCAAAGTAAATGGACTCTCCGAGTAGTTATAACTCAATGAGTGGTGAAGAATCAATGTAATATTAAATCAAACTCAGGGTCAAATTCGATTGGGAGTGAATTTATAAAGGTATTATATTAATATTTCATTAGTGAGAGTACTTAAAAGGGGTATTGTTGTAGATTTACTATTAAACCAAAATGGGATCTTGAGACCCAAAAATTGTCCTTTGGGTCATTGGGCCTCTGGAAAACCAATGATGGTCCCAAGGACATCATGTTAGAGCAGTACCTGAACGATAGATGATAAAACATACTAAGGTGGGACCTGATGATCATCTTTATTTGGAGGTTCAATAATGAAGTGGCTAGCACGTACCTGTTAAAGACCCAGATAAGGGAATTTTTCAATAGATAACAATGAATTTGTTATTAAGACAAAATAAAAGTGTGACGAATGCAGGATACAAGGAAGGGGTTGTTTCAGTGATGGGTCTTAGGTTTTAAGACTATAGGATTTGTATTATACCATTATTCCACTAATATTACATGTTATTTTATCGCCTTATGCCACTAGGAATTCAAGCCATGTAAGTGTTCCCTCACAACCTTGTTAAAATTGGGGATTATCCAGAAAAAAAAAATTAAAAATCTATTGAATTTAGGATATTTGCATTCATGAAAACTATAAGACTAAATAAATGTATCTTTATTAAAGATAAAAAAATCAAATTGAAGCCTTTATATTATCAGCATTTTTTTCATTGATAATGTTTATCAATTATTAATTTTTTTAGCATTGATAAAAGTATTTTCTTTATCAAATCCTTTTATAGTACTCACAAAAATGAAATTTAATGTTTTAATTTATATATACAGATTAATTTATTTTTTTACCTACATAAAAATTAGTATATATAAAAATTATTATTAATCATATTTTCATAATTTAAATAAGTATATACTTATCAAATTTATATAAATAAATAATAAAATTTATAATATATTATAATAAATTAAAAATGTATATGTAAGTATAATATATAAAAACATAATTTATGTATACATATATGTATATTAATTTAATTAATATAATAGAAATATATATATTTATATAAATACAGTATATATAAATATAATTTATTATTCATTTATTATTCATTTAATCACACACAAACACACACACACACACACACACACATATATATATATATTTATACACACATGTCAGTTTGTATTAAAATATAGGGATCAGAATGATAAAAATATGTTAAATATCCTTCATATTGGTATTTATATGTTGATATTATCATTAAAAAAGTTTAAATATAGTGATAAATTTACAATATATAAACATATATATGTGTGTATTTATTTTTGTATATATATTTATGTATACGAATTTATTCATGTTTTGGAGTGTGTGTGTGTGTCTATATATGTATGATTGTGTATGTGTGTATATTTGTAAGTACGAGTTTATGTGTGTCTGTGTGTATTTATGTGTATATGTATATGTGTTTATCTATGTGTTTGTACCATTGTATGAGTGTATGTGTATGTGTATGTATTTGTATGTGTATATCTATGTCTATGTATGTGCATGTGTGCTTATGGTAGTTTGTGTGTTTGTGATTGTATTTTTTTTATGTATGTGTATTCATTTGTAGGTATCTGTAATTATGTTCATGTATATTAGTGTGTTTATGTATGTATATGTATATGTACATCTATATATATGTATATATGCTCATGTATGTGTATGTATGTGTTAGTATTTGAATGATTATGTGTATTCCTATGTATATCCAAATATGTGTATGTGCATGTTTATGTTTGTATGTATGTGTATGTGTATGTTCGTGTGTATGTGTATGTGTATGTATGTTATGTGTATGTATGATTATGTATATGAATATATCATTATATAATATGAAAATTCATTTGTTTTTTCTCTTTGATATATATCATTATAATGTGTGTGTTTCTGTTTATTTATTTATACTTTTTATATATTCATTCATTTTTAATAACAATTATTTATGTTTTTCAACTTTTCCATTTATTCATTTTTAGTTGTAATTTTTTTTTAGTTTACGTTTCTATTCATTTATTATTTTTATAATTTACTAACATTCTATATTTATTTATAAATTTTTATTGATTACTACTTATTGTTTTTAATATTCTTTCAATTTATGTAATTGAAATTTATTTTTTTATATTTAAATCATTCTATAATTATAATTTATTCATTTTTAATTTGTAATTTATTGAAAATCATTTGTTTTTATATGTATCTTTTAATAATTATTCAATTTCATATCTATATTTATTCATTTTTAATTTTTTGGAAATTTCTATTTTTATTATTTTTAAAAATTTAAATATATTTTTTAATTTCGACAGATTTTATTTTTAAATTTTAATTATTTTTAATATTTATAAATATAATATTATTCTTTGACTTTTATTAATTTTTTTTTAATTATTCATTTTTAATAATTATTCATTTTTTATTTTTTCAATTTAATATATTTGAAACTAGTTCATTTTTAATTATTAAATTATTTTTGATCAATGATTTTTTAATTTATTCATCATTAATATTTAATTATAAATTTTTATATATTAATATATAATATTGTAAATAATTTTACAATATATATAATTACTTTTTTTTGTTTTGTGACATATAGATATTTAAACAATAATTTATTACACTTTTTTATTTGATAATTTTTTATAAATATTTTGTATTTAAATGATATTTTTAATATTAATTCATTTTTATTTTAATATTTATACAATTTTTTTAAAAAATATATATTTGATGATTTTTTTTATTTTTTGTTTTTGTTTAGATTACTCTTTTTATTTATTAACTTCAATTCAATTTCAACTTTTTTTGTTTCATTATAAATATACATTTATAAATTTATTTTGTATTATTAAAAAGTTATTCATTATTTTGTGTGTGTTTGTGTGTTTTAATGCATCTATATATTTATGCGTGTATGCGTGTGTATGTGTGTTCAAGTACTTCATATTATTTTTTAAAATATATAAATAAAATACATAAAAATATTAAATGTAACAATTTTAAAAATATATTTGATAATATTTCTAATATTTATATTTAAATTATAAAATATAGTTTTTGTTGAAAATGTTTTTTATTCAATTAATAATATTTATTTAAAATACAACTAATAGTATTTAAATACATTATTTATAATGCTAAATATTTATACATTAATATATTCGATAATTTTTTAAAAAATTAATAAATTTAAATACCATTATAGATTATATTTTACATATATATTTAATTTTATATTAACATAAATAATTAGTAATTTATTGTAAATATTTTATATTAAATTTTATTTGTAATGTTTATTTAATTTTATTTCAATATTTATTCACTTAAATTATTATATTTATTAAATTTTTTATAATATATGATATTAATAATATATATTCATTTTCTAATATTATTATAATTTATTCATTTTTTATTATAAGATATCATTCTATTTTATTATTTATTAATTTTTTATATGATTTCATTTGTAGTATTTATATTATTTATCCATTTTTAATATCGATTCATTTAATAATTTTATAATTCCATCTATTTTTAATATTTATTTATACATATTTATTTATTAATATAAAATATGTTTTATTTGATTATAATTTATATAATTTTTATTTTTTAATATTAATATTATCATTCTTTTTATTATATATTTTTACAACAATAATTGATTTATAAATTTTGTAGGCTTATTTTTTAAAATTTATGTATTAATATTTATCGAGGTTAAATATTTTCTTAAATATCAGAAATAAAAATATTTATTTATTTTGTCAGTGCTCATTTTATCATTGATAAATCTTATGTTTACCAATGCTAGAATTATCACTGACTTCCAAAAGCCCAATGGTCTGATATTGATATTTATTTTTTGATAATATCTCATTTTAAGGGTTGAGGGGGAACCCTTACATGACTCATATTCCCTATGGCTAAAGGCTCATACATGACCTGAAGGCCTAGTGGCATAAGGCTCATACATGAACTTTTAAGGCATAATACCTTACTACACATTTGAAATACCCCTCACCAATATATGCATCGTTGAAGGTGTCTATCTCCCCACCTCCAGTGATGGATGGCTTGCTTTCCCTTGTGTAGACCATCATGGTGCTTGGAACTAATGGTAATTATCAAACCATTTTTTTCTTCCAACTTTGTTATATATTCTATATTAAATTCTTCTCGGTCTAAATAAATAGTGGGGCCTTCTCTTCTGTGGCCTTCTTGGGAACCTCTTGGCCTTTTGTGGTCTAGTGGCTCGAAGGTCCTTTTTGTGGCCCAATGGCCTTTGGTGGCCTGAAGGGTCTGTGGCCTAAATGCCTTAGTGGCCAAAAGACCCTATGACCGGTAGGCCCATACAAGTGGGCTGAAGGCCCAATTCAGATGAATAGTTCATGAAAATACAGAAAGTGATATTGGACCTACTATAGTAGTACTATAGTAATCTGGAAATTCTTCATCACCCGGATTTGATCCTGGACCTTTTGGATGCCATAAAGGTGCCTCTAAGACTTGGGTACAACCTCATTGTAATGTTATTAATGAAAAATTCATCATTAATAGGTGACAAATGTTTTATCCATTAAAAATATTATTTTACAATCATTTTTATCATTTATGATGTGATGACTTTATTAGTGTATGTTTTAGTGAAAATAAAATACATCTTTTTCAGTGCATATTAGTTTATAACTCATAAATATACCTTTTTATATATTTTATTTTTTTATTTCTTATAAAATTTTTTTACTCTCATTCAAAATAACCTTAACACTTATCATTGCTCACTCATACATTTTAATCTCTCATAGAAGTCGATCCTGGTTGTGACACTATATAAAACTTTTATAGAATCAAGACCCAGAAAACAAATGGTGTGTTATTTGGTTATTGACTTTAATAATTTTTCACATATATCTCACGGGTTTTGGAATTATTTTAATATTCCTCTTCCTAAACAATATGGTGGGCACGCGACACCGCAATTCGTACCACCCTATTTTTAGTCAACCCTCCCATCATACAACATTATACAATCTATTAGCTTCCATGGATATTTTAATCCACCACCAATCCTCAAGCCCCAAGATGATAACTTCAAACTATTCATATCCATTTAGATTTAAATGGATATTTGAATATGGATACAATTATAGTTTAGATATATATTGGTTGTGCTTAATAAATAATTTTAAAAATAAATCTCAATAAATAATTTACAATAATACAATATGATAGTTTTAATCTGTATAATAAATAATAAATTTATGTACTTTTTCCTATAAAATTTAAAGTAATTTGTTGAAAATTATATTAATTAAATTGGTTAGTGTGACTAATTTAGTGTTATCATGGTAATCAATATTATAAAAGAAGAATGGTTGACAGTAGAAATATTCATCTAATGAAAACAGTTTTCAAATACCATAGTAAAATAAAATTTGATTATATTTAAAATCAGATTATTTTTTAGAAACACATCTCTACATTTACCCCTTCTATGGTAGAAATTATGAGAATGAATTCCCCCTAAATCCCATATTCAAAATGCCCTTGGATGGTGACTAAAATTTTGGTTAGAATAAAAAAAATCTGAGGTATTTCCCACATAATTTAAGTTAATTTAATGTGATAAGAAGAGAAACACCAATAAAAACCTGCAAATATAAATAATTCACGATCCCGAAGAATAGAATACAATAATTCATTTCATGAAATAAATAATAAATCAAAAAAAATTCCAAACTTTCTCGTAGGAATTATCTTTAATGAAAACACTCAACTCTATGCTAGTTTCTACCATTTAGATCACCAATGTCATCATGTACAACTTAAAATAATTTATAATCATGTATTGTGAGAATAACATGTATACTCAGTAGGATCCTACTTATTACATCCCATGAAAATGTGAGAAAAACATACTAATGCTCTTGTGAGTGATGAGAAGAACCAACATTCACCTACTTGGTCAATTACCCATTTCTAGCCACACTGAGGATCACTCACCATGTATCAAATCTAAGTATAACAACATATTATCAAAATAATATAATCATAGATGACTCATAACCACATCCCCATTAGTTTTCTAGTCTCACACCCCAAAATTAAACATCATTTTCTCCTTCATCTTCATGCATGATGTGGGTTGGGATGCATCCCTATCTACCCAAACATAAGGAAGGTGAGACAACTCATATTGGAATCATGGAGAACTAAATATCTCATCACATCAACATATATCACTTAAGAAAAATAAAATTAGAGTATAATGAACATAAAGGAAATCAATCTTGTTCCCTCCTCCTACCATGCATGACCCCCACCACATAACCATTATCCCATCATTTCCAACTCATTGGGTACAACACATGGAACTTCAAAACATTTTATGATCGTTCTAATCTCAGGCCATCACAACCTATCTATGGATAATGGTATGGTGTAGGAGAGTTTGTATTCTTCCATCCTCTATCACCAACCCAAATGCTGCAAAAAAACATAGAACCAAAATATATGGAGTCGATATAAAATAATTGTGTCTATAATTAATCAATTTTATTGCAATATTTAATGAAAAACCACTCTAACTATATTGATTATGTTATTTTATTATGGTTCAATCCATTCTTTAGATTTTATAATCATAATTAAACAATATCATAATAATTTCTAACTAACATTATTCATTTCTATCCCATTTATACAAACCAAATTTTTATTAACATCCCATTATTTTTTTTAGAATATTATTCTATGCTATTATACATCAACAGTCAATTAATATTATTTATCACTACCATTACCACATTATATTATCCAAAAAAACTTATCTTAATGCATCAATATTACATTGTCCATTATCATCATCTTTCATGGATAGATTATTTAAATAGGTCATTTAATTATGGGCTCTATTTTTTATTAAATTAGGAAAATTTATCCCAATATTAAGATACCAAAATAATTTATTCTTATATTTCACAACATTATAAATTATAATTAGAATGAATTCAAAGGAAATTAGTCCACAAATATAATGATGGGGTCATATTAAAGACTAAACATGCAATTGTTCTCTAAAAATTATGAATTCTTACCTATCTTATAGATATTGATTATCTTAAATAACATTATCTATATAAATTTTATATCATATTTATTACCATATTTATCTTATGTAGTCTTGAAATTTATTTTGGAATAAAAATATTACTGTTCATATATGAAAACAAACAAAAAATGTAAATAAATCACATATGAAACACTTACCTCTTCATTCATATTCATTTTTCTATATTTTATCTTCTTATTTAAGTTCGTCTTAGTTACATGATGAAAACTATATCTTGAAAAACTCATAATTTACATTAAAATAACATAGTATGTCTCGAATCCCATACCATTGAATAGAGTGTCAAAATTCATTATAGAATGAAAAGAATATAGAGAAGTAATAATTTTACTATAACACAAGGAAAATTATGGAACTAATTTGGAACGATATAAGGCCATCCATTTTGATATTTTTAACACACATAGTATAAGGAAAGACTAAGAAGATTTTAAAAACAGGAAAATCTGGATTTTATTCTAAAAAACTGTAATACATATCATTGGGAAGATTCCTTAATACTCAACCAAAATTTCCATTTTAATCAAATCTAATTTCAGTTTTATTTTAATTAACCTCACAATACCCAAAAAAATCAATCTCCTATAAATTAAAAATTCAATTAATTAATTAAATAATTTGATAAAAGATTTAAAACAATGATTTCTCATTATGTTTTACATTTATTTAAAAAAAATCATTATTTAATGTATCTGGTTAGAAAACATGAAACCAATATAATAGAAGTTACACCATTTTGTGAGAATGGTTCCTTTTCTGAGGCTATATTCAAATTACCCTTATCTGAATTAGTGATGGAGAACCATGCGTATGAATTTATCTACCCATAAATGGGAAATGGAATACCCACATGTGATGCAAGATAAATAAGATCATCCTTTATATAGAAATTTTAAAATTATTTTTACCATTACACTAGGTTTATGTAACCCTTAGATAATATATGAATGACTTTCATGCATACAAAAAAACTAAAAAGACACGTATATAAACAAGCAAATTACCCGCTTTTGAGAAGAAAAAAACTCACCTTACCTTCACATAGGGCTTAATGGTAACCTCGAATGGCCACCAAAACCTCCACTATGGTGTATAGAGAAATAAATCACTATTTTTTCCATATTATCTAATTACCACGACATAGAATCACCCCACATCTCATTTCACCAATTAATAAACGCCCATCCTTATCATTCCACATCATGCTAACACACCAAATACCCTAGGTGTTATATCATTACTTGTTTCACATAGGTGAAGCACCAATCCAAAAATCATAGTGAGGTGGCCACCCAATCCGTTACAATCCTCATAGTGTTACCAATACCATGAATCCAACATTGAAATCACAAAACATCGAAAATAGTCATCACCACTCCCATGGTAATAGTGTGGTGACATTTAAGATAGCCAGAAATATTCTATAACTTCAAGAGTTTCCATAAACTCATTCGTGACACCTCCTATAATTGGGAAAATAGAATGGAATAGGTTGGTAGTTTATACGTTAATAGATTAATAGTTAATATTCTTCTACAAATTCATTCTTAATTAATATATCTGATATAAATATTACATTCATTAAATATTGAATACATATATAAAAAACATCATAACTTTTAGTTTGTTGATTAATTTTTTTAAAATATGAATATTATTGAATAAATTAAGATGGATGTGAAAAAATGATCGAATTCTAGTCATATGAAAAAAAGTCTAAAATGATGAGGTAATAGAGTTCATCCTATTTGTAAAAGAGAAATTTTATAAACCTTTAAAAATCTAGTATCTATGTATACATTATTGTTATTCATTCAATTTTTTTTCCAACAGTGCATAAAGAACACATTATATTTAATTGAATAGATTATAGTTATAATTTTTTCCCTAAACATAGCTAAGATCTAAATATAGATAAAGACTGGGATAGCTCTACGAAATTTGGATCTTCGGATTTGATTACAAGTTTAATTAATAATGAAACTTCTATCAAATAAATTATTACATGTTTAAATTATGTTGAATATCATATTGAGGAAACAAAAAAATCGAGAAATACAACCTTAATGACGATCCCAAAATATATTAGAAGTCAAATAGTTAAAAAATGACACCATTGTATGTTTGTTGTACTAAATATGCAACATTATCATCTATAATAAATTTATATAATGTAAAATACATAAATGGATAGTGATAAACTATTTTTAAAAAACAACATTCTTTCATGAATAATATGCTACTAGAAGACAGGAATCCTAATTGTCAAATATATGAAGCTAAATGAATGTTACGTTTTGTGGGTATAATCTTTGAAATAATACATGATTATCCAAATGATTTTTGATTAATTTTATTAGTCATGGGTAACTTAAAATATTCCCAAAGTGTGTTGTTATACTATATAAGTATGTAAAATCCAGTCCCCCGTAATTTTTTTTAAAATTAAAAAAATTACAAGGTTTAGACCCCTATAAATATGTGAGGATTCGATGAGTAAATTGATTTGGCGTGCAGATAAAATAATTAATGATGGGAATCATCACCACCAAACAGACTCACCTTAGGGGATTTCAATTGTTCTTATGTATCCCAGATCGATAAATTATAAAAAACTGCTTTATTCCACTTTGTAAATATGAAATCACACCCTTTTGTTTATAAAGTTAAACTCATATTACAAGGAATGATATATTGGAAAATTAGATCATTCGGCTATAATTTTTACTCACGAGTAAATCAATTTTTTGTCTCAATATATATCAATTCCAAATCAACCACGCAATGATATTGATATTAATTTAACTCCATTAATCAAATATCACAATTTAATTTTGAATTCATGTGTTCTATTATACTATTCTTAAAGAAATTAATATATCACATTTAGGAACAATTATAAATGATGATAAATAGATTTATTGATAATAGATATTTTTCAGGATATATAATTAAAGGAATATTAGGGTGTCTTGAATTTATATAATTAGTAATGTTGTAAAATTTTTATATAGATTTTTTTTCTACGGATTCATAAATTATTACACTGAAAACATAAATAATGATCTTAGAGAAAATCTTTCTATTAGAGCTTAAAATAAGTTAAAAAATATATCCACTAATAATTTATAAATATTTTGAAATTTTAAAGGATATTGTCACCAGTTTTAGAAAACCATTTTTCAAAAATTGTTTTGAAAACTGGATGGAAAATGAGATAATTTTATTTATATTTTATGTAGTTGTATTGTTTTTAGATTTGAAATTTTTTGATGTCATGAATTTTTTAAAAATTTATATGTGAATTTTTCATTGTAACAATACTAAACTCACCAAAAAATGATGAAATTAAGGATATGTTATATATGGTGTCCATGAGAATAAGGGATGTGTTTGATCCAGTTAACGACGAGAGGAAAAATTTTCTTCCTCCACTATCTTACAATATTTATATGAAATATATATATCATATTTCCTTCTTTATAAATGATATAAAGATTCTATACTGGTATTCATCATATATCAATGTTATCATGTCAATGGCTAGTATGAAATTAAATGGACCAATATAACATTAATTTCATGTTTTTTTGTCATATTTTATACATGTTTCTTTGCATTATATTTTTACTAAAAATTTATGACACACATTAAATTAGTTTTCATTATTTTAAAGAGAGATGTGAATGAAATTTTTTTGAGAGGAAAATATACCATCAATGAAACGTGATATTATTTTCATGTTA
The DNA here is from genome assembly GCA_963277665.1 of Viscum album. Classification (NCBI taxonomy): domain Eukaryota; kingdom Viridiplantae; phylum Streptophyta; class Magnoliopsida; order Santalales; family Viscaceae; genus Viscum; species Viscum album. The sequence continues at coordinate 694,604,920 of OY728152.1, forward strand.
TATGAATTCGATATGTTCTTACCACAAAAATTCTCTAATATAGTGGTTCACTTGATAGTTTAATTGGTTGGAATGATCTGATTATGTTGTCATGTTAATTATAGATTGATGTACCCCATTGAATGGTATAAATTGTTTTCATGGATGGGCTAGAAATTGAATTTATAATTAATGTTCTAATGAAAAAATATATATTTTTGAGGAATCCATTTAATTTTTACCTTATACTTGTCCGATATGAATAGTATTGGTCTTCCAAAATCCCAATACAATGGGTTAATTCTGGGAGAATTAATTTATAGAAGATATGTTTTCACAATTAACATTAATAAGAAAGAGTGGGATGATATTTAAAATTTATATAATATTTTAGAGGTTGTTCCATTTGTTGAATCCCATTAATTTATTTTTTCATCATTTGAATTGATCCAGGGTTGACAAAATGATATCAAATAAACATAATCAATAGTTTATAGGATGGTTGTTATACTATATGTTTATTTAGACATCTTAAAATCAAAATTCATTTTTATAATGAATTTAATGTATAATTATGTGACCAATTTTCCATATATTATATTATAATGATTATGTAATTATGATTATAAATTCTATATAATGGGATGATATAAATGAATTATAATGAAATATTGTGGAATTAATATTATAGAGGAAATGATAGAAGTATCTAGTAAAAATGATAGAAAAATAATTTACATGAAAATGTTATAGTTTGGCATCATTTAATTAATATTGGAGTTTAATTAAACAATATTCTAAGTTCCTATTTTTCATTGAAAATGTGTTGATAATAGGAGTGAAACCAAAATTGAAGAGTTGAGAGATGTGAATGTTTATTAGAGTACTGAAAGATAGTAGGGTAAATTGTTCATAATGATATAAAAAATGTACACATATTTTATATCCCTACTATTATAAATAGAAAGAGGTCAATTATTTGTTATCAAACAAAACCATTGTAGGATAAAATATCAATTTCATTGAGGATGAACCTTTCACTAGGGTATAACCTGAATTTCAATGTGATGACAATATACATGGAGTCTTTTATTTCATAGGGGATCACACAGAATGGATTTGGATACTTGATAGAGTACAAAATCATGTAAATAATTAAAAATCATTGTTAAATGAAAATGTTAAATGTTTTTTAATTTACAATTTATTTCCTCATAATACAATTTGTAAAATAATACATTTATGTAATATGAATTAAATTTATAAATACTTATATAAATAATTATTGACCCCCAACAAGATTATAATCCAAATATAATAGAATAACATATTGATAATGTGGAAACTAATGAAATTTTATATGGTGAAAATACTTTTTTAAAAAAAATATAGGAGCATTATAGCATGATGTTTTAATCAAAAATTATTTGGGTGAGAAGAAGAGGCATAAAATTTTATGTCGGATAGAATACACACAATTACCAGATTGACCCCAAAAAGTCTATTTTCATTAGTTACATTATGTTTACCAATCAATTGCACTTTTCGATTAATGTGAATATCTTGAACGACGTTGTGACTACATTGAAAAAAACTAATTTGGAATGACATTTGTGTTTATTAATGATATAATTTATTTAAATTACTAAAAAATAAAATAATGTAATAGTTATTTAATATTAATTATACCTTATATATTATAATTATGATTAATTATTATTGAATTAAACTTGTATTAATTGTATCTATATAGTCACATAGAGCCTTTAAAAAATCATAAGTAGAATCACTAGATGGATGACAGAGAGAAATTAATCCCCACCCACCAATTTAATATGAACATATGATGAACAAAAAAATATAGATTTCATTATTTTGTCATCATGAGGAGGAATAATTTTTCGTAAATTTCTATCATAATCATTTTAAAGGTTATTAAATTTGTTAATGAATTTGATTTATAATTTTAAATTTATTAATATAAAAAATAAATGAGTACAGAAAGATTAAAGTGTGTATCAAAACAAATTTACCCATTCCATAATGAAATAATGGGGCATTATTCACTTGAAAAAATAATAATTTTTTTCAAATAAATATTAATTATTTTATTTAATATGAAAAAGTATCACATTTATTTTCCCTTATTTATTTAAAAATTGAAAACTGATAATTCAAAGACTCTTCTATTACACATATGGACCAATTGTAATATGGTAATGTAAATTATGAGGGACATGTAGATAGTGAAAACACACAAATTGTATGGGAATCTTGTGTAAGTACGACAAAATAAAATAAATATTCATAGAATAATTATTATATATCAATGAATAATTATTTTATAATAATTTTTATCCAGTTTATAAATAATAATTCCTTGAAATTGTAATATATAAAATATTATTTTAGTGGACATTAAGAGACAATAATAATATTTCTTCATCATAGGTTAAGATTTTATAGTGTTTCCTCAAAAACAATTTGAGAAATAAAATACAATGTGGGACAATGGTAGGAAATTTGATAAAATTTCATCCAAAATATATACATTAAAATAAAATTTTAATTGGTAGTCTTAATTGTTCGACACATAAATGATAACATGTAATGGTTAAGAAACAACACACCATAAACTACTACCTGTAGAGAAGTCCCCCATCATTGAGGCAATCCATTCCGATCAACGTTTTTCCTTACTCTAGGTAATAAATTTTTTCCAATTTGCTTCTATTGATTGTAAATAAAAAATAATACAAATACCTTTTAAATACCAAAATTATACAGTGTGAAATTAATGGTGATTTTTATCTATCATCACCCACCCATCACCTTTTGTGGGGGATTATTAAAAACTACCCAATGATATATTTTACATTTAAATCAACGACTTAAAGATCACATGAGAGTATTTATATGTCTAGATAATAATAAAATCACTTAGTTACCTATTTCCCTTATTGATACAGATGTTCAAATATTCAAACTTATTATTGGAACATTAATTTCATGACAGTTTATTCTCCTCAAGAATCATGATGATCATATGGAATGTACATTAAAAAATATTTTTTATATAAAATATTTAAAAATAAATGAAAAATGTTCTTAACTAAGTAAATTTATTATAGATGGATAAAATTAAATGGAAATGGAGGGTTGAAACCAAATAAGCTAAAATATCATCGAATAAAAGAAAATTACCTTCCACGGGTACCTTAATCCTTCTAATTCAACTTCAATATTTACTATTATATCATATTTATGTGGATAGAATTTTCAAATATGATAATATAACATACATGTAATTTCATGAGAAAATTTATGAAGACTCTATTCTAGAAATGTTTTTTCTGGGGAACAAAAATGACATTCTCAAGAATCATGGGATGGGGGACTTAGTTGTGGATTTATACATGAGGTGAATCATTATAATATATATTTTAATTAGTTTATATATAATGTAAGTGATAATTAACTACTATCCATATTTTATATAGGTTTATATATCAGTACAATATAATTGGATGTCCCTATAAAGAAAAATTTCCACTCATTGGTGCTAATATCACTTATATAGCAAATGAATCAACCAAAAATGTACATTACTTTTTCATTAATTTTTGGATAAATTTTTTTTTGAAATATTAGATTGCTATTTATATCAATTTGTATTCTCTATGGATTTAATTTTTTCACAAAAAGTGTAGATAGCAAATGAATCAACCAAAAATGTTATCCTCTATCAATTTAAATACATTGTAATAAAAAATTGACAAATAAACATAAAATAATATTTTTTATATTATATTTTAATGATAATTTTTTTTATGATTCAGCTATGTTTAAATATCATAAAAAACATGTTATGAGGATGAATTGTGAGCACTAGAAGCCTATATATTTTAAAAACTAGAAACACATTATGATATATATGGTAATATGTAACTATAAAAATATATATAATAATAGATTACATATTTTTTCGTCATTTCTGTAGTGTCTAAAATAAATTTATATTGATGATTTTGGTTTATACATCTGTAAAATTAATAATGATATAATATTCCATCAACAAATTAATACCCCCGATGAGGTATTTGAAATGATTATTTCAATTTAATTTAAAGTATATATTTAATTTTTCTACTAATATTCTTCCATTACATCATAGACTAATGACCATCCACGCATTCAAAAGTGGATGTGTTTTATTTAAATATATGGCGGTAGGTTACATGGTGTTTAAATTTTGAAGACATCATGGAGAGGTTATTTCCTACTACTTATTTAGTTTATTTTAATTTAAAATTATCTATTTATAAATTTTTTAATTTTATTTTCAGTTTTATATAATATTACCATAGTTAATTTTCAATTATATCTTGATGTGTGGTTTTCATACAAATTTTTCTAGATGCATTTTTTGCATATAAATCGAATAAAATGAATCTATATATATTATTTGATCTTTTTTAGGGATAAAATCATTACCATAATGATGAATCCTAAATTATAAATGGGATTTTTTTATCATAGAGTTGGATTGTGAAAGGGAAATGGAATTATCCATCATGAAGGACCATTAATAATGTATGGAGGTCGTTCATTCTCTTTATAGGCCTAAACAAGTCGATAAAAATTCATGTTGATGGATTAAGTATCGATGATGAACGAAGGTAATATTTCATTTTTCTCCATATTTATTTATTTTCATTATTTGTTATATATATTACAAATATAGATTAATTGAATTTCTGTTTCAGCATAATCCCTTTTAATAACCTGAATGTGAGACAAATTTTTGTTTTACTAATATAAAATCACGTTATATAATTTAATATAGTTGGTGATTTTGGAATAAAACTATCAACTATATAAATTTATTTCTCATGTATTTGGGTTTCTTTAAAAAAAATATTCCATAATGATTTACATAAATATTTATGATTAGCCATTCTTCTCATGGTGCCATTTTAGCTCAAAAATGAATCATATAGAAAAAATGGTAAATGAAAAATTGATTGAAATGTTAAATTAGGAAAAATATAAAAGGTTCATTTGTGAAATATAGAAATCAGTCACACATCAATAAAATTCATCATGTATTCGGTAAGACACTACGTACATGTTTTCATTTAAAATTAACATTTTAGTTCAAAATGTATATCACAAATACAAAACCATGAATGCATTATTGTAATTTATAAATATTTTTGGTATGTGATATGTAATTAATTTTGTATATTTAAGAATTAACCACCAATAAATTAGATATATTGGTTGTTCTGTATGAATAAATGTTTATGATTTAATTTAGATGTGTAATTTTAGTTTCTAATTCATACCACATACTCAGAACAGAGAAAACATACAAGGATTCTATTGATAAGTTATTCATTTTATCAAAGAATAATTTTTTAAAAGTAGGAATTAAATAAACATCATATAACACCTTTTATTGTCATATTGACTTAAAATGCATGTTTTCCTTTTAAAAGTGATATTTTATTCTAAATCAGACATCACATAGTAAAAAATATGAAAATTCCTATAGGTTAAATTATTAATTTAAAAAAACTATCATTTAATCAACTATTATCTGTATAGATTAACCTCAGGAAAATATGATATGTGTTGTGGCAGGAATTACTGACTGGACCTGATTTCATTTAAAATGAAATTTCATTAAAATCATGCATCACATAAAAAATTAGAAAAAAAACTATGATTGTCCTATTATTTTATAAAATTTATTCTAGATATTTTTTTAAACATAAATAATTAAAAAAAATTAAATCCAACACATGGTGTCACAATTTTGACCGAAAGAACAAGTTTTATGTTTAAAAGTGAAATTTCAGTCCCAAAATTGAATCCCATACTCAAAACAGATCAAATGAAATTGGACAGTATTGATAATTTATTAAAATTATATTTGATTCATTAATGATGTGTAGTAATTAAACTCAATTCAAATTGATACAGGGTATGATTGGTATAATCTATAAGGTGTGATTTCATTAGAAATGATATTTTATTTCGAAACATGCATCACATAATCAAAACCAACAAAACTAGTAGGCATTTTTGAAATATTTTATGAAAATCATCTATGATTCATTTTTGGAATATAGAATTAATTGTACAATAATTTAACAAATTATACATATGGAATGACTAAAATGTTATTTTTTTATTTAAATGTTATAATTTAGTTCAAAATTCATGTTTCTTACTCAGAACCAATAAATTGTTCTCAGTACTTTTTTGATACATTATAAAAACAATTCATAATTCTTTTTCCACAAGAAGTAATCAACAATATTTCAATATGAGACATTGTGTGGCAGATATGGATGAAATTTTGTGCTTACATTTAAACCATTAATTTTATATCTATCTTGTGTTATATAATAAAACTAATAAAACACACTCAATTTTTTCGGATACATAAAAAAATAATACAGAAATATTTTTTCATGTTTGAGAATAAACCAAAAATCAATACAACTCACATCAATCTTACACATGGAGTTGATGGTATGACTGAATCTGCATGTTTTAATTTAAAAGTTATATTTTTATTCAAAATTATTATAATAAACATTAAACAATGAAAATAAAAACTAATTGTCCAAACAATTTTCTGAAAAATAAATAATTTGGTTTTATGTATAGGAATCACCCACACATCAATCCAAAACCTGATTCTTCCAGTATGAACAAAAATGAGCATTTTAATTTAAAATAGACATTTTATTTCAAAACATGCATAAAAAAACAAAAACTGAGAAAATTAACTATGACTGAATTGGAAATTTAGTATAAAAATCTAGAAATCAATAATTTATTCGTATTAATCAATCACACCGCAATCGCACACATGGTGTGGACAATATGAATGAAATTTCATGTTTTCATTTAAAAGTTTCATTTTAATTCAAAACAAAGTAAATATGAAGTTATTGTATAGATAATACTATAAATAATTCCATTATGATGTCTAGGAATTAACCGCACATCATTTTTACAAATCGTATGACAAGTGTAAATGAATGTGATTGTTTTAATTTAAATGTGAATTTTTAGTTCAAAATCCATGTCACATTCTGAATTTAAGAAAACAAACTCAAATTTTCCAAAACATTTATTATAGAGAACATCATTTAAATTTTTATGAATAAGAATCTAGTTAAATTAAATCGTACAAATAGTGTGGGAGGTACGATGGAAATTCATTTATTCATTTAAGATTTAAATTTTTTCTAAATTAATTTCATATAATGAATTCCATGAAAATATACTCTTATTTCTTAATACCGTACTAAAAATACATAATTCAATTTTGACTCTTAATAATAAACCATACATCGATTGGGCCATGTTGTGACTACTATTACTGAAAGTGTGTGTTTTTATTTATAAGTGAACTTATAGTTCCAAAAGAGTATTACATACCAATAATAATGAAAATTCAGTAATATTATATTTAAATTTTATAACAAATATCTATAATTCGTTTTTAATATTTTTAAATAAACATCACCAAAATCTGTTGCATAGTGTAGAACATATCACTAAAAGTGTGAATTTTAATTAGAAATTTACATTTTAGTTCAAAATTTACATCATATACTCAATACCTAAAAAAATCACTTCTATATTCATTATAAATTAGTAAGATAATATATAATTTTATTGGAATATATAGAAATGGACCACATTACAAACTAAAGAAGAGCAGCAGTTATGACCAAAAGTGTGTGTTTTCAACAAAAAATCATTATATAGTAAGAATTATTCATCACACTCTAAAAAATAATAATATTCACTTGTGTTGTCTTGATTTTTTTTATAAAAATATAAATAATACATTTAGAACATGTATAAATGAACCTCACATCAATTTGATAAAAGGTTTGACTGGTACGACTAAAAGTTATTGTTTTTATTTAAAAGTGACATATTGATCACAATGTAAATCACCATATCAAAACAAATGAATCATTATTTGATTTTATTGTTAATTTAAAAAAACCATAATTCATTTATGATGTATAGAAATCAGTTTCTTGTAAATCTAACACACATTGTGGCTGGTATAACCAAAATTCAATTAAAAATCAGAGAAAAGTCACCAATATTAGCTTGATATTTTTTAAAAATATCAATATTTTATATATTATGTTTACAAATCTACAAGATATCAATCTAGAAATTGTTTTCTCTTATGTTCATGAGATTTCATCATAATATTATAGTAGAGAAAACATATTTTGTGTGTCATATTACATTGTACATGGTTTGATTTATGTATTTTTTATCATTTTTATTTATGTATTATCATTTAGTATTCCTTGCGTCATTATTTTTTTACATTTATAAATTAATTTCTGAATAATATATATGGTTAATTTATTTATTTATATTATTACTAACATAATAATTATTTTTTATCACTCATCTTTTTTTCAATCTAGGGTGATGTGTTTGCAAACTAGTATTGTGATTATGATATATTGGAAGTTGGTCCCAATGAAATCACAATACTTTCCATCTGAGTCTACAACATGTTAATGATCATTTTAATTTTTTGTAAAAGGTAATTTTTGTAATAAATATTTTGTAAAAATGTAATTTTAATGTATTTAAATTAATGAAATACAAATTTTTAATTTATTTTTAAATTTAAGAAAGGTAGATTTATTTCAAATGATGTTATTATTTAAAAAAAAATTATTGTTGTGTTTTTTAAATATAACCACACACTATTGGAATTGGTATATTTTATTTTCCCTTCCAATAGTGTAGATAAAAGTTACTATTATCTATGGTAATAGAAGATATGATAAATATCCCCTTTGTTAATGTTTTTTTAGTGCTGACGAAGGTTTATTTATTCATTTATTTTTTTAGTATTGATAAAATCCAATGGATTTAAAGGGAACATCAAATATTATTTTTTATCACTGATAATAGTAATTTCCATCACTGATAAAAGTATGACATGTAATAGTGATTACTGATAATATTGGTCGTCAGAATGTAACTAAAAATCTCAATCATGATTTGTTGGGTGCCTCAATTATTAATGTATACATGATGTAATTTTTTCATAATTTCATTAGCCAATATAAATTTATTTTTAGACCCTTTTAATATTTAGGGTTTTTTGGAGTTGTCACATTATTACAAGTTCCATAGCACCCAATAATTTATATACTAAATATATTAAACAATTAAAGAAAATTTTTTAGAATTAATTGATTTTCTAATGAATATAGTGTTGATTTGAAAAATCATGTATAGTAATTGGTTTCAAAATATGTTAATTACCCTTAACATTACATGTGATTTGTATGCATCGAGTTTCATGATAATTCATAGATTCCAACAAATAAAATGATAATTTAAGTAAATAATTTAACTCATTTAACAAATGTTGTGGCCTATTACTCTACTTATTTAAAACCAATTATAGAAAATCTTTAGCATTAGATATATAGATTTATGATATTTATATAGTAAATGGAGTAATCTCATTTGAGGATCCTTAATGACGAATGTGGGGAAAATTAGGATAATTAGTTATTTACCACAGAGCTTATCATTTATAATTTAATTCATAGAGATCTCCAACAACATCATTACAGTTTTTTTCATCACTAAAAATCAATCCATAGTTTAGATACCGAATTTTTATATGTTAGTTATTTACCTATTATTTTAATTCAAACACATATTATCAATTTTATTTTGAATCTTCTTCTTCCCTTATTGATTGATTTATTTATTTTTCATTAGAAATAGAAAATCATTTTTCCATATCTATGTTATAATTTTTTTATGTGATTATTATTGATTGATGGGTTCATACAAGAAATTTATGAAATCAACTTTTTGTGAGTCTTTCTCTCTTTTTCCATCATGTACTCATTTTCAGCATGTGTTAGGCTGATTATTCAACAATCAATTTTGGTAAATAAACATTTGAACACCGAATTTGTGTCTGTTTGTTTCATTGATGATAAAAAATATATTTTTTGGAAGACATGATGATCCATTATGCATTTTAGATAAATAATTGTGAACCTAAACAATATATGGGGAAATAGGATTGATTTTCATGACAATCATTATATAGGCCAATCAAAACCTCATTTTCCAGCCACTAGAGATCTAACATCGAAAACTGGTTGAGCTTCCAATGAGACATGGTACTTTGAAAATAACAATAGCATGATTTATGGTGCGATTAATGGACATGAAATGATTTAGGAAAATGAATAGATATTATATTAAAATCAAAACACACATCATGTGATTCAATAACACACGTTTTGAAGTCTGTGTTTCGGGGTGGCTAGGATTTCAATAAAAAAATATCACATGATTATATTCCTTGGACACATGCCATGTGACCATATCAGGACAACTATATATATAAATGGAGTACATTCCTCGAAGCATGATTGTCCGTATATTTCATTTTGCATGCACACTTTTCATGTGACCCTACCATCCTACATGAGTCATTTTTACAACCCACATGACCCAGGACCTTATGTGGTCCAACATTCCATGTTTTATGGGCCGCCTGTCCAAAATGTACCATTTTAAATTACATGTTGAGAAGATAGACATGTATATGTGACGACATGATATAAAAAAACATATATACTAAGGGTCACATTGTGAACATTTCTTTAGAAGTTCTACCTAACATATCTCTTTCTACAAGATTCAAAATTAGTTCCATGAGTAGTGCCTCCTCCATAGAATCCCATATAGGATGTGATGGTGATTTTGTTTTGATTCCATAGATATAATGTGAGGTGGGGTGAGTGGTTCTCTTCTTCCAGCCAAGTTGGATGATGTTGAGACTCAGGTGTGGTCTATGAGGTGACATAGGTGTTGGATACCCTTATATTGAACACATAGGACAAGATGTGGGTCCCCCATTTCCTCTAAAAGTTATATTAGAAACCCCCCATAGAAGACATAGAAGAATGTGTGGTATATATATATGGATTGGAACCCCATATTCATTGATCATAGAAAGGTAATGGGTAATTCTACTTTTTAGGTTCATCACCCCCTCTATCGTTTCATTACATCAGCATGGTATGGGTCCCCCATAACTAATCTACTGAAGAAAACTTTTGAATATCGGCATTGGGGATAAATTCATTATTTAATATTTGGGAAGGCTCATAATATTTATATATATATATGAATATTTAAATCTCGGTCCCCCTCCCTTCATTTTATTACCTCTATTTTAATGTGTATATTTGGTTAATTTTCGATTTTGTGTGTTATGGTGACCATAAATTTCTATTATATCATTTTTCAGGTTTTTTTTGTTATGATATTGGGTACTTATATACTCACCCCAATATGGGTTGTTATGAAAAATATCATGAATTATGTAAATGATAGTAATTTAGATAGTTACTTTGGAGGGATGTGTATTATTAGATCTTAAAATTATCGGGTGTTGATGGTCACATGAATAGTTTGGTTTTTGTTTTCATCAGATGGACTCTTCATCACCATATTTAGTTTGGTTGGGACTCCCTTTTTTATAGTGGGTTTTATATTTTTCCCCATCATAAAATTATTATATATACACACATGTTGTTCTAGAGGTCATTAAATTTATTTGTTCCCTCTTATCTTAAAAAAAATTTATTTATCATTCATGGTTGATATGTACATTGAGGTGTGTGTTAAGATAGGTTCAATTGGATAAGGCCTCCAACATGTTTGATATACAAGATGAAATTTAGTCACAAGCCCATGGAAAATTAGAGGAGGGCTTGGTGTGTCACTCCCAGCATACCAATAGTCCAGGTGGTTCCCTAGTTGGTCAGGTCATTATAGAGTGGTATTAGATAATTCTATCTGGTGGGTCATATTTGGAGTAATATATATTGTAAATATTTGTTTTTGAAATTAATTCAATGGTGTTGAGGTGTATCAGGTTTATATATGTGTCCATGGAATCCTATGATGAAATGGTGGACAATATATCCAAACACGTAGACTCTTACAACTTATATATTGAATCTACATTCCGAGACACCGGTTATGGGGAATTCAATGGTGCATATATCATATAGGAAGGTAACATTACCATAAATATACTTTTTGAATCATAACCCCAAATATACTCATATTTATGAATAATGTTATATTTATTTTCATAATTCCTCTATGATAATATCCAGATAGCTTTCCAAGACATGGTTGTGATGGAAACAAGTTGAGTGATGGGGCCTCAGTGTAGGAACACATTCACGAGGTTCTCCTTCTAGGTGAAAAAACATTAGTTATTCACCTAAAATCAAAGCATGTAGACCTACCTCTAGCAATTTAAAATGATGTATATATAAATTTTGATAATTTTATGATTCCTCTGAGTTATGATGATGATGTCTAAACAATGATAAAATTATACATCATTCAGTGGTAAATACCATTGAGGATTAATGGAATGTTAAACGCTAAGAATATGGAGGTTTGGGTTGGTTCATTGGATCGATTTTCAAAAAAATTTAGCCATCGACTATTCTAATGGATTGTATTGTGACTATTCTTATTCAAGGATTAGAATGGAACTTGTGGATTCTCATTACCCAAATCCACGATGAGGCGTCTTTTCAATGGATTGAGTTTAAAATCATTTTCTTCGACATGTACTATCCTATAACATTGTTATATGTATGGATTTTGGGGGTTCTATAGCTAACAAAGTGTAATAAGACTATGATATAGTATGTGTGGAGTTTTATCGATCTAACATGTTATTCTCTAGATATGGTACTACATGGATACTTTAGAGAAGTGATGATTATAAAGGGCCACTATAGGGAAATTTGATATAGAGTGGAATCTTTTTGAATTCCAATCTATGTAGAGGTTATAGAGAGGTTCTATATATATATACATATTTCTATTACATAAGAATATGGATTTAGGAGTTTTAAATTGGATTTGTGAAATTGTTTCACCTATTGAATCTAAAAGGAACCAGCCTTCAGGTTCTTGGGGAATGAGGTCATTGTGAATCTTTTTTCAATATCAGGGATTAGTTGAAAAAGGATCCAATGTAGTATAAATTTAGAATAGATATGTATTATGATATTCTTATGACATGAAAGGCCATATGGCTCATGAATGTCCAATCTAGGGTACTATAGATCGTGGAAATAATGTGGATGGACCTCTCATATATAGGCAACATTGCGATTAGGGATCTCCCAATGTATAATAAGGTGGAAACTTGAGGGGGGGGGATGTTGATCCCTATGAGTCTGATTTTTAGTTTTGGGTGAATCTATATCCTACTTCCACAACCATCCCAGGTGTTCCACACCATGTTCATGGTGAAAGTGGCTAGGGTAATGGTTAGATTCAATCGATTAGGGGTTATGATCATGCTACAAAAGTGATGATTCAGGGTACAATCTAAAACATATATACTATAGAAACCATAATTATTTTCACACATACTTGAGATTCATTATTAAATAATCATATCCCTTATTCAGGAGATTTAAATTTAGGTGCATCCTTAAGCTTTTAATTTTTCAATTTAAATCCCTATGGGAAATGATTCCACTATATCTTATAATTACTGATAGTTTGATTTGATATTTTTTAGATAGATCATCATGTGGAACCTCTAGATAGTTTTAGTGATGATGTATGAAACCATTATAGGTATGTACATGTTATCCATGGTACATTCCTGTCACGACCCGTCCTCGGGGCCCGTGCCGTGAGTACCCCAAGCCCGCCTTCCATAGGCCAGGGGATGGCGACTAGCACCAAGGCATGAATCCCAAAAAAAGGGAAGGCATTGCCTTTGAAAAATAAACAAGCACCACAGAGTAAGAAAGCGGAAAAGTACTCACTACGTAAAAACTGTAACAAGATGTGCTGAAAGTAAAAGGGGCCGGAAATACAAGCCCAACTGTAAAGTACAACTAAAAGGAAAAAACGGCAACTGAAAAGAAAAAGCTGCAGCGTCGAGCCGTCCTCTGGAAGTCCCACCTAAAGGGTGGGTACAGATAGCCTCTACTGCTCCTCAAGTCCACCTGACCGCTTCGGGTACGTCTCGCCCAGTGGTCCACCTCCAGGTACCGTCCTGCTCCGCACACCTCCACCACGGTCAGCGTTGTCCGACGTCTGCAACCAACACCACGATGTGTGGGCATAGCCCGTGCAGGGGTGAGTATAAGTTACTCAGTAGGGACCACGAGACCCCCGAAGGTCTCCCGAAATCCACAAAGGATAAACCACAAAGAAATGATGCAATCACAAAGTAACATCTGACACGGCTTAGGTATATGCCCATACATATATCTAAGTCATCAATTCCCGTTCGGCTCCAACGTCCGAGCCCAAGCACAACCCAGTCCACACAGGAATGCAAATGTATACCCACACAGGATAGCACAACACAATCCACAAAGGATAGTAAATAGTAAATCCACACAGGATAGCTCAACACAATTCACAAAGGAGAGAAAACACAAGATTCAGCTCACACAGGTATACTTCTTCGGATGACGATAAAGATGATCACTGATCCATCTAAGTCGTCGGACCCACGAAAGATCGATAGATACTAACCCCTGCAGTGACCCACATAGGATCAGACCCACACAGGACCTGTAGGCGCTGGCTCACACAGAACCGCTGAGCGCTGACCCACACACAATCGGACCCACACAGGATCGGGCCCACACAGGACCGGGCCCACACAAGACCTGAAGCACTGATCCACGTAGGATCATTGAGTGCAGTAGTCGTCGTAGTCCACTGAGGATCTCTGCATAGTCGTCGCCGCAGTCCACTGAGGATCTCTGCACGGTCATCGTCGGAGTCCACAGAGGATCTCTGCACAGTCGTCGCTGTCGAGGAAGCAGTCGCAGCCAGCACTAGAGTTCCCGCACACAGCAAGCTCGTTCGGGAGGGTCTGCTCCACGAGCCGAGAGGCTGATAAATCAACTGACAAAAAGTCCGAAGTTGATGTATCCAAAAGTTCTGTATCGCCAAGAGGAACTCAACGTCACAGACGGCGCGTCAATCAGACGCCCGGTCTGAGAGTTATTGTCCTTTTCGTCCCAGGGGCCCGGTTTGTTTTTAAGGAAAAACCAACCCGACAGTACTCCAACCGCATCCAAACCTCGGGCGGAGTATGTCAAATGATCCGTCTCCCTTAGAGGAATACAAAAAATATGACGACACATCAATCGGACGTCCGTGGCTCAAGATATGAGTGTTTCCGCTCTGAAGGCCCGATTGGTTTTGTGTACGAACCAACCCGGCCGAATTCAAAGTATAACGAAACATTGAGTGCAATATACCAAAACGACCGTATCGATCCAAGGATCATGTTGCCACTGACGGCGAGTCATTTGGAGGCTCATAGCTCAAGTTACGGGCATTTGACCGAAAACGGTCCGAAGACGGGGGCGCGGCCCGGCAGGTCGGACCGGTCTAGCCCGGTTCGGCCGGGTGGCCGAACGGCCGGGGTGCCGCGGGGCGCTGCCCCCGCGGCTTGGAGATGCTGCCCCCCCCCCCCCCCCCCGTGTGGGGCCGCACTGAGTCAAGGACGCGTCTTTGCCGCGTTAGAGTGCACCGGACCCGCGCGGTCGCGGGTCCGCGGGTGCAGCCGCCGTGGATGAAGCCGCGACGGTCTTCTCCGGCGGCGCGCCGGGGCGCCGCCACTCCCGGCTCCCGGCGTCGCCGCGCCATCGGCGTGCTCCGCGGGCCACCAGAATCGTTCTGGTGGTCCGATTTTGTTCTCGTCTGCACCGCTGCTCCTCCCGGGACTCGTCCTTCACTGCGAAATTTTCATACATATGTTGCGGCACGTTCCGTCGACGTCCGTCAAATCTACACAAAAACGAAGAACGACGGAGGGTTGTCAGGTTGTGTTCGTTTGGACCGCACCCTCCGTGTTAGAGATAAACAATGGGAGGAATAAAGTTAAACACATGAACACATATCCAAAACAACTTTTAATGAAATAAAATTGTTTCATAAATCGGGTTCCTCATTTGAACGGAAACAACATGGGAAAAAAGGGCATTTCCAAGAAATAAAATCCCTACCTCGATGTCGTCGCGTGTGAGCGTTCTTTGTGGAATTTATCGTCGCGGAGGGTGTAGATCGTCGCATTATCGCGGAAAGGCATCGCGTCGTAGCGGAACATGGCGTTGAGTCGGCAAACTCAACGGACCATGAAACAAAAGATTTAATTTAATTAAATAATTAAACCTGTGAATTGGTAAAAACCACAAAGGAGATTTAAATGAAAGTCCGAGACTCTTACCTCAAGCAGCCGATCTAAGATCCATCACGGAGGAAGAGTCGTCGCAGAAGAACGTTGCAGGAAGGGAACGTCGGCGTCGCAGAACATTACGTCACGTCACGTCGATTTCTGGGTTCGGCGTTCTTCGTGTTCTTCGCGTTCTTCGCGAGGAAAGATGAAGGCTCAAGAGTTCTGACAAATCTCTCAATGAGTAATCCTCCAAAAATATTTGGTTGGTCTTATTTTATTATTATGCCATCACATGAAAAAGGGGGTAAGTAACGACCCATAATTTCATTAAATTAATTCAACGAAAGAAGCAGCTCATTTAATTTACGAAATAAACCGCCTAATTAAATGGTCTGTTAAGAATTAAGAAAACGTGTCAGTTGACTTTCATAATGACGGGATTTCGCGGGTGCGTTACTTAGCAGAAAGAAATGGTGGGGCTCGTGTGGGCCCCACCTCACAAATATCCTACCAAGGGGGTAGAATATTTCTGGATAACATCCTATCCACTTCAACTCAGCTTAAGATGCTTTTAAGTGGCTTCAAGTGTCTTCCAAGTGGCTTAAGTGAAATAAAATAATGTTGTCGAAATATTATTTTATTTCTTAACATTAAGCCCGAAAATTAAAAACCACACCCAAGAAAACGCAACTCCGGAAAAGGCGTTTCTAAGCGAATACCAACGCTCCAATTTCATCGGTGCCCTCAGAATTCGATTTCGGGCACCGGTTCAAAAGTTAGGAAAACCCGCTCGTCCTTTTACTGAACGTACCTGAGCCAAACTTCGGAAAATGATTCCGGGCACACCGGGCCTTGGAATCAGGTGCTGTCAGAAACTGTGTTCTTGTAAAATTTCAAAGTGAAATAAAAATAAAATTCCCTTGAAATTTACGGGTCTTTACAGTACTCCCACCTCAGGGATTTACGTCCCCGTAAAGATACATCAAAAACTAGGGAAACAAATGTGGGTAGTGAGCACACATCTGAGCCTCCCGCTCCCATGTGCTCTTCTGGAGGTTCCCGTGCTACCATCTGATGCGGACGAGAGTAATCGATCGCCCACGTAGGACCCACTCTTGTCGATCCTCTATCTCCACTGGGTCCTCCACAAAAGTCTCCCCATCATCCATGTCTAGCTCCCCATAGTCAATGATGTGCGTCGGGTCGTGCACGTATCTCCTCAGCTGAGATACGTGGAAGAGGTCGTGTACTTGGTGCCACTGAGGTGGTAGAGCCAGATGATAATCCAGCTCGCCAAACCTATTGAGGACCAGGAAGGGTCCGATGAAGATTGGATACAACTTGCCGCCTCGACCAAATCTCCGCAAACCACGTCGAGGTGAGACCCGCAAGAAGACGTGGTCGCCATCCTCGAACTCTAGTGGCATCCGCCTCCTGTCGGCATATGACTTCTGCCGGCTCTGAGCTGTCCTCATCCACTCCTGGATGACCTGGACCTTCTCTGTCGTGGCCCAAACCATCTCTGGTCCCACAAGTGCTGACTCCCCAGGGTCTGTCCAGCACATAGGAGATTTTCAAGGCCTGCCGTACAACGCCTCGTATGGTGCCATACCGATGATGGAGTGGTAGCTATTGTTGTACGCGAACTCCACCAAGGGTAGGTGGTCCTCCCAACTGCGACCAAAGTCAAGGACACATGAGAGGAGCATGTCCTCGAGAGTCTAAATGGTCCTCTCCTTCTGACCATCCGTCTGAGGGTGAAAGGCAGTGCTCAGACGTAGCCGCATCCCAAACGCCTCCTGCAACCCCTTCCAAAGCCGGGAAGTAAAACTAGCATCCCGATCGGAGACGATAGTCGATGGCACACCGTGAAGCCATACAATCTCTTGAACGTAGAGACGCCCCAAGCTCTCCACTGAGCCCTGCTCTCGGATGGGTAAGAACTGTGCCGACTTGGTGAGTCGGTCAACAATCACCCAAATGGATTCGTGACCTCTGGAAGTGCATGGAAGTCCAGTCATGAAGTCTATAGATATCCCGTCCCACATCCACTCAGGGACCTCCAAGGGCTGTACCAAGCCTGCTGGTACCTGATGCCATGCCTTCACCTGCTGGCAGGTGAGGCACCGTGAAACGAACTCTGCCACAACCTTCTTCATGCTCGGCCACCGGTGCTGTCATCTGAGGTCCTGGTACATCTTCGCCACTCCTGGATGTACCGCCAAAGGAGAAGTGTTAAACTCTCTCATCACCTCCTCTCGTAAAGAAACGGGTACCACGATACGTCCTCTGAAAAGGAATCCGGGCTCCGCTCCAAGGGAGAATCCATCAGGTGCATGTCTCAAGGATCTCTGTGCATGTCGTGTCTCACAGTCAGCGTCCCCATGCTGTGCCTCTCTGACCCGTTGCAGAAGTGGAGGAGAGACTGTGAGAGACTGAAGGAAGGTTGCTCCATCTCTATCCATGAAGGATATCTACAAAGCGGCTAGCTGCTCTATCGCCTCCTCAAGTAGCTAGATGCCCGTCCTCCTGCTTAGGGCATCGGCTACCACATTCCCCTTCCCAGGAGTATAGACTATCTCAAAGTCATAGTCCTGGAGAAACACGAGCCATCACCGCTATCCCAGGTTCATGTCTTTCTAAGAGATGATTTACCTGAGACCCTGGTGGTCAGAAAAGACTGTAAAGCATTCGCCCATCAGATAGTGCTGCCATGACATCAGAGCGAAGACCACTACTGCTAACTCCAGGTCATGGGTAGCGTAGTTCTGCTCATGAGGCCTCAAATGAAATAATCCGTAGGCAATCATGGCCCGCTCCTACATCAGGACACACCTGAGTCTGGTCCCTGATGCATCGCAGTAGACTACGTATCCAACTCCCTCCTCAGGAAACCTCAATATAGGTGCGCTAGTCAATCTATGTCTCAGCTCCTGAAAGCTCTGCTGACATCTGTCTGACCACACGAAGGGTTTCCCTTTCTTCTTCAACACTGAGAGTGGTGCCGCAACTCTGGAGAAGTCTAGCACGAACCTCCGGTAGTATCCAACTAGTCCCACGAAACTCCGCACCTCCGTCACGCTCCTGGGTGGCTCCCAAGCTAGCACTGCCTCGATCTTCGCAGGATCCCCTGCAACTCCCGCCTAAGAAATGACGTGCCCCATGAAGTGGATCTCACGTAACCAGAACTGGCACTTTGAGAGCTTTCCAAAAAGCTGGTGCTCTCGGAGTGTGTCTAGTATAACTCACAAGTGGTAGGCATGCTCCTCCTCCGTGGTCGAGTACACCAAAATGTCGTCGATGAAGACCACGACAAAATGGTCAAGGTACGGCTGGAAGATCCTGTTCATGAGGCTCATGAACACTACTAGAGCGTTTGTTACGCCGAAGGGCATAACCAAGAACTAAAAGTGTCCATACTGACACCTGAAGGTCGTCTTCTTCACGTCCTAGTCTCGAACTCTGAGCTGATGATAGCCTGACCTGAGGTCTATCTTTGAGAACCACCATGCTCCCTTGAGCTAATCGAAGAGGTCATCAATCCTCGGTAGCAGATACTTGTTCTTCATTGTCACCTGGTTCAGGCGACGATAGTCGACACACAATCGCAAGCTCTCATCTTCCTTCTTGGCGAACAATATCGGGGAAGCCCAGGGTGAAACACTGGGTCGGATGAACCCCTTGCCCTGCAAGTTCTCCAACTGTACCCGTAGCTATCGAAGCTCTGCGGGGGACATCTGATATGCTGGAGTGGATATCTGGGCTGTCCCGGGGTAGAAGTCAATATAAAAGTCCATCTATCTGCGAGGAGGAAGCCCTGGAACATCGTCGGGGAAGACGTCCTCATACTGATCCACCACTGCAGGAAAACTGGGACTCCGCACGTCAACTGATCCAAGGATGAGGCTAGCCAACTATGAGTGATGGGATTCCCTCTCCTCTATGGGAGTCCATCCTGTGCTGCAAAGGCTCCCTTCTCACCGGTGACGGTGATCCTGCTCCCATCGGTGCACACACATCGCACCTTGTGCCTAAAACAGTCAATCTGAGCATGGACTATAGATAACCAATCCATGCCCAAGATGAAAACGTAAGGCCTCGACGCCGCTACAAGAAGATCCTAGCCGAAGCTCTCACCTCCTAGTGTAAGCTCACACTACCGACACCAGTGCGTAATCATCGAGTCTTCTCCTGTAGGGGTCTCTAGCCGTAAGGATCGAGCCAACGGCTCTGTCAGAATCTCTGAGCTCCGAAAAAGGGCAGTGGCTATGAAAGAGTGACTCGCTCCTGTGTCTATAAGAACTATAGAAAGGGTGGAATAGAAACAGATCGTACCTCGAATAATTTCTGGCACGCCGTGGTCGTAGGCCTCTGCTTCCTGGAGTTGTTCATGTCTCTGCCCGCCATCTCCCTGTAGTCGGGGCGGACCTCCTGGTTGTGGTGGGGGCAGAGCCTCAAAGCGTCGCCCACCACCTGCTGCTCGGCCAGCTCCCCTGCCTCGTCTGCCTCCTCCTTGTGGACCGCCACGGTCGACCCTCTGCCTCTGCCTGGGTGGCCCCTCCACCGTCTGTTACCCCTCGGTACGGCGGGTCGGGCAGTCACGAGCCATGTGGCCCTGCCCGCCGCACTCGTAGCACTGCCTGCCTCTCGGAAGACTGGCTCCGCGCCGAATGCCCTGCACTGCTGAGCCAGTGTCCCGAGGTCGTCTTCCGAAAGGTCTGGTCTGCCTGGAACCCTGAGTCATCCGTCGGCTACCTGCTGTCGAAGACTCCGCCACCTGCCGCCCTACGGTAGTTCTCACTATAGACTCAGACAGAAATCTACCGATCAGAAGGGCTCTCTCCAGTACTCCTGCCTGGGTCGGGATGCTGAGGGAGATCAGTGATGCCCTGATCTCGTGTCTCAATCCCTGCTCAAAGGTCCAGGCCCGGAAGAAGGGGTCCCGTACCATGTCGGTCGAGTAGTGAGAATGATCGGTGAACCTCTCCACGTATTGGGCGACCGTCAAGATGCCCTGCCGCAGCTGAAAAAGCTCCTGAATGCGCACCACATGGAGGGTGGTCGGGACGAACTCTGACCAGAAGAGGCTCTCGAAGTCAGTCCAGATGAGAGAGGCCTCATTGTGCACCTGGAGTGTAAAGACCCGCAAATTTCAAGGAAATTTTTCTCTTAATTTTATTTGGAATTTTACAAGAGCGCAGCTTCAGACGGCACCTGATTCCGAGGCCCGGTGTGCCCGGAATCATTTTCCGAAGTTTGGCTCGGGTACGTTCAGTGAACGGACGAGCGGGTTTTTCTATCTTTTGAACCGGTGCCCGGAATCGAATTCTGAGGACACCGATGAAATCGCAGCGCCGGTATTTGCTTAGAAACGCCTCTTCCGGAGTTGTGTTTGCTCAGACGTGGTTTTTAATTTTTGGGGCTTTAAGTCAGAAATAAAATAAAATTTGTGCGACAACTTTATTTTATTTCACATAAGCTGCTTGGAAGTCACTTGAAAGCCACTTGAACTGAGTTAAAGCGGATAGGGTGCTATCCGGAAATACCCTACCCCTTGGTAGGATATTTGTGCGGTGGGGCCCGCACGAGCCCCGCCGTTTCTTTCGCTAAGTAACGCACCCGTGAAAACCCGTCAAAGTAACTGAAAAGTCAACCGACGCGTTTTCTTTAATTTCTTAACAGACCATTTAATTGGGCGGTTTATTTCGTGAATTAAATGGGCTGTTTCATTCGTTGAATTAATTCAACGAATTTAATGGGTCGTTACTTACGCGTTTGCGTTCGTTGGCAAAATAATAAAATAGACAAACTTGTCTATTTTGGAGGATCCTCCTGTTGTGCGAGATCTTCTAAACCTCCACTCTCCCCACGAAGAATGCGTAGAACGCGAAGAACGCGAAGAACGCGAAGAACGCCGGAACCGGAATTTGACGACGCACACAGTGATCTGCGACGTCGACGAGCTCTACCCGCGACGTTCTTCGGCGACGCCTCTTCTTCTGCGGCCGATCCTCGTTCGGCAACTAAGGTGAGAAACGGATCGTTTAATTCTCCTTTTTAATTTCAATAATAACGGATTAAATTAATTAAATCCGTTTGTTCTAAGAACCGGAGATCGTCGGCGCGACGTTTTTTCCGCGGTGCGACGAACGTCTCCTCCGCAACGACGCGACGATCCCCTCCTTCCGCGACGAGCGATTCCGCGAAGACCTCACGTCCGACGACGACAAGGTAAGGGTTGTTGGAATATTTTTATTTCCCGTGTTTATTCTTTTAAAATAAAGAACTTGATCTCCGAACAATTTTAATTTATTTAAAATTGTTGTTGATTATTTTCTTTTCCTCCCGTTGAGTTTATGACTAACGCGGAGGGTGCGGGTCTAACGAACAAGACCCGGCAACCCTCCGCCAATCTTTTGTTGTGCAGATTTGGTGGACAACGACGAACCATGCGGAAAGGGCGATCCGTTGATCCCGCAGTGAAGATCGGCCCCCGGGAGGAGCAACGGCGCAGACGGGAGGCAAAACGGGCCACCGGAGCAACTCCGGCGGCCCGCGGAAGGCGGCGGCGGCGCGGGTCGCCGGCGCGGCGGCGCCCGGCGCGCCGCCGTGGAGGAAATCCGCCGCGGCTGAAGCCGCGGCGGCGGCGGCCGGTTCCGCGGCCGCGCGGAACCGGGGAGGGACGCGGCGGCCCGGCCGCGTCCGTGTGACAGGCGGCCCCCCGCGGGGCCGCATTCCACCTAAGTCGCGGGTCAAACCCGCGGCGCCCCCTCGGCCGCTCGGCCGAAGCCGAGCCGGCCGGTCCGGTCGGCCGGGCCGTGCCCAGGCCGGACCGGACCCGGCCTAGCCGGGTCGGGCCCGTTCGGGCCGACCCGGTTCGGGTCGACCTGGTCCGGCCGACCCAGGGGGGGTTCGGACCGGGTCACCCCGGGTCCAGAACCCCCGTTTTTGGGTCTTCTTCGGTCTTTTGCCCATATCTTGGGCCTGGGACCTCCGATTGACGAACCGTCAGCGGATACGCGATCCTTGGATCGATACGGTCGATTCTCTATAGTATACTCAAGGTTTCGGAAGACTTTGGGTTCGGCCGGGTTGGTTCGTACACGAAACCAACCGGGCCCTCGGAGCGGAAACGCTCATAACTTGAGCTACGGACGTCCGATCGACGTACCGTCAGCTGTGGTAGTTTCCTCTAAGTGAGATGGAACTTTTGGCATACTCCGCCCGAGGATCGGACACAGGCGGAGTACGGTCTGGTTGGTTTTTCCCTAAAAACCAACCGGGCCCCTAGGACGAAAATGCCAATAACTCTCAGACCGGGCATCCGATTGACGCGCCGTCTGTTGCGTTGAGATCCTGTTGTCGATACGGAACTTTTGGATACATCAACTTCGGACTACGTGTCAGTTGATGTATCAGTCTCTCGGCTCGTGGAGCGGACCCTCCTAAACGAGCTCGCTGTGTGCGGGAACCCTAGCGCTGACTGTGACTTCGACGACAGAGCATAGATCCTCCGTGGACTGCGACGACGGCAGAGCAGAGATCCTCCGTGGACTGCGACGACGGCAGAGCAGAGATCCTTCGTGGACTGCGGCGACGACTGTGAAGAGATCCTCAGTGGACTGCGTCGACTACTGCACTCAGCAATCCTACTTGGATCAGTGCCCGATCCTTTGTGGGTCCTACTACCGGTTCTGTGTGAGCCACTGCCTACCGGTTCTGTGTGAGCCATTGCCTACAGGTTCTGTGTGAGCCCGATCCTGTGTGGGTCTTTTGCGGGGGTTAGTACCTATCAATCCATTGTGGGTCCGACGACTTAGATGGATCAGTGATCATCTTTGACGTCATCTGAAAAAGTATACCTGGTTGAGCTGAATCTTATATTACTCTCCTTTGTGGATTGTGTTGGACTATCCTATGTGGATTTACTGTTTACTGTCCTTGTGGATTTGAGTCTTGCCTTCCTTTGTGGATTGAGTTTTTCTTGAGCTCGTGAGCAGAGCTAGAAGTGGGGACTTAGGAATATGTATGGTCATATACCTAAGTTGAGTCAGATGTTACTTCGTGATTGCATCTTTCTTTGTGCTATAACCTTTGTGAATTTCGGGAGACCTTCGGGGGTCTCGGGGTCCTTACTGAGTAGTTTATACTCACCCCTGCACGGGCTATGCCCGCACCTTGTTGTGTTGGATGCAGACGACGGACAGCGCTGATCACGGTTGGGGCGTGGAGCAGGACGGTACCTGGAGGTGGACCACTGGGCGGGACGTGCTCGGAGCGGACGTGGGACCCGAGGAGCCTGGAGGCTATCTATACCCACCCTTCAGGTGGGATTGCCAGTGGACGACACGAGGCGGCCGTCTTTTCTTCAGTTGCTGTTCTTTACTTTTTCAGTTGTACTTTCAGTTGGGCTTGTATTCCGGCCCCCTTTACTTTTCTGCACTTGTAGTTACTTTCCGCTTGCTGACTCTGTGGTGGTTGTTACTTATAAAGGCAATGCCTTCCCTGTTTACCGGGATTTTACGCCTTGGTGCTAGTCGCCAGCCCCTGGCCTATGGAAGGCGGGCTTGGGGTAGTCACGGCACGGGCCCCGAGGTCGGGTCGTGACAAATTGGTATCAAAGGTGGTCGGTTCTACCACAGACTCTAATCGTCTTTTCTTTCTATATGAAGCAATAGTGTTTAGTGTATTGAGTGTGGTTATCAGTTCAGGGAGCCCAGTGTTGGTGCGGCGGCCGACGTATCTGTACACCAGGACCCTGACTCTTGATTTCCGACTTAATACATGAAAACATTGATTGCGTGTGTGTTTCAAGTTTCTTTGTGATTACTTGTGTCAGCTCACCGGGTATACTGATCTGCTTTATGAAAGTCTCAAGTTTTCCTTGTGATTACTTGTGCCAGCTCACCAGGTATACTGTTCTGACTGTGGTGCTCTTGTTCTCCTTTTCAGGATGGCCCCGCGACGACAGCCAGCTAGGGTTCCGAGTGTAGGGCGCGACAGCAGCCCACCGAGCGACGAGGCCTCGGTGCAGGGCCCCTTGCCAGCAGTGGCACCGGCGGTAGCTTTACCCGCCGAGCCACCGATGCTACCAGTACCAGACGCTGACGATGCACGTCGCCTCAGGGCACTGCATGAGTTTCAGAGCCAGCGACCGCCCAGGTTTCGCGGTGAGGCGGACCCCCAGGCCGCCGAGAACTGGCTAGAGGCGGTGGTACGAATCTTTAGGCTAGTGAGGACACCAGCGGATCTCATGGTGATTCTCGCGGCGAGCCTCCTACAGGCGGCGGCAGGATGATGGTGGAGCTTGATGCTCCAGGTTCACGATGAGGCATCCTTGCTCTGGACGGACTTCGAGAGCCTCTTCCGCTCTGATTTCGTCCCGGCCACCCTCCGAGCGGTGCGCATCCAGGAGCTTCTCCAGCTGCGGCAGGGCAGCATGACGGTTTCTCAGTACGCGGCGAGGTTCACTGACCTATCTCGCTACTCAACCGACATGGTACGGGACCCCTTCTTCCGGGCCCGGACCTTCGAGCAGGGCTTGCGGCAGGAGATTCGGGCGTCGCTGATCTCCCTCAGCATTCCGACCCAGGCGGGAGTGCTGGAGCGAGCCCTCCTGATCGAGAGTTTCCTGGCAGAGCCTTCTTCAGCGGCGAGACCTAGCGCAGGGCGGCAGGTAGATGAGTCTTCGGCAACAGGTAACCGACGGATGACTCTCGGGTCCAGGAAGACCATACCCCCACGCAGACGGCCTCCGGACACCAGCTCAGCAGTGCGGGGCACACAGCGGAGTGCCAGCCTTCCGAGAGGCAGGCTGTGCTACTTCTGCGGCGGGCAGGGTCACATGGCTCGTGACTGCCTGACTCGCCGACCAGAGGAGCAGCAGACGGTGGAGGGGCCACCCAGGCAGAGGCAGAGGGTCGACCGTGGCGGTCCGCAGGGAGGAGGCGGACGAGGAAGAGGAGCTGGCCTAGCAGCGGGTGGTGGGCGACGCTTCCAGGCTCTACCCCCACCACCACCAGGAGAGCCACCTCGACCACAGGGAGCTGGCGGGCAGGGACAGGCCCAGCTCCAGGCAGTGGAGGCCTACGACCCCGACATGCCAGAGATGATTCGAGGTACGATCTGTGTCTATTCCACCCTTGCTGCAGTACTTATAGACACATGAGCGAGTCACTCTTTCATAGCCTCTGCCCTTGTTCGGAGCTCGGAGATTCCGACTGAGCTGTTGGCTCGATCCTTACGGCTAGAGACTCCTACGGGAGCAGACTCGACGATTACGCACTGGTGCCGGCAGTGTGAGCTTACTCTAGGAGGCGAGAGATTCGGCTGGGATCTCCTTGTATCGGCGTCGACGCCTTACGACATCATCTTGGGAATGGATTGGCTATCCACGGTTCATGCCCAGATCGACTGTTTTAGGCGCAAGGTGCGATGTGTTCGCACCGACGGGAGTAGGTTTACCTTCACCGGTGAGAAGGGAACCTTTGCAGCACAGGATGGACTTCCGCGGAGGAGAGTGCAGCCCATCTCTCATCAGTTGGCTAGCCTCATACTAGGAGCAGTGGACGTGCGGAGTCCAGCTTTTCCTGCAGTGGTGGACCAGTACGTGGACGTCTTTCCCGACGACGTTCCAGGGCTACCTCCTCGTAGAGAGGTAGACTTTTACATCGACTTGTACCCCGGGACAGCCTCGATATCTACTCCATCATATCGGATGGCCCCCGCCGAGCATCGAGATCTGCGGGTACAGTTGGAGGACTTGCAGAGCAAGGGGTTTATCCGACCCAGTGTTTCACCCTGGGCTTCCCCGATTTTGTTCGCCAAGAAGGCGGACTGGAGCTTGAGACTGTGTGTCGACTATCGTCGCCTGAACCAGGTGACAGTGAGGAACAAGTATCCGCTGCCACAGATTGATGACCTCTTCGATCAGCTCAAGGGAGCGCGGTGGTTCTCAAAGATAGACCTCCGGTCAGGCTATCATCAGCTCAGAGTTCGAGATGAGGACGTGCAGAAGACGGCCTTCAGGTGTCGGTATGGCCATTATGAGTTCTTGGTTATGCCATTCGGCGTAACCAATGCTCCAGCAGTGTTCATGAGCCTCATGAACAGGATCTTCCAGCCATACCTCGACCGATTTGTCGTGGTCTTCATTGACGACATTTTGGTATACTCGACGATTGAGGAGGAGCATGCCTACCACCTGCGAGTTGTTCTAGACACACTCCGAGAGCACCAGCTTTATGGCAAGCTCTCAAAATGCCAGTTCTGGTTACGTGAGGTCCATTTCTTGGGGCACGTCATTTCTGAGGCCGGAGTTGCAGTGGACCCCGTGAAGATCGAGGCAGTGCTAGCTTGGGAGCCACCCAGGAGCGTGACGGAGGTGCGGAGCTTCTTGGGCCTAGCCGGATACTATCGGAGATTTGTGCCAGACTTCTCCAGAGTTTCGGCCCCACTCTCAGCGTTGACGAAGAAGGGGAAACCCTTCGTGTGGTCAGACAGATGTCAGCAGAGCTTCCAGGAGCTGAGGCAGAGGTTGACCAGCGCACCTATCTTGAGGTTGCCTGAGGAGGGAGTTGGATATGTAGTTTACTGCGATGCATCAGGGACTGGACTCGGGTGCGTCCTGATGCAGGAGCGGGCCGTGATCGCCTATGGATCACGTCAGTTGAGGCCGCATGAGCAGAACTATGCCACTCATGACCTTGAGTTAGCAGTAGTGGTCTTCGCTCTGAAGACTTGGCGGCACTATCTGATGGGCGAGCGCTTCACAGTCTTTTCTGACCACCAGAGTCTCAGGTATATCTTCTCTCAGAAGGACCTGAACCTAAGACAGCGGAGATGGCTTGAGTTCCTCCAGGACTATGACTTTGAGATTGTCTATACTCCTGCGAAGGGGAACGTGGTAGCCGATGCCCTCAGCAGGAGGACGGGCATTCAGCTACTTGAGGAGGCGACAGAGCAGCTATCCTCCTTACAGATATCCTTCGTGGATAGAGACGGAGCAGCCTTTCTTCAGTCTCTCACAGTCTCTCCTCCACTTCTACAGCGGGTCAGAGAGGCTCAGCGTGGGGACGCTGACTGTGAGACCCGGCGTGCACTGATATCCTCAGGTCAGGCGCCTGATGGCTTCTCCCTAGGAGCAGAGCACGACATCCTTTTCAGAGGACGTACCTTCGTACCCGTCGCTTTACGAGAGGAGGTGCTGAGAGAGTTTCACACTTATCCCTTGGCGGTGCATCCCGGAGTGGCGAAGATGTACCAGGATCTTAGACGACAGCACTGGTGGCCGGGCATGAAGAAAGCTGTGGCAGAGTTCGCTTCGCGATGCCTCACCTGCCAGTAGGTGAAGGCAGAGCATCAGGTACCAGCAGGCTTGGTACAACCCTTGGAGGTCCCGGAGTGGAAGTGGGACGACTTATCTATGGAC
Organism: Viscum album; assembly: GCA_963277665.1. Taxonomy (NCBI): domain Eukaryota; kingdom Viridiplantae; phylum Streptophyta; class Magnoliopsida; order Santalales; family Viscaceae; genus Viscum; species Viscum album. The sequence goes on from OY728152.1 coordinate 694,633,632, forward strand.
TTCGTGACTGGACTTCCACGCACATCCAGAGGTCACGACTCCATTTGGGTGATTGTCGACCGACTCACCAAGTCGGCACACTTCTTACCCATCAGAGAGCAGGGCTCAGTGGAGAGCTTGGGACGTCTTTACGTCCAGGAGATCGTACGGCTTCACGGTGTGCCATTGTCTATCGTCTCCGATCGAGATGCTCGTTTCACTTCCCGGCTTTGGAAGGGGTGGCAGGAGGCGTTCGGGACGTGGCTCCATCTGAGCACAGCCTTCCACCCTCAGACGGATTGTCAGACTGAGAGGACCATACAGACACTCGAGGACATGCTCCGTGCATGTGTTCTCGACTTTGGTCGCAGCTGGGAGGACCACCTACCCTTGGTGGAGTTCGCGTACAACAATAGCTACCACTCCACCATCGGGATGGCACCATACGAGGCGTTGTATGGCAGACCCTGCAGATCACCGTTGTGCTAGACAGACCCTGGGGAGTCAGCACTCGTGGGACCAGAGATGGTCCGAGCCACGACAGAGAAGGTCCAGATCATCCAGGAGAGGATGAGGACAGCTCAGAGCCGGCAGAAGTCATATGCTGACAGGAGGCAGAGGCCACTAGAGTTCGAGGATGGCGACCACGTCTTTTTGCGTGTCTCACCTCGACGTGGTTTACGGAGATTTGGTCGAGGCGGCAAGTTGTCTCCACGCTTCATCGGGCCTTTCCAGGTCCTCAGCAGGATAGGAGAGGTGGCTTATCGCCTGGCTCTACCACCTTAGTTGCACCGGGTGCACGACGTCTTTCACGTGTCTCAGCTGAGGAGATCCGTGCACGACCCGACGCACATCATCGACTTTGGGGAGCTGGACGTGGACGATGGGGTGACTTTTGCGGAGGTCCCAGTGGTGATCGAGGATCGACAGGAGCGGGTCCTACGTGGGCGGTCGATTCCTCTTGTGCGCGTCAGATGGCAGCACGGGAACCTCCAGGAGAGCACTTGGGAGCGGGAGGCTCAGATGCGTGCTCAGTACCCCCATTTGATCCCCTAGTTTTTGATGTATCTTTACGGGGACGTAAAGCCCTGAGGTGGGAGTAATGTAAAGACCCGCAAATTTCAAGGATATTTTTCTCTTAATTTTCTTTGGAATTTTACAAGAGCGCAGCTTCAGACGGCACCTGATTCCGAGGCCCGATGTGCCCGGAATCATTTTCCGATATTTGGCTCGGGTACGTTCAGTGAACGGACGATCGGGTTTTTCTATCTTTTGAACCGGTGCCCGGAATCGAATTCTGAGGACACCGATGAAAGCGCAGCGCCGGTATTTGCTTAGAAACGCCTCTTCCGGAGTTGCGTTTGCTCAGACGTGGTTTTTAATTTTTGGGGCTTTAAGTCAGAAATAAAATAAAATTTGTGCGACAACTTTATTTTATTTCACTTAAGCTGCTTGGAAGTCACTTGAAAGCCACTTGAACTGAGTTAAAGCGGATAGGGTGCTATCCGGAAATACCCTACCCCTTGGTAGGATATTTGTGCGGTGGGGCCCGCACGAGCCCCGCCGTTTCTTTCGCTAAGTAACGCACCCGCGAAAACCCGTCAAAGTAACTGAAAAGTCAACCGACGCGTTTTCTTTAATTTCTTAATAGACCATTTAATTGAGCGGTTTATTTCGTGAATTAAATGGGTTGTTTCATTCGTTGAATTAATTCAACGAATTTAGTGGGTCGTTACTTACGCGTTTGCGTTCGTTGGCAAAATAATAAAATAGACAAACTTGTCTATTTTGGAGGATCCTCCTGTTGTGCGAGATCCTCTAAACCTCCACTCTCCCCGCGAAGAATGCGAAGAACGCGAAGAACGCGAAGAACGCCAGAACCGGAATTTGACGACGCACACCGTGATCTGCGACGTCGACGAGCTCTACCCGCGACGTTCTTCGGCGACGCCTCTTCTTCCGCGGCCGATCCTCGTTCGGCAACTAAGGTGAGAAACGGATCGTTTAATTCTCCTTTTTAATTTCAATAATAACTGATTTAATTAATTAAATCCGTTTGTTCTAAGAACCGGAGATCGTCGGCGCGACGTTTTTCCCGCGGTGCGACGAACGTCTCCTCCGCAACGACGCGACGATCCCCTCCTTCCGCGACGAGCGATTCCACGACGACCTCACGTCCGACGACGACAAGGTAAGGGTTGTTGGAATATTTTTATTTCCCGTGTTTATTCTTTTAAAAAAAAGAACTTGATCTCCGAACAATTTTAATTTATTTAAAATTGTTGTTGATTATTTTCTTTTCCTCCCGTTGAGTTTATGACTAACGCGGAGGGTGCGGGTCTAACGAACAAGACCCGGCAACCCTCCGCCGATATTCTGTTGTGCGGATTTGGCGGACAATGATGAACCGTGCGGCAAGGGCGATCCGTTGATCCCGCAGTGAAGATCGGCCCCCGGGAGGAGCAACGACGCAGACGGGAGGCAAAACGGGCCACCGGAGCAACTTCGGCGGCCCGCGGAAGGCGGCGGCGCCCGGCGCGCCGCCATGGAGGAAATCCGCCGCGGCTTAAGCCGCGGCGGCGGCGGCCGGTTCCGCAGCCGCACAGAACCGGGGAGGGACGCGGCGGCCCGGCCGTGTCCGCGTGACAGGCGGCCCTCCGCGGGGCCGCGTTCCACCTATGCCGCGGGTCAAACCCGCAGCGCCCCTTCGGCCGCTCGGCCGAAGCCGAGCCGGCCGGTCCGGTCGGCCGGGCCGCGCCCAGGCCGGACCGGACCCAGCCTAGCCGGGTCGGGCCGGGTCGGGACGACCCGGTTCGGCGGACCCAGGGGGGGTTCGGGCCGGGTCACCCCGGGCCCAGAACCCCCGTTTTCGGGTCTTCTTCGGTATTTTGCCCATATCTTGGGCCTGGGACCTCCGATTGAAGAACCGTCAGCGGCTACGTGATCCTTGGATCGATATTGTCGTTTCAGTATATTATACTCAAGGTTTCGGAAGACTTTGGGTTCGGACGGGTTGGTTCGTACACGAAACCAACCGGGCCCTCGGAGCGGAAACACTCATAACTTGAGCTACGGACGTCCGATCGACGTACCGTCAGCTGTGGTAGTTTCCTCTAAGTGAGACGGAACTTTTGGCATACTACGCCCGAGGATCGGACACAGGCCGAGTACGGTCGGGTTGGTTTTGCCCTAAAAACCAACCGGGCCCCTAGGATGAAAATGCCAATAACTCTCAGACCGGGCGTTTGATTGACGCGCCGTCTGTTGCGTTGAGATCCTGTTGTCGATACGGAACTTTTGAATACATCAACTTCGGACTACATGTCAGTTGATGTATCAGCCTCTCGGTTCGTGGAGCGGACCCTCCTAAACGAGCTCGCTGTGTGCGGGAACCCTAGCGCTGGCTGTGACTTCGACGACAGAGCAGAGATCCTCCGTGGACTGCGACGACGGCAGAGCAGAGATCCTCCGTGGACTGCGACGACGGCAGAGCAGAGATCCTTCGTGGACTGCGGCGACGACTGTGCAGAGATCCTCAGTGGACTGCGTCGACTACTGCACTCAGCGATCCTACGTGGATCAGTGCCCGATCCTGTGTGGGTCCTACTACCGGTTCTGTGTGAGCCACTGCCTACTGGTTCTGTGTGAGCCATTGCCTACAGGTTCTGTGTGAGCCCGATCCTATGTGGGTCTTTTGCGGGGGTAAGTACCTATCGATATTTCCTGGGTCCGACGACTTAGATGGATCAGTGATCATCTTTGACGTCATCTGAAAAAGTATACCTGGTTGAGCTGAATCTTATGTTACTCTCCTTTGTAGATTGTGTTGAACTATCCTATGTGGATTTACTGTTTACTCTCCTTGTGGATTTGAGTCTTGCCTTCCTTTGTGGATTGAGTTGTTTTTGAGCTCGTGAGCAGAGCTAGAAGTGGGGACTTAGGTATATGTATGGGCATATACCTAAGTTGAGTCAGATTTTAATTCGTGATTGCATCTTTCTTTGTGCTATAACCTTTGTGAATTTCGGGAGACCTTCGGGGGTCTCGGGGTCCTTACTGAGTAGTTTATACTCACCCCTGCACGGGCTATGCCCGCACCTTGTTGTGTTGGATGCAGACGACGGACAGCGCTGATCACGGTTGGGGCGTGGAGCAGGACGGTACCTGGAGGTGGACCACTGGGCGGGACGTGCTCGGAGCGGACGTGGGACCCGAGGAGCCTGGAGGCTATCTGTACCCACCCTTCAGGTGGGATTGCCAGTGGATGACACGAGGCCGCCGTCTTTTCTTCAGTTGCTATTCTTTACTTTTTCAGTTGTACTTTCAGTTGGGCTTGTATTCCGGCCCCCTTTACTTTTCTGCACTTGTAGTTACTTTCCGCTTGCTGACTCTATGGTGGTTGTTCCTTATAAAGGCAATGCCTTCCCTGTTTACCGGGATTTTACGCCTTGGTGCTAGTCGCCAGCCCCTGGCCTATGGAAGGCGGGCTTGGGGTAGTCACGGCACGGGCCCCGAGGTCGGGTCGTGACATGGAGCATCAAGCTCCACCATCGTCCTGCTGCTGCGTGTAGTAGGCTCGCCGTGAGGATCACCATGAGGTCTGCTGGTGTCCTCACTAGCCTGAAAACTCGGATGACTGCCTCCAACCAGTCCTCGGCTGGCTAGGGGTCCGTCTCCCCATGAAACCTGGGAGGTCGTTGGCGATGGAACTCGTGCAGAGCTCCGAGGCATCGTGCATCGTCAGCTGCCAGTGCTAGAAGCATTGGGGGCTCGGCGGGTAAAGGTACCACCGGTGCCTCTGTTGTCAACGAGCCCTGTACCGAGGCCTCGTCGCTCGGCGGGCTGTCGTCGCGCTCTACTCTCGGAACCCTAGCTGGCTGCTATAGTCAGGCCATCCTGAAAAGGAATCAAGTGCTCCACGGTCAGAACAATATACCTGGTGACCTGACACAAGTAATCACAAAGAAAACATGAATCAAACATGCAATCAATTTTTTCATGCATTAAGTCGGAAATCAGAAGTCAGGGTCCTGGTGTACGGATATGTCAGTCGCCGCACCAACAATGGACACCCTGGACTGATAGCCACACTCAATATGCTAAACACTATTTCTTCTCATGGAAGAAAGATCAGAGTCTACAGTAGAACCGACCACCTCTGATACCAATTTGTCACGACCGTCTTCGGGGCCCGGGCCTTGACTACCCCATGCCCGCCTTCCATAGGCCAGGGGCTGGCGACTAGCACCAAGGAGTGAATCCCAACAAAATTGAAGGCATTTCATTTGAAAAATAAACAAGCACCACAGAGTAAGCAGACGGAAAAGTAAACACTAAGTAAAAACTGTAACAAGATGTGCTGAAAGTAAAAGTGGCCGGAAATACAAGCCCAACTGTAATGTACAACTGAAAGGGAAAAACGACAACTGAAATGAAAAATATGCAGCGTCGAGCCGTCCTCTGGAAGTCCCACCTGAAGGGTGGGTACATATAGCCTCTACTGCTCCTCGGGTCCACCTGACCGCTCCGGGTACGTCTTGCCCAGTGGTCCACCTCCAGGTGTCGTCCTGCTCCGCACGCCTCCACCACGATCAGCGTTGTCCGTCGTCTGCAACCAACACCACGATGTGCGGGAATATCCCGTGCAGGGGTGAGTATAAGTTACTCAATAGGGACCCTGAGACCCTCGAAAGTCTCCTGAAATCCACAAAGGATAAACCACAAAGAAAATATCCAATCACGATGTAACATCTGACACGGCTTAGGTATATGTCCATACATATACATAAGTCATCAATTCCCGTTCGGCTCCAACGTCCGAGCCCAAGCACAACCCAGTCCACACAGGAAAGCAAACGTATACCCACACAGGATAGCACAACACAATCCACAAAGGGGAGTAAATAATAAATCCACACAGGATAGCACAACACAATCCACAAAGGAGAGTAAACACAAGATTCAGCTCATGCAGGTATACTTCTTCGGATGACGATAAAGATGATCATTGATCCATCTAAGTCGTCAGAACCACGAAGGATCGATAGGTACTAACCCCCGTAGTGACCCACACAGGATCAGACCCACATAAGATCGGGCCCACACAGGACCTGTAGGCGCTGGCTCACACAGAACCACTGAGCGCTGACCCACATAGGATCGGACCCACACAGGATCGGGCCCACACAGGACCGGGCCCACACAGGACCTGAAACACTGATCCACGTAGGATCGCTGAGTGAAGTAGTCATCGCATTCCACTGAGGATCTCTACACAGTCGTCGCCGCAGTCCACTGAGGATCTCTACAGGGTCGTCGTCGGAGTCCACGAAGGATCTCTGCACAGTCGTCGCTGTCGAGGAAGCAGTCACAGCCAACACTAGGGTTCCTACACACAGTAAGCTCATTCGGGAGGGTCCGCTCCATGAGCCGAGAGCCTGATACATCAACTGACACAAATTCCGATGTTGATGTATCCAAAAGTTCTGTATCGCCAACAGGAACTCAACGTCGCAGACAGCGCGACAATCGGACACCCGGTATGAGAGTTATTGGCTTTTTCGTCCCAGGGGACCGGTTTGTTTTTAAGGAAAAACCAACACGACTGTATTCCACCTGCTTCAAAACCTTGGGCGGAGTATGCCAAAAGATCTATCTCACTTAGAGGAATACAACAAAGCTGACGGCACGTCAATCGTACGTCCGTGGCTAATGATATGAGTGTTTCCGCTCCGAAAGCCCGGTTGGTTTCGTGTACGAACCAACCCGACCGAACTCAAAGTATTCCTAAACCTTGAGTGCAATATACCGAAACGACCGTCTCTATCCAAGGATAGCATTGCCGCTGACAGAGAGTCATTTGGAGGCACGTATCTCATGTTACGAGCATTTGACCAAAAACGGTCCGAAGACGGGGGGTCCGGGACCGGGCCAACCCGGGCCGACCCCCCCCCCCCCCCCCGGGGTCGGCCGATACGGGTCCACCCGAACCGGTCCAGTCCGGCCGGGGCGCGGCCCGGCCGGTCGGACCGGCCTGGCCCGGTTCGGCCGAACGGCCGGGGTGCCGCGGGGGGCTGCCCCCGCGGCCTGGAGGTGCCCCCCCCCCCCCCCCCCCCGCGTGGGGTCGCGTTGAGTCAAGGACGAGGCTTTTCCGCGTCCGAGTTCACCGGACCCGCGCGGGCGCGGGTCCGCGGGTGTCGTCGCCGCGACATCAGCCGCGGCGGTCTTGTCCGGCGGCGCGCCGCCGCTCCCAGCTGCCGGCGACCCGCGCCGCCGGCGTGCTCCGCGGGCCACCGGAATCGTTCTGGTGGTCCGATTTTGTTCCCGTCTGCGCGGCTGCTCCTCCTGGGACTCGTCCTTCACTGCGGAATTATCAATCATCTGTTGCGGCACGTTCCTTCGTTTCCGGTCAAATCCGCACAAAAACGAAGAACGACAGAGGGTTGTCGGGCCGTGTTCGTTTTCCCGACACCCTCCTCATTAGAGATAAACAATGGGAGGAATAAATTTCAACACATGAATGCATATCCGAAACAATTTTTAATGAAATAAAATTGTTTCATAAATTGGGTTCTTCATTTGAATGGAAACAACATGGGAAAAAAGGGCATTTCCATGAAATAAAATCCCTACCTCGATGTCGTCGTGCGTGAGCGTTCTTCGCGGTATTGCTCGTCACGGAGGGTGGAGATCGTCGCGTCGTCACAGAAAGGTATCACGTCGTCGCGGAACACGGCGTTGAGTCGGCAAACTCAACGGACCATGAAACAATAGATTTAATTTAATTAAATCATTAATCCCGTGTTTTGGTAAAAACCACAAATGAGATTTAAAAGAAAGTCTGAGACTCCTACCTCACGTAGCCGATCTAAGATCCGTCGCGGAGGAAGAGTCGTCGCAGAAGAATGTTTCAGGAAGGGAACGTCGGCGTCGCGGAACACGACGTCGCGTCGCTTCGATTTCCTTGTTCGGCGTTCTTCACGTTCTTCGCGAGGAAGGATGATGGCTCAAGAGTTCTAACAAATCTCTCAATGAGTAATCCTTCAAAAATATTTGGTTGGTCTTATTTTATTATTATGCCAACACACGAAAAAGGGGGTAAGTAATGACCCATCATTTCGTTGAATTAATTCAACGAATGAAACAGCTCATTTAATTTACGAAATAAACCGCATAATTAATTGTCTATTAAGAATTAAGAAAACGTGTCAGTTGACTTTCATAATGACGGGTTTTCGCGGGGTCGTTACTTAGAAGAAAGAAACGACGGGGCTCATGCGGGCCCCACCTCACAAATATCCTACCAAGGGGGTAGGATATTTCTGGATAGCATCCTATCTGCTTCAACTCAGCTTAAGCCGCTTTTAAGTGGCTTCAAGTGGCTTCCAAGTGGCATAAGTGAAATAAAATAAAGTTGTCGAAAAATTATTTTATTTCTAAACTTTATGCCCAAAAATTAAAAACCACACCCATGCAAACGCAACTCCTAAAGAGGCGTTTCTAAACAAATACTGGCGCTTCGATTTCATCGGTGCTCTCAGAATTCGATTCCGGGAACTGGTTCAAAAGTTAGAAAAACCCGATCATCCATTTACTGAACGTACCCGAGCCAAACTTCGGAAAATGATTCCGGTCACACCGGGCCCCGGAATCAGGTGTCGTCCGAAACTGTGTTCTTATAAAATTCCAATGAATATTAAGAAAAAAATTTCCTTGAAATTTACGAGTCTTTACAATTCCAATATACTCATTCATCTTATGATAGTTACGTTACTATGAGTGGATGAGATAATATTCTCCTTTAATGAAGTGACGTACCTATTGGTGGAGTGAGTAAGACTCATGAGAAGGTTGTTGCAACCTATATCAACTCAATTGGATAGTTTATCCAATTCTATAATGAGATTTTCATTCAACTAGATTCCATATACAGTAGAGGGAATCATGTATTTCTACCTCTATAATTTTCAAAAACTACCTCTATATTGTGATATCATTTTATGTATTACCATGAACATTATTACTGGTATAATAACTTCTATGACATGTTAGACGATCCATGAAGATATTTTGGTGCTGATTGTAGAGTAGGGTGACCATTAGGATACGAGTTTCATTAGAACTAATGTGTCCCCCAGGACGGAATCACATTTTTTTTTGAAAGCAGAGGAAATATTAATCTTATGAATTGACTATCTTCTCTTGGGATAAGTCATGATTAAGAAAAATAACTCCTTTATCAGGATTTATGACCTATTCATACATCTAAAAGGTAAGAGATGGTTCTCAAAGGATTCCCTTAGGTCTAGATACCAGCAGTTGTAGTTTTGTGGTGAGGTCATACAGAAGACAAAATTATGATGTCTTTATGAGAATTTTTAGTTCTTGGTGACTCCCTTTGGAGTGAACAATAACCCTTAATGACTTTATGAGTCATATGGACCATATCCTCTATTACATATGGATTATTACATGGTCAAATTCAACAATGGAATTATCATTTACTCTATGTTATATGTAGAGCTCAAATGGAACATGATGTAACACCCCAACCTAAACCTACATGTCTAAGCCCGAGTGCCACATGGATTCATGCGCACCGCCCCATAAACGGAAATCTTCCAACTAGGTGAGAGGGTCTATGTTTGTAACAACCCGAGATTTTATGATATATATTATTTTTAATTTGATTGATGACTTCTATTGTAGACTACTCTATGATTAGATTGTACTATACGCAACACCGTATTATCTTGCAGTATACTCTACACCATTATTGACTCATTTTACAAAAAAATTCAAGTTCGTTTTGTGGAAATAATACTAGGGAACAATATGTATATATTTTATTTAATGTATAAATTATATATATTTTGATTATGTTTTATGCAACACCAAAGGGATCTTTAACAACATGTAGACCTGCCATGGTTTGCATTTCAGGTAATCACGACCTTCCTTGATAGAGTGTGTGGTACGCAATACCGTGTTTCACTAAACAATGATATGTTATTAAAATTTTATATAAACTAGCAGTTATGAATAGTAATACCAAATTTTTGAAATTTTAAAAATTGTATCATTCAAAAACTAAATAATTTTTTGATTTGGAATACCAAAATTAGCTTAGGGTGAATTTTTTTTATACTTTTAAGAAAACGTTCTATTTTTGATGAATAGTGAAAACTATAAGTTATTGGTTAAAACCAACATTTTATTTAATTAATAATTTATTTTATTAAAATTAATTTTAGGTCAAAATAGATAAATAATGAATTTATATGTTCAATTTAATTTATTGGAGTCATTTTATAATATTTTTAGTGATAAAAAAATTTTATTAAACTTTTTACCGTCTTTTTCCCATCTTCTCAGAGAATTTTCAAATTTACATAAAACATAATTTTACTACTTTTGTGAGTTGAATTACGAAAATACAAAAGAGATAGTTAATATCATGGATTAATATGTGGTTCAATAAGATCAAAATAATTTTTGGGGAATAGTAATTTTTTACTTTTATTACCACGGTTAAAAGTAAATAGGGAAATTAAAGCTAAAAATTATATTATTTATACATTAAAACATGTCCATATTCTATTGGATTAGATTAATTCGACCAAAAAAACATTAGGAATTAAATATTACCATTTATGTTCACTTGGATCAGATTAGTAAATTTATTATTATTTTATTTAAAGAAGTGTTAAAATAGTTAAAATCCAAGTTTAATAACTAATACATTTTTAATATAGGGATATACGTAAGATAATTTTGACAATAAAAATAAATTAGAACTATAATATTATTTCCAACATAATGGTATTTTATTTATGTTTTTTAGACATTAAAAAGTTTAATTTATTTATGACCCAATGATTATGCAGTAATTACATTATTAATGAAATATTAACAATATTGATATTACCAATATCGAAATAAATTACATTTGATAAATTTAATGAATTAAACTAATTTTTTAGGTTATTATAACATATTAGGGTTTGATAGATGAATTTTTTTCTAGGTAATACTTCTTTTATGAATTTCGAGAAAACAAAATACAAAATATTGTCAAAATTGACATATAAGAGTTTTTAAAATAAATATTATATTATTAATTTATTTAATGGTCCTAAAAAATAAGGATTGTCAAAAATACGTATATAATAATATAGAAGGCAGTAATAAACCAATTGGGTATTTATTTGGAAGTTTATAGTATGTTTATAAACCATATAGTATAAGAATACAAGAAGACACGGTAACAGATAAATTATTTATCTTAGAGTTAAATTTAATGATAATGTTAAAATGGTAACCTAAACATGTCTAAAACCAATTGGATGAGAGGATTTTGACCCATACCCATCCTAGACTCTAAATTAGTCACATGGGAGCCATAATAAACCGAATATGAATGTATTATATAATAATAGTTTATGTTTTTTCTAAGGTGCCCCTCACTCCTCTTACAAAAGGGCATTGTCTCTTCTCTAACATTCAGTACATCCAAAACATTTGTATCAGACTTCCCCTAACAAAATACTATATACAATATATTCTTTTCATTCTAGAGTCCTTCATTTAGTTATAACTCCAACCTATGAAACCTTTTTGATCAAATCAAAAGGAATAACCCGAAGAAGTGGTAAATATCACACCACCTATTTCAAGTTTCTTTCTCCTTCCACTTCCTCCTTCGTTGTTGTTTCAAATAAAGAATATTAACTCCATTATATTATATATATTATTATTTTGTTATAAAAATGGTACAAACATATTATTTATCTTATCCATCCAATGAATGATAAATTCTCCACACGTGCGTACGTACGGCATACCGTCTCCACGCTGTGGGGTGGTTTGTTATTTAAACATTTAATCTTTTGGATGGGTATAATAATGAGTATAAATGATATATAAAATAAATATATTATTATTATTATTCTTTATATATTATATACCATCAAATTATATAAAAATTTAATATCAAAATAATGATATCATCGCTCGTGCGTACGTACGGACTACCGTCTGCACGAAGGCGATGAGATTCAATTTCCATGATTAACCATTAAACTATGATTATAAAGTATATATAATAAATAATAATGAATGATATTAAATAATAATTATACTGTATTTATGTACATATATGTTTCATTTACTTAATTCCATTCAATTCAATAAGGAAATGAAAACAGCGTTCATTCGTACGTACGACCTACCGTCTCCATGAACAGTGTATTTCATTCCATTTATCGATCTATAATATATATTTATAAGAAAAATATATGTTACATATAAATCATGTTTTATATTCTATAATTATATAAATCAGTATATAAGTAATAATATCATGAATAACAAGTCGAAACATGTACGATAAATGAAACGATTTTACTCAAAACGCTGCTACAACATGGAATTTACAAAAGAACGGGTAATATAAAGTCATGACTCAACAATATATGATATCATAACAATGAATATGATTCTGTAATAAGTCAATAAAATTATTTAAATAATTATACAGGAGGTTCGGATATGTAGGAAACATATCAGACCTAATGTAAGGGATAATTTTACAATTTCATTTTTTTCTGAGATTGCTTATACGTTTGTAATTAATAGGGATATATTTTTCATATGTGTCCATAAAAATGTTTTTCATAAAGTGTTAAATATTCTACCATGTATGTATATAGTCATATTTACCCCTCTTTGACTTTTACTTTTTATTATGGAAGGAATCTTTATTTTGTTTATCATGTGTGGTACCATTTGACTTTTCCGGCAAAAGTAGGCGGAGAATGTTTTTTTAACTTATATGGAATGAATGGATTTTTACAGTATCATAACGCCTTATATTCATAAATATTAATATATAATATTTAATGACTATTTTAAACAAAATCGTTTTCTTTTAAAATTGCATAGCATTTTGGGAAAAGAAAATGATTTTGAAGAAGAAATGTTATTTTCCTCAAAAATTCATTTCAAGTGTTTTGTCAAAACAACATTCCAAATACGATGAAATTATTTAATATGATTATGTATCATTTATAATTTCTATATGATTTACATGGATTGACTTCTATTATGATGAAATTATATCCATTTGTTTTATATGGATTATGTTACAATGGGATGATGTTCATGAAACCGATTTTATTCATTGGGTGATGATAAATGATTTATGATTATGTTGTGTCACATGTAAGAATGATTTCATTATGAGATGGGTCGGACCTATATCTACCTATAATTAATTGGGTAAAAATTTATATCTAATGAGATATACATGGCTAGAACAGAAAGTTATTCTGGTTTAGTGATACAGGACTGGATGGAGGAGTAAACTCGATTCAGTACGAGACGTTGTCCACTATGATGGTCTTTGAAGAACTTCTATGGCTAATATGGAAATAATATCAAGTGATTAATGTTATTCCATAATTTAATGTTTTATTACCATTCTATTATATCATTATTAATGTTATGTTATGATATATTCCTTACGTACTTCCATGATCTATGTCATTGTTCATGATTTTGATGTTAAGATTTTTAGTTCATGTTTTTGCAATCAAATGATTATGGATTGTTTTGTGTTCCCTCTGTTTACCATTATTGAGCATTTGAGCTCACCATTTTTATGTATTCTTTTGTGTAGGATATAAATAATGGTTTTACTTAAGAAAACAAAAGAGGAAGATATGTATGGGATATGTTGAAGATATTACACCACATTAAGATGATTATGTTCTGTGTTTTTCAAAGACACTAAACTATTACATTCCTTGGGTGGAAGTTTTTGTTATTTGTTAAGTATTCCAAAGAAAGTAATGTAATTTCCATGTATGTCAATTTTGGAGTCTCTACAGTTGGTATCAGAGGAAAGGATTAATTAACATTTGGAAACTAGGATATGAAAAACGTTATTGAGATCTCTAGAGAAATTTCTATGGTATGTCTAGGGATGTCCCTAAGGTTATGTATAAGTATAGGTTATATTCCAAGAATTATTGTAATATTCCTTGAATTAATCCTAAGATGTTATATATTGTAGTTACTCCCCCTTTATTATGTTTTTTCCCTAGCATTAGTTTTTCCTCTCACACTATTCTTTTTGGGTTTTAGATGATGGGTGGAACTCGAAAGAACAATGTTGATAAATGTAATGGAAAATGAAATGATTGTCCTCCTAAAAAAACCAATGTTACGGGATATGGAGTGGAAAATCTTATTGTTATGCTTACACAAGATATTAATCATTCTGGAATTCCAAATGATTAGAGAAGGAGACAATATTCTATTGAGTCCTTCTTGAGGAAACTTGCACCTTATACCAGTGGGTCTTCTAATCCACTTGTTGCGGAACAGTGGATCAGTTCCAATAAAATGATATATTACATACTTCACTATTTAGAACCAGAAAAATTCATTCTGGTTCTTTACCATTTAGGAGGTGAATCAGACAAGTGGTGGACTCTAATTATAAATAGAGGGCCCCACGAATAAATTGAATCCGTGGAATGGGAAGAGTTTAAGAACATGTTTTTCAAAAATAACTTCCCTAGTATTCTTCGAAAAAATCTTGAAAAGGAGTCACATGAGCTTATGAAAAAGAATTATGAATCTGGTGGTATATACGAGGAGAATTTTACACCACTTGAAATGTATGCATCTTTCTTTATCATCCAACATGAACGTAAATTTGATCGATTTTTCAGTGTCTTAAAACCAATTCATATAAGGGAAATAGCTAAGATAAATTAGTAGCTATGAAGAAAGTGGTCATTGTGCTATCAAGGTAGAACTGGATGTTGGTGTTACATATCCATCTCATGGTTTTGACAAAAAACGAATGATGGAGTACAAGGAAAAATCGCAGAACAATGGTGAAGAGAATATGAATGTTAATTATGCTCAAATTTTGGAATGTGGCATGTTGGAGATTTCGTAAAATAATCTAGAAAATGTTATATGTGTGGAAAAGAAGGTCATCGAGCAGTTATGTGTCAATATAATGAGAAAAATGTAGCAAATGATGTGAATAGAGATAAGACTACAAAGAATGCTCAACCAACAGATCAATGGTTCAAGTGCAAGGAAATGGGGCATTATGCTAATCAATGTCCTAATACAAGGGTTATTGATGATTGACATGAGCAACCTGTTAAGCCAAAGGATATTGGGTAGTCACATGTGATCACTATTTGTGATGTTGATTATCAAAATGATGTTGTGTAATGATTAAGTGTTTATGTAATGGGATTTCAATATAGAATCACGGAATCTCATTTATGGTATTGTGGAAATTTTTGATATCTATGTATTAGTTTTCAATAATTATATTGTACCGGTAACCATGTAATGTGATTTAATTTTTTTTGAAAGATTATGATATGAGCTTATTGAAGGGATAAAGAGAAAATGAAATGATCTCAAGACTGATATATTGAAAAAGTCATATAATGTATTGAGTATATAAAAATTTCTAGATTTTGGTATGTGGAAAGAGTTATCTTTTGACAACATTCATTCATTATGTAAGGTTCAATGGGTATTCAATTTTCAAGAGAATACATGATTAAGGTATTCACATTTTTTGAATGTGACCTACAAGATATATCTTATGTTATACGGGGGATATATGATGGTATTCACAGGCTTGGTAGATGAAATTTCTAGTAATTGTTTTCATTATACTATTATCTTGGACAGAAGTATTTTAGTTAAGCCTAAAAATTGGAATGTATTATGTTGGACATAAGTTTTTATTGTTTAATTCTAGAACTTTTTGTGATATTATTAATGGGATGTCAAAATAATGTAGTTTCATAAAAAGGACAACCTATAGGATGGGTGACAACCCGTTGTGTCGGACAAGGCTATCGGAATCAAAACCACAACCGAAGTGTGACATGCCTTTTTCGTCTACCACTGGCCTACAGGAAGTCCCCGGTTATTAGAAACTAGTTTTGCTTTATTTAGCGGTATGATAGATGAGGTATAAATCCATTTTTGGAATCATATACGATTAACCTCACCATATATGAACTTATGTATATTTAATAACTTTTGCTAATAATTTGTTAGAGACATATGGAAGGACCCATAATTCTATCGTATGATCTAATAACACTTCATGAATGACAAATTCAACTTCATTTCATTAAGAGATGAAGTGTAAATTGTTCATGGAACGAACAACGGCGAGACTGTACCAAAATAAAGTAGGTATTTCTTCTAATTCAAAATCTTAAACTTTAAGGAAATGATCTTGAAAATCAAAAATGATGTCCTAGTGTCCTCATATCCTATTAATAGGATGGTACCCTAGATCATAAAAAATGTTTGGCTTTGTGATTGTTGGTTTTTTCATAGACATGTTCTCTACCACTCTCCATTAGAACATGATTATTAGATTTTTCTTCAATATACATATTTCCACCTATGATATCCTATGTGGAAATCCAATGATGAGTTACTTTGGGTATCCATTATGTTTCTATCATCCATTTTTAAAATGATTATTTAGTATTCCTTTTTACGATGTGGGTTTTTATTAAAGAAACTTTCATATAGTAATCCATTTATAACCCCGATGATTTTCGAGGGAGAAATTAATTTTAAGGGGGTAGAATGTAACAACCTGATATTTTATGAGATATATTATTTTTAATTTCATTGATGTCTTCTATTGTACACTACACCAAGATTAGCTTGTACTATATGCAACACCGTATCAGCTTGTTGTATACGCAACAATATTCTTGGCTTGTGTTACACACAATTTCAAATTCGTTTTTTGGAAATTATTATACACAACATTATGTATTGATTTTGTATAATTTATAAATGAAATAAATTTTGATTATGTTATACGCAACACCAAATAGAGATTTCACTACTCGCAGCCCTGACTTGTCTTGCATTACATGAAATCACAACCTTGCATGATAGTGTATGGGGTACGTAATACCGAGATTCACTAAACAACGATATATTATTAAAATATTATATAAACTAGCCGTTATGAATAGTAATACCCACTTATTGAAATTTTATAAATTTTATCAGTCAAAATGGACTTCATTATTGCATTCGTAATATTGAAATTAACTGAGGATAATTTTTTGGTATTTTTCTGAAAATATTCAATTTTTTATGAATCTTGAAAACACTGAGTTATTGGTTAAAACATGGTTTTTATTTAAATAATCATTTATTTTATTTAAATTTAATTTAGGTAAAAATATATACATAATACCTCTATAATTTCAATGTAATTTAGATGAGTCATTTCATAATAATTTTAGATATATTAAAATTTTATTGAACTTTTTACCATCTTTTACCCACCTCCTTGGAGAATTTTAAAATTTACATAAATCATAAATTTACCACTTCTGTGTGTTGAATTTTAATAATTAAAGAGAAAATGATAATATAAAGGAGTAAAATGTGGTTCGATAATATAAAAATAATTTTTGGTGAATAGTAACTTTTTAATTTTATTTTCCACGGTTAAAATTAAATAGGGCAATTAAGGGTAAAAATGATATTATTATTTCTCTAAAAAATGTTATAATTCTATTTCATAAGTGTAATTCGACCAAAAACAACCATATGAATAAAATATTACCCTTTAAGCCCAAATGGATTAGATTAGGAATTTTATTATTATTTTATTTAAAGAAGAGTTAATATAGTTAAAATCAAAGTATAATAACTAAAACCTTTTTAATATAGGTTTATAAATATGATAAATTCGACTATAAATTTTAATTATAAAGATAAAAATATTCCCTACATAATGGTATTTTATTTATATTTTTTTATTCATTATTTAAATTAATTTATTTATGACACAATAATGATGCAGTAATTACCTTATTAATGAAATAATAACATAATTGATATTATAAATACAAAATTAAATGAAATATGAGACTTTTAATGAATTAAACTAATTTTATATGTTATTATAACATATTAGGGGAGGATAGATGAAATGTGTTCGAATTAATAATGTTATTATAAATTTAGATAAAACAAAATACCAAATACTATCTAAATTGACATCAAAGAGTTTTAAAAAAAATATTATATTTTTAATTGAAATAATAGTTATTAAAATCTAATGTTCATCCAAACTAAATATATAATAATATATATGACTTTAATAAACCAATTGGGGATTGAATGGCTGTTTATATTATGTTTATTAACAATATAGTTTAAGAATACAAGAAGACACAGTAAAGGATAAATTATTTATCTTAGAGTTAAATCTAAAATGATAAGGTTAAAATGGTAACCTAAACTTGTCTAAAACACATTGGTTGAGAGTATTTAGACCCATAACCTCCCTAGAATCGAAATAAGTCAATTTGGAGCCATTATAGACTGATTAATTAATTTATTATAAAATCATATTTTAAGTTTTTCCTGAGGTTCCCCTCATCACTCTTATAAAAAGTGTACTTTTTCTTCCCACACATTGACTCCTCTCAAGCCATTAGGCTTAGCCAAACCCTGCGAAAATACCTTCTAAAATTTCTTCCATTAATTCTAGTGTCATTCCATTAGTCATAAAGCCATCCTACGGATCCCTTTTGATCAAATCAAAAGGATGAACCTGAAGAGGAGGTAAATATCACACCACCTATTTCAAGTTTCTTTCTTCTTCCACTTCCTCCTTCATTGTGGTTTCCATTATAGAATAATAACTCCAGTATCTTATATATATTGTGATGTTGTTATAAAAATGGTACAACCATATTAGATATTTTATCCATCCTATGAATGAAAAAGTCACCACATGTGCATACGTACTGCTTACCGTATCCACGTCGTGCTATAGTATGTTATTCAATAATTTCATCATTTGGATGGGTATCATAATGAGAATGAATGATATAAATAAAAAATATAACATTATTATGATTCTTTATATATGATATACCATCCAATTATATACGATTTTAATATCAAAAGAAAATAATAATCGCTCATACGTACGTACAGACTACTGTCTCCACGAACGCGATGAGATTCATTTTCCATTATTCACCATTCAAGTATGATTATATAGTATATATAATTAATAATCATGAAATATATTACATAATAATTATACTGGATTTATATTCATATATGTTTCATTTACGTAATTCCATTCAATTCAATAAGGAAATGAAAACAACGTTCATGCGTACGTATGACCTACCGTCTCATTTAATGGTATCCTTCATTCTACGTATCGATCTATCATATATATTTATATGCTGAATATATATTATATATTAATAAATTTTTAAATTCTAGAATTAATTAAATCAGGATATAAGTAATAATATCAATAACAACAAATCAAACCCCTTACGATAAATGAATTGATTTTACCCAAAACGCTTCATTAACATGGAATTTACAAATGAACGGGTAATATAAAGTCATGATTGAACCATATATGATATAATAACAATAAATATGATTCCTTAATAAGTCAATGACATTATTTAAATCATTATACCGGAGGTTCAGATACGTATGATGTATATCAGACCTAAGGTAAGGGATAATTTTACAATCTAATTTTTATCCGAGATTTCTTATATGTAAGTATTTACTAGGGTTATATTTTTCAGCCATGTCCATAAAAAAGTTTTTCACAAAGTGTTTAAAATTATTAATTGTCTTTTTAAATCCATCTTTACCCCTCTCTGAATTTTACTTAGTATTATGGATGGAATATTTCTTTTGATTACCAAGGGTGGTACCTTTTGACTTTTTCAGAAAAAGTACGCGGAGAATGTTTTTTTAACATATACGACTTGAACGGATTTTTACGGTATCATACCGCCATATTTTAATAAAGAATACTATACAAGATTTCATGATAAATTTCAATAAAATCATTTTCTTTTAAAATTTCCTGGCATTTTGTGAAAAGAATATGATTTTGATGAAGAAAGGATATTTTCCTTAAAAATCATTTCAAGTGTTTTGTCAAAATTATTTTCCATATTTGATGAAATTATTTAATATGTTTATGTTTAATGTATAATTTATATTTGATTTACATCATATCACATTTTTTTTGATGAAATGATATCCATTTTTTGTATGGATTATGTTATCATGGGATAATGATTAGGAAACCCATTTTATACTTTGGGTGATGATGATTGATTTATGTTTATGTTGTGGCACACATAAGAATGATTTCACTATGATATGGGTGGGACCTATATTTCCCTCAAATTCATTTGGTTTAAATTTATATCACATGAGATAGAAATGGCTATAATGGAATTTTAATCTGGTTCAGTGATTCGGGAATCGAATGAGGAGTTAACTTGATTCAGTAAGGGATATTGTCCACAATGATGGTCTTGGCAGCCATGCCTTGGATAATATGGAAATAATATCATGTTCTTAATGGTTTTACACAATTTCATGTTTTATTCAATTGATATTATTTCATGATTAATGTTCCATTATGATATATTCCTTAGGTACTTCCATGATTTATGTCATTTCACAAGATTTTGATGTTTAGATTTTATGTTCAAGTTTTTCCAATAAAATATTGATGGATGGTTTTATGGCCCCTATGTTTACCCTTACTGAGAATTTGAGCTCACCCTTTTTATGTTTTCCTTTTCCCAGGATGTAATGAAAGGTATTAAGAAAGAAAATAAAAGGGGAATATCATTATGGGAAATGATGAAGATCTTTCACCATGATTAGAAGATTATGTTCTGAGTAGCGAAATAAAATAAACTGTTACTGTCATTGGGTGTCAGTTTTTATATAAATTATGTATTCTGAAAAAGTAATGTAATTTCCATTTACGTCATGTTTAGAGTCTCTACAATGTACATCAATGGGGAGACGATACCAATAGTACCAGTTGAACATCATTGTATAAATAATTATTACAAATAAATTAATATAATAAAAAATAATTGTATATCTATGACAGTATATATGGAAAAAAATATTCCAAACCATGTAGTATCAACATGTCATGTCAAAAAAATAAAAAAATTCCAAAAAAGCTTCCAATATATTGGGTAAATTTAGTAAATAAAACAGAATAAGAAATCCTACTTGAACTATATCTTGAAATGTAATCATCCTCATACTCACCCTTTTCAATTGTCCACTACAGTTACCTTTCCCTTCACCTAATCCGTAGTCATGAAATTTAAAGGTGCACTAAAATTATTAGTTAGGGTGTGAGTAAAAGACTTAGTTTCATGCCACCAAAGTCCCTTAACCTCAGTGCATAATATATAAAAATTAAATCCATGAATGTAAAATGTCTATATATATAAATAGAAATGTATCACCGTAGTACAAAATATAGGTTGGGTCCTTGTAAATATGCTCTACCTACTTCTGTACCATGTTATAAGAAAACAATTAGGTCCATCCTGACACATTACACCATCAAGATAGTCCCAAATATGGTTGTGAAATCCCTCAATAGTGATTGTCCAATTCATAACTACCAAAAAACATACACTTCCATCTTATAGAAAGATCCTATAGGAACCCATTCATTTCAAACTGTAGAATATAGAGATTTAGAATATGCTAGATGATGCAAATAAAAAATAAAAAATCATGTAATATAAATTTAATCAAAATCAGTATAAATCATATTCAGGAAACACAATCATTGTTCAAGGCTATAGATGAAAACCTAATAGGATGAAGCATTAGACTTAGGTTTCATAGTAACACACATGAAAATGAAACATAATTAACAAAAAAAATTTATGAAATGTATAAATGTTAAGTGGTTCTGACCCCAAATTTTTTAATGAACAAATCCATGTTTTATCTAGGAAACATCACCTGAATCATTCCCATGTGTTAGTTGGCTCAACCCACATCCAAAGGATTTCTGGAACTGATTCCAAATATTATATTTTTTAATTAAATAAAAACACCATATATTATAATATAGTTATCCATTCTATATAGATTCATAATTATCAATTTTTTAACAAAGATATTCCACAATAGTTTATTTCTTAATGAGTAATTTTATTTTCACATGCAATAAGATTCTATTACACTAAATAAATAATTGTTAATAATGATAATTAGTATGTATAATTATATGTTAATTCCAACTTAATCATTTAAAAATTATTCATCAACATTCTATAAGGATTAAATAAAATTATTTTTATTAATTGAATAATAATTAGACTAAAACGAAATTTTCCCTTAAAAAAATTCACCCGTGAATAGGAGAGGTAGGGTGATGGTTCTACCACACCTGGATCCCAGAAGAGAAATCTATCATTTTTCATAAGATAAAAAACAATTTACTTTTTTCATTCATCATTATAAATCACAATTCCCTCATTTCCTTATAGTAGAGTCAATATTGGATCATTCACTAAAATCTTATACAATTCTTCAATACATTCTTCACATTATTTTTTCCATATGAACTTAACCCCGTTATGGGTAATATTAGTTAAAATTTTAGATAACCTGGAAATGTTAAGAAGGAAACGCCAATAATAAACTATTTAACCAACAAAACAACACACATCAGTTAAGATTATTAGAGTACTTCTTTCTTGAATTACATTTTACATTCCAGGAAAATATAATATTCCATATATAGAAATCGTATGGCGAAGAAAAGAAACAATTTGGATCCATAATTTACAACTGATAAACTTCCCATATAACTTGTTTCTTCTTGGAGTCTACAGAGTAATGGATAAATGATTCTCATGATCTCCATAGATGTTGGATTAAACCATGATATAATCAATAAATACCTCAATAAAGACATCAATATAATCCTTGAAAACATTATTAATTAGATACATGAAAATAGAGAGTTCATTAGTCATCCCATAATGCATTAGTGTAATATTTTAATTCCCATACCTAGTTCAAAATTCAATCGTTGTAATATCTTCCTTCCTCACATGAAACTGATGATATTCATATCAAAGGTTGATTGTAGAGTAATATTGGGCTTAGTGAAGTTGATCAAATAAGTTATCAATGTGAGGAAGATGATAAATGATTTTCATATTAATATCATTCATCACCATTTAGTCAATTTAAATCCTCATAGATCCATCTTTCTTAATAATAAAAATAATTGGAGATCTGCAAGAAGAAACACGTTGGAGGATAAATCCTTTATCATTAAAATCCACTTGTTGATTCTTCAGATCAACTAATTCCACTATGTCCATACTATATAGTGTCTTTGAAAAAGGCCTTGATACATGGATTGAATCAATAGAGAACTCAACTTCTTGCTCTAGAGTATGTCTTGGTAAATACTTTAGAAATACGTCACTGTATTCTTTCACATTAGGTACATACTCAATTTGAATATTTCTTCCCTCGCCCATGGATATTACATTTTATTCCTCCCCAACAATTGAATTCAATAGAGCTACTAGGGGAGGATCTAGAAAAAAGAACCATATGGTGATGTTTCTTCCCTAAAGATGAGGGATTTTGTTCCATCCTCAAAAATCAAAATTTTCATTCTCCATGAAATAGATTTTTTTCCTTATATTTTGAAATTCAGTCCATTACATGGATTATGTCATAGTATACAATATTTATGTTAATAATATCAATAGATTAATCCCATTTATATGTAATAATGGGGAATTCATGACACGTCTTTATTATAAGGAGAATTCCCTTATGGTTTTTGACTGAAAACTCTCTTGTTAAGGAGAATTGGAAATATATGATTTTTAATGAAAACTAGGATGATACAAGGTAATGATATGATCCAGAATCAAATAATGCATTGGCTTAGTTTGATGAAACTATTAAATTACCTTCCACCACATCATTAGGA
Organism: Viscum album; assembly: GCA_963277665.1. NCBI lineage: Eukaryota > Viridiplantae > Streptophyta > Magnoliopsida > Santalales > Viscaceae > Viscum > Viscum album. The sequence goes on from OY728152.1 coordinate 694,657,498, forward strand.
AGTTTAACCTCATTAGTTGTGATCGTATAAGCATTGCATTGGTCCCATATCATTCTCTCGGTAATTTTCCCATGATTCCTAAGATAATAGTTAGAATAATGTCCCATTTAATTACAATTGAAGAACAGAAAATTGGTTTCTTTTTTATTCCTCTTGCAATTAAGATATTTTTTGCCTCTTTCTCCACATTTGTAAAAGAATTGTTTTTCATTTATATATGAGTCGGGGTGTTTCATTCCACAAGTATCACATGTTTGTAAACTCCCATTTTTATTCTCCCCATTATCTATTTTTTCCTTTAAAACCATCTTCTTCTCTTTCTTTCCATTAATGTCATATGACATAGATAATTATTTCTCTTTCCTGATTGCACATGAGGTTATATCATCATATGATGAGAATGTTTGGGAAACAAGTGACCTTTATATGAATGGTTTTAAAGAATCAAATAATCAATCAATATTTATCCTTATATTATTTATATAGTTTGTGGCATGCCACTATAGCCTTGTAAAATTTACTAAAAACTTTTCAATGTTTTTATCCACTCATTGTTTTAAAATCATGAATTTTCTCTCCATATCTGCTCGTTGTTCTCGAGGTAAATATTTTACTACGAATACATCCTTAATGTCAAACATTACATTTATTCTATTTTTTCCTCATCTATACTATTTTTAATTAATGAACACCACTATTCGGCATCTACCTATAGACTATAAACTACCATGACAACCTTATTCCCTTTGTTACATCACAATGTGAGAAATATCTTCTCTATAGAAGATATCCACATCTCCTCTATGAATGGTTGTGTAAAACCATAGAATGATGGAGTATGTTGTCACATAATGAAGTCTAACGTTTTTCTTCAACGATGTAGATCTGGATGCAACATATGGGTAGGGCTAGTGTTCATGTCCTATGTTAGTTTTCCCGATATAGTTATAATTTTCACCGCACCAGTCGTATCTTTGGAACCATCATCATTATTTTTCATATGTGTAAAATCCCTAAATGGGATTCATGCTTTCATGAGGTTCCAATTTATTCCACTATGTTCCATTTATAAATATTGTCATGTAGTAGATTTGGTTACAAATTATAATATAAAATATAGAACCAGAAAACACTTTACATGAATTGATATTTATTCATATATAATTACATAATCATAATCATGGTTACATTGAGGTAATATATACATTTAAATCCCTTATGATGGTTAATAATGAAAATTTGAATTATCTAAGAATATCACCTAAGTGTGTCAAACCAGGTTGGTAGAAAGACTTGTTTTCATGTACCAATTTACCCTGAGTGAAGCCCAAAAAACCTTTTCGATGTGGTTAGTCCATGGTACATCAGTTTCAGAACTATGTCCACTTGTAGTATCTACATAGAGATGTATTTTCTAGAAAAATCCATATAATCTATCCCTTTCCAAAATTCTAGGATATTTTTGTATATATATCCATGTATTATATCTTATGTTTTCAGTTCCTAATATATATTTTCAATATCTAGTTTTGAATTTTCCTACTAAACATCAAAACATATGAACTGTAATGACCCAGACCCCATTTTCATAGAGCTGATATCTCATATTAATTCATTTTAATGATTACAATTAAGTTGTATCCAAATGTAATGAATAGTTTATTACTTTTGTAAAACAATATACAAATATAATTTCAATATTACAACATGAAATGAAATTCATCATAGGATTTCCATTTGGAAAAATCAATGAATCAAAGCTTATCCCTGCTATTCATTAACAACACTCAACTTCAGAAACCATGGAAAATTAAACACAATAATGGCATGATCTATGAAACTCAGTATGGTTACCTAATAAATTGTATTTTATCATAAACATAAACACTAGCTACGGTGAATAAGAAAACACATTCCATTACAAATATACCTGAAAATAATATGGTGGGAGTGAATGATGAATAAATAATGCCATATAAATGATCATGAATAACATAACAATTGATATTGTACTAGTTGAATAATTATATGGTTAATAATATTATAATACCATAATGAGGGAATGAATAATGTTGTACATGTGAAACAAATTTTCAACGCCTCACCCAATATTTATGGAAATACTAGTTTAAGGCCTCGACCAAAACTCAATTATTTTTTGTCTCATGAGACCTATCAATGAGTCAAGGGGCTATAGAGGTCCCTTCCGTCACATGATAATTACAATTCATTTATCAAATGACATGGGATAAACATAAACACCATTAACATATGAAATAACATTCCCCAAATTATACACATATACACTAACCATTCTATGTAGTATGGTGAATGGTATCAAGATAGCACATCTATAGTCAAACTGATAATAAACCATTTAATACTATATTTTAGGAAATTAACATAAAATATTTACATAAATAAGAGGTAAAATTAATCATAGGTTTTTAAATACTAAAAAATACTATAATAAAATCATTGAGGAATTTTGAGAGAAATACACTTTTAGTTTGAAAGGATTAGTAATTTTGGAAAAATATTTTCATAAACCCATAAATGAACAAATTTTTTTTCCACGATGAAATTTGTGGTTTTATAAAGATAATTTTTGATTAAAATAGATTATATAGTTTACTTTAAAATGTGGTAATATTTGAGAAGATCCATTGAATTGGGTTTTTTTATCAATAAGAATTTAGAAATATATTTATAAAACATTTAAATCCATATAAAATAAAGAAGGACTCTGATAGGTAAGCATATAATGAAAATTAAGTGATTATTTTTAATCATTAAATAATTATTATTACTAATTCAACTTGAATTAAAATAGAAAAAGAGAAACCCAAAGAAAATTGACGTTCGGTTAGTAAAACCTTACCTTTTGTCAGAACATATTCATCACTAGTCATTATTGTCCTAGATAATCAAATTAATTCCTTTAATGAATTATAAAATAAAATTATATATATATGTATTTTATTTATTATGATTTTATTAAGATCCATTATTCCCATTTGGATGAGTTATATGATACAAATTTGTAACTCATGAGTGTTTGTTTCATTGGTTTTCACTATTGATATACTTGTATAGGAGTTTGAGAGTTCATGTTAAATTGGTATAATTAACTAAAATTGAATTTATATGACACTAATGATCATATATAATATTAAATAGTGATATAATTCGTTTTTTTAGATTGTATTAGGTTAGTAATTAGATTGAACATTAGGGATATTCATATAGATTAAATTTGCAATATTTTGATTGTTACGAACAAGTTTTACCGTATGAATTATCATGATGTATATATACTTGTTATAGAATATTGACCCCGTTATAATAAATATATTATAGTATTTATAAACCAAAATAATTGTTTCATTGCCAGTATTTAAGGTTACATGTAAGAACGAAGCTTCGTCATCCATAAATTTTCGTCGTCCATGAAGGTTGTAAATCGGCACCTCCCAGATGATGATCTCATTTATTTAGAAAATGTGAGAGATATAGTAGTTTGAGGAAGGATATTCAATTAGCATGATATCATTATATTATATATTTGATACTTGAGTTATCATTACCATTTTTATAGTGTAGGTGAGAATTAGATGGGAAATGAAAATAAATTTAGAAAAAGAAATAAAAAAGAAAAAGGAAGAGGGTTAACCTCTTGAATTATCACCCCTAATAACCTCTTTAAGGGAATGTGTTTTGGTATTCTGGAAATTTAAAAAGCTCCATTATGTGAAGAATGACCAAGGAAGTGTATTTGAAAATAATGTTGAGAAGATTCATGGTTTAGAGGAGTTAGGAGAAGAGGGAGTGAGAGTGGTTTTTTATTGTTGAGGTGTGGGGTGCTTTTTTGATATCATATTCATTATATTATTATTTTTGAAATAAAATCAAAAGTGTAGATTAATGTGAAAAAATATGGAAATAATTTCTTTTCCATTAGAATGAAGTGTTCTTTTATTAGTGGTGACTCAGTAAATATAGTTGTTTTCTACTAATATATTTATACAATAAATTACCGTATTTTAAAATTCACTAAAAATTCATGTATTTAGGAAAAATCCAGAAAAATCACTATAACCATTTTTTGATGTGTCTATTTCAATAAAGAATCCATTTTATTAAAAAAATTTATAAATTAGTTAAATTTAACTTTTAAATCAAATCAATATTTATTTGAAAAATTCTTAATTTAAATTTAAAACTGATTTAATAAAACATTCAAAAACTAACTGAAGTCACAGAAAATAATCCTAAATTATTAGAACAACGAAATATTTATTTTGAAATAAATTTTATGAAAACGAAATTTATTTTAAAAAAATTTAATAATTTATAATTATAATTAAATATTTAATACTCACAAAAATACTAACACTTAATTATTAATTTTTAAAATAGTCACTCACATTTAGAAGTTGCCTAAATTTTATTTAAACATATAAGGGTGTGGTTACTATTTATATTGGCTTATTACTAATTACAATGGGTAAGTTATTATTCATAAAAAAGTTAATTTGATCCTATTAGACTCTAAATATCTTACTGATCACAACCGTGTAGGTTTGATTTTTTAAATTCAAAAAAGGGAGGAGACAAAATTATGTTTAACAAGTCGGATATAAAAACAAAATGTTGTTTCATAGATACTAAGTGTTTCATACATTACATTCTATATTAATTTTATTTCTAAAAACGTGGGGAGTTACATAAAGTTCCATTTTAATGTGTAAACACACACTTTGAGTCATATTTTTCACACCATCTGTCAGTTTGATGTGAGAATGATTCCAACACATCACAAATTAATAATGGATAATTTTCCTAAATTATCAAGACAAAATCATATATCTATATTGTACATATCATGTATCATATTAAGGGTCAATTGATTGATGCACATCCAAAATGACTTATGTATTGTTTTCATAAATATCGAAAATAATATGAATATGTTTTCTTAGTTTTTTGTATTTGAGTTTTCTTTTTTAATAAACTTAATGTCAATTTTAAATAAATAGATGCATGTAGAGTCATAATGGTCACATCGTTCGTCATATTATGGTGAGGTTGATTCCTACATGTCCTAAATGACTTATTGATCATTTTACTAAAGTATCAAAACAATATGAATGTTTTTTTATTTGAGAATGTATATTCTATTTTTCATAAAATTAATATGTATTATAAATAAAATGAACCACCAAGAATCATACAGCTCACACAATGTGTTGTATTAAGGTTCTATTAATTATAGCATGTCCCAAATGAATTTTGGAAAATTGCATTCAAGTACCAAGCTAATTAAAACTGTGAATGTTATCATGATTTCCATTTTATTTCATTATTTAACTTATAATACTGCATATTGATTTAATGTTATTATCAACAAAAACAGTCCTCTATAAGTGTAGTTTTCAAAAATTGAGAAATAGTTTTTTTTGAAAGAACATAGAATCTATATGAAGTGATTTTATGTCAAAAATGAAAAACAATGAAAATCATGATAACATTAACATAAATGATCATGTTATCTTTTGTGTTTCTTTTTAATGATAGTTCAATGCCATATATGACTTCCTAAAAGATTTTTGAAGAATAAATAACTATTAGATTAAAATTATAGAAAAAATAGTATACAAATATTAGATAAAATGATGAAAAAATTAATTAAATAAGTTGTTTTAATTAACCTTTTCATGATTGTTGTATAAATTCTTGACCCATTTCCTTTTTTCATTATCTCAGTTGCATCCTCAAAGTCTAATCTCTCATGATTATATAAATAATTTGTGCATTAGTCAGTCCAAAATGCATTACTGTAAACATGTAATTCTCATACCTAGTTCAAAATTAAATCATTGGAATATCTTCCTTCCTCACACGAAACTGATGATATGCAGATCAGAGGTCGATCGTAGAATAATATTGGTCTCAGTGAAGTTGATCAAATAAGTCATCAATGTGAGGAAAATGATACATGTTTTCCATCTTAATAGCATTGATCTCCCTGTAGTCAATTCATATCCTCATATATCCATATTTCTTATTAATAAAAATAAGTAGAGATCTTCAAGAAGAAACTCTTTGGTGGATAAATCCTTATCACTAAAATCCTCTAGCTGATTCTTCATATCATCTAATTCCACTTTCACCATTATATATGGTGTCTTTGAAATGGGCCATGCACCATGGATTGAGTCAATAGAGAACTAAACTTCCCACTCTAGAGGATGTCTAGGAAAATCCTGTAGAAATAAATCAATGTATTCATTCACATTGTTACATCCTCAATTTGAATATTTCCCCCCTCGCCCATGGATATTACGTTCTCTTCGACCCCAAAAATTAAATTCAGTAGAGATACTTGGGGAGGATATAGAAAAAAAAATATGGTGATGTTTCTTCCCTAAATATGAGGGATTATATACCATCCTCACAAATCATAATTTTCCTTCTTCATGAAATAGATTTTTTCCTTAAATTTTGAAATTCAGTCCATTCCATAAATTATGACATTTTCAACAATAAGTATGTTGATAAAATCAGCAGATAAGTCAAATTTATATTTCATAATGGGGACGTCATGACACATTATTATTTTAATGAGAATTCCCTTATGGATTTTGACTGAAAACTCTCTTGTTAAAGAGAACTGGATATATCTAATTTTTAAAGAAACCTGGGACAATACAATGGAATGCAATGATCCAGAATGAAATAATGCATTGGCTTAGTTTGAGGAAATGATTAAATTACCTTCCACCATATAATTATGAACTTTAAACTCAATAGTTATGATCACATAAGAATGGTAGTGGTCCCATAGCCTTCTCTCGATAATTTATCTTCGATTCTTAAGAGAATAATTTGCATAATTTCCCATTTCATTACAATTTTGGCATTTAAAATTGGTTTATTCATTATTTATCTTGCAATCAAGATAATTGTATCCTCTTTATGCATATTATTAAAATAATTTTTTTCTTTTATGTATGATTTGGGGTGTTTCATTCCACATGTATGACATGTTTGTAAAATCCCATCTTTATTCTTACCTTTATCCATTATTTCCTCTACCACCCTCTTATTGTCTTTAATTCCATTAAAGTCATATGATATTGATAATTATATCTCTGTGTTGATTTCACATGAGGTTATATCGTCATATGAAGAGAATGTTTGGGAAACAAGTGACATTTAGATGATTGGTTTTAAATAATCAAATAATTAATCAATATTTCTCCACAGATTATGTATACAGTCTGTGGTATGCCTCTCTAGCCTTGTAAAATCAGATACATAGATTTCAATGTTTTTATCCTCTATTTGTTACAAAATCAATAATTTTACCTCCATATTTGCTCGTTGTTCTGGTGGAAAATATTTTTCTACGAATATTTCCTTAAAGTCCAACCATTCAATTTCTTCTATTTTTCCTCATCTATAATGTTTTTAATTAATGAACACTACTAATCTGCATCTCCCGATTGATTATTAACTGTCATGGAAACATTATTCCCTTTGTTACATCACAAATTGGGAAATAACTTATCTATGGAACATATCCAGATCTACTATATGAATGGGTGTTTAGAACCATAGAATGATGGAGGATGTTGTCACAAAAACAAGTCTAACATTTCTCTTCCATGTTGTGGATCTGGATGCAACATATGGATATGGTTAGTGTTTATATCCTATAATAGTTTTCCCAATATATTTATAATTTTCACCGCCCCAGTCATACCATTGGAACCGAAGTCATTATTTTTCATTCGTATAAAATCCCTAAATGGGATTCATGAATTCACGAGGTTTCAATTCATTCCACTATGGTCCATTTATAAATTTTTTCATGTACTAAATTACGTTATAATTTATAATATACAATTTAGAACTACAAAACACATAACATGAATTGAAATTTATGCATGTCTAATCAAATAATCATATTCATGGCTAAATTTAGGTAATTCATTCATTTAATTCATTTATAATGGTTTAAAATGAAAATGTGGAGTATTAAAGAATATCCCCCAAGAGTGCCAAATGAGGTTGGTAGTAAGACTCATTTTCATGTTCCGGTATACCCTGAGTGATGCCCAAAAAACCGTGTTAGAGTGGTTAGACCAAGGTACATCTGTTTCAGAACCATGTCCACTTGTAGTATCATCATAGGGATGTATTTTCGAGAAATATTCATATAATATATCCCTTAACAAAATTATTGAATATTTTTCTATAATTATCCACAAATTACATCTTACTATTTCATTTCCTAATAAATATTTTCTAAATCTAGTTTTGAATTTTAAAACTAATCATCCTCTAATACGAACTGTAATGACCCAGATCCCATTTTCCTAGAGCTGATACCTTATATTAATTCATTTTAATGATTACAATGAAGATGTATCCTAATGGAATGAATGGTTTTGAACTTTTTGTAAACAAGATACAATTTTAATTTCTATATTACAACATGAAATGAAATTCATAATACCTTTCCCATTTGGAAAAATTAATGACTCATAGGTTATCCCTAAAATTCATTCATAACACTCATCTTCACAAACATGGGAAAATTAAACAAAATAAAGGCATGATATCTGATTCTCAATAATGTTACCAAATAAATTTTAATTTATCATAAACATATACACTAGCTATGGTTAATAACTAAAAACACATGCCTTTACAAATATACATGTGAATAATATAGTGGGAGTGAATAATGAATAAATAATTCCATATAAATGATCATGAGAAACATAACCATTTGTATTCTACTAGTTGAATAATTATATGGTTTAACATATTATAATACCATAATGAGGGAATGCATAATGTGGTACATATGAAACATATTGTCAAATCCTCATCCAAGATGTCTGAAAATACTAGTTTAAGGCCTCAACCAAAAGCCAATTATTTTTTGACTCATGAGACCTACCAAAAATAAAGGGGCTATAGCGAGCCACATCTGTCACATGATAAGTCCAATTCATTTCTCAAATGACATGGGATAAACCTAAACACCATCAACGTATGAAATAACTTTCCCCAAATTATAAAATTAATCACTAACCATTCTATGTTGTTTGGGGAATTGTATCAAGATAACACATCTATATTCTAACTGATAATAAACCATTTAATACAATATTTTATGAAATAAACACAAAATATTAACATCAATAATACATAAAATTAATCAGTTCATTTCAAATACTCAAAAATACTACAATAAAAAAATTGAGGAATTTTTTATTGAAATACACTTTTACATTGAAAATAATTGTTAATTTGAAAAAATCTTTTCATAAACCCATAAATGAAAATTTTAATTTTTTTCCACGACGAAATTTTTTGTTTTATAAATATAATTATTTATTAAAATAGATTATAGTGTGTACTTTAAAATATGGTAAAATTTGATAAGATCCCTTGAATTGGGTTTTTTATTTATAAGTATTTAGAAATATATTTATAGAACATTTAAATACATATAAATTAAAGAAGGACGCTTATTGGATATAATATAATGAAAATTAACACAAAATTTTTTAGGATCACTTAATTATAATTAATAATTCATCTTGAAATAAAATAGGAAAATAGAAACCCCAACTAAAATTGATGTTCAGGTAGAAAAACCTTACCTTATGTTAGAATATGTTCTCCACTTGACATTAATGTCACAGATAATCAAATTAAATCCTTTAATGAATTAAATAGTATACTTATATGTATTTATATTATTTATAATAATTTTATTAAGTTCCATTAAGCCCATTTCGATGAGTTATAAGATACAATTTTTTCACTCAGGAGTTTTTTATTCCTTGGTTTTCAAAATCGACATACTTGTATAGGAATAAGGAAGTTCATTTTAAATTGGTTTAATTAACTAAAATTGAATGTATATGACAGTAATGATCATATATAAGATTAAATAGTGATATAATTCATTTGTTTAGATAGTATGAGGATAGTTATTAGATTTGACATTAGTGATAATCATTTAGATTATTTTTGTGATATTTTGATTGTTACGAACTAGTTTTATCGTATGAATAAGTATGATGTCTATATAATAGTTATATAATATTGACCAGGTTATAATAAATATATTATTGTCATTATAAACCATACAAATGGTTTCATGACCTGTATTTTAGGTTAAATGTAAGAACGAATGTTCGTCATCCATGAAGGTTCGTCGTCCATGATTGTTGTAAATAAGCACCTCCCAGACGATGATATATTTTCAAAAACAAAAGAGAGAGATATAGTAGTTTGAGGAAGGATATTACATTAGAATTATATCAATATTTTATAAATTTTATAATTGAGTTATCATTACCATTTTTATAGTGTATGTGATAAGAAGATTGGAAAAGAAAATAAATTGAAAATTAAATAAAAAAGAAAAAGGAAGAGGGTTTACCTCTTGAAATATCATCCCTGATAACCTCCTAAAGAGATGGTGTTTTGGTATTTTGGAAATATAAAAAGCTCCATTACAGGAATAATGACCAAGGATGAGTATTTGGGAATAATTTAGAGAAGATTCATGGTTTAGAAGAGTGATGAGAAGAGGGAGTGAGAGTGGTTTTTTATAGTTGATGAGAGGGGTGATTTTTTGATATCTTATTCATTATATTAATATTTTCCAAATACAACCAAGAGTGTTGATTGATGAGACCAAAAATAGTAATAATTTCATGTCCATTAGAACTAAGTGTTATTTTATAAGTAATGACACAATAAATACTAAAGTTAGCTACTAATGTATTTATGCCATAAAATACCGTATTTTAAAATTCACTAAAAATTCATGTATTTATGAAAAATCGAGAAAATTAACCATAACCATTTTTTGATGTGTATAAATCAATAAAGACTCCATTTTATTGAAACATTTTTATAAATTAGTGAAATATAATTTTTAAATTAAATCATTAATTATTTGAAAAATACATATTTTAAATTTAAAACTAATTTAATAATACTTTTAAAAATTAACTGACGTCACATAGAATAATCCTAAATTAATAGAAAAACTAAATATTTATTTAGAAATAAATTTTATGAAAATTATATTTATTTTAAAAAATTGTATTAATATAAAATTATAATTATATATTTAATATTCACAATAATACCATAAATTAATTATTAATTTTTAAAATATTCACTCACATTTATAAGGCGCCTAAATTTTGTTTACACATATAAGGGGGAGGTTAGTATTCATAACAGTATATTACTATTTACAATGGTCAATTTATTATTCATCAACAATGTAATTTGATCCTATTAGACTCTAAATAACATACTGATCACAACCATGTAGGTTTATTTTTCGAAATTCAAAAAAGAGAGGAGGAAAAATTGTGTTTAATGAGTAGGTTATAGAAACAAAATATTGTTTCATAGATACTCAGTGTTTCATAAATTACATTCTATATTAATTTTATTTGTAAAAACTTGTGGAGTTACATAGAATTCCATTTTAATGGTTAAACACACACTTTGAGTAATATTTTTCACATAATGTGTCAGTTTGATGTGATAATGATTCCAACACATCACAAATGAATGATGATTCATTTTCCTAAATTATCAAACCAAAAACATAGATCTATATTGGAAACATCATGTATCATATTGTGGTACAATTAGTTTATGCATATAAAAAATTACTTATGGATAGTTTTCATAAATATTTAAAATAATACGAATGTTTTTCTTGGATTTGAGTTTGTGAGTTTTCATTTTAACGAAAATAAATTCCAATTTTCAATAAATAGATGCATGTAGAGTCATAATGGTCACATCATTCATCAGATTAAGGTGATGTTGAGTCATACATGTCCTAAATGACTTATTGATCATTTTACCAATGTATTAAAACAGTAAGAATTTGTTATATAATTTGATTATGTATGTTATCTTTTTTAATAAAATTAATTTCAATTATAAATAAAATTAACCACCTGGAGTCATACAGCTCACACCGTGTATCGTATTGAGGTGCCACTGATTCTTGCATCTCCCAAATGAATTGTGGAAAATTTCATTTAAGTATTAAGTAAATATAAACTGTTACTGATATCATGATTTCCATTTTATTTCATTATTTAAATGCTAACATTTCATATTGAATTAATGTCATTATTAACAAAAACATTTCACTACAATTGTAGTTTTCAAAAATGTGAAATTGTTTTTAGGGAACATATAATCTATATGAAGTGTTTTTATGTGAACAAAGGAAAACAATGTAAATAATGATAACATTATCATAAATGAGCATATTATATCTTTTTTTATTTATAATGATACTTCAAAGACATGTATGTCTTCCTAAATGACTTGTGAAGAAAAAATAACAATTAGATTAAAAGGATTTGAAAAAATAATATACAAATAGTAGATAAAATGATGAAAAAAATGAATTAAATAAGTAGTTTTAATTCATATTTTAATGATTGTTGCATACATTCTTGACTAATTTACTTTTTTGCATTATCTTAGTTACATCCTCAAACTCTAATCTCTCATGATTATGTGAATATTCCATCAAATCACCCCAACACAAAAAAATAATTCCACAAATATGAGATAAAAATTCTTCTGTGCGTAATATTGAAATGAAATAAAATAAATTTAAAACATGAAAAAATAACATATTTATATAGAAGTCACATTTCCGTGTTATTTTGGTACATTTTTTCATCATGTAGACAACTCATTTGTTTCTAATAAAATCTATATCATCTGGGGACTTTATGTATTTTCTCAAGTAATAGTAGTACTGGAAAATATAAATACACAAAGAAATAATAAATATTTTAAATTAAATAGAAATTATCTTCGAAAATACCTCTTCTGAGATTCTAGTTTTTATAGGAATATGGTCTCTATCATAAATTTAAAAACATAATAACCAAAATCATTAAAATTTGTTTTTTGGAAACTGTAGAAACTTTTAGAAAAATAACTAATTTTATTATATGTGCTTGGATAGTGAAATATTATTATGTGTACTCTTATACTTTTCTAGTTGTAGGACATGTCATGCTTCATGAGAACATTTTATATCATCAACTCATGATTTTCATGATATTTAAACAACTCCGTATCAAAATATAATTATCATCAAAACATAATATAAATAAATTAACTTGATGTTCAATTCTTATAAATTATATTTAGTGTTTTAAAATTTTAAAGACATGATCACGTGTGGTCAATTTTTTTGTATCCATGCATTGAATCCTAGAAATAAATTTTTGGAGTATCCAAATTGACAATAATTAGAATATAATGTTTCCTAAAAAACAAAATGGAATAAGTAATGAATGAAATGAAAATATATTTTATATGATTAAATTATAGTCTTTTACCACCGTATCATTGTTATTAAGAGGATTCATTCATCTTTATGTTTTATTAAAAAAACAACTAACATGAATTCCTTTATTTCAACCATTTTTTTAATATATTTATATTTTTTGTAGAAGTGATTTGATGAATAATTTGTCCAATTTTATTTTCATGTGGTATTACATTCATTTGTTATTGATATACAGTACTGAAAAAAATAATAAATGTATTTCATCATTAGGAATATATTATATGAGAATTTTTAGAAACAAATCATAAAATTATACAAGATGTATTCATTTAAAACTATGTATCCTAGAGATTCATAGTTGTGGATTTCATTTACAATCTCAAAAGAAATGTAGTCTCAATAATCCTCGTCGAATTATTTTTCTTCAAAATAAACTACGAGAATACTACTATTTCTTAACATTGTATCTTTCTAAAACATCAATGTTAGTAAATTTTGATATTAATCAGGAATGTTAAAGTATCATTTGGAAGATCTTTCCATTTGGTTGGATGATACATTAAGATGTTATTATTGGAAATATTGATTCATCCCCTTCCCTTTTTATGTAATATAATTCATCAGTTCAAAACATTATCATTAATTATTATATTTTTAGCCTGATAAGTAAATTGTAAATGAACACCTCCTTGTCAACATCTGGTTTTAGAAGATATTAGTGACATGCGATGAATATTCCGGTGGATTGGTTTTAGTGCTCAGCTCATGAGCTATGCTAATAGGAACTCTCGCATGATGTCTTACAAGTTTTATACTATGTATATGGTCAAATTATATATTGAACATTGTATCCCTTGCTACAGAGAGATGGGTGGGTGTTGATAGATATAAATCAAATCCATTTTTACCTTATAGAATATCAGTATGGTAAATGTATTAATTTCTTTATGATTCACATTTCATCGAAATAATTATTATAGTGGTTATTTCCTAACAAATATATATCTTTGAGGGGAAATCCTAACTTCAAAAATGGTTGGGTTTAGGTAGTATCTTTACGCAATTGTTACACTTGATTTGTATCTTCCCTCTAATTCCTATGATAATAGCTACTATAAACTCAGTTTTCAAATGATATTTTTCATCAAGGGAAGCTAATAATTATTTTATATATGTCCTTTATTTATTTTTATACTCATTTTTTCCTCAAATTTTATTTATGGTATCACCCAAAAACCTGAACGTCTAATGTGGACATTCTATTTTGGTCTCTTAAAGGCCACTGAAAGTAGTTGTTCATTGGGAATGGGAGTTGTTGATTCCTATGACCATGTCAAATAGAAAATGTAGTAAATTAATTTATAATTATTATGTAATTGTGATTAAAATAAAAAAAATTATTATTATTTTGTTCATACAAATGTTTCCCACTTTTTTTGTTTTCATCTATTAGTATCTCATATTTAATTACACATTCCTCCTTCCACATAAAATGACATGGGATGGAAATAGATTTGGATTTGGATTCATCCATCTGCATATAAACATAAGTACACAATTTTCTTTTGTTTAAGGTCACATAAAAGTATTATGATATGTTTAAATAACATACAAATTTTGTTCAGGTGAGGAGTACCTCATCCTTTCTTTATGGTAGCTGTATGTTTTTTTATTTCCCATTCCATGTTTTCATCATTCAGTTTATTTTTCAAAAATAAAAAATTCTCCATAAATGTGATGAATTCACATATTTTCAAGAAATGTATTACCATCCACAATTTACCAAAAAATAATTCTCTACATGAAATCTTGTAAATAAATCTCCTACTTCTTTCCCTATCAGGTGTGAATTCATAATTGGTGTGTGTGGTTTTATTTTCCCTTCATCTTCATTAAGATTAAATCATGTTAGAATGGTGTGAAAGACATTGTGAATACTTATATATATCATTAATACAAATTTCCTATAGGATTAATATACTATAAATGATCTATGAAGAGAATAATAAATAGTATATCAAGGTGTTGTTAATTAATTTTTTATTAAATAAATGTGAGGATACCATAATGTCACCATAATATCATCCCATATCTATTTTTTATTCATGGTCATAACAATGTTCGATGAATCTTCATCAATTGACACAAGTTGTTTAGTGATGATCCAAATGTAACTACTGAACATGGCTCTGTTGGGGTTTATATGATGGACTTGTACATTCCAAATAACCACAAATTTGATAACTTTTCTTTTCACATTAATAATTTTTAATAACATCGTTAGACTACGAGACTCCATTTTTTCAACACCATCGGTCCTTCATCAGGTACCATTTAATCAGATTAAATATGATCAATAATGTTATGATCTAGATTGGTAGCCTTTTCATGTGTAAAAGGTCATTTCACCTATAATGTAGTAGAATCAACAAGTTGAGAAATATACTTTTCCTCGGGATTAAAGTATTGTCTTGTGAAGAAGGATGTTTTTCCTCTGTAGTGGGAGTAGCAGCTGGTTGACACACCTATTTTTCCTCATGATTGGGAGAAAAAATACATGCGAAAGTCATTATTTGAATAATTGGTTTAATATTTATGTTATATTACATAAATTCCACAATCAATAGATATTATCATGAGATAACATATGTTATATTACAAAAAAAATTTAATTTATTATTGAACTATAGTATTTTTTAGGATGAAGGGATTTTAACCCTTTATCAAGTATCTATGTCGCTTTATTTTGGACTCCTCTAAGATACGAAACCTTTTCCACATTCGGATCACTGAAAAATGATCGTCGCATCTCAATTAAAGGGTCATTATCTGCGTAATTTTCATCTCACCCATCATTGGTTATAGTTGAGAATGGAACAATTGACAATTTTTTGTTTCTGGAATCTGGATCATAAAATACATTTACTGCTTATGATGAATTATAAATGGCATTTCTATGTACCCTCCCTTACTGGAATCCACATTGATGAAACCAAGTTCATCTTTTTTAACACCACTCCTATAATAAACTCATTTGTTTTGAAAAATTAGAACTAAGAATGTTGTATAACACAACTATCTTATTTTTTTGATGATTTCAAAGTATGACATATTCATATAAATTGGATTTTTATCCTTCATACCATATACATGCATCACCTAATCCCCAAGTGTAACCCCACTATTTTTTATGCTATTACCATCATCATGTTCAGTTTTATATAATGTATAACAATTATTTACATAACCATTGCATGATAATTCAGACATACATGGCCTTCTAGATATCCATCAAAGTCATTCAAAAATTGAATCTAGATTTTCACCTAACTCATTAAAAATATATTCTCAAAACAATTCTATAAATTATTGATTATGTGTAATTGGTATCCATATTTTAGACCTACATGGATTAAAACACCTAATAATTTTTTTGGGTTTCTATATATGGAGAATCCTCCAAACTATTATGAATAACATAATGGTGGGCATGATCCCAATATTAAATATTGATTATAAAAACATCTCTTCTATAAATTCCATTCACCCACAAGACACCCAACGTGATGATATTTGGTTAGACCAATGCATTTCACACTGGATAGGATGTCATTATAAAATACAACAATATCCTCAATAATATATTGATATACAATACTACACTCTATCCAACATTAATTTTTGATATAATGTTATGATGTCTTCATAAAATGTCCAATGAGATAAATCTATATATAGTGTACAAAACCACATAATCAAATCTATCTCACCAATTAAACCATCATGTGAACCAAACTGTCAAAAAATTCCGGTAGGAATAACATTTCCCATTCTCTTAATATGATGGACTTTTTTTCCAATGTCAAAAACTATGTAGGGTTAATAACTTTTCTGTATAAATCATATAAAATGAAAAAATTTAATGTTTATGTGTTAAAATAATTCTTGTAAAAATGAAATGTAAAGCTATAGGAATTATATCTTTCAAAGAAACATGGTAGTAATGTGATTTCAACACCATTAACGTTAATTCTGTCATTGAAATGATATTCATGATATTAGATGAATACCCTATAAGAACATTTACATAATTCAAGAAGCTAAAAAATTAATATATCTCTTTCCAAGAAAGACTATATGTAGCTGGAGGTAGAAAAGTACATTTTTAACCCAACACCGGCACCAAATCTTCAAGAATTAACATATAAACCATGTCCAATATAGCATTAATTTCATCCATTTTTTTACGGAGAATTTATTAATGCTACAAATACACTGTCACATACATTTTTTTAACATGACTAACATCCTGAAAATTTCATATGTACATATATTTCTAGTATAGTAATTCAAAATAACTAAACACTTATTTCAACCAATTTTTGTAATGTTTTTTAAAAATGTTTTAACAAAAGTAGTGTCCTCATCTTTTACTTCCTCAAGTAGTTGTTCACCCATTAGTGGAGGCAATGTTTTATATTCTTATGAAAATATATCAAGTGATGTTGTCTAAGATTGATTATTATGTATTTGGGGTAGATTTATATGATGTTTCAGAACTATGGTAATCGATGAATGTTTCAACCTAATTGATTGTGTAGTTTTTTCAGAAATAGGTAACCCTTTAGTTCTATTAATGTTATATATTGAAAATTTTCCATAATATGGAAATTCATTTATCATCCCATACAACATTGGTCTCTGTGTGAAAACTTTATTTCTTTAAGAATCATACAATTTATCACATGGTTCCCAAAATAATTTTAAATATACAATCAATAGAGCCAAATAAAAAACAATATCATTACCCATTTGTTTTGGTCCCGATGAATTCATAGAATACATGATGTATTTTTGTTTCATGCATAACCACAGTGGCATGTTATAATTTACAATCATAACTGACCATGTACACTGAGTCCTTCATTGAATTCTAAAACGATTCACTCTATATGTAGATAACACAAGAAGAAGGATTCTAGGATTGTTTCCAAATTCACAATAATCATGATCAATTTTCAGTTACTGAGGATATTATTCTGGGTGATGATGTTTCCCATATTTATTTCTTGTATATGTGGTCCATGTTAATTGTCTTGTGGTATCCACACATATATAGTTTCATAATCCTTTGAATGGTTATAATGTGCTATAAAACAATCGAAGGACCAAATTAATCTTTGTTATATTTGCAAAAACCAAACTTTGGACATTCCTTAAGTGATTTTGGAATCTTGTGATATATTATACAATCATTTAGGAAATCATGTATTATTTCATAGATCATTCACATTGAATTTAGAATTTTTTTATCATTAGATGTTCATCTACAGAGATCATTATCTTCTATGAGTATATCATTCAATAGAGAAAGATGTTCAGTAAAACTATCACCACTCTATTTTTTTCCAAATTTCATATTATACAGCTTCAGTATGGATGAAAATGTTGTATATTTAGTGTGACCATCATAAAATGGAATCTTTATCCAACTCTTTAACTTATAAAATAGTTAAAATGAAGTTCATCTTCAACTATCATTTTCATTTATTCAATTCGATCTTCATCACCATCTACACTTTTAATCAAATCATTGATATAGTCTTCATCATTTTCCACACATGTAATCATATCAGATGATCCATAAAATTCATTTTCATACCAATCACAAGATACATTATCTTTTCTTAAAATTTCTTTTCCAACATTTATAACTTAAAACATTTCCATGAAAGATCAAGTGTTCTCCTAGTTCAGCTATACTAATTAGTCATGAATAACAACAATGTAAACAAGGATAATGGATTTTAGAAGGGTCATATGCATGATATATTGTAAAAATGATAATCTATTTCATACCATCATCATATTATTATGTCATACAATTGGAATTCATCCATTCCCTTCACGTATCCATCCTATTAGATTTGTAATATTAATATTTAATAAAATAAATACACAAAATATGATCCATTTAAATTGGATTCATGAAAGGCTTAATAAAAATTGGAATGATTAAAAAATATTTCATCATCCAACATGATCAAAAAAAAAATCATATTTAAGTAAGTTCATAAATATAATGGAGTATATTTCACTTTTGGAACCTAATTTTCGCTTCATATTTTTAATGATCAAAACACTTTTTGTATGATTATAAATGATGTATAAATCTCATTTCCATTATAAAAACTTAATGAAAGATGGATATTAAATGTAATAATGGATATATACAAAATTAAATTAAATAATATTTGAAAAAAATATTTTAATTGAATATATGGATATTGAATGGAATATTAATTTTCAAAAAATAAATATTATATTTTTAAAAATATTTTCAACACTCTCATTGAATTTATCAATTTATAATAGTATTAAACTATTGTAAAATTAAAAAACATTTATAGGTATACAATTATAAATTAAAAATGTGTTTATATTTATATTCATATATAACATTATTGACATATATAGAAGTATTAAATTATATTTAATTAATAAAATATATATATATATCAATTAAATATACATAATATATATATGTATATAAATTTATAAAACTACATAAAATTACATTTATATATTAAAATTCTTCCAATTTTATTTTACTATATTGTTTGAAAATTTTATAAAATTATAAAATTATTATATACAATAGTAATGTTTATGAAATCAAAAAAGTTTAAAATTATTCGATTTTAGTCCAATCATGAAATGAACGATATTAATTTTATGGTAATTAGAAAAACACTAACTGTACCTTACGAGTCTCATGTGATCTACCCTTGGATTTAATAAAAAACACTTTTCAAACCATTTTTAAAATCCTATAAAAACCCCACTCTTACAAAACAAGTAAATGAACAAATGAATAGAACCATATCATCAATGAAAAGAAAATAAGAAAAAAATATGAAATGGGTACAAAAAACTCAATCATGAAAGGGAACTACTGAATTTTAGAGTAAGGGTCAATGAATGTCCGACAACATAAATATCTTCTTAAGATAAACAATCTAGCTTATCTAGTATCCAATTTATCCCATAATCATTACCTGAGAAATATTTTAATCATATCATGTAAATGAATAAGGATATTTCATCACTCAAATTTGAATTATAGTGATTTAATATTGTTTTATCACTAAATACCACATAGGATATTCCTTCCCTATCAATAAATAGAGAATATAGTTGCCTGAAATCAGCCATCATTCTTGGTCATCCCTTCCTAGAAATAATCAACTCAGACCTATGATTTTGGAATGGAAATATGAAAACCATTAAAAGGATTATCTCTAATCTCAACATATATAATAAAATCTCCCAAATTTATGATGATGAATTGAAGTATCATGTGTTTAATTGGATGATGAATTTTTAAATTGGTCTTTTGTTATATCAAGTAATTATTAAAGGATTTTTACGTTAAAAATATATTGATTTAATTTACTAAAATGATGAAAATTTTCCTTCTAAGATTTTATCTCTTGAATATAACAATATTTAATTTTCTAGGATCAATAATTAATAAAAACATGAGAGTAATCAAGAAAATATAGATTATGCTCGTTACTACCACTAAACCAAAAACTTAGAGGTTGAGACATCAGATAAAAACGAATCTGTCAAGCCTAATTGCAACTATGAATCTATCTATTATGATTAATGAAAAAAATATTTCTTATAACAATATAAGAGAAAATTATCCAAATTATGTTTTTGAAAAAAGAATAATCATATTAAAAATTTATAAAAATATAATAGAATAATTTATGTAAATAGATTTTATGAATGTATTGAATAGTTAAACTACTAATAAATTGAAAAAAAGTATATAGGTTTGAAAGTATAAATTAAAAATGTTTATATATATATATAAATAGTAAAATTATAGATTTATATTGAAGTACTAAATTATATATAATTTATAAATATATATATTTTTTAAATAAATCTATATAAGTTGATAACCCTTTTTATAATAGAAAATACTTATATTGAATATAAAAATTATTTCTATATAGATTATCAAACATTTATTTATAAGAATGGGAACCATATAAATTTTAATATTTTTAATAATTGAGGAAAAAATAAATTTTCAAAATATAAATTATAAATATTTAAAATACTATAGAATATTTAACTATAGAATAACAAAATGATACTAACTCACCACGAGAACAGTTTCCTCTCCTTGAAATCCATTTCCAAAGGATAGAAAATGACCAATCACTTTAAACCATTAATGCCATGAGAAAAACATAGTGATATCAGTGACAAGAATATATATTTTTAAGAGATACCATTAATAAAACTATACCTTAATATGATAAATGTGAATCCTTTAAATAAATAAAACATCTCTAAGATAAATTCGTTGAATTTATAAGTGACATGAGGTCTCAGGGATTCTAATACCTTTTTGGGTGTCCCAACAATTTTTTCATAATCCAAAAGGGTGGTTCCACAAAATTCACACACTAAATTTATAATAAACAACAAAAGTAAATAAACATGGTAGGAACTATCGTGGGAACCCTCAAATGAGTAGTGGTCTTTGGGTACTTAGGTGCAGCAGAGTGGCTGACCATGGTCGTCTCTTAAAGGAGGAAGTAAATTTGAAAACATATTAAAGGTATTTTAAAAAAACATAAAATAGAATAATAATACTAAGTGAAAGGATGTGGGGTTTTTTTTACCATTAATAAGTCTAGGTGAAGTTTTCTAGAAGAATATTGTATAATTTTTTAGTTTTTATTTTTGAAATAATTTTCCATTTAAATGACACAACAAGAAGGTGTTTTTTGAATACATTTTTACAGCCATAATCGATATAACTCCACCTATTAAATAATTTATTAATTATTATAGTTTAAATTAATGTCCATATAATTATGGTCCCTTATTTTCTTAAATCCAAAACCCTGCGATAATTATCATTACAAGAAAGATGAAGTGAATTTAACCCTAGGATAAGTTTAGAACATGAAATCGCAAAACCCAGCTTCGATTGATGTTCTAAGATTGGAATATGTTCAGTGGTAAATTAAATAACATATCCACTCTAGAAATTATAATTAATTGATTTTATGAATTATATATTAACACTACATATTGATGTCATGTGGTTTTTAATTACAATTTATGTTCTCTCTCACAATTCACGCAATTCATGACCTCACGTGATTTGTGTTTATTGATAAATTGATTGCTTAGTTTCATTTAAATTAAAAATAAGGTAATAGATAAAAGAATGTGAATTATAGTAGATATTTATTGAAAATAAATGGATGAAGTGTATGAGAAGTATATCAATTACAAAAAATAACTACTCTTTCATGTGCAGTGTAGTCATCAATGAAACCTTTTGAATTTGAAAAGGTTTAGAGTGGGTAGAACCCCATCTCATTTCAAGTAGTCATTTGAAATTAATTTGTATGATTAATAGAATAATAAATTTGAAAAAAAATATAAGAAAATAAAATAAATTAAAAATTTACAATGATATTTATTACAAAAATAAAATCATTACAACATGAAGATGAAGATTAAGGATTCGTCAAAGGGACCCTCACATCAAGAGCTACCTTTGATGAAATGTCTGGAGAAATGGAGTGGATTCACTTATCCTCTACACTCAAAATTATTATTCACATCCCAACCACTAAAAATGATAAAACCACTAATTTATGTAGTGGAGGGGAGGCTATAACTAAAGAGGATTCAAGTCTGTATGGGGAATCTCAGCCAAATATTTTAAGCCATCATTCACCACCCATTTGACCTCAAAAAGTGGTGAGCCACGTGTTATTCAAGAAATATTAATTATGAAATATTGGGATTGAGAGAACCTCAAAATATTATACCCCAATCCAAGCTCAGATGGATATTTTATGGCCCAAATAAAGAACCAATGTCCAATTTGGTGGGCCCAGCCCACCTTGGAATTCATTGTCTATTTGTTCCATCCAATTGCACGATTTAGCTCCAATTTATTGAAATAAATTTGTAGTTGAGTAAGTAATGAACACAATTACAATATTTCATTTTCATTTTAAAAATATTAAAATATTAATCCTCTAAATACTACATTGCACTATAGATAATAAAATTGGAATTTCCATCAACTTTTCTAATGAATTATCTAATCTAAAATATCTTATATATAATAATATTTAACACAATGTGAGTAAATTTAATCATTTATTATCATTAAAAAATTCCATTAAAATTATTTTTATCAAAAAAATATCCTAAAACACCTTATAAACCCAAAATTATTCTACCAAACACATCGTCCATATATAAAATTAACATCAAAACGTAGCAAATCTCATCATCTATCATGGAAAAAAATAGAACCACCAAGATGCATATTCATGGATCTCTAGGACTCAAATATTTAAACAACCATGAAAAGATCTATATTGAATAAGAGATTAAAAACACACATACATTAGATAGGCATGGAGAGATGATGGAAAGGATTGGTGGGATGGTGGGAGGAAGTGAATGTTGCAAGTGGTGATGGTGGTTGGGTAGGGAACAACGTTGTACGGGCAAGGACAGGTGGCGATGGAGAAGGCGAAGGAGAAGGTAACTAGTGATGGTGATTTCACTACTTATCCATAAAATCATGAAGGTGAAAAGGAAGGAAACATTGTTAGGTTTATTTTTATAACATCCAGGAATATTGTTTTCAATTCTCTAAAAAAGAGATGATAAAAATTACATTTATCAGCGCAAAAATAGAAAGCACGGATAAAAAACCTCTTTATCAGTGATTTTTTATCACTAATAAAGATAATCATTTATCAGTGGTGAAAAAGAACTATTAAAACATGCTTTAATGTGTTCATAAATTATAGTGTTGATAAAAAATAGTATTATAAGCACTTTTAGTGCTGATAATGATTTATGATAAATTGTTTATATATTAATATATATATATATATATATACATAATAGATAAATATTTATTTATTTATACTTATTATTATAAATGAATAACTATTTGTTTATAATTATATATATAACATGTATATTTATATATATTAGAATATATTTATATAATTAAATATATATTTATATATAAATTATAAATATTAAAAATAAATATAAATTTAAGTAAAATTATAAAATTGTAATAAATATATTAAATATATTAACGATTATAAATATAAATATATATATATATATATATTTAAATAATTAGAAAATTAATATAAGTATATAGAATTTGTTAATTTATAAAATTATTTATATAATAAATATATTTATTATAAATTTTAAATTACTTCAATGAATATAAATTTATTTTTAAATATAAATACAAATAATTATTTATTTATTTATATAAATATATTAACTTGATTAATTATATTAATTAGATTTATAATTATAATTATTAATATATATAGTTATTTTTAAATAATTTTAAAAATAATATATATATTTACTATATTTATTAATAGATTTTTAAATATAATCAATATATTTATATTATTTTTATAATTACTCATAAGTTTCAGTATTATAAATTTATGACTATTTTAGTAAATATATATTTCTTTATAGTTATAATTATAAATAAATATATATTAATAAAAATAAATATTAAAATTATAATAAATATATTAATTATAAGTATAATAATAATTATAATTAAATATAGATATATTTAATTAATTGCTAAATTATAATTTATATATTTAATATATTTATTTATAAAATTATATATATATTATATATATATTAGTTATAATATTATAATTATTTATATAATTATTTATTTATTTATAGTTATAATTATAAATAAATATATATACAGTTAAATAATTATGATATTATAAAAAATAAATTTATTATATTTGAAATTATATAAAATAAATATATTAATTATATATAATGATAAAATTAAAAAAATGAAAATGACTCATTTAATTATGTTTCAAGTCCAGTAGGAGCAACTATCTCATCCCATCAATGACATCTAGGTTTTCGAATGGATGGCCTCGTCACTATCACATTCCCCATAAGATTAATTCCACTCTCATAACCACATATATTCCCATAATATGAATATACTAGTTTGGTGTGAAATGCTTCACGTGATGGATTTGACTTAGTGGGTGTGAAAAATGGAGCTCTCTCTCTCTCAAAGGGTATTACACTAGGATGAATCGATCACAAATGAATTGTTTTTCATGTCTTAGCCGATCTAGTTGAAATCTCACTTCGAATGAAAATGGTTGAGTTCTATATCATTGCTCTTCTTATATTTCCAGGGGGATCAGAACCGTAGAATGTCATGGAACTTTTCTATAGGCTTTTGTTAATTTGGGGATTATCTTACTAGAAGTGGATCTCACATGGAAGATGGGTCTTTGACATGATCTTTTCTTCAAGAGGTTTGAATAATTTCATAGACCATTGGAATGGTTTCTCTCAAGACTTGAAATTTTCATATTCAACAGTGGGGAAAAAGTTACATTCCATTGGATAAGGGAAATTCTTTGAGGATGTTGTGGGTTAATGTACATGGTCATAATTGGAATTTTTGGAATCCTAGTTTTATACATGACATTGCCATGGAAATTGGAAATCTGATTATAATGCTTAAGGAAACCATAATTACCATATTTAGTAATTTTTCCTAGTTATTGATAGATGTTATTCTATGTGACACCTTAGTTGAAAAAGATATTCTTCATACTAATGATGAAGTGATTTCTTTGACTATTTAATATGAAAGAGTTGAAAAATACTGTAGAGAATGCAAGACTAATGTTCATGATGTTGTGATATGCATACGATTACGTGGATGTGATTTTGGTAATGAAAGAGGTCATGTTGTTAACCCATGTCATAAAAAATCCCAACACCATAATTCCCCAGAAAAAGACCCAGAGAAGGTGGCCTTGGATGGTGAGTTTATTGCAGCCCCAGTCACTCACAAACAACCAATGATGACACCTTCTAAGTATGGAGGTGGTAAGGCTCCTGCTCATACATGGAATAATTCCCGAATGGGTGGTCTAGGAAATGATGATGACATTGTTGATGGTTACCTGAATAAGGTAGTATTAAATCAGGATGTGTCAGTTTTTTCTAAGAAGGGATTGAATGTACAACATTATATTTCTGGGCATGTTCATAATCAACTGAATTCCTCTTTTGATATACCGATAAAAGATGATTTTTTTGTTCCTTTGAAAGCATCGATTTCATTCCTCTGATCATGGAATTCTTGAAACATGTTGGATGGATCCCATGATGCATGGATCTCTTCGTTATCCATAATGAATCTTTCTCCATCTGGTGGCAACAAGGCTATTGACGATGCTCTTGATGGTACACAGAAGGTTGTAACAAAAATAATAAAATGTTATGGCCAGATGTTCTCTCAGAGGAAAACCTAATGGTGAATTAATTAGATGAGAACGATGGTATGGAAGTTGATGCACAACATATAGATGATGAACAGAACATTCTTGAACAGAATGTTGCTTCACAAATTAATAAATGTTATAAAATTCTTGATCCTCCAATTACTTTCAAAGAGAATGGCCTTTCCAATAATCTAAAGAGGGGGTATGATGCTACAACTTCCTCTATTGACATTCCTTCACTAGGAATGTAGGCTCATACTATCTCAACAAATAATATTTTAGATATCAAATACATGTAAAATGTGAGAATAAATGAACATAGTGTAGATGCATCCATTGTGGGTGATCCTGAAGGGACTCTGTATTCGACAAAGTCATGGAGACATTGGAATCATCCAAAAAATAATGGAAGAGGTCATAGTCATACTGAATGAGGAGCTACTAAGGAGCAAGCCATATTATATTATATTGATCAAGCATTTTATGGGAGGGCTCATGGACTCGATCGTGGTTGCAGTCATGGAAATGGATGAATGGTCACATTGGAGCCATAAAAGCATCGAGATAAGGACTAGGTACTCTTTAATCAAAATCACTCTTACTTCGAGTGGGAGACAATGTATGATGATGATGAATCTAACAATTAAAATGATGTAATTGCAATTGACATGTAGTCTAGCATTATGGATGAGGGAATGTGTCACTGGGTTACCCCTTCCTTATTTAACCCACCTTTTTCATCAAGCTATTTTAATATATTTTTATGAGACAGATCCCCTCTCTCTTAATCCCTTTGAATAAATAAGAAAAATAAATTTATTCTAATTTTATATTTATTAAAATAATAATATATTTATAATGCATATATTTAGTATATTTATAATTTTATAAATATATATAATTAATATATAAATATATTATATAATTATATATATAATAAATATATTTATTATAATTTTATAATTATTTACATATATATATATATTATAAAAATAATTTTAAATATAATTATAAATATAAATGAATCCATAGATCTTCTCTCTCGAAAATTGTGGGATCATTGATGAAATCTATGGTTCCACTACAATGGTGTCATTGGAAGAAGATATATTCACGGAAGGGTGGTTTGATGTTCATATATTTGATGCTTTTGGGAAGGAGGGATAGAAGAAGGATGTGTGTCATGGACTGGATGTGGAAACACATGAACACTGATCTATTAGCATGGGATATGGATCTAGTGTTCATCGATGTAAGTGAATTGTTCTCATGTAAGGGATACTAACGACATGGTTTTAGAACACCTTGAATTAGGTATGCACTTGATCATTTCCATCTCTTATTACTGAGAGGTTCATCGCCATTGATGAATGGGGAATAATTCCATCACCACTATGAAATTTGGGGATTTTTTTAATGCAAATGAGTCTCAATGGGATGTAACATTTTCCATTTTATCTTCCCTTCTGATGTGGTGAAAATGACAGATCGGGACTTTGACATTGACTCCCTTATTCAAAGCCTATTGCACATCTGTTAATTGTACTTCAATTTCAATATGATGATGGGTAGTAACTCCTCAGTGTAGTTTTGGCTGAAGGTGTTTTCCCTCAACTAGTAATTTTGGAATCATAAATTTCATCAAAATATCTCTATGTTTAACGACATACCCATTAATATATACAAAGGAAAAAAATATAATGAATCTTCATTATGCAAGCCTTTTTTTAGTTTATATGTCTCATCCTCTATATGAAAATATATTTTATCCCATGATAATGATGAACTTGAGTTTCATATTGAATATGAAGGAATCACTCATTTCGGCATATAAAATATGGTGATTGGGAATGATAATAGGAACAACTAGATACATCTAATTTTTTATATCTTCTATGTTCATGGAAATTGTTAAAGGATGATCCTTAAATGAGGTATGATGTTATGTTATATTAAATATAGGAATATATAGTAGGCGATGATTTATAACCCTGAGGTGTAGGAAGAGAAGCTAGTAAATAGGAATCTAGGACCTTAGAATACCTATTCTATAAGTTTTATCCAACTATTGCAGGAGACTGATAATGTGGACTGTGGAACAATGATTTCACAGTATCCTCTTGTAGTGTCCCCTTAGCATGTCACACCAACGGGTGACCAGAGATCATAATGAACTATGGTATCATTGGTTGAGATAGCGGCTGAGGCCCATTTAGTTGTGGAGGTTGGTCCTCTATAAGGTTCTCGAGCATAAACAATTCAGGATAGTGTGATTACACAGGCTGTAATGGAGAGAATTCATATGTTTCATCATTTAATGTATGACACAGTGCATTATTAGTTTATTGAGGAGGATTTTTCAAAATAACTCACTGACATTCATTTAAAATAGGAAAAACTAATTATGGAATGGGAATACAATGTAATGAATACATTTCTGGATGAGGAGGCCTTTAAACTGGTCAATCCTCAGAAGTCCATCTTTTATTTTTCTATTCAAGATTGTTAAGGATCCTCCATACCAAACACAGGATCCTTTACTAGTTGATCATCCATGTGATGCTAATAATATAGTATGATCTTATAACTACAATGTTCATTATTTCACAGTAATACATGATTTATTACCTTACAGTACAAATAATACATCCTCAATGATAGATAAGTCTACTGTATTTGGTAATTAGGTACATTGAAGAACTTCTTGAACATGGGATACAACAACATTGTTAAAAACATATTTAACATGATTCTAAAATTCCTAGGATATTTTACAACTGCACAGGATAACCTGGGGAAATACATAATATAGGCGAAATATACAAATCCCATTAAGGAAATAAACATGTAAAAATATGAAAAAACAATACATGTAAGAAAACAAGCATATAAATGGGGAAAAAGAGTAAAAATAAAAAAAATTGAACAATGAGACTTGATATTACATGATAATCATAAAGACAACATTGGAAATTTAGTAACAAAATTAAAACACTAAATCATAAACATAGGTTGATGATAATTTTCCATGACATCATGGATTAAAAAGTCTCATTAAGGAATCATGTTCAATATGTCTCCCAATATGACGTCTGATGAGACCAAACATTACCCAAAGAATTGTAGAGATATATAATTTCAAGAACATCCATCACATTCATTTCATTCTCATGATTATGTGTTCCACAAGATTCATACAACATGGGTTCAATCATTATCATATTTCATTCCAAGACTTTCTTGTCTGGAATACATACATGTACGTCCAATTTCAGAGAGGTAAAATTTTTTAATGGTGAATTCCCTTGATAGAAAATTGTTATGGTATTCAATACACAATTTTTTTAGAAAGGAAAATCATGGTGAAATATCTACAACATAATGAAATCACATATAAATTCATTAATTGGGTTGATGAAAGAGAAATGTGTGTCTAATAATTTGAACATAAATTTTATATTAAGGGTTATATGGAATAAAGTATCCCATCATATATAAATTATGATAAAATACATAAAGTAAAGAGGATACATGAATAAAGAGGGGAAAAGGAAATATACCTCACTTGAGTGTCAGACTCCAAATACATGGTATGGGTTTCGTGAGATCTTTTGGGACCATGGGAGGTATCTAGAGAGTGGATGTAAGTGTTTGGATGTTCAAAATGGATTCAGAGGGAAGATAAATTGTAACATCCTGGTTTTTTAGAGAACTTATTTTCTTGATTAAATTAAATATTCATTTATTTCATGCAATACACTACGTCAATCATTCCATTAACATGTCACCATAGTAGCATATGAATTAGTGTATATTAAATTGAACTGAATCTTGGCTATGTTACATGAAATAATGATGTTTCAACAAAACATGATTTTATATTAATAATTATTTAAATTTGATAATTATACCATATCCATTAAACATAGTAATATGAATAGTAATAACTACATTTCAAATATTTTTTGTAATAGTTTTGTATAAATTAAACACATTTATAATGAAAGGTAATTTTTTTTAATGTCATGATATGTTTAAAAATATTATTTTTTTAAAATTAAATAATTTAAATTTATTTATTAAAATAATAATACAATTAATTTGAGGTGCATACTGAAATTGATTTTCAAAAAATATAATTCAGTTTTAATGAATAGGGAAAAATACCATATTTTAAATCAAATCTATTTTTTCAACTAATTTATTTATAGGGAATTATTATTTTTCAATTTTGTTTAAATGTTTAATTAGATCATATTTTGACTAATGAACACAATTTTTTTCATTTTAATAAATTTCCCATTGAAATTGAATATAAAAAGATAGCAAAATATAGATAATTTGTACATTAAAACCTCGCATTGTTGTCCCATTAGTATGATTAATAATAAATTATATTATGTATCTTGTATGAATGGAATTTGGAATCATCATAATTTATAATATCTAATATTGTCAAATAAATTTTTAATCAAAAATATTAGTGAATGTAATTAAAAATGTAAAATGTTTATTGTAAAATTAATCACAACTAGGGAAGACACCTTAAACTTTAGTCCCCAAATGACCTATTAACTTGTATAACCCCAATTTTATAGCCTTTATTCATTCATTAACCTTCCATTATAGTTTTTTTAGGTTATAGATGACTATTTTTATGTAAATAAGTAGTTAATCCTAACTTGTTTTCAAAAATACCAAGTGACTCATTTCCCTCTCTTATAAGAGGCCACCCCATATTCTCATATCTCACACCTCTAAAATCACTTTGGTTTTAAAAAAACATACCAAATACACATCCCAGATTCCCTATAATATTACTTGAATCCTTTAGTTGGGAATAATGCATTCCAAGTAATCCTTTGGCCACAAACCAATAGGAGTTACCCGATTGAGAGGTAACATCTTCTATCAAACTACTTTGTTTTATTATATTTATCCACCCCATCCACTCTCCATTTTCGAGGATTGTATATAAAAAATTGTATCTTCAAAATAATTGTATTTTTTGTTATATTTTTTAGACATACACATACCCACACATCCATGTAATGGGTAACGATCATATTTTTTAGGTGTAAGACGAACTACCGCCTAACTAAACGATAATTGTTCATTTTTTCATTACCGCCTCTCATGGTGAATGTTATTATGGAAAGTAAGATTATATATTCCATATATTATATTAATTATTCCATTATGATTTTATATTCCTTTTAAAATGTTTATCCATTTAATTTCTATTTGGTTATATTACGATAATTTTTTTAGCCATGTGGATTAAAACTCACTCAAAGCGATGTGATTCATTAACACAGTACATGGAATCATAATATAAGTATAATACATGTAGATATAAAATATTAAGACACATGTGAAGAACAAAGTAGATATTAACCAAAATGAAACGTTAACTTAGTATTGTCAATAAGTTGTTAATATAAGTTCATAATAAATACATATATTAAATTAGATATTATAATATGGTTCTGTTAAATATGTAATATAAACTATAATTTATTATACATGTGGTTTCAATGTGTACAACATGAGTCAAGACACATTGTAATGGGATTTCATCTCACTTTTTATTTTCATAAGATACTTGTTTTATTAACCACCCATTCCTTTTGTGTGTTGTGTTTAATTCTCAAGGATTTATTAAATGATTATTATAGATAAAGTTATTTATACTAACATTTCCATTATATTATCATTATTTCATAGTATTTATGTTTCAAAAGATACCAAATATGTAAATTAACATTGTCTTAATTTTCCTTCATTGAGACTATTGTTTTTTTATGCACCTAAATAATTTTCAAGTTGTATTTACTTCCATTTTACATGTTATATAATTAATATCCTTATTTTAATGATATTTTAGGCTGAATATAAATTTCTTTTCGTACATGGAGAGTATAATTCTATGCTACCTAGTGATAAGAGTTTATTTAAATAATCTCTTTTCTCTTCGAGATTGTTTATGATTATAATCCAATTAATGAAATATCATGATCAATATCTCAAGAACAATAATGAATTTTATTCTAATCTAGTTATTCATGATATCCTTGTGTATTAGTACCATTTTTTCAATCATTGGTACTTAATATACTATTTTTATGTAAATTATGATTGCCTCTATGTTCATTCATAAATATATTATATTCAATAACCATGTTTTAAAAAATGTTTTCAAAAGATATTTGTAAACCATTTCCAAGGAAAAAAGGATTATAAAAACGTTTTATAGTCTTCAATGATTTCTTGTAATGTATCCAAAACTATTTTTAAATAAAATTTTTTTCAAAAGGTTTAAATTTTTAAAAGTTTTTTTAAATTAATAATGGTTATTTTCCTCATGAAATATTTTTAAAAATTATTACAAAACTATTTACCATCTACGATAACATACATTGGTGTTACACATGTGTTTCAGGGGAAATTATTCGTTGTTTCCATTAATATTATTTCTCTAAATGGACTATGATTTTATTTCATGTTGATTATAAAACTCGTTTCTCTTTCACGGGTTATATGATCTTGAATACCGCTTCTTTTCACTAGTTATGTTTATGATTAAATGATTATAAATTCTATCTTTTTACATATGTTATGATATGATAACATGTTTGTAGTATCCATTTAATTTCATGGGTAATGATATGATTATTTATGATCTCGTGGCACATGTATGAATGATTTCACTAAGAGATTAGTGGGACATGTATCTCCTTATAATGCTTTGGGTAATTATTGTTATCTCATGTGATAGAATAATATGGATGTGGTAATGCGACATTACTACTAAGATAGAAATGGGAGTGAATAATGACTAAGATGATGGTTTGGGGTGTGAACTCATACTAGTGTGATTATTTTGGAAGTAATGTCTTGGATAATATGAAAATAATATTATATTCTTATGTGTTTTCCCCAATTACATGTTTTATTACTATGTTATGACCACATGTATAAGGTTTCTTACTTCATTATAATTCATGTCTTGTGAACATTCATTCTTTATTGTATGATTCATGTATATGATCTTTGGTCTTCTCGTTACGATCATGTATTTTTATTATCATGTTCTCATACACTAATGTTCATGATTATTATTAAATATCTCACTTTTTCTAACATATTAAGAATTTTATCTCACCCATTTTTACGTTTCCATCCAATGTTTATGTAGATATGTTTATGTTTTACATGTCATATAAGGGTTCAACTCAAGAAGAACCTAGTTGGTGGTATTATATCTCACTTATGTATTAGTTTTATTATTTCCGTGTTTCCAAATATACTATAATAGTATTATCTTTATTTGTCTATTTGAATAATGTTTATGTATTATGCAAACGTTATGTAATGATAATATATGAAAACTGAGGGTAGCTATAGTAGGTAATAATGAAATGATTCAGTTATCCTATGTAAGGTAGGATGATAAAACCGTAGTGATAACCATAATGTTTGTATAATTATATGTCTAAGGATAATAAAAATTATACGATGATTTCGTGGAATTTTGTTAATGGATAGAGTAAGTGGTTTCCTAGAAATAAATCTTTTTCTGGATATTATAAGTGGTTGTGGCTCTATCATATATTCATCTAAGGGTAACAACTCAAACAAGATTTTTTGGGCCGGACTCGGGGTAATCTACTACATGAAAATGTGCCTTACTGTATATCTGGTATGAAACATATGGGGGATATGTTTTGGGATTTCCTAAACTCTTCATGAAACATTATAATGGTTTTAAATATATTTTATCTTTGAAAAACATAAAAAACATATGGTTTCATTGATTAATGAAGGTATCATAATTTATACATCATATAAGAGACTTTTCATGATTATGTGGTTCAAAAATTTGATAATTGTATCTTACTCAATGATTATGGTTTTGATCAATTGCTGGAACCTAATGGAATCGAGTTAGTGAGTATTGTGATGGGAAGTTCAACATTTTTCATCCTTAGAAACCAAATTCTATGTGATATGGAATTAAAAACCATGTTTCTATGCTCACATGGATTTATCAATCTATAAATCCTGGTGGAATTACAAATGATAAAATGAGGGAACAATATTATATTGAGTCTCTCATGAGGCATGGTCCACCT
Organism: Viscum album; assembly: GCA_963277665.1. NCBI lineage: Eukaryota > Viridiplantae > Streptophyta > Magnoliopsida > Santalales > Viscaceae > Viscum > Viscum album. Next base: position 694,692,420 of record OY728152.1, read on the forward strand.
TCTTTAAGAGGGTCTATTGATCGACTTGTTTCAAAACAATAGATTAGTACTACGGAAATGATATTCTTCGTTATTCAGTTTCTAGATCATGAGAAATTCAATATTACAATTTATTAGTTAGAAGGTGAAAGAGATCAGTGGTGGAATGTAATCAATAATACACAGAAGTGTGAATAGATTGAATCCATGGATTAGGATGTGTTAAAGAACTTATTATTCAATATGTAAATTCCTCAAATACTTCAATCCATGATGGAGAAATATTTCCTCGAGTTGAATCACTGGGATGATGAGTCGATTTGCACCTACAAGTATATTTTGATGAGAGATGTGAGGTATGATTCAAGAAATATCATCCAACCTGAATGTCATGTTAATTGGTTCATCAGTTTCTTAAATCCATGTCTCATAAAGGTCTTTTCTATATAATACTATAGTAGCTACAATGATATTTTTCATTGTGAAATCATTGATAAAATGGAGGTTTGATAAATGTAACAACCTCATGGTTATTGAAATAATAGGAAGATGTAGTATAATGGAAAATCTAAAAACCATGAAGAGATGAGGATGAGCATCCTTTCATGCACCAAATGTGGGAAGAAGCATGTAGGAAACTTCATTAAGGTGTATAATATATGTTTTATGTGAGGAATGGAAGTCCAACGTGAATTTGATTTCAAAAGTTATTAGATTAAGATAGATAGATAATAGTGTGAATGCAGAAAATGTGACACAAAATTAACCCCCAATGATTAAGTGATTCATATTTAAGGAGAATGAGATTTATACTATCCTCAATCCAAACCCAAGTGTTGGTGATTATGAATAATGTCAGAAACCCGTTAAGTTTATGGATGAGGGGAAATCTCATGCAATCACTATTTCTGATGAGGGTGTGATAACAACATTGTAAAATATACACTTATCATCCACTATAGAACTACTAATGTACCTATTTATTTAGGATATACCCACTCTTTAATATCTAAATAAATTTATAATGGGGTTATGGTTCCACAAAAACCATTAGATGTCGAATTAGTTAATAAACCCCCTAATGGTATGACTATTTGATCTCATGTATTTGATTTATCTCTAGTTGAAGATTGTGGGAATGTTCTTTCGATAAATATTTCCATTCATTTTTAGGTTTAATTTGATGTCATATTACAAATTGAATTGGTTTTTCAGTATAAATTCCACATCAATTGTTCAGGATGTGAAGTTATGTTTTATGTTTCAAATCATGCTATGATCATCCATCAATGTAACTATAACCATGATGTTCTTGTGGATATTACATCTAGTGTATGGGTCTTAATTCGAATTCAAAAGGGATGTTTATGTCAAATATTTGAGTATAAAATAGGCATCAATTATATTCATATTGTTCGAGAACTTGTGGATCTCATTCTAGAAATATTTTCTTTCCCTCCAATAATATGTGAAGTTGAGTTCTCAATCGAACTCATACCTCATTCCACACCAATTTCAATGAATCCTTATAGAATGGATCTGAATAATCTATAGTAACTGAAGAATAAGCTCGATGAAAACCATGATAAACAATTCATTTTTCTATGTGTGTCCCCATAGGGTGCACCATTTACTTTTATGAAAAAAATATGGATCAATTGGACTCTTAATTGATTATTGGGAATTAAAAAATATCACAATCAAGAATAAGTATCCTATACCTAGTCTTGATGAATTTTTTAATCACCTGCATCGATCAAAATATATTTCCATGATTGACATTAATTATGGATATAATTAATTGAGTGTCATGAAAGAGGATATACCCAAGATAGAATTCCTGACTAGATATGAAAATATAATTATATAGTGATGACTTTTGGTCTTACTGACTCCCCTGATATCTTCAGGGATTTAATGTATAGAGTCATTATAGATTACCTCAATCAATTTTTGGTAGTCTATATAGATGATATTCTTATCTATTTAAAGATAATGTAAGACCATGAATATCACTTTATAATAGTTATAAAGACCCTAAGGAATGAGAATCAATACAAATATTTTACAAATTATAAATTCTAAATATATATTGTTTCATTTTAGGGTAAAATTTTCTCAAGAGATGGTATAGCAGTACATCCATTATAGACGGAGGTAATTGAATTATAGCCTAAACCTACCATGGTTACTAAGATCCATAGATTTCTTTTTTTAGATTGAAATTATAAATTGGTTGTGGAGACTTTATCAAAACTATTTAAACCTCTATCCATGTTTATGTGGGAGGGTTTCAAGTTCCTCTGGATGGAATAATGAGAGGAAATTTTAATGGAACTAAATAGATGGTTTTTCATTAAAAATGTGCTTACATTTCCCCGTTGTTGATAGGGTTTTGTAATCTATATAGATATATCCATGAAGGTATTTGGATGTGTTAATATGAATAATAACTTGGTTATATCTTATGCATCACGAAAGTTGAATATTCCTATGAAAAATTTCTCAACTCATTATTTGGAGTTAGTAGTAGTAATATATTAATTAATTATTTAGAGGAAATATATTTATGGAGAAAAATTTGATATTTATACTGATCATAAAAGTATAAAATTTATATTAAAATATAAAGAGTTGAACATGTATAAGAGAAGATATATTGATTTGAGAATGGATTACAACATATCATTAAATTACCACCCGGGGAAAAGTGATCAAGGTGGTTGATGATTTGAGTCGGAATGATCATGCTATCATAGACATGATGATGATCACAAAAGATCCAATATTTTCGGATATTCAACTGATAAATCTAGAAATATTAAAGGAACAGGGAAAATATAATCTTTATAAAATGTCTATTTATTCCTCTATCCAAGTGATGATTTAGGAGGATTAGATGGAAGATGTAGAGCTACAAAAGAAATTTTAAATGTTCCTAAGATTTACCTTTATCAAGATGGAATGATGTGTTTTAGAAACAACATATATGTTCCTTCCATACCAGATTTGATTAATGAGATGTTAGTGGAATCTCATAGTTCTTCATTATCTATTCATCATTGATGTACGAAGATTCATTGGGATTTTAAATAATACATCTGCTTGAATGTAACTAATAGAGATATCATGGTGGTTTTACATTGGTTCTTGGCATGCCAACAAGTTAAGGTGAAATGAAAAACAATCAAATGGGTTGATTCGTCCATTACTCATATGAGAATGGAAATGGGAAATCATCACTACGTATTTTTTTCATTGTACTACACAAAATCTCTAAAGGGTTTAATTTTAAATGGTTTGTAGTTTATCACCTTAATAATCCATCACTGTTCATCGCAATTAGAGAATAATTTTCTATGGATCATCTTGCAAGGATATACAATAAGTAATTGGTAAGGTTTCATGGAGTTCCACATTATATTGTATCATATTAGGCTATGAGGTTCACCTCAGAGTTCTAGAGAAGTCTTCAGCTAGAACATGATACAAAATTGAATTTCATCACTACTTATAATCCTAAGACATATGGTCAATATGAATAAACATTTAAATCCCTATGGGATATTTTGATTTATTGTTTATTATATTTCAAAGGTGGTTGCGATCAAAACCTTCATATATCTGAGCTTTCATACAACAATAACATTCACTCCAGAATTCATATGGCACAATATGAAGCCCAATATGGGATGAAATTTAGAGGTACAATGTGATGGGATGATTTTGGACAAATAAATCTACTAGGACCTGATGTAGTTGAGGAAATGGTTGAGAAGGTTATAAACATTCAGTTTCATATCAAGGAAGCTCATGTTAGTAGAAAACTAATGATATTAATCATTTTCATGATATAGAATTTGAAGTTGGTGAAAAGGTGTTTCTATGAATCTCTACCTATAAGAAGTCTATAAGAATCAATACTAAAGAGAATCTAATACATATTTTTAGAGGTTCTTATGATGTTCATTATCTCGTTAGGATGGTAGATCATTGATTGGATCATCCTCAAAATCTCTCTCATGTATGTGATGTGTTCCATGTATCTTTTTTGAATAAGTACATACCTACCCCTACACTTTTACTAAACAATGATGTCATACCAGGGGAGCATGATCTTTATTATGAAGGAGCATGATCTTTATTATGATGAACAACCAGTTGATATTCGGGATCATAGATAGAATGTTCTATGGAATAAGACAACTCATCTGGACAATTTTTGTGGAGAATTCACCAGTTAGAGGAAGCTACATGGAAACTTGAGGATATGATGAAGCATAAGTGTCCCCATTTGTTTGCACCTGAATAATGAATTCCAAGGGATAAATTCATTTTATTGGTGGTTAAATGTAACAACCTATGTTTTATGGACAATTTTATTCTCAAAATAAATTAAATTTTCATTTATTTCTTATAATGCACTAAGTGATACATTCCTCTCACACGACATCGACTCAGCTTATGACCTGGAATACGATACACAGAACAGTGAATTGGTGTATGTCACATGCAACATTGATGTTTCTACAAAACATCACTTTATTGATAAATTTATTTAAATAAGTTAATTATAACACATCCCTTAATCTTATTAATATGAATATTAATAATTACTTTTATAATATTGTTTATAATGGTTTTATATAAATAAAACATATTTATAACAAGATATATAATTTTTGTTAATGTCCTAATATGATTAACAATACTATTTTATAAAATGAACTACATTTCATGTCCTTATATAAAAAATAATAACGTTAATTTTTGAAACATTTAAATATTGAATTTGATAAAATAAACATGATTTTTTTGAATTAATGGTGAAAAAATATAGTATTTTAATTTAAATATAATTTTTCATATAATTTATATATATGGTTAAATAATATTTTAATTTAGTATAAATGTTTTATTACGCCAAATTTTAATCAATCATCCCTATTTTTTCACTAAAATAAATTTTCTTTTGAAAATGAATATAAAAGACTGCAATCTTTTGTTCGTTTTTAAATTAAAACCCTATAGTGTTGTCCCATTTACAAGATTAATTTTAAACCAATTTCTCCCATTTTTGTTACTGGAATTTCAAATAATGTATTCCAAATTTTGGAAGATTCATAATTTATAATGTAGAAAAGGAAAAATATTTTTGACCAATAATATTGTTGAATGAATTTAAAATTAATTAAAAGTTTTATTTAAAATTAATCATAACAAGGGAATAAAATTTAAACATAAGTACAGAAATTACCTATCCTCTTCTCCAACACCCATTGGATAGCCATTATTCATCCATGAACCTAAAATTAATTTGTTTTTTATGATTTGAAATACTTTTGTTAGGAATAATACATTTTTACACCTAACTTGTTTTCCAAAATAGAGACTGAGTCCTTACCCTCCCATGTAAAAAGATACCTCCTCTTCCCATTCGACACACCTCACAAACCACATTGTTTTCATCCAATATCTACCAAATACACTTCCCAAGATCCCTCTAATACTCCTTGATGTTTTCCCTTGCTCTGAAAGAAATATATGGAATCCATTTCATGAAAACCAAAAGGAGTTACCTGATTAAGAGGTATTGTGTTATCTCAAGCTCCTTTACATTATTTTAGTTCTCCCCACACCCACTATCATTATCCCATTATTGTATAAAAACACATGTATATAAAATATAATTGGACTTTTTTATAATTTTTACACCTAAACATACACATACATCAATCTAATGGGTAATGAACATACTAGTTATTTTTACAACAAACTAATGACTCACTAAACGATGATTATTCATTCATCCTTTACCACCTCTCATTGTAGATATTATGACCACTCAATTTATATATTCCATATATTATGTTCATTATATTTTTATTCTTCTTTATTCCTTTTAAAAAAATTATTATTTTAATCTCCATTTTGTTTAAATATGATAATTTTATTGGAGGTAATAAGGACTACCTCCACCTCAAAGAAATGTGATTCATTCACATGATAAATTGTATGTATTAAGGATGGATTTAGTGAACCTATATGTTATATATAAAATTATAATTCTACATTAATGATATTATATATATATATATTATTTTCCTTCATTCATTCAATATGATACAAAAAACCGAATTAGCGTCCATGCGTACATAAAGCATACCATATTCACGAATAGTGTACACTACTAGAAAAAGCACCTATACCCAAGTTTTTTTAACCTGGGAGTATAACCCAAAATAATGGGTATAGGATATACCAATATTTTTGGGAACCATTGGGATTTTATCCATTGTCATATCCATATGTTGTAGCCATAGTTTTAAAATTCTATACATACAGTTTTATAACTGTGGGAATAAGTTTATGTCACCATGCCATTAACCATATACCCACTGTTTCAAAACCGTATGTATAGGTTTCGAAAAATACCCAACCATAGGTTTTGATTCCATGACAACCTGTATATAATTCTAGCACCTTACCACTACTCCATTTTGACTAATATATATGTATATATATATAGAAACTATTGATATATATGGAAAATCATGGTAAATATATTTTCCCGTCCAAATAAATGGTCACGTGAAAATTATATTTTTCCTTACTTAATGCGAGAAATCTAAAGAATTTTTTTTGTAAAACCATGGATATATGCCTAAATTATACCCATGGGTTTTTTAATAATTGTGGGAATAGAGCCAAAAAACCCTATACCAATGTTTTTTTTGCAATTACTATGGATATAGGGGTTGAAAAAAACCATAAACAAATGTTTTTTCAAAACCATGGGATTAGGTTCCCATCCAACTCTTATACCCACAGTTTTTAAAAAAATGAAGATATAGAGTCTTTTTACAATAGTTTTATTTCATTTCATAAATCTATATTATATAGATTATTATAATACTCATATATAGAATACACATGATATCTATTATATATTCTAATCCTACGAATTTTCTTCAATACATGTCACCCTTACCATCATCTATGAAACCTGTCTCTCCTTCATCCATGTCACTACTCTCATTCGTTCCCCCTCCATTCTGGATCCCTACAACCACAGCCAATCAACACCTCCATCTAGGGTTCCCTTCCTATGCCCCCACTCCCCATATGTGCCATCCTCCCCAAATACCTCCCTTCCCATCTCATCCCCAGCTCCACTCTCCTGCAACCCTCCATGACTCCCCTCTCCCACATCACTCCCTGAATCTCCTCTCCTACTATGCCCCCCCCCCCCCCCCGCATATGCATCCACCATTGCCTCTTCCCCCGCCTCTACCTCCGTCCCAAACGAAATGCAATCAGTCATACATTTGGATACTACTCTCATGAATCCTCCACTTCTTGATACTCCCCTTTCAGCTCCACTACATCAGACTCCTCCGCCTCGAGAACCACCGCCCCGGGATCCTCCATCTCAGGATCCACCACCTCATACTCATTTTCCTCACACTACTCCACCTTAGGCTGATCTATCTCTTGCTTATCCATCAGCAGCTACTCCTGTTACTCCGGTTCTGCATGTTCTGCCTCCCGTTGCTCTTCTTCAACCTCTTCTTCCTCACCATGATTGTTCTCTAACTTCTCCACCTCCATAATAATCCCATATATGGAAAATTATCCTTCTTAACATTTTTTTCAACATTATGATCCTATTTTAAGTTTATAATTTTAGTATATTTATAATGAGATAAAATTTTAACAAATTAGGTATTTGTTCAGGCCCTAAATGATTGAAACTGACTGGAAAAAGTGGTTTATGGTTAGTCCTTCCAAATTGTCCCTTACAAATTGGTTGGAGTCGGGTCCCATTAATTTTTTTTAAAGAAAGGCATTTTTTCTTCGTATAATTTTTCCTAGGACACAAATGGCACCCTTTTACTTTCAAATACTAGTTTATAAATTTCATCCTTTTTATTTTGCATTTCAGTTTATTTCATGCATTCTTGTGGGAAATATGATTATAGTGATATCATTAATTGTTTTTATATGAGTTTTTTCCAATTCCTATGATTATATAATCTGATGATACATGTTTAATCCTGGAATATATCATGTTTTAGGTTGTCCCCATTTCTTCTTGATTAACTGGTATAAAAACAAATTTGTTTAGTGATTTTTATATGTCTCTAATAGAGGTTAAAAAATTATAATACCCACATTATGAGTGATAAGTGATGCATTTTTCATTTCTTGCTTGGAACATGAATTTTTTAGAAGTAGAAACTCATTCCCCTTGATCATATTTCCATAATATGACATGGTTTCATGTTTGGTTGTTTAATGTATTCAATGTTGTGGGGGGGAATCACTTGTTTAGCTGATGTTTCTCAATATTCCAACAGTAATTGCGTTAAAAAGGGTGAAATTACGATATCATTTTATTTTCAATATTATAATTAATATGTTTTATTTTTCAATTAATTATAGAATTTGTGTTTTTATCATTTAATTAATTTTATTTGTGATTTTAGGTCAAGATTCATTCTATTTAATATTGAAAATGATATTACAATGTGCCTTAGAAAAGGGTTTCAGTGGATTCCAATCTTGTTCCACTTTTTAAACAATAATGTGTAGAAACTCTGTGAAATTATTCAGGTATTCTGTACCCATGCATCATTCCCACGTGAATTGTTTTGCTGCTACAATCATACATATTCATTTCAGCACATAATCACATCCCCAATTGCACATACCATCAGGTTATAATAGAATTTTATAAATATTGTTAGTGTGAATTTGTTAATTCTATTCAAGAAACTTTTTTAGGATTTCACCTTTTATACATCCATAATTTTTTTATAGCAATAGGCCTTCATCTCACAACATTTATAGCATACAATGGTTTCTCAAGTTTTTGGCAGTATTCCCATAAGTTTTTCATCTATGAAAACCCAAGGCACATAGGAATTACATCATAAATGAACATGTGTCTTATGATCATAGTGCATTTTATTATTTTAAATTTGGTTCAAAAAAATAATAAATGCATCATTATTATTCTTTCCAGAGTGTGGATATACATACACCGACATTCTGTTGTGAACTAGATGTTTTGACGTGTTGCTGTTTTTAGAAGAAACTGATTATGAGGGCTGAAGGATGGATTCTTTTATGTCATCTCTAATTTAACATAAATAACATAAAACTATTATAACACTATTTTTTCATTAGTTATTTACATGATTTAATAATTTTCTTTATATGTAATTGTTACCTTATTAGTCATACATAGTTATTTCTGGATTTCTGGAATCATTGCAATCCCTCTTTCTTTTCACTTCTACTTATAACATCATGTATGTGGTCATTAATTATCATCTAACTGCCTCCGACTATTTTTCATATCCCGTATTGAATCCCACATCTTCATGGTAGTTCAGGTTTGTGATTATCTCTTCTCATCTTTCTTACTCCGACTGTGAATTACGTCTCATATTCCATCCAGCATCAGCATCGTAGCTTTGTTATGAGATTAAATACCTACCCCAAAACCTAACACCTTGATTATGAATATATTTCATATCAATTAACCTATTACATAAGGATAAAATAAAGATTTATGATTTACCATGTTCTATTTTAAAATAAAAAAAATCTACGGTTCTTTATTTTTGGTTTGTGATCATATATTCTCAGCTCTGTTCCAGCATCTCCTATTCACAGATCAGGTATGAAATTAATTAACTATTCCAATACCTAAATCATTTTCTTATGCATTATAATAATCAAAAATCTAAATTGGTTGAGTTTTTTATGTTCTCAAATGGTTATTCATGTGAGTACACATAAAAAATAAAATGGTAATCAACATTTAATATTTGAAAATTACAAAAATTAATATATAATCATTTGATCAATATTGTGGGTGTTTTATATTAATTTTTTAAACCCTATTATGTCGTATTACAAGTGGTTTCATTATCTAGATACCTTTTCTCCATATTATTATATATTTTGTTGGGATGATGACATAGGAGTTTAAAATCTTGATGCAGAAAATCGAGCATCGCCTTCGTATTATAATATTTTTGTTTTATCGTGATAATCAAACTTCTGAATGGGACGTATTTGAGTGGTCTAAAAGGACTATTAATATGAGTGCACATTAACAGGTTTTTTCTCCCATGTAAAATAACGATTATTTTTTTCTTTTAATTGTTTGTGATGTGATGCGTCTATTATTTTTAGGAGATGATTTCACAATAATGAACATGATTTTTCTTGGTATGGTGTAAATCTTGAGAATGTTTGTACCTGATTGTGATCGTACTATCACAAATTTCTTAACATTATTACTTATTTTCTGTATAAATGCATACTAAATATTTATTAGTTTATTGTTTAATAACAACCTATAGATGTTTTTTCCTTCCAATGGATTTGGATGTGTGAATTATATTGATTTCAAGATATTTTTTCGCATTGAAGAAAATGTTCTCACATGGAAAATGTGGTGGTTCAGATGAATTTGGTACCAAGAAAAACTACACTTCATTATATTTAATCTTGTTAAATGTTATAGATTTTTTATCTATTTGAGCCTTTTCATCTCCCAATATGATGGATATATTCATGTTGTACATGTTTGATAAATTAAGATGGATATCTGCACAGTTATTTTAATTCATAACTAGGAATCTTATCCTTTTAATGTATTCATTTCATTATTGGTTGATGATAACATCTTGTTTCAATTTATTTAGACACATGAATACATTAATGTATTCTACTCTACTAGCATCACATTAAATTATATTATCATATACTATATAGTAATTTTTATGTACTAAATAACTCCTTTAGATATCCTACATATCCAGATATTTGTAATAGGAATGTTTTCCAAAAAATATGGAATTATCCTCCATTCAGTCAATCATTTTGTAGTTGCAGTTACACAATATATAAATGAAGGTAATGTGTTGTAAAATCATGGAGTAAACCTCCCTTATATTCTACATAGGACTGTAGGTAATTTTTTTTAACAATAGAATCCAATATATTTTTTTATGCACTAAAAACACTTTAATATGATAATTAGTCATCTTTAACATCTTAGTATAAAGAGCCTCAATAATTTTCATCCTGGACAACAATTAATGTAGTATCAAACAAGAGAAATCAATGACCGGACATAAGGAAATCGTTGATTTCATTATGTAAGTATTATATCATTGTTCTATTTAGAACAAATTTTGGTTGTACAACTATGCTATTCATTGGCTAACACATTCCTCCACCATAACCTCCTCTCACACCATTGCCTCTACATCCAGAACTCCCCCAATATAGTTCACATGCCACTATTCATCAATTCATTTACATGTTCCACTCATCCAATTTTTTACATATTTTCCTTTCAATTTCATCCTCCTCTCAATCATATCACGTCCGTTAAATATTATGATTATATATTAAAAATATGAACTCTCTACTATAATACCATTTAAAAACCACAAATCGAATTATAAATGATATGTTATGTTTTTCTATATCTATTTACATCATGTTTTTTCCTTTTCTATAATTTTCAAAAATATTTTCGAATACACATTCTTATTTTTCATTTCTTTTCATTATTATATATCACTAATGTTATAAGTTTATCATATTTTAAGTAATTTTAATTATTTACAACGAAAACTATTAAAAAACTTTTGATAATTAGATTCTAATTATATCACCATGCGTATGACTGAGCGAGGTACTAGTTTATATCATGATTTACATTCTAGAATCATTATTTATGTATGAGGAAATAAGATATCACAAACCAAGAAACATGCGAATAACAAAGAAAATATTACTCAAATTGAATATTTAACATAGGATTCATAACAAGATTGTAATATATGGTAATAATTATCATGAACCTTTCCTAGGAGCCCATATTGTGACTACCCCAACCTCTCCATCTATAGGTCAGGGTTGGTGACTAGAACTAGAAAGGAAAATCCCTAAAAGGGATGGTATTATCATTAATCATGTACACACTGAGACATGGAATACTACACCAACCAAACCAAAATGGAATAATAAATTAAAACCACCACAAAGTACCATGACTGATAGTAAAAGGTGTAAATGTAATGTAATCGTTCTAGAATACAAGCCCAAGAACCCACATTGTAAACATAACTATTGACATTCTCCCTGAAGTCTCTACCTATAGGTAGTGGCAGTAAATCATGCATACGTATATGTCTGCACCATATACTCCTGTCTCACGGTGCTCCCTTATGTCCCGGACCAGAATTCTCTACGTCATAGCATCATTCATCTATACATGACACATCATGTGTGGGAAAATCCCATATAGTGGGATATAACATCTCATTAGAGACCCTGAGACCCCAAAAAATAGTGTTATAGCTCATCCATGAAGGGTTTCTCTCATTTATATCCATGAAGGGTCTCTCTAATGTTGATCCATGAAGGGTCACTCTCATGTTGTCCATGAAGGGTCTCTCTCACACTGATCCACGAAGGATCGCTCTTTTATGATCCATCGAGTGTTTCTACTCATTCTTCACGTTGAACCCATCGACTAGATTCTGGCACTTAGAACAGTTAATTTAAGGGGGATCTTCTCCTTAAACCATCAGTCGTACCTCATCCACCAATAAAATAAAAAAATATTAACCCAAAAGGTCGTCTCATTGTAAGGGCCCCAACTCAATAAAGGGTGCGTCAAACGAATGGCTGATCTGTAAGATACATGCATTTTGTGAAAGACGAGCATGGTTGGATTAAAGTGTAATCCAAAAAAGGTATATTCCAACATATACCAACACCCACATAGATTATCTCATATGGAAAACCTAATCGCAAGGGTCCTTGGGTGGCAGACCGCGCATCAATCAGACGCCTCGTCTATTACATACAAGCATTTTACTGAAATGAGGGCTGGTTGGTTTTGTGTCCGGTCTGACCCAGTCGAACCGACTCAACCCAACCAGACATTTATCTGTTTCTACATGGGATAAAACATTACCATTGGGTAGTGTGTTTGGCACGGTAGGTCCAGTATGGCCCACCGGCATTTCCAGGCCAACTGAGGCGGGCCTGCTTCTCTAGCCATGAAGCGGTGTAGCCATGTCTTGTTTGTTAACTGGTGGTTCCAGCTGGCACCACCTTCCCCTATGACATGTCTGCTTAGTGAAACATCTCGGTCTATCCAGATGCAGATCAACAATTTCCATTTCATCCATCATGGATTACCGGTCCTCTCACACATGTTCAACCAACCACGTTCCGCCATCTCAACTGAGCAGTCCGGACGCCGGCAACTCTTCTTCGCGGCACTGGCCAGTGATTCACATCAATAAACCCACGAAAATCTAGTCATATACCTTAAAAACCTCCCATAACTATCAAAACATGTCGATGGGTGTGCCAGTGGATCCTTCTGCGGGTCACTGATGTTTTATTAGTGGTATATTTCTCAAATCGTCTGCGCCTACGAGACCGTAGGGATTCCAACATCACTACAACATCCACGAACTCACCATGACACCATTTCAAGATTTCTTCAACAAATAACTCACATGGAGGAGGGTCTTGTTCCTTTTTCATATCAGGTCTTGCCTTCCACATTAGTAATTTGAATAATGGAGTTTGGGGATCACATTTCTATCATGCGATCAACAAACTCTATGCTAAACCTCAATGAAGGCAATGTCCAACAAGACAGCTGATCCACATATCATATGGTTTTTGAGTAGATCCATGCTTGTTGATTTATAATTAAGAACTCTAAAATTAAAGAACAATTTAATCCCTACATGGATTCAGATATGTCATAGGTGATGGATTGTGATCTAATTCATCGTCAACCCATGGGCTGGTGCCGTTCTTCATTGATCGTCATTTCTTAGATTTGATCTCGTCCACCATGAGATTTTCCTCCAGGAACCGATCCTCTAGAATTTGTCATTAGTGTGGGTTCCTCTGGTGTTCATTGTTCCTTGTTGGAGAGAAATTCCTTTGTAGGGTCGTCGAGAATCCCCGGGGATTAATTCTCAACTCTCCAATGCATTAGTATAATAAATGAAGAATGATTATTTGTTTCTATTACATTGTGACCATAGGTAGTTATACTATTTAATAAATGAAATATCCTTGAATTTACACATTCACAATGATTCAATAATTATCCTCATTTAATGTGCCTCGTATTTTCCTCATCAACACAACACATAACCACCGTCTTCCACTCAATGGTGTTAAAGAAAAAAAATTATTCTTTCAAAAAAGTTTTTTATTTTCTTCAAGGTTTAAAAATTTTCATTTCTGTCTGACCCGTGCCAGTCATTGTTATGTCATTTCATAGTGAATCCTGACATTCAATGCTCAATGGTGCCCTCATATATTTGATCTATGCACCGGAAATGATGTTATAAAAACCAAATCAAATATCTACTAAAGTGAACTAATGAAATGATAAAAATAACATTTCAATAACCCAAGGCCTCAGAATAAAGTGTCATCTCAGTGCCTGGTCTCGAAATAATACTATATAATTTTGAATAAATTACATGTAAATTATTGGACATTACATTCTCAACACCATAGATCTTCATCTCCTCTAAAGTGAAATCAATGGACAATCAAACAAATTGTGTTACTAAGCATGAATCTGAGCCACTTGCTCCCATGTGCTTTCCTGGTGTTTCATGTGCTGCCACCGATTCTACACCGGTGGATTCCACCATCAATTAATAATATAATTATTTTGATCATGTATTTCCACTGGGAACTCCATAAACATCATCCCATGATCAATATTCAACTCTTGCTAGTCGATGACATGCGATGGGTCATCCACGTACAACCTCACCTTTGAAATTTGAAATAACATCTTGCACCGAGTGAATATTTGAGGGAAGATCAAGGCAGTATGCAACCTCGCCCACTCTGTTGAGAATCAATAAATTTCACAAAAACCTCAATGATAACTTGATACCCCTGTAAAATCTATGCAATATCACTATGGGAGAGACTCAATGGACAAAATTGTCTCCCCCCTAAAACTCCATTGGTATCCATTTTTATCATCATATATCTTTTTTCTACTATGTACAATTCTCATTATCTCCTCTATAATCTTCTCCTTCTCAGTGGTAGCCCATACTAACTCTGGAGCCATTAGTGATGACTCCCCAAACTCTATCCACCGTAGTGGTGATCTACATGTCTTCCCAAACTATCCCTCAAACAGTGGAATGCCAATGGGGGAGTGATATCTATTTTTAATGAAAAATCCACTAGTGGGAGCTAGTACCCCCAACTAAGACCGAAATATAGGACTCAAGCATGAATATTGTCCTCCAAATTCTGTATAGTCTGCTCGGTCTAACCATATGTCGGGGGTGAAATGTTTTTCTTATGCATAGATGAGTCCCAAACGCCTCATATAACCCCTTCCACAATTGGGATGTAAAGAGTGCCTCATGGTATGAGACGATTATCAAAGGCATCACATGAATTTGTACTATCTTCTAGATGAAGAAGTGTGAAAATCCCTCTATCAATCACTTATCGTGGATTGGTAGGAAGTGATTTGACCTGGTGAGTTGGTCAATGATCACTCAGATAGTGTCAACGCCCCTAGACATACTTGGTAACCCCATAACGAAGTCAATCGAGATTACATCCCACATACACCTGGTACCTCACGTGGTTGTGTGAGGCCTGATGGGACCTAATGCTCTACCTTCACATGGTGACACGTGAGGAATGATGGAATGAACTCCTCCAAAACTTTCTTCATCCTTGTCCACCAGTACTGACATCAGAGGTCCAGATACATCTTTGTCTCACTAGATTGTACAGCCATTGGGGATGTATGGAAGTCCCTCAGCACCTCCCCTCATAAAATCACTGGTAACATGGTATATACTCTAAAAAGGATGATGTGATTTCCACCAATAAAATATTCATCTCACGCTTGTCCTGAGGATATATGAGAGAGTCGATCCTCATAGTCAACATCCACATGTTGTGCCTCCCTAACTCGCTGAATGAGTGGAAGAGTGAAATTCATGGGCTAAAGGTGAGATAATCCCTCATCACCCAAAAAAGTATATCTGCATTGCATCGAGATGCTCCTTCTCCTCACTTAGTAGCTGAAAACCAGACCTCTTGCTGAACTTTTCAGCCACCATGGTCCCCTTTCAAGGAGTATAGAATATCTCAATGTCAATGTCTTGGAGGAACTCCAACCATCGTTTCATTGTCATGTTTAAATCCATCTATGAGAAGACACAACCTGATACAATTGTGGTAAATGTTGACAGTAAACTGTTACCCCATCGAGTAGTTCTACCAAATCATCAAGGGATAGAAAACAACTTCTATCTATAGGTCACGAGTCACATAGTTATGATCATGCATCTGCAGCTACCGTGATCAGTAGGTGATCACTAATCGCTCCTGCATCTAGAGAAAAAATTCTTCTGGTCCCTGATGCATCGCAGATGACTATATATCCAACACCCTTTTCTAGTAGTCTTCAGATGGAGGCACTCATCAGTGTCCACATCAGCTCCAACAAACTCTTATGGAACCTCTCCATCCCTATGATGGGATTTATCTTTATGAAAAGATGAAAATGGTTCTTTTAATCTCAAAATGTGGGGTACGAACCTCTAGTAGTACCTAGCTAACCCATGGAATCTCTACCCCTCAATCATGCTCCTAGGTCACTTCCATGCCAGAACTACCTCTATCATTGTTGTATCAAAAACAAATCTTGCCTCTGAGATGATGTGTCCCAAAATGTGGACCACCCAAATATAGAACTACCACTATAAGATATAACCATATGATGGTTATCTTAGTGTGTATCCATGACAACCGGTATATTTTTATCATGCTCCTCCTCCGACTCCAAGTACACAATGAAGTCATCAATGAATACTACAATGAAAAAATCTAGGTAAGGCAAAAGGATCATGTTCTAGAGTACCATGAATATCATGTGGTCATTATTCATGTCGAAAGGAATCACGAAAAACTCATAGTGGTTATACATTCATCTAATGGTTGTCTTAGATATTTCCTCATCTCGTACCAGAAGCTGGTGATATCCTGATCTATGGTCGATATTTAAGAACTGCCTCGCTCCCTTCTGCTGATTGAAGTAGTAATAAATTCGGATTCTAGGATACTTATTCTTCATGTCCCACAAAGTTCAGATGCCATATGTCCATGCATAGATTCATGCTCCCATATTCAAACAACATGGGGGATTCCCATAGAGAAACATTGGGTCTTATGAACCCCTTCCCCTTCATGTGCTCCAACTATACTCTCAGATCCTGGAGCTTCGTAGGAACCAGAAAATATATAGGTGTACATATTGTTGATGTCCCTAGGAACAATTCAATGTATAATTCTACCTCTCTTTGATGTTTTAGTCCTATGACATCATCTAGAAAAACAACCACACAGTCTTCCACCACTGCACAAAAGGTCAGACTCCACTAGTACGCCACACTGAGGGAGAGGCTAGCCAACTGGTGTGTGATTAGGTGAACCCTAATTTTATTAAGTCCATACTATGCTACAGGGGTTTTCTTTTCACTGGTGAAGGAAAACATATTTCCATCCTCGCGGACATACCACACATTGCACCTAAACTAGTCGATCTAATAATAGACTATAGATAACCCGTCCACACACAAAATGATGTCGTAAGACCTCGACGCTGCTACTAAGATATCACGACCGATGAACCTACCACCTAGAGTTAGATAGCACTATAGGAACCAATGCGTGAGTATCAAATACCCTATTGGCAGAGTATCTAATCGCAACGATAAATTCCCTGTCTCTATCAGATTCTCTAAGCCTCAAATGAGGTCTTTGTAAAAGAATGTTTGACTAGAACCTATGTCTATAATATCATTAGTTATGGTGGAGAATACAGGTATCATACATCAAATCATCACTGGAGTGTCGTGGTTGTAGGCCTCCATAGGATGAAGATGAGATCTCCCATGTCTGTTGGCTCCATGAGCATGTGGTGGACCACTAGGGGGTGGGGGTAGTACCTCGACCCCTTGTCCACTGCCTGCCACTCGACCTGCTCCCCACCCACATCTACCACACAATGGAACTCCTTTCATGAACCTCTACCTCTACATTGGAGGAACCTCGACCAACTTATGATCATCTGGGTATTTGGTCGGGTAGTCATGATCCAGGTGTCCATGCCCGATGTAGGAGTAACAAACCCTATCCCATATTATACCTCCTCTTCTTCGAAAGCACTTCACCTTCGACCCTGCATCATGTGATCCGCCTCAAGAAGGTTTGGCTTGTTTAGGCCTCCACATATTCTTCCCACTGTCTATTGAAGATGACTCAGCCACCTGTAGTCCAGTGGTGGCTCTCATCGTCAGGGCCTACTTGGCTATTAATATATCGACCAATAGAGATTTCTCTAGCACTCCATCCAAAATTGGGATGCTAAGTGAAATCATTGACACCCTCATCTCCCATCAGAGTACCTTATAAATGGATTGGTCCCTAAATAAAGGGTCTCATACAATGTCGGTGTATTTTCTGGAGAGGTCGGTGAATATTACCGAGTACTAGGCCATAGTCAGGTTTCCTTGCTTTAGATGAAGTAGCTCCTAAATACACACTATTTGTAGTGCCATTTGCATGAACTCGACCATATGGAGTATTTTTAAATCATACCAGGAATGGTTCTCCTCTTTGTGTGGCAGGAGTGTCAGCTCCCCCATCTCCCTATCCTGTGCGAAAAAATACTAGCAATTAAGAACACCATCTTGTCTGTATGTGTCTCTACCTAGAAAAAAACCCTTATAAGTGGCTCAAGAAAATCCTCAACTACATGAGATTATGCCATGACTTGAATCATCGTAGGCCTCTATATCTGGAATTCATGTACGACGCTCAGTCGGCATGCACTATCCGCTGGTGGGGATATTAGGAACTACTGCTCTACGGATGGTGGTGTTGCTAGTACACCACATGAATGTGAAATCACTGTATGTGGTCCCTTCACCAACGCTTCCTCGGGTTATGGATAAGTTGTCTTTTACACCAACACTAGACTCCACAGACTGAAAAACAAACTCAAGACATTTAAAATTATTTAACCCATCAAAAATAGAGAATCGCAGTTCTTCTGGTAGAACTGACCACCCTTTGATAACACTTTGTCACGACATGTCCCCCAGGACCCATGTCGTGACTAACCCCACCCCGCCTTCCACAGGACTGAGGTAGGTGACTAGCACTGGAATGGAAAATCCCAATAATGGAATTCATTTACATTAATCTTCTACACACATAGACATGAAATACTGCACAAAGAAAACCACAATGTAAAATAAGTACAACCCCCACAAAGTACCACTATAGAGGGAAATATCTGTAAACCGAATGTAATGGGGCCAGAATACTACCCCATGAACTAAAAAAGTAAAAATTACTATCGATGTTCACCCTGAGGTCTCTACCTATAGTTTAGATGCATTAAATCCTAAATCTATAGTTATATAACTTACTGTCTCATAATTCAATAAGCTTCATCATGTACCAGACCACAATGTTCAATGTCATACCATCAGTCGTCTACATAAGACACAACACATGAAGGTGATTCTCATGTATGCATGAGTATAAAAACTCAATAGGTACTCCATGACCACCAATGTTCTCTATGAAATAGAAAAGGGAACAATACCACAATGTAAATACAATAAAGGAAACCCCACCAAGAAATATCTAAAATACATATCAAAAAGTAAAAGACAACTCACACTAGGTATAACATATGTAAGAGAGTAAATATGATTAGTCATAAAGCTATATAATCTTAAACTGTTGATAGGATCTGTTGATGGCCTATGAATGGTTATTCTGTTGTTGATCCACAATGGATCTCTCTTAGGATGATTAAAAATGGGTCTCACTCCTACCGGTCCATTATGTGTCACTCTATTACTGATCCACAATGGTTATTCCTCACACTGATCCTCAAAGATTCACTCTCACGATGATCCATTATGGTTATCATTCATTTTGATCCAAAAAGGATCCCTCTTATGCTGATCCATGAAGGGTGTCTCTTTATTCTCTACATGACAACCAACCACTGGATTACCGAACATAGAACACCTGATTCAGGTAGGTTATTCCCCTAAAACCATTGGTCATAACTAATCATCCAGTAAGTTCGACATATAGATACATAAATGACCATCTCATTGTAAGTGTCCCAACACAATAGTTGGGACATTCAATGGATGATCAGTCTGTAAGATACACGATTTTTTAAAAAGGGCCCAGATGGATTTGAGTTTTATCCAACCTATCAATATTCCAACGTCATCCAAAATGAACATAGAGCATATCATAAGGACCACCTCATCAACATGGTCCCCATGCCACAGACGCCGCATAAATCAGACAGAAGTTCTGGTAGTTACATGTGTTATAGTGAAACGGTGGCCGGTTGGGTATGTGTACGATCTGACCCACTATTTTGGGTATGGCCTGCAGCTTTTCTAGCCCGGACATGGCATAGCCAGGTCCAGTTCATCACATGGAGGATTTATCTGGCACTAGAACACCCCTGTGATCGGTACACATAGAGGACCGACTTAGTTTAGTAGGACGCAACTCGGTCGCATCTGTTTCATATAGCACGACTGACTAACCAGTCCTGCCACAGGCGGTATACAGACCGTGTAACACCTTCTCACCAGAGTGGTGCAAACGCGGGCCGCTCCTCCACGTGGTGTTGGATGGTTCCACCCCTCCATTCCATCGTGGACAACTGGCCACAACCCTTCGCTGCTACGGCACACAACATCCCACTGCCAACCCCCTCCATTCCGAGCCCTCTCCTACTTCCATCGTTTCATTCTACGGGCCACCAGAGTTTCTATGTTGGTTTGTTTCTTGAACCTACTATGCCTACGAGACAATAGGGATAACACCTGAACTACGACACCCTCAAACTCGCCTTTACACCATTTCAATAATTATTCTATGATGAATGCACAAGGAGGAGGGGCTCTGGCCTTGTTCGTGTTGACCCACACCCTCCACATTAGATGTTTGGAACATGGGTTGTTTGGGATCACAATTTTTCAATCAATCAACAATCCTCATAAAATACCCCCATGGAAAACAAACTCTAAAATGAACACCTGATATGTGTATCAAACTATTCTTCTGTTGATTTGTGATGGTTTTTTTAGAATGGAGAACGGGGATTTCAAGCACAATGCAATCCCTACCAATATTCGGATTTATCATCTGTTATGGATGATGATCTGGGCCATCATCATAAGATGATCAACTATCATTATTCACTGAACTCTAATTCTAATATATCATTTTGTTCTCCACAATATTTGACTTTGTGTCTGATCCTCCATTTTTCGTCATTGGTAAAGGTTTCTCTAGCATTACCACTATGGGGAGATGTGTGAAATGTACTCGGATTACAAATGTACCAAGTATATATTGAGACATAATGAGTTTAACATGCACCAAAGATGATTTTTAGAGTTGATCAAAGAATATAACTGCTCATTCCATTACAATTTTGGGAATGAAAACGAGGTAGTGGATGCTTTATGTAGAAAGGTCCCAGCTATTCTATCATTTATAAGAATGTAAAAGGATCTAATATTCATTTTTTAATGAATATGGACATGAAAATCATAAATAAGGTTACTTAATTAATCCTTTCACAAATTATTCTTGAACCATCTCTTTTCTAATGGTTTAAGGATTCTAAAAAGGATGATTTTGGAATTCCTAAGAAGGTGCCTACTACTAGAAAAAGGAATTCATAGGAGTTAAATGTTAATGAATAATTAATTATTAAATAAGGGATAATACTATGTGTTCCATCAAATCAGGAGTTACATAGTTAAATTTTAGATGATTCACATACGTCAAAATTCTCAATCTACCCAGGAATCACAAAGATGTATCGAGATATCCGATTGCATTATTGGTGGGATAACATGATTAATGATATCATTGAGTTTATATCAAAGTAACTATTACTTCCTAAAGTGATGTCTGATAGGCAGGAGTATAGGGGTTGATGCAACTATTACACATACCAGCATGGAAATGGGAGAACATCACCATGGACTTTTTTACCATAAATCTGAAGACATCCAATGGAATTATTGATATCTGAGTTATTGTGAATCATCTAACAAGTAATTCACACTTACTTTCAATTTGAGAGGATTTATCATTGGTAAAAGTGGAAAGGATATATTTCAGAGAAGTGGTATGCCTTTATAGAGTACCACTATTTATTGTATCCGATCAAGATCCAATATTCACCTCCCTGTTCTGTAAGTGTTTTCAACATTCCCTAAATAATGAGATGATAAAAAATAAGTCTTATCACCCTCAAACTGATGGTAAATCTATGCAGAATCTCAAAAAACAAGAGGACATGTTTAGAGAAAGCTAAATGGACTTCAAAGGGGGATGGGACCAACATCATCCTATATTTGTTTTCACTTAAAACAATTGTTTCCACTCATGCATCCAAATGGCTCTTAATGAAGACCAGTATGGCAAGGGGTGTAGGACACCAGCTTGTTTGGTTGATGTTCGGTAGAGAAAACAATTAGGTCCATAAATTGTTGATGAAATGGTGGAGAATATTAAAACCATTCAGCATCTCATTAAATATTCTCCGAGTCGACAATAGAGATAGGTTTAAAATTGTCAATGAGACCTAGATTTTTATGTAGAAGTAAATATATTCCTATACATATCACCAAGTAAGTGGTTTATCAGATTGGGTTATAAGTTAAAGCTAAGTTCAATGTATGTCAGCCCTTTTGAGATCCTTGATCGCATTGGAGTAGTGGATTATCGACTAGCCCTCCTACCAAACCTATATCTAGTATATGATGTATTCTATGTATCACTCATGAGGAATTTCATTCATGACCCATCGCACATACTCAATCTAGAGATGGTACCATTGGATAATGACCTCTCTTATAAAGATAATCTAGTGAAGAGCTTAGATCGTAGGAAAAAAATTCTACCATATAAGAAAATTCACACTGTTATGGTGTTGTGGGGAATCCAAACGTCTGAAGAAGTAACATGGGAATCAGTGTAAGTGATGATTCAGAGTTACCCTCATTTGTTTTATGTGGGAAAATTAAGTTATAGGGGTACAGTTTCTTAAAGAGGCGATATTGTAACGACCCAATCATTCATTAATGAAAAATGATCTCGATCTAATTAAATATCTTTTTATGGATATATAAAACATATACACTTTCTTGGTTTTATGTTTTTTGATTTTAAATTGCTATTAAGAATATTTACCATTTCAAATATAGCCATTAAATAGTTATCTCCTGATTATTATAAATATATTGTTTTGACAAATCAAATTTACCCAGACAAAATAATTAATGGACTCATCTACATGAATTTCTTTATACAAAGTACTTTTCTATGATCATGGAAATGGTGGGGATTCATTTATCTTCTCTCTAGGCTAAGCCCAAGAAGAGGATTAACACATTAATCTAGAGTGGAGCCACATATGGGAGATATGGAAGTTTATAGAGATTACCACTCGAGCGATGTTATCCGCGCCACCCCAAGAGTTTTTCACCATCACATACCTTTTCCATCGGTCTTATGCGGGTGTTATAAGGGGTTATGTAACAAGACCCTAACACTAAGACTATGTACATTATTTTTTCTTAGAGAATATACATTCTTTTTATTATTGTTATTTTTACAATAGTTTTTAACAAAACAAAAACATTTTTCATTTAGTATTCAAATAATAAATATATTTTAATGAATTAATTGATTTTTGAATTAAATAATATTATAATAAAATAGTTTCACTGAATTATTTTTTATTAAATACAAATTATCGTATAATTATTATGAATGAAATTGTGATTTTTATTACTGTTTGAAAACAATTTTTGTCAATACCCATTAATTTGTGATAAATATCAGATTTTGTTAAAGAAAAAAAATTATATTTATAAAAATATTTAGATAAAATGAAAATTAATTTTCGAATCAGGACATTGAAATTATTCAATTGTGAGTTTTTCAAAAATTTCTAAGACAACCGAATTTTTTGGGTTAAAAATAATTTCTATTTTATTTATATATTGTTTTTATGACATAGTAATGACCCAATAGTGATGTAATAAAATAATATAAATTTGGTTTTCGTCCAATATATGTTTTACCTTTAAAATTATGTGATTTTTGGTTTGTTTTATTTATTTTACAAAGCTTCAGTGGACTCTCCAAAACTAATAAAACATTTTATCTTTCTAAAATGATTTCCTTGAGAGTGTGACTCACATCCACATAAGAAAGCATAATATTTTAAAATTTTAGGCCATTGGACTTATAAAATAATTCATTCCACTCCCATTTAGCAGAAGGCATGGGTAAAAATCATGGTTTGGTTTGTGGTTTTGATTAGTTTAATTTATGGTTTCCCAATCCTAAATAATAAAGAATTCTCTCTTCTATCCTATAAAAACCCACCGAATCTCACACTTAATCTTCAATAAAAGACTTTGGATCTCTACCAAACCCTTCCCTCCTCTATTTAGATTCCTTCCAAGGTGCACCAAGCTCTCACGAAACCACTATCAAGCCTCCCCCAAGCCATTGGGATAACACTTCCAGGTATTGGATTCATTTCTTTCACATTTTATCCACATATCTTAATATTCATTTATACTTTTACTTTCAATTATAATTGTTGGGGTTTTACTTAGGACCTCCCAGATACTGCCCTAATTATGTTTGAATGATGATATACCCCTTTCTCTCCCATTAATGTCTCTCATGTACACCTATTATCATATTGAAATTTCGTAAGGAATTTCTATCTCCTAATTTACATTCATGAAATTTTTTTGTATTATGATTCTAAATTTGATTACATATGTTGGTAAATATATATATATATATATATATATATTAATTTATGAAACCCTTACTTTCTATTTTAAGTACATATTACAAAACACCACATTTTCTTTCATCATCCATTTTTATGAAATCTTATGTCACGTCGTAATGTTGTTGAAAATGCACTGCGATTTTCCAAGCCAAAGTCATTGTGTAGTGAATACCATGCCCATTTATCTATCAACAGTATTTACTTTTATGAACATTTTGTTATTTATTATAGAGTTTCATGCATGAATCCCACATTCCTTTATCATGGAATAAATGATGCTATTTCAGGAATCAATGTTTTATTATCCATGTGGCACACTTATGCATGAAATGAAATGCTTATGAAGGGTTTGCCCTGATAGTGCTTCAATGCATTGAGTAAATAATTATATCATTATAATTTAAGTTCAATGAGTGTTTACTCATCCTAGTTAAAATTAAATGAGGTTTAAATCAACATAATTAAAGTGATATTAGGGTTTACACATGCTCAATGTCCTATTATCCTCAGTTCATTGTAATACCATATTAAGTGTTGTTTCCAAATTTTGATGTTACGATAATCATGCTATATCATGGATTTATGTTCATGTACCAATTATTATCGTATGTTATTTCTATTTAAAAACATGTACTTTATTCTTAGTGTTTTTCCTTGTTTTCTCCCTTACTGGTCTTTCTTGCTCATCCTTTTCTTTTGAACGTCCTAAGCTTATCCCAAGAAATGCGATGTGTGAGGGAATGTAGTGGTCATGAATATGATGTTTTCAATAAAGATTATTGTTTTATGTTTTAATTTGACATATAATGTTCCTAAGACCCAAAAAGACTAGACCTATAGATCATCCATGTTGAATCATGTGAAGGTTTTATGTAATGTATCATGATTAAGTGTATAATAGAGTATGATTATAATATAGATTATCCTTTCATTTGGAATTCAATGCAGTGCTCATATGTTCCTCATGATCCTCCATGAATTTGGACTATAATTCATTATGATTAATAGGGTATAGTACATTTTTTATGAAATTTATAAAGATTCTATTCGTCAATTACATGATTATTTTTTTAGAATTACTGAGTCCAAAATGCATCACTGTGAACTCATAGTGTTTGTACCATGTAGGAAAAGTATTCTTAGGGATATCTTTTTTATTCACCCTTAGATATTAATATCTTGACTACATATCTACCCTGGATATGTATTGCTCTCCCAATATCTAGTTGAAAAATTCATCAATACTTGTAAGAGAATACTTTTTCTTTATCATGATCTTATTGTGATGATGATAATCAATGCAATGGACCATTTTCAAGTCCATCTTTTTGATAAAGATGACTGGTGAACCCCATGGGGATGCACTTGTGCATATGAACCATTTATCCAGATTTTCATGAAGTTATTTAATCATCTCTTTATGTTCCAAAATATCCATTCAATATAGATTCATGGAAAATGGTAACACCCTTGTTATATGCTCGATTGAAAATTCAACCTCTCGGGTAGGTGGAAGACAAAGAAATTCCTTGTGATACACGTCAGTTTATTCATTCATAATAGGCACTTCTTCGAGGGATATTTTTTTCTTATAATAAATTGTTTGAGCAAGATACGCTTTCTCAAAAGGTAATGTTTTCCATAGCTGTGATGCTTGGGTTAAATAATATTCATCATATTACTTAAACATATATATAATTGGGGGTCAATTCTCAATACATAGTGAGATTTCCTTCTAATATAAATTTATGTTGGCTAAATATAAGAAAATCCATATGATTCTCAGAATTTCATCAAATTCCACTAAAGGGAGTATGTCACTCATCATTGTAATGTTTATCCCACATATTTTTATAAAAGAGTTATTATATACTAAGGATGAAATAATTTTCCCATTTTTCTTTTTCACTAATAACTCCTCTTCAATGATTTGTGGTGGGGTTTTAATAGTTCATATAATCATTAGTGATGTTTAAGAATGCAAAGAACCAGAATCAAAAAGTGTTTGGCTATCCTTTACTGCACAATTAGTATACATGTAACCGCTACAATTTCGGGATCCACCTTAGCTGTTATGATGAAAAAATGATTATCGTTGCTGACATGGAGGTTGTTGGTTATCACTCAAAACCCTTGGCTTAATGCGTTGGTTTGGAAACATCCCTTATTCCATGTATTTGTTATATTAATCAATGCATTGAGGTATGACATGATAATTCCATTCTTCCATTGTAATAGTGGTCTGCTCATGTCAAAAATAATTAGTTAGGATGGCTTACGTCCATCAACTAAACAATTACCTCATTCCCCTTAGGCAATTTTTTGGGGGGTTCTTTTTGCACCTTTGACAAGTTGGGTTTTGAAATTTCCTATCATTGTTATATTTCTCCAACGTATCAACATATTTAAACTATAATTTTCACATAAAATACACAAGATAACTTAGAGTCTCGATGATCTCAATTTCAACATCGAGGGCACATCAGACAATTTACTCATAGCTATAAAAGTATCAGATCGTAAGGACTTTCAAATACTATTTTTTATCCCACAAAATATGAATTCAACCTTTTATTCAGGGGTAATGAAAAATCTTGAGGCATATCGTGCATGTCTTGTGATGTTTTCCTCATGAGCCCTGATAGATTCATAATCATTTTTCTTGAGGGTAAAGAAATTTTTGTCCATATTATGATGGATGGTGTGTAGAAAATAATTATCGAAAAACATTTTCCAGAATTCCTTACACTCTATCACTTTGATCTCTTCCTCAGTCTTTGAATTCTTAATCAAATTCCACCACTGATCATCTTATCCCCCAAAACAATATAAATTCAGTAGAACATTCTCTTCATAAAAAAATTGAAGAATGGATAATATAATTTCAATTGATTTTATTCATTTTTTCATGTTTATGTGATCAGATGATCCATAAAAAGTCAGTGGTATTTTTTTCATAATTCTCTCAATAAAAGCTTATTCTCTCTTAGGGGGATTTGGGTGCGCCTTCTGATTCAGTTTTCTATTTATAACTTGTATTAGCATGGACAGTATCATCATAAATTTGATGACTCCCACTCTCATCAGGTAGTGGATCTCATTGGGGTAGCTATCACATTTTCCACCACGATGGATATTTACTTAATTCCTCCTATTTCTGGCCATTAACAAGATTTACGAGAAAAATTAGGAATGATTATTTTTAATCTATTAAACACATAAAGGGGAATCTGATGAAAATAATGGGATAACTTATAAATTACATTTTTTATAAACTTTTGAATATTTATCCTTTAGTATATGATTTCAATGATCTATTTCACAAAATCTACTATTATGGGTTGTTTTTTTCCACTTAATAATTGATAATGTTGAGCTACGGAATTTACCGAATAATCACTTTTGGAAAATATTATATACCAATAGTTCAAACCATTTTTTATAGGTACTCAAACTATTGGTATAGCCTATTAAAATTATATAAAGTGTTATTGGTTGATTTTGTGTTCGTATAGGCCTATACCAACAGTTTTGGGGAAATTTTTAGGATAGGTAATGTAAAATAAAAGAAAAATTCATGATTTGAACTCATGACCTCCCGATTATATATCAAATACATAACCACCATGCTAAAATTAACATTGTGAATATAATTTGTTATACATATATATATTATTTATATATTGATTTATTTTATTATATTTGAAAAAATATTTCATAAAATATTTTGGGACCTATACCAATGGTTTTTAGAAACATTGGTATAGGTCCACGAATTTTGTGAACCTATACCAGGGGTTTTTAAAAACCATTGGTATAGATTTTTTATAATAAACCTACATGAAAACCATTGGTATAGTGTATTTAATTAGATTTCAATCCAACATTTCGGGAAAACATGTCTGTATTTACAAAACTTTTACCAATTATTTATCCAAATTATTAGTAAGGTTCATGTTTTGGTACATTTACCAATGGTTTGGATAAATCAGTGGTATAGGTCAAGTTTCTAGTCTGGATTATTACTCAGGAGTATCAAAACAGGTGTGTAGTACATTCATTTTTATTGTACTAGCTTACATTGAGTCAAATCCAACATACATTGTTGGAGTTGTTACCCCTAGTTATATTTGTTCAGAACCACATCCACGTGTAGTATCCATATAGGGATTTATTTTTATTATATACCACACACTCTATACATGCAAAAATTTAGGGATACTTTCTTATTCTTAGTCTTATATCTATGTCCCTCACTAGCGTTTTCTAATAATAATCCAAAAAAACTAAATGTTTCCTTTGATACCAACTATAACAAATATGTTATTTATATAATAATATTAGAATATTTAATACATTAATGTAAAAATAATACAACCTAATAGATCGATATGTATAGTGTATTCTGGAATTAGGTACATATCACAACATCATGAACATAGGATACAACAACATTATTAAAAACTTCCTTGACATGCTTAAAAATTTCTATGGCCTTTTTAAAACTTCACGGGATAACTTGGGGACATACGTATGAAATGGGTTATATGAAAATCCTAGTTTGGGAAAAAACATGAAATTACATGAAGAGATAAATACATGTTATAATATTGGAATTTTAATGGGGAATAAATTGAGTAATAAGAAAATACATGAACAATGAGAAATGATATTTCAGGATAATCATAAAGTCAACAAGGGAAATGTGGAAACAAATTAAAAAAATGCATCCTAAACATATGTCAAGGATAAACCTCCAATTAATCACTTTGTATAATGTCCTATAAAATAATAATGTTTACTTCCTATCCCATCATGACGATCATTAAACTAAAAATTACCCAATTTATTGGAGTATTATTTAATTTTGGCCACACCTATTACATTTATTCATTCTCATGTTTAAGTGTTCCACATAGATCATTCGACATGGATTTATTCATTATCATATTTTTTACATGATTAATGAGTGTGAAATTCATTCATTTATGTCCAATGTCATATATTTATTGGTGTATAATGTTGAATAACCTTGATAGGAAATGGGTATGGTATTCACTACATAATTGTTTTGGCATTGAAAATCATTGTGTAATTTCGGCAACAAAATGACCTCACATAAAAATTCATAAAATGGGTAGATAATAGTGATATGTGAATATCCTAATTTTTAAATAAATTGGTCAGTAATTAAAATATGTAATAACATATATAATCATAAGTAAATTATGATAAAATACATAAGGTAAAAATGATACTTGAATAAAGATGATAATGGAAAAGATCTCTTACATGAGTGTGTGATGAAAAATGCATGGGAGGGGTTTATAGATAGATTGAGGATACACATGAGAGACATATAGGGTTTATGGAAGATTATGTAAATTCAATATTTATTTTGAGTCAAGATAAATTGTATCTGGGGTTTATTTATATAGGAAAAGACGGGGATTTCTTTATTATTTAGGTTTTGGACTCTACATAATAAAAAAACTAAAACCACAAACCATCCCATGATTATTTTTGACCTTGATTCTACCAAATTGGAGTCAATAGCATTATTATATAATCCCGTGGGATGATGATAATGAAATAATTCACTTCCTTCGGTGGAGGTGAGTCATACTCTTATTGATATGAATTTAAAACCCTAAAATATATCAATGGTTTTGGGGGATTCACAATGGCCTTATAAAAATTAATAAAATAAACCTAAAAAATTTTTATTTTAAATAAAATTCACATATTTGGTCTTTTATACCCTTTATTTTTTATATTATTTTATATTTTGGTCACTATTATGTCACAATAAACAATGTATATTTATATTGTATTGAATTATTTACCTAAAAATTTGATTACCTCTTAAATTATTGAAAAATTCACCATTGTATATGTTTAACAATGTAATTCCAAAAATAAAATTATTTTTATATAGGAATCTTTATAAATATGATAATTTTCAATTTTGAAATATAACTGATATTTATTATGAAATAATGGGTTTTTTGAAAATAAAAGTTTTCAAACTCTTCCAAAAATTACAGTTGACTTCATAAAAATGATATGATAATATATATTTAATAATAATTATTTAATAATAATTTTTTATTCAAATAATATTTATTTCATGAATCCATTAATTTATCACAATAAATTATTTAATTAAATTTAAATATTTAGAAAATACTATTCGAGTTTTGTTGAATCAAAATAAAAAACATTTATAAAATAACAATAATATGATGAAAATATATTCATTATTCTATAAAATATAATTTAAATACTCATATTTCTATGGTCTTGATACATATCCCTTTAATAGACCAACAAATTCTATAAGGTTAATGTTTGATATGGGGGAACGTTCATGGGGTGGTTTGGAGAACATGGTTTGGTCCGTGATCTCTATGATATTGAACGTACATCATGAATGTTATTGTTCAAGATTAAGTTATTAGATCTCTAAATGGGCATGGTTAAGGGAAAATACCAGCAGTTTTATCTCCCATAGAATCTTTGATTAGTAGGCTCTATAAGGTATGACCATACTAGTTGAGGTCGTCACTTCCTACGTCTGTGTCTACTGGATTTGTTAAAACTCTATATTTTTACATATCAGGAGTTGACAATTCAAAAAACATATTATCAATGGTAATGATGTTTAATGGTATTTAAAATAGGATACCATAAAACAAATTTTGTTCTTAGGTTTTCTATAATAATATTACATAATAATACATTTAATTAAATCACACGGGGACTTTTATTTGTAACCATTCGGGTTGTTATAAGTCTTACCAACCTATCATCAATGATTCGATGACAAAAACCCTACGACATGTTTGTAATGACCTCATATGTGGAGAGTGTTAGTGCACAGGAAATAAATTCTAACATTATTCATCATGAGGAACATGAAGGTGAACGACCTCCTAAAGGTCATAGTAAGGAAGCATTCGACTGGTATTTCTCTCAACTTGATGCCCTATTTTCATTGATGGAGCATGTGGTATTTGGATTTTATGACATTTTAATAGTTCATAATATGATATCAATTAATATTAATGTTGGATTTTGATCCAAACAGGAGATGAACTTTCTGGATTTATCATGGAAATTCATGAACTGTTCCATGATAGAGGATACATATTACTCATCATTATAGGATTCATCTGATTCTTCATCGAAGGATGAGTTGGAGGTTTCAAAAAAAATGTTAAAACATGGCATAGAGGGAATTATCTAACAGGAATATGAAGGAATCCTAGGAATATAGGATTCTGGGGGCCTCGTATTGATTGATTTTTATTTTGACTCTATCTTTGATGTGGGATTTTGATGTCTTATTCTATCCTCTCTTTCACTATGTACTCATTATTTTTAATAATAATTTTGATTCATGGGTCTCGTCCTCAAATCCATGATTAATAATTTCTTATATAATTATAAATATTATATGTGTATATATATAATTATTTTATAATTATATATATATATATATGATTATTTAAATAATTATAAAATTATAATAAATATATTTATTATACTTATAATTTTATAATTATATATGATCAATATATTTATTATAAGTCCATAATTATTTACATATTTTATATTTATTTAAAATGATAAGTATACATATTTGTATATATATTTATAAATATATTTATAGAATTGTATATATTTATAAACATATAAATATAATAAATATATTTTTTATAATTTTATATTTATTTAAATATATATATATTGCTTTATTTATAATTATATGTATAAATTAATTCATTTAAAAATATTAAAAAACATAAATATAAATATAAATGTATTTATTTATTTATTAATATATAAATATAAATTAATAAATTTATAATAATTGTATTTATTATAATTCTAGAAATATTTAAATAAATATATATATTTAGTTATAAATATATTTAAATTGTATTTATATATAATTAAATATTTATAATTCTAAATATTGTAGATATATTTATTGAAATTTTATAAGTATTTAAGAGAAAATAATAAATTCATGGGTAAAAAACGAATGAATCATATACCTATTAATTTATATATCATAAAAAACATGTCATCGCATATATGGAAACACTACTACAAAATGGGCATGTAACAGCGATAGAAATGGCCTTTATCAATGCTAGAAATGTGTTGACAACCGGAGCAAGATTAAATGGAATGGTCTTTTATAAACACAATATTTAGCATCGCTATAAGCCCTGTTTATCAGCACTAATAAATTGTATTATCAATAATTATAGAACTATTGAGAAAGTGTACCTTTATAATCACTTTTAACAGCACCAAAAAAAGTGTCCTTTATCAGCGCTTTTAAAAGCGCTGATAAATGTTTCTATTAGCAGTGATTGTAATAGCACATATAAAATTTCATTCTACATTGTGAAACAACAGTACATCACAACAACAATGTATTGTTGTGTAAAAAAACACAATTACACTCGAAACACATCAGATATATGAAAAACAGTTCCATTATAAAATTTAAATGATATTAAATTTACAACACAATACAAGGAAAAACACTATATTATATACATTATAAAAATTAGATAGTTGTATTCTATATATATATATCAACATGAAGGGGATATAGGTCATTTGAGGTATAATTAGCATAGCATATACCAAAATTTCTTAAATGTTTATTTTATGAGCCTCACACTCCCTCATTGTACCCACCATAGGTTGTTCTACGATATGGGATTTGGAGAGAATTCTTGTTCCCCAGTGTTGACTATGTCATTCAGAGGATAAATCTTATTGCTTGATGTCTACTGAACGAGTAGGATGTTGATGTGGCAACATTAGTCATGTGTGTATCTCTTATTTCAATAGATACAATCTTATGATGTCAATCCTAAAAATTGATTAATTTTATTTTGTTTGTGGTTATTTATTTATTATAGAGGAATGTCATAATCTTAGATATGGATGGCCAGTGTGAAATTTCTGTCACTATGTGGGGTTTTCTTATGGTCAGTAGGCATATGATGCCCCTCCATTCTATGATGTTAGAATTTTCATTAATGATTGTATGTTTTGGGATGGTTGATACTCCTAGAGATGTCAATGAATTTTTGATGTCTTCCCTCAATATTTTATTACACTCCCCCCTAAAAATGATGTTGATTTTGAGATAAAATTATTGTCGGATAATTTTATGATATAAAAGTATCCCTATTTGATGAAACCCTTTGAGTTATGGGAGTTCATGATCTATAATGATGATATGATTCATGAGGGTTTCATCTAAACCAATGTGTTGTAAGGGGGATCGCTAGTGTTATTCTCTAAGATGTTGGATTGTAGAATGAGGCTATGTGTAGACAACTGAATGATGAATTATGAGATGACCAATAATCATTACCCTGTAACAAGGATTAGAGACCATTTGACTATTTAAGGGGATATATATGGTTTTATAATATTTATTTGTGTTCTAGATATCATATTTGGAGGGTGAAAGAAAAATAAATTTTGTAGACTACCTTATGGTGTAGGTATGGGAACTTCTCATTTGTAATCATTCCATTATGATCCATGAATGGACAAACTATATTCACTGTACTCATGTACTCAATGTTTTTTGATATAATGTAATGGTTTTTAGTTTTGTTCATTTATTTCATATTGACCTACTTGAAGTCTAAGTAGGATCATGTAAATCATCTAAGATCTATATTGAATGTCCTTCGATGTCGTTAGCTCCTTGGAAAGCTATCTAAGTGATTTTTTTAGATGATGTCAGTGTATTAAATTTAGGATGAGGTCTCCCAATAAGTTTTTACTATTGAAAATTTTAATGTCAAGTTAGTTTTTTCTTGGTTAGCATCTATGAATATGATAGAGGTTTGTAGTTTTCATAGTCTTATGGGATATTTTTTGAGGTTCATACTTCTAATTTCTCAAGGATTTCTACACCATTGATAGATCTAACCAGGAAATACTAGGATTTCACCTGGGATGATTCTTTTTAGGCCATATTTGAATACATGAAGAGTATATTTATCATTTCCAAAAGGCATTGATTTCTAGAGGAATGGATGATGTTTGACAATTTTAGAGAATCTTACAATAACATAGTAAGACACAACATGATGAAGAGGAAGGTAGTGAACTATTATTGGTCTAGGATGTTATGACCTCATTAATATAACTATTCTAACCATGATCTAAAGCTACATGTGATTTCATATGAATTTAATCAGTGGCTATATTACATCATCTGAGAATACATTATATTCATTACTAATTGTAAGAGATTGAAGTACACTTTCCCTCAATGTGACCTGAATCTACTACCACAAAGGACGATATAGTTTCTTCAAAGAAATTATTGAGATATATTAAACATTATGGAATGGAAATTAATTTTTCAATTCACTGATCATGAATTTATGAAGGGATGTTGTTCAAGACTCTGGGGATGTATTGAGGGTGATGGATGAGTTGGTAGCCATGTATCACAATGCAGGGATGGTTGATTGTCATGTATACTTATTTTAGATAACAATATAGTATTTTATGATGTTTTGGGTGAGTGAGTATCAGTGTGGATACATAGAATAAGAGTCAATGTGTGACTATGTTTTTTATGATGATTCAATTGAGGGATGGTCATATGAATATCATAACTGAATGCTTCTTAAAGGGATGGTGTTCATCCTGATGGTGATGTGTTATGGACTCATTCGCAAGTGTCAAATATTACCTTTAGTATTGAACCATGGAGTATCTATGATTTACAATGGATTTAGATTATAGTTTAAGTGGATTAGGATAAAATGAACCATGGAAGAGTTCATGGCTCGTTGTTTGGTTTTTCATCAGGCACTACCACTAATATGGACTTTAATAGTACTGATATGGGGCATTAACAATGCAAAAAACTATTGACTTTTTTTGACGGATTAAAATCCTAGTCATTTATCACCACATGAAAAGAACAACCTAAGGAACATATTATTAATTCTTTTCTTTAGCACTGATAAAGGTTCCATTTATCAGTGGTATAATAATAAATGATAAAGTGTCCCTTTATCAGCATTATTACTGGCACAGAGAAAGTGAATAATTCATGCACTGTTCTATTTAAATTACATCACACTAAAGTAGAAAAAATAGAAAAAATAAATATATAAATATTGAAAATAAATAATTTAAATGAAATAAAATTTACAACACATATACCTGAAAAAAACTATATTATAGAAATTTAAAACAATGGTTTTTAAAATTACAGAAGTAAGTAATAATTATCACATAAAATCAAAATCATCATCATTTTTTAGTATTTACCTCATAACCCCTAGTCATTCTATTTCCAAAGAAAAAACAACTTGATTGAGAAAAAAAATAATACACCTATATAAGAATATAAATCTTATGTATGTAATATAATAAATGAATAAATTAAACAAAAATTGACAATATTAAACAAAAAATATATACATTGAGTCATACCAGGAAAAAATCATGTGTCATTTTGACATGATACTAATTCATACATGTCAAAAAAATATATGATTTGTTTTCCTAAATTATCAAGAAAATCCATTTTTTTCCTAGTTTTCAGATATTTACACAAATTTTGTATTTAAATGTCAATATTAAACTAATAATAGTATATTTGAGTCATACAAGTTACACCATGTGTTGTATTGAGGTGAGGATGATTCCTACACGTTAAAAATTGCATTGGGATCATTTTCATAATGTGTGAAAACAATTATAATATGTTATATTGGTTTTGAGTATGTCATGTTTATTTGTTACTTAAATTAATATCAATTTTAAACTAATATACACACATGGAGTCATATCAGTCACATAGTTCATCAGATTTATGTGCGGGTGATTTATTCATATCAAAAATTACTAATGGATCATTTTCCTAAAGTATCAAAACAATTAAAAATTTTTTTATTAGTTATGAGTATGTTTTTTTTTGTTTTTTAATAATATTTAATTTTAAACTAGAAACACACACTTCGATTCATACTAGTCACATCATGTGTCAGTTTTAGAAGAGATTGATTCCTACATATCAGAAATGACTTTTGAATATTTTTCCTAAATTATCAAGATAATATGAGTGTGTTTTCATTATTTTTAATGAGTGACACACATTTGAAACTAAAATGATAATTTTAAACATTTAATTGACACCTTTAGTCTAACCGGGCACATCGTGCATATAATTGAGGTGTGTCTTATAATTACATGTAAAAATTACTTATGGATCATTGTGATAAATTATTAAAACAATATGATTTTTTTTTAGTTTTGTGTATCTCACTAGGGTTTTGTACGAAAATTAATGTCAATTTAAAGTAAAATGACACACTTGGAGTCATACCATTCACACAGTGCATCCGATTGAGGTGAAAATGATACCTACAAAACGAAAATAAATTTTGGATCATTTTAATAATGTATCAAAACAATATTAATTCACTTTTTTAGTTTTAATAATCTCACTTATCCTTTTTTTCTAAAATATAATTTAAAAATAGAAACATGATATTTGACTCATACAAATCAAAATATGTGTCATTTTGACATGACAATAATTCATACATGTCTCAAATTACATAATAATCACTATACTAAATTGTAATCACAATCAATGATAATTTACTAGGTTATCACTGATTGACCTATGTTTTGAACTAAAATTTAAATTTTAAACTGATAACATACATTTATGAAATATTGGGCACACCGTGTATCTGATTGATGTGTGACTAATTTTTACACATCACAAATGACTTATGGTTCCACATCCTAAATTATCAAATCAATAAGAAATCATTTTATCTATTTTGAGTATGTCACATACCTTTTTCACTAAAATTAATTTTAATTGTAAAGAAAAATACATAATTCTCATCATACCAGTCACATCACATGTTGGATTAATGTACAAATGATTCCAACATGAAAATAATTACATAGGGGTCATTATCATAAAGTATCAAAATATTAAAAATGTGTTTTATTATATTTGGTGATGTGATGTGTTTTTATAACTAAAATGTAAATTATAAACTGAAATCATGTTGTTTGAGACATTCCCAGCACATTGTGTATCAAATTGATTTCAGGCGTATTGAATATGTGATGTTTTTTTCATTCGTCTCTCAATAATAATCTAGAAAATAGATAACAAGTACCCTTTGGATGGATGTTGAAACCCCATATTATCTGAAATGTAAGATAAAACAAGTTCAATTTGTATAGAAGTTGAAACCCCATTCTATCTAAAATAATTCACATTTTAGCCAAAATGGGATTTTCACTTCCTTAAAAAAGAATCATGTTCTCTATTTTCAGGATTTTAGATGATATTTGAAAGTAAAATATGAATTCCCAAATGATCTTTGAAAAAAAGAAATAATAGATAAATAATATAAATAAATAAACATAGTAATAGAAGAAAGAATGATGGAAAATATTAAAAAAATAAAAGGAATTCATGTAAAGAGCAGGATTTTTCATGTAATTATATATATATATATATATATATAATTATTACGAGTCACCAAAAACTGATGCTTCATGATTTTGAAGCCCGGAGTCCCCATAATGAATTATTGAAAACTTTATTGGGTTTGTTTAGTAAACGTGTGAGCGACATTTTCTAACTATTGAACTGCTACTCAGATTAAAAATAAGAGGGCACCATTTTATTTGCAGAACTGTTATTCGCTTAAGAGAGGCATTAAATTGACCACAGTAGTTCTGAAAATAGTTCAGTTTTGCGTCTTTTTAAAAGAAAAGAAAAGAAATTATTTATTTATTTCATTTCATTTCATTTCCTCCAACGGAAAAGTAAAGGGGATGGTTCCAGTGATGTGTCATGCCAATAATTGGATTGACATTCCATCCCAAAGTAACAACATCGTTGAGGAATTTAGAATCATCCTAATTAATGAGCCACATTAAATTAAAAATTCATTACATACACCCCCTAACATATATATAAAAATCATGGGGAGGGGTATAAGCACATATTCTCCATGCAACGATGTGATGAAGGACCTCGAAGATGTCGGACCCAAAGAAGATGAAGTCGACCCAACAGGAGGTGGAAGACGACACTGACCCACAAATTGAAGGGCGACGTATGAGTGGATATGTTGGGTAACGGTTGTAGGAATGAAGAACACGATCCAACATCAAGCATGGAAAATTCTTCAAAGATTCTTGCTATGGGTTTTTTGTTTGAGAATTTTATTATATCCACTTCCATGTTCAAGAAATACCATAATGAACATGTCTCAACCGTCTAACAGGTGGCCCCGTGATTCCTTCATCTTTGCGGGAGGTTATTTCGGGAAATCATATTGTGTTTATCTTGTTATTTAATTTAATTGTTATTAAACCCTTAACCCCCTTGTGTTATGAGATTACGCAGCGTGTACATTCCTAATTAACCCCAACCAAACCCTCCGCTATTTTTTTGGTACATCCTTTTGCCTCAATGGAAGACTAATTGCGTGAAGACACATACTGGATACGTGGTGGATAGCGCATTGACGTACACTGCAAGAGAAAGCTGCAACACAAATACGTGGTGGTCGTTGGAGTGGCCAACACTGGATGGCCATAGCAGAGGCACAACGCGCCATCACAGGCCACTGATGTACAAGGATGATTGTGGCTCGTCTACCGCGATGACCAGAGGAGAGGTTGGTTGGCACACTGGTTGGCTGCGACTGAGCTGACAGAGGGGAGGTGGGACGCGCCCCTGACGGAGTGACCATATGAAAACATGTCCATGACCTACTTTGGTCGTGATGGGAGTAAGGGGCCTCCAAATGAACCAGTGGCTGGTGGATGGGGCATGTGTCAACCGTGTGCCTGACAGTGAATCCACGACCCATCGACCATGGCATGGAGGACCTGAGGCACCACGTGGCGCTGTTTCAGGGTCATCCACCATGGGTTGACCCATTTATGTTGTACCACCCACGTCAGCCCTAACTGGACTATACATATCAGAGTTTCCCTGGTGGCCCGTTCCACTAGGTGGGTGGCACCGCCAGTTTGGTCCAGCGGACCAACACACCACTCAGTAGGCCGGCCCGCCACCAAGCGGGCCGACCCGCCGCCCAGCAGCTTGAAACACGGCCCAGCCAGGTCGGTACGGGCCCAGTGGGCTAGGATGACTTAGGATGGGTCAGACTAGAGATGGGATAGGTAGACCCAGGGAAACATGGGTCGGCCCATGCCGAACCAGATCGGGCCTGTTGGAGCAAGGTGGACCGAACCCA
Organism: Viscum album; assembly: GCA_963277665.1. Taxonomy (NCBI): domain Eukaryota; kingdom Viridiplantae; phylum Streptophyta; class Magnoliopsida; order Santalales; family Viscaceae; genus Viscum; species Viscum album. The sequence continues at coordinate 694,732,734 of OY728152.1, forward strand.
GACCTCGTACCCCGCAAGAACAATTAAAGGGACTTATCGTCTAAATCGGTTGACTATTTTATGTATAGTCTATGGGGACATGGAACATGGAGGGATAAAATCCTTTTGATTTAATACATGAGAGTTTTGGAAAAACTTGGACAATGTCATGTTTGAAATGAACCAGAATCCAACCAGGCCCTCGGCACTGAAATGCCAATAAAGCACAGATCAGGTATCCAATTGATGCGTCATCTGTGGCGTTGGAATCCATATTTCATGGAGAATAATTTGGTTACTTATTTTGAGACTAATTTGTGGTTGAAATATGACTAATTTATTGGGTATAGGGTCTTCCAAGCGCACTACGTATGGAACCCTACGACTGGATGAGACCTGATGACTGCTGACGTTTCGACTCAGAGTTACTCGACAGCCACAGAACATGATGGGGATGAGTATCTCTGCTGGACATGGTGGGGAGATTCCATGGTATGTGATTTGGTAGAGTACCTCAGTAGGCCACGGTGGGGTATGGGGACTCTGTGTGACCCGGCAGACCCATTGAACGAGATGGGGAGCAGTACCTCTGTAGTTCATTGTTAGTGGGAAGTGCCTCTGTAGGATGCTGTAGGACCAACGTAAATGAAAGAGGGTGAGTTATACATTAGCTGAGGTGTTTGACATTGTGACTGGGGATGTTACTTTTTATTATCCCTTGATAAAATTGTTGATGGATATCAGTATTCATAGAGATCAGGTGTGGGTCAGTATCATAATCTTGTATCTATGAGTCGTATGCCATGTTTGAGCTGAGACACTAATTGAGCGGTGTCTATTTCCATGTGCATTGTGATTGAAATAATTCATTTTGGTATTATTTATGGAGTTATAGGAGACCTATGGGGTCTTAGTGTCCCTACTGAATATTGTAATACTCACACTCGCACAGGCATCACTCACACATTGTTGGGTCTTGTGAAGAAGACATAAAACCTTGATCGAGGCTATGGGAGATAGGACTGGACGGTCCTCAGAGGTTGACCATTTCGCATGACATGACACATTGACTAGTATTTGGGATTTGTACATACCCTTTAGGATGAATACTTGGAGGATGAACCAGGAGATGTTTTCCTTTTTTCGTTGTATTTCACTTTTCAGTTGTACTTGTACATTTCCAATTGGTCTTGTATTCCAGCAAATTTAACGTTCAATACTCTTTTTCTACTACAGTTTACATCATAGTTTCTTCCTGTTGTGTTCTCAGAACGTGTATTTGGACATGTTTAATGAAAATTCCTTCTCTTTTTAGAAAATATTCCTTTCTGTTCTTGCCACCAACCCCTGGACTGTTGAATGTGGGCTTGTGGTAGTCATGGCACGGGCACTGAGGGATGGGTCCTAAAAAAGTGGTATCAGAGGAGTTCGGTTCTACCAAATAACTAGGACTCTTATCGTTTCTTTGTCACAATTGTGTTAAGTGTTATGAGTGTGGTTTTCAGTTTGAGGAATCTAGTGTTGGTGTGGCAGTCGGCGTATCCATACACCATGAACCTAAATTATAATTTCTAACATAGCACACGAAAACATAGATAGCGTGTGTTTTGAAAAGTTTCCTTTTTGAAATAATTAGTTAGATAAATAGGTATAACATATTGACTATCGAACACCTGTCTTCTTTTAGGATGTCACCACGTAGAAATCCATCTGGGAATTCTCAGAGAGTTTTTGATGATGACCCACCATGCGATGGGTCCCTGGTGGAGGGCCCTCTTATGGAATTAGGACTATAGGGTGTTGTAGCAGTAGAACTATAACCAGTTGGATAGTCGTTACCACCTTCCCCACTAGTAGAGGATTCACACCAATTGAGAACGTTTCAGGAGTTACAACGGTATAGCCTCCAATGATAAAAGGTGAGATGGACTCGTAGGTGGATGAGGACTAGCTGGAGGCTGGAACTAGAGATTTTTGCTTAGTTGGGACACCAGATGATTTTGTTGTGAACCAATAATCCATCCTTTTTTCAGGAAGTTTCAAGGAGATTGTGTATCTTGATGCTCTAGATACAGGATGAGGTGACCCTCATCAGGGTGGACTTTGAGGGCCTTTTCAGTGCAGATTTAATCCTAGAGATCATATGCTCTATGTGTATACAGTAGCCACTGCACTTACAGAATGGAATCCTGACAGTGTCCCAGTACATTGTGAGGTTCACAGATCTCTCCAAATACTCCACAGACAAGGTGCATGACCCTTTAATCAGGGCTTGAACCTTTGATAATGTCATCCAATGGATGAAAAGATCATTGATGGTATCACTCAACATACCGACTTAGGACAGGGTTCATGAGTGAGCGATATTGGTGGATAGCTTCCTAACTGAGAAGGAAACAATTGCGGGAGTCACCATCGGATGTCAGGTTGCAGAGTCGTCTGCAGCAGGGAGCTAGAAGATGACACAAAGGTCTAGGTGAACCATATATTATGGTGGATGAACCATGGACGTACGATCATGGGTACGAGGTTTGAAAGGCATAATAAGACATGAAAGTGACACACATTGTTACATGTGCAGTGGGAAGGGTCATAAGGATCTCCACTACCCAACTCATTGTACGGACGACCAGCAGACAGTTGAGGGACCATCGAGGCAGAGGCAGATGTTCGAGTGAGGAGGTCCACAGGGTGGCAAACGTGGTAGAGGATATAGTCATACAATATGTGGTGGGAGGAGATTGGTGGTTCTACCACCACCATCAGTAGGAGGACCACCCCGACCATAGAGACCAGGATGATAGGGGTGATCTCAGCTACAGGCAATTGAGGACAATGACTACGACGCTACAGAGATGATTAGAGATATGATCTGTGTCTACTTCAACATAGCTGAAGTACTGATTAGGAACTAAAATTGGCTAATATTAATTGTTAATATCTTAATAGTAATGTTTTTCAATGTTCATAAACATCAATTTTAGTCCCATTCAGAAATTGAACATCATTTCCCATCATTGTGCATGTCATGTTTGAAGTGTCACTTTGGGCCCACTCAACAAATTACTTGTGAAAAATACAGTGTTCATCATTTAATTTTATATTTTGTTATATTACTCATCACATTATATCAAACATTTTATCTTGTAGGTATGATGGATGAATTCCAAGGGAAGTGGGAGATTTTTGCGCCTAAATGTAGAAATTTGCTGGAAAAATCATAATGGGAATACGACCCATCAAACAAATGTGGGGCCAAGAAACCAATCCCAATGAAGCTCAAATTTTTATAGTAGAAATATTGATATATTTTTATCATTTTATAAAACAATAGATGAAGCTAATTCTGAATTTTTCATGATGATATAGGGATCTTTATTTGAGTTTTAAATGGTGTGCACAACATGAATGCACATAAATTCGTTCCATAATTTCAACAATTACATCCAAAAGGTTGCGCCATATTTCCTGAAATTTTTACCAATCATAGAGAACAAATGGAATAGAATATTTCTCCTCTGTGACCCAACCGGATTCATCCTTCATCAATTAAAAAATCACACTTCAAAAAGGTGCACGAATCTGGCTGGTTTTGTGGTCAACTTTGTAATGTCAATTTCCATTCGATTATTAACCTTCCATTTGACACTCTTAATTGTTGGGGGTGAACTGATTGTAGGGGGTGGACATAAGGCTCCAAATATTCCTATATATGAATTTGGGGGTGATGGAATATGAATCTCTTATCTTTCTTATAATCTTTGGTGCTTTGTTTTCACTGTAATGTAATTATGACAATTTTTCTTTGAAATGTTTTTCCTTCTCATGTATGATGTTATAATCAACATAGTTTACAATAAAAGATATTTTTTATCTTTTATGTTATTCTTAATTTCACATTGATATCGTTTCCCCAAGGTGTGATCTTATTCACACAATCACTTGAGAATTTAATCACACAACAATGGAGTGATCTTTTCATTGTTTTATTTTTCTTCATCAATCCCGCTTCTTTAAGTCGACTTCCCACATACATTTATTGAATATAATAAATGGAGGGCTATACTATTTTGGGTTGATAATTGGAAATTATATTGATTTTATTGGATGATATTTAATGATCTTAAATTCATAATCCTTTCATTACGTTAAGATTAACATTTGATGATTTATTTACTTCTTCGTCTTCGCCAACATTAACAATGACACATTTCAAGTGCTAGTATGATCCAATTCCTTTGAGGTATAATTAATGTGATCTTATAAGTGCATTGGTGATTAGATTTGGAATTATTTAGGGATTAAATTGGCGAATGATGTTGAGGAATTATATCAACTTGTCGATGCGTCTTGAATTAGTGAAACGAACGTTTTAAGAAAATATATACATCCAATCTAACTCCAGTAAAAACATAGGATCAACTCTTCTACATTATTTGTTTTATACTAAGTAATATTATGTTTTTTATTTCATTTATATTAAATCACTAGTTATTCAAATCAATTCAATCTGAATTGTTGGCCACTTCATAGCTAAATCCTTCCAAAATGAGAGTGTCTTTAGGTTCCTTCTTCGGTCCATGTGGATTCGGCCCCTACATGTACTACAACGTCCACATACATGTATGGTAAATTTGGGCGCTACCAAATTATGGAACCGTCTCCGGGGACCATAGTATGTTAACTTAGACATACACATATTTTTCTCACCCACAATATCATTCACATGGAAGGCCATTTTGAACAATCCCAAACATGGGGACCTCTCCCTATATTGAATACCCCACACCAATTGTGATTTACAATGACCATTCAAGTTTATATTGGAGGGAAAATCAACAAAAAATTGTGGCACAATGTTTTAACTCTTATTCTCCTCAATTCATTCGGACCTATAACGAGTTTCAATTCCAACATGGCCAACCTTAATATCCTCTTGTGGAATTCCATAAACTTAATTATCCTCCTGGATTAGACCATCTTCCACAACCCCTTGTCCAACTTGATCAACAACTTCTTGAACAATTGTGTCAACAAATGTAGATAATGTCTTCTGAGGATTCATCCATGATATTATAACTAAAAAGCATTGAATCATTTTTGGATCCCACTATAACTCAGGTTGCCCCTTACACATCACTTATAGCAGAATCATGTTTCCCACATAACACATTTGAATTTAGTGAAGAACCCAAATTATAATCTTGGAAAACATAGTTGGATAACGAAGATAATTGGTCAGGTAATGATGAATGTCATGTTAAATAACATGAGGTAATTATTAATGAGTGTTTAAATTAGGATGAAATTGATTTCATGAGTTCAAATGAGGAAAATATTTCTTCCGGGATTGATTGTCTGGAATATTCCACCGATGATGATTTTTTAGAAACACCAAACACTAAACCATTAGGAGAAATCACAAACCTCAAATCCATACCCATTCATGATACTCATCTAGAAAATTTTCAGGATGAATCTTCAATTCAAAGGGAACCAATTGTGTTGGTAAATATTGAAAATGAAATTGATATTGATTCTAATTCCATATCTGTGTTTGAGTGTCCTATCCAACCTGAACTCAAAATCAATGTCCTTACTTCCCCACTCAAGAATCACATCATAGGTGATAACCATGAAGTTGAATTAGTCATTCATTCATCTAATGAAACCCACAAAAAGGATTTAACCCTTGAAATCATAGGAAATAATTTAGAAGAAACCATATCAACTATTACTAAAATTCCTTGGATATTCACACTCCTTGTAGAAAATGGGTTTTTAAATGACAAAAAATTGAAAAAAACAATCAATATCAATCATTTTGAAGTGGAGAACTATAGGGTTTGTTAAAATTTTGAATGTTGGTATTGGATATGTTAGGGGGTTCAAGTCGAGCAAAAGTCTTTAAATTAAGCGATTTCTGGGAGGCAACCAGGCTTCTGCCTTTTTTATTTCATTTTTTGAGTTTTTTTGTGTATTCATTATTCAAATCCTTATGAATAATATTTATTTTTCAAATATTATTAATACATCATTTTGAGATATAAAAAATAATAAAATTCAAACTCTAAATACGATAATACCTTATACTATTGACATGTTCTTCTCTTATGAGTATGGATGGGTATGAAAGGTGAGCACCATATTCTTCAGTGTCATGTGGAGTGACCTAGGAGTAATAACATACCATGAAATTTAAATATAAGGCAATGTACCATCAGTTGATTTTGATATATTTTATTTTTATGTTTTTATAGGATAAAAATAAAAAATAAAAAAATTAAAAGGACACACCATAGGTCATGGGGAAAAACCTCTTACAGCCATCCAAGCGGTTGAGACTCGAATCCAGGATTGAAGGGAGATTGTGGCACACACATTCATCCTAAACCACTAGGTGAATTCATTCCATTATTATCATTTATAAATTTTCTCTTAGAACAACTCTCCCATACACCCTTATAAGTTTTCATTAAACACTAGGGACAATGTTATTCTATGTTGGGGGATATTAAATTAAAAATTATTTTTTTATAAGAAAATGCATGGAAAGAAAATTTCAATTAACCTTTAAAATGATAACACACATTGGAAACTCTGAAATTGGATATAAAATAATTTGGATTCCTTGATTATAATTTTAATGCATGTTTAAGTTCATGATCATAGTTTTTGGAAGGTTCGGTTGTCCAACGTGATTTTTCAATGATTACGTTTTCAACCTCTTAATAAAAATTCCACAATGCATGTATACTAGATCTTGGGTTTAAATTTTAGTTCTTGGGTCCCTTTCATTATAGAATTTTGTTTTGGGGGCACTTTTATTTTTATTTGAGTATCAAAAAGTAAATAAATAAATCAAAAATTAATGACCACATAGAGAAATGTTTTGTCCAAATGCGTGGCATCTAAAACATGGGAGTCGTGACTCCATTGTTTTCATTCCCATAGTTAGGATTTATATCTCTATTTTAGAGCATGGAATTTATAATATTTGCGGCTTCCAACACTTTCAGATCTTGACTCCATAGTTTCCTTGCCCAGAGATAGTCTTTTCATATCTATTGTGTTTAAAAGAAATAACAAAAACAAATAAAAAAATATATAAAAAATTGGATACTCATCTTAAGGTTCAATGTTAATCCCACCTAGTGCTTCCAATTTTTCCCCTTGAAAAATAAAATGAGCCCCATATCTTTTGTGATTCACAACACTTTATCATGATTAATTTAAATTGGATGAAATGTTGCAATGAATTTGAAAAAGGAATGGTATTGGGAATGAGATATGATTAGGTAACTATCTTCGTTTAATTTATTTTTATCGGTTTCATAATTTTTTTTGAATGGGGTTTTTTGGTGAGAAATATGTATTAAAAAAAAATTCGAGAAGGGGATTCGAATTTCATACTTGAAATATATTTTGCTCGGGACTAGCAAAACCCATGTTGGGGGGTGTGATTAGACACTGAAAGTGGCTAATATTGTTTGTAAATATCTTAATATTAATGTGTTTCAAAGTACATAAACATCAATTTTAGTCCAATTCAGAAATTGAACATCATTTCTCATCATTTTGTAATACATGTTTAAAATGTCAATTTGGGCCAACTCAATAAATTTCCTGTGAAAAATACAGCGTTCATTATTTTTAGTTGATAGTTTTTTATATTTTTCATCAATTTATTTGGAACATTTTATCTTTTAGGTCCGATGGATGAATCCCAACTCATGATGGATATTTTTTCACCAGAATGCATAAATTTTCTGGAAAAATCATGATGGGGCTAAGGCCCATCAAAAAAATGTGGGGCCAACATACTAAGTCCAATGAAGCTCAAATATTTTCAGTATAAAGATAAAAATATGTGGATCATATTATTAAACTGTGGATAGAGCTAATTATGATGTTTTCATTATGATAATGGGTCCTGAAGATGAGAGTTAAATGGTAGGCCTGACATGAATGCATATAAAGTTGTCCGGCCATTTCGACTGTATCATCCTAATGGTTTTGTCAAATTTCCTGATCATTTTATAGCTCATAGAGAATATATTGAAGAGAATATTTCTCTACTACAACCCCACTGTATTCGACCTTCTTCAATTACAAATTACCACATCAAATCTGTGGACTAATCTGGATGGTATTGTTGTCAACTTTGTAATGTCAATTTTTTATTGATTCTTCACCCTCCTTTTGACTGTCTTAATTTTTTGTGGGTGATTTGATTGTATGGTCATGGTCCTAAGGCCCGTAATATTCCTATATAAAGATCTGGTGGTGATGTAAATAGGCATCTCATATTTTTATTATCATATTTGGAGCATTGTTTATATTGTAATGTTATTATGCCAATTTGTCTTTGTAACCTTCTTCCTTATCATGTAAGTTGTTCGAATCACTTTAGTCTGCAATAATTTTTTTTTCTCGTTTTCTGTACCACTTAATTTTACATTGATACTATTTACCCAAGGTGTTATCTTATTCACACCAGCATTTGTGAATTTATTCACACTACGGTGGAGTGATCATTTCATTGTTTTATTTGTCCTCTCCAATCCGGCTTCTTTATGTCGACTTCCAGCTTCCATTTATTGAATAGAATAAATGGAGGGATAACCCCTTATGGGTTTATCCTAGGGATTTTAATGGGGTGAATTTTATGTTATTTAATGTGCTTAAATTCGCAATCATTTCTTTACTTTTTGATTTCCATTCGATGATTTATTTTCTTTTTCCTCTTCGCCAACTTTATCAATGACACATTTAGAGTGCTAGTATGATTCAATTCCATTGAGTGATCCTTAAATTTATCATATAAGTGAATTGGTGATTATATTTTTAATTGTGTAGGGATTAAATTGGTGAAACATGTTGAGGAATTATATCAATTTGTGGATGCGTCTTGAATTAGTGAAATGAACATTATCAGAAAATAAATACATTCAATCTAATCCAAGTAACAACGTTGGATCAACTCATCTCCATTAGTTGTTTTAGACTATATAAATTTTTGTTTTTTATTTTGTTATTTATAATAAATCACTATTTATTCAAATCCATTCAATCTGAATAGTAGACCACTTCATAGCCAAATCCTTCCAAAATCAGATTGTCTTTAGGGTCCTTCTTCCGTCCCTGTTGATTCAAATAGGATCAATAAATCATTTTGATATAAAAAAATTAATAAAAATTATAACAGTAAATATTTTAGTACCTTATAATGTTGAAATGTTCTAATATTATGAGTATTGTTGGGTATTAAAGGGGAGATCCATATTCATCAGTGTCACATGGCGTGATCTTTGAGTAATACCTTACACATGATTTTAAAAAGAAGACAATGTATTATCAGTTCATTATGTTTTATATTATTTTTATAATTTCATATGTTAAAAATAAGAAATTAATCAATTAAAATGAATCACAATAGGTCATGGTAAAATCACGTTATTGTCATTCAAGTTGTTGAGACTCGAATCCAGGATTGAAGGGAAACTGTGGCACAGACTTTCATCATTAACCACCAGGTGAATTCATTCCATTATTATCATTCTAAATTTCCTCATTGAAAAACTCTCCAATACCACCTTCTATATTTTCTTTAAACACTAGGGAAAATTTTATTCTATGTCGGGGAGAGACGAATTAAAAAAAAGATTTTTATTTAATAAGTACCTGCATGGAAGGAAAAATTCCATTCACCATGAATATTATAACCCACATTGAAAACTCTGAAATTGTATATCAAATAATTTGGATGCCTTGATTCAAATTTTAATTAAAGTTTAAGTTCTTCAACATAGTTTTTGGAAAGTGTGGTTGTCTGATGTGATTTATAAAAGTTTACATTTTCATCCACTTTATGAAAATCCCACAATTCAAGTCTACTAGATCTTGGGTGTAAATTTGAGTTCTTGGCTCCCTTTCATTATAGCATTGTGTTCTGGGGTCACATTGAGTTTACTTTGAGTATAAAAAAAATTAATGACCACATAGAGAAGTGTTTTGTCCAAATGTGTGGCTTCCATAACGTGGGGATCATGACTCCATAGTTTTCAAGCCTAGAGTTAGGCTCTATATATCAATTGTAGAGCCTGGATTTGACAATATGTGTGGTGTCTGGCACTTGGGAATCATGAATCCATATTTGTCTTGCCCAGAGATGGTATTTTCATGTCTATTGTGGTTAAAAATAAATAAAAATTATATTTCATCATAAGGTTTAATGTTATTCCCACCTAGAGCATCCATTTTTTCCCCATTAACAATTAAATGGGCCCCATATCTTTTGTGACGCACAACACTTTATCATGATTAATTGAAATTGGATCCAACGTGGTGATGAATTTGAACAAAGGAATGGGCTTGGTCTTGGGATCTACTTATGGATGACGCATTTTCTAAATTATTTTTATGGGTTTCCTAATTTTGTTTTGGTATGAGTTCTTTGGGTGAGCAATGTGTATTAATTTTTTTTTGGAAAAAGCTCTTCGATTTTCACACTTATAATATATTTTTCTCGGGACTAGAAAAACACATGTTGGGGGTGTGATTTGTAACTGAAATTGGCTAATATTCATTGGTAATACCTTAATATTAATGTGTTTCAATTTTCATAAACATCTAATTTAGTCCAATTCATAAATTGAACTTCATTTCCCATCATTGTTAATTTAATGCTTAAAATGTCAATTTGGGCCCACTAAATAATTGTTTTTTGACAAACACATTGTTTAGAATTTATACTCTAAATTTTGGTATATTATTCATCACTTTATTTGTAACATTTTTTATTTTAGTTCTGATGGATGAATCCAAAGGGATGATGTTGATTTTTTTGCCTGAATGCAGAAATTTGCTGGAAAAAGCATAATGGGCCTAAGGCCCATCAATCAAATGTGGGGCCCAGAAACCAAGCCCAATGAAGCTCAAATTTTTAAATTATAAATATAAAAATATGTGGATCATTTTATTAAACTTTATCTTAAGATAATTATGATGTTTTCATGATGATAAATGGACTTGAATTTGAGATTTAAATGGTAGGCCTGAAATGAATGCACATAAAGTCATCCCACCATTTTGACCATAACATCCAAACGACAATGCCAAATTTATGAAATTTTTACTGCTCTTAGAGGATATATGGACGTGAATATTTCCCTTCTATGACCCCTCCAGATTCTGCCTTCTTTAATTACAATTTCAAACGTCAAAACGGTGGATGAATCTGGATGGTTTTGTGGTCAACTTTGTAACGTCAATTTACTACTGATTCTTCACCATCCTTTTGAATATATTAATTGTTGAAGGGTGAATTTATTGTTGGGGGGTGGACCAAAGGCTCCAAATATTCCTATATAAGGAGAAGGTGGTTATGGGAATAGGCTTCTCATATTTTTTTATCATCATTGGAGCATTGTTTTCATTGTAATTTTATTATGAAATTTTGTCTTTCTAATGTTCTTCCTTCTCAAGTAAGATGTTAGAATCAAAATAGATTTCAATAAAATGTCTTTTTCTCTTTTTATATGCTTCTCCATTTCACATAGATTTGGTTGTCCCAATGTGTGATCTTATTCACACTAGCACTTGTAAATTTATTCACACAATAGTGGAGTGATCGTTTCATTGTTTAATTTGTCTCCTCCAATCCCGCTTCTTTAAGTGGACTTCCCACTTCAATTTTCTTAATAGCATAAATGGATGATAACCCATTTTGGGTTAATCCTAGGGAGTTGAATGGATTTGTTTGGATGTTATTTAATGTGCTTAAATTCATAATCATTTCTTTATTCTATGATTTCCATTTGATGATTAATTTTCATCTTCATATTCGCCAACATTAACAATGAAACATTTTGAGTGCTAGTACGATCCAATTCCATGGAGTGATCATTAAATTGATCCTATAAGTGCATTGGTGTTTATAGTTGGAATTGATTAGGGATTAAATTGGTGAATGGTGGAGAGGAATTATATCATTTAGTGGATGCATCTTGAATTAGTGAAACAAACATTATATGAAAATAAATACATCCAACCTAACCAAAGTAACAACTATAGATCAACACATCCCCATTAATTTATTCAGACTATGTAATTGTTTGTTTTTTTATTCATATTAAATCACTATTTATTCAAATCACTTCAATCTGAATTGTTTGGACACTTCATAGAAAAAGCCTTCCAAAATAAGATTGTCTTTAGGTTTCTTCTTCAGTCTCTATGGATTTGTATAGGAATAATAAAATATTTGGATATATAAAAAATAAAAAAATTCCAAACTCTGAATATTATAGTACCTTAGACTGTTAACCTGTTCTTCTATAATAAGTATTGATTTGTATGAAAGGGGAGCTCTATATTTATCCGTGTCATGTGGCGTGATCTCTGAGAAATGCCATACCCAGAAATATAAAAATAAGACAATGTATCATCAGTTCATTTTGTTTTATATTATTTTTATGTTTTCATAGTTTAAAAATAAAAATTAAAAAAATTAAAAGGACATGCCATATGTCATGGGGAAAAGAATATTAAAGTCATCCAAGCTGTTGAGACTCGAATCCAGGATCGAAGGGAGATTGAGGCACGCATTTTCATCATCATCCACCAGCTCAATTCATTCCATTATTATCATTTTAAATTTTCTCTTTGAACAACCCTCCCATACTCCCTTCTGAGATTTTTTAAAGAATTGCGGAAAATGCTATTCTATGTTGGGGGGAGACGATTTTTATTTTATTTTAATAAGAACATGCATGGAATGAAAAAATTTGTTAACCATGAACATGATAACACACATTGCAAACTCTTAAAATGGATACCAAATAATTTGGATGCCTTGATTCTGATTTTAATGCAAGTTTAACTTCATTATAATTGTTTTTGGAATGTGTGATTGTATGATTTGATTTTTCAATGTTTACATTTTCATCCTCCTAATAAAAATGCCACAATGCATGTCTACTGGATCATGGTTGTAAATTTCAGTTCTTGGGACCCTTTCATTATAGCATATGGTTCTCGGGTAACTTTTAGTTTAATTTAATTTTCCAAATAAAATTATGAATGACCACATAGAGCAATGTTTTTTCGAATAGTGTGGCTTCTAGCACATGGGGATCATGTCTCCAGAGTTGTGATGCCTAGAGATAAGATTTATATCTCTATTGTATAGAATGGAATTGACAATATGTGTGGCATCCGACACTTGGGGATCGTGTCACCAAATTAGTCTTACCCAGAGTTAGTATTTTCATATCTATTGTGGTTAAAAAAATAAAACAAAAAAATAAAAATAAAAAATGGATACTCTTCTTAAGGATTAATGCGATTCCCACCTAGGGATTCAATTTTTCCCACTTAACAATTATGTGGGCCCCATATCTTTGGTGATGCACAACACATTATCATGCTTAATTGAAATTGGAAGAAATGTGGTGAAGAATTTTTACAATGGAATGATCTTGGGCTCTGGAAATGCTTATGTACATAGCTTGTTTTAAATTTTTTTATGGGATTCAAAATATTTTTTTGGTATGAGGTCTTTGGGTGGGAAATGTGTATTAATTTTTTTTTGGAAAAGAGGATTCGAATTTCATACTTGTAATATATTTTTCTCGGGACAAGAAAAAATCATTTTGGGGGGTGTGATTAGTAAATGAAAGTAGATAATATTCACTGTTAATATCTAAATATTAATGTCTTTCACAGTTCATAAGCAACAATTTTAGTCCAATTTAGAAATTGAACTTTATTTCACGTCATTTTACAATTCATGCTTAAAATGTCAATTTGAGCCCACTAAATAAATTTCCTGTGAAAAAAACATTTTTCATCATTTTTATTTTATATTTTCTTATATTAATCATTAATTTATTTGGAAAATTATATATTTTAGATCTGATGGATGAATCCCAAGGGAAGATGGAGAATTTTGCACCTGAAAGCATAAATTTGATGGAAAAAGCATAATGGGCCTAAGGCCCATCAAACATATGTGGGGCCCAGAAACCAAGCCCAATGATTCTCAAATTTCTACAGTAGAAAGGAAAAAAATTGGATCATTTTATTCTATTGTTTTCAGAGCTAATTATAACGTTTTCATGATGATAAATGGATCTAAATTTGAGATTTTAATGGTCGGCCCTACATGAATGAACATAAAGTCGCCCCACCATTTCGACCATAAATTCCAAATGACAACGTCAAATTTCTCAAATATTTATAGCTCATAGAGAACAGATGGTCGACAATATTTCACATCTACGACCCCTCCAGATTCTACCTTCTTCCATTACAATTTGTCACATCCAAATGGTGGATGAATCTGGTTGTTTTTGTGGTCAATGTTGTAACATCAATTTCCTTTTGATTCTTCACACTATTATTGACTGTCTTTATTGTTGTGGGGTGAATTGATTGTTGGGGGTGGACCTAAGGCTCCTAATATTCCTATATAAGGAGCTGGTGGTGGTGATAATAGACATCTCATAAATTTCTCATCATCTTTGGAGCATTTTTTTCATTGTAATGCTACAATGCCAATTTGTGTTTGTAATGTTCTTCCTTCTCATGTAAGTTTTTTGATTCACCATATCTTTCAATAAAAGTACATTTTCTCTTTTTCTGTTCTTCTTCTTTTCACAGTGATACTGTTTCCCCATTGTGGGATCTTATTCACACCAACACTTGTTAATTTATTCACACAAATGTTGAGTGATCATTTAATTGTTTTATTTGTCTTCCTCAATCCCTATTAATTAAGTCGAGTTCCCACATCCATTTATTGAATTGCATAAATGGAGGGTTAACCCCTTATGGGTTGATCCTATGTAGTTTAATGGGGTCGATTGTCTGTTATTTAATTTTCTTAAATTCATATTCATTTCATTACTTTAAGATTTTGATTTGATGATTTATTTTCTTCTTCATCTTCGCCATTATTAAAAATGACACATTTCGAGTGCTAGTATGATTCTATTCCTTGGAGTTATAATAAAATTGATTTTATAAGTGAATTGGTCTTTAGATTTTTATATGTGTAGGGATTAAATTGGTGAATGATGAAGAGTAATTATATCAATTTTTGGATGTGTTTTGAATTAGTGAAATGAACATTATAAGAAAATAAATACATCCAATCAATCCAATGTTATAACATAGGATATACTCATATACATAAATTATTTTATACTATGTAATTTTTTGTTTTTTATATTTTTATTTAAATTTAATCACAAGTTATTCAAATCAATTCAATATGAATAGTTGGACACATCATATCCATGTCCTTCCAAAATCATATTGTCTTTAGGTTCCTTCTTTGGTCCCTGTGGATTCGACCCCTACTTGTACTACAATGACCGCATACCTACAGGGTAAATTTGGGTGCAACCATTTTCTTATAGACAAAAGTTATAGTCTCTATTTTCTTACCATGTCCCTCGTTTGGATGTTGGAAATTCGGAGGAGCTGTTGGCTCAATCCTTACGGCTAGAGACTGTTACGGGAGCATATTTGACGATTACACACTTATGATTGCAATTTGATATTACTCTAGGTGGTGAGAGCTTCAGCTGAGATCTCCCTATAGTGGTGTCACAACCTTATGACATCATATTGGGTATGTACTAGTCATCTACAGTTTATGCTCAGCTAGACTTTATTAGGTGCAATGTGTGGTGTGTCCCCACAGATGGGAACAAGTTATCATTCACCCCTGAGAAGGTAACCATTGTAACACATGACGAACATACCTTGATAAGGGTGATTCTGATTAATCATTAGTTGGATATCCTTACCCTCAGATCTATTGATGTTGAGATTGATTCTTATCTTGTACTGGTAGACTATTATGCTGATGTCTTTGCAGATTTTGTTTTCGGATTTCCTCCATGTAGTGAGGTAGACATCTACAATGACCTATACACAAGGAAGACAATTATATGTAACCCAGCATATCGGATTTCTCCTACAGAGCATCGAGAGTTTTGGGTACAGTTGGAGGACACGCAGGTAAAGTGGTTCATAAGACCAAATTGTTTTCCATGGGAAGCCCCAATTTTGTTCGCCAAGAAAGAATATGCGAGTTTGAGACTGTTTGTGGAAAACTGATAGCTTAATAAGGTTATAGTTAAGAAGAAGTAATCACCCTCGAGGATTGATGATCGTTTTCAATCTTCTGAAGGGAGATCGATGGTTTCCAATGATAATCCTCAGACCCTCGTATCATCATATCCAAATACCAGATGTGGATGTGCACAAGAAATCCATCAGATGTCATTATGTCCATTATGAGTTTTTTTATTCATTCTGCATGAAAAACTCCCAATTAGTGTTCATGGTACTCTGGAACATGATATTTCGACCATACATCGATTGCTTTGAGGTGGTGTTCATCAATGACATCTTGGGGTACTCAACGAAGGATGAGGAACATGAAATTCATATGCAAATTGTTCTAGATACACTCGGAGGCACTAGATTTATAGAAAACTCTAAAAGTGACAATTTTTGGGTACAATATTTCCATTTTCTAGGACGTGTTATCTCATATTACAAAGTTGTAGTGGATCTATTGAATATAGAGGATGTTCTCGGTTGGGAGCCACCATGTAGTGTGACAGATGTGAGTAGTTTACTGGTGTTCGATGGATACTATTAGAGGATCTTTCTTGACTCTTCCATAGTTGGGTAACCCTTTTCTGCCTTGACAGAGATGTGGAAGCCCTTTGTACGGATTGGGATATTATAGGAGAGTTTCCAAGAGAAGAGGCAGTGTCTGATGTGTGCCTCCATCTTGAGGCTTCTAAAAGAGGTTGCTGTTTGTGTAGTCTACTGCGATGCATCAGAGATCGGACTCTTGTGTGTCCTGATGCAGGAGTGAGCAGTGATCACTTATTGCTCATAACAACTGAGACAACATGAGTAGAACTACACCACCCCTGATCTAGAGAATGTAGCAGTGGTCATCGCCCTGATGATGTTGCAACATTACCTGATGGGTAAAGGTTTTGCTGTTTAATCTGGCCACAAGAGTCTCATGTATATCTTAAATCATAATTACCTAAAGAAGAGAAATCGACGATGGATAGTGTTATTCAAGGAATATTAATTTGAGATAGTCATTACAATTGGGAAGGATAAAATGGTGGCAGATGCACTCAGCTAGAGTTCTAGTCTGTAGTTGCTATGTGAGGTGATAGATCAGCTAGCCACGTTGAAGATATCATTCGTGAATAGATATGGAGAAGCATACCTCCAATATATGATAGTCACTCCCCCACTCCTTCATACAGTCAGGGTGGAAAAACATGGGGACAACAACTCTGAAGCTCGATGTTCTCAGATATCCTCAGGGTAAGCACCTGATGGATTTTATGAAGGTGGGTAGCACGTCATTCTCTTTAGAGGATGTACCATGGTACTGGTGGCGCTAAAAAGGAGGTCATGATGTATTTCCATATTTCCTCTCTTGCGGTATATCCTGGTGTGTATATGAGGTACCAAGACCTTCAACATTAGCACTGGTGTCAAATTATGATGAATGTTGTATCTGAGTTTGTTTCATGAGGCCTCACTTGTCAGCAAGTGAAGGCCAAGCACCGGGTTCCTGTAGGCTTAGCATAGAAACTAGAGGTTCCGGAGGGGAAGTGGGATGAAATATCAATATACATTATGAAAGGTATTTCATGTATACCCAAGGGACATGATTCCATTTGGGTGATTGTTGATCGACTCACCAAGTCAGCCCACTTCTTACCTATCCAAGAGTAGGGATCATTTAAGGGCATGGGACACATCTACATGTAGGAGATTGTGAGACTTCATTGGGTTCCATCTATGATCATCTCTAACTGTGATTCACATTTTAAATCCTTATTGTGTAATGTATGGAATGAGGGGTTTAGGTTTGAACTATGTTTAACCACTTCCTTTCATCCTCAGACGGATAGTCAGATGGAGCAGACCATTCAGACTCTAGAGGACATACAATGCGCATGCTTCCTAGATATTGGTCACAGTTTGGAGGATCATTTTACATTATTGGTGTTCACATACATCATCTATTATCAATCCACCATCGCTATGGCACAATTATAGGGCTTCTACAATTGGCCTTGCAGATCACCTCTATGCTAGATAGACCAAGGGGGTCAGCACTTATGGGTTTGGGTTAGTACAAGCT
This sequence comes from Viscum album, assembly GCA_963277665.1. NCBI lineage: Eukaryota > Viridiplantae > Streptophyta > Magnoliopsida > Santalales > Viscaceae > Viscum > Viscum album. The sequence continues at coordinate 694,750,918 of OY728152.1, forward strand.
TCCACTGAGAAGGGGAAGACCATCCTAGAACTGGTGAAGACTACAAAGAGATGAAATAAGTCATATGTCGATAGGATAGAAAGACCCTTGGTGTTTCTATAGAGGGACCACATTTTTATATGAGTCTCTCCACGAAGGGGAATTCATAAATTTGTCCAAGGCATCAACTTATCACAGAGGATTACAGGAGCATTTCTGGTACATCTCTGGATATGAGAGGTGGCAGACCGCATGGAACTTCCATTGCAGTAGGACAAGGTGCACGATGTCTTCCACATTTCCCAGCTGAGGAGATAAAAGAACAACCCATCTCACATCATCGACCATGGTGATCTGAAATTAGATGATGAGGCGGCCATTAGGGAGGTTGTGGTATAGATTAAGGCTCGACAGAAGCGGGTCCATCATGGACAGTTGATACCTCTTGTGATTGTTTGCTGGTAGCAATGGAACCTATAGGAGAGCACTTGGAAGCGGGAGTCTTATATTCATGCTCATTACGCAGATTTGTTTTCTTAGTCTGTGCTGTGGATTTAGGGGTTGAAAATCCCTATGGTGGTGAGAATGCAAGGAGAAATATTTTTCCATTTAAAATTTTAAATTATATGGAATTATTACGAGTCTACTAAAAATGAAAGCACGTGATTCTGATGCCCATATTGCTGAAAATAATGTTCTGAACATTCTTTTTGGGTACTTTCAGTTAACAAGTGAGAAGTGATTTCTAAATTTTGGACCATTGCTCAAATTAAAAATCTGAGGACACCATTGAATCCCTAGCATCGGGATTCACATTAGTGAGACTTTACATTAACCGTAGTAGGTCCGGAAAAAATGTTATGTTTTGCGAAATTATAACATAAATGAAATAAAATAATTTTGTTATTTTATTTAATATCCTCCAATGAAAAATTAAATGGGCGGGGCTAGCGATATGTCAATCCAATAAATTTCATGACATTACATACTTATGTAATGAAGTTGTTGGGAAATTTGGAAGCTTTTTAATTAATGAGCCCCATTAAATTCTAATTTTGTTACATACCCTCCCCCTCTCATACGTATATAGTTCTTAATAAGGGGTTTTAGTACAACATCGCCATGTAAAGAAGTTTTGTATGAGTGCCATGATTCTAGACCCTTAGAAGAGGGAGCCAACCCAGTGGGAGGTGATAGAAGACACTGAACCACGAACCAAAGGGTGACGTATGAGCGGCGACATTGGGATACAGATAAGGGAACTAAGAACACAATACACATTCATGCGTGGGCGTTTCTCTGAAGTTTCTAGGTTGGTTGTTATTTCGTTTGTGCATTTTTTGGATTACATATTCCTCGTTCTTTAAAATACACGAAAAACACAGGTCAACCGACTAATCGGTTGGCACGTGATTCAATTGTCATTGAAGGAGGATATTGCAGGGAATCTTCTGGGGTTTATATTTTTGTTTAATTAAATTATAATTAAACCCTTAAAAATACTCATCTTATGAGACCACATAGATGGCGTGGGCCTAATGATCATGGCCCGAAACCTCACATATATTTATGTTAAATCATTGTGCCCCCAATGATTACTAATGGCACTACGACACCGACTGGTTAAGTGGTGAATAGCGCGTCGACACACACTGCTAGAGACGAAAGCCTCACGAATCTGTGGAGGTTGTCATAGCGGCTTGCACCAGCTATCCGCAGAGGAGGAAAGGCATGCCATCACATACCATAGATGAATAAATATTGCTGCATATCTTCATCATCAGAGGCCAGATGAGAGGCTGATTGACATGCAAGGTGGCCGTGATGGAGCCGGTGAAGAGGAGGTGAGGGGCTCCCTCGACGACGCACCCATAAAGCAGTAGGTCCGTATCCTGCTTTTGCTACGTTGAGGGAAAGGGGATTCCAAATCAACCAGTGAGAGTTATATAGGCTGCACACCAGTGGCGTGTCTAGCGGCAAAGCCGCGACACGTTGGTTGTGGAACATAGGACCCATGGCCACACATGGCGCCGGGATGGGGTTCACCTCGGTGGTTGATGTGATGATGTGGAACTGCACCATTTATCCACTACCCTGACACGCCACATTTTGGTATCCCTAACGGCCCACACCGCTAGGCGGGTGGCATGACCAGGTCGGTCCTACGGAGCGACCTGCCACTCTGTGGGGTGACCCACAGCCTAACAGCCTAACTCACTGCCCAGAATGGTTGGGTCTACCTGATATGGGCCAGGTTACCCAGGTCAACTTAGTTCTTCCCATGCGGATTTAGATAGGGCTGGTCTGACCTTGGTTGACTTGACCCGGAACCTGTATCGCCCAGGAACATTTAATGGGCCTTATCTTCTAATCGGAAGTCCATTTGATGAACTGCCTGTGGTGTCAGGGTCCTTGGAGTGAGATAGTTCTTCTTAATTACTCCATGACAATTTTGAGGACACCTAGATTATGACCACGTAGGAACACAACAGAATCCAATTGGGCCCTCAGTAGTGAAATTACTATAACGCATAGACTAAGAGTCTGATTGATGCACTGTTTGTAGAGTTAGAACCCATATGACATGGAAGATCATTGGGTTACTTCTTGTGAAACATCGTTCTTGTTGAAACGTGACTGATGGATTTGGAGAGATGTTCTCCCAAGTGCTCTACATACAAAACGTGACGATTGTTTGAGATCTGAGAATAGTTGACTTTTCGACTCGGAGTGACTCGACGACCACATTACTCGATGGGGATGAGTACCTCAGTAGGCCATGATGGGGAGCAAACATGGTAGGTGATACAGAGGAGTACCTCTGGAGGCCATGGTGGGGGAGGGCTGATATGTGTGTCCTAACAGACCCATGGTATACGATGGGGTGGAGTACCTCAGTAGTTCAAGGTCATTGGGAAGTATCTCTGTGTGACGCAACATACCCATTTTACTCGATAGAGGAGGAGTTCTATAGCAGCCGAGGCGTTCGACGTTGTGACTAGGGATGTTACTTGTTACTATCCATAGATAATCTCATGGTTGGCTTTCAACATTAATTGCCATCATGTGTGGGTCAGCATCATAATCCTGTATCTCTAGGTTGTATACCTTGTTTGAGTTTATACTCTAATTGACTTGTGTCAATTGCATTGTGCTTTGTAATTGAGATCAATATTTTTTGTTTTCCATTGCAGAGTTCAAGGAATCCTATTAAGTAATGGGGTCCCTATTGAGTATGTTTATACTCACCCCATCACAGGATTTACCATAACCTTTTTGTGTCTTGTGCAGACGACGTACATCATTGATCGATGTAGTGGGAACCAGTAAATGATGGTGGTTTGTGGTGGACCATTGGGCAAGATTAGATGTAGGGGCTAATATTTTTGAGCTATACATACCCTTCATGTAGGATCCTCTGAGGATGACCCAAGTGTTTGTCTTCCCATTTTAAATTTTATTTAATTTTTTAATTTTACTTGTACATTTCTAGTTAGACATTTATTCTGCACCCTTTTACTTTGAGCACTCTTTTACTACATCAGTTTTCTTCACATTTTTTTCATGTTGTTTTCTCTGACCTTGTGTTTGTACAGGATTAAAGCCAAAGCCTTCTGTTTTAAGGGAATACTATTTTCTGTGCTAGTCGCTACCCCCTGTCCTAAGGATGGCGGGCTTGGGATAGTCATTGGAGGGGCCCCATGGGATGGGTCATGATAATTCACCATTTCATAATGTTTGAATACATTCATAACCCATTCATTGTTTCCATTATCTCTATTGGAACCATGTCGCCCAATCTCTTAAGGGAACTAATAGAATTGAACAAACAACCCCAAATAGAGAAAGATAATCAATCTATATGAAAATAACGTTTATGTTACTAATAATATAAAGAAATAAATTAATCAAAAATATGAAACATTACATTAATTAAATTTATATTTTAAACTAAAACCACACAATTTGTGTCATATTGGGTACATCATGTGTTACATGGAGGTATGGTTGAATCCACTGTGACTTTTTATCATATAAAAAAATCAACATTCTTCGTTATGTAACAATATTGTTGTTTTATAACCCATATTATTGACTGTATTAGAGAATAAAAAGAATATTTCATATTTATGAGTGAATCATCCTTGTTGAGCGCATGATCAGAGTACTTGAGTGAAATTTTTTTGTAAAAAAATCATTTCATCATGATATTTGTGAATATTAAATAAAATAATTAGATAAAAATGATAAGTAAATGAGCTAAAATGTAGATAAAATGTTGATAAAATCCACAAAATAAGTATTAAGTCACATATTTATAATATATGTCTACAATTTGAGTACAATGGATTGGTTTTGAATATTTTTTGCATGTTTTAATAAAAAACGACACATTTTATTGAAAACATGTATTCAAGTCATATTGAATACATTTGTTGTCAGACTGACGTGTGTCCAATTCCTACGGACGATCAATGAATTATTGATCAGTTTGCTAAATATGGAAAACAATTTGTGCCCATTTTCTCAGTTTCGATTTTGTTTTAATCTTATATGAAACATTTTTAATTAAATATTTATAATTATATAAATAATTTTTAAAATATATTATATTTATCAATTTATAATTGAAAATAAATAATTTCATAAAAATATTTTTAAATATATTTATAATTAGTTAGTGATAATAATATATATATTTATATCATTATATGTATATCAAAAATATATATATATTAATATAAAAATTTATTTATATATATATTCATTAAATATATATATATATATTATAACATAAATATATAATGATATAAATATATATAAATATTAATATAATAAATATATTCAAGATTTAAATACATTTATTATAAATTTATAATTATAGATATATTTATATCATTATATATTTATGTAATAATATATATATTTAATTAATATACATATAAATAAATTTTTATATACATAAATATAAATATAATAAATATATTCATCATTTAAATATATATTTTTTAATTTAATAATTATTTAATTATATAAATATTTATTTATAATTATAAATATATAATTTTATAAATGTAGTAAATATACATTTCAAAATATATTTATTTATAAATATTTACTTTCCTATATATTTTAATATTATTAATTATTATATAACATTAAATGCGTGAATGTTAAAAATAAGTGAAATTGAATAATAAAAATTGAGTACAGTTTAATAATATTAAAAATTGTGTATGTTTTATTCATTATGATAAGAAATAAAAAATTAATATATATATATATATATATATATATTGAAATAAAGATGAATACCTATTGAAATTATTTAAACATTGTAAAAAAATATGTATGAATTCCTATTAGAGAATTATTGTATAAGAATAAATATAATTAATATTAAAAATATTAAAAATGAATAAATAATACAAACTGTAAAAATATTAAAAATCATTAAATAAAATTTACAGATTAAAAACATAATATATTGAATATATCATGTTACTAAATGATATTTTAATTTGATTATTAAAATTGAAATAAACTAAATAAATATTAGGTGAATGTGTGTAACGTCCCGACCCGGGTCACCACTAAACCGGTGAGGGTCTAAGGATATTAAGTGGGTAGACTATACCCTCTTGTCATATTTTCACAGCGGTATATCAGTGTGCATAACAAATAGTAGAAGCAGTAACTCATAAATGAAAAACAACATAATACAAATAATACTAAATTTATAAAAGTGGCTAACACAAAATTATATCGTAGATGCATGCATGAAATGCTAAGGATACCTAAGTAGAAACCATTGAACAAAACAACATGCATTACATTCCAATACCAAAATAAATAAATAATGACACAAATCCCAAATGGTTATCTCCAAGAGCACCCCGAGCATCTACTCAGTCCTCTACTCCTATCTCCCAAGTAAGTGAAATAATCATATTCCAGCTACCAAATAGAATATACTCGAAAACCCAGTGCAATGGTGGCCCGAGTAGGGTGTGAAATATAAATCTCAGTATGCCGGGACCACTGGTGTCTACCCCAAATCCATACATTTAATTAAAAATTTAATACACATGAAGGCCTGCATAAAATAATGTAAGCAATACAAAATGACTATATACTCAAGTTCATGCTTCATCCCTCTACTGGTACCTGAACCTGCACTAATCATTTTCACGAATACTAAACAATCATTACATAATCATTTTTCATTTATAAATTACTCAAATTTTATTATGAAAATCTTAAAATTCAGCCTATGCCCGACATCTCTCATATAAGTCACTCACCTTAGATGTCCCTAATGACCATATAAATGATCAATGTAAAGACCGAATCCAAGCTTGTGCTTTGTCTTGGATAACGCATCAACAGTTATTCAATATAATATTTCATATATTAGGTCTAAGCCCATCCACTAAAACATTGATTCGTTGTAGTGTCCATCCACTACAGTTGTTCACCCATTTCATTAAAAGATCTAAAACCTTTCTGATAAACAATTCAAAAATATTCATGACACAACAAATTTCATTTACTATTTTCTCATTTCATGCACAAACAATTGGATCCACAGTCCAACGTTAATTAATGGGTATATAACATCATGTCATGCACCCTCGTGAGTATTCGGAGAATCTTTCCATGTCTCCCAACACATGGGTATTTCGAGCATCAGTCCATGTCCCCTAAAAAAAATATTTTCTTCCAAGCATGGTGTATAACTCCATGTATAGCACCCTGTGAGTATTTGAAGAATCAGTCCCTTTCTCACATACCTTCTATCAATCATACATATACATCTATAATTGGTTTATAATTCCATTTCTAACACCTTATGATTATTTGGATCATCAGTCCATGTATCACAACCCATTAATCAATCACACATATACATTTATCATTGGTGTAGAAAACCATGTCCAACCCTACAAAAAAAAACTGTTAATTAATTCAAAAATTATTTAACAACACAAATCGCTCTATAGATATGTCAACAATTAATTAACCATTCAAAATCTAATTAATTAATAATTAATTAATAATTAATTATTCTTAGCAAGCCAACTGGATAATTATCAAAGCACCCATCTAAGACAAATTAATTCATGGAAAACTTATACACATCAAAAGTACAACGTGATAACATTCGTAACAATATAGCAATTCACAATCTTAATTTAATGCATGAACATTAATTAATTCAACAATTATTTAATTAATTCTTATATCTTTAACCAATAATAAATTAGTTAACCATTTACCATTGAACATGTAATAATTATTTCATCCATTAATTATTTCAATATTCCAAATGATATATTGATCTTTTCAAATATTCAATATTCATAACAATCAGTAAAATCCAAAATTTCATTCTAACTCATGACCTGATAATTAATTCTACCAATAATTACCATATTACTCATTATTCACATTCCAATCATTCAACTTTTTAATCATATTAATTTACAAAATTATAAACCCATGCTTAAAATCCACACATGATTGAGTCCTCATTTATCTTATGTGGGTGACATTATTTAATAACAACAAAAGTTCCATGCATCGACATATCATAATCAAGGGACTCACATTTTCAATTTATAAACATGAGATCAAATTCTCATATAACAGGTTAATGATTTGGGACACTACCTTGGGGTTTTGATGGAAACCACAACAAATGAAAAACCCTCAAGAGAAATGGGTTGATACTTGAAGAACCAACCTTAAATCAGTTCTCCTAGCAAGACCATGAAAACAACTCATCATACCTATCATCCACAAACATAGATTTACTCATAATGGGTGTAGATCAATGAAACTGTGAGAAAAGGAGGTGTATATAAAATTATATCAATGAAACCAAGAAATAAAGAAGAAAAACATCTACATACCTTAAGAAATTGGCTTCGATTCTACAAGAGATGCCTTCATATCACCTCTGAAACGCATGGGAGAGATTTTCCTACCTTCAAAGTAGAGAAATACCATGTTATTACAACTTAGAATGAAAAAAAGAGACATATAATGGAAAGAAAGAGTGAGATACTCAATTTAAGATGTCATTTAAGTGATTGAATGGTTAGTTCGCATGGTTTGACAAACTGTGCACTAACTTTGCATTAGCTACTGTATCGGCCACCCTTCTCGCATGGTTTGGATACATAGTTAGACAAATTGTGTGCCGCCCGTGTGGATGCTATAACCTCCAAGAACAATTATGCATGGTTTGTCCGCACTGGTGGAAAAACCATGCACTGCCTATGTGACTTTCACATTACCTCAAAAATTCTATCAATGTTGGAAAAAACGACATATTTAGGTGTTGCAACATGCGGAATAAAATTACAGATCTCGATTTAAGAGAACGGCCCGTTGATAAACATAAAAAAATTCAGAAACATTCGTAATTTTAAACCATTTCAAAACACTAGATCATACATTATACCAACCTTAAAAACATATCGTCCCCCAGTAGACATTAGAAACCACTACTAAAACAACTGACCTACCAAGGTCATTTAATCTCATATGAAGTGAAGTGTCGCGTTCCCAATGCCAAACACGCATTAAACCCTTCTCGAACCTGATTGATATGACTTTTTATCTAGATCCAAAGATTACAATAAATTTAAAACATTGAAACTGATTTTATATCATTGGTAATTAGAAGGACCTTGTCCACGAAAAAGGTTGAACCTCGAACAAACAACAGAACATGTTTCTCATGCTTCCCTAAAATACGTTTCATAACCGAAACCCACTTTTTCCTTTTATCTGACGAAATTCCTTTAAAACTATTTCAAAATCATCTTCCATTATAACAAAGTCCTTACCCAAAATCTTCTAAATTTTTTAATTCAATCCATCACAAGGCTATTTTAAATACAATTGTTTCCAAACACGAAATGAAATCAACCCAAAGAATCAACACATCCAGCTTACAAACCAGATAACAACAAATAATTAAGCCCAACAACATTTAAAATGTTGCGTGTCACAAAACAGACGCAATCGTAGTGTCTCCATGACGAGTTCAACATAGGGGACATGGTCATTGGGTCCAGAACAGCGCACTAATAGAAAACTGAGGACAAGAAGAATATCAGTCAAACCATTACCGGGCAACTCTGTTCTAAAATCTCAGAATCACCTTCCAAAACATTCATCGTGAACAAAGGAAAATCCCACCATAGGATTTCTAGTGACATCTCATGAAATGATCAGCTGCTCACCAGCGCGCTAGATTATCAACAAGATCTGCCTGTCAAAACACCCGGGTCATTCAAAAACAATTCCATGTATTGAAATGAAACTGATTCTTTAACGTTCAAGTTACTCTACATGGAGTTGACCTGAGACTGAACTCAACATTACAAAAATAATTATTACAAAGTCAGTTTTCCTCATACAACCATTTTTCTAGATGACACCAAAACCAGTCATCCATTTCTAAGAAGAAGGGGTCAAAAAACAAAAAAAGCAACTGACAATTCTCGAGCCATGTCTAAACGGATGAAAGAGAGCATTACTTGATGCTCAAGCCTACACCATTTTAAATAAAAACATCACCACCCATTAAATCAAGGTTTCATTGAAAGAATAAGTCCTACATTGGAATCGACACCCAACAACTCTATAAGAGTGTGAAAATCCATAGCTCTAGCAAGGAATTTATGTTCTGAGGGTGCTATCAACAACATGTTAGCCCATTAAGAAGAAAAAGTGTCAATAATAAACCAGGTCACTTCAAACAAGACACTAGGATTAAAATCCAAACATAAGGACATTTATAAGGAGAAGAATTCATATGGAAGGAACTCTTTCTTCCGTTGTAAGGCAAATCAAGAGAATTCTGAACTAGCCATTATATGAGGGTGTTAAACAGTGGACACCACAATAGGTTCCATATCAATACCTCTGATATTTAATAACATTCGATATTTAATCATCAAATTATTTAATCAAAAAATCAAATTAGCATTTTCAAAATGCCCCTAAGAAAAAAAGAAAGCTTCATAAAACACCCTTTGTAAAACATTTTAGTTAGTTGACATCCAGTAATTTTTAGGAAACTTATAAAAATAAATTTATTTTATGAAGATAAGGAGACCTAAGAGGATCTCATTTTAACCATTTTGGTTTCTCTATAAAGAAACCCAATAGTAAATGCATAGTTATTAAAATTTTAAACACCCAAACTTGTTATCTCTTAAAAACGCTCCCCAACTGACCTACGTGGGTCTAGATGAAATTTAGATGCTATCCATTTCATTTCAAATCAACATTAAACATCATTCACGTTTATAACCATTTATATCTGCATCAAGTCGTCACATTTATTATGAGTCGTCATTTCCCATTTCAGGAAGGGCCCATACATTCCATGGATTTATAATTGGCTCCCTTTTATCGATACCAATGTCAATTCAGAAATTAACATGATCATCATAATAGTACAAATTATATGGGTTACCACCTACCAATCAATAAGAATCTCATACACCTTATCGCTGAATATTGGGACCCATTTATCAAAATCAGCTTTTATTTAACATTTTATCATTATCACTCATTTCACATATCAAAACTTCACTATCATGTAAGCATAAGCAGTAACACAACAACATTCTATAACACAGAAGCATGTCAAAAAAACATGCTAATAACCAAGGCAGTACAAAAGAATATTAACTCAATCTTCTTAAATCTTTCACTATAAGATGCAATCTATAGAGTCATGACTATGCAGATCAAAAATGGAATTACACCCGTCACTCAAGGTGAAATAGTAACAATTGTAACCTCTAATAGAACAAACATCAATTCCCATCCCTGGCCACTTGGCCATTTCCCGTACATGAGGTGATCTGTCCCAAGTACGACTATTAACCCAAGCGCCGACAAATTCCATGTCTCAGGTATACCAACCACAAAATAGTATGAAAAATTAAATCAAAAGAAACCTAAACCTCTTATACACCTTTGTAACGTCCCGACTCGGGTCACCACTAAACTGGTGGCGGAACTGGTTTCCACATGACATCAAGCGTGTATCCTCGTATGCCAGAGGCTGCCGACTAGTAGCGCGGGTGTAAGGATAGTCAGTGGGGAGACTATACCCTCATATTAGAAATTCACAGTAGTATATCAGTGTGGATAACAAAAAATATTTGATGAATTAACTCATAAATGAAAAACAGTGGAAGACCAATAATATTCATTTTATAAAAGTGGCCAGCGACAAATTATACAACAGATGCTTGCATGAAATTATAATGATAAAAAATTAGAAAACAGTGAAAAAAACAAAATGATTTAGAATCCAAACAAAAATGAATAATAAATTACACAATTCACCAAGAGCGATCTCCTCAATCATACCAAACATCCGCTCGGTCCTCTACTCCTATCTCTAATGAAATGAAAAAAGCATAGTCCTGCAACCAAATAGAATCTGTTCGGGTACCCTATACAGTGGTGGCCCGAGTAGGGTTTGAGATATAAATATCAGAAGGCTGAGACCACCTTTTCCTACCCCAAATCCAGAAATTTAATAAATAATTTAAATCACATGAAGGGATGCATAAAATAAAGTAAGAATTACAATGTAACTATATACGCAATTACCTGCTTAAGCCCCCAGCTGGTGCAGAACTGCACTATTCATTTGTGATGCATAGTCAACATTCATTACATAATAATTTTTCATTTATCAATTACTCAAATCATATTATGAAATTCTTGAGATCTAGCATCCGGCCCACATCACCCGTATAAGTCACTCAGCACATATGTATCTAATGAAGATCTAAATATTCAATGTAAATACTGAATCCAAGCTTGTGCTTTGTCTTGGATAATGCATCAATAGTTATTCCATTTTATCTTTCATATATTATGTCAAATAATTTCCACAAAATTATTTATTCTCTCTAGGGTTCATCCACTATGATTGGTTTACCTAATTCATTAAAACGTTTCATCCCTTTTTAATAAACAATTCACAAATCTTCATGTCACAACAACCTTCATTAACCATTAACTCCATTAATGAACAAAAAAATTTCCCCATAGTCCAATGATAATTAATGGGTATAGAAATTCATGTCTGGACCCTCGTGAGTATTCGGAGCATCAGTACATGTCTCACAACCCATGGGTATTTGGAGCATTAGAACTTGTACCATAAAAAATATTTTCATGCAAGATGGGCGTAGAATGCCATCTCTAGCACCCATTGAGTATTAGGAGCATCAGTCCCTATCACACAACCCATCTATCAATCATACAATAAAATCTATCATTGGTGAAGAACACCATTCCTAACACCTTCGGAGTATTTGGAGCATCAGTTCGTGTCTCACAACTCATTCATCAATCACACATATACATTTATCAGTGGTTTAGAATACCATGTCCAACACCAAAATACCAAACTTTTAATTAATTCAATATTTTATTAGTTGATTTTAATCTCTTTATCCAATCATAAATTAGTTAACCATTAACCATTTAACATGTAATAATTAATTCTTACATTAATTATTACCAGTTTACAATTTATATACCCAACATGTCAAATATTCAATATTCCCAAAAATCATTAAATGCCACAATTTCATTCCAACCCATGACATGATAATTAATTCTACCATTAGTTACAGAATTACTCAATCTTCCAATTTTAATAATTCAAATTTTTAATCATATCACTTTACTAAATTAGATACTCATGCTTAAAATCATCACGTGATCGAGTCCTCATTTATCTCATGTGGGAAACATTATTTTGTTGAATCAAAAGTGCCATTCATTGACATATTATAATCAAGGTAATCACATTCAAAATTTATAAAAAGGTGGTCATATTATCATATAATGTGTTAATGATTTGGGACCCTACCTCAGGGTTTTGAAGGAAACCACAACGAACTAAGAACCCTCATGAGAAACGAGTTGATTCTTCAAGAACCCGCCTTAGAGCACTTATCCTAGAAAAACTAGATCAAAAATCATCATACAAGTCATCCTCATACATTGATTTAACCATAACAGGAATTGATCTATGAAACATTGAGAAGAGGAGGTGTAGATCTATCTAGATCTATTAAACCGAATAAGGACGAATATGAACATCTTCCTACCTTAATAAATTGGCTTTGATTCTCCAAGAGAAGCCTTCAGATTGCCACAAAAACGCTTGGAAGATGTTTTCAAACTTTCAAAGGATAGAAATCTCGAGTTATGGCAGATTAGGAGGAAAAACCATCCATATAAAGGCAAAAACGAGTGAGATCCACAATTTAAGGATCTCATTTAAGTGCTTTCACGGTTAGTTCACACGGTTTGACAAACTGTGTACAAACCGTGTGTTAGCCAATGCCTCAGTCACCCTTATCGCACATTTTGGCAACAAATTTAGACAAAATCAATGCCGCCCGTGCGAATTCTACTACCACCAATTCCATCTACGCATGATTTGGAGGCACGGTTAGACAAACCGTGCATCGCCCATGCGACTTTCCCTTTACCTCAAGACTTCTATCAATGTTCGAAAAAATGACATTTTTAGGTGTTCCAACACATGGAATAAAATTATGGAGTACTATTTAAGAAGAACGACATGTTGATTAACCAAAAATGAATTTAGGAATCATTTTTAATTTTATCCACGTTCAAAACACATGATCTTACAAAGTGTTTCTATATAAGATTTCATTAATTACATAAATATTTTTTATGTGTAAAATTATTTTGTGTGCATAAATAAAGACATACAAGTATGATATTTTTAAATTGAATAATGATATTATATAATATGTAGAGACTATGAATAAAATAAATAATAATAATAATGGTTAGATTTTAAAAAATAATTTTTATTATGTATATAGATAATTTAAAAAATTTAAAAATTAATATGTGTATATATTAATGAAAACATGTTTTTTATATAAAAAACCATATTAAAAACAATAAATTTTAATGAATAAAATTGTATAAATAAATATCTAAAACGAGGTATGTCCTCATCAAGGATACCTCTGGGCCTGGTTTTTTTAAAAAATATTTTATTACAGTATATGATTCTTAATAATTTTAGTTTTTTAATAAAAAATCATGGTAAAACAATTATATATGATTCCTCATTGTAATGGTCATACTAATTCAACATTTATTCACAATGGAATATTAAATAGGTCTTTATTTATTGTTTTAATATGATATTATAGTATTTATATAGTAATTTTTAACAATATTGACATAGTGTCTCATCCAACCCCTTGAAAAATGGAACTCATATCACCTACACATGGATTCAATTCTAAATGATTTATTATAATCACAATTATTTTTGGGTTCATTTAATTTTTTTATTATTTAATTTTAGTTTTTTTATTATAAAATAGGAAAGGACCTCATGATATATCTAATATCCTTCTATGAAAATAGTCGTCACATGAAGAGTCATCATTCATTCATTGGTCAAACCATTCCCATCAACACACAAACTACATCATCATTAATCAACAATCATGGATCACTCATCTACTTTGCATGAAAATTGTTTTCCATCACATCATCCTCAGAACATGCAACCATTTACTGATAGGAAAATAAATCATCACATCCCATTAAACTCTTATTATTGATAATTCAAACATTTCACCACAACTAATATTAAGAATGAGATAAAATAACAGATTTAAATGATTATAAATATAATAAAAAATTTTAAATGTAGAAAAGAGCACAGGCTACCCATGGGCTTATGCTTGGTGGTGTGGTCCTGGAAACTTTTGTTGATAATATATGAGGGATTTTACGAACAATCCGGGATGTGCTCAAACTAACACAAGCTTGGCCCACCCTTCCCCAGCCTGCTAATTTCACATTATTACATTTATCAGCTCTATAAAATGAGCTAATAATGATGTATTTTATGAACACTAACAATGAATTGATAAATTTAATCCTTTATCGGTGATAAATAAATTTTAATAAAGCGTACATTTTATTAATATTTTATTAGAACCTAAAATCGGTGGCCCTTATAAATGTTTTTTGGGCATTAATAAAGGATTCGTTTTTAATTATTTTTTTATTGCTGATAAAGACCAATTATGTATATAAAGCATTTTTTTATTGAGTTGAAGTAAAAACATCATGTTTTTGGTGGTTTTTATAACCCCTGAATGTCCATTATTGGAAGAGCGATGAAATATAGATGGATTTTGTTATAGGATTTATCTGGGATCATGGTGGTCAGTATTATATTTGTGTAATCATGGATCCATTGATTATATTTGTTTATTTCCTACGAATCATGGTTCCATGCTTCATTAATGTTTTGGAAAGAAGGTATGTTGATGAGGATATGTGTCAATATATAGTTTCATGGTAAATTGTATTGGATCAAGAAACTCATTTTACCTTTTGAGTCCACAATGGATTTTAAGGTTGTATTTGAAACATAGTTACACCACAAAACTACATTCCACCCATAGATTGATAGGATGATTGAGAAACCAATCAGGAACTAAAGAATTTTTTTTAGAATACATCTGGGATTTTAATAAATCTCAGAAAAAGTACTTCCATATAGCTATGCCTCATAAATTGAAATGGAGATGATTAAGGTTTTATATGAGATGCTATGTCAAATCCCAAAGTGTTAAACTGATGTTGGGGAGTTATCTATCTTCATTACTAATTTAGTTCGGTGCAAGATAGAGATGGATCAAGTAGTTCATGAGAGGTTGAAGTTGGAATAGGACTGGTAAATATCTCATTCCAACCATTGGAAGAGACACTTGGGGTTTGAGATTTAAGACCATGTTTTCTTTAAGGGTTATCATCATTAGGAGAAGTGGTAGTTTTATAGAGGGTGTAATCATTCCTGCTAGGTCATCAGGCCTATAGAGGTAATGGAGTTTATTGGATTGTTGGAATATCAATTGGATCTCCCGTAATGGATTGGTAGAATCCATGACATCTTCTACATGTCCTAGCTCTACTGATGTGTACATTTTGTGTTGTGTTGTGTGATGGTTGTGGCAATTGTTGTCTTGGTTTGATGTACTTAATAAGTGGTTGTGTTTTAATTACAATAAGATACTTGAGAAGTATATCATATTGTGGATGATCCGAACCCTCCTTATTTTTATTATTATAAGATTCGTTTTTATTCCCATGGAAGATAATTATTTTAGAGGTATCTAATGTAATGAAAAATAAATTCTAACTTATTCCATTATTGGAATTCAGATGATGGTATTTATTAGGGGAGTATCTAGAGAGTTGGAGGGGGTGGATATTGGAGTTATAAATGAAATTCTAAATGAGTAGGATTTTATGATATGGAAGATTATGTTAGGCCATAAAGGGGGTTTGTATAAAATACATAGATCAACTGTGGTATAGAGACTTAAAGGTTGTATTTTTATTGTTATTCCAATTTAGACATAACATCAGTGTGCTAACTATGTTGTGGTGTGCACTTTAGGGTTATGGAACATGCATCATGATTATTTGTATCAATGTCTTAATGGGGAAATTTTTGGAATTGGAAAAAATATAATTTAATGAACAATAAAACAATTATAGTCTAATAGGATTAGTGTTTCTCCTTGATTTTCTCAAATGGATCCTAGTAGTCATCATTATATATTACAAACAATGGAGGTTCAATAGGGTGATTCATTTGATTATTATAGGATTGTCTTGATATTGTAGGATGTGTCCTGGATGGGTCCATTGCAAGATTTTCATACATGTATCATTGAAAAGTATGGGGGAGGCTATATGATCTACACATGGGTTGCCAATTGGTGGGGTTTTAGATCACTTTTAGTATCTTTCATGCTTGGGATGGGTTTTGGGTTTCGTTGGCTGTATGTTTGGAAAGGGGAGATGTGTGTCCGTGGTGGATGTTGAATCCTCAGCCACATGCATATGTTTCTTATGTATTTTTCAACAAAGAGTGAAAAGTGGAGTTCCTATAATCGGCCCAAAATTTAGTAAAGATGTTTGGAATAATTTCTCATCAATAAGAGGTATGAATGTGTGATATCTCAATACCATATATAAGGATATTTTTCATTCCCCCTAGATCATTTCCTAGATGAGGAGTAAGATATGTGATGTCATGAGGAGGCACGACACAAATCAATCCAATATGGAATTATTCTAGTTTGATGTTGCCATATTTGGTGGTGAATGAAAGATAGAAGTGATCACGATTATTCAGTTTTGGGGATGACTATCTTGAATGGTGATCTAGCATAGACCCTTATACTAAAATATTGTAATATAACCAAATATGAATCTATCTCATGTGGAAAAATCAGTTTGGTTACGGGACCCCAAGTGAACCTCTTTGTAAACTAGATGTTGTTGATTAGAAGGATGTGTGTAAATATTATATTGGGGAGACTATAAATCCTTTCACAGAGTTTCAATAAAATATAACTAAATAATCATAAATATCATAGTAATGGAAATACTGTAAATAGTGAAACAAACAACTGGACAGTAAAGGATGAATCAATAAATCTAATAATAACCAATGTAATTATATGTTGGAAATTATTTAATGTGTATCAAAAAGTAATACAAAAATAATAATAATATGACATAAAAACACAATGAATTCATTCCTGAACCACACGCCATTCCCATATCCAAGATTTAACCCATATAGCCTATAATAATCAACAACAAGGTCATATTCTATTTTCTAAAACTGTATACATTTAATATGGTTAGGCACCAATGTTTCTAAACAAAACCATTTTGATAATAAATTGATGCAATAAAGTGAAGATGGTGTGAATTAATTAATACAATTAATATAATACAATAATCAACCTACATTGGCACAATGTTGGAATATTTATGAGTAGGTAGAATAATCATTCCCACCATAATCACGATCCATGAACTAATCAAATAACATGGAAAATCTCTCTGTATATATATTATATCATTCATTCAAAGTAGAATAAGAAAAACAACATCTAGAAAATTCCCTGTATATTAGCATTTCAGTATCTGAGTAGTTCCCTACATATAACCATTTCCTCTTCCATGTCAAGACCTAAAATAATTAAGAACCATCAGGCATTTTCCTCTATATAATAATTAAAACATATATCACAGCACATTATACCATGGTAACAATACCCCAACATAACATCATATCATAAGTCACAATGGCTAATTCTTACAATTTCCATTTATATTTCAATGACCCTTTAATTCATTATTTCTTTCCTAAACCATAAACATTCATGTTTTCACAAAATTACATCATATCATACATAGAAATTTCAATAATTAATTAAGATATTTTCCTTGGTGATTCTATCACAAGAAATCACCTAATTTCTCATAAAATTCTAAAAAATATATTAATCCATTATCCAATTCATTATTTATCCAAGGTATGATCACCCTATTGGTATCCACAAGCTAGGACACGACATCAAGGAATACAACTGGATCTAACGAATAATACAACATTTTATTTATCATTATCCGATAATAAATTTAATTAACATGGATTTTATTTTGGCGCAATCACTATATTGAGCATACTTCACAATTAATCACACCATTGGGTTTGGATTTAAACCACCTAACATAAATAGAGATAAAAAAATTCATACATATGGTAACACATATAATAATATAGGCACATAAGATCTCAAGAATAACCTTATCACACATGATTAAGATCAATACAAATTTCATGGATGCTCAAAAGATTACAACATGATAACATGAAATAAGAAGAAGGGAGTGGAATAACATTGAGAAACAAATAACTCTATATTGGTCTCTTGATAAAGACATCCAAAAAAATAAGGCACTAAAAAAATTCCTTTAAAACATCCAAGGCTCAATATAGGAGAGGATTAATGTGGATGGAATGAAAACATAAGTGCATCATGGACATAATGTAACACACCGAGATTTTAAGAGAAAAATTATTTTTTAATTTCATTGATGTCTTCTGTAGTACAATACAAAAAGATTAGCTTGTACTATACGCAACATTGTATTATCTTGAAGTATACACAACACTATTCTTGGCTTGCATTACACGCAATCACGACCTTCCTCGATAACGTGTGTAGTACGCAAAACCAGGTTTCACTAAACAACAATATATGGTTATAATGTTATTATGAACTAGCAGTTATGAATAGTATTAACTGAAATTTTAATTTTATGACATTATTATTCATCATACACATTTTCTAGAACATGGTATGAGAACAAAATAATTTTTTTCGGTAAAATAAGTATTTTTAAAAAAATGCAGTTTTACCACCTTTTGATGGTGCACCCACATTAAATCTTGTTTTTTACATATTTATAAGTTCAATTTGAAAAAATAAAATTTTTCTTTGGATTCAGGATATACAAATTTACTTTTGATAAACTTTTCATATTATTCTGATAACTTTTATATTTTATGGAATAGTAAAAACATGATATATTTTAAATGAAAACAACTTTTTTCACCGCAAATATTTATATGGTTAAATTATAATATTGAATATGTTTAGTATATAAATAGAATATGTTATGATATTTTAATATAATGTATGCAATTATCATTAATTTTACATTGAATTCATTTGTAAAAACATTTCAATATTTAGGAATGTTTTAACTTTTAAAACTATTTTTCTTAACAATGAGATTAATTTTAAATTAATTACTGCAACTTCTGTGTTTTTAATTTTTAAAATTTGATTCCATATTTCAATTAAGTGGGTCTATATTATGTTAATAGGTTACTTTTATTTTTTTATATTATGAATAGTAATAACAGTAATTTTTATTTACAGTAGTTAGAGGTAAATCAGTCACTAAAGGGTAAAAATAAGATTATAAAATTATATTAACACCTGCCAAAATTATATTGGATGACTAAAACCCAACCCATATCACCAGTGGGTCAATATAGATTCATTTTATTGACTTTTGAAAATGAAAATAAATTAATTATTATTGAAACCAAAGAAAGTGACAACATGCCACTCTCTTAAATGTTATATGTATAGTAATTTTAAATTCATGATAAACTTCATGAAAAATAGAACATGAATAGTCTCCAGAAAACTAATAAAATTATCTATATCATGAAAATTTATTTAAAATTTTTAGGGATTAAATAATCATCATTATAGGTGACACAATTGTGATGTTGAAATTATTTTATTGATTGAAATATCAAATAAATGGTATTAAATATATTAAAATAAATATTATATGAACTATTTAATGTGATCCCCTAATTTTATAGATAAATATTACATGTTATTAATCTATTAAATATTTTAGTAAGAACATATCTTATGTGTGTATTTTATTTAATTTCAAATAAATGAATACTGTCAAAATTGCCACAATTGTTATCTTATAAAAATAACATAATATAAAATTGTTTAAAAATCACAAAAATATTTAAAAATTATAAATTAAAATATATATGGTCTAGAATATCATAAATTATCTAATTTTGGACAATTAAAAACACATAAGAAATTATTTCTATCAATTTTTATATTAGAATCTTATAACCACAAAAACAATTAAAATGAATAAATAAGGATAAATCAATTTGATAATGTTTAAAATAAATTTATGACATATCTAAATTTTTTTGGTTGGTCATATTACAACCCTATCTCATATAATATTTTTATTTTAGTCATTTTTGGAGGTTTTATGTTTGGTTTAATTTATTATAAATTAATATTTTTTATGTTACAAAAGGTGCCCCTCTCCTCCCTTATAAAAAGAGGACACATTCCCTCTTCTCTTCACACCCTTTTGAGCCTTCAAGATCGGTGTAACCATGCCCATTTATCTTATCCACTTTCCTAGAAACATTTTGGAGGTTCTGGTTTTCTCAAAAGATCAACTCCAATTCTGTAAGAGGAATCTTAAAGGAGGTGCGTCGACGAAGAGGTAATCTCTTCTACCGACTCTTTCAAGTTTCAATCTTCATAAACTTCTTCTTCTTTAGTTTTTTCATTATAAATTAAAAACATAACTATCAATAATATAATGATATGTTATTATATATATTAATCAATCCCATTTAACCTTCTATCCATCCTACAGAAAATGAAATCATCGTGTATGCGTACGTACAGAATACCGTCTCCACGCCGTGGTGTAATTTGTTTTTCCACCATCATCTTACTTGGATGGGTATAATAGTGTAAATAATAACTATATGTAGTTATTATAAAATCATACCGATTCTGAGATATTATATCATCCACTCCAATTCAATTCAATAATTATGGGAATGATATCATCACTCGTGCTTACGTATGGATTACCATGTCCACGACGCGATGAAAATTATTCTCCATGTTAACCACGCAAAAATGATTATAATGTATATATAATGAATAATAAATAAATATATTACATTATAATGATACTAGTTTTATGTGTGTATATATATTTGTCATCTACTTACTTCCATTCATGTCAACAAGGAAAGGTAAACAACATTCATGCATACGTACGGCTTACCGTCTCCATGAACGGTGTATTTAATTTCATTTATCTATCTATTATATATATATATACTAAATATATATGATATTTAAATCATTATTTAAATTCTGGAAGTAATTAAATCATTATATAAGTAATAATAATATCAATAAATACATGTCTAAACACGTACAATAAATAAAACGATTTTACACAAAACGCTGCTTTAACATGGAATTTACAAAATAATGGGTAACATAAAGTCATAAGTGAACCATATATGATATCATAACAATTAATATTATTATTTAATAAGTCAATGAAATTATTTATATCATTATACATGAGGTTCAGATACGTACCAAGTATATCGGACCTAAGGTAAGGGATAACTTTGCCAATATCATTTTTATCAAAAATTGCTTATTCATAAGTATTTACAAGGGTTATTTTATCATCCATGACCTTGTTTTCTAAAAATGATTTCAAATATGTTTATATTACTTTTTACAAATTTTTGAATTTTACTACATGGTATGTAAGGAATCTTTATTTTGTTTACAATACGAGGTACTTTTTGACTTTTCCGGCAAATGTAATGGAAAAATGTTTTTTTACCTTATGTGGCATGAACAAATTTTTATGGTTTCATAATGAATAATTTTCAGGAATATTACTCTACATTATATCAAGAATATTTTCAAAAAAAAACATTTTCTTTTAAAATTTAATGGAATTTCGTGATTAGAAAATGGTTTTTAAAATGAATGGATATTTTCATCAAAAATTCATTTCATGTATTTTATCAAAACCATTTTCCATCTAAGATTAAATTATTTAATATGTGTATGTTTCATGTAAAATGTCTCTATGATTTACATGATTTCACGTTTCTTATGATGAAATCATATCCATTTGATTTATATGGATTATGTTATGTTGGGATGATGCTTATGAAACCTATTTTATTCTTTCTGTTATGATGAATGATTTATGTTTATGTTATGGCACACATAAGAATGATTTAATTATGAGATGGGTGACACCTATATCTCCGTCCAATGCATTGGGTAAAGATTTATATATCATGAGATAGAGATTGATCGAACGACAAGTTAATCTGGTTCAGTGATACATGACAGGAACGAGTAGTGAACTTGGTTCAGTAAGGGACTTTTTCCACTAACATGGTCTTGGCAGCAATGAGTTGGCTACTATTGAAATCATATCAGGTGCATATTGTTTTTCCACAATTACATGTTTTATTATAATTCTATTTTATCATGATTGATGTTCCATTATGATCTATGCATTACGTACTGCCATGATTTATTTCATTTATCATGAATTTTTAAATTTAATCACTGTGATCATGTTTTCAAGTTCAAATGTATAGGGTGGGTTTTCTATTATACATTATTACCCTTACTGATCATTTGAGCTCGCCCTTTATATGTTTTCATTTCCCCAGGATATAATGAATGATTTTAGGTATGAAAACAAAATGGAAATATCTTTATGGGAGATGTTGATGATCTTTCACCATTATTAGAAGATTAAGATCCGAGTTTCCAAAGACACTAAACTATTACTGTCCTTGAGTGTTGTTTATTGTTATGTATTAAGTATTACGCACAAGTAATATAATTTCCATGTACGTCATGTTTGGGGTCTCTACAGTTGGTATCAGAGGAATGGTTTAGTTTACCTTTGGAAACTAGGATGCGAAAAAATTAGTGAGATCTCTAGAGATATTTATAAGGTATGACTAGAGATGTCACTAAAGTTAAGTATAAGTATAGTTTATACTCCTAGAATTATGGTAACAATCTTAGAATTATCCCTATAATGTTATATATTGAAGGTACTCCGCCCATTATTATGTTTTTTTATAGCATGATTATTACGTCTCACACTATTCTTTTTGGGTTTTAGACAATGGATAGAACCTAAAGGAACCATGTTGATCAATGTAATGGACAATGTAATGATTGTCCTCCAGAAAAAACCAATATTATGGGATATGGAGTGAAAAATCATATTGCTATACTTAAAAAAGATATGAATCATTCTGGACTTTTGAATGAGCAGAGAAGGGAACAATATTCTATTGAGTCCTTAATTAAGAAACATCCACCTTCTTTATGTGGGTATTCTGATCCACTTGTTGTTCAAAAATGGATCAGTACCATTGAATAGATATTTTCCATAATTCTCTAATTAGAGAATGAAAAAGTCATTTTGGTTGTTTATCATTTAGAAGGTGAAGCAAACCAGTGGTGGACTCTAATTAAGAATACAAGGCCCCAAGATAAAATTGAATCCAAGGAATGGGGCGAGTTCAAGAACATGTTTTTCAATATGTAATTATCTCGTATTCTTCAAGCAAAGATGGAAAAGTAATTCCTCGAGCATAATGAAAAGGATGATGAATCTGTTGGCATATTAGACGTGAATTTTACATGGCTTGAAAGGTATCCATATAAATTTATCATCCTACCTAAAAGAAAAGTTTATCGATTCTTTAGTGGCTTAAAAGCAAGTCTTCGAAGGGAATTTGCAATAAGAGACTTCAGTATCTATGAAGAAATTTTGTGTTGTGTTATCAAGGAATAAATGGATGTTGGTGTTACATATCCATCTCATGGTTTTGAAATGAAACGAAAGGTTTAGTTTTAGGAGAAATCTTAGAATAATAGTTAAAAGAAGATGAAAGTTTATTTATGCTCATAGTGTGGAAGGAATCATGGTTCAGATTGTATTATAGAGACTAAAAAATGTTTTATGTGTGGAAAAGATGGTCATCGAGCAGCTGAATGTCGAAGTAATGGAAAAAGAGTTTCTAATGATGTGAATAATGAAAAGTCTGCAGAGAACACACCACCAACAACTCAATGCTTCATGTTCAAGGAAATGGGGAATTATGCTAATAAATTCCCTAATCCAAGGGTTAATGATGATTGACGTGATCAACCTCTTAAGTAAAAAGATAAATGGAATTCACATGCGATCACTATTTGTTACGATGAATGTGACAATTTTTTTGTTCAATGATTAACTGTTTATGTAATGGGATTTCAAATATAGTATCATGAAATCTCATTTATAGTATCATTGAATTTTGGAATATATATGTATTGGTTTTCAATAATTATATGGTACCAGTAATCATGAAATGAGATCGAAATTCTTTTGGAAAGCAGTTGAAATACGCAAAATGAAGGGATATAGAGAAAATAATATGTATGATAGTATTCCTGAGGTCATGACTGATATAAGGAAAAAGTTAAATCATGGTTTGAGTATACAAATTTTTTGGGATTTTGGTATGTGGAAAGATATAACTTTTGACATCATTCTTGTTTTCACTAAGGTTCTATGGTAGTTTATGTTTCAAGAGAATACATGATTATGTTATTCACATGTTTTGAATGCGATCAACAAAATATATCTGGGATAAATGATGTTATTCACATGCTCGACATATGACATTTCTAGTAATTGTTTTCTTTATACTATTAGCTTGGACAAATGTGTTATTTTGGTCATAAGTTAGTATTGGTTACGGATAGAACATTTTTTGATATTATTGATGGAATGTTATATTAATGTAGTTTTAGAAAAAGGACAACATGTAGGATGGGAGGAAACCTGTCACGTCTGACAATGCTGTGGGAATGGAACCCACAATCGAAGTGCGACAGGCCATTATCGCCTACCACTGGCTTGCATGAAGTCCCTGGTTAGTAGAAATTAGTTTTATATTATTAAACAGTATTATAGATGAAGTATAAGTTCCTTTTGGGAACCATATATGATTAACCTCACTAAAAATGGACTAATGTAAATTTGATAACTATTTATAAACTTTAATTTGAGACAGATCAAATGACCCATCATTCTATCGCATGATCAGATAACACATAAAGGATGAAAAATTCAACATCACTTACTTATGAGTTGATATAGATATTTTTCATGTCACAAACAATTTAAATATTGTAGCAAAATCAAGTAAATATTTGTTTTAATTCAAAAATTCTTCAAAATTTGGGAAATGAGCCCGAAAACCAAAAATAATGTCCTAGTGCCCTCATATCTGATGAATCAGATGGTACCTTAGATCATCACAAATTTATGTCTTTGTGATTGTTGTCTTTTTTTAGAGTCATGTTCTCTACCACTTTCCATCAGACGTTGAGGGATAAATTCCTCTTCCATATCCATATTTTCATCTATGTTCTTTTATTTGGAAACCCAGTGATGAGTTAATTTGGGTAACCATTTTGTTTCATACTCCATTTTTTGAAATTAAGTTTTAGTATTACTTTTTATTATGTGGGTTAATATGAATGAAAATGTCATGTAGTCAACCATTATAACCCTGTCGAATTTTGAGGGCGAAATTCATTTTAAGGGAGGTAGAATGTAACACCCTGAGATTTTATGAGAAAAATTATTATTCAATTTCATTGATGTATTCTGTATTATGAAATAATAAGATTAGCTTGTACTATATGCAACACTGTATTAGCATGATATATATACAACACTATTATTTGCTCGCATTACACACAATCAAGACCTTCCTCGATAACTTGTGTATTACGAAATATCGAGTTTCAATAAACAACGATATATTGTTATAATATTATTATGAAATATCCGTTATGAATAGTATTAACTAAATTTTGAATTTTATAACATTATTTTTTAATCATACACATTTTCTAGAACCTGGTTTGAGAACAAAATAATCTTTTTGGGTAAAATAAGTAATTTTAAAAAAATGCAGTTTTGCCGCCTTTTAATGGATCACCCACTTTAAATCTAGTTTTTTTACATGTTTATAAGTTAAATTTGAAAAAATAAAATTCTTCTTTGGAATCAAGAAATAAAAATTAACTTTGGATAAATTTTTCATATTATTATGATAACTTTTATATTTTAAGGAATAGTAAATCATGCTATATTTTAATTAACAAACAACTCCATTCATCGTAATAATTTATATGGTAAAATTATAATATTGAATGGTTTTAATGTATAAATAGAATTTTTTTTACCCTTGAATATAATTTATGTCATTACCATTAATTTTACATTGAATTAATTGGTAAAAACATTTCAATCATTGGCATTGTTTTAAATTTTAAAACTCATTTTCTTATCAACGAGATTAATTATAAATTAAATACTACAACATCTGTGTTTCAGATTTTGAAAAATTTATTCCATATTTGAATTCATTGGGTCCATATTATGTTAATATGTTACTTTTATTTTTTTTATATTATGAATAGTTACTAAGGTAATTTTTTTTACTAGAGTAAGAGGTAAATCAAGTACTTATGGGTAATGATAAGATTATAAAATTACATTAACACCTGCAAAAATTTTATTGGATGACTAAAATTCAACCCATATCACATAAGGGTAATAGTAGGTTCATTTTATTGACTTTTGAATTGAAAATAATTTAATTATTATTAAAACCAATGAAATCTACAACATGTCACTATCTTAAATATTATAAGTATAATAATTTTAATTTATGGATAAACATCATGAAACATAGAACATGGATAGTATCCAGAAATATAATAAAATTATATACATCATATAAATTTATTTTTAATTTTTACGGATTAAATAATCAGTATTATAGGTGACACAATAGGGATGTTGAAATTATATTATTGATTGAAATATCGAATGAATGGTTTTAATGATATTAAAATAAATATTATAGGAACTATTTAAAGTGATCCAATAATTTTATAGATACATATTAAATTTTATTAATCTATTAATGATTTTAGTTCTAACGTATCTTCTTTGTGGATTTTATTTAAAATCAAATAAATGAATAGTGTCAAAATTGACAAAATTGTTATTTTATAAAAATAACAAAATATAAAAATGATTAAAAATCACAATAATATTTAAAAAATATAAATTAAACTCTATATTGTCTAAAATGTAACAAATGATCTAATTATGTACAATTAGAAACCCATAAATAGTTATTTACAACAATTTAAAAATTATATTCTTATTACCACAGATAAAATTAAATAGATTAAATAAGGATAAATCAAGTTAATAATGTTTAAAATAAATACCCATAATCTCTAAATTTTATTGGATGATGAGATTACAACCTTATCTCATCTAATCCTATCATTTTATTCATTTTTTGGAAGTTTTATGTGAGGTTAAAGTTATTATAAATTAATATTTCTTATGTTACCAAAGGTGTCCCTAAATTCCCTTATAAAAAGGGCACCCTTTCCCTCTTCTCTTCACACACTTTTTAGCCTTCAAGCTCGGAAAACCTTGGACCATTTCTCTTCTCCACTTTACTATCAAAATTCTAGAGGTTCTGGTCTTTTCAAAAGACCAACTCTAGTTCCTTGAGAGGAATCTTAAAGGAGGTCTCTTCTACCGATTATTTCAAGTTTCTTTCTTCCTCGACATATTATTATTTAGATGTTTCATTATAAATTAATAAAATAAGTATCAATAATATACGTATATTTTATTATAAATATTAAACAACCCCATTTCACCTTCTACCCATCCTACGGAAAATGAAATCATCGAGCGTGCGTACGTACAGAATACCACCTCCATGTCGTGGTGTAATCTATTTTTCCACGACCAAATTAATTGGATGGGTATAATGGTGTACATAATAACTATATAATGTTATTATAATATCATAATTATTCTGAGATATTATATCATTCACTCGAATTCAATTCAATAATTATGGGAACGACATCATCGATTGTGCGTACGTACAGATTACCGTCTCCACGACGCGATGAGATTATTCACCTTGTTAACAACTGAAGAATGATTATAATTTATATGTAATGAATAATATTAAAATACATGACATGTTAGTGCAACTAGATTTATGTATGTATATATATATGTCATCTACTTACTTCCATTTCTGTCAATAAGGAATGGAAAACAAGGTTCAAGCGTACGTACGGCCTACCGTCTCCATGAACGGTTTATTTAATTTCATTCATCTATAAATTATATATATATAATGAATATATATGATATATAAATCATGATTTACAATCTGGATGAAATTAAATCATGATATAAGTAATAATAATATCAACAACAACAAGTCTAAACATGTACGATAAATAAAACGATTTTAGAGAAAATGCTGCTTTAACATGGAATTTACAAAAGAAAGAGTAATATAAAGTCATAAGTGAACCATATATGATATCATAATAATGAATATGATTCTGTAATAAGTCAATGAAATTATTTAAAACATTAAACAGATGGTTCAGATACGTACGAAGCATATCGTACCTAAGGTAAGGGATAACTTTTCCAATCTCGTTTTTATCTGAGATTGTTTATTCATATGTATTTCCTGTGGTTATATTTATCATGAATATCCATGTTTACTAAAAATGATTTCATGTATGTTTAATGTAATTTATACCCATTTTTTACTTTTATTACATGGTATGTAAGGAATCTTTCTTTTTTTTACAATATGAGGTACTTTTTGACTTTTCTGGAAAAAGTAAGAGAAAAATATTTGTTTAACTTCTACAGCATGAATAGATTTTTATGGTTTTTATAACGGCTAATTTTCAGGATGCCTCATCTACAAGATTTCAGGACTATTTTAATCAAAATCCTTTTCTTTTAAAATTTCATGTCATTTCTTGAAAAGAAAATGATTTTGAAAATGAAAGGACATTTTCCCTAAGAATTCATTTCAAGTATTTTATAAAAACCATTTTCCATCTAAGATGAAATTATTTCATATGTGTATGTTTCAAGTATAATGTCTCTATGATTTATATTTTTTCACTATTATTATAATGAAATGATATCCATTTGTTTTATATGTATTATTTTCCGATGGGATGTTGTTTATGAAACCCATTATATTCTTTGGGTTATAATGAATGATTTATGTTTATGTTGTGGCACAAGTTTGAATGATTTCATTATGAGATAGGTAGGACCTATATCTCCTTCCAATGCATTGGGTATAGATTTATATCTCATGAGATAGACATGGATTTAATGGGAAGTTAATCTAGTTCAGTGATACAAGACTAGAACAAGGGGTGAACTCGGTTCAGTAAGGGACTTTGTCCACTAAGATGGTCTAGGCAGCAATGCCTTGGCTAATATGGAAATTATATCAAGTGCTTAATGTTTTTTTTACAATTACATGTTTTATTCCAATTATTTATATCATGATTGATGTTCCATTATGATTTATTCCTTACATACTGCCATATTTTATTTCATTTCTCAATATTTTGATGTTTAATCATTATGTTCATGTCTTTTAGTTCAAATTTATAAGGTTGGTTTTATTTTCTCCATGATTACCCTTACTGAGCATTTGAGCTCAAACATTATTTGTTTTCTTTTCCCCAGGATATAAAAAAAGGTTTAAGGTAATAAAACAAAAGGGGATGTTCTTTATGGGAGATTTTGATGATCTTTCACCATGATTAGAAGATTAAGTTATGAGTTTCCAATGATACTAAACTATTAGGGTCCTTGAGTTTGGGTTTTTGTTATGTATTAAGTATTCCACAAAACTAATGTAATGTCCATGTACGCCATGTTTGGGGTCTCTAAACATAAAACCACCGATCCAAAGAAATCCACAATTGGTAAGTCTCAATGTATGAGTTTTGGAAAAAAATCATCCCCTATCTTCAAAATAACCTTTCTCAAGCATTACTCATAATTTTATAGGCTCATAACTTCTAAAAAGTTCACATCCTGAACCAGTTCACGATGTCTGCCTTGTGACATTTTCACATTTCATAAAATTAAAGTGTTGTGTATTCATTTCACTGCAGGAAACATGTCACGACATCTGGCTGGTGATAGTTACATTTTTTGTAGCATTTATATGGTGTTTAAATTCCCAACATGTAGGTTCATCTTAGATTTTTAAAAAGATTCCAAACAATCTCTAAAGCATTCAAAACACATAAAAATAACTCATAATACCCTTTTACATGTTTATATCTAGAATCTATTAATTAAAAATAACATGCATTGTCAATATTTATGTCATTTTCCAAAACAAATGTTCACTATCATAAAATTATAAATGGCCACCAAGGATCAATGAAAATGGAAAACAAAAAAAATAGATTAAACGAAAAAATCATAGTTGGATCGACTTAAAAAAATTCTATATCTTATAACATCATCACCATTTAACATCACATCCCTGAGATGACCCAAGAACCACTAGGGTATATATGAATTATTATGGAAATTGTGCTTTCATAACATATTCCACCTCTCATTTATTCTCCTGAACATGCACATTCAACCGCTACACTCGAGCTAGATGTATAGTCATATAACAAAGATACATTTCAATACAGTCCACAATACATATTAGGAGATCATAAAAGGAAGCAACTAAACCAAGCTCCACATTATCAACATTTACCACATGACAAGGGTTTGAATGATATCAATGAATGGGAAAACATGAAACACCTCATGCATGGAATTATAGCACTGCAGAAGGGAAAATGGGTATGAAAATGGCCCGACCGTTTCCCCTATCTCATACAGATTGACAAACATAGGTTATAGATTTCATTATTTCATGATATAGTGTTTCCCCAACATAGGTGACACTCGAAGGAAAACATGATGACCAAAATCAAACTCTGGATGTCATATACACTAGTTAATATAATATTTCTAGCTTCTCTATGTAGTCACTAAATTTATTCTGATCAACTAAACGCACTTAGATGTATCGTACATGAGACTAGGTCCAACATGTAATAACCCACCTTCCTCTAACCAATAATTATAATAATGAAACATACTACAATACAAATCCTCAAAATTTACCATTTGGATAGATTCTATGAATCTTTAATTATATGAATACTACATGAGTGATAAATTTTTCTTTCATAAACCACCAAAATACAAAACAAAATCTCATACAATATCAACTAGAATCTAAATAGCCCTCTCAGATTACCCATAAGGATAATGATGTTAGGTATTGCTCCGATGAACATATGATCATGGATCCTTCTGAAGACCCCTCCAGAACCGAGAAGTGAAATGATGGTCTCTATCAGAAATGATACTCCTCAGAACATTTTGTAATCAAATTACCTCTTGCTTGTAAAAAATACCAAGATCATCCATAGTAAATGTCCTTCTAATTTCTATGAAATTGGTTTCCTTCATTAATCGATCCATGACCACCCATAAAACATTATTCATATGGGATGTCATGGGTAATCCTGTCACAAAATCCATAGTTTCATCTTCCCAATTTCTTTTAGTAATGGAAACAGGCTACAACATCCATGTAGGTCTCCGATGCTCCAATTTTACCTACTAAAATGTGAAATATCTCATCATAAATCCCACTACAGCATTCATTACTAAACACCGGTATAATCTACGGTGATCATGAATAAACTTTCCATTCTATGATTTACCATTCATTATGAATCATGAAGCTCTGTCATCATCTCATTGTGTAAACCCATTGGAACCAATATTAATACCAAAAAAAGTATTATCATTTCCATGATTCCATCTAGTTGGTGTCTCCCCACCATATAGGATGTCTCTATGAACTATGCCATCTATATTAGATAACTACTCTGTCTTGATATGGTCCAAAATCATGGGTATAAAAGATATTAATGTCAGAGATACTAATCCATGGGACTTCTAGACATCTAGATGAATGTCTCCAAAGAGAGAAATCCACTCCCACTCATCACAAGACTCCAGATCTACCTTTTTCTACATCATTTATCTCAATGAATCGACGGTAATTTTTCCCTTTCTTAGTGTACAATCTAGGTAAATTTCAAAGACTATTGATACTCATCCCAAAACCTCTATTAATGATTCAAGACCCGCTGATAAAATATATACCTAAGGCTCTGATTGTCCATTAATATGAAAATCCTCTGACCAAAAATGGAATGTCACCATCATCGTACGAAATATACCACCACATTTAAATATAGATCATGATTAGGGTGATTCATGTCAATCATTCTTAGCGGTATGGAGCCATATGAAACTAATTATCATTCAATAATAGAACTACTCTAAGTCCAACTTTGGATGTGTCACAGTACATGTTATATGTTTTACTAAGAATAGATAAAGTGAGGAAAGCTGTTGAGGTTAGCCTGCTCATTGGCTTCTGAAAATCCGCCTCACCAGCATCAGACTAAACAAACTTCACTTTTTTATTGGTTATCCCAGACAACACTGATTCTATGTTGGAGATGTTCTATATAATTCATTGATAAAAACGTAATAAACCCCAAAATTATCAAATCTCAAAAAAGATATTTGATTGAAACTAATATAAAACAACTTCAAATTTCTCTCGGCCCAAAGATAATCCTAGTTATATGATGACGTGGCCTAATAAGGTCACATTATCCATACAAAAGATTCACTTTGTTAGCTTGGAACACATTAACTCCTCTCTTAGTGTACAAGAGATTATGTCAAGATGATTGGAATGATCTTCTAGAGACATGGATTATAATAATATGTCATCAATAA
The DNA here is from genome assembly GCA_963277665.1 of Viscum album. NCBI lineage: Eukaryota > Viridiplantae > Streptophyta > Magnoliopsida > Santalales > Viscaceae > Viscum > Viscum album. Next base: position 694,784,059 of record OY728152.1, read on the forward strand.
AAACTACCACAAAGTAATACATTAAACGATAAAATATCGGATTCATCAGGCCCGTGAATAACCCCGGAGCATTCCAAAAACCAAAATACATTGGTACGAACTCATACAATCAATAAATGATCTTACAATTAGTCTCGGGTATGCCGGATTGTCTCATCCTCAACTGGTGGTATCATTATCTCAAATAGATATTGGATAAGATCCCAACATCCTTCAACTGATCAAATATATTGTTGATACATAGAAGAGGGAACTAATTAATTATTTTCATCTGGTTTATTCTCCGATAATCAACACATAAGCACAAAGACACATCATCCTCTTTTTTGAAATGAACCAGTGAACCCCATGGGGATATAATAGGATATATAAAATATTCGGAATCATAATTTTATATCTGCAATTTTAATTCATGAATTTTTTCTGGTACAATAATATAAGGTGGAATAGAAACTTGGTATAATCCCATCACCAACATGATCATGAACACAGTCTCTTGCTCAGGTGGTAATCTGTTTAACTCATCTGGAAAAACATCAATGAAAAGGTCTAACACTAGTGTAAAAGTAGACTACTTCATTTTATCATCATTTAGAAAAATACCTATTATATAGACCATGAGACAACCCAATATGCATTAAATTGGTCCTCCAAGACCAGTATGAAGATCCCACTCATCAGGGTGAAAATAATAATCTATTTTAATAATTAAAAGTTATTTATCCTATAGTAAAACAGATATTATCTTGGTATAATAATATTCAGTCCATTTCAAGAATAATATCAAAACATATCATTTATAGCATGAATGATTCCCAAAATAAATTTTAATCACAAATTTATGGAGAAAAAGTTTTGGAACATGTATTATTGTCTTACTAAACTCCCAATAGTGTTCCATTCATCAAGACGCCATAAAAAATTTCGGTAACCAACATCAAATTGTTTATAAATAGAGACTTTTAGAAGAATGTGTTGCTCGTGTATCAAACAAAACACAACCAAGGGTATATGATGCAATAATCAAATAATTGGTGGAACAAGTTTCTGAATACACACTGGATAGAGTAGGCTACATAGTATGCAGCTATATTTCTCCTCTACCATGGAATCCATTATAAATCACATAGGCTCTTCCCTATTCATATAAATATTCGTCCTATACTAGGGTACCATGCCCACAACCAGGACTTGAACATCCAATGGAACTCTAACTACCTATATGCTGAGGGGTTGTTGGGTCCTTTCCAGATTCTAATACATGTCATATTCTCCTTCCACTAATATGATCTTGTATGACCCTATAAAACCTATACAGGTGTCCCAACCTACCATAAGAATGGACCTCCAAAGAAAGGTTTGGACACTGAGGTCACTTTTGGACAAACATTCCACATTGATAGAACTACAATAAAACACAATCTTAATATGGATACAATCATTCTTGTATACTCTAAAAATTATTTCAACTGCAATAACAATTATAGTGGAACTTCATTCCACCATAAGAAGAGATCCCAGTTCTCCCTACTGAAATAGCATGATCGCTGCTTGAGGCCTCTCTCATATCATCTTTTGTGATGATATCTTGATTTGGAACATATAAAAAGCTACTCGAGTGAAAGACGTTAACCTATGAACTGATCTCATTATCAATACCACCCATAAAATGAATCACCTTATGTATTTCATTAGCTACTAAGGATAGTGCAAAGTGCAGTTGGTCAGTGAACTATCTAATGTAGTCCATCAATAACATTATCGTACGTATCAGGTGTATGAACTCATGAGTCTTATCATCCCTCAATATATCAATAATAAATTGGATCAAAAACATTCACATCAATGTCCTTCTAGGATAACTCATCTTGCTACACATATTTTTCCGGAATATCCCACTAATGATTGAATGTCCAAAAACCATGTATAGAGTAATATCATAAGGACTGATTCAGTACAGAACATGGCTACATGGGTTCCTCCCTCCACATTGAACGTAGGTGGATATTTGTGATGGGGAAACTCCCCCACCAGATTAGTCAAAAAAAATTGAACAGAAGAATAAAATTCCTGTTAGAATGTGTCAATGAAGAGATGAAAGGGAAACTGATGATGGGTAAATTGCCTTTGAAGGTCACTAAATCAATCCCAGTCTTCTTGAAATTTTTCACTATTGTCTTGAGAAATGAATTTTATTTATATATTAATACTTTCATAAATACATTCTGAATATAATATCATGATGAATGAAATTTATACTTTCTCCCATTTTCAAAAAATATTTTCATCTATCCTTAAGAAGAAACTATTTTCATTTCCCTTTAGAAAAAAGCGAAACACTCCCATCCTATAATCATCATCAGTGAGCCCCTTCAATGGAAACTGTTTCACAATGTTATAAACATCCCTAAAGAAGGGTATTGTGTCTTCATTAGAAAAACCATTAAATTCAATAATCGTCAACATAAGTGACTGTTTCAGCCTATAACATTGGCCCCTATATAACAATATAATTAAATATTGATCATTTGAAACCTTAGGTACTTTAATCTACATCATATTAGGCCCTTCAATGTTATCATGGATGATTTTTTCATTAATGTTTTGTTTATTTTCAGTATCATTTCATTCTCATTGATTTCCCTTTACATTTTTGTTTGATATTCTAAAAACACGTAAATTTAATTCTCTTTCATAATTTATTAGATTTATCTTTTCAGAAGCATAATATGTGAACATTAAAAGAATAATTTTTCATGTTGAAAAAAAAATAATAATTTTTTATTAATAATTTTTTAATTTTTATTATTTAACTAATGATTTTATTTTAAATTATTTTAATTTTTTTTTGGCGCGTAATTTTTTTCATGGAAATGATGAAAAACATTAGATGGAATCTCATTGATTATTGTAAAATTTGAAACCTAAAAACATCAATATTTATATAAGAAGGGTATCAAATCAATAGGACAAGAAAAAGACAATGAATCCAAGAGGGAAAATCAAAAATTAAAAAAACATGCTAGAAAACTAAAATGGTGAAAAAAATTAATGAAAATAATTTGAAAATAACATTATAGTGGAATGAGAGCAAATTGTGAAATAAGTTAGAAATAATGATGAGGATATGATTACAATAATGAATCATTAAGGGAATTTTCAATTCTCTAGTTAAATAATTTCTTTTCATGTGTATATTTAATTAAAATAATCAACGAAACAGGTAGTCTAAATATTATTCAACAAGATTGACTAACAATGTAATGATTTTTTTGTTTGTCAAGAACTGAATTCATTGGATTTCAAAACAAAATAAATTGATTAAATTTTTTGAATAATCGCCCAAACAAATATAAATAACATAACTGTAACAAAACATTTCCCCGCTCAAATTTTAAAATAAAATAATTGTTTAATAAAGATCAATATTAAAAATCCAAAAACAAATGATGAATATAAAGACAATATACTGTTACTTTATATTTCAGGAAATGGTCTTGAGCATTGTCTGTTTGTCCTATCATTTCATAGCTCCAAATATCTCAATAATTGTCCATCATAAAATTGAATCCCATCCTCTTTTATTTTTATAAAATTGTGTGTCATAATAATGATGGGTTCTCTTTTAATTATTTATTCAATAACACCCTCAACTTGATAAAAAGATGTTTCACATATCAATGTCAATTTTTCATTTTACCATCTATCATTGGATCTTTTTATCGTCTCAAGTTCACCATTTTATAGGATGCTCTAGTCATATTTATGGATTTTAAAATTTGTTTTTTCTAGGTGTCACCATCCTAGAGGGTTGAGGCAATACAGGGAATTGTCATTTCTCATCCAAATGGTGCGCATTTGAAATGACTAGAGAACTCTCGGGATTTGGCATATTTTCATTCGAGCCAAATGCATTGGGTAGGAGAGCAGTGAGTATCATTGGAGTTGCGAATCTTTGGTTGAGGACGAGGTCCATGGATGACATCATGGTCAGCATCTAAGGTATCTTTGGTGCATTTATATTCTGGAAGGGTGAATCATCTAGGCCAGGACACGGTTTGAAGGTTGTGTTTTGGCTCTCCTTATAATGGAAATAGATGAGGGTATTGTGTGTTTATTTGAAGTATTTTGTTTTATCAAGGTTTTGTTGTAAATATTTGCTACATTGATTGTTGATGTTTTCATTGGTCATTTTTTTTGAAGTGATATATAGTTTCATTACATTTCAAAACATCCACTAGTGTTTGTTTTGGAAGTTCCACACATTTTTGCAGTGAAACTTCCACATGATGTCCATGTTTCTCATGATTTCCATTGGATGTTACACTGGTTTTTGTAGTTAAACATTCACTTTATTTCCAAGTGAATCTCAATGTCCAATAGAAGTTACAGTGGATGTTACAGTGGATGATCCACTGAAACATCAAGTGGAACTTCCACATGATGTTTCATTAGAACTTGCACTGGATCTTCTACTGGAAATTCCACTAGAACTTCCACTAGAACCTCTAGTGGAACTTCCAACCATTCATCCAATTGAACTTCTAGTAGAACTGCCTCTCAAAAATCCACTGGTTCTTCCATTAAAACTACCGCTGCAACATGCATTAGAACTTCAACTAGAACGTCCAGTGGGCGAGATGTTATTGGGTACATGAATGTTGATCAGTTTAATATTCTAAGGTCTAAACGGGAAATATTTTTTCTTCATGGTGATGCGTGTTTCATGATAGAGTACATGGAAAGAAAATGTCTGTAAAATCCGTCATTTGTTTATACTATGCAGTTTTTCATGAATGGGAAAATCAGAAATATTTTCTAGTATGATCAAACAATTATAATATATTATGATTTGGGTGGATATGTTGTTGTGTTTAAAACCACTATAAGTAGTAATAAATTGTACATGTCGTTAGGGGGTTTGTTGTATTCATTCTTCATTAAGAGAGTGTGGTTTTTTATGCATCCTTGTTATATGATAAAACTGTGAGTTTTATTTCATCGCTGTTTCGAAAATATTTATAGGTGTATCACATGAAGAGTCCTCAAAATATTTATAATGAACAATATGTGACAATGGGAAAATCCATTTCTATAGTTTCAGTGGATACTCGACATTTAATTTGTTCGTGTAATGTTTTTAAAATGTAATTATGAATTTAGGTAATTTGATGAAATATGGATCTAGTTTTATAACTAGATTTAATAAGTGTATTTTCGAATACAATGATTGAAATCAATTTGATTAGGAGTGATCATCCATTAGAATAGAATACGTGGAAGGGAAATCATAATTTCTAGATGATGTATTCATTCTCTCAGAAAAGTGGGTGCATTTGTTTTTAAAATATGATTTAATATTGGGTATTCATTGAACTCAAATAATTGAATTTTTATTGTATTTATTCAATATTTTGTTCTTCGGATGTTAAATGTTGTCAAATTCATTAATAATTTTGAGATATTGATGGAAAAAAATGTATATCATGAAAAAAGGCTGAATTTGAGATGTAGGAGAAGTTGATTTGTAAAATTTACCCACACCAGGAATTCATGTTTCTTGTTTCAACTATATATTCAATGTAGTTATTTAAAATATTTGAAGAGGAATATAAATTTATTGGTTCCTATTTTTTGATACCATTTTTTGAAATTAGAGTTCACTTCTATTAGGTTATATTATTTATTCATTGTGAAGATCAATTCTTTGTATCATATGAAACATAAAATGAATATTTTGAATGTTATTTCTCAAAAAAATTGTCTTTTTGGAATAAATATTGTCACATTTTGACAACATTTGATCTGCTTGATGTGAGTGTAATAATCGAAAAATATATTTTAGGAAGATAGACCTGATATTAAAGGAATATTGTGATGTTAAAAGGATATGTTTAGGTATATGCTGATAGAAAAATAGATGTATCAAAACATTACAATGATTTAACCTGAATGCGAATAATGTCAATTACCATATCTTGTTAAAAAAATGAATGTTATGACACTGTGTTCTCAAATTTCCATAATTTTGCAGAAGAATTTCTATTATAAATACATCAAGGTATAATGTTATTGGTTGTCTAGTTCCGAAATAAAAATTATAAAAAAACATCTTTTAAAAAGAATACAATCTTGAAATGGGAAGATAGATTAATAATCTTTTTATAAAATGACTGCACAATGGGAAACATTAGAATAAAAAAATAAAGCCTACTACTATGATGATGGTATGATATCATTTTATAATGCATTTCATATATAAGAGAATATTTTTAATAAGTTTTCCGATATCATTATTCATTAAAAACACGGAGTCAGGGACCAGTAATGATCAAATATTTGTGTTAGAGCTAGAAAAATATTTTCAAATGTATTTTTTTTATAAAAATTCTTTATATAACTATTTTTTATTCTGTACATTTGTTGTTGCAGGTAGACATATCCACCAATTTAAAACATCAGCTCAAGAGTTAGGCTACTGGAATAACAATGTAATAGGTCGAGCAATATAGAAAAAACTGTATGGTATTAGGTTTTTAAATTTTAATGACTGAATTGAAGAATGTATAGGCTTTAGTATTTAATAGTCAGGTTTCATTTTTAATGGATTTGCTGTAGGATTGAGATAATTTGAGAAATTATAAATTTGATTTATGAATTTGTTTTATCTGGAAGTTTAATGATGTGATAAATACATGTTCTACAATTATCTAGGAATTTTTTATTTGAGGATGTGTTAGTATTTGATAGTCCACATTTGGTTGTAATGGGTTGGGATTGGGATAATTCAATAAATTGTAAACATGCTCAATGATTTTTTTTTGTTTTCAACAATGAATATACGACCAATCAATATAGAGACCCGAAGATTAACGGACATAGATATTACATTACTTTTGCGGAATACTTAGTACATAACAAAACACACACACAAGGACCGTAATAGTTTAGTGTCTTTGGAAAATCGGAATATAATCTTCTAATCGTGGTGAAATATCTTCAAAATCTCCCACAAATATCTTCATTTTTTATACCTAAAACCTTTCGTTATATCCTGGGGAAAAGAAAACATAAAAGGGTGATCTCAAATGCTCAGTAAGTGTAAACAAAAGAAATATCAATCACATCATATACATAAGAACATAGTTTTTGGAAATGTTAACCTACAAAAGAGCTCATAATATCATAACATGGGATAAATCATAGAAGTGAAATGTAATCCCAATAATCATAACATAAAACATGAAACTTTGTGGCATACACACATAATTATATAGAATCATTTCTTGTTAATCAAGACTAATTGCCAATACTATCTTAGTGGACAAAGTCCCTTTCTTGAACCGAGTCACCCTTGTTTCAGTCCTGTTTCACTGAACTGGTATAACCTACCATTCTAGACATGTCTATCTCATGAGATATAAAATCATTACCCAATTCATTGGAGGGAGATATAGGTCCCACCCGTCTCATAATGATACCATTATTATGTGTGCCACAAAATCATAAATCATACATCATTGCATAACCCATGTAATAAAATGGGATTCATAAACATCATGCCACCACAATCTATAAACAATTGATATCATAATAAAATTGGAACCATTTAAATAATAGAGGCATTTTACTTGAAACATACATATTAAATAATGTTATCATGGATGGAAAATAGTTTTGAGAAAAACACTTGAAATGAATTCTTGAGGAAAATATCCTTTCTTCTTTAAAATCATTTTCTTTTCACAAAATTCCATGAAATTTTAAAAGATAAGGGTTTTGTTGGAAATAATCATGAAATATTGTAGAGGAAGCTTCTTGAAAATTAGGTGTTATAAAACTGTAAAAAATCCTTTCATGCCGTATAAGTTAAAAATAACATTCTCCTCGTACTTTTGTCGGAAAAGTCAAAAAGTACCTTATATGGTAACCAAAGGAAATATTCCATTCATACAATGTGGTAAAATGTCAATAAAGGGTAAAAATGACTTTAATAATTCATGGAATAATGGTAAACATTTTATAAAAACATTTTTTAGAAAACATGGTCATGAATGATAAATGTAACCCCAGTAAATACTCACGTATAAGCAATCTCAGATAAAAATGAGATTGAAAATTTATCCTTTACCTTAGGTATGACATGCTTTGTAAGTGTCCGAACCTCCTTTATAATGATTTAAATAATGATATTGACTTATTACAGAATCATATTCATTATTATGATATCATATATGGTCCACTTATGACTTTATATTACCCGTTCTTTTGTAAATTCCATGTTAAAGAAGTGTTTTGGGTAAAATCATTTCATTTATCGTAGGTGTTTGGACTTGTTGTTCATTAAATTATTATTACTTATATAATGATTTACATACATCCAGAATATAAAGTATGATTTATATATCATATATATTCAGTATATATATATATAATATATAGATAAATGAAATGAAACACACCGTTCATGAAGACGGTAGTCCGTACGTACGCATGAACGCTGCTTTCCTTTTTTTATTGTCTTGAATGGAAGTAATTAGATGACATATATATATATATATAAATCAAATAGATTTACCATGTCATATATTCCATTATTATTCATTATATATACTTTATAATCATTCTGGAATGGGTAACATGGATAATGAATCTCATCGCGTCGTGGAGATGGCAGTCCATACGTACGCACGAGCGATGATATCGTTCCCATGGTCGTGGAATTATGTTAAAGTGTATGTATACTATTTCAGTATCAATATCACTTTATAATAATCATATATAGTTACTCATTACACCATTATACCCTTCCTATTATGGTGGTGGTGGAAAATAGATTACACCACGGCGTGGAGACGGTTTTCCGTACGTACGCACGCGCGGTGATTTCATTTTCCGTAGGATGGATAGATGGTTAAATAGGGTTGTTTAATACTTATAATAAAATATACGTATATGAGTGATACTGATGTTATTACTTCATAATGAAATAACTAAAGAAGAAGATGTTGAAGAAGAAAGAAATTGGAAAGGATCGGTAATGGATATTACCTCTTCTTTGAAGTTCTTCTTTGAGTCCTCCTTTTAGGGCACTAAAATTGGACTTTTAAGAATTCAAGGACCTCTACGATGATACTAGTGATGTGTATAAGAGATTTTGTCAGGGTTTGGCAGATCGTGAATGCTCAAATTGGTGTGAGAAGGAGAGGGAGGAGGTGCCCATTTATAAGGGAGGAGAGGGGCACCTTTGGAATAACTAAAAATATTATTTTATTATAAAGTCAAGTTCGGTTTTAAATAGCTCCAAATTGATTTATTTCTAGGATAAGGTGGGTATGGGTCGAAATCCTCTCATATAATAGAATTTAGACAAGTTTAGGTTCCTATTTTAACCTTATCATTTAGATTTAACATTAAGTTAAATAATTTTACTTTTACTATGTCTTCTTGTGTTCTTATACTATAAGGTTAATAAACTTACTATATCAAGCCAAAATAACCCCAAGTTGTTTATAATTAATATATATAACCATATCTATGTTATTTGGCAGAACCTTATATTTTTAGGAATAAACTAACAATTAATAATATAATATTTGTTTTAAAAACTATTTTATGTCAATTTTGACACTATTTAGTAATTGATTTTTTTGAAAATAATAACAGAATGATAAGTTCTAAAAAAGTTAATTAAATAAATAATAACATGTCATACTAACCTAGAAAATTAGTGTAATTCATAAAAAGTGTCAAATTACATTTATATTGTTGTTTATAACATCAATTATGTCAATATTTCATTAATAAGATAATTACTGCATCATCCTTGTGTCATAAATAAATTAACTTATATAATGTCTAAAAATTACAAATAAAATACCATTATGTATGGAATCTTTTTAGCTTTCTAATGAATATTTATAGTCTAACTTATCTTATGTATAACCCCATATTAAAAATTATTTAGTTATTAAACACTTATTTTATCAATTTTAACCCTTCTTTAAATAAATTAATAATAAAAGTCCTAATCTAATCCAAGTGGGCCTAAATGGTCATATTTTATTCCTAAGGTTATTTTTGGTCGAATTACACTTATCCAATAGAATTAGGACATGTTTTAGTGTAATAATAATATAATTTTTACCCTTAATTACCCAATTTACTTTTAACCATGGTTAAAAAAAGTAAAAAGTTACTATTCACCAAAAATTATTTTCATCTCATTGAACCACATTTTACTTACTGACATCAACAGTGTCTCTCGGATTTTTGAAATTCCAATCAAAGAAGTGGTAAAATTAAGATTTATGAAAAAATTATTTTTTTAACTACCACTTAGTAGTTTCACTATTCATCAAAAATTGATGTTTTTTCAGAAAAATGCCAAAATTTCACCCTAAGCTATAATTGATATTCCGAATTCAAAAATGATTTCTATTTTAAAAAATTCCCAAAATATAAGTTGCATTAATTAATTTTATAATTAATTTCCGCTATCACAACAAATAGCGTGTTTTTAAGAGATAATAAATATCAAAAGATTAACACTTGTTTATGTCTTGCTGAAATGTGAAATTATATCCAATGACCAACATTGTATTAAATTGTAAAATTATATTCTAAATATTCTTTAAAACCACTCAAATTAATAATTTATCACTATTAATTATTTCGATTAAAAAAGTTTTTTTTAATTATAATTTAGTAATTTTCACTATTTATCAGAATATGAATGTTATCTGAAAAGTAACAAAATATCACCTTAGGCTAAATTTGATACTCCGAATCCAAAAATTAAGACCATTTTGAAAAATAAAATTTACAAAATTTCAAAAACTTGTTATTTCTATTCATAACGGCTAGTTTTAATAATATTTTAATAGCATATCATTGTTTAGTGAAACTAGGTATTGCGTACTACACACATTATCGATGAAGGTCGCAATTGTGTGTAATGCAAGGGAATTCAAGGATGCGTGTTGAGAAAGCTCCTTTAGGTGTAGCGTACTACACAAGACATTAATGAAATTAAAAAGAATAATATTTATAAAATATCGGGCTGTTACATTCTACCCCCCATAAAATTAATTTCGCCCTCGAAATTCGTCGGGGTTATAAATGGTTTACTACTCAAAAGTTTCATTAATAGAAACCCACATCGTAAAAAGGAATACCAAAACTTGGATTTAAAAACTAAAATATAAAATGTAATGGTTACCCAAATAAACTAATCACTAGGTTTCCACATAGGTGAAAATATGGATATGGAAGAGAAATCTAACCAACATGTTCTGATGGAGAGTGCTAGAGAACATGGCTATGGAAAAGACAGCAATCACAAAGACATAAATTTGTGACGATCTAAGGTACCATCTAATTCATGAGATATAAGAGCACTAGGACAACATTTTTGGTTTTTTTAAGATCATTTCCCTAAATTTGATGAAATTGGAATTAGAAGAAATACTTTCGTGATTTTGGTATAGTCTCACCTTTTGTCATTCTTTGTACAATATCCACTTCATCTCTTAAAGAAATGAAGTTGAATTTGTCATTCGTGATGTGTTAGCAGATCATGTGATAGAATGATGGGTCATTCCATCTGTCTCAAACAAAAGGTTAGAAAAGTTATCAAAAAATACATAAGTCCATCTATATTGAGATTAATTATATATAGTTCCTAAAATGGACTTATACTTCATATATCATACCTCTTAATAAAATAAAGCTAGTTTTTACTAACCAGGGACTTCCTGTAGGCCAGTGGTAGGCGATAAAGTCCAGTCGCAGTTCGGTTCGATTCCCAAAGCCTTCTCCGACGCGATGGGATGTCGCTCGTCCTGCAGGTTGTCCTTTTTCTAAAACTACATTACATAAATAATATCAAAAAAAGTTCTATCCTTAAACAATACTAACTTATGGTTTACATAATCCATTCCAATCATTATGCTTATCTAAAATACTTTGGTCCAAGCTCAAAGTATAAAGATAACTTGAAATGTCATCAACCAAGCATGTGAATACCATCATCTATCCCCCATATATCTTGTTGGTCACATTCCAATTATGTTAATACCTTAATTATATATTCTCTTGAAAAATGAATACCCATTAAACCATAGTGAAAACATGAATACTGTCAAAAGTTAACTCTTTCCACATACCAAAATCCAAAAACTCTATATACTCAAACCATAATATAACCTTCTCCTTATATCAATCATGAGCTCATGAATACTATCAAACATTTAATTTTCCCCTTATCCCTTCATTATGCGCATGTCATCTACATTCCAAAAATATCTGAATAACCTTTCATTGTTACTGGTAACATTAATAATACACTTTCAAAACTCAAGGAAAGACAACAGTGTAACAATCCTTAGATGTCTCTTTATTCCATAGTACCATGAGATTACTTATACAACATTACACATGATAAACATGTAATGATTCCACTACATTCTTAAACTATTAATCGAGCATCAACAATTATTTCATCTCACATATCATTTGTAGTCTCTTCATCATCATCCACATAAATACTACCCATACAACCATACTGATTCTCTTCATGAGTCTTTCCCTTAGGGAATTGGTTTGCATAATGCCCATACATTCCACATTTAAACCACTTAACCATTTTTGATGTCGTAGCAATACCATTATCCTCATCCATGGTGTTATCTAAACCTTTTCCTTTGCACTTACTTGCTTTGTGTCATTCTTTTCCACACCAAAAGCATCTTCCAGTTCCCTTGAAAGATTCTCCTTGATGCCTCTTCCCACATGATTTACATAGGGGAAATTGAACTTTCATTCCTCTATGATCATCATCAAAATCCATCTTTCTGTTATTAGCCGAGTCAAGAAACTTACCAAATTTGAGTTTATTGATAATATTATGAGATTTCTGATTCGGCATAATAATGATGGTTGGACTTCCAAATCCCATTTCATTTGGCTGCTCATGAAGAATATCATTCCATTGTCTATCATATCGTCCATTATCGTGAATCATCTTATTTCCATCCATTTTCTAAAATCCAAAAAGAATAGTGTGAGAGGAAAAATCATAATAATGGGGGAGTAACTTCAATATCTAACATCTTTGGTTTAATTTAATATCATTACCATAGTTTTAGGACTATATCCTATGCATATACATATCCTTAGGGACATCCCTCGACATACCTTAGAAATATCTCTAGGGATCTCACTAACGTTTTCGCATCCTAGTTTCCAAAGGTTGAATTTACATTTCCTCTGATACCAACTGTAGAGAACCAAAGCATAATGTACATAGATATTACATTACTTTTGCGCAATACATAGTAAAAAACAAAACACACACACGAGGACCGTAATAGTTTAGTATCTTTGGAAACTCGGAATATAATATTCTAATCGTGGTGAAAGATCTTCAACATCTCCCATAAAGATCTTCCTTTTTTTATTACCTAAAACATTTCTTTATATCCTGGGGAAATGAAAACATAAAAGGGTGAGCTCATATGCTCAGTAAGGGTAAACAAAATAAATATCAATCACATCATATACATAAGAACATAGCTTTTGGAAATCTTAACCTACAAAAGAGCTCATAATATCACAACATGGGATAAATCATAGAAGTGAAATGTAATCCCAATAATCATAACCTAAAACATGAAACTTTGTGGCATAAACACATAATCATATAGAATCATTTCTTGTTAATAAAGACTCATTGCCAATACTATCTTAGTGGACAAAGTCCCTTTCTGAACCGAGTCACCCTCATTTCAGTCATGTTTCACTGAACCGGTATAACCAACCATTCCAGCCATGTCTATCTCATGAGATATAAAATCTTTACCCAATGCATTGGAGTGAGATATAGGTCCCACCCATCTCATAATGATACCATTCTTATGTGTGCCACAAAATCATAAATCATACATCATTGCATAACACATCTAATAAAATTGGATTCATAAACATCATGCCATCACAATCCATAAACTATTGATATCATAAGAAAATTGAAACCATTTAAATCATAGAGACATTTTACTTGAAAAATACATATCAAGTAATTTCATCTTATATGGAAAATATTTTTTTGAAAAACACTTGAAATGAATTCTTGAGGAAAATATCCTTTCTTCTTTAAAATCATTTTCTTTTCACAAAATTAAATTCAATTTTAAAAGATAAGGGTTTTGTTGGAAATAATCATGCAATATTGTAGAGGAAGCTTCTTGAAAATGAGGTGTTATAAAACCGTAAAAAATCCGTTCACGCCATATAAGTTAAAAATAACATTCTCCCCGTACTTTTGTCAGAAAAGTCAAAAAGTACCTTATATGGTAACCAAAGGAATGATTCCATTAATACAATGTGGAAAATAGTAAATAAAGTGTAAAAATGACTTTAAAAATTCATGGAAGAATGGAAAACATTTTATAAGAACATTTTTTAGAAAACATGGTCATGGATGATAAACGTAACCCCAGTAAATACTTACGTATAAGAAATCTCGGATAAAAATGAGATTGAAAATTTATCCCTTACCTTAGGTCCGACTTGCATTTTAAGTGTCCAAAACTCTTGTATAATGATTTAAATAATGTTATTGACTTATTACAGAATCATATTCATTGTTATGATATCATATATGGTTCACTTATGACTTTATATTACCCGTTCTTTTGTAAATTCCATGTTAAAGAAGCGTTTTGGGTAAAATCATTTCATTTATCGTAGGTGTTTGTACTTGTTGTTCTTGACATTATTATTACATATATCATGATTTACATACTTCCAGAATATAAATTATGATTTATATATCAAATATATTCAGTATATATATATATATAATAGATAGATAAATGAAATGAAACACACCGTTCATAGAGACGGTAGTCCGTACGTATGCATGAACGCTGCTTTCCATTCCTTATTGTCTTGAATGGAAGTAAGTAGATGATATATATATATATATACATAAATCAAATAGATTTACGATGTCATATATTCCATTATTATTCATTATATATACTTTATAATCATTCTGGAATTGTTAACATGGATAATGAATCTCATCACGTCATGGAGACGGTAGTTCGTACGTACGCACGAGCGATGATATCATTCCCCTGGTCGTGGAATTATGTTAAAGTGTATGTATACTATTTCAGTATCCATATAACATTATTATAATCATATATAGTTACTCATTACACCATTATACCCATCGTATTAAGGTGGTGGCAGAAAATAGATTACACCACGGTGTGGAGACGGTATTCTGTACGTACGCACGCGCGGTGATTTCATTTTCCGTAGGATGGATAGATGGTTAAATATGGTCGTTTCATACATATAATAAAATATCAGTATATGAGTGATACTTATGTTATTACTTCATAATGAAACAACTAAAGAAGAAGAAGTTGAAGAAGAAATAAACTGGAAAGGATCGGTAATGGATATTACCTCTTCTTTGAAGTGCTTCTTTGAGACCTCCTTTTAGGGCACTAAAATTGGTCTTTTAAGAAGACCAGGACCACTAGGATGATACTAGGGAAGTGGAGAAGATATTTTGGCAGGGTTTGGCCGAGCATGAATGCTCAAATTGGTGTGAGGGGGAGAGGGAGGAGGTGCCTTTTTATTAGGGAGGAGAGGGGCACCTTTGGAATAACTGAAAATATTATTTTATTATAAAGTCAAGTTCGGTTTTAGATAGCTCAAAATTAATTTATTTCGAGGCTAAGGTTGGGATGGGTCGAAATACTCTCATACAATATAATTTAGACAAGTTTAGGTTCCTATTTTAACCTTATCATTTAGATTTAACAATAAGTTAAATAATTTTACTTTTACCGTGTCTTCTTGTGTTCTTATACTATAAGGTTAATAAACATACTATATCAAGCCAAAAGAACCCCAAGTTGTTTATTATTAATATATATAACCTTATCTAAGTCATTTGGCCGAACCTTATATTTTTAGGAATAAAATAACAATTAATAATATAATATTTGTTTTAAAAACTATTTTATGTCAATTTTGACACTATTTAGTAATTGATTTTTGTGAAAATCATAACAGAATGATAAGTTCGAACAATGTTACTTAAATAAATAATAACATTTCATATTAACGTAAAAAATTAGTGTAATTCCTAATAAGTTTCAAATTACATTTATTTTGGTGTTTATAACATCAATTATGTCAATATTTCATTAATATGATTTTTACTGCATCATCTTTGTGTCATAAATAAATTAACGTATAATGACTAAAAATTAAAAATAAAATACGATTATGTAGAGAATATTGTTATCTTTCTAATGAATATTTATAGTCGAATTTATCTTATGTATAACCGCATATTAAAAATGATTTAGTTATTAAATGCTTATTTTAACTATTTTAACCCTTCTTTAAATAAGTTAATAATAAATGTCCTAATCTAATCCATGTGGGCCTAAATGGTCATATTTTATTCCTAAGGTTGTTTATGATCGAATTAAACTTATCCAATAGAATTACGACATGTTTTAGGGTAATAATAATATTATTTTTACCCTTAATTACCCTATTTACTTTTAATCGTTGTAAAACAATGTAAAAAGTTACTATTCACCAAAAATTATTTTCATCTCATTGAACCAAATTTTACATACTTACATCAACTGTGTCTCTAATATTTTTGAAATTCCAATCACAAAAGTGGTAAAATTAAGATTTATGAAAAATTAGTTTTTTAACTACCACTTAGTAGTTTCACTATTCATCAAAAATTGATGTTTTTCAGAAAAATGCCAAAATTTCACCCTAAGCTATAATTGATATTCAGAATTCAAAAATGATTTCTATTTTACAAAATTCCCAACATATATGTTGCATTAATAAATTTTATTATTAATTTCTGCTGTCACAACAAATAGCGTGTTTTTAAGAGATAATAACTATCAAAAGATTAAGACTTGTTTATGTCTGGTTTAAATGTGAAATTACATCCAATGACCAAAATTGTATTAAATTGTAAAAATTTATTTTAAATATACATTAAAACCACTCAAATTAATAATTTATCACTATTAATTATTTCTATTAAAAAAGTTGTTTTTAAATATAATTTAGCAATTTTCCATATTTATCAGAATATGAAAGTTATCCGAAGAGTACCAAAATATCACCATAG
Organism: Viscum album; assembly: GCA_963277665.1. NCBI lineage: Eukaryota > Viridiplantae > Streptophyta > Magnoliopsida > Santalales > Viscaceae > Viscum > Viscum album. The sequence continues at coordinate 694,801,256 of OY728152.1, forward strand.
GCTAAATTCGATACTCCGAATCCAAAATTGAAGACCATTTTTGCAAAATAAAATTTACAAAATTTCAAAAAGTGGTTATTACTATTCCTAATGGCTAGTTTTAATAATATTTTAATAGCATATCGTTGTTTAGTGAAACTTAGTATTGCGTACTACACACACTATCGAGGAAGGTCATAATTGCGTGTAATGCAAGGGAAGTCAAGGATGCGTGTTGAGCAAGCTCCTTTTGGTGTAGTGTACAACACAAGACATTAATGAAATTTAAAATAATATTTTTTATAAAATCTCGGGCTGTTACAATCTAGGTTGTAGAATTATGTATGCATTCGTTCTCTGAGAATGGGATATATATAGGATCTTGATTTTTCATTATGAAATCCAAAAGTCCAAGTAAGAGTTATTGGATCATCGGGAGAAGTATTTCCATATAGAGACTCTCCATATTCTAATTTAATCATGATGTTGGAAAAACATTAAAGTCTTATAAACTGTAATGATAATATCCTTAATGTGTGAACATAACTATTAAACCACATACCAGTGGAGATTAGCATCATCAATGCAATATAATTACCACATAAATTCTCTCTATAGAAAATTCCCCTCCCCCCACAAGGGGATTTTATTCACACTGCAGATCATGTTTGTTGTCCTAAAAATGAAAACATCAATATTCATCTATTAACCAAATCCATATAAATTCTAATGCAATGAATAACAGAAAATATAAAGCATTTAATTTTCTAACACCAATTTAAATTATCTGTAGAATATATAAACCAACGACCAACACAAAATATAAACCAACAAAATTATCAACAACAAATATCAATCAATGAAAAAACCAACAGCAAATATAAAACCATTAAATATAACAACACCACTTTTAAACCCACTACAATTACCAGTCCCAATTATAATAGAAAAAATCTAGTTACGAGCACCAAATATAAAGCCTTGAAATAACCAAAAACAAATATAAAACCAACGCAACTGACAACACATATTTTAAACCCATTGTAATTACCAACATAAATTATAATAGAAAAAAAACCAATTACCAGTATAAAATGTAGAGAATTGAAATAACAAATACCAAATATAAAAACATTGGAACATCCAATACCACCTTTGAACCCACTATAATCACAAACATCAATTATAACAGAAAACCCCCAATTATTAGTGGAAAATATAATCCTTTGAAATAACCAACACCAAATATAAATCCATTGAATCTGCCAACACCAATTCTAAACCCACATCAATTACAAAAAAACAATTATAAAAACAAAACTATTATTACCCAAATAAAATATAAACATTTGAAAAAACCAACAACCTATATAGAACTATAGAAACCAGAAACATTGCTTTTAAACCCACAAAAATTTCCCACATCAATTATAACATCAAACCCACAATTACCACCAGAAAATATAATCCATTGAAAAAACCAAAACCATATATAAAACCATTGCAACTATCATCACCACTACTAAATAAACAACAATTAAAAATAGAAATTATAATAGCTAAACCACAACTACCACTTGAAAAATAAAAACTAATTAAATGGCCATCTCGATGTATAAAACCAATGAAACTTCCAACAAGACTTTTAAACCCACTATAATTACCAAGGAAATTTTCAACAGAAAAACCACAATTGCCTCCATAAAATATACTCCATTGAAATTATAATAGAATAACCAAATGAAGAAATTTTCATAGGAATAAAAAACTATCATTAATGTGGGAAGTACAACAGTTTAAAAACCAATGATCTAGAATTTGGAGATGAGTAACATCCATTAAAGTGGGATGTATAGATGTTTGATACCATCCATACCATTTCAATTTCACTCTAATTTCAGATCCATTGTACTATACTGTTAAACTTGTTGTCCTCATTGTATCAGTAATGATTCCACTAAACAATTCCTTCATCTATATGAGGTTTCATTAAAGCTGTATATAGGGTTTGTAATGAAAGTGTGCTCCATATAAATGTGCATTTCATCAACATCGTGTTATGATAGGTTCTTGGTATACCCTTGATTTGTTTCTATCATCTCAATGAGAAAAAAACTATTATCCCACAGACTTTTGATTCATCCCCCTGTTGGGGACTATCTTCCACTATAAATTGTAGTGTTGGTGTAGTCGTCTCTATGTATTCATATTTCCACTATTTGATTACTTGTTCAATAATTGTTTTTGCATGTTTCGTATAAATAGTATTCAGAAAGATAGTGTATTTGAAAATTAATTTAATGTCAAAGAGGATATAATTTATGATTTTTTATGCATCTTTTAGTTAACTGACAATTACTCTAGAACAAATGCGAGGCTACCTGGATTTATTGCAAAAAAACTATTTTTTTCAATATCGAACTCAAGCATAGTCAATTTAATATTACATATATTGATGGGGATGATGAATTTTTTATTCAACTTAATTTCTTCATTTATGGGATTCTTTATCAAATAGTCTTTCAAATTATTATTTTTCCATGATATAATGATATGATAAATTGAATATAGTGAAACACAATATTAATTAATATATTTAATACATCAAGAAGATAGATAATTGTAGACTTACTAATGGAAAACTTGTAATCATAGTTTCTTTATCATCGAAAATTCTGGTCGTCTTCCATAATTCACACTTGTTTATTATAATCTGAGTATAGACATCTATAAAATGATTTTAAGAAAAAAATAATGGAGGATGTGAGACTAAAATAATGTTACATTATAGTTTGCTATGTAAAATTATGACCACATAGATAATCATCATGAGTTTGGTGAAATGATGGAAAATTTCATCTATTCCAACTGAATACCAGATGTTCTCAGCAACTCAAACATATCGAAAACATTATAATAAAATTAAGATATAAGAAATAATTAAATTTTTAGGGAATTGAATTGAAATACTTTAAATTATTGGAAGACATTCCATCCATGTTAAATCCTGAAAATATTTTGTAGCTGCTCACAGTCTTTTTTCCGTATGAATCTACTCGGATGGACCCATTTATGAATTCCAAGAAGACTTGTGACATCTTTTTTTGGTTTTGTTATTATTGAAACATTTCCTACCTGAATAGTGTTTTCCAGCTGACTTGGTCGTTCTAATAATGTTTTTCATACTACTATTCTTATTATTATGTACAGATCTTGATTCTAATAATTGAAAACCAATTTCAATTTGTTCCTATCTAGGGACATGCCATTTCTAATTATTGATATCATTTGAAGACTCTTGGTTTATGTATTTCTAGTTTTGCTAGTTTGATGTACATGTGTGGGTTGTTCACCATCTTCTTGAAGTTATTCTACAGGCTCCTCAATCCCATTTTCTTTGGCATCTAGTTACCGGTTTTCTTTTTTCCGTTCATCATTTGGGGGAGATGCGGATTTTTAGGAGTATCCTACTGCATTAAATCATTAATTGTACACTCTATCTGGGTTTCCTTCTTGATAGAATGATTATGTTCTGTTCTACCTTTTCTTTTTCTTTCCTCCATTCTAGATTTCACACTTACTAACAACATTAGTATTTTCATTTTTTCAGCATATTTTTTAAAAAATTACATCCATTGGTGGTAGTTTTTGATTTAGGGATGAATTTAATTTTGCACGATGTTTTATTATGTCATCCTTTGGTTCCCCCTCTTCATGTTGTCCACTATGATATTCCATAACCACAGGTGGCTCCCCATTTTCTCCAACTTCATTATCCATTGGTGTATCCTCATCAATTTTTTTAACTATAATATTTTTTTGACTTATTCATAGTATATAATTGTATTAAATTAATACTGTTAAGTGGTAAACAAACCTTTGTAGTTGCAACTTGATCAACCGTCAATTTCATTAAAGATGCATCAAAATCCGAGAGGTTCCACTTTGTGGAAGGTGGATTAGTTTCTTGGTCATTACCTTTCACTATTCCACTTCTCTCACAATAACAATACTATAATAACAAGAAACAAATAATGTGTATATTATATATATAATTGAAAATTAATATCAATGAGTGACACATTTTGATTGAAAAATGTATATTTTAAACTAATAACAGACACTTTATGTTATACTGGTAACATCATATGTCTGATTGAGGTGAGATTGATTCTTACATGTCAAAAATTACTCATGGATAATTTTCCAAAATTATCAAAACAATCAGAATGTGTTTTATATGTTTTCAATATTTCACTTGTTCTTTGTAGTTATATTAATGTCAATTTTAAATAAAAAGGCACATATGGATTTATACCGGTCACACTGTTCATTGTATTGAGGTGGGGTTGATTCCTACACATAAAAAATGACTCATGGGTCATTTTGTTAAATTATCAAAATCATATAATGGCAATTTTATGGTTTCCATTATTCTAGAAGTATTTTAGTAAAATTAATGTCAATTTTAAATATAAAGAGACACATTGTGTCATATTGGTCAAACTGAATATCTAATTGAGGTGAAGCTGAATCCTATACATAAAAAATTACTTATAGATCATTTTCATAATGTATCAAAACAATATGAATGTGTTTTATTAGTTTTTATAATTTCAGTTTTGTTTTTTACAAAAATATCATTTCACATTGGAAGCATTCATTTTGATTCAAAATAGTCTCATCGTGCATCAGTTGGATACCAAAATTCATTAGACATGTCACAAAGAACTTATGAATTGTTGTCCAAAATTAAGAAGACAATCAGAGTGAGTTTTCTTGTTTTTTAGTGAGTGACACGTTTTAAGCTAAATTTCAATTTGAAACCGATAGAAGAACCTTTTAGACATATTGGTCACACCATTTGTCAAATTTAGTTGTGGATGATTCATATACATCAGAATTTACTGGTGGATCATTATTCGTAAAGTATTAGTATAATAAGATTGAATTTTATTAGTTAGCAGTACTTCACTTGTTCTTTTAACAAAATTTATTTTAAATTTTAATTAAAAATACATGCCCAAAGTCATAACATTCACACCCTGCATTGGATTTATGTGTGGTTGATTCCTACATGTCACAAACGTCTTATGAATCATTTTCATAAAGTGTAAAATCAGTCCTAATGACTTTTCACAATTTTCAGTATATAATTGTTTTAATAAAAATACTATAAATTTTCAATCAAAATAAACACATTAAGTCTTACTAGTCACATCTTTATCCTCTTAGTGTACATTCTTCCATCAAATATGCTTCCCCTTATTTTCAAAATTAATCAATATCATCATGAGAATATGAGTATTTTCTAAAATCATGGTAGTACTGACAAAATATATATACCCCAAGGATTAATATGTATTTTAAATTAAATATAAATTGTTATAAAAAATACCTCTTCAGGGATGCTGGTTTGTTCATGGAAAATGATGTACTTTAATAATTTGCAATCATAATAACCATACTCTTTTCATTTTTTTTATTCTTGACACTCTAGATACATTGTAAAAAATAAATGATTTTTATATTTTTTGGATAGTGAAATATTATTATATATACCCTGATATTTTACTAGTCGTAGTACATGTGATGTTTCTTGCCCTTTTACCCTGGTCTCATTCAATTATGTAAACGATATTTACGCATCGCCCAATGATTACATAATCCACATTAAATGATAAAATAAATTATATAAATAGTTTTTTAGTCCTAAAATGTTGGATTGAGTGTTTTAGAAAATAAGATACTCCATTCTGTATGTTATATTTACTAGACATCCATGCATTGAATCTAGTAAATATATCTTGGGTGTATCCAAATTGGCAGCAATGAGAATCCAATACTGCCTAAGAAAAAAAAGAAAAAGTAATGAATGAAATTAAAATATATTTGATATTATTAAATTGTATAGTTTTACCAATAAATCAATTGTATTAATAAGTGGCTGTCATCCGAAATTTTGTTATTAAATGATATGAGCAGTCCTACCACTATTTCACCAGCATTATTGGATTCAATTTTTAATTACATTGTAGAGGTTATTATGAGGACTAATGAATCCAAATTTTCTTCAGGGGGAAATCCATTCAATTATATTTAATATATACACCTACAAAAAATATGGATTGTATTTAGTCATAATTATCATAGTTTATAGGCTTTTGGAAAATCAAATCAGGAAGACATACCTCGTGTATATATTTATAACTGAGCCATATAACCAATCATACTCCAGGATTTCAATTACATTATCAACACTAATGAATGATGGATCTATTCATATGTATATATTTTCATCAAATAATATTTTGCGAGTAACACCATATATAAAAAATTTACTCACATGATCCTGCACTGATAATAAATGCAGATTTAGAACAGGTGGTTTTAAGGTTATTTCAGTAGGCTATTTCGATCGGTTGGATGTTACCTGAGATGGTTTTGAGCTATTCTTTATTTTCACTACATTCAATGTTTCTTTCTATAATAACATTCATTGGTTTAGAAATATAATCATTAAATTTTAAATGTCTGTTTTGAATAATTAATTGGAAATTAATACCTCTTTATCTACTATTTTTTTACATGTTTTGATAGCCACGTAAAGAATGTTCCAAGAGCTTGATCGAACTTCTAAATATCCTCATCAATAATAGTAATAGGTATATTAGTGATTGGATCTTGAGCCACGTTAATCAATATATTTACATCACCTATTGGATGTTTACTGCTGTGTAGCATGGTATTTTCGATATTGAACACTATATCCATCACTACAAGGCAATGGGTGGGTGTTTATAGATATAAATCACAGTCATTTTAAACCAATAAAATATTAGTATAGTAAAGGTATCACTGTATATATGATTCACAAATCACAAAAAAATTAAATTAACCTTGATTACCTCAGCACAGATTGGTTTTTTAGGTGAATAGATTACCTCAAAAGTGGTCAGGGTTTGGAGGGATCTTCATACGTTGGATGTTCATGATTTGCTTCTTCTATATTCCCCCTCCATCAAATTTGTTATCATATCTCTCTACCACTGGATTTTTTCTTCATGGATCAATATTCATTATCTCATCATTTTAATTTCTTCGCATTGATCCCCCAATTTTTTTCTCAAAAAATGTTCTGGGTGCCACCCCAAAACCCACACCAGTAAAGACCATTCTATTCTGGATACATCAATTCCACCGAATGAATATTTGAATCTGATTTTGGTGTTGCTGATTCCGGTGAAAATGTATGATATAAAATATAGGAAAATATGTAAACATTTTTATGTAATATATATTTAATGTAAACTAAATATATATTATCTCATTCTTATTCACGGTTCCCAGTTTTGATTGTGTGTTTTCATAATCATCATTTATTTAATTATTGAAATATAAAGGAAATAAATGAAAAGTACAAGAACCCTAAGGGGAAACCCCAGAGGTGAACCATCCATGCCTATGGTGGCCGGATGTATTGTATCCCAAGAGCGTCCCTCGAAATAGTTCAACCAACTGAGGTTTGAAAAGGATTAAATTTGAGACACTATAAATATGGGATACTTTCTTAGATGAAAAGGATAGGTGGTCCTCCAATTTGGTTCCTTCATGCCACATATGAATCACTTTTATGTTGTTACTTCTGAGCATGACCTATAACTTTCTGATGATGTAGGAAATTGACTATGGGACATTTCCTATTTTATTCAAGGAGTAGTGTAGAGTTATAGAATCTATCTAAACATCAGAGAGATGGATACTGGCCAATTAACAAACAGAAAGGCGAGTAAGGGTAGCCTTTTCTTCTTTCTGAATGGAGGATCCAAAACCCAGATCGGATGAGAAATCCCAGATGACCTAGCCTCTAAAGTCATGCATGACCCCACCACATCTGATAACCCCAGCACGGCAGCATCCATCGATATTTATTTTCATACCCCATGTCTGAAGAATCCATCACACAGAATGACCCCTACGAATACTATTGTACAGGCGTGATACAGTAACATTGAGAAGTTGTCATTGAAGACTAAGGGCCTCATGCCAGCCCTAGAAAAGTATAACAAGATTGACAAGCAGGTTACGGATCCAAGCAGTAATGGCTCTACCCGAGGTCTAGACACCCTCAAATTGTTACTTATTACAAGCCTGACATAGGTTCCAGTAACCCGTGAGGAGAAAAAACATACTATAAAGTTTCTCCTAGCCCGACGTACCCGTGCTACTAAATAATCTGTATAGAAAAGAAGAATCTTCCAAATGGAGAATCGATATAGAAGAAAACACACCGAAAAACCTAGACCTCCCATGCCCAAACGCCATAAACTTTATGATCCACACTATATTCACGACGATCATTACAACAATAACATCGTGATGCGAGGACAATCCCACATCACTTCATGTTTTCATCTGAAATTATTTCATTGTTCCTACTCGAATGGAGAATGTGAAACTTCATATGAATTTGTATCCACCACAAGAATCAGCCCATAAATCTAAAGAAGAATGATAAGCTGATACCCATAAAAATTCCTTGGTAAAAATGCACCAAAATGAGAGGGAACAAAAAAATCTGTCTGGGTTCACGTTGATGGTGATGAGGTAAAAAACATCCTTCTATTTCTCATCATGAATAGATAAAATGATAGGCAGAAACATATAATCCTCCATGAACGAGATTTTTGACACAGTGAATCCCTGAAATTTGATGACCCGCTTTCCTTTTTGTGGTTCCAAAATGAAAGGTCACTATTTCCCATAATTTATTGAGTAAGGCGCTGATGGGTTATGATATTTGAGAAGATAGAGTACCAAAAGGGATATGGGTGGTGAACACCCCGATCCCAAATCTGTATCCATCGGCTATCCGTAGACCTCACCCAAAGCATGTGTTTCTTCAAGACCTCCCATAAATATTAGTGTGTATGTAGTTAAGTGTGTCGACTAGGCTCCTGACATTGATACCACCATACTAAATGGGACATCCAATTTACACCAAAAATCCCAATGATGATTTCCATATAAGATGTCGTCCAAGATAAAGAATTATATAATCCAATCTATCTTATTGAAGAGACACATGGGCACATATACTAATGATAAATCATGAATAATGGTGACCAACAACACATTTTTACTGAATAAATCCATACCCCAATGTATACGAATAAATAGAGGGTGCAGTTTTATTTTGCCTTTGACATCATTTGAATAATCTCCCATTAAAATTATGTGAAATCCTATGTCAATCATTTCGGAAACCCTTAATAAATTTTCATTTTGTGAGTCATCATCAATAAATGAACTCCTCAAGGGATGATAAAGAATAAGTAAATTAGTCATTATTTTATTTCAATGTAAATAAATGAATTTATATCATAATGTTAGCATAATATCTCATAAAATCAGTGTCATAAGCACAGTGAAAACATGATACCACGACAATACATCGATCGATATGCATTTATGAGTGACGATTACTATGTCACTATAGAACATGGAATTGATTGGGTTAACATGTTGTCCTTGCTTATTCCAATCCACAACGTAATTGATTCCTTTATTTTATTCATTTATTTTTTTCATACACGGTTATAATACGACACTCTTGTTTTCTCTATGCTGCATGTGTTTCTATGCCGACCATTTTTTCAATTTCAAAATCATCAATATGTTCCTCCAGACCACTAGCATTGACATGTTTAGATGGTCATTGTACCTATGCACTATAAGATGTAACAATAGGTTGATTAACCTATTTTTCCTCTACACTATGAGAAACAATAGGTTGAGGGACTTATTGATCGTCTTCACTACAAGGCACAAAAGGTTGAGAGACCTATTGTTCCTCTGCACGATTAGCTATAGCAGGTTGAGAGTACTATTATGCCTGAGGATATGGAGAATTATCACATGCATAATTTATTATCTACAGAAGTGGTTAAACATTTAATTTAAATAATATAAAAGCAGCAACAAACAGATAATAATATAAGGTAACATGATTTATATTACAAAAAAAAATAGCATGATTATTGAACTCTGTTTTTCTAAGGATGAAGGTATTTGAACCCCCAATTGACTATACAAATAATATCATTGTGGTCTCCTCTAACATAAAAAACATTGTCTACATAGAGACCACTATGAAATTATTGTGATGTCCCATTGAAAGTGTCATCCTCCATTGAATTATAATGTGAAACATCATTGGTTTTGGTCGACAATAGAAAAATTGACCAGTATTGGTTTTTGGGATCTAGAACATTAAATACATGTATATCATTTGATGACATTATAAACAATTCTTCTTTGTACCATTCCATACTGAAATAAATTTTCACGAATCCCAAATCATCTATTTTAACAACTCTCCTTTTGTCATCACACATACATGGAAAAATTGGAAATTTGAATATCATATAATCCAAATCCAAATTTTTTTGATGATTCCGAGGTATGATATATTCGTATAAATTATATTTCATTCCTTATCTCTAGAAACATGCTTTGCTTCATCCGCCAATGTAACTCCATGATTATTTAAGGTACTATCATCAATATGATCATTAGTTTAGAATATATAAACATTAATTACAGAATAATTATATGATAATACATACATACTTGGTCCTCTAGAAACCCATTAAAGTCAATCTGATATTGATTCTAAATTTTTATCTGACTAATTAAATTAACGGTCCTGAAACCGTCCTATAATATTTCGATTATGTATATTTTATATCCATTTTTCATCACTTGATGGATTCAAATTCCTAATAATTTAATTGTGTGTTTCGAAACATAGGTTAACCTCTAAAATGTTCTAAAAACATAAAGGTGGGCCGGATCCTGATCTGTAATATTGACTATGACTACCTAAAATATAGATATTCCTTCACCTGCAAGCTTCCCAGTGTGATGAGATTTCAGTATACCATTTCTTTCAACAATAGATATGTATTCATCACATAAATCATTGACTTCCTCAACAATATATCTCTCTACAATACAACCATCTGGCCAACATTGTTTTTTGATATATCCTTTCAAATTTTCCATATACCATTAAATGGGAGTACATCCATCAACAATATATAGGACCACATGGTAGAATCTCTTTCACCAAGTGAATCGTGAAATGAACCATCATAGCAGTGAATATAGGTGAGAAGAAAATTCTCAATTCAAATAATACGATAAAATTTCTCTTTCCATCCTCATAAATTTCACCAGGTCTATAACATTTCTGCATATAGCTTTGAAGAAGAAACATAGCATTCTAAATGAATAACAGACATTTTTTGGAAAAAAATGAAATGTATAGCTATAGGAATTAGGTCATGCATCAAAATGTGGTAGACTTGTGGTTTCATACCCTTTAACATTAAATTGATCATTGAAAAGATGTTCTTGATATTCGATTAAAACCCATTTGGAACAATTATGTCATCCAAGATGTTAAAAACCTATTATATCTCTTCCCTAGAAAGAGTGTAAGCAGCTGGATGTTGAAAAGTACATTTTTAACCATTCACTGACACCATATCTTCTCATATTCCAATGTCAACCATGTAGAGACTAGTATTAATTCCATAATTTGTTTTTCTAGGTGCATTTTGAAGCATTTCAATGAAACTATCATGTAATTTTTTTTCAAAATGCTTGACATCAGGAAATTGTTTTATTTACAGACAATTCCTGTATGATAATTAAAAAAACTGATCTCATTATCAAACTTGTTTTCATAATGTTTTTCGATAATGTTTTACCAAAAGAATTATCCAATTCATTTAATTTCTCAAACAGTTGATCATCTATTAGTGGAGTAGGAATTGTATGTTTTTCTTAACTTCTATCTAATGATGTCATCCCAGATCATAACTTTTGTCATCAGGGTAGAAAATTGTGATTTCCTCACTGGCTGAAAATTAACATTTTTTATTATCAAATCACATTTGAGGAAAAAATTGACAAAACATAGGACTAGATTTACAACCAAAAGACCATAACAGATACAATACCATACCAAACATCAAGATCTTCCCCTCCCCAGTAGCTAAACTATGAAGACCAACTTTCAACATTGCATGACCTCTCAACAGAATGTCCCGTATAGGAATACACGGGCACCGAACCGATGGCATAGTCATACCCACTCAATCTACTAATTCTGAATGGCATGCATTGGTGAGGGCATACTACTCTGATCCACATATAGTGAATACCCAAAGAGAATGCAGGATGTATATCACAAGAGTCTCATCAAATCCCAAGACAACCAAAAATGACCATAGACAAACTCAAACCGAATAAGAATACCTCCCCAACCAGACAACAAGATCCACCATTTTAACATAATTTATGAATAATTTGATATTCCAAGAAATAGATTCCATACACATTTTAAATGAGAATTTAGAGACATGAAAATCTGGTACACTGAACATTAGACATTCAAACTCATAAGCCAGCTGATCCCAGGACTGAATGTATTCCACATGTCTAATCATCCCTTTATTGATCCCCCTACTATATAGGATACCAATGAGTTCCATTAATGATATATCCTCAAAATATCCCATAAATAGTAAATTCATTTATAATCCCATGCAACATGGATCTCAATATCAAATCTTCATTCTTGTTAGCATCATACAAAGTAACACCTAATTCCCACAATAATTTAGAATCCTTGATCAATTGAGCCAAATAAACAGCAATATCATTACCTGGTTGTTTCGGTCTTGTTAAAAGGATACATTTCAGGATGTTTTTTTGTTTCATGCATAACCATGGTTGAGTGTTATAATTTACGAACATAATCGGCCTTGTACTGTGAGTAAATCATTGAAATCCAAAAAGATTCACTCCATCTGTATATAACAAAATATGAAGGTTTCTTGGCTCGTTTCTAAAATCAGTATACTCATGATCAATTCTATTCCACCAAGGAGAGTCTATTGGGTGACGTAGTTTCACAAATTTATTTCATATGTCTATGTGCCACAGAAATTTCGGTACAATCTCTTAACATCTTTATAGGTGCATAAACCGTGGATTGATTGAAAAATACCACACAAATTTCATAGGACCATATTCATCTTTCTTGTATTGAGAAGAACAACACATTGGGTATACTCTATGTGATTTATTGTCCTTTAGAAATAGTATACTTTCATTCGGGTAGTCGGGTATTTTTTTAGAGATCATACCCATCGATGTAAGAATTTGTTTGGCATTGTATGTTCAGTTTGAGAGTTCATTATCTTTTTGGATAATTTCATTTATGAGAGAAAGTAATTATATAAAACTAGAATCACACCATATGTTGCCTGCATTATAATTATATTGTTTATTGTAGATTACAGTGATGTGTATTTAGTGCAACCACCATACAAATACATCTTTGACCAACTCTTCAAATGATTGATCACTTTTGAGAAATCACGAAGTTCATCATCCACTGTTCTTGTCATTTCCTCAATACGATATTCTTCATCGTTATCATCAGTAATCACATCCTTGATATAGTATTATTCATTTTCAACACTAATAATCATATAATATGATCCATAAAATGCATTTTTATCCCAACCACTAGATACATTCTCCTTTTGCCAGTGTTTATTCAAACATTTATATCTTAGATCTATTCCATTAGAGATCAAAGTTTCTTCCAGCTCCTCTAAACTAACTTGTATTGAATAACAAAAATATAAACATGGAAAACGTATTTTCAAAGGGTTATATTCCTGATATTATTCTTAAATTATTGAACTCTTTAACTCCTCTCCATAATGTTTTTTCAAACGATCGGAATCCAACAATTGTTTTTTCACATCCATTTTATTTGATTGAGTGATATTAGTATTTATAAAAATAAATACACAAAATATTGATATAATGTAATGGTTTCCCTAATTCAATAAAAATATAAACATAAAAGATTATGTAAAAACTATACTTCAAATGTTTAGGGAAAACTATTTAAAAAGTCACACTTGAAATCATATTAAATAAACAACCTATTACACAAATTCCTCTTTAAAATAACACACCCTTTTTAAAATAAATCAATTAGTTCCAAACACTCTTTCACAAAAAGTACAATTCATTCTCTAAACATTCATGGAAACATCGTGACCTAACACTATTAATAATTTAAAAAGAGCGACAACCCTCTAAGAAAATTTTTAAAACACTATTATCATTTTAAAGATCCATTTATAATTTTTCACAAAGACATAGATCCCATGAGATACATTTTAAAAAATTAATGGAAAACGCATTGATTCATCACAAATCAATCAGTGTTGTATGATTCCATCACAGAATTCCAACAGTTGGTGTATCAATAATATAATCTATAATAATTTGATATGGTTCTCCCCACTATTGGATATCCCTTATTCATTATTCCATTGTCCAATTATATCAATTATCCTTTACCACGACACTGGTGTCCCAACAAATATGTTCTATAGTAAGTGGACACACTCAAAACCATGAAACACTCGTTTTCCAGTTTACTACAAACACTACATTATCCCAATGATCATTGTCTAAAGCAAATTCAATTAATTATACACCCTAAGGGAAATATATATGTTTCTCACATTATGTAATATTGGTTCTTTCCATTACAAATACATCGTTGAAATTATAAAAGAATGAATCCACTTACTAGATCAAGAGTGCTCCCAACATTCCACATCTCATGTACAATGCATCTTCATGCCTCATTACGAAGGTTTATTTTCATATAATTATCTATTGGGGATTTTGCACCCATATAGGCCCAATTAATAAGATGATAAGACACACCCATCCATGACCCTAACAAATAGTACCCCCATCTCAAACTATAAGACTGAATAGATATCTCTAGGATTGAAGTCCCCCTTAATGGGGGTTTGGAACACCATCCAAGAAACATGAACCATGAAGAGTGTCAAAAAACCTATGATAGTTCAGAAAATTAGAAAGGATATAATATGAAATAAGGTAAAAAAATATTAAGTTTGGATGAGGAAAAAGTTTATGAATATTGGTGAGAAGATCAATGAAGAAAGGAAAAAAAATTGAATTGAGTTGTTGGTTATTGAGGAAGAACCACAACAAGGTCACCAACTACTATCCTATAAAGGGAGTGAAAATACCCGATTATAGAATCAAAAATTATATAACTATTTTGATTTGATTAAGAAATAATTAATTAACATAGCATTTGTTAAGGCTATAGTGATCATGTCAACCTATACAATATTTATGAATAAATTGGTTTGTGAAAAGATAAAGAAAATGGAATTGGGTACTTTTACATTGATTGGGTATTGTTCAATTATTTAATATAGAAGAAAACTAAAATTTAATGTGATCTAGCTAACATGTAAATACTACATGGAGTGAGATTATTACAACTCGAATTATGATTTAACATGTAAATACTACATTGTGGTATACACTAGGTTTGCATGATGATATCATATTCAAGGTGGAAAAGTTCAAAATCCTAGTGGAAATTCATTTTATGGACATAGAAAAAGGAAAGGTTCTTAAAATATTTTCCGGACTATAGATATGAATGGTTTTTAATTCATAGAAGTTCAAAGTGTGTATTTATTCTTAATAGTTAGTAGGGTAAGAGGTGATGTTCAATATCCACCACAAAATGAAAAATCACGATAAAAGATTAGATGATTAGGGATAATAATGATTACTATTAATCGAGGAAACTATTTTCCATAAAAATTATTTGATTTAGAAACATTAGTTAATAAATATGTCAATGAAAATGATTTATGGAGATAAAAAAGGTTGTTATTGATACTTCATGAATCTAAACCTTCATTTTCAATAAAATCAAAACTAGAAAATCATATGTCAGGATAATACTACATGACAAGAATGATGTATGTGAATGGGCCTCATACCAATAATCGAAAATACAAAAGCATTAAATCATAATATTCAATCTCAAGTATATCACCCAAGGTGAGATCATACAACAATGAAAATGGAAACAAAGATTAACAATCCCATCACCCTTGTAACTTGTATTTCCCATCGAAAAAGATATATATGACACAATAATACGAGGCATGTCATATGTTGCGACAAAACACTAATACTATTAACTAATAACTCCATAAGTACTAAAATTATAGGAAATAATAACATTTTTTCATATACTAGGATGGGTTTACATGAACTATCACCTGATCTTGCATGAGACATAACCTCTAGTAACCATCCTTACTTGTCAGAGGCAACCAACTAGACATGCGGGCATAAAAAAGCATGATGGAGTGAATATTCCCATGAATCAGAGTGAATTAATCATAGAAAAAATGACAACCAACATGAAATAAATTTATTATGCAAACAAGGACCACCAACAGTCATGATTTTTAGATGGATGTTTACCCCTTACAATTCACCACATCACCATTAATATCAAACAGTAATAACATAAGAAACAGATGAGAAAGAAGAAAAAACTCAACACAGAGTTGTGGTTCAGCACGCAAAAGAGGTGAATTCGTGATGGAGGAGAGTCGTGTGGTAGAGGAGTCCTCTTGAAGAGAGTTAGAGAACAACGGAGGATTGGCATGCGGGGAAGCAGGGTTTGCATTGGAGGGAATCATGGAGATGGAGGAGTCCGCTACATAGGAGAGGCGCCTTGAAGAGGCATCCTCTGGAAGAGGAGTGGAACACAGTAGAGGATAGTCATGAGGTAAATAAGAGGATGAAGATGGAGGAGAGGAGCATTGGGAAGGTGGGTTCATTGTGGAGTAGTTAGTGGGTGAGGAGGAGGAGGAGGAGGCAGTGACAACGATCGGATTCTGCAAGAGCATGAGTGGTGTGGGGAAGGAGGGGAAAGTTATGGTTTCTTTATAATAAATTGTGAACCTTTTGTTAGCAATAACTAAAAAGCGCTGATTAATGTATGTTTAATAAGTTCTAAAATAGAACGCCCTGAAAAATCCTGCATGTATAAATGCTTTTTTAGCACTGATAACAAAATAATGTTAATAATTTATTTATATTCTTATATATATTTATAAAACTATATATATGATAAATATATATTAATATTTATAAAATTATAATTTAAATAATTATTAAATTATAAGAAAAATACTTCTAATATTTATAATCATAGAAATATATAGAATAAATATATTAATTATATATATTTATAAGATTATATATGTATATAACTATATTTCTTTAAATTTTATAATTATTTATATGAATATATATATATATATATATTTATAATTATAATAATAAATGAATATATATATATATATAATTATAAACGTATAACAAATTAATATTTCAAATATTTATAATTTTATTAATATATATATTTAATATATTTATTATTATTCTATAATTATTTAAATATATGTGTATTTATTTATAAGTATAAATATAAATATTTGTTTTTATTTCACAATAATTCAATATATTTATAAATATATTTAAAAATATATTTATTAATTTATATGTAACATTATATCTTAAAATAAAAAATATACTTTTATAAATTAATAATTATATAAATTAATATATATATATATATATATAATTAATAAATAATTTTTAATTTTTTTTTTAAATATAAAAAATAAAAAATAAAATATTTATAATTGTAATTATAAATAATTAGTTATATAAAAAAATAATTATACAATTATAACAAATATACTTATAATTTTATAAATATATATATAATTAATATATTTCATTAAATTATTAAATTATTTAAATATATCAACATTTATTTAAGCGTATATATATAATTATTTGTATTTAGCTATAGATATTGTTATGAAAATATATATAATTAATATATTTATTAATATTTTCGAATATTTTAAATATATCTATGTTAATTTAGGAATAATAATTATAAATTTTTGTATTTATTTATAAATATTTGTATATATTTACTTATTTATAAATTTAAAACATTTTAGTAGTATAATAAATATAATAATTGTAATTTCATAATTATTTATATATTTATATATATAGTTGTATTTATCACAATAAATAAATATATTTATAAATATTTGTATATAATTATAAATATATATTTAAATATATAAAATTAAAATATATGTATATATTTATTGTAATTTTATAAATATAACAATATATATATGTGTGTGTGTTTATATAGATATAATTATAGTTACAAATAAATATTTTTAAAATTTATTAATATATAATTAAAATTTAATAATTATAATTCTAATAAATATATTTAATCAGTAAATATATTTAATTTAATTTCCTAAATAATTAGAACATAATATACCATATATATGGGTAACATGATTGAATTAATGATATACAAGATATAAAATATAATAAATAAAAAATGATCCATCAATGGACAACCTGAATAAAATGAAAAGTGTAATGTATAAATGAAGATTCATGATAATTCATAACATATAGAAACACATGATCAATATATTTATTAACCAAATTCTATGGAAACACATATATTGTTATTTATAATATAAGAAATAACTTTTTTAAAACATTATATATATATATATATATTTGAACTATTAAAAATAAATATTATTTATAAATATATGTTTTATATTTAATGTTTACAAATAAATATTATTTTTTAATATAAATATAATAAATATATATATATTAGTATTAAAAACATTTATCAGTAATTAAAATTGTGATGATAAATGTATCCTTTATCAATATTTTTTGCTAGCATTAAGGTCCCACATTTATCAGCACTTTCTACTAAGCACTTATTAAAAAAAGCACTTCCCTTACCCCGTTTTGTGGTAGTGGCGATACCCTTAAATAAAATATTAATTTTTAAAACACTAAAACATGTATGTAACCATGAAAATATTAAACTACCTCATATTTATGTGAAATCATGGGAAACAACCATTAGGTTATTTTTTAGAGGTATCTATTGACAACACGTCAATCTGACATGCAGTGTGGGCAGAATGACTCGGTAGATAGTTTTTAAAGGTATAGAATCCGTTAAAAACATGAGTTAGGGTTCAATACAAGGAAAAAATGTTATATGACCATGAAATTAGGGGAAAAAAACCATATATTTATTATTGGAATGTAGGAACTAAAAAGATGTGTTTCTGAGTTATTGTTTTCTCTGGATGCCCACATATGTGATTTTAATGTTTTTACACACTAAAACATGTGTTAAATTGTAAAAGCCATATAAAAAACCTTATATTTATTTGAAATCACGAGAAACCCAATATTGTGTTATTTTTGAGGTGTACACATAGACAACCTATCATTCTAACGTGTGGTATGATCAGAATGACTCTGTAAGCTAATTTTAAAGGTATACAAGCCATTAAATAAATGTGTCACGGGGTCAAAACTAGGAAAAAAATCTCATGGATAATAAATTTGAGGAAAATGACTGTATATTTATTTTTTTAATGTATAAAACAACGAAATTTCATTCTGAGTTATGATTTTCTATGAATGTCCGTAAAGGCATATTAAGTGTTTTAAAAAACTAAAATGATTGTGTAATGATAAAAAACACTGAAAAAAACCACAAATTGATATACAATAATGAGAAAACTACTTTTGAATTATTTCTGACGTTTCCAAGTAGAAAACATGCCAATTTCACATGTGATGTGGTCAAAACGAATTGTTAAAAAAAATTAATGGTACCAATGCCTTTTGATCTATGTTTTGGGGGGTCAATACCTTGAAAATGACATCAGATGGTTATTAAATCGGAGTATAATGATCGTAGATTGATTTTTTAAATTTAGTAACAAACAGCATGACATTTCATGTAAAGTGTTTATAGGATACTTGTAAACACATTTTTTTTATCAAACTATAAAATGTGTGTAATGATCAGAAACAAAGAAAACAACATCTTATTTATGTTACATCATGGGGAAAACACCGTTGAGCTATTTTAAAAGTGTATGAACACCTAAAACATCTATTTGATGTGATGTGTGGTTGGAATGACTTATTAAATAGATTTTATATGTACCAATGCCTTTAAAAACATGTGCTATATAGTCAAAATTAGGAAAATGACATTGGATTTACACACCATTAGAAGTAAATAACTGTCGATTTATTTTAGAAATGTAGGAATTGAAGACGTGTAATATCAATTTGTTGATTTCTTGGGATGCTCGTAAATATATTTTATGAGTGTTTTAAAAAACATAATCTTGAGCGTCACAGTGAAATAAACGAAAATGGTCTCATATTGATGTGAAATTAGGGACTGAACACCGTTATATTATTTCTTATGTGTACATACACACAACACAACAATCTGATGTGCATTCTGGTCGGAATGACCTGGTATTTGGTTTTTAAAGGTACCAAAGGATTTAAAAATGTGACTCGGGGGGTGAAAACCAAAAAAAAGTTTTTTCATTACAATGAAATTAGAATAAATCCACTATAGATTTATTTTTAAAATTTAGGAAATAATGATACCTCATTCTGTGTAACAGTTTTCATAGGATTCCCATTAACACGTTTTTAGTGTTTTTAAACAATAAAATAAGTTTGTAACCATCAAAATGAAACTGAAAGACTAAAGATTGATGTTAAATCATGTAAAATCCATAGTTGAGTAATTTTTATGAGCACAATATAAAATAGATCAATTTTATGTGCATTTTTGTTGGAATGGCTCAGTTAACAGTTTTAATTAAACCTAATCATTTAAAAGGATGTGTTATGGGGTCAAAAACATGTAAAAAACATCATTTGACCATGAAAGGTCATGTACTCCCACTGAAAGGTGATTCAATCTCGCTGCGGATGACCACACCCACCATAAGGAAAACAAGTACCTAATTCCTTATTATATGCTTGAGATTTTCTACCACTATAGATACGAGATGTGAAGTGTTGGGAACTAACCCCGGCTGAACGAAAACTCTTCTGCCCTGGAAACACGGAATCCCACACCACTACTCTACTTCGTCAGGAATCATTATGATTCCCCTCTCATGGTGATCTAGTCCAGGAAAATGTCCTCTCGACAACCTTTTCCCTCACCAACACCCCATGATATGTCTTCAACATAAATGGGGTGAGCTGGAACTAGTTCATTGGATGAAATTCCTCCTCAAAATACCTCTCCCTGTCCTCCTCATCTAGTAACAGGTCCAAAGCATATCGTAAAAGGTTCTTGAAGTGGATTCCAATCTCTTGAACAATGCATCTCCCCTGTCAACGGGAAAGAAGATCCTAGTGAATATAATACTTTGTAGTCGAAGAATGAAACTCGAATCAAAACTTGTCTTCGAACTCCTCTCATGAGATAGATGACTCCTCATTATCCCTGAGGAACAAGAACCACCAATACCTTGCTGCTCCACGCAACATCGTCACAACCAAGGACACCCATTACTTCTTCCGAGAACAGATCAAACTGAAGCCTATCTAGACCTCCTCCAACCAGTCTATCGTGACCTCATTTTAAATGGAGCCCTCATACTTCTCCAGAATCTGGCGTTGAAACTCTCAGATTGACTTACTCTGTGTGTCGTCATCGTCAACCTCTAACTTGCGACGATCTGCTGCAATAGGCTGCTAGACATTTTTTGTGCAAACCTGATAAGGACGTCGACCTAGAGCCATAGCTGTAATATAAAATACCATTAGAGCTCCTAAACATGTAATATGGAAGACTCAACATTAATTAATTAATGGTTTTCTTTTATTTATTTTATATTAATCTATGCCAAGGTATACCCATTCAAACAAAGGCACAAAGAACAATGATGCATGATCCATTCCCAGTTCTATACCTTGAAACTAGTATCACCGTGTTTAGAAGCCATTGCAAACATAATGGTCCGTATATCATATCATAGGGGGGGGAAACGCCTATTTATCCACTAGTATTTACTGTTTACCTAAATTTCCAAACATGAATGACATTGTTTCACTACCAACCTATGTAATCTCACCTTTTCCTCACTCCAAACTCCCTCTAATCCCTCATCCAGACCTCTGATACCACTATGTCACAAACACCTCCCCACAATGTGTACCCATCCTCGGCCGACCATTCGATAAGGGATATAATGACCCCTGAGTCCTGCCTCCAGTATGCCCCGGGCTGGTGACTTGCACTGACGGCATAATAAACACATAAATGGTAGGCATTACCCTCTAACAAAACACTTGTAGAACAAGTAGATAATATTGACACCAACCATCTATAACATAGAACATAAATTTAATATAAAACCCCAGTGGGCATATGTATTGTCATTGAAAAGTACTAAAACGAAAATGGGAAAAAAGCAAGTACCTAAAAGAATGTAAAACAACAACAAACACAATCCCGAACAGCTCCTGAAACTCCATGCTAGTAGAAACCATCTTGATCTCCAACATGCTCTAAGCGAGCTGAAAAACATTTTATATATACCTTGGGTGACTATAAAAGTATACTCAGTTGGATCCTCCCAGAAACCTCTAGAGAAAATGTTATGAGAGCATGCTAAAGCATAGTGAAAAACAAGTGAAACTAACTCATCACCTAAACAGGTATACTAAGTTACAAACCTCACCATGGATACACTCACTGAGTAATTCTTACAAGTATATATCATATAATAAGGAATATCAATTGTTCCCAGCTACTACTTCCCCATTGGTTTTCCTCATTGACCCAACATCGTACATCCTAAGCGTCTCGTTCCAAAAATGCTTCCCTGCAAACACCTAGTCGAAGAAACAAAGTATGCACCTCATGTATCAAAACCACTACATCCACTCAAGAATGTAGTCGTGTAGTTTTTGGGAGCCACCACAACTCACATAACGTGTATCATACGGTAGGTATTATACATCAAGCCATTACAGCCCATACACAGAGTAAGGATCATCAAGCCATCACATCATATACATGTAACACCTATAGTAGTCCATTGGATACTATATCCAGAATATATGTGTGTGAATAACCACAATACATTTTATCCCTCTACACAAATATATGAGGAAAACTAAATACAATGCCTACCAGCACAAGTAACTACCACGAGAAGAGTGTGGGGCCAATGGGGGTAGTCATCCATTCATCCTCCCACCAGAATGTTTGGGAAAGCTCCCCCGAGGGCTGAGAATCAATGGTGTCAGTTTCCCTTACTGACAAGGTTGAGTAGCTTATAGAAACGCAAAACATTCAGAATATACTATATCTCACAACCACACTATGGGATTAAAATTTTCATAGACACAAATGTAAAAAACTTCTCTCGGACTACAAGTTGCTCCTTCTAAGACTAGGAATCATATAAGAAGAAACCATTTAATGTGTTATAACACATTATTTCAATCCCTTTTTATCAGTTTCAAATTATGTTAATTAATTATTTAAACATTAATTAACAAATAACATCCCACAAAAAATTTTATTCACATCACACCCTATGTCCACTATCCTTTCAAAATAACAACTTCATCATTATGTTCTAGAAAACTCCAACCCCAGGGGTTTACATCATTTATTCAAATCATCATTACATAGTTACTTTCCCATATTCCACAGAATTTTAGAAATACATTCTATGCTACTAAACACAAGGGGGATCGACACGGTGAGTAGATGTACTACTCGTCAAGTCATTACCGCCTATCACAATAAAATAACTCCATCCTCCCATGAGAATCTTAACAAGGAAAGCATGTTCCATACCCCACACATCTTCACCTTTTCTGGATGAAGGGTAAGTTAGACCAGATGCCTTCAACAGTGGGAAAAAATATATTTTTTCAACCAAAAAGAAACAGTAAGTATCCAACAATCATATCAATAATATTCTATCATCCATAGTGTCCTCCCTGACACCCACATTCATAAACTAATGCATCTCGTTTGAGTAGGGGTCATATGATGCCACAACCAAAAGTCCTCGTTGCCCCCACATATCACAATATCCTTCCAATATTACATCACAACACATGCAACAGGAAAAAAATGATCTTAATAAATGGGATATATGCTGTTTAACAAGAAAAATCATAACTCAGAACCCTTCAAGGATTTATCAAACAAAAATACGTTTTGAACTAACTTATTTAGTTTTCAAATGATCCAAACTCAGAAAACCTTATCCGTAAGCTATCAAAAAATAATTAAACATGCTACATTTCCAATTCGATTAACATAAATTTACAACAATGAGAACCAGATTAAATTTCATGCCTATTTATTTTCTTAACCAAAAAAAATTATCAATTAATTTAGCATTATGTTCATTATCAAATTCCCTCAAGAATAAACAGCTAAACAATGAATGCATAGATATCACACTATCTTGCAAAAAAAAGAGGCAATAACATATGATAGATAATAATTTATTAATCTGGTTCCAATATTTATAATGTAAATTACATTGTGATCCAGTGGGAAAAATATGCTAACTATAAAGTTTCACATAAAATAAACGAAAAGAAATGAATACCCTACCTCAAACAGGTCATGAAGTTCATTATCTACACAATGGGTCGTGATCCTTCTCTCGATACAACTGCATCCAACCGAGGATGAACCCCGAAAGATCGATGATAAAACATACCTTATAACAATGACTGATCAATATAGAATGGTAGCATAAAAACTGAGAAGAACCAATCCGAGGTGGATTGTTTGATTATGAAACTCCTACGAAATAAAATGAAAGGTTTTAGAATCTCATACATGAGAACATAGAGGAAGAATAAGGGAAGAATATATCTTGTCCTGTTAAAAGATTTAATGGAGTGAAGGTTTAAGATACGTGTCATTTCCTATTAAAATAGTTTCACATTAAAACACGTAGTTTGACCAAGTAAAAACATCTAGATCCTTAGGAATAATTAATATAGGATTTATGGAATTTGAATCGGCCATAGAGTCCATAAAATGAGTCCTTAAATGTATTTTACATCAAATAAAATGTAAAAAGGGTGAAATTGTAAGTAGCTAGAAACATTTTTCATGAACTCAAAATTTGGAAAAGGAAATAGAATTTACCGATAGAACTCCCCATTCGAAAACACTATTCATGAACTCAAAATTTTTCAAAGGAAAAAGAGTTTACAAATAGACATCATCGTTCTGAAAACACTATTCAAGAACTCAAAATTAGGAAATGGGTATTGAGGTTACAGATAGACCTCACCATTCTGGACAACTTGTACATGAACTAAAAATTTGTCCATGTAAATAGAGGTTACCTATGGACCTCGCTGTTCTAGAAACACAGTTCACAGTCTCAAATATTTGTAAAGGATATAAGGGTTACCGATAGACCACACCATTCTAGAATCACTATTCTTGATCTCAAAATATGGAAAAGGAAATAGAGGTATCTGATAGACCTCACCATTCTAGAAAAACAGTTCATGATCTCAAAACATGGAAATGGAAATAGAGGTTACCATTAGAGGTTAGCGATAATCTAATTCACCGATGGAACTATTCATAATATTGGAAATTTGGCAAAGGAAAGAGAGGTTACTGTTAGAGGTTACCAATAGAGATATTCATTTATGTAATTTTTCATTGAATTGGAAATTTTTCAATGGAATGAGAGGATTCCATTAGAGGATATAGATAGATCTATTCTCCTTCAGAACTATTCTTCGAATTTGAAATTTGGCGAAGGAAAGAAAGGTTACCGTTAGAGGTTACTGATACAACTGTTCACTGATGGAACTCTTCATAGAATTGGATATTTGGAAAAAGAAAGTGAGGTTACCATTAAATATTACCTATATAATTGTTCACTGTTGGAACTATTCATAGAATTTGAAATTTGGAAAAGGAAAGATAGGTTACAATTAGAGTTTAAAGATAGATCTGTTCACTGATGGTCACCGATGACACGGTTCATAGAATTTTACCATTACAGTATAAACAACTATCTACCGTTATAACTGTTCACTGAACTGGTAAATTGGAAATGTGTTGGGGATAAGTCCCCTTGACCTCTTAAATCACTTAAAACACCATATTTACACAAAGGTATGTACTAGAGTGGTCCGGGACATAACAGTAACCATTACCTTTTATGATTAACCACAAGTAAATCAATTTTGTTTCTCAAACATGGTAATTAAATTTTACTAACATCATATTAAATTTTCATATAAAAATTTGGTGACCATATTATAAATTATCATTTATCCTGATTTGTAATAATTAATCAATTTTAAAAATTTCAATTCATTTAATTTCAAATTTTTTTTATGAAATTAATCACACAAATGAGAGGGGGTGCAAATATGGATGTGATTTGGATATGTATGGGACAAATAAAATTTTGTAATGTTTGATGAAGATAAGAGATGGTTTCAATATAATATATGGGGTGATTTCCACAACTAATGTTTTTTAAATGATTAAATAATACACAATTTTTTATCGTGAAATTTTTATCCATATTTTGTCATTATCTAGACAAATAGATATAAGGTATAAATATAGAATTATGATGTGAGTTGGAAAATTGTTTAGGTCATTTTTAACTGTCTGGAACCCTACCCACAATTTCTACCCCTCTTGGGACGACAATGTGAGAAGGGAGATAATGTCCCCCGACTCCCACCTCCAGTATGCCTCGGGTTTGTGAGTTGCACTAAGGGAATAACAAACACACAAATGGGAGGCATTACCCTCTAAGAGAATAGATTTAGAAGATAGATATATGATAGAGACAAACCATCTACATCTTAGAACTGGAATATAAAATAAAACCCAAGTTTAAATATGTAATTTCTTGAAAAAGTACTACAACTGATTGTAGAAATATTACTAGTACACATATGAAAGTAAAACAACAGCAACCACAAGCCTGAACAACTACTGTAACCCCCATCTAGTATAAACAACCTTGATCTCCAACATGCTCCAATTGACCTGAAATTAGTTTATATATACATAGAGTGAGTGTAACAGTATACTAAATAGGATCCTCCCTAAATCCTCTTGTGAAAAATTAATGAAAGCATGCTAAAGCAAAGTGAACAACAAATGAAACATAGTTGTCACCTAAACAGGTATACTATGTTCCCAGTCGTACTATGGATACTCTACCCATTTAACACATTCATGAAAATATCATATAATAATGAATATCATGTTTACCCCGCTACTACATCCCCACTGATTTTCTTCTTTTTCCCAATGTTGTACACCCTAAGCATCTCTCTCCAAAAGGATTGCCCACAAATTCCTGGGTGAAGCACCAAAATTTGAACCCTGTGAAACAAAACCACCACGTCCATAAATGAAACTAACTAGGTAGTTTCCATGAGCCAATACAGGTCGCATAACGTGTATCAATCCTCGGGTATTATACCTCCAACCATTACAGCCCATACACAGAGTAAGGATCCCCAAGCCATCAAATCCTATGCACGTTACACCTATAGTAGTGCATAGGATACTATATCCGGAATTTATGTGTGTGAATTATCACAATCCATTACGTCCCTCTTCTCATATATATGGAAGTACTAACTTTTTTTTCTACCAGCACACGTATCTAACATGAAATGAGAGAAGGGCCATAGGGTGTAGTCAGCCCTTCATCCTCCAACCAGAATATTGGGGAAACCACCACTCAAGGCACCTAATTCCCGCGGTGTCAGTTTCTGTACTGATTGAGTGGTGTTGCATATAGAAACACAAAAAGTACAGAATATATTATTTCACAGAAGCACACTATTGGTATAACATATTCCTGGACTCAACATCAGGAAACTTCTCTCAGAATCCGGGAAACCACTTCTAAGACTATGAATCTTATAATCACAGAACCATTTAAATAGCTTTAATACATTAATTCATTCCCTTTTTATTAGTTGAAAACTACATTAATTATTTATTTAAACAATAATTAACGAATAAAACTCCACTTTAAGTTTTAATCACATCACACCCAAAGTACATTATCCCTTTAAAATTACAACATCATCATTATGTTTCAGCAAACTTCAAACCCATGGGTTAACATAATTTATTCAATTTTTCATTACGGAATTAAATTCCCATATTCCCATGCATTCTAGAAAAACATTTAATGCTACTAAACACAAGGGGATCAAAACGGTGAGTAGATGTACTACCCATCGAGTCTTTACTGCCTATAGAAAGAGTGTATTCCCATCCTCCCTTGAGAAGCTAAACACGGAAATCATGTGGCATACCCTGCACATCATCACCTCTATTGGAAGTAGGATATGTAAGACCACCAGCCTTGAGTATTGGGGAAAAAATAAAGTATATATTCAACCAAGAAGAATCAATAAGCATACAACAATCACATCCATACCATTATGTCATCCCTGATGTCCTCCCTAACACCCACATGCATAAACTGATGCATCTCGCCACCATAGGCATCATTTGATTCCAGAACCAAAATGCATTCCTGCACCCACTAATCCCAACAACCATCCATGCTCAGATCACAACACAAGCAGCAGGGAAATAATCATCTTAATAATTGGGCTCTGGGTCCTTTAACAAGTAAGAGGGTAACTCAGAACCCATCAAGAATTTATTAAACAAACACTATGTTTTGAATTAACAGATTTATTATTAATAGGTTCCAAATTTGGAGAACCTAATGATTAATCTATCAAAAATTAATTAAACATGCTTACTGCACCAATTATATTATGATCAAATTAAAACAAGGAAAACTAGATTCATTTACATTACTTTTTATCTTCTATGAAAACAATTATCAATTAATTGTTGTTTATGTTCATTACCAATTTCCATAAAGAACGAATAGCTAAAAAAGAAATCATAGATATCACACTATCTAGTAAAAAAAGAGGTAATAACATAAGATCGATAAAAAATTATTTATCTCGTTCAAATATTTATTATGTCAATTCTATTTTTATACAGTGGTATAAAACATACTAACTAAACAGTTTCACAAATAATAAATCTGAAGAAATGAATCCCCTAAATTAAATAGTTCTGTGTGTTCTCTATTCCATCAACAGGTCATGATCCTACTATCGGGACAACTTCATCAATCCATGGATTCCATGGTATGACCACACCAACCGAACCCCAATAAACATTTAGTAGAAGCATGGAGATTAAATGTTTTACACTGGAAATGACAAATTGTATAAGATGAACCCCAAAAGAATGACTATAAAAAATACCTTATATCAACAATTGATTGATACATCTTGGTTGCATCAACACATAGCAGAACCAATCCAAGGAAGAATTTTTGATTTTGAAACTCCTATGGAATTGAATGAAAGGTTTTACCATCTCATAGCTAAGAAAAAAGAGGGTGAATTAAAGAGGGAGTTATTTTGTTCCTTTAGGAGATATAATGGAGTGAAAGTTTATGATAGGCTTGATTTACCATTAAAATAATAGCGCATTAAACAGTTTGGTTTGACCATGTAAAAATATACCAAGCCTTAGGAATAATTATAATAGGATTTATGGCCTTTGAATCAACCTTATAGTCCTTAAATGAGTCTTTTTATGTATTTTACGTCAAAGGAAACGATAAAGGGGTGAATGTTTAGGAAGATGGAAACACTTTTCGTGAACATAAAATTTGGCAAAGGAAATAGTGGTTACCGATTGACATCACAAATAGGGAAACAGTATTCATGAACTCAAAATTTGGAAAAGGATATAGAGGTTACTGATAAACCTTGTCGTTCTGGAAGCAATGTTTATGAAATCAAAATTTGGAAATGGAAATAGAGGTTACTGATAGACCTTAGCATTTTGAAAACATTGTTCATGAACTCAAAATTTGGAAAAAGAAATAGATGTTATCCATAGACCTCACCATTTTAGAAACACTATTCAGGAACTACAAATTTGGAAAATGTAATAGACGTTACCGATAGTCCTCAACGTTCTGAAAACACTGTTCATCAACTCAATATTTGGAAAATGAATGAGATGTTACTGATACACCTCAACATTTTGGAAACACAGATCATGAACTCAAATTTTGTAAATGGAAATAGAGGTTACCGTCTGAGGTTACCAATAGAACTGTTCACCGATAGAACTGTTCATTGAATTGGAAATTTTGCAATGGAAGAAGAGGATACCATTATAGGTTATGGATAGAATTTTTCACCTTTATAATTATTCATAGAATTGGAAATTTTTCCAATGAAAGAGATGATACTGTTAGAAGTTACTGATAGAAATGTTAACCTTTGGAACTATTCATAGAATTTTAAATTTGGAAAAGGAAAGAGAGGTCACTGTTAAGGGTTACCCGTAGAACTATTTCCCGATCGAACTATTCATAGATTTGGAAATTTGGGAAATGAAAGAGAGGATATCGTTAGAGGTTTCTGAAAGAACTTATCACTGAGGGTCACCGATGACACTGTTCAGAGAATGTTTCCGTTTCAATGTTCAAAAATGTCTATTGTTGGAACTGTTCAACGAACTAGAAAAATGGAAATGTTTTGGAGATATGTCCCATTTGCCACCTAAATCACCCCAAAACCCATATTTTATCAATGTAATGGACCAGAGAGATCCATGGAATTACATTAGATACCTCTCAAAACATTCTCATCCATGAGAATTCAAAACCCACATAAATGGAAAACGAAATGGGGTCCAAACAACCACCAATTGAGATTCCTCTCCAAAGAGAGCATGACATAAAAAATGCATCCATCTCATAACCATGAATTTTTTTACCACAAATGCTACATCGATACATGAAAATAGTTAAACATCAATCAACAGTAGGTACATAGAACGCATCTATATCTCATGTTCTCAAGTACTCACCCACATACAACTGTGTCGCCACAAGACATGAACCAATGCAATAGAACTCCCATGAAACACCTTCTCCTTGTAGTCTTGGATCCCCACTAGTCACTCCTAAGAGGTTGCATCATCATCATCATTGACATTTCCCCAATATATGACATGAGTTTCATCATGAATATAATGATGGAGCTATGATACATGGAAAATATCATGTATCTGACTCATCTGTGGTGGATGTGCTACTCGATATGCCACAGAACCAACATGAGCTAACACCTCGAAAGGCCCAACAAACCGAGGATAAATCTTACTACCACGACAGAACCATCGTTGCCCATGACGGGGAGTCACCTTCAGAAACACATGATCATTAACATTAAACTCTAACAGTCTCCTTCTCTTAGCAACATATGATTTATCATGATCTAGAATTTTCTTCATCTTATCACGAATCATCTGAACCATCTGTGTAGTATTATTCTCTAGTTACGGTCAAATAATGGATGAATCGCTGCCCCCAGTCTAGTATAACGGAGAACGGAATAGCCGTCCATATGAGGTTTTGAACAGTTTCATATCGATGGTGGAGTGAAAACTATTATTTAATGTGATTTCTTCCAAGGGTAAGTGCCTCATCCATGAACCTCAAAAATCAAGAACAGAAGAGCATAACTTTTCTTCAATTGTCTAGATGGTTCGCCCTGTCTGACCATCCATTTGAGGATGAAAAGAAGTGCTAAGGCATAGTTTAGAACCAAAATCATGTTGGAGTCCTCTTGAAATGCCATGACAGATTTACACAAAGTTGGTGCATTATTTTAATACTTTGGCATGATTACAATGAATCAAGTCCTGAAGGACTGATCAGTTTACCTATCTTGGAAAATATATTACCTACGTGAATGTTACATCACACATCAGAATTTTCAAAACAACATAAATAATCTTTCACAAACGTCATTATTCCCTTGGCTTAACCCTGTATAACAATCACAATACACTTTGTGGAAATCTAGAAAAATGTAACATAGAAAGGGGTGAGCTCGGATGCTCATTAAGGATAACAATACAGTAGAAACCTTCATAAATAAGCATAAACATTTAAGGCAATTTATAACTAAAAGAATGGCCTTATAAACATGAACTTTATCATAATATGGAAAAAATAAAATGAAGTAATACCATTTACTTTTTAACATGGATATTATACTAGTCGAATAATCACAAGAAATATCACTAACCACATTCATAATGATGGAATGCATAATTTCAGACTATCATAACAACATAGTCAAGGCCTTGTGCCATGACTAAAAATTAGATTTTGTCAAGTCCTTGTGCCAAGACACTAGTTTGTCTCATGAGACCTACCGATGCATCAAAGAGCTATAGCAGGCCCCACTAGTCACATATTAAGTCTAATGAATTCTCCATATAAACAGGTATAAACATAACATAATCATTTGTATTAAAACTAACATATGAAATGTCAATACATTATCTTTAAACCAGGAATGGTATAAAAATAACACATCCACAGTCAAACATATCACAAAACCTTCAATAAAATATGAATGTTTTGTATCATAATAAATTAACTTCATATATGCATAAAATCCATCAATGGATGTTGAAATAAATGAAATACAAACAATTTGATAGAAATATCTCTTTTTTTGAAATCATTTAAATTTCACACATTTATAAATGAAGTAATCTAAAATAGATTTTTTATTCAAAGTGTCCCATATCACTTTGAAAAATTTGAAAATAAATATCATTTAAAAACATTTATTACCATATAAATAAATCCTTCAATTCATTTTTATAACATGAACATGATTTGAAATGATTTAAAATGATAAATAATAAAACATTTAAAATTCTGATCTTGATAATTAGTACCTTTTTAAAATATTCATTTTGAAATCATTTTAAAATCACATAATTTTAAAATAAAAAATTTACATTAAAAATATTCTTATAAGATTTTTTGGGAAGATTTGAAGATTTTATAATGGCAGAAAATAGCCGCACCCACCGTATAATTTATATATAGAGATTCTTACCATAATTCCGTGGAAAAGGTTAAAAAGGACCTTGTTTGTAAAATGACGGAAATATTCCGTTATAAACATCTTATAAAAAGAAAAAAAAGGGTATAAATGCCTTCAAACCATAGTATGTAAAATGGTAAGAATGATTTGTAATTAATTTTTATGAAACATGGATGTGGATGACAAAGAGGACCCAGTAGATAATTGCGTATAAAGAACGTCAGATAGTGAAGAGATTGTGAAATAAACCCCTACCAATTTTGTAACTTACGAAACATACACTGCATGAAAGAGGAATCATATAATGAATATGGCTATACACATAAATAAAATTGTATTACACAAATAATAAAACAATGGTAAGTACATACACCACACAAATGGTAATAGTCACAATATGACATGAATCTCACGGGAATAAGGAGTGAGATGAAAACGCCTTACCTTGCACTTTTCATTAGTTGAGGGTATATTTAACCTCCTATATAAAGACTATAGTATGTTATTATATAATAACAGAACCATATTAATATTTATGATATCATACATTATTCATTAATTACTTTATACTACCCGTTTATTTATAATTCCCATGTTATATTAATATTTCGTGTAATAATTGCTTTATTTATCATACGTGTTTTAACTTGTTACTCTTGATTGTATCACGTAGATCATGATTTAAATACAACCATAATATAAAAAATTATTTATATATAATATATTTTTAGAATATAAATATGAATAATAGTCATATATATATGAAATGTAAAACACCATTTATGGAGACGGTAGTCCGTACGCACGCATAAACGTTGTTTCTGTTTTCATATATTACTGAACGGATGTAAGTGAATAAGATATATGTAAGTACATAAATACTTTTATCAATATATATATATACAGTAGAAATATTATGTAATATATTACATAGTTATTAGTAATATATATTTTTATAATCGTCGATGAATTGCGAACATGGAAATGAATCTCATCACGTCAGGGAGACGGTAATCCGTATGTACGAACGAGCTAGAATATCATTCTTATGATAATAAAATAACATAAAATTGGATGGTATATCATAAATACATAATCCTTATCATGTTATATTTATTTTTTATATCAAATACACATCATTATTATACCCATACAAATAATAATGTATTGGATAATAATTACACCATGGCGTGGAGAGGGTATGTCATACATACACACGTATAGTGACATGAAATTCAAATGGTGTATAGAATAATTAATTGTGTGGTACCATAATTATAATAACATCAAAATATATATAATATATAAGAGTTATTATTTTATAATTGAAACAACAAAGAAAAATGAAGTGTAAGATGAAAGGAAATTGAAAGAGGGTGGTGAAAACATTACCTATTCTTCGGGTTCTTCTATTTTATTTCATCAAAAGGGCTCCTTAGGTTGGATTTCTGATCAATATAAGTCCTCTAGGTCGATGTGAGGGATGTTTAGAGAGTATTTAGGCAGGGTTTGGTGAACAAAAAGACTTTTATGGTATGAACTAGAGAGAATGGGGAGTACCCTTTTATGAGAGGGGTGAAGGGTACCTTAGGAAAAGCTATAAATATTATTTTATAATAAATTCATATTCTGTTTCTAATGGCTCAAAAATGGATTATTTAAAGGTTATGGTGCTGATGGGTCGAAATCATTTCAACCAAAAGATTTTAGACAGGTTTGGGTCACTATATTAACCTTATCGAATAATTTTAACTTGTAGTTAATTAGTTTGATATTTACCATGTCACATTGTATTTTTATATTATATATCTAATAAAATTTCTATATACATCCAAGAAACCCCCATGTTGTCAATTAATGATACATATATCATGATATAAGTCCTTTGTTCGAACCATATATTTATTAATTCGGATCAAATTTATTTAAGAAATCCTAACATGTGATATTAACCAATCAAATTCCTGGATGTCATCAAAACTATAAAATTATATTTATTTTATCTTTTATAATACTAATTATTTGATTATTTCATTAATAAGGAAAATATTCCATCGTTATTGTGTCAAAAATAAAATTAATAATTCAATGCCTAAAAAATTATAAATAAAATAATATTATTTAGGAAAACTTTTTATAATTATAATGAATATTTATGGTCGAAAATATAACATATATTACCTAATGTAAAAAAAAATTTTCTAAAAGATATATGATTTTGTCATTTTTTTATTTACTTTAACATAATTAATATAAAGTGTCAATATCACTTACAAGTAGATCCATGGGGTACAAAAACCGACCCAAATATGCCCATGGTCGGATATGTATCAACAAAATAGGGTTTGGACACGTTTTAGTGTAATATAATATTGTTATAATATTAATGTTTTACCCTTAGTTACCAGATTTACCCTTTAACCATGGTAAATAAAATATTTATCGAAATAATTATTTAAAATTTCTAAAAATAAGAGTTACCTATTTACACAATTTGGAAACCATGATTCCAACTATGGAATCAATTTTTCAAAATTCAAAACATAGAAGTGGGAGAAATTAATTTAAAATTAATTCCCACTATCAAAACAAGAGGCATGTTTTTAAGAAATAATAATTATCAAAAGATTGACACTTGATTATGTCCGTTTTAAATGTGAAATTATGTAAATTGAAAAAATTGTATTAAATGGTAAATATATATTCTAAATATACTTTAAAAACACTCATATTCATAATTTATAACTATTAATTATTTTGATTAAAAAAAATTTAATTAAAATGTATTAATTTTCACTATTCATCAAAATTTGAATGTTTTCAGAAAAATAACAAAATTTCACCATAGGATAATTTCAATATTCTGAATCCAAAATTGAAGACAATTTTTAATGAAAATGTTTTTAATATTTCAAAAAGTGTGTGTTACTATTCATAATGGCTATTTTGATTGGTCATGGTGTGTTAGAATCTCGTAGTTGCGTACAATGAAAGCTATTACATTAATTAAAGGGAAACGTATTTTGGAAACTTGAGGTGTTACATTCTCACCTCTTTCAATAAATTGCTTCCTCACAATTTTAAAATGTTCTTCGAAAATAATTGGTTGATAATAGAAAATACCTTTGTGGAAAACACATATCAGAAAAAGGGTTAATAAAAATATAACATTAATAGAAAGAAAGAGAAGTACAAAGATCACCTGAGATAGCCCATACTAGGATTAAATGAAAACATGGATATGGAGGAGAAAATAATTATCATGGTCTGATGGAGAGTGGTAGAAAACATGAATCAGAGAAAGTTGAATACAAGAAAATCATAAACTTGTGATTGGTTAAATGGTGTTTGACTCCCTAGTAGGAAAAGTTAACTAATTTTTTTTTTGTTTTAGGATAACTTTAATAACGGTGAGGAATTTATTTTGGAGATTTCCTAAGAACATACTGAAATATACATACTTGTCATGTAGACTTTCATTATTTAATAAATTTTTATCACAAACCCATCATTCACCCCAAATGCTAATAGAAATCAAAAATATTCTATTTATCCTAACCGTATTGGGTTCCAAAAATAAATTTATTATTCATCTATTAGAACATTAAAAAAACTACAATATACACTCCTAGGACATCACATAGTCTAGTGGTAGGTGATAAATCCTAATTTCACTATGTTTGTGGGTTCGATTCCCGCATCTTTGTCCGACGCGACGGGTTGTCACACGGTCTGCGTGTTGTCCTTTTTATAAATATCCAAAAATAACATTTACAATAGTATATATGGTAAAATATAATCCATTCCAACCATTATATTTATCCAAAATACTTCTGTAAACTCTCAGTCCAAAATTTATATGAAAGGTACAAATAATGAAGATCATTTTTACCCCATAATAGCATGTGAATACCTTCAACATGTATTCTTTTAAAACACCGAGACATCCTAAATTATGATAAAAGCTAATTGAATACATTCATGATCCCTTATTCCTTATAGAATAATGGATATACATCATCAGTCTAAAAATGATGTAAACTCCAACAATGATCTAATATACAAATCTTTAATATGTTTCAAGGAAATCATGAATATCCAATATAATTTACCCAAATAAAAATATCTTATTCCAAAATCAGAATATCAATATTAGGACCATATTAATGTTTATATTTCCATCAACCAAGTAATTTCCAAAATGTTTATCTCACTGTAGAGTCACCTTTCTTAGTACCAAAAAATCTGAAATTTTCAATAAAATAGTACTGCAGTACAATCCTTATTTATTTCCAACACATCATTGATATAACAATTAAATTAAATAATTCCAAAATAACATCATAAGAACACTAGTCATTCATCTTAATCATTGGTAGTATCATAACTTGATTATTATCCAATAGAATCATTTTCGGGATAGTCTGATGACTGAGACATTGGTTCGCGTAGTGTCCAAACTCTATGCAGATTAAGCATTGTACATTTGAAACCCTTTTCTTACAATTGCAATCATGTAATTGGTGTCCTTTTCCTTCACACATATTAAATACTCCCATTCCCTTAAACCATTTTCCAAGGTGATTCATTCCACAATTATCACATATTGGAAAATTCTTATTTACCTTCATCCATTTATCTTTCCTTCCCTCTACCATCCTTTCCTTCTCTGGCATCCCTTCAAAGCCATAGGACTCCAATAATTCTTTACATATATTATAAAAACATTATAATATTTATTAATATGATGATTATACATGGGAGACTAATTCCCTTCTAAATTCTAGCTTAAGAACATGAATGTTATGATCTATCCAAGATGCACCAATAAAGGATAACTATGGAGCTCTATGAGAACAGTCATGTGTGACTTAAATGGAACAAAAAAACATCCATGATACAATACAAGGTTTTGTTCATCCTCAGTTCAAACATCAGGGGCCTCGCCATAAACAACTCAGTCTCTCTAGACCTCCCACTATTGATCCCCCAACATTGACTCTTCCACCTTTTTCATCAGGAATTTCTGTACTGTCATATAAAAAAGAAAACCTATACCCACTACTTCTCCCATATCAAGATAAAATGCTGATAGATCGTCCATTACTCTCTAGGAATCACCTTATACACACAAACCATCACTACGTGACTTTCGACTCAGAACATCTACTACAAAATTCCCCTTCACATGGTTATATGATATCTCGACGTCATATTCCTATAATAACTACATCTATCCATCATATCATATGTTCATGCCACGCTGGGATAATACATAATTCAATCTCTTATGGTTAGTGAAAACCACAAAGGGCTAAAAAATGAGGTAATGTCTCCACAACATTAGTGCAAACACCACGACTGCCAACTCAAGATCGTGGGTGGAATAGTTACATTAATGGGTATTCAACTACTGAGACCCATAATAAACATCTAACCTCTACTACATGAGAACACATCCGAACCCCAGATGTAAAGCATTGAATAAAACATCAAACTGAACTCCCTCAGCTGGAACACAAATAGCTATAGAACTTACTAATGTCTTCTTTAGATACTCGAGAGCTTCCTGACACAGATTAGTCCATATAAATGACTAATCCATTCTGGTCAATGATGTCATACGAGTCACAACACGTGAGAAATTGGATACAAACCTCTTGTAGTAGCCTGCGAGATGAAGGAAACATTTCACCTCTGAAACTGTCTTGGGGGATTCCCAATACACAAATGAATATATCTTTAATGTATCCCTAACTACTCCATGTTGGGAAACAACATTCCTCTTGAAATGGAATTATCAAGCCCAAAACCGACACTTCTACAACTTCCCAAAATAAGATGTTGACGGAGTACTCTCAAAATGTCATGTTGATGCTATGCATGCTCCTCCTCTGCTATAGAGTACACAAAGATTTCATCGATGAAACCTCGCACGAACATATCCATGAACTCACGGAAGATGGCATCCATCAATCCCATGAATACTACTAGATCATTCATCTTGCCAAATGAGATTACAAAAAACTCATAATGAAAATGACAACTGCAAAATGCAGTCTTCGGGATATCCACATCCTTCACACGCATCTAATCATATCATGGTCGCAATTCAATCATTGAGAACCAAAATTCACCGTTTAGATTATCGATCAAATAATGAATTTTCCAAATAGGATACCGATTAAATATTTTCACATTGATTAATTGACGATAATAGACACAAAACCGTAAAATGCAACCAGCCTTCTTAAAAAACAAAAATGGGGCACCCCACAGTGACACACTTGGATGAACAAAACCACACTATAATGAAAAAATCATGCTGTATAAGTAGATGTCATTACTCAGAAGTGGCCATCCTATATGGATACATAGTGATAGGAGATGCTCCGGGTTGTAGATTGATCCCAAACTCGATCAATCATCGAGGGGGTAATGCTACAACCTCTTCTGGAAGGACATTAATTAAATCTTGTACAACCCTAGGAAAAGAAAACCACTGAACCTCTAATGAAATAAACATCATCTCATGCATAATGGATGATAAGGATGGAATAGGCCTATGACGCATCCAATGACCTCGCTCACCAACAAACACCAATGGCTCTCTATCCGCTCCAAAGAAAACTACCTTCTTTATGAATCATTCCATGACAGCTTGAAACGAATACAATAATTCCATGCTAAGGATGACATCATATGGATGTATTCATAAACATTACCAATCTTCTGAGAGAAGTATTTCCCCAATAGTAGAACAAAATATCTACATACATCATACAAGTCAGCTCGACCAGAAAATTGTGTAGTCATCACCAAGGGAACTGGAAGCCTCTCTACCTCATGTTACAAAGCATGGATAAGGGTAGGTTATGTGAATGATTTTTTCACTCCTGAATCAATAAATGTATACACCATTGTATAAAACATGAAAATGGTACCTCGAAATAGGTCTGGATCACCTAGAGTTGGCAATGCTAGATCAAGAAGCAGACCACGACCTCTCTGACCCTGATGATGACCACCACCACAACCGCACTCTGCTCTCTTCGGAAAGGGAGCGTCATGGGATTTTCCTCTACCTGACCCATCTACCCTCTATTGATCTAAAGCTGGTGCAACCTGCTACTGCTACCTCGGCTGGAAATGTCCCAGTAGAGGAAACTAGAGTGTAGCACATGGTGCAAGTTGACTGCTGTGAAAGGTCGGGCACTCCCGCTGTTGATGACCACAACCACCAAAAGCTAATCAAGCGCCAAATCAATTGATATACGCATGAGATTTTCCACCTTTTTATAAATGATATGTGAAGTGTTAAAATGTTACCCTGGCTGAACAGAAACTCTTATGCATTGAAAAAATAGATCTCACACCACATCTATACTTTGCAATGAATAATGACGATTCCCCTCTCATGATGATCTGGTCTGGGAAAATGACCACTCGACAACCTCTACCCTTGATAGCACCACAAGAAATGTTTTCAGCATAAATGGGGTGACCTGGCACTAGATCTCCATATACGAATACTCCCCGAAATGCCTCGCCCTAGCCTCCTCATCTGGTAATAGGTCCGATGCATATCGTAAAAGGTTCCGTAAATAGATTACAATTTCTCAAACAATAGAACACCCATGTCGAATGGTACGAAGCTCATGTCGAATAGATTCCTTTGTATTCAAAGAATGAAATGTGACTCTAAACATGTCTTAGAACTCCTCTCATGAGATCATTGACTTCTCAGGATCCCTGATAAATAAGAACCACCACTATCTCACTGCTTCACACAGCATCGTCACAAATATGGACACCCAATGCTTCTTCTAAGAACAGATAGAACTGAAGCCTATCTTGACCTCCTCCGAAGAGTCTTCAGTGACTGTATCTGAAATATATCCCTCATGCATCTACAGAGATTGGTGCAAAAACTCTCGGAGTGTTTTCCTTCATGTGTTGTCATTGTAAACCTCTACCCTACGACGATCTGATACTATATCCTATTGGACATTTTCCATGAAAACCTGACAATGACATCGACCTGGAGCCATACCAGTAAAATAAAAAACCATTAGGGATCCTAAACCAGGAATATGGAAGAATCGACATTAATTAATTAATTGTTTTATTTTATTCATTTTAGGTTAACCTATCCAAATATCTACCCATTCATACACAATCACAATGAAGAATGATTCATTTCCATTTTATATTTATCTACCATGAAACTAGTATCTTCTTTGTTAGTAGCTGTTGTAAACACAATGGTCCTTACATCAGATCATAGGGGCCCTAAACGCCTATGTCTCCACTGGTCTCCAGTTTTTACTTCCATTGCAAATCATGAATGAAACTGTTTCCCTACCAACCCATGCAACCACACCTTTTCCTAACTCGAAACTCCATCATATCCCTAAACCAGAAATTTGATACCACTCTGTCCTGAACCACTATCTACAATGTGTACCCCTCCTCTGATGAAAATGTGTGAAGGGAGATAATGACCCCTTGATTCTCACCTCCAGTATGCCCCCAATTGGTGACTAGCACTGATGGAATAATAAACACACAAATGGGAGGCATTACCCTCTATGAGAAAACAAGCAGATCATGGAGATATGATAGACACCATCCCACTAAAACATAGAACATAAATATAAAAGTAATCCCAAGGTCACATATGTATTGTCATGAAAAAGTACTACCACTAAAATGGGAAAAATTGTAGGTACCCAAAAGAATGTAAAACAAAAACAACCACAATCTCGAACAACTCCTGCAACCCCATGCTAGTAGAAACCATCATGATATCCAACTGGATCTAAGTGACCTGAAAAAACAGGTTATATATACATAGGGTGACTATAACAGTATAATCAGTTGGATAATCCTCAAATCATGTCGTGAAAATGTAATGAAAGCATGTTAAATCACAGTGAAAAACAAGTGAAACTAACACATCACCTAAACAGGTATACAATGTTCCATAACTCACCATGGATACTCTCACATGTAATGCATACATGAACATATCATATAATAATGAATACCAAGTCTACCCCTCTACTACTTCTCCACTGGTTTATCGCATGCCCCAACGTCGTACGTCCTAATAATCTCGTTCCAAAAATGCTTCCCCGCAAACACAAAGGTGAATAACCAAAATATGCACCTTCTTTAACAAAACCACTACATCCACAATGTGTATTATATGTGAGGTATTATACCTTAATCCATTAAAACCCATAAACCAAGTAAAGATCATCAAGCTATAACATTCTATACACGTTGCACCTATAGTAGTACATTGGATACTATATCAATAATATAAGTGTGTGAATTACCACAAGCCATTATAGCCCTCTAAAAAAATATATGGGGAAAACTAACTGTAGTGCCTTCATGCACAAGTAACTAAATAGAGAAGATAGTGTGGCCAATGGGGGTAGTTAGCCATTCATCCTCCCACTGGAATGCTGGGGAAAACACTCCCTAGTTCTCAGAATCACTGGGGTGTCATTTTACCTTACTAATAGGGTGGATTAGCGTATAGAAACACTGAACATACCTAATATATTATATCTCACAACCACACTATGGGCCTAAACTAGTCTTAGACTCAACTGCATCAAATGTCTCTCGGACTCTGGGCTGCTACTTCTAAGACTAGGAATCATATAAGAAAAAAACCATTTAAAGAGTTGTAATACATTGTTTCATTCCATTTTTATCAGTTTCACTTTACTTTATTTAATTATTTAAAAATCAATTATCCAATAAAATTAAACATTAATTTTTATTCACATCACACATAATGTCAACTATCCCTTTAAAATAAAAACTTCATCATTAAGTTCTAGAAAACTTCAACCACATGGGTTAACATCATTTATTCAATTGTTCATTACATAATTACTTTCCCAAATTCCTAGGAATTATAGAAAAACATTCTATGCAACTAAACACAAGGGAGTTTGACACGGTGAGAAGATGTACTACCAGTCGAGTTTTTTCCGCCTATCACAGGAGTATAAATCCATCATCCCTTTATAATATAATCATGGAAAGAATGTGTCATACCCCACGCTTCCTCACCTCTTTCGAAATAAGGGTTAGTTAGTCCAGCTGCCTTGAGCATTGGGGAAAAAATAAAGTAGACATTAAACCTAAAAGAATCACCATGCATCCAAAAATCCTATCAATCCCATTCTATCATCCCTGGTGTCCTCCATGGCACCCACATACATAAACTGGTGCATCTCACCATAGTATGGGTCATTTTTTTCCACAACCAAAGTGCTTTCATGCCCCCACATATAACAATATCCATCCAAGCACACATCACAACTCAAGTAGCAGGAAAACAATGATCTTAAAAATTGGGATATATACCCTTCAATAAGAAAAACGGTAACAAGAACCCTTCAAGGATTTATCAAAAAAGAAATACATTTTTAATAAACCAATTTATTATTCATACGTTCCAAATTATAGAAACCTAATCAGTATGCTATCAAAAAATAATTAGACATGCTTACATTTCCAAATCGATTATCATAATATTACAATAAGGAGAACAAGATTCACTGTCATTACTCATTATCTTTTATCCAAAAAATTATCAATTATTTGATGTTTATGTTCATTACCAATTTCCCTCAAGAATGAACTTCTAAACAAAAAATCAATAGATATCAGACTATCTTTCTAAACATGAGGAAATAACATAAGATCGATAACAATTTATTTATCTGGTTGAAATATTTATTATGTAAATTCCATTATGATCTAGGGGAAAAAACATGCTAACTATAAATTTTCACATAAAACAAATGAGAATAAATGAACCCCCCGCCTCAAACAGGTCATCACATTCTTTATCCACACAACGAGTCACGATCCTCCTCTCGCTACAACTATATCCACCTGAGGATGACACGGTACAACCACACCAACCGAAACCCTGGAAAACTCCATTAGAGTCATAAAGATTACATGATATAAAATGGAATGAAGAAATATGAGAGGACGATCCCCAAAATAATGACGGTAATACATACCTTATATCGAAGATTGATTAATACAACTAGGTTGCATCAAAATGAAGAAGAAACAATCTGAGGTATAAAGTTTGAATATGAAACTCCTACGGAATATAATGAATGGTTTTAGAATCTCATAGCCGAGAAAAATAAGGAAGAATAAGAAAATAATATATCATGTCCCTTTTAGAGATTTAAAGGAGAGAAGGATTAAGATAATCTTGATTTCCCATTAAAAGAGGATCACATTAAAAAACACAATTTGACCATGTAAAAAAATCATGATACCTATGAATAATTAATATAGGATATATGGAATTTGAATCGGCCTTAGAGTCATTAAAATGATTCCTTAAATGTATTTTACGTAAAAGGTAATGTTAAAAGGGTGAAA
This sequence comes from Viscum album, assembly GCA_963277665.1. Classification (NCBI taxonomy): domain Eukaryota; kingdom Viridiplantae; phylum Streptophyta; class Magnoliopsida; order Santalales; family Viscaceae; genus Viscum; species Viscum album. The sequence continues at coordinate 694,845,569 of OY728152.1, forward strand.
TTGTATGAGTATAGAATCATTTTTCATGAAATAAAAATTTGGAGAATGAAATAGAATTTACCTATAGACCTCACTATTAAAGAAACATTGTTCATGACCTCAAAATTTGGAAAAGTAAATAGAGGTTATGGATAGACCTCGCCATTCTGGAAAGAAGATTCAAAAACTCAAAATTTGGCAAAGGAAATTGAGGTTACAAATAGACCTCACCATTCTAGCAACCCTGTTCATGAACTCAAAATTTGGCCAATGAAATAGAGGTTACCAATAGACATCACCATTCTAGAAACACTGTTCATGGAATCAAAATTTGGGAATGGAAATAGATGTAACCCTCCGTTATGGAAAAACTATTATTGAACTCAAAATATAGAAAAGGAAATAGAGAATAATGATAGACCTCACCATTCTGGAAACACAATTCATGAACTCAAAACATGGAAAAGGAAATAGAGGTTATGGTTAGAGGTTAGCGATAAACATGTTCACCGATGGAACTATTCATGCAATTAAAAATTTGGAAATGGAATGAGAGGTAATTATTAGAGGTTACCAATAGAACTGTTCACATGTAAAATTGATCATTGAATTTGAAATTTTTCAATGGAATTATAGGATTACATTAGAGGTTACCGATAGAACTGTTCTCCTTTAGAACAATTCATAGAATTTCAAAAATGGAAAAGGAATGAACGGTTACCGTTTGAGGTTACCGATATAACTGTTCACCGATGGAACTTTTCATATAATTGAAAATTTGGAAAAATAAAGAGAGGTTACCATTAGAGGATTCGATAGAACTGTTCAGTGATGGAACTATTCATAGAATTAGAAATTTGGAAATGGAAAGAGAGGTTACCATTAGAGGATACCGATAGAACTATTCATTGAGGGTCACCGATGACACTGTTTATAGAATGTTACCATTGCATTGTTCACAACTATCTACCATTGGAACTATTCACCGGAGTGGTAAATTCGAAAAGTGTTGGGGATAAGTCCTCCTGACATCCTAAATCACCTAAAACACCTTATTTTATCAAAGGAATGGACTACAATGGTATGAGACATAACAATATCAATTACCGTTTATGTTAAACCACTAGTAAATCAATTTTCTTCTCAGACGTGGTAATTAAATTTTCCAAACATCATATTACATTTTCATATAAAAAAAGGTGACCATATTATAAATTATAATTTATTATGATTCATAATATGGAGTCAATTTAAAAAAATTTAATTCATTTCATTTCAAAAATTTATTATGAAATTAATTCCAAGAATGATATGGGAATGTAGGTTTTTAATGAGGATGTTTTGAAAAGTATAAAACATTTTAATGTCAAAATACATTAAAAATATTATTAAAAAGACCCAACTTGGTTAAAATGATATATAATTTAAATAGCAATACATAAAAATCATTTGAAAAAGAGGTTATCCTTGTGAATGATTTAAATAATAACAAAATATTATTTAAATTATTTTCCTATTAATCCAAAAATGAAACCTCCCAAAAAAAATTCACCAAATGCTAAATTTCGTATCATGATTTAAAAGAAATAAAATATTCAAATGATTTATAGAAATTTTTAATAATTTATTTGATAATTTTTTTACAAATCATGATTAAAAAATATTTTATAGATAAATATTTTTTCCGTAAATATTTATTTATATTTAAAATGATTCTTGTTTGAATCCAAATCAATACATAACACAAAATTTCATAGTTTAGTTTGAAATATTCGTATCTGTAAATTTAACGACATAGTTATTAAAATTATTTTAAATAATAATATTTTAATAATATTTCACATTTCATTTAAAATAGTTGATTGATGTAATGAATTCGAATCATGGTGTTTCGTCTAACACAAGATAAACTCAGTGTTATGGGAAACATGATCTATTGAATAAATTTAATTTAAACAAAAACAAATATATCATCATTAACCAGTGTTTTATATTTTATTATACGATTATTGTTATTTTTTGTATAAAATATAAACTATAATGTTAATATTTTATATTTTTTTGGGACATACAGGTATGTTTGATCAATAACATTGAATAAAAAATCATTCTATATCATGATTATCTGAAACATACAAACTAAAAAGTTATAAACATATAGAAACACATCTTTCAACTAATTTACAATGGCATTCTTCTTTGAGAAGATACTTCTAAATAAAAACAACAAATAGTTACAATAATACATCAAAAGGGATGTTTAATATAGACAACATGTGATGATGTTTATGAGTATGAAAGATGATACAAGAAACATTTAAAAAATTTCATGTCAAAAATTATATATTATTGTTTAATAAAAAAAAATATGATTGTGAATTGTTTAATTATCATCAAAATCAGGTCGTGAGCACAATCCTTGATCATAAGAATCCATTTGAATTCTACAATAGTAAATTTATTATGTTATATATAATAACATTTCACTATGAAATCACATATCAAATAAAATTACTTTTTTAAAAAAGTTATCAAGCATTCAAAAAACAAATTGAAAATAATCTTATTATTACATTTTCAAATTTATGTAATATATTGTATTCCATCATCAAAATAGAATCTCTAATGAGGTATTTTCGATGATAATTACAATTTAATTTAAAAAAATTATCAATACGTTTTTATATATATATTTTTGAACTATAAGGACAATAAATACTCTATATATATAATAAAGGAAATTGTAATTTTTGAAATTATTGGCCTTCTATAAATTTTTTGGAATGTATGAATACACCCAGAAGAGATGACTTTATACCACATAGTTAGTAAATATTCTCAACAGTTTACTTAATTATTATTGTTAATTTCTAATTAATTTTTATTTAATATATATGTAGTTAATTTTCAATGAGACTTGATTAGATGAAATTGTCAATATTTTTATCATTATATTTTATTCTTTATATATCTAACAAAATGATGAGAGGAAATGTTATTAAAATAGTATTATATATTGATTATGAATTCATGAAATATTTTTTCTCTTAAAAAATTAATATGTTCCTTATTTGATCATTTTATGTTAAGTTGTGGTTGTTTTCGATTTATGATGGTCTGAAAGATTTTGTTTGTTTCTAAAAAATATATATTTTTTAAAAATGGAATAAGTTATAGTCAAAACAAAGAAGGCACATTCAAATTGTTTGAAAAATTTTAAAAATGACTCATATGACATAATTGACTTGTACGAATCAGTGACACCATAATATGATGCCTCGTGAGATTTGTATTTCGTAAAATAGGTGTATTAAATTTAAAATTTCTTTTTATGTTAAGTAATGTGTCACCCCCTGAATAAAATAACATGTTAAGATTGTATTAATACATTATGAATATGATCTATTAGTCATTTGGGATGTGTAGGAATTTGATAGCCATAAATTGAACTAATGATGTCATCAGTGTGATATGAAGTTCTTGTTTTAGTTTAGAAATGAATTTTTTTTAAAACATGTTTTACAGAAAAAATCCTATAAAAGAAAATAATGTTTTCTTAATTATTTAATAATGTTATCCTTAATTTAAGGATGATGTGTAATAATAAAATTCACCTCAATCCAATATAAATTGTGACCAATATGACATTGTGGTCTACATATACAAAACATAGGCCATCCTTCATGTACGGGAATAATCATAATCTATCGTCACTCGAAATTTAATCAATTAATTTTTTAAATAGTCTATTATGATCAAACATGAAACTCGTATATAATGGTAATGAAATCCATACCCTAAAAAATTTGATTTTATTAATGATCAGATATAAAACATTAACCTTGGGAATGGAAATAATATTTTTCACTCAATAATTTATTTTTTCTAATCCCTATGAAAATCTTCATCGATTACAATGAAATTGTAAGAAACAATAAAATAAAAGGAAAATTTTTATTTATAAAAATGTGTTGGTACAATAAATATCCATATAACTAAATAACTTAATGATAGTTTTGAATTAATCTAACTGACATGGCATGTAACCTGATTTCATAATATTTTAAAACAAATTCTATTCTATAGTAATTATCCTAAATTATTGACACATCCATAATTTTTTGGTTGTTCTCTAGCTATGATGAAACAAAAACAATCCAGTAATGAATTTTTAACCCTGGGATATTCGCAACCATCATTCATGTTTATCTTTTGAAATGAAATTTCCCATTTGTTAGGTAGTGGAAGATTCCATTTTCCTAGGTAACTCTCAAAAAATCAAACACACTTCCCTAAATTCATAACTCCTTCAAATTTAACATATAAATTTTTTTATTTAATGAATAAATTAATATATAATCCCACATAAATGAAATTCATATTATCAAAAATTTACAAATCATTATAATTTTTTTTTCAATGCTTGGAAGATACAATTTTTTGAGATAGAGGCTCGTAAGTAGGGTTTTTTCCAAATATAACTTCAACTGGTTCACCTCATTTACACATGATATAAACATGTATTGAATTATCATATTAATTTTTTATTAATCTATCCTAATAAAAAAATTCAATTATTATCATTCATCATAATAAAAATATTATAATTTCAACATTTAGTTATTGGATATTGAGAATATCATAATCCACTAAATTATTTTTAACGAATTATATAATATATACAAACATGATATATCATCATCCAAAATTATCAAGAAATTGGTAATATTATCTTTGATATTTTATTCCTTTATTCAATCATGGATAAAATTAAAAAATTATTCTCATAATAAATACATACCTGGAAGAAGAACCCAATTCCTTTTAATATTTTCATTTTCATGAACATCAACACTAGGAATTTGTCTACAAAACCCACTAATTTAGTGTTAATTCAAAAATAACTTATTCTATTAATGATATATGTTTTAGTGAATATTATAAATTAATTTTGATAGTTTTTATGTGTTTTACCAATAATGGAATCAGAAATCATGAAGTCATTATGAAATGAGACTACCACTGTGCATGTTAGCCTATTGAAGATCCCCTCTTTTGCGTCTTATAGGAAATATCCCCCTATATTGTCGGTATTAATGAAATCTATTTTGTTACATAATTTATTTAGTTATACCAGTCAATATTCCATGACATACTTAGAGGGTTTTATGTATTAAATAGACATATATCACCATCATCCAACATCCAATAATTTGTAATTAAAAATGATATTTTCAAATTTATATTTACATGATTTTCCAAAGGTATGTTTCCCATGATGTTATTAATAAATTTTGAATGCCAATTTATTATTAGATATATTAGAAGCTCTAAATTAATAGTTTTAGATAAGGCACAATGATGTTTTAAACATTTAATGAACATATAATTCCACACACTAAATGAAAATTATATTTATATATAATGACTAAAACCATAAAATTCCATTATCTCAATTGATTATTATAATATTTTAGTAACACATTTCAATTGATTATACATATATATCATTTCTAGGGAGTCGTATAGGATATTCCAGAAATCAAGCATCATCCTATACAATTTAGATGGATTTTGAAAATTATTTTGATTCATGATTGAAATTAGTGAAATGAGATATTACCCTAACAATAATGATTTAGTTCTACATATAACTAAATTTAACTCAACATAAGATTATTTTTTTATCTTTAAATATCATGTCATATTTGGGTTTTTTAAATGTGTGGGAATTTACAGTCTCAAAATAAATGATTTGAATTCATTGATAATTGTTTTAGAAAGGCATCTAAGAATTCCATTGATATAGATGTAATCAAATGGAATTTTTTCCATTATAGTGTTATACAAACATATACCATTAAGATTATCGAATAATTTGTAGTCTTATATGTGCGAAGATATGAATAGAGACTAGGTGGTTTATATCCTTATTAAATGGACTATTAAATTGTAAAATAATTTAATATTTACCCCTACTCAACCCAAATTCCCTTTATATATTTATTTTTAGGATTTACGGTAAATGTGGATGACTATAAGTAAAAATTTCATTTTCATAAATATTTATCAAACCACTCACCTACTAATATGTGTACAGTGAAATATTCATTATGTGAGATTATTATAATATACCATCAGGTTGGGATTTTTCATACTTATGTTTCATCATATATTGATATCTATTGGCATGTTTAATGGTCATTTGACTTTAGTAATTTTATTACTATCCACCCTTACTCAAACACATTGAAGTATTTTTTAACCAATGAAAATACAATTGGGGTGATATGGATTAGTTTGGTGTGTCATGATTGAATGGTAATTAATTAATATGTCAGGAATGGTCCCCAAGATGTGGTATCATATCATTTGATATGATTTTAATTAATAATAAATTTAACATGTTAAATATCCAACCTTGTTTTTGGACATTTCAATGTCTATATTTGATGGAAATGTTTCTTTTTCCTAACATTTAGTTCATATAAACATTGTGAATGATCGATAAAATCTTAACATATTGTTAAATTTAATCACAAACTAGATTCTTTCTCTATATCTAGAACCTTCATGAAACCCATCACCAAAAATCAATATCATCCAATGACAAAGATACACAATTAGCCCAAGACCGTCATACGAACGACATCCCAAAAAACCTATAATTAGTAAATTGTTATAATTTGATCATTATTTGATTCGTAATCTAAATCCGATTACCAAGGTCATATCATCCATGAAAAAATGCATTTTCTAAAGATGTAAAAATGGTTAACACATATCACATAAATCCTTTCAAAATCATTGGACAAATAACATCAACCAACCAACCCAACATTGTGTTTATCATTAAAATAATTGAAATACATTGTGATTTTAAAATTATTTTTTTATTTTTATTTTAATGTTTTTTATTGATGGATATGTTATGAGGGTACCCATATAACCTATAAAAATGGTATTTTTTTTAAACAATAAAAAGGAAATTTGCAAAAGAAATTATGAAATTGGACTAACATATATTTATTTAATTATATTGTTTTAATTTATAAATAAATTTAAACATATATTTAAAAACAAATATATTATAAATTAAATATATTTACTATATTTATAAATCAATATGAATCATATATATAATTAAAAACCCCTACTAATAATGAAAAAGGTATTACAATATTTTGATAAAAAATAACACTCTTTATTATGAATATATTATAAATCGGTGATACAAAAAAATTGAATATACAATATGATATATTATTAATATATTATAAAAAACTATTTAAAATTTTTTATAATTAAAAATTATTATAACATATCAAAAAATAATAAAACATTTCTATTATACATGTTTTGTTATAATGTATACCCTTCACATGATTCTATGTTATAGATATTATAAATAGATTAAATACATTATAATACCAACACATATAACTAAAATTATTTCATCTAATCATCCATATTCATATATAATTTTTTATAATGTTAATTTATTATTATTTTATTATATTGAATATGATTTTGAAAACAAATATTTATAAAATTATTTTATGTTAAATAAATACTCATCATGATTGTCGAATTTATTAAAAATGTAATTAAAATAATCAATAAATATAATTGATTATACATTGTATGTTTATATTTAAATATTTTAAATTGTTTATTAATTTAATACAAGATACATTTATTTCATTATTAGGAACATAGTACATAATATATTTAAAATATTAATAAATATAATAGTTAATATAATAAATTTATTTTCTGAAAAAATTAGTTATATTTGTTTAATAAATAATAATTTACACTTTTTGATGAGACATAACTGATTAATAATGTACCAAATTATATGAAATAAAATATACTAATAGAAATAATAATATTAACATTATTTTAAATATATTATATTTATAGACGAAATTATAGAATAGAATGATTGTTTTCTATAACACACATTGAGATGATTTTCTGGTAGGGTTTTCATTGATTTTTGTAGAAAAATAATGGACATATATATAATTTAATTAAAAGTGATGCATGTTCCTTAATGTAGTGAAACTTCATTTAACCATAAAGTGAGAAATTAATAAATGAAAATTATTTAGAGGGAAAATAATCGATAAAGTAAAAAACATTATTGAAATTAGTCAAAACTACTCTATTGACTAGTTAGGTGAATATACACGCACATAGATGGGATGTGGATTACCAAAATCAACCATTTCATTAGGTTTCTAAGTCTACGGAGATAATGTATTATGGTTGAAGAAAGACTGATTCATTGTTCGATGATGAACAAGTAGGATGTATCCCATAATAAGGATATGTATGTGACTTTCAAATCCCATATCTATTCTAGAACATTATGTTTAACCATCCAGTAGATGTAGTCTAAGGAACGACCTCTAAAATTCTCTCAATATCTATTTTCCAAGGTGTTTCACCATGATTTCTCAAATGGCCTACCACAACACCCAGTCAAAAACAGTGACCAAGACAAATATGGGGAAGGGGGATACGACATTCTTCACACCCATCTGTGTAATTCCACAAACTACATATACCTGTTAAGTTGGCGGTGTGTGTAATCAATTCTCCCAACCCCCAAATGTCATTCTACCCAACTTAGGATGAATGACACAAATTCCAAAACTATAAAAAAAATGCCAGATGTTAAATGGTTAATAAGGCATCACTAGGTATTGTCACACAAAAAAGAGGCATGATACTTCAAATCCCACCTTACCAATACTATGATCTAGAAGACCAATTAGAAATGTTGAGTTATATATCATGATCAAACAAATATAAAAAGGCCACACCTCAACTAATCCCATTGTGATGCACACTATTAGGGTTATGTTGTATATTTTTTTATGTCCTGTTTATTATGAGTGGCTAGTGGGAAACATAATATGATTTGGAATATTAGAGTTAGTATTATATGGTTATAAGATATGGGGTAGGGGATGAATGATGAATCTTCTACGTGGTAATTTTCGTCCAGAATTCTGAAAAAATAACTACATAATGATATGTAGATCCATAATTAGTGTGTATTACATCATCAAGGTACATTGTAGCTATGAAATTATATACATATTTCTTTATATTTATTATTAAATTTCATTCCTAAAATGTATATAATTCGATGGATATCATACATTTATTTGATTTTTTCTATGTTTAAATGAAAATGATAAATTTTTCTCATTGGATAGATAATATAAAAACACATGGGTAATATTAGGTTTAAATGATATTTATAAATGGAGAGAGACCCCTCCAAGAGCATATAAAGAAGTGACAATGAAATATGTACACTCCAATTTTATATAATTACATATTTATCATGAACAACCAGGTATATTAGGAATTTCACCCCCCCCCCCCCTCACAATTCGAAGATCAGAATACAATAAAGGATGGTTATTGGATGGGTTACTCTATAGATCCTTTGATCCAAAATGTAGAGACCCAAAGCTTAACGTACATATATATTACATTTCTTTTGAGGAATACTTAGTACTTAACACAACACACACACAAGGACCGTAATAGTATAGTGTCTTTGGAAACTCGGAATATAATCTTCTAGTCGTGGTGAAAGATCTTCAACATCTCCCATAATGATCTTCCATTTTTTATACCTAAAACCTTTTTTTATATCCTGGGGAAAAGAAAACATAAAATGGGCGAGCTCAAATGCTCAGTAAGGGTAAACAAAATAAATATCAATGACATCATATACATAAGAACATAGCCTTTTGGAAATCTAAACCTGCAAAAGAGCTCATAATATCATAACAAGAGATAAATCATAAAAGTGAAATTTAATCCCAATAATCATAACTTAAAACATGAAACATTGTGGCATACACACATAATCATAGAGAATCATTTCTTATTAGTCAATACTCATTGCCATGACTATCTTACTGGACAAAGTCCCTTTCTGGACCGAGTCACCCTCGTTTCAGTCCTGTTTCACTGAACCGGTATAACCTATCATTCCAGTGATGTTTATCTCATGAGATATAAAATATTTACCCAATGAATTGGAGGGAGATATAAGTCCCACCCATCTCAAAATTATACCATTCTTATGTGTGCCACAGAATCATAAATCATACATCATTGCATAACCCATGTAATAAAATGGGATTCATAAAAATAATTCCATCACAATCCATAAACAATTGATATCATTTAATCATAAGAAAATTGAATCAATTTAAATCATATATACATTTTGCTTGAAACATACATATCAAATAATTTCATCTTTTATGGAAAATAGTTTTGAGAAAAACACTTGAAATTAATTCTTGAGGTAAATATCCTTTCTTCTTTAAAATCATTTTCTTTTCACAAAATTCCATGCAATTTTAAAAGATAGGGGTTTTGTTGGAAATAATCATGCAATCTTGTAGAGGAAGCTTCTTGAAAATGAGGTGTTATGAAACCGTAAAAAATATGTTCACACCGTATAAGTTAAAAATAACATTCTCCTTGTACTTTTGTCAGAAAAGTCAAAAAATACCTTATATGGTAACCAAAGTAAAGATTACATTCATACAATGTAGTAAAAAGTCAATAAAGGGTAATAATGACGTTAAAAATTCATGGAATAATGGTAAAAATTTTATAAATACATTTTTTAGAAAACATGGTCATGGATGATAAACGTAACCCCACTAAATACTTACATATAAGCAATCTCAGATAAAAATGAGATTGAAAATTTATCCCTTACCTTAGGTATGACTTTCTTTGTAAGTGTCAGAACCTCCGGTATAATGATTTAAATAATGTTATTGACTTATTACAGAATCATATTCATTGTCATGATATCATATATGGTTCACTTATGACTTTATATTACCCGTTCTTTTGTAAATTCCATGTTAAAGAAGCGTTTTGGGTAAAATCATTTCATTTATCGTAGGTGTTTGGACTTGTTGTTCTTGAAATTATTATTACTTATATCATTTTTTAATTACTTACAGAATATAAAGTATGATTTATATATCAAAAATATTCAGTATATATATATATATAAAATAGATAGATAAATGAAATCTAACACACCGTTTATGGAGACGATAGTCTGTACGTACGCATGAACGCTGCTTTTCATTCCTTATTGTCTTGAATGGAAGTAAGTAGATGACACATATATATATATATATACATAAATACAATATATTTACCATGTAATATATTCCATTATTATTCATTATATATACTTTATAATCATTCTGGAATGGTTAACATGGATAATGAATCTCATCGCGTCGTGGAGACGGTAGTCCGTACGTACGCACGAGCGATGATATCATTCCCATGGTTGTGGAATTATGTTAAAGTGTATGTATACTATTTAAGTATCAATATCACTTTATAATAATCATATATAGTTACTCATTACACCATTATACGCATCCTATTAAGGTGGTGGCGAAAAATAGATTACACCACGGAGTGGAGTCGGTATTCTGTACGTACGCACGCGCGGTGATTTTATTTTCCGTAGGATGGATAGATGGTTAAATAGGGATGTTTAATAATTATAATAAAATATCAGTATATGAGTGATACTGATGTTATTACTTCATAATGAAACAACTAAAGAAGAAGAAGTTGAAGTAGAAAGAAATTGGAAAGGATCGGTAATGGATATTACCTCTTCTTTGAAGTGCTTCTTTGAGACCTCCTTTTAGGGCACTAAAATTGGTCTTTTAAGAAGACCGGGACCTCTAGGATGATACTAGGGAAGTGGACAAGAGATTGTGTCAGGGGTTGGCCGAGATTGAATGCTCTAATTGGTGTGAGGAGGAGAGGGAGGAGGTGCCCTTTTATAAGGGAGGAGAGGGGCACCTTTGGAATAACAAAAAAGTTTATTATGTTATAAAGTAAAATTCGGTTTTAGATATCTCCAAATTGATTTATTTCGAGGATATGTGGGTATGGGTCGAAATACTCTCATCCAATATAATTTAGACAAGTTTAGGTTCCTATTTTAACCTTATCATTTAGATTTAATATTAAGTTAAATAATTTTACTTTTACCGTCTCTTTTTGCGTTCTTATACTATAAGGTTAATAAACATACTATATCAAGCCAAAATAACCCAAAGTTGTTTATTATTAATATATATAACCTCATATAAGTCATTTGGCCGAACCATATATTTTTATGAATAAAATAACAATTAATAATATAATATTTGTTTTAAAAACTATTTTATGTCAATTTTGACACTATTTAGTAATTGATTTTTGTGAAAATCATAACAGAATGATAAGTTAGAAAAAAGTTAATTAAATCAATAATAACATGTCATATTAACCTATAAAATTTGTTTAATTCATAAAAAGTGTAAAATTACATTTATTTTGGTGTTTATAAGATCAATTATGTCAATATTTCATTAATAAGATAATTACTGCATCATCATTGTGTCATAAATAGATTAACTTATATAATGTCTAAAAATTACAAATAAAATACCATTATGTAGGGAATATTTTCAGCTTTCTAATAAATATTTATAGTCGAATTTATCTTATGTATAACCCCATATTAAAAATGATTTAGTTATTAAATACTTATTTTAACAATTTTAACCCTTCTTTAAATAAATTAATAATAAATGTCCTAATCTAATCCAAGTGGGCCTAAATGGTCATATATTATTCCTAAGGTTGTTTTTTGTCGAATGAAACTTATCCAATATAATTAGGACATGTGTTAGGGTAATAATAATATCATATTTACAATTAATTACCCTATTTACTTTTAACCATGGTAAAAAAAAGTAAAAAGTTACTATTCACCAAAAATTATTTTCACCTCATTGAACCACATTTTACTTACTGACATCAACTGTGTCTCTCAGATTTTTGAAATTACAATCACAAAAGCGGTAAAATAATGATTTCTGAAAAAAATTAGTTTTTTAACTACCACTTAGTAGTTTCACTATTCATCAAAAATTGATGTTTTTCAGAAAAATGCCAAAATTTCACCCTAAGAAATAATTGATATTCCGAATTCACAAATGATTTCTATTTTACAGAATTCCCAACATATAAGTTGCATTAATTAATTTTATAATTAATTTCCGTTGTCACAACAAATAGCATGTTTTTAAGAGATAATAACTATCAAAAGATTAACACTTGTTTATGTCTGGTTTAAATGTGAAATTACATCCAATGACCAACATTGTATTAAATTATAAAAATATATTCTAAATATAATTTAAAAGCATTCAAATTAATAATTTATCACTATTAATTATTTCTATTAAAAAAGTTGTTTTTAATTATAATTTACTAAATTTCCCTATTTATCAGAATATGAAAGTTATCTGAAAAGTACCAAAATATCACCTTAGGCTAAATTTGATACTACGAATCCAAAAATGAAGACCATTTTGAAAAATAAAATTTACAAAATTTCAAAAAGTGGTTATTACTATTCATAATGGCTAGTTTTAATAATATTTTAATAGCATATCGTTGTTTAGTGAAACTCGGTATTGCGTACTACACACGCTATCGAGGAAGGTCGCAATTACTTGTAATGAAAGGGAAGTCAAGGATGCATGTTGAGCAAGCTCCTTTTGGTGTAGCGTACAACACAAGACATTAATGAAATTAAAAATGAAATTTTTTATAAAATCTCAGGCTGTTACATTCTACCCCTCTTAAAATTGAATTTCGCCCTCGAAATTCGTCGGGGTTATAAATGGTTTACTACTCGAAAGTTTCTTTAATAGAAACCCACATCGTAAAAAGGAGTACCACAACTTGGCTTTAAAAACTAAAGTATAAAATGTAACGGTTACCTAAATAAACTAATCACTGGGTTTCCACATAGCTGAAAATATGGATATGGAAGAGAAATCTAACCAAATGTTCTAAAGGAGAGTGGTAGAGAACATGGCTATGGAAAAGCCAGCAATCACAAAGCCATAAATTTTTGACGATCTAAGTTACCATCTAATTCATCAGATATAAGAGCACTAGGAAAACATTTTTGGTTTTCAAGATCATTTCCCTAAAGTTGATGAAATTGGAATTAGAAGAAATTCTTTCGGGATTTTGGTATAGTCTCATCGTTTTTCGTTCTTTGGACAATTTCCACTTCATCACTTAATGAAATTAAGTTGAATTTGTCATTCGTGATGTGTTAGGAGATCATGTGATAGAATGATGGGTCATTCCATCTGTCTGAAACAAAAGGTTAGAAAAGTTATCAAAAAATAAATAAGTCCATCTATAGTTAGATTAATTATATATAGATCCTAAAATGGACATATACTTCATATATCATACCGCTAAATAAAATAAAACTAGTTTCTACTAACCAGGGACATCCTGTAGGCCAGTGGTAGGTGATAAAGGCCAATCGCACTTCGGTTGTGGGTTTGAATCCCACAGCCTTGTCCGACGCGATGGGTTGTCGCCCGTCCTGCATGTTGTCCTTTTTCTAAAACTACATTACATAAATAATATCAAAAAAAAAGTTTTATCCTTAAACAATACTAACTTATGGTTTACATAATGCATTCCAATCATTAGGCTTATCTAAAATACTTCGGTCCAAGCTCATAGTATAACAATAACTTGAAATGTCATCAAACAAGCATGTGAATACCATCATTTATCCCCCATATATCTTGTTGGTCACATTCCAATTATGTGAATACCTTAATTATGTATTCTCTTGAAAAATGAATACCCATTAAACCTTATTGAAAACATGAATACTGTCAAAAGTTAACTCTTTCCAAATACCAAAATCCAAAAACTCTATATACTCAAACCATAATATAACCTTCTCCTTATATCATTCATGATCTCATGAATACTATCAAACATTTAATTTTCTCCTTATCATTTGATTATGCGCATATCATCTACATTCCAAAAATATCTGAATAACCTTTCATGGATACAGGTAACATTAATCATACACTTTCAAAACTCAAGGAAAGTCAACAGTGTAACAATCCTTAGATGTCTCTTTATTCCATAGTACCATGAGATTACTTATACAACATTACACATGATAAACATGTAATCATTCCACTACATTCTTAAACCATTAACCGAGCTTCAACAATTCTTTCATCTCACATATCATTTGTAGTCTCTTCATCATCATCCACATAAATACTACCCATACGACCTTACAGATTCTCTTCATGAGTCTTTCCCTTAGGGAATTGGTTTGCATAATGCCCATACATTCCACATTTAAAACACTTAACCATTTTTGATGTCGTAGCAATACCATTATCCTCATCCATGGTGTTAACTGAACCTTTTCCTTTGCACTTACCTGCTTTGTGTCCTTCTTTTCCACACCCAAAGCATCTTCCAGTTCCCTTGAAACATTCTCCTTCATCCCTCTTCCCACATGATTTACATAGGGGAAATTGAACTTTCTTTCCTCTATGATCATCATCAAACTCCATCATTCACTTATTAGCCGAGTCAGGAAACTTACCAAATTTGAGTTTATTGATCATATTATGAGATTTCTGATTCGGCATAATAATGATGGCTGGACTTCCAAATCCCATTTCATTTGGTTGCTCTTGAATAATATCATTCCATTGCCCTTCATATCATCCATTATCGTGAATCATCTTGTTTCCATCCATTTTCTAAAACCCAAAAAGAATAGTGTGAGAAGAAAAAATCATAATAAAGGGGGAGTAATTTCAATATCTAACATCTTTGGTTTAATCTAATATCGTTACCATAGTTGTAGGACTATATCTTATGCGTATACTTATCCTTAGAGACATCCCTAGACATACCTTAGAAATATCTCTAGGGATCTCACTAACGTTTTCGCATCCTAGTTTCCATAGGTTGACTAAACCTTTCTTCTGATACCAACTGTAGAGACCTTAAGCTTAACGTACATAGATATTACATTACTTTTTCAGAATACTTAGTACATAACAAAACACACACACAAGGACCGTAATAGTTTAATGTCTTTGGAAACTCGGAATATAATCTTCTAATCATGGTGAAAGATCTTCAACATCTCCCATAAAGATCTTCCTTTTTTTATACCTAAAACCTTTCTTTATAACCTGGGGAAAAGAAAACATAAAAGGGTTGAGATAAAATTCTCAGTAAGGGTAAACAAAAGAAATATCAATCACATCATATACATAAGAACATACCTTTTGGAAATCTTAACCTGCAAAAGAGCTCATAATATCATATCATGGGATAAATCAAAGAAGTGAAATGTAATCCCAATAATCATAACCTAAAACATGAAACTTTGTGGCATACACACATAATCATAGAGAATCATTTCTTGTTAGTCAAGACTCATTTCCAAAACTATCTTAGTGGACAAAGTCCCTTTCTAAACCGAGTTACCCTCGTTTCAATCATGTTTCACTGAACCGGTATAACCTACCATTCCATCCATGTCTATCTCATGAGATATAAAATCTTTACCCAATGAATTGGAGGAAGATATAGGTACCACCCATCTCATAATGATACCATTCTTATGTGTGCCACAAAATCATACACCATACATCATTGCATAACCCATGTAATAAAATGGGATTCATAAACATCATGCCATCACAATCCATAAACAATTGATATCATTTCATCATAAGAAAATTGAAACCATTTAAATCATAGAGAAATTTTACTTGAAACATACATATCAAATAATTCCATCTTAGATGGATAATAGTTTTGAGAAAAACACTTGAAATTAATTCTTGAGGAAAATATCCTTTCTTCTTTAAAATCATTTTCTTTTCACAAAATTCCATGAAATTTTAAAAGATAAGGGTTTTGTTGGAAATAATCATGCAATCTTGTAGAGGAAGCTTCTTGGAAATGAGGTGTTATGAAACCGTAAAAAATCCGTTCATGCCGTATAATTTAAAAATAACATTATCCTCGTACTTTTGTCGGAAAAGTCAAAAAGTACCTTATATGGTAACCAAAGGAAAGATTCCATTCATACAATGTGGTAAAAAGTCAATAAAGGGAAAAAATGACTTTAAACATTCATGGAAGAATGTAAAACATTTTATAAAAACATTTTTTAGAAAACATGGTCATGGATGATAAACGTATCCCCAGTAAATACTTACGTATAAGCAATCTCTGATAAAAATGAGATTGAAAATTTATCCCTTACATTAGGTCCAACTTGCGTTGTAAGTGTCTGAACCTCCTGTATAATTATTTAAATAATGTTATTGACTTATTACAGAATCATATTCATTGTTATGATATCATATATGGTTCACTTATGACTTTATATTACCCGTTCTTTTCTAAATTCCATGTTAAAGAAGCGTTTAGGGTAAAATCATTTCATTTATCGTAGGTGTTTGGACTTGTTGTTATTAACATTATAATAACTTATATCATGATTTACTTACTTCCAGAATATAAAGTATGATTTATATATCATATATATTCATTATATATATATATAATAGATAGATAAATGAAATGAAACACAACGTTCATGGAGACGGTAGTCCGTACGTACGCATGAACGCTGCTTTCCTTTCCTTATTGTCTTGAATGGAAGTAAGTAGATGAAATATATATATATATACATAAATAAAATAGATTTACCATGTCATATATTCCATTATTATTCATTATATATACTTTATAATCATTCTGGAATGGTTAACATGGATAATGAATCTCATCGCGTCGTGGAGACGGTAGTCCGTACGTACGCACGAGCGATGATATCATTCCCATGGTCGTGGAATTGTGTTAAAGTGTATGTATTCTATTTCAGTATCAATATCACTTTATAATAATCATATATTGTTACTCATTACCGCATTATACCCATCCTATTAAGGTGGTGGCGGAAAATAGATTACACCACGGCGTGGAGACGGTATTCCGTACGTACGCACGCGCGGTGATTTCATTTTTCGTAGGATGGATAGATGGTTAAATAGGTTCATTTAATACTTATAATAAAATATCAGTATATGAGTGATA
Organism: Viscum album; assembly: GCA_963277665.1. NCBI lineage: Eukaryota > Viridiplantae > Streptophyta > Magnoliopsida > Santalales > Viscaceae > Viscum > Viscum album. The sequence continues at coordinate 694,863,605 of OY728152.1, forward strand.
CTGATGTTATTACTTCATAATGAAACAACTAAATAAGAAGAAGTTGAAGAAGAAAGAAATTGGAAAGGATCGGTAATGGATATTACCTCTTCTTTGAAGTTCTTCTTTGAGACCTCCTTATAGGGCACTAAAATTGGTCTTTTAAGAAGACCGGGACCTCTAGGATGATACTGGGGAAGTGTATAATATATTTTGGCAGGTTTTGGCCATGCTTTAATTCTCTAATTGGTGTGAGGAGTAGATGGAGGAGGTGCCCTATTATAAGGGAGGAGAGGGGCACCTTTGGAATAACAATAAATATTATTTTATTATAAAGTCAAGTTCTATTTTAAATAGCTCCAATTTGATTTATTTAGAGTCTAAGGTGGGTATGGGTCGAAATAATTTCATCCAATAGAAATTATACAAGTTTAGGTTCCTATTTTAACCTTATCATTTAGATTTAACATTAAGTTAAATAATTTTACTTTTACCGAGACTTCTTGTGTTCTTATACTATAAGGTTAATAAACTTACTATATCAAGCCAAACGAACCCCAAGTTGTTTATTATTAATATATATAACCTTATCTAAGTCATTTGGCCAACCCTTATATTTTTAGGAATAAAATAACAATTAATAATATAATATTTATTTTAAAAACTATTTTATGTCGATTTTGACACTATTTAGTAATTGATTTTTGTGAAAATCATAATAGAATGATAACTTCGAAAAAAGTTAATTAAATCAATAATAACATGTCCTATTAACCTAGAAAATTATTTTAATTCATAAAAAGTGTCAAATTACATTTATTTTTGTGTTTATAACATCAATTATGTCAATATTTCATTAATAAGATAATTACTACATCATCGTTGTGTCATAAATAAATTAACATATATAATGTCTAAAAATTAAAAATAAATTACCATTATGTAGGGAATCTTTTTAGATTTCTAATGAATAATTATAGTAGAATTTATCTTATGTATAACCCCATATTAAAAATTATTTAGTTATTAAACGCTTATTTTAACTATTTTAACCCTTCTTTAAATAAATTAATAATAAATGTCCTAATCTAATCCAAGTGGGACTAAATTGTCATATTTTATTCCTAAGGTTGTTCTTGGTCGAATTACACTTATCCAATATAATTAGGACATGTGTTAGGGTAATAATAACATCATTTTTACCCTTAATTTCCCTATTTACTTTTAACCGTGGTAATAAAAAGTAAAAAGTTACTATTCACCAAAAATTATTTTCACCTCATTGAACCACATTTTACTTACTGAAATCAACCTTGTCTCTCATATTTTTTAAATTACAATCACAGAAGCGGTAAAATTAAGATTTATGAAAAAATTAGTTTTTTAACTACCACTTAGTAGTTTCACTATTCATCAAAAATTGATGTTTTTCAGAAAAATGCCAAAATTTCACCCTATGCTATAATTGATATTCCGAATTCAAAAATGATTTCAATTTTTAAAAATTCCCAACATATATGTTGCATTAATTAATTTTATAATTAATTTCCGTTGTCACCACAAATAGCGTGTTTTTAAGAGATAATAACTATCAAAAGATTAACACTTATTTATGTCTGGTTTAAATGTGAAATTACATCCAATGACCAATATTGTATTAAATTGTAAAAATAAATTCTAAATATACTTTAAAACCACTCAAATTAATAATTTATCACTATTAATTATTTCGATTAAAAAAGTTGTTTTTAATTATAATTTAGTAATTTTCCCTATTTATCAGAATATGAATGTTATCCAAAAAGTACCAAAATATCACCTTAGGCTAAATTCGATACTCCGAATCCAAAAATTAAGACCATTTTGAAAAATAAAGTTTACAAATTTTCAAAAAGTGGTTATTACAATTCATAACGGCTAGTTTTAATAATATTTTAATAGCATATCGTTGTTTAGTAAAACTCGGTATTGCGTACTACACACGCTATCGAGAAGGTCGCAATTGCATGTAATGCAAGGGAAGTCAAGGATGCGTGTTGAGAATGATCCTTTTGGTGTAGCGTACAACAAAAGACATTAATGAAATTAAAAAGAATATTTTTTATAAAATCACGGGCTGTTACACAAACACTACGTGACATGCAAACAAAATTTGGATTCATAGTCCATAAATGAAGGTAGGGATTATATTTATTACTGGGTGTGAATATCCACTCCTTAAGATTGCATAAAGGTAACCAAAAAACATATCTCATTTGTCATTGTCTCCACTGAGCGTGTTGATAAATAACACATAATGATTATTGGAATGTGATTCACATTTTTGTGTTTGATGATGTGTAATGATAATGTTTTATTTAATGGCCAATAAAAGTATCCTATTAAATTAATCTCTTAAATTTTTTCCATTCAATGTATTTAATGGAAATAAAAATTTTGGATTTGATTTTATTAAATATATTACATTTTGTATGAGTGCCTAATATAAAATGAATGAAAATATTTCATGCATTGAGTTATTATGAGGTCAAAATACATTAAACCATTTAAAATATACATACTAAATCCATATCCCCTTTATAACCTATCATTGACAATGATAACTCTAATATAATGATTGAAATTCTTCCCATTTAATACTAAATAACTATTATTTTATATATTTTTTAATTAATTTCTTAAAATTAATTATTTAACGAATGGGGCCACCATAACATGTATATTACACATATTGGACCAGTTAAATTTGTTCATCCTTACCATATTTCTATTCAATATATTAATGTCACATAAACATGATATTGAGTAAAACTCATTCATATTTCTAGGTTTATAGATGAAAAAGTCCTTGATTACCACAATTACATTATTTTTTATTCTTCTTATATTTACATTAAAACTGACTATTGATAAACATTATCCTCTTATTAAATCTAATGTTTAATCAAATTAGTATATGATATCTAAATTTCAACTGATTTATTATCTTCATGTTTACATAAAAAATTATCGATCATCATACATTAACATATTAAATAGAAATGTATGACATTTGAAATTCATGATTCCTTTGTTTAATAAAATATTATGTATCCATTTATTATACATGTTTATGTAATGAATATTATTATTTTAATTAATTGTTTTAATTATTTAGTTTTGATTTCATCTATTCATTTTCATAAAAAAATTTATTGTATATATTAGATTAGTTTCCTGAAATATTAAAAATAACAACAATAATAATATTGATTAAGGGAAACACACGTCTAAATCATTAGTGAATAAGGATATTTATTACATATATTCAATAATTCGGTTCCAAAATTATATAATTGATATTTTTTTAAAATATTATTTAAATACACTTCTTCCAAAACATTCGAAACAAAACAAATATGCATATTAAATAAAATAACATTATATAATATGTGCATGTGTTGTAATATACATATTTATATAATCACATGAATAATATACAATAAAAAGGTAATTATTTTTATCTTATATGAATTTTTATTATATATTATATAGATTATAAAATAAATAAAAATTAGGTAATTTTCCCATAAAAATTTATAATATTACCTTATTATCATGTGGTTTATATAAAAATCATGTAATTATTTAGTTTTTATAATTTATTACTAACTGATATTTTTCTTTTAATTTTCTTAATCCATTAAATTTAAAATATCACCAATTATAAATATCATCAATTTTATATACATGTTACAATACTGCATATCATGCTATATTTTTCAAATGCCAATATAATCATTAATTGAAAACAACACATATTGTATTGACGATAATCATATCTAGAAAAAATCACTATTAAATGTAACATAAATCAGTACTAAAAATTAACTGATAAAAGAGTTCTATATGACTAGTTTTTTTCTATCACTGATTAATGACGTACCATTATAAGAATATATCTGTTTAGCATTGATACATGTAATATTGGATAAGTAATTATATAAATATAGACACATATTTATATAATATTAAAAAATATTTATATTTACATGAGTATTTGTAAGTTAAAATAATATATTAACTTTCTTTATATAGCATTAAATAAACAATTCATATTGATTAAATTATTTTATATATAAAATATAATCAAATTTATAATTATTTTAACAATAAATGGCACATATAATAATGAAAAATGATAAGAACATACATGAGAATGTATCCAAGAATGGGATTCCACCAAAAAAATATTCCACTCTCTAGAGAGACCCTTGGAAGAAATAAATTGAGCAGCTTTATTTCCCTCTTATTTAATAAATGTAAAAGAGAATGAAAAATAGGGGGGAAGGATTTGATCTTTTTCACAAGTAGGCCAGTTAATTGGAGACCTCACTTTGGCATTTTGATGGAATTATTAATTGAAAAAAAATCGGAATCCATGATGATATATGTTCATCCATTACCAGTAATGTACAATAAACCAGTGAAAAAAACAAAGGGCGTCATCTACTACTAGGACCCATAAATATTTTACAACCATCGAACAAGGAGTAACAACACAAACCAAATAATTATCAAACATTACTACCATACCAAAATTCCCATTATGAGAAATCATAGATTCCACAATGATCATTACCACATTATTATGTGGGGTCTATTAAAATAGTCATGAGTGGGGATGTTGGGATGCTAAACATTATATAATTGTGTTTCCAAATCTCCAGCCATAATTCAGCGAGCATGAAACGGAAAGAATATTTTATAGAAATATGGTTAAACAGAAGATCATTTTTTCTTACAAAATTTATAAAAGAAAATGGAAAATAATATTCAACCATATACATGGGGGTATATTTGAACCAATTTAAAAAGAAAAGAATAAATACATTCTCTATCTCCAAAATACTCAATATGTTGGGATTCCATGCATGGAAGAAACTCCCAATCCCTTGATAGAATAAAATAGAATGTAGAGGTGTCTTAGTTTAATTATTTTATAAAGAGAGTGATGGTTGCTAATAAATATGATGAGCCATGGGTGTAATGTTTTTTGGAGGATGTCGATGTCGGATATCCACTAGAATTATCAGACATTTGGTGGAACTTCCAGGTTCCAAAGAAACTACTAAAAAATAGTGTTTTCTGAACTATTCATTTGTAGTGCATCCTATATATGGATTTAACAATGTAGAACACAAATCAATCATTTATTCCACACAACCTATCATGTCTAAAATCCCATTTGAAAAGAATACTCATAATTTTATACTTATCTATTTAATTTATAATTTCATTAAATTATTGAACACTTCATCCATTTCCAACATCGTAAAAAAGGTAGAAGAACCTCTTTTCCTCCCAACCAGAGACCATTGGGTATGTTGCCATCACATCATCAATATACATCAGCTAAATGAATATATAGATAATTTATATGACATTTTCCTCTATTCTACAACTGATCCCCATCCATAGAAGGCCACTCTATCCATAGAGACATCTTCTGAAAATGCAAGAGGGGGAATGAGGCTACCATCATAGAATGTTGAATGAGGATAATATTTTTTACTAATGAAATTAGTGAAATGGGGACATTGGTTATGAATCATATTCTATCTTTTTATCCAACGTAACTGAATTGAATTTGTACTTTTCCCAAAATCCCTAAACAACAGTAGCTTTTGGAATACACAATTTATCACAAGACTACTAGTGAACATTATTTCTTCCATATTCAATACCCATTATAATGTAGAATGACAGAATTGAATTTCATAAATGATGAAGACCAGAAGTTTAAATAAATACATATACTCATCAGAATTGATAGGTCCCCCATCATATTAAGAGACTCCTTCATTACAATGGAAATCCTATTAAAATTATCTCTCTATATATTTTATTTCAACTCATAGAAAATTCATGAGAAATTCACAACATGGAATGAAATTAAATTTTTAGAAGACCAAGATAATATTATGATTCTCTACCACACAAATACCTGAGATTCTATGATGATCTTCCTTTAATAATTCATTAAAAAATAAAATTTTATTTTCTATTCATCATAATTAACATATTGAATGCATTACTTCATTAATTTTGGGAAAATAATTCATTTACTCTTTCATACCGGGGTTCATGAAAAAAGAAACCAATCATTATACAAAAAATAAATTGGAGATGGTTGTAATTTTCCTTCATAACATATCCCAATGAAAAAAATATCTATTAGAGGACAATGAAATTAAATTTGAGAAAACATCAACAACTAGAATAAAAAATATTGTAGATTTAGCATCACACTACTGTCGACCCCTAGAAAGGGTAGAATACTGTTAAAGAGTTCCATTAATTGTGATCTTGAATGATACTGTGGAGAAAAAACATATGATTTCCTTATGTTAGAAACCCATTTTCATTATAAAAAACTGGATGAAAGACCATTCAACCTTGTTATAGGCCATTAGCATATAATTATTTGACATTATGATTACTTTTGTTGAAATGGATTGGGTTTTCCAAGAATGAAAAACATAATGGTAGAAAACTGAATTATATGATATTATTTATTTGGGGATTAACATGATATGATTTTGAGGAATAAAATATGTAGTCAAGGGAATATGTGTTTGATGAGGACCATTGAGATGATTTTTTATATAACATTTCATGGACATAATGGAATTAAATCCATAAAAGATTAGATTTTTCATTTTTTGGTAATGGTAGTAGTAATATTTTGGTTTATCATATCACATTAATCAATCCATGTCCAAATATATTTCAAGGGGAAATATCCTACCCATAAATCTGTCAAAATTATAGAATGAGTAAGGCATGGAAGCCATCCAACTGTAGCTCTTTTTTGGGAGTTTTTTATTCACCAAAAGAAATTTATAATTTCAAAAATCACTTGCTAAATAATGGTGCATAGTCTATATGATATCATTTTTAATATAGTCAAAAAAATATTATTTAATGTAAGAATCCAATTCTAAATATAGATCATATAAAAAATTAAATATAAGATCACAATTTCCCTATTTAGTTTCATCATTACCATGCCTAATAATTAACAATATAGGATATATATTTTCTTTCCATATAATATAGGCTTTCTGGTGAAAATAGAAAACATTAGAATCACACACTTTAATGTGCGTTTCATGTGAAAAAACTACCGTATTTATCTCCTTAATGTTATGTGTCTCTTCTATTTCTTTTCTGATCCTCAATATCATGGGATGAACATAATAATTTGAATTTTGGGTTTATAGTAATTTTTTCCTCACTCAATAAATCCATTGTATTGTCCAGGATGATAGAATTTTGGAGACCACAATTTCGATCATGTAGTGTCTTTGTGGAAATTTATGTTCATATTGGGATCCCCATCATTCTTGAAAAATCATTAAACCTTTTTTCATTCACAACACTTTTCCTATAAACATTCTAATTGAAATGGGTTTTCAAACCATAACATCCTTAATCCTTGATCCATATTGATATGGATTTCACTATGATTAGAGGATACTGGTGTAACAACCTAGTTACTTGTAAATTAAATATTTCATTCTAAAATTTAATATTAAAATTCTGTGTAATTATATAATGAAATAGGTGATATTATTTAAACTAAAACTAATTGAATAGTAAATTGACCTTAGGACTGGTAACATGACCATTAGGAATAGTAATATAGCCAGTTGGAAACTATACATGACTAAATATGTATAAATAAAATTTAACCATGTTATATGTGAAAATATGAACGAATTATATCTATGTATATGTAAATAAATGTTGTAAAAATGATAAATTATTTGTTCATATTTGTATGAAACATAAATTTTTATTGATAAATTTGTAATTAATTTTTTTATTTAAAATAAAATTTGGTTTCATTAAATATATTCATATATTAATTAATTATTTTATTATGATTATAATATAATTTCATGATTCTTTAATTAATATTTCAATGTGTTATAAAATCTGGTAGTGTTTTAAAATTTTTATTTTTCACATAAATAATTATTTTAATTAAAAATTATATTTTCCATTTTTATAAAATTATTTTCATAAAATTATATACAATTATTTTATTTTCACATGTCCAAAAATGGTTACTTTATTTTTTATATTTTTCTAAAATATTTTCAAATGATAGAATCATTAATTTTTACCACAAATTATCCTAACACCTTAAAGACTTGTAGATTATTTATTTTTTAGAAATTAATTTCCCAGACTCTTTCACACATCTAGAACCTACAGGACTCACATAAAGTCCAAAAATGGGCTTTATAGAGGTTCTCAAGGAGCTGATTTCAAGAGGAGAATTCCCCTTCTATTTTTTATTATTTTATTTTCAATTTCATATTATTTATTATTCTCTATCCTCCCCCCATTAATCAAGTGGAATGATTACACTATTATCATATATACAATATAATATTATCATTTTGAAAGAAAAACTATTCATCAAACTCCTTTTCCTCTATATTTTATTCTAAAAATGAGAGCATTATTCGTTATGTGATGTTTTACTCCCATCGTGGACAATGTATTTTAATTTTTCCATTACTGCCCTCAAATCTAGTCATAAAATCATATTTAGTAATAATTACGAATAATTACCACTAATTAGTAATAATTAGGAAAAATTAAATATGATTTTATTGAAAATATTATAAGTAATTTATTGATCTAATATACATAGAAGCTATTAAATAAAATTATATAAATTTTTTATGGTCTTAAAAGAAGCCTAATTAAATTAGATCATTTTTATTAATGTATTATTTAGATATTCATCCTCATATTAGAAAAAAAATTATAAATTTTATCTTCTAATATTCAAGAAACATATTAATACCATTTTATTCCACTTCTGTAGTTTTTATTCTATTTTACATGTAATATACATTTTGAACCCACCATGGAAACCATAAAATGAATGCACGTGAAACAATGTAACTAACAAAATATTATTAATTAATGGGTGGAAAGATATTATAAGATTTTATAATAGGATATTATATATAATTATAATTATTAATTTTGTAAATTAATATACTAATAACATAATTTACACAATATTACATGAAATTTTACTTGTTTTATGTAAGAAAATCCATAGTTAAGGGACATTAATTTAAAACTACAAATTTAGTATCTTTTTATCAAAATTATAAATGAATGATCTTTATGATGCATGTATTATTTTTCAATGAATATTTCATGGTTCAAGGAAAATGTTCATGATAAATTTTTGTACCTATATCTCCATTCAATGAATTTAGTTTGTTTATGTTGTAGGTTGTCCATAATGGTTTATCCTAGTGTAATGATGATGGTCATCCATTAGTTTTTCAAGAGCGGTAACATATAAGGTATCCATGAATGATAAAATATATTATATGTGTGAGGGTTACAAATCATACGTTCTATGAGAGTTACAATATTAAATAATTTTTTCCCAAAGTTACCAAAATATTTTAATATTTTGTCCCTGTTTTATAGAATTCTATTTTTTTAGCAATGTAAATATATGAATTATTATGGGTGAGAATGTTTTCTTAGTGAAAATTATTAAATTTGTTTTTACATAATCATGTGATAATTTTTATTTTCATAATTATGTCCCCAAATAATATATTTATGCTCATTCCATGTTATTAAATAGTTTTTCATAGTATATTTTTATTTTTAAAAGTAATTTATGATTCACGATTAATATCATTATGGTTTTTCATAGAATGAAATCATGTTTCATTTATAAAAGCGTCCATAAATAATAATAATGATTTAGTTCTTTCTCTTTCGTAAGAATATATTTTAGTATATATGTATTATGAAGTAATTGTGTTGAACTATAACCAAAAAATATAATTGGTTGAGTAATAATGTGAATTATATATGTATTTATTAAATAAGTAATGTTTATGTTCTAGTCATTATAGTTGGCATCAATGAATTTTTAAGATGACATTCAGGGTTGGGAAGATGTTAGTAGAATTACATAAATCATTTTAAATGTATGGTTAATCTATAATGATATAGAATTTTATGGTTAATATAATTCCTAGTCTATGATATTTCTCATCAAAATGTTTTTTCGCATAAGAAAAAGGGAAACTGATATATGAATCCATCGGTAGGATGATATCATTCTGAATCCACATCCTGGAAAGGATAGAATTAGAACCAAGTGGTTTTGTACTACAATATATCAGTTGGGGAATGATATAAATTGAAGAGGCATGAATGCATGGGAATTGCTAGAGTTACAGCAAAGGAACATTAAAATAGTGAATCATTTTATTAAGAAATCCATCATACATTTAGTTAATATGCAGACCCAGTGGTGGATTATGGCTATATTAAAGCACTAGAATAGATATTTGATATAATGTGGTTTTAGGATAATGAAAATATTAATCCTGATATTTATCATGTTGACGGTGAATCTATCTACTAGTGGTTAATGGGTAAGAATTTCAGATATAATGATGACATTGATGCCATGGAATGTGGTGAATTTAAGAATCATTTCCATGAAAAATATATTGTTATGTCGTTCTTACATCATATTTAAGTGAAATTAATTTATTTGACATAAAATCCTGAGGATTTAGTGGCATTGTATAAAGAAAACATTACTCTATTGGTAGTGTATGATAAAAGGCTTTTTTTGATCTTAATAGTAAAACCACTCATTTTATTCAATATTGAAGTGATGATAACGATGGTAATTGGAATCCAATAAATTTAAAAAAAATTAGAAACTTATTCAATTTACTAGTAGATAGAAGTTTTGTTTTATCAGGGCCATGTTTACTTTGACAACATGATGTACAATTGGTCCATATGACATGTATTTGGTAACGTTCATTCAATTATATTTATCGTTAAGGAAAATCATTTTATTGATTGGGGTAGGTGTGGTAGAAAGATTCTTGGTGAATTCCATAAAATGTACGTGAGGGGTTTTCGATGTGTTATGTTTATAATAATTGCTCGAGTATTTGATAAAAGAGATCTTATTATTTATTCTGATACGAAAATTGTAATGTCTATTAAATGTGATGTATCTGGAATTATGAAAATAATTATCCAAAGAAAAATATGAATGATTTAATGAAGCTAAATTATATGTAGAATGGTGTAGTGAAATCTTTTGCGCAACAATAAGAAGATTTGGTTCTATCCTATGAATTGTTATTGGGTACCTAGATTGTTTACTCATATTTTCATAATGTTTTTTTTCATACTGGGTTTACACACTCCTATATTTCAGTATAATTTTCTAGTAATTTGTAAATTTCCCCTTCAATAAATGAAATATGAACTTATGGTAAAAACATCAGCTGAAATATTATCATAAAATTGCATTATTATAATCCTCATATTATTTTCTATGGATATTAATTAACTGAAATGCTTATTTGCTTCCCAATGTAATTTTTAATGCCATTATGGGTATGGGTTGACCTTATGTTTACAATGATAACATAGATTATAGGGATAAGGAAGGGGTTTTTAATAAATAGTTTTAGTTTTAATTCAAGAAAGAATCCATACCGTTGATAACATGTAATCATATAAATTATTAAAATATGGAAATGTTATTTATCAAGGAAACATTGTGGAAAACACCAGAACTGTTTAGATTGTTGATGTGCTACTACTAAATGAATACCTAGATGTTTTTCCATAGGATTATTCTGTTGTTATACCAGACTGAGAAGTCTTATTTATTATGGACATAATTCATAATTCCTAGAAAATATCTAAACCCCCATATTGAATGGCTCATGTGAAATTTCCTGAATAAAAAAATATGTTGTAGGATTTTCTTTATAATTGTTTCATTAGACCCAGAACCACACCATGTGGTTACACTATTTTATTCATTAATAATAATTATAAATCAATGAGACATTTAAATGATTATAGGGAATTAAATAACATTATTGTTAAGAATAATTATCTATTTCTTCATATTAAATTTTTTTTATCAGACCCATCGAGAGAAATATGTTTCCAATATCGATATGACATATTTGTAACATCAAAAAAATGTAATGGAGTATGAAATTCCAAAAATATTATATTATAATATATATGAGTGTTATGAGCTTGTAGTTATCCCTATTGTATAGAAACATTCACTAGCTGTACTTTTCCATATAAAGAATTGAATCATTCATGAATATTTTGATATTATTTTTGTTGTTTTTATTGATGCTATGTTTTTTTATCCAAAATTTTATGAGTGTCATTATAAACATCATAGAGATTTTTTGTTAACACAAAAATAAAAGAAGATATATTGGAAATTTATAAAATGATTTTATTTAAATATTGCATTCCAAATAAATATTGAAAATAATGATGGAATGATAGTTCATCCCTTCATTGTTTTTTAAGAATGCCCATGACCTACAAATGATAATGAGATTAAATGTTTTATTTGATTACTAGGATATTACCGATGGTTTTTAAAAAACATTACACAATTTTCTAGCTGGAAAACTATGTTAAGATGAAAATAACATAAATTAATTTGTATAAAATAATGTGATGACTATTTTTTGTAATTAATGAGGATATTATTGAATGATTTAGCTTTGATCCTTCAATACAGAAATGGTGACATTTTTATCTATAGTGATGGTTCATTGAGGGGACATGGTTGTGTTATGAATAAAAATGATCCGGTAACTAGTTAGCTTCAACAAAATTGAAACTACAATAGTTATATTATCTCACACATGATTTTGAATTAGAACATGTAGTTTCATCTTTAAAAAATTAGAGAAATCAACTTTATAGGGCCAACCGTGAAGTATATACTAATCATAAATGGTTAAATTATATATTTATATTGATGGAAATGAATATGTGCTCTAGAATATTGATGGAATTGATAATGTATTATGATTTTATTATCAATTACCATTCATGAAAAAGTGAACAACGTGGTATATTCCATGAGTTGAAATAATCAAGCATCAATAACCATTTTATATAATAACATCACCACTTGGTTAATGATTTGATTAATTTTTGATTGAAATTTGATTGTTCAAAAAAATCAACAATTTTTTTCTTCTGATAATGTATTCATTAGTTTTAGAAAAAATAATGAAAGTGCAGAACTAAGTCCATGAGTTGTAGAAATTGCTAAAATTGGTGAACAAGTGTATGTTACAATAACTAGAAATTAATAAGTATTGAATTTTGATATTTGGAAAGAGAACATGTGTTTCTTCTAATTTTATGTTGAAGAATCATTTTTAATTGAAGTTCATTGTTCATTGATTTTAGTTCATCCTTTCAACACTATTAAGTAAATGGATCATTGAGAATATTACTGGTGGGACGCTATTAAAAGAGATAATATATATTTTTTCAAGAAAAGTTAAACTTGTCAGTAGATTAATGAAAAGTAAAATCTACCAAATGGGATGCTTCATCCTTTTACATTACTATAATGGAAAATAAGAAAGTATATTTATGTAATTCATTGTGGATTAACCAAATAATTCTTGAGGAAACAACCAAGAGTTTGTTATTATTTAAAAAATGACTAAATATTGACATTTACATCTGATTTGAAACACTCTCTAAATATATCATTTTTCTTGACTATACCTCAAAGTTATTTTAAGGTTTTATTTATAGTTCATCTCCACATTTTTACTTATTGTGATACTTGGATCACTTATAACAATTTTAAATTCATTTAGAAGTTATTGGGAAATAAATTATATTTCACCATATCCTTTCATCCTCATCCTGATTCATAGAAAAAGAAAACAATGCATACATTGGATGATATTATTCATGTTTGGTCAATTCACTACAATGGTATTTAGAATCAAAATCAATCATAGATTGTGTTTTCCTATTAAATTAATTTTCATTCTATTATAAATATGGATCCTTCTGAGGAATTACATGGAATGTGGTGTAGAACATTAAAATTTTGGGAGGATGTTAGGGAAATGATTTTTATGAGAGTTGAATTAGAAGAGAAAGTTGTTGATAAATTCTGGATGATCAAACAACCACAAGGAGAGGTCTTATTTGTAACAAATATTTTGTAGATAAGGTGACACCGTTTTTTGAGGTGTTTGGTCATTTTTTCCATAACATCTCTCCTTGGAAAAGTGTAATTCCTTTGGGTATGAATGTAATCATAGTTATGCGGTCTATTGGACCTTTAGAAATCATGGAGAAAGCTAAAAAAATTTATAAATGAACTTACTTAATTCTGTTTTTATATTATTCACAGAGTGTTTTTAATGTTTCAATGTTATTAATGTTTGTGGTTTATTCATCTCATGTTTTGTGCCATGATATAGTTCAGTTAGATGGGAACCATTCATATGAATAGAATCCAATTCAGATTATTGATCATAGAGAGAATTTATTTCACAATAAATTAATTCCTCGTGTTATGGTTTTTTTGAGAATCAACAATAATGGTGAAAGAACTTGTGAATCAGAAAAATTCTATGAGGGAACGGAATCCTAACCAGTGTAAAAAATTATTAAAAATATTTATGATGCAATTTTAAAAAGATGGGGTGAATCTTACAACCTATGTACTTTTAAAATAGTTTGTTTTCTTTTGCAATGTAAAAATTAATTAAATTATAAATTTGTAATGAAATAAGAGTTATTTATATTTTTTAAAACTAATTTAATGGAATCATGACCTTTTGTATATAAACATGACCATTAACAATATAAATTTATCCATAAATAGTAACCTAGCCATGGAATGGATAATTAAAATTTAACCATCTTATATGTAGAAAATATTTTTTAATTAAATTAATGTATAAGTAAATAAATGTTTTAAAAATGTTAAAATAAGTGTTGGTATTTTGTGAAAATATAAATTTATATCAATAAAAATATAATTAATTTAATTAATTGAAGGGAAATTTATTTCATAAAATAGATTAATAAATTAATATTTTATTATACTATGTTTATTAGATTTTTTAATGAGCCTTAATAATCTCAAAAAATCTTTCTCCCATTACAGTAACAACCTGCAATGTTATATTTTAATTAAATTTCTAACTATGTAACATGGTTATAGAAAAACCATTCACTTCATGTGATTTATTATATCATGTTTTATTTAAATGGTCCTTATATATCATTATAAGTGGTTATATATCAATTGAATAGGGATCATAAGAATTTTATAAATATTCAATTTTATTTACTATAATTGGACCAAAAAATGATGTCATGGTCTCCAAATATAGAATCATATCCAAAGCGGCCAATTTATTAATGAACCTGATAGTGTTAAAATCATTAGGCATTTCCCATGACCATTCCCAAGTTGTATTCACATCACCTAAGATAGATTGAAACCACTTATTGGATATGTATGATCTCATCGAGATCATGACCCAACCCATTTTTTCTGAACAACCATATGAAGATCCCACAAATGCGCACATCACTATTATGGGGTTTATTAATTCATTAATATTATATGTATCAAGACCTTATAAATATGAATATTTAATCCCTATTGTATATAATTATGAATATATGTTCATTTTAGATCCTATCATTATAAAATATCATTATATTGAAACAATAAATAAAAAACTATATTTTTATTAATCAAATTTAGTTATGGAATTAATTTTAATGAATTATAATATTTTTTATTAAATAATATTTTAATGAACTATTAATATTAAATAATTTTTATAATATATTATTGGATATTTAATTTTTAAGAAGTATAATGTAATTTTTATAATGATTCCAAAAATATTTTTGTAAAAAAACCTTATTACATAATAAATATCAATTCTTATTTAAATAGTAAAAAAATATTTTCAAATCACATGATAAAATATATATTATTTTTTAGAATTATAATGTAAATAATATCCAATGGTGACATTTTTAAAATTTCCTTGAGCACTGGTATTTTTGGGGAAAATTAAAAATTATATAATAATATATTGTGTTTTATATCATCATAAGTACCTAATATTGATGTAATATATACTACAATATTCATTAATCCCCAAATATAGGTTATCCAATTAACACATGATTTAATTTATATTTGGATTTATTTTATAGATTCTTAATGAATCCTTCTAACATTTTAATATATTTTTTGTTTTCAATATAATTTCATTTAGAGTGGGACTCATCCATGCATAAGAAAGGGAATTAGTTTAATAATTTCAGAATTGACCATATAAAATAATTTTTAACACTCAAATTTGGTAGAAACAATGTGAAACCCCATTTTATTTTTTTATGTTGGTTATTTAATTATGTAGAGTCAAAAAACTAAATAATAATGATATTCCTCATATTGCATATATAAACCCACTCAACATACCATTTAATTCACTCAAACTCCATGGGTCATGACCAAATTATACTCTTCACTTTGTAGATTCCTCCTGAATCACCTACAATCACTCTTTAAGCCCCTCTTATTTTCAAGGAGTCGCACAGTCATGTAAGGGTTATTCATCTAATTCATTGAATTGAAGCACCTTATTTGGATTCTTTCTTCCTAATATCAATTTTTTTATAATTTAAATTAATTATAAAAAATCCCTTATTTTTCAATTTTGGTTTTTTGGTTTAGAGACCGTTTATAACATCTAAATTTTCTCTATAAATACTCCATTAATCTGGTGAAATATTTTAAATAATTTATTCTTTCTCATTCCAATTCATGCTTTTTCTTTTTGATGTGATGCCTTCTATTTTAAATTCATAGTGTTGGAACTTTTATTTCCAAGTCCCTAATACTTTGAAATTTATTTAAAAATGAGGATAGACCCCTTTATATCTCACCAACATTACTTATGAATCATTATGGAATGTCGTTTTTCTCCAAAAATAAAACCATAAATTTCAATGCGAATAAAATTATATAGTGAATGAACATACACATTTCCCATCATGGGTTTCCACCATTATGCATGCAATGACCCGATAATTTCAAGGAAATGATTTTTAAAATCTTTGGAATTTTACGAGTCTGCGGATTCCGATGGCGCCTGATTCTGAGGCCTAGTGTGCTCAGAATCAAATTTTGATGTTTTGTTTGGGTACTTTTAGTAAACGTACATACATGTTTTTCAATCTTTTGAACTGGTGCACATAATTGATATCGGAGAACACTGATGAACTCGCAATGTCGGTAATTGTCTATGGGGACATTTTATGTAGTTGTGTTTGGATGAGGGGAGAATTTTTATTTTGGGGATTCTAAGTAATTTAAATAATTATTTGTGTTACACAAATTATATTATGAGGTGGTTATTTCCTCTAAAGGGAAGTTACAGGTGTGGCCCACACCCCACATAACTTCCCTGGGGAGGAACTAATTAAGGGTGGGGCCCAGACAAGCCCCTAATAAACTCCCAGGAAACCACGTATTAATACTTATAACTCTACACCTTCTCCATTAATTATTTGACATCTACCCTCATTATGGTGGAGCATCTCCACCTCCCACCCATTGAATGTGACAACCTATCTAATTATTATCTGTATTAATTAATTGACACCTCATTTTAATTAATTTGAATTTCATGGAAATTCTATTAAATTGGGAGAGTTTTGTTTCTTTTTCATTGTAAAGTATACTATTGGGGATGCTCTGGATAATTAGAATAGAGGTGATCTTTTTCGATGAAGAACATCATTCTTCAATGAATAACATCCTCGACGAAGAATGAGAAAGACTTCTTCCAACGACGCGTCTTCCTCAAACGCACCCCAACGTCAAGGAAATCTATGTAATATTTGGACTCTCTTCCTGCGTCATGACAATGACTCTTCGTCCCTCGTTGATGGGACGACAGAGTTCTCCGTGATGTTGTTTTCTGCGACCCCCGACCTCCGCGACGCTTCACTTCCGCTACTCGTTGACGTGCTTCGTTCTTGAAAGCAGGGTAGTGGAATTGTTTAATTTTAGATTGATGAAAATAAAACTATTTTTGTTGTTGAATGCGATTGATTGCCTGTGTCTAATTGTTACTGCCTAACGAGGAGGTCATGGGACGAACGAACACCGCCCGACAAACCTCCTATGTTTCTTGTTTTTTTTAATTCGCAACGAGAGGCGGTGGAAAATGGAGGCAGCGATGTTCAAAGGCGGCGATCGTGTGCCAACAATGTGCGGAAGAACCACGAACCACAACTATGGGCCACTTGGTCGACGATGTACCAGCTAGAAGAAGCCCGCCAGGCTGGAGGAACTGTGGTGCCCAACGACGTCGCACTGTTGAGAACTGCTGCCCGCACATGGCGGGCCGCTGCGGCGGAAGAACTGGTTAGCTAATCGGCCTGCTAGGTGGAAGGATCCACGATGCTCATAGGTGCCCTGACGGAGGGATAATGGCCTGAAACCATGGTACGCTTGTGTCGAGAAGACTGGATGGCTTCGGCCGACAGGATAAGATAGTAGCACCGCTCGACGACGCCGATTTGAGAAGTCAGGGGGGTGCCCCCCCACTCAGCGTCGCTCAACCAATTTGTCGTTCTGCGGCCAACAGCTGGTCGGGCCACACAAAACAGGCCGGACCGTTCCCCACTGGGTCGTTCCTCGCATTATCTGGTTGGACCGACCTCTTAGTAGGGTCGGACCCTCCGTACCAGAACGGGCCGACCAACCATCCAACCGGGCTTGACAGGATACGACTGATTCAATTAAATGCGAATAACATCACGATCGTGTATCCAATCGACGCACCATCTACGACAATAGAAATATTACAACGAGGCAGTCCTTTTATGATAATCTTTGTGAGTTTTGGATGACTTTAAAAGATGGTCGAGATTGGAACGTGCATATTTCCAGCTCCGCCCCTAGAACAAAAAAACCAGGACCTCTCAGATTCGGCATCTGATTGATGATCTATCTATTGTGTTGAGTACCTTTCGACTAGACATAACATTGAGATAAATCAACTATGTACTTATTTATTTTTGATGTATCGACCCCTTTGCTTGAGGAGAGGACCCTCCAAGAATTGAGTGTGCTGTGTGTGGGAACTCTAGAGCTGGCTGCGACTGCGACGACGACCATAATGGGATCCTATGTGGGTTCGACGACGATGATTACTATACTTGGATCCTTCATGGGTTCGGCATCAATAAATACTATACATGGATCCTTTCTTGGTTCGGAAGTGATGTCTATTGTACTTGGATCCTCCGTGGGTACGACAGCGATGATTACTATACTTGGATCCTCCGTGGATTTGGCACCGACGACTTCTGTACTAGGATCCTATGAGGGTTTGGCAGAGGTAATGATTCAGAGGCTACATCTAATCATATCCACCCCCTTCGTGAGTTTTATACCTGTGTGAGAAGATTCTTGACTTCCAATCATTATCATCGATTTGATTGATTTCTTTCCTATGTGGATTGAGTTGTTCTTGTTCTTGAGAGTATGGAGCCGAACTGAGATTGATAAGTTCGGTATATGTATTGGCATATACCTATGTAGGGTTGGTTGATACATAGTGATTATATCTCTATTCTATGGTATATCCTTCTTGGATACTTGGAGACCTTCAAGGATCTCAGGGTCCCTAATGGGTATCGTATACTCACCCCTGCACGGGATTTTCCAGCACTATGTTGTGATGGATGTAGACGATAGACATCACTGATCAAGGTGGAGACTTGAGGAGTTGGATGGTACCCAAAGGTAGACCACTTCGTGAGACATACATGGAGCAGACAGACGGACCTGAGGTGCTGCGGAGACCATATGTACCCACCCATCAGGTGGGGTACCCGGAAGATGACTCAGAGGTTGTTATTTTATGTTACTACAGTTGTTCTAGTTTTTCATTTGTATTGTACTTTATGTTGTGATTCTATTTCCGTCCCCTTTCCTTTTGGAACATACTTTTATATTCAGTATTAATTAGTTCTTACTTTTGTTGCGTACTCTTTTGTGTATGTTTAATTTTATAAAGGAAAGACCTTCCGTTTTTATGGTATTTACACATTTGGTGCTAGTATTCATCCCCTAGGCTATGGAAGGAGGGCATGTGGTAGTCATGACACAGGTCCCGAGGACGGGTTGTGACTAATTGGTTTCATAGGTTGTCGGTTCTACCATAGAACATTGACACTGAAACTTTAACGTAAATAGTGTTATGTTTTTTGGGTATGGTTATCAGTTTAGGGAAGCCGGTGTTGGTGTGGCGGCCGATGTATCCATACACTAGGCCTCTGACTTCTAATTTCCGACTCAGTACATGGAAAAACTGATTGCGTGTGTGCTTCAAATAGTTTTCTATGTGATTATATTGTGACACCTCACCAGGTATAATATGTGATCATGGCGTACCAATTTATTTTCATGATGTCCCAAAGAAGGAAGCCCGAAAGTGTTCCGAGTCACGTGTGAGATGGTAGCCCCTAAGCGACGTGGCCTCGATGTAGGGACCTATCATAGCGGATACACCAGTGGTACCTTTACCTGTGGGGCCACTAATACCACCAGCCCCAGCAGTATGGGGGGAACGCCGCCTGAGTGTCTTGTACGAGTTCCACCGACAGAGGACACTCAGGTTCAATAGAGAGACGGACCCACATGTAGTTGAGGATTAGCTGAAGGATATTGTTAGAGTTTTCAGATTGTTAGGGACACCAACTGACCTTTTGGTGATCCTTTCCATGAGTCTCCTACACGCGGAATCAGGTAGATGGTGGAGTTTGATGCTCTCGGAGAATGACGAGGCATCATTACTTTGGACAGACTTCGAGTGTTTCTTCCAATCAAAATTTTTTCCAGCCAACCTCCATGCGGTGCGGATTCAGGAGTTACTTCATCTGCAGTAGGGCAGCATTACAGTAGCTCAGTACTCAGCAAGGTTCACCGACCTCTCATGCTATTCCACAGATATGGTGGGGCACCCGTTCATTAGGTCTCAATCATTCGAGCAGGGACTGAGGCAATAGATCAGGGATTCAACGATTCCATTAATCTTCCCGACATAGGCGGTGGTGCTGGAGACAACCCTTATAGTGGAGAGATTTCTTCTCGAGCAGTCTCTAGCGGTGAGACCCACCGCAGGACGACACTTAGCGGAGTTTTCTGCAGTCAGCAGTAGAAAATTGACACAGAGGACCGTGCAGACCAGGTCATCAGGTGGAGGACCTCATGATACTAGTTCGGATGTGTGGGGAACACAAAACAGACCCAACCATATGAGGGTCATACAATTCTATGCATGTGGTGGGCAGGGTCACATGGTTCGAGACTGCCCAACCCGCCATGCAGAAAAAAATAGACATTAGAGGGACCTCCACGGCAGATGAAGAGTTTCGACTGTGGTGTCCTGTCAGGAGAAAGTAGATGAGGCAGAGGATCTGGGCGAGCAACGGCTGGTTGACGACGTTTTGAGGTTCTACCACAACCACCACCACTAGAGGTCCAGCCTAACCACATGGTGCTAGCGGACAGAGTCGGGCTCAGCTCCAGGTAGTCGAGGCCAACGAACATGGCTCACCTGAGCTGATTTGAGGTACTTTCTGTGTCTACTCCACTCATTATGCAGTACATATAGACCCAGGTACGAGTCACTCTTTTATTGTCACTGCCCTTGTTCAGAGCTCAGATATTCTGATGGAGTCTTTGGATCGATCATTACGTCTAGAGACTCCTACGGGAGTAGACTAGATGATAACGCACTTCTGCCGGCAGTGTGATCATTCTCTAGTTGTCAAGAGCATCGGCTGGGAACTACTTGTAGCGGCGTCGAGGCCTTATGACGCCATCTTGGGTAAGGACTTTTTATCAACATTTCATGCTCAGATCGACTATATTAGGCGCAAAGTGTGGTGTGTCATCTTGGAGGGGAGCATGTTCACCTTCTCCTGTGAGAAGGGTTCCTTTGAAACATAGGATGGACTTTTATAGAGGAGAAGGGCAGTCGATCACACATCAGTTTTGTAGGATCAAAATAATGATGTAGATGCTCAATATACAAGAGGGTAGGGGGGTGAATTGTATACTTAAAATTTTCCTTTGAAACCATTAAAGTTAGTTATCAAAAACTATGTTTTCCTTAAGAAAAGGAAAGGGATATGTTTAACAAAGTTGAACTTATGCAAATTAACAACACTTCTAACATCAAATGAAACCATGGAAAGGGATTCCGAAAGTAGGTTCTGGAAATATGGTTCCGGAAATTGAAACTTAAAAAAATATTACAATATGAGATTCTACCTTAAAGCGTATAGAGTCTAAATGAAACAGATAAAATTAAGAAATTATAAGAAAGTTATACGTTCCTTATAATACAAATTGCAGTGGAAATAAAGAAGTTGTAAAACTACAGGTAACAAGATATAAGTCTTTTAACCCAAAGAGAAGGGTATCCAACATCCTTGGATAAACATCTCTTGATTTATTCTTTCAAGCAAGTCTGTCTTACCCACACCAGGGTAAGCCCTCGATATGAAGATCAGAGTCTCTGTCTTGCTATCCCCGTAAGCCCTCAACTTCAAGGTAGTTGGCAACCTCTGTCTTTCTCAGCAAGGAATCCCTCTAACTTCAAGGTAGTCGGAACCTCTTTCTTCCTATCCCTGGATGTCCTCGAATGTAATCACCAACATTCAGAGTCACACGAAGAAAAAGATGAACGAGTGGTTCAGTATGCACAAGGCATAAAAAGCGTTCTATCTCTAGAAATCACCTTAGCAGCATGTGGTCTCAAGATTGATCAACATCATTGCCTCTATTGATCTATTTCAAATGAGCTCCAATTTATAGGTAAGGCCGGCCTCCTTCCCAACGGTCATATTTTCCTTAAAAATCCGAGGGACCTGTACGCATGTCACTTAGCCAACGGTTAGTTTTATAATAGATTAGACGACATCATTTTATAACAAAACAAGTGTAACAGAATGTATGAAACCGTTTAAAATCTAACTCAAAAGATCGGAATGAATTTTCGGAGTGTCAAAAATATTTTTTTCAGAGTCTAAACAAATATGGAGTGTATAAAACAAAGATGATCATATTCTGTTTAATAGGTGAATTCAGAATGATAATTCGGAATAAGAATTCATCATCAGAATTCGTAATGAGAATTCATCATCAGGTTTCATAATGAGAATTCATCATCATAATTCGTAATGAGAATTCATTTTCGAACTTCATAAGGATTCAGATCATGAATATGATGTAGAACTTAATTAGAGTTCGTATCTGGAGTTCGGAATGAAACTTTATTACAGTTCTCATCTGGATTTCAGAGTGAAACATTATTACAGTTCCTGTCCAGAATTCAGATCCTAAAACAGAATTCTTCATATCAAAGTTTCAAACAATTCCGAGAAAATAGAAATGAATCTAGATTTTATACTTAATAAAAATATGGATGAAAATATGATAAGGATAATTTTTCTTACAAAAGTGATTTTCCTTATAAAATCAATTTTTATTATAAAAGCGATTTTCTTAAAGATAAGGTGTTTGTGATTTTAAAAACAAGAAAGAATGTAAAAGTCATATGGAAAACCTTATTGACTCAAAAAGTTGGCTAGTCTAATCATTGAAGCATTTGATGTGCAGAGTCCAAGTATTCATATTGTGGTTGATCATTATGTAGGCGTTTTTCATGACGACGTTCCAGGATTACCTCCTCGCAGTGATGTAGTCTTCTACATTGACTTGTACTACTGGACAACACCGATAACTACTCAAGCATATCGAATGTATCTCGCCAAGCTTCGTGAGCTACAGGTACAGCTGGAGGACTTGTAGTGAAGGGGATTCATCCGACCAAGTGTTTCACCATGGGCTTCTCTGATTTTGTTCTCCATGATGGAGGATGGGAGCTTGAGACTCCGTGTCGACTACCATCTCCTGAATCGGGTGACCATAAAGAATATGTATCCAATATTGAGGATTAAAAACCACTTTGATCAGATGAAGAGAGAATTTTGGATCTCGAAGATATACCTCAGGTCTGGCTTTCACTAGCTCAGAGTTCAAGACGAGGATGTGTAGAAGACGACCTTTATGTGTCGGTATGGCCACTATGAGTTCTTGGTTACACCCTTAGGCATTTCCAATGCTCCAGCGGTGTTCATGAGGCTCAATAAAAAGGATCTTCCAGCCTTACCTCTATTTTTTTGTCATATTCTTCATCGTCGAAATACTGATTTACTCTACTACTGAGGAGGAAAATTCCGACCACCTGCGGGTTGTACTGGATACAATCTGAGATCACAACCTTTATAGTAAGCTTTCTAAGTGCCAGTTCTGGATATGAGAGTTTCACTTCATGTGACACATCATCTCGAATGCTGGAGTTGATGTGGATCTAGCGAAGATCGAGGCAGTACATGCTTGGGAGCCACCCGGGAGTGTGACAGAGGTGTGGAGTTTCCTGGGTCTGGCTGGGTACTATCAGAGGTTTGCGTGAGACTTATTCAGAGTTACAACACCACATTAAGACTTCATGAAGAAGGGAAAACCCTTTGTGTGGTCAGATAGGTGTTATCAGAGCATTCAGGAGCTGAGGAATAGATTGAAATGTGCACCAATCTTGAGGCTACCAGAGGAGGGAGTTAGATACATAGTATACTGTGACGCATCAGTGACCGAACTCAGGTGTTTCCAGATGAAAGGGAGAGAAATGATCACATATGGTTCATGGTTGTTGAGACAACACAAGCATAACTATGCTACCCATGACCTGGAGTTAGCAGAAATAGTTTTCACCATGAAGAGGTGTCGTCACTCTATAATGGGTGAGAGATTTATAGTTTATTATGACCACAAGAGCCTCAGATACATCTTCTCGTAGTGGTACCTGAACATAAGACACCAGCGATGGCACGAGTCCCACCAGGACTAGGAATTTTTGATAGTCTATACTCATGGGATGGAGAACGTTCTAGCTAATGCTCTCATTAGGAGATCATGAATTCAGCGGCTAGGGGAGGCGATAGAGCAACTTGCTGCGTTGCAGATATCCTTTGTGGATAGAGATA
This sequence comes from Viscum album, assembly GCA_963277665.1. Taxonomy (NCBI): domain Eukaryota; kingdom Viridiplantae; phylum Streptophyta; class Magnoliopsida; order Santalales; family Viscaceae; genus Viscum; species Viscum album. Next base: position 694,888,631 of record OY728152.1, read on the forward strand.
GCACATTGTTTTTCTTCAGTCACTCATAGTCACTTCTCCACTTCTTTAGTGTGTCAGATAGGCACAACGGTGGGACATTGACTGCGAGAGGCGACTTGCTCAGATATCCTTAGGACATGCACCTGATGGATTTTCTGAATGAAGGAAGCCTATCATCCCTTTTAAGGGACGTACCAAGGTACCAGTCGAACTTCAAGAGGACGTGTTGATGGATTTCCACAATTCCCCTCTATTGATGCATATAGGAGTCACGAAGATGTATTGAGACCTCAGACGACACCTCTGATGGTCGGGTATGAAGAAAGATGTAGCAGAGTTCGTTTCATGATGCCTCACTTGTCAGAAAGTGAAGGTGGAGAACCCGGTACCAGCATGCTTGGAACAACCCTTAGAGGTTACAGAGTGTATGTGGGATGTGATATCTATGGATTTCGTGATAGGACATCCACGTACATCCAATGACACGACTCTATTTGGGGTATCGTAGATTGACTAACCAAGTTGGACCACTTCTTACTGATAAGAGAGATGGGCGTAGTGTAGAACTTGGGAGGCCTCTACATTAAAGAGATCATACGACTTCATGTTGTTCCATCGACAATCATCTCTGATCAAGATGCTCATTTCACTACCCAGCTTTGGAATGTGTAACAGGAGGCTTTTAGGACGCTGCTACATCTGAGCACCGCTATCCATCCTTAGATGGATGGTCAGATGGAGTTGAGAATTCAGACACTCGAGGATAAGCTCCATTCATTTGTCCTTGACCTTGGTCGTAGCCGGGTGGATCACCTTCCCTTAGTTGAGTTTGCGTACAACAACTACCACTTCCAATCAGGAATGCCCCTTACAAGGCATTGTATAGCTGACCTTTAAATCACCTCTGTGCTGAACTAACAATGGGGAGTCAACACTTGTAGGACCAGAGATGATGTATTCTACGACGGAGAAAGTTCAGATCATCCAGGAGTGGAAAAATACTGCACAGATCTGATAGAAGTCCTATGCTAATAGGAGACAGAGACCACCGTAGTTTGAGGATGGCGACCACATTTTCTTATGGGTCTCACATCGACGTGTTCTATGGAGAATTGGCCAGGGCAGTAAGTTGTCTCTGTGCTTCATCAGACCATTCCAGGTTCTCAGCAGAGTAGGCGAGCTGGCTTACCACATGGCCCTTCCACCTCAGTCACACTGGGTTATTGACGTCTTCCACAGATCTCAGATAATGAGATACATTGAAGATCCATCCCACATCAACGACCATGTAGAGATGGACATAAATGAAGGGGAGACATTCACAGAGGTCCCAATGGAGAACAAGGATGGACAGGAGCGGGTCCTACGTGGACGGTCGATTCCTCTAGTGTGCATTCACTAGAAGCACGGGAAACTCCAGGAGAGCACACGGAAGCGGGAGGATCAGGTGTATGCTCAGTACACTCTTTTGTTTCCCGAGTGTGTGTTGTAGCTTTATGGGTTCATAAATCAATGAGGTGGGGGTAATGTAAACACCTATAAATTTCAAGGAAATTTATTTTTAAATACATTGAAATTTTTCGAGTCTGCGGTTTCTAATGGAGCCTGATTCTGAGGCTCGGTGTGCCCAGAATCAAATTCTAACGGTTTGTTCTTGTAGATTCTGTAAATTTATGTGTGGTTTTTTCTATCTTTTTATCTGCTACTCAAAATTGAAATCTGAGGAAACTGATGAGCTCACCGCATTGGTAATTCTCTATGGGGACCTTTACTGTAGCTTCTTTTGGATGGGAGGAGAAGTTTTATGTTATAGAATCATAGTAATTTGAATAATTTTTTGTGTAACACAAACTATTTAATGAGGTGGTTATTTCCTCTAAAGGGATGTTTTAGGTGGGGCTCACACCCCACATAACATCCCTTGGGTGTATCTAATTAAGGAAGGGGACCACACGAGCCCCTAATAAACTCCCATGAAACCACTTATCAATTCTAATAACTCTCCACCTTCTCCCATAATTATTTGACAGCAAACCTCATTATGGTGGAGCCTCTCCACCTCCAACCCATTGAATGTGTCGTCCTATCAAATTAATATCTACATTAATTAATTGGTACCTATTTTGAATAAAGTTAAATTGCATGGAAACTATATTAAATTGGGAGCCTTTAATTTCTTTTTGACGAGGAACATATTTATTAAATGAGAAAAATCCCTGATGAAGAACGCAAAGGACATCTTCCAACAACACTTCTTCCTCGGATGCAACTCGATGTCAAGTAAATTATGTCATCTTCACATTCTCTTCCATCGTAATGACAACGAATATTCCCACCATGTTGATGGGATGATAGAGTTTTCCGCGATGCTCGACAATGACTCGTGCGTGTTGTGTGCAGGAACCCTAGAGCTGGATGCGACAACGACGACTACCGTAGTAGGATCCTCCATGGGATTGACGATGATGTTTTTTGTACTTCGATTCCTCGTGGATTTGGTAGTGATGACTACTGTACATGGATCCTACATGATTTCGGCAATGATGATTACTGTACTAGGATCATCCGTGGGTTCGGCAGCGACGACTTCTATACTAGGATCCTTTGTGGGTTCGGTAGAAGAGATGATTCAGAGGCTTCGTCTAATCATCTCCACCCCTCTTTGGGACTTTTATAGCTGTGTGAGCTGAGTCATGACATTCAATCATTATCATCAATGTGATTGACCTCTTTCATGTGTGGACTGGGTTGTGCTCGGGCTCGAGAGTTTGAGAGTCGAACTGAGACTAATAACTTATTTAAATGTATGGGCATATACCTATGTAGGGTCGAATGATACTTCGTGATTGTATCTCTATTTTGTGGTTTATCCTTTGTGGATTCTGGGAGACCTTCAGGGGTCTCGGGGTCCCTACTAAGTATCGTATACTCACCCATGCACGGTCATTGCCCTCACTACATTGTGTTGGATGCAGACGACGGACAACACTGATCTATGTGGAGACTTGATTAGTTGTATGGTACCCGGAGGCAGACCACATAGAGAGACGTACACGGAGAAGAGAGACAGACCCAATGTGCAGAGGAGACCATCTGTACCCACCTTTCATGTGGGATACCTAGAGAAAAACTCAGTGGTTTCTGTTTTACATTACAGTAGTTCATCTAGTTTTTGAGTTATAGTCTACTTTCTGTTGGGCTTGTATTTCCGGCCCCATTCCTTTCGACACTTACTTTTTTATTCAGTATTACTTAGTGCATACTTCTATTTCGTACACTGTTGTGTATGTTTACATTTATATAGGCAATTCCTTCCCTTTTTATGGGATTTACACCTTTGGTGATAGTCTCCAACCCCTGGCCTATGGAGGGTGGGATTGGGGTAGTAACGGAACGGGTCACGAGGACCGGTCGTGACAATGAATATATTCCTTTTTTATTACAAACATTCCTAAATTTATTCCACATTCATTTATCATTGAATAAAATATTATGTTGAACAAATCCCTCTAGAATGATCTATGTGGCCCACTTAATCTCGATAATGAAATAAATTTTATGTGTTTCCCCAAATTTATATCGTGCTCCAATGCATTGGGTAATGTTTAGTATCCTGATACCTCTTATTGGGATTGTATATGAACATTATTCCATAATAGTAATTTTACCACCATATTTCCATTGAATATTTTTCCATTCCCTTAATTAATGATTTTGTTAGTTATGAGGTGGAAGCATTTTCCATGTTTCATTTCTGATTATAATGTTATATTTTTCCTTCATGTTTATAATGCTAAAATCATTATGCTCCATTGATATGCCAGTTGCCTATGATGTATTATTTTCTTTATGTTATTCCATTATTATTAGATTATTTGGAATTACATCATTGAACATTCTTATGTATTTCCCCGGATTATCCCATGATGTTTAATATACATTTGATTATTAATATCATTTAAAGGTGATTTTCCATAAAGATGTTTTATTTCATGTTTTATGTTGATTTGTATTGTTCCAAAATCCAAAATATACTAAACATGCTAATCATCTTGTTTTAATTAAGTGTAACCTTATGAATTAAATTCTTTATGAATATGAAATAAAGTATAAGGTTGTCATAAATGTTCTGATAAGAAATATTAGTTAATTTTTGGATTATGATTCTATTTCACAAGAGAAAAACCATATGGATAATACTATGTACATGAAATCATATTTATATTTTTTGTGGTTATAGACTATGTGGTTTATAAAAATCATCCTTATTTGGATATTACAAGTGGATGTGGATATAGAATATAATTACCTAGGAGTAACAACTCTAACACGGTGTTCATAGAATATCCCATGGTAACCCAGTACAAACCAAATTCTCTTACTATGAACCTGGTTGGAAACACCCAACGAATATTCATTGTAAAATTAATAAATTCAATATGAACCATTAATAATGAAATATAAAAAAGAATTCTCCAAGGAATAAATTATATGAAATAGATCATGGATACCATAGATTGAAGCCTTTAAAATCATAATTATGTATATAAATTTAAATTATATATAATCCCTTTAATTCTATTATACTCCATATTATGAGTGATATGTTTTTGATAATCACCCCAAATATTCTACTATTATATCAAATTAAAAATATAGGAGTAATTATATTGACAACTAATTTTAATGGAAATTTATTGACACCCACAATGATATTCCCAACCTGATTGGAGGAGGAATATCAATCATTGACATGATACACTATTAGATAAATCAATATCTAAATAAAAACCTGGATTAAGAAGATCACCCATACCCTCCCAAGATAAGAAAACCCCCAGTAGAGAGAATCACGCAACAATTTTCTCCTAATATTAAAATATCATTTCATCCATCAATCATGAATGAATAGATTAACTCCATTGAGAAGATCTTATAAATCATTCAATATTTTGATAAAGATAAAGTTCTATTGGTTGTATATCATGAGGAGGGAGAAGCTATCTAGTGGTTGATTATAATCAAAATTACAAAGCTTGGTTAATAGATCTATTAGATAGTGTGGAATGGATTTTGTTAAATGTTATTCAATAAATATTGTCCTCATACTCTCTTACTAAAAATGGAAATATAATTCCTTTCCTCAAATATTGAATATAATGATTCCATTAAGGAATACAAGTAAATCAACAAATGATTTTCATAATAATAATCTGACTTTTTTGTTAACATTGGATGAATTGTTTACCACTAAATTGGTGAGAAAAATCCAAGCCAACAAAATTCCACATTGATCGATGACTATAAAACTCATGCGGAGATATTCTGATATGTCCTCAATGTTGAAATGGATATGGGTTCATCTTAAGGGTATCATGGGGATACAAAATGTAAAGATGTGTTTATTTTATGTTAGTCGAATAGAGATATATAACAGCTCCATTTCATTTCAATATCCCACCTGTCAATGGTGATGGTATAATCAACATATAAAGTTCCTCAATGGAATGGGGAAATTATTTATCCATGGGATGTATGGACACCTAGCTAACAATTTCCAAAAATAGAAACCCACTAATTTGAAAATGGAATGGATTACTATTAGCAACAAAAATTTACTGTTCATTTCATTAACTAAAAATTAGTATAGCACTTTGTAAACAAATTCAACAAGCCAAGGGTTTCACTAGAAACCAACAACCTCAAAGGAAACAAGGGCACACTTTTTCCATCATTATCATATAAATGGATCCCAAAAATAATGTAGTTTAAGTATTCTAGTAATTCAATCATTGATAGTGAACATAGATTTTGATTATGATAATATGGATTATTTCATATCATAGATTTTTAGTATAACATTCCATAAATACACACTAATCATAGAAGTAGAAATGTTAGTGAAATCATACAATGGGTAATTTATTTCATTCCAAGTATTAAAATCATTGTAGATCAATGATTGTGGGATAAATTTCCTAGAAAAACATATTCATACTCACATTTGTGAAATTTGATGATATTATGGGTATCCATCATCCTTCCTTATATAGTGAAAACATGAATTTTCCACATATGGAAATAACTCTATATATCACGAATCGTCCTATGATTATGTAAAATAAAAGGGAGGAAGATTAATCTTCATTATCACCAATGTCACAAGAATTTATAAATTTTCCCAATGAGAAAATGTATCTAGCTCAAAAAATTGAATCTGTAGAACGATAATTCCTCTAAGACATTCCTAATGTGAGGGAATGCACTTATGTGTTTCCAAAGTAGTCGACTGGACTTCCTCATAGTAAATAAGTTGAATTTTATTTCATAATTATTAATTGGGAAGTACCAATAACCTTGACAAGATATATAATGGTTATTTTGGATCATAATGATATTATGAAATAACTATTAGAGAATATAGATAATTGGATAACATGCCCTTGTGTTTTACCATGTGGTTAACCATTCATCTTCATCGCAAAGAAGGATCATTCAATACCCTTTTAATTAATTATCCTGAGCTTAACAAGATTATGATAATGAATAGTTATCCTCTACCTCGAAATGAATAATTATTCAACCAGGTATGTGGAGCACAATAATTATTCCACCATTATCTTTTATCATGATATTTTCAATTATGGGTAATGAAAATTGATACACCCAAGACTAATATTAAAATATGGTACTATAACTATGCGTTCATAATGATTCCATTCAGTGTCACTAAATCTCTAGAAATATCCATGGCCAAGATGAATAGTTTTTGAGATATTACCGAAAAAAATTCTTGGTAGATATTATAGATGAAATTCAAATATACTCCAAAACCAATGAATCATATGATGAGCTTTTGATAAAATTTATATCAACCTTATGAAAGGAGATTATTTATGAAATGTACAGAAAATGTGACTTCCACATCACAAAATTCTCTTTCATTGTACATATAATCCCTAGTAGTGGAATAAATGTAGACCCTTCAAATATGAAATCAATTGAAGGATGGTTGACGAAAATATATATGATAGATATCCATTGTTTCATTGGGTTAATTATGTATTACAGTCATTTTTAATATTTAAAACGATTTTCCAAACCTCTTACAAGGATATCAATGAAGGGATGGATTTTTTTTCTAGAAACAAGTTCATTAAGATATATTTTAAGAGCTCAAAATGTTTTTTATCCCTATAAAATTGCTCACACAACAGTGAAGTGGGAAGTCATTATGATATACAATGATAATTCAAATAATGGATTACTATTTTTTCAAATGGAAGATGAGAATGGTATATCCTAAAACTCAAGGATAATTAATATTCATTATAAAAACTATCCCACACATGATTTTTTGTTGGATGAAGTGATAAATAATTTTAAAATCTCACAACATTATCTCTCTATGGAGAACTTTGAGATATATATTGTTCCCAAGATCCTAAAATATATATTCAAAATGAAATATATTAATATGAACTAGAGAAGATAGTTAGATCTCATCATGGTTTATCTCTTATAAATCCACTACAATCCTATTAAATAAAAAAGGATGTAAATTCACTATGTAGAATAGTTATGGCATATTTAACAATGATGAGTATTGAGAAGGATCTTTGATTTTTAGTCCAGTAATGGACGAACATTTGAAAAATTAAGAAAGTAACATCATCTATATTTTCTCAAATGATTGCTCAACCATTCCTCATTGATAAAAGAGGATACTCAAAGTAATTATGATGAAATTTATTAGAATTTGGAAGTCATGATAAAGTGAAAATCCATATTCTTTAAAATTGAATTAAAACTTATTTGGATATTTGGATCAAGAGTATATTATCCATCAAATCCAGAGTTAAGGAAGAAAATTTTTGGTGATGCATATAGTTCAACATTCTCCATTCACCCATTATGTAAAAAACTTATATCATGATCTCCATGAACACTATTGGTGGGACTATATGATGATGGAGACTTCATAAATATACATCGATGTTCCTGGTATTCGAGAAAGTGAATAATTAAAGGAATAATCCGTAGTGGATAATGAAAAAATTACCTATACGAATATATTTATATGTAATAACATCACCTTTGTCAATATTAATGGGCATTCCATGAATTCCATCAGACAATTTCAATATGATTTGTAGCATATTGTATCAAAAAGTCATAACACATTATCACTATTATATAGGCCTTATCACTGGATCAACATTCATGGATACACATCATAGAGTTGGTAAGGCTCTGTGGAGTTCCACTAAAGATTTTATCCGATCGATATCTGAGATAGACATACATTTTCAAGAAATCCCTTCATCATTGTAAAGACCAGTAAAAATCAAGTGAAATTTTTTCAAAGTATTATTTTGGATTTTAAAAGAACGCAGTTTCAGATGGCACCTGATTCCGAGTCCCAGTGTGCCCTGAATCATTTTCCAATTTTTGGCTCGGGTACGTTCAATAAACGAATGAGCGGGTTTTCATAACATTTAAACCAGTACTCGAAATCGAATTCCGAGGGTACCGATGGAATCGTAGTGCCGATAATTTCTTAGAAACATCTTTTTTATGGTTTTGTTTTCCTGGGTGTGGTTTTTAAATGTTTGGGTTAAGTAAACGAATAAAATAAAAATGGTGCGACCAGTTTTTATTTTACTTGAAGTTGTTTAACCTAATCTATCTGTTTGGAGTGGGACCGACAATATCTTACCCACTAGGTACAATATTTATGATGTGGGACCCACATGATCACCACCATTTCTTTTCATCCTAAACCCCCTCCTTTAATAGGGTAACGCACCCGCACCCATATTAATTGGATGCCAACCCTTGCATTTATCTGTTTATGAAACGCCTCTTTTAATTCAGCAGTTTAAACGTTTCTATTAATTCAATTAATTTATTGTTTCAATTTTTAATTTCAAAGGAATTGGCGGGTGTGTTAATAAAATAATACAAGTCTTATTTTATTAAGAGGTTCATTATGCGTGATGGTGTGGGGAGTTTTTGCTGAAGTTCTTGAAGTTCTTCTTCCTCGACGATGAATGCGTAGAACCCGAAGAACGCAAAGAACATCGTCCTACGACGACAGATGACGGTGAGAGATACCTTCCTCGAAGATCGATGATCTGACGCTCACCCTTTCGTTCCTCCTACCTGCATCAAAGGAAGGGAGACACCTTTCCTCCTCAGACGATCTCTGTCATGTGTGCGGAACCTTCTTCTACGACGATCTTTTCTGTGATGTCCCTTTCCGAAACAGACCTCGTTCGGCGATTACGCTCGAGGTAGGGGTTTGGTTTTATCCGTGATTTTTTTCCTTGCGTTCTTCGTTAAATATTTGGGCCGCCTTTAATCAATTTAACGGGAGGAGGTCAGACCAACCGAACAAGACCGATCCTCCTCCCCCATTGATGTGTGTTCGTTGCGGCTCAAACAAAGGCGGTACGGTGCAACAGAACCACATGAAAACATGAAGGAATGAGACGAAGGAGCACAGAGCAGTCGGGCCGCGCTGTTAGGCCGAACCAAACCGTGGCCAGAGTCGGGGCTACTGAGGCGAATCGAAGACTCCGTAGTTGTTTATTTGATGTGTGGATTGACGGGCGATGATGAAGCGGGTCACAAAGTCGACTTTGGACCCTTTGCAAAAACCTACGGGTCCCGGGACGGCTTTAGAAGAATGCGGCATGCCAAACAGACCACCAGAGCATGTCCGAATGTCCGCGGAAGATCTCGCCGGCGTTCCACGCCTGCAGTGCGGCGCCGGTGGCCGGCTGTGGTGGCTGGCACCGGCAGGCCAGCGGGAGGCGGCGGCGCCCGGTGCACTGGCGGGGAGGCCCGCTGCGACTGGAGTCGCGGTGGCAGGCGACTGGTCCCACGGCCGTGCGGGACCAAGGGAGACGCGGTGGGTAGCTGTGTCGCTGGCAGGGAGTGGCCCCCATTGGGGGGGGGGGCGTCTTATTTCATGGGGGAAACCGCACCCCCATGTCCGCTTAGCTGGACAGCCGAGCGGCCACGCGGCCGCGCCAGCACGGCTGACCAACTGGCCGGGTCGGGCCCATTTTGGCTTGACCCGGACCCGGTTCAGGCTGACCCAGGGGGTCTCGGGCTGTGTCGGACCAGGCACGAACCCCTATTTTCGGGCAGTTTCCATTCAAACGCCCATATCATGGGCTACGGACCCCCGATCGATGCTCTGCCAGTTGTGATTCAATCCATGGATCGAGGCAGCCGTTTCAGTATATTACAGTCAAGGTTTCGGAAAACAATGTGTACAGACGGGTTGGTTCGGATACGAAACCAACCGGGCCCTTGGAGCAGAAACGCTTATATCTCGAGTTTCGGACATCTGATTGATGTGCTTTGGACATTGTTGGATTCCTCTTGATGAGACAAAACTTTTGGCATGCTTTGCCTAAGTTTTGGATGCAGTTGTATAATGGCCGGGTTGGATTGTGCCCAAAATCCAAACGGGGCCCTTAAACGGAAAATCTGATAACATTCAGACCGGACGTCCGTTTGAAGAACCATCAGCGGCGTTGGTGATCACATTGAGAAAAAGTCCCTATGGGAATAACCTGTGAGAGTTCGGGGTAAAATCGAGAGACGACCGTGTTGGTTCGCACACGAATCCAACCGGGCCCCTGGGATGAAAAGTCTAGTAACTCACAGATCGGGCTTCTGACTGACGCGCCGTCTGTTGCATTGAGACCCCTATGATGAGGCGGTCCATTGAAATACTTATTCGTGGAACATCATGATAAATGGAGTATCGACCAGTAGCTCGTGGAGCGTACCCTCCCATTGATGAGCTAGCAGAGTGTAGAGACCTAGTAGGTGGCTAAGACTTGACGACTGCTGCTCTATTGACTCAGTGTGTTTCAGATAGCCCAATGGGGAGCGCTTGGTTGTAATGGTAGACCCACACCGGATGAGCACGTGGTAGTAGCGGCATACCCATGGTACTTAACAGAAGAATTACCTCTTGAGGCTATGAGGGGGAGCGTTTGGATGTAGCGGCAGACCCACGGCGGAGGAGCGCTTGGTTGTAGCGGCAGCCCCGCGCTACTCAACAGAAGGAGTAACTCTGGAGTCTATGAGGGGGAGCACTTGGTTGTAGCGGTAGACCCATGGTGGGAAGTGCTTGTTTGTAGCAGCAGCCCCACAGTACTAGACAGGTGGAGTACTCCAACAGTCCATAGTTAGTGGTGTGCGCTTGGTTGTAGTGGCGGGTCCACAGTACTCGACAGAGGAGGAGTTCAGCGGGCTTGGTTTTAGCGGCAGGCCCTCTATACCCGACAAAGGAGGAGTTCAGCGCCCTTGGTTGTAGCAGCAGGCCTACTGTACCCGACATAGGAAGAGTTCTCTAGCAGCTATGGTTTTGACATTATGAATAAAATCATGGTTGAGCTGAGTCTGTAATCTTTGTGTTTCCTCATTATTGAGAAGAGTTACTTGATAACTTGGGTATATTTATGGGCATGTACCTTAGTAGATGTTATCTGTTGAGATTTTAATTGTGGTAATCCTTTTTGGATTTAGTGAGACCTTGAGAGTCTCGGGTTCCCTACTTAGTATCACTATACTCACCCCAGCACAGGCTATGCCCGCACCTCATTGCGTTGGTTGCAGACGACGGGCAGCGCAGACAGGGTTCGTGTGTTCGAGGACTGGACGGTACCCAGAGGTGGACCTCACAACGAGACAGTTTCTGGTGGTGGACATCATGACGAATGAACTCTCAGAGGTGGTTGATGGGCGAGAGTGTTGTGGAGGCTATCTATACCTACCCTTCAGTTAGGATCTATGGTGGACGATCCAGGAGGTGTGGTATCTATACCTAACCATTATGTAGGATCTGTGGTGGACAATTTAGGAGTTGTGCTATCTTTACCTACCCTTCAGGTAGGATCCTAGGAGGATGACCCAGGAGCTACTTCTATCTCTTCCAGCTTCTTGTCTTTATTGTACTTTCTTTTAGTTGTAGCAGTACATTCGATTGGGTTTTTATTCTGGCCTATTTACTTTTCAGAACATACTTTTTTACATAGTGTTTTCCTTCCACTTATACTATGTGGTGTTTTGTTACTTTAATAAAGGGAATTCATTCCCAGTTATCAGGATTTACGCCTTTGGTGCTACTTGCTAGCCCCTGGCCTATGGAATGCCTCTTTTAATTCAGTAGTTTAAATGGTTCTATTAATTCAATTAATTGATTGTTTCAATTTTTAATTTCAAAGGAATTGGCTGGTGTGTTAATAAAATAAGACAAGTATTATTTTATTAAGAGGTTCATTATGCGTGATGGCGTGGGGAGTTTTTGCTGACGTTCTTGAAGTTCTTCTTCCTCGACGAAGAACACGTAGAACCCGAAAAATGCAAAGAACGCCGTCATGCGACGATAGATGACGGTGAGAGACACCTTCCTCGAAGATCGATGATCCGACGCTCACCCTTTCGTTCCTCCTACCTGCATCAAAGGAAGGGATACACCTTTCCTCCTCAGACGATCTCTGTCATGTGTGTGGAACCTTCTTCTGCGACGATCTTTTCTGTGATGTCCCTTTCCGAAACAGACCTCGTTCGACGATTACGCTCGAGGTAGGGGTTTGGTTTTATCCGTGAATTTTTTCCTTGCGTTCTTCGTTAAATATTTGGGCTGCCTTTAATCAATTTAACGGGAGGAGGTCAGACCAACTGAACACGACCGATCCTCCTCCCCCATTGATGTGTGTTCGTTGCGGCTCGAACAAAGGCAGTATGGTGCAACAGAACCACGTGAAAACAAGAAGGAATGCGACGAAGGAGCACGGCGCTGTCGGGCCGCGCTGTTAGGCCGAACAAAACCGTGGCCGGATTCGGGGCTACTGAGGCGAATCGAAGACTCCGCAGTTGTTTATTTGACGTGTGGATTGACGGGAAATGATGAAGCGGGTCACAAAGTCGACTTTGGACCCTTTGCAGTAACCTACGGGTCCCGGGAGGGCTTTAGACGAATTCGGCATGCCAAACAGACCATCAGAGCATGTCCGAATGTCTGCGGAAGATCTCGCCGGCGTGCCACACCGGCAGTGCGGCGCCGGAGGCCGGCTGTGGTGGCTGGCACCGGCAGGCCAGCGGGAGGTGGCAGTGCCCGGCGCACCGGCGGGGAGGCCCGCCGCGGCTGGAGCCGCGGTGGCAGGCAACTGGTCCCACCGTCGTGCGGGAACAAGGGAGACGCGGTGGGTAGCTGTGTTGCTTGCAGGGAGCGGCCCCCATTGGGGGGGGGGGCGTCTTCTTTCACGGGGGAAACCGCACCCCCCTGTCCGCTCAGCTGGACAGTCGAGTGGCCACGCGGCCGCGCCAGCACAGCTGACCAACTGGCCGGGTCGGGCCCATTTTGGCTTGACCCGGACCCGGTTCAGGCTAACCCAGGGGGTCTCGGGCTGGGTTGGACCAGGCACGAACCCCTATTTTCGGGCAGTTTCCATTCAAACGCCCATATCATGGGCTACGGACCCCCGATCGATGCTCTGTCAGTTGCGATTGAATCCATGGATCGAGGCAGCCGTTTCAGTATATTACAGTCAAGGTTTCGGAAAACAATGTGTACAGACGGGTTGGTTCGGATACGAAACCAACCGGTCCCATGGAGCAGAAATGCTTATATCTCGAGTTTCGGACATCCGATTTATGTGTTGTTGACATTGTTGGATTCCTCTTGATGAGACAATACTTTTGGCATTCTTTTCCTATGTTTTGGATGCAGTTGTATAATGGCCTAGTTGGATTGTGCCCAAAATCCAAACGGGGCCCTAGAACGAAAAAGCTGATAACATTCAGACCGTACGTCCGTTTGACGAACCGTCAGCAGCGTTGGTGATCACATTGAGAAACTGTCCCTATGGGAATACCCTGTGAGAGTTCAGGGTAAAATCGTGAGACGACCATGTTGGTTCGCACACGAATCCAACCGGGCCCCTGGGACGAAAAGTCTAGTAACTCACAGATCGGGCGTCTGACTGACGCGCCGTCTGTTGCATTGAGACCCCTATGATGAGGCGGTCCTTTGAAATACTTATTCATGGAACTTCATGATAAATGGAGTATCGACCTGTAGCTCGTGGAGCGTACCCTCCCATTGCTGAGCTAGGAGAGTGTAGAGACCTAGTAGGTGGCTAATACTTGAAGACTGTTGTTCTATCGACTCAGTGTGTTTCAGATAGCCCAGTGGGGACCGCTTGGTTGTAATGGTAGACCCACACCGGAGGAGCACGTGGTAGTAGCGGCAGACCCATGGTACATAACAGAAGAATTACCCCTTGAGGCTATGAGGGGGAGCGTTTGGATGTATCGGCAGACCCACGGCAGAGGAGCGCTTGGTTGTAGCGGCAGACCTGCGGTACTCAACAGAAGGAGTAACTCTGGAGTCTATGAAGGGGAGCACTTGGTTGTAGCGGTAGACCCTTGGTGGGAAGTGCTTGGTTGCAGCAGCATTCCCACAGTACTAGACAGGTGGAGTACTACAACAGTCCATAGTTAGTGGTGTGCGCTTGGTTGTAGTGGCGGGTCCACAGTACTCGACAGAGGAGGAGTTCAGCGGGCTTGGTTTTAGCGGCAGGCCCACTATACCCGACAGAGGAGGAGTTCAGCGCCCTTGGTTGTAGCGGCAGGCCTACTGTACCCGACAGAGGAGGAGTTCTCCAGCAGCTATGGTTTTTACATTATGAATAAAATCATGGTTGAGCTGAGTCTGTAATCTTTGTGTTTCCTCATTATTGAGATGAGTTACTTGATAACTAGGGTATATTTATGGGCATGTACCTTAGTAGATGTTATCTGTTGAGATTTTAATTGTGGTAATCATTTTTGGATTTAGTGAGACCTTGAGAGTCTCAGGATCCCTACTTAGTATCACTATACTCACCCCAGCACAGGTTATGCCCACACCTCATTGTGTTGGTTGCAGACGATGGGCAGCGCAGACAGAGTTCGTGTGTTCGAGGACTGGACGGTACCCAGAGGTGGACCTCACAACGAGACAGTATCCGGTGGTGGACATCATGACGAATGAACTCTCAGAGGTGGTTGATGGGCGAGAGTGTTGTGGAGGCTATCTATACCTACCCTTCAGTTAGGATCTATGGTGGACGATCCAGGAGGTGCGGTATCTGTACCTAACCATTATGTAGGATCTGTGGTGGACAATTTAGGAGTTGTGCTATCTTTACCTACCCTTCAGGTAGGATCCTAGGAGGATGACCCAGGAGCTGCTTCTATCTTCTTCCAGCATATTGTCTTTTTTGTACATTCTTTTAGTTGTAGCAGTACATTCGATTGGGTTTTTATTCTGGCCTATTTACTTTCCAGAACATCCTTTTGTACATAGTGTTTTCCTTCCACTTATACTACGTGGTGTTTTGTTACTTTAATAAAGGGAATTCATTCCCAGTTATCAGGATTTACGCCTTTGGTGCTACTTTCCAGCCCCTGGCCTATGGAAGGCAGGCTTGGGGTAGTCACAGCAGGGGCCCTGAGGACGGGTCGTGACAATTGGTATCAGAGGAGTTCGGTTTTACCGTAGAAATCTGGACTCTGATCTTTTTCTATATAAAGAAATATTGTTAAGAGTATTGAGTGTGGTTATCAGTCTAGGGATTCCAGTGTTGGTGCGGAGGCTGACGTATCCGTACACAAGGACCTTTACTTATGATTTTCGACTTAATTCACGAAAACAATGATTGTATTTGTGTGTCATGATTTATTTGTTATTACTTTATCTATGCTCAAACAGGTATACTTCTTGACCGTGGCACACCTATTTCTTTTCAGGATGGCCCCATGATGGCAGCCATCTAGGGTTCCGAGCGTTGTGCGGGACAACATCCCACCGAGGGACGAGGGCTCGGTACAGGGCCCTTTGACAGCACAGGATCTGATAGTACCTCTACCTACCGAGCCACTGATGCTACCAGCCCCAGCCGTTGACGGTGCACGACACCTTAGTGCACTACATGAGTTTCAAAGTCAGTGATCACCCATGTTCCATGGGGAAACGGACCCTCAGGCAGCCGAGGATTGGCTGGGGGCAGTTGTGGGAGTTTTCCGGTTAGTGGGGACACCAACTGACCTCATGGTGATCCTCCCAGCGAGTCTCCTACACGCGGCAGCAAGCAGATGTTGGAGCTTGATGCTCCAGGAGCACGATGAGGCATCTCTCTTATGGATGGAATTTGAGAGCCTTTTCTATTCAGAGTTAATCCCAGCCACCCTCCATGAGATGCACATCCAAGAGCTACTACAGCTGCGGCAGGGCAACATTACAGTAGCTCAGTACGCTGTGAGGTTTACCAATCTCTCGCGCTATTCAACGGACATGGTACGAGACCCATTATATAGGGCCCGAACCTTCGAGCAGGGTCTTAGGCGAGAGATTAGAGCTTCAATTGTTTCTCACAGCATTCCGACACAAAAAAGGGTTTTGGAGCGAACCCTCTTAGTGGAGAGTTTCCTGGCTGAGCAGTCTCCAGCAGTAGGACCCACCACTAGCCGACATGTGGCATAGTCTTCTACAGCGGGCAATAGACAGATGATATTGAAGTCCAAGAATACTATACATACAGGTGGTCGACCGCATGACACATGATCGTTTGTGCGAGGCACCCTGGGTGGACAACGTCTTACCATGAGCAGACCGTGTTACTCTTGCGGCGGGGATGGTCGCATGGCTTGTAACTATCCGACCCACCATACATATGGCCAGAAGATGAATGAATTACCTCCCAATAAGAGGTAGAGGTTTGATCGAGGTGGACCGCATGGAGTAGGAGACCGTGGCTGGGGAGCTGGTCGTGCAGCTAGAAGTGGACGACGCTTTGAAGTGTTTCAACCACCACCACCAGGAGGTCCACCCCGACCGTAGGGAATAGGTGGACATGGGAGAGCTCAGCTTCAGGAATATAATGCCGATGATCATGGAGCTCCGGGATTAGATGGACAGAAGCGGGACTACCTCCAGACATGGTGACTTTTGTTCATGTTTCTTCAAGCTTTGTTGTTGTTTGTTTATAAAAGATTTGTGACATTGTACTTTCAGCTGTAGTAATAAAAGACACCTTTCTTCTGGCATTTACCTTTATGTCCTCTCATTATGTTTTTACTAAGAGGATCCAGTTTAAAAACTGTTGTCTTGACCTTCACTTTGAGATACCTACTGAAGGATACCCAGTTACCCCACACTGATGCCGACAGTGTGACTCAACCCTTGGAGGTGAGATTAATGGTTGGATATCTTAGAAGTAGAGTCATGGATTTATGACGTCATCCTTGGTATGGATTAGTATTTTCCATGTCGGGATCGACTGTATTAGGCGAAGAACGTGGTTCATCCGGGGGATGAGACCATATTTCTCTTATCGGCAAAAAATAAATCTCAGCAGCTCTTGTAAGACCATAAAGGTCCATGTCATCCAAGAGCGGATGAGGAAAACTTAGAGCCGGAAAAAGTATTGTGCTGACAGAAGGCAGAGACAACTGCAGTTCGAGGATGGCGACCATGTTTCCCTATAGGTCTCACATCAACGTGAATTACAGAGATGTGGTCAAGGCGACAAGTTATCTCCGATGTTCAACAGACCTTTCTAGGTCCTCATCATGGTATGCGAGGTGTTTTACCGCTTGACCCACCCACCTTAGTTGCACCAAGTGCACGAACACTTCCATGTATCTGAACTTAGGAGATACGAGCTCGACCCTTTTCTTTTCATCGACCATCAAGAGCTGTACTTGGGCGATCGGGTGACCCTCACAGAGGTTCTAGTGGGGATCGAGAAACGAAATGATCAGATACTACAAGGAAGGTATATTTCTCTGGTGCGCTTTCTCGGGCATTACGGGAACTTCAAGGTGAGTACATGGGAGTGGGAGGCTAAGATGAGTGCTCAGTAACGCTTTTGTTTCACTAGTTTGTGTTATATATTTACGGGGTTGTAAATTACTGAGGTGGGAGTAATGTAAAGACCAGTATAATTCAAGGGAAAAATTTTCCTTATTTTTTTTGGATATTACAAGAATTCAGATTCTGACGGAACTGGATTTTGAGGCCCGGTGTGCCCGGAATCATTTTCCAAAGTTTGGATCGGGTACGTTCTGTAAACGAACGAGCGGGTTTTACTAACTTTTAAACCGGTGCTCGGAATCAAATATTGAGGGCACTGATGGAATCACAACACTGGTAATTGCTTAGAAACACCTTTTACGGAGTTTCGTTTGCTCGGGTGTGGTTTTTAAATTTTTGGGTTAAGTGAAGAAATAAAATAAAAATGTTGCGACCAGTTTTTATTTTACTTGAAGTTGTTTTTCCTAAGCTATGTGTTTGGAGTGAGACCCACAATATCTTACCCACTATGTAGGATATTTGTGAGGTGGGACCCACACAATCCCCACCGTTTCTTTACTTCCTAAACCCCCTCCTTTAATAGGGTAACAAACCTGCACCCCTATTAATTGGATGTCAACCCTTGTGTTTATCTGTTTATGAAACACCTCTTTTAATTTGGCAGTTTAAACGTTTCTATTAATTCAATTAATTGATTGTTTCAATTTTTATTTTCAAAGGTGTTGGCTTGTGTGTTAATAAAATAATACCAGTCTTACTTAATTAAGAGGTTCATTGTGCGTGATGGCGTGGGGAGTTTTTACTAAAGTTCTTGATGTTCTTCTTCCTCAACGATGAACGTGAAGAATGTGAAGAACGCGAAGAACGCCGACCTCCGATGATGGTGAGAGACGCCTTCCTCAGAGATCGACAATCCGACACTCACCCTTTTGTTCCTCCTTCCCACGTCAAATGAAGGGAGACACCTTTCCTCCTTAGACGATCTCCGTCAAGCGTGTGGAACCTTCTTCTGCGATGATCTTTTCCATGACGTCCCATTCCGCAACATAACTCATTCGACGATTATGCTTGAGGTAGGGGTTTAGTTTTATCCATGACGCCCATTATCCTTCACTAACTTTCTCTTCTTTGTTGAGTTTGAGGATTGGTTAATAAATATGTTGTCTATTTTATTTTTGGACAACTGTTTCAGATGAAAACGATATATTTTATGCATATCAACATTCCATTTCATTTCTCATTTCCATCACTATTATGACCTAGTACATCATGTTCAATATTACTATGAATTCCACAGAATCTAGACATAGACTAACAAAAGAAATCATAATGTGAGAAATAAAATCTTTTAGAGATTTTCATGACACCTTATTTTTAATCTAAAACCCCATAAGATTTACGGGGGTTATTTATTCTCATATTACATTAAAATCCTTCAAATCAGTTGGTAATATAATGTGAATTATCATATGTATATCCCATGGGTGTGTCGTAACCATGGGTGCAGCATGGACCGGTGTCATGTATGAGGATACCCTGGTCCATGCCTGAAACTCCTTGTCGGAGTTACCATTTCTCGACACCTATGTTACAGAGTTTCCTCTACCTACTCGTATCTATAATGGGACTTATATCATGGAAAACACCCATAATATTTACATTTCCATATGTTTTGGATGTTTCTCTATACTTATACTCGATTTATATATTAGGGTAGGGTTTTCTAATCATAGTTTTTCTAAATCTAGCTTCCAAGGATTTTAATAAACTTCCTCTAATACCATCTGTAATGCCCTGGCCCGAGTTACCCAGAATCGGTAAATTATTACATAACATTGGCATAATACATGGAATCATATCTTGAATGACCGATCATTTTAGTAGCCTACTAAGTACTAGATTAATACATATGTTTTACAGTTCATCATGAAATAAAAAAACATTATGTCCCCATTGAACAAAATTATATCCCTTTCATATTCCAGAAGGTATATCGCAAAATACCACTTTACATACTGGAAAAAATAAAACATAAGAAAGGAGTGAGATCAGATTCTCAGCAAGGATAACAATATATAAGATATTATAACAAATAAGAATAAACATTTAAGGCAATGTATAATAATAAAATTAAATCCTTTTAAACCTAAACATCAGTATAATATGGGAAAGATAAATCAATTAATTCCATTTACATATTAACATGTATATTATTCTAGTGGAAAATGAACATGTAACATCAATATCAAATTTCAACTTGAGGTAATTCCTAATTTCGGACATCATAAACACAAATTCAAGGCATAGTGCTAAGACTACAAATATGATTTTGTCAAGGACTAGTGCCAAATCACTAGTATGTCTCATGAGACCTACTGATGCATCCATGAGCAATTGTGGGATCAAACTGTCACTTATAAAGTCCAATTCATTCATTATATGAACTGGGTGAAACATAATTTAAATATTCATATTAAAACAATCATATGACATGTCAATACTTTAACTAAAAACCGAGAATGGCATAAAAATATCACATCCACAGCCAATCATAACTCGTTCAATACAATATGAAAGATTGTATTATAATAAATAAACCTCCATAATTAATAAAATATAATGATTAATATTGTCATAGATGAAAATCTTCATTAAAATGATTTGAGGGAAATATTCCCTTTTTCTTCAATATATTTAAAAGTCACAATGTTTATCACAGAAGTCATTTGAAATATAATTTTGAATAAAATTTTCCCATTCCACATTGAAAATTTGAATGGAATTTTATTTTTAATGTATTCATTTCCATATAAATTAATACATAAAAAACTTTTTTTTAAAATTTAACTTTAACGAGAAGGATTTAAAAGAATTAATCATTGAAAAATTTAAAAAAGTATATTAGTTAAAGAGTTAATAACTTATGAAAGATTCTTGAATACCACTAATGGAAAAATGAATTTCATAAAAACATTATAATATCCTTATATTAAAGGGAATCACGATATACCATGTTAGATTTCAATGAATACAAAAAATAAAAGTTAATAGGAGAATGGAAACAAACATGTCTCAATAGAATGTAAGTTGAGACGAAATCCCTTATAATGATCGTATCCATAGGTTAAGGACAAATCAATGACATAATTATGTGTAAAATATATAAATACACTCAATATGATTGGATTTTCTGTTTAAATAAATCAGATGACATTCACACATATTCTTGTAAAAACAACACCAATAACTTGGATGTTTAACTCAATGAATAGAAATTGAGTTAAATTTATTCTAATCATGTTCATAAGGATGATAGGAGAATTTATCAACGGATTTATTAAGTGTGTCATATTATATCCACCCAAAGTAAAGTGGAAGTTACTACATATGTAAATAAATAGTGATTTCACATATAATCTTGTTGTAATATAATCAATGAATTTTGCGTAAAACTGAATGAGTGGAAACTGAAATTTGAAATTCCCTTAACTATTTGGTATCATTAGAATCATACACCCCATGAATGAAGTATCATACAAAAATTATTTATAAACCCAAAAATTATATTATATTAATCAAATGGAAACAATCATGGGGAGTACATACACAACGGAAAAGTTAATAGTGGCAAATATAGCATGAATATCAAGGGAAAAAAGTGAGATGAAACCACTTTACCACATCATTATCAATCAAGTAAAAAGACCAAAAGTTAATAACTACAAAATTAATTACATAATAACATTAATATAAAGAGAATCATTATAATATATATCAAATGGCAGTACACAATACACCACATATAATAAATATGTGATGAACAATTGGAATCTCATCGAATTGAAAGTGAGATAATAAAGTCATTACCTTGTAAATTTCAGTAGTCAAGGGTACATTAAATACCTTCAAAATAGTTAAATCATTGTTATTAAATTATAAAAGAACCAAATATGTAAATACGATACCATTTATGATATTATAATATTTATTTGTTATTAATATTTTATAGTATCATTTTTCTGGTGTTAACTGATTCGTTTTCCTTTATATGTTTTGTTACATAAGTAATGTTTGTTATGGATAGGTGTATTTGATTTATATGAATAAATATATTAATTTATTAAAAAATATACTTAATCAGAAAATGAAAATTATTATTGAATGCTTACGATTGGGAATGAATCTCGTCACATTCATGGAGACTGTAATCTGTACATATGCAAGGGTGAAAATATCATCCAATTGAAGCTGAGATTGAAAATAGTAGGATTTTTTTTCATATATAAAAATTAATTATCATTTTATATTTATTAATTACATAAGTTATACATCATTATTATACACATCCAAATAATGATGGGTTGAATAACAACTACACCACTACATGGAGACGGTAAGTCGTACGTACGCACGTATGGTGACTTTTTCATTCATAGGATAAATAGAAAACTGAATATGGTGGTACCATATTTATAGTTACATCAAATTATATTGAAGGTACTGGAGTTATAATTTTGTTATGTAACAATAGAGAATGAGGATGTAGAAAAATAAGTTAACTTCAAAAGAGGTGAGGAAATTATTATGTCTTCTTTTGGTGCTTCCTTTTGATTTTATCAAAATGGATCCTTAGGTATGATTTCAGATCAAAACAAGACAACTATGATGTAGTGATAGTAGTGGAGAGGATATTTGGGCAGGTTTTTGTCTAACCAAATGGATTTGGAGGTGTGAAATTAAAATAAGGGGAAGTAAACATTTAAAAGAGAGGTGAGTGTCACTTTAGGAAAACCCTGAATTATTCTTTTATTATAAATTAATTTTCGATTTCTAATGCCTCCATAATGGAGTTATATAGAGTATAAAAGTGGTATGGGACGAAAACATCTAATATATTAGCCACCTTATTAACCATATCTTTTATATTTTACACTATGTTAAATAGTATAACTTTTACCTTGTATTCTTTAATTATTATAATAAATGGTTAATAAAAATACTATAAAAATCTAGATGAACACCATGTGGTTCATTATATATTTATCTAACCTTATCTATGTAATTTGGATAATCCTTAGATTTTTAGGAATATTGTATCAAAATATAATATAGTATATGTTTTAAATACTCTTTTATGTCAATTTTGACACTATTTGTATTTGATTTTTTATAAATTCATACCAACAAAATTATTTCGATTAAGATTTATTTAATCAAAAATAAAATTTTATATTAAGTTATAAGTTTAGTTTAATTCACCATAAGTATCCATTTACATATACATGGATATTTATAATATCAATTTTTTTATATTTCTTTAATAAGGTAATTACTACATCATCATTGTGTAAAATTTAAATTTATTTATTAAATGAATAAAAAATTAAAATAAAAGAAAATTATGTAGGAAATAATTTTTTTTCTCTAATTAATATATATAGTATAATGTATCTTATGTATAACCCTATATAAAAAAATAATTGGTTATTAAACATTGAATTTGACACTTTTAACTCGTCTTTAAATAAAATTATAATAAATCTCATATTCTAATAAAACTTGTCAAAAAGGATCAAATTTTTTCATAATGTTGTTTTTATCGACATATAATTATAAAATTGAATCAGGACAATTGTTAGGTTATTTATAATATCTTTTTATCGTTAATTACCATATTTAATTTTATGTGTTGTAAGAAAAAGGAAAATGTAACTATACACCATAAATTATTTTTATCTTATTGAACCAAATTTTACTTGCGGATTTCGACTGAGTCTTTTTTTTTGAAATTGAATCCATAGATGTGGTAAAATAATGTTTTATGCAAATTTTCTAACCTGCGTAAAAGGTGGGTAAATGAGGTTAAATTTTTCAATGTAATTTTATACATCAAATTTTATTATATAATTAATCCAATTAAATACATTGTACTAATAAAGGTATGATGTATATAATTTGACATAAAATATATTAAAATAAAATAAATAAATATTTAACTAAAATGTCGGTTTTTAAACAGTAACACATTGTTTTCAACTATTCATCAAAAAAAGTATTTTCAAAAAAGTAAAATCAATCAAAAGATTGACAAGTGTTTATATCAATTTTAAATGTGAAATTACTTAAAATGACCT
Organism: Viscum album; assembly: GCA_963277665.1. NCBI lineage: Eukaryota > Viridiplantae > Streptophyta > Magnoliopsida > Santalales > Viscaceae > Viscum > Viscum album. The sequence goes on from OY728152.1 coordinate 694,912,631, forward strand.
ACATTGTATTAAAAGATAAAAATATAATCTAATTATACATACTATCCATTCAAATTTATAATTTAATATTATAAATTAATATGATTTAAAAAAAATTTATTCAATTAAAATTTATTATTTTTCACTATTCACCAAAATATTTAACCTTTCAGAAAAAAAAAAAAAATTATTGAATCAAAATTTTTATGTCCCAGTTGTAAAAAAAATTTAATTTTCTCAAATTGTATATATAAAAGTGTCAAAAATTATATTTTAAATAAGATTCACCTTTAAAAGGCGGTAAAATTACTTTTCTAGAAAAACAATTCCATTATCTCATAAAATGTATTTGTTCATATATTATGTCTAACAAACACATACTATGTATGTTAATGTTATATGGAGTATATAAGAATCAAAATTTAGTTAATATTATTCATAACAGATTTTGGAATGAAGAGTCTGGTAAGTCATGATGCACTCCAACTCGATGTTTCTTGTAGCGCAAATTATTGAATTACATTAAAGAATGTAACTAAATATGAAATCTTGGGGTGTTACAATTATTTTTATTTATATTTCGAAAATATCTTGGTTATCATAAATCTTGTTCTATATAAATAGTCTATAATTATTTAACTGGTTATTATATTAATTTATAAATATTTTTTAACCAAAGAATTAGTTTTGTAAACCATATATTTTAAAAAGATATTTAATGATATTCATAATGTCTACGTTCTATATTATTATTTTAAATAATTATATTTCAATGATACATTATTATTTGATGAAACATGATCTTGTGTGAAATGCAAGCCATTGAAGAAGACCTTTGTTGTGTACACCTCACACAAACTCTATAACATGTGAATTTAACGCTATATATTTTATGGAATTTTTGTAATATTTGTTATAAATTCACAAATTATTTTAATTTTATATGTTATTGGTGTTGTGTGTCATACAGGATATCAAATACAATGTTTCCACTTTAATCCTTCTTTGTATTGTAATACATGTATGTATACTCATATTTATGAGTGTACATTTATATATGATTAATGAATTGATATTATTTATTGGTTTTTAATATCTCCCATTTTTTGTATTGTCTACAATTTATTCAATTTTTAATATATATTCCTTTAATATTTTTTTAATATAATTAATTTTGATAATTATTAATCATATTTATATATGTATATTTTTAGTTAATTAATAACATTTTAACCATTATTGAAAATTATAAAGGTTAATAATTTGTTATATTTTCATTATAAAATAAATATTTTTCATAAATCAATAATTTTCAATTTTAATAATATTTATTTATTAAATTTTATTTAGTTTTAATTTTTTTCAATTCATTTAAATTGAAATATGAAAAAAAATTATTTTGATTACTGATTTATTTTAATTTATTAAATTTTAATGTTATATCATAAAATTATTTTAATTTTGTATATTTCATAATTAAAAATATTATTTTGAATTAATTCATTTTTTAAAAAATTTATATATTTATTAAAAACACATTGATATTTTCAATATGTTTTCCATTTATACGTGTAATATTTTTTTATGTTTATTTGTTAAATTTTATAAAAATTAATATGCCCAGAATCCATATAATTTTATTATATAATAACATCTCCAACCCAAATTATTTTGGAATTTAAATGAATCCCAACATACGCCATCACTAATACCATTTAGTTTTAATGTATATTAACACATAGGATGCCAAAGGTATTCAATGTGATTGGTAATGTTGATGGGGATGTTGTAGGTCTTTCATTGCTGTCTCGATGGTTCATGTCGTCAAGATATAATGGGAGTGGGGTGGCAGTGTCAGCGTTGGGAGCACTACAGAAGAGGGGTTGTAGGATTTGGGTATGCCAATGAGTTCCTAGAATGGGGTACTGTTATATTTAGGGGGAGAAAACTATTCTCCATTCATTCTATTGGCATAGCTTGATAGTTGACCCTTTAGCGACGGTGGAGGCTCTCCATCGATAGTGATGAATTCATACAGAAGGAAATGTCGGGACTCAGCTGGCATGCCACATTATGAAGCACCTACCTCTTTGGTCTTCTAACTGTTGGGTAGTTGAATGGTGGATCATGGGATCATTGTGGTAGGGAAATTTCAAGCATTGTTAGGCATCCAAGATGGGATCATCGGTGGTGATAGTTTTCTAATGGTGATCATTGGTTGGTGTTGAATGGTTTCATAGAGTTTAAGCTTGTTTTTTATTCATTTACGGTTTATAGATTCTTCTTTTGGTTTCCTTGTTCTATGGTTCAAGGGATCCATCAATAAGACATTCATGGGGATGCGTTTGATGAGTTTCAGTGCAAGGAGCTTTCACTGTTCCAATTCTTCTGGAATTTGAATTTCAGAGGGTATACATTTTCCACTGATATCATCCCAAGGTAATTCTACAGAAGACATATTGTTCAGTAGAAATGAGATGGTGGAAGATGGATTTAATTTTTTCATCACATGATGGGGATTTTCCATTGATGTGGTTGTTTTTCATCTTGAACTTTTGGATCATAGGATTAGAACATTTGGATTTATGAATTTATGACTCTATGGGGTCCCCCATAGCCCATAAAATAGGTTTTTTATTTCAATAAAAAAATCAATTTTCAGTCAGCCTATGTGCATGTACATGTATGCATCTATATAAATATTTATGAATATGTATTTGGGTATGTGTGTATCAATGTATGAGTATGTTTCTCTGAATGTGTACTCTTATTTTTATGTATATATGTGCCTATGTATGTATGTGTATGTATGAGTACATGCATGTATCTGTCTATGTATGTGTGTACATGTTGCACGTTTACCCTTTTAATATTATTTAACAGTTTTTAATATATCCAAATTTTTAGTATTTTCAATAATTAACTCATTTTTAAATATATTCATTTAAAAAGTAGGTAATAAATTCAATGTTTAGAGTTATTTTTACACGGTATAAAATGTTTATAATTAATTAAATAATGACATGCTAAAGATTATTAAATATTTTAAATGTTAATAAATTATTATAATATTTATATAAAAGGATCATAGTGAATAATTATATTATTTTCAATCATAATAATATTTATTCACTTATATTTATTTTATTTTATGATTTCTATTTATGTACATTATGTTATTAATATTAATTTTTAAATATTATTTGATTTTATATAATTTAATTTATTCATAATTTAAATTACATCATAAACATTGTTCATTTTGGAAATTTAATAAATTTCAAAATATTTATAATTTATTCAATTTTTAAAATGTATACATATTTGTTTACAATTAATCAATATTTTCAGTATGTTTTTAATTGTTATGATTAATATATATTCATATTTATTTTTTTGCATTTTAATATTTCTTAGTATATCAAATATAAATATTTTTTAATGGTTTCTCAATATTTTTAAATTTAACAAAAAAATAATGTAATTATAATTATTTTGATATATTGATTATGAATATATATTTTATATAATTTAATAAGATTTAATTTATTGTAAAAATATTTGTATATCCCATATAATTCATTTTTATTATTTTATATTTATATAATTAATTTTATATATTTATTAATAAATTTTTGATTTTTAAGTGTATTAATTTCACATAATTAATGTAACTAAAACAATCGCTCAATTTTTTAAATTTATTGAATTTTAATTATTAAATTTTTGTATTATTTCATTTGTTAATATTTTTTCGTTGGTAATATATAACAATTTTTTATATTTTTAGTACATATTTAATATTTATTTACACATAATTAGATAATATGTTTTAATATTCAAAATATAATCTTGATTTTTAGGATTAATATTTATTCAATTTCATTTATTATGTTGTAATGTTTTTACAATCTCTATAATTTCCATAATATATCTATATTAGTGCATTTTCTAATATTCTCTATATTTTTTATGTGTTTAAAATTAATTATATTATCCTTTTTTATTATACATAATTGATTACAGTGTTTTAATATTCCTAATATGTTCTTAATTTTTATGATTAATTTTCACTCTAAATGATTTATTAAGGTGTAATTTTCTAAAAAATGATTGTAATATAAAAAATTAATTTATTTCAATTCATTTACTTATATTTACATCATTTTAAAATGTGTTTCCAATTAACGTATTTAATCTATCTAAATATTTTTCATAATTTAGTTTACATTGTTTTAATATTTTCACAATTCATTAATATTCAATTTAATACATATTCATTTTTAGTGTATTATGTTTTATACATGTGTTCTGTTGTCTCTCTGTGTGTGTGTGTGTGTTTATGTAGGTATATAGTATGTATGTGCGAGTATGTATATGTGCATTGGAGTGTATGTAATTTTGTGTGTATTTTCATACTTATGTGTATGTGAACGTATAGATGTATATATATGTGCACATATAAATATGTTGGTGGGTGTGGGTGTGTGTTTCTTTGTGTGTACGTAAGTTTATGTCTGTATTCCTATATATAAGTATGTATGTGTATGAGTATGTATGTGGATGTGTATGTGTGTATATATATTTTTATTTTATCAATATGAATGTGTACACATGTATGTATGTGAGTTTGTGCATGTGAATGTTTATTTGTCTGTGCATGTGAATTTTTTTTCATGTGTATTCTTATGATCATGTGTAAGTATATATGTGTGTATGATTGTACATGTGAATGTATGTCAATGTGTATTTATATATTTATGTTTAGGTTCTAGAATAAAAGTAAATATGTTTGATTATGTAGTTTTTGTATTTGTATATAAAATTCAAGGGTATGTGTACATGCAAGGGAATGTCAATATGTATGTGTATATTAATTTATTCATATATTATGTGTATGTATAGATTCATATGTATATATATGTATGAATGTTCATGCATGTGTATCTAATTGTATGTATGTATAAGTGTACATACATGTATCTGTATGTATACCTATATGCTCGTGGATGTGTATAAATATTTATATATTCCCATTCACATGTGAATGTATATGTATATATGTGTATATGTATGTGTATGGATGTATTCTTATCAACATTTATGAATATGAATGTGTTTATGTGTGTCTGTGGGTTTGTGTTTGTGCTTGGGTTTGTGTATGTCTATATGTTCATGTGAAAATGTATGTGTATATATGTGTACATGTTTGTCTATGTGACTATATTTGTGTCTGTGTTTATTTCTATGAGTCTGTGTCTTTATTTGTATTTGGGTATCTATATTTCTGTGTATAATTTTTTGTGGGTATGTTTTTATGAGTTAGTGTATATGTATGTAGATCTATATTTATGTTAATGAGTTAGTATTTTAGTACATTGATGTCTGTTTATTGTGTTAATATTATTTATTGGTTTTTAATATATATACATTTATAGTATTTTCCATTATTTGTTAATTTTTAATATATATATATATACAATTAATATATTTGAGATATATTCAATACTGATTGTTACATATACATGTTTAAATATGTATATATTTAACAAAATAATACCAGGGTAACTATTATTAATTTTTATAATGGTTAATATTATTTTTTATTCTCTCATTACATTATTTATAGTGCATACATAAATAATTAGGAATAATAATAATAATATTTATTTATTTATATTATTTTTTATATGTTTTCAATTCATGTAAATATTGTTACAAAAAAATATTTTATAAATAGATTTTTTAAATTTGATTAATTTAATTTGTTTATTTTATTCTATTTCATTATTTTGTTTTCATTTTTGTAGTTTGATAATTTTAAATTTTTTAATAATTTAATCATTTTCTCAAGACAAGTCATATTTAATAACAATGATTCAATATTTTTAAAATATTTTTATATTATATGAATAAAATTTATTAAAAAATTTTAATTGTTTTTTAATTGTTTAAATATGTTTGAAATCTAGATAATTGATTATTTCATGACCATTTAAAATCCACACCATATTGGAATGGAATTTAACCCTTATATATTCCATTCAGAGACCATTTATGTGTTTTTTGGTAAAATATGATATTATATTAAAAATATTTTTAATATATGAATATTAAATATACAATGAGGTTGTTCGGACATAAAAAAGTAATTATACACCCCATAACCTATTTATGTTGATCCAACTCTGCCCCCATCCCATATGATGTAGATGCTTTCAAAACCATCAATTATGAAGAAGATTTTGGCCATGGGTTGAAAGATGCATATATGATTTAGGTGGAGACGAGGGGAAGTGGAAACCTGGATGGAGAAGATAAATGATGTTATAGAACAAAAATAAAATGATCAGAAATTTTATGAGATAATATACCTTTTAATTCAATAGGGAATAATTTCTAAAATGGTGGGGTAATTGAAGCTTAATCGTAAATCTAATTATAATTACATTCCATTGAAACTACTAATATGTTTCCTACCACGGTTGAACTAATAATTTGAGGCCCCTTTACTTGTCAATATCTATTCGAACCCTCATTTTAATTTTTGGGGTGTTTATATTGGTTTTTCATATGTATGTTATATTTGATTATTCTATCCATTTTATTATGCTAATATGGGAGGTTATTGTTTTTCTGGTTGGCTTCTTTGCTTTGTGAAATTAATGTTGGTGGGATTTTTGAGAAGACTTACTGATTCCTGATTAAAATGTTGAATGGTGGTCAGCCATGTAAATGTGATTTGTTCCTATGATTGTCTTAATATTTTTATTTACTATATTTTGTTAATTGAATCATATGTAAGATGACTATTTGTAGTTACGTGGATTACATACTATTGCAATATTTTTTTGGATAATTTTTTAATATGGATCTCAATAATTTATGAATTCAATTAAATATTTTGTTCCTTTTTTTCAAAAATAATATTTATTTTTGGGAAGTGGACATATTTAATTGTCTTAAGGAATCATGGTGTTTTGGTTCATTAGTGTGATGTGGTTGTTGGTTCAGAAACAGATTGGTTTCATATATTACCTCAGTTGCGTCAACAAAAATTTGTGAAAATCACCAATGTTAACGAATCATCAAACCAAACAACAGAATAAAAAATTATGACAATAGTTAAAGCATTAAAAACCCCACATGTCAATGTATTAAAAAACCACAGGAAATGTCTGAGAATATTCACTATGAATCTGAGAGTAAAAAAAATTCTTGTTAAACATGAGACATAAATCGAAAATACATCGTAAAAACCTCAGTGAAAAACCGAACCCTGATACACCTCTGCCACCTCTATGATAATAGTCTATGAGAATACATCACCCTTCTAAGATCAAAATTGAACTCATGTTGTCATTGGATAATCTCATTGCACAACCTGATTTGTTGCTGCACTCTACTATCCATGCCATAGAAAATGGTCACCAAAGTATTTGTTCTCCTTGGTTAGTCAAACACCACGAAATTGTCACATTCCTTGATTCACTGCTTCCCCTTTTATAGGCATCATTGTTTCCTTTTTCAAATACAAATAAGATATGAAATATCGTATCTTAAATCTCCAAATCACCATTTATCTTCCATGTTTATATTTATACGAATATATCATCTAAATAGTTATAAAAGATATATCTTCTCAAGAGATGCACATGGAGCCTTATCTGTGTGATAAGTTAAAATATATTTCAAATTACATATCCTATATCAAATATGGAAACACCAACTTGCATGATGAACCCTAACAATAACCCCCTTCATCCATTCTAAGAAGAAGATCGCATCCAACAAACTCAGTTGGAATGAAAACTAGTTGGTATCACATCAATTGACATCCTCTCCAATAATATGACAAACCCTATTTTGCATCTCTAATGGAATCCAAAAAGCTCCCCTTGAAAAAAAATTCCAAATAATTAAGTCTTCTTTATCCCTATGTCTGCACCATCAATAACATAATCAACAATATCTGGATCCCCCATAATTTTGATCGCCACATAATCTGGAGTACCTTCATGAATAACTCGCCCTTTATACTCAACATCTTATGAGTTGTCAAAAACTCTTTGTTCCATACAATGATCTTTTATTATCATTATTTCTTCAATAGTTCCACTCTCTAAAGAAATATAATATGGACTAATATCTGAAAAACATGACATGACATGATTTGGATTCCAAACCTTCATCAACATTATTGATGGTCTTTGACTCTTTCACGCTGATTATTTGTGCCAAAAATCTGACGAAGTCCTCTTCCCAACAGGATTCTTCACATCCATGCACGCCATTACAGTTACAATGTAAAGCATTTCATCAGTTTTTCCTCACACATAATCTATCGATCCTCCAGAAAAAGTCCATCTCCCACAGCCAAATGAACTCATGAATCCATCAGTATCAAGACCACAAGCAGATAAAAAATTATGGAATATACCTAAAACGTGTTGCACATCCTTCAATGTTAGTTTACAACCTGCATTCGTAGTGATAAAAATATCACAAACACCAATGACATCAGTATATTATCTATTTTCCATATTCAACCTACCAAATTCACCTTCTTCATACGAAGAAAATAGCCCCTTCTTTGGTGAAATATGATATGATGCTGCTGAATAAACCACCCATTCGGTGTATAAATCTAACCTACGACAATCAACCCAAAATGAATGTAAATCTCCATCACCAAGAACAATACTTACACCTATATCCTCATAATCGTGTCATGCTCTTTCTTTTCATCCTTATGCTTTTTCAATTCATTGAAGTGTCTCTACACATGACCCTCTTTATTGAAAAAGAATAACATGAACATTTTTCTTATCTTTGATCAAACTCAATGACTACCAAGTCCATATTCCATATCTAGAATACCACTATAACCATAAGATTCACAATAATTTGACTTTCACCATGTATCATTCATGAACAATGATGAAATAAAATGATCCAACTTCAGTGTATCCTTTTAAGAAACATTTTGGTGACGTGATTCTCATTTGAATCAGGCAACGAACCCAAAAGAAGAATAGCCTTGTATTCATATTCTATTCCAATAGTTACCACGTTACCTTTATCATCAATCTTGACTTCCATCAGGGATAGATCTGTTAGATGTTTCGTGAACTCATCCAGATGGTTTCATAAATCTTCATAGTCTGTAATTCACAAATAATACAACCATTTCATCAAATATAAAATACTTTTGAAGGGTTTTTATTTATTCATGATTTCATTATTCACCCTGATCTCCTCCAGATCTATCATATTCTTCACTCCCTAATGTTTATTATCACCAAAATACATCTAAATCGTCCTTGTCGCCAACTCAAACATATAATGCCAATCATCATCACATATCTTCTATGGATTCTATAGTTTTTTATTCAATGACATCATTGTATTCTCACAAACCATAATATTTTTAACTCTTGGATGCCAAAGTGTAAAATAATTTTTCTATTTTAATAGTTCAATGTAATATGAAATCCCACAGTGTGAATCCCCCATATTAATCAGCTAGAAAACATGGATAACCTCCTCTGATAACATATGATGGGTTTGAAAAAGATTGGTTTGAAATATAAACGTTGTTGCAATAATAAAAATTTATGAGAATGACGAATGTAAATGAAGCTTCAAACCAAACAGTAAAATAACTAATGAGGAAGCAATTTATAAGGTGGAAAAACACTCATTTCAAAGGATTAGAAAACCATAGGGAAACTCCGAGGAAATTCACTATGAATCATTGTGTGAAAACATTCATGTTAAACCCTAAACTTGAATCGAAATTTCCTCACAAAAACCTTGGTTAAAAACCCACTCCTAAATACCCCTATGCTGCCTCTCTAATAATAGTACGTGACAATACGCCACTCTTCGGAGATCAGAATGAAACTCGCATCATCATTACAACACCTCCTTGCACACAAAAATTTGTCGCAGCTCACTACTGCCCACACCCAAGAATATAGACTCCCATGTACCTGCTCCCCTTGGGTTGTTGTGTACCACCAAATAGTCACATTCCTTGATTCACTACTTCTCATTTTATAGGCTTCAATGTTTCCTTTTTCAAATAAAGATAAGATATGAAATATAATTTCTTAAATCTCTAAATCACTATTTATCTTCCATGTTAATATTTAAACATGTATATCATTTAAATTGATATCAAAGATATATATTCTCATGAGATACACATGCAACATTATCTTTGAAATATGATATATGATATTTCATATTCCATATCTTATATAAAATCTAGAAACAACCACATTTTTGATGAACCCTAAAAGTGGTCTTTGCATTTATAATTTTTTACATATGGTGATATGGCTTTGCATATAGTATGGTAATTTATTTCCCACAATATGGGATATGTCACATGATTGATGTCTGAAACTTCCAACTCTATTAAGCTTGATTAAATAATGTTTCTTCTATAGGTAATTCTCAAATGATTTTTTTGGAGTGATGCACGTTCACCTAAAGAAAATGGATTGAGATGATAGATTAGTTTACTATCATTGTGTATTGGAAAAATATGTGGTCATTGGTGGATGCATCATATTTGTTGTGGAACTATACTGAGGGAATGTATTGCAATGTATTGTATTGGCGAGGAGATGGATTTTCTACTAGAATTTGACCTGACATATCTACATTGGATTGGTTTTTATATAAATTTTTTTAAATTTTTTGTAAAATTAACGCAAGTACATGATAATTGAACCTCATGTAATCTCATCAAAAAATTATGTTTTACTAATTTTTTTGGGATGTGTGGGTTGGGGTTCCAATTCACAAGTCACTCTATTAAAAATTCATGTACACATATTTATTTATATTTATTCATTGTAAAAATATAAGTTTTTATTTATGTTAATTTGGAATAAATAATGATTAATATGTCTGTATAGTCAATGTAATTAAAATTAAATAATTATTTTATTTATATAATTAATATTATTTATTTAATAAATTTTTCATTTTTTATGTTTATGTAATTAAAATAGTTAATATTGGTTAAAATGATTTTTGTTTATATGATTTATATAAATTCCATTTTATTTATTTGTTTGTAATTTAATTAATATTTTTGAGATTTAAATAATTAATGAGTCCCCAACATATTGATTTCCATTACAAGATAATTTAATTTCATATTTTCATTCATGCGGTTAAAAAAAATTATTGTGCTAATCTTGGAATTTTGGCTCCCTCATTGGGAGAGTGTGAGGAAATTGATAATTCAAATTATGTGATCCGGATATTTTAGAGAAATGGAAATGGAGTGCAGAATGGCAGTGAAACATGTAAGTATAGGCATTAAATACAATTATAAATGTGAATTTATGTTCACTATGGTATATATATTAATTAAATTTAAATAATTTGAAAACAATTTCAAACAACGTACACATACATTTTGAATAATAATATATGGAAATTATTAACCATGAGGATCCATGCGAGGAATAATAATATTCCAGTAGAACGAATATACAGAAAAATTCCAGGCATTATATAATTTAATAATATATTTTCAACAATTTGGTGAATTTAGGATTAAAATGATTTGAATGTATATATATGGAAATATAATAATTTATTAGAAGAATAATATTATAAGAATAATTAATAACATTTAAGTGACCATGTCTAGGTGGTCATAAACTAACAGAAGATCACCTAACCAGAAATTAAGTGACCATTAAAAGTGATCTAAAATTGGAACCCATATAGCAACATCTCCATAGATCGTATTCTAACAAAGACATTCTCATATAACCAACTGTAAGGGAAATAATAAAGTTGGGTCATCGATTAGTAATACTATGAAAACTGAATATGAGGCTCATGTAAGGGATGTCTCTGACCTCAATGGAGGCTATTCGATATCTTTCCACCATAAAACCTAGAACAACTGAGATGATCCATTAATTAATAGAAATTATTCATAAAACTAGATCCATCGCCACCCTGAAACTCCACTACCCACTATCAACACTGTTGAAGAATCGTCTCATGTCTTCCATTCAGAGTCATGCGATAGATATGATACCAGAAATTATTATGATTATATTAGTGAAATAAATAAATAGAGGTAAATGTTTTCTAGATACAATTTTACACCATCATAGAACAGTTTAACACAGTCATGGAAGAACAATTTTTTATACATAACATTTATTTCATCCAAGCATCCTTATAGGCATGATTTTTTTGGTAGAGGAAGAAAATAATAGAGTTATATATTTAGTAGAATGTAAATCTTTTTCCAATAGAACTATAAGAAATAGTATGATGTCATGTGGTTATATAATGTGGAGAAATATTTTCCATATGAAAATAACATATTATTAATTTTCAATAATAATGTGATAATACTAGAAAAATGGTTATGAAATAGAATATTTTCTAAAACCTCTTGATTATAAATTATAATTTTATTTTAATTTATAATATTTGTGATAGTCAAGGAAAAACATTGTTTTAAATTATTATAATGGAAATACAAATGTAATTTTTATTCTATTCCTATCAAAACATATATTATTTGAGTGACCAACAATGGCTATTTTGTTACTAAAATTTAATTGACTAAATTTAGTAGTTGTTACTATAGCCTTGTAAAAACATTGTTATAGTATATAGAAGTTTGAATATATTTTGAAATAATTTAATGATATGAAAAATGAGTAATTTAATAAAATGAAATGGTGTTTAGAATTTCATAATGGAATGTGGTTTATGTAACATAATATTTTTGAAATATACTACTAGACTGTATAGGATATTGAAGAAAAGATATCAACTAATAGATTAAGAGAAATAACTATAATAAACAAAAGTGTTAAATAAATTTATAAGATACATTACGTAGTTACGAAACCCATTTTTAATCAATTTTAATAAATTACATCGAGATGAACTATATATGTGATTGGATGTTAAAGATTTTGGATTCAAATGATAGTCATTTCATATAATGATCAAAAAAAAAATAATGGGCTATAGGTAGAAGATGAGATTGTAATATGGGAGTAAATTTATAGCAGTATATTATTAAATAAAAATTAAATAAAATGATGACTTATTTAGTAAATAATATAATGAAATGAGATGTGATATAAGGCCTAACCATCATCAATGTAATATTATTAGTATTACTCAAATCTGACATATTCTAGCTTCTTATAAGAAGGAATTTTGATTTGAACATATATGTGACATCATTAAAATGGTGGGAGATGAATGATTTATAGAGATATGAGTCATAATTGTTGATGATTTTCTAGATAATTGAATAAATAAATGAATATGGAATCTTTTTCAATTATATCAATTGAATATAAAACAAATTTTAGGCTAAAATATGGAATATTTTTAGAAGCGGGTGATATTTTTTAAATGTAATTGATCCATTCAATAAATATTTATTCACTTTTATGAGCTGAATAATTTTTTAAAACTGAATTAAATAACATACTTGATTCTGAAACTGAAAAATGGTAAATGGTTTTTAAAAAAGGAATTTAATGAAATACATGGAAGTATTGTAAGAGGGTTGTATATTAATATTCTCATATGGTAATAATTTTTATTTTTTAGAATCCATCGATTTCATGATATTAGAGGAGAAACCTATATGCATACATATTATAGTATTCATGTATATATCATCATTAGTAAAAATAATATATTTATGCAAAACCACAATTTTTAATAATAAATGTTTAATGAAATCAAATCTATGGACAAAATAATATAATCCACCATTGGACGGTGAATGAGAGTCATTTTTTTATTGGGAAGGACGAATTACCTGGTATTCGTTAGTGTTGTAGAATCTGAGTACATTCACAATACAAGGGAATGAACTTTGAAATTGTATGTAGGCTTCAATTATAAAGAATAGAAGATACCAGTGTTAGTGAGGGTTAATGGAAATTTGGATTGAATGAAAAACATAATATTTTGATCCTTTTATAGTTATGATCAATCTATATTTAATGACACCTTATATGTGCATTGAGGTGCGTCGACAATAGGAAAATGCAATTAACGAGGATAAAATTCATTTTCTAATGAAGAGTGATATAGACGAAATGTAAATAAAATATACCCAAATTTACAGAATCATATATTACTCCTCATCATAATTTTATAAAAATCACTACTTTATAAACAAAATCATTTAGATATATATCACACATATATAATATCCTATGTTTCCCTAATTAATTTCAAACTATCATACATAAAAAATTAAATGATATAAGAAGGGATAATATAAATGAAAAATAAAAACAATGGATAACAAAATTACCTATCTTTATAAATATAATTTACTATGTCAATGTCACTTCTTCAAAAATTTCAATGGGAATATTAAAAACCTATCATCTATCAAATGTGAAAAGGAATTGTATTTTAGAGGAAGATAAAAAAATTAATGGAATACGGTATGATATATATTCCCAAAATATAATAGTTTGAAAACCAATATAAATGATGTTGGCTAAATATTATTACGTCAAATTATAATAATATTTTTCCAAATTGAATGTTTCAATGAATTGGGAAACTAATTGTATTTTTAAGAAAAAAACATGAAAATGGATTATATAAAATCACAAACTTCCAACAAAATAATTATGAAATGCTATTGAAATAATACTACATCCAATACATAATAATAAAAATTATTTTTTTCTGAATTCCTAGTTTAATATATTTTTTGAAAATAAATGTACTATCTAATAAAAGATGTTATTCTAATATATTGTAAAAATGCATCAAAATATACTAACTATAATGGACCAAAACAAATGACACTATATATTCACTATATAATCTACCCTACAAATGGTACATGATATTATCTACCACTACACATAAAAAAAATACTACATATATATTTTATATAATATTAACAAACATGTTTTATTGAAAATCATGTCTAATATAAATAAACCAAAAAATTATTATCTTAGAAAGATAGTATGATTATAGAATCTTAAAAAAAGTACTTAATAAAATTGAATAAAATAAATTCTATTGATTCTACTACACTACAGTTTAATATAATTGTACTAAACTATTGATATGTAAACTTCACTACCAAAACTGCAATAAAAATTCTACTCAGTCTACAGTATATGTATTCATACACATTATTTTTATTCATATTTTAGGGTAGTAATTTTTTTAATATTATAAAATTTTCTTATGTTCTATTTGTTGCAGAATACATTCTAACAATTGTAAAAATATATGGGAACATAAAATTATACAATGTAAGGAAAAAAAATTATCAAATAAGTCACAAATTTCCAATTCTAATACCATTAATGTGATTGTAGAGGGAATAATATCCAAAAGATTTCAATATAATATTAAATAAAAAAAAATTTGCAGACTACATACTAAAACATTATGGATTCTAAAAAATATACAACTATTTACAATTTGTTAAATATATATATTTATGAATATTTATATTAAATATATAAATATATTATGAATTAAACACATGGTGATGTAGATAATTTATAATAAATTATATAAAACATTTAATGTAATTGTATTTATTTGATTACATATAAAATTAATTTCAAATGACTATTTGTAAAGTAGGAATTCATTCATTATGAAAGAAAATTATGTAATATATATTGATTAAAAAAATATTCTATCTGTATAACTGATATGAGGAATGTTGGTAATATTTTACAAGAAATTATATGTTTCAATTAACAAATAGTTTATATATGAGAATAAAAAACCATGAATAAAATGGTTGAAATATAGATATTAATAAATTATAATAAAATTATCGGCAAAAATATATATATTTGATCATTATAGTGAAAAAATTTATAGTAATCGTTATTTTATTGGATAGTGGACTTGGTACATAACCAAAAAGATATTTTTTTAATGGTGAATATAATAAGATAACATAGGAAACATGGTATAGTGATTAAATGTTATAAAAGTATATCATACTGGTTATAAAATTTATGAATAAATTATATTTTAGATAAACATAAATTGACTTTTACTTGTATAGAAAGTAAAGGTACATTAAAATTAACTGCGAATACGGAATTTACTTATAAGAAATTCTTATAGAATTTGCAAATTCATTTATGTATTGATCAAAATTTTTTCATAAATGAAATTCATATAAAATATGTAAATGCATGATGCTAATGCATATAATAAAGTCATATACAAAAGGGATAATGGAAATGAATTCAAAATATGATTAAAAAATATTTGATAGAGTAAAGAGTTGATATTTATATTTAAGAAATGATTATAGAATATGAAAACTAGATATGATTGAAAAGTATGACAGGTGGATATACAGTATGGTTATATAAGAAATTCATATACAACATGAAAATTTTAAATCAGGTGGAATATTATCATATTAAGAGAAAAATAATATAAAAATAATAGGAAGAACATATGAAGAAACACATATAATGTAGGAATCACAGTGTTGTTTTTATATTAGGTTCCTGGAATGGAATGGAAAAAATCACTACTTGAGGGTCACTTTTCTAATGTAAAATGGATCTGCTACTGTAAAAACATATTTTTTAATATACCAAAAATTAATTTTATAAAATGGATTCCCATTGAATGATACCACTATTATAAAATAATATAAAAAATATATATATCTTCAAATAGAAATATTATGGAATGAAAATGAATGTATATCACATTGGGTAAAACATATTGTTTTAATGAATTATATGATATTTTAAAATGATATTTATGGACTTAATTAATAAAAATTTCATAATTTTTTTAGAATTTCAAAAATAAATCTCCAAAGAAGATAATTTTTTGAATATTCAACGCAATCAGATGAATGGACATTCGAAATATTTGATAGATTGTATTTTCATATTAGATCATCAATGATAATCAGTAGATACACAAATGGAGAAGATAAATATTTTATTAAATTAAATATCAGATGCCAATGGTAACCAAATTGATGATTAAAATTACAATGATAGTTAATAATGAATGGGAATTTAAATGGAAAAAATATATATGTGACAGTAATTAATTAAGAAAACAAAAAGGATAATGTAACATCAATGAATTTAAGATTTGAAGTAGAAAAAACCAAATAATTATCATTTTGATGAGAATATTAATAGCTAAAATCAAGAAACCTAATAACCTGGAAAAAAAATTAAAAATAACCTTATTATAAAAAACAATGTACACTTCGACATATGAATTTCGTTTTCCTAAAATGTAATTGATTATACTAAAAGAAATTTATATTAGTAAAATACACACTTTTTCATTATGATAAGAATTATGTAAGGCTAAAAGAAGGAAAACTGGGAGAATATATTCAAGAATTATATTTTTGTTATTAACCCAATAATAGCATTTTTTAACAAAATTCATTTTTTTAAAATATTATCATAATAAGATAACATATAATTGTTACAATGAATATATAAAATGTATACTAATGCCATGGGTTATTGTGTCAACTTGTTTCCAAGTCCAGTTACATATACTCATTGATTGTGTTATAAGATGTGATTCTCGTATTCATGGATTAAATTAAATTATTTTCTATAATTTCATATATAGAAAATGGATAGTTTATTCTACTTGAAATCATTATTTATTTTATGTCTTCGTATTGAAATAATAAAATGAAAAACACACTGACTCTTAAACATATCAAATGGTGAAATATATACAATATATTGATAAGAAAATGATGGATGAAGAAATGATATCATATTGAATATTTATTATAGTTCACAAATTACTATATTCAAGAGGCTATTGAATCCCACATCTAATTAAAATTATTCAATGTGTAATATCTATATTTGTGTAATAATTTATAGAAAAAAAATCATAGTTACCAAACAAACAATATTTTTTCTATGTTCTAAGGATTATATAATATTCATATTCAACCCACATATTTGTGCTATTAAACAAGAAAATTTTCAAAACATTATATTATAAAAAAAAATTCATAAAAAAATAAAATATATTGTGTTAAAATTAGATTTACATATTCCACTTAAGAAATAATAATTGATATTAAAAATTCAATAAAATTTGAATCTGTTTATAAAAGAAATTTGAACATGTATGTCATTGAAGAAACATAAAAAATATTCTATAATGATTATACAACCATCTCATTATATATTGAACAATTTTACAAAATTCATCATTGGAAAGATGACGAATAAAATATATTTCAATATATGGAGTGTATAAAATTCTATTGTGAATATTTAGTCTCCGGTGTTTTCTATTTAAAATATGAATTTTTCATTTTCAGAATTTTATGAATTTCATATGATAATGAATGATTAATTAAATGAAATATTAATGAGTATAACATATTATATTTTGGTTAAAAATATCACATGTGGTAATGTATGTGTAGACAGTGCATGGACATTCTATATATTGTAGAGCATACATACACATTATATTGATTAATTGATGATGTGTAATTATAAAACTTGAAAATGAGGAATATTGTTGATTATTACATTATATCTATTCCAGTTTATGATTAAGTTACTTTTAGACTAACAATATAGTTGTTATTCCTTGATTATCTATCACTAGAATGCTCGAAGGAAAAATTCAATAGGGAAGTAGTTATGTAAAAAAAAATTTCTTTATAAACATATTATATTAAGTCATTAGTGACTTGAAATTTCATAGAATGTATTTTATATTAAAAAGTATTACATATAAAATTATTATTATATATAATTGTGTATTTAATTGGATGATAATTTCAAAAAAAATGTAAAAAATTGGAAAATAGAAATGGAAGTTGTATTTAACACATATAACTTCAATGGTTACTTGTACATTCATTATATATTAATACATTTGAATTTCTGGGTTGTCTATATTATTTACCAGAAAATGTGATGGAAATTTTTTTAAAATGATAATATTTTATGAGTATATATATTTAATATATAATATATATGATGGTATGGTCGTTGTATGGGAGGAAAGGTGTAACTCCCCGACCCCAGTTAACCAATGTCGTTGAATTATTACATAACATAGGCATGATCACAATGAAATCTTTTCTCGAATGACCGATCAGTTTAGTATTATTGGAAACAAGATTCATACATATGTTCCACTTTAAAACATGAAAAGAAATACAACACAAATATATTTCATTATAAACATCCAATCC
The DNA here is from genome assembly GCA_963277665.1 of Viscum album. Classification (NCBI taxonomy): domain Eukaryota; kingdom Viridiplantae; phylum Streptophyta; class Magnoliopsida; order Santalales; family Viscaceae; genus Viscum; species Viscum album. Next base: position 694,931,871 of record OY728152.1, read on the forward strand.
TCTTAGATAATGCATGCAGGTCACTCATAAGTAAATTCTTCATATCCTAGGAAAATGAAACATAAGAAAGGGGTGAGCTCAAACTCTCCTTAAAGGTATGTAATATATTAGAAAATGACATAAATATTAAGCATGGTGAATAATTAAAACCACAAGCCTATAGCAATATTAAAAATGAATTATTTCATTTCAGGAATAGGATTTTGGTAAATATTTCCATAATAAAACATAATCATGGGTATTCTACTTGTTTAATGACCACATGAACTTCCAATATTATTTTCATAATGAGGGAATTTGTAATGTCAGACATTTTGAAACATTTCTTCCAGGCCTCGACAAAGATGCCTAAAAATAATTAAGGCCTCAACCAAAAACATATATCAAATTGGGAAAGGCCATGGCCAATTCCACTTCTAGTTGTCTCATTAGACATATTGATGTATCGAGGAGCTATAGAGGGCACCAACCATCACTTACTAAATCCAATACATTCCTCATATGAAAATGTTGAAATATAACAAAAACATTCGTATTAAAACTAGCATATAAAATGTCGATAATATAACCATAAACCATATATGTTATAAAAATAGAACATCCTTAGTCAAACATATCACCAAACCTTCAATACAATATGGATGTTTTGTATCATAATAAATCAACTTATTATAAACTTAAAATTCATAAAAGGTTGTTGACATAGATGAAATCAAAACTTTTTTAGAGACATATCTTTTTTTATTTTGAAATCATTTATGATTCACATAAAGAAAATATTAATTTTGAAAATATTCGTATATTCTTGTAAGGTAATCATCGACGTTGTTATACCGTTGGAAAATAACTGCACTCACCGTATAAGTTAATAAAATACATTCATACCTTAATTTTTTAGAAAAGGTTAAAAAGGACCTTGTTTGGAAAACGACGGAAAGATTCCATTATAAAATTATTTTAAATTTTCAAACATGGGTATAAATGACTATAACCCATAGTATATAAAATATTAAAAATGTTTTGAAATACATTATTAAGAAACATGGATGTGGATGATGAAGAGGACCGAGTTGATAATTACGTATAAACAACCTCGGATAATTAAGTGATTGTGAAATAAACCCTTTCCTTGTACATCCTTGGTTGAGGGTAGGTTTACCTATTTTATAATGGTGAAACAATTTTTATCAAATTATACAAGAATAATATACATTAATATGATATCATATATGATCTTTTATCATTTAATTTTTAATATTATCTTAGTATTATCGTCGTTTCAGGAGTTAACTTACTCGTTTTCTCTTATATGTTTTGTTACATAAGTCGTGTTTGTTATTGATAGGTTGTATATTATTCATATACAGAATGATATCTTGTCCTTAAACATTATTTTTAATCATCAGATGAGAATTAGACTTGAATGGATACGATGGAGAATGAATCTAATAACATTCCTGGAGAAGGTACTCCGTACGTACGCACAACCGACAATATCAATAATTTGATATTAAAAATATATATAATTGGATGGTATATCATATATACAGAATCATTATATTGTTATATTTTTATTTACTTCATTTACACATCATTATCATTCCCATCCAAATAATAATGTTTTGAATACGAATTACACCACGACGTGGAGACAGTATGCCATAAGTACGCACGTTTGGTGACATGCCATTCAAAGGATGGGTAGAATATTGATTATGGATGTACCATATTTATAATAAAATCAAAGTATATATAATATACTGGAGATATTATTTTAGAATGGAAATGACAATGAAAGAATAATTTGAAGAAGAAAGGATCTTTAAAGAGGGTGGTTTAAACATTACCTCTTCTTTGGGTTCCTCCTTTTGATTTTATCAATAGGGATCATTAGGATGTATTTATGATCAGACTAAGGACTCTAGGTTGAGGTGAGGGGTGTTGATAAAAGATTAGGGAAGGGGTTTAACGATCAAAATGGATTTGAAGGTTTAAATTATATAGAAGGGGAATTCCATTTTAAAAAGAGGGGTGAGAGGCACTTTAGGTTAAACTGAAAATATTATTTTATAATAAATTCATATTCATTTTATAATGGCGCCAAAGTGTATTATTTAATGGATAATGTGGGTATTGGTCTAAATCCATTCATACAATAGATTTCAGAATGGTTTGGTTCTCTATATTAACCATATCATTTATATTTAACTCTTAGTTTAATAGTTTAACATTAACCATGCCTCTTTGTATTTTTATATTATATAGTTAATAAACATAATATATACCTCCATGAGGCCACCATGTGGTCCACTAATGATACATATATAATTATATAAGCCCTTTGGCCGATCCTCAGATTTTTAGGAATTGAGTTTAAATTAATAATATAATATTTGTTTCAAAAACACTTTTATCACAATTTTGACACAATTTGGTATTTTGTTTTTGCTAAAATCATAACAGAATTATTAATTCTAACCTAGTCCATTTAATCAACTAAAAAATGTCATATTAATCTATAAAATTCTTGTAACTCATTAAATGTCTAAAATTATATTTAGTTGGTTATTTATAATATAAATTATTTTAATATTTTACTAATAAAGTAATTACTGCATCGTCATTGTGTCATAAATAAAATAAAATATTTAATGTATAAAAATTATAAATAAAATATCATTATGTATGAAATATTTTTAGATTTCCAATAAATATTTATCATCAAATTTATCTTATGTATAACCTATATTAAAAATGTTTTTGTTAGTAAACATTGATTTTTAATTCTTTTAACTATAATTTGAATTAAATAATAATAAATGTCCAAATCTAATCCATGTGGACCTAAATGATAATATTTTATTCCAATGGTAGTTTTTCTTTGAGATACACTTGTCCAATAGAATTATAACATGTGTTATGGTAATATTAATATAATTTTGATGCTTAATTACCCTATTTACTTTTAATCGTGAAAAATATAAGTAAAAAGTTTATATTCACCAAAAATTATTTTTATCATATTGATCAAAATTTTACTCCTTGATATTTACAATGTCTCTAATATTTTCTAAATTCCACTAACAGAAGTGGTAAAATTATGTTTTATGTGAATTTCCAAATTCTCCTAGGAGATGGGTAAAAGACGGTAAAAAGTACAATAAAATTTGTATATTTCTAAAATTATTCTAAACTAACTTCAATGAATTAAATTGAAATTATATAGGTATTATGTATCTATTTTTACATTAATTAAAATTAAATAAAATAATTAATTATTTAAAAAAATCGGTTTTAAACTATAACTCATTGTTTCTTAACTATTCATCGAAAATTGAATACTTTCAGAAAAATACCAAAAATTCACCCTCAGATAATTTCGATATTCCAAATCCAAAATTGTAGTCCATTTTGAATGATAAAATTTCTAAAATTGCAAAAGGTAGTTTCACTATTCATAGCGGCTAGTTTGATTGGTTGTGGTGTGTGTTAGAACCCAAAGATGCGTACATCACACGCTACTGTATTATTCAAAATGAAGCGTGCAGTGGAAGCATGGGGTGTTACATTATCCCCTACATCAAAAAATTTCATCCTCGAAATTTCTAGAATACTACTACATGAAAATATTCAGGTGATTATTCATACTAATTTCCCCGGGTTCCCAGGTTGCGGCTTCCATTTTATGGTTTCTACATAGAACATTTACTCGACAAGTTGTCCGATTTATCCGCAATTGTTCACTATTATCAAGAATCATGATGGGATTTTCACAATAAGATAGATCGGGTTCAAGTTCTAATTCCTCATATGTGATAACATGCATTGGGTCCAACATGTATTTTCTCAATAGTGATACATGGAACACATCGTGAACTTTGGAGCGATTTGGAGGAATTTCCAAATGGTAAGTTACATCCCCAATTTGTTCTAGAATTTCTAAAGGTCTGATGTACCTAGGAATCAAATTACATTTATTACCAAAACGTATAACTCCCTTCCATGGAGATACCTTCATGAAATGATGATCTCCTACCTGAAATTCCTAATCCTTCCTTCGATTATCGGCATAGCTATTTTTCATATATTGAGCTAATTTGATGTGGATTTGGATTACCTTTAACTTTTCCATCATTTCCTCCACCATTTCTTGGCATACAAGTTTGCTTTCACCAACGTCATCCCAACAAGTTGGTGTGTAACATCTCTTTTAGTATAATGCTTCATATCGTGCCATCTGAATACTTGAATGGAAGCTATTTTTATAGGAAAATTATACCAGAGGTAAATATTTATCCCACGTACCCTAAAAGACAAGTGATAAAGATCTCAACATGTCTTCTACGGTATTAATAGTCCATTCGGATTGTCCATCAGTTTGGGGGTGGTATGCAGTGCTCAAATGAAGTTCAGTATCTAAGGTCTTCTGAAGAATCTTCTGGAATTTTGATGTAAAATGTGGATCACGATTAGAAACAATTGATAGTGGTACTCTATGAAGTCTCACAACTTCATTAATATATATCCTTCCTAGACTTTCATGTAGTATATCTTCTCTTGTAGCAAGAAAATGTGCTGATATGGAAAGATCATCAACAATGAAAAATATTGCATCGTTCCTTCTAGGATTATTTGGTAGTCCCATGAACAATCCCATCATGATATCATCCCATTTCCACTCATGTATGGGAATAGGTTGCATGACTACTCCAGGATGTTTCCATCCAGCATACATTTTTTGGAAAACCATACATCATGATACAAAATTAGCAATATCCCTCTTCATGGTGTCCCACCAAAAATGTTCCTTCAAATCCTATACATTTTGGTGCTCCCTTGGTGTATAGAGAATTTGGAACTATGCGCATCGTCCAAAAATTTCCTTTTTAGATTAGGTATATTGGGAACACAAAGCCTCCTCCCAAATTTCAAAATTCCATCTTCATATACAATGTCATTCAATCTCCTATCATTCACCGCTTTAATCTTCTTCTGAAATTCTTCATCATCGTTCTGAGAACCCATTATCATTTCTAGTAATGATGGTTTGGAAACCATTCGAAAAAGTATCGATGATTCACCTTCCATGGTAATTCCCATATCCAATTTCACTAGATCAATGAAAATAGGATCCCTTTCAACTCTCATCAAGATCAAAACTCCATGATATTTTCTACTCAACACATTTTGCACCTTATTTTCCTTCCCCAGGTGGTATTATATTGTGAAATCATAATCCTTTAGTATTTCAAGCCATCACCTTTTCCTCATGTTGAGTTATTTTTGTGAGAAAATAATCTTCAAACTCTTGTGATCGGTATATATCTCACATTTCTCACCATAGATATAATGTATCATTATAATCAAAGAAATTAGTATAGTACTCAACTCATGATCTTGAGTAGGATAGTTTTTCACATGAATTTTCAGTTGTCGTGATTCATAGGAAATAACTCTATCATTCTACATAAGGACAGAACCATGTCAATTCTTCAATGCATCACTATAAATAACAAATCCATCATTATCTTATTGTAGAGTCAATATTAAAGCATTGACTAATCTTCTCTTCAGTTCTTCGAAACATTATTCACACTCTTTTTTCCAAAAAAATTTAACCCCTTTATGTGTGAGCTTCTTTAATGGGTTAGGAAATCGGGGAAAATTCTGGACAAAACGTCGATAATAACATGCTAAACCAAAAAAATCGTGTACCTCGGTTATACTCGTTGGTGATGGATATTTTTGGATTTTTATTTTCCTATAAGGATCACCAGATATTCCATCCTTAGAGAATATATGGCCATGAAAAGAATTCTCCTAAAGCCAAAATTCAAACTTGCTAAACTTCCCATATAATTCATGTCTTCTCAGAGTCTTCAGGATAATGCGCAAGTTATTTTCATGATCTTCATATCATTTAGAGTATATGAAGATATCATTGAAAAATACAACTAAAAAGTAATATAGATATTTCTTTAAAACTATGTTCATTAGATCCATGAATACAGAGGGTCAATAAGTCAATCTAAAAGGCATTACTTTAAACTTGTAATGCCTGTACCTAGTTCAAAATGTTGCCTTCGGAATGTCTTCCTTCTTCACACACAACTGATGGTATGAAGATCGAAGGTAAATCATTGAAATTTATTGAGATTCATGAATTTGGTCAAATAAATCCTCAATGAGAGGTAGGGGAAACATTTTCTTTATTGTTATAGCATTGATTTTCCTGTAGTCGATACATAACCTCATAGATCCATATTTTTTCTTACCAAAAAGAACAGGGGCTCCGCATGGAGAATCAATAGGGAGAAATAATCATATATTACTCAATTCCTATTGTTGTTTCTTTAGTTCAACTTATTCCATTGGGGCCATTATATAAAGGTTTTTCGATATGGGCCTTGAACTAGTAATTAGGTCAATGGAATACTCAATTTCACATTCTGGAGGATGTCGAGGGAAATCATCCGGAAACAAACCAACATAATCTTTCACAATATGTAAATAATCTATTTTAACATTCCTTTCCTCACCAACATTTATTTTATTATCTTCCTCCCTGATAATTGAATTTAGTTGAGCTATTGGGGTGGATCTAGATACGAATCAAGTGGTGGTGATTCTCCTCTAATGGTAAGGTGTTCCTTATCGTCATCATAAAAAATCATATCATCATTATACTTACAATAATTCTTCGCATCATAGTCCAATATAAAATCCATACCGAGGATTATATCGCACTCAATCATAGGAATAATTATCATATCAGAAGATAAAGAACATTTATATTTTCTACTGGGAAGAGATTTATAAAACTTTTTTGTGATGATACTTCCCTTAAGAGTTCTAACTGAAAACGCCCTTGATAAATAAAATTGGAAATATCTAATTTTCTTAGAAAACTGGAAACATATGAAACAATGTCATGATCCAGAATCAAATTAGGAATTGGATAAACTTGAGGATACATTTAAATTACCTTCCACCATGTCTTTCAGAGCTTCTACCTCAGCAGTAGTGATATCATAAACATGGCCTTGATCCCTTGGACTTTTCAGAGGTATGTTCCATTTATTATTAGGAAATTTATTTTCATAATGTCCCATATCTGTGAAATTGTAGAATTGAACATCGGTAGTGTCTTTCGTTCCTTTACAATCACCATCCAGATGGTCTTTTTTTCAAATTTTGTAGCATACTCCTTTTCCATTTAGACATGCAACATGATGCTTCCTTCCGAAATTATCACAGGGTGGAAATTAAATTCTTCCCTTCTTACTTGTTTTCTTATTTCCATTCCCAGAGTGTTCAGAAGATCTATTCTTCTCTATATTTTATTTTAAGTCATAATACTTAGACAATTCGTTTTCTATCATGAAGGCACATGAGACAATTTCTTCGTATGATGAGATGGATTTTGATACCAATTATCAATAGAGAAATGGTTTTAACCCATCAATGAAATTATAAATCTTACTTCATGGTTTACTTATATAATCATTCGCATGCCTCACTAACCCTGTAATATTAGCCTCATACTTTGCTACATTCTCATCCTTCTTTTGCCTCAGACTCATAAATTGCCTTTCCATATCTTCTCGATGGTCATGAGGAAAGTATTTTACTATGAAATGATCTTTAAACTCCCTCCATTCCATATTTGATACATTATCATCTTCCTTTGTGTTTTGAATAAATGACCACCATTGATCAGCATCTCCAGTGAGGCAGTAAACTGACATGATAACATTTTCCCCTTCACTACTCCCCAACGCATGGAATATTTTCACTATGGAATTTATACATTTCTCCACTAATAGTGGATTTGTACTCACATTGAATGTCGGTTGTTGATTCCTCATGATGTGATCTAATAATGTCCCTCCATGCTATTGATCTAGGAGCTCCATACGGGTAAGGTTATTATTCATAACCTGAGTGAGTTGTCCCAGTATGGTGATAAGCTAATCAGCACCGGTTGTATCACCAACTCCACAATAATTATCTTGAGTAGGAGGGGTATGCATACATGTAATGCATGTATTGATACAGTTTCCATTCATCCCACTTGGAATAATTTTTAATGAATGAAGTAATCAATATTAGTTTATGAATTGAAATATATAATTCCAAACTTCTAAAACACTTAACATGAATTGAACAGTTTATGGATATTATCCATAATCATAAAAAAATATTTGAGGAATTATATACTCCTAAATACTTCATAACAGCTTGTAATGGAAATGAGAATTATCCTCAGAATATCCCCCGGGTGTGTCATATCCAAGAGTGCAGCAAGGCCTGCTGTTGTGCACCTGTTCCCGTTCGAGTCTAGCTCAAAGCGATATTTTCAGGTATTACCCCTAGGTACATCTGTGCTAGAGCCGCCTCTGCCTACTCGTATCCAGACAGGGATTTATTTCTCGGAAAACTCACAAAATCTCTATAATAGAAAAATTAATGGAAGCTATTCTATACTATTTTTCAATGTCCATATTAGGTCTATGTTCCTAAATCCGAGTTTATCTAAATCTAGTTTCCATGGTTTTTACTAAACATCCTCTGATAGAAAGTGTAACGCCTCGAACCTAGTTACCTTGAGTCGCTGCATTATTCCATAACATTGGCTTGATAATAAGAAATCATGTCTCGAAAGAACAATCATTTTAGTATTTTTTGAAATAAGATTCATACCTAAGTTCCACTAAACAACATGAAAATAAATACAACACAAATATATTTAATTAGAAACATCCAATCCTCCTAGATTATTCTTAAAGGTCACTAATAACTAACTTCTTCATATCCTGGAAAAATGAAACATAAGAAAGGGGTGAGCTCAAACGCTCCATAAGGTATGTAATACAGCGGTAAATGATGTAAATATTAAGCATGGTGTATAATTTAAACAACATACCTTTACCAATAATAAACATGAATAATTTTATGGAAGGATAATGATCTTAGTAAATAATGACATAATAAAACATAATCATGGGTATTCTACTTGTCAAATGATTACATGAACCATCAATATTATTTTCATAACGAGGGAATGTATAATGTCAGACATTCAAGAACATTTTATCAATCCTTGGCCAAAACCGTAAATCAAATTGGGAATGGACTAAGACAATTCCACTTCTAGTTGTCTCATGAAAACTACTGATGCATCGAGGAGCTATAGATGACTCCACCCATCACAAACTAAGTCCAATACATTCCTCATATAAAAGTTTGAAAATATAACATAAATGTTCGTATTAAAACCGGAGTATGAAATGTCTATAATTTAACAATAAACCATTAATGGTATAAAAATAGAAAATTCACCATCAAACATATCACATAACCTTCAATACAATATGGATGTTTTGTATCATAATAAATCAACTTCAAATAAACATAAATTCCATCAATGGATGTTGACATCGATGAAATCAAAACCTTTTTTAGAGACATATCTTTCTATATTTTAAAATCATTTAAGAGGCACATAAAGAAAACATTTATTTTGGAAATAATCTTATAAGATTGTAAGAGAAGATTTGATGATGTTATAACGGTGGAAAATAGCCCCATTGATCGTATAAGTTAAAAAAAGACATTCTTACCTTAATTTTGTCGATAAGGTTAAAAAGGACCTTGTTTGGAAAACGACGGAAACATTCCTTTATAGACGTCATATAACAAGTAAAATAAGGGTATAAATGACTATAAACCATAGTATATAAAATAGTAAGAATGTTTTGACATGCATTTTTACGAAACATGGATGTTGATGATTAAGAGGTTCCAGTTGATAATTACGTATAAACAACCTGGGATAATGAAGAGATTGTGAAATAAACCCTTACCTTGTACATTTTTTTGGTTGAGGGTTGGTTAACTTCGGAATAATGGTGAAATAATTATGATTAAATTATACAAGAATCATATACATTAATATGATATCATATATTATCTTTTATTATTACTTTGTTAAAAATATCTTAGTATTATCGTCGTTTTGGATGTTAACATAATCTTTTTCTTTTGTCTGTCTTGTCACATAAGTCGCATTTGTAATGGATAGGTTGTATCATATTAATATAAAGAATTATATCAAGTCCTTATAAATAATTTTAAATCATCAAATAAGAATTATACTTGAATGGATATGATCAGGAAAGAATATCATTGCGTTCGTGGAGACCGTAGTCTGTACGTACGCACGAGCGACAATATCATTATGTTTCTCTTAAAATAATATATAATTGGATGGTATATCATATATAATGAATAATTATAATTATAATTATATTATTTAATTAAATTACATATCATTATCATAACCATCCAAATAATAATGTTTTGAATAAAAATTACACCACGACATGGAGACGGTAAACCGTACGTACGCCGATATGGTGACATGTCATTCAAAGGATGGATAAAATACTGAATATGGTTGTACCATATTTATAATAACATAACATTTTTTATAAGATACTGGATTTATTATTTTATAATGGAAATAACAATGAACGAATAAGTTGAAGAAGAAAGGAACTTGAAAGAGGGTGGTGAAAACATTACATCTTCTTCATGTTGTTCCTTTTGATTTGATCAAAATGGATTCGTAGGATGGATATCTAGTCAATCCAAGGCCTCTAGGTTTAAGTGAGGGAATTTCAGAGAATATTTGGGTAGGGGATGGCTGAGCCAAAACGAATTGAATATGTGAATTAGAGAGAAGGAGAGTGCCCTTTTATAAGAGGGGCGAGGGGTACCTTAAGAAAAAACATAAAATATTCTTTTATAATAAATTAATATTCAGTTTCTAATGGTTCCTAAATAAATTATTTAAAGTTTAATGTGGTAATGGGTCGATATCATTTCATCAAATATATTTTAGAGCAGTTTGTTTCACTATATTAACCTTATCTTTTATATTTAACTCATAGTTAAATAGTTTGACATTTACTGTGCATCTATGTATTTTTATATTATATAGTTAATAAACTTATTATATACCTATAAGAGACACCCTTTTGGTCCAATAATTTTAATCCTATAATTATATATGTCATTTGTACATTACTTTTATTTTTAGGAATTTAATAGCAATTAATAATATAATATTTGTTTTAAAAACACTTTTATGTCAATTTTGACTCTATTTGGTATTTTGGTATTGCTAAATTCATAACAGAATTATTACATTGAACCCAATTAATTTAATCAAACCTAACATGTCATATTAACCTATAAAATTCGTGGAATTCCTTAATAGTCTCAAATTATATATATTCGGGATTTATAATATCAATTATTTCAATATTTCACTAATAAGGTAATTACTGCATCATCATTATGTTAAATATAAATTAAATTTTTTAATGTATAAAAAATATAAATACAATATCATTATTAAAGAAATATTTTTATCTTTATAATGAATTTTTATAATCGAATTTATCTTATGTATATCCCTATATTATAAATTAATTAGTTATTCAATAATGATTTTAATTCCTTTAACTCTTCTTTAAATTAAATAATAATAAATGTCCTAATCTAATCCATGTGGATATAAATGATAATATATTAATCCTAAGTTGGTTTTTGGTCGAGATACACTTGTCAAATAGATTTAGTACATGTTTTATGTTAATTTTAATATCATTTTTACCCTTAATTACGCAATTTAGTTTTAACTGTGGTAAATAAAAGTAAAAAATTACTATTTAATAAAAATTATTTTTATCTTAGTGAACCAAATTTTAGTACTAGATATTATCCGTTCCTCTCGGATTTTTGTAATTACACTCACAGTAGCTGTAAAATTATGTTTTATGTGATTTTTTAAATTCTTCTAGGAGATGGTTAAAAGACGGTGAAAAGTTCAATAAATTTTTTAAATATATAAAATTATTATATAATTACACCAATAAATTAAATTGAACTTATATAGGTATTATGTATATATTTTGACCATAATTAAATTTAATTAAAATAAATTATTATTTAAATAAAAATATTGTTTTAAACTATAACTGAGTTTTTTTTCACTATTCATCAAAAATTGAATGTTTTCAAAAAAATAAAAAAAAATTCACCCTAAGATAATTTCAATATTCTGAATCCAAAAATGAATTCTATTTTGAAATATGAAATGTATAAAATTTAAAAATGTTTGTATTACTATTCATAATGGCTAGTTTGATCTGTTGTGGTGTGTGTTAGAACCCCAAGTTGCGTACATCACACACTACTGTATTATTAAAAGAGAAGCGTACCATGGAACCATGGGGTGTTACACAAGGGATTGGGAAATGGAAAATCCAAGCATCATAATATGGAGTAATATATTAACATCAAGGGTACCATGAAGCTTATAAATTGTTAGATATCCTGGGCAAGAGACATCAAAATGATTAGTCATCTAGTATACTATAAGACTCTGTGTGTCCTGAAGATCTTTGGTGATAACATTATCATGGATTCCTTGATGTGCATAGAACATGACTGTAGGAAGACTGTTAGCAACACAGATGTTATGTATACCTTGAAGAGTCATGGTATGTGTAATTACTCGATGTTTTATCAATGGAATTATCTTCTTATAACCATTCAATAATTTATAATAAAACTAGGAAACACAATTCCCCAATAATATCAAAATTACTCTTATGTGACCATTAATCATAAATTTTCCACTTTGGGGTATTTAATTTTGAAAATATAACATACATGTTTACGATTATTACGATGTTTGGAATTTGATAGGAAAAAATTAATTTTAGGAGAATATAATCCGTACATTAGGAATAGTAACTACCATTAAGGATAGTAATATGACACTTAATAATACTAAATCATCCAAAATAATAGTAACCTCAAACATGAATGATTAAATAAAATTTAGACATCTTATAAGTGATAATATGACCATATTAAAGTATTGTTATTTTTATAGTAAATAAATAAATATTTATTATTTATTATTTATTTTAATATAAAAAGGTATTTTCTTTAAATTTGTTCATAAAGAATCCATTCGATGTCTTATGGTGTCTTTATTTGAAATTATGTAATTTTTGAAAGCAATATAAAATAAATTTAAATTTTAAAATCAGTATTTTTCAAGTAAATTTCGATTTTAATTAAAATTATTTAATTCTTATTTAGAAAATTATTTTTGAAAAATTAAATAAATTTTTGGATTCCACATATCATAAATTTGTTAGGGTGAATTTTTATGAATTTTTTCTGAAATACTTGAATTTATGATGAATAATGATATACCATAATTATCAAAAAAATAGTTTATATTCATAAATTATAGAGTAATGGTTGATTTTCTTCTAATATAAGCACAAATGTTTCATATTTTCCTGAAAAAATTACTTTATTTAGTCATGGAAGACTCATTATTCATTGTCTTTTAGAGAAATAATTAATTAATGAATATAATATTGATAAAACCCATGACCCCTCCACTATAAATACCACCCTCAACTACCTCATTTCCCCACACCTCTCAAGCTTCATGACATGCCAAAACCTTGTCCAAAAATATTCCTTAGACCCTCCCCCACTCCTAATATGTTATTGATTAATCAAAAGGTTCAAATTGGGTTATTTAAGGACTATCCCAAGAGGAGGATTCAGTAGGTAATTCCCCCTCTCTCTTTTTCTTCAACTTCCTTTTAGTTTCTTGATATTTTCTTAATATCAACAAAAATATCCTAACATGTTTTATTTTTCTATTACGGCCTTCACATATAGTCATGAATATGATTCTATGGTTTATCTAAATTATTATATATTTATTATATCCAATTTAATGTTTTGGAAGAATCTTAGGTACATATTACTAAATTATTAAAAAACTGTGTTTGATGTGGTTGAAAAATTTCTCAAATAAACGCAAATGGTCATCATTAATTTATTGTATAATTATTCATCCACAAGTTATAATAAATAATTCATTATAATATAATTTATACTCCTTTAATATCATTAATAAAATTATGTATCAGTTTTGGGACACTATCAATGTCATACATGAACATCCATTTATGAATACTAGTGAACAACTCCGAAAAACCATAAAAATGAACATTCTTGAACATTGAATTTAAACTCTATAACTCATCTAAAGGACAATAAAATAACTTAATAAAACCATATTAATGTATAAATCATTTGAATATATTAATTAATGAATAATGTGTCACTATACATGACATTAATGTGAATAAAGTGTTCAGATACAGGGTAAGGAGAAATTCTCGAACCCAACTTTATTTCTTTGGGTTCTCCCTCTTTCACACCATTTATTGTTATTTCCACTCCTTAAATATCATTTTTTAATAATTATATTACTGTTTCAAGGATTTACATATTTCCCAATGGTGTTTATGCAAAACAAAAGTTTTCTCAGATAACCGTATTTCAAAAAACACTTTTTTTACTTCTCACTCAAGGTTTATAGTTCTCATATCAAGAATGTTATTTCCTCTTTAATTTGGGATCCCAAATATCATGGTTTTGTTCTTTTGAGATGAAACCCCTTCCCTTCCAGGGGTTTTTTATGATCATTTTATATAAAGATCTATGTTTATTACAATATATTGATAATGTTATGATTTTACAGGTGCGCCTAGAATTATATAGAAGAAAATGAATGGTATGATATGATGGGGCACCCCGAAATTATAAATTGCTCTAATTCATTGGGTAACGTGATTTATATAATGATAAAATGGGAAATTATTTGTGAACATGATGCTATATATTTTTTAAACTATGTGTGTTAGATGACCAATAATACATGATGTTTCATTTTAATACATTGCGACATTTCATGTATTTTATTAATGTTTCCTCTCATGATTTTCATGATGATGTTATGATTATGCTCACCACATGATATATTGTTCTTATTTATCCTCTTTTTGGGATTATACCTCACCCCTTTTTTTATGTATATCCTCGGGTGACTACTAGTACTAAAGAGAGGTCAAGTGCCAATAAGTTGTTATCGAAGAAGGAATTAAATAAATTTTTATTCATGATGTTGTAAATGTTATGTTTGGTCCTATTTTTTCCATGACACTAATCCTCCAGATCCTCCTAGTTTACTATGATTATGTTTATTTTTATAATAATGTAATAGTAACATAAGAAAAGGTTTTTTCAATGTTGTTGGTATCAGAGAAAAGGTTTAGTTAATTTGGGAACTATGTTTAGTGATGCCTAAAGAAAACCTATTCCAGGAGGCTATGTACAAATATTAATAATAATAAGCTTTACATATTGAACCCATATATTATGATTTTATTATAAATCGTAAAAATGAATAATTTATTGGTAACTTGTTGACTTATGTTTTGTTTTAACTGTTCATATTTTATAAAATGGTGGGAACCATGAGTTAATAGGCCAACAACACATGAAATGGGCAATGCTTCGATTTCATGGATGAAATCCATAATGATTTGGGAGGTGGAGTTAAAAATGTCATGGTGATTATTATAAAACTATCACTAGTTATGAACAATACCAAGAATATTGGGGAACAAAATCCTTCACCATAGAGGGAGAAACTTAATATCATGTTTTTTATGTCGCAACAACCGCCGAAGGAATGTGGACATTCTGATCCACAAGTTAAGGAATAGTGCGTCGAACCCATAGAGAAGAACTTTTTTTTTCCTTCTCAATTCTGAGATGGAGTAGGTGACATTAGTCTTTTATCATCTAAATGTGTAGGATGATCAATGTTTTCCTTTGATTAAGAACATCAATCCAAGAGACAAAATTGAAGATATTGAATGAGAAGAGTTTATGATCATGTTTCTTAACATGTATTTCCGACGAACATTTTGTACAATGATAGTGATATAATTCATAGAGCTCTAGAAAATTGAATTAAAATATATCACCACCTAAAAAAATATTCATGTCATTAATGATATGATTTGGGTTTTTATCAATAACGATTGAAAAATTTATAGATTATTTAGTGGATTAAAATGAAAAAATTGAAAGGATCATTCAATTTCATAATTTGGGAGTTATGAAGAAGTTGTTCTATGTCCTATAAAAGTAGAGATAATGTTTGGATAATGGTTTAATGGATAGGATGAATGGAAAAGTAAGATTGAGTTACATGATACAAGATAAAATGATAATTTTGGGATGAATACACAATGAACAACATTCCAAAAATATGTGAAGATGCATCATGGATACTACTTCATAGGGACATGGAAATGCTTCTAGTGTGGGATAGATGGAAACCATGATCATGAGTGATAAAAATACATGATGAGGAAGGATTATATGGTGGAATAAAAGAGAAAACTCCCATGGATCAAAGTTATATCTGTATGGAGATAGAGAACTATACAATCTAGTTCACTAAACTACAAGTCCTCATGGGTAATTAGCATCAGCATCCACATAATCCAAAGGAACCAGAGAAGGATTATGCCATCACAACTACAGATGTGGAGAATGATATTGGTGTTGTAAAATATAAACATCCTATTAACTCAAGAATATAAAACATGTTATTTTATTATCTTAATACTCATTCCATTATATATTTTTTTTCTATAAGTATAGAATCGAAGCCTATAAACCTTGAAGTATATATATCAGTAAAAACATCATGTGGTGTACTCATTGCAAACCATGTGTCTGACTCTACTCCTGTTGGCTTATATTGGAAGATTATTCTAGAAAATATTGTAATACTTCCTTTTTAGGAATTAATCATTATAATGTGAATGGATTGGCTCTCATTATATAGAGAACATATCAACCGTTACGAGAAGGAAATATATTTTCATGTTCCTAAAAATATGATTATCCACTATAAATGAAAAAAAGATCACGAATATACATTTAAAAATCCTTCAACAGTGTTTTTTTATACCCTTTGAAGAAGAATACCCCTCCCAAATGGTGGAGTATATGTAAAGTTCCAACATTGGCGAAATTCCCATCATGAGGGAATACAGTGATGCGTTACTCGGTGAGTTACAAAAACATCCACCAGATCCTGAAGTATAGATCACTATAGAACACATTCCCAAGGATAATCCAATCTCAATGTTTCCGTATAGGTTGTATTCTATCGAACTGGATGAGTGAATGAAGCAGATGCACGAGAATTTTTTCCAAGGGTTCATATTCCCCATTTCATCACACTAGGGTGCGCTAGTGATCATTAGGAGAAAGAAGGATGGTACAATGAATTTCTGTATTGATTGTCAAGAACAATAGAATATCTCCATAAATAACATGTATAAACATCCAAGGATTAATGAATATAATGATATTTTAAGAGGAGCACAATAATTCTCAAAGGTGGGTCTTCATTCTAGATATCCTCAGCTAAGGGTGAAGAAGGTTGTTATTTAGAAGACTACCATCAATATGAGGTATGAGCACAATGATTTTCTTGTGATTCCCATCATACATACTAAGGCCCCTGAAATAACCATGGATTTGATAAATAGAGTCTTTATACCTTACCTAAAAAAATATTTGGTAGTTTTTATAGATGATATTCCCATCTACTCCAAGGTGAGGGGGAACATGACGAACATCTAAGACTTGTGTTGGCGACATTGATAAAGGATAAGTTTTACAAAATGTTCAGAAAGAGTATCATTTGTATTAATCAATTCATGATAACTAGACATATGATCAAAAGTGAATGAATTTATGTGGAACCTTTAAAAACAATGGATATTGAAGAATGGCCTAGACCTTCATGTATCCAAGAAATTTTTAGATTTCGGGGATTATATCGGTACTACCAATGTTTTGTGAGAAATTTAACATGATTGTAATTCCATATATCTTTGTTAACAAGGGATGGCGTAAAGTATTTTAGGACGTAAGAATGTGAGGGAAGCTTCATTGAGCTAAAGAGAAGGTGGATCACTACAGTATTTCTCAGACAAACGAAAAGTGCAGAATGTTTTATGATATAAAATGATGCTTGAATGGATGGATTGGGATTCGTACTAAATAGAAATGATAATTTGATACCATACACATCATGGTAGGTGATGGTCCATGAGAAGAACCACCCGTCTCGGGATCCAGAGTCGTAAACTGGGATTTTATCCTTCAAAATCATGTGGCACTACATTTATGTTGTGATGTGTGATGTCACGACCCCCTCCACACAAAGGGTACCCCTCCTGGGCCGGCAATGTGAGAAGAGAGATAATGGCCCCCCAAGTCCTGCCTCCAGTAGGCCCCGGGTTTGTGACTAGCACAGAGGGTATAATAAACATACAAATAGGAGGAATTACCCGCTATGAGAACACATGTAGAAGAAAGAGAGATAGAATAGACTCCAATCAACTCCAACTCAGAACTGAAAAAAAATATAAGAAATCCAAGTAAATATATGCAATTTCATGTAAATGTACTACAAATGAAAGGGGAAACTAAAAGCCCCCAAACAAAAGAAAAGCAGTAGCGACCACAAGCCCGAACACCACCTCCTCAAACCAGAAGATAGTAGTAACAATCTTGATCTCCAACCTGCTCCAAGTGACCTGAAAAACAGTTTATATATACATAGGGTTAGTATAACAGTATACTCAGTAGGATCTTCCCTAAGCCTCTCGTGAAAAAGTAAATAAAGCATGCTAAATCCTAGTGAACAACAATTGAAACTAACTCGTCACCTAAACAAGTATACTATGTTCCCAACCTCACCATGGCTACTCTCACCAAGTAACAAATACATGAATGTAGAATATAGTAAAGATTATCAAGGGTACCACACTACTACTTCCCCACTGGTTTTCCGCTTTTTCCCAAGGACATACGTCCTATGCATCTCTCTCCAAAGGCTTGCCCGCAGACACCTGGGCTATGCTCCACAATCTGCACCTCGTAAACAACAAAGGCTTTCCCGCAGACACCTGGGCAATGCACCACACCATCCTCACAACCAAAAGAAACCAAGTATGTTCCAGGAGCCACCACATCTATGATAACATGTATCATACATCGGGTATTATACCTCAAGCCATTATAGCCCATACAACAAATAGGGATCCTGAATCCATCACAGCCTATACACGTTACACCTATAGTAGTCCATAGTATACCATATCCAGAATATATGTGTGTGAAATAACCACAAGCCATAACAGCCCTCTACACACATATAAGGGTAAAACTAACCAGTGTGCCTACCAGTACAATGATCTACCATGAGAAGAGAGCGGAGTCAAAGGGGGTAGTCAGCCATTCAACCTCCCATCAGAATGTTGGGGAAAAAACCCCCACAGGGATTAGAATAACCGGGGTGTCAGTTGCCCTTACCGACAGGGTGGAGTAGCATATAGAAACACAAAAATTACATAATATATATATATATATTACTCGCATCCATAGTATGGTCATTACCTAGTCTTAGATACAACTGCAGCTAACATCTCTCAGACTCCAGGCTGCTACTTCTAAGACTAGGTATCCTATAAGCACTCAAACATTTGAAGAGATTTATTAGATTACTCTGTTCTCATTTTATCAGTTACACTGTACATTAATTAATTCTTTAAACATTAATTAGGCATGAAAAATTCCACATTAAACATAATTGGAATCACATTCAAAATCAACTACTCCTTTAACGATTCACATCAACATTAAATTCTAGTATCTCCATCCCCGTGGATTTTCACCATTTAATCAATCATTCATTACAGAATTACTTTTCCATATTCTCAAGCATTCTAGAAAAGAATTCTATGCTTCTAAACACAAAGGAGTCTCAACACAGTGAGTAGATATACTACCCATAGAGTCTTTTCTGCCTATAGAAAGAGCATAGACCCATTCTCCCTCGAGAGGCTAAACATGGAAAACATAAGGCATACCACACGCATCTTCATCTCCTTCAGAAGAAGGGTAGCAAGACCAGCTACCTTGAGCAGTGGGGAAAAGAAAAGCATATTATCATTCAATGAAAACCACTAGCATCCAGCAACCACATCCATTCCATTCCATCACCCCCGGTGTCCTCCCCGACACCCACATGCATAAAATGATGCATCTCGCCACTCTAGGCTTCATTTACTGCCCCGACCACAAGGCCTCCATAACTCCACATATCACAATAGCCATCCAGGCTCACATCACAACAAAAGCATCATGAAAACAACAGTCACAACCATGGGCTCTTGACCCTTTAACAAACAAGAGTGTAACTCAGAACCATTTTAAAAATTCCCACATAATCTGATCTTTAATCCATATTGAATTAGTAGATTTTTTATTCATAGGTTCCAATTACGGGATAACTAATTTGTGAGCTATCATAATTAAATAACCATTCTTACTTCCGTAATTTGATTATCCTCTAATTAGAACAACTTCAACAATAACAATAACAAGATTAATTTACATGCCTCTTTATCTTTAGCCAATTAATTAACAATTAATTCCGACTTTACGTTCATTATTAATTTCTATCATGACCGAAAAAAATCAATGAAATCATAGATATCACTCTATCTAGAAAAACATGAGGCAAACCATTATCACGGTATAAAGCAACAAATGCGATCAACCAATTATATTATTCTGGTTCAAGTATTTAATTAGGTAAATTTCATTGTGATCCAAAGGAATAAATCATACTAATCCTACAATTTCACATATACAATTATATAAGCCATGAATCCCCTACCTGGAAGAGTTCTTGACGTCCTTTATCCACACAACGGGTCACAATCCTCCGCTCACGACAACTGCATCCACTAGAGGATGCCACGGTACGAAAGTACCAACCAACCCCAATAAAAACCCATTAGAATCATGGATATTACATGGTAAAATAAGGAGGGGATAAACAAGAGAAGATGGTCCCCAAAGGAACGACGATAAAACATACCTTATTGGGAAGATTGACTGACACAGTTCAATTTCATCCAAAACAGAGCAGAACCAATCCTAGGAGTAAAGATTGATTGTGAAACTCCTACTGGAAAGATTGAAAAGATCTAGAGTCTCTTAGCTGAGAACAAAGGGAATGAACAAGGGAGAACGATATCTCGTCCCTTTTTAACATTTAAGGGGGGAGACGGTCTAAGATCCGGTTAATTCTCCATTAAAAACGGATCACATTAACCCATGCGGTTTGACCATGTAAATACATCCCGGCCATAGGAATAATTAATATAGGATTTATAGCCTTTTAAATGGCCATAAAAGCCCTTAATATAATGCTTTAAATGTATTTTACGTCAAAGGAAACGCCAATAGGGGAAAAATAGTAGGAATCTGGAAACACTGTTCACCAACTGTTATTGTACATGAAACCGATCTGTGAAACCGATCTGTCAGACCGATCTGTGAAACCCATTAGAATCATGGAAATTACCTGGTATAATATGGACAGGAGAAACAAGAGAAGATGATCCCCAATGGAAAGACGATAAAACATACCTTATTGGGGAGATTGACCGACACAGTTCGGTTGCATCCAAAACAGAGCAGAAACAATCCTAGGAGTAAAGATTGATTGTGCAACTCCTACGGGAATGATTCAAAGGTTCTACCATCTCTTAGCAGAGAACAAATGGAAAGAACAAGGGAGAACGATATCTCGTCCGTTTTTAAGATTTAAGGGGGGCGACAGTCTAAGATCCGGTTAATGATCCATTAAAAATGGGTCGCATTAACCCACACGGTTTGACCAAGTAAATAGATCGTGGGCATAGTAATAATTAATATAGGATTTATAGCCTTTGAAAAGGCCTTAACTTCCCTTAAAGTAAGGCTTTAAATGTATTTTATGTCAAAGGAAACGTCAATAGGGGAAAACCTGTAGGAATCGGGAAACACTATTCACCCACTGTTACTGTATATGAAACCGATCTGTTAAACCGATCTGTCAGACCGATATTGAAACCGATCGGTTAGACCGATCTGTCAGACCGATCTGTCAGACCGATCTGTGAAACCGATCTTTCAGACCGATCTGTGATACCGATCTGTCAGACCGATCAGTTAGACCGATCCATTACATCGATCTGTCAGACCGATCTATGAGACCGATATGTCAGAACGATCTGTGAGACCGATCTCTCAGACCGATCTATGAGACCGATCTGTGAGACCGATCTATCAGACCGATCTGTGAGACCGATCTGTGAGACTGATCTGTAAGACCGATCTTTGAGACCGGTTTGTGAGACCGATCTATCAGACCGATCTGTGAGACCGATCTATCAGACTGATCTCTCAGACCGATATGTGAGACCGATCTGTGAGACCGATCTGTCAGACCGATCTGTGAGACCGATCTGTCAGACAGATCTGTGAGACTGAAATGTGGGACCAATCTTTGAGACCGATCTTTGATACTGATCATTCAGACCGATCTGTGAGAACGATCTGTCATACCGATCTGTGAGACCGATCATTTACTGTTCATAAATCTGGAAACACTGTTCACAGAACTAGAAAATTGGTAAAGTGTTGGGGATAAGTCCCCTTGACCTCCTAGAACACCTCTAACACCAAAATTTCACAATGTAATGGACTGGAGAGGTCCATTCCATTACATCAGATACCTCTCAAAACATTCTCATCCTCGAGAATTTAAAACCACCATGAGGATAAGAGGGGTCGAAACAACCACCCTGTAAGATAAATCTCAGTGGAAAACCACCCAGAGTTGTTCTAAAGCTAGTACAAAACCACGACATCCAAGAGAAAGGGAACAAACTATGCATATCCATACCATTTAAACATAACATCACATGAAAAGTACATAAATAAAACATGAAAGGTCCAACCACAAAGAAAATATCATAACATGAAATGAGTTAAACATTAAAAAACTCTGGGTACTAAGCATGTATCTATGACTCACGCTCCCATGTACTCTCCTCCATGCCACCATGTCGCCACAAGACACGAACTAAGGGGATAGAACCTCCATACAAAACCTTCTCCTTGCAGTCTTGGATCTCCACAGGTCTCTCCTCAAAGGATGCATCATCATCAATATCGATCTCTCCCCAATCGATAACATGTGATTCATCATGAAGATAACGACAAATTTGTGATACTTGGAAAACATTATGTATCCGACTCATCTGAGGAGGAGGTTCTACTCGATACGCCACAACTCCAACACGAGCTAACACCTCGAAAGGCCCAACAAACCAGGGAGAAATCTTACATCCACGACCAATCCATCGCTACCCACAACAGGGATTCACCTTCAGAAACACATGATCCGCAAAATTAAACTCTAAGGGTCCCCTTATTTGATCAGCATATGATTTCTGACGATCATGTGCTGTCTTCATCCTCTGATGAATCACCTGAACAATATCTGTTGTATTCTACACTAGTTCTAGTCCGAGAATTGCTAACTCTCTGACCCCAGTCCAGCATAACGGAGAACGGCATGGCCAGCCATTCAATGATTCTAATAGTGCCATACTGATGGTAGAGTTAAAACTATTGTTTTAATCGAACTCTACCATGGGTAACTGCTTCATACATGATCCTCCAAAATCATGAACACAAGAGTGCAACATGTCTTAAAGAGTCTGGATGGTTCGCTCTGTCTGACCATCCGTTTGAGGAAGAAAAGTAGTGCTAAGGCACAGTTGAGAGCCAAAAGCATGCTGGAGACCACTCCATTCCCTGGAGTTAAAACTAGGATCTCTATTAGAAATTATCATCCTAGGTACTCCATGAAGGCTCACCATCTCCTCTAGATACTTCCTCGACAAAACCTCCAATGTGCTCGACTCCTTGATCGCTATGAAGTGGGCCAACTTTGTAAAACGATATACTACCACCCATATTGCATCATGTCCTCCCGGAGCTCGATGTAAACATGTAAAAAAGTCCATTGTGATGTCCACCCACTCCCACAGAGGAATCTCTAATTGCTAAAGAAGACATCCAGGAACATGGTGTTTGACCTTCACCTTCTGGCAGACTAAACATTGAGACACACACTCTGCAACCGTACGTTTCAACCCAGGCCACCAAAACTGACTCCTCAAGGATTGATACATCATCGTCACACCAGGATGTACTGCCAAGGGAGAACTATGTAACTCTCAGAGAACCGTCTCGCGCCTCCCCAAGGGAACAAAAAGACTGCCATGATACAACACTCGGTGTTGTTCATCCTCTGACCAACCATCAGGGGCCTCACCACAAACATCTCTGTCTCTCCAGACTTCCACCTCTAGATCACCCAACTGAGACTCTTCCACCTTCCGCATCATTGATGACTGCACCGTCATCTGGAAAAGACAACCTCTACCCCCAAATTCTCCCATATCAAGAAGAAAAGCTAATAGCTCTTCCATAACTCTCCAGGAATCACCAGATTCACGCACAACATCATTACGTGAATTTCGGCTTAGTGCATCAACTACAACATTTCCTTTTCCAGGTGTATACGATATTTCAAAGTCGTATTCTTGAAAGAACTCCATCCACCAACACTGCAGTAAGTTCAAGTCACATTGGGAGAAAACTTATCTCAAACTATTATGATTGGTGAAAACCACAATGTGCTCACCAATGAGGTAATGTCTCCACAACTTTAGAGAAAAAACCATTGGTTCCAACTCAAGACCACTGGTGGAATAGTTGCATTCATGGGGACGCCACTACCGAGTCCCATAAAAACAACTGACCTCTACTGCATAAGAACACAGCCTAGCCCCAAATGTGATGTGTCATAGAAAACATCAAACTGGACTCCCTCCGCTAGAAGACAAAGAACTGGAGCCCTTACCAAATTCTCCTTTAGATACTCGAAAGATGCCTGACACTGATCAGTCCATATGAACACTTGATCCTCCCTTTTCAAAGCAGTCAAGGGTGTCACAACTCGGGAGAAATTGGCAACAAACCTCCTATAATAGCCATCGAGACCAAGAGAACTTCACACCTCTAACACGGTCTTGGGTGCTGCCCAAGACACCCCTTCTTCTATCTTCGACGGATCCACAGCTACTCCCTGTTGGGACACAACATGCCCCATGAAACGAACTTCTCGAGCCCAAAACTCACACTTGGACAACTTCCCAAACAACTAATGTTGGCGAATAACTCCTAAAATTGCTCGTAGATGCTCTGCATGCTTTTCTTCAGATGTGGAGTACACAAGGATGTCTTCGATGAAAACCACAACAAACTTGTCCGTGAATTCACTGAATACAGCATTCATCAAACCCATGAAAATAGCTGGAGCATTCGTCCCGCTGAATGGCATTACAACAAACTCATAATGCCAATGTTGACAACCGAAAGCAGTCTTCGTGATATCCTCATCCTTTACACGCATCTGATGATATCCAGACCGCAAGGCGATGTTTGAGAACCAACTTGCACCCTTCAGTTGATCGAATAGGTCATCAATCCGCGGATGAGGATAGCGGTTCTTTATTGTCACTTTGTTTAATCTACGATAATCGATAGACAACCGCAAGCTGTCGTCAGCCTTTTTCACAAACAAAACTGGCGCTCCCCACAGTGACACACTTGGCCGAACAAAACCACACTCCAACAGACCATAACGCTAAATACGTATCTCTCGTAACACCGAAGGGTCCATCTTATACGGAGACATAGAGATACGAGACGCTCCTAGCTGTAGCTTGATCCCAAACTCGATCACTCGTCGAGGGGGTAAGGATACAACCTCTTCTGGAAAGATGTCAGGGTACTCCTCTATGACCCTAGGAAACACCAACTTTTGAACCTCTGAATAAATCAGCATCATTCCAATGTTCATGGGTGATAAGGATGGAACTCATCTATGACTCATCTGAGGATCTCTCTCACCAACATACACCACTTTCTCTCCATCTGCATCAAAGAAAATGACATTCTTCCTGTAGCAATCCACAATAGCCTGCACCAAATACAACCAATACATGTTAAGTATGACATCATATGGTTGTATTCGTAAACATAGGAAATCTCTCCAAGAGTAGTGTTTCCCCAACACTACCTCACAGTCTCTACATACTTCAAACAAGTCAACTCGACCTCCAACTGGCGTAGTCAACGCCAAGGGAACTGGAAGCCTCTCTAACTCAAGTCACAAAGCATGGAGAAGGGTAGGTGATATGAATGAGTGTGTTGATCCTGAATTAAAAAAGGAATACACCAATGTAGAGAACAAGCTAAGGGTACCTCGAACGACATCTGTCTTCCCTGGGATGGCAACTCTAGAGCATGATGCTGACCACAACCTCCTCCATGGCCTCTCTGACCCTGATGACGACCACCACCACGGCTGGGCTATGCTCTCTAAAGACGGGGAGTGTCATGGGGCTGTCCTCTGCCTACTCCATCTACTCTCTGGTGATCTAAATCTGGTGCAACCTGTAGCTGCTGCCTCAGCTAGAACTGCCTCAATGGAGGAACCTGGTGTGGAGCCCCCAGTGCACGATGACTGCTCTGAAAAGTCAGGATCTCCCGCTACTGATGACCACGACCACCACAAGAAAAACAAGCTCATTATCCCTTGGCATATGCCTAAGAGTTGTTTCCTCAGGAGAAACGAGATGTGAAGGGATGGAACCTACCCCCAGGTGAAAGGAAACTCTTTTTCCCTAAAAACCGAGATCCCCGGACCACAACTTTGCATCATGAGGAATCATGACGATTCCCCTATCGTGACTATCCAGTCCTATCCAAAGTCCTCTCAACTACCTCTGCCCTTTCTAGCACCTCATGATATGTCTTTAGCATAAATGGGGTGCCCTGGCACTAGATCTCTAGACGCAAAGCCTCCTAGAAATGCCTCTCCCTAGACTCCTCATCTGGCAACATGTCTGAAGAATATCGTAGAAGGTTCCTGAAACAGATTTCAAAATCTCGAACACTAGAGCTCCCCTGTCAAAGGGTATGAATCTCCTGGCGACTGGACGCCTTCGCAGTCAAAGAAAGAAACTCAACTCTAAACATGTCCCGAAACTCCTCCCATGAGATCACTGACTTCTCACGATCCTCGAGGAACAAGAACCACCACAGCCTCATAGCTCCATGAAACATCGTCACAACCAAGGACACCCAGTGTTCCATCCGAGAACGAATCGAACTGAAGCCTATCTCGACCTTCTCTAACCAGTATTCTTTGACTACATCTGAAACAGAGCCCTCGTACTTCTGTAGACTCTAGTGCTGAAACTCTCAGAGTGTCTTCTTCCAAGTGTCATCGTCGTCAACCTCTACCCGGCGACGATCTACTGGAACATCTTGTTGGGAATCTTCTTCTCAAACCTGAAGAGGACATCGACCTGGATCCATACCTATAAAATAACAACTGTTAGAGCTACTAGGCCTAGAATATGGAAGACTCAACATTAATTAATTAATTGTTTTGTTTTATTAAATTTAGTTTACCTATCCCAAGGTATACCCATTCAAACACAGGCGCAAAGAATAATGATGCATGATACTTTCCTAGGTCTCTACCCTGCAAGTAGTATTACTTTGTTTAGTAGCCATCATAAAATTAATGGTTCGTGCAACAAATCGTAGGGGGGACCTAAACGCCTATGTCTCTGCCGATCACTAGTGTTTACCCCACTTTCTAAAAATGAATGACATCGTTGCCCTACCATCCCATGAATCTTTACCTATGCCTAACTCC
This sequence comes from Viscum album, assembly GCA_963277665.1. Taxonomy (NCBI): domain Eukaryota; kingdom Viridiplantae; phylum Streptophyta; class Magnoliopsida; order Santalales; family Viscaceae; genus Viscum; species Viscum album. Next base: position 694,959,562 of record OY728152.1, read on the forward strand.
AAAATTCATTCTATCCCTTAACCAGACCTCTGATACCACTCTGTCACGACCCCCTCCCCACAATGTGTACCCCTCCTGGGCCTGCAATGTGAGAAGATAGATAATGACCCCAAAACCTACCTCCAGTAGGCCCCGGGTTAGCGACTAGCACCGATGGTATAATGAACATACAAATGGGAGGCATTACCCTCTAAGAGAACACATGCAGAAGAAAGAGAGATAGAATACACTCTAATCAACTCCAACTCAGAACTGAAAAAATAAATCCAGGTACATATATGAAATGTCATGCAAATGTACTATAACTGAAAGGGGAAACTAAAAGTACCCAAAAGAAAGTAAAACAGCAGCGACCACAAGCCCGGACATCTCATCCTCCAACCACAAGCTAGTAGTAACCAGCATTATCTCCAACCTGCTACAAGTGACCTGAAAAATAGTTTATATATACATAGGGTGAGTATAACAGTATACTCAGTAGGTTCCTCCAGAAGCCTCTCGTGCAACAGTAAAGAAAGCATGCTAAAGCCTAGTGAACATCATGTGAAACTAACTCATCACCTAAACAGGTATACTTTGTTCCCAACATCACCACAGCTACTCTCACCATGTAACGAATAAAAGAATATATCATATAGTAAATATTATCAAGGGTACCCCTCTACTACTTCTCCACTGGTTTTCCACTTTTCCCCAATGACATACATCATGTGCATCTCTCTCCAAAGGCTTGCCCGCAGACACCTAGGCTAAGATCCACAATCTGCACCTCGTGCACCACAAGTGCTTGCCTGTAGAGACCTGGGAAAATCACCACACCATCCGCACAACCAAAAGAAACTTGGTATGTTCCGGGAGCCACCAGAGCCCACATAACATGTATCATACATCGAGTATTATACCTCAAGCCATTATAGACCATACACCGAATAGAGATCCTCAACCCATCACATCCTATACATGTTAAACCTATAGTAGTCCATAGGATACTATATCTAGAATATATATGTGTGAAATAACCACAAGCCATCACATCCCTCTACACACATATATGGGTAAAACTAACCAGTGTTCCTACCAGCACAATGATCTACCACGAGAAGAGAGAAGAGTCAAAGTGGGTAGTCATCCATTCAACCTCCCATCAAAATGTTGGGGGAAAACACCCCAGGGCTCAGAATCCCTGGGGTGTCAGTTGCCCTTACCGATAGGGTGGAGTAGTGTATAGAAACACAAAAAGTACAATATATATATATATATAACTCACATCCCCACTATGGGAATTACCTAGTCTTAGATACAATTGCAGCTAACGTCTCTCAGACTGCAGGCTGCTACTTATATGACTAGGCATCCTATAAGCACACAACCATTTGAAGAGATTTATTAGATTACTCAGTTCTGATTTTATCAGTTCCACTGTACATTAATTAATTATTTAAACATAAATTATGCATGAACAATTACACATTAAACTGAATTGGCATCACATTCAAAATCAACTGATCCTTTTAAGATTCACATCACCATTAAATCCTACTAACTCTATCCCTGTGGATTTTCACCATTTAATCAAAAATTAATTACATAATTATTTTTCCATATTCCCAGGAATTCAAGAAAAGCATCCTATGCTTCTAAACACAAAGGAGGCTCAACACGGTGAATATATATACTAACCGTCGAGTCTTTTCTGCCTATAGAAAAAGCATAGACCCATTCTCCCTCGAGAGGCTAAACACGGAAAGCATGTGGCATACATCGCGCATCTTCGTCTCCTTCGGAAGAAGGGTAGTAAGACCAGCTGCCTTGAGCAGTCTGGAAAAGAAAAGCAGATTGATATTCAAAGAAAACCATAAGCATCTAGTAACCACATCCATCCCATTCCATCACCCTTGGTGTCCTCCCCGACACCCATATGCATAAACTGATGCATCTCGCCACTCTAGGAGTCATCTTCTGCCCCGACCACAAGGCCTCCATGACTCCACATATCACAACAGCCATCCAGGCTCACATAACAACACAAGAAGCATGAAAACAACAGTCACAACCATGTGCTCTTGACCCTTTAACAAACAAGAGTGTAACTCAGAACCCTTTTAGAAATTCCCACATAATATGTTCCTTAATCCATATTGAATAAGAAGATTTGTTATTCATAGGTTCCATTTATGGGATACCTAATCAGTAATCATTCACAATTAAATGGCCATTCTTACTTCACTAATTTGATTATCCTATAATTAGAAAAACTACAACAATACCAATAACAGATTAATTTACATGCCTCTTTATTTTTATCCAATTAATTAACAATTAATTCCGGCTTTACGTTCATTATCAATTTCTATCATGAACGAACAAAAAATCATTGAAATCATAGATATCACTCTATCTAGAAAAACATGAGGCAAACCGTTATCACGGTATAAAGAAACAACATGCGATCAACCGATTCTATTAATCCGTCTCAAGTATTTAATTAGGTTAATTTAATTGTGATCCAAAGGACTAAATCATGATAATCCTCCGATTTCACATAGAAAATTAGATAATCCATGAATCCCCTACCTAGAAGAGTTCTTGATGTCCTTTATCCACACAACGGTTCACAATCCTCCTCCCACGACAACTGCATCGACCAGAGGATGCCACAGTACGACAATACCAACCAACCCCAAGAAAAAACCATTAGAATCATGGAAATTACATGGTATAATATGTAAGGGAGAAACAAGAGATGATGATACACAAAGGAACGACAATAAAACATACCTTATTGGGAATATTGACCGACACAGTTCGGTTGCATCCAAAACAGAGCAGAAACAATCCTAGGAGAAAAGATTGATTGTGCAACTCCTACAGGAATGATTAAAATGTTCTAGCATCTCATAGTTGAGAACAAAGGGAAAGAACAAGGGAGAACGATATCTCATCCCTTTTTAAGATTTAAAGCGGGTGATGGTCTAAGATCCGGTTAATGCTCAATTAAAAATGGATCACATTAACCCACACGATTTGACCATGTAAATACATCGTGGGATTAGGAATAATTAATATAGGATTTATGGCCTTTGAAATGGACTTAAGAGCCCTAAAAGTAAGGCTTTAAATGTATTTTACATCAAAGGAAATGTCAATAGGGGAAAAACTGTAGGAATCGGGAAACACTGTTCACCCACTGTTACTATACATGAAATCGATCTGTGAAACCGATCTGTCAGACCGATCTGTGAAACCGATCTGTCAGACTGATCTGTGAAACTGATCTATCAGACCGATCTGTGAAACCGATATCTCAGATTGATCTGTCAGACCGATCTTTGAAACCGATCTGTCAGACCGATCTGTCAGACTGATCTGTCAGACCGATCTGTGGAACCGACTTGTCAGACCGATCTGTCAGACTGATCTGTGAGACCGATCTGTCAGACAGATTTGTGTGACCACTCTCTGAGACCGATCTATTAGACAAATCTGTGAGACCGATCTATAAGAAATATCTGTGAGACCGATCTTTGAGACTGATCTGTCAGACCGATCTGTCAGACCGATCTTTGAGACCGATCTGTCAGACCGATCTGTGAGACCGATCTGTCAGACTGATCTGTGAGACTGATCTTTGACACTGATATGTGAGACCAACCTGTCAGACTGATCTGTGAGACCGATCTGTCAGACCGATCTGTGAGACCGATCTGTCAGACAGATCTGTGAGACCGATTTGTTATTGTTCATAAAACTGGAAACACTGTTCACAGAACTGGAAAATTGAAAAAGTGTTGGGGATAAGTCCCCATGACCTCTCGGAACACCTCCAACACCAAAATTTCACAATGTAATGGACTGGAGAGGTCCAGGCCATTACATGTGACATATACAATGACCACATTATCATAATGTATATATTAACACAAAAGAAGATCAATATGTATCAAAGAGACTAGTTAGAGCTAATCAATGATTATGATTGCTCTATTCACTACCATCCTGGAAGGCGAACAATTTAACTGATGCTCCAGGAAGATAAGAACCTGGTACACTAACCATGTTGTGGATTGAGAAATAACCAATATTCTAGTATAGGCGAAGGATATATTTTGAAATCATATGTGCATGGGATACATACTACTTTTCCAAAATTATTATGCAATTATCTATTCATGATAAGACTAAGGAGGCACAAAGGGTTGATATGGAGTTGAAAAAGAAGGTGAATGGAGTAAGGGAATAGAATCTACAAGAGCTCCATATCGATGATGATGGTGTGATTCAGTTTGGAAAATGGATTTTTGTACCTTAATTATCAGATATAAAGAAGGTGATATTGGATAATTAACATATATCATCATTCATTATCCTTCCAGGTAGCACCAAGATGTATTGAGTTCTCCAAAAAAACATCTGGTCAGATAACATGATGTCAGGGATTTCGAAATATATATCTAGGTTCTCGGAATGTCAGCAAGATAAAGGAGAGTGAAAAAAGTCCAATGGGATGATGCAACCATTTTCCTATAATCATTTTGAAATGGGAGAATGTAACTATGGACTTTGTCACCGGTCCCCTAAACATGTCAATGGGAAATAACGTTTTATGGTTTGACTTGAGAAACTCACCAAGACTACCCATTTTATTGATATACATGATAAAAAATAACATGAACAACATCCAACAATATACATGAGGGATTTGGTGAGACTGTATGGTTTTCGACTCTCAATTTTCCCTCATCATGATACAAGGTTCACAACTACATTGTGGAGGAGGGTTCAACATGCTTCGAGTATTGAATTAAATATTAGGATGCCCTATCACCCCCTACTTGATGGAAAAAATAAATGAATGAATCAGACACATTAAGAAAAGATAATATATTTCTCTATAGAAATCAAATTTTTAAGGGATCATAATTTCCTAGAAGTTGAGTTCACAGTCAACCATAGCGGCCACATGAGTATCCGTACAGCTCCATTTGATGATTTTTATGGAAGGTGATGTAAAACTCCAAACTGTTGGGATGAAGTAAGAGAAATAAACCTAAATGGACATGATCATGTGAAAGAGATGATAGAGAAGGATGAAGATGTCAAGAAACACATCCAAGCTTCTCATAGTTGGTGAAGGAGCTACACTGACAACCGAAAATGGAATTGGAGTTTGAATTTGGAGATAATTTATTCCTTCTAATATCACCATAGAAGAGAGTCATGTGGTTTTGAATGAAAGGTATACTAATCCCAAGGAACGTTGGCCCATTTTATATCTTTAACCACATACTATTTGTGGAATATCATACTGCACTTCCACCATATATGGCTCAAGTTCATGTTGTGCTTCACGTACAACTCCTAAGGGAGTACATACTAGATCCCTCACATGTACTGAACATAGAGGTGGTAGAGCTGGAAGAAGCTATCTCTTATGAGGAAAATCTTGTGAAGATTATGGATATGAGAGATAATATTCTATAAAAAAAAAGAAAACTCTCCATGTTGAATTGTTTTGGAGGAACTATATGTTTTAATAGGAAACATGGGAATTGGAGGATTTGATGATGGATATGTACCCTCACATGTTTAGGTAAAACATAATTTTGTGGGAGAAATTTAATAAGGGAGAAGAATGTAATGACTGAAAGTTTTACCAATGGAATTCCCTTATTATTATTGTTAAATAAAGTATAATCATATTGGGATACTAAATTACACATCATTCTCAAATGAACTGCTATGTGATATTTAATAATTAATTAGACACATTTGTGTTTGGAATTTGGATAATTAGACATTCGAGATTGCGATCAGTAAGATGTTTAGAGTCTGATAGGACAAAATTAATTTTTGGTAAAACGTAACCTACCCTTATTAATAGTAAACAACCATTTGAATAGTAATATGACACGTATGAATAATAAATCATCCAAAATAAAATTAACCTCTCCAATGACTGTTTAAATAATAAATAGTCATATTATAAGTGATAAAATGGCCGTTATAATTTTTTTTTATTTTAGTAAGTAATGAATAATTAATTAAAATTAAATAAATAATTAAATATAAAATAAATTATACTAATTTTTTTCCATAAATTATCAATTCTATTTCTTCTAGTATTTTTATAAGAACTTTTGCAATTTTTGAAATCATTATGAAATCATTTTTAATTTTAAAATCTCTAATTTTCATATAGATTGTGATTCTAATTAAAAATTTAATTCACTTTATTTATAAAATTATTTCGCAAAAATGGAATTCATTTTTGGATTCTACATGATGAAAAACGGTTACAATGATTTTTTGTTGTTTTTTTGAAATATATGAATTTTTTATGAATAAGGAAATACAATAATTTTGAAAAATAAGTTATATTCATGGATTATAGAGTCTTGTGAGATATTCTACTAATGTAATGACATAATATTCAGATTAACTTGATAAAATTAATATATTTTGTCATGGAATACTCATTATTCCTTATCTTGTGGTGAAATAATAAATTAGTCAAAAAAATATTGTGAAAACACCTCTCCCTCCAATATAAATACCATCCTTCACACCCTCATTTCCTCACATATCTCAAAACATTAAGTCATCTCTAAAATCAATAAAAATATTCCATATCCCCTCCCACATGACCAAGAGCTTTTGGAATAATCAAAATACCACTTCAACGTTTTTTAAGGAGGCTCTCAACAGAAGGATTCAAGAGGTAATTTCCCTCTCTCATTTCTTATAATTTTCTATCAATTTCATGTTCCTTTATTAATCTCTCCTCACCAATACTCCTTCAAATTATATTGTATCTATAGTATCTATATTATAAATTAATTTAATGATACTAATTTGCTAATATATATTTCTACCCCCTTATCCTATTTTTTTATTTTCGAATGGAAATTGTTGTTCGCGGGGTGTTAATTTATCACCTACAAGAACAAAATGGTTTCATTTTCCATTACTGACTTTAGATCTGGTAATGAAATCAATTTTATAGTTGAACGAGAATATGATATATTTAGTATATTATATTTAAGGTTATGTATCTTTATTATGTGCATATTACTAATTTATAAAACAAATCATGTTTGTAGTGGTTGGAAACTTTCCTGGAATAACCTAAACGGTCATTATTAAATTATTATCTAATGATTCATCCACATGGTATAAAAAATAATTCATTAAAAGATAATTTAAACTCCTGTAGTATCATTAATAATATGATATATATGTTTTATATGTTTATCCATGTTCCATATGAACTTCCATTTATGAATACAACAGAACCGCTCAAAAAGACATAAAAATGAACATTCCCAAAAAATTTATTTACACTACATAACACATCCAAAGGCCCATAAAACATCTTAATGAAACAATATTAATCCATATAAATGTACACTCGGTTATTTATTTGTTAATTAATGAATATAATGTCATTATACATGAAATTAATGTGGAGAAAGCATTTGGATACAAGGTCAGGGGAAATTCTGGGACCCATCATTCTTTCTTCTGGATCTCCCTCTTAAACTCCAATTTTCGGTATGGTCCATCCTTAAAAATAATTTTTTCCTCATTACATTAACTTTTTTGGGATATAAATATTTTACAATATTGTTTATGTCAATCAAATATTTTCCAAAATAACCGTTCTTTGAAAAACAAACCTTTTACTCCTCACTCAAAGTTGATGGTTCTTTTATCACGTATGTTATTCCCGCATTCATATAGGAAACCAATGGTTATAAATGTGTTATTATAAGATGAAAACCATTCTTTTAAATGGATTATTTATGTTCATTTATTGATATATGATCTATGTGGAATCAATGATAATGGTAATGATATTAAGGGAAGGGTGTGATATGAATTATATAATGGAAAATGAATGTTATGTTGTCGAAGCAACGCTGAGAATTATACAGTTCTCGAAGGAATCGGGTAAACTTATTAATCACATGATAAAATGTTAAATTATTCATGAACATGATGCTAGAATTATTCAGAACTATTTGAGGTAGGTTATCACTAAGACACTATGATTCATTTTTATGCATAGCCGCTTTTCATGCCTTTAATTAACATTTAATCTCTAGATTTTTATGATGATGTTATGATTATGATGACCCCATGAAATATTGTTCTTATCTATCCTAATATTTTACATTTATCTCCAATTTTTTTTGTGTATATCCTATGATGACTACATGTAATATGGATACGTTATTTTCCAATAAGAATCTAGAGTAGAAGGAATTAAATAAATGTTTATGATTGATGTTGTAAATGTAGTGTTTTGGTCATTGTATTCCCAAGACTCTAAAAATATAGATCATCAAGGTGTAATATTATTATATTTTTTAACATTATAATGAAGTTATAATAATGTAATAAAAGGTTCAGTAACTATTGAAGGACATTGACTGGTTTCAGTGGATAATGATATCAATATGAAGGGTAGGTTCCTAACCAGATTCTGATTTGTTGGTTTTCATTAAATTTTTTAATAATCCCCAAAATATATGTGGAAAATATTTCTTCTTGTATAATTTAAATGAAAAAATATGTTTTGGATAATTTTATATTTTCTTTATGATTAGGCCTATTTTTTAGGTGTCTTAGTTTCAATGATTTCTTCTTGTATTTCTATATAGTTCTGTATGTGCACAAAGTATATTCACTGGAAACATTATGCCACGTACATCTAAGGGGTCCCTTTATTTGTTTGTTTTTATTTCTTCTCCATGAATTACCACATAATGGATGTTAACACCCAATATGATGGTCCATTCATTGTGGTAAATTCAATGTCAATATGTTCAACAGAATGTTTTTTGAAGCTCCATCTCACTTAAATCATGGTTGACGATGTTCAAGTATAATTTTATTAAACCCTTAAATTTTATATTTTCATAGATAATATAGAAAAATAGGCTACCATCACATGACCAATTATATGGAGTTAAGAAATACATTTTTCAGAATTCCTTTTATTTTAGAAGGTTATTGAAAACACACAACACATGTTCATTAATTATAGAATTTCACATGAATATTTGAGTTATGTTGGCCAAAATATTATTATTTCAACTAAGACTGATTTAATGAATTATTTTTTATTTTAATTTATTTTATTTTATGATTTTTTTACAATGTGTTATACCTATAAATAAAAAATTTAAAGTTCCTCATGTTAGTATAGAATCATATGAAAAACCGGGAATTTAATTTTATATTCATTCCATGGTAATGAATTTTTATACCAATGTTTGATGACTACATATTTTTTCAAGGCTGGTCAAAGGTCATTCGTTTTGGAGTTTTCGATTTGTCTAAATACTTTTTGATGTAATATTTTAATCTTTTAAATGTTTATAGAGCATATGATCATGTCTAAATATGTTTTTATCTACCTTATTGGGAAAATATTATTAGTTATTTCATGTTCTTACTTATTTTATGATGCTTCCCATATTCTTGTGCGGCTCCTACATGGATCATATGGATGTCTTTATCGATTTTTTAAACTTTTCAATGATTTTCTCATCAATTATTGATGTATCTATTAAACTAAATAAATTTTATAATACCATAAGATAAAATGAGTTTTATTTATTTATTCCCAATGTTGTGTATCTTTGCTAATGATCCGCATAAAAATGTGTGATAAATAAGTTCACCAACCAATCCATGTCCTTGATTATTTCAAAAAGGACCATATCATAGGCCAAGAGGTCCCACTCCATATCAACCCCAGACATGGTATGTTCACAATTTGGGAACCTAAGACCTTGCTCAATCTTCTTACCTAATAGTGTCACCAACTCCACCGCCACAGATAACAACATAGTTGTAATATTTAGAGATCCCAAGAAAAGGAAAGATATAAATGAAATCAAAGAAATAGTATAGAAATTAGAATCATCTATACATGATAAAATCACGATGGTACGTCATACTATAAATGACCTCACATCTGTTACCATTGGTGCCTCCTCTATAGTATAATGATTCCAAAACTATTTCTGAGATTGGGCACTCACCTATAGATCTTCCCTAAACTAGATCTCCTAAGAAATTTTTCAGGCCCAACATCCATGAAAACAGAACTGATATCCCCCCATCCTCGATAGGTTTGACTATGATAGCACTCCGTTGGAGGTCACATACACATTCCTATGCAGAGGTGGACTTTCCAACCTAAAAATGCGCAGAATGTGTCCCATACCTCCACATTGATAACAAGTAATTGAAGGAGATCTACATGTTTTTCAGGTTTTCCCTGGCCTCCTACTCTAGTGGCACACAACGAACATTTCACGATAAGGTACTGAAGAATGTTTCCTAAATGTCTGGCCTAAACTACCACCTACCTTCATCCCCTTATCCGCACAAATGATTTTCTTCTAATAAGAACTACCAACTCCCATCACTAACACTACTACAGAGAAACCTTACATCAACAATATTATCTATATTTTCCATATAACCCAGATCAACCACTTTTAAATAATTATTCAACACTAAAAATAAGACATGAGAATAGATACCTAGCAACAATCCCCTCTCAAATTTCTGGGCCTCATCTTCTATTTAGATAACACTTCTGGAGAACACAATATCAACTCAGAAAAATGTTTGGAATACTCCATCACTGAATGATCCCCGTAATCAAGCTCTATAATATCCTATAATATATAATGTCACATGACATCATGGAAGTACTCTTCATAGAAGATAACCCTTAATTCCTTCCATGCTATATGTTCTTGCATCCCAGCATGATGTACTGATTCCGACCACATGTGGCTAGGACCCTTTAATAAAAAAAGATGAACACATCACCATAACAATCTCAAATGTGTCATGGAACTAAAACATGTTCTCAATCATCTCAATATTCTCCTCTACTTCATGGGGTTATGCGTACCTATGAATGTATGAGGCATATTCATTAGGAACTCAAAGATTTTTCCATCCTATAAACACAATCATCTTTTGTAGCTGGATTAGGAGTTGGAGATACTCCCTTTCCTAGGTCTCGGATATCCTTGGCCACATATTCCACTATACGGTGATCAATAGGTGAGGAAAAACTCTTTAAGGCATCCTCCCATTTGTGAATGAATTCTTTACAGGTAGGCATGTCGCTACACAAAGAAATAGTCAGAAAAGAAATCATTAATACCACAATTCGGAACAATTTCAGATATTAAATTATATAAAAATAAGTAAATAACATCACATCAATGAAATATGTGACAACATTACTCCCCCCCAATGCCTTGGTGTAGTCTGCAGCTAGAACGCCCCACATAGAGAAGAATTCAAAAAAAAATCTCAACAACTCATTGAGACTAGTGGTTTTTCAAGAGAGGTACTAGATAGGTTCCATAGTTGTAACCAAAACACTGAGCCTTGGAAGTCCAAGTTCATATCTAACCAAAATCATCCCAAAATAAAGATATCACTCTAAAATGATTAAACCATCATTTGATAGTGTTCTATAAGGAACTAGATCTTGTCACCATTATAACGGGACAACAACCTGGTTCATGGTAAGGCCTAAAAGAGATTCCCAACAACCACGGGCTGGAAAAATTTCCCAGGTATGATTAATTATGTTTTTTGGAATGGTTTACCCTACTTTAGATGCATTAACCATCCAAACACAATAAATTATCTAAAATTGAAAATTACCATCCATAAATATTTAAATAAAATATGAAAAATAAAATCAATAATTCAAATATGTCTCATGATATCCTGAAATATAAATTTAGCATCAAAATCATCCCACCTACAGTCACACGATATGGGTTATCACCAATGAGCCATCTCTACAACACCGCACAATGGAAGGAAACTAACAACATGAACCACTGTCTCTGAGGAACGTTACTTTACATGTGTCACAAATGATCATGCCTACTTACACCCAAAAGATTAATAATGGATTGATCATCAACAATGTGATACAATTAAAACATTTCATGTTATAAGCATTAGAATATAAAAATCATCATTTTTTAAAAATCCCAAACACGTAACAACAATTTCTAAAATGTAACATTTTATGGAAAATATTTTTCAAGGGATATAATTAAAAAATGAATAAATTAAAACAAAACATGTATTATATGGGATTTTCTATATTAACACACCATAAGATAATTGTAATTTTCAAATTTTCTATGAGCACGAGTCACGATAACACCCCTAGGCACTAGATCACTAGGGGCCCAGGGTGCCTCATATCATGGTGTAAATGTGACCATAAAAATTATTCATTATCATTCATGATCAACTATACCGGAACATACCTATAACATAGGGGTCCCCAATCATCATTATTACATTTTTTTATTTTATTCATTGTCAATAATTCTATGTGAAACTGGGACAAAACCACTATGTATCACTAGAATACTAGTACACCAAATAAGAATTAGATGCAGAAAAAATAATTAATAAAACTATTCCATGAATTATATAAAAACCCCATTGGGTAAAACAAGTATTGAACATGAAAACTACCAACATTCACACAATGTCAGGAAATAAAAATCAATCGATTAATAGATTCTATGAAAAAATATCGTTCATACTAGAAAAAATGGAGGAGGAACATGCTAAAAATATAATTCTAGAATGAAAAATCATTCTATAATTATTAAATATATAATAACATTCCAAATGTGTGAAAACCTCATATCATCGTGAGATACATCAACTACAACACCACCGCTCCACAATGGAGTGAAAAGGATCTTAACCTCAATAATAGACCAAGAAACTCAAATAAAATCCTACGTATGAATCACAATATTTGGGACATTAGGAGCTTCAATTAAAGTCGGAAAAACCCTAAGGAAATGGAATGAATTAAGAAGGAAACTAACATAATTGAAAATTTTTTATGTTTCCCCAAAAAATACCATTTAAAAATTAATATCCATGGAGGATAGAGAGAACATATAAGTTTTCCCTGGATGTTACGCATGGAATAAAGAATAAATGGGTAGATTAGTGATTATTAAGGAATGGAAAATGATAATTACAAAAAGAATTATTAAATGGATATGGATGCATGGTTTGGTAAACTGTGCATAGTAACCATGCTGCCTAGTTTGGCCAACCAAAAAGGTGTCACTTTACATTAATTTTAGGGGTGTCCTATGTGGAATCCTTAGAGAATTAAAGGCCAGAAACAAGAGTAAAAAATTCCTGAAAAAAAGGGAATAGATGTGACACTCAATGAATATCAAATTCATTATGTTTATGAATAAATAGAATTCAAAATTAAAATTTTATAAAAATATTATATAGAAAATACATACAAAATATTCTTATGTTATATGACATAATTACTAGTTCAGTGATGTAAAGGAACATATGTAATTTTTCCATATTGGAGGAACTTGTTTTATTGTGTAATAGTCTCTTAATATAGAATCCATTCGAGTTTATTAATGAATATATTATAAAATTTGGATTATAACATTATAAAAACTCATGTTTTCAATAAATAAAAGACAAGTGTCCATAAAAAGTAAAAATTAAAAATGTAGAGACCCATGAATGATAGGGTATATTTTCATCAAAATAAAAATGGAAGGAAAGAAATTGATCATTTGATGGAGAGAAGATGAAATATTCAATTATGAATGACCCCCTGATTTGTGTATTTCAATAATAATGATTTTGGGGTTCTATTAATAGTAAATAATATATAAGGGGTGTTGTAATTTTTTTATTTAGGAGCCAGAAGGAGAAGATCTAGACAAAGAATATGATGATATAACATCATTATATGATAAGTGTGTATACAAAATAAGATTGAATGGTATGATAAGTGAATATTTTATAAGATTATAAGGTAAATTAATATAGAATATAGTTATTACAAATGAAAAAATTACTTGTTTAGTGATTCACGTGAACTTTCCATGGCAGGACAAATAAGAAGAATATATTTTTTTGTGTAATAATGTCAATGAATATTCAATAAATTATTTTTGTGAATAGAGATTATATAAAATTTTTATTGAATAATTAAAATATTAAAAATAGGATATAGAAAATATAAAAGGTATGTGTCCAATATTAATGGTTTACTAATGGAAGGGAACATATATTTGTATGCTAGTCTAGATGAACATGATTCATTTTTTAATTGACTTGGAATAACAAATCAGTTCAGTTTATGAATAAATATAATTAAATATATGAATAGTTAATGTACCAAATAATCTATGTGCAAAAATAATTAAAATATAAGTGCCCCATAAAATCTCCAATAATATGATCTGATATGAATAAAAAATATTATTTGTTGACATTGAAATACAAGGAAAATTAATGAAAATAAACCTTTTATAATGAGAAGAGGTAATATACAGAGTTGGGTCACCCCTATATTTATGTATATTGATGATGAAGATATGTTGATACTTGGGAAAATAAGTCATCTGAATGTGGTAGTCATATTTTTCATAGTGAGTAGCAAAATATAATAGAGGCAGATGAAAAAAATATATTATACAAAATATTCGTAAGATTATGAGAATTAAATGTTAGTAGTAAACGAGGATCATGAATGATGGGTATGAAATTAATGAAAACATATATTAAAATGTAAATTATATGTCTATGTGGAGGTGGAGTTGTAGGTGGAGACCAATGTAGAGGGGGAGGTATAGACTGAGTCAGACATGGTCTTGGTCAGAGGGAGAGTCGTAGTCAATGGTGGAGGAGGTGAAGAGTGAGTCTGATGGGGAGTCATGTTCAGAGTCTGAGGAGGATATGTATTGGTAGTCATAGGTGGATATTTTGTCAGTTTGGAGAAGAAGTTAGAGGTGAACATGGAGGATGATGTGTCAGTTGTGGAGATCGATTCAGTGTCATGGAGGGATTAAAAATAGTTTACAAAAATCCATAAGCACTAAGAGGAGGCCATGTAATGTGGGAGGTTTTAGATATTACATGTGAAAGTTAAATGACAGATTTTAGTATAGATAATTGAAATTATATATTCAATAGTTTTTAATCAATTTTACGTATTATTAATTCTTTTAATTTTTTTTATAAAATCTTTTTTAGGTTTTTTTTATATTCATATTTATTTATTCATTTTTAAAATTATTTCATTTATAATTTTTATTAATTTGTAATACTTATTTATTACTACAATATTTGGAATATTTCAGTTTTTTATATTTATTTACTAATTATTATATATGTTTTTATATTCTAATATTTTTTTATTTATATGATTAATTTTTACACCATTTCATTTATTAGTCTGTAATGTTTGTATAATTCTATAAATTTATATAGTTGAAATATTTAAATTAATTTTATTATATTCTACATATTTAGTATTTGTTTATAGTTTATTCAATTAATAATACATAATATATAATATTATTCAATACATCTTAATACAGTTAATATGTTTTTAATTTATATGATTGATCTTAATTTTTTTATATTTTTTAGGTTATAATGTTTTTATATTTTTTGAATTCTGTATAATAATTTTTTTATTCATTTATTAATTTTTTTAATTGTTATATTATGTGTAAACAACTCATGTAATTATTTTTAATAATTTATTTTTTTTATATTAAGACTAGGTATTAATATTTTCCCATTGTATTCATCTTTATCTTAATATATATTAAATTGCTATATGTCTAATACATTATAAAATTATTCAAATATAATATTTTTTAAATTATTAGTGAATATTAATATTTAATTACTCAATTTCACTAATTTTTTTCAATCATGCTTTTAATATTGTATATATAATAATATGATTAACTGTTTTTAATATTTTAATGAAATAATTCATTTTTAAAATATATTCATATCTTATTTTTTCATTATATTTTAAATATTTTGTATGAGTCCTAATAAATAACCTACTGATACAACCTACAAATTTCAGCACTATAATTGTAGCACTAATGATGTTATGTTTTATGATCATTAATTTTAGTGCTAAATGATAGGTTTAATCAGTGAAAAATTTAGTGTTTCGAAAACCTATATTTATTAGTGGTTATTATTTTAACACTGATAAAACTCATATTTATTAACACCTTATGAAAAGAAGTGATAAAAATATTCTTGATCCTAAATCTCAATAAAAAGGAAAAGCACTACTAAGCACCATTAATGCTCTCTAGTAGGGTTCTACCCTGATCAGAACAAACCAACGAACTACTAAAGATGAATCTAACCTCTCAAAACATATTATATATGACCTATTCTAATAAAACATTATGTTATTATTATTTCATATGTCTTCAAAACATAATCTATATTCCACAATCATTTTACGAGTAATAACTTCCATAATCCATGATTCAAAAGTTTTTTATAAATGTAATTTCTTATGCAACCAATTATTAAAATTATTTACTCTTACAAGAGTATTTCTGAATGTACTTACACACGAGCATGGATGAATCACATGTCTTCCCTAACAATGAAAAGTCAATGAAATCGTATTTTTCAATATATATATATATATAATTCAAAATAATATATATTCATCTATAATGAATCATTTTAGTTAATGTGTTTTTTAACAAAACGAGAGATTCTTGAATACAAATAATTGAGGATTAAAATTTAATTAGATCTTTATAATATCTTGATAATAAAGGTATTCATGATATAATATGAAAAAGGACAGTATATACACCATATAAGAGTTAATTGGTGCATAACAACAAATAAGTTCCAATGGAAATGTAAATTGAGATGAAATCCCTTGTAATGACAGTATCCTTAAATTAAAGATAAATCAATCACATAATTATTTCGGAAAAATATAAATACACCCTATATATGTGTATATTAAGTCTAAAACAATTATATTTCATTCACACATATTCGTATGATAGCATATTCAATAATTACATGTTCAACGCAATGAATTAAAATTTAGTTAAGAAGTTCCCTTGCAAAAATTCCAAAGCCTAACGATGTCAGTTCAAAACATAGAAAAATAGTTGACAAGATAAAAACAGTATATAATCACTTATAAATAAAATTAATATCAATAAGGATATATAAGAACGTATCCTAAAATAATAATATGTAAATTAAATGACATTACAAAAATAACTCTTTTAAAAAGAGGAGGGTTAAATGTTTCCTTTCCAATTCGGTAACATACAAGGCATACCCAACATAAAAGAAGGACCATATAATGTTGATGTAAATACCCATAAATGAATTTATATTACCCTAAGTGTATAATCATGTGAATTACATACACCACTCAATGGAAATTCTGACAAATATAGCATGAATTTTACGAGAATTAAAACGCAGATAAAACCTAGTACCTCATTGTAATCAATCAAATCGTATGATCAAAACTTAATAACACACAAAAAATAATATAATATCATTAACATAAAGATAACCAAGATAATATATATTAAATTTAAGTACAAAATAAACCACATACAATAAATAAGTGTCGAACAATGGAAATCTCACAGAATTAAAAATGATATAAGAAACCCCTTACCTCGTCGTCCGAATTGAACCGTTCGTTCTTTAATCTACTGAATAATAATCTAAATATAATTTCTACTTTCTTAAGAACCTTTTTCATGTTTATTATTACATTTATATAACTTATTACTATGTTATAAACATTATTTTATCATTTATGTTAATAATGATTGTTTTGTAGATATTTGGTACATGAGTAAAAATTGAGTACCTTATATTTACAAGTTGTTCTTGTTTTCAATAGTTCATAATATCCAAAATGATATTAATTATTTAGAAATCATATATATCATATATATACATTATATATATATATTTATTTATAACATTACAAATCATTTGGATTTAAGAAATGAAATCCACCGTTCCTGGAGACGGTAATCTGTACGTACGCATGAATGCTACTTTCTTTTCTATTTATTATTTTAACAGAATTAAAACATAATTATATATAGTAAAATTATAATTACAGTATTATATAATATATTATATCATTAAATACATCCTTTATACATCCCACATAACTAATTAACGAGTCATATCACTTTGAGGGGGCGGTAGTCCGCACTTCCTCAAATGAAATTATCGCGTTTATCCATAATGTAAACCATAAAGGTATGATATAAATGTAGATTAAATAAGCATAAGAACATAAAATAAATATATATGATATATAAATACAATTCCATTATAATTTCCACAATGAAAGGTGGTAGGAGGTAATTATACAATCATCATTTTGTGAGGCGTTATTTTTCCATCCATAGAAACATTATGTTTTATTCAACCATTAGATAGAGGTATGTGTAATTATAGTTTAAATAATTCTCATAAATACAACATAGTATATTTATTATAAATATTTTGTTATAAAATAAGTGAATAAAAAGATTTTATGGGATGGATAAGTAAAATAAAAGAAAAGAAGTTAAGAGAAACTGTTACATTAAATTTGGGTTACTTCCTTTGGTTTGAACCAAAATTGTTTTTTTATGTTCCTTAGGCCTAAGGTAAGGCTTCTAAGTAGAATAATGGGATGTAGGGAGATTAAATTGTATGATTATGGGGGATCCAAAAGGCTTGAGAGGTTTGAGGAATTGGTTAGAAATGGACTCCTTTAAGAAGGTGGGGGGGGGGTTCTTAGGAATGTGTGATACTATTATTTTATTATATAATTATATTCAGTTTATAAAGATCATAATGTAATTAAAGTCAAATATAAGATGACTCATGGTCGAAATAAAATCATCCAATAATAAATGAACAGTTTTAGATGTTATTTTAATATTTATAATCTTATTTATTTAAATGATTTCTTAATGAGGTAAACATTGCATCATTATTGTGTCATTTCTAATTTTATTGATTTTATGTATAAAAAGAATAAAAAATAACATCATTTAGGATATATTTTTATCATTACAATTTATATTTATAGTAAAAAATTTTACTTATATAAAATCATATAAAAATTAATTTAATGAAAGATATTTTTTATGTCATTTTTTCCTTCACTTTAAATTAATTAATCTAAAGTCTCATTATCATTCATAAGTGGATCAATGGGGTCACAAAAACATCCCAAAGATTCCCATGGTTGGTCATGAATCATCAAATAAGTTTAAGACAATTGTTAATCTAATTTTGAATAATTATATTTACATTATTACGTTAAATTACACTATGTACCTTTAACCGCGGTAAATAAAAATAAAATGTTACTACTCACCTAAAATTAGTTTCATCTTATTGAACAAATTTTTTACCTACTAATATCAACCATGTATGTATTATTTTTAAAATTCAATACATAGATGTGGTAAAAATTCATTTGAATGAAAAAGTCATTTTTTAACTACTACTAAGTGGTTTCACTATTAATAAAAATTTGATCTTTTTTAGAAAAAATACCAAAAATTATTCCTAAGATAAATTTGATATTCCAATTTCAAAAATTATATCTATATTAACAAATTAAAAAACATAGAAGTGGTATTAATTAATTTAAAAATTAATTTTCTTTGTTAAAACAAATAGATTGTTTTTAAGAGATAACAATATAAAAAGATTGACACTTGTTTATTTCCAAATTCAAAGTGAAATTAATTACAATGACCAAAATTGATTAAATGGTAAAAAAATTTATTCTAATTACACTTTAAAACCAATCAATATGATAATAAAACCATATAAATAAATTTGATTAAAACAAAATTTTGAATTAAAATACAATATTTTTCACTATTCATTAAAAATTGAACTTTATCGGTAAAATTCCAAAAATTTAAAAAAAATAAATATTGATGTCCCCATTCTAATAAATGATTTTTTGGTCAAATAGATTGTATTAATTAGACCAAAACTAGATTTAAAGAGGTTTCTCCATTAAAAGGCGGTAAGTTGACCTTTTAATGTAAATAATTCTTGAAATTAGATTAATTCACATTTTAAGCCTTTAACTTTTATTGGATAAAACTAAATACATTTTAAAAACATCTATATTAATATTTTAGTTAGTTTTTTTCATTCCCTAAAATAAAATGGCTAGGAGATAACATCAATTTAAAATAATAATATCATATTATTATTTTTCAGTATGACTCAGCATTGTTTGCAACGTAAAATTTCAAAAAACCCATTGTTGCGTATACATTATTTCTTCGAATCATAATGTCTACATTAAAGTAAAATTAATATTAAATTTAAATTTTTTTAATAAATATGAAAATTTATTCCTCATTATTTATCTTTGATTTTTCATCCTTCTGTCCTTTAGGAAATTAAATCCCCGCAATTTTAAAACACATATTGAAAACATAATTGCAAGTCACACATCAGAAAAAGAGTCAATAAATATATCACATTAAAATAATGAAATAGACGTAAAATGGTCACCCGAGATAATCCCATACTAGCATTCCATATTGGAAAAAATGGATATGGGAGAGAAAACAAACCATCTAGTTCTGATGGAGTGTGATGGAAAACATGGTTAGGAGTATGTTAACCACCAGAAAATCAAAAAAAAAATTGATGAGTTAAACAGTATTTGATTCCCCAGTAGGAAAATTTACCGGTTATGGTTTTTGTTTTAAATTAATTTTCATAATGTTGAGGAATTTATTTATGAGCTTTACTAAGAACTGAAGTAAACATACATACTTGTAATGAAGAATTTCATCATTTACTAGATTTCTAACACAAAAACAAATTTTCTACAAATGATGATTATTCAAACTGACTTGGTCAAATAAAAACCACAAGAATAAACTTCTAGAGAATCACATAATCCTCTAAAAAAGCTATATATTTCCCTTGCCTTTAGACATTAACCAAAACCAAATATGCTTAGTACGAGATCATATAATCCCCAGAATGGATAATCTTTTAAAAAAAATTACTCTTAATCTCCAAAATTCAATAAAAAGTACCCAATGTTAAATAAAGGCCATTCAATATACCATTGTCCTTAAAATTCTTAAAAATATCCCAAACTAAAATTGTATCACAAAACTCAGAATGATTTAGTCACATAGTCTTCCACTGTAAATCATAACATTTATCACTAAATAAAAATCAACTACTCTTATAGTCTCATACTGAAGTGTAATTAATAAAATCACATATTTTTTATGATAGGTTAATAATTTCTATAAATAACCAAATAACCATATATCAATAATAAAAACATATATTCTACCAAAATAAAATTCCACCATTACTCATCAAACAAAAATATAATTATTCCTTGAATAAAATTTTCATATATCAAACATTTGGGTTAAAAATACTATAAAAAGACTTCCAATATAATCCCATCATCAAATAAGCCTTAATAATTTTAATTATTTCATCATCTTAAAATATACCGTAACACTTGATCCCCTTATATGTCAAATTCTTAGTCATTAAAAGTTATTCATGATCCATTAACTATTATTTTCCAACTTATTCTGAAATAATTATTTCCTACAAAAAATCATGAAACATATCCTAAGATTCAATAATGTCAAAAAAATGTTATGAAATAATACATACATTTTATTGGTCTTTGTAAGTTTATTTATCCTCTATTGTAATTCCATTTGGTATTGGTAATGATATTATTTTATGATCCTGGTGATCCCATTCTCGAATCATTCTCGTAGGAAATCTATTTGTATAATGAACATGCACACCACATTTAAAACATTCAATTGATCCCTCAGAAAGAACTTCATTGACATTCCTTGAATCAACTGGATGCTTCCTTTTTCCATGGTAGATTATTGCTTTATGACCTTCATTCCCACACCTATAGCATCTTCTTATCCCTTTGAAGAATTTTCCTAGGCGTTTCATTCCACATCCATGACACATAGTTTTTTGTACATACATAACATTATGATTGTCACCTGAACATCCATAGGGATTTTATTATAGTATATATGATGCCTTATAAAAATCAACAAGGTTCATGTGGTTAATCATGACCCCAGATTGTTGGTTCAGAAGAACCACAATGGTCCACATTGTAGCTCCATTTTAATTCAGTTTCTCATTCAGAAAACTATCACAGTTTTCATTACATCGATTGTTACTTTGGTTCATGGTAGATCCTTCCATTTATTAAATAAAAGCTCAGTGTGTCTATATCAGTAAAATCATCATATTATATCTTAAGACTAGGTTAAATACAAAGATATATTAATTCATGTTATCTTAAACTCATTTACATTATCTAAATTAAATTTTTCCCTTCTAAAATAATAACCCTTATGGTAATGTCACTTATAATTAAAGAACTACCTAACCACTAATGTTATCTAAAATGACCTATAATACCAACAGTAAGGACCCTACCTTAAACATTGCGTAATATTGAATTAAATGAATAATTCACATTGTGGATATTTTCAGGTTTAGAGTTTTAATGAATTAGGTCATAACTATTACATTTCTTTTCAATAATTACATAGTATAAATTTATACTCAGTATACTTTTTTTTCAAAAAACTAAAACTCTTAAAAAATGTTTCATGTCTAGTTCCATGTTTAAGATAACATGTATTTTCCTTGAGCCAAACCTTGAACATATTCTTCTTTAAGTCCTGTGAAAAAAATTTCAAAACATTGGATGAGCATAAAATGATTTGTAAGGGATACACAAAGAATGAAAACTGTTAGTTTTTCAAAACAACACGTAAACCATGAATAATTTATCATAAGTAATACATTTCACCATTAAGAAGTAGTATATACTCTTCATTGAATAAAAGATCAATAAATACCATTTTGTAACCAAATTATTACCATAAAACACATATAATGAAAACATAACATATAAAGGAAACTTGGGATATAAACATAATTAATTGGAATAACCATGCGTTCGACTCCAAAACATATTACTAAATGGAATAGCCATATGGCCGACTTTCTTACCCATTGCATTGGAGGTTATATTGAAACCACCCATCGTGGATTATCAGGGCACCACCCGTCATATGGTTTATCATGTTACCACCCATCAAATGTTCAAGTACCATCATAACACATAAAATATTCAATATATAATCATTTCTCTAACAACATTTCATTTTCAATCACAATAAGTAATTTCGAGATATTGAAATAATCAATCCATTTTCATAAACCATTTAAAAATAGATTTTTGAATCAATGTGTCCTATACCAATGGAATATTTTAATGGAATTATAATTTTTAAACATTAATTTTGTATAAATAAATACGAAAAACCATTTTTTAATCAATGACATTAATTATAAATATTTAGAATAAAAATTCATTAAATCTTTTTAATATGATATTTTAGTTAAAGTGTTTTTTAAAAAAAATAAGAGACTGTTGAATACAAATAATTGATGTGTAACATATAATTATAACATTATAATATCCTTAGAATAAATATATTCATAATATAATATGGAAATAGACTTTATATACACCATACAAGAGTGAATTGGAGAATTACAACAATGAAGTCTTAGTGGAAATTTATATTGAGATGAAATCCCTTATAAAGATGGTACCATTAAATTAAGGATAAATCACTCACATAATTAAGTGTGACAAATATAAATACACTCAATATAAGTGTATATTATGTGTAAAACAATTTTAGTTCATTAAAACATATTCGTAGGACATCATATTCAAGAAGTTCAAGTTTAATCCAAATAATTGAAATTGGGTTAAGATGTTTTCTTTTAAAAATTCGAAAGCCTAATGGGGTCACTTCAAAATTAAGAAAATTAGTTGAATAGATAAAAATGGTATCACATCACTTGGACCTAAAATTTACATCAATAATTACATATAATAAAATATCCTATCATAATAATATGTAAATTAAAAGACATAAAAAAAGAAGTGTATTAAAAAGAGGAGGGTGAATGGTTTCTTTACCTATTTGGAAACATACAAAACATATGCCACATAAAAAAAGAACGATAAAATTTAAAGTAAATACCCATAAATTAATTTATATTACACAAAGTGTAAAATCATGTGCTTTACATACACCAATCAATGAAAATAGTGAAAAATATAGCGTGAATCTCACATGAATAAAAACTGAGATAAAAACCCCTTATCTCGTTGTAATCAATCGAATCATATGACCAAAAGTTAATAACCACCAAATGAATCATATAATATAATGAATACAAATATAATCAAAATAATATATATATATATATATAATAAAAGTACAGAATACACCACATCCAATAAATAAGTGGCGAACAATGGAAATCTCTCAGAATTAAAAGTGAGATAAGAAACCCCTTACCTCATCGTCTGAATTGAAGCGTTCCTTCTTTAATCTCATGAATAATAAACTGAAGTTAATTTATACATTCTTAAGAACCTTTTTCACGTTTATTATTCCTTTTATATCACTTATTAACATTTTATAAACATTATTTAATCATTTATGTTAATAACGTACGTTTTGTAGATATTTGGTATATTAGTCAAAAATGAACACCTTCTATTTACAAGATGACCATGTTGTCAATAGTTCAAAATATCCAAAATGATATTCATTATTTAGATATCATATATATCATATATATACAGAATATATATATATATATATATCACAGTACATATCACTTGGATGTATGAAATTAAATGCACTGTTCATGGAGACGGTAATCTGTACGTACGTATGAACACTACTTTCATTTATATTTCATCTTTTAATGTAATTAAAACATAATTATGCATAGGTATATTATAATTTTAGAATAATATAATATATTATATCCTTATCATAATCCTTTATTAATCCCATAAAAGGCATTAGTGAGTCATATAACATTGAGGGGGTGGTAGTCCGCACATCCTCAAATGAAATTATCGCGTTATCTATAATGGAAACACTAAAGGTATGATATAAATTAAGAATACAGAAGCATAAAATAATTAAACATAATATATAAAATATATAAATATAGTTCCATCATAATTTCCTCCATGAGAGGCTGTAGAAGGTAATTGAACAATCATCATTTTATGACACGTTATTTTTTCCATCCAATGAAACATTATGTTCATCACCCATTAAATTGGGGTGTGTGTCATTTTAGTTTGAATAATTCTCATAACAACATACTAGTATACTGAGGATATTGATTTTTTTATAAAATAAGTAAATAAAAATAGTTTATGTGTTGGATAAGTAAAATAAATGAACAGGATTTAAGAGAAACTGTTACATTTAATTTGGTTAACTCTCTTTTGTTTGAACCCAAATGTTTTGTTGAAGTGTCTTATGACTAAGGTAAGGCTTCTATATGGAATAGAGGGATATATGGAGATTAATTTTTCAAAGGTTGGGTGATCCAAAAGGATTAAGAGCTGTGAGGAATTGGTTATTAATGGTCTCATTTTATAAGGTGGGGTGTCTCTTTAGGAAAGCGTGGACACATTATTTTATTATAGAATTAAATTATGTTTCTAAAGGACCAAAAATCATTAAATTAGAAGATAAGTTGAATCATGGTTGAAATAATATCATCAAAAAAAATTGGACAGGTTTTATATGTTATTTTAATATTATAATCTTATTTATTTAAATGATTTATTAATGAGGTAAACACTACATCATTATTGTGTCATATATAATTTAATTTATTTGATGTTTAAAACTTTTAAAGAAATACCATGATTTCGGATATATTTTTATCTTTACAATGAATATTTATAGTCAAAATATTAATTATATATCTCCATATAAAAATTAATTTACTAAATGACTATTTTATGTGATTTTGGCCTCTACTTTAAATTTATTAATCTAAAGTGTCATTATCATTCATAAGTGTCTCCAAGGGGTCCCAAAATCGACCCAATGATGAACATTGTATTCCATGACTCAAAAAATACATTTATTACTAGTTTTATGGTAATTTTGAATAATTATGTTATTTTTTTACCTTTAATTACCCTATTAACCTTTAACCAAGGTAAATAAAAGTAAAAAGTTACTATTAGCAAAAAATTATTTTTATCTTTTTGAACCAAATTTAAATTACTAATAACAACCATGGATGTATAATTATTGAAATTCAATTCATATAAGTGGTAAAACTTCATTTAGATGAAAATGTCAGTTTTTTAACTACTACTAAGTGGTTTCACTATTTATAAAAAATTGATGTTTTTCAGAAAAATATAAAAATTCACCATTAGCTAAATTTGATATTACGAAATAAAAAATGATATCTATTTTAACAAAATTTAAAAAATAGAAGTTTTCATAATTAATTTTATAATGAATTCATGTTGTTAAAGCAATTAGAGTGTTATTAAGAAACAATCACTATTAAAAGATTGACACTTGTTAATGTCTAAATTCAAAGGGAAATTAATTCTAATGAACAACATTGATTAAATGGTAAAAATATATTATACTTCACGTTAAACCCAATTATAACAAAAATCCAACAATATAAATAAATTATATTAAAACACAATTTTGAATTAAAATACAATATATTTCACTATTCATTAAAATATGAACTTTATCGGAGAAATTCTAAAAAATTACACCAAGTTAATTTTGTTGTCCCCATTCTAAAGAATGAATTTTTTGGTCGAATAGAAGGTATTAAAGTGACCAAATCTATATATAATGTGGGTTCTCTATTAAAAGGCAGTAAATCATCATTTTAATTTAAATAATGCTTAAAATTAAATTCATTATCATTTTAATACTTTAACATTTATTGGATAAAAGTAAATACATTTTACAAACATGTATAATCAGATTGTAGTTAGTTTTGTTCATTCCCACCAATACAACTACTATTAGGTAACTACCATTTAAAATAATAATATTATATTATTATTTTTCTGTATGAATCTACATTGTGTGCAACGAAGGATTTTAAAACACCCATTGTTGTGTATCGGGTTTGCCATCAAATCAAACCATTCTCTTTAAAGTAAAATTAATATTTAATTTACAAAAATTAATAAATATGAAAATTTATTAGTCATTATTTATCTATGATGTTACATCGTTCCCCTTTTTGGAAATTGTGTCCCGGAAATTTTAGAACTGCTCTTGGAAACATAATTGAAAGTCTAACATTAGATAAAGAGTCAATAAATTTATCACTTTAAAAGGAAGAAATAAAAGTAAAATGGTCACCTGAGAAAATCCCATACTTGGATTAAAAATAGGAAAACAAGGATATGGAAGATAAAACAAACCGTACATTTCTGATTGAGTTTGATAGAAAACATGGTTAGGACAAAGTTAACCACGAGGAAATCACAAACATGTAATGGGTTAAACATTCATTGATTCCCTGGTAGGAAAAGTTATCAGTTATTTTTTTTGTTTTAAAATACTTTTAATAAGGTTGAGTAATATATTTATCAGATTAACTAAAAACATAAGGAAACATACATACTTGTCATGTATACTTTCATCATTTACTAGTATTCTAACAAAAAAGCATATTTTCTCCAAAAGATGAGTTTTCATACTGACTTGGTCACATCAAAAGAACATGAATAATCTTCTAGAAAATCACATACTCCATAAAGAAGATATATATTTTCCCAGTCATTAGACAATAACCAAAACCAAATATGGTTATTATGATATCATATTATCCTAATAATGGATAATTATTTATAAATAGATATACTACTCTTAACCTCCAAAATTCAACAAAAAGTACCCAAAGTTCAGTAAGAACCATTCAATATATCAATGTCCTTAGAATTCTTAAAAATAAACCAAACTATGATTGTAACCCAAAACTCAGAATGATTTAGACACATGGTCTTCCACTGTAAATCATAACATTTATCTCTAAATAAAAATACAGTACTCTTAAAATCTCATACTAAAGTGTAATTAAACAAATCAGATCTTCTCTATGATCGATTAATAATTTAAATAAATAACCAATTTACTATATGTCCCCAATAAAAACATATATTCTCCCAAAATAAAATTCTGTTGTTACTCATCAAACGAAAATATAATTATTCCTTGAATAACATTTTCATATATCAATCTTCAGGGTTACACTTACTATAAAATGTCCTCCAATATAATCCCACCATCAAAAGATCCTTAATAATTTTATGTATTCCATCATCTTAAAATCTACCATAACACATGAATCTCTTTTATGTCAAATTATTACCAATTAAACGTTTTTCATGATCCATTAACCATTTTTTCCAACTTATTATGAAGTAATTATTTTCTACAAACAAAATTCAGAAACATATCTTAAAATTAAATAATGTCAAAACATATGTTAAGAAATAATCCATACATTTTATTGGTCATTGTTGGTTTCATCATCCTCAATTGGAATGAATTTAGGTATTGGTATACATATACTCGTACGATCCTAGTGATCCCATTCCTGAAACAAATTCGATGGACATCTGTTTGTATAATGACCATGCATACCACATTTAAAACATTCAATTGATCCCTAAGAATGAACATCATTACCTTTCCTAGTGTCAATTGACTACATCCTTTTTCCATGGATGGTTCTTGCTTTATGATCTTCATTCCCGCATCTGTAACATCTTACCATCTCTTGGATGTGTTTTCCTAGGTGTTTATTTCCATATCATTGACTCATATGTTTTTGTACATACATACCATTACGATTATTACCTGAACATCTGTAGGGATTTGTTTATGATATATTTAATGCCTTATAAAAATCACCAATGTTTAGGTGCTCAACCATGACTCTAGATAGTCGGTTCAGAAGAACCACAACTGTCCTCATTGCAGCTCACATTTCATTCAGTTTCTCATTCAGAAAACCGTCACAGTTTTCTTCACATCCACATTTACTTTGGTTCCTTCTAGATCCTTCCATTTAGTAAAAAAATAGTGTGAGTATATCATTAAAATCATCATATAATATCATAAGAGGAAAGAAAATACAAAGATATACTTATTCATGTTAACTTAAACTCATTCACATTATCTAAAATATCATTGTCTTTTCTAGAATCCTAACCATTATGTTAATGTGACTTATGATAAATGAACTCTCTAACCTCTAATGATATCTAAACTGACCTATGATACCATCTATAAGGACCCGACCTTAAACATTGTATAATCATGAATTAAATGAATAATTCACATTGATGATTTGTTCAGTTTTATTTATTTAGAAGATTAGGTCATAACTACTACATTTATTTTAAATAATTTCAATGTAGAAACTTCTACTCATTTTCCATGTTTTTTAAAAAACAAAAACTCTTAAAAAAGAGTCATGTATAGTTCCATGTTTAAGATAGCATGTATTTTACATGATCCCATTCATGAGCCTATTCTTCTTTATTTTCTGTGAAAAACATTTCAAAACTTTAGATGAGCATAAAAATCTCAGTAAAGGATACACAATGAAGAAAAACTGTTAGTTTTTATCAACAACAAGTAAACCATGAATACATTATCATATGTAAAACTTTTAACCTTTAATAAGTTGTAAATAGTCTTTATTGAATAAATGATCAATACATACCATTTTGTAACCAAATGATTACAATAAAACCCATATAAAGAACACATAAAATCTAATGTCAAATTAGGATATAAACATACATAATTTAAATAACTATACGATCGACTTCCACAATTATCACTAAATTAAATAGCCATACGACCGACATCAATACCCAATGCCTTGGAGGTTATAACGTAACCACCAGTCTTGGTTTATCACAGCACCATCTGTCATACCGTTTGCCACATAACAACCATTCAAATGTCCATGTACTATCATAACACATAAAATATAGAAAATATAAACGTTTCACTAATACCATTTCATTTTAAATCACAAAATGTTATTATTGATATTGAAATAATCAATCCATTTTCATACAACATTTAAAAATAAGTTTTTAAATCAAAGTGTCCCATACCGCATTGATGTTTTTAATGGAATTTTAATTTTAAAAAATTAATGACCATATAAATAAATACTCAAAAACATTTTTTAAACAATGTCATTAAAAATAAATATTTAGAATAATAAATCTTTAAAACATTTAAAATTATATTTTATTTAATCAATTTTTTAACAAAATGAGAGACTCTTGAATACTAATAATTGAAAAATAAAATATAATCAGAAAATTAAAATATCATGAGAATAAAGGGATTAATAATATAATATTACAATGGAAAGTATATACAATAGTTAATTGATTCATAAAAACAATTAAGTCTCAATGGAAATGAAAAATGCGATGAAATACCTTATAAATACGGTTTCCTTAAATTAAGGATCAATCAATCACATAATTAAGTGTGACGAATATAAATACACCATATATAATTGGATATTAAGTTTAAAACAATTAGAGTTCATTAAAACATATTCTTAGGATGACATATTCAATAAGTACATGTTTAACCCAAAGATATTAAATTTTGTTAACAAGTTCCATTACAAAAATTCGAAAGCCTAACATCATCACATCAAAATTCAGAAAATGATTTGATGAGATAAAAAGGTTATCTCATCACATGGATATAAAATTTACATAAATAAGGATATATAAGATCATATTCTATCATAATAAGATGTAAATTAAAATACATAACAAATATATGTCTTCGAAAAAGAGAAGGGTGATAGGTTTCCATACTGATTTGGTAACTTACAAAATATACAAAAAATGAATGAAGGACCATAAAATGTAGATTTAAATACCCACAAATGAATTTATATGACCAAAATAGTACAATCATTTAAATTACATACCCCACTCAATGGAAATAGTGACAAATATATCATGAATCCCACGGGAATAAAAAGTGAAAAAAACCACCTACCTCATAGTAATGAATCGAGTCGTATGACCAAAAGTTAATAACGACCAAATTAATCATAAAATATGATGAATATAAATAGAATTATGATAATATATATCAAATTTCAGTAAAAAAATACAACACATACAATAAATATGTGGTGAAAAATAAAAATCTCACAGAATTAAATGTGACATAAGAAACCACTTACCTCCTTGTCCGACTTGAGCCGTTCGATCTTTAATATAATGATTAATAAACTAATGATAATTTATAATTGATTAATATAATTTTAAAAATTTATTTTCCTTTTATATCACTTATTACCATTTTATAAACATTATTTTATCATTTACGTTAATAACGTCTGTTTTGTAGATATTTGGTACATGAGTCAAAAATAAACACCTTATATTTTCATGTTAACCATGTTGTCAATAGTTCATTATATCCATATTGATATTAATTATTTAGATGTCAAATATATGATGTATATCCATTATATATATATATATATATTTAGAACATTACATATCATATGGGGGTAAGAAATGATATGCATTATTCATGGACACGGTAAAACGTACGTACAAATGAACGCTACTTTCATTTCTATATCTTATTTTAATAGAATTAAAACAGAATGATACATATGTATTTTATAATTAGATTATAATATCATATATGATATCCTTAAATCCATCCTTTATACATCCCACATAAAGCATTAATGAGTCATATCACTATGAGGGGCGGTAGTCTCCACTACCTCAAAAGAAATCATCGTGTTTACCAATAATGGAAACCATAAATGTATGATATAAATGGAATATATAGATTCATAAAAAAAATGAAAAATAATTATATATCGTATAAAAATACAGTTCTATCATAATGGGCACCATGAGAGGCTGTAGGAGGTAATTGAACAATCATCATTTCGTGAGGCATTAGATTTCCATCCAGAGCAACATTATGTTTTTCACCCATTAGATAGAGGTGTGTGTATATGTAGTTTGAATAAATCTCATAAAAAATCATATTATATTTAAGATACCGTTTTTGTAATAAAATTAGTTAATAAAATGAGTTTAGGTGTTGGAGAGAAAAAATAATATAAAAGATGTTAAGAGAAATTGTTACCATTAATTTGGGTAACTCTATTTGGTTTGAACCAAAATGTTTCGTTGAAGTGCATTATTCCTATGGTAAGGGTTATAAGTTTAGGATAGGGATGTATAGAGCATAATTGAAAATATTTTGGACGAGCCAAAAGGCATCAGAGGTGCGAGGAATTGGTTAGAAATTGTCTCCTTTTATAAGGGGGAGGAGGGGCTCTTTAGGAAAGTGTGAAAATATTATTTTATTATATAATGATATTCAGTTTCTAAAGATCCAAATATCAGTATAGTTGAAGATAAGATGACTCATGGTAGAAATAAATTAATACAATATGAATTTGACACGTTTTGGATGTTATTTTAATATTGATAATCTTATTTATTTAAATGATTTATTAATGAGGTAAACACAACATCAATGTTGTGTCATTAATAATTTAATATATTCGATGTTTAAAAATTATTATAAAAATAAAATGATGTAGGAAATATATTTATATTTCCAATGAATATTTATAGTAAAAAATTTACTTATATAACACCATATGAAAATTAATTTACTAAAAGATTTTTTATTATGTCATTTTCCACTTTACTATAAATTAATTAATCTAAAGTGTCATTATCATTCCTAAGAGTCTACATAGGGTCCCCAATTAGACACAAGGATGGACATGGTTTTCCAGGACTCGTCCATTAATTAATGACATGTTTTTATGGTAATTTTGAATAATTATTTTATCATTTTTACCTTGAATTACCCTATTTAGCATTAACAGGTGTAAATAAAAGAAAACATTTACTATTCATAAAAAATTATTTTCATCATATTGAACCACATTATACTTAAAAATAACAACCATGTATGTAATAATTTTTAAATTCAATAAATAGAAGTGTTAAAATTTCATTTAAATGAAAAATTCTACTTTTTAACTACTACTTAGTGGTTTCACTATTCAAAAAAATTGATGTTTTTAAGGAAAATACAAAGAAATCACCCTAATATAAATTTAATATTCCAATAAAAAATGATCTATATTTTACCAAATTCAAAAAATATATGTTTTATTAAATAATTTTATAATTAATTCATGTTGATAAAATAAATAGTGTGTTCTCAAAAACAATTACTATCAAAAGATTGGCACTTGTTTATGTCCAAATTCAAAGATAAATTAATTATGATGAACAAATTTGGATTAAATGGTAAAAATACATTCTAATTAAACTTTAATAATATCTAAAAAAGATAATATAAGTATAAAAATAAATTATATTAAAACATAGTTTTAAATTAAAATACAATATTTTTCACTATTCATTAAAAATTGTACTCTATTGGAAAAATTCCAAAAATTTACACTATGTAAATGTTGTTGTCCCCATTCTAAAGAAATATTTTGTTTAGTCAAATAAATTTAATTAAGGTGACCAAGACTAGATTTAAAGAGGACTCCCCATTAAAAGGTGGTAAATTTTCCTTTTAATGTAAATAATGCTTAAAATTATATTCATTCACATTTTAAGACTTTAACTTTTACTGTATAAAAGTTAATACATTTAAAAAACATGTATAATCATATTTTAATAAGGTTTGTTTTTTCCTTACAATAAAACTTCTAGGAGTAAACTACTATTTAAAATTATAATATTATATTAATATTTTTCAGTATGACTCAGCATTGTGTGCAACACAAGATTTCAAAGATCCACATTTTTCAGTATCAGGTATTCCATTGAATCATAGTGTCCCCATTAATGTAAAATTATTATTTAATTCACAATATTAATAAATATGGAAATATCTTAGTCATTATTTACATAGTATGATACAGTACTGGTTGGGTAGAGGCAGAGTACATGGTCGTGTGTGGTGACCTTGAGAACCGTAAAGTGGAGGACGGAAAAGGTAAGTACATGCCATGTAGATTTAAAATACATTCCATGTACAATTATTCATGTACTTTAAACATATCGGGGTTGCGTCTAATTAACAGAACATCCTTCTCCTCGACATATTTCATCTAGGTGTGTTTGTACGGCCACAAATCTTCTCCTAGTCCCTGAACCACTATATGTCCACTGATTCCACAATCGTCAGTTGGGTTAAAAATCCATCAGTGAGTTCTTCATTCTCCTAGAGCAGTATCTATTGATTTCTCCTCTCTCAGTTGTTATCTGTGATTGAACATTTTTGTGTTTTTTTAAATCAACGGTATTATATGGTGATATAAGGCTTGAGTTTCACTAATATATATCTCACGACATCGAGTTACGTGGTTTGTGACTTTCCATAGATAGTCATTGGTTTTTATGTGCCAATGTTCCAAATACCCAAGAATGGGGCATTACGTGTTTATGGTTTATAGACTCGTTATTGCCTACTGTGCCTATTTTTATTAGATATAGGTGGATTGTATCTGAATAGATTTAAATAATCCATGCTATGGATGCTTTTCCAATGTTTTCATTTTTGACCGTTTGGTCTAGTTTTCTTGTTTGTTAGTTTCCTTTCTGTGCCTGGTATTTTTTAGATGGAGTGATTATTATTTTACATGCTCTAATATGTTGTATATTATTTATCCCTATATTTATTAGGGTTTATTTTGGATGAGATTGTACTGTTGTGCATGATTGACTTTCTTAGGGTTGCGGGAACCTGGTGCAGTAGTCTATAGGGAGAATCGATGTGGAGTGATTCTCCAGAGTGTCTGTTTACTTTTATGTTTTGAGACTATAGGGGAGATGGACGTATGTTCTCCCAAAGTGTGTTTATAGTTTCCATGATTCAGGCCACAATGGTAATTATAATTTTAGTGCTTCCTCGGAGTGCCTATTAGTTACTAATACAAGACAACAAGGAGAATTGATGGTGAGTGGTTCATCCGACTGTCTTTGCTAATGTTGAACCAGTGGGGTCAGACTATGTGTACTTCCTAGAGTGTAGCTGGTGTTTGTTTAATTGAACCATAGGGGTTAGGATGTTAGTACTACCCAGAGGGTTACTTATTTTTGATTAGCTAATAACATGATATTAGGAAATAAATGAAATTAAATATGTAGGATTGTTACTATTTGTATTTCCTTGATTAAATCTGCATTTCTTTATTTCCTTACATATATGTTCACTGACGGTTAGGCACAATGTTTTTTATTGTTTCCTACAAGGATTCATCTGAAACCTAATTTGGGTCATGCTTTTGGACCCAAACAGATTATATTGTTGAAGGTCTAGATAAGGGCATGTGCTCTTCCACTTCAGGTACATGATTGCATTGGATCTATAGTGAATTGGACCAAGATGAGTTTTCCGATGATGATGACATGTTTATTTGATTTCATTTTTACATTGGTTTAGTACTGTAATCTTCCATTTTGATTTGTTTGGATGCTTTCATAGACATATGTATCACGGATCATTTATATATGATCTCCTATTTATTTCTTCAAGTCACATGTTTTTTACTTTTCAATGGTATTATTATTGCTTCTAGTATTTGTTATTTATTTTACTACGACTGTGTTACTAATCAAATGAGAGAATTTTTCCCCACTATCACACCCAAGGCCCTCGCAAGTAGTTGGCACCCTATGGCATTCGAGGAAATGAACTTCAGGCCAACGGACCAACTGGGTATTGGGATTTCCTAGGCAGCTCCCAGAACCAGGGCATTACATAGTGGAATCAGAGGGATTATTTTCATATTGATTTACTATTTGGGGCCTATATCTACGGAAAGGAAGGAATATGTAGTTGGAAGTAAGTTGTGGTTGGGAGTACCAAACTGTGTATATGAAAAAGTCAATTTCCCTTGTATATTGAAAATTTTTATGGTTTTCAATTTTATTGGGGATTTGATTTCACCATTGGGTGATTCACATGTTTTTTTCTGTAATGGTTGATATTATTGAGGTTCTATTTCTGTCACAACCAGATGATATGTGGGTATACCATCTCATGCATCATATAGGTACTTTCTAGGAATCACATGTCATGCTTTATTTAAATCCCATTCGGGTGTATTAGTGATTTCATATTTTTGTGAAAATTGTTGTGCTATGTATGCATGTTATTGTTATCATTTTTTTTTGACAAAATACAAGATTTTTGATAGTGTTTTGAATTCTGTATGGATTGATTGAATGAACACCACACTTTGGTTCTTGAGATGTTATGGTGCCTCATGGATCAGAATTTGGTGGGTCATTACCATGTTTTTTTATATTCCATTTATATGATTCCAATATTTGATTCACGTGGACTATGGGCCCTCAGGGGTCAGAATTTGGCACCATAATTTTTCATTCAGTGTATTTTGAGATTATGGAGTATTTTATGAGGCTTACTGTCCATGAAAAACAAGAATACACAACATGTTTATTCATTTCTAGGAAGGAACAATTTTTCATACGTACACACTGTTTACTATATATAGATGTCGTGTAGTCTCTAACCATTTCACTATATTTGTGGGCAGAGGAACGTGGTTGGGAAATTGTTGGGTTGACACATTGTGTACCTGTTTTAATCACCGTGTTGTATAGACTATGTTCCAACCCATGTGACTAATGACAAATATGGATAAAATATAGGTTATACATTCCTTGCAAGCTTTAACACGATGTGTTGTGTATCCATTTTTTTCCAGCCTTGTAGAAAACAACACGGGGAGGTGGAATCCACCAAGGGAAGGTTGTTTTGTTCACTAAAACGCCATGTAGTATTGTTCTACGAGAATTGTGTGTCTTAGCTGTGTAAAAGAACTCATCCATGGGAGAGGATTCAAGTACATGCCATGTGTTTGGACAAGACGTTTTTTGTTTGGGGTGTTACCCGAGTAGTTTTGGTAGATGTACATGAACATTTGAAGGCTCATGGGAACATGTCGTGTATGTATTATACACATTGTGTATCCATGTTTTGAAAAACATGAATACATTACTTCACTTGTTCAATTATTACACATCTATGTTTTAGTGCCTATTAATCATGATCTGAGGTGTGCACTTGACATTATAGAGTCATAACATTGAGACATCCTCTGGTTTTTTTCCAGTTATAGGGTAGTGTTCAGATAACAGACATGGCTGATCACGGAACACTAGTAGATCCTCCAGTTGTGCTAGTCTTGGAACCTTCTCTTATCCCAGACAAAGGTGCTGACACACAATTCTGAAATGGTTTCCTAAGTTTTATGCATACCTTATGGGGGGTACCACATCCTTCCCCCTGTATGGTAGAGTGGACATGAGTTTTCCAGATAAAACACCCTCCCACCTTCACATGGGAAGGAGGACCTCAGGTGGAAGAGTCTTGGTTTGAATCCATGCATTCTATCATTGAGCATCTAAATACACCTCCAGAGTTGATGCTGAATCTCGCTACTTACATGTTATAAGATTCCACAAAGAGATGGTGGGATGTGATCTCTTAGGAGGTACGCTAGCAGGTTATGGACAGGGATGATTTCCCACATTCCTACTATGACAACTTATACAATGAGACATTTAGGGCCAATCAAGCACAAGAGTTCATGAGCCTATAGTATGGTACTCTTTTTGTTATTGACTATTCATCTCTCCTCACAGATCTATAGTGCATCACGCCCATCCCAAGAGGTGATGAGTTATTATTTTCAACAATGTTTTAGGATGGTCTCAGGCAATACATCTGATCTTTGGTGAACATCTTCATGCTGACTTAAATCACTTTTATAGACAATGAGGCACTTATCACGTAGAGAAATCAAATGGGTACTAGAGTACTAATCCAGGGCGATTCGACATCAATAGTCGTTATCCCTCCTACTAAAATCAAGAGTTGGTATCCCTCATATTATATTTGGTATCTGAGAGACATATATAATTCCAATTTTAAATTTGAATCAATAATATATAACATATTTGTTTTATTTTAATCATTCACTCTAAAATATCCCTATATAACAACAATAAAATATTCCACTGTATCGTTGAAAAAAAAAACATATGAATGTGGAGAGAAAAAAATTATCATTAATGGATAAAATAAATTGTAATATATAAAAAATCATGGATTAATCAATATGGAATGGAAAATAACCAATATAATTTCTATTTATTAAATGAATTATGCATATTATGGTAGGAATACATGATTTCAAAAGTATTTATAATTAATAGTCTCATAACCCTCGATATTATAACTAATTTAATAATCACATGGAATTTCAATTATTGTATTTTTAATTTAAGAATGAATAATGACTGACATCATAGTTATACTATAAAGACCTTTAACAGGATTGTTACTAATAATACCATTCACAATAAAATTTTAATTTACTTGTTTCAAAAGCATCATGTATGGACAATTCATTTTGTAATGATCATTCACAAGACACATAATATCAATACCATTCATGAGAAAACATAAAAAATTGGAGTACAAACTCCTAGGGTGTTGTAAACTGGTTTTTTAACATGATACACATTGATGCATTGTGGACCTATCTACATAGGACCATTTAAAAAACATAGTAATTCTAATGTATTCCATGTTTTATATGGGTGATACAATTACTTAATAAATATTCATATTATGATCTAATATATTAGTTGTTAATTATTATTCATATCAAATTAAAAAAATCCTAATCTATCTTGTGTAATTGGTGAATGTTAAAAAAATAAAACATCCACAATTAAACTGATCATAATCTATTCATTGATCCAATATGGGAGATATCAATAGATCATATCCTTTTTTTATAAAAAACACACTTAAGAGTTATGGTAATTGAGGAATTGAAATACCATAATAATTACTTTAAAAAAATTGGGATTAAAATATTCTTTTTTTTATTACATAAACGATTGAAAATACTATCATTGGAAAATAAATTTTAATAAAGTATAAATTTTTAAAATATTATAAAAATAATTTTCAATAAAACATTATTTATAATTTAGTATATGAACCTCAATAAAATTACATTCATGAAAATTATAAATTCTATACATTTCAGTAATGGAAGAAAGAGAATTCCAATCTCACTATAAACTGAATTGAAATGTGCCTTGTTCAGATAAAGGTACGAAAATTTGTTTAAATTTTTTTGTAAAAACTAGAAATGAATATTTTCAAAAAATACTCTAAAAAGTATTTTTAAAATTTTAAAATACTTAAAAATAAAATAAAAATTTTAAAAAAGAGTTTAATAATTTTTTATATGTTTTTTAGAAAAAAATGGATTGGAAGAAGATGGATTTTTGTTTGAAGAGAGAAATGAAGTCATAATTTATTATAAACATATCAATAACTAATTTAAGTACAAAATAATAGAAAATGATATTATATTATAAAAATATAATGACTAACAAAATTTTAAAAAATTTAATTTTTTTTATTTCGAAATTTTTAAATAATTACCTTCTACATAAATTCAATAATAAAAAATCATAGTTAGAATGATTTTATGACGTCAACATATATACTGATCATAAAATATAAGTAAGAATATATTAAATAAAACAATTATGTTTTTAAAATTTTAATCAACATAATACAATTTTAAATATTAGGTAATTAAATTTCAATATTCTGAAAATCATATAATGGAAAAAATCAATTTATAATAATATTAACCCAATAAATTGAAATTATGTTATGAAATCC
Source organism: Viscum album (assembly GCA_963277665.1). Taxonomy (NCBI): domain Eukaryota; kingdom Viridiplantae; phylum Streptophyta; class Magnoliopsida; order Santalales; family Viscaceae; genus Viscum; species Viscum album. The sequence continues at coordinate 694,999,230 of OY728152.1, forward strand.
CTTACCGGAAAAATCCAAATGACTTAAAACTATTAAAAATAATTTATAGTGAAAAAAAATGTAACGTTCAAAACCATAATTATACTACTATTTAGAATTTCATAGCAATCAATCCATAAGATCATATAATCCATTCATTAATAATCATTCAATATATTATTTACTTTGGGTGTTAATGTTTATTTTTCTTATTCATTTCTTTCGTTATAGTTCCACTTCTTACACATATTCCTGAGTTTAATGGTCTAATGAACAATAATCATGACACGATTAACATATTATTAACTTAATTTTATTTTTAAAACCAATCGAGAAATGTGTTAATGAAAACTGAATAATGTTACAATCATTGAAACGATAGTTCATACATATGAATGAGTAACGTTTCCAATTCACTATGATCATTATAAACATAATCAAATTAACATATAATATTTCTATAATGATCATTGTAACATATATTGAATATTATTATATTATATATATCATATTTGTATTGTGTAGATGATAAATGACTCACAAGGAATTGTGATGGTGGTAGTCCACAAGTACACAAATGACTTGATCAACTATATGTGACTGAAAAGATAAGAAATAAAATGATATATTATAATTAAAAAATTATAAATATTTCAGAATAATCAATTATATATATATATTTGTATTTTATAAAACCTAAAATAAATAAAATTATCATTATCAACATCCATAATAGGAGTTAGTGAGTTCTTAACCACGGTGCTTCGTGAGGCAATTGTCCGTCATACAAATGACCGATGTTATATTATATCATATTAAAGGGAATGTAATAATAATATATATATATGTGTGTGTATAAGGCCCCAGCCTTAAACCTTACTTAATATTGAGTTATTACAAGATTACACATTGAGGATCTTTTCAGGTTTAGAGTTTTAGAGAATTAGATCATGAAACTTGCATTACATTCCACATTTAAACAAAGTGGTTACATAAAAGATAGTATCCATTCTTCCCATCAACGGAAACATATTGAAAATAAAACATGGATTCTTTCTTAACACATCCTTGACTCTATCATCTTATCATGTACCTTTCCCTTGACCTGAAAAAACATTTCAAAAACATGGGATGAGCATAAAAAGCTCAGTAAGGGATATAAAAATATGGAAAGGAAACATGAGTTCATATATACATAAGAATGAAATCATAATTTACCCATAAAACATAGGCACTTTAACCTACCTCATAAAATCATGAATAAATCATAGAAATCATAAGACATAAAGGTAACTTGAGGCATTCATAACATTCTTACGTAGGGAGTAACCCTCTTGGTTACGTTTGGAATACCCATCACAGTATATTCCCTAAAATCTCTTCGGAGAAACCTTAACGTTTCACTCCTTCGCGTTACCCAATGCATTGGAGAGCTATAACGGGCTCACCCGCCCTTAGTTTATCACGGAACCACCCGTTCTTCATAACAATGCCCAAGGACCATAACATAGTCATATCACATAAAAAATGCATAAAGGAAACATAGCATTTCCACATTTCAATCACAATAAAACATTTTAGTATATTGAAATAATGAATCCATTCAAAAAGAAACCATTTCCAAAACCATTTAAAACATTTAATAAAGAGATTTTTGAATCAAAGTGTCCCATACCACCTTGAAGCTTAAAATTTTAAACCATTAATATCCATATAAATAAATCCTTAAAACCATTTTTAAAACATGGATATTAACAAGAACAAATAATTAAAATATTTAAAACGATATTTTGGTTAAAGGGGTTTTACCAAAATTAGAGACACTTGAATACAATAATTGAGGAATAAAATTTAGTAAGAACTTTATAATATCATGAGAATAAATGGATTCATGATATAATACTCCAAAGGACAGTATATACACCATATAAGAGTGAATTGGTGCATAACAACAATGAACCCTCAATAGAAATGTCAAATGTGATGAAATCCCATATAAAGAAGGTATCCTTAAATTAAGGACAAATCAATCTCAAAAATATGTTTGAAAAATATAAATACACCCAATATAAGTGGATATTAAGTGTAGAACAATAAAATGTCATTCACACATATTCAATAGATGACATATTCAATGACTACATGTTGAACCCAAAGAAATCAAAATTGGGTTAAAAAGTTCCCTTGACAGCCTAACGGCATCACATCAAAATGAGTTGATGAGAGATAAAAAGTGTATCTCATCACTTGGACATAAAATTTACATCAATAATCATATATGAGAACATATCCCAACATAACAATATGTAAATTAAAAGACCCATCAAAAGAAGTCTTTTAAAAAAAAGGAGGGTGAAAGGTTCCCTTACCGACTTGGGTATCTTTCAAAACATACACCCCAAGAAAGAAGGACAATAGATCATTTATGTAAATACTCATAAACGAAATTATATTACACATAGAGTAGAATAATGGGCAGTACATACCCCACTCAATGGAATTTGTGGAAAATGTAGCATAAATCTCACGGGAATAAAAGAGAGATGAAAAATCCCTTACGAAAATTCGGCAGCCTAACGGCGCCACTCAAAACTTCCAAAATGGATTGATGAGAGGAAATAGGGTCTCTCATCATATGAACATAACAAGTACAGTAGGATTAATATAAAAGAACATCCCAATCATAATAAATATGAGCTTAATAGGAATGACATAAAAGAGTGTACTTAAAAAGAATGAGAGGTGTAGGATCTCTTACCTCGAGTCCGACTTGACTCGATCGTTCTTTAATCTCCTGAATAATAAACATGAGTTAATTTCTACTTCCTTAAGAACATTTTTCAAGTTCATTATTCCTTTTATATCACTTATTACCATGTCATAAACATTATGTAATCATTTAAGTTAATAATATTTGTTTTGCCAATATTTGGTTCTTAAGTCGAAAGTGGACTTCTTACAATTACATGTTGTTCGTGTGGTCAAATGTTTATTATATCCAGAATTGTATTCATGATTTAGATATAATATATGTCATATATATCCAGTACATGCATTCATTTATAACATTACATATTCATTTAGAGGTAAGAAATGAAATGCACCGTTCATGGAGACTGTAAGCCGTACGTACGCATGAACGCTACTTTCATTTCTATTTCGTATTTTATAGAATTAAATAATAATGATATAAAGGTATATTATAATTCCAGTATAATATCATATATAATATCATAGTTCCATCCTTTATAAGTCCCACATATGGTATTTAACGAATCAAATCACTTTGAGGGGGCGGTAGTCCGCACTTCCTTAAATGAAGATATCGCGTTTACCCATAATGGAAACCATAAAGGTATGACCAAAATGAAAAACACAGAAGCTTAAGGAAAACATAAACATATTATATATCATATATAAAAATAGTGACATCATAATGGACACCTTTGAAGGTGTTAAATGAGTATTGAACAATCATCGTTTCGGGAGGCAGAATTTCTCCATCCACAGAAACCGTATGTTATTTAACCATTTGATGTAGTTGTGTGGGAGTTTAGCTCGAATAAATATTATAACAACATCCTATTATATTGAAGATACTGGTTTTGTTATAAAAGAAATAAATAAAAAGAGTTTAGGGGGTTGGAGAAGCAAAATAAAACAAATGAACATTAGAGAATGAATTACCTTTAAAAGTGTAACTCCTTTTGATTTGAGCCTAAAGGCTTCCTTTGAAAAGATTATGACCAAAAGGAATACTCTAGGATGAGGAGAGGGGTGTGGAGAGAGTAAATGGGCAGGGGTTGGCCGAGCCAAAGGCTTGAGGAGTGTGTGAAATGAGGTAGAGGTGGGGGCCTTTTATAAGAGGAGAGGAGGGGCACTTTTGGAAAGTAAAGAAATATTACTTTATTTGAAAATGTGTTTCGGTTTTAAAAGGTCCCACATTGATATAATTCGTGGATAAGCTTATAAAGGTTCTAAATCCACCCATCCAATAAGTTTTGGACATGTGTAGTTCATAGATTTTACATTATCTTTCCATTTTATTTTAATCGTTAAATAATGATGTCATCACTGCATCATTATGATGTAATAAATAATTTATTTTATTTAATGTCTAAAAATTATATAAAAATTACTATGATGTAGGAAATATTTATAGCTTTCCAATGACTATTTATAATAAATATTTGGACTTGTATAACCCCACATAAAAATTATTTTAGTAAAACAATTTATGTTAGTGTCATTTTCACTTTAACATTAAATAAAAATATATTAATGTCATTTTCCAACTAAAGTGGCTCCATGGGGTCCCCAAGTTGGCCCATGGCTTGTCTTGGCCGGCCATGACTCACCCAATAGGTGTAGGACAAGTTTCATGGTGTTTTCACATTCTTATAATATAATTTTTACCTTAAACTACACTAATTACCACTAATCGCGATTAAAAACTTAATAAGTTACTATTCACCAAAAAATTATTTTAATCTCATTGAACCACATTTTACTTCTTAATGACAACCATGTATGTCGGATTTTTTAAAATAAAAACACAATTATGGCAAAATTTCATTTAAATGAAAAATCAGTTTTTATAAGTACCACTTAGTGGTTTCACTATTCATCAAAAATTGAAGTTTTTCAGAAAATTACCAAAAATTCACCCTAAGCTATATTTGATATTCCGAATTCAAAAATGAAGTCTATTTTACAAAATTCAAAAAATATTAGTCACATTAATTAATTTAATAATTAATTCCCGCTGTCAAAGCAAATAGTGTGTTTTTATAAAACAATAAGTATCAAAAGATTGACACTAGTTTAAGTCTGATTTCAGAGTGAAATTAATTCCAATGACCACTATTGGATTTAATGGTAAAAATATTTTTTAATTTAACTTTTAAACCAATTCAAAATATTATCTAATCATATAAATAAATTAGATTAAAAAGTAGTTTTGAATTAAAACACAACATTCTACACTATTCATTAAAAAATGAACTTTATCGGAAAAATACCAAAAAATTACACAAAGTAAAATTTGATGTCCTGGTTCTTAATAAGAGTTTTATTTGGTCCAAAGGAATGTATAAGAGTGATCAAAACTATATTTAATGACAGTTCTCCATTAAAAGTCGATAAGTGAACCTTTAGTGAAAACTAGGGCATATACACCTAAAATTTAATTCTTTCCGTATTTTAAGCCTTTAGCTTTTATTGGATAAATGTAAAAACATTAAAAAACATATATAATCATATTTTAGTTATTTATATCCATTCCCGCCATTATAACGGCTACATGTTAACTACCATTTAAAATAATATTATTTTATTATTAGAGTGCAATGTAAGATTCCCAAGAAACTCGTTGTTGCGTGTTGGGTACGCCATCGAGCATAGCGTCCCCTTTAAAGTCATATTAATATTTTATTCACAAATATGGATAAATATGAAAATGTCTATTCTTTAATTACCTGGGGTGTTACATCCTTCCCCCCTTTTGGGAATTGCGTCCTCTCAATTTTAAAATTGTGCTTGGAAACATCCTTGAAAGTCCCACATCGGAACAAGAGTCGGTAAAAAAATCACGTTAAAATAATGAAAGATAAGCACAGTGGTCACCCGAGTTAACCCATACTAGGACTCCATGTAGGAAAGCATGGACATGGAGGAGAAAACATAGGGTCGTGTTCTGATGGAGAGTGATAGAAAACATGTTCAGGAGAAAGTTAACAATGAGAAAATCACAAACTTGTGATGGGTTAAACGGTGTTGGGTTCCCCAGTAGGAAAAGTTAATAGACAACATTTTTGTTTTAAGATACTTTTTATTGAGGAATTTATTCATAAGGAAACATAATCACTTATCATGCTGACTCTCAACTTTTACTAGATTCCTTAATCAAACTCATATTTTTTTCCAAAAGACGAGTATTTAGGGAGAGTTGTTCGCATTAAGAGTACTATAAACAACTTCTAGAGGAGCACCTAAAAAAAAGAACTATACATTTCCCATGTTTTCAAACCTTAACCAAAACTAAAACCAAAAAGGTTACTACAAGATCAGATAATCCAGAAAAGGATAACCCTTTATAAAAAGAAAATCTATTCTTAATCTCAAAAATTGTCCAAAAAAACACAAAGTTCAACAAGGACCATCCGATAAACAATTTGTCCATAAAATTCTTCAAAGTAAACCAATATAATATTGAAACCCAAATATTTGAAGGATTTAGTCACATAGTCTTCCATGTTAAATCGTAACATTTATCTCCAAACAACATTAGTTGCTCCTAAAGTCTCGTATTGAAAAGTAATTAACCTAATCACATATCCTCCATGATAGGTTAATCATTTTTATAAATAACCCAAAATCAACTTACTCTTAATTCATAAAATCATATAACTAGAATGAATCAGTCAAACTAACCAGGGACTTCACGCAGTCCAGTGGTAGGCGATAAATACCAGTCACACTTTGGTTGTGGGTTCGATTCCTGCAGCTTTGTCCGACGCGACGGGTTGTCACACAGTCTATGTGTTGTCCTTTTTTCAAAACTATATAATTCTCAAAACATACCCCAAAACGAGATAAAATCTTCAAAAATATTCATAACATATTTTAACCTCAATTTTATCTCATGCCTTTTATTTTCCATCATAACATATAGTAACCCATAATTACCTCAAAAGTAAGGATCATATAAACCCAAATGTTTCTTTATAACTAGGTCCACAAAAGAAAAGATAACTATTCCTTGAATAAAATTTGCCTATATTAAACATCAGGGTTACACATAATATAAAAAGTCTTCTAATGTAACCCCATCATCAAAAGAGACTTGATAATCTTAATAATTTCACCATAACTCTTGAAGCCCTTATATGTTGACATCTTACTCATTCAACATTCTTCATGATCCATTATCCATTCCTTTCCAACCTATTCCGAAATACCTCTTTCCTATAAACAAAATCATGAATCATATCCTAAGATTCCAAAATAGGAAAACAATAGTCATGAAATAGTACATACCTTTGATTGGTCATTGTCAGTTTCTTCATCCTCAATAGGAATGGCATTAGGTATTGGTAAACGAACATTTGTACGCTCTTGGTGACCCCATTCACGAAACTTCTTCATAGAACATGTGTTTGCATAATGACCATGCACACCACATTTAAAACATTCAATTGATCCCTCAGAAAGAACTTCTTTCCCTTTCCTCGAGTCAACTGGATGCTTCCTTTTTCCATGGCAGGTTCTTGCTTTATGACCTTCATTTCCACATCTATAGCATATTTCTGTCCCATTGAAACATTTTCCTAGGTGTTTCATTCCACATCTTTGACACATAGGTTTTTAAACACACATACCTTTATGATTATTACCTGTACTTCCATAGGGATTTGTTTCTTGCATATATGATGCCTTAGAGAAAACTCCAAGGTTTAGGTGGTCAATCATGACTCCAGATAGTTGGTTGAGGATAATCAGAAGAGTTCTCATTGCAGCTCCCATATCATTTAGTTGCTTTCTCAAAAAACTGTCACAGTTTCCTTCACATCCACTATTACTTTGGTGCCTGCTAGATCCAACCATTTACTAAAACCAAAAAGGTCAGTGTGAGTATATCAACAAAACCATCATGTACTAATGAGGAAGATAAACACTATGATACACTTACTCATTCACTTTATCTAAAACTAGGACTCTTTCTGAAATCATAACCATTATGGTAATGTCACTTATGCTTAAAGAGTACCCTAACCTCTAAAGTTATCTAAACCGTCCTCTGATACCAACTATAAGGCCCCAGCCTTAAACCTTACTTAATCTTGAGTTATTACAAGATTACACATTGAGGATTTTTCAGGTTTAGAGTTTTAGAGAATTAGATCATGAAACTTGCATTACATTCCACATTTAAACAAATTGGTTACATAAAAGATAGTTTCCATTCTTCCCATCAATGGAAACATATTGAAAATAAAACATGGATTCTTTCTTAACACATCCTTGACTCTATCATCTTATCATGTACCTTTCCCTTGACCTGAAAAAACATTTCAAAAACTTGGGATGAGCATAAAAAGCACAGTAAGGGATATAAAAATATGGAAAGGAAACATGAGTTCATATATACATAAGAATGAAATCATAATTTACCCATAAAACATAGGCACTTTAACCTACCTCATCAAATCATGAATAAATCATAGAAATCATATGACATAAAGGTAACTTGAGGCATTCATAACATTCTTACGTAGGGAGTAACCCTCTTGGTTACGTTTGGAATACCAATCATAGTATATTCCCTAAAATCTCTTCGGAGAAACCTTAACGTTTCACTCCTTCGCGTTACCCAATGCATTGGAGAGCTATAACGGGCTCACCCGCCCTTAGTTTATCACGGAACCACCCGTTCTTCATAACAATGCCCAAGGACCATAACATAGTCATATCACATAAAAAATGCATAAAGGAAACATAGAATTTCCACATTTCAATCACAATATAACATTTTAGTATATTGAAATAATGAATCCATTCAAAAAGAAACCATTTCCAAAACCATTTAAAATATTTAATAAAGAGATTTTTGAATCAAAGTGTCCCATACCACCTTGAAGCTTAAAATTTTAAACCATTAATATCCATATAAATAAATCCTTAAAACCATTTTGAAAACATGGATATTAACAAGAACAAATAATTAAAATATTTAAAACGATATTTTGGTTAAAGGGGTTTTACCAAAATTAGAGACACTTGAATACATTAATTGAGGAATAACATTTAGTAAGAACTTTATAATATCATGAGAATAAATGGATTCATGATATAATACTCCAAAGGAAAGTATATACACCATATAAGAGTGAATTGGTGCATAACAACAATGAACCCTCAATAGAAATGTCAAATGTGATGAAATCCCTTATAAAGAAGGTATCCTTAAATTAAGGACAAGTCAATCTCAAAAATATGTGTGAAAAATATAAATACACCCAATATAAGTGGATATTAAGTGTAGAACAATAATATTTCATTCACACATATTCAATAGATGACATATTCAATGACTACATGTTGAACCCAAAGAAATCGAAATTGGGTTAAAAAGTTCCCTTGACAGCCTAACGGCATCACATCAAAATGAGTTGATGAGAGATAAAAAGTGTATCTCATCACTTGGACATAAAATTTACATCAATAAGCATATATGAGAACATATCCCAACATAAAAATATGTAAATTAAAAGACCCAACAAAATAAGTCTTAAAAAAAAGGAGGGTGAAAGGTTCCCTTACCGACTTGGGTATCTTTCAAAACATACACCCCATGAAAGAAGGACAATAGATCATTGATGTAAATACTCATAAACGAAATTATATTACACAAAGAGTAGAATAATGGGAAGTACATACCCCACTCAATGGAATTTGTGGAAAATGTAGCATAAATCTCACGGGAATAAAAGTGAGATGAAAAATCCCTTACGAAAATTCGGCAGCCTAACGGCGCCAATCAAAACTTCCAAAATGGATTGATGAGAATAAATAGGGTCTCTCATAATATGAACATAATAAGTACAGTAGTATTAATATAATATAACATCCCAATCATAAGAAATATGAGCTTAAGAGGAATGACATAAAAGAGTGTACTTAAAAAGAAAGAGAGGTGTAGGATCCCTTACCTCGAGTCCGACTTGACTCGATCGTTCTTTAATCTCCTGAATAATAAACTTGAGTTAATTTATACTTACTTAAAAACATTTTTTATGTTCATTATTCCTTTTATATCACTTATTACCATATCATAAACATTATGTAATCATTTAAGTTAATAATATTTGTTTTGCCGATATTTGGTTCTTAAGTCGAAAGTGGACTTCTTACAATTATATGTTGCTTGTGTGGTCAAATGTTTATTATATCCAGAATTGTATTCATGATTTAGATATAATATATGTAATATATATCCATTACATGCATTCATTTATAACATTACATAATCATTTAGAGGTAAGAAATGAAATGCACCGTTCATGGAGACGGTAAGCCGTACGTACGCATAAACGCTACTTTCATTTCTATTTCATATTTTATAGAATTGAATAATAATGATATAAAGGTATATTATAATTCCAGTATAATATAATATATAATATCATAGTTCCATCCTTTATAAGTCCCACATATGTTATTTAACGAATCAAATCACTTTGAGGGGGCGGTAGTCCGCACTTCCTTAAATGAAGATATCGCGTTTACCCATAATGGAAACCATAAAGGTATGACCAAAATGAAAAAAACATATGCTTAAGGAAAACATAAAAATATTATATATCATATATAAAAATAGTGACATCATAATGGCCACCTTTGAAGGTGTTAAATGATTATTGAACAATCATCATTTCGGGAGGCAGAATTTCTCCATCCACAGAAACCGTATGTTCTTTAACCATTTGATGTAGTTGTGTGGGAGTGTAGCTCGAATAAATATTATAACAACATCCTATTATATTTAAGATACTGGTGTTGTTACAAAAGAAATAAATAAAAAGAGTTTAGGGGGTTGGAGAAGAAAAATAAAACAAATGAACATGAGAGAATGAATTACCTTTAAAAGTGTAACTCCTTTTGATTTGAGCCTAAAGGCTTCCTTTGAAAGGATTATGACCAAAGGGAATACTATAGGATGAAGAGAGGGGTGTGGAGAGAGTAAATGGGCAGGGGTTGGCCGAGCCAAAGGCTTGAGGAGTGTGTGAAATGAGGTAGAGGTGGGGGCCTTTTATAAGAGGAGAGGAGGGGCACTTTTGGAAAGTAAAGAAATATTACTTTATTTGAAAATGTGTTTCGGTTTTAAAAGGTCCCACATTGATATAATTAGTGGATAATGTTATAAAGGTTCGAAATCCACCCATCCAATAAGTTTTGGACATGTGTAGTTCATAGATTTTACATTATCTTTCCATTTTATTTTAATCGTTAAATAATGATGTCATCACTGCATCATTATAATGTCATAAATAATTTAATTTATTTAATGTCTAAAAATTATAAAAAATTTACTATGATGTAGGAAATATATTTAGCTTTCCAATGACTGTTTATAATAAAAATTTGGACTTTTATAACCCCACATAAAAATTATTTTAGTAAAACAATTTATGTTAGTGTCATTTTCACTTTAACATTAAATAAAAATATATTAATGTCATTTTCCATCTAAAGTGGATCCATGGGGTCCCCAAGTTGGCCCATGGCTTTTCATGGTCGGCCATGACTCACCCAATAGGTGTAGGACAAGTTTCATGGTGTTTTCACATTTTTATAATATCATTTTTACCTTAAACTACACTAATTACCACTAATCGCGATTAAAAACTTAATAAGGTACTATTCACCGAAAAATTATTTTAATCTCATTGAACCACATTTTACTTCTTAATGACAACCATGTATGTCGGAATTTTGAAAATCAAAACACAATTATAGCAAAATTTCATTTAAATGAAAAATCAGTTTTTCTAAGTACCACTTAGTGGTTTCACTATTCATCAAAAATTGAAGTTTTTCAGAAAATTACCAAAAATTCACCCTAAGATATATTTGATATTCCGAATTCAAAAATGAAGTCTATTTTAAAAAATTCAAAACATATTAGTAACATTAATAAATTTAATAATTAATTCCTGCTGTCAGAGCAAATAGCGTGTTTTTATAAAACAATATGTATCAAAAGATTGACACTAGTTTAAGTCTGATTTCAATGTGAAATTAATTCCAATGGCCACTATTGGATTTAATGGTAAAAATATTTTCTAATTTAACTTTAAAACCATTTCAAAATATTATCTAATCATATAAATAAATTAGATTAAAAAGAGGTTTTGAATTAAAACACAACATTCTACACTATTCATTAAAAAATGAACTTTATCGGAAAAATACCAAAAAATTACACAAAGTAAAATTTGATGTCCCGATTCTTAATAAGAGATTTATTTGGTCCAAAAGAATGTATAAGAGTGATCAAAACTATATTTAATTACAGTTCTCCATTAAAAGGCGATAAGGGAACCTTTAGTGAAAACTAGGGCATATACACCTAAAATTTAATTCTTTCCGTATTTTAAGCCTTTAGCTTTTATTGGATAAATGTAAAAACATTAAAAAACATATATAATCATATTTTAGTTATTTATATCCATTCCCGCCATTATAACGGCTACATGTTAACTACCATTTAAAATAATATTATTTTATTATTAGAGTGCAATGTAAGATTCCCAAGAAACTCGTTGTTGCGTGTTGGGTACGCCATCGAGCATAGCGTCCCCTTTAAAGTCATATTAATATTTTATTCACAAATATGGATAAATATGAAAATGTCTATTCTTTAATTACCTGGGGTGTTACATCCTTCCCCCCTTTTGGGAATTGCGTCCTCTCAATTTTAAAATTGTGCTTGGAAACATCCTTGAAAGTCCCACATCGGAACAAGAGTCGGTAAAAAAATCACGTTAAAATAATGAAAGATAAGCACAGTGGTCACCCGAGTTAACCCATACTAGGACTCCATGTAGGAAAGCATGGACATGGAGGAGAAAACATAGGGTCGTGTTCTGATGGAGAGTGATAGAAAACATGTTCAGGAGAAAGTTAACAATGAGAAAATCACAAACTTGTGATGGGTTAAACGGTGTTGGGTTCCCCAGTAGGAAAAGTTAATAGACAACATTTTTGTTTTAAGATACTTTTTATTGAGGAATTTATTCATAAGGAAACATAATCACTTATCATGCTGACTCTCAACTTTTACTAGATTCCTTAATCAAACTCATATTTTTTTCCAAAAGACGAGTATTTAGGGAGAGTTGTTCGCATTAAGAGTACTATAAACAACTTCTAGAGGAGCACCTAAAAAAAAGAACTATACATTTCCCATGTTTTCAAACCTTAACCAAAACTAAAACCAAAAAGGTTACTACAAGATCAGATAATCCAGAAAAGGATAACCCTTTATAAAAAGAAAATCTATTCTTAATCTCAAAAATTGTCCAAAAAAACACAAAGTTCAACAAGGACCATCCGATAAACAATTTGTCCATAAAATTCTTCAAAGTAAACCAATATAATATTGAAACCCAAATATTTGAAGGATTTAGTCACATAGACTTCCATGTTAAATCGTAACATTTATCTCCAAACAACATTAGTTGCTCCTAAAGTCTCGTATTGAAAAGTAATTAACCTATTCACATATCCTCCATGATAGGTTAATCATTTTTATAAATAACCCAAAATCAACTTACTCTTAATTCATAAAATCATATAATTAGAATGAATCAGTCAAACTAACCAGGGACTTCACGTAGTCCAGTGGTAGGCGATAAATACCAGTCACACTTTGGTTGTGGGTTCGATTCCTGCAGCTTTGTCCGACGCGACGGGTTGTCACACAGTCTATGTGTTGTCCTTTTTTCAAAACTATATAATTCTCAAAACATACCCCAAAACGAGATAAAATCTTCAAAAATATTCATAACATATTTTAACCTCAATTTTATCTCATGCCTTTTATTTTCCATCATAACATATAGTAACCCATAATTACCTCAAAAGTAAGGATCATATAAACCCAAATGTTTCTTTATAACTAGGTCCACAAAAGAAAAGATAACTATTCCTTGAATAAAATTTGCCTATATTAAACATCAGGGTTACACATAATATAAAAAGTCTTCTAATGTAACCCCATCATCAAAAGAGACTTGATAATCTTAATAATTTCACCATAACTCTTGAAGCCCTTATATGTTGACATCTTACTCATTCAACATTCTTCATGATCCATTATCCATTCCTTTCCAACCTATTCCGAAATACCTCTTTCCTATAAACAAAATCATGAATCATATCCTAAGATTCCAAAATAGGAAAACAATAGTCATGAAATAGTACATACCTTTGATTGGTCATTGTCAGTTTCTTCATCCTCAATAGGAATGGCATTAGGTATTGGTAAACGAACATTTGTACGCTCTTGGTGACCCCATTCACGAAACTTCTTCATAGAACATGTGTTTGCATAATGACCATGCACACCACATTTAAAACATTCAATTGATCCCTCAGAAAGAACTTCTTTCCCTTTCCTCGAGTCAACTGGATGCTTCCTTTTTCCATGGCAGGTTCTTGCTTTATGACCTTCATTTCCACATCTATAGCATATTTCTGTCCCATTGAAACATTTTCCTAGGTGTTTCATTCCACATCTTTGACACATAGGTTTTTAAACACACATACCTTTATGATTATTACCTGTACTTCCATAGGGATTTGTTTCTTGCATATATGATGCCTTAGAGAAAACTCCAAGGTTTAGGTGGTCAATCATGACTCCAGATAGTTGGTTGAGGATAATCAGAAGAGTTCTCATTGCAGCTCCCATATCATTTAGTTGCTTTCTCAAAAAACTGTCACAGTTTCCTTCACATCCACTATTACTTTGGTGCCTGCTAGATCCAACCATTTACTAAAACCAAAAAGGTCAGTGTGAGTATATCAACAAAACCATCATGTACTAATGAGGAAGATAAACACTATGATACACTTACTCATTCACTTTATCTAAAACTAGGACTCTTTCTGAAATCATAACCATTATGGTAATGTCACTTATGCTTAAAGAGTACCCTAACCTCTAAAGTTATCTAAACCGTCCTCTGATACCAACTATAAGGCCCCAGCCTTAAACCTTACTTAATCTTGAGTTATTACAAGATTACACATTGAGGATTTTTCAGGTTTAGAGTTTTAGAGAATTAGATCATGAAACTTGCATTACATTCCACATTTAAACAAATTGGTTACATAAAAGATAGTTTCCATTCTTCCCATCAATGGAAACATATTGAAAATAAAACATGGATTCTTTCTTAACACATCCTTGACTCTATCATCTTATCATGTACCTTTCCCTTGACCTGAAAAAACATTTCAAAAACTTGGGATGAGCATAAAAAGCACAGTAAGGGATATAAAAATATGGAAAGGAAACATGAGTTCATATATATATAAGAATGAAATCATAATTTACCCATAAAACATAGGCACTTTAACCTACCTCATCAAATCATGAATAAATCATAGAAATCATATGACATAAAGGTAACTTGAGGCATTCATAACATTCTTACGTAGGGAGTAACCCTCTTGGTTACGTTTGGAATACCAATCATAGTATATTCCCTAAAATCTCTTCGGAGAAACCTTAACGTTTCACTCCTTCGCGTTACCCAATGCATTGGAGAGCTATAACGGGCTCACCCGCCCTTAGTTTATCACGGAACCACCCGTTCTTCATAACAATGCCCAAGGACCATAACATAGTCATATCACATAAAAAATGCATAAAGGAAACATAGAATTTCCACATTTCAATCACAATATAACATTTTAGTATATTGAAATAATGAATCCATTCAAAAAGAAACCATTTCCAAAACCATTTAAAATATTTAATAAAGAGATTTTTGAATCAAAGTGTCCCATACCACCTTGAAGCTTAAAATTTTAAACCATTAATATCCATATAAATAAATCCTTAAAACCATTTTGAAAACATGGATATTAACAAGAACAAATAATTAAAATATTTAAAACGATATTTTGGTTAAAGGGGTTTTACCAAAATTAGAGACACTTGAATACATTAATTGAGGAATAACATTTAGTAAGAACTTTATAATATCATGAGAATAAATGGATTCATGATATAATACTCCAAAGGAAAGTATATACACCATATAAGAGTGAATTGGTGCATAACAACAATGAACCCTCAATAGAAATGTCAAATGTGATGAAATCCCTTATAAAGAAGGTATCCTTAAATTAAGGACAAGTCAATCTCAAAAATATGTGTGAAAAATATAAATACACCCAATATAAGTGGATATTAAGTGTAGAACAATAATATTTCATTCACACATATTCAATAGATGACATATTCAATGACTACATGTTGAACCCAAAGAAATCGAAATTGGGTTAAAAAGTTCCCTTGACAGCCTAACGGCATCACATCAAAATGAGTTGATGAGAGATAAAAAGTGTATCTCATCACTTGGACATAAAATTTACATCAATAAGCATATATTAGAACATATCCCAACATAAAAATATGTAAATTAAAAGACCCAACAAAATAAGTCTTAAAAAAAGGAGGGTGAAAGGTTCCCTTACCGACTTGGGTATCTTTCAAAACATACACCCCATGAAAGAAGGACAATAGATCATTGATGTAAATACTCATAAACGAAATTATATTACACAAAGAGTAGAATAATGGGAAGTACATACCCCACTCAATGGAATTTGTGGAAAATGTAGCATAAATCTCACGGGAATAAAAGTGAGATGAAAAATCCCTTACGAAAATTCGGCAGCCTAACGGCGCCAATCAAAACTTCCAAAATGGATTGATGAGAATAAATAGGGTCTCTCATAATATGAACATAATAAGTACAGTAGTATTAATATAATATAACATCCCAATCATAAGAAATATGAGCTTAAGAGGAATGACATAAAAGAGTGTACTTAAAAAGAAAGAGAGGTGTAGGATCCCTTACCTCGAGTCCGACTTGACTCGATCGTTCTTTAATCTCCTGAATAATAAACTTGAGTTAATTTATACTTACTTAAAAACATTTTTTATGTTCATTATTCCTTTTATATCACTTATTACCATATCATAAACATTATGTAATCATTTAAGTTAATAATATTTGTTTTGCCGATATTTGGTTCTTAAGTCGAAAGTGGACTTCTTACAATTATATGTTGCTCGTGTGGTCAAATGTTTATTATATCCAGAATTGTATTCATGATTTAGATATAATATATGTAATATATATCCATTACATGCATTCATTTATAACATTACATAATCATTTAGAGGTAAGAAATGAAATGCACCGTTCATGGAGACGGTAAGCCGTACGTACGCATAAACGCTACTTTCATTTCTATTTCATATTTTATAGAATTGAATAATAATGATATAAAGGTATATTATAATTCCAGTATAATATAATATATAATATCATAGTTCCATCCTTTATAAGTCCCACATATGGTATTTAACGAATCAAATCACTTTGAGGGGGCGGTAGTCCGCACTTCCTTAAATGAAGATATCGCGTTTACCCATAATGGAAACCATAAAGGTATGACCAAAATGAAAAAAACATATGCTTAAGGAAAACATAAAAATATTATATATCATATATAAAAATAGTGACATCATAATGGCCACCTTTGAAGGTGTTAAATGATTATTGAACAATCATCATTTCGGGAGGCAGAATTTCTCCATCCACAGAAACCGTATGTTCTTTAACCATTTGATGTAGTTGTGTGGGAGTGTAGCTCGAATAAATATTATAACAACATCCTATTATATTGAAGATACTGGTGTTGTTACAAAAGAAATAAATAAAAAGAGTTTAGGGGGTTGGAGAAGAAAAATAAAACAAATGAACATGAGAGAATGAATTACCTTTAAAAGTGTAACTCCTTTTGATTTGAGCCTAAAGGATTCCTTTGAAAGGATTATGACCAAAGGGAATACTATAGGATGAAGAGAGGGGTGTGGAGAGAGTAAATGGGCAGGGGTTGGCCGAGCCAAAGGCTTGAGGAGTGTGTGAAATGAGGTAGAGGTGGGGGCCTTTTATAAGAGGAGAGGAGGGGCACTTTTGGAAAGTAAAGAAATATTACTTTATTTGAAAATGTGTTTCGGTTTTAAAAGGTCCCACATTGATATAATTAGTGGATAATGTTATAAAGGTTCGAAATCCACCCATCCAATAAGTTTTGGACATGTGTAGTTCATAGATTTTACATTATCTTTCCATTTTATTTTAATCGTTAAATAATGATGTCATCACTGCATCATTATAATGTCATAAATAATTTAATTTATTTAATGTCTAAAAATTATAAAAAATTTACTATGATGTAGGAAATATATTTAGCTTTCCAATGACTGTTTATAATAAAAATTTGGACTTTTATAACCCCACATAAAAATTATTTTAGTAAAACAATTTATGTTAGTGTCATTTTCACTTTAACATTAAATAAAAATATATTAATGTCATTTTCCATCTAAAGTGGATCCATGGGGTCCCCAAGTTGGCCCATGGCTTTTCATGGTCGGCCATGACTCACCCAATAGGTGTAGGACAAGTTTCATGGTGTTTTCACATTTTTATAATATCATTTTTACCTTAAACTACACTAATTACCACTAATCGCGATTAAAAACTTAATAAGGTACTATTCACCGAAAAATTATTTTAATCTCATTGAACCACATTTTACTTCTTAATGACAACCATGTATGTCGGAATTTTGAAAATCAAAACACAATTATAGCAAAATTTCATTTAAATGAAAAATCAGTTTTTCTAAGTACCACTTAGTGGTTTCACTATTCATCAAAAATTGAAGTTTTTCAGAAAATTACCAAAAATTCACCCTAAGATATATTTGATATTCCGAATTCAAAAATGAAGTCTATTTTAAAAAATTCAAAACATATTAGTCACATTAATAAATTTAATAATTAATTCCTGCTGTCAGAGCAAATAGCGTGTTTTTATAAAACAATATGTATCAAAAGATTGACACTAGTTTAAGTCTGATTTCAATGTGAAATTAATTCCAATGGCCACTATTGGATTTAATGGTAAAAATATTTTCTAATTTAACTTTAAAACCATTTCAAAATATTATCTAATCATATAAATAAATTAGATTAAAAAGAGGTTTTGAATTAAAACACAACATTCTACACTATTCATTAAAAAATGAACTTTATCGGAAAAATACCAAAAAATTACACAAAGTAAAATTTGATGTCCCGATTCTTAATAAGAGATTTATTTGGTCCAAAAGAATGTATAAGAGTGATCAAAACTATATTTAATTACAGTTCTCCATTAAAAGGCGATAAGGGAACCTTTAGTGAAAACTAGGGCATATACACCTAAAATTTAATTCTTTCCGTATTTTAAGCCTTTAGCATTTATTGGATAAATGTAAAAACATTAAAAAACATATATAATCATATTTTAGTTATTTATATCCATTCCCGCCATTATAACGGCTACATGTTAACTACCATTTAAAATAATATTATTTTATTATTAGAGTGCAACGTAAGATTCCCAAGAAACTCGTTGTTGCGTGTTGGGTACGCCATCGAGCATAGCGTCCCCATTAAAGTCATATTAATATTTTATTCACAAATATGGATAAATATGAAAATGTCTATTCTTTATTTACCTGGGGTGTTACAGTTTGTGTGTGATATGATTTTTATATCAGTAAAAATAAGTTATAAATTTCATATATATTTTTTATGCATCCTAATACCCAACTGTGAGAGGTGGTAATGTAAAAATGAATGACATCGATTAACGAAAATGTAGTTCACCATACACACAAATGAAGATTTCGTATTCCATTTGATGTCAGTGGTTTTTTTGTAGGTAATTCTGTTTTTATAAAAAAAAATATATTGAATGGAATATAATGGTTTTGTTAAAACATCTGGGATTCATAATAATTTAAAGAGGATGCATAATTAAGAATATAATATTATTTATTGAAGAACATTATCTATTCCTCGGTTGTCCTAGTTATGTTTGAACCAAATCATCCCTATGATAGAATTTGTACAAAAATAATTATTTTATGGTTAGTATATGGGTTTCTGAGAGTTTATAAGTGTAACTACCCAAAACCAGTTGCCTAGTGACAGTGCATTATTTTAATACATTGACATGATTACAAGGAATCATGTCCCGAATGACCGATCAATTTAGGTATATCAGGAAATAAATTACATAGTATAAATTACATTACAATTTTTACATAAAATAAAGCATAAATAATTATTTTAGAAAGACATTATTGACCTAGCATAACACTTCGTATCAATCATGAAACACATTTTGGCATCCTGGGAAAATAAAACATATGAAAGGGGTGAGATCAAATGCTCATTAAGTATAGAAAATGTAGAATTATATTTCATATATATTCATAAACATTTAAGGAATGATAAAAAATTAAAACACAAGACTTTTAAATCATTTTATTCAGCATGATATGGCAATAATAAATCGTATTATTTGATTTAATCATTTAAATGGTTATTCTACTAGCCAAATAGTCACATCTAAGATCCAAAGTGGAACATGGATCTCATATGGATTCATGTTCAAAAATGTTGAAGAATAATTTATATGGGTGGTTGAATCAGTTGTATCCTTTTAACAAATTTTAACATTACGAAACATATACACTTAAAATATTATAGTTCCATACTTATCAAAATTTAGGTAAATAAATTCATTGGAGATATTGAGATGTAACCAAGAAAATCATTATTTATAGGGTTCATCCTTATTTTGAGATCCTACAACCATTCTATAACAACATCTATGGGTAATTGAATTTCAATATTATGATTATCTTACTACAAAATTTGTAAGATCCAATTAGATTTATTATTTCTCTATAATGAAATTATTATAATAAATCCTATTAGTTTTAAAAAAATGTTATAAATGATTGATCGAAAAATATATTTAACTTGTCCTATCTACTTAACAAATGGTCTATTTCAAATATATTTCTAATCCAACCCTGTATGATTTTATAGAGTCTTATGACCCGAGTCTAATATCCTCAATATAATGGAACAATTTTCGATCTCTAAAAGCCTATCCATTCTAAACTAAAAGTATAACAACTCTATGTTTCATAAAAAAATCTTCATGCTCTGAATGATTCAATTAACTAGAATCGCTTTTCATATTATTATGAATTTTATACTATCTGATTCCTTGACTCAAACCCTCTTTCTAAGAACTCATATTCCTCATAAAACAAACTAGTTTGAAAAAATCACTTCTGACATATATTTCAATTCATGAAAATATTCTAACACTAAAATTTCTAAAATTCATCCTTTTTTCTATGTAAGAATAGTAAATTGGTATGATGCAGTGTGAACTTCTATTTATAGGTGAACCATTTTTGAAAAAGGTGAAAAAACAATGACATTTCATGGTAAATAATATTAGAAACATAATAATTCATGTTCATTTGAGATCCATCATTGACCAATACCAATATTCTTCAACTCTTATGATAAAATCTAGAATATTCTTGAATCATCACAACAATTCTCAAATTTTTATTCCTTAAACAATATACAAATCCATTTTGATATACAAAATCATCAATATATAATATTTATATGAATAAATATTCATTAGTTGATACATATAGACCCACAAGAAAATAATACCTATCAATTAGTAGGTATCAATTTTTAAAATCTCTATCCAATAATTTTAATTCTAGATAGTCTCAATATTAAACTTGTTTAGCATTCATATTCTCTTGTTCCAATTTTATTAACAAACATATTATAACATTGATCAATTGAAAACAAAACATTACAATTATAATTGTGATTCTCATAGTTCAATTAAACATGTTCTATATATTTTTAATACTTCTAAATACTTAAATTTCAAAAAATGATTATCTAGTTACAACTTCTACCACTGTAATATTATCAAAATATTAATAATGAAAACTCTTTATATTATATATTCCTAATTTCTCAAAAAATAACTTTATCTTATCAAGATATGTAAAATATAGATCATTATTTGAAGACTTATGAGTGTCAAATTCATGATTTATATCAAGAAATCATCTGAAGGTTCAGTGTCATAAACTCATATTTTGGAAATGTGTCAACATCTTGTTCGATCAAAATATTTTAAATATCTAAATCTTATTTTACATCATACAAATAATATTCTAACAGCATCTACATCTATATATTTTAGATCTGAAGATTTTAATCCAAAAAAATAAAATAAATAAAAATTCCCAAAGCTCAATCATATGATGGCTTCTACAAACATCATCTTACATAATTAATCTATCATGAAATATTAATAACATGAAAAAATTTCAACTCGTCTTATAAATTATTTATTAATGTTATATTAATCCACAACATATAAATTCTAAATAACATTAAAATTCATTTCCATCTTACTCATTGTAATTATCATCAATTTAGAAACATATGACTAAAAATCATTTATTTCCAATGTATTTCATCTTATTTCATACTAATACATTCTCATGAAGGATGAGGGATGTCTTATCTTGTTCTATAATAACCAAGACACTATAAAAATGGATCCAATTTTTATATTATTACCATGGTATTGAATACAAGTAATAACATCTCTATAGAATAAATAGAATAATAGAATTGGTATCTGAGATACATATATAATTTCCATATTAAATTTAAATCAATTCTCTATAATATAGTTTTATTTTATGATTTTAATGATTACCTCTAGAATATCCTTATATATCAACCACTAAATAATCCATGTTATCCTTAAAAAATAAAACATATGAATGGGGAGAGAAAAAATTATCATTAATGGTTATAATAAATTAAAATCTATGAATTACCAAGGAGTAATCAATATATAATGGTAAATAACCCAAAAAATTTCAATTTAATAATTGACTTCAGCATATTATGGAAGGAATACATGATTTCTAAAGACTTTCTAATTAATCATCACATAACCATTGATATTGCAACTAATTGAATAATCATATATAATTTCAATAAATGTATTCCTAATGTGGGAATGAATAATTACTGACATAATAGTTATAATATAAAGTCATTTTACAGGATTGTTACATATAATACCATTCACATGAATATTTAAATTTATTAATTTCAAACCCATCATGATTGGCCAAGTCATTTTTAATTATCATTCACAAGACTGATACAATCATGACCATTCATGATACAACATAAAAATATGGGTTACAAACTCCTAGGGTGTTGAAAACTAATTTATTAACATGATAAATATTTATTCATTTTGGATCTATCTACATAGGGACCATTAAACAACATAGTAATTATAATATATTCCTTGTATTACAGGGGTGTAACAATTCCATTATAAACATTCATAATAAGAACTGATATATTAATTTTTAATAAGTATTCCAATCGAATTAATAAAATCATAAACCATGTAGATATCGATAGATCATATTTTTATTTTCACATAAGGACATTTACGAGTTATGGTAATTGATGAATATAAATACCATAAGAATTACATTAAAAGTATTTGGGATGAAATTATTGTTTTTATTTTGAAGATTACAAAAACGTTTGAAAATACTA
The DNA here is from genome assembly GCA_963277665.1 of Viscum album. Lineage (NCBI taxonomy): Eukaryota > Viridiplantae > Streptophyta > Magnoliopsida > Santalales > Viscaceae > Viscum > Viscum album. Next base: position 695,022,571 of record OY728152.1, read on the forward strand.
TCATTTGAAAATCAATTTTAATAAAGTATAAACTTTTAGAATATTAGGGAAATAATTTTCAATAAAAAAATAATTATAATTTTGTAGATAGATCTTCAATAAAATTACATTCATGAAAATTAAAAATTTGATACATTCCAATAATGGAAAAAAGTCAATTCTTTTCTCACTATAAAAATTATAGGAATGCGCCTTGTTCAGAAAAATGTACGAAAATTCCTTTAATTTATTTTGTAAAAACCAAAAAGGTATTTTTTTTAAAAACATCTAAAAATTATTTTTAAAATGTGAAAATACATATAAAAAAATTAATACTTTTTTTATAATAGTAAAAAAATCAATTATTTTTTAGAAAAAATGTATTGGAAGAAGATGGATTTTCACATTAAAAGATAAATGAAGTCATAATTTCTTATATAGAAATCATTAATTAATTTACGTACTAAATAGTAGAAAATGAATTTATATATTGATAATAAAATGAATAACTATATTTTAACAATATTAAAGGGTTTTATTATGAAATTTTCAAATAATTCCCTTCTACCGAAATTCAATAATAAAAAATCACAGAAAGAATAATTTTATGAAGTAAACACATATAGAGATTATAAAATTTAATTAAGAATATATTCAATATAACAATTATGTATTTAAAATTTAAATCAACACAATTGTATTTGAAATTTAAGGTAATTAATTTTCACTATTGCATTAATCATTGAATGCAAAAATCAATTAAAATGAACATTAACCCAATAATTGGAAATTACATCATGAAATCACTTACCTCACACATCCAGTTGATTTAAAATTATTAATAATCATTTATAGTGGAAATAAAAAATATATTTTCCTAAACCATAATCATATTACTATTTATATTATTATATGTATTCCATTAATAAGGTATTATAAGTTGATCATTAATAATAATTAAATATATTAATTGTTTTGGGTGTTAATATTTCTTTTTATTATGCCTTTCATTTATTAATGTTCCACTTCTTACACATATTACCGTGTTTAATCATCTAATGTATAATAATCATGACATGATTAACATATTATTACCTAAATTTTATTTTTGAAACCATTCGATATATGTGTTTATGAAAACTGTAGAATGTTACAATCATTGAAACGATAGTTCATACATATGAATGAGTAACGTTTCCATTTCTCAGTTATTATTATAGAAAGAATTAAATTCACATATAATATTTCTATAATGATAATAATATCATAATATCATATATTATTTAATTATATATATCATCTTTGTTGTGTGGTGACGAAAAATGACTCACATCTCATTGTGATGGTGGTAGTCCACAAGTACACAACAAATTTGATCAACTATATGTGAGTGAAAAAATAGGAAATAAAATTATATATTATGATAAAAAAATTATAAATATTTCAAAATTAACATATATATATATATGATTTTTATATATCCTAAAATAAATAAATTTATCCTTATCAACGTCCATATGAAGTGTTATGGAATTATGAACCACGACGCTTCATGAGGCAATTTTCTGTTGTACAAATGAGTGATGTTATCTTATATAATATTCAAGGAAAAATAATAATATATGTAAATATATAATATATAATAATTATATATGTACTATATGTTTTAAATATCATATATTTACATTATATGATTCATAATACCCAACTGTGAGAGGTGGTATTGTTAAAATCAATGACATCGCTTAATGAATATGGTATTTCACCATACACAAAAATGAATATTTCGTATACCATTTGATGTAACTGGTTTTCATTGTATTTAATTACATTATTATAGAAACATTTTATTATATTTAATATAATGGTTTTGTTATAAAATATATTTTTTATAATAATTTATAGAGTAAGTGTATTAAATAGTACAATTTTGTTTATTGAAGAACATTATCTATTCCACTTGTATCCTTGTTATGTTTGAACCGAATCATCAAAATTAAAAAATTTGTACAATAATAATTATTTTATGATTTTTATATGGTTTTAAAGGACATTATATGTATAACTAACCAAAATCAGTTACCTAATGATGGTGAATTGTATTAATTCATTGACATGTTTACAGAAATCAAGCCCCAAAGGACGAATCAGTTTAGCGGTATTAGAAAATATATTACATAGTGAACACTACATTACTATTTTTTAGATAAAATACATCATACATAATACTTTTAAAAATACATTATTCAGTTAGAATAACCCTACCTATCAATCATAAAACACTTTTTGGAATCCTGGGAAAATAAAACATAAGAAATAGGTGTGATCAGATGCTCATTAAGGATAATCAAAATAGAAAAATCGGTCATAAATATGTAAAAACATTTAAGGAATAATAAAAAATTAAAACACAAGACATTAATTAATTATATGCAGCATGATATGGAAATAATAAATCAAATAATTCAATTTAATCAATTAAAGGGATATTCTACTATATGAATTGTAACTTGTAAAATCAATAAATAATCCATAATGAAGGAATGCACAATGTCAGATATCATAAACAGTACTTCAAGGACTTTTATCCATACCATACAAATATATTCTATCAAGGACTTGTACCAAGAATGTATTATGTCTCATGAAACCAAGTGATTCATCGAGGCGATATAATGGGCCACGCCCATAACATACTAAGTCCAATACATTCCACATATGAAATGGATGAAACATAACATAAAAATTCGTATTGAAACTATCATATGAAATGATAATACATTATCCCTAAACCGTAAATGATATAAAAATAGCTCATCCAGAATAAAACATATCAAAAAACATAAATACATTATGGAAGAATGTATCACAATAAATCAACTTCAAACAAGCATAAATTCCAATAATGTATGATGAAAGATATGAAAATAACATAATATATTCATTAAAATCTCTACGAGGGAAATATCCATTTTGCATTATATCATTTAAAAATGTTTAAATTTTAAAATAAATCAATTGTTTAGAAAATAACCTAGTATAAATTTAAGGGGAAAATATAAATAATAAGGTGACATAATAGTGGAAAATATCATCAGGTTCCATATAAGTTAAATAACATTCTTTCCTTAATTGGTCGAAAAGGTCATAAAGTACCTCATTTGGAAAATTATCCAATGATTCCATTCAAGAAAATTATAATATTTCAAATATGTGTCAAATGAATTTATACATCCGTATAAAAATAGTAATACATTTTATGAAAAAAAATTTGAAACATGGACCTAGATGATAATGATGTCCCATTAAATACATGCATATCAACAACCTCAAATAATAATGGGATTATGAAATTAACCCTTACATTAGGTCTGATACACTCCATAATTTTTTGAAACTCATATACAATGTTTTTAATAATATTACTATATTATATATAAATCATAATAAAATTTATGATATCATATATTATTATTATATGATTTTATGTTACCCATTTAGTAAAATTTCCATGTTAATGAAACATTTAATGTAATAATATCTTTGTTTATCATAAGGGTTTTGAAATTTTATTCTTGATTATAATATAAAGATTATATTTAACATCCTTCTAAAATGAATGACATGATTTATATATCATAAATATTTTGTATATTAATATATTTAATATATAGATCAGTAAAATGGAACACATCGTTTATGGATACAGAAGGCAGTACGTACACACGAATGATGTTTCTATTTTCTTATCGTATTGAATGGATATAAGTGAATTAAATATATTTATATATAAATATAAAAAATCCCAGTAGAATTATTATATCATATACTTCATTCTTTTTAATAATATTTATACTTAAAATCATACTTGGATGGTGAACATGGAATATGAGTCTCATCACGTCATGGAGATAGAAAGATGTACGTACGTACGGGTGACGATAGCATTTATTTAATGGATAAATGGTATTAGATTTTATTTAATATGAATTTTAAAATAAAAATATGATTTTTTTAAATTCATTAAATTCATCATTATAACCATAGAAATAATGTTCACATGAAAAACAATTTACACCACGACGTCTATATGTACGTTGTACCTATGCATGGTGATATTTTTTTAGTAGGATAGGTAAAATGAAGAATATTGTTGACCCATAATTATAATAGCATCTCATTATGTGTATGTTACAATAGTTATTATGTATGTATGGAAGCAACAGATAAAGGGGAGGTATAATAAGAAAAGAACAGTGAAATAGGTGAAAAAACAATATCATCTTTTCGGGTGTCTCCATTAGATTTGCACGAAAGGACTTTATAAGATGTATTTCATCCAAATTATAGACCTCTAGGATGAATGTATGTATGTTTAATAGAGTAATGGTTAGGTTTTGTTCGAATAAAAATGATTTATATGGGTTAGTTTAAGAAAATGGGAGGTTACCTTTTAAAATAGAGGTGAGGGGAACATTAGAAAAAATCGTGAAATTTTAATTTATTATAATATGATATTCGGTTGATAATATGTAAAAAATGATTTATTTAGAGTATAAGATGATTATGGGTCAAAATAAGATCAAACATTAGAGTTTGAACGTGATTAGTTCCTAAAATTAACCTTGTCATTTATAATTAACTGCTAGTTAAATAGTTTAACTCTTACCATGTATTCGAATTTTTTTACTCTATATGGTTAATATAGTTTACATGAAAAGATAGGTGAAATAAAAAGTGGATAATTACTGTCAATTGAAACATTATATATTTAATTGGTGAGAATCCAAAAATTTATCAATATTAAATAATTTAACAAAATAGTAATTTTTTAAAACTCATTTATGTCAATTTTGACACGATTTCGTAATTTATTTTTTAAAGCTGTAAAAAGTATATTTCTTCCACAAAAATGTATTAAATAAAAAATAATACAAATTAATAAACCATAAAATTCATTCATGTCCATAAAATTTCTAAATATCATTTATTTTAATATCATTAATATCATTTTTTGATTCCATCATTAATAAGTCAAACACTATATCATTATTGTGACATAAATAATTTCAATTCTTATAGTATAAAAATATAAATAAAATAAAATGATTTATTAAATATATTTATATTCCTAATTAATATTTATATTCAAATTTATTAATTTTATATCCCTATATTAATATTCATTTTGTAAAAAATGCTAGTTTTTGTTATATTTCTCTTTACATTAAATTTATTCTTATAACAAGTCATTATCATACCGAAGTGGATCAATGAGGTCCCAAAATAGACCAAAGGATTACCATGGTCATACATACGTCATTAAAAATAATTAATACATGTGTTATGGTAGTTTTATATTATTATAACATTATTTTTTACCATTATTTACCCGATTTACCATTTTACCATGACAAATAAAAAAACATATGAAAGGTAATAATCATAATGCCCAAAAAAATAAAAGTTACTATTTACAAAAATTTTTACCTTTTTATTCCAAAAATTTAATCCATTATTCCAAATTCAGAAAACATAACTTTCATAAATAAATTTAAATTTTTTTCTCATTGTTAAAACCAGAAAGCGGGTTTTTATGAAATCAAAAAAATAAAAAATTGACATGTGTTTAAATAAAATTTAAATGAGAAATTACATTTAGTTTCCATAATTATATTGAATTATAAAATAATAATCCAGTTAAAATTTATAACCATTTAAAAATACAATCTAACTTTATATGTAAATTACATGAAAATACAATTTTGAATTAAAATGTTGTACTATTCACTACTCATAAAAAATTTAATGTTTAAATAAAAATAACACAAATTGACCCTATTCTAATATTGATATTAAGGATTAAAAATTGAAGTATTTTATAAAAAAAAAATTAAAAAAATTTAAAAATGTTGTTAATACTATTCATAACCATTTTTTAAACAACTAGTTTGATAGGTCGTGGCGTGCTCTAACTCGGTGTTATATTCATCGCATGCTAATGAATTATTTTAAAAAATGTGTACCATATATTCTTTTGGTGTTACATTATTATCTTATTCAAATATTACATCCAAAAAAATAATCTAATTATTGATAACATGCGGTTTGACATTTCAAACTATCTTTTTTGAAATCCCCCATCGAAAAATAGATTATTGAGACCTCTATTTTATATCTATGAAAGGTAACAATGAATGTTACCAGGAATAACACAGACTATGGTTCCCTGTAAATAAACAATGATATAAAATAAAATTTTAACCACCATGTTCTGATGAAGTGTGATATAAAATATTATTATGATAATTTTTACAATATAAAATCTATAAATCCATGACGATCAAAATGACACTTTGATATATCATAATTAAAACTACCAGGAAATTTTTTTTGGTTTCCAATCCCCTTCACCAAAAGTTTAAGAACATGAGGAAATAATAATAAATTATTTCAATATAATATAATCAATTGTCATGCATTGAAAAATTTCCACGTCATCTCATATTCAAGGAAATGTGGATGATTTTTTTATTTGACAAGGGTTGGAATTTAATGTGATCTATAAATATAATGATAGGTCATTCCAACTCTCTCAAAAAAATTCATGAGTTATTACATATGAATGAGTCCACCTATACTGATATAATAAATTAATCAAACAAACATCAACATAAATAAAACATATACAATCCATAAACTGATAACTTTACAATCCTTACAGAAACTGAAAATATACAAATTTAGAAAGACGTGAACCAAATCGGTTTTGCATTTATCTCCCATATCTCATAGTGAATTTCTTGGATATAACATTCCAATCATGTGAACACCTTCATCATGTATCCTCTTAATTCATGGTTACAACTTATATTATCATATATACTAATTAAAAAAAGATAGTTTCCATATTCCAGAACATTGTGTATTATTTCATAAGTCCAAAAAATTACAATTCATCTATGTTAACATAACTCTATTACAAAAAAATCCTAAAATAGTTCTCAAGAAACTAGCATAATCCAATATAATTATTCAAATCCAATATATCTTTATACAAACATTATTATCATAACTTAAGAAAACGTTTATGGGTTATATATACAATAATTATATTTTATCTAAATATAATCTTACCCTTAAATCAATTTAATTGTCTATTATAGATTCTCTACATATTCTTGAATGTCCACAGTTAAAAATAAAATGAATAATGCTTATATAAATCACATAGTTCATGGATCCAAATACATAAATACAATAATACATCCAATTTAATGGTTGGAATGTAATAGTTTCTTCCATTTATTAGATGTAGATTCTTATGTATGGGTATTGTGTTTGGTAATTCCCATGATTTCCACAGAAGAATCATTGAACTCCATAACAATTGGACACTCTATGACCCTTTTTCCCATAGAGATAACATCTTATTATCCATTTGATCTAGTCCTCAAGTTCCTTATTTCCTTCTTATTGACTTGTATGAAACCAAATAATATTTACTTTATTAATCTTAAAATTGAATCATTTTTTAAAATTTATCATCATATAACGCAATGTTCTAGGAAAGTCATCAAATATAACATTGATAATCATATAACAGGAATCCTAATTCGGCATAATCTGTAGATCTATATCTCTATTCATTATTAAATTTTTTTCTCAAAATCACCATATTTTCTATCAAACTCAATTTTAATCTAATTCACTTAGGTTTCCTCCATTATTTAATACCAAAAAGTTCATGGGGAAAAATAAATATCATTGAAGAAAATCACATAATAAACGAATGGTACTTTCTATATAGAACATCTTAGGATTAATCAATGGTTATCCATTATCATTTCAAAAATTCTATGGTGTTCTTATATTCTTATCCTTAATGTATATCGTCATTTTATGATCCCTAATATATGGTATCTAAATCTATTTCTAAGGTTGTAAATAAACTTCAATTGATATCAACAGTAATTTTCGAAACTTATTGCTCAGAGTCAGTAAATTCTTTTTATATACTTTAATGATTACAAGGATTCAAGTCCCAATAGACTAATCATTTTAGCAGTCATGGAAAATATATTGAATATATGAACTTTAAATTATAATTTCCAACATAAAATAAAAAATAGATAACCATATGAGAACTCCATTATTTCCCTATATTAACCCTGATTGTCAATCATAAAACACTACTTGGAATCATGGGAAAATAAAACATAAGAAAGGGGTGGTCTCAGAAGCTCAGTAAGGATATAAAATATAGCATAAGTTATCAAAAATAATAATAAACTTTAATGGAAATGTACAAAACTAAAATAGATGTCTTTTAAAACATTTTATTCAATATAATATGGAAATAATAAATTAAATAATTAAATTTAAATAGTCATAGATAAATAATAATATTCTAATATTCACATGTAAAATCAATAACTAATCACATAATGAAGGAATACATAATTTTGGACATCATAACCACTACTTCAAGGCCTTGTTCCCACACCATACACATATATTATGTCATGGCCTTATTCCATGTCACGGGTTTTCCCATGATACCTACCTATGCATGGAGGGTATATAAATGGCCTCGCTCATCACATTCTATGTCCAATAGATTCCATATATTAAAAAGGTTAAAACATGACATAAACATTTGAATGAAAACTAACATATGAAATGTTAATACATTAACAAAAAACAATTAATGGATTAAAAATAGAAGAGTACAAAGTGGAAGGAAAAAAATATATACAAGAAAGGAATCAAAAATAATGACATAAAACATTAAAAGTAGAATATAGAATTTATAATCTGGAGAACATATATATATATATATATATATATATAATGATGCATGATACAAATGTCTAGAATAACAGCCGAACAAATCACAATGCTGGAATACAACAGTGCAAAACCAATGTGCAAAAGTAATCAGATAAACTTCTCAACATCGCAAGACCCAGCTTAGTTCCATGCTCTCCATAGCCACATAAAATCAATAACATGATGTAGAAGGGGCCTTTCCCTTATCTATATATACAACAATATATTAATTTTTGTGCCAAAAAGCACTGCCCAAATAGGGTGTGAGATTAAATCCTATTACGAAACCACCCTAAGATTTGTGGCTAACAGTTAGTTAATATTTTGAAGGTAAAGGTACAGAAAACACTAAACAAGAATGGGCTCAGTAATAAATACTCCAAAATTTCAATATCAATCAATATTTAACCAAATAGCTAAACCTCAAACTAGTAACTCTCTGGTATGTACTCACATCCATCCAGTATGTTACTACCTAATAATTAAAAGAAATCCTCTAGGTACTACACTCAGTCTAGCCCCTCTGGTTTAGTTATAAGAATATAATAAGACACTCTGAGGAAGCCCTCACTGTCAACTCCACTTATTGTCAAAGGAAAAACATGACTCTCTGAGGAAGATCACACAGTCAATTCCTCGTATACACTATGGTTGTAAAGGACTCTCTGAGGAAGCTCAGACCATCAATTACCCCTATAGCACTGTGTTCTAAGACGCTCTCAGGAATCTAACTCAGTCAATTACCCTTATAACCCAGGTGGATCAATTAAAACAAAGACTATATGAGGAATATCACTAGGTCAATTACCCTTATAGTCTAAATAAATCAAGGACACATTAAGGAATGTCACTCGATCAATTACCCTTATAGAACCAAGTTGTTCTAGGATCATTGTGGATGGTAACTCTGTCTAACCCCCATATAGAAAAATTTTCTTAAATAATCTCTGAGGAATCTCATTCGGTGAATTACCCTTATAGTTTTCTACACTAGGTTCTCACAGCCCTGTGTAGTTCAATGACCATAATAGTGCAATATTCCCAAACTAGACCTACAATAATACTTTTCCAAACAGTCTACAACATAAGAAGAATGTCAGAATACAATCTCTCTATCCTAAAACCACAGGCATGGAAAAAAGGCAAGGCACCCAAACTGGCTAATCATGACCAAATGGTCGTAACAGAATATGCAAGGGAAATACATCCAAATCATAAAAAAAATCAATATTCAAAAAACAGGGGTTAAATGGTAATCACTCAATACCACGCTCAAGGGTATGGGTGTAATTTCACATAATACTCAAATACATTGAATGAAAGTCACAAACCACCTACCTCGGGGTAAGGAGGTTGCTATGTTTGAACCTCAAAGCTTGAATCTCTTTAGAACGACGTAGATCTAATAAAATGTATATAATGTTCAAACCAAGATAAATTATAAATGAAGGGGAATCAGGAAATGAGACTACAGTTGATTAGAAAACTAACCGATGTGATTCCAACGCAACAGATAGTGTTTAATTCAGAGGAAAGATGGAGGTTTAGGCGTTGGTCTAAGATCTACGGTCGTACAGATACTATTAGATGAACGAGACCTTGATGTAGGTGGTTCTGTCAATCAAACATGAACCATGTGTGTTTAATCAAAAAAGAATGTACATGACATATACTTTTGAAGAACACGGTTTGTACTCGCCTTTTCTATACTCCGTTTTAAGTAGGCTCCAAGTCACACCCACACGGCTGTGTGTGTGGCTACTACACGTCCAACACAAGGCCTCCTACGGTATGGAATTAGAAGGTCTGTACTCATAAAGTACAGGGTGTCTACTAATAAAATATATATAATTTCATCTTATTCTAAAAAATGACCAGGAATGAAAAAACATACCTGAAAAGAAGGTCTGAGAAGTTATGTCGTACGCATGCATGAACGTTGTTTCCGTTTCCACAACTTATTGAATGTAATCAGGTGAATGAAATAAGTTTTTGTTTGTGTATCATCCTAGTAGAATTATTATATCATTTATATAAAACATAATCATAATTTTAGTTCTTATAATCATTTTTGGATGATGAACATGGAAAATGATTCTCATCGTGTCGTGAAGATGGTAATCCGTATGTACACACGAGAGACGATATAATTTCATTATTAGTTAAATGGTATGGAAATGTAAGAAATATGAACTTTATAGAAACAATATAATGTTATAATTACTATTTACATCCAATATATTCAATTTTATACCTCTAGAAATAATGTGTACATGAAAAAAAACTTATCCCACGATGTATAGGCGGTATGTCGTACGTACGCATATTGATATAATTTTTTTAGGATGAGTAAAATACAGAATATTGTTTTACCATAATTAAAATAACATTTCTTCATGTGGAATGTTCTGGAGTTATTATTTTATTGTGGAAACAAATGAAAAAGATGAAGGGTAAGAAAAAATAACATTGAAGGAGGTGATAAAACTATTAAATCTATTTAGTTGTCTCTTTATAATTTTCCCAAAAACACTCTATAGAATGGGTTTCAACCCAAGGATATGCCTCTAGGATAATATGAGTGTGGTTTGGAGGAGTAATTTTCTTGGTTTTGACAATCCAAAAGGCTTTAGGGGTGAGATTTAAATTTAAAGGTAGGTGCACATTAACAATTGAGGTGAGGGGAACCTTAGGAAAAATCATGAAATATTAATTTATTATAAAATAATTATTGGTTTATAATTGCCGATGTTATTTAATTAGTAGGATATGAAGAGGATGGGTCTAATTACTCTCAATTAATAGGTTTTAGAAATTTATATATTATAATATTAAGCTTATCTATTTTTTTAAAACCATAGTTAAATAGTATTACTCTTACTCTGTCTTCTTATATTATGACACCAAATGGTTAATATAGTTACTATTAGATGACAAGAGAAGTAAATGTTTATCATTAATGAAATATTTTACATTATATAAGTCATTTTTATGAATCATATTTTTAGTACGATTATATCATTTAATAAATATGTATTTCTTTTAAAAACTCATTTATGTCAATTTTTATACTATTTAGTAATGGATTTATTTAATGTCATAAAAAGATGATTCCATCAAACCAAAGGAATTATCTCAGATAATATATACCATAATCTTTTCAAAAAACTATCCATGGAATAAAAAAATTCAAATTAGATTTATTTTAATACTAATAATATCGAATTTTTGATTCATTCATTAATAAGGATAACACTAAATCATTATTTTTCCATAAATAAATTAAATTTTTAAATGCATACAATTTTTAAATAAAATAAAATGATGATTGAAATATTTTTTATTTATAATTAATATTTATAGTCAAAGTGATCATTTATATAACCCTATTTTAAAATTGTTTTAGTAAAGTCTTCATGTTTATGTTATATTTCTCTTTATTTTAAATTAATTCTTATAACATATCATTATCACACATAAGTGGCTCCACGAGGTCCCAAATATTCCCAAGGATTCCCATGGTTAGAAAAATATCATCCAATAGAATTAATACATGTGTTATGGTACTTTTATATGATGAAAATAATATTTTTACTCTTAATTACCAGATATAGCCTTTAACCATGGTAAATATAAATAATTACAGAAGTTACTATTGATACTCTCCAAAAAATAATAGGTCTTTATTTTAAAAAATATGGTTCTTTTGATTCCATATATTAAATACATTTTTCCAAATAAAATACCCAGAATTTTCTATAATTAATTTAAAATTACTTCCCTTTGTGAAAACAATAAAATGATTTCTTAAGATGTAACAAATATTAAAAGAATGACTTGTGTTAATATATAATTTCAATCTGAAATTACCTAAAATGACAATAAATTTATTAAATTATAAAATATTAGTCCAATTAAATTTTTTCACTTATTAAAAAACAACATAACTATATAAATAAATTTTATGAAAATGAATCATTGAATTATTTTGAATTATTCTTATGTATTTATAAATAATTAATTGTTTTCTAAAAAATAAATTATTTCACCATTAGATAATTTAGATATGATGACTTTAAAAAATTTCGGTTATTTTAACAAATAAAATTACAAAAAATAACCAAATTTGTTATCACTATTCATAACCTCATTTTATACTGCTTGTTTTATAATTTGTGGTGTGATCGTACTCGATGATGCGTATAACAAAAACTATTCCATTATTAAAAATGAAGCTTACCATGGATGTTTGGGGTGTAACAATTTGAGTACATATTGGCTGAGCCTATGTTTTTAGGTCATAAGTAGAGATAACATGTGATGAAATTTTATAATTGTGGTGAGTGGCCCAATTATGTATATTTTGTATTATAAAGATTCAAAAATAACCCTTTTTTATCTTGTAATATTATTCAAAAATGACCATTATCGATAATATTACATACAAGGTAAAAATATAAATATCTAATTAATTATGTAAATGTTTTTTGGTCATTGTAAACACATATTTTCTTATTTTAACCCCTCTTTCAAAATAAATGCTAACCTTAAATGAGATAAATGATTTTTATTTCATTCAATATACATTTTGTTATAAAATTATTTTGAAATTATATGAAATCATAAAATATTTTCCATCCATATATGGAAAAAATTACTCCAACATTAATTCATATAAATTGAAATAATAAATTTTAAATTAATCACACAGTTGTTTTTACAAAAGTGTTTTTAAAGAGAAAATGATAAAAAAAATAAACAATGTTATTATATCAATTTGTAATATGACATTGATTCTGTTGACCAAAATTATAAAATTGATATAATATTGAACAAGTTTTACTTAAATACCATTTTAAAATAAATATAAATATTATAATCCATTTTAATCAAAATACATTTTTCAATTAAAATACATTATTTTTCACGATTCATTACAAATTGAAATATATCAAATAAATCAAAAAAAATATCCGAAAGGTAATTATAATATTCAGATATCAAAAATTATGTTTATATTATGAATATTTTACCTAAAATTTCTGAAAATAAATTTTATGTTATTTGTCACAACGCTATTAAATTGTCTTTTAGAAAAAAAATTCTCATTAAAAGAAATTTTCAAATTTAAATGAGTTCTATTTTATTCATAATAAATTAAAAAAAATATTTTTTATTATTTATGATTCACTATTAATAACCTTAAATGTAATGTAAAGGATATAACATTTATTTTAAATAATTAAATTTCAAAAATCATTCATAATTCTTTAATACTTGTTGTTGTATATAACGATTGATAAACGGACGGTAGCACGTCATGCACAGTGAACCCATTCATGCTTGTAAGAAAATCTATTGAACATATTTCTTTTATTTTAGAATAAGTATATCATAATGTTTTTGGGAGTATGATTTTATTATATACTAAATGTCAAATGTTGCATATGTTATCGAATACAATGATCATATATTAGAATTTTAGAGTATATCATTATCCCCAACATTAATAAATTTCTTCCCAACAATTTCAACGTGATTATGGTAATCAGGGCTTTGATATTAGAAAATATTGTAAACTCACATAGTTAGAAAAAATTGAATAAAATATCTTCCAAATTGGAGATGAATGGAAGTGTAATGGTCATATAAAATAACATAAATCTAGGATTTTTACGTGGAGAAATTTAGTTATGGGTGAATATGTGTACAATAATAAAATGTTTCAAATAATTTGTAGAGTTATTCAGGTCGTTGATCATTTGAAAGTGAGTGATTATTTGAATGTTAAGGGATTGAAAACTGTAAATCTATGATGATTTAAAAGTGGTTTTGTTTTGTCCAATATGAATGTAATAGAATTACATTTTTTTCAAAAATCATATCCTAAAGACGATGAATAATTTTATGATATTAGAATATATGAAAATATATATACTTGATACATTTCTATTTCATAATAATAATTTCATACTTTGGTGGTTTTAATCAATTTTAAATTAATCACTTACTATAAAAAATCAATATCCATAAATGAAATTGTTAAATTATATAGAACTATAACTCACTTTTAATGGATCCAAATATACATTAAAGAGTGAAAATTACATCCATATATATATAAATATTTTAAAAACTATAATGGTTATCACTTGTTATCCGATATAATGCATTAGTCTCTTTAAAATCATATGGTATTATATATAAACCACTAAGTCAAAGGTTAATCTTTATAATCCTCCAAAACATTAGAAATAAGGCCACAATATTTCAAAAACGAATATATAATTAGTGTAATGACCCGTAAAATTCAAGGAAAATTTTTCTTAATTTTCTTTGGAATTTTTCAATAGCGCGGTTTCTGACGGAACCTGATTCCGAGGCCCGGAGTGCCCGGAATCAATTTACGAAGTTTGGCTCGGATACATTCAGTGAACGAATGAGCGGAAATTTCTAACTTCTGATCCGGTGCTCGGAATTGAAATCCGAGGACACCGAAGAACTATCAGCGCCAATATTCGCTTAAGGAGACCTTTTCCGAAGTTGCGTTTATTGCGGGACGAAAGTTAGTTTTTGGGAGAATTATAAAAAGTTAAATAAAAATGTGGAACACTTTTTATTTTTCTTACTTGTTGGTTAACACCTCTCAAAGGAAGCTAAAGTTGGGACCCACATCCACTTAACCTCCCTTGGGATGATTAAGTGTGGTGGGGCCCACAGGAAACCCAACTTTCCATCTCCTCTCAAAACTCCCTTAACTCCCCTTTAAACTGATCTTGAAAACTTAGCTTATTAATTAGGTTGAGTTGTTTAATCTTTTTCAAACCTTTGAATTTCAAAAGGTTTGGTTGAGTAAATAAAATAAGCTCTTAGCTTATTTTATTTGGATAGAATTCTCTAGCCTCTTGAGAGATTTGAATCCTTCTCCTTCTTCTTCTCCAAGCTTGATGAAGAACGTGAAGAACCTTCGAGCTCCGACGAAGAACGCCGCTCCTCCCTTCTTCATAGCCGATTGTATTCGAAGATCGACGACGCCTTCCGTGTCAACGAAAGGGAACGCCACTTCCTCCTCGAACTTCCTTCGTCGGCTTACGAAGATTTGCCAACGACGTACCCCTTCGGACGTACCTCTTCGTCATCGGATTTGACGAACGATTACCGCGACGCCCGACCTCCGCGACGTCGTCTTCCGCAGGTCGTAGACGATCTTCGAACTTGAACCCAAGGTAGGGGTTTGTTGTGGTTTATTTCCTTACTCTCGTTCTTGGTTCTAGAATGATAATTTTTGATTAAATATTTAAGAGTTATCATCTAACGAGAGGGGGGTCGGACCACACAAACACGACCGAATTCCCCCTCCTTTGTTCTTGGTTATTTATATAATCTTGTGATGAAGGAGAAGGCGTGGTGCCGTCGCACCACGCGGGAATCGCCCGACTTATTTACGCGACGTCGTCGCGTCGCGCCACGGGAAGTTTATCATGAACGCGATGCCAATGCGCCACGTCAAAGGGAATCGAAGGCGCCGCGGCCGGAGCGGGGCCACAGCGGAGGGGCGCGGGGCCGTCGCACCGCGCCGGACGACGAACACCGCGGCCGGTTCCGGGCCGCTGCGAGACGGGAAGACCGGTGGCTCGCCGGGCCGCCGGTGTCGGAAGCCGGAAGGGGACCGGCATTGCCGGTCCATTGAAGAAGAACCGGCCGACCAGGTGGGCCGGGCGGAAGGGAAAAACCGGGGGAATTTAATTCCCCCGGCCATCACAAATGCCCCCCCATTTATGAGGGGGGGGGGGGCAGTTTCATTAGGGGGGGGGGCAAGCGACCCCCCGGTTTTCTTCAAAGCAGACCCCCACGAGGGGGGGGGGGGGGGTTCTCCAACGGCGCGGCTAAAAGTCGCGCCGCCAGTTGGGAAGCGGGGGTCATGCCCCCCGCGCGCTGCACCCGTGCGGCGCCAGGCCGCGCCGCCGCCGGTCGGGCCGCGCCGCCGTGCCGGACCGCGCCGCCCCGCCACCGCGCCGCCGCGCCGCCGGCCGGGTCGGCCCGGACCCGGACCCCCCGTTTTCGAGACGATTTTGGTCTTTTGGCCATAACCTGAGCCACAGACTTCCGATTGGTGAACCGTCAGCGGAAATGCGATCCTTTGATTGAGACAGTCGTTTCGGTATATCTCACTCAAAGTTTCGGAATACTTTGAGTTCGGCCGGGTTGGTTCGTCCACGAAACCAACCGGGCCTTCGGAGCGGAAACTCTCATATATTGAGCAACGGACGTCCGATTGACGTGTCGTCAGCTTTGTTGTGTTCCTCTTAGTGACACAGATCTTTTGGCATACTCCGCCCGAGGTTTGGACGCAGGTGGAGTACGGTCGGGTTGGTTTTACCTTAAAAACCAACCGGGCCCCTAGGACGAAAAAGTCAATAACTCTCAGACAGGGCGTCCGATCGACGTGCCGTCTGTTGCGTTGAGTTCCAGTTGACGATGCGGATCTTTTGGATACATCAACTCTAGACTTTGTGACAGTTGATGTATCAGCCTCTCAGCTCGTGGAGCGGCCCCTCCGAACGAGCTTGCTGAGTGCGGGAACCCTACTGTTGGTTGCGACTATGACTACTACTGCTACTGCTACTGCTACTGTTACTGTGACTGCGACGACGACAGTACAGAGATCCTTTTTGGATTCGACGACGACGACTATAGCAGTCAATGATCCTACGTGGATCAGTGCTACAGGTCCTGTGTGGGCCCGATCCTGTGTGGTTCTGATCCTGTGTGGGTCTTTGCACTCAGCGGTCCTGTGTGAACCAGCGCCTACAGGTCCTATGTGGGCCCGATCATGTGTGGGTCTTTTGTGGGGGTTAGTTACCTATCGATCCTTCGTGGGTCCGACGAGTTAGATGGATCAGAAATCATCTTTATCATCTTTCAAAGAAGTATACCTGTGTGAGCTGAATCCAGTTGCTTTCCTGTGTGGATTGTGTTGTGCTATCCTGTGTGGATTTTGTTTTTCTTTCCTGTGTGGAATACGTTTACTTTCCTGTGTGGACTGAGTTGTACATGGGCTCGGAGGATGGAGCGTGTTGGAATTGATGACTTAGGTATATGTATGGGCATATACCTAAGCAGTGTCGGTTGTTACTTCGTGTTGTATCTCACCTTTGTGGTTTATCCTTTGTGGATTTTGGGAGACCTTCAGGGGTCTCGGGGTCCCTACTGAGTAGCTTATACTCACCCCTGCACAGGCTATGCCCGCACTACGTTGTGTTGGTTGTAGACGACGGACAACGTTGATCTTGGATGAGGCTTGCAGAGCAGGACGGTACCTGGAGGTGGACCACTGGGCGGGACGTACTCGGAGTGGACAGCGGGACCCGAGGAGCTGTGGGGCTATCTGTACTCACCCTTCAGGTGGGATTTCCAGTGGACAGCTCGGATTAGCGGCTTTTACTTTACAGTTTCTGTTTTTCCTTTCGAGTTGTACTTTACTTTCAGTTTGGGTTTGTATACTGGCTCATTTACTTTTCCGCACTTTCAGTTGTACTCTATTTTTACTTATTGTTTACTTTACACTTGCTTACTATGTGGTGTTTGTTTACTTTACAAAGGCAATGCCTTCCCTTTTTACCGGGATTTACGCCTTGGTGCTAGTCGCTAGCCCCTGGCCTATGGAAGGTGGGCTTGGGGTAGTCACGGCACGGACCCTAAGGGCGGGTCGTGACAAATTGGTATCAGAGGAGTTTGGTTCTACCACGAACTCTGATCCTTTCTATGTGAAGCAATAAATTTTAGCGTATTGAGTGTGGTTCTCAGTCCAGGGAGTCCAGTGTTGGTGCGGCGGCCGATGTATCCGTACACCAGGACCCTGACTTCTGATTTCCGACTTAATACACGAAAACATTGATTGCATGTGTGTTTCAAAGTTTTCTTTGTGATTAATTTGTGTCAGCTCACCAGGTATACTATTTGACCGTGGCGCACCTGTTCCTTTTCAGGATGGCCCCATGACAGCTGCCAGCTAGGGTTCCGAGAGTCGAGTGTGACGACAGCCCACCGAGCGATGAGGCCTCGGTGCAGGTCCCTTTGTCAGCAGTGGCACCGGCGGTAGCTCTACCCGCCGAGCCCCCGATGTTTCCAGCACCAGCCACTGACGATGCACGTCTCCTCAGCGTACTTCATGAGTTTTAGCGCAAGAGACTGCCCATGTTTCGCGGGGAGACGGATCCCCAGGCAGCAGAGGTCTGGCTGGAGGCATTGGTACGTGTGTTTAGGCTAGTGAGGACAGCAGCAGACCTCATGGTGATCCTCGCTGCGACCCTACTACACGCAGCAGCAGGACGATGGTGGAGCTTGATGCTCCAGGTGCACGATGAGGCATCACTTCTATGGACGGACTTTGAGAGCCTCTTCCGCTCGAAGTTCGTCCTAGCCACCCTTCGTGCGGTGCGTATCCCGGAGCTTCTTCAGCTACGGCAGGGCAGCATGACGGTCGCTCAGTACTCGGCGAGATTTACCGATCACTCGCGCTACTCGACCAACATGGTACGGGACCCATTCTTCTGGGTCCGGACCTTTGAGCAGGGTTTGAGACATGAGATCAGGGCATCGCTGATCTCCCTCAGCATACCGACTCAGACAGGAGTACTGGAGCGGGCCATTTTGATCGAGAGCTTCCTTGCTGAGTCTACCCCAGCACCGAGACCCACCGCAGGGCGGTACGTGGCAGAGTCATCTGCAGTAGGCAGTCGACAGATGACTCAGGGGTCCAGGTAGACCAGACCTTCAGGCAGACGACCTCAGGACACTAGCTCAGCGATGCAGGGCACACAGCGAGGAGCCAGTCTTTCGAAAGGTAGGCAGTGCTACTCGTGCGGCGGGTAGGGCCACATGGCTCGTGACTTCCCAACCCGCCATTCATAGGAGCAGCTGACGGTTGAGGAACCACCTAGGCAGAGGCAGAGGTTCGACCGTGGCGGTCCGCAGGGAGGAGGCGGACGAGGTAGAAGAGCTGGCCGAGCAGCAGGTGGTGGGCGACGCTTTGAGGATCTACCACCAACACCACCATGAGGTCCACCCCGACCTCAGGAGAGAGCACAGCCTCAGGCAGCTGAAGCTTACGATCATGGAGCACCGGAACCGGGTGGACTAGTTCGGGACTAGCTCCAGGCATAGAGGCCATTGCCCATAATGCCTCTAGCTTCGTAGTTTGTGATGCCTTGTGTCCTTGAACATTAAGTTGAAGTAATAAAAGATACTTGTCTTGGTGACTTTTTTTTTCTTGTCTTTTGTTTGTTTTTACTATGAGGTTCCGGTTAAAAACTGTTGACTTGACCCTCACTTGCGAGATTCTTACTGGAGGAAACCTAGTGACCACACACTGATGCCGACAGTGTGACTGAACCCTTGGAGGCGAGAGTAACAGTTGGATCTCTTGGTAGCTGCGTCGAGGACTTACGACGTCATCCATGCCATGAATTAAATAATCATGACGGGATTGACTATATTAGGCAAGGAATGTGGTTCATCCAAGGGATGATACCGGATTTCACTTTTCGGGAAAGGAGAAATCTTTGCAGCTTTTCCATACGTTAAGGAGAAAGGGAAACATAGTAGCTGATGCCCTCAGCAGGAGGACGGGCATTCAGCTACTTGAGGAGGCGACAGAGCAGCTAGTCTCTTTGCAGATATCCTTCGTGGATAGAGATAGAGATGCCTTCCTCCAGTCTCTCACAGTCACCCCTCCTCTACTGCAGTGGGTCAGAGAGGCACAGCGTGAGGACGCTGACTGTGAGACACGACATGTACTAATATCCTTGGGACATGCTCCTGATGGTTTCTCCCTTGGAGAAGAGCACAACATCCTTTTCAGAGGACGTACCATGGTACCAGTCGCTTTGCGAGAGGAAGTGCTGAGAGAGTTTCACACTTCTCCTTTGGCGGTACATCTGGGAGTGGTGAAGATGTACCAGGATCTCAGACGACAGCACTGGTGGCCGGGCATGAAGAAGGAAGTAGCAGAGTTCGTTTCTCGATGCCTCACCTGCCAGCAGGTGAAGGTAGAGCATCAGGTACCAGCAGGCATGGTACAGCCCTTGGAGGTCCCGGAGTGGAAGTGGGACGGCATATCAATGGACTTCGTGACTGGACTTCCATGCACTTCCAGAGGTCATGACTCCATCTGGGTGATTGTTGACTGACTCACCAAGTCGGCACACTTCTTACCCATCAGAGAGCAGGGCTCAGTGGAGAGCTTGGGACGTCTCTACCTTCAGGAGATTGTGCGGCTCCACGGCGTGCCATCATCTATCGTCTCCGATCGAGATGCTCGCTTTACTTCCCGGCTTTGGAAGGGGTTACAGGAGGCTTTCGGGACGCAGCTACGTCTGAGCACAGCCTTTCACCCTCAGACGGATGGTCAGACGGAGAGGACCATTCAGACTATCGAGGACATGCTCCGTGCATGTGTCCTCGACTTTGGTCGTAGCTGGGAGGACCACCAACCCTTGGTGGAGTTTGCGTACAACAACAGCTACCACTCCACCATTAGGATGGCACCATATGAGGCGTTGTACGGCCGACCATGTAGATCTTTTTTGTGCTGGACAGACCCTGGGGAGTCAGCACTGGTGGGACCGGAGATGGTCCAGGCCACGACAGAGAAGGTCCAGGTCATCCAGGAGCGGATGAGGACAGCTCAGAGCCGGCAGATGTCATACGCTGACAAGAGGCGGAGGCCACTGGAATTCGAGGATGGCGACCACGTCTTCTTGCGAGTCTCACCTCGACGTGGTATTCAGAGATTTGGCCGAGACGACAAGTTATCTCTGCGCTTCATCGGACCCTTCCGCCGTCCGCTCCGAGCACGTTCCGCCCAGTGGTCCACCTCCGTGTACCGTCCCGCTCTG
Source organism: Viscum album (assembly GCA_963277665.1). NCBI lineage: Eukaryota > Viridiplantae > Streptophyta > Magnoliopsida > Santalales > Viscaceae > Viscum > Viscum album. The sequence goes on from OY728152.1 coordinate 695,044,281, forward strand.
CAAGCCTCAGCTAAGGTCAACGCTGTCCGTCGTCTGCAACCAACACAACGTAGTGCGGGCAAAGCACGTGCAGGGGTGAGTATAAGCTACTCAGTAAGGACCCCGAGACCCCTGAAGGTATCTCAAATCCACAAAGGATACGAAGAAAGGTACAATCACGAAGTAACAACCAACGCTGCTTAGGTATATGCCCATAAATATACCTAAGTCATCAATTTCAAATACGCTCCAACCTCCGAGCCCAAGTACAACTCAGTCCACACAGGAGAGTAAACGTATTCCACACAGGAAAGCAAAACGTAATCCTCACAGGATTGCACAACACAATCCACACAGGAAAGCAACAGGATTCAGCTCACACAGGAATACTTTTTCAAGGACGATAAAGATGATCTCTGATCCATATAAGTCGTCGGACCCACGAAGGATTGATAGGTAACTAACCCCCGCAAAGACCCACACAGGATCGGGCCCACACAGGACCTGTAGGCGCTGGTTCACACAGGACCGCTGAGCGCAAGGACCCACACAGGATCGGACCCACACAGGATCGGGCCCACACAGGACCTGTAGCACTGACCCATGTAGGATCACTGAGTGCTGTAGTCGTCGCCGTCGAATCCACACAGGATCTCTGTACTGTCGTCGTCACAGTCACAGTAGTAGCAGTCGTAGCAGTCGCAGCCAGCACTAGGGTTCCCGCACACACCAAGCTCGTTCGGAGGGTCCGCTCCATGAGCAGAGAGGCTGATACATCAACTGTCACAAAGTCCAGAGTTGATGTATCCAAATGTTCTGTATCGTCAATAGGAACTCAACGCAACAGACGGCACGACGATTGGACGCCCGGTTTGAGAGTTATTGGCATTTTCGTCCTCGGGGCCCGGTTGGTTTTTAAGGCAAAACCAACCCGACCATACTCTACCTGCGTCCAAACCTCGGGCGGAGTATTCCAAAAGATCCGTCTCACTAAGAGGAACACAACACGGCTGACGGCACGTCAATCGGACGTCCGTAGCTCAAGATATGAGCGTTTCCTCTCCGAAGGCCCGGTTGGTTTCGTGAACGAACCAACCCGGCCGAACTCAAAGTAATCCGAAACCTTGAGTGCGATATACTGAAACGACCGTCTAGATCCAAGGATCGCGTTTCCGCAGACGGTTCGTCGATCGGAGGTAAGTGGCTCATGTTATGGCCAAAAGACCGAATCTGATCCGAAACGGGGGGGTCCGGGTCCGGGCCGACCCGGCCCGCCCCCCCTGGGTCGGCCCGAACCGAGTCCACCCGAACCGGGTCGACCCGACCCGGGTCCGACCCGGCCTGGCCGGCCGGCGGCGCGGGGGCCGCGGCGGCCTGGCGCCGCACGGAGGCTGCACGCGGGGGGCGAAGCCCCCCGCGGATTGGGATGGCGGCGTGGCCTTGTGCAGCGCCCTTTGCAAGAAAACGGCCCCCACATGGGGGCTGACTTGGAGAGAAACTGGGGGGCTGCTGCCCCCCCCCCCCTTTCATGGAAACCGCCCCCCTCATAATGAGGGGGGTTTTGTGTGCTGGCCGGGGGATTAATTCCCCCGGTTTAATGCCATCCGGCCGGCCAGCTGGCCGGTCGGTTTTCTCCAACAGGACCGGAAAATCCGGTCCCCTCATCAGCTTCCGACGCCGGCGGCCCGGCTGCCGGTCTTCTCTTTCCCTCGCGGCCCCAAACCGGCCGCGGTGTTCGTCGTCCGGCGCGGTGCAACGGCACCGCGCCCCTCCGCCGCACCTTGATTTCTTTCAACGCGGCACGACGGCGTCACGTTCTTGATGTTTCTTCCATGGTGCGCGTGCGACGGCATCGCGTATCAAGATTGGGCGAAAAATCCGCGTGGTGCGACGGCACCACGCCACCTTGATTCATCCACAAATTTAAACACCAAGTACGAAGGAGGGGTTCGGCCGCGTTCATGCGGTCCGGCCCCCTCACGTTAAAACACAACTTAAAATCCTTCGTTAATCATGCATGAACCATGAGCAAGGATAAATAATTAAATAATAATCAACAACCCCTACCTCGGGTATAGGTTCGTAGATTTGACAACGTTCCGCGGAAGACAACGTCGCGGAGGTCGGGCGTCGCGGTCGTCGTTTGTCAAATCCGATGACGAAGAGGTGCGTCCGATGTGATACGTCGTCGGCGAAACTTCGTATGCCGACGAAGGGAATCCGAGGAGGAAGCGGTGTTCCCTCTCGTTGACACGGAAGACGAAAAAGAGTGGAGCGGCGTTCTTCGTCAGAACTTGAGCGTTCTTCGTCAAGTTTGAAGGTTCTTCGTGTTCTTCGTCAGAGTTGAAGAAGAAGAAGATAAGCTCCCAAAAGCTCTCAAGGTGGCCAAAGTGTTCTAACCCAACCAAATAAAATAAGAGCTTATTTTATTTACAAACCTAACAAAAGAATTTCAAAGGTTTGAATTTCAAAAAAAAAAATAACTCCAAAATTAAATGACTCAAGTCATTAAAGAGGGGTTAAGGGAGTTGGGAGAAGATGAAAGGTTGGGAGCTTCGTGTGGGCCCCACCACACTTAATCCTCCCAAGGGAGGTTAAGTGGATGTGGGTCCCACTTTCAACCCCCTTTGGTAGGATTAATCAAGTTAAAATAAAATTTGTTCTTCACGAAATTTATTTAACTTAAACTAAAAACCCAAAAACTAACTTTCAACCCGCAACAAACGAAACATCCGAAAAGGTCTCTTTAAGCGAATATCGGCGCTGCGAGTTCATCAGTGCCATCAGAATTCAATTCCGAGAACCGGATCAAAAGTTAGGAATTCCCGCTCGTTCGTTCACTGAACGTACCCGAGCCAAACTTCGGAAATTGATTCCGGGCACTCCGGGCCTCAGAATCAGGTGCCGTCAGAAACCGCGCTCTTGTAAAAAACTAAAGAAAATTAAGAAAATATTTCCCTTGAATTTTATGGGTCTTTACATTACTCCCACCTCAGGGCTTTACATCCTCATAAAGATACATCCAAAAACTAGGGAAACAAATGAGGGTACTGAGCACGTATCTGAGCCTCCCGCTCCCATGTGCTCTCCTAGAGGTTCCCGTGCTGCCATCTGATGCGCACAAGAGGAATCGATCACCCACGCAGGACCCGCTCCTGTCGATCCTCTATCTCCACCGGGACCTCCATAAAAGTCGCCCCATCGTCAACGTCAAGCTCCCCATGGTCAATGATGTGTGTCGGGTCGTGCACGAATCTCCTCAGCTGAGATACGTGGAAGACGTCGTGCACCCGGTGCAACTGAGGTGGTAGAGCCAGGCGATAAGCCACCTCGCCAACCCTGCTGAGGACCTGGATGGGTCCGATGAAGCGCGGAGATAACTTGCCGCCTCGGCCAAATCTCCGAATACCACGTCGAGGTGAGACCCGCAAGAAGACGTGGTCGCCATCCTCGAACTCTAGTGGCATCCGCCTCGTGTCAGCATATGACTTCTGCCGGCTCTGAGCTATCCTCATCCGCTCCTGGATGAACTGGACCTATCTGTCGTGGCCTAGACCATCTCCGGTCCCACCAGTGCTGACTCTCCGGGGTCTATCCAGCACAAAGGAGATCTACAAGGTCGGTCGTACAACGCCTCGTACGGTGCCATCCCGATGGTGGAGTGGTATCTGTTGTTGTACGCAAACTCCACCAAGGGTAGGTGGTCCTCCCAGCTACAACCAAAGTCGAGGACACATGCGTGGAGCATGTCCTCGAGAGTCTGAATGGTCCTCTCCGTCTGACCATCCATCTGAGGGTGAAGGACTGTGCTCAGACGTAGCTGCGTCCCGAACGCCTCCTGTAACCCCTTCCAAAGTCGGGAAGTAAAGCGGGCATCTCGATCGGATACGATAGATGATGGCATGCCGTGGAGCCGCACAATCTCCTGAACGTAGAGACGTCCCAAGCTTTCCACTGAGCCCTGCTCTCTGATGGGTATGAAGTGTGTCGACTTGGTGAGTCGGTCAACAATCACCCAGATGGAGTCGTGACCTCTGGAAGTGCGTGGAAGTCCAATCACGAAGTCCATAGATATGCCGTCCCACTTCCACTATGGAACCTCCAAGGGTTGTACCAAGCCTGCTGGTACCTGATGCTCTGCCTTCACCTGCTGGCAGGTGAGGCATCGAGAAACGAACTCTGCTACTTCCTTCTTCATGCCCGGCCACCAGTGCTGTCGTCTGAGGTCCTGGTACATCTTCGCCACTCCAGGATGTACCTCTAAAGGAGAAGTGTGAAACTCTCTCAGCAATTCCTCTCGCAAAGTGACTGGTACCATGGTACGTCCTCGGAAAAGGATGTCGTGCTCTGCTCCAAGGGAGAAACCATCAGGTGCCTGTCCCGAGGATATCTGTGTACGCCATGTCTCACAGTCAGCGTCCTCACGTTGTGCCTCCCTGACCCGCTGCAGTAGTGGAGGAGTGACTGTGAGAGACTGAAGGAAGGCTGCTCCATCTCTATCCACGAAGGATATCTGCAAAGAGGCTAGCTGCTCCGTCGCCTCCTCATGTAACTGAATGCCCATCCTCCTAGTGAGGGAATCGGCTACTACGTTCCCCTTCCTAGGAGTATAGACTATCTCAAAGTCATAGTCCTGGAGGAACTCGAGCCATCGTCACTGTCTCAGGTTCAGGTCCTTCTGAGAGAAGATATACCTGAGACTCTGATTATCGGAAAAGACTGTAAAGCGCTCTCCCATCAGATAGTGTCGCCATGTCTTCAGAGCGAAGACCACTGCTGCTAGCTCTAGGTCATGGGTAGCGTAGTTCTGCTCATGCGGCCTCAACTGAAGTGATACATAGGCGATCACTGCCCGCTCCTGCATCAGAACACATCCGAGTCCGGTCCCTGATGCATCGCAGTAAACTACGTACCCTACTCCCTCCTCAGGCAACCTCAAGATAGGTGTGCAGGTCAATATCTGCCTTAGCTCCTGGAAGCTCTGCTGACATCTGTCTGACCATACGAAGGGTTTCCCCTTCTTCGTCAAAGCTGTGAGTGATGCCGCAACTCTAGAGAAGTCTGGCACGAATCTACGATAGTATCCTGCTAGTCCCAAGAAACTCCGAACCTCAGTCACCCTCCTGGGTGGCTCCCAAGCTAACACAGCCTCAATCTTCGCGGGATCCACTGCAACTCCCGCCTCAGAGATAACGTGTCCCAAGAAGTGGACCTCACGTATCCAGAACTGGCACTTCGAGAGCTTACCATAAAGCTGGTGCTCTCGGAGTGTGTCTAGTACAACTCGCAAGTGTTAGGCGTGCTCCTCCTCTGTCGTAGTGTAAATCAGAATGTCGTCGGTGAAGACCACGACAAACCGATCGAGGTATGGCTGAAAGATCCTATTCATGAGAGCCATGAACACTGCTGGAGCATTGGTTAACACAAAAGGCATAACCAAGAACTCATAGTGGCCATACCGACATCTGAAGGCTGTTTTCTGCACGTCCTCTTCTCTGACTCTAAGCTGATGATAGCCTGACCTGAGGTCTATCTTCAAGAACCACCGTGCTCCCTTAAGCTGATCAAAGAGGTCATCAATCCTCGGTAGCGGATACTTGTTCCTCACTGTCACCTGGTTCAGGTGACGATAGTCAACACAAAGTCGCAAGCTCCCGTCTGCCTTCTTGGCGAACAAAATCGGGGAAGCCCAGGGTGAAACACTCGGTCGGATGAACCCCTTGCCCTGCAAGTCCTCCAACTGTACCAGTAGCTCTCGAAGCTCGGCGGGGGCCATCCGATATGCTGGAGTGGATATCGGGGCTATCCCGGGGTAGAAGTCAATATAAAAGTCTACCACTCTACGAGGAGGTAGCCTTGGAACGTCATCGGAAAAAACGTCCGCAAACTGATCCACCACTGCAGGAAAACCAGGACTCTGCATGTCAACTACTCCAAGGATAAGGCTAGCCAACTGATGAGTGATGGGCTGTCCTCTCCTCCGCGGATGTCCATCCTGTGCTGCTAAGGCTCCCTTCTCGCCGGTGAAGGTGAACCTGCTCCCGTCGGTGCGTACACATCGCACCTTGCGCCTAAAACAGTCAATCTGTGCATGGACCGTAGATAGCCAATCCATGCCCAAGATGACGTCGTAAGGCCTCGACGCTGCTACAAGAAGATCCTAGCCGAAGCTCTAACCTCCTAGAGTAAGCTCACACTGCCGGCACCAGTGCGTAATCGTCGAGTCTGCTTCCGTAGGAGTCTCTAGCCGTAAGGATCGAGCCAACGGCTCTGTCGGAATCTCCGAGCTCCGAACAAGGGCAGCGGCTATGAAAGAGTGACTCGCTCCTGTGTCTATAAGAACTGAAGCAAGGGTGGAATCGACACAGATAGTACCTCGAATCATCTCGGGTGCGCCTTGGTCGTAGGCCTCTGCTGCCTGGAGCTGTGCCTGTCTCTGCCCGCCAGCTCCCTGTGGTCGGGGTGGACCTCCTGGTGGTTGTGGTGGCAGAGCCTCAAAGCGTCGCCCACCACCGGCTGCTCGTCCAGCTCCTCTGCCTCGTCCGCCTCCTCTCTGCGGACCGCCACGGTCGACCCTCTGCCTCTGCCTTGGTGGTCCCTCAACCGTATGCTGCTCCTCGGCACGACGGGTCGGGCAGTCACGAGCCATGTGGCCCTGCCCGCCGCACGAGTAGCACTGTCTGCCTCTCGAAAGACTGGCTCCGCGCTGTGTGCCCCGCACTGCTGAGCCAGTGTCCTGAGGTCGTCTGCCCGAAGTTCTGGTCTGTCTGTACCCCTGAGTCATCCGTCGACTGCCTGCTGCAGATGACTCTACCACGTGCCACCCTGCGGTGGGTCTCTGTGCTGGTGTAGACTCAGCAAGGAAGCTCTCGATCAGAAGGGCCCGCTCCAGTACTCCTGTCTGAGTCGGTATGCTGAGGGAGATCAGCGATGCCCTGATCTCGTGTCTCAAGCCCTGCTCGAAGGTCCGGGCCCGGAAGAATGGTTCCCGTACCATGTCGGTTGAGTAGAGAGAGAGATCAGTAAATCTCGCCGAGTACTGAGCGACCGTCATGCTGCCCTGTCGCAGTTGAAGAAGCTCCTGGATACGCACCGCACGAAGGGTGGCTGGGACGAACTCCGAGCGGAAGAGGCTCTCAAAGTCCATCCGAAGTAGAGATGCCTCATCGTGCACCTGGAGCATCAGGCTCCACCATCGTCCTGTTGCTGCGTGTAGTAGGCTCGCAGCGAGGATCACCATGAGGTCAGCTGGTGTCCTCACTAGCCTAAACACTCGAACCACTGCCTCCAGCCAGTCCTCTGCTGCCTGGGGATCCGTCTCCCCATGAAACCTGGGCGGTCGCTGGCGCCGAAACTCATGCAGTGCGCTGAGGCGACGTGCATCATCAGCGGCTGCTGCTGGAAACATCGGGGGCTCGGCGGGTAGAGCTACCGCCGGTGCCACTGCTGACAAAGGGCCCTGCACTGAGGCCTCATCGCTCGGTGGGCTATCGTCACGCTCGACTCTCGGAACCCTAGCTGGCTGTCGTCGTGGGGCCATCCTGAAAAGGAAACAGGTGCGCCACGGTCAGAACAGTATACCTGGTGAGCTGATATAAAGTAATCACAAAGAAAACTTTGAAACACACACGCAATCAATGTTTTCGTGCATTAAGTCAGAAATCAGAAGTCAGGGTCCTGGTGTACGGATACGTCGGCCGCTGCACCAACACTGTACTCCCTGGACTGATAACCACACTCAATACGCTAAACATTATTGCTTCACATAGAATAGATCAGAGTTCGCGGTAGAACCGAACTCCTCTGATACCAATTTGTCACGACCCGACCTCGGGGTCCGTGCAGTGACTACCCCAAGCCCGCCTTCCATAGGCCAGGGGCTGGCGACTAGCACCAAGGCGTAAATCCCGGTAAAAAGGGAAGGCATTTCCTTTGAAAAGTAAAAAAACACCACAGAGTAAGCAAGCGGAAAGTAAACAATAAACAAAAGCAGAGTACAACTGAAAGTGCGGAAAAGTAAGTGGGCCAGTATACAAACCCAAACTGAAAGTAAAGTACAACTCGAAAGGGAAAACAACAACTGAAAAGTAAAAGCCGCTACACCGAGCAGTCCACTGGAAATCCCACCTGAAGTGTGGGTACAGATAGCTCCTCTGCTCCACGGGTCCCGCCGTCCGCTCCGAGCACGTTCCGCCCAGTGGTCCACCTCCGGGTACCGTCCCGCTCTGCAAGCCTCATCTAAGGTCAACGATGTCCGACGTCTGCAACCAACACAACGTAGTGTGGGCAAAGCCCGTACAGGGGTGAGTATAAGCTACTCAGTAAGGACCCCGAGACCCCTGAAGGTCTCCCAAATCCACAAAGGATACGAAGAAAGGTACAATCACGAAGTAACAACCGACGCTGCTTAGGTATATGCCCATACATATACCTAAGTCATCAATTTCAAATACGCTCCAACCTCCGAGCCCAAGTACAACTCAGTCCACACAGGAGAGTAAACGTATTCCACACAGGAAAGCAAAACGTAATCCACACAGGATTGCACAACACAATCCACACAGGAAAGCAATAGGATTCAGCTCACACAGGAATACTTTTTCAAGGACGATAAAGATGATCTCTGATCCGTCTAAGTCGTCGGACCCACGAAGGATCGATAGGTAAATAACCCCCGCAAAGACCCACACAGGATCGGGCCCACACAGGACCTGTAGGCGCTGGTTCACACAGGACCGCTGAGCGCAAGGACCCACACAGGATCAGACCCACACAGGATCGGGCCCACACAGGACCTGTAGCACTGACCCACGTAGGATCGTTGACTGCTGTAGTCGTCGTCGTCGAATCCACACAGGATCTCCGTACTGTCGTCGTCGCAGTCACAGTAGTAGTAGTCGTAGCAGTCGCAGCCAGCACTAGGGTTCCCGCACACAACAAGCTCGTTCGGAGGCTCCGCTCCACGAGCCGAGAGGATGATACATCAACTGTCACAAAGTCCAGAGTTGATGTATCCAAAAGTTCTGTATCGTCAACAGGAACTCAACGCAACAGACGGCGCATCGATCGGACGCCTGGTCTGAGAGTTATTGGCATTTTCGTCCCTGGGGCCCGGTTGGTTTTTAAGGCAAAACCAACCCGACCGTACTCCACCTGCGTCCAAACCTCGGGCGGAGTATGCCAAAAGATCCGTCTCACTAAGAGGAACAAAACACGGATGACGGCACGTCAATCGGACGTCCGTAGCTCAAGATATGAGCGTTTACGCTCCGAAGGCCCGGTTGGTTTCGTGAACGAACCAACCCGGCCGAACTCAAAGTAATCTGAAACCTTGAGTGTGATATACCGAAACGACCGTCTCGATCCAAGGATCGCGTTTCCGCAGACGGTTCGTCGATCGGAGTTACGTGGCTCATGTTATGGCCAAAAGACCGAATCTGATCAGAAACGGGGGGGTCCGGGTCCGGGCCGACCCGGCCTGACCACCCCTGGGTCGGCCCGAACCGGTTCGACCCGACCCGGGTCCAACCCGGCCTGGCCAGCCGGCGGCGCGGGGGCCGCGGCGGCCTGGCGCCGCACGGAGGCTGCACACGGGTGGGCGAAGCCCCCCGCTGATTGGGATGGCGGCGCGGCCTTGTGCCGCGCCCTTTGCAAGAAAACGGGGGGGCCGGCTTGGAGAAAAACCGGGGGGCTGCTGCCCCCCCCCCTTTCATGGAAACCGCCCCCCTCATAATGAGGGGGGTTTTGTGTGCTGGCCGGGGGATTAATTCCCCCGGTTTAATGCCATCCGGCCGGCCAGTTGGCCGGCCGGTTTTCTCCAACGGGACCGGAAAATCCGGTCCCCTCATCGGCTTCTGACGCCGGCGGCCCGGCCGCCGGTCTTCTCTTTCTGTCGCGGCCCGGAACCGGCCGCGGTGTTCGTCGTCCGGCGCGGTGCGACGGCACAGCGCCCCTCCACCGCACCTTGATTTCTTTCAACGCGGCGCGACAGCGTCGCGTTCTTGATGTTTCTTCCATGGTGCGCGTGCGACGACATCGCGTATCAAGATTGGGCGAAAAATCCGCGTGGTGCGATGGCACCACGCCACCTTGATTCATCCACAAATTTAAACACCAAGTACGAAGGAGGGGTTCGGCCGTGTTCATGCGGTCCGGCCCCCTCACGTAAAAACACAACTTAAAATTCTTCGTTAATCATGCATGAACCACGAGCAAGGATAAATAATTAAATAATAATCAACAACCCCTACCTCGGGTATAGGTTCGTAGATTTGACAACGTTCCGCGGAAGACAACGTCGCGGAGGTCGGGCGTCGCGGTCGTCGTTCCTCAAATCCGATGACGAAGAGGTGCGTCCGATGTGATACGTCGTTGGCGAAACATTGTATGCCGACGAAGGGAATCCGAGGAGGAAGCGGTGTTCCCTCTCATTGACACGGAAGACGAAGAAGAGCGGAGCGGCGTTCTTCGTCAGAACTTGAGCGTTCTTCGTCAAGTTTGAAGGTTCTTCGTGTTCTTCGTCAGAGTTGAAGAAGAAGAAGAAAAGCTCCCAAAAGCTCTCAAGGTGGCCAAAGTGTTTTAACCCAACCAAATAAAATAAGAGCTTATTTTATTTACAAACCTAACAAAAGAATTTCAAAGGTTTGAATTTCAAAAAAAAAATTAACTCCAAAATTAAATGACTGAAGTCATTAAAGAGGGGTTAAGGGAGTTGGGAGAAGATTAAAGGTTGGGAGGTTCGTGTGGGCCCCACCACACTTAATCCTCCCAAGGGAGGTTAAGTGGATGTGGGTCCCACTTTCAACCCCCTTTGGTAGGATTTATCAAGTTAAAATAAAATTTGTTCTTCACGAATTTTATTTAACTTAAACTAAAAACCCAAAAACTAACTTTCATCCCGCAACAAACGCAACTTCCGAAAGGTCTCTTTAAGCGAATATCGGCGCTGTGAGTTCATCGGTGCCCTCAGATTTCAATTCCGAGCACTGGATCAAAATTTAGGAATTTCCGCTCGTTCGTTCACTGAACGTACCCGAGCCAAACTTCGGAAATTGATTTCGGGCACTCCGGGCCTTGGAATCAGGTGCCGTCAGAAACCGCGCTCTTGTAAAAAACTAAAGAAAATTAAGAAAAAATTTCCCTTGAATTTTACGGGTCTTTACAAAGTTCCACTAGTGTCTCGACAGGTCTTCTGAGCATCGGTCCCGAGAGAGAGGAAGGTTTTTAAAAGGCAGAGGAAAGTGCATGGTCTGTGCATGGATGGACCAAACCGTGCAGCCCATTGTAGTCAAATCGTGCGGCCTTATTTGATGATGCAGTGGCTTGTGCACGGTCAGCACACAGTTTCCCAAACCGTGTTCCTAGCCCATGCGGCGGACCTCTCTTAGGCAGATGGTGCCGCAGGGTTTGCACATGGTTTGGTAAACCATGCAGATCAAACCATGTGAGATGGTCTATTTAAAGAAATTTATTAAATATAATATAGAATAAAATAAAAACATAAAACAGAAATTAAAGCCTCTCTCACCCTCACTCATCTGAGTTGCGCGACCCAGCACCCGAGAGGGCTCCCCCCTTCGTGTTACATGCTCCTCCTCCGTACAGACGCCTATTTCTTCATTTTGTCCAACTGATTTCTATCGACTTTTTCATCAAATCATCATGGTAAGCTTCTCTGTTGTTTCTCCCCCTCTCTTCCAGCCATATTTCATCCTATCACACGACCCATAGGATTCGAACGAACCCTAGGATTTGGGGGTTTATTGATTCTTGTTTTTCTTTCTTGCTATGGTTCTCCCAAGGTTATCTGTGGTCCCTTGGGTTCGAGTTTAGGCATCCCCCATCAATGGTGAGGTGGATACGGGTAGTTTTGGTTGACGGTGTTGGTTCTATGTAAGGGTTTTCCCCCAATTGGTTTCACAAAACTTAGAATTGTTTCTTTATGTGTTTTAAGGTTCCTTCTATTTATCTGTTATCGAATTGATGGTTTTGGATTGGTTTCAAGTTGCCAATGTCAAGGCGACTTGCCTGTGTGATCTTAGGTCATATGTGAAATCACATATACCTCGTGGGGAATCAGCAGCGGATCATTGTTAGAAAGCATCAAGAGTCAGAGTGGACGGATGGATCCACCTTGAGGTAGGATACCTCCCCTTTCCCCATTAATTTAAAGTAAAGTATTAAAGAGTTTTATACTGCATTTTCATTAGTATTTTTATTCAAAAAATCAGGTTTTGATTAGACACTGCATGAAAAATAGCATGAAAATCAGGATAAGATAAAAGGGTCTCTTGGTCACTAAATTAAATATTTAAAAATAAAGCCCCTCAATCCGAGGTGCGATGTCTTCAAGATAAAAAGTTGTGATATAATTTTTAGGCTTACCTGCGGGATTGTTGTGGAGTCTCTTAGATGCTTTGTATGTGAACATACATTGTTGAGAGAATGGAAATGAAATGGCTGTGATACTTGTGTTGGGTCAATTTTTCATGATAGGTAAATTGAGTAAGATGGTATACATAGTGGGAAGACTTATTACCTCTATAGGGTATCAAAGGGTTAACGAATGATAAACGTATCATTTAAGATGAAATAGTGAAACTATGAAAAACAGAATAGGGGGGTACGACCATACCTTGATATAACGTAATGAGCATGGATCATGTTAGTAAAATGAATATGTAAATATCTTGATTTAGATTCTTCAGATGGGTTGCCATAAGTATGAACATGAATGTGTTCGCTTATGTTTATGTGGTATGATTATTTGAATTCTTATGAGGTAATGACATAAGTAGTATATTATAGACATGTTTGTATTGTGAGTGCACACAAGCGGATGCCACCTAATGAATGATTGTAAAGGTGAGTGCATGATGAGGACACCTAGTGACAGATACGTGGTTAGATGGGAATCAGTTATACCCCATGCCAGTGTGAAAGTACATGTATGGAAGGGAGGCATTCATACCACCTGACATCTGACTTCTGTTGATGATTACATATCTGGATGGGAGGCAATTATACCCCATTCCAGTATTATGAATGTGACAGAAGGGAAGCAGGTATACCCCATACTGGTTGAATGATTGTGATGGAGGGGAGGCATTATTACACCTTTCCAGTAGACTTATAGGGATGAGGGGAATTATTTCCCCATGCCCGCTAATCTCGTTTTATGGAAGGGAGGCATTCTACCCTTTCCAGTTGACCTATGGGGACGAGAGGCATTTTTACCCCATGCCAATTATTTTTATTATTAATTGGTGGGAGGCATTCTTACCCCACACCATCATTGATCTAAATAAATATATATATATATAAATATGGTGACATGATCATGTTACTTCCCCGGCAATGAGCCGAAGCTGGTATGACAGTCAGTTGTCCCTTGGGAACCTGGATGGGTGTTTTTATTTATGTAATTCTGGTTACATATTTCTCCTTACCTGCTAATTGTTTAATTATTATACACTATCTATATTAGGTTTGACACCGGTGGTGCTGGCCTACTGATATTATATCTCCCACCCTACTCGGCCCGCTATTGAACTGAGGTACCCGAGTAGACCTTCTTTCTTGTAGGACCAAGGTTGTGTGATATGTTGTTTATTCCTGAGGAGATAAGAGAAATGGACCAAGCGGGAGCATGGGATGCTCAAGGGATCACAGTCATGATTTGTAGTCATTTCCTTTTTGTATTGTTTGTAAATAATTCTATATTTATTCCTGCTTTCATTACTATATAATCATCATTACATGCATTCATTGTACTCTGTCGTTTTCCACATTTTGATAAAATGGTTATTATTTTCCTTTTTCTTATACCTTTAAATTGTATACTGCTTCCGCTATTGAATATTATTTTCCCTGAAAATACAGATGTGTTAAATAGATATGAGGGTATTGCCTCCCCAAAATCACCTCCTGATACCCTCACTACAAGTCAGCAGCCTCTGGTATATAGGGAGACGCGCTTGAGGCCATGAAACCTACTGGTCTGTCCACCGGTTCGATGGTCAGCTGGTCCGGGACATTACAAAGTGGTATCAGAGGTGTTTCTTTTCTTTTTGACTTACTGTTTTGGGTTGGTAGATAGAATATTAGGAATTTTTCGGCACTTGACTTATATCCGTGCTTGGGACAGATCACCCCATGTATGGAATATGACCAAGTGGCTAGGGCTGGGAACTATTGATCATGTTATTTACTATTAGAGTTGATATGATTTCACCTTGAGTAACTGTTGTATTTTCCACTGCTTATGGTTTATGAAATTCCTTGAATTTTACCCTTGGATTGATATGGGAAGAATGCCGCAATCCATGAATCAATTAGGCACATAGGAAATGACATGTCATTCATGTGACATGACATGTAGTTGCATCTTAGCTTTCCCATATAATATGATTAAGTTATTATATGCCCTTCTTATGTGTTATAACATGCTTCTATGATATAACATGTTCTGTGGTTATTGGATATGATGGCATGACTTATTTTGGATGTACATGGGTTGTGAAAGAACGGGAACCAATTTTAGATTATATGGTTTATGTGCTCCTTAAAATACGGTAGGGGTAACACGTATATTATATCCATTCTGATAATGATAAATAATTTTGTAGGTCTATTGATAAAAATGTAAAGTTGTGGAAATTAAAATGCTAAAGTATGTTAGTTTTGATTAAAAAGGGGATCCAAATTCTTATTTATAAAGTGTATGGGAGCTTTATAGGTTGGTAAATGGCCACCCATATACTTGGGCTGTTGTATGTGAGCATGATAAATTTTGGGTTGGAATCTATTTTGGATAAAAAGGAAAATCAATTTTCAATCCATGATGTCTATGGGCGCTTCATGAATTGGGAAATGACAACCCATATTAAATGTAAAGGCATGTTGTATTGTGAAATTATTAAATTGAAAATGTGGCCTAATTTCGATATTTAATGGTTTGGGCTAGATGTTAAATGTCCAACTGGACCTGAGTAGGTCAATTGGAAAGTGTTTTATGAGATAACCCAGTTGGGATGTTTGATGATTAAAAGGGTTGAGTAACTACTTTGGGGTATCATTTTGAATAACCAAATATGGATAAAATGGGACCATAGTAGGTCACCCTATTGTTTAAATGTTCTTGTTTTTATTAGGCTATTGAAAAATATGGGACGTATTTGAATGTTTGATATTCGTACTATGATGTTTTTGTGAAACATGCCTATTTTCATGATGCATTGTTTATTTTTTTTACATTTTTAGAGTTTAAGTGGGGTAAAATGTTGAGGGAGTGGCAATGGAAACTTTGGTGGTGCTTTGAAACCCTAGTGTAAGGTTTAGTTTTGAGCATCTCTTTAATTTCCCTTGGAACGGGACCGCAGGTGTTTCCCGAGGGAATTATTTCCTTAACAGTGTTTTGATGATTGGATTTTGAGCCTAGAGACTTATTTGGCATGAATTGTAGTAAGGGTCGACGTTTGATCTTCGTAAGGGGATATCCTGTGGTTGGTAGCACCCGTATCATTTTAATGCCTTTATTGTACCATGGGTTTTCTAACGTGAGGTGTTTTTGGGGAGGCATTGTCCCTTATTGGAATCTTTTTTCTAAGGACACCGTTTTCAGATGGGTGGTCGATGGTTTTTTAATTTCTTTGTGGCTTTGGGTCATCTCCTCCATAGAGTGGACAAACGTTAAATGATTGTTTCATCCCAATGGTCAGGATGGCTTTTGACTGACTCGTGTGTTTTGACGTGCTGGTTTCCTTAATTTGTAACTTCTTCGTTTGTTTGGTGGGTTGATTGTGGAAGATGAGCGTCACATGATTATTGCAGTGTTCGTGTACTAGCATGCTTGTGCTCAGCTAGGTTATCACATTTCCCTTCGGCGACGAGGACACTCCTATGGTTAAGAGTGTGTCACGTCGAATCTAGAAAATGTGTCCCTTCATGTGGAATGGATGATACATGGAATGCCTTTGAAATGGGTTGTTCATGTATGAATGCATGTGATACATCTGAGTTTAAAACATGTGGATGTGTCGGCAGGTGAAGTACAGTTCCTTCCTTGATGTCGACCAGTTGAGGTTCGACTATTCTTCCTTCCAGTAGTCTTGAATGATTAACTAGAATCCGCTCAAACTTATAAGTGTATTCTGTTTAGTGGTGAACATGTTCCATATCTTTTCCTTGTCCAATATGCACTAGGATAGCGTCAGTCTTATTCACTCTCATTCGTAGAAGCCGTTGGGATTATTTTGATGGTAATCATTTGACATTGCATGCAAGATGTTAGGTTTCCATTATGGTTTGATCTTTGAAATGTCATCGGATGTCGAGTGTAGGCTTCGGTGAATGTGTTTGTGATAAACATTATGTTCCATGGAGAAAGGAATTGGGGTTCTGTTTGAAATATGTCAGCTGTTTAGGCCGAGCATTCTTGTAAATAGTCAGCTAGATATGGATTGACTCTGGGTTCTTTTTTTAAATTTGGGGTCATTGACATACCATTCTCTGTCATGTCCTCAAGTATAGGCGAGTGTTGTTTGTGTCAGCCAGTGCCTAATATGATCAACCGGCTCAACTTGTGCCTTGAGGTCAACGGGGAATCAATCGTTTGATCTATTTCAAATCACGCTAGGAGCGTCTTGGTAACTTTTGGGTCGTGGTTTGAAAGTTAATTCCCACGGTGGTTTGAACCGTTGTTTGGAGTTTTTTGGTTATCGGTAAAAATATAATGTGGGAATTACCTATGTCTGGAAGCTTGGAGAGACAACGATGGGTTCATATCTCTATGTAGATGGGCTAAAGAAGATATTTCTTGGTGTTTCGTTTGGGAAATGAGCATTGGTGCTTAAGCCCCATATGGTTTAAGGGATGCATAAGGGTGTGTTGGACGTTTGTGAACGCAATGTGATAGTTTGAACGAAGCTTCACTGCGCTTGTAAGTTGGGTGATGTGTACCTTGTTCTCAAAGGATTCTCGAGGATGAGAATTTCTAAGGTTGGAAGGTTTTAATGACTGGCGTTTTGAACTAGACTAAAACCCCACAGAATTTGAACTGTTTTATTACTGAATGGGTTTTTTTTAAACCAAGCTTTAGAATGGAATTTTGAGAGTTGGAATGATTTGTTTCTTGGTTTTTGGGCTTTGGAAAAGGCCCGCGAAGTCACCCTAGTGTCTCGACAGGTATCCGGAGCTTCGGTCTAGAGAGATAGGCTTGTTTTTTAAAGGTAGAGGAAGACCCACGGGCTGCACACGATTTCACCAAACTGTGCGGCCCATTGCAGGTAATTCATACAACCTTATTTGAAGAGGCAGTGGCATGCGCACGGTCTGGGCACGGTTTCCCGAACCCTGCGCCTAGCCCTTGTGAGGGACCTCTGTTAGGCAGAGGGTGCTGCATAGTTCACCCACGGTTTGGAAAACAATGTGGATCAAACAATGTGTGCTGGTCTGTTTAAAGAAAGTGATTAAATTTAAAATAGAAAAAAAAATATAAAAAGGAAATTAGAACCGCCCTCAACCTCACTCATCTGATACGCGCATCCCATCACCCGAGAGGGATCCCCCCTTCGTGTGATGAGCTCCTCCTCCCTATGACCTCCCCTTTCTTCATTTTCTCCCACCGATTTCTACCGGTTTTTTGTTCGAATCATCATGATATTATTCTCTCTCATTTCTCCTCTCTTCCAGTCATATTTCGACCTATCCATCAACCTGTGAGATTTAGCCGAACCGTAGGTATTGTGGGATTATTAATTATTGTTATTTCGTTCATGATAGGGTTGTTCCAAGGTTGACTTGGGACCCTTGGGTTCGATTTTGGGTATCTCCTGTTGAAGGCGAGGCGGATACAGGCTGTTTTGGTTGCCGACATTTGTTCGAGGTAAGGGGTTTTCCCCCATTTGGGTTTGAAACACCTAGAATGATTCGTTTAAGTGTGTTATGGTTCCCTGTATTTATCTCTTAGTGTGTTGAAGGTGTTGTCATGGTTTCGAGTCACCAATGTCAAGGCGACTCGCCTGTGTAGGCATAGGTTGTACGTGAAATTACATATACCTGGTGGTGAAGAAGCAAAAACCCTTTGATAGAAAGCATCAAGAGCCGGAGTGGAAATATGGATCCACCTTAATGTAGGATCCATCCCCTTGCCCCGTTAATTTAAAGTAAATTAATAATGTGTTTAGTACTTCATTTTCATTTGTATTTTAATTCTAAAAATCGGGTTTTGAATAGATGCTTCTTGAAAAAGAGCATGAAATAAAGGATAAGATAAAAGGGTTTCTTGGTCACTAAATTAACGATTTAATAATAAAAACCCTAAATTAGAGGTACACTGTCTTCAAGATAAAAAGTAGTGATAGGCTTTTTATTCTACCATGCTGGATTGTTGTGGTGTCTCTTTGATGTATTTTATGTGAAATTGCTTTATTAAGAAAAAGGTAATGAAATGGTTGTGATAAATGTGTTTGGGTCAATTTTTAATGTTAGGAAAATTGATAAAGATGGTAACCTTAGAGGGATGACTTAAGACTATATGACGTGTTTCCTCTAGAAGGTATCAAAGGGTTAAAGAACGATAAACGTATACTTTAATATGAAATGGTGAAACTAGGAAGGAACATACTTGGGTTGTACAACCATGCCTAGAGATACCGTAATGAGAACGACTTATTTTAGTAAAATGAATTTGTGAAAATATTGATTTAGATATATAAGATGGGTTTCCATAAGTATGAATGTGAATGTGTTCTCTTATGTGTATGCGGTATGATTCTTTGAACGCTTATTTGGTAAATCCATAAGTAGTATACTATAAACATGTTTGAATTGTGAGTGTGCACATGTGGATGCCACATAATGAATGATAGTAAAGGTGAGTCCATGTTGAGGCCAACTAGTGACAGATACATGGTTGGATGGGAAGCAGTTATACCCCATCCACGTTTGACAGTACATGTCTGGAAGGGAGGCATTCTTACCCCTTTCCAGTTGAACTATTTTGATGAATACATGTCTCGATGGAAGGCTATTATACCCCATGCCAATATTATGAATGTTACAAATGTGAAACAGTTATAACTCATACTGGTTGAATGAATGTGATGGAAGGGAAGAATTATTACCCCTTATTAGTTGACTTATAGCGATGAGATGCATTCTTACCTCGTGACCGCTAATCTAGATTAATGGAAGTGATGCATTCTTACCCCTTTACAGTTGACCTATTGGGACAAGAAGGATTCTTACCACGTGTCCACTATTTTCCTTATTAATGGGTGGGAGTAATTTTTTCCCCATTCCATATTTTATCAAAATCAATTTATATATATATATATATACATATGGTGACATTATCAGGTTACTTCATCGGCAATGAGCTGAAGCTGGTATAACCATCAGTTGTCCCTTGGCAACCAGGACGGTTGTTTTTACTTTTGTAATTCTGCTTACTTATTTCTCTATACCTGCTCACTGTTTAGTTATTATACACTATATGGATTGGGTTTGACACCAGTGGTGCCGGACTACTGAGATTATATCTCACACACTACTCGGGAAACCATCTCACTAGGGTATCCTAGTAGAACATCATGGATATAAGGCCTAGGTTGTGTGCTATGTTGATTGAACCAGAGGAGTTAGGAGAAAAGGGACACGGAGGTGCCTGGGATGCTCAAGGAATTGTCACTGGGATTTTCTATCCATTATTTCTTTTATTGTTTCTAAATAATTATATATTGTTTCCTACTTTCATAACTATGTCGTCATCTATATGTGCAAGCATTGTAGAATGATGTTTTCTGCCTTTTGATAAAATTGTTATTACCTATTTGTTTCTTCATCCTTTCAATTGTTTATTTCCTCTGCTATTGAACATTATTTACTCTAATAATACTGCTGTGATACTCTGATATGAGGGTATAGACTCCCCACTATCAAATCTTGAGACCCTCGCTGATTGTGAACATCCTATAACTTACGGGGAGACGTGCTTGAGGCCGTGTGACCGACTGGTCCGACCACTGGTTTGATGGAAAGCCAGACCGAGATGTTACAACCACCATATAGATTCATCTGTTCTTCTCCCTACCACCACCCCGATGGACCATCCACAAAATAAATGTCATCATGATGTGCTAGAAAATCTCTAGAGAGATGTCCCCAACCATATTACGAAAATAATTACCTCTTACTAGGCTGACTGGAAATTTCCTATGACCCCTGAGATATAGACCTCCTATATAAGAACCACTTCTCCAAACATCTCACATGTCCAGGTGTATGATATTGACGATGGATTCTTTCTTGGCCACTGCTGACATCCACTTGTTGTATCTAAACATCCATGGAACATCAAACCAAAAAGATTCTCTCTAATACCCAATCATATCTAGGAATGCACATAGAAATATCATTGGCTCAGATGTCCCTAAAAACTTCTTTATCTGAGGTATGGGACCTGAGGAAATAGTCATATTGTATTCATCGAGTACCTAGAATTTTTGGCATGCTTTGCTGAATACTTAGCTACCAACATGTAGTCTTGTAGACGCTCCTGTCCACACAAACCCCATAGAATTTATGGAAAGATCTATTTATATATGAATGGTTCTAAAGATCTGTCCACTAAAATGGAACCTCATATTATGATCGAGTAATATAAACCCTGACATCTCCCTGAAAATACTTGTAAAAGGCTCACTGCCAGGACCTCCATATGATCTAATTGTGCCCTATAAAGATGTTTACTGGGTACCACCTCATGCAATTATTTCACCGTCTATGATTTTGTATCTCCTTAGAAACTAAGGGGTGTTTTTCACTTAATCTCATGTGGGGAACATAGCTTATATATGTCATTTATTAGTAGTGCTGGTAGTAATGACTAACCAACATGAAGTGGTATAGCCGGGACACTGCCCGAAATTACCATTTGGGAAATAGTCCTAGTATCGAAGCCTCATAACTCAGTATACTATCTTCATAGTCACGCAGTGCAATCCTGGATGGCTATCTAAGTGGATTCAACTTTAAAGAGAATCAACATAAACCTTTGTTAATTTATTATTCCTGGTGAAAAAACTCTAAATCAAAAAGATCATGAGGAATCACTCAATTCCTATATTATCAATACAACATGATATTTAATCTATAGAGTTGAAAATAAGAATTCATGGTCCTGATGTATGGATACATTAGCTAGCACACCAACACTGGACTCCCCATATATGAAAGTTGAAATCAAAACATTTATCATTGTTGTATGAGAACAAAACAACAGACTACCTATCTTTTTGGTAGAACCAACCACCTTTGATATCATTTTTCCAATAATCAACCCTCAGTGCATTTACTGTCTAGTGCCAAAGGCGTCAATCTATCAATGAGAGTCATTTTCCTATGTACATGCACGCATGATCACACACTAGCAAGCCCCAATTCTAGAAAGGTAAACATGAATGCCACTAAAAACCACTGAGTTAAAGTAAAAAACTTTATGTCAAATGGTCTAGAATACAAACCCAACAATGTATGAATAGAAAACATGAAGATACATAGAAACTCGGATAGTCGTCAGCAAGAAACCCCACCTGATGGGAATGTATAGAGTAACTTCCCAAAGATGTTAAATCATGTCCCGCCTTCCTGACCTCACTATGAACCACCTGGTCCTGGTCCACCAAGTCCTCTTCCATGTCACTGGTCTTCTGCACTGAACACTACATGTGGGGGAAAGCCCATTCCGGGGTGATTAATGAGTTAATCATTAGGGAACATGAAACCATATCGGGTCTCAAATAATCCACAGTGGAAATAACAAATGAATGCACAATGATTAAATTCACAAGTGTTAGCTCGACATAGGTTAAAATTAATTTATTGATAGAAAAACCAATACTTCCAAAAAATGAACATCATATATGTAAAAGGAAATCATCCTTGATTAGTCCTATAGTCTATCTAGGTCTCCTACTCCTATTAAATATCAATATCAAGAAGCCTTGATGGGTAGATGATTCACAGAGCCTCGCTAATAGATATGTCACTATGTCTCACTAGGTAGAGAAGTCATGAAGTCTCGTTGATAGATGATTCACAGAGTCTCACTGGGTATATAAGTTATGAATCCTCACTGGGTTTCTATGTCAGGGATTCTCATTGATTGCTTAGTCAAGTAGTGTATTGGGATAGCTGGGTCATGAAGACTCACTAATAACTGTGTCATAGAGTATCACTGAATAACTAAGTCACTAAGTCCACCTGGGTAGCTAAGTGACATATTCTCTCTGATAGATGAATCTTGGAGTCTCTCTAGGTCAACATCCATGAAATCATAAATAGACGATATCCATGAACTTCACTATCAAATGGGTCCCATCACTACTGGCGACTCATTAATCAGAAGCATGGTCTGAGAGAAATGTCCCATTTTAGAAATTGTGGTTGGTTGCATCTGGGCACAATATGACTTGTTTGGACCGACCCACCCAACCCAACCTAGGGGTCCCACAATACCTGATATTTTCGTTTTGGACAATTTTCCCAATCCATTGGGCCTCACTAGACCTGTCTGAGGTTGGTCGTGTGTCCAGTGCACTTGGTCACCCAGTGACCCGAATTTATCTAGCACGACTCACACTGGGGGACCGATATTTTTTATAGACTGAGGTTCCACATCGCTCATATTTATCCTGATGGCCAGGTCCACTAAAATATACCACCACAATTGTTTTGATGGGCTTCTTGGGGACACCGTTCGCCCGCCCCATGCTTACCGGTTCGGCCTAGAACTGTGTGGTCTGTATGGTTTGGTTATGCACTGGAGATCAGCTAGCCCCCCTTCCTTCATGTATTTTGCATATGTCCCACAAGAAGAAGGACACTCCCCTTACATGGCGACACTCTGGCGACCTAGCTAATGGGCTGTGACCCTATTCCACTGCAGTGCACACCATGTGTGCCCCCTCCACTAGCACGTTCATGGAGAGTCTACCACTTAATCCTCCCCTTGACACCCGGGGTGGTGCCACCTCTTTCCTACAACCACTTCCATCTGTATTTGATGTTGTTGCACCAATGGTGGCTCATTGAGGGAACCTTCCACAGGACACCGTGTCTGCTCCGGTGGTCTGTTCTCATATCAATTTTGGACTTTGGGACTCTAGGGTCACTGTAATCACTATTGTGAACTCAGATACACCTTGACACCTTTTTTTATGTGGCCTTGAAGAATGAACATTCAGAGGGGATCAAACCTTTTTTCTGTCGGCCCATTCCCTTTGTGTTAAATGTTTAAAAATAAGGGACACTTGGGATCATAGTTTTATCATATAATCATCAATCCAAGTGAAACCCCAAAACCTAATAACCATCTTACAAGAACACATGATCCAATGATGAACATGTCTGTGGGTTGATCTGCGTTCGTTATTTTAGAATTTGAATGGGGAAAAGTTAGAACAATTAAACCCATAATGGGATTTAGGATCCGTCACGGATGATGTATGAATCTCAAAGCACTCATCGATCCTCAATCCATTAAAATTCGTCGATGTTCGTCATCTCTTGAATCCTTCCCTCCAACATTCATCGATCCTAGATTCGAAGGCGTTGATCGATGTCACTCGTCATTAGAGAGATAGAGATAGAGAGAGAATTCTCATTCGTCAGAGAGTTTCCCAGTGTTGTTTTTAATCTCTAGATCCCTATTTAATTAAGTTAAGGATCCCCAATGTGCGTTTTCACACTATCTCATTAATTAGGTTCATTAATGATTTATCGTCACTATGTCACTGCACCCCATGGGTGACTGGACATTACGCCGCTGCGCGAACAGTTTGAATAAAATAGTCATTGAATTCCTTTTAATTTTATTTCATTTTTTCACAAAATTTCTGAAATTAATCATTTTTTGATTGACCCATGTCGGTTGAGGTTTGGTCCTTTTTAGACGAATCTCAGTGTTCGGAATTCCATGGTGCCTTGTTATTTGTTATCCAAGAACTAGTTTAAAATATAAAAAAAACCCACTCAAAAATTTATTTCAATGAACCTTAATAATAGTTAAAAAATTAACATTCACTCACAACTTGCACCGGTCGACTTTCGGACCTACCCATGTAGAAAACCCCCTCAAGAAAAAAACTGTACTCTAATATTTCCAATTTGACTTACCGTTTAAGAGTTATAAAATCTTGAAAATAAGATAATTTTTAGATGGTTATTTTATTTAAGACCTAATACTACCCACTAATGTTCTCCAACACCAACCAATGGTATGATTTCCTAAAGAATGTGTACCCTCAAAAGCTCATCAGGGGTCTCAGAATATTAATTTGAGTTACATTTCATGAGCGCAAAGGGTTTGAAATATAAAATAAATTTATTTTATTATTTTATTTAGGTTTATTCCATTTTCATGTATTGTCACATGAGGCCTACACCGACTATACTTATGTTGTGCCTATGGTAAACTCGCAATCTTAAATGCAACGGTGCCCTATGATTTCTAGTTTGGGCCCTCATTTAGGAGTTATTCCACTTTTATTGTTAAACCACACACACGTTCTATTTATAGATTAAATGTTTTCGACATATCATTCTAGACACTCTAGGCCTCAGAATCACTTGTTTTCCAAGATCCTGGTCTCATGAAATTCAATATAATAAATAAATAACACGAATATCTGACACAATTCAACTTGACCAACTCATAACAGATCAAACACATTCCAATTATTTAAATACATTATAATAATGATCCATATTCCATTTTTGAGGGGTAGGAATCAAGTCCACCTCAATCTGATACACAATGTGATCATGATTAGTCAAATGGCATGTTTCAATTTTAAACTAAAATATTATTAAAAAATAAAACATACATACGTAAAAAAATCATATTTTTTTGATTCACTAGGCCAATTATCCACAAGTCTTCTGAGACTTGTTGGAATAAGGCGAACAACAATCTGATTCACGATGTGACTAATAAGACTCTAATGGAATATTTATATTTAAATTGACATCTATTTTAGTAAAAAACAAATATGAACTACTCCAAAATGAACAAACACATTCACATGGTTTCGAATATTTAGGATAATCATACATTTATGATTTGAGACATTCATGAATCAGTAGAACCTAAATATAATGGAAGATGTGACCGATATGAATCCATTTGCAATTTTATATTTCAATTTGACATCATTTTTAGTAAATATAAATACAAAAATACTTAATAAAAGGAAAGTCATTAAATTTAGTAAAATAAGATTGGACAATGATCTAGATGTAAATTTAAATGTTTAGGAATTAGGTGTAGCTCAATATGTTACACAATGTGATCAGTATGAGTAAAAGGTAATTTTTTATTCTTAAAATTACATTTTTGTAAAAAAAAAGAAACGTGACATCCACAAATCCATTGAAAAAACATAATATTGTTTTCATACTTTTGTAAAATTATCAATATGTAATTTCGGACTTTTTGGAATCATCATCACCTCTATATTACCTACAACATGATTTGTATGACTAAAAGTTATTATTTTTATTACATTTTGTCATCAATTTTAGTAAAATGGAAATTTTTCCTACTCAAAACTGAGATAATACATTTATATTTTTTTTTCTAATTTATGAAAATTATACCTATGTCTTTTATTGAGGTGTAGGAATCATCCACACCTCAATATGATACATTATGTGACTTGTATGACCATAATTGTCTATAAACAATTTAAATTTGACATATCTGTTATAAAAGTGTCAATCACAGAAAACTGACAAATACAATTAGATTTTATTGAAAATTTTGGAATCACATTAATATTTAATTTTTGACGTGTATGAATATTTTTCATTTCCACCTGATACATGATTTGATCTAAATGTCTCAATTGTTACTGTTTCCAGTTTAAAATGAAATTTTATTAAAAAGTGAAACTGAAATACTCGTAACTGAGAAAACCCATTCGTATTGTTTTTATACATTAAGAAAATGATTCACATGTAATTTGAGACTTGTTGGAATCATTCCCTCCACAATCTAATGCACTATGTGACCACATTGACTCCAATGGCATATTTTTATTTTAAATTAAAATGAATTAAAGTAAAATATACACTTTTTATTAATTTATTAATTTATATTGTTACTGAAAAAGGAATTTCATTTATTACATAACTGTGTTCTTTTGATCGACCATGTCTGTTGTGTTCAGTAATAATATGAGTCTTGTATGTATTCATAGATAAAATACCATTGATTTTTCTGATTGAATGTAATAATTTTTTTTGTATTAAAATGTATAAACAAAAGTTTTAATTTCATATAATTTTTTTTATTTAATTTGTTTTTAAAATTTCATTTCATTTAAATAATTTATTGGGACATGTTTTGGTAGATATCTTGTTTGTTTCTACTATTGGGGTGTGTTATTACAGTACACTCCAGTGTTGTTGCAATGTTCTCTTATAGCAGAAGGTAGAAAAGCCCCGTATCATCAGTTTTAAAGTCATTGATAAAATCCACATTTATTTGTTCTTTAAAAATAACAAATAAATTTCTACATCATCATCACACATATAAGCTCTAAAAAAAGTCAATTTTCATTTATTTTAGGTCAAAATAAAGGAACACTTTATCAGAGCTTATGATGGCCCTGAAAAAACCTTTTATCAATTATTTTATATGCACTGATATGTTACACTTTTATATGTGGTAAATTAATGAAGTGATAAATGATTCCTTTATCGATGTTTTTTGAAGTAGTGATAAATGACCCATTTATTAGTGATTTATTATTACCTATATAGGTTACAATTTTACTTCTTTTTCAATGTTGATAATTGACCATGGATTTTATCCTCAATCATTTATTCAGAACTTTTATAGAATTGAATAATGTAATTTCAAGCATTGTTAAAGGCATTTTTTGTAGTAGTGGCCCATTGTTCAGTCCAATTATCCTACAGTGTTCACGTCTTTGATGACAATGATATTTAGTGATTAACATTATACCTTTTGGAAGTATTTATGAATGAAATCATCGTTTACTATATGTCTGAGAATGATCATGTGCATAATCTATGTATAGATCCGTGTTTACTGATAAATTACCAGCTTCTTGCCATGAAATTGAAATGTGATTTATGTATTAGGGAAGTGATTTTAATGGGACACAACGAATCAGAAAAAGTAATATCAGTTGATCCTATGAAGTTGAAGGATATTATTACATGCTAGAAACCAAAAAATGTCTTCCTAATTCAGATATTCTTGTGCATAATTGGTTATTAATTCCAGTTCATGATGTAATTGTCGATGTTGTATTCTCTGATGACTGCACTAACTTAGAATGGAGTAATTATTACATGGGTGGGTAGATGTTAGTATTACATTGTATATATGAATATTAATTTCACAACATCCCCATTTTTTACTCTTCTAGAATTCATTATGTGTACATGGTTTTTGTGATTCATTATGTAATGGATTGGGGTGTTTTCCTATAAAAAATATCATGTTTTTACTTTTGGATCTCATTATATTATACAACACAAAAATTATTATCTGATCCAATACCATGAACATGAAGGTGTGGTTAATGAACTTATGAATTTATGGAATTATATTTAAGGAAATATATTTCCATATTTTCCCTTTTGAAGATCATTAGTTATATCATGTCTCAAAAGTATTGGAATCTTCGCTAATGGAATTGGGTGGAATACCTACAGTATTTCAATTTCAAATTGACTTATTCACTAGGGAAACAGAATTATGTATATGAGGATTTGGGATGGAAACATATGTCCCAGGTAGTGAAATAATAATTAAAAGAATGGAACAAGGTGGTTCTCTATGAAAATATGCATATTGGAGTCCCTGAATCATGGATCGTGGTTTCTTGGCTTTTCTTTAGTTGATATTTACTATCATATGGTAGATCCATCAGGAACAACATCTTGATGTTCAATTCATTAGAATTACAGACTCTCATTGTGGTGGGGAGACCATTTATGATTGGTATTTCACACGATAGTCCATTCAATTCATTCAAAACCATATTCAGTACTGAAACTGGTAAGGAAGGATCTTGTGGTGGATCTCAATAGATTTGTGTGGGAAATTCACCAAGTAACCACAAAGATGTTCTATGAAATAATGTGGTACATTTGGTGTCCATGTATGATATGACCACTACTGAGTTTGTCTATCATTGATATATGTTCCAATAGGTGAAGTCCAAACAATAGAAACCTACAGTTTTTCTTTTACTACTTCCAGTCCCTACATGGAAATGGGATAAAATAATCCTGGATTTTGTGGTTGGGTTTACATGTTACCAATAAAAGAATTATTATATATGGGTTTTAATTGATAGCCTAATTAAATAAGATAACATTATAACCATTCGTGATAAAACCATAGTAGTGGTGTTTGGAAACTTATGTATGCAAGTGACTGTTAATTTTGATGTTGTTCAGTATGTTATGGTCTCTAATTGGGATCCTTTGTTATCTTATAAATTTTAGAGATTCATTTTGGAGGTAGTATGATCTCATGTTCATTAGATTTTTGAATACCATCCACGGTCTTATAGCCAAATAGAAACAGCTATATAAATTCATGAGTATATGTTTCATACTTGTGTTCTAAACATTGGTGGATCCTGGGATGATAATTTGGAGCTTGTTGAGTTTTTATATAAAATAGATACCAGTCCATTATCAGAATTTTTCCTTTTGATTCCTATTATGGCCATCCTTTTATGTCTCTATTTTGTTGGTCATATATTGGTAAATGTTCCTTAATTGGACTGAGAATTGTCAATGAGATGATGGAATAGATTCAATCTATTCTTCCTAGGAAGTTTATGGGAAAGATTGGATATATGTCTTATTCAGATATTCAATGTAGTCTTTTTGAATTCTTAGTAGATGTCCAATTTTAATATATCATTTCACTCTTATTTGGTAATCGACAGCTTGGGAGGCAAAGGAATCTTGATTACCATTTTGTGGGACCACTGGAGGTTACTGAGAATCTAGAGAATTATTCTTCAAATATACCACTACCACCAAACAAAAATTCAATCAATAACATGTTTCATGTATCACAACTGAGAATGTATCAATCTAAATAAACTCATTTCGGAGCTGGAGTGATCAATATGTTGAAACTGATTTATCTATTTCTTATGGACAGGTCATGATAGTTGATTCTAAAATCAAGTTACATTGTGGGAGGATGATAACTCGGATTCATGTGAAATATTCGCACAATATGAATTGTCTTGATAGGTGGGAGAGGGACATACGTATGAGAGGGCAGTGATATCATAATTTTTACATGGAATCATCATTGTAGGACTTCTATTGAATGAATGTTTCTTGGGTGGGGATGGTGAAAAATCGTGTTACTATTTTTAGGTATTCATAAACCCCTACTTTTAATCATTCTTTGGATGTGTTTTTTTTGGGTTTTATTTGGTTTAAATTTTATTGTTTTTGGATGTTTATTGGTGAGTTCATGATAGGTGCACAGTTTCCCAAACCTAGTGCCTTTTAACAACAATTTTGGAAATATTTGACAATGGGATTCACATGGATTGTGCATTATTTACCAAACCATGCACCCAATATATAGATTCTATTAAAAAAATTTATAAGAAGTGCTTGACTTGTGAAGGTTTTGACTAAACCATGCGCCACTACCAAGGACACCATGTGTATGGGTTTTAACATAATATGAAATTTGATTAAAAATTCTGAAACATCTTTGATTTTCATCGACTGGCCGATATGATCAAATTATTTTTTCTCCCTTCAATGGATCTTCTATTAAGGATTTTTGGTTTCTTCAATCCCTCCCAGATGTGATTCAATGATTTAGAAAAAGGCTCAATCTTCAACCAGTTTGTTTACATTTTCTGTTTTTATTCTCCCATGGTATCTCTTATTATCCATTGGGTTCCATGAATCTATGTATTTATTTTAGGGTCTAATTTCCACTTTTTTTCATAATATTGAAATAATTCATATATACTTGTTTTTTTCTCTTTTGGTGTTTTATATGTATGACATTGTGATTTGAGATATGTTGATCCTATGGTATGTGGTTCATTAATGCTGCGAAATTTTAATATTCCAATCATTGCTTTGTTTAATTATAATTATTATAATAAATGAAATTTCATGTCTTTTAATGAATGAATTTCTATTGGTATATAAGAAAAACCCAATTCCGTATAATTATAGTTATAACGAAAAATGGATTTATGGTCCGAAATTGGACACCCCCAATTTCATTGAATTGCGGTGTCTTTATGGAATATTGTGAGCTTTTAAATGAAAAATTTATATTGTTTGTTTGATTGAAATTATATCAATGAAACTGTTTGATTCAGTTATGGAAATGGTTTTAGTGGAAAAAAATGTTAAAACCCCCCATTAAATTTAATATGTGTTTTGTTAAAAAATACATGGAATTTATTGAAAATTTAATTATTGAATTTATATATGAAATTGGATTGTCAAATTGATGAATGTTTTTCAAATATATGTTTGTGAAAAATGGTTTAAATTGGATTTTTATATAAATAATTTTGTCTAATCTTGTTGAAAAGGCATGCTTTCAATTAAAAACCTATTATGGGTTTTAAAGAAAATATTGGCGTATTTCAAATGGGAAATGAGATTAAATTGTATTATAAATTGTGCTATTATAAATTTACATCATTATTTTTTCCTAAAATAATTAACTGAAATAGGTGGTATGATGCACCCATTTTTTTATTTCAAAGGTATATTTGTTGTTTCTGTAAAATTTTCAGCATTAATTTTTATTTGAATAATCTATTTCTCTTAAAAAAAATTAGGACATATGTGAAAATTTCAATTTATGTAATGAAATATTTTGTATAAAGGTAATTCCATAATTTTTGAAATATTTCCATCATTTGAAATGATAATTGTGAATTTACAATGTATTTATTTATTTTAATTGAAAATCATGACTCTTTGAATATGATTTTGAAATTACAAACTTTTTTATTTGAAATATGAATGAAAATTCTTGGTTAATTTGATATTTCCATCTTGTATTTTATATTTTCCTAAAATCCTTTTCGGTCTTTTCTCACACCCTACATATTCCTTCGAATTATTGTAGATTGTCTTATTTTAGGATTGTGAAAGGGAAATGGATCACATAGATGTGGTTCTTGCTATTGATCCATGGAATTGCTTAGTGGAATCCTTAGAGAGATACGTCATTTTTACAATTTCTGTGCTTTTTATATAGTACATTGGGTATTATTTCGTGTTTGACTTATGGAACAGTTCAGTTAGTTGAGTACCAAAAAGATCAACAACAATAGTTGGACCAGGTACATGATTTCTTCCACGTGTTGTCGTTGACAAGGTATGTTCATGACCCATTTCTCGTTGTCGACTAAGATGAGATGGACATCGAGGATGGAGCAACCATTACAGAGTGCCCATTAGATATTAAGGATTAGAAAGAGAGGGTCCTTCATTGGTATTTGATTCCCCATTTGTGTATCCAGAATCAATATTGTAATCTTAGAGGGAGTACTCAGGAGCAGTACACCCAATGATGAGCCTAGTACCCAAATCGTTTTTAGTAGGTTTTTTTCTAGATGCAAATACCTATGGTGGGGATATATTAATTAATGTAATTTTCCAAGTATTATTTTTTGATATTATTTGTATTGTATTTTACACTACTCTACCGGAATAAATGTAAGCCCTGAATATTTTTTTGAAATATATTAAATTCACACACATTCACATTTCCATAAATATATTAATAACTCCAAAAAGGGTGACATAAATAAAAAATAATATAAATTATTTACTTTTTTGTTAATTTCAATGTAACGATTGATTTCTCATATACATAATGTTAATAATATTACCTTAGTGATTTATTATCAATATATGTATATATATATAGATGATTTTTGGAGATAAATCTTTGAGAATGATAACAGATAGGGATCAGATCATGGATCATTAAACCCGTATTGTTTGAGGTTCTCATCAATGACAGTGAAATAATATATATTCATAAATTTTCAATGAAAACTCAAGTTGGGATGTTTTTTTGTTTAATTTCCATAATGATTCTTAATCATGTACAAACTAGGATCAATTCCTCCTGCCTAATTTATATGTGCTTCATCCGTATAATTAAATTGATGGAATTGTTTATTTTTCATTTTTATTTATCCTACTTCATCTGTATTATTCTATA
Organism: Viscum album; assembly: GCA_963277665.1. NCBI lineage: Eukaryota > Viridiplantae > Streptophyta > Magnoliopsida > Santalales > Viscaceae > Viscum > Viscum album. Next base: position 695,076,553 of record OY728152.1, read on the forward strand.
AAAATGAATCAAAGGAAAAATGATATATCAATGATTTTTCTCATAATGTTTTATGGATTATTTTTTTCTCTCATAATTTTTTATCTAATTGTTATTTTTTTGGCCAATAGTTTATCCAATACATGGTTCCAGATTATTCTATTATTGTATATCAGTGTAATGAATCAAAATAGTTGGTATGACAAGTGATGGTTGTTTCATTTCCTAAATCAATGATACTGATGGGTTGATCTATTGAAAATGAGACTGAATTATAAGATCATTATTTTTTTCTAAGAGACACTGAATGCAATTATAAACGGTCAAAATGGGAGATTACCATGTATATTTGAAACCTAAAACTATAATATCATGAAATATACATCTAGGAAGAACCTAAATCTATTGTTTCTATTCTGGTAAGTGGCTCTAGTGATGTGGAAGATAATGTGGACGAAGACCAAGGTTTATAGAAAATACTGAGAAAGAATGTGTTTATTCTATGATTACATGCAATATGAGGGCCTTCCAATTGTGTATAGGGTTTCAGGACGAGGTTAAGGATCACATGTTATATGACCCCTATCACATAGCCTATGACCCATCCATAATGGAATTGTATTTACATAAAAAATTATAGGAACACAAAAAAATATACATATCTAGAGGCATGTCGTGTACATGGAAACATACACGGCCAGGTGTAGAGTAGCACCCCCACTTGTACATAGGTTAGTACAATGGCCAGACATGGGAATATAGACAATGGATATCAACACAATGTGAATCTAGACATTTAAATTTCATGTGATTCTTTACAGCATGGGAAGACATGGTGATAGTTGGATACCAAGTGTACCACTACAACATGCCATGAACCCACTTCAACTGTATTTTTATCTCTTAATTTAATTAGATTGTTAAAATCATGGTTAATTATGTTCCCAGGTTCCATTATCTCGAGGACGCAGTGTGAAATTACACCAACATCACTTGATATTGATCCCCTATAGAGGCCGAGTCTCAAATTGAGTTGTGGTTTCCATCCATGAGACTAATGTATGATCCCCGATCATATTTATAACATATGATGGGTTCTTGTAATGTGTGTGACCTCCATGAGAAGGGAATGTATCCTCTTTTTATTAGGTTTTAGTGCTACCATTCATGATTTCATTATGATATGACACCCTATATAGAGGGTTGATCATTATTGAATTTGTGGTGTCCTCTAGTGGTTTTGGGAATAACCCACTATATGTGTCACAGTCTTTTAAGGCTCGTAAACTTCTTGGGTAGTGACCAATGATTTTTACAACATAATCATATGTCTCCCATGATATCATATCTCGTGGAGTGTCCCCCTAAGAAACATGTTTTTCTTTCAGTAGAATCCTTGGATAAAAGTTGGTTTTGACAACCTTGTGTCATCATATATTTGTTATATTTACCTAGTTGTTTCTATTATATGTTTTTTGTTTATTTTATTTATATTAATATACATAGTTATTTTTGTTTAGTGTTTTTGGGGTTCCCTACTAGTTATTGTTATTCTCACTCCAACATGGGGTGTTACTGCACATGTCATGTCATATGAAAATTATAGCTCACTTGGTGGAGTTTGGGGATGAGAATGATTTGGTGGGGTATAGCTTATCCTTATCAGAATAAGGTTGTTTTCAAGAGCCTTAAATTAAAATTATTCCTCACACTTTGGAGAAGGTTTTACTCTTTCTAGTTTTTTATTTTCCTTCTACTTTAAACATTTTCCACATTGAGTACTTTAATCGCATAGCATTTTGAGGGATCTTATATGTATGCTTTCATTGGTATCAATTGTTTTTCATACCATCATTGTCTGGGACTGAATGTTTGTATGCATGTGTACATTATGTTAATCCCTCCTATTTGTGGGATATGCCAACTCGGTGCCGGTCCCCATACACTAGCCTATTGGAGGTGGGAATAGGGAATCCATGAGTTGGATATCAGCAATCTAGGTCCTGACAATTAATCCATATATCACATAAAAAATGTTGATATACAAATCAATAGAAAAATGATCACTAAATTTAAAAATTGAACACATAAATAATCACTAAAATTACATTAATTAGTTATTAATTTTCCCATAACAATCATCTTAATACATTCAACATGTAAACTCTTGAAACATGAAAAAAACAAGAATTTAAAAAAAAATGTAACCTTGTATGATTTCATATTAGATAAATAATAGATTTATTATCAGTTATATTCCATAAATAAAAAAAATCACTCTATTATTGATAAAATGGACCACTTTTTCTAAAAAAAATGTTTATTTCTTCCAATGATGTCAGTACAATATATTTTACTTTCTCCTTATCAATCATCATTGTATCCAAACGTCATTATCTGCACAACATGAATATAATGAGGATTATATTTCCCTCAAGAATTTTTTTTCCAAGATGATAATCATTCTAATGAGTCTTTTTTATTTTCAATCATCACTATTAAATATACAAATTCAAATTTTCTAAAAAAAGTGAAACAATAAAATACATATAGATTTCATAATTCTTATCACCATAATATCAATGAAAAAATACTCAAATAACCTAATTATTAAATCCAAACACAAGAATGTTAATCAATCATCATCTTAAATTATATAACCTTATATTGACTATGATGATTTTGATTCTCTTAAGTTTTATTACATTGATTCTTGAAGAATTCATTTGTGTAGTGCCCTATCTCTTTACAGTTAAAGCATTGTACATTGGAATATTTTTCCATATCTTTTAGTCACCTGAACTGTGTCTTTTCACTCCACTCATGTAGGTTACTCCCTTTCTTTTTATTAAAGTACATGTGTGTTTCTTCCATAAATTATCATGTTTGGGAAATCACTTCTTTTGGTTCTTCAATTGATTGGAAATTTTTTCCGACTTCGTATTATTGTATTTTTTAAATTCAAATATATTTTACATAGAAAATTATTTGAATTCCTTCTCAGCTCATGACATAACTCCCTCATATGATAAGAATATTTGGTAGAAAACATCCCTTTGATAAATTTGATTAATCCCATCAATGAAATGGTGATTCCTACTATTTGTACTACATGCATTGATTTTTATTAAAAATGGTTGGGGATAAAGCCTCATTATTATCATTTAAGTAAATAAAATACCACATTTTACTGTGTAGATGGAAATCCATTACATATCCCAAAGTACCTGTGGGAAATTATCCCATTACATGACCAGTATGCCCAGATTTATGGCCCAATGCCCATTTTGTAAATAGTAATGCTACAGTACCCACCTAATATAGTACAACATTGTACATACCAATACAACAATGCCCCTACAACCACTACAATGCCTGACGTTGCTACAGTGTCACCACTGCTACATTACTACTTTAGTAATCTATGCCCAATATGTGTTGAACCCCCATTTTTCATTTAGGATTATGAGGTTATAAAAATTAAGGTTAGTTTATAAAAAATGGAATAGAATAGATTAGATGATTCGATAATAGATCATATGTACAACCTTAAAAATTAGGGAAATGATTAATGCATTTCTAATATATTAAAATTAACATTTTTATTGTCAAAAACAATTTTAAGGGGAAAAGATAGAATCCAAAAGGATCAACCCAGAAAAATACTCTATGAATCCAAAGAATTATTAAAAGATTAAAATTGTTATTGGAAAAAGTATCCATAAATAGTTTCAATTAGTGAGTGGTTACGTATATATCTATATCATCAATAATAAGTCCTTCAATGTGATATTCCAATTTATCCCATGTATAAATGTACTCTTCATTTTTGATCATTACATTATTTAATCCTCTTATTAGTAAACACAAATTCTTTTAAATCCATGCTCACATCATTGTTAATGTCCACACATAGAAATATTTTGTTCAACCAATATGCTTTTTATGGTGTATCATTAATCATGATAAACACCTACAATATTTCTACCCCCAAATGCGTGAGTAATTATTGTGTTTTTCTAGAAATTGCACATGTCACCCATTGTTTTTTCCATTAAAACACCCTCAGAGAGATATCCCCATGATCTAGAACCTCAATCTGATCTGAAATTTCAAAATCCTTGGGATCACTATCCCACAACATGGAATTTGACCTTTCATCAGTTCTTTTATCAATTTTTATTGTTAACTAGATATATTTATTTCAACACATCATAATGCCCCTATGAACCTTCATCCAAATTGGTATGATAATCCCCTTATGTTGAAGCACGTCACCACTCCCTCCTAAAATCATACAAAAAGACTGGAAGTGTTTGACAACTGGTTGAAATGAATTGAGGCATTAAAAAATGGTTAGGTGAATTTTGCTGGTATATTTTTAGGATTTCACATTTAATACAGCCACAGATTTTTGTATATCTTTACGTTTTACTTAATTAAAATTTTATGTATTAAATTTTTTAATATTTCTTCTATTGGTCTAAATCATTAGTCCTTTTTATTATGTCTCTTATTTTTTAACATACTATTTTCCATTATTCATTCCTTGATTAATTTTTTATTATATTATTATAAATTCATATTTTTTGTTTAATCATTCTGTTTTATCAAAAAATATCAACATTATTTTTTTAATCAAGTAAATTTTTTACGTATAATAATTTTAGCATTTTTTGTAAATATCATATAAATTCATATTTTATATATAACATATATAGAATTTTTAAATAAAAAAATATTTATTAATCTTATTTATAATATAAATAATTAAAATTACATTTTTATTTAAAACCTAAATATGATGTTTGTTATTAAATTATAAGTAATTATTTATATTTATAATATATAAAATTTATAAAAAATCATAACATATCACAAATATTTATAAAATATACAATCATAGAAATAATTATAATTTTCTACAAACATGTTTTACACATAATTACTATTTTAATAACAAAATTATAGTTTACAAAAAATATTTAAATAACTATAGATTTTAAAAAAGATTCTTTTAATCAATGAAAACCCAAAATTTGTCTTTATAATATTAATATAAAATCACTATATAAAAGTTATATAAAATTATAACTATTTTAATTATATAATAATAATATTAAATAAAACAAATAATTTAATTTATAATTTTTCAATAAATCCATATTAAAAATATTATAAGTATGTTTTAGTTATACAAAAATCCATTTTAAATTTGTTTTTATAACCAAACAATGTTCATAATTTCTGGGGTTTTACGTTATTCCCCACTAAAAATAATTATGTCCTCGTAATTTGTTCAGGGACATAAGGAAAATAATTTTACTCAAATGCACTATTTGAAATTAGTAAATTCGGTCTAATTTTACTAAATTATCATGACAATTTTTTTAATAGCATGTATAGCGGCTACCACCCACAACTCTGGTTCATCAGTTATAAATGATATCTGTTTAAAAACAGATAACCAAAAATACACCAAACATTTATTATATACCATGAATTTTTAGGGTCAGATGAATTGATGTAAAAATTAATGGTTTAAATAAATTTTGTTTATATATTTTTATACATAACGTTGCACTGAGTCCATGACACCAATGTAAAAGACATTTGTCCAATGTTAAAAAAATTGGAGAAAAATTAATTAAAATATTCGAGATGATTGAACACCTGTGGAATGGGATGGATGGGTTCTAGATTGACGTTGAGCATTTCAGTGGTAGATTTCCGTGATGGTAGGTAGAATACAACCACATATTATTTAACATCTATATTCTTAACTTGATGAATAATTTAAGTTGTAAATATGACAATATTTCTTCTTTTTATCTAAATCACTACTCTTCTTTAATTAGTCAATCACTTCTCATTTATTTTTTATCATACTAATCTATTTTGTCCAAGACATTATTTGTACTCATATTATTATAAATTCGATCTTTTTTATTTTAACATTTTGTTTTATCAAAATATATCAACATTATTTTTTTAAAACATGAAGTTTTTATACATATAATGGTTTAAACATTTTTTTATCCTCTATATAAATTCATTTTCTATATATATAAATTTTTTACTTATAAATATATATATATATATTTAATTAGTTTATTAAAATAAATAATTCAAATCATATTTTTATTTAAAGTTTAAATATAATATGTTTTCTATAATAATTATATTTTTTATAATATTTAAATTTTATAAATAAACATAATATATCTCATATATTTACATAAATTATTATCTTAATAATAATAATAAGGTTCTAAAAAATCAATTTCACTTAATTATTAATATAATAAAAAAATTTATACAATAAAAATAGTTATTTTATAATAATATTTAAAAAAAAAGAAAAATCATATTTAACATTTTAATATTAACATGAAAACTATAAATAATATGTCTAATTCAATATATGTGTTATAATTAATAGAAAATCAAATTAATTCAAAAACATAATTTCATTTGTTATTTTTAATGAAAATAATCCCAAAAATATTATCAATTTTTTTTAATATAAATAAATCTATTTAATGACATATTTTTATAATAAAAATATGTTTACTATATACAGGCTGTTAAAAAAATGACACATGTGCCTTAATGAGGTAAAAAAATAGAACTGTAAAGTGAAAAAGAAACTAATGAAAATAATAAGGAGGAGAAATAATACTTAATGTAATGAAAAAATTGAAATATTTCAACAATGGTTTGTGGAATTGTTAGATATATACACACACTAACACTGTCCGAGGATTAGAAAAATCCATCCTTTATTGGATTTTCTATGTCTACTGCAAACCATAGTTTTTGTAGAAGAATGAATGATGCATTGGTGGAGTGTGAGGAAGATGTAAAACAAGGGGAATATGGATATGTCTACCACCTCCCTTTCTCTGGAAACCCACCACGTTGTCATGTCATCAACTCTTACCAACTTCGCCGCACTTTATCAGATGATCATCCACAACACCCAATCGACAACGCCTACCATTGTCACCACCCTCTTTCACAGTCCATTCGATCTGCCACGATGCCCCATCTTCAACGCCTACCATAACAACCACCGTTTATTAGGTGATCTACCATGACGCCAAATCATCAATGCCCACCAACCCAAATGGGGGAAGACAGATATGAAGGTCACCTCCCCTTGGTGTGTAATTCCACGCACCAGAAGTAACCCATTATGATATAGGTGTTCAGAAAAAACACATTTAGCCTCTACATGCCATTCACCGAATTAGAAGATGAAGCACACAGACGTCTGAAGCGTGGAAGTGTTAGTCCAGATATGAAATGACTACTGAAGTATCATAATAAAGGGGGAACAATATGAAAACTCCATCCCTCCCATCATGCACCACTGGACATAAGATTTAAGATGTAGAGTTTTAAAAAATTAAAAACGGACTGCAGAAAGTAATGAATTTTTTCCTATAGGAATTAAGGAAATTTAATGTATAGTGATATGTTATATTTAACATTCAATGTATAATTAATCTAATTGTTAATTTATTACTAATTTGATAATTCTCATTTAATTTTATCAATCAATTAAATTTAAAATTCATCTATTTTCTATTTTCTATTTTTTATATTCATGTTACACTATTGCCTAATGTGCAATATTCAATGCTTTTGCTAAAAAGCACTAAAAATGGGTTCCCATTCTATATTATTATTTCTATATTGTTAAAATCCATACAATTATCATTGTATTATGATTAGGGTTGTTAAATGAAACACTGAATAAATTAACACACACACACACACACATATATATATATATATAAAGAATATTTATATATCAAAAACTACATATAATAAAATAAAAAATATATATCTAGTTTATATGAAATTTAATAATATATGTGTATGAATTTGTATCTGTGTGTTAGTATGTGTGTGTTTATGTATGTTTTGCTTGTGTATGCTTTTGTTCTATTGTGTTGTGTGGCTGGGTGTGTGTTAATCTACATTTATGGTTTGTATGTGTTTTTATGTATATGTGCATAGGAGTGTATATTATTATATGAGTATGTTATACCTATGTGTAAATGTATGTGAATTTGTATTTATATACGCATTGATATACCCATATATGTGTCTGTGTACGTGTAAGTGTATGTGTATGTATATAAAAAATAGTTTTGTATTTATATTTACATGTACATATGTATTTATGTGTGTATGTTCATGTGAATTTGTTATCGTATGTGCATTCTAATTTGTTTATATATGTCTGCGTATAAGTATGTGTATGTGTAATAATATATTTGTATGTTTATGTTTAGGAGATTGTTTGTTTCTATGTTTATAATAATTTAGGTTTATGTAAATGTTTTTTTTGCGTATGTGTATATGTTTATGTTAATGTTATATATGTGTATGTGGTAATATGTATAGATGTGTATGTATGTTCATTCACACTTATGTAATTGTTTGGGGGTGTATGAAAATGGAAATTAATGTGTATGTGTATGAAAATACTTATTTATGTCTATGTACTTGTATATGTGTATTAGTATGTGTCTATGTATTTGTATTTTATTATGTTGTATGTGTATGTATATATGGGTTTATATATATATTTATATATAAATGTTAATTCATTGGTATATAACTGTATGTATGTGTATGTGTACGTACATGTATGTCTATGTTTACATGCCTATGCCTATATTTATGTGTATGTGTATATGTATGTGTATTTGTATGTTTTCCGAAATATGTGTATGTGTATATTGTGTATGTATGTGTAAATATCTGTCTTTGTGTATGTATGTGTGGACATGTATGTATGTTTATTGATTTAATATTAGTTGCTGGTTTTTAAAATCTCTCAAATTTTTGGTTTTTTAATAATTTAATAATTTTTATTATATTATCATTTAACATTTTTTAATATATTCAATTTTTATATTTATTTATACTTGTTTAAATGTGTATATATTTAATTGAATTATTACAATTTAAAAATTATTAGTAATTATATGGGTCAATAACGTATTATAGTTTTTATATAAAATTAATACAGTGCATACTTCAATATTTAGCAGTAATAATAATATTTATTTATATAGTTCTATTCAATCTTATATGTTTTCAAAATTTGTAAATAATGTTATGAATAAACATTTTTAATTTTTTTGTAAATTATTACATTTAATTGACTCATTTTTAATATTATTTCATTAAATTTTTTTAATTTTGATATTTAATAATTTTCAATATATTTCAAATTTAATCATTTTATAAAAATAATATATATTTATTTAATAAGCATCAATATTTTAAATATTTTTTTAATTTATATGAATAATATATATTCATTTTTATTAATAATTATTCAATATATATAATATGATATAAAAACATATAATTTGTTCTTATAAGACCGTCTCCAACCCACACTATTTTTCCCTTAAATTGATCCCCAACGTATGCCCTCCCTACCACGATTTAGTAGTTTATTTAATCAAAATAAAAATATGGGAATGTGTTTCATGATGACTAGTAAAGATTCCTGAGGTCTTTGTGGGCCTTTCTATGCATTCTCAAGAGTGCATTCCACTGACAGACAACTGGATGTTGATGGATATGTCGGTGGAGGGAACACTACGGGTCTTCAACGTCATGTTTAAGGGGAGGTGGTGAATGCATGGGATGGCATGATTTTTGATGAAGAAGTGGTGACATCTCTTCATTGCTATTTTTTGGGTGTAGCTTGATGGTGGACCCATGAGAAACAATGGACGCTCTTTATCTCTGATGATGGCCTCACGCGGCTGCAGTGTCGTCGTTGTAGGAGTTAAGCGACATCATTTGATACATGGTCGATGTGTTTGTAACATTTGGAGAGATAATTTGGTTGAAGTAATTTTTTTTAAACTTATTTGTTTCAGCGAACACACAATTGAAAATATGGGTGGTGTTCCGACAGTAATCTATGACAATCCACCATGATTTTTAGTGAGATAATGGAAGTTTATGTTGTGGTCGGGGACTATCCATAATTTTTGTGTAGGGGATGGCCAATTGGTATTGATAAATCCAATAGTGTTGCGCAATAATTTAAGGGATTATGCACCATGGTGGTCTAGGAATATGTTTTAAGGGACTTAGTGCCAATTTCAATATAATGTGTGGTCTATGGGCATATTAACTATTGGTTGGTTATTTCTTGGGGGGGATATGGCATGCCTGTTGGCAATTGAGTTAGGTGTGTGTCTCAGTTTTAGTGAATTTGTATCCATGAGGACATTATATATATATATATATATATTATTTATTCAATTTTATTCATTCATTATGTGTATCTTTTTCCATATTTTTCATATGCAAGGAATGGCCTCTTTCTATCCGGGAACAGGAAGATCTATTACATAGCTTATACGCCCATGGCCAGGTGGCCCAAGAAATTTCATCATGTTGCAGTGTATTATCATGCGTGCACCATCCAATATTAATTATTCGTCATGTTTCATACTTGCTTCACAGCATTCTCACATGATACACATGTCACTACCTACCTGAGTCACGACATGCAATGTAAATTCCCTAAGGGGCATGCCATTGTTTGAACCCTGGTAATTATTTGTATGTAATGGATGTAATTAGTATTACAGATTAACATTTTAATGTTTTTTACTTATTCAATTTTATTTAGTCATTTTTATTATGATTTCATTTTATATTAATTTTTCATTTTTAATATTTAAAAAATATGATATTTTTAATTAATTCAATTATTAATAATTATTTATACAAAATTATTTACTATGTTATAATTTTTTAAATATTTTTTATATGATCAATATTTATTCAAAATTATTTATTAAGTTTTAAGGCCTTTAAAATGTATGAAATACATATAATTAATTTATATAAATGTATTTTTTTAGGATTCTCAACATTTGTTTTTGTATTCAACAAATTTAAATAATTAATGAATTTCTACATAATTATTTAGTATTTTCTAATAATCATTGTATTTTTTAATTTATATGATAAATAGGAATTCCATTTTATTTATTAAGTTGTAATAATTTTGAAATGATTGAAATCTATATAGTCAGAACCTATTCCCCGAGGCCCGTGTCGTGACTACGCCAAGATAGCCTTCCATAGGCCACGGGTTGGCAACTAGCACTGGAAAGGTGTATCCCTAAAATGACAAGGCATTTTGTTTAATCCAGTACAAACTCATTGTCCTAATACACAACTATATAAAACAACAAAGTCATAAATTGTAGTAGAAAATGTATGTACTGAGAGTAAAGGGGTCAGAATACAAGCCCAACTGAATTATAAATAAAAAACACAAAATAGAAAAAAACACATGCAATATTCCACCTGGGATCCTACCTAAACAGTAGATACAACTCGTCTCCATATCTATCCATGTCAACCCTCACTACTTTCCACCATCAGGTTCTAGCTCCCCGAGTCTAAGTCATGGCTGCCTGTCATCTTCACTAGAAACAGCAAGGTGCGGGTGAAGCCCGTGCAGGGGTGACAATAACAATACCCAGTAGGATCCCTGAGAACACTGATGGTATCTTTGAATTCGGGAAAGGAAAACAAAAAATCATGATCTCAATAACGAAGCACAATGAAAATTATTTAGCTCAAACCATGTATACAACTCATAGTTTATGAATAATGATGATTAGTCTTATGATATATAATTTTATTCCGTGAGGAAATTTACACAAAAGAACCACGAAAGAGTTGTTCCAATGTCAATCCACACAGGGTCATATATTTTTGATCCATGAAGGACTACTCTAAGGTTGGTCCTCGTAGGGTCAGGCACTACTGATCCACATATGGTTGCAAGATTTCTAATCCACACATGGTCGCAATGATGTATATCCACATAGGGTAGTTAGTTGATAATCCAGAGATGGTCACTATGATTCTAATCCACACAGGATCACTATAATGTTGACCGACATTGGGTCTCTAGTTGCTGATCCACACAGGGTCGCTTGGATGCTGATCCACACATGGTCACTACGATGCTGATCCACACAGGGTTGCTCGATGATGTTACACACAAGGTCGCTACATAGATGACAGTCTGCTAGTGGATTCACCGCAAATGGTGTGCTTGAGTTTTTACGTATCTATTCATCCAGTTATTGGTTGATTCTCAACTAATATAAATATGTACTATGAAGTATCCCAATGGATTTTCATGTCGCATGGGTTCCATCGCAACAGATGGCGTCAACCGAACACTCGGTCTGTGAGTTATTAGAATTTTTTTATTGAGTGCCTAGTTGGATTTGGTTACGATCCACACTAATTGTACTCTAACATTCACCAAAACGATGGTGGAGTATTTCAAAAGGACTTTATCGCTTCATGGGTCACAACGCTACATAAGGTTCATCATATTGATGTCTAGTTTGCAAGATATGACTATTTAAGCGAGATTGGGCCCGAATGGGTCTAGGTCATGTCCATCCCATTCAGACAGATGGGGTTTTTCCAGGTTGGGTAGGCTTGGTCATATGGTTCGTAGACTGGAATGGCCCGCTGGGCGATGCGTCCTGGTGAACTGGTGCGACTCTTCATCCGAGTGGTCGATCACCTCCCCGAACTGAAAAATGAGACCACTAAATCATCAATCCATGATGCCACATAGAGCAGTAACATTGTCCGCAGGATCCACAGGGCGTGAGTCCCCCTTCCCAAAGTCATCGATACTCCAGCCCTTCCATTACAACGGGCGGTGGGGTTCCACCTCTCCAACACAGCCGACTGAGAGTCGGCCTCCCTTTCGGGTCTACAATACTATCGAGCGGCGCCGCGCCTTTCTGTGGTTAGTGGGCGACGTCCACTACCTTCTTCATTGGTGCCACATATAATGACCCATACTTTACATACATTGTTAGTACTTCAAAATTTATGTACACTTATTAAAACATATAACAAAACCATGAATGGACCATATAGTTATAGTGTCATTAGAAACTGGGAAACATAAACAACTAGTTCATAAAGTGTCTACACTGTCTCCCATTTATTTCATCATATCTATAGTCTCTTTTGGCATATCTTACTTAATAACCTTCTTCCTGACCTGGGGAAAGAAATCATACAAAAGGTTGATCTCAAATGCTGAGTAAGGGTAAACAAAAGAAATATCAATCACATCATATTCATAAGAACATTATATTTTTGGAAATCTTACCCTGCAAAAGAGATCATAATTTCATAACATGGGATAAATCATGGTAGTGAAATGTAGTCACAATAATCATCACATAAAACATTAATCTTTTTGGAAGACACACATAATCATAGAGAATCATTTCTTATTAGTCAAGACTCATTTCCAAAACTATCTTAGTGGACAATCTCCATTTCTGAACCGAGTTCATTCTTAATTTCAGTCCTGTTTCACCGAACCGATTAAACTTGTCGTTCCATCCACGACTATCTCATGAGATATAAAATCTATACCCAATTCATTGGAGTGAGATATAGGTCACAACCATCTCATTATGATACCATTCTTTTGTGTGCCACCAAATCATAAACCATACATCATAGCATAACCCATGTAATAAAAATGGGATTCTTAAACATCATGAAATAATAAAACAATTCATATAAGATAAAGGAATTCATAAATATAATTCCATCACAACATAATCAAATATATGTAATAATAGGGATAGAAAAAGAACCCTTTATTATCTTAGAAGGAAAATAATTTTGATAAAACTCTTGAACTCCATTCTTGAGGAAAAATATCTTTTCTACTTCAAAAAACACATTTCCTTTCATATCATGTCATACAATTATAAACTAAAAGAAGTTGATTAAAAAACATGAAAATGTGTAAAGGAAGCTTCTTGGAAATAATGTTTTAAAATCCATTTATTCAGTATAAGTTAAAAAAACATTCTTCTTGTACTTTTGTCATAAAAGTCAAAAAGGACCTCGTACGAAAAACGTCAAAATATTTCTTTCATATATTTTACTAATAACTCAGTGAATGGTAAAATTGGATTTAAACAATTGTTGGTGGATGGAAACAATATTACATATTGAGGAAACATGTATTTGGATGATAAAATACACCCCAGTAAATTCAAAAGTATAAACAATCTCAGATAAAAATGAGATTGTGATATTTCCCTTACCTTAGGTCCGATTTGCTTCGTAAGTCTACGAACCAACTGTATAACAATTTAAATAATTTTATTGACTTATTCCAGAAACATTATTATTTTTATGATATCATATATGGTCATATTCTTAGCTTATTATTAGTTATATTTCACTTATACTTGTTATTCAGGTGTTTATTACTTTTTGTTCTAATGCGTGTTCTGTCGAATAAATTATTATTATTATTTTTAGGATATAGATACCTCATTTCCAGAATGTTATTATTGTAATATATATCATATTTATTCAATCAATTCATTTATGCAAGGTTTATGCAATGAAAATCATGTAGAACGAGTTGCATCACATCGTGGAGACTGTATTCCGTACGGACGCACGAGCGATGATATCATTCCAATGATCATGGACTTCTATTGGAGTGTATTTATACTATTTAAGAATCAATATAAATTTACATTAATAATATAAATTAATTATTTACACCGTTATACCCATCCAAGTAAGCTGGTGGTGGAAAATAAATTACACCACTTCGTTGAAACGGTACATACGCAAACGCGGTGATTTCATTTTCCATAGGATGGATAGATGGTGAAATAGGGTTGTTTCATACATATAATAACATATCAGTATATGAGTGATACTGATTTTATTACTTCATAATGAAACAACTAAAGAAGAAGAAGTGGAAGATGAAATAAATTTGAAAGAATTGGTAACAGACATTACCTCTTCTTTGAAGCGCCTCTTTGAGACCTCCTTTTAGGGCACTAAAATTGGTCTTTGAAGAATACCAGGACCTATAAGATGTTTCTAGGGAAGTGGAGAGGATTAATGGTCAGGGGTTGGCCGATTTTGAAGGCTCAACGTGGTGTGAGTAAGAGAGGGAGGAGGTTCCATTTTATAAGGGAGGATAGGGGCACCTTTGGAAAAACTAATAATATTATTTTATTATAAAGACATATTCGGTTTTAAATAGCTCCAAATTGATTTATTTAGAAGCTAAGGTGGGGATGTGTCGAATTCCTCTAACATAATAGAATTTAGAAAAGTTTAGGTTTCTATATTATCCTTATCATTTAGATTTAACTTTAAGTTAGATAATTTTACTTTTACCGTGTTTTTTTGTTTTTTTACAATATAAGGTTAATAAACATTCTGTAACATGCCAAACGAACTCCAAGTTGTTTATTATTCATATATATAACCTTATCTAAGTCATTTGGCCAAGCCATATATTTTTAGGAATAATATAACATTTAATAATATAATATTTGTTTTAAAAACTATTTTATGTCAATTTTGACACTATTTGGTAATTGATTTTTAAGAAAATCATAACAGGGTGATTAGTTCGAAAAAAGTGAATAAAATAAATAATATCATGTCATATTAACATAAAAAATTATTGTAATTCATAAAAAGTCTCAAATTACATTTATTTGGGTATTTATAACATCAATTATGTCAATATTTCACTAATAAGATAATTACTGCATCATCATTGTGTCATTAATAAATTAAATTATATAATATCTAAAAATTATAAATAAATTTCCATTATGTAGTAAATCATTTTTGGATTTCAAATGACTATTTGTAATCGAATTTAACTTATGTACAACCCTATATTAAAAATGGTTTAGTTATAAAACTTTGATTTTAACTATTTTAACCCTTCTTTAAATAAATTAATAATATATGTCCTAATCTAATCCAAGTGGACCTAAATGGTCATATTTTATTCCTAAGGTTGTTTTCTGTTGAATTAAACTTATCCAATAGAATTAAGAATTGTTTTTGGGTAATAATAATATCATTTTTACCCTTAATTATCCTATTTATTTTTAACCGTGGAAAATAAAAGTAAAAAGTTAATATTCTACAAAAATTATTTTTATCTCATTGAACCAAATTTTACTTACTGACATCAACAGTGTCCCTCGGATTTTTAAAATTCCACACACAGAAGTGGTAAAATTATGTTTTATGTAAATTTTCAAATTCTCATAGGAGGTGGGTAAAAGACGGTGAAAGGTTCAATAAAAATTTATATAGCTAAAATTATTATAAAATGACTCCAATGAATTGCATTGAACTTATATAGGTATTATGTATCAATTTTGACCTAAAATAAATTTAAATTAAATAAATAATTATTTTAATAAAATGTTGGTTTTTAAATAGTAACCCAGTGTTATCAGTATTCATCAAAAATTGAATGTTTTCAGAAAAATACCAAAATTTCACCCCAGTCTAATATCGAAATTCCGAATCCAAAAATGAAGTCCATTTTGAAAAATAAAATTTACGCAATTTCAAAAAGTGGATATTACTATTCATAATGGCTAGTTTTTATAATATTTTAATAGTATATCGTTGTTTAGTGATACTCGGTATTGCGTACAATGAAAGCTAACAAGGAAGGTCACGATTGTGTGCAATGCAAGCCAAGCTAGTGTTGTGTGTTGTGAAATACTCCTTTGATTATTTATATAAAATAAAAAATTCTTATAAAAGTCTCGGGTGTTACATTATACACCCTTAAAATGAATTTAACCCTCGAAATTTGTCACTTGTAACAAATAGATGAGGATACCTCTCCCTCATCATATCCTCAAGATACAATGTAGCTTCTTCTAATTGCTGTTTCCTCCATAAAACTTTCACCAAGTGAGTGGTATTGTTCCGTAGGACTTTTTCACTATGATCGAGAATATCTATCGGTTGATCGTCATAAGGAAGATCTTGTTCCAACGGTACAACTTCTAAGCTGAGTACATGTGAAGCATCAAGTATGTACTTTCTCATGAGAGATAAATGTAACACATCGTGAACTTGAATGAGATTCGGTGGAAGTGCCAATAGATAAGCTACCTTCCTAACACGATCCAGTATTTCGAAAGGACCGATATAAATAGGTCTCAACTTTCCCTTCATTCCAAATCTCATTACTCTCTTCCAAGGAGATATTCGTAAGAACGCTTTATCACCCACTTCAAACTCTATGTCTTTTTTTCGGCTGTCGGCATAACTTTTTTGTTGACTCTGAGCTTCTCTTATGTGTTGTTGAATAGATTGGACCTTTTTTGCACTCTTATCAACAAGATCAGGTCCTAATAGATTTCATTCCCCAACATCATCCCAGCAAGTTTGAGTCCAACATTTCTTTCCATATAGAGCTTCATAAGGAGCCATCTGAATACTGAATTGAAAGCTATTATTATAAGAAAATTCCACCAAAGGTATGTGTTGATCCCGACCATCTTTTAAATCCATAGAGAAAGCTCTCAGCATATCATATAGAGTTTTAATTGCCCTTTGAGACTAACCGTCTTTCTGAGGATGATAAGTAGTGCGGAAACTCAACTTTTTATGCATAGTATGCTGAAGACTTCACCAGTACATTGAGGTAAACCTCCGATCCCGATCAGATATAATATAATGTGTTACTACATGCAATCATACCACTTCCTTTACATATATCCTTCCAAGATGATCAGGAGATAAATCATCTCTAATAGCAATGATGTGTGCAGACTTTGTAAGAAGATCAACTATGACCCAGCTAGCATTATTTCCTTTGGATGTTTTAGAATGTCCTGTGACAAAGTCCATAGTGATGTTTTCCCATTTCCATTCAGGTATGGGTAATGGTTGTAACATCCCCTTAGACTTATTTCTCTCAGCTTTAACTTGCTGACAAAACAAGCATCGAGAGACATATTCAGCAACATCGCTTTTCATGCCATCCCACCAGAAGTACTCTTTCAGGTCCCAATACATCTTCGTGCTTCCAGGATAAATAGAGAATGAAGAACTATGAGCCTCATCCAACAGCTCCTTCATTAATTCTGGGATGGGAGGAACACAAACCCGGTTCTCGAACTTTATTATCCCATCACAATCAAGGTTGAATTCAGAAACATTTCTCACCTTATTTTATAACTCTACATCTTCTTTCTTTGCCTCTTTAATCTTAACATGTTTAGATGCTTGAACATACATTTGAGAATGATATTATTTTTCACCTTCCATTATAATTCCAAGATCCATCATTTATAAATACATAAATATTGGAACTTTTGTGATCCTCATCATGGATAAGATAGCATGGTCTTGTCGACTTAATTCATCTGCCACCTTGTTTGCTTTCCCAGGGTGGTAATTAATTGAACAGTCATAATCCTTAATCAGCTCCAACCATCTTATTTGGTGCATATTCATCTCCTTTTGTGTGAAAATATACTTTAAAATTGTATGATCAGTATATATGTCACACATTTCTCCATAAAGATAATTCATCCAAATCTTTAATGCAATGATTACCGCAGCTAACTCTAAATCATGAGTTGGGCAATTTTTCTCATGTATTTTCAACTGTCATGAGGCATAAGCTATCACCATATCATTTTGCATAAGAACACACCCCAATCCCTTCTTGGATGCATCATTGTAGATCACAAACCTTTCTCCACTACAAGGTAGTGTGAGCATAGGTGCACATGATAACCTTCTATTCAACTCCTTGAAATTATCTTCACATTCCTCCGTCCAAACAAACTTAACACCTTTCCGAGTCAACTTGGTGAGTGGATTAGATAATCGTGAAAAATATTTCACAAATCGTCGATAATATCCAGCCAAACCAAGAAAACTTCGGATCATAGTTACTATTGTTGGTCTCGACCATCTTTCGATAACCTCTATTTTTGCTGGATCCACAGATATCCCCTCTTTTGAGATTATGTGACCTAAAATGAATCTTTTTGAATCCAAAATTCACACCTGGTAAATTTGGCATAATGATTCTCCTTTCTCAGAACATTCAATATAATTCTCATGTTATCTTCATGTTCTTCCTTTTTCGTTGAATTTACAAGAATGTCATCTATAAAGACTACCACAAACTGATCAAGAGAGTCTCTACAGACTGTATTCATCAGATCCATGAAGATAGCAGGGGCATTAGTAAGACCAAATGGAATCACTATAAATTAATAGTGTCCATACCTTGTACCGAAAGTCGTCTTTGGAATATCCTCCCTTTTGACCCTTAATTGATGATATCCTGAACGAAGATAAATCATGGAAATTTATTGAGCTCCATGTATTTGGTAAAATAAGTCATCAATGCGCAGGAGAGGGTATTTTTTCTCGACAGTGATCTTGTTAAGTTCTTGATATTCAATGCAGAGTCTCATTGATCCATCATTCTTCTTAACAAACAGAACAAGTGCTCCCCAAGGTGACGCACAAGGGCGTATGAACCCCTTATCAAGATTCTCTTGGAGTTTCTTCTAGAATTCCTACAACTCAATTGGGGCCATTCTATATGGTGTCTTTGAAATAGGTAATGCACCCGGTATGAGTTGTATTGAAAACTCAACTTCATGATTTGGTGGATCACCCGAAAATTCCTCTGGAAAGACATCATCAAACTCCCATAAAATGGCCATATACTTAATAGTGAGTTTCTCACCAACCATTTGAGATAAATAACCTTCATTTAGTGGAATCAAGAGCCATAAGATGGAAGAAATTTCCACTGGATGTTTATGTACATCCTTGCATCGATAGACGATCAAAGATTGATCTAGAATATGAATTGTGGCTTCCCTTATTTGGAAATTGATTTGAGCTCCATATAGAGAAATCCAATCCATGCCAAGAATCACATCAAATTCCACTATAGGGATGATCACAAGATTTGCAGGAAGCACTTTCCCACAAACATCAATTAGAGAAGAATTATAAACTTTTGATGCGACTGTTGTGCCATTAGGGGTTTTCACAGCTAACTCAACATCTAATTATTGAGGTAATACGGTGATACGCATAGAAAATTCTTCATAAATAAATGAGTGGGTGGATCCATAATCAAATAAAACATTTTATACTTTAGAGTGGATGGTATGTGTACCTTTCACCACTTCGATATCGAACTCCACATCACTGATAGAAATTGCATGTGACATTCCATTGTCTTTAGCCTTAAGAGTTTGTCGACGTCGATCATCATCAACAACCCTTGGATTAGGGCATTTATTTGCATAATTCCCCATATCCTTGGACATGAAACATTGAAGTTTAGGAGGTTCACTCTGTATAGCCTTTTCATTGTTCGCATCACTAGACATCTTCTTCCCATCATTGTGGAATTCAAATGCCCGATGACCTTCCTTTCCACAGTTGAAACATTCACTTGTCCCATTAAGGAAACTCCCTCCAGGTTTCATTCCACACTTTGAGCATAAGGGAAAACTAATCTTCTTTTTAGTGTTCTCTTTAGATTTTCCATTGAATTCCATTTTCCTCTTCTTATCAAACCCATATGACTGACGAGTTACTCCAATCTCCATCTCAACATTGAGGGAACATCGAACGATTTCCTCGTAGCTATTGAAGTCCCTTATGGCTAATGCCCTACGAAGAATTGGTTTTATGCCACTAAAGAATCGATGGATCTTACTCTCAGGTTGGATAATAATACCAAAAGCATATCTTGAAAGTCTTGTAAAATTTTCTTCATATCTACCAACAGATTCATCATCCTTTTGCTTTAGTTCAAGAAACAACTTCTCCATTTTTTGTTCCGAGAATACGAGGGAAGAACTTATTGAAAAATAAGTTCTTCAACTCGTCCCATTCCATGGACTCAATTTTATCTCCTGGACTCATATTCTTGATAATATTCCACCATTGATCAGCATAACCATCCATACGATACACTGCAATGATGACATTATCATGTTCAGAACATTGAAGAACTAAAAATATATTTTCAGTAGTACTGATCCATTGTTCAGAAACTAATGGATCCGTAGACCTGCTGAATGAAGGTGGACGCTGCCTCATGAAGGATTCAATAGATTGTTGCTACTTCCTTTTCTCGTTTGGATGTCCCGCATGATTCATATCTTGAGAAAGTTGTGTGAGCTTTGCTTCAAGATTTTTCATTCTAGCACCCATAACGTTTGGTTGCTCAAGGGGACAATCATTACATTGCCCGTCACATTCCACATTAACACAATTCCTTTGGGTTCCAGCCATTGACTAAAACCAAGACTAATAGTGTGAGCAACACTAATTAAAATACGAAAAACACATAATCAAGAATAAAATTTCACAATTAAGGTCTTATCATAGGTATTCATTTCCATTTATAAAACACTAAGATTGTTTTCTATGCTTAGAATTATCCTTAGGATTCTTACTAAGGATTTCACATCATATTTTCCAAAGGTTGACTACACCGTTCCTCTTATACAAACTATAATGACCCACACTTTACATACATTTTTAGTACTTCGAAATAGAGGTACACTTATTACAACATATAACAAAATCATGAATGGACCGTATAGGTATAGTGTCTTTAGAAATTGTGAAACATAAACAACAGGTTCATAAAGCATCTACATTGTCTCCCATTTATTTTATCATATCTATAGTCCCTTTCGGCATATCTTACATAATAACCTTCATCCTGACCTGGGGAAATAAAACATACAAAAGGGTGAGCTCAAATTCTTAGTAAGGGTAAACAAAAGAAATATCAATCACATCATATTCATAAGAACATAACATTTTGGAAATCATACCCTGCAAAAGAGATCATAATTTCAAACATGGGATAAATCATGGTAGTGAAATGTAATCACAATAATCATCACTTAAAACATGATGATTTGTGGAAGACACACATAATCAAGTAGAATCATTTCTTGTTATTCAATACTCATTACCAAAACTATCTTAGTGGAAAAATTCCATTTCTGAACCGAGATCATTCCTCGTTTCAGTTCTATTTCACTGAACTGTTTTAACCTACCGTTCCAGCCATGTCCATCTCATGAGATATAAAATCATTAACCAATGAATTGGAGGGAGATATAGGTCCCACCCATCTCATAATGATACCATTCTTATGTGTGCCACAAAATCATAAACTATACATCATAGCATAACCCATGTAATAAAAATGGGATTCTTAAACATCATGAAATAATAAATCAATTCATATAAGATAAAGGAATTAATAAAAATAATTCCATCACAACATAATGAAATCAATGTAATAATAGGGAAAGAAACAGAACCCTTTATTATCATAGATGGAAAATAATTCTGATAAAACACTTGAACTCAATTCTTGAGAAAATTATCCATTCTACTTCAAAAAACACTTTTCCTTTCGTACCATGTCATACAATTCTAAACTAAAAGAAGTTGATTAAAAATAAACATGTAATATTGTAAAAGAATATTCTTGGAAATAATGGTTTAAAAATCCTTTCATGCTATATAAGTTAAAAAAACATTCTTTTAGTACTTTTGTTGGAAAAGTCAAAAAGTACATTGTACGAAAAACGACCAAATATTCCTTTCATATCTTTTACTAAAAACTCACCGATGGGTAACATTGGATTTAAAAAATTTTAGGTGTATGGAAATAATATTAAATATTGAGGAAACATGGATGTGGATGATAAAATACACCCCAGTAAATTCCAAAGTATAAACAATCTCGGATAAAAATGAGATTGTGATATTTCCCTTACCTTAGATCCTATTTGATTCGTAAGTGTCTAAACCTCCTGTATAATGATTTAAATAATTTTATTGACTTATTTCAGAATCATACTTATTTTTATGATATCATATATGGTCATATTATTATCTTATTATTAGTAATATTTCATTGCTACTTGTTATTCGGGTGTTTATTTCTTTTTGTTCTTATGTATGTTTTGTCGAATACATTCTTATTATTTATTTTAGGTTATAGATACCACATTTCCAGAATGATAATAGTGTAATATATATCATATTTATTCACTCAATACATTTATGTAATCATTATGCAATGAAAATCATGTAGAACGAGTCGCATCACATTGTGGAGACGGTATTCCGTAAGTACGCATGAGCGAAGATATTGTTCCCATGATCGAGGAATTATATTGGAGTGTATGAATACTATTCCAGAATCAATAAATCTTTAAAATAATAAAATATATTCATTCTTTCCACCATTAAACCCATCCAAGAAAGGTGGTGGTGGAAAATAGATTACACCACGGCGTGGAGATGGTATTCTGTACGTACGCACGTGCGGTGATTTCGTTTTCCGTAGGATCGATAGATGGTGAAATATTGTTGTTTCCTACTTATAATAACATATCAGTATATGAGTGATACTGATTTTCTTACTTCATAATTAAATAAGTAATGAAGAAGAAGTGGAAGTAAAAAATAATGTTGAAAGATTCGGTAACAGACATTACCTCTTCTTTGAAGCACCTCTTTGAGACCTCCTTTTAGGGCACTAAAATTGGACTTTGAAGAATACCAGGACCTCTAGGATGTTGATAGTGAAGTGTATAGGAGAAATTTTCTGGGGTTGTCCGAGTATGATGTCTCAATGTGGTTTAGGAAGAGAGTGAAGAGGTGCCCTTTTATAAGGGAGGAGTGGGGCACCTTTGGAAAAACTAAAAATATTATTTTATTATAAAGCCATATTCAGTTTTAAATAGCTCCAAATTGATTTATTTGGAAGGTAAGGTGGGGATGGGTCGCAATCCTATCATCTAATAGAATTTAGACAAGTTTATGTTTCTATTTTAACCTTATAATTTATATTTTACATTAAGTTAGATAATTTTACTTTTACCATGTCTTTTTGCTTTCTTACACTATAAGGTTAATAAACTTACTATAACAAGCCAAACTATCCCCAAGATGTATATTATTAATATATATAACCTTATCTATGGCATTTTGCTGAACCATAGATTTTTAAGAATAATATAACAATTAATAATATAATATTGTTTTAAAGAACTATTTTATGTCAATTTTGACACTATTTGGTAATTGATTTTTGTGAAAATCATAACAGAAAGATTAGTTCGAGAAAAGTGAATTAAATCAATTCTAACTTGACATATTAACATAGAAAATTACTATAATTCTTATAAAGTCTCAAATAACATTTATTTTGGTATTTAAAATATCAATTATGTCAATATTTCATTAATAAGATAATTACAGCATCATCATTGTGTCATAAATAAATTAAATTATTTTAATGACTAAAAATTATAAATAAAATACAATTATGTAGTAAATAGTTTGCGCTTTCTAATGAAATTTTTTAGACGAATTTATCTAATGTATAACAATATATTAAAAATTGATTTGTTATAAAACAATGATTTTAACTATTTTAACCCTTCTTTAAATAAATTAATAATAAATGTCCTAATCTAATCCATGTGTGCCTAAATGGTCATATTTTATTCCAAAGGTTGTTTTTGGTCGAATTACACATATCCAATAGAATTAGGACATGTGTTATGGTAATAATAATATCATTTTTACCCTTAATTACCCTATTTACTTTTAATCGTGGTAAATAAAAGAAAAAAGTTATTATTCATCAAAAATTATTTTCATCTAATTGAACCAAAATTTACATACTGACATCAACCATATCTCTCGGAGTTTTTAAATTCCACTCACATAAGTGGTAAAATTATGTTTTATGTAATTTGCAAATTCTCCTGGGAGGTGGGTATAAGACTGTGAAAAGTTCAATAAAATTTTATATATCTAAAATTATTATAAAATGACTCCAATTAATTACATTGAATTTATATAGGTGTTATGTATCAATTTTCACCGAAAATAAATTTAAATAAAATAAATAATTTTTTATATAAAAAGTCAGTTTTTAAATAGTAACCTAGTGTTTTCACTATTCATCAAAAATTGAATGTTTTTAGAAAAAAATCAATATTTCACCCAAGGCTAATTTCGATATTCCGAATCCAAAAACGAAATCAATTTTGAAAAATAAAATTTACAAATTTTCAAAATGTGGTTTTTACTATTCATAATGGCTAGTTTTAATAATATTTTAATAGCATATTGTTGTTTAGTGAAACTCGGTATTGCGTACGACGCAAGCTATCAAGGAAGGTCGTGATTACATGTAATGGAAGCCAAGCTAGTGTTGTGTGTAGTGAAAGATTTCATTGATGATTTATAAAAAAATATATTTCTTATAAAAGTCTCGGGTGTTACACCATGCTGGAAAATCATCTGGGGGACACAAGGTGAGATCTGGTGGTCCTTTTTCCCATCCTCTTGTGCCTGTAGGCCTCTTGGGTTGACACTGTCATAGAACGTCTCCCATATTCAATGTTCTGCTGAGTTATAAATTCCTCCCCTGAAGAGCGCGTAAAGTTCATAGTGGTGGAGGGTCTTAGCCTTATTCCTTTGGCCCATGCCCTCTGCTTTAGAATCATAACAAGCAGGTAACAATTTACTCATCATCAACTCAATGAATTAGACCATGAAAATCCCGCTACCTCAATATTCATTGGAGACGTCGCAGTGGTGGAAAAAAATTTGAGTTTGTTGAAGCTGTTGGCATTCGTTGTTCTCGGTTCAGCCCCTCCGATATTGCTTTCCAAGGTCTTGTTCCTCATATATGGATGATTCCACATCACTTCTTCATAGGTTTCACTCTTCCATACAAAGAGACATTGCCTGAGCTTCAATTAAATAGATGGAAAAATCAGCAGAATTTCACAACATTTATATGGTTTGTTTATCAACAAAATTTAATGTTTCATGGTTATAGTTACCAAATCCATGTGTTAAGATATTAAATGTCTTGAAAAATCAGTGGTCCCACCACACTGCTCAACCGTTGGATAGATAATTAAATTATATTTTCATGTTATTTTATTATTCATTTTAATGTCCAGAAAAATATCTTTTATTCCAATCCCAGTACACTAGAATTGAAGCCTATCAAAACTGAATCACAGTGCTACAGATTCATCTATGTCCTTGGATTTCAAATCTGAGAATCAGTTCATCTGTTATAAAATTCTGCTCACACATTTACTGATCATACCTAAAAATAGATCACAATTTAGTTCCTGGAACACTACGAAACAACATCAAGAGCCATTAATTTTCATAGACACATAATAATCCCAAATAATTTTAAAAAATTATCTATATTTTTCCTGGACATTAAATATTCCCCACATTAGGGATTTTCTTCCTAGGATGCTACAAAAAAAACCTGGGAAAAAACTAGGTGTACTGAGAACATATCTAAGCCTCCAGCTCCAAAGTGATTTTCTAGAGATTTTTTTGTTTCCAAATAACTCACACCAGTGGAATCAACCACCTAAAAAGTTCACACTCTTGTCGATCCTCTACTACCACTACAAAATATTCGAATGTCACCCCATCATTGATGTCCAACTCGCCCCAGTCAATAACGATCGATGAATCATGCATGTATCTCTTCAACTGTGACATGTGGAAAAAATTATTCACCAGGTGCATCTTTGAGGGATGTGGTAGATGGTATGCCACCTCTCCTACTCTTTTGAGGATCCAGAATGGATCAATGTACCTCGAAGATAGCTTGATTCCCTGGCCATTCCTTTTTCATCCTCGTTGGGCTGATACCCAAAGGAATATATGGACTCCTTCTTCGAACTCAAAGGGTCTATATCTCCTACCATCATATGTCTTCTGCCAGGTCTATGAATTCTTCATTCACTCCTTGATTATTTTCACCATCTCTGTGCAAGCCGGTAACAACTCTGGAACCCTATGTGCTAACTCCACATGATTTTCCCTACATGGTGGGGACCTAAAAGGTCGCCCATAGATGGCCACAAATGGGGCCATGTCGATTGTGGAGTGATAAATTTTGTTGTAAGAGAACTCCAATAAAGATAGTTGGTCCTCCCTACTGCGGACAAAATAAAAGACACCTACATGAATCAAGTCCTTGAGTGTCTGAATTCTTTGATCTATCTTACCATTTTTCTGTTTATGAAAGGAGGTGCTCAAGTGTTGCTGATTTCTGAATGCCTTCTGCAATCCATTCCATTATAGAGATGTAAAAAGAGTTTCATGGTCTATGTCAATCATCAATGGAACTCCTTTGAATTCATATAATATTCTATACGTAGAGACTTCCCAATCACTCTTCGAATCCCTACACTAAAATAAATAGTAAGTGGTCTGAATTGGTGAGAAGGTCAACGATCACCCTGATGGAATTGTGACCCATGGATGTACATGGTAGACTTGTCACAAAGCCCATTGATATGCCATCCCACTTACACTCTGGTAACTCAAGTGAATGGGCTATTCTTGCTGGAAGCAGATGCTTAGCCTTCTCATGCTGAAAAGAGAGGCATTGACAAACACACTCTACCACTAAATTCTTCATTCCTAGCCATCTGTACTGACTATAGTGGTCCTGGTACAACTTTTCCACACAAGGATGCCCCACCAAATGGGATATGTGGAACACCACCAACTCCTACTCTCGAAGCATCGCTGGAACCATGGTGCATACTCAGAAGGGAATGACGTTCTCCCCACCTACAAAAAAAATCCATTAGGAGACCGTCTTGGGGATATATCAGCATGTCGGGCCTCGCAGTCAACCTACCCATGATATGCCACCCATTAATGCTGAAGGAGTGGAGGATTAACTGTCATATACAGGAGATATGTTTCATTGAATATATCCCTAATAAATACCTGCAACGCTGCAAGATGCTCTATCGTATCACTCCACAACTATAAACAAGACCTCTTGTGGAGTGTGTCTTCTACTACCTTCCCCTTCCCATGAGTGTATAATATCATGAAGTCATAGTAATGGAGGAATTACATCCATCCACATTGTCACATGTTCAGGTCCATTTGTGGGAAGATAAAACTGAGACTCTTGTGATCAGAGTAAACAATAATATGTTCACCCATCATGTAGTGTCTCCACATAATCAGTGCAAAGACCACTAATGCTAACTCCAAGTCATGGGTAGACTAGTTTGTTCTCATGTAGTCTCAACTGCCATGATTTTTAGGTTATCACTGCTCACTCCTGAATCAGGACGCAACCTAGTCTAGTCCCTGATGTATTGCAGAAGACTATATACCCAACATCCTCTTCTAGTAGCCTCAAGATTAGTGCACTCCTCAATATCTACCATAGCTCTTGAAAACTCCACTAACACATCTCCATCAACAAGAAAGGATGAATCTTATACATAAAAGATGAAAAAGGTGTTTCTAACCATGTGAAGTCTGATACGAACCTCTAGTAGTATCCAACCAATCCCAAGATACTCCGCACCACGGTCACACTACGTGGTTTATCACAATCAAGAATTGCCCTTATCTTCACGGAATCCACTACAACTCTGCCACCCATGAAAATTTATCAAAGGAAGTGGACTTCCCATATCTAGAACTGACACTATGATAGCTTAAAATATTTCTGGCTTTATCAGTGTTTATCCAGAACTATCTGCAATGTGTGTGGTGTAATTCTCCTCCTCCGTCAATTATATCATGATTCCATCAATGAATACCTCTACAAAGAGATCGTGGTATGTCTATAAGAACTATTTCATGATCCCCATGAACTCTGTCAGAACGTTGGTCACCCCAATAGTCATCACCAATTACTCGAAAAGGCCTTACCAACATCTGAATTATTCCCTCGGTATGTCCTTATCCCATACCCATGGAATGTTATAGCCTAATTAAAGGACTTACATAGAAATACATTGATCTTACTTAAGTGTTCGAAGAGGTCTTTAATCCTCAAGAGTTGATAATTATTTTTCACGGTCACCTGGTTCAGGAGATGATAGTCTAAAAAAATCCTCAGACTCCCATATAAAATATTGGTGAAAAAATGGGGATGCCCATCGAGAATCACTGGTTTTTATGAATCCTTTCCTCTTCAATTCCTCCAGGTGTACCTGCAACTTGAAAAGATATGCGAGAGCCATCCAATATGCTGGCATGTATATCGGTTCCTTCCATGGTTACAAGATGATGTATAATTCAACCATTCATTGATGAGGTTGTCATAGAACATCATTTGGAAAGACATCGTCATATCGGTCTGCCACTACAGGATAACATTGACTCCACACATAAACTATTCTGAGGGAATGACATGGCAACTGATGTGTGATCAGCTACACACTCCTCCGAGTAAGTCCATCCAATTCTAAAAATGTTCCCTTTTCTCTTGTGAAGGTAATCATGATCCCATAAATTGTGAGACACCACACATTTCACCTAAAAATATGATCATAGCATGGAATATGGATAGCTAGTCCATACCTAAGATGAAGTCATAATGCCTTGATTCTGGAACTAGGAGAACCCAGCCAAAACTCTCAGCTCTTATAGTGAGCTCACACTTCCTTCACCAGTGTGTAATTTTCAAATATAATCCTGATGGAGTCTTTAATTTTATGGATCGAACCAACAAATCCATCATAATCTCTGAGATATGAATGAGTTCTATGGAAATGAAAGTGTGACTTCCACATGTGTCTATATGTTCTCCATCATGTGTAGAATAGAAACATATCCTACCTCTATTCATATCTGGAGTGTTGTGATCGACGGTCTTTGCCACCTCTAGCTACGGTTGCCCTTGTCTAAATGATCCCTGTTGTCAGGTGGACCACCTATCTGTGGTGGTTGTCAATCCTCAAAACATTTTCCACCCCCTGATGCCTGACCTTCTCCTCTACCATGTTTTTCACCCAATGGAACACCTCTCTCAAATCACTACCTCTACTTTTCATGTCATTCAACCATCTGTTGATCATCAGTATAGTGGGTCGGGTAGCCACTAGCCCTATGGCCCTTCCCGCCATATGTGATGCACAATGTGCTTCCCAGCTAATCCCCTTTTCCTCACGAGCTACGCACCTCTAAACATGCATCGTGGGGGTGTCCACTGGGGAGTATGGCCCGCTTGGATCTCTGGTTCATCTTACCACAACCGGCTACAGATAGCTCAGCTACCAATTGCCCAGTGATATCTCTCACAATCGTTGCCTGCTCAGATAAGAAGCTAACCACCAACAATACTCTCTCCGTCTTGAGTTGGGATATTCAATGATATCATCAATGTCCTGATCACCAGCCAGAGACCCTTCTCAATGATCTGGGCCCTGATAAATCGGTCTAGTACTATGTTGGTCATTTAGAGTGACATGATAGTGAACCAGAATGAGTATTGTGCAACTAATAGGATAACCTACTATTAGTGCAGCAGCTCCTAGATTCAAAATGAACATAAATTCACTTGTACGGACTCTGTCCTATTGTGGGTCATAATGTCTAAATAGGAATGTGAAGCCTCGTCATTCTTCTAGAGAATCATGATCAACAATATTCAAGTCATCCCATGAAAATGACTAGAAACTATGATAACTATCTACTCTGCTGGTGTCCCATGTAGGCAGAAATCTTTGACCACAGCCTCTAGCCCATACTCAGCTGCCTGGGGATCTGTCTCACATGGAAATCTTAGTGGGCACTATCTATGGAAATCCTGAATTTGCTCAGTCATCATGCACTATCTACTAGTAGGGGAGTGGAAATATTTTCCCAATGTGTAATTGTGGTACCTGCGCACCACCCAAAGGTGCTATCACTGTAAAAGGGACCTACAACGAAGCCTCACCACTCGGTGGGCCATCATCATAGTCTATCTCTGGAATCATGGCTGGTTATCTAAATAGAGGTATCCTGAAAAGAAACAGGTGTGCCATGGTCAGTAGGTTATACATATTGAGAAGAATCATATGAGATCAAATGTAAAACATTTCAAAAACACACCTAATTCATGTTTTCATGAACCTATTTGGAAATCAGAATTCATGGTCATTGTGTATGAATATGTTGGGCGCCAAACCAACACTAGACTCCCCGAAATGAAAACCACACTCAAATAACTTAACATTATTTCTCCATTAGAAAGATCAAAGTTCTAGTTATTCGGTAGAACTGACTTCTATGATACCACATTGTCAAGACCCATCCCCAGAGGCTCGTGTGGTGACTACCCCAAGCCATCCTACCATAGGCCAGGGTTCAGTGACTAGCACCAGATATCCATATCACTAAAATGGGAGGAATTTAATTTAATCATGTTCAAACACATAGTCCAAGAAAACATCAAGATGAACCAATGAATTAAAACTGCAGTAGTAAAAGTGTTTACTGAGATTAATAGTTTTGGAACCCAAGCTCAAATGAAAGATACAACAATAAACGAAAATAGTATGCAACTCATGTGATCAACCACCAGGGATCATACCTAAAGGGTAGGTAAAACTCATCTCTACTTAACTTCATGTAAACCGTAACTATTTTCCACCATTAGGATTAAACACATATAGTCACATAAAAGGCTTCCCGTCAACTGCACAAGACACAACAATGTACGGGTGAAGCACATGCAGGGGTGAGTATGACAATACTCAATAGGGACCCCGAGACCCCCGAAGGACTCTTATAATTCTGCAATGGAAAACCAAAAATCATAATCTCAATCATGAAGAACAAAGAAAAAGACTCATCTCAAACCTCTATTATAACTCAATGTTCAGGAATAAGGATGACTAGTATTATGCTATATAATTTTATTTTCTTAGGAAGTCTCAACAACTAAACAATGATATAGTTGTTTAAATGTCATTCTAAACAGGGCCGTATATCACTGATCCATGACAGGCTTCTCTATGGTTGGTCCTCATCGGGTCTGGCACTGCTGATCCACATATGGTCGCTAGAATGCTAATCCACAGAGGGTCAATATGATGGTGACCCACACAAGGTTTCTTTGATGCTAATCCATATATGGCCTCTATGATGATGATCCACACTAGGTCTCTAGATTCTGATCCATACATGGTCACTATGATGCAGATCGACATATGGTATCTAGGATTCAGATCAACATAGTGTCGCTAGATGATGATCCACAAAAGTTCGCTACTCTGTGGCAGCCGGCGACATGATTCCAAGCACTCGGTACACATGAGTTCCATAGTATCTTCTCTTATGGTTATCATTAATGCATGAAATGCTATGAAGAAACATGAATGAATAACCCAATTGACCGTAATGTCATAAGGGTTCTAATTCAACAGATTGTGCATCAGACAAACACCAGGTCTTTGAGTAATTAGCATTTTAGTGTCGAGGTCCCTGTTAGATTCGGGTACCATCCAACCATTCCGCACTTGATCATTCTCCAATACTAACATGAGGTATCATAAAAGGACCTCATATATCCAAGGATCATAGCACCGCAGATGGATTGTAAAATGGATGTCTGGTCTACACGGTATGGCTCATTAAGCGAGACGAGGCTTGAAAGGGTTTAGGTCTAGTCCGACCTGGTCGGACCCACCCAACCTTGGCTGACCCAACACTGTTTGGGCCGACAGGACCCAGTCCCAGTCGGAGCCGGGTCCGCCTGAACATGCCGAGGATGGCTAGGTTGGGCATTGCCGCAGTGGGCTTGGCCCGATGGGCCTTGGACTAATCAGGCCAGTCGGCTGGGCACGGTCCATCGGGCGACATGTCCCGGTGCACTAGCGCAGCTCACTATCCTCGCAAATGCGGCTGGCCGAGTGTCATCTTCCCCTTTAAGTCCACCACGGTGCCATGCAGCACCACCCTCTTCTTCGGCTGGTGCTCGCAGCCTGCGTTGGTCACTGGTGTTGTGCTAGAAGATCTTCCACAGACCACCAGGTGAGATCTGGTGGCCCGTTATCCCCTCCACTCATGCCTACGGCCATCCCCGGATGCCAATATCTCTACGAAGCACCTAAATTCAAGGTTCATATGTGTTGAAAATGTTTCCCCGGAGAGCGCGACAAGAACAAATTGACAGAGGGTCATAGACTTCTTCGTTTTGTAGGAT
The DNA here is from genome assembly GCA_963277665.1 of Viscum album. Taxonomy (NCBI): domain Eukaryota; kingdom Viridiplantae; phylum Streptophyta; class Magnoliopsida; order Santalales; family Viscaceae; genus Viscum; species Viscum album. Next base: position 695,109,500 of record OY728152.1, read on the forward strand.
CCCACCGCGTTAGGTACGTAAAAAGCTGGCAACAATTTATTCATCTTCAACTCAAAGAATTAAACCAAAAAAATCCCAATACATCCACATTTTTTGGAGAAATCACAGTTGTGGAAGAATATTCCACGTTTGATGAAGTTACCGATATTTTTTGTTCTTAGTTCAACCCCTTCGATGTTTCTTTCCATGATCATGTACATCATCGGTGGAAGACGTCGCTGCACATTGTCAGAGGTTCCCCACATCCATAAAAAAATACGATGCCTGAGATTCAATTAAATAGACGGAAGAATAAACTGAGTTTCACCATGTTAATGTAGTTCATTTATGAGAAACATTTAATGATTCAACGTCTTCATTACAAAAACCAATATCCAAGCCATTAAATAAAATTATCATGTTATTTTATTATTCTATTTAATGTCCAAAAATTGATCTTTTTCTCCCAAACCACAATGATCGAAATGAAGAATTCCTTATGGGAATCTCGGCACTGTGAATTCAATATTGTCCTCATACCTCAATTTTGAGCACTGGTTCAAAAATTAGATAATTTCGCCTGTCCAGTAAGAGAATGTACACAAAAAAAGTTCAAAATTATGTTCCGAGCTCACTGGGCCATGGAATCAAGTGCCGTCAATTTTTACAGACTCAAATTAATCCCAAATAATTTTTTTAAATAATAAAAAAATTATCCAGGAATTTATATATATATTTAATTTATTTAAATGATTTTTTAATATTTTCATTAATTGTTTTGTACTTCTTCACAATTCATATAATTAGTCGTAGAACTTGTTTAAACGTATTTACTAAGTTTTAAAATTTTCGCTATGATTTCTTATTCATTTTAATATATATTGATATCTTATTTTTTTAACATAATATATATAATTAATAAAACATGTGAAACTTTTTTATATTTTTCAATTCTATTTATTTTTATTTATTCAATTTCACTCATTTTTTATAATAATTCATTTATGATTATATATATATTCATAAGGATAATTATTTTCATTTTTTTGGAATTTCATTTTATTATATATATATATATATATATATATATATATTCATTTAATATTTCATAATTTTATTTTAATTTTTTTTATCATCTCTATAATGATAATGTTCTCATAAAACATATGCATATCAACTATATAACATTAGTGCTGATAAATATACATTTTATCTAATACAATATTAATACTGATTAATGTATGTTTTATCACCAAAATTTTAGCACCGATAATACCTATATTTTTATCGGTTATTATTTTAGCACTGATAAAACAAATATTATAAACACTTTTTGGAATGCACTGATAAAACTCTATTGGTCACATAAATTTAACCTTAACGAAAATTTTTTCTTTTCTTCATTCATGTTCTCTCATGGATGTCAACCTCTTTCGTAACACCCCTAGAACTTCTTGGACCAATCAAACCTCTAAAAACCTATGGTATGTGAGTTTATATCATGAAATATCTTGTACTTGTATTTTATTATGAATCACAAAAAAATGGTCTTAGTGAGAAGTTAAGTATTATGAAATATCTTTCCCAATTATTCTTGCATGGTTTTTAATGATAGTTTCTTATACTACCATTTTGTAACATGATTTACTCATCCAGAAGTAATTTTCAGTGTTATCATAAGAAACTCTGGAAAAATAATTTGTGTAATATAAGAAGGACTAATAAATAACAACCTACTATACGAATCAATATCAATAAATAAAAATATAATACATTCTACTATAAATAGGAATTTACAATTAATTATAATTTTTAGAACTGGAAAATTCCAAATAATGATTTCAAAATTTATCAATTAAAAAAAAGCATTATATTTTTATTATTCAGTTTTTGAAACATCAGTAAACATTTTTGTGTTACCTACAAAATAAATATCAAAATTTCTCTCTCTCAATGCATCACCCATACCGGGGGGTTCAAATAGGGGCACACACTTTCCCCTTTCTTGTGTGTCTTGATGGAAGGTTTATTTTCTAATTTAATTTTTCTTTTAAGAAAATGACAACTTATTTCATGGGGGAAGGTATCTGAAATCTCCTTTTTTGAAGGTAGAATTTTTTTTATCAAGGGGAAAACTATAAGAATGAATATCTATTTTCCATCATATCCCAATATATAAGAAAGTGATTAATTATTCCCAATCTGATATTTCTATTAGCTCTAGTAAGATGCTTGTCGAATGGAATGTCATTTTTGATCCTCTGTTATTATAGTGGATAATAAACATAATAAATATATTTGGATCCTTGAGATTTTTGGTCATTCCAATAGAGTTGTTTTCTCGAGAATCATGGACAGGATAGACAAAATTCCATGGATTGACTTTTAAGGGGGTCTCTAAAGTAGGGAAGGAAGCACTTGTAAAGGATGTATCTACATCTATTCCAATTGATAATTTGTAATTATTTATTCTACCTGAATTATTTATTGAAAAAATTTACTATCAGATTAACATATTCTAGTGGGGTATGAAATGTAGAATAAAGACCATTTATTGGATTTGGATAACCTAAGCATCCCTAAACCATTTGTTGGTTTGGGATATCAATTCATGTTCATGACCTAGACTGATCTTTTATAATAACTAGGATGGATGATGATTCATAAAATGGGGTCCCTATGCACTTAGATAATTGAATCCTAATATTTCCCTCATACGTTCTTTTGCGACATTTTCTTTAACTCCCACCCAAGATTTTTTTCATGATACCTCTGGGGATCCGTTGTTCATCTTCAAAAGGGACAAATTTGTCGAATTGGAGATATAGCCAAATTAAATATCAAGATGGTTCAATGATTTTTTATAAATATAGGATGATGTCCACATTCCTTGTAGTTTTTTGGAGGATGCATGTACATTTCCTATTTTAATGATTCCAATAACATATGGCATTTTGATATTTTGGATGTATGGTTCATCAAATTGAATTAGAGGTTTATTGTGAGAATTAATTGCAATGACTGTACATTCCATAAAAACTATATTCAAATAATGAATATTTTGGATTCTATTTGGGGAACAATAGGTGTATGTTGGCCTAAAAGTTACAGGTAATAGACAATGATGTTTTTTCTAAATTCCTATGGACACTAGTTTTCCCACCCAATGTAATAACATTTATATTGAAAGGTTTTATGGGAATAATAAATTTAATTTATCTTCTAATTGTATGACATATTAAATAGAATAAATTGATATAAATTCTCATTAGTAGAGCAAAAACACCTATACATGCAATGATCTACATTCAAGGTTCAAAGATCATTTGACATGCATAGAACCCAAATGCGAATAAGTCTGTAGACAATATGAATGTGTAACATCCCATTACATTTTCAAGTAAATTTGTTGTCTCTAAGTTCCATTTCATTTGTGTAGTGACTAGGGGGTGCGTTTGGGTGAAATTTTATAGAAAAAAGGCAATGGCGTGTGCATGGTTTGCACACGGTTTGATAAACTGTGTGATCATACTGTGCCAACCTAGCAGCACTGGACAGTGGGGTACACATAGTGTGCACAAGGATTGACAAACCATTGGGAAAAACATTGCGATCACATAAAAATAGATCCTTAAATTGTTGATCTCGGCCATTTTTCCTCTAAATGCATTGTTTTTCTTCCAATGTGGCCCTAACTCGGGATTTGTCTTCTCCTAGGGTCAGAAAAGGTTCCCCCATTGCTCCGGAGGTTATCCATAGTCTCCTATTTGTGAATCGAAGAGTGATTCTCAAGGTATGTGATCTTTCTTCTTCTTTCTTGATCGGTTTCATAGATCTACTTAGATCAACATCCTTTATTCCCTTGATTTCCTATGTCTATTCCCGTTATGGGTAGATCTAAGTGTGTAAATGCCAAAATGATGAGTTTTGATCTTTGTTTTCCTAGGGGAATTGATCTAGGATAGGTGTTTTGGAGATTCAATCTTGATTCTTAGTGTTCTTAAACAATTTTGGTTTTGGTCAAAACCTTCGAGGTAGGTGGTTCCATCCCGACTTGGCGAATTGATTAGCTTCATTTCTTGATTTATTTCATTGGTTGATTTTAATTCAATTTCTTTGAATTGAGATTTTTGAATTGGTATTGGCATGAGAATTTTGGAAACCCACAATTCCATTGAATTGGGGTGTGTGTGTGTTTATGGAAATTGGATAATTTAAATTATAGAATTTATGTTATGTATTTGATGGAAATGCTTTCAATTGAATTGTGGATTTAAATTGTGGAAATAAATTGTTAAATGATGGAATTGGTTTTGAATGTATTTCAAACAGGTGAAATTTGATTAAAATGTTTTGATAGAAACCAATTGGTTTTATCTAGAGAAAAATGCATGTTTGTGAATAAAACATGTTGTGGTTATAATTCGAATGGAATTGGAACTTTGAAATGGAAGAATGGGATTGATCATATTTTATGAATTCTTAAAATAGTTCTCCCATCATGTAAGACCTCATGAAAGCCATAGGTAGTTAGTGAGTTATTTGAATACAATCTACAATACGACAACATTCTAAAACATAATTGATGCGGGTGAAATCCCAGATGGGTTGGTGAAAAGTCTCCTTTGGCCACTGTGATAGGGACATGTCTATACGCATTTTTCTGAGTTTTCATAGAGACTATGGAATCCCATAATTGATTAATACTATCGTACCTCTTGGAAGATGACCATGTTGCTCGCCTAAATCATTATATGTGATGTATAAATGTTTGCCAATTATTTTTAACTATTTTACATGTCTGGTGATTTTTATATAAACTGTTTTATGTAACTGTTTATATTTAAGCCATTGCCTTAAAAGAAATTCATAATTGTATAACCTTTCTTGGTGAACATCCCTTTACTTGAAAATGTATTGCATGATTTTTTAAAGATGCTTTCCTTTTTCCAAACATGTTAACATTAAAATTCAATGTTTTCTTTGGATAATATTTATTTGGAATATATTATAGAATCCATGGTGGTATCCAACATGGCTTAGGCTCACACCGTAATTTTTCCTTCGGGAGTTTGTAGACTTCCTTCTTCCAGGTTCGTGTAAGGGGAAAGGATCACCTGGAGGTGGATCTAGCAGTTGAGTTATCAACGTGGTGAGTTGTGTCCTTGGGGACTTTGTGGTTGTTTTCTTGTTTTATGTACTTGGGCTGTAGTACTTTGGGCTTTCTGTGCCTCATTTTTTTATGGTATAATGCTCCCAGTGGAGTTTCTTTGTTATGAATAGTATTTAATTTACTCATTCTTTCACGTCCTTGTGGAATATTCGTTCCCACTTGTATGTTTTACGATGCCAGGTGCTAGTCGCCGACCCGTGGGGTTTAGGAATGCCCTTCAGGCTATGTTAGGGTCGGCTCCGTTATCGGGTTGCCAGGGTACCCGGTCTGGTTCGTGACATAATGGGTTTGGGTCACTATTCTCAACGTCGACTTCATTCATCCACAGTGATATAGTATTCTACCACTATACCATATCATTTTTTATTTGGGAGAAACGATATGACTGAGTTTTTACCAAAGTTTAATAACCTGACTCTTTTTGGATCATGTAGGCTATATCTTGGATGGATATTTGGAAGTGTAATGAGACTCAGCTTAATAACACCTTCTCGTCTTATCAATTATATATGTGGAGCCCCCCCACCATCCAATTTTTTTATGATTAATGTGGTTGAAACAGTCAACAAAATAGCTTTTATTGGATTGGGTCTTATATTATGTGAGGATATAAGTTGTATTATCACCCATGAATGATTTATATCAATTATTTTTGGTAACCACCAGTTACTAAATACTATTAATTATTCACTGAATCGATGTTCTCCCATGAGAGATGATGGAAAAATGTCATCATGGAATCAGGCTGTATTTTCATTATTAATTGTATTATTGTATCATCAGGTGGTTTCCATCCAGTCAGATTATTGGTTATGAATGATAAATCAATTTTAATCACACTACTGTAAATTTTAACTATTCCAATTGTTCTAACCTATTGGAATAGCATCTGTAACCATTGGGATAGACTATCCCAATGGTTTCATGAATTTTGGTATGTAAGTCGTTCCAATATCACTAAACAAATAGTTTCTAGAGAACCGTGGGTATATCTGGCCTGATATTAATCATTCCCAATGGTTTATGTAAAACCATTGGTATATATGAGTGCCAATAGTTCAAAAACCATTGGTATACATACCATCAAGAATACATACAAACTATTCAAATATCGTTGGTATCTATTCTATCCAAATGGTTTCATTGAAATTTTTGGGATATATTATATCCATCATTTGAATACCAACAGTTCTATTAACCATTGGCATATTATTCTAGGATATTAATTACCAATGTTTCAGTGAACCGTTTGTATATCCTTTACTCCCCAGCACACATCAATGTAGAAAAACACACATCAAAGCATCACACATCAAATATGGGAAGACCTAAATATCAACTCCCTATCAAATATCAAATATGGGAAGACCTATAAACCCACTTCAAGAAGTAATCTTGCACATCTAAACTAGTAAAACCTATGCTTGGAGGACCTGTAAACCCACATCGAGTAGTAAACCTGCACCTCTAAACCTATAAGACATGAACTCATAAACCTTCACCTATAATAGATTTTCAATGCACACTATAGACATATAAACAAGAACCTGTAACTATAAACCTTCTCCTCTAACAGTCTTCTATAGCAACTGTAATCTCACACCATCATGCACCTCATATGGAAGTAGCTTCAAATGATGAGTGGGAAAATTGAAAATGTTTTTTCCATATTGGTTATGATTATTCAGAGTCTAAAATTGTTGAAGAATACTCCTGAGAGGATAGTGATGCTCTGGGGTTTTTACCTTGGTAGAGGATGAGGTATCTTGTAAGGCGGATCCCACCTCTGGTTCCAAATTGCCTGGACTATCATATCCAGACTCAATTATAGATAGTGATGGTGATGACCACAATATTCCAATAGAACATGGTAGAAAAACTGTCTCATTCAGAGTTGGGACATATCATAAGGGATCCTTAGTTAAGAAGATTGACAAAGAATTTGTGCTTCAGTATTTTCCCTTAGATATACCAACCAAATAACAACTTGATGATGCCACTTTATCTATTGTTGAATGAGTTTTTCCCCATTTATTTCAGATGTTGTATCCCTAATATATTTATAATATTTTAGATAGAGTTATTTTAAATTTCAGTGAAATTTTGAGTTATCTGAAACCTCATGTCACTCAGAATAGTTAAGGTAATGCAAGAATCATTTTTGAGATCGTTTTATGTCATATTCATCCCAATATTATTGTTCATATTCAAGAAGTTATGATTTAAAATTGATGTTTGGAAAGTGAGATAGAAATCAATTTAACTATTATGACGGAAATGATGGCCTTCTTGGTTTCCAGTCAAGATTCTATATGGAATTGATTAGAGAATGTTCCTATTATTGCATCTACATCTAGTGCTCCACCTCCCTCATATTTAGTTTATGCTGATTCGATCTAGTATATAGTCAAAGAGTATCACCATGTTATTATAGTTGATGTACATTCATCTCATCAAGATTAATTGTGGCAGATTCTGTAGAATGGGTTTTCAAGTAATAAGTTGACCAGTTGAAAGTGATGAAAACACTAATAAATCTATTGATATAGGAGAAAAATTTCTTTTGTAGTATGAAAAGATGTAGAAAAAATATTAATTACTTTGTCAATCTTATTATTCTTTTCCTACATGTATCCAATACTTTAGTGGGTTCTCTAGTGGTGATTCACTTTACATCATTCACCTATGATTCTTCTTCTGATCCTCTACCTCCTAAATTCTAGCCTTTTGGTATTTCTTCGGTTGATGCAGTCTAGAATCTTAAAACTATTTTTTTATGAAAACATCCTAACTATACATGTATACCTTCAGCCTATACCATAGTGATTCCTGATTCTGAAAAGGGAAAGCTTCCTACTGATCACCCACCAGCACCCTAGCCTGCAGACCCCCGCAGCAGCCCTTAGACACTCCCCTTGGACAGCCCCTCCTAGAAACACCACCTTCACCCTCCCCTCTACCCTACAGACCCCCAAAACCCACCTGGATAGCCATGGGGCACCCCACCAGACATCCCCTACTAAACACACCAATCGCAAAGTGTCTTACAGACCCCCCCACCGCGGACAACCCTTAGACACCACTGGAAAGCCCCAGCTAAAACTCTTTTGACCCAGAAATTATTGTGGGGATACCATCTTGATTCTAGGATTCCTAAGTGTTCCTTAAAAATAGATTTAATCAATTATTTTGATTCGGTCATGTAAGAATTCTTATAGGATTCTTTTGATCTACTTGGCTTTCCCTATGGGTTCTCGTCTTGGGTTAAAAATGTGTCTCTACCCCAATGCTCTCGATGACCATTAATGGCAGTTTTCATGGATACTATTTTGGATATAGAGGTCTCATGCAAGGGTATCCACAATCACCATTCCATTTTGTGATTTGCATGGTGGTATTCTCACGCATCCTAGACTCCCTAATTTCATATTTAGATGCTTTCAAGATTAATTAGGGATTTTATAGTTGGAATGAAGCTGGAAGTGGATGGAAGGGGGTGGTGATGGTTGGAAGAGGTGGTATGGGGTTGTTTTGTAAGTGGTAGGGGGTAGGTGCGGGCTGGAATGCAGGGGGCTGTGGGCTGGTACGGTGGAGAGTGCGGGTAGGAGTGGCTGATGTGGGTGGGAAGGTAGGAAGAAAGGGGAAGGCATGGGGCTGGTGCGAGCTGGAATATGTGGCAGGGGGATGGTGTGGGCTGGATTGTAGGTGGCTAGTTCAGGCTCGATTGTAGGTGGAATGGGGATGGAATGCTGGTGGAAGGGGGTTGGTTACTGATGGTAGGGGGGAATGTGTAGGATGATTCGAATGTGGAAGGGGGTATTGCATGCTGGAATGCTAGTGGAATCGGGCTGAAATGAAGGTAGAAGGGGGATGGTGTGGGCTATATGTGGTTGTTGCATGCTGGATGGTGGTGTTTGTGGGGGATGATGTTTCATAGGTGGACTGTGGCAGCCTCATCGGGTTGGTTATTGGGAGTGTGCATTTGTTTGGTTGGGCATGTGAGTGTGTTTTTGAGTGTGGGAGTTTTTCCTCTCAATGGAGTTGGTGTGTGGGGTATTGTGTGGCGGTGTGTGTGTTTTCCTCTTGGGTTTCGCATGCGTCAAGTGTACATTGGTGCCTTTATGATGGTTGGGCAGTTTCGTGTGATTCTCGGGTCTCCCGTTGGATGTTTATTTTATGTTTGTGTGTTTCTTCTGTGCCTCTTCCTGTGGAGGCTGGTTCTTTACTACTGGTGGTGGGATGATGGTGTTTGTTGCGGTTTGATCCTGGGGTAGGGACAAATCATAGAATTACCACGTTGTGACCGCCGTGTGATCTCAGTGTGACAGTGACATGACCTCTGCATGACCGCAGCGTGTTGGCCCGGTCCAGCGACATCTGTGGGGAATCATCTGTAACATCAAAATTAAGTAATTAATAATTTTTTTTTAATATATGTCTATTTATGAAGTAGATAGTATTTTAGAGGCCTAAAATGAGAATAAATACAATCTTAACCTTGTAATACACTAATATTTTTATAATATTATTTTACATCCTTTTGATGGTAAACAATTTTTAAATCAATATTTTGACAATTTTGTAAGTTATATTTTTCAAAATAAACATATTCTTTAGTATTGGGTCATTTAAATTTACTTTGGATAAATTTTTGGTATTTTTCTGACAATGTTGATTTTTTAATGAATTGTGAAAAATATGGCATTTTACTTCAAAAGTACTTTTTCATCCAATTTAATAATATGGTTAGATTATATTAATAATTGGTTTTAAAGAGTAATTATAATTTATATTTACCATTTAGTCCATTGGTGGTAATTATAATTAATTTTACTATGTAATTGGGCATAAACAATTGCCAAGCTTTTCATAGATATTGTTTAAAAAAACTCAGTATTTGTTTGGACTAGAAGAATTATTTTTAAATTAATTATTGAAATTTCTGTGTTTTGAATTTGGTAAAATGGATTCCATATTTTGAAAAAGAAATTCCAAATTATTTAATTAAGAATATTTTGTTTTTTGACATTACTAATAGTAACAATGGTAATTATCTTTAATAATCGTGATTAATTAGTAATCGGGTAGTTAAGGATAATAAAGTATATTCATAATAATAAAAAATGACCCGAAAATGTGTCCTAATGCTAATATTTGGGTCATGGCCGACCATGGGATGGCTTGTGCTAAACATAGGGACCCCATGGAATCACCTTTGGGTGAGAATGACACTTTATCTTTTTATTTTTGAAGAGAGAAGAATATCACAAAAGAATGTAACACCTATGTGAAAATATTTTAGTTTTGACTATGTAAACGATATATTAGACTATAAATATTCATTGTAAATCTAAAAATTTTTCCTACATCATTGTATTTCCTTTAGATTTTTTAGACAGTAAACATATTAATCTATTTATGACACCTTGTTGATGCAGCGATTACCTCATTAATAAATGATTTAAATAAAATTATAAGATAATGTAAAATCTAAAACATACAATGTCAAAAACCTATTTGATGAGTATATTTAGAACCCTTATCACCTTATCCTATTAATATTTCAATTTGGGACCTTAAAAATCCGAAACACATTTTAAAATAAATTAAAATTTCTTGACATTCCAGGAGTGCCCCTCCCCCCCCCTTATAAAAGGCCCCCACCTCTACCACCATACGCACACCTCTAAATCCATTGGCTCGGTCAAACTCTACCCCTTTCATCTCTACACATCCCTCTCTTCATCATAGATGCCTTACCTTACGCAGGAAGCTCTTCAAGAAAACCTTTTGGTTCAAACCAAGAGGAGTTACCCGATTAAAAGGTAAAGTCTTCTCTAATGATTTTTGTTTATTGTTTTTTCCAACCACCTAAACACTTTTTATTCCATTATTTTGTAACAATAAAAGTATATTAAATATAATAATTTGTTTTTATATGAAATATTCTAGATACACTTACGCACACCTCCGTCTAATGGTTAAAGAACATTCTGTTTCTGTGGATGTCGAATTACTGCCTCACGAAATGATGATTGTTCAATATTCATTTAGAACCTTTAATGGGGGACATTAATAAGTCACTATATTTATATATGATATATATTTTGTTTACGTTTTCCTTATTCTTCTTTTATTTTTGATTTATGGCCTACCGTTAGGGTTTCATTATGGGTAAACATGATAATTTCATTTTAGGAAGTGCGGACTACCGCCCCCTCAAAGTGATTAGATTGAACAATGTCATATGTGGGACGTATAAAGGATGGAGTTAATGATATTATATATGATATTATACTGTAATTATAATATACCTTTATATCATTATTACTTATGTCCATTAAAAATGAAATAGAAATGAAAGTATTGTTAATGCGTACATGTGGCATACCTTCTCCAGGAACGGTGCATTTCGTTTCGTACCTCTAAATGTTATGTAATATTATAAATTCATGTATAAACATGATATATATGATATATATTATATCTACACCATGAATATAATTTTGGATATAATTAATATCTTACCACATGAACAAATTGTAATTATAAGGAGTTTATTTTTGACTCAAGTACCAATGATCGACAAAACGACTGTTATTAACTTAAATAATTACATAGTGTTCATAACATGGTAATAAGTGATATTAAAGGAATAATGAACGTGGGAATGGTTCTTATGAAAGTATAAATTAGCTCATGTTTATTATTCAGAAGATTAAAAAATGATCGATTAAAGTCAGACATGAGGTTATGGACTTCGTCTCTATCTCCTTTCATTGTGGAATATTTTGTTTTATACACAACTTTCCTTTATACGGTGTATAACCCCCTTTGAATTTTTACTTTTATTCAAAAGGAATACTTTTATACGATGCATTTTACTAAATGAAAAAAGGAATTTTTTTGTCATATGTATGCAGCGACAATGACTTCTCCCCCGTCATGACCATTATTTGAGTTTTGACGTCCTCTACAAGCCATAAAATTTTTTATATGAAAAATATTTACCATGATTTACTTATCTTTTATTTTGGAAATGAAAATGGTTTTGATAATGTTTATATTATATCATTGTATTGTATTGATATGTTGTGATTGTAATGTCGAAATGCTATGTAACCTTTATGCATGTTTTATGTGGTACGATTATGTTATGGTTCTTGGAAATTTTTTATGAAGATAGGTGGTTCCATGATAAACTAAGGGATGGTGAGCCTGATAAAGCTCTCCAATGTTTGGGTAACGCGAAGGGGTTAAAATCTATGGTTTCCCAGAAGAGATTAAGGGAATATACTAAGTTGGGTATTCCAAACGTAAACATGAGGGTTACTCCCTACATAAGAATGTTCTTAATTCCCCAAGTTACCTTTATGTATTATAATTTCTATGAGTTATTCATGAATATTATGATTAAATAAGGTATGTTAATGTTCTTATGTTTTATGAGTAAATTCTGATTTCATTTATTCTTATGTATACGTGGTGTAATGTTTTAATTCCATTTTTTTATATCCCTTACCGTGCTTTCTATGCTCATCCCATGTTTTTGAAAAAAAATTCAAAGGTCAAGTGAAAAGTACATGATGAGATGATAGTGTCGAAAAAGTTTTAAGTCAAAATCCATGTTTTATTTTATATATGTCTCCTTTGATGGGAAAGATTAACATTGTCTTTAATGAAACAACCTTTTTTAAATGTGGAATGTAATGCATGATTTATGATCTAATTCTACAAAACTATAAACCGTAAAATATCCACAATTTGTATTAATGAAATATCTCAAGATTAAGTAATGTTTAAGGCTAGGGCCTTATAGATTGTATAAAAGGATAGTTTAGATAACAGTAGGAGTTGAAATTCTATTAAATTATTATCCAAAAATATTTTTTTCAATTTTATGGTAAAATCGAAAATGATATAGCATTTTAAGATTAAAATGTTGCTTCATATGTGACATATTTGTTCAGAATGGTTTTCCGTATAGGAAACAAGGAAGAAACACTAGGAAGGCATACCGAAGGAAATGAACATCCAAATCAGCATCCTGAGATGGTCGGAATTGGAACTGAATAGTTTGTTGCAGTAATGGTGCAGTTGACTCTAGCAATAAATAGTGGTGGAATCCATGCACGAGATCAGCTAGATCAACCGTAGAGGTACAAGTCAGTGGTGGAACATTTCATCAGGCAACATCCAACATCATTCATAGGATCATATGACCATGTGTTATCTAAAGGGTGGATTAAAGCACAGGATAAGATTTTCTATGTCATGGGATGTTCATACAAGCAAAAGGTTAGTCATTTTGTTAACCATTTGGAGGGTGAAGAAGATCATTGGTGGTCAATGGTTAAAAATATCAGCAAAGCTAATGAGATCGATGCTCTTGACTGGGATGAATTCAAAGGAATGTTTGTTGAGAAATATTTTCCTAAGGATGTTCAACTTAGTATGGAAAAAAATCATGGAATTGAGGTAAGAGGATGACTCAGTGGATGATTTTGAATAAAGGTTCAGTCAATTAGAAAGGTATGATCTAAATAATATCTAAGACCTTGATAGTAAAATCAATTGTTTTTACTCAGGATTAAATCCATAATATCGAAGGGCATTGTCTTCCTGTGAGTTCAAAAGTTATGATAAGCCAGTTAGATGTGCTGAGAAGGTGGAAATAGAGTTTTGAGATGATCAAGTGTTCTATAAAAACCAACAGAAGAAGAGACCGAGGAGGCGGGAGAAAGGGAAGAATTCTTCAAAAAGATATGATCGTATGAAAACTAAGTTTTTAGTTTGTGATAAATGTGGTAAAATGCATGCTTGGGAATTTATTTTGAATTTTGTAAGGTTGTACCGATGTGGTAAGATGGGACATAAGGCTCATGATTGCACTGGAATGGATCAGGGTGATGGTAAGACCAAATTTTATTTACAGTTAGTGAAATGTTTCAATTGAAATGAGATGGGTCATTATGAAAACGAGTGTCCCACAACGAGCTCAAATGATGGGAAGTAGTCAGACTACAAGCATAAAGGGGTGGTAAAATCCATTGCCACTACTTCAGAAGATGTTGGGCCATCAAATAAAGTGGTATCATGTACATTGTTTGTTTTTTCAGATTATACCAGTGTGTTGTTTGATTCAGGTTCTACACATTCTTTCATCTCTGACAAATTTTCTAGTAAATTTAGAATACCATCTCAAGAAATGACTCCTGAACTTGTGGTTAAAACACATAGGGGAAATTTTGAGGCCAAAAAATTTATAAAAATCTTCCTATCCTTATCCGTGGAAAGTACCTACTTGCAAACCTTATTTTTTACCTATAGTAAAGTATGATGTCATCCTCGGTATGGATTAGCTCTATTTTTACCATGATAAGATTGATTGTAGTTCAAAAGAAGATTCTTTTTAGAAATAATTTCAGTTTGTGTAAAATAATGAACCCTTACTGTTGATAACATATCAAAGAGATGAGAAAAATGTAAAAGATGGAAATAAATGTTACCTTGCACATATGGTTGAAAACAAATGAACCGTTCAGATTAATGATGTGCTAGTGGTAAATGAGTATTATGATGTTTTTCCTGATGAGTTTACTGGAATAATACCTGATCCGGATGTTAAATTTACTATTAAATTACATCATGATGCTAAGCCAATTACAAAACCCCCTTATCGAATGGCTCAAATTGAACATTTAGAGTTGAAAGGGAAATTTTATGATTTATTAGAGAAAGGTTTCATTTGACCAAGCACATCACCATGGGGTACTTCTATCTTATTTGTTAAATAGAAAGATGATTCCATGATACTTTTCAGTTATTATAGATCCTTGAATAACATCACTGTTAAGAACAAATATCCATTGCCTCATATCGATGATTTGTTTGATCATCTCCAGGGAGATCAGTTTTTTTCAAAGATTGACCTGAGATCGGGTACCATCAGTTGATGGTAAAGGAAGAAAATATTCTGAAGACTGCATTTAGTTCAAGATATGAACATTATGAATTTGTAGTTATGCCTTTTGGGATAACTAATGCACATACTGTATTCATGGACCATATGAATAGAATTTTCCATGAGTTCTTGGATAAATTTTTGGTTGTTTTCATTGATGATATTTTGGTGTTTTCTAAAATAAAGAGGGGAACAAAATTAATTTAAGGGTTATTTAGAAAACCATAAATGAAAATAAATTTTATGGGAAATTTAGCAAATGTGAGTTTTGGTTGCAACAAATTTTTTTCCAAGGTCACATTGTTTCTAATGATGGGATAACTGTTGATCCTGCAAAAACAATGGTTGTTAAAGAATTTCCATGATCCACAAATGTTACCGAGATTTGTAGTTATCATGTTTTGGAAGGCTATTATCGAAGGATTGTTAGAATTTTTTCTCGGTTATCTATTCCGATGACTATGCTAACTCGTAAGGGTGATAAGTATATCTGGACAAAATAATGTGATGATTGTTTTCAGGAGTTGAAAAGATGATTGGTGAATGCTCCAGTTTTGGCACTACCTTCCAGGAATGGGTTGTTTGTTAACTAATGTGATGGTTCATTGAAAGGACTTGGTTGCGGCCTAATGTAGAATGGTCAGGTAATTGCTTGTCCTTCACATCAGTTGAAAAATCATGAGGTAAATTACCCTACACATGATTTGTAATTAGCAGCTGTTGTTTTCACATTAAATATTTTGAGGCATCATTATTATGGAGTAAAGTATGAAATATATACCGATCAAAAAAATTTAATGTATATATTCACTCAGAACGAATTGGACATGAGGCATAGGACATTGTTGTAATTAATCAAGGATTAGGATTATACAATTCATTAACATCCGGGAAAATAAAATATAGTGGATGATGCTTTGAGTCGAAAAAGTAATGCTTCATTAAAATGTTTCATTTGGAATGTGATCCTTTGGTTAATGATTTTATGAACATAGGCATTGATGATTTTTTTGAAGGATGTTATTTTGTTTTGTTTTAGGTATAGGTGAAATCATCTCTATCAGACATAATTAAGCTAGAGTAGACGCATGACAGTCAGATATAGAAAAAGGTAGAGCTAGTTCAAAAGGGAATGTTTCCTGAATTCAACATTCATAATGATTGTGTTTTAAGATTTGAGAAGAGATTATCTATGCCTTGTGATTCACAGTTGAAGAGATAGTTGTTATGTGAAGCACATAGTTCACCATTTTCAGTTCATCCTGGTATTACTAAGATGTATAGAGATCTTCGAGAGTATTACTAGTGGGACGGAATGAATAAAAACATTTCTGAATTTACGGTGAATTGTTAGACTTGTAAATAGGTTAAAGCAGAACGACTGTTACAGAAAGGGATGATTCATCATTTACCGATACTAGAGTGGAAATGTTAGAATGTATCCATGGACTACATTTAGGGTTTCCGAAGACACCTCGAGGTAATAATTCAATCTAGGTAATTGTTGATCGCTTGACTAAATCTTCTCATTTCCTTGCTATACGAGATACTTTTTTCCTAGATTAACTTTCTCGTTTGTATCATAAAGAGATAGTCACGTTACATGGAGTTCCCCTATCCATTGTATCGTATCATTATCTCAGGATTACTTATAACTTTTGTAAAGGTTGACAGAATTCATTGGGTACTGAATTAAATTTTAGTACATCTCTTCATCCTCAATCAGATGGGCAGTCAGAACGAACAATTCAGACATTGGAGGATATCATATGTGCGTGTTCGATGGATTATCAGTGATGTTGGGACCAAAATATTAATTTGGTTGAGTTTTCTTATAATAAAAACTTTCATTGTAGTATAAATATAGCACCATTTGAGGCATTATATTGGAAGCGGTGTCGAACTCTAGCTTTTTGGGATGAAGTGGGTGAAAGGAAGTTGATGGGACCAGAATTCGTAGAAGTGTTTGCAGAAAAAGTCAGCTGATACAGAGACACACGATAACAGCTCAGAGTAGGCAGAAACGTTATGCGGACAACCTGAGCAAGGATCGCTCTTTTGAGGTAGGTGATAATGTCTTTCTGAAAGTTTCACCATATAAAAGATTGATGAGATTTGGTAAGAAAGGAAATCCGAGTCAAAGGTTCATTGTAACCTATGAAATTCTAGAGAGAGTTTGATCAATTGCATACCTAGTGGCTTTACCACTGAGTTTATCTCAAGTAAACAATGTTTTTCATGTTTAAATGTCAAGCATGTACATGCCAGATCCAAATCATGTTTGGAGTCCAGTTTTTTTTAGATGGAAGAGAATCGATCTTATGAGGAACAACCAGTCCTGATTTTTGACTATAGTGAGCATGTGATGTGGAATAAGATGATTCATCAAGTTATGGTTTTGTCAAAAAACCACATGATTGAAGAGGCAACATGGGAATCTGAAAATGCAATGAGGGAAAAATAACCCCATTTATTTGATAAGTAAATAAATTGTGGGGACAAAATTTTATAAAGGTGGGAAGGATGTAACATCCCATGTAAGTAATGAATAATAGATTTTTTATCAATGTCTCTTTATGAATAAGATAGTGTTTTAGTGGCTTAAAATGAGAATAAATCAAATCTTAAGCATGGAATATACTAATATTTCTCAAAGACTGTTATTCTGCCTTTTGATGGAAAACCATTTTTAAATAAAATTTTTGAAAATATAATAAGTTCTATTTTCCAAAATAAACTTATTATTTACAATTGGGACATTGAAATTTACTTTGGATTAATTTTGGGTATTTTTCTGACAATGTTCATTTTTTGATGAATAGTGAAAAATTCTGCATTTTACTTCAAAACTTCTTTTTCATCTAATTTAATTATATTGTAATATTATATTTATAATTGGTTTTAAAGTTTAATTATAATATATTTTTACCATTTAATCCAATGTAGGCCATTAGAATTAATTTCACTTTGGAATTGGGCATAATCAAGTGCCAAAATTTTCATAGATATTGTTTGAAAAAAAACCCGCTATTTGTTTGGTCAACGAGAATTATTTTAAATTAATTATTGCGATTTTTGTGTATGGAATTTGGTAAAATGGATTCTATATTTGTAATCATAAATTCCAAATTATGTAATTAAAACTCTTGTTTATGGACATTATGAGTAGTAACGATGGTAATTATCTTTAATAATCGTGATTAATTAGTAATCTGGTAGTTAAGGATTATAAAATAATATCAAAATAAAAAAATGACCCCAAAATGTGTCCTAATTATACTTTTGGTGTCATGGTAGACCTTTTTATTCGTTGTGCCAAACTTAGGTACCCCATTGAATCACTTTTGGGTGATAGTTACACTTTATCAATTTATTTTTAATGAAAGGAGAATATCACAAAATTATATAACACCTAAGTAAAAAAATTTAGTTTTGTCTGTGTAAATGATCTCATATACTATAAATATTAATTGGAAATATAAAAATATTTCCTACATCATATTTTTTTTTATATTTTTTAGACACTAAATTAATTAATTTATATATGACACCATGATGATGCAACAATTAACTCCTTAATTACTATTTAAATAAAATGAAAAGATAATGTAAAATATAAGACATACACGTTTCAAAAACCAATTGGATGAGTATATTTCGAACCCTTATCACCTTATCCTAGAAATATATCAATTTGGGACATTTAAAATCATAAACGCATTTTAAAATAAAGTAACATTTCTTGACTTTCCAAGAGTGCTCCTCCTCCCTCTTATAAAAGGCCCCCACCTCTACCACTTTACCCACACATCTCAAGCCATTGGCTCAGCCAAACTCTTTTCATTTCATCACTCCACATCCCTATATTCATATTAGAAGCCTTAACAAAGGTAGGAATCTTTTCAAGAAACCCTTTTGGGTCAAATCTAGAGGAGTTACCCGATTTAAATGTATAGTATTCTCTAATGTTCTTTTGTTTTATTTTTCTTCTACAACCCCCTAAATACTTTTAACTACTTTAAATTGTAACAAAGAAATTATCTTAAATATACTAGGATGTTGTTATAAAATGTATTTGATCTACACATACACACACCTCTGTCTAATGGGTAGATAACGTACTGTTTTTGTGGATGGCGAATTACTGGCTCACGAAACGATGATTGTTCAATATTCTTTTAACACCTTTAAAGGTGGCCATTAAGATGTTTCAATATTTATATATGATAAATATTATTTTTTTCATTATTTTTCTATATTTTTCATTTATTTCATATCATTATGGTTTTCATTATGGGTAAACATGATAATTCCATTTTAGGAAGTGCTGACTACTGCCCCCTCAAAGTGAATTGATTCTTTAATGACATATGTTGGACGTATAAAGGATAAAGTTATTGATATTATATATGATATTATACTGGAATTATAATATACATTTATATCATTATGATTTAATTCCATTAAATATGATATAGAAATGAAAGTAGAGTTCATGCGTACGTACGGCTTACCGTCTCCATGAACAGTGAATTTCATTTCTTACCACTAAATGTTATGTAATATTATAAATGAATGTATAAAATGGATATATATGATATATATGATATATAAATTATTAATATAATTCTGTATATAATTGATATCTTACCACATGTACAACTTGTAATTATAAGGAGTTTATTTTTGATTCAAGTACCAATGATCGACAAATCAACCATTATTAACATAAAAAATTACATATTGTTCATAACAAGGTAATAAGAGATATAAAAGTAATAATGAACATGGAAAAGGTTCTTAAGCGAGTAAAAATTAACTCAAATTTATAATTCAAAAGATTAAATAATGATCGAGTCAAGTCAGACACGTGGTAAGGGACTTCGTCCCAATCTCCTTTCATTGAGGCATTTTTTGTTTTACACACACCTTATTTTATACAGTGTATAAACCCCATTGTATTTTTTACTTTTATTCAAAAAGTAAATATTTATATGAACTTATTTACTAAATGGAAAAAGGAATGTTTTTGTCTTACTTATGAGGCGACAATGACTTATCCGCCGTTGTGACCATTATTTCAGTTTCAGCTTCCTCTATAAGCCATAACATTTTTTAAAATGAAAAATAAATACCATGATTTACTTTTATTTTATTTTGGAATTGAAAATGGTTTTGATAATGTTTTTATTATATCAATGTGTTGTATTGATATCTTGTGATTGAAATGTGGAAATCCTATGTTTTTTTGCATGTTTTATGTGGTACGATTATTTTATAGTTCTTGAGAAATATTTATGAAGACAGGTGGTGTCATGATAAACTAATGCCAGGTGAGCCCAATATAGCTCTCCAATGCATTGGGTAATGCGAAGGGGTTAAACGTTAAGGTTTATCCGAATACATTTAGGGAATATACTATGATGGGTATTCTAAAGGTAACCAGGAGTGTTACTCCCTACATAAGAATGTTATGAATGCCTCAAGTTACCTTATGGCGTATAATTTCTATGATTTATTCAGGAATGTTATGATTTTATGAGGTATGTTAAAGTGGTTATGTTTTATGAGTAAAGTATGATTTCATTTATTCTTATGTATACATGGACTAATGTTTTCATTCCATATTTTTATATCCCTTACTGATTTGTTTATCCTCATCCCATTTTTTTTGAAATGTTTCTCAAAGGTCAAGGGAAAAGTACATGATGTGATGATAGTGTCGAGGATGTGTAAGGAAATAATATGTGTTTTATTTGAAATATGTCTCCTTTGAAGATAAATATGAATACTGACTTATATGTAACAATCATGTTTAAATGTGGAATATAATGCATAATTTATGACTAATTATTTAAAACTATAATCCTAAAAAGATTCTCAATGTGTATTCTTGAAATATCTCAATATGAAGTAATGTTTAAGGCTGGGGCCTTATATCAACTTTTGTCTAGGAGCGATGGGAGTGAGTGGAGGTGGGGAAACATACCAGTAGTCGCCTCCCTCCCCATTAAATATGGGTGGGTAATTTATCTACATCTCAATCTAGGTATCATAAATCGAATTCTGAAAAGGACTAAGAACTGTTGCAGAGGGTCTTCCTGGAGAGGGTCCAAATGACAGCATTACTGCGGTGTGACTGTGGCGTGACTGCGGCGTGGCCGCGGCGAGACGACGGCGGGATCGCGGTGTGCCCGCTATGTGATTGCGGCATGTTGTCCCTGTCCAGCAACATCTACAGGGAAGCATCTTTTGTCCTGGAGTGAAGGGAGCGGGAGGAGGCAGGGCAACATTCTGGTCATCTCCATCTTCCCCATTAACTAGGGTGGGTAATGAATATGATACTCTCTCTAGGCATCATACATAAAATTCCATCAGGACTATTAACCGATATAGTGTGTCATCCTGGAGTAGGGCGAAATCACGGTTTGACCGTGGTGTGACAACAACGTGACTGCGGTGTGAATGAATCGTGACTGCGGTGTGTTGGCCCAGTCCAGGGACATCTGTGAGGTAGCATCGTCCAGCCAGGAGCAAATGGAGCAGGAGGAGGCAGGGAAACATTCAAGTTATCGCCTCCATCCCCATTAACAATGGGTGGGTAATGTATCTAAAACTCTATCTAGGTATCATACATCGAATTACGATAAGATTGAGAACCATGTGGGGTGTCATCCTGAAGCATGGCCAAATCAAGTCATTATCGCGGCACGAATGCAATGTGACTGTGGCAGGACCGCGACATGACGGTTGCGTGACCACGGCGTGACCGCGATGTGTCTGCGTCATGTTTTCCTGGTCCATCAACAACATTGGGGCATCATATTCTATCCAATATTCCTAATAAATCCTATGTAGTTGTCGATCGCATTATAGAAGCCGATCTTATGTTATAAAAACCAAACTCATAATTCTGGATTGTTGAGTGATAAAGATATATATTTTATATCCATTGTTTTTATAGTGTTACTAGGTAGTTGAAACTACTGATTGAGAGTCAAATTTTGAAGGTGCATTACTTATCAATTGTATATCCATTTCTTGTAACTCTAATAATAACACTTCAATAACCTTGAGAACAATATAATTTGAGTGTGTTATAACATCTCAGGAAGAAACATAAATCTTATGGGAGAATTCATATATGTAAAATAAAATATGTGCGTCGAGGATAGAAAAACACCCCAAACCTTGTTAAGATGATGCTTATGGTGGGGAGCATCATAATCCTGACATGTGTTAAACAATTACACCATTAGTGTTTTTAGATATATACGATCAGGTAAACACCCAAACGGGTGTCCAAGAGGCCAGAAAAACACCCAAAACGGGTTTTTCCGTAAGATAAGGTCACAACATAGATGATAGAACAAATCAAATATTTAATATGTTATAACAATGGATCCAATAAAGGTTGTAATTTGTGGCACAATGATGCAACGTCTAAAGGGAAATGAAACGATGGAAAATAATCATAACCCCCAAAATCTCACTGTGAGTTTTCACATATATCACACCTTCGTTGGAGGGGTTTTATTATAATAACATGACATTAATTATAAAATGAAACAATTATATTGATGAACAATAATTCAAGATATGCAATTCAATATAATTAAGAATAATTAAGAAGGAATCTAAAATCATTTTAAAATATTCTTAAATTAAAGAGGCTAAGATATTTAATCAACCTCAAGGTAGAACCAATCCGTCCTATTTAGCTCTTGGATCTTTCTAAATAAAAGTTTATGCACCTTCTCTGGGTATATAGACCATCACACACATGAAAGACACTTAGTCCGTATTCACACACTTTCATGGCCATGTGAAAATGCAAGGGGATCCTTGCACATATGCTTATATGCATATATCAGTATCCACTCACCTGAGTATGAATATATATATACAAACGTGGGAACACCTAGAACCATACATGCATAATCACTGCCATGGGTGACTATACACATAACGGTGGAACCCACAAACATATACATAATTACATATGCACACATAGGTGAGTCACCCTTGACATGGCGACTCAAAACCAACAAGCAGAGATCAATGCACTACAAAAAGGATATTAGGAACCTTAAAACACATAAAGGACACTACATAACCAGTGACAAACCAACCAATGGCATTAAAGCCTTACCTACATTGGTAGAGGAAAACCAAATCCACCTGAACCAATAGGAAACGATCCAAAACCCTACATAAAACATAATATGGAGTCAAAAACACTAATTCCCCAAATACATGAGGTGTGAGACAAGTAGTAACCATAGAATCTTACCTCGGATCAAAGCCGGTGGACTGAATCAATCTGAACTCTTTCTGGGCACCTTCGCAGAATATAACTACCCTTTGTCCATAGAAAGCAGTCACATATCTAAGTTACCAATGAGATAATGAAAATAAAATAAAAACAAAACTAAAACATACCAATCCCTTCTGACTATACCAGTCACCGCCCAACATATAAGTACCTCGACACCCCATGGTTCAAATTATGTTCCTGTTTGTAAAGGGGAAATAGGTCGATGTTTCAAAATGATACAATCAAATAGTACATTCATATTAATTAACAATTACTCTTCCTATTAATGGAATATAATCTATTTGGCTCTAAATTCAACATATTATGTTTTTTTAATATAAGGGATGAGGTCTTATTTTTCTTAGTTTTTAATTTTACATTTTAGATATTTATTTATAAATGATTCATATATTTTTGGCATTATTATTTTTGGTTTTTGTTCTAAGATTACTGCCTTGGGTCCTTTCCACATGAGTAATTCTTGGAATGTAGGGTACCGTTTAAATTTATGTTCTTTAATGTGATTGATGTCACTAACGATGAGGATTTAGATCAAGAAAAATATTCCTAAGAAGATAGGGTCTTGTAGTGATTGGTGAAGAAATTTTACCTATAGCGTTTGGTGAGGAAATACTTTTTAGGATGGATTGGAATCTAGGTTGGTTCATAGAGTGGTATGGTACCTCTGAGTATATAAAATGTGTTATGAAATGTTTTACTCCATTTAACGATTCATGAGTTCAACTAAAGTGATGATAGATGTGATGCTAGTGTGGGTATTCAGTATTGTCAGACAGTTTGGCATTATAATGCCAATAGTCATGGTGTGATTTAGCATAGGATGGAACATGGTTAGTGTGGATTTATTATAATACATGATTTTTATGAGGTCCATGACCGGATTATTGAGAATATAATGAAAAGTTTTCGACATGGTGTGCTTTTTTTACTAGGACAATCATAAGTTGAATAATCTTATTTGTCTAGATGGATGATTATAGGTGCATAGATGCAAGGTATAATCCTCGAGATATGAGTCTAAAATATGTGAATGAGAGGATAGAAAAGGATAGGTTTGATAGGATTCGGTGACTGGCCAACCCATGAGAGGATGATAAGATGTATGGAGACACTTGGAGACACTTGGGGTGATTAATGCTATCTAATGGGGACAAATGGGGTTATTTCACAAATCCAACATACTCCAGAAATGATCTGACACAATGTTTTAGAAAAATAATTCTGTCTCATTGAAGAACACAAGGTTCCTATATCATGCAATGTTTCCTCACACTCAATCCTCATGGTATTACAGTATACAAGTGATCTACGTCAACTAGTCAGGATATAATCACTACCCACCATCCATAGAAAGATGTAAAATACCTATGTGGCCAATGAGATAATGAAAATAAAATAAAATATAAATAAAAACATACCTAAATCTTGTGACAATACATGTCCCCATCCAATTTATAAGAACCACAACACCCCATGGGTCAAATCATGTTCCTACAAGCAAGGGTGAAGCAGTTCCATTTAATAATATATACATTTTCATTATGTTATTTATATAGAACGGTGTTGGAAACACCATAGTAGTATACATAGCCATTGAATATGCACCTATGCAACATTAGTTGAGTTGAATATTGTGCCCATAACAGTCTTCACTATGGAAAGAAACTCATAGGGACCACAATCAATGTTTAGTAGTTAATCCTACTCTTGAACATGGTTGGGCACCAGTCCCTAAAAAATATGGTCTACTTGGTCCTGAGGGTGTAAAACATTTCAGTATACTATACTATGAATAAAGGTGTTGTTATCTTTTCTACCATCAATGGGAATTTCTCAACGATTCAGTTACAACAGTCTTCAGTTCCAATGTAAATGGGCCATTATCTATCCATATATGTCATGTGTTGTCTCCCATGGATTTCATGTGTTGTGTAGTGTCTATCTTTGATTTATATGGTGAATCCGTATTTTGGGAAATGTGTATTTCATGGTCAATTTAAAAATTACACTATTAAATTGGAAAATGCACCCATATTCAATATAGATATACCCACTTTTGATATAGAGTGCCATCCAAAAAATAACTCGGAAAACTGAGACCAACATTTTACTTTACCAATTCCAATTATTTAATATATGTAGCAGAAAATTATGTTTTATGAACCAATAAATTGAAGGGAACGTAAATCCTCACAATAACCTATAATATATCATATAGCATCACTCACATACAATTAACCCATATCATTTCATATCATAATGATGATACAACCTCATCAAATATATATCAGGATTAAAAAAAATCCATCAAAATATAAGTTCTAATAAGTGTCTATAGTGGAAGATATTAGGTTTTTAAAAAATCATGAACTTTTTGTGGAATGCACTATTTGAATAAATGGAAATCAACTTGTGAATCTATCCCTAAATTTTTGGAACCCTCTATTTTGAAAATATTCACAATTTACTCAATAATTCACCTAACCATGTGTTGGTTACTAACCAATACCCTAGAAAATGCAAGATGAATATGAATGGTTATCCTAATGATGATCCTAACAATGCATTTCCCATTGCCTCATTTTTTTAAAAATGTAGACTAATTCTTACAAGGAAATATCGATCATGAGCCCTGATAGGTGGAGAGAGATCTGAGAGAGGGGAACATCCAGCAGGGTGTTCAACCTTTGGGTGGTGGGGGTCCCACGTGACTAGAGAGGATTCGGGGGATGTCATAGGAGGAGATTGATCCATGAGGGGAGGGGGTGTCTCCAGGAGTGGGAGATGATAGGGGAGGGGGGAACATCACCAGCAGCCAAGATGGGAGGGGGAATTCATCGTCGGAGTCGGAGCCGGGAGGGTAAGGGGAATGCCGTCGGAGGAGATAGGGGGATCGGGAGGTGGAGGCGGAGGTAGGTAGTTGATCGATATTGGGGAGGGGGAGGGGTCGGGAGGCGGATGTCTGAGACAGTTTACCCGGGATGAGGAGCCTTAAATTGGGTGTACCTTTTCCCTACGGTTAATAAAATCTTTAAGTAAAATTTTTCATTCCCAACGGTTTAACAAAACCATTGGAAAAACCCATCATATAATAAACTATACCAGCCATTTACTAGAACTGTTGGTATAGGGTATTTATCGAAACTATTTTTAAATCTTTTTGGAAATAAATGCTTGTATAGGTCTTAATTTCACTAGTGACACTACATGAAATTGGACCTTTACCAACGGTTTTTGAGAAACTGTTGTTATAGGAACCATAAGATGATCATATACAAAGGGTTTGAAAAAAAGCATCGGTATAAAACCCATAATATGACCTTATACCATTATTTTCGAAAAATATTTTAGTATATGTCATAGACATACCAATGTTTTTATACAATCTATGGGCATGTCATCAATAAAATGGCATTATACAGAAGATTTTTCCAAAACAGTTGGAATATGTGATGTCTATGAAAACATATTGGATAAAACGGTTGGTATGTCTTACATTTAGGAACCTATACTAATGGTTTTTCCAAAACCGTTCATAATGGTACCAAAATTCAAAATACATACATCAAGAGCTTTAAAAACCATTGGTATAGGTCTATACCTATTGTTATCCAAACAACTGGTAAAAGATTTCATATTTTTAATGAATTATTTATCAAATATCATTGAGTTGCTAAATGATAAAATATAAATATAAATTTACATATTTATCATATTATTTTCCTGAAAAAAAATTTATTAGTGGTTATGTGATTGAAATATAATTTTTATTATTTCTATTTATAAGTGAAATTTTAGTTATAAACATTTGTCACTCAATAAAAAACTATCACTCATGATAATATTTTTTAGATTATTTCGGAAAATTATCCTGAAGTCATTCATGATGTTTTTTAAGTCCATTTCATGTCAATCAGATGCATAGTGTGACTATTTTCAATTGAAGGCTTGTAAACACAAAACATAAGAAATCTTTCCATGAATTGAAAACTCAAAATATATTATCAAAAAAAATTCATCAGTTCATTTTTTAATGATACTATGATGTTCAAATTATATATCATAACTACCAATAGAAATCCATCAAACAACTACGAAAGGTATCACAATTCATGATCAAATAATAAACATATTATTCCTGATCAAATAAAAAACAATCACATGGGGATAAGTATCCATATTTTATGTTCATGAATTTCATTTTTTAAAATCACTATGAAAGTCATGTCAGATAACCCATAATTGTTAATTAATTTACAAATAAAATGAAAATTTAAAGACTTAAAAAAAATTTATATGGTGAATATTAAATATAATTATTAACAAGATTATTGTTTTCAATAAATCCCACAACCATTCCAGGAAACCACTTTTGACCTTTAAATGAATACATTTTTATTAAATATTAATTATTATCAATGAAAATCATGTCACTTATTTTCATGGTTGTACACCAACCCTGGTCAATCATACTCTAATGAATCATGGAATATGTAACATTGTAAATATGTAATCAGACATTATGTTTAATGTTTTGAAATGTAATTTATCATTGTTACAGAATATGAGGAATCCATTTTCAGAATAATTTCTCAAACATAAGTACATGATTATCTAAATTCATACTTCACTCGAATATCAAGTACCACCTTCTTTATCAAAGGGTTATAATATCATAGAATCCCGCATCAATAAAAGGAATTTAAACTTGAACATATCCATCTATAAAAAATGCCCCCCATTGTGAGGAACATAATTTTTTTATATAGAGTTGTGTTGTATGGATTTTGTTCAAATAAACCTCAAACCAATTCCCCATAGTTTCACATTATGGAATCATTTTCTGAATCATGATATTTATTTTCTTATAAATCTTTCCTTGAATAACCAAAGATGTTATCTTCATAATATATGACAAGGTGTGTGATTTGAATCATCTAGGAGACAAATAATGGGAATTTCTTAATACCCAACAAACATTTTAACGAAATCTAACATATATCCTACCAAAGTGTTCCTTCCTCCAAAATTATTAGAGATTTGTTAATATTCTCTATGTTGGATGTATCCCAACATATCCCACGGATAAAATTTAAATAAAATAATCAATTTTTATAATCATTCCAAGAAGAATAACCACAATCCTTTTAATATTTAATTTTTTGGGAACATACACTATAGGAATTTTCTACAAAAACCTCAAATCTCATGTTCAATTAGAAATATATTCTTTTATGAATGTTAAGAAAATTGAGAATAAATAAAATAATTTATTGGATCATTATTAAGTAGGTTTCAAATAATATCATTTCCAAACATGATGGGATTATAATAAGTGACCTTCAAGATTAATGTTAGCTAGTTCAAGATCATGTTCTTTTATGAATAAAAGGAATTATACTTTGCTATTTTTATGGGTAAAAAAAATTATTGATACATATATGAATTTTTTTCCAGTAAATCATCCATGATATAAATGATGGGTATTATGTTAAAAATAATCATATATCACCTTCATCCAACATTTCTTCATTTGGGTTTCTAAATAAAATTATCAAATATATATTCGCATATATTAACATGGGTATATTTCCTATTATAATATTCATTGATATTTGAACTCCAACACACTGTATGAGATTTGGGAAGCTACAAATAAACATTTGTAGACATACTACACTAATGGTTGGATGTTTTAATTTACTTTTAATTACACTACATACATGAAAATTAATCTTCTATATAATTAAAAATACCATCGAATTCCATTTTGTCAAATAGGGATTCTAATATTTTAGTTACATGATTCAAAATATAATGAATTTATATTCCTTTTTTGGGCTATACAGTTAGGATATTATAATTTCCAAAATCAACCTATGTACAGTAGTATAATTATAGAAAATCAATTGATCCATATTTTACATGAATGGAAAATAATATTTTACATAAAATAATGATTTATTCTTATCACTGACATTATTCAACTCTATATATAGCGATATTTTAATTTTTAAAATTTCTAACATATTGGGAAGTTAAATTTGTGGGAATTTTTTATCTCCAAACATTGATTTGATTGCATAATTTAATGTTCTATAATTCCAAAAATATATACCTTTTCTCCATATTTAATTAAATAGGATTGTTTCCATTAATACATACTAATGAAAATTTATTTTTATGGTTATGGAAAAATTTTGTATTCATTTTTGTGGCAAGACATTAATATAGACCATGCGGTGAAGATTCTCATTGGAGGCACACTTAAAACTGAAAATACATTTATATTTACCACTATTTCTGCATAATTCTATTTTAATCGTTATTTTGATGATTTATGGGAATCATATATGTCTAAAGTTTTATTTTTATTGTCTTCCAAATTTATCATCCCTCTATCATAGTGAGAGGTTTAAAATGACGGGTTCAAATGGGAGATTATGAGAATATACCCTCCTATAGGAATTGTTCATGCTAATGTGTACTTGGATATTGTTATTAGTTAGCGTGTGTAATGGTCCACTGCCTTTAAGATTTTTATTAATATCCATCATGAATAATGCACTGTAATGTATTTCAATAACGTCAATGATATAGTTTACAGAGAAGATTGACACATTGGGTGTGTCATGAGTCTTGAGTTATTAATTTATATTTTGAGGATGGTTCATATGATGTGGTATTGTTTCATAAGATATGATTTAAACTATTAAAAAGTATAACTTATTGGATATCCTCTATGGGTTATGTACCTCTCAATTTAAATATTTGAGGGAATTTTTTCTGTCTTGACTTTTTCATCTTCTATAATTTTACTATTGATGACTCTAACCCGATAAAACCATTATGGATATTCACCCACCATAATAATATGATGCATATAAAGCATTTTTAAAATCCATTAGCACCAAACAGTGTCATTCAATGTCTAGAAAATGCTATGATCCCTAGACAATCCTACTTTAAACTCCCCAAACAAAACAAAAATGGGTAGAATATTGTGTCTTTGTCAAGATTTGATACTTCATCCATATCTGAGCATGGATGTCACATCATCCACCACTCCCAAGACTATTCTAGGGCAACAAAAAATTCTATCACATATCTCATAAATCCCCTCAACATAATATGAATCATCACAACCTCCAACCAACCTAATATTGAGGATCAATTTAAAATAAAAAAATGACATTAAATTAGAAATTTTGTTTTGTGTTAGAGTTTTAATTTTTTTTGTTGGCACCTTTGTTAGGGTTACCAATTAACCAACAAATATGGTATTTTAGAAAATATTAAAAAATATATTCATCAAAAAATTATATAAATAATATATAATACATTAACATCACAATATTATATTTTTTTAAAAATAAACTAAATATCATATTTTAATATCAATATATTATAAATTATATTTATAAATGGTATTTATGAATAAAAATGAATGACATATTTATTTCATTTGATCTATAATATTAACAAATTAATACAATTAAATAATATTAATATATTATAACATAATTATATCGATTATGATATAGAATAAATATATTTATAATATTAAAATTTATTATATTATAATCTAATTATATGTATTTAATTCGATTAAAAATAATAAATCTAATGTATAAATAAAAATTATTTCACATTGTATGCTTATATTAAAATAATTTAAACTAATTATTTATATAATAAAAGAAACATTTGTATTATAATAAATATTTTATTACATTAAATATTTATATTTGTAATAAATATTAGGACTGATTTAATGAATATAATTGAAGTAAAAAATGTTATCATTTCAATATAAATTAATATTATCACTATATATGGAAACATAAGTTATCTAAAAACTATTTATTTTATATTTAAAAAACCATATTTGATATTGTAAATTTTAAATAATTTTAAATGTATAATAATTATAAGGAAAAATCTAGAAGAGAAGGAATATTTTGTGTACCACACATTGACATGCTTTTCATGTGGTTTTTTATTGTTTTATGTACAAAAAATAGATATATTTATAATGTAATTGAATAACCAACAAGACATGAAGTCACAACCTAGGTTCAATGCTTATATATGTGGTGTATTTTTTATATAAAAATATTACTACAAAGAAACAAAATATTTATACAAAACCATGAAAATTTACCATCTAGGTTATAAAAATATTTAAATTAAAATAAACACTTTTCAAATACAATGAAAATAGATAGTTATATTTGTGTGTATATGTACATATTTACACACAAATATTTATTACCCATTGTAAAACAATTATTTTGTTGAAATTAAAAGAGGACATACATGTTTTTCGGTCAATTGAGGGATTTGAGGCTTCATGAAATTGATTAAAACAAAATGGTGGATTTTGGGGAGATGAGTGTCATATGTTTTTTTTTGAAAATTGAGTGTTTAAATAAAAAAAGATTAAATATTTTTATATGTCATGTTCCAATGATTATGGATGTCTATGGAAAAAAATGATCAAATTAAAAAAAATGATAAAAAATTTATAAAAAATAGTCAAGTTGTATGAAAATCTGTGGAAAGGGAAGGAGGCATTCAGGACAGATTGTGGGCATTTAGCTGGTAGATTTTCATGATATCCAATTGAGTACAACCTCAAATTTTTTTAATACACATATGTTTTATATTATTACTAATTGATTTAGTAATCATTATAATATATCTTCTTTTTTTTTCTAAATAATTACTAACTTTTTATTACATCTATTATTTTAACATACCATTTTATTTGGTCCAATCTCTGATTTAGTTTTTATTATATTATTATAACTTCATATTTCTTTTATTTTATCAATTTATTTTATCAAAACATAATATATTAATTTTTTTAATCATGTCGATTTTCATACATATATTCGTATGAATGTTTTTTTAAAGTTAAGAAAAATTCATATTTTCATATATAAAATGTTATTGGTTTTAAATATAAATAAATAAATAAATATATTTATTATTTTTAATAAAAATTATTCAAATAAAATTTTTATTTATAAAATAAATATGATCGGTGTTTTATCATAATATAATAAGTAATTATATGTATAATTTTGAAATTTTATAAATAACATAATATATCTAATATATTTAAAAAATATAAAATCTTATTAATAATAAATATTTTCTATAAACATGTTTTAACAATCATTAATATTATAATAAAAATTCTATTTTACAAAATCAATAAAATAAATATAGTTATTTTATATTATTCTTCTCAAATAATGAAAAACCACATTTTCCTTTAGAATGTTAATTTTATGAAAACTAAATAATTGTTATAATTAATAATATCTATTGTAATTAATAATACTAAAATTAATTAAATAATAATAATTTTATTTATTAATTTCTTTTAAACTCTTCGTAAAAATATTATCAGAATTTCATAGTTATATGTAAATACATCTTATAAAATATTTTTTCAAAAAAAATATATTCATAATTTCTAGGATGTTACATTATTCCTCCCTCAAAATAATAGTTTCCTCGTAATTGGTTCTTCCACACATGGAATAAAATTCAGCACAGCAGGCCGAATTGAAATTATTAATTTCGATATAATTTTCCAACATTAACTAGACTGTTTTCTAATACCATGTATAACGAATCAGAGCCACAACTGAGGTTCATCACTTATAAATTATGAGTAAATTATTTTTATAAAAATATATCTAAGCATACATACAACATTTATTACATACCTTGAACATTTACAGGTATAGGTTTTGGAAATAAAATTTAAAACAATATAATAACTTTTCATATAAACATAGAAAATTGAATCTTATAAATGTGTATCTGTGTAAACACACACACACACACACACACAGATATATATATATATATATATATGTATATATATATATATGTATATATAACTCAGAGAGGTCAGTATTGGTGGCCAGGTATGAAAAGAGAGGTAGATGGTTTTGTTAAGAGATTTTCCACCTATCAGGAGATGAAGGCGGAGAATCAAAGGCTAGCCGGACTGTTACAACAGTATCCCATTCCAGATTGAAAATGTGATGATGTCGCGATAGAATTCTTGACCGGTTTTCCAAGATCACCTCGAGGATGTGATGTAGTATGGGTTGTTGTGGATAGACTTACGAAGGTATCTCATTTTTTTCCGATCAATAAGACCTTCGGTGTTGATTAGCTCGACATGTTTCATATCCAAGAGGTGGTACATCTTCATGGGGTCCCTTCTGATGTGATTTTATATCAGGACACCCATTTTACATCTTCTTTTTGGAAGATTTTTCAGGGGGAACTGGGTACATAGATGCTTCTTAGCATATATTACCACCCTCAGACTAGTGGCATGTCAGAGCATACAATATAGGTGTTATATGACATGTTGTGGGCATGATTCCTAGACATTGGGTGTTTTGGGAGAAAAACATTCCCCAGGACGAGTTTAGCTACAATAATAGTTTTCTGAAAAAAATTGAGATGGCACCGTACTATGTTTAATATGGTAGGCCATGACCATCACCCTTGTGCTAGTTAGAGGTATGTGAGGCTGCTTTACTGGGACCACGTCTTGTGCAGGATACTTCAGAGCAGGACTAGTTGATTCAGAAGAGGATGTCTACTGTACGGTCTGATCAGAAATATTATGCTGAATGCTGCAGAAGACCCTTGGAGTTCATGGTCACGGACCGGTTTTTCTTGTGTGCTCCAACAAGGATGGAAAACAGGTGGATCAGGAGATAGGGTAAACTGTCAACGGAGTTTGTAGGGCCGTTTGAGATTATGGTGAGAGTCGGGCTGGTTGCCTATCAGTTGCAGTTACCACAGATTTACAAGGTCATGCATGAATTCTTCCTTGTGTATCTGGTGAGTCGTTATCACTCAGACCTATCTCACGTTTTTCACCCCTAGGAGTTCGAACATTAGGTCGATGTATCCTTCAAGAAGTATCTAATTCGTAATGATTATAGAAGCACAAACGTTATCTGATGTCGATCAGTTTCTCCTGTATGGGTGCTATGGAAGCATGGATGAGTGTAGGACAAAACCCGGGAGAAGGAGATAGACATAAATGCTCAGTGGTCAGATTTGTTCTCACCTTTATCTTCACAACTATTGGAAGGGAAATTCGGAGACAAATTGCATAAAGTGGGGATGTTTGTAAGAACCCTCTTCTTATTCTTGAGTTATGAGTTCTTATTTTCAATTTCCTTTATTTTTTTTGACAAAATAAGGAAAATAGGAAAAAATCACAAAATTTATGGGTATACTCTGTGTACTTTTCCACACATCGTGTACATTGGCCATGTGGGATGAGAATACAGGGTTTGTAGGATTGTTGGCGATTAAGGGGGTAAAAACAAACTATAAGCCGTATACTATGTAATACACTCTGTGTAATCAGTTGGAAGGTGAACAGTAAGGCGATCAAAGTAGCCTCTTGTAGAATGATGGAACATGCCTTGTACTTAGTAATAATCTCTGTGTAATCAAGTCGGCTGATGAACAATGAGGAAGTGGAATGTGGCGGCCATAGGATTAGTTAAAAAACATAAATTACACGCCGTGTAAATGAGAGTACATGTGAGGTTGTTATGTTTGTCCATTAAAAATATTTTTTATCCTCATAATTCAGCAATGTAGGCATAGAACTTGACGAGAGCCGAATGAGAGGAGGATGGAACTTGGAGGAGCTCCTAATCGCACACCGGGACTCCGATTCTTTTGTCATCGATCTCGTTTGAACCACACAAGTGAGACCTTATCTCTTCATGAACCTATCCTTCCATTTATTTACACGATGAATGTTATTTGAGTTTGAACGGGTATATGTTTATCCCATATATATGTCATTCTCAGTTGTTTCAGGAGGCTCCATTCATGTATATATATCAGAGGAGATCGAGGTAGCTGGTCTAGTGATTATTTTCAACTTTCGAGTTGATTTTGTGTATTCTTGTGCTACACGCCCATATTTGGGGTGTCGTATGGCTATGGAATTAACTGCTAAGATACCTATAATTGCATAGGTAATGTAATGAACATGTATATAATGTTTTTTGGGATTTTTTCCTTGATCCAGGGCAACCCCATGGGTGCACATCCCTTGTTTTTCTCTTTGGATAGGATACACATGGGTATGCCGTGATTATAGAATGTTTTGAGTTTTAATGAGAGAAATTTTTTATAAAGTGGTCGCATATGTGTTGGGATCAGCCAGATTACTTTATTATAATGAGGGAAGTATTTTTTTAGCCATAGGGACGTGTTTCGTTTATTCCGAGGGAAACATTTATTGTGACGGTGGGAAATATCATCCATGCCTGAGGGAAATATCTCGTATTCCTGAGGAAAAAATTCGTTATGTTTGAGGGAAATCACCTGAGGGTTTCGATTTTGATTACAATAGGGTAAATATTTTCATGTATGAGTGTACCATTTACTTTGAATATTCACTATGGCGATTTACTACATTATACCTGCCAAGCTAAAGCACATGCACGGTATTGTTATTACCTACTACTTATTAGATATATTGTTATGGTATTTGTTGTGGCACTATATAAGAGATTTTCAGTCAAGGTCTGGTCTCAGGAACATATAGTTAAATTATAATGAATTCTTAAATATTAATTAAATGGTAATAGAACCGGTTGGTGTAGCTGCTTTTGATTACTTTCTAACTTACTTCATTTCTTTATTACATACTGTTGTTTCACATTTTTCACTAACAGTTGGGCACGAGCATTTGGTGGTTTCCAAATGTGATTTAATTCTCACACCCTATTTGGGTCAGTTCTAGGGACCAAATAGATTATATTTCTATAGGTGTTGATATGGGAAAGAGTCCCTTTACAGGTATATTATTGTTGCATAGGAGTACGAGAGC
The DNA here is from genome assembly GCA_963277665.1 of Viscum album. NCBI lineage: Eukaryota > Viridiplantae > Streptophyta > Magnoliopsida > Santalales > Viscaceae > Viscum > Viscum album. Next base: position 695,145,861 of record OY728152.1, read on the forward strand.
ATGGGACTGAGCTTAGGCTTGCAATGTTGCTGAGTTCTTGCTGTACTATTTTGTTTTTCTTTTATGTACTTGTACCTTGTGCTCTATTGTTATAGATTGTAGTGTATCCTATTTTGGTTGCTTTCATAGAATTAGGGACATATTTCATCACCATATATATATATATATATTGATCATATTTTTCTTTAGTATTGTTGTCCGTTTCGATTTGATATTTCTTACTATTTCCCCTTTTGTATTTTTATATTTTGTTTCACTGCGCTACACTTTGAAAAAATGTGGGAATAGTTTCCCCACTATCATTCTTAGGCTCTCACTGCTAGTCGAAAGCATCTGGAGATTGGGGTAATGTGCTTGAGGCCATTTGACTAGCCAGGTTCAGGGCACCCACTGTGTGGAACCCAGATCTCGAACGTTACAACTATTGTTGTGTGTCAGGTATTCGAAGGAGAATGGGACCCAAGGTCGAGTCAAATTAGACCTTCTTATTCAGATTAGTTGAAAGTGATGACTCTGTTATCGTTTGACATAGAGTGGGAATTTTTTAGTTTTGATATCCCTCTAGTCGTCATCATGTACATTGAAGTGTTTCCATTTGATTTCACTAGTTTTTATCTGGTAAGGGAGGTTTATTTTTATATTAATTTACGGTATAGATCTCAATAGGTTTATTTTAACCCTCTCTAACTTGATCTGACTGAAATTAAAGTGTTGATGTTATAGGTGGATGAACATCTTGAGAAAGGCTTCAAACGACTTTCATGGCTCCTTGTGCGGGCACTGGTTCTTTTTACAATGAAAGTTGGTGGTTCTATCCGCCTATGTGTTGATTATCGAAAACTCCACTGAGTGATGAAAAAAATTTTCTACACAGATTAATGATCTGTTTGATATGATAATATTGTTAATGGGGTTCTTTAAAGTCGACATTCGATCAGGTAACCATGATTTCAGCATAAAGGATTCAAACATTCAAAAACGTACTTTCAAAACTAGTACGACCATTATGGGTACATTATAATTCCCACTACTAAAAAAATGTAGTTTAGAGCATAGATATTTACCCGCACTACAAAAAAGAATAGATAAATGGCATATTTATTAGCACTGAATAATTTTTTGATAAATTTTACCCATCATGAGAACTTTTTTAACACTGATAAACGGTATAGTTTATCAGTGCTTTATTTTCAATGAAAATAATGTGGACCCTTTATTAGCCATTTATTTTTAGCATTGGTAAAGGGTAAAATTAATCAATGGTATATTTTTGGTGCTAAAAAATGAGTCCTTTATCTTATCTTTCTAGCCCTAATAATGTTCCAAATTAATAAAATGAAATTATTAAATAAATAAAAAAAAACAAATTGTTTATTAAAAAAGCAATTTCAAAATTTATTAAATTAAATAATCATTGGAAAACATAAATAATTATGTAATTCTATATATAAATAATAATTACTAATAAATATTTTTTAAAAATATAGATTTGTAAAATTAAAATTAAACAAATTAAAAATAAAAATAATTAAATTGAAGATTTATATTAAACATTTTATGAATAAGATGATTATTGATATAGTTAGTAAATATTATATGTTAAATATGAAGATATATATTAATGTATATTCATATTATATATGTATTGTAAAATATTTATGTGCAATATTATAGAGAATATTTATTTATAATTAAAATTTTATATGAATTTAAAATACTGACTAATTTCATTGTGAAATGGATGTTTGATTTAGAATTGTCTGATCTTTCAATTAAACATATATCAAATGTGTGTTATAATGATTTCATATATAAGTAATTAAATAATTTCTACATAAAATTTTCAGTCAAAAAGCATATATATTTTTTCAATATTAATAAAGGGAACTAATTATTAATTTATTCAATTTCACTAATTTTTAACATGCATTCACATAAGATTAGATATTCATTAAAAACGTTAAAAAAATATTTTTACAAAAATATTTTTAAAAAAATATGTAAATATCAATATATTTAAATATATACATACTCTTTTTTTAAAAATATATATTTATAATCATAAATAAATAAATATTTTTAAGATCATTTTTATAATTAAAAATATATAATTATTGATATATAAATAATTATTAAATTGTTAATAAATTTACTTAAATAATTAATATATTTACAAAATTTGTATTTATATAAATTAATTATATATATATAATTATAAATATATATATAATGATAGAAATATTATTTTTTAAAAATATATAAAAAATTTAAATTAATAATTATATGTTTAAATAATAACAATTTTATAAAAAATATATTTAAATACTAAATATATTTCCTATATTTATATGGAGATATATTTAATATATATATACATATTTTAATTTTTTTTACAATTAAAAATATAAGCCTTTTATCGATGAATAAGTAGTACGCTCTTATAAAAGATATCATTTTTAGATCATTTTTAGCACTGGTAAAAATGAGGATATATCATTGTTTTTTTAGAACCTCATAATGTCCTTCATTTATCAGTGCTAAAAAAACCAAGATAAATATGCCTTTTATCAGTTCTTAAATAATAAGAATTGATAAAAGTGCCTCAGTCAAATTCCAAAACCTTATCATGTTGCGAACTCATAACAATATCATAATAATTTGGTAGAATCCACCGATTGATTATGCTCCTCCTCAGGGATTTGATGCTCGAATCAAAGATACCCACTTCCTCTAGTTGGACGAACATCATCTGACATCTAGTGTTCGGTTGTAGTTAGTGTTTCTAAAGAAACCATCGATATATGGATTAGTGGGCCTTATATTTCCTTCATCTTAGCAATGAAGGCCTATGTATTCCATTACAGGTTCTAATTTTCATTTTATATTATTCATTTTGAGTTTTGGATATAAGGTTTTCTTATTTTCTATTGAATGATTTGTATTTTTTCCTCCAACTATTGTATAATATTTTTATTTTATTTATGATCTGTTGTTTTCTTGACTACTATTTGGGATATATTGGTCGTGTTTTTTCAAATTGTTTTATTTAATCAATTTACTTCACTATCTACGTGTATACACTATAGTTCTCCACATGCTTAATTTTATCATTCTTTTGAAATCTAAGTGAATCAACTCATATCTGTAGATAAATGTATAAAAATATATTTTTGCCTCTATATAAATAGTGGAGGTGTGGGATATAAAACCAATAAAAGGACATGAAAATTGAATTATTAACAAAAATACCAGTTCGATGAGGGTGTGATCTAGAAACAGAATATTATATTATGAGAATTGTATAAGGGAATTTATTTATTTAAATTCTATTATAAATATATAATTTTTAAAATGTGTATGGGATAGATGTGTAAATGGTTGTATTGTTTTCCTCATTTGTTTCTGATATATCTTGTTTATTTGTACTATTTTATTATGCCAACTTCATTATGTACCTCTCTTGATTTTCATGGATGGGTCAATGCATATTATATGGCCTCCCTAGATTCTTTTTCTTTCTACATGAAATTTTTCTAGAAAATATAATGGATGTTATTCAATTATCTGTACAATAAATTATTTTTGGGCATTCCTCTTTTTGGGAATATATATAAAATTTATGTACATATATATATATATATATATTTATGAGTAATATATTTATACATTAAAACCCAATAAAATTTTGTTAACTCAAGTTACATTAAAAATAATAAATTTATGTAACTATTTATATATATATATTTTAAATAATTTTTCTTATCCCAATTTAAATAATTCCTTTTTATGGAAAAATAACCAAAATAATATTTTTTTATAAATAAGTTAAATTATAAATAATTAGTAATAGAATAAATTAGTTTCCTTAGAAAAAATAGTATTATAATAAAACACACACATCGAAAAACATATTTTATCTCTAAATAAAATTAAATTTGATAAACAACATATATATATATATATATATATTTATAATTAAAAAATGTATACAAATATATGAAATATATATATATATATATAACATTATGTTATATTCACATTATTTGTCTATATATTGCGATGTGTTTTCAACGGCATGAGGCGAGGCAATGAACACCATGTTCGCGTTCCCACAATTGATGTTGTCTGACATCACCATGGTGTGCCAAATGTGTGCTCCTCCTGTGGAAAATCGAGAGGCACCATAGTCCATGGTGTGGTAAAGGTGCATTGTGGCTATAGAAATTGTGGTTATAGGTAATCATAGAAATAGTTGGTAGGGTAAAAGAGATCATAGTTGGTAGAATGGATGGAAATCATGTGTATATGTGATCTTGGAAATCATGGATATATAAAACCCCATGCCACACCACCCCCAATAAAGAACACCTTTTCCACTTTCATGTTTACCACCACCATCACGATCACTCACTAGAGAAGCACACATCCTGAGTTTCTCTACAGAAATGGAAATCCCTTTCCAAAAATCAAAAATAATGAACATAAACAATAAAAACAAAAAAATTGTTATATATATATAATAATTATATTAATAATTATACAAATATAACTACAATGTAAAAATAAAATGAATATATATATATTATTATTATTATTATTATTAAACACATATATATATATATATATTTATTGGGGAATGTGCCTTAGTTTCACCGCACGTTGCGCCATACACCACATCCCAAAGCGGCCATTCTTCCTTTCACCTTTGACAAAGACGATATTAATGAGGAGTGACATACACATAGTATTTGATTATGGAAGTTGAAATCCCAGTTCAGAATAATTACCAATCAATGTAAGTGTAAATTATGTCCACACAACCGTTGACATCTTTATCCTATCATATTGAACCATGTCATTTTTTAAATAAAATAAGGCCTATTAAAAAACTATGTTTTCTAGAAGAATAATTATTACAAAAATACCCAACCAATTATTTTATTAATATCTTATTCGGATCCTAATGGATAAATTACAGGATAAAAATGAAAGAATTTCATCATTAAAACTCTTTCCAAATCAAATGAAAGTAAATAATTTTTGAAACATACAATCAACACTTAAAATTCCATTGTAACAACCAAATACCCCCATGGTAAACATCACTAAATTGTTTTATTCTGATTTTTTCATCTCCACCCTCTCTATTTCCTTCCCTCCCTTCACACTATCATTTTCACTCAATATGAAGAGATTTTCTCATTAATGATTTGTTCTAAATAGAGGTGTCAATTTAATTAATAGTTTATGTGGTGTATTTACAAAAAATGATAGGAATTTCTACATTTAGATAACATAATGAAGTACTATTTTCTTCCCCATCAACTTAAAATCTGGAAAAGTTATTATTGCATTATGTTTCCTTGAGACTCATCCCCCAAAAATTTTATGTTTCAGACAATACTCTGAGTAGTAGTTACCCCTGGATGACTATGTATTATATTATTTCAAGATACATGGGTTATTTTCAACAAAATAAAAGAGATTTGTGTTAACTTCATATTTAAATGCTAAATGTGCATGAGATTTGATGGCGAGGATGGAAATTGCAGTTCATTTTTTTATTCTAAAAGGGGAAATTACTAAAAATTTTATGAATTACACCATAAAAAATATTTATTAACATTTATCCTCTATTGCCCCCCAAATATTAATAGAGTAAATCTCCACATTACCAGTGAAATTATTGAGTGGAGGGAAAGAACTAAATGTAGAGTATGGAGAATAAAGGATCAGAATAAACAACTCTATTGTTGCACAACCTAAGGGAATTCTGTTTCTATAGTGAAATTTCATCCGACGAGTATGCGTTACATTTTTTTATATTATTTGGAAAATGAGCTAATGATTAATTAAATTCATTGTTATCCTTTAATTTATGAATAATAATCTTAACAAAACATTATTCAATAATATTTTGAGGATTTTTATATATTTTGTTTAATAAAACAGTAGTACATAGGTTTTATTTATTTAAAAAATATTTGGTTTCAATGATTTAAAAAAGAGGTTGATGGAGGTGTATAGTTTTTACACACCTTAGGAAGAAATCTAGATGTCGTTTGTGACAAGTAGTAATCAGTCACACATCAATTCGACGCATGATTTTCCTAGTATGACTCTATTTGTTCATAATCAGATTAAAATTGACAGTTATGTTCAATAAATTTCTCACATTGATAACAATTAAAATTCTCTTTTATTTTCTGTATATTTGAGAAAACTAATTCATATGTATTATGCGATGTATAAGAATCAATATCCAATCAATATAATACATGATGTGGTCAGTATAGTACAATGTGTTCCTTTCAAGTTTAAAATTACGATTTATTGAAAAAACAAGTGACATATTCAAAATTAAAAATTAACCTTTATTACTAGTGTTAAAGTAAAACAAGGGTATTCATAAAATATCACAAAATTGATGTCAAAAACTAATTTTATGTTAAAATATTTATTATAAAATGGCTTCTATGATTTGATGAAATATTTAATGTCATTTGCTGCATTCTGCTTCAAAATGAATGACTTACATTAAACATAATCATATTCTTTTTAAAGCCAGATGTAGATATGTTTTTGACCTGCTGACATTTCATATCACAAATAAAGGTGATTTTAGTAATATTGCTTCGTATTTTTGTATAAATTATTTATTTTTATTATGAATTTCTGAAAAAAAAATTCTTATACAGGTGGATTCTTTTTTTGATTTAGGGTTCTTTTTCCATAGTTTATGCCTTTATCCACTCAAACATCCCCAAGCATCTTCTCCATAAAAACATTTCACCCGTAAAATATTTCATTTATCTATTTCTTTCATTTTAAATTCCCTATTTTAGAAAGTGTACAAATAATTCTTCCTCTACTGTATTTTAGATGTAATATTGGTGTTTTTAAAGTGAAATCATTTTCCATGGAATTAATATATTTTTTCATATATATGTTTAATTTCTAATGTTTTAGTATTACTCACATAACAATTGGTTTCATGTATAGGTGGATACTTTTGTTGAGTTGGGGTTCTCAATCCATCTTTCAGTCCTTTCTGCACCATAACATCCCCAGACTTGTTCTCCCAAAAATTATGTTCACCCATGTATTATTACACTAAACACATTCATTCATGATCCCTCCACTTTATTTTTAGGAAGATACACACCCCACCTCTTCTAATTATAATGATAATCTAGATGTTTCAACAATAAAATTATTTTCCATAAAATTATTGTATTGTTTCATATTTATATTTAATTTATTTTTTAGTGTTATTTACATAATAATTTTTTTCTTCTACATGTATATTCTTTTGGTCGAGTTGGGTATCCAAATTTCAGGCCTTTATATAGGAAAACATCCACATACTTATTCTCCCTCAAAAACATTCACACCTCTTCTGTTTATATTTATTACATTCCTTCATGTTTTATCCACTTACTTTATAGGAAGAGAAATACCACTTCATCTGATCATTTACAGTGGTATTGTTGATATTTTCATAGTAAATTCATTATCATTGAATTTAATGTATTGCTTCATATTTCTATTTAATTTAATTGTTTTTAGTACTAATCAGATAATACTTGTATTATTATACCTGTGGATTCTTTTATTTTTGAGTTGATGTTGTTTTTTCGAATCTACACTTGTAGTGTTGAATGTTCAACAATGAATGTCAATGGAAATCATGGTGACAATGAATTTTATAATTTTTTGAGACATGGGGAGCTCTAGGAATTAGTTTCATGACAATCTAACACATTATATTACCATTTTTAATCTATATACTTATTTATATTTAAAATTGTAATTAATTTTTAAAAAAATACAACTGAGTCAATGTGTCTATTATTAGTTTAAAATCGACATTTGACATTGAAAAGAATTAGTCACTGAAAACTGAGAAAATGTTCCATATTTTTTGATATTTATGGGAATCAATTCATGAAGCCTTTGTGACATGTACGAATAAGTCTCACATCTAACCAATACACGATGTGATCTGTTTGAAGTAATCTCTATCTTTCATTATTAAATTGACATTATTTTTTGAAAAATGATGTGTTCCATAATAAAAACTAAGAATACACATTAAAATTATATTGAAACATAGAGGAAAACATCCATAAATGGTTTGGAATGTGTAAGAATAATCCAAACCTCAATCTTATGCTTGTTATCAATGGTGTGAATCTATGCGAATCTTTATTTAAAATTGACACAATTTTAGTAAAAAAATATGACCTACTCAAAACCGAATAAACAAATTATTATTATTTTGATACATTAGTAAAATGATCTATATTTTATTTTAGACATGAATGAATCAGACACACCTCAATCTGATGCTTGGTGTGACTTATATGACTCAAAATGAGTGTTTTTATTTAAAATTGACAACAATTTTAGTATAATGGACACATGACAAACTCAAAGACAAAAAAACTCATTCAAATAGATTAAATACATTTGGATAATGATTCACATTTAATTTTTGATGTGTAGGAATCAGCTTCACCTATATATGGTACACAATGTGATAGGTGTGAGTAATATTTCATTTTTGAATATTAAAATGACATTTTAGTTAAAATGAAATAGAAAATACATTAAAACATGAATGAAAATATATAATGAATTTATATTTTATAACAATGTTCCATATGTTAGTTGAGATGTTTCAAAATTAGCTGCACCACAATTTGATGCATGGTGTGATCATTATGACTCCAAGGGCATATTTTTATTTAAATTTCCATCAATTTTATTAATAAAAAAAATGAACTACAAAAAACTAAATAGATAGATTCAGATTATTTTTTAAATAAGTAAAATGCACCCTATATGATTTTTGAAATTCATGAATTAGCTTCACCTCAATCCGATGCATGGTGTGACTGATATGACTCCAAGTGCATGTTTATATTTAAAACTGCAACAATTTTTGAAAAAAGTACAACTGACCTACAAAAAACACGTATGATGCATTCAAATTGGCTAAATACATTAGGAAGAAAAATCCATCAGTCAATTAAGATGTATAAAAATATAATTCCCCTCAAATTGATATATAATGTGATTGGTATGAGTCAAATTGCAGGTTTCAATTTTAAAATGACATTTTACTAAAAAAAATACACATGACATACAAAAAAAAGGAAACACCATCAGATGGTTTTGATACATTTGTAAAAGTAAAAATATGTAATTTTGGGCATTTAAAATGTATATTCATCTCAATTTGACATACTCTTTGACCAGTTTGACTCAAAGTTCTTATTTTTATATAAAATTATCACCAATTTTAGTAAAATGGGCAACTATCCAACTCAAAACTGATAAAATAAATTCGTATTGTTATGATACATTACAAAAAAAATGGATATGTTATTTTTAAATTTTATGAAATAGATTATCCTCACTATGATACATGATGTGACCAATATGACTGAAATTGTATGTTATTTGTTTAAAATCAATATTTAAATTAAAAAAAGTGCCACAGACAGAAAACCAACGAACCATGCACATATTTTCATTATTATATGAAGAAAATGAATCAATTTTCAATTTTTGATGTGTAGTAATCTATTTAAAATCAAACTGATACACAATGAGATCAGAATGACTCAATAGTGTGTGTTTCTAGTATAAAATTACTTTTTAGTAAGAAAGAAAACTGACATAATGAAATAAAAGAAAACACATTTAGATTGTTCTGATACTTTAGTAAAATGATCCAAAATTCATTTGAGACATGTTTGAATATGACTCACCATTATATTATTCCTAATGTTTCTGATATAACTCAATGTGGGTCTTTTTAATAAAAATGACATCAATGATACGAAAATTAACACTTTTTGTTGATTTATTTGTTTATATTATTACTAACATAAGAATTGTTTTAATTTTTATTTGAGTTCATTTTCTCAACTATTTGTGATTTTCTAATAAATAAAAAGAGTGTAGTATGTAATAAATGATAATGGAACATTGATGTTTTTTAATGTTAATAATTACATTTATATATAAAATTGTATAAATAAATGATTGTAATTTTTATAATATTGAGTATTTTATATTATTTGTATTAAAATTTTCATTTAATTTATATCCTATATTGTGACAAATGATTGTTGATATATAGTTTTATTCTGATGTTTTTGTGTGCTGTTATAGCACACTATAGTTGTGCTACTTTGTGGTCATACAACACACTGTAGAATAACCCTTTATTAGTGCTTTTAAAATCACTAATAATGTCCACATTTACCAGCTCTTTTTAAATCACTGATAATGAGACATTTTATCAGAATGTATAGAAGTGTTGCTAAAATTTTTCATTGTAATAGATTTAATAAATAATGATAATGGTATAAATTATCAGTTCTTCTATTAGGGCTGATAAAACACCCTTTATCAATGATTTTATGAGAACTAGTTATTTTTTATTTTAGCAGTGTCAAATTAATGTTCTGATAAATTATTCGGTTATCAGTGCTTTTTTGAAGTGATGATAAAGGAAACAATTATTAGATCTTTTTCAATGTTGAGAAAATACTGGGGATTTTACCCTTTCTAATGTATTTAACACATTTATAGCATTGAGAAGACTATTTTTAGTGCTTTTAATGGCCTATTTTGTAGTAGTGGCCCATTAAACTAACAAAAGCTACAAATGTGTTCATGGATTTGATTAAAATGATTTTTATTGAGTATCTCAACACCATTGTGGAATCATTGGTTGATTAATTTATCATTTAATATATTTCATACGAGGATCATCTACCAAATATACAAATAGTTCTGATTTTATAGAGAAATCATAACTTTTTTCCATTCTTTTGCAATGAGATTTTTTGATCTGGGATGTTATTTTATTGGGAAACATGGTATCAGAACAAGAAATAATACTTTATCCTTTGATTTTTAATGATATTATTACTTGGGAGAAACTATAAATGGTCTTCATGATTCCTTGTTTCTTCACCTTAGCTAGCTATTATCAATTGCAGCTAAAGGAATTCTCGATGTTTGATTCTCAATTTACTACACTAACTCAAAAGGGATTAATGTTTAATTCAAATGATAAATTTAAATTTTGTTTTATATATTAGAAATTTAGTTTTACTACATCACCAAATTTTACTATTCTAGAAGCCGTTCTGGGTTGTTTTGTCTTTTGTGATGCATTGGGTATGGGCTTGGGCTACGTTCATAAGTAAGAGATCATGACATTGCATATGGATCTCATTTGATTAGGCCACATGAGATGTATTATATTACGTAATACATTGAACATGATTATTTTATGAGTGGACATAAGATTTAATGGAATTACCTTTATGGAAAAGATTTATCATATTTTATAGCAACATGATCTGATGTTATATAATCCCACAAAAGAATTTGAATCTTTTCTAAATGGATTGGGATGAATACCGACAATCATTTGATTTTGAAATAACATATTCCTTCATGAATGGAAATGTTGTTGAAAATTCATTGAGCAAGAAACTTCCGACCTAGGCATTGAATGAATCATTAGAAGAGTGGATCATGATCAATCTCTTTGAATAGATACATTTTTGATTCTGGGAATCCAGAAACGTGGTTTCATTAGCTATTATTTAGTTGATATTTTATTTTCCCATGTTTATTATTATAGAAAAAAATCATGTTTTTCAATTCTGTATCAATAGATACATTTTATATTTTATGGAGATTGTTAATGTTTTCTCCTTCTCCGTATAAGGAATTCTATGATTTCGAACCCATTTGTTGTACCGTCTATGAATAGTAAAACTCATATGATTGAGTTCCATATTTCTTAGTGTCTTTTGGACCTCGGAGCCACAAATATGTTCTATGAAATAAGGTGATAGTTTTCGGGCTTGCTTTGAGAGAGATTATGCTGAGTTTGTCTGTTCTTTTATATGTTCTAGTAGGTTTAGGTTGAGTAATTGAATCCATCTTGTTTTATTCATCCTAATCTAGTCCCTTCATGGATGTGGTATTAAATATGAAGGGATAATGTTTTTGGGATTCCATGTTCAAAAATGATGAAGTATGGAATATGTGTTGTGATTGACATGCTGATGAAATTGGATCACATTATACCTATTCACGATACACCAAAATTATTGGTGTTTTGAATCCTCCATATGAAATAGATTATTCATTTTCATCATGTTTCTATGTTATAGTCTCTAATTGGAATATACAGTTATCTTCCCCATTTTGGAGAGGCCTTAAGGATATACTATGATCCCATTTACATTTGAGTATGGAAAATCATCCCTAGTCGGATTGAATGATAGAAAGAGTAATACAGATCTTTGAGGATATGCTTTTCACATGTGTTCTCAAAATTGGTGGATCTTGAGATGATCATTTGGAGATGATTGGGTTTTTTTATAAAAAAGGAATGAGTCTATGATCACAATTTCTCCTTTAGAGTCCTTGACTGTCTATCCTTGTATGTCTAGCCATGTATTTCTATGTTGTGTAGGTTAGATATTTTTAAAAGATCCTTGGATGGACGATGATTTGTCCAATAGATGAAAGTATATATTCAATTGATTCATTACATGATGTTGATGAAAAAACCTAATATATGTATTATGATTATATTTAATATAGTGATTTGGCATTATCTGTTGGTGACCAACTATTCTTGATGGTTTCACCACGATTGGGAGATCTATAGCTTAGAATGAAAGGGAATATTGATCCACATTTTTTGTTTCATTTTGAGGGTGTTGAGAATGTGTAAAAAAATTCAATCAGTTTATCACTACCATCGAATATGACATATATCCCTAACATGTCTCATATAACACAACTGAGAATGTATCTATCTGATATATCAAATTTTCTGAGCTGGAGTGATCTTGAAGTTTAACCTTATTTATCCTCGAATGAATAGCAAGTTAGGACTAGTTGATTCTAAAATCATGTTATATTTTGGAAATATGATTCATTTGGTTCATGTGATATGGAAATATTGTTTGGGTATTCTTGATACCTGAGAGAGGGACATACTTATGAGAGAATATTGGCCTCCACTTTTTGACATGGATGCTTCATCATTTGATTTCAATGGATAGAAAGTTTCTATGTTGGGGAGGGTGTGACATCCTATTATTGTTTTCATTCTTTCATAATCCCCTAATTTTGAAGATTATTTGGATGAGATTTTTTTTGGGTTTTATTTTGGAGAAATTTTAAAAAAATTTGATTTTTTTTTGCAACATTACGAGTTCAACACACATTTCTGAATAATGTGAGTTTCTACAACATTTATGGAAAAATTGGATTCTGGGCTTCAGATGACATGTTCATGATTTACCAAACCATGAACCCAATATAGATAAAATAATCCCCTAATTTATAATAGGATCATATCTTGTGGATGAATTATGAGTTTCTCTCAAAATTGGATCTCCCAAGAATGAATTTGGGTTTCTTGAATGCCTCCAGGATGTTGTTCAAAGCATGAAGAACAACATCAATCTTCAAATAGTATGTTTCAATTTTCTATTCCTATTCTCCAAAAGTATATCTTCCTCTCCCTAGGGTTACATGATTATCTGTGATGAATTGAGGAACTAATACCAAATATGTTATTATTGAAATATAATATTAATTTATATATCCTTGTATTTATTATTCTCCTTTTTTTGTTTCTACATAATATATTGTGAATTGAGATCTGTTGACCCAAAGGTAGGTGGATCCATTATGATTCCAAATTTTAATTAACCCTAAATTTCATTGTATAATATTAAATTTTATAATTAAATGAAATTTATTGGTTTTTATCAAATGGATTTTAATTAATTTGTCAGAAAACCATTTCCTTTGAATTTGGGTTATAATGATAAATGGGGGTTTGGTATGAAATTGGAAAAATCCCAATTTTATTGAATTGAAATGTTGTTAGGGAACATTGAGAGATTTAAATTACTAGTGTTAAACTGGGTGTTTGATTAAAATAATTTCAATTCAATTGATGGATTTTATTGAGGAAATTGTTTTGGTGGATTTTTTTTTGAAAACCCCAAACTACATTGAATTGGAAATTTGTTATGAAATATATGGAATGTTCTGAAACATTAATTTTTTATATTAATTTTTGAAATCGGTATCTGAAATTTCAAAATTGGATTCAAATACTTATTTATGGAAAATTTATTAAAATGATTTTTGGTGAAAAAATTGTGTCTAATCTTGGTGATGAGGAATGTTTTTATTAAAACCCAGTTATGTGTTTTAAAGATTCAATTAGAATATTAGAAATTGAGAATTGGATTTGATTAAATTTATGTAGACATAAAATATACATCTCATTATTATATTGTATAATAGCGCATTCAATAATTAGGTCGATAGGGATTTATTAGGGATGGAACATTTCGAGATAAAACATTATAAAACATCATGACATCCTATCACATACATTGGGATGTTATGGTGAGTACTCTTTAGACATAGTCTTAAAGGGTAATATGTACATATTTTTCATTTCATAGTGTCGGGTCCCTACATCCTAGAATTATCATACCTAATTAGGCATCAGAATATTTTTCATCCTTATTTTCATTTATAATGCTTATATTCTGTTATTCTAAAATATTTTACATTCATTTTTAATTATATAAAAATTATTTATATAATATTTCTTTAAACATATGTGAAACTTTCCATTTGTTTAAAGAACCATTTTATAAGGTAATTTAATAATTTAAGAAGTATTTTGATAATTTGAAAAGTGAAGTACAAATATCTAATGTATTTCTATATTTTAATTGTAATTAATTTTTAAGTTGATTTTATTATAATTCTGAAATAGTTTAATTGAAATTTGAAACTCATTTCTTGGATAATTTGATATTTTTTGCTATTTATGGTGTCTTTGGGTGAAATATAATTGGTCATTGGTTCACACCCTAATCGTTCCTTCTAGTGATTATAGATTATATTCTCTTCGGATCTATAAGTGGAAAAGGATTAATTAGAGGTGGTTATAAATAATTATCTATGGAATTCCTATGTGGCGTCCTAAGGGATATGGTCAATTTTACCTAGTTTCAAAAAAAAATTGTAATTAGGTCGGGTATGAGAAATTTTCCACAAATCATAGTTAATGTAGTACGCACATGACCCATCGCTTGTTATCGACTAGGGTGAGCGGGAAATTGAGGATGGATATACCTTTTCAATTTAACGATATTATATTAAGGATTGTAATGGGAGGATCCATCACAGGTATTTTGTTCCCCTTGTGTGTATCCAGTATTATCATAGGAATCTTAGTGGGAGTACCTTGAAGCGGGAGAACCAAATATGAGCCGTGTACCCAAATATTTTGGATTATGTTTTTCTCTTTTAAGGATTCAAACCCCTAATGTTGTGAGAATTTAATGAATAAAAATTTATGTGTGTTATTTTTGGATATTATATGGATTATTTTCAGGACTATGCGTTGAGACATCTTGTGATTCCATGTCCTGAATAATTTCTTGAAATATATTAAATACAATAAATGTCACACATAGTCACATTTCCTAAAAAATTAGAATGAATCATGAATGGGTTACCATATCATAAATATGAGTGCACAATTGTGATTAGAATGTTGGATTTATCCTAGGTTTGATATAGTCATTTTTGTGTGTGATGATTGTGAAAAAATCATGGTGGGTGTAAATAATAAACAAAATAATTAATTTAATTGTTGTGTTTATATTGAAAAAGTGACTGATTTCTACTCTAAATATATTGTACTTATATTTCCTCAGTGATTAACTCTAAATATCTATAGATTTAGATGAGATGTGGTGAAAATTATTGGTGAACGACGACAAATCCTGATCATATCATGGTTCATTTCACCAATAGAGTTTCTTTATATCATCAATAACGGAGAAAAATAATTTCATCATGAAAAACTAATAAAAACTCATTTTAAGATGTTTGATTGTTTAATTTTCATCATGTTTCCTAAATTTTTTACTAACATGGATCAATTACACAACCATATTTAAGGAATACATCATCAGAATAATTAAATTGATTGAACTATTTTTTTATTTTTATTTATCCCACATCTTATGTCTTCTTATATGAAAATGAATCATGGCCAAATGAAAAATGGTTCAGGTTCATTCATCACCTTTTATGTATTATGGTTTTATCCTCTATTTCTTTATTATACAATCATTGTTATTTATTTTGGATAATGGTTTGACCAATACTTGTTTTCTGATTATTTAGTCACTATAAATGAGTGTAAAAAATAGAAAAGTCATGTATGACATGCGATAGATCTAAAATTTCATGAATTAATGATGATGATGTATAGATAATTAAAAAATGATATTGAATGGATTGATATTTATTTTTTCCAAGAGATGCATGAAACTACTATGGATGATGTGAGTGGTTGAATACAATGTTCATTTGATACCCAAATCTATAATCACAAGCCACATGAGTCTTGGAAGACCCATAATCTAGAGTTTCTTGTATGGGTAGTGGATCCGCTGACGTGGAAGACGATGCATAAGATAACAAATATCTCTCGAAAATATCAAGAATGAATGTGTGTATTTATGTATTGAAAGCCATGTGGGGATCTCCTAATGATGTCCGGGGTTTTAGAATGAGTTCAAGGATCACTTGATGTGAACTCGTATCACATAGAATGTGGCCCATCCATGACATCTTTTTATTTACATTGGAATATACATAGACACTAGAAAAAGAAAATGGAATGAGGCACATAATGTAATTAGGCATAGACAAAGCTGGGTGAACACGAACAGGACCAACTATGAACATGTTGAGACAAGAGCCATATAAAGTACACTGACATATCCAACGTCACATAATCTAGGTCCAAGTGATCTGAACACACTATTTATATTGAAATTTACATGTTGTGTGAGGCTTTAACACATGGCAAGACTTACAGATATATATACACCATGTGTTCCCCTAGTAAAGTCCATAAACCCCCATGCAAGAGTATTTTTATCTCTTAATTACCATAGTTTGTAAAAATCATGGTTGAGTGTGTTCCCATATTCCTTCATTATTATGATATAGTGCGACATGTATTCCAAATAAAATGACCGTAGTCCACTCTAGTGGTAGAGTATCAAATTGAGTGGTAGTATACATTAATAACACCATAGTAAGATCCCATATTTTATTTATACCCTATGTGGTGTTTTTTTC
This sequence comes from Viscum album, assembly GCA_963277665.1. Classification (NCBI taxonomy): domain Eukaryota; kingdom Viridiplantae; phylum Streptophyta; class Magnoliopsida; order Santalales; family Viscaceae; genus Viscum; species Viscum album. The sequence goes on from OY728152.1 coordinate 695,163,111, forward strand.
ATTAGTTTGACCTCCTTGGGTTGGGTGTTAATCCTATATTTATTACGTTTTATCAGTAGAGTTTGTGATATCATTATCATATGGTCCACCACATAGAGATTTGATCCATATTGGGTTCATGTGGTCAACTAGTGGTTCAGGACATTGCCCCTATCAATTTATTAGGGTATACTAAAACCAGTGAGCTTCATTTGATGTTCTCAATGATCTATACATCTTTATCAATTGTCTCTAATGATAGCCAGGCTCGATGAGTGGCCCCCCAATACTAGAAGATCAATATTATAATGATTCATTTTTCTTGGTCATAGGTACTTTTCAATATACAAATTCAAATCCTAACTAATAATATACTTCATTAAACCCATGTAAGTTTCGTAATTATTATCACCTTGATATCACTGATAAAATACTAATATAACATAATTATATAATTAAAACAAAATAATATTAATCACACTTTCTCTTATAATGTATAATAAATTATTGAATATGATTCATTTGATTATCTAGGGTTATATTCCCTTAATATTTGAGTTATTAATTTGTGTAGTTCCCTATATCTATTGAGTTAAATAATATTACATTGGAATCTTTTTTCCATACGCATGATATCACATGCATCATTTACTTTCACTCCTCTATTTTATAAAACTCTCATTCATATTAATAATGTAATAGGGTGATTATTTTTTTAACTATCATAGGTGGTAAAACCCTTCATTCCATTCTTCCATTTATCCACATTTCTTCTCACCTTCCGATTTTTCTATTTTCCCCTTTGATGCCATAATACATAGAAGTTTTTCTCTCTTCCATGTCAGCATGTGATAGTACGTCCTCATATAATGAGACTATTTGGAAGAGTAGTTCCCTTAGATATGTTGGATTAAACCCATCTAGGAAATGATGATTTCAAATCTTTGGATTAAATGCCTTGATTTGTTTCCCATTCCTTACAAAATGAGCCGTTTATAAAAAAATGGAATAAAATACATTTTTATGGATCATTGGTCCAACCCTAAAACTAGTGAAATTATTAAACCATAACTAAAATTTGAAATATAAATTTTTTTATCAAAAACACTCTTGATGATAAAATTTAAAAACCAGAAGGTTCGCCCGGGAAAAATAGTAAAATAAATCACATAATTATTAAATGATAACTTAACAAAATTGGAAACAATATCCCAAAATAATTTCAAAGAGAGAGTGGTTACCTATATATCAGGATCATCCTTTATTAGTTCTTAAATGTGATAGGCATGTACATCCCACACTTGAATGTACACCTATTTTTTGATCATCCAATTATTGATTCCTCTTTTTATTATAAGAATATTCCTTTCAATCTATTCACATTTTTCACAATTAATGTCCCCATGTAATGATCTTTTGATCATATAATATTTTTCTTATGGTGTTTCATTAATGAAGATAAACTCCTCTAATATTGTTATCCTAGATTTCAATGGAAATTCTAATGTTTTCCTATTAATTACACATGCATCTCATTGTAGTTCAATTATAACACCATCATAGGGAGCATCCCCATGATCTATAACATCAGTCTGATAATAAATTCCAATATACATTGGATCACTATCCATCATCTTGGATATCAACATTGTGGAGGTTTTTTTTCTCCCTTGGTAGTGGTAAAAAGAAATTTTCCTTCCGACCATTCTTATTTCCTCAGTTACACTTCATCATCGTCAGGATGAGAAACCCTCTACCTTGATGAACATCACCACTCACTACTGAGAATGTACAAAAAGACTCTTTACTAGACTCAACCAAGAGTTTACCTATATAGAAATAGAGTTCTCTGTATGAGATTTGTCATACTCATTGTTTTTCCCTTCAATCTTATATCATTTGAATGTATTTCCATGTTTAATAACAGTAAATTAGCTTCTAGGGATTGACCTTGTTTATGATCTACCCATATGGACGGATCCTGACCCATTACACCCAATAGAACACTCGCCGCCCCCCTTTACACAATAGTCAGTATCACATATCAGTTCATAGAATTAGTCTCCTGGGAAACCTTGTTCATGTGGTTCTGTACCCGAAAAAACAACATCCCCATATGATGTAACCTACAAAGCCCTTTCACCTCCCTTATCAACCATTTTGATTTATACGTCAGGTTTTATAGAATTCATAGAGCACAAATCCCCACTATAGGAATCCCAATTAAATTTTCTGATATGTAATTCAAAATTCTAGTATAATTAACAGTAGTAGAACCAACTAGTCTATTCCTTATAGCCACAACTGCCTCATTTGGAACCTATGGTGTTGTGTTAGATTGAAACTCTACATGTCATGTTGTGCACATTATTTTTATGAATATTCTTCTATTGATTTATAAACTGTTGAATCATTAGATAATTTATGATTTTTATTATTTTTTGATCTCTTTTTCTAGCCCACACTAAACTGAGTGTTCAACCGGGTATCAAGAAATCAAATTCCTGTGTAGCGCCCCACTGTCCTATGTTATAGCAAGCATATCATTAGAATCGGTACATCAATATATTGACACCCAAACTGCAATATCTTCATTATAAATTGTAAAATATATAGGATAGGAATATTTTTTCTCTACTCACATGACCCTTTCATTCAAGCTCCCATGTCATCACACTACTAATGAGTGCCCTATTTTTTTAGGAGGAATAGAAATGGAACAAAGACTCAAATAAAAACTAAAACATGTATAAATATACCTCTAATACATAAATACAAATGTATTCAACATAATGTATAAAAAATTATTTTAAAATCATATTTGTGGAGAAATTGGATGGAGAATAGATGTAGTCCAACTATTCGATTGATGATAATGGCCTACAAGGTTTTCAAATATTTGAAGACTCGATGGGATTTGAAATGAATGAAGGAGTTAAAAAAATATCACACAAATATTATTTATGAGTGAATCATTTATAATGCGGATGTTGTAGGTTCACATGAAATGGTAGAACTGAAATTCATGGGATATAGAAGGAGAGATGAACTAGGACCGTACCAAAAAACTCTTTGATATGGAACATAAACAGATATTTCTATTTTTGATGAGGCCAACCATTTCTAGGTCTTGTAAATACCGAAATTCCAAAAATATATCTAAAAATGAATCCTTTTATATATGTTGAGGCTTGAATTGTTTTATCAAAATCAAATTCAGAAATGAGGAGGAATCTTTGATCTATGATTGTCAGATCATAAGTTTTAAGTAACCATCAAAAAAATATGAATCATGATGGAAAAGAGTGATCATAACGAAAAATAGGTATGTTGTCCAGAGTAGAAAGGTGGAGAATGTAATGGGGTTTAGAATCCTTGAGAGATGATGAAGTGACCCCCCCCCCCATCGAGAGGGAAGGGATGACACATAGTTCTTCACTATCAGGGCATAGGGAGCTTCCTCCACTGAGAATCAACATAGCTAATATGAAAATCATGATTGTAGATCTTTGTGGATATCATTATTTCAAATCCATCATATTGGTTTCAAAAGAAATATTGAATTATACCTTTATTATCCCTAAGTTGTGAAAAATAGGTGAAACGTTAGGCATTTTTTTGGACATGTCACAATCAGGTGAAGCCCAATGCTCCATTATCACAGTTATTTCTCCATGTAACTACATTAAAAGAAAACATTCTACTTATAGTATCCATATAGAGAAGTATTTCTATGAAAACATCATAATATATACCTTAAATACCACAAGGTTGGTATTATATTCTTATCATCTCATTACATCATAGGGTTATGATATATAACTACATTTTCATATATCTAGTTCCTAGGGTTTCTACAAAAAATCATATGATAACAATTGTAATATCCCGAACTCTTGAAACACAAAGCCAGTTTTTAATTTATCATGTCAATATAGAATACAAGGAATCACATCTCAAATGAACTAAATTTTTTATAGTTATTGAAAAATATATACATTCATGATTCATATATTACATTTGAATATAAAAAATAATACATAATATTTTTTTCAAGAATATCATTATTATCTATAGCATATCTGTACATATCGATCATAAAATTCTCACAGGTATCATGGGGAAAATCAAAATAAATAGGTTATTTTATAAGATTTGTAAGGGTATGTGTTAAAACAATACTATGAATAAAAAATTAACAATAAATATGGAAATTTATATAACTGAATCAAATTCCACATAGTCAATAAGATGAGAATAATATAGAAGGAATCAAATATGATTAAGTAACTCCAAATAAATAAGCACATAATATTTTATTTTCTAACTATTTGAATAATCACATGTAATTTTTATGACATAATTCATAATTTGGATATTTATTATGTCAAATATCAGAATCATACAATCAAGTTATTTTAAAAGAAATTTATTGTTGATACCATTAAATAAACAGTATAAATCTTCTGGTTTCTATCACATTAGGTTTGGTAAACAATTTTGTTTCAATTCCATCAACTAGAGTTATATTATCACGACCATTCACAATATAATTTAAAAATACTGGGTAGAAAATTATAGAGTTTCAACTAAATATATTTTTCTCATGACATTTATTGATGCATTTATTGTATATTTTTATAAGGCCCAAACAGACACTTACTATGTCTAATGCATTACTTATATGAAATGGGTGTAACATTGTAAACAAAAAGATTCATATTAAAAAATTACTTATGAAATCTGTATACATTCAAAAATAAAATAAACAAAATCATAATTCTTCTGATGTAATATGGTTGATGTTATTAAAATATAACATCCACAACAAAATTGATAATAAACCATCTTTAGAAAGAATTTGGAAGATATCAAAACAAATTACCCAAAATGAATCACAAGTACATTAAAGGGATGATGTCACTGATGAATATAAATGCCATAAAAATTTGTTTACATCATTCATAGGGAAAATATAATATTCATTTTGAAAATGAATAATAATTTGGAATACCATTTTCGATTATTTTAAAAACATAGAATTTTTAAAATACATGGGAATAAAATTCATTAAAATGATCCTTATAAACATTCAAATTAAGCTTAAATGAAATTTAGATCATGATATATTATAATTCCATAAATTTTTTATATTTCAAAAATAAATTTCCCATTGTACTATAAAAAGTTAATTAATGTTCCATGTTTTAATAATAACTAGAATATTACTTTCAGAATTTTGATAAAATCCAAATGGCTATTTTTTTGAAATAAACCGAAAAACCCATTGAAAAAAATAAAAAGTAAAAATGGGTAAATATACCTTAAATAAATCTTATTTATAATGTTAATAACATGTGAAAAATAATTTTAAGATAACATGGTTTTTGAAGAAAATATATTTTCCTAAATTGAAATATAGCATTGAAGAATCTCGAATATAATGTGATTATGAAATAAACATTTACAATTACCATAACGTTGAACTGAGAGTTAATAAATGAATAAATTATAGATTTCAAATAATAATATGCATAAAAAATTTTAAATGTAACATATTTTAATCAAATTTATTATACACATAATCTTATAATGTCATTATCAATGAATTAAAATTTTAAAACAATGAACAGAAATTGAGTTATGAAATCCCTTCCCTCACACATCCATTGGACTGTACAATCATTAACCAAATATATAGTTGGTTTAAATAGGATTTAATCATAAAATATAAACATATTAATTTTTATAATATCACATATAAAACATTAATTTCATATTCTAACAAATTTATTAATAACCATTCAATATATTTTAATTTATTTTCTGTTAATTGTCTTGTTTTCTTATGCTTGTTATTTCAATAATGATCCATTTTTACACATATTTCATAATTTAATAATATAAATAATAATAATGAAATAATTTTCATATTAAACATGAATTTTAATATTATAAAAAATCATTAATGATGGTTTTGAAATATAATTTATATTATGATCATGGTTACAGTAGATCATAGGTACACATGAGTGACATTCTAATTTTTCAATGATCAACATTTAATTATGTTATGTATGTCAAAATATTAAATTAATAATTATTATATAATATATATAATATTATATACTTATATACATCATCCATGTAGTTTGGTGATAAAAAGAGTGTCACATTGCTTCGTGAAGGTGATAGTCCACTCATACACAAACGTTGTTATGCTTTTTAACAGGGTGAAATTAAAAAATGAAATATTATATTTTCACAATGATAAAAATAACAGGAATATAATTAATATTTTATGTGTATCTCATATAATAATTTAAATTATCCTTATATCCTTCCATGAATTGTGTTTTTAAAGAGGTCTAACATCGCTTCGTGAGGTGGTTGTGCATCATACATAGGGAGACATTTATGTATCTCCTACTAAATTAGAGTTAATGAGATGTATATAATATAATGAGTCCATATCTATACAGATGTTATAAATATTATATATATAATCAATATATATAATCATAAAATCATATAGAGATGGTTATGGTAATATGAATGACATCTCTATGTGAGGCAGTAGTCCGACATACACATGAACAACGATTTTATAACTAATATTATAAAAATAGAAAAAAATCATATCATGGACATCTATGGAAAAAATAAAATTATAATTGAGTTAATGGGTTAGTTATATAATCATATTATAATATTAATTTATGGAGTTTGAAAAAATTAATATAAAGATTATTGTTAATGAAAATTACCTAATATTGAGGTATCATCCTTTTGTTTACAATAAATCTATCATGCGATGAAATTATACCTAAAATAAGGGTTCTAGGATTACGTGAGAGAAGTTGGAAGGTTATTTGGGAATGTACAATATGACATATTTTTAATTTACGGTGTGAATAATAGAGGAGAGGGGTGACCTTTTATAATTGAGGTGAGTGGAATAATTTCAAAATGGTTTCTAAATATTCAACAATACCCACGTTATTCTCTTGAAAATGTTTCAAAAATGGTTCATTCTCTATATTATAATAGAAAATGTAAAAATATATCCCTATATTGGGTATTGTAATTGTTGTTGGGTCATTTTTGTCCCTTTTAATCACTTTTTAACCCACAATAAATAAATTTATAGCCTTACTGTGGAAATTGATTTTCACTGTAATCCATTTACATTTTGGTAAAAAAATAAGGTAACCATATTGAAAATATAAATTATTCTAATTCCAAATATTAAATACAATTTAAGAAATTGAATTAATAGAAGTTGAATCTTTTAAAAAAAATTAATTCTGTAAATGTGACACCAAAACTGTGTTTTAAATAAAAAAATTTGAAATGTATAAAATGTATGTATCAAAATTTTTTTTTTATTTTTTCAAATAAATTTCCCAATATTAGTAATATTTAATTTAAAATAATGTGTAAAAATTGTGCTTAAATATTATTTTAGAAAAACAAATTTATTAAACATTTCATTATTATTACAATGATTTTTATTTTATTCATAATCAATAGATAACTGATATTATAATAATATTTAACGAATAATCATAAATGAAATTTTAATTGAACGGTTATAACTATTATATATAATAATAATATAATAATAATATTTAATTTTTCATTTAAACTATATACTGTATGTAATGAATTCTTAAAATGGTGTAGCATGTAACTCATGATAAACTCAGTGATACATGTAGTGAATGTTATTGAATGGATTCAATATATTGGAAATTAAATATATCATAATGTCTCAATGTGTTATATTTTATTCAATATTTTTTGCCTTGTGTTGCACACACTATTGAATATAGTGCTACTATTTTAGAATATTATGGTTTCACAATTGCATTTGAGAACCACTGTTTAAAAGATAATCATTATCTATATTTTCATAAAAATATCAAAAAAAATAATAAACATACTAGAAAACTCATTTCACCTAATATAAAATAACATTATTTTATAAAAATATTATTTTCATAAAAAAAACTGTGTTAAAACAAAACACCACAACAGATCTTCAAAACTGACATCATGTGATGATTTTTATGAATATTAAATATAGTAAATGATAAATTATACAACTATAAATAATATTATAAGTTTCATAATATTGTTTAATAAATAATTTTCATATGGTATTAGTTAAATTAATTTCAAAATCACGGCACAAGGAAAGTCCATAAGCACAATAGGCCTGTCAACTTCTATATGTATAAATGTAATAGGGTATATATAAAATTATTTCACTCTATAACAATATATCAAAATAAATAACTATATTAAATTTATTCTAATTCATTCAAAAAAATTAATTGAAATGATTTTTGGTTCTGAATATGGATTTTTTTAAACATATTATATTCTATCAAGAAAACTTATTACACCATGATGTATTTTCAATTATAATTACAATTTAATTTACAAAACAAATTAAATAATTTTTAAATATAATTTTTCTGCAATACAAATAAATTTAAAATTAAATTTATTTAAAATTGGTTATATATTTATTTATAAATGAATGAACAACATGAATTTTCTGAGAATGTATCAACATCATGAAGAAGTTGCATTTTAAAACATTTTTAGTAAATTTTATCATCATTTTGTATAAATTTTTTAGGTAACTTCTATATCATTTTTACATTATACTTATATAGTTATTTTTAATAATAATAATGAAGAAATATCTTTTTTTTGTTAATTTATTTTTATGTAATCATTTCATATGTATTAAGAGAGAGAAAATGGTCTCAAATAAGTGTCATCAATGTCTACAATAAAAATGATTCGCTGATGTACTATTAGTTGTCTTCGTAATAGTATATCATTATATTTTGACCTTTTTATGTTATGTTGTTTGGGTTATCAATTTGTAAATAAAATTAGATATTTATTTTAGTTTAAAATGTAATTTTGTTTTTCAAAAAACAGCCATGTGGCATACTAATTATTGATAAAACAAATTCCAATTGATTCTTTACTTGTGGAAATTTACCCACTTGTTATTTCTGACATGTAAGAACATCCACACATTAATCTGACACATGTCGTAATCTTAATGAAATAAATTTTGTGTATTATGTTTAAAATTTATATTTAAGTAAATTTTATGATTCAATTGCTAAAAAACAAATAGACAAGGTTATATTTTCTAAATTTGTTAATACAGTTATCTATAACTGATGTTTTATGGGTAGGAAATGTTCAAACATCAATCAAAAACATGATTAGATGGATATTAATTAATATATGTTATTTTAGATTAGGAATGATATATTAGTTAAAAAATTCCCTCACTTAAAACCTATCAAAAGACCTTATATTGTTGTGATTCTTCTGGAAAATGATTCTAAATTCAGTCTTGATGTTGTATGAATCAATTTCACATCAATCTGATGCATCTTGTGAATAGTTTTACTAATATTTTCGCATACACAAAACATATCCCATAATTCTAGTAATTGATAACTCAAAAAATAATATCACACTAATTTTAATAATTTAATTTTTTATAGTCAATAGGATGTTCAAATACAAACTCTCTTCTATCAATGGAATTTCATCAAACAACTACCTAAGGTGGAGAATTTCAAGACCAAATAGAAAACATTCACCTAAGTAAAAATTTCAATATTTAATCTTCAATAATTTCTTATTAGGAATAATTATGAAAATCTAGTTATATAACCTATAATGTTTGATGCATTTAAAAATAAAAATAAAATTTTTATATAGAAAAAAGGTTTTTTAAAGGTGATGATTTCAAATGGTCCAAAACATGATGATAGATTCTAATAAATCCCACTACAATGAAAAGAAACTTTTTTCATCACATATGAAAAAATTTAAATTATATAGTAATTATCATTATTTAATGTTATGTCAATAATTTTTTTGGAGGTGATCTATCCTCGATCGAACAGCTCCAAAATCACATTAGAATTTTAAACTTGAGAAGTTATCATCAAACTTTATTTTCTATGTTATGAATAGTAATTTCGTTTAATTAAGGAAGAGGAGGCTTCCATTTTCAAAATATTTTCTCAAACATAGAGACATGCTTATATAAATTCATAACTCACTCAAATATCAAGTAGAACCTTACCTATCAAAGGGTAATATTATTCTAAAATTTCAAATTCAGAAATGGAATATCCTCAAGAATAGATCCATCTATAAAAAATTCATCCCATTGTGAGGGAGACAAAAAAAATTTATCTAGAGGTTTGAATTAGGTCTATTGTTCGATGAATACTTAATCTAATTCCCACATTTACACAAGATGGAAACATGTCTGGAATAGTAATATTAAATTTCATATAAATAAATACCAAAGGGACTAATGCATTTATTTTCATAATTATGAAAATGATGGAATTGCAGCATCTAGGAATTGAATAATGGGAATATCTAAATCCCCATCATACATTTTAATTTAATCTAACATAGCACCCCATCTATTCCTTCCTCCATTATTAACTGGGAGTTGTTAATCATCTCTATTTTCAATGTATCTACACATATCCCATGGATAAATCTAAAAAAATCTTCACATTTTCTAACATTTCATGGAATATGAACCAAAATCGTTTTAATATTTTCATTTTTAGGAACTTACACAATAGGAAATTGCTACAAAAACATCAAATCTAATGTTATGTTAGAAATTCATTATTATATAAATGAAACCCAAAATTCAGTGTATATGAGTGAATGTTTTAAATCATTATTAAGTCAATTACCCATAATATTATCAGAATACTTGAAGACATTATAATTATAAACTCTCACCATGTATGTGATCTAAACCTAGATCACCTTATTTTAGGATTAAAAATAAATTTTTTCATTTGGTTTTACGGGTAAAGAAAACAATTTTAATACCTACATGAATTATTTTTTCAATTTAATCATCCATGTTATTAATAATGGTTATTAAGCTAAAAATAAAATGATATCATACTCATCCAACATATCATAATTTGTGCTGAAAAATAAAATTATAAAATAGATATTTACATATATTGTACGAGTTATGATTCCTGTTATTTTATTCATTAATTTTTGAACGCCAATGTACTATATGAAATATTAGAAGCTCCAAAAAACATTATTTGAAAAAACAATCTTATGGGTTGATCATTTAATAAACCTAAAATTCAATTTCAATATGAAAATTATTGGTCTAAATAATTAACAACACAATACATCTCGTTTATCTCAAATTAAAAATCTAATATTTTAGTAACATGTTTAATTTTTTTTGAATATATATATATATAACTATTTTGGAAAATATCGATGGATATTCAAAAATCAGGCATCAACCTATTTACTTTAATAAGATTGTGGAAAATATTTTGATTCATATTTGACAAAAATGGTATGATATCTTATGATGAATATAATAATTTAGTTTTATATCTGTCACTATTTAACTAAATAAAAGAATGCTTATTGATTTTTTAAAAATCTAAAATTATTGTTAAGTTAAATTTGTGTGAATAATTTATCTCCACAAACATGATTTGAATGCATTGATTAATGTTCTGTAATGCCATCCAAGAATCCCTTTGATCCAGATGTTAACATATAGACTTGTTTCCCTTGATTTATGTAGAAGATAATATACATTGATGATGATGGAAATTATTAATTCATTTATGAGGTAAGACATAAATAAAGGCCATTTAGAGATGATTATCATTGGAGGCACTCTTAAAATGGAAAATAATGTTATGTTGACAAATCCCCCACCACAATTATATATTCGTAATTATATTGAGAATAGAATGGAAGCATCTAAATCTATATTTTATATTTTCATTCAACTACAAAATTATCAACCCTATTTTATACAGTGTGGTGAAAAATATAGTTTTCATGATGAGAGATTATGAGAATAAACCAACATATAGTGTTACATTAGTCTCCTATATAATAGGATATTGATATTCCTTGATGTGTTTAATGATGCTTTTGAATTAAAATTTTTATTAATTTCCATCATGGATCATGCATTATAATGTACTTATATACCATGATGATATAGATTACTATGAATATTAATAAATTGGATGTGTCAGTAGTGATGTGTTATTAATTAATATGTTGAGTATGGTTTTTAAGATGAGGTAAAATTTCTTATGATATGATTTAAAATAATAATATATTTAACCTGAATATTATTCTTTGTAAGTTATGGACATTTCAATATCAATATATGATTATTATTTTTAGTTATGACGTTTATGTCTTGTACAATTTTTGAATGATGCATCATATCAGACAAAACCATTATAGTTATTCACGCACCTGATGCTTTTGTTACATCTAAAACGTTCATAATGGCCATCATCACCAAAGAAAATCATCTAATGAATATGATTTGCTATGATCCTAGGACCTTCCTAACAAATACTCCCCAAATGGAAAAAATGGAGTAGAATATGGTATCTTTTACATGATTTGATACATAATACATATATGAGTACCAAGGTGGTATCATACCACACTCACAATAAATTTATAGGAAAATAATAAATGCTATAAAAAATATAATAAATCATCTCTACATCATAGGATACATCACATACTCCCACCAAGACAATATCTGGGATCATATTAAAATCACAAAAAGACTTTTCAAATTGAAATTTTGTTCTGTGTTTAAAATTAAATTTTTTTTAAGGATGGGTCATTTGTGAGTGTTTTCCTTTATACATTAATTTTTTTTCTTAATATATTTTTGTTTTGTTTTCTATTTGAATTTTTTTTTCAATGAATTTTTGCATGTTGAGAAAAGTATAACTATCATATACTTCCTTGTACATGTACTCTGATTAAATATTATTCTATAAAGATTAAGGTAGAATCATTTTTGTTGTAAACTTTCATTATGTTTCATTTTGGGAATCAAATTTCAAGAATCTATTGAGTTTGTAGAACTAGATTCATTTCTAGAACAACATTTCCAAAATATAATTTTCAGCACTACTTTTCTAGAATCAAGGATGTTAGTATAACTAAGAGGTGTTGTGATGTTTGATTATATAGAATTTACTTAATGAATTTTTAAAGTATACAATTCACCCACCCTCTTATATATTGATCATCTACATCATTATTTAGATACCACCATTAGTATCATATCAATACTACAATTGGTTTCATAGGTTGGCCTCTAAAATACGTATATTCACATATAAGTTTTCTTGCATGAGTTTTACATTGTTCATTATTTTTCCTTCTTAGGATACTTTTAACCTTGTTTAAAATAATTTATTACTGACATGTTTGGGAGGAAAGATTTTCTTCAAGATGGCAGGAATAAATGGTGGTTCTATCTGCAATCTAAATCCTACCATAGCTCCTGTTTTTGATGGAAATTATTTTGATTACAAGAGAGATAGGATGATGATTTTTCTTATTAAGACCGTAGTTGATAAATACCTGATTTTTACAAGATACAATAAGCTTATTGATTAGAAATTGTGAAATTTTACTAATCGGGTGAATTCAGAATATTATGCTCATTTCCAAGATAGAAATTCATTTCTATGTTCAATGACTAGAAACATATATTAAATTATCCTCATGTGAAGATGAAAATATTATCTGGAAGGAATTCGAAGACACACATTTTGGAACTTCTAAATTTTTAGAGACAAGAATAGCTAAGTTAAGAGATTAATATTATTGATTTTACTTTCCTTTTGGAGAACCCATATGAAAAGTCTAGTAAAGGTTCAAAAGCATTGTGAATAACTTTAAATAAATTGGAGAAAAAGTTCATGATGATGAGGCACTGGTAGATAAAATCATATATATCATTCCTAATGAATTGGAGTCCAAGAGGATATAAATTGATTAGAACATAAATGTCACCCCAATTTACTTAGATGAAATTTTTGGAAATCATTTCAGCATGAGACTAGAATGAAGAGATATGTTGATAATGTTTAGAAGAAGAATCGGAATGGAGGAGTTGCTTTTAGAACTACATCATAACATATGAATGCCTAATCTCTAGAAATAATTACTAGATCAAAGTCATAGATTGTTTCTATTCAGTTAGAATATAGTGATACAAAAAATTTTGAGAATTAGTTAACAAATATTTCTCAAATAATGAACAAGATAGCGGCTCAGAAGAACAATCAAAATACGTTTAAGAAGAGAGAGTACAAAGAAAAGAAATATGGGGACGTTTCTTGTTATGAATTTATTTTAACTGGTAATATTAGACCTGATTGCCCTCTTTTGAAAATGAAGGATAAGAAGGAAAGGAATTTAGAGATAAAAAAGAATAAGTTCATCCTCTCTATGCACAGGAAAAGTCTTAATGAAAACCACACATGGAGTGATAGTTGTGGTGACTCTTCTGGAATGTAATCTTCTGAATAAGAATCATCAGCACAAAAAAATATTGGATTCATTACTAATAATTATATTCCATATACGTGTCTTATAGAAAAGGTTCACTTTGACGAGTCATTAACAAATTTATCTCTTGATAATAATTAATATTCTGAAGATATTACTTATAATTGAGATACAAAATCTTCAAAAACTGAAAAAATACCTTATATGAAGAAGTATCTAGATTTTCCATGTTGTTAGAATTAAAAAGTTATAAAATTTCCATGAAAATAGACATGGAAAATACTAGAGAAGTTCTTATAATAGTTATTTCATACCTTACTAGAGACCGTGATGATATGTATGAACATCTAAAAAAGATTCTAAAGAAATTAAGGATGTAAATTATGAAAAATGAAAAACATTATAAAGATCTTAGCATTGCTATTACAATAATAATTATTTTTTAGGAAAAATATAACTCTAAGGAAATATTCCATGAAGATAGGAAATTAGTCATCAGACTGAAATCTGTTATATTTTCACATAAAAAACAACTTTCCAACTTTACTTCTGGTAAATTTGTTTTTGACAAGATGTATTCTCCAATCAGACCTCCAAGAAACACTTATGGAGTAGCTTACACTCAAAGAAAATCAATTTTAAAAAACAACTATTTTATTCCATCCAGACCCATTTTTGTACTAAATTTCAATTTGGCTGGCATTGGAATGAAAAAAATTTCATTAAATAATGTTCAATATCTTGGGTTTCATAAAGATTATTTTTCTAAAAAAATGTGGATACCCAAAATTTTATCGTCTAACAATTCCGGATCCAAGAACGTTTGGATTCTGAAAGTCTAACTATCTTATATACAGGAATATAGATAATGTACCAAAAACAATACTTGGTACATAGATAGTGGATGTTCTCGGCATATGACTGGTAAAAAAACATTTTTTTAAAGATTCTCTAGTCGAAATTTGGAAAAGTTACTTTCATAGATAATGTTAAGGAATAAATTATTGGTATAGTTAACATATATTTTCTAAGAAAAACATTAATCTCAAATGTCTTCTATATTAAGGGCCAAAAGCCCAACCTCATAAGCATATATCGATTATATGATGAAGGTTACCTTGTGAAATTTAGGAATTACAAGTACTTAGTACACAATTTCAAGGAAGAGTTTATTCTTTATTCCCTTAGTCAAGAGAATGTTTACACACTAAACAAAGAAGACTTTAGGAGACAAGATATACCTTTCCTTTGTGAAATAAAATATCATTCATGGTTATTGCATAGAAGGTTAGGACATATATCTATATGAACCTATGAAAAAAATCTACGAAGAGACTAGTTAAGGTTCCAACGGATCATAGATTTGATCCTTTAAAACAATGTGATCCTTTTCAATATGGAAATCAAACAAAATGAAGTTTTAAATCAGTCGTTTAAGTCTCAACCACTGATGCATTACATTTAGTGAATTTGGGTCTTTTTGGTCAAACAAAAATAGGATTTATCAGAGGAAATTATTATGTATTTGTTCTAGTTCATGATGAAACTAGATTTAAATGGGTCTATTTTCTAGCAAAAAAATATGAAGATTTTTCTTATATTTAAACATTTAGATACCATGTTAAAAATGATATAAATCTTCCTTCTACATACTATTCATATTGATCAACGAGAAGAATTTTGAAATTCTAATTTTGAATCATTTTGTAGTAGATAAGGTATTATTCATAACTTCCCATATCCCAAACCACCTCAGAAAAATAGTATTGTTGAAAAAAGAAATACAAATCATTATGAGATAACAAGAACCATGTTGAGTGAATATTTTGTAGCCAAAAAATTCTGGGCTGAAGCTGTGAGTACTGCTTATTATTCTATAAATCATTTTGTTATTTGACTTTTTCATAAAAAAAACCCTTACGAATTATGGAATGGTAGAAAACCTATAATTTCCTACTTCAATATTTTTGGTTGAAAATTATTCATCCTGATCATTAAAGATAATGTACAAAAATTTGCACCAAAATCTGTAGAAGGAATTTTTTAGGCTACTCCACAACATCTAAGGCATATAGAGTTTTCAATAAAAACAGTTAGACTGTTGAAGAAACAATGCATGTTAAATTTGATGAAACTGATCCTTTTGTTTTTAAACAACATCAACCAACATAATCAGATGTGTTATCTTAAAATAATTATCAAACTTTGATTGAAGATCCATTTGATAAGGAAAATGTTGTTGAAAATATTTCTGAAGCATTTAGCCTAGAATACTTCATACCCGATGTTGATGAATAGGGTTTACAAAAACCCAAATCAATCATTTCTAAATAATCATCCTGGTGATAGAATCATTTTGGATGTAAATCAACCAGTAAGGACTAGATGTTCCTTAAAGAATGAAATAGAACAACTAGCTCTATATCCAAAATAGAACCAAAATTCACCGATGATGATTTAGAGGTTGATTATTGAATAAATGCTATACAAGATGAGCTAAATAAATTTGAAAGGAATAAAGCCAGGACCATCATTGAAAGTACAAACGAAGCATCAATTATTAGAGTAAAATGGGTCATCCGAAATAAATGTGATGAAAATGGAATCATAGTAAGAAATAAAGATAGATTAGTTTCAAAAGGATATAATAAACATGAAGGAATATACAATTAAGAAACCAATGGTCTAGTAGCTAGACTTGAATTTATTCATATTCAACCTTCCATTATAGCATTCTTCAATTTCAAACTCTTTCAAATCGATGTTAAATGTGTGTTCCATAATTTTTATGTCCAAGAGGATGTTTTTGATGACCAACCTCCTAGTTTTTAAGATACAAGACATTATAAACATGTTTCTAAACATAACATAGTTTTTTATGGACTTATGTGAACCCCTCTAGCCTGGTATGATAGAAAAACAAGATTTTTCCTTCAAAATAATTGTGTTAATGGAAATTATTATCCAAAAATTTTTATAATGAAAGATAAGAAAAATATTTTCATTGATTAAATTTATGTTGATGACATTATATTAGGGTCAACTTAGAAATCTTTAACTGATTCCTATGGGGATCTAATGAAATATGAGTTTGAAATGAGTATGATTGGTGAGTTAACATTTTTTCTTGGGTTTTCTAATTTCTAAAAAACCAGATGGAATCTATAAATTAAAAAATAATTATATTAACGATATTCTTAAATAGTATGAATATTAAAACACTAAGAGTATATGTAATCCCATTTGTACCTAAAATTCACTTGATCTTGATGATGTTGGGAAACCAGTAGATCAAACATCTTTTAGAGGTATGTTTGGATGATTACTTTACATAATTCTTGTCATCTAGACATAATGTTTTCATTATTCTTATGTGAAAGACATCAATCCAATCCTAAGTAATCTCAATTTAAGGTAATGAAATGAATTTTTCGCTACAAAAAGGGAACCGTGGATGAATGACTCTTTTACAATTCTGGAAAAGATAATGTTTTTAAATTTTTTTCAGATGTTGATTTTGGATTAGTTGGAAATGATAGTAAAAGGAAATCTGGAACTTGTAATTTCTTAGAAGGTTAATTAATCTCTTTGAAATTCAAAAAGAAACACTCAGTAGCACTTTCCACTGCTGAAACTGAACATATAGTAGATGGATGTTGTTGTGCTCATGTGTTGTGGATGCAACACACAATCATAGACTATGGTATGAGTTTTACCAAAACAACAATTTTGTGTAAAAATACTAGTGCCATTTCTTTATTCAAAAACCTTTCATATCACTGTCATGAAAAACTCATATATATTAGGCATCACTTTCTTAGAGATCACACACAAAAAGGGGATGTCATTTTTCAATTTATCAGAATATAAGAACAACTTTCTGATGTCATCACATAATCATTACCATCCTATAGATTTGAATACATTAAACAGATGTTATGAATCATAACCTTAAGCTAATATTCTTTGTTAACTTCCTATTAAAATCAATCTTCTTATAGTAATAAACACCTTTTCAAATGGGGCATAGATTTGTTCCTAAGTATTTAAATAAATTTTGTACTCAAATTTTTTTTAGTATAGAATTTTTCATAATGAAGATGGTTGCAGATCAAAAAATTTCGTTATTAAAATTTTTGGAGTTTAAAATATCCGTAATGAAATTTTTTTAATTATCATAATGGAAATTCATCATAGTTTTTTTTTCATAATCCATGTTTTTGTAGTCATAATTTTATGGAATCTAATGTTCTTCAAGCTAAATTCTCCTCAATACGAATAATCTTCATAGTATTCAAAATGGTATTGTTTCATTATATGTATTCTTAATCATTTTTTACATTTTTTTATTTTTATATATTACTAATTTTTTCGGATTCTTTTTTTATTAAATATGAATATTCTAATACAAACCCTAAAAGATCGGATTCTATCAAAATATATTCTCAGCTATCATCTCAACCATCAGATCTGACCACAAGTTTTCTCAATAGTTGGATTGGGTACAGAAGTAGAACCATCACATCAATTGCCTATATAAAGGACACTTGATGGTTGTCTAACATAGATTCCAAAACTTTTTCGTGCTGAATCCCTACACTCCTACTTAAGCCTATTCTTAATTTTCATGGTTTCCTCAACTCCGAATGTCTGTCGATGTTTCATCTCAAAAAGACATGTCAACTATCACGTATATTTGTCAATGGAAAATTCATAGAGGAATGTTGGTACATCAAAATATCATTGCTATGTATGATTTTATAATTTCTAAGAACATCATGCGGAATAGATGGTAGAGTGTTTCCATATCGAAACCAGGAGCTCGTGATCTGGTGTATCCGGACCTATTGGTTGAGTTCTATGAGTCAACAATTTTTTTCAGTGATGAAGGCAGAGAAAAATATTATATTATGTTATAAGGGAAGACATAATATTTATCTTATTCTAAGGCTGCTATTTTTATCGGAATCCCATATGAATAAGAACTTAATTTTTCTCTCATAAGCTGTCAGATGGTCAAGGATGTTTTGTTATAGTGAAGGCTATAGATTTCCTCAGTCTATCTGATGTTATGACCATAGTAATTGTTCACCAATATAAAAAAGTCCAGATTATTGAATTGTGGGTTCATGTATGCATCATTTCGAGAAATGGGGATAGTGATACATTGATGAAGAGTGATATATATATCCTAGTATTCATGGTGAATCTATGGAAAATTAATATTTTTAATCATATTATGATTACAATTGATAATATAAAGATGGAAATATGAAGGCTCAGATTATTATGTATCCACTCATTCTCTCAAAGATGATTGTTTGGGGTTTAGAGTCCTTCAAAATACATTCTAGTTCTAATACAAGAAATTGAAAAGTCATGCTAGAAAGTGATGACACTATGAGAAAGATTAATGTTTTAATTTCTAAATAATCTAATTAATTTTATGATTTTATTGAGGTGGAGGAAGAATCATTATCAAAGAAACATGAGGCTACTGAAACCTCTAAAAAGTATGAATGACGAATAAGTTGACGGAACATGAATCTAAAGAAAAATCCCCAAAGCCTAAGGAAACCCAATCTTCACCACCAAATCCTAAGAAGAAAAAATAATATATTGATGAGGTGGTAGAAAAATGGAGGGATTACAAGGAAAAACATAATGTCGGGGAGCCTAGATTTTGTTTGGATCCTATTGAAGCAACATCTTTAAAGGGTAAGACTGTTGAAGTGCTTGAAAAACAATCAAAATAAATGAAAAAAAATGAAGAAAATGACTGAAGAAGAGATTGTGAAATCTCTTCTGAAGGATGCCAAGAATGCCTCCGAAATTAGTATGGTACCATAATCATTTATTGTGGAATCATTACATGATACTCTAGGAAAATAGATTGAGATTCTAGAAAAAAACAAGATGATGTTTTTGAAGAAGTAAAACTAGTAAAAGAAAAAGAAGCGGAATAAGAAGAAGATGAAGCCATGAGTAGATATACTAAAGATCTAATATGGAATGTTGAGGAATTTCATGAAAATGAGAGACCATTAGAAAAATTATCAATATCAACCTCTCAATCTGAATCAAAAAAGACTGTTACTCCTAGAAAAAATGAAGATAAGGATAGATATGAATTAAATAAGTTGTCAGAAGAAGAATGCATCAATAAGGATAATATGCATCCAGTTTATGTTGAGGCTCGAGATGATAAGGGAGTGGTTGATGAAGAAAAAATTGTACAACTCTCTGATAGATTAAATGAATAACATAACCAAGATGAAGATGTTCTGAAGGATGATAAAGGAAGACTTCCGGTGGTGGATACACCATGTAAAACAATTGTGATGAAGAATGAAGTTGGTGGGTTATCAAATATGATGGAAATTGATATAGGGAAAGGTCTCTCACCAAGTAAAGTCTCATATTTGTAATCTTCCTCTATAAGACGTGATTTCATAGTTCAGCCTTTAAAGAATGTTGTTAGGACCATTACAATTTTTCTAAGCATAGACTCGAGTTGTCAAATGCTTCAACACACATTGAATCAAAAATCTGATTCATTATCTGTGGTGATGGATAACTGTGTAAAACTAAGGGCTAATCTCAAAACTTTTCTTATTAACTATGATGCTCACAAGTGGTCATGGAATATGATAACCGGTTTCCCAATAATGATTGTTGAATATATTTTGATTCTTGATGAATTTCAAGAATGTTTCAAGGATGACTTTAAAACCAAAGATAGTAAGAACATGGATCTAAAAAATGGGTTTGAAGATAAGTTAACTCTAAAACAGAAATCCCGAATGCAAGAGGTAAAGGATCTAAATGGGAAATTATATTGTATTTCTAAAATATAGAAGAGAGAAAGAGATATTGGTATTGAGAAAGAAGAGATGCTTGGAAAGTATGAAGAAGCCTTGAAGGCTCAGGGATATATTTTTAAGGAACAAGAAGAAAAAATAAAATCCTTAGAGAAGAAAGCAGAGGATCGGGATTAGATTCTCAAACAAGAAGAGTAAGACCATAAGGATCTCATGAAGATAAAGACAAAAGTGAAGAATATGATTCCCAAGGAAAAGAAAATATGATTGTCTTTAAATCTGATATTGTGTTGTATTCTTTTCTTGTAAATTTTTTTCCAATCCTAATGAAATTTTTTTGGTTTCTATTCTTATATTTTGTTGTATAGTAATAATATTTCATGTACAATATTTTCTTTTCCATTCCATGAATTCCTTTTTGAAAGTCACAAAGGGGGAGAAATGAATGATAATAATAATAAAAAGTAAAAGAATAAAATTCCCTCTGGTGGAGTTCATCTAAGGAGGAGATCTTATTCAAGAATAATTCAGTAAGCAATAAAATGATAAGACTCATTATGGAAATTATGAATATGATCCTTAGTGTTTCGAAAGCCTAAAGGGGACTTAGTCGTATTCACTATTTCACTTGAGTAAATGGAGATATGTTTTATTTAAATATCCATAAAATTCTCTAAGTCGTTATATTCTTTGTCTTTTTGTCATTAGGATGTTTGTGCTTTCCAAAAAGCAAGGAGATTGCTGAGTTAATAAGGCTTCATTCTGAATTTTCCATTCCATAATACTTGGGCGAGTTTGTTGAGTCAATATGTTTTCCTTACAACTTATCCATTTCTTCATGTTTTGAAAATCAAAAACACCCTATCTTTAGGCCAATTTCATTTTCCCTAATGTTTCATTTGATAAATAAAATTTTCTTTCCCCATGTAAACTATATCCTTTCCTGGTTTTCATTGTTCATATTATAACCTCCCATTTTTATTCTAAATATGAAATTTTGAGTCAAATATAAGTCCTCAGAATTCTATACATACTTAGATATAGAGAATTCTATTTTTAGGATCCGAACATTCGTATTTTAGGTTCCGAACTCTCTAAATTCAGACTCCAAACATTCAGAGTTTAGTTTCTGAACTCCATGAATTCAGACTCCGTACGTTCTAATGTTCAGAATCCAAATTCTTATGAATTCAAGCACCAAGAATTTTACATTCAGAATCCAAATTTGGACTCCATAATTCTATATAATTATTCTTATGAGTTGTTTTGATGACGGAATCTGAATATTGATGTGTTATATGCCCTGAATGGTTTGTGGGTTAGAATCAGAACTTTTATTTTTCCTTACTTTCCGAAAAATTATTTCAGTTCAGAAATCATTCATTTTCTTACACTTGTTCTTGTTAGAAAACAATGGTGTGCATTCTGTTAAAAACTAACTATTGTTTGAGTGACACATGTATAGGTCACACCCAAATTCAATGAAAAATAGGATCGTTGGAGGAGGGAGATGACTTTTGATGATAACCCTATATATAAGAGCTCATTTGAACATGCTTCATACTGTTTTATGATTCTCGATATTATATAATATTGAAGTGAGTTCTAGGGAGAGATGATCTTCCAACTCTTTATGCTTCTAGCAGATGTTGTGAACAACTTGTTCGTATGTGAAAAAATTGTTCAGACTTGGATAGTGAGGACTCTGATCATACTAATGGTGGGATTCCGAGTTTGGAAATCATTGGTTCTGATTTCCATCTAAATCGAGGGCTTGTGGGAATAGAAAAATAGATACCGATCATCGGATTTATATGAAACGTGGTTTTGGGTATGTCAATATTTCTTGAACATATAAATCAAGGGACCTTTATCCGAGGTTGTTGGATTCCCTAATCATTGTGAAAAATGATTTATATACTTGTTTCATGTATTGTTTCAATTTTGTTTTCCATTGTATTTTTGGTTTTTGAGGAAAGTATAAATATCTTATACATCTGTATACTTTTACTCTGATTTAGTTGGATTCTATATTATTTAAGGTTGAATCATTGTTGTAGTAATCTTTTCTTATGTTTCATTTCTGGAATCACATTTCTGGAATCTATTAAGTTTGTAGAACTATTTTCATTTCAGGAACAACATTTCTGGAATCACATTTTCCGCACTACATTTACGGAATCAAGAATGTCAGTAAAACTAAGAGGTGTTGTGTAGTATGTTTATACAAATTTTCCTAATGAAAATTTTATGTATACAATTCACACCCCTATAGTATATTGATTATCTACATCATTATTTCGATACTACAATCAGTATCTCATCGAACCTACATTATGTAATTATATATATATATATATATTGTGTATTCATGTGTACATGTATGTATATTATTATGTATGTGTATAAATCCATGGCTATTTATTGATTTAATATTATTTATTTCTTTATTACTATCACTCGATTATCAGCATTTTCTATACATTATTCATTTTTTAATATAATCATTTAAAATTTTTGTAATATATAAAATGTTTACAGTTAATTATACATGTTTAGATATATATATAATTTATTAAATAATATCATTTTAAATGTTTTTAAAAATTATAGAGGTTAATAACATATTATGTTTTCTATATATAATCATTATTGTGCAATCATCAGTCATTAGTAGTAATAATATTATATATTTATTAAATATAATTCTATTTTATAAGTTTGAAGTTCATGTAATTGATGTTATCAATTAAATATGTAGGTTTTTTTAATTTATTTCATTAAATTTAATAATTTTAAATTAAATTTTATTAATTTATTTCATTTGAAATATTTAATATTCTTAAATATTCTTGGAATTATATTATTTAAAAAAACGATACATATAATTTAATATTTTAAATATGAATAGAATTTATATGATTAATTTTTATTAATTTTTATTTATTAGTTTTTTATATTTTAATATGATTGATATCCATATAATTGATTCCTATAAGACCACCTCCAACCCAGAAAATTTTCACTGATATTGAACAAAAAAATATGCCATCCCTAAAACTATTCAGGAGTTTTTGTAAATAAACACAAAATATGGGGATGTTCTTTGTGATGACTGGTAATGATAGATGTGGTTGTTGAAGGTCCTGCTTTGCATTCTCAATAATGTGGCCCATCGAGAGATGGTGAGAGTGGGATGGTAATGTCGGTGTAGGGATCCCCATGGTCCTCGAGTGGATGGTTTCAATGATGGAATAGAAAGCTTGGGAAGGAAGAATTGAAGATATAGATGGGGAAAAACTCTTCATCACTGAAGCTCTAGACATAGTCTGATGAAAGAAATGAGACCAAGTATTGCAACACTCCATCTCTAATGACGGCATCCTGCGGTGACAGTGTGGGTGTTTTTAGTGTCTACTGATAGCTTCAGATTCATGGTGGTTATGTCTTTGAACACTAGAGAGATGATATGGTGGCACGAATTGTTGATCATTGACTTGGATGGGAGAACACTTGATTTCCAATTGGGGTGGTGGTTTGAAAATAATCTATGAAACCCCGCCATGATGTTTGGAGAGATAAAGGAAGCCCATGGAAGGGGCAGGGCATGTCGATCCTTGGATTATAGGGGAGGACCAATCTGTTGTGATAAATCTAATAGCAGGGCATGAAAATGTTGTGTCATCTATGACATGGTGGTTTGGGCCTATGTTGTAAGGGACTTAGGTCAAATATCAAAAAAAAATTGGTCTCTGGGACTATTTATTATAGTTCTATTATCTCTTTGTGGGTTATTCCAATTCAAGGGATATGACATTACAATTGGCCAGTGGGTGAGGTGTGTGTATGTTTTTGTGTATTTGTATCTTCCCTAACCAAATATATATACATATATAAAATATTTCTAAAATAAGTTAATTAATTTTTATTCATTTATATATGTATGTTTTTTCTTCTTTTTTCATGAATGAAAATACCTCTTTCTATCTGGGTAGGGGAGGGTCCATTGCATAGCTCGTAGGCCAATGGAAAAGTTGCCGAGGAACATGGCTGGCATGCTCAGTGTATCATCATGTATGCATAATCCTATAGACAACACCAGGAATGTGTTATTCCAGCATCATCGCTTTCTTGCATCATGCCCCACGACATTATGAACCTGAGTCACTGCATGTGATTTAAATCACCCAAGGGGCATGTTGTTATTTAAACTCTGGTATTTATCAGTATGTAATTGATATAATTAATCTAATTAATTCAATTTCTAATTTTTTTTAAAATTTGAAATTTTATTTATTCATTTTTAATATGATTTTATTCAATATGAATAATTAATTTTTAATATAAAACCATTTTATTATTTTTTTAGTATATTCAATTTTTAATAATTAATTATAAATAATTATTTTCAACGGTTTTTTTATTTTAAATTTTTTTTATTTATATGATCAATATTTCATCAAATTCATTTATTGAGGTTTAATGCCTGTAAAAAGTTTGTAATATATATATTTCATTTATTTTAATGAATTTGTTAATATTCTCAACATTTTTGTATGTGTTTAAAATTAATTCATTTAATCCTTCAAATTTTTCAAAATTATTTAATTGATTAAATATTATGAACATGTTTTTAATTTAAATGATTAATTATCATTCAACTTTTTTTATTAACATGTAATATTATATAAACTTTTAAAAATCTCTATATTAAATTTATTTAAATGCACTTTTATTATTATTTTAATTGAATTTTTAAATGATCAAAATTCATGTATTTATTTTTTAAAATTATTTTTCAAATGTAATAATTATGATTTATTATTTTCCCAATGTATTCTACATAATATTAATATATGTTCATTTTTAGTATTTTATCATAATTTATAAAATTAATAAATCATATCCATTTATTAATATGTTTTTGTCTATTCATTTTTAATTGTAAAATATCACACATTTTTTAAAATCATTTATTTAATATTTATATTCTTTAATGAGGTTAATTATTTTTAAATTTTAAAGAATTTATTAATATTAAATATATATTAATTTATTATTTTTTAAATTTACATTATATATTATTTATCATATATGAAAGAAATGGTCCTATATAACATATATATATGATTTATATAATATTATTGATGATAAATATATTATTTATCTCTTACTTTTTCTGTTTATAATGATTTGTTTTAATAGTGATTTTTTTGCATTGATAAAATGTATATTTCTTAATGGTTATTAATTTCATTCTGATAAAACACATATTTATAGTAATGTTTTGGAAATAATTGATAAACCATTCTTGATTAACTAAATTCAACAAAAGGGTAGTTGTTTCTTTTCCCAATTCAAGTTGTCTCACATAAGTCGACCACTTTCCCCACTCTCCTTTAATCTTTTTGGAAAAATCATACCTCTAAAAACTAAGGAATGAGAGTTAATCTTATGCATCTTCTTTTCCTTGTTTTTGATTACACATCACAAATGTTTTATTTATTATTGAGTAGTTATGGATTATTAAATTTCTTAGACCATTATTCATACATGCTTTATAAATTTAAATTCTTATGTAACCCTTTCGTAAAATGATTTACTCTTCCAGGAGTACTGTTGAATGTTCTCATAAGAGAGACTGGGTGAATCAATAGAGTAGTATAATATGGAATAATCAATAAAAATCTAATATTTCATATTGTATCAAGAATTATTTATAAAATACATTCCACTATAATTACGAATTTCTATTTGATACAAATTTGTAGAAACAAAAACATCCAAAATATGCTTTCATACAAATTTGTTTAAATAAAACGAGTATTAAAAAACATTGTTGAGTCTCCATCACAATTAATATCAGTGGAACACTATCTCAAGGTTACACCCATACCAGGGGGATCAGATGGGGGACATACTTACCCATTTCCTTTGTGCATTTATTACTTGTGATTTATAAAATTTATTTTTCATTGAAGATAAAAAACATATTTCTAGGGGGGTGGATTATAGAAAATGTCCACCTATTATCAATATCATCTTCTATGATGGAATATTTATATTTCTAAAGATAAAATCACTAATTATTCATATCTAATTTCTAACATCTCCAAAAATATGAGAAAGAATCCACATAATCGGTTAATTATTCCATATTGGAAATTTCCATAAACATAGCTGAGAATGCTTGTTGAAAGGATGATATTTTCTCAACATTGAGAATTCTTGTTGATGATAACTATATTAAATATATTTGGATCCATATAAGTTTTGGTCAATAATAAAAATCTGGTACTCTCGATAATCATGGAGATGATAGACAAAAAAATTTGGGATGATATTTTTAGATAATATTTATAATAGGGATTGAAGAACATATATAGGATGTATCACAATCAATTAAAATGAATAATATGAATTTCATTAAGCTACCAGAAGTTTTGATTGATCAAATTCACTCTCACATTTTCATGTTCTTCTGAGATTCAATGATGGAAAAAAAGTTCATTAGTTGGCTCTTGATAATCAATGTCTCCCTAAACCTTGTGGTGGTATGGGCTATCAATTGATTCCCAAGATAAAAAATGATTTTTTAGAAATGAAAGGATGAAAATTAATTCGTATCCATAGTTCCCCATGCACTCAGATCACTAAATCTAAATATAACCCCCATACGGGCTTTTGGGATGTAGCCCTTATCCCCTGCCCTTGTAGATTTAGAGATGCCTATAGGAATTTTGTGTTCTTCATTAGAAGGGACTATTTTGGAGGATCAGAGATGGATCAAAATTCATGATTTGGAGGGCCCCTTTTCATGTATGTAAATGTTGGATGATTTCCACACCCCTAACGGTTTTGGATTGGGAGGATTCAATTGTTACTCCCATTTTAATTATGCTTGTAATAAATGGTGTTCTAATAAACAAGATGCATGGTTCAATGAAAGTGATTTGTTCATTATTTTAGTATTCTGGGATCAAATTATATATACCCAGAAAATATTTGTTTGAATAATGAATATTTAGGATTATATGTGGTGAAATATAAGGATACGTTTTTTCATATTTTAAAAATAAGAAAAATGAAGATTACGAGAAATGCTGATGGGACCTGGCAGTCTCACATGACTTCTAAACATTTTTATAAAAATATTTCATGGGAATACTCCATTAAAAGTATTTACTTATGATAGGAAATATTAAATGAAATAATTTTATACCCTACCTCATTAGTGAAGCATAAACTCATATACATGTATTGTTCTACCATCAAGGGGCCAGGAACATCTGACATGCATAAAACCCAAATGTGGATGGGATTATGGAGATGATGAATAGTTTTGCATATCTATTATCAAAGTGGACTTATTCCATCATCCGAAATACAATATAATTCATCGTTACCATATCATGGTTTATATTGGTGAGAATAAATGATATTGTTTTTAGAAGTATTTCCTAACCTAACTCGTTTTTTATTAAGAAGGTGGTGTCTTGGAAGGCGATATGGAAGCATAATTAGATCCTTCTTGACAAACCATTACATAATTCTTGCTTCTGTATGTGGAACCCCCACCATAAAATGTTTTTTAAAATAATATTTTAAAAATAAATAGTCCTAAGATTTATTATGTTATTTGATATAGTGGTACAAGATCATCGATGTTGCATTATCACTACATGAATTTTTTTTTCTTCCATTTTTTTTGTGATCCACCAGTGGATTAATCCCATGGATTATTCACTAGATTTATGTTCTCCCAATGGATAATATGAAAAAATAAATTCAACATGGAATCAGACTATATTTTCATTAGTAATGTTATTAGTGCATCATAGTGTTGTCTCAAATCCCTCGGTTTATTGGTTATGAAGGTTGAATGCATTTTCATTACTACACGAAAATGGACCCATAACATTAGTATTGGAGAAAAGGTTGATATGTCTACCATAAGATGGACATATACCCATGGTAGGGCCAACACCATTGGTATGAAAACCATATTATGACCCTATACCAATATCTATGATACAATCTATCAGTATTTGTCATATATGTTCCAAAGGATTCATACAAACCATTGGAATGACATTAAAAAAATGAAATTATACTAATGGTTTCTCCATAACAAAATTTATATGTGATTGGTATACAAATAGTTTTGATAGAACCATTGGTATAGCTTACATTTAATTAACCTATTCTAATGGTTTTTCTAAAACCATTTGTAAGGGTCCCAAAATTCAAAATAAATATATCAACGGTTTGGAACGCCATTGGTATAGGTCTATACCAATGGTTTTCCAAACACATAGTAAAGGATTTCATATTTATAATGATTTAATTTATAAAATAACAATGAATACATAAAAAAATTAAATAAAAATAAATATTCATATTTATCATATTATGATTTTATAAATAATTGTATCTTATTGGTTTTGTTTATGAAATTTAATTTAGAGGTGTTGAAATCAAAACCATCTAGTATTATTTTTAATTAAATAAAAAAGGTTTTTCGAACTATTGTCATCTGTATTTCATATTATATATAAAAACATTTTATAAGCTATTTGTATAGAACATCTGTACCAATGGTTTCCCAAAACCACTAGTATTGGTCTATACTGATGAAATTCATGAATATGGTCCTCCAATCCATTGTTATAGAAATTAAATATGGTTTAATGGCCTATTCAAACAGTTACAAATCATTGCTATTGGATTTTTAAAAAATTGAAAATCCTCTTTTTATCATGTCCATTATCCTATTTTTAAATAGATGATAATAGGGTGTCCCATTATATTACCTCATCTTCAATCTGAAAAGTTCCTCGTGTTTTGTATGAGTACATGAATCATGGTCTCACATCACCAATAATGTTATATCTCTGTTCCATTATTAAAATTTAGATTATTTTTTAATAAAAAATTCATGAACAAGAAATGAAAGTCAAACATATGAGCTCCACATCAAAAATAATTTCATGTTCCTCTAAAACTATTGTTTATAAAGGAAGTTAAGTTAATTATGAATTCCCATTATGCGATTATAATAAACTAAATTCCATTCTATCAATGGATTGGGTTTGTAAATTTTCACTCATAGTATGAGCATTCTCCTAATGATCCCATTGAGGATTCCTCTAACATTTATCCCATCCTCAGCTCCAATTAGTATGTGTGTATTTATTTTTAATGTTTTATTTCTCTTGGTCCCACTAAATTCATTTCCATCACTATTGGATTTTCATGTCGTCATTTTGAAATTTTTTATTTAACATTATTGGTTCATTCTATTGAGATATACCAAACTTTTTATTCTTTATATCCAATATATTTAAAGAGTCTCATTAAATGTAAGGTTTCCATTTATAGGTTTTGGTGCCTATAAATGTTTTTATCATATGATAATTGATCAAATTCATCACCAATGAATCCTATCATTGAAACCCCACCATGTCTACCGTGTACCATGTGACGAAATTTATGAACATAAAATCTTCCATATTTCATTAATATTTAAAATTAAACCTATTAAAACATTCTGTCATATCTTTGATTTTGAGTAAGTGAAATTTTAATTATATTATTTATTACATTATAGAGATGAAACATTTCAATTTATTAATTATTTCCAACACTACTAAATTATCTCAAAAAAAATAATTTATATAAAATTAGCATTGAGAAATAGTTTTATGATGTATAAATAAAGCATTAATATTAACCATTAAGGGTTATAATTTCATAAATTTTATTAATTTTTTAATTTTATTAAATATTAAGATTATTGGATCAAATTTGATTAATATGAATAAAAAAGGATGGATGCGAATAATATGAAAAAAGAGTATAAGGATGGGATTCATAAAATTTAGAAAATATCATGAATATAACCCTTCTAAAATAATTTTTGTGGGTTAGAAATGTCAATTTTCAAAACTGATTAGTCTAGGGTATTTTGAAGAACACATTATATATTATATAATACAATAATTTTATAAATATTATAATTAACAAAGGTAAAAATTGAATATATCAAGTGATAATGATAAAATTGTGTTTTATGGATAATTTTCAATGATTAGATGTATGAAAGATGACAATGTACATATTAAGGATTTGATTATAGTTGTGATGATGGATAATATAATATTGAGTAAATGAAAATTAAAATTTAATATTAACTTCACATTCATCCAAAAATATTTTTTGAAGATAAAATGTTTAGGAAAGATTCCAATGTATAATAGTTTTACTAAATATACAACATTGTAATACATAATGAAGCTATATAGAGTAAATGTAAAAAATGTATGAATTGAAACAAGCATAGATGAACTACATTTTCTATTGAATGATATGATCCTAAAATATAATAATCATCCATGAAAATCATATTGCAAAAAAAATAAATCTTCATTAAATGTGTATGATCTATGATAGATACATTCATGTCTAAATTGTTGTATTTAATTTTGAAAATACTATGATTCATATAAAAAATTCCAAATAAATGGTTCATCTCGATAAAAGTTAGATTAATTAATTCCATTATATATTTTATTGTACATTTAAATTAATTCTTGGTTTAGGAACCAGTAGGATTGTGAGGAGACTACACGAAATCAACGTGGGATGTAGAAAAAATGTAGAAATATTAGAAATGAATTTACATAGTTTAATATATATTATTAAATAATATTGATAAAGAGTATCCTAAAATTAGAAAATAATTCGTGAATCCACCTACTTTTGTTATATTCAGATGGAGTGAATTATTTTGGTTTTCATGTAATAAATCCCAGTATATGGAAAATTATATTGAAAAATCATAACTTTCTTCCTTTTTTAATCATAAAGTGAAAATACAATATGTTGTATCTTCATATATGTCCTGGCACGTCCTTAGGGCCCGTGCAGTGACTACCCCAATCCCACTTTCCAAAGGCCAGGGGATGGAGACTAGTACAAAAGGCGTAAATCCAAAAAGAGGGGAAGACAGTGCCTTTATGAAGTAACATACACAATAAAAGTACGCAAGTTAAGTAAGCACTAAGTAAAACTGGGTATAAGGTTAGTGCTGAAAAGTTATTGGTCTAGTATACAAACCCAACTGAATGTATAGTACAACTGAAAGGAATGTACAACTGCAGTAAGTAAAACCACAACACCAAGTCATCCTCCGAATATCCCACCTGAAGGGTGGGTACATATAGTCTGCTCATCTCCTCGGGTCTGGCTGTCCGCTCTGTGTACATCCCTCCATGTGGTCCACCTCTAGATACCATCCAACTCCACATGTCTCCACCTCGATCGGTTTAGTCTGTCGTCTGCATCCTACACAACGTAGTGCGGGCGTAGCCCAGGTAGGGGTGAGTATACGATAATCATTAGGGACCCAGAGACCCATGAAGGTCTCTCAGAATCCACAACGGATATACCACAAAGGAAAGATACAATCATGAATTATCAATTGACTCTACATAGGCATATCCCCATACATTTACCTAAGTCATCAGTTTCAAAACGGCTCCTACTCTAGAGCCCAAGCACAACCCAGTCCACACAGGAAAACACAACCTAGTCCACACAGGAATGAAAGCTAATCACATAAATTATAATGATTGGGAATCAAGACTCATCTCACACTGGTATAAACTTCGAAAAGTGATAGATATTATTAGATGTAGCCACTTATTTATCTATGTTGTCGAGCTGAAATAGGATACAAGACCAGCTACTCTGTCAGACCCACTTAGGTTACAAGTATAGAGGTAAAATAATAATGGACCCATGTAGGATACAAGAACAGTAGTCATCACCATCGAACCCACAGAGGATCCAGGTATGGTCGCCGTCGCTGCCGAACCCATGATGGATCCAAGTAAAGTCGTCCTCGCTGCCGAACCCATGGAGGATCAAGTTGCAGTCATCAGCGTTGCAGTCGTAGCCAGCTATAGGGTCCCCGCACACAGCAAGCTCGATTCTCGAGAGGGTCTACTTCTTGAGAAAAAGATTTGATACATCAACAACCACGAATTACATAGTCAATGTATCCCAAAGTTCTGTCTTGACACAAGAAACCCAACACGATAGATGGTGCGTCAATCGTACGCCCGATCTGAGAGTAATTGGGTTTTCCGTCCCAGGGGCTCCGTTCGTTTTTAAGCTAAAACCAACTAGACCATAATATAGTTATGTCAAAACCTCAAGAGGAGTAATCCAAAAGTACCATCTCATCAAGAGGAATTCAACACAGTTGACGGAACGTCAAACGGATGGCCTGTCCTTAAGTTATAAGCATTACTACACCAAGGGCCCGGTTGGATTCGGTTTCAAACCAACCTGGACATACCTAAACATTGCCGAAATCTCGAGTGTAATATAAAAAAATGAGCTCCTCGATCTGTGTATTTCTACGCAACTGACGGTGCGTATATTGGAGGTTCGTAGCTCATGTTATGGGCAAAAGACCGCACATGAGCCGAAATGGCGGCCTGGGCCCGATCCGACCCAACTCGACCCCCCTGTGTTGGCCCGAACAGTGTCCACCCGACCCAGGTACGGGTACAGACCGGAGGGCGCGGCCCGGTCAGCGTGACCTGGCCCGACCCGGTCGGGGGGCATGCTGGATTGGACAGCGAGCCGTGCGGGGGGCGCAACCCCCGCTTTCTACAGATGTGGCGCCAGGGTGGCGTCGTAGCTCCCATGGATCCCATGTGGCGGCGGGATCCAGCCCTCGCCGCCGCAGCTTGAGCCACAACGGGCTCCTGCCGGCGACGCACTGGGGTGCCGCCGCCTCCGGTCACCGGCGCCGCCGGGGACTTCCGTGGGCCATTAGAGTAATTCTGGTGGTTTGATTTAGCTCATGATTGTGCATGCGGTCTCCTCGGGTCTCGTACATCACTACGACGACCTCCAATTTCCATTTTGGTCGCACTGCGTCATCACCAATTTTTTCATGCCTCTTGAACAAAATAGTGGTGGGTTCGGACTTGTTCATTTGTATGCACCCACTGCGTTAGTGGTTCACGCCATCAAATAAAAATTTACATGCCAGTACGAGGGATTAAATCACAAAATGAAATATGTAAAAAAATCCCCTACCTCAACAATTGTTTTCGAACATCGGTGTCACAATAGACAGTGTCGCAGAGAAGAGGATCAGAGGTACCATCGGAGGGCTCCAAGGAGGAAGCAGTGCCTTCTCTCTTGCCGCAGAGAAGAGTAAGGGTGGAACGTCATCAATCATCGAGGAACTGGTGTTCTTCATCATTCTTCATCGGAGGTCGGTGTTCTTCGTCATTCTTCGTTGGAGACTGGCGTTCTTCCAAAAGCACCAAAGATCTCCTGATCTCTCCCACACAATGAAGTAACATTGCCAAACTCAATAATAGGTTCCTCCTTTTATTTAATTACACATGAAAAGAAACATCCAGAATTAAATCACCACATTTACTAACGTGTTGATAAAAAATTAATGAAGTCATAGGGAAGGTCCCCATTAATTAAACGCATTAGAAATTAAATGTGGGGGTTTTCCAATTTATGGAGGGGTTCTTAATGATATTAGAGGTAATTAAATGGTGGGGCTCATGTGGGACCGACCTCTAAACCTCCAAACTTCTGTAGATGAGTGGTTGTGGGCCCCACCATTAACTACCCATGGGAGGGAATAGCTACCTTATAAAATAAAAATAGTTCCAAAAATTATTATTTACTTCTTAAATAAACCTCCAAAATTATCTTCTCCTCCTCTTGCGAAAGAAACTATGGTATGTGTCCCCTTAAGCAATTATCGGCGTTGCAAGGTCATTGATGACCTTGGATTTTAATTCCGAGCACCAGTTCTAATGTTAGAAAAACCAGCTCGTTTGTTCACTAAACGTACCCAAGATAAACTTTGGAAATTGATTCTGGGCACACAGTGACTCGGAATCAAGTGTCGTAAAAAGCAGAAGACTCGTAAAATTCCAATATATTTAAAAAAATTCCTATGAAATTATCCATGTATTTACATCACTCCCACCTCATGGCTTTGCGTCCGTATAAAGCTATAACATAATCTAGGGTAACAATTGAGGGTACTGAGCACGCATCGGAGCTTCCCGCTCTAGTGTGCTCTTCTAGAGGTTCCCGGGCTACCAAAAAATGCGGACAAAATGAATCGACCACCCACGTAGGACCCGATCCTTTTGATCCTCAATCTCCACATGGATCTCCATAAATTCTGCCCTTTCATCGATTTCAAACACCTCGTGGTCGATGATATACGTCTCGTCGTGCACGTATCTTCTCACCTAAAATATGTGGAAGATGTTGTGCACCAGGTAAAACTATAGTGGAAGGGCTAAGCATTAAGCCACGTCACCTACCATGTTGAGGACCTAAAATGGTCCGATGAAGTGCAGAGATAATTTACCGCCACGGCAAAATCATCGTAATCCACGTCGAGGTGAGAACCGTAAGAAAACGTGGTCTCCATCCTCGAATTCCAGTGGTCTCCGCCTCCTATTGGAATAGGACTTCTGTCTTATCTGTGCAGTCCTCATCCGCTCCTGAATGATCTTCACCTTCTCCATCATTGCCTAAATCATCTCTAGTGGTATGAGTGTAGACTCCCTAGGGTCAGTCCAGCATAGAGGGGATCTGCAAGGTCAGTCGTATAGTGCCTTGTAAGGTTTCATCCCGATTGTGTAGTGGTAGATGTTGATGTACGCTAACTCCTCCAAGGGTAGGTGATCCTACCAGCTATGACTAAAGCAAAGGACACATGCACAAAGCATGTACTTGAGTGTCTGAATGGTCTTCTCGGTCTGGCCATCCTTCTGAGGGTGAAAAGAAGTTCTCTGACGTAGATGCGTCCCATAATCCTCATGTAACCCCTTCCAAATCCAGGAAGTAATTTGAGCATCTCGGTCGAAGATGATAGATGATGGAACACCATGAATTTTTATGATCTCCTTAACGTAGAGGCATATCAATCTCTCTACAAAACCCTACTCTATGATCTGTAGGAAGTGGGCAGACTTGGTAAGTTGGTCTACGATCACCCAGATGGTGTCATGTCCTTTGGATGTATGTGGAATCCCCATAACGAAATACATGGATATCTCATCCCACTTCCACTTCAAGACCACTAAGGGTTTTACTAAGCCTATAGGTACCTGGTGCTCTGCCTTCACTTGCTAACAAGTGAGGCATCGAGAAACGAACATTGCCACAACCTTCTTCATACCCGGCCACCAGTACTTTCATCTAAGGTTCTGGTACATCTTCGTTTCCCCAAGATGTACCACTAGAGGTGAAGTGTGAAACTCCTTCAGCACCTCCTCCTGTAGTGAAATTGGTACCATGGTAGATCCCATGAATAGGATGATGTGCTCCCTTCCTTCAGAAAATCCACCGGGTGCTAGCCCTGAGGATATCTGATCACATCACGCCTCACAATCAATGTCTCCATGTTCTACCTCTCAGACCCACTGATGAAGTGGAGGAGTGAATGAGAGGGATTGTAGATTGGATTCCCCATCTCTATCCACGAATGATAACTGCAAAGTGGAACACTGCTCAATCACCTCACCAAGTAGAAGTATGCCCGATCTCCCACTGAGATCATCAGCCACAACGTTCCTCTTCCCAGGAGTATAGACAATCTCAAAGTCATAGTGCTAGAGGAACTCAAGCCATCGCCGCTATCTCGGGTTCAGGTCCTTCTGTGAGAAAATGTACCTGAGACTATGGTGGTTAGAGTAAACTGTAAAGCGCTCTCCAACCAGATAGTTCCACCACTTCTTCAAGGAGAATACCATTGCTGCTAACTCCATGTCATGGGTGGTGTAGTTCTACTCGTACTACCTCAACTACCTGATACCATAAGAAATAACACCTATCTCCTATATTAGGACACACACATGTCTTGTCGTTGAGGTGTCGTAGTAAACATTTTTCCATACTCCCTCTTCTGGTAGCCCTAAGATGAGTGCATAGGTCAATATCTACCTTATCTTCTGAAAGATATGATGAAATATATCTGAACACATGAAGGGTTTCCCCTTATTTTTCATATATTTAAGCGGTGCTGAAAATCTAGAGAAGTCCGACAAAAATCTCTGATAGTACCCAACAGGACCTAGGAAACCCTGCACCTCCATCATGATCCTGGGCAGCTCCCAAGAAAGTACCGCCTTGACCATCGCAGGATCCACTGCAACTCCAGCCTCTAGGATGACGTTCCCCAAGATGTGAACCTCTCGGAGCAAGAAATGGAACTTCGCGAGCTTACTATAAAGCTGGTGATCTCGTAGTGTATCCATTACAACCCGTAAGTGGTAGGAGTGCTCCTCCCCAGTGGTCGAGTAAAACAGTATGTCGTCAATGGAGACTATGACAAACCGATCGTGGATGGGATGGAAGATCCTGTTCATGAGACTCCTGAACACTTCTGGATCATTGGTCACAACGAAGTGCATGAACA
Organism: Viscum album; assembly: GCA_963277665.1. NCBI lineage: Eukaryota > Viridiplantae > Streptophyta > Magnoliopsida > Santalales > Viscaceae > Viscum > Viscum album. The sequence continues at coordinate 695,200,812 of OY728152.1, forward strand.
AGAACTCATAGTGGCCATACCGACACATGAAGTTCGTCTTCGGCACATCCTCATCCCGAACACAGAGCTGATGATAGCCCGACCTGAGATCTATCTTCAAGAACCACCATGCTCCCTTGAGATGATCAAAGAGGTTATCAATCCTCAAAAGCAAATACATGTTCTTCATGGTCACCTGGATCAGACGACAGTAGTCAACACAAAGTCGCAAGCTCCCATCCACCAAATTGGAGAATAGAATCAGAGAAGCCCTGGGAGAAACACTGGGTCGGATGAAACCTTTCCCCTGTAAGTCCTTCAGTTGTACTCACATCTTACGAAGCTCGTCGAGGAACCATCCGATATGGTATAGTGGATATCGGTGATGTCCAGGGGTACATGTCTATATGGAAATCTACTTCCTATGATGAGGTAGTCCTGGAACATCATCCGGAAAAACATTCCCATACTAATCCACCACAACTGAAAATATCAGACTCCTCACGTCAACTGCTCTGAGGATGAGACTAGACAACTTATGTGTGATCGGCTTCCGTATCATCTGCGTAATTCCATCCTGTTCTGTGAAGGTTCCCTTCTCACCGGTGAAGGTGAACCTAGTCCCACCCGTGCAGACACACCGCACCTTGTTCCTAATACAATCGATCTGATCATGGACTATAGATAACCAGTCCATACCCAAGATGATTCTGTAAGGCCTCGATGCCGTTAGAATAAGATCACATCTGAATCCCTCACCACATAGAGTAATCTAACACTGCCGACACTAGTGCATAATCATCGAGTATTCTCCCGTAGAAGTCTCTAGTCATAAGGATCGAGGAAACGACTCCATCGGAATATCCGAGCTCCAAACAAGGGTAGTGGAAATAAAAGAACGACTAGTACCTGTGTCTATAAGAACTATCGCAAGGGTGGAGTAGACACAGATAGTACCTCAAATCATCATAGGTGTGCCATGGTCATAATCCTTTACTGCCTGGAGTTGAGCCTGCCTCTGCCCGCCAGCTCCCTATGGTCGGGATGGACCTCCAAAGGGTGGTGATGGTAGAGCCTTGAAGTGTCGTCCACCACCCACTGCTCAGCCAGCTCCTCTTCCTCATCTACCTGGTCCCTGTGGACCACCACGATCGATCCTATACCAATACCTAGGAGGTACCTCCACTAGCTTCTTCTCATCTTCACGGAGGGTTGGTAAATCATGAGCCATGTGCCCCTGCACGCCACATGCATAGCACTGTCTGCACTGTAAAAGTAGGGATTTTCGTCGTGTACCCCGCACAGCCGAACCGGTATCCTGGGGTCACCCACCTGACGGCCTAGTCTTCTTAGACCCTAGAAACATCCATCGACTGCCAGCTATTGGAGACTCTACTCCATGTCGTCCTACGGTGGGTCTCGTTGCTAATTGCTACTCGGCAAGAAAGCCCTCCACTAACAGGGCTCACTCCAGCACCCCCACCTACGTGAGGATGTTGAGGGGAATTGTCGAAGCTCTGATCTCATGCCTCAGTCCATACTCAATGTTCCGAGCCTGGAAGAATGGTTTATATACCATATCTGTGGGGTAGTGCGAGAGGTTGGTAAATGTCACTGAGTACTGGGCTACTGACATGCTACCCTGCCATAGCTGTAGTAACTCCTAGATGTGCACTGCACGGAGGCTGGATAGAACAAACTCCAACTGGATGAGGCTCTCAAATACTGTACAATGTAGAGATGCATCATTGTGAACTTGGAGAATCATTCTCCACTATCAAACATCTGATGTATGCATGAGACTCATGGAAAATATCACCATAAGATCTACTGGTGTCCCTACCAGTCTGAAGACTCTGATGATAGACTCCAGCCAATCCTCAACTGCTTGAGGATCCGTCTCTCCTTGAAACCTGGGAGGCCTATGTCAAGAAAACTCATTCAACATGATCAGGTAGCATTCACACTCCGATGCTGGGCCTGGTAGTATCGGTGGCTATGCGGGTAGTGGTAACGCTGGTGCCTCCACTCTAATGGGGCCCTGCGTCGGGACATCGTCGCTTGGTGGGCTGCCATCCCGCACGTAACTAGGAACCCAAGCTAGCTGCCTTCGTGGGGCCATCCTGTAAAGAAAAATGTGTGCCACAGTCAAACAGTATTTATAGTAAGATGACACAACGTAATCACAATAAAAACATTTGAAAGGAAACACACATGCAATCAGTGATTTCATGCACTGAGTCGGAAATCAGAAGGTAGGGTCCTAGTGTATGAATACGTCGGCCGCCACACCAACATTGGACTCCCTAGACTGAAAAACACACTCAATACTCTTAACATTATTTCTTCACAGAAAGGAAAGGTTATAGGCCTACATTCTGTGGTAGAACCGACTCCTTTGATACCAATTTGTCATGACCCGTCCTCGGGGCCCATGCTGTGACTACTTGATGCCTGCCATCCATAGGCTAGGGGCTGAAATATAGCACCAAAGGCATAAATCCCAAAATAGGGGAAGAAATTTCCTTTATAAAGTAACATACATAACAAAGTATGGAAGTGAAGTATGCACAAAGTAAAACTGGGTACAAGGTAAGTGCTAAAAAGTAAATGGGCCAGTATACAAACCAAACTAAAAGTATAGTTCAACTAAAATGAAATTACAACATAAGTAAGTAAAACATCAACAGAGATTCTTCCTTCAGAAATCCCTCCTGAAGGGTGGGTACATATATTCTACTCAACTCCTCGGGTCCAGTCGTCCGTTCCTTTTACGTCCCGCCAAGTTTTCCACCTCCGGGTACTGTCTAGCCCCACAAGCCTCCACCTCGATCAGTGTTGTGCGTCGCATGGATCCAACACAACATAGTGCGGGAATATCCCGTGCAGGGTTGAGTATATGATACTCAGTAGGGACCCCGAGACCCCCAAAGGTCTCTCATAATCCACGAAGGATACACCCCAACGAAAAGATACAGTCACGAAGAATCGATCAACTGTACCTAGGAATATGCCTATACATATACCTAAGTCATCAATTACAAAACAAATCCAACTATCGATCCCAAGGACAACCTAGTCCACAATGGAAAACAAAACCCACTCCACACAGTAAATCCAGTCAGTCACATCGATGATAATGATTGGGAATAAAGACTCAACTCACAAAGGTATACACATCGTAAGGCGATAGATATGATCAGATGTAGCCAATGATTCATCTAAGCTGCCAGACCCACATTGGATACAATACCAGCTATGTTGTCGGACCCACAAAGGATACAAGACCAACTACTCAACCAGACCCACTCAAGATACAAGTACAGAGGTCAAATAATGTCGGACCCACGTAGGATACAAGAACAGTAGTCATCGTCGTTGAACTAAAAGAGGATCCCAGTATGGTCATCGTCGCTGCCAAACCCATGGAGGATCAATGTACAGTCGTCCCCACTGCCGAACCCATGGTGGATCGAAGTTCAGTCGTTATCATCACAGTCGCAACCATCTCTAGGGTTCCCGCACACAGCATGCACGATTCTGACAGGGTATGCTCCTCGAGCAAAAGAGTCGATACATCAACTTTCACAATGTCCATAGTTGATTTATCCCATATTTTAGTCTCGACAAAAGAAACCCAATGTAACAGACAGTGGGTCAATCCGACGCTCAGTCTGAGAGTTATTGGCTTTTCTGTCCTAGTGGCCCGGTTGGTTTTTAAGGTAAAACCAACCCGATCGTACTCCAGCTGTGTCCAAACCTCAAGCGGAGTAATCCAAAAGGACCGTCTCATCAATATTAATTCAACGCAGTTGATGGAATGTCAAAAATTCATGTAGTTCTTAAGTTATAATTATTTCTGCTCAAAGGGCCCGGTCCGACCTGGCCCAACCACACCCCCCCCCCCCCGGGTCGGGCCGAACTAGGTTGACCCGACCCGGGTTAGGGTCTGGCCTAGTAGGACACGGCCTGGACTAGTTGGGCATAGCCCGGTCCGGACGGCGCGGCCCGGTCCACGTTACCCGGCCCGGCCCGGCCGGGGGGCACGCTGGCTGGGCCAGCGAGGAGTGCGGTGGGCACAACCCCCTCTTTCTGCGAACGTGGAGCGAGGGTGGCTCTGCTACTCCCCTTGATCCCGCGTGGCCCGGGGATCCAGCCCTCACCACCACGGATGAAGTTGCAGCGGCCTCCTGCCAGCGGTGCACCTCTGGGGATTCCGCGGGCTGCTGGAGTCATTCCGGTGGTCCAATTTTGCTCCCGTCTCGGCCTACGGTCGCCTTCAGACCCATACATAACTGTGAAGGCCTAAAATTCCCATTTCGGTCCTCCTTCTTCGTCTCCATGTATTTGGCGCATCATGAACAAAATAGCGGTGGGTTTGGATGTGTTCGTTAGTCCGCACACACCGCGTTTGCATGTCACGACATCATCTAACAATTTACACGCCATGCTGAGTGTATAAATCACAACATGAAATTTGTTCAGAAATCACCTACATCAACAACTGATGTTGAACGTCTGCATTGCAGTAGACAGAGTCACGGGGAAGAGGATCATAGGCATCATCGGAGCACGCCGAGGAGGAAGCGGCCTCTCCTCTCTTTCTGTGGAGAAGAGTATGGGTGGATTGTCGTCGATCTTCGAGGAACCGACGTTCTTTGTCGTTCTTTATCAGAGGCCTACATTCTTTTTCGTTATTCATTGGAGACCAGATTTCTTCAAAAATCTCTAAAGCTCTCCCGATCTCTCCATCACAACAAAGGCTCTTTCCCAAACTAAAGAATAGGTTTCTCCTATTATTTAATTACACATGCAAAGAAACTTCTAGAATTAAATAAACACATCAAATAACGTGTTGATAAACAATTAAGGATGTGAGAGGGAAGGTCCCCATTAATAAAATGTGTTGGCAATTAAATGGGGAGGGGCGTTTGCAAATTTAATCAGGGGTTCTTAATGAGATCAGAGGGAATTAAATTATGGGGATCGTGTGGGCCACACCTCTCTAACCTCCACAGTTGGGTAGTTAATTGGTTGTAAGCCCCACCCTTAACTACCCATGGGAGGGAATAACCACCTTATAAAATCAAAATTGTCCTGACAATTTTTATTTACTTCTTAAATAAACCGCCAAAATTATCTTCTCCTCCATTGCGAACGTAACTACAATAAGTGTCCCCTTAAGCCGTTACCGACACTACAAGTTCATCGGTGCCCTCAGATTTTAATTCTGAGCACCAGTTCAAAAGTTAGGAAAACCCGCTCGTTCGTTCACTGAACGTACCAGATCTAAACTTCAGAAATTGATTTCAGGCACACCAGGCCTCAGAATCAAGTGTCGTCAGAATCCACAGAGCCATAAAATTCCAAAGTATTTAAAAAAAAAATCCTTGATATTTCTGGGTCTTTAAACTATAAATGGGAAAAAGATATAGATATTGATATTTATTTGGATCCATTAATTTAAAATTTAAATTAAATGTCTCAATTTTTTGTTATGCTATTTTAATCTTAATGAGATAAATATATACTTGTTAATGAAATGTTGTATTGGATGATTAATGATTTTTTGGCTGATGGAAATTTGTTTAGATATAATATTAGAGGATTTCAAGGTTGTTCTATTTGTGATCATGGTATACACTCAGTTATGATTAAACATCCACCAAAGACAATGTTTTATGAAATCAACTATATGTACCCTAGAAAGATTAATAATGATATTAGATGTCATTATTCAATTAGATTTTGTAAAAAGATATTAAAAAATCTCAAATATGAGGTGAAATTTCATTCAAGAATGTGAAATATATTAAAATGACTTTTGAGAAATTAAAAGCACTAATAAAAATTATTTATGGTATAATATTTTAAAATTTATGGGTGATAATTTATTCCATCAATAAACTAGTTTCCCAAATGAGGTATTTTTTTATAATAATTACAATTTCATATAAATTACTTATTAAAAAATATTTATTTATATTTATTATGTACTGCACAGACAATCAATTTTACATTTATTTAAAATAGGAAATATAATTTTTTAATATGAATGACCACCATACATTGTGACAGAACGTATGGAGACATCATGAATTTGTGACATTATACAACATGATTAATAAATTTTATCATCATTTAACTTAATTTTTTTGGATAATATCCTTATCATTTTTACCTGATACATGTGTAGTTATTTTTCATAATGATTAATGATAAAATAAAAACCTCAATATTTTTTATATAACCCTTTTGTGCTTTATTAAGAAAAAAACTCATTATAGAAAAGAATTATCAGAATTGTCTATAATAATTATGATGTTTCCATATATTATTTGTGGCATCCTGACCCTTGTACCATAGATCGGTGCAACGAGTTGATTGGTTACATGCCTTAAATTGTGTCTCCATGTATGCCAAGGGGTTTTAACTAGTAGTGAGGGTCTGTTAAGTAGGTCTTGTGGATAATATACCCTTTTTTATCAAAACGCAACACCAGCGAGATAAAACAAAAATTACATTGTGTGGAAACATATAAATAATCATAACAATACCATGACATATGATAGTCAAAAACAGAAAAAACCATGCTAAATGTTAAATCATGCTTCACCAATTCAAGTGTGAAGTTACAATAAAAAAACAAAAAGTAATGACACAACAACTCCAATATGGGTACCGAACCACATCATGTTCTCTCTCCCACGCTCCAATCCCGAACATCAACCTATACCAAGTCCTTGACCTTATCTTGTCCCATGAGTAAAAAGTTTAATCGTGTGTCGGTCAGTCATCCAGAATTGGGTCTGAGTACAACTCCATATTCCACCACAAATTGTGTCAAAAATAGTCCAGTAAAAATATAGTTTAGGCAGTTTTATGAAGCAATAAATACAATGCATAATTTAAACTGGTATTAGATTTTCCTTTAAACATTAATCATTAAAATAGGCCTAGTTTCAATTCTTGCTTCCCAATTGAATAACCATTCTATATTATAATGGTGTTCGTGTCACCTTTAAATACCTTTGGAAGGATTTGGTAAAGCCTAGATAATTTCAAGCCCGAGTCTAGGTCAAATTAAAGAGGTTTTGAGGGATCAGGTGGTTTTTAAACCAATTTGTCAGAATAAACTGGGTTATGCGGATAGTTTTACCTAGGAGGATGCATGGGTAGGAAAAAATAGGTGCCTATTGTATGGAATTCCACTGCCCACATGAAATAATGGTGGATGGTTAGGCAAACCATGTGCCAACCGTGCCAACATACACTATCCACAAAGTTTTTCCAAATCGTGTGCAAACCGTGCACAACCCTTGTCATCCCTATGTTCATTAAAAAATCACCCAAACACACCCTAGGTCAAACCCCAACTCATTGTTACTTAAATATTATCAAAAAAGTACCTGTAAAAACCCTAGATGTTTCTTTTTAATAAACCAGGATATTACAATCTCCATACCTTAAAACCACTCATCCACGAGCTACACTCCCAAACATATCTATGATTCCAAGCCCGAAATATTGTGCCATTTATACCTCATGTATTCTTCCCATTCCATTATTTCCTCAGGAACACTTCCACTATTCCATAAAACATGATCTGACGGCACATTATTTTCCCGTAACTATTTGCAACTATGACCCATCACACCTATCAGATGCTCCTCATATGATGAATCTAACTAGAGGTCATATTAAAACACATCAATCACATGAGAATGGTTACGGTGATACAATTTCTGTTGTGACTCATGGAAAATATCATTAATAGTTATGAATTCATGTGGAAGTTTTAATTAATACGCCCCGGCTCGATTCTCTCCAGCACCTCAAAGGGTTAAACAAACCTTGCCGCCAACATTCTCTACCTTCGTATCCTGTGGTGACCCAATCAAGGTGACAACCAATAGAATACCCAATCAACCATGTGAATATATAGGGGTAATTTAATTCTATTATAATATGTCTTCTGTCTACTAAGAGTTGTGGCCATATATTTTGGTATCAATTGCACCTTCTCTGATGTGTCTGGAATGAGACTCGTTCCCAACAACTCTAAAACAACGACTTCTAACCAATATAGAGTACTGATAAAAGGACTAACCTAAAGTTAAATGTATGGTTACATCTGTATAGTATCCTGATAACTGTTGTTATATGTATACTCCACTGATGATAATTTCTTCTCCCACAAACCACCAAAGTCTTGTACACATGCTCGTAACATTTCCTCTTACACCTCTATGGTGCGCTCCAACTGCCATATGTCTATGTGTGGAAGGTTGTACGGAACTAAACCAGCTTAATCAGTTCCTTTTTATGTCATTCCAAAATCATGAATTATAGAGTAAACATTTATATGAAACTATTGTCCATGTCAACCCAGGAAAACTAATTATCTCTCTCAAATATAGCTCTCCCAACTGCTCTACTGTAATGGTTTACTGGATAAGAAAGAATTGTGTGACCGTTGTAATCCAATCCACAATGACCCAACTAGAATTAGTCATCCTAAGAGTCATTGGATGTCCAACCACTAATTCTATAGTTTCATCATCCCATTTCCAATCCAGAATAGGTTACACCTTCTGTAGGCCTCCATGTCATTGATTCTATACCTTCACAAGTTGATAGGTGAATCACCTTGTTACGAACCTTCTTATCTCATTTTTCATACCTAGACACCAAAACATTAATTGTAGGACATGGTAAATTTTTTCACCAGATGATATCACACCCACATTGAAGCATGAAATTATCTTATCAGTTTCTATCACATACATGTCTGCACAACAACCGAATTTTCCACATAGTAGATCTCATCCTAATCTATCATCCAGTTGAAGGTGTCTCCCCACCATCAAGGCTTTCTAATAGAACTAAATACTCTAGATCATCATACTTCATACCCTTGATCCATATCAAGTGTATGGACTTCATTACCCTAGAATGAAGTGGCATCCTCTCTTGACTATCATGAACTACCACATGCATTTCCACCAGATATATCATCACATTCTTCTCTGAACATGACTCATGTACCAACTGAGTCTGAGTATTCCAACATAATGCATCAATCAAACTATTATTATTCCTGGGTGTGTATTTCAATTCAAAATAAATGTAATACATATAATCTACCCATATGCACTGCTGGAGATTCATGTCTTGTTGTGATAATATATACATAATTCTTTTTTGATTTGTAAAAAAAATAAAATTTTCATCCAAATGATATTGTATCCAACACGTATGACCATAAAATATTTTTTCCAACATGTGTTAATGAGTTGGTTAATTTTGTTCTTGTGGTCTCATCTACCATGACCCATAATCAATAACTCAATTTCCATGAATCAAAACAAATTGGACTCTGATCCTATAAGAAATGCAATACACCATGTACTCTTCACCAGAATTAGGTAAGATGAATATTGGATCCGATTTCAAGAACATATTCAACTCTTGGAGATAATTTTCTCAATGTTATATCCATATAAACTATATCCCTACCATTTTCAAACAAGTAAGTAGTGTTTCCAATTGAGAAAATTACCAGATGAACCTCTTGTAATATCCTACTAACCCTAAAAAACATTGCATATCAAAAACATTCTAGTCTGATCCCATGATACCACTGTTTTAACTTTTTTTTGTCTCCACTATCACACATTCTTCTTATATTATGTTACCTAAAAAGTGTTCTATGTTAATCCAATACTGACACTTAGATTTCATGAAATATAGATGACACTCTCTCAATGTACCCAAGATGTTGTCATGATGTTGGGAAAGTTCATCACGAGAGATAGATTAAACCAAGATGTAATCCACAAACAACACAACAAATGTGATTTAAATATGGTTTATTGATCCTATAAATCAAATCTGTTGACACTACTGGAGAATTTTTCAACCCAAATGGCATTACAATAATCTCATAAAGACCATAAATGCTCTGGAAAGCATTTATCGGTTTATCATTTTTTTTAACTCTCACATGATGATACCTTAATATTAGTTATATATTTGAGAACATATAAACCCCCTTAATAAGGTAAAAAAGATAATAGATATGTCGAAGATGATATATATTCTTCAAAATAATTTTATTCAACTTCTGGTAATCGACAGACAACCATAAACTCCCATTATCCTTCTTTAGAAATGAAATAGGTGATCCCCAAGTTGGATAACATTGACATATAATCCCTTTATCCTCCAACTCCTACAATTCCATTTTGTGCTCTTGAAAATCAGTTGGATCCATTCTATAAGGTGTAATTGTTACTGAATTACACCTTTTCATGATCCCAAGAGTGAATTCCACATCTCTCTTAGGTTGATACAATAAATATTCTTCAGAAAATACATCCTAAAATAGTTATACTACTTGTGGATGGACATACCAATCCCATCTATAGGAAAATACTAGAAACTATGAATGTTATCTCTACTAGTTCATGAGTAATTGGCCAGATTTACCATCATGGATATCCCATTATCCATAAAGGACATAAGGGCCATCCTCATGAAAATACATATAGCACTCTCATGCAGTAACAATCTATGTTGGTTCAGAATGTGACTAGAAATTTTATCACCATAAATATGTCAAATCTCGTTATATTAACGACATATATATCCCAATGGAAACAATACTCTATAATTGATATAAAATATCCCTTGCCTAAAAATTTATCACTAGAATATGTTTCCAATTGCGTGTCTATATTCATCACCTTGCTTACAGACTACTCCTCCAGGTTCAATCCATTTAAAAAGATTGAATATATAAAGGAATGAGAGGTACTGGTATCAAACAACACAATGGATAAAGTAGAAGTAACTATAATAATACCTCTCACAATCAATATACTATCCTCTCTCTCCATAAGTTTAGATTGCACTGCATGTAACTATCCTTCCCCTCTACCTTGTGATGTCATATTACTCAACTGATTCGCAATACATTGTTGTTATGGGTGATCATGCCTTGATGCACCATGTCCACTACCTATAACAACTGTTCTAGTAGAACTCCAACTACCATACCTCTATGGTGTAGAATACCATCTTCCCATATTTTGATTGTGAGTAGTTACTCCCTCAGCACCTTCCTTCCAGTGTTTCCTACAGAACTTATGTCGGTTCTCTATTTTTCAACAAAAATGTCACTCCACTAGTGGTTGAGAAAATGTGTACGATAGTGTAACTACCAACCACACCGGTTGGAAATTACATGAGATTGATCTAGTGCCACTGTTCCTTCTATATTTACACCTTTATTTCAACTATCTAGACTAATAGTCTCATGATGGTTCCCCGTACACTCAGAAGGCCCACTCCTAGATCATACAACTATATTTCTATTACTATATTATTCTTTAAGGTACCCCTATGAAATGTGATAATGATTAACCACTTATGATAATTTATTAAGCCAAATGACATTCACCTGGGACTTAACCCCAAACTCATGTATGTCATGAAATTATTTTTTGATGATGCCTCATTTGTCACCAATGCTCAAGAAAAGCATTGTAAATCAGTGAAGCATCAAGAGTATTCCATTATGGGAATGCTTCCTTGGGTCAGACAAATAAACTCCGAATCCTTCCCTAGCCTTAATGTGTCTGGAGAGATGTGTAGTATGAATTTCTTCAAAATGTAATTCTACAACAAATCATCTGTATTTCCAGATCATACATGAATGTACCACCAGTTCTTTACTGAACCCCATAGCATATAAAAATCCAAAATAACCCGCCACTCAGCCATTGTATACAAATTTTCATATATCGTACCAATGGATTAAATCAATATATTATCTCTCTTAGGTACACCCTATCCAGTTAATGTAGGATGGTGAAGTAAATGAAAATCCATTGTCAACACAATAATTAGTTACAAAAAATTCAATGGATCTATGTTTCTGAATTGAATGAAACGAGAAAAGTTCTCTCAGAACTGTTACCCCTCCTCCTTAGATTTCACCAATTGTACCTCAAGCTCTCTGTTAGGAAGTTCATTCTGGGACATACCCATTGGTCTGTCCCCAAACAAGCATCATTGAGTCTTATCTCTACAAATCAAAACACAAGAATTAGGTCTCATAACTCAACCAGAAAACATTTAATTAAGAGGATAAACTAACACAAAAAATATCCAACTTTACTTTCCCCTATTTCTCATCACACTGTAAACACTACGTCTATATCACTACCCTTAACCATATAATTCCTAGTTCATGGTTAATAAGGGTACTTTATTTCTCACTAATAAATTCAGCCACTAATTAATCACACTATCTCCAATTAATTAATTAAGAAATTAATTAAATTTTTATACTCAATTCAACAATCATGGTTCTCACTAGACACATTTATTCTCACATTGTAACATTATTTCAATATCACAACAAGGAAAAATAGTTCAAGTTCAACAACTTACCCATATCCTATTTTTTTGAGTTCCTAGAATGATACAGGTCACAAAAACCCTGAGTCCCTAGAATGATGCATGAAGACTCATGTATTGTGCCACATTAGTCCATGACTCGAAATTCATCGATTGTTAAAAAAATTTCACAACACCCCACATGGGCCTCAACCAAGGTGAAAAAATATCCAAATGTAACAACAAAAGATAATCACAACAATCCCACCCTTATTAATCATATTTTCCCCCATACATGTGTTTGAAACTCCCTTGCATGAGCTCATTATGAAGCCTAGAATATTTCTATTATTCAATCTAATTTTCACAAATCTATAAGAAAAATGAAGAAGAAATCAATTAAAACTCTTTTAATAGCACATTGTGATATCCTGACCCTGGTTCCACTGAGCTGTTCCCTAATTCGAATGGTCTTATTTCCTCATGTGGACATCCCCGTATTCTAGAGAGTTTTGACTAGTAGAGAGGATCAGGTAAGTCAGTCTTGTTATATGACAATAATGAATCTAAAATTAATGATTTGATGACTCTAAAATGGGCTCTGAACCATATCAGCTCCCCACCCCCATGTTTTAATCCCACACTACTACTTATCGTAGGGCCTTTCCCTTATCATGATCAAAAACAAACATGTCTACTCTTGTTCCAATAATGTTGTCCGAATATGGTGGTAGTACTACTCAATAAACCTACGACTACAGTTTCAAAAACATGTCTAGTCAATGGACAATGCATACTGCAATATAAAAGAAAGAATAAAATGCGTAATTTAAGGAGTAATCACATTGTCATTTAATTTTAATGAATCCCATTAGGCCCATATTCAATTCCTGTTTCCCAATATAATTATCATTCAATATTAGCATTCATTCGGTGTATGTCATCATGACGAACACCCTAAAATAACATTTAAATCGTCATTCATTTTTTTCATTCATTTATTGTCGGTCGTCATGCCTAGATCCATAAATAAAATTATGTTTAGGTATCTATTACTTTCACGTTATATCTCATTCATTGTAGGTCACCATGCTTAGAACCCTATAATCTCATCCTTGGATAACTATTGGGGAGGAATTCCATGTCCATGGCCCAACATCTAATCAGTCTAGAACGCCCTATCTAGAATAAAAAAATATCTCATCAATTTAATAATTATTTAATTAACATGAACTTTACACATTATTTAATTACAAATCAAATGATCCGTTAAACATTTCAATGTCTATTAGTTATTTAAAAAATTAACTAACCACATAAGCCATTAATTAATTCATCATTTAATTAACCAATCAATACCATTCTCATTAAATAATTAATTCTTCACAATTAATTATACATATAAAAATCCTACAAGTCCTAATTAATTATCAAAATTAATTATCATAGATCACATCATGGAATATAATTAATTCTCTCAATTAATTATCTTTTGTAAACATCCTTTCATTAAATTAATTATCACAATTAATTATCTCACATAGCCAAACAAAATTCAATAGTCTATTCCCCTTAATAAATTATCTTGTCATAATAAATTAAATATATCAATAATAAAATATCAACCCATAAGAAAAATCCAAAATATAAATTTGGAAAACCCATATCATTGTTTCCATGACTTTATTATCGATTAACCACTGAAGAAAACTCAATGCAATTCCTCTTTCCTAATTCCCCAATTTAAGAAATCATTTTTCTAAGGAATCTAGAAATAATAAACTCACATTCACATATCATAAATCAGGAATATTGGTGTTCTAATTATTTCAACTACCTCAGTATATTGGCAGAAGTTAGGCCAATGAAAATCCCCAAAACCGTAGAGGGATAGTGTCGTCGATCACACTCCAGATATAAACCCCTAAATCCAAAATTAATATAATGACTCAAGGTCATGAAAAAATAAATCTAGACCCACAATCCCAGATCTATATCTTAAATAATATGTTTATATCCAATATAACATGTATTCTATTCACTGAAAAGTTCTAGAAAAGATAATAGAACGATCTAGGGAAGCATTAGGATGGAACCCACTTACTAGGAGGAGAAAAGATCTCCAATGAGAGAATTTGATCTCAAAGAGAGGTGTTTGGATCACCTTGTAATAAATTCTGAAGGATTTGGGAACACCTATAAATTCTCAATACCTAAACAAGGTCTGATTAGAGATGTTTTAGTTGCTCATGTGGTTTTAAAACCATTTTTGGAATAAAATAGTCCGCATACATGGTTTTACCATGGAGGCCACACTGTTAGGCCACACTATGATTCATCCATCCGATCATCCACAATATAGACAAATTCATTGCACAATGTTAGGAAAACCATTCAACAACAGTTCCAACCTCCCATATCTTCCTGGTTTTTCAAAACTATGCAGTAACCACACCAAACCCCAGTCTTCCATAGTTTCTTAAAAACATCACCCAAGCACACCGCGAGTCATTCCCCAACTCAAAGGTACATAAATTAAAAAAAATAGCTAAAAATACACTCAATATTTCTGTAGATAATGACATGATCATAAACTATTTACTCTCATCAGTTTGTTATATCTTCGTTATTTGACATGATTGTGTTCAGTAGTGTGTTTCTTTAAATTGCATAGTAGTTAACGTGTTTTTCCAATATAATTTTTTTTTCAATAAATAATTAATGTCATGTACTCAAAGTTGAGAAAACACATTCATATTAATGATGTAATTTTGAAGAATGTCTATTGTGACATTTGTGACTTGTAAGAACCATCTACACTTTAATATGATGCATGATGTGATCAATATGACATAAAATGTGGGTTTTTAATTTAAAATTTATATATAAGTTAATATAACCTGTCAATTACCAAAAACCAATAAAAAATTATTATATTGTATTAATAATTTATGAAAAATATCAATATGTAATTAATGATGTTTTTGGGAATGGATGTACATAAATCAAACTCATGATGAGATCATTATGTCATAATGTGTGTAGTATTAGGTTAGAACTGAAATTTTAGTTAAAAAATATTATCAGTCACTAAAAACCTATAAAAAACAATGATATTATCATGATTATTTAGGATAATAATCCTTAAGACATTCTCGATGTTGAATGAATGAATTTCACATCGATCTTACACACAGTGTGTCCAGTTTGACTCGATGATATGTAGAATCAAAAACATAGGACATCCAACATGTAATTGATAATTCAAAATCTATTATCTCACCAATTCTCACCAATATAGTTTTTAAATATACATTAATATTCAAATATAACATATCATATACCAATGTAAATACCTCACTCACCTTCTTGAATGTGGCACTATTCATAGTCAAAATATACATTCTCTTAGGGATAATTTCCATATTTCATTTTCAATAAGTTAGTATTCTGTTTCACTGTAAAAATATATTTAGATAACCCATAATTTTTAAAGCACATAATGATAAAAATGAAATTTATATATAAAAAGAGGTTTTAGTAAGGTGGATATTTTAAATATTCAATAACTTGATGACAGTTTTTAGTAAATCCCACATTCATGCCAAGAAACTTTTATTCACTTTTATATGAATTAATTAATATTAAATATTAATTATCATCATTCAATCTCACGTCACTATTTTTTTGGGTGGTTCTCCATACCTGATCAAACTACTATAATGATTCAAGGATTTGAAACCCTAGTATGTTCTTACCCAACATTTTTTTTATGTTTTGAAAAGACATTTCTCATTGTATGGGAAGTAGAGGGTTCCATTTTCTTATGATGTTGTCAAACATACAGACATGATTATCTAAATTCACACCTCAAACTATTTTCAAGTATCATTATTTTATCAACCCATTGTGAGCAACATACAATTTTTTGATATAGATTCTTGTTTATGTGGATTTTTTTCAAATAATCATGAAAACAATTCCACTAATTCACAAATGATAGAATCATGTCTATAATATAGTAATTAATTTTCATAAAAATTTATCCCAAAACAACCATTTCATTAATCTTCTTAATAAAAGAAAAAAATGTGAAAATTTCAGCATCTAGGAGTCGGATATTCAGAATACATAAATCCGCAAAATAATTTTTAATGAAATGTAACATATTTTCCACAAATTTTTCCTTATTCCAATATTATGGGGTATTTTTTAATATTATCTATGATCCATGTATCCCCCCTTCTCCCTAGTATAATATTAAAAAAATAAACAGATTTTCAATCCTTTCAAAGAATACTAACCATAACCCATATAAAATTTTCATTTTTGCAATCATCCATGATAGGAATTTTCTACATTAACCATTATTCTATTGTAAAGATAGAAATAAATTCATGTATGACTAATACCAATATAAATTGTATATATAAGAAACTATTTCAGATCATTATTATGTAGGTTAGCAATATTTGCATCTGCTTACATGATGAAATTGTAACAAGACTCTCTCACCATGTATGTGATCCTGTTCAAGATAACCGTATTTTATGATTAATAACAATTGTTTTCATGTGATTATTGGGGTAAACAAAATTGTTTTGATACATACATTAATTCGTTTTTCTATTCAATCATCCACGTGATATATGATTGGCATTAAACTGAACAGAAACAAATATCACCCTCGTCCAACATATAATCATTTGTGTTGCATTTTAAATTTTAAAAGTGTTATTAAAAAATATTGTCAATGGTATGTTTCACATAATGATATTATTAAATTATTTAACTCCAATTCACTATAAAAATGATTATAATATCAAGAGATAAATTTTGAGAAAAATCACACAAATTTTTTTTCTTTTAATTCACGTAGAATTCATATCACTACATGAAAATTAGTATAAAATATAATTAAAAACACAATTAAATTCCTTTATTTTGAACTAGGAGTATAATATTTTAGTTACACATTTGAAAAGATTAAACATATATATTCGTTTTTAGGGGGACTCATGTAGGTTATTCCAATAATCAGGCATCAACTGATATATCTATGTAGGATTACGTAAAATGGGTTGACCCATATTTAACTCTCATGGAATGTGATCAAGTGATTTTAAAAAATAATTTAGATTTATCTCTCACAATATTTAATATAGAGAATAATTTTTGATTATTTATAAAAATCTAAACATATTTGTATGTTAAATGTTTCTGATTTTATTATCTCTCCATCCAGGCTTTGAATGTATTATTTATTGGTTTTTAATTCCATCCCCATATACCATTGATCGAGATGTTATCAAATAATCTTGTTTCCCTAGACTGTTATAGAAGAAAATATATATTGATGATGATATAAATTTTTTAAATCATTTTTGATGGAATCCATAATTAGAGACCATGTGGTGTTGATCCTCTTTAGATGAACTCTTAAATGGGATAAAAAGAACACCCTCACACTATACCTATATCAAGATTCAGTTTAAGATCACTAAAAGTCATTTCATTATGAAATATGGTTTTGTGTTTGAGTTTTAAATTTGGTATTTTATGGTTGGGTCCTTTGTGACGGTTCCAATTTAACCTGTAAAAATGGTATTTTGGAAAACAATAAAAAGGTTATTTATGAATAAAACACATATTAATTGATATATAATATATAAATTTGTAGAATATATATTTATTAATAAATAAATAAAATATCAATATTTACCATAAAATTATTATAAAGTAACATTATCCCTAGTATTTAAAAAAATGGATTAAATATTCAATTCATTTTATATACAGTATTCCTAAAATAATCATATTTCCATATATTAATATATATGACATAATTATATGGATTATGATTTAGAATAATTATTTTAATAATATTAAAAAAATATTTTATTATAATATAAATATATGTATTGAATTCAGTTAAAATGAATTCAATATAATGTATACATATAAATTATTGACCATTTTATGTTCACATTTAAACAATCTAAATAATTTTTTTAATATAATACAAAATGTATTTTTATTATAATGAAGATCATAAAACATTTTATATTTTTATTTTGAATAAATATTATAGTTGATTTAATAAATATAATTGATGTAAAATATGTTATCTTTGCAATATTAAAAATTATTATAACTAAATTATGAAACAAATGAGATTTATAATGTATTATGTTTCTATATAATAATATATAATTGATAGAATAAATTTTAAAAAAAAATTGATGTATTATATTTATAATGAAATATATTGAATTCCAAGGTTCTTTTGTGTAGAACACATTGACATGAATTTTTCAAGGGGTTTTTGTTATTCTATGAACAAAAAAATTGGCATATTTATAATGTAATAAAAAAAGGCCCATGTTCCTCAATTTGGTCAAAACACATTGGACAATACATTTAAAAATATATTTAGGAAAATGAAGTCGAGGAAAAATATAGTGATAATAATGGGATCATTTAAATTATTCAATGTTGGTATGTGGGCTCATTATTTGAATATACACACACAAACACACTAGACAATGTTCACCATAATCAATCTATTCTATGAGTTTTTGTGTCTACGATGGACTAGAGAGTGTGTTGAAGAAAGAAATATGAATTTTAAGATCATTAAGAAGATGTTCGGATCCCTGAAGAAGGTTATGTATGAGTTTTTCAAACACCCATTCTATACTACATCATATTGGGTCACCATTCCATTGAGACATTCCAATGTCCAACCTTTTTCCCTCTATCACAGTGAGATACCATGGAATCTATCATACGACATGCCACGATGACCCATTTACAATTCCCACTATGCTAGATGGTGAGAAGATGGATATGACCATAAACTAGCTTTTTTGGACAATCTTCCATGGTTCCCCATGAACAACAACTACCATGCCAAACATGGGTAAGATGGATATGACTGTCACATCCATTTCTCAAAAAAAAAACCAACCACAAAACCCCATAGTAAATTCCTACTATAGTCATTGTACAATATACAAATAATTATGCCCCATTAATGGCCCCTATATAGACAGTCAAAAGCACAAACTGTCACAGTGCCCCATCGACAATGCCTACCAGGCCAGACCTGTGGAAGATGGATAAGTCTATCTCTAGAAGTACCAAGAGAATAATCCATGGACCCCCATGGATAAGGCCTATAAATTCACAACCTTTTCTAAAATTATATTCCACCTTGACCCATTGAAAATGCCTACTACTGTCACTACCTTCCTCCATTTCCCTTCCATAAAAGTCATTCCCTATATTTTTTTTTATTTTCTTGTTACACTACTTCATATGGTCTGGTATTAAAAACTACTGTTAAACAACCACAAAACAAAATGGTTACCATTCCCTATTATTTTTTCTAATAATTATAAATGTACTACAATTATGTGTAGTTTTTATTTAGGGTTTCTAAACAACACATTGAATTAGTTAACACACACACAAATATATATATATACATTATTATTTAATTTTATATAATATTTAAATTTCAGAAATCACATATAAGAATGAAAAATATATTTAAATAGTTTATATATAATTAAATAATATATTTATATTCATTGTTATATGTGTTTCTGTATGTGTGAGTTTATGTATGTGTTGTTTGTGTAATCATATGTGGTGTTGTGTTCTCTGTGTGTATGTGTTTATGTACATCAATGTTTTGAATGTTTGAGTATGAATATTATCATAGATGTGTATGTAATTGTATTTTTATGTTATACATATGTGTATGATCATGTGTACAAGTATATGTATATGTACATGTATGTATTTATAAATTTGTATTGTATCTACACGCATATGCACAGATGTATGTATTATTGTATATAAATGTGTATTTCATTTTGAATAAGAATGTGAATGTGTTTTTATGTTAATATTCTTTGGGATGAGTATGTGTATGTATATATGTCTATGTTTACCTATGTGTGCATGTATGTGTATGTGTATTTATATCGTTATTTTTATATTCATATGTATGTGCAAGAGTATGTGTATATGTGTATGATAATGTTGTATGTGTGCATATAGTCATTTGTCTAGATGTGTATGTATTCACTTGCACCATTATGTAATTATATGGTTGATTATGTATATGAAAAATGCATGTGTATGTGTATTCATATACCATTATATGTGTATGTACTAGTGTATTTGTATTAGTTTGTGTATGAGTATATGTATTTTTTTATGTCGTATGTGTATGTATATATGCATATGTATAGATATGCATATATGTGTATGCTTGGGTATGTAATTGTATGTATGTGTATGTGTATGTTTATATGACTATGTCAATATGGATGTGTTTTTGTATATGTTTTCCTATATCTGTATGCATATATTTTGGATGCATGTGTACATGTATGTATATGCATGTATATATATATATATCTGTACATGTATGATTATTTATTGATTTAATATTAATTTTTGGATTTTTATAACTGTCCAATTTTAGTATTTTAATAATTAACTCGTTTTTATTATATAATCATTTAATAATTTCGAATTATATTCAATTTTTATAATTTCGTATATATGTTTATATATGATTGTATATAATTAAATAATAACATTTTAACATTTATTAAAAATTATAAATGTTAATACTATCTTATATTTTATATATACAATTAGTATAGTGAAGATGTCAATAATTTTTAGTATTAATAATAATTATATAAATAATTTTATTCAAATTTTTATTTTTTAAATTCATGAAGTTAATGTTATTCTCGATCACCCTGCGAGGAGCACCCTTCATTCAGAAAAGCCGATTTTTGTTCAGACGAGCCGCATCGCTATCCGTGATGTTCCGCGCCCGACCTTAGCGTCAATCGTTGATCAACAAGTATGGAATTTCTCCTCTGTCGCTCCCTTTTTGTGTATCATGCGGGGTGGGCATGATCTTTATTCTGTAGAATTGGATGGACCGAACCTTAATGATGATAACAAACCGATTCTACAAAATGATGGGGGGTGTGATCAATAATGCTTTGATTTATGATCTAACATGATTTATGATTCCTAAATTGTTCGGGCTTATGCCTTCTGAAAATCATGGTTGTTGGTGGTCTTTCTATGTGCATTAACGATCCACTAGTGATGTTTTAAATGGCTTGATTTGTAGTTTTGAACTCCCCTGTGAAAAGTAGATTGGTTAATCATGTATATCTGGATAAATAAATTGAGGCACTGGGATCAATCCTTCTGTGATAACCCCGATTAATGAACACAAAAATTGAAATCATGAAGTGTGTTAAATCTTATAAATCTGAAATTACCGGCATAGACCTGCTTTGTGTTGATCGTAGTGGTTAGGTTATATCATATCACGTGCCGATTGCTTTTTATGTGGGTGTGGATAGGATCTCATGTTGTTATGGATTCAGTGGTTTGGAATTTTAAGACTGGGTGGTTACTTGTTATATATCATGAATTGGGGTGGGATTCTCTATTGTTGAGAGACCCTTTTGGCTTCTGGATATTGGATATGGGGATGTGTCTTGGGGTTTTCTTTGGTTGTTGTGGATTTACGAGAGAACCAGGTGTGGATGTTGTAGTTAATGCTTGACAATTTTCTTCGTTGGATTTGTGCATATCCTTACTAGTATCCCAAGTAGGTGGAGAACTTAATTAAATAACACTAATGAACATGAAAATGAATAGGACAAATGGGTTTTGTTGGAGAGATTTGTGACTCAGACATGAGTGTTGTTTGTGTTCTTTAGACTGGCTGAAGAAAAACCTAATTTGGGAGTGTACTTGTTACCTATATATATACTTGTAGATTTTGTGTTTCTTATTCGCACCCCACCCAAGTTGAGCACTTATTTCTGGACACCTCCTTTTCATGGGGGAGTGTGTTTTTCCCAACACTGTTATTAGTGGATGGTTATTATCTCTTTTATTATCCCTTTCCCAGATAGACCATGATTCTTCAGGCAGGCTATGATGGCCTGAAGTCCATTATTAGCCCCAGAACCTTCGGGCGGGGTAGTGTGGTTGTTATGGCCCAGGTGTGCGCAGGCCGATAGTTTCCCAAGTATCTTCGGGATGAGGCCTAGGTGTCTTCGGTCGTGGCAGTGGATCTTCGAGCCCAGGTGTCTTCAGGCATGGGGTGGTTGTTCTGGCCAAGGTGTTTGCAGGCATGGTTACGTGTGACATTTGTGGCCAAGGTTTGTGCGGGCGGGGTTTGGCAGTGGAACTGCGTGAGGATGTGACCCATGTGTGTGCGGGAGGGGTGTGGTAGTGGGACATTGGTGAGAATGGTGGGATTGGTTTGATTCATATGATGTCTTCAACGACTAGAGGGAATGTGGTGTGGGGTACCCAAACATCGATGTGCTCTTATTATATATTTTACTTGACTTGAGTTATTTGGGGAGTGTGCCTTGGTGAGGCTTGGGTGGATAATTTACCTTGTTAGGTGTTTGGTTTACTCTTTTTCTCATGGGACATTAGCACATTCCCCAACTTGTGCACGAGAGTCTCTGGTTTTCCATATTGGGTGTACTTGTATGCTCACCCAACGTATATAAAATAGTTTTCATGTTTCCAAGAGGACTTCAGGGACCGTGCTAGACTGTACTAGGACCTTGGGGACAGTTGCAGTTGTTTGTTTCACTTCCTTCTTTGGTACTTTACCTTGTAGTCACTTTTTACTTCATGGTATTTACTTTTGGAACATGCATATGGAAATGGTTTACTTTGGGCTTCACTTTTCTTTTAGTTTTGGTGTTGTTGGGTTTCATCATCTTATCTTTCGATCCTATAAATCAAAAAAGGTAATGCCTTCCATTTTTGTGTAATTTCCATACCCTTGGTTCTAGTCGCAACTTCGAGACCTATAGAAGGAGGATTTTGGGGGTCATTATATCTCCTTAAACATAATGAAGGAAGGGATTGACAATCTTCTGTTCCTTCCCGCCTTTTTGTGAAGGCTGGTTATGACAGAATGGTATCAGAGCTAATGGTTGAGAGATAGGATGGAGTCTGTAGTTAGGCATGGTGAGGATTACATGGGACGGTAGGGAAACAATGTTGGGTGACCTTGGTGCGTTAATTAGGCCAGGGAAGACCGGCTAGGACACAAGATTTTAGGGCCCCCCGTGATCCAATGCAAGGACTCTAGACCTACCGAACGACCAAGTGAGGCCATGCAGATTGCAGGGTAGAGACCCTAGGAAAGGTACTTGCATCATAATGACTTGTGTTCTCATGTTTCTTGGGTGTCTTGGGAATTAAGAATAAATAAAAAGTTTTTTGATGTTTTAAGAACAATATTATGCACTACTCGGGCTTAGGGATTCCTTGTATACCTTGTAGATATGGACCCTAGAAGCGGACCATGTTTGGTGAAGGAGATCGAGGCCCCGAAGACTACCTTGGCTGATCGACAGTGAGCTGATCGAGAGGAGGGCGACGACCAGTGGCAGAAGACACCTCTGGCCTTCCAGTGACAGACCCTCAAGATGTATGAGGGAATCACCTCTGATATGAAGATGGAAGGCTGGATATAGGAGCTAGTGATAGCCTTCAGCTAGATCCCGGCTCCAACCGAGTACTGGATTCCTATGGCCGTAAGACAGATGCAGGGAGCAGCATGTCAGTAGTGGACGCTTTACCAGTGGGAGAGGAGAGAGGATAAGGTGTCATGGGCTGATTTCGAGAGGGAGTTTCGGGCTGAATTCCTCTCTTCTATGTTGAAGGTGGAAAAGAGACTGGAGATACTCTCCATCCAGAAAGAGAGAATGTCAGTGTGGGAGCTATGAATCAAGTTCAAGGACCACATACATTATAGAGACCCATAATTTACATACTTGGTTAATACTTCAAAATTTAAGAATACTTATTACAACATATAACAAAACCATTAAAGGACCATATAGGTATAGTGTCTTTAGAAACTAGGAAACAAAAACAACAGGTTTATAAAGCATCTACACTGTCTACCATTTATTTCATCATATCTATAGTCACTTTTGGAATATCATACATAATAACCTTATTTCCTAACCTGGGGAAAGAAAACATACAAAAGGGTGAGCTCAAATGCTCAGTAAGGGAAAAAATATAAAATATCAATCACATCATATTCCTAAGAACATAGCACTTTTGAAATCCTACCCTGCCAAAAGAAATCATAATTTTATAACATGGGATAAATAATGGTAGTCAAATGTAATCACAATAATCATAACATAAAACTTGAACCTTTTTGGGATACACACATTATCATAGAGAATCATTCCTTATTATTATGAAGACTCATAGCCACGACTATCTTAACGGACAATGTCCATTTCTGAACCGAGTTCACTCCTTGTTTCAGTCCTGTTTCACTGAACCGGTTTTACCTGCCGTTCCAGCCATGTCTATCTTATGAGATATAAAATCATTACCCAATGCATTGGAGGGAGAAATAGGTCCCACCCATCTTATAATTATACCATTCTTATGTGTTCCAAAAAATCATAAACCATATATCATAGCATAACCCATGTGATAAAAATGGGAATCTTAAACATCGTGACATCATAAAAAATTCTTATAATATAAAGGAATTCATAAAAATAATTCCATCACAACATAATCAAATCAATGTAATAATAGGGATAGAAACAGAACCCTTTATTATCTTTGATGGAAAATAATTTTGATAATACACTTGGACTCCATTCTTGATGAAAATATTCATTCTACTTCAAAAAAACTTTTCCATTCTTAACATGTCATACAATTATAAACTAAAAGAATTTGATTAAAAATAAACATGAAAACGTGTAAAGGAAGTGTCTTGGAAATAATTTTTTAAAAATCCATTCATTCCGTATAAGTTAAAAAACATTCTGCTCGTACTTTTTTCGGAAACGTCAAAAAGTACCTCGTACGAAAAACGACAAATGATTCCTTTCATATCTTTTAGTAAAAACTCACCTAAGGGTAAAATTTTATTTAAAAAACTGTAAGTGGATGGAAATAATATTATATATTGAGTAAACATGGATTTGGATGATAAAATACACCCCAGTAAATACCAAAGTATAAACAATCTCGGATAAAAATGAGATTGTGATATTTTCCCTTACCTTTGTTCTGATATGCTTCATAAGTGTCCTCACCTCTTGTATAATGATTTAATTAATGTTATTGACTTATTATTGAATCATAATTATTGTTATGTTATCATATATGGTCATATTCTTAGCTTTTTATTAGTAATATTTCATTATTACTTGTTCTTCGGGTGTTTATTACTTTTTGTTCTTATGCATGTTATGTCAAATAAATTATTATTCTTCTCTTTAGGTTATATATAACTAACTTACATAATGGTATTAGTGTACTATATATCATATTTATTCATTAAATTCATTTATATAATCATTATTCAATGAAGATCATATAGAACGAATCACATCACATCGTGGAGACGGTATTCCATAATTACGCACGAGCGATGATATACAGTTATTGGAGTGTATGTATACTATTTCAGAATCAATACCACATTACAATAATCATATATAGTTATTAATTTTCACCATTATACCCATCCATGTAAGGTGGTTATGGAAAATAGATTACACCACAACATGGAGACGATATTCTGTACGTATGCAAGCGCGATGATTTCGTTTTCCGTAGGATGGATAAGAGGTGAAATAGGTTTGTTTAATATTTATAATTACGTATCAGTATATGATGGATACTGATGTAATTACCTCATAATGAAACAACTTAATAAGAGGGAGTAGAAGAAGAATTAAACATGAAGAAAACAGTAGAAGGTATTACCACTTTCTCGAAGTGCCTCCTTTAAACATTCACTTAAGGAACTAGAGTTGGTCTTTTGAGAAGCCTAGTACCTCTAGTTGGTTTTTAAGGAAGTGGTGAGGTTAAATAGGCAGGGGTTGGCCCAGATGGAAGGCTCAAATTGGTGTGAGGATGATAGGGAGGAGGTGCCTTTTATAAGGGAGGAGAGGGGCTCCTTTGGAAAGTGTGGAAATGTTATTTTATTATAAACGTATCTTCGGTTTTAAAAGGTCCAAAAATCATTAAAGATGAATATAAGATGACTCATTGTAGAAATAAATTCATCCAACCAAAATTGGACATGTTTTGGAAAATATATTATTCATTATAATCTTATTTTTTTAAATCATTTATTAATGAGGTAAATACTTCATCATTATTGTGTCATAAATAATTTAATTTATTTGGTGTCTAAAATTTATAAAAAATTATTGTTATGTGGGAAATCATTTTATCTTTCCAATTAATATTTATAGTCGAAAATATAATTTATATAACAGCTTATAAAAATTAATTACTAAAAGATTTTTGTTAATGTCAATTTTGTCTTTACATTAAATTAATTAATCCAAATTGTCATTTTCACTACCAAGTGGCTCAATGGGGTCCCAAAAACGACCCAATTATGACCATGGTTGGCCACTACTCATCCAATATAGTTAGGACAAGTTTCAAGGTAATTTTGAATTATTATACTATTCTATTAACCTTGAATTACCCAATTTACCTTTAACCGTAGAAAATTAAAAAAATTACCGTAGTTACTATTCATAATATCAATAAAAAAAATTAACCTATTAACATAATTTGGCCCCACTAATTCCAAATATGGAATAAATTTTTCAAAATTCAAAACACAGAATATGAAGTAATTTATTTAAAATTAATCTCATTGTTAAGCAAACATGTTTTAAAAGTTAAAACATTGCAAAAGATTGAAATGTTTTTACCTATGAATTAAATGTAAAATTAATGCTAATGACATAAATTATATTAAATGGTAAAAATATATTGTCTTTATACGTTAAAAACATTCATTTTTATAATTTAACCATATAAAGTATTGCGATGAAAAAAGTGGTTTTTAATTAAAATATAGCATGTTTTTACTATTCATTAAAATATAAAATTTATCAGAATAATATGAAAATTTTATCCAATGTAAATTTTTATATCCTGATTCTAAAGAATAATTTTATTTTGAAAAATTGAACTTTTAAACTTTTCAGAAACTAGATTTAACGTGGGTGCGCCATCAAAAGGCGGTAAAACAACATTTTTTTTTAAAATTACTTCTTTTATCCAAAAAGCTGATTTTTTTTACCTCATTCTAAAAAATGTTTAAGATGAATTAAAATTTTATAAAATTCAAAATTTAGTTAATACTATTGATAATTACTAATATTATAATATAACTTTGTTTATTGAAACTCGGTATTGCGTACAACGCAAACTATCGTGGAAGGTCGTGATTGTGTGTAAAGAAAGCCATGATAGTGTTGTTTGTAGTGAAATATTCCTTTGATGATTTCTATCACATAAAAACAAAATATTTCTCATAAAAGTCTCGGGTGTTATATTCTACCCCCCTTAAAACTAATTTTTCCCTCGAAATTCATCACTTCGTAAAAAACAGATGAGGATACCTCTCCCTCATAATATCCTCAAGTTCCCATGTAGCTTCTTTTAATTAGTGGTTCTTCAATAAAACATTCACCAAGCTAGTGGTCTTGTTTCGTAGGACTTTGTCTCTATGATCTAGAATCTCTATCGGATGTTCTTCATATGAATGACCTTCTTCCAACGGTACAACTTTTGACCTAAGTACATGTGAAGGATCTGGTATGTACTTTCTCAGGAGAGATACATGGAACAAATTGTGAACTTGAGAGAGATTTGGTGGAAGCACCAATCGCTAAGCTACCTTCCCAACACGATCCATAATTTCAAAAGGACCGATATATCTAGGGATCAACTTTCCCTTCTTTCCAAATCTCATTACTCTTTTCCAAGGAGATATTCGTAAGAACACTTTATCACCCACTTCAATCTCTAGGTCTTTTCTTCAGTTGTCAGAATAACTTTTTTGTCGACTCTGAGCTGCTCTTATGTGTTGTTGAATAGATCTAACCTTTTATACCATTTAATCAACAAGATCAGGTCCTAATAGCTTTATTTCCCCGACTTCATCTTAGCAAGTTGGAGTCCTGCATTTCTTTACATAGAGAGATTCCTAAGGAGAAATATGAATACTGTAGTGAAAGATATTATTATAAGAAAATTCCACCAATGGTAGGTGTTGATCCAAACCACCTTTCAAATATATAGAGGAAGCTATAAACATATCTTCTAGAGTTTGAATTGTCCTCTCAGACTGAACGTCTGTCTGAAGATGATAATCATTTCTGAAACTCAGCTCTGTATCTAGAGTGTGCTAAAGAATTCACCATAACATTGAGGTAAACCTCGGATCCCGATCAGATATAACAAAAAGTGGTACTCCATGCAATCTTACCACTTCCTTTTCATATATCCTGGAAAGCTGATCTAGAGAGAAATCCAATCTAATATAAATGAAGTGTGCAGACTTTGTAAGACGATCAACTATGACGTAGATAGCATTATTGCTTTGGATGTTTTACGAAGTCCAGTGACAATGTCCATAGTGATGTTTTCCCATTTCCATCCAGGTATGGGTAATGGTTGTAACATCCCCTTAGACTTCTATCTCTCAGATTTAACTTGCTAAAAAACAAAGCATTGAGAGACATATTTAGCAACATCTATTTTCATGCCATCCCACCATAAGTAATCTTTCAGGTCTATATACATCTTCGTGTTTAAAGGATGAATAGAGAATTAAGAATTATGATCCTCATCCAGCAGCTCCTTTTTTAATTTGGGGATGGGAGTAACACAAACCTTATTCCTGAACATTATTATCCTATCACAATCAAGGTTGAATTCAGGATCATTTCTCACCTTCTTTTGTAACTCTACATCTTCTATCTGCACCTCTTTAATCTTCACATGTATAGATAGTTGAACATTCATTTGAGAAAGATATGATTTTTTCCCTTTCATTACAATTCCAAGATCCATCCTTTGTAAATCCATATATATTAGATCTTTTGTGATCCTCATCATGGATAAGCTATCATGGTCTTGTCGACTTAATGAATCCTCCATCTTGTTTGCTTTCCCAAGGTGGTAATGAATTGCGCAGTCGTAATCCTTAATAAGCTCCAACAATCTTCTTTGGCGCATCTTCAGCTCCTTTTGTGTGAAAATATACTTTAAACTTTTATGATCAGTATAAATGAGACACATTTCTCCATAAAGATAATTCCTCCATATCATTAATGCAAATATTACAACATCTAACTCCAAATCATGATTTGGGTAATTTTTCTCATGGATTTTCAACTATCGTGAGGAATAAGCTATCACCATATCGTTTTGCATAAGAACACACCCCAATCCCTTCTTGGATGCATCACTGTAGATCACAAACCTTTCTCCACTACAAGGCAGTGTGAGCACATGTGCACTGGATAACATTCTTTTCAACTCCTTGAAATTATCATCACATTCCACTGTCCAAACAAACTTAACTTCTTTCTGAGGCAACATGGTGAGTGGATTAGATAATCGCGAAAAATATTTCAAAAAACGTTGATAATATCCAACCAAACCAAGAAAAATTCGGATCTCGGTTACTGTTGTTGGTCTCGACCA
This sequence comes from Viscum album, assembly GCA_963277665.1. NCBI lineage: Eukaryota > Viridiplantae > Streptophyta > Magnoliopsida > Santalales > Viscaceae > Viscum > Viscum album. Next base: position 695,230,794 of record OY728152.1, read on the forward strand.
TCTTTTGATAACCTCTATTTTTGCTGGATCCACAGATATCCCCTCTTTTGAGATTATGTGACGCAAAAATGAAACATTTTGATGCCAAAATTCATACTTGGTAAATTTGGAAGAAATATTCTCCTTTCTTAGGGTCTTTAATACAATTGTCAAGTGATATTCATGTTCTTCCTTCCTCTTTTAATAGACAAGAATATTATCTATAAAGACTACCGCGAAATGATCAAGATAGTCTCTAAAGACTCTATTCATCAGATCCATGAAGATCGCAAGGGAATTAGTAAGACCAAATGACATCATTATAAATTCATAGTGTCCATAACTTGTACGGAAAGTCGTCTTTGGTATATCCTCCCTTTTGACCCTTAATTGATGATACCCTGAACGAAGATCAATTGTTGAAAAGTATTGAGCTCCACGTATTTGGTCAAATAGGTCATCAATTCCTGGGAGATGGTATTTGTTCTTGACAGTGATCTTGTTATGTTCTTGATAATCAATGTAGACTCTCATTGATCCATCTTTCTTCTTAAGAAGCTGAACATGTGCTCTCTATGGTGATGCACTAGGGCATATTAATCCTTTATCATGAATCTAATGGAGATGCTTCTTCAATTCCTACAGCTAAATTGGGGCCATTCTATAAGGATTCATTGAAATAGGCAAATCACCGGGTACGAGTTCCATTGAAAACACAACTTCACGATTTTGTGGAAGACCTGGAAATTCCTCCAGAAAGAAATCAACAAATTCTCGTACAATGGGAATATTATTAATCGTGAGTTTCTCTCCAACCATTTGAGATAAATAACCTTCATTTAGTGGAATCAAGACTCATTAGATAGAAGAAATTTCCACTATAAGTTTATGTTCATCCTGGCATCGATAGACGATCATAGATTGATCTGGAATATGAAATGTGACTTTCCTTCATTGGAAATTGATATGAGCTCTATATAAAGAAATCCAATCCATTCCAAGAATCAAATAAAATTCCACTATAGGAAGGATAACAAGATTTGCAGGAAGCAAATTCCCACAAACTTCAATCGGAGAAGAATTGAAAACTTTTGATGCGACTATTGATCCATTATGAGTTGTCACAGCCAACTAAACATCTAATTGTTGAGGTAATATGACGATACCCTTAGAAGATTCATCAGAAATAAAAGAGTGGGTGGATCCAGAATCAAATAAAACATTTTCTACTTTAGAGTGGATGGTAAGTGTACCTCTCACCACTTTTTTGTCGTACTCAACATCGCTGATAGTAATTGCATGTGACATTACATTGTCTTTGGCCTTAAGAGTTTGTGGACGTCGATCATCATCATCAACCCTCGGATTTGGGCACTGATTGGCATAATGTCCCATCTCCTTGCACATGAAACATTGAAATGTAGTAGGTTCATTCTGTGTATCCCTTACATTGTTTGCATCATTAGACATCTTCTTCACATTATTTCGACATTCATTTTCCCGATGACCTTCTTTTCCACACCCATAACATTTTCTTGTCCCCTTAAGAAAATCTCCTCCATGTTTCTTTCCACATTTTGATCATAGGGGAAAACTCATATTCTTTTCAGTGTGGTTTTTTGATTTTCCTTTGAATTACATTTTCCTCTTCTTATCAAACCCATGTGACTGATGGGTTACACCAATCTCCATCTCAACCTTGAGAGCACATCAAACAATTTCTCATAGCTATTGATGTCCCTTATGGCTAACTGCCTTCGAAGACATGGTTTTAAGCCACTAAAGAATCGATCGTTCTTACTCTCAGGTTGGATATTAATTCTGGAAGCGTACCTTGCATGTCTTGTAATATTATCTACGTAGGTACCAACAGATTCATCATCCTTTTGCTTCAGTTCAAGAAACTCCTTCTCCATCATTGTTCAAAGAATACGAGGGAAATACTTATTGAAAAATAAGTTCTTGAACTCGTCCCATTCCATAGACTCAATTTCATCAATTTTCCACATATTCTTAATATGATTCAACCATTGATCAACGTCACCTTCCGAACGATACACTGCTAAGATGACTTTATCGTGTTCAGAACATTGACGAACGAAAAATATCTTTTCAGTGGTACTGATCCATTGTTCAGCCACTAATGGATCATAAGACCCACTGAATGGAGGTGGACGATGCCTCATGAAGGATTCAACAGAAGCTCATTCCTTTGATGATTTTGATGTCCTACATGATTCATAGCATGAGAATGTTGTGTGATCATGGCTACAAGATTTTTCATTACAGCTTCTATATCGTTTGGTTGCTCATGGGGACAATCATTGCATTTCCCGTCGCATTACGCATTAACACGGTTCCCTCGGGTTCCAGTCATTGACTAAAACCAAGAAGAATAGTGTGAGAAACACTAATTAAAATAGAAAAACCACATAATCATGAATAAAATTTCACACTTATGGTCTTATCATAGGTTTTTCATGGCCATTTCTAAAACACTAAGATTGTGTTATATGTTTAGACATAACCATAGGGTTCTTACTAAGGCTTTCACGTCCTAGTTTCCAATGGTTGACTATACCTTTCCTCTCATACCAACTATAGTGACCCATACATCACATACATGGTTAATACATCAAAATTTAAGCATAATTATTACAACATATAACAAAACCATGAAAGGACCGTATAGGTATAGTGTCTTTAGAAACTGGGACACATAAACAACTGGTTCATAAAGCATCTACATTTTCTCCCATTTATTTCATCATATCTATAGTCACTTCTGGAATACCATACTTAATAACCTTCTCCCTGACATGGGGAAATAAAACATACAAAAGGGTGAGGTCAAATGCTCACTAAGGGTAAAAAAATAAATATCAATAACATCATATTCATATGAACATAACATTTTTGAAATCTTACCCTGCCAAAAGAGATCATAATTTCATAATATGGGATAAATCATAGTAGTGAAATGTAATCCCAATAATCATAACTTATTACTTGGAACATTGTGGCATACATACATGACCATAGAGAAACATTTCTTATTAGTCAAGACTCATTTCCAAGACTATCTTAGTGGACAAAGTCCTTTTCTAAACCGAGTTCACTCTTCGTTTCAGTTCTGTTTCACTGAACCGGTTTAACCTGCCATTCCAGCCATGTCTATCTCATGAGATATAAAATATTTAACCAATGAATTGGAGGGAGATATAGGTCCCACCCATCATATAATGATACCATTATTATTTGTGCCACAAAATCATAAACCATACATCATTGCATAACCCATGTAATAAAAATGGGAATCTTAAACATCTTGACATCATGAAACAATTCATATAAGATAAATGAATTCATAAAAATAATTCCATCACAACAAAATCAAATAAATGTAATAATAGGGATATAAACATAACCCTTTATTATCATATATTTAATATAATATTGATAAATCACTTGAACTCCATTCTTGAGGAAAATATCCTTTCGACTTCAAAAACAATTTTCCTTTCATAGCATGTCATACAATTATAAACTAAAAGAAGTTGATTAGAAATAAACATGAAAACTTGTAAAGGAATATTCTTGGAAATAATGTTTTAAAAATTCATTCATGCCGTATACGTTAAAAAACATTCTTCTAGTACTTTTGTCTGAAAAGTCAAAAAGTACCTCGAACGAAAAACGACAAAAGATTCATTTTATATCTTATACTAAAAACTCACTGGATGGTAAAATTGGATTTAGAAAATTTTTGGTGGATGGAAATAATATTAAATATTGAGTAAACATGTATTTGTATTATAAAATACACTCCTGTAAATACCAAATTATAAAAAATTTCAGATAAAAATGAGATTGTGAAATTTTCCCTGACCATAGATCTGATTTTCTTCATAAGTGTCCGGACCTCCTGTATAATGATTTAAATAATGTTATTGACTTATTCAGGAATCATACTTATTGTTATGATATCATATATGGTCATATTCATAGCTTCTTATTAGTAATATTTGATTATTACATGTTATTCGGGTGTTTATTACTTTATATTATTATGCGTGTTTTGTCAAATAAATTCTTATTATTCACTTTAGGATATAGATACCTCATTACCAGAATGGTATTAGTTTAATATATATCATATTTATCCCTCAAATTCATTCATTTAATCATTATCCAACGAATATCATATAGAACGAATCGCTTCAAATCGGGGAGACGGTATTCCGTACGTACGCACGAGCGATGATATCGTTCCCATGATCGTGGAATTTTATTGGAGTGTATGTATACAATTTTAGAATAAATAAAACTTTAAAATAATAATATATAGTAATTTATTTGCACCGTTATACCCATACAAGTATGGATGTGATGTAAAATAAATTACACCACACCGTGGAGACGATATTCCGTACATAAGCACGCGCGGTGATTTTGATTTCCATAGGATGGATAAGAGGTGAAATAGGGTCGTTTCATATTTATAACAACATATTAGTATATGGGGGATACTGATGTTATTCCCTCATAATGAAACATCAAACAAAGTGGGAGTATAAGAATAATGCAACTTGAAGAAAACGGTAGAAGGTATTACCACTTTCTCGAAGTGCCTCTTTTAAACATTCTCTTAAGGCACTAGAGTTGGTCTTTTGAGAGGACCAGTAACTTTAGTAGGTTTCTGAGGAAGTGGGGATGTGAAATGGGCAGGGTTTGGCCGATCATGAAGGCTAAAATTGGTGTGAGGAAGAGAGGGAGGATGCACATTTTATAAGGGAGGAGAGGGGCACCTTTGGAAAGTGTGGAAATATTATTTTATTATAAACTTATCTTCGGTTTGAAAAGGTCAAAAAATCATTAAAGGTGAATATAATATGACTCATGGTCGAAATAAAATCATCCAATCAGAATTGGACAAGTTTTGGAAAATATTTTAACCATTATAATCTTATTTATTTAAATCATTTATTAATGAGGTAAATACTTCATCATTATTGTGTCATAAATAATGCAATTAATTTGGTGTCTAAAAATTATAAAAAAAATATCATTATATAGGAAATGTTTTTTTATTTCCAATTAATATTTATAGTAGAAAATATAATTTATAAAACCCCTTATAAATATTAATTACTAAAATATTTTTCTTAATGTCAATTTTGTCTTTACATGAAATTAATTAATCCAAATTGTCATTTTCACTACCAAGTGGATCAATGGGGGACCAAAATCGACCCAAGGATGCCCATTTTTGGCCACTACTTATCCAATAAAGTTAGTACAAGTGTTAAGGTAATTTTGAATTATTATAATATTCTTTTAACCTTGAATTACCCTATTTATCTTTAACCGTAGTAAATAATAAAAAATTACCGTAGTTACTATTCATAATATAAAAAAAAATAAAAGTAACCTATTAACATAATTTGGATGCACTGATTCTATATATGGAATCCATTTTTCAAAAGTCAAAACACAGAAGTTGCAGAAATTAATTTATAATTAATCTCGTTGTTAAGCAAACGGGTTTTAAATTTTAAAACATCGCCAAAGATTGAAATGTTTTTACCTATGAATTCAGTGTAAAATTAATGATAATGACATAAATTATATTAAATGGTAAAAATATATTAAATTTATACTTTAAAAACATTCAATATTATAATTTAACCATAGAAAGTATTGTGATGAAAAATGTTGTTTTTAATTAAAATATAGCATGCTTTTAGTATTCATTAAAATATAAAAGTTATCAGAATAATATGAAAAATTTATCCAAAGTAAATTTTTATATCTTGATTCAAAATAAGAATTTTATTTTTTCAAATTGAACTTATAAACTTGTTAAAAACTAGATTTAATGTGGGTGCGCCATCAAAAGGCGTTAAACTGATATTTTTGAAAAATACTTCTTTTATCCAAAAATTTGATTTTTTTTCATAGCTCATTCTAGAAAATGTATAAGATGAATTAAAATGTTATAAAATTCCAAATTCAGTTAATACTATTCATAACAGCTACTATTATAATATATCATTGTTTATTGAAACACGGTATTGCGTACGATGCAAGCTATCGAGGAAGGCCGCGATTGCGTGTAAAGAAAGCCAATATACTGTTGTGTGTAGTGAAAGATTACTTTGATGATTTATTTTACATAAAAACAAAATATTTCTCATAAAAGTCTCAGGTGTTACATACATTTTACTCTGGACCTCTTTCTCGACGAGGAGTCTCAAGCAAGATGTTTGGAGAAGGCACTCCGACCCTCCCTCCAGTATGTTGTTACCCCCATTACCCTGTCGACTTACTTGGAGGTCCAGAAGAAGGCCGAAGTGGTAGACATGATGCAAACTTTGGGAGGTGTGTCACGAGAGAGAATCCATCTAGGACAATCGAAGGGGAAGGCCTTCAGCACTAGGCCTCCAGCGTCAGGACCATCCAGGTTCCAACCAGTAGGGACCAGGCCGCAACAGTTTCAGTTCCGGTGCCCTGGTCCTCACCCTTTTCCTTCCAGCCCGGGACTACGGTGATTCATCTGTGGGAGCCATGTACATCTCTGGAATCATTTCCCAGAGCGGGTATACTATGGTGGTGGCGGACATCCCCAGCACCCTCCCCAACAGCAGCTTCCAGCCAGGGCTTTCTAATAGTATCTGTAAGGACAGTGAGCTTCCACTCCTCCGAGGGCAGACGTAGGAGGAGGGGGCCCACCACGGGGCACTCCTCAGGGACCTCGACTGGGGCGTGGTCAGGGAGGTTGTCGACATGCAAGGGATAGAGGAGCTGTGCGTGGACAGTTACACGCCGCGGAGGCAGTAGTTCCAGTAGGAAAGGAGGTTGTTCGAGGTACGATCAGTTTGTTTAGCACCCTAGCATATGCCTTGTTCGATACCGGAGAATCAAACTCGTTTTTTTCACCCAATCTAGCCTATGCCTTGGGTATAGATTCTGAGAGACTTACAGTGCCACTGGTGCTGAGCACACCCGTCGGAGGTTAGACCGACATATTATTTGTTTGTCGGGGATGCAGACTGATGGTACGACCACATCAGTCGGTTAGGGATCTTCATCTGCCATAGATACAACCATATGATGTCATCCAAGGAATAAACTGGAGATTCTATGTGTGTTACATCATCGACTACTTCTGAGGAAGGGTTGTGTTCTCGGACATGGGCGGCCAGCTTTTACCTTCACCGGCCAGCAGAGCAGTCAAAAGGGTAGTAGGTGAGAGGAACCACTCATCTCTTTGTTAGCCATTATGATAGTGAAGTTAGTAGAGGTTGAGATGGTGGAGGTTCTAGAGGTTGTTCGTGAGTTTGTGGACGTCTTCCCTGTGGAGGTGACGACTCTACCCCCTCGACGTGATATAGTGTACGGAATAGACCTGTAGCCCGGCGCTCGTCCGATTTCGATGGCTCTTTACCGGATGGCACCTTCAGAGCTATGGGAGTTACGAATTCAGATTTACAATCTGATGAAGAGGGTTTATGTTCGACTGAGTGTGTCACCATGGTTTTCTCATGTCTTTGTCGCAAAGAAGGAAGATGGTGGTCTCAGGTCGTGCATAGACTATAGGAGGCAGAATCAGGTGACGATCAAGAATCTCTACCCTCTTCTGAGGATATACGATCTTTTTGACCAGCTAAAAAGGGCAGGATGGTACTCTATGGTTGACCTACAGTCTGGGAACCACCAGTAGAGATTGAAGGAGAGTGACATCCCAATGACGGATTTCATGTGCAGATATGGAAACTTCGAGTTCGTGGTCATGCCCATCGGTGTTAAGAATGCCCCGGTTGTGTTCATTGGGCTAATGAACTCCATATTTCGGGACTACCTAGATCAGTTTGTGGTTGTGTTCATCGATTATATCCTGATCTATTCAAGATCAATGGAGAACCATGCAGGGCACCTGAAGACAGTTTTGGAGGTCCTCTAACAGCATCAGATCTATGAGAAGTTGTCGAAATGGAAATTCATGACATGAGAAGTGCACTTCCATGGGCACGTGGTGTCTGAGCATGGGGTAGTGGTGCACCAATCAATGGTTGAGGTAGTTTTTTCTTGGGAAGCACCCAAGAATGTAGTAGAGGTTCGTTGTTTCCTCAGGATGGCGGGTTACTATCGGATTTTCGTACCCAAATTCTCCCTAGTTGCAGCCCCTTTGACGACCCTGACAAATAAATAACAGGTTTTTGTGTGGAGGGAGCTGTGTGAGTCAGCCCTCAGTTATCTGAAAGAGATGTTGGTCAGTGCCCCAGTGTTGAGATTTCCAGAAGAAGGGGTATCGTATGAGGTGTTCTGTGATGAATCAGGGAAAGGCCTCATATTTGTGTTGATGTAGCAACAAGGGGTGATCTCTTATGGGTCTAGGAAAGTACACCCTCATGAGCATAATTATGCCACCCACGACCTGGAGCTTCAAGTAGACGTTTTTTCACTGATGTTATGGTGACACTACCTCATCGGGGAACACTTTTTGGTCTTCACAGATCACAAAGGCTTGAGGTATATTTTCTCCCTATGGAACCTAAACATGCGGAAGCAGAGGTGGATGGAGTTCTTCCATGATTACGACTTCGAGATCTCATACACTTTAGTGAAGGGGAATGTAGTGGCTGATGACATGAGCCGGATATCATGGAAGGATGTGGTCCAAGAGTCGACAGACACCTCGAAGGCAATGGAGGAGTTGGAATCCTTACACCTAGATGCGAGTATGGATAGCGGTAGAGGTTTCCTATGTCAGATGTTAGTACAATCGTCTATGTTTCAGAAGGTGGAGGAATCCTAGTGGGGATACCCAAAGTGCAAAGTGATGTGTGACCGAGTTGACCATGGCAAAGCTCAGAAATGATGGATGGAGGATAGCCAAAATAGGATTCTTATCCAAGGAAAGCTGTTTGTTCCAGAGGCGATGTGTCATAATGTTCCCAGTGAGTTCCACAACTCACCCCTAGAAGTACACCCTGGAGTGTCCAAGATCTACCGGGGAATGAAAATACCATCTTGGTGGCCGGAGTGAAGCAAGCAGTGGCAATGTTTTTGGAAAAGTGCTTACTGTGTCAGTAAGTGAATGCTGAAAAACGAGTTCCAGGCAGCCTACTGCACTCTCTAGATTTCCCTGAGTGAAAGTGTGATGACATATCGATGGATTTTGTCATGGGACTACCCATGGTCCATGGGGGATACGACGCTATCTAGGTGGTAGTGGACCGGTTGACGAAATCAGCTCATTTTATGGCGATCAAGGAGTCGAGTACAGTGGATGCTTTGGAACGAAAGTATGTGGATGAGGTGGTGTGGTTTCATGGAGTTCTATGGTCTATAGTCTCGGATAGGGATTCATAGTTAACCTCGCGAGTCTGGAGATGATTACAGCATGCTTTTGGCACCCAGCTGCGTCTTAGCACTGCTTTCCATCCCCAGACAAATGGATAGACAATGCGGACCATCCAGACCATGGAGGATATGGTGTGGGCATGTGTTCTAGACTCAGGAGGATCATGGGTGTGATTCAAGCCTCTGGTAGAGTTTTCCTACAATAATAGCTATCAATCTACCATTAGTATGGACCCGTTTGAAACCTTGTACGGGAGGCCATGCCGTTCACCTGAGTGTTGGACCGAAGTAGGAGAGGCATGCATCCTTGGCCCGGAGGTGGTGCAGAGCATGATAGGGAAGGTTCATCTTATACCGGAGAGGATGAAGGTAGTACAGGACCGACAGAAGTCGTATGCTGATACCAGGAGGAGTCCCTTGGAGTTTGAGGTCAGAGACCACGTGTTCTTGAAGGTCTCCCCTCAGAATGGACAACGGAGGTTCGGAAAAGGGAGTAAGCGTTCTCCGAGGTTCAACAGACCCTTCGAAGTGTTGCGGCGGGTCGATGAAGTGGATTATCAGCTAGAACTACCAGTGACGCTACTGAGGATACACGATGTATTCCATGTGTCCCAACTTCATCGTTACCTGCACGATGATTCAAAAGTCCTTGATTTGGGGGAGCTAGACATCGAGGATGATGCGGATTTTGTGGAACCCATGATGATCGAGGATCATGAGGAGATGGTGCTTAATGGGAGAACCATCCCCTTGGTTTGTGTGTTATGGAGACATGGTGGGCATGAGGATTGTACGTGGGAGAGGGAAGTACAGATGCGTGCCCAATACCCAGAGTTGTTTTGAGTTTAGTACTGTTCAGTTTATAACTGTTGTTGTGGAACTTTTTACCTTGTTTGATATGAAATACTAGATTTCATTCCTTTGAATGTGTGTGAAAATACCTAGCAATAGGGAGTGGAGGATCCGACCCTTAATCAAGACGCATTAAGGTGGATGCGATTAAACACGTGCGGGCGAGTCAGTGTCGCCCAAAGTGGATAGTATCTTGAAATAGGGGAGGAGAATCCCCAACCCACATGGTTTCACTGTTTGACATGGTATGTTGTTTGGTTTTTAACAGAGAAGCGTTCTTAGTTAACAATGAGGTTCACTCTTGAGAGGTATCTTTCGAGGCGGTTGGTCGGAATCTCTCTCTTTCCTTCTGGGTTGTTTTTATTATCGAGTATGATAATCATTTAAGAGGTATTAGATGTAATGTCCTGGGTTTTTGGGGTCCATTACTATGTGAAAATATCTTGTTGGAATTTCTGGTTTGGGAATTTCGGTGAAGTTTGGAAACGGTTGGACTATCGATAGCCTTAGCCTACCTGTAGTAGGCCTACCTGTAGCTCGGTCAACCAGTAACCACAACCAACCGGTAGCTTCCGCCTACCGGTAGCTCCGTATACCGGCAGTTCGGTCTACCGGTAGTTGCAGCTTACTGGTAGCTCTGTCTACCGGTAGCTGTCATCTACCGGTAGCTCTCAGCTACCGGTGGCTCTCGCCAACCACCATGGGGTTTTCTTCTAGTATCGCTCCCATTTTGCGTAAATGTGGTTTTAAAACCATATTTTGACCCCTTTAGCTTGTTTTAAATCCTAGTAACACCCATACATAATGCTTAGTTAAATAATTAATGAATTAACCTGGAGTACGTCGGTTTAAACCGTGGGGACCCACTAATAACGTGTGGGGTGTCTCAACTGCATGGTAAACCCACGACCCATGCTCCTTACGTGGTTCCGAACTATGTTTCTCCATATCATAACGACTAGGTGCTTTCCGAATCTCACCATTTATAACCTAATGGTTTCTTGCTAGGTTTATTTTCTCGATCACCCTGCGAGGAGGACCCCTTGTTCAGATGAGACGATTTTCGTTTAGATGAGCCACATCACTATTCGTGAAGTTCCTCTCCTGGCCTTAGCATCAATTGTTGATCAACAAGTAGGGAATTTCTCCTTCGTCTTTCCCTTTTTGTGTATCATGTGGGCAGTCATGCTTTTGATTCTATATAATTGGATGGACCGAACCCTAATAAAGATAATAAACTGATTCTAAAGAATGAAGGGGGAGGGGTGTGATCGATGATGCTTTGATTTATGATCTTCCATGATTTATGATTCTTGAATTGTGTGCACTTATGCCTTCTGAAAATCATAGTTGTTTGTGGACTTTCTATGTAACACCCCAAGATTTCATAGTGTGTTATTTCTTCAAAATAATTTAATAACTTGCACTACACGCAACACCGAGTTCAATTGAACCATGACTTACCAAAAAAAAGCCATTAAAAGATGTCATAAATAGTATTAAATAAATTTTAAACTTTATAATTTTAGAATCCATATTATGAGTTTCTTAGTCATAATGCAAGAACAGATTCGTTTTCAGTATTGCACTTTTATCAACTTTTGATAGTGAAACATTTTTAAATACAATATTTTAAACTTTTTGACTAAATGGAGACATCAAAAAATTTAAAATGAAACTTCCCAAGCTTCCACGGTACGCTTTCCTTTGAATAAAACAGTAGCGTGTGTTGTACGCAACTTCGAGTTTTAACACACACCACAACCAATCAAACTGGCCGTTATGAATAGTAATACCAAAATTTTGAAATAATATATATTTTATATTTTGAAATGGACTTCATTTTTGGATTCGGAATATCGAATTTAACCTAAGGTGAAATTTTGGTACTTTTCGGATAACTTTCATATTTTGATGAATAGTGAAAATTACTAAATTTTAATTAAAAACAACTTTTTTAATCAAAATAATTAATAGTGATAAATTATGAATTTGAGTGGTTTTAAAGTATATTTAGAATATATTTTTATAATTTAATATAATGTTGGTCATTAGACAATATTTTACAATTAAACTGAACATAAACAAGTGTCAATCTTTTGATAGTTATTATCTCTTAAAAACATGCTTTTTGTTTTGACAGCGGGAATTAATTTTAAATTAATTTCTGCCACTTCTGTGTTTTGAATTTAGAAAAATGGATTCCATATTTGGAATCAGGATTTTCAAATTGTGTAAATAGGTAACTTTTATTTTTAGACATTTTGAATAATTACTGCGGTAAATATTTTATTTACCATGGTTAAGGGTAAATCCGGTAAATAAGGGTTAAAAAATAATATTATAATAATAATAAATTACCCTAAAACGTGTCTTATCCCTATTTGTTGATACATGGTCGACCATGGGAATCTTTGGGTCGATTTTGGGACCCCATGGATCCACTTGTAAGTGATAATGACACTTTATTTTAATTAAGTTAAAATGAATACAAAAATGACACAAGCATATATCTTTTAGAAAAACTATTTTTACATAGGGTTATATATGTTGGATTTTCGATTATAAATATTCATTAGAAAGATAAAACGATTTACTACATAATGATATTTTATTTATAATTTTTAGACATTAAATAATTTATTTTATTTATGACACAATGATGATGCTGTAATTACTATAATAGTGAAAAATTAAAATAATTGATATTATAAATACCCAAATAAATATAATATGAAACTTTTAATGAATTAAACTAATTTTCTAGGATAATATGATATATTAGGATTGATTTAATTGACTTTTTTAGAAGTAATCAATCTGTTATGAGTTTCACAAAAATCAACTATTGAATAGTGTCAAAATTGACATAAAAGAGTTCTTAAAACAAATATTATATTATTAATTGATATTAAATTCCTAAAAATCTAAGGATCGGCCAAGAGACTTATATCATGATAGTTTAATCATTAATGTACCACTTGGGGGTCGCTTGGATGTATATAGTATGTTTATAAACCATATTATATAAAAATACAAAGAGACATTGTAAAAGTGAAACTAATTAACTTAGAGTTAATACTTAATGATAAGATTAATATAAGTACCCAAACCTGTCTAAATTCTATTGGTTGAGTGGTTTTCGAACTATCCCCACCTTAAACTTTTATTAATCAACTTTGGAGCCATTAGAAACCGAATATGAATTTATTATAAATTAATATTTCTAGCTTTTCCAAAGGTGCCCCTCACCCCTCTTATAAAAGGGCACTCCTCCTTCTCATTTCTTCACACCTTCAAAGCCTTTTGGTTCGGCCAAACTCTGCCCAAATACTCTCCCAACATCCCTCAATACAACCCAGAGGCCTTAGTTTGATCCGAAAGCCATCCTAAGGAGCCCTTTTGATCAAATCAAAAGGAAGAACCCGAAGAAGAGGTAATGATTTCACCACCCTTCTCCAAGTTCATTTATTCTTCCACTTCTTCTTCCTTTGTTCTTACCATTCTAAAATAATAACTCCAGTATCTCACATATACTGTGATGTTATTATAAATATGTTACAACCATATTCAGTATTCTATCCACCCTTTGAATAACATGTCACCATACGTGCGTACGTACGGCTTACCGTCTCCACGTCGTGGTGTAATTGTTATTCAATATAATATTATTTGGATGGGTATACTAATGATGTGTAACTCATGTAAATAATAAATATAACATGTTAATTATTCTGTATATATGATATACCATCCATTTATATATTATTTTAATATCAAAAGAATGATATTGTCGCTCGTGCGTACGTACGGACTACCGTCTCCACGAACGCGATGAGATTCATTCTCCATCATATCCATTCAAGTATAATTATCATTTGATGATTTAAAAATGATGTTTAAGGACTAGATATCATTCTGGATATGAATAAGATACAACAACCATGGCTTATGTAACAAAACATATAAAAGAAAATGAGTAAGTTAACTCCCGAAACGACGATAATTCTAAGATATTATTAACAAATCAATGTTAAAAGATCATATATGATATCATATTAATATATATGATTCTTGTATAATTTAATAACAACTATTTCACCTTTATAAAGGAGGTTAACCTACCCCAACCACGGAAAAGTACAAGGTAAGGGTTATTTCACAATCTCTTCATTATCCGAGGTTGTTTATATGTAATAATCTACTGGGATCTCTTTATCATCCACATCCATGTTTCATAAAAATGTATTTCAAAACATTTTTATTATTTACAAGAATATGGGTTAAAGTCATTTATATCTTTGTTTGACTTTTATAAGTGGTTTATAATGGAATATTTCCGTTGTTTTCAAAACAAGGTCCTTTTTAAACTTTTCGACAGAATTAAGGTAAGAATGTTTTTTTAACTTATACGGCGGGTGCGGCTATTTTCCGCCGTTATAAAATCTTCAAAGCTTCCCTTACAAGCTTATAAAAATATTTTCAAAGAAAATGTTTTATTTTATATGGATCTTAAATTATTTCAAAATAAAATGAGATATTTCTTTAAAAAGAATTTTGATTTCATCTATGTCAACATCCATTGATGGAATTTAAGATTATTTGAAGTTGATTTATTATGATACAAAACATCTATATTGTATTGAAGGTTTTGTGATATGTTTGACTGTGGATGTGCTATTTTTATACCATTCATAGTTTATGGTGAAAGTATTGACATTTCGTATGATAGTTTTAATACGAATGTTTATGTTATGTTTAAACCTTTTCATATGGGAATGCATTGGACATAATATGTGACGGGTGGAGCCCGCTATAGCTCCTCGATGCATCGGTAGTTCTCATGAGACAAACTAGTGTCTTGCCACAAGGCCTTGACAAAATCATATTTGTAGTCTTGGCACGAGGCCTTGGCTTTGTGGTTATGATAGTCTGGCATTATGCATTCCAACATTATGAAAGTGGTTATTGATTTTTGCATGTGATTATTCGATTAGTAGAATATCCATGTGAATGAATAAATGGAATTATTTCATTCTATTTATTCCATACCATGTTGAAAGTTCATATTTAAAAGGCTTTTGTTTTAGTTATACATTGCCTTAAATGTTTATTCTTATTTATGAAAGTTTCCGCTATATTGTTATCCTTACTGGGCATTTGAGCTCACCCCTTTTCTATGTTTTATTTTTCCCAGGAAGTGAAGAAGTAAATTATGAATGACCTGCAAAGATATTATGTGGGGATATGAGTGTGGATTATGGAGACATTATGTTATTGTAGTAGTTTTTCATTTTATGATGTAATGTAAAACTTATAAATATATCTAGTGTTTCCAAGGCTACCTAACCAATCGGTCTTTCGAGATTTTATCTTTCTTGTGATCATTCCAATGTTACGAAGTAATGCACCGACTCTGGGTAACTGGGGTCGGGGCGTTACAGTTGGTATCAGAGGAAGTTTAGTACAAACCTTGGAAGCTAGATTTAGATAAACTCTGATTAGAGCACGTAGACCTAAGATGATCTTTGAGGATTAGTATAGAAGAACTTCCTAGAATTTTGGTATTGTAGAGATTTTGTGAGTTTTCCGAGAAATACATCCCTGTCTGGATAGGAGCAGGTAGAGGCGGCTCTGGCACAGATGTACCTAGGGGTAAAACCCGAAAACACCGCTTTGAGCCAGACTCGAACGGGAACTGGTGCACGACAACGGGCCTTGCTGCACTCTTGGTTACGACACTCCCGGGGGATATGCTTAGGATAAATCTCATTTTCTTTACAAATAATTATGAAGGGTTTATGAGTATATACTTCCTCAAAGAAAACATTTTTATGATTATGGATTATATCCATAAATAGTTCAACTTATGTTAAGTGTTTTATAAGTATGGGATTATGTATTTTGATTCATAAACTAATCTACTTTATGCCATTGTTTAGAAATGGCGCCCAGTAGAAGGAATGATAACTCCAGAAATGCACATGATTCAAAGAGAAGGAAGGATCATATCTCTCATGGTCTTAAGCTAGAATTTATAAGAGAAATAGTCTCCCATGTATTATCATCATATGAAGAAATAATATCATGTGTTGATAAGATAAGTAAAGAGTTTACTGAGTCCTATGGCTTTGAAGGGAAGCAAGAGAATAAAAGGATGGAAGAGAGAAAGATTGATAAAGGGAAGAGGGAAAAGAAGAATTTTCCCATATGTGGTAACTGTGGAAAGAAACACCCTGGAACTTGCCTGAAAGGAATGGGAGTTTGTTATAAGTGTGGAGGAAAAGGGCACAAAGTACGTGACTGCAAGGGTAAGAAAATGGTTTCAAATGTACAATGATTCATTTGCAAGGAGTTTGGACACTACGCAAACCTATGTCCCAGTAATCAGACTATGCCGCAAATGATGTTATTGGATAATAATCATGTTATGATACTACCACAGATGAAGAGAATGATTAGAGTTCTTATGTTGATTATGTCAATTTAGTGTTGTATCAACAATGTACTTGTTATAATAATTATGGAGTATATAAGGATTGTACTACAGTACTATTTCATTAAGGACTTGATATTGTGTGGAACAAAGAAAAGTGACTCAATAGCAGGATAATTTTTGGAAAATATATGGGTGAGAGAATGATAAACCATAATATAGTTTTGATACTGAGGTAGTAATTTTGGAATAATACATGATTGTTTTGGATAAATTATATTGGATATTATTGACTACCTTGGAACTGATTAATGATTTGTATATTCCATCATTGTTGGGGTTTAAAACATTTTTGGATTGATGAAGTATATCCAGCATTCTATATGGAATAGGGGAGCATGAATGTAATCAATAAGGAATATGGTAATTCAAGATGTTTCAGTTTATTAAAAGAATACATGATGAAGGTATTCATATGCTATTGTGTGGTAAAAATGATCTATATTATGTTTACCTTCCTTATAAATGTTAGACTGTGAGTTTGGACAGAAGTATTTTGGATAGTTCTAGTTTGGATTATTTTGGATTGCCATAAAAGGACAACCCGGAGGTCGGGCGGCAACCCGTCGCGTCCAGCAAGGCTGCGAGACTTGAACCCGCAATCGAAGGGCGACAAGGGTGTATCACCTACCACTGGACCATGAGATGTCCTGGATTAAATAATGTAGTTTTTATTAAAAGATCATGTAGATGAAATATAAATTCGTTTATTTTGGAACCCTATACGAATAGTGTAAATAGAATTTTTTTAACATTCTATTATCTTTTAGAGTGAAAGATGAGTTTGTGGTAGAAATTTATTAATCGATAAAACTCTAATTATAAAGTAAGTATATCTCCTTATGATCTTAGCCAATCTCATAAATAAATTCATCAATATTAAGAAAAGCAACTTTGAACAAAAATGTTTTCCTAGATGGTACCTTAAATCATCACTAATTTATGGCTGTGGGATTGTTGGACTTTTTATAGCCATGTTCTCTACCACTCTCCATCAGATAATTGATGGTTAGATTTTTCTTCCATATCCATATTTTCCTACATGGAACCCTAGTATGTGTTATTTTCGGTAATCTTCATACTTTCGACTCTTTATTTTAAATAGAGGCCTCATTAATTCATTTTTCGATGTGGGATTTCAACTAGGATATTTTGAAACGTCAAAAATGTGTTATCCTAATACCCTATGTTTTGTTGAACCGATGGTATTTCAATTCATCATAGATTGATGAATTTAAGGACCTCAATTTTATACTTGTTTGTGATTGATGACCTCAATCACTACCTATAAATATTTACGTTTTTCCTCCGATTATATGTCTCCAATTTCTACCAATGTTCTCCTAATCGAGATCATAATTTGGTGGTGACCCTTTGATTTCTCTTTTCCTCATATTAAGACTAAATTTTAGTAACCCAATTTCCGATGTGGGTTTTCCCACAAATATATTTTCTACTTTCAACCTTTTATTTTCGAAGAACAATTTCAAATTGCGAGGATGCAATTTATTGAAGGAGGGGAGAATGTAACACCCCAAGATTTCATAGTGTGTTATTTCTTCAAAATAATTTAATAACTTGCACTACACGCAACACCGAGTTCAATTGCACCATGACTTACCAAAAAAAAAATCCATTAAAAGAGGTCATGAATAGTATTAACTAAATTTTAAACTTTATAATTTTAGAATCCATATTATGAGTTTCTTAGTCATAATGCAAGAACAGATTCATTTTCAGTATTGCACTTTTATCAACTTTTGATAGTGAAACCTTTTTAAATACAATATTTTAAACTTTTTGACTAAATGGAGACATCAAAAAATTTAAAATGAAACTTCCCAAGCTTCCACGGTACGCTTTCCATTGAATAAAACAGTAGTGTGTGTTGTACACAACTTCGAGTTTTAACACACACCACAACCAATCAAACTGGCGGTTATGAATAGTAATACCGAAATTTTGAAATAATATATATTTTATATTTTTAAATGGACTTCATTTTTGGATTCGGAATATCGAATTTAGACTAAGGTGAAATTTTGGTACTTTTCGGATAACTTTCATATTTTGATGAATAGTGAAAATTACTAAATTTTAATTAAAAACAACTTTTTTAATCAAAATAATTAATAGTGATAAATTATGAATTTGAGTGGTTTTAAAGTATATTTAGAATATATTTTTACAATTTAATATAATTTTGGTCATTAGACAAAATTTTACAATTAAACTGAACATAAACAAGTGTCAATCTTTTGATAGTTATTATCTCTTAAAAACACGCTTTTTGTTTTGACAGCGGGAATTAATTTTAAATTAATTTCTGCCACTTCTGTGTTTTGAATTTAGAAAAATGGATTCCATATTTGGAATCAGGATGTTCAAATTGTGTAAATAGGTAACTTTTATTTTTAGACATTTTGAATAATTACTGCGGTAAATATTTTATTTACCATGGTTAAGGGTAAATCCGGTAAATAAGGGTTAACAAAATAATATTATAATAATACTAAATTACCCTAAAACGTGTCTTAACCCTATTGGTTGATACATGATCGACCATGGGCATCTTTGGGTCGATTTTGGGACCCCATGGATCCACTTGTAAGTGATAATGACACTTTATTTTAATTAAGTTAAAATGAATACAAAAATGACACAAGCATATATCTTTTAGAAAAACAATTTTTACATAGGGTTATATATGTTGGATTTTAGATTATAAATATTCATTAGAAAGATAAAACGATTTCCTACATAATGATATTTTATTTATAATTTTTAGACATTAAATAATTTATTTTATTTATGACACAATGATGATGCAGTAATTACTATAATAGTGAAAAGTTAAACTAATTGATATTATAAATACCCAAATAAATATAATATGAAACTTTTAATGAATTAAACTAATTTTCTAGGATAATATGATATATCAGGATTGATTTAATTGACTTTGTTCGAAGTAATCAATCTGTTATGAGTTTCACAAAAATCAACTATTGAATAGTGTCAAAATTGACATAAAAGAGTTCTTAAAACAAATATTATATTATTAATTGATATTAAATTCTTAAAAATCTAAGTTTCGGCCAAAAGACTTATATCATTATAGTTTCATCATTAATGTACCACTTGGGGGTCTCTTGGATGTATATAGTATGTTTATTAACCATATTATATAAAAATACAAAGAGACATTGTAAACGTGAAACTAATTAACTTAGAGTTAATACTTAAAGATAAGGTTAATATAAGTACCCAAAACTGTCTAAATTCTATTGGTTGAGTGGTTTTCGACCTATCCCCACCTTAACCTTTTAATAATCAACTTTGGAGCCATTAGAAACCGAATATGAATTTATTATAAATTAATATTTCTAGCTTTTCCAAAGGTGCCCCACACCCCTCTTATAAAAGGGCACTCCTCCTTATCATTTCTTCCCACCTTCATAGCCTTTTTGTTCGGCCAAACTCTGCCCAAATAATCTCCCAACATCCCTCAATACAACCTAGAGGCCTTAGTTTGATCAGAAAGCCAACCTATGGAGCCCTTTTGATCAAATCAAAAGGAAGAACCCGAAGAAGAGGTAATGATTTCACCACCCTTCTCCAAGTTCATTTATTCTTCCACTTCTTCTTCCTTTGTTCTTACCATTCTAAAATAATAACTCCAGTATCTCACATATACTGTGATGTTATTATAAATATGGTACAACCATATTCAGTATTCTATCCACCTTTTGAATAACATGTCACCATACGTGCGTACGTACGGCTTACCGTCTCCACGTCGTGGTGTAATTGTTATTCAATATAATATTATTTGGATGGGTATAATAATGATGTGTAACTCATGTAAATAATAAATATAACATGTTAATGATTCTGTATATATGATATACCATCCATTTATATATTATTTTAATATCAAAAGAATGATATTGTCGCTCGTGCGTACGTACGGACTACCGTCTCCACGAACGCGATGAGATTCATTCTCCATCATATCCATTCAAGTATAATTATCATTTGATGATTTAAAAATGATTTTTAAGGACTAGATATCATTTTGGATATGAATAAGATACAACAACCATGGCTTATGTAACAAAACATATAAAAGAAAATGAATAAGTTACCTCCCGAAACGACGATAATTCTAAGATATTATTATCAAATCAATGTTAAAAGATCATATATGATATAATATTAATATATATGATTCTTGTATAATTTAATAACAACTATTTCACCATTATACAGGAGGTTAACCTACCCCAACCAAGGAAAAGTACAAGTTAAGGGTTATTTCACAATCTCTTCATTATCCGAGGTTGTTTATATGTAATAATCTACTGGGATCTCTTTATCATCCACATCCATGTTTCTTAAAAATGTATTTCAAAACATTTTTATTATTTACAAGAATATGGGTTAAAGTCATTTATATCCTTGTTTGACTTTTATAAGTGGTTTATAAAGGAATCTTTCCGTCATTTTCAAAACAAGGTCCTTTTTAACCTTTTCGACAGAATTAAGGTAAGAATGTTTTTTTTAACTTATACGGTGGGTGCGGCTATTTTCCGCCGTTATAAAATCTTCAAAGCTTACCTTACAAGCTTATAAGAATATTTTCAAAGAAAATGTTTTATTTTATATGGATCTTAAATTATCTCAAAATAAAAGGAGATATTTCATTAAAAAGAATTTTGATTTAATCTATGTCAACATCCTTTGATGGAATTTAAGATTATTTGAAGTTGATTTATTATGATACAAAACTTCTATATTGTATTGAAGGTTGTGTGATATGTTTGACTGTGGATGTGCTATTTTTATACCATTCATAGTTTATAGTGAATGTATTGACATTTCGTATGCTAGTTTTAATACGAATGTTTATGTTATGTTTAATCCTTTTCATATGGGAATGCATTGGACTTAATATGTGACGGGTGGAGCCCGCTATAGCTCCTCGATGCATCGGTAGGTCTCATGAGACAAACTAGTGTCTTGGCACAAGGCCTTGACAAAATCTTATTTGTAGTCTTGGCACGAGGCCTTGGCTATGTGGTTATGATAGTCTGGCATTATGCATTCCAACATTATGAAAGTGGTTATTGATTTTTGCATGTGATTATTCGATTAGTAGAATATCCATGTGAATAAATAAATGGAATTATTTCATTTTATTTATGTCATACCATGTTGAAAGTTCATATTTAAAAGGCTTTTGTTTTAGTTATACATTGCCTTAAATGTTTATTCTTATTTATGAAAGTTTCCGCTATATTGTTATCCTTACTGGGAATTTGAGCTCACCCCTTTTCTATGTTTTATTTTTCCCAGGAAGTGAAGAAGTAAATTATGAATGACCTGCAGGGATATTATGTGGGGATATGAGTGTGGATTATGGAGACATTATTTTATTGTAGTAGTTTGTCATTTTATGATGTAATGTAAAACTCATGAATATATCTAGTGTTTCCAAGGCTACTAAACCAATCGGTCTTTCGAGATTTGATCTTTCTTGTGATCATGCCAATGTTACGAAGTAATGCACCGACTCTGGGTAACTAGGGTCGGGGAGTTACATTCTATGTGCATTAATGATCCCCTAGTGATGTTTTAAATGGCTTGATTTGTAGTTTTGAACTCTTCTATGAAAAGTATATTGGTTAATCATGTATATCCAACTAAATAAATTGCGGCACTAGGATCAATCCTTCTATGATAACCCCTGTTAAAGAAGACGAGAATTGAAATCATGAAGTCTGTTAAATCTTATAAATATGAAAATACCGGCATGGCCCTACTTTGAGTTGATGGTAGTGGTTTGGTTATATCCTTTCACGGGCCGATTTCTTGGGGATGTGGGTGGGGATGGGATCCCCTGTTGTTATGGATTCAGTGGTTGTGAATTTTATGACTGGTTGGTTACTTGTCATATATCACGAATTGGGGTGGGATCCTATATTGTTGAGAGACCCTTTTGGCTCATGGATATTGGACACGAGGCTGTGTCTTGGGGTTTTCTTTGGTTGTTGTGAATTTATGAGAGAACCGGGTGTGGATGTTGTAGTTAATGATAGACTTTTTTCTATCATGGGCTTGTTCCTATGCATTCTAGTTGCCCAAGTAGGTGCAGAACTTATTTAAATATCACTACTGAACATGAAAACGAATGGGACAAATGGGTTTTGTTGGCGAGAGTTGTGACTTGAACTTGGGTGATGTTTGTGTTCTTCAGGATGGCTAAAAAAAACCTAACTTGGGAGAGTTCTTGTTACCTATATATATACTTTTAGTTTTTGTGTTTCTTATTCGCGCCCCACCCAAGTTGAGCACTTAGTGTCGAACACCTCCATTTTGTGGGGGAGGGTGTTTTTCCCAACACTTTTATTACTAGCTGGTTATTAGCTCCTTTCTGCTCCCTTTCCTGGATAGACCATGTATCTTCGGGCAGGCTATGATGGCCTAAAGTCCATATTTATCCCTTGAAGCTTCGGGTGGGGTAGTTCAGTTGTTATGGCCTAGGTGTGTGTGGGTAGATAGTTTCTAACGTTTATTTGGGATGAGGCCCATGTGTCTTCGGGCATGACAGTGGATCTTCTAGCCCGGTGTCTTCGGGTGTGATCGTGGTTGTTCTGGCCTAGGGGTTTGCGGGCATGGTTACTTGTGACAGTTGTGGCCCAGGTGTGTGCGGGTGGGGTTTGGGAGTGGGACTGTGTGAGGTTGTGGCCCATGTGTGTGCGTGCGGGGTGTGGCAGTGGGATTTCGGTGTGAATGGTGGGATCGATTCGATGTGTATGTTGTCTTCAATAACCAGTGGGAATGTGGCATGGGGTACCCAATCATCGATTTTCTCTTATTGTATATTTTACTTGACTTGAGTTGTTTGGGGAGTGTGCCTTGGTGAGGCTTGGGTGGATAGTTTACCTTGTTAGATGTTTGTTTGAATCTTTTTCTCACGGGACATTAGCACGTTCCCCCACATGTGCATGAGAGTCTTTGGTTTTCCCTATTGAGTGTACTTGTATGCTTACCCTACGTATATAAAACTATGTTCAAGTTTCCAGTAGGAATTCAGGGTCCGTGATGGTCCATACTAGGACCTTTGGGATATTTGCAGTTGTTGTTTTCTCTTCCATCATTGGTACTTTACCTTGTAGTCACTTTGTAGTTCGTGGTATTTACTTTTGGAACATGCTTATGGAAACGGTTTACTTTGGTCTTTACATTTCTTTTAGTTTTGGTGTTGTTGGGTTTTATTATCTTATATCCCGATCCTATAAAACATGAAGGGTAATGCCTTCCATTTGTGTGTAATTTCCATACCCTTGGTGCTAGTCGCCACTCCGGGACCTATAAAAGGCGGGTTTCTGGGGTCATTATCTCTCATTCATCTTAAATAAGGAAGGGCTTGGAAAATCTCCTGACCCTTCCATCATTTTGATGAAGGCGGGTCATGACATAATGAATCATTACTAATGGTTTTAGTATAATCTTTTATAATGGTCCCAAAATTTAAAATACATATATCAGTTGTTTGTAAAACTAATTTTATTGGTCTATACAAATTTCTTTCCAAACATTTTGTATATTTTTTCACATTTTTAGTGATTTTTTTTAATCACATAACAATGAATAAATAAAAAATACTTATAAATATTCATATTCATATTTTCCCTGTTATTATTCCAGAGAACATTATTTCACATTGGATAATTTATTAACATATAAATCATTGATTAAGGGATAAAAACCATCAAGGGGTATTTTGAATTACCAACATCAATGGATTTTCACGAAGTTCTTATAGTTATATCATTTTTTATATACCTATGTTTTGTAAAATGTTTGTATAGAACAACTATTGAAAATGTTTTACATATCAATTTATATTGGTCTTACTGATGATTGAGAAGCCAATGGTCCTCAAACCCTTGGTATTTCATATACCAACAGCTTTGAGGATATACCAACAATACCAAACCTTTGTTATTAGATTTATTAAAATAGTTCGTCCTCTTATTTTCATGTTTATTATCAATTATTAAAAGTTATTTTAAAATGGTGGATCATTTAATTACCTCATCTTCTCTCTCTATAGAGCCTTTTGTCTGGTATAAGAAAATCCCACCCTATTATATATCACTTATAATTTATTATCTATCAATACTTATTAAAATTACACTGTCATTTTAAATAATTTTCTATAAAAATGAAATGAAATTTGATCAAATCTGTTCAACATAAGAAATAATGTATTGTTCCCCTAAAATTATTTTGTCCAAATGATGTTGAGATGTAGTTAAAATTCCAAATATTGGATTATAATATCATAAATTTCATTCCCTCATATGATTCGTTTTTTATGTATTCACTAGTAGATAATTCTTCCCTCTGTTAACCCTAATGATGATTTCATCCACTATCATCCTATCCTCATCTCTAAAAAATTAGTGTATATTTATTTTATTTTATTCCTTTATCTTGTCCCCACAAAATTCATTCTGCTCAGTATTGTATTTGTTTATTGTCATCATTTTACCATTTTTGAGTTAACAATATCAGTTCAACCTATTGAGAAAAATCCAAACTTTTATTTGTTATAACCCAAAAATTTCTAGTGTCTCATTAAATGTAATGTTCTCAAGGCTTGCTAATAGGTCCCTTTAAATGTTATCAAAATATGATAAAAGATATTCTTCAGGTCCTATGTATCAAATCATTTACACAACACCATGTCTTCCATGTAACAAGTGTGGAATGTATGAATATCCACTCCCCCTTATGTCATTACTCCAACCAATAAAATTTATAGATACCATCAATGCTCTCATTTCTTTTCGATAGACAAAATGTTCATTAGATTGTTTGTAACATTATAGATATCAAATAATTGATTTTTTAATGCCTTCCAACAATACAGAGAAATCATAATAAACATAATTTATCCCTTATTATCTAATAAAAATCGTTTTATTCCCCATAAATAATTCCTTATGAATATCCTTTCAGGTATATATGATCTTACTGTGTATGTATTTTTTTATTTTATTAAATAGTTATTTTACTAAATCATTTATGATTAATATGAATAAAAAATGGATGGATGATAATCATTTGAAAAATAAGTAAGAAGATGTGGTTCATTAAATTTTCACCAGATTATGAATATACAACCTATAAAATACTTTATTAGGTGTTTACAATATTATTATTCAGGACATATTATTCTAGAGGTGTTATAGGATCACATTATCTATCATGGAATAGATAACATTTATAAATGCGACTATAAAAAATGTGTAAAACTAAATATATCTAGTCACTAGTATAAGATTTTGTTTTATGGATAATAATATATGATTAGAAGTGTGAACAATGATAATTATTTTATTGACGATATGGAGGTTGGTGTCATGATGGAGAATATTATATTGCATAAAAGAATATTAACATCACAATGACCCATAAATGTTTTTGAAGATATATTGTTGTGAAATGACACAAATGTATACTAGTTTTTGTTATATACATCATTTTAAACCATATCAATGAAATATAATGAAAATGTTTCCAAGGTATGGATTGACAACATTTTTACTGAACTGCACTCTAATTTGAATGATATGATCCAAAAATATAACAATCTTCCTCAACACACATATTGAACTAATCAAAATCTAAATTTTATTGGTATGACCTATTAAAGAATACATGATCATCTAAATTATTGTATATTATTTTTTAAATTACAATGAATCACTAAAAATAATTCCAAATGTACGGTGCTTCTCGATTCCAGAATGACGAATCAATTCCTTTTACATTTTTATGGTACTTTTAAAAATATCCAAAGATTATAATTTTATAGAGAAGTGAAGAAAACACAATCATATTTACATGGAATTTAGATAAAATATATTAATAGCTGATAAATTTTCACCTTTTAGACTATTTTCAGTGAAATAAAATTGTTAATGAGTATCCTAAATTCTGAAATGAGTCAATATACATTCATCACATACTATCTACTGAATGAGTAAATAATTTTTTTTCAAAGATGTACTCATACTATATGGATATTTATGTATTAAAATTATATAATTTAATCATGTTTATGAATGAAACAAAAATAAAATATGTTGTATCTGCATATATAATGAAAAAATGGTTATTGGTATTAATATTAATATAGAACCATTTATAATAAATTTGAAGTTATTGTTTGAATTAGTTGTTATGTTTTAATATTTTTATTGGAAATGAATATTTCATTTTGAATGTTATGTTTTTTGAGATGATAAATGATCTTTATTCTTATTTTAAAATTTTATGATATAGTATTAGATGAACTAAAGGATTTCCATTTTTTGAAAAATGTACACAAACAGTTAGGATATAAAATTCATCAAAGACTATGTTTAAAATACATTATATATTTATACCCTAAACATGTAAATACCAATATTATATGACATTATTAGATAAGATTATTGATGAATTTTTAATGACTTATTCACTATTAGGTGAAATTTCGTTTGAGAATGTAAAATACAACGAAATGTTGTTTGAGAACATAAAAACTAAAGGGAATTATTTGGGATAATACACTGGAAAATTTAGTAAATATACTAAATTTCATCAACAAAATATAATCCCAAAAAATGATTCTTTTTATTTTATTACAATTTTATTTAATAAAATTTTTATTACAATTTTATTTATATTTTTTCATTAATAAAAAAATATAAATATAACATTTACTAAAAAGGGAAAATTTACTTTTTTTTAAATAAACGACAAAAAAATATTTTTTCAGAACGTATATATAAATAATGAAGAGGTGACAATCAAGAACTGTTTTATTAAATATTATCATCATAATATATAATTATTGCAGTTAATTTCTTTATCTTTTTTACATGATACATAGGTTGTACATTATTATAAATATCATGAAGAAATAACATCATTGATAATGGTTTTTTAACCATTCCATAATATATTTATTGAAAAAATGAATATACAAAAAAATTCAATAATTTCTACTATAAGGATGGTGCACCAATATATTATTTTTTATTTTCATAAATGTATATCCTCATTATTGGACTAATTTATATTCAATATTTAGTATTTTCTATTTATAAAGGAATAAATGTTTTTTCCATTTTAAAATTATATTCCAATAACAACAGGAATACTTAATACTTAAAAAATTAGGAAACACATTGAATTTGTATTGGTAATTTTGAAAAATGACCCATAAGCCATTTCTAACACATAGGGATCATTTACATCTTAATATGATACATGGTGTGTTGAGTATGACATAAAATGTTTGTTTTCTCTTTAATGTAGTTGTTAGTTTTTTCAATGATCCATCAATCCACACTTCACTCATGGATAAAATTAAAATAATTATTAATATTTTATAACCTTTACATGATGATGATCCATAATACATTTAATATATTTATTTTTGTGAAAATACAGGATTGGATGTTCTTACACAAACCTCAAATCATGTGTTCAGCCAGAAATACCAACTTGTAATTATGATAGAAAAATTGAGAGTATATATAGAAAAATGTTTATAATAATTATTATATAGGTTACCAGTAATATAATCATCATACTAGAAGGATATATAATAAAAAAATCTAACCATTTATGTGATATTGTTCCTAAAAACATTCATTTTAGATTAATAAGAGACTTCTTCATGTGATGTCGATGTTATAGAAAAATTATTTTTAACAAAAATTAATTCATTTTTCAAATAAATCGTCCATGAAATAAATAATGAGTATTAATCTAAAAATAAATAGATATCACCGTAGTCTATCATATATGCATTTATTATGGAAAAAAATTATCAAATTTTTATTTTCATATATTATAATGTCTATGTTTTCCATATTGATATTCATAAATTTTTTTAATACAATTCACTTAATAAAATATTAAAAGCTCCAAATAAATATATTAATACAAACCCAACTGATGTATTGAACTTTTAATGCACTATGAAGTCCATTCACAACTTGAAAACATATTAATTTATGTAATTTAAATCACCATAAAATTCTTGTATAAAATGAGGATTCGAATATTTTAATAACATGTTTTAAAATATTATGCACATATATCCCATTTTGGGAACTCAATAACACATTCCAATATTCATGAAACAAACAATGTAAACTAGCTTGAATAAGGAATATTTAGTTCCAATTTTAACATACATGGAATGAAATCATCTAATTAAATTAATAATTTATGAAAATATCTAATAATATTTCACTCAATATAAGAAGAGTTTTTTATTTTTAAAACAATAAAAATATGGGTATGTTAAATGTGTGGGTATTCTCTTATCCCAACATCTATAATCTGAATAAATTGATTCATGTTATGTAATTATAGCCATGTATACCATTGATCTATATGTCGTCAAATAGACATGTATCCATTTATCACTGAAAAAGAAAATATACCTTGATGATGATGAAAAAAATTCATCATTTATATGGGATAACCTTAATAAAGACCCTGCATTGATGATCATTAATGTCGGTTATCCTTAATGAGAAAATAAATTATTATTGACCACTCATGCTCCACAATTATCATTTCATATTAATTTTGTGTATTGAGGGGAATATTCTACCTCCACATGTTATATTTTCATTTTCCTAGAAAACTATCAACCCAATCACCTATTGAGTGGTGTAATGAAATATTCAGGACGAGTGATTATGAGAATAGATTGTCCTATAAACATTATGCATACAGGTGTGTCCTTATATATTTTTATCTCTCTCTTTTTTAATGGTCCTTAGGAATTAGAATTTTTTTATGTATATCATGAATAAATAACTGGAATGTATTTGATAAACCACAGTTGTACAATTTACGGAGAATATAGATACATTAGGTATGTCGTAAGTGATGCATTATTAATTAATATGTTGGGGAGGGTTCATAAGACAAGGTATCATTTTTTAAAATATGATTCAAATTAAAAATAAATTTAACCTAATGAATATATTCATTATGTTTTTGAATCTTGAATATCAATATTTCATGGAATTTTTTATCATGATGTTTACGACTTTAACAATTTGTGAATGTTGCATCAAACATGGAAAAAAACAATTATAGATATTCACACACTAGACACTACTACTACATCTCATACCTTCCTAAAATACATCACCACCATATTATATCATCCAAGGACTATGAAATTCTATTAGACATAGACCTTCCTATCAAATGATCCCCATTTAGTATAATGAGTAGAATATTTTGTTGTCCACATGATTTGATACATCATCCACATCTAAGAACTGATGTCGTATCATCCATCACTCCCATGACTTTTCGGGGGAAATAAACAATGTCATCAAATGTATCCTTGATGCTGTAACGACCCAAAGTTTTTCAATGGAAAATTCTCTTCTTATATCTATGTCATAAAAACACATAATAATGAACTACTATGTGATAAGTGACCTTTAAACATTATTTTGTCACCCCTATGTTTGGAATTTTAAAAATCCAACATTCACGGTTGTGTTCATGATAGTTTTTGGAGTCTAATGAAAAAATAATAATTTTTTGGTGATTAGTAACCTACCCTTATGAAGAGTAATATGACCCTTATGAATATAAAATAATAGTAACATTACCTATGAATAATAAAATAAAATTTATACATCATAGAATGTGATAATTTGACCTTAGTAAACGTTTTTGGTATTTTATAAGTCATAAATAATTAATTAGAATTTATTAATTAATTTAAATGAATATTTATTTCCCTGAAATATATTCATAAATTATTTAATCAACGTCTAATAGTTTTTAGATAATTTTATAAGACCCTACATAATTTTTGAAAGAACTACAAAATCAGTTTTAATTTTAAAAACTGTTTTTTTAAATAAATTATGATTTTAATTAAATATTAAATTAATAATATTTAAAAATTATTTTTGAAAAATTGACTTCATTTTTTTATTCTACACGTCAAAAAATGGTTGGGGTAAAATTTTGGGATTTTTCTAAGATAGTTGAATTTTTGATGAATAGTATAATACATTAATTTATCATATAAATACATTTTAATTAAAACCCACTATTCATCACATCACAAGTGATGTAAGCACCCAAATCCAGAATTCAAAAGTCAAATTAACTATTCATAATCATCCAATACTCACTATTCCTTGTCTTAGGGGAAATTAATAAACTAATCAATTTTATATTAAGGAAACCCCTCTCCCCTCCACTATAAAAGCCACCCTTCACTCCCTCTTTTCCTCACACCTCTCAAGCTCCAAGCCTTCTCTAAATTCTACCCAAACACCTTCCCTAGAACATCCCCCACGTCCATGAGTTTCTGGTCTAATCAAAAGACCATGCTTATGACTTTAAGGAGGTTCTTAAGAGGAGGATTCTAAAGGTAATTTCTCTCTCTCTTCTCCTTTAATTTCCTTTCAAGTTCAAGTTCCTTTCTTGATCTCTCCCTACCTATCTTCATCAAAATTCTTTTTTAAATTCAGTATTATATATATACTGTTATATTATGATTCTAATGTTATATTATATCACCCCACACCCTTTCCCCCTTCCTTTTATTTTATTAAAGTGAATGTTGTTCATGTGGTGATAATTTATCAACTTCAAAAACGACATGCTATCTTTTTCCATTTCTACCTTCAAGTCTGGTCATGAAACCATTTTTATGGTTGAACCAGAATATATTTTATGTATTATGTTCTATTTTATGTTCTGGAAATAACCTATGGCCTTATTACTAAGTTAAATGTTAAAATGAGTTCATTGTGATCCAAAAACCGCACAAATTTACCCAAATAACCATCATTAAAATCTTATCCAATGATTCATCCATATGGATATAATATAACTCATTATAAAATCATTCAAGCTTCTGTAATATCATTAATTACATGTAATATCAATTCTGGATGTTTACCCATGATCTAACCAAACATCAATTTAAGAATACAAGTGGACCGCTCAAGAAAACCATAAAAACGAACATCCTCGAAAAATGTTTTTAAACTCTACAAGTCAACCAAAGGAACATAATATGAAATAATGAAACCATAATGAATCCTATTAATGTATAAAATGTTCTAGAATTTCTAATTAATGAATATAATGTCATTATACAAAACATTAAAGAGAAGGAGTCATTCGAGTACAATGTAAGGGGAAATCTCGAACCCAATTTTCTTCCATCGGGTTCTCCCTATTTCACTCCATTTTTGATATGGTTACTCCTGAAAGGTCTTTTGTTCATCATTTACATTAATTTTCTGGGATATACATGTTTTTCACTGGTTTTTATGTCCATCAAAATGTTTTCCAAAAGAACTCTTCTTTCAAGATCTCACATTTTACCTCTCATTCAAGGTTGATGGATCTTATATCAAGTATGTTGTTCCCGATTTCTTTTGGGAA
Organism: Viscum album; assembly: GCA_963277665.1. Taxonomy (NCBI): domain Eukaryota; kingdom Viridiplantae; phylum Streptophyta; class Magnoliopsida; order Santalales; family Viscaceae; genus Viscum; species Viscum album. Next base: position 695,263,006 of record OY728152.1, read on the forward strand.
CCCAAAGCTTATGAATGTGTTATTATGAGATGAAACCCATTACTTTACATGGGTTATTTATGTACATGTTTGATATGTGTTCTATGTGGCAAGCATGATAATGATAATGTTATTATGTGACGGGTGCGCCCAGAACTATGTAGCACAATATGAATGTTTAAATGTGACAGGTGCGCCCGGAATTATATTGTGCTCCAATGCATTGGGTAAAGTGATGAATCTCATGAGTAAATGTGAAATGATGCGTGAACATGATGCTAGATTTTTTCACAGGTATGTGTGGTAGTTAACCACTAATACATGATGTTTCATTTTTTATGGTTTGCCAGATTTCAAGTTTATTGTTTATGCTCCTCTCATGTTCAACATCTTCTTCCTATGTCATGATTATGCTCACACCATGCTATATTGATATTATCTATCCTCTTACTGGGCTTTTAGCTCACCCCTTTCGATGTATATCCTCAGGTGGCTACATGTACTAAGGAGGGGACAAGTGCTACTAAGAAGCTATAGAAGAAGAGATTAAATGAATTTTTATGCTTGATGTTGTACTTGTTATGTGTAGTACTAGTTTTCCCAAGACACTAAACCTCTGGATCCTCCATGTGTAATACTATTATGTTGTTTATATTTGAAATGATGTAATAGTAATGTATGAAAAGGCCGGGTCGCTATAGTTGGTATCAGAGGGAAGGTTTAGTTAATTTGGGAATTAGGAATAGTGAACCATAAAGAAAACCTCTAGCATGAGACTAAGTACAAACATGCACACAAGGATGTTTACCTAGGGATACCATATGTCATATTATTGGTATAATTGTTTAAATGAATAAGTTATTCATGACTTTTTTACTTATGTTTTGTTCTAACCTTTTCTATTTTAGAAAATGGTGGGAACTAGGAGAAATCAGGCTAGAAACTCTTGCGAAGGCCAATGCAACGATTGCTAGAACGACATCCCCAATGATTTTGGAGGTGGAGTTCAAAACTTCATGGCGATACTTACCCAATTATCTCGAGTTATGAATAATAACCATAATAATGGGGAATGTCCTCCTTCACCAAAGAGGGAGCAACTAGCTATCGAATGTTTTATGTGTCAACGACCACCGACGTTTTGTGAATCTTCCGATCCACTTGTTGCGGAACAGTGGGTCAACTCCATGGAGAAGATCTTTTCTGTTCTTCACTGTTCTAAGACAGATAAGGCGACTCTATCCATTTATCGTCTAGATGGAGAAGCTGATCAATGGTGGGATTCGATTAAGAACACTAAGCCAAGGGAGGAAATTGAAGAGTTGGAGTGGGAAGACATTAAGATAATGTTTCTTAATAAGTACTTCCCAAGAACTCTTCGCATGAAGATGGAGAAAGAATTAATAGAGCTCAAGAAAAAAGAAGGAGAATCTGTCACAACCTATGAAGAAAATTTCACAAGGCTCGCATGGTATGCTTCAAGTTTTTTTATTAACAATGATAGAAAAATTGATAGATTCTTTAGTGGATTAAAACCACATCTTCGAAATGCTATTTCAATTAGAGACTTTTGGAGTTATGAAGAAGTTGTTCGGTGTGATCTCAATGTGGAGATGGATTTTGGGGAATGGTCCCATGGCTATGGTGATAAGAAAAGGAAGATGGAGTTTCAAGCTGGTGGATCTAGTGATAAAGATGGGAAGAAAACACAACGACCCACCTGCCAAAAATGTGGGAAGATGCACAATGGGAACTGCCTCAAAGGGACAGGGAAATGCTTCATTTGTGGGAAATAAGGTCACCTAGCTCACAAGTGTCAAAGAGACATTAAAAGGAAGGATAACGTAGCCGATGAAAGGAGAGAACCACTCATGGTTCAATGCTACAACTGTAATGAGCTAGGGAATTATTCAAACCAGTGCACTAAACCTCAAGCTTTCGAGGGTAATTAGCACCAACAACCACCAAAGACAAAGGAACAAGGGAAGGCTTATTCCATCACTACCGCGGAAGTGGAACATGATAATGAAGTTGTACAAGGTACACTTCCTATTCACTCAAGAATTAAAAAGTATTATTTTATTCTGTTTCTATTCATTCCATTATATCTTTCAAGTTTTATAGAACTATAGAATCGAAGCCCCGAAACCTTGAAGTAGAGATATCTGTAAAAACACCATGTGGTGCAATCATTGCAACCCAAGTGTTTGATTCTTGTCTTGTTGACGAATGTGGGAAGATTCTTCCAGCAAATCTCATATTACTTCTCTTGGTGGAATTAGACACTATAATGGGAATGGATTGGCTACCGTTATTTAGAGCACATATCAACTGTCAGGAAAAGGAAATATATTTTCATATTCCGATCCATCCAATGCTCCTATACAAATGCAAGGAAGATCATGAATATCCTTTGAAAAATCCTTCAATGGTGTGGGTGATGATTCCCTATGAAGAAGCACCTCACCCAAATGTTTGAGTCAAAGGAAAGTTCCAACCTTGATGAAATGCCCATCGTAAGGGAACACATCGATGTATTTCCCGAAGAGTTACCTGGAATTCCCTCGGAATGTGAGGTAGAGTTCTCAATTGAACTCATACCCGGAGCTACTCCTATCACGATGTGCCCCTATAGGATGTCTCCTATCGAACTGGATGAGTTAAAGAAGCAGCTGCAAGAGCATCTGGACAAAGGGTTCATACGCCTTAGTGCATCACCTTGGGGTGCGCCAGTGCTCTTTGTAAAGAAGAAAGATGGCACCATGCGGCTGTGTATTGATTATCCGGAACTCAAAAAGATCACCATAAAGAACAAGTATCATCTCTCAAGGATTGATGACTTGTTCAACCAGTTAAGAGGAGCTCAATAATTCTCAAAGGTGGATCTTCATTCTGGATATCATCAAGTAAAGGTGAAGAAGGAAGATATTCAGAAGACTGCCTTCCATACAAGGAATGGGCAGTATGAGTTTTTGGTGATTCCCTTCGGACTTACTAATGCCCCTTGTAATCTTCATGTATTTGATGAATAGAGTATTTAGACATTACCTCAACAAATTTGTGGTAGTGTTTATCGATGATATTCTCATCTACTCCATGAGAAAGGAGAACATGAAGAACATCTAAGACTTGTGTTGGCGACATTGAGAAAGGAGATGTTGTATGCCAAGTTCAGAAAGTGTGACTTTTTGATGAATCAACTCACGTTATTGGGACATGTGATCACATGCGAGGGAATTTCTGTGGACCCTTCAAAGAAAAAGGCGATTGAAGAATGGCCCAGACCCTCTAGTGTCACATAAATCTGTAGTTTTCTTGGATTAGCTGGGTACTTCCGACGTTTTGGGAGAAACATCTCACGATTGTCATGCCCGCTAACTAAGTTAACAAGGAAAGGGGTGAAGTATGTATGGATGGAAGAATATGAGGGAAGCATCAAGGAGCTAAAGAGAAGGCTAATCACTGCACCTGTACTCAAACTACAAAAAAGTGGAAAAAGTTTTGTGATATACAGTGATGCTTCAACGAAAGGCTTGGGTTGTATACTCATGCAAAATGATAATGTGATAGCCTATGCCTCACGATAGATGAAGATCCATGACCAGAACTAGCCGACGCATGATCTAGAGCTGGCAGCCATGATTTTTTCCTTGAAAATCTGGAGGCACTACCTTTATGGTGAGAAGTGTGACATATACACCGACCACAAGAGAGTAAAGTATATATTCACACAAAAGGATCTCAACATGCGTCAAAGGAGATTGTTAGAGCTAATCAAGGATTACGATTGCTCTATTCACTATCATCCTGGAAAGGCGAACAAGGTAGCTGATGCTCTAAGCAGGAAAGAACCTGCTACTCTATCCATGTTGAGGATTGAGAAGGACCATATCTTCTTGGATATGCAAAGGATGGATTTGGGAATCGTAAGGGCAGGGGATACCTCCTACCTTGCCCAAATGATTGCGCAACCATCCATCTAACAGAAGATTAAGGAAGAACAAAGGGATGATGTGGAGATACAAAAGAGGGTGAATGCATTAAAGGAAGGGAAGCTGCAAGAGTTCCATATCGACGATGATGGTGTGATTTGGTTTGGAACGCAACCTTGTGTGCCTTCCTCACCCGGAATAAAGAAGGAGCTATTGGATAATGCACATAGCTCAACTTTCTCTATTCATCCTGGAAGTACAAAGATGTATCATGATCTCCGAGAACACTTCAGGTGGGATAACATGATGAAGGAGATTGAGGAATATATATCAAGGTTCTTGGTATGTCATCAAGTTAAAGCTGAGCGAAAAAAGTCCAAAGGTATGATGCAGCCATTGCCTATACCCATGTGGAAATCGGAAAATGTTACTATGGACTTTGTCATGGGTCTCCCGATAACTTCAAGAGGATATAATGCGATACGGGTTGTGGTTGACCAACTCACCAAGACTTCCCATTTTATCGATATTCGGGAAGACCTCTCACTTGAACAACTTACAGTGATAAATGTGAAGGAAGTAGTGATATTGCACGGTGTTCCGCTCTCGATTGTCTCTGACCGTGATCCAAGGTTCACTTCTAAATTCTGGAGGAGCCTTCAACATGCTTTTAGTACTGAATTAAATTTCAGCACGGCCTATCACCCCCAAAGTGATGGCCAGTCTGAAAGGACTATTTAGACACTTGAAGATATGTTAAGATCCTGCTCTCTTGAACTCAAAGGTGGTTGGGATAAGAATCTCCCATTGGTTGAGTTCTCATACAACAATAGCTTCCACTCGAGTATTCAGATGGCTCCGTATGAAGCTCTTTATGGGAAGCGATGTAGAACTCCAACCTGTTGGGATGAAGTTGTATAACGATAGCTACTTGGTCCCGATCTTGTTCAAGAGATGACAGAAAAGGTTCAAGTCATCCAGAAACACATAAAAGCTGCTCAAAGTCGGCAAAAGAGTTATGCTGACAATCGTCGAAGGGACTTGGAGTTCGACGTTGGAGATAAAGTCCCCCTTCGAATATCACCATAGAAGAGAGTCATGCGATTCGGGAAGAAAGGGAAGCTAAGCCCAAGGTACATTGGCCCCTTTGAGATCCTTGATCGTATAGGAGCCGTGGTCTATCGTCTGGCACTTCCACAGAATATGGCTCAAGTTCATGATGTGTTTCATGTATCACTACTGAGTAAGTACATACCAGACCCCTCACATGTACTAAACTCAGAGGTGGTACAACTGGATGATGATCTCTCCTATGAGGACTAGCCGGTGAAAATATTGGACCAAAGTGAAAAGGTTCTACACAACAAGACAAACCTCCTTGTCAAAGTGTTGTGGAGGAACCAAAAGATTGAGGAAGCAACTTGGGAACCGGAAGAGGCAATGACGGAGAAGTACCCTCACCTGTTTGTGTAAAGTGAAATTTCGGGGGTGAAATTTCTTAAGGGGGAAAGATTGTAATGACCCAAAGTTTTTCAATGGAAAATTCCCTTCTTTTATCTATGTCATAAGAACACAAAATAATGAACTACTAAGTGATAAGTGACCTTTAAACATAAGTTTGTCACCCCTGTGTTTGGAATTTTAAAAATCCAACCTTCACGGTTGTGTTCAACATAGAATTTGGAGTCGAATGAAACAAATTGTTTTTGCGTGAATAGTAACCTACCCTTATGAATAGTAATATGAACCTTTTGAATAGTAAATAAGATTAACAATACCTATGAATAATAAAATAAAATTTATACATCATACAAAGTGATAATTTGACCTTAGTAAACGTTTTTGATATTTTATAAGTCATAAATATTTAATTATAATCTATTAATTAATTTAAATGAATATTTATTTCCCTGAAATATATTAATAAATTATTTAATCAATGTATAATAGTTTTTAGATAATTTTATAAGACCCTACATAATTTTTGAAAGAACTACAAAATCATTTTTAATTTTAAAAACTATTTTTTTAAGTAAATTATGATTTTAATTAAATATTAAATTAAAAATATTTAAAAAATTATTTTTCAAAAATGGACTCCATTTTTGGATTCTACACATCAAAAAATATTTGGGGTAATATTTTGGGATTTTTCTGAGATACTTGAATTTTTGATGAATAGTAGAATACATTAATTTATCATATACATACATTTTAATTAAAACCCACTATTCCTGACATCACAAGTGATGTAAGCACCAAAATCCCGAATTCACAAGTCAAATTTACTATTCTTAGTCATCCAAGACTCACTATTCCTTGTCTTAGGTGAGATTAATAAACTAATCAATTTTATATTAAGGAAACCCCTCTCCCCTCCACTATAAAAGCCACCCTTCACTCCCTCTTTTCCTCACACCTCTCAAGCTCCAAGCCTTCTCTAAATTCTACCCAATCACCGTCCCTAGCTCATCCCGCAAGTCCAAGAGATTCTGGTCTCATCAAAAGACCAAGATTAGGCCTTTAAGGAAGTTCTTAAGAGGAGGATTCTAAAGGTAATTTCTCTCTCTCTATCTTCTCCTTTAATTTCCTTTCAAGTTCAAGTTCCTTTCTTGATCTCTCCCTACCTATCGTCGTCCTAATTGTTCTGTAAGTCTAGTATTATATATATACTGAAATATTATGATTCTAAAGTTATATTATATAACCCCAAACCCTTTCCCCCTTCCTTTTATTTTTTTAAAGAGAATGTTGTTCATGTGGTGATAATTTATCACCTTCAAAAACGACATGCTATCTTTTTCCATTTCTACCTTCAAATCTGGCCATGAAACCATTTTTAGGGTTGAACCATAATATTTTATATGTATTATGTTCTATTTTAAGTTCTGTAAATAACCTATGGACTTATTACTATGTTAAATGTTAAAAAGAGGTCTTTGTGATCCAAAAACCGCACAAATTTACCCAAATAACCATCATTAAAATCTTATCTAATGATTCATCCACATGGATATAATATAACTCATTATAAAATAATTAGAGATTCTTTAATATCATTAATTACATGTAATATCAATTATGGATGTTTACCCATGATCTAACCAAACATCAATTTAAGAATACAAGTGGACCGCTCAAGAAAAACATAAAAACAAACATCCTCGAAAAATGTTTTTAAATTCTATAAGTCATCCAAAGGAACATAATATGAAATAATGAAACCATAATGAACCATATTAATGTATAAAAGGTTCTGTAATTTCTAATTAATGAATATAATGTCATTATACAGGACATTAATGAGAAGGAGTCATTCGAGTACAAGGTAAGGGAAAATCTTGAACCCAATTTTTTTCCTTCGGGTTCTCCATCTTTCACTCCATTTTTGATATGGTTACTCCAGAAAGGTCTTTTGTTCATCATTTCCTTTACCTTTCTGGGATATACATGTTTTTCACTGGTTTTTATGTCCATCAAAATTTTTTCCAAAAGAACTCTTCTTTCAAGATCTCACATTTAACCTCTCATTCAAGGTTGATGGTTCTTATATCAAGTATGTTGTTCCCTTTTTCTTTTGGGAACCCAAAGATTATGAATGTGTTATTATGAGTTGAAACCCATTCCTTTCCATGGGTTATTTATGTACATGTTTGATATGTGTTCTATGTGGAAGTCATGATAATGATAATGTTATGATGTGACGGGTGCGCCTGGAATTATATAGCTCTCCAATGCATTGGTTAAACTGATGTATCTCATGAGTAAATGTGAAATGATGCATGAACATGATGATATATTTGTTCACCAGTATGTGTGGTAGTTAACCACTAAGACATGATGTTTCATTTTTTATGCTTTTCCACATTTCAAGTTTATTGTTTATGCTCCTCTCATGTTCAAGATCTTCTTCCTATGTCATGATTATACTCACCCCATGCTATATTGTTCTTATCTATCCTCTTACTGGGATTTTAGCTCACCCCTTTTTATGTATATCTTTAGGTGGCAACATGGACTAAGGAGGGGAGAAGTGCTACTAAGAATCTATAGAAGAATAGATTAAATGAATTTTTATGCTTGATGTTGTACTTGTTATGTATAGTCCTAGTTGGCCCAAGACACTAAACCTCTTGATCCTCCATGTGTAATACTATTATGTTGTTTATATTTGAAATGATGTAATAGTAATGTAAGAAAAGGCCGGGTCTCTATAGATGCCATCAACATCATAGGAAATAGTCCACCCTCCCACCAATGCAATATCAGGGATTAGTTTAAAATCACAAAAAGACATTTCAATTTGAAATTTGGAGTTTTTTTATTTGAATTTAGGTTTTCTTATGGTTAAGTCCATCGTGAGGGCTCCCACTTAACCATGACACATGTTATTTACAAAAACATTAAAAAAAATCATATATGAGAAAAAATCATTAATTGATAAATAATATTTTAATTTCATGATATAATCATTTTTTAATAAATATAAAAAATGTAATATTTTTACATAAATATATTATAATGTAACATAATTTGCTATATTTATAAATAAAAATGCATCAAATATTAAATTAGTTGGATCTATTATATTAAAAAAAGTCAAAATCAATTATATTACACCTTAATTTTATCAATTATGATTTCGAATAAATATTTTTATGATATTAAAATATATTATATTATAATAAAAAAATTTATTGGATTTAGTTATAATTTATTTAATATAATGTATAAATAGAAATGATTCTGAGTAGTATATTTATATTTAAATCATTTAAAATACCTATCTATATAATATAAGATACATTTCAATAATAATGAAGAACACATTTAATTGTATATTAATATTATCAATAAATATTGTAGTTGATTAAATTAATATAGTTCATGTAAAATAATGTATCTTTCCAATATAAGTAAATATTATTTGTGATTTCAGAAACAAAATTTATTTATAATTATTTATGTTTATAATATTAAAATAATAATTGATATGGTAAATTTTAACTAATTTGTAATGAATTAATTTGATAAAAAAACTAGATGTAAAGGTTTGTTTTTTGTACCCAGCATTGACATGTTTTTCTTGTTTTTTTTATATAGAACCATGTAAAAAATAGATTTATGTAAAATTTAATTTAAAAATGATCCATAAGACTTAATTTGGTCAAACCACATTGAAACATAAAATGAAAAAAATACAGAAAACAATAGGGAGGAGATATAGTACTTAATATAATGACAACACTGAAATTATTCAACAATGGTATGTGGACTTGTATGGTGTACACATAATGACACGTAGAGACGCATGCTATGGATCACTAGAATTCATCATTTCTATGTGTTTCTATAATTTCAGTGATCTTGGTATTTGGTTGAAAAAAGATGCATTGGTCGATCATGATGAAGAATATAGGGTATGTGATGAAGGTTCTATATGATGTTTCCAAACCAGTTTCTATACCACATCATTTTGTGTTACAATTCCATAGATTCCGAGTAACACTCCGAGCTTCCATGATACGCCTCTTTTTCGATAATTCAATAGCTTGCATTTTAAGCAAGTTCGAGTTCTAAAACACCGCGAATAATCAAATTAGCCGTTATGAATAGTAATAATCAATTTTTAAAATTATAGAAATTTTATATTTCAAAATGGACTTCATTTTTGTATTCTTAATATCAAAATTATCCTAAGTTGAATTTTTTGTAATTTTCTGAGAACATTCAATTTTTTATGAATTGTGAAAAATACCTAATAAAAATTTTTTTAATCATAATAATTTATAGTAATAAATTATACTATTGAGTGGTTTTAAAGTATAATTATAATATATTTTTACAATTATATCCAATGATGGTCATTAGAATTAATTTCACTTTGATATTTGACATAAACAATTGTCAATCTTTTGATATATATTATTTCTAAAAACACGCTATTTGTTGTGACAGTAGGAAGTAATTATGAAATTAATTAATGAAACTTATATGTTTGGAATTTTGTAAAATAGAAATCATTTTTGAAATCGTAATATCAATTATATATTAGGGTGAAAATTTGGCATTGTTATGAAAAACTTCAATTTTTGATGAATAGTGAAACCACTAAGTGGTAGTTAAAAACTGATTTTTCATTTAAATGAAACATTACCACTTCTATGATTTTATATTAAAAACCACAACATACATGGTTTAAATTAGGAAGATAAATGTGGTTCAATGGGATTAAAACAATTTTTGGTGAATAATAACTTTTACGTTTAATTAATAACGATTAAAGGTAATAAGTGTAATTTAAGGTAAAGATAATTGTATAATAATATTAAATGACATTTACACTTGTCCTACACCTATTGTATGAGTCATGGCCGACCAATACAATCCATGGGTCAACTTCGGGACCCCATGGAGCCACTTTGGTAGGAAAATGACATTAAAAACTTTTTATTTAATGTTAAAATAAAAATGTCACAAAGAAGAGTTATTTTACTAAAACAATTTTTAAATGGGATTATACAAGTAATTTTTTGAATATAAATATTAATTATAAATACAAAAATATTTCCAACATCATGATATTTTTTTTATAATTTTTAAACAATAAATAAATTATATTATTTATGACACCATGATGATGCAGTGATAAACTCATTAATTAACAATTTAAATAAAATGAAAAGATAATGTAAAATCTAAGGCTTACACTTGTAAAAACCCTATTGGATGAGTATATTTCTAACCCTTATCACCTTATACTCAAAATATATCATTGTGGGACTTTTATAATAAGAAAAGCATTTCATAGTAATGTAACATTTCAATCATTCCAAGAGTGCCCCTCCTCTCCTCATATAAAAGCCCCCACCTCTACCACCTTATTCTCACTTTCAATCAATTTGTCTTGGACAAACTCTGCCCAAATACTCTCCCAACTTCCCTCTATTACTCCTAGACCCCTCAATTTGGGCAGAACCCTTCCCAAGGAAGCCTTTGGCTCAAATAAAAAAGAGTTACCCGATTTTTAGGTAATGTCATCTCTAATATTGTTTTGTTTTATTTTGCTTCTCCAACCCCATAAACTTTTTTATTCCTTTATTTTGTAAGAAAAAAAATATATAAAATATACTAGGATTTTTTTATGATATGTATTTAGTTTACACTTAAACACACCTTCGTCTAATGGTTAAAGAGCATACAATATCTGTGGGTGGCGAAATACTGCCTCACGAAACAATGATTGTTCAATATTCCTTTAAAACCTTTAATGGTGGCCATTATCATGACAATATTTTCATATATGATATATATATTATGTTTATGTTTTCCTTATGCTTCTTTATTTCTCATTTTTTGCATACATTATGATTTCTATTATGGGTAAACGCGGTAATTTCATTTCAGGAAGTGCAGACTACCACCCTCTCAAAGTAATTTGAATCATTAATGCCATATGTGGGATGTATAAAGGATGGAGTAAATGGTATTATAAATTATATTATATTGGAATTATATTATACATTATATAATTATAACTACATCCCATTAAATATGAAATAGAAATGAAAGTAGCGTTCATGCATACATATGGCTTACCGTCTCCATGAACGGTACATTTCATTTCTTACCTCTAAATGTTATGTAATATTATAAATGCATGTATACATTGGATATATATGTTATATATGATATCTAAATCATTAATATAATTCTGGATATAATGGATATTTCACCACATGAACAACTTGTAATTATAAGAAGTATATTTTTTACTCAAGTACAAAAGATCGAAAAAACAACTGTTATTAACATAAATAAATAAATAGTTTTCATAACATGGTAATAAGTGATATAAAAGAAATAATGAACATGAAAAAGTTTCTTAAGAAAATATAAATTAACTCTAGTTTATTATTCAGGAGATTAAAGAACGATCGAGTCAAGTCGGACACGAGGTAAGGGAACTTCTTAACCCAATTTCTTTTCTTTGGGTTAATAACCTACTTTGAAATTATGTCATGATATTATTGTGTCCAATCTTGTATATGTACTTTATTTATGTGTACTTATAGTGAATACACATAATAGATCTACTTTATTTAAAAATAATAATCTTTGTAAGGGTCTTCGTGTCAATCTCCTTTCATTGAGGCGTATTTTGTTTTATACACAACTTTCTTTTATACAGTTTATAAACCCCTTTGACATTGACTTTTATTCGAAAAAGAATATTTTTTTACAAAGCATTTTACTAAACGACAAACGGAATGTTTTTGTCTTATGTATGCGGCGACAAGGACTTATCTGCCGCCATGACCATTATTTGTGTTTCGGCTTCCCCTACAAGCCATAACTTTTTTTAATGAAAAATAAATACAATGTTTTAACTTTCTTTTATTTTAGTATTGAAAATGGTCTTGAAAGTGTTTTTATTATATCAATGTGTTGTATTGATATCTTGTTATTGAAATGTGGAAATGTTATGTTTTCTTTATGCATGTTTTATGTGATACGATTATGTTATATGATATGTTCAAACCTATTCATATGGGGAATGCATTGGACATAATAAGTGATGGGTGGTACCCGCTACAGCTCCTTGATGCATCGGTAGGTCTCTTGAGACAAACTAGTGTCTTGGCACGAGGCCTTGACAAAATCTTATTGTAGACTTGGCACGAGGCCTTGGATACATGGTTATGATAGTATGGCATTATGCATTCCATCATTATGAAAGTGGTTATTGATATTTCATGTGATTATTCGACTAGTAGAATATCCATGTGAGAAAGTAAATGGAATTATTTCATTTTAGTTTTCCCATATTATTCTAATGTTCCAGTTTAAAATGCTTTTTTTTGTTATAAATTTCCTTAAATTTTAATGTTTATTCATGAATGATTCTACTATATTGTTATCCTTACTAAGCATCTGAGCTCACCCCTTTCAATATTTTAATTTTTCCAGGATGTGAAGAAGTATATAATGAATGACCTGTAGGGATAATATAAGGGGATATGAAGAGAAGATGTTGTAGTTTTGTTTTACTTAATGATGTAATGTAAGAATTATGAATGTATCTAGTGTTTCCAAGTCTACTAAACTAATCAGTCTTTCGAGACATGACCGTTTGTGATCATGACAATGTTATGAAGTAATGCACCGACTCTGGGTAACTAGGGTCGGGGCATTACAGTTGGTATCAGAGGAAGTATAGTACTAACCTTGGAAGCTAGATTTAGATATACTCTGATTAGAGCACATACTCCAAAGATAGACTTCGAGGATTAGTATAGAAGAAATTCCTAAAATTTTGGTATTATAGAGATGTTGTGTGTTTTCCGAGCAATACATCCCTATCTGAATACGAGTAGGTAGAGGCGGCTCTGGCATAGATGTACCAAGGGGTAAACCCGAAAACACTGCTTTGAGTTAGACTCGAACGGGAACTGGTTCACGACAACGGGCCTTGCTGCACTCCTTGTTACGACACTATTGGGGGATATGCTTAGGATAATTCTCATTTTCATTACAAACCACTATGAAGGTTTTTGAGTATATACTTCCTCAAATAAAACATTTTTATGGATCATATCCATAAATAGTTCAAATAATGTTAAGTATTTTTCAAGAATGGAATTATGTATTTTGATTCATAAACAAATCTAGTTTATTCAATTGTTTAGAAATGAGGCCTAGTGGAAGGAATTGAAACCGTATCATTGCACGCACTCCGTGTAGGGATTTCCCTCCTGCTCAAGATAATTATTGTGGATCTGGAGATACAACTAGTGTTGATCAACTTATTACCATACTAGGACAACTCACTCAGGTTATGAATAATAAACTTACTCGTATGGAGCACCCTGATCCGCAACGTGGAGGATCAAGTATAGACCGCTTTATGAGGCAACAACCACCAACATTCAAATGGGGTAAAAATCCATTGGTAGCTGAGCAATGGATAAACTCCTTAGAGAAAATATAACAGACCTTGGTGAGTAGCGAAGGGGAGAAGGTTGTCAGGGCAGTCTACCGCCTCATTGGAGATGCCGATCAATGGTGGTCGCTGATTCAAAACACAATGGAAGATGACGAAGTATCAAGTATGGAATGGAGAGAGTTCAAAGATCTTTTCATAGTTTAATAGTTTCCACATGACCATCGAGCAGATATGGAAAGGCAATTTCTGATTCTAAGGCAGAAGGAGGATGAGATTGTCGCAAAGTATGAGGCTAACTTTACAAGGTTAGTGAGGCATACTGCAGATTATATATGTAACCCAAGAAGTAAGATTGATTGTTTCTTTGATGGGTTAAAACCATTTCTTCATCGAGCTTTACTATCACAATCCTTCTCATCTTACGAAGATATTGTCTCGTGTGTAATCATGACAGAAAAGGAATTCTCTAAGTCTTATGAAAATAACGTAAAGCAAGAGAAGAAGAGAACAGTGGAACAAGAGAAAAATAAAGGGAAAAAGGAAAATAAGGATTTTCCATTATGTGCTAATTGTGGGAAGAATCACCCCGATACTTGCCTAAAAAGAATGGGAGTTTGTAATAAATGTGGAGAAAAAGGTCACCAGGCGCTTGATTGCAAGGGAAAGAAAGAGGCTATCAATATTGAATACTACAATTATAGCGAAATGGGAAATTATACAATTTAATTTCATAAGCGTCCGGGAAACTTACCTTAGAAAATACAATGGGATCAAGGAAAATCTTATGTTGTGACAACAGTTGAAGCGGAATAATTAATGTATTTGTACTTTTGGACTCATGGATTATATTCTGGTTATAAAGATAATGTGATATATATATAAGGATTGTACTCCAGTACTTTTTGATTTCATTAAAGATTAAATATGATGAAGGTAATCATATTTTTAGTATGTGACAACAAGAAAAACTGTACTTTGTTTGGCGAATATGATTTTACAATTGATTTGGGAATTTAAAGACCTTTTAGAAAAAGTCTGGACATAGGTATTTTGGATAACTCTAATGGTTGGAATGGATTAAGTTGATATTTGGATAGTGTTGTTTAAGGTAAAAACATTTCTGAAGATTATTTTTGGAATATTATAATACTATAGTTTTAGGAAAAGGGCAAGATGCAGGTTGGGGGATAACCCGTCGCATCGGACAATGCTTCAGGAATCGAACCCACAACCATAGTGTGACAGACCTTTATTACCTACCACTAGCCAACCAGAAGTCCCTAGTTATTACAAAATATTTTTACTAATCTAAATGGTATGTTTTAATATTTAGAACCTTATACAATTAGGATAAATAAAATATTTTTGAGTTCTATTAACTTTTATAGTGAAAGATGGGTTTATGGTAAAAAAAATTATTAAAGAATGAATGTCTACATGACAAGTATGTATATTCCCTTACGTTCATATTAAATCTCTTAAATAAATTCCTCAACCTTATAAAATGTAACTTAAAACAAAAACGTTGATGGTTAACTTTTCCAACTGGGGATTCAATGACTGTTTAACCAATCACAAGTTTGTGATTTTCATATGGGTAACATTCTCCTAATCCAGTTTTCTACGACTCTCCATCAGACCTTGATGCTTTTTTTTTCTTCCATATTCATATTTTCATAGAATCCTAGTATGGGCTATCTCGGGTGACCTTTTTACTTATCTTTCATTCTTTTAATGTTATATTCTTATTAACCCTATTTCCGATGTGGGTTTTCCACAAAGGTATTTTCTATTTTCAACCTTTTATTTTCAAAGAAAAATTTCAAATTGCGAGGACACAATTTATTGAAGGAGGGGAGAATGTAACACCCCGAGCTTTCATGATACGCCTCTCTTTCAATAATGTAATAGCTTGCATTGTACGCAAGTTCGAGTTCTAAAACACCGCGACTAATCAAAGTAGCCTTTATGAATAGTAATAACAAATTTATAAAATTATAGAAATTTTATATTTCAAAATGTACTTCATTTTTTTATTTATAATATCTAAATTATCGTAAGTTTATTTTTTTGTAATTTTCTGAGAACATTCAATTTTTTATGAATAGTAAAAAATACATACAAACAATTTTTTTAATAAAAATAATTTATAGTGATAAATTATACTATTTAGTGTTTTTAAAGTATAATTGGAATATTTTTTTACCATTATATCCAATGGTGGTCATTAGAATTAATTTCAATTTGATATTGGACATAAACAATTGTCAATCTTTTGATATATACTGTTTCTAAAAAACGCGCTATTTGTTGTGACATTGGGAATTAATTATGAATTTAATTAATGAAACTATATGTTTGGAATTTTTTAAAATAGTCATAATTTTTGAATTCGGAATATCAATTATAGCTTAGGGTTAAATTTTGGCATTGTTCTGAAAAACATCAATTTTTGATGAATTGTGAAACCACTAAGTGGTAGTTAAAAAACTGATTTTTCATTTAAATGAAACATTACAAATTATGTGATTTTATTTTCAAAAATCCTACATACATGGTCTTCATTAGGATGTTAAATGTGGTTCAATGGGATTAAAATAATTTTTGGTGAATATTAACTTTTAACTTTAATTAATCACGATTAAATGTAATTAGTGTAATTAAAGATAATGATAATGTAATAATTGTATGAAATGACCATTAAACTTATCCTAACCCTATTGGATGAGTCATTGACGACCAAGACAATCCATGGGTCAACTTGGGGACCCCATGGATCCACTTTGGTAGGAAAATGACATTGAAAACTTTTTATTTAATGTTAAAATAAAAATGTCACAAACAAGAGTTGTTTTGCTAAAAAAAATTCAAATGGTGTTATAAAAATATTATTTTTGACTATAAATATAATTATTAGAAAGATAAAATTATTTCTTACAGCATGATATTTTTTTTATAATTTTTAGACATTAAAGAAATTAAATTTTATATGACACCATGATGATGCAGCGATTACCTCATTAATTAACGATTTAAATAAAATGAAAATATAATGTAAAATATAAGGATTAAACTTTTCAAAAACCTATTGTATGAGTATATTTTGTACCCTTATCACCTTAGCCTAGAAATATATCAATTTGGGACCTTTAGAAACCGAAAATAATTTCATAATAATGTAACATTACAATCATTCCAAGAGTGCCCCTCCTCTCCTCTAATAAAAGGCCCCCACCTCTACCACCTTATTCACACATTCAATCAATTTGGATCAGCCCAACTCTTCCCAAATACTCTCCCAACTTCCCTCTATTACTCCTATAAGCCTCAATTTGGTATGAACTCTTCCCAAGGAAGCCATTGGCTCAAATCAAAAAGAGTTTCCCGATTTTAAGATAATGTCTTCTCTAATGTTGTTTTGTTTTATTTTGCTTCTCCAACCCCTTAAACTCTTTTTATTCATTTATTTTGTAACAAAACCAGTATCTAAAATATACTAGGATGTTGTTATGATAAGTATTTTCTTTACACTTACACACACCTTCGTCTAATGGTAAAAGAACATATTGTTTCTGTGGGTGTCGAAATACTGGCTCACGAAACGATGATTGGTCAATATTCCTTTAACACCTCTAATGGTGGCCATTTTGATGACCCTATTTTCATATATGATATATATATTATTTTTATGTTTTCTTTATGCTTCTGTATTTCTCATTTGTGGCATAAATTATGATTTCCATTATGGGTAAACGCGATAATTTCATTTTTGGAAGTGCGGACTACCGCCCCCTCAAAGTGATTTGAATCGTTAAGGCCATATGTGGGATGTATAAAGGATTGAGTAAATTGTAATATAAATTATATTATATTGGAATTATATTATAAATTTATATAATTATAACTTCATCCCATTAAATACGAAATAGAAATGAAAGCAGCATTCATGCGTACGTACGACTTACCATCTCCATGAACGATGCATTTCATTTATTACCTCTAAATGTTATGTAATATTATAAATTCATGTATACACTGGATATATATGTTATATATGATATCTAAATCATGAATATAATTCTGGATATAATGGATATTTCACCACATGAACAACTTGTAATTATAAGAAGTATATTTTTGACTCAAGTACTAAAGATCGACAAAACGACTGTTATTAACATAAATAATTACATAATGTTCATAAAATGGTAATAAGTGATATAAATGAAATAATAAACATGAAAAAGGTTCTTAAAAAAATATAAATTAACTCTAGTATATTATTCAGGAGATTAATGAACGATCGTGTCAAGTTGGATACGAGGTAAGGGAACTTCTTAACCCAATTTCTATTCTTTGGGTTAATAACCTACATTCAAATTATGTCATGATATTATTATGTTCTATCTTGTATTTGTACTTTATTTATGTGTACTTATATTTAATACACATAATAGTTCTACTTTATTTAAAAAAAATGATCTTTGTATGGGTCTTCGTCTCAATCTCCTTTCATTGAGGCAAATTTTGTTTTATACACAACTTTCTTTTATACGGTTTATAAACCCCTTTAATTTTACTTTTATTCAAAAAGGAATCTTTTTTACAAAGCGTTTTACTAAACGAAAAAAGGAATTTTTTTGTCTTACATATGGGGTGACAACGACTTCTCCACCACCATGACCATTATTTGTGTTTCGGCTTCCTCTACAAGCCATAACTTTTTTTAATGAAAAATAAATACAAATTTTATCTTTCTTTTATTTTGGTATTGAAAATTATTTTGAAAGTGTTTATATTATATCAATGTGTTTTATTGATATCTTGTGATTGAAAGTGGAAATGTTATGTTTCCTTTATGCATGTTTTATGTGATACAATTATGTTATATGATTTGTTTAAACCTATTCATATCAGGAATGCATTGGACTAAATAACTGATGGGTGGAGCCCGCTACAGCTCCTCGATGCATCGGTAGTTCTCATGAGACAAACTAGTGTCTTAGCACGAGGCCTTGACAAAATCTTATTGTAGACATGGCATGAGGCCTTGGCTACGTGGTTATGATTGCCTGGCATTATGCATTCCATCATTATGAAAGTGGTTATTGATATTTCATGTGATTATTCGACTAGTAGAATATCCATGTGAGTAAGTAAATGGAATTATTTCATTTTACTTTTTCCATATTATGCTAATATTCAAGTTTAAAAGGCTTTTGTTTTAGTTATAAATGGCCTTAAATGTTAATTTTTATTCATGAAAGCTTCTGCTATATTGTTATCCTTACTGAGCATCTGAGATCACCCCTTTCAGTGTTTTAATTTTTCTAGGATGTGAAGAAGTATATTATGAATGACCTACAGGGTTAATATAAGGGGATATGAAGAGAATATTTTGTATTTTTGTCTTACATTATGATGTAATGTAAGACTTATGAATGTATCTAGTGTTTCCAAGGCTATTAAAATAATCAGCCTTTTGAGAATTTATCTTTTCTGATCATGCCAATGTTATGATGTAATGCACTGACTCTGGGTAACTGGGGTTGGGGAGTTACATGACGGCCCATGAAATTCATGTTTTCATATGCCGTCGTAGGTTTCCCCAGACTCTTAGATGACTTTATATGCTGCACCATCGACAATGCATATTAGGATAGAGAGAGAGAATATTTATATGATAGTTGCTGACATTTCTCGGATAACCTTATATGGCGCCTCATCAAAAAGACAACATGTCAAGGTAGGGGGAAGATAGTTATGACAATCACAACCCATTATCAGTCTAACAACCATGGTACCCAATCAAAAATTCCTACCTTTGTCACCACACATTCTACGTAACAC
Source organism: Viscum album (assembly GCA_963277665.1). Lineage (NCBI taxonomy): Eukaryota > Viridiplantae > Streptophyta > Magnoliopsida > Santalales > Viscaceae > Viscum > Viscum album. The sequence continues at coordinate 695,282,713 of OY728152.1, forward strand.
AATACCGCATAAAGACCTCCTACTATAATTGTCACCTCCATAACCTGTCATGACGCCCCATCCCATATTCCTATCATGACAGAAAGGGGGAAAATGTATATTTTCATCACCTCCCTTTCATAGAAAACCATCAATGGTTCCCCATCAACAATGCCTACACCGGTCACCACCCTTTAATAAGATACCTTCCCCTATGTCCCTCTAATGCCCCGAGCCTGCTCTTTCGAACTCGGTGTATGAAAATGCTTTGTAATTTTTTTAAAAGATTATTTCCAATTACACAACAATTTAATCAAATGAGGATATTTTAATGGTATAGGTTCTGGAGAAATGATACATGCTAAAAAAATATGAGTTATAGAAAAAATTAAAATGAAAAAAAGATCATCTCCGCTTTCGTGCACGCTACAACAAAGACAATCAACACTTGATTCCAAGCTGACATGTGAAAAACATTTCGAAATTGTAGGGTGTGAACAAAAGGTTCCCAGTAATGTGTTTTAAAAACATTTGATAAGTCCTTCTTTAAAAATATCACTTTGATAATACAATTGAAATGATCAACTAGAAATACATTTATAAAATAATGGATTAAAAAATAATAATAATAATACCTCGAAAGCACTTTTAAAATTAAACCACTGATATTTTTTGGAAATTATTAAGAAAAATTCATGAAAACAAAACATCATTTTGTGGCAACATAATTCGTCTAATGTTGTCATGGTCCTACCCACATAGCGAAGAATGGGTTCACTCCCAAAAGACCGTCTATTATTACAATGAACAAGCACCAATATTTTTTTAAAATGTTTAACATTATCATTACACACACATATATATATATACTAGTATTGTTCGATATAGTTTTTATGTTTAATCATGTCAACGAATTAAAATTCCCATCCATACCTATATAAATATATACTCCATTTTATCATTTCCATGTTTGGGTTCTTCCCATACTTTTATCGGCTAGACCATACAAATAATTATTATTTCATTCACGAATAACCATTGATACTCATATAAAAAATTAAATTTTCTTAGCTGAACCATATTAATTAATAAATTTCTATACATAAAAATATATAAAGGAAAACATTTAAAACAATTTCTATGATATCCATGTCATTATTAATTTTGGGACAAATCCTAACAAAAAATTAAATTTAAACATGAACTTATTATAACTATTTTGAGTGTCGATGTATTCCTAACACATCGTCGTTATACATTCAATTTAAACGCCCATAGTTTTGGTAAATCATGAGGACATGTTATGAACAATTTTTAGAAATTATTTATATCCTTTGACGATATTATTATAAACATGATATTAATAAATTCATCCATAAATATATATAAACCCATTTGAAAACTCCACTTATGAATATATATATATATATATATTCATAACTTTTATAATATATATTCATATAAAAATATTATAACAAATATAATTTTTTGAAAAAACATAAATAAATATTAAACCCTTAACATGAGAAAAGTAAAATAATATTTAAATAAATGAAATCCTTTACCCACTTGTAATATATAATCAAATTACACATATGTATTATTTTTCAATTAAACTCACTTTGAAGATGGATTTTAATACAATTATAATTCTAAAAAAGTATAATTATTTGAAATAAAATTTTCTAAAACTCATTACAAAAATATTATTTCAAAATAAGTACCTAAATATTTCTCTTATATGAGAATATTCATATGGAATTGCAAAAAAAGTATTTGAAGATAGGTAATACCTTATAAACAATTTATACCATTTCCATATAGAATAAATAAACAACATACCAAACTTATACCAAAGTAATTTTAGTATGAAACCCCTTACTAAATTTTATCATTGTTTACAAAAACATGTTGATTTAGTTTGGAAGAAATCCATAAGTAAACATTGAAGAAGAAAATAAAATAAAATATAAAATCCCTTACTCATTATTTGAAGATTAAGACTTATTTTTATTCCTGTTACACTACATCAAATGATACTATCACCTTTTTTACAACTTTCGCACCATAAAAAAAATAAAAAGAAAAATCCAAACAGCATTACTCCCTTATGCCTCGATACACAATGTAGTGTGGAGGCCAACTAATACACTAATATATAATTCCAAATCTCACCGTGCAATTATAAATATTTTATTTCAACTTGAATTGACAAATATATATATATTATAGAAACATATAACACCAAAGTATTAACTTAAAATATTGAGGTAGAAAATTCAATGAACTAATCCCATTTAAATTGTCACGACCCCCTCCCACCAATGATGTCCCTCCTGAGCTGCCTCCCACCAAAGATGCCCCTCCTGTCCTGGAAATGTTGAAAGTGAGATAATGACCCCCTAGTCCTGCATCCAGTAGTCCCAGGTGTGGCGACTAGCACCAAGGGTATGAGTTTTCACAAATATAGGAGGCATTAACCTTTTTATTATTTTTTATCAGGAAATAGGATGAATCAAACATGAAAAGAAAAAGGAACATGTAAATGAATATAAACCCAAAACCAATCCCATATGAATGTTTTATAAAATACTGAAATAAACGTACAATTGTAAGAAATGCACGATAGTAAGAAACAAAAAAATATAATGCATAAACTGCAACCAGAAAAACTCCAACGCCCAACTTGAATGGTCTCGCATTGTCCCTAAAGTCCTCCTAAAAACCTATAAGTAAATGTACGCTGATAATTCAAGTATACATAGTAGGAAAACCTAAAGATATCATGCACTAGTGGGTAGACGTCCTAATTCCTCATGAGAAAATAGAAGGAACCAAATCATAGAATGGAATATATCCACCCAACCATACTAGCCACACTCACCAAATATAGAAAGTCAATAGAGTAGTATAGTAATATTATCGAAGTGTGTGTACTATGCACCACCTTCCCACTGAGTATTGCTCAATCCATCATGCCAAACACTTTGATGCTACCCCCTCTTCATGAGCTACTATCACATCCTTGCAATATGAAGCTCGAGCTTGTGTCGTAACCTTTCCATACAAAGCTCATTGTATCCTGCTTACACTCAATCATCAGCCATAACCACATCTCTTCCCGAAGGCACCTAGGAACCCCATCAAATATCATCTCGAAGACACCTAGGATCATATCACATACTCATCCCAGTGACTCTTGGGAAACATCTGTCATATCCTATCTGAAGGATCTAGAGCTATAGAGCCTTGAAGAGGATGCACAAGGAAGAACAATAACCATCCATCCTTTAGATGTTTGAGAATCCCACCCCCATCCCACTGGTGTTCGGCACATAGTTCTCAACATGGTTGGGGTGCGTAATGAAACATAAAACGTACAAATTTATATAATTATATCAACCACGCAACCGATATTAATGCTTCTATATAAAAGATCTGAGCACATGCCTCGACCCTGCTACCTCGAAATTATGCACACAATAAACAATCCCAAACCCAATTACACTTTTCATGTTTCAACAGTTTTTGTTTATTTGTTCCTTAACTACGGAGAAAATAACAACAACCAAACCAGATTAATCGTTTGTAAAACATATACCAGCAATCCAAAAATAATTATAGTGAAAACACAAGAAACATAATAACATTTTCTTTCATCAGCCAATAAATTCCATTGATATTCCATATTTAATCAACTAAAATTCCCCACAATTCATTAGTTAACACTTCCACTTTTATTCATATTCACAACCCATCCTTGCAGCCCTATTTCCAACCACCATAACCAAAAATACATCAGAAACAATACCCATACCACATCATCATCTCTTTGATAATATTTACAGCATCTCTGCTTCCCATTACAACCATATCATACAAGAAAACCCACAACCAAGCCAACCGTAGCCCCGCTACTCACTCATTCCACAAAAACCCATGAAACATCCCTTCAAATAATAATCCCCAACCTGCATCCACAAAAAATTCATTATTTCATTAATTTAATAGGGGTGATCAAACAAGGGTTCTAGGTATCCATTTAATCAGACAAATTTACATGATTAACCAATTTCAATGTTTTATGAAGATCCATCCACAAAAAAAATCCAGAAAATTAGGGAAACATTAAATTTCACAAGCAACAGCCCCCAACGACTGTGATTTTTAGTAGGCATAATCCCATGAAATGCGCAACATAATCAATGGATAATCATTGATGGAAATAAAACTACAATATCAACAACAATTTCCCAAACCCATTATTTAACCCGTCGTTATCTTTATTTACTGGTTTAACTGTAACTCACGAAAACAAGAGGATACCCACCCCGCTTGATGAAGAAAAGAGAAATTGATGATAGTAAGATCCATACATGAATAGGTTTTGATTTCTTTCTGGTAGAACAACCACCACAATGATTTCAATCACTCCTCGGGACAACTACGTCCCCCCGTGGACGCTGCAACACATCCTCACTAACAACCAAAAAAGAGTCCATTAAGGTTTAAGGTGTAACTTATCATAGCATTGCAAGGAGGAATAGAAAGGGGATGTCGTCGAAAGAATAAGAATGGTGTAGAACGTACCATTTAGATTATGTTCATTGAATAGAATCCTTCCCGTCAAATATCAGTAATAGACTTTGTAGGAAACTGTGAATAGGAAGTCGAAGAAGAGGGAAATGAAAGATGTGCATGATATTCGCCTCATCGACATGATCCCGCTTCCCCCGAAAGATCGACGATCGGATTCCAGATGAAGAATATAGGAGGAAGGCCTCTAGGTCATCTGGGGGGTGTCACTGTGCAGAGAAGAAGAGGGTTCTGTAAATAACATGTGCCCATCTCCTATATAAGCAATGAAATGGTAAAATAGTACACAACGTGTATTAATGAATACACAACGTGTCCGTAAAAATATTATGTTGTTTTACATGACATGTCACGCAGTTTCCATGCATTTAATGATAATAAATACTTCAATATATAATAGGTTTTTTATTGACCTGAGATATGAGTCATAAAAAGGTATTCATCATTGGTCTTAAAATGACCGTCATAATTTCAGGGTTATGTTTCTGTTGTCGGTACGTAAAACTGAGGTCACAGAAAGATGTAATGGACTAAATATGGCTTTGACAACCATAAATAATAATAATAATATTATATTATTATTATTATTTCATTTCATTCAAAATTTATCTCTCCAATCTCTTTAAGATTCATGCACAATGTCCTCTCAAATTTGTTGCGCATCACCCCATTCCACCATGATTGATTTCATTATTTATTTTATTGCTTTAAATTTTAAATCATTATCTCCATTAAACTCTTTCTCTCTCCAATATGAATCTTCCATTCACGATTTCATATCCCACTTCACCAAAAGTGGCGCCTCACATTGCCTTTACTCCATTATAAATTCAATGATATTATTAATAAAATTAATATTAATAACACCCTTATTTAATGTTCTAATTTAATCCCATTAAATTATTTTATCATGGTTATTCTCATATTAAATTAAAACCATTCCATTTAATTAATCACACACTAAAGGACACCATTACAGTTATGATTTAATATAATATTAATAAATCATCATTCAATTTCATCAACGGGTCGCCATCATTATCATTAATTATTATTATTATCATTAACTCCCATTATTATATTATAAATACTCCCAGAATATCTTCTCATGATATTCACGCACGTGTTGGGAACCCATTCATTCAAAATTATCTTATTATTATTTTTTATAATCTATTAAATGAATATTATGATAATTATTATAATATTCAAATATACAAGTTGGATACACCAATAAGGGGTTCCACCCAATGCAATTTAATTCTTTTATAATTTATTATGTGTGCCTCGTATATTATATTTTATTCCTATATAATTTATTCCATGTGCCTCCCATTATATGCCTATTACTCACATATTTTATTGTTTTATAAATCAAAATGAAACCATGCACCTCCCATCAATGAATTAAATACATTCAAATTTATTTATTTTATTTCACAATTATTAAATAAAAACCATTTAATTTAATTAACACCAAATATTTTCACCCCACCCTTATTAATTATTATTAACACAAATTATTATTATAACATGTTTCATGTTTGACCACATCCAATTTTTACAAAGTAATGGACTAGAGAGGTCTAGAACATTACATCAGATACGTCTCAAAACATTCTCGTCCTCCAGAATTAAAAACCAACCCATAAAAAGGGGAAATGTCCAAACAACCACCCCACAAGATACCTCTCAGGGCTATCGTTATAATAGGAATCCAACCACTATCCTAATTATATGAGTTAGGGAATTCCTTCCCCCATGTCAACATATTATCTGCTTTAGGCGGCACTGACTCGCTTGAACAGGTTTAATTGCTTCCACATTAATGCGTATCGATTATTTATTAGTTACTCCTACACCCATAATTTAGGATTTATCATACACACACTGCCCCAAACACCACACAAAACAAGAAACATGTTTCCCCAACACATGGATTGGGAATTCCTTCTCCCATTTCAAGATATTATCCGCATTGGGTAGCACTGACTCACCTGCACGTGTTTAATCGCATCAACATTAATGCATATTGATTAGGGATCAGGTCCTCCTCTCCCCACATGTTAGGAATCTTCAAACAAATGTAAAGGTAAAAGGGAAACAACAAATAATTTTAGATTCCTAATAAAGTAGTTCAAAGCCCACAGTATGGGTGAGAATTAGTTTCCACAAAGGAGTGTGATGGTCCTGAATTAAAAAAACATAAACGAGAAAATTTAAGTAAAACTGGAAACATCTATCTCGATCTTAGGCCTTGCTAGGCTTGCCGCTTCTGTTTTCGTGAAATTGTCCACGTCCCACTCCTCTTCCTCTCTATTGATGTTCACTTCCACGACCACGTCCCATTTGGTGTCCTTGAGGAACTCGCTGTGGTTGGCCACCACCTGCTCCAGCTCCCCTTGGAAGGATTGGATCATGTTGCTTCTAGAAGGGTTAGGCTGGAAGCTGGTACTGGGGCTGGGGCTGAACCTGTTCAGTCCCTCCATACTGAGTCGGAAAAGGGAAATGTCTACAAAGATTCCCATGATTACCTCATGAAAAGAACCTCAGTCCCTGGCCTATAGAAAATAGGTAGAAATTGTCATATTTTTATGGGACCGGCTGAAGTATGCTCCCTACCGGTCGAAACATAGAAGGTCTTGTTGCTGGAGATCTACTTCTAACCAAATCCTTCTTAGAAAAACATAGGGGACTCCTCTCTCATGGAGGACCTTCTTGTGAGTGCATCCTCTCGATTATCATCACCTTCTTCTATAATTATAGGTACATAGGTAAGTTGAAATGGGTCACCGCGCACCGAATAGAGGGGTGAAGTTCCTCTTCTAATTGTCTGGCTCGAGAATCCTCATCTGGAAAGTGATTCGTGAAAAACTGAGGAGATCCTTGAACATGACCCCTAGTTCCCGCACTAAAATGATTCCTTATTGGAGAGAAAACTACTCTTACCTCTTATCGGCATTCCACATTGAGGAAAGAAATTCCTCATAGAACTCCTTCTCGAAGTTGTCCCATATAAAATATGTCTCCTTCCCCTCCCCAAGGTAAATCATCCACCACTGATGCGCCGCTCCTCATAATTGGCTTACTGCTAGAAGAACCTAGTACTCTTATGGAACCTTGATTAGCCAAAAGGTGATCTCTAGTTCCTACAAACCACTCTATGATTCCATATCTGATGTGATGCCAGCATACTTCGTCATTCTATGTCGCTGGAAAGCACGAAACATGTGTTGCCACAAGTTGTATTCCTCCTCTCGGTCAATCCTCAATTGATCGACCATCTGAATCTACTGGGCCACGACTGTTCGAGTCGCCTAGGAATGAAGTCAAGGTTCCATAGGGATATGGTAATCAAAGAACTCCTAATTCCAAGTAGCAAGGATATTTTATCAATGTTTCATTTTATTATTTTATTATGATTTCATTCCCAAACCACCCAAATCAATTAAAACACAAATCATGATGTTGCATATACCTTTTCTAGAGTCTCTACCCTGCAATAAATGTAGTCTTACAATGTCGTTCAGTAATATTAGAGTCATTGCATCAGATCACGGGGGGGGGGGGGGAAATCCCGTGTCCTAGTCGGTCTTCCCTGGGGTATGTCACGCACCATGATCAGCCAACACTATTACCCTACCATCCCATGCAATCTTCACAGTTCCAAACTCCAGATTCCATCATATCTCCCAACCATCACCTCTGATACCATTCTGTCACGACCCCTTGGAACCAAAGATGCCCCTCTAGAGCTGGAAACGGTGAAAGGGAGATAATGACCCCTGATTCCCGCCTCCAGTAGGCCCCAGAGTGGAGACTAGCACAAAGGGTATGATTTTTCACAAATATGAGAGGCATTACATTTTTTATTATTTAAGTCCGAGAAATAATAGGAATCAAACACCAAAATAAGAAGGAACATGTAAATGAAAATAAACCCAAAACCGAACCCATATGCATGTTTTATACAATACTAAAAAAAATGTAAATGTATAAGAAATTCTCCAAAGTACGATTCCAAAAAATGAAAGAAAAAACTAAAAAAAGGAAAACTCCAACGCTGAAATAGCAACATCTTGCAGGGTCCCTGAAGTCCTCCTGAAATCCTGAAAGTAAAAATAGGGTGATCATACAAGTATACTCAGTAGGAAAACCTAAAGCTCTCATGCACAGGTGGGGAGACATCATAATGTCCCATGAGAAAATAGAAGGAACCAAATCCTTGCAACGAATCTATCCACCCAACCATACCAACCACACTCACCAAATATCACAAGGCAATAGATAAGTATAGTAATATTATCAAATTATGAGTACCTCACACCATCTTCCCCCTGAATACTGCTGAATCCCTCACGCCTACTGCTCTAATGATCCCTCTCTTACTGAGCTAGTGCCACAACCTGGACATACGAAACTCAATCTAGTGCTACAACCTAGCCATACGAAGCTTGTAGTATCCCACCGACACTCAATCCTCATCCATAACCACATATCATCCCGAAGACACCAAGGATCCACATCACATCTCATCTCGAAGAAACCTATGAAAATATCACATCCTCATCCCGAAGGCTCTTTGGAAACATCTGTTGTAGCCTTCCTGATGCATATTGGGAAATAGAACCTGGAAGAGGGAGAACATGGAAGAAAAGTTACTAGCCATCATTTAAATGTTTGAGAATCTCACACCCCATCCCATGGGTGTTCGGTAGTAAGTGCTAAACATGGGTGGGGTTCATAAGGAATCATAAAACCTACAAATTTATATAATTATATCAACCACTCAAACAATCCTAAGGCTTCAACAGAAATGATCTGAGAACATGCCTCGACACTGCTACCTCGAATGTATGCACACAATAAATAGCTCCAACCCCCATTATTGTTTTCATGATTCAACATTTTTAGTATATCGGTTCCTTAACTACCACGAAACAAACAACAACAAAACCAGATCAATCGTTCGTAAAACATATCCCTGCCATCAACAAATAATGTTAGGGAAAACACAAGCAACACAATACCATTTAAATTTATCAAACAATAAAATTCCTTTTATTTTCTATATTTAATCTACTACAATGCCCCGAAATTAAATAGTTATCTCTTCCACTTATATTCATATGATAGCCCATCCCTGCAGCCCTACTGCCAACCACCATAACCACAAACACATTAGAAACAATACTTGTACCACATCATCATCCCTACGTTACCATTTATCACAGCACCACTGCCCATCAAAACAATATCATACACGCCAAACCATAACCAACCCAACCACAATCCCACATCTCACGTGTTCCACAAAAACTCACGAAACACCCCTTCATGTAATTAATCCCCAACCAGCATCCACAAAAAATTCATTCATTCATTTAGTTTAACAGGGATGATCATGAAAGGGTTCTAGGTATTCATTTAATCATCCAACTTTACATGATTAACCAATTTCCACATTCTATGAAATTCCATCCAAAAATATTCTAGAAAAATAGGGTAACATTTAATTGTGCATGAAAATGCCACCAACGACCGTGATTTTCAGAAGGCATAAGCCTATTCAATTCACAACATAATCAAAGGATATGCATTGATGTAAATAAAATAACAATATCCAAAAAATTTCCCACAACCCATTCTTTAAATATTTATTATCTTTTTTTCTAGATCAATCATATATCACGAAAAAAGAGGATGACCACACTTAATGATGCACAAAAAGGAGAGAGTTGAAGGTCAGATCCCTACTTGAATAGGTTTTGATGTCCTACTGTTATAAAAACCACCACGAGGATTTTGATCACTCCTCTTAACGACAATGTCCTCTAGTGGATGATGCGGCACATCTGTAGTAATATCCAAGATAGACTCTATTATGATTTATGGTGTCATTTGGCATAGCATGGAAAGGAGGAACAGAAATAGGAGATCGAAGAAGTAATAAGAATGGGGTAGAATGTACCATTTAGATGATGATCGTTGAAGATATTCATTACCATCATATATCAGCTATCTCCTCGGTAGGAAACTGTTAAGAGGAAGTCAAAGAAGAGGTAAATGAATGAGGTGCACGATGTTCACCTAGTAGACATGATCCCACAACCACCGATAGATCGACAATCGGAGTCCGGATGATGAAGATAGTAGGAATGCATCTGGGTCATCCGGGGGTGCCTCCATGTAGAGATGAAGTGGGGTCCACAAATAAAATGTGATCCTCTATTATATAGGCGATGAAAAGGTAAAATAGTACAGATTGTGTATTAATGAATACATGACGCGACCGTAAAACTGTCATGTTGTTTGACGGGTTAAGAAATGACACGTCAAGAATATTCCATGAGTTTAATGATAATAATAACTTCAATTAATAATATTTGTTTTATTGACCTGAGACATGAGTCATAAAAAGGTATTCATCATTGGTATTAAAATGACCGCCATAATTTCAGGGTTATGCTTCCTCAGTTTGTAAAACTGAGGTCGCACGAAGAAGTTACGAATGAATTATGGTTTTGAAAACCTTAAATAATAATAATTTTATTATATTATTATTATTATATCATTTCATGGAAAATTTCTCTCCCCAATCACACTTAAGATTCATGCACAAAGTCCTCTCCAATTTGGTGTGCATCACCCAATTTCACCTTGATTGATTTCATTATTTATTCTATTGCTTTAAATAATAAATATTTATTTCCATTAAACACTTTCTCTCCCCAATCTAACTTTTATATTCCCAATTTCTTCTCCCACTCCTCCAAAAGTGGTGCCTCCCCTTGCCTTTACTGTATTATCACTTCAATGTTATTATTAATAATATTAATATTAATAACACCCAGCATTAATGTCTAAGGGTCGTTCTAACACAAAGAATATAAAATATAATATATCGACGTGCACTCCACTATTTTCAGAGATGGTTTTATATGTTCCTCTAATTTTTAGTTTCATTTCTATTGTTCTTTCCATAACGTGTCTGCTTTTATCAGATATAAAATATGATAACTACCTAATCATCATTGTTGTGTTTCTCGATGGTCTCCCAGTCGTTTTATTATCAATATCAGTGGGTTGAATGAGTTAGTTTTTGTGTTTCAAAGATGTAGTATGGTATTTGTATAAATAATGTGTTTACTATTTATTTATTTGTGTTCAGAAATTTATGTATTTTATTGCATCATGGAATCATAGAAAAATCATACAACTTAATTTTAAACATGGGGGGTTACAACCCCAATGATAACTGCTACCACGGTCACTACCCTCTATCATCTCCCATTCTCATTAGATCTTCCCTAGAAACCCATTGACAACACTTACCATGCTAGATGGTGGAATATGGAAATTTATGTATGTGGGTGTTTATGTATGTGTCATTTTTATATTCATTTTTTGTGTCATGTTATGTGTGTGTGTGTTAATTTTTGTATGTTTTTTTATTTATTTGAGAGTATGTATATGTGCATAGGTGTGTATGAGATTTATTGTGTATGTTATACATATGTGTACATGTTTGATTATGTGTATTTATATGTGAGTAAATATATATATATATATATATGAATATATATATATATGTATAAGTGTATGTGTATGTTTATACAGAATTTGTATTGTATGTGTGTGTATGTAATCATATGTATGTATTTCGGTATGTGAATTTTTATGTTTTTTTGTATTTTCATGAAAATTTGATTGGATATGTATGTGTATATGTATGAGTATGTGTATTTATATAAATGAATGTTTATGTATGTGTGCATGTATATATATTTATATGTGTGTCTTTATGTTTATGTACAAGTTTAAGTACATGTGTATGTTAATGTTGTATGTGAATATATATTAATTTGTATAGATGTGTATGTATGCGCATACACAGTTATGTAATTGTGTCGATTTCATTATAGATGAAAATGCATGTGTATGTGGATGCAGATTCATTTGTATGTGTATGTACATGTGTATGTGTATTAGTATTATCATGTTTATAGGAATTTTTTTATGTTTTATGTCTATGTATGTACGTATATGTAATGATATGACTATATGTGCATGTATGGGTATGTAACTGTATGTATTATTATGTGTACATACATGTATGTGTATGATTATATACTAATCCCTATGTGTATGCATTTTTGTTTTCCATTGTGCATGTCTGTATATTGTGAATGTATGTGTACAACTAAATTAATGTCTACGCATGTGTGTACATGTTTTTCTTCTTATTTATTTAAATTTATTTATTGGTTTTTAATATGGCTACATTTTTAGTACTTTCAAAAATTTATTCATTTTTTTGTTTAATAATATAGTATTTATGTAATATATTAAAATTTTGATATTTATTTATACATGGATATATAAATATTTATTCGTATAAATAATAACATATTAACAAATATTACATATTATAAACGTTAATAACATGTTATATATTCTATATACATTAAATTGAATGCATACTTGAATAATTCTCTGTAATAATAATATTTATTTATTTATTTTTATTCAATTTTATATGTTTTAAATAAATTTAATTAATGCTTTGCATTAGCATTTTTTGAAAAGTTTCCAATTTATTTCTATGAATGTAATAATTTTTAAAATTATTTCTTAAATTTCATGCATTTTCAAATATTATAAATTTTAAATATTATGGAAATGTAGTCATTTATTAAAATTTATACATGGTCATTGAATAAGATTCAAAATTTCAATATGTTTTAAATTTATATGATTAATAATATTTCATTTTTATTTATTATGTTTTAATGTTTCTAATATGTTTGAAATCCATACAACTGATTCCTATATGTCTATCTCCAACCGACACAATTTTTCCATGAAATTGAATTCCAAAAAAATGCATCCCTATCATTATTTATGTGTTTATTTAAACAAAACCAAAAAATAAGATGTGATTCATGATGATTGGTTATGAAGAATGGGGTCATTGAAGGTCATTATTTTCCATCTTGTCAGTGCATTCCGTCGAGAGATGGTGAGGGTTGGATTTAAAAGTTAGAGCGAGGATCACTATTGGTCTCATGCAGTAGTTTTTAAGGGAGGTTGCGAACACGTGGGATGGAAGGATTGTGGATGTAGGAGGGGCAGCAAATCATCATGTCATGAACTAGCCTAGGTCAACCCTGAACGGATATGTGGCATGGATTGATGGGTGTTACCAATCCCCAAGGGATGGAAAATAGACTCGTACATCATCATAGTACAACATGGGAACATTGTTTCCCAATAAAATAAATAAAACCAATCAAAAAAAATGCAATAGATTACCAATATATGAGGAAACCTAACAGAACATAATTTATACAAGGTCTATACATTGTTATTGAATGCTTTCATGGGAATACTCAATTTAAATTATTTTAAAATGGTATGAAAATAAAATAGAGGAAAATTGTATTCCATTATTCATTAGTGAAGCAGATAATCCAATCCAAGAAAAGCTATACCATCAAGTAGACGAGATTATAACACATGAATTGAACCCGATTGCGAAAATGATTATGGAGAAGGTGAATGGTATTGTGTATCTATTCTCAACGTATTCTTCTTAAATCCCCAGATGTAAAATATACTACATTTGTACTGTATCATGGATTTTATGGGTGAAATGAAGTTAACATGTATTTATCATGATAAAAATACCAAACTCTTTCAGATCATGAAGGTTGAATCATAGAAGGAGACATGGAAGAGTAATGATATTCAGCTTGATATCCCCTTCCCATCTTCTCACTTGAATAAGTGTAGGCTTCACCATCCAATGTTTTTATTATTAATGATGATGCAGCTATCTTCAAAAGATGTTCTTTATGATAGGGGCATTCATTACATTATCATCTAGGTTGCATTATCAAATCATGCAAGATAATGGTCCATTATTTTAGGGATCAACCAGTGGATGAATCTAAGGCATTATTAATTGGAATAATGTTCTCCTAATGATGGAAAAATTAAATCATGGAATCATACATTATTGTAATTATTAATAGAATTAAGGAATCATAGAGTGGCCATTAATTCCTCAGTATAGTTTTTAGGTATGTTCAGTCAATTTTCAACACTACTAGAAACTTGTCCCATACCAGCAGACCTATACCAACAGTTATGGAGAAACTATTGTTATAACTACGATAAAGTGACCATATAACAAGAGTTTGGCATATACCATTGGTATGAGAACTATAATCTTACCCAATAACAATTGTTTTGGAAAATCATTTGGAATAGATCATCACTATTCAAAAGTTTTTATAAAACCCATTGGTATGTATTCAATAAAAAGACATTATACAAAGAGTTTCTCCAAAACCATTGTTATAAGTGATGGTTATACCAACAGTTTTTTTAAAAATTTCGGTATATCTTAAATCAAATGAACCTATACTAATTTTTTTTCTAAAACAATTGGTAAATGTCCCTAAATTCAAAATACATAATCCATCG
Source organism: Viscum album (assembly GCA_963277665.1). Classification (NCBI taxonomy): domain Eukaryota; kingdom Viridiplantae; phylum Streptophyta; class Magnoliopsida; order Santalales; family Viscaceae; genus Viscum; species Viscum album. Next base: position 695,297,779 of record OY728152.1, read on the forward strand.
GTTTGTAAAGCCAATGGTATAGAATTATAACAATGGTTTTGAAAACAGTTTGTATCAGTATTCATTTTTTATTGAGTTATTTTATCAGTTAACACTGAATACATAAAAAAATAAATTTAAAGATACCTATACATATATATGACATGACATTGACAATATAATTTTTATAGATTTTATGAAACAACATGGTCTTTTTTGAATTTCATATATCAATAGTTTTGTAAACATTGTATAGATCTCGACTATAAAAATAGTTTCCCAAAACCAATTATATATGTCTATACCAAATACATACAATGTAACAACACCCTAATCAAATGGTTCAACATATACTAATGGTTTTGTGTCCTATACTAATGGTTCCAAACCATTTTAATAGGAATTTTTACAATACTTTATCCAGTTATTTTCATGTTCATTATCCGTTGTTAATATGGATTGTAATAGGGTGGATCATTGTATTTCATATTCAAGTATCTCTAGAGAGCCAATTGTTTTATAGGAGGAAAACCCTACTTGTTTTATGTCACGTATAATTTTGACCTATGTTCATTTATTAAAATGATTTTTTTTTAAATATTCCCTAAATTACAAATTAAATTTTAACATACAAGTTCAACCTATAATATAATTTTTTGTATATCTAAAATAAATGTTTCCCAATGATATTGAGTTAAACTAAGAATTACAATTATGGTACTATCCTCACCAAAAGAAAATTCCCTCTTAGGATTGGGTTTCTAAATTTTCAAATGCTGTAGTTTCATCACCAACTAATATAATTCCTGATTTCATTGACATTCATACCATCTACTCAATAATTACTAATTGGGCATTTCTATTTAATATTTTATTTCTTAGGGACCAATATATTTCATTCTCGTCAATATTTTATTTTTTCTGTCGTCAATTTAATCTATTTTTGTTATCATAATTGTTTCACCCAATTGATAAAAATCAATATTTAATATTTTGTAGCCAATTAAATTCATGAGACTGATTAAATGTAATTTTCTCAAGGATAGGGGGTTGGGCACTTTCAAAATATTCATCATCTGATAAAATAACTTCTTCACCTCTTATGTATCATATCAATGACACACCACCACATCTTCCATGTACCTTGTGATGAAATTAAAGAACATATTCTCTACCTTATTACAATAATACCACCTAAATATCCTATAAGAATAGTCCATTATCTTACACATTTAAATAAATTAAAATTTAGTTATATTATTTGTAACATTATAGATATGAACAATTACTTTTTTTATGATTTCCAATAGTACAAAACAAAATCAATAAAAATCATTTATCCATTATTATCACAGAATAATACTTTTATATAGCATAAATAATTCATTAAGAATAACATTCCAGCGTTATAAGATAAAATTCTCTATGCATTGAAATTTAAGAATACATTCATGATCATGTAAATTGTTTTAGAACATAATGTGTTGTGAAAAGACACATACGTATTCTGGTTGTACTAAATATATATCATTTTAAACCAGACTGAAGAAATATAGTGTAAATGTTGGAATTTTATGGATTGAAAACATTTTTATTAAACTGGTTTCTCTACTAAATTATATGACACCAAAATATAATTAACTTCTCCAAAAAAGTATTTCACTAAATTATTTATAAATTAAATGTGCATGATATATGAAATAATACGTTTTCTTCTGAATTATTGTATACTAATTTCAAAAAAATATGAATCACATAAAAAATTCCCATTGTGTGGGGAATCTCAATAAACGCTTTATGAATAATACAAGGTTTAAGAACCTATACAGATGTGAATATGATACAATAAAATTGATGTTGAATGTATATAAGATATATAAATATGGGAAAATAATTAACCTAAGTTAACATCATCAATGAAATACAATTGATCACGAGTAAATTAAATTTGAGAATGAGTCGAGAAACACTCAACTTATGCTATCTATTTATAGACTTAATCATTTTGGTATTCCAAAAAGTACTCAAATTATATGGATAGGTATTTTAAAAATTATATCCTTCTTCATGGATTAATCAAAATGAGAAAATAAAATATTTTTTATATGCTTATATAAAGAGTAAGCATGTGTATTGATGTTGATATTTATTTGGATCCATTGATTGAAAATTGAATATTTAGGGTCGAATTATTAGTTTTGATGAAATATTTTTATAGAAATGAAAATTTCATTGTGGATCCTACACTGTATTGGATGATAAATGATCATTATTCATATGGTAATTTGAAAATATATAGTATTAGAGGATGTCATGGATTTCTCATTTATTAACAACTTCCACACTTTGTTAGCTTCAAAAATTCATGAAAGACTATGTTTCTATAAAATCATTGTTTTCTACCCAGAAGAAATAAATAATGATATTGCACGACATTTTTTGATTGAAGGTTGGTTGAATGTGTAACACATTATTCACTATTAGGTGAAATTTCATTTGGTAATGTAAAATATATGAAAATCCAATTTGAGATTGTAAAAAAATAATTGAAATGATTATTTTTTTAAATTTAAAATTTTATAAATGATATTTAATTCCATCAATAAACTCACCTCACCGATGAGGAATATTGGATGATAATTTCAATTTCATTTAATATACTTATTAATAAATTTTTATTATTAATTTTTTAGTACTACAATGAATCTAATTATAATATTCATTTAAAAGACTAAATAGATTATTTTACAAATGAATAGAAAATAATAATTGTGTCAGAATGTATACAGAAATCATGAAGAGATGACATTTGTACAGATTATTTTATAAATTAACACATAATTTTTCATTATTTGTTTGTAAATATCCATATCATTTTGACATGATACTTATGTACATAAATTTCATAAATCTAATGAGAAAATAACTTCATATGTAATTGTATTTTATTTATCCATTTGGTGATATATTAAGTGAAATAATGATGGTCCATGTTTTTTAAATAAAATGATATTTACATTAAAAAGGCACGTGGAATACTCAATATTGAAGAATCACATTCAAATTGTATTGGTACTTTTGAAAAAAGACCCATAGGTCTTTCATGACTTGTAAAAATAATCTAGACTGTAATATGATACATGGATTTATATGTATGAATTTGAATAAATGTTTTCAGTTTAAATTTCATATTTTAGTTAATATTATGTGTCAATCACAGAAAAAACATTCTTACATTAACTTAGTAATTAATGAAATATATCCATATGTCTTTTTTGATGTTTAGGAAATGGTTGGATATCAATCGAACCCCTAATGAGATCTATGTGATTATTTGTCTATGATTTTTTTTAGAAATAAAATTTTAGATAAAAAATGTATCAATCACTAAAAACCTTTAGAACAATCTCATATTTTCATGATTCATTAGGATAGTGATCCATATGCCATTAATGATGTTGTATGAATCATTTTCACTACAATTTAACACACAGTGTGACAAATTGGACAAGATGGTCTACGTAGATGAAAACATAGCCCATCATCCAATATTTTATATCTCAAAATAAATAATCACAATAGTTTTCATCAATTAAATTTTAAAAGTGACTATTATGTTCATATATAACCTCTCATCTAACAATGTAAATCCATAAAACACCTGCCTAAGGTGGTTCTATTCAAGCTAAAATAAATAAAATTCATGGGGAACTGTATCCATATTTCATTATCCTGAATTTATTATTATATATCAATATGAACACCTAATTAGATATCCAATAATTTTAAATGAACATAAAAATAAAATTAAATGTTTAGATCTAATTTTTTTTTTGTATGGTTAATATTAAAAATAATAAAAAGTTTGATTGTTATTTGAAATAAATCAAACCTCCATGCTATTGAAACATGTTTTACTCATCATATGAATAAATTTTTATTATATTGTAATTATCATCAATTAATGTCACATCACTAATTTTTTTTGCTAGTAATTTATCCATTATCAAACAACTCCAATGCGCCAGGGGATTTTTCTCCCTGAGAAGTTCTCACCCAAAATTATATTTAATGTTTAGGAAATGCATTTCTCATTGTTATGGAAGAGGAGGAATCCGTTTTCATATTATGTTCTCAAAAATAAATACATGCTTATTTAAATTCATACCTCACGAAAATTTCAAGCAGCATATTTTTTTTCAAAATGGTATATTATCATATAATCCCACATCAATAAATGGAATATCAATTGTAAAAGATCATTATTTTATAATATCACCCCTTTTTGAGGGAAATATATTATTATGATATATATCTTGTCTATAGGGATATTTTTCAATGAAACCTCCAACTAATTTTCATTTTTTACACATTATAGAAACAAGTCTTGAATCATGATTTTCCTTTCCTTATATATATATATCCTAAAAGAACTAAAGAATTTATTTTAATAATATAATACAGAAATTTTAAAATGGTGTCATTTTTTGATGGATAATGGGAATATCTAAATCACCAAAATACATTTTAATGAAATATAAATTATCTAATCCAAAGTGTTCCTTCTTCAAAAATTATCAAACAGTTGTTAATATACTTTTTTCCATGTACCCCATCTATTACCATGGGTAAAATTAAAAACATAATCACATTTAATGACCTTTATATGATGAATAACATCAAACCGTTTAATATTTTAATTTTATGAACATCCATAATATGAATTTTCTTCGAAAAATGTAACTCTAATGTTCAGTCAGAAATATCGTCATGGATAAATGATAACAAAATTGAGTTTATAAATAAGATAATGTTTCAAATATTATTAATTAGTTTACTAATAATAGAATCATAAAAATTTATATCGTTATAATAAGAAACTATAACCATGTATGTGATCTAGTTCATGATCACCTTCATTTATGATTAACATGAAATGTATTCCAGTATTGTTGTCAGTAAAGAAAACTATTTTGATACAAACATGAATTGTTTTTTCTATCCAATCCTCCTACATATTAATTAAGTGTATTGAGGTATAATTAAATAGATATAAACCTCCTCTAACCTATCTTCATTTGTGGTGAAAAATAAAATTATAAATTTGATTTTAGTATATAATATTAAAGGATTGTTTCCACTAATGATATTCTTAAAATTTTTAACTCCCATTCATTGTAAGAAATATTAGATGATTCAAATAATCGATTTTTAAAAATCCACATAGACATTTTGACCTTTTAATGAACTAATAATTAAACTATATACTTGAAACATAATCTTTTATATAATTAAAATGAATATAAAATTAATTTATGTCAAATGAGTATTTTCATATTTTAGTGTCATGATTCAAAATATAATGCATATATATCTCTTTTTGGGGGACTCAAGAAATATATTACTATAACAAGACTTCGAATTAGGTAGTTTTATGATGCTATATTTCATTAGCACACAAGACACTCTTTAATAATAAATTTATATTTTTAGGCTTATCAAAAAATAATGGAACGAATCTAGACATTCAGATAATTATTCCAAATTATAAATTTCCCTCAACTCGGGTGAGACTACTTATATAAATGAAGATAATTCAAAACCTTTGGTATTACGGTCGTTGATAAACCTAATAAATATATTTGGATCCCAGTTAATTTTGGTAAAATGAAACGATGGGTTATCTTAAGCATCATTGACATGTTAGACAAAAAAATCAGGGGTGGAATTTTAAGAGAACGCAAATGTAGTGTAAGGACCTAACCTTATACATTTCATAATCTTGAATTAAATGAATAATTCACATTTAGGATCTTTTCAGGTTTACTGTTTTAGAGAATTATGTCACAACTATTACATTTATTTTCAAAAATTACAAAGTAGAAACATCTACACATTTTGGATCTTTATCATAAATAATACATTTCACCTTTATGAAGTAGTAAATACTATTCATTAAAAAAATATCAATACTCACCATTTTGTAAAAAAATGATTACCAAAAAACCCATATAATGAACATGTAACATATAACGGTATCTTGGGACATAAACATACCTAATTGGAATAACCATACTGTTGACTTCCACAGTTATCACTAAATGGAATAGTCATATGGTCAACTTCCATACCCAATGCATTGGAGGTTATATCATAACCACTCATTCTGCTTTATCACGGGATCTCCCGTCATATTGTATATCACGTAACCACTAGTCAAATGTCCAAGTACCATTATAACATATAAAATATTGAAAATATAAATATTTCACTAATAAAATTTCATTTTCAATCATAAGAAGTAATTTCAAGATATTGAAATAATCAATCCAATTTCATAAACCATTAAAAAATAGATTTCTGAATCAAAGGATCCCATACCACATTGAAGATTTTAATGTAATTATAATTTTATAAAATCAATTAACATATGAATGAAAACTCAAAAGTTTTTTAATAACATGGACATTAAATATAAATATTTATAATAATAAATCTTTAACAAAATTTAAATGATATTTTGTTAAAGAGTTTATAACCAAATGAGAGACTCTTGAATACAAATAATTGAGGAATAAAATTTAATATAAACATTATTATATCATGATAATAATGGTAATAATGATATAATATGGCAAAAGATAGTATATACACCATATAAGAGTGAAATGGTGCATAAAAAAAATGAAGTCTCAATGGAAATGTAAATTGAGATGAAATCCCTTATGATAAAAGTATCATTAAATTAAGGATAAATAAATCACATAAATATGTGTGGAAAATATATACACACAAAATATATTTTGATATAATGTGTAATAAAATTAGAGGTCATTCACACATATTCGTATGACGACATATTCAATAAGTAAAAGTTTAACCTAAAGAATTGAAAATGGGTTAAGAAGTTCACATGCAAAAATTCAAGAGCCTTGCGACGTCACATTAAAATTCTGAAAATGTGTTGATTAGATAAAAAGGTATATAATAACTTGGAAATAAAATTTAAATCATTTAGGATATATAAAAACACATCCCAACATAATAATATGTAAATTAAAAGGCATAACAAAAACATCTATTTTAAAAGGAAGATGGTTAAAGGATCCCTTACAGATTCAGTAACTTACAAAACATACGCCACATGAAAGAAGGATCATAAAATAAAGATTTAAATACTCATAAATGAATATATATTACACAATGTGTACTATAATGGGCATTAAATACACCACACAAATGTAAATAGAGTCAAATATAGCATGAATCTCACGGGAATAAAAAGTGAGATGGAACAATTTACCATGTTCTAATCAACTGAGTCGTATGAAAAAAAGTTAATAACCACAAAATGTATCAAATAATACCACAAATATATTCAGATTAATGATAATATATATCAAATTTAAGTACACAATACACCACATGCAATTAATTAGTGGCGAACAATGGAAATCTCACAGAATTAAAAGTGAGATAAGAAACCCCTTACCTCGTTGTCCGACATGACCCGTTCATTCTATAATCTCCTGAATAATATTATATAGTTAATTTATACTTTCATAAGAACATTTTTCAAGTTTTGTATTCCATTTTTATCACTTATTATCATGTTATAAGCATTATTTAATCATGTAAGTTAATAACGTTCGTTTTGTCAATATTTGGAACTTGAGCAAAAATGAACACCTTATATTTACATGTTGTCCATGTTTTCAATAGTTCATTATATCCAGAATGATATTAATTATTTATATATCATATATATATCATATATATCATTTATTTTTATATATTTATAACAGTACATATCATTTGGAGGTAAAAAATGATATGCACCATTCATGAAGATGACAAGACGTACGTACGCATGAACGCTACTTTCATTTTGATTTCTTATTTTAGTGGAATAAAAACATATATATAGATAGGTATATTATAATTCCAGTTTAATATCACATATAATATCATTATCTCTATCTTTTATAAATCCCACATAAGTCATTAATGAGTCATATCTCTTTGAGGGGCGGTAGTCCGCACTTCCTCAAATGAAATTATCGCATTTACCCATAATGAAAACTATAAAGGTATGATATAAATGGAAAATACAGAAGCATAAATAAAATATAAAGATAATATATGTCATATATAAAATAATTTCCATTATAATGGCCACCATGAGAGTTGGTAAGAGGCAATTGAACAATCATCGTTTCGTGTGGCATTAGTTTTCCATCCACAATAACATTATGTTCTTCACCAATTAGATGGAGGTGTGTGTAAGTGTAGTTTTAATACATTTCATAACAACACCCTATTATATTGAAGATACTGGTGTTGTAATAAAATAATGGAATAAAAAGGTTTTAGGGGTTGGAGAAGTAAAATAAAATTAAATAAGTTATGAGAAACTGTAACCTTAAATTTGGTTAACTCCCTATGATTTGAACCAAAATGGTTTTTTATAGTTCCATATGACTAAGGTAAGGCCCCTAGGTGGAAGAGAGGGATGTATGGAGGTTAATTTGGAAGATATTGGATGATCTTAAAGTCTTGACCGGTGTGAGGAATTGTTTAGAAATGGTCTTGTTTTATAAGGTTCAGGAGGGCCTCTTAAAGAAAGTGTGAAAATATTATTTTATTATATAATGATATTTGGTTTCTAAAGTTCCAAAAATCATTATAGTTGAACATAAGAAGACTCGTAGTCAAAATAAAATCATCCAATAAGAATTGTACTGGTTTTGGATATAGGTTTAATATTTATAATCTTATTTATTTCAATATTTTATCAATGAGGTAAATACTGCATCATAATTATGTCATAAAAATTTAAATTATATGATGTCTAAAAATTATAAAAAAGTATCAGGATGTAGGAAATTTTTTTATATTTCAAATGAATATTTATAGTCAAAATTATAATTTATATTTCCTCTTGAAAAAATTAATTTACTAAAAGGCATTTGCTTTTGACATTTTTGCCTTTACTTCAAGATAATAAATGTAAATTTTCATTATCATTCCCATGAGGGTCAATGGGGTCCCAAAATCGAACCGAAGAAGACCATGGTCATAAATGGATCATCCAATAAGGTGACGGTCATTGTTATGGTAATTTTGAATAATTATATTATGATTGTAACCATGAATTACCCAATTTACCTTTAACCATAGTAAATAAAATTCAAAAGATACTATTCACCAAATATTATTTTCATCTTATTAAACCAAATTTTAAATACTAATAACATTCATTTATGTTAGATTTTTGAAATTCAATTCACAGAAGTGGTAAAATTTCATTTAAATGAAAAATTTAGTTTTTTTAACAACTACTAATTGGTTTCACTATGCATCAAAAATTGATTTTTTTCTGAAAAATAACAAAATTTCACCCTAAGCTAAATTTGATATTACTAATTGAAAAATAATGTCTATTTAACGAAATTAAAAACATAGTTGTTGTATTAATTAATTTTATAATTAATTAGCGTGTTTTTAAGAAACAATATCTATCAAAAGATTGACACTTGTTTATGTCCAATTTCAATGTTATATTAATTCCATTGAAAAAAATTGAATTAAATGATAATAATATATTCTAATTAAAATTTAATACCAATTTATAAGATAATAAAACCATATATATAAATTATATTTAAATGTTGTTTTGAATTAAAATACAATATTTTTCAATATTCATTTAAAAATGAACATTATCGGAAAAATTAAAAAAATATTCACAGAGTCAATATTGATGTCATCTTCTATAAGTGGTTTTTTGGTCAAATAGAATGTATTAAAGTGACCAAAACTATATTTAAAGAGGGTTCAACATTAAATGGTGGTAAATCGACCTTTTAATGTAAATAATGCTTAGAATTATGACTCATCGATTTATGCAAAGTAAGATTTCAAAGAAACCCATTGTTGCGTATCAGGTATGTCATCTAATCATTGAATACATTTTATAGTAAAATTAATATAAATTTCACTAATATTAATAAATATGAAAATATTTTACTCATTATTTACCAAGGATGTTACACGTAGGGAATTAAAGAGCATATAAAAGATGTAGCTCTTTCGATTATAATTAATAATATGTATTTATTTAAACTAAATATCTATTTTATATACCAAATTCACTCCCACCATGCCATGTTGTGGTGGGATATGAATAATGGATAAGAAAAAATCATTAGTTGGCATGGGATAATATGTACATCCCTAATCCTTGTTGTTGCATGGGCTATCAATACATTTACATGTCCTCCATTTCTATTTTAGAAATTCACGGATAGAACCTCACTCAAAAAAATGTTCACTATACACTCATATCATTGATCCCAATTATTACACATCTATGGGATTCTATGATGTATCCCTTATCCCTAGACCAAGGTTTTTTATGATATACATCTGGGGATCAAGTGTTCATATTTGAACTGTACACTTTTAGAGGATTGGATATAGATTATAATGCATGATCTAGATGGTCCCATTTCTTGTTTATAGACATGGGATTATGGAAACCTCCTTGGTGGTTTCCGATTGGGAGTATTCCATAGTTTTATCATATTTTAATGTTGTTATTAACGGATTATGTTTAGATAAATAGGATGTATGAATCAACAAAAGGTATTATATAATTATTTTTCATATTCCATGCAAAAAAGATATAGACTGGAACAAACTATGTTCGATTAATGAATGTTTGGGAGGAATTGATGTGAATTATAGGAACATGTTGTTTCACAGAATGTAGATAATAGAAAATAATGATTAATGGAAATTCATATGGATCATGATGGTCCCACCGAATGTCTAAACATTATTATTGAATGATTTCAAGGGAATACTCTATATAATGTTGTTGTTAGAGGTATGAATAATAAATAGGGACATTTTATATACTTCATAAATAGTGAATAAAAACACTTATACATGCAATGAACTACCATCAGCTGTCTAAAAAGATATGACATGAATAGGACACGAATTTATACAGGATTATGGAAATGTTGAATGGTTTTTTGTCTCTATTATCAAAGGGTACTTCTTACATACCCATGGACACGAGATAACCCATTATACCATATCCATTTTTATATTGTTAAATGATATGACATAGTTTTTTTCATGATTTCAAAACCAAACTACTTTTGGATCAATTAGGTTGTAAAATGGAAGGATATTTGGAAGAATAATGAGAATAATCTTGATAACCCCTTCTCATCTTCTCACTTCTGTATATAGATACCCTACCATCCAATGTGTTTATTATTAACGTGGAAGAAAGTATCAGTGGATAGGTTATATTGGTTAGGGTCTTTTGGTACATGATCATCTAGGTTTCATAATCACAAATTTATTGGTTTCTATCCGTTATTTTTGGGATCCAACAATGGACGAAGCCCGTTCATTATTCACAAGATTGATGTTCTCCCATAAGAGAGGAAGAAAAAATTTCACAACATAATGTTACTTTATTTTCATTATTGTCGGTATTAATTCATCATAGTTTGGTCTATAGTCCTTCACGCTATCTGTTGTAATGGTTGAATCCATTTACAAAACTACTAGAAATTTGACGAAGACCAATAGACTTATACCAAGGGTATTTGAGAATCTGAAGGTACATGAAAAATAAATGAATATATACCAATGGTTTAGCCAAACCCATTCGTATGTAATCCATCATATGACCATATAAAAATGGTTTTGAAAAAAAAAATTGGTATAGGTCATAGGTAAACAAATGTTTTTATATACATGATTAGCATTTCTTAAATAAAATGATGTTATACTTCTGGTTTTTCCAAAACCCTACGTATATGTGATGGATATTCCAAAAGTTAGGATAACAACATCGGTCTATCTTGCATTTAATTAACCTATTCAAATAGTTTTTAAAAAATCATTTCTAAATGAGCCAAAACTCAATAAATAATTATTTTGGAAAAACATTTGTATAGGTCTATAAGAATGGTATTACAAATAGTTGGTATTGGTTTTTATATTTTTAATTGCTATTTTATCAGGTATAATTTAATAAAAAACAAATATAAATTTAAATTTAAATCTTTTTCATATTTTTCATCCATTAATGATTTTATTATAGTGGGTAGGTGGTGGAAATATAAATCACAGCTGTGAGGATCAAAAAAATGAACGAGGTTTTTTTAATTACCTATACTGAATATTTTTCAAACTGTTGGTATATGTATTTAAAATTAAATATACCTATGGTATGAAATATATTGGTATAGAACAACTAAGCAATATTTTTCCCAAAAACATTTTATAGGTCTGCACTAATGACAGAAATGCCAACAGTCTCCCAAATAGTTTGTATTTCATACACTAATGGTGTTGTGGCCTATACAAATAGTTCCAAACCATTGGCATATGATTTGTTACAATATTTCATCATATTATTTTCATGTTCATTCTAGTTTATCAAAATAGTTGGAAATAGTTTTAGGTTCCGGGCGTAGGTGAATCGTGTGGTCGAGTGTACCCAACATTAATTTTAGCATTAAAAAATGATCTATTTGAGATCCTTCACCATAATATAACATTAGATCTTTATAATTGAATGAATGATGAAAAAATAAAATAAGTAAGTAATGTAACCATATATAGGATCATTATACGGTTTTTATAATTAATTTAATTAATTGAGAATAATATCTTTGATGGAATTCATTCTTCGTTGTTGTTTCCAGTCCCGATCCGATGTAATCCATCATTGCATCTTAGAATCCAACTGTTGGATTCCACTGGCAGTGATCCACATGTGCTCCACGTATCCTAGTATTACGCCGATGGGATCTCCAAGTGGTATCATGGATGATCCTTCACTTTCGATGTCCTACTTAGACCTCCATGATACGGTGGAGATATATCTCTCTCACATAGCTTGATTGCGCTCTTGGTGGAAATGGGATTCTCTCTTAGATTGAGTGTTTTTTCTAGATCCATTGTGCACCACCACAAAAAATTCCTAGGCTAAGGAGAAATATATAACTGGGATTTTTAACTACTGAGAATAATAAAATTAATTAATTATCTAAAATAGTTTATGAATTTTATATAATTCATAGTAATATCCCATGTCTAATAGTAACAGTTGACTATTATTATTACCTGACATGCAGTCAGCATATTACACGTGATATTATTTAACTAAATAAATATTACTATTTCTCATAAATTCCCAGAAAATATACATGGCGTGTTTATATAATTTACACAGAAGGAACTTTTGTTTTCCATTTTTCTTTATTTCCCCCAAGAAATTTATTAAACCCTAAATAATGGATATTTCTTTCAGAAATAAATATAATAGCATTACTCGCTAATAAAATTATTATTTCACCTGTAATATATTCTCTCGAATAACTATTGTCGAAATAAATGCCATCAGGCATCCTTAAATAATTATTCAACCACAATCGGTAATAATCATTATTCGACTTGTAAAATTAATATATAACTGAGATACTTGGAAAAACATATTGTGTGACCCTGTAGGCCACTTTCTCAGTGGAATTAACCAAATCTGGCCTATTGTCCGTGGTTAGAATCAAGAAACACGACAAGGCACCAAGAGAGAAACGGAGATAATTCCACAATGATGTCTCACCTCCTACGAATGCTTACCATGTAATATAATCCCTTTGTCTCGATATCTCAACTCAAGCTAGTTACAGCTATTGCCATCATCCCATGTGCACGATTATTATTTCTTTGAATTTCTATAATTGAACTTCCCATTCCTCACCATGTACATGGATTTATATAGACTATATAAATTACCTCAAAGGACCATAATTATCTACATATGTTATGGAATAGGAGGGAAATATCATTTATCCCATTATCTGTTAATGCAGTATCACTCATGATGCACCCAACGTATCCTACCTCGTTGTGAACAGTGTGTCGTCATAGTATTCGTCCATACATCAAAGTTGGTGAGTTGTAAAACCCATTATTAATAATATTAATTTATATGGACCAATACATACACCTGTAGATAGGAACATCCTATGACACTATGAAATATGGATATCATATGGCTGGTTTCATTATCATAATATCCTCTTGGATATTACCAAGGGTGAACAACATGAGACGATGCCTCAATGTATTATGAGTCCTCAAAACTAATGGATAGTATTATTATTGTCCCTTAAATAACATCATCTGGTCATAAAACATATATTCTAGAACATTTTTAGGGAACAAACGGGTTCACATCATAGTAGGGATCACCTATGGCCCTTTAATGTAATAGACATCCATATGACATTTTTACATGAATTGTCACACAGAAGAACAATCAAGATGTTCTAAGGTATTTATTAATGAAAAATGAAGAATTTTGTAGGTTCCAGGCCACGAACTCGAACAAACTCCCACGTGGACTAGATCCAACTACAAACAACATTTAACTCACTAGGCCTCACATGATATCCATGCTTCTTCTGATATACGCCTTTAATCATTTGGTCTACTATGATTTCTTTCATGGACACTCTACCCACTGCTACTTAACCCATTGGATATAAATATCTCAAGAGGTGATACATCTGTAGAATGTTCTTCATCCATTGATGTGTCATTGTTTCTTTTGAATGAGCCACTGTAATATTATTATCTCAATATATGGTGGTTGGATCATTAATTTTTGGCACCGCATCAAGATCCTAGGAAATGTTCCTAATCTATAAGGCTTCCTTTGCTGCATCAGAAGAAGTTGTATATTCAGACTCCGCTCTAGAATTGGTGACAACATGTTGCTTTGAAATCGTCTCGCTCACAGATCCTCCATTTAGACAAAAAACAAATCTAGATTGAGACTCCAGATCATTCAGATCTATCTGAAAACCAAATCAACATACCTTCTAATGACAAAATTTTTGTCTCCTCCATACACAACGAACATATCCTTAGTTATTCTCGGATACATATGGATTTTCATTACAGTATTCCATTGTTCTTATCCTAGATCTACTTGATATCTTCCAACCATGCTCAGTGCATAGGAGACATCACACATGTTTATAACATGGCATACATGATAGATCTTATAGGTGATCTATATGGGATCATACTCATTCTATCATTCTCTTGCCGTGTTCAATGAAACGTTTTCTTAAAAAGATTTAGGCCACATGAAACATTAACAAATCCCTTCATGGACTGTTCAATGCTAAATTTCATTAGTATATGGTCAATATATGTACCCAGACATAGTCCAAGGAGCCACATTGATCTATCATCAATGATCATGATCCCTAGAATTTAGGATGCTTTTCTCGTGTCCTTCATTGATAAATAGTTGTTTAGCATGTCCACAACTAGATGTAAGACTAGTACATCATTTCCAATATGAAAATTTTCATTAACATATACCACTAGGATAACGACTTCATTCCCATTAATCCACTTATAAACACATGGATCAAATTCATTATTAATGGAACCAAATTCCTTTATGGCATCATCTAATATAATGTTTCATGACATGGATTCATTATTTAATCCATAATTGGATTTATGCATCATGAAAACCAGTTTGGATTCACTTGGTGTCACAAACCCATCATGTTTTTTCATATAGTCTTCATCTTTAAGGATTATCTTAAGGAATTTTGTTTTGTCATTCATTTGTAAAATCTCATTTTCATGTTAAAATTATATGGAATGAATGATTGTTATGGATTTATACATGGAAACTGGCAAGAATGATTCATCATAGTCAATTTTATGATGCTTTCTTAATCCTTTAGCCACTAGCCTATCTTAATATGTGCTAACGTGACCTTCAATGTATAGTTTTCTCTTGAATACCCATTTTCATAAAACATTCTTATCATCAACTGGCTCATCGACCAGAACCTAGACATGGTTCTGATACATGGAATCCATCTTATAATTCATAGATTCTAGAAATCTTAAAGCATCTAATCCTTCTACTACTTCCATGTATGGGAGTGTTTCATCATTTTCCTAAAATAATTATTTACCATCCTCAGTGACTAAGAAACAAAATCTCTCTGGTTCCCTTACCAATTTTGATCTCATACGTTGTACTTGTGTTCTTAGGACCTCATCCAAGAGGAGTTGTGGAACTTTTTACTGTACCAACTCCTATGTATCTTGATCATTAACATCTTCAAAGTCAATCACGCTCCCATTATCCATTTTTAGGATGTTCTATTTCTCAAGAAAGATAACTTGTGTTTTAAAAATCACTTTCGTGACAGATGTTTAAATAGGTAATTTTCTTTACATTCATTGGTATATCCTGTAAAGATACACTTCATTCCCTTGGGTGATAGATTGTAAATACCTCTACATTTCAAGGAATGTTTTTTCTTAAATTCTTTGGGATTTTTCGAGTACTCATTTTCTGACGACACATGATTTTGAGGCCCGGTGTGCCCGGAATCAATCTTCGATGATTAGCTCGGGTACATTCAGTGAACAAACGAGCGGGTTTTTCTATATTTTGAACCGGTGCTTGGAATTGAAATCTTAGGGCACCGATGGAACTACAATGTCAGTAATTGCTTTTGATGACTTTTACCATAGATGTGTTTGCATGGGAGAAGGTGTTTAATTTTTTTGTTAAATATGAATAGAATAAATATTGTAGAATGCATATTATTCTTTATCTGAAGTTGTTATATCCTACATTGGGTAGTTAGGATGGGACTCACAAAATCTCAACAACCCATGTGAGGATAATTGTTAGGTTTTTCCCACACGATCCTAAACCATTCACATTAACTAAACCCCATAAACCTCCCATTAAAACCTATGTATTTAATTTGGTAACTCCTCATGTCTCCACTCTTCCAATTTAATTCATGCCAACACACATTTATTTAATTAATTGAACCTCATCCATTAATTGAATTATGTATTTGAATTTTTCATTTTGAATGCATGGAATCTTTTAATAAAATAAGGAGGAGCCTTATTATTATTTTTGGTTGGATTGTTGTGTTGAGAATTGGAGGAGAGAGCCCTAGTTTCATTTAAAGAACTACATCTTCAAAAAAGAATGTCAAATCTCTGAAAAATGTTGTCTTGAGAATTGGAGGAGAGAGCTCTAGTTTCTATTGAAGAACATCATCTTCAATGAAGAATGCCAACTCTCCAATGATGAACGTTGATTCGGCGGCCCTGGTTTCTTCATCCTCTTCTCCCTCCATGACAAGGGAGGAGACACTGACGACAACGGAAACGACGTCATCATTCTTGGCAGTTGAAAACTGCAATCTTCTATCAAGGTAGGGGTTAAATTACTTTGTTCAATATTTATCATCGATAATCATTGGTTAATGATTGGCCGCTTGTTATCGTCATAATAGGAGGAGATCAGACCGCACAAACATGGATGATCCTCCTCCCCTTTTCCTTGTTGATATTCATTGATGATTGTGGTGAAGTTGGAGGGGTGTCGTTGCACCACTCGTGATCAAAGAGGACCACGACCAGAGCGGGCCACAGTGGTGGTGTGCGACACTGTCGCACCCTGCAAGTGAGGCCGAAGGAGGCGGCGCCCAAGATCGAGCTTCGGTGGAGGGGCGTGGCGCCACCGCGCCGCATCGGAGCTTTAAGGGGTTGCGGTCGTGGGGTGCAGAAACCTCGCGCCGTGCCAGTTGATCAAGAGCCATGACCTAAGGCCTCGACGGTCATCCAAGGGCGGACGGTTATGTCGGCTGCTCGCTCCATTTCATGACCCATCTTCAGGGATCATGCCATGATTACCCCAAGCCCAAATTTCATAGGCCAGGGGTTGGCGACTAGAACGAAAGGCGTAAATCCCAATAAAAAGGAAGGCATTGCCTTTATATAAGAAAACAAACCCCATAGAGCATGCAAGATGATGTAAACACTAAGTAAAATGAGTATAAAAGTAAGTGCTGGAAAGTAAATGGGCCAGTATACAAACCCAACTGAAAGTACAGTACAACTGAGATAATAATGTACAACAGATTAAAAGTAAAGCATCAACCACCAAGACGTCCTCCGGAACTCCCACCTAAAGCGTGAGTATAGATAGTATTGTCATCTCATCGGGTCCGGAAGTCCACTCCATGTACGTACCACCTAATAGTCCACATCGTAATATCATCCCACTCCTCAGGCCTCAACCACGATCAGTGCTAGCAGTCATCTACAACCAACACAACGTTGTGCGGGCATAACCCGTGCAGGGTTGAGTATACGATACTCGGTAGGGACCTTGAGACCACTGAAGGCCTCCCGGAATCAACAAAGGATAAACCATAAAGGAAAGATAAAAATATGAAGTATCAACCAACACTTCTTAGGTATATGACCATGCATATACTTATGTAAACAATTCTAGTTCGTCTCCAACTTCCAAGCACATGTTCAACCCAGTACACACAAGAATGTACAACCCAATCTTCACCGGAAAGCACAACCTAATCCACATAAGAATGAAATTCAATCATACCAAATATAATGATTGAATGTAAATACTCATCTCACACATGTATACTAATCACGAATAGGTGTGGAGATAATTAGATGTAGCCTCTGAATCATCTCATCTTCTGAACCAGTGTAGGATCAAAGTACAAAATTCATCGATGTTGAACCCACATAAAATCCAAATATAGTTACCATCAATGTCGAACCCACGTAGGATCCATGTACATTCGTCCTCACTGCCAAACCCACATAGGATCCAAGTACAGTCATCCTCCCTGCCTAACCCACGTAGGATCCATGTACAGTCGTCATCGTCGTCACAGTCGCAGCCAGCTCTAGGGTTCCAGCACACAGCATGATCGATTCTGGAAGGGTCTGCTCCAAGAGCCAAGGGTTCGATACATTAAATGTCACTAAGTCCAGAGTTTATGTATCAAAATGTTCCATCTAGTCAATAGGAACTCAACGCGATAGACGGCGCGTCAATCAGACGCCCGGTCTGAGAGTTATTGGCTTTTTCGTCCAAGGGGCCCGGTTGGTTTTTAAGCTAAAACCAACCCGAACATAATCTATATGCATCCAATCCTCTAGAGGAGTAATCCTAATGAACCGTCTCACTAAGAGGAATTCAATGTAATTGACGAAACGTCAATCGGGCGTCTGGTCGTTATGTTATAAGTGTTTCCACTCCATGGGCCTGGTTGGTTTCGGGTTCAAACCAACCCATCCATACCCAAACCTCTTTGAAACCTCGAGGGTAATATACCAAACTGACCTTCTCAATCTAAGGATTCCAATGCAAATAAAGGTGTGTCGATTGGAGGTATGTATCCCAAGATATGGGTGTTTGAACGAACTTAGTCTGAAACTAGGGGGTTTAGGCCCGGTCCGACCCGGCCCAATACCCCTTGGTGCGGTCGAACCGGGTTTTTCCTGGCTGAGCGCAGCCCCGCCCGAGACCGGCGCTACTCGGCGGGGCGTGGCCCGACTCAGAAACCGACCATGGCTCGGCTCGCGACTAAACGGGGTGCAAAGTGGGCGCGGCCCCCTTTGTTTCGGAAACGGCGGCCCCCCTGGTGGGGTCTGCCCAAGGAATATCTGGGGGTTATGCCCCCCTGGTTTCATTGGAAATGGCGGCCCATAATGGTCGGATGGTAGTGAGCTGCCATAGGACTCGCGGGGGTCCCTTCTCCTGTAGCGCAGGCAGCCGGTTGTCTGGTCGCCCCTGCTGGAATGTCACGGCCTAAGGTAGCAGATCTTCCACGACCGGCGTGGGGCGACGGCGCCGTGCACCGCCACCACGGCCTGCTCCACCCACGGTCCTCTTCATTCCCTCGTGTCGCAACGTCACCGTTCCTCCTTCATCGCCAAGATCAACGAGGATAAACAAGAAATGGGAAGGAGGATCGGTTGTGTTTGTGCGGTCTGATCTCCTCCTGTTATGACGATAACAAGCTGCCAAAATAATCAACGAAGAACGCTAAATTAAACATGAACGAAGATACCCCCTACCTCGATAAATGATGTCATTTTCTGGCGATGTGAAAGATGGAGTCGCGGGCTGAGGTTTCAAAGACAACGTTGGAGTGCGTCCACGGAGGGTACGACATTTCACCCTAGCGACGAAGAGATGAAGGAATGGAAAGTTGTATTCTCCTTGTGGTGACGACGTTCTTCATCGAAGGGTGTCGTTCTTCATGGGAGAATTATGTTCTTCCAAAAGAATAAATAGATCTCTCCCAAATTCCCTCACACAACAAAACTAACAAAAATAAATCAAGGAAACTACTTATTTTTTTATATTGGCATGAATTCAAACTTTACAATTTAGACACTTATCGAAATTAATTGAAGATTCTTAATATATTAATTTAGTGTTTGTTGTCATGAATTAATGTGGGAGTGTGGGGAGTTACAAAATTAAAGGGGGGGAGTTAGGGTGTTATGGAAAGTGAAGGGTTGGGGCTCGTGTGGGACCCACCTCACCTTTATCATCACATGAGTAGTTAGTAACTAGTGGGTCGCACCCCAACTCCAACACATAGGATATAACCGCTTAGAATAATGAATAAAAATTGTTCTACAATATTTATTCACTTCGTTAATAATCCACAATTTTTAGCAACTCCCCCTGAGCAAACACAACTTCAGTAAAGGTCCTCTTAAGCAATTACTGGCGTTGCGGTTCCATTGGTTCCCTCAGATTGTAATTTCGAGCACCGGTTCAAATGATAGAAAAATCCCGCTCGTTCCTTCACTGATCTTACCTGAGATAAACTTTGGAAATTGAATCCAGGAACACCAGGCCGCGGAATCTGGTGCCGTAAAAAAAATGTGTACTCGTAAAATCCCAAATAATTTATGAAAAACATTTCCTTGAAATTTACGGGCCTTTACACGCCACCTAGAGGCGGGACCCGAGGGGGTCCCGTGGTTACACCAATGCCGCAAATTATGGCTGGTCATTTCGGAAAACCGGGGGGGGGGGGTGTAACCCCCCCCCTAAATATTCATAGGGAGGACCCCACGAGACCGTCGTTTCAGAAACAAGGGGGAAGCACCCCCTTTGTGCCCCGCTCGGTGACCGCCGAGCCGCGGATGACTTGCGAGCCTAGCCGAGGCTGCACGGGCTGGGCTGGGCCGGACCGTGACCAATTGGGCTAGACCCGGACCCGGGTTGGGTCGCCCAGTTCGGGCCGACCCAGGGGGTGTTGGTCCGGGTCAGACCAAGCCCAGACCTCCTATTTTCGGAACTGGTTCTTTCAAATGCCGATATCCTGGGCTACAGTCCTCCGATCGATGCACCGTCAGTTGTGTAGGGATCCATGGATCGATAATATCATTTTGATATATTACACAAGATATTTCGTTGATGTTTCGTTACGACAGGGTAGATTCGAACCTAAAATCAACAGGGCCCTTGGAGTTGAAACGGTTATAGAAAAAGGATCAGATGTCCGAATGACGTGCCGTCAAATATGTTAAATTCATCTAGGTGAGACAGTTCTTTTGACTTAATTCACTTGAGGTTTGGATGCAGTTGGATTATGGTCGGGTTGGTTTTAGCTTAAAAACCTAATGGGCCCCTGGGACGGAAAATACAATATCTCTCAGACTGGGCATCCGATTGACACGCCATTTGTCACGCTGAGTTCATATTGACAAGACGAAACATTGTGATACATCAACTCTAGACTTAGTGACGATTTATGTATCGACCCCTTGTCTCATAGAGCAGACCCTCCCGGAATCGAGCGTGCTGTGTGCGGGAACCCAAGAGATGGATGCGACTGCGACGATGATGGTGACTGTACTTGGATCCTGCGTTGGTTCGGCAGCAAGGACGAAGGTACTTGGATCCTCCATGGTTTTGTCAGTGATAACAACTATACTTGGATCCTACATGGGTTCGGTAGCGATGGTTACTATACATGGATCCTACATGGGTTCGGTAGCGATGACTTCTGTACTAATATCCTATGTGGGTTTAGCAGAGGAGATGATTCAGAGGATACATCTAATCATCTCCACTACTCTTCGTGAGTAGTATACCTATATGAGCTGAGTCTAGACATTCAATCCTTATCTTCAATATGATTTTCTTGCTTTCCTGTGTGGACTGAGTTGTACATTCCAGTGTGGACTGGGTTGTACATGGGCTCGGGAGTTAGAGCCGAACATGAATTGATGACTATCGTAAATGTATCGTCATATATATAAGTAGAGTTGGTTGATACATTGTATTTTTATCTTTACATTGTGGTTTATCCTTTGTGGATTTTGGGAGACCTTCGGGGGTCTCGAGGTCTTTACTGAGTATCGTATACTCACCCCAGCACCAGCTCTGCCAGTACTACGTTGTGTTGGATGCAGACGATGGACAACGTTGATCGTGGTTGAGACTTGTGGAACGGGACAATAACTGGAGGTGGACTACTTGAAGGGACGTACCCAAAGCGAATGAATGGACCTGAGGAGATGACAACACTATTTGTACCCACCCTTCAGGTGTGAATTCCGGAGGACATTATAGTGTTTTCTTCTTTACTTTTCAGCTGTTGCACTTTCTTTTCTCAGTTTTACTGTACTATTAGTTCGGTTTGTATGCTGGCCCATTTACTTTCCAGAACATACTTTTTTTCTTAGTTCACTTAGTGTTTACATCTTCTTTCGTACTCTGTTGTGTTTGTTTTCTTATATAAAGGAAATGCCTTCCCTTTTATCAGGATTTACGCCTTTGGTGCTAGTCGCCAGCCCCTGGACTATGGATGGTGGGATTGGGGTAGTCACGACACGGGCTCAGATGACGGGTTGTGAGAAATTGTTATCAAAGTAGTCAGTTCTACAACATAACTAAAGACTGTGATAATTTTATATATGATAAGCAATAGTGTAAATGTTTTTTAGTGTGATTATCAGTCCAGGGAGTCCAGTGTTGGTGCTGTGACTGACATATCCACAAACCAGGACCCTGACATCTGATTTCCGACTCAGTACACGAAAAAATTGATGGCATGAGTGATATAAATGTTTTCTTGGTGAATATTTTGTGTCATCTCACCAGGTATATGGTATTAATCATGGCGCCCTGTTTCTTTTCAGGATGGTCCCATGAAGACAGCGAGCTAGGGTTCCGAGCATTGTTCAAGATGGAAGCCCACCAAGAGACGAGGCATCAGTACATGGCACAATTATAGTTGAGGCACTGGAGGTACCTCTACCCACCGAGCCACCGATGCCACCAGCCCCAGAACTTGAGAGTGCACGTTGCCTGAGTGCACCTCACGAGTTTCAACATCAGAGGTCGTCCAGGTTCCGTGGAGATATGGACTGTCAGGCAGCCGAGGATTGGCTGGAGGCTATCGTCTGAGTCTTCAGATTGGTAGGGACACCAGCAGACCTCACGGTGATCCTTTTGGCGAGTATCCTGCATGTAGCAATAGGTAGATGGTGGAGCCTGATGCTCCAGGTGCACGACGAGGCATCACTGATTTGAACAGACTTAGAGGGCCTCGTCAGCTCAGATTTTGTTCCAGTCACCCTCTGTGTGGTGCGCATTAAGGAGTTACTACAGATGTGGTAGGGAAGCATGACAGTAGCCCAATACCCGGCAAGATTTAACGACCTCTTACGCTACTCCACGGACATGGTACGTGACCCATTATTTCGGGCCTAGACCATCGAGTAGGGACTTATGCATGAGATCAGAGCATCGATTATCTCCCTCAGCATCCCAACACAGGCAGGAGTACTGGTGTGAACCCTAATTGTGGAGATCATTCTTGCTGAGCCAACACTAGTAGCGTGGCCTACCGTAGGGTGACACATAGCAGATTCATCAGCAGTCGGTAATAGACAGATGTTGCAGAGGTCCAAGTGGACCAGACCATCTGGTGGGAAGACTCATGATACTGGTTCGGAGGTGCGGGTCACACACATCAAATAAAGTCATACAAGAGGCACTCAGTGCTAGGCATGTGGTGGGCAGGGCCACATGGCTCATGAATGCCCGACCCGCCATGCAGAGGAGCAACCGACGGTTGAGGGACCACCCAGGCAGAGGCAGTGTTTTCACTGTGGTGGTCCATGGGGATTAGGCGGACGAGGTAGATGAGATGGCAGAGCAGCAGGTGGTGGAGGACGCTTCGAGGCTCTACATCCACCACCACCGAGAGGTCCACCCCGACCACAGGGAGAAGGCAGACAGAGGCCGTCTCAGCTTCATCCAATGGAGGCTTAAGACCATAGCGCAACTGAGATTATTCGAGGTACTATCTCTGCCTACTCCACCCTTGTTCCAGTTATTATAGATAAAAGAGCAAGACATTCTATCATTTCCACTGCACTTGTTTGGAGCTCAAAGATTCTGACAGAGTCGTTGGCTTGATCCTTACGGCTAGAGACTCCTACGGGGGAAGACTTGATGATTAAGCACTGGTGCCGGCAATGTGAGCTTACTCTAGGAGGAGATAGATTTGACTGGGATCTTCATGTAGCGGTGTCGAGGCCTTACGACGTCATATTGGGCATGCATTTGTTATCCACAGTCCATGATCAGATCGACTGTATTAGGCGCAAGGTGCATTGTCTATGCACAGATGGGAGAAGTTTATCCTTCACCGGTGATAAGGGATCCTTTTCAGTGTAGGATGGACTTACGCAGAGGGGAGGGAAACCGATCACACAACAGTTGGCTAGTCTCGTAATAGGAGCGGTTGACGTGCAGAGTCATAGTTTTCCTATTGTGGTGGATTTGTTCGTGGACGTTTTCCCTAACGACGTTCTGAGACTGCCTCCTCGAATATTGGTAGACTTCTACATTGACCTATACCCCTGGACATCCCCAATATCTACTCTATCATATCTAATGTCTCTCACTGAGCTCCTTGAGCAACAAGTACATCTGGTGGACTTCTAGGTCAAGGGATTCATCTGACCCAGTGTTTCACCCTGGGCTTCTCCTATTTCATTCGCTAAGTATTCAGATGGGAGAATATGACTATGTGTCGACTACCGTCACCTGAACCAAGTGACTGTAAATAACAAGTATCCACATCTGATAATTAACAACCTCTTCGATCAGCTCATGGGAGCACGATGGTTCTCGAAGATAGACCTCATGTCATGATATCATCAGCTCAGAGTTCAAGGTGAGGATGTATAGAATATAGACTTCAGTGGTCGGTATGGCCACTATGAGTTCTTGGAAATGACATTCGGCATAACCAATGCTACAATACTGTTCATGAGTCTCATGATCAAGATCTTACAACCTCACCTCAATTGATTTGTTGTAGTCTTCATTGACGCCATATTGATTTACTCAACTACTAATAAGGAGCATGCATATCACATTCAAGTTGTACTTGATACACTCTGATAGCACCATCTTTATTGTAATCTTTCGATGTGCCATTTCTGGATTTGAGAGGTCCACTTCTTGGGGCACATAATATCTGAGGTAGGAGTTGTGGTGGATCCTGCAATGATCTAAGAAGTACATGCTTGGGAGCCACCCGGGAGTGTTAAGGAGGTGAGGACTTTCCTAGGTCTGGGTGGGTACTATCTGAGATTTGTTCCGGACATCTCCAGAGTAGCAGCACCACTTTCAGTATTGACAATTAAGGGGAAACCCTTTGTGTGGTCATGCAGATGTCAGCAGAGCTTCCAGAAGAAGAGACAAATATTGACCAGTTCTCCCATCTTGAGGCTACCATAGGAGAGTGTAGGGTATGTAGCTTGCTGAGATGCATCATGGACCGGACTCGGGTGTTTCCTGTTGAAGGAGAGGGCAGTGATCGATTACGGTTCACGATAGTTGAGGCAGCATGAGCAGATCTACGCTACCCCTGACATGGATTTAGCAGTAGTGGCCTTTGCCTTGAATATATAGCGGCACTACCTGATGAGCGAGTGTTTTATAGTCTACTCTGACCACCAGAGTCTCAGGTACATATTATCTTAGAAGGACCAGAATCTAAGACAACAACGATGGCTTCAGTCCCTCCAGGATTATGACATTGAGATAATCTATACTCTTGGGAAGGGGAATGTAGTAGCTGATGTTTTCAACAGGAGATTGGGAATTCAGCTACATGGAGAGGCGACATTGCTGTTAGCCACATTACAGATATCCTTTGTGGATATAGATTGATAAACCTTCCTACAGTCGCTCAAAGTCACTCCTCCACTACTTCAGTGGGTCAGGGTGGCACAGTGTGGGGACATTGACTATGAGGCGCGACCTGCTCAGATATCCTCAGGGCAGGCACCCGATGGATTTTCTAAAAGTGGGGATCACGTCATCCTCTTCAGTAGACATACCATGGTACCCGTTGCATTAAAGGAGGAGGTGCTGAGAGAGTTTCACACTTCCCCATTGGCGGTACATCCAGGATTAGAGAATATGTACCAGGATCTCAGACGACATCACTGGTTGCAGGGTATGAAGAAGGTTGTGGAAGAGGTCGTTTCACAATGCCTCACCTTCCAATAGGTGAATGCAGAGCACCAGGTACCAACAGGATTGGTACAACCCTTAGAGGTACTAGAGTGGAAGTGGTATGGGATATCCATGGATTTCGTTACGGGACTTCCACGTACTTCCATAGGACATGAATCCATCTTGGTGATCGTCGACCGATTCACCAAGTCATCCCACTTCCTACCTATCAGATAGCAGGGCTCCGTGGATAGCATATGACACCTCTACGTTCAAGAGAATGTACGGCTTCCACGTGTGACATCGTCTATCATCTCTGATCGAGAAACTCGCTTTTCTTCCCGGAATTGGAAGGGGTTGCAGGAGGAATATGGGACACAGATACACCTGAGCACCGCCATTCACCCTCATATGGATGGCCAGATGAAGAGGTCCATTCAGACTCTTGAGGACATTCTCCGTGCATGTGTCCTCAACTTTGGTCATAGCTGGGAGAATCACCTACCCTTGGTGGGGTTTTCGTACAACAACAACTACCACTCCACCATCAGGATGGCACCATACGAGGCATTGTACAGTTGACCTTGTAGATCACCTCTGTGATGGATAGACCCTGGGAAGTTTTCACATGTAGGACAAGAGATGGTCCTGCCTATGACAGAGATGGTACATATCATCGATGAGTGGATGAGGACTGCTCAGAGCTGACCGAAGTCCTAAGCTGATAGGAGGTGGAGACCTCAAGAGATTGATGATGGTGACCACGTTTTCTTAGAGGTCTCACCTTGACGTGGAATATAGAGATTTGGCCAGGGTGAAAAGTTATCTTCGCGCTTCATCAGACTATTCCAGGTTCTCAGCATGATAGTCAAGGTGGCATATTGCCTGACTCTTCCACCTCAGTTGCACCAGGTGCATGACGTCATCCACGTATTTCATCTTAGGAGTTACGTGCATGACCCGACATATATCATCGACGATGGGGAGCTGGACATCGATGACAGGGAAACATTTGCAGAGGTCCCGGTGGAGATCAAGGATCAACATGAGTGGGTCCTACGTGTAAGGTCGATTCATCTAGTGCGCATCATGTGGAAGCACAAGAAGCTATAGGAGATCACAAGGGAACGAGAGGCTCAGATGGGTGTATAATACCCTCTTTTGTTTCCCTATTTTATGATATAGAATTATGGGAACGTAAAACCCTGAGGTGGGAGTAATTTATTGACCCATAAATTTCAAGGAAATTTTTTTCTTAAATTCATTATGATTTTATAAGTAAGCAGTTTTTGACGGCACTAGATTCCGAAGCCTGGTGTTTCCTGAACCAATATCCGAATATTAGCCTGGGTACGTTCAGTGAACGAATGAGCAAGTTTTTCTATCATTTGAACTGGTTCTCGGAATTGAAATCTTAGGGCACCGATGGAACCACAGTTCAGATAATTGCTTAATAGGACATTCACCGTAGATGTGTTTTCATGGGAGAAGGAGTTTAATTTTGTGGTTTAAATAAGAATAGAATAGAAACTGTAGACCAATTTTTATTCTTTATCTTAATTGGTTGTATCCTACATGGGTTAGTTAGGATGGGACTCACAAACTCCTCACTACCCATGAGAGGATAATTGTGAGGTGGTTCCCACGTGAGCCCCAACCATTCACATTCCCTAAATGCCTTAAACCTCCCATTAAACCCCATGTATTTAATTGGGTAACTATTATTCTCCCCACTCTTAAAATATAATTCATACCAACACATATTAATTTAATTAATTAAACCTCATCAATTAATTGAATTATGTATTTGAATTTGTAATTTTGAATGCATTGAATGTTTTAATAAAATAAGGAGGAGACTTATTTTATTTCTTGGTTGGCATGTTGTGTTGAGAATTGGAGGAGAGTTCTATAGTTTCATTTGAAGAAATTTTTCTTCAACGCAGAACGCCAACTCTTCGACGAAGAACGTTGATTCGGTGGCCCTAGTTTCTTCACCATCTTCTTCCTCTGCGACAAGCCAGGAGACACCGGTGACGATGGAAACAATGACATCATTCGTGGCGCTTGACAACAACGAACTTCCATCAAGATAGGGGTTAAATTCTTTTGTTCATGATTTATAATCGATCATCGTTGCTTAAATATTGGCTGCTTGTTATCATCATAATGGGAGGATATCAGACAACACAAACACGACCGATCCTCCTCCCCATTTCCTTGATGATCTTCATTGATGATTGTGGAAAAGGTGTTGCGGTTCCATTGCACCGCACAATAAAAAAGTGGACCACGGCCGGAGAGGGCCGTGGCGGGGGTCTGCAGCGCTGTCACGCCGCGCCTTTGAGGCCGAAGGAGTCCTTGGCTAGGAGTGAGCTGTGGCGGAGGGGTGCAGCACCACGCCATAGCTTCAAGGGGTCGCGGCCAGGTAGGGATGAGGCGGTGGGGCGTGGTTCCGTCGTGCCGCGCAGGTCGATCATGAGCCGCGACCTATGGCCGCGGCGGTTATCCAAGGGCGGTCGGCTGGGCCGGTAGCCCGCACCAACTGGAGGCGAGACTTGAGGGAGTACCGCAGTTGCACCAAGGACGCATATTACGGCCAACCATTTTGGAAAATTAGGAGGGGTGTAACCCCCTCCCCCCCCCCCCCCCCCACGATAGATTCTTAGGGAGGAACCAACGGGTCTGCTATTTTGGAAACAAGGGGGTGGCGCCACCCTTTTCACCCTGGTCGGCCAGCGCCGAGCTCCGACTGGCATTTGGGCCGGGACGCAGGCCGCACGGGCTGGGTTGGGCCGCGCCATCGGTGGTCCGGGCTATGCCAACCATGGTCCGGGCCAGGCCCATTAGGCCTCGGACCCGGATACGGGTCGGGTTGACCCGGTTCAGGCTGACCCAGGGGGTATTGGGTCGGGTCAGACTGGGCCCAGACCCCCTATTTTCGCACTAGGTTTGTTAAAATCACTATATCATGGGATACATATAATTTATCGATGAACTGTCCGTTGAGTAGGGATCCTTGGATTGATACAGTCGTTTCGGTATATTACACTTGATGTTTTGGTGAAGTTTGGGTATGGCCGGGTTGGTTCAAACCCGAAACCAACCGGGCCCTTGGAGAGGAACCACTTATAACATATGTACCGACCGTCCAAATGACGTGACAACAAATACATTAAATTATTCATGATGAGGTGTTTATTTTGGATTAATCAAAATGAGGTTTGGATGTATTTTGTTTAAGGTAGGGTTTGTTTTAGCTTAAATACCAAAAAGGGCCCCTAGGATGGAAAAGCCAATATCTATCAAATCGGGCATCGAATTGATGAATCGTATGTCATGTTGAGTTCCTATTGAAGAGATAGATCATTGGGATACATCAACTCTGGACTTCGTGATTGTTGATGTATCGACCCCTTGGATCGTGGAGCAGACCCTCCTAGAATCGAGCGTGTTGTGTGCAGGATCCCTAGAGCTAGTTGCAACTTCGACGACAATGGTGACTGTAAATGGATCCCACATGGTTTTGGCAGTGAGGACAACTATACTTTGATCCTTTTTGGGATCGGCAGTGATGAAGACTGTACATGGATCCTACTTGGGGTCGACAACGATGGTTACAGTACTTGGATCCTATGTGGGTTCAGCAGTGACGACTACTATACATGGATCCTACGTGGGTTCGACAGAGGAGATGATTCAGAGCCTACATCTAATCATCTCCACTCCACTTCGTGAGCTGTAAACCTTCGTGAGATTATTCTAGACTTTCAATCATTAGCATCTATATGATTTTCTTGCATTACTGTCTGGACTGTGTTGTAATTTCTTATGTGGAATGGGTTCTACTTGGGCTCGAGAGTTGGAGCGGAACTGCAATTGATGACTTAGGTATATGTATGGGCATATACCTATGTAGAGTTATTGATACTTCGTATTTGTATCTTTCCATTGTGGTTTATCCTTTTTGGATTTTGGGAGACCTTCGGGGGTCTCGGGTTCCTTACTCATTATCATATACACACCCCTGCACGGGCTATGCCCGCACTAAGTTTTGGTGGATGCAGACGACGGACATCGCTGATCGTTGTTGAGACTTGTAGAGCAGGACAGTTCTTGGATGTGTACTACATGATGGGATGTACTCACAGTGGAAGACCGGACCCGAGGAGCTAGCGAGACTATCTATACACACCCTTCAGTTGGGAATTTCGGAGGACATCCCGGTGGTTGCTGTTTTACTTTTCTACTATTGTACATTATTTTCTGAGTTGTACTGTAATTTCAGTTGGCTTTGTATACTGGCCCATTTACTTTCCAGCACATACATTTTTACTCAGTTTACATAGTGTTTACTTCAGATTTCATACTCTGTTGTGTTTGTTTTCATATATAAAGGAATTTCATTCCCTTTTATCGAGATTTACGGCTTTGGTGCTAGTGGACATCCCTGGACTATAGAAGGTTGGCTTGGGGTAGTAAAAACGTAGGCCCCATGGACGGGTGGTGACATAGATTGATACAAGAGAAAGCCATAAAAGATTCCTCACTTCCCCATACACATGTGTGTGACAAAGATGGGTTTCTTCTCATTCCATAACTCTGAGGTAATTCCATTTTCTGCCTCAGTGGGTACTTGAATTAATGTGTTTGTTGCAGTCTGTAATGCATATCCCCAAAAGGATAATAGAAGATCTGTGTAACTCATCATTGACCCCACCTTGTCCAATATGGTGCAGTTCGTCCATTCACTAACACCATTCCACTGTGTGTTATATGGTGGAGTGAGCTGAGATAGAATCATATACTCTTGTAGAAGATCGACGAAATCTTGGTTTAGAATTCTCCATCTCAATCAGATCGAAGCTTCATTATCTTCTCACCAAGATGATTCTTTACTTCATTCATGAATTCATTAAATATCCATAAGTATTCAGACTTATAACTCCATATAAATACATATCCATATCAACACAAATCATTAGTCAATCTAATGAAGTAATAATATCCACCTCTAGATTCAAGTGGAAATGGTCCAAACACATCCTTCTACACCCATAAGAGAAACTCTATGGCCCATTTACCCTATCCGGTAAATGGATTCTTGTTAATTTTACATTGTAAACAAGCGTGACATCCTTCAAGTGGTTTTAGCATAGTAGAGTCCAAATATCCATCTTGGAAGAGCCTTGTCATGGGTTTCTCATTTACAAGACCGAGACGGTGATTCCACAATGGGGTGATGTATGAGTCATGTTAGTTTGTTTTGTTATTGATTTACAAAACATGATTTTAATAATATAATACATTAATGCCATTTTTAAATGAACCATATCATAACATATGTTTTTCTTATAAAATTAGAAACAATTCATTCCATACATAAATATAAATCCATCCATATCCATGCAAGATACAAAATTTATGTTTTTGGTAACACTAGGAACTTAATAACAATTACGTAAAACTGAAATCATCCATGTTTGCAATGATAGGTTGTAATATCCAATGGATAATGTAGCCAACCGCACACCATTGGTAGCATGAATATCCACCACTCCTTTTATAATATTTCTAAATCTACTTGAATGCTTTTTTTTAATATAGATATGAGCACCACAAGCTATATCTAATACCCGATGTGCAGAAATTTAAAGGTTACACTCGATAAAAAATGCACCTTTAGCATCCCACACTACTGTGTGCAGTTACTCTTTTAGTGGCCTTGATTGAAAAATGAAAAAAATACCGCCTCTCATTCCTTGTCGTGCGACTGGATCTTCCCCATCATGGTGGGATGCTTCTTGGGGGCTTCAGATCATCCATAATTCATTGTTCCCATTGCCTTGTCCTTAATTTTTTTATTCACCATAAGGACAATGGGTTTTTCATGGGCCATTTCCTTATCTTCCTAGAGATTTAAGGTCAAAAGATTAGATATAATCTTCTCATTGATTCTAATGATATAGTTGACAATAAAGCTAGATGAGGTCTTGTGTAGTGATGACAGTATGAGATCTGTATGCAACTCATCTTGGAACATAATCCCAATGATGTCCAAGTGTTCAATGTAGCCAATATTCTTGATTACATGAGGCCAAAATGGTTCATACACTCATTGAATAGTTTAAACAAGGCGTTGGAGATATCAGATCACTCCTGTCTCATCTTCTATTGGTAGAGATCCTTACGGTGAGTCATCATGCTATATGTGTCAATGTTTTCATGTTGCTTCAATAGATCATTAGACGTGGAAGATAGCCTCAAACATTGGACATTTTTGGAATCATCCATATGTTTCATATTGAGTGATAATTCATAATCATTGGCTTCTTTCCCAAAAAAACTAGAATAGGCTCTTCCAGCACATGCAATATCCCCTACTGGTGAAGGATGACACATAAATGCCTCTTCCACTCTCGGAAATTGGTGATGGTGAGAAGGTTTTCCTTCTCAAGTATAGTTCTCACTGATATGATTGACGTCATTCTTAATTATGTTTCTACAAATTAAGATGAACAAAGGATTATTACTTTATTATGATAAAAATGATATAAATAAATACATTACTAATTATTTTTCTCCCTCTATTTTATAGAAATTTAATAGCCCTCACCACTGACTTTGGAATATTTTGTTGCTTGAATACTCTAGTCGAAAGGATCCAAATTTCCCTTAACATTACCCCAAAAAGTTTTTCCCAAGAAAATTTAAGGGTTTTAGGTAGGAATTCCAATTTAAAACTACATTAACACACATCTCCTTGATGTGATGAGTGGACTACCCAATATTGAAATCCTTTTATTTTAGATTCTCTCAAACATTGCATCTTGGTCAATGCATGTCCTCTTCTGATAGTAAAACCTACACGCAAACCAAGTCGTGTCAACCCAAATACCTGAATTATAATTCCATGATAATTGAATGAACCCCAACTAGACTTGGTCATGCACTTCTAAATATGGTTCAATTCTATCCATGATTATGTAAGGCTATACCGAATTGATATTTTCTTTGAGGGATTTTTTCATTTTACATAAATTTTAATTTTTTATCATTGATTACATGCTTTTTAATATGAACTAGGATATAAATAAGTTATTAACCATGTATAATATATTATTTTATGCATATGATGCTTTTATTTTACTTCCATCTAAAATGCGTGTTTAATTCATTAATTGTGTCATTGTGAAAACACACCCACAATACAAAACAATTCAACTAACTATAACAAAATAAATTTAGTTTTCATGATAACGTTCTATTGGTTAGTTAAAATAGCGGTTGATAATCTACCCCAAGACCTAGGTGAGAAACAACTTGATCATTTTGGTTTTGTGTTTACAGCATTACACATATCCACCATTGTATCCCCTTGGATTGGTTTCCCCGTGGCCCCTGAGTTGAGATGAATCCACTTTCATGGGAGCTCTATCCATTACATATGCTTTTATCTCACAGACATTTGAGTGATAAAATGGGATTTTATATAAATGAAACCTTGGGCATGTTGACCCTAAATATTAATGCGGAGATGGCTCATTGGCCATCAAATAAAATTAAAATGAATAAATTAAATGAAACCATTCACATACAAATTTCATGGTCAAGCTCCTGATCATCCATTCATTCAACGATATTTATGCATAAATAAACCATGAATTTAATTATTTAGTCATTCTTTTTTAAGATAAATCACGCTCAAATCAATGAATTATCATTAATTAATCAATCCTTTTATCATAAACAATTTTCGGAATTTCCATTAGATTCTCATTCATCATAATTTTAAACAAATAAATTTCATTAAAATTATCTTTGTGAGTTACTTTTAACTTTTGTAAAACCTGATTATTTCTAGTTCATAACCACCGAATGAGTATAAATGAACATTACGTAGATGTTAAATTAAGCACACATATATATAACACATTCCAAATGTTTATCCTTAGCATTACACATGCACTATGGTACATGTCTCAAGGTTTTTTATAATATAATAAATTTGTTTAATAATTATGTGTAATATGTATGAGTACATGACATGCAGTTATGACTACACGGTGTGTAATTTTGTTCACCGTTCATCTGAAGTACATGCTCGTGGACATGGTGTGTAGTCATACTTTGGAAATTTTTCGGATTACACGGCGTGGTTAGTGGGACACACGTCGTGTAGTATATGCGTTACACGGTTTTCATCTGGGAAATCCTTGTACTGGGTACACGGTCTAACCATAACCCGAAGGTACTAGAGGCCATGTTCAGTGGACCACACGACATGTAATTCGGAAACCGTGTGCCACCTGTTCTAGGTCAACAGACAATTTCATGTAATATTTAGAAACACTCGAACACACAACCTGATTTGGTGGGC
Source organism: Viscum album (assembly GCA_963277665.1). NCBI lineage: Eukaryota > Viridiplantae > Streptophyta > Magnoliopsida > Santalales > Viscaceae > Viscum > Viscum album. The sequence continues at coordinate 695,332,572 of OY728152.1, forward strand.
CAGTATGATGCATGAACCTAGACTACAAGGCATGTACTGCCGAATACATGTTGTGTATTATGGTGTTGTACTCCTAGGAACGTTTGGAACCTCCATATTAGATCCTCTATTTTATTTTAATCAATATTAAATGAACAATTTGTATATTTATGGTGAACGATAAACGATAGAGGAGCAAAACATATCATGATTCAGATTTAAAGAACCATTAACTTGAATTGAAATGAAATAAAATGCCAGATCTTTTGATTATAACAAAGAGAAAATAACGAAAAGAGGGGAGTCCTAGATCCATTAATAGGATCATCAAATGTTGGTTATAATGACTTTAATTAATTGAAATTAATTAATGTGACAGAATTCTTTCTTCATTGATGTTTCTGGTCATTATTCGATTTGATCTGTCATTGTGTCATAGAATCCATGTGTAGGATTCCTCTATCTGTGATCCACATGTGCTCCACATATCTCTGGACGTCTCCGAAGGGATCATTGAGTGCTAGGAAAGAAGAGACATTACTTGCGATGACTACCTTCAATCTTCTGGATCTGGTTGAGATGGATCAATCTGTCATAGCTTGAGAGTGTTCCTGGTGGAAATGAAATTATCTCTGTCCTTGAGAGATTTTTTTAGATATGTTGTGCACCACCACAAAAAAATTATTGGCTAATGATAAAAATATAACTGTGTTTTTCAATAACATATAATTTTAAAATTAATTAATAAACAGAAATCATTTATTCATTTCAATTATTTCTTATTAATTCCCAATGCCTAATAATAACAGTTTACTATTATTATTACCTAAACCGCACCCATCATATTAAACCTAATATTATTTAATTAAATAAAATATTATATCTAATAAATTCTCAGAAAAAATACATGGTGTGTATATTTAATAAACACAACGTGTTGTTTTTTTTCTATTTTTTATTTCATCCACCACACTAATTTGACCTTCAATTATTGCTATTTATTTTGAAAATAAATATCATCGCATTACTAGCTAATAAATATATCACTTCACCCATAATATATTATTTCTAATAAATTATCTTGAAATAAATTTGATCGGTAATCCATAAATAATTTTTAAACCACAATCAGTAATAATCATTAATCAACGTTGTTAAATTAATATTTAACTAGGATACTTGCACACACTTAGTGTGTGACCCAATAGGCCTCTTTTTCTGTGGAATTAGTCAGAGCCTGCCTAATGTCCATGGATAGCATATTGAAATATGCTAAGGTATCCATGTAGAATGACGTTAACACCTAAATGATTTGTCACCTCCAAAAAATGCTTATCGTGTAACATAATCCCTTTGTATTGATATCTCATATCATGCGGGTTGCATGCTAGTGCCATCATCCCATGTGATTGATTATTCTTTCATTCAATTTCTATAATTTAACGTCCCATTCCAAACCATGGATGTGGATTTATTTACACTATATACATTACAACAAAGGTCCTAATATATATACTTCTGTTATGGTATAGAGGGGAAAAATCCTTTCTCGCATTATCTATTAATGAAGTATCACTCGTCAGGCACCCAATGTTTCCAAACTCGCAGTGAACAGTGTGTCGCTAGAGTTTTTGTCAGTAGATCTAAGTGTCTATGTTGTAATACTCGTTAATAACAATCATAAAGTCTAAGGACCCACACACATTTCTGTAGATAGGAAAATCCAATGAAACTATGAAATGTGGATTTCCAACTGGCGGGTCTCATTATCATAATATCCTCCTAGATATTACTAATGGAACACACCATGAGAAGGTTCCTCAATGTTTTATAAGTCCTCACCCCAAATGGAATGTATTATTTGTGTCCCTTAAAAAACATAATCCGGACATAGAAAATATATTCAACAATAGTGTTATGGAACTTTCGGGTTCTCATCGTGGTAGGGATCCGCTATGACCCATTAATCAAATAGTTATCCTTGAGAAATAATCAAATGCATTGCCTTGTAGTGGAACAATCATAACCTAATATGGTTTTTATTGCTGAATAAAGTATAATGTGTATGGTTCTAAGACACCAACTCCAATAGTAGGGAGTATCATTAGATTACCACTTCTTGTTACTCTGAAGTGCCACTTGTTTGTTTGGAGGAAATCTCTCCTTGTTTGATATCAACTATAATTTTTTAATATATGATCCTTTATTAAAATTACATTGTTTTCGTAAATAATTATTCCTGAATTAGAAATTAAATTTGAACATTTCAGTTCAACATAAAAAATAATATATTGTTCCTTTAAAATGAATGTGTCTACATGATGTTGAGTTGTAGCAATAACTCCAACTATGGGATTATCATCAACTAAATTCTTTACACTCCTTGGATGTGGCTTGTAATGTTTCACTCGTAATAGTTGATTCCCCCTATTATCCTGATAGAGGATTCCTCCTACATTCCTCCCATACTATTATATAATTATTATCTGAGTCTTTATTTTTAGTTTGTTCCTTATCATGGATCCTCTATATTCATTATCATCACTATTTATTTTTTAAATCATCATTTTGAATCTTTTTTATGTTTAAATTATCAGCTCATCAAATGAAAGAGAACCGAATTTTGTATTATAAAAAATTAATTTAAAGAAATGTGTGAACATCAAATCATACATAATGCCTTACTACCACCTAGAAAAGCAATATAAATCATCCTTTATATATATATATATATATATTAATGAATTATAATTGAATTTTATTATTTGTATCATTATGGATATCACACAATCCCTTTTTTAATTATTTCCAACACTGCAATATAATACGAGTACTCATTATTTATCCCTTTTTACATTAGATATTGATTTTTATGTTGCGTAAATAATCCAATAATAATAAAAATTCGTGGTTATATGTTCATACAATCAATGTATTAAATTATTTTTTAAAATATTAACATTTTTGAATAAAATATAATTAATATGAATAGAAAATGGTTTGATTCTAATCATTTGAAAAAAGAGATTGAGGATGGGTTTCATAAAATTTGCAAAAGATCTTGCATGTAACCCTTCTCATATAATTGTTTTTACACTGTTACTTTCATGATTAATTATTATAGAGAAGTAGGAAGAACACTAGATCTAGCAATAAATATATGAATTTAATAAATGTAAAAGTAAACATTGGTAAAAATATAATAGATCTAGTTCTAGGGATTACTATTTTTTATGGATAATAGGATATGATTTGAAATGAAAATAATGATAATGACCGTATTGAAAATACAATTATAGGTGTGATGATGGAGAAGGTCGTACTGAGGAAAAGAAAATTCAAATTGAAGACTATGTTCCAGATCAACCAGAAATGAATTTGAAGATAAATATTTTTACAAAGAAACCAATCCATACTAGTTGTAATAAATATAAATTATTTTAATCCATTTTGATGTAATATAGTGTAAAATATGGGAATGTGTGCATTGACAGCAGGTTTTTTGAATTTCATTCTCTATTGAATGATATAATCCAATAATATAATAGGCATTATAAAAAACATATTACACTAAATTAATTCTACATTCAATGGGTATGGTCTATGAATGAATAGATGCCTGTCAAAATAATTTTATACTAATTTGAAAAAAAAATCAATCACATAAAAAATTCAAAATGTATGGTGCATCTTGATAGAAGAATAGTGAAATTATTCCTTTGAAAAACATATGTACTTTACAATCACTCTAATGTTTATGAACCAATATGGATGTGAATATACTTCAGGAAAATTTCTATGTAATGTAGATAAAATATATTATTGTGAGAATATTTTCCACCATTATTATCTCTATAGTGAAATGAAATTGTTAATGAGAATGCTAAATTTGGAAATTAGGTAAGAAACTTTCATCATATTCTATCTAATTATGTAGTGAATCATTTTGGTTTTCATTGAATTAATCATTGTATATGGATAGTTATATGACAAAATTATATATTTCCACCATGTTTAATCATTATGAAAAACTAAAATATATTATATCTAGTTATATAAGAAAAAATGTGTCTTGTTACTCATTTTTATTCGGTACCATTGATAAAAAATTTGAATAAATGTGGGACATAATTTTTATATTTAATGATTATTATAGAATTGAATATTTCATTTTGAAATATTTTTTGTATTGTATGATAAATTACTTTTCTTCATGTAGATATTATTTTATGATAGACTATTAGGGGAACTCCTGGATGTACCATTTTTGAACTAGGTACAAAGTCAGGTAGGTTAAAACATTCATCAAAGACTATGTTTCTAGGAAATCATATAATTATACCTTCAGGATTAACATACTAATATAGGATGACATCATTTGATAGTAGTTTGGATGACAGTATAACACCATCTCCAGTATTAGGTAAAATGTTATTTGAAAATTCAATATATATTTGTAATTTCATTTGTGAATGTAAAAAGAAAATAGAAATAATTTTGGCTATAAAATGTAAGAATTTAGGAACAATATTGGATGTCATTAACCAACAAGAATCCCTAATGAGGCATTTTAAATTATAATTATAATTTCATTTTAATATTTTTGTAATCAATTTTTATTTATATTTTTTTAGTAATACAATGATTTTCAATAAAACATTTATTTAAAAGTGGTGGGTTATTTTATTAAAAACATTACAGTCAACAATAATTGTTTCATAATGTATGAGTTCATAATTAAAAAGTATCATTCTACAACATCTCTAGTAAATTTTCTCATTATATTACATAAATTTTTTAATTAACGTCGATATCATTTTTATCTAATACTTTTTTATTTAATTATTATAAATATCATGAATAAAAAACATCATTGATAATTGTTTTTTTAAACTATTTTATTATATATTATGTTAAAAGAATGATAGAAAATTAATTCCAAAATTTCTACGATAAAGCTGATGAACTCATGTAATATTAGTTCTCTTAATAATGGAATATCATCTTTATTTGACCGATTTATGTCCAATAATATGTTTTTTGAAATAATAAAGGTTACAATGTATTTTTCTTATTTAAATTGATATTTCATTAGAAAAGTAAAGCAACATACTCAAAATTGGTGAAACAAATTATATTTTTTTGTAAATTATAAAAATGAATCATATGCCATTTTTGACCTATAGGAATCATCAACACATTAATTAGATACATGGCCTTGTCAGTATTACTTAATATGTGTGTTTTTGGTTTACAATTGATATATAAGTTAATATTGTATGTCAGTCAAAAAAAAATAACCATGCTTTCATAGATTGTATTTATATCGTATGAAAATTGTATGTATGTGATCTGTGATGTTTAAGAAATGGTTTTACACATATCTCATAAATGATGAGGTTTGTACTTGAGTAGGTTACTACGCGAGACCTTATAGACTTCATGATTCTACATATAATGTCCCAATTTTTTGAACTGTGAAGACCAAGGTCAAAGAACTCTTCTCGATGTTTGAGTATCGAGTTTTAGCATCGATTATTGTTCAGCTGAGGTAATAGAGACTTTTTTCACTGTCAGCGTCATTTTTCTGCGTGAGGAAGGCTCCCAATGACTACTCTACGAACGTCACATTTATGATGGGAGGTATTCCTTCAACCGTGGGCATGAGCACTGTCGGGCTCAAGAGGTACTTCTTTAGGTTGTCGAACGTTTCTTGGCAATCATCTATCCATTGGAATGCAACCCCCTTTTTCATTAACCTAGGAATGGGAAGACACTTTCCCTCTAGATTGGCTATGAACCGCCTAATTTTGGCTAGTTATCCTTGGAATCCTCTCAACATAGTGATATTGCGGGGAGGGGGCAGGCCAAGGATAGAGTTTATCTTTTTCGGGTCGACTTCTTTAGCACGATGGCGTACGATGAAGCCAAGGAATTTCTTTGAGGTAACCCCAAAGGATCATTTCAATGGATTCATCATCAGGATATATTTTCGAAGATTGATGAATATGGTTTCATGGTCTGACAGGTGATCTGAGCACTGTATTGATTTTACCACCAAGTCTTCCAAGTAGTATTCGACAAATCTCCCTAGGAATGACATAAATATACAACGCATGGCGCATTGATATGTGGTTCCACTGTTCTTGAGACCAAAGTTCATGTCCTTGTAATAGAATATTCCTTGAGGGGATCTAAAGGTAGTGGCTCCTTCATCTTCTTGGGCCATCTTGATTTTATTATACCCAGAATAACCGTCCATGAAGGAGAGAGCCTCATATCCAGCCATTGCGTCAGTTAATAACTCAGTTATTGGGACTGGGAAATCATATTTTGGACAATGCTAATCGAGATCTATAAAATCGATGCAGATGTAGATTTTCCATTATTTTTATTGACGAGGACAATGTTGGCCAACCAGATGGGGTATTGGACCTCTCGAATAAGGCCTTATTTAATAAGATTATATAATTCAGCCTCTATTTTGACATTATGTGAAGGGTGCATTCTTTTGGTGGCTTTATTATAGCCCATGTGGTCTTCTGTAAGACCTAATTTGTGGGCCGCCACTTTTGGGTCGAGTTCCGGCATTTCCATGCAATTACAGGGAAAAACAACTCGATATTGTGTCAAGAAATAGGTATAAACCTCATGCACTTCGGGAGACATGGTTGTACTAATGAGGGTTGGCCTCGGGTATTTCTCATTACTTAGGTTTTTTCCCTGAGCTCATCCACAGTGGTGGAGATACCTTCCACAAATGCGGGAGGTGCATCCTTGAGATCTTCCTACTCCTCTTCCCCCACATTCAAATAATCTCTATCTAACAGGGGTATAGTTCTCAGCACGGTTTCTTGGGAGTCTATAGGTGAGGAAATGTGGTAGTCCTCGCACAAGTATATGCCACCAAATAGAGGGTCATTGGTCATTTCTGCATTGTCACGGTCGATTGTTATAGCTTATGTCATGAGGATAGTTGACTGTTTTTCCGGGCATGAACATCTGCTCTCTACATGGTTGATGGGTAGTATGTACACTCCACCAAGCTGCCTGAGGGGGTCATCAAGAACCATTTCTAGACCATTTGGAGCATAAATCCAGTCAATTCTACTGAGAAAAGGCCTTTTTTCTTTTTCTCATAAAACCCATCATCAATGAAGTGTGACTCGGAGAGCTCAAAAGGGTCCTTGTCAGCATGAAATATCCCACTTTTTCCTTTAATGAAATACATGACACACAGGTGGTGGGACGAAGGAAAGACCAGGTGCTTATGGAACCACAACATTCCAAGGAAGGCAGTGAATGTTGTGTTCTACTGAACGACAAGGAATTCAGTGTGGATCACAAGGTCACCAAATGGGTTTTTATCTTGATTTGTCCCATTGTATTCTGTTCACTCGTGTCGTATCCCAAATGATTTGTGGCTGAGGGGATTAGGTCATCCTCAATGTAGCCCAAATTATGGAGTATTCATAGGGGAAGGCAGTTAACTCCAGAGCCGTTGTCAGTAAAGAAGTTTTGGATCTCAACATCATTTAGTGTGACAGACACATATAGTGGTTTGATATGTCCTTTCATGATGGAATCACCATCCTGATCAGTGAAGGATATCCCAACATTGCATTTAGTCGGGCCAATATCCTTCTGGTAAATATTGGCTGTAGATACATCGGCTTGAAACTCCTAGTGACTCAACAAGGCTTCAAAAAGCGCATCCTAGAGATCTCCTGACCCACAAAGGGAATCGTAGATTGACATCTTGGATGGTACTGATGCAATATGATTAAGGATATCAAATTTTTTCTCCAACGACCGACACTTCTTTGATGGAGGTATTGTTTTAGAAAGCATATTGGGTGCTGGAGTTTGTGATGAGGAATGATCGAAAACATGGTTGGTGGTGGACGGAGTTCCCATGTTCTGGCGACTCAGCCCGGCTGGTCTGTTTATGCTCACTTGGTAGCTAGACACATGATTCTCCTCTGACGGGTACCACAAAATGAAAGGTCCAGAGTGGACGCTTGTGGAGGTGGATGGATATTCTTTCTCCTGTTGAGTACGTTGAAGGGATCTACCATGGGTTTCTATGATATTACCAGTTAGGGACGGGGAAAAACCAGGGTTGGTTTCGGCCGCGACTATGTCCCCCATGGTATCCCATGCTTCTACTATTCCTCCTCCTGGCACCTTTCATCTGGAACTCAGGTTCATAACCATAACCTTTGTTAGGGAACGATTCCATTAGATTTTTGATGTTGATGGAACCAAAGTTTATCTCATCATCTTGTGACAGGTCAACCTTTCTGTTTCTCCCTGATGGTGCCATTTGGTGGGTCGGATCCCTTTGTGCCAAGATTGATGGCATAAAATATGACAGTTTCAGGGCTAACTCCGGCCTTGTTGCGTATTACTCCTATTGCGCTTGTCTCCTCCCTTTTTGATTACACATGGATGACCGGCTCATGGAGGTTTGTGAAGCCATTATTGTCTGTTGTGCGGCATTAGTGGATGTTGGCGGCAACACTGGATGCTGTAATTGAGCTTATAGTATGCCATGATCTCAGTTGACAGTCTTTCGAGTCACCCAGTCATCAAATTTCTACCCCTTCTTGCTGGTGACATCACACCAATACTTTGATTTTTTGGAGTCAGTGGTAGAAATATTTGTCACATGTGTTGGGAGTGGTCCCAAAACAACCTGCTAGGAGTCTACCATCATTTAAATGAGGTCATTGAAGAATAATCATTCCTGGATATTGTGCCCTTGCATTCGATGGTTGGTACAGTAATATGGCATGTCATCACGGCCGACTTCTTCAGTCTTCCTTGGATATAGAATGTTGAGAAAACTGCAATTCATGACAATGATGAAGTAGATGCAGACATGGTCATCTCGGAACGAGTATACATTCAGTCTCTGTTCCTCGAACTGGTTCTTCTTCGATCTCCTCTAATCGTCCCTCTTAGGGGGATGTGGCTTCTGATATACAGGGGGCCTTGATGACTTGGTGGAGGAATATGTAGTGGAGAAGGCACAGTTCTGGATTGAGAATGATAGATGATGCTTTATCTCTTACTATTCTTCTTGTAGGAGCATATGAGGCTATTCAAGAAATAATATTGGTCTGCTCCAGGGAGTCTTCAATTCTATGGGCAATGGAAGAGAGATTGTGGAAGCCAGTGATGTACTCCACTGGTATAAGTGATGTTCAGTACTCATCTCGAAGTTTATCGATGCATATGGCCAACATCTCATCTTAGTGAATTGCACTATTCAGAGAGTAGGTCACACCCTTGCATATGGCGATGAAATTCGAGACCCCCGTGTTCTCCCTCTTCTTTCAATTCATGAGGTCACTAACCGTTGTTTTCAGTTGCATTTAAATGCAGTATAACAAGAACTACTGTCGATAGTCCTCCTGGATTTTTATTGACTGAGTTGGTAGATTCTTATACCAAAAGAAGGAATCATATTTCATGTTCCACATTGAGATTCTGAGTTTCACTGCTTCTTATTGTTCCGGGGTTCCCATCATAGGTTTTCAATAAGAACCGTAGGGCATCAAATGTTGTTCTGGATCGCCAGATCCATTGAATATATGGAATATTGGGCTCCCAATATTGGGTGTAAGAGGCGTGTTGCTCACCCAATCCATTTAGGGCTTTATCTCTGGATGTATCAGATCATGCCGACCTCCCATTGCTTCTAATCAAGCTGTCAGTGCCTCGATGGTGTTGGCGAGTCCCTGGTTTACATCCTGCAATGATAGTAGCAACATAGAGGGGATGACCTTCGCGACTGCTACTTCCACTACCGTAATATGCTAATGGGAGGACAATTTTTTGAGAATTCGATATGTGCTTTACAGCATTGGGAACCCCAGATTCTGGCATAGCGATTTCATGAACACCCTCTTTATTTTTCGGCTGCCTTCTGCTCATTCGGGGCGCTTTCTTGCAGGCATCGGGGATCGTCTGTCGTTGATAATGGTATTCACCTTTGGGTCCCATTATATTTGGGTCCCGAGATGCTATCAGGATATTCTGGTGAAAATCTTGACTTTTAGTAGGGATATATGCCTGCTTTGATGAATCCGTCATGATGGACAGGTGTCCCCGAGTTGGAACAAGTGAGGCTACTCGATCTGGTTTCCCTTGCATGGTGGAATATGGTCGATGACCCTCTTCGGTGGAATAACGGATGCAGATCTTCTCCAAGGAGGTTGTCTCATCTCATAGATGATTCACCTCAATTGGGTTGACGAGCTCATGGGCCCGAGTCCATGTTGTTGCTGCTGATGCAATTACTTTCTGGCAAGTCTGCACGAAACGATCAGGGATCGATACCAGCTCCTACATCTTTTCTATGATATATAGATAGACATATTTGGATGGAACAGTTATGTAGGCCCATTTTGGTATTAGAGTAGGAATATCTTGATCTAGTCCTACGGTGGTTAGTGGGTACTGCCAATTCCCTTAGGTCGGGGCAGGTGAACAAATCTGCCCCTATGTCATGATATGTCGGTTTGTCTCTACGTTTTCCGCCACATCGGGATGGATGAAATTACATGCATTCGTAGTGATAAGGCCCCACATATACTAGTTTCCCACTATATCGAGTCAGTGGCCTTTGTTGGTAGGGAGACATGCACGCCTATCAATTGCCTCCACAACTGGATGTCATGCTTTGTTGATCGCCACCACATCGAGATGGTAGGCATTAAAAGCATCTGCTAGGAGCTAGTCCTACAGGTTCTAGGTCTCCAACACGTCCGGTTGGTGGGATTCCTAACCCTGGGAAGGGATAGGTTCCTACAGGGTATGTGCCTTCATGTGTGAGTGACGGGCTTGATGGAGCTTGGTGGGGATGCGCACCTACTCATATGATGTCTCCATATATGGATGGTGGGCTTTGGAGGAGCGGACAAGTGTATGTGCCTTCTCACTATATATCTCTGTGACTGGAAAATAGAGCTCCTCCTTAGGGACAGGGGTTATGACCGTCCATTTTGTATGTTTTCCTCCCTCATCCAGTGGTCCCAGGGGCTGGAGATTGGGGAACGTGGCCTTGGAACCTTAGGGAGAAATCCACCTTAGCGTGAGGATATTGAGTCACGACATAACCGCGACGATGTCTTCTGGAGGTGGCCTTAGAGCAGAACCCCCGTTCAGCGGGGATTCAGTCCTCAGCGTCGACCACATCTGCCTCCCTAAGATATGGGAGGTAAGTGTTGTCTCATTCTGGGGATATACTCCCGAAACAATATGAGATGGAAACAAGAGCCATTTGGAACTGCTTTCGTAGTCCCTGCGGGCATGCGACTGAAGGGTCATTGTAGATTAGAGGGCATGCATGGCCACCTCATTCATCGGGAGAGTACCATTCATGTGTTAATCTCGTATCAGCACATCTGAGTCCCAGGGTTGAAGAAGCTTTGTTGGCGAAATGGTCCTTTGTTGATGAGGATGTCCTGTCATTGCATTTTTCTAATTACGTGTCTATGAGTTCCTCTGTGATGCCATTGGATTGAAGGCACTTCTGGTTGGTACCTGTAAAATATTTTAACAAATACAAACAACAAACCCATCAAAGCAGCATCTCATGATCCCTTGCATAATTAATGATTTTTCTTGGCCCTCCTTGTGAGTATAAGGGGGAATAGATTGGGATTAGGTAAAATCTATCATTCTTGGATAATGATTCACATCAGCTTCACCATTTTTTGTTTTGCAACGAATCAGATGGATTGAACTGATGCGCCCGACTGTCGATCTCATAGAGGGCATAGCTCCATTCATTCACTAAGGTTGAGTATATCAGTCTTCATTTCGAAACGCCCAATGGTTCCATAACCAACAATATTTGGACCTTCTTTACAAAGTCATGCATTCGCTGGGTGATTTGGCCAGCGGTGCTTAAGAAGTCACCTTGGTGTGGAGGATGGGATGCCATGCTCATTGCACTCTTGGGGGGGGCATTAATGCCTGTTCCGAGAATCTCTTATAGATTTAAGATGTGCTCATATGTTCATGAATCGTTGGTTTATACCCAATCTTAGTATACACGGATTAATATTGGTTGGAAATGGTCAGCTAAAAGTAGGGATTCAGAATCATTTAGGCCTGATGTTTACAATAACTCATTGGATTAATGACTCCGAGGACTTTGGACTCACTGAGACGACACTAGTTTGATGCCTCAAAACTGGGTGGTATGGTATTTATTTTCATCTAGGTGGGACAAATAATGACCAGGGAATTCAGATTGAACTTGTAATACGAGATTCCTATGTATCCCCGTTAGATGAATCAGAATCCCCGTTGTTCGGTAGTGCAGTTTAGCATCATGAAGGATGAAGAATGGGGATTACAATATGAGGTGGTTCAAGATGGTGGGGAATGGCACACAGACACGATGGTGGTTGGGGCCAATGGATTGTAGGGATTGAACCTCGTTGATGATTCCTACGTACCATGCCTTTTCATGGATCAATGTCAGCGTATTTTGGGATGGTTTTGGGATACAGTTTGACCTCTTGCGGGACTGGGGTGAACTAGCGTGAAGGAGGTCAGAATGACCGGTTGGTGGGATTGAACCTCAAGGAGGCTTCATACGTACCATGCATTGACATGGATCAATGTCCTCAGAGATCAGATGAGGTTGGGGTAAGTGTCAGTGATTACTCTAAGCCCACGTGAGTCACGCTCGGTGTGAGAAACAGGAGGCCACATAGACCTGATGATTATGTCGTGAAAGGTGCATCTGTGGGAAGCGGAGTGGGGCATACGTAGGCAGCGTCCCAAAGAAATGTGGAATGGGACATAATCCAGGATGGATGCCAAATGGTGTCAATGCCCATAGGGATAGGGAAATGGTACCCATGTGTCTATCACCCCACTTGGTTCATGGAACCATGGAAGTTCGGAGGTGCATGGGTGCTACCTCCTTGAAGAAAGTCTAGGGGTTACACCAAGGAGGTTTCTCTATCACCCTCCGAAGAGGGGACAATTAATCACCGCTGGCATCAAAATGTGATGCATGTGGTGTCCCACACTCCTAGAATGTGGAGAGGCAGAAAGGGGTCTCCTGGGCACGAACCCTGCACTACCGTGGCTATGTGATCCCATGAATGCTTCGGGAACCCAGTCAAGGGATAGAGAAACCACTTTGACCTCATATTCCATAGGTATGTGAAATCAATGTAGCGCAGTGATGTACCTAGATATTTCATAAAATTGATCTGGTGGCTTCAGTAGAGGCATTGGCTTGGGGAAGGTGAATATGCCAATGAGGGGTGTGTGAAGGATCGGTCTAGATTGAACGAATTTTATCTAACTCGGGGAATGGGAACACCGAAGGTGTTGGCTGGACACATGGTTGTATGAGGAGTGCCATCTTCTGTGTAGGGGGGGGGGGGTGCTACGAGAATGTGTTCGGAAAGAATGGAAAGTAGCGAATGCACAATAAAAAAAAGAGAACGTGTAGCAGAAATTTAATCTTTCCCCCCAAATATAAGAGGATGCACATCGACAATATTAAATGTGAAGAAATTAATTTTACCCCAGAAATTTTATGTGGAAAACCCGAAAGTGAAAAACCACAGGACCTAGTCCATAAAGAGGAATCCACTAAAATCAATATGTACACAGTAGAGACTCCCCAAAATGAAAGGGATATCAATAGTAATACTCAAGAATAGTAGTGTGGATCAAAAGGTGGAGAGCAATAAAGATGATCATCAATGAAAGGCCATCACCAAAGGGAATTTTCTCTCGATACTGTTGCTGCCAGTGATGTTGATATGACTTGCCTCTACCTCTTTATATAGGAAAATAATCATCGTCAAATAATTTCGCCACGTCAAAAGAGTGTCATCACGTGAAATAATTCACACGGTCTTGGCCCATATTAAAAACACCACATTAAAAGAAGAAATCGTGTGGGCACTATTTGAGGAGGCATTACCCGGTGTGCCAAACAGGAAGGCACCCAACAAACTCCCCCTCCGACTCAAGTGGGGATCACCGCCAACCCTCAATCTTTCGGCAAGTCTCAAATTTTCCTCTTGGTAAACTCTTGGTCAACATGTCTGACTATATGGATCAGTGTGGATCTTCTTAAGCTCTAACTGTCTCGAATCAATGATGTTGCGAATAAAATGATATCAAACATCGATATTTTTCGACCTACCATGAAAAGTAGAATTCTTTTCCAAACAAATAGAACTCTGACTATCACAAAATATAACATGCATGTCCTGATTTAAATTGATCTATCGAATAAATGTTTTCATCCACAACAATTCATTGCATGCCTAAGTAGCTGCAATAAATTCTGACTCTGTGGTAGATAAAGAAACACATATCAGCAATCTAGACTGCCAAGATACAGCTCCCCCTGCAAAAGTGATCAAATAGCCTGAAGTATACTTCCTCGAATCGATATCCCCTGCCATATCAGAATCTGTAAAGCCACAATGCACAGGTTCTCCGTTTCCAAAACACAATCATAGATCAGAAGTACCACGAAGATAATGAAAAATGTACATCTCAGCTCTCCAATGCTCCTTACATGGATTTCATAGAAAATGGATGACCACAAAAACTGCATGAGCTATATCAGGTCTAGTACATACGATTGCATACATCAAATATCCAATGACAGATGAATATGGTATATGATGCATCTTCTCTCTCTCTTCATCAGTAGAAGGTGACTGACTGGTACTGAGTGTAAAATGTAATTAAAGTGCAGTACTAACCGCTTTCGTTGTATCCATAAAAAATCATTGAAGAACCATGTCAATGAATCTCTCCTGATATAACCACAACTTCTTGGAGTTCTTCTCATGGGGGATCGTCATGCCAAGAATCTATTTTGCTGGACCCAAGTCTTTCATCACAAAAAACTGACAAAGATCCTTCTTCAATCATTAAATTTTAGAAGTATCATGGACAGCAATGAGAATATCATCAACATAAAGCAATAGTATAATAAAATAATAATCAGTAAATCTCTGAACAAATACATAATGATCACAAGATGTCTTACTAAAACACTGATGAGAAATGACAGATTCAAGCTTCTTATACCACTTCCTTGGAGCTTGTTTCACACCATACAAGATCTTATTCAATGTGAAGAAATGATTTTATTTACATGTTTCAATAAAACCCACTGGTTGCTCTATATAAATCTCCTCCTTTAAATCTCCGTGGAGGAAAGTTGTCTTTACATCCATCTACTCAATCTGTAGATCAAAACTGGCAACCAAACCAAGAACAGCCCGAATGGAAGACATTTTGACAACAGGTGAGAAAGTCTCCTCAAAATCAATACCTTTCTTCTCAGGGAATCCTTTGACAACTATCCTTTCCTTGTATCATGGAACGGGACTGGATTATTCATTCATAATCAGATAAATCCACTGATTTTTCAAATCTCTCTTCCCTGTCAGAAACTTCACCAGCTCAAAATTGTGGTTGTTGTGCAATGATGTCATATCGTGATCCATTGCCGCAACCCATCTGTCTTTTTGTTCACTCTCAATTTCCTCATCAAACGATTTTGGTTCTCCCCCTTCAGAGAGGAGCACAATCACATCAGGTGTATATCGAGAAGAAGTGGTGCGATGCTGAGATGACATCCAGAGTGGAACTACAGGTCCATTAATAACCCCTAGATCCATATCATCAGAAACAAATGGTGCATCAGAATCTTAAACTCCAACCTTTTCACCATGAGCATCATTATGTTCATCAAAAAGAACATAAGATTCAACAATATGATTTAAATGTGAATCAAGACCTGGCTCAATACTGACAACACCATCAGAAGTTGGAGAATCATCTTTTTATCCCTTATCAATTTCTGTAACAGTCTGATACTCCTTGAACAATGAATCACGGCTTCTAACATGTTTCTTCAAAAACAGGATCATAGAACCTATACCCAAACTCATCGTTTCCATAGCCAATAAAAATACACTGGCATGTCTAACCATTCAGCATGAATATCTAATCTCTAGGCACATGAAAAAAAGTCTTGCAACCAAAGACACGCAAGTGATCGTACCTGATCTCTTTTCCATACCAAAATTTTTCCGAAGTGTCTTTATGAAAAGAAACCGCAGGTGATAAATTGATAATATAAGTAGTAGTAAGTAAAGCCTCACCCCAAAAATGTCTAGGAAATTTTTCTTCCAATAAAAAAACAAACTCTTTCCAACAAAGTCATGTTCACCCTCTCAGATACACCATTCTATTGAGGTGTCTTGGGCGGGGTCCTTTAATGTCGAATACCTTCCTTCCTGCAATAATGATCAAATGGACCACAATACTCTCCCTCTTTGTCAGTGCGAATACATTTCAATTTCTTTCATGATTCCATCTCAGCAATAACATGAAATTGCTTAAAAATATTAAGCACCTGGCTTTTTGATATCAAGACATAAACCCAGAGATTTCGTGAGTAGTCATCAATAAATGTCACAAAATAATGACTACCACTAAAGGTATTTGATTTCAAAGGAGAAAAAACGTCAGAATGTACCAATTCAAGTACACGTGACTTCCTGCGTGAAGGATGACTGCTAAAACTCACTCTGCTCTGTTTCCCAGCCATGCAATGATCACATGTGTCCAATTTGACACTCTTTAATACTGGAAGAAGATTTCTCTAGGACAAACAACCAAGACCTTTGTCACTAATGTATCTGAGCCACTTATTCCACAACTTGGACGAAACAATGCCCTCATCAACACAAGCTGTATCATAAGAAATTGACGCTCTAGTCCAGTACAAACCAGATTGCTTCTTCCCTCTAGCCACAATCAATGATCCCTTGGAAGGCTTCCATTTGAAATCACCAAAAGTATTGATAAACCCTTCATCATCAAGAACGCTGGTAGAGATATGATTCAAACAATCCCAGGTGCATGTCGGACATTATTCAAAATCATCTTACTTCATGTAACGGTCTTTAAAAAAACATTCCCAATGCCTACAACGTCAGCATGTCCATCATTGCCCATCTTCAAAACCCCTAAATTACCTTGGCTATAAGATGTAAAGAACTACTCCTTCGATGTCATGTTAAAACATGCACCACTGTCAACAACCCTACAAGAATCATCCGAAGCAATGTTAATGGAATCATAAACAATAACAAGATCACCCCTGTAGCGGTGGAAACATGATCATCTCCATAGCCATTTTTCTTCTATGTATTTTCCTTCAATTTTTTATTTCTTTTCAGCTTATAAAAAAACATTTTAACATGACCCTTCATACTACAATTATAAAATTAAAAATGTCTCTTCTTCGGTCTGAATTTGCGTCTGCCTCTCCTCATATCTCGACTGCTCTGCCCCTGGTCCTCGCTTCTCCCCCTATTCTATGTGACCAAAATCTTATAAGAATATTTCTCATGAGTGTGTCTCATGTCATCTTCATTTAAAATATATGACCTAACAAAACTAAATGTCACAACTCCATTACGAGGCGAACTAGTTAGAGTAACACATAACTTTTCCCATGAATCAGGTAAAGTGTTAAGTAGAAAAAGAGCTAAAACCTCATCTTCAAAATTGATACCAATAAATGAAAACTGATCAAAACATCATTGATATTCACTTAAGTAATCAGAAATTGATGTACCTTCTTTGTTCCTCATTTTCGTCATTTTCTTGAGAAGAAGCAATTTATTGTTTCCCATATTTGAAGCGTAGGTCGTCTCAAGCTTCTCCCAAATCGTTCTGGCATGAGAGATGTTGAAAATGTGATTCATCACATTGTCATAAACCCATTGGTGAATGAAGCTACAAAACATCTCATGCTTGAACGCCCATTCTTTTTCTGACATCTTCTATGACCTCTGGGTACTAAAAACTGGAAGATGCATTTACTTGACAAAAATCAGATCCTTCATTTTAAGACACCACATATGGTAGTTGGTATAATTTAGAAAAATCATCTGACTATAGTTAGACTCCACAATAAATATGAAAATAAAAGAACCAAACCCTGTGATACTAGATGTCGGGAAAGACGAAAAAGCGATGAACACACAATCAAAAGAAAAATCAAATGTGCAACAGAAATTGAATATTTCCCCCAAAATAGAAGCTGATCCGCATCGAAAAAAATAAATGTGCAGAAAATAAATTTGACACTGGAAATTTTTATGTGGAAAACCAGAAAAGGAAAAACCACAGGACCTAGTCCAAAAAGAGGAAGACAGTAAAATCAATAAGTACACGATAGAGACTCCCCATAATGGAAGGGATCTCAAAAGTAATACTCAAGAATAAAAGATTGGATAAAAAAGTAGAGAGCAATAAAGATGATCGTTGAATAAAGTTGATCACCAAATGGGATTTTCTCTCAGTATTGTTGCTGAAGGTGATGTTGAATTTCCTTTCCTATGCCTAATTATATAGGAAAATAATCATCATCAAATAATGTGGCCACGTCAAAAGAGTGTCACCACTTAAGTTAATTCACTTGGACTTGGACCACATTAAAAACACCACATTAAATGAAGAAACTGTGTGGGCACCATTTGAGGAGCCGTTACCCGGTGCACCAACCAGGAAGGCACCCAACAGGCTAGAGAGGTTGTCCTTGTACTGGTGTGTTACGCGAACTGAGAGGCATCCCGCGTACCTGGGTGGTACGAGGTTTCAGGTTCAGCCAGTGTACTAGGTTGGAACATTGTGGAGTCAACACAAGCAGCGGTGGCCAGGGGCGACACCAATCGGGGGTTCATCGGTCAGGGCTTCACCCGTGTACGAGGGTGATACGTGCTGCGTTAGATAGAAAAAGTGGCATAGACTCCCTAGTATGTGGGGAGTACATCCGTGGAGGGGGCATGGCCCGCGGTATTCATTTTTTCATTTTATTTTAATTTCGCAGTTCAACAATTTTCTATGAATTTTCAGGTTCCTTATTAATTCTTTTCCAGCTTCATACATGTTCTTGTTCGCGAATTTGAACTTCCCAATTTGTGAAATCCTAAGCCCCTTCCATTGAAATCCTTCCACCGGAATTTGATCGATCCCCCTCTTAACCCACTCGATCTCCTTTTATAGTGTGGGGAAAGTGATGTATCTGTGGTCATGAAGAACTTTTTGAGGAGTCTCATGACCGTAAACTCGGTTTACGGATGACTTGGTCAATCCGTGACTCTCTTGGTCATTGAATTAACCTTCCCCATGATGAAAACTAGTTCGGGGAGTGCTTTGTGGTGGCAGAGGGCCCCGCCTCTGTTCCTCAAACGACAGCGTACGCAGTCCGGGCTAGTTGAAGCGGTTCGCGGCTGGGGCAGTTTTTGTCGATGGATCAGCCTGGCGCCTATCCTGATTCGGACCTGCGGAGGTCCCCACCTCTGTTCCGGGAATGACAGTGGTCTATAGTGGGGGGAGGCTCGTGATGGTGGACCTGTCTAGCACCCATCTTGCTTCGCGCCCACGTAGGGTCCCCACCTTTGTTCTGCGAATGACTGCGGTCCTCGTAGTGGGGTGGCTTGCTGAACCGACCGTGTACCATTAACATTGGACCTGTACACAGACATGTTTGTATTTTTCCAACCATTAACTATTACTCACATTTTTTACCAATTACGAGAAGGAAATTAGGTAGAGTCCTATCTAGAATTAAGGGGATTCTCATTCTCATTTGTGGGTTTTTCAGGACCCCACATAGGCTCACAAAATGCAGATAATAAAAAATTAATATTTCTGTAAATGAATATGGACCATGGGCATCTTACCCATTGTCTAAACATTATTATTGAAATATTTCATTGGAATACTCTATTTTATGTATATCATAATGGTACAACATATTAAATAGTATAATTTGACACCTTCCTCCTTAGTGAAGTTGAAACTTCTATACATACAATATTTTATGGTTTCGTCTCAACCACGCTTCTGGTGCGACCAAATACCTCATGTGGTATCAGAGGGGTTACATCATAGTTAATAATTATTTAAATTTATTTTCGATGACTTATGAATTTAATAATTTAGTTGTTTCAATTCATGTTAATCATTTTACAAATCTAAATCTCAAGATTCGTTCCTCCTCTTTCTTTTCTCATTCAACTTAGAGAAATGATCTTTTTATTTTAAATATGATTTAAAAAAAAATAAAGGATCTAATCTGGAGGTTCCAAAGGATCCTGGACCAACAACATAAGAACACACGACATGTATTCATCAGTAAAAAATGTGTATCATGGGTTCAATGCCCCATGTCTCATCCGCCAAACCAAGCCCTGTCATTGGAGTTTGTCTGAATCATAATGACTCTGTGTGTAGACCACAAACCGGTGGCACATGGTTTCTAGATTACAAACCATCTGGCCCACTGGACATGACGTGTAGTCCCTCCAGGTTATTTTGGGACCATGTACCATGTACATGGCTTCCCAGAATGGAGATTGTGTAATGTGGAACTACACAACATGTGGCCCACTAGACACATAGTGTACTCCAAAGATGTACCATGTACAATAACACACCATTTCCTACGAAGTGTACATCAGATGGATGGTGGAAAACATACACACCATTTAGTTGGAACTACACACTGCATACTCATCCAAATTATGCAGAATTAGTAAAATTTCTTATTATATTATACAACTCAATGAGACGTGTACCATCGTGCAAGAGTAATGTTGAGGCACAATGAGTGATAATTGTTTAATATATATATGTGTTTAATTTAAAAAATGTTTAAGGATTATTTTAACTCATTTTTTAATTATGAATATTAATTCCATGGGTTGCCTCAAATGTACATGTTATGTACAATGATAATTTTAAATGAATTTACTTTTTAAAAAATTATGATGGGTGAGAATCTCAAATAAATTTAGAAAATGGTTTTAGATAAAACGATGGATTAATTAAAGATGATAATTAATTTATTAATGCATTAATTATCATATACAAGAACAATTAATAAATAGAATTCTTGTTTTTTATGCATAAATATACATTCATGGATGGATGATAATGATCTAGACCAAGACCACAGAATTTGGTTGGTTTTTATTAATTTATTTACTTAAATTAATTTTTTTTTTGTTTCAAAGTCTTCTAGTCATTAATATGTACGTCCAATGTGCCCATGTTTTATTTATATAAAACCCATAATTTACTCCTCACCTGCATTTGAGTTAACAAAAGGAATATGCAATGGATGGAAATCCCAATCTAGTGGAGGTGGTTCAAGCAAGATCGTAGAGAAAACCAATCCCAGGGGATACATAGGTTGATAAGTTAAAAGCTATAAACACAAACCCAATAGGTTCAAGTTAGTTCTCCCATAGGTCAAGTAGTGTTTATCAACCTCTAGATAAATTATCCATTAGAAAATATCATGATCATTTTATTTATTTAATTTCTATTAGTTTCATGATTAATTATTATGGATGTGTTGTCCCAATCACATAATTACTGAATTAATCATGCATGAATGATAGATCTAAAATAAACAAGAAATATGAATAAATACTATCAAGACATGGTTTTTAACTTCATTAATTTTAGATTCATATTAACAAGCATGTGATAATGATAAAAATAAATTCACACATAAGTGATAAAAATCCCTCAAATAAAATAATATGTTAGATCAAGCCTTTTTCTACTTGATTAAGGGAAAAAATCAATAAGAATATGCATTTGAACAACCCTTGTAAGGACACCTAATTTTATTTAGGAATCCCTTATGAATGGTTTCAGGTTTACATAACCATATTACATCAAGTGGTGCATCCATTTCGAGACATGGTGTAATATTGGAGGAACGAGTTGAGAAAATCCAAAGTCATGATTTCAGGATTGGGGATTCCACTAAACAGGTCAAAGAGCTAGAAGCCCATAGTTGGAGAAGGCATTCCTACCTAAATATCTTATAACAGCATGAGAAACCATTGTTAGGAATATTCTATGGGGAATATGGATCATTTTCTAATATAATGTCATGGAAACTAAACATTCCGAGTTCAGTGGTGATGGCCATTGGGACATGATAATATTATGGAAGAGTTAATGAAAATATATTTTTTTATAATTAAATGTAATGAATAAAATATTCATGATAATATTTTTTAATTTTATAATAAATATGAGATGTTCGTACACAAAAAAATCCCTATGATCAGTTCTGAATAAAGACAACATCCTCACAGGTTGTAACTTTCAAGAATTGTTTAGACGCCTTCTGGTTATCCTAAACCATGAACGGAAGTCTAACATGAAACATTAAACATTACCTGATCCACCTTCTAATGTGTTGAGTGATGAGAATTTAGTTTTCTATGAGATATATATGAACAACATGGTCTATGTTCCATGCTTGATTTGTCATCAATGTCTAGTGAGCTCATGAAGTCTCATGAAAACATGGATTCCTATAGCATGCTTGAGAACCTCCATGGTATTTACCAGGAGAGAACAATAAATGAAATTATTGAGATCTCAAAAGTACTCTATCAGCGTAATCTTGGAGATGTTTCCCCAATTGGGTCTCTTGTAGTCAAGATAATTGGATACATTTAGTGGCTCAAGTTTCTAGATTTTAAACACCATGAAGAACGGGTAACTGATCTCATTCTCGCATCACTCCCTCATAGATTCATTAAATTTTTATAAAATTTCAATATGAACAACATTTAAAAATCAATATATGATCTTATTATCCTCACCTTCCATGTGGACAATGATATGAAGTGTGAAAATCATTCATTCCATATAATGAAAAAGAGGAAAGGGAAGGGGAAGATCTTTAAGCCCAAATATAATTGACACCCATAAACGAAATGGATGGTCAAAGGGGATGAAAGGGAAGATGAGGATTTTTGTTTTGATTGTGTCAAGAAGGGCCACTTGAATAAGCAATGCTCCCATCCTATGAATGAAGGGGAAGATTCAGGTGCATTTGTTGTCGACTGAAATATATCTATTTCTACAAATTGGGTATCATACACATCTATTGTTGCTCGAATATGTATCTAAATACAAGAAACAAGTTGATTTAGGAATATTTAATAAAGAGTGGTTGATGTATGAGCATCCAAAAATGATATACATGCTTTTTTAGATTTTAGGGACTACCACCTCACGTTCCCAACTGGGTTGATCATGGTGTTAATGGGTTGTTATTATGAGAAGTATGTAACTAAATACATTATTTCTGTATCAATATTAGATACAGATTGATTTGTTTTCATGATTTTATATGAATTTTTATTCTTTTACCAAGAGAGATTTTTTTTTTATGGGAACATTTATAAAATTGTCTTTACATGTTCGATTACACAATCCATGAAATGGAAATCGATAAAAAAGATATGTCACCTTCCTCAAACCACACCCGACATGGGAATCACCACCTAGGTCTTGTAAATGAGAATATCTTGACAATGTAACCAAAATATGGATATTTAGATTCATTTGACCAAAAAAGACATGGTTATGTCATGCCCGATTACAACGAAAAATGATGGAAACCCCATTTATAGGGAAAGGTGAAAGGACTAATAAACTTCTTGAATTTTTTCATACCGATGTGCGTGGACCATTTCCAATTGTATCATGGGGATGTTACTCATACATCATTACTTATATTAGTAGATATGGATATATCTACATAATGAGTTATATGTCCGATTATTTTGATACGTTAAATGAATAAAACACTGAATTGGAGAACCATCTTGGTAAGAAGATTATGTAATGCCACCAAGACTACGGTGGATTATATCTTAATCAAGAATTCATTGATTACATATGTGATTTTGGGGTCCTATCCCAAATCACTCCTCTATACACACCCTAGTGGAATTGTGTGAGCGAATGGAGGAACCACACCTTCATGGACATAGTGTGATCAATGATGTTTCATGTGAGTCTTCCATTATCCTATTGGGGATATATGTTACAAACAGCAACACACATACTAAACCATGTACCAACTCAATGAATAAAATATAATCCACATGAGTTCTGGAGTGGAGTTAAATCTATATTATTGAATTTACATGTGTGGGGAAGTGATGCAATAGTTAAGCCCACTTCATGTAACAAAATAGCACCGCGAGGCACAATGTGTAAAATTGTAGGATACACCAAGGAAACTAGGGAATATTAACTATAAAAACTGTAAAAAAAGGTTATATTGGAAATACACACCATATCCATTGAGATGGAGAAAATATCTGTATGATATAGTGGGCTCGAGATAGAATTCGATGATGTTGATGCTCATGGTAAACAAGAATTGGTACATGTACAGATTTCACCAAACCCTATGGAAGAAAGAACTGTTCCAGAGACTTATGAGTTGTGTAGGAGTACAAAAGAGGATTGATAACCAAAATGGTATAGTTTTCTAGTTACTGAGGATGGAGACTCATTATTATTTGGTAATAATGATCCTCTAAAAAACAAAGATGGAGTGAGTGGCACCAATGTTTTCATGTATTAAGAAGCCATTAATTCTTAAATAGATTCCACGTACTAAAACATTGTTTTTATTTTCATTGTTCCTGTAGTTGATGTAAAATGAATGGGTTTAAAATGGGTATTCACAAAGAAACTGAACATGGATGGACAAGTCGATATCTATAAGGCATGCATGGTTGCAAAAGGGTTCAAGAAATGTCAAATCATTGACTACGATGAATCCTTTTTACAGGTTTCAATGATGGAATAAAAAAAAATTCAATTGGCCAATGTCACTTAAAATGATTATGAGATTTGTAAAATGGATTTCAAAATTTCCTTCATTTATGGGAACCAATAGGAAGATGTCTACATGACACAACCTGTAGGGTTTATGACACCAATGTTTTCCAATAAGATGTGCAAGTTGAATAAATACAATTATGGATTAAAGGATGCATAAAGGTCATGGAACATTCATTTTGATGAATCCCTAATGATTTTTTATAAATAATTAATATAATACATGTGTAAACAAATGGTTTAGATGGAGTGAAATTATTTTCCTAATAGTAAATGTTGATGACATATTACTTATTAGAAATAAGATACTAGTCTTGCAGCCATTCAAGGAATGGTTGAATCAATCATTTTCATGAAGGACTATATTGAGGAAACATATAATCTTGATATCAAGATCCATTGTGATAGATCTGTGATATTTTTGGGACTATGTCAATGTACATATAATGATTAGATACCGAAGAGATTTAGAATGTAATAATCCGAGACAAGGTTGTTTCTATAATCACATGGAATCCATATTTCCATGAAAATGTGTTCTTAGACACATTATGAATGAATCCCAGTGGAAAAGACTCCATAAGCCTCAAAATATGGCTTAGTCATGTTTTCCATGCAATTTACTAAGCCGGATGTCACATATGCATTGAGTGTGGTAAGAAAATATCAAGATGACCCAGGTGAACGCCATTGGACGACAATTAAGACTATCATAATGTATCTTAGGTTTACCTAAGAAATGTTTCTGGTTTATGGAGTATTTGAGGAAGTAGTCATCAGGGGATATTCAAATTATATTTTATAGAATGATCACGATTACATGAAGTTGAAAAAAAGATATATATTCAATTTGTTTATATGTGCAGTGAGCTGGAAGATCTCAACGAAGTGTGTATTTGTAGATTCTACAGTAGAGTCTGAGTATATCCTATCTTCTGAGGTAACTAAAGAAGCAATGTGGATGTGAAGATTCATCCGGGAGATGGATTTGATACTTAGTAGAAAATATCCCATCACAGATTAAGGGAATTTTTTTCAGAGAGGTGAAGTAGCAGTGATAAGTATTTCCACTAAAAACAAAGGCGGTGGACACCTTGACATATGTATTGACAAAATAGAAACATGGTTACCTTGTGAGGTCTAGTGGGATGAATGATGTAGGTAGTTGTATCTAGTCCATGTGGGAGTTTTTAAGTGTTGGTGTCCTTGAAAAAACTGGTTTTACTTTGATTACATATACATTTATGGTTTTTAGATATTAAAATTCTTAGTAAACATTTTTCATTTTTCTGAAGGACTATTATGTCAAAATGTTTTAGAGTATTTGTTGCATTGATAATGTCATTGTAGTTCCCCTATATTATGATAACAATGTAATGTTATAAACATATTCTTATATAAATTTAAATGTTGGGATAACATACTAGGTGGGGACACATAGAAGGATGACCTTTAGATGTGAGTACTCATAAGAAAATGATACATCCCATCATGAACTTCAAAGATGGTAATCTCCAAGAAAGGATATTATAAGAACATACTAGAAAGTAAGAAATCTGAATGTTTTGGTGTCATTGGATATTTCTATATGTGATCATGTGTTATGATACACAAACATTAATTTAGTCATTTATACATGTCATGACTCACGCACTGTGATTTAAAGATGAAAACTGTCATTCACAATGTTGGCTGGAGGTAGGGTACATTGTGTTCATGATGAGTGGCATTATATTAATGGATAAGTCGATGAATGATTTTTCTCTTCCATTTTTTGGATGTTTATAAATCCTTCATTGAATTATCCATTATAAAATGCCACACATGAGGCAACCATCGTACCGTACTTCCCGACATCTTTCTACGTGAATGTTTTCATCCATAAATCAATGTCCATGAGTCGTGACACGTATTATTGACAATCTTAATGTCTAAGGATCAAAACACATGTTTCAAGAGATAATTATCTGATGAGACCAAAACATGCAGAATTTCTACTGGAGGGTCTCTTCATACAATTTCATATCTTGGAGACTAACATGTGTGATCATCATGAGAGGATTTATCATCTTCTTATGAGTACTCACACCTATGGTATACATTCTTTGTGTCCCATCATAGTATGCCATTCAACTGTATAACTATAATAATGAATATTGTAATATCATTTCAAGGTTCTCATCATAGTAGGGAACTGCCATGACCTTTTTAATGAAAAAAATACTCTTGAAAGATGTTACATCATAGTCATTAAGAAAAATGAATAATATTTAATAAAATGCTTAATATTTAAATAAATTAAATTTCCATGTAATAAAAGTACTACCAGCAGTTTCTAGTACACCAACTCTTACATTGTTTTTCCATCACGGTTCCTAGAATGTATGACATGTATAGAACCCAAATACAGATATTATTGGGAGAGGTAAAAG
This sequence comes from Viscum album, assembly GCA_963277665.1. Taxonomy (NCBI): domain Eukaryota; kingdom Viridiplantae; phylum Streptophyta; class Magnoliopsida; order Santalales; family Viscaceae; genus Viscum; species Viscum album. The sequence goes on from OY728152.1 coordinate 695,359,751, forward strand.
TTTTTGTGTCTCTACCCTCAAGGATGAATTCCTCTATCCCAATAGAAATATTATAACCCTGTTAAACCATATCATGGTTTATATTGGTGAAAATACAAGAGCTAAATTTTACCATGACTTCCAATGATGACATTTTTCAGATCATGAAGAATTTATCTTGGAAGGATATTTAGAAGTGTAATGAGATTTTTCTTTATAACCCCTTCATGTCTTCTCACTTCAGAAAGTGGATGCCCCCACTATCAATTTCATTTAATATTAATGTGGATGTATCTATATTAAAAATAGGTTCTATTGAATTGGGTCTTTTAGTAATAGATTTTCTAGGTTGCATTATCACAATATGAATGATTCCGATCAATTATTTTTTCTATCCACTCGAGGCTAAACCCCATGAATAATTAACTAGATTGAACATCTCTTTTAAGAGAGGATGTAAAATTTTCATCATAGAATCATTCTTTATTTTCATTATTAATTGTATTAATTCATCATAGTGTTGTCTACAGTCATTCAACTTATCAGTTATGAGATACATTTTAATCACTACTAGAAACTAGACCTATACCATCAGTTTTAGAGAAATTGTTGGTATATGATCAGTAAGATGAACATATACCAATGGTTTGTCCAAAACCATTTGAATACAAACCATCTTATGACCCGATAACAATATTTATGAAAACACTATATGTATAGGGCATAGCTATAATAATATTTTTATAAAAATCATTGTCATGTCTTCAATAAAACGACAATATACCATTTGTATTTCCAAAACCACTAGTAATGGTCCAAAAATTCATAATACATAGATCAACAGTTTGGATAACCAATATTATAGGTCTATAGGAATGGTTTTCCAAACATTTATTTAATGTATTCATATTTTTAATGAATTATTTTATAAAAATAATTTACTACATTATAACATACATGTAAATTTAAATTTAGATATTAATAATATTATGATTTTGGAATACATATTATTTAAGTGATTATGTGTTTAATATATAAATCGAAGGTACGGGAATCAATACCTGGAAGGGGATATTGGAATTACTTATATCAATGGTTTTACAAACTATTATTATAGGTATTTCATATTACATGTCATGTCATTTTGTAAAATACTGGTATATCTCAAAAATTCCAATGGTTTTCTAAAACCCTTTTTATAGGTCTATAACAATGAATGTCAAGCCAATGGACACCCAAATAATTGGAATTTCATATACCTTTGTTTTTTGGGCCTATAAAAATGGTTATAAAACATCGGTATAAGAATTTTTAAAAAAACATCCTCTTATATGCATGTACAATATCTTAAATTAAAAGATATTTAAATTTGGTGGATAATTTTAATACCACATCTGGTTTTTCTGAAGAGCCTCCTATTTGTTAGGAGGACACCGTTCCTTGTTTTATATCACCAATAATTCTTTATCTACATTATGTTATTAAAATGAAATTTTTTAAAAATATGTTCATTAATTAGAAATGAATTTTGAACATATCAATTCAGCATAACAAATAATGTCTGATCCTTCTAAAATGAATGTGTCCAAATGATTTTGAGTTTTAGTATGAAATCCAATTATGGAATTATCATCAACTAAATTTCTTTCCCTTAATGGATGTTGTTGATATATTTTCACTCCTAGTTGTTGATTCCCCTGTGGACTTCATTGAAGATTATTTAAACATTCATCCCATACTCAACCCCAATAATTAATTGGGTCTTTATTTTTGACTTGTAATTTCTCTTGGCCCCACTGAATTCATTCTCATCACAATTGTAATTTTTATGTTATCATTTTGATGTTTTGATTTCTATTGAACTTATTGGTTCATCCCATTGATACAAATTAAAAAATTTGTTTGTTATAATAAATAAACATCAAGAGTCGCATAAAATATAAGGTTCTCAATGCTAGGTGAATGGGCCCTAAATTTTTTTATATCATTTCATAAAAGGTCAACTTTAGTTGTAATGTATCCTATAATTGAAGCACCACAATTGTTTCCATGTACCATGTGATGAAATGTATGAAAAAAAATCCGACCTATTCCATTACTCAAACCTAAAAAATAAATAAAAACAATCCATGATCCATTTGTTTTTTCAATATATGAAAAATTATTCATATTATATGAAACATTATAGATATCATAGATTTTGTTTTTTAATGATTTCCATCATTTAAATATAATATATATGAATTTATAAAATGTGTGAGTAAACATTGGTAAAAAATGAATATATCTTGTGACATGGATAACATTTTGTTTAATGGATAATTTGATATGATTATATTTTTGAACAATGATACTGACCGAATTGAAGTTGTGATTATACATAATGATGATAGATAATATCAATAGGGGAAAAGAAAATTACAATTGGTGATTAATGTTGAGATCACAAAAATAATTATTTTATAAGTTAATGAGTTGTGAAAATAATCCAATGTATACTAGTTTTAATAAATACACATTATTTTAAACCATACTAAAACAATAGAGAGTATAATTACAAAACTATGTACAGACCCTAGAATTACTAAATTTCATTATCAAGTGAATGATATGATCATAAAATATTATAAGATTCCTCAAAAATATATTTTACAAAACAAATTCTACATTAAATGGGTATGATGTATGAAAGAACACTTGTCCATTTAAATGATTATATACTATTTTGAAAATACAATTAATCACCTAATAAATCCCAAGGTATGGTGAATCTCGATAAAATAATGAAGAATCAATTCTATAGAATGTTTTAAGATAATTTTCAATCAATCTATGTTTTAGGAACCTATATAAAAGTAAATATACTATAGAGAAATTGACGTTGAAAGTCAATAAAATATATTAATACTGGAATACTTTCCCCCAGTATTCTCTATTTAGTGAATTAAAATTCATAGAGAGTATCCTAAATAGAGAAATGTTTCATAAAATATTCATCATTTATTTTACCCACTAAAGTAGTGAAACATTTTTGTTTTCAATTTAGTACTTATATTATATGTTTAGTTATGATGAAAAATTAAAACATTCTACCATGGATAATATTGATGAAAAAATAAAATATTTTTTATCTTATTATATAAGAAATATAATGGGTAATTATGTTGATAATTAATTGAATGAACTAATTAATATTTTCAAAATAATGTGTGAATTATTTGTTATGTTGTATTATTCTTATAAATATGATTATATCATTTTAAAATATATGTTTAATGGGATAGTAAATGATATTTCTACATACATTGATTTTTTTAAGAAATAATATTATTGTAACACATGGGTTTCCCATTTGTGAATAAGGTACACACTCAGTTAGGTTAGTAAACTCATTAAATACTATGATTCTAGGAAATCATATATATATTCTCTTAAGACATAAATATCGATATTGGATGGCATCATTAGATTGGAGTTTGGAATATGTTATCAATCATTTTCTCCTAATAGGTGAAATTTAGACTGATAATGTAAAATATATGGAAAGGATATTTAAAAATGTAAATAAATAATTGAATTTATTTTTGGTAATACATTTGAAAATTTGGTAATGATATTTTATTATGTCAACAAACTAGCATGAAAATGAGTAATTTTCAATGATAATTACTATTTCATTTAAAATAATTACTAATCCATTTTTATTTCTATTTTTTAGTCCTAACAATACTATCAATATAACATTTATTTAAAAGAAGAAAATAATTTTTATGAAATCAATGGCCAAAATAAATTATGTCGAAATGTATGAATACATCATGAAGAGGTTACATTTGATAACTTCATTAGTAAATTTTAACATAATTTCAATTAATATAGTTACATTGGAACACCCCATGATTTCATAGTATGTTGTTTCATTAATGTAAATCAATATCTTCCACTGCACACAACACCATGTTTGAGCGTACCAAACTTACCAAACTATTCGTTCAAAAAGCGGTTATGAATTTTATTAACTGCATTATCAATTTTATATACTCAATATAATATTAACATCTATATTATGCGTTTTTAGGGATAATTTTTGATCAAATTAATTTTTTGAGATAAAATCTATAATTTTAATCAAAATGAAATTATACAACATTTTAGTGGTGAAGGACTTCTAAAACAATTATTTGAAACTTTTATATATTCAATTAAACAAAATTTAATTCTTATTTATATGTGGGACACAAATACTTAGTTTGGATTAATTATTTTTGTACGTTTTTGATAACATTCATATTTTGACAAATCGTGGAAAATTCTATGTTTTACTTGAAAACATATTTTTTGACAGAAATTATTTGTTGTGTTAAATTATGAATATTAATGGTTTTGAATTAAAACATGATTAAATTTTTATCATTTAATACAATTTAGGTCATTATATTCATTTTCACATTTTGATTTGACATAAATATATTTTAATCTTTTAATAGTTTTTACATTTTAAAAACGTTATTTTTTGTTTTAACAACAGTAAATAATTTTAAAATAATAAATGAAACATCTGTGTTTTGAATTTGGTAAATTAGAATTTATTTTGAAATTAGAATTTGAAAATTAGCTTTGGGTAAATTTTCATTTTTTTAACATTCACTTTTTGATGAATATTGAATAACACTACGTTATTATTTAAAATCGACTATTTCATTAAATAATTATTTATTTTATTTAAAATTAGTTTCTGTCAAAATATATGTATAATACCAATGTCAGCCAAATTTAATTCATTAGAGTAATTTTATAATAAAACTATATGTAAAATTCTTTTAAACTATTTAACCTCTTTTACCCACCTTATTGGCACATTATAAAATTTACATAAAACATAATTTTACATCTTATTTGAGTAGAACATCAAAAATATGAGAGACATAGATGAAATAAATAAGTAAAATTTGATTCAATAAGCTGAAAATAATTTTTCCGGAATAATGGCTTTTGATTTTTATTTACAGCTGTTAAAAGTAAATAGGGTAATTAAAGGTAAAAATGATATTATAATTTCCATAACACAATTCCTAATTTAATTAGATATGAGTAATTAGACCGAAAACAACCTTGGGAATATAATTTGATCCTTTAGGTCCACATGGATTTGATTAGAACATTTATTAATATATTTTAAAAGATGAGTTAAACGTGTTAAATTCAATGTTTATTAACTCAACCATTTTTAATATAGGGTTATATATAAGATAAATTCCAATATCGATATTTATTAGGATGATAAAAATAATTCCAACATATTTTTATTTTAAGTAAAAATTTTAGTGATAAAATATATAAATTTATTTATGACCCAATGATGAATTAATAATTATAGTCTTAATGAAATATTAAAATAGTTAATGTTATAAATATTAAAATAAAAAAATTATCATTTTTCTAGCATCCTCGATTTTTTTAGGTTAAAATTACATGTAAAGGTTTATTATATAATTTTTTTTGAAGTTATAATGTTGGTTTGACATTCAAAAAAACATAATACCAAATAGTGTCAAAATTGACATAAATTATATTTTAAAACAAATATTATATTATCGGTAGATATAATTTTGAAATATATCTATGTTTTGGCCAAACAGCTTAAATAATATTATATGTGTCATTACTGATCCACTTGGGGTTCCCTTAAAATATAGAGTAAGTTTATTAGCCATATAGTGTAGGAATACAAGAAGACAAGGTAAAAGTTAAACTACATAATTAGTAGTTATACCAAAATGAGAAGGTCTAAATGGTATTCAAAAGTTGACTAAAACATATCGGTTTAAAGGATTTCATCCCATAACCACCTAAGGCTCGAAATAAATTCATTTGGAGGCATTATAAGACAAATATGACTATATAATAAATTATTATTTTAATATTTTTCCTAAAGTGACCCTCACCCCTCTTATAAAAGGGAACTTCCCTTTCTATCAACATTCCTCAAATCAAACTATATCCATTAGTTTGATCCGAATGCGACCATATGGAGCCCTTTTGATCAACTCAAAACGAAACACTCGAAGAAGAGGTAATAATTTCACAACCCTCTTTATTGTTCTTTTATTCTTCAACATCCTCATTATTTATTGTTTCCAAAATATAATAATAACTCAAATACCTCCTTAATAATTTTATGTTATTATAAATATCTTACTACCATATTCATTATTCAAACCATTAAATAAATGATAAATTCATCATATGTGCATACATACGGCTTACCGTCTCCACGTCGTGGTGTAATTAGTTATTCAAACACATCGTTATTTGGATGGGTATAATCATGAGTATAAATTATTTAAATAAACATAATAATGTTAATGATTGTTTATATATGATATACAATCCAATTACATACTATTTCTTCATCATTATAATTATGTTGTCGTTCGTTCGATCGTATAGGTTACAACCTCCACGACGTGATGAGATTAGTTCACACGTTCTCCATTCAATGATGATTATAAAAATATATATGTCCAATAATTATGTAATATATGACATTATAATTCTACTGGATATATATATAGTTATTTACATACAAATATCTTATTCAGTTACTTCTATTCAACATGATATGAAAATGGAAACATCGTTTATGCGTAAGTATGTCCTACTGTCTCTATAAATAGTGCATTCCAATTCATATATATATATATATCTATTATAAATATTCATATTATAAATATATATGTTATATAAATCCTGGTTTATATTCTCGTTGTATTTAAATCATGATTATAATGATACGATCAAAAATAATAAGTTAAAAACGTACGATAAAGAAAGTGATTATTACGCAAAATGTTAATTTAACAAGGAAAATCATTATTAAATGGGTTTTATATAGTCATCAATGAATAATTTATGATATTATTAATATGAATATGGTTATGTTATAATTTAATAACATACTATTTTCATTATACATGTGGTTTAACGTACCCTCAACCAAAGGAATGTGCAAGTTAAGGGTTAATTCCACAGTCTTTTTATTATCTGAGGATGTTTTTACAAAATAATATTCGTAGGAATATTTATTATACATGTTAGTGTTTCATAAATGTGTTTTCAATGGGTTACTTTTTAAGTTACTTTTTACTAAAATATCATTCTAAGTGTTTTTAATGATTGATTATTCTAATCCATTCTCATTAATGTCCATGTTTTGAAAATAGTTTTAAGGAATTTTTATATACGGACAAGAATGTTTTAAAATGTTTATTCCTTTCAAAATTATAAATGTGGTATGTGAAAATTTGATTCAAAACTATCTTTTAAATTACATCCAATATAAATTATGTTACTTTTAAATGACATCATGAAAAAGAGATAATTCACTCAATGATTTCTACCCATCACATTCAACCATATCAACTTCCTTTATGGGATGTTATTCTTGATTGAAGTAGATTTATTATGATAAAAATAATCCATATTATGTTGAATTTTTTGATATATGTTTGATTGTGGATGCATTATTTTTATCCCATTCATGGTTAATATATAAGGTAAGGAAATTTCGTATTCTATTTCAAATACGAATGTTTTTGTTATGTATGAAACTTTTCAAATGAAGAATATATTGGACATAGTGAGTGTCATTTGGAGCCCGCTATTGCTCCTCGATGCATTAGTAGGTCTCATGAGACAATCTACTGTCCTGGTACAAGGCTTTGAAAATATCAAATTAGTAGTATTGGCATATGTCCTTGACTATATGGTTATGAAGTCTTGCATTATGCATTCTATAATTATGAAATTAGCTATTGATATTACATGCGATTATTGAAGTAGTAGAATATACATGTTAATAATTAAAGGGAATTATTTTATTTATCTTTACTATATTATGATGATGTTTTTGTTTAAAAGTATTTCTTTTAGTTTTATACATTGCCTTAAATTTTTATTCTTGTTTATTAATGTTTTTGATATATTGTTATAAAAACTAAGTATTTATGCTCACCCCTTTCTGTGTTTTATTTTTCCAAGATGCAATGATGTATATTCTAACTAACATGCTGGGATATTATAAGAGATATTAATGTGTTCAATGGAGGCAATTTTTTTGTTTTTATTAATTTATTAATGTAATGTAACGTTCATGTATGTAACCAATTTTCCAAGACTGCTAAACTGATCGGTCCATCAGGACCTGATTCCTTGTAATAATGACAATTAATTAAAATATTTCACTAACTCAAGGTGAATGGGGTCGTTGTATTAAATTTGGTATTAGAGAATGTTTAGTAGAAACATTGGAAAATAGATTTAGATAAAATCTTATTAGATCACATTAACCAAATATATACTTTGAGGATTAGTATACAAAAACATCTTAATTTTTTATGTAGATATATTCTATATTTTCCAAGAAATACATCCTCGTATGGATATGATCAGGTTAAGGTGGCTCTAGAACAGATGTACCAAAGCGTGAAAACTCCAACCAAGAGTTTCAGGCATGACCTGCGGTATCCTAGTACACGACAGTGAGTCTTGATGCTCTCTGGGTTACGACACATTCAGGGGATATGTTTACGATAATATAAATTTTCATTAAAATCCATTATAAAAGATTTAGGAGTAAATAATTCCACAATGAAAAACATTTTTTGATTATATATTACATGAATAATCATTTCAATTTATGTTAGGTATTTAACATGTTTGTAATTATGCATTGTGATTCATAAACTAACCATGTTTGTGCAACTGTTTAGAAATGGCCCTTAGTAGAATGAATTAGAATACCATAAATACACATGATTAAAAGATTAAGAAGGATCATATAATTTATGGTATTAAGCAAACATTTAAAAGGGTAATAATATACCTCATATTATCATCATATGAAGAAATAATATCATGTTTTTATATGATATGTAAATAATACTCTATGTCCTATGGATTTTAAGGGATATAAGTGAAGAAACAGATGGAAGATAGAAATATAGATAAATAGAAGATGGGAAGGAATAATTTTCCCATATGTGATAATTTTGGAACGAATCACCTTGGTAAATGGATGAAGGGAATTGGAGTTTTATATATGTGTGGGGAAAAATTACACCATGTATGTGACTTCAATGGTAAGAAAAAAGATTCAAATGTACAATGCTGCATTAAGGAGTTTAGACACAACACAAATCAATATCCTAATCATCAATGTATATCCCAAATTCTGCTATTGGATAATAATCATGTTATGATACTAACGATGATGAAGAGGGATAATTAGAGTTCTTATGTAGTTGTTAATTTATTGTGTTATTTTATTTTTTTATTAATTATGTACATGTGATAAGAATTATAGAGTATATAAGGATTGTACAATATTACAATTTCATTAAGGACTTGAGATTGTTTGGAGTCATGAAATGTGACTCAATAGAATGTTTTTTTTGGAAAATATATGGTTGAAAGAATGATAAACTATAATATGGATCTGATACTGAGGTAGTGATTTTGTAGTAAAATTTGATTGAATTGGATAAATTGTATTTTATATTCATGACTACCTTGAAAGTGATTAATGATTTATATATTCCATCAATGTTGGAATTTACAACATTTTTGGATACAAGTACAATATCCAATATTCAATAATAAATAATGAAGAATGAATGTTATAAAATAGGTTTTACTGTAATTCAGGTTGAATCCATGCTTTAAAAGAATACACGAGGAATGTATTCACATATCATTACGTCGAAAAAGGATCATCATTTGGCTTTACATCCTTTTAAATTTGGGACTGTGAGTTTGGATAGACATATTTTGTATGATTATAATGGTCAGAATGGATTATGAATTACATTGGATACTATTGTAAGAGTTGAATCATTTCTTGATATTATTTTTGGGTTGTCATAGAAAGGAAAACCTGGAGGTCAGGAGTCAACCTGTTGTGTTCGATAAGGGTCTGAGACATGAACCCTCAACCGAGTGGTGACATTGGTGAATCACATCTGTAAGAACTCAGTATTTTTTCTTGAGTTACGAGTTTCTTCTTTCTTGTTTCCTTATGTGTTTTATAGAAAAAAAGAAAGATGGGGAAAATCAAATATATTGTGGGTACACAATTTGTACATTTCCACATGCCGTGTACTTTGGCCGTGTGGGATGAATACATAGGGTGGATACCCATGCAGGTGATGAAAGGTGTAAAAACCGACTACATTCCATGTAGATTCTATTTACACATCGTGTAATCAGTCGGTAGGAAAATAGTTAGGCAGTGGAAGTAGCTGCGACAGTACACGTCGTGTAATCAGGAATGCATGCCGTGTACTCATGTTGATAGATGTACAGTGTTGCGGCGGAATTAATCCACTGAAGAAACAGTTAAAAAATGAAAATTACATGACGTTTACTTAATAGTACACACCGTGAAGTCTATTTATTCTATTAAAATGGACAGTAGCCTCCACCTCTTAGATAATTGGATTAGAACCGGAGGAGTGCTTGGGAGAAAGGTCATAGCTTTGGTGATCACTTGAACGTGTACCAGGAATCTGATTCTTCCTCCTTGGATCTCGTTGGAGCCGTATGTGTAAGCCTTTCCCTCTCCTTGACAAGTTATTACCAATTATTTTCCGATGGGGAGTTATTTTTGATTGAAAAAGACTGTTGTTACCTCATATCTACATCGTTATTGGACAATTTGAGGAGAGTAGTTATCGTATACTGATCAGGGGCGATCAAGGTGGGTGGATTGGTGTTTAAATTCAAACTGTTGTGCATTTTTTTGTATCGTTGAGCTACGAACCCATGTTGGGGTGTTGTGTGGATGAGGTCATGACTGTTTTGAATAACTATAATTGTATAGGTAATTATGTGTGAAAATAAACTGTTGATTGGGATCAATTAATGGATCCAGGCCCATCACAGGGGTGTGTTCCTCTATTTAGCCATTTGGCCAGGATACCCGAGGGTATGCCATGTTTATATTGTGAATTAATTTTGTCTGCAGAGGAATTGTATATAAATTTCATGTTTATGGTTTGATCTCGGCATGGTTACATGCACTTGAGGGCATTTTTCTTTTTAACCTAAGGGCATGGTTTTTTTAGCTTGAGGGAAAGGTACTGCTTAGCCTAAGGGAAACGTTCTATTCCAATTGAGGGAAACACTTCCTATGCCCGAGGGAAGTGATTTTTGTTCCTGAGGGTTACACTTCGTACACCTGAGGGAAATATTTGGTAGCCTAAGGGAAATCATGAGGGTGTGGTTTGACTATATGATCCTGAAGGAAAGATTCTGATTGGCCTGAGGGCTTGGTTCTGATGTGCAGATAATGTTATTAAATTAATTGGTTAAAATGAAAATGTAAAACAAACTGGTAGTGATAGTTACTTTTGAGTACTTACTAGTTTACTATATTTAATTTTTCACACTCTTGTTGCATATTTTCACACAGTTGGACATGGTAAATTGGTGAGTGCCTACTAGGATTTATTTCTCACACCCTGTCTGGGTCATTTCATCGGCCCAAACAAACTATGTTTCTACATGTGTGGATACTGGAAAAGGTACCTATACATGTACTTATTTTTTGAAGCGGAATAGGAGAGAATGGGAATGGGATTTAGCTTGCGATGGTGATGAGTTCATGTTGCACTGCTTTGTTTTACTTTCTTGTACTATGTACACTATATTGTATTGTACTGTATTGTTGTGTAACATGTTCTGGATGTTTTCAAATAACTAGAGACATGTTGCATCATCATCAATAAGAATGTTTGTTATCTTTACTTCCATTGTTCATTTAAGTTGTATATCATTTACTCCTTCTCCTATTGTATGTTTATATATTTTATATTTTCTGTTTTTTTACACGTTTTCAAATGAGGGCATCGTTTACCCACTATTAGACCTGGGCCCTCGCTGTAGGTCGGCAACATCTGGCGTTTGTGGAAATGTGCTTGAGGTCATGTGACCAACCGGGTTCGGGGAACCCGTTGAGTGGCACCCTGATCCAGGACGTTAAAAATTGGTATTAGAGGGGTTTTATTTATTGAATTACTATTTTTATCCTTAGTCAGGGATAGGATGGAAATGTTAGTTGGTTATAAGATTTGGCTGGGAGTAGCTAACCCGTGTACAGAGAAAATCCAATCTAGCTCGATTATTGCAATTTTTTGATTTTGAAAAAAAATTCAATTGATTTGATTTTCACAGTTCGGTGAAACACTTGTGATTGTACTGTTTATATTTTTTCTGTGGGTTCTATTTAGTTGGAACTCGATGAGATGAGGGTATTCTATCTCATGCATCATTTAGGCACATGCTAGAAATCACATTGCATGCATAGTTCCATGTCATGTAGTCGCATTAGAACTTGTATGTTGTTGTGATAGTTGTTGTTATAGAAAAGCATGATGTTGTGATAGCTGCTTTAATAAATACCTGCTTTGTGATTGGGTATTTTCATGTGTCTTTGTTGATAGAATGGTCATTAAACTTTGGTTTTTGGGGAGTATGGGCCCTCAGTGACCAGAATTTGCTGAATCATTGACTTTTTTATTTATGTATAACATGTATAAGATGCCAAACATTCATTCGCATGGAGTATGGGCCATCACGGGTCGAAATTTGGCAGTTAGGTGTTTATTTTCCAAATTTTTTGGGTTCTACAGTAGTTTTAGAGGATTACTGTCTGAAAACCCCAAGATACACGCCATGTAGTTCCTTGGACACAAGCCGTGTGATCTTCAGTTCAGGAACAAATGAAAACATTTTAAGTACACTTTGTGTACCCTAAGTACAATTTGTGTAGTCTCCTCTCGTGTCATAGACCATGTGGATAGGGACACTGGGAGAATATGGCATGGGAAAACAGGTCATGTACCGGAAGTACATGTCATTTAGTGTGGACCCGGAGTCCAGCCATGTAACTAACAACACAGGTTGGTGGAATCATTTCTTGTAAATGTTGTGTCAACGATGTAAACACCATGTTGTATGACATGGGGACCCAGATGTGTAACTAACAAACATGGATTAATGTATCCTCTTCATGAACACACAATGTACATGTGGGACACGTCGTGTAGTCATGACTGGGGATAGACCGTGGGGACCTGGCCATGTGGCTGGGGAAACGGGGTGGTGTACATGCCGTTTTTTGGTGTAACACGCCATGTAGTTTCAACCGAGTAGTCATCCATTCACGAATGAAAGGGGTCGTTGGAAATTTAAACCATACACGCTTTGTAGTTGATTTGCACATTGTGTAGCCTTTTCTAGAAGGAAGACGTGTGGCTTACCAATATAGAAGGACCCAGTAAGGGGAAGACTAGTCAGGTACATGCCGTGTAGTTAATATACACGTCATGTAGTCTTGTTTTGTATATCTTGAATACCTTCTTCCTCCTGTTCCCATATTGGTCCCCTTGTTATTCAGTCTTTGACAATATTGATCTAAGGTTTGCGTTTGACTTTCTAGAGTCATTCCATCGAGATGACCACACATTGTTCGCCAAGAGAGATACCAAGACTGTACTCCAGAGATTGTGGGACATGGGATACTAGTGGATCCTCCATCATAGGTAGATGCAGCACCGACCATTATACCAAACACAAGCGTAGATGCACAGTTCGATGAATGCTTCACGCGGTTCATGATGGACTTTTAGGGAGCACCATCGGATACCAAATTTATGGCAGATCTGACTCTTATCTTCCAACAGCAGCATCTGCCTACGTTTTCATTGGATGGAGGACCACATGTCATGGAGTCTTGGCTGGATTCATTGCAGACTATTTTCATGCATCTGGAGACGCCTCCAGGGTGGATGGTATATCTCGTGACTTATATGTTGTGTGATTCCACCAACAGGTGGGTGGACGTTACAACCCAGACAGAGCATAATAGATACATGGCATTGGATGATTTTTAGATATCCTTTTTTGACTTCTTCTTCCTAGATATGTTGAGGGAAGATCGAGCCCGAGAGTTCATGAACCTCCAACAAGGCTCTATTTCGGTGATGGATAATTATGATCATTTCATCGAGCTTCATCGGTTTTCATCCGTTTTGGTGGGTGATGAGACATAGAGGGATATGCACTTTGAGGACGGTCTTCAATATAATATTTGAGCACTGGTGAATGTTTTCAGGTTACCTACAGTTATTGATAGTGTGAATCAGGAACTTATTACCATGAAAAACCTATGGGAAGCTAGTTGTGTAGGTCTGGGCGGTTCAACACAAGTTTCTGGTAGTATTTATACCAGTAAAAGGAAGCGATAGATGAGTTATCTCACGGTGGCAGTACTAGAAAGGTTAATTGTTTAGGTTGTCTGATAATGTTTTACCAGTTTGGTAGAGAGGGGAACCAGATACCGCAGTGTCCACGCAAACCAATTGAGTGCGAGATTGCAGAATGATGGGTCATCTCCAGTGCTTTTGCAGGGAATTTCCACTAGTGGCTAGTGAAAGGGGTTCTATGCAGACTCCACATGCAGGAGAAGGACCAGTCCTGATACTACCTGATAAAGGGAAGAGAAATAAAGTTTACTATGATGCATCATGTATTGGGTTGGGAGATTTGTTGATGCAGGGCAGTCGAGTTATTGTATACGGGTCATGGAAGTTGAGGACCCCTGAGAGGAATTACCGAACGCATGATCTCGAGTTAGTTGCAGTTGTTCATGTGTTTCACAGTTGGAGACATTATTTATTGGGATAGAATTTTGTGGTTTTCACCTACAATAAAAGTCTCAAGTACATCCTTACATAGCGTGACTTGAAATTGAGACAACGAAGGTGGGTTGAATAACTTCATTCCTTCGACATTGATTTTTCTTATACACCTGGTAAAGGTAATGCAGTAGCTGATGCATTGAGTACGAGGACTTAGATATAGGCAGTGCAAGAGGCCTGTTGTGAGTGGAAGCTAATGGCTTTGTTCTCCGAGTTGCATTTGGAGGTGCACGATATTCAGTGGAAAACCTATATTTCTTATTTTGCTGTGACTTATACAGTCCTGTATAGAATAACGATGAGACAAATATCTGATTCAGAAGGCCTAGTTCTTCGGGAGTCAGTTTCAAGTGAGGAAACTCCTCCTGGTTGGACTATAGGCGATGACGAGGTAATGTGTTTCCATGGATGGGTTTGGGTTACATGGGATATACAGGAGGAGTTTATGCAGAAATTTCATGCTTCATTTTGGGATGTGCATCCTGGAGTATCCAAAGGTAGCTCAATTTTTGCCGAGCAAGGAGACCATCGGTGTTGACGATCATGGAATGTTGTATATCTAAGAGGTCGTACTTCTCCATGGGTCCCTCATTCTATCGTTTCAGATAGGGATTCCCATTTTACGTCTCATTTCTTGCTGAGTTTTCAGAGGTCACTATGTACAGAGGTGCTTCGGAGCACAACATACCACCCTCAGACCAATGGTCAGTCCGAGCGTACGATATAATTGCTTGAGGACAGGCTGTGTTCATACATCCTAGACCTTTGGGATCTTGGGAGAAGCACATACCCCTGGTCGTGTTTTCCTATAATAATAATTTTAAGGCAACTATAGAGATGGAATCATATGAGTATTTATATTTTAGGTCATGCCGATTACCTTTGCGCTGGTTAGAGGCAGGTGAGGCAGCTTTTCTAGGACCATGTATTGTGTAGGAGACTTCAGAGTAGGTCCACTTGATTCAAAAGCGGATGGCTATCGCACAATATCATCATAAATCTTATTCTGATTGCTGCATATGAACAATGGAGTTTGTGGTCAGGGATCATGTTTTCTTATGTTTTTCATAGAGGTTGGGGCACATACGAATTAGGAGATAGGGTAAACATTAACACATGTATGTGGGGTGATTTGATATTCTCGAGATAGTCGGGTCAGTATCTTATCGGTTTGACTTACCACAGATGTACCAGTCCATGCATAAAGTCTTCCATGTATCCCAGATGTGCCACTATAATTATGACTTGTCTCACATCAGTCAATCTAAGGAGGTTGAGCTTTAGACAGATGCGTCCATTGACGAGCATTGAATTCATATCGTGGATAGGAGCACGAAGGTTCTCTGAGGCCAGTCAGTTTCTGTCGTACTGGTGCAATGGAAGCATGAGTGAGTGCTGGATGAATCCTTGGAGCGGGAGACCAACGTATGTGCTATGTGGACAGAGTTGTTCTGAAAATTATCTTCACCTCCTTTGGAAGGGAAATTCGGGGACGAATTTCTTTATTGTGGGAATTTTTTAAGACCCTGGTTCTTATTCTTGATGTACGGGTTTCTTCTTCCCTCTTTTCCTTATGTGATTTTGAGAAAATAAGGAAAATGTGAAAAAATCACACATTTTGTGGGTACATGTCGTGAAAATTTCCACATGTAGTGTACTTTGGCCGTGTGGGATGAGTACATAGGGTCTGTAGCCATGCTTAGGATGAAAGGTGTAAAAACTGACTACACGGCGTGTTGTTTGTATTTACACACTGTGTAGTTAGATAATAAAAGAATAGTAAGGTGGTGGAAGCATCCGCGACAGTACATTCTGTGAAAACATGAATACACGGCGTGTAATCATGTCGATGGATGAACAGTCCTGCGGTTGATAGAATCCGCCAATGGAACAGCATAAAAAAAGGAAAATTACACGCCATGTAATCGGTTTTTTCTCTTAAAATGGGAAGTAGCCTCCCCTATTCACAGAATTGGCTTACAACTGGAGGAGAGCTCAGGAGGATGACTTGAGCATTGGAGATCACCCAAGCGAGCACCCGGAATCTGATTCCACCTCCGTCGATATCGTTGGAAGCGTAAGAGTAAGAATTTACCTCTCCATGACTCAATATTAACTATTATTTCCCGAGGGGAAGTTATTTACGATTGAACGGGATTTCTGTTACCTCAGATCTAAATCATTCTTGGACTATCCGAGGAGCACCGTTCACGTATACTGATCAAGGTGACCGATGTACGAGTCTTGGTGTTTATATTTCAACTGGCGTTCATTTTTGTGTACTGTTGATCTACAAAACCATGTTAGGGTGTCATGTGGTTGAGGCCTTGACTATTTTGAATACCTAAAATTGTATAGGTAATTAAATGTGATAATAAATTGTTGTTTGAGATCACTGCTTGGATCCAGGACCACCCCAGGGGTGTGTTCCTCGGTTTAGCCATATGGCCAGGATACCCGAGGGTATGCCTTGTTTATATTGTTCCTTACATTTTCCTTGGGAGAAATTGTATATAAATTTCATGTTTATGCGTTGGTCTCAGCCCGGTTACTTGCGCATGAGGGTATACTTATTTTTAGCCTAAGGGCATTGTTTGTTTATCCAGAGGGAAAGGTACTGCTTAGCCTGGGAGAAACGTTCTATTCTACCTAAGGGAAATGATTCTTATGCCCGAGGGAAGTGATTTTTGTGTCTGAGGGAGACACATTATATGCTTGAGGGAAACATTCGATAGACTGAGGGCATGCTTGAGGTTGTGGTTTTACTATATGAGCATGAGGGAAAGATTCTGATTGGCCTGAGTGATTGGTTCTCATGGGCAGAAAATGTTATTAAATTAAATGGTTAAAATGAAAATGGAAAATAAACATGAAGTCATTGTTACATTCGAGTACATATAACTTTACTACATTTAATTTTTCTCGCTGTTGTTGCATGTTTTCACATAGTTGGGGACGGACCATTAGTGGGTGCCTACTGGGTTTTATTTCTCACACCTAGTTTAGGTCATATCTTCGCCCCAAACAGACTATGTTGAAACAGGTGTGGATAAGGGAAAGGGTCCCTATACATGTATATGATTGTTACAGATGAATAGGAGGGAATGAGAATGGGATTAGGCATGCGATACTGCTGAGTTCTTGTTGTACTATTTTGTTTTTCATTTCTATACTCTATATTTTGTATTGTATTGTACTGTATTGATGTGTAACATCTTCTAGATGTTTTCTTAGAACAAGAGACATGTTGCATCAATATATATATGAATGTTGGTTAACTTTTCTTCCATTGTCCATTTCAGTTGTAAATCATTTACTGCTTCTGCTGTTGTGTGTTTATATATTTTATCTTTTCCGCTATGCTGCACTTTGACAATTGAGGGCATAGTTTCCACATTATCAGACATGGGCCCTCACTGCTAGTCGGTAGCCTCTGGAGTCTATGGAAATATGCATGAGGTCATGTGACCATCCGGGTTCGGGGCACCAATTGAATGGCACCCGAATATACGACATTACAACATACCTCCGACGTACCTAATTTCCTGGTGTGTATAATGTAGTTTTTTTATAGTCTAAAAACTAAATTATAAATTCATTTTTTAAACTCTATATGATTACTATAAATAGAATATTTTTTAATTTCAGTTATTTTTTGCAGTGATGGATGAGTATTTTTGTAAGAATTAGTTGAAGGAAAAAAATCTACATGACAAGTTGAATTTTTCCCTCTTATTATATAAATAATTTAATTTCTAAACTATAGGGAAGAGATTTTGAAACAAAAAATGAGTCATCCTAATACCTTATGTTTTTTTGAACTAGTGAAATTTTAAATCATCGTAGATTGATGGCTTTGTGGTCCTCAATTGTACACTTTTTTGTTACTGATGACCTTAATCACTCCATATAAATATATAGGTTTTTCCTCCAATGATGTGACTCTAATTTCCAAATATGTTCCTCTAATCGAGATCAAAATTTGGTTGTGACTTTTTCATTTTCCCTTCCCTCTTATTAAGAATAAATTTTATTAACACATTTTCTGATGTGGGTTTTCTACAAAGGAATTTTTCTATTTTAACCTTTTATTTTCAAAGAAGAATTTAAAATTGTGAGGACACAACTTATTGAAGGAGTGGAGAATGTAACACCTCATGATATCATAGTACATTATCTCATTAAAACAATTAAATAGTTTGCATTATACACAACAACGAGTTCAGCTGCACAAGAACATAGAAAACTGGACATTAAAATTGTAGTTATGAACACTGTTAACTGCATTCTCAATCATATATACTCTATATAATTTTAGCATTCATATTGTGTGATTATTAGAGATAATATAAGAAGAAATTCATTTTTTAAAATAAATGATTTATTTTTAAAATATATCAAATTTACCCCATTTTAATGGTGATCCCTTTTTAAAACCAATATTTCAAACATTTATATATTTAATTTGCTGAAATTAAATTCTTCTTTATAAGCGGGACATAAAAATTTATTTTGTATACATTTTTTGTATCTTTCTAATAATATTCATATTTTGATGAATACTGAATAATACAAAATTTTAATTTAAACCTACTGTTATTATCGATAGAATTTTCATTGTTAAATTATGCATTTGAAAGGTTTTTAAGTATAATTAGATTATATTTTTATCATTTAATACTATGTAAGTGATTTTAAGTAATTCGACATTTAAATTTGGCATAAAAACATGTCAATTTTATGAATGTTTTAACTTTATTAAAAGATACTTTTTGGTTTTGACAATGGGAAATAATTTTAAATTAATAATTGAAACTTAATTTTTTTAATTTGGTAAATACACATCATTTTTGAATTAGGAATATAAATATTATATTAGGGTTAATTTTTGGTATTTTTTTTATACTATAAAATTTTAGGAATAGTTAAAAACACTACGTTATTATTTAAAACTATATTTTTATTTACATATTTATTTACATTATTTTAATTTATATTAATTAAAAAATGATATATAATACCTATATATTTTCAATTTAATTTATTTATTCACACTATAATAATATTAGATGTATAAATTATTATTGATCTTCTTAACCTCTTTTACCAACCTTCGAGGCATGTTAAAAAATTTGGGAAAAACATAATTTCATTGCTTCTGTGTGTTGAATTTAAAAACTCTAAGAGACACAGATGAAATCAATATGAAATATATGATTCAATAAGATGAAAATAATTTTTTTTGAATTGTATCTATTTACTTTTATTTATCATGACTTAAATTATATAATTTAATTAAAGGAAAAAATGTTATAAAAATTACACTAACACATGTACTAATTCTTTTTGGTAAGTTTAATTCGACCAAAAAAACCATAGGAACAAAATATGATCCTTTAGGTCCAATTTTATTAGATGAGGACATTTATTATTATTTTATTTAATTAATAGTTAAGAGTGTTAAATTCAATGTTTATTAAATAAAACAATTCTAATATAGGGTATTACATAAGAATAAATAGACTATAAATATTCATCAGAATGATATATAGATTTCATACATAATTGTATTTTATTTATAATTTTTATATATTAAAAAAATAAATTTATTTTTTACAAAATGATGAGGTAGTAATTATCTTATTAATGAAATATTAAAATATTTTATATTATAAATATTAAAATAAATTGAAATTAATTATTTTGATGCAATAAAAAATTTATTTAGGTAAATATGACATGTTTTGGTATATTAGATAAATAAATTTCGATGTTATAAGGTTTTTATGACTTTAAAAAACATAATACCAAATAGTGTCAAAATTGACAATAATTAATTTTTAAAACAATTATTGTATTATTGATTGATATAATATTCCCAAAAACCTATGGTATGTCCATATGGCTAAACAATAATTATATATATCATTAATTAACCACGTGAGGTTATCTTGGATGTCTAGACTATGTTCATTAACCATATTGTGTAAGAATCCATGAAGACGTCGTAAAAGATAAACTATTTAACTAAGAGTTAAATATAAATGATAATGTTAAAATGGTAACCTAAACATTTCTACAACCTATTAGATGAGTCTATCTTGACCCTTAAGAACCTAATACTTGAAATATATTCATTCTTATCCATTATAAAATGAATATTTTTGTATTATAAATTAATATTTTTATCTGTTCCTAAAGTGATCGTCACCCATTTTATAAAAGGGCACTTAACCTTATCTGAAAATCACACCTCTAAATCAATTTGGATCGGCCAAAACCTACCCAAATATCCCTTGAACATCCTTCAAATCAACCTATATATCTTAAATAGTTGTTAAATCCATCTTAATGTGCCCTTCTGATCAACCCAAAAGGAAACACTCGAAGATGAGGTAATAATTTCACCACCCTTTTTCTAGTTCTTTTCATCTTCAACATCCTATTTAATTATTTTTTCCAAACCAAAATAATAAATCTAGTACCTCCAACAAACTGTGATGTTATTATTAATATGGTACAACCATATTTTTTATTCTATCCATCATATAAATGACAATTTCAGCACATGTGTGTACGTATGACTTACCCTCTCCATGTAGTAGTGTAGTTTGTTATTCAAACACTTCATTATTTGGATGGGTATTATAATGAGTATAACTGATGAAAATGAAAAATAATACATATTAATGATTTTTAATAAATGATATACCATCTAATTTCATACTATTTCACCATCAATATAATGATATTATCGCTCGTGCTTATGTACGGATTACTGTCTCCAAGAAGCGATGAGATTTATTTCCACGTTCACCCTTCAAAAATGATTATAAAAATTTATATTAATAATAAGTATTTAATATATGACATTATATAGCTAATTGATATATATATATATATACTTATATATATCTTATTCAATTACTTCTTTTCAATAGGATATGAAAACAAAAATTGCGTTTATGCGTTCGTACGACCTACCATCTCCGAAAATAGTGCAATCAATTTGATATATATATCGATTATAAATATATATATCTTAATATATATTAAATATAAATCATGTATTATATTTCAAATGTATTTAAATCTTGATATAATTGATACGATCAAAAATAATAAGTTAAAACATGTACGATAAAGAATGCGATTATTAACCATAGTGTTAATTTATCATGGAATTAATTTCTAAATGGGTAGTATAAAGTCATAAACGAATCATGAATGATATAGAAAATATTAATATGCTTCTGGTATAATATAATCACATACTGTTGTCATTATATAGGAGGTTAAACATACCCTCCACCAAAGGAAATTGTAAGGTAATGGTTAATTCTACAATCTCTTTATTATCTGAGGTTGTTTTTATGTAATAATCTACTGGGAAATATTTATTATCCATCTCTAATTTTCATTAAATAGTTTTCGGAGGGATTATTTTTAAGGATGTTTTTAATAAAAATCGTTTAAAATGGTTTTATGATTTAACATTCTAAATATTTTTCATAAATTTCATTGTTTTCAAAATGATTTTAAGGATTTATTTATATGGAAATGAATGTTTTAAAATGTTAATTACATTCAAATGTTTCAAATTTGAATGGGACACTTTGATTCAAAAATATATATTAAATTAATTCCTTTATTAATTATGTTACTTTTAAATGATTTCATGAAAAATGTATATTTCTCTCAAAGATTTTTACTCATCATTTCCAACTATGTCAACATCCATTATGAGATATTATTCTTGATCAAGGTTGATTTATTATGATACAAATCATCCATTTTGTATTGATGGTTTTGTGATATTTTTGACTGTGGATGTGTTATTTTTATACCATTCAGGTTTTATTGATAATGTATTGACATTTCGTTTTCTAGTTTTAATACGAATGTTTATGTTATGTTTATACCTATATAGATGAGGAATACATTGGCCTATGTAAGTGAAGGTTGTAACCCTCTATAGCTCCTTGATGCATCGATAGGCCTCATGAGACAAACTAGTTACTTAGAACAAGGCCTTGAAAGAATCATAATTGTAGTCTTGGTACAAGGACATGACTATGTCATTATGAAGTCCATAATTCTTCATTCTACAATAATGAAATGAGCTATTGATATTACATGTGATTATTGGACTATTATAATATCGATGTTAATAAGTAAATGGGATTTTTTTATTTATCATTGCCATTTTTTTAGATGTTTATGTTTAAAAGTATTTTGTTTTTGTTTTATACATTGACTAAAATTTATAGTATTATTTATGATTGTTTCTGCTATACTTTTATCCTTATTGAGCATCTGAGCACACCTCTTTCTATGTTTTATTTTTCCAGGATGTAATTTTGTATATTATGAATAAAATACAGGGGTAGTCTAAAGGATATGAATGTGGTCAATGGAGAATTTTTTTTCTTGTTATACATTTTATAATATAAGGTAATGTTCATGTATATTATCTATTCACTACTGGAATTGGGACCTATACCAACACTTATTTCCCAATGGTTTAAAAAAACCGTTGGGATAAGTGTTTTTAGGCTTGGTCTTGCCAACGGTTTAACAAAACCGTTGGGATTAGTTATATTAGGTTGGGTTTTCCCAACGGTTTAACAAAACTGTTGGAATAAGGTGTTTTAGGCTGGTTTTCCCAACGGTTTTGTTAAACTATTTGGAAAGAAAATTTTTTAACACCAAAATTAGGGCTCCTCGCCATGGACCATCCTCGACCCCCGCCTACCTCCCCCCTCCCCCTCCCCCCCTCCATTATCGCTATCTCCTCCCAGCCTCCGCCACCGCCTCCTGTTCCCCTCCCTCTCCTCCGGCGGCATTCCCCTTACCCTCTCAGATCCCTCTCCGACGATGACGTCCCCCTCCACTCTCGGCTCCCGGTGATGTTCCCCCTCCCCTCTCATCTCCCACTCCTGGCGACATCCCCCTCCCCTCAATCTCCTCCTCCGACATCCCCCGATTCCCTCTCTAGTCGCACGCTAGACCCCCCATGGTCGAACACCCCGCGAGACGTCCCCCCTCTCGGCTCCCTCTCCTCCTGCCAGGGTTCATGATCGGTATTTTCCCGTTGATATAATCTTCCATCTATTTATCTCGGTGAACTAATATTTGTTATCTGGTAATGGATTTTGTTCTCCATCACTTTTTCAAGTACATATTTTACAGTAGAAAACACCCCCATGGCATACCGATTTTCCCAAGGAGCTCTCAATTCCCTTTTATTTTCATTTTTTTCGATATCCATTCCCACAAACATTAAAAATCTCTTCCATACCACTCTCACTTGTATATCATTGACAGTAGGTACACTACCACATTTTAAGTGTGGGGGGATTTTCTCACAGTTTCACATGTGATACACTTGGATTTTTTATTATTCTTACTTTTCTATTAGAAATTTTTCAAAATAATAAGAATGATTTAAACTTGAGAATCATTATGCCCTTGTTATTAAAAAAATTTGAGTGTAAAAGTGCCAAGGAACATGTTTGACTTCTACTTAGATTTTTTAGAGTGGTTTCTATGTTTAGGGAATTAATTCAAATTCAAAATCACTGAAATAATTAATAATTGACATATTACGTAGGATTTATGCCATTTGTGATTGCCATTTTTTTATTCTCACTTCCAAAGAGGACACTAATCATTCAATTTCAAACTCTTATCTAGGAATATTTCTTGATATATTCCAAGGGCATGTAAACTGACTAGAACTTACACTGAGATATTATCTTAGTGATGACTGAACACGTATAAAATGAAAATGATTTAGGACTCTTTCATAGACAATTTTTCCCTAATACCCACCTAACATCTATCCATCATTCATCACTTAGTTTCCATTAATTCCCTATTAAAATGAAGTATTTTCAATTCTATTTACATTCATAACCTACTTATTGTACAATGCATATGGATATCTTTGAATATGTGTGGGTTGGACATTCAGAGATCATGGGATGCTTCCACTTCCAGAGATGTACGATATGCTCACCTGATTATGTGGCTGCAATCCATTTACCATTTATTTGTTTTTTTTGTAATCCCTTCATTTTCAAAATTATAAAAAAAGAAAGTAAAGGAAAATTATTATGGGTTGTTTACTAGGAAGGTCAAAAATCACAATTTTCTAGACTGATTAATCCCTCAAAGGATTATCTGTGGTTTGGTGATGGATATGATATCTATCCTAAGAATATATTTTTATTTAGATCACTTGTATACTGTAATACCATGAGGTGTGAGTGTGAGGAAACATGGAAGATAGAGGATACTTCCATGAGATGGAATCGTTTTTCTAAAACATCATGTGGGAAAATTTCTGGAGTATGTTAGAGTTATGAAATAACCCCAAGTGTCTCCATGAGATAGCATAAATAACGCCAAGTGTCTCCAAGTGTCTCCATATATCGTATCATCCTCACATGGTTTGGACACTCACCCAATCCTATCAAACCTATCCTAGTCTATCCTCTCAGTCACATAGTCTAGACTCATCTCTCAAGGATTATCCCATGCCTCGATGCACATCTCATCGTCCAACTAGACAAAGAGGACTATTCACCTTATGATTGTCCTAGTCACAAAAGCACACCATGTCGAACCCATCTAGATTATATACTCAATAATCCGGTCAAGAACCTCATCAAAATCTTGTATTATAACCCAACCCCACTAACCAGGTTCTATACTAAGCTAAATCACACCAAGCCTCTTGGAATTATATCACCAATCTATCCGACAATACCCAATACTCACACTGGCATCTCATCCTTCATCTCTTTAGGTGAACTCTTGAATCATTAAACGGAGTATATCCTTTCATAATACATTTGATATAATCAGAGGGACCATCCCACTCTAAGAAACTACCAAGAATCCAATCCATCCTCATAAGTATTTCCACATCAAACGCTAGATGTAAAATTGCAACACTTATCACTACAAGGACCAATCCTCTTAGGAATATTTTAAATGATCTAAATCATCATAGTTAGTGAAATTAATCACATAAAAGCACATAAATGTCAACTGAACCCTACATTCAAATAATTATTCATGTGGACATGCCCTATGGCAACAGGCTAAGAAATAAAATCATAAATAATAATGCCAAATACATGAATCATTTTTAAATAAATATCTCTAGTGTAAACATAAAAACCAAGAATAATAAGACCTCATACCTTGTATCGAACAAAACCAAACTAAGTTGAAACTCAGACCAAATTGATTATATACCATTAATAGGATGATTAATTGGTAATTAATAGAAATGTACTATTTGATAGTATCATTTTGAATCATTGATCTATTTCCCCATTGCTCGCAGGAACATGATTTGACCCATGGGGCACTGTGGTACATAAATGTTGTGTGGTGACAAGTATAGTCACAAGAGATAAGTATGTTTTAGTTTAGTTTTTATTTTATTTTCTTTATCGCATTGGTCACATAGATCTTTGACTACTTTCTATGGATATAGGGTACTTATATTTTGCAACGGGGGCCCGAACGAGTTCAGATTGATTCAGTCCAACGAATTTGATCCGAGGTAAGATTATATGGTTACTACATGTCGCGCACCACAAGTTTTTGGGGATTTAGTGTTTTTGACTCCATATTATGTTTTCAGTAGTGCGTTGGATCGTTTCGTGTTGGTTCGGGTGGATTTGGTTCTCCGTTGCCTATCTAGGTAAGGCTATAATGTCATCGGTTCGTTTTTCACTGGTTATGTAGTGTCCTTCATGTGTTTTATGGTTCTTAATATCCTTTGTGTAGTGCGTTGATCCCTGCTCGTTGGTTTCATGTCGCCAATTCTTGGGAGACTCGCCTGCGTGTGCATATGTAAGTAAGTATATGTATGTGGGTTCACCCGTTACGTGTATAGACACCCATGGTAGTGATTATTCCCATATGGGGCTAGGTGTACCCATGTATATATATATATATAAAAATGCATACGCAGGTGAGTGGAGACTGATATATGCATATAAGAATATGTGCAAGGATCCCCTTGCACATGATCATGGCCATGCAAGTGTGTGCATAGGGGCCAGATGTCCATGCATATGTGTGAAGGTGCATATACCTAGTAGAGGAGAAACAACCATTAGTTAGAAAGCTCCAATAGCCGAAGTGGATGGCTTGGTTCCACTTTGAGGTAGAGTCCCTCTCCTAGCCTCTTTAATTTAAAAATTCTTTAAATTTAATTTGGCTTCTTTCTTAATTCTGATTAATTATATTTAATTGCATATCATGAATAAGTTTTCTTTAATATAATTGTTTCATTTGATAAATAAAGTCATTGCTTTATAATAAAACCCCTCCAACAGAGGTGCGCTGTCTGCGAAAACTCACAGTGATAGTTTAGGCTATATGATTATTTTCTGTCGTTTCATTTCCCTTTATACACTAGACCGAGCCAACACAACGCGGTCACGCCGCGGTCATGCCGCGGTCACGCCGCGGTCACGCCGCGGTCACGCCATGGTAATTCCATGATTTGTCCCTGATCTAGGACGACACCTTGTGGTGGTTCGAAATCCTGTCGGTATTCGATGTATGATACCTTGACGTAGTTTTAGATACATTACCCATCCATAGTAATTGGGGAGTGAGCCGACGACCAGAATGTTTCCCCTCTTCCTCCCGCTCTCTTCGCTCCTGGCCGGAAGATGCTACCCTACAGATGTCGCTAGACCGGGCCAGCACGCCGCGGGCATGCCACGGGCACGCTGCGCTCATGCCGTGATTTACCCCGGCTCTAGGACGACACCCTGTGGTGGTTCGCAGTCCTGTTGGGATACTTCTCCTATCCCTAATCCACACTTCTCCAAACCCTCGACGCCAATCCCATACTCCTCACTTCCTCGCTGCTGCTCCCATACCAACCACCCCTCGCCGCCACTCCCATCGCAACCCCCCCTCACTGCTCACCGATCGCTGCTCCCCGCTAATCAGTGCTCACACTTTTTTTCTAAAAACTTTATGCGATATAATAACCCTTCTCATTTTACCCTAAACCATAACTCGACGCACCCATATGGATGACTTTTCCCAATATCTCGAAACGAATCCTAATTCCCAACTGACTCTCGACGTGAACCGTACTTCCCAGTGCGACAGGTCCGGTTTTCCAACGCTCAATTATTCCACATTAAATGAGTACATATTATGATCCCCTTACAATTTTAGGTTGTGTTTAAAACCCTACTTCCCTACCTACTCTCAAGGGTTCTAACTCTACATTCCAACCGGTCATGATTTCTTTGATTGAAATAATTTTTGATCCTTCAATTTAAATCAGTATGTATGCCTTCATTTATTTTTGATTTTTTGGTTCCATTTCACTGTAATGTACTGTCTATTATGATCCCCTTATGAATAAAAGCAATATATCATTTTAGGATGCAGTTTTGTTTTAATTTACCTGTAGAGAATCATTTTGATTGATATTGAAGAGGTCAAAATGAGGCGGGGAGGAGGGGGGATTTGATTGAGGGGGGGGGGGTGGGATGGGGTGAGGTGAGGAGGAGGGGGTGGAGAGAGGGTTGGAGGTGTTTGTGTAGGTGGGGGAGAGGTGGGGATATGCTGGGGGTGGGAAATGATATGATATAGGGGTGAAAGAACATTTATGTTGATGACAGCAACAATACATTAACGACTAGAAAAACCTGATCATTGATCAACAACGTCTCCTACTGATCATCTATCAACAACGCACCCAATGGGGTATATAAAAGAAATGATTAACCAATGAATTATCAATGGTCCTCATGAAAATCATAAAAGTTTTACCTTGCAGGGGCTCTATAGTTGAAGATTGACCACTCCACATGGGCATTATTAATTAACAGGTATAGGAAACACTGGTCACTCAATCAGTAAGAAGCCTATTATGGTATCTTCAAGAGTCCCTTTGACGCATATAAATTTCTTAAGGAAATCCGAACAGAACTTCTATCCCACATCATCATCCCATCCCAATGGTTGTAATAGTTACAATCCTAAAAAAGGCAGTAATCCTCAACTGTTCTAACCTTGAGAAATAGGTACCAACATGTCAGGATAAAACAAGATCTCTTCATATATACTACTTGATTATAATTTTCATGATCTATATGAAAGAAAATTAAACGGAACTAGCATAGATTTCATAGTCCATTCCAACTGAAGATCTCATAAATGTCACACTTGATTCTCATCTCACTACCCAACCTTCTGGAGGATTCTGAATCTAATCCTTGAACAAATCCTGATAAAGAATTATTTTATTCCAAAACACCATAAAGAACACATTCAAACACAGAAAGTATTCCATCATGGAAATTTATATGAAAAACTGTTCAAAATTTAATAATCATAAGTTGAATTCTGACTACAGGGTTAAAATAGGGTAAAAACAACAAGGAGAAAAAAGTACCCAACCTGTTTTTTAGGTACATGATATGTAACCCAAAATGTCCCCTCGTTCCATGTGACATAGACTGCTCAGTGTGTACTTTTCCAAAGTACACATCATGTGTTCCGGTATATGATGTTCACCCCCACCTGGGTACATTTACATACAAGGCCCCACTTAGCAGGAAAAATTACCTACAACGTGGAATGTATCACCCATATACAATCTTTACCCAACATATGGTTCCCATGTATTTACCTATCCATATATCCCCCCCCACACAAGGTCTACCCACGCACAATGCCTATCCATGTACCACGCACTAGATATAGTTTTATACCCCACATGGTCATCTGGCACTAGCACGCCCCGAGTCACCACTACATGGCGTGTAACCCACCCCCTTGTATTAATCATTTCGTTCCCAAAACCTATCTTTCCCAAGTATGAAGAACACATAATGTTTGTTCTCAAAACTACACATCATGTACATGAGTTATCCCAAACTAAACCCCCCAAAAATATCCCATAACACGTAATTTCTCCAAACTATCCATTGATTGAATCCTGAATGGGTCACCAAAAACCCAAAAAATACGATAAAAACTTAAAATCAACTACCCGATGGGAATTTTTTGGGGAGGCAGGGGTGTTTGGAGGGGGTGAGGTGTGGAGGAGTGGGGGATGTGTAGGGGGTTTGGTGGGGAGGGGGTGTGCTGGGTTGGGGGGAGGGGGTTGTGAAGGTGTGGGCGGTGGCTATGTAGGTGGGGGCCGAGGCAGATGGGGGAGGGGGGCTGGGCAGGGGGGTTGTGCTGGTGAGGGTGGTGGTCGTGCAAGTGGGGGAGGGGGTGGGATGTGCATGGGTTAGGCTAGGCAGGGGGAGGGGGCTAGGCAGGGGGGTAGTGCTAGTGGGGTAGTGGGGGGGTTGTGCAGGTGTGGGGGGGCTAGACAGATGGGGGAGGGGGGCTGGGAAGGAGTGTTGGGCCAGTGCGGGGTGGTGGTTGTGCATGTTGGGGAGGGGGTGGTATGTGTAGGGGTTAGGCTAGGTAGGGGGAGGGGGCTGGGCAGGGGGCTATGCAGTTGGGGTAGTGGGGGGGGGGGGGCAGGTGGATGGTTATGGAGATGAACTTGAGTTCCTTGAACCCAATTAGGGAATAACATAACGATTTCGTATGACACGAGTATATCGGATACGACACATTCCTGGAAGAATCTATAATTCTAGCCATGTCCCTACATACACTATCAATGTTGAAGAAACCGTGGAAGACCCATTTAGTGAGTCTAGTAGGAGAAGGAAAATCCCTATGCATAATCCAACCATGTACAATTACTATGGAATGTAATAATGGTATAACCACCATAGATCAAGATTAATACGTCATTATGTTGAGAAACATCAGACCCTTGTACTTTAATTTAATGATAAATGTTAGAAATATTTGAAAATCTTACATTGACTATGATTTATGATTTAATATCATTCCAATGATGACACATTATCATATGTGATATGATGAGGACAATATAGAACCTTCCACATAGATACTACAACTCTGTGTCCAATGCAAAAAATGTCCATAAGTACAATTCATGCTCGGGGATCAATTTGGAGACCACATTTCTAAATCATAATTTATAGTAATTTAGTACGATCAATACTCAATTGACTTTTTAGGATGGCCTCTTTAAACTTTTCTGACCACTCAAACATAACTACATTCTTAGTAATCCTAGTCATAGGAACTTCTAAAGGGGAAATGTTTTAAATGAACCACATGTAAAACCTGAAAAAACAAATGAAACCCACAATCTCAAACATGATTCATATGCCTTCTCATGACACCTAATCCTATAAATTCTTTGGGTCCACATAAATTCTCACATTATAGATTACGTGCCTAAGAAAACATACTTTATGGAAGCATAAGTGACACTTTGAGATCTTATAAACATATAATATGGTCAAAGTGTACAAATAAAATCTATAGGTTTCCAATGTGTTTATCAATGGTCGGTGAGAATACAAGGATATCATCAATAAGCACCATAATGAATGAGTTGAGATATGTATGGATGATATCATTCATGAGATCCATGAACACCATTGGATTAATATTAAACATGAAAGGAATGTAAATATATGTATGGAAGATGCCTTAATAATTTTCAAACCATTTGTAATAAGAAATTATATATCTAAATTCATTCATCTAATCAATTCATGTCCTTAAAAAAGTTCCACATGTATCATTACTACTAAGTAAAAAATGGCAAGGATCAATATTTTCCCTCATGTACCTCTTTATTACCTCTCTATTTCCTCTACACAAGTAGTAATTTACTGCTTTCAAAATAGTAAATTTTCTTCACACTTGTCTTTTCTAGCCCAACATATTTATATGTATCCACTACTATTACCCTTATCGAAGCCCTAGACTAATACTTATCACTCAATATAGCTCATCACCAACTCCCAACATCTTCCATACCACTAAAGGTAGTGTCTCATACAACTATATATCACATACCAACCTTCTCACTTAACAAACATCCATGTTAATAAATTATGATCAATATAAATCCATTTTCTGAAATAATACAATATTAAACATGGTAGGTCTAATATCACATTCCAAACACTCCATTATCACTCATGGTTGGGTTTATCTAGAACGTTATCACTCAAGGTGAGGCCATTATATTGACCACTACCTTATCAATCATGGTATGATTAGATATCATGTTATAATATGATAAATTCATTATCACTCAATTAAGGGTCCTTCTAGCACCTTATCAATCAAGTTGTTGTCATTCCTTATTATATATCACTATAATTGTTAGAATTTCTCACCCAAGATGTGTATGAAATAACAAAAAGGTCATTTGGTCCATATCATAGCTCACCAGATAGGTATGAGGTTCTAGTTACTCGAGACCGATTCCCCCTACCTTATCAATCATGTTAGTGTTAGATATAATTTTATAATATGATAGCATCATTATCACTCAAGTAAGGGTCCTTCCAACACCTAATCACTCAAGGTGTTGTCATTCATTAAGATTTTTCACTATACTTGTTAGAATTTGTCACAAAACATGTTTATGAAATAACAAGGACATTTGGTCCATATCATAGCTCACCAGATAGTGTACCACCATGAGGACCATGATCCCATGTGATAAATGGTTAATTTTTATGATTCTCACTATGGATCATCATTCAAATTTCAATGGATACAAAAATCATCTATGGATGGTATATACTAAAATTCATGTTCTAATCTACTGGATTGTCATGGAGGATTACCTGAATTTTTTCATTATAGATTGGGGATAGAATATTACCTTGTTATCTTATCCTCTTAGAATATGATAGAAAATTTCCAAAGTGAGCCCAACAGATGATGTAAATAATTCATAACCACTGACAAACACCATGTTGGATGTCATCATAGACGATCCCCTTGAAAATTAGGCATGTGATATCTCTAATGAATCAAGTAAATATCTATCCCCATAGAATCTATGTGTCACAGAAGCCTGACCAATATCCCTCTCTTAAACACAAACCAATACCTTGATAAATGCAACAATATAACTAAATCTCTTGACATTATAGAAGTCATTGACCCATATTATATGATTCCCCCATCATTATACTCTAGGAAAAAAGGGTTATAATGGTAATAGTGTAAATATCCTTCTAGGTTATTATATTGAATGATCTAATTCATCGAAAAAATAACAAATATCTCCTGGAGTAATCAAAACAAATACCCCATATTCGATAGATCAGGATTGAGGTAAGGGATTCTTCATATATGAGTTCTAAACTTGAATTTCCAATATCCCCCTCCCTATTTGATCAAAAAGACAACATTTTGTTGGTTCCTAGTCTCTTTACCACATCAATATGTGAACCATACAAGGGGAAGGGATGTGAGTAAGCCCTCAAAAAATGAGATGATTATTTCTATGTGTTTTTTGTGTGATTTTGTGTGATTGAAAGTGATTGAAGTGAGTTTTTGTGAGTTTTATATGTGTTTAGTGGTGTGTTTTTTGTGTTTTTAGGTTGCAGTGTTCCTATGAAAGAGTGGTGTGTGCAGTGGTGTGTTTTTTGTGTGTGCAGTGGTGTGTTTTCTGTGTGTGCAGTGCTGTTTTTCTGTGCTTTCTGTGTGTGCAGTGGTGTGTTTGCAGGTTGCAGGTTGCAGTGTTTTTGTGAGCTTTCTATGTGTGAAGTGGTGTGTCTTCTATGCGTTTTCAATGAAGTGGTGTGTTTTTTGAGTTTTTTATGTGTGCAGTGGTGTGTTTTATGTGTTTTTAGGTTGCAGTGGTGTGTTTTTTTTTGTGATTGCAGTGTATTTTTCTGAGATGACACGTTTTTGACAGAGTTTTCATTGCAGCATGCAGTATTGCAGCCTGTTTCATCTTAAATTAATGGGGGGTCTATCCCAACGGTTTCAAAACCGTTGGGTTATAACTTTGTGCTGCTGCAGCATTTTCCAACGGTTCAAAACCGTTGGGTTATACCCTGCTGCATTTCACAATGGTTCAAAACCGTTTGGTTACACCCCTACTGCTACCTTTCCCAACGGTTCAAAAATGTTGGGGTATACCCTGCTGCTTTTCCAAACCCTTCTGCTTTTCCCAACAGTTCAAAACCGTTGGGGTATAACCTATTCCAATAGTTTTAAAACCGTTGGCATACCCATGTGCACTAATTTTTCCAATGGTTCAGCTGGACCATTTGTATAAAAGAAATCTAAAGAGCCTTTCCCAACGGTTCAGGGTGAACCATTGGTATAAGGCTTTCCCAATGCCTCATAGCCCAACGGTTTCTAAAACAGTTGGGATAAGTTTTCCCAATGGTTTGAGGTCCTTTCCAAATGGTTTTAAACCATTGGAAAAACATGGATTCCCATTAGTGATTTTCCAAGACTTCTAAATTGATAGGTCCTTTGGGACATGATCCCTTATAATCATGCCAATGTATTAATATAATGGACCCATTCATGGTAACTGGGGTTGGAGAGTTGCTCTATAAATCATAGGATGTTTAGTACAATCCATGGAAACCTGATTTACATAAACTCTGATTAGAACACATTACACTATGAAAGATCCAGAGGATTGGTATAGAATAACTTCTTTGAATTATGTTAATGTAGTGATTTTATTTATATTCCAAGCAATACATCCCTGTCTGGAAACGATCAGGTAGAGGCAGCTCTAGAACAGATGTACGTAGGAGTGAAAACTCTGATAATGAGTTTTTGGTTTGTCCTGAGGTTTCTTGGTACATGACAACGGGCAATGCTAAACACTAGGTTACAACACACTTTGGGATATGTTTATTATAATTCACATTTTCATTACAAGCCATTATGAATGATTTAGGAGTAAATACATCACCAAAGAAAACAATTTATGATAATAAATTATATGGATAATAATTTTGATTTACATTAGGTATTTTTCATGTTTCTAATTATGCATTGTGATTTATAAATTAAACTAGTTTATTACATTGTTTATAAATTCCTCCTAGTTGAAGGAATGAGAATTACAACAATATGCATGATCGAAATATTAAGAAGGATCACATATTTTATATTATTATGCCAATATTTAAATGTAAAATAATTTCATATGTATTCTCATTATATGAATAAACATTGTCATGTGTTAATAAATTAAAAAATGTATTATCTGTGTCATATGGCTTTGAATAGATGCTAGAGATGAAAAGAATGGAAGAGAGAAAGATAGATAAAAGGATGAAGGGAAAGAAGGATTTTCCCATTTGTGATGACTGTTGAATGAATCACCCTGGTAAATTCATGAAAGGAATGTGAGTTTTTTATAAGTGCAGTGAAAAAGGACACCAATTATGTGATTTCTAGGGTAAGAAAAGGGATTCAAATGTACAATGCTTCATATTCATGGATTTGGGAAACTACATGAATCAATGTCCAAATCATCAGAGTATACCCCAATTGATGTCATTGGATAATAATAATGTTATGATACTACCGAAGGTGAAGAGGCATGATTCGATTTAATTTCTTGTGATTAATTTATTGTTTCATTTGAATATTGTAATAATGATTTACATATTCTGAGAATTATATATTATATAAGGATTGTACAGTAGACTATTTCATTGATGACTTGAGATTTTGTGGAACCAATAATAGTTACACAACAAAAGGATATTTTTTTTTCAATATATATGGTTATGGGAAAGATAAAAATTAATATGTTTCTGATTTTGAGGTAGTGATTTTTTAATAAGATATTATTGATTTGGATAAATTATATATGATATTCGTGACTTCCTTGAAAATGATTAATGATTTACATATTTCATCCTTGTTGGAATTTACAACATGTTGTGATAGAAAAAGAAAATCTAGTATTATATAAGGAATAAGGAAGCATGAATGTAATCATTATGGTTATATGGTAATTACAGGTATTTCCGTGTTTTAAATGAATACATAATGATGGTATTAACATGTTATTATGTATCAAAAAACATCTTCATTGTGGTTACCTTCATTATAAATTTTTTACTGTGAGTTTGGACAGAGGTATTTTAGATAAGTATAATTGTTAGAATAGATTAATTTTGACATAAGATAATATTCTTATGGTTAAATCATTTCTTGAGATTTTTTATGGATTTTCCTAAAAAGGAAAACCTTGAGGGTGTGAGAAAACTCGTAATGTCCGGCAAGGCCATGAGAGTTGAACCCGAAACCGAAGGGTGACAAGGGTGGATCACCTACCATTGGCATACATGATGTCCTAGTTTATATAATTTAGTTTTTTATAATCTAACATATGACTTATAAATTTATTTTTCATGAACCCTACACGATTATGATAAATATAATATTTGTTAATTCAATTATCTTTTGCAGTGACAAAACAATTTGTGGTAGGAATTTGTTGAATGATGAAACTCAACATGTCAAGTATTTTTTTCATCTTATTCTATGAATAAATTAAATCTTAAAAATTATGGAATGGATCAATAAAAAAATATGTCATCCTAATAGATTATGTTTTGTTGAAATAGCGATATTTTAAATATTCATAAATTGATGAATTTGAGGCCCTCAATTTTACACTTGATTGTGATTTTTGACCTCAATCACTCCATATAAATATATACATTTTACTCCAATAATGTGTCTATGATTTCCCCAAATGTTCTCATAATAAATATCATAATTTTTTTGTGTCATTTACATTTCTCTTTCCCTCAAATTAAGACTAAATTTTCTAACCCAATTTTTGATGTGGTTTTTCCACAATGGTATTTTTCTATTTTGAAACATTTATTTTTGAAGAAAAATTTCAAATAGAGGGGAAACAACTTATTAAAGGAGGGGATAATGAAACACCCAATGATTTCATAGTTTGACATCTCATTAAAGTAAATCAATAGAATGCGCAACACGCATCACTGAGTTCGAGCGCACCACAACTTACCAAACTAGCCGATCAAATAGCTTTTATGAATAGTATAAATTGTATTTTCAACATCATGTACTCTAAATAATTTTAACATCCATATTATTTGTTTCGTAGACATAATATAAAAAAATCATTTTTTCAGACAAAATATGGAGTTTTTCAAAAAAATCCAATTTTACAACATTATAAGGGTGAACCATTTTTTAAAGAGAAAAATATAAATTTAGTTTGGATAAATTTTTGGTATCTTTCTGATAACATTCATATTTTGACGAATAGAGAAAAATACAATGTTTTAATTGAAAACATCAGTTTAAATTGAAATTATTTATAGTTTTAAAATATGAAATGGAAATGTTTTTAAGTAAGATTAGATTATATTTTTATCATTTAATACAATTTAGGTAATTATAAGTTTTTTCACATTTAAAATTTACAAAATCAAATTTTAATATTTTGATATATTTTACTATTTAAAACCCATCCTTTTGGATTTGATAGTAGGGATTATTATTAAATTAAGAAATCAATCTTCATTGTTTTGAAATTGGTAAAATATAATTCATTTTGGGATTAGTAATATATAAAATATATTATGATTATTTTTGGTTTTGTTTTCTGAAAAATTTCAATTTTTGATGAATTGTCAAAAACACTGCATTTTTATTTAAAACCGCCACTTTATTTAAATAGTTATTTATTTTATTGAAATTTTCTTAAGTAAAAATATATATATAATACCTATATCTGTTAAATTAAATTAATTTTAGTCTTTTTATAATAAAATTAGAAAAAAAAATTTATTGAACTTTTTATCCTCTTTTACCCACCTTCTAGGAACATTAGAAAATTTTAGTAAAACATATTTTTACCACATATGTGATTTGAAATTAAAAAATCAAATACACATGGTTGACATAAGTATGTAAAATTTCATTCAATAAGTATAAAATATTTTTTTGTGAAATTTATCTTATGACTATTACCTACAACTATTAAAAGTAAATAGAATAATTAAATGTAAAAATGATATTATAATTATCCTAACACTTGTCATTATTCTATTGGATATGTTTAATTCGATCAAAAAACAACCTTAGTAATAAAATAAGATACTTTATGTCCACTTGGATTAGATTAGGACATTTATTAATATTTAATTTAAATAATAGTTAAATGAGGTAAAATTAATGTTTATTAAATAAAAAACTTTTAATATATGGTTATACATAAGATAAATTCGACAATAAATATTCAATAGAAAGAAAAAATTATTTTAAATATAATGATATTTTATTTATAATTTTTAGAGATTACATAATTAAATTTGTTTATGAGACAATGATGATGTAGTAATTATCGTTTAAATGAAATATTAAAATAGTTTTTATTAGAAATATTTAAATAAATATAATTTAAACGTTTTTATTCCATAAACTATTTTTAAAGGTTTATATGACATGTTAGGGTCTATAAGATAATTTTTTTCGAAGTTATAAGGTTGTTATGACTTTCAGAAAAACAGAATACCAAATAGTTTCAAAATTGAAATAAATTGTTTTTTCAAATAAATACTATTTTATTAGATGATGATTTATTCTAAAAAATATATGGTTTGGAAAAGGGTCTTATATGATATTATATATTTCATTAATTAACCCCTTGTGGTACTCTTTAAGGTTTATAGTATTCTAAATAACCATATAGTGCAAGAATCTAAAAGGACATGGTTAAGGTAAAACTATTTATATATGAGTTAAATCTCAATGATATGGTTAAAATGGTATACAAAACATCTCTAAAACCTTCTGTATGAAAGGATTTAGACCCATTTTCACATAAGGCTATAAATTAATTCATTTATAGCCATTATAAAACGAATATGATTGAATAATAAATTAATATTTTAATCTTTTTCTAAAGTGACCCTCACCCATCTTATAAAAGGTATCATCTCGTTCTCTCCAAATCACAAATCCAAAGCAATATGGATTGGACAACCCCGCCCCACGTATCCTCACAAAATCCCAATAATCATTATAGAGACCTTACATTGATCTTAATACCATCCTATGTATCCCTTTTGATCAACGTTAAAGGAAACACCCGATGAAGAGGTAATAATTTCACCACCCTCTTTCAAGTTATTTTCCTCTTTCACATTGGATTTCATTATTTTTTCCAGAAAAAAATAATAACTCCATAACCTACTACAAATTTTATTTTATTATAAATATGTTACAATCATATTTGTTATTCTATCCATCATGTAAATTTCAATGTCACTATACGTGCGTACGTACGACTTACCATCTCCACATCATGGTGTAGTTTGTTATTCAAACACTTCATTATTTGGATTGGTATAATAATGAGTATAAATTATGTAAATAATAAATATAACATATTAATTATTTGTTATATATGACATATGATCCAATTATATACTATTTGACAATCTATATAATTATATTTTCGCTCGTGCGTATGTACGGATTACCGTCTCCAAGATGTGATGAGATTCATTCGCATGTTCCCCATTCGACGATTATTATAAAAATACATTTTATTAATAAGTATGTAATATTTAAAATAATAATAATAATTTATTTATATATGTATCTATATATGTATATACATATAACATATTCAATTTCATCTTTTCAATAAGATATGAAAATGGAAACACTGTTTATGCTTACGTACGACATACCGTCTCTATAAACCATTCCTTCCATTTAATATATATATCTATTTAAAATATTTAAATTATAATTATATATGATATATAAATCATGGTTTAAATTTTGAAAGTATTTAAATGATGACCTAAATGAAACCATCATGAATAATATGTTAAAACACGTATGATAAAGAAAGCGATTATTATCCAAAATGTTAATTTAATATTGAAATAATTATTAAATGGGCATTATAATGTAATAAATGAATCATGTATGATATTATTAATATTAATATGGTTGTGGTATAATTTAATAACATTCTAATGTCATTACACATGAGTGTAAATGAACCCTCGAACAAAGGAAAGTGAATGGTAATGGTTAATTCTATAATCTATTTTTTATGCAATGTAGTTTTTAAATATGTATATATTAGGACATATTTATTATCCATTTCCATGTTATATAAAACAATTTTCAATGTTATTTTTATGGTAATCATTAATAAAACATAAATTTAAATGTTTTAATGATATATGCTTCTAAACCTTTCTCATCAAAGTCCTCATTTTCAAAATGGTTTTAATGATTTCATTAAATGGACAAGAATTTTTTTAAATGTTAATTCCATTAAAATGTTTCAATGTGGTTAGGGAAAATTTGTTACAATAATATCTTTTAAATGACTTCCTTTATAAATTATGTGATTTTTAAATGATTTCAAGAAAAATATCCATTTCATTCAAATATGTTTACTCAACATTTTCACCTATGTCATCATAATTTATGGGATATTAT
This sequence comes from Viscum album, assembly GCA_963277665.1. Taxonomy (NCBI): domain Eukaryota; kingdom Viridiplantae; phylum Streptophyta; class Magnoliopsida; order Santalales; family Viscaceae; genus Viscum; species Viscum album. The sequence goes on from OY728152.1 coordinate 695,399,893, forward strand.
TCTTGATTGATGTTGTTTTATTATGATACAAATATTCCATGTTGTATTATAGGATTTATGATATGTCTGAATTTGGATGTGTTATTTTTATACCATTCGTGGTTTATGGATAATGTATTGACATTTCATTTCTTAGTTTTAATATGAATTTTTATGTTATGTTTAAACATTTTCATATGAGGAAAACATTGGTCATAGAAAGTGAATGGTGTAGCCCGCTATAGCTCCACGATGTATCAGTAGGTCTCATGAGAAATACTAATGTCAGGGAACAAGGCCTTGAAAAGAACATATTTTTGGTTTTGGAACAAGGGATTGACTTTGTGGTTATGAAGTCCGGAATTATGTATTCTATCAATATGAAATATCTATTGATATTAAATGTGATTATTAGACTATTATAATATCCATGTGAATAAGTAAATCGAATTATTTGAATTATCATTGATATATTATTCTAATGTATATACATAAAATTCTTTTTAGGGTTATACATTGACTTAAATGATTATTCCTATTTATGAATGTGTTCTCTATATTTTTTCCTTACTGCGCATTAGAGATCACACCTTTATATGTATTATTTTTTTGAGGATGAAAAAAGTATATTTTAACATACATATAGGGATAATATAAGGTATATAAATGTGGTCAATTGAGACAATTTTTTAATTGTTATTAATTTTTTAATGTAATGTAACATTCAAGTATGTAATCTATTTTCGACGACAACAAAACTAATCGGTCCTTCAGGACTTGATTCCATTTAATCATGTCAATATACTAAAATAATTCACTAACTCTAGGTAACTGGGGTCGGGGCGTTACTGTTGGTATCAGAGGATGTTTAGTACAAACCTTGGATACTATATTTAGACAGACATTGATTATAACACATTACACTATGGTTGACATTGAGTATTAGTATATAAGAACATTATAGAATAAGGGTAATGTATATATTCTCTGTATTTTCCATGAAATACATCTATGTCTGGATACGATTTGGTAGAGGGAGATCTGGTAGAGATGTACCTCGGATAGAAAACTCTAACAAGGAGTTTTGGGATTCATTTGATGTATCCTGGTTCACAGAAAAGGGCCTTGCTGCACTCTGGGTTACAACACTCATTAGTATATGTTTAGGATAATTCACATTTTCATTACATTCCATTATAAAGTATTTAAGGGTAAATACATCCTCAGAGAAAACATTTTATGATTATAGATTATATGAATCACAATTTAAATTTATGATTGGTATTTTACAAATTTGGAATTAGACATGTTGATTCATAAACTAACCTAGTGTATTCCATTGTTTAGAAATAAATCCAAGTAGAAGGAATTGTAATTCCGGTAATTCAAATGATCAAAATATTAAGAAGGATCGTATCATTTATGGTATTAAGCGAAAAATTAAATGTGAAATAATATCCCACATATTCTCATCTTATGAAAAAATAGTATCATGTGTTAATAAAAGAAGTTAATAATTCTCTGATTCCTAAGGCATTGAAGGGGAGTAAGGAATGAAAATAATTGAAGACAGAATGTTTGTATAATGGGAAGAGGGGAAAGAATGATTCTACCATATGTAATGACTATGAAAAGTATCACCTTTATAATTGCGTGAAAGGAATGCGATTTTGTTAATTTTTTTGAGAATAAGGACACCATATACATGATTTCAAGTAACAGAAAAAGGTTTCAAATGTACAATGCTTCATCTACAATGACGTGGGACACGCCACTAATCAATGTCCAAATCATCAGAGTATACCCCTAATGCTACTATTGGATAATAATCAAGTAATGATACTACCATAAATGAAGAAGGATGATTTGAGTTCTTATGTTGGTATTATAGTGTTGTGTCTTTTGAGTATTGTATACATGATGTAAATGTTATACGAATTATAGAGTATATAATGATTGTATTGCATTGGTATTTCATTAATGACTAGAGATTGTGTGGAACCCAGAAATGTTACCCAATTGCCGGATAAATTTTATTGGTAATTATGTGGTGAGAGAATGATAAACCATAATGTGATTCTAATACTGAGGTAGTTTTTTTTGAAATAAGATATGACTTATTTGGATTAATTAAATTAGATATTATTGACAACCTTAAAAAAATTATTGATTTGTACACTCCATCATTTTTGGAATTTACAATTTTTTTGGGATTGTAGGAGTATATCTAGTATTCTATTAGGAAAAAGGGATATTGAATGTAATCAATAATGTTTTATTGTAATTTAGGGTGATTCCATGTTTTAAAAAAATACATGATGAAAGTATTAACATGTTATTACATAGAAAAAGGATCATCCCTGTGTTTACCATCCTTATAAATCTTGCACTATGAGTTCAGATAGATTTATTTTGGATAAGTCTAAGTGGTGGAATGGATTAAGCATGAAATTATATATAATTTTTTATGTTAAACCATTTCTTGAGTTTATTTTTTTATTATCATAAAAAGGAAAACCTAGATGTCGTGTGACAACCCGTTAAGACTCGCAAGGAAGTGAGATTTGAACCCACAACCAATGGGCGAAAAGCATGGATCACCTAAATCTGACATATGTGATGTCCTGGTTTGATTAATGTATTTTTTATATTCTGACAAATGAATTATAAAATCATTTTTTAACCCGTTATGAATAGGATAAATATAATATTTTTGAAATCAATTATCTTTTGTAGTGAAAAATGATTTTTTGGTAGGAATTATTTGAAGAATAAAACTCTACTTGTCAAGTATGTATTTATTCTCATATTCTATGATTAAATTAATTCATATAAACTAGTGCAGGTATCTTAAAACAAAAAATTATTCATCTTAATACATTATATTTTGTTGGACTCTCTATATTTTATATCATCATAGATTGATGGCATTGAGGCCCTAAATTTCACAATTATCTTTGATTGATTTCCACAATCACTACCAAATAAATATATATGTTTTCCTCCAATTTTGTGTCTCTAATTTCCAGAAATGTTCTCCTAATAGAGATCATAATTTGGTGGTGACTTATTTATTTTTCTTTCCCTCTTATTAAGAATAAATTTTATTAACCCACTTTCTGATGTGGGTTTTCCTCAAAGGTATTTTTCTTTTTTTAACCTTTTATTTACAATGAAAATATTTAAATTGCATGGGAACAACTTATTAATGGTGGTTTGAATGTAACACCCCATGATTTTATAGTACGTTATTTCATTAAATCAATTCCATTACTTGCACTATAGGCAACACTGACTTCGAGTGCACCACAACATACCAAATTATTCATTAAAAAAGCGGTTATGTATAGTATTAACTAAATTTTCAATATTAAAAACTATATATAAATTTAACATCTATATTATGTTCTTATTAGACAAATCTAAGAAAAAACCCATTTTTTTAGATAAAAGAATTATTTTTCAAAAATGGAAATTTTAATACATTTTAATGGAAATTTTTATTTAACCAATATTTGACATTTTTATAATTTCAATTTAGTGAAATTATATTCTTCATTAATTGGATGAAAAAAAATTAGTTTGGATAATTTCTTTTACCTATATGATAACATTCATATTTTAACGAATTCTGAAAATACTATGTTTTAATTTGAAAAAAACTTTTAAAATAAAAATAATTTATAGTGTAATATTATGAATATGATAGGTCATGAAATATAAATAGATTTTATTTTTATCATTTAATAAAATTTAGGTCCTTATAAGTAATTTCACATTTATATTTGACATAAAAACATGTCAATCTTTTGATAGTTTTTATTTTTTTAAAACCCTCTTTTTGGTATGGACAACCAGAATTAATGATAAATTAATAAATGATACATATATGTTATGAATTTGGTAAAATTGATACCATTTTAAAATTTTGAATATAATAATTATCTTATGGTGAATATGTGGAATTATTCTATAAACAATAAATATTTGACGGATAGTGAAAAACATTGCGTTATTATTTAAAACTAATATTTTATTTAAATAAGTATTATTTTTGATTAATTTTATTTTAAGTTAAAATAGATATATAATACCTATATAAGTTAAATGATTCTCATTGGAGTCAGTTTATAATAAAATAACATATATAAAATTTTATTGAACTTTTTAACATCTTTTACCCACCTTCTAGGGACGTTATCAAATTTGCATAAAACATAATATTACCACTTCTGTGAGTTGAATTTAATAAATCTAAGAGACAAATTTGACATCAGTAAATATAATTTGTTTCAATAATCTGAAAATAATTATTTGTGAATAGTAACCTTTTTCATTTATTTAACACGGTTAAATGTAAATATGGTAATTAAAGTTAAAAATGATATCACAATTACACTAACACATGTACAAATTCTATTGGATAAAAGTAATTCGACTAAAAACAACCTTAGGAATAAAATATAATCCATTAGGTCCAAATGAATTAGATTAGAAAATATATTAATATTTTATTTATAGAATAGTTAAAGGGGTAAAATTCAATGATTTTTAACTAAACCATTATTAATATAGGGTGATACATATGATAAATTCTCCTATAAAGATTTATTAGAAAGGAAAAATTATTTCATAAATAATTTTATATTATTCATAATTTTTATAGATAATGTAATTAAATTTATTTATTACACATTGATGATGCAGTATATAACATATTAATGAATTATTAAAATATTTTATATTATAAATATTAAAATAAATAGAATATAAACTTCTTGATGCCATAAATGATTATTCTAGGTTAATATGACTTGTTATGGCGTATTAGATTAAATTTTTATATGTGATAAATTTGTTATGACATTCCCATAAACAAAATACCAAATAGTGTCAAAATATATATTAATTAATTTTTAAAACAAATACAATATTATTGGTGGATATAATATTCCAAAAAATCTAATATTTGGCCAGAGTTCTTAAATAATATTATATATTTCATTAATTAACCCTTTTATATTCTCTTATATTATTATATTTTGTTTATATACCATATATTGTGGGAATACAAGAAGACATGGTAAAAGTTAAACTATTTTACTAAGAGTTAAATATAAATTATAAGGTTAAAATGGTAACCTAAACTAGTCTAAATCCAATTGGGTGAAGGGATTTCGACCCATAACCACCTAATGGTTGATATAATGTCATTTGGAGTCATTATATACTGAATATTATTGTATTATAAATTAATATTTTAATCATTTCTTAAAGTGACCCTCACCCCTCATATAAAAGGGAATTTTTCCGTCTCTCAAAATCATAGATCCAAAGCCTTCTAGATTGGCCCAACCCTTCCCAATTATTCTCACAACATTTCTCACATCAACCTAGATACTATAAATTTATCATAAATCCATCCTATGGATCCATTTTGATCAACTCAAAAGGAAACACCCGAAAAAGAGGTAATAATTTCACCACCCTCTTTCAAGTTCTTTTCTTCTTCCACTTTCTTTTTCTTTGTTGTTTTTGTACCAAAATTATAACTCTAGAACCTCCCACATAATATGATGTAAATATAAATATGGTACAATAATATTATTTAATTATTCCATCCTATAAATTAAAAGGTCAACATGCGTGCATACGACGGGCATACCGTCTCCACCTCATGGTGTTGTTTGTTATTCAAACACTTCATTATTTGTATGGATATAATAATGATTATAAATATTGTAAATTATAAAAATATCATACTAATGATTCTTTATATATGATATACCATCCAATTTAATACTATTTTATCATCTATATAATGAAATTTTATCTCGTGCGTATATTTAGATTATCGTCTCCATGACGTGATAAATTTCATTCCCACGTTCACCAATCAACGATGATTATAAAAATATATATTAATAATAATTATTTAATATATGAAATAATAATGATACTGGATAAATATATATATATATATGTACATACAAATATATAATTCACATACTTCCATTCAGTACGATATGAAAACGGGTACATCGTTTAAGTGTATGTATGGTTTAACATCTCCATAAACGGTGCCTTCCATTACATATATGTCAAAACCCGCAAAAATATATATATCTAATATAAATATTTATATTCTAAATATATATTTAATTTAATTCAAGGTTTATATTCTGGAAGTATTTAAATCATTTTCTAAATGATATGATCAATAATAACAAGTTAAAACATTTTTGATAAACAAAGTGATTATTACCCAAAATGATTATTTAACATGGAAATCATTGTTAAATGGAAAGTATAAAGACATAAACGAATCATGTATGATATAATAAATATTAATATGGTTGTGGTATAATTTAATAGCATATTATGGTCATTATACAGGAGGTTAAACGTATCCTAGACAAAAGGAAAGTGCAAGGTAAGGGTTAATTCCACAATCTCATTATTATCTGAGGTGGTACATACATAAGTATCTACTAGTAAATATTTATTATCCATGTCCATTATTCATAAAATAAATTTCAATGGGATTATTTTTAAGGTAATTTTTATGAAAACATCATTTTAAATGTTTTATAGAATTATTCTTATAATCATTTCTCATTTATGTCCATGTTTTCAAAATGATATTAAAGATATATTTATATGGAAATGAATGCATTAAAATGTAAATTCAATTCAAAAGATTAAAATTTGTATGGGAATATTTAATTCAAAACCATCTTTTGAATTACCTCATTTAAAATTTATGTGACATTTAAATCATTTCATGAAAAGTAGATATTTCTTTCAAATATTTTTACTCATCATTATCAACTATATTCGCATCCTTTACAAGATATTATTCTTGATCATGGTGGATTTATTATTATATAAATATTCCTTTTCGGATTGAATTTTTTTTGATATGTTTTACTATGGATGTGTTATTCTTATACCATTCATGTTTTATATATTGAGTATTGGCATATCGTATGCTAGTTTAATTCGAATGTTTATGTTTTCTTTTAAACTTTTCATATGAGGAATGCATTGGACATAGAAAGTGGCAGGTGGAGCTCACTATTGCATCATGATGCATCGGTAGGTCTCATGAGACAAACCAGTGTCTAGGCCTAAGGCCTTGAAAAAATCTTATATGTAGTCACATCACAAGCCCTTGACTATGTGGTTATAAAGTCTGACATTATGCATTCTATAATTATGAAATTAGCTATTGATATTACATATGATTATTAGATTAGTAGAATATCCATTTGAATACATAAATGAAATTATTTGATTTATATATTCTATATTATTCTATAATTTATTTTTAAAAGGATTTTTATAGTTTTAAAACTTTCCTTAAATTTTTATGCTTATTTATGAATGTTTTCTCTTAATTGTTACCCTTACTGAGCATCTGAGATCACTCCATTCAAGGTTTTATTTTTCCCAGGATTTGAAGAAGTGTATCATGACTGACCTACATGGAAAATCTATGGTATATGAATGGGGTCAATGGATAAAATGTTGTTATTATTTTTCATTAAAAAATGTATTGTAACATTCATGTACATAATCTATTTTCATGAACTGATAAACTGATTTGTCTTTTGGGGCTTAATTCCTTGTAATCATACCAATGTTTTAAAATAATGCAATGAATCTGGGTAACTGGGGTTGGGGAGTTACATAGTTAATTTCCTTATCATTTTTCCTAGATAATTATGTAGTTAGTTTTCATAAAAATCATTTTGAAATAACATCATCGATTATTGTTTTTTATTTATCCATTTTTCCAATATTAAGAGAAAAATTGATAGAAGAAAAAAATTATCAACAATGTAAACCATAAAGAAGACGCAATAATGTATAATATTTTGTCTTCATAAATATATTTCTTCTTTATTTTAAATATTTGTATTTATTAGTCTGTGTTTTATATTTTTATGTATAAAATTGGTTTTTTTGTTTAAAATGATATTTCAACAAAAAGAATAATTTGTCTTCATTGCAGGTGTATGGAGATAACTCTAGATGCAAGGTCGATGTGCTTTTAAAGCTCAGAGAGCTAATGATGTTGTGGGCTCTATGGATGGTTATTGAGATTGGTAAAAACTCGATTGATAGTGAGGTTGGTGGTCTGATGGTCATCTCTAACCATCTGTCATGATGGTCGATGAGATAACAGAATCGTAAGGCTAGGTTAGGGCTTATCCATAATTGGTTTGTATGGGAGGCCCAATTATTTATGATAAATCCTATAGTGGTGAACAATATTGTTGTGTCATATGGGCCATGGTGATATGGACATGTTTTGTAAGGTTATTTCAGTTAATATCAACTAAAATGGAGGCCTATGGGCTTATATAATATATTTGGGGTAACCCATTGGGGGATATGCCCTAGAAAATGGCTGGTGGGTGAGGTGTGTCTGTGTTTTGGTGTATTTGTATCCATGTGGCCCAAGAACATGGCGGAAGGCTCGGTGTAGCATCATGCATGCATTATCCTATATGCTTCACTAGAAATACATCATTCATGAATCACCATCGTCTAATATCATGCCCAAGTCATTGCCTTCCTAATTCACCTCCTGTGATGTAAATATCGAAGGGGAATGCAAGGATTCAAACCCAATTTTTATGAGAAAGTGATTAATTAAATAAATCATACATAATAATTTTTTTATATTATTTTAACTCCATAAAATTTATTTATTAATTTTTAAAATTATTTCAATTAATATTAAAAATTATTTTTTAATATTTAACATATTTTGAAATTTATGGAATTTATTTCTTTTTAAATATTCATTTATAAATAGTTATTTACAATGTTTTAATGTTATAATTTTTTCTATTTACATGACTAATAATTATTAAATGTCATTCATTAAGTTATAATGTCATTAATTATTTTGAAATTCACAATTTAAATTATTCAAATGAATTTATTAAGATTCTCTACAATTTTTATGTGTTTACAATAAATTACATTAATATTCCAAATTTTACATAATTATTTAATATATTTTAATATTCATAACATGATTTTAATTTAAATTATTATATATCATTATATGTTATATTTAAAGTTGTAAAATTATATACTATTTGATATCTATATAATTAATTTATTTTAATGCATTATTAAATATTTCATCAATTTCTTTTATGTGATCACAATTCATGAAATTAAAAATAAAAATTCATTTTTTATGTATTTGATATGATTTCATAATTTCACTACGTAATCATATTTATTATAATATATATTACGTTATTTGTGTTTTTAATAATTTATATAATTAATAAAACATATCCATTTTTTAATAATTTTTGAATTTTTTGATTTTTTATTATTCAATTTCACACATTTTTGATATCTTGGATTTAATATTGAATATTCATTAATAATTTAATTATTTTTAAATGTTTATTAATTAATTCCTTTTTATAATATATTCATTAATATATTTTTATTTTATTTTATGTAGTTTTTATCTACTCTGAAATGATAAGTTCTCATAAAACCTATATATATCAGTTATATAATATTAGTGACGATTTATATAGGTTATATCTCCTATAATTCTAAAACATATAAATATTGGTTTTATCAGTGCATAATTTACCATTGATGAAACCTATATTTTTTATTGGTTATTAATTTCACACTAATAAAACTCATATATTATCATTAATCATTAGAATGTGCTAATAAAACATTCTTGTTCATAAAAAATTCAACACTGAGGGAACATATTTATTCTCCCAATTCAATTTTTCTCATGGAAGTCCACCGCTTTTGACTCTCCCCCTCAAACATCCTGGATTTATAAAATCCTTGAATACACAAGGTATGTGAGTTAATTTCATAAATCTTCTTGAACCTAAATTTTATTATGAATTGAAAAAGAAATGGGTATCATTAGGATATTCATTATAATGGAATTACTTACTCCATTATTCGTACATGGTTTATAAATATAACATCTTGTGCAACCTTTTTGGAAAATGGTTTTCTCTTCTATGAGTACCGTTGAATGTTATCATTAGTGAGCCAGGTGAATCACATGCATAGTATAATAAGGACCTAACAATAACTACTACTCGGCCATATTATATCAATAATTAAAAATATAATTCATTTAACTAAAATTAATAAGTTTTATTTAATTATGATTTGTAGAAATGGAAATTTCAAATTTTGATTTCATATATAATTTTTAAAATAAATAGAAAATTATATTATTATTATTCAATTGATGTAACAAAGAAAAATATTCTTGAGTCTCATTGAGGATCAATATAAATGATAAACACTATGAATGCTTCACCCAAACTAGGGGGTCTGATAGGGGGACCCACAATCCCCTTTAATTTGTTTCTTGATGGCTGGTGTTTTTTCTAAATAAATTTCAATGGAGTCTAAAGACAACATATTTCATTTGGGGATGAATTAGAAAATAAATCCAAAAATTTCCCATATCTTCTTTTCAAATTTAAATTTCGTTTTCTCAAAGGGAAAAAATTAATAATTTATATCTATTTTTAGGTTATCCAAAAATAAGAGAAATAAAACAGAAAATTAATTATATATAAAAAATCAGAAATTTCCATCATCTCAGGTGAGAATTCATATAGAAAAGATGTTCTATGATGAATGATGTGAATTAGGTGGGTGGTAAACATAATACATATAATGGTAACTCTAGTATTCTTAGTCAAACTAAAATAGTGGTTCAATCGAGCATTATGGACAAGTCAGAAAAAAATATTATGGGAATTAATTTTAAGATGGTCTCTAATGTAGGGAATTAAGTACATCTAATAGTTGTCACACAATTCCACATTCTGATGGGGTATGAATGATAGGAAAATAGTTCATTTGTTGGCTTAGGATAATCATTTCATCTATAAAACATTAGGTGGTAAGGGATATCAATGCATGCGCATGATAAACATTTCTCTTTTAGAAAAGTAAATTTGGAAGCTGGTTTATAACCCTTATTCCCTATTCAATTCTATCATTGAATCCACTTATTACCCCCATACAGGTTTTGTGATGTTGCCCTTGGCCTACACCATATTTATTTTGAGATGCCTATGAGGTTTAGGGGTTAATTATTGAAATTGAATTGTGTGGCGGAACCATAGATTGAGCCAAAGTCATGACCTAGGGGGTCCCACAATTTTTTTTATAAAAGTGGGATGATGTTAACATCCCATGGGGTATCTTATTGACATAAAGAAACTATTTTCTCATGTTTAATGATTTTAATAAAGGATGGTGTTCTAATAAATAGAATGTATGGTTCAATGAAATATAATAGAGGTTTATTATGAGTACTCCACACACAAAAAATATAGACACGAATATACTATGTTCTAAAACTTAATGTATGGAATGTTAAGAAGTTAATTATAGGTATACATTTCCCCAATGAATAAAATTAATAGAAACTGATGATTTCTGAAAATGCTTATAGTACCTAGATGTCCTGCCCAAGGTCTAATCATTTTCATTGAAATATTTCCATTGTAATTTTTTTATTATGTTCATCCTCATGGTAATACATATTAATGCATATAATTTTATACCCTACCTCCTTAGTGAAGTAGAATGTCATATACATGAAATGTTCTACCATAAAATGGATAGGTGCATCTGACATGAATTGAACCCGAATGCAGAACAGATTGTGGGCATGTGCATCATTTTATTCACTATTCTCAATGTGGACTTTTTTCATAAAAACAGATACAAAATACTCCCTCTCGACTATAAAAATGTTTATATGGGTGAAAATATATGACCAATTTTTAAAAAATATTTCAAAACATTGAAAAAGTTTAACATGTATCATGTTTCATAGAAGGATATTATGAAGTGTAATGAGATTCATCATGATAATCCAATCTCATCATCTCTCTTCTATGAGTGGATCCTCCACCATTTAATGCATTTAAGATTACTATGGATTCATCTAACATTGAAATAGGTTCTATTGGATTGGTTCTTGTGATATGTGATAATCTGGGATACATTTTCACAGCATGAATGATTTCTGTCAAATATTTTAGGGATCCATTCATGGATAAAGGCGATGAATTTTTTACAAGATTGATGTTTTCCCTCGAGAAAGGATTAAAAAATTCCATCATGGAATCAGATTTCGTTATCATTATTTATGGTATTAATGTATCAGAGTGTGTTATCTTGTCCATTGGATTACTAGTTATGACTGTTCAATCCATTTTCAACACTACTATAAATTAAACCTATTTACATGTACCTATAAAAAGTATTTTGGATAAAAATTTTGTATATTTTCTATAATATGTCTATATAACATCTGTTTGGACAAATACCATTGGTATGAAGACCATTATAAGAATCTCTTCTATTGGTTTTAGATAAAACATTGGTATATTTCCTAGATATTCCAATGTTTTTGTACAAGCAGTTTGTATGCCTTACATAAAACTGCTTTATAGAAATATTTTTCCCAAAACCATTGATATATCTGATTGTCATTCCAACGGTTTTGATAAAACCAATGGTATAACTTACATATAATGATCCTATATTAAATTTTCATCCAAAACCATTGGTAATGGACCACAAAATTCAAATTACATATATCAATGGTTTGAAAAACCATTGGTATAGGTCAATACCATTCGTTATCTAATTAGTTGTTATGGGTTTTCATATTTATAATGAAATTTTTTATCAAATAACAATAAATACATAAAAAATAAATTTTAATATTTAAAATATAATTTTTCAAAAAACATTTTATCTTAGTAGTTAGGTGTTTGAAATATAAATCAGAGGTGTGGGGATCAAAACCCTCAAGGGGTTTTTTTAATTACATATATCAACAGTTTGGAAAACTATTGGTATTGCTATTTCATATTATATATACTAATGGTGTGAAAATTATAGGTATATCCAAACTATAACAATGGTTTCCCAAAACCATTTTGATATATCTATACCAATGATAGATAAGCCATCGGCCCCCCATACCATTGGTATAACTTATTGCAATGGTTTTGGGGCTGATACAAATGGTTTCGTACCATTGTTATAGTCTTTTTTAAAATAGTCCATCCTCTTAATTTCATTTTCATTCCCATTTATTTTAGTATATATTAATAGGGTGTCTCATTTGATTACCTATTCAGGTATCTCGAGATAGCCTCTTTTTTTGTAGGAGGACATTCCTCCTTGTTTTACATCACTTATAATTTTTTAGCTGTAATTCCATTATTAAAATATCATTTTCATTAAAAAACAAATAGTGAATTAGAAATTAAATTTTATCATACCTATTCCACTTAAGAAATAATTTCATGTACATCGTAAATGAATGTGTCCAAAATTGATTGATTTTCAGGACGAATTCCAATTATAGTATTATCATCACCTAAATTATGTTCCCTCATAAGATGGTGTCATTTTATATTAACTCGTAGTATGTGCTTCCCCCTACTAACCCAATTAAGGTTTCCTTCCATATCTATCCCAACATTATATCTAATTAGTAATTGAGATTTTATTTTTAATGTGTTATTATATTTTCCCCACAGAATTCATTCTCACCACTATTTGATTTTTTATGACACCATTTTGACCTTTTTTCAATTATCATTATTGGTTCATCTGATTGAGAAAAACGTTGATTTTATCTTTATAACCTGAAGTGCATTGTGTTGCATTTGTTGTCAATGAGGCATGAAGTTGTCTTGGAATGAATGGATGTCAAGGAGTCAAGATGTGAATGTCAAAGGATGTGATGGTGATGGTGATGAAGGAGAATGGCCATGGTACCAAAATGCATGTCACATAGGAGATTCACTAAGTGACTTAGGAGATGATGGTTTGAAACATTCTCTAAACATCTGACGATTGTTGAGCTGATCTTTAAGTTCATAGAACTTGTATCAATTGGATACAAAGTCACAACATTGATTGAAGACCATGCATTGTAGTGACAATGCATGAGGAGTTGAAAGGAGTTCCATCCACAACTACTAAGTGGATGATGTGCATTAATGAAGTCCATGCACTATCACTTAGTGCATGTGAATTTGATGTTGATCCAATTGATCTCTGATTAGATCAATGAAGTTTATTGAAGAAATATTTGATTCAGGAGCTCGGTTGAAGATGAAGAAACCTTTTGAATTCCATATCCTAAGTGAAGATTATATGTTGAGGAGGATTAAGGAATTCTTATGAAGTAGAGAAGGGAAGAAATTGAGAAGAAGAATGGAAGAAGTGGCTTGGCACTTGGCATGTTTTACATAGAGGAGGACTTTGTTTTTACAAAGTCTTATTTGAAGACTTTGCCAAAAAATTAGGCCAGCCGAGGCACCTTGGGGGGTTCAACCCCAAGGCATGGGGCACTAGGGCACCACGCCCGGGGGAACCCCGTGGGGCGAGCCAGGTCGGCAGGGCGCACCCAAGGACACCGCAAGGGCGCCAGGGGCACGCCCGGAGGAGCGCAGGGAGCATAGTGGGCGCTTGAAGCGCGCCCGCAGGAGGCAGAGTGGGCGCAGAGCGCGCCCGCAGAGAGAACCCGGTGCGGGGCGGCACCGGGAGGGGGGAAGTTCAACTGAGCGCTTTCCCCCAGCGCTTATTTGATAAGCCGCGAGAAAAACGCTGGCCGATTCGATGTGGGACGGGATTTTTATCCCGGGATCTAATCCTGGCCGCATGTTTGATCTCGCGCGAGATCTCCACCGTACGATCCATCTCCGCGGCGATGTTATTATCTGAGTCGTCCGCGGTCATTTAAATGGAGATCCGACGGCTCCCAGCATCGTCTGCTTCCTCGAGCTCAGCCGAAGGCCACCCGAAGCCTCCCGCGAGCAGCCGCTGAACCAGGAGCAACCCGACGACCTATCTTGAGCTCCCGGCCACCATTTTCGAATCCGAAGCCTCCATTGAGCTCGTCTGGCCATAACGAACAGGATCATGCCTAAAAATGACCATGCATGCAATGTATGGAGAATTTCGAATGAGGCCGAGGCAAACGGAGTTGCCGAGGCATCGGGGTATTTGTGTTTTGCATGGGATAGCCAAACCGAGGCCGTGCATGCGTTCGAAATCGCATGCACGAGGAAGAGAAAAATTAAATGAAATCCCGCGGTGAAACAGAGAGTAAAAGCAAGATTCGTAAAGATTTTTAAAGAACCGAAATCTTCGGTGATTCAAGATTTATTGCACGCGGATAATCTGAGGCATCTCTGCCTATAAAAGGAGAGGCCGAGACCTCTGAGTAGCTTGCTGATGCGCTGATCCTTTGAATATTTGGAGTTCCGTGAGAGCTCTGCCTCGCGAAGTTGAAGCCCCGTGCAAGTATCTTGCGCGGCTGAGTTCCTTGCGCGCAACATCTTTGCGCGACAAGAAGAAGAAGGAGGAGGAGTCCCCTGCGCGCACTCCTTGCGCGACAGGAAGGAGCCGAGCCGCATACTTGCGCGCTCGAGTCTCTTGTTCCCTCTCTACCCGCACCCTTGTGCGGCAGGAGGAAGTGTCCGCGGGTGCAGCACTTGCGCACCCCGCGGCAAGAAGAGTTTGCGCGCTCGAAGGGTTGCGCGCCCGTGGAGCCTAGCACCTGAGGACCTACGCGACCCAAGGCAGTAGCCAGTTGCACCTTGTGTGTGAAAAGGAAGGCCGTAGCCTTTGGGTGAATGTGCAAACAAGAACAGTGGGAGAATAGGCCGTGCCTCGTGTGTGTGCCAAGTGGAGAGGAGAAGCCGAGGCATAGCCTTGTGTGTGCAAAGTGAACACCCTACGGCTTGTGTGTGTGTGCACAAAAGAAATAAAAAGGCCGCAACCTTAGGTGTGTGTGAAACAAGAAGACCCTACGAGATTGTGTGTGCAAAGTGCAATTCAAGTGAAGGCCGAGGCTTTGCCTCGTGTATGTGCAAATTGGAGAAGAGCCCAAGGGCCTTAGTGCTTATGTGCTAAACAAGCAGGACCCGAGCCCCTTGCACCCTTTGAGTGCAAAGTGAAGAAGAATAACATACGGGTGTTGTGTGTGCAATTACAAGAAGGTGGCAGTGGGTGTACACCGAAGAAGACCCGAGGCCTTAGTGAAGTTGTGTGCCAAGTGAAGTGGTATACCACACATTGTGTGTGAAGTGGAAAAGGCCGAGAGGAAGTGTGTGCAAGTGGAAGAGGCCGTAGCCTTGTGTGTGCTCACTATTGAAGAACAACTAAAAGAACACTAAAGTGTGTGTGTGCAACAAGAAGAGGAAGGTCACTACAATTGGATGCTAAGTGAAGAATTTGTGTGTGCAAACTAAAGAAGTGGCCGAACCTAAGTGTGCACTAAAAGTGAACACACTTAGAAGAAGTTGAAAGGAGGACATCCACACTAAAGTAGAACACACTCTAAGTGTGTAATCAAATTGAACAAAGTGTGAAGTTCAAGTGAGAAGGTGTGTGCAATAATTGATTACACCCTTTGTGGGTCTACTGCACCAAGAAGAGGAAAGGAGAAGTGCATGCATGCATGCATGCACGTGCACGCGTGAATAGTGCTAAATCAGTGGTGTGCAACAGAGACTGGACCAGACCAAAGATAAAGATATTGTTTGTCTGAGCATTCAGTAATTGGGGAGAAGCCGGGGCATCCTTAGAAGAAGGTGATAAAGCCCGAGCTAGATGAGAAGACCTGTTCACCACAAGTGATCAGAAGAAGAGCAAGGCCAGCAGTCTTTATCCCAGACTGCTGAGGATACTTGAAGAAGAACTTAAAGTGAAGAAGAGCTACTCGTGTGACTCGAGGAGCCAAGAGAAGACCCTGTGGGACTCAGGGAGAAGAAGTCTTCAGTGGGATTCTGGAGCAGGCCAGTGGGACTCTGGTAACACTGTGGGACGCAGTATAAAGACCCTCTTGTGGGACTCAGGAGAGATACAGTGGGACTCTGTATCGACCATTGTAATTCTAACAAGTTATAATGGGAGAATCCATGCTGAGAGAGCATGGCAAGGATGTAGGCCTTTGGTGCCGAACCTTGTAAAATCCTTGTGTCCTGTGCCTTTTCATTACTGCATCATTCGGGAAAGGTTGAGAGATACAAGAAGAGTGGATCGAGGCTTTAACCAGCCATAGAGGTTTAATTGATTAAGAATCAATTAGTAAAAAAGTTTCAAAGGGATCACTGATTCACCCCCTCCCCCTCTCAGTGATTCACACTGATCTGGGCACTTCAATTGGTATCAGAGGGAGGTTACCTCTAAAAGATCCAAGAGAGTCTATATGGAGTGCAGATTTGAGGAAATAAAAGAACAGCCTCAAATGGAGATATCTGCCAAGACTCTGAAAAACAGAATGAAGAAACAGGCAAAGAAGATGAGGAAGAAGGTTGCTGCAATCAGAGAAACTCCTTCTATGGAAAGAAATGTGAAAGTCACATCAGATGACAATTCCTTTTATCATTCTTCTGATGAAGCATGTCCTAGCTGTGATGAAGTTGAAACAATGAATGATCTTCAGAGTGCACTCAAATATCTTCAAAAGACAGTTCCCATGGAAGTGGCAAAGTGTATAGCTGCAGGCATCCATGATCTTCGAGAAGAAAAATCACAGTTAGATGAAGAAGCCAATGCAATGGAAGATCAATTGGCAAAAAGGGTTGGCATAACCAACACTCTCAGAAAGCTGGTAAATGCCAAAGATGAAACAGTATCCCTTTGCAATGAAAGATATGAAGATACCTGTGAAGAATTGCAAAGGAGCCTTTCTGTGAAAGATTTCTTTAAAATAATGGTCAGAGATGTTTACCATGCACTGGAGAAGAGGCATAGAGTTTCAATGGTTGTCAAAGATGCTCAACTTGAAGACAAAGCAAAAAGGGTGAAGGAGCTTGACAATTCATTGCTTGAATTGAAGACAGTGTATGATGACCAGATGAATCAGCTGAAAGAAAGTTGGGAAGGAAAGCTAAGAATTGTTGAGGATGAGAAGAACTCCCTTAACATGAAATGCTTAGAACTAGAGGTGATATTGAAAAATCTGCAATCACCCAAAGCTGAATCCTCCCAGTCAGCTGAAAGGAGAAATGTTGCTACTCAAGCATGCATTGAGAAGGATGATTCTAAAAGAAGGACATCCTCTAGTGAAAGTGCAACAACTTCTAAAAAGAAGGTACCATCCATCCCATCTTGTACTGATGCTTCTAATAGTGTTTCTACAAAAAGTGCAGGATGGAAGAATAATTCCAAACAAATATGGATGAAGACAGTGAAGAAAGAGAGCTCTCCTGAAACAGCACAACAGGTCAAGAAAAATACCCTACAATCAGAAGGACTGAAAAGGTCAAGATTCGTGGGACAATGCTGGTGTTGTAACAAGTATGGGCATTGTGCAAAGGATTGTTGGTACAATCCACTGAATGCCAAAGCACAGAGGAAGCCCATGCCAAGGGGGAGCAAGCCAGAGGAAAAGAAGCAACATCCACAGGTCCAGAGACATCTGTTTACTGCAAATAGATTTGGATTACTTGACAACATCTGGGATGATTGCAAAAGTGGTCAAAAAGATACATGTCAATCTCCAACTGTATCCAGAGCTCAAAAGATGAAAAGATCACAGAACCTGGCTCAAAAAGATTCCTTGGGAAGCAAGAAGAAAATTGAAAATGCTCCCAAGAAGAGATTGAGAAATGAAGAGAAGTCCTTGGAGTCTGAGTCCAAGAAGGGTGATGCATCCAGAAGGACCACCAAGAAATGCTTCTACTGTGGAAAGAAAGGACACATCATGGACCTTTGTAAAGAAGCCATGAAACTAAACAGAAGCAGACTGAACTCCAGAAGACAATCAATCCAGAAGAAGAAGGGATTGATTGAAAATAAGTTGCCTAAGAGAGGTAGCTTAACAGCATCGAAAGAACCATGTGGAATTTCCAAAACTGAGGCCACACTTCCAAGTGACTTACTAGTCATATGGCCAAATCAGTTGCAACTTGCCAAAGATCTGAAAAGAGCTGAAGATGAAGTTCTGGCAATTGCTAAGGCAAGAGGGAAGAAAAATATTTCACATGAAGATGTATTGAGATCCACACCAGCACCAACATCATTGAAGATCAAATGTGCAAGTGTGAAGACTGGTGAAAATGGGACATCTCGGTTGAGAGAATCTTCTCAACCTTGTTGTTCACATTGATGAACCAAGGAGGTTCCATCTTATTCCCTTATACTATTGGTATTTACATGTGCTGACATTGCAGGGAATTGAAGATGATGATCATTCTCAGCTGGAGGATGGTTTGGAAAGAATGGAGTGAACCCCTTGAGGGGGAGCCAATCTGAAGAAGATGGGATTCTAAGATTTAATACCATCTTGAGAAAAGTGAAGGTATTCCAATCATACTTTCATCCCCTGTTTCTTAATTGAGTTTATCTTGTCAATTAAGGGGGAGTATGGATTGAAGACAAATGGATGAAAGGGGGAGCTTTATCATTGCACTGAACTTTCTAATGAGTTTTGTGAAGTATGTGCAGGATTTAGCAAATTCATTGTTATATCTGAAAAATTTCAAACCCCTAAGCATGATCTCACATGTGTAGAGAATTGTGGACAGCATTGAGTTCCTTGGTTACATCACTCTTGTTTTCTACACCGGGTTAGCCCAAGTAGACTTAGAGTTGATCTACTAAAGGTTCTTTGCTAAAGAAGAACATGTGACATCATCCTTCTCTTAGTGATTTTGAAGAAAATGCTTTTAAAAGGGAGGAAGATATATTTGAAAGTGAACCACACCACACCTTTGCATTTGATTGCCAATAAGGGGGAGAAAAGATTGGGCACACATATTGACCCATTCATATGTGCTGAAGGAGTGTATTGACAACAAATACAAAGGGGGAGATTGAAGTGCATTGTGTTGCATTTGTTGTCAATGAGGCATGAAGTTGTCTTGGAATGAATGGATGTCAAGGAGTCAAGATGTGAATGTCAAAGGATGTGATGGTGATGGTGATGAAGGAGAATGGCCATGGTACCAAAATGCATGTCACTTAGGAGATTCACTAAGTGACTTAGGAGATGATGGTTTGAAACATTCTCTAAACATCTGACGATTGTTGAGCTGATCTTTAAGTTCATAGAACTTGTATCAATTGGATACAAAGTCACAACATTGATTGAAGACCATGCATTGTAGTGACAATGCATGAGGAGTTGAAAGGAGTTCCATCCACAGCTACTAAGTGGATGATGTGCATTAATGAAGTCCATGCACTATCACTTAGTGCATGTGAATTTGAAGTTGATCCAATTGATCTCTGATTAGATCAATGAAGTTTATTGAAGAAATATTTGATTCAGGAGCTCGGTTGAAGATGAAGAAACCTTTTGAATTCCATATCCTAAGTGAAGATTATATGTTGAGGAGGATTAAGGAATTCTTAAGAAGTAGAGAAGGGAAGAAATTGAGAAGAAGAATGGAAGAAGTGGCTTGTCACTTGGCATGTTTTACATAGAGGAGGACTTTGTTTTTACAAAGTCTTATTTGAAGACTTTGCCAAAAAATTAGGCCAGCCGAGGCACCTTGGGGGGTTCAACCCCAAGGCATGGGGCACTAGGGCACCACGCCCGGGGGAACCCCGTGGGGCGAGCCAGGGCGGCAGGGCGCACCCAAGGACACCGCAAGGGCGCCAGGGGCACGCCCGGAGGAGCGCAGGGAGCATAGTGGGCGCTTGAAGCGCGCCCGCAGGAGGCAGAGTGGGCGCAGAGCGCGCCCGCAGAGAGAACCCGGTGCGGGGCGGCACCGGGAGGGGGGAAGTTCAACTGAGCGCTTTCCCCCAGCGCTTATTTGATAAGCCGTGAGAAAAACGCTGGCCGATTCGATGTGGGACGGGATTTTTATCCCGGGATCTAATCCTGGCCGCATGTTTGATCTCGCGCGAGATCTCCACCGTACGATCCATCTCCGCGGCGATGTTATTATCTGAGTCGTCCGCGGTCATTTAAATGGAGATCCGACGGCTCCCAGCATCATCTGCTTCCTCGAGCTCAGCCGAAGGCCACCCGAAGCCTCCCGCGAGCAGCCGCTGAACCAGGAGCAACCCGACGACCTATCTTGAGCTCCCGGCCACCATTTTCGAATCCGAAGCCTCCATTGAGCTCGTCTGGCCATAACGAACAGGATCATGCCTAAAAATGACCATGCATGCAGTGTATGGAGAATTTCGAATGAGGCCGAGGCAAACGGAGTTGCCGAGGCATCGGGGTATTTGTGTTTTGCATGGGATAGCCAAACCGAGGCCGTGCATGCGTTCGAAATCGCATGCACGAGGAAGAGAAAAATTAAATGAAATCCCGCGGTGAAACAGAGAGTAAAAGCAAGATTCGTAAAGATTTTTAAAGAACCGAAATCTTCGGTGATTCAAGATTTATTGCACGCGGATAATCTGAGGCATCTCTGCCTATAAAAGGAGAGGCCGAGACCTCTGAGTAGCTTGCTGATGCGCTGATCCTTTGAATATTTGGAGTTCCGTGAGAGCTCTGCCTCGCGAAGTTGAAGCCCCGTGCAAGTATCTTGCGCGGCTGAGTTCCTTGCGCGCAACATCTTTGCGCGACAAGAAGAAGGAGGAGGAGGAGTCCCCTGCGCGCACTCCTTGCGCGACAGGAAGGAGCCGAGCCGCATACTTGCGCGCTCGAGTCTCTTGTTCCCTCTCTGCCCGCACCCTTGTGCGGCAGGAGGAAGTGTCCGCGGGTGCAGCACTTGCGCACCCCGCGTCAAGAAGAGTTTGCGCGCTCGAAGGGTTGCGCGCCCGTGGAGCCTAGCACCTGAGGACCTACGCGACCCAAGGCAGTAGCCAGTTGCACCTTGTGTGTGAAAAGGAAGGCCGTAGCCTTTGGGTGAATGTGCAAACAAGAACAGTGGGAGAATAGGCCGTGCCTCGTGTGTGTTCCAAGTGGAGAGGAGAAGCCGAGGCATAGCCTTGTGTGTGCAAAGTGAACACCCTACGGCTTGTGTGTGTGTGCACAAAAGAAATAAAAAGGCCGCAACCTTAGGTGTGTGTGAAACAAGAAGACCCTACGAGATTGTGTGTGCAAAGTGCAATTAAAGTGAAGGCCGAGGCTTTGCCTCGTGTATGTGCAAATTGGAGAAGAGCCCAAGGGCCTTAGTGCTTATGTGCTAAACAAGCAGGACCCGAGCCCCTTGCACCCTTTGAGTGCAAAGTGAAGAAGAATAACATACGGGTGTTGTGTGTGCAATTACAAGAAGGTGGCAGTGGGTGTACACCGAAGAAGACCCGAGGCCTTAGTGAAGTTGTGTGCCAAGTGAAGTGGTATACCACACATTGTGTGTGAAGTGGAAAAGGCCGAGAGGAAGTGTGTGCAAGTGGAAGAGGCCGTAGCCTTGTGTGTGCTCACTATTGAATAACAACTAAAAGAACACTAAAGTGTGTGTGTGCAACAAGAAGAGGAAGGTCACTACAAGTGGATGCTAAGTGAAGAATTTGTGTGTGCAAACTAAAGAAGTGGCCGAACCTAAGTGTGCACTAAAAGTGAACACACTTAGAAGAAGTTGAAAGGAGGACATCCACACTAAAGTAGAACACACTCTAAGTGTGTAAACAAATTGAACAAAGTGTGAAGTTCAAGTGAGAAGGTGTGTGCAATAATTGATTACACCCTTTGTGGGTCTACTGCACCAAGAAGAGGAAAGGAGAAGTGCATGCATGCATGCATGCACGTGCACGCGTGAATAGTGCTAAATCAGTGGTGTGCAACAGAGACTGGACCAGACCAAAGATAAAGATATTGTTTGTCTGAGCATTCAGTAATTGGGGAGAAGCCGGGGCATCCTTAGAAGAAGGTGATAAAGCCCGAGCTAGATGAGAAGACCTGTTCACCACAAGTGATCAGAAGAAGAGCAAGGCCAGCAGTATTTATCCCAGACTGCTGAGGATACTTGAAGAAGAACTTAAAGTGAAGAAGAGCTACTCGTGTGACTCGAGGAGCCAAGAGAAGACCCTGTGGGACTCAGGGAGAAGAAGTCTTCAGTGGGATTCTGGAGCAGGCCAGTGGGACTCTGGTAACACTGTGGGACGCAGTATAAAGACCCTCCTGTGGGACTCAGGAGAGATACAGTGGGACTCTGTATCGACCATTGTAATTCTAACAAGTTATAATGGGAGAATCCATGCTGAGAGAGCATGGTAAGGATGTAGGCCTTTGGTGCCGAACCTTGTAAAATCCTTGTGTCCTGTGCCTTTTCATTACTGCATCATTCGGGAAAGGTTGAGAGATACAAGAAGAGTGGATCGAGGCTTTAACCAGCCATAGAGGTTTAATTGATTAAGAATCAATTAGTAAAAAAGTTTCAAAGGGATCACTGATTCACCCCCTCCCCCTCTCAGTGATTCACACTGATCTGGGCACTTCATAACCAATTAATTTAAATTGTTTCTTCAAATTTATGTTTTTCATTTCTATGTGATTTGGAAATATCCACATTATTATCATCTCATAAATGATCAACATCCTCTCTAAATAATCATATCATTGAAACACCATCGGGTATTCCATGTACCATCTGAATAATTGTATGAACATCAATTCCTCCTTATTGGTGTACTTCAACCTAGAAAAGTTATTGAAACCATCCTTGATCTCTCTCTTAATAGATGAAAAATTAATTATATTTTTTTCAACAGTATAGATATCACATATTTCCTTTTTTAATGATTTTAAACAACACAAAAAATCTCAATACACATCATTTATCCCTTATTATCATATAAAAATTGTTTTATATAGAATAAATAGTATGTTATGAACAAATTTTCTGGATTATAAGTCCAAACATTCTTTTTATATATTTATTTTATTAAATATTAATATTATTGAATCAAATGGGATTAACATGAATAAAAAATGAATGGATTGTAATCATAAGAAACGATTATGAGGATGCAATTCATCAAATTAGCAAAAGATCATGCATATAATCCTTATAAAATACTTTATCTATGTTTCCAGTGTTATTATTCTAGTATAATTATTCTAGAGGAGTTTTAAGAATAATTTATATATCATGTAAGTGATAAATTTTATAAATTTCCATGTAAACATATGTAACAACTTAATATATCTAGTGATAGGGATAAGATTTGGTTTTATGGATAATAATATATGAATAAAAGTTTATACAATGATAATGAACATATTGAAGATTTGATTCTAGGTGTGGTGATGAAGAATATAGTATTGAGGAAATTAAATTTACAATTGACGATTAACATCACGATCACCCAAAACAGTTTCAGAAGATTAAAAGTTGTGAAAAGAAACCAATGTATAATGGCTGTACTAAATATCGAACATTTAAAACAATACAGAAGATATATATTGTGAATTTTGGCAAGGTATGGGTTGAAAACATCATTACTGAACATATATCTATATATAATGATATGTTAAAAGTATATAATATGCTTCCTCAACTATAATATTTTTCTATGACAATTCTACATTCAATGGTTATGATCTATGAAGAAACACATGATTGTCTAAATGATTGTATACTATTTTGAGAATACTATGAATCACTGAAATAATTCCAAATGAATGGTGCATCTCAATATATGAATCATTAATAAATTCTTTTGATTGTTTTATGGTAATTAGAAATCAATAAAATGTTTAGGAACCTATAAAAACATAGGATACTACAATACAATTTACAAGGAATGTAGATAAAATATAAAAATATGAGAAAAAAATAACAACATCGACTCCCTTCTGTGAAATAAAATTGCTCATCAATGTCCTAAATTTATAAATGAGTTCATAGACCTAAAAATTATTCTATTTACTGACAGATTGAATTCTTTTTGTTTTCAAAGTTGTAAGAAAAGTATATGAATAGTTATGTTCAAAAATTATAACATTCCAACATAGTTCATCCTGAAGTGATGATAAAATATGATTTATCCTCTTACATAGTGAATAAAATTGGGTATTGATATTGATATTTATTTGGATCCATTTATTGAAAATTTTAAATTAATGTTGGAATTAGTTGTTATGTTGTTTGAATATTACAAAAATTAATATTTAATTTTGAGAGCTATGATATATGATATCACTATTGATTTTTCTACTTATAATCATTTGATATGATATAGTTTTAAAGTAACTCAAGGATATCCCAATGTTGGATAACATACACACTTATTTAGTTTATAACATTAATCAAAGACTTATATCCTATGATATCATATATTTCTACTCTGAAGACATAAATAATGATATTGGATGACATAATTCAATAAGAGTTTGTTAGAAGGTTTAAAACCATCTCAACTAATAGTTGAAATTTTGTTTCATAATGTAAAACATATGGAAATGTCATATATAACTGTAAAAAACTAATTGAAATAATTTTGTGTAATAAATTTGAAAATTTAAGAAAGATATTATATTCGATAAATAAAATTCCATCCCTAATGAGTTTTCTCAATTATTATTATAATTTCCATTAAAATACATATAAATCGATTTTTATTTATATATTTTCAGTACTATAATGACTACAATATATTTTTAATTTAAAAGTTGAAATATATTTTATTTTAAATTGATGGAAAACAAAAATATTTTTAGGATTCTTGTACGCTTCATGAGGAAGGGACATTCTATAACATATTTAGTAAAAATATCTCCATTTTTCTTAATTTTTTCAAATAATTTCCTTATCATTTTTACTTGATACCTATGTTGTAAATTTTCATAAATATCATTACTAAATATCTTCAAGTATATTTTTTTATTTAACCATTTTTTACTATGTTATATTAAATAAATTATCATAGAAATAAATTATAATAAATTACTACAATAAGGATAATAACTCATGTAATAATTTTATCTTTATAATGGTATATATTTTAGATTTGGCTTGGTTATGTAATGTAGTATGTGCATTTCATTTATAATTGACTTAATATTTTTTTTAGTTCAAAATGATATTTCTATAAAAAAGGCTTGTGAAATCCTAAAAATTCAGGAAACACATTCAAATTGTCTTGGTGATTTTAAAAAAAATAACCTTTATGTCATTTGTGAAATCTATGAATAATATAAACATTAATCATATACAAGGTTTGATTAGTTTGACATTAAATATATGGTTTCTATTGTGAACTGATATTATAGATAAAATAATCTTTCTATAACATAAAAAGAAAAAAAATTGATTGATTTAATAAATTTAGAAAATAATGTATAATTCATTTGTGATTATTAGGAAATGATCAGTCATCCATCAAACACATGAAGATATTAGAATAACATAATGTGTGTTATCTTAGATTATAAATGGTATTTTCATTACAAAAATTTCTAAATCTCCAAAAAACCAATTACTCAAATTAATATTTTCATGATTATATATGATGATGATCCATAAGGTAATTTTGAGGTCATATTTATCATATGAAAATAAATCTAATACACAGTGTGGTCAGTTCGACTCGATGTTCCACACTTTAATGTATTTGATAACTCAAAATATATTATCACACCAATTTTAATCAATTGAATTTTAATGATACTGTAAATTTCAAATGTATCCTATCATCGGCCAAAGTAAATCCATAAAACACCTACCATAGATAGAATTATTCAAGATAATGTAATAAACATTCATCTGGGGAAGAATAATCATATTTATATTTTACGAATTTGTTAGTCTAAATCTCTATGAAAATATAGTTCGAAAAAACATAATTAATAATTCAATAAAAAATAATAAGAAATATGATAGATGAAAAAATGTCTTTCTAAGGTGATAATTTCATATAATCCATAACTTAGGGAATGTTTTAAATAAATCCCACTGCCATAGAGACAATATTTTTTTCAGCCTCATGTTAATAAATTTATATTATATAGTAATTATGATCAATCAATGTTACACCACTGATTTTTTTGTCTATGATCCATCCTTGATCAAACAACTCCATTGCATCAAGGGAATAGTAACCTCAAAATGTTCTATGCTAGAATTATTTTTTATGTTTTCAAAATTCATTTCACTTAATGAAGGATGAATATGCTCCAATTTTTTATGATGTTCTCAGAAATACATAAATTATTTTCTAAATGCATAAATAACTTGTATTAAAAGTAGGACCAATTTTATCAATGGATAATATAATTATAGAATCTATTAGTGGAAGGATGAAATATGGATGTTGTATATAAAAATAAGTATGGGGATAAGAACCGATTAAAGAAGAAGAAAATGAGGGTCAGGGCGGTCTAGAGTAGTGATGTCCAAGGAAATCGCATGGGAAAATTGACTAAAATTAATGAAAAAGAGAGACTATACTATTCTATAAAATATGAGACTTCTCTACTGTTACTACATGAAAAAGTGTGTCGAATTCAAAATTGGATTCTCTCCAAACATTATTGGAAATCTACCCATAATGATTCTCTCTTTTGATGCTATGAATAATGTTGATAAAATTACATGGGGGATCATTATTACCATGATGAATAAGCTCCAATATTTCATAGTCCATCTCAACCTCAAAAATCAAAAAATCATCATTCTTACATAACATGAGGACCATGTGAAGCACATTCATGTATATGCTAATTAAATTATAAGGAAAAAAAAATGATCTGAAATCAATAAGTATAGGCCCCATTTGGTATCTGAGGTGACCAACACCTATAATATTCCAAAACAAGAAAGAGCCATCCACATTCAATTTTTTTTCAAAAAGGGATGGAAGCATCTATACCATTGTCATGTTTAGTTTGATATACCTATGGGAATTTCTAGAAGTCTACAATGTTTATCTTACCACTTCCCTCCTATAATAAGATAACCCACCTAAAAAATTAGCACATTGAATCTCAAATGTAGGATGTATATCAATTGGTACCTACCAATCATCTGCTAAAACCTGGTCTCCCATATGACACATATGATTAATTTCAGTGTGATTCATTGAATTTTCAACTACATTTCATTATCCTCCAATAATAGATCCATCTTTCAGAAATTAAATAATTTTTAGAAACAAAAAATTCATATAAGGGATTTTTTAGGTATTTTTTAAATGAAACATGAAACAAATTCCCCTCCATCACACTTGATGGAAACATTTCTTGATTCTCAATATTTATTTTCTTATAAATCTATCCCAAAATAACCAAAGAATTTATTAGTATAATTTATGAAAAAAATGTAAGAATTCTGTCATCTAGGTGATGGATAATTGGAATATCTGAATCCTCAATATTTTTTTAATTGAATATGACATATATCCCGAACAATGTCTTCCTTCCTCCAATATTATAAAGATGTTGTAAATATTCACTTTGTTCCATGTATCCCCACTTCTCCCATGGATGAAATTTGAATACTTAATCATATTTTCAAACCATTAAGAATAGAGGAACGAAAATCCATTTAATATTTTCGTTTTTTGAACATTCATGATAGTAATTTTCTACAGAATCCACAAATCCCATGTGAAGTCAGATATACCTTCTTGTATTAATGATAATAAAATTGGGTGTATATATAATATAATTTTTCATATCATTATTAAAGAGAATACCAATAACAACATCATCATACATAATTACATTATAATTAGAAACATTTCCTATGAATTTGATATACTTCTAGATCACATAATTTTATGTATAATAAAAAATTTCGTCCTATGTTTTCAGGGTTAGAGATGAATATTTTGAAACATAAATGAATTATTTTTCCATTCAATGATCCATGGTATGGTTGTTGGTTTTTAAGGTAAAAATAAATTGATATAACACTCATCCAACAAATATTTCTTGGTGATTCAAAATAAAATTATCAAATTGATATTCACATATATTCTCAAGGGTGTGATTCCTATAATTATATTGTTAAATTTTTTATCACATATTCACTGTAAAAAAATCTATAATCACCAAATAATCATTTTTAGACAATCAAAACAGATGGTTTTAACAATGTATTTCATTCAATACCTGAAAATTTATCTTATATATAATTAAAAACACCTTCATATTTTTTATGTTACACTAATGTTATAATATTTTATTTTAATTTTTCAAAATATTATGCATATATATCCCATTTGGGGGGACTCATGAAAGATATTCCAATAATAGGGCATCAACTTATAAAAATTAGTGGGATTTTGGAAAAAATATTTATCCATGTTCAACGTGAATATAATGAGATATTTTTTATATATTAATGTTTTAATGTTTTATGTGACAGTATTCAACAATATATATGAAGTGGTATTGATTTCTAAAATCTAAAAATATTGGGAAGTGAAATGTGTGGGCTCTTTTTCAAACAATAGGCCTGACATGAAATAATTAGTTAATGTACTAAAATTCTAGCCAAGAATCACTTTGATCCGGAATTTATCAAATAGACTTATATCCGATGATGGATGAAAAATAAAATCTACATTCATGATGATTGAAAATTTATAAATCAATTAAGTGGGAAGAAATATTTAGATACCCTGATGCACTGATCCTCTGTTGAGGCACCCTTTAAAGTGAAAATAATGTTATATTGTCCACTC
Organism: Viscum album; assembly: GCA_963277665.1. Taxonomy (NCBI): domain Eukaryota; kingdom Viridiplantae; phylum Streptophyta; class Magnoliopsida; order Santalales; family Viscaceae; genus Viscum; species Viscum album. The sequence continues at coordinate 695,429,488 of OY728152.1, forward strand.
TTCAACCAAAATTCCCATTTGATATTTTTATTAAGATTGATTGGAATATTCTAACCCTGCATGTTATATTTCTATTTTATCCAAAATTTCCAACCAACTCATAGAGTTGAACAATTAATGATTCATGATGGGAGATTATGAGAATAGACCCTGCTTTAGGAATTGTTCATGATTATGTGTCATTTGATATTATTATTGGTCACTGTGTGTAATGGTTTTAGTATTTAATATTTTTATTTATGTTCATCATGAATCATGTACTATAACTTATTTCATAAACCATGATGATACAATTTACAGAAAAAATAGATACATTGGGAGCGTCATGAGTGATACGTTACTAATTAAAATGTTTGGAAATGTTCAAAATATGAGGTAACATTTCATAAGATATGATTTAAATTATTAATAAATTTAACCCGATGAATATAATCTCTGGGTTATGGACAATTCTAGGTCAATATTTGATGGAATCTTCTTTAAGGTTGTTTATTGCTTGTATAATTTTTCAAATGATTAACCGAACCTGAAAAAATCATCACATTTATTCACCCACTAAATGCTTCTAATGCATATGAAACCCGAATAAAACCCATTAGCACAATGAAATATTATCCAATCACTGAGGTTTTCTATAATCCCAAGACATTCACACTGATAAATCCCAAAAAATGAGTAGAATGTTTCTTTGTTGATAGGATTTGAAACATTATCCATAACTGAGACTGAATGTTGTATCATCCACCAATCCCAATCATATTTTGAGGGAAGAAATCAATTAAATCACAAATTTCATAAATCCCCTCAACTTCATATGAATCATAACACCCTAATAGAAATCCAGTATTACAATTCAGTTTAAAATCACAGAAAGGCATTTCAATTAGAAATTTGGTTTTGATTTTGAATTTTAATTTTTGATTTTTATGGTTGGATCCTTTTTATGGTTACCGCTTAACAAAAAAAATGTTATTTAATAAATCACTAAAATTTATATTTATGTAAATTTTTTTTGTAATTGATAAATAATATTTCAATTTAAAGATATAATATCTATTTTAAAATAAAATAAATATCAAAATTTAATATCAATATATTTTAATGTAACATAATCAATAGTATTTATAAATTAAAATTCATAAAACGATTAATTAATTTGATCGAATATATTAATTATTAAATATAATTATATAATATTAATATATTATTCCTTAATTAAATCATTTATGAGTAATAAAAATTATTTTTATAAAATTAAAATATATTATATTATACTGTAATTATATGTATTGAATTCTATTATAATTTATTGAATATAATTTTTAAATTTAAATGATTACACATTGTATGCTTATATTATAATCATTTAAACTATCTATTTGTATAATATAAGATACATTTTTATTATAATACTGAATAGAATACATTATTTAATTTCCTTTTTGTAAATATATTAACATATTTAATAAATATAATTGATGTAATGTAAGATATCATTTCAATATAAAAACAATATTATCAATGAATTGAGAAACATAAGTAAATTTTAATGTATTTAGTTTATAATTAAAAAAATTAATAGATATAGTAAATTTTTACAAATTTTTATCATATTATATTTATAATGACAAATCTATATGTAAGGTATATATTGTGTACCACACATTGACAGGATTTTCTTATGGTTTTTTATTGTTAAATGTTCACAAAAAAGAAAATTTTATACTGTAATAATTAATCTATAATGACCTTAAGATTCAACCTGGGTTCATCCCATTTAAATTATGTTATTTTTTTTATAAAGATGACTATAAATACTCAAATAATTTATTATATACCACGAACTTTTACCAGTCCAGGTTCTGAAAAAAAAACATTAAATCAAAATAAACCATATTCATATACACTAAAAATAGATAGTTATATATGTGAATATATTAATATATTTATACATACATATATATATATATAACCCTTTGTGAAATAGATAATTGGATAAAATTAAATAAAAACATACATGTTTTTAGGTTAATTGAGTGATTTGATGCTCGAAATTAAGCTAACCTAAATGGTTGTACTTGGGGAGATGAGGGTAAGATGTTTTGATGTGAAAAGTGAGGAATTAAAAAATGAGTTTATATGTTTTTATATGTTATGTTGCAAAAATTAGACAGGCTATTGGAAAAAATTTATCAATGCCTAAATAATAATTGATGCAAAATTATAATAAAAGTCGAGCAGTTCGACAACCCATGGAAAGTGAAGGAGGCATTATAGATTAACTATGGGAATTTTTCTAGTAGATTGTCATGATGAATTGTTTAATACAACGCCACATTTTTTAATACCCTTATGTTTTAAATTTTTACTATTATATGTATTAATCATTAAAATATTTCTTCTTTTTATATAAATCATTACTTTTTTTATTTTATTACTTTATTTTCCTTAACATACCATTTTCATTTAGCCAATAAATTAATTTTTTATTATAATAATATAAAGTAAATTTTTATGTTTTATTATTTTTTTATAAAAACATATAGACATTATTTTTTTAATCATTCATAATTTTATACATATAATTGTTGAAACATTTTTTGTAATCATAATATGAATTCATCTTTATATATATTACATTTTAGTCAATATATATATATATATAATTATTATTTTTAACATAAATAATTCAATTTACATTTTTATTTAAACCATAAATATGAAGATCATTTTTTAAAAATAATAATAATTTTGTAAAAAAATAATTTACCATTAATTTATATTATAATAATAGATTATATGTTACAAAAAAAAATTAGTTATTTTAATATATTATTTTAATCAATAAAAACCATATTTTCATTTATAATATTAATTTAGAAACACTAAATAATTTTAACTATAATAATTAACTAATAATTAAATTAATTAAGACACTTAATTCTATTTATTATTTTTAACTAATATTGTGTTAAAATTATTATCAGTATGTTTTCATTATAGATAAATCCATTTAATAAAATAATTTAATAATATTTTTTTATAATTTTTGGGCTATTGCATTATCCCCCCTCATAATAATTGCATCCTTGTAAATCAATGTTGTATATTAGGAAAAAAATTACACGTGATCCATAATTGAAATTATTATTTTTTATTTAATTTTCCCAAATTATCTAGACTGTTTCTCTAATTCCATGTATAATGACCCGAACTAAAATGTCGGTTTATATCCTATATATTATGTGCATATATAATTATATAAAAAGATATCTAAAAATAAAAACATGATTTATTACATACCATTTCCTTTTACCTACCTAGATTCTCTAAATAAAATTTAAAACAATATAAAACAGTTTCATATACACTAAAAATACAATATTATATAATTGTATATGTTTTTACACATACACACACATATAGTTTTGTGAAATAAATTATTTGATTAAACGATATGAACCCTTAACAATTTTTGGGTCATTTGATGGATTTTAGGATATTGGAAATTCGGCAGAACAATATGGGGGAACAAAGGGAAAATAGGGTCGGATGTTTTAATGTAAAAAGTGATGGTTTAAATAAATAGTGTTAATATATTTTTAAATGAAAAGTTTCAATAATCAATAACAATAATGGAAAAAAATTTATAAATGTTAAAAAAATTAATTGATGCAAAATTCTTGAAAATATTCAAGATATTTGATAACACGTGGAAAGGGATGGAGTGGTTGAGGATTTAAGTTCAACATTTCACTGATAGATTATCATGATGGTAGTGGAATAAACCCTATATATTTTAAATAGATTTATGTTTAACAGTATAATTAATTTATATTATAATCATTACAACGTGATTCCCATGACTCTCTCATATGACTTTCCATGACTCCCCATCTACAAGGCCTATTAGGCCTGATGGGGGGAAGATGGATATGACCATCACTCCCATTTCACGGAAAACCATTGATGACACCCCATCAACATTGCATATATGTCCATATATGGGGAAGGTGTTTATTACTATCACCGGCCATTCTCCAAACTACTTACCTTGACACCCCATCGATGAACACTACCACCGTCACCACCCATTATATCTTCCAAGGAAACCAATAAACAACCCCTACATGGATAGTCACCACAAAGACCTGTCAAAACGTCCCACACAGACTACCTACTAGGGTTGATAGGGGAAATATGGGAATTTTTGTCAAATCCCTTTCTCGAGAAACCTACCACGACCCCCATCAAACCCTATTTCCAATGTTACCTCCCTTTTATAGATGATCTACCACCATGCCCCATCGAAAATGCCTACCATGGTCACTACCCTCCATCACAACCAATTTTGAAACAATTAACCACGACACCCCATCATCATCACCTACGATCGGCACCACCCTTTATTAGATGATCATTCGCATTTCCCATCGACAATGCTAGCCATGCAAGATGGGGGATATGGATATGACAATCACCGCTCTCAGGTGTATAACTCCCTACACCAAAAGTAACCCATTTGGATGGAGGGGTTCAGAAATGATGCTTTCATCTTTGACCATCTATTCACCACTATTGAGGATGAATCACACGGATTCATCGATTATAAAAGGTTGAGTCCAATTGTAAATTGATGATGATGTATCGGAAAAAAGGTGCACACTATGACATCTCCCTCTATCCCTACTTGCACTGACAGACATCAGATTAGATATATAGAGTTATCTAACATTAACAAACATCTGGGGGAATTAATTTGTTTTTTCCAATAGGAATTAATAAAATCTAATGTATTTTCATATGAAATATTTATTTATGAAGATATAATTCATTTTATTATGAATATAATATTATTTGATAATTTTCATTTAATTTTTTCAATCCATTATATTTAAAATTTTCCCAATAAGAAATTAAATAATTTTTTATATTCATGTTATAGTATATCATATGTTTAAAAATTCAATTATTATCCTAGAAAGGAACTTATAATAGGGTTCTCTTTTAATATTATTTTTTGTAACACTGTTAAAATTACTACAATTACGAGCACTTTTTCATTACGGTTACTATATGACACATTGAATAAATTAATATATATATATATATATTCATCCTTATATATATCTTAAATAATATTAATCTTTCAACATGTATATATATGTAACCATAATATATATATATATATAATTTTTATAAAACATTTAAAAATATATGTATATGCATTTGTATTTGTATATATTTGTCTACCTGAGTGTGTTTATGTATCTGTTGTTTTTGTGTACATCTATTGTGTTGTGTTGTGTGTGTGAGTGTTTATCAAGATTTATTGTATGTATCCATGTGTATGTATATGTGTATAGGTGTGTATGTATATGTATGTGTATGTCAAAAATATTTGTATTTGTATGTGAATGTGTGTGTATCTATAACTATAAGTGAATGTGTATGTATTTAAAAATTTGTATTGTCTTTATATGTATGTGAACATGTGTATGTATGTGTGTATGTGCCTACGTATGTGTTTATGTATGTTCATTCTAACATGTTTGTATGCGTATGTTTATATGTATGAGAATGTGTAAGTATATCTGTGTGTCTTTATGTATGTGTAAATGTATGTATATGTAAATATATGAAATTATGTTTATGTACATGTGTATGTTCATGTGTATGTGTATATGTGCATGTTAATGTTGTATGTGTGTATATAGTCATATGTATAGATGCGAATGTATGTGCATTAACATGAATGTAATTTTATATATGTGTATGTATATGGAAATTCATGTGTATGTGTATGTGTATACATTTGTATGTGAATGTATGTGAATTAGTATGTCTATGTGTATATGTATTTTTTTATGTTCTATGTGTATGTATATATGTGTATGTAGAGATATAGGTGACTGTCCATGCATGGATATGTAATTGTATATATGTGTATGTGTACATACATGTACATGTATGTTTATTTCATTAATTTTTTTTCTTGTTTGATATTTTATAATTTTATATATATTATTAATTTAGTCATTTTTTAAAATTAATACATATTTATTTAAAAAGATTCAATATTATCAATTTATTTATTATTTTATGATTAATAATTATTCATATTTATTTATTATTATTTAATGATTTTAATATTTTTGATAAACATATAATAGAATCCTTTAACACCGTCTATAACCCACAACAATTTTCACTGAAATTGATCACCTACATTTGAAATTCCTAACATGATTTAGGTGTTTATTTTGACAAATGAAAATTATGGTGATGTGCTTCATGAGGATAAGAAATAACAGATGGAGTCAATGAAGGTTATTCTTTGTAGTCTCAATAGTGCACGCCATCAATAGACAAAGAGATTTGGATGGCGGTGTCGGTGCATGGATCACTACCGGTCTTGAGCGGTAGGTTTCAATGGAGGCGTTGAATGCATGGATGATGTATTGTCGTTGTAGTAGGGGATACAACTCTTCATTGCATATGATATGGGCTTTTCTTGATGGAGGAACCAAGAGAGACTATGGTGGCACTCAATCACTGATGATGACCTCACGTGGCGATAATGTTTGCGTTGTATGAGTCAAGTTAAAACAATGGATGCATGGTATGTTGAGCACCGTCTTGGTTGGTGCACCACGTAACACCTCCTCAATTGGTCCATCACACAGTTTTTCTATTAATGAGGTGTTTTTAATTCTGGTCTAGATCGTGTGAATTTATTCACGCGAAGACGTGTTTTTGACGGGGTGACACATCTTCACACTAATTGTTTTTCTATAAAAAGAGGTAACGAGAAGACTTTTATAGGGCATCCAAAATATAAAGAGCAGAGCCAGTATGGTGTTCTCCTTTCATCGATGGTCATTTTTCATCTGCATTGGAGAGTATTACTTTTGAGATCCCTTTTATTATTGGGGAGTCTCTACTTTGTACTTCTTCATTTTAGTGGATCCCTCTTTCTGGACTAGGTCCCATGATTTTTCCCTTTTGGGTTTTCCACGTAAAAATTTCTGGTGTCAAATTTATTTTCTACACATTTAATTTTGTCACTGCGCATCTGCTTCTATTTGGGTGGAAGGAATCAATTTCTACTGCGCGTTCGCTTTTCTTTTGTTTGTGTGTTCGTTGTTTTCTCGTCTCTCCCAACATCTGGTATTAGAGGATAGTTTGAAGTTCTCAGTTATAGAACGCGGTGACAGAAATTTGATGGAGCAGTTTTTCAAGAACTCGAAGGACGTTATCGAAAGATAGCAGCGGTACCAGAGGTGTTTCTGGGATTTTGAAAGTCTGATTGACTAGCATGAGTTATGAGGTGTGTTCCGTTGATGATGACAATCCGAGTTCGATTTTGGATTTAATTTTATAGGGAGATTGATTGCAGGGTTGGTGGTGATCCCCACTTGAGTCTGAGGTAGAGTTTGTTTAGAACCTTCTTGGTTGGTGCACTGTGTAACGCCTCCTCAATTGGAGCATCACGCAGTTTCTCTATTAATGAGGTGTTTTTAATGCTAGTCAAGACCGCATGAATTAATTCATGCAGAGACGGGTTTTTGACGGGGTGACACATCTTTACGCTGATTGTTTTTCTATAAAAGGAGGTAGTGAGAAGACTTTTATAGGACATCCACAATATCAATATCAGAGCCAATTTGGTGATCTCCTTTCATCGACGATCATTTTTCCTCTGCATTAGAGGGTATTAATTTTGAGATCCCTTTTATTTTTGGGGATTCCCTACTGTGTACTTCTTCATTTTGATGGATACTTCTAACTAGACTAGGACCCGTGGTTTTTCCCTTTTATTTTTTCCACGTAAAAATTTCCGGTGACAATTTTATTTTCTGCACATTTATTTTTGTCGTTCCGCATCTGCTTCTATTTGGGGGAAAAGATTCAATTTCCGTTGTGATTTCTCTTTTCTTGTGTTTGTTTGTTCGTCGTTTTCATGTCATTACCAACATGGTTGACATGTCTATGAATCATAGAGAGATAATGTGGTGGAGTTAGTTTTTGACCAGTTATTCGGATTGGCGAACACATGATTGATGGTGAGGGTGGTGGCCCGACTGTCATCTATGATAATCTTCATTCATGATCAGTGAGATAATGGAAGTGTGAGATGTTGTCGGGGATTTTCCATCATTGATTTGTAGGGGAGGCCCAATTGGTAGTGAGAAATCCTACAGAGGTGAACAATAATGTAGGGGCATATGGGCCTTGGTGGTATACACATTCATCAGTATGTAATTTTATGTATGTGAATATGTACATACATGTGTGTGTATGTTTATATTTTTATACTTATGTGTATCTGTATGTGTATGTGTTTTCCAATATTGTATTTCTATATTGTGTATGTATGTGTACATGTATTTCAATGCATATTTTTTGTGTGTACATGTATGACTATTTATTTATTCAATATTATTTATTGGTTACTAATATAACCCCATTCCTAGTATTTTCAATAATTTATTCATTTTTATTATATAACCATTTTAATTTTTTTTAATGAATTAAATTTTGATATTTATTTATACATGTTTATATATTTAAATATAATATTAAAAATATCAATTTAATAATTATTGAAAATTATAATAGTTAGTAACATATTATATTTTCAATATACAAATAAAAGAGTGCATACTCCAATAACAATTAGAAATAATTATAATTATTTATATACTTTTATTCAATTTTATATGTTTCAATTCCTGTAATTAATGATATTAATATGGTTATAAATTTTTTTTGTAATTTATTTCATTTAATTTATTAATTTATAATATTATTTCATAAATTATTTCATTTTTGAAACTTAAATATTTTCTGTATTTATGCAATATAATCAATTTTATAAAATTATTACCTATTGGTTTAATAATAATCAATAATATCAATATGTTTATAACTAATATGATTAATATTTATTCATTTTAACTTATTATTTTTAATATTTTTAATATAATTGAAAAAATATTATTGATTCCTATAAGATGATCTTTAACCACAACCATTTTTCAATGAAATTGAACCCTAATGTACCTCATTCCTAACATGATCAAAGTGTTTATATAAAAAAATAAAATTTAGGGGGATGTGCTCAACGATGACTGGTAATGACAGATGGGGTCTTTTAAGGTTGTGCTCGGAAGACTGGATAGTTTGTGCCATCGAGAGACGGCAAGAGTTGGATGGCGACATTAGTGCATAGATCACTAAAAGGCTTCTACATCAGATTTTATGGGAGGTGGTGAATGCATGGGTTTGATGGATTATTGATATAGGAGAGGCGAAAACTCTTCATTTCAAATGATATGGGTGCATCTTGATAGTGGACCCAAGAGAGACTATAGAGGCTCACCATTACTGATGACCACCTCGTGTCATGATGGTGATGGTGCTACAGGAGTCATTAGACTACTTTGGATGCATGGTTGACGAGTTTGTGATGTTTAATGTGCAGATGAGGTGGAATTATTTGTTGACCAGTGATTCGTATTGGCGATCATGTGACTGATGGTGAGGGTGGTGGTTGGACGTTCATTTATTTCAATCTTCCATGAAATTTAGTGAGACAATAGAAGCATAAGGCATGGTCGAGGAATGCCCATCTTTTGTTTGTATGGGATATCCAATTGGTTTTCATAAATCCTAGAGAGTTTCAAAACAATTTCGGGGCGTATGGGGCATGGTGTTATATGCTTAATTTGTAAGGGTCATAGGGAATTTATCAATAAAAAAGGAGGTCTATTGGAATATTGAATATATGTTGGTTTTCCCTTGGGGGTTATGGCCAACCCATTGGCCAATGGATGTGGTGAATCTACGTTTTTTGGTGAATTTGTATCCATGAGTACCGTATATATATATTATCTATTTATTAATTATTATTCATTAATTATGTGTATGTTTTTTCCTCTTTTTTATTAATGAAAGAGCCTCTTTCTATCTAGGAAGGGGAAGATAATTACAAAACCAATAGGCCCCTGGCCATGTGGCCCATGAAATTTCCAGAAGGCTTGGTGTAGTGTCATGCCTACATCATCCAGTCTACATCATCATGCATGTGTCATGCTTTTATCAGTGTATGCCCCACACAATGACGATGTCACCAACTTCTTGAGTCACTACGTAAGATGTAAATCCCCCAAGAGGCATGCCAGGATTTGAACCATAGTTATTCAGTGTATCTAATTGATATAATAAATTTTAAAGATTCATTTTTTAATTTTTTTAACTTATTAAATTTATTTAATCTTGTTTTATATGATTTATTTTAATATTAATTATTTATTTTAAATATCTATCAATTTTTTATATTTTTTTAACTTATTCATTTTATAATATTTATTTATATATAATTAAAACTATGTTTTAGTTTTTTTTTAAAATATTTTATTTATATGATTAATATTTTTTCAATTTCATATACTAATGTTTGAATCATTAAATATTCTTGCAATTCATATAATTAACTTATTTAAATGAAATTTTTTCAGATTCCATAAATTTTTGTATGTGATTACAATTATTTCAATTAATTAATTAAATTTTAAATAAATATTAACCATGTTTTAATATTGTTAATTTTTTAAAATTATATGATTAATAGTCATTCAATTTTATATACTAATTTGTATTATTTTTGAAATGCTTGAAATCTATAAAATTAATTTATTTAAATGAATATTTTAATAAGTTCATCAACTTTTGTAGTGTTCCCAATTAATGTAATTATTCGGAAAAATTGTTTTTTACGTATTTAGTATGTTTTAAAATATTAAAAATGGTTTGATCTTAATTTTAATATATACTCATTTATATTATTTTTATTTAAAATATATATTTAAAAAAATAAAACCAAAAATTTAATATTTGGGGAGTTTATTGATTTTAAATTATTAAATTTCAATTATTATTTTAATAATGCTTTTATATTTATATATTCATTAATAAGTTTAATTTTTTAATAAATTAAGAATCAATTAATTTTATATATATATTAATATAAAATGTTATTATTTTATTTTAAATATTTTTATCTGCTCTAAAATGAAAATGTTATCATAACACTTATATATATCAGCGATATGATATTAGTGCTGATTAATATTTATTTAATCTGCTATAAATTTGGCACTAATAATGATATGTTTTCCAGCACATATTTTAGCATTGATAAAACCTATGTTTTTTAAAATATATTAATTTCACAAAGATAAAACTCATATTTATCAACACATGTTGGAAAGAACAAATAATCCCTTATTTTTCATACAAATTCAACACAAATGGACCATGTTTTTTCAAATTCATGCTCCCTTGTGGATGTAAACATCTTTCACCACTGCCCTCTATCTCTGTGGATGAATCAATCCTCTCAAAACCTAAGGTATGGAAGTTAATATCATTATACAACTTTTACTTGTTTTTTATTATACATCACACTAAAAATTGGTCTTAGTTATATGTTCAAGATTAGGAAATTGTTTTCTCTATGATTAACATGTTCATTATAAAGGTAATTTCTTTTTCATCAGTTTTGTAAATTGAATTACAGTTCCATGAGTAATGTTGAATATTGTCAAATGCGTGTTTGGATGAATCACTTTTGTAGTATAATAAAGTCCAATCAATAACAACCTACTCTGAAAAACTATATCAATGATTAATAATAATATACATTCTACTCTAATTAATAATTTATTGTTCATTATATTTTCTAGAAAGGGAAAATTCCAAATTGTGAATCAATATGTTATTATTTAAATATATAGATAATTATAATGTTATCATTCATCTGATTCAACATGAATAAACATGACTGATTATTCCTTAAGATTAATATCATTGGTACTCTCTCTCAATGATTCACCCATACTAGGGGGTTCAGATAGGGGCCCACTTTCCTCTTTCCTTTGTGTCTTGATGGCTTCTGTTTTTTCAAATTTAATATATTTGGAAGAAAAAGACAACATATTTCACAGGAGATGGTTTATAGAAGAAGTCCAACTATTTCATATATCATAATTTCCAATGGAAGATATCTCTTTCTCAAGGGAAACTCTTTACGATTGCATTTTTATTTTCCAGCTTATCCAAATGTATGAGAAAGTATCCATACAATTAGTTAATTATTACAAATTAGATATATATATATATATATATCATCTCAAGTTATACTACTTGTAGAATGGAATATATTTTCCTATCATTTGTTATTGATATTGATGATAAAAATTAAAATATATTTGGATCATGGTTGTTTTGGTCAAACAGAAAGTGTGGTTCTCTTGAGAATCATGGGAAGGTAAAAAAAAGTCACGGATGAAATTTTATGGTTTCTATAATGTCGGGATGGAATAACATATAAATAATGTAGCTCAAATGATTTTAATTGATAATATGTATTAATTTAATCTAACATAAGGTTTAATTTACTAAATTTAATCTCTCATTGACCTGCCAGGTGGGGTACATAATATGGAAAAAAGTACTTTTGTTTTCTTGAGAATCATGATCTAGATGAGTCATTTAAAAAATAATGGATAGATACTAATTAATTTACCTGGTTCCCTATGCACTGATATAATTGAATCCAAATATTACCCCCATATGGAATTTTTTATGGCATCCTTTAGTCCCACCCCTAGATTTTTTTTGGAATTCCTTTCAAAATCAGGTGTTCATTTTCAAAAAAGACTAATTTAAATAATTGGAGTCAAAGCTAAATTGTCGATTTTGAGGGTCCCATGGCTTGTAAATAAGTCCAGTTTGATGGTCACATCTCTCATTGTTCGTAATAGGTAGGATTACACTATTTTCGTTAGTTTTAATGATGCCAGTAAAAAATTTTGTTTTGATAAATTTGATGTGTGGATTAATGAAAGGTAATTGAGGGTTATTATGAGTATTACATGCATGTAAGATATAAACAAGGAAAACTATGATTGAATGATGAATTTTTGGGATTTTATTTGGGTAAATACAGGTGTGTATTGGCTAATATAATATATATAATGGACAATGAAGATTTCTATAAATGCCTATGGACCCTAGCAGTCCTTCCCACTGTGTAAACATTCATATTGAATGATTTCATGGGAATATACCTTTTGAAGTGGAACTGAATGGAATGAAATATTAATGTGGATAATGTTATACCCTTCGTTATTAGGGAAGAAGAAACTCCAATACATGCAATGTTCTACCATATATGATCCATGATCATATAACATCCATAGAAATCAAATGTCCATAGGATTGTCGAGACGGTGAATGGTTTTGTTTCAATGATATCAATTTCGAATTATTCCATTCCCAAAGATAGATTATACTCTATATATACCATATCATGGTTTTATGGGTGAAAGAATATGACCTAGTTTTTAACAAGATTTTATAATGTGATTCTATTAGGATAATGAAAGATATATCATGGAAGGCAATTTGGAAGTAGAATGAGATTCAATTTCATATCGCTTTCATGTATTCACACTTCTATATGTCAAGACAGCCACCATAAAATGTGTTTAAGATTAATGTTCATGATATTTCCGGCAAATAGGATCTATTGGATTTGGTTTTATGGTATGTGATCATCTAGGTTTCATTACCACAACATTGAAGATATCAATCCATTTTTTTTGCTTCCATCGGTGGATGAACATTGGAATTATTCACTCGATTAAAGTTAACCCATGAGAGAGTTGAAAAATGTCATCATGGAATAAGAAATTATTTTCATGATTAATTATATTAATGCTTCATAGTGTAGTATATAGTCTATCGGCTTATTGGTCAGGAAAGGTCAATAAATATTCAAAACTATTATATATTGGACATATACAAACCTTTTATGTGAAATTGAGGGTATATACACCATAAAATTACCATATTCCAATGCTATGACAAACACCACTTGTATGTAAACCATCATATGACCATGTACCATTATTTATGAAACAAACCTGTTGGTTTAAGTCATAGAAATATGAAATGTTTTAAACAATCCATGGGATTTTCTTCAATAAAATTACATTATAAAAATGGTTTTTTTGGAAAAATATTTTGTATATTTGAGGGCAATGCTAATGGATTGGATAAAACCATGAGTATAGATTACAATTAACAATCATATACTAATGTTTTTTTCCAAAACTGTTTTTTATTTTAACAAAATTCTAAATTCAAGTATCAATGGTTAGAAAAACGACAGGTATAAGACTATAAAAATAATTTTCCAAATAGTTGGTAAATGTTTTCATATTTTTAAATAATAATTTAATAATATAACATTGATTACATAAAATTAAAAATGTAAAAATACATTTACATTTTAATTATATTATATTTTTTTAAAACATTGTAGTTTAGTGATTATGTGATTGAAAAATAATATGTTTTCTTTCAGCTTATAAATGAAATTGCAGTTAAAAACAATTTTCACTCTCAGTAATCCTATCATAGATGTTCATTATTTCATGACTATTTAGGAAAATTATTTTTCTATCATTTATTGTAGTCTTTATCAATTTCACATTAATTTGATGCATAGTATGACTGGTTTGACTTGATGGTCTACATACACAATACATAGGACATCTTTAAAGTAACTTAAATATTAATATCTATGATAACACAAGCATTCATCAATTTATTTTTCAATGATACTTGGAGTTTCTAATATAATCTCTCATCTATCAATGTAATCCTATTAATCACCTAGTGAAGGATTCACTATTTAAGATAAATAATTAACATTCACTAGGAGATGAGTAGCCGTATTTCATCATGAATAATTACATTTTCTAAATCACTATGAAAATATAGTTAGGTAACCCATAAATTTTAATTAAATTAAATATAAAAAGAATATTTTATATGGAAAAATCATTTTAAGGTTAATATTTGAAATATTCCCTAAATAGATGATAGTTTTGAATAAATCCCACAACCATTCCAAGATTTACCCCATTTTGAAGAACATATAATTTTTTTTTCTATAGAGCCATGCCATAAGGTTTTTTCAATTAAAACATCAACCACTGACCGTCCTTTACACATGATAGAATCATGTATAGATTAAAGATATTTATTTTCTTATAATTCTATCCTAGAAGAGGCAATTCATTTATCTTCAAAATTAATGAAAAAATGTGATAATTTCTATATCCAGGTGTTGAAAAAATGGGAATATCTGGATACCAAAAATAAATTTTATTGAAATTTAACATATTTCACCTCGAAGTGATCCTTCCTAAAAAAATATGAAGGATTTTTTAATATTATATATGTGTCTTGTATCCCAACATCTGCCATGGATAAAATTGAAAAAATTATTCAAATTTTATATCCAATCTAGGAATAAGAACAACAATCCATTTAAAATATTGGTTTTTGTGAACATCAATATAGGAATTTTCTACATGAACCACAAATAGAATGTTTAGTTATCAATATCATCATGTATTAATGATAAAAAATAGTGTGTAAATAAATTAATGTTTAGGATATTTATTAGGTTGGTTACCAATAATAGATTAGAAAACATGAAGACATTATAATAACAAACACACTCTATGAATGCGATCCAATTCAAGATCAACTGTTATTAATATTAAAAATAAATTTATTCTTATCCAGTTAGGGGTATAAACAATATCCATACATATATTAATTACTTTTTCTAGTCAATTATCCATGAGATAAATGATAGGAAATATGAAAAAAATAGATATCACCGTCATCAAACATATATTCATTCGCAAAGAAAAATATAATAATCAAATTTATATTTCCATATATTAACAGTGGTATGTTTTCTATAATGATATCCTTAGTTATTTGAATCCAATTCATCGTAAGTATGATTAAAATCACTAAATAAACATTCTTAGATAAACCACGCCGAAGGTTGTAAATCTTAATGCACCTTTATTCACTCAATGCATGAAAATTAATAATCTATGTTAATTAAAAATAGCATACAATTTCTTTTTATCAAATGAGGATTCTAATATTTTAGTAACATTTTGAAAAATATTAGGCTTATATATAAATTTTTTGGGAAATTGAAGTATGATATTTTAATTATTGGGAATCAACCTATGTACTTTACTAGGATTATGGTAAATATTTTTACCTAAAATTGGCTTTGATGGAACATGATATTCTGCTTAAAATAGTTATTTACTTTTATCACTTACAATATTCAACAATAGATATGAAGATATGTTTATTTGAAAATATCTAATCATGTTGGAAGTTAAATGTGTCGTAATATATTTGTCTCAACTTAAATTATTTGAATACATTGATTAGTGTTCTGTAATGCCCGCCATGTATCCCATAGATCTAGATGTTATCAATAAGACATGTTACCCTTGATGAATACTGAATAATCATTACTTTGTTTAGGATAGGAAAAAGTTTAATCATTTGTGTGGGAAGACATAAATAGAGACCATGTGGTGATGATTCTCTTTGGAAGCACTCCTCAAATAGAAAATAAAGTGTTATTTACCAATCCTCCAACTCAATTATATTTTATCATTTTTTTGATGATTTATGGGAAACATAAAACTCTATATGTTATATTTTCATTAGGTTCAAAATTTATCAACCCTCAATCCAACTGAGAGGTATATATTAATGGATTCAAGATGGGAGATTATGGGAATATTTAATCCTCTAGGAATTTATCAATCTTATGTGTTATTGAATATTTATATTTATCATTGTGTGTAATGGTATTCATTCCTTATGATTTTTATTAATGTCCATCATGAATAATAAACTATAATGTAATTTATAAAAAATGACGATATAGTTTAGAGAGACGATGAATACATTGGGTGTTTAATGATTGATTCATTATTAATAAATTTGTTGAGAAAGGATAAAATTATGATGTACCATTTACTATGATACAATTTATATTAATAAGAAATCTAACATGAAAAATATAATATATGGGTTATGGACTCTTCTATGTGAATACTAGAGGAAATTTTTTTAGTCAAGACATTTATGTGTTGAACAATATGTTATTGACACATCGAATCTGAAAAAACCATTATGGTTATTCCCCCACGAGATGCTTATGCTGCATCGTAAACCTTCATAAAACACATAAATACCAAAAAATATATAATCCAATAACTAATAGATAGTCTTTTCATAGGACTTTCCTATGGAAAACTCCTCAAACCAAACCAGAAGGAGTATAACATTGTATCATGTTAATGATTTGATAAATCATCCATATATGGGTACTGATTTCATATAATTCATCAATACCAAGCCATTTCAAATGTATTAAAAAATTATATTACATTTCTAAAAATTCCCCTCAACATCATAGGAAACAGCAAACCCTCCAACCAACCAAATATTAGGGTTGTGTTTAAAATCCTAGAATCACATTTCAATTTAAATTTATGTTTTCAATATGATTTTAATTTTTTTTCTTTTTATGGTTGGGTCGACTATGAGGTTTCACACTTAAATAGTAATTTTGGTATTTAATAAAACACTACAAATGGTACTTAAAAAAATATTTATTTTACATATAATATATTTATTCCACGATGTAATAATTATTAAAAAATAAAATATATATAATATTTGATAATCAATATATTATAATTTAAGTATATCAAAAGTATGATTATCATAAAATAAATGACATATTAAATATATATTTTTTCTATAATAATCATAAATTTATATAATTTCATTATATAAATATATTATACCTTAATTATATTGATTATAATAATAATAATGTTTTCATAGTATTATAATATATGATATTATAAACTAGTTATATATATTTAATTCAGTTAAAATTAATTTATTATTATGTATATATATACCTGATTAAAAATTTAATGTAATAATTGAATGGTTTTAAATTTTTTATTTATATAAAGTATACATTTTTATTTTAAGGAAGAATATAATCCATTTTATATTTATATTTTTCATAAATATTATACTTGTCATACTAAATATAATTGATGTGAAATAAGTTATCATTTAAATTTAAATTAATATAAATACTTATTTAAGTAACAAATGTGATATATAATGTTTTAGGTTCCTAATTAAGAAATCATAATTGACATTGTAAATTTGAACTAATTTGTAATGTATTATATTTATAATAAAAAATATGGAAATCCATGGATGTTATTCATCTCACAAGTTGATATTCTTTTCTCTGGGGATTTTTAAAGTTCTATGAGAAAAAATATACATATTTATAATGTAATAAAAAATTATCCATGTTCCATAATGAAGCCGGAACACATAGAACAATAAAATCCAAAATAAATTATAGAAAATAATTGGGATGAGAAATAATAGAAACAGTAATTCCATCATTGAAATTTATCGTATGTGGACTCGTTAGGTTTATATATACACAAATACATGCTGAGGATTACGATATACCATTCATTCATTGAGTTTCCGGGGCTATAACGTACCGAAGATTCGGTTTATGAATGACATATGCATTTCTAAACAATGAATAATAAGTTATTGTCCCTGAATAAGGGTCTATATGGGTTTTCAAACACCCCTTCTCTGCTATATCATGTTGTCTCACCATTCCATAGATGTAGGCATAGACACAATTGGTTTCCCTATTTACCTAGGTGTTGCCCTGAAACCCTCAGACCCCCTGCCACAATGTCCCATTGAAAATGCCTACCAGACCTAATGGGCATATGGGGGGTCTATAGTTATTATTGTCACCACCCTTTCTCGAACTACCTACCATGGATACTAATCAACCACACATACCAGGCCATGTAGGGGGATGATGGACATGACTATCACTGGCCTTTCTCAAATGACATATCATGACATGCAATCAAATTTCCATACCACAAACATCACCCTTTCTACCGACCATAGTTCCCAATCAACAATGGATAATGGGACAATCACCTCAATGAACAGTCATGATGCCCCATTCACAATTGCTATAAGGGATGACCATGGGAATATGGACATGAAAATCACTATAATTTCATCAACATGCTACCCTAATTCCCTATCATCAATATCTTCCATTGTCACTACCCTTTCACATATGTTCTTACACGATGCCCCATTAAAAACTGCCTCCACCATCCCTTCCCTCAGTCACCGTCCATTTCATGACGATATACCATGATTCCCCCATCGACAACTCCTACCACTATCAGTACCCCTTCTCAGAAGATATTCCCTATTTCCCCATCACAAGTCCTACCACAATATATGGGTAAATATGGTTATAACAATCGATTTTCCCAGGTGTGAAATTCCCCACACAAGAAGCACACCACTTTTTTTAATTGTTTTAAAATGAATCACTCATCCACTAACTATTATTCACCAATATTGAGCATTAATCAAATAAATTATAAGAGTATAAAATGATTAGTCTAAATGTTAAATGACTACTAATGTATTATAAAAAAAGAGGAACGATGTAAGGGCTACATCCCACCCAAAACAAAGCGTTGGACATCCATTTTCAATTGTTCAGTTGTCAAAAAAGAATAAAATTCTATAGAAATATATGTATTTATACCCATAGAGATAAAATTAAATAATTTATCATTATATGGTATTTTTATCGATCATGTTATAATTAATTTTATTTTTAATTTAATTCTAATTTATAATTATTATTTAATTTTATCAATCCATTTAATATAAAATTTCATCCATTTGGAATTACCTAATTTTTATATTCATGTTACATTATTTCATATCATACAATATTCAATACATCTTATAAAAAAACATGACAAAAGGTTTAAATTTTTCTATATATTTTCCTAACACTAATAAAAGTCCTACCATTAAGAGCAATTTTTTTTTGGCATTTGAAATGACACATTCAATAAGTTAAATATATATATATATATATATATGTACACATTATTATATATTCTTAAATAATATTTATATATAAACATGTATATATATATATATTTAAATATAATATATGTAAACGATGTCCATAAAATATAATATAAATTAATTTTATTTCACTTATTTTATTTTTAAAAAAGAATCAAATTTATATTAGTAAATGAAAAAGTATAATAGTATATTTATATAGTTTTTTTGGAAAAAATTATATAATTAATATAAATTAAATAGTTTATATTTTATTGAATCAATTATATGATATATAAATTCATAGAAATAATTAATCATGTGATTCATATTTATATTTTTTTATTTATATTCAAATTAAATAATTTAATAATATATGTATATTCATTTGTATTTGTCTTATTGTATGAGTGTGTTTATATATGCTTTGTTTGTGAATGCATCAATTGTGTTTTGTTGTGTTGTGTATGTGTTTATGTTAGTTCGTTGTATGTATGTTTGTGTATGTATATGTGCATAGGCATGTATGTAAATATATGTCTTTGTTATACATTTCTGTATATGGTTGTGTATATGTATGTATAATGCATAAATCTATATATATATATATATATACATGTCTATGTGAATGTGTTAGTGTATGTGTATGTATTTGTAAATTTGAATTGTATGTATATGTATGTGCACATATGTATGTGTGTGTGTATGTGCATGTGTATGTGTTTATTATGTTCATGTGAATGTGATTTCATGTTCTTGTGTATATGTATGAGTATGTGTAAGTATCCATATGTTTGTTTATGTATATGATCTTGTATGTATATGTGTATGTATTTCTTTATGTTTATGTGCATGTGTTTGAGCATGTGTATGTGTAAATTTTAATGTTAATGTGCTAAGTGTGTGAATAGAAATTTGTATAGATGTTTATATATGCGTATGCATATGTAAGTAATTATAAAGAATTGTATGTATATGAAAATTCATGTGCATGTGTATACAAATACATTTTAATGTGTATGTACAAGTGTATGTGTATGAATATGTGTATGTATATATTTATTTTTTATGTTGTCTTTGTATATATATGTGTGTATGTAAATAATGTATATATGTGAATATATTCATATGTTACTGTATGTATATGTTTTTTATATGCCAATTCCAATGTGTATGTGTATGTTTATGTGTTTGTATATATCTGTTTATGTGCATAATGTGTTTGTATATGTGTACATGAATTTCTGCTGATTGATTTAATATTATTTATCATTTTTTAATAACTCTTTGTTTATAGTATTTAGAATAATTTTTTCATTTTTAAAATATATTCGTTTAATAATTCTATAAATATATTAAATTATGATATATAGTTATACATGTTTAAATATGTAAATATTTAATTAAATAATAATTAATTAACAATTATTAAAAATTAAAAAGGTTAATAACGTATTATATTTTCTATATACAATTAATGTTGTTCATAATTTTATAATTAGCAATAATAATAGTATTTATTTATTTAATTTTATTCTATTTTATATGATTCAATTCATGTAATTATTGTTATGAAATAAATGTTTTCAACTTTCGTAAATCCTGTTCATTTAATTATTCCTTTTTAATATTATTTGACGGATTTTTTTATATTTTTAATAATTTAAAACATTAAATATTTTTGAAATGTAATCAATTTTTATAATTTATAAATATTTATTTAAAATTCATAAATATTTTCAATAATTCTGAATTTTTAATTATTAATATTTATTCATTTTTATTTATTATTCTTCTATATTTTTAATATGTTTCATATCCATATAATTATTTCCTATAAGGCCACGTCTAGCCCATACTATTTTTCCATGAAATTGAAACCCCAACCTACGCCATCCCTAACATAATTTAGTTATATGTATAAAACAATGTAATTGATAGGGATGTGATTCAACTTTACTAGTAATCACTAATAGGGTCGTTGAAGATCATGCTTTGTAGTCTCAACACTGCATGCCATCGAATGATAGTGAGAGTTGGATTATAGCATCAGTGCATGGATCACTGTAGGACGTGAGAGGCCGGTTATAGGGATGAAATCAATCATGTGGGATAAAAGGATTGTGGATGTATGAGGGGCTTAGACTATTCATCACTAATGATGTGGGCATAGCATAATAGTGGTCCAAAGGTCGATGGTGGCGACACTCCATTTCTTGTGCTAGATTCACGTGGTTGTAGTGTCAGCATTGTAGGAGTCTAGGGACAACATTGGATGTATGTTCAATGTGTCTATGATTCTTGGATATTTGATATTGTGGTATACTTTGTTACCCAATGATTAGGATCAACAAACACCCAATTGGCGGTGTGGGGGGGGGGGGTGGTCTTTCAGATGTTTATGGAAATCAACCATGACATTTTGTGAGGTTACGGAAGTGCAAGGAATGTTCAAGGCATGTCCATAAGTTTTCTATAGGGGAGGCCCAATCAATTTTGATTAATACAATAGGTAATAATGATAATAGTGGGGCATATGGGTCATGGTATTATGGGCATATGTTTTGGGGGTATTAGGGCCAATATGAATAAAAAAGGAGGTCTATAGGCTTATTGAATATATGTGGGTTATCCATGTGGGGGGTTCGGCCGGACCAATATAATGTGGGTGAGGTGTGTGTGTGTTTTCGTGTATTTATATCCAATAGTTCTTACTATATATATATATATATCATTTATTTATTTATTATTATGTGTATGGTTTTTTGTCATTTTTAATGAATGTAATGTCCTATATCTATACGGGTAGAGGATGATCAATTACAAAGCCCACAGGTCCATGTCAAAGGGACATAAGAACGTGGTTCGAAGGCTTGGTGCAACATGATGCTTGCATCATCCAAACATTGTCACCAGGCCTGCATCGTGCCTACATCACTGGTTTCTCCCATCATTCACATGTTAGTGACTTTATAAGTCACTGCATGTAACTTAAATCCCCACAGGGGAATGTTTGGATTCTAACCCTAACTTTTTTGAATGTTTAATTGATGTAATTAATCATACAAATTCACTTTTAAATATATATTTTATCTTATTAAATTATATATTCATTATTAATATGATTCCATTTAATATTAATTATTCATTTGTAATATTTAATAATTTTTTTTTTGAATTTATTCATTTTTTAATATTTATTTCTAAAAAAATATTTACTAATTTTATATACTATAAAATCTATTTGTATTTATATGATTGAAATATATATATTTCATTTTATGATCTAATGCCTTAAAAATATTTTAAAGTAATACAATTAATGTAAATAAATTCATCTTTTAAGATTATCTATATTTTTTGTATGTGTTTAGAATTAATTCAATTAATAATTTAATTATACATAATTACATTCTTAGTGTTCACATTCTATTTTTTTAATTTATATAATTAATTCTTATTCAATTTTTTTATTAAGTTGTAATAATTTTAAAATGACTGATATTTATATAATTTATTTATTTAAATCCATTTTATAATATTTTCATCTATTTTTTGTACATGTTTGTTGTATGTGTAATTAATTTTCAAATTAATTTTTTAACATATTTATTATTTATTAATATTTTCAATTTGTATTTATCTAGATTTAAATATATATTAAATTTTATTTTTATTTTATATAATATATTTAATTTATATAAAACAATCAATTTATTAATATTTTTTACATCAATTCATTTTTAATTATTACCTTTTTCTCATTTACGATCATTAGGAAGTCATGATAGTATAATAAATAATAACATTAATTATTTTTACTTTTTTATGAGTTTAATCAATTTTACTAGATAATCATTTAAGAATTTTTTTTTTATTTTGAATAGATTTTATCAGCTCTAAATTGTAAAATGGTCATAAAACCTCTAAGTATATGTGCTATATTATTTGTGCTAATAAATATAGGTTTTATTGAATACAATATTATCACTAAAAACGATACGTTTTATGAGCACAAAATTTAGCATTAATAAAACCTATATTTTTAGTAGTTATTTATTTCACACTGAAAATTCTCATATTTATTATCACTTTTTGGAAAGCGCTAATAAACCCTTATTGGACATATAAATTCAACACTGAGAGAAAACATTTCATTTCCTGATCCATGCTCTCTCATTGAAGTTGACCTCTTTTTTAACACCCCCAAATACATATTCGACGGATGAATCCATTAAATCCATATGTACATGAGCTAATCTCATAAAAGTTGTTGTAAATTTTTTATTTAGCATTACATCCAAAATTGGTCTTAGTGATAAATTTATGCATGTTAAATTCCTCACTCCATGATTCATACATGGTTTATAATGTTAATTTGATATGGATCTATTTTATAAAGTTACCTACTCTTTTTTGAGTATTTTTTAATGTTCCAATAAGTATGTCTGGCTGGATCACATGCATAGTATAATAAGGACCAATCAATAACAACCTAATATAAAAAATATTCTAGTAATTCAAAATAATTAACATTAATCTAAAATTAAGAATTTATATTTCATTTTACTTTTTAAAAATTGAAAAAACAATATTGTGATTGTATATATTATTATTCAATTTAAAAGTGAGTTTTAATATTATACTTTAGATGATGTAACATCAAAAAAACATTCTTAAATCTCTTTATGAATCTATATAAAGGGTATTATATCTCAATGCTTTCCCCTACAAAGTAGTTTGGATAGGGCCACCCAATTTCTCATTTAAATGTTGTCATGATGGTTAGTTTTTATTTATAATATACTTGTGTAGGTTGTTAGAGAAAATATCTTTCATAGGGTATGTTTACAACTTAATTCAAGCTATTTACTACCTCTCCATTTCCAATGGTATATTTTATCCTCATGGTAATCCCTTTATGAATGCACATATATTTTCTAGATTATTAAACAATATGTGAAAGCATCAAGATAATTGATTAATTATTCCAAATCAGATATTTCCGTCAACTCAGTTGGTACTGATTGCAGAATGGACAATATTTTCCAAACAACATGTATTCAAGTGGTTGGAAAACATAATAAATATATTTGGATACCAATGATTTATTATTCATATTAAAAGAGTGGTTATCTGGAGCATCATGGAAAAGTTAGATAAAATAAATATGGATGTAATTTTAATTTAGATTAAATTGTAGGGAATGATGCACTTATTAACTATGTAGCTCAATCGATTCAAATAAATAATATGTATTTATTTAATCTACAACAAATTTTGATTGTCCAAATTTAATCACACATTTCCATGTTCTTATGGGTTATGAAAGATAGAATGAAGGATCATTAATTATCCTGGAATAATCTAGGAATACAAAAACATTGTGGTAGTATAGGATACCAAAACATGCACATGATCATCATTTCTCTTTTGGATAATGAAGTCTGACTGCTAATTCACACCCATGATTCCCTATGCACTAAGATCATTGAATATAAATAATACCCACGTATAGGATTTTGAAACATATTCCATAACCCCTACTCTATATTTTAATAGAGATTCCACTATGGATTGGGAGTTCTTCCGCAAAGGGGAATCCTTTGGAAGATCATATACAGAGCCAAAGTGAGGATCAAGAGGGTCCCATGGATTGTTCATAAATGTGGTACGATTTCCACATCCCTAGTCATTTATAATTGGGAGGATGAAACTATTTTTTCCATTTTTAATGATGACAATAATGGATGGTTTTTTAATTATTATGATATATGGTTCACAGAAATGGATTAGAGGGATATTCTGATTATTCTATGATGATGTGATATGGAAAAGGACAAAAATTATTTAAATAACGAATTATTGGGATTATATGTGGGGAATTATAAGAATATTTTGGCCCATAAAATATAAGTAATATAAGAATTATGATTATTAGAAACAAATATGGCACATAGAGTTCCCGCCCAATGTCAGAACATTATTATGGAATTATTTCATGATAATACCCCATTTAAATTAGTTCCCGAGGTTACAATATATTATAGAGGATAATTTGATACGTATCATTGTTAGTGATGTATAAACACATATACATGAAAATTTCTACCATAAAAAGACTAGGAACATCTGACATGTCTTGGACACAAATTCAGATAGGATTGTGGAGATGGTGAATGGTTTTGTGTATCTATTCTAAAAGTGCAAAGATTTAATCCCCTTATATTAATCATACTACCTTTTTTTAATATAATGGTGTATATATGTGATAAGATATGTCATACTTATTAAAAAAATTTAAAAACCATAACCATTATGAATCATGTGGTTTTTATCCAGGAAGGATATGTGGAAGTATAATGAGATTCATCTGGATGACTAATTCTCATATTCTCCCTTCTAAAACTGGATTCCCTACAATCCAATGTTTTTAAAATAAATGAGGATGCATCAATGTTTGGTAGATGGTCTATTGGACATTGTATTGTTGTACATGATCTTATGGATATTATTATCATAACATTCTATATTTCTGTCATTTTTTTTTGGTATCCACATGTGGCTCAAGACCATTCATTATTCATTAACATGATGTTATTCCAGGATAGAAGATAGAAAAATTTCCTCATGGAATCAGAATGTATTGTAATTATTAATGTTTTTAATGCATCATAGAGTGGCATATATTACATCTTCTTACTTTTTATAATGGTTCAATCAATTTTCAACACTACTAGAAAATGAACATATACCATTGATCATATACCAATTGTTTTGGTGAACCTGTTGGCATAGGAACATTAAAATTACCATATACCAATGATTTGGCCAATGTTTTTGGATATCTACTTTTTTGGAAAAAAAAATTATTTCTAGGTCCATTATCCCAACTCATTCAACTAATGGATGGAATTTTGTTTCTAATATTGTATGAAACTACAGTTGATGAATGGTACTACAATGGTTTACTTATGAGTTAATTGTTAAACACTTCATACAAGCTATATCATTCCATTGGTATAAAAACCATCATAAAAACATATTCCAATGTTTTGGAATAACTATTGGTATTGGTCACCACTATACAAAAGGTATTATAAAAACTGTTTTTGTATCATTAATAAAATGACACTATATCGATAGTTTTTTAAAAAAATGTTTTATGTGATGGCTACTCCAATGGTGTGGATAAAACCACTGGTATAGAATACATTCAATGAACATATACTAAGGGTTTTTCCCAAAACATTCCTAATGGTCTTAAAATTCTAAATACATATAATAACGATTTATAAAACCATTGTTATAGGTATATTCCAATGGTTTTCCAAACATTTGTTATAATATTTAATATTATTTATGAATTCTATTATCAAATAACATTTAATATATAAAAACATACATCTAAATATACATAAACTAAATTATAATATTAATATTCCAAAAAAACATTTTATCGTAGTGGTTAGATAATTAAAATACAAATATGAGGTGTAGGGATGAACACAAACAAGGGGGTTTTTAGTTACCTACAACAACTTTTATGAAAACCATTGTTATAGTTTTTTCATAATACATATTCCAATGGGTTTTAAATTAAATTTATTGACCACCAAGTCTAATAGTTTCCAAAAAACATTTTTATAGCTCTATACTAATAAATGACAATAAAACAGTCCCCAAACTATTGGAATATCTTATAATTTTGGTATTTGGGCATATAACAATGGTTCCAAACCATTAATATAAGGTATTTACAATATTTTTTCATATTATTTAAAATTTAGTTGTAATTTATTAAAAGATATAATATTAGGCTAGCTCATTTGATTGACAACATTGGTCAATATAAAGAAACTCTACTTTAATTGGATGACATCCCTCCTTTGTTAATATCCCCTATAATTTATGATCTATGTTTCGTTTATAAAATTCAATTTTATTTAAAAAACTTCATTATTTAGAAAAGAAATACGAAAATAACAGTTCAACATTATAAATAATTTATTCTCAATTTAAAATCATTGTGTACATACATTGAAGAAATGTTTTAAAAATTGCAATTGTGGGATTATCATAACCTAAATTATTTTCCATTATCGGACAATGTTAGTAAATTTACACTCATCCTTGACGCTTCACCCTTCATATTCCATTACGGGTTCCATCCACTTTCATACCATCATGAGCTACAATTAATAAGTGAATCATTCTGTTTAATGATTTTGATATATTCTACCCATTGAATTAAAACTCATTTCTCTTGGATTTATATGTAATCATTTTGATATTTTTCGGTGATAATTCTCAGTTCATCCCGTTGATATAGACCCACAACTTTATTCATCATACATAGTTAAAATCATGAGTATCAATAAATTTATTGTTTTCAAGGATGTGTTATTGGCCATATAAACATTTTCATCATCTGATAAAAGATGAACTTCGGCTCCA
This sequence comes from Viscum album, assembly GCA_963277665.1. Classification (NCBI taxonomy): domain Eukaryota; kingdom Viridiplantae; phylum Streptophyta; class Magnoliopsida; order Santalales; family Viscaceae; genus Viscum; species Viscum album. The sequence continues at coordinate 695,457,874 of OY728152.1, forward strand.
TAGTATCCTATCACTAAAACACCATATGGCCTACCATTTACCATGTGATGAAATGTATGAAAATATACTCCACCACATTTGTTTACAAAAACCTATAATATCTATAAAATCAATCCATGATCTCTTTATTTTTCAATAGATGAATATTTAATTAGATTATTTTTAATATTACCGACATCATACATTCAATTTTTTAATTATTTCAAAAACTATAGAACAATATCAATAAACATAATTAATACCTTATTAAAGTAGAAAAATTAATTTATGGAGCACAAATAATTACATAAGAATATCCTTTTAGGATTATATGTTGATAATTTCTATGTATATATTTATTTTAATAAATATTAATATTATTGAATCAAATAAGATGGATTAGAATAAAAAAAGGATGGATGATAATCACAAGAAAAGGATTATAAGTACAAGGATCATTAAATTTGAAAATTATCATGAATATAACCCTTATCAAATACATTATACATGTTTAAAGTGTTATTATTAAATTATAATTATTCATGATTTCATGAAAGATCAACTGATCTATCATAGAATAGATCAATTTTATAAATATGATTATAAACATTGGTAAAAATTAATATATCTATTAATAGGGATAACATTATATTTAATAGAAAATATGATATTATTAGATATGTGAAAAATGATAATTAACATATTGAAGATATGATTATTTGTGGGTTGGTAGAGAATATCATATTGTGGAAAAGAATACTACAATTGATGATTAAAATCACGCTCACCAAAAAATGTTTTAGAATTTAATGTGTTGTGCAACATAACCAATGTATACTGGTTGTACTAAATATACATCTCTAAAATCCATACGGTAGATATGTAATGTAAGTGTTTATAATGTATGGATTGACACAAGCTTTGCTAAAATGATTTATCAATTGAATGATATGATCATGGAATATAATAATCTTCCTAACCAAACATAGAGCACTAAATAAAGTCAATGTTTAATGTGTTTGATCTATGAAATAATTAAAGGCTGTCTAAATGGTTGTAAATTTTTTTGAGAAAAAATGAATAACATAAAAAATTTCCAATGTATTGTTAATCATGAAATATGAATGTTGAATTAATTAAACTGAATGTTTTATTATACATTCCAATAAATCCATGGGTTAGAAAGCTAGATGGATGTGAGTATACTACATGAAAATTGATATGGAATGTAGATAAAATATATACATATGGTAAAATTTTAAAACCATTAGATTGGATTTAGTGAAATAAAATTTGTCAAGGGTATCCTTAATTTTTAAATGAGATAATAAATATTCATCTTAGTATATCAACTAACAGTTTTAATCCTTTTGGAATTCGATGCATTACTCACTATTTATGGATAGTTATGTTGGAGAATTATAACATTCCAACATGATAAATCATGATGTGAATATAAAATATTTTTTATCTAATTATTTAATGAGAAATCAAAAGGGTATTGACAATGATATTTATTTCAATCCATTGACTGAACATTTGAAATTAATGTGGGAATTAATTTTCATGTTTTATGATTCTTAACTAAATGAATATATCATTCTTAAATCTATCTCATAAGGAATGATGAAGAATTTTCCATCTTATAAATTATATATATATATATTATTATAGGAATTCTAGTTTGTTGCATTTGTGAACAAGGTACACAATTATATGGGTTAAAATATTCATCAATGACTATGTTTCAAGGAAATCATAGATTTCTTCCCTGATGACATAAATACTAATATTGGATAAAATCATTTTATAGATGTTTGAAAGAATTTTTAACACCTTCTCCTCTAATAGGTTACATTTCTTTGGATAATGTGAAATAAATTTGAATTTCTTTTAGTTAACAATATCTAAAAGTCCTGGTAAAATCCAATTTAAAAAAGATATCATTTTTTAATATCCATATTTCAATTTCATGTACACAATACAATTTCTTGATGTCATGCATGTAGAAATGGATGTATGAGATAGTTACATTAGAAAAATACTAAATGAACTCATAAAATCAAAGGATTACATTTGGGATTTTTGGAAATGATTGATATGGTGATACCTTAATATTTGGTACCATTGAAAGGTGAACGATATATTTTCTTCCACTAGCTACTTATACTGATTACATACAAGAGAGGTGTATGTTTTTCAAAATATTGAATGATTTAAAAGATCTCAATGGGTATTCATAAACTATGAATAATATCATGTAAAAGAATAATTTTATGTCAATGGTCCTAAAATGAAATGATTGGGTGTAGTGATTCATGTGATAATGAGAGTAGCATTACATTGAATTTATCCTAGGATATACAATAATATACTTACGAAGTCTTGTTTCGTATTCAATATTATAATAAAAAAACTAATAGGGATGATTAAATTATCTACAATTGAAAATGAAATTAAAGTAATATTATGTGGACTTATGATGTTCTTTCCACATTCATTATTTGACATGACAGATTACTTGAGGGTTCACATGGTTAGCAGAATATTACTTTGTGGTCTTGTACATAATAGATATACATATCCAACTAAAAATAATACAATTATCTTTTAAGGGTATGTTAAATATAGAAGTATTCCCGATGGTTGTATTGCATTGTTATATATTATTAAGGAACATGATGAATTATATAACATCGTACAGTCTGATGTGGAATGAATTAGTCTCATTAAATCTCATAACAACAATCATCTTGTGTGGAAAATAATTTTCACAATACTTTTTGTCACAATGACTATTACAATGTAATTACAGGTACACCATTAAATTTTTATATTAGTATGGAGGATTCACCATTTGTTAAATCCCCCAAATGTAATTAATAGGAATTTGAATCTATCAATTGATCAATAAAAGATATGAAATACGTATAATCGAAGGTTTATAGGAAGTTTAGAAGAAAATATAATTAAGGAGTTATATGGATGTTTGAATTAAATTTTAGTACAACATTTCTGTCCAGCAAGATATCCTGGTGTGCATGTATTATCATAAAATGTTTATGTAATTAACAATTATAAATTCCATAAAAATAAAAACTATAAAGAAATTACTGGGAAAAATAGTGGAGATACACATATGGATTAACCAATACATGTATTTCATACCAGAAAAGGAAATCCAATATATTTTAATATTTAATATATTTCTATCATATAAAATATATGGCTGTTTGACTATAGAACATTCCATGTTCACAGATTTTTGTGCAAGTTTGTTGATAAAAAAACTGTAATTTTAATTAATTATTTATGATTTATTAATGTATGTTTAAATAAGTAAGGGTGCATAAAAAAATTAGTTATAACAAAACCAGACATTTCAATGTTATTTAATTTTCCAAATCCTTCAAATGGAATATTGTCATTTGTTCTTTTATCAACCAAAAACACTGAATGCTCGTATTTAATGTTAATTATGGCTGACACTTTCATTGGTATTTAACAACAATTTTATCAAAACCCAAATGTATATGAGGTATTGTATGTTACAGGACACATCACTGAATGGATTTGGATCCTTAGTAACGGTGTAAAATCATTTTATCATTTTTTAGAAACAGGGACCACAATATTCACGTCATTTAATTAATATAAATTTTTTTACCTCATATATTTCTATATTAACGAATATATTTATGTAATATATTATAAATGTTCCAAAATTTCTATAATAATGCATTATGAACATTCCAATGCACCCAATCATGATAAAAAATAGGTTTTTATACATGTAGATGCACCCAAGGTTGAGGAAGAACAAGATTTAGTACATGGTGATACTCATATTCGTAGTGAACACTAGGTTTTTCAAAATATAGTTTCTTCCATTATAGATTAACTACTTTTTTCAACACATACTAGTTCTATCAATCTTGAGTAACAATATATAAATATTGTTGATACTAAGGAAATTTTCATAGGTGACCAATTATATCTCATAAAAATTAGAAGCATTATAGAATTATAGAGTTGAAAAAGAATTTAAATCGTTAGGTATGTGATTCCAATTATTTATTGGATTGAATTATTGTGACCACCATAATAATCAAAATATTCCATATTTATTAGTTACATTATGATAACCCCTCGAATACACATTCTAGTTGATGTAGATACTTTCCACAATAATGTTCTCGCTCTTATGTAAATAATTTTGGAAGATATTAATGTAACATTACGATATAATTATTTTATTTTATCAAAAAAATTAATAAAATTTTTATTTATCCTCCATTAGACCTGGTAGTGTAAATTTTTACTAGATTATTTCCGAATATTATTTGTATTAATGATCAATTTAATTTCTCATAGAGGCTCTCAATCAATTTATATGAAGTATCATATCATGGATTCTATAGTTAAATTAAAATATAATCCACCAAAAATTTAGGAACACAGGATAAAAAATAATAATAGAATTAATTTATTAATCATAAATATTATTCATATTGTCCTGAACATTCTCATTTTTAATACATCATTTGAAAATATAGGAGTTATTCATATCGATTAAGAAATATTATTTTTAGAAATAATAACATTGTTTTGAAAATAATCATCATTTAAGAAAACCGTCACACCCCTACCATAAATACTGAATACAATACACTTCTTATTATAATATGTATATATTTTTAAAATACATTAATAAATATATGTGGTATAAATCAACAACATAATTTTCTATGTTATATACATACAGATTAAGGAATTAAAATTCAATGCCCCTACTATCCCATGTCATGTGATATGGATGGAGGATTATTTAAATAAATACATGAAATTATTTTAAAAATTATGTAAACATTTTATGGTAGTCCTAATCATGTAATTATGATCATTCATTTGAGTTTATTTAGGTGATATTTTATAGACTTTGGAAGATTCTAGGATTCTGTTTGATTTTAAAAAGCATTCACCATACTACGTCAATATGAAAAAAATGGATAGTGGGAATAAAATGAATTATTCTTTGTTTACCAAACCATATTCCCTCTCTAGAGAACCTATGAAACCCTTTTAAATTTGGTGCAAATCTTGCACATAGATTTACTAAATAGAGCTCCTCTGTTTATGAGACCTTGTGGATGTATTTAAACTGAATCAAAATTTAGATAAAAAGTTCACTATCAAACATTTTAGGCCCCTCATAGAATTGTACGACCTAATATCAGTTTCTCCAATACATGGATTTCAAAATATAGATTTTTCCCCCTCAGAGCCCTACTATAAAATATTAAAATCATGAGGAACTTCCTTCGATCTACAATCGATAGGTTTACTTTTTATATTATAATTATTCTATGAAATCTATTCTTTATCATAGGGTTCCATGAATCTATGGATTGATTTTTGGTTATAATAACCACTTTTTTGTATCTATACATAGTTTTAATTAATATATCATTGTTATTTTTGTTTTCCATTGTATTTATCAATGCACAAATTTGTGATTCATGATTTTGTGATCCCTAGGTAACAGTTTTCGTTATGATGCCAAATTTTTATTATCCCTAAATTAAATTATTTCTTTTCATTTATTTAAATAAAATTATATTGACTGGTTTGAATTAAATTGAATTATTCTTGTTCTTTTTTAAACTAATTCAATTGAATAAGGGGTTTTAAAAAATTTGTTTTTTCATGAAATTTGAAAACAATAAATTTCATTGAATTGGGTTATGTTTACGCAAAATTGTGATATTTAAAATGTAGAACATAAATTGAGTATTTTATGGAAATTATTTCAGTTAAATATATATATTTAATTAAGGAAATGGTTTTGGTGGGTAAATATGTTAAAAACCCAATTCCATTGAATAGAGAGTTTGTTAATAAATTTATCGAATTTTCATAAAATTAAAATTTTTAATTTAATATGAATTTTGATTGTGAAATTTCATTATAGTTTTCAAAACATAATTTTAAATGGATTAAAATGTCTTCTGATAGAAGGAATTGGGTTTTGTCTTGGTGGAATGACATGTTTTTGATTAAAATCATATATGGATTTTAAATAAAAAATTGGAATATTTCCAAATGGTTAATGGGATTTATTTATATTTTTATGAAGTATTAAAATTAATTTCCAATCAATATTTTGTATATGAGGACATGATATCCTTTGGTAGTTTGTGAGTAATTTTGGGTTACGTGTTAAGACTTATAATATTCTAAATATCATATCAGTTCATCACAATTCTTAGGTGATGGTGGTGAGTCCAATTTGGAATAAGGCCCAAAGGGGATTATGTACATACTCTCTATTTCGCCGTTTCAAGACCCTATAGAATAGAACTATTATACCTATTTAGTAATATAAAAATGTTATTCACTTTTCAATATTTGAAATTTAAAAATCCCATTATTGTAAATTGTTTTCCATGCCATGTAATTTATATAAAATGTTTTTATGTAAATGTGTTTATTTTATAAATTAATGAAAGTTAATTTTTTTTGGAAAGAACCATTTTGTTCAAAGGTAATTATATCATTCGAAAAGTAATTCCACCATTTGATCTGTGATTTCTGAATTGCTAATTTATTTCCATATTTGAAATGTAAAGCATGACATGTATAAATATGATGTTGAAATTCCAAACCTACTATTTTGAAAATTATAATAACATTCTTGGTTAATTTGATATTGGAATTTTGTAATGGAATCACTAGGTGAAATCATATCAGGAATTGGCTCACACCCTACTTGTGCCTTCAAGTGTTTTTTGATTATATACTTATAGGTTCGAGTAGAGGGAAAAGATCACTTGGAGGGGGATATAGATATTGATTTATTAACTTGGTGACTAGAATCCATAGAGACATGAGTAGTTTTTTGTTACTTTTTCAATAGTACATTGGTTTATCAAGCCTTTTTTAACTATAGTATATTTATCCTTATGGATTATATTTTGTATCCAACAATAACTGGTCTCTTTTACTTTTAAATTGTTGGTGAAAACATCATTTCCACATCCACTATGTATAATCCAATGTTCTAGTTTGGATGGGGATCTGAATATCTTTTAGCAAATATTAGGTTAATTATAGGCTATCTGACTACTACTGTTACTATGCAAGAACATTTCAATGTATATCAAAGGATATAAAGCTTCATGTCTTGAATTCAATATGCATATTTGAAATCTATTTGGGACATAGGAGGAAGTTTTTATTGACTAAAGTTACATATCTCATCATAATAGACCTTATGTCTCTATGGGTTGTTGGGGAAAGTTGTCTTGTGGATTACTTTTGTCCATATACCTATTTCAATTTGGATAGATTGAAATTAAAATCTTGTGTGTGTACCTGTTGAGAAATTTTCACCTTGTTGTTCTGTTTTAGGGAAAATATAATGTATTCCTTTGTTGTTTGAAGATTTTTTGTAGCATTATTCCTCATAGAATAAATTCTAATAAAATATAGGATGAATTTGATGTCAAACCACATTGAGTATATCCTCTTGTGGACATGATTCTAGTTGAGGTGAATGCGAAAAAAATCAATGCATTGTGACATGAACCACCTATAGTTCCCATTTAGGCACTAGATATTGAGCCCCAAAAAGTTATTTTCATGATTAGTTCTCACGATTTCCTTCAATAGAATCCATAACGATTCTAGGGATCGAATGATCCTTAATAGGATGATGACTTGTTAAGAAGAATGGATAATTTGTTTTGGTTTTGGGGTCCCACAAATAAATAAATGTGAATCGTCCTTCCATTGTGATATAAGAACAATAATGATATGGTGAAACATTATGGAATGATCAAATAAGTAATGTGGATTATAGTGGAAAAACATCAAGGTTCATAACACTGACCAATTCTATATAGAGTCGATGCTGTTAGATGTGTCCATTGAGTTCTTAAAACTCAACATGGATGACAGGACCATGAATGTGTACGAAAATGTTTTTTAAGAGCTTGGGCATTTTGAACATGAGATATTATCAAATAATAAGAATAAGGATCAAAGGTTCGAGTTGGGACTTTTTAATGATATTTAATATTCTGATTTCATTCTATAGATACCTTTTTATGATGATGTATTTGATTAAGAACTTATAATGCCTTGATACCGCTCTTCAAGTCTCAGTTCATTGAAATTCCATGTAATTTTTTTTCTTATAAAATAAACTGAAAAATGAAACAAAAAATTAAAAAACTATGATTTTTCACAAGTCTAGGTTCAAGAGGATTAGAAAACACAATACATTTATCAGAGTAGAAACAATGGTAAAAAAACTGACCACTATTCTTCTTAATGGGATAACACCAAAGGTTATGAAACCCATTATTAAAATTCTATGATAACTTTGAAAAATCATTTAAAAACAATGGTTGATCAGTCAATTTCCTAGTAAAGGGTTTTGAATTTTCTAAAATACATTTTAGAATATTATTTCGTTGAAATAACTTGAGAAATGAATCTAAGATTACATTAGTAATTAAAATAGAAATACAAATGGAAATATCCTTTGAAAACAAAATTGAAATTACTTACATTTAAAATAATATTCCACATTGGAAATTACATTCATAAGAAATTTCATTAAATATAATCTAGTAATTTTTTGGATAACACTAAACATGATTTTGAAAACAAAATATTGTGACTTGTGGAAACTGGTTTAATCATTATTTACATATAAATACTATCAATGGTCCATTTAATTTTGGAAACATGTCACTGTATTAAAATAAACATTCATATTTATAATTATATATATATTTTTCTAAATACATAAATATATGATCATCCATTGTATACCACATTCAATTTTCGTTCTAACCAAAACCCTTTCTATATAGTTGTTGCATAAACATTCATTTCCACATACATTTATGAAATACAGGTTTACATATTGCTATAACATAAACCATTTTAATATCCAAATTTTAAATAAAAAATTCCAATGACATACTTGTTTCATTGATTTATGCATGAAATAATGTATAAAGTAATAGTAGTATCAAATATATAATTTGTGTCTTCATAAAAAATCATAAGCAATAGATAATTATGTGTCTCACCCAAAATTTCTAATGTAGCACATTAATTATATATTCATCACCTGCATTGATATATTTATATATATATATAAGTAAATAATTTTTTGAAGATAATAACGATATATATATATATATATATAGACACACACACATAATTAGAAGTCTATATTTAATGTAGAATAAATCATTTTCTCATTTTTATATGTATCAATAATATGTATCATCCACCCATGTTTTAATCAAAATGTGAACATTATCACTTCAATATTCATATATATATATATATATCGAGAAAAAATAAAAAACAACCCAATAATATAATAACATGCATATTTAACTCATGAATTAAAATTTTTGACTTGGATTCTATATATAGTATAAACTGTGAAATAGAAATATAATGTCCGGATATAATACATATAGATATATATATATTGAGAAATATAAAGGTTTAAAAATTTAGAAATAAATTATTTTCATCCGAATAAATCACATTATCTTAAAACAAATTTAAATATAGTTTTCAATAAATATAATTACTCACAGAACCATAAATTGAAACACGAATTCATGAAAATATAATACATTTATTTTATATAGACATAAATCATTAAAGGAAAATATTTTGAATTCAGATAATAAATTTAAAATTGAAATAACCCCTTAATAATTAATTTTCAGTTTCTTCCAAATGTCATAACGATTTATTTTTTATAACACACACTCCAACACTATATTTAACAATCACTTCTCTCTATAAGAAACAATACAAACCAATATGAATCTCATAAAAATTAAATATGATAGGATGTGTTGAAAAAGGCAATTGAGGCACTTATTTATAGGTCTAAAAACTCGTAATATTTTATTTCAACTTTTCATAATTATTTATTTATTAGAATGGATGAAAATGATCAATTAAACATTAAATAGCAACAATATTCTATATAAAAAAATGCTTAAAACTATTATGACCTGTTCATATAGTATGATAGAGATATTTATTATTTTAAATGTCATGTAAAATTGTGTGCTGAAATTAATTGATAATGAAATTGAAATCATTTGATGAAAGATATATCAAATCATGCCCTAATTTTTATCAGACGAAAAAAAGAAGATTGTTTAAATTAATTTTATGAAAAATGGAAAATAATAGATAAAATTTAGATCAAATTAAATGTGAAGTTATGTTAATGATGAAAAAAAAATCAGAATAATAGATCAAATTAATACAGATGTTGAAAATCAATAATGTTACAAATAATGACATTGAATAGAAGGAATATGTAGACAAGTTGATGAAATAAAATAAATAAAAAATAATCAATACATTTTATATCATTCAGCTATGATTTTCGAACACATCACTACAAAAAAATAGTATTTATAACACAATAAAAAAAATATGAAAACATGATTCATAAATACAAAATATGATTAAATAAAACATACATAGAAAACTAGAGGTTGTGGGGTAGATCATCAAATATCTGGTAATTTTCCCCAAAATCCCATTCAGATTCATTATTCATCATATATCTAGAATCTGTCTCTGAATATGGATTCATCCTTGCATCTGAATATGAATACCCTAAACAAAAAACGAACTCCAATGACAATTCTCTGATTGAAACTATCAATGAACAAAAACCAACTTGCTAGACTCTCGATTGTTACTTACGAAGCCACGAGTTCAATCGTTGCTCAAACTAACTAAAGAAAAACCCTCACCATTTCCATAGCTCCCATAAAATCTCTCTATCAAACATTGAGACCCCTTAACACGAAATCAAATCCCTCATGCTAGACTCATACTCAACCCCTTAATCCGGATTCATTTCTATTAATTTTTACATTTGATTCATAATTTTTGTTACAAATCATTTATCATCGCTATATATATATATATCATTATCTATATATAATTAGGTATACATTCATATCATTATTCATTGTTCATATTTAATAATATTCTTTTAAATAATTACTATATGAAAAAAAATATTTATTTTATAATAAAGTTGAATAATATAAAACATTTCATAAGAATTCATATATTAATTTTATCAATAATTTTTAATTTTATTCATAAAATTTTAATACCTTTAATAATTTTAATAATTTTAATAAATAATTTTCTTTAATATTAAAAAAAGTAGTTTCATATCAAATTATAAAATAATCTATATGTCCAAATAATACTCATAATCAATTAAATAAAATCAATTTAAAAACAATTATTATTATTATTATTATTATTATTATTATTATTATTTAATATCATAATTAATGTAATTATAATATTTCTTTTAAAATAATCTTTCTTCTAAAATATTTATTACTAAAAATTTTATTCAAAAAATTATTTATCATATAATAAAATATATTTTTGTAATATCACCTTTAAGTGTATTTTTTATAAAAAAAATATATAATAAAATGAAACATCATGAAAACTATATATCACGAAAGTATAATTATTTAATATTATCTCTGTACGTAAACATGTATTTAAATAGTGATGTGTTGAAAAAAAATTAGATTAAACCTGAAAATTAACACAAAATAATGTAAAAAAAATTCATTTTGATTATATTAAATGACATATTTTTATATAAATATTTTATAAAATTATTTATTTATAATGTAATTAATTTTTTTAATTACTTAAAATATCATAGATGTCACATTAACCCCCACCAAAAGAATTGTTTCCACAAAATTCCTTTTGTCAGACTAAAAATAATTCTGAATTTCCATCTTCTAAATTAATAAATGTTGGAGATGGCAGCCTACTAGACTCAAAAACATCTAATATCCAATGTTTTCTAGAACCTTTCCCTGATTCAACATTAACAACTAGGTCCCAATGGCAGCACAAACACCCTTCCATAACATGGATGTCGGGTATTGTCTCGCTAGGTACCACCAGTTGCCACATAGACATGTGGTCCCCTGCATGGGTCCCACCCACATGGTTGAATGGGTCATCTAACTAATAAAATTCTACATAGGTCAAAACATTTCCTTTCTAGTGTGATTTTACATCATTCAAATACACCATGAGAAACATTCCTAGAAGGCCATATGTCTTGATCATTACTCCAATCTAAGAATGTTATACATTGGAGTTTTAATTAGGTAGAATCTTCAAAATGAAATTTGTACCATTTTGACAAGGGTAATATCATTTTTTCATTTAACCCTTTATCATTCGGGGGTCAAAAATTCACACCTCCCCCCTTATAGAATAACTCCCTCGTTGTGGGCCCAACATCTTAACCCAGTCAGTGCACCACACGTAAAGATGGGTCCTTCCTCTTAGACCAAATGTAACAATTGTGTCCTGGTTAGAGTACAAACACTCTGACTTATCATGGTTTTTGGGTCCTGGCATACCAGGTACAACTAGTTGCCCCGTAGACATGTTTTCCCCATCATGGGGCTCCCCTCATGGACGAACGGGTCATCTGACTAATGACCATTCCCACTGGACTACATGTTTCCTTTCTAATGTGATTTTTGCTAACCCACACACACCCTGCGAATATTTTCCCAAGGTCAGTCATCCTAATAAATAATCAAAACCAAAAATGCTTAATTCGAGAGAACTAATGAGCTAGGCTCCTGAAATGAATGGTTCACCATTTTGACATGAGGCATATCATATAGTCATTTAAACATTTCTCATTAGAAGGTGTTACATTCCCCATCCTATTGAAGAACGTACTCATTATGGGCCCGACATCTCAACCCAGGAAGTGCACCACATATACGGTTCAATTCCTCATCTTATACCAAATGCAACAACTGGGTCTCATGGATATCACAAACACCTCACCTTATCATTTTCATCTTATCCTGGCCTGCATGTTACCACCAGTTGCCCTGTAGAGACGTGGTCCCCACCATAGGGCCCACCCACATGCCCAAACATGTCATATTACTAATTTTTGTCCTCATATGCCAACTCTTGTCCATTAAAGTATGATTTTTTCTCACTCTCACACACCCTAAGAAACATCCCAAATGCTCACCCATTCGGATCACTACTCCAAGCCTAGAACTCGCTTAACTGTGGATTTTTAATCAGATAGGCTCCTGAAAAAGAAGTTGATCCTTGTTTACATGAGTCATATCATATAGTCAGTTGTTCCTTTATCATTCGATGGTTTCTGTGATCTTCTTTCTCTCCTATTTGTACAAGGAATTAATATAATTGAAAGTGGAAGCATGATGACTCTGCTAGTTTTTTATCGATGAATGTGTATTTTTAAAACCCCTTCATCATCTAGAATTTTTCATTCAATGTATTACCATTGTAGTAATCCAAGACTTTTAAAGAGGGTTTTTGTTGTAGAACCCAATAATTTTAGCTCAAGTAGATGACCATGTCACTTGTAAGAGATATTCTATTTTTATTCAAATCGGCATAATGGAACAAGATCATATACACCTTTTAAAACACTTTCATGATCTGATCCTTCACATGAAAAAGGGTTCAATACATATAAATCTAGAATGAAGGTTCTTCACATCCTAATAGAGTCTCTAGAGGATTTAGATACTGATACAACGACTATGAGAGGTACCATCAATATAGAATCATTAGTAGTGACATCAATATGCGATAATGGTGCCTCTCATTTCATTATTTCATTCTTTATAATAAATCTACTAAATCATTCTATGGATATTTTATCTTGTGAATGGAATATTAATACACCCATTGGTACGAAGAGGGAGAAGGGTATCCATAAACCCACTTCTTTTTTCAATAAAATAGATGTTGATATATTTTGGACATTTCTCATTCTCAACATGAAATATCATTATGTCATTTTCTGTATGGATCAGATCATTTATAATAAATCATGGATTTATTTTTATCATTGAAGGGTCACCATTACTACACCTTTTGGTGAGTGTCATGACTTCGAATGTTTAAGGGACCAATTTTTGATTAGAATATGATTTTCTTATACAATTTTTTCGAATGTGATATGTGTGCTTTCCTTTAATATGGAGTGGGAATATATTAGTTGTGATCTACCTCTAGTCTTTGTCGATTTTTTTGACATGTTTCCCAATGATATCTCTTCTTTTCACCCAATAAGGGAAGTTCATTTTTATATTGATTTATTTCCTTCAAGTCAACCATTTTCTTTTACCTATTTTCATATGGAACATAACGAAATGAATGTATTGAAGTCCTAGTTGGATGAACTTCTTGATAAAATCAATATACACTAGATTGTGTCTCCATGGGCTATGCTGGATATCTTTATTAAGAATTATGATTGATCCCTTTGCCTATGTGTTGATTATTGAAAAGTCAATCAAGTTACTATAAAGTAATTTTTTTTCTACATATTAATGATAAATTTGGTTAGTTGATAATGGAAAAATTGATATCGTTGCCCGATCATTTATCTGATTACCATCAATTGTGGATAATGGATTCTAACATCCAATAAATTAATTTCGAATTATATACGATCATTTTGAGTACTTCCATTTTTAACTACTACAAAACTCGTGTTAAGAGTGTATGTATTTATCAGTGTTACAAAAAATAACAGATACATGGAACCTTTTTCAGTGCTAATGAAAATAATGATAAAATGAACCCATTATCATCACTTCTTGGCACTCATAAAGGGTACATTTGAACAACACATTATTTTAAGTACAATTAATGTGTACCCTTTATTATGGATTTATTTATAGAGCTGGTAAATGTTATATTTTATTAATGATATAATTTTGGAATGCATAACTGATACTTTTATCATCACATTTTAAGCACTGATATAGGTACAAATAAATAAAATGAAATAATTAAATTAAAAATTAAAAATAAAAATGAGTTTTTTAAAATGATATTACAAAACATTTAAATAAATAAATATTGATAATAATGATTAAATTGGTTATAATATATATAAATAATAAATAATAATAAAATGAATGTGTATAATATAAAGATCATAATTAAAATTAAACAATTTAAAATTAAATATGTGTTAATTGAAAAAAACTAGTAAACATTTTATAAATTAGATGATTATTGAAAATGTTAAAAAATAGTATATATGAAATATATTGATATATATATATTAATGAATAAAAATATTATTTAGGTTTAAAAAACTAAATAGGTGCTATATTTAGTGAATAGTGTTTTATAATTAAATGTTAATATGAATTGAAAATACTAAATAATTTCTTAGATTAATTGACATATAATTGATTGTTGTTTGATTTTTAAATTTTACATAGTTCAAATGGGTGTTATATTGATGTCACATAAACCTAATTAATGATCTTTTATATATAATGCCCACAAAAAATATATCCATTTATTCAATTTCATTAATGTTTACTCATTTTTAATTTACTCAATTCGACTCATTTTTAACAGACATGAACTTAAAATTATATATTCAATAAAAGTATTAAAAATTTATTTGTAAAAAAATATTTGTAAAAAATAACTGTAAATAAAAATAAAAATATATATATATATACTATGTATTAAAAATTATATATTTAAATTTATAAATAAATAAATATTTTTTAACATTAATTAAATTTTTTTAAATAAATAAACATATAAATTTTAAAAATTATTAATTTTATAATAAATTTACTTAAATAATGTATATATTTAAAATATTTATTTATATATATATTTATTATATATATATTAATATATTTATATAAATATATATAATTATATAGTTATTAATTTTTTAAAAATATTTATACAAATATAAATCAAGTATTATATATTTAACTAATTATATAATTATAATGAATATATTCAAAATTGAATATATTTACTATATTTATATATATATATATATCGATTAAGTATATATAAATAATTTTTATTTATAAATATAATTATATTTCATTTATCAGCGATTAAGTACAATGCTCTAATAAAATATATCGTTATTTACTCTATTTTTAGTATGGATAAAAATGATGATATATGAGTTGTTTTTTACCATTGATAAAGACCATCATATATCAACACTAAAAAATCCATGATAAATATTAGTTTTATCAGCTCTCAAATAATATGCACTAATAAATTTTTCCAGATATAATTTATAAAACATAAAATTTAGAGAACTCATCAATATATGAAAATATTTCTATAGAATCCACCGATTGATGACGCTCCTCCTATGTTAATTGAAGATCAAATTAAACAAAACCACTGCATCCAGTTTCTCAAACATCATAATGGATATTGTGTTCTATTGTAGTAAGGTTTTGTGAAGAAAACATAATGATATGGATATGTGGGTATCTTATTTTTTTAAACCTATTAAGTTATGCCTCTATTTTCCTTATTTGGTTCCAGTTTTCTTTCTGTATTTCCCGTTTCGATATCTGGATCCATGGGTTTTTTATTTTTCTTTATATAATTTTATTTCTTCTCTGGTTGTTGTATATTGTTTTGATATTCATTATGCTCTGTTGATTTCATAACTACTATTTTAGATATATAATTTTGGAAATTTTAAATTTTATTCATAAATTAATATGATTTTCATTCTACATATTTACCCCATCTTGTTCCACATGAATAATTTTTATCATTCATTTGATGTCATTGTGAATCGCCTCTAGTCAATTGAAAAAAAATTTATAAAATTATTTATTACCTATATAAATACTGATTTTTATGGATATAAAACCAATAAAAAAACAATAAAATTGGTTTAGAAACCCAATAATTTGTCTGATGATGGCGGGAAGTAGCAACATAAGATGATTTTATGCAATTCATATAAAATAATATATATTTATATATAATTTATATTAAATATATATATACATGATTAAATTTGTACGGGATAGACGTTGTGAGGGTTGGTGTGTTTTCCTACTTTGTTTCTGATATATCTAGTTGTTTTGTATTATTTCATTATGTAAACTTCATTATGGGCCTCTCTATAATCTAATAGATGTGTCCATGCAAATTAGGTTTCCTCCATAGAATCCATAGTTTTTTGAATCATTTTTTCCAAAAAAATAAAATCGAAATTTTCAAAATTCTATATATAAGAAATTATTTTTGGGAATTCATCATTATGGGTCAATATATGAAATTTAGGTCAATATATACATTTAATTAAGAATAATATATTTATACATAAATTACGAATAATTTTTTTTACCTAATGTTACTTATAAAATTATAAAATTATGTAACTCTATATATATAAATTTTAAATAACACATCCTTCCAAAATATAAATATTTATATTATATAAACAATTACCCAAAATATTGAAAACTTCAAAATAATATTATTTACAAAATATTATTAACATTATATGTTAGTTTCATTAGAAAAAAATTATTATATATATACAGACATTATATAACATATTTTATATTTAAATAAATTTAAATATGATAAATAATACATACATAAATATATTTATATATTTATATGGAAATAAATTTAATAATAACATACATATATTTATATGAAATATATATATAATATTTAGCTAGATTCACTTATATTATAATTGTATTGAAATATTTATTCAATGGTGTGCACCTTAGCTTGCCTTGGCATGAGGCGAAGCATAGCCCCCCTGGTTTGCCTCCCCACAAGTGAGGTGGTGCAACCTCACCAAGGTATGGAAATGGTGCATGCCTCATACCCCAAGTCAAGTAGCATGGAATATCCATGCACAATAAAGGTTCATTAAGGGGTTAAAAATTTTTGGTAGAAGCAATCATGGAAATCATGTGTAGGGTACATGAGATCACTTTTGGTTGAATGGAGGAAAATATTGGGTATATTCGTTTGTGGAAATCATGGCTCTTTGAAACCCCATTGCGCACCAACACACCTAAAGAACACATTTGTCAGAAGCCAGTTAAATACCACCATTGTGATCTCCTACAAGAGAAAAAGAATGTATGACTATCTCTGTGGAAATGGAAACTTGCAATCAAAATAGAAAAATAATGATCAAAAAATAAATAAAATATAATAAATATTAATATTTATAAAAAATAATAAATATTTATATAATAATAATTATATCAAAAAATATATATAAATATTTATATTTCTGTTCATGTGCCTTAGTTGCTCCTCATGGTACGCCATGTTCCACATCCCAAAGTGGAATTTGTGCCTTATTGTGTTATGCACCATTGAAAACACAGGTATCGATGAATAGTGACATATATTTTTTATATTTCTATGATGGAATGAGTGAAACCCATTTACAATTATTACCAATCATGGTAAGTGTGAACGGTGAACATGTATCAATCATCCTCTTTATCCAATCATATATAACCATGCTATTTTTTAAATAAAATTAAGCATATTAAAAAACCTAGTTTTCTCAAAAAACATTATTAAAAATGCATTAACCAATTTTTTTTATTAATTTTGTATTCATATCCATATGGATACATTCCAGGATATAAGTGAATATAATTCATCATTAACTATACCTCTAGATAAATTGAAAAATAAATATTTCACTATCATAAACTAATTTCCTAAAATTACACTATAGCCACAAACACACATCATGCTATAAAACACTACAATTATGTATTAGATTATTCCCGATCTACCCTCTATATATGATTCTTTCCCTTAACTTTATATTTTCACTATTTATGTGCATCTTTTCTATCCAAGGATTTGATGCAAATGGAGCCATTGAGTTTATGAATAGTTCCAATAGTGTAATTATCACAAATGGGAGGCATTTCTCTTTTTAGATTACACAATGACATAAATTTATTCATCTTTATCAACATAATATCATAAAATGTTATTATGACATTTTGATTATTTGAGACTTTTCCCCCATATCTGTTATGTTTCATATAATACTTTGAGAATTATTCACCCAATGGATGACTAAATCATAGATTCTATGAAGAAAAAAATGTGATCATCTAGAAGAGAGAGAGAGGACATGTGTCAATCCAAAAAAATGAATGATAAACATTTAAGAGATGAGTTAATGAAAATTTCAAGGGCACTTCATTGGGTTCTCAAAAATGGGAAATCACTCCGATCAATGTGAATTAAAACATTAGAAGTATTTAGTTAGTGAATGCCACCATTTTTACCATATAATTATAGAGAAAATATCCACACAGTAATAGAAAAGAAAGAATGATGGGAATTAAATAAATGGAAAGGGTGTAGAAGGAAGAATCAGAATATGAAACTGTATTGTTGCATAACCAGAGGGAATTGGGTTTCTACACTGCAATTTCATTTGATGATTATACATTAAAAAATTAATTTTTTTGTTTGATGAGTATGCATATTTAATGATTAATTAAATTCGTTTAGTCCTCAAATTTAAACACTTTGATCAGAATAAAAATTTAAAAGAGAATAGGTTTATGATTTTTTATAATTTTATTTCAATAAATCATTTTCAAAATTTTTTATTTTATTTTAATAATATAGAGGGTTTTCTATTGTTGAAAAATATTTTAATGGAGGAATTCACTTTATTCACGCATAGGGAAGCGATCCATAAGTCATTTGAGATGTGTAGGAATCTACTGAAAATAAATTCGACGCACATTGTGTCCACTACGACTCAAGGATTCTATTATCACTTTAAAATTTATAGTAATGTTTGAAAAAAATCACTCCCTGAAAACAATGATAATTCACTATTATTTTATATATAATATAGCAAAGTAATTCATAACACCTTTTTTATGTGTAGGAATCTGTTTCATGTCAACATGATTCTCGATTTGATAGGTATAGGTCAAAATGGGTGTTTCCTATTTAGAAGGACATTTTATTAAAAAAACAAGTAACATAATCCAAATTGAATATTTTCTATTTATTTACTACTGTAAAAGATCGAAAAGGGAATTTATTAAATATAAAAAATTTCTTTTCAATAAAAAAATTGAATTTAAAAACTTTAAAATAATGCAACTATCATGTTTTGATGCATGATTTAATGTATGTTTCGTTCTATTGAATTATTCTTCAAAATGTATGCCATACATTAAACATAATCGTCTTATTTTTAAATACATATATAGTAATGTTGTAAACCCAAATAAGTATCACATCATGAATATGGATATTATTGTCATATTTTGGGAATTAGATATGATAATGCCACCATTTTTCATGCCATTGTATGAAGAGAAATGAGTCTACCTCTGCTCAATCATATATGTAATAATTATATTGGCATTGTAAAATCATTGTCCATATAACTATTGTATTGTTTCATATTTATGTTTAATTTAATTTATTTTATTATCACTCTCATAATAATTTTTTTCTTATGTAGGTTGTTTATTTTGTTCAATTTTGTCTGTTATATTTATCTCTCATGCCATTTTACACCAAAACAACCACACAATTATTCTCCATAAATAATATTTCACCCCTTTATGTTCTATTTACCACTTCCATTAATGTTCTCTCCACTACCATTGTAGGATGAGGAATAATGTTTCCCCTACTCAATTACACAGGTAATATAGATGTTTTCACAATGAAATCATTGTCCATTGAAATAAAGTATCTTTTAATATTAATGATTAATATAATTTTATTTTGTATTACACACATAATAAATGTATTCATATATAGGTGTATTGTTTTATTGATCTGGGGAGATATGTCCATCATTCACATCGTTCTGCACCAAAATGTCCATAAAAAAACTTCTTCCACAAAATATTTTCACCCTTGTAGTGTCTGATTAATGACTTTTATTCATGTTCTCTCAAATTTCATTACAATAAGATACACTCCACAATATTAAATCAATTACATGTGTAATAAAGTTGGTTGAATATTAAATTCATTGTACATAGAAAAGATTTATTGATTCATATTTATGATTAATTTATTTCATTTTATTATTAATCACATAATAATTGTTTTTTTGTACAAGAGGATTATTTTGTTTGTGTTGGGTTGCTCTATCCATCATTCATTTCATTCTACACGAAATCATCCACATACTAATTATCCCTCAAAAACATTTACCCCAATTATTTTTTACATTTATATCATTCCTTAACATTCTCTACATTGCTTTCAAGGGAGTAAAACCTCTCCCCCTCTACTGAATAATTGTGGTTGTCCTGATGTTTTCAATTTTATGTTATTATCCATAGAATTAATGTAATGTTTCATATTTATTTTTAATTTATTTTTTTATTAATAATAAAATAATAATTGTATTATTATAATGGTGGATTATTTTTTTGAGTTGAATTTTTTTGTTTGAATCTACTCTTGTAGTGTTGACAGATTAATAAAGAAAGTCAATGTAAATCATGTTGACAATGACAGTTATGATTTTTTTAAAATATTGGACTTATAGGAATTTTCTGCACCACAATCTAACACATGATGTGAATGGTATGACTCCATGTACTTATTTCTATTTGAAATTTATAATAATTTTAATTGAAAAGAAAATTGTCTTAATGTGTTTTTTATCATTTTGAAATTGTCACATGACATTGAAAAGACTCACTCACTGAAAACCAAGAAAATCCTATCAGTTTTCTTTTTAATTTAGGGAATCATTTCATAAATTTTTTTTATGTGTAGGAATCTATCTCCGGTAAAAATGATAATTGATGTGATCCATATGAGACAAATTGAATGTTTTATGAATAAAATGTAATATTTTTAAAAATGATGAGTGAACAAATCAATCCTGAGAAAACACCTTTATATTTTATTGAATCTTTTTGAAAATTAATCCATAACTAATTCAGAACATGTAACAATCATCCACACCTCAATATGATGCATGGTTTCCATGGAATGACTCTATTTGACTGTTTATTTAAAATTGACATAAATTTCAGGAAAATAAAAACAAATTTCCCTACTCAAAGCCATACAAACACATTCATATGGATTTTATAAATTACAAAAATGACCTATATGTGATTTTAGACGTGCATGAATCAGTTGTATCTCAATATGATGCACAGTGCTACCGATATTTCACCAAATGAGTGTTTTTATTTAAAATTGTGATCATTTTTAGTATAATTGAATATTGGCTATCTCAATACCACGAAAAATCAATGTAATTGTTTAAATACTTAATGATAATGAACCATAACTCATTTTTGATGTGTAGGAATCAGTTGCACCAAAATATGATACACAATGTGTTTAGTATAAGTTATTATTAATATTTCAATATATTTATGGAATTGATGTAAAAATTAAAAATACATACATAAAAATAAGAAAAAGCAATACGATTGTTTTCATAATTGAGGGAAATCATCCAGATATCATTTTGGAGGTGTTGGAAATAACCGCACCTTAATATTATAAATGATGTGACTAGTATGACACCAAGGGAATCATTTTAAATTTAAATAAATATTTGTTAATAAAAAATACAATCTACTAAAAATTGAATAGACAAAATAATATTTTTTTGATTCATTAGTACAATGATCCATATGAGATTTGAGACATTCATGAATAATGCAGACCTCATTCTGATGCACAATTCAACCAATATGGCTCCAAGTACATGTTTATAATTAAAATTGAGATCAATATTACCTAAAAGGCCCACCAACCAACACAAAACATGGAAATAATTTGAATTGTTTAAATAGTTTATTAAAATTATCCAAAAGTCGTTTATGTTGTATAAAAATCAGCTGCACCTCAATCATGTTCACAATGTTTTCAGTATGAGTCAAAGAGTATGTTTCATTTTTAAAATGACATTGTAGTAAAAAAAGACAACTCATGTAAAAAAAACCAAAGAAACACATACATATTTTTTTATATGTTTTTATAAATATCAATATTTCATATGGGATGCGTAGGAATCATCTCATTCTTAATCTGTCATACGATGTAAACGATACGACTCAAAGTGCTTATTATTATTTAAAATTGTCATCGATTTTAGTAAAATTGACAACTTTCCTACTCAAAACTAAGCCAATACATTTTTTTATTTTGATACATTACAAATATAATAGATAATCCATCTTATGACATGTATGATTTAGCCACACCTCCATCTGATACACGATGAGACAAGTATGACTCAAATTGTACATTATCATTTTAAAATCGACATTTGAGTTCAAAAGAGTGTCCTTCACTAAAAAACAATCAAATATACTTAGAAATTCTTTATTATTTGGAAAAATGTTTCATATGTCATTTTTTATGTGTAGGAATCAGTTTCACATAAAACTGATACACAATATGAACAATAAGAGTCAATAGTTTGTGTTTCCAGTTTAAAACTTAAATTTTATAAAAAAGACGACTAACATACTCAAAACTAATAAAACACATTCATATTATTTTTATTATTTTGGAAAATTAACCATAATTCATTTGATAATTATTTTTTAATTAGTTTTACCTTAATTAGAGCATAGTCTGACCGGTGTGACTCCATGTGCCTCATTTTTTAAAAATTATCAATAATTTTAAAAAAATTAAATCTTTTGTTAATTAATTTTTATATATTATTAAAATAATAAAAAAAATCCTTTAATATTGTTATCATTTTATTGACTCTGTGTTTTTTCTCAGTAATAAAATTTTAATGGTCTCGACGAAAATTTAAAGGATCATTGATGATTTTGAATTTATGTAATAATATTTATTTATGTAATTGTATAATCCATAGTTTGAAACATATATAAGTTTGTATTTTTTCTATTATATTTATTAAAAATTTCATTTCAATTAAATAATGTATCAGGACTTTTTTTTATCTAGTTTGATTCTACTGTTGTGGTGTCTTATTACCACACACTTTAGTGTTGCTACAATGTGGTCTTACAACACGCTCTAGATTATACCTTTATCAATTCATTTAAAAGCACTAATAATGTCCACATTTATCAGCATTTTTAATTTCACTAATAATGGTGTACTTTATTTGAACTAATAGAAGCACATACAAAAATAAATTTTTCCATGATTTAATATTTGATGATATGGGTATACATTATCAGTGATTTTGTATGCACTAATAAAACACACTTTATCAACAATTTTGAAAAAATGATATATTGTTTTTTAGTAGTTCTAAATTAATGTGATCATCAATGATTATATTATGAAATCTTTATAAATCACTGATAAAGGCCCCATTTATCCGTGATTTTTTTATCACTTATAATGGACCCCTTTATCAACACATTATCAACACTGATAAATGACTAGGGTTTTAAACCTGGCTGATGAAGTAATCACATTTCTAGCACTAAAAGCCCATTTTTAGAACTATTAATGGATTTTTTAGTGACTCATATCCTAACCCATTCTCATGCAATTTTCATGGATTTTAGGAATTTGATTTTTAATGTGTAAATCAATTTCTTTTTTGTAGTCATTTTGGATGAAATCATCATTTACACGATGTCTGAGGAGGATATGGTGCATCATCTAAGTAGAGTTTAAGGTTTACTGAGAAATCACCCTCTTTATGCCATGCTTTTAAAATGAGATATCTAGATCTCGAATGTTTATTCATTGTGACACATGGAATCAGAACTAGGAATAACAGTTTATCCTAAGAAGGTGAAGGTAGTTATTACTTTTGAGAAACCATAAAATGTCTTTGTGATTTAAAACATCAGGGGAATAGATTGATTTTATCACTATTACATGATGGAATTCTCGATGATGGAATCATATATGACTGCACTATCTTGGAAGGTAGTAATGTTTACTTAAAATGATAAATTTGTTTATTCTTTTGATGAAATAAAATTTAAATCCACTACTTCACCATTGTTTTCGCTTCTAAATGGAGAGTAAGGATATGATGAATTTCTATTAAAAAAATCTTTTGATGGAATTTTTATGACCACAATGTGTCGTCATGAATTTCATGATTATATCTGGATATTTCTGTTATACATTATTTTTATAATTTTTATTGATATTAAGATACATTGTTCATTGTGTTTTGTGTTTTTGGGGTTCCCTACTAAGTATTTTTATTCTCATTCATACTTTCG
This sequence comes from Viscum album, assembly GCA_963277665.1. NCBI lineage: Eukaryota > Viridiplantae > Streptophyta > Magnoliopsida > Santalales > Viscaceae > Viscum > Viscum album. Next base: position 695,482,986 of record OY728152.1, read on the forward strand.
GTTTTCCCGTACATGTCATGTCTTATAAGATGATATCAAATTGGGATTCATCCTAGGAGGATAAGGAGTGGGTGGAGCATAGAATGACCTTTTTAGAATGAGGTGGTTTTTTGGAGACTTAATTTGACATTAGTACTATCCTATAAACAAGGTGTTACTGTTTCTAGTTATTGGGTTGGGTGGTGTTTTACACCTCTTTTACTTTTTGGACATTACTATCGTTTCCTATTATGGGATCATAGATTCATTCATTAATTATTTTTATTTTTTAACATTTAATAATTTTTTATGATTGGATATATTTTCATGTGTATGGGTATTTTGGGCTAATACCTACCATTTATTGGATATTCATACTCAGAACTCCTCTTGAGCCACAATCCTATTTGAGGTGGATGTGGGGTAGTCTTCAGTTGGATATTGGGGAGTTGGGTAATGAAATGTTTTCCTTATCACCCTTCAAAAATATTGGGATCCAATAAATAAGAAATATTATCACTAAATTTGAAAATTGAACTTACCAATAACCTCTAAAACAACAGGATATAGTTTTAATCGATGCATACCAAATTTTTTAATACATTCATTCTATAATATCATAAAACATTAAAAACCACTAATTACAAACTAAATTATTATAAACATGCATGATTTTATATTCCATAAATAAAACATTGAATATGTGAAATATTCCACACAAAAAAATGTTGTTTACTCCATAATGATAGCATGGGAAACTTTTTCACAATAAAATGTTAACCAGTTCCAATGTAGTAAGTACCATACTTTTTACCTTCACCATATCAATAATCTCTATATCCCATCATCATTTTCTCAACACCATGAAAATATTAAGATTTATATTTCCCTCTATCATGTGTTTTACTAGAAGATCATCATTACAATGAATAAATTTTCATGGTTATCAGTACTATTTAATATACACATTAAAATCCTTACGAAAAATGTACAATAATAAAATCCTAATAAATTTCATAATTCTTACCACCATGTTGTCATTGATAAAATACTCAAATAACAGAATTATGAAATCCAAACACAAAAATATTAATCACTCTTCTTCTTCTGTTGTATAACTGAATATTAACTTGATGAATTTAATTCTCATCAGGAATATTTCATGGATACATGAGACATTAATTTGTGTTTCTCCCTATCTCTATACAGTAAAACCATTTTACATTGGAGTATTTTTCCTTATTGTTGTTTTCACATGCTCATTCTTCATTTTATATAATCTTGTAGAAATATACCATTTAATTTAATAAAGTACAATGGTTATTCTTTTATTAATTTTCTCATGTAGGATAAAACATCTTTTTGTTTTACCATATGTCCAAATTTTTCCTCCATCCACATATTATATTTTTCCCTTTGAAAGCATTATACATAGATAATTATTCTTCTTCCTTTTTAGAATGTTATAGTACGCCCTCATTTAATGAGATTCTATGGGGGGCTAGTTAAATTTAAAAAATTGGATTAAACCCATCAATGAAATGATTATTATTAATCTTCGGATTACATTCATTGATGTCTTTCCCATTCCTTAAACTAGGATCCATTTATACAAAGTGGAATATAATAGATTATTATAGATTATTGTACAACACCAATACTAGTGAAATGATTAATTCATAACAAAAATCTAAAAATTTACATTCTTATTATCAAAAACACTTTTAAGAAGAAATGTTATAAACCAAAAAGTCAACCCTTGAGAAACATTAATAAAAAGCACAAAATTATTAAATGATAACTTATGCCAATTGAAAACAGTCTCCCTAAATATTTTCAATGATAGGTCATTTACAAATATATCTTGACCTTATTTTATAAGGTAGATAAAGTGATACAATAATTTATCCCATGTTTTAATGTACCCCTCATTATTGATCACAACATTATTGAATAATATTATTATTATAAGAACGTTATTTTCAATTCATCATCACTGATAATGATTGACATCCAAATGTAGCGATATTTTTGTCATTTAATTTGATTCATACATTTTTTCATTAATCCCGATAAACTCGTCTAATATTTTTACCACTGAATGCATAAGAAATTCCATTGTTTCCTAAAAATTTCACTTCCATCCCATTGTTTTTCAGTCATAACACCCCCAAATAGAACTTCCCCATGATCTGCAGCCTCAGTCTGATAAGAAAATAATAAATCCTTGGTATAACCATCCATTATCTTGGATATCATCTTTTTGAGGGTTTTTATCTCCATTGGTATGCATAAATAGATATAGTACATTCAACCATTCCAATTTTCTCTAAGACCCTTCATCATAATCAGGATGGAATCCCTCTACCATGATGCATGTCACCACTCACACCAGAGAAAATATAATAAGACTCATTTCTCAACTCACCCCCTGGCCTCCATATTCAATAATTAATTTCTCTTCCTATGTTGCATCATAATTACGTCCCCTCCCATCACACTCCAATCCATTGAATTTATTTCCAAGGATTATAATTAGAAATTCCATTCTCTTTCTTGACCTTTTTAGTAAACCAAACAATATAGACGAGTCCTGACCCATGACACACAGTGTAAGACCCTCTATATCTAAATTAGTAACCATTTTATGGAATTTCATAGACATAGTATCTTTGGAAAAATTTCTTCCAGTGGTTCTATACCCTAAAAAAAATCTAAATATGATGTAGCCTTCAGAGGCCTTGCACCTTCCTCAAAATTCATTTGTGTTTCTAATTAATGGATGATTGTACTACAAGATCAGAAATACCGAATATAGGATCCCTCAATTAAATGTAATAATAAATATAAAAAAACAACAAGAGCACATACCTTAGTAGTACTGACTGGTCCTTTTATTATAGACACAATATCCACATTTACAACCTCTGGTGTTTCATTAGATTGACACTATACATGTCATGTTGTGCTCTTTGGGATGCTAGATAATCTTCCATTGGTGTAAGAACCTGGTTCTTCCTTAGAGGTATGAGTTTGTTTATTTATTTTTTCCATTATGTTGTTCTTGGTAAAAAACAAAAAGAAGACATGAACTGGAATCATTAATATCCAAGGGCCTAACATAGGGGTACGTGTCATGTAATAGTACATACATGCCATGTAGTTTGGCCATGAATAATGGGAATACATGTTCTATAGTCATGTTTGTATGAAATAGTGTAAAAACTAACTACATGCCATTTACATCTTAGTACACACTGTGTAGTCATATCGGCCGGCCCTGGAAAGTGAGTCGGAAAAATTTTTCTACCAAATGAATAGTTAAATTATATACATGTTGTGTATATGTAATTAAACACTGTGTATTTTTTTTTTCTTAAAACATGTAGTATCCTATTTATTCTATAGATTGGACAATGAGCTCGCTATGGGAACTCATGAGGCGTGTCAGAACTTCAATCTCTTCCCAGTTGATCATCTAAACTCAGTATCAATCACCATTAGTCTCGTTTAAACCCGATCGGTGAGGGATCGATTAATCATGATTTGTTCACTGTAATTTCAATTTTCAATGTAGTTATTAAATATTGATTGAATATCCTCATTTTTTAGATCTCTACCATTCTAGCTTGAATTGCATGTCGAGGCCGGATGAGGAGAGTCATAACATGATGATGTCAGTTGTATTTTGAAAATTTTTTAATTTCATTTTGTTTATATGTTCTGTTTTTTCCATACGCCCATGTTTATGTTTTCCCTTTATTGATCCATTGACCCATGTTAATGCCTAAAATTTTTAGGAGATTAATTATACTATTTGATTCAAGTGTAGACCACTTGTTTTGATTAAGGGCCACCCCTCATGGGAATTTCCCTTAGATAAATATTTTTTGTCTTTTTGGCATAACATTAACGTGGTCATGTCAATTTTTTTATTTGTAGTTTGAAATGAATTGGTTTAATAAATTATTAGCATTTTAAATTGATTATATGTCGGTCTTGGTATTGTAATGTAATTGATAGTAGTGGACCCTATTTTCATTTCATTCATAGAACATGTGACATGATGCATCATTATGATATTATATGCATTTGGGTAATCTTTTCGTTTTAGTATTCTGTTGCTTAAATCAGTTTCATGATTAATATTGCTTCCGCTATTGTTATTATTTGTTCTGATTTCATATAATCTTCTAATGATGGAATAGTTTTACCACAATTAAACCCTAGGCCCCAACAGCTAGTCGATATCCACTAGTGTTTGGGTAAATGAACTTGGGAAAATTTTTCCAAACAAGTACGGGAAAACATTTTGGGGCTTTTGGATCCAGGACATTACAAATTTGTATCAGAGAAGACTCTTTTATTATTTTTTTACTATTTTTCAATGATAAAAATGTTATAATTTTTTTAATTAGTTGTTTCGGGGATTTTCTACCCCGTGTAAAGGGAAAATTATAATTGCCTTGATATATATTGTACTTTGGGATTTTTTTAAAACTGATATTATTGGGGTTTTTTTTGTTGCAACCTGATGAGATGAGGGTATGAATCACATACCCACTTGATAGAATCACATTGCAAGAATTATGAAATTAAATCTAGGATTAATTATATATTTCATGTTTTTGAGAAAAATGCCATGCTTGAAATTCATGTTGTTGTGATAGTACATTAATAGATATGCCTACTGTTGGGATTGGTGTATTGGTATGTGATATGGTTCGAATTGGATGGTTTCCAAATTTTTATCGTTAATGTTTATTGGCCATCTTTAAACGGAATTTGGTGGATCATTATTCAACATTTTTGTATAGAAATTTATTTAGATATGTTATACATGGGTTCCAAAAAATGATTTGAGTGTAGTATGGGATTCATTGATAAGAATTTGGCATACAACTACATGGTTTTTCTAATGAATAGGGGTATCCTATGAAATCAATAGAATCTGTCATAAAAAACCAAGTATTCATAGCATTTATTTTAGCCTTAAATAATGTTTGTTTTTCCTATTTGGGGGAGATGTTTTTCCATTTTTTTAGAAGAACGCAGTGTGGAATATATGACTATGTAAGGGTTCGTGTTTGAACAAACAGGCTATGGAGTTTTGATTAGAACACACCATGTAGATTTGGTACATGCCATGTAGCCTACCCAGACAGAACCCATGTGGCCCTAACCTTGTAGAATTACATGGCCAGGATAACCAACTTCTATACAGATAGTCCAAATGTGGAACACGACATTTAACTGGGGTTGATACACACCCTTTTCGGAGAAGGAACATAACCATGTGATAGATTAAGGGTACACACTGTGTAGTATTTGTACACGCCATGTTGTCCCTTTTTTCAAACTCACAGGGTCTTTTCATGTCCAGTTTTGGAGCGCCTAATAGAACATACTTCATTATGATATAGAACTAAGACATTTTCTTGATAGAGTCATGTCATTCCACCATGATGACCACATACATTATGCCAAATTACCGGTGAGGATCATACTCCATAAATGGAAGGACATGGGATACCGATGAACCCTCCATTTGTATTACCTGCAACCCCATTTGTTATAATGGATGCCGATGCCGATGAACAGTTCCATGAATTCTCTTTGAGGTTCATGTAGACCTTTCATGGATCACATTAGGATGACACATCTATGGAAGATATGACACATATATTCTAGAATTAGCATCCGCCTAATTTTTTTTCGGATGGTGGAACACATGCTACACAATCTTGGATGGAATCAGTGATGTTAATCTCTGAGAATTTGGATACACCTATCAATTGGACCGTCAAGATCGCAACGTATATGTTTGGTGATTCTTCCAAGAGATGGTTCAGTGTTATCATTATGGTAGGGAATCATTGGTATATGAAATAGGATGACATTCATGCATCATTATATGATTACTATTTTCCTGAGATGCTAAGGGACGTCCAAGCCTATGAGTTCATTCACCTGGAGCAGGGAACACTGTCAGTTATAAACTATTATTAAATGTTTATTGAGATTTAGTGATTCACACTTATTCAGATGGTGATGAAATATAGAAAATTATACGATTCGCAGAAGGTCTCTGGTTCTATATTTTATCACATGTGAATTTCCTTAGGTTTCATTCTTTTTATTGTGTTATAAATCAAGCATTGATCACTTTGTCCAATATGGTGGAATCTAGTTGTGCAATCCATGGATGTTCAGCTCTGATTTCTGGTACATTCTCATCTGGATAGTGGAATATACAAGGGATGTTTTCTCCCTGTGAATGTTGATGCCAAAAATGTCCCCTATTTGTTTGCTGATGTAATACTAGTGTAGAAATGGTAATAAACAAGAGGAAATAGTGCCCATGGGATATAGTAGAGTTCTATGCATTTGGTTGGATTGGCCATCTATAGTTCTACTACATGGAATTTCTCCCAGTGGCTAGGGATAGAGATTCTATATAGACTCCTCATGTAAGAGCAGGTTCAGTAGCTTATCACTGGTCTGGAAACTGGAATACATCAGGGTGTTTAGGACAAGGTGGTGGTCGTGACCTTGGTAGTCAGACCCCAATATCAATGTGACAGCAGGGTGGGTCATCTCAGGTTACCAAATCAGTGTCTCTGGGATATTGTGAATGTTAGACTTATGTAGTGAATCAAATCATATATGAGTATGATCATGGACCTTCTACTGTCATAGCTACTAACCTAGTCACCTCTAATTTATCTTATATAATTTTTTCAAATACGTGACACACATAGTTTTATATAAGTGTCCATTATTGAAATTCTTGGGATCTATGTTTATATTTATTTTTTGGATATGACTCTAAAATCTTCATTGGATATTAGAATGACAGGTGTGTGTTAGTTCAAGGATTCCCCTTGAGTTTTATGGATGTCACCTTCTAGGGCACCTCTATGTATTAGAGATTACAGACTTCGATGTCATTCTCAAAATAGACTGGTTCGGTTCTTTTTGATCCTTTGATCATTTCTATCTCCAAATGGTGATTTTCACATCACAAAAGGGCATATTTTTTCTACATAATGGTGAATGGGATATCTAGGCATGTAAAGTTGCACCCGAGCATCATGGGTTCATAAGAATGATAACCCAAATTATCAGTCCATATCTCGAAATCTCAGGAACATGTATGGAAGGATCCCATTCCGCATAATATCATTTCTGTGATTCTTTACCTGATGAAATCAAGGACTTACCATTAGTTAAAGAGGGGGAATTCACTCTCATGCTAGTTCCCGGAGTAGCACTGACATCCAATCCTTCTTACTATATGGAAACTACAGAGTTTTAAGAGGTCAAAAGAAAACTATATGTTCTAGAATCTAAGGGTTCTTATTGACCTAGTACATATTTGTGTGGTTATCATGTGCTTTTTGTGATGAATGTGGAAGGTTCAAAATTTCTGTGGAAAATCAGAAACTGAACCAGTTGATAGATAAAAAATGATATACCATACCATGGATAGGGGACCTATTTGATCTTCATTGAGTTGGAAATGTTTTCTAAGAGAATAAATAATTGTCAGGATATCATCTGGTACATGTTCTAAATGAATACATTCCTTGTACCACTTTTCCAAGTTGGAATTGTCTCTATGAGTATCATGTTATTCCATTTGGTATCATGATCATGCCAACAATTTTGATAGAAATGATGAACTAATTATTCAATCATTACCTAGATTCTTTTGTGGTTGTTTTCATGGATGAATTTTTTTTTCATTTTCACAATAGACACATCCATGCTATAAATCGTGAGATCATTTTGAATACACTGAATGAGAAACAATTATATGCTTTGGTCACAAAATTCCACATCTGGATGGATCAGATCCACTTCCTAGGTCACATCATCTTAGATATAAGAGTATCATTATACATAGAGAAGTTGGGAGTTTTATTTACATAGGGGAAGCCCAAGAAAAGTTTTGAGGTGCAGAGTTTCTTAGGTCCTTATGGTTACTACATTTGTTTTATATAGGATTTATCATGCTTGTAAGTGCTGATTACGGGATTGACTAAGAATGCTGTGAATTTTGACTGGTCGGATTCTTAAGACACAACTTTTCATTAGTTGAAAGGGAGCTTGACTTTACAATTGATACTAAAATTACTTGAGTTATGAAATCGTCACAAATTATATTGTGATGAATCAAGTATTGTTCTTCGAAACGTTCTTATGCAGGTGAATAGAGTCATTCTGTTTGGGTCATGGCAATTTATGGCACATTTGAGGAATTACATGACGCATGACCTTGAGTTAGTTGCAGTTGTTAATACCGTGTGTTTATGGAGAACTTATTTATTGGGATAGATTTTATTAGAGTACATGGAGAAAAATGTATCATATAAATCTTTAATAAGAATGTTTTAAATATGAGATAGTGATGGTGGGTGGAATAGTTTATTTGTTCGATTTTGAGCTCGCATATACACATAGAAAAATTAATGTAGTGGATGACGCAATGAGTAGGAGGACTCAAATAAATGTAGTGTAGGATGATAGAGGTGAGTTTATGCTTATGGTTTTATTCACTATGAAGAATATTGAGGTGTATGATATCCATGGATAGATATATCTTGCATCTTGTGTTGTTACCTCTACCCTAATAGCCATGGTGAGGATGAGGCAACTATTAAATTCTGATGGATGAGTTATATGTGGGAGTATGGTCATTGTGGACCCTCCTCGAAGATGGATGATAGATGGGATGATTATTTTGTGTATCCATGTCCATGTGTTAGATCCGATGGATATACGTGAGGAGATGATGTGGGAGATTCATGCTTCATCTTGGGAAGTGAAAAATAGATTCACCAAGATATTCCCTGACTTGCACCATCAGTACTGGTGGTCGGATATAAAGTGGTATGTAGCTAGTTTTGAAAAGACATGTTCCACCAATAAGATGTTGAAGGAAGAACATCAGTGGGAAGAAGTGATTTTACAGCAATTACCTATTATAGAGTGAAAAAGGGAGGAAGTCGCGATGGATTTCATGACAGGGTTTTGGAGGTCACCTATCGGCAATGATGTTGTGTGGGTTGTAGTTTGCAGGTTTAAGAAGGATGCTCACTTCATTTAAATAATGGATACCTTTGGTGTATATGATCATTTATTTTGTATATATGAGAGTTGGTACAACATCATGGGGTCACTCATTCTATCATATTAGATATGGAAACCCAATTTATGTCTCCTTTTTGGAAGTGTTTTCTGAGTACACTTGGTAAAAAGGTGCTTCTATGAACATCGAACCACCCTCAGACCTATAGACGGTCTGAGAGTCTGATACTGGTGCTATAGGAAATGTGAAAATCATGTGTTCTAGTCTTTGTGGATATTGGGAGTGTCATATAGCCATGGATGAGTTCTCCAATAATTATAGCTTCTAAGCTACTCTACAGATGGTGCCATATGAGGCTTTATATGAGAGGACATGCCGATAAAACCTTTGTTGTCTAGAAAGAGGAGAGGAAACTATGATGGGACATCACCTTGTCTACGAGACCACTAAGAAGGATTAGATGATTCGTATGTGGATGTCTACCAAGCAGTCCCATCAGAAATTATACGACATTCCCCAAAGATGACATTTGGAGTTTAATGTTGTGTATAGTGTCTTCCTTCATGTCACTCCATGGTTGGGACACATGATAATCTGGTGACAGGGTAATATTTCCCTTAGTTATGTCGGTCTATATGATATTCTGAAGGGAGTCAGCGTGGTTTCATATTAGCTACAGTTACCTCAGAGATACCAAGCAATTCATGATGTCTTCTATATATCATAGTTACAACTCTATCACTCCGACCCATGTTACATATTTTATCCCAAGGTTTATGGGCTATAGGTTGAAGCATCCCTTGATAAGAAAATAATTCGTATAGTTGATAGAAGCACAAATGATCTCTGGGGCCTGTCAGTTCCTCTTGTACGGGTGCTTATGAGACATTGGTGTGGGATGCTGACGTGTGTGCTCCGTAGCCAGGGTAATTCATAGATATTACAAAATCACACTTTTAACGTAAATTCTGGGATGAATTAATTTAATATGGGACGTTTTTAATAACCATGTTATTCCTTTACAATAAAAGTTTCTTTTATTCTTTTTACTTTGTGTTTTTTTGAGAAAAAATGGGGAAAATAGATCGGATTTTTTATCATTACTATCCCATGACCTGACATATGGGTACAATCCATGTATAACTACATTCACACCGCGTTTTTTGGTTGTTTAAGAATGGAATACATGCTTTGTATTCATGTAGATATGAATAAGTGGAAAAAAATTCAACACATTTGGCACATCCTAGTACACATCACGTAGTCATGTCGGCTGGCCCTAGAATGTATGTCGGCAGAATTCAACCACCAAATGAATAGATAAATGATATAAATTCCATGTATATGTACATACAAACAATTTATTTTGATTTTTTCCCATAAAAAAAGGAAATATCTTCTACACAATTGAGATTGGATAGTGGGCTCATTGGGGGATCTCAAGAGGATCACTGTAACATCATCCTCTTCATCGTTGATCATCCAATCTCTGAATCAATCACTTATAGTCTCATTTGAACCCAATAAGTGAGTGATTTAATTATCATGATCCATTATTGGTAATTTTTATTCTCATAGATGTTATTTAATGTTGACTAAATATAATTTCTCATATATCTATACCATTCTAGATATAATTTGAAGTCGAGGTTATATGAGGAGAGTCATACAACAATGAGCAATGTCGTCTCATTCTAATTTCTTAATGTCATGTTTTTTATATCTGTTATTATTCTAAAAACCCATGTTTTAGGTGTCTCATTATTTATTCCTTGATACGTGTTAATTCCTATGGATGGTTAGGTGATTAATTATCTGATTTTAATTATGTTTCGACATGTTATTCTGATTATGGGCCACCTCGTGGGTGCATTTAAATTGGATATGTATTGATGGGACTTTTGGATTAGGATAACCATGTTTATGAATCTATTTTCGTTATTATGGGTTTTTTGAGATGAATTGATTAATTAAATTATTTTCAATTAATATTTATTATATATCAGGCATGATTCTACTGAATTATTCAACATGAAGGAAGAAATTTGTCATGCCTGTGGGAATAGTTTTGTGTGCTTATGGGTTATGTTTTGTTATTCCAGTGGGAAATCTCTGGTGGGCAAGGATTTTTTAGGACTATGGACTTTAGGATGTCAAATATTTGAGTTGAGGATTGACTATGTAATGTCTTATGAAACATTTTAAAAGTTAATGAAAATGCTTGGTTTCATTTTACTTTTTACCTGATAGATTTCCTACTAAGGTGACTTGTGTGTTTACATGAATAATGTATTGTCTAGCCATTGTCGGATCCCTATAACTTATAAATCAATGTAATGGTGTTAATTAAAATGAATTTTCTAAATGAATAAATACATGGAAGATTTTTTACCTTTGAGTACTTCCAAGATTAATTCATTCATTGTTATACATTTATTGTTGCAAATACTCATTGACAGATTGGCACAGAAATTTAGTTGTTTCCTAGTGGGATTCATTTCCCTCACCCTATTGGGGTCATCACTTTTGGACCAACATATCTATATTTATGTAGGTTTTGATAGAGGAACAAATACATATATATGTACTTGATGGTTTCATAGGTGTAGGATAACATGGGACCAAGCCAAGGCTTATGATGCTGCTATGTTTCTCTTTTTATTTTTTGTACCTTAATACCATATTGTACTTGATAACATATTATCCTATTTTCACATATTCATTAGAACGTGTGACAAACATCATCATTATTATATTATATGCCTTATGTTTATCTATAACTTTCATTCTTCTATTTCTTACTTCAATTGCATGCATTTTACTACTTCTGCTATTGTTATTATTAGTTATGTTGTGTTACACTCTACTAATGTGGGTCCAGTTTCCCCACTATCACTCCCTAAGCCCTCACTACTAGTTGGAATTCTTTTTCATTTGTGGAATGCACTTGTGTCTTTGTGTCCAAACGAGCACGAGGAATATTTTTGTGGCTTTATGATCCTAGATGTTAAAAGTGATATCAAAAACATTTGAATCGTTATATAATTTACTAGTATTCTAGTTTTTAGTGATCGCTTTTGATGGCCCACATAGAATAGACTACTCAACTAGGTGTCCAAAAATAAAATTCATATCCTGCTCTTCACCCTCCTGAGTTCTAGTATGAACAATCATTGAATAGGAACATCAATCAATTCAATCCCCAATTGGAATTTTTTCATTCGTACATGCTACATATCAAGTAACCAATCATTTTTCACTACTCACATGACCCTTATAATCTGATCCCCCTATCTACACACTACTAATGATGGCCAAAATTTCTTGCATGAGGGACAAAAATCAATCCAAAATTCGAATATAACTGACTACTTGTATCAAAATTTCTCTCAAAAATCAACCCGTATTCATTCAATTGTAAGAGTCAAAACATCCACTTTAATTTATATTTTTTGATAAATTTGAGGTACAATATATATAATCTAGCTATCTGTGTGATGATAATAGCCTACATGGTCTCCAAAAATTCAAGAAATAAATGGTTTTTGAAAAGGCTATTGGAGTTCAAGATATCTCACCCAAATAGTAGTCATTGGTGAGTCATTTATCATGTGGATGATTTAGGTCCACTAGAGATGTTATATCTGATAGTCGTTGGGGATTTATGGAGTGATAGACCAGGACAGTAGCAAAAAACACTTTGATTCAAACCATAAAACGATGTGTATGTTATAGAGGAGGCCCACCATTGCTCAATCATATAAAACCCAATATTATAAAAATAAGTCAATCAAATAAATTAATCTATGGATGATGATGCATGAATTATGTAATCATCATTATATTTGTCAAAAATGAGGAATATGCAATCTCCGAGGGTGAGATCAATTGTTTTGGTTAACCTTCGATCAAATCATGGACATTGGGTTGAAAAGGGTCATAGGTAATGTAGGTAAGTAGTTGGGGTAAAAATATGAGAAATGAATTTCGTCAATAATCATTGATAGATGATGAAGCCCCTCCCCCCAATCGAGGGGGAAGGTCTGATTATAGGTTTGTCACCATTAGGGCATGTGGTGCTTCTTACTCTAAGCATCCTCATAGCTAATATCGAAATCATTAATATGGATGTTTTGAGATATCAATATTTGAAATCCTTCAATGATATTTGAAATGAAAATGTGAATTTTCCTATGAATATACCCCATGTGTGAAAAATTATGTGAAAAGTATGTCCCATTTTTACACCTCTGACAATTAGGTGAATCGCAGTGCAACATTTTCATAGTTATTTCCCCATGGTACAACTATAATAGAAAAAATTATACTTATAATTTCTATATATGGAAGTATTGTACTGAAAATTCACATAATCTCTACCTTACCAAAACATAAGGACGATATTGTATACTTATCATCAAATTATATCGTTGGGTTATGGTCCCTTACTATGGTTTTCATAAATATGGTTCACAGGGGTTCTACTAAACATCATTTGAATACAACTATAATGTCTTGGACTCTAGAAATCCAGATTCATTGTCTTCATTATTACATTGGTATAGAATACATGGAATCACATCCCAATATAACAAATAGTTTAGTAGTATTTTTAAAATAAATTCATACATGATTATTATATTACATATGAATACAAAAATGATAAAATAATATTTTTTATGAATATAATTATTCCATCTAGCATATCCCTACATATCAATTATAAAATTCTCCATAGTATCCTGGGGAAAACAAAGGAAAAGGGTGTGTTCAAAATATATGTAAGGCTATGTGTATAGTAGAAATTATGAATTAAAAAACTAATAATAAATATGGAATGGTATATAAATGATACATATTCCAATTATTCTATAACATGAAAATAATTTGGAATGAATTAAATATGAATAAATAATTCCATTTAAATAATCCCACCAACATGTATTTTCTAACTATTTGTATTATCAAATGTAATTTTTATAAGAGAATAAATAATGAGGAAATTTATAATGTAAAACATCATAATCATACAATCATGATCTTTTACAAGAACTATAATTGTGATACCTTACACAAAATAGTTTAAATCTTTTGGTTTGAATTTCATTTGGGTTTCTAAACTCATTTTTTATCAAACCATTCATATGAATGATTCTATAAATGTCATTCACATTAAAATATCAAACTATTGGGTTAAAAATCAATGTGTTTCAAAATTTTATTTTGTCTTATGATATCTATTGATTCATTGATAGTCTATTTTTATTCGGCATCAACTGACACTTACTATGTCTAATGCATTCCCCATATGAAATGGGAAAAATATAGTCAACCTAAAAACTGATATTAAAAATTGACTTATCCAATGTTAATACATACATCAAGAAAATAATAAAAATAATAAACCATCAAATGTAATATAGATTTTGGTATCAAAATAGAACATCAAAAATAAAATTTATCATAAACCATTTGTAGAAAGAATAATGATGATATCAATACCACATATACCAAAATGTGGATAATTACATTAAAGGGATTATTTCACGGATGAATACAAATTCAATAGAAAGATGTTTGAAACATTATTGGGGAAAATATAATACTCATTTTGAAATATCAAATCCATTAAAAATCCATTTATTTGAAAATAAAATTTAAAAAACATATAGTTTTGATAATACATGGAAAATATTTCTTTTAATTTATCCCTATTAACATTCGAATTAAGAATAAATAAAATGGTGATCATGATAGTTGATAATTACATACTTGATTTACATGTCAAAAATAAAATTCTCATTGTACCATAAAATGGTTATTCAAATTCCTTGTTTGGAAAATGGATAGAATATTCCATTCACATTTTCAATAAAATCCAAATGCATATTTTTTGAAATCAACATAAGTACCCTATAAAAAAGATAAAATAAAAAATCGGTAAAAAGACCAATAATAAATAAAATTTACAATGATTATGTAATTTATGAATCCATATTATGAAAACATGTTTTGGGATGAAAATATATTTTCTTAAATTGAAATTCAAGAATAAACAATCATCATTTGAATGTGATTGTGAATTAAGTATTTACATATATCATAACCTTGAACTGAGGGTTATTAATGAACTCAATTATATGTTTCAATTATTAATAAACATAGGAAAATAAAATTTCATCAGATGTAATTAAAATGTATTATAAAAATAATCTTATGAGGGAATAATAAATGAATTATAATTTTATCCCAATGAATGGAAAATGTGTTACTGAATACCTTCCCCCTTGCTTCCCTTTGATTGAACACTCATCAACCTTAAATATAGTGGTTTTAAATCTGTTATTATCTTTAATGAGGACCATATTTTTATTTATAATATCACATTTAATAACTGTATAAAAAATTATCAATAATTAATTAATTTTCATCCATTATTTTTTTTGAGTTAATTTCCTTGTTTTAATATGTATGTCTTCCCATTAATGATCCATTTTTTAATATATTACATAGTTTTATTATTTCAATAATTATAACAATTAAATAAGGGACATATTTTAAAATTAATTATTAAATTAAAACCAATCATTAACGATGGTTTTGAAAAATTATGTATATTATGAACATTGATACGGTAGGTCATACGTACACAAGAGTTACATTTCTAATTTTCAAAGACAATCATGTAATTTTTTAAGGTAAGTTATAATATATAAAAAAATCATAAAATTATATATATAAAATTATAAAATTATATACATCATCCATGTGGTTTGGTGATAAAAATATAGTCACATTTCTTAATGAAGGAGATAGTCCACACGTACAAAAACGATGTTATGATATATAACTAAGAGAAAATAAATAATGAAAATGATTATTATATTTTCATAATGAAAAATATGACATGAATATCAAAATTAATTCATGTGAATATAATTAATTCAAAAAAATTATCTTTATAACCTTCCATGTGGAGTGTTTTTAAAAGAGGACTCACCTCGCTTTACGAGGTGGCATTCCATTGAACAGATGAGAGACATTATTGCATCTCCTACTAAATTAGAGTTAAGGTGATAAACATAATATAATTACTCCAGAGGTATAAAAATGTTATAAATAGCATATATATACTATATATATAATCATAAAAAACCATTAGAGGTTTTAATGGTAAAAGGAATGACATCGCTTCATGTAGAGTTATTCTGCCGAACAGACGAACAATTATTTCCTAACCCACTTGATAGAATTATAGATGATAGTAGATCATTACATTATTATGATAACATATCAATATATTTAATATAATGTGGTATTTATATCTTTATATTCAAATAATAATTTATATAGGTAGAGAATAAATAATATAAAGATTTTTGTTGGGGGGGGATTACCTCTTCTTCAGGTATACTTTTTTGGATTACACTAAATCCATCATAGGATAAATTTATACCCAAAATAAGGGTTCTAGGATGTTGGTAAAGAAGGTGAGAGACTATTAGGGTTCATATATTTTAAAAAAATATATTTAATGGTGTGAATAATATAGGAAAGATGGTTCAATTTTATAAATGAGGATATTGGAATAATTCCAAATTCTTTCAAAATATTCAACAATACACAGATTTTTATCAAGAAAAATGATTCAAAAATGGTTAATTCTCAATAATAAATGAGCTGATGTAATAAGATTGTCCTCAAATAGGCATTGTAAAAGTTACTAGGTCATTTTTATCGCATTTCATCTTTGTTTAACCACCTAATAAATCAGTTTTTAGCATAACATCGATTATTAAATTTCATTGTTTTCCATTTTCTATTTAGTATAATAAAAATAAGGTGAAAATAATAAAAATTAAAAATTATTATAATTCCAAATATGGAATCCATTTTTAGAAAATAAATTCATATTTGTGGATAAATTTAATAATGAATTAATCGTGTGTATATGACATGATAATATTTTTTATTAAAATTTCTTGAAAACTATAAAATATTTTTTTTTTCAAAATGAAAAATGAAAATAATTAAAATTACCTAAATTGTATTAAATGAAATATTATATAATAAAATATATTTTAGAATAAATTTAATATATAATTAATCAGTATGAATTTTTTAATCAAAATAACAAGTTTTTAATTAAAATACAATATTATTCACTATTTATCAACAAACGACACTTATAAAAATATACAAAAAAAATCAACTTCAGATATCTTTGATATTCTAATTTCAAAAATGATCTTCATTTTTTAAAATAAATTGTCCAAAATTTATAAAAAAATTGATAATTATGTGTACAACTTTTGATTAAATCATATTTTAGAAAAAAATGCTTTTATTCAACATTTTATGGTTTTCGAAATGATTCATATTTTATTCAAAATCAATATATCACCACAATTATCTGAATTTTATCACTAATATTAATATGCGGAAATCTAACAATAACTTTATAACTATTATGTTGAATAATAATATATTAATAATATTTCAATTTTCATTTAAACTCGATGATGCGTGTAATGAAATCAAAACAGGGTGTTGTGTGTAACTCATGATAAACCCAGTGTATCATGTCGTGATTTTTAATGAATAGATTTAATATATTTTAAAATAAATATATCATTATGTCTCATTGTGTTATATTTTTTTCTATATTTTTTTCATGTGTTGCATACACTATTGAATATGATGTTCTTATTTTAGAATTTTACGGTGTTATAGTTTCATCTGATCACAAACATCTATATTTTTTATTAATCCAGATTATACGAAAAATATAAAAAAAAACTTCATAAAAATAATAAAACACTTATTTCACCTAATTTAAAATAAAATTATTTTAAAAAATGAATAGTTTAAACAAAAATAAAACATCATAGATTATGTTCAAAATGGACCACATGTGATGATGAATTTGAATTTTAAATACACTCCCTGAAACATTTTACAACTAAAAATCCCATTCCCTAAACACTAAGATAATTTAATCAAAATATTTCACTAATTGGGGATTTTTATATGTATCATTTATCCCCTATCAAATATTTTTTTGGATATGCCTCGGGGGTTAAGGTGTTATTATTTTGAAGGAACACTTTTTGGGGATCATAGATAGATCAACAATTATGATCTGGAGTGTCCCATAGCTTCTTTATAAATGTGGGGTGATGGAAACATAATTGAGTTGGTGTTTGGATACCCATATCAAGTTATACATATATAAAATAGTGGGTAGATATAAAGTCAAATAAGACATTAGTAATTATATAGTGGATGATAATTGTACATTTAATAACATCATTTTCACACCCCTCGTCTGAAATAAAGGTCATATGAGATTTCTGTTTTTATTTAGCTTAAAATGATTCTAAAACTGATCATTGTCATCAACTATCATAGTTATGAAATATTTATTATGATGTACTAACTCCATTTATTTCAATTAATGATTTATGGGATGTGCATTATATGGTGTTTTCTAATTATTTATATAATTTTATTGAATCTTCCAATCACATTGGAATTTATCCACTCGGTGACCTTCCTCTACACACATAAAAGATTTAATGTTCCCCTATAGTCAATTTATTCCATTATTCCTTAAACAATTAGATAATTATGAAAATATTATATTCGCTTCTCTATATTACTTATAGGTTCCATTAATTCCATTATTTATTCTTTTTAAATCCATGAAATTTTTTTTGTCAATACAATCACTTTTTCACGTTGAATGTAAAATGAATGATTTATGAAATGTTTCTAATGTCCCTTTTTGGTAACTCCATCAAATACATGGTATTATAGCATTAATGAATGGATAAATATTACATTATTGTTGTACAATAATACTAGAAGTGTATTTCTCCAATCGTTTAATAGTTTCATCATATATACTAATAGATTTATCAACCTTTTTCTTTAGAACATGGATTTACTTCAAAATTTTCATGTAAATAATATTAGAGAAGTAATTATTTAAAAAATAATATATTATACTCATCCCAATAAATGGGGTCGATTTCATCTTGTTATCTCTTATACTTAATAAGAGGCCACCCCTGATCTGCTTCTTCTTCTAAAAGATAGATAGAAAAAATGATTTTCTTAATCATGAAATGCTGCAGATGGGAAAATATCATTTCAATGTTAATGATACATTTTTCAATAAATATTGTATCATTGGAAGAACTAAAAGAGGGTTGATTTTAGCGACCTGGTCGGACGAGGCCTAATCCACGATATCCCATATCCAACCTTCAACAAGCTAGGGGATTGCAACCAGCACCGAGTAGAAACATCACACACATGGGAGGAATTAAACTAAGGTAAACACAAACACAATCAGACAAATCTACATGCCAATATGGCAAAGAAATTTTATACAACAGAAACCAATGCCGGTATATATCAATGAGCCAATAATCAGAATTTAATTGTAAGATATTGAAATTGATAAAAGAGGACAAATACTATAGAAAAATAATTTCATAGAGTCCATCCATATCAGGATTTGAGCAATACTATCATACAAAAACAATAATAAAACACATTAGTCAATTTAGCTAAATCTTTTCTCCACCAACTCCCCCATCCTAAGACACCCTCAAATGGTATTTAATCAATATTGGTCATGACACATGTGGGTAATGACCACACAAGGGTGAGTATAATAATAACCAGTTGGACACACTGGAAAAAAACTCAAAGTATCAGAAATACTCATCTAATAACATTTATATAAAAATAATTACATAAAAAATCTAGATATACATAGTATGGACACAAAACATCCTTATAGTAACAAAAAAATTGCCATCCAAAGGATTATACATGAATAAATGCCTCATAATGGAGATCCCACACCATGTGTCATGATATAACAAATGATACACATCCAAGAGGTCTTTATTATTGGTACCTTGACAAACAATTTCACTAGCTGTTTACTATCATGATCCTTTGATTGGGAATCACACCTAGGACTATGGGGTGAGAGTAGAAACCTAACATGGATAAACCCACTATGTATGGGATATTATTACAGTAATACAATGATCTATAATGAAATATATTTCAGGTTGGGGGATAAAAACCTTGTGTAAGGAGGCCAATAAATTTCCACAAACACCAAAAATAGTATAAGATGAAATGTTACCGGATCACTCTCTGTTTTCATAGAGGGGCCCAAAAACTCATTTCATGACTCATCCTCCAGAAGAGATCATAATCCAAAGATGTAGATGTAATTATGCACTGTAGATGTATGTGTATGGACTAAGGTTACAATCTCATCCAATGTTGTTCCAAAATAATGAAATGTTGGGCAATAAAAACCGTAAAAGGTGGTGCATCGTTTGTACTATGGGTACATTCCTTGTACAACAAACACATAATCATCCCTTATGGTGATTCCTCACAAGTAATTTAAATAATTAAGTATAAAACATGTAAGTAAGTATACAAAACATGTATAGGCATCAGGGAACCATTTTAGTGAATTAATGTCATGTATGTGTGTGGTTGGTCATGTGTTTTTACACATAGCCATTTACTTTTGAGGTGCATGTGCACTTTAGCCTATTAGTAGTTCAATATCCTTGGAGATACACACTGTGATGCCACTATGGGTAATTTGACATGTGAAAAGGATCACAATACTTAAGAACCTTTTATACTAGTTGAAAACCAAAGTATAAATAGGGTGTCCCACGTGACATCCAATTCAAGATTACACTCCGTTTAACATGAGATTTTATAGATACCACATGTTACCTTTCGACATCGTCCTATTTGTTTCCAAACCCTCCTTCCATTATGATGATCATGGATCTGATATTGGAAGACCATTCCATGGTTGGATATCAATATTTAGGATTTTAATCCAATTTTTAAAGGCACCATTGAACTATTACATAACTATTTCATGTCAAAATTGGTAAGAATAGAATTATTCGGTCCATCTATTCAACCTCTGATCACCCTCTATCATTGTTTTACCTCAATATCACCGTCAATCATGAATCTCACCAAATGTATTGATTTTTTGAACTAATTAAATCCCATGTAATGATCAAATACTAGTTATTAATAATCCCATTAGATAAAATATTAATAAATATGAACATGAAAAAAAATTGTGGTTATGTCCTTAAACAACAACATGTTAGGAATGATCCTCAGTATTTTTTTATTTTCATCCTTGAATTGTGTTCAATGAATTAGATTAATGAAGAAGGAAGTAACAGAAAACAATATAAATTGATCAAAAATAAATCTTTTATCGATGATTGAATCAGTTATTACTCATGGTATTGACATTCATTCAACTGGTATAAACGAACTGGGTAGAAATTAAAACATATGAAATATATAAATAATGGTTTTGATAGATCACTGATGAATAATGACCATGCAATACCGTCTTTGTTGAGATCCATGAACTCTGAAAGTGCAATGATCCTCGTTCCAGTATTTATACAATATTAATTTCCCAGAGCATCTAAAAACGCTTCTATACAAACATTTCTTTCAATTTACAAAGTTATGCTACTAAACCTTAAAATTGTACCTAGTACCATATACATACGATATTATTTGGTTAGGATTTTAATTTAATGCTTACACAAATATAATTGAATTTTTATAATTATTTTCCCAGGAAGTCACTCAATCCCAACAAACAATGTTGACATTATTTATGATAGGCCTAGGTGTAACCACACACTGAACAAAATAGGGACAGAAGATATCTAATCATAGGCTATGTTTGGAATTTATTCCTCTTTTTAGGAAAAACATATTGGCATCATAAAAATATATTTACTAACGATAAATTATTAATTTAGGACTCTCTTTTCAATGGAGGAGCACATTGTATCCATTAATGGAAGAAATAATAATCCATATAATATTTTAAAGGAATACATAGAAAAATTATAGACATTACATTCTCCCAACCTTAGGGTTTTTTATCAAAAAAAACCTACTCAAAAAAATATGGGGGTAGTGGGCATACATCAATGTATCCCGCTCCTAGGATTTATCATAATGATTCTTGTTTTTTCACTAGATAAATAGTAGGGGAATCAATCACACATGGAAGATCCCCTCCATCCAATCCATAATATCAACATAGTAATCATCAAAAGCATTGAAATCTGCAATGTCCATATCTCCACATTCAATAACATGTGACAGGATGTGCACATAACTCCTCAGGTACGACACATGAAAGTCATCATGAACTCTTACTTGATTTAATTGTAGAATTATGTGGTATTCCGCCTCTCCAACTCTACACAATATCTAGAAAGGGAAATTGAATATTAAAGGTAACATTCCACCTCGAACAAATCTCTAAATCCAAATAATGTTGAAACCCTTATGAACAAAATGTATCCCATCATAAACTCAATATTCCTCGATAATATGACCTTTTAGGATTTATTACATCTCCGTGCAGTCCACATATGCTCATGGATGATCTTCACTTTCATTATCGTATCTCACACCTTCATTAGGCCCATGGGTGATAAATATACTAGATCAATCCAATAATTGGTCATGTTGATTGGCCTACCATACCTTGTACTATTTCATAACGATGGTGGAATGATAGGTGTTTTTGTATGCAAATTGCAACAATGTAATGGGATCATACTAACTACCACGAAAATCCAACCTTCACTTTTGCAGCATGACCTCCATAACATGAATGATTTTATCAGTCATGACCTCTATTTGTGTGAGAAATGTCATGTTCTTATGAATCTGAGTCCCTAATTCCTTCTACAATACTTTCTATAATAATTATGTGATGTGATAATCATGGATGAAAATTACCATCAAGGGAACTCCAGGGAGCGTACTATCACTATAATGTATAAGTATCCTGATCCCTCTAAGGATATCTACTCTCCAGTGGGTAGGAAGTGCATTGTCTTGGTGATTCAGTGTATGATCACCCAAGATAAATTATGTCCTTTGGATGTTCATAGTAACAGTTTCACAAATTTCATGAATATCCCATTCAAATTCCACTCTAGAACCTAAAGGGGTTGAGCTAAACCCACTATAACATAGTGATCATTGTTCACTTATTCAAAAGTGAGGCATCAAGAGAAAAAATATAAAACACAACTCTTTATGGATGGACACCAAAACTAACCATGTAAATCTAGATTCTTATTATCCATTATTGGATGTATGGAAATTATTGAAACAATAAAATTCTTCATCGCGTCTCCCAAATAGTCACCAATACAATCATAAATCCTCTGAAAAAATATTACAGGATCCCCACAATTAGAATATCCATTAAGAGAATTCCTAGTAGATAACAATGTATATAACGCATCCTTGTTAGTATCTCAATTCTGAACTTCCTTAACATGCTTTCAATGTGGTGGGGTAAAAATGTCAATATAAAATATGAATCACCGTCATTGATCACTAAGGTAAACTAAAAAGAGAATATATTCTCTCATGCCTCATCCAATAATTGAGAATAAGATCTCATAGAGACAGAATCTTTCACCATGTTCCCCAACCCACTAATATTGGCAATATCAAAGTAATCATCCAGAATATTCTTTATCCTTCCTCTCAATTTAGTTTATTATATTTCATATAAAAGATATACATGAGTCTATTATGGTTAGAGTAGATTATATACTACATTCACATAGGGTATTGTTACAATATCTTCATGTTGAAGACTGCAACTACATTCTCAGTATCAGGGATCATGTAGTTCTTATCATGCGGTCTCAACTACTTGGGCCCATAGATAATAGTTTTCTAGAATTTCATCATAATACAATAACATCTAATACAAGATGAATTAAATAAATCTATATACATGACACCCTACTCTATATACTTTAATACCTTGAGTAAAAACATCAGATAATTACTTTCTAACCCAATAAAACCTTGCACCTCTGATACACTCATGGGTGGAACCCAAGAGAGAACTTCCATATCCATGGCATAGTCCACTTCCTCTCTTACCTCTATGATGATGCCTGGGGAAGTGGAACAATCGAATCAAAACTAACACTTAGAGAGATTACCATAATAATGGTTCTCATAGATTTTGTCCAGGACTATAACCAAGTGTCTCAAATGAATCTATATATACTTCACAAAAACTATAATATCATCAATGAAGGATAGTGAAAACTAGGAGAGGAATGGCTATATGATCTGGTGCATGAGTCCCATATATGTAATTGGGGATTCATTACACTAACATTAGTCACCATGTAATTATAGTGATCGTAGAATCATCTTATATTCATTTTTTGTATATAAACATTTTTTATTTGTAGATGATGATATATTTTTTAGTGAAAAATCAATGATAACCATCACACCCCTCTCAATTGACTGATGTTTTCTTTGATGCTCGATAGTGGATACAAATTCTATATGGTAACCCGGTTTAAGTACTGGTAATCCAAACATAACCATAGGATAACATGTTACTTATTTGTGACTAACACTTTGGTTACCTAGGTGAATCAATTTGTATCACAATTTCCTTCTATTAAAAGTATTATAATTATACCCTCATCTCAGGAATCTCTATAGGAGTCATCCGATATGATGGTGCAGATATCAGGGACATACAGTGTTATATGTAAATGAAAAATTCTATCATTCATTAGTGAGGTAATAGATGAACATACTTTGGAAATATTTCATAGAACTACAAAACCACCATAAGAAACTAGTATACCATAGAATCCACTACTCCATGGGTCATGCTATCTAATTAGAGAATAATTTACATCACACTCTTATTCTATAGCTCATCATATTGTCAATGTTTTTATTTTCACTCACAATGGAACACATTGTCTCATCAGTATGGACGCACCACATCCTCTACATAATATAGTCAAAATAATTATGAAATGTGGATTGATATTCCAGACCTAAGGTTGAATTATAAGTCCTCGTTGTATCAATAAAGAGATCCCAAGTAAATATTTCACCTCTAGGAATTAGAAATAATTATCAACATAAATGTGCAATAGGTCAGTCAACTTCTGTTAGAGTCTCAATGAATAATGGTCAAGCCAATGGATCAACCAAATTCTCCATGTCCTGAAACAGAGAAGTGGAATGAATGGATTCACTCACACCTATTTCTTTCAATACAACAAATAAGGTAAAAAAGAAACTGATCATACATAACATCATCCCTAGAGCCTTATATGAATATTCCTCCATAGTCAGTGGTTGGCCTCGTCTATAAATGAAACCCTTATGTGCCTAGATTTGACCACCTTGTGGTGGGTTTGATAATAGTCCAAACATCAGATTACCACCTAATGCTCTACCTAACCCTATTCCACGTCCCTTACCTAGTTGAACACCTCTATATTTCATCTAATATGCCTCAATGGTCACCCAAATGTATCCCAATCAACTGAATGATAGGTTATAATATCCTATGCAATATGTCCCCAAACACCAAATGAGAAACACCGCCTTTCACTTGGATAACTCGGGTTATCCATAGATCCCAAAACCATTTATCATTTTCCCTAGGATAGTCTATTTATGTGTCAGTAATGCACATATCTCTACAACTACCTTCATCTACAAATTATAGAGGTCGCAACACCTTGATTCCCACTACATGTGACAACTATTGAAAACATCTACACCAAGAATATATCCCCCACTTTGGTGCACTCCATCAACCAACATAATTGGGAAAGAAAATAGATATCACTAAGTCACTGATATTAATTAATAATCCCTAAACAAAGATCCATTTCCATTATAAATAATCCCCAACCATATCCACAGAGCATCTTAAGATAATATTAAACATTAAAAAATACACCTCCATAGTCATAATTTGCAACTAAATATACATATTCTCCTGGACGCACAATGGTTGAAATGTGGCC
Source organism: Viscum album (assembly GCA_963277665.1). NCBI lineage: Eukaryota > Viridiplantae > Streptophyta > Magnoliopsida > Santalales > Viscaceae > Viscum > Viscum album. The sequence goes on from OY728152.1 coordinate 695,509,002, forward strand.
AGTTAAAAACTCTCCCTAGAGAGATGCTCAAAATTTGACAATGGAATAGTTTGATCATTATGTAAATAAGTCAATAAACCCCACCATCACTGAGTGAAGCCTTAAATTTGACTCATTGTGAGGATTACAATATAATTTATAGGCATCCCCATAATGTGTAAAACATAATGGACTACAATTTTTAATTCATCATCCACATGGGGTTATGGATGTCCTTAAAATATAAAAGGTCACTACCAATGGAAATAATGAAATTCACCAATAATTTATGCATACTAATGTGATGACAATATTTGAGTTTTGTTTTTTTACATTGATTCATTTTTTTTTATTTTTAGTGGTCGCTGATATTCAATATCATTGATCCATCAAATCCTAGTTGGTAACCTAATATGAACACAAATACCATTACTGGATTCAATATGTATAAAATCACGGAAATAATGATCCTTCATTTTCCCTTGAGAGAAATGACAGATTGAGCATCAAGGGACACTTACCTGGGTTGATCATGATTTCTCGAACCAGTTTCTTTTAGTAGAAATATACTTTCAACTTCTCCTATATAATTATCAAAAACCATGTTTTATAAATCCCCATTCCCATATTAGTTTCTTAATCATATCCACAATTTTTAATTAATAATCTATGGATCCTTCGAGAGATAACCTAGGGTTTCTACTATAGTGAATAAATTCTAGTTAAATATATACATATAATTTGATGTGCACTACTATGCGACCAAATTTTAGCACTGCTCCTGGGGATCCAAGATAATATTTTTATATTTTATTTAACTTTTTAATTCATAATTAATACTCTTCTCAATACCCCAACCCAACTCAAAAATCAAGGAATCTATATAAGGTCAATAAATTTACACTAAAGAACCCCTTGAGGAACCTCATGTTCTCATAATCCATTTAAAAATTAAACTCTATCAATCCCAGGATAACATGGCTCCTAATAATTGAAAATTAAATGAACAGACAACCACAGGTAAAGAATACCACCAACTTTCATCAAATATCCCGAGGAAGTACCGAAAATTTAACTGAGATCATCCCTTATCCACCTTCTTCCTAAATTACATGTTCTTCTCAGTGAGGACCCTCACAAACATCTCAATGAGTTTCACAGTGTCTTCCCTATCAGGAAACCCCAAAATGTCACTAATGTCTTAATTATGTTAAGGGCCTTCCCTTTCACCCTGGATGATTTAACCAAAGATTGGATATAGAATTTTCCTACCATACTTGGGGGCTAGAATGTCCTAAAAAGACTATTTTTAGAGACGTTATTCCATACCTCCTGAACTCCAACAATTAGAAATGAAATTTTTGGAATTAGTCAATCACAACTATAGACCATTCATTAATACAGTGAATGATTCAAAATACATTTATTATGAAGCTGACACCACCAGATTCAGAGACAACTATTACTCCAATACATATATGAAGAACATATCCCCATGGATCATGGAATGATTGATGTTGTAGCTGTTGGTGTCGTAGTTGATAAAATTCCTTTCACTACTTGTTGCTTAGTAACCAACACGGCTCAAAATTTACAACAAATTTGTAAAATAATGGTTGCACCAACCTGAGGAGTTCATGAGGTTACTAATTGATGTCTAGAACAAAAGTTAGATAACAAGTTTTATGAAATGCATAACTTTTTATGGAAATTTAATGAAGCACATGTTAACTCACAATCTCCACATGTTCAAGTAAATTGTTGTATTTTTTCCATAAACCCTCATTTTTATGACATGTGCCCACAACATAATGATTCACCTAAATCTTGTGCTGCAGTCTCCGAAGGGAATCCATTTCAACAAGAAACTCCCTACATGTAGGAACAATTCAGGACAAATCAAAACCATGTGTATAATGAAAAAGCCTAGTACTGGTAAGGAGGAAACTCATGCTACGCCTTGCATTATTGGTATCCATAAGGCCAATGTATTCAACCTTTTTATCCATCATCTTCTCAAATAATTTTTCCTCCTTCTCCAAAATCTGAACCATGCATTGAGGATATGGTGAAACAAATGGTAACCCAAAACCTAATATTCCAACAGACCACACAATCGACAATTCAAGACCTATGAACTCTGGTGGGACAATTGGTGAACACCACTGGTGAGCCTATGATGAAAGGTTCTGGAAAACTACCAACCAAACACATTTCTAATCTGAATGACAAGTGTAATGTATGAGATTTTACACATCATAGTGGTAATGAAGTTTCACATTCTAATTATTGTACTCCACACACATGTCCCCCTATTTAAAAGTCACTTCTCCAACCTTAAAATGTTTCAAGAAAAAATAATAATCATATTATCTTAATGGATTACCATGAACAATTCATTCCTATTATTTCCCCTCAATGACTCACTAAATCATTGAAAAGACTTGAATTATAATATAGGCAATGAAATAATGGATACATTAAAAAATCTTCAAGTCAATATTCTATTAATGGATGCTGTTAATAAAATTCATCGTTATGCGAAATTTTTCTATGAAATATGGACACATAGACGAAGGTTGAAGGGGAATGAAATAGTCAACCTGGGAAGTATTGTCTCGTCATTGATTCAAACTGGAATGCCAACCAAATTCAAGGATCCAGTAACATTCACAATATTGTGTACCATATGAGATACATTCTATTCTGATGCATCTCTATTTTTAGGTGCTTACATTAATGTAATGCCTCACTCCGTGTACACATCTATGCTGGTTGGAGAGCTTCAACCAATGGTAATTGTCATAAAACATGTTATCCAACATACTACGCATTCAATAGGAGTGGTTGAGGATATCCTTTCACGAGGGATGAATCTCATCTTCCCATTTTATTTCTACATTCTTTAGATTGAAGATACCCGAACCCAGGGACATGATCCTCTCATACATGAGAGGTCATTCATCAAAATAGAAAATATGATCAACAACATTCACAATGGTACAATGTTCATGGATTTTGGAGGAGAAAGGGTGTGTTTTAACATCCTAGAGACTATGAAACACCCCTTTGAAGAGTAAAACTATCTTCCTTTATATTTGATGCAAGTTCTCTCAAACAATCTACACACACACAATTCTCTAATTAACCCATTCACTGATTCATTTGCTTCTTTATTGCACTTGGATTATTTAATTTTTTATTCATTATTTGAGTGTTTTGTGGAATCTTAAATGTGTATATTTTGTTCTTTAATTGATATTTTAGTTCATTCAATTTTACACGTGACCATCGATGATTTTGAAAATCAAATTTCAATAGATACTCTATCATTTGATTATAAACATGAGAAGAAAGGCTAATTAGCAGAACTCACTCCCACAAAATCCACTCCCTCAATCCAGAAACCCCCGATGTTGGAACATAATCAATATACTTCTAATATAAATATTCATATCATGATGTTGTTGACCAATTCACTATCATTATTTTAAATAATATCTCTCCACATCAGGAATGATAACAACTCAACCATTTAAGAGAGTTTAAAAAAACAATAGGATGGATATTGAATGATATTCCAAAGATTATCCCATCTATTTGTATGAACCATATATATATGGATGATTATTCTAAGCCTGTATGACAATCTCAACGCTGGTTGAATCCCACTCTCCATGAAGTGGTAAAATTGGATGTCTATAAATTAATTGCTATGGTGAAAATTTATCTTATATCTGATAGTAAATTATTTAGACATTGAAAATCTCCCTTAAAATAATAGGAATAACAGTTGTGTCAAATGAAAGGAATGAATTAGTACAAATATGTGTGCAAAAGAGTTGGAGAGTCTTTATTGTGTACTGACAACAGAATCAAGCCACGCAGAAAGACAAATTTCCTCTACCTTTCATTGACCAAATGTTATAAATATTGGAAGGAATTTACCATTATTGCATCCTGGATATCTCTTTGGGTTATTTAAAATTCTATATAGCCCATGAGGATCATGAAAAGACAATATTTACTTTTCCATTATGAAAATTTTGATACAGAAGGATTCCATTCGGCCTACATTATGCTCCTAGTACTTTTCAGGGATGTTTTTTGAGTATTTTTTATGAGTACCTGGAGAGTTGTATGGAAGTATTTATGGACTATTTAATGTTATATGGTTCTTCTTTTGATTATTTTTTTGGGACACCTTGGTTTTTTCCTCCGTCTTTTCATTGTAAAATATCTTGTTTTAAATTATGAGAAATGTCATTTTATGGTTGAGCGGGGGATAGTTCTTCGGAATTTCATTTCAGATAAGGGAAATTCATTTTTATAAATCTAATATTGAATTAATTTCATCCAATACATATTCAAAAATTGTTCATGTGGTGTAATCATTCAAAGGTCATGCTGGTTTTTACAGTCGATTCATTAAAACAATTAGTAATATTAAACATCCATTATATCAATTATTGAAAAAATATTTTATGTTTATGTAGGATTATAATTGTACGTATACATTAAATTCAATAAAAAAAGACTCACAACACCTCCCATTATACAACAACCAATGTGGGATCTCCCCATCATGCTTATGTGTGATGCCTCTAACTCTGAAGATGGGGATGTTTTACCACAATGAGGTGAGAAGGATTCACATGTCATTGTGTATGACTCATGTACACTTGTAACTTCCAAGGTATACTAAAAAACTACTAAAATAGAACTCTATTATATTGTGATTACCTTGGAATTTTTTTTCCTATATTCATGGGTGCAATTTTATTGTGTTTTTTGAACATGATTACCTTCGATTCCTCTTAAAGAATCCTAAGGCTAAACCCTGCCTCATATGGTCGATGATCTTCTACCAAGATTTAGACCATGATAATAGAGATAAAGAGGGATTTGAAAATATTGTATCTAACCACAGAAGTTGGATTTCTCCACCACCTGACCACAATGCGGACTCATCCCTCCACATTGGATAATTCTTTCCTCATAATTACCATTGTGATGTTGTGGACCATACCCATTTGTACGAGAACATTGCGAATTTTCTAGAAACATCAAGGATCCCCACGGATTTGATCACCTCCCAATCCCAGAGACATAAACAAGATTCTTGGTGGTAAATTTTATATGACCCCAATTTTAGGATAATTTGGGTTGTCAAAGTAATACATCTTTGTGTCACTGACCATGTGTTCACCACTGTTTTGAGCTTTTTCCTCACTTTGACCTATGGGGGCCACATTAGTTGTCAACGTATATCTAGAAAAGTCCTTGAATCTGGACATTATTGGCCATCATATTATAGGAATACCCATTGATTTTTTAGGTCATGTAGTTGTTTTCAATTCATAGGGAATACATATTAGAGGAATGAAATTCCCCAAAAACTTTTGTTATTCTATGAATTTTTTGATGCATGAGGCATTGAATTCACGAGAAATTTTCGAAATTCATTAGTCTTTTTGTAATTCATATTGTCTTTTGAAAATGTATCTAAATGTGTGGAAGAAAAGGACACCAATACTGATGATTCTCAAGTGGTTGTTAATTTAGTGAGGTCCAAAATTTTTAGTAGGATTGGTTTAACATGATTCATCATTAGTTATCATGGTTAACATTTTCCCAAGTGCAACATGAAAAATTCTCTCCATATGTAAGGGTTTGATCCTAAAGTATCCACTGAAAATCACCCCCAATGTAATCGACTAGCAGAAATATCATATCAGAATGTTATGAGAATCGTGGAAAAAATGGTCGAACTCAACTAGAACGATTAATGATTGTGCCTGGATGATGTACTATGGGCATACCTTACAACTTTTAAAACCCCAATCGAAATGTCACCATATAAGATTGCATTTGGGAAGGCTTTTCACCTCACATTATAGGTAGAACACCATGAATATAGGTATGTTAAACAATGTAATATGAATCTTTCATCTTCAGGTGAGCATAAGAGGCTGAAATTTAGGAGTTTGAATAAATTCTACATGATGCATATGAGAACACCTAAAAAAATAAATATAAGAAAAAGGATATCTATGATAGAATGATTCATTAGAGGAAGTTCAATTTTGGTGATAATGTCCTCATGTACAATTATAGGATAATGCTCCACCCAGGTAAGCTTTCTTCTCGATGGTAATTCCTTATACAGTTAATAATTGTTTCCCTTTTGGTTCAATACAGATTTTTCATTAGTAGAGTTTAAAAATACATTCTGTCAATTGGTAGTGACTTGAACACTTCTATGAGGATTTTCCAAGTAATCTGGTAGGGGAAATCCACTTTTTTCAAGAAACATTCTACAAAAACCCACCAGGTTTTATCCATATTTCTCACATTCTAAATTATTACAGTGAGGAAACTGCACAGTCTAGGTGTGGGGGTGGATAGAATCCTGGGTACATGAGTATTTTCTTTTACTTTCTTCTTTCTTCTCTTTTTTCATGCTTTATGGTATTTTTACTATCCCCCCTTGTGGCACATAAATCATGGAACTTACTAAAAATGCATGTTGAATGTTTTTATTACATGTGGATTTAACATTTGATTAACACATGTCTCTATCATGGAATTAATATTTTTATGAATTTAACATCAGGGTGTGATGTATGGTGATTTGGTTTTCAATCAATTATATATATGGTTGTATCACTATGAAACCGTTAGGATGATTGATGCCCCTTTTGTGAGTAGTTTTTGAGAAAACAGTGTTAGTATATCTCCATAATTTTTTTTACCAAACAATAATGTGTGAATACTTATTACATAATAGAAGGTATATATATTGCAGGTTATTATTTTTCATCTTAGTATTATATTTCCATACATTCATTCTTTATCTGATATGTTTCATTACATTACCAAATTGACATATGTGTTAATACATGATATCTGAATGCTGTACGCCCTCAAAAAAATCAATTGTGTTGGGGGCAGGTCAAAAACTACTACCCATCATCCTTTTATCATTTTATGAATATTACAATTAGTGTTGTGGAGGGGAGAAAACAAGGGTTGAGATAGAGTGTGAGATTTGTTCCGAATGCATCTTCTGAAGAATAAAATTGAGTGGATTGATGAAATGTGGAACACATAGGGATATCGATGTTGGGAGAATATGGTTTGACTACGTGGAATGCTTATTTGATTGTGTCTTTAAATATTATCGCAACAGTTGTTGGGCTGGTTCAGTGGACAAAATCTTTTTAGCTGAATAATGTTAAAATTACCAATAATTATTGGATAGATAGTGGAATGAATAGAAAAGAATTGATTTCACAAAAAAACATTTAGAGTTAGTGGAATGCTTTACATATTAACTCCTCACTCAATTTGGTATCATGAATCATTTTTTATATCATTGTGATATGATTTATGAGACATCTTTTTCCATTTCAACTAGGAAGAACTACATGGTGTGGTTTGGGCATTGATCACATTGATTTCTTAAATTTAATTTTCCTCAAATGTTAAACCTTCATGATGTTGGAAATATATACATGAAACATTTTTTGGATGTGTGACATTACCCCATAGTGGAAATTTTTATTTCTGGGGGAGTGATCGCACAACAATTCACTATTCAAATCCACCATTACATTGTGGTTTTGAACTGGTTTTGTTGAAAATATTACCAATATAATAATAAATTTAACTTTATATATGATTCAATGACTTAATATTCATCACTATTTAATAGGGAAATATTATTTGTTTTTATATTTACATGGTTGGAGGAGGTGATTTGGAGAGCCCGTGATGGAATTCATCAAAAATAGGCCAAACTGCGCGATATCCCAAGCATGCATTTTGAAGATTATTTGTAATGTGCATAATATGTGCATCCAATTGGGATTAAAATTTTTATACTAGTTAAAATAATGTGGGATACACTCCTCTAGAATATCATTGAATACAAATTCATCAATTTTAAGGCCCCAAAATACACCCACAATGTGAAGAAATTTTGTGTGGTCCAGTTTGAACCAACACTTATTATTTGGGACATAACTCGGGCCTTAGATATTAAATTAGGTTAAATCTAACTCACAAGGACAGATAACTCAATGGTGATCCTCTCCACCGATGTTCATGTCAATAGAACGTGTTTTTGTCAGTCAACCATCCATATAAATATGTATTAAAATTTATGTCATGAATAGTGTTCTAGTCCCAAAGGCACTTGACCTCTTATGTGGAATGTGCAATATTTTTGTTCATAAAATCACTCATCCCCATCATTCTCTCATATTTCACGACCAGAGATAAAGGTATGTCAAATTGGAGATCTCTCTTCACCCATTTTATTTCTATTCTCCCTCATTACTTTTAAACCTCTTTGTGATCAATTTGGGGGGTGTTCCTTGTTTTAATCCCGATCTCCACTCTTGTAATCTTCTTAAGTGAATTGATTTCCATGTTTTTTATCAATTTTTCGTCATTTATACATTATAAATTTCTATTTATTTGGAATGATCAAATAAAAATAATAATAAAAACCATAATCCACATGCTTCCATGCATAACTCAAAAAGAGAAAAACATCACACTTTTCACAAAAGAGTTCAAGTGCCTAAGGGACTAGTTAACTATTCAGGAGATAATTTCTAATAATTTTAATCTGTCTGTTTTACTGATCAAAAAGCCTTTAATTGGATTGAAATTCTGTAGATAGGTGAATATTTGAGTTATCTATCCATGGGAGCTGGAATTAGCCCTATTGTATCTTTGAGGCCCGTGTTATGGCACCAATACAGAAGGATGGTCCAATCTGGCCCGCCCCAAATTTCTTCACATTGTGGGACTATTTTGGGGCTTCAAATGGATGAATTGGGCTTCATGTTCTTCTAGATAAACGTATCCTACATAATTTTGAACTCATATACCCTATTTGACCAACATTATATGCATAGATTATCCACATAGCTAATAATTTTAATAATTAATGCTTGGGCTATGTTGCAGTTTGGCCCAATTTTATTTAATTCAATCAAGGCCACTCCAAATCAACTTATCCTACAATGTAAACACCAAAAAAGTAAATTTTATCTCTTAAACAGTGATAAATATTTATTAATTGATTCTCATATAATGTTAAATTTATTATTATATTTGTAATTTTCATTATAAAACCAATTTAAAACAACTATGTCTGGCCGGATTTGAATAGTGAATCGCTTAGCGATCACATACTAATACAACACTATCAATGCTAAATACTGCTCAAAAGTTGGGTTTATAGTGGGTAAAACACTAGGAGGTACTATCTATGCTACATGAACATATATTAATGAATAATAAACATGTGAATCATCATTATGATCATGTAGTAAAATCATGGTTGGCTATCATTGAAGAGGCATCCTGAAGAATAAACGATTTACCACGTTCAAAGAGTACATATTTAAATCTGCATCATGAAGGGCAGGGAAACCACAACCAATTCCTATATGATGCATGTATCAAATTTTTCCCTACAACCAATATCTACATGGATTGAATCAAAAGTTGGCTATCGACTCTTAGTGTATGGATACATCAATCGTCACACACACTCTAGTGTCCCTGACATTAAAACGAAACTCGATAAACATAACATTGTTTCTATAAAACTAAAACCAAACACACTGACTGTACTCATAAGTTATAATTATCTTCTTTGATACCTTCCTATCATGACTCATCCTGATGGGGCCTAAATCACAAATAATAAAATCCTACCTCTAATAGAACAAGTTCTAGTGTCAATTTTCGGGTAGGATTATCACAAACATTGGATGAATTATCCTAATATAATTGTACACACAGAAACATAGAAATACACATTTATATCTCAAATAAAATACCAAACTGAAATTAAAAAATTTTAAACCAATGCATTACTACATATATGATTTCAAAATTTGAGTACGATAGTAAGCTATTGAATGTGTTAAAATAGTCTATATACATGCCCAAATAAAATGTTGAAAGAGTCAATGTTGCTAAAAATGTGAGGAATACTATCAAATAAAACAACCCAAAAACACCTAATTCTTTCAAGAAAAATCTATGAACCACTAGCTCATTGTGCTCCCAAGGCAATTTTAAATGTTTATTAATCAGTATAAGACATGACATGTGCGGGAAGAGCCAATGTAGGGGTGAGTATAGAAAAAAAGTGAGACACACCAAAAACAATAGAGAGTAATCATCATGAATATTTATTTCAAAATTAGGATATTATAATAAATGCATAAACAAATCCCATATATAATATGGAAGGAAATCACACCATCATGAAGTCAAAACGAATATACTAGCCATTATTTATTCCGAATCAATGAACATTCCAAAAGAACCCACTACACGAGTCTTCGTCTCACTAGATACACTCATCCAAGAGTTCCTGATCATTCACCCCCACCCATGAAAACACATTGGTCTATGAATATCATTATCAAAAGTCTGTGGATCACACCCAATAATGATAGGGGTGAGGGACACCAAAAATCCATATTGGTTAAACATACTATTAGGGGATCATGTACAAATGATATTGTGATCCTTAGAAAAGACTAATAGATGAGGTATCAACACCATGTTTAATGAGGTCAAACAAATTTCATTAACCAACAAAGGGGATAAGAATAAATGACAGAGGATCGCACTCTAGTCTCATGGAGGTAGAACACAAACTCTATCTGATACTCATCCTGTATTGGGGATCATAATATAGAGATTTGGACATAATTCCACACTATATTTTCAAGGGTATGGATAGTTTAAAAACACACAACTGTTATTCGTCAAAACTGGTGAAACGAAGGGCTCCCAACACCCTTAAAAGGGGTTAATGGAATGTATCAGGGGTAACCATAATTTCTATGCATCCCTTATACTTCCACTATAATGAACCATAACACAGTTTGTAATGATCAAAGTACTTAGTCTGTAATTATATATACACTGCATGTAGATGTCATCCAACACCCTACTCATTCCATCTAGTCATGTCCGTGTACAACTATATTCGTATTATGGACATCTTCATGTAATTATGTATTACCATTCATGATTATTTTTAGAGATACAATCAAATATTATAATATGGGTCACATGTATTGTGATAGATTCTTATAGATTTTTATAGTTTTCTCTCCACGGAAACCCTTAAGGTCCATATGCTGCACATGATGTGTTAATCCATATTACACATCATGTAACCCTTGATTTTATTGCTTCTAATGGAGTCACATACATGTCATCCTTTGCATTTCCACCATCTCTTTAATCTCTAAAAAACATGGAACCATTGTTGGTTGACCTTCCAATTTCTATATATTAGGATATAGGCTTCAAATCCACTCCAGAAACACACCCTTGATCCATAGCATCACCATTGTCTATTAAGACCAGGAATAACATAATCCATCAATATATTATTTCAAACAATGATTTTCCTCCATCAACATCAATACACTATCTAACCTCCAATCAAGAACCTCATCCATGGTTTTTGTTTTTTGAATTTAATAATGGTCAAATTTTTGTAAAAATCCATTTTCAGAATGTTTTGAAAACAATATTATTATTTGTATTATAATATAATATAAGATGTCCAAAAGGGTAAAAATTAATTTATAAATCATATAATATCATTGCAATATTTTTTTTTAAATATGGATATGTATGAAAATAGGTTTATTGATCAATGAGAGAATTAAAGTTATTTTTCTTTTAAAAAATTCTTTTGGATTTATGATTATATTAATAGAGGACAACGAAGGAAAATAGTGTATTCATAAGAAATGACCAGAGGAAAAGACAAATCAGGATTTTCATGGGATATAGATAATAATATTTCATAATTGTAATCATAAAAATAAACAATTATTAAAAAAAGTGATAGAATAATTAAACACACACCACTTTGGTATGTTTGAATCATAATCCCCATAATTGAATTACATTAAATGATGCTTACAATATAATGATAATAATTAAATTGATGATATTAAATGTAAAAGTGATGTGTGAAATAATAATTATACAAGTATTATGATGTTACAAACATAATTTATTCTCATTTAATAATTCAATATTACCATTCACATAAAATAGAAATTAGAATCACATTACATCGGTTCTCAAGATAGAAGTCTTTCCTACATAGAAGAGAAATTATTTTTTCCCAATGGGTTGGGAGGTATGAAGCTATATGTGGTATTATAATTAAAATTGTATAATAATATATTATTATAATATGTATTTATTAAATCCATTATTATAAACATACATGATAGGTGGTTATGGAAAATGAATAAAATTGGTTTGGGAGGCGGTAGTCTGTCATACACATGATCAAAAATTCAATTCACATTTGATAGAATTTTAGACGAGTAAAATTTATTCCAATAGAATAATAGAATATAAATATATGATATTTAATAGTGTTATTATGACAGAATTATTTAATATGGTGTTAAATAGTTTGATGAAGAACTAAAACTAAAATACATAGTTTAAAATGTTACCTCTAGTCGAAAAAACACTTTAGGTCTAACCAAAATCCTTCCCAGACAAGATATATGATAACAAAATTTAATTTATGATGTGGTTATGGAAGTAAGGAGGATATTTTTGAATTTATTTGATGAAATAAATGGTTTTCAAATTCTTAATAGATGATAAAAAGGGTGGCCTTTTATAAGTGGGGGAGAGGACACAAATGGATTTTTTGAAAATAATAACATGTACCAATATTTCCAATGTAAAAGTGCTAAACAAATGGGAAAATCAAAAAATTTATATGATATATGGTCGAAACATGTATATATAATGAATTTTGGAAATTTTCCTTTTTCATTTATTCCTTTCCTTTTTGGTTAAAAACTGACAAACCCATTTCAAAATTAACTACAATAATAACTTTTTAATGTTTTTAATATTTCTTTTAAAAAAATAGGTTGGAAATTTTATGTAATATAAATTAACATAATTTATAATATGGAATTCATTTATTCAAATTAAAATAATGATATTGAATTTTTTTTCAAATAAATCAAACATAAATGATGAGAATGTGGTTTTCTATAGAGAAATTGTTCAAAAGTTAAAAAAACATTTATACCAGATTTGAATATAAAAACTTTTTCAATTACCTAAATATAAATAATCAAAATATCGAAGAAATTTTTTTACTTTTAAATCAGTTTTAAAAAATTTATCATTATACATTCATTAAATGAAAATGATGTTTTCATAAAAAACTATTATTTTTCACTATTCATCTATATAGTTTGATAATATACACCTTTTTATTTTATACAGGGCATAATTATACTCTTTTTATTTTAATTTAATTCAATGGTATTAAAACGGAATATTATACTATGAATAATATTACTAAAAACAAAATAGGACTTTATTTTTAATGTATATGGAGACTTCTAAATTTTTTCATATTATGGCCATTATTTTGTACATGGAATCCTCTAAAATATGTAATGTTTTTATGATGAAATTTAAACACCAGATTCCATTTTTAGTAATTTTGGTATTGAAAATGTTTTTGAGAATGGATTGATTATATCCATATTTTGAAATTATTTAATATGATTTCAATGAGGAATTTTTATTTTTCCTTTATGCATGTTCACGTGTTATAATTATGTTATTTCTATTGATAACTGATTATGTATACAGGTGGTACATTCATAAACAAGGATGGGTGAGACCTGAATGAAAACATGTCCTAACTCATTGAACTCAAAGTGTCTCAGTATTCTGTTAGCATAACATTTCCGCCTTCTCTATCAAGTCCTCATATGCTTTGGGATGATATGTAACTTCTCAGTGGTATATCGTACAATATCTGGATTCATGAGGGCTGGATCCCCTAGGTCTTTCCACCAATGAGATGATCTACAAGGCCGCCCATACAAGGCCTCAAATGATGTTATTCCTGTTGTGAAAAATTTATTTTTTGTACGCAAACATCAGTATTAGTTGATGGTTCTCCCAACTATGGCCAAAATATAGGACACGAATACGAAGCACACCCTTTATGGTCTGAATGGTCCGCTCTGTCTGACAATCTGTATGTGGGTGAATGGCTATTCTCATGCGAAACTAAGACACAAAAGGCCCTTGAAATCCCTTACCCAAATGGGATGTAAATCATGCATCACTGTCTGAGACGACAATTGAAGGCACCCTATATAGCTGCACTATCTCGATGAAAATAGTGGTGTCCCAATTCCTTTACCCATCCCATCTCCTCGATGGGTAGAATGTGAGCAGGCTTGTTGAGTCAGTCTACGATCACTAAGATTTAATTGTGTCACTTAGTAGTGTGTGGTAACCTAGTCATGAATTATAATGATATATCATCCCATTTCCACTCTGGAACTTCTAGTGGTTGTGCCAGGCCTATTGGGACCTATTGTGTGGCCTACACTTTCTGAAATGTGAGGCAACATGAAACGCTATCTGCGACTTCTTTCTTCAACCATGGACACCTGTACTAATTTTTGAGGATTGGGTACATCTTTTCCACACAAGGATGCTCCACCAAATGTGATTTATTTAACGCCCTCAACACCTCCTCTTACAACATCACTACTACTACGATTTATCATCTAAAAATGATGATGTTCTCCCCATCTATCGAAATTGTATCAAGAGCTTTTCTAGAGGATAAATAAGAACTTTGGGCCTCATAGTCAACATCGACAATACGTGCCTCTCTAACTCACTTTCATAGTGTAGGATTGATATTCAACAACTGAAGGTATGCTACTTCATTGTCATCCTCCAAGGATATTTGCATCGCTGCTAACTACTCTATCACATCACCTAGAAGCTATTGAAAGGATCTCTTATGGAGTGTGTAATCCCCCATCATTCCCTTCATATGAGTATATAATATCTCAATATCACTGTACATGAAGGAATACTACCATTGTTGATGCCTCAACTACAGAAAAGTCATTGGGCCTCATTCAATCCATGTGAATGGCTATCCCGTTAACTGATTGATGTTCTCATAATCCCTTTGGTAGTGGGTACTCATTCTCCACTTCCACATGGTTAACATGTAGGAAATACACATATAACATTGAACACTAATTCATATTAATCCCTTACTCAGAATGTATCCCACCTACAACCCCTATTGGTGATATTGTACGAAGGACCTCTGATATACAGTTAAAGATATCAGTGCTACCACATACTGTAAAATGATATAGAAGTCCATTTCTGTATGGGGAGGTAATCCTAAAAACATATTCTGAAAGGATGTTCATGTACACTGCCTCTACTTTTGGGACCCGAAAACTAATAACATCCACTACCTCGTTGTTAAGACTGTTTGACTCAAGAGTGATCATCTTCACCCTCATATGCATGAGTTTATCTCGTGTTGAATGGCTATCATTTTTCACTGAAAATGGAGAACCACATTCCAATTATGCGGATATACTACATCGTTTTTCCTAAAACAGACAATCTGAGAATGATCCCTAGATTACCATTCCATACCCAAAATAATGATGTTAGGCCTCGACCCTACCACCAAGAGGATCCAAATAAAACACTCACAATTTTGGTCATATCAAATCATTGGCATAAGTGGGATTATCGAGTCTCCTCTTCTATATGTCTCTAGAAGTTTGGATCAACTCAACGGTTTAACATGAAACCCAGGGTCTTGAACAAGATTCATTATAAGAAGGAATGATTATAACCTATGTTTGTTTTAACGGAATATGGAAGGAAATTCCCACCATACCATGAATCATTCATGGAGTCCATGGGTCATACTCTTTTACCGCATCCATCTTCTCTCGTCCCATGTCTGCTAGCTCCCTGAGCCTGGTGTGGACCATGTTGATGTCATAGTTATAACATGTTAAAATGTATAACACATTATGCTTCTATCATATCTCCTCTACCACATTTTCTACCATATATATTCCTTTTTTTTAGTCACTTTTTTTGCCCCGGTGGACGATCCAACACTTCACTGTAAGAACGATGGGTTGGAAAATCTCTAGAGATATTTACCATACAATCTTTTGAAAATAATTACATCTTACTAGGCTAACATGACACTCCCTTTGAGCCCAAGGATATAGACCCCCTATATTGGGACCACTTTTCAGATCCTCCCTCTCGTCCATGTATATGAGATTGACATTAGATTCTTTCATTCCCACTGTTGACATCCACCGGTTGTATCCGGACATTGGATTCTTTCTAGGTACTCATTGACATTGGATTATTTATTTCCCACCTTTCATGGAGGTCTTAGAACTGATTAACTGTTCATATAATATTCAATGAGTACCTAGAAAAGTTTTCATTCCTTAATTAATACACAGCTACATACATGTAGTCCTATAGAATGTTTTGGCCACACAAACCCATTATATTTCAGGGAAATATATCATTCTCGATGAATGGTTCTAATTCTCTATCAACTAAAAAGTCACCTTATCATAAGATCGTGTAATCTAAACCACATCATTTCCCTAGAAAGTCATGAATAATGATAACTAATAGTATAGACATTTGATCTAACGGTTCCCTATCTAGATGGCTACTCAGTCACCACCTCATGCCAGTTCTTAGTGCATATGATTAAGACTCTCCTATAAATCTAAGAGTACTCATTCACTGAATATCATTTAACGAACTGAGCCTACATGTGTTCATTAACAGTAGTGTTGGTAGTAACTACTTACTAATGGGTATTGGTATAACTTGGTCACAGCCCAAAGGTACCATTTGGGAAATTTTACCAGTAACGAAGCCTCATCACTCTGTGGACTATCATCATGGTCACACACTAGAATCCTAGCACGCAATCTATGTTGATTCATCTTGAAATATAATTAAGATAAAGAATGGTTAATTTATTAAGCCTGGTGAGATAACTATGACACCATTTGATCATGAAGATACACACAATTCCTATATGATCAAAACAAGAAGAATTTATATGTATATAGCGAAAAAGAATAATACAAGTTCTTGGAATATGGATGCATCAGCCTCCACACCAACATTTTACTCCTCGTATATGAATGTCAAAATAGAAACATTTAGCACTATTTCCCGAAAACAAAACAATAGAGTCCATATCTTTTATGTAGAACTAAACAGATTTGATACCACTTTTTCACTACCAGTCCCTAAGGGAATATCCCATGAAATACCCCAAGCTCGCATCCACGGATAGGGGTTGGTGACTAATCCCAAAGGCATCATCCTACAAGTGGGAGGCATTTTCCTGAGATCCGATACGTCTCACACACAACACCATTCCCCAAATCTGGAAAAATAAACATGCATTCCACAAAAATCCACTGAGTAATAGTACAAAATATTTGTAAAATTGTTTAGAATACAAATCCAACAATGTATGAACTGAAATCAAGAAAATATTTGGAATATATGATAGTTGTATTCTAGAAACCCCACGAAATGGGTAAGTATATAGTAACTTATGGAAGTCTTAGAAGCACATACCGACTGCATTACCTCACTAGGAACCGCCCGGTCCTCGGCCACCAAGTCCCCTGCCATGTCACAAATTGTCTACAACAGAAACAACTTCTGTGAGCGAATCCCATGCAGGGATGAGTAACTAAATAATCATTTGGGTCCACAAAACTAACTCATGTATCACATAAATCCACAATGGAAATCACTATATAATTTAAAAAGATTATATTCATTATAGTCTTCTTGACCTAGGTTATAAATAATGTATTAATATAAAAACCAATTGTTCCAAACACTGAACATCATTTACTATAATTGATATCATACCTGATTAGTACATTAGGATATCTTGGTCTCATAAACCCATTAAAGAGACGTGTTACGAATCTTAACAGGGTAGCTGAGTCATTGAGCCTCGCTAATATCTATGTCATGAAGTCTCACTGGGTAGATGAGTCATGATGTTTCATTGATTGATAATTCATGGAGTCTCTCAACGTATCTTACTCATGAAGCCTCACTGGGTAGATGAGTCATGGAGTCTCACTAATAGATTAATGAATGAGACCTTTTGTATTGCCGAGTCATGAAGATTTACTAATAACTAAGTCATAGTGTATCACTTGGTAACAAAGTCTCGATGCCTCACTTGGTAGCCGAGTCACAGAGTCTCACGGATAGTTGATTCATAGAGTCCCACTAGATAATCATCCATGTAACTCATTCATAGATGATTTCCTAAAATCCTACACATCACGTGAGTCCCAATGTTGGTGACATCGAGTTAATAATACACATGTTCTGAGAGATACGTCCCTTTTTCTAATCATGGGTTGTTGCTTTGGGTCCTGACCCAATTTCATCAGTCTGACCCAACCAACCAAGCCAAGCATTCATGCATGACCCAATATTGACATTTTGGATCATTTTCCTGGACAATTTGGCCTCATTGGTGGGTGGATATCTTTTCATATCATAGGTCTTCGTGTGCCCTGGATATATCATGGTGTCCTGGTCCGATAAAAAGAACACTTTGAATGTTTTTATGTGCTGCTTGGGAACATCGGCCAGCCACCCCTGCCCAACCGGTTCGGCCCAAACTGGCGCAGCTAGTCCGTTTATGGAATACAAGGATGATCATCTAGCCCCCTTATCTCTATGGTATGCATGATGCCCACATGAAGAAGGATTCTCCTCCTACACGGAGCCATGCTGGCACCCTGACTAATGGTCTGTAGCCCTCCTCCACCACAGTGCACAACGAGCGTGCCCCCTCTGCCATAGCGGTCGAGGAGAGTTGACTTCTTCGTCCCCCTCAAAGCACTTGGATGGAACAACCTGCAACCTATAGACACTTCCACTGGTCTTCGGTTTCATCGTGCCAGTGGTTGCGCATCGAGGGCACCGTCTACTAGACAATGGGTCTGCTCCGGTGGTCCGATTTAAGATATGTTTTCGACCTCGGGACTCTGAAGCCGCTGCAATCACTACCATGGCCTCAGATCCAACATGACACCTTATTAAGGATGTGGCCATGATGAAATACACAATCAGAGGGGCTCAGGACTTTTTATTGACGGCCCGTGCCATTCCTGTTAGATTTTTAGAAATAAGGGACGCATAGGATCATATATCTATCGTAAATTCATTAATCTTAGTGAAAACCCCCAAAATTCAATACCCTCTTTCAATAACACAAGATCCAATGATCAACTTGTTTGTGGGATGATCCGTGTTAATTGTTTCATAATATGAATGGGGAAATTTTAAAACAATTAAACACATACCTGGATTCATGATCCATCATGGATGAGGGATGAAGCTCTGAGCCCTCATTAATCCTCAATCCCTTAGCATTCTTTGTTGTTTTTCATCTTCTGAATCCTTCACACCAACATTTGTTGATTCTTGATTCGATGGCATTCATTAATGGCCATCATCATTGGAGAGAGACATATAATTATAATTCATCAGAGATTTTCCTCATGATTTTTTGCAACTGTGGATCTATATTTTATTAAGGGGTGGAGATGCATTGTGTGTCGTCAAGTTGTCTCATTAATGAGAATCATTAATGATTTTACATCACCTTATTTCTACACACCAGTGCCGACTAGAAATTATTTCGGAGCCAAAGAAGATTGAATAAAATAGACATTGAATTCCGTTTAATTCTAACTTATTTTTTTCACTAAAATAATAAAATTTCTCTTTTTTATTATTCCATGTTGGTCAAGGTTAGGCACATCTCAGGTGATTACCAGTGTTTTGAATTCCATGGTGTTATTGTATTTTTAATCCGACCACCAATTTATTCATCAGAAAAAATTTCTCGCATGTTTATTTCATTGAACCTTAAAAATAGTTCAGAAATTAACATTCACAATAAACCCACAACGGTCATGGTTAGGCCCCTACTAAGAGGAAAAAAACCTCAAGAGCTTATTGTTACTGTTATATTTCCAATTTGAGTTACCATTTAAGAGTTATTAGGATTTGAAAATAAAATAATTTTTACTTGGTTATTTTATTTACGACCAAATACTAATGTCCACTGTTAGATTACTCCAGCCAATGTTAGGATTTTCCTAAAGAATGAATACGAACAAAATCTCATCATTGGTGTCAGATTATAAATTTTTTCAATTTTCATGAGTTATAAGGGATTGAAAGATAAAATAAAATAATTTTATTATTTTATTTAAGATTATTAAATTTTAAAATTTTCTCACCAAATGCCAATGATGACTAATCTTATGTTGCATCGATAGTAAACTGTCCATCCTAAATGCAACATTTCCCTTAGATTTAAAATATCAGAACCCATTTAGTAGTTATTCAACTATTTATTGAAAACCACACACACATGCTATTTAAATATTATCATTTTTTGATGGATCAATATAGGCACACTAGGCCTCAGAATAACTTGTTGTCTCACTGCCTAGTATTTTAAAATTTCAATATAATAAAAAATCATAAAATTTATGAGACATTTTAAAATGACCAACTCAAAACTGATCAAACACATTCAAAATATTTAAATACATTAGCATAACAATCCATATTTTATTTTTGATATGATGGAATCACCTCCACGTTAATCTGATTCAGAATATGATTAGAATAAGACAATGTTCATGTTCAAATTTTAAAATGATTTTTTTAGAAAAAGTCAAAATACATTCGTATGAAAAACCAAAAACCAACATATTGTTTTAATTATTTAGGCCAATGATTCAAATTTCATTTGAGACGTTTTGGAATTAGACGAATCTCAATCTGATTCATAGTGTGATTTTTTGGAGCCCAAGGGAATATTTATATACATATTGACATCAATTTTAGTAAAAATGAAAAATAAACTACTCCAAAATGAACAAAGACATTCATTTAGATTTTATAATTTAGGATAGTGATTCATTTTTTATTATAGATATTCATGAATTAGTGAAACATCAATCTGATGCACGATGTGACCATTATTAATCGATGTTCATCTTTATATTTCAAATTGACATCAATAATAGTAAAAAGAAAAAATAACCAAACTCAAAACCATGAAAACAATAATTTTTTTTAAATACATTAGTATAATGATCCATAAGTAATTTGTGATATGTAGGAATGAGATGCACCTCAATCTAATACATAATGTAACTTGTATGGGTTAAATTGATTGTTTTAATCTTAAAATGGCATTTTTGTAAAAAAATAAATGTGGCAATCACAGAACCATGGAAACACCTTAATATTTTTTTCATAATTTAAGAAAATAATAAATATGCCATTTTGGACTAGTAGGAATCATCATCACCTCATTCTAACATACAATGTGAATAGTGTAGTTAAATGATATTATTTTTATTAATATTTGTCATCAATTTTAGTTAAATGGACATTTATTCTCCTCAAAACATAGATAATACATTTATATTGTATTATAATTTATGGAAGTGATACCTAAGTCATTTTTGAGTTGTAGGAATCAGACACACATTAATATGATAACAGATGTGACCTGTATGACACAATTTGTTCGTTTTCATTTTAAAATCAACATATCAGTTATAAAAGTGTCAATCACAGAAAAACAACCAAACAAAATGAGATTTTATTTATAATTTTGGAAACTAATTCATATTTCATTTGTGATGTGTATGAATCTATTTCATTTCAAACTAATACATGATGTGATCAGGATTTCTCAATTGTTATTGTTCCAATTTTAAAATTACATTTTACTAAAAAGACAACTGACATACTCAAAACCAAGAAAACACATTCATATTGTTTGGATACATTAGAAAAATGATCAAAATGTCATTTGATACTTGTGAGAATCATTCCAACCTAAATCTAATGCATGGTGTGACTGTATTGACACCAAGTGAATATTTTTATTTTAAATTTACATCAAATCATGGAAAATTAACACTTTTATTAAATAATTTATTTATATTGTTACAAACGTAATAAATTTCTTTCTAATACAACTGTGTTCTTTTGATCTACCATATCTGATGTTTTCAGCAATTATATGAGTCCTGTATGGATTAATAGATAAAATAATATTTATTTTTTTGAATGTATTTGATAATTTTTTTTATGTATATGTATAAAGCAATGTTTTAAATTTCAATAATATTATGTATTATTATTGTATTTGTATTTAAATTACCATTTCTTTTAAATCCTATATTGTGACTTTTTTTATTTGTTATCTGGTTTGTTTCTACTACTAGGGTGTGTTATTATACCACACTACAGTGGTGATGTAGTGTTATCTTACATAAAATGGAATAATATCACTTTTAGATATTTTCTAAAATCATTGATAAAATCCACTTTTATCCATTCTTTTAAAAGCACTGATAAATGTGTACTTTATCATCACATATATAAGCACTTGAGTAAATTCCTTTTCCAGTTCATTGATATCTGCAGATTAAGGCATACATTATTAGACCTTTTGAATGCACTGAAAATACCATTTATCAATGATTTCATATGCACTAATATATTATTCTTTTAGCGGTGATAAATTAAAGCACTGATAAAAGATTCCTTTATTGATGTTTTTGGAAGAATTGATAAATGCCCAATTTATAAGGGGTTTTTTACTACCGATATCAGAAACCATTATTACTACTATTTCAATTTTGATAAATAACCATGTATTTTAACCACACTCATTTATTCAGAACTTTATTGCAATGAAAAAATCTTTTTCTAGCTCTATAAAAGGCCTATTTTGTAGTAGTGGCCCATTGTCCTATCCAATGCTCCTACAGTTTTCATGGCTTTGATGAACAAGAACGTAAATTACTAACATGTTACCTTTTTTAGTCTTTTTGTATGTCATCCTTCTTTACTCTATGTCTATGATTTTCATGTGCATAATCTATGAATTGTCCCAAGTTTACAAATAAATTACCAACTTCATGCCATGCTTCTAAAGTGTGATTTCAGAATTAAGGATATGGTTTTATTGGGACATGTTGTATCAAAACAAGAAATATCAGTTGATCCTAAGAAGGTGAATGATATTATTACAATAAATAAACAATAAAATTTCTTCTTGATTCAGAGCTTCTTGAGCATAGCTGGCTATTAAACCCAGTTCATGATATAATGGCCGATGTTGTATTCTCCGATGACATTACTAACCCAGAATGGAGTAATGATTACTTGGGATGATAAATGTAAGTAATATATTTTAGATATGAATATTTATTTCATGACAGCACCATAGTTCACTTTTCTAGTGGCTATGCTGGGCTACGTGATCTTTTGTGATGCATCAGTTATAGGCTTCGGTTGTGTTCTTATACAGGAAATCATGTTGTCACTTAAGGATCTCAATAGATTATGTCACATGAGAATATTTATCTGAACCAATACCATGAACATGAATGTGTGGTGAATGAACTTATGAGGTGAAGGATTTAACATTAAGGAAAGGTATAATAGTATTTACTAGAAACAAGAGTTGTAGTTATATAATATCTCAAAAGGATTTGAATAATCTCTAATGGAATTGGGTGGAGCACCCGCAGTATATCAATTTCAAAATGTATAATTCCCTAGGAAAGTAGAATTTCATTGGAGATTATATGAGAAGGACACATATGACCCAGGGTGTGAAATAATAATTAGAAGACTTGAATATTATGGTTCTTCATGAAAAGTTGCATATTACAGTTCAAGAATCAGGGCTCAAGGTTTCTTAGAAACACATCAGTGGATATTTTCTCGGCTCGAGACAATTCATCAAGAACATTATCTTGATATTGTGTTCCGTATAATTAGATACTCTCAATGTGGTGGAGAGACCATTTATTATTGTTAATTCTCCAAAGAGTCCATTTTATGCTTTCATAAACATTTTTTATACTGTATTTGGTAAGGAAATCTCTTATAGTGGATCTATATTGTTTTGATTCGGCAATGCTCCTAGAAACCACACATATTTTCTTTGACATAATGTTGTAAAATTTTTGTCCATGAATGATAGGATACACTTCTGAGTTTCTCTCTCATTGTTGTATGTGCCAATATGTGAAGTCCAAACACTATATACCAGTTGATTTTTTTCCACTTCTAGTACCAAAATGGAAGTGGGATAAAATCTATTTGAATTTTCTGGATGGGTTTCCATGTTCCCAATGGTAGAAGTATTAAATATGGGTTTTTATTGACATGCTAATATAATCAGATCACATTATACCCATTCGTGATACAACCATTGTAGAGGAGTTACAAAACCTATATGTGGTAGATACTGTTCATTTTTGGAGTTCCATCTGTTATGTCATTAAATTGGGATCATGGGTAATCTTCTCATTTTTGGATAGTCCTTTAGTAGGAATTATGATCTCATGTTAACTCAATTACATAATACCATCCATGTTATGATATCTATACAAAAAGAGGTATACAAATTCATGAGTATATGCTACGCACTTGTGTTCTAAACATTGGTAGAGCTTGGGATGATAATTTGGATATGGTGAGTTTTTATATAACAAAACATTCCATTTTATGTTTAGAAAGTATCCTTTTGATTCCATTTGTTATCATCACTCTAATTCTATATTGTGTTGGTTAGAGATTGGTGAATGATCCTTGGTTGGACTGAGCAAGGTAAAAATGATGAATGAAAAGATTCAGTCAATTTTTCAGAGGATGTAGATGGAACAGAGTCGATATATTTCATATTATGATCATGAATGTATAGATTTTTAATTTTTAGTAGATGACCAACGATTAATTATTGTTTCTACCTTATTGGGTATTTGACATCTTGGGAGGAAATGGATGCTTGATCCCAATTTATTGGGACCATTTGAGGTTTATGAGAAGGTGGAGAATGTTTCATCAAATCCATCACTACCACCACAACATAAATAGATCAATAACATGTTTATTGTATCACAACTGAGAATGTATATATCTCACCAATCTCATTTCTGAGTTGTAGTGATCATGTAGTTGAACCTGATTTATCCGTTACTGAAGTACCAGTCATGATAGTTGATACTAAAATTAAATTACATTGTGGGAGGATGATACATTTAGTTCACATGCAATGTTCATACAGTTCAGATAGACTTGATTGTTTGTAGAGGGACATAATTATAATAGAAATGTTCTATCATCTTTTTTCATTGAATCTTCATCGTAAGATTTCTATGGAAAAAATGGTTCAATGGTGGGAATAGAGTAACATCATGTTATTTTTATTAGGTATTCATAAACCCTTACTTTTTATCATTATATTGGGTAGTTGTTTGTAGTTATTAGGTAAAATGTTATAGTTATTGTATTTTTATAGGCTATTGCAGGAGCAGAGCATAGTTTTCCAAACCTTCTGCCTTTCAACAACAATATATGAACAATTAGACAATGGGATTCGCAGCGCTTTTGAATTATTTACCAAACTGTTCACCCAATCTAGAGAAAATATTCAACACATTTCAAATATGTGCATGGCTTGGTATGTGTTTGAAAAAACCATCTGCCTCTACCCATGAAACCATGTGTAGAGGTTTTAACATAATATGATATTTGTGTAAAATTTTTGAAACATTAATTTTAGGTTATCGATGGACCAGTATGAAAAAATTATAGTTTCTCTCATCATTTGATATCCCATGAATGATTTTTGGTTTCTTGATTCCTTCTAGGATGTGATTCAAGGATTGGAAAATGTTGAGTCAATAAGGATTCCTTATTACTTTCTTATTTTTTTCTTGTTTTGAAAATCACAAACACCTTACCTTATGGAAAATTTCATTAACCCTATGTTTCACTTAATAAAGGAAATTTTACTTTCCCAAAGAAATTTATCCTTACAATGTTTTTTATTGTTCATTATATTGTCTATGTATAAAATTTGGTTTCATATATATATCCTCAGAATCATATAATATATAGATATAAAGCATTCTATTTTAAGGATTCGAATTCAGTTTCCAGGTTCTCTGAATTCAGATTCTGAACTCTTATGAATTTTGACTCCAGGTTCTCTAAATATAGACTCTGAACTCTTACGAGTTTTGACTCTGAGTTATCTAAATTTAGACACCAAACTCTTATGAGTTCTGTCTCCGAGTTCTATGAATTTAGACTCTGAACACATATGGGTTATGACTCCGAGTTCTGTGAATTTAGAATCCGAACATTTATGAGTTGAGAATATGAATTCTTATGAATTCAGACTCTAAACATTGTAAATTAAGGTTCCTAATTCATGTGAATTCTGGTTCATAATTTCCTTGAAATTAAGACTATGGAATTCTATATAATTCAAGTTCTGAATTCATCGGAAAACAAAATCCAAATATCAATGTTTTATAGACACCGAATAGTTTTGGTTAGACTCTGATCATTAAATTTTCTTTACACTCTAAAAAATGAATATTGTTAAGTAGCCATATTTTTTCTTACTCATGTTTTGGTTATAAAAAGATTTTTTGAAATCAGATACTCACTAACCGTTGTTTGAGTGACACATGTACAGGTCCCACCAAAATTCTTGCAAAAATATTACTTTTTGAGGAGGGATCTGACAATTGAAGCTGAGCCAATAAATAGGATCTCATTTGAAAACTCTCATAACATGTTGATCAATCTAGAGATTACATGAGGATGAAGTGATTTCTAGAGAGATATACTCTTCCAACTTTGTGCATACTGAAAATCTTGTTTAGAATTTCATTGTGCGACTAGGAATTTTTTTGAGTACATTAGAGGGCGTCTGAGGATAAGAAGACAGAGGATCCCACTACCTTGATGTTTAGGGCTTGCAGAGATAGAAATACATAAAATGATCTTCGTATCAAGGGCTTACCCTGATGTGGGTAAGGCATATTTTCTTGATTGTATAAATCAAGGGTCATTTATCCAAGTTTTTTGGATACCCTACTCTTTTGGTTGAATGATTTACTACCTGTTACTAGTTTTGTTTCATGTTTTCCGCTGCATTTTGATTCTTGAGGAAAGTATAACTACATTATACTTTCTTATAATTGTACACTCCGATTTAGTAAGATTCTATATGCTTTATGGAAGAATCTTTATCTTTATACATTTTTGATATTCTTTGTTTCCGGATTCAATTTTCCAGAATTACATTCTCAGAATCACATTTCTGGAATCAAGATTTTTTGTAGAACTTAGAGGTTTTGTGAATTTACCATGTCAAACAAAAAAAAGGCTTCTATACAAACTTTAAAAGTTCCCAAATAATTTTTAATGTAGACAATTGACCCCCTCTTATATATTGAGAATCTACATTATCATTTCGATAATAAAATCAGTATCTTATCATTCCAACAATTGGTATTAGTGAAGGTCTCTAAAATACTTATATTCACAAATATGTTTTATTTCTTAAGTTTTCATTGATCAATATATTACAATATTAGGATATTCATGTCATTGTTTACAAACATTATTACTAACATGTTTTTACAGAGATTTTTTCTCTTAAGATAATAGGAAGGAATGATAGATAAATAAACAATATGAATCATACTAGACCAACAATTTTTAATGGTAATGATTACGGATATTAGATAGATCATATGAAGACATTCAATATCAATACTAGAGTAGATAATTTTTTATGCTAACTGGAGGATATAAAATCCCTGACAAGGAAGTTAATACATTAGCCAACCATGAAAAGATGAATTTCAATTGAGTTATAAGGTACATTATACATTGAGATGTTCTATGAATATAAATATATATAGCTCCATTTCTTGTCGTGAAGTAGCAAAGAGTATTAGGATGAAGCTTGAAGTTACACACTATGGAACTTACCAAGTAATTGAATCTAGAAGAGCCATGCCTAGAACTGAATATCATGGTTTCTGCATTCCTTATGGAGAAACATTATGTAAGGTGCACAAAAGATTCATTACTATGTTTAATAGTTTACAATATATGGGTGAAAAATGATTAATGATGAAGCTCTTGAAGATAATATCATAGACATCATTCCTAATGAGTGGTAATCCAAGAGAAAAACTATAGATGAGAATAGAAAAGTCTCACAGATCACTAATGTTGAACTATTATGAACTAATCTTCAACATGAAGCTAGAATGATGATAAATGCTTATAATATTATGAAAATGAATGGGAATTGCAATTTTGGTTTTTCAACAACTTCAAAACAAATGAAAGAAAAGACTCCAGAGGGAGATACATGATATAAATCTAAGAAGGTTGTTTTTCATTACGAATCTAGTGGAAGTGAATCTTCAACAAATGAACTAGGAAATCTTACATTAAGGATGAAAAAGATTGATGTATAGAAGAACATTCAATCTAGATACAATAAGAATGAATGAAAAAAATATATATTCAGAAGTCACTTGTTACAAATGAAAAGGAGCAGGACATATAAGGATAGACTGTCTTATGCTTAAGAGAAAAGACAGAAAGGAAACTAATTCTGAGTGTATTAAAAAGAAGTACTATAAAGCTTAACCTAATAATGTTTTGAATGCTAATGACAATAGGTGTGCTGGTGGTTGATACTCTTTAGATGAATCATCATATTACGAATCTTCTGGGTAGAAGAATTCTGGTCTAATAGCCAGACTACCTATTAAAATCATTTCATAATGGCGAAGGTACACAATGCTGAATCCATGAAAAATGTATCTTTGAATGCCAATTATAGTGATTATAAATTTTATGAATCTCTTGATTAATAATATACATTTAAATAAGATAATACATTACCTACATTTTAATAATTTTATATATTTTCTTAACTCTTTGAGAATGTGAATTCGAAAAACAAGAAAAAGCTTCATAAATCAAATTCTAGTAATACTATTCCTACTAAAGAAATATAATATCTTTTTAAAAACTAGGATAATAAAATCCTTGATTTTTAAAGTATCTTAAAAAACGATGAGGATTTATATTATAATAAGGTTAGACATTCTAAGGATCTATAAAATGTATTTTCTATGAAAAATGATTTCGAGCCAACCTCCATTGCTAAAGCTAATATTTTGGAAGATAAGAACATAGTTACTAAAATTATATCAGTGATATTTTCCTTGAGGAAGTGAATGAAAAACATTACCTTAGGATTGGAAAATTTTGATAAAATTTATTTCCAAATTTAACCTCTAAATAATAATCCGGGATTTGGTTATAATAGTTCAAGACTGTTTTTATTAACAATTATTTTATTCCTAAAAGTGCTCCATTCTATACTAAGTGTCATTGTAGAAGGCCCAAGGCAATAAATTTTTCTTTAAAAAGCCTAAGTCTTGAGGATTTCATAAAGCCTATTTTTATAAGAATATGTGGATTCCTGTGTTTTTTATGAAAAATCCGAATACAAGAAAGATTGGGTTCCTCAAGTCTAACTCAATTATTTTTTGGAAAATAATGAATGTACCACCATCAATACTTAGTACATGGATAGTGGTTCTTCCCTGTATATGACTAGTATGAAATACTACTTTGAAAATATTATCAAGATGATTGGAGGGAAAGTAACTTTCAGAGATAATGCTAAGGGAGAAATTATAGGTATATGTAACATTTTTCATTTTAGAAAAGCATTCATTTAAAATGTTTTATTTGTTAAAGTTCATAATCACAACTTTACTATCATATGTCAATTATGCGATTAAGGATACCTTGTGAATTTTAGTAATTGAAAGTGCTTAGTACACAATTCAATGGAAGAGTTTATTCTTTCTTCCAATAGGCAAGAGAATGTTTACCCCCTAAACATAGAAGACCATAGGAGCCAAGACTTTCTTTGCCTTAGTGAAATGGAAGATCATTTATTCTTTTGGCATTGAAGGTGAAGACACTATAACATTAGTAACCATTACAAACTCTCTATGATAAGATTATTTAAGGATCTACAATAGCTTAGTTTTTTTTTCAAAAAATTGTGATCCTTGTCCATTTGAAAATCAAGATAAATCATGTTTGAAATCATTTGGTGAAGTATCAACTACTGATGAATTACATTTAATGTATATGGTTCTTTTAGGTCTAACACATACTGGAACCATCATAGACAAGTATTATGTATTTTTCTTAGTTGTTGATTTCACTAGATTTACATGGGTCTATTTTCTAAAAAATAAATCTGATTCATTTTCTTATTTCAAATGTTTTAGAGACCAGGTTAAAAATGATAAAAACCTACATTTGATAACTAATCCTAGTGATAAAGGAGGTGAATTTAGAAATTATAATTTTTAAACTTTTTTTAGTAGAAAAGGCATTACTCATAACTTCTCAGCACCTAGAACACCTCAATAAAATGGTGTTGTTGAAAGACTAATTTGAATTATTCAAGAGATAACAAGAACTATGTTGAGTGAGTATTCTGTAGCCAAGAATTTTTGGGCTAAATCAATAATAACTACTTCCTATAATATAAATCGGGTTTTAATTATTCCATTTCTTAATAAAAAACATTATAAGTTCTTGAGTGATAGAAATCCAAGAAAATATTTCCTCATAGTTTTTGGTTACATGGTATTCATTATTAATACTTAAGATAATCTCCCTAAATTAACAAAAAATCAGAGGATGTAACTTTCGTAGGATACTCCACAACATCAATGGATTATAGAGTATTCAATAAAAACAATAGTACTGCAAAAGAAACGGTACTTGTCAAATTTGATGAAACTGAACCATTTGTTTTTAAACAACCACATCTTACATCTTATGATGTGTTTTCAAAAACTTATTATCAACCATTGATAGATGATCCTCCTGGTAAGAAAAATGTCCCTGAAAATTTTTCTGAAGCATTTACCCTATAAGACATTCAGCTTTATGCTGAAGAACAGGTTTTACAAAACACAAATCAGTTGTTTCTAAAGAATATTCCCTGTGATAGTATCATTGGTGATGTTAATAAACCTGTAAAGACTAGAAGTTCCTTATGAAATGAATTAGAACATCTAGAATTCATTTCCCAATTAGAACAAAATATTACTCATGAATCTTTAGGTGATTATGATTTGATAAAAGCAATGAATGATGAGCTAAATGAATTCGTAGTGAATAAACTCAAAACCATTGTTGAAAGACTGAAGGAATATTTTTTTATTTGAGGGAAATAGGTTTTCAAAAATAAGTATCATGAAAATGGAATAATAGTTAGAAATAAATCTAGATTGGTTGTGAAAGGATATAATCAACATGAAGGAATAGACTATGAAGAAACTTATTATCCAGTAGCTAGACATGAATCTATCTGTATTCTACATGCCTTTGCAACTGTCATTAATTTCAAACTTTTTAAAATTGATGTGAAATGTGCTTTCCTTAATGGTTATGTTCAAGAGGATGTTTTTGTTAAACAAACTAAAGTATTTGAAGATCTAAAACATCTCGAACATGTTTACGAAATTACAAATGGTTTGTATGGAATTAAACAATCCCCTCAAGCATTGTATGAATTTCTGAGAAGAGTTATACTTGAAAATAATTACGTTAAATGAAATACAGATCAACCAATTTTTACAAAGAAAGATATGAATTTTTTTTAATTTTTCAAAGTTATGTTGGTAACATAATTTTGGTTCAACTCATCAATCTTTAAATGATTCTTTTGAAAATTTAATGAATTCTGAGTTTGAAATGAGTATGATGGGTTAGTTAACATTTTTCCTTGGTTTTCAAATTTATCAAAAACTAGAGATAATCTATATATCCAAAAATTAGTATATTAAAGTTATTCTTAATAACTATTGATATTAAAACACTATGATTATATATACTCCTATCGGTACATCAAATTCACTTGATCTTGATGGTGGTGGGAAACTAGTAGATCAAACATTATTTTGAGGGTATGATAGGATGATTTTTCTACATAACAACTAGTCTTCTAGACATAATGTTTTCAGTATTCCTATGCACATGATATCAATATGATCCTATGTAATTTCATTTAAAGGATATGAAAGTAATTTTTCTCTTCTTAAATAGAACCATGGATTTGGGACTTTTATATTCGTATGGAAATGATTTTTTTGAATTTTTTTTGGATTCTAAATATGGTGGATGTATAATGGATAGAAAAACAACTTATGGAAGTTGAATTTTCAAATAATATTCATTAGTTTCTTGGTCATGTAAGAAGAAACTCTCAGTATCACTTTCCACTACTGAATCCAAAAATATAGCATCTGGACGTTCTGGTGATCATGTGTTGTGGATGCAACACACACTCACATAATATTGGATGAGTTATACCAAAACAAAAATTTTGTGTTATAATACAGGTTCTGTTGCTTTACATAAAAACTCTACAAATGAATATCATTCAAAAAACATTGATATTAGGCATCAATTTCTTAGGGATAACATAGAAAAAGGTGATATCATTCTTCAATTTATCAGTACACAAGAACAAATTTTTGATATTTTGAAAAAATATTTACCCTCTAATAGATTATAATACATTAAATAGATGTTAGGAAAGGTAACCATGCGGTAATCTTACTTATTAACGTTTTGTTGAAATCAATTTCATTACAGTAATAAACTACTTTTCATAAAAGGAGTACATTGGCATGTTAGTTAGAAAAAAAATTCGTTATGAATATTTTCTAAATTTTGTTAATGCAGAATTTCTAAATTTTCATAATAATGATTTCGAAATTATCATAATGATGATTTCCTAAATTCTCATAATAATGATTTTCTAAATTTGTGTTCGGAAGATTTTCTAAATTTTCATAATGAATATTTTCTAAATTTTTGTAATGATGTTTTTCTATGATTTCGTAATCAATATTTTCTAATCATTCGTAATAAAGATATTCTAAAATTTTCATAGTCAGGTTTTCAAATACTTTTTAAAAAAATTTGGAATCTAATGTTCATCAAGAATAATTTTCCCCATTATGAATAATTTTCCTAGAAATACGAAAGGTAGGATTCATTTATTTAATTTTCCTATTCATATATTAATATTTGGTATTTTTTTAATTTTCAGACTCTCTTTTTCATTAATATGAATTTTTTTTCATAAAAACCTAAAAAGATCAGATTCTACCAAGTTTTCCTTACGAATATCATATCGACTGTGAGATCTGATCAAGGATTTTCAGCCATTTGATTTTGATAGAAAGATTAAATTTCATCCCATTTGCCTATATAAAGGAGCCCTGATGGTTTTCACACATCAAATATCAAGACATCGTGTGTTGATGTTCTTCCCTCCAACTTAAGCCCATTCTGAACACCACAGATCTTGCTCAAATCTGAATGTCTTTCAAAGAAACTTTTATGAAAGGCATGTCATCTTTTAAGCCAATATAGGAGTGGACGTTTATAGATAAAGGTTGGTTTATCCAATCTTATTCTCCAAGTATGATAACATCAATTCAAGAAAATTAATCTGAATGGATGTGATGGTGTTTTCATATCGAAGCCAGGTGCTCTAGATTTAGTATATCAATATTTTCTTGTGGAATTTTATGAGTAAGAATGTTTTTTTAAGGAAGAAGGTAGAGATAAGTTTTCTTTCAAACCCTATGGAAAGAATTATGCTCTCTCGTACACCATGGATTCAAATTTCATTGGAGTTACATAAGATGGAGAAGTACAATTTTTTTCTCATAGGTATCCAGATGTTCATGGAATCCTTTTTATGGTGAAATCTATGGAGTACCTCGATTATACAGATTTTAAGACTACGAATATTGTTCACCTAACTACAAATTTTTAGATTCTCAAATTATGGGTTCAAGGATTTATCATACCAATAAAAAGTGACAAGGATACATTAAAGAAAAGTGATATGTATATTTTGGATTTTTTGGTGAACTATAGAAAGATCAACATGGTTTATCATGTTCAGATTACGACTGAGAATATAAAGAATGGAAATCTGAAGGCTTATATCATTATGTTTCCACCCATTATTTTTAATCTGATCATTCGGTGCTTGGAGTCTTTCAAAATTCATTGAAGTTAGATGCCAAGGAATTTCAATGTCTTGCTGGTTAGCGATGATACCTCGAAATGGAAGATAGTTGGTTTTTCTATGGAATTCGGATATTTAATTGATTTTCTAGAATAAGAGACTAAAGCTATTCCTAAGAAACAGGAAGTGGTTGATCCATCTAAATGGGCTGGAAGGAAGTGGAATTTTAAGGATGTATAAGTGGAAGGAAAAATCCTAGAGCCTATAGAAATCCAATATGCACCTCCAAAACCTATGAAGCAGAAAACCTTATCTGGATGAGGTAGTAGCTATGTAGAGGGAGAACATGAAGAACAAGAAATAAGGGGAGCCCATGTTTGTTCAAGACCCGACTGAAGCAAAATCACTAAAGGAGAAGAAGGTTGAGTATCTAGAAAGGGAATTCAAAGAATAGAAACAAATGAAGAATATGGATGAAGTATATATTGTGCACTCCCATCTGAGGAATACTAAGAATGCTTCTGAAAACATTCTCGTACCAAAATCATTCTTAGTAAAACATTTACCAAAAACTATGGGGGATGAAATTGGTGACTCCAGAAAAATTATATGAAGTAAAATAAGTAGAAGAAGTTGAAGTAGTAGTAGAAAGCAGTGGTGACACCACATTCTTGATTATGCATGTTGAAGATTTCCATGAGAAAAAAAGATCATATGAGAAACTCCCT
The DNA here is from genome assembly GCA_963277665.1 of Viscum album. Lineage (NCBI taxonomy): Eukaryota > Viridiplantae > Streptophyta > Magnoliopsida > Santalales > Viscaceae > Viscum > Viscum album. Next base: position 695,543,670 of record OY728152.1, read on the forward strand.
ATCCGACCATCAGATTATGATTCTTCAATTATTACTAACCCTAGGAAATATGAGAAAGGTAAAGATGTCAAGGGTGAAGAAGAAGTTAATATTCTATCTGAAGAAGAATGCTCTAATCATGATTCCATACACCTGGAGGATGCTGAGGCACGAGTTAAGAAAGAAGATATAGATGAAGAAAAAAATATCCATCTATCTGATAGTGAACAGAAATATTGGGATGAAAAATATGTTCTGAAAGATGATTAGGGAAAATAGTTGGTTGTTGATACACCTAGTAAAGCTGTTGTGAAGTAGAATGAAGCTTATAGACCATCAAAGAGGAAACTTGCTGAGCTAGAAAAAGAACCCTCACCAAGAAATGTTTCAGATTCAAAATCATCATCCATTGGACAAGATTTCATTGATCAGTCATTGAAGAAACTTATAGGGACCATTACGAATTTTATAAGCATAAAATCCAGATGCCAGATGCTTTAACTAAAAATAAATCAGAAATCAGATTCTGTATCTATGTTGATGGATATGTGTGTCAAGCATGAGGCTGATTTCATGAATTGTATCACCAACTACGAAGCCCCTAAAAGATCAAGCAGGAAGAGGACCATTTGGTCAAGGAAAACCATATAGGACATCAGAAATCATGATAACATCCAATATATTGTCAAGGATGCATTTTACATTGAATAGAGTAAGATGAAGGATCTCACAATCAGTTTTGAAGAGATGTTGACTCTATAATAGAATTAAAAAATTCAAGAAGTGAAGGATTTAAATGGAATTTAAGAGAAGATATTAAAACAAGAAGAATATTTGAATGATTATGCATAAATTCTTAAGGATCATGAAGAAGCGATTAAATCCATAGAAAAGAAAGAAGAGGATCACGATCAGATTCATAAGCGAGTAGAGGAAGTCCAAAAAGGGATCACGAAGCTTATGACAATTGTGAAGAAGCTGATGTAGAAGGAAAAGGAAGTATATACTTGTTTAAATACAGTCTTTTTTTGTATTTTCTTTCCTTGTATAAAATTTTCATATCATAATCAAATATTTTGTTGCTTTTATTTTGTATATTTTGTATTAATTATTCAGGTACTATAATTTCTTTTCAATTCCTTGTATTTCTTTTTGAAAATCACCAAGGGGGATAATGGAAAAAGAATACAAAGTAAAGAAGAAATGATCGTAAGTAAAGGCGACATTTATCAAAATAGGAGTTCATATCCAAGAATATTTTTGTATTCATTTGTATCATATGTCTTCAATTAATTGATAATACACATTCTGAAAATCTATAGTATGATCCTATGTGTTTCCAAAGACTAAGGGGGACTTAGTCAGATTCATTTTTGCCCATGTATTAAGGGAGATATGTTTTGTTTATGTCCTTATATTCTATTTTTCTAAGTGTACAATTCGGTTTCATATCTAAAACATTGGATTCATAAGTGAATATATATAGAGGATTTTTATCAGGATACAAATTCAGATTCTGAGTTCTGTGAATTCAGACACCGAACCTTTATGAGTTCGGACTCCGAGTTCTCTGAATTCAGACTCTGAATTCATATGAGTTCTAACTCTGAGTTATTTGAATTCAAACTCCAATATCTTATGATTTTTGACAAAGAGTTCTCAGAATTCAGAATTAGAACTCTTCTGAGTTCTGACTCCATGTTATATGAATTTATACTCCGAACATTTATGATTTTAGACTCTGAATTCTTATGAATTCACACTCCGATCATTTTATGTTCAAGATAAAAAATCTTGTGAATTCAGATTAGGAATTTCATGGAAATTCAGACTCTGGAATTCAATATAATTCATGTTCCGGATTCTTCAGAAATCATTATCCAAATATCCATGTTTCATAGAAACCAAATAATTTTCGATAGACTCCAAAAATTAATTTTTTCATACACTCATAAAAATGAATTTGGTTAATTAAACATATTTTTTCTCAGTTTAATTTTGCTTATAAAATGAAATCGTTCTTTCAGTTACTTACTAAATGTTGTTTGAGTGACATGTTTAAAAGTCACATCGAAATTCTAGGAAAAATATGACCATTAGAGGAGGGAGCCGACAGTTAAAGCTGACCCTATAAATAGTAGAACATTTAAATGAGCTCATTATAAGTTGATCAATTTAGAGATTACAATATGGTGAATTAATTTCTAGAGAGAGAGAGACTTTTCACTCTTTTTGTGTACTAAACATATATTTTTATAATTTCTTCATGCGACTCTGAATGTTGCTGAGTACATTCGAAGGCTTCTGAGGAAAAGATGACAGAGGTTCCGACTACATTGAAGTTGAGGGCTTGCAGGGATAGAAAGACATACTCCGATCACCGTATCAAGGGATTAAACTAGTGTAGGTAAGACATACATTCTTGAATGTATAATTCCTGGAAACTTTATCCATGCTTGTTGGAAACCCTACTCTTTGGGTTAAAATATTTACTACATGCTACTTTTCTTGTTTCATGTTTTCTGTTGAATATTGATTGTTGAGGAATCTATAACTATGTTATACTTCGTTATACGTATACACTCGGATTGAGTTAGATTCTATAAGATTTAAGGTAGAATATTTATCTTTGTAAACTTTTTTTATGTTTCATTTCCAGATTCACTTTTCTAGAATTAAATTCTCGGAATCAAATTTTCAGAATCAAGCCAGTTTGTAGAACATAGATTTTTTGTGAATTTACCTTGTTTAACCTTGTTCAACAATATAAATTATTCTTACCAACATTAAATGATTCAAAAAAAAATTTAAAGTATAAAATTCACCCCCACTATTTTTATTGAGCATATACATTATCAATTCGATACCATAATCAGTATAATATCAATCCTACAAAGAACATGTTCAATCTTTAACCAGTAGGATTCTTTTTTCTGTTTTTATTCTCCCATGATATCTCTTATCCTTTATAGGGTTCCATGAATATCTGTATTGATTATAGGATCTAATACGTGCTATTTTGGTTCTAAATATATGAATAATTCAATATATCCTAGTTTTTTTCCTCTCTTGGATTTTTCTATGTACGAAATTTTGATTTGAGATTTGTTGATGCTAAGGTATGTGGTTCTGTTATGTTACCAAATTTTAATAAACCCTGATATACATTGCTTAATTTTAATTATAAGAATAAAATAAAATTTATTGGTTTTTATTAAATGGATTTATATTTGTTTATCAGAAAAAATCCAATTCTATTTTATAGGTTTTATGAATAAAAATGGAATTTTTTGTCCTGAAATTGGAAAAAAAATTCAATGAATTGTGTTGTGTTTATCGAAAATTTTACAATTTAAATTTTTTAATTTATATTTTCTTTTTGAATGAAATTATAATAATGAAATTGTTTGATTTAATTTATGAAATTGTTTCAGTTTTAAAAATGAGAAAAACCCCATTACATTTAATTTGGGTTTTGTTATGAAGTACAAGGAGTTTGTTGAAAAATTAATGATTTAATTTAATTTTGAAATTACATTGTTAAATTGTAGAGTTTTCTTAAAATATATATTTTTGGAAAGTATATTATAAATGTTTTATATATATAACATTGTGTCTAATCTTGTTGAAAAGAAATTGTTTGGATTAAAAGCCTGTTATGGATTTTAAAGAGAATATTGGATTATTTGAATTGGGGAATGATATATAATTGTATTTTTAAGTAGTTTTATTATAACTTTCCATTATTATTTTATCTTACAGAACATTCATTAAATTGGTTGTATTATGCTCCTATTTATGTATTTATAATGTATATATGTGGTTGTTGTTAAATTTTAACATTTTTTATGTTTTATATAATATATTTTCATATAAAATTTTGTATTTAAGACATTTTTGAAAATAATTATTTGTGTGAAGAAAAAAAATTTAAAGGTAAATCAATAATTTGATAAGTATTTCCATCATTTGAAATGTTAGTTATGAATTTATAATGTGTTTCTATAATTTAATTGTAAATCCTTACTATTTGACTATGATTTTGAAATTCCAAACTAGCTTAATTTAAATTTGAAATAACATTCATTGAAAATGTGATATTTTCATATTTTAATTAAATCCTTGGTTGAAATCATATTCTGTATTTTCACACATACTAATTGTGCCTTATAATGTTTGTAGATTTTATTATTTTAGGATCGATCGAGTGAAAAGGATCATATAGAGGTTGTTATTGCTATTGATATGTGGACTTGATGAATGGAATCCTTAGGGAGGTGAATAATTTTTACTATTTCTATACTTTTTATATAATACATTAGGTTGTATTTCATGATTGACTTATTGAATAGTTCACATAGTGGAATACCACATAATTCAACAATTGTAGTTAGACCGGTTAATAATTTCAACCATGTGTCACAGTTGATGAGTAATGTTCATGACCCATTGCTCTTTATCGACTAATATGAAATGGACATCAAGGATGGAGCTACCATTACTGAGTACACGGTGGATATTAAGGTTATATAAGAGAGGAATCTTCATGGTAATTTGATTCCCCATTTTCGTATCTAAAATCATCATAGGAATATTAGTGGGAGTACATTAGTGAAGTACGCATAAATATGTGCATCGTACCATCATGTGACTTTGTGTCCCGAATTATTTTTATTATTTCTAAGTCTAGGCATTAGGACAACATGAGATTTTGTGTCCCAAATATTTTTTTGCAATATATTAAATGTCACATGCATTCACATTTCCTAAAAACGATTAATGACTCCAAAATGGGTGACCATATCAGATATATGGATGTATATTTGATTTTAGAATGTAGGTTTTAACATAAGTTCGACATAATCATTTTTGTTGTGGTCCATTTGGAATCATTCATAAGGGGAATAAATAAAATATAGAAAAATTTATTGGTTTTTTTAATTCCATGTAGAGATAGATATCTCTTTTTCATATATGGTGATTAGATTTCGCCTTAGACATCTACTCAATCTATAGATATTTTGATTATTGATCGAGAGAATTCATGGAGAAAGATAATAGATCAGGGTCATATAATAGATCATTGAACAAATAGTGTTTGAGGATCTCATCAATGATTGTCGCCCAATAGTTTTTCATGAATGATCAATGAAAACCCAAGTTGGGATGTATGATTGTTTATTTTCCATAATTGTTCCTAATCTTTTACAAACATGGATCGATTCCCCTAGCCTAATCTATCTATGCCATATCAATAGAATTCAATTGATGGAATTGTTTATTTTGTTATTTTTATTTGTCCCACATCATTTGTATTCATAAAAAAATTAATCAAGGACAAATAAAAAATGGTATGATTTTTAACATATCGTTTCATGGATTATGGTTTTCTATCATATTTCATTTATATCATTATTGGTATTTATTTTGTACAACTACTTGACCAATACTTGGTTGATGATTGTTGTATTATTTTAACGTAGTGTAATGAATTGAAACTATTGGTACAACACATCATGGTGGTTATTGTTCATGAATCATTGATGATGTTGGGTTGATCAATGGAAAATGATACTCAATTGGGAATTCATCGTTATATCTGAGTGTCACACAACACAATTATAAATGGTCTGAATGGAAGATTACCATGTAGATTTGAATCCTGAATCTATTATATCCTAAAATATGAGGCAAGGAAGACCCTAAACCTAGAGTATCTAGTGAGGGAGGTGGCTCTAGTGATGTGGAAGATGATAAAGAAGAGTACCAGTGTTTCTAAAAAAATGAGGGATGATAGTGTTTATTTCGGGATGATATGCCATGTGGGGGCCTCTCAATGTTGTATAGGGATTCAGGATTAATTTAAGGATCACATGTTGTTTGACCCCTATTACATAGCGTTGGATCGATCATTGAGGGAATAATATTTAATTCAAAATGTATATTGGCTCCAGAAAATGTACATGCCTATAGGCTCGTCATGTACTTGGAAACATACATGGATAGGTGTGAAAAAACAAGACCACTTGTATAGTGGATAGTAAAATGGTCATAAAAAATTACAGTTCCATAGACTACATCACATAGGATGGTTCCAAGGGATCTCTACACAATCTGTATCTTGACACTTACATTTCTTGTTATTCATTATAGAATGAGTTGACTTGGGTATAGCTTGACACCATGTGCACCCCATCTATACACCATGAACACCCATCAAGTGTATTTTTCTATCTTCACTTCATTAGTTTTTAAAAATAATGGTAATGTGTGATCCCTTGTTCTATTATCTTGATGATAGAGTGTGAAATTACACCCAAATCAGAGGATACTAATCCCCTATAGAGGTTGAGTCTCAAAATGAGTTGTGGTTTCCATCCATGAGAGAAGAGTATGATCCCATGTCATATTTATAGCCTATATTGGGTTTTTTTAATCAATGTGACCTCCTTGAGAAGGAAATTTATCCTATATTTATTCGGTCATAGTAATAACATTCAGGGTATCATAATCATATGACACCCAATATAGAAGGTTGATGCATATTGATTTTTTGGGGTCCTCTAGTGGTTCTAGGCACAACCCACTATATGTGTATCAGGGTAGTCTAAGACTATTGATCTTCTAGGGTAGTGAGTAAAGATCTTTACAGCATCATCATTTGTCTCCAATGATATCAGGGCTCGTGGAGTTTCCTCCCCTGAAACTAATGTTTCCTTCAGTAGAATCCTCGTATTACAGTTAGTAATGACCACCTTTTTTCATCATGTATTTCGTTAATTTATCTAGTTGTTTCTGTTATACATTTTTTATATATATTATAAAGATAAATATACTTAGTTGTTTTTATTTAGTGTTTTCTAGGGTACCCTACTAGGTATTGTTATAATCACACCATTATGGGGTTTTCCCGCACATGTGATGTGATATAAAAATGTTAGCCCACATCGCTGCATCATAGGATGATAATGACTATGTGCGTCATAGCATACCCATATCATAATAAAGTGGTTTTCAGGAACCTACATTTGACCTTATTCCTCTCACTTGTTGAAGGGTTTACTATTTCTGGTATTTTTCATTTATTAACCAATTTTCCACATTGAGTACATTATTCTCATTCTATTTTGAGGGATCTTATATATATGCATTCATTGGTTTCTATTTTTTTTAATTTCATCATTGTGTGGGACTAGATGTGTTTGTTTGTGTGTTTGTGTACATTAGTTTAATCCCACATATTTGTGGGATATGCCTACTCGGTTCCGATCCACATCCAGTTTCCAAATCGATGTGGTCATGGGGAATTAATGATTTTGACATCAGCAGGTCGATTCATGAATGTTAATCCATATAACACATACAAAATATTGAGATCCAAGTAAATCAAAAATTTATTAAAAAATTTTAAAAAATTAAAATATCATTAATCCCTAAGACAACATGAATTATTTCTTAATTTTTTCATACCAAGCATGTGAATACGTTTATTATATAATAACATAATACCAGAAAAAAAAACATCAATTTTAAAAAAAAAAATTAACCATGAATTCTTTACTATTAATTAAATAATACATATACTATTTGATATATTCTATAATTCCAAAAAAAAATTAAGCCATTAATTATTGCATGGACAGCATTAAAAAAATCCTTTATTACTTCCAATGTAGTTAGTACAGTCCATCATAATTTATCCTTATCAATCATTGTTGTATCCCTCCATCATTATATCAACACCCTTAATATAATAAAGGTTATATTTCCCACAATCATTTATTCTACAAGAAGATTAAAATTCTAATGAATCGTTTTTTTTCATCATCACTTTTTAACATATAAATTCAAATTCTTAATAAATAATTAATACAATAAAATCATTATAAATTTCATAAATTTTATAACCATTATATCATTGATAAAATACTTAAATAACATAATTTCTAAATTCAAAGACAAACATGTTAGTCAATCATCTTCTTCTACTTTAAAATGTTAGATTGACTATAATGATTTTGATTCTATTAAGGAATATTACTTTGATACATGAGACAATCATTTTTGTAGTTCCATGTCTCCATAGAGTAAAAACATTGTACATTGGAATATTTTCCACACCCATTTAGTCACCTAAACAGTGTCTTTTCTCTCCACTGTTTTATAAATATCACACTATTTTTAATCATCTACAATGGTGTTTATTTCATCAATTATCACTTGTGTGAAATCACGTATTTCCATTCTTCCATTTATCCTAATTACTTCCCAACTTCCTATTATTCTATTTTTTTAATTAAAATCCATAATACTTAGATAATTCTTTCAATTCATAGTCATCTCATGAAATTCCATCCTCATATGATAAGACGATATTGGTGACTTATTCCTTTTGATAAATTTGATTAAATACATCAATGAAATGATGATTCCTACTTTTTCTATTAGATGAATTGTTTTTTTAAAAAAAATTAGGTTGGGATGAAGCCCGATTTTTATAAATAATGAATAGAAAAGGCCAATTTTAACAGGGTCGAGGGAGATCCATTACATTGCCTAAAGGCCTGCTGGTCAATAAGCCCATTACATGACACATAAGCCCAATTTTTTTCCCAAGGCCCATTTTTTGTATAGCACTGCTATAGTACATGCATGCTACAATACCACACAGTACCCGCTGTGGGAACAATGTCCCTACTGCCTCTACAATGCTCGTCGCTGTTGCAGTGCATTCGACCTTTTGGTTGTTCTTTTCTCCATTTGTAGGGGTAACTATATATTTTCCTTTGGACCCTTCTAATTGCCTCTATTACCATTCAACCTAATTGGAATGAGAATCTCATTTCCATGAAGCATGTCACAACTCACTCTTGAGATCATTAAAAAATACTCGAGTTTTTTGAAAACCTATTGAAAGGGATGGAGGCATTCAAGACTGTTTGGGGGAATTTATCTAGTATATTTTCATGATTTCACATTGAATAAATCCTAATTTTTTTGTATACCCAAATTTTTATTTTATTACTAATTTTTTAGTAATAATTATAATATTTCTTCTTTTTATATAAATCATTACTCCCTTTTTATTATTTGTCATTATTTTTTAACATACAATTTTTTATTTTCCAATCAATGATTATGTTTTTATTGTATTATTATAACATCATATTTTCTGTTTTAACATTTTGTTTTGTCAAGACATAATAGGATTATTTTTTTAATTAGGTATATTTTTATACATATAATGGTTTGAGGATTTTTTGTAAAAATTTAATAAATTCATTTTTTATATAAAACATTTTACATTTTTTGAATATAAATATATATTTAAAAATCATATTTATAATATAAATTATTAATATTAAATTATTATATAAAACATAAATATGAGTTATGGACCTCACTTTTTCAATATTTGAGGGATTATATTTTATCATGACTATTACGTCTTGTATAATTTTACAAATGATTCATTGGACCAAATAAAACTATTATGGTTCTTCACCAACCATATGCATCTGATGAATTTAAAATCATCATAAAAACCATTATCCCAAAAAAAAATCATCCAATGACAAGGAGATGATATGATCATGAGACATTCCTACTGAAAACACCCCAAACAAAACAAAAATCAATACAATATTGTGTATTGGTCATTATTTTATATATAATCCATGAACAAGCACTGATGTCATATCATCCACCACTCCAATGGCTTTTCTAGGGAAATAAACATTTCCATAACATGTCTCATAAATCACATCAACATCATAAGAATCATCACACCAACCCACCAACCAATATCAAGGATAAATTTAAAATACAAAAATTTATTTCAATTTGAAATATGGTTTTGTGTTGGAATATTAAAATTTATTTATTGTTGGGAACATTGTATGGGTTCCCACATAACCTAAAAATGGTATTTAAGAAAATGGTAAAAATATATATTTATGAAAAAAATTATCAAATTGATATAAAATATATTAACATCACGATATTATCATTATTTATGAAAAAATTAAACATCAAATTTTAACATAAATATATTATAAATTATATTTATCATCAATATTTATAAATAAAAATCCGTCGAATATTTAATTCATTTGATCTAAAATATTCATAAATTTATATAATACAATAATATTAATATATTATTTATTAACTAGATCTATTATGATTTAGAATAAATAATTTTAAAATATTATAATATATTAAATTATAAATTAATTATATGTATTGAATTATGTTAAAATTAATTAAATATAATTTATAAATAAAAATGATTGCACATTGTATGTTTATATTTAAATCATTTAAAATGTTTATTTTTATAATAGAAGATACATTAATATTATAATGTAGAACACAATACATTAAATATTTATATTTTTAATAAATATTGTGGTTGACATAATAAATATAATTAATGTAAAATATATTATATTTTCAAGATAAATAAATATTATCACTTAATTGGGAAACCAAAGTGATTTATAACATATTTATTTTTTATATAAAAAATAAATAAGTTATTTTAAATTTCTTCTAATTTGTAATGTATTATATATATATAGAAAAATAAATATATCATGTCCTGTTTTGTGTACTACACAATGACTTGATTTTCATCCGGGTTTAAATTGTTTTATGTAAAAATAAATAAATGTATTTATAATGTAATTAAAAAACAAAAAAAACTGAAGCCACAACCTATGTTCAACACTTATATATCTAGTTTTTTATCATACAAAACTATTACTATAAATACACAAAATATATATTACAAACCATTAACATTTACCATTATGGTTCTAAAAAATTAAATAGATATAAACACTTTTCATATGCACTAAAAAATTTAGCCTTATATTTGTATATATGTACATATATATATACACACACATGTATATATATATAAAAACCTGTAAAACAATTAATTTGTTGAAGTGAAATGAGCTCTTACATGTTTTTAGGTCAATTGAATGATTTGAGGTAACATTAAATTGAGCAAAACAAAATGGAAAATATTTTGGAGATGAGTTTTAGATGTTTGGATGTCAAAAGTCAGGGTTTAAATAAAAAAAGATTAAATGTTTTCATATTCCATCATTCAATAATTAGATATTATTATGGAAAAAAATTGATCAAATTTTCATAGATAATTGATTTAATGTTTATAAAAAAGAGTCGAGTTGTTTGACATCTCGTAGGAAGGGAAAGAGGCATTCAAGATTGAATGTGGGAATTTCGTCAGAACATTTTCATGACTTCCAATTGAATACAACCCCATGTTTTTTATACCCTTATGTTTTACATTATTACTAATTTAATAAGTAATCAATAAAATATTTCTTCTTCTTTCCAAATCATTACTCCATTTTTATTACGTCTCATTATTTTTAACATAACGTTTTATATTGTCAATTCCATGATTACGTTTTTATTATATTATTATAAATTCATATTTCTTCTTTTTATCATTTTTTATATCAAAACATATCAAAATTAATTTTTTTATTCATGCATATTTTTATACACAAAATGGTTTGATAATTTTTTATAAACATAATTTAAATTCATATTTATATTTATAAAATATCAGTGTTTTTATTTAAAAATAAATAAATAAATATATATTTATTTATTTATTTATTTATTTATTCTTTTTAATATTAATTATTCAAATTACATTTTTATTTAAAACATAAATATGATGTGAGTTTTTCATAATATTGTAATTATTTATATTTATAATTTAGAAATTCTATAAAAAACATAATATATCTAATATATTTATGATATATATAATTTTAATTATAATTATAATTATCTATAAATATGTTTTACCTTTAATTAATATTATAATAAAATTATATTTTAATAAAATAATGAAATAAATATAGTTTTTTTAAAATATCCATCTAAAACAATATAAAACAATATTTTCATTCAGAATATTATTTTCAAAACAATAAATAATATGTATAATTATTAATAAATATTGTAATAAAAAAAAATAAAAATAATAATTAAAACACTTAATTTTATTTATTATTTTTTATGATACCCATTTAAAAATATTATCATAATGATTTACTTATATGTAAATTCATTTAAAAATATATTTGTAAAATAAAACTATGTTTATAATTTCTAGAATATTACATTATTCCTCCCCTAAAATAATTTTTTCCTTGCAATTACTTTAGGATCTCAAGAATTTTTTGTTACACAGGAGGCCTAATTGAATTTCTTAATTTCGATCTAATTTTCTAAAATTAACTAGACTATTTCTCCAATGCCATTTATAAGCACCCAAACCCACAACTCAGGTTGATCAGTTATAAATGATGTGTATATTCTTTTTATAAAAATACAACTAAAACAACACTATAAATTTATTACATATCATGATCATTTACCAGTATAGGTTTGGGATATAATATTTAAAACAATATAAACCCTTTTCATAAACAATGATAATAAATGTTATTTATGTGTGTATATGTGTATAGACACACACACATGCACACAAACACAAACACAAACACACACACACACAGACACACATATAAATCATTGAAAAACAAATAATTTGATTCAATAATATGAACCCTGAACTATTTATGAGCCATTTGAGGGATTTAAGGCTATTGGAAATTGGGCAGAACAAAATGAGGGATCATTGGGAGAAGAGGGTCGGATATTTTAATGTAAAAATAAATGTTTTAAATAAAAAGTGTTTATATATTTTTATATGTCAAGTTTCAATAATCTTACACACTGAGGGAAAATATATACGATCAATGTTAAAAAAAATAATTGATGCAAAGTTATTTAAAATATTCATGTTTATAGAAATCCTATTGAAATGGGTGGAGGGGTCTGGGATTTACATTGGGCATTTTACTGGTATATTTTAAAGATGGTAGGTGGAATAAAGCATCACAATTATTAATACCTTTAGGTTTGACATTATTATTAATTTATGTTGTAATCATTAAAATACTTCTTCTTTTTATATAACTCATTACTCTCTTTTTATTAGTCAATCGCATATCATTGAATGTTTATCGTACTATATTATTTTGTTGAATAAATGATTCTGTTTTTATTATATTATAAAAATTCATAATTATTTATCATTCTGTTTTATCAAAATATGTCAACATTATTTTTTAAACATGTGGGTTTTTATACATATAAATGGTTGAACATTTTTTTTTACATTTTATAAATTTGTTTTTTATATATAAAATTTTATTGGAATTATATATATATATAATTAGTTTTTAATAGAGATAATTCTAATTTCATTTTAAAAACAATATAATGTGTGTTTTATTATTATTATAATAACTATATGTATTAATAATTTATAAATATTATAAAACAAAAACAAAAAATATATCTCTAATATTTATGAAATATATTATATTAATTATAATAACAATCATCTAAAAAAATTTGACATATTTAATGTTATAATAAAAAAATCTAAATTCCAATAAAAGTATAATTATATTAAATAATATTTTATAGAAAGAAATATCATATTTTTCTTTTAAAAAATAATAAGAAAATTATAAATAATAGGTAAAATTAATTAAATTTATTATAAATAAATTTTAATCAAATTAATTATCAATCATAATTTTATTTATTATATATATAAACAATTATTATAAAATTATTATTAGTTTATTTTAATTATACATAATTATTTTTATTAAATATTTTTTATAATTAAACTTTGTTTACAATATTGGTCTTATTACAAATATGACACATGTTCCTTAATGAGGTCTAATCACATTGATACATAAAATGAAAATGAAATTAAAGAAAATAATAGGGAGCAGATATTATTGAAAGAGTAATAAAAAATTGAAATTAGTCAAAACATGTATTTGTACTCATTAGGTGTATGTATACACACACACATATGGTCTGTGGTTAAGAAAAAACAATCCCTTCATTGAGTTTCTGGGTCTATAGAGAACCAAAGTTTTGGTTTATGAATGAATGGTGAATTGTTCGAGTGTGAAGAAGTTGTGGTCTGTACAAAAAGTTCATTATGAGGTTTTTAAATCCCTTACTGCTTGTTGTGTTACCATTCCATATACGCATGACCATGTGTGGCATGTATCCCTCTGTCCCAGATGGTTTCCCCGGACACTCACATATGATCTGCCACGAGGCCCCATTGAAAACACCTACGAGGCCATATGGGGGGAAGATGGACATTACCATCACCATAATTTCTTATACAACCTTTCACAGGGCCCCAACAACAATGACTTCCAGGACAGATAAGGGGGATGATGGATATGACAGTCACCACCCAATCTCAAACGACATGCCATGACATCCCATCGATAAATCATACCACTATCACCGTCCATTCTACCATTCACGGGGCCCCAACTAGACTAACAAACATTCAAGATATGGGGAAGATGGATATGTATATATCCTCCCATTCACAGGTGACCTTACACATCACCTAATCGACAACTCCTGGAAACGTCAACGCCCTTTCTCAGATGATCATTCACCACACCCCTTCAACAATTCCTACCATGGTTACATACCTCCCCCACCACCATTTCTCAAATGATCTTCCACAATGCCTCATCTTCAATTCCTTCTAGCACCCCTTCCCTTTATTATACATTCTTCTGTGATGCCCCATCAACAACTCCTACCATGCGTTGTGGGGGAAGATGGATTTGTCGGTCGATGAATCCATATGTGTAATTCTCCACACCAGAGGAAACCTAGTTTGATGGATGTGTCCGAAATCAAATATTTTATACCCAACTGTTCGTTCGCCATTATTGAGGATGAAGCACACCGACACATGAATTTAAAAATGTTGTGTTCAGAAGTAAAATGAAAAATGAAGTATCTGACAAAATATGGCACCTGGTGATGGCTCTCACTATCCAAACACGCATCACAAGACATCAGATTTTATATGTATTGTTTTTTCCCATGAACAACCGACTATATGAACTAATGTATTATTTCCCATAAGAATTGATATAATTAATGTATTTTCATTTGGTATATTTAAATATCATGTTATTATTTATTTTATTATGAATTTAATAATAATGTATAAATCTCATTTAATTTTAGGAATCCAATAAATTTAAAATTTCACCCATTAGAAACTCCATATTTATAATATTCATGTCACACTACTGTATATATAGAAATATTTAGTTCTTGTGCTCAAAAATCACTAAAAAAAGGGTTCCCATTTTCTTTTTTTTGTAACACTGTCAAATGTCAAAAAATAATGAGAATTTTTTGTTTATGGTTTCTAAAGGAATCATTGAATAAGTTAATATATATACATATATACATGATTATATATTTTCAAATAATATTTATATTTCAACATGTATATATATTTAAATATATTATATATATATCAATGTTTTATTTAATATTTAATAACATATTTATATCCATTCGAATATGAATGACTGTATGAGCTTTTTTATGTATGTGTTGTTTGTGTGTGCATTTGTTATGTTGTTTTGTGCATCTGGTTGTGTGTTTATCTACATTAATGGTTTGTATGAGTGTATATATGTGAGCATAGTCATATATGTAATTGAATGTGTATGTTATACAAATGTGTATTTTTAAGTGAATGAGTACGCAGATTTTCAAAAATATACATATATATGTGTACGCGTTTGTATAAGTGTATTTGTATGTATTGAAAATTATGCATTTTATGTATATATATATTCATATATGTATGTATGTGTGTATGTTAATTTATATGTCTTTTATTATGTGCATTCTAATTAGTTTTTGTATATGTATATGTATGTGAATGGATATATGTGTATGTTTATGTATTCATGGATGTATGTATATGTGTATATATGACTTTATGTTTACGTACATGTGTTTGTGCATGTGTATGTGTATTAGTATTTGTATGTGTATATGTATTTTTTTATGTTGTATGTGTATGTATACAGGCTTATGGATAGATATATAAGTATGTGTACGTATATGTTTATGGATGTTTATATGCCTAAGACTATGTGTATGTTATGTGTATGTGTTTTCCAATATGTGTATGCGAATATTGTCTATGTATGTATACATCTATGAGAATGTATTTGTATGTGTGTGCATGTATGACTATTTATTAATGTATTGTTATTTATTTGTTTTTAATATCTCTATGTTTTTAATCTTTTCAATAATTTATTCATTTTTATTATATATTCATTTCACATATTTCATTATATATTCAGTTTTGATATTTATTTATATATGTTTAAATACGTATATATTTAATTTAATAGTAACAATTTAACAATTATTAAAATTTAAAATTTTTAATTACATATTATATTTTCAATATATAATTAATATAGTGCATGCATCAATAATTAGCAGTAATAATATTATTTGTTTATATAATTTTATTCAATTATTTATGTTTTAAATTCATGTAATTAATGTTTAGAATGCAATTTTTTATTTATTTTTGTAATTAATTTCATTTTATTTAATAACTGATAAGTTAATTTAATATTTTATATCATTTTATATATTTACTATTGTTAAAGATAATTAAAATTTAATCATATTTTTATCAATAATATATATTTATTTAATACATTCAATATTTTCATTATGTTTTTAATTTATATGTATAATATATTTTCACTTTTAATTGTAATTTTTAAATATTTTTAATATGTCTGAAAAACATTTAATTGAGTCATATATGACTATCTCCAACCGAAACCATATTTCCCTAAAACTGTACCCCAATGTAAGCTATTCATAATATGATTTAGGTGATTATTTAATGAAATGAAAATGATGGGGATGTGCTTCACGATGACTTATAATGACAGACGGTGACTTTGAACGTCGTACTTTGTAGTCTTGACAATGTGTACCATCGAGAGATGACGATAGTTAGATAGTGGTTTCTGCACCAAGAACCCAATGGGTCTTGTGCGACAGGTTTTAGAAGAGGTGGTGAATGCATGGGTTTGCATGATTGTTGTTGTATGAGGGGAAACAACTCTTCTTTTCTAATATTGGGGGCGTAGCATGATTGTGGACCCAATAAACTATGGATGTGCCCCATCGCTGATGAAAGCCTCACACAGCAGTGGTTTCGTTGTTTTAGAGGTCAAGCAATAGCATTGGATGCATGATCAACATGTCTGTGTAGCGTAGAGAGCAGATGTGCTAGATGGCTTCGTTGACCACAAATTCAGGTCAGCGAATACACAGTTAATGATGGGCATTATGATTCGATGGTCATCTAATAAAATCATCAAGGACAATCAGTGAGATAATTGATGTGTAAGGCATGGTTTGGGCCTGTCCATCATTGGTTTGTAGGGGATGCCCAATTGGTTTTGAGATTTCATATAGAGATGCACAATAATGTATGGGCATGAGGGCCACCATTTCCTTCGCATAATATGTAAGGGTCTTATGGCCAATATCAAGAACAATGATGTTTATGGGAATATTGAATATATGTGGGATATCCCTTGGGTGTGGGTGGGGGCTATGGCCTTCCCATTGTGAAATGTGTGAGGTGTTTCTACGTGTTTTGGTGTACTTGTATATGTGAGTACCTTATATTTTTTTTCTATTTATTTATTTTTATTCAGTTATTATGTGTATTTTTTCATCTTTTTTGTGAAATCAATGGCCTCGATGTATCTTGGTAGAAGATGATCCATTACATTTCCTGTAGGCCCATGGCCCGGTGACCCAAGACATTTCTTGAAGGCTCGGTGTACTGTCATACCTGATTCATATATTCTGTATCACTAGGCATGTGTCATGATTGCATCATCGTCTGCGTGCATCATTCCCATGTCAATACATTATTTGAGTCACTTCATGCGATGTGAATCTCCCATGGGGTGTGATATGATTTGAACACTTGTTCTTATGTGTATGTAATTTATGTAATTAATCTTACAGATTCAATTAATTATGATTTAACTTATTAAATTTTATTTAATATTTTTAAAATGATTTCATTTAATATTAATTAATTATTCTTCATAATTAAATTTTATTAATATTTTTTTTGAATTTATTATTTTTTTTAATATTTATTTTTACCTAAATATTTAGTATTTTTTAATTTTATAAAAATGTATTTTATTTATAAGAATAATATTTATTCAATTTAATTTATTATGGTCTAATCCTTTTAAAAATTTTGAAATTAAAATAATTAATTTATTTAAGTGCATTTTTTTACGATTCTTTACATTTTTGTATGAATTTACAATTAAATAAATTAATGAATGAAATTTTCCATAATTATTTAATAGGAATTAATATTTTTGGCATGTTTTTTATTTGATTTATTAAGAATCAATAACTTTTAATTTTCATGTTTTAATATTTTTGAAATGTTTGAAATCATTAAAAATAATTTATTTAAACTAATTTTTATTATGATCATCAAATTTTATATACATGTTCGTAATTCATGTAATTATTTATAGAATGTTTTTTGTATGTATAAACTAAGTCTTTATATTTTTTCTATTTTTTAATCTACATTTTAAATATATTCATTTTTAATTTTTTTTAATTCATATATATAATTGATAAAACATAAACTATTTATTAGTATTTGTGGAGTCTATTTATATTTAATTATTAAATTTCAAACATTTTTTAAAATTATTCATTTATGATTATATATTTATTAATAAGGTTAATTTTTTAGAAAAAATTAATAATTTATTCATTTTTAATATATATTCATTTAGTATTTCATTATTTTATTTTTAATATTTTTTATCAGCTCTAAATTTAAAATGATATCATAAAAGCTATATATATGTATATATATATATATATCAGTCATATAATATTAGTGTTGATAAATATTGATTTTATTTAGGATAATTTTAACAATGATAGTGATTTGTATCATCATCTCAAATTCTAGAAATGATAAAACCTATATTTTTTAGTAGTTATTAATTTCACACTTATTAAACTCAAATTTATCATCAAATTTTGGAAATCATTTATAAACACTTCCTGGTTAAATAAATTAAAAACTTTTTTAACTAGTTTTCTTCTCAATTCATTCTCCCTCGTGGATTTAATCCTGTTTTTCCAATCCCATATAACATTTTGGATGAAAAAAACCTCTCAAAACCTAAGGCATGTGACTAAATATCTTGAAAAATCGTTTACCTTTTTTTATTATGCATCATAAAAACATAGTCTTAGTGAGCAATTAAGGATTATGAAATTCTGTTCTCGATGATTCATAGGTGGTATATAAAAGAAATTTTTTATGTATCCATTCTTTAAAATGTTTTACTCTTCAATGAGTATTGCTGAATGTTCACTTATGCCAGCCTGGATGAATCACTTATGTAGTATAAAATTTTCTAATAAATAAAAACATACTCTAAGAAACTATATCAGTAATTCATAATAAAACAAATTAATCGACAATTTATAATTCCCTTTTCATTATAATTTTTAAAATGGGAAATTCCTATTTTTATTCAATAAATTATTATTTAAATTATCGGATCATTATAATATTATTATTCGACTGATGGGGCTTCATGAAAAATTATTGACTATCTGAAAAGATCAATATCAATGGTACACTCTCTCAATGTGTCACCTCTTTTATAAAGAAATATATTTGATGATCCACTGTTATTCTAATCGTTGATAAACATAATAAATATATTTTGATCCTTGTGATTTTAGGTCATACAAATAGTGGTTCTCTCTAGCATAATCAACATGATATAAAAAAAATTTGGGATGATATTTTTAGAGGGTCTCTAAGGTATGGAATGAAACACTTATAAAGGATGCATCTCAATCTATTCTAATTGATAATATGAATTTATTTAGGCTACATGAATGTTTTATGGACCGAATTCAATATCTCATTGGCATGTTCTTGTGGGTTATGAATGATGATAAAAAGATCATTTGTTTTCTTGGGATGATATATGCATCCCTAAACCTTTTAGTGGTATGGGATATCAATATATGTGCATGATCAAGATATCACATTTAGAAAAGAATGGATGGATCTTGATTCATAAACAATGTTCCTTATGCACTTATATAATTGAACAAATATATTACCCCCATATGAGCTTTGTAGAGGAAAACATTATCCCCCAACCATGGTATAATCCCAAGAAACCTTAGGTGATCGAGTGTTATTCTTCAAAATAGACTTATTTGGAGGATTATAGGTAAAACCAATTTCAAGACCTGGAGGGTCCCATGGCATTTTTATAAATCTAGGATGATGTCCACATGCCTAGTTGTTTCTGATCAGGAGGATACCACTCTTTTCTCTTGTTTTAATGATTCTAATAACACATAGTGTTCTGATAAACTATATGTATAGTTAAAAAATGGATTATAGGTTTATTTTGAGTTTTCCTTGCATAGAAGATATATACAAGGAAATCTACGTACTAATAAGGAATGCTTGGGATAATAATTGAGGAATTATAGGTGTAAATTGGCCCACAGAATAAAGATATTAGTCAATGAATATTTCTATAAATGCATATGTCCCATAGTAGTCACTCCCATGGATTGACCCTTATTATTGAAATATTTCATTGGAATAATCCATTTAGTGTTGCCCCTAATTGTATGAAATACTAAATAGGATAACTTGATACCCATCCACATTAGTGAATCAGAAACATATATACATGCAATGACCAACCAGTAAGGTTCCAAGATCATCTTACATGAATTGAACAAAACTTGGAGAGTAATGAGATTCAGATTAATAACCCCTTCTTGTCTCCATACATATGTATTTGAATCTCCCCACTGTCTAATGAGTTTAAGGTTTATGTGGATGAAACTATATTAAAAAGAGGTTTTATTAGATTGGGTCGTGTTGTTTGTGATCATATGGGGTACATTATCAAATGTTAAAATATTTCCATCCATTCTTTTTTGCAATTCACTAATTGCAGAAGATTACGCTATTTTCACTAGTTAGATGTTCTCCATTGAGAGATGATGGAAAATTTTCATCATGGAATCATAATTTTTTTTCATTATTATTTGTATTAATACATCATAGTGGTTTCTCCAGTTCTTTAACTTTTTGTTTATGAAGGTTAAATCCATTTTCAAAACTACTAGAAAATAGAACTATACAAATGGTTTTGAGAAAATGTAAGTATAGGTACCATAAGTTGATCGTATAAAAATGGTTTGCCCAATAAAATTTGTATTCAAACCATCCTATCACCCTATTACATTCTTTTTGAAAAAAAATATCAGTATTGGTCAAATCTATACAAATATTTTTATACATTCCATTTGCACGTATCCAAAAAAAATTACAATATACCAAAGGTTTTTCCAAAACCATTGGTATATATTATTGATATGCAAACAGTTTGGATAAAACCGTCAGTATCACATACATTTAAATAATATATACTGATGGATTTTCCAAATTCATTCGTAAATGTTAAAAAATTTGAAACACATATATCATTGGTTTGGAAAACCATTTGTATAGGCCTTTACCAATGGTTTTCAAACAATTGGTGATGGTCTTCATATTTTTATTGACTTATTTTATCAAATAATATTTACTAAATAATAAAATAAAAATAAATTACATATAAATTTTTCACATAAAAACTTTTCTAATAACATTGTAGCATAGTGGTTATGTGTAAGAAATATAATGTGCATGATTCAATATGATAAATGACATTTTATTTAAAAACATTTTTCCCTAACTACAAACCTATCACACAATATCATAATGTCATGATTAATTAGTAAAATTATCCTTCAGTAATTATTGATGTACTTTGAATCAATATCTCATCAATATGATGCATTGTTTGACAGGTTTTACTAAAAGTCCTGCATATGAAAAACATATTAAATCATTCTAGTAATTGATACCTCAAAATATATGATCACACCAACAATAATCAATTAATTTCATTATTATACTATGATGTTCAAAAATAGTCTCTCATATACCAATGCAAATCCATCCAACAACTACTGAAGGTTTCACTATTTATGAAAAATAAAAAACACTCTCCTAGGGGTAAGTAGCCATATTTCATCTTCCAGAATTGCTTCTTTTAATCACTATGAATCTATAGTTAGATACCAAATAATATTTAATTTCATTAAATATAAAATGATATGTGTCAAATGGAAAAATGGTTTTGTAAGATGATGATTTCAAATAATCAATAACTAGATTATAGTTTTCAATAAATCCCACTACTATGACAAGAAACATTTTTTCATCTTCATATGAATACATTTATATTATATAGTAATTACTCTCAATAAAATTCAGTTCAATAATATGGTTTGTAGTGCCCCATCCCTGATCAAACAACTCCAATGCATCAAAGAATCTATAACCCTAGTATGTTCTCATCCAACTTTATTTTTATGTTTCGAAAAGACATTTATCATTGTTATAGAATATGAGGCTTCCATTAACAAAATAGTTTCACAAACATAAATACATGCTTATCTAAATTCATACCTAACTCGAATATTAAGTAGCACTATTAATATAAATTTGTTTTAATATACTATAATACCATATCAATAAATAGCATTTCAACATGAACTAATCCATCTATCTAAAATTCCCCCCTTTGTGAGGAACATCCAAATTTTTTAGTGGGTCACGTCATAGAGATTTTGTTCAAATAACCCATCAAACAATTCCCCAATATTAGGAATGATAGAATCATTTCATGAATAATGATATATAATTTCTTATAAATAAATCCAAGAAGAACCAATACGGTTATTTTCATAATTTAAGACAAAATGTGATTATTTCAGCTTCTAGGAGTCAAATAATTTGAATATTTGAATCCAATAAATACATTTTAATGAAAAATTACATAACTCCCATCAAGGTGTTCCATCCTCCAAAATTCTAAGTGAGTTGTTAGTCTTCTCTATTATCAATGTATCCACACTTCTGGCATGGATAGAATTTAAAACAATTAATCACATTTTTTAACATTTCTATGAAGAAGAAAAACCAAAATTTCAATATATTTTTGGTGAACAAATACTATATGATTTATTTAACAAACAAAAAATCACATGTTTTGTTAGAAATACCTTCTTGCATGAATGATAAAAATAGAGTTTAATAATACAACATTTTAGATCATTATTAATTTGGTTATGAATAATTAAATTAGAAATATATAAGACACTATAATATGAAACACTCACATTGAATGTTAGCTAGTTAAAGATCACCATCTTTTAGGATCAAAATTAAATTTCTTCCGCTGTTGTCGGATATAATAAATTGTACTAATACAAATATGAATTATATTTTCCATTCAATAATCCATGATATAAATAATGGGTATTAAGAAAAAAAATAGATAGATATATCCTTCATATATCATATCATCATTCATGATGAAAATTTTAAATTATTTTATTTATATTCACATATAATAGCTAGGGTATCATTCCTATGACAATATTTGTAATGACCCAGAAATTTCAAGGAAAATTATTTCTTAATTTTCTTGGGAATTTTACAAGAACGCAGTTTCTGACGGCGCCTGATTCCGAGGCCCGGTGTGCCCGGAATTAATTTCCAAAGTTTGGCTCGGGTACGTTCAGTGAACGAGCGAGCGGGAATTTCTATCTTTTGAACCGGTGCTCGGAATTGAAATCAGATTGCACCAATGAACTCGCAACGCCGGTAATCACTTAAGGGAACCTTTACCGTAGTTGCGTTTTTGCGTGAGAAGAAGTTAATTTTTGGGGTTTAATTAAAAAAAGTGAATAAAATTGTTAAATCAAGTTTATTTCATGTTAAGTTGTTAACTTCTCCCATGGGAAGTTGGTGGTTGGTCCAAATTCATCCAACTTCCCATGTGTAGATATTTGAAAGGGTGGGTCCCACACGAACCACTCCCCACCTCTTCAAATTCCTTAACTTTCCTAACCCCTCTAAACCCCCCCCCCCATTTAATCTCCCTTTAACTCTTGCACTTCTCCCTCTCTTAATTTCATGCCAACACTTTTAAATTAATGAATTCAACTTCTTAATTAATTAAGTTATTTGAATTTTGGAATTTGAAAATCTTGGCATGTGTTAATAAAATAATGGGAGAGATTATTTTATGAGGTTGCTTGGTTAAGTGAGGATTTTGAGAGAGGAAGCTCTTAGTTTTGAAGAACTTCATCACCATCGTTGAAGAACGTCGAGACTTCGACGAAGAATGTGATGAACACCGACCCTCCGACGAAGAACGCGATGGCACCAACGACGTGTCTTCTCTTCTTCTTTCTTCGCGTCAAGGGAGGAGGCATCACCACGGGGAACGTCTCCATCGATGACGGCGCTCACTCAAACGACGAGTAACCTTCTTCCTTTCCGACGCATGAGCGTGAGAATTGGGAGTGTGTGACGAACACGACATTTGAGGAATCGATATCCGCCCTTTTTCTGAGATCGTCAACAAACGACAATTCCGAGGTAGGGGTTTGTTGTTGTTTTAATTAATTATTTCCGTTCATGGTTCTAGCTTGACGAACTTCGAGAATAAACGATTAAATGTTATCGTTAACGAGAGGGGGGGCGGTCCGCACAAACACGGCCAAACCCCCCCTCCTTTGTTCTTGATTGTTTCTTGCGGATGGAACGAGATGGCGTGGTGTCGTCGCACAATGCGTGAATCGCACGACAATTATTGCGCGATGTCGTTGCGCCGCACCGTGGAAAGAATTTCCTGGACATGACGTCGCCGTGCCGCGTCGAAGGAAAACCGAAGGCGCCGCGGCCGGAGCGGGGCTGCGGCGGAGGGGCACGGTGCCGTCGCACCACGCCGGACAATGAAGGTCGCGGCCGGTTCCGGGCCGCGGCGGAACGAGAAGACCAGCGGCCAGCCGGGCCGCCGGTGTCAGAAGCCGGAAGGGGGACCGGCCCTTTCTAGTCCCGTTGAGGAAGAATCGGCCGGCCAGGTCGGGCCGGCCGGAAGGGAGGAAAACCGGGGGGAATTAATCCCCCGGCCATCAAATAAACGGCCCCCTATAATGAGGGGGGCCGGTTTCACAAAAGGGGGGCAGGCGACCCCCCCCCCCCCCCCGTTTTCCACCAGCTCGGCCTTCGGCCGAGCTTGCAGCGCGCACGGCGCGCTGCCTTGCGCCGAACCGGCACGCCAGGACGCGCCGCGCCGTGCCGGGCGGGGTCGACCCGGTTCGGGCCAACCGGGGGGTCTTGGGCCGGGACGGCCCGGGCCTGAAACCCCTGTTACCGTGCGGTTTGGATTCAAATGCCCATAACTCGGGCTACAGACCTCCAAACGACGCGCCGTCAGCAGCGAAGCGATCCTTGGAACGAGACGGTCGTTTCGGTATATCGCACTCATGGTGCACCTTCCTTTTCGGGAGCCTACGTGGTTAAAACTCCATAGTTAAGCGTGCTTGGCCTAGAGTAGTGATCAGGATGGGTGACCTCCTGGAATGTTTCTCAGGGTAGGTGTGAGACGGAAAGGCCAATAATTGACAGACTGGGCGTCCGATTGACGCGCCATCTGTTTCGTTGAATTTCTCATGATGAGACGGAACTTTTGGCATACTTCGCCCGAGTTTTGGATGCAGTTGGATAGTGGCCGGTTGGATCGCACCCGAAATCCAACCAGACCCCTAGAACGGAAAAGCTCATATCGTTCAGACTGGACGTCCGTTTGACGAACTGTCAGCAGTTTTGGTGATCACGTTGAGAAACGGTCCCTATGAGTATACCATATGAGAGTTCGGGGTACAATTGAGATACGGCTGGGTTTGGTTCCCTCACGAAACCAACCGTGCCCCTGGGACGAAAAGGCTAATAACTCACAGACCGGGCGTCCGATTGACGCGCCGTCTGTTGCATTGAGACCCCTATGACAAGGAGGTCCTTTGAGATACTTCCTTGTGGGACTTTGTGATACGTGGAGTATCGACCAGTAGCTCGTGGAGCGGACCCTCCCGGAGACGAGTGGGCGGAGTACGGAGACGGGCGGGCGGAGTATGGAGACCGTGTAGCTAACTGAGACCCGGCGACTGCTGACTGAGACTGTGTAGCGACAGAGGTACGCTTGGTTGTAGCAGCACATGAGAGCGCTTGGTTGTAGCGACAGACCCATGACAGAGGTGCGCTTGGTTGTAGCGGCAAATAGGAGCTCTTGGTTGTAGAAGTTGGGCCACAGTACTCGATAGGAGGAGCACCTCAACAGTCTTAGGTTAGTGAGCAGTACCTCAGAGTCGTGACAGGACCACTGTACACTCTAGAGACGGAGCTCTTCAGCAGTTACAATTTCGATAATGAAAATCCTGGTTTGAGTTGAGACTTTTGACCTTTGTGTTTCCTCATGATTGAGATGGGTTACTTGATTGAATAGGTATATGTATGGGCATATACCTGGGTAGTGGTTATCCGTTGATTTCATGATCCTTGTGTTTCCTCATGGTTGAGATGGGTTACTTGGTAACTTAGGTATATGTATGGGAATATACCTAAGTAGAAGTTATCTGTTAAGAACGTCTTTGTGGTTATCCTTGTTGGTTTTAGAGAGACCTTGAGGGTCTCGGGGTCCCTACTGAGTATCGTTATACTCACCCCTGCACGGGCTATGCCCGCACCTCGTTGTGTTGGTTGCAGACGACAGGCAGTGCTGACAGAGGCCGAGCATTCGAGGACTGGTCAATACCCGGAGGTGGACTACACGACGAGTCAGTTCCCGGAGGTGGACTACAAGGCGAGTCAGTACCCAGAGGTGGACTAAACGGCGAGTCAGTACCCGGAGGTGGACTACACGACGTGACGACTCACAGAGGAGGTTGACGGACGAGAGCGTGGAGGAGGCTATCTGTACCTACCCTTCAGGTAGGATCCGAGGGGGACGACCCAGGAGCTGTTTCCTTCTTCCAGCTGTTTGTCTTTTTGATGTTGTACCTTGTTCAGTTGTAGTCGTACTTTCTTTTGGGTTTGTATTCTAGCCCATTTACTTTTTAGCATTTCTTTTGTACTTAGTGTTTTGCTTCCGCTTGTACTCTGTGGTGCTTGTTTTCTTTTATAAAGGCAATGCCTTCCCAGATATCGGGATTTTACGCCTTTGGTGCTAGTCGCCAGCCCTTGGCCTATGGAAGGCGGGCTTGGGGTAGTCCCGTCACGGGCCCTGAGGATGGGTCGTGACAAATTGGTATCAGAGGAGTTCGGTTCTACCGCAGAACTTATGACTCTGATGTTTCTTTCTGTGAAGCAACAGTGTTAAGCGTACGAAGTGTGGTTTTCAGTTCAGGGAGTCCAGTGTTGGTGCGGGCGGCCGACGTATCCATACACCAGGACCCTGACAACTGATTTCCGACTTTGTGCACGAAAACACTGATTGCATGTGTGTTTCCAGAATCTTTATTTAAATGTCAGCTCAAACCAGGCCAGCTCATCAGGTATAATATTTTGACCATATCATGTTGTTTCCTTGAGGATTCCTCCCCGTGGACGACCAGCTAGAGCCCCGAGAGTGGTGCGTACTGACAGCCCGCCGAGCGACGAGGCCTTAGTACAAGGCCCTATCCCAGTTGAGGCACCAGCGGAGGCACCAGCGGTACTTCTACCCGTTGGGCCACCGATGCCACCAGCCCCAGCAACAGAGGGTGCACGTCGCTTGAGCGCACTGCACGAGTTCTAGCGCGAGAGGTCACCCAGGTTCCAGGGAGGGACGAACCCCCAGGTGGCTAAGGATTGACTGGAGGCTGTGGTGAGAGTATTCAGGCTAGTGGGGACGCCGACAGATTTCATGGCGATCCTTGCTGCCAGCTTTCTTCAGGCAGCAGCCGGAAGATGGTGGAGCCTGATGCTCCAGATGCATGACGAGGCGACACTTCTATGGGCATACTTCGAGAGCCTGTTCCGGGTAGCTGGAGGTGGACGACGCTTCAAGGTGTTTCCACCACAACCACTAGGAGTTCCGCCCCGACCGCAGGGAGTTGGAGGACATGAGAGAGCTCAGTTTCAGGCAGCTGATGCCTTCGATCATGGAGCTCTTGTAGCAGATGGACAGGAGCGGAACTAGTAAATATGTCCCTTGTACTTCTAGTTTCTTGTGGCTATTGTGTAGAATCTTTGTATTATGAGCTGCAATAATAAAATATGCTTAACTTTGTGATGTTTTCAGTCATGTCCTATTTTGTGTTGTTACTAAGAGGTTCCAGTTAAGACTGTTGACTTGACCCTCACTTTCGAGTTTTCTACTGAAGGAGACCTAGTGACCACACACTGATGCCGACAGTGTGACTCGGCCCTTGGAGGCGAGAGTGACAGTTGGATATCTTGGTAGTTACATCGAGGCCTTATGACGTCATCCATGGAATGAATGCATCATTCATGTCAAGATTGACTGTATTAGGCAACGAATGTGGTTCATCCATGGGATGAGACTGGATTTCTCTTATCGGCAAAGAAGAAATCATAGCA
The DNA here is from genome assembly GCA_963277665.1 of Viscum album. NCBI lineage: Eukaryota > Viridiplantae > Streptophyta > Magnoliopsida > Santalales > Viscaceae > Viscum > Viscum album. The sequence goes on from OY728152.1 coordinate 695,572,204, forward strand.
GCTCTTGTGAGACTAGAGAAGGTCCAGGTCATCCAAAAGCAGATGAGGACGACACAGGGCCGATAGAAGCCTTATGCTGACAGGACCTGGAGGCCACTAGAGTTCATGGATGACCATCACGTCATTATACGAGTCTCACCTCGGCGAAGTTTACGGAGTTGTGGTCAAGGTGGCAAGTTATCTACGAGGTTCAGCGGACCTTCTTAGGTCCTCAGCTGGGTAGGCGGGGTGGTTTACCGCTTGAACCATTCACCGCAGTTGCACTAGGTGCACGACAACTTCCATGTATCTCAACTAAGGAGATACGTGCTCGACCCTTCGCATATCATCGACCATGAGGAGCTGGACGATGGCGATGAGTGTTTTTCACGGAGGTTCCAATGGGGATCGAGGATCGATAGGAGAAGATCCAACGACACCGATCGATTCCTCGGGTGCACTTTCTCTGGTAGTATGGGAACCTCCAGGTAAGCACATGGGAGCGGAAGGCTCAGATGCGTGCTCAATACCGCCTTTGTTTCCCTAAGTTTGTGGTAAAGCATTAGGGGGACGTAAAGCCCTGTGGTGGGAGTAATGTATAGACCCTGAAATTTCAAGGATAATTTTTTCTTAATTTTCTTGGGAATTTTACAAGAACACAGTTTCTGACGGCGCCTGATTCCGAGGCCCGGTGTGCCCGGAATTAATTTCCGAAATTTGGCTCGGGTACGTTCAGTGAACGAGCGAGCAGGAATTTCTATCTTTTGAACCGGTGCTCGGAATTAAAATCAGATTGCACCAATGAACTCGCAACGCCAGTAATCGCTTAACGGAACCTTTACCGTAGTTGCGTTTTTGGGTGAGAAGAAGTTAAATTTTGGGGTTTAATTAAAAAAAGTGAATAAAATTGTTAAATCAATTTTATTTCATGTTAAGTTGTTAACTTCTCCCATGAGAAGTTGGTGGTGGGTCCACATTCATCCAACTTCCCATGTGTAGATATTTGAAAGGGTGGGGCCCACACGAACCCCTCTCCACCTCTTCAAATTCCTTAACTTTCCTAACCCCTCTAAACCCCCCATTTAATCTCCCTTTAACTCTTGAACTTCTCACCCTCTTAATTTCATGCGAACACTTTTAAATTAATGAATTAAACTTCTTAATTAATTATGTTATTTGAATTTTGGAATTTGAAAAGCTTGGCATGTGTAAATAAAATAATGGGAGAGATTATTTTATGAGGTTGCTGGGTTAAGTGAGGATTCTGAAAGAGGAAGCTCTTAGTTTTGAAGAACTTCATCACCATCGTTGAAGAACGTCGAGACATCGACGAAGAATGTGATGAACACCGACCCTCCGACGAAGAACGCAAAGGCACCAACGACGTGTCTCCTCTTCTTCTTTCTTCGCGTCAAGGGAGGAGGCATCACCACGGGGATCGTCGCCATCGACGACAGCGCTCACTCAAACGATGAGTACCCTTCTTCCTTTCTGACGCATGAGCGTGAGAATTGGGAGTGTGTGACGAACACGAAAATTGAAGAATCGATATCCGCCCTTTTTCCAAGATCGTCAACAAACAACAATTCCGAGTTAGGGGTTTATTGTTGTTTTAATTAATTATTTCCGTTCATGGTTCTAGCTTGACGAACTTCGAGAATAAACGATTAAATGTTATCGTTAATGAGAGGGGGGCCGGTCCGCACAAACACGGCCGAACCCCCCCCCCTCCTTTGTTCTTGATTGTTTCTTGTAGATGGAACGAGATGGCGTGGTGCCATCGCACCACGCGGGAATCGCACGACAATTATTTTGTGATGTCGTCGCGCCGTGCCGTGGAAAGAATTTCATGGACACGACGTCGTCGCGCCGCGTCGAAGGAAAACCGAAGGCGCCGCGGCCGGAGCGGGGCTGCGGCGGAGGGGCGCGGTGCCGTCACACCGCGTCGGACAATGAAGGCCGCGGCCGGTTCCAGGCCGCGGCGGAACAAGAAGACCAGTGGCCAGCCGGGCCACCGGTGTCGGAAGCCGGAAGGGGGACCGGCCATTGCCGGTCCCGTTGAGGAAGAATCGGCCGGCCAGGTCGGGCCGGCCGGAAGGGTGGGAAAACGGGGGGAATTAATCCCCAGGCCAGTAAATAAACGGCCCCCATAATGAGGGGGGACGGTTTCACAAAAGGGGGGCAGGCGACCCCCCCCCCCCCCATTTTCCAGCAGCTCGGCCTTCGGCCGAGCTGGCAGCTCACCCGACGCGCTGCCTTGGGCCGAACCGGCGCGCCCGGCCGGGCCGCGCCAGGCCGCGCCGCGCCGGGCCGCGCCGCGCCGTGCCGGGCCGGGTCGACCCTGTCCGGGGCGGGTCAACCTGGTTCGGGCCAACCGGGGGGTCTCGGGCCGGGACGGCCCGGGCCTGAAACCCCTATTACCGTGTGGTTTGGATTCAAATGCCCATAACTCGGGCTACATACCTCCAAACGACGCGTCGTAAGCGGAGAAGCGATCCTTGGAACGAGACGATCGTTTCGGGATATCACAATCAAGGTGCATCTTTCTTTTCGAGAGCCTACTTGGTTAAAACTCCATAGTTAAGCGTGCTTGGCCTAGAGTAGTGATCAGGATGGGTGACCTCCTGGGAAGTTTCCAGGGTGGGTGTGAGACGGAAATGCCAATAACTAACAGATCGGGCATCCGATTGATGCGCCGTCTATTTCGTTGAATTCCTCTTGATGAGACAGAACTTTTGGCATACTTCGCCCGAGTTTTGGATGCAGTTGGATAGTGGCCGGTTGGATCGCACCCGAAATCCAACCGGACCCCTGGAACGGAAAAGCTGATATCTTTCAGACTGGACGTCCGTTTGACGGACCGTCAGCGGTGTTGGTGATCACGTTGAGAAACGGTCCCTATGAGTATACCCAATGAATGATCAGGGTACAATTGAGATACGGTCGGGTTTGGTTCACTCACGAAACCAACCGGGCCCCTAGGATGAAAAGGCTAATAACTCACAGACCGGGCGTCCGATTGACGCGCCGTCTGTTGCGTTGAGACCCCAATGACAAGGAGGTCCTTTGAGACACTTCCTTGCGGGAATTTGTGATACTTGGAGTATCGACCAGTAGCTCGTGGAGCAGACCCTCCCAGAGACAAGGGGGCGGAGTACGGAGACGAGCGGGCGGAGTACGGAGACCGTGTAGCTGACTGAGACCCGACGACTGCTGACTGAGACCGTGTAGTGACAGATGTGCGCTTGGTTGTAGCGGCACATGGGAGCGCTTGGTTTTAGCGGCAGACCCATGACAGAGGTGCGCTTGGTTGTAGCGGCACATGGGACCGCTTGGTTGTAGCAGCTGGGCCACAGTACTCGATAGGAGAGGCACCTCAACAGTCGTAGGTCAGTGAGCAGTACCTCGGAGTCATGACATGACCACTGTACACTCTAGAGACGGAGCTCTTCAGCAGTTACAGTTTCGATAATGAAAATCTTGGTTTGAGTTGAGACTTTTGACCTTTGTGTTTCCTCATGATTGAGATGGGTTACTTGATAACTTAGGAATATGTATGGGCATATACCTAGGTAGTGGTTATCCGTTGATTTCATGATCCTTGTGTTTCCTCATGGTTGAGATGGGTTACTTGGTACCTTAGGTATATGTATGGGAATATACCTAATTAGAAGTTATCTGTTAAGAACTTATTTGTGGTTATCCATGTTGGTTTTAGAGAGACCTTGAGGGTCTCGTGGTCCCTACTGAGTATCGTTATACTCACACCTGCACGGGTTATGCCCGAACCTCATTGTGTTGGTTGCAGACAACGGGCAGTGCTGACGGAGGCCGAGCATTCGAGGACTCGTCAATACCCGGAGGTGGACTACACAACGAGTCAGTTCCCGGAGGTGGACTACACGGCGAGTCAGTACCCGGAGGTGGACTACACGGCGAGTCAGTACCCGAAGGTGGACTACACGACGTGACGACTCACAGAGGAGGTTGACGGACGAGAGAGTGGAGGAGGCTATCTGTTCCTACCCTTCAGGTAGGATCCGAGGGGGATGACCCAGGAGCTGTTTCCTTCTTCCAGCTATTTTTCGTTTTGCTATTGTACCTTGTTCAGTTGTAGTCGTACTTTTTTTTGGGTTTGTATTCTGGCCCATTTACTTTTTAGCATTTCTTTTGTACTTTGTGTTTTGCTTCCGCTTGTACTCTGTGGTTCTTGTTTTCTTTTATAAAGGCAATGCCTTCCCAGATATCGGGATTTTACGCCTTTGGTGCTAGTCGCCAGCCCCTGGGCTATGGAAGGCGGGCTTGGGGTAGTCACGGCACGGGCCCCGAGGACGGGTCGTGACAAATTGGTATCAGAGGAGTTCGGTTCTACCGCAGAACTTATGACTCTGATGTTTCTTTCTGTGAAGCAATAGTGTTAAGAGTACCAAGTGTGGTTTTCAGTTCAGGGAGTCCAGTGTTGGTGCGGGCGGCCGACGTATCCATACACCAGGACCCTGACAACTGATTTCCGACTTTGTGCACGGAAACACTGATTGCTTGTGTGTTTCCAGAAGTTTTATTTAAATGTCATCTCAAACCAGTTCAGCTCATCCTGTATAATCTTTTGACCATCTCACGTTGTTTCTTTGAGGATGCCTCCCCGTGGACGACCAGCTAGAGCCCCGAGAGTGGTGCATACTGACAGCCTGCCGAGCGACGAGGCCTTAGTACAGGGCCCTATCCCAGTTGAGGCACCAGCGGAGGCACCAGCGGTACTACTACTCTTTGGGACACCGATGCCACTATCCCCAGCAACAGAGGGTGCACGTCGCTTGAGTGCACTGCATGAGTTCTAGCGCCAGAGGTCACCAAGGTTCCAGGGAGGGACGGACCCGCAGGCAGCTAAGGATTGACTGGAGGCTGTGGTGAGAGTCTTCAGGCTAGTGGGGACGCCGACAGATTTCATGGTGATCCTTGCTGCCAGCCTTCTTCAGGCAGCAGCTGGCAGATAGTGGAGCCTGATGCTCCAGATGCATGACGAGGCGACACTTCTATGGGCAGACTTCGAGAGCCTGTTCCGGGCAGCTGGAGGTGGACGACGCTTCAAGGTGTTTCCACCACCACCACCAGGAGTTCCGCCCCGACCGCAGGGAGTTGGAGGACATGAGAGAGCTCAGTTTTAGGCAGCTGAGGCCTTCGATCATGGAGCTCTTGGAGTAGATGGACATGAGCGGAACTAGTAGATATGTCCCTTGTACTTCTAGTTTCTTGTGGCTATTATGTAGCATCTTTGTATTATGAGCTGCAATAATAAAATATGCTTACCTTTGTGATGTTTTCAGTCCTGTCCTCTTTTGTGTTGTTACAAAGAGGTTCTAGTTATGACTGTTGACATGACCCTCACTTTCGAGTTTTCTAGTGAAGGAGACCTAGTGACCACACACTGATGCCGACAGTGTGACTCGACCCTTGGAGGCGAGAGTGATAGTTGGATCTGTTGGTAGTTACGTCGAGGCCTTACGACGTCATCCATGGCATGAATGCATCATTCATGTCAAGATTGACTGTATTAGTAAACGAATGTGGTTCATCTAGGGGATGAGACCGGATTTCTCTTATCGGAAAAGAAGAAATCATAGTAGCTCTTGTGAGACTAGAGAAGGTCCAGGTCATCCAAAAGCAGATGAGGATGACACATGGCCGACAGAAGCCTTATGCTGACACGACATGGAGGCCACTAGAGTTCGAGGATGACCATCACGTCCTTATACGAGTCTCACCTCGACGAAGTTTACGGAGTTGTGGCCAAGGCGGAAAGTTATCTACGAGGTTCAGCGGAACTTCTTAGGTCCTCTTCTGGGTAGGATGGGTGGTTTACCGCTTGACCCATTCACCGTAGTTGCACTAGGTTCATGACGACTTCCATGTATCTCAACTAAGGAGATACGTGCTCGACCCATCGCATATCATCGACCATGAGGAGCTGGACGATGGAGATGAGGTGTTTTTCACGGAGCTTCCAATGGGGATCGAGGATTGATAGGAGCAGATCCTACGAGTCCGATCGATTCCTCGTGTGCACTTTCTCTGGTAGAACGGGAACCATCGGGTAAGTACATGGGAGCGAAGGCTCAGATGCGTGCTCAGTACCGCCTTTGTTTCCCTAAGTTTGTGGTAAAGCTTTACGGGGATGTAAAGCCCTGTGGTGGGAGTAATGTAAAGACCCAGAAATTTCAAGGATAATTTTTTCTTAATTTTCTTGGAAATGTTACAAGATCACAGTTTCTGACGGCACCTGATTCCGAGGCCCGGTGTGCCCTGAATTAATTTCCGAAGTTTGGAACGGGTACGTTCAGTGAATGAGTGAGCGGGAATTTCTTTCTTTTGAACCGGTGCTCGGAATTGAAATCAGATTGCACCAATGAACTCAAAACGCCGGTAATCGCTTAACGGAACCTTTACCGTAGTTGCGTTTGTGCGTGAGAAGAAGTTAATTTTTGGGGTTTAATTAAAAAAAGGGAATAAAATTGTTAAATCAATTTTATTTCATGTTAAGTTGTTATCTTCTCCCATGGGAAGTTGGTGGTGGGTCCACATTCATCCAACTTCCCATGTGTAGATATTTGAAAGGGTGGGGCCCACACGAACCCCTCCCCACCTCTTCAAATTCCTTAACATTCCTAACCCCTCTAAACCCCCCATTTAATCTCCCTTTAACTCTTGAACTTCTCCCCCTCTTAATTTCATGCCAACACTTTTAAATTAATGAATTCAACTTCTTAATTAATTAAGTTATTTGAATTTTGGAATTTGAAAAGCATGGCATGTGTTAATAAAATAATCGGAGAGATTATTTTATGAGGTTACTTGGTTAAGTGAGGATTTTGAGAGAGGAAGCTCTTAGTTTTGAAGAACTTCATCACCATCGTTGAAGAACGTCGAGACTTCGACGAAGAATGTGATGAACACCGACCCTCCGACAAAGAACGCGAAGGCACCAACGACGTGTCTTCTCTTCTTCTTTCTTCACATCAAGGGAGGAGGCATCACCACGGGGAACGTCGCCATCGACGACGGCGCTCACTCAAACGATGAGTACCCTTCTTCCTTTCCGACGCATGAGCGTGAGAATTGGGAGTGTGTGACGAACACAACAATTGAGGAATCGATATCCGCCCTTTTTCCGAGATCGTCAACAAACGAAAATTCCAAGGTAGGGGTTTGTTTTTGTTTTAATTATTTATTTCCGTTCTGGGTTCTAGCTTGACGAACTTCGAGAATAAACGATTAAATGTTATCGTTAACGAGAGGGGGGCCGGTCCGCAAAAACACGACCGAACCCCCCCTCCTTTGTTCTTGATTGTTTGTTGCTAATGGAACGAGGTGGCGTGGTGCCGTCACACCACCCGGGAATCACACAACAATTATTGCGTGATGCCATCGCGCCACGCCGTGGAAAGAATTTCATGGACACGACGTTGTCGCACCGCGTCGAAGGAAAACCGAAGGCGCCGCGGCCGGAGCGGGGCTGCGGCGGAGGGGCGCGGTGCCGTCGCACCGCGCCGGACAATGAAGGCCGCGGCCGGTTCTGGGCCACGACGGAACGAGAAGACCAGCGGCCAGCCGGGCCGCCGGTGGTGGAAGTCGGAAGGGGGACCGGCCCTTGCCGGTCCCGTTGAGGAAGAATCGGCCGGCCAGGTCGGGTCGGCCGGAAGGGAGGCAAACCGGGGGGAATTAATCCCCCGGCCAGCAAATAAACGGCCCCCCATAATGAGGGGGGCCGGTTTCACAAAAGGGGGGCAGGCGACCCCCCCCCCCCATTTTCCAACAGCTCGGCCTTCGGCCGAGCGGGCTTCGCGCCCGGCGCGCTGCCTTGCGCCGAACCGGCGCCCCTGGCCGGGCCGCTCCGGGCCGGGCAGCGCCGGGCCGGGCCGCGCCGTGCCGAGCCGGGTCGACCCTGTCCGAGGTGGTTCGACCCAGTTCGGGCCAACCGGGGGGTCTCGGGCCAGGACAGCCCGGGCCCGAAACCCCCGTTACCGTGCGGTTTGGATTCAAATGCCCATAACACGGGCTACAGACCTCCAAACGACGCGCCTTCAGCGGCGAAGCGATCCTTGGAACGAGACGGTCGTTTCGGTATATCACACTCAAGGTACACTTTCCTTTTCGGGAGCCTACGTGGTTAAAACTCCATAGTTAAGGGTGCTTGGCCTAGAGTAGTGGTCAGGATGGGTGACCTCCTGGGATGTTGGGAAGTTTTCCAGGGTGGGTGTGAGACGGAAAGGCCAATAACTAACAGACCGGGAATCCGATTGACGCGCCGTCTGTTTCGTTGAATTCTTCTAGATGAGACGGAACTTTTGGCATACTTAGCCCGAGTTTTGGATGCAGTTGGATAGTGGACGGTTGGATCGGACCCGAAATCGAACCAGGCCCCTGGAACGGAAAAGCTGATATCTTTCAGACTGGACGTCCGTTTGACGAACCGTCAGCGGTGTTGGTGATCACGTTGAGAAACGGTCCCTATGAGTATACCCTATGAGAGTTCGGGGTACAATTGAGATACAGCCGGGTTTGGTTCGCTCACGAATCCAACCGGGCCCCTGGGACGAAAAGGCTAATAACTCACAGACCGGGCGTCCGATTGACGCGCCGTCTATTGCGTTGAGACCCCTATGACAAGGCGGTCCTTTGAGATACTTCCTTAAGGGACTTTGTGATACTTGGAGTATCGACCAGTAGCTCGTGGAGCGGACCCTCCCGGAGACGAGCGGGCAGAGTATGGAGACGAGCGGGCGGAGTACGGAGACAGTGTAGCTGACTGAGACCCGACGACTACTGACTGAGACCGTGTAGCGACCGAGGTGCGCTTGGTTGTAGCGGCACATGGGAGCGCTTGGTTGTAGTGGCAGACCCATGACAGAGGTGCGCTTGGTTGTAGCGGAACATGGGAGCGCTTGGTTCTAGCAGCTGGGCCACAGTACTCGATAGGAGGAGCACCTCAACAGTCTTAGGTTAGTGAGCAGTACCTCGAAGTCGTGACAGGACCACTGTACACTCTAGAGATGGAGCTCTTCAGCAGTTACAGTTTCGATAATGAAAATCCTGGTTTGAGTTGAGACTTTGGTCCTTTGTGTTTCCTCATGATTGAGATGGGTTACTTGATAACTTAGGTATATGTATGGGCATATACCTGGGTAGTGGTTATCCGTTGATTTCATGATCCTTGTGTTTCCTCATGGTTGAGATGGGTTACTTGGTAACTTAGGTATATGTATGGGCATATACCTAAGTAGAAGTTATCTGTTAAGAACTTCTTTGTGGTTATCCATGTTGGTTTTAGAGAGACCTTGAGGGTCTCGGGGTCCCTACTGAGTATCGTTATACTCACCCCTGCACGGGCTATGCCCGCACCTCGTTGTGTTGGTTGCAGACGACGGGCAGTGCTGACGGAGGCCGAGCGTTCGAGGACTGGTCAGTACGCAGAGGTGGACTACATGACGAGTCAGTTCCCGGAGGTGGACTACATGGCGAGTCAGTACCCGGAGGTGGACTACATGGCGAGTCATTACCCAGAGGTGGACTACACGACGTGACGACTCACAGAGGAGGTTGACGGATGAGAGCGTGGAGGAGGCTATCTGTACCTACCCTTCAGGTAGGATCTGAGGGGGACGACCTAGGAGTTGTTTCCTTCTTCCAGCTATTTGTCTTTTTGATGTTGTACCTTGTTCAGTTGTAGTCGTACTTTCTTTTGGGTTTGTATTTTGGCCCATTTACTTTTTAGCATTTCTTTTGTACTTAGTGTTTTTCTTCCGCTTGTACTCTGTGGTGCTTGTTTTCTTTTATAAAGGCAATGCCTTCCCAGATATGGGTATTTTACGCCTTTGGTGCTAGTCTCCATCCCCTGGCCTATGGAATGCGGGCTTGGGGTAGTCACGGCACGGGCCCTGAGGACGGGTCGTGACAATATTCATGGCTATTTGAACCCCTATTCACTATAATAATGATTAAAATTACCAAATAAACATTATTAGTCAAACCACATAGATGGTTGGAACATTTATTTCACTTTTAATTCCACCCACTGCTTGAAAATTAATCTTCTATATAATTAAAAACACCAACAAATTTAGTTGTGTCAAACACAGATTCTAATAAATTGGTGAAATGTTACAAATTATTTTTCATATATATCCCATTATTGGGAAATTTAATCCATATTTTCTAATTAACAAGAACCAACCTATCTATTTTAGTAGGGTTATGGAAAATCTTATAATACATCTTTGACAAGCATAGAATGTGATATTCTATATAAAATAATGATTTAGTATTATCAGTGAAAATATTCAACTTTAGATAAGAACATATTTTGATTTGTAATAATCTAATCATATATGGAGATAATTGTGTGATAATATTTGGTCTTGAAATCAATGATTTGAATTCATATATTAATGTTTTTCTCATGACCCGTCCCCCATGGTCTGTGTCGTGACTATCCCAAGCCCGTTGTCCATAGCCCTGGGGATGGTGGCTGGAACCTGAAAGTTGTATTCCAAAAAAAGAAGGCATTTACTTTAAACATGTATAAACTCATAGAGTAGAAATCAACAAGATGCATCCACACAAACTAGAATGCAACAAATGAAACTGTGATGTAAACTGATGTAGTAGAGAGTGCTGAAAGTAAATTGGGTCTGGAATAGATGTTCAAATGGAAAATGTTAAAGTACAACATAAAAAGTACAAAATAGCTGAAAAGTGATAGGAAGCTCCTAGATCATCCACCACAGATCATACATGAAGGGTAGGAACAACTCATGATATGTATTCCCTACATCACTTCATGCCAAATGGCCTAGCTATAAGAACCATCAAGTCCTGGCTCCCTCAGCCTCAATCAATGTTGTACATCATCAACAACAGACACAAGAAGGTTCAGGTGATGCCCATGAAGTGGTGAGCATAACTATAGTCAAAAAGGCCCTGATACGCCCTTTAGTCTCCTAGAGTTACACAATGTAAAATCTAAAAAGCATGAAGCAAACGTACACAACCCAAGTCACCTCACACTAGGTATCAGTTTTTGTCAATGATGGAAGGGTTATGTCATCATTGAACTCCCTAGATACTAGAGAACTTTTCATCTATCGAGTAATGTGGGTATGCCAGGTCACACAGAGTCGCTTCCCACAAACAATGAATTGTTGTGGTGCCTATACCAAATGGGTTCCGTGGGCATGATGGGACACATAGAACTGCTACCCACCATGGGTATGTCGAGTAACATAGAGTCGCATCCCACATTGTACTAACTGAGGTACACAAGCTTTCATGCATCGTGGGTCTGATAGGTCACATAGAGAAGCTCCCAAACATTGGCCTAATGGGTCACACAGAGCTGCTTCCCCCTGGGCCAATCATTATGCAGTCTTTAGCTCTCAGCAAATAGCAGGGTTGCATACATAGTCTTCTAGGTGGAAATGCTCCTAAAGCCTCTCTCCACATCATGATAACAATGGAAGTCATAAAAAATAATGTAAAATGATCCCTCTCCTCAATATATTCCCAAAAATGCCAACAACTCATTTATTGGATGCACATTTTGTGAGATACAAGCGTTTTTGTACTGAGGGCCTTGTTGGATTTGTATTAGACTTAACCCGTCTATGCCCAAAATTTATCCAAAACTCAAGTGGAGTGTCTCAAAAAATAATTCATTATCCTATGAAAGTTGATTCCACATATTTTTTCATCAACCAGTCATTCAATTTAGATGTTAGGGCCCGTTTTGTTAAAGAAGACGGTGTAAGTTCCAGGACTTGTCAACTTCGTTCGAACCGACCAGGCCCTATTCAGCATGGGCTGATCTGGGTCGACAAGCATCAAACCGACCTGGGACACCCAACCAACTGGGCCTGGCCCGACCCATATGGGATGCGGGTCTGTCTGATGGGCAGTGGGTCTGCCCGCTGGCCCATGGGTCAGCCCACTAGTCTGTTGGGCGGCAGGTTTGGGCTACTGGGCCCACTCAGTGGTGCCACTTTCCTGGCGGCACATGCCATGAGGGAGACCAAGACGCGGTGCGTATGGGTAGGGATGACGTGGCGTAAAGCCACGTAAGAGGGTGAACCCGCGGGGGATGACCCAATACGGCCTCGCACGGTGCCGCATATCCTGCACGCCGCGCCTAACAGTATGTGACCCTTCTTCCTATTGCGCCTCTAGCATGCTCCCCGTCTACCAGCCACCGGTCCAACTGGAGACCACTTCTCCTTTCACGACATGCGTAGGCCGCAACCAGTGTAGGTCTCTGCCTAGATACCTCATGGGTGTTTCTAGGGATGCACCCCTTCTCAGCTCCACCGGACACACTGTCGATGCCGGTGCTCATGGTGGGGTGTTCGTTAGGCACTCATCGCGTACCAGGGCCTGTATCATGTTTCATTTGTGGCAGAAGGCTCTTGTGTTCTCGACCTTCACTACAGTAGGCCCTGATTCAGCCTTTTGCAGCCTTCAATATTGTTCAATCACAATCAACACACATACAAAGGGGCTCATGCCTTGCTTGAATCGAACCACACCCTCCTCTTTTGAGATAATTCTGGGGGATTTTTGGTGGAATGTTCAACTGGATTTCATGCCTAGATTCCAAAACTGATCTCAATAAAAATAAACACACCCTCCTGCACATTGATATCGATTAATGGATCATCATGTGCATGAGTTACCCAATTAATTACATTTTATATATAATTACAGGGAAACCATATTCAATCAACAAAACCCCTACCTCAAAACATTGGACACAAATCACTATTGTGGGAGTCTCGTTGTTCGATGTTACCGCATCAAGCTTCCCCCACTGCTGCTCGAACGTCAATCTCTGGTTCAGGGTTTATGTGTCCCACGTGACCTACCACTAGGATCGGCACCATACTCTAATGGATCGACATTACGACACTCCTACAAATCTTCGGTGCATGGAAAAGCTTGTCTAATACCCCTCCCCAAGCTATATATTTATACAATAGGGGGAGGGTATGTAACGACGTGGTTAATTAATGGGGCTCATAAATTAGGAATCTTTCTGATTCGACAAAAATGTAATTATGTAGTATTTGTCATGACAATAAATTCATTGGCCTGACTCACATAGGGTCCCACACTCTATTTGACTATTGGTGGAAACAAATAAAATAAAAAAATAAAATAATTCATTTAATTTAATTTTAAAGTCACAAAACATAACATCTTCTAGGGATCTACTGCGGTCAAAGTATTGTCCCCCTTATGCCATTCCCGGCACTTCATATTCAATGGGGAACTCATATTTTTAATATGATAAACAGTTCAAAATATAGGAAAATCTAGTTAAACATTTATGAATATACCATAAAAAATGTTATGAAATTAATTACATGCACACCGAACATTGGATTCAGTGATCGTAAATTTTCACATACACATAAAATTTCATTAATGAAATAAGTTACATTAAAAAATCTAGATATTTACATTCTCCCCACCTTATGGATTTTCATCCTCGAAAGCCACAACAAAGACTATTGAAAAATAATAGGGGTACTGAGCACAAATATGAGTCTCCTACTACTATGTTATTTTCTGTAGGTACTTGTGCTGCCAACTAATGCATATTAGAATTATCGATCCCCCATGAAGTACTAGTTCATGTTGATCCTCAATCTCTACTAGATCTTCTGTAAACGTCTTCCCATTATCCATGTCCATCTCGCCATGGTTGATGACTTGAGAGGTGTCATGAATGTATCCCCTCATCTTGTATATGTGGAAGGTTTCGTGTACCCTATGAAACTATGATGGATGTGCCAAGCAAGATTTCGGCTCACCTATCCTCCGATGTATTAGGAATAATCTGATGAACCTTGTTGATTACCTTCCGCCTTGGAAAAATTGACATAGTCCACATCGAGGAGAGACTCACAAGAATACATGGTCCCCTTCCACGAACTCCAAAGGTCACCACCTCCAATAAAAATATGAATATTCCAAAATTTCACAGTCTTCATCTGCTCCATGATGATAAACACCTTCGCAGTGGTAGCACGTACCAACTATAGGACCAAAACTGCCGACTCCCCTAGGTCTGTCCAACATAAGAGGTGATATGCAAGGACAACCATACAGGGACTGAAATGGAACCCTACCGATGGTGGAGTGGAAACATTAGTTGCAGTATGAATTCCAATTATGGTATTATGATCACCTAAATTTCATTACCTCATAGGATGGGTTTTGTATATTTCCACTCATAGAAGTTTCTTCCCAATGCTAACCTTATTGAGGATTTCATCCACTATCATCCCATCCTCCTCACCAAAAAATTAGTTGATCATTTTTAATGTATTATTTATCTTTTCTACACTGAATTAATTCTCATCACAATTGAATTTTTCATGTCATAATTATCCCTTTTTTAGTTAAATTTATTACATCATCCCAGTGAGAAAAACCCAAAATTTTATACTTTCTCCACAATAAATTTCAAGTGTCTTATTAAATGTAAAGTTCTCAAGGCATGATGATTGGTCCATTTCAATGTTTTCATCATATGACAAATGATAAACATCATCTCCTATCTAACTAATCATTCAATCATCATCAGGTCTTCCATGTACAATTTATTGAAATGTATGAATAACAACACCTTCATATTTCATTACTCCAACCAAAAAAAGATATAGAAACAATCTATTGTCTCATTTCATTTCGATAGATAAAAATATAATTAGATTGTTTGTATCAATATATATATCAAATAATTTTCTAATTCCTTCCAACAATACCATGAAATCTCAATAAACATAATTGATTCATTATTATCATATAAAACATTTTTATGACCCATAAATAATTCCTTATGAATAATTATTCAGATTTATAAGTTCCTTCTATGTATGTATTTATTTATTTTGTTAAATAGTAATTATACTAAATCATTTATGATTAATATGTATAAAAACTGGATGGATGTTAATTATATGAAAAATGAGTATGAGGATGGGGTTCATAAATGTTTCTAAAGATCATGAATATAATATTTATCAAATACATTTTTTGTGTTTACACATTTATTATTCCGGAAATATTATTCTAGAGGTTTTGGAAGAACAATTGATCTATCATGGAATATATTAATTTTATAAATGTGAGTTTAAACAAAGGTTAAAACTAAATATATCTATCCACATGTATAAAATTTTGGTTTATGGACAATAAGATACTATTAGATGTGTGGACAATTATAATGACTATATTGAAGAAATAGTTATCAGTGTGATGATAGAGAATATCAAATTGAGAAAATTATATTATAATTGAATATTGGCATCACAATGACCCATAACTATTTTAAGATGATATAGTGTGGGGAAAAGACACAAATGTATACTAGTTGTATTGTATATACATCATTTTAATACACATCAATGTAATATAATGTATATTTTGTCACTGTATGGATTGACACCATTATTAGCGAACTGCATTCTCTATTGAATGATATGAACCCCAAAAAAATTTATCATCCTCAAAAGACATATTGAACTAAATGAATTTAACATTTAATCGGTATTAATAATGAATGAATATATGCTCTTCTAAATTATTGTATATTATTTTTAAAATTACTACGAATCATTGATTAAATTTCAAATTAATGGTGCAATTCGATACAAGAATGATGAATGAATTCCATTATATTATTATGGTACATTTAAAAAATACAAGGATTAGAAACCTATTCATAAGTGAGGATAATATAATCATATTGACAATGCATGTAGATAAAATACATAAATAGTCGCAATAAATTCACCTTTAAGACTACATTCGGTGAAATAAAAGTGTTCACTATTATCCTAAATTTAGAAATGAGTCAGGAGACCTTTATCTCATACTATATACCGAATGAGTGAGTCAATTGGTATTCAATGCTGTACTAATAATATATAGATTTTTAAATTATAAAATTATAACAATCCACCATGGTTAAGCATGAAGAAAAAATAAAATATGTTTTATCTACATATATAATGAAAATTGGTTATTGGTATTGGTATTTATATGGATCCATTGATCCAATATATGAAATTAGTGTGTGAATTAGTTTTTATGTTGTAGGATTATTATATGAAATGAATATTTCATTTTGAGAGCTATGATTAATGAGACTATAAATGAATTTTATTCTTATGTCAAATTGTATTGATATATTATTAGACAAAATTAAGGTTCTCCCATTTTGGAACATGGTTAACACATTTTTAGGGTACGTAATTCATCAAAGACTATGTTAATAGAACATAAAATATATCTACCATGAACACATAATTTCCGATATTGGATTACATAAATTGATAGTTTTTTTAAGACTCTAATAAGTAATATTTCGTTTGAAAATGTAAAATATAAGGAAATTCTGTTTGAGGATGTAAAAACTAAAACGGAATTATTTTGCATTATACATTTAAAAATTAAGTGAAGATATTTTATTCCACCAACACACTAGAATCCCCAAATAGGTATTTTCTATGATAATTACAATTTCATTTAAAAATTTGATTAATAAATTTTTATTTATATTTTTTCAGTACTACAATCAATGTCAATATACATATATTTAAAAGGGTAAATTTATTTTTAATGAATTGAATGAGAAACAAAAATTATGTAAGAATGTATATAGATATCATAAGGATGCGACATTATAGATCTTCTTTATTAAATATTATAATCATTTTATTTCATTTTTGCAGATAATTTCCTCGTCATTTTTTACCTGATATATAGTTTGTTAATATTAATAAAATAATGAAGAAATAACATAATTGATAATTCTTTTATTAACCATTCTATGTTATATTCAGAGAAAAAATGAGCATTGAAAAAAAAAATCAATAATGTCTACTATAAAGATGATGCACTGATATACTATTTGTTCTTTTCATAAATGTATATATTCATTATTTTTCAAGTTTATTTTCAATGGAGATTATTTTAGATTTATAAT
Organism: Viscum album; assembly: GCA_963277665.1. NCBI lineage: Eukaryota > Viridiplantae > Streptophyta > Magnoliopsida > Santalales > Viscaceae > Viscum > Viscum album. The sequence continues at coordinate 695,589,224 of OY728152.1, forward strand.
GGACTAAATGGTTTTTTCATTTTAAAATGATATTATTATAACAACAGGCATCAGACCGACTAAAAAATGAGGAAACACATTGAAATTGTATTGGTAATTTTGAAAAATGACTCAAATGCCATTTGTGTAAGTAGGAATTATTTACACATTAACCTAAAACATTATGTGACCAGTATGACAAAAAATGATAGTTTTCAGTTTAAAAATGATATTTGAGTTAAAATTAGTGGTCAATAATTGAGAAACAAACAATTATTTAAATATTTCTTTAATACATTTAGACCATTAAATATAAGTCATTTGTGGCATTTAAAAAATGGGATAACATGAATTGAATACATTATGTGATTGTTATGACATAATGTGTGTGATTTTATATTAGAAATTAATTTTTAGTTAAAACATTTTTCACTCACTAAAAACTTGTCAAAAACAGTCCTATTTTTGTCATTTATTAGGAAAATGATCTTTATTTAATTATTAAAATTTTATGAATCAATTGATGTCAATATAATGCAGAATATTACAAGTTTGACATGAATTCCCACATACAAGAAAACATAGGCAATCCATCAATTATTTTATAACTCAAAATATTTTATCACACAAATTTTAATCAATTAAATTTTTACAGAGACTATAATTTTTATATATAACCTCTCATCTACCAATTAAAATCCATCATACACGTATCAAAGGTGGTTCTATTCATGATCAAATATAGAATATTTAGTTCGGGAATATTAGGCATAAATCATCTTAATGAATTTCTTATTCAAAATCACTATGAAAATCTAGTAAGACTACACACAATGTTTAATTCGAATAATAAGTAAAAATAAATGTGTTAGATAAAAAAAGGTTTTTTAGGGTGATGATTTCAAATAATCAAATACTAGATGAATGTTGTGAATATATACCAATACCACACAACAAAATATGTCTTCATCTTCATATGAATAAATTAATATTTTACATTATTTTTCATAAATGAAAGTCATGTCACTGATTTGTTTTGGGATTACCCAACACTGATCAAACAAATAATTTTTTTAAAGGATTTGTAACCATGGGATGTTATCACTCGTCATTATATGTTATGTTTTGAAAAGATATTTCCCTTTTTTAAGGATGTAGAGGCTTCAATTATCATAATATATTCTCAAACATATAATCTTACTAATCTAAATTAATACCTATGTTGAATTTAAAGTTGCACTTTTTTTATAAACGGATAATATTATCATATAAACAGACATCAACAAATGGAATTTCATCAATAATAGATCCATAATTTAGAAATACCTCCCATTGCGAGGAACATACATATATTTGATACAGTGGATTATTTTAGTGATTTTATTCAATGTAACCTTCAACCAATTACCCTCCAGTACACAAGATTGAAACATGTGTTGAATCGTGATATTTCATTTCTTATAAATCTATCCCAAGCTAAAAATTTAATTTTTATATTTACATTATTAAAAGAATGTGATCATTTCATCATTTAAGAGTCCTATAATGGGAATACCTTAATCCCTTATATACTTTTTAATAAAATATAACATATCATCGCCAAAATTGTTCCATCATCCAAAATATTCAGGAAGTTGTTAATATTCACATTGTTCCATCTATCCCGACTATCTCATGGATGAAATTTAAAAAATTATTCATATTTTCATACCATTCAAGGAAGAAGAACCACAATAATTTTAATATTTTTATTTTTTTGAACATCCATCGTAGTAAGATTCTACATAAACCACAAATCAAGTGTTCCATCTGATATACCTTCTTGTAAGAATTATACAATAATAGAGTGTATGAATTGGAGAATGATTCTGATAATTATTAATTGGGATACCAATACTAGAATCAGAATACATGATGGCATTATTAAAAGAACCAAAAACCATTTATGTGATATAGTTCCTAAAAAAATTATATTTAGATTAATAAATATTTCTTCCTATGATGTTGAGGGTATAGAAAATAGTTTTGGAAAAAAATTGAATTCTTTTTTCCAATCAATCATTAATAAAATAAATGAAGGGTATTAATCTAAAAATAAATAGATATAACCCAATTCCAACATATATTTATTAATTCTGGAAAATAAAATCATCAATTTAATATTTTAATATATTATCAAGGGTATGATTCCCTTATGGATATTCTAAATTTTTTTATATCCAATTCCCTGTATGAAATATTAGAAGCTCCAAATAAACATTTTTATAAAAACAACACTGTAGTTTTTAACATTTAATACATTAAGAATTCCACTCACAAAATGAAAATTATTCTGCTATATATTTTCAATCGCCATCATATTAATGTATGTAAAGTGAGGATTTTTATATTTTAGTATCATGTTTCAAAATATTAAGTATATATATCTCTTTTGGGGAACACAATTAGCATTTTCAAAAAATCATGCACCAAACAATGTAAATTAGCTGAAATATGGAATGTTTTGATCCATGTCTGACATACATAGTATGAAATCTTCTATTTATAATAATGATTTTCAAAAAATCACTAAGATTATTTAAATCTAGATAAGAAGAATTTTTTATTTTTTAAAATATAAAAATATTTATATGTTAAATGTGTGTGTATTTTTTTGTCTCAAAATCCATAGACTAAATAAAATGATTAATGTTCTATAATTCAATCCATGTATTCCGTTGATCCAGATGTTATCCCTTAGACTTGATTCCCATTACGACTGAAAAAGACAGTCTACTTTGATGATGATGAGAAAAAAATTCATCACTTATATGGGATGACATAAATAGAGACCATGTTGTGATGATCTTCATAGGAGGATATCATCAAAGGGAATGTAATGAAATATTGAACAATAATGCGCTAAAAATATGATTTCATATTTATTTTATGGATTGATGGAAAACATCTACCTCTACATTTTATATTTTCATTTTCATCAGAAAATTTCAACTTCTGCCCCTACTGAGAAGTGTACAATGAAGGATTCATTGTAACATCCCAAATAAGTAATGAATAATAGATATTTTTATCTATGACTATTAATGATTATGATAGTGTTATAGAGGCTTAAAATGATAATAAATACAATCTTATGCATGTAATACAATAATATACTTAAAAGATTGTTTTACTACCTTTAGATGGAAAACCATTTTTGAATCTATATTTTGACAATTTTATAAACTATGTTTGTCAAAATAAACTTATTCTTTATGATTGGGACATCAAAATTTACTTTCTGTGAATTTTTGGTATTTTTCTGACAATGTTCATTTTTTTAATGAATAGTGAAAAATACTGCATTTTACATTAAAACTGCTTTTTAATCTAATTTATTTATATGATTAGATTATCTTTTGAATTGTTATTAATGTGTAATATGAATATATTTTTACCATTTTATCCAATGGTGGTTATTGGAATCAATTTCACTTTGAAATTAGACTTAAACTGGTGTCAATCTTTTGATACTTATTGTTTTGTAAAAACACGCTATTTCTCTGGCAGCGGGAATTAATTATTAAATTAATTAATTTGACTTATATGTATTGAATTTTGTAAAATAGACTTCATTTTTGAATTCGGAATATCAAATATATCTTAGGGTGAATTTTTGTTAATTTTCTGAAAAACTCCAATTTTTGATGAATAGTGAAACCACTAAGTGGTACTTATAAAGACTGATTTTCCGTTTAAATGAAATTTTTCCATCATTGTGTTCTGAATTTCAAAAATCCGACATACATGGTTGTCATTAAGAAGTAAAATGTGGTTCAATGAGATTATAATAAATTTTTGGTGAATAGTAACTTATTAAGTTCTTAATCGCGATTATTGGTAATTTTGGTAGTTTAAGGTATAAATAATGCTTTAAAAATATGAAATGACCTAGACACATGTCCCAACCTTATTGGTTGTGTCATGGCCGGACAAGACAAGCCATGGGTCAACTTGGGGACCCCATGGATCCACTATTTTTGGGAAATGACAAAAATAACGTTTTATTTAATGTAAAAGTAAAAATGACACAAACATAATATGTTTTATGAAAACAATTTTTTACATGGGGTTATAAAGATCAGATTTTTCATTATAAATAGTCATTGGAAAGATAAAAAGATTTCCTACATCATATTAGTTTTTTTTATGATTTTTAGACATTATATAAATTAAATTATTTATGACATAATAATGATGCGGCGATGACATCATTATTTGACGATTTAAATAAAATGGAAAGACAATGTAAAATCTATGAACTATACATGGAAAAAACCAATTGGATGAGTGGATTTTGAACCCTTATCACCTTATACATTAATTATATCAATGTGGGACCTTTTAAAACCGAAACACATTTTCAAATAAAGTAATATTTCTTTACTTTCCAAAAGTGCCCCTCCTCTCCTCTTATAAAAGGCCCCCACCTCTACCTCATTTCACACACTTATAAAACCTTTGGCTCGACCAAACCCTGCCAATTTACTCTCTCATAATCCCTCTCCACATCCTAGAGGATTCCCTTTGGGCAGAATCCTTTTAAAGGAAGCCTTTAGGCTCAAATCAAAAGGAGTTACACTTTTTAAGGTAATTCATTCTCTCATGTTCATTTGTTTTATTTTGATTCTCCAACCCCCTAAAGTCTTTTTATTTACTTATTTTGTAACAAAACCAGTATCTTAAATATACTAGAATGTTTTTATAAGATTTATTTGAGCTACACTCTCACACAACTACATCAAATGGTTAAAGAACATACGGTTTCCGTGGATGGCGAAATTCTGCCTCCCGAAACGATGATTGTTCAATACTCATTTAATACCTTCAAAGGTGGCCATTATGATGTCACTATTTTTATATATGATATATGATATGTTTATGTTTTCATTAAGCTTCTGTTTTTTTTCATTTTGGGCATACCTTTATGGTTTCCATTATGGATAAACATGTTATCTTCATTTTAGGAAGTGCGGACTACCGCCCCCTGAAAGTGATTTGATTCGTTAATACCATACGTGGGATGTGTAAATGATAATGGTAATTATATTATATATGTTATTATACTGGAATTATAATATACTCTTATATAATTACGATTCCATTCCAAAAAAAATACGAAATAGAAATGGAAGTAGCGTTCATGCGTACGTACGGCTTACCGTCTCCATGAACGGTGCATTTCATTTCTTACCTCTAAATGTGATGTAATATTATAAATACATGTACATTCTGAATATATATGATGTATATGTTATCCAAATCATGAATACCATTCTGGATATAATAAACCTTTGACCAAATTAACAACATGTAAGTGTAAGAAGTCTATTTTTGACTTAAGAACCAAATACCGACAAAATGAACATTATTAACTTAACTGATTACATGATGTTCATAACATGGTATAAAAGGAATAATGAACATGAAAAAGATTCATAAGCAAGTAGAGATTAACTCAAGTTTATTATTTAGGAGATTAAAGAACGGTCGGGTCAAGTCGGATACGAGGTATGGGACTTCGTCTCAATCTCCTTTCATTGAGGCATATTTTATTTTATACACAACTTTCTTTTATACGGTGTATAAACCCCTTTGACTTTTACGTTTATTCAAAAGGAATCTTTTTTGTACGAAGCCTTTAATAAATGACAAAAGGGAATGTTGTTGTCGTACGTATGCGGCGACAACGACTTCTCCGCCATCATGACCGTTATTTGAGTTTCGGCTTCCTCTACAAGCCATACCTTTTTTTTAAAACGAAAAATAAATACCATGTTTTACTTTGGTATTGAAAATGGTTTTCATAATGTTTTTATATCAATGTGTTGTATTTATATCTCGTGATTGAAATGTGGAAATTTTATGTTTCCTTTATGCATGTTTTATGTGATATGATTATGTTATGGTTCTTGGGCCTTATTATGAAGACGGGTGGTTCCTTGATAAACTAAGGGCGGGTGAGCCCGTTATAGCTCTCCAATGCATTGGGTAACACGAAGGAGTGAAATGTTAAGGTTTCTGTGAAGAGATTTTAGGGAATATACTGTGATGGGTATTCCAAACGTAACCAAGAGGGTTACTCCCTACGTAAGAATGTAATGAATGCCTCAAGTTACATGTATGTCTTATGATTTCTATGATTTATTCATGATTTTATGAGGTATGTTAAAGTGCCTATGTTTTATGGGTAAAGTATGATTTCATTCTTATGTATATATGTACCCATGTTTCCTTTCCATGTTTTTATAACCCATACTGTGCTTTTTATGCTCATCCCAAGTTTTTTTGAAATGATTTTCACAGGTCAAGGGAAAGGTACATGATATGATGATAGTGTCAAGGAAGTGTCAAGAAATAATCCATGTTTTATTTTAAATGTGTTTCCATTGATGGGAATGAAGTATACTATCTTTATGTAACCACTTTGTTTATATGTGGAATGTAATGCAAGTTTTATGATCTAATTCTCTAAAACTCTAAACCCGAAAAGATCCTCCATGTGAAATCTTGTAATAGCTCTAGATTAAGTAAGGTTTAAGGCTGGGTCCTTATAGTTGGTATCAAAGGTCGGTTTAGATAACTTTAGGAGTTAGAAATTCTATTAAATGATTATCGAAAAATATATTTTTTCGAAATGATATAGAATTTAAAGATTACCATGTTGCTTCCTCTAAGACATGTTTGTTCAGAATGGTTTTCCGCAGAGGAAACCTGGAAGCAGTGCTAGGAAGGCATACAGAAGGAAATAACCTTCCGAATCAGCATCCAGAAATGGTCGGAATTGGAACTGAACAGTTTGATGCAGTAATGGCGCAGTTGACCCAAGCGATAAATGGCGGTGGTATCCATGCACGAGATCAGCCAGATCAACCGCAGAGGAACATGTCAGTGGTGGAACATTTCATGAGGCAACATCCACCATCGTTCAGAGGATCATCTGACCCTGTGCTAGCTGAAGGGTGGATTAAAGCACTGGAGAAGATTTTTGATGTCATGGGGTGTTCAGACAATCAAAAGGTTAGTCTTGCTATTTACCGTTTGGAGGGTGAAGCAGATCAGTGGTGGTCTATGGTTAAAAATATCAGGGACGCCGATGAGATTGATTCTCTTGACTGGGATGAACTCAAAGGTATGTTTGTTGATAAGTATTTTCCTAAGGCTGTTCGACTTAGGATGGAAAAGAAATTCTTGGAATTGAGGCAAGAGGAAGACTCAGTGGCTGCCTATGAGGAAAGGTTCACTCGATTGGAAAGGTATGCTCCAAATTTTATCTGAGACCTTGATAGTAAAATCAATCGTTTTTACTCAAGATTAAAGCCAAAGTATTGAAGGGCATTAGCTTCTCGTGAATTTAAAAGTTATGAAAAGCTTGTTCGATGTGCTGAGAAGGTGGAAACGGAGTTTGCCGATGACCAAGTTTTCAATAACAACCAGCAAAAGAAGAGACCGAGGTGGCAGGAGAACGGTATGAATTCTTCAAAAAAGTCTGATGGTAAGAGAACTAAGTTTCCAGTTTGTGATAAATGTGGCAAAAGTCATGCTGGGGAATGTCTTCTGAATTCTGGAAAGTGCTACCGATGTGGTAATATGGGACATAAGGCTCGTGATTGCACTGAAAATGATCAAGGTGAAGGTAAGAACAAATTTTATTTATAGTTAGTGAAATGTTATAAGTACAATGAGATGGGTCACTATGCAAACGAGTGTCCGACAAAGAGCTTGAGTGATGGGAAGCAGTTAGACTACAAGAAGAAAGGGGTGGTGAAATCCTTTGCAACTACTTCAGCAGATGTCGGGCCATCAAATGAAGTGGTATCAGGTACTTTGTTTGTTTTCCCAGATTATGCCACTGTGTTGTTTGATTCGGGGTCTACACATTCTTTCATCTCTGAAACTTTTTCTAGTAAAATGGGAATACCATCTCAAGAAATGACTCCTGAACTTTTGGTAAAAACACATGGGGGGAATGTTCAGGCAAAAATAATTTATAAGAATTTTCCTATCCTTATCTTTGGAAAGAACCTACTTGCAAACCTTATTGTTCTACCTCTAGTAGAGTTTGATGTTATCCTGGGTATGGATTGGCTCTCTATTTACCAAGCTAAGATTGACTGTAGAGCTAAAGAAGTTTCTTTTCAGAAAGACTTTCAGTTTGTTTACAGGAATGAACCCTTACTTTTGATAACATATCAAGAGGCCGAGAAACATGTAAAAGATGGAAATGAATGCTACCTTGTACACATCGTTGAAAATAAAGGAACTATTCAGATTAATGATGTGCTAGTGGTAAATGAGTATCCTGATGTTTTTCCTGATGAGTTGCCTGGAATAATACCAGATCGGGAAGATGAGTTTACTGTTGACTTAGTTCCTAATGCTAAGCCAATTTCAAAACCCCCTTATCGAATGGCACAAATTGAACTTTTAGAGTTGAAGGAGCAATTGCAAGATTTATTAGAGAAAGGTTTCATTAGACCTAGCACATCACCATGGGGTGCTCTTGCTTTATTTGTTAAAAAGAAAGATGGTTCTATGAGACTTTTCATTTATTATAGAGCCTTGAATAATATCACTGTTAAGAACAAATATCATTTTCCTCATATCGATGATTTGTTTGATCAGCTCCAGGGAGCTCAGTTTTTTTCAATGATTGACTTGAGATCGGGGTAACATCAGCTGAAGGTAAAGGAGGCAGATATTCCGAAGACCGCGTTCCGTACGAGATATGGCCATTATGAATTTGTAGTAATGCCTTTTGGGCTAACCAATTCACCTGCTGTATTCATGGACTTAATGAATAGAATTTTCCATGAGTTCTTGGATAAGATTGTGGTGGTTTTCATTGATGATATTTTGGTGTTTTCTAAAAGTAAATATAGAATGAAAAACATTGAAGGGTTATCTTGCAAACCTTAAAAGAAAATAAACAGTATGGGAAATTCAGAAAATGTGAGTTTTGGTTGCAAAAAATTTCTTTCCTTGGTCACATTGTTTCTAAAGATGGAATAACTGTTGATCCTGCAAAAACAAAAGTTGTGGAAGAATGGCCAAGACCCACAAATGTAACCGAGATTCGTAGCTTCCTTGGTTTGGCCGGCTATTACCGAATGTTTGTTAGAAATTTTTCACGGTTATCTAGTCCAATGACTAAGTTAACTCTGAAGGGTGTTAAGTTTTTCTGGACAAAAGAATGTGATGATTGTTTTCAGGAATTGAAAAGAAGATTGGTGAATGCTCCAGTTTTGGCACTACCTTCCAGGAATGGTGAGTTTGTTATATACAGTGATGCTTCATTGAAAGGACTTGGTTGCGTCCTAATGCAGAATGATCAGGTAATTGCTTATGCTTCACGACAGTTGAAAACTCATGAGGTAAATTACCCTACACAGGATTTGGAACTAGCAGCTGTTGTTTTTGCTTTAAAAATTTGGAGGCATCATTTGTATGGAGTAAAGTGTGAAATATACACCGATCACAAAAGTTTAAAGTATATATTCACATAGAAAGAGTTAAAAATGATACAGATGAGATGGCTAGAATTAATCAAGGATTATGACTGTACAATTCATTATCATCCGGGAAAATCAAATAAAGTGGCTGATGCTTTGAGTCGAAAAAGTAATGCTTCATTAACAATGTTGCGGTTGGAACGTGATACTTTGGTTAACGATTTGATGAACTTTGGCATAGAAGTTGTTGGTGCAGGAAGTCCTTCTGTTTTGTTTCAGGTATCAGTGAGATCTTCTCTATCAGATAGAATCAAGCAAGCACAGAAGCAAGACAGTGAGTTGCAAAAAAAGGTAGAGCTGGTTCAGAAAGGTAAGTTTCCTGAATTCAACATTGATAATGATTGTGTTTTGAGATTTGGGAAGAGATTGTGTGTGCCTTGTGATTCACAGTTGAATAGAGAGTTGTTATGTGAAGCTCATAGTTCTCCGTTTTCAGTTCATCCGGGCAGTACTAAGATGTATAGAGATCTGCGGGAGTATTACTGGTGGGATGGAATGAAAAGAGACATTGCTGATTTTACTGTGAAGTGTTTGACTTTTCAGCAGGTTAAAGCAGAGCGACAGTTACAGAAAGGGATGCTTCAGCCTTTACCAGTGCCAGAGTGGAAATGGGAGAATATATCCATGGACTTTGTTGTTGGATTACCGAAGACATCTCGAGGTAATAATGCAATCTGGGTTATTGTTGATCTCTTGACCAAATCTGCTCATTTCCTTGCAATACGAGATACTTTCTCTCCCGATCAACTTTCCCGTTTGTATCTTAAAGAGATATTCAGGTTACATGGAGTTCCTCTCTCCATTGTATCGGATCGTGATCCCAGGTTTACATCTAACTTTTGGAAAGGCCTTCAGAAGTCGTTGGGTACTGAATTAAAGTTTAGTACAGCTTTTTATCCTCAATCAGATGGGCAGTCAGAACGAACAATTCAGACATTGGAGGATATGCTACGAGTTTGTTCTATGGATTATCAGGGAAGTTGGGACCAACATATTTCTTTGGTTGAGTTTTCATATAATAACAGTTTTCATTCCAGTATACAGATGGCACCATTTCAGGCATTATATGGGAAGTGGTGTCGAACTCCAGCTTTCTGGGATGAAGTGGGTGAAAGGATGTTGATGGGACCAGAATTGGTAGAAGAGATGGCATAAAATGTTCAGCTGATTCAGAAACACATGAGAACAGCTCAGAGCAGGCATAAGAGTTATGCGGATAACCAGAGGAAGGATCTATCTTTCGAGGTAGGTGATCATGTTTTTCTCAAGGTTTCTCCTTGGAAAAGTGTGATGAGATTTGGTAAGAAAGGAAAGTTGAGTCCAAGGTTCATTGGACCATATGACATTTTGGAGAGAGTTGGATCAGTTGCATACCGAGTGGCTTTACCTCCGAGTTTATCTCAGGTTCACAATGTTTTTAACATTTCGATGTTGAGAAAGTATATGCCAGATCCATCTCATGTTTTGAGTCCTGAGGTAGTTCAGCTGGAAGAGAACTTATCTAATGAGGAACAACCGGTCCAGATTCTTGACCACAGGGAGCATGTGTTACGGAATAAGGTGATTCACCAGGTAAAGGTTTTGTGGGAAAACCACATGATTGAAGAGGCAACATGGGAATCTGAAAATGCAATGAGGGATAAGTACCCCCATTTATTCGATAAGTAAATAAATTGCGGGGACGCAATTTTCTAAAGGGGGAAGGATGTAACATCCCAAATAAGTAATGAATAATAGATATTTTTATCTATGTCTATTAATGATTAAGATCGTGTTATAGAGGCATAAAATGAAAATAAATACAATCTTATACATGGAATACACTAATATTCTTAAAAGATTGTTTTACTGCCTTTAGATGGAAAACCATTATTGAATCTATATTTTGAAAATTTTATAAACTATGTTTGTCAAAATAAACTTATTCTTTATGATTGAGACATCAAAATTTACTTTCTGTGAATTTTTGGTATTTTTCTGACAATGTTCATTTTTTTAATGAATATTGAAAAATACTGCATTTTACATTAAAACTGCTTTTTAATATAATTTATTTATATGATTAGATTATATTTTGAATTTTTCTTAATGTTTAATATGAATATATTTTTACCATTTTATCCAATGGTGGTCATTGGAATCAATTTCACTTTGAAATTAGACTTAAACTAGTGTCAATCTTTTGATACTTATTGTTTTGTAAAAACACGCTATTTCTCTGGTTGCGGGAATTAATTATTAAATTAATTAATTTGACTTATATGTATTGAATTTTGTAAAATAGACTTAATTTTTGAATTTGGAATATCAAATATAGGTTAGGGTGAATTTTTGGTAATTTTCTGAAAAACTCCAATTTTTGATGAATAGTGAAACAACTAAGTGGTACTTATAAAGACTGATTTTCCGTTTAAATGAAATTTTGCCATCATTGTGTTTTGAATTTAAAAAAATCCGACATACATGGTTTTCATTAAGAAGTAAAATATGGTTCAATGAGATTATAATAATTTTTTGGTAAATAGTAACTTATTAAGTTCTTAATCACGATTAGTGGTAATTAGGGTAGTTTAAGGTATAAATAATGCTTTAATAATATGAAATGACATAGACACATGTCCCAACCTTATTGGTTGTTTCATGGCCGACCAAGACAATCCATGGGTCAACTTGGGGACCCCATGGATCCACTTTTGTTGGGAAATGACAAAAATAACTTTTTATTTAATGTAAAAGTAAAAATGACACAAACATAATATGTTTTACGAAAACAATTTTTTACATGGGGTTATAATGATCAGATTTTTAATTATAAATAGTAATTGGAATGATGAAAAGATTTCCTACATCATAGAATTTTTTTTTATGATTTTTAGACATTAAATAAATTAAATTATTTATGACATAATAATGATGCGGCGATGACATCATTATTTGACTATTTAAATAAAATGGAAAGACAATGTAAAATATATGAACTAAAAATTGCAAAAACCAATTGGATGAGTGTATTTCGAACCCTTATCACCTTATCCACGAATTATATCAATGTAGGACCTTTTAATACTGAAAAACTTTTTCAAATAAAGTAATATTTCTTTACATTCCAAAAGTGCCCCTCCTCTCCTCTTATAAAAGGCCCCCACCTCTACCTCATTCCACTCACATCTCAATCCTTTGGCTCGGCCAACCCCTGCCCATTTACTCTCTCCACATCCCTCTCCTCATCCTAGAGGATTCCCTTTGGGCATAATCCTTTCAAAGGAAGCCTTTAGGCTCAAATCAAAAGGAGTTACACTTTTTAAGGTAATTCATTCTCTCATATTCATTTGTTTTATTTTGCTTCTCCAACCCCCTAAACACTTTTTATTTACTTCTTTTGTAACAACACCAGTATATTAAATATACTAGGATGTTGTTATAAGATTTATTTGAGCTACACTCTCACACAACTACATCAAATGATTAAAGAACATACGGTTTCCGTGGATGGCGAAATTCTGCCTCCCGAAACGATGATTGTTCAATACTCATTTTACACCTTCAAAGGTGGCCATTATGATGTCACTATTTTTATATATGATATATGATATGTTTATGTTTTCCTTAAGCTTCTGTTATTTTTCATTTTCAGCATACCTTTATGGTTTTCATTATGGGTAAACGCGATATCTTCATTTTAGGAAGTGCGGACTACCACCCCCTGAAAGTGATTTGATTCGTTAATACCATACGTGGGATTTGTAAAGGATAAAGTTAATGATATTATATATGTTATTACACTGGAATTATAATATACTCTTATATAATTATGATTCCATTCCAAAAAAAAATACGAAATAGAAATGGAAGTAGCATTCATGCGTACGTACCGCTTACCGTCTCCATGAACGGTGCATTTCATTTCTTACCTCTAAATGTGATGTAATATTATAAATACATGTATATGCTGAATATATATGATGTATATGTTATCCAAATCATGAATACCATTCTGTATATAATGAACCTTTGACAAAATTAACAACATGTAAGTGTAAGAAGTCTATTTTTGACTTAAGAACCAAATACCGACAAAATGAACATTATTAACGTAACTGATTACATGATGTTAATAACATGGTATAAAAGGAATAATGAACTTGAAAAATATTCATAAGAAAGTAGAGATTAACTCAAGTTTATTATTCAGGAGATTAAAGGACGGTCGGGTCAAGTCGGATATGAGGTATGGGACTTCGTCTCAATCTCCTTTCATTGAGGCATATTTTATTTTATACACAACTTTCTTTTATACGGTGTATAAACCCCTTTGACTTTTACGTTTATTCAAAAGGAATCTTTTTTATATGAAGCGTTTAATAAACGACAAAAGGGAATTTTTTTGTTGTACGTATGCGGCGACAACGACTTCTCCACCGTCGTGACCGTTATTTGAGTTTCGGCTTCCTCTACAAGCCATACCATTTTTTTAAAATGAAAAATAAATATCATTTTTTACTTTGGTATTGAAAATGGTTTTCATAATGTTTTTATATCAATGTGTTGTATTTATATCTCGTGATTGAAATGTGGAAATTTTATGTTTCCTTTATGCATGTTTTATGTGATATGATTATGTTATGGTTCTTGGGCATTATTATGAAGACGGGTGGTTCCGTGATAAACTAAGGGCGGGTGAGCCCGTTATAGCTCTCCAATGCATTGGGTAACGCGAAGGAGTGAAACGTTAAGGTTTCTCCGAAGAGATTTTAGGGAATATATTGTGATGGGTATTCCAAACGTAACCAAATGGTTACTCCCTACGTAAGAATGTTATGAATGCCTCAAGTTACATGTATGTCTTATGATTTCTATGATTTATTCATGATTTTATGAGGTATGTTAAAGTGGCTATGTTTTATGGGTAAAGTATGATTTCATTCTTATGTATATATGTACCCATGTTTCCTTTCCATGTTTTTATAACCCATACTGAGATTTTTATGCTAATCCCATGTTTTTTTGAAATGTTTTTCACAGGTCAAGGGAAAGGTACATGATATGATGACAGTGTCAAGGAAGTGTCAAGAAAAAATCCATGTTTTATTTTAAATGTGTTTCCATTGATGGGAATGAAGAATACTATCTTTATGTAACAAATTTGTTTATATGTGGAATGTAATGCAAGTTTTATGATCTAATTCTCTAAAACTCTAAACCCAAAAAGATCCTCAATGTGAAATCTTGTAATAACTCAAGATTAAGTAAGGTTTAAGGCTGGGGCCTTATATTCATGATGAGTGATTATGAGAATATAACTTCATATACTAATATGTCTTGCTTGTGAGTCCTTGGATATTTTTATCATTCTATTTTTGGAATGGTCTTTAGGAATTATGATTTTTATTAATTTCTATAATGACTCACTCACTGGAATTTATTTCATAAACCCCAATGGTACTATTTAAGGAGAAGATGGATATAGTAGGTATGTCATGAGTGATGCTTTATTAATTAATATGATGAGGAAGATTCCTAAGATGAGGTATCATTTCATAAAATGTGATTTAAATTAATAATAAATTTAACATGAAGAATATATTCCCTATGTTATGAACTTTTGAATATCAATAATTAATTGAATTTTTTAGTCATAATGATTACGTGATGAAAAATATTAGAATGATGCATCAATCCTGAGAAAAACCATCATGGTTATACACCAACTAGACACTTCCACTGCATCTGAATCATTCTTAAAACTCATCACCAACAAATAATATCATCCAATGTCTATGAAATTCTATGAAACTAAGAGCTTCCTACCAAAGGCTCCCCATAGAAAATAATGAGTGGAATATTTTATCTTCATGAGGATACGATACATCATCCATATCTACAATATGATTTTGTATCATCCATAACTCCCAATACATTTCTGGGGAAATAAATAATGATAGAACTTATCTTATAAAAGCCCTGAACATCATAGGAAACATCACACACTCCCACCAACCTAGTATTAGGGTTCATATTAAAATCACATAATGAATTTTCTATTTGAAATTTTGTTTTGTGTTTGAAATTTAATTTTGGTTTTATTATTGTTGAGTCCATTGTGAGGGTTCCCACATAACAAGAAAAAATGTAATTTAGGAAAACACTAAAAATAAGTATATATGAATAAAAATTCTATAATTGATATATAATATTTTAATTTAATGATATCATATTTATTTATAAATAAAATAAATTTCATTTTTAAAAATAAATATTTTATAAAGTTACATCATTTACTGTATTTATAAATAAAATGCATCAATATCTTAATTAATTTGATCTTCTATATTAAAAAATATAATTATATTATGCCTTAATTTTATTAATTATGATTTAGAATAAACATTTTTATGATATTAAAATATATTATATTATAAACTATTTATGTGTATTGGATTTAGTAAAAATTAATTTTATATAATTTATAAATATATATGAATGTGCACTGTATATTTATATTTATATTATTTAAAATATATATTTATAAAATAGAATATATATTTCCATAATAATGAAGAACTTAATTCATTCTATATTTACAATATTTATAAATATTATAGTTGATTTAATAAATATTTTTCATATAAAATTATGTATATTTTTAATATAAATAAATATTATTAATGATTTAATAAAAATCATTGATTTATAATTATTTATGTTTACATTTATAAAATATAATAGATATGGTAAATATTAACAAAATAGAAATTTATTATAATAATTAAAAAAATCTATATGTCAATGATTGTTTTGATTACCCTAAATTGACATGATTTTCTTGTGGGGTTTCCTATTGTTCCATGTACAATAAAATAGATGTATTTATAATGTAATTAAAATATGATCCAGAAGCCTTAATTGGTTAACGAACATTGAAACATAAAATGAAAAAAATGTAAAACAATAGGGAGGTGAAATAATATTTAATGTAATGACAACATTTAAATTATTCAACAATGGTATGTGTAATTGTACGGTGTACACATACACACACTCACATGGTGAGGTTCACTAGAATCCAAAATTTCTATGTATTTCTATGTTTACAGTGATCTTGGTTATTGCTTAGAAAATGATGCATCGGTCGATGGTGAAGAAGATGTTAGGGTATTTGATGAAGTTTATATATGAGGTTTTCGAACCACATTTTATTATACAACATGATTTGTCTCTATTACATAGATGCATGCCCAGAAAATGGATGTTTCCAAAAGCACCCATAGGTTTCCCCAGACTCACATAGAAATATTTCCTTCCCACACCATCGACAATTCCTACCAGGTAAGAGAGAGCGAAGATTGATATGATGGTTACTTCCACTACCTGAATAACCTTCCCTGGCACCCCCTTAACTACGCCATCTAGTCCAGGTAGTGGGAAGATAGATATGACCATCACTACCCATTCCCAATTGAAATACAATTGCAACCCATCGACAATGCCTACCATTGTCACCACCCTTTCTACCTACCTCAACACCCCATTAAGAGCCTCTATGAGGACATTCACCTCCATAACCAATCACGATGCCCCTTCCAATAGTCTTACCATGCCAGATAGGGGGAAAATGGATATGGTGATCACCTACCTTTATTAGAAAACTTTCCATGATTCCCCATTAATAACGCCTACACCGTCATCCACCCTTTCTCAAATGACCTCCAACTATGTCCCATTGACAACTGCAACCACTGTCACTACCCTCTATCATCTCCCATTATCATAAAATCATCCCTGATGCCCCATCAAGAATTCCTACTATGTGAGATGGGGGAATATAGAAATATATGATTGTGGTTGTTTATGTATGTGTCTTTTCTTATTCATTTGTCGTGTTGGGTTGTGTGTTTTTGTATTTAAGTTTTTGTATTTTTTATCTTTGTTAGAATGAATATGTGATTAGGTATGTCTGTAATTTCATGTGTATGTTATTCATATGTGTACATGAATGTGTATCTTTATGTATATATGAATATATAAATATAAGTGTATGTGTATGTATAAACAAATTTTTATTGTATGTATATGTAAGTGAACATTTGTAATTATTTTTGTATGTAAATTTGTTTGTCATTTTGAATTTTCATGAAAATGTGATTTTATATGTATGTGTATTATTTCGAGTATGTGTATGTATATAAATGTATGTTAATGTATGGGTTCAGGTATGTATATGTGTATGGGTGTCTTTATGATTATATACATGTTTAAGTACATGTTTTTCTGTATTTGTATATTAATGTTGTTTGTAAATATATGTGCATATTTTTGGATCCAAATGAATGTGCATACACATTTATTTAATTGTGTGGATGTCTATGTATATGAAAATGGTTTTGTGTGTGGATACATATACACTTGTATGTGTATGTACATGTGTATGTATATTAGAATTTGTATGTGTCTATGCATTTTTAATGTTTTATGTCCTTGTATATATGTGTAATTATAGATATATTTGTATGAGCATGCATTGTTATGTAATTGTATGTATTTATTATGCGTACATACATATATGTGTATGACTATATACCCATACCTATGTGAATGTGTTTGTGTTTTCCTAAATTTTTGTGTGTATATTCTGTTTGTATTTTTACATGTATGTGTATGTCTTTGAATGTGTGTACATGTATGCTTTCTTATTGATTTAAAAACATATTTTTGTTTTTAATATTTCTTCATTTTTTATATTTTCAATAATTTATTCATTTTTATTGTATAATAATATAATATATTTGTAATGTATTCAATTATTGGTATCTATTTATACATGGATAATTATGAATTTATTTAGTTACAAAATAACATCTTAACATATATTATAAATTATTAACATTAATAACAAACTATATTTTCTATTTGCATAAAATTCAATGCATACTTAAATAATTAACAGTAATAATAATATTTAATTAATTTCTTATGTTTTTAATTCATTATATTAATGGAATGAATTAAAATTTATAATTATTTTTTTGATATATTTCAATTAATTTAATCAATTTTAAAATTATTTCCTTAAATTCATTTATTTTTTAAAATTACAAATTCTCAATATAATGGGAATATAATCATTTATTAAAATTTTACATATATATTTAATAAGATTCAATATTCCCATATGTTTGAAATATATATGATTAATAATTTTTATTTTTTATTGATTATGATTTTATATTTTTAATATGTTTTAAATAAATATAACTGATTCCTATAATTCCATCTCCATCCAACACCATTTGTCCCTGAAATTGATTATCAACATGCGCCATCCCTGAAACAATTGGTGTTTATTTAAAAAACAAAATACGGGGATGTGTTTCAATTTGACTGGTAATGACAGATGAGGTTATTGAAGGTTGTTCATTATAATGTCGATAGTGTGTTCCATAGAGAAATGTTGAGGGTTGGATTTTAAGTATAGTGGAGGGTTCACTACCAATCATAAGCATCAGGTTTAAGGGTGTTGGAGAACACGTTGGATGGAAGGATTGTGGATGTAGTTGGGGGGACAACTCTTCATGTTAATAATCAGCCTGTATCAACCTTGAACTGATCCGTGGCATGGCCTGAAGGGTGTTACAGATCCCCATGGGATGGAAACTACTGTCGGTCATCATTATAGTACACCAAGGGATCATTGTTTTCCAATATAATCAATAAAACCCAAAAATATATTAGAAATATGATCCTTATATATGGAAACTGAATTGAGTACAATTTTAGCAAGGTCTAAACATTATTATTGAAAGATTTAATGGGAATACTCTATTTAAATATTTTCATAATTTTATGACAATATTAAAGTGGAAAATTTGATTACCTTCCCCTTTAGAGAACCAAAAACTCATATACATGCAATGATATACCGTCAATGGAAAAAGAATATCTCACATGTATTGAACCTGATTGTGAAAAGGTTTTTACAGGTGCTGAATGGTTATGTGTATGTATTCTCAAAGTGTACTTCTTTAATCACCACATATAGAGTATACTACCTTTGTACAATATCATGGTTTATATGGGTTAAAAGATATAACCTTGTTTTTAATAAGATTAAAAAACCTAACTCATTATGGATCAAGAAGGTTGTATCATGGAAGGAGACTTGGAAGAGTAATGTGATATTACTTGACAACCCCTTACTATTTTCTCTCTTATATATGGCCAGGCTTCACCATCCAATGTTATTATGATTAATGTGGTTGCAACTCTCTTCAAAATAGGATCTTTATGATCAGTGCTTTTAGAACATGATCATCTGGGATAGATTATCAAAACATGCAAGATATCGGTCCATTATTTTTGGGATTAACCAGTGGATGAATCCCATGTATTATTCATTGGATTAATGTTATCTTATTTATGGAATATTGTAATCATGGAATCATAAAGTATTGTCATTATTAATTGTGTTAATGAATCATAGTGTGGTCTCCAGTCCTTTGGTTTATTGGTTATGAATGTTCAATCAATTTTCAACAATACTAGAAATCGGTCCTATACCAAAAGACATATACAAACAGTTTTAAGGAAATTGTTGTTATAGTTTCCATAAAGTGACCATATACCAATGGTTTGTCCAATACAATTGGTATGAAAACCATCATATGATAATATAACAAAGGTTTTGAAAACACCATTGGATTAGGTCTTAGATATACCAATGTTTTTATACCGACTATTGGAATTTATTAAATAAAATGAAATTATACAAACAGTTATTCTGAAACCATTGGTAAAAGCGATGGCTATAAAAATGGGTTTTATAAAACTGTCTATATAGCTTAAATTCCAAGAACCTTAACTACTGTTTTTTACAAAAAAAATTTGTAAATGTCCTAAAATTCAATATAAATATAAAAAATATTTGGAAAACCAATTGTATATGATTATACCAATGGTTTTCAAAATATTAGGTATGGGTTTTTTTTTGAGTTATTTTATCATTTATCATTGAAATCATAAAAAATAAATTTAAATATACCTATTCATATTTATGAAATTACATGAGCACAATGATTTTTATTGATTTTTTTGAAGCCACGAGGTATTATTTTAAATTCCTATATAAATAGTTTTGAAAACTGTGGATATATTCCAACTGTAACAATAGTATCCCAAAACCTTTTATATATGTCAATACCAATGGATGCCAATGTAACAACCCTCTAAACTATTGTTACAACATCTACCAATGGTTTTGGGGGCTTTACGAATGGTTCCAAACCATATTTATAGGAATTTTTATAATATTTTACCATCTTATTGGCATGTTTATTCTTGACTATTAAAAGGTATTGTAATAGGATGGATCATTAGATTACTTATTCAACTATCTCTATATATCCCCATGAGTTTTAGGAGGACACGCCTACTTGTTTTATGTCACATGTAATTTTGATCTATGTTACTTTATTAAAATTCCATTGTTTTTTACATTTTCCCAAAATTACAAACGAAATTTGAACATACCAGTTCAACATATGATATAATTTCTTGTATCTCTAAAAAATATTTCCAAATTATATTGACATCGAATAAGATTAACAATTATGTGATAATTATCACCAAAAATTCATTTCCCACATAGGATTGGGTTTGGAATTTTTTTCAAGTAGTAGTTTCTTCGCCTACTAATCACATTGATGATTCCATTCACATTCATCCCATCTTCATAATCAATTATTAATTAGGCCATTCGATTTAATTTATTCATTCACATGGACTCGTGGATTTTATTATCATCAATATTCTGTTTTTATGACATCAATATGACTTTTTTGTTATCCTTATTTGATCACTCAATTGAAAAAATCCAAATATTTTATTCATTGTTCTCGATTAATTTTTCGAGTCTCGTTAAAAGTAATTTTCTCAAGGATAACGGGTTTGGCCCTATCCATATTTTCATCATCTAATAAATTATCATCTTTAGATGTTATGTATCCTATCATTCACACATCACCAATTTTTTCATGTACCGTGTGTAGAAATGTATGAACATCTTCGCCACCTTTTAAAGTTAATCCCACCTAGATAACCTATAATAACTATCCATGATCTGACTTTTTTTAATAAATTTAAATTTAGTTATATTATATGTATCATTATATATATAAAAAATTTGTTTTTATGATTTTTAATAGAATAAAAAATTACCAATACACATCATTTATCGCTTTTTATCATAGAAAAATAGTCTAATGTATCATAAATAGTTCCTTAAGAATTACATTTCCAAATAATAAGATCAATATATTTTTGAATTTATTTATCTTATTAAATATTAATATTATATAATCAAATAGGATTAATATAAAAAAAATTAATGGAGGTTAATCATAAAAAAAGATTATGAGTTTGGGGTTTATAAAATTTTTAAAATATCACACATATATCATTTCTCAAATACATTATTATATATAATCTATTATTATTCTAGGAAAAATATTCTAGAGGGGTTGTAGGAACACAAGATCTATCCGAGAAAAGATAAATTTTATAAATGTGGGGGTAGACATAGCAAAAAAATTGTTATATCTATTTACAGTTATAAAATATTATATTATGGAAAATATGATATGAGTAGAAGTGTGAAAAATGGTAATTACAATATTTTAGATATGATTATTGGTGTTAGGATGTAGAATATCATATTGAAGAAAAGTAAATTACAATTCAAGAATAACTTCTTGATCATGGAATATTGTTTTAGAAGAACATGTTTGGTGAAATGACAGATATGTATACAGGATGTACAAAATATACATCATTTTAAACCACACTAAATAAATATAGTGTAATATTTGTAAATTTATTTATTGATACCAGATTTATTAAAAATCTTTCTCTAATAAATTATATGATCACAAAATATAATTATCTTCCCAGAAAAAAAATATAGCAGCAATGGAATTATACATTCAATGTGTATCATTTATGAATGAATACATTTCCATCTAAATTATTTTATACAAATTTAATCATATGATGAATCACATAAAAATTTCATAATCGATTGTGCATCTTGATACACGATTGATGAGTCATTTCCTTTGATTGATTATGTTACATTAAAATTAATACAATGTTTAGGATCCTATTCAGTAGAGTAGATATTACATGAAAATTGATGTGGCATGTAGTAAATATATATAAATATGGTAAAAACATTCACCCAGTAGACTATCATCAATGAAATATAATTGATCACGAGTATCCTAAATTTGTAAATGAGTCAAAAAACTGTCATCTTATGATATCAACTAATGTATTGAATCATTTTACTATTCCAATAATTACTCTAATTATATGGATACGTATTTTAAAAAATTATAACTTTCCACAATGATTAATCCTAAAGAGAAAATGAAATAGGTTGTATATGCATATATAAAAAATAAAGTTGTGTATTGATATTGATATTTTTTTGGACCCATTAATTGAATGTTTTATATTTATGATGGAATAATTTCTTATGTTGTATTATTCTTACTAAAATTAATATTTCATTTTGGAAGCTATATTTTATTGGACGATAAATGATTTTTATGCTTATGGTAATTTCATATGATATAGTATAAGAAGAAGTTAATGCTTTCCCATTTATTATCAATGTCCACAATTAGGTAGGTATAAAAATTCATGAAAGACTCTGTTTCTATGACATCATATCTTTCTACCCTCATGACATAAATACCGATATAGGATGATGCTATTCAATGGGATATTTGAAGAATGTATAAAAACTTCTCCACTAATAAGAGAAAGTTCGTTTGAGAATCTAAAATATATGAAAACATAATAAATAATGAAAAAAGCTAATGGAAATGATTTTGGGTATTAAAATTGAAATGTTATAAATTATATTTAATTCCATCAATAAACTTGTATCATTGATGAGGTATTTTCGAGAATAAATTCAATTTCATTTAATATACTTATCAATCTGCTTTTATTTATATTTTCTTAGTAATAAAATTAAATTCATTATAAAATATAGTTAAAAGAGTAAATGGATTATTTTTCAAATAAATGGACAATAATCATTGTGTCATAATGTATAGAGAAATCATTAATAGATGAAATTATACAACTTCTTTTATAAATTAACTCATAATTTTACATAATTTTTTTATTAATTTCTAGATCATTTTTACCTGATAATTATGTATTTAATTTTCAAAAATCTCATTAGTAAATAACATAATCCATAATTGTTTTTTATTTATACCCTTGGTGATATATTAAGTCAAAAATTGGTTGTACAAGAAAATTATTAACAATGTATACTATAAGGATGATGCACTCATGAACTATTTGTTCTCTTCATAAAGGATTATATTATATATTTGAAATTTTTATGATTTGTACTTTCATTTCAATATAGAATGCATTAATGTGTTTTTTTCATTTTAAAATGATATTTCTATAAAAACAGAACGTGAAATACACAAAATTGATGAAACAAATTCCAATTTTATATATTCTTTTGAAAAATGTCTCATTTGTCTTGTTTGACTTGTAGGAGTCATCCGGACCTTAATATGAAACATAGTGTTATCATTATGACTTTAAATATATTTTTTCTATTTAAATATTGTATTTCAATTAATATTATGTGTCAATAAAAGAAAAATACATGCATATATTAACTTATTAATTTATGAAAACCATCCATAAATATTATTTGATGTTTAGGAAATTATTGGATATCAATTGAGCACATGATGAGATCTTTTTGATTTAATGTATGTGATTTATTTTAGAAATGAAATTATTTATAAAAACGTTAATCAATCACTAAAAACAAATCAAAAAATCTCATATTTTCACGATTCATTAGGATAGTTCCCCTTAAGTCCCTTTTGGTGTTGTAAGAATCATTTAAACAACAAACTAACACACAGTGTGACCAATTTGACACAAAGGTCTACATACATGAAAACATAATGCATCATTAAATAATTCATAACTCAAAATCTATAATCACAAATATTTTTCATCGATTAATTTTTTAATGGTACTATGAAGTTCAAATATAACCTATCGTCTACCAATGTAAATCATTCAAACACCTACCGAAGGAGGTTCTATTCATGAAAAAAGAAAGAAATCATGGGGAACTATAGCCATATTTCATCATCAGTAATTTTTTCTTCTAAATCACTATGATAACCTAGTCAGATAGTCAATAATGTTCAATTCACATAAAAATAAAAATTAATTTATAGATCAAAAATGGTTTTTGTAAGGAGAAGATATAAAATAATCAATAATTAGCTGATTATTTCAAATAATTACAACTTTTAAGCCTAGAAACATGTTTTCATCATCATATGAAGAAATTTTTATAATATTGTAATTTTCAGCAATGAATTTCATGTCACTAATTTTTTTTGGTGGTGCTCCATCCATGATCAAACAACTCCAATGATTCAGAAGATTTTTATCCTTGCGAATTTCTCACCCAACATTAATTTTTATGTTTTTTGAAATACATTTCACATTGATATAGAAGAGGAGGCTTCCATTTTCATATTATCATACCATAAATAAAGACATGCCGAGAAAAATTCAATACACACTAAAATATCAAGCTGCACATTTTTTTCCGTAGTTTAATATTATCATATAATCCCACATCAATAAATGCAATATCAACAAGAAATGATATGTCATTTATAAATTCCCCCCATTGTGAGGAATATACAGTTTTTTGATATAGAGTCTTGACTATAGTGATTTTTTTCAATGAAACCTTCTACTAATTCATCTCCTATTCACATTATAGGAAAAATTATTGAATCATGATTTTTCATTTTGTTATATAACTATCCCAAAAGAACCAATGCATTTATTTTCATAATATAATACATAAATCTGAGAATTGTAGCATATTAGGGATGGATAATGGGAATATCTGAATTACAAAAATAAATTTTAATGAAATCTAACATATCTCCGACAAATTGTTCCATCCTATAAAATTATAATACCATTGTTAATATGAAATTTCTTCTTTGTATAACATATTTTACCATGTGTGAAAAAAATCATCACATTTTATGACCTTTCATGGAATAATAACTTCAATAATTTTAATATTTTCATTTTTTTAAACATCTATGATAGGAATTTTCAAAACATAATGAATCTCTAATATCTAGTCAAAAATACTATCATGTATGAATGAAAAAAATATTCATTTTATAAATAAGATAATATTTATAATATTATTAATAAGCATACTAATTATATAATATGAATACATGAATTTTTTATATTAAGAAACTATAAATATGTATGTGATGTTGATCAATATAACCTTCTTTTATGATTAAATGAAAATGTCTTCTGGTATTTTTGGGTGGAATGAAAACTATTTCGATACATAATAGAATTATTTTTTCTATCCAGTCCTCCTAAATATTAATTTTGGGCATTGAGGTAAAAATTACAAGATATAACCCACATACAAACTATCTTCATTTGTGGTCAAAATTAAAATTATCAAATTGATATTAGTATTTATTTTCAAGGGTATGATTCCCATGATGATATTCTAAAATATTTTAACTCCAATTCATTGTAATAAATATTAAAATCATAAGATAAAATTTTTTTAGATAAACAAGAATTTTGGTTTGAAGATTTAATGCACTAATTCTTGAACTCTCAACAAGAAAAATAATCTTCTATATAATTAAAAATAATATATAATTTGTACTTGTCAAATGAGTATTTTGATACTATAGTGTCATGTTTCAAAATATTATGCATATATATCCCTTTTTGTTGGACTCAAGAAGGATCATACAACATTAGTTCTTCAAACTATGTACTTTTATGATGGTTTAATTCATGAACCCACAATCCACTAATTAAGAAAGAATATTTATATTCAGGCATATCAAAAAACATGTGAAATTATACAGACATTCAGTTCATTATTACAAAGAAGATGTTTCCATCAGATCAGTTGAGACTACTTATAGAAATGAATATAATTTCCAAACCATGGGTATTTAGGTGGTTGATAATATAAATAAATATTATGGATCCTTGAGATTTTTGGTAAATCTAAACTATTGGGTGACTAAAGCATCACAAACAAGTTAGAAACAAATTTCCGTGATGGAAATTTAAGAGGACTATAACATAGGGAATGATAGAGCATATAAAGGATGTAGATCATCTAATTATTATTAATAACATGTATTTATTTAATCTAAATTTCTTTTTGATTTACCAAATTTACTCCCACCTTTCCATGTTTTTGTGGGATATGATCGATGGATAAAAATCCTCATTTTTTGTCTTGGGATAATCTGTTCATCCCTAATCATTGTGGTGGTATGGGCTATCAATACATGTACATGTTCTGCATTTATATTTTCGAAATTCACATATGAAACCTAACTAAAAACTAATTTTCACAATACACTCATATCATTGATTCCATATATTACACACATACAGGCTTTTCTGATGTACCCCTTTTCCCTTGACACATCTTTTTTTGGATTTGCCTTTGGGGATCAGGTGTTCTTATTTGAATGGTGTTGTTTCGGATAATTAGAGATGGAGTCAATGTAATGATCTGGAGGGTCTCATGCCTTGTTTGAAAATATGGGATGATGGAAACATCCTTGGTGGTTTCTGATTGGGAGGATGACATTGTAATATCCTATTTTATTAATTCTATTAACCAATGATGTTCAGATAAATAGTTTGTATGGTTCATTGCAAGGGATTATAAGATTATTTTTAATAATCCATGCATAAAAAAATATACAAAGAAAAAAAAAACTCAGTTAATGAATGTTTGGGAGGAATTGTTTTCAATTATTGGTACATGTTGGTGCACATAATACAATTAATAGAAAATGATGATTTATAGAAATGAATATGGCACATGACATTCCCACCCATGGTCTGAAATTTTTTGTTGAACTATTTCATGGGAATACTAAATTTTATGTAGTTCCTAATGGTATGAAATAATAAATAGGATAATTTTATATCCTACAACATTAGTGAAAAATAAACTCTTATACATGAAATGAACTACCATCATGGGGCTAAGAACTTATGACATGAATAGAACACTAGTGCATATATGATTATGGAAATGGTGAATGGTTTTGTGTATCTATTATCAAAGGGTACTTCTTCCATCCCCATATATGATGTATACTCCATCTATACCATATATATGTATATGTTAAAAAATGATATGTCATAGTTTTTAATAAGAATTCAAAACCAAAATCTTTTTGTATAAATTATGTTCTATCTTGGAAGGATGTTTTTGAATAATAACGAGATTATTCTAGATAACCCCTTCCCATATTCACACTAATGAATATGTATACCCCTCCATCAAATGTGTTTATGATTAATGTGGATGAAACTATGTTCGAGTAGGTTATATTGGATTGGGTCTTGTGGTACGTGATGATCCGGTTGCATTACCACATTATGATTGATTTCTATCCATTATTTGAGGGATCTGCCAATAGAAGAAGCCCATTCATTATTCTCCAGATTGATGTTATCCCTTAAGAAAATATGAAAAAATGTAATCATGTAATTTGACAATATTTTCATTATTAATGGTATTAATGCTTCATAGTGTGGTCTCAAGTCCCTCACCTTATCGGTTGAGCTGGTTGAATCCATTTACAACACTACTAGAAATTTGACTTGTACCAATAGACCTATACCAATGGTTTTTGAGAAACTGTTGGTATATGAACCATTAAATGATCATATAACAATGAATTGGCCAAACCAATTGGTATGGAAGCCCACATATCACCCTATATCCATGGTTTTGAAAAAACTGTTTGTAGATGTCATAGATACACAATAGTTTTTATTCAAACCATTGGCATGTAGTTAATTAAATGATTTTATACCAATGGTTTTTCAAAAACCCTTGGTATATGGGATGGATATACTAATAGTCTGGATAACAACATTAGTTTTTCATACATTTAATGAACCTATACTCAAGGATTTTAATAAATCTTGGGTAAATGTCCCAAAACTCAAAATACATATGTCAACGTATTGGAAAACCATTGGTATAGGTGTATACCAATGGTATTCCAACCAATTGGTATATGTTTTTCAATTTTTTATGAATTATCTTATCAAATAACATTGAATAATAAAAATAAATAAAAATATATATTTATCATATTTTTCTTCCAAAAAACATTGCAGCATAGTGTTTAGGTGATAGAAATATAGATTGTATGTGCGAGGATCAAAACCTGCAAGGGGTTTTTTGAATTACCAAAACAAATTGTTTTGATAACTGTTGGAATTAGTATTTCATATTGAATATACAAATGGTTTTTAATCTATTGGTATAGACCAACTATTCCAAATTTTTTCCAAAACTATTTGGATAGGTCAACACCAATGGAAAAGACCAACAATCCCCCAAGTTGTTTTTATTCCATATCCTAATGGTTTTAGGGCATATACAAATAGTTCAAATCCATTGGTATATGCCATTTTACAATATTTTATCATCTTATTTTCATGTTCATTTTACATTATTCAAAGATATGGAAATGTGATGTCTCATTAAATTACCACTTCAGGTCACTCTAGAGATCCTCTTGTTTGGTTGGAGGACATCCATCCTTTTTTGATATCACCTAATTTTTGTTAATATATGTTCCTTTATTAATAATTCCATTGTTTTGTAAATTCATTTTCATGAATATGAAATTAAATTTCAACATTCCAGTTCAACATAAGAAATAATGTCTTGTGCCTATAAAATGATTATGTCCAAATGATGTTGATTTATAGTAAGAAATCATATCATGTGCCTATAAATAATTATTTTTTAATATTCATAACATGTTTTTATTTTTAATGATTAATTCTCAAACAATTTTATTTTTTATGTTCCAACAGTTTTAAAATGTTTAAAATCTATATAATTAATTTGTTAAAATGCATTTTTTAATATTTTAATCAAATTTTTGTATGTCTTCACAGTTCATGTAATTATTCATTCAAAAAAAATTATATATTTACTATGTTTGGATATCTTTACTATGTATTCGTGTCACGACCCCCTCCCACCAAAGATGCCCCTCCTGAGCTGGCGATGGTGAAAGGGAGATAATGACCTCCGAGTCCCGCCTCTAGTAGGCCCCTGTGTGGCGACTAGAACCATGGGTATGAAGTTTCACAAATATGGGAGGCATTAGGCTTTTTATTATTTAATATTGGGAAATTGGACATGTCAACCACCAAAAAGGAAAATAACAAGTTTATAGAAATAAACCCAAACCAATCCCACATGCATGTTTAAATAGTTCTGAAACAAGGTACAAGTAAAATAAAGCTAAAAAGTAAAATACCAAAAGAAACAACTATACAAAAAATGCAACAACTCCAACTGTCCTGACTAGTAGGGTCCCGCATGACCCTGATAGTCCTCCTGGAAACCTGAAAGTAAATCTAGGATGAGCATAAAAGTACACTCAGTAGGGAATCCTAAAGCTCTCGTGCACAGGTGGGGAGACATCTTAATGTCCCATGAGAACAAAAAAAGAATCCTAGAAGGGAAATCTATCCACCTAACCTCACCAGCCACAGTCAGAAAAAACACAATCACAATAGGTAGTATTAGTATATAAGAACAAGAGTATTGGGTACCCCGCACCATTTACCACTAGTAAATTGCTCTTCCAAATGGTGAACATCCTGACGCAACTACACCCTTCCCACCCGCAAACTTCTGGCCTCAAGAACTACACATCCCACCCGCACACACGTGGACCTCACAACAATGTATCCCACCCGCACACACGTGGGCCTCATCCTGATGGTTCTTGGGAAATTGTAAAACATGCCCGAAGAGTCTTGGTCTAAAACCACCCCAATCGAAACCTACCCGATGATTCTTGTGTGTAGGGTAGCTTCAATCAGTCACAGCCTATGGAAGAAGGAGCATAAAGGATCTAGTATCTATGGGAAAACACTATCTCCAATGAAATGGGAGTGTTCGACACTAAGTGATGAACATGGGTGGGGTGTGACAAAACACAAAGATATAGATATATATATATATATATACCAAACACTCCACCCAACCTATGGCTTCTAAAAAGATAACTGAGCATGTGCCTCGACATTGCTACTATGAAGCATGCATAAAACAAAAAAAACCAACCCCATTTTGGTTTTCATGTTTCAAAAGAATTAGTTCATTAGTTACTTAACTACTGGGAAACTATCCACAACCAACCACATCGATCGTTCGTAAAACATATCTCTGCCATCCACAAATCAAGTTAGGAAAACACAAGCAACACAACCATTTCCTTCTTATTAACCAACCAACCCATTGATTATTAATCTCGTTCCATTACCATGAACAACCATTCATTAACTCTTCCACTTTTTATTTATTATTCACAACCTATAGTTCATTAAAATTCAAAACAATCCCTGCAGCCCCACTGCCAACCACCATAAACACAATCACACTGAAACACTTACATCATTATCCCTTAAATACCATTTATCGCAGCCCCACTGCCCATCACTAACATAGAATTCACACCAACCCACAACCATGCCATCTGCAGCCCCACTACTCATCGGATCCACAAAAACCTAAAAAACACCCCCTTCACATAAACAAACACCATCACATGCCACATAACCAAGCCAATACCCACATGTTCATTATTGCAATTATTTCAACCAGGGTGATCACAAAAGTGTTCTAGATATTAAATCATCCAACATTACGTGATTAATGAATTTACACATTAAACGAAGTTTTCATCCACAAAAAATGTCTAGAAAGATAGGGAAACATTTAATTGAGCAAGCAAAGGCCCCCAATGACCGTGATTTTCAGTAGGCATAAACAAATTCAATTCACAACATAATACCACATGATTTAAAGATAAACATAAAAACTTCCCCATCCTCATTCTTTAACTAGTTATTATATTCTTTTATTGGTTCAACCGTTTCTCAAGAAAACAAGAGGGTACCCACCCCACATGATGAACAATTTAGAGAGATGAATGTAAGATCCCTACCTCAACAGGTTCTAATCACAACTCTCCCCTGAATCAACAATAAAAGACGTCTGTTGATGTCCATCACTACTGTCAAGTTCCATAAAATCCTCCTCAGGTGGATGTTGGAATGGAAATGATGAAGGAAAGACAAAAGAACCAAGATCAGAAGTTCCGCCTCGTCATTATGATACAATGGGTGCTAACGGATCATAAATCGGACATCGGACGAAGACGTTATGGAAGAAAAAAAGAATTTGAGTCTCTTGGGATAGCTCTACTAAGAGGAATGGGGAGGAGAGGGGTGAGTTGATATGGATGAGGGGATCCCTCCTTTTATAGGATAGAATAAAAAATGTACGCGGCATGTACATTATGGTACATGGCGTGTACTTAGCCATTTAACAAGGTCACCACGCGGCTTCCAACATGGCTTTAATGCAGCACACGACCGTTGACTGGTCAACACACAGCATGAAGGTAACACGTACGTGGTTAGGGACTACACATCGTGTAGTGTTGGATACACGTTGTGTACTCATTTATTTCACATGACAAGGAAACGGCTCCAACACGGCACACATCCGTTGACAGGTCAACACATGGCTTGAGGGTAACGCATACGCGGGGTGGGACTACACATCATGTAGTGTTGGATACACGGTGTGTACTAATTTATTTCACACGGGAAGGACACAGCTCCAACACGGCGCACATCCATTGACTGGTCAACACACAGTATGAGGGTAACACGTAAGCGGGGAGGGAATACATGGTGTGTAGTATGGGGTACACGGCGTGAACCCATTTATTTCACATGGAAAAGACATGACCTTCAACATGTGGTATACATGACAAGGTGGTACATGGCCTGTACTCACACTACACGGCGTGTATTTACAACGAAAACAGTAAGAGGTATCTATTTGGGTTCCCGGGATTTCAAAAACCAACCTACGGGAACCCAAATAGATACCTCTTACTGTTTTCGTTATAACAGGAACCCAACCAACAATCCTAATCATAGGTGTTAGGAATCCCCTCTCCTATGTCAAGATATTATCCGCTTTAGGCGACACTGACTCACCTGTACGTGTTTAATCGCATCCGCATTAACGCATATTGATTAAGGATTGGGCCTTCACACTTCCATATTTTAGGATTTTCCAACATGCGCTACACCCAACACCACACAACCAACACACTGCCCGAACATGTGGTTTGGGGAAAATTCATTCTCTTATGTCGAGATATTATCCACTTTAGGTGGCACTGAATCTCCTGAACGGGTTCAATCGCATCCTCATTAATACGTCTCGATTAAGAGCCAGGTTTTTCCCTTTCCCCACACATCCAGATATGCTACACACTCCCAGAGAATAAGGAAACAAAAGGACTCATTACTGACAATCCAAGAATTCCATATCCAAGGTACTGAGTATAACATCGAAAAAAAGCTCATAATAACAAGAGAAAACACAATTAAAAAAACTCCAGTTACTGAGAGTGCATCTGGATCTCCCGCTCCCAAGTGCTCTGCTAAAATCCTCCATGCCTCCACAACACACGAACCAACAGAATGGTTCATCCATGGAGCACATTCTCTTTACGATCCTCGATTCTGACTTGTCGTTCCTCGAAGGTCGCATCGTATCCCATATCTAACTCTCCCCGGTCGATTACGTGAGAGTCGTCCTATAAGTATCGACGAAGTTGGGAGACGTGGAAGACAACATGAACCTTCTCCAACTAAGGTGTCATGTCTAGTTGATATTCTACCTTGCCGACTAAACTCAGCACCTCAAAAGGACCAATGATCCTAGGTGAGAGATTTCTCCCTTTCCCAAACCGCCGCTTCCCACGTCGAGGGGAAACCTTCAAGAACACATGATCTCCCACCTCGAACTCCAAGGGACTCCTCCAACGATCAGAATAAGACTTCTGTTAGTCCTGAGCCGCTTTCATCCTCTCACACACAAGATGAACATTCTCTGTGGTGCTTTGTACTACCTCTTGCCCAAGAGCACCAATCTCAACAACCTATACCCAGCAAATGGGTGAAAGACATGGTCTTCCATACAGAGCCTCAAACGATGCCATGCCAACAGTAGAGTGGAAGATGTTGTTGTAGGAAAAATCCACTAAAGGAATGTTTTGTGCCCATGATCCTCCGAAATCCAGAACGCATGCTCGTAGCATGTCCTCCAATGTCAGGATAGTCCACTCTGTCTGCCCATCGGTATGGGGGTGGAATGCAGTGCTAAGGCGTAGTTGGGTGCCAAAAGCATGTTGTAAACCCCTACAAACTCATGAGGTAAACAGAGTATCCTAATCTGAGATGATAGTATTTGGAACTCCATTAAACCGCAAAACCTTGTCTACGTACCTCTGTGCTAAAGTAATCACTGAGCCTAACTCCTTAATTGCTACGAAGTGAGCGGATTTCGTTAGTCGATCCATCACTACCCAAATAGCATCATGACCAACCTAAGCTCTAGATAGTACAATGACAAAGTACATTGAGATTTCATCCCACTTCCACTCGGGGACATCTAAAGGATGAAACAAACCAGTGGGGACACGGTGTTCATCCTTCAATTGCTAACACGCTAGAAATCTATCCATGAACGCTGCCACTTCCTGTTTCACACCAGGCCAAAAAAACTGTTCCTTTATGCCTAGATACATTTTTGAAACACCTGGATGTACCGCCAAGGCTGAGCTAAGGAACTCGCGGAGAACTCCCTAATGCATTGTATCCTGGACAAACAACCTTCCATTGAAAAGCATCTAATTTCGGTTTTCCTCTGACCATCCTTCTGTAGCGTTTCCTTGATCGACACAATCCAATGTTACTTCCACCTCAGAGTCCCCCCACTAAGACTCTTCCACCTACTGCAACAAGGAAGACTGCACCGTCATCTGAAACAAACAGCCTCAAGCACCTTCTACCCTTGCATCCAAGTGCAAGGAGGCCAACTCTCCCATCACTTTCCAAGCATAAGCGGATTCCCGAACAACATCCTTATGTGACATCCTTCTAAGGGAATCAGCCAAAATGTTTACCATACCATTAGTCTAAGAGATCACAATTTCATAGTCTTGGAGATACTAAACCCATCTCGGATGACGTACGTTCAGGTCCGTCTAGGAGAAGATACAACACAAGCTCTTGTGATCTGAGAAGACCACAAAGCGCTCCCCAAAGAGGTAATGTCGCCACAACTTCAGTTCGAACAATACTACTGCATGCTCGAGGTCATGGGTGGTATAGTTACGAACATGAGGGTGCAACTGCCTTGACCCATAAAAAATCACTCCCTTCTTCTGCATCCGCACAAACCCCAGACCAAGGCCAGAAGCATCACAAAACACCTCATAATACAACCATTACCCTGAAAACCTGATTATGGGAGCACTGACCAACTTCTCCTTCAGGTACCCGAAATCCATCTAGCACTGGTCACTCCATTGGGAGACCTATTTCTTCCTAGTCAATGCTGTAAATGGAGAAGCAACTTGAGAGATGTCCCAAATGAACCTCCGATAGTAACCTACTAACCCTAGGAAACTACTAACTTCTTCTACGCTCTTGGGTGCTTCCCAAGAAACAAATGCCTCCAGCTTTGACAGGACCACCGACACTGCATGTTGAAACACTACGTACCCACAGATGTGTTACTTCTTATGTCAAGAACTTGCACTTCGACAATTTCCCATAAATCTGGTGGTGTCGAAGGACTTCCAAGACTTCCATGAGATGCTCAACGTGATCTTCCTCTAATTTTGAGTAGAGCAGGATTTCATCGATGAACAAAATGACGAACCAATCCAGAAACACTCGGAAGATAATGTTCATAAGTCCCATTAACATAGTTGGTGCATTCTTAACTCCAAAAAGCATCACAACAAACTCGAAGTGCCCATACCTTCACCTGAAAGACATGTTCAAGATGTCGTTTTCCTTTACCCTCAATTGATGATATCCATATCATAGATCTATCTTAGAAAACTAACCTACACCCCTCAATTGGTCGAAGAGATCATCTATCCTTGGACGATGGTAATGGTTATTGACCATTACCTGGTTCAACCTTCGGTAGTCTACGCATAGCCCGACACCACCATCTGCCTTCTTCACGAACAAAACTGGAGCACCCCATTGTGATACTCTGGGTCGAACAAAAACCTTCTCTATTAGATAGTCAATCGTAATCTGCAACTCCCTCAACTCCGAAGGTGCCATCTGATAAGGGGCCATCGAAATAGGACGGCCACCAGGCTGTATGTCTATCCCAAACTCAACATCACTTCATGGGGATAGAGTCACAACCTCCTCGGTAAAAACATCGAGGAACTCCCCAATAACTTCCAGAACATCCATCATCTCTATATCAGCTGGAACCACTGATAGCCCGCCTAACAAGGAAAGGAGGGGCTGCACACGCCGACTTCCCACCTGATAGCTCCTCTCGCCAAAAAAAGCTACATGTTGCCCATCCATGTCGGAGAACACTCCCTTCTTAGGAAGCAGTCGATAACGACACTACTTGAAAACAACCAATCGATGCCTAGGATGACATCATATGGATACATCTATAATAGGAGAAGGTCCCCACTAGATCAATGTGGTCCCAACATCAGCCCACTTCCCCGGTAAACACATGATACACTGGTCTGGCCTCTAACTGTTGTACTCAATAACAGCAGTACGAAAAGTCTCTCTACTTATAGTCCCAAAGCATGGGCTAGACCAGGTGCAACAAAGGAGTGAGAAGCTACTGAATCAAACAAAGCAGAAATGAGAGTGCTGAACAATAAAATCGTACCTCGCACCACCTCTGGTCCTGCCAAAGATGACAAATCTGCTGTGTGCAACTGTCCATGCCCATCTCATCTGCCTCTCTGATGTCGACCGGGCGCCATAGCGGTACGGTAAACAAAGAACGCCTAAGCCCGAGTAACAAATAAATATTCTCAAGGTTTTATTTTATCATTTCATTTCAATTTATTTCCCAGAACACCCAAATAATGTAAAAACACAGTCATGATGATGCATGTACCTTCCCTAGAGTTGCTACCCTGCAATCAATGTAGTCTCACTTGGTCATTTGGTAGGCTCAAAGTTCCTACATCAGATCACGAGGGCCCCTAAAATCCCATAACTTAGCCGGTCTTCCTATACTATGTCATGTGCCAAGATTAACCAACATTGTTTCCTTACCATCCCATGAAATCCTCACTGTGCCTAACTCCATACTCCATCCTATCTCTCAACCATCACCTCTGAAACCATTCATTCACGACCCCCTCCCACCAAAGATACCCCTCCTGATCTGGAGATGGTGAAAGGGAGATAATGACCCTTGAGTCCCACCTCCAGTAGGCCACGGGGTGGCGACTAGCACCAAGGGTATGCGTTTTCACAAATATGGGGGGAATTACAGTTTTTATTATTTAATATTGGGAAATAGGACAAGTCAACCACCAAAAAAGAAAAGAACAAGTGTATAGAAATAAACCCAAACCAATCCCACATGCATGTTTAAATAGTTATGAAACAAGGTACAAGTAAAAGAAAGCTAAAAAGGTAAAATATCAAATGAAACCAGTGTACAACAAATGCAATAACTCCCGCTTTCCGGACTAGTAGGGTCCTGCACGGCCATGGTAGTCCTCATGAAAACTTGAAAGTAGACTTAGGGTGAGAATACAAGTATACTCAATAGGGAAACCTAGTGCTCTCGTGCACACATGGAGAGAAATCCTAATGTCCAATGAAAAAAACAGAATAAACCTAGAAGGGAAATCAATCCACCCAACCTCACCAGCCACATTCACCAAAAACAAAATCACAACAGGTAGTAGTAGTATATAAGAACAAGTGTATTGGTTACCCCACACCATTTCCCAATAGTTAGTTGCTCTTCCTAACGGTGAACATCCTGACGCTACCACACTCTTCCCGCCCACACACACCTGGACCTCAAGAACCACACATCCCACACACACACACCTGGGCCTCACCACCACGTATCCCACCCGCAAACACCCGTGCCTCATCTAGAATGTTCTTGGGAAAGAGTAAAACCTGACCGAAGAGTATTTTTCTAAAACAACCCCAATCGAAACCTACCTAAAGTGTCTTGGGTGTAAGGTCACCTCAACCCATCACATCCTATGGAAGAAATAACAGGAAGGATCTAGTAACTATTGGAAAACACCCTCTCCCATGAAATGGGAGTGTTTGGAACTAAGTGCTCAACATGGGTGGGGTGCAAAAAACACAAAGATACAGATATATATATATATACCAATCACTCAGCCCAACCTATTACTTCTAAACAGTGAACTGTGCACATTCCTCGACACTGCTACTACGATGCATGCATACAACAAAAAACCCCAACCCCATTTCAGTTTTCATGTTTCACCAGAATTAGTTTATTAGTTCCTTAACTATTGTGAAACTATCCACAACCAACCACATCGATCGTTTAAAAAACATATCCCTTCCATCCACAAATCAAGTTAGTAAAACACAAGAAACACAACCAAGCGCTTCTTATTAATCAACCAACTCATTTATTATTAATCTCCTTCCATTATCATGACCCAACATTAATTAACTCTTCCACCTTTTATTTATTATTCACAACCCATAGCTCGTTCACATTCAAAACCATCCCTGCAGCCCCGCTGCCAACCACCATAACCACAATCACACTGAAACCCATACATCATTATCCCTTAAATACCATTTATCATAGCCCTGCTCCCCATCACCAATATAGCATTCACACCATCCCACTACCAAGAAAACCATATCCCCTCTTCTCACCAGATCCATAACAACCTACACCCCCCCTTCACATAAACATACCCCATCACATTCCACATATCCAATCCAACACCCACATGTTCATTATTCCATTTTTTTCGACCGGGGTGATCACAAAAGGGTTCGATATTTTCATTCATCCAACTTTATGTGATTAACCAATTTCCACATTCAACGAATTTTCCATCCACAAAAACTGTATTGAATGATCGGGAAACATTTAATTGCGCAATAAAAGGCCCCCAACGACCGTGATTTTTAGTAGCCATAAACCTATTCAATTCATAACATAATATCACAGGATATAAATATAATCATAACAACTTCACCATCCATGTTCTTTAACCAGTTATTATCTTCGTTTATTGGTTGAACAGTTTCTCATGAAAACAAGAGGATACCCACCCCACATGATGCACAATTTAGAGAGACGAAGGTAAGATCCCTACCTCAATATGTTCTGATAACAATGCTCCCCCAAATCAACTTTAGAAGATGTTTGTCGGCGTTCATGACTTCTGTCGAGTCACGGAAAAACCTCCTCAGGTGGATGTGGGAAAGGAAAGGGAAAGGAAAGGCAATGGATCCAAGATCAGAAGTTCCACCCTATCGTTACGATCCCGTGGCTGTTGATGGATCGTTAATCAGAGCTCGGACGAAGAAGTTATGGAAGAAATTGAGCCTTCGAGTCACATGGGAGAGCTCTACTCAGAGGAATGCGGAGGAGATGGGTGAGTTGAAAAGGAGGAGGGAACCCCTCCTTTTATAGGTGAGAAAAACAAAATTACAAGGCGTGTACATTATGGTACACGACGTGTACATAGACATTTCACACGGTCACCACGCGGCTTCCAACACAGACTTTAACACGGAATGCAGCCGTTGACTGGTCAACACATGGATTGAAGGTAACACGTACGGAGGGAGGGACTAAACATTTTGTAGTGTTGGATACACGCCATGTACTCATTTATTTCACATGGAAAGGAAACTACTCCAACGTGGCACACAGCCGTTGACTGGTCAATACATGGTTTGAGGGTAATGCGTACGCAGGAAGGGACTAAAAGTCACGTAGTGTTGGATGCATGGCGTGTACTCATTTACATCACAAGGAAAGGACATGACTCCAACAGGGCACACGTTCGATGACTTTTCAACACACGGTTTGAGGGTAATGCGTTCGCGGGAAGGGAATACATGACATGTACCCATTAATTTCACATGGCAAGGACACAGCCTTCAACACGGGGTATACCCGGCAAGGTGGTACATGAAGTGTACTCACACTACATGGTGTGTACTTACAAAATTTTGGAATGTGTGGGAAAAGTCCATTTTACCCTCCAGAGAACTTTGTGACCTTCTTTTTGACAATGGAATGGGCCTGAGAGGTCCGAGCCAATACAGAAGATACCTTTTAAAACATTCTCATCCCCAAGAATTCAAAAACTATCCTAGTGGAACCCATCAAGATACCTATTAGGGTTTTTGTTATAATAGGATCCCAGCCAACAACCCAAATCATAGGTGTTTGGAATTCCCTCTACTTTTTCAAGATATTTTCCGCTTTAGGCAGCATTAACTCTCCTGCACGGGTTTAATCGCATCCGCATTAACGTGTCTCGATTAAGGATTGGGCCTTACCACATACATATATAATGATTTTCCATCTTGCACTACACCCAACCCCACACAACCAACACACTACCCGAACATGTGGTTTGGGGAAAATTCATTCTCCTATGTTGAGATATTATCCACTTTAGGCGGCACTGACTTGCCCGCACGGGTTCAATCGCATCCCCATTAATGAATCTCGATTCAAAGTCAGGTTTTTCCCCTTCCCCACACATCCGGACATCCTACACACTTCCAGAGAATAAGGAAACAAAATGAGTCATAAGCGGAAAGCCAAGAATTCCATATCAAAGATACATAGTATAACATCAAAAAAACGCTCAGAAGAACAAGGAAAAACACAAGTCAAAACATCTCCAGGTATTGAGCATGAATCTGGGTCTCCTTCTCCCAAGTGCTCTCCTGAAGTCCGACATGCCTCCACAACACACGAACCAACAGAATGGTTCATCCACGGAGCACCTTCTCCTTATGATCCTTGATTCTGACTGGTTGTTCCTCGAAGGTCGCATCGTCTCCCATATCTAACTCTCCCCAGTCGATAACGTGAGAGTCGTCGTGTCTAAATCGAGTTAGTTGGGAGATGTGGAAGATGTCATGAACCCTCTCTAACTGAGGTGTGAGGGCTAGCTGATATGCTACCTTGCCGAATCGCCGCAGCACCTCAAAAGTTCTGATGATCCTAGGGGATAGCTTGCTCCATTTCCCAAACCTCCGCTGCCCTCATCAAGGGGAAACCTTCAATAACACATGATCTACCTCCTCGAACTCCATGGGATTACTCCGATTATTAGCATAAGACTTCTCTCGGTCCTGATCCACTTTCATCCTCTCACACAGAAGCTGAACATTCTCTGTGGTGCTCTGTACTACCTCTGGCCCAAGATCACCTGTCTCACTAACCTCTGCCCAACAAATTGGTGAACGACATGGTCTTCCATACATATCCCCAAAAGGTACCAAGACAATAGTAGAGTGGAATTTGTTTTTGTAGGAAAACTCCACTAAAGGCAAGTGTCGTACCCATGATCCTCTAAAATCCAGAACACATTCTCACAGCATGTCCTCTAATGTCTGGATAGTCCGCTCTATCTGCCCATCGTTCTGCGGGTGGAAAGCAGTTCTAAAGCGTAGTTGGCTACCAAAATCATGTTGTAAAACCCTGTAGATTCGTGAGGTAAACCGAGTATCCCGATCTGAGACGATAGTCTTTGGAACTCCATGAAACCGCATAACCTCATATATGTAACTTTGTGCTAAGGTACTCACCAGGACTGACTCCTTAATTGCTAATAAGTGAGCTGATTTTGTCAGTCGATCCACCACTACCTAGATAGAATCATAACCACCCTAAGCATTGGGTAGTCCAGTGACGAAGTCCATTGAGATTTCATCCCACTTCCACTCGGGGACATCAAAAGGATGCAACAAACCACTGGGAACATGGTGTCTAGCCTTCACTTGCTGACACACTAGGAATTTAGCCACAAACTCCGCCATTTCCCATTTCACACCAGGACACCAAAACTATTCCTTCTTGCCTTGGTACATTTTTGAAACTCCTGGATGTACCAACAATGATGTGCTATGGAACTCACCGTGAACTCCCTCACAGATTGTCTCTGGAAAAAACAACCTTCCATGGAAAAGAATCTGATTTCAGATGTCCTCTGACAATCCTTCTAGAGCGTTTCCTTGATCGACACGATCCCGCATTACATCTGCCTCAGAGTCCCCCCATTGAGACTCTTCGACCTGCTGCAACAAATAGGACTGCACCGTCATCTGAAACAAACAACCTCTAAAACCTTCTACCCTTGCATCCAATTGCCAGGAGGCCAAATCTCCCATCGATTTTCAAGCATTAGCGGTTTCTTGAACCACTTCCTTATGAAACTTCCTGCTCAGGGCATCAGCCACAAACTTTCCATTTCCTTTAGTGTAAGAGATCTCAAAGTCATAGTCTTGGAGAAACTCAACCAATCTCTACTGTCGTAAGTTCAGGTAACGCTGGGAGAAGATATATCGCAAGCTCTTGTGATATGAGAAGACCACAAAGCGATCACCCTAGAGGTAATGTCACCACATCTTCAG
This sequence comes from Viscum album, assembly GCA_963277665.1. Classification (NCBI taxonomy): domain Eukaryota; kingdom Viridiplantae; phylum Streptophyta; class Magnoliopsida; order Santalales; family Viscaceae; genus Viscum; species Viscum album. The sequence goes on from OY728152.1 coordinate 695,631,451, forward strand.
TGCGAACACTACTGCTGCAAGCTCTAGGTCTTGGGTGGAGTAGTTACACTTCTGAGGGAGAAACTGCCTTGACCCATAACAGATTACACCCTTCTTCTGCATCAACACACACCACAGAACAAGGAAAAAATCATCACAAAACACCTCATACAACAACCCATCCTCTAGAAACCTGAGTACAAGAGGGCTGACCAATTTCTCCTTCAGGTAGTCGAAAGCCTTCTGGCACTGCTCGCTCCATAGTAAGACATGGTTCTTCCTAGTCAATGATGTCAATGGAGCATCAACTCGAGAGAAGTACGAAACAAACCTCCGATAGTAACCTACTAACCCCAAAAAACTACGAACTTCTGCAACACTCTTGGGTGCTTCCTAAGAAACAATTGTCTCCACCTTCGACGGGTCCACCGAAACTCCATGTTGAGACACTACGTACCCAAGTAAGTGTACTTCTTGTGTCAAGAACATACACTTTTACAATTTCCCATAAAGCTGGTGGTGTAGAAGGGCTTCCAAGACTGCCCTGAGATGCTCAATGTGCTCTTCCTTTGATTTTGAGTAGATCAGGATGTAATCGATAAACCCAATGATGAACTGATCTAGAAACTCTCGGAAGACAATGTTTATAAGTCACTTGAACACAGCCGGTGCATTCGTAACTCCAAACGGAATCACTACAAACTCGAAGTACCCATACCTGCACGTGAATGCCATCTTTGAGATGTCACTATCCTTTAACATTAGCTGATGATGTCCATATCGTAGATAAATCTATGAAAATAAACATGTTCCCATCAGTTGGTCGAAGAGATCATCTATCCTTGGAAGGGGGTAACCGTTCTTGGCTATTACCTGGTACATCCTTGGGTAGTCTACGCATATCCTGAGACCACCATATGCCGTCTTTACAAAAAAAAACTAGAGCACCCCATGGTGATACGCTGGGTCGAACAAAACCCTTCTCCATCATATCATCAATCTGAATATGCAACTCCCGCAACTCCGAAGGTGTCATCCGATAAGGGGATATCGAAATCGGATGGGCATAAGGATGTAAGTCTATCCCGAACTCAACGACACGTCGTGGGGGGGGGGGTGGAGTGACAACCTCCTTAGGAAAAACATCTAGGAACTCCCCAACAACCTTCGGGACATCCATCATCTTTGTATCAGCTGGAACCACTGATAGCCCGCCTAACAAGGAATGGAGAGTCTCCACATGCCAGCTTCCCACCTAATAGCTCCTATCTCCAACAAAAGCTACATGTTTCCCATTCACATCGGAGAAAACAACCCCGATTTGGATGTAGTCGATAAAGGCACTAACGGAAAACAACCAATCGATGCCTTGGATGACATTGTCTGGATGCATCTATAACAGGAGAATCTCCCCTCTAGATCGATGTGGTCCCAACGTCAGACCACATCCATGACAAACACAAGATAAACTGCTCTGTCCTCCAACTGGTCTACTCAGTACCAGTGGTACGAGAATTCTCTCTACGTTTAGACCCAAAGCATGGGATAGACCAGGTGCAACAACGGAGTGTGAAGCTCCCGAATCGAACAAAGCAGAAAAGAGAGTGCTGAATAAACAAATCCTACCTTGCACCACCTATGGCCCTTCCGGAGCTGCCAACCCTACTGTGTGAAACTGTCCATGCCCGACTTCTTTGCCTCTCTGATGTCTACCAGTTTCCATAGCGGTACGTAAACAAAGAACGCCTAATCCTGAGTATCAAGGAAATTTTCTCAAGGTTCTATTTTATCATTTTATTTCAATTTATTTCCAATTACACCAAAATCAAGTAAAAACACAAACATGATGGTGCATGTACCTTCCCTAGGGTCTCTACCCTGTAACCAATGTAGTCTCACTTGGTTGTTTGGTAGGCTCATTGTCCTTTCATCTGAACACATGGGGCCCTAAAATCTCGTGTCCTAGCCAGTCTTCCTGGCCTCTATCACGCACCAAGATTAACCAACCCTATTGGCCAACCATCCCATGAAATCCTCACTATGGAAAACTCTAGACTTCATCCAATCTCTCAACCATCACCTCTGATACCATTCTGTCACGACCCCCTCCCACCAAAGATGCATCTCCTAAGATGGATATGGTGAAAGGGGGATGATGAACCTCGAGTCCCGCCTCCAGTAGGCCCCGGGGTGGCGATTAGCACCAAGGGTATATGTTTTCACAAATATTGGAGGCATTACCATTTTTATTATTTAGGATCGGGTAATAGGAAAGTTAACCACCAAAAAGGAAAAGAAAAAGTGTATAGAATTAAACCAAAACCAATCCCACATGCATGATTAAATAGTTCTGAACAAATAACAAGTAAAATAAATCTAAAAAGTACAATACCAAAAGAAACAAGTGTAAAACAACTGCAAAAAATTCAACTGTCCCAATTAGTGGGGTCCCGCACGGCCTTGGTAGTCCTCCGGGAAACCTGAAAGTAAACGTAGGCTGAGCATAAAAGTATACTCAGTAGGGAAACCTAAAGCTCTCATGCATAGCTGGAAAGACATCCTAATGTCCCATGAGAACAACAGAAGAAACCTAGCAGGGAAATCTATCCACCCAACCTAACTAGCAACACACACCAAAAACACAATCACAACAGGTAGTAGTAGTATATAAGAACAAGAGTATTGGGTACCCTGCACCATTTCCCACTAGTTAGCTTCTCTTACTAACGATGAACGTCCTAACGCTACCACACTCCCCCCCTCCCCGCACACACCTGGGACTATTGAACCACACATCCCGCCAACACACACATGGGCATCACAACCATGTATCCCACCTGCACACACCTTGGAATCATCCTGAAGGTTCTTGGGAAAAATTAAAACCTGCCCGAAGATTCTTGGTCTAAAACCACCCAAATTGAAACCGTCCAGAAGAGTTTTGGGTGTAAGGTCACCTAAATCCATCACAACCTATGGAAGAAGTAGCAGGAAGGAGCTAGTAACAATGGGAAAACACCCTCTACCATGAAATGGGAGTGTTCGGCACAAAGTGCTCAACATGGGTGTTGTGCAACAAAGCACAAAGATACAGATATATATATAACAAACACTCATCCCAGCCTATGGCTTCTAGGAAGAGAAATGAGCATGTGCCTCGGCATTTCTACTATGAAGAATGCATACAACAAACAACCCCAAACCTATTTAGGTTTTCATGTTTCAACAGAATTAGTTTATTAGTTCCATAACTACTGGGAAACTATCCACAACCAACCACATCGATAGTTCGTAAAAAATATCACTTCCATCCACAAATAAAGTTAGGAAAACACAAGAAACACAACAAAGTCCTTCTTATTAACCAACCAACCCATTTTTTATTAATCTCGTTCCATTACCATGACCCACCATTCATTAACTATTCCACTTATTATTCATTATTCATAACCCATAGGTCCTTCACATTCAAACCCATCCATGCAGCCCCACTACCAACCACCATAACCACAATCACACTGAATCTCTTACATCATTATCCCTTTAATACCATTTATCACAGCCCCGCTGCCCGTCACCAACATAGCATTCCCACCAAACCACAACCAAGCCAACCGCATCCCCGCTATTCACTTGATCGTGAAAAAACTACAAAACACCCCCATTGCATATAAACAATCCCCATCATAGCTACGCATCCAAGCCAACACCCACATGTTCATTATTCCATTTTGTTCAACTGGGGTGATTACACAAGGGTTCCATATTCCAATTCAGCCAACTTTACGTGATTAACCAATTTCCACATTCAACGAAGATTCCATCCACAAAAATAGTCTAGAATTATAGGGAATCATTTAATTGTGCAAGCAAAGGCCCCCAACAACCATGATTTTCAGTAGGCATAAACCTATTCAATTCACAACATAATATCACATGATATAAAGATAAACGTAACAAAATCCCCATCCACGTTCTTTAACAATTTATGATTTTTTTATTGTTTCAACCGTTTATCATGAAAACAAGTGGATACCAACCTCGCATGATGCAGAATTTAGAGTGACGAAGGTAAGATCCCTACCTCAACAGGTTCTGATCACAAAGCTCCACCGGATCAACTTTATAATATGTCTGTCGGCATACGTCACTTATGTCGAGTCCCAGAAAAACCTCCTCGGGTGGATGTTGAAAAGGAAATCCCAGAGGAAAGACAACGGATCCGAGATCAGAAGTTCCACCTCATCGTTACTATCCTGTGGCTGCTTACAGATCATAAATCAGAGCTCAGATGAAGAAGTTACTGATGAAAAGGTGCCTTCGAGTCTCTTGGGAGAGCTCTGCTCAGAGGAATGGGGTGGAGAGGGGTGAGATGAAATGTAGTAGGGGACCCCTCCTTTTATAGGCGAGAAAAACAAAAGTACACATAGTGTACTTTGTGGTAAATGACATGTACTCGGCCATTTCACACGGTCACCACACGACTTCCAACAGAACCATTAACGCGGAACGCAGCCGTTTACTGTTCGACACATGGCTTTAAGGTAACGCGTACATGTGGAGGGACTACACGGGGTGTAGTGTTGGATACACGGAGTTTACTCATTTATTTCACATGGCAAGGACACAGCTCCAACACGGAAAATGGTTGTTGACTGGTCAACACACGGTTTGATGTTAACGCGTACGCGTGGAGGGACTACACAACGTGTACTGTTGGATACTTGGAATGTACTCATTTATTTCACATGACAAGGACACAACTCCAACACGGCACACAACTGTTGACTGGTCAACACACTTTTTGAGGTTAACGCATACACGGGGAGGGAATACATGACGTGTAGTATGGGGTACATGGCGTGTACCCATTTATTTCACACGGCAAGGAAAATGCCTTCAACACGGGGTATACCTGGCAAGGTGGTACATGGAATTTACTAACACTACAAGGTGTGTACTTACAAAATTCGGGAAAGTGTTGTAAAAGTTCATTTTAACTTCCAGAACACTTTGTGACCTTTTCTTGAAAAAGGAATGGGCCGGATAGGTCCGGGCCATTACAATTCACCTTCATTTTATTATATATTAATATTTAACTATTTTATTAATTTATATAATAAATAAATCCTATTCAAATTGTTAGTTTCAGTGGAGTTTATTCACTTTTTTAATCAATTTTAGAAAATTTTTAAATTCATGCATTTAATATTGTATATTAATTCGTAAGGTTAATTTTATTTATTTTTCTATGAATTAATGCATTTTTAATATATATTAATTTAATAATTTATAATTTTAATTTTAATTTTTTTAACTGCTCTAAAAAAAGTGCTCATAAAACACATACACACACATATACATATATCATTTCTATAATATTAGTGCTGATAAATATAGATTTTATCTACTATAAATTTAGAAATGATAATGATATGTTTTATCACAACATAATTAAACAATTATAAAACCTATCTTATTTTTGGATTATTAATATCACACAAATAAAAATAAAATTTATCCAAACTTTTTTGGAAATCAATGATAAAACCATCTGGGTTATATAAATTCAACACTAAGGTTACTAGTTATAATGGTTAATCCATTTTCAACACTACTAGAAACAGGACCTATAACGATAGACATATACCAATTGTTTTTCTAAAACTAATTGTAAAAAAACATCACATGACCTTTTACAAATGGTTTCTAAAAAACTATAGGTATAGGTCAAAGCTATACTAATGGTTTCATAATAACCATTGTCATGTCTTCAATAAAAAGATATCATACCATTGGTTTTCCTAAAATGTTGGTATATCTTATGGTTATTCCAATGGTTTCGATTAAACCATCAGTATCACAAAATTTTTTAATTTTTTACTAGCAGTTTTTTCAAATCCATTAGTAAAGGTCCCAAAATTCAAAATACATATAATAATGATTTTGGAAACCAGTAGTATAGGTTCATAAAAATAGTTTTCCTAGAAAATGGTTTAGTTTTTCATATTATTAATGAATTATTTTATCAAATTACTTTGAATACATAAAAATTTACATATAAATATACATAAACATATATATAATATTAATTTTCCAAAATACTAAAAGCACATTGGTTACATGTTTAAAATTTTAATCGGAGGGGTGGAGATCAAAACATATAAGGTAATTATTGAATTATTTATATCAACAGTTTTAAAAAAAATCTATAATTATATCACATTACATATAATAACTATTTGTAATCATTTTTAATTTCCCTACAATACCAACTGTTTCTCGATAACAATTTTATAGGTCTATACTGACGAAAGATAGGCCAACGACCCCTCTTACCATTCTTATAACCTAAACTAATGTTTTTGGGGGCTATACCAATAGGTCCAAACAATTTTTATTAGATTTTTTAAAATTATTAATACTCTTATATTCATTTTCAATCTACAATATAAAATAAATCGTAATAGGTTGGCTCGTTTGATTACATATTTTGGTCTATCTGGAGAGACTCTTGATTGGAAATAGGACATCACTCCTTGTTTTATATCACCTATTATTTGTTATGTAAATTAATTTATTAAAATGCCAATTTCGTTTAAACAAAATCATCAATTAGAAATATGATTTGAATATACAAGTTATACATAAGAAATAATGTTGCATCACAATAAAATTAATTTTTCAAAAATATTTGAGTTGAAGAAATTATTCCAAAAATGGGATTATAATTACCTATAAATCTTTCCCTCATAGGAAGATGTCTTTAAATTTTCACTTGTAGTTGTGGCTTCCACCTACTAACCGCATTGACGATTCCATCCACATTCATCCCATTACAATATGTAATTAGTAATTTGGCCATTATTTTTTAATTTGTTCATTATATATGCCACACAGAATTAATTCTCATCTCTACTATACTTTTTATGTCATCAATTTAACATTTTTTGGTTAACATTATCGGTTCATCCCATTGGGAAAAACAAAAAATTTAATTCATTATAACTAATATATTTAATGATTCACATTAAATTTAATTTTCTGAAGGCTAGGTGCATGGAACATATAATCATTTTCCTGAGTGAATAAAAGATTAAATTTATCTCTTAAGAATCCTATCATTGAAACAACACCAGGTATCCCATTTTCAATGATATGAAATGAAGTAACACCACTTCCTCCAAATTTCATTACTCCCCCATAAGATTCTAATGAAGCTATACTTGAACTCTTTTTTTAAATAGATAAATAATTAAATAGATTATTTGTAACAATATTGATATCAATTATTCCATTTTTAAGTAATTACTACACTACAAAACAATCAGAATACATATAATTTATCATTTATTATCTTATAAAAATAGTTTTATGTATCAAAAATAATTCCATAATAATATACTTTAAGGGTTATAAGTTCATATATTAGATGTATTAATTTTTTTATTATATATTAATATTGTTGAATCAAATATGATTAATATGAATAAAAATGGAAGGATGGGAATCATATGATAAAAGAGTGTAATGATGGGGTTCATCAAATATTCAAAATATCATGCATATAACACTTCTGAAATAATTTTTCTGTGTTAACATTGTTACTATTTATGGATAATTAGTCTGTTGGAGTTGGGAGAAGACTTGATCATTCAAGAAATTGATAAATATTATTAATGGAAGAGTAAACATATGAAAAAAAATAAAAACAGCAAGTGCTAGGGATATCATTTTTTAATAGATAACCTCATATGATAAGAAGTTTGAACAATGATGATGAAAATATTGAATATATTTTTATAGGTGTGATTATGTAAATTATTTTATTTAAGAAAATGAAATTAAAATTTATGATTAATATCATGATCATCCAATACTATGTATGATGTTAATGATATGTTCACAAACAACAATGTATACATGTTTTACTAAATATACATCATTCTATACAATGTTAAAGATATATAGAGTATTGTTTTTGAATGTACGGATTGAAACTATCTTTACTGAAATTATATCTCTACTGAATGATATGATCTTAGAATATAATAATATTCATCAATAATAATATTTCACTAAATGAAATCTATAATCAATAGGTATGATCTATGAATGAATATATTCCCACATAAATGATTCTGTACAATTTCAAAAAAAATTGAATCTCTTTAAAAATTACAACGATATGGTAGTTCTAGATATAGAAACGATGAATTAATTAATTTGAAAGTATTTTGGTACTTCACATTTAATCCATCATTTATGATCCTATTCAATTGTGAGGATACTAAATGAAATTTTATGAGGCCTACAGATAAAATATATTAATATTGGAAAACATTCACCTTGTAAACTCTCTTCAGTGAAATAAAATTGATGATAAATATCCTAAATTTTGTAATTATTCTTGAAGCCTTCATTTTAGGCTATCAATTAACATATTGAATCCTTTTTTTTACAGATATGTTTTCACATTATATGTATAGTGATGTTTCAAAATTGTAACTCTCCCCCATGGTTAAGCATTAAGAGAAAATACAAACTTTATTATCTTCATATATAAGGAAAAAATTTGGTTTTGATATTGATATTTATTTGGATTAATTACTTCTAAATATTAAATTAATCCAGTAAATTGGTTTTTTTATTTTATTATAAATACATAAATGGATATTTATTTTTAAAATATATGTTTTATGGGATGAGAAATGATTTTCCTTCTTATCGTAATTTTTTATCATATAGAATTATATGAACTCTAGGTTTCCCCATTTGTGGAAAACATACACACATAGATATTTTAAAAATTAATCATTTCATGTGTTTCCAGAACATATTATAATTATAGGCCGAAGAAATAAATACCAATATTGGATGGCTTCATTCGATGGATTTAGGAAGAATGTATAACACATTCTCCACTAATATGTGTAATTTTTTTTGATGATATAAAATATATATTAATGGATTTTGTTAATGTAAAAAACATATGAAAATAATTTTTGGTATTATAATAGATAATTTATGAATGATTGTGTATTTCATCAACAAACTAGAATCCCTAGTGAGGTATTTTTAATGATAATTACCTTTACAATTAAAATAATATTAATTATTTTGTTTAAATTTTTTCATTCATACAATGACTGTTAATATAAAATAAATTTAGAATAGGAAAATTATTTTTTTCATAAATTAATTGAAAAAATTTGTGTTAGAATGTATCAAGATAGCCTGAATATGTAGCATTCTACAACTCATTTAGTAAATTATCACATCATTTTATTTATTTTTATTTGTAACTAATTTCCTTATCATTTTTAATTGATAATTATATATTCAATTATAATTAATATCATGATGAAATAACGTCATGGATAATTCTTTTATTTTTCCATTTTTTTCTATATTAAAAAAAATTATTGTTGGAAAAAATTATCAACAATGAATACAATAAGGATTATGGACTCATCTAATAATTTTTCTCTTAGTAAAGGTATATCTTATTTATTTGACCAATTTATGTTCAGTAGTGTGTGATTTCAATTTATAAAGTATTAAATATTATTTCAAATATAAAATAATATTTCTATTAATGAACAAATGTGATATAGTAAAAATTTAGGAAATTCATTCAAATTATTTTGGTACTTTAGGAAAATGAGTCATATGTCATATGTGAGATATATAAATAATCAACACATTAATATTATACACGGTGTGACAAGTGTGAACTAAAATGTGTTATTTCTATTTAAAATTGATATTTAACTTATAATTATTCCGCAATCATAGAAAAAAAAATCTAATATTTTCTAAATAAATTATGAAAATTATGTATAATTTATTTGTGATGTTTAGAAAATGGTTGGACATCAACCGAATTAATGTTGAGATATGTACAACATAAAGTATGTGATTTTAGTTTAGAAATGAAATTTTATTTAAAAACATTTATCACTCACTAAAAACTATAAAAAACACAAATATTTTAATTATTGAGTTAGACAATGATCCTTAAGTCATTAATGAAGTTGTTTAAATCAATTTAACTTCAATTTGACAAACTGTGTGACCAGTTTGACTCGAAGGTCCGTATACATAAAAAATAGGCCATCCTTAATGTAATTTATAATTCAGAATATATTATCAAAATATTTTTAATCTTGTCATTTTTAATGAGACTATGATATTTAAATATAGCAACTCATATAAAAATGGAAATCCATCAAACACCTACCAATGCTTGTGATATTTAAGATAAAATTAAAAACATTCACCTAGGGAACAATATCCATATTTCATATTTAATAATATATTATTTTTAATCACTATGAATGTCTAGTTAGATAATCCATAATTTTTAATTCAATTCGAAATAAAACAATGTGTTAGATGAAGAAGGTTCTTTTTTTAAGGTGTTGATATTAAATAATCATTAACTAAATGACAGTTTTGAATAAACCAGAATTCCACACCAAGAAACAAGTTTTCATCTTCATATTAATATATTTATATTATATCGTAATTGTCATCAATCCAAGTCATGTTAGAGATTTTTTGGGTTGTACTCTAGCCTTGATCAAACAGTTCCAAAGCATTAAGGGATTTGTAACATCATGAAGTTAACACCCAACATTATTTTTTATGTTTTGAAATGAAATTTCTTATTGTTAATGAATTGGTAGCATCTATTTTCACAATATGTTCTCAAACAAACACACATGCTTATCTAAATTCATACATCAATCGAAATTTAAGTAGAACCTTTTTTCTCAATGGATTATATTATCATATAATCCCTTATCGTGTGGATGAGAAATTTTTTTATTATGAATATTAAGTATGTGGAAAATATCCCAGTAGATAAAAAGACAATAAGGCTCTAGGGGAAAAATTTAATTAATTCTGTGGGCCTCCCATTGAAAAAAAGACTTACATTCACGATGAATTATGACTAAACATGTGAATATGATAAGAGACTCCTCTACCTTTCCTAAAAGAGATAGACCTTCTGCTACAAAAATTTATTATCTCCAAACATGATGGTAAATCCGCCATTCATGAGCCTCTCATGGGTAGACCAAATTACATAGTTGATCAAAATTACATTTAAAAATACACACCAACACAATGGAATCCCACTCAATCATATAAATCATTAAATCATTATTCTTGAATAACACGAGGCTTGTGTGTAGAAATTTCAGCTAGGATCTCACAGAATTCCCTAGATCATAAAAATATGTAAAAGAAGCAACAACATATACCATTTTTTACTCAAAAACAACCCCTATCATCATCCCATTCATGAATAATCCATCCACAATGAAATTCGATCAAAATAATAAGGGATTAATCTAACACAACGTACAGTTGGGTTTTGTACAAATATGGGACGTTTTATAATTCTATAATGTGAGTTTTACCTTTGTCCTTATTTAATAAGAGAACACAACTCAAAAATTAGCTCCAATAGTCACACCTGTAGGAAGAAGATCAAGTGGTGCATAGCCAATGTCACCTCATTTGTATCCCCCTAGAGCGTTCGTAGACTTTCAGTCAAGGTGATATAAAATCCTTTTAACTCCATTTAATTATCCTCCAAGAGTAGATCCATCATTCATAAATTCTCCCCAATTTTTGGATAATACTAATGTTTTATATAAAGGCTGGTTTGTTGGGATTTTTTTCAATGTAACATGGAACCAATTCCCCTCCTTAAACATGATAAAAACAACACTTGATTCATTATATTTCATAATATAAATCTATCCCAAAATAACCGATCGATTTATCAATATAATTTTTGAAAAAATCTGATAATTTTACCATCATGGAGACGGATATTCGGAATATCTAAATCGACAACATACATTTTTATTTAATATAACATATAAGCCCCTATAGTGTCTATTCCTCCAATATTAATTTTCTATTATTAATCTTATCTTCATTTCATGTATCCCCACATCCCAGATAGAAAATATTTAAAATAAATCATCACATATTAAATATTATCTATAAAAAAGAACCACTATTCTTTAATATTTTATTTTTTGTGAACTTCCACAATATGAAATTGCTACCCAAGATCCAAATCCTATGTTTAGTTTAATATAACATCTTTTATGAATTATAAAAAAAAATAATGTATATATAAAATAAGGTTTCAGATCATTATTAAGTAGGTAACCAATAATATCATCATCATATATGAGGAAATTATTATTAGAAACTCTAACCATCTATTTGATCAAGTTCAAGATCTCATTAATTTATGATTATAGTTATAATTCTTCATGTGTTTTCTGTTTTAAATGAAATTATTATTTTTTACATACATGAATTCATTTTTCCAATCAATCATCCTTGAGATAAATGATGGGTTTTAAGCAAAAAATAATCATATATCACCCACATCCAGAAAATCATCATTTGTGCAAAAAATAAAAAATCATCTAATAGATATTCACATATATAATCAAGGTTGTGTTCTCTAGGATGTTATTCTTCAAATAATGAAATCTTATTCATTGTAAGTATGAATAGAATCTCCATATACTCATTTTTCAAAATACCACATTGATTGTTTGAACTTTTAATTCACTAAAAATTACACTCGCAACATTAAACCTAATTTTATATATAATTAAAAACAACATAAAATAACATTATGTCAAACGAGGAATAAAAAATTAGATTAACATGATTCAAAATATTATGAATATATATATCTTTTTTGGGGACTCATGAAAGATATTCCAAACATCGGTCATATAACTATGTACTTTAGTATGATTATGGAAAATATAGTGATCCATTTTTGACATGAAGAGAATGAGATAATCTACTTAAAATATTTATTTAGTCTTATCTACGAAATTAATTAACTCTAGATAATAATAGTTCTGGGTATTTAAAAATATAATCATATTGGTATGTTAAATGTGTTGGATTATTTTTCCTTCAAATCCATAATTTAGTTGCATTGATTAATGATCTATAATTCAATCCTAGTATCCCTTTGAACCAGATCTTATAAAATAGAATTATTTCTCTTGACAACTTCAAAATAAAATCTAGTTTGATGAGGATGGGAAAATTTGTAATCAACATTGTGGAAATACAAAATTCAAGAATATGTGGTACTGAAAGTCATTGAAGGAACTCTATAAAGAGAAAATAATGTGATATTGACTAATATTCCCATATAATATTCATTTCATATTTATTTTTAGGATTAATGGGAGAAATATACCTTTACATGTTATATTTTCATTTGATTCAAAAACTATCAACCCTCTCACTGGATGAGTGGTGTAATATAAATGATTCTATATGGGTGATTATGAGAATAGATCCTCCAATATGAATGGTTCATAGTTATGTGTCATTGGATATTTCTATCCATCTCCTTGTGTAATGATCCTTATTTATTATTATTTTTATTTATGTCTATCATGACTCATGAACTGTAATGTATTTCATAAATGATGACGATACAATCTATAGAGAAGATGGATACATTGGGTATGCCATGAGTGATGCATTATTAAATAATATGTTGAGGAAGGTTCCTAAGATGTCGTATCATTTAATAATATATTATATAAATTGTTAATAAATTTAACGTACAGAATATTCTCTATGGGTTATCTACTTTTCCATGTAAATATTTGATTGGTTTTTTATGAGTTATATTTATAGTATAATTTCCAAATGAAACATTGCACCCGAAGAAACCATTATAGTTATTCACCAACTAGAATATTTACCTGTATCTGAAACCTTTAGAAAAGTCATAATCACAAAACAATATCTTCCAATTAGTAATATACGCTCTATGAAAAAGACAATCCTACTAAAAATATCGAAAAAATAAAAAATTTGTAAAATATTATTTCTTGGTAATGATTGCATACATAATCCATATCAGAGAACTGATGTCATATTCTCAATCACTCCCAATCCTTTTCTAGGGAAATAAACAATTTTGTAACTGTTATTATAAATCCCTATAACATCCTACCAATCATCACACCCTCCCACCAACCCAATATGGGGTTTCAATTTAAAATCACATGAATACTTTTAAATATTTAATTTGGTTTGGTTTTTGAAATATAATTTTTTATTTTTATGGTTGGGTCCATTGTGGGGTTTCTACTTAATGTAATGTATAAATATGAATGACTGCACATTTTATTTTTATTATAAAATAATTAAAATTATAAAAATTATATGAGACATGATATATTGTTATTGTAATATAAAAAATAATACATTATATTTTTATATTTTTTATAGATATTATAGTATATTTAATAAATCTATGTGATGTAAAATTAGTTTTATTTGAATGATAAATATTTTCACAAATTTGACGAACATAAAAGCTTTATAATTTTTTAGGTATATATTATAAAAAAATAACTGATATATTAAATATTATCTAATTTTCAATGTATATTATTTATAATGAAAAATAATGATGAAAAGTGAATTTTTATGTACCACACATAGACATGATTTTATTCTTTGGTATTATTTTTCTGTGTAAAAAATAATCAAATTTATAATGTAACAAAAAAATATAACGACTCATACCCACAACCTAATTTCAACCCTTATAAATGATGTGTATTTTTATAAAATTATAACTACTAATAAACACAACATTTATTAGATTTGATAAACTTTTAACACTCTAGGTTCTGGAAAAAAAATTAAAACAAAATAAATCCTTTTCATATTAACTGTAAATAGATTGTTATATATGTGTATATGTGTATAGACACACACACAGACACACAAACACATACAAACACACACACACAGACATATATATATATAACCCTTTTTAATAAAATTAATATGATGAATTAAAATGAACCCTTACATGTTTTGGGGTCAAATGAAGTATATGAGGCTTTTAGAAATTCAATAGATCAAAATGGGGGAATATGGGAGATGAGGGTTATTTGATTTGATTTGAAAAGTGGTGGTTTAAATAATTATGGTTTTTTATAAATTTATTTGTTAGGTTTACCTAATCATTGACACCAATGGAAACCAAATTTGATCAAAATAAAAAAAATAACTTGTGACAAATTATATAAAATAGTTGATTGTGTTTGGAATCTCGTGGAATTGGATTGATGCGTTCAGGATTGACTGTGGGGATTTTGATTGTATATTTCCGCGATGATATGTTTAATACAACATCGCAATTTTTTATAACCTTATGTTTTACTTTATTAATCATTTTGGATGTAATATTTACAATATTTCTGATTTTTTATCAAAATAAATACTCTCATTTTATTAGTCAATCATGTATACATTTTTATATTAACATTTTCTATTGGACAATCAATGACTTGATTTTTATTATAATATTATAAATTCATATTTCTTTATAATTTTTATTTATCAAAATATAGAAGCATTTTTTTATACATTAATCCATTTAAACATATAATAGTTTGAAAATTTTATTAACCATTATATTATTTCATTTATATATATATATATATATAATTTTGTAGATTTTAAATATAAATAAATATAATTATAATTATAATTATAATTATAATTATTTTTTAAAATACATATAATAAAATATATATTTTTACATAAAAAATAAATATAATGTGTTTTTTTCATAATATAATAATTATATTTATATTTATAATTTTTAAATTTAATAAAAAATATATATCTTATATATATAAGATATTATTTTAAAAATTCTAATTAATTTTTAAGAATATGTTTTTTAATTAATTATTTTTATAATAAAAATAAATATATTACAAAAATAATTAAATAAATATAGTTATATTTAAATATTCTTTTAAATAAAGAAAACCCATATTTATCTATAGAATATTAATTTAAAAACTCTAAATTAAGTCAAAATTATTTATAACTATTGTAATTAACATATAATCAAAATAAATAAAACACATAATTTTATTTATTAATTTTAATGAAAATTGTATTAGAATATTTATCAATTTATTTTGATTATATAAAAATCATTTTAATAAAATATTTTTATTATAAAAACATTTTTATAATTTCTGGTCTCTTACATTATTCTTCCCCTCAAAACAATTGGGTATTAACTATTCATTCGGGAACACAAGGAAATGATTTTTACACTGGAGGTGTATTTGAAATTACTAAATTTGATATTTTTTTCCCAAATTATATAGACCCATGCTATAATAATCTGTATAACAACCTGAACCCATATCATAGGTTCATTTCTTTTAAACGAATAGTAATTTTTTAGAAAAAGATAAATAAAAATATACACAACATTTATTGCAAACATGAACTTTTATTGATCTACGTTCTATTAAAAAAATTATAAAAAAAAAATTCATTTCTAATACAATTAAAATATATAGTTATATACATGTATATATGTATATATAAATATACAAACACACAGACACACACACACACATATATATATACACAAATTTGTAAAAAAATTAGTTTGATGAAATAAAATGAACCATTAATTAATTATTTGGTCAATTGATGGATTTAGGGCTACTGGATACTGGGGAGATAAAAATGGAGGATTATAGGGGGAAGTGGATTGGATATTTTGAGGTGAAAAGTATTTTTTAAGTACAATGATTTTATATTCTTTTTATATATCCTGTTTTAATAATCAATGACACTGATTAAAAAACAATTTTATCTAAGTTAAAATAATAAATTAGTAAAATCAAAAAAAAATAGTTGAGTTGTTTGACAAAACATAGAAAAGGAAAAAGGCAATCAGGATTGACAGTGGGCACTTCACTCGTAGATTTTAATGATTACGGATTGAATACAACCTCATGATTTTTAATAGCATTATGGTTTACATTATTATTATTTTATGATGTTATCATTTCGACATTTCTTCTTCTTATCTAAATAATTATCCCTTTTTAAAATCATTCATGTCTCATTACTTTTATATCTTACCTTTTTCTATTGGAATAATATTATTAATTTATTTATATTTTTATAAATACATATTTTTATGTTTCATCATTTTGTTTTATCAAAACATATCAACATTTTTTTCAAAAAATTATGCTTTTTATACATATAATGGTTTGAATAATTTTTTTAATATTTTTTAAAAATTTGTTTTTTGTATATATAATATTTTAACAGTTTAAAATAAATAAATAAATATATTTCTAATAAGTTTTTAAAAATAAATAATTCAAATTTAATATTAATTTAAAACATAAATATTATATGGTTTTTTATTAATATAATAATAATATATATTAATCATTTATAAATTTTCTAAACCAAAAATAATATATCACTTGTATTAATGAAATATATTATCTTAATAATAATAATAATTTCATAAAAAATGATTTAACATTAGTTAATATTATAATACAAAACACTTTATTAAAAAAATAAATAAATAAATTTATTTTGAAATATTTTATTATACAATGAAAAACCATATTTTCCATTAGATTGTTACTTTTAATCAATTTAATAGATATTATTAATTATAATTTTTGTAATTTAGTTATAATAAAATTATAAAAAATTTAATTTCTTTATTTGTTTTTATAGAAAATTGACTTAAATATATTATCATATTGTTTTAATTATACATAAATCCAATTAATAAAATATTTTTATAATAAAACTAAATATATAATTTATTGGTTATTACAAAAATAAACCATATTACTTAATGAGGTAAAAACACATTTAACCATAAATGAAAATTAATTTAAAGAATGTAATATGGAAGAGAAATAATTGAGAAATAATGAACTAATAGAAGTTAGTCAACAATGAAGTGTGGAATAATTATATTTATATATTAATAGATACATTGGACAATGATTAGAAATATAAATCCATTCTCTAAGTTTTAGTAACTACGACATAACAAAATTTGGTTTATCGAAAGAAATATGCATTGGACGAGTGTGGAAAAGAAGTTAGGCTCCTAGAAGATGTTCTTAGATGAGGTTTTTAAGCATTCCTTATGTGTTACAATATGTTGTGACATCATTCCCCAAATACTGTACTAGGTGGAACCTGTTTCCCTTGTTCCACACTAGTTTCCCCATACACTTTCAAATGACTTACCACCAAACCCCATAGACATTGCCTACAACGGAAGAATAGGGGAAGATGTATATGAAGATCACCAACACTTTTTCGAAAACCGTCCACGACTTCTCATCAAGATTACCTACTAGTCCAGACAGTAGGAAGATGGATATGAACTTAACTGCTATTTCACAAATGATCTACCACAACACCCCATCGATAAGGACTAACAATGTCACATCCCATTATAGCTTCCTCATCACCCCATTTGTAAGAGATTATGTCCTCGAACCAAATTGTTTTACTTTGACTACATTTATATTTAATGTATTTAAATATTAATAATTTTATTAAATATTGTTCATTGTTATACATGAATATGATGTAATAATGTCTTAGAGTATTTGTTTCATTGGTGTTGTTGTGGAAGTTCCCAACTATGATGAGAACATTAAAATACTATATCAATATTCTTAAATATAGTTCTACGGTTGGATTACATACTATGACTGCACACATAACATGCAGACTCTCAGGTGTGTTTAATTATAAGAAAATGATACTTCTTCTCATGAAGTATACACTTGGTAATCTCTAAGACAGAATATTGTGAGAACATACACGCCAGTATGAAATCTACATGATTTGGTGCCACTAGATATTTCTATCTATGAGCATGTGTAATGATCCTTAAACATAATGATGGTCATTAATAAGTTTCACAACTCATGCACATTGATTTACTGATGAAAACAATCATGTGAACTCATGGCCGGATGTAGGGTAAATTGGGTGTGTCACGAGTGGAATGTTAATAATGGATATGTTGAGGAAGGATATGTCCCTTCCATTTATTGAAGTTGATATATCGGCCCTTTGATTGAACTAGAACCGTCGCCCAAAAATCTAGGTCCATGGTGTAACGATGAGTTTATATCAGGTAGTTAATAAATGGTGTATCTAGCATAAAAGTTTATGACACTATCATGAAACCTGTTTTATGAGATATTTGGACAATGTGATTATATTTAATAGTGAGAATTAATATGTGGATGTCATTGTTGAAAAATTACATTCATTCTCTTGGGTGTCTTCAGTGTTTCTAGAAAGTACTCTTGGACTTTAGGAAAGCCCACCTAATTCCAATGATAATGAATCCTAGAGGGTCAGACATTAGCCATTTCTAGTGGTCTTTGAAAAATTATACTAGAATTTAGTCAATAAATATTATTCTCAAAAATAGAGGAAATATTTTATTCATGATAAAATGATTTCATACAATTAAATAATTATTTATTCGACAAATTATGGGAAAAATATATTTATTTATTTTATTGAACATCTAATAAATATTTATTTAATAGTTTGTAAATAAAATATTTATTTAATAAGATAAATTTTTTACTTATTTATTTGGTTGTTCAATAAAACGAACTAGAGTGTGAGCATACAAGGATCATTTGTTAGTAAAATAATTTTATACCAGACAATAAATTATTGTTTAATAAGTTGGAACACATTAATATAATAATAACACTTCTATTATTTTTTTATTTGGAATTTAAGTTATTTTATTTTGTGAATGTTGGGTAACCATAAATAATGACACAATGTTATTATTAAATGCATGGGTTTTATCTATGCTTATTATGGTATTTAATTTCCATTACGAAATTAAATATTGAAACTGAAGCCCCATGTTAATACATAGACATGTAGGTCTATTTTTCCATGTACCTAACCCCACACCTACTGGAATTAATATTATTGTGCTAAATAATTTCTCCCTCGAATCCTATTCGAGGATATCTAAATAACATGAGACATTATTCAATGATGATGAACCAGTGCTCATGAATGACCAACACAAGACACTCGCATCTCCATGCTAGAAACCGGAGAATAAGAAACATTGATCAGAGGCCGTAAGATTAGGGATGTATCATCGCAAAAGGGA
This sequence comes from Viscum album, assembly GCA_963277665.1. Lineage (NCBI taxonomy): Eukaryota > Viridiplantae > Streptophyta > Magnoliopsida > Santalales > Viscaceae > Viscum > Viscum album. The sequence continues at coordinate 695,651,498 of OY728152.1, forward strand.
TTATAGTTTGGATCTTTATTAGTAGAACAAGATAATCAAGAACTGTCATTTCAAATGATATAAACCATCTCCGAAAATTATACCGAAGATCCAGCTATTATTTTCATTATGCAATTAATTAAATTAATTATAAACATGATGTGAAAGATCCAATCTAAGGATTTCAGGCATCTTCCTTATATATCTAAATCATTGATTATATTCCATGGAGTCTAGCCTTCATCATTTTATTGATCCCAAAATAATCGTTGATCATGGTGGAAACAAATATTGGGGATTGACCAACCGTTCTTCTGCTGCACATGTATCCATCAACTGGTATTTGAGTAGTTACATCATAGTTTTTAATTATTTAAATATTTCTTTGATGATTTATGCATTTAATAATGTAGTTGTTTCAATTTTAGTTAATCATTCGGCAAATTTGAATCTATATATATGATCCTCCTCCCCTGTTTCTAATTCACCTTATTGAAACATTAATTTAGTTTAATTTGTATTACACTAAAATAGAGGATCTCATCCAGACGAGCCAAAAGATATTGGTCATACAATACCAGAACAGATAAAATGTATATAGCAGTATACACTGTGTAGCCATGGTTTGATGCATCGTGTCTGGTATGCGACACCAAGCCATGCCCTGGGAGTTTGTTTAAGTCTTAATGTATCGATTTTTTTACTAATATTGGTGGCACATGGTTTTTGGATTACATGCCATGTGGCCCACTGGACACGACGTGTAGTCCCTTCATGTTAGGGTTGGACCATGTACCCAAAACATAGATTTCCCTGTTGGAGGCTTTGTAATGTTGAACAACATGGCTCGTAGCCCAGCAGACATGCCATGTACTCTGATGAATTATATTTTACACCCACAGTATGTTTCCACAGGCATGTACATTAGATGGATGGTGAAAAATACTACACACTGTGTTGTTTGAACTATACGTCATGTACTCATCCAAATTACATGGATTTATTAAAATATATTATTATATTATACAAACCTTTGAGACATATACCATCATATGGGAAAAACTATGGGGACAAACATGTGATAGGTGTTATATATATATGTTTAATTTAACATCTGTGTAATGTTCATCTCTACTAATTCGGTAGTTATGAATAGAAATTCACCATGTTTCCTCCATGGTACAAGTTAAGTAAAAAGATTATTTTAAATTAATATATTTTTTTAAAATTAAATTGGATGATAATATTAAGGATGATCAGAAAATGGTTTAAGAAAAAGGTAACGATTAATTAAAAATTATAATAAATTTTTTCGAACATGATTTATCTTGAATAATAATAGTTTAAAATTTTAATTATTGTTTAATTTATTCATAAATATCATTTCATGTATGTATGATCATCAGATAGACCATGACCTTTGTATGTGGTTGTTTTTTTTAATTAATTTATTTAATATTAATTTAATAGCTTGTAAGCCTTCTCTTCAATAACATGTATGGCCTACATACCCGAGGTTTCTTTAATTTAAAACCCCTTTTCCCCTCATGTATTCATGTGAGTTAAAAAATGTATATGTAATTCATGGAACTCCCAAGGTAGTGGAGGCGGTTCAAGCTGGAGCTGAGATGAAACCAATACCAGGAGAAACAGAGGTGGACATGAGGAAATCTGTAAACACAGTCCAAAAATGTAAAGATGTTTCTCCCCTTTTTCAGGGTTAGTTTATCAGCATTTAGATAAACTAACCAATAGAAAATATCATGATCATTCCCATTAATTTAACTTATTCTATCAGTTTCATGGATTATCATTACGAATGTGTTTTCACGATCACATAATTAATGATGAAAAACAACATGTAATATAGAACTATAATAAACTAGACTTATGTGTTAATATGATCAATACATGGATAACAACATAAGAATCTTCCACATAATATTGACAAGCATGATATAATGATAATAATCAATTCACTCTTAAAAGATAAAAATCCCTCAAATAAAATATTATGTCAGACCAAGAAATCTGTTACTTGAATAATGGAAAAACTCAATAAATCTATGTGTTTTTCCATCCATTGTTGGGACACATTATATTATATAAGAATACTGTATGAAATGATTCAGGTTGACTTAATAATATTACATTAAGAGTAGTAGACCTTTCTATACATGGTGTAATGTTAGATGTAAGAGTTGAGGAAATCTAAAGTCATTATTTCATGATTGTGGAGTCCACTCCACAAGAACAAGGAGCTGCAAGCCCATAGATGGTGAAGACCTTCCTACCGAAACACATTTTAATAGCTTGGCCTACCCTTTTTGAGGATATTTGAAGGGGATTATGGATCATTTACAGTATAATTTCATGGGAAATGGACATTCTAAGTTCAATGTTGATATCCATTGTCACTTGATAAAATAGATGGAGACATAATAAATTTTTTTATTTCTTATAAAATGGTTTCAAGAAAGTATTGATGATGTGGTCCTTTTACCTATATAATAAAAATGTAAATATATTCAACCACAATATCTCTGTTATTAATTCTAGATAAATTCAACATCCTTACCGATTGTAAATTCAATGAATGGTTTAGAATCTTTCATGTTATCCTACACCATGCACGGAATCCTTACATTTAAGGGTCAACATTATATAATCCTCCAGCCAGAGTCGAGTAATGTTGATTTTTTGTCTATGAGAAAGATATGAACAATGTTGTTTACGTTCAATGTTTGATGCTATCATCAATGTATAATGATCTCATGAAGTCTCATGAATACTTGGTTTCTTATATCATGCTGGAACACCTCTATGGTTTTACCAGGAGAGGGAAATAATGGAATGGTCTGAGATCTCTATAGAACTCTTTTAGAGTAATTTTGGAGAAGGTTCCTTACCTAGACCTCATGTAGTCAATCTCATTAGCTATATTGATCTCATAAAGGTTCTAGGTTTTAAACATCCTGATGAATTGGGAACAGATCACATTTTTGTATCACTTCAATAGATCATCTATAATGGTGTTATCAGAATCAATATGAAAAATATTGATACGTATCTATGTGATCATCTTATCCTCATTCCCCATGTCGATATAGATATGAAGTGAAATAATTCTTTCGTACATATGGTGAATAAGAGAATGCGAAGGTGATGAGATTTAATACCAAATCTACTACATGTCCTTCCATGAAAAATAATATAAAGGGGAGATGTAATATGATGATATTTGTTTCGCATTTGGAATGAAGGGCCACTTAAAGAAGAACTACACCCAGCCTAAGAAGCCAGTGGAATCATCATGTTGATTTGTTATCAAATTTAATTTATCTACATCAAAAAATGGGGTATTATGTACAACCTATGGCGATCACAATGTTATCCACATATAGGATCCATGTAGATTTACGATGATTTACCAAGGAGAGGTAGATCCATGAGTAGCCCATGGAGCCAGACTTGTTGTTGTAGCCATCAGGGACTACCACCTCACATTTCCAAATGGGATTATTTTGTTGTTAATGGGTTGTTATTATGTCCCTCTAGTTACTAAAAACATTATTTATGTATACATATTAAATATAGATATAATTTTTTATGTTTTTAAATTAATGATTCTTCTTTTACAAATATAGCACTTGTTTTGGTAGGGAACATTTATACAATGGTCAATATGTGTTGTACTACACAAACCAAGTTATGGAAATCGATATAATAGATACTTCACATGACTCATACTACACCAAACTTTGGCATCACTGGCTAGGTCATGTAAATGAGAAACACATGACTATGTTACCTCAGGATTTTTTTTATATTCTTCCAAATGAAAACCACCTGGCGTATGTCATGCATGTTTACATGGAAAAATGACTAAAGCCCCATTTTTTGGGAATGGTAAAAGTTCTAAAGATATTCTTGAAACGGTTCATACCAATGTCTGATTAACATTTTCAGTTGAAGAAAGGGGAGGGAACTAATAAACAATAACTTTTAATAATTATTTTAGTTGATAAGGATATATCTACATAATGGTATATAAGTATGATTATTTTGATAAGTTCAAAGTCTACAAGAAATATGTTGAGAATGAGCTTCATAATAATATTACGAATCATTGCTCAGATCACTGTGGAGAATATCTCAGTTATGAATTCATTGATTTAATTTGGGAGATTGGTGATATGCATAACAAATAGCAATAAATGTACTAAAAAATGTAACAAATAAATCAATAAATTGTATTCCATATGAGTAATACAGTGGAAGTAATTCCATATTATCGAATTTACAGGTGTGGGGAAGCGTTTTGTTTGTTATGGCCTCTACAAGTACCAAACTTGCAGCCCAAGGAACAATGTGTAACGTTATTGGATGCACCATGGAATCAATGGAATATTACCTATACAACCCCTTACATAAAAATATTATTGTGGATAGACACGCCATATTCCTTGAGAGGGATAAAATCACCAATAGAGATAGCGGGAGAAAGATAGACTTCGATGAATTTGTGGCTCAAGGTAAATAAGAGTTGGTACATTAACAGATTCCTCAAAGAATCGTGGACGAAAGACCATTTCAAAAGACACAAGAGATGGATTAGAGTACATGAGATGTTAGTGAACTGAAAAGTTATAGTTTTATAGTTACCGAGGATAGTGACTCATTATTAGTTGATATAATGATCCTCTAACCTCAAATGAAGAAGTAAGTGGCATATATGTTTCCAAGTTGCAAGACGACATGAATTCCGAAATGGATTACATGTATCAAAACCATGTATGGATTTTGTTAGATCCTCTAGTTGATGTGAATCATGTAGGATTCAAATGGGTATTCAAGATAAAACTGGACATGGGATGACTAGTCAGTACCTATAAGGCACGACTGGATGCAAAATGCTTCAAAAACAATGAAGGCATTGATTACGATGAAATAATTTCACAAGTTTCAATTAAAAAATCAATCTTAATTATATAGGTGATTACATCTTAACATGAATATGTGATTTGAATAATGTATTTTAAAACAACCTTCCGTGCCGAGAACCTTGAGGTTGTTTTCATCATTTCACAACCTGAAGGGTTTATGACTCCAAAGGAAGCAAATATGGTATGAAAGTTTTAGAATTACATTTAAGGATTAAATCATGAATAAATGCCATGTAACATTAATTTTGATGAATCCATAATGAAATTTGGTTTTATCAAGAACAAATGTGACACCTGTCTTTACAAAATGTTTAGTGGGATTGTAGTCATTTTCTTAATAGTATATGTTCATAACATATTACATATTGGAAACGAGATTCTGGTAATATAGTCTATTAAGTAATGGTTGAATCAATGCTTCTCCATTAAGGAATTGGGTGAGGTAACATATATTCTTGTGATCAAGATTCATCATGATAGATCCAATATATTTTGTGGCCTATGTAAAAGTATATACTTAGAAATGATAAAGAATTTATTTAGTATGAAACAATCCTATAGGGAATTGATGCAAGCATCACATGGAATTCATATTTCTAGGAATATGTGTCCTCAGACACATCCGAGAAAATGATAATGTATATTACTACATATGAATCAGTGATTAGGTTAGTCATGTATTCCATGTTATATAATAGGATGGATGTCACAAACAAATTATGTTAGGAATGAAGATATCATGCTGACCCAGGTGAATACCATTGGAAGGCAATCGAGACAATCTTAATGTATATGAGGTGTACTAAGGATATATTACTAGTTTATGGAGGAGATGAGGAAATATATATTAGAGGATATACAGATGCTAGATTCCAAATTGATTCAAATGACATGATGTTTCTTACAGGATACATCTTCACATTGAATGGAGGTTCAGTGAGATGGAAGAGCTCAAAGAATAGTGTGGTCACAGATTCTACAGTTGAGTTCGAGTATATCACCATTTTTGAGGCTGCTAAAGATATATTTTGTATAAAAAGCTTCATCCAGATACTAGATGTGATACCTAGCAGTATATATCCCACCACATTTTATTGTGATAATATTTTAATGCAGGCTCTCGCAAAATAGACACAATCACATCAGCGAACAAATCACGTACTTTAGATGTATCATCTCTTGGGGGATTTTTCCTAGAGAGGGGAAGTAGAAGTGAAATGTATTGTAATGACCAGGAAATTCCATGTTATTTTTTTAAATAAATGGAATTATTATGAGTCAGAGAAAATTGATGGCACGTGATTATGAGGGCCGAAGTACCTGGAATGTTACATTGAAAAAGTGTTAATATTTAAATAGCACGGGTGATTAGTTTTCCTGAAAAAGAATAATAAATCATAAATAGTTCCCCAGATTAGAATTCAGAAGGCACTGTTGTGTTTAGATTGGTCGGATTACCTTCGGTGCGCCTTATATTGTGTCGACGCTAGCCTCCAATAAGAAAACCCAATAATGGTATAACTGTAAATAAAATAAATAAATAAAATTAATTTAGTTTTCAATTTTTTGTCACTAATAAACGGTTAATCGGATTAAAAAACTACAAACTCTGCTCACATCGTGAGGGTATACATTCCATTGGTTGATTCTAACTTTGGCTGGAAGGGGCCAATAGAGGAAGATAATTTTAGGCCATAAATAAAATAATTAAGTAACAATTTTTTAATTGTTGAATTTCTCAACTCATAAATGGAAACTCAAATTAGAAATCTAAGGGTAACATTGATCTCATGATGAATTTTTTTCCTTATGAAGAACCTAATATCACCCCGCACGGGTCGAGGGTGACTGTTAATAAATTTTAAACTATTTGTTGGTACGTTCAATAAACATGTAGGAGAAAGTTACTGTCATTTAAGCTAGTGCTCGGATTAAAAATCCAAGGGAACTGTTGAATTCACAGTTCCATATTTCTCTTATGTGATACATAACTATTACTGGGATAGGTCAGACAAACAAAGTTAATTTTTGGACATTATAAAAAAGTTATAAAATAACTCAATTAGTTATGATATTCTTTATTGTAACTGTTGATCGGAGGTTGCATGGCTGCTAGGATGTTAGACCATTAAATTTCTAGTTACATTTGGTTCTATAACAGAATCATTGGGAGAATTAATAGGATTATTAATTGAATTAATTAAAGAACCTATTTAAAAATGTGGTGTGTTGATCCTATCTTTTTTCTATTTTTATGATGCTCGGGGATGGGTTTTTGGAACTCAAGAGTGGAAACTCTGAATATGTGTTGCAAAATCTTCCATAAACCTAGAATAAGGATTCAACGTCCATTGTAGGATTCTATGATGAGAACCAAAGGAACTGAACCTTCTCCATCATTCAGAACATCCTCAGTCATGGACACCCCTCCACATCCGCAACAACTTATAACGACATCGAGGTAGGGGATAATGTGCTTAATTGCTTTGTTTTCCCCCTTCATGAATATTATTTGAAACATGAATTATCCACTAATGGCATGATCGGAATTTAATTATTTAATATGTAAGGATAATTAGGGGATTCTTTATGGGAGTTATTATAGTTAAATATTCTTCCCCAAGTTATAATTCTAACATGGATGGTGTGGGCCAAATGACAAATTCACATGCCCTATATCATTCTTTGTTTTGTTGTGTCTATTCTAGGGAGACTGATCGACAATGTGAAAAGTCTATACTAGGAACCACACTGGGATGGAAGCATCTGGGGTGGCCCATAGGCACAATCGGTAGAGGAAATTGACCTCTAGAGATTCACCGGCGTCCTGCAGAATCAATGACGGTGCGACAACATTGATGACCGTATGAGGCGGAGGCTGGAAAATGCCGACCGCAATGATGAGGTGACAATAGATGGTACTATAGTGGACAAGGGTGGATGAAGATGTTGTCCCCATTGATAATGTCATCGTATCGCAGCGGCACGCCACGGTGGAGGACCATAGCTCTTAGCCGCGACGGACAGAAGATGCGGCCAACCATCGCCAACTGCATTGTCACCAGGAGGCGTGCCATAGAAGCATGCTACAAAGGGAGGAAACCATTGAGAGCCATAGTGAAGGGATGAACTGGGCCCCATGTCTCCTGCGGGAGACCATTCCATGCGGACCGATCAGGTGGTGTGGTTCCATCCAACGTCACAACATTAAAAATCCGTACAGATCAGCCGTTCTAGAAGAATAGCATACCCCCATGCCCGGACAATAGGTCAGGTGGTTTTGTAGCCTGGTCCTCCATGCTCAACCCGGTGGGTTTGGCCTCACCCATAGTCTAGCAGGGAGGACCAGGAACAACCCACCCAGTTTGGACTAGACCTAAACCCTCTCTTTTTACAGTAATTCTTTTATAATCATACCTAATAACTCGATCATCCATTTGAAAAACCATCTTTGTTTCCCGAACCCTTAGGATGAGTATGACATTTTGTGATACTATAATTGAGTTTTGGAGAGAGTTGGAGAACAACCGTGTGAGATCGACCTCAAATCCCACATGGAGCTTAGTAATAAAATGCAAATAACTCACAGACAAGGTCTCTGGATGAGTCATTGTATGTTGCATTGGAACACTGTTGACATGGAGGATGACTGGGATACATCTTCATGGGATTCGTGATGGATGAAATATGACTAATGGCATGACAACTAGATCCTCCCAGAATCAAGAGTTCTTTGTGCAGAAATCCATTGGTTCTGAGAGACCTGAAGAATGAATACTGAACATTTGTGGATAAACATAAAGAGATCCTCTGTGGATCAGCACTGAGGGTTCTTGTGTGGATCAGCACAGTGTGATCCTCTATGGATCAGTACCATGTGATCCTTTGTGGACTAGCACAAAGCAATCATGTCTTTATCATCATCGAGTGATCCTTTGTGGATGATCACCAATCGATCTTCTGTGGGTCATCAGCTAGGGAGATTTTATGGCTCAGCACCGATCCATCCTATATTGGTTAAAAATAGAGCCTCATGACAAAATAAGATGATCTAAATTTATGTCTAAACATCTGTACTTCTGTAGTTATGTAAAACCAGGTGTGAGATGTCTTTTTCATTGTGCTTTGTGATGGAGATCAAAATTTGTGGTTTTTTCTTTGTGGTATTCAGAGAGACCATCAGGAGACCTGGGGTTCCTACATATTATTGTAATACTCATCCCTGCACAGGCATCACCGACACATTGTTGTGTCTTGTTTAGATGATAGAAAACTTTGATTGTGTCTCGAGGAGCCAAGACATGACAGTGTACGGAGGTGACCGATTAGCCTGGAGAGCATCCATGATGAGTTGTACCTACAGTTTAGGTAGGATCCTAGGAGTATGACCTCATGATATGTTTAATTTCCTTTTATATTATTTCCAGTTTAGTTTGTCTTGTATTCTGTCACATTTAATTTAGAACCATCTTTTACACACTTTGTTAGTTTTTACTTGTGGTTTCTCTTTTCTGCTCCTGCTGTGTTTTACTACTTCACAGTGGACCATGTTTGTGTGTGTACAGGTTTTGAGGCAATGCATTCCAATTTTAGGGAAATTCCTTTCCGGTGAAAGTTGCTAACCATTGGTCTTTGGAAGGAGGGTGTGGGGTGGTCACAGAATGAGCACAACGGGATGGTCTGTGAAATGTATTTACACAGATGATACCATGGAATACCCCTAGAATAAAGCCTTAACTATGTACAAACATGATCACCATGAGAGGTGTTTTAGACTAAATGTTGTGGGAAATTGGATCTAGTCTGAGTGGTAATTTGTAAAAGCTGGTGTCTTAGAAAAAACTAGTTATTTATTTATTAAATGTATTTTTAATTTATTTAAATATTAAAAATCTTATTACACATAGTTAAATTTTATCCATTACTAGGATTTATTAAATTTTTTGAGTATTTTTTTCGCATTGATAAGGTCTTGGCAGTTCCCTGCCATTATGAGGACCTAAAAATGAAATAAAAGACAATATTCTTAAATATAGTTCTATGGTTGGATGACATTATATGATGGTACAAAAAACATGAACACTATTAGGTGTGAGTAATTGTAAGAATATGAGACATCCTCTCATTAATTTTGCACATGGTAATCTACCAGATATGTGATTATGAAAAGAAACACTTCAGAAGGAATTACACATGTTTTTTTTCGTCAGATATTTATATCTGCGAGTGTGTGTATGGATACTAAACCTTTTAGATTATCATTAATATATGTAACAACTCGCTCTCTTTAAATTACTAATGCAAAACGCCATGTAGATAGTTAGAGGGAAGTATGGTGTGTTTGGTGCGTCGTGTGTGGCATGCTATTAATTGATATTTTGACGAAGGATATGTCCATTCCATTTATGGAAGTTGATATATAATCCTATTGATATATATAGAACATTCGTGCGAAATTTTATGGCGTTGATAGTGTAACTACACGTTTATATTAGGTAGTCAAATAATGACATATCAAACAAAAAACATGTGACACCATCATCTAACCTTCTTGATGAGATATTGTGAAAAAGTGATTATATTACACAATGAGTGTTCATATGTGTATGTCATTTTTGTTACTTTATGTTCTTTCTCTTGGGTGACTTGACCCATTGTTAGATAGTATTCATGGAAATTATGCATGACCGCCTATCGACATTGAGAAAAAATCATATAGGGTCACACAATATGTGTTTATGGTGTTCTCTATTAAATTCTATTTGAATTTAATTAATAAATATTATTCTCAAAACATTGTAAAAATTTAATTACAGTTAAAATGATTTTTTACATTAAATAAATATTTAATTTCCATATTGTGGGAAAAATATATTTATTTAGTTTGTTGAACATTTAATAATTATTTTATTAAATGTTTGTAAATAAAATATAAATTTAATAGATTTAATTTTTTATTCATTTATTCATGTGTTCAATAAATATAAGTACTGTTAAAGAGGAACACACCTAGTCCTGTAGTAAAATAATTATTTACATGGTAGTGAATTATTTTTTCAGTTGTTTGCATAAATTAATATAATAATAACACCACGATTATTTTTTTACACGAAATTTTATTTATTCCATTTTGTGCAAGATGGGACACCATACAAATTTACGTGGTATTATTATTAAAATCATGAGTTTTCTCTTTGTATTTTAATGTTTTTAATTACATGTACATAATTAAATATTGTATCTGACACCCCTTTTCAATAAATAGACATGTACGTCTATTATGATTTGAAACGAACTTATCTTACGTAATTATATATTGTATTTGACTCCCCTTATTATTAATAGATATGTCGAGGAAGGATTTTTAATTTCAATTTATAGAAGTTGATAAATCCTTTATCGAATTATTCATTGATAACATGCCCCTCCTGACACACATAATATACCATACTTCCCACCATCTTTCTACATGACCATTTTTGTCATAAAATAAATGTGCATGAGTCTTGACATTAATTTATGGTAATCATTATGTTTTCGGAACATTACACATGATCATTGATAGAAATATCTAATGACACCAAAACATGCAGAATACATAATGGCGGGTTTGTTCTCATAATCTCTTATCTTGGAGATTACCAAGTGAAAAAAACATGAGAGGAAGTGTCATCTTCTTATGATTTCTCACACCAAACAGTTTTCTTTATACGTCTCCCATCATAGTATGTCATCCAACAATAGAACTATATTAAATAATATTGTTATATCATTTCAAGGTTCAAATCATAACGGGGAGCTTCCATGACATTATCAATGCAAAAAATACTCCAGGAAATTATTAAATCATTTATATGAAGAATAATTATCAATATGTAATAAGATATGTAATATTTTAAGACATTAAATGTCCATATAATCAACGTACATCAATTTGTTTCTAGGACACCAACTCTTACAATGTTATTCTATCATGTGTTTTGGAACGTATGACATGCATAGAATCCAAATGCGGATATGATTGGGAGATGGTGAAAGGGTTTGTGTCTCTACTATCAATGATAACTTCTTCCATCCAAGTAGTTATATTATAAATCAATTGTAAAATATCAATGGTTTATAAGGGTGAAAATACATGTCCTTGTTTTTCAAAAGTTTTCCAAAGATGACTCATTATTGATCAAGAAGACTTTATCATAGAAGGAGATTTAGAAGTGTACTGATATTTTTCATGATAACCCCTTCATGTCTTCTCACTTCAGAAGTGGATTCCCCAACAATGCAATGTGTTTAATAATAATGTGGATGTAGCTATCTTCAAAAGTGGTTCTATTGGATTGGGTCTTTTTGTACTTTATTATTTGCATTTCATTATCACAACATGAAAGATTCCAGTCAATTCTTTTTTTGAATCCAACACTAGTTAAATCCCTTACATTATTCACTAGATTGAAGTTCTCCCTTAAGAGCGGATGGAAAATTTTCATTATGGAATCATATTTCATTTTCATTATTAATGGTATTAATTCATCATAGTGTGGTATACATTCATTCAAATTATTGGTTATGAAGGTTAGATTTATTTTCAACATTAATATAAACTAGACCTATACCAAATGTTTTGGAGAAACAATTCGTTTAGGAAACATAAGACGAAAATATACCAATGGTTTGTCCTAAACCATTGGTATACAAATCATGTTATTACCATATACAAATAATTATTGAAAAAATATTTTTTAGGGCATAGCTATATCAATGGTTTCATGGAAATAATTCTCATGAATTCAATAAAATGAAATTTTACCAATGGGTTTTCAAAAACCATTGATATATTTGATGGTTATACTAACAGTTTGGATAAAATCGTCTTTATATCATATATTATATGATCTTATAATAATTGTTTTCCAAAAAAACTCATAATGGTCCCAAAATTCAAAAATCATATATTAAACGTTTGTAAAACCATTCTTATAGGTATATAAAAATGGATTTCCAAATAGTTGGTAAAGTTATTCATATTTTTAATGAATTTCATTTTCAAAAACATTGAATACATAAAAAAATACGTTTAAATATTAATTTACATATTATTAATATTATGGATTCAGAGATAATTTTAGCTTTGTGATTATTTTTTTGATATATAAATCGAAGGTGCGGGGATCATATCCTGGAATGGATATTTTAATTACTTATATTAATGGTTTTAAAAACTATTTTTATAGATTTTTTATATTACATATACCATCATTTTTAAACTATTGTTATATCCCATCTATTCCAATGGTTTCCCAAAACCATATTTATAGGTATATACTGATTAATGACAAGCCAATGGTCACTCATATCATTAGTATAACATATAACTTCATTTTTCGGGCTAATAAAAACGGTTCAAAAACATTGGTATATGATTTTAAAAATAACCCATCCTCTTATATTCATTTCCAATCACTATAACTATATGATATTGTAATACGGTGGATCATTTTAATAACTCTTCTAGTATAAATGATTAGCTTCATGTTTGGTAAGAGGACATCCCACCTTGTTTGATATCACCTATAATTCGTTATCTATGTTCTGATATTAACATGTCATTTTTTTAAAACAAATGTTTTTTAATTAGATATCAAATATGAACTAACTTGTTCAACATAATTAATAATGTCTGATTATTCTAAATTTAATATGCCCAAATGATGTTGAGTTGAAATATGAATTCCAATTTTTGGATTATCATCATCTAAATTCCATTCCCTCAATGGATGAGGTCTGTAAATTTTCACTCATAGTAGTTGATTCCCCTTGTGGACCCCTTTTAAGATTAATTACACTTTCATCCCTTCCTCAACTCTAATATTTAACTGGGCCTTTATTTTAGATGTGTTATTTCTCATGGCCCGGCTGAATTCATTCCCATAACTATTTTACTTTTTAGGTCATCATTTTGACGTTTTTATTTATTTTAACATTATCTATTAATCTCATTGATACAAATACAAAAATTTATTTTTTATACCCAATTATCATCTTGAGTCTCATTAAATATAAGGCTCCCAAGGCTATGTGAATGGTCCCTAAAAACATTTTAATCATTTTATAGAAGATAGACATTAGATCTTATGTACACTATAATTGATGCATCTTAATGTTTTGCATTTAACATGTGAAGAAATGTATGTACATAAAATCCTACATATTACTTTACTCAATCCAAGAAATCTATAGAAACAACTGTGATCTCTTTTTTCCAATATATGAAAATTTATTAATATTATATGTAATATTAAAGATATCAAACATCTTATTTTTTAAATATTTTGATCACAACAAAATACAATATATCAATTTTATAAATGTGAGAGTAAACATTGGAAAAATTGTATATAGATAGTGATAGGGATAACATCTTGTTTTATGGATAATCTGACATGATTATATTTTTTTAATATTGATAATCACCATATAAAAGATATTATTATATATTTTATGATGGAGAATATCAAGTGGGTGGAAATAAAATTATAATTGATGATTAATGTCACGATCACCAAAATCATTTTAATATGTTAATGGGTTGTACAAAAAAATAATTGGTATGATATATGATGTAATACATGCCCTTTTATGGACTTTTTAATATTTTGAAAATACTATGAATCTCCTAGAAATCCCATTATATGTGGCATCTCAATACAATAATTATGAATCAATTCCATTAATTGTTTTATGGTAATTTTCAATCAATCCAAGGATTAGGAACATATATATAAATGAGTATAATACATGAAAATTAATGTGGAATATATATAAAATATATAAAAACATGAAAAATTTAACCTAGTCTACTCTCTTACGTGAAATAAAATTGATAATGAGTATCCTAAATTGGGAAATGTGTCAGGAAACCTTAATATAATTCTATATAATGACTTCGTGAATACTTTTGTTTTTCAAAGTATTTCTTATAGTATATGGATATTTATGTTGAATATTTTAAACATTCCACCATGGGTAATCTTAAATAAAAATATGTTTCATATTATTATATAAGAATAATAATGGGTAGTGATATCGATATTTTTTTGCAACCATTGAATTAAAATTTAAAATTATAGTGGGAATTATTTTTTATGTTGTATGATTCTCATAAAAATAAATATTTCATTTTCAAATCTATGTTTCATTGGATGGAAAGTGATTTTTCGGTGTATGGTAATTTTTAAAGAAAAATATTTATAGGAAATCAAGTTTTCCCCATTTTCGAACAAGGTACAAACTCAGATAGGTCAAAAAATTAAAAAAATAATATGTTTCTAGGAAATCATATATTTAATAATTTTTTTCTATATTTAGAGAAAAAATGATTGTAGAAAAAAAATAATAAAAAATGTAAAAATTAAAGATGATGCTGACATGTACAATTTGATATCTTCATAAAGGTATTTCATTATTATTTGAAATATTTACTTTTATTAGTTTGTGTTATAAATTTATGAATTACAGAAGGTGTTTTTTGGTTTAAAATGATATTTCTATAAAAATAATAATGTGTCGGTGTTGCAGGAGTTCAAGGACAACATTTGTTGCAAGGTAGACATGTTTGTGAAGTTCCAGAGCTGATGTTGTTGTAGGATCTATTAAATGGTGATTGAGATCGATAAAAACTATATTGAGAGTGAGGGTGGTGGTTAAAGGGTCATATATGACAATCTGTTGTGATGTTCGACGAGATAACGGAATCAGAAGGCATGGTCAGGGCTTATTGATGATTGGTTAGTTTGGGAGGCCTAATCGGTTGGGATTAATCCTATAGTGGTGCAAAATGATGATGGAGCATATGGTCCATGGTTATCTGGGAATAATATGTATGGTTATTAGAGCCAATATCAATAGAAAGAAAGGTCTATGGGGATATTAAATATAGGTGGGTTAACCCTTGGGGTGTTATGCCCTACCCACTAATCGGTGGGTGGGGTGTGTGAAATTTTTGGTGTATTTGAATCCATGTGCCCAAGAATGTGGTCGATGGATCGGTGTAGAATCATGCTTGCATCATCCTATCATCATCAATAGACATACATCATGTTTGCATCACCACCTACTCCCATTATGAAAATGTCCCTTCCCTTATAAGTCACCTCATGCAATGTAAATCCCCAAGAGGAATGCTATGATTCAATGCCTAGTTTTTATGTTAATGTAATTTATTTAATTAATCATACATATTCACTATTTAATATTTTTATAACTTATTAAAAATTATTTATTCATTTTTAATATGATTTAATTTAATATTAAATAATGTTTTTTTAATATTTTAATGTTTTTAATATTTTTGAAATTTAATCATTTCTTCATATTTATTTATACATAATTATTAACAATGTATTAATATTATAAAAAAGTTTTTTTATTTATTTGAATAATATTTATTAAATTTCCTTTAATAATGTATAATGCATTTTATTTTTTTTTTGAAATTTTTATAATTAATTTATTTCAATGGATTTTTTTAAGATTCTATACATTATTTATGTGTTTACAGTAAACTAAATTAATCTTCCAAATATTACATAATTTTTTACTATCATTTAATATTTGAAACTTATTTATAATTTATATTATTATTTCTTATTAATTTTTTTTATTAAGATGTAATAGTTTTATATGGTTTGAAATCTATATAAATATTTTTTTTAAATGCATTATTTAATATTATCATCAATTTCATTTATGTGTTCACAATTCATGTAAATAATCTTAGAAATTATTTTTTTGAACATATTAAATATGATTCAATACTTTCACTACGTATTCATCATTATTATAATATTAATTAATTTATTAGTTTTTTAATATTTTATATAGATAATAAAAAATCAGTTATTAAATTTTTTAGGAGTTTATGGATTTTTTTTAAATTTCACTAATTTTTTAACATTTTGTATTTAAATCATAAATTCTTCAATATGGTCAATTATTTTTAATAGTTTAATACTTAATTCCTTTTTAATATAAATTCATTTAATATATATTAATTTTATTTTAAATAGTTATTATCAACTCTAAATTATAAAGTTCTCATAAAACATATATATATGTGATATAATATTAGTTATGATATATATATGTTTTATTTTCTAAAATTGTAGTACAAATAAATATAAGATTTATCAGCGCATAATTTAGAAATGATAAACCCTATCTTTTTTAGAAGTTATTAATTTCACACTAATAAATCACATATTTACAAGATATTTTTGAATGTGGTAATATACCATTATTGGTTATTAAAATTATACACTAAGGGAACTTGTTTTCTATCCCTATTCAATTTCTCTCATGGAAGTCCACAACATTCGACACACCCCCTCAAACGCCCCAGATGATTCAATTATCTCAATAACAAAGGTGTGTATATTTATCTCAAAAAACAACATGTACCTAATTTTTATTATGCCTTTCAAAAAAATGGGACTTATTGGGAAGATCAATATTATGATATTCCTTACTCCATGATATACATGGTTTAAAAAAACTTCTTGTGAAACAAATTTGTAAAATGTTGTAATCTTCTACGAGTACTATTGAATGTTCTCATTAGAGAGCCTAGCATAATCACTTGTATTGTATAATAATGACAAATAAATAACAACCTACTCCGCCAAACTATATAAAAAATTAAATATATATTACAATAAACTAGAATTAATAATTTCGATTTCTGTACAATTTATAGATATGGGAAATTTCAAATTGTGATTTTATATACAATTATTAAAATCAATAAGGCATTATATTATTATTATTAAATTGGTATAACATCAAAACCAATATTATTTTAATGTCCTACTGGATCTATATTAATGATAATCATTATGAATTCCACACACAAAATAGGGGGTACGATTGGGGGACCCACATTCACCTTTCATTTGATTCTTGATGGCTTCTATATTTTCTAATTAGATATTAATTGAGTCAAAAAACAACATATTTCATTGGGGGACTGATTAGTGACTATATCGACATATTTACCATATCATCTTTTCCAATGGTAGAATTCTTTTTCCCAAAGGAAACACGTTAATAATTCCTATGAATTTTTGAGGTTATCCAAAAATATGAGAAATAAACCTGAAAATTAGTTATATATTCAAAATCAGAAATTTCCATTACCTCGGGTGATAAAGCTTGTTGAAATGATGTTATGTTTTGAACATTTTGTATTTAGATGGGTGACAAACAAAATAAATATATTTGAATCCCTATTATTCTTAGTCAAAATAAATTGTGGTTCAATCATGCATTATGTTAATGTTAGAAAAAAATATTCTGGAATTCTATTTTAAGAGGATCTTTAAATTTGAAAAGGACTCACTAATAATAGATGTACCTCAGTAGATTCCAATAAATAATATGTATTTATTTATGATGTCTGACTTTTTGATTGGAATAATTTAGTCTCACATTTCCATGTTCTAATGGGGTATGAATAATGGAAAAATAGTTAATTTTTTTTGCTTGGGATTATATTTGCATCCATAAAATATGTGGTTGTAAGGGATATCATTACATGTTCATGATAATCATTTCACTTTTAGAAAATAAATTATAGATCCGAATTATTAACCCAAATTCACTGTTCAATTAGATCATTGAAACCTAATATTACCCCATATGGGTTTTTTTTGACGTCTCCCATGGCACCCACCATATATTTTTTTAGATTCCTATGAGGATCAATTGTTAATCATCGAAATAGAATATTGTGGGGGGAGTAGAGATTGAGCCAATGTCAATACCTATAGGTTCAAAAGGATTTTTTATAAATGTGGGATGATGTTAAAATCAATTGGGGCATCTTATTGACATGGTTCCTCTATTTTCTCTTATTTTAATGATTTTAATAAAGGATGGGTTTCTAATAAATAGAATGAATGGTTCAATGAATTATAAAAGTTGTCTACTATGAGTATTCCGTGAAAAAAATATAGACCAGGAAAATTTGTGTTCTAATATGAATGTTTGGAATATTATGTGGTGAATTATAGGTATACATTTTCCCAAAGAATACAGTTAATCGAAACTGATGATTTTTTGAAATTCTTATGGTACCTGGGTGTCCCGCTCAAGGTATAAATATTCTTATTGAGTGATTGCATGGGGTTATTTTTTTTAATATAGTTATTCATGTTACAACATTTTAAAGATGATAAATTTATGCCCTTTATCCTTAGTTATGAATAAATTCAAATAAATGTAATTTTCTACTATCAAGGTGCTAGAAGAATCTAACATGTGTAGAACCCGAGTTTTTATTGGATTGTGGAGATGGTGAATGGTTTTTTCTCAATTAAAAATGTGGACTTTTTCCTACCAATAGATAAAATATACTCCCTCAATACTATAAATTGGTTAATAACGATGAAAATAATTAACCTGTTTTTTAAACAATATTTCGACACAAGACAAAATTTTTATCATGTGGGTTGTATATTAGAAGGAGATTAGGAAGTGTAATTAGATTCATCATAATAACACATTCCCATATTCTATATTTTTAATGTGGAGCCCCACTATTTAATGTGTTTTATTATTTCTATGTATTCATCTCTCTTTGGAAGAGGTTCTTTTGAATTGGGTTTCGTGTAATGTGATCATCTAGGATACATTTTCAAATCTTGAAAAAATTACTTCTATAATGTTTTTGATCCATAAGTGGCTGAAGGCGATGCATTATTAACACGATTGATATTTTCCCTTGAGAGAGGTTGAAAAATTTCGATCATGGAATCAGGTTTCATTATCATTATTTATGGTATTAATGTATCATAGTGTGGTCTCTAGTCCATTGGATTATAGTTTATCAGGGATCAATGATTTTTCAACACATCAAGAAATTAGACCTATAAAAATGTACCTATACCAACTATTTTGTAGAAACATTTTGTATATGTTCAATAAAATAATCCTAGAGCATCGGTTTGGAAAAATACCATTGGTATGAAAACAATTATAGGACCCTATTCTAATGGTTTTTGATAAGCCATTGGTATATGTCATAGATATTACCATGGGTTTGTTCAGTCTGTTTGCATGCCATCAATAAAACTACATTATAACAATGGTTTTTCCAAAACCATTACTAGATCTGACTGTTATACCAATGATTTTGATAAAACCAATGATATATATTACATTTAATGATAATATACTAATGGTTCTTCCAAAACCATTGGTAATGGAAAAAAATTAAAAATAGATATATCAATAGTTTGTAAAACCATTGGTATAGATCAATAAAAATGGATTTCAAAATAGTTTTTATGGGTTTTCATGTTTTTAGTTAATTGTTTTTATCAAATAACATTTAATACATATAAATAATTTATATATATAGATACATATAAATATTTATCGTATTATTTTTATAGAAAACATTATATAATAGTGGTTTGGTGTTTGAAATATAAATCATAAGTTTGGGGATCAAAACCATAAGGTGGTTTTTATAAATTCATATATCAATGGTTTTGAAAACTTTTGGTATATGTATTTCATATTACATATACTAATGGTATAAAAACTATAAGTATATCCCAACTCTTCCAATGGTTTCCTAAATCAATTTCAATAGAACTATACCAATGACAGACAATCCATCAGCCCCCCATAACATTGTTATAGTATATTCCAATGGTTTTGGGGCCAATTCAAACTGTTGCATACCGTTGTTATTAAATTTTTATAACAGGCCATCATCTTATTTTCATGTAAATACAGCTTTATTAAAATAGATATTAATAGGGTGTCCCATTTAATTTCCACTTATGGTCTCTCAAGAGAACATCATTTTTTGTATGAAGACATACATCTTTGTTCTACATCACCGATATATTTTTCACATATATTCCATTATTAAAATCTAATGATCATTTAAAAACATATAATTAATTAGAAATTAAATTATATCATACCATCTCTACATAGGAAATAATTTCTTGTACCTCTAAAATGAATGTGTCTATAGGATGTTGAGTTACAGGAAGAATTCCAATTATGGGATTATCATCACATAAATTCGTTTCCCTCATAAGATGGGGTCGTTATTTTTTCACTCCTGGAAGATGCTTCCCCCAACATACACCAATGTTGTTTCCTTACGCATCCATCCCATATTTATATATAATTAGAAAATGGGACTTTCTTTTTAATGAGTTTTTTATATTGTCCCTAGTAAATTAATCCTCAACAATATTGGATTTGTTATGTCATCATTTTGACATTTCTTCAGTTAAAATTATTGGTTCATGCGATTATGAAAAATCCCAAAATATTATTCTTTATGATAAATTAATTTATATTGTTTCATTAAATTTAAGGTTTTCAAGGTTAGTTAATTGGGACATATAAATATTTTTATCATCTGATAAATGATCAACTTCAGTTCCTATGTATCCTATCATCCAAAAACCCCAGGTCATCCATTTACATGGTAATGAGACTTATGAACATAAATTCTTCCCTATCGCTTTACAATAAACTAGGAATGTTATAGAAACCATCATAGAGCTGTTTCTTAATATATGATTCATTAAATAGATTATTAGTAACTGAATTGATATCAAAAACTCATTTTTTAATGATTTCCATCACTACAATAAAATCATATTACACATCATTTATCTCTTATTATCGTAGAAAAATTGTTTTTTGAAGAATAAATACTTTCACAAGAACATGCTTTCTATTTTATATGTCCATACATTCTTTTTATTTATTTATTTTATTTTTTATTAATATTATTTAATCAAATAGGATTAATATGAATAAAAAATAGAAGGATTCTAATCATAAAAAATGAGTATGAGGATGGATTTCATCAAATTTGAAAAGATCATACGTATAACCCTTATAAAATAATTTTTTCCTGTTTCCACTATTAATATTCTACAATAATTAGTCAATATTAGTTGTAAGAACACTTTATATATCATGGAATAGATAAATTTTATAAATGTGGGGGTAATCGCAGGTAAAAATTTAATATAGCTAGTGATAGGGTTAACATTTTGCTTTATATATAATATGATATGAAAAGAAGTTTTAACAATGATAATGACCATGTGAAGATTTGATTATAGGTTTGGTGATGGTAAATATCATATTGAGGAAAAATAATTCACAATTTAATATTACGTTCATGATCACCCAAAACAATTTTAGTAGTCAATGTGTTGTGAATAGACCACAATTTATACTAGTTGTACTACATCTCCAACATTTTAAACAATAATGAAGATATATAGTGAAAATATTTGAAAGGTATGGGTTGACACAATATTTTATGAACTTCTTTCTCTACTAAATGATATGTTTCATGTATATAATAAGTATAGTCAACAATAATACTGTATTAAGAGAATTATACATTCAACAGGTATGATCTACGAAACAATAAATGGTCGTCTAAATGATTTAATATTATTTTTAGAATACTATGAATCACTGAAAAAATTCCCATTGTATGGTTCATCTCAATACCCGAATGATTAATAAATACATTCAACAGTTTTATGGTAATTCTAAATCCAAAAATGGTTTACTCACTAATATAGAATTGATGATACTGAAATAAAATTGATATGGGATGCACATAAAATATATAAATTTGAGAAACAAAACTCACCAATCGACTCCCTTAAGTGAAATAAAATTGATCACCAATATCCTAAATTTAAAATTTTTTCATAAACCATTATCTTATTCTATTTACTGACAGATTGAATTGATTTTCAATTCAAAGTTTTACTCAATGTATATGAATAGTTCTGTTGAAAATTTATAACATTTTACCATAGTTAGGAATGAAGGGAAGATAAAATATACTGCATCCTCTTATATAAGAAATATAATTGGTTATTGATATTGATATTTATTTGGATCCATGTACATAAAGTCATAAATTAATGTAGTAATTAGTTATTATGTTTTAGGATTCATAAAAAAAGAATATTTAATTTTGAAATTTTTTTTGAATGGGATCAGAATTGATTTTTCTACTTATAATCATATCATATGATTAGGTGTTAATGGACTCAAAGTTATCCCATTTGTGAAAAATATACACACTTATTTTGTATAGAACATTCATCCAAGAATGTTATTTTAGGAAATCATAGATTTCTACCATTAAGACAAGAATACTGACAATGGATAACGTAATTCAATTCGAGTTTGTAAGAAGGTATAAAACTATCTCCACTAATAGTTGAAATATAGTTTGAGAATGTAAAACATATTGAAATGTAGTTTAAGATTGTAAAAAACTAATGGAAATAATTTTGGGTATTTCATTTGAAATTTTATGACAGATATTATATTCCATAAAAAAAGCATTAATCCATAATGATTTTTTTTCAATGATAATTACAATTTAATTTAAAATACCTATTAATAAGTTTATATATATATTTATTATATAATTTAATTCCTACCAAAATATAATTTATTTAAAATAGGTAATATATTTTATTTAAATGTATGAAAAATAATTTATTTATGATGTATGCATAAATAATGAATAGGTGACATTCTACACATTGTTTAGTTTAGTTTTATTTATTTTACATCATATTTTGCAACTAATTTCCGAATAAATTTCACCTAATAACTATGTTGTAAATAATCATAAATATCATTACTCAAAAATATCAACTATAATATTTTTAATTTGACCATTTTGTACTGTATTATGATAAAAATATGATCATAGAAAAAATTATCATCAATTTCTACAAAAAGGATTATGCACTCGCGTTATATTTTTTTCTTCATGATGGAATATTTTTTTTATTTGACCTGGTTATGTTCAGTAGTATGTGATATCAATTTATAAAGTAGTCATTGTGTTTTTAAAATTAAAAATAAAATTTCTATAAAAAAAGTCATGTGAAATTCTCAAAATTGAGCAAACATATTAAAATTATTTCGGTAATTTTTGAAAAATTACCCATATGTCATTTGGAAAATGTAGCACTAATATATTCATTAAAAATATATATGGTTTTATTATTTTGACATAATTTTTTTTATAATTAAGATTAATTTTTACGATAAAAATATTTTTCAATCATAGATATTCAAACAAACATGATTAAATTGTTTTAATACATGAAGAATCATATGTTTAATTCATTTGTGATCTTTAGGAAATGTTCAGACATCCATTAAACACATGATGATATCCGTATTGTATAATTTGTGTTATTTTAGATTAGAAATTAAATTTTCCGTAAAATTTTTTTCACTCCTGAGAAAACCTATCAATCACAAGAATATTTACATGATTATTTAGGAAAATGATCCTTAAGAAATTTTTGACATTGTATGAATCATGTGAACATAAATCTAACAGACACTATGGCCAATTGGACTCGATGGTCCACGTAGACAAAAACGTAGGCCATCATTCATGTAATTGATAAGCCTAAATATTTTATCACACCATTTTTCATCAAGTAATTTTTAAAGTGACTATGATGTTAAAATATATCCTATCATCAGCCAATTTAAATGCCTAAAACACATAATAGTGGTATCATTATTCAAGATAAAATAAAAAACATTCATCTAGGGAATGATACCTATATATAATTTTAATGAATTTCTTATTATAAATAACTCTTAAAATATATTTAGAAAACCCATAATTATAAATTCACTAAAAAATAATATGAAATATGATACATGAAAAGTGGTTTATGTAAGGTGATGATTTCAAATATTTAATAATAAGAGGATTTTTTTTAAATAAATCCCACTTCCATGGAAAGAATTGTTTTTTCATCATCATGTGAATAAATTTATATTATCTTGTAATTATAATAAATGAATGTCACAACACTGATTTGTTTGGATATGCTGCATCACAGATCAAACAATACCAATGCTTCATGGGAATTGTACCCTTATAATGTTCTCAGCCATCATTAATTATTATTTTTAAAATATACTTTTCTCTTTCTTAAGGAAGAAGATGCTTTAATTTCCAAATAATTTTCTAAAAAATACATAAATAATTATCTGTATTCATAAATAAATTTTCTTTAAAGTTGGACAATGTTTATCATGGGATTATATTATAATTGAATCCCTAAGTGTAAGGACGAACAATTGATGTTTGATTTAAAAATATGTATTGTGATAATAATCTATTTAATAACAAGAAAATGAGGATTTGAGAGGTATAGAGTGGTGAAGTCTAAGGGAATCACAAGGTATAATAAAAATACATCGAAGAATAAGAGTGACTAAATAATTTTAGACTATATGAGACTCCTCTACTATCCCTACATGAGAAAGAGTGTCCACTTAAAAATTGGATTCTCTGCATACATGATGGGAAATACTACCTTATAGATTTTCTCTTTTGTGTCTACTAATAATGTTGATCATATTCAATGGGGGTTCAGAATTACCTGGAAGAATAATCTCCAATACCTCAAAGTCCATCTCAACCAAAAAAATCTAAAAATCCTTATTATTTCATAACATGATTACCTTGTGAAGCAATTCAATCCTCTATGCTCCTGGAATTCCATGGAATATAAAATGAACTAAAATAAATAATGACTGACCCCATTGTGTCTCTATGGTGACCAACCCATCTAATATTACCAATTAGGAAAGAGCCATCCACATTAAAATATGTTTCAAATGAAGGAGGGAACAATCTAACACATTTTCTGGTTGAGTTTGCTACAAATATGGCCATGTATAGAATTCCAAAAAGTGTATCTTATTGCTTCCCTCATTTAAAAAGAGAACCCAACTAAAAAATTGCCATGTTCTATCTCACTTATAGGATGTAGATCAATTTGTACCTACCCATACTCCCTTAAAACCCAGTCTCCCAAAGCATCCAGATGATGGATGTCATTGTGATACATTGAATTTTCAACTACATTTCATTATCATCCAAGAATAGATCCATATTTCAAAATCTATAAAAATTTTTGGGACGTAAAAAAATTATATATTGGATTTTTTTGGAATATTCCAATGAAACATTCAACAAATTCACCTTCTTTACACATAATAGAAACATGTCTTGAATATTGATATTTCTTTTCTTATAAATCTATCCCAAAATAACTAATTCACTTATTAGTATAATTTACGAAATAAATGGGACAATTTTAGCATCTCGTTGATGAATAATGGGAATATATGAATCCACAATATTCTTTTTAATGAAATATAACATATGTCCCCCCAAAGTGTTCCTTCCTCCAAAATTATAATGCATTTATTAATCTTCTCTTTTTTCAATGTATCCATAATTCTCCCATAGATTAAATTAGAAAACATCATCATATTTTCTTCACATTACATTAAGAGGAACCACAATCCTTTTAATATTATCTTTTTTTGTGAACATTCATGATAATAATTTTCTACAAAAGCCACAAATATCATCTCCTTCCAGATATACCTTTTTTATGAATGATATAAAAATTGGGGGTATATATAAGAGAGTGTTTCAGATAATTAATAAGGATCTTACCAATAACAACTTTATCATACATTAAGACATAATAATGAGAAACACTACCCATTTATTTGATTTACTTCATGATCACAATATTTTATGAATAACAAGAAATTCCATGATATAATTTATTGGTTAATGATTAATATTTTGATACTTACATGAATTGCATTTTCCATTCAATAATACGTGATATAGATGATGGTAATTAAGCTAAATATAAATAGATATCACCCTCATCCAATACATATTCATTTGTTCTTGTAAAGAATATTCTCAAATTGATATTCCCATATATTATCAAGTGTATTATTCAAATAATTTTATTTTAAAATTATTGAACTTTCTATTTACATTAAGAATGATTAGAAGCTCCAAATAAACTATATTGGAAAAACCAAACTGATGGATTGAACTTTTAATGCATTAAGACTTCCACACATGACATAAAACTTTATTTATATATAATAATAAACACCATAAAATTCCATTATATTAAACTAGAATTATAAGATATTATTTAAATGTTTCAAAATATTATGTAAATATATATTCCATTTAGGTGCACTCAACCTAGATATTCCAATAATCGGGCTTCAACCTATAGGCGTTAGTGGGATTAGAAAAAACTTTTTGATCCATTTTAGACATGCATTGAATGATATATTTTTCTTAAATTAATGATTTACTATTATCTAGGACCGTATTCAAATACAGATAAGAATAGTTATTGAATTCTAAATTCTAAAAATATTGGGAAAATAAATTTATGGGGGATTTTTGTCTCGACAAACATGATTATAATTCATTAGTTAATGTACTGTAATTCCATCCATGTATCCCATTGATATATTAGAAATAATATTATATATTATCCCAAGTTGGAGGGAAAATAAAATCTATATTAATTATTATGGTAAAATTTCTAATCTTTTATGTGGGAACACATAAATAGATACCATGTTGCGCTGATCCTCTTTGGAGGAACCATTCAAATGGAAAATAAAGTTATATTGTCCACTCCTCAAACATAATTCCCATTTGATATTTATTTTTACAATTGATGGAAATATTATACATCTTCGTATTATATTTTCATTCATTCCAATATTTTCAACCTTCTAACAGATTTGTACAATGAAGGGTTAAAGATAAGATATTATGAGAATTAACCCTCTTATAGGAATTGTTCATGATTATTTGTCATTTGATATTGTTATATGTCGGTGGAAAAAATTATCCATTGGATTTATGATTTTTATTAATTTCCATCATGAATCATGTACAATAATTTATTGCATAAACAGGGATTAGGAAATTTACAGAAAATATTGATACATTGGGTGAGTCATGAGTGATGAATTATTAATTAATATGTTGAAGAATGATACAATGATGAGGTAGCATTTCTTAACATCTAATAAATTTTTTTAATAAATTTAACATGAAGAATATCCTATCCAGGTTAGGACATTTTTATTCAATATTTCATGGAATAGTTTTTTCTTTCCATCTATGTCATGTATAATTTTTTGAACGATGCATCGAACATAAAAAAATCATGATAGTTATTCACTATCCAAAAGCATATGATGCATCTGAAAGCTTCATAAAACCCATTATCACCATGAAGTATCATCCAATGAATAATATTTTTTCGAGCCCAATACATTCCTACCAAAATATCCCAAAACAAAAAAATGAGTAGAATATTGTGTTGTGGTCAGGATTTGATACATAATTCGTATTGAGCAAAAATATTTTATCATCCACCAATACCAATACTTTTCTAGGGAAATAATTTATTACATAAAAATTCTCAAAAATCCCCTCAACATCATTGGAATCATCACACCCTCCCCCAAACCAGTATCAGGGGTCAGTTTAAAATCACAGAAAGGAATTTCAATTAGAAATTTGGACTTCTATTTGAATTTGAATTTTTGTGTTTTAATGTTTGGGTCCTCTATTAGGGTTTCCACTAATCCAGAAAAACTTTTAATTAAGAAAACAAAAAAATTGGAATAAAAATAATTTAATTGATAAATAATATTTTAATTTCATGATATAATACCTATTTGGAAATAAAATAAATATCATATTTTAATATCCATTTATAATAGAGTATCATTATCAATATAATTTATAAATAAAAAAGTAACAAAAGTGTAATAATTATGATCCATTATATTAATAATTAAATATAACTCTTTAATATTAATTTATTATTCAATAGTTATATCTATTATGATTAAAAAAACATTCTTATAATCTCAAAATATATTTTATTAGAAACTAATTATACACATTGAATTTAGTTATAATTAAATTAATATAATTTATAAATTTAAATGACTGAACAACGTATGTTTATTTTAAAATCATTTAAAATGTATATTTATATAATATAAGATACATTTTTATTATAATAAAAAGATAATACTATAATTTTTTTAGTAAATATTAAAGATGATTTAATAAAAATAACTGATGTAATGTTAGGTATCCTTTCATTATAAAAAATATTATCAATGAATTGAGAAATATATGTGATATATAATTTATTTAGTTTATAATTAAAAATAGAAATTTATAAATTTAATATTAACAAATATGAAGGGTATTATGTTTATAAAGAAAAATCTATAAGTAATGTATGTATTGGGTACCACACATAGACATTCTATTCATATAGTATTTAATTGTTAAATGTAAAAAAAATAGACATATTTATAATTTAATTAAAAACTATAATGACTTGAAGCTGCAACATGGGTTCATCCCTTATAGATTATGTTAATTTTGTGTATATAAATATGGCCAAAAATAAACAAAATATTTATTACATTCAGGGAACTTTTACTAGCCTATGTTCTGAAAAAAAAACTAAATTATCCCTTTTCATGTACACTGAAAATATATAGTTATATATGTGTATATATTAACATATATATATATATATATAACACTTTCTGAAACATTTAATTTGATTAAATGAAATGAACGCATACATGATTTTAGGTCAATTGAGTTATTTGAGTTTGGATATTGAGAGAAACAAAATAGTCGAACATGGGGAGATGAGGGTAATATGTTTTGATGTGAAAATTGATTATTAAAAAAACAAGTTACTATGTTTTTATATGTCAAGTTGATACAAGAAGATTAGGTGGTTGAAAATACTGATTAAAGATAAAAAATGATTAATGTTAAAAACAATTGATACAAATTTATAAAAAAAACCGAGCATTTTGACAACCCATGTACAGGGAAGGAGGAATTCCATATTGACTGTGGTTAATTCGCATTTAGATTGACATGATGTAATTTTTAATAAAACCTCACATTTTTAAATAACCTTATGTTTTACTTTATTAATAATGTGTGAATTAATCATTAAAATATTTCATATTTTAAAAAAACTCATTTCCACCTTTTTATTTTTTCTATTTATTTTCTTGTAACATACCATTTTAATTTTGGAAATCCTTTATTTTATTATTATTTTAATATAAATTTTTTTATTTCGTTTTATCAAAACATATAAAAAATATTTTTTTTAATCCGGAATCTTTTTATGCATATAATGGATTGAACATATATTGTAATCATAATATAAATTCATTTTTATAAACATAACATTTTCATGAATTTAAATATATGTATATAATTTATCATTTTAATATAAATAATTCAAATTAATTTATTCATTACAAAATAAATATGATGATCATTTTTCATAATAATAATAATTTTTAAAAACATGTTTTACCCTTAATTAATATTATAATAATAAATTATAATTTACATAAATTATTTAAATAAATTAGTTATCTAAAAATAATATTTCAAAATATAAAAAATCATATTTGTATTTAGAATATTAATTTGGAATCTCTAAATAATAGTTATAAATAATTTATTCTATTTTAGTTAGCTAATAATAAAATTACATATCACATAATTCCACTAACTTATTTGAATGAATAACATCTTAATCTTTTTATCCTTATGTATTTATTATAGATAAATCCATTTAATAAAATATTTTTATTTTATTTTTTTGATTTTTGGGCTATTAAATTATTCCCCCTCTAAATAATTGCATCCACTTAATTTGTTTCTGAAAATATGGAAAATAATTTTATGCATGTGGATTATTTGAAATTATTAATTTTCATCTAATTTTCAAAAATTATCTATACTGTTTCTATAATACCATGTATAATGACCAGAACCTGAAATGTTGGTTCAAAACATATATATGATGTGCATATATTTTATTATAAAAAGATAACTAAAAATACAAACAAAATATATTACATACCATGTCCTTATATCTATCTAGGTTCATTAAATAAAATTTAAAACAATATAATGATATTTCATATAAACTGAAAATAGAATTTTATATATTTTTATCTGAGTATACACACACACACACACACACACATATATATATATAACCCTTTGTACAATAAATAATCTAATTAAATGATATGAACTCTTAACTATTTTTTGTTCATTTGATGGATTTTAGGCATTTAGAAAGTAGGCACAGTAAAATGGGGGAACATAGGGAAATGGTTGTCAGATGTTTTAATGTAAAAAGTGTTGTTTAATAAATATAGTTTATATATTTTTAAATATCATGTTTCAATAATCACAAATAGTAATAGAATAAAATATGCTCATTGTAAAAAATTAATTAATGCAATATTGTTAAAAATATTCGAGTTATTTGATATCCCATGGATAGGGATGGAGTGGTTGAGGATTGATGTTCAACAATTGACAAGTAGATTGTCACTATTATAGGTGGAATAAAACCTCAGAAGAATAAATATTTTTTTTTTAACATTATAATAAATATATATTATAATCTCTACAATATTTATTCTTTTTATCAGAATCATTACTCCGTTTTTATTAGTTAATTATGTCGCATTGAATTTGATTCCTACTATTTTTATTTGTCCAATACATGATTTTGATTTAATATTATTATAAATTAATTTTTTGTCTATTAATTTCGTTTTAACAAAACATTTCATCATTATATTTTTTTTAAACTTGCAGGTTTTTATACAGATAATTCTTTGAACAATTTTTGTCCATTATATAAATTATTTTTTATAAATAAAATATAATTGGTTTTATAATTATGTGTATATATATATCATTTTTAATATATATAATTTAAATTTCATTTTTAAATAAAAAATAAATATAATTTAAGTATTTTTATTATAATAATTGTTATATATATTTATAATATATAAAATTTATAAAACAAAAACATAATATATCTCATATATTTATAAAATTTAGTATCATAATAATAATAACAAATTTATAAATTTTTATACAATTAAATAATATTATAATAAAAAATCCTTTATTAGATAAATAATATTGTTATATTAAAATAAAATTTTAATTAATAAATTCAGATTATTCATTTGAATATAAATTTTAAAACAACAAATCTTAGGTATAATTAATTATAAGAATTATAATTAACAGATAATAAATTTAAATAAAAAACATTATTCAAATTTTTTTTAATGGAAATAAACCTAAAAATATTATTACCTTGTTTTTATTATACATAAATCTAATTAATAAAATATTTTTATAATAAAACCATGATTACAATTTCCGAGCTCTTAAAAAAATTTCCCATGTGCCTTAATAAGGTAAAAACATATTGAAACATAAAATGAAAAAATAATTAATCAGAATAATGTGGAGGAGAAATAATAGAGAATTTAAAGACAAATTTAAATAATTCAACACTAGAATGTTGAATCTTTAGGTGTAGACAGACACACACATGATATGAGGATTAGAAAAATCCATCATTTCTTTGAGTTTCTGTGTCTACTGCAAACAATATTTTTAGTTGAAAAAATTATGATGCATTGGTTGAGTGTGTAGAATAAGTCAGAGTCCCTAAATTAGTTTCTATTTGATGTTTTCAACCCCCCACCCCCATCTAGGCATGAACATGTCATGTCACCATTCCACATACGCAGGGCATGGCTTTGCCTACTGTCCTCTATTCCTATGGGATTCCCATGACTCTCACATTTGACATGTCACAAAGCCCCATCGACATGGCCTATAAGGCCTAATGGGGGGTATATGGATATGACCATCACCACCCTTTCTCAGACAACCTTATGTGGAACCCCATCAACAATGCCTATATGGGAATTGAGGGGGATGATGTTTATGATTGTCAACGACCATTCTCAAAACAAATTTCCATGACACCCCCATAGACAAATCCCACCACCATCAACTCCCATTCTATCATCATCAACACCCCATAAAAACACACTACATGGATAGTCACCACCACGACCAGTCAATACCTCCCACTTAGACTACCTACCAGGTTAGATATGGGGAATATGGAAATGATTGTCACATCCCGTTCTTTGGAAACCTGCAATGACCCCCAAACAAAATATATTACCAACGTTACCTCCCTTTTCTGGATGATCTACCACTGCGTCCCATCGAAATACCATACCTAGGACTCTACCCTCCATCACCGCCCATTCTCAAACAATCAGCCACAACACCCCATCTTCAAAACGTACAACTATTTCCTCCATTTATTATATGATCTTTTACAATGCCCCATTGAAAATGCCTTCCATTCAAGTTGCGGTAATATGGATATGACAATCAACGCCCCCCAGTGTGTATTTTCCCACACCAATAGAAACCCATTTGGTTGGAGGAGTTTAGAAATGGCGCATTGTGCCCATACCTGTCACTCACCACTATTGAGGATGAATCACACTGAATCGTGGATTATAAAAAGCTGAATATAGATGTTAAATGATGCTCAAGTATCAGATAGAAAGGGGCACACTACCACAGATCCCTCCCTTCCAACATGCACTGCCAGACATCATATTCCAAATGTAGAGTTATCTAGCATTAACAATCAACTGCAAAAATTAATGTATTTTTCACATAGGAATTTAAATAATATATTATGTATTTTCATATTATATATTTAACTATTATGTTATAATTTATTATCTTATGAATATGATAGTAATTGTTAGTTTTAATTTAATTTTTTCAATCCTTTTAATTTATAACTTAACCCATTATCAATTCAATAATTTTCTATATTCATGTTACACTATTTCCTATGATGAAATATTTAATTATTCTTCAAAATTGGAACTAATAAAAGTATTCCCATTTACAATTATTTTTTATATCAATTTTAAAAATCCTAGAATTATGATACCTTTTTTTACGGTTACTATATGACATATTGAATAAGTAAATATATATACATATATTCATTCTTATGTATATTTTAAAAAATAGTTTTATTTAGACATGTATATATATGTAACAATAACATATATATATATATATAATTTTACTATAACATTTAACTACATATGTATATGATTTTGTATATGTGTGTATGTTTGAGTTTTTTTATGTATGTGTTGTCTGTGTATGAATCTATTATGTTGTGTTGTGAGTGTGTGTGACTATCTACATTTATTGTATGTATGCGTGTGTATGTATATCTGCATCGGTGTGTATGTAATTGTATGTGCATGATAAAAACTTTTGTATATGTATGTGAATATGTATGTATATATACATACATATAATGATATATATGCGTGTGTGTTTTGTGTATCTGTATTTGTATGTGTAAGTATATGTATTTAAAATTTTTTACTGTCTATATTTGTATATGCACATATGTGTGTGTGTGTATGTGCATGAGTATGTGTTTTTTTGCATGGTTATGTGTTAGTATGTGTTTGTTTATATGTATGATTATGTGTATGTTTATTTGTGTCTGTTTATGTATGTTTGAATATATGTGTATGAATATATATGAAATTATATTTATGTTCATGTATGTGTGCCTACCTATGAGTATATGTGCATGTTAATGTTTTATGTGGGTATATTGTCATTTGTATAGATGTGTATTTATTTGAATTAACTTGAATGTAATTTTATTGATGTGAATGTATACAGAAATTATTTTGTATGTGTATGCATATACATTTGTATGTGTATGTATGTGTATGTGTATTAGTATGTGTATATGTATTTTTTTTATGTTGTATGTGTATGTATATATGAGTATGTATAGATATATATGAATTTACATGAATAGATATGTAAGTGAGCATATGTGTATGTGTACATACATTTATGTATATGTTTATATGTATATGCCTATGCCTATGTGTATGTGTATGTGTTTTCCAATATGTGTATTTGTATGTTGTGTACGTATGTGTACATGTATGTCTATGCATATATATATGTGTACATGTGTGTATGTTTATTGATTAAATATTATTTATGGTTTTTTAAAACATTCTCGTTTTTAGTATTTAAAATAATTTATTGTTTTATATATATAACCATTTAACATTTTTATAATATATTCAGTTTTGATATTTATTTAAAAAAATTTCAGTATGTATATATTTAATTAAATAATAACAATTATACAATTATTCAAAAAATATTATGTCTAATATCATATAATATTTTATATATACAATTAATAATTTCCACAATTCAATATTAACATCAATAGTAATATTTAATTATATAATTTTATTCAATTTTATATATTTTGATGATTTTTCAATTAATGTTATGAAAAAATATTTAATTTATTTTTTAATTTATTTAATTTAATTTATTCATTTTTAAAATTATTTTATTAATATTTTTCCATTTTCTATATATAAAAAATTTCTATATTTTTGGAATTTATTAATTTTTTAAAATTAATACGTTTTTATATAATCAGCTTCAAGATTTTATATGTCTTTATAATTTATATTATTATAATTTAGTCATATTTATTTATTATTTTTAAGTAATTTTAATTTTTTTGAAAAACATATAATAGATTTTTATAAGACATTATACAACCCAAACCATTTTCCCTAAAATTGAACCCCAATGTGTGAAATGCCGAACATGATTTAGGTGTTTATTGAAACAAATGAAAATTATAGGGATGTGCTACATGATGATTGATAATGAAAAATGGGGTCTTTGAAGTCTGTTCTTTGCAGTCTCAGTAGTATGTGCCATCGAGAGACGACGAGAGTTGGATGGCAGTGTCGGTGTAGGGATCACTACCCATTTTGAGCGGTAGGGTTCTGGCGAGGTGTTGAATGTGTGCGATGAAAGGATTGTGTATGTAGGATGGGATACAAACCTTCATTTATAATTATGTGGACATAGTTGATAAAGGACCCAAGAGTGACTATGGAGGCGCTCCATCGCTAATGACGACCTGACGTGGCGATGATGTCGACATTGTAGGAGTCAGTGACAACATTGGATGCAAGGATGACATGTCTATGAATCATAGAGAGAAAATGTGGTGGAATGATTGGTTTAACTGTTACTCGGATTGGAGAACACCTGATTGATGGTGAGGGTGGTGGTCCGAAGATCATATATGAAAATCTTCCATGACGTTCATTGAGATAATGGAAGTATAATCTCTGGTTGGGGCCATTTCATCGTTTGTTTTTAGGGGATCCCCAATTGTTTTTGATAAATCCTATAGAGGTGCACAATAATTTAGGGGCCTATGTGCCATAGTGGTCAATTAAATCATGGGTGTGTAACTATATGTATGTTAATGTTTACATACATGTATGTGTATGTTTATAATCTTATGCCTATGTGTATGTGTATGTGTATGTGTTTTCTACTATGTTTATTTTTATATTGTGTATATATGTTTACATGTATGTCCATGCAAATGTTTTTTTGTACATGTATGCCTATTTATTTATCTAATATTATTTATTGGGTTTTAATATATCTCCATTTTTAGTATTTTCAATAATTTATTCATTTTTATTACATAATAATTTATCATTTTTGTAATAAATTCTATTTTGATATTTATTTATACATGTTGATATATTTATATATTAAATGAAATAGTCAATTTAATAAATATTTAAAATTATAATGGTTAGTAACATATTATATTTTCAATATACAATTAATACAGTGCATACATCAATAATTATTAGTAATATTTATAATTATTAGTAATAATTATATTTATTTATATTATTTTATTCAATTTTATATGTTTAAATTATTATTATTAAACCTATTAATAAACATAATAATTTTTTAAAATTTTTTTATTTTAAAATTTTTATTTTTAATATTATTTCATTAATTTTTTCATTTTTTATACATAATAATTTCTAATATTTTTGGAATTTTAATTTTTTTTATAAAATTAATACTTATTTGTTTAAAAATCATCAATATTTTCAATATGTTTTTAATTTATATGATTAAAAATTATTCATTTTTACTTATTATGTATTATGATTTTTAATATGATTGAATAAATTATAAATGATTCATATAAGACTATCTCAAACCCCCGCCATTATTCCCTATAATTGAACCCTAATTAACACCATTTCCTAACATGATCATAGAGATTATATTAAAAAAATGAAAATGATGGGGTTGGGCTTCAAGTTGACTGGTAATGACAGATAGGGTCATATAAGGTCGTGCTTTGTTGTCTTGATAGTGCATTCACTCGAGATGGTGGCGTCAGTGCATGGATTACTATAAGGATTGTGCATCGAGTTTCAGGGGAGGTTGTGAATGTGTGGGATGGAAGGATTTTTTATATTGGAGGGGAGAAATATCTTCATTTCTAATGTTTTGGGCGCAGCATGATGTTGGACCCAAGAGCGACTCTGGCGGTTCAACATTGATGATGACCAACATAGGTCGTGATAGGGTCGACGTTACAGGAGTCCTAAGACAGCATTGGATGCATGGTTGATGTGTCTGTGAGGCTCAATGAGTTGATGTGTTGGAAGTCTTTATTGACCCGTGATTCATATAGGTGAAAACCTGATTGATGGTGATGGTGGTGGTCTGACGACCATCTATTTCAAACTGTTAGGACATTTAATGAGATAATTGAAGTGTAAGGCGTGGTCGGGGCATGTCCATAATTTTTTGTAGGGGATTCCCAATTGGTTGTGATAAAACCTATTAGGGAGCACAATAATGTAGGGACATCTGGGGTATGGGGGTCTATGCATAAGTTTTAAGGGTCATAGGGATATTTTCAATAAAAAAGGAGGTCTATAGGAATATTTAATATAGGTGGGTTATCTCGGGGGCATTATGGATTTCCCAATCGCCTGTGGGTGAGGTTTGTCTCTGTGTTTTTTTTGTATTTGAGTCCATGAGTACGTTATATATATATATATTCATTGATATTAATTTGTTATTTGTATGTTTTTTCAAATATTTTTTTGAATGAAATGGCATCATTCTATCTCGGCAGAGGAATAATTTTACCAAGACTATATCTCGTTGGCCGTGTGGGCAACGAAATTTCATGAAGGCTCTGTGTAGCATCATGCCTAAATCATCCAATCTATATCACCATTCTTGCATCATGCTTGCATCACAGCCTGCCCCGCATCATTCCCATGTCACCACATGCCTAAGTCAGAATATACGATGTAAATCCCCCAAGGGGAATTCCATGATTTGAACACTACTTATTCTGTGTACGTGATTTTTGTAATTAATATTACAGATTCATTTTTTAATGTTATCAATTTATTTAAATTTATTTATTCATATTTAATATGATTTATTTTAATTATTATTATTTATTTTTAAAATTTAACAATGTTTAATATTTTGTTGAACTTATTCCTTGATTAATAATTATTTATACAAATTTATTATCAAGTATTTAATTTAATAATTTTTTATCATTATATGATTAAAATTTATTCAATTTTATTTATTAAGGTGAAAATCCTTTAAATTTTTTTATTAATATATTTTATTTATTTAAATGCATTGTTATGACTCTGAACATCATTGTATGTGATTACAATAAATTCAATTAATTAATAATCTTTTACATAAATGTTTACAATGTTTTAATATTCTTAATATTGTTTAATTATATGATTAATACTATTTCAGTTTTATATAAAAATTTGTAATATTTCTGAAATATTTTAAATATATATAATTAATTAATTTAAAT
This sequence comes from Viscum album, assembly GCA_963277665.1. Lineage (NCBI taxonomy): Eukaryota > Viridiplantae > Streptophyta > Magnoliopsida > Santalales > Viscaceae > Viscum > Viscum album. Next base: position 695,690,097 of record OY728152.1, read on the forward strand.
GAATTATTTAGTATTTTCATCAATTTTTTAGTGTTCCCAATTCATGTATTTATTCAGAAAAAAATCATTGTTTTACGTACTTACTATGTTTTAAAATTTTCAATATGTTTTCATCTTCATTTTAATATATATTAATTTATAATTTTTTTATTAAAATATATTATTAATAAAATGAAACCGTTAATTTAATATTTTTGGAGACTATTGATTTTAAAATATTCAATTTCACCGATTTTTGTTAATTAGTCTTTTATATTATATATTCATTAATGAGGTTAATTTATATTCATTCCTAGTAATTTATTCCATTTTAGTATATATTTATATAATTTTTCTTTATTTTTTTTTTAATTTTTATTATCTCTAAAATGAAAAGTCTATTATGACATCTATATATATCATTGCTATAATATTATTCGTAATAAATATAGATTAAATCTCCTATAAATTTCGAAATTTTACTGATATTTTTTATTAGCGAATATTTTGCACTGATAAAACCAATCTTTTTAAGCAGTTATTAACGTCACAATGATAAAACTCATATTTATCAACACATTTTTGAGTGAACTAGAAATCCGTATTTTTTCATATAAATTCTGCACTAATGGAACGATTTTCTTTTTCACATTAATGATCTCTTGTGGATGTCAACTTCTTTCGCCACTCCCCTATAACTTTTTGGATGAATCAATCCCCTCAAAACCTATGATATGCATGTTAATATCTCTCCAATTCTTGTACTTATTTTATGCATTAAAATAAAAATTGGTCTTAATGAGAAGACCTGCCTTATGAAAATCATTTCTCTATGATTCATACATGGTTTATAAAGGTAATTACTTTTGGAACCATTTTTTAAAATGATTAACACATCAATGAGTATTTTTGAATGTTTTCAAAAGCAGTCCTGGATGAATCACTTGTATAGTATAATAAGGACCAATCAATAACAACCTACTCTGAAAAACTATATCAATATTTCAAAATAATATACATTCAACTTGAATTATTAATTTCATATTCATTATAATTTTATGAAATGGAAAATTCCCAACTGTGATTCATATATGTTATTATTTTAAAATATAGAGCATTATAGTATTACCATTCTGCTGATGAATATTCAAGAAACATTTCTTATTATTCCTCATCATTAATATCAATGGCACACTCTCTCAATGCTTCACCCATACCAGGGGGATCAGATAGGGGGCCCACATCCCCCTTTCTTAAGTTTCTTGATGGCAGATATTTTTTCTAATATATTTTCATTGTATGATAAAGACAACATATTTCACAAGGGAAGGTTTACAGAAGATGTCCTGCTATATCCCATATCATCATTTCTGATAGATGTTTTATTTTTCTCAAGGGACACTCTTTAATAATGAATATTTAATTTTCATCTTATCCAAATATATGATAATGCAAAAATATAACTGGTTAATGATTCCTAATAAAATATGTTTAGAAACTCAGGTGAAACTCCATGAATAAAGGATGATATTTCCCTATTCTTAGTTATTAAAGTTGTTTATAAACGAAATTAATATATTTGGATCCTTGGGATTATTTTTCAAACAAACAGAGTGGTTCTCTTGATCACCATGGCCGGGATAGTCAAAAAAATTCAGGGATGAAATTTAAATCGATTTTATAATGTAGGGATAGAAGAACTTGTAAAGCATGTAGATCAACCGATTCTAATTTATAATATTTATTTATTTAATCAACATGAATTATTTATTGACCAAATTCACTATCTCATTGACATGATCTTGTGGGGTACCCAAGATGGAAAAGAGGTCATTTATATGATTTGGATAATCTTTGCAGCCCTATCCTTTTGGTGGTATGGGATATAAATACATATACATGATCAAGATGGAACTTTTAAAAATTAATGGATAGAACCTAATTCAACATCCTATTTCTGTATACTCTCAGATCACTGAATGCAAATTTCATCCCCATATGGTCTTTTGTGAGGAAGCCTTAATCCCCCACCATTGATTTTTTATAGATTCCTTTGGTGATCAGGTTCTCTTAGTCAAATGTGACTAATTTGGAGGACATGATTCGTTGTTAAATTGATGATTTGGAGGGTCCCATGGCTTCTTAAAAAGTATGGGATGATGGCCAAAATCCTCATGGTTTCTGATGAAGAGGATTCAACTTTTTTTTTACCATTTTAATGATGCTAATAAAATATGGTTTTTTGATAAAATATATTTGTGGTTCAAACTATGAAATTAGAGGGTTATTATGAGTATTCCATTCATATGATATGTACACCAGGAAAATTTCATACCCTTACTCAATAGAGAAGAATAATCTCCAATACATTCAATGTTATACAATCCTTATTACTAGATCTTCTAACATCAATGGAAACCAAATGTGGATAAGATTATGGAGATGGTGAATTTTTTTGTTTAGCTATTATCAGAGTCTATTTGTTCCATCCCCATAGATAATGTATAATCCCTATATACCATATCATGGTTTTTATGGGTGACACAAAATTACCACGTCTTTAACATGATTTAATAATGTGACTATTTTTGGATCATGCATGCTATATCATGGAAGGTGATTTGGAAGTAGAATGAAAATCCACTATTGACCCCTTCCAGCATTCTCACTTCTTTATGTTTAGCACGCCAACCATCCAATGTGCATTAAATTAATGTTCATGAAAATATCCTCGATAGAGATTCTATTGGATGGGGTTTTATTGTATGTGATCATCTGTGTTGTGTTATGACAACATTAAATATATCTATCCATTATTTTTTGGATCCACTAGTTGCTGAAGGCTACGAATTACTCCATGGAATAAATTTAACACATGAGAGAGGATGAAAAAAATTCATCATGGAATCAGAATTTATTTTCATTAGTAATATTATTAACGCTTCATAGTGTAGTCTCCATTGTGTCAACTTATTGGTCATGAAGGTTCAATCAATTTTCAAAACTACTATAAAATGGACCTATTCCCATGATTGTTGAGAAATTTTTGGTATAGGTACAATAAGATGACATTATTATAAGGATTTGACGGAAACCACTAGTATGTCAACCAGAATATGACATTGTACAATTATTTTTGAAAAACAAAACTGTGTGTATAAGTCAAAGATATATGAAATGTTCAATATAGACCATGGGATTTTCTTTAATAAAAAGACATTATACCAATGGTATTTTCCAAAAACGTTTTTATATTTGATTGTTATGACAATGGATTGGATAAACCCATCATATAGATAACATTTAATGAAGCTATACTAATGGTTTTTCCAAAAATAATTTTCATTGTACCAAAACTCAAAATACACTTATCAATGGATTGTAAAAAACATTGTAGCATAGTGGTTATGTGTTTGGAAGATAATGTGTTTCATTTCATATTATAAATGAAATTTTAGTTAATTTTTTTTTCACTCTCTATAATCCTATCATAGACAATTATATTTTCAATGTTCATTTTGAAATTTTATTATAGTCATACTTGATGTTTTTTGAATAAATTTCACGTCAATTTGATGCATAGTGTGATTAGTTTGACTTGAATGTCTACATACAAAAAACATAGGACATCCTTAATGTAATTTATAACTAACAATATATGATAACACCAGCATCCATAAATTTATTTTTTAATGATACTATGAATTTCAAATATAATCTCTCTTTTACCAGTGTAAATACAGTAAACACCTACTAAAGGTTTCATTATTTATGATAAATAAATAACATTAACTAGAGGATAAATATCCAAATTTCATCTTGAAGAATTTTTTTTTCTGAATCACTATGAAAATCAAGTTTGGTAACCCATAATATTTAATTCATTCAAATTTAAAAAGAAATTTGTTATATGAAAAATTGTTTTGTAAATTTATTATATGAAATATTCAATAAAAATATGATTTTTTTGAACAATTCCCACTACCATGCAATGATTTCCCCCCATTGTGAAGAACATAAATATATTTTTTAGAGAGCCTTATCATTGGAGATTTTCAACGAAACCTTCAACCAATTACACACATTTAAAAATGATAGAATCATATCTTTAATCAGTATATTTATTTTTTATTAATCTATCATAGAAGAACCAATTCATTTATCTTCATAATTTATGAAAACATGTGATAATTTATACATCTAGGGGTTAAAGAATGGGGATAGCTAAATCCCAAAAATAATTTTTAATGCAATCTAACATATTTCCCCCCAATGTGTTCCTTTCTAAAAATTTCCAAGGAGTTGTTAATATTATCTATATTCCTTGTATCCAACATCTCTTATTGATAAAATTAAAAAAATCACATTTTGTAACCTCTCTATGTAGAAGAAAAACAATCCATTTAATATATTTATTTATTTGAACATCCAATATAGGAATTTTCTACACGAATCACTAATATAATGTTCAATTAACAATACCATATTGTATAAATAATAAAACATATAGTGTAAATAAATGAATTTTCATGATCATTACTAAGTTGGATACCAATAATAGCTTTAACAAACATGAAGACATTATAATAACAAACACAGACCATGAATGTGATCCAGTTCATGATCACTTTTTGTTAAGATTTATAATAAACGCCTTCTTTTCTAGTCAGGGATAAAAAACAATATTCATACATATATGAATTCATTTTTCCAGTCAATCATACATAAGATAAATTATGGGTATTAAAAACAATTGATATCACCGTCATCTAAAATATCTTCATTTGTGATTCAAAATATAATAATCAAATTTATATCTTCTTATATAAACATTGGTAAGTTTAATATAATTATGTTAATAAATATTTGAACTCCAATTCACTATAATAATGATTAAAATCAACAAATAAACATTATTATAAAATCCACACCGATGGTTGGAACATTAAATGAACATCTAATTCCACCTGCTCCATGAAATGTAATCATCTATCTAATTAAACACACAAAACAATTAAAACAGGATTCTAATATTTCATTAACATGTTTCAAAATTTTATGCATATATACCACATTTTTTGGATATTTAATAATAATATAATAATTATTTGGAATTAACCTATGTACATTATAAGGATTTTGGGAAATATTTTGATCCATCATTGATTATAATGGAACGAGATATTCCTTCTAAAATACTGATATAGTTTTGTTACTGACAATATTCAACTCTAGATAGTAATATACGGTGACTTGTAAAAATCTAAACATGTTGGGAGTTAATTTTGTGGTAATGTTTTCTCACGAAATCAATGATTTGAATGAATTGATTGCTGTTATGTAATGCCAACCATGTATCCCTTTGATCATGATGTTATCAAATATTTTTGTTACCAATGATGGCTACTGAATAATTTTTACTTTGTTTATGAATGAAAAAAATTTAATCATTTATGTGCAAATACATAAATAGAGACAAGGTGGTGATGATCATATTTGGAGGAACTCTTTAAATAGAATATAAAGTGATATTGTCCAACCCTCTAGAAAAATTTTATTTTTACATTTATTTTGATGAGGGAAACATATAAGTCTACATGTTATATTTTCATTAGCTTCCTAATTTATCAACCCTATAACCTACTATGAGGGGTATAATAATGGATTCAATATGTGAGATTATGAAAATAATCCTTCTTATAGGAATTGTTCATGCGTATCTGTCATTGGGTATTGTTATTTTTTCGGTGTGGGTAATGGTCCATAGGATTTAAGATTTTTATTAATTTCCATTATGACTCATACATTATAATGTATTTCATCAAAAATGACTATATAGTTTACGGGGAGGATGTATACATAGGGTGATTAATGAGTGATGTATTATTAATCAATATTTTGAGGAAGCTGCATATGATGAGGTATCATTTCCAAAGATATAATTTAAATTAATAATATATCTAACAAGAAAAATAGCATATATTGGTTATGGAATTTTCAATGAGAATTTTTTGTGGAATTTTTTTAGTCATGACATTTATGTTTTGTACAATTTGTGAATAACAGATATAATCCGACAAAACCATTACGGTTGTTCCCCCACTAGATACTTCTGCTGCATCAAAAACCTTCAAAAAACCCCTCATTCCAAATAATATAAACCAATCACTATGAGATGATTTCATCCTAGGGAATTCCAACCGATAACATCTCAAACAAAACAAAAGGATTATAATATTGTATTGTGTTCAATATTTGATACATCATCCATATATGAGTACTAATTTCATATCATTCATAACAATCAAACCTTTTCTAGGATATTAAAAATATTCTACCACATATCTCAAGAATTCCCCTCAACATCATAGGAAACATAACACCCTCCCACCAACCCAGTATTGGGGTCCATTTTAAAATCCTAGAATCACATTTAGATTAAAATTTTTGTTGTATGTTTGAATTTAATTTTTTTTATTGTTTGGTCCTTTCTGACGGTTCCCCCATAAACTATAAAATATGTATGTATGTAATAACTTAAAATTGTATTTATAGAAAATTATGTAATTGATATATAATATATTGATGTCACGATATAATAATTATTTATAAATAAAATATATATCATATTTTAACATCAATAAATTATAATGTAAGTATATTGAATGTATGTATAACTAAAAATAAATCACATATTTAATATATTTTTTATATTTTATTCAAAATTATATATAAATTTATTATATAAATATATTCTTCCTTAATTATAATGATTATGATTATAAAAAATTCATAATATTAAAATATATTATGTTATAATCTATTTAGATATATTTAATTTGGTTAAACTGAATTCATTATTATGTATATAAATACATTATTACACATTTAATGTTATTATTTAATGTGTTTAAATTTGTTATTTATATAAAGTATACATTTTTATTTTAATGAAAAAAATAAAACATTATATATTTATATTTTTAATAAATATTATAGTTTATTTTATAAATATAACTGATCTAAAATATGTTATCATAATATTAAAAATTAATATGAAACTGATTTATGTAACTTAAGTGATGTATAATGCATTAGTTCTATTGTCACGAACGAAATCTTGATGCCAATGAAACAGTCACCAAACCCAGCTCATAACAAGGGTTGAAGAGCGTTATTGATCCTCATGGGTGGGAAGAAGTCTACAGGTATCCGAAAAATAAAATTGGGAATGATTTACCGGAGTTTATAAAATTAAAAAAACAAATGAATCCAATAAAACGAATCAATATTTTTTCTTCCAAACAATATTTTACAAATATTCAGAAGAGAATGACATATTTTAAAACAACTCAATGAGACCACAAAAAAAATAAAATAAATCAAAATGATACATTCCAAGAACAATAATGGCATGGGTCACCTACCTCAAGCCATCTCCCTAAGACCTCACCACCAAGGACCTGCTAGAAATCTGAACCACTAGAACTAGAAACAACAACCAACCTACAATAAAAAATAACCATGTCCACTTACACCAAAGGGTGTAAGAAGGATGTTATCCAATGCCCAGTTAGATACCACCAGAAATAGATTCCACGTGATAAACATTCCATGACGAAAAGCATGGATGTTTTCAAAAACATGTAAGTTCTAGTTATAATTTCAAAATGATGAATTAAAAAATTCAGTTTTCAGGTGGGAAAATTTACAGAATCGACACTTTTAAAATAAATTCCCAAGACACTTAATTTTTATTACAAATATTCCATATACTGATGGTATGTATAATTTAAAAATGGAGCACGACCAATAGGAAATAACCCAAAGGAACTAACTCATTATGGGTCCCAGGTACCTTGTATCTCGGTGAGAGTAACCATCAAAAATATCTATTCTTATGCACGAGCCAGTAGTGGGGAACATACCCATAACCAAGTGGTGCCAAATCATCATCATCAACGTTTAGTTAGAGTATTGTGTGTCAATCTTGCTAATTGAAACAGAGGCCAAACCACACAGATTTAGTAGCATACTAGTACACGTACACCCACCTAGATACCCGCGATTTCCCTTTTGTGCTCAAAAATGTTCAACAAGTAATGAAATATAATTTTTAGATGAAAGTGTCATTTACATATCACAAAATAACCGAACATCCAACATTTATACCAAACAAGTCAGAAAAGTCCACTTTTCGTTTAAATTGATTTCAAATCCAACTCACACCAAAATAGTCCATGACACTTTTTAGATTTCATTAACACTTCCACAATCCCATTAAAAATTTATATAAAACCATTCCAATATATTAAAAATCACATAACATCCCACTCACATGTTACATAATATCATTTTTCATAACCAAAAATCATTTTTCCCATCACACTCAAACAAAACATCCCACATCACTTTCACATCTCTTACTCACTTTTGTAAATCACTTAAACATTCGTGTAAAACATTTCCAAACTGAAACCCATCATAAAATAACATCTCTAACATTTAAATTGTACCATTTCAGATTATACACACTCCAAAACATTTTTCAAATATGGTTTCACCACTTACCGGAATCTTTAAATCATTCAACTCGTTCATAAAACAATTCCAATGTGTATACCCAATCTTTTCTCATAAAATACATTTGAAAACAAAAGGTCAACGAAAAAACAACACCATAACACTGCCAAAGGTGGATTTTCATCACTAGTGAAATTTATAAATCCACATTAAAGTGTTATAAAATCACATATTATAACACTACAAAAGATACAATTTAAAACACCCATTTTCATTAAATGCTCTCAAGAAGTATAACAATGTTTTACACAACAATACTATTCCAAAAACCCCCTTATAAGGACCACATGACACTAATGAATTAAAAAAACATAATTTTAATACCTTTTCAACAAATAATAAATCAATTTCATCTTTTATAAAACTACCACAAATGATACCAGATGTGTTACAATCGAAAAGTTCACCACTTCAAAAAAATGAAATTATAAAATTAAATTCTTAACAAAATCCCTCAAAAATGGTTTTTGAACTACACACTACATATGGGGAACATTAAAAACCATTAAAAAAAGAAAACTAACTCACCATGGAATGGTTAACCATGGAATCACCTATAGAACGTGTCGTATCCCACAAAACATGGTGCCAACATCAACTGCACCACCTCTCCACAATAAGGAAAACAAATCCTGCCATAGACCAAAATATTTGACCAAAAAGTAACCAAATCAAACCCCAGGTTCGAACCATAACTTCTGGACATTTTAAAACATAATGAATGTTTGAGGAAACCATGAGAGAAAATTAAGAAACCAAGAAGTAATCACATACCTTGAAAAATATTGAAGAAATTACCCCATATTCAGCAGTATCTGAATTTGAAAACAACCAACCATTCAAGGGAGATTCGAAAAATGTTTAAGAGATCATTTAGGAACATGAATGTGGATAAACAAGTGATAAATTAAGTTGTTAGGAAATAATCAATTTACCTCTTCATATCTGGGAGATTTGAGAAAATCAAGGATATTGCATCATAATTCCTAATGCATATGATCTCCAAAAAGGTGTAGGAGAGCATGGGGAGTTACTTGGGTATGTGGGATCGTGGGGGAGTTTGAATCACCGAAAAAACATAAATATTGAAGGAGATATATAATATTTAAAAAATACTTTTAATGCATGAAATGGGATTTTGTGCAGGCCTAATTACTTAAATAAAAACCAATATCCACCAGAATTAATGATTTCTAGATAGTCCAAATTAATTTGGTGGTGTTAATAGGTATGTTGATGACATGTATAAATTGGAAATGATGTTTTTTTTTAAAAATGAAGGATTTATAATGATATGAACATTAATTTTTAAATCTGGAATTGGTCTCATGGTTTGGCCCAAATAATGAAAACTCCATCATTCCACCATAAAAGCTTTGGAAACACCGAAAAAAAAGAATGAATCCAAATTAAATAAAATTTCTCCTTTAAAATAATTCATGTATGTGGAAATTCTCCCCACCATGATAACATTCAATCCCCGGATTTCCAGAGCAATTCCAAAAAAACCAAACCGAATAGATAAACTATGATGTACTTCCTTGCCATGCATCCACCTGAGGGGCCAAAACATATTTAGTGATCAATTATGGAAGGATTACTCCCAAAACCAAAACATACTCCACTTTAATGAAATTATCAATCACATTCATACATTATACTAAAAGAAAAATACTCAAACACTATCCGATCAAGACTCAATAAATTCACATAAACGATCAACAACATCGAACATGGATACACTTTCCTTACTTTAACTAAACCATTGAGTGCTCTACAATCACACTGTTTACTCATGGAAGATGATTGGAGCTCGATAGTTTTGAACAATACTACCTAACTCCAAGACAAGTCCACAGATAAATATGAGTTATTGGTACGAGGGGAACAAAATAGGCTCTCCACTATAAGAGACCACCTATATTTTTCTGATACAGAATCTGACACTAACATGGGATGCCATAATGGACTCACTAGTACAATGGAAAGAATTACATTTATATTTTATGAAGGAATGTATATGAGAATCATAGTGGGTCTCCCCATATGAAAACAACCATCTTAACCAACCATATTTTGCGGACAATTATTGAACGAATGAAATTTAAACTTTTGGGAAGGGCGTAATGTTAGTCTGCGCAGTTTGGAAAATTGTGCACTAACTATGTAGATCATTCATTACGCATGGATTCCTAGAACACAATCTCTACTAATCGTGAACAAAATCTTTCTGCAACATGTCTATCCAAATTTCCAACGATTAATTGATGACTCAATGGAAACCAAAGGGGGAGGGAATGACATTAGGTGAAGACATGTGTAAAAGGCCCTCCACCTAATTCCACCAAACATGAACAACAGAAGAAATATGATGAAACTAGAGGTTTAAACACAAACTATATTTAATGGTGATGATAGTACATTGTATAAGGGTTTAAACGACATAGTGATTTCCCCTAACTATTATCCAATCACTCTTTGATACCTATGGCTGGTGCTCAATTGAATGAAGCATCTTCAGCATCACAGTTAGTCATTAGAAACCCCATAAATTAGAATTATTCGTTCAGTGCCACCAAAAACTATGCTGAAATCATCAATATGATATCCAATTCATAACACGTTACAAACTCACATTACCCTTAACTACAATTTCACTGAAACAAGGGCTTACAAGATGAACACTCATCACACCTTGTTTCATCAGGTGAGAAACAATAGAAGTAAAGAACACCTATACTCACCATCCTCTAAAATGGATGATTTTTATGTTTTTTGATGGGATAAATTCCAACATCATTTAAGAGACACTCATATAATTTCATGAAAATCACCTTTACGGTCATTCGAGAACATGAAATCCTAAGGCTTGACGGAACATGACCATTTCGACTGATATAAACATTGCATGGAGAGGGAACTTATATAATATCCCAAAACAATACAAAATTCTAGAATGTTTCCACAATATCCTCTCATGAAAAATTTTCCACACTGGTAGTTTAACATGAACTACTTCTTCGAAGAGTTTATGAAGGATAGAGAAAACCTCTTAGTCACCATCACGATAATCATTCATGATTAAAACACTTGAACACTTGCACCTTTGGAAAATAATGAAACTTAACATTCTAAGGTCTCCTTCAACTGTCCATGGTCACTCTCCCACTATATGTGGATACACCAAAACAAGAATAGAAAGAATGTATACTCAATCTAAAAATATCAAGAAAAATATTCCTTATATTGATCAACAAGAGGGTCATAAAACCGAGAAACAATCCAGCTTGCACTTTAGTTGTGCACTAACACATAATGTGGAGAAATTTATACAACGATTTAACCTAAGGACACAACCAAGATGGACCATTGGTCAAGATATACAAAAAATAGATCCAAACACATGATGGGAACCACCATTAAAGTGTCCCAATACATTTCTTAGAAGAGACCACTAACTAGACCTTCAACACAACTTACTGACCAATAAATCCCAAAACACTGTTCAAACAGGAGAGGTTCTTGGAATCAAAACAACCAACAACATCTACATTTTAAAAAAACATTATACACACAATCCAAATCTAGTCATAAAGACATCATGTTTTTCTTTTAAAATCATCTTTTTGAAAATAACTGGTTCATCGGTTAGTGTATCCACAAATGGTATCCCATGGGCCTCACACATGCATGTTTCTGTACCACACTAGGAACCTTCATCATATCCATCACAATACTCATCCAGTAATTCCATTAACCATCTATAATCACATATAACACCATTCATGTTGTATCTCCTGATAATACCAATGGTTAATAAATATACTCATTCAACATTTTAAAACCAAAAAAATCAACCAATACATTATTTATCTCAAGACCGCTAACCATGAAATCAAACCAAAATTACCTCATTAAAAAATATTTTAGAAAGGCGTAATCGTTCCAAAGAAAAATCACAATCATGTTATTCCAATCTATTTTAAAACATCTCATCCCATTCAAACACCTTTCAATAGTTTAGAATACCATATTGGAAACGCATTTTCAATACCAAACATGATATAGTTCATGCTTTCAAAAGTGGTGAAATCACACCATTTTTGATTCAAATACAATTCTGAGAATTCTGTTCTAAATTTTCCATATTCAAACAATTCCATATTTATTTGATAATAATTTCACAAAAACATTATGCTTGTTAAAACCAAGTCACATTAAAACCAATGTTCCATGATTTAAAAACTAAATAACATAAGAAATGTTAGAGGAAACTAGTTTCAGTGGATTAGTTGGACATATGGTTGGTGGCCTTATTCCAATCACTTCACCTTCAAATATATTGTTCTGGGGAAATATCTCTGGCTCCACATGGCCTTGCAGACCATGCGAGATCACTGGGACAATTAACCCAACTCTCTTTTCATTTCCACTAATCAACATAAAAAAAAGGAAAACCAAAGGACTTGGAAAATTCTCGACAACCCATGGAGACGTCAATCCCATCATGAGGTTTGGTGATCTGCTACTCTAATTTTGTCTAGAATTCCAAGTCCTACAAATCATAACTCAATACTATCCTGATTTTTCCAAGAATAATATGACCCATATAGATCGAACCTTCTTTGATGCCATTTTGTCACGAACCAAATCATGTGTCCACCAAAACTGAAACCAAACCCAGCTGGTGGCAAGACTCGAATGACATTCCCGATCCCCATGGGCTAGAATAAGTAACCAAGTATCATAAAATGATAATTGGGAATTATTTACATGAGTTTATAAAAATAAAACAACAATATAATCCAATAAAAATCTATATTTTTCAATAAAAACAATATTTTACTAAAATTCAGACCAAAATTACATATTTTAAAACTACACAACAAGACTGCAAACAATTTAAAAAACCAAAATGGAAAATCCCAAGAACCCTCATGGAAAAGGGCACCACCCTCAAGCCATCATCCCTAAATGTCACCACCGAGGACCTGTTAGAATCCTGAACCACTAGAACAAAAAACGACACCCAACCTACGACAATAAAAATATCAAAGTCTACATACACCCAAGGCCTCCTGTAGGGTGTGAGAAAATTCCATGTAGGATACCACCACTAAATAATTCCCTACGATAAACAGTCAAAAATGAAAATCATGAATGTTTTAAAAAACACGTGATTTCTAGTTACAATTCCTAAATGATGCATACAAAAAAAGATTAGTTTTCAAGTGGGATAATTTAAAGAATAAACACATTAAAAATAAAATACAAATGAATTGAGTTTCCCAGCCAAATATACCATATGACGACGGTATGTATAATGGATCTAATGAACACAAGAAATATGAAATAACCCTTAGGATGTAGGTCAATCTGGCTCCCATGTACCTCGTATCTCGGTGAGAGTAACAATAAAAAATATTTGTTTTCATTCATAAGACACTAGTAGGGAACATATACATAACATAGTTATCCCCAGTCATCATTATCATAGTTTATTTAGAGTAGTAAGTGTCAATATTTCTTTCTGAAACTGAGGCCAAACCCCACGGATTCAGTAGCATATTTGTAAACGTCCACCCACCAAGATACCCCGGTTTTCCCTTTGTGCTCAAACAAGTTCAAAAAGTCAAGAAATATAATTTTTACAAGAATATATAATTTACTCCCCGAACTATGACCAAACATCCCACATGTATACCACAAATGTCACAAATGTGTACTTTTCATTCAAATTGATTTGAATTCCGACTCACACCACAATAATCCACAGACCTTTTAATATTTCATTTACACTTATAGAATCCCATAATTTTTTTTAAAACCATTCTAGAATATTACAACTCACATAAATATTCAATCACATGTTACATAATACCATTTTTTATAATAAAAATGCATTTTTCACATCACACTCACACAAAACATCCCACATCACTTTCACACCTCTTAAACACTATAGTAAATCCTTCAAAAAATTTTTAAAACATTTATATGATAGAATACATCAAAAAAACAACCCCAATAACATTTAAAATGTACCATTTAAGAATATACTCATTCCAAATCATTTTTCCAATATGGATTCAATGCTTACATAAATCATTAAATCATTCAAATTGTTTATAAAAAAATTCCAAGAGTATACCCAATCTTTTTCCATAAAACCCATTAGAATACCATATTTCGAGGACCAAACCACAACAAACACTACCAAAGTATAACTGGAATCCCTAGAGACATTTATAAAACAAATGTAAATTGTTATAAAATCACCTTGGATAATAACACTATAGATATAAATGATAACACCAATTTTCATAAAATGCTCTCAAGACGTATAACAATCTTTTACAAAACAAACCTATTCCAAAAACCCCATTTCAAGGGCTACATGAAACTAATAGATTAAAAAATAGAATTTTTCTACAACATTAAAAATATTATAAATCAATTTCAGATTTTATTAAACTACCAAAAATGATACCACTTGTGTTACATTCCAAAAGATCACAAATTCTGCAAAAATGTAATTAAAAAATTAAATTCTTAACCAAATCCCTCAAAAATGGTTTTCGGAACAGCCACAACATATGGGGAACATGAAAAACTTGTAAAAAAAGAAAACTAACTCATCAAGAAATTGTTAACCATGGAATTAACTACAAAAAATGTTGAATCCCTCAAAACATGGTGCAAAACATCAACCACACCACCTCCACACCACAAGGAAGATAAATGCATCTCTAGACCACTATATTTGACCTCGAATACACCATATAAAATCCTATGTTCAAACACTAACTACTGTACATTTCTGAACAAAATGAATGATGAAGGAAACCCTAATGGAAAAGGAATAAAAAATAAATAATCACAAACCTTGGAAAATATTGATGAAATCACCACAAATACACTAGTATCTAAATTTTCCAACAGCCCACCATTCAAGGGAGATTCAAACATGGATTAAAAGATAATTCAGGAACTGTAATGGGTGAAAAGAGTGATAAATGAAGGATTCATGAAATAATCAATTTATCTCTTCAAATCTGAAAGATTTGAGAAATTCAAACTCATTTAATCCTAATTCGCGATGAAAATAAGCTCCAAAGAGAGGGAGAGGAGAGCATGGGGTAAATGGGGTATGATGGCTTGTGGGATAGTTGGAATCTCAAAAAATTTTAAATATTGAAAGAAAAAATTAACGAATTAATAAATATGTTTAAGGTAGTAAATGGGCTATTAGGCAGGACAAATCCCTTGAATAAAAACATATATCCACCATTATTATTGATTCATAAATGGTCCAAATTGTTATGGTGGTCTTAATACATCAGTGGATGACAAGTAAGAATTGGAATGGATAAAAAACATTAAACCTAAAAGAGTTATAATGGAATCAATTTTTTTTAAATCTGGAATTGGGCTTGCGGTCTGGCAGAATTCATTAAAACTCACCCATTCCTCCATAAAAACATTGGAAACCCCCAAAACAAAGAAAGAATGGAAATTAAATGAAATTATCCATCAAAATAATTCATGTATGTCACATATATAATAAAAAATATTAGTTGAAAGAGTAAAATTTAACTAAATTTTAATGTATTATATTTATAAATAAAAATATAGATCTCAATGGAGGTTTTTCATACAACACATTGACATTATTTTCACCTGGGTTTTTTATAATAATATTTATAAAATAGATGTATTTCCAATGTAGTTAATAATATATCCATGTTCCATAATGTTGCTAGAAAACATTGAAACATAAAACGACAAATACATTATTGAAAATAATGGGGAGGAGAAATAATACTTAAATTAGTTCCATCATTGAAACTAGTCATATGTTGAATAGTTAGGAATATGTATATACAAACACCGGCTTAGGTTCACCATATTCCATCCTTTCAGTGATTTTTTGATGCTATAATGAAGGAGTATTTTGGTTTATGAATTAAATTTGCATTGTTAAGGCATGAAAAATAAGTTATTGACTGTAAAAAATGTTCAATATGGGGAATTCAAACACCCCTTCTATGCTATATAATGTTGAGTCACCATTCCACAGATGTAGCCCCAACACAATGTGGTTCCCTCTTTACCCATGGGATTCCCTGAACTCCTTCAGACCACCCGCCACGACGTCCCATTGACAATGCCTAACAGACTAAATGGGAGGGATAAGGTTATTACTATAACCACCCATACTCGAGAAACCTGTCAGGGATCCCAATTAACCACACCTACCAGGCCACATATGGGGAATATTGAAATGATTGTCACTGACCTTTCTCAAATGACATACCATGACTCACAGTAAACATTCCCTACCACCACTATCAACCTTTGTACCTACCACGGTGCCCCATCAACAATGGATAATAGGATAGTCACCTTCATGAACTTTCATGATACCCCATCCACAATGCCTACTAAGGAAGACTGGGAGAATATAGAAATGAAAATCACTCTCCTTTCTTAGGCATCCTACATGATGCCCCATCGACAATCCCTACAATCGTCACAACCCATTCATATATGATATTACAAGATGCCCAATTTAAAACTACTACCACTATCACCAAACTGCGTCATCTCCCATTCCTAGACGATCTACCATGATTCCCAATCAACAACACCCACCACTATCAGTTCCCTGTCTCAAATGATATTCCCTATTTCCCCATCGAAAATGCATACCATGATATATGGAAGAAGATGGATATAATGGTCGGTTCCCCACAGAGTGTAATTCCCCACACAAGAAGCAAACCATTGTTATGGAGGTTATTGGAAAGAAAGCTCTCAACCCTTCTTATCATTCACCACTATTGACAATGAAACACATAACTTATATTAGTATAAATGGATGAATCCAAAATTTAAATGACTAATAAAGTATCAGAAAAAAAGATGCATGATTAATGGCTCCCTGCCTCCAAAAATGCATCACTGGACAACCAATTTCAAATGATTAGTTATTAAACAAGAAATCCTATAATATATATTAATGTATCTTTCCCATAGAGATTAAAAAATTAATTTATCGTTATATGGTATATTTATCAATCATGTTATATTTAATTTTGTTATTAATTTAATACTAATTGATAATTATTATTCAATTTAATTAATCCATTTAATTTGAAATTTTACCCATTAGAAATTACCTAATTTTTATATTCATTTTACATTGATTCTAATCATGAAATATTTCGCGTAGCTTCTAAATAACTCTAATAAAAGTTTTCCCTTTTTCTATGGATTTTTCTAACATTGATAAATGTCCTACCATTATGAGAAATCAAAATTGGGGTTTTTAAATGATACATTGAATAAGGTAAATATATATATATATACATTATTATATATTATAAAAAAATATATTTATATTTAAAAAAGTATATATATGTAAATAAAATATATATATATATGATTTCTATAAAATTTAATATAAAGGAATTCTATATTTCTAATTTTAAATTAAAAAATGAATCAAATTAAAATTAGTCGATGGAAATGTAGTATAGTATATTCATAAATTATTTTTGAAATAATGTTATATAATTAATATAAAATGATTTGTAAATATCTTATTAAAACAGTTATATGATATAAAAATTCATATAATTATTTAAAAATGTGATTCGTATTTGAATTTTTATATTTATATTCAAATTCAATAATTTAATAATAAATTGTATATGAATTTGTATCTGTCTGTTTGTATGTGTGTGTTTTTTATGTCGTGGTTCTGTTTGCATCAGTTGTGTTGTGTGGTGTTGTGTTTGTGTTTATCTAAGTTAACTATTTGTATGTTTGAATATGTAAATGTTCATAGGCATATATGTAATTGTATTTCTTTGTTTTACATATGTGTAAATGCTCAGGTATGTGTATGTATAATGCATAAATAGGTATACATATATATATACTTGTGTATTTGTAGATGTATGTGTATGTTGTAACACCCCAAGTTTCCATGGTACGCTTATCATTGAATAATATAGTAGCATGTGTTGTACGCAACTTCAAGTTCTAAAACACACCATATCAAATAAAACTAACAGTTCCAAAGTGGTTATGAATAGTATTAACTGCATTTTGAACTTTATAAAATCCTTATAATTTTAAAATCCACATTATTAGTTTATTAGCCATAATTTAAGAACAAATTCATTTTCTTCAAATAAAAGAAATAGTTTTTTTAAAAAATTAATTTTTACTGACTTTTAATGGTGAACAATTTTTTAATAAAACATTTTAAAAATTTATATATTAAATTTGAAAAAATAAAATTATTCTTTAGAATCTGGAAATAATAATTTAGTTTAGAATGTTCTTTGGTACATTTATGATAACATTCATATTTTGATGAATAGTTAAAATTACATAAGTTTAATTAAATACAAATATTTTAATCGAAATAATTATTAGTGATAAATTTTTAATTTGAGTTGTTTTAAAATTTATTTAGAAAATATTTTTACAATTTAATAAAATTTATGTCATTTGTCGTAATTTCACATTTAAACCGGTCATAAACAAGTGTCATTCTTTTGATAGTTTTTATTTCTTTAAAACACGCCTTTTGTTTTGACAGCAGAAATTAACATTTAAAATTTTTTAATCCACTTCTGTGATTTGAATTTGGAAAAATGGATTCCATATTTGGAATTAGGCTATCCAAGTTTTTTAAATAGGTGACTATTATTTCTAGACATTTTGATTAATTACTTTGGTAAATATTTTATTTACCATGGTTAAAGGGGAAATCCAGTAAATAAGGGTAAAAAAATAATATTATTATAATAATAAATTACCCTAAATCATGTACTAGACCTATTGGTTGATAAATTTCAGACCATGGCCATCATTGGGACGATTTTGGGACCCCATGGATCCACTTGTATGTGATAATGACACATAATATTAATTAAGTTAAAGTAAATACAAAAATGAAATAAGCATATATATTTTAGAAAGTCAATTTTTACGTAGGGTTATATATGTTATATTTATGACTATAAATATTCATTATGAAGTTAAAAAGATTTAATACATAATGGTATTTTATTTATAATTTTTATACATTGAATAATTACATTTATTTATGACACAATAATGATGGAGAATTTTCCTTATTAGTGATAGAATCAAATAATTAGTATAATAAATTTTAAAATATATATAATTTGATAGTATTGATGACATCAAAAAACATTATTTGTCAATATTACATGTTATTATTTCTTAAATTAATTCTGTTCGAATTAATAATGTTGTTAAGACTTTAACAGAAATCAATTATTAAATAGTTTAAAATTTGACATAAAGGAATTTTTAAAACAAATATTATATTATTAGTTGATATTCTATTCCTAAAAATATATGGATTGGACAAAGTACTTATATAATGATATGTGTATTACTAATGAACCACTTGTGGGTATCATGAATGTTTATAGTTGGTTTATTAACTATATAATATAAATATACAATGAGACATGGTAAATGTAAAACTATTTAACTAATAGTTAAATAAAAAAGATAAAGTTGATATAGTGACCCAAACCTGTCTAAATCCTATTGGTTGAGTATTTTTCGACCTATACCCACCTTAAGCATTAAATAATCTACTTTTTAGACATTATAAAATGAATATTATTTTATTATAAAATAATATTTCTAGCTTTTCCTAATGTACCCCTCACCCCTCATATAAAAGGTCACTCCCCCTTCTCAATAATTCAAACCTTCATATCCTTTTGAAGCATAAATACCCTGAATATATATTCTCTCAACATACCTCAAGTCATCTTAGAGGACATAGTTTGATTAGGAAGCCATCCTATAGAGCCCATTTGATCAAATCAATAAGATGAATTAGAAGAAGAGGTATTTTTTTCACCACCCTCTTTCAAGTTCCTTTCTACTTCAACTTCTTCTTTCATTATTATTTCCATTAGAAAATAATAACTCCAGTATTTCTTATATACTATTATGTTATTATAAATATGTTACAATCATATTCAGTGTTATATCAATCCTTTTAATGACATGTCACCATAAGTGCGTATGTATGGCATACTGTCTCCACATCATGGTGTAATTGTTATTCAAAACATTATTATTTGGATGGGTATGAAAATGATGTGTAATTGATGTAAATAATAAATATATCATGATAGTTATCCTTTATATATGATATGACATCCAATTATATATTATTTTAATATCAAAAACTGTTATTGTAGCCTGTGCGTACGTACAGACTACTGTCTCCACAAACGCGATGTGATTCATTCCCGATCCTATCCATTCAAGAATAATTTCAAATTGATGGTTAGAAATGATTTTTTATTACTTTATTTAATTCATCATATAAATAAGATACAACCTATCCATAACAACTATGACTTATGTAAAAAAACGTATAAAAGAAAACAAGTAAGTTAACACCCAAAACAATGATAATAATAAGATATTATTAACAAAGAAATTTTAAAAGATAATATATGTTATCATATTAATGTTTATGATTCTTGTATAATTTAATAAAAACTATTTCACCATTATATAGGAGGTTATACTACCCTCAACCGAGGAAAAGTACAATGTAAGGGTTAATTCTTCAAACTCATTATTACCTGAGATTGTTTATTGGTAAGTATTTAATTGGAAATTTTTATAATCCATGTCCATTATTCCTAAAAATGATTTCAAAATGAATATTATAAGGATTTTTGAAAGGTAATATTTATCAAGATCATAATTTTAAATGTTTTAAAGATTTATCTTTGTAAATCATTACAACTAATTTACATGTTTTAAAAATGATTTCAAGGATTTATTTATAAGGAAATGAATGTTTTTAAATGATAATTATTTTCAAAAGTTTCAAATTGGTATGTGACACTTTGAATCAAATTTCACATTTAAATTACTTCCTTTATAAATGTGTGACTTTTCAACGATTTAAAAAAAGATATATTTCTCTCAAATAGTTTTGATTTTATCCATCTCAACATCCTTTGATGGATTTTAAGCTTATTTGAAGTTGATTTATTATGATACAAAACTTCCATATAGTGTTGATGGTTTTGTGATATGTTTGACTATGGATGTGTTATTTTTATACCATTCATTTTTATGGTGAAAGTATTAACATTTCATATGTTAGTTTTAATAAGAATGTTTATGTTATGAAAAACCTGTTCATATGAGAAATGCATTGGACTTATTAAATGATGGTTGGAGCCCGCTATAGCCCCTTAATGCATCAGTAGGTCTCATGAGAAAGACTAGTGTCTTGGCATAATCCCACTAAAAATTCTTATTTTTTGTCTTGGAGAATGGCCTTGACTATGTGGTTATGATATTCTAGATTTATGCATTCCCTCATTATGAAAGTGGTTATTGATATTGCATTTTATTATTCAACTAGTAGAATATCAATGTGAATAAGTAAATGGAATTATTTCATTTTATAGTTTCCATATTATGCTGAATATCAAGTTTAAAAGGATTTTGTTTTAGTTATACATTGCCCTAAATGTTTATGTATATTTATGAATGTTTCTGCTATATTGTTATCCTTACTGAGCATATGAGCTCACCCCATTAATTGTTTTATTTTTTCCGGGACGTGAAGAAGTAATTTATTAATGACCCCGTTGGGATATTATGAGGGGATATGAAGGTGAGATGTTGTTGTAGTTTTTTTCACATTACGATATAATGTAAGACTTATGAATATATCTAGTGTTTGAAAGGATACTAAACTAATTGGTCATTCAAGAGTTGATATTTTTTTATCATGCCAATGTTATGAAATAATGCACTGAATCTTGGTACCTGGGGTCGAAGCATTATAGTTGGTATTAGAATTTGTTTAGTACAAAACATGGAATCTAGATTTAGATAAACTCTGATTAGAGCACATAACCCTAAGATAGACTTTGATAATTAGTATAGAATAACCTAGTAGAATTTTGGTATTGTAGAAATTTTGTGAGTATTATGAGAAATAATTCCTTGTCTGGATACGAGTAGTTAGAGGCGGCTCTGGAACATATGTACCTAGGGGAAATACATAAAAACAGTGCATTCAACTATACTTGAATGGGAACTAGTGCACGAAAATAGGCCTTGCTGCATTGTTGGTTACGACACAATCAGGGGATATGCTTAGGATAATTCTCATTTTCTTTACAAACCATTATAAAGGGTTTATGAGTATATACATCCTCAAAGAAAACAATTTTATGATTATGGATTGTATCAATAAACTGTTGAATTTATGTTATGTGTTATAAAATTATGGAATTATGTATTGTGAATCTTAAAGTAATCAAGTTTATTCCATTGTTTAGAAATGGCACCCAGTTGATGGAATGAGACGTCCAACAACAGGCATGATCCAATGAGTAAGAAGGATCCAATATTTCATGGTGTTAATGAAGAATTTAGAAAGAAAATAGTCTCCCGCGTATGATCATCATATGAAGAAATACAATCATGTGTTAACAAGATATGTAAATAATTTTCTAATTCCATTGGATTTGAAGGCAATCCAAAGAAGAAAATATTGTAGAGGGAATGATGAATTAAGTGAATAAGGGAATGAAGGATTTTTCCATATGTGAAAAATGTGGAAAGAATCACTTTGGTAAATGCTTGAAGGGAATGAGAGTTTGTTATATGTGTGGAGAAAAAGGACACCCAGTATGTGATTTCAAGGGTAAGAAAAAGGTTTCAAATGTAAAATGCATCATTCGAAAGGTTTTGGGACACTACACGAATAAATGTTCTAGTCAGTCGAGTATACTGCAAATGAAGCTATTGGATAATAATCAAGATATAATGCTACCTTAGATGAAGAGGAATAGATAGTGTTCCTATGTTGTTACTAATTAATTATTTCATTTTAGTGTTGTATCAACACTATACTGGTTATATGAATTATGGAGATAAATAAGGATTGTGCTGCAGTACTATTTTATTGAGGATTGGAGATTATATGGTTCTAAGAAATGTGAGTTAATAATAAGCTACAATTTTTGAAAAAATACATGGTTGATGGAAATGTAATCCTTAATATGGTCCTGATAACAAGGTAGTTATTTTGGAATAAGATATTGCTGATTTTGATAAATTATATAGTATATTCTTGGCTTCCTTAAAACTGATTAATAGTTTGTTTATTTCATAATTGTTTGAATATTCAATATTTTTAGATATAAGGAATATTTACAGTATTATATAGAGGATAAGGGTGCATTAATGTAACAAATAAAGTTTTATTTTAATTCATGTTGTTACTATGTTTTAATAGAATACATGAGGAATGTATTTGCATGTTATTACCGGGCAAAAATGATCTTCATTATGTTTACCATCCTTATAAAATTTTGACTGTGAGTTTGGAAAGAAGTATTTTGGATAAGCATTAAGGTTTTAATGGAATATATTTGACATTGGATACTACTGTTATGTTTAAGGAATTTCTATTGATTTTTTTTATTATTATAAAAATGACAACCTGGAGGTCCGGAGACAGCCCGTTACTTCCGGTAAGGAAGTGATACTAGAACCCGCAACCGAAGGTCGACAAGGGTGCATCAACTTCAACTGGACTATGTGAGGTCCTAGATTGGATAATGAAGTTTTATTTAAAGGTCTTATAGATTAATTATAAATTCATTTTTTGGAACCCTATACGATTAGGATAAATATAATATTGTTATGTTCTATTATTGTCTAGAGTGAAAGATGGTTTTGTGGTAGAATTAGTTAACAGATGTAACACTACTTGTCAATTATATTTTTTTCTCTTATTTTATGAAGAAATTAATTATTAAAATTTAGGGAAGGGATATTAAAACCATAAATGTTTTATCATATTACCTTATGTTTTTTTGAACTAATGATATTTTATATCATCATAGATTGATGGCTTTGAGGCCCTCAATTTTAAACATGTTTTTGATTGATGACCTCAATCACTCCCTATAAATATTTAAATTTTTCCTCAAATTATGTCTCTCTAATATCCACCAATGATCTCCAAATTGAGATCATAATATTTAGGTGACATTTCATTTCCCTTTTCATATAATTAAGATTAAATTTTATTAACCCAAATTCCGATGTGGGTATTCCCACATAGATATTTTTTATTTTCAACTTTTTATTTTTGAAGAAAAATTTCAAATTGAGAGAACGAAATTTATTGAAGGTGGGTAGAATGTAACACCCCAAGCTTCAACGGTACAATTCTCTTTGTATAATACAGTTGTGATTGTTGTACGAAACTTCGAGTTCTAACACACATCATAACTAATCAAACTAGCTATTCAAAAGCGGTTATGAATAGTATTAACTAAATATTGATCTTTATATAATCCTTATAATTTAAGAATCCATATTTTGAGATTCTTAGACATAATTTAAGAAAAAATTCATTTTTTTCAAATAAAAGAAGTATTTATCAAAAAATTAATTTTTACCGAGTTTTAATGGTGAACCCTTTTTAAATCCAACTTCTGAAACAGTTAAATATTCAATTTGACAAAATAAAATTACTATTTATAATCAAGAAATAATAATTTAGTTTCAATAAATTTTTGGTGGTTTTCTGATAATTTTCATATTTTGATGAATAATGAAAATTACAAAATTTTAACTAAAAACATCATTGTTAATCAAAATAATTAATAGTGATAAATTATGAATTTTAGTGGTTTTCAAGTATATTTATAATATATTTTTACCATTAAATACAATGATGGTCATTGTACGTAATCTTACATTTAAACCTTAAATAAAAAATTGTCAATCTTTTGATAGTTATTAGTTCATTAAAACAAACTTTTTGTTTTGACAGTGAAAATTAATATTAAATTAATTTTATCCACTCCGGTGTTTTAAATTTTGAAAAATGGATTCCAAAATTGAAATCGGTATTTCCAAATTGTGTTAATAGTTAAAACTTATTTTTAGACATTTTGAATAATTACTTCGTTAAATATTATATTTACCATGGCTAAAGGGTAAATCTGGTAAATAAGTTTAAAAAAATAATATCTAAATAATTATAAACTACCCTAAATGTGTCCTAACCCTATTGGTTGGTACATTTCCGACCATGGGAATCATTGGGAAGATTTTGGGACCCCATGGATCTACTTGTATGCGATAATGACACTATATATTAATTAAGTTAAAGTAAATACAAAAATTTCATAAGAATATATCATTTAGGAAAAAAACATTAAATTGGGTTATGTATGCTATATTTTCGACTATAAATATTATTTAAGAATATAAAAGTATTTTATACATAATGATATTTTATTTATAATTTTTAGACATTGAATAAATTAATTAATTTATGACACAATAATGATCCAGTATTTTCTTTATTAATGAAATAATCAAATTATTAGTATTATAAATGTTAAAATAAATATTATTTGAAAGTATTTATGACACACAAAAATTTTAATGGTTATCATGACTTGTTTGGATTTCTTAAATGAATTTGGTTAAAATTTATAATATTTTTAAGACTTTGAAAAGAAATTAATTATTAAATAGTGTCAAAATTGACATAAAGGAGTTTTTAAAATAAATATTATATTATTAATTGATATTATATGCCTAAAAATTTAAGGTTTGACCAAATGAATTATATAATTATAGGTGTATTGTTAATGAACCACATTGTTGTCTCCTGGATGTTTTTAGTAATTTTATTAACTATATAATATTAATATACAAAGAGACATTTTAAATGTCATACTATTTAACTAAGAGTTAAATCAAGATGATAAAGTTAATTTATTAACCCAAACCTGTCTAAAATAAATTTTTTGAGTGGTGTTCGACCTATATGCACCTTAAAATCAAAAGGAAGAACCCGAAGAAGAGGTAATGTTTTCACCACCCTCTTTCAAGTTTCTTTCATCTTCAACTTCTTTTTTCTTTGTTATTTCCATTTTAAAATAATAACTCTAGTATCTTCTATATACTGTGATGATATTATAAATATGTTACAACCATATTCAGTATTCTATCCATCCTTTTAATGACATGTCACCATACGTGCATATGAACGGCTTACCGTCTCCACGTTGTGGTGTATTTGTTATTCAATACATTATTATTTTTATGGTTATTATAATAAGGTGTAATTGATGTATATAATAATTATAACATGATAATTATTCTGTATTTATTATATACCATCGAATTATAAATTATATTAATACCAAAGGAGTGATTTTATCGCTCGTGCGTACATACAGACAACCGTCTCCACGAAAGAGATGAGATTCATTCCCCATCATATCCATTCAAGAATAATATTAATTTTATGGTTAAAAATAAATTTTAAGGACTTTATATCATTGTGTATATGAATAAAATACAACCTATCCATATCAAACACGACTTATGTAACAAAACATATAAAAGAAAACGAGTAAGTTAACACCCGAAACGACAATAATAATAATTTTTATTAACAGATCCATGTTAAAAGATCATATATGATACACATTCATGTATACGATTCCATTATAATTTAATAACAACTATTTCACCATTATAATAGAGGTGAAACTACCCTCAACCAAGTAAATGTACAAGGTAAGGGTCAATTGCTCAATCTCATTATTATCCGGGATTGTTTATCTATAAGTATTTTTTTGGAAATTTTTATCATCCAGGTCTATTTTTCATAAAAATTATTTCAAAATGAATATTTGAAGGATTTGTGAAATGTAATCTTTATCAATATCATAATTTTAAATTTTTTAATGATTAATATTTCTAAATCTTCTTAAATAATGACCTTGTTTTCTTAATGAATTTAAGGAGTTGTTTATATGGAATCGAATGTTTTGAAATGATATTTCTATTAAAAAGTTTAAAATTGGTATGGGAAAATTTGATTAATCATTTTCAATTAAATTAATTCATTTATAAATTTTTGACATTTCAATGTTTTCAAAAAAAGAGATATTTCTCTCAAATAGTTTTGATTTCATATATGTCAACATCCTTTGATGAATTTTAAGCTTATTTGAAGTTGATTTATTATGATACAAAATGTCCATATTGTACTGATGGTTTTGTGATATGTATGACTATTGATGTGTTATTTTTATACCATTCATGGTTTATGGAGAAATTATTTCCATTTCGTAAGCTAGATTTAATACGAATGTTTATGTTATGTTTAAACCTGTTCATATGAGTAATGCATTGGAATTAATAAGTAATGGGTGGAGCCTGCTATAGTTCCTCGATGCATTAGTAGGTCTCAATAGATAAACTAATGTCTTCGAATAATCCATTGACAAATTCGTATTCTTAGTATTGGCACAAGGCCTTGACTATGTGGTTGTGATAGTCTAACATTATGCATCCAATCATTCTGAAAGTGGTTATTGATATTGAATGTTATTATTCGACTAGTACAATATCCATGTGAATAAATAAATGGAATTATTTCATTTAATATTTTCCATATTATGTTGAAATTCATTTTTAAAAGTCTTTTTTTAGTTATACATTGCCTTAAATGTTTATGTTTATTTATGAATGTTTCTGTTATATTTTTTTCCTTACTGAGCATCTAAGCTCACAACTTTCACGGTTTTCTTTTTCCAGGGATGTGAAGAAGTATTTTATGAATGACCTATAAGGATTGTATGAGGGGATATGAAGACATGATGGTTATGTAGTTTTTTTCACAATATGATGTAATGTATGAATTATGAATATATCTAATGTTTCCAAGGCTAATAAACAATTCGGTCTTTCGAGACTTGATCTTTTGTGATCTTGCCAATGTTATGAAATAATGCACCAACTCTGGGTAATTGAGGTTGGGTCATTACATATGTTATGTGTATGAATTTATAAATTAGTATTTTATGTATTAGTATGTACACATATGTATGTGTGAGTTTTTGTGCATGTGTGTGTTTTTTAGGTTCATGTGAATGTGCATGCATATGTATGTGTATATGTATGAATACATGAATGTATCCATCTCTATGTTTATGTATTTGTGCATGTATGTATATGTGTATGTACGTCTGTATGTTTATGTACATGTGTATAAGAATTCTTTTGTGTATATTTGTATGTTAATAACTATCTATTTGTAATATTTAAAATAATATATTAATTTTTAAATAATATTAATTGGATTTTTTTAATATATTAAATTATGATATTATTTTATACATGATAAAGAATGTATATATTTAATAAAATAATAAAAGTTTTACAATTGTTAAAAATTACAAAGGTTAATGACATATTATATTAACTATATGCAATTAATACAGTTCATAATTAAACAATTAGAAATAATAATAATATTTATTTATTTAATTTTTTGCAATTTTGTATTTTTTAAAATGATGTAATTAATGTTAAGAATGAAATTCTTTAAATTTTATTAAATATCATTCATTTTATTTATCCATATTTAATATTATTTTTTAGTTTTTTTTATTTTTCATAATTTTTATTTATCAATATTTTGAAATATTATCAATTTTTAAATTTTATAAAAATATATATAATATGATAAAATATTTTAAATATGTTTGAATTTTTTATTATTAATATTTATTCATTTATATTTATTTTATTTATATATTTTTTATATGTTTGAAATCCATATAATTGATTATTATAAGGCCATCTGTATCCCAAACATTTTTCCTTCAAATTGAACCACAACGTATGCCATCTATAAATGAATTTATTTGTTCATATAAAAATATTTAAATTATTGTGATTTGATTCAAGATTACAAGTAATGACATATGGGGCCATTGATGATCATGATCTGAGTTTTGACATTGTATGCCATCGAATGACGGTGAGTGTGGGATGAGAGTATCGTTGCATGAATTACTACAGGTCTCGAGCGTCAGGTTTTATGAATGAAAGTGACCAATTGGGATAAAATTATTTTTGATGTATAATGGGATAAAACTATTAATCACTAAATTTGTAGGAATAGCATGATTTTTTGACCCAATAGAGATGGCAGTGACAATCCATCGCTTGATGTGGATTCACGCTGTAGTAGTGTCTGTGTTGTAGGTGTCGAGAGACAACATTGGATTCACGTTCAATGAGTCTATGTTTCTTGGAGAGAAAATATTGTGGTAAACATTGTTGACAGTTGACTATGATAAACAAACACCCAATTGGCGGCGAGGGTGGTGGTCCGTCAGATGTTTATGGAAACAAACCATGATGTTTTTGCTAGGTAAAGAAGCACAAAGAATTTTCAGAGCCTATCCATCATTTTTCTATCAGGGAGGCCCAATTTATTGTTATAAATCCCATAGATATTAATGATAATGGTGGGGAGTAGTGTCTATGGTAGTCTGGGCATATGTTGTGAGGGTCTTAGAGCCAATATCTATAAAAAATATGGTCTATTGGACTATTGAATATATGTGGGTTATCCATGGGGTGGGGGCTTTGGCCAGACCATTATCATGTGGGAGAGGTGTTTGTGTGTTTTAGTGTATTTTTACAAAATATTATCTAATATATATATATATATATCATCTATTTATTTACTCTTATGTGTACGGGTTTTCTTCTTCTTTAAGGAATGTAAAGTCTACATTCTATATGGGTAGATGGAGATTAATTACATAGGCCACAGGTCTATGTCTAAGGGACCAAAGAACATGGCCTGAAGGCTCGGTGCATCATGATGCTTACATCATCCAAACAATGTCACCAGGCCTGCGTCATGCCTACATCACTGCATGCTCGCATCATGCACATTTCACTACCTTCATGAGTAAGTACATGTAACATAAATACCTCAAGGAGCATGTTATGATTCAAACACGAACTTTTCTGTATGTTTAATTGATGTAATTAATATTATAAAATCACTTTTTTATATTCTAACTTTTTAAATTTTTTTATTCATTTTTAATATGATTCCATATAATATTAATTATTCATTTGTAATATATAATAATTCTAATATTTTTTTTGACTTTATTCATTTTTTAATATTTATTTGTACATAAATATTTATAAATTTTATATATTATAAAAATTATTTTTATTTATATTATTGAAATATATATATTTCATTTTTTAAGGTCTAAAGAGTTAAAATTATTTTAAATATATAAAACTGATGTAATTAAATAAATAAGTTATGATTTACTACAATTTTTTAATTTGTTTACAATTAATTCAATTAATATGTAAATTTTACATAATTATTTTTTTAGTTATAAAATTTTAAACTTTTTTTTTAATTTATAAGAATAATTATCATTCATTTTATTTATTATGTTGAAATATTTTGAAAATGATTGAAATCTATATAACTAATTTATTTAAATCTATTTTAAAATATTTTCATTAATTTCTATACATGATCGAAGTTCATGTAATTAATCTCAAAATTCCATTTTTGTTCTTATTTATTATATTTTAATATTTTAACTATGTATTCATATTCATTTAAATAATTTATTTAATTAAAAAACATGATACATTTTTTAAAATTTTTTGTGTCAATACATTTTTAATTATACAATTTTTTTTCATTTTTGATTATCATGAATTTAGGATTGTATAAAAAATAATAACATTAATTGTTATTTATTTTTTTAAGAATTAAATAATTTCTAATAGATATTTAATTAATAATTTTTTATTTTATTTTAAATACTTTCTATCATCTCTAAAATGAAAAATGGTCATAAAACTGATATATATTTGCACAATATTATTTGTGCTAATATATATAGGTTTTTTCCACTACAATTTTAGCACTGATAATGATAGGTTTTATGAGCACAAAATTTAGCATTCATAAATCTTATCTTTTTTAGAAGTTAAAAATTTCACGCTGATAATACTGATATTTATTATCACTTTTTTTAAATCACTAACAATCCATTATAGGGCATATAAATTAACACTAATGGAAGACATTTGATTTCCACATTCACGCTCTCATGGAGAATTATACCTCTTTTTCCACTCCCCCACAAACTTCTTTGATTATTGAAACCATTCAAAACCTAATGTACATGAGTTATTTTCCTAAATTTCCTTGTAGTTTATTTGTTATGCCTCACAAAAAAAAATTCCTTAGTGATTTGTTTAGGGTTGTCAAATTCCATACTCCATGATTCATACATGGTTTGTAATGCTAATTTTTTATGGATCCATTTTGTAATGTGATATAATATTTTGTGAGTATTGTTGAATGATCCAATAAGATAGTCTGGATGAATCACTCACATAGTATAATAAGGACCATTCAATAACAACCTATTATACAAAATTTACCAATAATTTAAAATAAAGTGAATTCCACTACAATTATGAATTTCAAATTTAATGTAATTTGATGAATTTTAATATTCCATATTTTGATTTCTTATATAATTATTTAAATTAAAAGAGAATTATAATATTATTTTTCAGCTGATGTAACATCAAAACACATTCTTGATTCTCCAACTAGATATACATAATGGTTATTATCTCTTAATGTTTTCCCATACCATGGAGTTGGGATAGGGGTAATAAAAACTCTCATTTCCGTTGTGTCTTAATGGTTAGTTTTTTTTCTAATTTAATTTATTTGGATGTTAAAGACAATATCTTTCAGCGGAATGTTTACAGATGAATTCCAACTATTTACCATCTCTTCATTTCCAGTGGTAGATTTTTTTCTCTAGGTACACCCTTTATGAATGAAAATATATTTTATATCATACTAAAATATTTGAAAAAGCATCAAGGTAATTGGTTTTTTATTCTAAATCCTTGAATTTCATCAACTCAGTTGACAATAAACTAAAAAAGGATGATCATTTTCAAAAAAAGTATTCTAGTGGTAGATAAATATAATAAATATATTATGATACCCATAATTTTATTTTTCAAATTAAAAGAGTGTCTCTCTCATGCATCTTGGACAAGTTAGATATAAAAAATTAGGGATGGGATTTGAATTGAATTTAAATACTATAGAAATATGAACATATAATGTATGTCACTCAACCAATTAAAATTAATAATATGTATTTATTTAATCTATATTACAATGTGATTGACCAAATTTACGCTCATGTTTCCATGTTCTTGTGGGGTATGAATGATGGAAGAAAGGTTCATTAATTTTCCTGGGATAATCTATGAAACCATAAACCTTGTGGTGGTATAGGATATCTAAACATGAGCATGATAACATTGGTATTTTAGAACATCACGGTTGACTGTTGATTCACATACATGGATACCTATGCACTCAGATCATTGAATATAAATATTAACTCAATACGGGATTTTCTGACATAGTCCATAACCCCCACCATATATTTTAATAGAGATTCCATTGTGGATCAGTTGTTCTTCATTGATGGAGAATCACTGAAAGATCATATACAGAGCCAAAGTAACGATCTAGAGGGTCCAAATGGATTGTTTATAAACGTGGGATGATGGAAACATCCCTAGACATTTCTAATTGGGTGGAAGCCACTATTTTCCCCATTTTTAATGATGTTAATAAAGAATGGTGATCTAATTAATAGGATATATGGTTCATAGAAAGGGATTCACGGGATAGTCTGAGTATTCCATGAACAAATGATATGGAAAATGAAAAACATGGATTAACTAATTAATTTTTTGTAATCTATGTGGTTAAATATAGGTATACATTGTCCCTTAAAATAAATGTAACAGAAAAATAATGATTATTAGAAACACATATGGCACATAGAGTTCATTCCCAATGTCAGAAAATTCTTCTAGAATGATTGCATGGGAATAGTCCAATTAAATTAGTTCCAGATGTTAAGACATATTATAGAGGATAAGTTCATACCCATCCTCATAATTGATGTCTAACCTCATATACATGAAATTTTCTTCCATCAAGGGTCCAAGAAAATCTAACATGTATAGGTTAAAAAAGCACATAGGATTGTGGATATGGTGAATGGTTTTGAATCGATATTCTCAAAGTTCAATGATTTGATCCACATATATAAAGCACACTTCATCTATTTTATATCATGGTTCATATGAGTTATATGATATGGCATAGTTTTTAGCAAGATTTATAAACCTGAATCCTTATCAGTCAAGTGGACATTATCATGGATTGATATATGGAAGTGTAAAGAGATTCGACTAGATGACTACTTCTCATCTTCTCTCTTATATAAATGGATACCCCACAATAAATTGTGATTAAATTTAATGTGGATGCAGTTATCTTCGAGAGGGTTTCTATTGGACTGGGTATTATGGTACACGATCTTATTTATTGAATTATCATAACATTCAATATTTCTGTCCATTATATTTGGGATCCACTAGTAGCTGAAGACCATTCATTATTAACTAGATTGATGTTACTCATTTATAGAAGATATAAAAAATCCTTTATTGAATTATACTATATTGTAATTATTAATGGTATTAATGCATCATATAGTTGTCTTTAGTCCATAATCATACATTTTATAATGGTTCAATCCATTTTAAACAATACTAGATAATGTACCTATACCAATGATCCTATACCAATTGTTTTGTTGAAACTGTTGGTATAAGTACCATAAAAAGACCACATAACAATGATTTGGCCAAAGTTTTTGGAACTATACTTTTTGTTAAAAAGTATTATTTCTAGGTCCATTATACCAACATATGCTGCTATTGGTTGGATTTTTTTCTCATATGGGATGAATCATATATTGATGAATTGTAATACCATGGTGTATATATGTGTTGATTTTTTAAAATTCATACTAGGTATATCATTTCATTTGTATGAAAACCATAACATGAACCAATACCAATGTTTTTGGAATATCTATTGTTATATGTCCCTGATACACCTATAGTTATAAACAAACTGTTTTCATATCATTATTAAAATGACACTATATAAATAGTTGTTTGAAAAACAAATTGTTATATGTGATTGGTATTCCAATGGTTTGGATAAAACCATCGGTATAAAATACATATAAGGAACCTATTCAAATAGTTTTTTCAAAACCATCAGTAAAGGTCAAAAAATTCAAAATTAATATAATAACAATTTATAAAAACATTTGTATAGGACTATCCCAATGGTTTTCCAATCTTTTGTTATATGATTTAATATTTTTTATGATTTCTATTAACAAATACCATTGAATACATAAAAACATACATCTATATATACATAAACATATTTATCGTAAAATTATTTAAAAAAAACATAGTATCTTAGTTGTTAGGTGTTTGAAATACAAATTATAGGTGAAATGATGAAAACCAATAAGGGTTTTTTAATTACCCACACCAATAATTTTGAAAACTATTTTTATAGGTAATTCATATTACATATACCAATTGTTTGTAAACTATTTTTATAGCCCATCAATACTATCAGTTTCAGAAAACCATTTGTATACATCTATATTGATGACCGACAATGCAACAGTTCCCCAAACCATTGGTATATCATATAACAATGGTTTTTGTTCATACACCAACGATTCTAGACCATTAATATAGGCTTTTTTACAATAGTTTATCTTATTATTTTATTTTTAGTTGTAATTTATTAAATGAGATGGTATTAGGGTGGCTTATTTGATATTGGATTTTTGTCAATAAAGAGTGACACTTGTTTCATTTTATGACATTCCTCGATGGTTGATATCTTATATAATTTTTGTTTATTGTTCCTTTTTTAAAATTCAATTTTTTAAAAGAAATTCATTTTTTAGAAATGAAATTTGAAAATAAAATTTCATTCTAAAAAGTTTCTACTACATTTTAAATTAATGTGTAAAAAAATTTGATGTATTCAAGTAAGAATTACAATTATTGTATTATCATCACTTGAATTCCTTTACCTTATAAAACCAGGTTAGTAAATTCCCACTCATGATGATGCTTCACCATGTATACTCCGTTGAGGATTCCTTCATCATTCATACTATCCTAGGATCCACTTATTATGTTTGTAATTATGTTTAATGTGTTCCATATGATGTCCTCATTGATTTAATTGTCAATGATATTGGATTTTATGTCATCATTTTGGCCTTTTTTATTTTAAATTATCAGTTCATCCTGTTTGAGGACAGACCATTTTATTCATTATACCTAATGAATTTCATGAGTCTCGTTAAATTTATGGTTATCATGGCTTTATTATTGACCTCTATCAACTTTTTCATCATCAGATAAAATATCATATGCATCTCATAAGTATCTTATCACTAAATCACCACTTGGACTACCATTTACCATGTGAAGAAATGTATATACGTAAACTCCTCCCAATTTCATTACTACCAACCTTAAAATCTACATAAACTATCATTGATATCATTATTATTCAATTGATGAAAATTTAATTATATTATTTTTAATATTATTGACATCACACATTTCAATTTTTGATTATTTATAAAACTAGAAGACAATATATATACACAGAATTTATCCCTTATTAATGTAGAATTTTTTTTTAAGGAGCACAAATAATTCGTTATGAATTACCATTATGAATTATAATCAATACATTCTATTTTTTATATGTTTTAGTAAATATTAATATCATTTACTCATATAGGATTGATATGAATAAAAAAATAAGGATGATAATCATATGAAAATGGATTATGAGGATGAGGTTCATTAAATTTGACAATGACCATGAATATAGCACGTATAAAATACATTTCCTATGTTTAAAATGGTATTATTAAATTATAATTATTCAGTATTTGTGGGATGAACAATTGATCTATCCAATAATAGATCAATTTTATAAATGTGATATTAACCAAAGGTAAAATGGAATATAGCTAGTGATTGTGATAACAATGTTTTTTATGGATAATAAGATATGATTAGGAGTGTGAAAAATGGTAATGAATAAATGGATTATATGATTATACATTTTCTGATAGATAATACCATATTGTGTAAAAGACAAATACAATTGATGATTAACATCATGATCACCAAAAAATGTTTTATATATTAAAGTATTGTTCCAAGTCGCCAATGTATACTTGTCGTACTAAATATAAATCATTATAATCCTTACATCCGTTATATACTGTATGTTTTCAAAATATATGAATTGACACCACCATTACAAAACTGCAAAATATTGGGTTAAAAGAGGTTCTCCATTAAAAGGCATTAAAATTGAATTTTTTGGAAAATAATTATTTTATGTGAAAAAATTAATTTGTTCTTATATTATGACAATAAAATACATAATATGGATGTTAAAAATATATACAATATATAAAATTCAAATTTCAGTTAGTATTATTCCTAATCGCTTTTTGAACAATTAGTTTAGTTAGTCATGGTGAGCTCAAACTCGATGTTCTGTATTGTGCAAGCTATTGTTTTACATTAATGAGATAACAAACTATGAAATCCTGAGGTGTTACATATGAACTCAATTTTAAATTTAGGTTACTCATGATCAATTTTTTTCACTGAAGGGAGTCTTTTGGGTGAATGTTTTTCTCAAATTTATATATTTTATCTACATTCCATGTCAATTGAATTGTGGTATACTCAATTCTGTATAGATTCCTAATCATTATATTTATTTAGAATTTCCATAAAATAGTAATATGAATTTATTAATAAATCATATATCAAGATACACAATACAATGGACATTTTTTCAGTGATTCATAGTATTATAAAAATAGTACACAATCATTAAGACAGTCACGTGTTGTTTCATAAATCATATCCATTGAATGTATAATTATTTTAGTAAAATATTTTTGTGGAGGAAGATTTTTATATACTAGTAACATATCATTTATGAGTGAAAGATGTTTTGTAAAGATGGTGTCAACCCAAACCTTGCCAAAATTTAATATATATCTCTTTAGTATTGTTTAAAATTTTGGATATTTAGTACAACTAGTATACATTGGTGACTTTTCACAAAAATTTATCTTCTAAAAAAATTTTGGGTGATCGTGAAGTTAATATTCAATTGTATATTTCAATTCCTCAATATGATATTTTCAATCCCCAAACCTATAATCAAATCATCAATATGGTTATTATCGTTGTTAAAAATTGTTTTCATATCATATTATTCACAAAACCAAATGTTATCCTTGTCAATAGGTATATTCCATTTTTTCCTATGTTTACTCCCACAATTATAAAATTCTTCTATCCCAATTTATATAAACTATTCTTACAAATAGTGTATCATAATTATTCTTTAATAACAATAATTTAAACAGAAAAAAAAATTTATAAGTGTTATATGCACGATCTTTTGCAAATTTTAAAATTTCCACCCACACACTCATTTTTTATATGATTAGAATCCCTCAATATTGTTTCTTATTAATAAAATTTAATTAATAAATCAAAATATTTAATAAAATAAATAAACAATAAGAATTTATGGAAATATGAACCAGAAAGGTTGTTCTTAAGATACTATTTATTCAACATAAATCAATTTTTCTATGATAATAAGGGATAAATTATTTGTATTGGAATTTTTTTGTAGTGTTGGAAATCATTGAAAAATGAATGTGTGAAATCTATATTGTTACAAATAATATAATTAAAGTTCAATCTATTATAAAAGAGCTCAAGGATGGTTTCTATAAATTTTCTAGGTCAGAGTAAAGATATAGGGAGGAATTTATGTTTATACATTTCATCACTTGGTACATGGTAGACCTAGTGGTGTTTCAATGATTGGATACTTAGGAACTGATGGTGAAAATTTATCAGATTATTGAAATGCTAATATGGACAAATATCCTGGCCTTGAAAACCTTAAATTTATTGAACAAATTGTAATTAATTGGTTATAAAGAATAAAATTTTGGTTTTTATCAATATAATGTACCGATAATGATAACTGATATTAGGTAAAAATGATGACATAAAAAATCCAATTGTTATCATAAAGAATTTCATGGGGACAATATAAAAAACAAATTAAAAGAAAGACCCAATTACTAATTAGATGTAAGAATTGGATGGATGTGGAAGAAAACCATAATGTGGTCAGTAGGTGGAGGAATCTACTAAGAGTGAAAATATAAAGACCCCATCATATGAGGGAAAAGAATTTAGGTGATGATAATAACATAATTTTAATTTTTTTGGAAACTCAAAATCATTTGGACATATTCATTTTCTATGAACATGAAATTATTTCCTATGTGGAACTAGTAGAAAAAAATAATATTTCTAATTCGTAATATTTTTTTTATGAAAATAATATTTTAACAATCGAATATATGTTACAATATTATATGTGATGTAGAACATTGAGGTATGCCATCCTACCAAAATATAGGATGTCTTGAGAGACTAGAAGAGGTAATCAAATGAGCCACCCTATTACCATATATTTTAATAAGGAAGAATGAACAAGAAAATAAGGGTATGGAAAATTATAAAAAAAGTCTACAACAATTGTATGGAGTTGTTTGAATAAGACCAAAAACAATTGGAATATGATATTCAAATGGTATGGGGGCTTATGGCTTGTCTGTCATTGTTATAGTTCGATAAAAATGGTTTTGAGAAACCATTGGTATAGTTGGGATATGCCTATTTTTTCATACTATTTTGAAATGTAATATGAAATATCTATAAAAATAGTTTGTAAAACCATTGATATATGTAATTTATAAAACCTCTTGAGGGTCTTGATCCCCACACCTCTGATTTATATTTCAGACACCTAACCACTAAGATATAATTTTCTTTGTAAAAATAAAATGATAAATATTTATATGTATTTTGGGATGTTTTTTTATTCAGTGTTATTTGATAAAAGTATTCATTAAAAATATGAAAATCAATACCCACTGTTTGGAAAACAATGGGTATTGACCAATAACAATGGTTTTACAAACCACTGATATATGTATTTTGAATTTTTGGTCTATTATCAATGGTTTTTGGAAGCACCATCTGTATAGGTTCATTGAATGTAAGTTTAACGACTGGTTTTATCAAAACCATCTATATAACAATCAGATATTTTAATTGTTTTTGAAAAATCATTTGTATAATTCCATTTTATTAAAGACATGTCAATAGTTTGTACAAAACCATGAGAATATCTATGACATATAGCAACAAATTATCTAAAACCATTATCACGGGGTCTAATAATGGTTTTAATACAAATAGTTTTTGGCCAAACTGATCCTATAGGATTGTTTTATTGAAAATAAACAGATTGTTACAACAAAAGTGTTGGTATATTTAGATTTTTATAGGTCTAATTTCTAGTATTGTTGAAAAATGACTAAACATTCCTAACCATTAATCCAATGGACTTTAGACCACACTATGATTCATTAATACCATAAATACTGATATTGAAATATGATTCCATGACGGATATTTTCCATCCTTACTCAAGGGAAAACATCAATCAAGTGAATAATGTATCTCTTTTAGCCACTATTAGATCCAATAATATTAGACAGAAATCATTCATGATGTGAAAATGTATCCCAGATGATCACATACCACAAGACCCAGTCCAAAATAAACTGTCCCAAATATAGATGAATCCATATAAATTCTAAACACATTAAATTTTGGGGGCTCCAGTTACAGAAGAGAGAAAATGTGAACCAGTTATCAGGTTGTATTTCATTACACTTCAAAATCTCCTTCTAGGATACAACATACATGATAAATATTGCTCATGTTTTGAAATATTTTTAAAAAATACATCATATATTTTCCACAATGATATCCATTTCATAGCACAAAGGGAATATATTATATCTGTGGGTACGAAAAATGTCCACATTGATAATCGAGAATAAACGATTCACCATCTCCACAATCTTATCTGCATTCGGGTTCTATGCATGTTAGCTGCTCCAAGCCCCTTGATAGTAGAATATTCTAAGTATATGAGTATCTGGTTCACTAAAGAGGAATGGTATAAAATTATCCTTTTAATATGTTTTACATTGAGGAAATACATTAAATAAATTATTCCCTTAATATCTTTAAATAAGAACGTTTAGACCCTGGGCAGGACATCACAGAACAATAAGCATTTCCAGAAAACATCAGATTCTATTAATTGTATTCATTGGGAAAATGTACACCAATAATTTCCCTCTTGGAATTATAAACATTAATTATTAGAACATAGTTTGTCCTAGTCTATATTTTGTTTCATGGAATACTGATAATATACCTCTTTTCTATTTCATTGAACCATACTTTCTATTTATTAGAACACCATCCATTATTAAAATAATTAAAATATGTGAAAATAGGGGCTTCATGTCAATCAGATCCTCCATGGGATAACATCATCAATTCACATTTATAAAAAATCATCGAGACCCTATAGGTCCTGACTTTTGATCAATACCTAGCCCCCCACCCTACACGATTCACATTTGATGGTTAATACACAATCCTCATAGGCATCTCAAAAAATAATTACATTGGGGGACAAGGGAAACATAAAAAAAACCATATGGGAGTAATATATTGTTTCCATGATGCAATTGCACAGGGAATAAGGGATATAAATCTGGTTCCAAAATTTTTTTCTAAAAGAGAAATGATTATCTTTTTCATGTATTTATGTCCCTTACCACCCCATGTTTTGTGGATGAAAATATAATCCAAATGATAATTAATGAACTATTATCCCATCATTCATACACAATTAGAACATGACAATGTGGGACTGAAACATTCCAATCACAAAGTCAAATATAATTTATAAATACATAATATTTATTTGAATCGATTGATTGACATCAATTATAAGTTCATCCTTCCATACTTTAGAGACCATAAAAAAATTGAATCCCATAATTTTTTCATCTAACATGTCCATAATGCTCTATTGAACAACTATCATAGTTTGATCATGAATTCTAGGGATCCAAATATAATTATTATGTTTATCATCCACCTAAATACCCAATATTCGACATATTTTATCATTTCTACAAGCAGTCTCAACCGAGCTGATGGAAATTTCTGATTTGGAATATTTAATTGATTGTATGGTGTATTTCTCATATTTTTTGGATAACCTAGAAAATATATATGAATTATTAATGATATTTCATTGAGAAAAACAAATCTACCATTGCAAAATAGGATATGAGAAATTTTTTGACAATTTTTGTAATCCATCCCACAATGAAATATGATGCCTTTAAACATCATTAAAATTTTATTATAATAAACACTATCCATAAAGACATAAAGGAAATGGGTATGTGGTTCCCTCTATCGGACCCCATGGTTTCAGGGATCCCATCAAAAATTTTATCATTGATATTGATCATAATGAATACTTAAGAATATTTTATTGAAAGTTACATCAATTGAATAATAATAATATAATTCTCTATTGATTTTAATAATTATGTATGGAATTAGAATTTGGAATTTTTATTTATATGAATAATAATGAATCAGAAATTATTTATTGATGTTTAATGTATTATATTTTTAATTATTGATACAACTTGGATGAGTAGGTTGTTATTGATTGGTACTTATAATATATTCATGGGATTCAGCTAGGCTCACTCATGAAATCATTCAACAATTTTTTTAGAAGAGTAAACCATTTTACCAAATGGTGGCATAAGAAGTTATGTTTACAAACCATGTTTGAATCATAGAGGAAGGAATTTCATAATCATGAACTTCTCAATAAAATCCATTTTTTTGCAATTCATAATAAAAAATAGGTATAGGTAATTTTATGATATTAACTCACATACCATGGTTATTGAGACATTTGATAATCTAGGATGTATGAGGGGGAGTGACATAAGAGGTGGAATTCCATTAGAGAAATTCAATTGGGAAATGAAAAAAGATCCCAATGTGTTGAATTTTTGTGACCAAAAAGTGTTTATTATCAAATTCCAAATATTTCTGATAAATATGAGTTTTATTTGGGTGAAATTAAGAACTTCAAAAAAAGATAGGTTTTATCATTGCGAAGTTATGCACCGATGAAAGCTATATTTATATGTACTAAAATTATATCAAATATATCCTTTATATATCATAAATAATATTATATCCCTGATATATATATATGTTTTATAAGTACCATTCATTTTAGAGTTGATAATACTATTTAAAATAATATAAAAATATATTAAGTGAATATATATTAAAAATTAATTATTTATTAAACACTGAATAATAAATAACCTTATTAATTAATATAAAATATTAAATGCACAGTGATATGAAATGTCTGAATTTGAATAATAAAAAATCAATAAACTTAGAAAGTATTAAAAAATGTATATGTTTTATTAATTATATAAATTATTAAATGAAAAATAAATTAATGTATATTATAATAAATATTAAGACGTAGTGAATGTATCAAAACATAGTAAATTCTTAAAAAAAATTAAATTAGTATGATTAATTACAAGAGTTGGGAACACATAAAATTAATTGATGAAAAAATTAAATAATTCATTTAAATAAATTCATTATATAGATTTCAAACAGTATAAAAATATTACAACTTTATAAATAAAATTTAATGTGAATTGATAATATAAATTAAGAACATGCTACGAATATTAAAATATAGTAAATAACTATGTAAAATTTGTAAGATTAATTTAATTTATTGTAATCACATAAAAATGTACAGAATCATAAAAAATGTATTTAAATCAATAAATTATATAAGTTTCCAAAAAAATATAAGGAATTAGACATTAATAAATTCCAGGGAATAACTATTAATCATATAAATATAAAACATGTTTACAATATTAAAACTTATTAAATAATTTTCTATAAATAAATATTAAAAATGAATTAAATACAAAAATATTAAAAACTGTTAAATAATATAAAAGTTAATTTAATATCAACTAAATTTTTAAAAAAAATGAATAAATAAAATTGAATAAGTTAAAAAATATTAAAATGTCAACATGGATGATTAATTAAATCAATTACATATACAAAAAACAAATGATAGAATTCATGCATTCCCCTTTGGGATATACATCACATGAGGTTACTTAGGATGGCATTGACATGGGAATGATGTGGGAAGGTGGTGATGCAGGCATGATATATGCTTATTGATGAAGATAGGATGATGCAAGCATAAAATTACAACATGTATTCAGCCATGTTCATGGGCCCCATGGATACATATACACCAATACACACAAACACACCACACCCATCAGCCACTAGGTAGGGCATATCCTTACAAGGGATAACCCACCTATATTCAACTGGCCCGAAGACCTCCCTTTCTATTGATATTGGCTCTAATAACCTTACATCTTATTCCCAAATCACCATGGCCCATATGGACCAACATTATTGTGCCAAACTATAAGATTTATCACAACCGATTGGGCCTCCCATACAAACCAATTATAGATAACTATTTACCATGCCTTGTGACTCTGTTATCTCGTTGAACATCACGACTGATTTTTAGTCATGACCATCATACCACCACCCTCACCGTTAATTTAGTTTTTTTATCTCCTTCACCAATCAAGAGATACTACAACCACCTCACCTCTCTGAGATTCAGAGACACATCGACCTTGCATCTAAAGCTGTCTCCAAACTCCGAAAACTCCGACACATTATTCTTTGTATAGAAATAACATTTTAAAGAGAAAAAACACATCATGTCCTTCATAAATTTAAATCATAGACTAATAAAC
This sequence comes from Viscum album, assembly GCA_963277665.1. Classification (NCBI taxonomy): domain Eukaryota; kingdom Viridiplantae; phylum Streptophyta; class Magnoliopsida; order Santalales; family Viscaceae; genus Viscum; species Viscum album. Next base: position 695,734,481 of record OY728152.1, read on the forward strand.
ATAAATAGATCAAATAACGAATAAATATATTTATGTGGAGAAAAAAGTGTACATTAGTGCATCTACATTATTTTTTACATTGTTGATAATTTTTTTTCTACGATAATTTTTTCTCATTATATAGAAAAAATGGTTAAATAAAAAACAATAATCGATGATTTAATATCATAATGATGTTCACGAAAACTAACTACATAATTATTATGTAAAAATGATAACAAAATTAACTACATATCTTAAGTGAAATGATGTGAAAAGTTAATAAAGAAGTTATCAAATGTATCCTCTTCATGATGTCTGCAAACATTATGAAAAAATGTTTGTTGGGAATTCATTTCATTTAAATAATTTTATTTATTTTATATATGTTTGTTTATATAGAATTTTTAGTACTAAAAAATATAAAAATGGATTAATAATTATTTTAAATGAAATTTTAATTATCTTTGAAAATAACTCATTGTGGATTATAGTTTGTTGATGGAATAAAATATCATTACAAAATTTTCAAATGTAATACCCAAAATCATTTCAATTAGTTTTTTACATTTTGAAATTTCATTTCCATATATTTGACTATATAAATATAAATTTCACCTATTAGAGGAGAATGTGTGATTCCTTCTTCCAAACTCGAATCAAATTATTCCATTCAATATCAGTATTTATATTTTGTGGATATAAATATATGATTGTGTAGAAACATATTATTTGATGAATTTTTTAACCTAACTGAGAGTGTACCATGTTCACAAATGGGAAAACAATGAGTTCCTATAATACTATTTCAACACAACTATACATTTATTAAATGTACTGATGTGACATTTTCTCTTTTGCAAGAGCCACCCCAGCAGTTTTATCACAGTTAATTGTGATGGGATATTTACATCTACGTATCACATCCATAACCAAAACGAAGCATTACATCCATACTACTTCATTATCAACCTCAAAAATGGTGATTTCCTCAGACTCTACAATAGAATCTGCGACCACACATTTCTTTTATCTCTTCTATATCATTGCTACTCTAACAAAAGTGAAGATGTATCCAGTATACCTCATCTGGTATTCATGATACATCTAGAAACTTTCATTTTCATATACTCTAATGACTAGTTCCTCATATCCTCCATAAACTAGGAATATATCCTCCATACAACTCAGATACTTAAGGATAGTCTTGACTGACCTCCAATGACTATCACCTGGGTCAACATTATATTTGCCTACCAAAATCAATGCATATAGGGCTTACAGGCTAGTAAAATTCATGGAATACATGGATAACAAAATCATTGATGCATATGGTGTCCTTGACATTATCTTTATTTCCTAACGTCTATCAGAAATAATTTTCATTGAAAGATTATTTCCATGTGATTATAGAAACAATCTCCTCTAGGATTTTTCAATACAAAATTTCTTCAGTATCATATCAATGTATGTACGTTGACATTGACCCTGAATTCACATATATATATTAAGATGGATCGTGATCGCAAGAATATATGTTGCCAAATCAATGTCCTTCATGGAAGAATCTTTGATTCACCCCCTCCTTGAGAGACTATAAGACTGATATCTAATTTCCAAAAAGTAATATGTCATCAACATAAAAAATTTGGAAATTGACTGCATTCCCACTAAACTATTTGTAGAAACATGGCTCACCTTCTTTATTGATAAAACCATATTTTATTATGGATTCATCAAAATGAATGTTACATGAACTGGATGCATCCATTTATATATAAATAGAGTTTTCTAACTTTCATTCATTATTGGAAACCATTGGAGTAATAAACACATCAGGATGTCTCATGTAGACATCTTTATGTAGGATCACATTAAGGATCCCTATTTTGACGTCGATTTTAAAAATCTGAGAGTGATGTAAAGCAGCAATGTCCAATGGAATTCTGATGGATTTCAGCATGGAAACTGGACAAAATGATTCATCATATTCAATGCCTTGACGCTAATAGAACCATTTTTCCACCATGCGTGCCATTTATTTACCAACATATCCTTCCATGCTGAGATTTTCTCATGGATAAAAATTTTCAACCAATAAGATTTACGTCAACTAGAGGATCTGCCATAATTCAGATATGGTTTTGCTACATGGGATCCATTTCTGAATTCATGGATTATTGCCACTTGGAAACATTTGTGCCACCAAACTCTTCCTTGTAGTTTGGAGGATAATTTTTATCAACTTATAATGAGTCACTATCCTTAGTAAATAGAAAATTATACCATTTAGGTTCTCTTACCTCTCTTGTACTCTTACACATCTCTTGTGTCTCTAGAACTATTCATTCTTCCATGAGGTTATGTGGAATCTATTCATGTACCAACTATTATGTACGTTTAGCCTCAAATTCGTTGAGGTCTATCTTGATCCCACTATGCCTTTTGGATATGTTCTCCATATCAAGGGATAAGGTGTGTCATTTCATTGTAACATTTTTTTCTGAGAGGTTGTATAGGTAATATACACGGGTTTCCTTGGGGTATCTTCTAAAGGATCACTTTGTGCCTTGGGGGGTGCAAGTTTGTTACATGAATAGGAATTAACTCATGCATCACTTCCCCACACATGTAAATTCAATTATATAGATTTATTTATACTCCAGATATCATATGGAATAACATTTATAAATTGTGTTGGTACATGGTTTAATATTTGTTCTGCAATTTGTAAGTATATCCTGAAAGAATGCTGAAAAACATGATTGGATAATCATTTATATCACCTTGTCCAATTGAGGTGATTCCTACTTTCGCTCACACTATTATACTAGGGTTTGTGTAGAGGAGTGAGTTGGGATACAATCCAAAAATCCTGTAAGTACTCAATGAAGTATTGAATAACATATAATCCACCTTGGTCTTAGGGAAGATTCTTAATCATGTTACCAAGATGGTACTCAACTTCATTGAATTATCCTTTAATCTTATCAAAAGAATATGACTTATACCTCATTATGTTTATATATCCATATCTACTAAAATCATCTATAAAAGTTATGAAGTATTTGTTACCTCCCATAGATTCAACTAGAAAAGTTCCACACACATCTGTTTGAACCAATTCTAAAAGTTATGTAGTCCTTTAACCTTTCCCAATAAATGGTGATTTGGTCATTTTTTCATGTAAACATGCAACACATACCCCAAGTGGTTTTATTCTGAATGAATCTAAATATCCCACTTGATGTAACAACTCATTTACAGCATGATCATCCTAGTTGGAAACATGATGTCGTTTTCCCCAATAGGTACATCAACATGTTTGTCCCAATTAGATTCTCATAGATCTACCTCCCCATAGTCAATATTCCAAAATATACCTGTCAATTTTATTTGGATACATTTTTGATCTCCAAAAGCTATATCTGATACCCTATTTGTAGAAATAGATAGATTTCATTCGATAAAAAATGCAATTGAATATTCCCCATTCTTCTAATGTTAGGTGCATTTCTTCTTCCAATGGCCCATCTTGCCAAATTTGAAACATTCACAGAGAAATGGAACCCTTTTATTAATGATTTTTTAGTAGAATTGTTGAATATTTCAAGATATGAATTAATTTAACATGAATATATAAAATAGTAAATTTCAAGTGGTTGAAATTTTAAATTTAAGTGATAGATAAAATCAAATGATAATTAACCATTACTATTAAATTCATAATATAATTAATTATAACATCATAGTTAGATATACCATATTACATTACAAAAATTATTTTAATCCTTTAAGCAGTCATTTCCCTTATGAAATCAACATTTTATACTCTCGAAAACAATGTGCTTCATCCTCCATAGTTTTAAATGATTGGTTGGGTCCAAGTGAGTAATTTACAAGCACATCAATCCAAATGGGTTTTCTTATAGTGTGGGGAAATACCCACATGGTGGCGTAGACCATCACACCCATTCTCCCCCATCTGCAATGGTAGGAATTGTCAATGAGTTGATATGGTAGACTATCTGAAAAAGGTCATTAAGGGTGGTAGGATTTGTCTATGTGGCACCATGGTAAATCGTCTGAGAATGTGTGATGACGATGGGTGGGGATGGTGGTTGGAATTTTCGATGGGATGTTGTGGCATGTCATATGAGAAAGGGGAATGATGGTGTTAGGTGTTATCGATTGGGAATCATGGAAGGATGTATGAGAAAAAAAAGGTGATAACAATATCCTTCATAACCTATCTATCAGGGTAGGCATTATGGATGGGGCTCTATGACCTATCATGGAGATGACTGTCCTAGAAGGCATTGTTGATGGGGAATTGTGGTATGTACAAATGGGATTGAAGGAGATAGGTGATGTCAATGGGGTGTTGCGGTATGTTTTATGGTAATTTTTAGTCATAATTTTATCTTTCTTAACCATATCTTTCCTAGTAGTCATTGTGGATGGGGCACTGTGGATGGTTTTTTTTTTGAATTGGGGTTGATGTTCATGTCCATCATCCACCCATCATGCCAGTTAGGCATTGTCAGTGGGGTGACGTGGTAGGTCCTTTGAGAGAGGCGAGGCTAAACCATAAGGATACTGGGAAATATACAATGATTGGGCCTATGTCTGTGGAATGGTGATGCAAAATGATATAGCATAGATGTGGGGTTTGAAACCCTCATATAGCACATTTTTTAGGGACATTTCTTATTCTTCACACTCAACCAATGCATCTATCATTCATATACCAAAAAATGTTTCATTGTAGTCACATAAATTCAATGAAAGTATGGATTTCGGTAATCCTTGGCTTTTATTTGTGTATTTATATACATAACGAGTCCACATACCAACGTTGACTAATTTCAATGATGTCATTACTTTCAAAAAAAATTCCAACCCTTTTTTTACATAATTAATTTTTCATTTAATGATGCAATGTGTTTTTATATCATTAAATAACATTGGACTTTTTTTAATTATATTATAAATACATATATTCTTATTCATAAAACAATAAAATCAAATAGGAAAAGCATGTCTATGTTTGGTAAAAAAACATCCCATTACTTATAGATTTTTCAATTTAAATATAATTCATTAAAATTTAGTTAATATATAATAAATCAATTGTTATTTAAAAATATAAACATATTAAATTTTAAATCACTAATGATTAATAAATCAGTGATAAAATTTATTTATGATGCATTGAAAAATTATTTGAAATCAATTATATTTAATAAATCAACTATAATATTTATTAAAAATATAAATATATAATGTATTTTGTTATTAATTACAATACTAGTCAATCTCATATTATATAAATATACAATTTAAACTATTTAAATATAATCATACAATTTTTGACTAATTATATTAATAAATTATAATAAAATCACTTTAACAGCATAAAATACATATAATTAGTTTATAATATAATATAATTTAAAATTATAAAAATATTTATTATAATTCATAGTAGATATAATTAAGGAAAATTATATAAATATTATAAATTTTTAGTTATTTATCAATATAGTATAACAAATGAATTAAATATTTGATGCATTTTTATTTATAAATCAATACGATATAGTTACATTATAATATATTGATGTTAAAAGACGATATTTATTTGACTTATATATAAACTATTATATCATGAAATTAATATTTTATATTCAAATTTGATATTTTTTTATAAATACATTTTTTAGTGTTTTTATAACTACCTTAGTTAATATATATGTTGAAATCGTCACAAATGACCCAACCTAAAAAAACAAAAAACAAAATACATAAACAAAACAAAATATCAATTTGAAAAGAATTTTTTGGATTTTAATCAGATCTTAGATATATTGATTATGGTTGTGTGTGATATACCCTCTGATGTAGAGAGGGATTATGTTATATGAACAAGCCCTGATAATTCTTCTGGAAAATTATTGAGAGTGATGTATGATTCCACATTCGTACTTAGATATGGATGATTTATCAAATCATGAAAAAGATACAATATTCTACTCATTTTTGGTTTCATTGGGTTGTTTTTGTTAGGATTTCCTTGGTATAATAGTATATAATAGTCATTAGATGATTTTAGTCAGTGTTGATGGGTTTTGTGAGGGTTTTAGATGTATCAAAAGTGTATGATGGGTTAATTAATTTAATGTTTTTGTTGGATTTGATGAATCATTCAGAAATTTTTCCACACATTAAAGGAATAACTAAAAAAATCAACCATATATTGATATGGAAATGTCTATAACATAGAGAGGATATTCATCAGGTTAAATTTATTTTTATTTCCAATCATATCATAACAAATTTTAACATCATCTTAGGAACCATACTCAACATAGTAATTAATATAACATCAATCCTGACATATCCAATGTATCAATCTTCATGGTATAATGTATCATCATGGTTTATAAATTACATTACAATGCATGATTGATGATGTAAAATAATAAAATTCTTAATGTATAAGTATCATTACACGCATAAATGGATATCAATAAAAAAATTACACAATATAATGAGAAAAATCATATAGGATGGTTTATTATCATAATTTCCTATGTTGAATCCTATATTTTACACCACTCAGATGGATAAAGGGTAGATTATTAATGAGGTGAATGAAAATATAACATGTAGATTTTGAAGATTCCATTCATTCCTGAAAATAAATATGAAAAGTGAATTGGGGTGGGGGTATTGTAAATATCACTTTATTTTCCCTTTTAAGAGTTCCTCCAAAGATGGTCATCACCACATGGACTCTATTTATGTGTCACCACATAAATGATTAAAAAATTTACTATCATCATCAATGTATACTTTCTTCTGCATTAATCAATGGAAGCTTTTATATTTGACAACATATGGATCAATGGGATACATGGGTGGCATTATAGAACATTAATCAATGCATTCATATCATGGATGTGGAGAAAAAACATTCACAGAAATTTAACATCCCATTAATTTTAGATATTTAATAATCAATAAATCTTGTTATATTTATTTAAATATTTTCAGATATAAGACTAAATTATTATATTTTTCATAAGATCTCATTCCATATATGTCAAATATGGACAAAAATATTTTCCATATTCCTACAAATATACATAGGATGATGCGTGATTATTGGAATATCTAGCATCAGTCTCCCAAAAATGAAATATATATATACATATATATTTATAATATTTTTAAACATGTTACTAAAATATTAGATTCCTCATTTGAAGTAAATGAATTTTATTGTGTTTTTAAATATATAGAACATTAATTTTCATGTTGAAAGTGGAATTCTAGGTGCATTAAATGATCAACCCATATGTGTGGTTTGTGTAATTATGTTTATTTGGAGAATATATTATATCATATAGTACAATGCAGTTAAAAAATTTAAGAATAAAATAATGAAAAACATATCCTTGAAAATATATGTGAATATCGATTTGACAGTTTTATTTTATAAACAAATTCAGATATGTTGGATTGGGGTGATATTTTTTTATTGTTATCTTAATACACATTATTAATCTCATGGATGATTGACTGGAAAAAACAATTCATGTATTTCATAAAATACTTTTTTTACCCCCAAAAACACATGAAGAAATTTATTTTTAATCTTAAAATAAAGTGATATTAGACTAGATCACATACATGCTGACAATTTATTATTATAATGCCTTAATGTATTCTGATACTATTATCGGTAATTTACTTAATAATGATCTGATACATTCTATTGTAACACTCTATTTTTTACATCATTAATATAAGAATGAATTTATCACTTAACATGAGATTTGATGTCTGTGTAGAAATTTCTTATAATATATTTTACCAAAAATGAAAATATTAAAAGGATATTGGATCTTCTTACATGAAATGATAGAAAATATGCTGAATTTTTAAATTTTATCCATGGGAGAAATGGGGATAGTTGAACATTTAGAGGATTAAAAACACTCAGGTAATATTGTCGGTACGAATTGTTTGGTGAGATTTATTATATTTCATTAAAATTAATTTTGGGGATTCAGATAGTCCCATTAATAATCTAATATATGCTGCAATTCTCACATTTGTTTTCCATAATTATGAATATAAATCCATAGGGTCATTTTGTATTGATTTGAGAGAAAAGAAATATTATTATTCCAGAAATGTTGTTGTCTTGTGTAAAATAGAGGAATTAGTTGAAAGATTCTTTATACTTTAGACCTAAATCAATCCTCAATTACAAATATTATTATTTTCTAACAATGGGGGAAATTATTGAAAGATTGATCTATTCACGTTGAAATTCCATTTATTAATGTGACTTTATTTGATAATTCCACCCTTGTATAAGAATGGTGCTACTTGAAATTCGAGTGAGTTATGAATTTATTTAAGAATGTCTATATTTTTGAGAAAATATTATGAAAATGGAAGCATCATCATCAATAATATCATGGAATGGCATTTCATTACATAAAAAATTATTCTTAATGAGAATATATTAGGTTAATAATTCCCTTGATATTTTGGTGTTGTTTTATTAGGGATGGAGCATCACCAAACAAATCATTGACATGACATTAAATAATGATTATTACTATATAATATAAATTTGTTCATATGATGATGAAATCAAGTTTCTTGACACGGTAATGGGATTTTTTCAATACTATCATCTAGTTTTTGATCACTTGAAATCATTACCTTTCAAAAACATTTTTTCTATAGAACACATTTATTATTATTTTTAAATTCATTATTAATCATGGGTTATCTAACTTGGTTTTCATAATGATTTGGAATAAGAAATTATTGATGTTGAAATATGGTTATTTTTATGTAGGTTAATGTTTTTAATTGATCTTGAATTGCTACGCCTTAGTTAGGTGCTTGATGGATTTCCATTGGTCGATGATAGGTTATATTTGAACTACATAGTCTAATTTAAAAAATCAATTGATTAAAATTGGTGTGATAATTTACATTGAGTGTTCATTTACAATAAGAATAGAATATTTTTAGTGTTTCAGAACATTTTAGTAAAATTATTCACACAATGCGTCATATTGACGTGAAATTGATTCATACAACTTCAAGAATGTCTTATGAATCATTTTACTAAAGAATCGCAAAATTCAGTGTGTTTTAGATAGTTTTTTAGTGACTGAAAAAAATAACTATAATTTCATTTCTAATATAAAATCACACTCATCAAGTCTTACCGATCTCATCATATTTTTGATTGATGTGTGAACATTTCATATACATAATAAATGACTTATAGATAATTGTATTAAATTATTAAGAAAATATACCTATATTTTCTTGTTTTTTAGTTGTTGACAAATAATATTTACTTAAATATCAATTATAAACATAAAGAACAAAAAATTTTCATACTGATTAAATTGTTTTTCAGATTAAGGTGTGGATTGTTCTTACTTGTCACAAATGAAAAATGGGACATTCATCAAAATAAATTAAACAATTTGGATGTGTTTTCTCAATATTGAGTATGTCACATGCCTATTTATTAAAAATATCATTTTAAACTGAAAAAATAGATCTTTTTATTTATTAACTGATAACACACACAAACAAACATAAACAGGTCAAATAATGATGATATACTGTTACAAAGGCAACTAATAATACCTTAGTGAATCATTTTTATTGTAGACATTATAGACAATTTTTTTGTTCATTTTTCTCTATTAATATTGAAAAAATGGTAAAATAAAATAAAATTATCAACAAAAAGTTATTTAATCATGATATTTATAATAATTATTTATATAATTATCCTATAAAAATTTTATAGAAGATAACTAAATAATTATGGAAGATGATGAGAAAATTTACAAAAGAAATTATAAAATGTCACCTCTTCATGATGTCTTTATAAATTTTGACTCAATGCTTGCTGGCCATTCATTTATAAAAATATATATTAACTATTTTAAATAAATGTTACATGGAAATTATTTTTAGAAATGAAAAATACATAATTGGATATTCTTGTTTGTTGACAGAAAAGAAATTTCATAAATTTCCACATATATTATCCAAATTCCTTTCAATTAATTTTTTAATGCTTTAACAAATTTTTGATACAGTAATTTATCTTGAATTATGTTTTGAGATTGAAATATTTTTAAATATACCCCAATACTAACTACCTATAGATTTATATAGGCCTTTAGGGATTAAGGCCTTTCCATGTGGCATGATATTGATAAAATATAAAAACTACCGTATAATAATTATTTATAAATCCATAATATGAAAATCATAAAACTATTTTTAGTTGTATAATGTTTCATTATGTTTATTTAATATTCATAAAAATCATCACATGTGGTCGTTTGTAAGATCCTTTGTGGTGATTTGTTTTAACAAGGTTTTGTTTCTTATGAAAACTATATTTTTATAAAATAATGTAATTTTAAAATAGGTGAATGAAGTTTTGTAGTCATTTAATGATATTATTTTTGATACTTTTTGGAACATATGGATAATGATTATTTTTTAAATGGTGGTGATCAGATTCAACTGTGACACCATAAAATATGAAAATAAGTTCATTATATTCAATAGTGTATGAAACAACAAAAATTACAGAAAATTTTAAAACACATTGAGACGTTATGATATGATTAGTTTTTAATATATTATATCTGTTCAAAAACATTCACTACATGCAACAATGAGTATATCTTGAGTAACATGTAACACCCTTTTTAGATTGCATTACATGCAACATCGAGTTTAAACGAAAAATGATATATTTTTAATATATTATTATTCAATATAATAGGTATAACCATTCCATTAAAATTTCATGTATCAATATTAATGATTTTTTTATAATAATGGTTATATTTTGAGTATAAATAGAATAATAATCATTATAATGATAATGCAATTTTTACTAAAAACAATTTTTCCTAAAAGATCATTTAATCAGGATTTGTACATATAATTTAAAATTAAATATTACAAATATTGGGAAATTTATTTGAATAAATTTTAAAATTATAAAATTGGAATACAAAATTATAGGAGGGTGAGTATATTTTATAATATTTATGGAATGTTTCATTTTATGATGAATATTGAAATATTTTATTTTATTAAAAGATGTGTTTTTTGATTGATTTATATCTAATGATTAATTATATTTTAAATCTATAGTAAATTTAAATTTGTTTTCTAATATAAAATTTAATTCAATTTAGGTAATTTTAATAATATTTATTATGAATTTTTATACAAACATTTTATACTTTGGAATACGTTTTAATTAAACCCATGTTTTTGCATCACATCAACGTGATTAATTATTTATTAAATTCTTCCACATCTAATAATATAATTTTGAAAAACGGATTCTATATTTGGAATAAAAATAATTTATATTTTTAATATTGTAACATTGTTTGTTTTTTATCAAAATGTGAATACAATACAGTAAAAATTAATTGTCGCGGAAATGCTAAAAATTGATTCATCAGGGGATATTCATAGAATATAAGGTATAAAATGACCTACCAACAATTAAAACACCCATTATAGGAATATATATTTCAATTATCATTCCGATGTTAGAGAACGAATCATTTTTGAAACTTTTTTCATGAGAAAAATGTAGGTTTTGTTGAATATTTAGAAAATAATTTTCAATTATTCCACTCACATACGTTATAAAAGGTCACCCCCTATCCTCTATTAGTCATACCTAAAAATAAAAAGATTCATTTAATTCACACACAAATAAACTCCCAACTTCCATCTCATCATCGTAGAACTATTTTTTGACGTATAATGTCATCTTATAATAGATTTAGTGTAAACATAAGAATTATACCCGAACACGAGGTAATGTTTCTCAAAAATCATTTTTAATTTATTTTATCTCAAAAACTTTAAATCAACATTGGAATATAATTATATAAATAGAAAATTATCTCAAATATACTATAATTTATTTCTAATGTGGTCATGATCTAAAAAAGAATCTAATTCCATAAAATGGTTTATGAAATCGTGGTTCATGTGTACATCAGACTACTGCATCATAAGTGATGTCCTTCATTTTACCTTTGTATCCTCTATAGGTATTTTTTATGATATATTTATAGTATATATATTAAATTTATAACATTTTTATACCTCTATACTCATTATATTATATATATCTCCTTAACTCTTATCACGTAGGTGACACATTATTGTCTCTCAACATTACGACGGACTAACACCTCACGTAGTGACATGACTCCTCTTTATAAAATATTTACATAGAAGGTGATAATGATACTTTAAATGATTAAATTATATAAACATAATAATTATTTTAGTATAATACGACACATAATAACAACCCATTTACAGCAAGATCAACCTAGTTGGAATCTTTATGTGGAAGTCCCCAAAAAATTCAACAGAAATTCTGGCTCAATTAGATGCTCATAGATCTACCTCCCAATAGTCAATATTCCAAAATATAATTGTCAATTTTATATGGATACATATTTGATCTCCAAAAGATTTATCTTTTACACAATTTGTAGAAACAGATTGATTTCATTCGATAAAAAATGCACTTGAATCTTCCCCATTCTTCTCATGTTAGGTACATTTCTTCTTCCAATGGCCCTTCTTTCCAAATTTGAAACATGTATACAGAAATGGAACCCCTTTATTAGTGATTTTTTTGTAGTAGTGTTGAATATGTCATGATATGAATTATTGTAACCTGAATATATAAATTAAGTAATTTCAAATGGATGAAATTTTAAATTTAAAGGATTGATAAAATCAAATGATAATTAACCATTAATATTAAATTCAAAATATAATGAATAATAACATCATAGTTAAATATACTACATTACAATAAAAAATGGTTTATTCCTTTCAACAGTCATTTCAATTAAGGAATAATCATTTTATACTATCGAAAACAATGTGCTTCATCCTCCATAGTTTTAAATGATAGGTTGTGTCCAAGAGATTCGTTTCCAATCACCTCAATCACAATGGGTTTTATTCTAGTGTGGGGAAATACACACCTAGTGGCGGAGACTATCACACCCATTCTCTCCCATCTAGAATGGTAGGAATTGTCAATGAGTTGATATGGTAGACTATCTGAAAAATGTCATTAAGGGTGGTAGTTGTTGTATATAGGGATCCATAGCAGATTGTCTGAGAATGTGTGATGACGATGGGTGGGGATGGTGGATGAAATTGTCGATGGGAAGATGTTTCATTTCATATGAGAAATGGTAATGATGGTGTTTGGTGTTATAGATTAGGCATCGTGGAAGGTTGTATTAGAACAAAAAGGTGATGACCATATCCTTCATCCCCTATCTATCCAGGTAGGAATTGTAGATGGGGCTCCTTAACCTATCATAGAGGTGACTCTCCGAGTAGAAACTATTTATGGGGCACTATTGTAGGTAGAAATGGTTTTGAAGAAGATAGGTGATTTCAATGGGGTGTTGTTGTATGTTGTTTGGGAATTGTTAGTCATAATATTATCATTATTAACCATATCATTCATAGTAGGAATTGTGGATGGGGAACTGTGGATGATTTTTTCGGAATTGGGTTTGACGTTTATATCCATCATCCACCCATCTTGCCATTCAGGAATTATCAATGGGGTGACGAGGCAGGTCCTCTGAGAGAGGTGAAGGAAAACCACAACGATATTGGGAAATAGACTATGATTGGGCCTATGTCTATGGAATGTTGACACAAAATGATAAAGCATATATGTGGGGTATGAAGCCCTCATACATAACATTTTTTAGGGACCTTACTTAGTCTTCACACTCGACCAATTCATCATTCATTCATCTACCAAAAAATGGTTCATTGTAGGCACATAAATTCAATTAATGTATGGATTTCGGTAAACCATGGCTTTTATGTGTATATATATATACATAACGAGTCCACAAACCAGTGTTGACTAATTTCAAGGACGTCATTACATTCACATTTTTTTCCAACCCATTTTTTTACTTAATTTATTTTTCATTTAATATTACAATGAGTTTTTATATCATTAAATAACATCGGTCTATTTATTATTATATTATATATACATATATTTTTTTTTCATAAAACAATAAAAACATACATGAAAATCATGTCAATGTTTGGTACCCAAAACATCCCATAACTTATAGATTTTTCTATATAAATATAATTCATTAAAAATTAACTAATGTTTAATTAATCAATTATTTTTCATAAATATAAACATAATAAATTTTATATCACTTTGGATTCATAAATCAGTGATAATATTTAATTATGATGCAAATAAAACTTATTTGAAATAAATTATATTTAATAAATCAACTATAATATTTATTAAGAATATAAATATATAATGTATTTTATTATTAATTATAATACAAGTCAATCTCATATTATTTAAATATACAATTTAAACTATTTAAACATAATAATACAATGTGTAACTAATTATATTTATAAATTATAAACAAAACTTTTTAACAGCATTAAATAAATATAATTAGTTTATAATATAATATATTTTAAAATTATAAAAATATTTATTATAATTCATAGTCGATATAATTAAGGAATAATATATAAATATTATGAATTTATAGTAATATATGAATATAGTATAAAAAATGAAATAAATATGTGATGCATTTTTATTTATGAATGAATTCGTTATAGTTACATTATAATATATTGATGTTAAAAGATGATATGTATTTTACTTATATAAAAACTATTATATCATGAAATTAATATATTATATTCCAATTATGTATATTTTATATATATAGATTTTTTAGTGTTTTAAAAAATACCATTTTTAACAGATATGAGGAAATCCTCACAAATGACCCAAGTATAAAAAAACAAAAATCTAAATTCAAACACAAAACAAAATTTCAACTTGAAAAGGCTTTTTGTGATTTTAGTCAAATCGTAGATATATTGTTGGTGGTTGTGGGTGATGTATCCTATGATGCAGAGAGGATTTATGTTATACGTACTAGCCATGATAATTTTCCTAGTAAATGATTGAGAGTGATGTATGATTCCACATAGGTACTCAAATATGGATGATGTATCAAATCATGAACAAGATATAATATTATAGTTATTTTTGTATTCATTGTGTAGTTTTTGTTTGGATTATCTTTGTATAATGGTATATTATAGTCATTATATGATATTAGTTGGTGTTGATGGGTTTTATGAAGGTTTTAGATGTAACAAAAGCATCTGATGAGTGAATTACTTAAATGGTTTTGTCGAATTTGATGCATCATTCAGAAATTTTTCAACACCTTAATGGAATAACTAAAAAAATCAACCAAATATTGTTATAGAAAAGTCTATAACATAGATAATACATTCTTTTGGATAAATTTATTTTTATTATAAATCATATCATAAGAAATTATAATTCATAATAGGAACCATCATCAACATATTAATTAATAAAGAATCACTCTCGACATATCCAATGTATCAATCTTCATGGTAAACTCTATCATCATCGTTTATAAATTTCATTACAATATATGATTCATGATGGAAAATAATACAATTCTTAATGTATAAGTATCATTACACCCATCAATGGATATCAATATCAAAATGACACAAATTCGTGAGAAAAATCATATAGGATGGTTTATTACCATAATTTCGTATGTTGAATCCTATATTTTACACCACTTGATAGGATAGAGGGTTGATTATTATAGAGGTGAATTAAAATGTAACATGTAGATTTTGAAGTATCCATTCTTTCTTGAAAATATAAATGCAAATTGAATTGTTGTGGGGGAGTTTTAAATAGCACTTTATTTTCCCTTTTAAGAGTGCCTCCAAAGATGATCATCACCACATGGCCTCTATTACTATCTTACCACATAAATGAATAAATATTTTCCAATCATCATCAAAGTATATTTTCATCTCCATCAATCAATGTAAACAAGTCTATTTGACAACATCTAGATCAAATGGATACTTGTGTGGAATTACAGAACATTAATCAATGCATTCATATCATGGATGTGGAGACAAAACATTCAAACTCATTTATCATCCCATTAAGTTTAGATTTTTAATAATAAATAACTCTTCTTATATTTATTTTAATATTTTCAGATATAAGACTAAATTATTATATTTTTTATAATATCTCATTTCATCTATGTCAAATATGTATAAAAATATTTCCCATATTCCTAGTAATGTACATAGAATGATGCCTGATTATTGGAATATCTACCTTTAGATTCCCAAAAAAGAAATATATATATATATATATATATATATATATATTTATAAATTTTTTAAACATGTTTCTAAAATATTAGATTCCACATTTGAGGTAAATGAATTTGATTGTGTTTTTAATTATATAGAACATTATTTTTCATGTAGTGAGTGGAATTATAGGTGCATTAAATGATCAACACATACGTGAGGATTGTGTAATTATGTTTATTTGGAGCATATATTATATCATATAGTGCAATGGAGTTCAAATATTTATGTATCAAATAATGAAAAACATACCCTTGAAAATATATTTGAATATCGATTTGATAGTTTTATTTTATAGATAAAATGAAGATATGATGGATTGGGGTGATATTTTTTTATTTTTAGCTTAATAAACATTATTAATCTCATTGATGATTGAAAAGAAAAAACAATTCATGTATTTCATAAAATTGTATTTTTACCCCCATAAACACATGAAGAAATTTCTTTTTAATCTTAAAATTGGTTATCTTATACTAGATAACATACATGGTGATAATTTCTTATTATAATGCCATCATGTATTCTGATACTCTTATGGGTAGTTTACATAATAATGATCTGATACATTCTATTATAAGAACTCTATTTTTACATCATTAAAATAAGAAATAATTTATGACTTAACATGAGATTTGAAGTTTGTGTATCCAATTTACTATAGTAGATGTTCCCAAAAATGGAAATATTAAAAGGATATTGGTTATTCTTAGTTTAAAGGATAGAAAATGTGATGAAATTTTTAATTTTAGCCATGGGACAAGTGTGGATACATCAAACTTTGAGAGGATTAACAACACTCAGATAATATTGTTGGTATGATTAGTTTGGTGAGATTTATTATATTTCATTAAAATTAATTTTGGGGATTTAGATATTCCCATTAATAATCTAATATATTCTCAATTATCATAGTTTTTATCCAAAATTATTTATATGAATGCATTGGTTCTTTTGGTATTTATTTGTAAGAAAATAAATATTACTATTCCAGACATGTTTATATCTTTTGTAAAAAAGTGGAATTAGTTGAAGGACTATTTAAACAAAAGTCCTACTTCAATCCTAAATAACAAACATTTTTATGTTTCTCAAAATGGGGGAAATTATTGAAAGATTGATATATTCATGTTGAAATTACATTTATTATTGTGGCTTTCTTTGATAATTCCACCCTTTTATAAGAATGGTGTTACTTGAAATTCAAGTGAGTTATGAATTTATTTAAGAATTCCTGTATGTTTGAGGAAGTATTATGAAAATGGATGCCTCGTCATCATTAATATCATGAAATGACATTTCATTACATAAAAAATTGTGTTTGATGATAAGATCATAGGATAATAATTCCCTTGAGATTTTGGTGTTGTTTTATTATGGATGGAGCACCACCAAACAAATCGGTGACATGATATTCAATAATGATAATTACTATATAATAGAAATTTATTCATATGATGATGAAAATATGTTTATTGTCATTGTATTGGGATTTATTGAAAACTATCATCTAGTTTTTGATCATTTTAAATCATTACATTTCAAAAACATTTTTTCAATAAAAAAATAATTTCTTTAAAAATTCATTAATAATCATGGGTTATGTAATTATATTTTCATAATGATTCAGAATAAGAAATTATTGATGTTGAAATATGGATAGTTTTAATTAGGTTAATTTTTTTATTAGACATTGAATTGCTACTCATTAGGTAGGTGATTGATGGATTTCCATTGGTCGATGAGAGGTTATATTTTAACTACATAGTCTTATTATAAAATAAATTGATTTAAATTGGTGTGATAATTTACTTTGAGTATTCATTTACATGAATAATGGAATATTTTTAGTGTTAGAGAACATTTGAGTAAAATTATTCACACAATGCATCATATTTAAATGCAATTGATTTATACAACATCAAGATTGATTTATGAATCATTTTCCTAAAGAATCACTAAATTCAGAGTGTTTTAGATAGTTTTATAGTGAGTGAAAAAAAATTACAATAATATCATTTCTAATATTAAATAACACTCATAAAGTCTTACCGATCTCATCATATTTTCGATTGATGTGTGAACATTTCATATACATAAAAAATGACTTATCGATAACTGTATTAAATTACTAATAAAATATAACAATATTTTCTTGTTTTTTAGTTACTGACACATAATATTTACTTAAATATCAATTATAAACATAAATAACAAAATTTATTTAATACTGATTAAAACTTATGTCAGATTAAGGTGTGGATTGTTCTTACATGTCACAAATGAAAAATGGGTCATTGCTCAAAAGAAATTAAACAATTTGAATATGTTTTCTCAATACTAGGTATATCACATGACTATTTTTTTAAAAAAACCATTTTTAACTGAAAAAATAGATCTTTTTTTATTAACCGATAACACACGAAACCAATCATAAATAGGTCAAATAATGATGAAATACCATTACAAAGGAAGCTAATAGTATATTAGTGAATCATTTTTATTGTATACATTGTAGACACTTTTTTTGTTCATTTTCTCCCTTAATATAGCAAAAATGGTAATATAAAAAGAATTATCTAAAAAAGTTATTTAGTCATGATTGTTATTAAAATTATTTATATAAATATTCTATAAAAATTATATAGAAGTTACCTAATTAATTTAAGGAAAATTATGAGAAACTTTACTAATGAAATTATAAAATGTCACCTCTTCGTGATGTCTATATACATTTTGACCCAATTCGTGTTGGCCATTGATATCTAAAAATATATATTAACTATTTTAAATAAATGTAACATTGAAATTATTTTTAGAAATGAATATATATAACTAAATATTCATTAATTTTTTTTTTAAATGAAATTGTAATTATCATCAACAATACATAATTGGGGATTCCAGTTTGTTGATAGAATAAAATATTTTTCATAAATTTCCAAATATTTTACCCAAAATCCTTTCAATTAATTTTTTATTGTTTTTGAAAAAAATTTGATACAGTATTTTATTTTCATTTATGTTTTGAGGGTGACATATTTTTAAATACACCCTAATACTTTTCTACTTATAGATGTAGATTGGCCTCTAGAGATTAAGAACATTCCATGTGGCATGATTTTGATGAAATATAAAAACTACCATATAATAATTATTTATTAATACATAATATTAAAATTATAAAATTATTTTTCATTGTATAATGTTTCATTAAGATTATTTAATATTCATAAACATCATCAAATGTGGTCGTTTTTATGATCCTTTGTGGTGTTTTTTTAACAAGGTTTTGTTTCTAATGAAAAGAATATTTATATAAAATAATGTATTTTTAAAATAGGTGATAGAATTTTTGTAGTCATTTTATAATTTTCTTTTTGATACTTTTCAGAAAATATGGATAATGATTATTTTTGAAATGGTGGTGATCAGAATCAACTATGACACCATTAAATTGTAAAATAAGTTTATTTTATTCAATAACATATACAACAAAAGAAAAAATTAGATAAAAAAGTATAACACATTGAGAAGTTATGAAATGTATTTTTTTTAATATATTATATCTTCTAAATAACATTCAATACAAGCAACAATGAATATATCTTGAGTTACATGTAACACCCTATTTAGATTTAATTACATGAAACATCAAGTTTAAATGAAAAAAGAAATATTTTTAATATATTATTATTCAATATAATAGTTATAACCATTCCATTAAATTTTCATGTATCAATATTAATTATTTTTTTATAATTATGGTTATCTTTTGAATAGGAATATAATAATAATCATTGTAATTATAATGAAATTTTTACTAAATTTTTGTTTCCCTAAAAGATCATTTAATTAGGATTTGTACAAATAATTTAAAATTAAATATAACCTATATTGGGAAATTTATTTGAAAAAGTAAAAAACATTTTAAATTTTGAATACAAAAATTATTCGAGGGTGTGTTTATTTTAGAATTTTTATGGGATGTTTCATTTTATGATGAATACTGAAAATATTGTATTTTATTAGAAGACATGTTTTTTGATTGAATTATTTATAATGATTAATTATATTTTAAATCTATAGTAAATTTAAATTTGTTATCTAATATAAAATTTAAATAAATTTAGGTAATTTTAATAATATTCATTATGAATTTTTAAAAAAAATTTTATACTTTGGAATATTTTTTAATTAAACCCATATTTTTTCATCACATCCACGTGATTAATTCTTTATTAAATGCTTCCACATATATTAATATAATTTTTTAAAAAGTATTCAATATTTGGAATTATAATAATTTATATTTTTAATATTGTAACATTGTTTGTTTTTTTATCAAAATGTGAATACAATACAGTGAAAATTAATTGTCGCGGTAATGCTAAAAATTCATTCATCGGGGGATAATAATAGAATATAAGGTATAAAATGACCAACCAACAATTAAAACACCCATTAGAGGAATATATTTTTCAATTATCATTTCAATGTTAGAGATTGAAACTTTTTTGAAACTTTTTTCATGAGAAAAATGTAGGTTTTGTTGCATATTTAGAAAAAAAAATTCAATTCTTCCACTCACCTACATTATAAAAGGTCACCCCCTCTCCTGTATTAGTCACACCAAAAAATAAAAACAATATCTCTAATACACACAAAAATCAACTCCCAAATTCCCTTTCATCATCGTAGAACTGTTTTTTGATGTACAATTTCACCCTATTATAGATTTAGTGTAAACATAAGAATGATACACGAAGACGAGGTAATGTTCCTCAACAAGCATCTTTATTTTATTATATCTTTAACACTATAAAAAATATTGGAATATAATGATATAAATACCAAATTTTCTCAAATATACTACAACTTATTTCTTTGAAGGTCATGATCTGAAAATGTTTCTAATTCCATAAAATGGTTTATGAAATCATTGTTCGTGTGTACGACAGATTACTTCCTCATAAGAGATCCCATTAATTTTACCATTGTAAACTCTATAGGTATTTTTAATGATATATTTATAGTATATATATGAAATTTTTTACATTTTTATACCTTTATACTCATTATATAATATATATCTCCTTAACTCTTACTACATAGGTGACACATTAATGACTCTCAACATTACGACGGACTGGTGGCATCCGTAGCGACTTGAGTCCTCTTTATAAACACATTACATAAAAGTTTATAAGGATTATTTATATGATTATATTAGATACACATAATAATTTTTTTAGTAACATACGTCACATAATAAAAACCCATTTATAGCAAGATCATCCCTGTTTGCAACGTGATGTGGTAGTACACAATAGCTACAGCAACAAGTCCAGATCGATTAGATGCTCATAGATCTACCTCCCCATCGTCAATATTACAAAATCTACTTGTCAATTGTATTTGGATACATATTTGATCTCAAAAATCTGTATCCGATACACAATTTGTAGAAATAGATATATTTCAATCTATAAAAAATGCACATGAATCTGCCCCATTCTTATCATGTTAGGTGCATTTCTTCTTCCAGTGGACCTTCTTTCCAAATTTGAAACCTGCATAGTGAAATGGAACCCTTTTATTAGTGATTTTTTTGAAGCGGTGTTGAATATTTCATGATATGAATAAATATAGAATGAATATATAAATTAAGGAATTTCAAATGGTTGAAATTTTAAATTTAAATGATTAATAAAATCAAATGATAGTTAACAATTAGTATTAAATTCAGAAAATAATGAATTATCACTTCATAGTTAAATATACCCTATTACATGACAAAAATGTTTTTAATCATTTCAGCAGGCATTTCACTTATGGAATCAAAATTTTATACTATTGAAAACAATGTGCCTCATCCTCCATAGTTTTAAATGATAGGTTGGGGCCAAGAGAGTCGTTTCCATGCACCTCAATCCCAATTGGTTTTTTTTCTAGTGTAGGGAATGACACACCTGGTGGAACAGACCGTCACACCTCTTCTCCCACATTTGTACAGGTAGGAATTTTCAATTAGATGATATGGTAGACTATATTAAAAAGGTAATTATGGGTGGTAGGTTTTGTCTATGGGGAACCATATAAGATAGTCTGAGAATGTGTGATGGCGATGTGTGCGGATGGTGGATGGAATTGTCGATGGGAAGTTGTGTCAGTTCATATAAGAAAGGGGAATTATGATGATAGGTGTTATCGATTGGGAATCGTGGAAGGTTGTATGAGAAATAAAGTTGATGACCATATCCTTCATCCCCTATCTATCCTGGTAGGCATTGTGGATGGGGCTCCTTGACATGTCATGGAGGTGACTATCCGGGTAGGCATTGTTGATGGGGCACTGTTGTAGGTAGAAATGGTGTTGAAGGATATAGGTGATGTCAATGGGGTGTTGTGGATTGTTTTTTGGTAATTTTTATTCATAATCTTTACATTCTTCTCCGTATCTTTCCCAGTAGGCATTATGGGGTACTGTGGATGGTTTTTTGGGAATTGGTGTTGACGTTCATATCCATCATCCACCCATCTTGCCAGTTAGGCATTATAAATGGGTTAACGTGGTTGGTCCTCTGAGAGAGGTGAGGGTAAACCACAAGCATATTAGGAAATAGACTACGATTGGGCCTATGTCTGTGGAATGGTGACGCAAAATGATATAGCATAGATGTGGGGTTTGAAACCCTCATACAGAACATTTTTTAGGGACCTAACATATTCGTCACACTCGACCAATGAATATTTCATTCGTCAACCAAAAAATGGTTCATTGTAGGCACATAAATTCAATTAAAGTATGGATTTCAGTAAATATTGGCTTTCATGTGTGTATTTATATACATAAGAAGTCCACATGCCAGCGTGGACTAATTTCAATAATGTCATCAATTTCAGAATTTTTTTCCAACACATTGTTTTACTTAAATTATTTTTCATTTAATGTTGCAATGTGTGTTTATATTAATATATAACATAGGTCTTTTTCTAATTATATTATAAATAAATATATTTTTTAATCATAAAACAATAAAAACATACAGGAAAAGCATTTCAATGTTTAGTACCCAAAACATCCCTTTAATTATAGATTTTTCTATATAAATATAATTCATTAAAAATGTCGTAATATTTAATAAAGAAATTTTTTAAAAAAATATAAACAAAATAAATTTTATATCATTTATGATTCATAAATCATTGATAATATTTATTTATGATTCAAAGATAACTTATTTGAATTCATTTATATTTAATAAATCCACTATAATATTTATTAATAATATAAATATATAATGTATTTTGTTATTAATTATAATACTATTAAATCTCATATTATATAAATATACAATTTAAACTATTTAAATATAATCATACAATGTGTAACTAATTATATTTATAAATTATAACAAAATCAATTTAACAGCATTAAATACATATAATTAGTTTATAATATAATATATTTTAAAATTGTAAAAATATTTTTTATAATTCATAATCGATATAATTAAGGAATAATATATAAATATTATAAATTTATAGTTATTTATGAATATATTATAACAAATGAAATAAATATATTATTCATTTTTATTTATAAATTAATTCGATATAGTTATATTATAATATATTGATGTTAGAAGATGATATTTATTTGACTTATATATAAACTATCATATCACGAAATTAATATATTATATTCCAATTAGATATTTTTTTATAAATACATTTTTTAATTTTTTCATAAATACCATTTTTAATTGATATATGGAAATCCTCACAAATGAACCAACCGTAAAAAAATCTAAATTCAAACACAAAACAAAAGTTTATTTTGAAACTAATTTTTGTGATTTTAATCAGATCTTAGATATATTGTTGGTGGTTGTGTGTGATTTATCCTCTGATGTAGAGACGATTTATGTTATATGTACTATCCCTGATAATTTTCCTAGTAAATGATTGAGAGTGATGTATGATTCCACATTGGTACTAAATTAATGATGATGTATCAAATCATGAACAAGATACAATATTCTACTCCTTTTTGTTTATTTGGGTAGTTTTTGATATTATTGTCTTGGTATAATAGTATATCATAGTCATTAGATGATATTTGTTGGTGTTGATGGGTTTTATAAAGGTTTTAGATGTAACAAAAGCGTCTTAAGGTTGAATTACTCTAATGGTTTTTTCAGATTTGATGCATCATTCAAAAATATTTCCATACATTAATCTTCATGGTAAACTATATCATCATGGTTTATAAATTACCTTATAATCGATGATTCATGATGGACAATAATAAAATTCTTATTGTTTATGTATCATTACACACATCAATGGATATCAATATCATAATGACACAAATTCATGAGAAAAATCATATAGGTTGGTTTATTATCATAATTTCCTATATTGAATCCTATATTTTACACCACATGATAGGATAGAGGGTAGATTATTATTGAGGTGAATCAAAATATAACATGTAGATTTTGAATTTTCCATTTTTTCATGAAAATAAATATGAAAAGTGAATTGTTGTGGGGGAGTTGTAAATGTCACTTTTTCCCATTTAAGAGTTCCTCTAAATATTATCATCACCACATGGCCTCTATTAATGTCTTACCACATAAATGAATAAAAATTTCCCCATCATCATAAGAGTATATATTTTTCTATATTAATCAATGAAAACACATATATTTGACAAAATCTGGATCAAATGGATACATGGGTGGTATTACAGAACATTAACCAATGCATTCAAATCATGGATGTGGAGACAAAAAATTCACACTCATTTAACATCCCATTATTTTTTGACTTTTAATAATCAATAACTCTTGTTATATTTATTTTAATATTTTCAGATATAACACTAAATTATTATTTTCATTATAAGATCTCATTCCATATATGTCAAATATGGATAAAAATATTTTCCATATTCCTAGTAATGTACATAGAATGATGCCTGATTATTGAAATATCTAGCTTCAGTTTCCCCAAAAAGAAATATATATATATATATTAATAAAATTTTTAAACATGATACTAAAATATTATATTCCTCATTTGAGATAAATGAATTTTATTGTGTTTTAAATTATAAAAAACAATAATTTTCATGTAGCAAGTAGAATTATAGGTGCATTAAATGATCAACCCATATGTGTGGTTAGTGTAATTATGTTTATTTTGAGCATATAATATATCATATAGTACAATGGAGTTCAAAAATTTAAGAATAAAATAATGAAAAACATACCCTTTAAAATATATGTGAATATCTATTTGATAGTTTTATTTTATAGAAAAAATGAAGATATGTTGGATTGGGGGGATATTTTTTTATTTTTATCAGAATACACAGTATTAATCTCATGGATGATTGACTGGAAAAAAATTCATGTATTTCGTAAAATTTTATTTTTACCCCAATAAACACATGAAGAAATTTCATTTTAATCATAAAATAAGGTGATCTTTGAGTTGATCACATACATGGTGAAAATGTCTTATTATATTGTCTTCATGTATTCTGATACTCTTATGTGTAATTTACTTAATAATAATCTGATATATTCTCCTATAAACACTCTATTTTTTACATCATTAATATAAGAATGAATTTATGACTTAACATGAGATTTTATGTTTCTGTAGTAATTTTCTATAGTGCATGTTCCGAAAACTGAAAATATTAAAAGGATATTGGTTCTTCATACTTGAAAGGATAGAAAATGTTATGAATTTTTTAATTTTATCTATGGGATAAGTGTGGATACATCAAACATAGAGAGGATTAACAACACTCATATAATATTTTTGGTAATATTAGTTTAGTGAGATTTATTATATTTAATTAAAATTAATTTCTGGGATTCAGATATTCCAATTAATAATCTAATATATGATGCAATTCTAATATTTTTTTCAAAAATTATGTATATAAATGCATTGGTTGCATTGGTATTTATTTGTAAGAAAAGAAATATTACTATTCCAAACATCTTTCGATCTTGTGTAAAATAGAGGAATTAGTTGAAGGATTATTTAAACAATAGACCTATATCAATCCTCATTAACAATAATTTTTATGTTTCTCACAATGGGGGAAATTATTGAAAGATTGATCTGTTCATGTGGAAATTATAGTTATTAATGTGACTTTATTTTATAATTCCACCGTTTTATAAGAACGGTGCTACTTCAAATTCGAGTGAGTTATGAATTTATTTAATAATGTCTGTATGATTGAGAAAATTTTATGAAAATGGAAGCCTCATCATCATTAATATCATGAAATGAAATTTCATTAGATAAAAAATTATGTTTAAGGAGAACATCTTAGGCTAATAATTCCCATGAGATTTTGGTGTTTCTTTATTAGGGATGGAGCACCAACAAACAAATCAGTGACATGAAATTCAATAATGATAATTACTATATAATTTAACTTTATTCATATGATGATGAAAACAAGTTTCTTTTCATTGTAGTGGGATTTATTCAGAACTATCATCTAGTTTTTGATCATTTTAAATCATTACCTTTCAAAAAAAAATTCTATAAAGCACATTTTATTTTTATTAAATTCATTATTAACCACGGGTTATCTAACTATATTTTCATAATGATTCAGAATAATAAATTATTGAAGTTTAAATATGGATATTTTCACCTAGGTTAATGTTTTTTATTTGATCTGGAATTGCTACGCCTTAGGTAGGTGATTAATGGATTTCCATTGGTCGATGGGAGGTTATGTTGGAACTACATAGTCTAATTAAAAAATAAATTGATTAAAATTGGTGAGATAATTTACATTGAGTGTTAATTTACATGAAGAATAGAATATTTTTAGTTTATGGGGACATTTGAGTAAAATTATTCACATAATGTGTCATATTGTCGTGCAATTGATTCATACAACTTCATGAATGAGTTATGAATCATTTTAAAAAAGATTCGAAAAATTCAGAGTGTTTTAGATAGTTTTTTAGTGATTAAAACAAATTTAACTAAAATTTCATTTCTAATATAAAATCACACTCATCAAGTCTTACCGATCTCATCATATTTTCGATTGATGTGTGAACATTTCATATAGATAAAAAATATATTATAGATAACTGTATTAAATTATTAATAAAATATAAAAATATTTTCTTTTTTTTAGTTACTGACACATAATCTTTACTTAAATATCAATTATAAACATAAAGAAAAAAATTTATTTAATACTGATTACAACTTGTGTCAAATTAAGGTGTGGATTGTTCTTACATGTCACAAATGACAAATGGGTCATTCATCAAAAGAAATTA
Source organism: Viscum album (assembly GCA_963277665.1). Classification (NCBI taxonomy): domain Eukaryota; kingdom Viridiplantae; phylum Streptophyta; class Magnoliopsida; order Santalales; family Viscaceae; genus Viscum; species Viscum album. The sequence goes on from OY728152.1 coordinate 695,762,194, forward strand.
ATCATTTTGAATGTGTTTTCTCAATATTGAGTATGTCACATGCCTATTTTTTAAAAAATACCATTTTAAATGGAACAAATAGATCATGTTATTTATTAATTGATAACACACACAACCAAACATAAATAGGTCAAATAATGATGATATACCAATACAAATGCAACTAATAGTGCATTAGGGAATCATTTTTATTATGGACATTGTAGACCCATTTTTTGTTCATTTTTCTCTCTTAATAGAGAAAAAATGGTAAATATAAAAATAAATTATAAAAAAAATATATTTATTCATTTTTGTAATAGAATTTATTGATGTAATTATCCTGTAAAAATGATATAGAAGTTACCTACAAAATTTAAGGTAAATGATGAGAAAATTTACAGAAGAAATTATAAAATGTCACCCCTTCATGATGTCTATATACATTTTGATGCAATGATTTTTGGCTATTCACTTCTAAAAATACATATTAATTATTTTAAATAAATGTTATATTGAAATTATTTTTAAAAAATGTAAAAATATAACTAAAAATTCATTAATATGTTTTTTAAATGAAATTCTAATTATCATCGAAAATACATAAGTGGGGATTCTGTTTTGTTGACAGAATAAAATATTTTTCATAAATTTCCAAATATATTACCCAAAATCATTTCAATTAATTTTTTTAATGATTTTGAAAAATTTCATATATTAATTTATTTTGATTTATTTTTTGAGAGTGAAATGTTTTTAAATATACCCTAATACTTATCTACTTATTGATGTAGATAGACCTCTAGGGATTAAGGACATTCCATGTGCACAAATTTTGATGAAATATAAAAACCATTATATAATAATTATTTATTAATCTATAATATGATAATTATGAATGTATTTAGAGATTTATAATGTTTCATTAAGTATATTTAATATTCATAAATATAATCACAAGTGGTCAATTTTTTAGATCCTTTGTGGTGTTTTGTTTTAACAAGGTTTTTTTCTAATGAAAACAATATTTTTATAATATAATTTAATTTTAAAATAGGTGAAAGAAGTTTTGTAGTCAATTTATGATTAGTTATTTATACATTTCAGAAAATATGGATAATGATTATTTTTGAAATAGTGGTGATCAGATTCAACTGTGACACCAAAAAATTGGAAAATAGGTTAATTGTATTCAATAGTGTATGAAATACAGGAAAAAAAATACAGAAAAAAATATAACACAATGAGACGTTATGATATGATTTATTTTTAAATATTATATATATGTTCAAAAACATTCACTACATGAAAAAATTAATATATCTTGAGTAACATGAAACACCCTTTTTAGATTTCATTACTTGAAACATCGAGTATAAATGAAAAATGAAATAATTTAAATATATTTTTATTAAATATAATAGTTATAACCATTCCATTAAGATTTCATGTATCAATATTATTTATTATTTATATAATTATGGTTATCATTTGAGTAGGAATAAAATAATAATCATTGTAATGATAATTAAATGTTTAATAAAAAACAGTTTTTTCTAAAGATCATTTAATCAAGATTTGTACATATAATTTAAAATTAAATATAACCAATATTTGGAAGATTATTTGAAAAAATATAAAACATTTTGAAATTGGAATATATAAATTATCTAAAGTTGTGTTTATTTTATAATTTTTATGGGATGTTTCATTTTATGATGAATAGTGAAAATATTGTATTTTGTTAGAAGACATGTTTTTTGATTGAATTATTCATAATGATTTATTATAGTTTAAATATATAGTAAATTTAAATTTTTATCTAATATAAAATTTAGTCTAATTAAGGTAATTTTAATAATTTTAATTTTGAATTTTTATAAAAACAATTTATACTTTGGATTATTTTTTAATTAAACCCCTATTTTTTTGTCACATCCATGTGATGAATTCTTTATTAAATGATTCGAAAACTATTAATATAATTTTTAAAAATGATTCCATATTTGGAATTAGAATAATTAATATTTTCAATATTGTAACATTGTTTGTTTTTTTATCAAAATGTGAATACAATACAATGAAAATTAATTGACGCGGTTATGCTAAAAATGGATTCCTCGGGTGATAATCATAGATAATGAGGGATAAAATGACCTACCAACAATTAAAACACCCATTATAGAAATATATATTTTCAATTATCATTTCAATTTTAGAGAATGAAATTTTTTTTAAACATTTTTCATGAGAAAAACGTAGGTTTTGTTCAATATTTAGAAAACAATTTTCAATTATTCCACTCACCTACGTTATAAAACGTCACCCACTCTCCTCTATTAGTCACACCAAAAATATAAAAAAATACATCTAATACACACCCAAATCAACTCCCAACATCCCTCTAATTATTGTAGTACTTTTATTTGAAGTACAATGTCATCCTATTATAGATTTAGTGTAAACATAAGAATGATACCCAAATACGAGGTAATGTTCCTCAAAAAGCACCTTTATTTTATTATATCTCTAACACTATAAATAAATATTGGAATATAATGATATAAATAATAAATTATCTCAAATATACTATAATTTATTTCTAATAATTTCATGATCTAAAAAATTTTCGAATTCCATAAAATGGTTTTTGAAATCATTGTTTGTGTGTACGTCAGACAACTCCCTCATAAGTGATGTCATTCATTTTACCATTGTAACATCAATAGATATTTTTGATGATATATTTATAGTATATATGTTAAATTAATAACATTTTTATTCCTATAGACTCATTATATTATATATATCTCTTTAACTCTTATTGCGTAGGTGACACATTAATGTCTCTCAACATTACGATGGTATACCGCCTCGCGTAGCAACTTGAGTCCCCTTTATAAACACTTTACATAGAAGGTTATAAGGATAATTTAAATTATTATATGATATACACATAATATAATTATGTTATTCATGTTATTTATATTGTTATGATAATATTATATTTCATTTTTTATTTATTATCTCTCAGTTAAATATCATAACATCGTTTGTGTATGTGTGGATAATAGCCTTCACGAAGAAATGTGACACTATTTTTATCACCAAACCACATGAATGATGTATATAAGTATATAATTTTATATATTTTATATTATTATTCTTAACTAAATGTTATAACATACTTATCATAATTACATGATGGCAATTGAAAAATGAAAATGTCACTAATGTGTACCTATGATCTACTTTATCCATGATCATAATGAACATTATTATTTATAACGTTATTAATGATTGGTTTTAATATTTAAATTCATGTTTAATATGACAATTATATCATTATTATTATTTTTATTATTATTAAACATTGAAATATGTATAAAAATTGAACATTAATGAAAAAAAAAGCATAAGGAAAAAAGGAAATTAACACAATAAATTATGAAAATATTGAATGATAATTGTTGAATGGGTGATAAGATTTAATAAAATAATTATATGTGATATTATAAAAAGTAACATGGTTTTAATTTAAGATTAAAACAAGATTAAAATTACTATACAGATGGCTAATGAATGTTTAATCAGGTGAATGTGTGAGGGAAGGGATTTAATAACACAATTTCGGTTCATTGTGTTATTATTATAATTCATTGATTATTACTATATTATATTATTTGTAAAATAAATTGTATTAAAATATTTTAGATTTAAATTTTTTATTTTTATTTTTAGTTGAAACATATAATTGATTCATTTATTAACTCTCTGTTCAATGATATGGTAATTGTAAATTCTTATTTCATAATCACATTCTAATCGAGATTGTTTATTCCTAAATTTAAATTTAAGAAAATATATTTTCTTCCAAAACCATGTTATCCTATAATTATTTCATATATGTTATTAACATTCTAAATAATATTTATTAAAATTATATTTTCAAATTTTAATTTTTTTTTTCAATGGGTTTATATATTTATTTCAAAAAAATGCCCATTTTGATTTTATCATGAATTTGAGTAGAGTAATCTGGTTATTTTTCAAACATGGGACATTAATTAACTTTTTATAGTACAAATGTAATGGTATTTTTAAAATGTAAAAAATTTATGGAATTATATACTCTAATTATCTTCATTTGATTTATGCATAATTTGAATGTTTATAAGGATTGATTTAAGAATTATTTCCATTGAATTTACAAATTATTATAATTTTTTAAATTAATTTTTAAAGATAAGGATTTTATACTTTATTATTGATGTTGAAAATGAATATTATAATTTCACCATGATTGTTATAAATGTATTTTTCTGGAGTTTATATTCATCAGGGACATCAACCCTATAATGTACTTATGATCCATTTGGGATAAGTTTTTTTGATATCGTTCTTATTCTTTCTACAAATGTTTTATGATCATTTTTATTTTGGATGCTATATTTTGTTGATATTCTACATATTACATTATATTGGTTGTTATTTTGTTTAATTTATTGGGGGGATGTATTAACATTTTATATGTTATTTTTTAATATGAAATTTTTAGGTTGACTATGTTTCACCCATTTCAATATTAGGAATGCATTAGACATAGAATGTGTCAGTTGTGACCTGATACAAATAGACTATCAATGCATCAATACATATCATGAGAAAAAATCATTTGTTGAAATGAAATGATTTTGTACCAAATATTTTTGAATATTTCTGTGAAAGGTCATGATAGTATGTCTCATGAGAATAGACATGAAAAAATAGGTTTACTGAACCTGATTTGTTTGAAACTTGAAAATATTAACTATTTTGTGATAGGTGTCGTGAATAAATTTCTATTAAATTATCATAATTGTATGATATTGATGATTGACACTATAAAATTCATCATTATAAATTATCTCATAACATTTACATGTGATTATTCAATTAGATAGAAAATATAAGAATATGTGATTATTTATTTGGAGTTATTAAATCATTATTAATTCCTTCCATATTATTATCATGTTATTTACTAAGTGGAATTTTATTCAGTTATATACATTTCCATAATTTTTTACATTTTAAAACCTAGAATTTGTTATACACATACCCTTACGAATATTTTAAAATCACATTTTTTATTTGTTTCTCAGTAGGATACCTGGGATATATTTTTAATTTATGTGTATGGATATTCTATAGGGAATAATATTATTCATGGAAAATATTATGTTTTAATTTTTATATTCAAATGTAATATTGAAATCATGAATTTATTTATTTTCCAGTGACTACTAATCGTTTTGGTAGTTTGATATGTGATTCCTTGTATTCTATACCAACGTTATAATTTAGACACTGGCTTTGAGTTTCTCTAGTCTGGGATATTACAATTTCTATCATAGGAAGTTTTGTAGAACCCATTAAAACCAGATTTAAGAAAATGTAGTTAGGGTTCATAACCCAAAAATATAATGTGATGATAAGAATATAATACCATCATTGTATTTTTCTAAGTTATATATTGTGCGTTTTCCGTTCTATACTTCCTTTCTCGAATACAAAAAGTAGAATGTGGTCTTTTATAGTAGATTCGTGGAGAAATTACTATGATAATGGAGCATTAGTCTTGACCTGATAGTCAAATGTCTAATAAAATTTCCTTAATTTTCACATATTTTGAATCAACTAAGGGATATTCATAAGAAAATTCAAAAATTCTCTATAATCCATTATGATAGAATAGATATAGTGATATCCCAAAATATCCATAATAATGAGTTTGATATTAGCTATTGTGATGCTCATAGGAGGTAGCTCCCCATGCCCTGAGAGTGAAGAACCTTGCGTTATGCCATCCCTCTCGATGGGGGATGTCCCATCGTCATCTCTCAAGGATTCTAAACACCATTACATTCTAGACACTTCAATCCATGACTTCATACCACCTTTTCCTATGATCATGATTTTCCCTATGGTCACAGATTTGTTCAAAGGTTAACTAAAACATTTTATCTCACACTCGAGGTTCACATAATCCTCAACTTTTTAGAATTTTTTGTTGATTACACAATTCGAGCATCAACATAAATTAATGGATTCATTTTTATATTTATATTAGAATATTATTATTTAATATATCGAGAAATGGTTAGCCTCCTCGATAATTAACACATCATTTGATGATTCAAATAAAAGAGTTTTTTGGTACTGTCCTGATCCATCTCTCCCGATATCTCCAACTAATTTCAGTCCTACATTTTCCAGTCAACCGACAACATCGACATGAAAAATGATTCACTGATAATGACTATCTGTGTGAGATTTCATGAACTCCATCTTCCTTTTCAAATCCCAAAAACTCTTCAAATGTTAGGAATCCTTGTAGGCCCTTATCTTCACTTGGATAGATGGAATACATCACTTTTCCATCCAATTTCTCCAAAAATAGTCATTGACGTGGGTTTTTTTATAATTATAGATTAATTTATTTGGAATAATATTATTTAGAATTTTGATACATGTTTTTAGTTTTATTCGAGTCTTGGTTCAATTTTGATCCATCGTGAATAAAAATGGGGCACTCACTAGCAGTGTGTAGATATGGGTGTTCGAATGACCAGGTCATGTGAGTAGTGAACAAAGTGTTTTTCCTAGATATTGTAATATTTATAATTAACAAATTCCAATTGGTGTTTCAATATATTCATGTACCTATTCGAATGATGTGCTTTCTAGAACATAGAAGGGTGGGGAGCTAGATGGGAATTTGATTGATGGATACCCAGCTGACACTCAGTTTTTTGTGGGCCAGCAAAGGAAATATCTTACAATAATAAAAATCATAAATTATCTACTGATTTTATAGTTGTTTATATCAATTTAATAACATTCAGATACCTAATGTGCATAACAGAACATGTATAATTTCAATCAAAAGAAACACCAAAGGTTGCAAATGAGGCAGTTGTGGCTATAAGTATGGACTAGTTTTTATTATTGGAAAAAATGATTATAGGATTTTATATTCCATATATTTTAATATAATTGGGTTTCGTATAATGGGGATGTGTGATATTGTAGTAACATGAACCATAAAGTATAAAAAAATGGATGTTGAGGGAGGTGAACGGGCTCTAAAGGTTGCGTCACACGTATATGTTGTTTTTTAGGGTATGAAACCACATGAAGAAAGTGTTCCCATGAGACTGAGTCTATGAAATTCTATTAAATAGTGAATAATGTGTAAAAGGGAGAGGGTGTTTCATTTTGTGGAAAGGGTCATGATACATCCATATTGGGTGGATCATTGACAAGGTCAAACCCAATAAGGGAATTTACTATTATTAAACTAAGAAATACATTCAAATGATTTCAGAGTGAAAAGAAAAACTGGGATTATGATGTAACATAGGAAGAGAACTCCATTTTTAAATAGGGAGCATCCGGGGTGAGTCCAGTAAGGAATCTTATTGTATGTTATCAAGAGTGAGTGGTGATGTGATTCAAGGTAGAGGGATTTTCATCCTCGTGAGGATGATGTTTCATAATGGAAATAGGATGCTTCTAATGTAAAATTCTTATTTAACATTAACAAGGGATAAAAAACATTAAAATTATATCCATGATGATGGATAGTGATCCCATGGTTTTTTAAATTTATAATCGGACTGAGGATGTAGATCATGGGGAATCTCTCTCTGATGGTGTTAAAATTTAACAACAAAGGGATGAAGCTGTAATTTCTAGAATGAATCTGTAATTTCTCATGCATCATGTGATGGAAATTTTCGAAGAATTTATCAATATTAATGAAATAGCATAAAAATGATTATATGATCAAAAGATCAATACCTGTGGACTTTAATTCTGAGATATTGTTATTGATTGAAAATAATTTTCTTATACTAATAAGAGGATTCAATAATGGGATCTTCAACAAAGAGGTGTGCATTTAAAAGTTGCATAAACTATCTTATCACATTTAAGACCTTCGAATGGAGGAACCAAATATATAGGTAACCAATATATCATTCAAATTATTTAGGGATAATGTTTCCAATTGGTTTATCATATCATTTAAGAATTACATGGTTTATTTTTCAATTTATCTAGGGTGAACCATTTGGTTTCTCAATTTTACCCTTAAAAGGGTGTTTTATAATAAAAAAAAATCCATTTTCAGATTTTGGATATTCTTTAATAATATCACTAGTTTTAGGGTTGGAACTAAGATCCATAATAATGTATTGTATTACCATTTTCATAAAAATGTATTTTTGTAAATATTTGGAAACACGTCAGTGCATGTAATCCAAAGATTGGGAATCATCATTTCATTGATGGGTTTAATCCTACTTATTTTAGGGAATTATTCTACCAAATATTCTCATATTATGAGTATGTACTATCACATACTGACAGGGAAGAGAAAGAAATTTCTATGTGTTATGGCTTCAAAGGGAAAAATAGAATAAGAGTAAGGTGGAAAAAATGTGGATAAATGGAAGAATGGAATGAAGGGTTTTCACACATGTGATATTTTAAAAAATAATAACCCTTTTACCTTATTAATAGGAATGAGAGATTAATAAAAGAGTGGAAAGAATGGAAATGATACATGCGATAACAATGGTAAGAAAAATGATTGCAACATACAATTATTTAACAGTATAGATATAGGTAACTATAGAAATAAATGTCTCAAATAATAATATAATATAACCTAAGAGAATCAAATGAATCATATCCAATATTGGAATATACATTAGAAGAGGAAGAGTGAATAATATTCTTGTGTTTTTTTAATAATTATGGTATTTTAGTATTTTATCAGTGATATCCTGGTGATAATAATTATAAATATTATAAGGATTTTACAATAGTAAATTTTTTTTAAGGATTTGAATATTTATATTGAAAAGTTCCAATGACAAATAAAAATGATACAATATAAAGTTGATCATCGAGTAAAACTCATTTATGAGGTAAGTATAACACTTAATATATTCATGGTGTTAATATTAGGATGGTGCGATACAAAGATGATTCATATGGATAAAGTAAAATGTATTGTATTGACTGAATTATTATTTATTTACATTTTTATTTGAAAAAGTAGTTCATGATATCATTAATGGAGAATACAAAATTTTTGTGATTTATGGAATATACCCAATAATCTCTGTTATTTATGGAATATAGAAACATGGATTATTAAAATATTGTTTTTTTGGTATGTCATGTTTTCTTCAATTTTTCATGAGATTCCATGATGAATGTTTTCAGATGTTATGTATGTGATGATTAAAAAATACATCAGGTTGATTTAGGGATTAATGAAAAGTTAAATTTTTTAATTCAGTGATCATATTTCTAGTTTTTTGTATCTCAATATTTGGATGGCTTGTATGGATTAATGATCACAACCTGACCAATCGTTGTCCAAATCATGTCTAACCCTATCCCTAATCTAATGGGTGAGTGGCCTGAGACTAGAGTTTAGTTAGCATATCCCATAAATAGGAGTTATTGGAATAATTTACCCACAAACATGCATACATATCTAATTTCATGAAATGACGAAATGTAGTAAAATTGATACCAATTAATGCATATATCAATGATCCCACAAAAGACTATGATAGTAAAGTACTAAATGTGTATAAGGGGTACAATTTAAGACAAAAAAATATTGAAAAGTGTAAAACCTACTCTATGGGAGAGGACTAATGTTAAATATGGACTCCCAAGAACCACCTCATTATTCCATGGTTATGTTATTCTCCACCCGCTCTTTATCCTCCCAGGATGCGGAAAAATGGGCTATCATCTTCAAAAGTCCAGAAATGTTAGGGAAAACCACATGCAAGCCTGTTTATAAAAATTCCATGTTGGTAACACAAAATCACTAAAAGAAAAGAAACAAGTATATTATTATCAATAAAATAAATAATAATGAATAAAAAAACCAAGTGATACTAAGGAATGACATGATGAAAATAGGTGGTCATAACCAACTGTCATCCATGGATTTTCTAAAAGAAACACCACGATTAGGGGGCCACTCAATGAGACTTTCTACCAATAGAGACACTTGCAAATATGTATAGATCATTTAGAAATTCCCATAAATCTCATTGTTCTATGTAGACCCTGATACAAAGATAGGTCGTCAAGTCCAGAACCACTGGAGGACACCATGAACCCAATATGGATCAACCCTATATGCGGGGGATCATATGATAATGACATCAATAACCCTACTAATACAACATGATAAATATAGAATTAATTCCCTATCGAGGGAGGTCACACTGATTACACAAACCGGACAAAACATAAAAATATAATACGGTATCTTACGATAGTATTTTAAAGGGAAATCACCACCCACATAAATACATTACCTCTTGAGTGTCCTAAAGTCAGGTGAAGTGGAAGAAATGTCACACTATATCTTCATGAAAATGGAATAAGGTGACACACTCAACCATGATTTTTCCAAACTATGTAAATAAGGAGCTGAAATGACTCTTGATTGGGGGTTCATGGAGTGTACCAGGGGTACACATGGTGTATAGATATATATAAGTATTACCACGTGTTAATGTCTCACATTCCAGGTAAATGTCAAGATACATATTGTGTAGAGATCACATGGAACCAGACTATGGGATGTTGGATATGTCAGTATACATTTTTCCATTGTACTAACATGTCTATTGGTGGTCATGTTCATTTTCACATGGCCTTATTGGTGTCCAATTACATGATATGCCTATATTCATTTACATTGCACAATGACCATTTACATTATGGATTAAATACAAAGACATCTTGGAAGGTTCACATACTATGCAATACGATCACAAACTCTTTGATTCTTAACCTCATCCTGAAACCCTATAAAATGTTGAGAGGTCCCCAAATGGATTTTAATAATTAAATTCACACATTATTTATAAATATTTTCTAGAAACCATGGTTATCTTCTGCATTATCCTCCACATCACCAGAGCCACCACACACATGAGAAACTCTTGATTATGGGTCATCCATGACTCACATGTTATGTGATTATAAATCTGGTAATCAATTTAATATGGTATTCATACATTCAAGTCATATATAGTTTTTTCATGCTTCTCATGTAAAATATTTAGAACTACAAATTCAGTCTCATTTTCCATTGATCTATACATCATCATCGTTTTTTCATGATATTTAAGCTCTATCGCATATTGTACCTACATTTTTGATTCTTTACACTTATGTATTGTTACACCACAATAAAAAAACAATAATTGATCAAAACATTATTAAAAATAAATTCCAATGATTGTGTAATAATGAAATATGGGAGAATCCATAATACATAAAACATGATGAATGAAATAGAACCTTTTTTCATTTGTCCTCAATTCCTATTCATTAAATAATATAAACGATGTGGGATAAATAAAAATAAAAATAATAAAATCCATCAATTTAATACTTATTATGATGTATATATTATCTCTGGGTGAGTAATTGAACCATGTTTGTAAAATATTAAAAACATGATGGAAATTAAACAATAAAACATCCTAAAATGCCTTTGTATTTATCATTCATGAAGAACTATTTTTTCTCCATTGATGATGATATCAACAAACTCTATTGGTGAAATGAACCATGATCTTATCCGGATTTGTCGTCATTCACCATGAATTCACTCCAATGGTCATCTAAATAACCAGATATTTAGAATTAATAAATGGGGTCATATTAATAGCATATACATTGTGTTGAAATCATTCACTATGTTTATATAATCACAACAAATAAATTAATTATTTTGTTTTTTATTTATGCCCACCATGAATTTTTCACTTACGGACCTCACCAAAAAACATTATGTCAATGATAGTTTAAAAACTGCATTCATAACACAACTGTGAAGTCATATTTCTGATATGGTCACCCATGCATGATTCATAATGTTTTTTTTGGAAAAGTGAATGACTTTGACATTTAGTATATTTAATATAATTCAATAAATTATTCAGGACACTGAATCACATGTTGTCTCAAAGCCTAGTCTAGAAAATAATCCATATAATATTGAAAAATATTTCACAAAAAATATTATTCATTAAATTCTCACCACCTTAGGGGTTTTCATCCATAAAATAGAAAAACCTACTAAAAAAGATTAGGGTACTCAGCTCAAATCTGGGTCTCCTACTCCAAGGTACTCCCACTATGATTCCTATGATGATATTGGATACACATAAGGGGAATAAAATACCAATGAAGGATCGTATAATTCCAATCCATAATATAAACTATGTACTTTGAAAAGGTATATCCATCATCTGAGTCCCACCCACCCTAGTCGACAACGTGTGATGGGTCATGAACATACCTCGTTAACAATGACATGTGTAAAATTTCGTCTGCCCGATCCAACACATGTGGTTGATCTAAGAGGTACTCCACTATGAGAATTGTACCATAAGTCAAAATGGAAATAAAACCCAATGTACTATATAAAATGTTATAAAATAAGTAAAATTTAGCATGTCCCTAAGGATGCCACTCACCAATTCTAGATATCAATACTTAGATCCACCTCTAATTGACAATTCCACTTCTCAGTCCTAAGGGAATATAATATAAAATCACTAGATGTCACGATTAGGGCATGAACCATTTCCATTTAATATTTCACCCATAGACTCCATAAAAAGATAAAAATATCAAATTATCCATGAAAGTGAATTATATTATCAATAAACTAGATTGTAATTTCAAAATAATAATCAACATAATCATGCTTTACATTTCAAATATATAAATACTTTTGAAATTCGTACTTCACATTTCGAATTATCGAAATACTTATCCCTTAATGGAATTACATTTAAAAATAGTTCCATACACAAATGATGTAATAAAATTTATGTAAAAAATGTTTATATAAATCAGAATGAATGTAAAATAGTTTAGAACAATGGAATATATACATTATAAACGCAAAAAAGGTAGAAACATGGTTATATTCCTAATTAGGTATGATAGTTCTTGGATATAAGGACCCTACACTATGAAATAAAAAATATTTACATATTCCCTTTTAGGACTAAGGCCAAAGAGTACTCACCCTCATTTAATAATGTATGTGATGTGATCATATGATGTTTTAGAAAGTATTAAGTTATAATGTGCCACCCTAAATAAATCACTAACTACCTAATTCATGAATGAACACTATAAAAAAACATTGATGATATGTTTATATTATGAAAACATAAATTTAATTAATTACAATTCTCCATTTTAAATATGTCAATTATCTCTTTAAAACCCATAATGGGTTTTAAATAAAAAACTTGACTCATCACAAAGATTAGACACCTTGTTTTCTATCTCAAACAGTTTTAGTCCATTTTCATCATATTAGTATTTGAATCCAATTATGAAATATCACAATCAAATTTGTAAATTAAAATCAATAATTAATTTGTCATCAAATTCCAACTAATTCATAACAATCCTCCAATACAATAGAATTAGAGGTTTTCATGAAAATTTCCACCAAAAGAATTTCCTCAATAAAACCCATAAATTAAATTGAATAATTTATATCTAACTCAAAATTAAATATCATAAATTTATATCTCTCAATCATCCACAAACACATTTTAATTCAATTAAATTGTGGGTTTTCAGATTTAATACCAAAACCCAATTTATCATTATAACCCAATTTCAAAGGAACTTCTTTTTTATAAAAAATAAATCAAAATACATTAAATAAATTCAAATAAATTTCATTTTATTATAACATTTAATATAAATCAAAAAAATATAGAGGTAATTAATATTGGGAATCATAATGGAACCACCAACCTCAGGATCAACAGATCATAAATCACAATGGAGTATATGGAAACAAAACAATATAACAAAAAATTCTAGGATATGTGAATAAATATTATATTTAAAACCAAAATATTGTGTTCTATTTCCTCAAATCAACAAAGATATTAATGAAACCCTAGAGATAATAAGATACCATTGGATAATAGGAATAAAATATTTAAAACTACATGATGAAGATTGAAGTTGACACTCAATATTTGAACCATATCCTGGAAGGATTCATGAAAACCAAAATCATTATTTGGTGATTCAATGAGGGGAGAAACTCATAAATCAAGCAAAGTAAATGATCATATTATAAATTGGAGGAACATTTTCTCTAGATTTTGTGCATGGTTTTGTAAATCATGCACAAGTCATGTGAATCTTAGAGAACAATTTTACCAAATTGTTGTATAATGGAAGAAAGTTTGGAAAACTATGTGGCAATAGTAATGTTTCACATAAAAATATAGAAATTTTAAACATCCACCCAAATAAAACCCAAAAAAAATCACATCCTAACAATGTTCAAAAGGAGGGGTTTATGGATACTTGAAAATTGTAATAGGATGTTACACCAACACCACTATATAAACCTTTTGTCCCTAGAAATATTATGATAAATCTTCCATGTCAAAAAGATGTGGCCAAATTCCTCTCATCAGTATATACCTCTCTCATATATTAATAATATCCAAACTGTGTGGCCATATCACATGAACCAAATGTATTATCTTCCCAAAATATAACTTGATTCTCGAAACAACTATTCTAAATGGGTATTCAATCGAGGATAAATCTGGAACAACTTCAAGATCACCCCAACATAGAAAATTAGACAGATAATATAGATACATTTCTCTGTTGTGATATATGAAACGTGTTATGGATATATTTCATCTTTGGTGGAAGTGATAATTGGTATGAAACATTCTCCTCCTTCACAACAACCACAAAAGGTTCCGAAAAATGAGGCTCAAGTTCCACATTCCTCCCAAGATGTAGATGATTCAATCGTGTTGAAAACATCTAGAACACATGGTCACCAACTGAAAATTACAATGGACTGCATTGAATGTCATTATAAGACTTATATTGGATTTTTCCCACATATATCTTGTAATGAAACCATTGAATATTTTCATTCATCTCTTTGACAAATCATGG
Organism: Viscum album; assembly: GCA_963277665.1. Classification (NCBI taxonomy): domain Eukaryota; kingdom Viridiplantae; phylum Streptophyta; class Magnoliopsida; order Santalales; family Viscaceae; genus Viscum; species Viscum album. The sequence goes on from OY728152.1 coordinate 695,777,242, forward strand.
TTTATCAAATGAAATTTTAAAAATCTCTAACCAACACAACATAGACATACATGGAAAGACATACATGTCTAGACATACAAGTATAGACATACAAGGACTCTAAAGAAAACATTCTGATCATACACTCATACCTTTTTTCATACAAAAACTAAAGTAGTTCCCAATGATCATCAAAAGATCCATCAATGTTGAGATGACATGTGCGAAGTATCTCCTCGTGAATTTGTAGTTCCATTTAGGTCATTCCATCCAACCAGGGATAATATTTCATACTCAAAGGGACATGAGATCATAGTGACTCTTGACGGCCTCACCAAAAAGTAGATGATAGCTGAAGATTCTTTCATAGACTATAACATATGATACTCTATGAAAATGAGAAATTTCGTACATATGGAGGTTTCCAAACATCTTTACTTTTGTTGTATCAAGAATTTGTATAGTGTGATATGATTTCATCATCCTATTAATCACAAAACACATGGAATTCTTCTTCATTTAGGAATATGGAAACCCAACTACAATATCCATACGTATTTCATCCCACATACATGATAGGATTAGACGTGGTTGAAGAAAAAAAGAAGAATTATATTGCTTGACCATAACCTATTGGAATATATAAATAAGAGAGTAAACACAATAGAGTAGCACTCAATCCTATCAAAAAAATACTTCAACGTAATTTCTTTGATCATCTGTGTGGTTCCTAGGTCCACAACCCACTAGGAAATATGTAAATCAAATATAAGATATTTCTTTAGAAGATATTTTACCACAAATGGGTTCGAAATCATATAATTACATATTTGGAGAATAAAAAATCATTAACAATCAACCCAAAATAATGAGAGTCTCAATGGATACACTATAAAATTACAAGATGTTTTTCTAGAAGAATAAACATTAGAAGATAAAATATCCACTAAATTCTCGCTAAAGATGCCTCGTTTCCCGATTCTTGGACTCCAATATACAAATTTTCAAAGTGAACTATCATGTTCCACTCTTCCGATTATTCATTCAACACCTAGGTCGGATGCTTGATGCTCAAATAATTTTCCACAACATTTCATTTCCCTCTGTAATATGTTATTTTGAAATCTAATGACTTTAGTTATTAAACTCAACTATTTTAGAAATGATTCAAATCCTTGTGTGAGATGGTATAACTCAAGATATTGTTTCTATAAAAAAAATACATCTTCCATAAAGGATATCCAATTAAAACTTAAGTGCTTTCATCAAAACATCATGTTCATTGTATTATGTAATATAATTCATCTCATGTGCCTAAGAAAACGAGTTCCATACGTAATTTCATGATCTTCTACATAGGAATGCAGCCCAATCCCATACCTGATGTATCACAAAAGAACCCACTGCCTAGAATGGCCTCTAGGTATGTAAACATAGTTGAATTAGTGAAATGAATGTTCAGATCTATAAAAAACTGTCATTTATTATATAAAGTTCACATTACTCCCTTCTGAGCTGGTGTAGTCATTTTAGAATCCAACATCCAGAATTCTTTCATGTACCATTGATAATAGCCAGCTAAGCACAAGAAGCAGGGAATCTCGAAGACCTTTACTGATTTCTTCCACATAATAATATCATTCACCATCTCAGGATCAACTTTTATTCATTTTTATGGGACAGTGTGTCCCAATAAAATAATAACCTAGATTTAGAAATCACATTTAAATCATGGAATAAATTTATTGATTTCTCAATAAACTCGGAACAATTTTTATATGATGCACATGATCTTCATATGACATATTTTAAATGAGAAATTCATCAACAAATAAGATATCAAAGGTGTTGAGTTACTCATTAAATAAAATTTTCATCAAATCAATGAAAAATTAAGGAGCATTTTTTAGTTAAATTGGACAATACAACAAAATAATCCATAAAAATCAAAAATGGGCTTTTTCAGTATGAAAATGTGTTAAACACATTATAAATGATAAAATATATTGACATTTATCTGCGTAAAAAATTCCCAGATAATGGGGTCCATTATCATCACATCAAAAAACAACGATAATGGAATATTTTATTAGAACATTAAATTATCACTACTAAAATAAAAAATTATTAGTTCTTATGAAAGCATTGATAAAGCGCATTTTATCAGTGCTAACAGAAGAACTGATAATTTTTACCTTAATCTATATTTATAAAATAAATTATAATATACATTTTTCCAACAATTCTAGATGTTCTTCTAATTTATCCCTTTATCAGTGCATTTAAAAGAGCTAATAAATGTGGACATTATCATAGATTATAGAAGTACTAATAAAGGGATATTTTATAGTGTGTTTCAAGACCACACAGTAGAACGACTATATTGTGTTGTAACAACACACCACAATAACAAAATTAAACCAAATATCATCAAAATAATATATCAATATAGGAATTAAAGGAAATGAATTCTTTAATACAAATACTATAAAAATAAAATATTATAAAATTTTCAATCTGTTGTCTATAAATTTTCTTAAATAAAAATTATTATGAACATTAAAAAAATCAATGTTCCTTTATCATTTAATACATACCAGACTCATTTTTTTTCTTTAGAAATAACACATAGTAGATCAATTTATCAGACATAAAAAATTAACCAATTCTTATGTTAGTAATAACATAAACAAATAAATTAACACAAAGTGTTAATTTTACTATCATTGTTGTCATTTTTCAATATAAATTTGCACAAGGATTCTTATCGGTCACATCGTGCATAAGAATAATGTTATTCATATTCAAACTTGTCTCAATGGAACTCTGGATCATTTTTGTATCGTAACAAAACAATTGAAATGTGTTTTCTCATTTTACAATTTTTCGGTTTTCTTTGTTACTATAATGTAATTTTATTCTATAAACAAACACTATTAACTCATTCTAATCAGATTGTGTATAATTATTATTTGAAATGGGATCCTACACATAAAATTTTACATTTAAACCATTTTCCCTAATAATAATGAAAACATGTGAATGATTGATTGGTTATTTGGGAGTGACACTTTTTTGAATTGAAATGTTGATTTTAAACTGATAACGGACAATTTGAGTCATATCAGTGACATCATGTATCATAATGAGGAGCAGCAAGTTTATAAAAGTCAAAAAATGACTTTTCTATCCTTTTTGTAATGTATAAAAACAATAAAAATGAATTTTATCCGTTTAGAGTTGTTAGTTTCTCCATTTTAATAAAATCGATTATAATTTTATATAAAAATAAGCACTTTGAGTTATATCTATCACATCATCTGTCATATTGATATGCATACACTATCTACATGTCCCTACTATAATATTTAAAACTTCCAAAATGAATCTAAACAATATGATGGTGGTTCCTTTTCTTTTATTATGTCACATGAATTTTTTTAATAATATGTCATTTTAAAATCAAAACATGCAATTTGAATCATACACATCACATTGTATATCAGATGGAGGTGAATCTGATTTTTATAGATCCAAATTTTCTTAAGGATTATCGTGCTAAAGTATTTAAAAATTTTGAATGCATTTTACATGTTGTGTGTGGGTTAGTTGGACTTTTTACTAAAATTCTTGTCAATTTTAAGTATAAACATGCACATGGACTCATACATGTCACATTGTGCATGAGATTGAGGTGCCACAAATTAATGAACATACCATATCACATAGTGAAAATTTTCAAATTGTAAAAACAATCTTAATCTTTCTATTATGTTTTAAGTATGTCATATTATTGTTTTAATAATATTGATTTAATTTTTTATAAAAATATTCCATTGGAGTCATACTGGTCACACCATGCATCGAATTGATGTGCGTCTACTTGCACAACATCTCAAATGACATTTGGATTATTGTCAAAAACATATCAAAATAATATGAATTTTTTTTCATGTTTAATGTATTTTTTTGTCTTTTTTTATAAAATGTCATTTTAATATTGAAATATGAACTTTGACTCTTAATGATCACATTGTGTATCATATTGAGGTGTAGTTAATTCCTACACATAAAAAATGGACATTAGATCATTATCCATATGTATTTAATCAGTTTTAATGGTTTTTTACAGCTTAACATTGTTCAATTGGACTTTATACTAAAATGGATGTCAATTTATATAAAACACTCATTTAGAGACATATTGGTCACATTATGCATCAGATTGGGGTGTGTCTGATTCATTTACATCTCAAGTGTCATATGGATAATTTTTCGAATGTATCAAAACATTCATAATGTGTTTGTTCAGTTCTTATTAGGTCAGTTTTTTTACTAAAATTGCATCAATTTTAAATAAAGTCTCTCATCTATTCATACAGGTCAAACCATGCATCAGATTGAGGTCTGGATGATTCCTACACATTCCAAATCCATTATGGATTTTTTTCTTAATGTATCAATACATTTTGAATGTGTATTCTCAGTTTTTATTATGCCACTCTTCAATTTTACAAAAAATGTCATTTCAATCATTAAAAACACACATTGACTCATATAGATCATATCATGTATTGGATTAACGTGAGACAGATTCATACAAGTCACAAATGTGTTTTGAATTGATTCCCTAAAATATTAAGAAATCTAAGCACATTTTCTTAGTTTATAGTGATTTACACTTTTCAATGCTAAATATTGATTTTAAACTGATAATGAACACATTGAATCAGTTGTATTTTTTAAAATTAAAATTAATATCAAATTTCAATATAAATAATGAAATGTAGTCACAATGGTCATATTGTATGTTACATTGTGCTGAATCAAATTCATTCATGTCATTATGTCTCAAAAAAAATCATAACATTCAATGTCAAAATGATTTCCATTGACATTCTTTGTTTAACGATCAACACTACATCTGTAACATTTATAAAACTACATCAACTCAATAATAAAAGAATCATATGGTATAAAAAACAATATTATGTAATTAATACTAAAAATAAATGAATTAATCATATATTTGAAATAATAAATTAATACTATGGGTAATAATTTTACTATGAAAACATCAACAATACCTCTATAATTGTGTAGAGGAAAATGGATTTCAATTCCTACATAGGAAGTGGAGGGAACTATATGGAACTATATAAATGTTACCACACGAGGTGTGATAGTATTTGAGGTAGATGAAGAATGTGAATGCTTTCATGTAGAAAGGCATCAATGTTGGATAGGGCACTCGAACTCTTCCAAAAGAAACCAATTTTAGAATAAAACCATTATTATTCGAATAATACAAAAAAAAATTGATAAAAAATAAATATGAAACAATACATTAATTTTATGGAAACTGATTTTATTGTAAAATAATCAAGAATGACTCTTTAATTGGGATATGTGGGGGTGTGGATATTCATACAAATGCAGCGGAAGGAACATTAATGAATGTGATTAATGAAATAGTACATGGTTGAAAAGGTTTTTTGAGAGTAGATGTTTGGGGATGTTTTGGTGCAGAAAGGACTAATATATGGATAGAGAACCCAAACTCCTTAAAATTATCCAACTGTATATGAAAAAAATCATTATTTTTGTAATACTAAAAATTAATAAATTTATCATAAATATGAAACTATATATTAATTCCATGAAAAATATGTTTACTATAAAAAAACCAATATTCCCTCTATAATTGAGAATATGAATCATTCTTTATCTTCCTACAATGGTAGTCTAGAGTATATGAAATAAATTTATAAATGTAATATTACAGGGGTCAAATGTTTTTATGGAGAAGATGTTTTCGAATGTTATAATGGAGAAAAACATAAAATATCAAAAGGGGACCCTAAATGAATCAAAATAGTTAAACTATATAAAAAAATTATGAATGTAATACTAATAATAAATAATTTATACATAAATATGAAACAATAGATTAATTGTATGGACAATTATTTTACAGTGCAATCATCATGATTTCCTCTATGATTGAGCAGAGGTAGCGTCATTTCTATTCTTACAACAGAATGAATCATGGTGGCAAGAACGTATATAATTCACATAATATGACTAAAATACCAATTATTCAGGACTGGAAATATCACCAGGTAAAAAAACATCTGCATATGGAATTAAAAAGAAGATGAGTATGTTTAATTTATGTCTAGCATTTTGAGGTAGAATGCAAAAACTAAAATTTAATATTGCATTAAAAAATTACAGTCATGTGATTTTAGTTATTTCAACATAATATTAATCATTTACATGAGATATTTGATATTTTACAAATACACTTGTCGTACTTTTATTCTATTAAAGAAAGTGAAAAAATTTCAATTTCTAATAAATCACATGTTTTTTCACTAAAATATCATTTTAAACTGGAAAGGAACACATTTACCTATACTAAACACATCGTGTATCAGATTTATAGGAGAATGATTCATACACATTACACAATACATATGAATTATTTTCCTATATTATCATGAAAATACAAGAACATTTACCTTATTTTTAAAGTGTGAAATTTTTTTAACATAACTTTCAATATATAACTAATTATGATCACATTGAGTAATAGTTGTAAAACCGTGTATTGAATTGTTGTGTGGATGATCCCTACACGTCTCAAATGACATCTGGATTTCATCTCATCTTGGGAAAAACCAACATGCCTCCTTAAAACTCTTTTATAGATCATGTAAAACGAACTATATTTTAATTAAAATAAAACCTATTTAAAAACGTTTTACTAAAAAAATGTATAAACAAATACACAACCGATTATTGTATAATTTTTTATTGATCTTCTTATAAATAATCTAGAGGATAAAAATGAAATTATTTAATCATTAAATCAACCACCACAAAAAATAAAAAAAAATAAAAAGTATACTCATCAGATGAAATTACACTATAGAAACCTAATTCACCTGGGTTGTGCAACACTATAGTTGTGTATTCAGATTATTTATTCTCCACACTATATATTTCATTCTTTCCCTTCACTCAAACAATTCTATTATTGTGTGGAAATTTAGTCTATAATTATTTGGTGGAAATAGAGGCTAAATGTAAATAAATATTTTGAATAGTGTAATACTCACAATTGGGAGGCATGGAACCTTTTAGAGAACCCAATGAAGTGAAATTTTCATCCTCATCAGCTCATCTCCCGAACATTTATCATTTCAATTTAATTTTTAACCAACATACTCATTATTTTGTTGTCAATCACCTATGTTTCTTTAAATACTATAAGGATTAGTTATCTACGTGGTGACTAATGTAGAAAGTATTGTAAGAAACATAAATGAGATAAGGGATGAATCTCAAGGAAACTTAATGAAATAATAAAGTTTCAGGATATTACGATTATTAGGATAAAAATTGTACATGATTATAATATCTAAATGATGAAATTCCACTCATTTGTGATAATTTGACCACTAGAACTATTAATTAAACCAACACATCCATTTACACCAAATCCTTCATGAGAAAACCTCCACATATTTATTGAAACGATTGGCTGTTGTGAGGGAAATAAATATAGAGTGTGGAGATGAATGAATTAGAATACAAAAATTTAGTGTTTTGTAGCATGGGGGTCGTGGGTAGTTATAGTTGAATTTCAACTGAACACCATATGTTACTAAAATTAATTTTTTTTTTCATTTTAAATGGTATCATATTTAATGATTAATTTAATTCATTTTTATACTCAAATTTATCCATTTAGAGCTGAATAAGAAATTAATATAAAATTTGGGTTGAAATTTTTAAAAAATGTTTTCATCGAGAAAACAAGGTTTTTAATAAGCCTAATTTTATTTGAAAAATGGAATGGTTCAATATGTGTGGAAAATGTTGTAAATGGTTGTCTGGACATCATTCACATATACCTTGATTGGTAATTATTGTGAATGGGGCTCATAACATCCATCATCAAAAATTATAATGTGTATTCCACTCCTCATAAATACTTGTGTTGTCAATGGTGCAAGGCGCAAAATAGAAGAAAGGATGCTTGGGGATGTTGTGAGTGGTGCAGCGCGAGGCACAACTATGGAACATGCACAAATATATATATATATATATATATTATTCTTTAGATATATATATATATATATTCATTTTCTTTTTCCATAATAGTTATATTTATATAATTATTCTTACAATTAATATGCATATATCATTTTGAATTTTATTAAAATTTTTTTGTTCATTAAGTTTTAGTTTGGATAAGGGATTTCCATTTCCATAGAGGAAGTCATGCAGTGTTATCCTCTAGTGGGAGATTGTGATGGCAGTAGTAAACAGAGATGTGGCATGGATGTTCTTCACTGGGGGTGGCGTGGCAGAGGGCATCAAATTTCGGTAATTTCCACGATCACATATAACAAAGATTTCCATCCATTCTACAAACAATGATCGCTTTTACCAAACCAATGATTTCTATGATTTTTTATACCCATGAAATCTATAGGCACAATGCACCTTTACCTCACCTAGGACAATGCCACCTCTCAAGTTTCCCCGTTAGGAGCACACCTTTGGCATGCCTTGGTGATTTCGCACCACATCAGCTAGGGGGAGACGAACTAGGTGTGCCTTGCCTCACCTCATTCCTTTGAAAACAATATTCAATACATAGACCAATAAAGTGAATCTACCTAAATATTATAAACATGTGTCATATATATATATTTAATTATTTAATAAATTTATATGAACATATATGTATATATATATATTTATATATTTATATACCTTTTAACATATTTATATTTATTTAAATATAAAACATGTTCTTCAAACTTTCAATATATATAATACTATTTTTTATAATGAAACAAATATAAACTATAAATAATAATAAATAAATTATTTTATTTATTAAAAATTTATTTTTCAGGTTAATTTTCTATAAAATATAATTATTTAAATTTGGAAAAGATTAATTATTTAATAAATCTGATTTTATAGTTACCTACTTTTATTATTTTTAATGTAACATGAGTTAACTAATTTTTATTTATTTTTTAGGTATAAATGTATTACTCTTATTTAAATGTATAAATAAACATATATTTTATATAACGACCCAAAATGATGAATGCGGTAAAATAATTTCTAGTATATAAAATTTCATAACATCAATCTTCTTTTCTAGATCAAATGATGTAGAAATAAAATGATTGATCAGAGGGAATCTAATAAGCATTGACCCATCCATGTGATTCTACGGAGGTTCATAAAGTGGATGAAATAATAAAATAATACACATAAACAAGATACTTTAGAAAAAATGAGAAAAAAACACCAACCATTGCAATTACTATCCCATACACATTTAAACATATTTATATTTAAAATAGAATTTAAATACATAAATTCACATCTATTAATTTCATAAAATAATATTTTGTTTCTACATCACACAATCATCAAACTGATAATTTTTTTTAAATCAATATTCTTGTTCTTTTAATTGTTTTATAGCCAACACCTCTACTGTTTATATATAGGTAAAAATATTTGTGTATTCATTTATATACCAAAAAAAGTAATTCAAATAGATTCCAAAATAATTATAAAATTATGCATTCTGAGAAAGATAGGGTATAGATGTAGATTATGAAGAAAATTTATTGAGGAAAACAATTTAAAAAAATCAAAAAAGTATATCCAAAATAGTAGTCCAGAAAAAAACGGTTCATAATGAAAATTATAATATTTTCCAAAAAACTGAGGAAAAATACATATCATATAATGTAAAATAAGAAACCCTTGGATCCAGATCTTAAAATAAAAAATATACAACAAAAATTGGAACCTGTAAAGGAAAACACGACCCTACCTTGCTAGGATTAACAAAAGGTCAAACCCACTAATCCTGATCATGAAGGATTCTTCAGAAATCATAACAGTAACCGAACACAAGATGTCTATTATCGTTTGATCAACTGGAGTTAAGGGTTTTGTGTGATTCGATCATCGAATCCCTTAGGAGAAGCACAATAAATGTGTGGATTGTACATAAATATTATCATATTGTTAAGAGTTCGCAATATGCTAGGTTTTTTATTTAACTTTTATCAGTTCATATTATTTAAGCACTAATAAATGCAATATTTATCAGTGATTTTTAAGCACTGATAAAGGAAAGACATTATCAGGTTCTAAAAAAGCACTGATATAGACACATTTTAACCAGTGCTATAAAAAGAACTAATAATGATATCTTTTATAAGAGCTAATTACATATGCGCTGATAAAAGAATTATATATATATGTATATATAAAAAAATTGTAAATATAGATTTATAAGTAATATATATATATATATAGTAATTATATTCTTTATTTGAATACATATTTTATTTTATAATTATTTAAATAAATAAGAATTTATTTAAATTTGATAAATATTTTTTTAAAATAATATTTATATCATTATATATATTTTTTATAAATATATATAAATATTATATATTTAAATAAATATAAATACTGTTAATATGTTCAGTATTTAAGTAATTTTATTTTAAATTTATTAATTTATTAAATATATGTAATTATTTATTTATAATTATAGAAATACTCAAAAAAAAATTTTTATTTATTTATGATTATAAATATATAATTTTATGAATATAGTATTTATATTTTAATACATATTTATTTATAAATATTTTTATTCAAATATTTTGGTACACATAATTTTTTTAGCAATCTTAATCAATATATAATTTTCAGTTATTGCGTGAAAAATATGAGTGAAATTCAATAAATTAAAATTAGCCACGCTATAATAATATTAAAAAAATGGATAAGCTTTTTTGTCTACACATTGTATATATAAATGAATTCATTACATATATTTGAAACCAATATAACACAAATTTTATATATGTTAAATTAAAAAATGTAATGACATTCAATTATATGTCCAGTTATCAATGAAATTAGTCAGTCTTTTTAATTCATATTAAATTTTAATTATAAATCATTATTCACTTAATATAGAACATAAATATTTGGTAATATATAAATAATATTTATATACATTAATATATATCAATATATTTAATATATGATATTTACTAACTATATCAATAATCATCTTATTCATTAAAGTTTAATATTTTTTCAGTTTATTTTTTTTAATTTATTTATTTTTTATATTAAAATTATATACACTTAATATATAATATTTATTTTTATTTATTATTATATTTAGTAAAACCTAATTTTTTATGTTTTCCAATAATTATTTAATTAGTAAATTTTTTAATAATTTTTATAATAAACAATTTTTTTTGTAATTTAATTATTTCATTTTATTTATTTGGATCATTATCATTGATATAAATGTGATAATCAATGACTCCTTTATGACCACAAAAAATAAAGAGCTGGTAAAAGGTACCCTTTAAAAATGCTAAAAATAAAGCTCTAATAAAGGGAACACTTTATTTGTGCTGAAAATAAAGCATTGATATACCATATCCATTATCAGTGTTAAAAAAGTGCTATTGATGGGTTAAATATATCATAACTATATTCAGTACAAGTATTGATTCAATTTATATGTTCCTTTTTTTAGTATTGGTAAATAACTACACTCTTAATTCAATATTTTTAGTAGTGGGAAATATAATGTACTCATAATGATCGTACATATTTTGAAATAGTGTTTCTAAATGTTTGAATCCTTTATCCCAAACTCATGGTATCCTAATCGATGTTCAATCTTCATAAACCACCTTTCCAATTTCATATGATCAAATAGATCATAAATATGTGGAAAAAATATTTGTTCATTATTTTCACTCGATTGAGTTTTCGATAATCAACCCACAAGAGAAGTGATCCGTCAACTATATTAGTAAAAAGAACCAGCGCCACACAAGGATCCATGCATAGGAATTTAAAACCATTCATAAGATATTCATCTAACTAGGACTTCATCACATTCATCTCATTCAGTTCCATATGAAGAGGTTGAATAGAAACGGGTTGAGTACTACATCGTAAATCAATATAAAAATAAACCTCCCTTACCAGGTAAAACAAATTAATATCAGAGGGAAAAACATCAATGAAATCGACAATGACTAGAGGTAGATCACCACTAAAATATTCGCACTCCATGTCAAAATAAAACATATATATCACTTTCAAAAACTCCGGATTAGAAGGTATGATTCTACACAACCTTGGTACTCATTCTACATTGAATACATGATGCACCCCTACATGTGTAGTGAAGGTGACTTTTCAAACATAAAAATAAATCGGGGATTTATTTTGGATGATCCAATCTATCCTGAAAATGACATAATTATATTTCATTGCAAGAATGAGAAATTTCTAAAAAATATCAACATCGTTTTTAAAGAAAACACATGTGGGGAAATGGTAACCCTTCACTATATTTGAACCATGGGGTTTATTAATATTATTTTAACAAGATAAAATATACATAAAGACATTTAGCCAATTAACAATAAATGTTTAAATAAAGGAATGTTATGCACCAGTATCAAATAAAGTAGTCACGAATAACAACATTATAGTGATGGTACCTCTCATTGACGTTGGACCAAAATCCACATACTCTAGATACTCTTTTAGTATGTGATGAAACAACCTTTAGGATTCTTGTCGATGGAACCCATTTTTACATGAAGCATCATATTTCTTCCATAGTTTTACAAGGCACATATGATCCCGTACCACTCTCCAGATTGAAATAATCATGGAATAACCTCAACATGTGATTTGGGAATACGAAGTAGCCACAATTCTTGGGTGATGTTTTGAAGAAACCCTTTTAATGTCATTGATTTCCACAATAGAAATATATTAAATGAACTTTACTAGGTACTAAAGGGGATTAAAAAATACATCCTTCAAGAAATGCCATTAGATTCTCCATGCTTCGACATTCCCTTATATTAATGCACACTGCCCCTAGGAGTGAATGATACTCATGAAAACCCTGACTTACCAACCAGGCCCATCTCGACCATCAGTGCTCTAACACATCGATCAACATAAGAAGGAATCTTTAGAAGTAAATAATGAGATTTTATACATAGATGAACTCCAAAATCAAACCTATGTTCCATAATCATTTCAACCAATAATATCTAATGTGTGAAATACACAATCCTATAAAATTCATTTTTATACAATTTCATGGTTATATCAGCCTACTCGTGTTTGATGAACTCAAGGGACATGTCTAGCAACGTCCACTTGGGATAGAATTGGTTGGTGAAATGAACCTTGATGAATTTCCTCTTTAATACCCCTGGCTTATTTTTCATGACAGTCATTTTCCAAAGTCCCTATCTTGGTCTTTTCATTCCGAAGGTTGAACTCTTCACATTAATTTATTCATATCTCTGCAAAACGAAAACAAATTCTCTATTTTCCTCATCAAATATTAATCCTAATATAGGTAATTTTATCCATTGAACTGTTCTGGATTCATTTGAAGGAACTCTTGGAAACTAATCAAGAGAATTCCCATCTACAGTTCCAAGTCTATAGCCTAAATGGGAACTGGAGGAGGTGTATGTCCCAATGCATTGACAGTTTTCACAATCACCTCAACCCGAATCAGGCCTAAAATAGGATTTACTCTACCTAGTTATAAGAAACCTCCTCCTAGATAATTTTCAAATGACTTTCAGGAAACATAAAGCTACCAAACCTCATCAAACAACAAGGATGACTTTATATTTCCCCTCAAACAGAACAACAAGGAGAACAAAACCAACAGAAACACAAAAAAGATTTTATTTTCAATCAAACCAAATAAAAAAAGGGAAATGAATAGAACTAATCCCCATGATTTCTTCCCCCCTACAACCCCTAGATACATAAGGTCCATTACTATGAGATATAGACTAACATTGAATCTCAACTACCGCCTAAGTCACATGAATATTTCACAAATTCATATTGACTTCAAGAAAAGAATATTTTCAACCATTGATTCAAATTCATTATGAACTAGATGAGGTACACTAGTAATCTGAAAATATAAACGATGATGAAGATACCAAAATGGATTTTCCAATCTTCATGGGTTGGCGACTAGAACCTGGAATTAAAAAAATTGGAAGAGGGAATTATTTTTTCAATAACAATGTAGAAGTAAAATAGTCATGTCAATAATTCATAAAAATGAATCACCCTTAGGATTATTATTCTTGTAGTTAAACATGATTTATATCACAAAGTACTATAGACAATGTATCAAAATAAAAAAATACACATGTTCCTAAGGACGCCACTCACCATGTCCACAAATCAATAGCTAGAACCACATCCAAGTGATCCTTCAACCCTAATCAACAGTGGAAGAAGATTATCAACAAAATCATGAAGGCAAAATTAGTGTGTGAGAAAATTCACAATGGGATTTCACCCAATGAATTCATAACATGATTCAAATATAAAATTAACAAAGAAGTTGATTTTAATTTTCAAATAATTTGTTTTGGAATTTCAAAATCATGTTTAACTAATTCATGATTTACAATTGAAATGTTGAAATACATTATAAATTCATGAATCACATTAAAAATGATGGAAAGAAATTTCAAATAATATAATTTCCTTAAAAAAATGCTTTTTTACACAAATGGTAGTTTTCAATAATTTATATAATAAAACAATTATATAATAATAGTTTATATAAACCACATAGAATGTAAAATAGTTTACAATAATGGATTTTTTACATTTAAAATATAGAAATGCCATAAACATGGTCATATTCCTATTTAGTTATGATGGGTACCTGATATATGGACTTGAATCATATAAAAATAAAGTATGTAAATTATTCCCTTAGGGTTTAAGGCCAAATATGACACTTCTCCACCACCTATGGGATGTGATGTGCTGATAAGATGTTTAGTGCTTTGTAAGTATTAAAGTGCCACCTGAAATAACTCATTAACTACCTCAAACATTCAGGTTCTCTAAGACACTAAAATGATCTAAATATATTTTAATACAATATAAAAATAACATTATATTCCTTTATCCATTTGAAATTTTCCAATTTTTTATTTAAAAATATTAACGGGTTTTTAATAGAAAACATGCATTTTCACTAAGATAACACACTATCGTTTCTATAACAACGAATTTGTATGACATTTTTTTATAAAAATTATTTCAAAGAAATTAATAAATTTCTAAATTTAATTTATTATTAAATTGAATAATTTAATATATTATTAAATTGAATAATTTAATTTTCATAAAATTCTATAAATTTCATAATGAACCCCCATTATAATGGTAGTGGGGTTTTCTAAATTCTTTGCCACCAAAACCATTTCATCTATTAAATAAAACTATCTAATATAAATAATTTCCATAAAATAAACACTTTAAATTCCTCAATATAAATATATAAATTTTCCATAAACACAACCCAATTCAATTAAATATTGGGTTCTCAAAATTCATGACAAAACCTATTTTTTTAATCTGATTTCAATGGAATTGGGTATTTCCAAAAAATGAATCAAATTACATTTAATAATAAAATAATATAATTTTATTAATTTTAATTAAAAAATGAAATTTAGGGTTAATAAAATTTTGGAATCATAATAGAACCACCTACCTTAGAATCAACGAATCTTGAATCAGAAAGTTGTTCACAAAAAACTCTAATGAATAATATAGAAAATAAGGATAAATGAATTAATCTTATGTTTAGATCCAAAAAATTGGTTATTATATCTAAAAATCAATTTAGAGATTCATGGATCCCTAGTGTGAAGAAGATATACCATAGATGGTTAATATAAAAAAAATAAACCTTACCGTTGATGATCGAATGATGTTCCTCAAGATTTTAATAATTTCCATGAGGTATCTGAGGGGAAAATACATCTTGGGAGGTACAAGGATTGGAGAAACTGGTATTAATTGGTACCAGTCCGTTGGGAAAAAAAATTGATGATTGGAAAATTTTAATAAAATTTTTGAATACGTTAAAGCACATGAACATGGTTTCCTGGACAGAGGTGCACATGTTATTAAAACTGTGTGCAAGATGATAACCTATTATAAATGGTTATCATGGTATCTTTTTATGGGGAATAATTATTGGTAATCCATGTAAAACCCATTCAATTCCCACTATCCAATGTTTTCATATTGATATAGCAGGGCACATGGTTTTGAAAATCATTCAACAACCCAAAAACATTCAAAAACACTAAAATTTCCCCCAAACTAATCCAAAATGATACCCAAAAAAATAATGTTCAATATGAGGGGTTTAGGAATACTGAATAAAATTAACACATTGTTATAATTAATTTCATGTATTTATTTACATAATCCTCCTTCCATACAATATGATATCGGATAGATGATCTGTTGGATTTTAATTCCTTTATCTATATATAAATTAAAGAAGAACGTATATAGTTAGTTTCATGCCACAAATATGTATTCGTATAGATTTAAAATATATACATATTTCCATATGAAGTGTACATAATTTTGTCATCAGGGTAGGGGTATGATGGTTTTTCTACATGATAATTATTTTCCTCACCCAGTTATTATTTCAATATTTAAATTTTTTTATCAACCCGAATAACACATGTATTGTTAATGTATGTTTTAAAAATTAGAATTTTTTTATAATAAGAATCATCATGAAGACTAATAAATTCATTCTATGTTTCATTGTTTATTTTTTTTCATAAATTTAATGATTATTTGATTTTAATTTCATCATATAATCCATGAGATGATACTTCTTAAGAATTTATTGAAAGCCACTACGAGCCATTAAATTGAACATTAATCAAAATTTAATTACAATATTATTAATTAAATATGTATACTACCTAGGTTTATAATGTTTAAATCAATATTATATTAATTTTTTGTAGTGAAATATTGAATATATATAAAAATGCTACAGAAATCTCTTCCAGAATTATTTTCTTAAGTATGGGGACATTATTGTTCCATTTATCTATATCAATCGGAATGTGAATTCATGTTGTGATCCCAATGTATCTAATTAATATGTAATGTTTTTTAGTAATATTGTAACATGTATTCAATCCAATCACTTATTTTATTCCTCTAACTATCACATTAAATTCTATTTTAACCCCATCATTCTGGGATGCTTTTAATTTTTCTGGGAAATTGGTGGTCACCTTATATGATTTCCTCAGCTTCAACATAATTTATATATTATTACTCGAGATTGGTTGCATTTGTATGTAAAGAAAAATGTTGTTAATATATAATGTAAAAATTGTAAAGGGGATAAACTAAGTGTTTATTAATATTTTGATCATCGTGATGTATTGAAACTTGTTGTTCTTCTACTTTAGGAGCATGTTAATGTTGAGAAACATGATTTTTAGCAAAATTTTGTGCATTGGAATGTTCATAATAATATTTCTGATGATATTTTTGAAAATTTAATATATATTACATAAATGTAGTATCTAATAAATAATAATATGTTGGTACACAGTTTAAATTAATAAAATGGCATGAAAGCTGAACTCTATTTTTCTAATAAATGTTAAATAGATTTGACCCCATTTTTTAGGATCAAAATCACATCATTGTGGTATGTTATAACGTAAAATACCTCATCTAAATTTTGGATTGCATATAATGATTTTGAAATACAAAGGAAAGAGTCATCCATTATGTTAATTGAAATCTATTCCTTCAGTGGTTTTTGTATATTACAGAACGATTATCCAGTTTCTGTTTGTAGGATTTGAAAAAAAATAACTATTAAACATGTTATATCATTTTAATTATTTGATCTATGAACCATTACTTATTAAAACCTAAAATAAGAAATAGGAAATAATTATGTTTAATTAGACTCTGTTTATCCACCAACATGCACTAAAATATATGTATATAGAATGTCGTATAATTCGACACACATTTATTTGTAATGATGGAAAATATGAAATATTTCCACATATCACATTACCTTCTCTGGTACGAAATACTTGTATCCCTTCATCCATAAGTGTAACTCCACTGTTTTTTATAATAATTTATTTATCTTTTTTAATTATATATAATGTGTTACCATTACTTATATATCCACAATTTGATAATACATGCACACATGGACATCTTGCTGGAGATTAAAGTCATTCTAAAATAGAATTAGAATTTTCATATGACTTGTTAATAATATGTTTTCAAGAACATCCAATAAAATATATATTATGAGTATTTGATATCTTGAATTCATCACATGATATATTGAAATTCCAATAAATGACATTCGGCGATTTAACATTTGGGGAATACACTAAACTATTATAAAAACGTAATGGTTTGACATCTCCAGCTTTGTAATATTAATTGTGAGAAAATTTATTGTGAAAATTCATTTCACAGAAGATTCCCCTTGATATGATATTTATCTTGACTAATTCATTCCACATCAGAAGTGTAGTTGTTATAAAATTGAACAAGTTCCCCAATAATATATCAATATGCAATACAACCTTCTAAGATACATCAACATATAATATAACCTTAAAAAATATTATCATTCATTTCCATGGGATACTTTCACGACCCATCCCCCGGGGCCCTTACCGTTAGAAACCACAATCCCGACTCACAATGGATAGGGGATGGAGACTTGCGTCGAAGGAGTCAACCTACATGTGACAAGAATTTTCATAGATACTTGTACACACATACACTCACAAAAAAACAACAATGCAGAAAGGTGAATAACAAATAATAAGAAACCAGAGTACAAAAATATCTAAAGAACTGAGTGTTGTAACAAGGCTAGTATACAATCCCAATAAAAGAATTGAAAATTTTAAGTTACAAAGGGGTAACCGATGACCGTCTGTGGAAGATCCTACCTAATCGCTGGAGTAGTGATGCTACTGGAAGCTGAAATTGTATGTCATGTAGGCACGTACTATAGGAACCCTACTAGTCAATGTCTACCATGTCCACCATCATAATTTATATAGGTATCGTCTTCCCGAGCACCCCTATCGAAACGTTGAACGTATTCACCGGACACAACACATGTGGGCAAATTCTGTGCATGGGTGAGTTACTTAGTACCCAGTAGGGGGCCTAGAGACCCTTGATAGTCTCTAAAAAATGCACAATGGAAAAATAATACCAAAAAACAATGCACTGAACAAAAAATATTATTCATATTCAGCTATACACAATTATGTACCATTTCATATACCTAGGTCATCCAGATATACTCGTCTTATACACAAAAAAACATAGGGTCATGACATCATGCCATTTCCAGGATTTAAAATGATTGATAAAAGACTAAATTAAGGATTATGACTCCACTCTCCATGAACTAGACATCCCTGATGGCACCTATATGAGAGATTTACTCCATCAGGTATAACTCAACCATTCCTAATGGAGCATCTTAAAAGACGTGCTCCATCGGCTACATTCTTCTAGAACTACCTCTACTGACCGACATTAGAGTTCTCGTAGCCACAGTCTTGCGCCCAAGGCATGAAAATGGGAGACCATGTGAAGAGGCCCACTCCTAGACAATGCATTGAGAAGGGGGAGCACTGATCAAGTCTATCCCACGATATCTAAGTCGCTCTATTAAGAAGTTTCACATACCTCAGTTTGTTTCTGGAGAAATAACTTCTACCCTGGGTATTGATTACATCATGTGGAGGGGCCCACTCTTCATTACTATGTTCTATATTTTAGGGATATATAACTCCACTAAAGGACCTAATCTCCATCGCAACTCAAAAATGGGGGAGTGCTACTCTATATGTGGGGACCTTCACCATACCTAGTATGGGATTTATACACTGGTAGTCTGTTCAATATGGGGACCCACGCCGTAGTACGTTAGGAGAGTACCGACACTAGGATAGAGGACCCACACCATGGCATGGAAGGGGTGTAATGAATCTACTGTAACACTGCATAATGAGGAACCACAGCTTGATTTTACAGGGGAGTACCTACTACTAACATAGAGGACCCACACCCTACCCATTAGGGGAGTACCTACCTCTATGTGAGTTATGTATGGAGAATTGGTTCCAATTTCCAATAGGGGAGTTCCGAATACAATGATATAAAACCCCTCTTTGAGGAAAATTAACCCACTCTCATGATGTTGGGTGTCCCGTCTTTACTGGAGCAGAGGATTAAGGAATACTCATTCCATGAGTCATCAATGGAGTATACATTCTAACACTCAATAAAATAAAAACCTTTGTTCTCCTACATAGTTTATTGTTCATACCAAAACCTCCATTAAGTTCAACAAATAATTAACTCATTGATCCGTCCTGTCATAAGGTTTCCAATGCAATAGGCAGTGCATCAACAGGACACCCGGTCTGACAGTTATAAGAATTTTAGTGCTGAGAACCATGTTGGATTCGGGTATGATCCAACCTATACAAACATAAAAAATCTCTGAATGTTATTTGGTGTATAAAAAATTACTTCCTCATCCTATTTGTGTTTTCACCGCAGACGGTTCATCAAACAGACGTCTAGCGTAGGAGATACGCTCGTTTATGTGAACTGGGTCTCATGTTGGTCTGGGTCCGGTCTGACACGTTCTGACAAACCCGACCCAGCCGTCTAGGCTCGGAATAGTTCAGAAAGGCTATTTAAGGTGAGCTCGGCTATGGTCTTGGCCCACTGGGCCTCGAGTTCATCCTGACCCACCCGGATGAGCGTAGCCCACCGGACTACGGAATCGTTTAGCGCGCTGGCCGAGTGGGGGGACTGCTCCTCTCCCGAACGATCGATGCTATTCTGGTCTTCAGTGTCATAATTCTAGGTGGAACAACATATTTTTTTAGTTCATGTGGATTATCCCTTTATGGACCCATGTGTGAGGGTCTGCTCTCCGTCGCGGCTCGATGTCGCGACTTTCCCCCACGGCATGGAGCCCGACTCAGTAGGGGCACTAGATGGTGTTACACCTCCTGGAAGGTCCACCTGTTCCAGCCCTCTATGGACCCACATGCGTCGGTCCACCCTCCACCACGACAAGATTTCATTGCCTCCAACTATGTCGATTGATCGCGGCGCACCACCCTGCTTTAATGCGATCGGCGTTGAATGGCCCCCACTTGTCGGCCGTTGACCCTTTAGGAACCGCAATTCCTTTGCGGTCGGCGGGTGCTGGTCACCGCCTCCCTCAGTCAGTTTTCCCACAATGTACCATCATCATCTCGCGGCTTCTTCCAGTATCTCTCGTTGAATTTAACCTTAATGGGTTCACCGGAGGGTATGGGCCTTATTTGATCGTCCTACGCCCTCTGAGTTAGCATTTTAACATGGGAAGGGTTATTATATTATGAAAACTCCCATAATGAAACCTTACATTATCATTCAACAATAAAGATTAAAACGAAGGTCAAACCATAGGTAGATTGACCCATTTTCTTCAAAATATTCACGAACATGGTAAAAAGGGAAGGAATAAAAAATATAACCCCCTACCTCAAGATCGTAGAAAGCCGATGCGGATGAGCAAGAAGTGTCCACATCTGAAGGAGATCATCATCACTTATCGTCGTCCATCAATTCCTCCAACATTCTTCACTCAAAGTGTCAATATATATTGGTGTATTTCATCATGGAACATCGTCATAGGTTCCACTCTTGTGTCAAAAAAATCGTGCCCGATCTTCGTTTAAATAGAGGAGAAGAATGTACCAACACACTGCATACTTAATGTGGTTCATTAATGAGTAAAATTAATTAACCTCTTTAATTATCACAATGGTTTGTTTATAAAATCAATTAAATATCCAAACAGTGTGGTTATAGAAATCATGAGTCATGTCATTAAATGGTTTGATGTTGAATTGTGGTCCCACTACTATTTGTTCAATGGTTGCACAAATGAAAAATATAATACCAAAAAGTTATTTTATTATTTCTTGTAAAGTCCAGGAGTTTAATTTATCAACTGTCCCATTCTAGTGGATATTAATCATCTCTTAAAAAAATCATGGTGTTGAAGATTGAACAGTGCCCTTAGATTTTTATTCCAAGAACCGCTTCAAAAGTCATAATTTGTCGCCCGCACTTTTAATGAACATATCGTAAAAAAAGGTTCAAAATTTATTAACAGTCACCATTGACTTGTGCTGGTGGAGGTTAGGCTCTTCCTAACGGGAACACGGCCTCATGAGCTCAAAGGTACTCTCTCATTTTTAATCCGAGTATCCATTTTAATGATTATGGATTTTATAATAAAATAATTTTTAATTAATTGTTGTATTTACTACTAAAAACTAACGTCCATTGGTGGCCTACACAACCAATATTAGTTTCTTCCCAAAGAAACCATACTCTCACGAGTTCGTTGGTTGTCTTGGATTAAGAATCAGAGTCACCATTTATTATTTATAGGTATTTGTAAAATAAAATAACTTTATAAAATAAATTTATTTATAGTTATTCCAATTTTTGGTTTTCTTAGTAGGGGCAAGCGCTGAGAAAATTTATATTGCTACTAGGGTAAACCCTCTATCATGAATGCAATAGAGACCTCAGATTTCTAATTTGAGCACTGATTTAATATTTATTTCACAATTTTAGAAATACTTCTCCCGCGCATTACTTAATGCATAACATTTTTTGGACGAATCATTTCAGGCACTCCGTCCATAATAATCATGAGCCGTCAGATTTTTTGGTCTCTAAATAATTCCATATAAATAAAAAAATTAATATAAATTCAGAGACATTACATTCTCTCCACCTTTAGACCTTTCTCCCCTGAAGAGAGAAGTCACAAACTCAAGGTAAGAAACTGGGTCCAACAAAGGTTTATGGTCTGATTCAAATAACACACCACAAGGGAGTGCTGAGAACAACAACTATTATGTCCTTCAAATTCTAGGTCAACATCGTACCACAATAGGAACATGATTCAACATGTGCATCATGTGAATAAATCACTAATCATCATGATACATCTGAATTCATGGGGTCTAGTAGACCACTACCTTGAACCTTCAGTTTCCTCAACGAAATTCAAAACAAGACTCGACCACTCCCACTTGTGGCATTATTACAAAGTATGGATGGCTATGAACCATTCTGCGATGTGAATACATCTCGTGCTAAAACTCTACCACCACAGAACGACTCATGCAGGACTGGTAATGAGAGTCCAAACCATGCTACATGGTCTCCCCCTTCAAAACAAATACCTTATCCACCATGTAGATATACCAAATTTCTTTACTAATATCATCTTTATTGGCATTAAAAGGATTATTCCATAAGCAGATAGACATCGTAAGGTCTCGATGCCATGGCTATGAGATCCCAATCACAACTCTGGCCTCCAAGTTCATGGTAACACTTTCAGTGGGTCTCCTTCAATAAGAGTCTCAAAGCATGAGGTTCAAGTCCACAGTCCAACCAGAAACTATATGTCTTGAAAAGTACTCATGGAAAAAGAACATCTAACAACTATGTCTATTCATGATTCAAATATAATAAACACACAGGTTGTACCATTAACATCTCCTGGAGTTTTGTGGCCATGATCCACGACTGCATGCAGTTATCCATGACCATGTCCCCTAGCTCCCACAACCTGGCAGGGACCACCTCCTACTGCTCACCCAGCTCCACTACCCCTCATCCCATCTTGCAGAAATCCACTTTCCAAGCATTATAACTGCCAAGGAGGTTCTACTGAAGGATCCCTCTCAGGATTACAAAGGTTTTATCAATATATAGTGAGATGAAAAAATCCATTATAAGTGTAGTACTACATCTCTTTCGTATGAATTGCTCCTTGGCACTATAGTTGCGGTGAATACCCAAGTGTTTGTATTCGGGCATGTGTATGCCTCCAATGTAGTGCCATATCCCTTTTTCAGTTATCACCATTAGGAACCTATACATTGTGACCTTTTCTATAGGTCACATCCACCCACTCCTCTTCCAGGAATGTCCCATCCAATAGGGCTCATTTATGTACCCTAGCATTTGTCGGAATGCTGAAATGTATCACTGATGGCATAATTTCCCAACGCATTCCCTATTTGTAGGTATGGTCCCTGATATAAGGACCCACACCATATTTTAGGAGTAGAAAAAATGATCTATGAATTAATCTAACTACTCTTATCCCATCATGTTTTCAGGTCGCAGGTGAAGAGGCTCTTGTATGCTTACACAACGCAATGTTTCTGAAAATAACTTCACTCTAAAGAGTCGCACAATGTCTGTCCACACGAGGGTCAAATTGTTGTGAGTCTTAGTTGTCAAAATCCACAATTTTCCCACTAATCCATAAAGACGGATTTCTTCCAGGACTGCGATCTGGTCAAGATGTGTCCTAACATTGAGGAAAACACACGTAGTTGCCTCAAGATATTCATCATCTACCGTAGGATCTGTCTCTCCATGGAACGTGGTTGGTCTCTACCACTAAAACTAATTTATTCTTTTGTGCCTATGAATGTCCTCTAGAGGAACGCTTGGATGTATATGATGAACATCGGGTGGTGGTATCACTATTGCAAAATTCGGTGGGGACATATAAAACATTGTTTCTTGAACGGCCACCTCATCTCTAGGATGTCTGTCCTAATGGCCTCATATCGAGATCCTGGTCAATAGTTCATGTGGAGGAATACAATGATAGATCAAGATGTACAAAATTTAGAAGGATATAATTGGATAGCATACTGGATAAAGAATACGGAGATCACAACAATCAACACAAGATGCATATTCTATTCTTTTCCATTCAACTTGTGTTTCCTTGTACTGAGTCAGGTAACAGGTGTCCAGAGTCCTGGTGTATGGATACGTTGGCCCCTACACCAACAGTGCAGTCTCTCTCCAGAAAGATGAACTCGAAATTATTTACACATTATTTCACAACAATAATAATAGAACCTTAGACATTAAGGTTGAATAGACCACCTTTGATACCTCATTTTCAGGACCCGTCCCCGGAGGCTCGTTCCATGACATTCCCCAAGCCAACCTCATGAAGGTTCGGGGTTGTAGACTAGCACCAATGGAGTAAACCAGAATGTGGGAAGAATTCTCCATGAGAGCTATACAAAAATGCACTGAAAAAAACAACAAATAATAAAGGTGAACACTAAGTAATAGAAAAACAGAGTATATTAGAATGTCAATAACTGAATGGTGTGACAGAGCATGTATACAAGCCAAACAAAAGAAATGAAAACAGAAAGGTACAATGTGGGAACCGAAGACACATTGTGTAATATCCCACCGGATAACTATAGTGGTGATGCTACTAGGATACGAAGTTGTATGTCATGTATGTCTGGTCCTACTTGAACCCTCCTGGTCCAAGGCCACCATGTCCACATTCGTCTCGTCCGTCGGTCCCATCACCCCAAGCGCCCCAATCGAAACATCAAATGTCAGCACCAGACACAACACATGTGAGTGAAGCCCCTTCAGGGGTAATTATAATTTTACTCAATATTGGTCTCTAAGACCCTATATGGACTCTCTGAAATCCACAACAAAAAATTCCACCATGAAACCACTATGTAAACCACAATGAATATTCATAGTCATCTCTACTCAGTTATATACCATTTCATATACATAGGTAGTCCAGATTGACTTTTCCCGGACACAAAGAAACATAAGGCCCCTACCTCATTCCATTTTTAGGATTTCCAATGATGGATAAAAGCGTTACTAAAGGTTCAAGAGTACACACTCAATAAACTGGCCATCCCTGATGGCAGCCTTCTGAGAGATGTACCCCAGCAGTTACAACAAAACCATTCCAAATAGATCTTTTGAAAGGATGTTCACCATCATGAACATTCTTCTAGAACATCATATAGTTCCCGACACTAGAGGTCTCATAGCCATGGTCTTGCGCCCGAGGAAACACCAAGGGAAACCAGTTTTAATGGCCCACTACTCGACAATGTGTTCTGTTGGGGGAGAACTACTCAAGTCTAACCCATGATATCTCAGTCGCTTTATTAAGAAGTGGTACACACCACAGTCCATTGAGGGAGTACTAACATATACCATGGGTATCGATTATATAAAATTTAGGTTCACATTCCTCATAATTGTTTCATGCAGTTGAGTGAGCTCCAACTCCCCGGAAGGACCTTCTCCCCATCGCTACACGGAGATGTGGGAGTACTACTCTATATGTTTGGACCCACACCCAATACGGTAGGGGAATACAATATTGGTAGTTTGTTCATTTTGGGGGACCCACGAACAAGTACATTAGGGGTGTACCGACCCTAGGCTAGAGTACTGTCACCCTGGTAAAGAAAGGGGAGGACATACTCTACTTTAACTCTGCAGAAAGAGGATGTGAACCCTTGGATGATAGGGGAATACCTTCTCCAACCATTTAGGACCCTCTCACTACCCGGTAGGGGAGTACATGACTCTATCTGAGTAAATTTAAGAGGACCTACTCCCTGGACCATTAGGGGAGTACATACTCAAAATATAGGAATATAATATCAGAGATAAATGAACACACACTCATTACATTTGGAGTCCCATATCTACCAGATCATCAGAGTAAAGAATACACATTCCTTGAGTCATCAAGGGAGTATTGATCCTAACTCTCACTACACGAAAAACCTTGGTTCTTCTCCTTAGGTTAGTATTCATTCCTCAATCACCACGAAGATCCAAAAGAAAGTAACTAGACGATCCTTCATGTCCAATGGGTTCCAATGCAATAGAAAATGCTTCAATTGGACACACAATCTGACTGTTATAGGAATTTTAGTAATGAGGGCCTAGTTGTATTCGTTTACTATTCAACCTAGCCAATCTCCAAAATTTTCAGAATGTCACATACAGTATCTCAAATGTACTGCTTATACCTAAGGGTTTCGAGACTATAGACAGTTCATCAAATAGACAACCTGTTTAGGAGATACTGTCGTTTAAATGAACTAGGTCGTAACTAGGTCAGAGTCTGGCCTAACACTGTTTGACCCACCCGACCCAGCCGGCTAGGCCCGTTCCAATTGGGCTAGGCTTAGCCTGGTTCATTAGGGCTCAACCGGTTAGGTGTGGCTTAGACCTGTTTGTCTTGGCTCATCCCGGTTCAGCGAGGCACGAACCGATTCTTCTAGACCTGGTCGGGCATGCTAGGCCACAACCTCGGCCCACCGGGCTACGAGTTCACCCCGGCACACCCGGTTGGGTGGGGCCCACTAGGATACGGAATTGCATGGCCTGCTGTCCAAGTCCGGGGGATTGTACCCTACCCAAATAAATAAATTCATTTATATATCCTAGAATAGTTTCAATAAAATATTTATAAATCATATTTATAATTATTATATAATTTTTTATTTATTTAACATATATTAACATTCAATTATACCTTTTCATTGAATAAAATAAATTCAAATATTTTTTAAATATAAAATTTAAAAAATAGGATTCATTATTTATTAATTGTTATATAAACCATTTATATATATTATATTTATATATATATATATTTTGATATATAAATATTATTTAGAAAAATATCAGAATGTATATATATATATTTAACTTATTAAATGTGTCATTTAGAAAAACTAAAAATTGATCATATTGATAGGAATTTTATTAGTGTTACAAAAAAGTACTGAAAAAGGGAACCCTTTTATTAGTGTTTTTTAGTAGATGCATTGATTATTTCAAGATATGTAATAATTTAACATGAATATAAAAATTATGGTATTGATAAATGTAGAAATTTTACATTTATTTTCTTGATAAAATATAGTCAGAATTATCAATTAGTATTAAATTATTAATTAAATGAGTAATAATTGGATAAATAAATATAAAATATGACAATAAATTATTTTTTTAATCCCTGCTGAAAATATACATTAATTTACCTAGCCAGTTTTTCAAGTTTGACAACTGAACATCTGAAACTGGTTGTCCATAGTTTCTTGTTGGGAGAGAGGGTGATTTTTCCTCATGCCACATTTTCCCGGATACATTAGTTGTCTTTTCACATTCAGAATCATCATTTTTATACTTTCGGCGTTAGTTTTCTTCATCCTCAGTAATGTTGAATGATAGGTTAGTGATGAGAGATTTATTTCCAAAAACCTCTATCCTAATGTGTTGCATCTTATGGGAGGGAATTACACACATGGGGGTAGCAACCATCAAATTCATATTCCCCCATTTGGCTTGATAGATGTTGTAGATTGGACATCGAGGCTTATCGTGTGATAACAGGAAAAAATAGTGGTATGTGTTATTGATGGGGTGTCATGGAAAATCGTTTGAGAATTACCGGTGATGTAGGATAGTGATCATGGTAGGATTTTTCAAATGGGTTCCATTGCGGATCGTCTGAGAAAGGGTGGTGACAGTGGTAGGTTTTGTTGATGGGGCATCATGGTAGGTTTTCATCAAAATAACATTTACATCTATATCAATATCCCCCCTATATGTCCTATTAGGCATTGTGGATGGGGAACTATGACAGGTCATGGTGGTGACTATCCTATTAAGAATTGTTTATGGGGTATTGTGATAGGTAGAAAAGGTAATGGTGGGGATAAGAAAAGACAACTTGGTTTGTGGTATTTCATTTGAGTAATGTTGGTTATAATCATATCCATATTACCCCAGTTTGGCATGGAAATTGTGTTTTATTGGGATACATGGAAGGTCGTTCGAGAAAAGGTGGTGTCATCCATATCCAACTCCACCCAATTTTTCCTGGTAGGCAATATAAATGTTTATTCATGGAAGGTGGTCTGAGAGTGACTGGGATTCCCAAGGGCAAAGATGGAAACATGATGTGTCTATGCCTGTGTCTATGGGATTATGACACAAAATGATGTATCATAGAAGGGTTGTTTGAAAACCTCGTATATAACATTATTCATGGACACAACTATTCTTTATTCTTTCCCAATGCATTTTTTCTTCAACTAAAACATTGGTTCTTCATTGCCACAAAAACTCATTGAAATGATGGAGTCTTATAATCCTCAGCCAGTGATTGTGTATATATAAACCTAATGAGTCCACATATGATTAATTTAAATGATGTCATTATTTTTTCTATTGTTCATCCTCCACACTATTTTCATTAATTTATTTTTTTCATTTTATATTGTAATGAGTTCTAATGAAATTATGGAACATTATTGTTTTTTAATTACATTGTAAATTCAACTGTGTTTTTACATATAACAAAAAAACCCCACAATAAAATCATGTCAATGTGTGGTGTAAAAAAAATCCCATGATTTCTATATTTTTCTTTATAAATATTATATATTAAAAATTTGTGAAAATTTACTATTTGAATTTATTTTATTTAAATATAAACATAATAAATTATATGTCCCTTATTTTTCTTAAATGAGTGAAAACATTTTTTTAATGCAATGGTAATATCTTTTAAATCAATTATATTTATTAAATGAACTATGATATTTATTAAAAATGTAATTACAAATTGTATTATGTAATATATTAAAATAAAAATGTATATTGTATTATATAAATATTTATTTTAAAATTTTTAATTATTAATATAGAATGTGTAATCAATTATAAATATACGGTATATTAAATTATGTTTAAATGAATTCAACATATATAATTAGTTTAAAAAATATTATATTTTAATATAAAAAAATTATAATTTATAATCAATATATTTAAGGAACAATATCTTTATATCATAAAATTATATATATTTTTTTGAATATTTTATAACAAATTAATTAAATATTATATGAATTTTTAGTTATACATACAATCGATATTGTTTCATTATAAAATATTGATGTTAATATATGATATTTATTTTATTTATAAATAAATATTATATGATGAAATTAATATATTAAATATCATTTAAATATTTTTTTCAACAATACCTTTTATAGTGTTTTCATAAACACATTAATTGGGAACCCTCACAAAGGTCCCATCCAAATTAGAACAAAAATTCAAATTCCATCACAAAAGCAGAATTCATATTGAAAAGTTTCATTATGATTTTAAACTGAACAAAAATATTTGGTTGGTGGGAGGTTCTGTTGATTCTTATGATGTTAAATATAATAATTAGATGTGTGATATAAATTTAATTATTACCCCAGAAAAATGTTGGGAGTGATGCATGAGATAAAATCCGTACTCAGATATGGATGATTTATCAAATCATGAACTAGATAAAATATTATACTACAATTGGATTTTTTAAGGAGTATTTAGTAGGAAGGGCGTGGGAGTAGAGTATCTATCAGTAATTGGATGATATTTTTTTCTACTGAGGGGTTTTATGAATGTTTCAGATGCATAAGAAGCATTTGGTGGGTGAATAACTGTAATGATTTTTTTGAATTCGAATTTTCATTTAATAATGGTAAAAGTTGTGAATGTCATGACTCAAAATGTTCTATCAAATATTCACA
The DNA here is from genome assembly GCA_963277665.1 of Viscum album. Classification (NCBI taxonomy): domain Eukaryota; kingdom Viridiplantae; phylum Streptophyta; class Magnoliopsida; order Santalales; family Viscaceae; genus Viscum; species Viscum album. The sequence continues at coordinate 695,807,763 of OY728152.1, forward strand.
TTGAAAAGTCCAAACCACATATAGGATATTATTTATGTTAATTTAATTATTAACATAAATTATATCTTATTAAATGATACCTCATCTTAGGAACCATCTTCAACATATTAATTAAAAAAACATCAATCATGAGAAACCAAATGTGTCAATATCCTATAAAATATATTTCATCGTTGTTTATGAAATACATTACAGTTCATGACCCATGATAAAAAGTTTATAAAAATAATGAATCCTAAGGACGATTATATACACCGACAAATAATTATATCCAATGACACATAACCATTATAAAATCATATAAGAGGTTATATTCTCGTAATCTCCCATCATTAATCCGTCAATGTACACCTCTCAGAAGGATATGGGGTTAACAAATTTAGAATCTAAGGAAAACATTACATGTACACTTATATGAATCCCTTCAATCATCAAAATAAAAGTTAAAATATAATATTTCTAAAGGTGAGGTCAATATCACAATATTTTCCATTTGATGAGTTCTTCTAAGTATGATCCTCACCACATGGTCTATATTTGTGTCTTCCCAAATATATGAGTAAAATTTTCCCATAATCAACAATGTTAATATTATTCAGTATCCATCAAGGGAAACAAGTCTATTGGATAACATCTTGAACAAAAGGATACCTGGTTGGCATTAAAACTATAAAGATCTGGATTTTTTCATATAATTTTTTTAATTAATAGAATTTTATGAGTCTTCCTAAATTAAAAGTTTGAGAATACATGGTCCATTTTTCTTGGATTTAATTTCTGAAATTTTTTTATGGTACATTCAGTAAACACAAAACCATATTTCTATAACTTTTTTACTAGTACTCGAATTAAAAAATCTGAGTGCATCATTGAATTTGCAGTGCCACGATTCGTTTAAGGGAGACATTACATTGAACGTTGTACGTCCCGAGAAGAAGTTATGTTTTGTGACCATTAAAATAAATGAAATGAAATAATTTTATTATTTTATTTTCTTTCCTTTCCACCATCATATATGCAAAGTGTGGGACACGTTTTGAGTTAGGGCAATGAAGGGATTGACTAGACAAATCCTAAGTAAAGATTTATTTGGGGAATTAATAATATTCCAAATTTAGGAGCCTCCTTTAATTCCCAATTTCATTACATACCCTACCCATACCATATAAATATAGAGCTTATGGAGCGGAATCTGACAAGCTTTGCCAAGAAACGATGTGTTGTGGGAGTGTCGTAACGCTAAGCCCTTAGAGGATGATGCCAATCCCAATGGGAGGTGATGTGCGATACTGAACCCCCGAACCAGTGTTTGATGATCGATTAGTAGTGGGGGTTTCATTATGTGGGGATAGAGGACAACAAGACTCGCTCAACCGCATGCGCTCTCCAACATTTCAAGGTAGGGGGTTCTGTTGATTGATTTTGGTATTCCTCGCAATTCTTTCTAAAATGAAACAAATGTGTCAACTCATGAAAAAGATGATCCATTAATTGGTATCTATCTATTGGAGTGTGAGTTTATTTTTTTCTGAACAGTTTTGGAATCTAGTCATGATGTCTTGTTTAACATTCCCTTGAAACTCCCTTGGAATTATCATTAACGCAGAGGGTGTGGGCCGACACAAACAAGTCCTGAGCCCCTCGGTTTGTGCGTTGATTGATATTTCCCAATATTGAAGGTGACAAAAATATGAGTCAAGGCCTTCCAAAGTTAGGGGCGTGGTCCCTGGAGCCCGTAGGCACAGAAAATGTTGGAAATAAGACCTGGTGCACGACCAGCGGCTTGATGAACTCCCTACCACTAGCACTGGTGGGGGTGCACCACTGCACTGTAGCATCATACAGTTGTTTCGGTCGCGTTTCTAGTGGAGTGGAGGAGGGGAGAAACCATGGTGGTTCCCCCATACGGCCATAGGGTCGCGTCCTGCACCAGCTATAGTGGGAGTAGTGGCCGACGGTTCGACCTATGGCTAGTGGACGAGGTGCATGCCAACGGCACAACTCGAAGCAATGTCGCATCCAGTCAGTCGTAGTGCTTTGGACACACAATGACACATTGGTTAATCCCCTATGGTTTGACCATATGACATGGCTCAGAGGTAGGTCATCCCTACCCAGACGCGTTGTGTCCATGTGTCTCTGGTGGCCCGTGCCGCCTAGAGTGTACCCACGCAAGGTCGGTCCAGCGGACCACCAACCAACCCATGGCTCTGCCATTTCATGCCAGTCTATGCAGGAATGGATGAACATTGTTGGTTTGACCCATGTCGATCTGGTTCGGCCCATGAAAATTCGGGTCGGGTCGGTCTGACTGAGGCGGAGCACACTCAGACGAAGTACCATATTGTTTCACAAAACGGAACCTAAATTATAAAATTTTCCCTTTTTAATGAATCATATACCATGTGGGGATCCCTAATACAATGTGATAAGTCATAAAACACTCCACCATAGTTTTGGAGAATGATGGAGCACAACTGGGATGGGAAAAATATGAATCCAAGCGGGCCCTGTGCCCTAAAACGACTGTATCTGGAAAACCGTGTATCTGATTGACGAGTCATTTGAGGATTTGGGACTCTCTTGAGGAAATATATATATATATATATATATATTGTAATAATTTGTTATGAATTCATCATATATAAATATGCATCATGTGTCATGTGGAGTGTTTATCTCCTGTAGATTATGTATAGAACCCGGCGGTTGGCTGAGGCCTGAAGACTGCCTGAGGATTGGCATAGCGGGAAGCAGCTCTATGTGACCCAACATGCCCACATTGGGGAGTGGATATGTGTGACCCGGAACACCCACAAATCTCTATAGTAGGAGTAACTTCGTTCGTCCATGGTGGGATTCGGATTTGTAAGACATGACATGCCCACGGTAGGATGCTGCTCTATGTAACCCGACATGCCCACGGTAACCATCAGTGATGGGTACCACAAAATTTCATGGTTTGTGTGAAGTAGATTTTTGGGACCCCATAGGCCCACTATAATCCGTAGAGGAGGAGTAATCTATCATCTGAGGAGTTTGATGATGTGTTAACCCTTCCATTATTAACCTAATGTGATTCTTTATGTGAGCTAACTTGTGTTGTTTACTTTGGTTTCCTTGGTTGCAGTTTTTCATTTTATTGTACTCTAGGAGTCATACGGTGGTTTTGGGTTCCCTAATGGGTATCAATATACTCACCCCTGCACGGGCATCACCCACACCTTCTTTTGTCTGGTGCAGATGATGTACAACATTGATTGAGGAAGAGGGAGTAAGGACTGGGCAGTTGTTGGGGCTGGACATTTTGTCGTGACGTGACGTAGGGTCTACAGATCGTGAGTTTTACATACCCTTGAAGTAAGATCTTTAGTGGATTATCCAGGAGACACCTTTCAATTTTTATTTTTACATTTACTTATTGAATTTGGTCGTGTATTTCGGCCACCCTTTACTTTCAGCACACTTTAGTACAACAGTTTACTTCATAGTTTCATTAGTGGAATTCTAGTCTGTGTGGTTGTCTTTTTTAAATTATAATTTGTTGGTTTTTATAGGTTTAAAGAAAATTCCTCCTCATTTTAGGGATACACCTTTCCAGTTCAAGCATCCATCCCCTGGCCTATGGAAAGCGAACTTGAGGTTGTCAAAGTAGGGCCTCGGGGGACTGGTCGTGACTAAGTGGTATCTGAGGCGGTTGATTCTACCTAAAAGACTATGAGTATGTGTCTTTTAAGAAAAAATTTTGAGTATTGCGAGTTCTATATTCACGTTTGGGTAGTCCAGGGTTGGTGCGGCAGCTGACGTATCCACAGCTTGTATCCATGAGTCCTGATTTTTGGCTCAATGCACGAAATTGCTTGTAAAGTTTTTTCTTTTTGATTTCAAATAAAAGTCAGATCACCAGGTATAGTTTTCTAACAGTGGAACATCTTGATTTATCTATGAATTCCTCTATGAGGATGACCAATTATGATCTAGATGATTTAGGACAACCATCTCAGTGTTGAGGCATCATTACATGTGCCAAGGTTTGAGATGGCACAACAGAGTGGTTCCCTAGTGCTACCACCACATGATGGTCATCCCCTGCAAGCATTGTTTCCAGTAGAAGACGTTGATAGTATTATCACCAAACATGAGTTTCAGAGGCAGAGACGTCCCAGTTTTAGGGGTGAGACAGACCATCGAGTCACTCTGGACTGACTAGAGGCTGTGACGCAAGAATTCTGTTTCTTGAGGACACCACCCAACTAGATGTGATCTTAGCGGTGAGCCTTCTATAGGGACTGGCTAGGTGATTGTGGACCATGACCATCCAGGTTTCTGATGAGGAGACCCTTCCATCGGTTGACTTCTAGAGGATTTTTTTGGGAGAATTGTTTACCCACGGATTGTGATCCATGTGCATGCAGGAGCTGCACCATCTTTAGTAGTCCAACATGATAGTGGTCGAGTACATGACATGGTTCATAGAGATTTCCCTCTTCTATTTGATTATGGTATGAGACCATTTATTCCAGGATCAGGCCTATGAGAAAGGGTTCCGATGGGATATCAGGGATTCATTGGTGACCATCAGCATCCCCACCCATACTGGTGTGCTAGAGCGGGCCCTTCTTGCAAAGTGATTCCTGATAGTGCAGGTGCCGACAGCTAGGGCTGCCAGCAATCCTCAGGCAACAGAGTCTCTAGAATGTCACATGCATCATGCACTTGGGCCCAAGCAAGAAAGGCATTTCATAGTGAGACCACATGACTCTAGGATGGCAGTATGAGGATCCATGTCTAGCGGTATTTAATAGGGTTCTAAAATCTGATTTACGAGCTGTGTACACGACCACATGGATCGTGTCTTCCAGAACCACTGTACGGATGACCAACTGATGGTCGAGTGACCGCCAAGGCAGAGGAAGAGGTTTGAATGAGAAAATTCATTGGGTGGAGGATGTCTCAGGTTATCTAGTTGTGCTGCAAGAGGTGGGTGGTGATTCGAGGTGCTATCACAACCACATCAAGGAGGTCCACCCCGACCATGGGGAGCATGTGGACAGGTGCAAGCTATGATATCTAAAGTTGAGTCCTACGACCACAAAACCCCATAGATAATAAGTGAAACGGTCTATGTATACTTCACCCTAGTTGCAGTTCCTATATACACAGGTTCCAGTAACTCTTTAATTTCCACTACCCTCATTTGCTGCTCAGGGATTTTGATGGAGCAGGTTGCTAAATACTTATGACTAGAGACTCCTATGATAGTTGAATATAAAATTAAACACTAGTTATGAGAGTAAAATAATACTCAAGGAGGTTATAGATTAATATGCGATCTCTTAGTAGCAGTGTCGAGGACTTATGACTTAATCATTGATATGAAATTGTTATCCATAGTCCATGCAAAGATCGACTATATTAGACTCAATTTGTGGTGCATCTGCATGGATGGGATCAGTTTTTTCTTTAATGGAGAGAAGGGAACCTTTGCAACACAAGATGGACATACCCAGAATAGGTTTCTACCGATCAATCATAAGTTGGATATCCTTACCCTCAGGGCAGTTGATGTTTTTTGTCCGACCTATCCAGTAGAAGTGTACCAATATGATGATGTCTTCCTTGGTGATGTCCTATGACTACCTCCATGTAGATGGGTAGTCTATTGAATCGATCTATACCTTGTCAAAAAAATTATATCTTCACGATCATATCAGATTGCTCTACATAGATTCGTTATACTGGTTTAGTTAGATGACATATAGGGAAAGGGGTTCATAAGACCCGGTGTTTCTCCATGGGTAGCCCCAATTTTATTCTCCAAGAAGGTAGATGGGAGTTTGAGACTATCTATGGAATATCGAAGCTTGAACCAGATGACCAAGAAGAACAATTATCTACATCTGAGAATTGATAATCTATTGGATCAGATGATGGGAGCTCGTTGGCTTCTGAAAGTAGTCCTCAGGTCTGGCTATCATCAGCTCATGGTATGAGATGATGATGTGTAGAAGACAACCATCCGATGTCGGTATGGCCACAATGAGTTCTTCTTTATTCCACTCGGCATGACCAAAGCCCTTGTAGTGTTCATGGGACACATTAACAAGATCATCTAGACAAACATTGTTCAAATTGTAGTAGTCTTCCTCGATGACTTCTTGATATACTCTTCCAAGATATAGGAAGGGCCTTCTTGGGAGCCACCGAGGAGTGTAACAGGGGTGTCAAGTTTCCTGTGGTTGGCTGGACACTACAGGAGATTTGTAAGTGACTTTTCTGGAGGTGCGGCACTATTTCATTCTTTGTAGAAGAAGGGGCATTCCATTGTATGGATGAAGAGATTACCAAATATTTTTGTGGTGTTGAGATAATGACTAAATAGTTCTACCATTTTGACGATACCAGAAGACGGTGTGGGGTATGAAGTCTAATGTGAATAACCAGGAACTAGAAGTTGGTGTGTAGGGATTTAGGATAAAGCAGTTATCGCCTATGGATCGTGATAGTTGAGGAAACATGTGTAGAATTGTGATTACTAGGACCTTAAGTTAGTAGAAGTGGTCTTCTCCCTAATGATATGGAGGCATTACCTGATGGGAGAACGTTTTATGGTATTCTCTGATCATAATAGTCTCATGTATATCTTCTCTTAGAAGGACCCGAACATGAGACATCAGTGATGGCTAGAGTTCCTATAGGACTATGACTTTTAGATAGTCTATATTCCTAAGAAGGGGAATGTGGTAGTATATGCACTAATAAGGAGGTTTGTCTTGGACATGCTGAGTGAGGAGACAGAACAGTTAGTTCTGTAGTAGATATCCTTTGCGGATAATGATGGCGGCACATACAACGAGTTTATGACTATCACTCCACTGCTTCATCCTATATTATGAGAGTCATAGATTGGAGATGTTTATTGTGAGTCTCAACCAGCTCAGATATCCTCGAGACAAGTACCTGATGGATTTTTTTAAGGTGGGGATCAGGTCATCCTCTTCCGGGGATGTAACATGGTACTAGTGGTGAAACCGGAGAAGGTGTTGAGGGACTTCCATACGTCCCCTCTGGCGGTACATCCTGATGTGGTAAATAGGTTCCAGGACCTCTGGAATCAGCACTGGTAACCAGGGATGATGAATGTTGTAGTAATGTTTGTTTCATGATTCCTCATTTTTCAGCAAGTGATGGACGAGCAACATGTTCAAGCAGGCTTATCACAACCACTAGTGGTTCCATAGTTGATGTGTGATTGGATCTCCATGGACATTCTGATAGGGATTCCATGTACGTCCAGGGGACAAAATTCAATCTAGGTGATCATTTAAAGACTCAAAAATTCGACCACCTACCTACCTATCAGAGAGTAGGGATCAGTAGAGAGCTTGGGATGCCACTACAAACAAAATATTGTGCGACTCCATGGGGTTCCTTCGAAGATCAACTCTGACTGTGATGCACGTTCACACTACGGTTCTGGAAAGGATTTCAATTGGAGTTAGATACTCAACTACATTTGAGAACTACCTTTAATACATAGATGGATGGTTTGATAGAGTAGATAATAAATATATAGGAGGACATGCTTTGAGATTGCGTCCTTGATTTTGGCCATAGTTGGGAGGATCACTTGACCTTGTTGTAGTTTTCGTACAACAAAAGTTACCACTCCACCAGCATTATAGAACCATTTGAGGCCTTGTACGGTCGACCATAAAAATCACCTCTATGTTTTACAGACCCATGGGAGTCATCACTAATGGTCCTAGATATGGTACGACTTACCATTGAGAAGGTTTGGATTCTCCAGGAGTGGATGGAGACTGCGCAAAAGTAGGCATACGTCTTATGCTAACAGGATGCAGAGACATTTGGATTTCCAGGAGTGGAACTATGTATTATATAAAGTCTCTCTTATTTGGGGACTAAAATGATTTGGATGAGGTGGTAAATTATCATCGAGGTTTATCGGACTATTTATGATTATTTGGAGGATTGGCGAGGTGGAATGAAACTTCGAACATTCCCCAATGTTGGAGAGGGTGCACAACATCTTCCACGCATCTCAGCTGAAGAGAGACGTGGAATACCCATCTCACGTCATTGACCATGGAGAGCTGGATCTGGATGATGGGGCGACGTTTATAAAGGTTCTAGTATAGATTGAGGACTCACAGAAAAGAGTCCTTCGTGGGCGGTCGATCCCTCTAGTACGCTTTCACTGTTTTCATGGGAACCTCCAGGAGAGCACATGGGAGAAAGAGGTTGTGATTCCTGCTCAATATACCTATTTGTTTCTTTAGTCTATGTTGTGTCACTCAGGTTTGAAAATCCATCTAGTACAGAGAATGTCAAGGCCCAAATTTTTCATGTAAATTTTTTATTTAATTAATGGAATTTTATGTCATTGAAAAACATTAATCTGTGTGAATCCAAGGTCTGGTTTTCCTGGAAATAAATTTTGAACTTTTTTAAGGTACATTTAGTAAACGCGTAACTGAATTTTTCTATCTTTTGAACCAGTGCTTGGATTAAAACATTGAGGGCATAGTTGAATCCACAGTGCCATGATTCACATAAGATATATTTTTTATTGACTATTGCAGGTCTCGAGAAGAAGTTAAGTATTGTGACTCTTATATGAAATGAAATGAAATAAATTTATTCTTTTATATTGTTTCTTTCACCAATAGACAATTTGAGTGTGGGACCAAAGGTGAGTAAGGCCAATGAATGGCTTGACCTAACAAATCCATTGTAACACCTTCATTGTGGAATTATGAAGGTTGCAAATTTATATGCCCCGATTAATTCCCCAAGCCGTTACATACCCACCCCTCTCCAAAAAATATAGATATTGGGGAGGGGTATCAGATAGGATTCACCAAACAGCAAAGTGTTGTAGGAGTGTCGTAATGTCGATCCCATAGATGATAGATCTGATCCCATTGGAAAGTGACTTGCGACACTGAATCCCAGAACTATAGTTTTACGTTTGAGCAGCTACGGTGGCAGCTAGTTGTAGTGATGATGAACAATGATACTCCGTCAACTTTGAGAGCTCTCTAACATTTTCGAGGTAGTGGTTGTGTTGATTGATTCTGTTTTTCCTTGAAATTATTTATAAAATGATAATAATGTGTCAACTCCTAAAAAAGTTAAACTGTTAATCAATATCTATGTGTGGTAGGATGTATTTTTCTGGGATCAGTCTTGGAATCAAGGCATGAAATCCAGTAGAACTTTCCCGTGAAACTCTTCCAGAAAATTTCTCGAATGAGTAGGGTGCAGGACAACCTGATCAAGGGCCAAGCCCCTCTGTTTGTGTATATATTATGATATCCCAATTTTGAAGGTGAAGACAATATGAATCAGGGCCAATAGCAGTGAAGGATGCAAAACCAGGAGCCCGCAGGTGATACGTCACAAGAAATAGGCCCCAGTGAGTGACCAGCGGCCCGACGAACACCTTGATGTCGACACTAGTGCCAACCACATGTTCGGAAGAGCAATGGAGGGGCATGCCCCCGATGGTATTCCCTCATAGTAGAAGGGTCATGACCTACACTGTACATGGTGGGAGCAGAGTCTGCTAGTTCGACCGGCGGCTAGGAGATGGGGCGTGGGCAAGCGGAGAACACGTAGGCAAGGTGGCGGCCCGTCAACCACAGCATGGTGGACCCACAACACAACTTGGTGCCACGTTATGTCAACCATCATGAGAATACCCACTATATTGGATCCATTCCATATTAGCCCAACCCAGAAGAACTTCATCTAGGAGTATCTGGTGGACCTTTCCGCCAGGTGGATGGCATAGCCAGGTCGGCACAGCAGGCCGACCCGCGGCCCAGCGGCCAGACCCATAGCCCTACGGCCAGACCCACAGCCTTATTGGGTCATCCCGGACCTAGTGGGTTGGGTTAACCCGTGTCTTCTAGACCCAGGCCGATCCGAGACTTCACATGACAAACTGGATCAGGCCGGTTTGACCGAGGCATACCAGACCCGAACCCTGTACCATCTAGTTTCACAAAATGAGCCATAACTTCTAAACATGATAACCATTTGGAGAACTATCTGTGGGGTCAGGATCTTTGGAGAAGGTAGTAATTTTTGAGACACACCATCTTTGTTTTGGATAATGATGGACCTTGGCTGGGTTGGTTCGAATACAAATCCCACCAGGCCCTCGGCACTTAAACGCCCATATCTCGCAAACTGTGCATCTGATTCATGAGTTGATTGCGGCTTTGGTACTCTATATAGGTTAAAGATCATTTGACATACATTTTTTTTACTTCCATTATTATCATGTTGAGATGAGTGGCTTGAGGATAATTTCTTCCAAGCATACAATATATGGAACCATGTGGTTGGATGAGACCTAAAGACTGGTTGACAATTGGCACAGTGTGAAGCAGCTCTGTGTGACCCAGCATGCGAACATTGGGGAGCCACTCAGTGTGACCCGACATTACCATGATACATGATAGGAGGAGTACCTCAGTCTGGCCATGTTGGGAAGCATCTATGTGTGACTCGACATTCCTAGAGTGGGAAGCGGCTCTGTGTGACCCGACATACCCCTAGTACCATGTATGGATGGGTACAAAAACATATCAAGGATAGATGGAAGTTTCTCTATGTGACTCGGAAGACCCACTGTACTTGATATAGAATGAGTTATCCAGTAGGTGAGGAGTTCAATGATTCGATAATCCTTCCATCCTTGACCTAATGTGATACATGGTGTGAGGTGATGTGTGTTGTGTAATTTGGCTTCAGGAATTGTGGTTTTTACATTGTGGAAATCTTGTAGACCTACGGGGGTCTCGAGGTCCCTACAGAGTATCATTATACTCACCCTATCTAGGATTCATGAACACCTTGTTATGTCTACTGCAGACGACATTCAATATTGATTGAGTCTAAGTGAGCGAGGATTGGGTGGTGCATGGAGGTAGAATTTTTGGCATGACATGATGCATAGACTACAGATCATTAGTTGTACCAACCCTTCAGGTAGGATCCTTGGTGGATGATCCAAGAGGTTCCTTTCACTTTTCTTCTGTTTTGAAGTTTTTATGTTGTACTTGTACTTTTTCTAGTCGGGACGGTATTCTGGCCTCCGTTTCCATTCAGCGCACTTTACTACAACTGTTTACATCACAGTTTCTTTTGTAGTGTTATAGTCTATTTGGATTCCTATTGTTGCGTTCTACTCTATGGGTTTGTATATGTTTAAAGTAATGGGCTTTCTGTTTTAGGGATATGATTTTCTGATGCTAGCCCCCAGCCCCTTGACTATAGATGTTGGGCATTGGGTAGTTAGGACATTGGCATGAGGGGACATGTTGTGACAAAAATATTAATCAATGCACTCAAATCGTTGACGTCGAGACAAAATATTCTCACACATTTAATATTCAAACTTGTATAGATTTTTAAAAATCAAATTATATTCTTATCTAAGGACAAATTTTTTCACTGATAAGACAAAATCATAATTTTAAGTAGAATATCTCATTCTATAAAAGATATAGATGGATTATAAGATTTTCAATATGTGAGCTAATATAGGAAGGATGATTCATGATAATTAGAGTATATGGAATAAATTTCCCATGAAAGGGATATGTATGAATGATATTTTGAAACATGTTAACACAATATTCAAATCATTGTTTGAATAAAAGTAATTTGATGTTGTTTTTAATTATATTGAAATTAATTTTCATGTAGTAAGTGGAATTAGAAGTTCATTAAAAGGTTATACGAAATTTTTGGTTCGTATAAAAATGTTTTTTTTGGAGATTTTAATCATTTTTATAGTTTATTGGAGTTAAAATATCCTATAATATAATTATAGGGATCATACGCATGCTAATATATGTGATTATTTTTTGGATAATTTTATTTTTGCATATTGAATGGAGATATTTAAGATGAAGCTGATATCCTTCTATTTTTATCTTAATACCAATCATTTATCTCATGGATGAATGAATGGAATATAGAATTCATATATGTATCAATTTATTTTTTTATACCCAACAAATGTGAAATACAGTTAATTTTGATCGTATAAGATGGTGATCTTGAACTTGATAACATTCATGGTGAGAGTTTCATATTATAATTTCAACGGGTATTATAATGCTTTTATTTTTTACCTACTTAGTAATAATCTAGAATATATATTTTTAAACTATATTTTTATCATTCATGCAAGAAGCTATTTGTAACTAAACATGAAATTTGTGGTTTCTGTAGAAAATTCATATACTGGATGTTCAAAAAAACAAAAATATTAAAAGGTTTGTCTTTCTTCTTCAAGGAAATGATTTAAAATGTGAATAACTTTTTTCAATTTTTTCCATTGGAGAAGTAGGGATACTTTTAAAATAGTGAAGATTAATAAATCCCTTATAATTTAGTAGGAAGGAACACTTTTTTGGTAGGTATGTTATATTTCATTTAAATATATGTTTGGGATTCATATATTCTCATTATTTGTCTCCTAGATGCTAAAATTCTCAAATTTATTCATATATTATCAAAATAAATTCATCGGTTCATCTAGGATTAATTTATATGAAAATAAATATCATGATTCACGAAATTATTCATTCATGACTAACGATGGGGTATTGGTTGAAGGTTTATTTGAACAAAATCCCTATGACGCAACCCTATATAAAAAATTTGTAGGTTCCTCACAATGGGGGATATTTTTTATAGAAGGATATGTCCATTTTGAAAATACATTTATAGATACAAGATTATATGATTTTATAACCCTTTGGTAAAAAATTTTCTCCTTGATATTCCATTTATGTATGAATTTGGATATTTATGTCTTTATTTTTGAGAAACTATTATGAAAATGGAATCCTCCTATTCCGTAAAAAGGAGAAATTTCATTTCAAAACATAACAAATATTTTTGTATGAGAACATCCTAGGGTTCAATATTCCCTGATGTATTGGAGTTGTTTGATAAGGTATTGTGAACTGGAAACAAAATCAGTTATGGGATATTCATTGATAATAGTTACTATATAATTGAAACTTATTCAAATGAAGATGAAGGCATGTTTCTTGGCATTGTAGTGGGATTTATTCAAAACTATTGTCTAGTTATTGATTATTTCAAATCATCAACTTACAAAAACCTATTTCCATTTTACACATTTCATTTTATATTTAATTGAATTAAATGTTACTGGTTATATAACTACATTTACATAGTGATTCAGGAAAAGAAATTCTTGAAGATTTAATATGGCTACTTATCCTTAGGTGAATGTTTTTTATTTATTTTGAATAATGAACCTTTGGCAGGTGTTTTATGGATTTCCATTGGAATATGAGATATTATATTTGAACATCATAGTACCATTAAAAGTGAATTGATGAAGGTAGGAGTGATCAATGATTTAATGTTATCAATTACATGAGGGATGTCCTTTGTTTTTTCTATGTCATCCTTTGAGTAAAACTGGTCATACAATGCATCATATTGTTGAAAAATTGATTCAAAAAATGTATATAATGACTAAAGGATCATTTTCCTAAACAATAATGAAAATATGAGAATGTGTGATAGTTTTTTAGTTAGTGAAAAAAAATTTATATAAAATTTCATTTATTATATGGAATCACAAGCATTATATTACGAACAAAAAACCACTAAGCTACAACGTTTTTTTGAATGTAATTTTGATAAAAAATTATATATAAACTTATATTTTTTCTATTATTTATTATATTTTATTTAATTAAACAATTCATTAAAATATGAGTACCATTACCAACAGTTTAAAAAACCATTGGTATTGACCTATACAAATGGTTTTCCAAACAATTGATATATGAATTTATAATTTTGGTTCTTTTACAAATGGTTTTGGAAAAACCATTAGTATATTTTCCATCAAAGTAAGCTATACTGATGATTTTATCCACACTGTTAGCCTATCAATCTCCAATACAAACAATTTTGAAAAAATCTTTGGAATATGCCTTTTTATTTAATACCTGCTAACAATTATTTTAATTAATTGGTATAGATCTGACCAATACTGTTTGTTTTTTTTAAATATAATAGGGTCTTATGATGGTTTGAATACATATGGTTTTGGTCAAACCCTTTGTATAGTGTAATCATATAGTACCAATACCAACATTTTCTCAATATCATTTGTATAGTTCCAATTTATAGTATTGTTGAAAATGGATTTAAACTTCATAAACAATAAGTCAATGAACTAGAGAACCCACTATGATGCATTAATACCATTAATAGAGAAATTACAGTTTGATTCGAAGATGAAAATCATTCCATCCTCGCTCAATGGAGACCATCAATAAAGTGAATAGTGAATAATATTCAACGACTGTTGGATCCTAAAAATAATGGATGGAAATCATTCAACATGTTATAATGCAACCTAGATGATCACATACCTCAGGACCCAATCCAATAGAACATCTCTGAATATAGTTTCATCTACATTAATGTGAAACTCATTAAATAGCAGTGGGATCCACATACTTATGTAAGGATACAAGAAGGGGTTATTAATCTGAATCTCATTATGCTACGAAATTTAATTCTATGCATGTAAGATAATCTGGGAACTATACTGGTGGAAAATTTCAAGTATATGAGTTTCTACTTCACTAAATATGACGGGTATAAAATTATCCTCTTTATTATGTCATACCATTAGGAGAAACATTAAATGGATTATTTCCATTAAATATTTCAATAATAAGGTTCAAACATAGGGTGGGACTACTAGGGGACATATGCATTTATAAAAATATTTAATGAAAATTATCTTTATTATATGGGACAATGTCCACCTATATTTCCACAAAAAAAAATCCATGAATTCATTATTCGAAAAAAGTTTCCCATGTCTATATCTTCTATGCAAGGAATAATCAGAATAACCCATTAATCTATTTCAGTGAACCATACATCATGTTTACCAAAACAACATATGTTATTAGCATCATTAATACAAGAGAAAATAGTGGAATCCTCCCAATCAGAAACGACAATGCATGTGGACATCATCTGAAATTTACAAACAAGCCATGGGACCCTACATGTATTGAATTTGACTTCATCTATGGTCCTCCAAATTAGACTATTTTGTAGAAGAAGACTTGAACCCTTGAGGAATCATTAAAATATACCTATGGTGGGGTCTAATGGTTACCTGGTAAAGGCTCCTATGGGGGTAATATTTGGGATCAATGATATCAGTGCATGGGGAACCGTGTTTATAAATCAGGCTTCATCAATTATTTTCTAAAAGAGATATCTGGATCATGTGCATGTATTGACAACCCATACATCAAAAAGGATTACTGATATATAGATTATCGAAAGACAACAAATGTAAATTTTAACATCTCTCATAAACCACAAGAACATGTCAATGTGAGTGTGAATTTGGTCCATCAAAAATATAGGTAGCTGAAATAAATTCATATTATCAATTTGAATCGAATGAGCTACATCCTTTATAATTGGTTATATCCCTACATTAGA
The DNA here is from genome assembly GCA_963277665.1 of Viscum album. Taxonomy (NCBI): domain Eukaryota; kingdom Viridiplantae; phylum Streptophyta; class Magnoliopsida; order Santalales; family Viscaceae; genus Viscum; species Viscum album. The sequence goes on from OY728152.1 coordinate 695,823,333, forward strand.
GACCCTCTTAAAATTACATCCTGAATTTTTTTTCCTGGCATGTCGACGATGCTTGAGAGAACCACTATTTGTTTGACAAAAAATCATATGGATCCAAATATATTTTTTATGTTTATCAACCACTAGAATAACCGAGGATCAGAAAATATCTTGCTTTATATAAGTGGTCTCTCCCGATAAAATGGATACGTCTGATGTGGATTAATTAACCAATTGAGTAGATTTTTTCTCATATATTTGGATGAACAAAAAAATAAATATGAATTCTAAAAGAGTGATCCTTGATAAAAGAAATACCATAATCAATTAATATTTGGGAAATAGGTGTACGTATTCTATAAACCTCCCCCATAAAATATGTTGTCTTGAGCTTCCTATGAAATATAATTACAAACAACACCAGCAATCAAGATGCTTTGGAAAGGGTAAAATGGGTCTCCCTATCTGAATCCCCTGGTATTAGTGAAGCATTGAGAGAGGGTACCATTGATATTGATCTTTTAGGATTTTCAAAAATGTTTCCTGATGTCCCATCAGTCCTATAATAATATTATAATGCTATGTTTATTTAAATAATAATGCTTGGAATCAAAATTATGAATTTTCCATTTCTTAAAATTATAATTATTTGGAAATTATAAATTGTAGTTGAATTTTTTTTGTTTTGAATTGATGATATAGTGATGTAGATTAGGATGTTATTGATTAGACCATATAATAATACGCTTGTGATTCATCGAGACTTTCTTATGTGAACATTCAAAAATACTCGTGGAAGTGAAAATCATTTTACAAAAAAACTTCATAACAAATTACCTTTATAAACCACATATGAATCATTGAAAAAGGAATTTCAAAATTCTAAAATCATCACCATGACTATTTTTTTGATTCATAATAATAAACAAGTACAAGAAGTTAAAAGAGATTCACTCAAATAAATTAGGTTTTGAGAGGATTTATTCAATCAAGATGATCCAAGGGATTGGAAAAAAAGGTTTACGTCGATGAGAGAGAATGAATTGAAAAAAAAACATGTTCAAAATATCTGAAATTTAAATAGCTATTAAGGTTTTATCAATGCCTTCCAAAAAGTGATAGTAAATATGCGTTTTATCAGTGTGAAATTAATCACTATGATATTGATATGTTTTATCAGTAAAAATTTTTGCCCTGATGACACATATCATTATCATAAATTAAATTATATTATAAAAAATAAATATTTATCAACACTAATACTATAGTGTTCATATATATATATATTTATGTTTTATGAGATCCTATTCATATTAGAGCTGATAAAAAATATTTGTAATAAAGTAAATAAATACAATATGAATATATATATATAAAATAAATAAATTCATAAAAAATTAAAAATAAATAACCTTATTAATGAATTAATAATCCAAAATGCATGATTATTAAAAATGAGTGAAATGGAATAATTTAAAATAAATAGACTCCAAAAAAATAATAAAATGGTTATGTTTTATTAAATATATGTATATATATATATATATTATAAAATTAAAAAAGAATATATATTAAATTGAAGATGAAAACATAGAAATTTTTTAAAACGTTTTATATACAAAATATATTTTTTAATAATTACCTGAATTATGAACATGTACAAGAAATTTGATGAAAATATTAAAAATAATTAAATTAATTAATTTTAATGATTTCAAACATATCAAAAATATTACAACTTAGTAAATTAAATTTAATGTGTATTAATAAAATAAATTAAAGACGTGATATAAATATTAAATCAAATTACAAAATTATGGGAAATTTAAATCATTAATTGAATTAATTGTAAACTCTTACAAAAATGTAGAGAATCATTAAAAAATAATTTAAAGGAATTATTTATATGAATTTATAACATTTAAAAGGAATTACACGATATTAATTTAAATTGAATAAATATTAATCATATATATAAAAATTATAATAAAATTAATTCTTTGTAAATAATAATGTATAATAAAATATTACAAAAGGAATAAATTCAAAAAAAATCAAAATTTTAAATATTAAAATTAAATAATTTATATTAAATGAAATCATTTTTAAAATTATTAAATAAAATTAAATAAGATAGAAACATTAATAAGTGAATTTGTAAGATTAATTACATAAATTACATACACATAATAACAAGTGTTCGAATCCTAGCATCCCCCATGGGGGATTTTCATCGCATGATGTGACTTAGGATGGCAGTGACATTGGAATGATATGGGCAGATAGTGATGCAAGCATGATGTAGGCCAGGTGATACAGACTGGATGATGTAGGCATGATGCTACACCGAGCCTTCAAGAAATTTCATGTCCCACCTGGCCATGGGACTACATGATTTGTAATGGATCTTCCCCTACCCAGATAGAATTTGGAAAATTATTTGAAAAAGAAAAAAGAAAAAATACACATAATAAATGAATTAAAATAAATAAGTAGATAATATATATATATATATAAGGTACTCACAGGTACAAATGCAGAAAAACACACAAAAACACCTCACACATCGGCCAATGGGAAGGCTATAGCCCACACTCCAACCCAAGGGATAACCCACCTATATTAATTATGCCCATCAATATCTTTTTTATTGATATTATCCTTAAAACACTTACATCTTATGTGTTGACCAACATGGGCCATATGCCCATCAATTATTGATCACCTCTATAAGAATTCTCACATCCAATTGGGCCTCTCCTACGAACCAATGGAGGATAGTCCTCAACCATGCCTTACACATCCATTATCACAGTAAACGTCATCATGTATTGTTGTATATGGTCGTCGAACCATAACCCCAACTGTTTATTGCGTGTTGGCTGACCTGAATCACTGATCAAGAAATCCATATAGCACATCATCTCTCTGAGCTTCACAGACACACAGACAGTGCATCCCATGCTATCTCTTGACCTTTACAATGTCGACACCACCGCTGCATGAGGCCACCTTCAGCGACGTGGCACCACAATTATCTCTCTTGGGTCCACCATCATGCTAAGACCAAAATATTATCAATGATGCTTCATTTCCCCTCAACCTTACAAAATCATACCATCCCTTGCATTCACCACCTCCCCAAAATCATGTCGCTCAAGACCCATTGGGATCCCTGTGTTGAAACCACAATCCAACTCTCGCCATCTCTCGATCGTACGCACTGTCAAGACTGCATGGCAAGATGTTCAAAGATCTTATCTGTCAATAGAATTCATCATGGAGCACATCCACATCATTTTCATTTGAATAAATAAATACTTAAATCATGTAAGGCATGGAATACATTAGGGTTCAATTTCATTGAAATACAGTGTGGGTTGGAGACAGTTCTATAAGAATCAAATATATATTTTTCTAACATATTAAATGTATTTACAAATAAAAAATAAAATTGAATAAATATTAATCTTTTCAAGTAAAAAATTATTGAAAATATTGGTGAAATTAAATAAATATGTATTACTTTCAAAAAAATGATTAAATTCAAAATATATTTAAAATTAGTAAATATCGAAAAGGAAAAAAAAAAATTAAATAATAATAAAAATGAATCCATAAAATGAAATAATTTTTTTTAAAAAAAATAAGTATTTTTATAACATTAATTATATGATTTGAAAACATAAATAATTGAATAAAGATATAGGAAAAATAATATTATAACTACTAATTATGGATATATGCACTATATTAATTTTATATCGAAATTATAATATGTTATTAACAATTTTAATTTTTATTAATTGTTAAATTGTTTCTATTTAATAAAATATATAAATATTTAAACATATATAAATAAATATAAAATATGAATATTTTACTAAAAGGTGAAATGATTATATAAAAAATGAATTAATTATTGAAAAGATGTAATCTAGAGAGATATTAAAAACAAATAAATTACATTAATTTAATAAACAAACAGACATATACACACATATATAGAAATAGAAAATCATCGACACATACATACACAATATTCACATACACATACTCGAAAACACATACACATAGACATACACATAGGCATAGCCATATAAAGGTACATATATGTGTTTGTACACACACACATACATAGAGTTACATACACATGAATTAACATTCGAACATATCTATACATACACATACAACATAAAAAAATACATATACACATACAAATACAAATACGCATACCCATGTACATACAGATAAAAATGTATATGAATTCACATACACATGAATTTTCATATATATATATATACACATAAAAAACAATTCATACATGTGAATTCACATTCATAAACATCTATACATATGAATATATACGAACATACAACATTAACATACACATATAACAATACACATGCACAAAAAATATTCATATATACACATACACATACATTCACCAATACATAAACATACTCATATTTAGTTTCTCATACTCATACACAGTCACAAACACATTATCATGCACATAACAAACACATACACATTCACATACACACAAACATACATATGTGAACATATATATACATACAATACAAAGGTTTAAGTACAAACATATACAATTACACATACACATACACATATATATGTATATTTATGCATATACACGTACACGTTCATGTACACATACACATATGTATTACGTACACACACAATTACATTCATGCATATGCACATATATATACACACATACCAACCATAATCGTAGATAAACACACACCCAGACACACAACACAACAGAATAGATGCATACACTTACAACACATACATAAAAAAACTCATACAAACATTCATATACGAATGGATATACCTATATTATTAAATTTAATATAAAAAATTTATGTATACAATATATTTGAATATATATAATTGGTTAAATATAAGTATTATTTAAAATATATAATAATTTATATATTTATATATATTATCTTACTCAATGATTCATTTAGTAACCATAATAAAAAAGTGTTCATAATTGTAAGACATTTAACAGTGTTATAAAAAATTATAGAAAAAGGAATCCTTTAATTAGGGCTTTTTAGAACAAGTATTAAATTTTTTTCCATATAGAGTAGTGTAACATGAATATAGAAAATACGGTATTTTTAATGGTTGAAATTTCAAATATAATGGATTCATTAAATTTAATGAGAATTAAAATTTATTTTTAAATTCATAATACAATGAATAATAACTTCATAGATAAATATACCAACATAAAATAAAGTAATTTTTTTAAATTCCTATGGTAATAATTACATTAGTTTCATCTATCATTTATTCATGCCAAATAACTATACATATGAAATCTGATGTCTGGTGGTGCATGTTTGGATGGAGAAAGATATCATAGTGTACCTCGTTTTCTTCAATAAACAAGATGTCGTTTCACATCTGGGCACAGCGTTTTTAACATCAGGAATCGGTGTGATTCATCCTTAATAGTGGTGAATGGATGGTAGGGTCTAAAAGAATCTTTTCTAAAATCATCAATCCTACTAGGATTCCTCTAGTGCAGAGAATTACACATATGGATGTGATGGCCAACATTTCCATCATCCCCCACTGGGCATAGTAGGTTTTGTCGATGGGGCATCATGTTAGAATGTCTAATAAACAGTTGGGGCGCTGGAAGGCATTGAAGAAGGTGTTTTTTGTCATATAGTCTAAGAATTGGTGGTGTGGGAGGGTGGTAACAATGGTAAGCATTATTGATGGGGTGTGGTGGCAGATCATCTTAGAAAGGGCGACGACATTGGTAGGAGTAGTCAATGGGGTTCTGTGGAAGGTCACCTGTGAAAGGGAGGGGACATACATATACATCTTCCCACTGTCTAGCCTGGTAGGCAATTTGGGTTTGGCATGGTAAAATGTGGAATGGGCAGTGATCGTGGTAGGCTTTATCGATGGGGTGTTGTGGAAAGTCGTTAGAGAATGGGCGGTGACAGTCATATACATCATTCCAATATCTGGCCAGGTAGGCATTATTGATGGGGCCATGTGGAAGGTCATCTGAGAAATTGTGTTGATGTTCATGTTCGTCTTCCCTCGTCCGGCCTGGTACGTGTTGTAGATAGGGCATCGTGGCAGATCATCAGAGAGATTGCAGGGCAACCTGCGAGGACAGATGGGTACAGGCCACACCTGGACCTTCGTATGTGGAATGGTGACACAACATGTTATAATGGGTTTTAAAACCTCATATAGAACAGTCTTCATATAACCTAACATCTTCTTCCCCATCGACCAATGCATAATTCTTTCTTCAATAAAAACATTTGTTCTCTGCATAAAGAAAAACACAATGAATGAATGGTTTATTCTAAACATCAGACCATTTGTATGTGTGTGTATATACACATATCATGTCCAAATACTATTTTTGACTAATTTCAATTTTGATATTACCTTTTCTATAATTTCTCCTCTCGATTATTTTCATTAATATTATTTTCATTTTATGGTTCAATGTGCTTTTAACACATTAAGGAACAAGTTTTCTCTTTGTAACAACCCCTAAATTGTAAACATAATTTTAATATAAAAATATTTTAATAAATACATTAATATATAATTAAAATAAACTAATAATATTTTTAATATCATTTTCATTAAATATAATCAATGTAATTATGTTTGTTAATTAATTTGATTTTAAGTTAATTATAGTACTTATAATTAATTGTACCTATTATTTATTGTTTTAAAATTAATTTTCAAATGAAAAATATGATTTTTCTTTATTATAAATATTATCTTAAAATAACTATATTTTTTGTAATATAGAATTTTTTTATGACTTAAAAAAATTGTAATGATTTTTTGAAGATTATTTTTTTTATTAAGGTAATATATTTTATAAATATAAGTTATATATTTTGTTTTTGTTTTATACATTTTAGAATATATATATATATATATATTATAATAATAAAAAATGGCACATTATAATTTTTTTAATAATTAAATTCTAATTAATTATATAAAAGAACAAATTATATATATATATATAACTTCTAAAATTATATGTATAAAAAAAATATACATAAAGGGATTAAAAAATTTCAACGATTTATATATATAAAAACTTGCATGTTTAAAATAAATATGCTCAACATTTTTTGATAAAACAAAATTATAAAAAAAGTACGGAATTTAATAATATAAAATAACAAAATTATGTATTTGCCAATTGAAAATAGAACGATAACTAATCAATGATATGCGACCGACTAATAAAAAAGGAGTGATGAATTACATTAGAAGAATAATTATTTTTATGATTACAATATAAATTAATAATAAATTTAAACCTAAATCTATTAAAAAATATGAGGTTTTATTCCATCTACCATTGTGAAAATCTATAAGTAAAATGCCCAAGGTCAATCCCTAATCCCACCATCTCTTTCCACGGGCTGTCAACAAACATGAATATTTTTAAAAATTTATCATCAATTATTTTTTACCATTGATCAAATTTATTTTCCATCATTGTATTTGATTATTTAAACATTAAATATAAAACTATATAAACACATTTTATTTTAACCATCAATTTTTGAATCAAAATATCTGACCATCATCTACGAAAGTTCCCTCATTTTGTTCTACCCAATTTCTTATATCCAATATCCATCAACTAACCCAAAATAGTTAAGGGTTCATATCATTGAATCAAATTAATTTTTTTACAAAGAATTAAATATATATGTGTGTGTGTGTGTGTGTCTTTCTGTGTGTGTGTGTGTTTCTATTTTTGTGTGTCTATACACATATACAAATATATATAACATTCTATTTTCATTTTATATGGAAAGTGTTTATGTTGTTTTAAATTTTAGATGAGATTCTATACGGTTAACTGTTCATAGTATGTAATAATTGTTGTGTGTATTTATAGTTATATTTTTATAAAAATAATCTCCACGTCATTTATAAGTGATGAACCCGAGTTCTGGGTTCTGGTCATTATACATGGTATTAGAGAAACAGTCCAGTTAAATTTTGAAAATTTGATCGAAATTAATAATTTCAATTTGGCCTCCTGTGTAATTAAAATTTCCATGTCTTCCCAAACTAATTACGAGGACACAATTATTTTTAGGGATGAATAATGTAACATCCCAAAAATTATAAACATTGTTTTATTGAAAAAATATTTTATTAAATGGATTTACATGTAACTAAAACATTTTGATAATATTTTTAATGTGGGATTAAATAAAATATAAAATAAAATTAAGTGTTTTAATTAAATTTATTAGAAGATAATTAAAATAGTTATAATTAATTATATATATTATTTATTCTTATTATATTAATATTTTAATGGAAAATATGGTTCTACATTATTATTGATGAATATTTTAAAATAACTATATTTATTAAATTTTATTTTTAAAATAGAATTTTTATTATAATATTAATTAACGGTAAAACATGATTATATAAAATTATAATTATTATTAAGATGATAAATTTTTTCAATATAATAGATAAATTATGTTTTATATAAAAGTTTTAAATTATAAATATAAATAATGATTATATTATGAAAAAAACATGTCATATTAATTTTTTATATAAAAATGTAATTTTAATTATTTATATTAAAAATAAGTATTATATATATTTATTAAATTATTTTTTTAAACTGTATAATTTTATATATAAAAATATGAATTTATATTATTTTTATGAAAAATGTTCAAACCATTATATGTATAAAAAGATGCATAATTTTAAAAAATAATTTATTATATGTTCTGAAAAAACAAAATGATAAAAAAACTATGGATTTTTAGTTATATAATAAACACTAAATCATGTATTGGCCCAAAGAAAATGATCAGTTAAAAAAATAAAAAGACGTAATAAAATGTGATTCAAGATTTAGATAAAATGAATAAATATTTTTATGATTACTAAATAAATTAGTAATAAAGTAAAACATAAGGGTATTAAAAATATATGAGGTTGTATTCAATGGGAAATCAAGACAATCTACCAGATAAATTCCCACAGTCAATCATGAATGTTTCTGTCTCTTCCCATGGGTTGTCAAACAACTCGACTCTTTTTTATAAATTTTTATCAATTGTTTTTTTAAATTTGAACAATTTTTTCCCATAAACATTACTAATTATTGTAACATGTCATTTAAAAACATTTAACCTTTTTTTAAACCCTCACATTTTACATCAAATCACTCGACACCAATCCCACTAAAATCCCCCATTTTGTTTTGCTCAATTTCATGTTGCCTCAAATACATCAATTGACATAAAAACATGTAAGTGGTTATTTCATTTCAACAAATTAATTGTTTTACAAAGGGTTATATATATTCATGTTTGTATATATACATTTATACACATATATAACTATCTATTTTCATAGTATATGAAAAGGGTTTATTTTGCTTAATTTTTTTTAGATACTAGATGGTAAATGTTCATGGTTTGTAATAAATATTTTTTGTATTTTTAGAAATATTTTTATATAAAAAATACACAAGATATATATGTTTTGAACCTAGGTTGCGTATAAAGGACTTTTAGATTTTTAATTACATTATAAATACATCTATTTTTTAATACATGGAACAAAAATCACACAAGAAAAGCATGTCAATGTGTGGTACACAAAACAGGCCATGCCTTCTATCTTTTTCCTTCTAAATACGATACATTAAAAATTAGTTAAAATTTACAATATCAATTATGTAAGTTTAAATATAAAATAAATATGTCATAAATCACTTATGTTTCTAAATTTAGTGATGATATATATTTATATTGAAATGATAACTTATTACACAATAATTATATTTATTAAATAAGCTATAAAATTTATTAAAAATATAAATATTTAATGTATTATGATAATCATTTTAATATTAAATGTATCTTGTATTATATATATAATCATTTTTAGTGATTTTAATAAAAACAAAAAATGTTCAATCATTTTTATTTATACATTGTATTTAATAAATTTTAACCAAATTCAATACATATGGTTACTTTATAATATAATATATGTTAATATTATAAAAATATTTATTCTAAATCATATTCTATATAATTAGGTAATAATATACTAATACTTTTAAATTATATTTATTTATGAAGATTTTTGATCAAATGAATTAAATATGTGATGCAATATTATATATAAATATTGTTAATAAATATTATTTATAATATATTGCTGTTAATATATGTTGTTTATTTTTTTAATAAATGAATATAATATTGTGATGTTAATATATTATATATCTATTACATAATTTTTTTTATAAATATATATTTTATTGTTATCATAAATATAATTTTTATAAGTTAAGTGGGAACCCTCAAAATGGACCCATCAATAAAAAAATTAAAATTCAAACATGAAACTAAATTTCTAATAGAAATGTATTTTTGTTATTTTAATCATGTCCTAGATTTTGGGTTGGTGGGAGGGTTTGATGATTCCTATGAGTTTGAGAGGATATATGAGATATGTGATGGCCGTTTTTATTACCCTAGAAAAGGCTTGGGAGTGGTGGATGATACGACATCACTTCTCGGGTATGGATGATGTGTCAAATCATGACCAAGACACAACATTGTACTCATTTTTTTGGGAGGTTTCCATAGGAATATCTGGGTATAAGTGAATCTCAGAGTCATTTGAAGTTATTTTTTTGTTCTAATGGGTTTTATGAATGTTTTAGATCCATCAGATTCTTCGGGTGGTTGAATAACCATAATCGGTTTATCGGGAACGATGTATCATTTGTAAAATTGTACCAGACGTAAAAGTCATGACATAAAGAATTCCCTCAAATATTTAAATAGAGAGATCCATAACCGATATAGAATGTTCGACATGGTAATTTTTTTATTAATTTATATTATATCTTAGGAAATGGTACCTCATCATTGGAACATTCCTTAAAATATTAGGTAATAACTCATCAATCCTGACACACCTAATGTATCCATCATCTCTATAAACTGTGTCGTCGTGGTTTATGAAATACATTACAGTGAATTTTTCATGACAAACATTAATAAAAAATTTAATGGTACTGGACCATTACACAAACCAAATAATATTAATATACAATGACACCTAAGCATGAAAAATTCCTATAGGAGGGTATATTCTAATAATCTCCCATTTTGAATCCATCATTGGAAATCCCTCAGTAATATTAAGGGATGAAAATTTTGGAAGCTAATGAAATTATAACATGTGGACATATATGTTTCCGATAAATAATATAAATAAATGTTACAAGATAAATATTCAGGATGAATGGTAAATATAAATTTATTTTCAATATGAAGGGTTCCTCTATTGTGGATCATCACAATATGGTCTATATTTATGACTTGACCCAAAAATTATTACAAATTGTTTAATTCAATAAACTAAATTTTAGTTTGTATACATAAATGGAATCAATATAATTTGATAACATCTGGATTAATGGTATATATGTTTGAAATTACAGAACATTAACTGATGCATTAAAATAATTAATTTTGAGACAAAACATTTCCCCATATTTAACATCACAATATGTTAGGATTTTAAAAAACAAAATATATTCTTATCTAGAATAAATAATGACATTGATAACAATAAATCATTATTTTATGCTCAATATCTCATTCCAAGCATGTAAAAGATGGATCAATTGATTTTCTATAATCCTACTAATGTACATAGGTTGATTTTGGATAATTATAATATCCTACTTAAATTTCCTAAATTAAGGACATATATGGATAATATTTTGAATCATGTTACTAAAATATTAGAATCCTCAATTGAAACAAAATAATTCTATGTTATTTTTAATTATATAGAAGATTAATTTTCATTTATGGAGTGGAATTAAAAGTGCATTAAAAGTACCAACATTTTTTTGGTTTGTCTATAAATGATTATTGGAGCTTCACATATTTCTTACATAGATTTGGAGTTCAGATATCTATGAATATCATTATTGGAAATATAAACTTGTTAATATATGTGAGTATAAATTTTGATTATTATATTTAGCAACCCAAATGAAGATATATTGGATTAAGGAGATATATGTTTACTTTTAACATAATAACCATCATTTTTCACATGGATTATTGACTGTAAAAAATAATTCATATATGTATCAATATAATTTTTTACCCCCACCAACAAAAGTGTACATTTCGTCTGAATCATAAAATAATGTGATCTTGAACTAACTAACATTCTTGGTGAGGGTCTCTTATTATATTGTCTTCATGTTTACTAATGTTATTATTAGAGTCCTGCATAATAATGATCCAATACATTCTTTTTTTAAAACACTACTTTTTATCAATCATTAATGAATTAATTTCAAAATGAACATGAAATTAGTGCTTTGTGTATAAAATTCCTATAGTGTATGTTCACAAAAATAAAAATGATAAAGGGATTGTCTTTCTTCTTCCTATAATGGTTAGAAAATCTGATTACATTGGTAAATATTATCCATCAGATAGGTAGGGATAAATGTTAAATAAATAAAATTAAATAAACCCTTATAATATTGGAGGGAAGAACACTTTAGGGTTATATAGGTAATATTTCATTAAAATGTTTTTGGAGATTCAGATATTCCCATTATTCGTCTCTTAAATGCCTCAAATCACACATTTTGTCAAACATTATGAATATAATATCATTGGATTTTCTTGGAAATTTTTATAAGAAAATCAATATCTTCTTTCAATAAATTATTATATAATGAAAAACATTGCGGAGTTGGATGATGGTATATTGGACCAAAATACCTACAACAAAACTCTATATAAAAATTTTATATGTTCCCCATAATTTGGCGGAATTTTTGATAGATGGATATGCCCATGTTTAAATTCCATTTATTGATGTGGGATTCAATGATATTATAACCCTTTGATAGAAAAAGGGGCCACTTGGAATTCGAGCGAGGTATGAATTTAGATAAGCATTTCTTTATGATTTAGAAAGTATTATGAATATGGATTCCTCATATTCTATAACAATGACAAATGACTTTTCAAAAAATAAAAAATAATGTGGGATTGAAACTTCAAGGGTTACATATTCTATGACTCATTGGAGTATGTTTGATCAGTGATGGTGCACTTCCAATAACATCAGTGACATTATTTTCATTGATAATAATTACTACATAATAAAATTGTATTCATAAAATGACAAAAATAGGATTCCTAGCATTGTAGATGTATTTAATAAAAACAACCATCTTGCTAATAATTATTTAAAATATCCACCTTATAAAAACGTTTTTACATCTAAAAAAATCATTTTATATGTAAATGAATTAATAATTAAGTGTAATCTAACATGCTTTTCAAATTGATTTAAAAAATGAAATTATTGAACATAAAATAATGCTTCATATCCCATGGTGAATGTTTTTTATTTTATCCAAAATAGTTCTACATTCTGTAGGTGTTTGATGGATTTCCATCTGTAGATGAGAGATTACATTTCAACTTCATAGTATCAATTAAAAATGATTTGATGATATTTTGTGTGATCATAGATTTTGAGTTATCAATTACTAGAAATATATCCTATTATTTGTGTTTGTATACCATCAAGTAAAAATATTCACACTATGCATTATATTGGCTTCAAATTGAATCAAACAACTTCAACAATGACTTAAGGATAATTTTCCAAAAAAATATGAAAAATTTGAGCTTGTGTGATTTGTTTTTGGTGAGTGAGAAATGATTTTACATAATATTTCAATTATTATATGAAATCATAGATATTATATTTCAAACACAAAACCACTATGAAAAAATGTATTTCAAGAAGATAATATGATAAATATATATATTTATATTTATATTTATTCATTTATGTACTAAATGTTATTTGAGAAAATAATTCATTGAAAATTTGAAAAAAAAATTCAATTGATTGGAAAACAAATGGTATAGACCTATAAAAATGGTATTCCTATCTGTTGATATAAGTATTTTGAATTTTGGTAAATTTACGAATGATTTTGGAAAAACCATTAGTATAGGATTGTTAAATGTTTTACATACCGACAGTTTGTAAAAAACCATTTGTATAGCTATGACCTATATGAAGATATTTTTAAAAAACAATGGTATAAGGTAATATGATGGTTTTCATACCTATGGTTTTCATGAAATCCTTGGTATTTTATCATCTTATGGTTCCAATACCAACAGTTTTTCAAAAACTTTTGGTATATGTAAAATTTATAGTAGTGTTGAAAATGGATTTAACCTTCTTAACCAAAAATTTGATGGGCTGGAAACCACATGATGATTCATTAATACCATTAATAATTAAATTCCATAATTATTCCATGATGTCATTTTTACATCCTCTCTCGTGGGAGGACATCAATATAGTGATTAATGAATAAGATTTATCCATAGGTGGATACCAAAAATAATTTATAGAAATTATTCACGTTATGATAAATCAACCAAAATGATCAGATACCACAAGAACCAATCCAGTAGAAACTCAAATGATGATTGTTGAAATAAAATTAATCTTAATTACATGGGATGGTGTGGGGGGTCCACATACATATTTTATATGACAGAAAGGTGTTATTAAGCTGAATCTCATTACGCTTCCAATCACTATCTAATACATAGCCTACTTGAATTAAAAGGATTAATGTTATTAAATTTTCGTAAAAATGTAGTCTTATTATTACTCCCATATAAACTATGATATGTTATAGAGGGAGAATACGATATATTTGGGGATGAAAGAAGTTGACATTGAGAATATGGACCCAAAACCATTCATCATGTCTACAATATTATCTGCATTTTGGTTCTATGCATACCAGATGATCTTGGACCCTTGATTTTTGATCGTTGCATATATTGATGTTTCTACTTCACTAATGTGTAAGGTTAGGAATTTATCCTCTTTAAAATGTCATACCATTAGAATATAATTCAAATGGAGCATTACCATAGAATAATTCAATCTGAATGTTATGTCATTGAGTGAGACTACTCAGGACCATAGGAATTTAACAAATTATTCATTTTCTATTATCTGTATTATGTGGGCCAACATAAACCAATATTTTCCAAAATAGACCCCAAATATTCATTATTTGAACATATATTTCTTGGATTGTATCATCTTAGCAATGGATACTCAGAATAACCCTCTAATAGAGTTTGTTGATTCATACATTCAATTTATCAAAACACCATCTGTTCTTGGTGTAATTAAAATAATTGAAAGTAATGATATCCTCCCAATCAGAAACTACGAAGAATGAGGCCATCGTCATAAATTTATATACAAGTCATGGGACCCTACTGATCATGAATTTGTCTCCATCTATGGTCTGTCATAATAGTCCCTTTTTATGAGTAACACCTGACCCTATGAGGCATTCCAAATAAAAGATAGGGCATGGGATAAAGGCTATGTTACAAAATAACGTATGAGGGTAATATTTGGATTCAATGATATGAGTTCATAGGGAACCCAGATTAAGAATTTTCAATGATTCTTTATTTTCAAAATATCAATCATGATCATACACAAGTATTGATATCCCATAACTCCAAAGGGTTTAGAGATTGATAGATGATCCCAATCCAATAAATGTCATTTTTCAACATTCTGAACCCCACCAGAACATGTTAATGTGATAATGAGTTTGGTCAATAAAAAATAAAGGTAGCTTAAATAAATACATATTATCTATTTGAATCAATTGAGAAACATCCATTATATGTTCTTCCTTTTCTACATTATAGACCCTCTTAAAATTCAGTCCCTGAAATTTTTTCTAACCTATTAATGATGCTCGAGAAAAAAATTATATTTTATAGGCCATTAATCACAAGTATTGAAATATATTTATTATGTTTATCTACCACATGAATAATTGTGAATTAGAAATTTTATACCATTCTACATGAGGTCTCACACAAGCAGATAGAAATATCTGTTTTCGAATAATTAATCAATTTCTTATATATTGGGATAAGCTGGAAAATAGATATGCATTATTAAAGAGTGTCCCTTGAGAAAAAGAAATATAACAATGGGAAATGAGATATGTGAAACCTTTCCCAGTGAATTATATAGTCTTTAGCTTCTAGATAAATTAAATTAGAAATAAAACCATCCATCAAAGAACACGATAAATGGGAAAGGGGGCCCCAAATCTGATCCCCCAGGTATGGGTGAAGCATTGAGAGAGAATACCATTGATATTGATCTGATAGGATACTAATAAATGTTTATTGATGTTTAATCAGTATAATAACAATATTATAAATCTTTGATTAATTAAATAAATATGTATGGAATCATACATTGAAATTTTTAATTTCTAAAAATAATAATGAAATATAATTTCTTAATTGTAGTTGAATGTATTTTATTTTGAATTATTGAAATTTTTTCACAGAGTAGATTGTTATTCATTGGCTCTTAGTATACTACACATGTGATTCATCTATGGTTTCTTATGAGAACTTTGTACAATAGTTGGGGATAAGTAAATCAGGTTACAAAATTTTTGTATAAGAAACTACGTATATAAACCATGTATGAATCATTGGGGAAGGTATTTCATAAGCCTTAACTTCTCATTAAGTCCAATTTTTTTTCGACGCATAAAAAAAAGTAGAGGATTTTGCAATAGATTAACTAACATACCTTAGGTTTTGAGAGGTATGGTTGGTCCATGATGTTCTAGGGTGAGTAGATAATGAGGTTTACATCCATGGGAGATCATGAATGGGGAAAATACATGTTCCGTTAGTGTTTAATATATATGACCACTAAGGGTTTATCAATTCATTTCAAATTTGTTGATAAATATGAGTTTAATTAGTGCAAAATTGATAACCTCTAAAATATATTGGTCTTATTAGTGCTAAATTAGGAACTGATAAGTCATATCATTATTAGTACTAAAATAATCGTAAATCATATTAAACAAGTACAAAAATAAATAATTTGTACGAATAATTACCCGAATTATTAACAAGTACAAAAAAATTTATGAAAATTTTAAAATTTTCATTAAAATAAATAAATTATATATTAAAACACCAAGAAAAATTCATATCAATATATTAAAAAAATGGGAATAATATAAGTTTTCGAAAATTTAAGGCCCTTGTTTCCAAGGAACGGTGTGTCCAAAACAATATTCTGAACTTTTTTTCACAATGTTTTGTAAACATGTGGTTGATGTCTTATAACATTTGAACTGGTGCATGAAATTGAAGTTTGAGGTCATTATTGAATTCCCTGCACCAATATTTTCAGAAGGATGATTTTTTTTATCGTAGTTGGTTGGAGAGAAAAATATTTTTTAGAAATTAAAATGAATAATAAAATAACATGAAAATGTTATTTAGTTTTCTCTATAGTGGTTGAGCGGTGTGGTGGGACCACAGATTTGTCAAGCCATTTAATGGATTGACTCTTGGTTTTTGTAACCATGACGTTGAAACATTAATTGTGGTTCATAAATGAACTACATTAACATGGTTCAACTCTGTTTAATCATTTATATATTTTATTGAATCTTGGGTATGAGATTTTATTATGGAAGAGAGGATCCTCTGATGATGTGTTGTGGTGTCATCCACCGATGAAGAACATGGGCATGGAAAGCAACATCAAAGGGGCTGAACTGAGAATGACAAGTGCATGCAGCTTCATCAAAAGTGGAATCTTCTTCTACCACTGCGATGTCTCCAACGAATCATGAGGTAGTGTGATTTGTTATGGTTTAATTCATTGATTTGAAAATGAATAAATTGTTTCTCACTTGCTACAATCCTAACACGGAATGCATTGGCCAATGGGACAAGGCTCGGACCATCTTCCACTTCATTCTTGTCGCACTCTTCAGGGTACAAATTTCCAACTTGACAAAACCTTGAATTTGGGAGACACAGAGTGACTGCAGCATCTCAGGAGGCCCATATGAATGAGCACAGGGGATACCAGTCAACCAGATCTCACCCAGTGGCCCGTGGAAGATCCCCTGACATGACATCGATGACTAGAACTAGGTGGCAATGTAGGGAACCCAATTTGGCGGCCGACACTCGGCTAGAGGCATTGGCGAGGTGGTGAGCCATCGCATGTCGCAGTGAAGGGGGCACGTCGGAGGGGGACCGATGCCATGATAATCCCACGGACCACATGGAGGCGCCACATGGAACCTCTATTAAAAGAGATGAATGACTCATTGAGCCATTCATGGAGCTGGGCAGACACCAGGCTAGTGAGATGTACCAGCACACTGTGTCGTGATGCCCGACGGGCAACGTCCAGTGGGCTGGCCTGGACGGTACATGCCCTAACGGGCCGAGCCCACTGTGGCCCTACCCTACTAGGCTAGCCCTATCCAGTTCGGGCTAGGCCAGGTCAGACCACGACCTAGTAGGGTCGGGTCGTCCTAAAGTAGATTGGGTCAGTCTGATAGGGTTGGAGAGGACACAAACCCATTCGAGGCTCGTATCACTTAAAGATCTATATCATGAGTGCTATACATATGTTTGAGAAAATTTATGTGGCGATGGGATCCTAGGAGTGAGGCAGTCCTTTTGAGATACTCCACCTGAGTTTTGGAGAAATTTTTAGTACGGACAGGTTGGATCGTACCGAAAGCTAACCGGGCCCATGACACGTAAACGCCAATAACTCACAGATCGGGTGTCTGGTTGACGTGATGTCCTTTTCATTGGAACCCTTACGAAAAAATGGACCATTGGGTTACTCTTTCGGAGATATTTGTAGATGTTGATTCACAGATGATAACCCGAGTAGAAAATACAATGGAACTCCAGCGCACTGTATGTGTGGAATCATGTGGCTAGTTATCATTTGTGTGGAGACCCTGTTTGAATCATCATCTAGAGACCCTGTGTGGATAAAAATAAAATAGGCCCTATGTGGATCAGTGTCATAGAGTCCCAGTGTGGATCAACATATAGAGACCATGTGTGGATTAACATCATAGTGACCCACTATGGATCAGAATCATAACGACACTGTGTGGATCTGCATATAGAAACCCTGTGAGGATCTCCATCAATATGACCCTCTGTGGATTAGAATTCTAGGGATCCTGTGTGGATCATCAGTGTGCGAACCAATGAGGACAAGCCTTAAAGCAGCCCTTTGTTGATCAGTAATATACGACCCTATGTGGATCGACATTGGAACAACTCCTTCGTGGTTTAGTTAGAGAGATATCCTAAAGAAATAATATAATATAGAATAAGACTAATAATAATTATTCCTAAACATTGAGTCATATAACTAGTTTGAGCTAAGTCTTTTGCTTTTTGAATAATGATCGAGGTCATTCATTATGGTTTTTCTTATAGGAATTCTGTGATATATTCTTGGGTCTCAGGGTCCCTACTAGGTATTGTAATACTCACTCATGCACGGGCTTCACCCACACCTTTTTGTCTATTGTGCAGATGAAGGGAATCAATTACAGTGAATAGGGAGCTTGGATCTGAGGGGGGATAGTATTGATAGTTTATGTGTACTGTTTTGGAGGTGATTTGTACCTACCCTTCTAGTAGGATCATTTGTGTACGATCCCATGAGTTTTTTAATGTGTTCTGTTATAGTTGTATCATTCAGTTGGACTTTTTTTCCTACCCCTTTACTATTAGTACACACTTTTACTAATGCAGTTTTACATCATGGTTGCATCTTGTGGTGTTCATGGACTATGTTTTTTTACATGCATAATGGTAATGTATTCTTGTTTTAGGGATACACCTTTATGGTGCTAGTCGTTGACCCCTTGCCTATGGAAGGCGGGCTTGGTGTAGTCATAGAATGGTCCCTATGAGAGGGTTCGCGACAAAGTGGTATGAGAGTAGTCAGTTCTACTAATGAACTAGTACTATGATCTTTCCAATGGAGCTATATTATTAACTGTTTTGAGTGTGGTTTTCAGTTTTCGGAGTCTTGGGTTGGTGTGGCGGGTGACAAATCCATACACCAGGAAACTAAATTCTATTATCCTAATCGGTGAACAAAAAAACTGATTACATGTGTTTTTTTAAATGTTTCACATTTTATCTTATTTAATTATACCCATCATTGGGTGGTGCACTAGCAACAACACTACCGATTGGAAAGTTGTTTCCACTTGCCCCACCGACAGAGGGTGCACACCGACTGAGCACATTGCAGGAGTTCAAGAGATAGGGTCCTACGAGATTTTGAGACGATACAGATCCCTAGGCATCTGAGGACTGGCTGGAGGATGTTCCGAGAGTTTTCCGCCAATTTGGGACACTACAAGAGAATATGGTGATCCTATTTTTTAGTCTTTTACATGGATCAAAATGAAGATGGTGGAGCATGAGGCTCTTGTCACCTAAATAGGTGACACATTCCTAGTTGGACATCAAGACCCTCTTTAAGGAGATTTTCATATCATCGATATTATACTCAGTGTGAATCCTGGAGTTGTTGCACTTACTACATGGCAACCTATTAGTGGCCTGGTACTCGATGAGGTTCACTGACCTCTCGCTCTAACCCACCGACATGGAACGAGACCCATTAATCAAGGAACAAACCATTGAGGGGGGTTATTTTTGGGAGATCATAGTGTTAATGATATCTATGAATTTTATGATTTCGGTCGGAACGATTATTGTTGGTGGAGAGATTCTTATCAAAGCAATCACCGACAGTGAGAGTCACACCTTGGCGATAGGTAGTCGAGTCATCTCCAGCATGCAGTATGTAGGTGAAGCAGAGGTCATGTGATCCAGAACCTCTATTAGACGACCTTCAGATACCGGATTAGAGGAGAAAAGCTCATGAGGAATAGGGTGTCTACTGGGAAGCACATTGTGCTTCACATGCGGCAGGAACGACCACATGGATCTTCACTGCCCGTCCCACCGTACTGACGATCAACAAACATTTGAGGGACCACCAAGGCAGAGGAATATATTTGAGTGAGGAGTTCCATTTGTAAATGGACGTGGATGAGGATATGGTCATATGACATGTGGTGGAAAGCATTTTGAGTCTCTACCACCTCCACCCCCAAGTGGTCCACACCAACCACAGTGAGCCGTTGGATAGGGGGGAGCGAAGCTACAGGTGGAAGATGCATATTTCCACGATGCTCGAGATATTATTAGTGGTATGATCTGTAAAAATTACACCTTATAATCAGTATTTATATACATAAGTTCAAGTCACACTTTCATTTCCACTGAACTCGTTCAAAAATCAGAGATTATAATGGAGACGTTGGCTCAATCCTTATGATTATGGACTCCAGCGTGAGAAGATTTGATTATTAAAAACTGGTGTAGGTAGTGTGAGCTCACACTAGGAGGCAAGATCTTTGGATGGGATTTCCTCATAGAGGAATCGTGTCCATACGACATCATCTTTGATATGGACTGGCTATCCATAGTTCATGAATAAATTGGCTATTTTAGGCACAAAGTGTGGTGTGTTCACAAGGATGGGATCATTTTTACCTTCGCTGGAGTGAAGGGGTCCTTTCTGGCATAAAATTCACTTACATAGAGTAGATTTCATCCAATAACACATCAGTTGGCTGGCCATTCCCTTAGATTAGTTTACGTGAGGAGTCTGAGTTATCTGGCAGTGGTGGACCAGTATTCCATTGTCAATAATAATTATGTTCTAGGAATAACTACTTGTATATTTGTAGTATTAAACATCCACCTATACCTAGGGATGGAATCAATATCTATGCCCGCATAATGGAGGGATCCTATAGATCTTCAAGTGTTGCTGGTATAGTTAGAGGAATTGCTGAGGAAAGGATTTATAAGACACTGTGTTTCTCCATGGGAATCCGCTATTTTGTTTGCCAATAAGGTAGATGAGAGTTGAGGATTTTTGTGGATTTTTGGCACCTGAACCAAGTGACTGTGAGGAACAAGTATCCACTCCTAGGGATTCATGACCTCTTCATCCAGCTTATTGGATCTCAATGGTTTTTTTAAGATAGACCATAGATCAGGTTATCACCATATTTAGGTATGGTATAAGGACATACTGATGATAGCCTTCGGATATCGGTATGGCCATTTCGAGTTCTTGGTGATTCCCTTTGGCTAGACCAACAATCCAACAGTGGTCACAAGGATCATAAATAGGATCTTATGGCCATACCTCGATCTCATCATAGTGGACTTCATTCAAGAGATTTGATATACTCATAATTAGGGGAGGAGATGGACACACACCTGTAGATAGTTCTGGATGCAGACTGAGAGCACCAAAATAATTTGATTTGCACAAAGTGCCAGTTCTGAATATAGGGTGCCCACTTACTAGGAGACATTTTTTATGATGCTGGAGTTGTAGTGAATCGAGCGATGATAGAGGCAGTGCTAGTTTTGGAGCCATCCAGGAGTGTGATAGAGGTGCAAAGATTCCAGGTATTGGATGGATACTAATGGAGGTTAATACAATACATCTATTGGGTATAATAACCCTTTTTCATCTTCAATAATGAATGGGAAGCCATTCTTGTGGACGGAGAAGTGTGAGCATAGTTTTCAAGAGCTGAGGCATATAATGATGAGTGCACCCATTTGAAGCAACCAGAAGAGGGTGTGGGGAATGTAGTCTATTGTGACACATCATCTACCGATCTAGGTTGTGTCTTGATGCAGGAGAGAGTAGTGATATCTTATTACTGATTAAAATTGAGACAGCTCGAGAAAAAATATGATACCCATGTCTTGGAGTGAGCAGCAGTGGTCTTTGAACTGATGATTTGGCGACAGTAGTTGATGGGTGAATGATTTACTATTTACTTTGTTGACAAGATCCATATGAATATCATCTCAATTATGGAATTGAACTTAAGATAGGGGAAATTTATGGAGTTCCACCAGGACTATGACATTAAGATATTTTACAATCCTGAGAAGAAGAACGTAGTAGTAGATTCACTCAGAAGAAGGTCTGGTCTACAATTGATGTGTGAGGCGACAGAGAAACTATCTATGTTTCAGATATTAATTAAGGGTAGATATAGAGAATCTTATATCCAGTCTATGAAATATACTCCTTCAGTCATTTAGCAATCCAGGGAGGAACTACTGGGGACATAGACTGTGAGGCCCGACATGCTCAGGTATCATTAGGAAAATCTTATAATGGATTTTTTGATAGTGGGGAGAATGTTGTTCTATTCATATTATGCACCATAGTACCAGTGACGCTTGAGAGGAGGAGTTTAGGGAGTCCCCCAAATCCCATTTGGTGGTACATCCTGGTGCGAGAATGATGTACCAGGACCTCCAGTGTCAGTACCGCTGCGCAGTAATGATGAAAGTAGTGTTATAGTTCTTATCTCAATCACTCACATGTATGCAAGTAAAGGATGTGAATCAGGTACTAGCAGGCATAGCTCATCCACATAAGGTTACATAGTGAAAGTGGGATATAATATCCATGTACCTCATGATAGGGCTACCACGTAGATACAGGGGTAACAATTCCCACTGAGTGATCATTGACTGACTCACCATGTCGGCCCCCTTCCTATCCCTATGAGGGCATGGATCAGTAGATATCATGGGACATATCTACATATAGAAGATTTTACGACATCACGGGGTTCTATTGAGTATCATTATAGATCACAATTCTAGTTTTATATCCATATTGTGGAAGGTATTTTTAGAGGCGTTCAGTACTAAGGTATTCTTGAGAACTTCCTTTCATAAACAGACAAATGGTTAGATAGAGCAGAGCATTCAGACACTCGAGGACATGAATCATTCTTGTGTCCTTGATTTATACTGCAGTTGGGGGGACCACCTGTTAGTAGCTGAGTTTTCTTACTACAATATTTATCACACCACCATCAGCACAACTCCATTTGATTCCATGTATCAGCAACCTTGTAGGAAACCACTATACTAGACATACCTAGGGGAGTTAGCACTTATGGGTCTATAGTTTGTAAAGGCTACCAAAGAGAAGGTGAAGATCATCTAGGAGATGATGAAAACTGCATAGAGCATGCATATGTCGTATGATGATAGGAGACATGGGACATTTGGAGATTGAGTAATGAGACCATATCATCCTATGGGTCTCTCATATGAAGATGATTAAAAAGGTTTGGTTGGGGATACAATCTATCTTTGTGGTTCGTCAGACCGTTCCAAATCCTCAACATTGTAGGCAAAGTGGTTTATCGTGTTGCTCTTCCCCCAAAAATGCACTAGGTGCATAGTGTTTTCCATGTGTCAAATATTAGGAGATATGTGAATGATTCAATGAACGTTATCGACTGGGGTGTGTTGGATACAGAGGATGTTTCAACATTTTAAGAGTTTTCGGTGGAAGTATATGATTGAAAAGAGCGTGTACATCGTGGGATGTTGATTCCTCTTTTGTGATTTTGTTGGAAACACAACAATCTTCAATAGAGAACATGGCAGCGAGAGGCACAGATATGTGATCATTGCCCCCCATATGTATCCATAGTTTTGTAGAATCTTTCAGGGACAAAAATTCCTAATTTGGGGAAAATTTAAAAACCTAAAAAATTCCATATATATTTTTTTATTTTTTTGGATTATTACAAATCTGTGAAAATTAACGGTGCTTGATTATGAGGCGATGTGTTCCAATAAAAGAAATTTGAAATTTTTCTTAGGTGAATTCAATAAACGTGCTGGTGGAATTTTTTAGCTTTTGAATCGGCGATTGGAATTGAAATTTGAGGACACCGAAAAATCTGCAGTGCCATGATTTTCATAAGGGATGCATCACCTCGACTATAATGGGACGAGAGTAAAATATTGTCTTCGGACATTAACAAGAACAATTAAATGACATGAAAATGTTATTTAATTTTCAATCTAGTGGTAGAGCACGGTGATGGGACCACTGAGTTTTCATGATGTTTAATTTATTGACTCATGGTTTTGGTAACCATAACGTTGAAGCATTAAATGTGGATGAAAAATGAACTGTATTAATGCTGTGAATCTCGATAGGTTCTTTCTAACATTTAATTGAAGCTCTAGCGTAGGATAATTGTATAGAATATAGGATCCTATGAGAAAGTTATGCGGTATATTCCATCATTGAGGAACGGGAGCATGTACAACAATGTTGAAGGGGTTGAACTGAGAATGTTGAATGCTACCATATTTATCATACCCGGAATCTTCTTCCACCACTGTGACATCTCCAAAAATTCTTGAGGCTGGGTATTTTTGATGGTTTAATTATTTGAGTTGAAGATGTATAAACTTTTACCCACTTGCTACGAATCTAACGTGGAGGGCGTGAGCTAATGGACCGTGGCCCAATCCATCCCTTGCTTCGTTCCTATCACTCTCTTTTAGGGAGGAATTTCCAACTTGGCAGATCCTTTAATATGGGAGCTACGTAGAAATAGAGGAATCAGGAAAGGAAAGTGTCAGCAAGAGGAGGGGAAAAAGAACTACCAGATCTCACATGTTGGCCCGTGTAAGATCTGATGGTGAGACACATGCAGGGAAGGAAGGGGTCGGCACTGACCGTCTGTGGAAGCGGGTGGCACCGCTTGGCACTACAGCAGACTCGATGGGTAGCCGACACTCGGACGACCGCATTGGTGAGTTGTCGCACCGCCACACACTAATATGAAGGGTCTGCAATATTTATGCCCCAGATTATGGGGCCACACACCCTATAGATATCACAGAAAACATGGATAAGCCACATGGCGACACTTATTGTAGAGCAGAAGGAATCTTTGATCCAATTGGGGAGCGATCCGGCCACCCGGATGGTGAGCCGCGCCACCTCACTAGTATACATTGCCCATCGGCTTGGGATGGTCTGTGGCCTCAAGGGCTAATCCCGCCATGGCCTAGCCAAACCATTTTTCCCGACTACATCGGACAGGATCCTGACCCATTCGGGCCCGATCTAAATTAAAGGGACGAATCTAGTGAACCAGACCTCTGTTTAAGGAATTGTCTTCAGAGCTGGGATCCTTGGTGAAAGATGGTACTATTTAAATACCCCAGCTGATTATAAGATAATGATGTAATATGGACGGGATGATCATACCCAAATCCAACCGATCCCTCACCATTAAAAAGAAAATAACTAACAGACTTTGTGTTTGGTTGTCGCATCGTCTGTTGCATTGGAAACCTTAATACATGATGATCCTATGGGTTACTCTTTCATTTATATTGTTATTAGTTGACGTATAACCAATTAACATAGGATAATATATTACCGAACTCAAGAACACCGGGTACGGGTGATCCTGTGGCAAACAGTCATCTGAGTAGAGACCCTATGTGGATCATCATCGAGCGACCCTATGTTGATCAAGATTGTAGAGGACCTATGGGGAGAAGAACCCTATTGACCATGTGTGGATCAACATATAATGACCCAATGTGGATCATCCGCATTTCAACCCTGTGTGGATCAGCATTCTAGAGAGCCTGTGTGGATCAGCTATGTGTGACCCGACGAGGACCAGCCTAATAGCAGCCCATTGTGGATCAATGATATACGACCCTATGTGGATCGTAATTAGAATAACTCTTTTGTGGTT
Organism: Viscum album; assembly: GCA_963277665.1. Lineage (NCBI taxonomy): Eukaryota > Viridiplantae > Streptophyta > Magnoliopsida > Santalales > Viscaceae > Viscum > Viscum album. The sequence continues at coordinate 695,850,022 of OY728152.1, forward strand.
TAGTTGCGGAGACTTCCTAAAAGAATAAAATGATATATCATAAGACTAATTATCATTAATCATGAACTATGAGTTGTATACATGGTTTGAGATAAATATTTTGTATTGTGATTTGTGATTGAGATCATGATTTTTGGTTTACCATTGTGGATTTCAGGGAGACCTTCAGGGTTCTCAAGGACCCTATTGAGTATTCTTATACTCACCCCTACACGGGATTCGCCCCCACCAAGTTTTATCATATGCTGAGGATGGGAGGCCATGGCTATGACTCGGGGAGCGAGAACATTATGGTGGACCCCAGTGAAGATTGATGTGGAGAGCTGTGGAGATGAGTTATACCTATCGTTCAGGTAGGATCGTTGGTGGATGATCACAACGGCTATATACTATTTTCTGTTATATTTGTATCTTTCAGTTGAGCATGTATTCATGTCCCTTTACTCTCATTACACACATTTACTTCTACAGTTTTTTACATCATGGTTTAATCTTGTTTTGTTCAGGGACTTTGTGTTTTTATAGGTTTAAAGGAAATTCCTTCTCGTTTTAGGGATATGCACTTCTAGTTCTAGTTTCCAACCCCATGCCTATTGAAGGCAGGCTTGGGGTAGTCATGGCATGGGCCCCAAGGGATAGTTTGTGACAATATAGATTTAAAACATTTCAAAAATACTACAACTTAATAAATAAAATTGAATGAGTAAAAGTCATATAAATTAATAAAATTCCATGAATATTAAAACATACTATATAATATTTTAAAATTACAATCATTAAGTAAATTAATTGTAATTTCATAATAAATGTTTATAATCCTAAATAAATACATTTCAATAATTTAATTATATGAATTTCTAACAATTTAATAGAATACACCTTAATAAATAAAATTGAATAAATATTAATCATATAAATATAAAAAATTAAAAAATTGAATCATTGTAAATAATAATGTATAAATAAATATTGAAAAAAATAAAAACATAAAAAATTATTAAGTTTTTTTAAATATTTATAATGAATAATTAATATTATTTAAATCTATAATGAAAATGATTAAATTAAATTGAATATGTTAAATAAATTAAAATGTGAATCTATAAGATTAATTACATCAATTAAATACACATAATAACCATGTTCTCAATCCTGGTATGCCCCTTCCGAAATTTGCATTTCATGTAGTGACTCATGAAAGTGGTGACATGTCTATGATGTAGTAATGAATTGAAGAAAGCATGCTGCATTCCAGGTGATGCAAACTAGATCATGTATGCGTGACACTACACTAAGCCTTCATGCAATTTTGTGGGCAACCTGGCCATGGGCATACATGATACCTAATCGATCTTCCACTACCCAAATAGAATGAGTCCATTGCATTCAAAAAAAAGATGAAAAAACATACACAAAATAAATGAATAAAAATGATTAAATAATATACATACATATAAGTTACACATGGATAAAAATTCACTAAAACATAGAGACAAAGATGACCCATGGGCCCATCAACATGCCATAACCTTTCTAATAGATAACCCACCTATATTCAATATTCCCATAGACCACATGTTTTAATGATATTGGCACTAAGTCATTTACAACATATTTTCAAAAAACCATGGTGCATAGGACCATACATTATTGTGAACCTCTATAGGATTTATCATAATCAATTGGACTTCCCCTACAAAAATTTTATGGATAGGCCCCGACCACCTAGTACAATTCCATTATTTTACTGAACATCATGGTGTATTATCATAGATGAAAGTTATACCTACAAAATAATTGTCAATTTTGTGTTGGACGATCCAAATTACCTTTCAACTAATCCTTCCACCACATCATCACTCCGAACTTCATAGAAACATTGACCACTCATCCAAAGATGTCAATAAAATCCTACAATGCCGACATTGTGTCGTGTGAGGCCATCATCAGCGATGGAGGAACACTATAGTTACTGATGGTCCCACCATCAAACTATGCCAAAAACAGAAGTAATGAAGGGTTTTCTGCCTTCCTACATCCACAATCGTTCCATCCTAAGCATTCTCTTATTCCCCTGAAACCCACCACTTAATGCTCGTAGTGATCCCTGCACCGACACCACCATCAACCTCTGGACATCTCTCAATGGAATGCACTATCGATATTGAGATGCATGAACGTCAATGACCTCATCTATCATTACTAGTCACCATGATTCACATCCCCATATTTTTCATTTGATTAAATAAAAGCCTAAATCATGTTTGGCAAGGCGTAAATTGGAGATCAATTTCATGGAAAATGATGTGGGTTGGAGATGGTATTATATGAACCTATTATATATTTTTCAAACATCTTAAAATCATTAAATAAATTTAAATAAAAATGAATATATATTAACTATATAAATAAATTGTTGGGTGCCTTCTTGGTTGGCGCACAGGGTAACGACTCTTCAAATGGTGCACATGCAGTTTCTCTTTTAATGGGGTGTTTTTAATGTGGGCTAAGACCGTGTGAATTAATTCATGCAGTGACACTCTTTTGACGCGGAGACATTATTTGAAGTTGAATCCTTTTCCAACATAAGTAGTCAGAGGCAAGGAATTTCAACATCACCGTCCACAAATACACTAAGAGAAAATCCCATTTGGTGATGGCCTTTCTTCGACGATCATATTTACTGCTCTCCATATTTTGACACAAAATTTTATTAATGATTATTACTTTTGAGATCCCTTCCATTTTGGGGAGTCTCTACCGTGTACCTCTAGAATTTAGTGGATCCCTATTTCTATACTAGGCCCCATGGTTTTGTCGTTTTGGGTTTTCCACGTAAAAATTTCTGGTGTCAAATTTATTTTCTACACATTTAATTTGGTCGATGCGCATCCACTTCTATTTTGGGGGAAATATTTAATTTACACTGCGTGTTCAATTTCCAATTGTTTGCGCGTTAATCGTTTTTCCCATATTGCCAAAAATCTGTTATAAGAGGGTTTGGTTTTATTTCATTTTTATTAAGGAGGCCAACTATACTTGAATGATTTTGTTAAATGGTACCAACTACAATATGTGGCGACTTAAAATGAAGGATCTGCTTTTTTTAAATCATATGAATCTTCCCATGTTTCGTACCAATAATCCAAATAGGATGTCTGAAGATGAATGGGATTTTGATCATGAGATGGTTTGCATCTTCATTCACTAATGGGTTGAATACAACATGATTAAAAACATTGTCAACATCTCTCATGATAAAACATTGTAGGAGAAGATTGAGACAACCTACGCTTCGAATATGGGAACAATAAATTGTTTCTTCTCAAGAAAATGATAAACTAGTGGTACAGAGAAGGTATGTCTATTTCTGATTACTTAAGAGAATATCAAGGATGTTTTGATAATTTGTGTGTAATGGGTATCAATTTTGAAGATGTGGGTTTAGATATTTTGCTGCTTAACACATTACACGATTCATGGGAAAATTTACATGTTACACTAACTGGCACGACTTTTAATGGTCTTATGGAATTTAGTTTTGTCAAGTCTTCTATTTTAAATAAAGAGGTCAGGAGACACACTCCAGAGAAATCTTCTTCTAAACTTTTGGTCAAAGAGAACAGTGGTAGAAGCCTAGACTGGGGGCAGAGCAGTCAAGATAAGAGTAGATGTGGATGAAAATCCGAACCGAAGAAGAGAAATTCCAAATGACATATATGTGGTAATAAGGGAATTGTTAATATTTATTTATCAAATGAAAAGAGAGAAACAATTGAAGGAAAACCCACAGATGAAAAATGGAGATGGAGATGATCAATTTGTCGCTGCTATAGGGGTGATCTTGTTATTTTTTATGACTCCATTGACATTGCTTCTGATGATTCTTTCTGGGTAGTTGACAATGATTCCTATTTTCGCGTTACATCAAACAAGGAGTTCATTACATATTAGAGACCAGATAATTTTGGGATATTGAAGACGGTTAATCATGGTCATGTTGACGTTGTAGGCATCAGGACTATTTGATTAAAGATCAGTATAAGAAGTAAGTTGATTTTGAGAAATGTTTGACATGCACCTAAGGTTCACTTGAATATTATCTCTACTAGATTTAATGATGATGATCAGTTTGTCATCACTTTTGGTGTTTTCCAATGGAATATTTCCATGGCCTCATTGATTGTGGCTTGAGGGAAGAAGCAATCAGGTTTGTATTGGACTAGTGCTTTTATTTCTTATGATACTTCTTACGTTGTTGAGTGTATTGTTTCTTCCACGTTGTGGCATTAGAGGCTCAGTCACAGCAGTGAGAAAGGTATTGGTTGTTTTGTCCAATATAAATCAACTTTCTTATTTGAAGAGTGTAAAATTAGACACATGTAATCATTACATGTCTTGAAAACAAAGCATAGTGAGTTTCAGCCGTCATCCTCCACACAGGATGTCATAGGTACATGAATTCGAACATTCTGACGTTTTTGGAACTTTGAAATAGAATGCCTTTAGAGGCCTTCTTTATTTTGTTACATCTATTGATGAATACTCATGAATGATTTGGGTTTATGTATTGAAATCCAAAATTCATGTGCTCATTGTTTTTAAGCAATTTTATTTCTCTTATATAATAGAATCATCCATGTAATTGAAATGTATTTGCACTGACAATAATGGATAGTATTGTGGTCCATTTGATCATTATTGCATGAAGGAAGGTATTTGTCTTCAGAAGACTCCACAGAAGAAACCTTAACTAAATGGTGTACCTTAGAGGTTGAACAAGACTTTGCTAGAAATATTTCGTTGTTTTCTTTCGGAAGAAAAGTTTCCTAGACATTTTTGGGGTGAGGATTTACTTACTTCATCTTATATTATCAATTTTTCACCTATCATTTCGTTGCTGACAGACACCCCCAACATGATTTTGTATGGAAAAGAGATCAGGTACGATCACCTGCTTGTTTTTTATTGCAATTCTTTTGTTGAGATGACTAGAGATGTGAGATCCATGTTGGATGGAAAGACATACAAGTGTGTTTTTATTGGATAAGGAAACATTGAGTTTGTGTATAGGTACTATGATCCTGTTTTGACGAAACATGTCTGAAGCCACGATGTAGTGTTTAAGTAAGATCAGACTATTGCAAACATTGATACAGGATAAAAAGATACTTTTCCATCTTCTGATGGTTTTTTCAGTCTTCATCCAGGTTCTGATTCACATTTACCTTATATTGCTGACTATGATGATCATGTTAATGTACAAAATAATGCTCAAGGTGAACAGGTTGGCATTGAAGATAAGGATGCACCTTTTGATTCTGAGGATCCAGTTCCACGGGTTATTAATGAACCCGTAGATCCACTCAGAGGTCATCTCAGCATCACACTGTTTCTACTCGATATTCACCTTATGAGTATTTGCTTCTTGGTGAAGGGGTAGAACCATAATCTTTTGATGAGGCAATAGAGAGTGAATAGAGGGACAGATGGGTTGCGGAAAGGGATGACGAGATGACATCATTTCACGACAACCACAGTTTTGAGCTGGTGAAGTTACCGACAGGGAAGAGAGATTTGCAAAATCAGGATATTTATCTTATTAAAAAGGAATAATCTAGTTCCCATAGACTATACAAGGCACAATTAGTTGTCAAAGACTTCCATCAGAAGAAATATATTTATTCGGATGATATTTTCACACATGTTGTTAAAATTTATTCAATTCGGGTTGTTCTTCGTTTGGCTACCAGTTTAGATCTAGAGATTCAGAAAATGGATGTGAAGATAGCTTTCCTCAATGGAGATTTAGAGTAGGAGATTTATATTGACAAACTAGAGGGTTTTTTTGAAACAGGAAAATAAAATCATGTATGCAGGTTGAAGGATTTTTTTTATGGTTTGAAACAAGCTCCGAGCTAGTTGTATAAGAAGTTTGAATCTATCATTTCTCATTCATGTTTTAGGAATACATCTTCTTATCATTAAGATTTTTTTCAGAGATTTACTGATTATTATTTTGTTATATTATTGCTTTATGTTGATTATATTCTCATTGTTGGCCATGATACTTCTATCATTGATAGATTGAAGAAGGATCTTTGTCAGTCTTTTGCGATGAAAGACTTGGGACTAGCACGACATATTCTTGGAATGAAGATCTCTCGTGATAGGAAGGCCAAAAGATGTGGTTATATCAGGAGAGATACATTGATAAATGTCTTCAGTGATTTTCTATGGATTGATTGAAAGTGGTTAGTATAGCTCTTGGTTTACATTTTAAGCTCAGTACCAGTCAGTCACCTTTTACTGATGAAGATAGAAAGGGGATGCAACACATACCATATTCATCTGTCATTGGTTGTTTGATGTATGAAATGGTATGTACTAGACCTGATATAGCTCATGCTGATGGAGTGGTCAGCCATTTTCTATCATATCCAGGGAGAGAGCATTGGATAGCAGTGAAGTAAATTTTTCATTATCTTCTTGGTACATCTGATCTGAGATTGGGTTTTGGAAAAGGGGAACCTATGCTTTGTGGCTTTACAGATTCATATATGGCAAGAGATATTGATTCGGGGAAGTCTACTTCAGTCTATTTGATCAATTTTTTAGGGGCAGTTGTATCTTGACAGTCTAGATTGTAGAGATGTATAGCGTTATCTAGCACAAAGTCAGAGTTTATTGCAGCTACTGCGGCATGCAATGAATTGTTCTGGATGAAAACTTTTATTTGAGATCTCAGTTTTATTCAGGACTGGTATGTTTTATTTTGTGATAGTGAGAGGGCTATTTGATTGTGAATGAATTACACTTTTCATGGAAGGTCAAAACATATCGATGTTCGATATCATTGGATCTGCAACGTCCTTGATTCGAGACTGTTATAGCTTGAGAATATCCACATTGATTACAGTGGGCCAGACATGTTGACTAAGGGTTTACCCAGAGGAAAATTCGAGACATTTCGAAAGATTGTAGGGTTTGCAGTGTTCCCTACATGAATCTGAGGGGGGGTTCGTTGGGTGCCTTCCAGGTTGGCGCACCGAGTAACACCTCCTCAAATGGCTCACACATGGTGATCCCCTTTCTTCGAGGATCATCATTACTACTCTCCATTATTTGTTCCACACATTTATTCATGAGTATTACATTTGTGATCTGTTCCATTTTGGGGAGTCTCTACCGTGTAACTCTTTATTTTAGAGGATCCTGATTTCTGGACAAGGTCCCGTAGTTTTTCACTTTCGGGATATTCATGTATGAATTTCCAATGTCAAATTTATTTTCATTACATTTAATTTTGTCGAAGCGTATCCGATTCTATTTTGGTGGAATGATTCAATTTCCGCTGCGCATTCGCATTTCAATTTTTTGTTATATCATCACTTTTCCTGTCTTTCCCATGATAAACAACATATTAAATATATTGAATCCTATTAAATAAATATGTATTAATTTTATAAAATTATTAAATTATAAAAGTAATGAATATTATTAAATATCAAAAAATAATTAATGAAATAATATAAATACTGAATTAATTAAATGAGACAAATTAGTAAAAAATTTAAATTTATTATTCAAAATATTCATTAAAAAAATGAAAAAAATATAAATTCAAAAAAAATTATATAAATAAATATTATTATTAGGGCTAATTATTGTTGAATGCATTGTATTAATTGTATATAGAAATTATAATATGTTATTGTCCATTAGAAATTGTAATAATTATTTCATTAAATATATACATATTTAAAAATGTATTAATAAACATAACAATTTAATAAATTAAAAAATGTTAAATGATTATATAATAAATATTAATATATAATTGAAATTACTAAAAATGGATACATTTTAAAATTCATCAAATAATATTAAATCAATTAACAGATAAGCATGTACACACATTCATAAACATAGTCATACATGTACACAAATATACAAAATATACACATACACATATTGGAAAACACATACACATACTCATATATATGCATATACACATACACATGCACATGCACATAGGAATAGGCATATAAACATACAAATACATTTTTGTAGACATAAACATACATATAGTTAAATTCCCATGCATTTACATTCCAATATATCATTAAATAGACATATATACATACACATAAAACATAAAAAATACATATACATAGACACATACACAAGTACATACACATGAAAATGTATATTCATACTCACAAAAAATGTATATGCATAAAAATACTCATTAATTTCCATATACCAACACATCCACTAAATTATATACTTGTGAATGCACATATATACACATCAATACATATGATTATATATAGACATATTACATTAACATAAACATATACACATACGCAGACAAAAACACATGTACATAAACATAAATTCATATATACACATATACATAAATTCAGACAAACATAATCATAAACATATATACATACACATACACATACATATACACAGACTTATATAAACAGATTAGAATGCACATAATAAAACAAATACACAAGTACATACACAGATACATACTTATTTTCACATACATATACATACGATAATATATTTAAAATACCGAAACATACACATACACATACACATACACATATATAGGTAAATTTTTGCATATATACATACACATTCACACACACGTACAAATATTTATAACGTCCACATATAATTACATACACTCATATGAACATATACATAAACAAACTTACAAACCATAAATGTAGATAATCACACACCCATCCACACAACAAAACAGAACCGAAGAATATACAAAAAATCCTTACATAAACACACACATACAGACACAACGATTCAAATTCATATAAATATATTATTAAATATTATATAAACCATATATATATATATATATATATTATTTTTTATATGTACTTTCTGAAATATAAGTATTATTTAAAAATATATATGACTGTATACATATATATATATTAACATATTAAATGTGTCATTTAACAACCCTAAACATAAAAAGTTGATAATTTTAGGGATTTTAACAATCTATATAAAATAATATAGAAAGGGAAACATTTATCAGTTTAATTATATCTGATGCATTGAATATAGCACATTATGCATTATAGTAACCTGAATATAAAAATTATGGAATTTCTAATGGATGAAATTTAAATTTAACAGATCGATAAAATTAAATGAGAATTATCAATTAGTAATAAATTAATAATAAAATGATTTATTCATGGTTTGATAAATATAACGTATAAAAATACATTAAATTTTTTATTTCCTATGGGAAAAAATACATTAATTTGTACAGTCAGTTGTTTATTTTAGATATCTCTACATCTGAAATCAGATGTCCGGTGGTGCATGTTGGGAGGGATGGAGTTTTAGTAGTGTGCCCCTTTGTTTCTGATACTTTAGTAGTCATTTCAAATATGGACTCACTCTTTTATGCTCCAGGAATTAGTTTGCTTCACCCTCAATAGCGGATAATTACAGGTATGGGAAGAAAGTGTTATTTCTGAACACATATATCCTAAGGGGTTTCATCTGGTGTATGGGATTACACACCTTTGGGTGTTGACCTTCATATCACTCATCCCACATATGAAATGGTAGGCATTGTTGATGGGATTTCTTGGTAGATCATCTAATAAAATGTGGTGGTGGTGGTATGCGTTGAAGATGGGGAGTTGTTGAAAATCGAATGGGTGGTAAAAGAGGGATGGGACATGGAAGGCATTTTCAATGGGGCACGTTGAAAGATCATCTGAGAAGGTGTAGTGACGTTAGAAAGTGTTCACGATGTGGCAACATGGTAGGTTTCCAGAGAATGGGATGTGACAGACAGATCTATCTTCCTCTTTTTCACTTCTTCTTCACACTCCAACAATGAATCATTCATTCTTCAACCAAAACGATGGTTCACCGTATTAACAAGAAACTCCTATAAAGGTTGTATTTTTTTAATCCTAAGACCATGTGTGTGTGTGTATACATATAACGAGTCCAAATTCAACTATTTACTAAGTTCAATTTTGTCATTACATTCACTATTATTTCCCGTAAATATTATTTTCATTAGTTTTTTCTTCATTTTACTGTTCATTGTATTTTGACCTCATTAGGGAACATGTTTCATTTTCGTAAAATCCTAGAAATTGTAAACATTGCTTTATTACAAATATATTTTATTATAAAGATTTATATATAATTACAAAAACTGATAATATTTTTATGAATAATTTCATTATAAATAATAAATGAAATTATTATTTTTGAATAAAATTCATTATAAGTTAATTAATAAACATATAATAAATTACACCTAATATTTATATTATTCAAATTAATATTCAAAACATAAATAAAAATTTTATTCTTTTAAAATATTATTTTAAACTAACTATTTTATGTAATATATAATTTTTTATTATAATATTAATTAACTGTAACTTTTTTTTCAGATTATTGTTTTTATTTTAAAGATAATAAATTTTGCAAATATATGAGATATATTATTTTTTTATAAAATTTATAAATTATAAATATTTTTATTTATTATAAAAATAAAAAAATCTTAGAATATTTATGTTCTAAATAAACATGAGATTTAATTTATTGATATTAAAATATAATATATATATATATATATATATATATATTAAATCGCTAAATATATATATATATATATCGAATTTATATAGAGGATATAAAATGTTTAAACCAATATATTTATAAATACATCATGTTTAAAAAAGTATATTTAATATATTTTTATAAAACCAAATGATAAATCAAAAAATTAAAAATTTATAATAATATGACCAAAACACAATAATGTGTTGGCCAAAATAAAAAGTATGACAAAAAATCAAATAGACATTATTGATTAATAAAAGCAGAGTAATGATTTAGATTAAAAAAATAAATACTCTAATGATCAATACCTAAATTATTAATCAAGTTAAACATAATGTTGTTAAAAAATGAGAGGTTGTATTCCACACACCATCATGAAAATCTACCAGTAAAATGACCAATGTCAATCCTAAACCACTCCATCTCATTCCACAGGTGGTCAAACAACTCAAATATTTCAATTAATTTTGGATCAATTTTCTTTTACATTGATCATATTAGTTTTCCATCAGATTTATTGACATATTGCAACAATATATATAAAAATATATTAAAAAATTTCAGTTATACCATCACTTTTTACATCAAAACATCTGACCCTAAAAGTTCATGTTACATAGTAAATGTTGTGTGTATTTTCAGTCATCTTTTTTTAAATAGATATCATTTATAAGGGATTAACTTGGGTTGTGGGTTTGTGTTTTTATACTTGGTATTGAAGAAACAGTATAGATAATTTTGGAAAATTAAATCGAATTAAAATTTTTCAAATATGCCTCTTTTTTATAATTCTTTTCACTGTGTGCCCGAACATATTACAAGGGAACAATTATTTTGAGTCGGGACTAATGTAATAACCTAGAAATTATAGATATAGTTTTGATATAAAAATATTTTATGAAATGATTTTTTTTTAATAATCATATACTGAAAATATTATTAATATGGTTATAAATAAATATAATAAATGAAATTACGTTTTTTAATTAATCATATTATTAGTTATTTACAGTTTTTATAATTAACAATACATATTATTTAGATTTTTTAAAATTATTATTCTAATGACAAATATAGGTTTTAATTGTATAATATAATATTTTTAAATAAGTTTTTATAATTTTATTATTTAAACTAGAGTTTTTCATTATAATATTAATTATGGGTAAAACATGTTTTTATAAAATTATAATTATTGTTAGGATTATATATTTTATAAATATATGGGATATATTATAATTTTTTATATTATTTATAAATTATAAATATATGAAATTATTATATTAGGAAAAAATGAACATCATATTCTTGTTTAAAATAATTAAATTTTATATATATATAATTTAATGAAGATTTATAAATATTTATTTTTATTTAAAAAAATAAAATGTTATATGTAAAAAAATAATTTTATATATTATTTACAAAAAATGCTCAAACCATTAGATGTACAAAAAATACATGATTAAACAAATAATAATTATATGTTTTGGTAAAAAAACTGTTAAAACATAAAATATGAATTAATAATAATATAATAAAATATGTAACACCCCAAGATTTCATAGTGTGTTATTTCTTCAAAATAATTCAATAACTTGCACTACACGCAACACCGAGTTCAATCACACCATGAATTACAAAAAAAAGCCATTCAAAAGAGGTTATGAATAGTATTATATAAATTTTAAACTTTATATAATCCTTATAATTTTAGAATCCATATTATGAGTTTCTTAGATATAATGCAAGAACAAATTCATTTTCAGTATTGCACTTTTATAAACTTTTAATAGTGAACCCTTTTTAAATACAATATTTTAATCTTTTTGAACAAATGGGGACATAAAAAATATTAAATGAAACATCCCAAGCTTCCACGGTACACTTTCTTTGAATAATACAGTAGCATGTGTTGTACGCAACCTTGAGTTTTAACCCACACCACAACCAATCAAACTAGCTGTTATGAATAGTAATACCTACTTTTTGAAATTATATATATTATATATTTTAAAATGGACTTCATTTTTGGATTCGGAATATCGAATTTAGCCTAAGATGAAATTTTGGTACATTTCGGATAACTTTCATATTTTGATGAATAGTGAAAATCACTAAATTTTAATTAAAAACAACTTTTTTAATCAAAATAATTAATAGTGATAAATTATGAATTTGAGTGGTTTTAAAGTATATTTAGAATATATTTTTATTATTTAATATAATTTTGGTCATTGGACAAAATTTTACAATTAAACCGAACATAAACAAGTGTCAATCTTTTGATAGTTATAATCTCTTAAAAACACGCTTTTTGTTTTGACAGCGGGAATTAATTTTAAATTAATTTGTGCCACTTCTGTGTTTTGAATTTAGGAAAATGGATTCCATATTTGGAATCAGGATGTTCAAATTGTGTAAATAGGTAACTTTTATTTTTAGACATTTTGAATAATTACTGCGGTAAATATTTTATTTACCATGGTTAAGGGTAAATCCGGTAAATAAGGGTTAAAAAATAATATTATAATAATACTAAATTACCCTAAAACGTGTCTTAACCCTATTGGTTGATACATGGTCGACCATGGGAATCTTTGGGTCTATTTTGGGACCCCATGGATCCACTTGTAAGTGATAATGACACTTTATTTTAATTAAGTTAAAATGAATACAAAAATGACACAGGCATATATCTTTTAGAAACAAAATTGTTACATAGGGTTATATATATTGGATTTTAGATTATAAATATTCATTAGAAAGATAAAAATATTTCCTACATAATGATATTTTATTTATAATTTTTAGACATTACATAATTTATTTTATTTTTGACACAATGATGATGCAGTAATTACTATAATAGTGAAAAATTAAAATAATTGATATTATAAATACCCAAATAAATATAATATGAAACTTTTAATGAATTAAACTAATTTTCTAGGATAATATGATATATTAGGATTGATTTAATTGACTTTGTTCGAAGTAATAAATCTGTTATGAGTTTCACAAAAATCAACTATTGAATAGTGTCAAAATTGACATAGAAGAGTTCTTAAAACAAATATTATATTATTAATTGATATTAAATTCCTAAAAATCTAAGGTTCGGCCAAGAGACTTATATCATGATAGTTTCATCATTAATGTACCACTTGGGGGTCTCTTGGATGTATATAGTAAGTTTATTAACCATATTATATAAAAATTCAAAGAGACATTGTAAAAGTGAATCTAATTAACTTAGAGTTAATACTTAAAGATACGTTTAATATAAGTACCCAAACCTGTCTAAATTCTATTGGTTGAGTGGTCATCGACCTATAACCACCTTAACCTTTTAATAATCAACTTTTAAGCCATTAGAAACCGAATATGAATTTATTATAAATTAATATTTCTAGCTTTTCCAAAGGTGCCCCTCACCCCTCTTATAAAAGGGCACTCCTCCTTCTCATTTCTTCACACCTTCAAATCATTTTGGTTCGGCCAAACTCTGCCCAAATACTCTCCTAACATCCCTCACTACAACCTAGAGGCCTTAGTTTGATCAGAAAACCAACCTATGGAGCCCTTTTGATCAAATCAAAAGGAAGAACCCGAAGAAGAGGTAATGATTTCACCACCCTTCTCCAAGTTCATTTCTTCTTCCACTTCTTCTTCCTTTGTTCTTACCATTCTAAAATAATAACTCCAGTATCTCACATATAATGTGATGTTATTATAAATATGGTACAACCATATTCACTATTCTATCCACCCTTTGAATAACATGTCACCATACGTGCGTACGTACGGCTTACCGTCTCCACGTCGTGGTGTAATTGTTATTCAATATAATATTATTTTGGATGGGTATAATAATGATGTGTAACTCATGTAAATAATAAATATAACATGTTAATGATTCTGTATATATGATATACCATCCATTTATATATTATTTTAATATCAAAAGAATGATATTGTCGCTCGTGCGTACGTACGGACTACCGTCTCCACGAACGCGATGAGATTCATTCTCCATCGTATCCATTCAAGTATAATTATCATTTGATGATTTAAAAATGATGTTTAAGGACTAGATATCATTCTGGATATGAATAAGATACAACAACCATGGCTTATGTAACAAAACATATAAAATAAAATGAGTAAGTTAACTCCCGAAACGACGATAATTCTAAGATATTATTAACAAACCAATGTTAAAAGATCATATATGATATCATATTAATATATATGATTCTTGTATAATTTAATAACAACTATTTCACCATTATAAAGGAGGTTAACCTACCCCAACCAAGGAAAAGTACAAGGTAAGGGTTTACTTTACAACCTCTTCATTATCCAAGGTTGTTTATACGTAATAATCTACTGAGATCTCTTTATCATCCACATCCATGTTTCTTAAAAATGTATATCAAAACATTTTTACTATTTACTAGAATATGAGTTAAAGTCATTTATACCCTTTTTGACTTTTATAAGTGGTTTATAAAGGAATCTTTCGGTCGTTTTCAAAACAAGGTCCTTTTTAACCTTTTCGACAGAATTAAGGTAAGAATGTTTTTTTTAAATTATACGGCGGGTGCGGCTATTTTCCACCGTTATAAAATCTTCAAAGCTTTCCTTACAAGCTTATAAGAATATTTTCAAAGAAAATGTTTTATTTTATATGGATCATAAATTATTTCAAAATAAAAGGAGATATTTTTTTAAAAAGAATTTTGATTTCATCTATGTCAACATCCTTTGATGGATTTTAAGATTATTTGAAGTTGATTTATTATGATACAAAACTTCTATATTGTATTGAAGGTTTTGTGATATGTTTGACTATGGATGTGCTATTTTTATACCATTCATAGTTTATGGTGAATGTATTGACATTTCGTATGCTAGTTTTAATACGAATGATTATGTTATGTTTAAACCTTTTCATATGGGAATGCATTGGACTTAATATGTGACGGGTGGCGCCCGCTATAGCTCCTCGATGCATCGGTAGGTCTCATGAGACAAACTAGTGTCTTGGCACAAGGCCTTGACAAAATCTTATTTGTAGTCTTGGCACGAGGCCTTGGCTATGTGGTTATGATAGTCTGGAATTATGCATTCCAACATTATGAAAGTGGTTATTGATTTTTGCATGTGATTATTCGATTAGTAGAATATCCATGTGAATAAGTAAATGGAACTATTTCATTTTATTTATGCCATACCATGTTGAAAGTTCATATTTAAAAGGCTTTTGTTTTAGTTATACATTGCCTTAAATGATTATTCTTATTTATGAATGTTTCCGCTATATTGTTATCCTTACTGGGCATTTGAGCTCACCCCTTTTCTATGTTTTATTGTTCTCAGGAAGTGAAGAAGTAAATTATGAATGACCTGTAGGGATATTATGTGGGGATATGAGTGTGGATTATGGAGACATTATGTTATTGTAGTAGTTTTTCATTTTATGATGTAATGTAAAACTTATGAATATATCTAGTGTTTCCAAGGCTACTAAACCAATCGGGCTTTCGAGATTTGATCTTTCTTGTGATCATGCCAATGTTATGTAATAATGCACCGACTCTGGGTAACTGGGTTCGGGGCGTTACAGTTGGTATCAGAGGAAGTTTAGTACAAACCTTGGAAGCTAGATTTAGATAAACTCTGATTAGAGCACGTAGACCTAAGATGAACTTTGAGGATTAGTATAGAAGAACTTCCTAGAATTTTGGTATTGTAGAGATTTTGTGAGTTTTACAAGCAATACATCCCTGTCTGGATATGAGCAGGTAGAGGCGGCTCTGGCACAGATGTACCTAGGGGTAAAACCCGAAAACACCGCTTTGAGCTAGACTCGAACGGGAACTGGTGCACGACAACGAGCCTTGCTGCACTCTTGGTTACGACACTCCCGGGGGATATGCTTAGGATAACTCTCATTTTCTTTACAAATCATTATGAAGGGTTTATGAGTATATACTTCCTCAAAGAAAACATTTTTATGATTATGGATTATATCCATAAATAGTTCAATTTATGTTAAGTGTTTTATAAGTATGGGATTATGTATTTTGATTCATAAACTGATCTACTGTATGCCATTGTTTAGAAATGGCGCCCAGTAGAAGGAATGAGAACTCTATCAATGCACATTATACAAAGAGAAAGAAGGATCATATATTTTATGGTCTTAAGCCAAAATTTACAAGAGAAATAGTCTCTCATGTATTATCATCATATGAAGAAATAATATCATGTGTTGATAAGATAAGTAAACAGTTTACTGAGTCCTACGGCTTTGAAGGGAATCAAGAGAAGAAAAGGATGGAAGAGAGAAAGATGGATAAAGGGAAAAGGGAAAAGAAGAATTTTCCCATATGTGGTAACTGTGGAAAGAAACACCTTGGAACTTTCCTGAAAGGAATGGGAGTTTGTTATTAGTGTGGAGGAAAAGGGCACAAAGTACGTGACTGCAAGGGTAAGAAAATGGTTTTAAATGTACAATGCTTCATTTGCACGGAGTTTGGACACTACGCGAACCTATGCCCTAGTCATCAGACTATGCCGCAAATGATGCTATTGGATAATAATCAAGTTATGATACTACCACAGATGAAGAGGAATGATTAGAGTTCTTATGTTGATTATGTCAATTGAGTGTTGTATCAACAATTTACTTGTTATAATATTTATGGAGTATATAAGGATTGTACTGCAGCACTATTTCATCAAGGACTTGAGATTGTGTGGAACAAAGAAAAGTGACTCAATGGCAGGATAACTTTTTGGAAAATATATGGTTGAGAGAATGATAAATCATAATATAGTTCTGATACTGAGGTAGTGATTTTGGAATAATATGTGATTGTTTTGGATAAATTATATTGTATATTCTTGACTACCTTGGAACTGATTAATGATTTGTATATTCCATCATTGTTGGCGTTTAAACCATTTTTGGATTAATGAAGTATATCCAGCATTCTATATGGAATAAGGGAGCATGAATGTAATCAATAAGGAATATGGTAATACATGATGAAGGTATTCATATGCTATTACGGGGTAAAAAGGATCTATATTATGTTTACCGTCCTTATAAATGTTAGACTGTGAGTTTGGACAGAAGTATTTTGGATAGTTCTAGTTTGGATTATTTTGGATTTCTATAAAAGGACAACCCAGAGGTCGGGCGGCAACCCGTCGCGTCTGGCAAGGCTGCGAGACTTGAACCCGCAACCGAAGGGCGACAAGGGTGTATCACCTACCACGGGCCCATGAGATGTCCTGGATTAAATAATGTAGTTTTTATTAAAAGATCATGTAGATGAATTATAAATTCGTTTATTTTGGAACCATATACGAATAGTGTAAATAGAATTTTTTTACATTATATTATCTTTTAGAGTGAAAGATGAGTTTGTGGTAGAAATTTATTAATGGATAAAACTCTAATTATAAAGTAAGTATATCTCCTTATGATCTTAGCCAATCTCATAAATAAATTCCTCAATATTAAGAAAAGCAACTTAGAACAAAAATGTTTTCCTATATGGTACCTTAAATCATCACTAATTTAAGGCTTTGGGACTGTTGGCCTTTTCATAGCCATGTTCTCTACCACTCTCCATCCGATAATTGATGGTTAGATTTTTCTTCCATATCCATATTTTCCTACATGGAACCCTAGTATGTGTTATTTTCGGTAATCTTCATACTTTCGACTCTTTATTTTAAATAGAGGCCTCATTAATTCATTTTTCGATGTGGGATTTCAACTAGGATATTTTGAAACATCAAAAATGTGTTATCCTAATACCCTATGTTTTGTTGAACCGATGGTATTTCAAATCATCATAGATTGATGAATTTAAGGACCTCAATTTTATACTTGTTTGTGATTGATGTCCTCAATCACTACCTATAAATATTTACGTTTTTCCTCCAATTATATGTCTCTAAATGCCACCAATGTTCTCCTAATCAAGATCATAATTTGGTGGTGACCCTTTAATTTCTATTTTCCTCATATTAAGACTAAATTTTAGTAACCCAATTTCCAATGTGGGTTTTCCCACAAATATATTTTCTATTTTCAACCTTTTATTTTCGAAGAACAATTTCGAATTGCGAGGACGCAATTTATTGAAGGAGGGGAGAATGTAACACCCCAAGATTTCATAGTGTGTTATTTCTTCAAAATAATTTAATAACTTGCACTACACACAACACCGAGTTCAATAACACCATGACTTACAAAAAAAAGCCATTCAAAAGAGGTTATGAATAGTATTATATAAATTTTAAACTTTATATAATCCTTATAATTTTAGAATCCATATTATGAGTTTCTTAGATATAATGCAAGAACAAATTCATTTTCAGTATTGCACTTTTATCAACTTTTAATAGTGAACCCTTTTTAAATACAATATTTTAAACTTTTTGACTAAATGGGGACATCAAAAATTTAAAATGAAACATCCCAAGCTTCAACGGTACACTTTCTTTGAATAATACAGTAGCATGTGTTGTACGCAACCTTGAGGATTAACACACACCACAACCAATCAAACTAGCCGTTATGAATAGTAATACTTACTTTTTGAAATTATATATATTATATATTTTAAAATGGACTTCATTTTTGGATTCGGAATATCGAATTTAGCCTAAGGTGAAATTTTGGTACATTTCTGATAAATTTCATATTTTGATGAATAGTGAAAATTACTAAATTTTAATTAAAAACAACTTTTTTAATCAAAATAATTAATAGTGATAAATTATTAATTTGAGTGGTTTTAAAGTATATTTAGAATATATTTTTACCATTTAATATAATTTTGGTCATTGGACATAATTTTACAATTAAACCGAACATAAACAAGTGTAAATCTTTTGATAATTATTATCTCTTAAAAACACGCTTTTTGTTTTGACAGCGGGAATTAATTTTAAATTAATTTCTGCCACTTCTGTGTTTTGAATTTAGGAAAATGGATTCCATATTTGGAATCAGGATGTTCAAATTGTGTAAATAGGTAACTTTTATTTTTAGACATTTTGAATAATTACTGCGGTAATATTTTATTTACCATGGTTAAGGGTAAATCCGGTAAATAAGGGTTAAAAAATAATATTATAATAATACTAAATTACCCTAAAACGTGTCTTAACCCTATTGGTTGATACATGGTCGACCATGGGAATCTTTGGGTCTATATTGGGACCCCATGGATCCACTTGTAAGTGATAATGACACTTTATTTTAATTAAGTTAAAATGAATACAAAAATGACACAAGCATATATCTTTTAGAAAAAAAATGTTACATAGGGTTATATATGTTGGATTTTAGATTATAAATATTCATTAGAAATCTAAACATATTTCCTACATAATTATATTTTATTTATAATTTTTAGACATTATATAATTTATTTTATTTATGACACAATGATGATGCAGTAATTACTATAATAGTGAAAAATTAAAATAATTGATATTATAAATACCCAAATAAATAAAATATGAAACTTTTAATGAATCAAACTAATTTTCTAGGATAATATGATATATTAGGATTGATTTAATTGACTTTGTTCGAAGTAATCAATCTTTTATGAGTTTCACAAAAATCAACTATTGTATAGTGTCAAAATTGACATAAAAGAGTTCTTAAAACAAATATTATATTATTAATTGATATTAAATTCCTAAAAATCTAAGGTTCGTCCAAGAGACTTATATCATGATAGGTTCATCATTAATGTACCATTTGGGGGTCTCTTGGATGTATATAGTATGTTTATTAACCATATTATATAAAAATACAAAGAGACATTGTAAAAGTGAAACTAATTAACTTAGAGTTAATAGTTAAAGATAAGGTTAATATAAGTACCCAAACCTGTCTAAATTCTATTGGTTGAGTTGTCTTCGACCTATCCCCACCTTAAACTTTGAATAATCGACTTTTGAGCCATTAGAAACCGAAAATGAATTTATTATATGACTGTATACATATATATATATTAACATATTAAATGTGTCATTTAACAACCCTAAACATAAAAAGTTGATAATTTTAGGGATTTTAACAATCTATATAAAATAATATAAAAAGGGAAACATTTATCAGTTTAATTATATCTGATGCATTGAATATAGCACATTATGCATTATAGTAACCTGAATATAAAAATTATGGAATTTCTAATGGATGAAATTTAAATTTAACAGATCGATAAAATTAAATGAGAATTATCAATTAGTATTAAATTAATAATACAATGATTTATTCATTGTTTGATAAATATAACGTATAAAAATACATTAAATTTTTTATTTCCTATGGGAAAAAATACATTAATTTGTACAGTCAGTTGTTTATTTTAGATATCTCTACATCTGAAATCAGATGTCCAGTGGTGCATGTTGGGAGGGATGGAGTTTTAGTAGTGTGCCCCTTTGTTTCTGATACTTTAGTAGTCATTTCAAATATGGACTCACTCTTTTATGCTCCAGGAATTATTTTGCTTCACCCTCAATAGCGGATAATTACAGGTATGAGAAGAAAGTGTTATTTCTGAACACATATATCCTAAGGGGTTTCATCTGGTGTATGGGATTACACACCTTTGGGTGTTGACCTTCATATCACTCATCCCACATATGAAATGGTAGGCATTGTTGATGGGATTTATTGGTAGATCATCTAATAAAATGTGGTGGTGGTGGTATGCGTTGAAGATGGGGAGTTGTTGAAAATCAAATGGGTGGTGAAAGAGGGATGGGCCATGGAAGGCATTTTCAATGGGGCACGTTGAAAGATCATCTGAGAAAGTGTAGTGACGTTAGAAAGTGTTCACGATGTGGCAACATGGTAGGTTTCTAGAGAATGGGATGTGACAGACAGATCTATCTTCCTCTTTTTCACTTCTTCTTCACACTCCACCAATGAATCATTCATTCTTCAACAAAAACGATGGTTCACCGTGTTAACAAGAAACTCCTATAAAGGTTGTATTTTTTTAATCCTAAGACCATGTGTGTGTGTGTATACATATAACGAGTCCAAATTCAACTATTTACTAAGTTCAATTTTGTCATTACATTCACTATTATTTCCCGTAAATATTATTTTCATTAGTTTTTTCTTCATTTTACTGTTCATTGTATTTTGACCTCATTAGGGAACATGTTTCATTTTCGTAAAATCCTAGAAATTGTAAACATTGCTTTATTACAAATATATTTTATTATAATGATTTATATATAATTACAAAAACTGATAATATTTTTATGAATAATTTCATTATAAATAATAAATGAAATTATTATGTTTGAATAAATTTCATTATAAGTTAATTAATAAACATATAATAAATTACACCTAATATTTATATTATTCAAATTAATATTCAAAAGATAAATAAAAATTTTATTCTTTTAAAATATTATTTTAAACTAACTATTTTATGTAATATATAATTTTTTATTATAATATTAATTAACTGTAACTTTTTTTTCTTCAGATTATTGTTTTTATTTTAAAGATAATAAATTTTTCAAATATATGAGATATATTATTTTTTTATAAAATTTATAAATTATAAATATTTTTATTTATTATAAAAATAAAAAAATCTTAGAATATTTATGTTTTAAATAAAAATGCGATTTAATTTATTTATATTAAAATATAATATATATATATATATATATTAAATCGCTAAATATATATATATATATATACATATATATATCGAATTTATATAGAGGATATAAAATGTTTAAACCAATATATTTATAAATACATCATGTTTAAAAAAGTATATTTAATATATTTTTATAAAACCAAATGATAAATCAAAAAATTAAAAATTTATAATAATATGACAAAAACACAATAATGTGTTGGCCAAAATAAAAAGTATGAAAAAAAATCAAATAGACATTATTGATTAATAAAAGCAGAGTAATGATTTAGATTAAAAAAATAAATACTCTAATGATCAATACCTAAATTATTAATCAAGTTAAACATAATGTTGTTAAAAAATGAGAGGTTGTATTCCACACACCATCATGAAAATCTACCAGTAAAATGACCAATGTCAATCCTAAACCACTCCATCTCATTCCACAGGTGGTCAAACAACTCAAATATTTCAATTAATTTTGGATCAATTTTCTTTTACATTGATCATATTAGTTTTCCATCAGATTTATTGACATATTGCAACAATATATATAAAAATATATTAAAAAATTTCAGTTATACAATCACTTTTTACATCAAAACATCTGACCCTAAAAGTTCATGTTACATAGTAAATGTTGTGTGTATTTTCAGTCATCTTTTTTTAAATAGATATCATTTATAAGGGATTAACTTGGGTTGTGGGTTTGTGTTTTTATACTTGGTATTTAAGAAACAGTATAGATAATTTTGGAAAATTAAATCGAATTAAAATTTTTCAAATATGCCTCTTTTTTATAATTCTTTTCACTGTGTGCCCGAACATATTACAAGGGAACAATTATTTTGAGTCGGGACTAATGTAATAACCTAGAAATTATAGATATAGTTTTGATATAAAAATATTTTATGAAATGAATTTTTTTTAAAAATCATATACTGAAAATATTATTAATATGGTTATAATTAAATATAATAAATGAAATTACGTTTTTTAATTAATCATATTATTAGTTATTTACAATTTTTATAATTAACAATACATATTATTTAGATTTTTTAAAA
This sequence comes from Viscum album, assembly GCA_963277665.1. NCBI lineage: Eukaryota > Viridiplantae > Streptophyta > Magnoliopsida > Santalales > Viscaceae > Viscum > Viscum album. Next base: position 695,873,462 of record OY728152.1, read on the forward strand.
TTATTATTCTAATGACAAATATAGGTTTTAATTGTATAATATAATATTTTTAAATAATTTTTTTTAATTTTATTATTTAAAATAGAGTTTTTCATTATAATATTAATTATGGGTAAAACATGTTTTTATAAAATTATAATTATTGGTAGGATTATATATTTTATAAATATATGGGATATATTATAATTTTTTATATTATTTATAAATTATAAATATATGAAATTATTATATTAGGAAAAAATGAACATCATATTCTTGTTTAAAATAATTAAATTATATATATATATATTTTAAAGAATATTTATAAATATTTATTTTTATTTAAAAAAATAAAATGTTATATGTAAAAAAATAATTTTATATATTATTTACAAAAAATGCTCAAACCATTATATGTACAAAAAATACATGATTAAACAAATAATAATTATATGTTTTGGTAAAAAAACTGTTAAAACATAAAATATGAATTAATAATAATATAATAAAATATGTAACACCCCAAGATTTCATAGTGTGTTATTTCTTCAAAATAATTCAATAACTTGCACTACACGCAACACCGAGTTCAATCACACCATGACTTACAAAAAAAAGCCATTCAAAAGAGGTTATGAATAGTATTATATAAATTTTAAACTTTATATAATCCTTATAATTTTAGAATCCATATTATGAGTTTCTTAGATATAATGCAAGAACAAATTCATTTTCAGTATTGCACTTTTATCAACTTTTAATAGTGAACCCTTTTTAAATACAATATTTTAAACTTTTTGACTAAATGGGGACATCAAAAATTTAAAATGAAACATCCCAAGCTTCCACGGTACACTTTCTTTGAATAATACAGTAGCGTGTGTTGTACGCAACCTTGAGTTTTAACACACACCACAACCAATCAAACTAGCTGTTATGAATAGTAATACCTACTTTTTGAAATTATATATATTATATATTTTAAAATGGACTTCATTTTTGGATTCGGAATATCGAATTTAGCCTAAGATGAAATTTTGGTACATTTCGGATAACTTTCATATTTTGATGAATAGTGAAAATTACTAAATTTTAATTAAAAACAACTTTTTTAATCAAAATAATTAATAGTGATAAATTATGAATTTGAGTGGTTTTAAAGTATATTTAGAATATATTTTTATTATTTAATATAATTTTGGTCATTGGACATAATTTTACAATTAAACCGAACATAAACAAGTGTCAATCTTTTGATAGTTATTATCTCTTAAAAACACGTTTTTGGTTTTGACATCGGGAATTAATTTTAAATTAATTTCTGCCACTTCTGTGTATTGAATTTAGGAAAATGGATTCCATATTTGGAATCAGGATGTTCAAATTGTGTATATAGGTAACTTTTATTTTTAGACATTTTGAATAATTACTGCGGTAAATATTTTATTTACCATGGTTAAGGGTAAATCCGGTAAATAAGGGTTAAAAAATAATATTATAATAATACTAAATTACCCTAAAACGTGTCTTAACCCTATTGGTTGATACGTGGTCGGCCATGGGAATCTTTGGGTCTATTTTGGGACCCCATGGATCCACTTGTAAGTGATAATGACACTTTATTTTAATTAAGTTAAAATGAATACAAAAATGACACAGGCATATATCTTATAGAAAAAAAATTGTTACATAGGGTTATATATATTGGATTTTAGATTATAAATATTCAATAGAAAGAAACAAATATTTCCTACATAATGATATTTTATTTATAATTTTTAGACATTACATAATTTATTTTATTTATGACACAATGATGATGCAGTAATTACTATAATAGTGAAAAATTAAAATAATTGATATTATAAATACCCAAATAAATATAATATGAAACTTTTAATGAAATAAACTAATTTTCTAGGATAATATGATATATTAGGATTGATGTAATTTACGTTGTTCGAAGTAATCAATCTGTTATGTGTTTCACAAAAATCAACTATTGAATAGTGTCAAAATTGACATAAAAGAGTTCTTAAAACAAATATTATATTATTAATTGATATTAAATTCCTAAAAATCTAAGGTTCGGCCAAGAGACTTATATCATGATAGTTTCATCATTAATGTACCACTTGGGGGTCTCTTGGATGTATATAGTAAGTTTATTAACCATATTATATAAAAATACAAAGAGACATTGTAAAAGTGAAACTAATTAACTTAGAGTTAATACTTAAAGATAAGTTTAATATAAGTACCCAAACCTGTCTAAATTCTATTGGTTGAGTGTTCTTCGACCTATACCCACCTTAAACTTTGAATAATCAACTTTGAAGCCATTAGAAACCGAATATGAATTTATTATAAATTAATATTTCTAGCTTTTCCAAAGGTGCCCCTCACCCCTCTTATAAAAGGGCACTCCTCCTTCTCATTTCTTCACACCTTCAAAGCCTTTTGGTTCGGCCAAACTCTGCCCAAATACTCTCCTAACATCCCTCACTACAACCTAGAGGCCTTATTTTGATCAGAAAGCCAACCTAAGGAGCCCTTTTGATCAAATCAAAAGGAAGAACCCGAAGAAGAGGTAATGATTTCACCACACATCTCCAAGTTCATTTCTTCTTCCACTTCTTCTTCCTTTGTTCATACCATTCTAAAATAATAACTCCAGTATCTCACATATAATGTGATGTTATTATAAATATGGTACAACCATATTCAGTATTTTATCCACCCTTTCAATAACATGTCACCATACGTGCGTACGTACGGCTTACCGTCTCCACGTCGTGGTGTAATTGTTATTCAATATAATATTATTTTGGATGGGTATAATAATGATGTGTAACTCATGTAAATAATAAATATAACATGTTAATGATTCTGTATATATGATATACCATCCATTTATATATTATTTTAATATCAAAATAATGATATTGTCGCTCGTGCGTACGTACGGACTACCGTCTCCACGAACGCGATGAGATTCATTCTCCATCGTATCCATTAAAGTATAATTATCATTTGATGATTTAAAAATGATGTTTAAGGACTAGATATCATTCTGGATATGAATAAGATACAACAACCATGGCTTATGTAACAAAACATATAAAAGAAAATGAGTAAGTTAACTCCCGAAACGACGATAATTCTAAGATATTATTAACAAACCAATGTTAAAAGATCATATATGATATCATATTAATATATATGATTCTTGTATAATTTAATAACAACTATTTCACCATTATACAGGAGGTTAACCTACCCCAACCAAGGAAAAGTACAAGGTAAGGGTTTACTTTACAACCTCTTCATTATCCAAGGTTGTTTATACGTAATAATCTACTGGGATCTCTTTATCATCCACATCCATGTTTCTTAAAAATGTATATCAAAACATTTTTACTATTTACTAGAATATGAGTTAAAGTCATTTATACCCTTTTTGACTTTTATAAGTGGTTTATAAAGGAATATTTCGGTCGTTTTCAAAACAAGGTCCTTTTTAACCTTTTCGACAGAATTAAGGTAAGAATTTTTTTTTTAAATTATACGGCGGGTGCGGCTATTTTCCACCGTTATAAAATCTTCAAAGCTTTCCTTACAAGCTTATAAGAATATTTTCAAAGAAAATGTTTTATTTTATATGGATCATAAATTATTTCAAAATAAAAGGATATATTTCTTTAAAAAGAATTTTGATTTCATCTATGTCAACATCCTTTGATGGATTTTAAGATTATTTGAAGTTGATTTATTATGATACAAAACTTCTATATTGTATTGAAGGTTTTGTGATATGTTTGACTATGGATGTTCTATTTTTATACCATTCATTGTTTATGGTGAATGTATTGACATTTCGTATGCTAGTTTTAATACGAATGTTTATGTTATGTTTAAACCTTTTCATATGGGAATGCATTGGACTTAATATGTGACGGGTGGAGCCCGCTATAGCTCCTCGATGCATCGGTAGGTCTCATGAGACAATCTAGTGTCTTCGCACAAGGCCTTGACAAAATCTTATTTGTAGTCTTGGCACGAGGCCTTGGCTATGTGGTTATGATAGTCTGAATTATGCATTCCAACATTATGAAAGTGGTTATTGATTTTTGCATGTGATTATTCGATTAGTAGAATATCCATGTGAATAAGTAAATGGAATTATTTCATTTTATTTATGCCATACCATGTTGAAAGTTCATATTTAAAAGGCTTTTGTTTTAGTTATACATTGCCTTAAATGTTTATTCTTATTTATGAATGTTTCCTCTATATTGTTATCCTTACTGGGCATTTGAGCTCACCCCTTTTCAATGTTTTATTTTTCCCAGGAAGTGAAGAAGTAAATTATGAATGACCTGCAGGGATATTATGTGGGGATATGAGTGTGGATTATGGAGACATTATGTTATTGTAGTAGTTTTTCATTTTATGATGTAATGTAAAACACATGAATATATCTAGTGTTTCCAAGGCTACTAAACCAATCGGTCTTTCGAGATTTTATCTTTCTTGTGATCATTCCAATGTTATGTAATAATGCACCGACTCTGGGTAACTGGGTTCGGGGCGTTACAGTTGGTATAAGAGGAAGTTTAGTACAAACCTTGGAAGCTAGATTTAGATAAACTCTGATTAGAGCACGTAGACCTAAGATGAACTTTGAGGATTAGTATAGAAGAACTTCCTAGAATTTTGATATTGTAGAGATTTTGTGAGTTTTACAAGCAATACATCCCTGTCTGGATACGAGCAGGTAGAGGCGGCTCTGGCACAGATGTACCTAGGGGTAAAACCCGAAAACACCGCTTTGAGCTAGACTCAAACGGGAACTGGTGCACGACAACGAGCCTAGCTGCACTCTTGGTTACGACACCCCCGGGGGATATGCTTAGGATAACTCTCATTTTCTTTACAAATCATTATGAAGGGTTTATGAGTATATACTTCCTCAAAGAAAACATTTTTATGATTATGGATTATATCCATAAATAGTTCAATTTATGTTAAGTGTTTTATAAGTATGGGATTATGTATTTTGATTCATAAACTGATCTACTGTATGCCATTGTTTAGAAATGGCGCCCAGTAGAAGGAATGAGAACTCTATCAATGCACATTATACAAAGAGAATGAAGGATCATATATTTTATGGTCTTAAGCCAAAATTTACAAGAGAAATAGTCTCTCATGTATTATCATCATATGAAGAAATAATATCATGTGTTGATAAGATAAGTAAACAGTTTACTGAGTCCTATGGCTTTGGAGGGAATCAAGAGAAGAAAAGGATGGAAGAGAGAAAGATGGATAAAGGGAAAAGGGAAAAGAAGAATTTTCCCATATGTGGTAACTGTGGAAAGAAACACCCTGGAACTTTCCTGAAAGGAATGGGAGTTTGTTATAAGTGTGGAGGAAAAGGGCACAAAGTACGTGACTGCAAGGGTAAGAAAATGGTTTTAAATGTACAATGCTTCATTTGCAAGGAGTTTGGACACTACGCGAACCTATGCCCCAGTCATCAGACTATGCCGCAAATGATGCTATTGGATAATAATCAAGTTATGATACTACCACAGATGAAGAGGAATGATTAGAGTTCTTATGTTGATTATGTCAATTGAGTGTTGTATCAACAATGTACTTGTTATAATAATTATGGAGTATATAAGGATTGTACTGCAGTACTATTTCATTAAGGACTTGAGATTGTGTGGAACAATGAAAAGTGACTCAATAGCAGGATAACTTTTTGGAAAATATATGGTTGAGAGAATGATAAATCATAATATAGTTCTGATACTGAGGTAGTGATTTTGGAATAATATGTGATTGTTTTGGATAAATTATATTGGATATTCTTGACTACCTTGGAACTGATTAATGATTTGTATATTCCATCATTGTTGGGGTTTAAACCATTTTTGGATTAATGAAGTATATCCAGCATTCTATATGGAATAAGGGAGCATGAATGTAATCAATAAGGAATATGGTAATACATGATGAAGGTATTCATATGCTATTACGGGGTAAAAAGGATCTATATTATGTTTTCCTTCCTTATAAATGCTAGACTGTGAGTTTGGACAGAAGTATTTTGGATAGTTCTAGTTTGGATTATTTTTGATTTCCATAAAAGGACAACCCGGAGGTCGGGCGGCAACCCGTCGCGTCCGGCAAGGCTGCGAGACTTGAACCCGCAACCGAAGGGCGACAAGGGTGTATCACCTACCACTGGACCATGAGATGTCCGGGATTAAATAATGTAGTTTTTTATTAAAAGATCATGTAGATGAATTATAAATTTGTTTATTTTGGAACCCTATACGAATAGTGTAAATAGAATTTTTTTACATTATATTATCTTTTAGAGTGAAAGATGAGTTTGTGGTAGAAATTTATTAATGGATAAAACTCTAATTATAAAGTAAGTATATCTCCTTATGATCTTAGCCAATCTCATAAATAAATTCCTCAATATTAAGAAAAGCAACTTAGAACAAAAATGTTTTCCTAGATGGTACCTTAAATCATCACTAATTTATGGCTTTGGGACTGTTGGCCTTTTCATAGCCATGTTCTCTACCACTCTCCATCCGATAATTGATGGTTAGATTTTTCTTCCATATCCATATTTTCCTACATGGAACCCTAGTATGTTTTATTTTCGGTAATCTTCATACTTTTGACTCTTTATTTTAAATAGAGGCCTCATTAATTCATTTTTCGATGTGGGATTTCAACTAGGATATTTTGAAACATCAAAAATGTGTTATCCTAATACCCTATGTTTTGTTGAACCGATGGTATTTCAAATCATCATAGATTGATGAATTTAAGGACCTCAATTTTATACTTGTTTGTGATTGATGTCCTCAATCACTACCTATAAATATTTACGTTTTTCCTCCAATTATATGTCTCTAAATGCCACCAATGTTCTCCTAATCAAGATCATAATTTGGTGGTGACCCTTTAATTTCTATTTTCCTCATATTAAGACTAAATTTTAGTAACCCAATTTCCGATGTGGGTTTTCCCTAAAATATATTTTCTATTTTCAACCTTTTATTTTCGAAGAACAATTTCGAATTGCGAGGACGCAATTTATTGAAGGAGGGGAGAATGTAACACCCCAAGATTTCATAGTGTGTTATTTCTTCAAAATAATTCAATAACTTGCACTACACGCAACACCGAGTTCAATAACACCATGACTTACAATAAAAAGCCATTCAAAAGAGGTTATTAATAGTATTATATAAATTTTAAACTTTATATAATCCTTATAATTTTAGAATCCATATTATGAGTTTCTTAGATATAATGCAAGAACAAATTCATTTTCAGTATTGCACTTTTATCAACTTTTAATAGTGAACCCTTTTTAAATTCAATATTTTAAACTTTTTGACTAAATGGGGAAATCAAAAATTTAAAATGAAACATCCCAAGCTTCCACGGTACACATTCTTTGAATAATACAGTAGCATGTGTTGTACGCAACCTTGAGGTTTAACACACACCACAACCAATCAAACTAGCCGTTATGAATAGTAATACTTACTTTTTGAAATTATATATATTATATATTTTAAAATGGACCTCATTTTTGGATTCGGAATATCGAATTTAGCCTAAGGTGAAATTTTGGTACATTTCGGATAACTTTCATATTTTGATGAATAGTGAAAATTACTAAATTTTAATTAAAAACAACTTTTTTAATCAAAATAATTAATAGTGATAAATTATGAATTTGAGTGGTTTTAAAGTATATTTAGAATATATTTTTACCATTTAATATAATTTTGGTCATTGGACATAATTTTACAATTAAACCGAACATAAACAAGTGTCAATCTTTTGATAGTTATTATCTCTTAAAAACACGCTTTTTGTTTTGACAGCGGGAATTAATTTTAAATTAATTTCTGCCACTTCTGTGTTTTGAATTTAGGAAAATGGATTCCATATTTGGAATCAGGATGTTCATATTTTGTAAATATGTAACTTTTATTTTTAGACATTTTGAATAATTACTGCGGTAAATATTTTATTTACCATGGTTACGGGTAAATCCGGTAAATAAGGGTTAAAAAATAATATTATAATAATACTAAATTACCCTAAAACGTGTCTTAACCCTATTGGTTGATACATGGTCGACCATGGGAATCTTTGGGTCTATATTGGGACCCCATGGATCCACTTGTAAGTGATAATGACACTTTATTTTAATTAAGTTAAAATGAATACAAAAATGACACAAACATATATCTTTTAGAAAAAAAATTGTTACATAGGGTTATATATGTTTGATTTTAGATTATAAATATTCATTAGAAAGCTAAACATATTTCCTACATAATGATATTTTATTTATAATTTTTAGACATTATATAATTTATTTTATTTATGACACAATGATGATGCAGTAATTACTATAATAGTGAAAAATTAAAATAATTGATATTATAAATACACAAATAAATATAATATGAAACTTTTAATGAATCAAACTAATTTTCTAGGATAATATGATATATTAGGATTGATTTAATTGACTTTTATCGAAGTAATAAATCTTTTATGAGTTTCACAATAATCAACTATTGAATAGTGTCAAAATTGACATAAAAGAGTTCTTAAAACAAATATTATATTATTAATTGATATTAAATTCCTAAAAATCTAAGGTTCGGCCAAGAGACTTATATCATGATAGGTTCATCATTAATGTACCATTTGGGGGTCTCTTGGATGTATATAGTAAGTTTATTAACCATATTATATAAAAATACAAAGAGACATTGTAAAAGTGAAACTAATTAACTTAGAGTTAATACTTAAAGATAAGGTTAATATAAGTACCCAAACCTGTCTAAATTCTATTGGTTGAGTTGTCTTCGACCTATCCCCACCTTAACCTTTGAATAATCAACTTTTGAGCCATTAGAAACCGAATATGAATTTATTATAAATTAATATTTCTAGCTTTTCCAAAGGTGCCCCTCACCCCTCTTATAAAAGGGCACTCCTCCTTCTCATTTCTTCACACCTTCAAAGACTTTTGGATCGGCCAAACTCTTCCCAAATACTCGCCTAACATCCCTAAATACAACCTAGAGGCCTTAGTTTGATCAGAAAGCCATCCTAAGGAGCCCTTTTGATCGAATCAAAAGGAAGAACCCGAAGAAGAGGTAATGATTTCACCACCCTTCTCCAAGTTCATTTCTTCTTCCAATTCTTCTTCCTTTGTTCTTACCATTCTAAAATAATAACTCCAGTATCTCACATATACTGTGATGTTATTATAAATATGGTACAACCATATTCAGTATTCTATCCACCCTTTGAATAACATGTCACCATACGTGCGTACGTACGACTTACCGTCTCCACGTCGTGGTGTAATTGTTATTCAATATAATATTATTTGGATGGGTATAAAAATGATGTGTAACTCAAGTAAATAATAAATATAACATGTTAATGATTCTGTATATATGATATACCATCCATTTATATGTTATTTTAATATCAAAAGAATGATATTGTCGCTCGTGCATACGTACGGACTACCGTCTCCACGAACGCGATGAGATTCATTCTCCATCGTATCCATTCAAGTATAATTATCATTTGATGATTTAAAAATGATTTTTAAGGACTAGATATCATTCTGGATATGAATAAGATACAAAAACCATGGCTTATGTAACAAAACATATAAAAGAAAATGAGTAAGTTAACTCCCGAAACGACTATAATTCTAAGATATTATTAACAAACCAATGTTAAAAGATCATATATGATATCATATTAATATATATGATTCTTGTATAATTTAATAACAACTATTTCACCATTATACAGGAGGTTAACCTACCCCAACCAAGGAAAAGTACAAGGTAATGGTTTACTTTACAACCTCTTCATTATCCAAGGTTGTTTATACGTAATAATCTACTGGGATCTCTTTATCATCCACATCCATGTTTCTTAAAAATGTATTTCAAAACATTTTTACTATTTACTAGAATATGAGTTAAAGTCATTTATACCCTTTTTGACTTTTATAAGTGGTTTATAAAGGAATCTTTCGGTCGTTTTCAAAACAAGGTCCTTTTTAACCTTTTCGACAGAATTAGGGTAAGAATGTTTTTTTTAAATTATACGGCGGGTGCGGCTATTTTCCGCCGTTATAAAATCTTCAAATCTTCCCTTAAAAGCATATAAGAATATTTTCAAAGAAAATGTTTTATTTTATATGGATCTTAAATTATTTCAAAATAAAAGGAGATATTTCTTTAAAAAGAATTTTGATTTCATCTATGTCAACATCCTTTGATAGATTTTAAGATTATTTGAAGTTGATTTATTATGATACAAAACTTCTATATTGTATTGAAGGTTTTGTGATATGTTTGACTATGGATGTGCTATTTTTATACCATTCATAGTTTATGGTGAACGTATTTACATTTCGTATGCTAGTTTTAATACGAATGTTTATGTTATGTTTAAACCTTTTCATATGGGAATGAATTGGACTTAATATGTGACGGGTGGAGCCCGCTATAGCTCCTCGATGCATCGGTAGGTCTCATGAGACAAACTAGTGTCTTGGCACAAGGCCTTGACAAAATCTTATTTGTAGTCTTGGCACGAGGCCTTGGCTATGTGGTTATGATAGTCTGGCATTATGCATTCCAACATTATGAAAGTGGTTATTGATTTTTGCATGTGATTATTCGATTAGTAGAATATCCATGTGAATAAGTAAATGGCATTATTTCATTTTATTTATGCCATACCATGTTGAAAGTTCAAATTTAAAAGGCTTTTGTTTTAGTTATACATTGACTTAAATGTTTATTCTTATTTATGAAAGTTTCCGCTATATTGTTATCCTTACTGGGCATTTGAGCTCACCCCTTTTCTATGTTTTATTTTTCCCAGGAAGTGAAGAAGTAAATTATGAATGACCTGTAGGGATATTATGTGGGGATATGAGTGTGGATTATGGAGACATTATGTTATTGTAGTAGTTTTTCATTTTATGATGTAATGTAAAACTTATGAATATATCTAGTGTTTCCAAGGCTACTAAACCAATCGGTCTTTCGAGATTTGATCTTTCTTGTGATCATGCCAATGTTATGTAATAATGCACCGACTCTGGGTAACTGGGGTCGGGGCGTTACAAAATAAATAATGGATTTGAAAATCGAAAATGGTATGTTAAAAAAATATGAGACAAAATAAAAAATGGAGTAATGATTTGGTTAAAAATATAAAATATTTTAATCATTAATACATAAATTTGTAATAATGTACAACCTAAGGTTATAAAAAATTTATGGTTGTATTCAATATGAAATCATGAAAATATACAAGCTAAATGCCCCAAGCCAGTCGTGAATGCCACCTTCCCATTCAAAAGGTTGCCAACGGACTCATGTCCTTTTGTATGTTCATAGGAGTGAGTGGTGACATGGTTCATGGTATAATGATTCTCATCACAATTATGATGATGGGTCTGAAAGGCAATACTAAGGGTCAAAAAGACTATATATGGTTACCCTTACCTAGGGTGAAAAGAACCACAAAAAGGTGGAATGGAATGATGTGGGATGGTGATACCAAAAATTTTAAAATATTGGATCAGGCTGAGGTTGTATATCATGTGGATCTCTATATGAGGGTGTTATAGTGGGAAAACAATGGGGGACATGTAAAATTTCAAAAAAACCATAGAATTTCTCTTGCATTTTGGGGATTAAATGTTAGATCTATTTATCCTGATTAATGACAGACTATAGGAAGCATATTGGTTTATCAAAATATTGATATGTGTGGTCATTAACTGTGTAGTGATCCTATATTGAAAGTAATGTTCTTTTAATAATATAAGGATTCAACAATGTAATGATCAAAAAAGTAGAGTATATTCAATCTTGGGATTAACTAGCATATCACATTGAAAAACTTATAAAGGAAGTCCAAGATATACAAGTAACCTCACATTGAAATTATTTATGGAGATTTTTTCTAGTTGGATTAATTTATCTTCTAATAGTTATGAGGATTCATTGAGTGTTTTTATGGTGTGACACTTTTTGTTCCTTATTTTTTCCCATATAATTGTTTTTAACAATAGAAAGGATAATTTTCAAATATTAGTTATGCATTTATTATTTCACTAATTTTTCAAGTTGTACATATTATCTATTATGAAAACATATAATCTATTGTTGTCCATTGTTTCTAAATGGATCATAGTGGTAATAACCCATAACCCAACATGAAAAAAGAGGGTTGAAGCCCAATTGGGAACAGATTACTATAGTAGTACTGTAACTGTGCCAGAACTGTAGTAACAACGAGCACTATAGCGGCTTCATGGGCATTGTAGTAGCGACGGGTTCTGAGTGGTAATGTAGTATGCGGGTAATGTAGAAATACTATTAATAGAATGGGCCTTGGGCCAATGATTTTTCCCTACGGGTCATGTAATGGGATAAATTCCAACTGGGCCTTCAGGCTATGTATTGGATCTACCTCTACCATGTTAAAAGAGGCCTTTTCTTTTCTTCAATAATAAAAATGAGGCTTAGTCCACAACCATTAAAAAGAAATCTATGTTTTTAATATTAAGAGTAGGATTCATCATTTCTTTGATGGCTTTAATCTAATTTATCAATGAATGGTAGTCTCCCACATCGTCTTATAATATGAGGATGGACTATCAATAGTTCAGAAGGAATTGAAAGAATTATCCATGTATTATGGATTTGAAAGTAAAAAGTATAATAATAAGAAGGTGGGGAAAATTATCGTAAATGGAAGACTGTAATGAAGTAATTTCCAAAATGTGATAATTGATGAAATAAACACCCTAGTACATTATTAAAAATAATAGATGTTTTCAAAATGTGTACAGAGAAATGAAATTTTTCAGGTTACTACAACGTTATGGTAAAATATTCCATTTTATAATGATTTATCTATATTGAGATAAGGATCTACACAACTAAATGCCTCAACTATCAATGGAATATACCTAAAGAGAATAAAAATAAACATAGTCAATCTATGTTAATAAAAAAGAATAATATGATTGATTAACATGATTGTCATTGAATAAAATAATTAGGTTATTTGAGTAATTTATCAGTGAAATAATGGTGATAATATTTATGAAATTTATATGTATTCTAATGCATTACTTTTTTATTAAGGATTTTAAGGTGTTTGTTTAACAGTGGTGATGTAAAATAAAAATGATTCATTATAATTTTTATCATCTTATAAAATAACTTTTTGAGGGAAATATTAACCTCATCATATTCATGGTGGTGACATAATGATGTTGGGATACAAAGTTGATTGATAAGGATAATGTAATATGGACTGTAATTACTACATTAGAGCTAATTATTGATTTTCGTAAATAGTGTTCCATTCTATCATTAATAGAGAAAACAAATTTTTTTGTTTTCATAAATAAATCCAATAATCTATGTTTTATTCATTGAATATGGAAGCATTCATTGTTATAATAATTTTTTTAAAATTCAGGTTTTATCATATTTCATGAGATTAAATGATGAATGTATTCACATATTCTGTATGTGACATTTAAGAACTAATTAATTTTGTTTTACGGATTAATTATAAGTTTAATTTTTAATTTTAGTGATAATTTTACTATTTATATGGATATCAATATTTTTTATTTGTTATATTGATTAACTGTTAGGACCCGACCTGACAACATCCAACTAATGACTTCCCCTTCCCCACCTCCCACATGCTAGTGGATGGGGACCAGCACCAGGTAGGCATATCCCACAAATTGGAGGGATTATCCTAAATTACACACACACACACACCCATTCCCACACAATTATTACATGAAAAAAATCAAACTCTAATAAATGAATACATATAGGATCCGTCCAAATAGTACGAAAATAAAATACTCATTGTTGAAAATGGGTTAAATACATGGACAACCAAAAACATGAATGTGTATATCCTTCCCCAAGTGAGAGGAATAAGATGAAATGAAGGATCCTGAAAAAAAAATTATTCTGATAATGTTTTTTTATGCCCCACCTAGTCATTATCGTCCCAGGATGCTGCCAAGTGGGTTATCATTTTCATATGACATGACATGTGCAGAAAAACCCCATGATGGTGTGAGTATAAAAATAACTAATAGAGTACCCCAAAAAGAACCAAACAAAAAAAACTAATTATATTAATCATAATAATAGAAAAAAAATGTATTACAGAAATTACTAAATAAATTTATGAAATACATGATGACACAAAATGGTCATAACCAACTCTCATCGAAGGATTATATGTAATGAAAAAAAAGATTCATGGTTGGACACTCCAAGATCCATGATATCATTGGACACACTTGATGATAATGTACATATCATTGGTATCTACCCATGAAGATCACTCTTCTTAGATGAACCTGATACACATATAGTGGGTTGTTCCCATAACCACTAGAGGACTCCAAAAATCCAATATATATCAACCCTCTATACAGGGTGTCATATGATAAATAAATCATGAACACTAGCACTATGAACTAAATAATAGGGGATAAATTACCTTCTCATGGATATCAAAATGATTACAAAAACCCATCATAGGCTATTAATATAATATGGGATCACACTCAAGTCTCGTGGATGGAAAACTCAACTCAATTTGAGAGTCGACCACTATTGGGGATCAATATCCTATTATGTGGGTGTAATTTCACACAATATCCTCGAGATAATGGAATAATGGAACAAAAATATCAATTATTTATTTAAATTAAATTAATGAAGAGATAAAAATACTCTTGTTGGGGGTTAATGGCATGTAGTTGGGGTAAATTTTGTGTCATTCTATCCCCTAGTCTTCCCATGTTTTAATGACTAAAACGAAATTTAAATGTCAAGATACACATTGTGTAGAGATCCCTTGGAAATGTCCTATGTGATGTTTTAAATGATAATGTACTTTTTTCATGCCATTATACTAACTTGTGAGTAAATGGTCGTGTTATTGTAGACCTAGTCATGTATGTTTCCAAGTACACGACATGCCTCTTGACATGTACATTTCCTTCTGTTCATATACACTCCGAATTAAATATTATCCCATCATGTAAGGGTAAAATGATATGTGATAGGGGTCACACAGTATGTAACACTTATAATCATCCTAAAACCATATACACCATTGAAAGGCCCCCACATGGCATGTAATCCAGAAATACACACTCTCTTTCTGGAAATTTCTAGAAACCCTATTTTTCTTTTTTATCATATTCCCCATAAATAGTGCCAACTCCTTGTGAGGAAACTCAATATTTAGGGTCTCCCCAGCCACATATTCATGATAATATAGGTTCGGGTGTCAAATAAACCTGGTAATCATCAATTCAGACCATTTTTAATTGCGTTGTGCGACTCTTATAAATATTAAGAACTCCCAATTCAGTCACATTTTCTGTTGATCAACCAGTCATTATCTTTGAATTAGAAACTAAAACCACCATCTTATGTTGTAATAGTAGTATTGATTCATTACGCTCAAGTACAATTACATAATAATAAACAACCATGTTTTTGTCAAATTATTGAGAAATATAAATACCATTTATGACATAAAAATATATGACAGAAAATAGTAATCCATAAACCATTATGAAAAAAATAGCCATCTTTCATTTTTCCTTGATTCATTTTCAATGAATAATATATATGAAGTGGGATAAATAAAAAAGAAAAAATAAACAATTCCATCAATTTTATAATACTGATGAGACATATATAAATTAGGCTGGTGGAATTGATCCTTTATTGCACATGATTAAGAATCATTATTGAAATTAAACAATCAAGTATCCAATATTGAATTGGCATTAATCATTCATGAATAAATATTGTGTCTTTGTAATTGATGAGATCCTCAAACAATGTTTTTTCAGTAATCTATGATTTGATCCCGAACTACTATCATTCACAAATAATTCTATCAAAAAAGCATCTGACTATATATATATATATATAGAAAAAATCACATTGGAAATATTATTACCATATTTTTATAATATAAATCTATCGCTACATAGATATAAAAAAAATTAAATAAATAATTTTATTGTTATGTTATTCCCACCATTGGTTTTCACATACAACCAGCACAAAAAATTATTATGTCGAACCAAAGCAAATACAGACATTCTAAACCAAAATATGCACTCATATTTCTGATATGGTCACACATTTTGGTGTTATTAATATTTTTTAGGAAAGGCGAATTCTTGTGACATTTAATATATTTCAAATAAATATTCAAGACACAAAATCACATTTCGCCCAAGATCCTAGTCTCAAAAATAAGACAAATTTTAACAAAAAATAATACATGGAATTTATCTTAATTACATTATCCACAACATAAGGATTTCAATCCATAAAAAATATAAACCTACTAAAAAATATGTCGGTACTAGGCTCACCTCCAGGTATACCTCTCTCAAGTACTCCCAATAAGATTCATATGTTAATTCAGGATTGAAAATTGGGATTCAAATTCCCATGAAGGATCCTCTCTTTCCAATCCATAATGTCCATTGTGTAAATATAAATGGTAGCTCCATCCTTGATTTCCATCTCACCATAGTCGATAATGAGTGATGGGTCATGAACATACCTCGTCAACTGCGACACATGGAAGAAATCAAGCACCAGGTCTAACTACGTTGTTTGATCTATGTGGTAGTCCACTAAGTGAAATGTTCCATAATTTAAACATGAAATACAACCTAATGTACTATATTAAAATAACTGAAATTTTAAAAATGATGCACATACCAATGGATGTCACTCACTAATTCCATAGGTCAATATCAAGAACCACCTATATGTGATCCTTTTTCCCTTGATTGATCCTAAAATATGACAATCTACAAACATTCAATGTCACAAGTTGGGTGTGTGAAAATACCCAATAGGATTTAACACAAAATTAATGAGGTAGTCAATTTTAGGTGACCAGGCCATCAGGATTTATCAGTGCCATGTAGCGGCCCAGGCTATGAAAGGTTATTGGCACCCCAGTGCATGTCGTGCCAGATAAATTCAGGTCATTGGGTGACCAAGTGGACCAGTCCCATGAATAACCATGAACAGGTCTAGTGAGGCCCATTTTCCAAGTCGATGGGTTAAAAAGACAATATTGGGTCTTGAGGGACCACTAGGGTGGGTTGGATTGGTCGGTCTATACCACTCGGATTGGGCCCAGATGTAACCAACCCCTGTTTAAAAATGTGAGGTATCTCTCAGGCCTTGCGTCCAATTATTGCACCGTCAGTAGTGTTGGAACCCATGTGAAGGGGATCTTTTTATGAAATCATTTATGTATGATTTCATGGATTTTGACGTAGTGAGACTCTGTGACTCATCTATCTGAGATACTCCTTGACTCTGCTACCCAGTGAGGCTTCGAGACTCAGTTACGCAGCAATACTCTATGACACAGTTATTACTGAGTCATCATGACTCATCTTTCCAAAAAGACTCCTTGACTATGTTAATTGTGATACTTAATGACATAGCTACCCAATGAGGGTTCATGACTCAGATACCCAGTGAGTCTATGTGAATCATCAATCAACTAGACTTCAGGGCCCAGCTATCCAGTTAGACATCGTTACTTAGTTATTTTCAAGGCACTGTGACCCAACTACCTAGTGAGGCTACATGATATAGATATTTAATAGGTATAGGAGACCTAGATATTCTATGTGACTATGTAAGGATGAGTTCATTTACAGTAAATTATTTTTAGTGTTTTGAACTCTTGGTTTTTCTATCAATACCTTATGTTTTACCTATGTTGAGCTGACTCGAATGAATCTAATGTTTTTTCATTCTTTTGGAATTTCATTTGTGGATTTCATTGAAAACAAAGTTGGTTGTGGTGAAGAAAAATGGCGACATCGTAGAGGATATGGTGGTATAGGACCGTTCGGTTCCAAATGAGGCCAGGAATGTGGGATGTACTTTTACTTCTTTTGGAAGATACTCTATAATTACCCATCAGGTGGGGTTTCTAGCAGACAACTATAAGATTTTCCTATTATTTTCATTTTTTCTATTCATACATTATAGGTTTCTTTCTAGACCATTTGACACACAGTTTGTACATTAAATCAATGGTTTTTAATGGGATTCATGTTTACATTTTCTTTTTTTTGCCACGGTGGTGTGTGCGTACACAAATAGGCACTCAGGAAAATATATCCCATTTGCAGGTTGATGCCATTGGCACTAGTAAACAACCCTTATCCTAGGACGTGAACATGGGGTATATCCTGACACATGCCCTGAGGGATGAGTAGTGACAAATTGGTATCAATGGTGGCCAGTTCTATCTAAATTATTGGTTTATTGTAGTTTTTTTCAGGAATAAATGCTAAATGTTTCGATTTCGACTTTCATATTTATAGAGTCCAGTGTTGGTGTGGAAGACGAAGTATCCATACAACTAGACCATGAATTCTTCTTTTCATATCTATAAATAAAAACAAATTTTGCAGGGATCATATAGGAATTTAGTGTTTCCTCATGATCTTTTTGAGTTATAGTAATCTCACAAGGAATAATAAATTAACCTCAGTTCATCTTTGTTATTTTTCAAGAAACGTCGCCATAGATAGAAAATCAAGATTCTTATGTGTGAGCATGAGGATAGTCTACTGAGTGATGAGGCTTCTCTACTGAGACTATTTCCAATGACGGTACCTTCTTGCAATGTACCAGCTATATCACTCCTCATTGGATAGTAGTTACTACCAGCACTACTGATAAATGGCCCTTTTAGGCTCAGTTCCATACTTGAGTTTCAGTGAAAGAGATCCCATAGGTTCTGATGAATTCCTGAATCAATGGTAGTTATGGACTGGCATGATATGGTGACCGAGTAGCCACCAGGATAGGGCACCATTGGATCAGATGGCGATCCAGGAAGCGTGCCTTCTTCATGGTATTGTCGGGCGATGGAAGGGTATAGGTTACTCGATCATAAGATTAGGTGACTTTTTTGTGGATAGATATTTAGAACCATTATTAGGTAATATGATCTTGACATAAAATATAATGGTTTTTTGTGACCAAAAGATTCTATCGATCTATAAGTTGTTAGTAATGTATTCATCAATGCATGCCAACATTTCTAGGTACTCGATGAGTACGATATGACTAGTTCCTAGGGTCTCATGCCTCCACGAAAGCGGTGTTAGGGTCAACTGAGCCAGTTATATTCTATTGTGCATTCCTTGTTATTATTTGGTTCTAGAAAAAGCCATTGTTGATGGATGTCCATTGGATTTACAGATACAACATGTGGATGTCCAAAGTGGGAAATCCATAATCAAACGTCAATCTCATAAACATGGACATGTGAGAGGATTCGAGAAGATGTCTAAATATAGGGGGTATTTATCATAGGGCTCATAGGGCATGTCTAGTCTGCCTAGTAAGAGGTAGTTGTTTTCAAAAGATGTTAGGGGAAATCACTCTAGTGATTTATAAGCCCATCATGCTGACAGTGAAATGGTGGATGGTCCACCAGGGCAAAGGAAGTGACCAGAACAGGGGAATCTATAGGGTGTCACATTAGGTAGAGGAGATAAGAGAGAAACATGATACGTTATACATTTCAACATGTTACATCCACCACCTTAATGTGGTCCACACTCATCTCTCAGTGCTGGAGGATAGGTGAATGGATAAGCAACATTCGGTCGATGTGTTTATCCTGAGGACTCTAGGAATGATTCGAGGAATGGTATTAATCAACATATAACTTTAATAATAATATACAGATGTCATTATCATTCATTCTTATTATTAATCTTGTTCAAGAAATATAGTTTCTGGTTAAATAGTTGAATTTATCCATACGTCTATAGATACCTATATGAGGAGACTTGAATATCACACTTCTTCCAATGATTTGATATGACCCTTGAGGTGAGAGTTTCAGTTGGAACCTCTTGGTGGTAGCGTTGAGGCCTTGTGTAAGTAGTCTTACAATGGACTCATCTTCCACAGTTCATGCTAAGATTTTCTGTTTCAAATAAAATGATGTTTTATATCTGTAGTATTGGAATGGGGTAATCCTTTTTCTGTGAAAAAGGATACCTATGAAGCACGAGATAAACTCATGCATAGGAGGGTGCAGGTGATCACTCTCGAGTAAGCCCACATTACCCTCGTAGAAGTGGATAATTTAAATTTTTTGTTCCAAATAGTAAATGCAGGTTGGAGGAATATCCTTTCAAAAAAAATTTATAGGATTAACTCCACGTAGTGGGAGGGACTTATATAAAATTCTACACCCTGAGGTGGAACATATATTGGCAATAGTATATCAGATGGCCATCGTAGAACGTCAAAAATAGGGGGAGTAGGTGGGGGACATGTGGAGGCAGGGATTAATATGACCCAATGTTCAAGGTTTTGTGTGGATTGTTGAAAATTTAAAAAAGTGGCTATGGAGAATGAGTACCCACTACCAAAGGTTCTATGGGAACATCAATCAGTTAAAATGGATAGCCTTTCACATGGATGGAATGGTTCCCGTAAGCTTTTCTGCAGTTGATACATCGTAAATGTTTGGAGTTCCACAAAGGATATGGTATTGATAAAGTATATAATCCTAGGAATATAAATATGGTTGTAGACACACTCAACAAGAGATATGGGCTACCGTTTCTGAGTGAAGTGATAGAGTAGGTAGACACGATGCAAATATCTTTGGTGGATGAAAGTGGTGAATCTTATCATCTGTTGAGGAACATGAATCCTACACTCGTAAAAGATATGGAGGAACATCTTGTGGATGTTGAATGTGAGGGCCAAAATGCTTATTTATCCACAAGACATGATCATGATGCAATTTCGGTAGACGGTAAGAACGTCATCTTTTATAGATGATGAATCATAGTACTAGTGATTTTGTAGGAGGAGGTGTTGAGAGAGTTACATACATCCCATTTTTTGGTGAATCCTACGGTGGAAAAGATGTACCAAGACCTCCAACATCCGTACTATTTCCCTGGGAAGAAAAAAGAAGTGGAAGAGTTTGATCACAATGCCTCACTTGTATTTATGTGAATTTCATGCATCAGGTCCGAAAATTCTTGGAACAACCACATGAGCTGACAAAGTGGAAATTCAATGATATATCGTTTGAATTCATGATGAGGATACATCAATCTACTTGTGGAAACAATTATTTATATGTTATTGTAGACTAAATCACCAAGTCACCACACTTCCTACCTATGCGGGAGATGGGATATGTAAAGGGAATGGGACACCTATATGTCCAGGATATAATGAAGTTGCATTTGGTGACTTCAATGATCATATCAGATCGTAATGCATGCTTTACATGCACTTTGGTTAAGTGATTACATGAGTATTTTGGGACTCAGTTGCGCTTGAGAATAACCTTTCACCTGAAGATAGATGGTCAGATAAAGCAGAACATTCAGAACATTGAAGGCATTATTCATACTTGTGTCTTATATTTTAGTCGAAGTTGGGAGGACTATCTATTACTAGTGGGTTTTGCGTACAACAACATCTGCCATTCCACAATTTGAATAACAACATTTGTGGCTATGTATAGATGGACTTGTAGATCATCTCTATGCTGGCAGGCCTAGTGGATTCTGTACTCATTGGTTCGGAGATGGTATGAGCTACCACTGAGAAGGTATATATCATCTAGGAGTGGACATGGACTGCATAGTTTCAAAAGAAATTCTATGATAACAGAAGATGGATATTCTTGGAGTCCCAGCATGGAGACAATGGTTTTATCTAGGTATTATCCACATGAGGATTACAAAGATTTGGATGGGCCGCAGGTTATCTATAAGGATTATCGACCCTTTTTATATTATGAGAAGAGTTGGCATGGTAGCGTACCACCTAGCTCTTCCACCATAGATGCACCAGGTTCACGATGATTTGCATGTATCATAGTTGAGGAGGTACATACATGATCAATAACACATTAAATAATTGTGGAGAACTAGATTGTGATGAGAGGGATTAATTAGAAAAATTCTTAGTGGAGATTTAGGATCGACAAGAGTGAGTCATTCAAGGAAGTTCAATTCCTCTAGTGCGTGTTCGGTGAAAGAATAGGAATATTTAGGAGATAACCTGGGAGCAGGAGGCTCAGATTCGTGTTTAGTACCCCCATTTGTATGTTTATCCTTATTTTTTCTTTAGAGATCATGAAGCCCAAAAAGTGATGAGTAATTTAATTTCTAGTAAATTCCATGATTTTTTTATTATAATGAATTATTTCGAAAGAATAAGTTGACATAACAAGCAATTCTGGGGTCCAGATATCTTGAAATGATCCATCGAAAAATATTAAACATTAATTAGGGTGTTTGAGCAGTTTTCCTAAAATAGTTGAATAATTCCTAAACGGATGCCTGGATCAGATATCTGAGGTCACCATTGCATTCCAAAGGATTGATTTATCCTAGGTGCGACTTTTTTTATTTGGTGCATGCCTCCATGGAGAAATTGTGAAAATGTGATAACCTGAAATTAAATAATTAAATAAAATTATTTTTTTCATTAAAATTATTATAACTCATGAAAGTTTACTCAGATTAAAAATACATGACTAGCATTGAGCCCGGGAGTGTATTATTTGTTTAGGAAGATACTAACTTTGGCTGATGTGTGCATACAATAGAAGTTAGTTTTTGGACATAAATAAAAAAATTGAGTAAACATTATTTTATTGTCACGTACTTATAAATACTAAATGGTAACATTGTTTGAAAATATGAACCTACAGTTGAGCTCATTAAGGAGTGATCACATTAGGTAGAGCCTATCCTCATGTGGTCTGTGACAAGGGTGAATGAAATTTTTTTAACTATTTTTATGTTTTATTTAAATAAACGTTCGAGTGGATATTTCCAACATTTAAATCGGTGATCTAATAAAAACTCAAAGGGAACTGTTCAGATCAGAGCACCGAGATTTTCATTAGAAGGGCCTAACCATGACCGGTGATGGTCAATTGAAAAATATAAATTTCAGACATTTTGTGAAAAATTAAAATAATCATAAAAGGATTTCAATGGCTATTTTATTCAAACTATTTATTATGTGACACAATGACTAGTTAACAGCGGTGTGCATCAATGATGGGATGTTGAATCATTAATTAATCTATTTAATGAGACTGTGTGGTGTGGTAAAATGCTTCTACTTCGCATTATTAAATCAATATCCATAGTCTAAAACCAATATTGGAAAATTTTGTAATGAACAATAATTTTCTCCCCCTCTCTCTATCTCACTCTCATGATTTGACGATGAAATCCATCGATGGACACCATCAAATCATGGATCATGTAATAATGGTTGGACAAATTCACGAGTCGACAAACAGGGATGGATTCTAACATAATAAGGATCGACGAAATTTTGAAGCTTCATCCCTCGTCAACGATGGATCTTCTAACCAGGTAGGGGATTAATTGTTTTATGTCTTCTCTATTCGTATTCTAAAACAATATACATGTATCAACCCACGAATAGGTTGATCATCGTATCATGTTTTCCTGAAGGAGGGTGTTTACGTAGGGTTTGTTTCACTGAGATTAATAGTTATCTGATTGAACTAAGATCCAAAACCTCTGATGTTTTTAAACATCTAACTTGGACGGTGTGGGAAGACACAAAAAAGGCCTGAGCCCCTATTATAATGTGTTCTTCATGGACACAACCCTGAAATGGAGTCAAGTTTGATCCAAGGTTGTGGCATTGAAGGCGGAAACGAGGGAGGCCCGAGGGCACATATAGATCTGAGATCAGATCATCGAAGCAGACACAACAACCCGTGGAGTGGATGACTAGCATGGAACCACCAGTGCGGTAGTGTCAGTGACCGCATGAAAGATGTCGTGCAACCCTAGGAGCTACAAGCTAGATGATCTTGACCATAAAAACATTCATGATGTTCTGCATTAGCCAACAAATTCAATGGAAGAATGTCGGGATGTGTGGTGGCTCAGGCTAGGAAAAGAGTCTTTCCCGCCAGTGGGGGTCAGGCTGGATAAATTTGGGTCACTATGTGTCCAAGTATATTGGGCCCATAAACAACCTATTTTGAGTCTAGTGATTATTAATGGTCTATATGGACAGGATCGGGTCAAACGGGACCCTTGGTCGGGTTGGTCGGGTCGGTCTGAACCAGTCTGACTGGGCCTAGATGCAACCGTCCCTGATTTACAATAAGGGGCATATCTCCAAGACCATGTGTCTGATTGACACACCATCTAGAGTGCGAGAACCCACTTGATAGGGAGATCCATTTGAAATCATTTATTTCTATTTTCATTTATGTTGAAATAATGAGACTCTGACTTTACACTTACTGAGATTCCGTGACTCGTCTACATAAATAGAATTTGTGACACAACTACCCATCGAGACTCTATGACTTATCTGTCAGTGAGATTGTGTGACTCACATACCCAGTGAGGCTCTACGACTCAGGTATCAACAAAACTCCATGACTCCTCTAGCCTACAAGACATCAGAACTCATCGACCTAGCAAGACTCCATGACTCAGCTATCTGTGAGACATTCTGACTCAGCTACCCAGTGAGACTTCGTTTATCAGTTATCATCAAGGCTCCATGAATTAGCTACCCTACAATACATCATGAATTACCTACTATATTTGTATAGGTTACCTATTATGCCTAAATTACTCATTTGGGTCATGTTCCACTGTATAGATTAATGTATAGTTTTCCCAACCATTGTTTTTTCTATCAACACTTTATGTTATACCTATGTTGAGCTGACTCTAGTGACTCTAATCTATGTTCATTATTTTGGGTTTTCCTTTAAGGATTTATGGGAGAACCGAGTTGACTTCAGGTTCCCAAATAATTATTTCAATACTCACCACTACACGTGCTTCACTCGTATGTGTTGTGTCTAGTCTAGACGAACAACGTCTTAGCAGAAGACATGGTGGCCCGGGACCAGGTAGTTCCCCATGTGTCTAGGAATGTAGAACGTTTTTCTATAGGTTCTATCAGATACTCTATAATTACCAATCAGGTGGGGCTTCCAATGGAATGATATCGAGGTTTCCTAATATTTTCCAGTTTCTAGTTCGTCCTTTTTTGGTTTTGTATTCTAAACCATTTTTCATTCATTTTTTACTTTTACTCAGTGGTTGTTTAGGGGCATGCATGTTTACATTTTTGGATCTGGGTTGTGGTTGTGTGTGAGTGCTAACAAGTACTCATGAAAATTCATCTCATTTATAGGTTGACGCCTTCAAAACTAGTTTCCAACCCCTGACTATTAAGAGGTATGTTTGGTGAATTTCATGGCATGAGTACAGGGGAACCAATTGTGACACAATTGGCCTTTTTACTAATATTGTTTTCTACTGTATATTAGAAAACCCAATTGGAGTCATATTGGTCAAACTGTGCATCAGATTAAATTGTTGCTACTTCATGCCCATCTCATAATCACATATTGATAATTTTACAAATGTATCAAGACAATATAAATGTATTTTTCAGTTTTCATATGTTCATTTTTTTTTACTAAAATTGATGATAATTTTAAATAATGATTCACTAAGAGTAATACAGGTCAAACCATGCATCAAAATTAGGTATGGTTGATTCCTACATTTTACAAATAATTTATGGATTGTTTTAATATTTTTTGACAACAACTTGGATGTTTATTCTCTGTTCTGATTATGTCACATATCATTTTAAATAAAATTTCATTTTAATATTGAAAACAAAAATAGAATAATATGGATCACATCGTGTATATGTTAGATGTGAGACTAATTCCTACACTTTAGAAACAATTTATGAATAAATTTTTTAAATTATCAAGTGAATAGAGTGTGTTAGCTCGATTATCTATTGGTAAAACATTTCATCATCATATGATGAATTTAATATGATAATGGACACATCGAGTTAGTTGTCTTTTATACTAAAATTAATGAAAAAGTATAATAGATACAAGTAAATGGAGTCTAATCAGTCAAATCGTGCATTGGATTGAGGTATGACTGATTCATGCACGTCCCAAAGTCTCTAAAGAGTCATATATTTCAATGCCAATATAATTTTTTATTGGATTTCATTTTTGAACTACCAACACATTATGATATGCAATGACCAAGGCACACTAACTCTGAAAAAATTCAACTATATAATTAAACAATTTTTATGTGATTAATATAAAAAATTATACCTAAATATAATACAGTAAATTATTTCAATGGATAGTATTTTTTCTATTAAAATATCTTGATTTCTTCTGTAATTGAGAAGAGGGATCTTGGTTTCTCTTCCTAAAATGGTAGTGGATTGAACATGATGTAAAAAATATAAATTTCAACACAAAACGTGTGAATGGTTTTGAGGTAGAATTAATATGTGAATGTTTTCATGTAAAAAAGGCATAATAGATTAATAAAGCACCCAAAATCTACCAAAAGAATCCACATATAAAATAAATCTATTATTATGTGAGTATTTTTATAAATTTATAAATTAAATATAAATATGAAATAATACATTACTTTTATGGACAATTATTTTAATATTTAGACATCATGATTACCTATGTAATCGAGAACTGGTGGAAACTTGGATATTTCTAAAAATGTAATGGATTGAAGTTGAATGAACTGATAAAAAACATTATAGGGGTAAAATGGTTTTGAGGAAGAAGAAGTTTGTAGAAGTTTTGGGATCAAAGGCCCGATAGATGGACATAGAACCCCAACTGAAAAAATAATACAATTGTATAATAAAACTATGATTATGTGAGTAATAATAAAAATAAATAAACAAAACATAAATTTGAAATTAATAAATTAATTCTATTCAAAATGATTTTTCTACGAAAATATCAAGTTTTCCTCAATAATAGAGTTGTGAAAGTGTCATTTCTCGTCCTACAATGGATGTGGGGTGAACATGAAAGAAATATTTATATGCAACACTACATGGGTGAAATGATTTTGAGGTCTAATAAGAGTGTAGATGTTTATGTGTAGAAAGGCATAAATGATGGAAAGAGAACCCCATATCGAACATAGGAATCAAACTATATATGAAAATAATAATTTTGAGATTAATAAAAAAAAAATATTAAATATTTATATTAATCTATACATTAATTATATGTATAATAATTTATTGTTTAAACATCATGATTACCTATGTGATTGAGAAGAGGTGTCATAATTGCTCTTCTTGAAAAGGAATGACATGTAATGGGAAGAACATATATAATTTATATAATATTATAGAAATATATTTATTCATTATGGGAAACAACATTAGTTCTACAGCATTACTACATGTGGAATTAAATAGAATACGAGTCTGCTAAATGTTTGTCATATATTTTGAGGTCGAATGCATTGAAATGAAACAGTCTTAAAATATTGCATCAAAACCTGAAATTAGTGTCATTTTAGACCTTATAGCTTCAAATTAGTTTTTGGCATGAACGTTTTTATATTTTAGGAATACCATTGTGGAACTATTAAATTATGATGGAAAACAGTAATTTGAAATTTTAATTACAACACTTTTTTTCCATAAATGCCATTTTAATCTCGAAACACACACATTGTCCTATATTGATGAAATTGTGTATCAGATTTACATGAGACTGATTCCTACATTTCATAAAGAAATTATGAGTTGATTTCCTAAATAATTAATAAAAAATAAGAGTTCATTATATTTTTTCCAGTATGTTACTATTTTTAAACATAACTAACAATTTTAAATTGATAATAGAAAAATTGAGTCATAGTGATAAAATCATGCATTGAATTGATGTGTGGATGATTCTTGAAAATCTAAAATGACTTATGGATCACTTAACCATGTTTATATTAAGTACACACCTTCACTGATCAGTTTTTCCAATAATATAAAACTATCTAATTTATTAAATAAAATAAAACATTATACAAATACATGTTTAATTGAAAAAAAAAATAATTTTAGAACCTATAATATTATATTGTTTTACTCGGATCACTATGGATAAATTTGTTGATAAAAATAAATTTAATTCGTCATTAAATATTCGTCCACATCAAATTAGAAAAATAATTTTAGTAAAATAAGCTCATAAGATGAAATTAGACAATAGAAACCCAATTCCTCGAGGATGTCTAGCACTACAACTGCGTATTTTGATTCTTCCTTTTCCACCCTCTCCATTTCATTATCTCCCTTCACTAATACATTTATTAGTTTCTGCAGAGATTTTTCCTTGATTTAGTTTGTGGAAATGGTGTTGTTGGGTTAATAACTAGTTTCAATGGTGTAATTCCCACAAATGGATGAAATATCCCCTTCTGGAGGACACAATGATGTACAATTGTCACCCTCATCAGCTCACCTCCCTATTATTTGTCACATTATATTTTTTTTGACTCACATCTTCTAACTCATGGTGAAAATATACAATTTTTTTGAAATAATCCATGTATTATTCATCCATGGGGTGACAAATGCTCAGAGTAGTACATGAATCATAAAAGTGATTGGGGATGAGACTCATGGAAAAAAAATGTAATAATAACTATTTGATAGAGTTAAAATTTTATAAATTTTTAATATGTGTTTCAAATATTTAAAATACATAAATTGATCAATTAATGTTTAATTACATAAATTTTTAATTTATGGTAGGTTTTGTGTTAAAATTTGAAGGTTTCCTAAATTTTGGAAATTAACAAATTTGATTTATTTTGGTAATTATACCATATCATTTATAATATATTACCAAGTTATGTGATTAATTTTTTTAGGAACCCTGGAGGTTTGGGATACATCTTTTTCTTTTTGGATATGATATAATGCATTCATCAAGATACCCTAAAAATTCAATTAATGTAGAAAAACAATCTTGATGACCATATGGATCCCACATTAGTTATTCCCTCATAAATCGGTCAAAATAGCATTGATTAAGGTTATTATAATTGGAATGGTCAACTAATTCAGATATTCAAACCAATGTTGAATATCATATAGATTTATATTCATTAAGTCTGGTCTTTAATGGGAATCTTTGAAGGATCTTTTTTGGAAATCTCGCTATGAAAAAGTCATCGCCAAAAAATATTACATAGCATTCTCTAAAATAGTACAATAAATTTTAGATTTTGAGGAATGAAAGGAAATATGTTTTTCATAATTCTATAAAATATACCATTGGGTGATTTGATAAATAAGGGTGCCAACTATGTGCAAACTTTCCAAGGACAGAATCGGGAGGGCAGTTTTTCATCTTTTCTCATGCTTTGTTTTAATTTCCATAGTTTTGTAATTCGTTCTTCATCCCCATAAATCTATAATACCTTTAACATAGTGGGGTAAACATTTAGAGTGATTGGGGAAGGTTTTTTTTCTATTTTTTAATGCTTGAGATCATGTATTTTATTGAATAAAAATCATATCTCATTTCTGTAATGTAGTATTCAATTTCATATAGTGGGTTTTATTATAAAGTGCGATTGTATTTGATTGTTGATTATGCTATTTATTTTTTATTTGTTCAATTATCATTATATCCCTCCACTAGGTTTTGGTTTATATACAATGGAATATACCAATTCTTATCGGTGAAGTACTTGGTGATCATCAGTACGTGCGAAAGTGGTGGTGAATATTTTTTAGTACATGGGATAAACATGACCTGATTGGGTATTGCCTAGGTTAATTGAGGATGTTTACAAAAACTATCCTTCACATGGAAAGAGAGTAGAACAAACTGAGATCTTGGTTAGGAATTCTCCCACCACCACCATTCGACCAAAGTAGTGAGAAGAAACTATCGCGAAATCTCACATTAATCAACATAGCAGAAGAGTTTCGAATAAAAGAAAAAAAGGATAATATTGAAATTAGAAAACAGACCTCGACCTAATCACCCTTATCATATCATAGATCTCAATATTTTATTCTGTTAATTTTTTTCATTCCATTTTTAATTTTCTTTAAAAACCAATTAAATTATAGAAACAACCCATTTCCCTCTAATTATGTTACAAAACTAATTTTTATTCACTTCACTCTGGAGAAAACATAGGATAAATATATACTAAATTTTAACTTAGGTAATATTTTTTTTGTCACACCCCATAACATGCGCATTTCAAAACATGGCACTATTACCGGGGTGATAGTGCCAGCACTTTTTTCTCTCAATCTTTTCTCTTTTCTTACTTTCATTCCAATGTTGAATGACCAAAATCTCAAACACTGAGCCTTTCTCCATTGATTTTGAAATTGAATGAAATTTGATAAATAGGCTCAAATACCAGAATTTGAATGTTGAATTTGAGGATATTTCACTTACATAATTGAGTGAAACATCAAGTGTTCACTCTGAGCCTGTCACCATGGAAGGAAATCAAAACCCAAACCGTAGAGACCTTTGTTCCCCACAATTCCTAAATCATAATAATCAACTTGTTATACCAGTATTAAAAAATGATTCTGATACGAATCCTTACATGATTTCATTGCTTCCAAATTTTCATGGCTTCGCTGTTGACGATCCCAACAAACATATCAATTAATTAAAACATGTATTCTCAACCATCAGACCATGTGGTGTAGCCTAGGAACAAGTAAAGTAGAAGAAGATACCATTTTCATTGGAAGGAGCTTCCAAATAATGGATGTATGGTCTACAACTTATAGAGGTTTATGTTTGGAATGACCTGGTGAGATGCTTCATGCAATGATTTTTCCTACCTCTAGAAGCATATCCATCAATAAAGGAGATATACTCCATCAAACAATCATCTGAAGAAACCCATAATGAGTACTAGGATTGATTTAAAATGATACGATCCAGTTTCCCACATCAATCCATTTAGGATAACCACTTTCTTGTATTCTTCTATCAAGGCTTACTTGAAAATGATTGGAAACTTCTTGATGCATCATCTGGAGGTGCATTGATTTACAAGTCTTCTGAAGAAGCCAATGGTTTGATTGAGAATATTTCTCATAACTCGATATAGTTTTGTACAGGAGCTAATGGAACAAGAGGTATTCATGAGGTACTGAATTCTCATCCATCACCCTTACTAGAATCTATGATTGAAGAGAAAACTTTTTTTGTGATATAGATAGCCTTGACTCAAGTGGGCGGCCAACAAGCACCATATAATGTATGTAGTTTATGCTCATCACCTAATAATTTCACTGAGCAATGCGCTATAATACAGGGAAGAGAAGCCTTTTTGGAAAAATTTTAACCAATGTATTAACAGCAGAATGATGAATGGAGAGAGCCAAAGCACGTTCAATATGGGTTTCAGAATCATCATAATCATGCTCATCCCCCATTCCATCAAAAATTGAAAAAAACCCCACTATTTCAAAAAAACAAATCACATAGCCAGCCTTCTCAACACTAACCACACACTTTCATAAAACCCTATGAGAATCTATCAACTACTACAAACCCATAATTTTTAACCAACAACAAATATCTGATATTGATGAGCTGAAAGGCGCTGTAAAATATTTGACCACCAAATTTGAAGGTCTCATGGACTTCTTATCCAAAAATACTGGGAAAATTCCTTCCCAAACAATCCCAAACCTAAAGGATAATGCCATCATGATAACAAAAATAAGAGGATAAGATCCCTCACTACTAGCATCCCATGAGCCTAAAACAAGGCCACTATATATGATCCATAATAATGTTGTAATCTCTAAAAATTATGCTAAAATGCATTGAGAAGAAGAGAAGAAATAGGAAGGAGAGAAGGATAGTCCACGAAAGAAGAGACAAGAAACACCATTAAAATGGAAACAAAGGGAGAAGAAATATGTACCCTCTCTATTTCAATCATGAATGATTGAATAAATAAAATTTCATGAGGAATCACTTCAAAAAGATATTTTGGACACCATCCAGAAAGTGGATATAAATATCCCCTTACATCAAGCAGTCAAGCAAATACCAAAGTTTGCAAAAAAAATAAATGATCTTTTCACCAACAAGTGGAGACTTCAAGGGAATGAAATGATCAACATGGGATGAAGTGTCTCATACCTTATCACACCACAATTTACAACTAAATGTCAAGATACATGGAAATTTTCCATTCCATGCCCCATTGGTTCTTTAAATTTCTCTAATTATTTGTGTGATCTAGGTGCATCAAATAATTTATTGACTCACTTGGTATAAAATTCTCTGCAGATGGGAGAATTAAATTCCACAGGAGTGGTTGTCCAGTTTGCAAACATATCGACAATTATCCCTACATGAGTTTTGGAGGATGTCCTTTTGAATGTTAAAGATCTCTTATTCACACCTAACTTCTACGTGCTCAATATATAAGAAGATAGGAGACCATTACATTCACCAATAATTTTTTGGATACCTTTCTTGATGACTAAAAAACCCATCATCAATGTCCCTGAGGGGACACTCACAATGAAATTTTGATAGAGCATGGTCCACTTCAATAATTTTGAATCCATGAGGCACCCATCTGATGATCACCCTTTCTTTTCACATTCCCATGAAGTTGGTGGAGAACTAATTGAAAAATCACTTATGCTCTATGAATTATTAGACATAGGAGAGACTTATTCCATTTGGAAATAACATTGAACAAGTGGATGCTAATGATTTTCTGGATTCTAACACAATGTGGAAGGAAGAGGTAAATTCTGATTTCATTGATGATTTATTAAATGATGAGGAAGATGATATGTTTTCTTGTGTGCAGGGGGACCAGAATTTGGAAGTGGGAAAAGTCTATTTAGTCTCATCTCTTGAGCATCCCCCTGATCTATAACTAAAACCACTCCCCATAGATAGGAAATATGTGTACTATAGGGATAGAGATAAACTACCAATGATAATTGATAATAATCACTCTATAATCCAATTCAAATATTTTAATGATCATTTAACATAGAGTATCCAATCAATAGGGTGGAGTTATGTGATATTACAGGAATAAACCCAAAAATTATGCTCACATAGATTTTTTCTTGAGAGGTATTCCAATCCTATCAGGTAACACCAATGGAGGTTTAATACCATATTAATGGAGGATTTGAAGAAGGCAGTTGAGAATCTATTGGAAGCTGGAATCATCTATCCCATCTCAAATTCATAGTGGGTCAGCATAATTCTGGTAGTTCCAAAAAAAATTGTCCTATCAACTGTGAGGAATGAAAAAATGAATTAATCCCTGTAAGAAATCAAAATAGATGGAGAGTGTTCATATATTTGAGGAAGTTGAGTCAGGTCACTCGAAAAGATCATATAACTATAAATTTCATTGATCATATTTTAGAGTGATGGGAAGGGATAACTCATTTTTGCAATTTGGATGGATATTCATGTTATTTCCAGGTACAAATTTCTTATTAGGATCAAGGAAAGACAACATTTACATATCCCTTTGGCACTTTTTCATATAAAAGTATTCCATTTGAATTATTTAATGCTCCAGGTACATTTTAGAGGTGCATGGTAAGTATATTTTATAATCACAATGAAAATTGCTTTTATATTTTCCTAGATGATTTCAAAGTTTTTGGAAACTCTTTTGATCATTGTTTGAAAAATATGGAAATTGTTTTGAAACCCTATATTGAAAAAAATCTTATTTTAATTTTAAAAAATTGTCATTTAATTGTTGAGGGAGGGATTGTTCTGGTGTAATCCACTTCAAAAAAGGGAGTTGAAGTTGATAAATGAAAAACTGAAGTGAGAAATTCATTACCTTACCCAACTTCTTTAAAGCATGTTAGATCTTTTTCAGACATGCAGGATTCTACATGAGGTTTATCAATGATTTAAGTAAGACATCTCTCCCGCTCTCTAGACTACATTGTAATGATTATGATTTTTATTTCAATGGTGTGTGTTGTGAATATTTTCATGAGTTGAAGATGGGATTGATTGGACCACATGTGATGCTGCCACCAAATTGAGAAGAACCATTTGTGAATCATTGTGATGCTTCCATCCAAGCAGTTTGAGTAGTCTATTCTCAATGAATTGAGTTTAGTCCAATAGTCATTTAATATGCTTCATGATCCTTCGATGTGGCTCAATTCAATTATACAACCACAGAAAAAGTTTTTTTAGTATTTTTTTTCTTTGGTAAGATTTATATCATATCTGCATTTAACTAAATTCACTATTTTTTCTAATCATGTGACACTCGGGTACTTGATGCATATGGCTTAGGCTACACCGAGGCTAGTGAGATGGATGTTATTGATGTAAGAGTTAAACATAGAAATCAACGACAAAAAAGGATCTGAGAACCAAGTGGATGATCATTTAAGCAGACATCCAAATACTCGTGAAACTGAAATTCTAGAAAAACAAACATTGAATGATCACCTTCAAGGAGAGTGGATATACATGGTTAAAGGATAATTTCCATGGTATGCTGACATGGTCAATAATCTGGTAACATCTGAGGTCCTGTCTCATTTCAATTATCATCAAATTCACAAACTAAAATCTGAATCTAGATATTACATTTGGTATGATCAATTTCATTGGATGATTTGCAATGACAAAGTGATAAGAAGTTATTTTCCTGAGAGTTAAATTGGTTTTATCTTTCAGTTTTGACACACATTAGCTGGTGGAGTCCACATTGGATCTCTAAGGATAGAAAGAAATGTTTTAGAATATAGGCATTATTGGCCAACCATTTTTAAAGATTCTCATACATTTTTTAGAACGTGTCCAAAATGTCAATTTCCTGGAATCATTTCAAAGAGACAATAAATGCCCCGACAAACCCATTATTTGTTTGAGATTTTTGATGTCTGGTGGATAGATTTTATGGCCCATTTCCCAATGTAATTTTTAAATACTTATATCTTTCTTGATGTTGATTATGTTTCAAAATGGGTGGTAGAAAAAGCCACCAAGACTGATGATGGTAAAATTGATTATGATTATGTCAGGACTAACATATTTTTTAGTTTTGTAGTTCTTAGAGCCATCATCAGTGATCAAGGGACTCACTTTTGAAATAGAATAAGGAATGATCTACTGAAGATTTATGGGGTACATCTTAAAACATCATCTCCCTATCACCCAAAAAAAATTGTCATGCTGATGTATCCAATATAGAACTAAAGGTTATTTTGGAGATGTTTGTTAAACCAAATAGGAAGGATTGGATCCAGAAGCTGGAAGACACATTATGGGCCTATAGAACAGCGTAAAAGACACCGATTGGACTGAGTCCATGTCAGCTGATTCATGGGAAAAGATTTCACCTACCTATGGAAGTAGATCATAACACATATTGGAATGTTAGTAAGATGAATTTTGATCGTGGAAATGCTGGAAAATATAGAATATTGCAGTTGTTGGAGATGGAGGAAATTTGAATATAAGCATTTGAATATTCTACAATTTGCAAATAGATAACAAGAGTACCTCATGACAAGCTGATCCAAATGAAATAATTCCATCCTGAAGATAAATTGTTTCTTTTCAATTCAAGACTCGTGTTGATTCCAGGTAAACATCGTTACAGATGGGAGGGTCCATTTATAGTTACACATGTATATCATTTATGTGTTGTTCCAATTACGAAGGATTTAGAGTAGGAGAAATTCACTATTAATGGACACATGCTGAAGAAATTCCATGGGACCATTCCATCAGATCAAGTGGAGGAGATCCCACTCCTCCAACCTATCCATCAATAAAATCCATCAGGTTTTATCTCTCCTTAACAATTACATATTTTTTGTTAATTAATCAGAAATCTACTTACATGTTAAATCCACTTGAATTAATTGGGGACCCTAAAAAATTTATGTGTGCGGTGGGGGGGAATACTTTGTAGTTTAGTATTTTTTTAAATTTTTGTTTGTTTTTTTAAAAAAAATCGGTTTACTAAAATTTTTGTGTGTTTATTTTAATATTTTTATGTTTTTTGGAGTGTTTTTTAACATTTTGAGATGAAATGACTATAATTGACATTCTTGAAAACCATTCCATTGAGTGAACCAATTTATTCCATAAAACTAATCTTAAATTAATTATTAAAATGATTTTGTTTCAAGTTCATTTTATTTGGAATTTCATGAAATTTACTATGATTTTTGAATCTCATGCCACATTTTATTGCCTATATATTCGAAATCACCTTACAATGAGGCTTCTGAACCAATTTTGTCATATTTTATTCTCTTACTTCATTTATTGAGAGAACCATACCATGATTGGTTTAAACATAATTTGATTTATTGCATTCAAAAATTGAGGTTATAAGGTTCATGTGTTTTAACTGATTGAGGCATTTATTTATTTTTAATCCCCTTTTCAAGATAATAACTTTAATTCTGTAATTCCTTGTAAATTTAATCTTTTTAGCCCTTAGAAGTCATGAACATCCTATTAGATTATCAAAATTAACATCCAATTATCCCTATCCAACAGGCTCTTAGTGTGATATTGCATGATATAATTGAACATAAGAGTGGGGGAGCTGTCTTGTGTTGTGATACACCACTTGGTGAATATTTGGGTGGAAAATAAATTGATGATGTGATATGTGTCCTACTGAAAAATAATTCTATTAAAAGTTGGGCCTTTTATGGAGCTTTTATGATTAGAGAAGTTGTTTCTTTTCTGGAGCTTCTAATGGAGGAAGAAGTTGTGCCTTTTCTGAAGCTTTCAAGAAAAATCATGATTTATAAGAATGAATTTTTTCAACTGAAATGATAAATGGTGTGAACTTTTCTTGAGTGATCATTATAATAGACCATAATTTTGTTCTCCTGTATGACATTATTCAGCCATCAAAGGACCCTAAAAATTATATTAATGTGGAAAAAGATTCTGGAGGACCATATGGACCCCAAATCAGTTAATACATCATAAATCGATAATAATTGCTCATATTATGATTCTACCTATTGGAATAGACAAACAATTCAGATATTAGTATCTCTATTTAAGATCACGGTGATTGATATTAATTATGTCGGGTATTTGATGAGAAACATTTAAGGATGATTTTTAAAAATCTCGCTGTGAAAAACTCATCCTCAATAAATACTAAATATCATTATCTATAACCGTCAAGTTAATTTGATATTTGGAGTAACTAAATAAAATTTTGTTTGGAGAATTCTATAAGAAGGGAGCTTTGGGTGATTCGAGAACGATGGGTACCCACCAGGAGAAATATTTTGGAGGAATGAATCAGCTGGATTGTTTTTCTACTTTTCAGTATTACATTCTTTTATTTTTCATAGTTTAGTAATTCCTTAACCTTCCCCATCAATATATATTAACTTTAAAATTGTGGTTTAATCATTTTTATTGATTTGGGAAAGGTGGGTTTTCTATTTTATAATTCTTGAGTTCATGTACTTTATTGAATAAAAATTAAAACTCTTTACTATAATTTTATTTTCAATTTCATATAGTGGGTTTTATTATCAAGTGAGATAATATTTAATTTGTGATTCCGTTATTGATTTTCTCTTTGTTCAATTACAACTATCTTCCTCCACTAGGTTTTGGTTTATATACGATGTAATAGAAAAATGCTTAGTGGTGAAGTACTCGGTGATTGCCAGTACATGTGAATGTGGTGGTGAATGCTTTTGACTGCTTGGGAAAAACAAGACCTGATAAGTTATTTCCTATGTTTATTGAGGATATTTACTACATCCTTCTTTCACATGGAAATAGATTATACCGATCTGAAATCTTGGTAAAGAATTATCTCACAATCACCATTTGACAAAAGGAGTGAGAGGAAACGACCGTGAAATCTCACTTTAAACAACATAGCAGAAGAAGTTAGAATAATATAAAACAAGGATATCATTTAAATTATAAAATAGACCATTAACTAATAACCATTATCTTCTAATAGTTTTCAATATTTTATATTTTAATTTGTTTCATTATATTTTTAAATTTCCTTCCAAAAACAGTTAAATCTCAGAAACCACCCATTTTTTCCTCTAATAAACTGACAAATGTAATGTTTGTGCACTCTTATATAAAGACAACATATGATATACACATTAATACATATTTACTTAGGTAATATTTTTTTTGGTCAAACCCCATGACATGCACATGTCACTCTTCTAGATATTAAGCTGATGAGGATGTTAATTGTAATTCATTTTATTCTATAAAAGGATAAATGTCTCGTATTTGTGATAATCACACCATTGGTTCTATTCATTAACTCGATGACTCCATTTCAACCAATTCCTTCCCAAAAATGATCCACACAAAAATTTAAATGAATGAGTGATGGGTGGTAATGAACTAGAGAGTGTGGTGATGGATGAATCAGAATACACAACTAAAGATCTGCGTAGCTCGGGGGTTTAGGGTTACTACAGTGTAACATCATCTGATGCATCTATGTCACTGAAATTGTTATTTTTTCATTTGACATGGAGGTAGAGTTAATGATAATTTACTTTCATTTTTGTATTTGAATTTAACAAAATTTATTCAAATATAAAATTAATAAAATAATTGGGTTGGGATTTTTGATAATGTTTTGTTTGAGAAATTTTTTTAATAGAATTTTTTATTAATAAAATAAAATGGTAACATATTATTCAATAAAGTGGTCAATGGAAGCTTGTTCATCGTTCAAAATTACCTCAATTGTTAATAATCGTGAATGGGGTTCACACCATAAATAATAAAAACTATATAATGTGGGTCACTCGTCATCGAAACCAATGTTGTCAAAGGCGCACGATGCAATAAGGCACAAGTGTCGCAAGAGGATGTGGCGTGAGGTGCAACTAAGGAACATCCCTACAAACAATGATAATTATATATATGATTTTATTATTATTATAATTATATATATATTTATATTTACCTTTTATTTTTCTTCTTCCTTAATATATCTATTTGAATACTTTTTATTACAATTATTATATATATATATATTTATTATGTTTTTATTAATTTGTTTTGTTTTTTTCAGTTTTCACATGGGGATTCCATTTACAAGGAGGAAGTCATGTGGTCTTCTTCTCTAGTGGGAGATCGCAGTTGTGGAATTCAGAAGGCATGCAATGTGGGTGCTCTTCAGTGGGGGTGCGATGGAAGTGGGTTTCATAAATCCACAATTTCCATGATCGCTTACACCCAATATTTCCATACTTTCAACCAAATATGATTGCCTCTACCCTACCCATGCTTTTTTTGATCTATTGTACCCCTGATTTATACCACCGTGGTGCACCTTTACCATGCTTGGCTCTGTATTAGTTCTTGGGATGGAACATGAGATGTGCGCCTTTGGAAAACCTCGGTGAGGTCCTACAGGGTATGCCTCACCTAGCCTCATGCCACGGTACACTATGGCAGACGCCTTTGAAAACACTATTATATACATTGATATGTAATGTGAATCTACCACATGATTATAAATATATTTCATATATATATATATATATTAATTTTGAAAATTTATTTGGAAATAATTTTTTATATATTCACTTTATCATATTCAAATTTATTTAAATATCCATTATGATATTCGATGTGTTTGTATATATATATTACTATTTAATCTAATGAATCACATAAAATACTATTAATAATAATTTATAAATTAAATTTATTATAAATAATAACTATTATGGGCACTACATTATAAAATATAATTATTTAAATTTTCGAAATTTTACTTATTTCAAAGAATGTATATATAGTTACAAAATTTTATTATTTTAAATGTAATGTGAGTTGAAAAATTTTCATTTCTTATTTATGTATAAATATATTACTATTTATTAAATTTATAAATAGACCTAAAATGGTTATTTAGACCTAAAATGTTGAATTCCAAAAATTAATTTCTATTATATCGAATTGGATAACTCCCATTATATTATTTGGAACATATTATGTAGAAAGATAAGGTTTATATGATGGCCAATTAATAATCATTGACCCATACTTGAGATTATAGGGATGTCCATAAAGAAGTTTTAATAATGAAATAATACACATCAACAAGAAATAACGGAAAAAAGATACAAACATAGCAACCCTTGAAACTTATATCCCATTAACATTTAAACGTATAAATATTTAAAACATAAATAAATTAAACAAATTCCCTTACATGAATTGCATAAAATAAGCTTCTGTTGGTAATTTTCACCATCAAAAGAATGAGAATTGAGTTTCTAAATCAATTTTATTCTTAATTAAAGTGTTTATATCAAAAACCACATCTATTTATACAGTGGAAGAATCCTTTATTTTATTCATTTATCTACAGTCCGGATGTGATTCACTATGATTTAAATAGAATCACAAAATTATATTTGTGGAGAAAAATGAGGTATAAATGTAGATTATGATTAAAATTGATTAATGACAATAATTTAAATACCAAAACATGATATCCAATATAAAATTCAAAAAAAAACGGATCATAATTAAAATAAAAATAGTATACAACAACGAGAGAAAAAATACAAATTCATAATAGGGGAATAAAAAACCCTTGGAAACATATCATGAAACTCCAAATACAGAAAGAATATATAAACATACAAAAGAAAACACAACCCTACCTTGCAAAGTTGGTGAAAATCTGAGACCCACAAATCATGATCTAGGTCCATTCGTTAGAAACCCTAACATCAACAGAACACCATATGCTGGATGAATTTTTAGAAACTGGAGGTAGTGGGTTTCTATGATTCGATTGTCAATTCACCAAGGAGGTGTGTCATCAATTGGTGGATTCAACATAAATCTGTTGATATCACAATGGGTTCCCAACATCAATGGTTTTTTAATTAGATTGGGACACTTTTATCAGTTCTTATTAATTCTGCTCTGACAAATGGATAATTTATTAGGTATTTTTTAGCATTGATGGACGATTTTCCTTATCAGTGCTTAAAATACACTGATATAGTCTTATATTTATCAGCGATAAAAATCACTGATAAAGATATATTTTATTAGTGATTATTACATAAGCATTAATAATGTATTTATAATTATAATGATAATTATTTTTTTAAATAAATAAATAAATATAATTATAATTATTCAATATATATAAATATAAAAATATGAAATATATTTCATATTTAAATTTATTTTTAATAATTTTTCATTTTTTTAATATATAATTATTATTTTATATTTATTTATATGTTTTTTTGATGATAATATTTATATCAGTATATATATTTTTATAATAAAATATAAATATATTATTAATATTTATAAATATAAATATAATAAATATATGTATTATTTAACATAATTATTTATAAATTTATTTATTATATAAATATATAAAAATATTTATTTATACTAATATAAATACTCGTAATAAATATTTATTTATTTATAATTATAAATATTCAATTTTATAAATATAGTATGTACATTTTTATATGAATTTATTTTTATATAAATTATTAATTTTATTTTTTTCAAATATTTTTTTAACATTATTTATTAATAGAAAATTTTATGTGCATGTGTTAAAAAAATGATTGAAATTGAATTAATTCAAAATATGTACACTTTAATAATAATTAATAAATGGATAAATTTGTTCAATGTAGATTGAAGATAAAAATGAATTAAATACATATATGTGAAATCAATTCAACAAACATTTGATCTATGTTGAATTGAAAACTCAATCGATGTTAAATTAAATATCGATTACTCTATGAAAATATTCAATATTTTAAATACATATTAATTTTTAATTATACAATATTAATCACTAAATAAAATACATAAATATTTTCTAATACAAAAATCATATTTATATAAATTAATATATATTGATATATATAATATATGATATTTATTATCTTTATAAATAAACATCTAATTTATAAAATGTTTAATAATTTTCTCAATTTACATCTTTTCAATTTTAATTTGTTAAATTTTCAATTTTCAAATCAGTATATTTAATAAAAAGAATTTATTATTATTTATAATTTATATATAGTATAGTCAATTTATTCATTTTTATAAATATTTATTTAAAAAATTAAACATTTAAAAATAAATTGAATGACATCATTTTTGATTTTTTATTTATTTATTTATTTAATTTTATTTATTCAGACCTTTATCAATGCTCAAAAGGTGCTGATAATTGACTCTTATATGGGCACAAAAAAAATTAAGCACTGATAATGGGTACCCTTTATCAGCACTAAAAATAATTTTCTGATAAAGGGAATAATTAATTTGTGCTAAAAATTAATGATGATAAATGGTACCCTTTATCAGTACAAAAAAAGTGCTGATAATGGGTTAAATTTATCAGCTTCTTCATTAGGGCTGATAAATATTCCTTTTATCTATAATTTTCAGTGGAAATAATAAATACAAGTTCTCATAATGCTAGTTTAGTAGTAGTGGGCTTTACAAGGTAATGAGAATGACTGTACATTCTACGAAAGGATTTTTTCAAATATTGGAATCTTTTATCAATAACTAATGGAAAACAGATCAATGATCATTCATTGGGAACAACATATCCACTTTCAAATAATCATTAAAATTATCAATCTCTTGAAATTGACATTTGTTCTATATCATCACTAGATTTAGTTTTGGATAATACCCATAAATGAAATTTTAACTATCATCATATTTAGTAATGAGAACTAGCACTACCCAAGGAGTCATGATCATACGTATTAGGCCTTCCTCAAGATGATCGCCCAGCTGGGACATTAGCTCTTTCATTTTAGCCAGTGTAATGCAGAAAGTGGTAAAAGAATCTTGCTGAGTACTAGGAACTATATCAATAGAAACTCATCA
Source organism: Viscum album (assembly GCA_963277665.1). NCBI lineage: Eukaryota > Viridiplantae > Streptophyta > Magnoliopsida > Santalales > Viscaceae > Viscum > Viscum album. The sequence continues at coordinate 695,916,494 of OY728152.1, forward strand.
TCCATTACTAGGGGGAAACAACAGATATCAGAGGGATACACATCAAAGAACTCGACGATGACTGGAGGGATATAACCACACAACGATTTCCACTCCAGATCAAAGGAACACTGAGCTATCACATTCGATAACTCCAGATATGAAGGTCTGACTCTACTCAACCTTGGGTCCCATTCTCCTTCAAATACATGATACACACCATTTGGTGCAGTGATGGTGATTGGTCAAAGATAACAATCAATCTAATATATTTTGTTGATGATACAATCCATCCCAAATTTGATGTAAATTGATATCATATCGTGAATGGAAAAATTTAATAAATACTCTAAATATTTTTTTAGAAAACATAATAAGAGGTATAGATAACCTTCTCACTCTTTATACCAAGGGTTGTATCAATATTCATTTCACAAGAAAAAATATCCATAAAATAATTTATTATATTAACATCACATGTAGAAATAAATGAATGAGATTCACCCATAACAAATAGGTTAGTCACTAATTATGAAGTTATAGTGATGTTACCTCTCAAAGTCGTTGGACTAGTATCCCCTTCCACTGGAGACTCATCTTATATGTGAAGAAGCTTCATTCTGGATCGTTGTGTATGGAACCCTTTGTTATGCGATGTAAATGATTGTACAACAATTTTAGAAATTTCATATGATCCTTTTACACTATGACTAGTGGAATAAACATGGTGGAACCTCTACAAGTTATTTGATCTTCTGCTGGAGCAACAATTCATGCGTGCCTTAGTGAAAATCCTCTTCGAATGTACTTTATTACCAAATTGTTAATAGATAAAATGACCTATTCTAGGTTCTGAAGGTGGTTTAGATTATCCCTTACATCGAGAAACACTATGATATTTATCATGCTTCCACTTTACCTTTGATTAATACACACTGGCAGTGGGATAAAAATATTCTCCTAAAAACCCAAACATACAAGCTAGGTCCATATCAACCATCAGTTATCTATCAAGTACATCATTAGAAGAAGAAATCTTTAGTAAGAAAAAAAATGAATGAATATTTGGATGAAGGACTATCACACATCTTTTTAACATCATCTTATTATTAAATAATTTCACAGAAGGGAAATGTACTATCTTTGTAAAATGGCTTTCATTGTCATTCATGGTCCTCTCTTCTTTCTCGAGTGTGAAGGACATAGTGGAATTGTCTAACAACATCAACTATAGAATGAATTATTTAGTGGTCTGAAATTTAATGTACATCCACTACAATCACCCACACATATTTTTCATTACCATCATGTTCCAACATCTCCTTCTTGGACATTGTAGCATGAAGGTGGAATAGATTACATTAATTTTATTGCGGGTATCCAAAACCAAAAAAAATCTCCATTGATCTCATCTACTCTTCGGAATCATTATGACCATTTGAGTACTATAATGGTTTTTGATTTTGGTGAAATAAATGTAGAGAACTAATCTTGTTCACGTCCATCCAAGGTTCAATAGCTAGAGCCTAAATGAGATTTATTGTAGGTGCATGTCCCAATTATTGGACAGCATGCCCAATCACCTCATCCAGAATCATTTCCACATGTGGATTTACACACAATGGTTTAGCAACATCTTTATCCTCCATCTGATTCACACATATTCAAGGAGTCATGATTATAATGGCTCAAACGTAATCATTAAATAATCTTGAGTTAGGTAAATTATTCCAATTTATGATATTTTTAGGATTATTATTTTAGAGAGTTATTCTATAAATAATAAATAAAAGATCCAAACATTACATGCGGATAGAAACACTCAGTATCCACTATTTACACCAAAGTAATACCTTTAAACAAACCATGATTTATTTTTACTGAAAAAGTCTTCTTGAATTATTCGTTTCTCTTACCCATTGTTTTACCATATAGAAAACATATAAAAGAAAATATGAAGAGAATAAAAATCTATGTAAGTGATGTAAAATATGGAATGAAACCATTATATAGTGAATATTTATGACCCATGAAAACATTTTCAAAAATCATTGTCATTACCCATAAGACATTAAATAATTATATTATATCATGTCATCATAATATTCCTACAAAACATCATATAATTCATAAATCATGAAGGAAACTTGTGGTATCCAAATCATACTATAATTATAGCTTTCAAGGCTACATAGGTGGTTTTTTTCATTGTTACGTTTTGAATACACATCACAATATATTCACTAAATCAATTAAGAGAAATGTTAACATTTAACTCTGTCACATTACCCAATTCATTTGAGAGCTATCAGGGTATCACCCACCCTTGGTTTATCATAAGACCACCCTTATACATAATCAGTACTCAATAACAATAACATAATAATAAAATATGAACATTCATAAAGTAAACATAACAATTCCAAATTGTAATAATAAGAAATAATTTAAAAATATTGATATAATGAATCTATTGTCAATTACATTTTCAATAACAAAATACTTAAAAATTAATGTGGTATTTAATTTTCATTTAATAAACATTACGCCATGTAGAGGATTTCAAATACAAAATAATGGTTACAATGGAGGAAAAAGTCATTGTCTCCGTACACATTAAAAAAATTCCATTTTTTGTTTAGTAAAATTTTTCATATATGAGGATTCATTTTGAATATCATTTAATTAAATTAAAATAAAATTGTTATAATTATTCACTATATAAAATAAGGATGTGTATGTTATCTAAATGTATGGATTGATAGCAAACGATGATAATTTTTATTTAAAACTACATTTTATTTTAATTAATGTATATGGTTAAAAATTTCAAATAGTTTTAAAAGTAAAATATTTTCAACAATATTTTTATTATTCCAATTTATGTTATTGTAACAGATTTTATTTTCATTTCTTTTAGAAATGTTTATTTATCTTTTGAAAATTTTCCCTTTGGAAAACCAAGTTCTCGTAATTTATAGGGAATTAATTTCAAAATATTTTTTTAAAATAATTTTTGTAATTTGAATAAATTTATTTGATATTATAAATTATGTTAATTCATATTACATAATAAATTCAAACTAATTTTTTGAATTTGGAATTTTAAAACAGCAAATATTTATTATTGTAGTTCTGGTTAAATTAGGTTGGTCGATGCTTAATAAAAATGATAAGGGATATATGAAATAGTAACATTTATAAAACCCATTATATATATATATATATAAATTGACAATATAACCTCTATATATTTATATTGACCATTTTTTTAGCTTTTTAACATGTGAAAATATTGGTACACTTTATTTTGTTCAAATATTCGATGTGTTTTTTTTCTCCACGTATTAAAGGTCACCCTTCTAATCATTTAATAACAATTATAAAATCATTTTTTTCATCCAATACATTATGAAATATCATCCTTAATTCACTAACATCTTCATATAATCCTTTTTGATATCTTAAAACCAATCTATGAAGGCTATAGGTTAAGCCTAAAGTGGTTTTCCAACAAAGAGGTAACATTTTAAACTAAGCATTATTGTTTTAGTTATTCTTCTAACTCCCTAACATATTCATAAATAATTTTTAAATAATAAAACTAGTATAGAACATATATTTAGATGATATAATGATAATGGTATAAATTTTACCCATTTAAAATTCCCTCAAATGGGAATTGATTTTTTTATTGTCTGTATGACAGACTACCGCCTCACAAACAAATTTTATTCATTTCCAATAACCACTTAACCTAGATGTATATGATAATGGGTTTAATACATATATATATATATATATTATATTTTTATAATATTATACCCTTTTAATTATAATACCATATATTCCTTCTTACCTCCCAACCCATTGGGAAATAATATTTTCTCTTGTTCATACAAAAGACTACTACCTTGAGAATCAATGTAATGTGATTCTTATTTTTATTTTAAATGGATGGTAATAAGTAATGATTAAATGAATATATATGATATTTTAACATTATAATACATTTGTTAATATTATATCACACATCCCATTTTACATTTAATATAATTAATTTCTTTATAATAATTATTTTCTAATCATTATTTAATGTTATTCCATTCTGGGGATTATGAATCAAACTTACCAAAGAGTTGTGTGTTTTATGATACTATCTCATTTATTTTCATAATTGATTATGTTTATGATTTTAATGATGAAATATTATTATCCATATCTCATGAAAATATTGATTTGTCCTTTCTTCTGGTCATTTAATTTCAATACATCTTTTTCCAATCGTGTCCCCTATTTACATACTCAGGAATCCAAATGATTTTTTAAGGAAAAATTACATAATTTCTCTCATTGATTGAAAAAACCTATTTTTTTTTCAATTCCATATTTTCTAAAAACATTTAAAAAAATTTCAATGTTATTATGGTATTTTTACTGTAATTTTTACCCTTTTGGACATTTTATATTAAATTATAATAGGAATCATTATGTTGTTTTCAAAACATGTTGAAATTGGATTTTACAAAAAAATGTGAAATAATCTATTATTTTAATGTGTATAGGAATTAATTCTCCCAATTCCACCCAATGATTTAAAAAATCTATTTTATGTTTCAAATATTGATTAAAAAATGAGTTTCAAATTTTTTTATGAATAATTATTTTTAAAAAGTGATTTTCAATGAAATGTTATTTTACTAAAGAAAAGATCCTTGTGTCCTTTAAAAATAATTTTACATCTATGATGACATAATTTCTTGTTATCTATGATTTACTGGGTATATCATCAAATGATTCCATTCATATCACATCACACAATAGATTATTTTAATTATTAAAAAATGTTTATGAAACTTGTTTATATGATTCAGGTTACGATATGATGAAATTTTTATGAATCTAATTTCACTTCAGTAGATCTGATATGATGATAGTTTTATGATCTTATGGACTATACATTTATAGATTATTTGATGTGTCAGATTTATATATCTATCTATTTCATTGGGAAATGATAAATGACCTGTTAGCTCTTATGAAACATGATAGGTTATCCCATGCACAAAAATTTGGTACATAGGAAGTTATCCCAAGACCAAAGTAGGTATATGGGTGGTTATCCCAAACATAACATGTTATGAATGTTTTGGTTGGTATACATGACATATTTTTTTCAAGGATTACGTGTTTTCTGCAGTTCTATGTCTTATTCTAATTTTATGCTCTCATGGATCTTGTTCTTTGATTTCATTTTGATTCATGTCTTATGAACACCCAATATTTATGTTATAACTCAATATTCTAGTATTTGATGTTCAATGTATGGATTTAATATTTTATTCTAATGTTTTCAAACCCATATGCACATGTTATGAATATATATCTCTTTTTTACTCTTAAGAAGCATATAATATCAACCATTACTTTTTCCGTTTCCATAATTTATGGTGAAATATATTATGTATAACATGTATAAGAAGGGTTATCTTTATATATAACTTACTGGGGATGATGTAGTTCGTATATGAACCATTTTTTATATATCCGGGATTCCAAATCAACTATAAATATTTTAATCCTCATGATTTTGTTAGTGTAAGGAAATTAATATTCATCAATATATATGTAATATCTATGTATCAAAATCCTGGGTTATTATAAGTAGTATTAATTGGTAGGTTTAGTTATCATATTTATTAAATGATGAGAAAACCATATAGATACCCTTAGGGATAAGTCTATGGATAATTCTATTGAAATGTATAAATGTAGGATGAATTCCAGGAATATTGTAAAGTGTATATTTATTAGATTCCAAGATAAAACATCCATGTATGGATACAAGATGTTGATGAGGTTTTGGGATAGATGTATCCAGTGTTAATAAATACAAAAAAGTTGTGTTGGTCATGACAATAACAATACATGGTAAATGAAAAGGGTCCCCACTGTGCATCTATTTTGACACTGCCAAGGGACAGGATTTGGAAATTCAAAAAACCTTTTATGCACCATCATGAAGGATTTAAATAATATCCTTGAATTAATTGGGTTAATCTGAATGTTCAATATACATTAAATATGTCATGATTATTTAGACATCCTATATGTAATTCTACCTGATTATGTGGATTCCCACTATGAGTATTGTTACTTGGACTATGATTTTCATTTATTTTTTTTGGTGAAACAAGAAATAAAGTTGTTGATACTAAATTAAATAGACAATGAAATTATATTCCTCCTGATAAATAAAATGTTTTAGAAGATGGAATCAAAAATATTATAGCTATGATCACGTTACATTCTCAAGATAATGAATCATGTAGATATTATGAACAATAAAAATAGTTAGGAATGTTTTTTTTTCAATCATGTGGAAACATCTATGTAATGACTATATATTTGTGATGTGTTATATTAAAATATTTTAAAGATTAATTTTTGAGTCGGGTTCTAAATTTCTGTAAAAATATGAGTCAGGATGAGCCCAAAATTAATATTTGAACACTATTATAGATATAGGTATCACCAAAAAATTGGATTCATTAAAAATTGGATAACTCCAAATAATACTATCAGATCAAAAATATGAGGCCTTTTTTGAGTTTAGAGAATATGATTTACCATATGCGCAACATAATCTATGCTGGCATCAGGAATTGGAATTGAGTGGATTCATTGGTTGATAAGTAAATATATATTATTATACTTATTTATTTATTCAATTAAAATCTTAACATTTTTCATACACCTATAAATTGAGTGGATCCATTGGATAAAATAATTGGAGGAGATTCTATAAAATAACATTAGATCAAGATCATATCGAGGAACATTGTCCCATTAGAGTTCATATTTCTCACTAAAAAACAAATTAAAACCATTATTTTTATTGATCAATCAAAAAAATTAGCAGGATATTATATTTGGGTAACATCCATCTCATTATTTTATCGAGATCAAATGGGATTCAATTCAAAAAAAATGAACTCATTCACAAATCCATGGTAGATTTTTTTTACGGTGGATTTTTTTTCCTGTTGGTTACTTCCCAATTACCTAATATATTTATTTGAAAATATATCAGGGATAATAAAAAAATGTCTAAGATTTCTTCCTCACATATTGCAGTTTATGGATTTATCCTATGGTTCTTCACATGTTCATCGTCTGCATTTTCATTGGACAATGGTTAAATGAATACTCGGTATTTGTCATTTCATGACCATTATTCAATGAAACAACTAAATATTGTGAATGATGTTCTTGATTAGAGGTGAGAGTGAGTATTGATGTTGATGGAGGAAAGTCATGGGTCTAATAGAATGATCAATGGATTCTTTTCTTCCTAGTTTTAACAGACAATGCAGATGGTAAGGCTTCAAGGTGTGTTTCTAGTGTGGACTTGAATCGTCTATCATGATATCTAGAAATTTTATGGTCAACAAACCGTGGATCCATGATTTTGAATTAGTAAACAGGTGGTGGAGATTCAACGGATGATGTGGAAGTGATACCCGTAAAATTAAAAAAATCCAGGGTTACACGACATGTTTATTGAAATTACACATCTTGTGACACCTATAAACCACTAGGTTTTCCACAAGAATAATAATATAAAATTCCTTAAGAATATATCACTCTCCATGTGACCCATGTTATTATATTGGATTTTATCTAGAAGAATGCACAAGAATAGGAATCTTGATGTACATGATGATGACCATAGTAATGATCTAGGAGTACTAAGTCATGACTAGATGGTTTAGTAGGGTGTTGGATAACCTCTACATGTAGTGAATAGTTTATTATAGACCATGTACATTAAGATTTACATATTTTGTGACGAAGCTTAATAATGGAATATTGTGGATTTCATGGACATGTCATTTACCCCATATACATTCCATGTACCCCCATTAAGGGTGTTGGAATCCCTTCTTTTCATTAGTTTGTACTGATATCAGTTTTGTGTTTTCCCAGATTCAATATCCATGAGGATACCGGGTGGCATTATATCCACATCTCTAGATTCAAATCCCCTCTGGAGGATGAGTCTCACGTAGATTTTTTTCCCATCATGAGACCAGAGTGCAATCCTCTATCATTTATTATTATCCCCATGGTGGGGTTTATGAAAATTGTGTGACCTCATTACACATGGTGTTGATCCCCCAACAAATAGTCTTTTAATGGATCAAATTATCATTAGTATGTGATCCCATACATACTTGGTAGAACCACGATGGGTTGGTGGTGTCCCTTACCCCAATCATTATTAGATGTGATCTCTTGTCTGTGGATAATGATTTTCAGAGACCATTGTGTTTTAATTGGTTGGTCTTAATGTTCATGAATCATGGATGAGTGTCTCTAGTGATAACAGGTCTCATGAAGTTGGTTATGTTGGAATGAAAATTTCATTAGAAGAAACTGTTGTCTAGTACTTTGGTTGTGACTTCTCAAAGGTGTGGTGTCCTTCTAGAGTATATATGGTTTTTTTTTATAAATTGATTATTAAATCCCTATTTTGAGATGAATATATATGATGATTTTTGTTTGTTATTTTTGGTGTGTGTTTCTGTTTATTTTAATACTCAACCCTACATTAGCTCTTCCTGCACATGTAATTTCTTATACTGATGAAGAATCATTAAATAGTTACTTTGGAGTACAAGGAGCTAGTGGTGTATAGATTGGTCTTGAAAAAATGAGGACTTTTCATGTTTGTATCATTTGATATTATTCCTCACATTTTGATAATCATTGACTCTCCGTACATTTTTTGGGGCTTGTATATGGACTATTTTATCACTTTCCATATCTTACTGTTGTACTTAGATTATTGGATCATATATGTGGGAATGCATTGGAATCAATTTTTTAAATTTCAGTTTGGTATTTTATTTGAGATTTATATGTTTGTTTCTATGTTTCTATGTGTACATGTAAATTAGTATAATTCATCCAATGTTAGTGATATTCTTACTCAATGATGGATTCAATCACATTATCTATTGGAGGTGGGATTTGTTTATTCATGTTTCAGGCACCATCGGGCTGAGTCCGGATAGAGTGATATTAGATAATATCATTATAACATATCACTAAAGTCTATTTGTTTGGTATGTGTTTTATAGAAACAATTTTATATTTAGCACGTTTCGTTTTAATTTCAGTGACATTGGTGGTTGTGTGATGGTTGATGTGTCCGTACACTATGACTCTACACTCACCATTTGATTCAATAAATGTAGATATTGGCTGTATGAAAATATTTGGTAAATTAATCATATAGTAATTAGGGTTGGTTTCAATGTTCTTATTAATACATCTCCCCATATATACTCTTTGAACGAGGTACATCTTAATTTTTTCAGGATGCCTCCACAAATATAGGAATCCATGATTTTACTAAAATATCGTAAGGATGTTGCACATGGCAATGATGATTTAATATAGTCATGTTGCATTGGAAGTACCACTAGGTGTTTTTCCAAATATTCAACCACCTTTTATGTCGTAGTTAGCACTAACAGTTCCAGATGAGCAACTGTATAAAACTTCAAAAACTCTACTGATGCATAATATCTGTTGTACCAAAAGTGTAAACATTAGTAACTGTATAAGGACTGATCCATCAAGAAAGAAGCTTACCCAGGTAGAAATGTAGCCGTTAATTATACATTAGGACCCTATCAATAATATGGAAAATCCTCTGATGAATCATTTTATGATTTATATCCATTGTATTATCTTTATAGATGATAGATTTCTCTTATGCATTACATAGAATTTCTTCCATCTCTTGAATTTGTAGTATCCTATGGATACGTGCATCTAAAAAATTCACATTACATTGATTAACAGCCCAATATGCAAGGTTTTATACCTCCATTGGGTGGTTACAAGCCTTCTTAAATAAAATCCTATATTTTTTCATTCTTATTGAGATTTTAAAAGTTTTACGGTACACCCAACGTGCATTATCCAAGCACAATCTCTAATATTTCATGATGGGTTGTACCATTTTTTACAAGATTCTCTTAACATCCCTACTTCTTATATTTTTTTATCCGTTAGTTTTGAGGGTGATATTATGTGGGGAAATTATGACCAAATGCATATTTACGAACAAGATTATTCATGTTGTGGTTGCAAAAATATGAACCATGATAACTAGTTATCAATCTTGAAAAACCAAACCAACTAAAAATTTGTAGCCTCCAATATCAACCACCACTAGAGAGTGATTTGTGTGGGAGGCGATTTCTACCACCCATTTATATTCCTATTCACCATCCAATAATATGTTAAAAAACCAAAATGAATTTAGAAAAGGCCCCATGATTTCAATGCCACATTCGTCAAAATCTCTCATAATAACATTGGTTGTTGGGGCATTTCATTCCTCTTAGAGATAATCCCTATAAAGCTTTATGTTGTGAGCCAATGTGTCCCTAGAAGCCAATGTGTGGTATTAGGTCAAAAAAAAGGTGATCTAATGATCTGGGATACACAGATTAACTACTTGGTCACCATAAAGTCTCCACAAATTTGGGTAACTCCAAATGTACCACTGTGAATCATGATTGGGTCTCTGAGATTGGTAGGTGCTGAAATCTATAGTGACCCTAGATGTTGCTAAAAATTTCACAATGTATGCATACCAAGGGGTAAGGTCCACAACAACACAAAGGATCTCTTGAGTAAATAATTATCTAATGGAGAGGGATGAGTCAGCATGGTGGTCCAATTGTGGAGAAATCCTACTATTGTGGTCAGCTACAACATTTTATACCCACATTTTATCACAAATATCAAGGCCAAAATCTTAGAGGACTAGAATCTATCGTATGAGCCTGGGTTTAGATTTAGGTTTTAGGAAGAGAAATTGAAGGGCAACACGGTCAGAAAACACAATCATGTTGGACCAAAAAAAAATAGGAACAGAAATTTTCCAAGGAAAAAACAATATAAAGGAGTTATTTTACAGTTGTTGTGTAGTTTACTGAGGTAGGCTCAAGGGTTCATAAAGCATAAACAATGAAATGAAGATCATCCTCAAACTGTTGTGATAAAACTACCCCAACTGCAATGTTAGAGGAATCACACTTAAGCTCAAATAGGAGATCCCACCATGGTCGTTGGATGATGGGAGGTAATGTGAGACTCATTTTTTGGGAATTGAATGCATCCTCACAATTATTATCAATCCCAAACTAAGAATATTTTTTCAATAATAGGGAAAATGTAAGTGAAATCTTACAAAATCATGTAATGAATTTGTGTTAAAAATCAACATGACCTAGGAAAGATTGCACATCTTGAAAAAATTTTGTATATGGAAGGGATGAAATTAATGCAATTTTAGATTTATCAACTTGAATTCACTTATTTGAAATGGCATGCCTAAGAACTATCCCCCTCTCAACTAAAAAATCGAATTTCTGAAAATTTAAAACAAGATGTTTTTCAATTTAGTAGCGGAGGAAAAAAACTAATTGTTCCAAAAATCATCAAAAGAAGAACCATATACCATAAAATTGTCTATATAAAATCCCATAAAACACTCAAGGTAGTAAAAAAATTACTCAACATACATTGCTGAAAAGTACTGGGAGCATTACCTAGACCGAATAACATCCTTCTCTTTTTAAATGTGAAAAATTGACAAGTAATTGTGGTCATTTAATAATCCTCAAGGGATATAGGAATTTAAAAATTACCATAATATCCATCAAGGAAACAACAATGGGACATACCGGCCAATCGTTCTAACATTTGGCCAATGAAAGGTAGATGAAAGTGGTCTTTATAATTGAATTTATTCAGTTGAAAGTAGTCAATACAGACTTGCCAAATATTTTTCACATGTTTTATATCCAATTCATTCAATATATTTGACACAACTGTTATTCTTTTTTTAGGCACAATTGGAACTGGGCTAACCCATTTACTATATGATTTTGGATAAATGATCCTTGCATCATGTAATTAACTGACATCCAATTTTACCACTTCAACGAGAGTGAGATATAACTGACACTGAGATTGTATTACAGGATTAGCCTCATCATCCAAAAATATATGGTGCATTCAAATATATGTGCTAATCCCGAGAATATCATCCAATGTCCATCCTATTGACTTTTTACGCTCTCTAAATTTTTTGAGTTGTTTCGATTACAATTATGGATATCATATACAGTAAATAAAGACGGGATATTAATCAATACCATCATGATAATAAAATTTTAAATTATAAGTACGTTTTTTAAGATCCATCACTGGTAGTTTCTGGATTTATGGAGGAGATTTTCGGATGTGTGGTCCATTAAACCGTCTATCTGCTCATGTTTATTATTTAAAGATAGATAATATATTGAGATGAAATTTGTAGAATCATTAATGATCTTGGGTACATCATAATTAACAAAAATATCAATTAAAGGAAAAATTTTATACTTTTCAGAACCCACAAAACTCTCAAAACAATAATCTATACTGAAAACATCCAAGGGCGAAGTAGTGGAAAATGAATCATTTTAAGAGTAGAGTATATAATTATTTGTGTGCTTTGTAAGAGATCACTTCCATCGAATAGAGAGAAAGAGTGGAGATCTCTTCAACGAGGTGTTTTATACCCTCATGGATGTTAAAACATACCTTTTCTCCTCCAAACTCCATGGACAACATACCATTGTTAACATGGATGATCATCTTTTCTGTATTAAGGAATGGACTCACATGTTAGAGAGAATCATGTCCTTCGGTTCGACTATCTTCATTATCAAGAATGTAGAAATTGTTTGGGAAGATGAGATACCTCACTCATACAAGTACATCACAAATCAATCTTATTGGATGCGTGGTACTTCAGTTGGCATGTTGTACGATAATTCCCATTGGTTGAAACACTATAACATGCAGATAAGTGTACACAGAGGCATGCATTAATTTAATGGAAGCTCTTAAATCTATAATAGAATCAGAAAATAAGGTCTCCCATATGATACATGATATCATGAATGTGATTGGATCATTGCATTTTGTTGGCATTGCTAGTTGAATCAAAGATGATACATTCATTCCCATGTTGACTCTTTCATTCCCCACGAACATTCGTCTATGGTTGTAGAGTTCTTTGAGAAATTTGGCAAAACGAGGAATTTTATTAACTACATCCTACAATAGAATAATTACTTGAATGTTTTTAAATGTGTCAATTATTTCAATGTAAAAAATCATTATCAATGTTATTCTTAAATTTACTGATTCTTTGAGTGAAAGGAAGAGAAATTGGATTTTTATGGGAATCCTTAATGATAATTGAATTATTATTTTATTATTTTTATATTTTCTTGATAAATTTTATGGTTGGAGAAGAAAAGATTCATGAAGGGAACATACATGTGCCATAGAATCAATAGAATGAGAATCTTCCTTACCACTACGAAGTTTAACTGCATAGACGTTACCATTTTCCTTCAAATTGGCTATGGGTTGGGATGTAGTTGTCCGGAACCATACATATTATGCCCACATATGTTGTTCTCCAATTATCCCACATTAGTTAATGGGTCCTTAAAGGATAATTGTGTGGTCTATTGGAACTGGATATTCTAGGTTGTAGTTTGTTTAACCATATCCTTGAGGATTAGTTTAGATTTGTGGTGGAGGTTGATTGTTTTGAAAAGTTTAAGGATATTATGGTTGCATACCTTGGCCTTGTGGATACCAATTCATCTTGGGGTAGCTACAATTTCTTCCATGTCAATATTGGCATTTTATACACCACCCATTATATGGATGTGGCCTCAATTGATCTGGAATTAATGGAGGTTCTTGTTGAAATAGACTACCTGGGGTGATGGATACACAACACTCAGTTGAATCATGAAGTTGTGGGCATGGATTAAAAAATGAGTATTTTTAGAACAAATACCACAATTAAATGGAATATGAGGAGACTGTGAGTTACCTTGTTCTTGAGCTAATTTCCTTGTAAGGGTATGCATCTCATCATGCTTGTTATCTTCATTTTGTTCTACAGATAAACAATGTACCTCATGAAGTACTCAGATTTGTGCAATAGTTATTTTACCAAATTGTTGTGAATTTTGAGCCATGATGGCTATAAATTCATGAGAAGATTAAAGAGTATTATCAAATAGGGATACATTGGCAACAAAATAAATTATTCCACGATACATGGTGATATTTCTCTCATAGAAGTAATAGATTAAGAGTTGTCCACTAACTTGGTGGTGGTGGAAGCTAGAGAAAAGTATACAGAATCACTGCTAGTATATCCAATCATTGGCTACACCATTAACCGTGAAAGTGAATTCCCTAATCATAATTAAGTCCTTAGATAAATTTTGGGGTTTCATGGTTGAGCAGACTATGTGAAACTCATTGAGATGTTTGTGAGGGTCCTCATCGGGAATACCTTGGAATTCAAGAATATTGTGGATGAGGAATGATCTCAGGTCAATGTTGGCTACTTCATGGGATATTTTATGTACACATGTTGGTACTCCACATCTGGGGTGGTTAGTTACTTTATAGATATATTATTTGCAGCCATGTTTTAATTGGTTTCATTGGGTTCAATTTTTGATTGGTTTATGAACACTTGAGGTTCTCAAATGGGTTCATTAGAGTTACTTGATTAACCTTCTCTAGATGACTTGATTTATTAATGGAGTGATTTTTATATTTCTTGTTCAAATTCCAGTAGTATTTATTAACAAGATCTTGTCATTAAATAATGATTTCCAAATTGAATGATTGGTTTATTTAAAAGAATCATAATTATGCAATATTGAAGAAATAAAAATAAATAATAAATTAATGGAGGAATTAGAAGATAATGTTATACTACAAAATTAGAGAGACAGATTGAGAATAAGAAGAAAGAGAGAGAGAGAGAGGAAGTACAAACAAAAAAAAACCAAAAATTGAAACTAAAAACCTAAATAAAAACAATTGAATGTGGGTGGGTGATTTAATATAGTATTAATTATGATTTAAAATAAATAAATATAAGATAAAAAACAAATAAATCATCTTGGATCCTCAAAAAAAATGCTAATAATTATTCATGTTGTCGAGCACGTCAAATTAAGTGTTTATTTTTTACTATAATTTCTGTTGTATAGTAGCATCCCTAGGTCATCTATCGAAGGATCCTTAGATCATTAATTACAAAATGAGGTAATGATTATATAACTAAAATTGCCTACATTCCTCAGTATGAACCATTTATAAATGTTCTTGGCATACCCCATCTGGTTTTAGTTTGAAAGAATAAAAATATCCTTCTTGATATAACATTGAAATTCATTTCTCATATACATGACTCCATGGGTGATGCAAAGTTGAGTGTTCTATGAGTCATATGAAGCTTCTTTTTTATCAATTTCTATTACTTGGTTTGTGTAATCCAACACCAAATTACCGTTATATAATTTTTCCCTACCAAAACAAATTCTATCTTTTTAAAAGTACAATCATTGATTTCCAAAATTTTAAACAAATAAATCTACATCTAATTTGGATATAGAAATAATTTTTTTTGTAACATCTGTAAAATAATAGAAACCCATTAACACTAAGATCATCCCTTTTGGCAACACGATGTGGTAGTCCCCGAAAAATACAACAACAAGTTTGGATCCGTTGGATAATTGTATATAAACAACCACTCTATATATATTCATAAATATACATGATAAGGAAATAATGCTTTTCCGGATTTATATCATTGTACACATAGAAAATTTCTATAAGAAGATCAGATAGATATTTTTTTAATGATGTTCAAAATGAAATTGATAACCAATTTAGAGAATCTATGAGGGAGTGATGAGAGGTCGAGATCGGTCCCTCGATCTTAATGGGGTTTACAACCGTGAAAATAGAGGCGCTGAATGTAGCCAATTATCATGACTACTTGAGGCATAATTGGGGAACCTTCTCAAAGCATACTCTATATGTGTTCCATAGAGATCTCAAAACAAATCCTTTATTTCTCTCTCGTGGTATGTTTTACATAAGTTATCGGGAATGTTATAATCATCCATGTTATCATGAGACTTCCTGAACTCAGTATAAATTGATGGGACCATCAAATATGGACCATAGAACGTGTTGTTCATATGTTTCACAGAGCCTAGGAAATCCTCATGATAGACTTATTTATATGGTGGATCAGGTACTGTTGACTCCAATATATAAGACATCCGTTCATGGGGTAGGATAATCCGAAGGCGTCTAAACCATTTCTAGAAGTTTCTTTTAATGAGGATGTTGTCATTTTCCAGAATTGAACACGAAGATAGTGTTGTATACAAGTTTTTTCATTTTTCTTAAACAATTAAAATATATGATCATTAATACATTATTGATTTCATTTTATTATAAATTATAATGTTTCATTATGTATCCCATTATTTAATCATGTCCCAATGGCCCTCACCACTGAACTAAGAATGTCTAGTTTCCTTGACATTCTAGTGGAAATGATCCTTATTCCCCTTCACATAACTCCAACAAGGGTTGTTTAAGATATTATAAGGTATTGTTTTAGGAATTTCTTTGCCAACCGTGGGCATGTAGCTCCTTGATCTGTCGAAGGGATTCCCCAATCCTGAAATCATGACTTTGGATTTTCCCAACTCTTTCCTCCAATATCTCCACAAGTCTAGAAAGGGCTGACGCTATTGATGTAATATGGTTAATTGAACCCCAAACCTTTCATAATAGATTCTTTTGTATATGTAATTTTACCAAAAGGGGTTTTCAAACACCTAGTTTTATATAGTTTTTACAATTATCATGTAATGAATGGATTGATCTAGCTTAATATTTTATTTGGGGGATTTTTATCTCTTATGTGTGAATTGTTTATAATAAATATCACATGCTTGTTAAAATTAAGTGGAACATACATAAGTGATTAAAAATGTCATCATAATATTTATTCATAAGTCAATATTTTTTTAGTTCTACATTGAATGCTTGATTAATTCATTAATTATGTGATTGTGACAACATTTCCATAATGATAAAACCTAAAACTGATATAAACAAAATAAAGAGAATGATCAGGATATTTTATAAGGGATAGTCTTTCTATCGATTGCTAAACTAACAGTAAGCTAGGTGAGAATCATATTGATCCTTTTTGGTTTGTGTTTACAACATTCCACCTACCCACCTATGTATCTCTAGAGATTTGTTTTGTCTTAGCTCCAGCTTGAACCACATCCACTATCTTTTGAGATCCATCCATTACATATTACAATTTTTAACTAACATCCAGATGAGGAGTAAAAAGGGGGTTTTATAGAAAATAATCATTCGGAACAGAGGCCCTACATATTAATGACGAGAAGACTCACAAGCCAAAAAATTTAATTTCAATAAATAAATTAAATGAAACCATCCACAAACATAGGTCTTGGTCTAGCTCATTATGATCCATCAATGTAATGATTTTTATGTATAAATAATACTAGAATTCAGATCATTAATCCTTATTGTTTAAGATGATTTATTCTTAAATCAATTAAATATCTTTTTTAAAATTAATCAATCATTTTATCTAATTTTTTTTTATGAATTTCCAAGAGATTCTCATCCATCATAATTTTTTTTAAAAATAAATTCATTTAATATTTTCATTGTATGTAAATTATACCTATAAAGACCCAAAAATTTCAAGGAAATATTTTTCTTAAATACATTGGAATTTTACGAGTCTATGTTTTTTTATGGAACTTTATTATGAGGTCTGGTGTGCCCTGAATCAATTTATGAATGTTTTTTTAGGTACGTTGAATAAATGTATGTGCGGGTTTTTATATCTTTTGAAATGGTGCTCGGAATCGAAATTTGAGGGCACTGATGAACTCCTAGCACTGATATTTGCTTAAGGGTACCTTTACTATAGTTGCATTTTATGCGGGTTGAGAGTTAATATTTGTGGATTTAGAATAAAAAAAAATTGTGGAACACAATTTTTTTTTGGATGTTGGTTATTTCCTCCCAATGGGAGTTAGAGGTGGGTCCGACAACCACATAACCTTCCATGAAAGGATATTTGTGAGGTGGGGCCCACAGGATCCTAAATTATTCATCTTCCCATAACCCCCCCTTAAACTTCTCCCATCATTAATGTTGAACATCTCCACCTCCCAAGCATTTATTAGGCCACCTCCTCTCAAAATTTGTGACCACCCAAATAGTTAATGTAATGGAATTAACATGGGTGTAAATAATTCTTTTTGAATTATTTTGAATTGGTTGGAAAATCATTTAAAAATTGGGGAAGTTAGTATATTAATATTTGCATGGAAATTATTTTGAGAGAGCTCTTTAGAATTTGAAGGAGTTCTTCTCTTCAACAAAGAACACCGTCCTTCCTATGAAGAACTGTCAAAGAACTAAGATATATTCTTTTGATCTTCGGACAATCCAAAAGTGAAAGAGCCACCCACAAGGAACGCCGATGACGAACCATCCTCAGCTCCTTCTTCCCCAACATCAACGAGATTGATGCCATCTCCCCACGATGCAGTCTTCCGCGACGCCCGACTACCGTGAATCTTATTTCGAGGTAGGGGAAATGGATAATTTTAGTTTGATATAATTAAACACTTATCGTTGATTGAATTTGAATGGTTGTTTATGGCCAATTGATACGGCCTAACGTGGAGGGTGTGGGCTGAACTCACATGGCCCAATGACCCTCCGTAGTATCATTATTTGCAATTGAGAACATCTTGGGAACGTGGCGACAAACAAAGGCGGCGATCGTGTGGCTGCCACATGCGGAAGAATCGTGGCCCACAACCGCGGCCCGCTCAGCCGAAGAAGTACCGGCTGGCTAAAGCAGGCCGGTCCGAAGGAACATCACGGCGCCACTTGGGGTGCTTCATTGAGGTTAACCACGACCTACGCTCTGAGGACTGCTTCGGTGGTGAACCGGCCGGCTCATCAGCTGACCGCGTGAAGGAGCCGCGTAACCTAAATGTGAAACGCTGCAGGACCGCTGCCCACCCCGAGCGGGCTTCTTGCACCGGGAAGATCGGCCGGTTTCGGCCTACTGAAAAGGAGGGCGATGCCGCTTATCGTCGTCGGTTCGGTAAAGCGACCCCCCCCCCCCCCCACTCCCCCTTAAAACAACTCGGAGATCCTAGACGGGCCCCGCCGCGCCGCGCCGCGCCCGGCCACGCCTTCCACAAGGTCACGCTACGCTTCTTCGAGCCGGGCCGACCCGCCAGCCAACCGGGCTTGACGGGTCGGGCCCATAACACTTAAATGCGAATAACTTCACGACCATCCGTCCGATCGACCTGCCATCTATGGAACATGGACCCTAGAGACAAGGCGGTCCTTATATGATACTCTATGTGAGTTTTGGACAAATTTGAAAAATGGTCGAGTTTGGAAGGTGGATATTTCCAACTAGGCCCTTGGAACGGAAAAACCAATATCTTTCAGACCGGGCGTCTGATTGACCCACCGTCTACACCTTTGGGTTCATTTTGACGAGACCGAACATTGGGATACATCAAATCTAGACTTCTTGATCGTTGAGGCAATTTACACTTTTCTCGAGGAGAGGACCCTCTCGGAATCGAGTGTTCTATGTGCTAAAACCCTAGAGCTGGATGCGACTACAATGACCACCATACTATAATCCACTACGGGATCGGTGATGAAGACCACAGTACTAGAATCCTCCATGGGTTCGAAGATGATAACTAATGTACTAGAATACTCCTTGGGTTCGACGTCGATGATTACTGTTCTTGTATCCTACGTGGTTCCGACAGTTTGACTTCTGTAATAGTATCCTATGAGGGTCCGATAGAGTAGCTGGTCAAGTATTCTACGTGGGTCCGACAGCTTAGTTGGTCTAGTATCCTACGTGGTTCCGACAACAATGATGAACCAGTGACTACATTTGATCATCATTATCACTTTTCGAAATATATATACCAGTGTGAGCTGAGTCTTAACATTCAATCATTACCATCTGTGTGATTGACTTCATGCATATGTGGATTGGGTTGTTCTTGGGCACCAGAGTTGGAGGCGAACTGGAATTTATGAGTAAGGTATATGTATGGGAATATAAATAAGTAGAGCTGGTTGATACTTCGTGTTTGTTTCTTTTCTTTGCGGTTTAACCTTCGTGGATACTGGGAGACCTTCGGGAGTCTCGAGGTCTCTACTAAGTATCATTATACTCTCCCCTGCATGGGAAATACCCACACTACATTGTATTTGATCCAGACGACGGACAACGCTGATCATGGTAGAGGCTTGTAGAGCTGGATTGTACCCGAAGGTGGACAAATTAGTGAGACTTACACGGAGCGGACAGATGGATCTGAGGTGCTAAAGTGACCATCTGTTCCCACCCTTTAGGTGGGATTTATGAAGGAAGACTCGGTGGTTGTTGTTTTACTTTTGTACCAGCTATTCAGTTACACTGTACTTTTTAGTTGGGATTGAATTCTGGCCCATTTACCTTTTAGCATTTACATTTGTATTTAGTATTACTCTCTGCTTACTTATTATTCATACTATAATTTTTGATAATATTTTAATGGAAATGCCTTACTTTTTATTGGGATTTACGACTTTTCTGCTAGTCGCCAGCCCCTGGCCTATGGAAGGCGGGTTTGGGGTAGTCACAGCATGGGCCCTGAGGACGGGTCGAGACAAAGTGGTATCAGAGGTGTTGGTACTACTGCAGAAATTTAAACTCTGATCATCCTTTCTCTAGAGAGATAGTGTTAAGAGTATTGAGTGTGGTTTTCTGTCTAGGGAGTCTAGTGTTGGTGTGAAGGCCAACATATCCATACACAAGGACCCTATCCACTGATTTCCGACTCAGTGCACGAAAACACTAAACTCATTTGTGTTTCAAATGTCTTCTTTGTCATTACATTGTGCCAGCTCACCATGAATACTATTTTGACCATGGAACACTTGTTTCGTTTAAGAATGGCCCCATGAAGGTATCCAACTATGGTTCCGAGTTACGTGCAGAATGGGATCCCACCAAGCGATGAGGCTTCTATGCAGGGACTCATCACAACGGGGGCACCAGTGGTACCGCATCCAACTGGGCCACCGATACCACCAGCTCTAGAACCAAAGAGTGTTTGCCGCCTGAGTGCAGTGCACGAGTTCCAGCAACAGTGTCCGCCCAGGTTATGTGGTGAGATAGACCCAAAGGATTCTAAGGACTTGTTGGAGGCGGTTTTCAGAGTCTTTAGATAGGTGGGGACACCAACCGACCTTATGGTGATCCTTTCTGTGAGTCTCCATCATGAAACAGCTGGTAGATGGTGGATCCTAATGCTCCAGGTTCGTGACGAGGCATATCTACTTTAGAAAAACATCGAGAGTCTCTTCCACATGGAGTTTGTTCAAGCCACCCTTTGTGTGGTACAGATTCAGGAGTTACTTCATCTATGGTAAGGCATAATTACAGTATCTCATTACTCAGTGACGCTTACAGACCACTCGCAGTACTCCACAGACATGGTACACCACACATTTTTTAGAGTATAGTCCTTTCAACAAGGACTCAGACATTAGATCAGGGAATCAATGATCTCACTTAGCATTCGGACGTAGGAGGGAGTGCTGGAGAGAGCCCTTCTTGTGGAGAGCTTCATCGCTGAGCCGACACCAGCAGCGGGACCCACCGCAGGGCGACACATAGTAGTGTCTTCTGAAGCCGACAGTAGACAGATGTCGAAGTGGTCCAAGAGGACCAGGCTCTCGGCCGTGCGACCTCGGGTTACAAGTTAGGTTATACGGGGCACCCGAAACAGAACCCTATGTACGAGGAGAAGGTGGTTCTTTGTATGCGGCGAATAGGGTAACATGTCTCAGGACTACCCGACCTACTCTGCAGATGAGTAGCAGACAGAGGAAAGACCTCCCAGGCAGAGGCAGAGGTTCGACCGTGGCGGTCTGTAGGGAGAAGGCGGAAGAGAGAGCCATGGGCTCGATAATTATTGGTGAAGAATACTACAGGAGTAGACTCAACGATTATGCATTGGTGCCGGCAGTGTGAGCTTCCACTAGGTGGCAAGTGCTTCAACTGAGATCTTCTTATAGCGGTGTCAAGGCCTTACAACATCATCTTCTGTACAGACAAGTTATCTACAGTTCATGTTCAAATTGACTGTATTAGGCATAAAGT
Source organism: Viscum album (assembly GCA_963277665.1). Taxonomy (NCBI): domain Eukaryota; kingdom Viridiplantae; phylum Streptophyta; class Magnoliopsida; order Santalales; family Viscaceae; genus Viscum; species Viscum album. The sequence continues at coordinate 695,938,722 of OY728152.1, forward strand.
GTTTTGTTTACGCATGGATGGACGTAGGTTCACCTTCACCAGGGAGAAGGGAGCATTTTCAGCACAATATGGACTCACACAGAGGAGAGAGAAATCGATCACACATTAGTTGTCTAATCTCATCCTCGGAGCGCTTTATGTGCAGAGTCCGAGTTTTCCTATTGTGGTGGATAAGTATGCAGATTTTTTTCCTAACGATGTTCGAGGACTACCTCCTCGTAGAGAGGTAAACTTCTACATTGACATGTACCACGAGACAACAATGATATCTACTCCAGCATATCGAATGGCTCCTACCGGGCATCGTGAGCTATGAATACAGCTGTAGGACTTGCAGGGGAAGAGATTTATCTGACCCAGTGTTTCACCCTGGGATTTTCTGATTTTGTTCTCCAAGAAGGCGGAAGGGGGATTGTGACTATGGGTGGACTACTGTCACCTAAATCAGGTTACCGTAATGAACAAGTTCCAACTTCTGAGGATTTACGACCACTTTGATCAGCTCAAGGGAGCCTGATGGTTCCCAAAGATAGACCTCAGGTCAGGTAATCAATAGCTCAGAGATCAAGAGAGGATGTGCAAAAGACATCCTTAAGGTGATGGTATAGCCACTACCATTTCTTGGTTATGTCATTCGGTGTAAAAAATGCTCCAGAAGTGTTCATGAGTCTTCTTAACAGGATCATAAAACCTTACCTCGATCGATTTGTAATAGTCCTCATCGACAAAATTATTATTTACTTGACTGTTGAGATAGATCACGCCTATCACTTGTAGGATGTACTGGATACACTCCGAGAGAACCATCTTTATGGTAAGCTCTCAAAGTTCATGTTCTGGATTCGAGAGGTTCACTTTCTGGGACACATCAATTCGTGAGCTAGGGTAGTAGTGGATCTAGTAATGATTATGGAAGTACGTTATTGGGAGGAACCCAAGAGTGTGACAGAGGTTCAGAGTTTCCTGGGCCTGGAAGGATACTATCAGAGATTTTTTCTAGACATCTCCAGAGTTGTAGAACCTCTTTCAGTATTGACGAAGAAGGGGAAACCCTTGGTGTTGTCCGATAGATGCCACCAGATATTTAATGAGGTGAGATAGAGACTGACTAGTGCACCCATCATGATGCTACCAGAGGAGGGCGTTGGGTATGTAGAATAATACGACACATCAGGGATCAGACTCGGGTGTGTCCTGATGATGGTGCGAGAAGGGATCACGTATGGTTCCCGATTGTTGAGACAACACGAGCAGAACTATGATACCCATGACCTGGAGTTAGCAGCAGTGGACATCGGATTGAAGATGTGTAGGCACTATCTGATGGGAGAGCGCTTAACAATTTATTCTAACCACCAGAGACATAGGTACATATTCTCACAAAAGGACCTGAACCTGAGACAGAAGCGATGCCTCGAGTTCCTCTAGGATTATGACATTGATATAGTATACACTCATAGGAAGGGGAACGTTGTAGGTGATGATCTCAACAAGAGATCAAGCATTCATTTTTTAGTTGATGTGACAGAGAAGCTAGAGACATTGCTGATATACTTTATGGATAGTGATGGAGATGACTTTCTATAGTCACTCATTGTCACTCCTGAACCCCATCAGTGTGTTAGAGAGGCACAACGTGGGGACATTGACTGTGTGATGTGATGTGCTCAGATATTCACATGGTAGGCACATAATGGATTTTCTGAAGGAGTGGATCACGTCATCCTCTTAAGTGCATATACAATGGTACCATTCACACTACATGAGGAGGTGATGCGGGAGTTCCGCAATTCCCATCTAGCGGTACGTCCCGGAGTGGTGAAGATGTATCAGGACCTCATACAACAACAATGGTGACTAGATATAAATAAGGTTGTAGTAGTGTTCGTTTCATGATTCCTCACTTTCCAGAAAGTAAAGGTGGTGCACTAGGTACCAACGGGCTTGGTTCAGCACATAGAGGTCCCATAGTGGAAGAGGGACAGGATATCCATGGGTTTTTGGACGGGTCTTCCACGTACATCAAGAGGAAATGACACTATCTGAGTGATTGTAGATCGACTCACCAAGTCGGCACACTTCCTACCGATCAGAGAGCAGGGATCAGTAGAGATGTTGGGATGCCTATACATTCAAGATATCTTAAGGCTTCACGGTGTTCCATCGACTATAGTTTCTGATCGTGATGCTCGATTCACTTCTCGACATTGGAAGGGGTTACAGGAGGCTTTTGGGACACAGTTATGTCTGAGCACCGACTTCCATCCACCAATGGACACTCAGACTGAGAAGACCATTCAGACTCTTTAGGACATGCTCTGTGCATGCGTCCTTGACTCTAGTCGCAGTTGGGAGGATCACCTACCCTTGGTGGAGTTTTTGTACAAAAACAGTTACCACTCCACCATCTGGATGGCACCATACGGGGAACAATATGGCCGACCATGAAGATCACCTCTGTGATGGAATGACCCTAGCGTTTTAGCACATGTAGGACCAGAGATGGTTCATGATATGATGGAGAAGGTTCATATCATCCAGGAGTTGATGAAGACTACACAGTGAAGACAAAAGTCCTATGCTAATAGGATACGGAGACCACTGGAGTTTGAGGATGGCAACCATGTCTTACTATGGGTCTCAACATGACGAGGATTATAGAGATTTGGCCAGGGCAGAATGTTATCTCTGTGTTTCATCAGTTCTTTTCAGGTCCTCAGCAGAGTAGGCGGGGTTGATTACCGTCTGGCCCTTCCACATCAGTTGCATTAGGTTCATGTATTCTTTCATGAATCTCAGCTGGGAAGATACGTGCACGACCCGACCGACATCATCGATCACATGAAGCTGGGAATCAATGAAGGGGAGACATTTGCAGAGGTACTAGTGGAGATCGAGGATCGAACGGAGCGGTTCCTATGTGGTTGGTCGATTCCTCTAGTGCGCAATCACTGGAAGCACATAAAGCACCGGAAGAGCACTTGGGAGTGGGAGGATCATATGCAAGCTCAGTAGCTCCATTTTTATACCTAGTTTGTGTTGTAGCTTTATGGGGACGTGAATCCCTGAGGTGGGAGTAATATAATGATCCAGAAATTTCAATGAAATTTTTTTCATAAATACTTTATAATTTTATGAGTCTTCTATTTCTAACGACACTTGATTCTGAGGCCCAGTGTGCCCGGAATCATTTTCTGATGTTTTTTTCTGGTACTTTCAGTAAACGTATATTCGGGTTTTTCTATCTTTTGAACCATTGCTTGGAATTGTAATCTGAGGGCACCGATGAACTTGCATCACCAGTATTCTCTTAAGGGGACCTTTACCGCTGTTGCGTTTTATGCAGGTTAAGAGTTAATATTTGGGGATATTGAATAAAATAAATAAAATTTGTTGAACAAAATTTTTTTTATAGATGTTATTTATTTCCTCCCATGGGAAGTTAGAGGTGGGGCCCACACCCACAAAACCTCCCATGAGAGGATATTTGAAAAGTGGGGCCCACACGAGCCTAACTTTTTCATCTTTCCTAAAACCCCCTTAAACTCCTACCTTCATTAAGATGAAACCTCTCCACCTCCCAAGAATTTATGAGGCCACCTCCTCTCATAATTGGTGCCAACCCAAATAGTTAATGTACTTGAATTAATTTGCGTGTAAATAATTATTTGTGATATATTTTGAATTGGATAGAAAAACTTTTAATATTGGGAAGAGTCTTTTTTAAGGAAAAAAATAAAGTCTCAAATAAATAAGGCAAATTACAAGAGTCTGAAGGAGGGAATTTTACATTTGTCTCTATTAAGTAAACCGAGAAAATCCTAATCATGTCAGGTCAAATGCACTTCAGAGGCTTCAAAAATACCATTATTTGCATGTCTGTCAACAAGATATTTGGCTTCACGGTAGACACGCGTGATTATAAAGCTCCTGGAGGAATGAATGTCAAGGCATTTGATCCATTTCAATGTATGTTTCCAGGAAAGGTGAATCTATTTTTTCCTAACAGCTTGTACAATAGCAGAGGAATCGCTTTTGAACCAGATATTATTCCATTTTCTTTGGTGAGATGATTCCACTACATTTATAAGAGCCATCATATCAGCTTCAAGGGCAGTGACATGACCACAAGATCCATAAGAACCTTCAATCAAGTCACTATTGTAGTCTCAAAAAACAAATCCATAACCAGATGGTCTAGGATTACCCTTTGAGGCACCATCAAGATTGCATTTGATCGAACCTGCAATGGGAGGTATCCAGAAAATTTCTATAGTGCCCATCGTTTTGGGAAAATGACCTGACAGATGAAGCTTTCTCAAGACTGCAAAGTCTTTGATGGAATTGTAAAACTTTCCCGTGTGAAACTGATTTTCATTTCGAGTCATTACATGAATGTTGGTAATGGAAAAATTGTGATTAAAAGAAGACCTGTCATGCCTAGAATTGTTTCTGCCTATCCAAATGATGTGGAATGTTTCAGCACAAGCAACATGTAAGAGGATGTGGATCTGCTTGGACAGTTGTTCGGCTGCAATAAAGTGCATAAAATCTGCTATGTTATCAACATGCGGTAATGTGAATGGTTCTTTACATCCAATTGATACCGCCTAACGCGGAGGGAGCATGCCGAATTCACATGGCCCGACGACCCTCTGTGTAATATTTATTTGGTATAGAAACCATCTTGGGATGGTTGTGACAAAAGAAGGAGGTGGCCGTTATCCAGCCACATGAAGAAGCATCGTGGCCCGAAACTGCGGGCTGCTTGGCCGAAGAAGAACTAGATGGCTAAAGCTGATTCGGCCGAAGAAATACCACGGCACCACAAGTGGGCCACGTTGCGGAGGACCATGGCCTGTGCTCCACAGGCCGCTTAGGCGGAGAATCGGTCGGCTCATCGGCCGACTAGGTGAAGGAGCCACAACACCCAAATGTGCCGCGCATGAGGACCACAGCCCGCCCGAGCGGGCTGCTTGCTCTAAGAAGATTGGCCAGCTTCGGCGGGCCGGAAAGGAGGGCATCGCCGCATGGCGCCGCTGGTTCAGGGATGTGCCCCCCCCCCCCCAGACCACTCGGCCACCCGGGGCAAGCCGCAGCCAGGAAGGTTGCACCACGCCAGGCCGGGCCACGTTTCATCATGCCGGGCCAACACCCCATGCTAGGTAAATCCGCCGAACCAGGTCGGGCTGACCCAACCAACCACTGTGCTTTACGGGCCGGGCCTATTACGCTTAAATGGAAATAACTTCACGATCGTGCGTCTGATCGACACGCCGTCTATGGAACTTGGACCCTCGAGATGAGTTGGTCCATTTCCATACTCTACGTGAGTATTGGAAATCATTGGAAAATGGATGGGTTTGGAGTGAGTGTATTTCTATCTGGCCCCCTAGAACAGAAAATCTCATATCTCTCAGACTGGGCATCCCATTAACACGGCACCTATCGCATTTGGTTCCTTTTGATGAGACTAAACATCGGGATACATCAACATTGTAATTCGTGATATTTGATGTGTCGACCCCTTGCCTCAAGGATGAGACCCTCCAAGAATCAAGTGTGATGTGTGTGGGAACTCTAGAGCTGGCTTCGACTACAACGACTACCGTACTAGAATCCTCCGTGCGATCAGCAACGATGACCATCCTACATGATTCCTTAGTGGGTTCGATGATGAAGACTATAGTACTGGAATCCTATGTGGGTTCGACAATGATTATAACTATTCCAGTTTACTACGTGGGTTAGGTAGTTTGACCTTTGTTCTAGTATCCTATGTGGGTCCGACAGAGTACTGGGTCTAGTATGATACCTGGGTCCGACATCTTAGCTGGTATAGTATACTACGTGGGTCCGACAACATAGATGAACCAGTGACTACATCTGACAGTCTTTATCACTTGACAAAAGATATATACCTGTGTGAGCTGAGTCTTGACTTTCAATCATTTCCATTGGTGTGATTGAATTATTTCCTGTGTGGACTGGGTTGTTCTTGGTCATGAGAGTCGCTGCCGAATAGGAATTGATGACTTAGGTATATTTATGGGCATATAACTTACAAGAGATGGTTGATACTTCATCATTGTTTCATTTCTTTGTGGTTTATCCTTCGTGGATACTGGTAGACCTTCAGGGGTCTCGAAGTCCCTACTGAGTATCATTATACACACCCCTGCACAAGAAATGCCCGCACTACATAGTATTGGATTTAGACGGCGAACAACACTAATCGTGGTAGAGGCTTGTAGAGCTTGAGGGTACCCGGAGGAGGCCCACATGGCGAGACTTACACGAAGCGGAAATATAGATCCGATGTGCAGAGGCGACCATATGTACCCACACTTCTAGTGGGATTTCCAAAGGACGACTTGTGGTAGATGTTTTAAATTTTTACTAGCTTTTCAATTGTACTATACATTTCATTTGGGTTTGTATTCTATCCCATTTACCTTTCAGCACTTACTTTTGTATCTAGTATTACATTGTGCATACTTCGTTTTCATACTCAGTTGTGTTTATACTATTATAAAGGTAATGCCTTCCCTTTTTATTGGGATTTACGCCTTTGGTGCTAGTCGCTAGCCCCTGGCCTATGGAAGGCGGGTTTGGGGTAGTCACGGCACTGGCCCCGAGGACGGGTCATGACAGTACTGTTGAGGAAACCTGGTGAATTCCTTTACATAAAACCCCAATGAGTAGAAATGAACATCACACAGATGTGAAATTATACTCATATATATATATAACACCTATCAGAATTTGTGCCTCAGCATTACGCCTACACGATTTTACATGTCTCAAGGGGTTCTATAATATAATAATAATTTTTAATAATTCTGAGTTATTTGCATGAGTACATGAATTGTTGTTCCAACAACATAGTGTGTACGTTTCTCACCATCCATCTGAAGTACACGACCATGGAAATTGTGTGTTAGTGTAATTCAAACATCTTTAGAGTAAACGAAGTGTCTAGTAAGAAATTTTTAGATCATCTTTACATGGTCTCCATCCGGTCAATGCGTGTATGAGACACATGGTCCCACCCTCACCTAAAGTGAATACACGTCCTATCTAGTGGTCCAATCTTCTGGTAGTCTTGAAACCATGTTCCACCTATTCCTCGTCAACACATGAAGCCATTAAGATTTAGACAAATTCCAATGACATAGATTAGTTTGGTGGACCAGACAAGGTGCATTGAAACATGGATATAAGACGTGTACTCATGAATACATTTTGTGAGTTCTACTATTGTACCTCCAATAACCATTGGAACCTTCGAATGAGATCCTCTATTTTTTTTAATCAGAATTAAAATAAGGGTAATTTATGTAAGGTGAATGTGAAATGAAAGAGGAGGAACATATATAATGATTTATATTTCTAGAACGATTAACATGAATTGAAACATCCAAATTATTAAATGTATAAATCATCAACTAAATAATTAAATAATTATAAACTATTATGTAACACCTCTGATTCCACTTGAATGTTTTCGGTGCAACATAAGCGTGGTTTGGATGGAACCATCAAACATTGCATTTATAATAGTTTCCACTTCATTAACGTGGAAGGGTACCAAATTATACTACTAAATAAGATGTACCATTAGGATCTACATTAAATGGTGTATTCCCATGAAATGATTCAATGAACTTCACCGCATAGAATCCCAAAAATTCATTTTTCAAACACAATTTTCATGATATATATCTATTATGCAAGGACAAATCAGAATATATCTCAGATAAAAAAAATCTTGTATTGGACAAATAATAATAGTATGACAAAAATTTAATGCGAGTTCATTGACTAATAAAAAGGGAGTTGATTTAGATAAAAAGAATAAATATTATAAAGAATACAATATATATTAATTATAATGTTATACGTAAATCTATTTATAATTTTGAAGTTTTATTCCACCTACAATCATGACAATCTACTTGTGAATTATCGAACATCAATCCTCTACCACTCCATACCTATCCATGGGTTATCAAATAACTCAAGTATTTTTAGCAATCTTGCATTAATTATTTTTTTACCCTGATCATATTTTATTATATTAGTGTCTTTTATTATTGAAACATGAAATTTAAAAATATATAAACTATACTTTTTAAAACCATACTTTTTACATTAAGTCATCTGACCCTCATTTCCCAATGTTCCCCCATTCTGTGGTGCCTAATTTCAAATTTCAAAAAATCCACCAAATGACCCAGAAATAATTATGGGTTCATATTATTTAATTAAATTATTTATTGTAAAAATGGCTTTAGAGATATATATATATATATATATATATATGGGTGGGTGTGTGTGTCTGTGTGTGTGTGTGTCTACTCATATACAAATATATAAAAATCTAATTTCAGTGTATATGAAAAAAAATAATATTGTTTTAAATTTTATTTAAAGAACCTAGATGGATAAAAGGACATGGTATGTAATAAATATTACTTTTATTTTTAGTTATCTATCTATTAAAAATATGTGCACGTCATATATATGTGTTAACCTGCATTTTGGGTTTTGGTCATTATACATGGAATTAGAGATACAATATATATAATTTTTGAAAATTAGATTAAAATTATTTATTTAAAATAAGACTCATGCATAAAATTATTTTCCATATTTGCACAAACAAATTTTGAGGATGCAATTCTTTAGAGGGGGGGATAATGTAATAGCCCAAAAATTATAAATTTTTTTTATAAAAATATTTAATTAAAATGATTTATCTACAATTAATACATAATGATAAACTTTTTAAGATGTTTTTCATTCAAAATAATTAATGAAATTAAGTGTCATAATTAATTTGATAATTAGCTAATCACAATAGTTTATATTATTTATAACAATTACTTAGAGTTTCCAAATTAATATTCTAAATACAAATATGGTTTTTCATTATTTGAAAGAATATTTTTAAATAACTAAATTATTTAAATTATTTACATAAAATATAATTTATTATTATAATACTAATAATTCGTAAATCATGTTTTTAAAAATTATTATTGTTATAAAAATTGAACATCATATTTATTTTTTAATTAATAATTTAATTGAAATTATTTATATCAAATTATAAATTTAAAATCATGAAATATATATATATATATATATATGAATTTATATTATGATTACAATATATGTTAAATCCATTATATGCATAAAAAGAAACATGATTGAAAAAAAATGTATATATGTTTTTATAAAACCAAATGATAAAAAAATATTATTTTATATAAATATGATAATAAAATCATGGATTGTACAAATAAAAAATGTATGTTATAGAAAATCATGTGAGAAAATAAAAAGGGAGTAATGATTTTTTTATAAGAATACATATTTTAATGATTAATACATACATTAGTAATAATGTAAAACATAAGGTTATTTAAAAATGTGAGGTTGTATTAAACATTTCATCATGTCAATCTACAAATGAATTAACCACAGTGAATATGGAATTCCTCCATCCATATCCATGGGTTGTCAAACTGCTCGAGTTTTTTTTTATAAATTTGTATCAATTTTTTTAAGCTTTTAATCAATTTTTTCCATCATCCTATCTCCTAGTTTCAACTTGACATAAAAAAACATGGTAACTCTTTTTTAATAATCCCTTTTCACATCAAAACATATTACCTTGATCTCCCCATATTCATCCATTTTGTTTTTCTAAATATCCAAACTCGAATAACTCAATTGACCTAAAAACATGTATGTGTTCTTTTCATTTAATAAAATTAATTGTTTCACAAAAGGTTATATATATATATATAAATATACACAGATATATAACTATATATTTTTAGTGTACGTGAAAAGGGATAACATTGTTTTATTTTTTTTTCGGAACCTATGCTGGTAAAAGTTCCCTGTATTTAATAAATGTTTTGTGTATTTTTGGTCATCTTTATAAACAAAAAATTAAAATAATCTATAAGGGATGATCCCAGGTCGCAGCTTCAGGTGATTATGGTTTTTTAATTACATTATAAATTTGTCTATTTTTTGCACATTTAACAATTAAATACTATATGAAAATAATGTCAATGTGTGATACACAATAAATACTTTACCTGTAGATTTTTCTTTATAAATATAATACACTACAAATTTGTTAAAATTTAAATTATAAATATTTATATTAAATTATAAACTAAATACATTATATATCACGTATGTTTCTCAATTCATTGATAATATTTTGTATATTTTAATGATATCTTACATTACATCAATTATATTTATGAAATCATGTATAATATTTACTAAATACAAAAATAAGAATAGTATTATGTTGTTTATTATAATAAAAATGTAGATTATAATATATAAATATACATTTGATATTATTTTAAAATAAACATACATTGTTCAATCATCTAAATTTATAAATTATATTAATTTATTTATAACTGAATTCAATGCGTATAATTAGTTAGTTATATAATATATTTTGGGATTATAAAAATATTTTTTATTAATCATAATTGATATAACTATATAATAATACATTAATATTAAATAATTATATTTAATTATGAATATATTATATCAAATGAATTACACACATTCTACTTTTTTATTTATAAATTATATTGATAATGATACTCTATTATATATTGATATTAAAATATGATAAAAATTTTATTTAAAAATATATATTATGTCATGAAATTAAAATATTATTTATCAATTAAATTTTTTTATTCCTAATTTTTTTAGTTCTTTCTAAAATACGATTTTTACTAGATTATTGGGAACCCTCATAAAGGACACAAAAAACCAAAAATAAAAATTCAAAAAAAATCCAAATTCTTAATTGAAATTCCTTTCTATGATTTTAAACTGAACCATGATACTGGGTCGGTGGGAGGGTGTGATGATTCCAATGATGATGAGGGGATTTTGGAGATTTGTGATGTAAAATATTATTTCTATAGAAAAGGATTTGTATTTGTGGATGATAAAAAATTTGTTCTCAGATATAGATTATGTATAAAATCTTGACCACTACACAATATTCTACTCATTTTTATGATTTGTGATTTTTTTGGTAGGAATATATTGTGCTAAAAAAATATTAATCCTTGGATGATACTTCATTGTGCTAATGGGTTTTATGAAGGTTAATGATGCATCAAATGCTTCAGGTGGGTGAATAAATGTAATTATTTTTTCATGTTCGATGCCTCATTAGTAAAATTATACAAGACATAAGTGGCATGAAAAAATGATTCAATCAAACATTGACATAGAAATGTCTTAACCCCGAGAGGGTATTCCTCATGTTAAATTAATTAATGATTTAAATCATATATTTATAAATGTTACCTCATCATTTTAACATTCCTCAACATATTAATAAATAAAGAATCACCTATGACGCACCCAATGTATCCATATTTTCTATAAATTGCATAATCCTGGTTTATTAAATAAATAACAGTACATGATTCATGATGGAAATTAATAAAAATCATAAAGCTAATGGACCATTATTCCCACTAACATATAAGAATTTCAAATGACACATAATCATGAACCTTTCCTATATGAGGGATTATTCTCATAATCTCCCATTTTGAACCCTTCATTGTACACCTCATTTAGAAGGTTGAAAATTTTGGAATGAATGAAAATATAACACAATAATGTATAATTTCTCCATAAATCATAAAAATAAATATCAAATGGGAATTATGTTTGTGGAGTGGACAATATCACTTTATTTACCATTTGAGTGGTTCCTCCAAAGAGGATCAGCACAACAAGGTATCTATTTATGTCTTCACATTTAAATGATTAGAAATTTTCTCATTATCATTAATATAGATTTTATTATGCATCCATAATGGGATATAAAACTATTTTATATCATCTAGATCAATGTGATACATGGCTGTAATTATAGTACATTAACCAACGATTTCTAATCATGTATGTCGAGACAAAAATACCCCACACATTTAACATCCCAATATTTTAAGATTTTAGAATTCAATAACTATTCTTATCTATATTTGAATACTATCCCAGATAAGAATAAATCATTAATTTATGAAAAAATATCTTATTTTATCCAAGTATAACATGGATCATAATGTTTTCCATCAACCCACTAACATATATAGGTTGAAGACCGATTATTGGAATATCCTGCATGAGTGTCCCAAAAAGGGCTATATATGCATAATATTTTGAAACATTTAAATAATATATTATAATCCTAGTTTAACATAATGGAATTTTAGGGAGAATATATATATATATGTATATAAATAATGTTTCATGTCATGAGTGGAATTATTAATGCATTAAAAGGTCAATCCATCAGTTTGGTTTGTCCAAAAATGATTATTTGGAGCTTCTAATCATTATTAATGTAAATAAAAAGTTCAATAACATAAGAATATAAATAATGGAATCATGCCCTTGATAATATATGGGAATATCAATTTGTCAATTTTATTTATAATCACAAATGAATATGTGTTGGATTAGGGTGATATCTATTTATATTTAGATTAATTACCGTCAACTATGTCATGGATTATTGAATGGAAAAGAAAATTCATGTAAGTATCAAAATAGTCATCTTTAACAACGAAAACATAGGAAGTAATTTCATGTTATTCATAAAATATTGTGATGTTGAACTAGATCGAATAAATGGGTACTGTTTCTCATTATTATGTCTTTATTCAGGATGATTTTGATATTGGTAAGCTCCTTAATAATGATCTGATACATTATCTTATTTATACACCCAATTTTTTTATGATTCATAAAATAAGGTATATCTGGATGGACATGAGATTTTTGGAATTTTTTACAAAATTACTATCCAGATGTTCACAAAAAAAATATTTATAGGATTGTTGTTCTTATTCATGTAATGTGTAGAAAATACGATGATGTTTTCTAATTTCTTAAATTGGATTAGTAAGGATACATGGAAAAAAGAGATGATTAACAACCACCAAATAATTTTGGAGGAAGGAAAGCTTTGGGGGTTATATGTTATATTTCATTAAAAATTATATTGAGGATTCAGATATTCCCATTATCCATCAACTGGATTCTAAAATTCTCACATTTTTCTCTTAAATTATACTAATAAATGAATTAGTTATTTTGGGATAGATTTATAAGAAAATAATTATGAATATTCATGACATGATTCTATTATGTGTAAGGAAGGGGAATTTTTTGAAGGTTTTATTTAAATATTCCATAATATATCCTATATATGAATTTTTTATGTTCGTAAAAATTGTATAATTTTTGAAAGATGGATCTATTCTGGGAGGATAATGAAATGTAGTTGAAAATTCAACGTATCATAGTGACTTAAATCATCTGGATGCTCTGGGAGACCTAGTTTAATGGGAGTATGGGTAGGTAAATATTGATCTACATCATATAGGTGATATTGAACTTTCAATTTTTTAGGTGGTTTCTCTTTTTGAAGGAGGTAAGCCGTAAGATTGACCTTTTTGATTTCTAGAACTGCACATAGTTGTAGAAAAATCAACCAGACAATGGGTTAGATGGTTCCCTCCTTCGTTTGGTACTAGTCTGAAAGAGGATGGTTCTTTCCTAATTGCTAATATAAGAGGGGGTGGTAACCTTAGAGACACAAAGGGGTCGGTCCTTATTTCTATCAGTTCATTGTATATTCCATTAAAATCCAGGAGAAAAGAGGTTGAAGTGCATCACACAGTAATCATGTTATAAAATAATAATGATTTTTAGATTTTTTATTTTGAGATGGACTATGATGTAATAGATCTAATTCTTCTAGGTAATGTTGAACCCCCATGGAATATGATCTACATTATTTGTAGCTTGAAAAGAGATAATCTGTATTGGAGGATTTCCCATCATATTTGGAGAGAATATAATTTTTATGTGGACACTCTTTCTCATGTAGGAATAGTAGAGGAGTATCATATTGTCTACAATAGTTTAGTCACTATAATTATTTAATTTATGTATATTATCCCATGTGATACCCTTGGACTTCTCCACTCTAGACATTCCTAATCCTCATTGTCTTTTTATTTAATGGGTTCTTATCCCCATTCTTATTTTTATATCAAACATCAATTATTCGTCCATCCACTGAGGGATTCTATGATAATATAATCCTATGATAAAAATGTTCTTATATTAAATACAATTGATTTATTAATATAGATAAGTATTTATGTATTTTTTATACCTTCCTTTGGAAATTGAAGCCTCTTCTTCCTTATCAAAGTGAAAAATATTTTTAAAAAATAATAATTAATGATGGCTAAGAACATTCCGAGGTTTCAATTCCCTTGAACCATTGGTGTTGTTTGATCTGGGATGGAGCATATCCAAACAAATCATTATTGTGACATTCATTGATTTTAATTACAATATAATATAAATTTATTCACATAATGATGGAAACAAGATTCTTTCCATCGTAGTAGGATTTATTTAAAACAATCCACTAGTTATTAAATATTTGAAGTCTTCACCTTACATAAACCACTTTTCATTTATCATATTTCTTATTATTTTTAGTGAATTAGTAATTAAGGGTTTTCTGACTATATTTTTAGAGTGATTTAGAATAATAAATTCATAAAAATTAAATATGGTTATTATTCCCCAGATGAATGTTTTTTATTTTATCATGAATAATGAATCCTCGATTAGGTGTTTTATGAATTGAAATTGGCAGATTATAGGATATATTTAAACATCATAGTCACTTTAAAAATTACTTCATGATATAGGATGTGATCATATATTTTGAGTTATAAATTACATGAATAATGCCCTACATTTTTGTGTATGTGGACCATCGAGTCGAACTGGCCATAGTGTGTGTTAGATATATGATTACATGATTCATAGAATGTCACAAATGTAATAAGGATCATTTTCCTAAATAATCTCGAAAATAGGCTTCTGATAGATGGGTTTTTTTGGGAGTGGAAATTTTTTTTAAAGAAAATTTCATTTCAAATCTAAAATAACACACATTATGTAATAATTCACTCATCATGTGTTCGATGGATGTCTGAACATTTCCAAAACATCACAAATGAGTTACACATATGATTCGTGATGTATTAAAATAGTCTAAACAAGTTTGTTTGTTTTTCTATGATTCAAACATATTTTTTATCTTAAAAATGAATTATAAGTAGAAAACATGCATTTTATGAAAAACTAATAAAACCATGTATATTATTAATTCTTATATTATTACTACTTTTTACAAATGAATATGGATCATTTTTTAAAATGCACCAAATTAATTTTAATGTGTTTCCTCAATTTCGATAATTTCACATGCCTTTTTTATAGAAATTTCATTATTACTTGTCAAAAACACAATTAGTACTTTATAAATTGAAATCACAGACTAATAAACCCAACAGGGTCAAATAAAAAAATACCATTATGAAGAAAAAAAATAATACGTGAGTGCATAATCCTTTTAGTAGAAATTGATGATGATTTTTTCTATGATCATATTTTTATGATAATATAGTACAAAATGGTTAAATATAAAAAATTATAGTGGATTTTATTTAGTAATTCTATTTATGAAAATTTACAACATTGGTATTTGGTAAAAATTATTAGGAAATTAGTTGCACAAAATGAAGTAAAATGAAGAAATATAAACAAAATATTTCTTCAAATGTCACCTCTTCGTGATTTATGCATACATCGTATGAAAGTTTTTATTTTCCATCAATTTCAAAAAAAAATTAAATATTTTAAATAAATTATATTTTGGTAGCCATTATATTTTAGAAAAAATATAAATAAAAAAGGATTAATATGTATTTAAAATGAAATTGTAATTATCATTCAAATAACTCATTGGAGATGAAAATTTAATTATTGAATATAATATATTTCATAATTTTAAAATGTAATACCTAAAATTATTTCCATTAGTTTTTTACATTCATAGACTAAATTTCAATATGTATTACATTCTCAAACATAATTTCAACTATTAGTGGAGATAGTTTTATACCTTCTTACAAACTCTAATTGAATTATGTTATCCAATATCTGTATTTATGTATTCAGGGTAGAATTATATGATTTCTTAGAATCACATTCTTTGATGAATGTTCTAAACTAAATAATTGTGTACCTTGTTCACAAATGGGAGAACCTTGAGTTCCATTAAAAAAATATCTTATCATACGATTATAAGTTGAAATATAATTTCTTCTTGCAAAAAACAAAGCATTCAAGATTAAATATTAATTTTTTTATGATTCCTAAAACATAAAAACTAATCACAACATTAATTTAAAACATTATGTACATGGATCCAAATAAATATCAATACCAGTAACCAATTTTATCCCTTATACTAGAGGATACAATATATTTTATCTTCCCTTCATGCATAACTATGGTGGAATGTTATAAATTTTCAACATATCACAAATTTTGTTGCTAAAAAAATTATCAGATTTATATTTGCATATATTAACAATGGTATATTTTCTATATTGATATTCTTAGAAATTAGAACTCTTACTCAATGTAAGAAAGATTGGAAGCTACAAATAAACATTTTTTGACAAACAACACTAATATTGTGAACTTAAAATGCACTTTTAATTCCACTTCCTACATGAAAATCAATCTTCTATATAATTAAAAAGACCATCAAATTCCTTTGTGTCAGATAAATATTATAATATTTTAGTAACGTGATTCAAAATATTATGTATATATATCGCTATTTTGTTCTATTAAATTAGGATATTATAATTATCCAATATTTCACTATGTACATTAGTTGGTTTATAGAAAATCAATTGATCCATCTTTTACATAAATGGAATGATATATTCTGCATAAAATAATGATTTAATCCTATCACTCAAATTATTAAACTCTATAAAAGAAGATATTTATATTTTAAAAATCCTAATATTTAGGGAAGTTAAATGTGAGGGAATATTTTGTCTCAAAATCAATGATTTGAATGCATCAGTTAATGTTATGTAATTCCAACCACATATTCCTTTTCTTCAGATGTTATTAAATACGCTGGTTTCCATTTATGTATACTAAATAAAATAAAATTTATTTGATTATGGGTAAAAAAATTAATAAGTTTTGTCACAAGAGATAAATATACACCTTGTGGTGATGATCCTCATTTGAGACGAACTTCAAACAGAAAATAAATTAATATTTACCACTCCTTCATAATTCTATTTTGAAATTTATTTTGATGATTTATGGGAATCATATATGAATACATGTTATACTTTCATTATCTACAAAATTTATAAACCCTGTATCATACTGAGAGGTTTACAATTATTGATTCAAATGAGAGATTATGAGAATATACCCTCCTATAGGAATACTCCACCCTTGTGTGTCATTGTATATTGTTATTTGTTGGCATGTGTAATAGTCCACAAAATTTTGGATTTTTATTAATGTCTATCATGAATCATGCACTATAATGTATTTCATAAACCAAAATGATACAATTTATGGAAAATATAGACACATTGGGTGTGAGATTATTGATGAGTAGTTAATTAATATTTTGAGGAAGGTTCCCATGATGAGGTCCCATATCATTATATATGATATAAATTATTAAATTGTTTAACTTTTAGAATATCCTCTATGGGTTATGGACCTCTATATTTCATTATTTAAGGGAATATTTTTTTTCCTTACATTAACATCTTGTATAATTTTACAAATGATGCATTGATCCCAATAATTCCATTATGTTTATTCACCCACCAGATGAATCTGATGCATATAAAACCTTCATAGAACCCATTATCACCAAACAAAAGCATCCAATGACTAGGAGATTCTATTATCCCAAAACATTCCTACTGAAAACTCCTCAAACAGAACAAAAATTTGTATAATATTTTTTCTTGGTATCGATTTGATACATCATCCATATCTGAGTACTGATGTCATATCATCCACCACTACCAAGCCTTATATGGGGCAATAAACGATGCCATCACATATCTCATAAATCCCCTAAACATCATAGGAATCATCACACCCTCACACCAACCCAATATTAAGGACAAATTTAAAATCACATAAAAACATTTCAATTAGAAATTTTATTTTGAGTTTGAATTTTAATTTTTTTTATTGGGTCCAGTGTAAGGATTCCCACTTTTCCTATAAAAATGGTATTTTAGAAAATTGAAATTATTATATTTGTGAAAAAAATTATGTAATTGATATATAACATATTAACATCAAGATATTATATTTATTTATAAATAAAATATACATTATATTTTAACATCATTTTGTTGTAAATTATATTTTTCACCAATATTTATGAAAAAAATGAATCTCATATTTATTTCATTTGATCTAAAATATCAATAAATTAATATAAATCAATAATATTAATATATTATTACTTAATTATATCGATTATGATTTAGAATAAATATTTTTATAATGTCAAAATATATTATATTATAAACTAATTATATGTATTGAATTCAATTAAAAATAATTTAATATAATGTTAAATAAAAATGATTGCACATTGTAAGTTTATATGAAAATCATTTAAAATGATTATTTATATAATACAAGATTCTTTTGTTTCATAATAATTAATATAATAAATTAAATATTTATATTTTTAATAAATATTATAGTTGATTTAAGAAATATAATTGATGTAAAATAAGTTATCATTTCAATATTATTAAATATTATAACGAAATTGAGATTCAAAATTGATTTATAATGTATTTATTTTATATTTAAAAAAAATAATTGATATAGTAAAATTTAACTAATTATTTATGTATTATCTTTCTATGAATAAATATAGAAGTCAAGGCATGTTTTTTGTACCACACATTAACAATATTTTAATGTGGATTTTTATTGTTAAATGTACAACCAATAGATATATTTATAATGTAAATAAAAAACCAAAAATTCTTGAAGCCGCAACCATGGTTCAACTCTTATATATCTGGTGTATTTTTTATATAGAATGATTAATAAATATACAAAAAATATTTATTACAAACCAGGATCATTAGCCATCTATGTTCTAAAAATAATTAAATCAAAATAAACAAATTTCAAATACACTGAAAATAGACGGTTATATATGTGAATATATGTACATATATACACACTTATATTTATATATAACCGTTTATAAAAAAATTAATTTGTTGAAATGAAATGAGCACTTACATGTTTTTAGGTCAATTGAGGGACTTGAGGCTACATGAAATTGAGCAAAACAAAATGGGGGATTTAGGGGAGATGAGTGGCAGATGTTTTGATGTGAAAAGTGAGGGTTTAAATAAAGAAAATTTTAAATGTTTTTATATGTCATGTTTCAATAATTAGAGATTCTTTTGGAAAATAATTTTCCAAATTTATTAACATAAATGATAGAAAATTTATAAAAAAGAGTTGAGTTGTTTCACAACCACTGGGAAGGGAAGGAGGCCTTTAGGATTGACTGTGGGCATTTCTCTGTTTGATTGTCATAATTTCCAATTGAATACAACCTCCAACATTTTTAATACCATTGTGTTTTACTTTATTACTAATGTATGTAGTAATCATTAAAATATTTCATCTTTTTATCTAAATCATTAATCCATTTTTATTACGTCTCTTTATTTTTTTAACATACCATTTTATTTGGGCCAATTGATGACTTAATTTTTATTATATTATTATAAATTCATATTCATTTTGTACTATCATTTTGTTTTATCAAATCATATAAATTATTTTTTTAATCGTTTCATTTTTATACATATAATGGTTTGATCATTTTTTATAAACATAATATAAATACTTATTTTTATATTCATAATTTATAAATTTTATAAAAAACATAATATATATATAATATATTTAAAAAATATATAATATTAATAATAATTATTATATTCTACAAACAAGTTTTACTATTAATTAATATAAAAACAAATCTATTTTAAAAGAACAATTAAATACATATAGTTACTTTAAAATATTATTCTAAAACAATGTATAACCATATTTGGTATTAGAATATTAATTTCAAAATCACTATATAATAGTTATAATTAATAATAAATATTAAAATTAACTAATAATAAAATTAATTAAAACACTTAATTTTATTTATTATTTTTTAAGAAACCCGTCTTAAAAATATTATTAGTATTTTTTTAGTTATATTTGAATCAATTTAATAAATATAAATTAAATAAAACTATATTTATAATTTAATTGTTTTTACAATATTCTTCTATCAAAATAATTGTGTCCTTGTAATTAGTTCGGGTACACATGGAAAATATTTTTACAGTGAAGGCCAAATTGAAATTATTAATTTTGATATAATTTTTGAAAATTAACTAGACTATTTCTCTAATACCATGTATAACGACACAAACCCACAACTCAGATTCATCACTTATAATTGATGAGTAAATTATTTTTATAAAAAGAGAACTAAAAATACACAAAATATTTATTACTTACCATGATCATTTACATGTATTAATTCTGGAAATAAAATTTAAAACAATATAAACCTTTTTCATATATACACTAAAAAATAGAACGTTATAAATGTGTGTATGTTGATAGACACACGCACACACAAAAATATGTATATAACTGTTTATAAAACAATGAATTTGATTCAATGATGTAAACCCTTAACTATGTTTGGGTCAGCTGATTGATTTGGGCCTATTGGAAATTGGGCATATCAATGTGAGGGAACATTGGGAGATGAGAGTTGGATTTTATCATGTAAAAATGATATTGTTTAAATGAAAAGTTTTTATATATTTTTATATCTCAAGTATCAATAATCATAGACACTTAGGTAAAATAAATTTGATCAATGCGAAAAAAAATTGATGGAAAAGTATAAAAACTATTCAAGTTTAATGACAACCCATTGAAAGGGATTAAGGGGTTCGAGATTGAAATTGGCCATTTTCAGGTAGATTTTCATGATGGTAGGTGGAATAAAACCCCAAAAATTTCAATAACTTTAGGATTATCATTATTATTAATTTATGTTTTAATCATTAAAATATTTCTTCTTTTTATCCATGTCATTACTCCATTTTTAATAGTCAATCACGTTTTGTTTATTTTTTATCATACTGTTTTATTTTGGAAAATACATCATTGTGTTTTTATTAATTTATTAAAATTAATATTTTTTATTTATCAACTTTTTTTATCATCACATGCCAAATTAATTTTGTTTAAACATACAGGTTTTTATACATTAAAATGGTTGAACATATTTTACCCTTTATATAAATTTGTTTTTTATATATAAAATTTTAGGGGATTTAAATATATATATAATTAATTTTTTAATATAAATAATTAAAATTTAATTTTAAAAAATATATATTTTGTGTTTGTTATTTTTATAATAATTATAATAATTATAATTTATATATTTTATAAAACAAAAAAAATATATATCTCTTATATTTATAAAAATATATTATCATAATCATAATAATAGTCGACTAAAAATTACAATTATTTAATTTTATAAAAAAAATTCTACACTACAAAAAAATAAATTTATTTTAATATAATATTTTAAATAATGAAAAATCATATTTGTCTTTTGAAAATTATATTGATAACAATTAACAAAAGGTAAAGTTGATTATAAGTATTATAATTAACTTATTATCAATTTAATTTACCTACAAAATTTCTCTTATTATATTAAAAGACAAATATCTTAAAAATATTATCAGTTGTTTTAATCATACATAGATCTATTTATTAAAATATTTTTATAAAAAAACAATGTTTACAATTTAGGGGCCATTACAATGATGAAACGTGTTTATTAATGAGGTCAAAACACATTTAACTCTAATATGTAGAAGAAATTAATTATAAAAATTGGAAAGAGAAATTATAGCGAAAGTCATAAAAAATTGAAATATGTCAAAACATGCATTTGGAATCGTTATGGGTATATATAAACTCACACAAAAAACCCGCGTTTTAGAAATAACCAACCTTTCGATGAGTTTCTATGTCACAATTACACATATTCAGGAACAGGTTCGTTTTGTACCCCTCTGTCCCCACAGGTTTCCCCGAACTCTCTTAGATGATCTACCACGACGCCCCATCGACAACACGTCCTGGGCCAGACGGGGGGAAGATGGACATGACCTTCCCCACAATTTCTCAGAAAACCTTCGATGGGGTCCCATCAACAATGCATACCTGGCTAGATCCGGGGATGGTGGATATGACTATAACTGCCCAATCACAAACGACATGCCACGACACCCCATAGATAAAGCCTACCACAGTTGTAGCCTATTCTACCATTCACGACGACACACCCAGACTTCCTACCAAGAC
Organism: Viscum album; assembly: GCA_963277665.1. Taxonomy (NCBI): domain Eukaryota; kingdom Viridiplantae; phylum Streptophyta; class Magnoliopsida; order Santalales; family Viscaceae; genus Viscum; species Viscum album. Next base: position 695,961,195 of record OY728152.1, read on the forward strand.
AAATAGGGGGATTATATATATTTGAATCACCTCCCTTTCACTGGTGACCTTCCACAACACCCAATCGACAACTCCTATCAATTTAACTGCCCTTTCTCAGATGATCTGCCACTACACCCCATCAATAACACTTACCTGGGTTACCACCATTCCTATCCACCTTTTCTCAGATGATCTGCCATGACGCCCCGTTTTCCATGCCTATCATCACCACAGCCCTTTATTATACATTCTTCCACGATTCCTCATCATCAATGACTACCATTCCATATGGGGGAAGATGGATATGATGGTCACAACATCAATATGTGTAATTTTCATCACTAGAAGAATCCCAATAGGTTGGATGTGTTTGGAAACAACATTTTTAGACCCTAACAGTAATTCACCACTATTGAGGATGAATCATACTGATGCTTGATTTTAAAAATGATGAGTCCAGATGTAAAATTTTAGTTGAAGTATCAGAAAAATTGAGGCACACTGCGATGGCTATCCCCATCCAAACACCCACCAGTAGCCATCATATTTCAGATGTAGATTAATATTACATAAAGAACTAACGGTAGAAACTATTGTAATTTTTCTCATAAGAATTTACTTTTTTAATGTATTATCATTTTCTATATTTAACTATCATGTTATTATTCTCTGTATTATGATTTTTGTAATAATTGATACATATCATTTAATTATGGAAACGAGACCCATTGTGTGTCGTCAAACTATATCATTAATTAGATTCATTAATTATTTAGCATCACCTCGTCACTTCACCCTAGGGATGACTGGACATTATGTCATAGTGAAAACAGTTTGAATAAAATAGACTTTGAATTCCTTTTTGGTTTCATTTAATTTTCCACCAAAAGTCTGAAATTAATCATTTCTGATTAACTCATGCCGGTCAAGGTGAGGCACTCTTTAGATGAATCCTAGTTTTTGGAATTCCATGGTGCCTTTGAATTTTTGATCCAAAACCATTTTAAAATTTAGAAAAAACCAACTTGCACGTTTATATAAATTGACCTTAAAAAGTTCAAAAATTTACATTCACCCTCAACCCGCGCATGTCTACAGTAGGCCCTACCGAAGTGGAAAACACCCTCAAGTGCTTAATAGTACCCTCATATTTCCAATTCGAGTTACCGTTTTATATTTATAAGGACTTGAAAATTATATAATTTTTACTTAGTTATTTTATTTATGAAAATATACTAAAATCCATTGTTGGACAATGCGTGCCTATGTTATAATTTTCCTAAATAATGTGTACCCTCGAAAGCTCATCATTGGTCTCAGATTATCAATTTGGGTTACATTTCATGATCTCTAAAAATTTGAAATATAAAAAAAAATTATCTTATTTTTTTTTACAGATATAATATTTTCAGGTTTTATCATTGTTAGTCTACAACGTCTAAACATATGTCGTGTTTATAGTAATCACACCATCCTATAAGCAATGGTGGCCTCAAATATCTAATTTTGGCAACCATTTAGGAGTTCTTCCACTTTTTATGTAAAACCACACATGCGTGCTATTTATAGATTTAAATTTATCGACAGATGTTTATGGACACTTTTGACCTAAGAAGCACTTATTATATGTTCCTGGTATAAAAAAATAATAAAATACAAAGAATTACGGAGTCATTTCAAACTAAAAAACTCAAACCAGATCAAACACATTCAAATTATTTAAATACTTCTGGATGATGATTCATATTCCTTTTTTTGATGTGTAGGAATAAACTCCACCTCAATCTGATACACAATGTAATTAATATGAGTCAAAGTTCATGTTTTAATTTTAAATTGAAATTTTAGAAAAAAAGGAAACAATCATATGTAAAAAAAATAATGATATTGTTATGATTCATTAGTCCAATGGTCCATAATTCATTTCATACATTTATGAGTTAGGAGAACCTCAATCTGATTCATGGTGTGACTTGTAAGACTCCAAGGGAATATTTATATTTAAATTGACATCAATTTTAGAAAAAAAAACCAAAATAGACTACTACAACCTGAACAAACACATTCATATTATCTTCATAATATAGGATAATGATACATTTGTTATTTGAGACATTCATGAATCATTAGATCCTCAATCTGATGCACGGTGTGACCGATTTGAATCCATGTGTATGTTTGTATTTCAAATTGACAAGAATTTATAAAAAATACAAACTAACAAAATCAGAACCTGGAAAATCCTTAAAATTTATTAAATTATTTAGGACAACGATCCATAACTAATTTCCAATGTGTAGGAATCAGTTTCACCTCAATCTGATACACAATGTGATCAGTATGGGTTAAAGTGAATGTTATAATATTAAAATTTCTATTTTGTAAAAAAATGAAAATTGATAATCAGAAATCCATTGAAAAATCATCATATTTTTTTCATAATTTTTTAAAATTATTAATAAGTAATTTGGTACTTGTTGGAATCAACATCAACTAAATCTGACATACAGCGTGATCAGTATGACTAAAAGTTCTTATTTTTATTACAATTTTGATCAATTTTAGTAGAATGGACAATTGTTCTACTCTAAACTGAGATATTACATTTATATTGTTTTATAATTTAAGAAATTGATCACTAATTCATTTTTGAGTTGTATTAATCATCCACACCTCTATGATACATGATGTGACCTATATGACACAAATTGTACGTAATCATTTTAAAATCAACACATCAGTTAAAAAAGTGTCAAACACATAAAACCGACCAAACACAATTATATTTTGTTGATAATTATGGAAACACATTAATATTTCATTTAAGATGTGTATGAATTTGATTCATTTCAAAAAGATACATGATGGGACCAGAATATCTCAATTGTTAGTGTTTCCAGTATAAAATGACAATTTAGTAAAAAAGAAAATTGAAATACTCATTACCGAGAAAATATATTCATATTGTTTTTATATATTAGGAAAATTATCCACATGTTATTTGAGACATTTTGGAATCATTCCCACCTCAATCTATGCACGGTGTGACCACAATGACACCAAGGGAATATTAGTATTTTTAATTGACATGAATTCTAGTAAAATTAACACATTTTGTTAATTAATTTATTTATGTTTTTACTAACATAGGAATATTTTTTCATATAAAACTGTGTTCTTTTGATCGACCGTGTCTAATGTTTAAAAAAATAATATGAGTCATTTATGTATTAATAGAGAAATGAACATTGATTTTTTTTGAATGTATGTAATAATTTTTTTATGTTAATCTATAAACCAAAGCTTGAAATTTCAATAATATTGTATTTTATTATTTTATTTGTATTGAAAATTTCATTTCATTTAAATAATAATCAGGGACCTATTTTGGTGGATATCTTCTATGTTTATACTACTTCGGTGTGTTATTACTGCACACTACAGTCTTGTTGCAGTGTTCTCTTATAGCACATGATAAAATAACCCTTTAACGCCACTTTTAAAATCATTGATAAAATCTACATTTATCCATTCTTTTAAAAGAATTGATAAGTGTCCACATTATCATCATGCATATAAGAATGAGAAAAATGTTTTTTTTTCAGTTCATTTATATAACTTTAAATAAAGGCATACATTATCAGATCATTTGGAGGCACTGAAAAAACCCTTTATCAATGATTTTATATGAAGTGATATATTATTCTTTTCATGGTGATAAATTAAAGCATTGATAAATTATTCCGTTATCAATTTTTTTTGAAGCACCACAAAATGAACCATTTATCAAGGATTTTTTATTACCAATATAGGAAACCATTATTTCTTCTTTTTCAATGTTGATAAAACACCATGTATTTTATCCACCCTCATTTATTCAGATCTTTTATAGAGATGAAAAAGATATTTCTAGTACTGCTAAAAGTCTTATTTTGTAGTAGTGGCCCATTTTCCTAACCAATGCTCCGACAGTCTTTATGGCATTGATGAATAAGATATTCAGTGATTAACATGATACCGTTTTCGTAGTCTTTAGGTATGACTTCCTTGTTTACACTTAGTTTGAGGATGATCATGGGCATCATCTAATAATAGTTATGAGTTTACTGAATAATCACTAAATTCATGGCATGATTTTGAAATGTGATTTATATATTAGGGAAGTGATTTTAATGGGAAACATGGTATCAGAACAAGGAATATGTGTTGATCATATAAAGGTGAACAATATTATTACATTCCAGAATCCATAAAATGCCTTCCTGATTCAGATCTTCTTGTGTATAGTTAGCTATTAATGCACGTTCATGATGTAATTGAAGATGTTGTATTCTCCAGTGACTGCACAAACTTAGAATGGTGTAATGATTAATTAGGATGATAAATTTTAGTATTATTTTTTACATGTAAATATTCATTTACATACATCACCATTGTTTACTCTTCTAGAGGCCATACTGGGCTACGTTATTTTTGTGATTCATCGGGTATATGATTGGTGTGTGTTCTTATACAAGAGACCATGTTGTTTCTTATGGATCTCAATATATTATACCACAAAATAATAATTAGCTAAACAAATACCAAGAATATGACAGTGTGGTGAAAGAACTTTTGAGTTGATGGAATATCCATTAAATAAATTATTACCATATTTTCTAGTCACAATAGCATATGTTATATCATACCTCAAAAGGATTTGAATTTTCACTAAAGTAATTGGGAGGAATACCTACAGTATTTCAATGTCAAAATAACTTATACTCTACGGTGATAAAATGTAGTTTCCGATGCTTTGATATTGAAATCTAGGACCCGGTTAGTGAAATAATCATATGAAGACTGGAAGAAGATGGTTCTCTATGAAAAGGTGCATATTGGAATCCATGTATCAGTGATAGAGGTTTCTTGGAAAGACATTAGTTGATATATTCTCTCATCAAGTTGATTCATCAGGAACATCATCTTCATGTTGCGTTCCATAGAATTAGAGACTCTCAATATGATGGGGGGACCATTTATGATCGGTCATTCATCCGGGAGGCCATTCTATGCCTTCAGAACCATTTTCGGTACCTAATCTGGTAATGAAATATCTTATGGTGGATCTTTATTGTTATGAGTGGGAAATTCACCTAAGAACTAGAATGATGTTCTGTGAAATAAGGTGGTACATTTGGTGTCACTATTTGAGAAAAGAAATTATTGAGTTTTCTATTATTGTGATTTGTGCCAATAGGTAATGTCCAAAACCTATGATTCTTTGGTTTTTCTTTTTACACTTTAATTCCCTACATGGTTGTGGGGTAAAATCTGTATGGAATGTGTGGTTGGGTTTCATGATCACAATGGTAGAAGTATTAAATATGTGTTGTGATTGATATGATAATGAAATTGGATCACATTATACCTATTCGGGATACAAACATAGTAAAGGAGTTTGGAAATACATATGTGGAAAAGATTGTACATTTTAATGGTGTTCCGTCTGTTATGGTCTGTCATACGGATCCTTGGTTACGTTCTCATTTTTGGAGAGGCCTTCAGGAGACAGTATGATCACATGTTCATTCGAGTTCTAATGGCCATCCACAGTCTAATAGACATACAGAAAGAGTTTTCCAGATTCATTAGTATATGCTTTGCACTTGAGTTCTAAACATTTTTAGACATGGGATGATAATTTGGTGCCGGTTGAGTTTTCATATAACAAAATATACCATTCAATTATCAGAATATATTATTTTGTGTCTTTTTATGTCCATCCTTTTATGTATCTGTTGTGTTGGTTATATATTGGTGAATGTTCATTGTTTGGACTAAGCATGGTCAAAGAGATGAAAGAATAGATTCAGTCTATTAATCATAGGATGTTGATGCAACAATGTGGATATATGTATTATTCTGATCTGCAATGTAAACCTTTGTAATTCTGAGTAGATGACCAACTTTTAATGATTCATTCACCCTTATTTGGTCATCCACAGCATGGGAGGCATGGGATGCTTGATACACATTTTGTGAGACAATTTGAGGTTGCTGAGAAGGTGGAGAATTTTTATTCAAATTTATCACTAACACCATATCAAAATTCAATCAATAACACGTTTACTGTATCACAACTAAGAATGTTTCTATCTAACCCATCTCATTTCTGATATGGGGTGATTTTTATATTTAACCTGAATTATCTGTGACTGACTAGGAATTCATGAGAGTTGATTCTAAAATCAACATAAATTTTGGGAGGATGATACCTCTGGTTCATGTGCAATGGTCGTCCAGTTCAGATTATCGCACGGTTCTGATTGTCATGATACATGCATTTTTGTGCCGAAGGCCCAATTAGATTCCAATTCATCCCAACCTATATGTGCCACATAATTCACCAAAACTCAGGTGGAGTTTCAAAAAGAGGACCTCATTTTCCTACGAATCCTGACACCAAATATGGTTTGTCAAACGCACACACAGTTTAGATGTTAGGTCTTGATTTGTGGAACAAGGCGGCAATGGGTCTTCATCCGGTCCACCTCGGTCGGACCGGCCCAACCTAATTCCAGTTAGGGATGACATGTAATGGAGATAAATCTTCATCTAAACCTTAGGGGTTGACTAAACATGTCTCCATGTGGTGTCATGGGTCCTCCGCGCCACAACTGACGGGTCGCGACCTTGTAGTCGGGTGCACCGTGAGCGCACTCGACGTCCACCAATTGTCGAACAAACAGGCAGCCTCTACTCCCGCCAAGGCCTACGCAGACCCCGGAACTCCCACAACGTCATCTTTCCACTGGGGGAACACCCCTCTTATTCTCTATCGGGCACGTGGGTGATGCCAGTACTGGCGGTACTGTGTTCGTCTGGCCGCAGGTCGTGCACCGTTGCATGTTTCTTGTGTCGTCTGCGCCTGCAGGATCTGGGGTTTTCATCCTGCACTGTAGTAGGCCCGGATTTGGCTTGTCTCCGACTTAAATATTGGGAAATCACAATAAATTCACAATCATAGGTGCTCGGGCCTTGTTCTTGATGGCCCACACCCTCCTCGTAAGGGATAATTCTGTGGATGTTTTGTGGGATAGTTCAAATGGATTTCATGGTTTGATTCCAAACAAAAAAAAAATCAAAACACACCCCCCAATGATAGATAACTATTAATAGATCAACTTGCCCAAATTCTGACCCATTCTTATCATTTTAGAATGGATTTTATGGAAAACCATATTCAATCAACAATAATCCCTACCTCAAAACGTCAGAGAGCACATGTAGTTGAAGGAGTCTAGTTGATCGTCTTCCCTACAACAAGCTTCCCCCACTGCATATTGAACATCAAACTCATGTTATGGGTTTCAGTGTCAAACGTCACCTCCTACTAGGATCAGATCTATCATCTATGGGCTTGCCGTTATGTCACTCATATAGAACTTTGATTCAAGTCGAATCTTATCCGATACACCTCCCCATCATCTATATTTCTAAGAGTTGGGGTGGGTATGCAATGATGTGGGGAATTGATGGGGGCTCATAAATTTAGTATTTTCATAATTCCCCAATGTCTTCATCACTTAGGATTTTTCATGTCATTCCATTTATGGGCCTAACTCACTGTGGCCCAACACTAAGCTTGTCCATTGGTGGAAAAGAAAAAAAATAGTAATAAAATTATTTTGTTTCATTTCTTTTGAAATTCAGAAAACATAAATTCTTCTCAGCACAATGTGTAGTTAATGTAATGTTTCCCTTAAGTGAATCATGGCGCTACATATTCAATAGTGCACTATGATATTTAATCTGATAACCGGATCGAACGTTAGAAAAACGGTTACATGTTAAATGAACATAAATTAAAAAGAGTACAGAAATTAATTCCAGGCACACCAGACCTCATATTCACACGCAATTATTTTTTTTGACTCATACAATTCCATTATTTAAATAAAATAATAATAATTTACATGGAAAATCCATGTCATTAAATTATCCCAACCTTAGGTCTTTTTTTCCCTTAATGGAACAACATACACTAAAGAAACAAATCAGGGGTACTAAGCATGAATCTGAACCTGGCTCCCACATGGGCACTCATGGAGGTTCCTGTGCTACCAGCGAACGTGTACCTAAGGTACCAGTCGCCCATGAAGGACTCTCTCGTTTTGATCCTCAATAACTAATGGAACATCCATAAACATCTCCCCATCATCAAAATCTAGATCACCGTGTTCGATGATGAAAGATGGAGCATGAACGTATCCCCTCAGCTGGGATATGTGGAAGACATTGTGGACCCTCTCCAACTGTGGTGGATGTGCCATGTGGAATGAATCCTCACCTATCCTCCGAAGTATTTGAAAAATTCTGAAAATCCTTAGTGATAACATACCACCTAATACAAATCTCTACAGTCTTCATCAAAGAGAGACTCTCAAGAATACATGGTCCCCATCCTGGAACTCCAATGTTCTCTGCCACCTGTCGGCATAAGACTTTTGTCTACTTTGCATAGTATTCATCCACTCCTGGATGATTTTCACCTTCTCATTGGTATCTCATACCAACACTGGGCCAATTATTGAAGACTCCCCTCAGTCTATCCAGCATATAGGTGATCTTCAAAGATGAATGTACAAGTCCTCTAATGGCGCAATACCGACAGTAGAGTTGTAACTGTTTTTTGTATGGAAACTACACCAAGGTAAAATGATCCTACCAGTTTTTGAAAAAATCAAGGATGCATGCACGAAGCATGTCCTTCAGTGTCTATATGGTCCAATATGTATGACCATCCCTCTGATGATGAAAGGAAGTGCTCAAACATAGTTATGTCCCAAAATCCACAAGCAATCCATTCCAAAACTGAGATGTGAAACATGTGTCATGGTCATATACGAGCATCAATGGAACCCCATGTAGTCTCATAATCTCTGGTACGTAGAGTCATCTCATTCTCTCTACTGATCGCTTCTCCCTGATTTGTAGTAAGTGGGCTGACATGGGGAGATGGTCAATGATCACCCAGATGGAATTAGGTCACCTAGACGTACGTGTGATCCATGTATCAATTTACATAGATATCCAATCCCACATCCACTCTAGCACATCTAGTGAATGTGTTAAGCCTACTGGAAGCTGATGTTCAGCCTTCACTTGCTAACAAGTGAGGCATCGTGAGAAAAAACTCTGTTATAGAGTTATTCATCCCAAGCAACCAGGGCTGACACCGAATGTCCTGGTACATCTTCTCCACACCATGATATACCGCTAGAGGGGGCGTATGAAATTCCTTCAACACATCCTCCCATAGTGCCATCCGTACCATGGTATGTCCCCTAAAAAGGATGATGTGTTCCCCTCCTTCAAAAAGTCCATCGGGTGATTGTCACAAGGATATCTAAACATGTTGAGCCTCACAATCAACATCCCCATGATGTGCCTCCCAAACTCACGAAAGAAGCGGGTTAGTGATTTCCATAGACTGGAGGTATGTAGCACCATCTCTATCCACGATGTTTATATAAATTGTAGCTAATTGTTCTGTCGTATCACATAGAAAGTGCATGCCAGACCACCTACAAAGTGCATCTTCTACCATGTTCACCATCCCAGTAATATAGAATATCTCAATGTAATTGTCCTGTAGTAACTCTATACAATACTATTTTTTCATGTTCAGGTCCGTCTGAAAGAATATGTTCCTATGGACCATGTGATCATAGAAGACCGTAAAACATTCAGCTATCAATTAATGTCTCCATATCATTTGGATGAAGTCCACTACTATTTACTCTTGGTCATGTGTAGCGTATTTTTTCTCATGTTGTCTCATCTGTCGTGATCCATAAGCGATCACTACCAGCACCTTCTTTCCAACACTCCCAATTCAGGTCCCTAATGCATTGTAGTAGATTACATAACCCACGACCTATTCTGGTAGCCTCAATATTTGAACACTCATATATCTCTATCTCAGCTCCATGAAACTCTGATAGCATCTCTTGATCCATACGAAGGGCTACCCCTTCATCAAAAAAGCCAACATGGGTTCAGAAACTCTAGAAAAGTATGGCACAAATCCTTGTTAGTATCTGGCCAACCCAGGAAACATCTCACCTAGTTCACACTCCTATGTGTATCCCATGAAAGAACAACCTCTATCTTTTCTAGATCCACCACAACCCCAGCATTAGAAATAACATGTCCCCGAAAGTGGACCTCTTGTATCTATAACTAACACTTCAAAAGTTTTTGATAAAACTGTTGCTCTTGGAGTGTATCCAAAAAAATCTACATATGATAGCCATGCTCCTCCTCTATCACTGAGTATATCAGGATTTCATCGATGAATAATTTAATAAATCAACAACTTTATGTATATAATATCATGTTCATGAGCCCTGTGAACACTACAGGGGTGTTGGTCATGCTGAATAGAATAACCAAAATCACAGAATGGCCATAACGACATCTGAAGGTAATCTTTTTCACATCCTCATCTCGTACCATGAGTTGATGATAGCCTGAACTGGGGTCTATTTTCGAAAACCAAGAATCTCCCTTCAGTTGATCGAAAAGATCATCAATTAATGGATGTGGATAATTTTTCTTCACGATCGTCTGGTTAAGGTGCCAATAGTCCACACAAATTCTCAAACTTTTGCCTACCTTCTTGGGGAACAAAATCATGGTTGACCATGTATAAACATTGGGTCTTATGAACCACTTTCTCTATAAGTACTTCACCTATACCCGTAACACATGATGCTCCGTAGGATCCATCCGATATGATAGTGTAGATATCAGTGTTGTACTGGGGTATATGTTGATGAAAATTTAAACATCCTTGTGTGGAGGTAGTATTGGGACATCATCTGGGAAGACATCGTTATACTCGTCCACCACTAGAGGATAGTCCAGACTCTCAACATCAACTACCCATGGTTATGTATATCCAATTGAGGGGTGATTTTATGCACCCTCCTCAGGGAATTTTCGTCCGGTGCTGGAAAGGTTCCCTTATAACTGATGATGGAAAACCTGGTCCCACCCATGCAGATGCACCATACATTGTGCCTAATACAGTCATTATTTGTATGGACTCTGGATAGCAAGTACATACCCATGATGATGTCGTAAGACTTCGATGCCGCTACAAGGAGATATTTGCTGAATCTCTCGCCACCTTGTATAAACTCACACTGTTGGCACTAGTGGGTAATCCTTGATTATGTCCCAGTAAGAGTCTCTACCCATAAGGATCAATCCAATGGCTCCATCATTATCTTTAATCTCCAAACAAGAGTCTGGGAAATAATAAAGGGATTTTCACATGTTCTATAAGAACTGTAGCTAGTGTGGATTAGACACATATCATACCTCTAATCATCTCCGGAGTGTCATGGTCTTAGGACTCAGCTGCCTGGAGAAAAGCACGCCCTTCTCCGCCTACTCCATGTGGTCAGGGTGGACCTCAAGTTGTTGGTGGCGGTAGCACCTCGAATCACCGCCCACGCCTGCTACACGTCCATCACCCCTACCATGTCTGACACCCTGTATACCACCTCAATCAAACATCTTCCTCTCACTTGGTGGTCCCTCGACTGTCCGCTGGTTTTCGGTACAGCAGGTCGGGCTATCACGATCCATGTGGCAATGTCCGCCACACACAAAGCATTGTTCGTCTCCCTACATACTCCCTCTAGATTGGGAGCCTATTTCTACTAACCTGGACTCTTGGGGTCTCCCTCAGAAAGACCTGGCCCGCTTCATCCCAAACGCCTAATGCCTACATCTCGCGGAAGACTATGCTGCCTAGGGTCTGCTGGCGGCCCCAACTATTGGTGCCTACTCCATCTGGAAGCTCTCTACAAGAGGGGTCCATCCAGTACACATGTGTGGTTAGGGATACTGATGGTCGCCACTAAATCCTTGATCCCTATTTTGACTCCCTTATCGATTCCTCGATCCCTGATGATAGGGTCTCACACCATATATGTATATTAGAAAGAATGCTATGTGAACCTTGTCAGGTACTCATCCAATATCACGCATCCATGATGAAGGTGATTCAACTCATGAATACACACAGAGCGCAACGTCGTAGGAAACACTTCTCATTAAAAAGACTCTCGATTTCAACTCATGTGAGGGTCTCCCCTTCGTGAACCTTAACGTTCATGCTCTTCCATATCCCAGTTAATCCCTAAAGAAGGCTCTCTGACAAGATCTCCCTATGGTCAGGTGGTGTCCTCACTAAGCGGATGACATGCGTCACTGCCTCTATCCAGTCCTCAAAAACTCAAGGACTGTCTCACCCATAATACTGGGTGGTCTCTGACTCTAAAACTCATATAGGGAGATGATCCTACAAACGTCATCTACCAGAACCGCTGTTAGATGGGACTGACCATCGGGTGGTTGTAGAACTGGGGCACCACCTAGTGGGGCCATCTCAAAAACAAGTCCTTGGACAGACACATCGTCATTGAGAGGGATTTCCTCAGGCATATGGATCTTGGCTGGTCATCCCTGTGGAGGAATTCTGACATAAATCAAGATGTTCCACAGTTAAACATTATACCTAGTGGAATGACTTTTATTTGAAATCAAAAACCAATTACCCAACCAGCATTCTTTTACATTGAGATGAAAAACAACACTCAGAGTTTAAATGTATGTATACATCAGCTGCTAAACCTACACTAAACTCCATGAACCTGAAGGTCAGACTCTCAACACTCAAGACTATTGCTTTAAAAAAACCCCAAACTCCCTCTCTTTGAGGTTGAACCAAACACCTCTGATACAACATTGTCACAACCCATCCCCCGAGGACCATGACATGAATTCACTATCCCGACCATACATAGTCTAGGGGATGTCCAGAAGGACTGGAAAGTTGTATCCCTAAAATGGGAAGGCATTTCCTTTAAAACAATACAAACTCAAAGAGTAGAATGAATCAAGAGACAACCACATAGACTAAAACACAAAAAAAAGAAACACTGATTTAAAATGATGTATTATAGAGTGATGAATGTGGGGGGTGGGATACAATCCCAATTGAATAAAGTACACGTACAACTGAAAATGTACAAACTAGATGAAAAGTGAAATGCAGATCTTAGATCATCCACCACAAATCCTATCTGATGGGTAGGTATAGCTCATGATCTATAGTCCATGCATTACATCATGCCAAATCATCCAGCTCCATGCACAACACAATCCTATATCCCTATACCTCAATCAAAGTAGTACGTCATCTACTCTATAAAAAAATTGTGCTAGCGAATCCCATTCAGGGATGAGTATATAGATAACCAGTAGGGACCCCAACACCCCCGTAGGCCTCCTAATGATCCAAAAAACCCACAATGCATGAATCCAATGTATACAACACAAGTTAGATCACACCAGGTATCAAATTATGTCATGGATGGATGGGTTATCACATCATTGAACTCCTCAGCTGCTAGAGGTCTTCTCCTCTATCGGGTATAATGGGCCATCCGGGTCAGACAAAGCTGCTTCCCACTATCATTTAACTAATTTGGTACCCATCCTTGATGGGTACCGTGGGAATTCTGGATCACACAAATCTGCTTCCCACCTTAGTGGAACTGAAGTACTTCTCCTGTCAAGTACCTTTGGTCTGCTGGGACACATAGAAATTCTCCCCATGGTGGCGTTACATGGTCACATAGAGATGTTTCCCACTAGGCCAATCATCATGCAGTCTTCCGGTCTCATCCAACCGCATGGTTCTATATGTTGTTTGCTTTAGAGAACCAATCCTCAAGAAACTATACTAAACATGATAACCTTGGAAGATGCCACAATGTTTTCCAAAATATATTCCTTCTAAAGAGAGTCCCAAAGACGTAAACGACTCGTCAATCAGATGCTTGGTTTGTGAGATACATGTGTTTTAGTGTCGATGTCCTGGATGGATTTGTATTCAACCCGACCCGGGCATGCCCCAACGTTCGTTATTACTCTGGTGGAGTGTCTAAAAAAGGACCGACTTGTACTATGGATCCTCATGCAACATACGATTCAACAAAAAGGACGTATGGTTTGGAATCAAGGGATAATTTTGTGAAAAAAGACTGTACTTTGTCCAAGTCTGATCCTCCTCAGTTTGACTGACCCAGATCGTCCTGGGCGAGTAGACCCGATGTGGATCCAACCCGACCTGGGTCCACCCAGTCCTCTAGGCCCCAAATAACTCATCTCAGCCAAATTTTTTGCCTTTGGGTGGTGGTTCCCTCGGCTGTTCTACGAGTCGGCCCGTTGTGTTGCGGTTCAGTCCGTTGGGCTGACCTGGTGGTGCCACCCACCTGGCGGCGTGGGCCACCGGATTCACTCAGATGGGGTGCGTCTGATTAAGGATAATTAGCATGGAGCCACATCAGTGGGTAAACCCATGGGGAATGAAACAACGCAGCACCTCATGGAACCACATGTCCTATGCGCCGCAGCATAGACGCCAGGCACACCAATGGCATGTACCCCGTCCCCCAGCCTCCGGTCGAACCGGGGGCCTCATCTCCCACAGCGTCTACCGCAGTCCAGGACCATGATGACACATGGAAGCGCCTTTGGGGGAATGCCCTTACTCTTCATCGCCTGGCCACTGGTCGCACACCAGGACCTGTTTCCTTCGCTGTCTATGCCAGCAGGATATGGGGTTCAATCCTTCACTACTATAGGCCAGGAATCAGCTTGAAATCGTCTTCAATATTGGGTGATCATAATAAATACACAATCATCGGGGCTCAGGCCTTGTTCTTGTTGGCTCATTCAATTTACGTTAGAGATAATTCCGGGTGAGTTTGGGGGGAATGTTCAACTTCATTTCATGCCTTGATTCCATTACCGATAAAAAAAAGAAACGTACCCTCCCACACATAAATATCGACTAATAGATCATCTTTTTAATGATTTGACCCGTTTATATCATTTAGTAATGAATTATGGGGAAAACAAAGTCAATCAACATTACACACCTACCTCGAAACATGGGGTAGTGCTCACGGTTTAGGGAGTCGCGTTTTTTTCCATCCCCACAACAAGCCGCCCCCACAGATGCTCGAATGTCAAACTCTAGTTTGGTATTTTAGTATCGTACAACACCTCCCACGGGAATCAGCTCCTTCCTATATGGGCTCTGCATTATGGCAATCCTAAAACATTATTTTCTTGGAAAATAATTTCTGATACCCCTCCCCATTCTCTAAATTTATAAGAGCGGGGGAGTTTATGTAATGAAGTGGGGGATTAATGGGGGATCATAAATTATTTACATTCATAATTCCCCAATGACATAGTTACATAGGATTTGTAATTTAAATCCATTAATTGTCCCAAATCACCATGGGTCCTACACTCCACTTTTCAGTTGGTTGAAAAGAAAGAAAATAAAATAATAAATTTATTTCATTTATTTTCTTTTAAATTTCATAAAAAACAGAACTACATATTATGATTAACAATGTTCAATGTATTTTCACCCTTAAGTGAATCTCGTCACTACAGATTCAAAGGTGCCCTAAGAATTTCAATCTGATCATGTGTTCATAGGTTATAAAAATATGGTTACGCGTTTACTGAACTTAACCTAAAAAATGTTCAGAAATTAATTTCAGGAACTCCATACCTCTAATTCAAGCAGCATAAATTTTCACAGACTGGTAAAATTCATTTAATTATAAAAATTACATGGGAAAGTACAGGTATTTAAAAAAATTTAATGCCAACCATGTACACAGTTCTTTTAGATGCTATCAAATATACTAGTTCCCCTTGATAAATACTAAATAATATTTATTTTTTATATAATGGGAAATCTTAAATTGTTTATATGAGAAGATGTAAATATATACCATGTGGTATGATCATATTTGGAGGAGCTCTACAAATGGAAAATAGTGTGATAATGACCACAGTTTTAGAAAAAAATATATTTTAACATATTTTTATTAATTATGGAAATCATATAAGTCTACTGGTTATATCTTCATTAGATTCCAAATATAGCATCCCCCTAAACATCGGAGAGTTGTACATTGATGGATTAAAGATGATAGATTATGAGAATATTCCCTCCTATAGTAATTTTTCATGGTTATGTGTCATTAAATATTTTTATATATCGATGTATATAATGTCCTTTAGGATTTATGTTTTTATTAATTTCCATCATGACTCATTCTCTGAAATGTTTTTCGTAAACAACGACGATATTGTTTTAAGAGAAAATTGACACGTTGGGTTTTTCATGATTGATGTGTTATTAATTAATATGTTGAGGAAGGTTCTTAAGATGAGGTATAATTTAATAAGATATAATTTATTTCTATGATATATTTATCTTGAAGAAAATCCTATATAGGTTATAGAATTTTCAATGTGAATATTTGATGGATATTTTTTGTCATGACTTTTAGGTCATTAACAGTTGTAGAATTAAGAATAGAATACGAAAAAAACCATTATGGTTATTCACCCTCTAGATGCTTTAGCTACATCTAAAACCTTCATAAATCACCTCAGTACAAAATAATATCATCCAATGCATAATAAATGCTCTACGACCAAGGAATTCATACTGAAAACTCCCCCCAAATAACCAATAGATGTATAATAATGTATCTTGATAAATATTGGATAAATCATCCATATCTATGTAATAATTTCTTATCACGCATCTCTCCCAATCCTATTCATGGGTAATAAAAAATGCCATCACATTTATCTTATTTCCATTCATCATCATATGAAACAACACACCCTCCCCCCAACCAAACATTACAATTCATTTTAAAATCATAATGAAACTTTTCAATATGATTTTTTGTTTTGTGTTTGAATTTGATTTTATGTTATTTTATATTTGGGAACATTATGAGGGTTCCCAATTAATGTATTTAGGAAAAAATTATAAAATTATTTATGAAAATATTATTTAATTGATATATAATATATTAATTTCATTATATTATATTTATTTATAAATAATATAAATTGAATATTTTAAGATCAATATTTTATAATGTAACTATATTGACTTTGTGTATAACTAAATATGAATCAAATATATAATAATTTGTTCTAATAAATTAAAAAATATATTTAATTTTATTATATAAATATATTATTACATAATTATATTGATTATCTTTTAGAATAATTTATTTTTATAATATAAAACATATATTATATTATTAAAAAATTATATATATTGAATATTGTTAAAATAAATTTAATATAATTTATATATATAATGGATTACAAATTTTATGTTATTATTTAAACCATTTAAGATTATTATATAAATAAAACAATATACATTTGTATTTTAATGATTAACATGGTATTATTATATAAATATAATTATAATTAACATTATAGTTCATTTAATAAATATAATTGATGTAAAATAAATTTTCATTGAATTATAAAAAAATTTATCACTCATTTAAGTAACATAAGTGATCTATATTTTAATATGACTATATTTAAATAAACACATTTCAAATGTAAATTTTTAACTAACTTGTAATTTACTATATTTATAAAGATAAATATATGTGTCAAGGGATGTTTTTCACACCAAACATTGTCATGCTAATCTCGTGGGGTTTTTATTATCATATGTTAAAAAAGAGATGAATTTACAATGTAATTAAATAAATATCCATATTCCATAATGACATCAGAACACATTGAAACATAAAATGAAAAATGAAATTATGGAAAATAATGGGGAGGAAAAATAATAGTAAAACTAATGACATCATTTAAAATAATCGTATGCGGACTCATTAGGCATTTGTATACAAAATCATTGGTTAAGGTTTTCAATACTCTATCCTTTCTAAGAGTTTTTGTGGCTATGAAGAACTGTATTTTTAGTTGAAGAAAAACAATTCATTGTAAAATCCTGAAGAATATGTTAGTGTCCCATAATAAAGTAATATTTGAGGTTTTCAAACACCCCTTCAATGCTACAACATGTTGCACCACCATTCCATAGACACATGCCTAGACGTTTCTTGTCACCCTCATTTCCCCTGGGTTCCAAGTCCCTCTCACACCACCAAACATGACTCCCCATTGATAATTCCTACCTGGAAAAATTGGGGAGAGATGGATTTGTCTGTCACCACACTTTCATGAAAAACTTTCAAGGTATCCCAATCAAAAACACTTGTCATGAAAATCTAGGGAAATATGGATTTGATTATCACTTAATATTCTCAAATGACAAATCCCGACACAACATCATTATTTCCTACCACCACATTCACCTTTTGTACCACCCACAATTCCCCATCCATAAGTTCTAATAGTAATGTCACCATCATGAACAATCATAGTTCCCCATCCACTATGCCTACTAATATAGATATGGGTTATATGGATGTGGACGTCAATGTACTTTAGAATACATCATGCCATGTTGTCCCATCAACAACACCTACAACCGTCACCACCCTTTCTTTGACGATCCTCAATGGCACCCCATTGAAAACTACTACCATAGTCACCACCCTCCACCAATGGAAATTCATAGGCAGTCTTCCAAGACACCCCATCAACAACACCTACCTCTATTAGTGACCCTTATAAGACTATATGCCCTAGTTTCACATCGACAACGACTACCATGATAGATGGGGGAATATTTATTTCACGGTCACTACACCCATGTGTGTAATTCCCCACAAAAGAACCAACCCATTAGGATGGAGGTGTTTGGAAATGAATCTCTCAGCCACTACCTGTCATTCACCACTACTGAGGACAAACAAGCCTGATGCCGAAAGAATAAAATGATGAGTATGAATTTGAAATGACTCTTATTTTATCAGACAAAATGGGGAATGGGGAAAAAGTTACCTCTCTCTCAACAGACAACGCTGGACAACCTATTTCAGATGTTGAGTTATCAAACATGAAAAACTAACTACTGAAATTAATTTATTTTTTCCACAATGATTAAAAAAATAATGTATTTTCATATTGTTTTTATCCAACTATAACTCATTTAATTACTAAATTAATACTAATTTATAACACTCATTTAATTTTATCACACCACTAAATTAAAAATGTCAAACATTTGGAATTCCTTAATTTTTATATTCATGTTACAATATTTCATATTTTGCAATATTAAATGTAGCTATTATAAAACAATAATAACATGTTTCCCTTTTTTATGTTTTTTTTCTAACACTAATAAAACTCCTACCATTATGATCAACTTTTGGTTTAGGGTATTTAAATGACACATTTAATAATTTGAATATATATAAATATATAATTTCTTATATATTTTTAAATACAAATTATATATCATCAACTATATATATTTAATAATAATATATATAAATAGTTTATATAACATTAAATAGAAAATGAAACATATTTTCATAATTTTTAATAAAAAATAATAATCAAATTTATATTAGATAATGAAAATTTATAATAATATATCTATATACAATAATTGTAAAATGTTTATATAATTAATATAAATATTATTTAGTTATATTTTATTGAAAAATTTATATGATATATAAATGCATGTATTTATTTTAATATGTTATTCAAATTTGAATTTTTGAAATTATATTCAAATTAAATAAATAAATTATATATGTATATGAATTTGTATATGTGGGTCAATATGTGTGTGTTTATGTATGTGTTGTTTGTTTATGAATTTGTTGTGTTGGGTGTGTTCATGTGTTTATGTACGTTTACCATTTATATGTTTGAGTCTGTATACATGCATAGATATGTATATAATTTAATGTCTATGTTATACATATGTGTACATGTTCATGTATTCATACATATAAATTCATAAATATATAATTATATATAAACATGTGTTTGATTGTGTATTTGTAAGTGTATGTGCATGTATTTTTAAATTTTTATTATATGTATATGTATGTGCAGTTATGTACGTATGTGTGAATGTGCATGTGGATGTTTTTTTTATGTTCATGGGATTGAGTTTGTATGTGTTTTTGTATATGTATGAGTATGTGAAAATATATATCTATATGTTTATGAATGTGTGCAGGTCTGTATGTGTGAATGTACATCTTTGTGTTTGTGAACATGTGTATGAGCATGCATATGTGTATATCTATATGTTAATGTTGTATGTCTATGTATAGTCATATGTATTGATGAGTATGTATGTTCATGAACATGGATGTAATTGTATTGATGTGTATGTGTATGCAGATACATTTTTTTGGTGTATGTACATGTGTATGTGTATGAGTATGAGTTTTTCTATATGTATTTTATTATGTTGATTGTGTATGTATATAAGCATATGTTTAAATATGAATGCATGTGAACGCATTAATATGTAATTATATGTTAGAGTTTTCTGTATGCCTACAGCTATGTATTTTTATATGTTTATGCTCTTTTCTAAATGTGTATGTGTATATTGAGAATGTATATGTGTATGTGTATTTTTTATTATTTATTTAGTATTATTTATTAGTTTTTTAAAATTCTGTATTTGTAGTATTTAATGTAATTTGTTCATTTTTTTATATATTTGTTTAAAATTTTTTAATATATCAAATTATGTTATTAAATTAAACCAGTTTAAATATGTAAATATTTAATTAATTAAAGTCATTTTAACAATAATTAAAAGTTTTAATGTTTAATAACAGATTGTATGTTCTATATACAATTAATATAGCGCATAATTCAATAATTAGCAATAAAAGTAATATTTATTTATTTAATTTTATTCAATATAAATGTTTTAAATTCATGTAATTAGTATTATGAATTCTTATTTTAAATTTTTTTTAAATATCATTAATTTAATTTATTCATTGTAAATATTTTTTCCAAGATACTTTTTTCACGTTTTTGATATTTTATATTTTTCAATATTTTAATATTTAATAAATTTTTAAAATGTATACATATTCATTTAATATGATTCAATAATTTAATTTTTTTTCTTTTTTTATTAATATTTAATCATTATAATTTATTATATGGAAATATTTTCAGTATGTTTGAAATCCATATAATTGATTCCAATTTGACTATCTCGAACACCAACTATTTTTCCCAGAAATTGAACCCCAATGTACCCCATCCCTAACACCATTTAGTTGTTTATATAGACCATGGAAAATGATAGGTATGTGCTTCACGATGACTAGTAATGATAGATGGGGTCGTTGAAGGTCAATTTTTTCATTTTTGGCAGTGCTTTCCATTGAATGACAACAAGAGTTGGATAGTCTCCTCAGCGCATGGATCACTATAGGTCTCTAGTGGCATTTTTCCTAGTTGGAATCATTAACATGGGATAGTAGAATTGGGGGCTATGAGGGGAGAAAACTAAAAATCAATGATGTTGTGGGCATATCATTCTTGTGGACCCAAGAGCGACGACGTCAGTGCTCCAACTACAGTGATGGTTTCACGCGACTGTAGTGACGGCGTTGCAAGAGTTGAGCGTAAAATCTCGATGCAAGGTAGAAATGTATATAAATCATAGATTGCTGATATTGTGGTATAAATTTTTGAATAGTGATTGGGATAAGAAAACACATTATGGGTGTTGATGGTGGTGGACTAACGACAGTTTATAGAAATTAGCCTGGACCTTCAGTGAGAAAACTGAATCACAAGGAACAGCTTGGGCTTATCCATCATTGTTATATAAGTGAGGCCCAACCTATTGTGATAAATCCATTAGTGATGAACGATAATGTTGGGACATAGGTTCATGGCTATCTTGGAATAACTTATATGTTTCATAGGGAAAATGTCTATAAAAAGTGGTCTTTTGGGCTATGTAATTTTAGTGGGTTATCCCTTTGGGGCAATTTGGACAGAGCATTATCAAGAGGGTGAGGTGTATGCGTGTGTATTGGTGTATTTGTACCATATAGTTCCTAATATATATATATATATATATATATTCTTTTTATTATTTTTTATTAATATTATCATGGTTTTTTTGTTTTCAAAGAATGTAATGTCCTCCTTCTATATGTGAAGAGAAAGATTGATTACATAGCCCATAGGTCTGAGGCCAAGGTTCCCAAGAACATGGATCAAAGGCTCAATGCATCCTGATGCCTACATCATCTTATATAGGTAACCAGGCCTACATCATGCCTACATCACCAAATGCCGAAAACATGCCCATGTCACCACCTTCCCGAGTCACTACATGCAACATAAATCCCCCAAGGGGTATGAAGGATTTGAACCCAAATTTTTATATGTATGTAATTGATGTAATTATTCTTATAGATTGAAATTAAATATTTTTAATCTTATTCAATTTGTTTATTAATTTGTAATATGATTTTATTTAATATTAATTATTCATTTTTAATATTTAATATTATTTAATATTTTTGGAATTTATTCATTTTTAAACATTTATTTGTACATAAATATTTAATAAGTTTAATTTTTTTTATGATTGAAGTGTATTTAGTTTCAATTATTTGGGTCTAATACCTTTAACATGTTTAAAAGATATAAAAATAATTAATATAAATGATTTTTTTAAAGATTCACCTCATTTTAGGTATGTGTATACAATTACTTCACTTAAAAATTCAAATTATAAATAATTATTTTCTTTTTAAAATATTATTACCTTGTTTTTAGTTTATATTAAAATTTCTCATTCAATTTTATTAATTAAGTGTTAATATTTTTTAAATTATTGAAATCTATATAAATAATTTTTTTAATTCATTTAATAATATTTTCATCAATTTTTATGTATGTGTTCATAGTTCATGTAATTAATCATAAAATTAATAATTTACTATTTTTTTATATTTCACTATGTATTAATCATAATTTAAATATATATAAAATTTAAATATTCATTTAAATAATTTATATAATTAATAAAACATAACCAAATTTTTATATTTTTTGATTCAATTCATTATTAAATTTTCAATTTATCTCATTTTTTAAAATTATTCATTTAAGATTTTATATAAAATAATAACATTATTTATTTTTATTGTTTTAATAATTAAATTATTTTTAATATATATTAATTTAATAATTGATTATTTCATTTTAAATTGATTTTTTATCATCTCTAAAATGAACATTGCTCATCAAACAAACACATATCATTGATATAATAATTATATAAATTAATATAGGTTTTATCTACTTAAATTTTAGCACATATAATGAAATGTTTTATCAACACAAAATTTTGCATTGATAAAACATATGTTTTTCTGGTTATTAATTTGTTGCTGATAATACTCATATTATTAGCAAATTTTGGAAAGTACTGATAAAACATTTTTGGTCATATAAATACAACACTAAGGATCACATTTCATATCCACATTCATGGTCTCTCACATAAGTCAAACACTTTTTCTACTCCCCCTTATACTTCATCATCAAATCAAACAAATCAAAAACTATGGTAAATTGGTTAATCTCATGCAGCAACTTGTACATTTTTCATTGTGCATCACAAAAAAATTGGTCTTAATAAGATGTTCAGTGTTATTAAATTCCTTACTCCAAGACTCATATGTGATTTATTAAGTTAATTTTTTATGCAACCATTTTATAAAATGATATACTCTTCTGTGAGTATTGTTGAATGTTCCCATTGGAGAGACTAGTTAAATTTCTTCTGTTGTTTAATAAGGACCAATCTATAAATTCCTAATATAAAAACATTATCAATAATTCAAAATAAAATACATTCAACTACATTTTTTAATTTCTATTTCATTTTAATTTTTACAAATTTAAAATACCAAATTGTTATATCATATATAATGATTTAAATCAATAGTGAATTATAATATTATTCTATAGCTTTTTTAACATCAAAAACCATTTTTTAGTCTCCAATAGGATAAATATAACAGGTACTTTCTCTCAATGGGTTGCCCCTACCAGTGGGTTGGGATGTATGGGTACACTCATTCCCCTTTCCATTGCATCTTTATGGATGGTTTTAATTTCTAATTTAAATTTTTTGGATGCTAATGACAACATATTTTTTTTTTGAATGTTAACAGACCATTTACACCAATTTCCCATATCTTATTTTCCATTGGTAGATTTATTTTTTCATGGGACACCCTTTAAGAATTTGTCTCAAATTTTCCATCTTATAGAAGAATATGATAAATCAACCCGAAAATCGGTTGACTATTTCAAATCGTAAATTTCAATTTTCTCACGTGAGGCTGATTGCAGAAAGAATGATCTTATCCAATCATCGAGTATTCAGGTTATTGATAGACATAATAAATATATTTGGATACAAAGGAATTTTTTTTTCAAATCAATTGAGTGGTTATTTGGAGCATCATGGAAATGTTATAAAAATAATTTATGGAAGATATATTAATAGGGATTCAACAGTAGGGAAATAAGCACTTGTATAGTATTTATCTCAATAAGTTCCACAGATTCACATGCAATAATATTTTTTGGGCACATAAAATTCCATTAATTAAAAAAAATTAAAAAAAATTACATTGAAAAAATCCATGTCTTTACATTTTCCCCACTATAGTTCATTTCATCCCCGATAGGATGAACATAGACTTAGGAATGAAATGGGGTTACTAATCAAGAATCTAATCCTGCCACTCCAATGGGCTCTCATGGAGGTTTTTGTACTGCCATCGAATTGTACCAGAGGTATCGAGCGCCCACGGATGACTCGCTCATGTTGATCCTCTATCTCTACTGGAACCTTCGTAAACATCACCCATCATCCAAATCCATCTCACTATGGTTTATGACATGATATGGGTCATGCACATATCCATTCAACTGGGATTCGAGGAAGAGGTCTTGCACCCTCTCCAACTGTTGTGGAAGTTCCAAGTTTTATGCCACCTCAACTATCCTCTAATGTATCCAAAAGTTTCTGATAAAAATCATTGATAACTTACTACATCAAAAAAATCGATGTAGTCCCCATTAAGGAGAGACTCTCAAGAATATGTTGTCCCCCTACTATAACTCCAAAGGACATCGCATCCTGTCAGCATATGACTTCTCTCTACTTTACACAACACACATCCACTCTTATATTATATGTACCTTCTAATTGGTAGTTGATACCAACTTCGATCCCATAAGAGCTGACTCCACTGGTCATATCTAGCATATAGATTATCTACTAGGTTGACCGTAAAAGGCCTCAAATTGTGCCATACCGATGGTGGAGTGGTAACTATTGTTATAAGGAAACACCACTAAGTGCAAGTGATTCTCCCAACAACGGAAAAAATATGGGACGCAAGCACAAAGAATATCCTCTAGTGTCTATATGGTCTGCTCTGTTTGACCACACATCTGTGGATGAAATTCAGTGCTCAAACGTAGCAGAGTCCTGAATTCCACTTGCAATCACTTCCATAACCGAGATATGAAACATGTGTCATGTTCATAAATGATCATTGATGGAACCCCATGAAGTCTCACAATATTCTGTATGTAGAGGTGTGCTAGGCTCTCTGCTGATCCCTTCTATTTATAGGTAGGAAGTGGGCTTACTTGGGGAGTCTGTCAACGATCACCCAGATGGATCACGTCCCCTTGATGTACATGGAATCCCTGTCACAATGTCCCTGGAGATCCCATTCCACGTCCACTCCAGTACCTCTAGTGGTTGTTTTTAGCCTACTGGAAACTGATGGTCGACCTTCACATGCTTACATATGAGGCATCTTGAAAAAGGCATTTCTATAGAATTCTTCATCCCTGGACACCAGTGTTAACACCAGAGCTCCTGGTACATATTCTCTCCACTAGGATGTACCATGAGAGTGGATTTTTTTAATTCCTTCAACACCTCCTCCCATAGAACCACTTGTACCATGATACGTCCTCTAAAAAGGATGATGCACTCCCCTCCTTCAGAAAGTCCACCAGATGCTTGTCTCGAGGATATCTGATCATATCAATCATCTCCATCAACATCCCCATGTTGCGCCTCCCAAACTAACTAATGATGCAGGGGAATGACTGTCATAGACTAGAGGTAAGTAGCACCGTATCTATCCATGATGTATATCTGCAATGCAGCTAACTATTCTTTCACCTCACACAACAAGTGGAGGCCAAACCTCCTACTTAGTGCATCTACTAAAATGTTCCCCATCCCAGTATTATAGGCTATCTTGAAGTCAAAGTCCTGGATGAACTCTAGACAGTGTTGTTGTCACGGGTTCAAGTCCTTTTGAGAGAAGATGTACCTCAGACTCATGTGATCATAGAAGACTTTAAAACGTTCTCCCATAAAATAATGTCACCAAATCATCAGTAAGAAGACCATTGCTATTAACTCAATTTCATGTGTACTATAGTTATGCTCATGTAGTATGAGCAGTTGTGAGCCATAAGAGATCACTACCAGCTCCTACATTTGGAAACACCCAATTCCGGTCCCTGATGCATCATAGAAGACTACATACCACACAACCTATTCTGGTAGCCTCATGATAGGAGAACTCATCAGTCTCTCTCTCAGCTTCTGGAAACACTGATGGAATCCCTCCATCCATACGATGGGTTCCCCATCATTTTCATTGTTGAATAGCGTTCCTCGACACTATAAATTTCTGGCACAAATCTCCAGTAGTATTCGGCCATCCCAAGAAACATCTCCCAACGTTAACACTCCTGTGTGGCTCCTAAGAAAGAATAACCACTCTCATCACTAGATCCACCACAACCCCATCCTTAGAGATATCGTGTTCCAGAAGGTGGACCTCTTTTATCATGAACTTTCAATTAGAGAGTTTACCAAAAATATTGTGACCTCAGAGTTTTTTCCAGACTATCTGAATATGATATGCATGCTCCTCCTATGTCGCGGAGTATATCACGATGTCATCAATGAAGACTACTATAAAGAAATCATGGTATGGATAGAAGATCATGTTCATGAGTCTCATGAACACTGCAGGGGAGTTTCTCATGCTGAATGGCGTAACCAATAATTCATAATGGCCATACCAAGATCGGATGGCCTTCTTTTTCATATCCTCATCTCGTACTCTGAGCTGATGTTAGCCTGATCTGAGGTCTATCTTTGAAAAACAACACGCTCCCTTGAGTTGGTCGAAAAGATCATAAATTCTCGGATGTGTGTACTTTTTCTTTATGGTAACCTGGTTCAATAAATGATTATCCACACATATTCTCAATCTCCCATATACATTTTTTCCAAAAAAAATCAGGGATGCTCATTGATAAACACAAGGTCTTCTGAACGCATATCCTGGTAATTCCTCCAACTATACCCATAACTCAGCAGGAGCCATCCAATATGCTGGTGTAGATATTTGTGTTCTCCTAGGATATAGGTCGATGAAAATGTATATATCTATTCATGGATGTAGTCCTGGGACATCATCTAGGCATACTTCGGCATACTTGTCCTCTACTTCAGGAATGTTCAGACACTCAAAGTCAACTTCCCCGATGGTAAATCTATCCAACTGATGGGTGATCGGCTGCATCCTCCTCTAGGAAAGTTTTTCATGTGCTACAATGGTTACCTTATCGCCAGTGAATGAAAAACTCAACCCATAGATGCGGACGCACCACACTTTGTACCAAATACAGTCGTTATGAGCATGGATTGTGGATAACCAGTCCATACCCATGATGAAGTCATAAGGCCATTATGCCGCTACTAGGATATCATAGTTGAAGCTCGTGCCTCCTAGAATAATCTCACATATATGACACCAGTGTGTAATCATCGAATCTACTCTCATAAGTGTATCTAGACATAACACTCAAGCCAATGGCTCCATTAGAATCTCCGATCTCCAAATGGGGTTCATGGAAATAAAAGAGTGACATGAACCTATGTCTATAAGAACATCATCAACGGTGGAGTGGACACAGATTATATCTCTAATCATCACTGGTGTGTTGTTTTGTTGGCTTTATCTACCTATATCTAAGCTCTCCCCTGTATGCAGGCTCCCTATGGTCAAGGTGGTCCTCTTGTAGGTGGTTGCAAAAGCACCTTGAATCACCGCCCACTGCATAAAGCACGACCTACTCCCCTACCACGCCCGCCACCTTGTATACCTCCCCACTCGAACATCTGCCTCCGCCTTGGTGGTCCCTCAATCGTCATCTGGTCGTTCGTATAGCAGGTTGGGCAGTCATGAGCCATGTGTCCCTCTCTGCCGCAGGTAAAGCACTTTCTGGATTCCTACTGACTCCATCTCGATTACGAGAATCGTACATCCATCCTGGAGTCTTGGGGGATCCCTCTGAAAGACCTTTCCCGATTTGGCCCACACACCTAATTCATAATGCTTGCAGAATACTCTACTGCCTGGGGTCTTCTAGTGGACCCAACTATAGACTTCTGCTCTGTAAAGAAGCCCTCCGCAAACGGGGCCCTCTCTAGCATGTCATCCTGGTTGGGGATAAATATGGTCACCACTGAATCCATGAACTCCATTCTGAGTCGGTTCTCGGAGGCCCGATCCCTGATGAATGGGTCTCTCAACTTATCCGTACAGTAACGAGAAAGCTTCATGAGAATTGTTGAGTACTCGGCCAATGTCATGCTTCTATGATAAAGGTGATGTGACTCCTGAATGCACAGAGAGGGAAACTTCACTGGGAAAAATCCTACCTAAAAACCCTCTTGAAGTAAACCCATGTTAGGGTCACCTCATTGTGAACCAATTTGGTCATGCTCCACCATCTCCCAGCTATTCCATGCAAAATTATCTCCACCATGATCACCATTTGGTCGGGTGGTGTCCTCACTATACGGAAGACCCACGTCACGACCTCTATCCAGTCCTCAGCGACTTGAGGGTCAATCTCAACCCATACCCTAGGAGGTCTCCTCCTCTGAAACATATGTAGGGATCTTAGCCTATGAATTTCATCCACCAGAACTGCCATTAGCATGGGATGACCATCGGGTGGTTGTAGCACTAGCGCACCACCCGAATGGGCCATCTCAACCACTAGCCTTGGACAGACACATGGTCACTGAGAGGGTTGTCCTCAGACATATGGATTATATCTAATCGTCCCCGTTGAGGGATTCTAAGATAAATCAAGATGTGCTATAGCTAGATCATTATACATGTTGATATGACATAATTTCGAAATCACAAAATGATTATTGGACCAGCTTTTTCATACACTAATCCAATAAACAAGACTCATGGATTTAATTTATGTATACGTTGACTGCCGAACCATCCCAAGACTCCCTGAACCTGAAGGACAGACTCGCACCACTCAACAATATTGCTTTAAAACAAAAACAAAGACTCGCAGTTTCTGAGGTAGAACAGATCACCACTGATACATCTTTGTCATTACTGTTGTACCTCTCAAACCCCTCGAGGTTTAATTTTCATGATCACAATCACCCTCTTATGTTTCTAACATTGTTTCAAGTGTTTTTTTTGATAGGAATCAAATCAGGTGGCCAAGGAATTGGGCCAAGATAGAAAGCTGGCAAATGGTCTGAAATCCAGACCACCGGCCAGCCGGTGGCACACCACCGGCCAGCCGGTGGCATCTGCTCTCAAGAAGGAGCCACTGCCTTACCACCGGCCAACCGGTGGCCTCAGCACCGGTCGACCTGTGGCACCCAGCTCAAATAGTGTTTGCTACTGTCTTGCCACCGGTCGACCGGTGGCTCTGCACCGGTCGACCGGTAGAGCCTGGATCAAGACTCCTCCTCTCTACCAAGGCACCAGCCAGCCGGTGGAGATGTACCGGTCAGCCGGTGGCCCCTGGACAAGAATCCTATGCCTTTTTGCACACACCGGCCAGCCGGTGGGACTGTACCGGCCAGCCGGTGGATCCAGTCAAACTAGCCGTTGGGCTTTTGACCAGCCTGTCCACTTGGCTCCCAACGGCTCTCTAAGCCTCTCCAACGGCTCCGAAGCCTCCCCAAGGGTTCCTAGCCTATAAATAAAGGCCAAGGAAGCCCCGGAAATCTACCGGATCATATACGAAGCCAACGGACATATTTTGGATCAATTGGCCAACCTCCGGCGGACTTCCTCAAAGGAACCCACCTAGCTCCAACAACTTCCACATCCAAGGAGCTCCTTCAAAGAAGCTTGGAAGCGGCCTTCAACATCTCCATCCAATCAAAGGCGCCCAAGTCTTCCCAAATACGGGTTTTATTGTTTTATTTACTTTGAGCTTAAAATTGGGTTTGTGCCTACAAACCCCAACCCTTTTCTCAACCTCCCTTTCTTTGGGTTCTCACACCACCACTAAGGTGTGAAGAGGTTGTCAAGCCTTACCTTGTAAAAAGGCTTGAGATCGGTGAGCTAGTCTTCACCCGTAAAAAGACTAGTGGGTTATTGCTTAACCATTAAAAGCATTGGGTTCTTGCTCAACCAATAAAAGCAAGCTGTAATAGGTCCTAGTGCTACCTCAAAGCCTAGTGGGTTTCTTGCTAAAACCATTGAAAAGCAAGCGGTAGGAATCTCTCAACGGTTGAGTTGGGAGCGGAGACGTAGGCCGGGTTTTGGCCGAACTCCGTTATCAATTTGTGTGTCTTGCCTCTTTATTTCCGCTGCATTTTTACTTTGATTTTTAATTTGTGAATCAATTTTTTAAAAGGCAATTCACCCCCCCTCTTGCCATCTTTTCCCTCCTCGGGTGTTTCTTCCGGCCCAACAATTGGTATCAGAGGTAACTTTGAATAAATCCCTAACCCGGTTTCAAATTTAAGATCCATTTAGATGGAATCAACTTCTTTCGCCCCCGAGGGCTACTCATTGGGTCGGGCTCCATTTTTTGATGGGACCGACTATAATTATTGGAAAACCCGCATGACCACCTTTTTGAGAAGTATAGGATATCCCATTTTTAAAATAGTCATGCAAGGTTACACTCTCTCTTCCCCCGACGAATCCAAATGGACCCCCGCCGATATTAAAAATTTTGAGCTTGATGGCAAAGCCATGAATGCTCTTCATTGCGGGTTAGATAGAAATGAATTTAATCGTGTATCCACTTGCACCTCCGCACATGAAATTTGGAAGCTTTTAGAAGTGACCCATGAAGGCACGAATAAAGTCAAGGATACTAGATTAGATATGTATAGACAGGATTTTGAATCTTTTTCAATGCATCCAAATGAGTCTATTTCTGAAATGTTTACACGATTTACTGACGTGTGCAATGGGAGAAAGTCCCTTGGTGATGATGTTTCAGCTGAAACTATGGTGAAGAAGATCCTATGGATCCTACCAAGCAAATGGGCACCGAAGGTCACGGCGATTCAAGAAGCAAAAGACATCAAAAATATGCCGGTAGAGGAGCTCATCGGATCTCTCATGACGTACGAGATCACCATGAGGAGGCAAGCACAAAAGGAGGGCACCCCTATCAAAACTCCAAAGAACATTGCCCTCAAGGTACAAAAAGAAGTAAGCTCCTCCTCATCCTCATCTTCCTCATCTACTTCATCTTCAAGCGGCGATTCGGAAATGGAGAATCTCGCCCGCCAAATGCATAAATTTATGAAGAAGCACAAGAAGAAGAAGCAATCCCGCAAGCACCGAAAGCAAGAACCCACCGCAAGATCCGAGCCCAAGGTGAAATGCTACGGGTGCGGCGAAAAGGGCCATTACAAGCCCGATTGCCCACTCAACAAGAAACGGGCCACGCACAAGGAGAAAGGAAAGAAAAAGGTCCTCAAGGCCACATGGAGTGACACCTCCTCATCCTCCTCCTCCTCCTCGAGCGACCAAGGCACAAAATGCCTAATGGCATGTAATGAGGTAACATCTTCCGACTCCTCCTCTTCTTGCTCTTCAAATTCAAATTCTTTGAATCATTTGTCTTATGAGGATCTCCAATTTGCTAGAGACCAACTTGAAAATGGTTTTCACGAAATTTCTTCAAAATTTGTTTCTTTAAAAAAGTCTTTCAAAAAACTCTCTTCCGAAAAAGAACAACTTCTCAAAGAGAAGGAAGAGTTGACCCTTAAAATCCAAAATTTTCCAAATGTTGATTCCATGGAATCAACCATCAAAGACCTAAGAGAGACCCTAGCCAAGTTCACCCAAGGTGAACAAAATTTGAAAAATATACTTGGTTCCCAACGTATATCCCGAACCACCAATGGACTTGGCTATACCAACCGAGCCTCCTCCTCCCATGCTCAAACTGTTTTTGTAAGGGGGAGCTCCGATTACAAATTTTGTAATTATTGCAAGAAAACCGGGCATCTCATTTATGAGTGTAATTGTAAAAACGCCCGGTATGGCCAACCCAAGTCTATTTTCTATAGTGATGAGTTTTATAGGAGAAGACCCGCCATGAGACAAGTTTGGATTGAAAAATCCCTCCTTGCGAGTCTCTCCGGGCCTAAAATTGTTTCTTTTCAAAATCCCACTCCCCGGTGATTAGTTCTTTTTATTTAGGGGGAGAACTTTCTCATTTTTGATTCAAAATCTCAAAATTCAAAAATTTCATTTGGTTTCAAATTTCAATTTTCAATTCTTTTTAAAATTCAATTTAGAATTTTCAATTTTCAATTAGTTTCCAACAGTTGGTATCGAATTGGTTTTTGATTCAAAACTTTCAATTCAAACTGTTATTCATTTTTTGTTTCAAATCATTCAATTTCCAAAATTTCAATTGATTTTCAAATATCATCCCTTGTTTTTCAAAATTTCCCTCAATCAAGTTTTATGCCCCATTCTATTTTGATAATCACAAAGGGGGAGAATTTTCTTGATTGATTGGGGGAGAATGGGAGAATCCTTTTTCATCATGCTTTGCATTTCCTTTTAATTTCATTTTTACTTTAATTGTTTTGGTGATTGTGATCATCAAAATAGGGGGAGATTGTTGTACCTCTCAAACCCCTCGAGGTTTAATTTTCATGATCACAATCACCCTCTTATGTTTCTAACATTGTTTCAAGTGTTTTTTTTGATAGGAATCAAATCAGGTGGCCAAGGAATTGGGCCAAGATAGAAAGCTGGCAAATGGTCTGAAATCCAGACCACCGGCCAGCCGGTGGCACACCACCGGCCAGCCGGTGGCATCTGCTCTCAAGAAGGAGCCACTGCCTTACCACCGGCCAACCGGTGGCCTCAGCACCGGTCGACCTGTGGCACCCAGCTCAAATAGTGTTTGCTACTGTCTTGCCACCGGTCGACCGGTGGCTCTGCACCGGTCGACCGGTAGAGCCTGGATCAAGACTCCTCCTCTCTACCAAGGCACCGGCCAGCCGGTGGAGATGTACCGGTCAGCCGGTGGCCCCTGGACAAGAATCCTATGCCTTTTTGCACACACCGGCCAGCCGGTGGGACTGTACCGGCCAGCCGGTGGATCCAGTCAAACTAGCCGTTGGGCTTTTGACCAGCCTGTCCACTTGGCTCCCAACGGCTCTCTAAGCCTCTCCAACGGCTCCGAAGCCTCCCCAAGGGTTCCTAGCCTATAAATAAAGGCCAAGGAAGCCCCGGAAATCTACCGGATCATATACGAAGCCAACGGACATATTTTGGATCAATTGGCCAACCTCCGGCGGACTTCCTCAAAGGAACCCACCTAGCTCCAACAACTTCCACATCCAAGGAGCTCCTTCAAAGAAGCTTGGAAGCGGCCTTCAACATCTCCATCCAATCAAAGGCGCCCAAGTCTTCCCAAATACGGGTTTTATTGTTTTATTTACTTTGAGCTTAAAATTGGGTTTGTGCCTACAAACCCCAACCCTTTTCTCAACCTCCCTTTCTTTGGGTTCTCACACCACCACTAAGGTGTGAAGAGGTTGTCAAGCCTTACCTTGTAAAAAGGCTTGAGATCGGTGAGCTAGTCTTCACCCGTAAAAAGACTAGTGGGTTATTGCTTAACCATTAAAAGCATTGGGTTCTTGCTCAACCAATAAAAGCAAGCTGTAATAGGTCCTAGTGCTACCTCAAAGCCTAGTGGGTTTCTTGCTAAAACCATTGAAAAGCAAGCGGTAGGAATCTCTCAACGGTTGAGTTGGGAGCGGAGACGTAGGCCGGGTTTTGGCCGAACTCCGTTATCAATTTGTGTGTCTTGCCTCTTTATTTCCGCTGCATTTTTACTTTGATTTTTAATTTGTGAATCAATTTTTTAAAAGGCAATTCACCCCCCCTCTTGCCATCTTTTCCCTCCTCGGGTGTTTCTTCCGGCCCAACAATTACCCGTCCCCTGGGGCACATGTTGTGACTACACCAGGCCCGCCAATAATAGGGTTGGAGCTCGCCATAAGGACTGAAATGATGTATCCGAAAAATGGGTAGTCATTGCCTTTAAACCGTTACAATCTCAAAGAGTATAACACAACAATAGACAACCACAATGTCTGAAACAAAAAAAAAAGAAATTGTGAAGTAAATTTCAGTAGTAATGAGTGATGAAATTAAAGCGGGCCCGGAATACAAGCCCGACTGGAAAAATTACACGTACAACTGTAAAATTTCAAAACAACTGAAAAGTGAATGGTTGATGATAGATCATCCACCACGAATCCTTCCTGATTGGTAGGTACAGGTCACGGTCTACAGTCCCTAAATTGATTATTCATGCTCTAATTTACCAAAGAGATAAATGTAGTATGGTACTTGTTGTTTAGAATGGGTTATCGAATTCTTATATACCAAAGATGTAACCAACAGACACATACATTCTATGGATTGATTTTATCTATGAAGTGGCCAACATGGGTTGATTTAAGATTATTTTAGAGGATCACTAACATATTTACGTTAATTCAAATTAAGGTAATGAGTTGATCCTAGGTTATTTCTCATGGAGGATTGGATGAATTCATTTTTAAATGATTTCAATTTCTTATATTTTAGATGGGTTCATTTAATAATATCAAACAACATCATCACTTACCGGTTTAATACCTACACCCTTTAATATTAATCACCTATACCTAAGAAGGATCAATGTTTTTAGCACATCAAGGTACTGGTTCGTATTAGCTCTTAAAGTGTGTGTCCATAAATTCAACAAAGACGATGGAGTTTAAAAATCATAAAATAGAAATTTCAATTGAAGAAGTGATTGGAAATTAATGGTTTGACAAATAAAATCCAATATAACTCCTTGATACTCCATTAGATCAATCCATTAGTGGTTGATCCCTCCATTGATTATATGGTTTCATTGAAAGCAGGAAGTAGATTCATGAGGGAGGAATTGAAGAAATACAGAAAACAATAAAAAGGAAATGATCACCCCACCATTGTCTGAAACATTGCACAAAGTTTGGTATGAATAAATTAACACCATGAGGAAAATGTATCAAAGTGGTATTGAGAAGAAAACAAAAATAAGAGAATATGAATTTTTTTAAGAAACATGGATGAATTAAAACAACTTAGATGTAGAAGACAAATTTGAGACATCAAAATCGCAGCATAACATTAAAATGAAAGAATGCTCAAAATATCATAAATTCCGCCACCACCACTGAATTAAATAGAAATTTTGGGATCCTAGGGTAGATCCTCCATCAGTAAAAAAGTTCCCACTTGAGTATGAAAGTCCATGGTTGGTGGAAATTAAGGGAGATGAGACTATTCCACCGTTGACCCGAGGTGGTATCCAGCTTGCTTCCAACGAACAGATTCGCCTGTAAGTCCATCTAGATTGCAGACTTGGAGTGGGCCAGTAAAGACATAAATGAATCTCCAGATGTAGCCTAAACTTTTTTAATGTTTCTGCAAAAAATATTTTATGGTTGACAAGATATGTGTAATATAGTGGGCTATTTTTTTGGGCCGCAGAATCTGGCCCAGAATTTTATCTTCAACATGGGACGACTAAATAACAACAATGTAGGCTGAATTGGAACTGGATCCTGAATAAATATTTTTTCCCATTTATTTCTTCTATAATACAATGAAATTTGGGCTTCATTGGGTTTTTATTGTGTGTCCCAAATTTAATCAGTTGGTCGGTGTCCAATCATCCTTCTCCAGATTTCTTTCTTTCATCACCACATATCTCCATCATCATTTATTAATCATTCATTGATCCCTGAATGAAAAACGTTCATATTTAAGTGTAGATACCGTTACCAAAAAAAATTAAAATATGGATAATAATAATCCTTAATAACACATGAATTTTTGGGCCTAAATTGGTGTACATTAGGCATGAAGTGGACACATGAATAGAATGGTTGGTCAAAATTAAAATCCACTAACTCAGGCCCATGTTATCAAAAATTAACATTTAATTCCATTAAAATGTAAATAAAATATGTAATTTTATTGTCTAATTAGTTAAGTCACGCCAAAAGGACATGCTACGAACACTAACAAGTCAAAGCTCCCTCTACATCAATAATTGTTGTATTTAATATGCCCAAAACACAACAAGGTGCCAGCGAAGCCCATGCAGGGGTGAGTATAAAGATATCTAGTAGGGACCCTAACACCCCTGTAGGCCTCCTAGAGATACAAAATGTAAAAACGACAAATCATGATGCAAAAGTAAATAACACAAGTCTGCTTAAATATGGTATCACTTTAGGACAAGGACTAAAGGGTTATCACATAATCAAACTCCATGGCTTCTGGAGAACTTTTCATCTATCAAGTACAGTGGGCCCTCCAAGTCACACATAGTTGCATCCCACTAACCATGAACTGCTGTGGTACCCATCCCTGATGGGTACCATGGGAATTCGGGGTTACATAGATCGACATCCCACCTTAGTCGTACTATGGTACCCTTCCTATTGAGTATCGTGGGATTTCCATTTCAAACATAGTGTCTCCCCATGGTGGGCCTGCTGGGTCACATAGATCCACATCCCCCTAGACTAATCATCAAGTAGTCTTTAGGTCTCATCCAACAGCAGGGTTTCATATGTAGTATGCTGGGAGAACCGCTTCTCATGAAACACTCTGCATCATGATATTATTGGAAGATACCACAATGTATCCCCGAATATCAGTCATCTCAAAACTGTCACAAATCCTCAAACGGCTCATCAATCAGATGCATGATTTGTGAGATACATCACTACTAAAAAAAGGTCATTAGCGACCGCCATTGGCGGTCACTATAGGTGGCCGAAATGCCGGCCTTAAGCGGCCGCCAATGGTGGTCGCTAAACTGGGAAAAAAAAATTTAAACACAAATTCTTACCAAAATAAATATAAATATAAATATATATATTTATTAAATAATATATATATATATATATTAATGAAAATATTTATATATATACTATTAAATAAAATATTTTTCATTTTTTTAATGAAATGTACGAAATGTGTTTTTTTCTTCACGGTGCAAAATCAGAGATAAAATAAGGTAACTGTCATAAAAAACGGAAATAAATTACAAACAGCTTAAACATCAAAATCTTCATAAACGATAAACGTGCTTCAACGATCCGAGTTGGTCTATCTATTTCAATCTTCTGCTTCAAACCCTACAATAAAACTAAAAAACAAAACAAACGTAAATTGAACATAAATATTCAGTTATTATATACATATTATAAAATTAAATCATACTTCAAATCATGGTTCTATAATAATTTAAAACCCCCAATTTATAAAATGCTATTATTTCAGGTCATTCGGAACACGTTTGCTCCAAATTTGACCGTCTCACGCCGTTTTTGGTGTTTTATTACACATGAAATGCGTTTATAGTCACCGCGGTCAAAAGACACCTCTGATTGACATGCCGTCTACCTGAACAATTCAAAAATCACACAATTCATGTTCTCCTACGGTTTCATGGCATTCCGAGGTTGTTCGGGTGGTTTTGACCCCCCCCCCCCCCCCACGCGCAATTTTAGCGCGCACGGTGCTGCAGAAAACGACACAGTCGGTCGTACCGCACACACCGCACATCTAATGGGTGATCCGTCTCCATTTACAAGTCAAAAAAAATATTCCTAATGTTTTTGTGTGGTTTCAGGTCATTCGGAGCACGTTTGATCCGAATTCGACCGTCTCACTCCGTTTTTTGTGTTTTATGACACCAGAAACGCGTTTTCGGTCCCCGTGGACAAACAACACCTCCGATTGACGTGTCATCTACCCGACCATTTCAAAAATCACACAACGGCTATTGTCGTATGGTTTCATGGCATTTTGAGGTCGTTCGGGTGGTTTTGAACCCCCAACGCGCCGGTTTAGCTCGCGCAGAGCTGCTGAAAACGATGCATTCTGATGTACCGCGTTCACCGCAAGTCCGATGGGCACACCGTCTCATCCTACACGTCACAAATAATATTCATAATGTTTTCGTGTGGTTTCAGGTCATTCGGAGCACGTTTTATCCAAATTCGACCGTCTCATGCCATTTTTTGGTGTTTTATGACACCGAAAACACGTTTCCGATCACCGCGGTCAAACGGCACCTCTGATTGACGTTCCCTCTACCCGACCATTTCAAAAATA
The DNA here is from genome assembly GCA_963277665.1 of Viscum album. Classification (NCBI taxonomy): domain Eukaryota; kingdom Viridiplantae; phylum Streptophyta; class Magnoliopsida; order Santalales; family Viscaceae; genus Viscum; species Viscum album. Next base: position 695,999,660 of record OY728152.1, read on the forward strand.
ACACAACGGATATTTTCGTACGGTTTCATGGCATTCTGAGGTCGTTCGGGTGGTTTTGACCCCCCAATGCGCCGGTTTAGCGAGTGCGAAGTTGCTGAAAACGACGCATTCGGCCGTACCGCGCGCATCGTAAGTCCGATGGGTGATCCGTCTCCTCTTACACATAAGGAATAATATTCCTAATGTTTTTGAGTGGTTTTAGGTCATTCGGAGCACGTTTTCTAGAATTCGACCGTGTCACGCCGTTTTTGGTGTTTTGTGACACCAGAAACGCTTTTCTGGTCACCACGGTCAAACGACACCTCCAATTGACGTTCCGTCTACACTACCACATCAAAAATCACACAACAGCTGTTGTTGTACGGTTTCATGGAATTCAGAGGTCGTTCGGGTGGTTTTGACCCCCCACATGACGTTTTAGCGCGCGCAGAGTTGCTGAAAACGACGCAGTCGGCCGTATCTCGTGCGTCGCATGTTCGATGGGCACCTTTTCTCCTCCTACACGTCACGAATAATATTCCTATTGTTTTCGTGTGGTTTCAGGTCATTAGGAGCACGTTTGCTCCGAATTCGACAGTCTCACGCCGTTTTTGGTGTTTTGTGACACAAAATACGCGTTTCTGGTCACCGTGGTCAAACGACAACTCCGATTGACATGCCGTCTGCTCGACCACACCAAAATTCACTCACCCTTTGATTTTGTCTGATTTCAGGCCATTCAGACCTCGTTCGGCAAATTTGGTCCCCCTACGCGTGTTTATCAAGCGCATGCCACACTTAAAGAATGCATAATGAGCCATACCGTGTAGACCGCACATCCGATTGATGTACCGTCTGCCCATACACATCAAAAATAATAATTATATTGTTTTCCGATGATTTCAGGTCAATTCGATGTCATCCGTTATTACTTTGACCATTAGACTCCCGTTTTGGTCGTTTATGACACCAGGACGGCGTTCCCGGTCACCGCGGGCACACAGCACGTCCGATTGACATGTCGTATACTCGACCACATCACAATTCACAAACCCTTTGATTTCGTCTGACTTCTGGCCATTCGGACCTCGTTCATTATGGTTGGACCCCCCACGCGCGTTTATCAAGCGCACACAACACTTAAAGAATGCATAATGATCCCTACCCCGCTGACAACACATCCAATTGATGTGACGTCTACGAGTACACGTCACGAATAATAATTAGATTATTTTCATGTGATTTCAGGTCAATCCGATGTCGTCCTCTATGACTTTGACCATTAGACGCCCGTTTTGGCCGTTTATGACACCAGAACGGCGTTCCCGGTCACCGCGGGCACACGACACGTCCGATTGACGTGTCGTCTACTCTACAACATCAAATTTCACCCACCCTTTGATTTTGTTTGATTTCAGGCCATTCGGACCTCATTCAGACCGTTTGGACCCCCCCCCCCCACGCGTTTATCAAGCCCGCACGACACATAAAGAATGCATAATGAGCCCTACCACGCAGAACGCATGACCGATTAACATTCCATACGCGTGTACACGTCACGAATAATAATTAGATTGTTTTCCTGTTATTTTAGGTCAATCCGATGTCGTCTGCTATGCCTTTGACCATTAGACGCCCGTTTTGGCCGTTTGTGACACCAGAAAGACATTCCCGGTCACCGCGGGCACACGGAACGTCCGATTGACATGTTGTCTGCTCGACCACATCACAATTCACTTACCCTTTGATGTCGTCTAATTTCAGGCCATTCGGACCTTGTTCGGCCCGTTTGGACCCCCCCACGGGTGTTTATCTAGCGCGCGCAACACTTAATGCATGCATAATGAACCCTACCTCGCAGACCGCACGTCCGATTGATGTTCCGTCTACACATACACGTCCCGAATAATAATTCGATTTTTTTCCTATGATTTTAGGTCAATCCGATATCGTCTGCTTTGACATTGACCGTTAGACGCCCGTTTTGGCCGTTTATGACAACAGAACGGCGTTCCCGGTCATCGCAGGCACACGACACGTTCGATTGATGTGTCGACTACTCGACCACATAACAATTCACTCACCCTTTGATGTCGTCTGATTTCAGGCCATTCAGACCTCATTCGCCCCGTTCTGGACCCCCCCACACGCGGTTATCAAGCACGCGAAACACTTAAAGAATGCATAATGAGCCCTACACTGCAGACCGCACATCTGATTGATGTGCCTTCTGCGCGTACACATCACGAATAATAATTAGATTGTTTTCCTGTGATTTCAGGTTAATCTGATGTCGTCCTCTATGACTTTGACCGTTAGATGCCCGTTTTGGCCGTTTATGACACCAGAAAGGAATTCCGAGTCACATCCGGCACACGTCACATCCGATTGACATTCCGTCTACTCGAAAAAATCAAAATTCACTCACCCTTTGATGTCGTCTGATTTCAGGCCATTCAAACCTCGTTCGGCCTGTTTGGACCCCCCCCCCCCCACGCGCGTTTATCAAGCGCGCACAACACTTAAAGAATGCACAATGAGCCCTACCGTGCAGAACACAGGTCTGATTGAGGTGTCGTTAGCGATTACACGTCCCGAATAATAATTAGATTGTTTTCATGTGATTTCAGGTCAATACGATGTCATATGCAATGACATTGACCGTTAGACGTCCGTTTTGGCCGTTTGTGACACCAGAACGGCGTTCCCGGTCACCGCGGGCACATGGCACGTCCGATTGACGTTCTGTATTCTCGACCACATCACAATTCACTCACCCTTTTATTTAGTCTGATTTTAGGCCATTCGGACCTCGTTCGGCCCGTTTGGACCCCCCCCCCCCCCACGCGCATTTATCAAGCGCACACAACACTTAAAGAATGCATAATGAGCCCTACCGCATACACGGCACATCCTATTGATATGCAGTCTAGGCGCACATGTTACGAATAATAATTATATTGTTTTCCTGTGATTTCAGGTCAATCCGATGTCGTCCGCTATGACTTTATCTGTTAGATGCCCGTTTTGGCCGTTTATGAAACCAAAACGGTGTTCCCGGTCACCGCAGGCACACGGCACGTCTGATTGATGTGCCGTCTATTCAGACACATCCCAATTCACTCATCCTTCGATGTCGTCTGATTTCAGGCCATTCAGACCTCGTTCGGCCCATTTGGACCCCCCCACGCGCGTTTATCAAGCGCGCACAACACTTAACGAATGCATAATGAGCCCTACCGCGCAGACCGCATGTCCGATTTACATTTCGTCTAAACGTACACGTCATGAATAATAATAAGATTGTTTTCCTGTGATTTCAGGTCAATCCGATGTCGTCTGCTATGTCTTTGACCGTTAGACGCCCGTTTTGGCCATTTGTGACACCAGAACGGCGTTCCCGGTCAACGCGGGCACACGGCACGTCCGATTTACGTGTCGTCTGCTCGACCACATAACAATTCACTTACCCTTTTATGTCGTCTTATTGTAGGAAATTCGGACCCCGTTCGGCCCGTTTGGACCCCCCCACGCGCGTTTATCAAGCGTGCACAACACTTAAAGAATGCATAATGAGACCTACAACGCAGACCGCACGTCCGATTGATGTTCTATCTGCGCGTACACGTCATGAATAATAATTAAATTGTTTTCCTGTGATTTTAGGTAAATCTGTTGTCGTCCTCTATGACTTTGACCGTTAGAGGCCCGTTTTGGACGTTTATGACACAGGAACGGCACTCCTGGTCAACGTGGGCACATGGAACATCCGATTGATGTGTCGTCTACTCGAAAACATCAAAATTCACTCACCCTTTGACGTCGTCTGATTTCGGGCCATTCGGACCTTGTTCGGCCTGTTTGGACCCCCCACGCGCATTTATCAAGCGCGCGTAACACTTAAAGAATGCATAATGAGCCCTACCGCGTAGACCGCATGTCTGATTGACTTGTCGTCTACGTGTACACATCATGAATAATAATTAGATTGTTTTCCTGTGATTTCAGGTCAATCCGATGTCGTTCTCTATGACTTTGACCGTTAGACGCCCATTTTAGCCTTTTGTGACACCTGAATGGCGTTCCCGGTCACCGCAGGAACATGGAATGTCTGGTTGACGTGTCGTCTACTCAAACACCTCAAAATTCAGTCACCCTTTGATGTCATCTGATTTCAGGCCATTCAGACCTCGTTCGCACAGTTTGCACCCCCCCCCCCACGTGCGTTTACCAAGCGCACACAACACTTAAAGAATGCATAATGAGCCCTACCGTGCAGACCGCACATCCGATTGACGTGTCGTCTGCACATACACATCACGAATAATAATTATATTGTTTTCCTGTGAATTCAGGTCAATATGATGTCGTCTGCAGTGACTTTGACCGATAGAACGCCCGTTTTGGCCGTTTATGACACCAGAACGGTGTTCCTGGTCACCGCGGGCACACGGCACATCTGATTGACGTGTCATCTACTCGAACACATCACAATTCACTCACCCTTTGATGTAGTCTGATTTCAGGCCATTCGGACCTCGTTCGGCCCATTTGAACCCCCCCCCCCCACCGTTTATTAAGCGCACACAACACTTAAAGAATGCATAATTAGCCCTACCCCGCAGACTGCACGTCCGATTAACGTGCCGACTGCACGTACACATCACGAATAATAATTAGATTGTTTTCCGGAGTGTGGGGAAGGCTGTACGGGGTGCAGGAGGGCTGTCCGAGGTGTGGGGGGCTGTCCGGAGTGCGGGAGGGCTGTCCAGGGTGCGGGGAGGGCTGTACAGAGTGCGGGAAAGGCTGTCCAGGGTGCGGGAGGGCTGTCTGGGGTGCAGGAGGGCGGTCTGGGGTGCGGGAGGGCTGTTCGGGGTGAGGGGAGGCTTTCCGGGGTGCGGGAAGGACTGTACGGAGTGCAGGGGGCCTGTCGGGGGTGTGGGAGGGCTGTCCGGAGTGTGAGAGAGAGATGTACGGGGTGCGGGGAGGGTTGTTCGGGGTGCGGGAGGGATGTCTGGAGTGCAGGGAGTGCTGTCCGGAGTGCGGGGAAGGCTGGCCGGGGTGCGGGAGGGTTGTCCGAGGTGCGGGGAGGGCTGTCCGGAGTGTGGGGAGTGCTTTCCGGGTTATTTCAGGGACTACAAATAGTAAACTCATCTCATTCATCAAAAAAAGTTTAATGATTTATATTAGGAACCACGTATTTTTTTCAAAAATATTACAGAACACGCAATTTTAAAAATAAAATTACATGAACAATAAATATCCAAATAAATGATCAGTTTCATGGTTACACTCAATTCCTGCACACAAACATTTCATGTGGGAAAGACACACATGATACCCTCAAATCACAAAACAAACTCATTCGAAACCCAACATAAATATCAATAACAATCCTACCATTAAAATCAGAAACACACCTCATTAATATGATGCGTCATGCGTGTTCATCGCTGACCTCTATCTGGTGGGACAGGGGCCTACAACAAATAAATATTATGAATATTTTTATAAAAAAAATAAATTTAATTAAATAAATAATTATATTATAAACCTACGTTGTGTGATCCCCTGCACCGTCACCTGAACGCACATATTCCCACTGTGCTCTAACCTCGGAAGAGGGCGGCCGGAGGGAAGCCAAAGGGTGTATGGAGGGCGGAGTGCGGCCGGAGGGGAGGGCTTCTGGACTGCCGAAGGTGGGTGGAGTGAGGGCCGAGGTTAGAGGGAGGCCGTAGGGAGGCTGCAAGGTGGAGGGCGACCAGAGTCGGAGGGCGGAGGCCGACCGGAGGAGGGCGGGGGCCGGCGGAGGGCGACCAGAGTGCAGCCGGAGCACGTCCAGAGGGTAGAGGGCGGCCGGAGAGCTGCCGGAGGGTGGCCGGAGGGCGGCCGGCAGAGGGCGGGGCCGGCGTAGGGGCGGGGCCGGTGGAGGGCGGCTAGCCGAAGGGTGGGGCGGTAGAGGGCGGGGCGAAGGGGAGGGCGTGGCGATGAGGAGGACGTGGGCGATGGGGGGCGCGGCGACGAGGAGGGCGCGGCGACGGGGAGGGCGCGGAGACGGGGAGGGTGAAGGCGACTGGGGGGGGGGGGTGATGGGGGAGGGCGCGATGATGGGGAGGGCGTGAGCGACAGGGAGGGGGGGAGGGGGGGGGGCGCTTCGCGAGGAGGGAGGGGGGGGAGGGGGTGCTAATGCCCCATGTCTTTATGGAATTGTAGCGACCGCCATTGGCGGTCGCTATTGGTTACACATAGCGACCACCAATGGTGGTCCCTATAGGTTAAGGGGCTCAAAAGCCCGTTTTCCAGTAGTGCATGCATTTTTGTGCTGAGGTCCTGGATGGATTCAAATTCGTCCTAATCTGGACGTGACCCAAAATTCTACAAAACTCTATTGGAGTGTCTAAAAAATAGTAGACATTTCCTAAGGATGTTGAAAACATAGATAGTTCATCAAACAGATGTCCGGTTTATAAGCTTGGAATCATTTTGTGAAACAAGACGGTATAGAGTCAGAGTCTGATCTGCTTCAGTCAGACCGACCTTGATCGACCTGGGCAACCTAACCCGACTCAGGTCCAAACTGACCTGGGTCAACCCAATTCGTTGGGCTTGGCCTGACCCAGATGGGCCAAGGGTCAGGCCTCTGTGCTATGGTTTGGCCCGCTGGTCTTCTGAGCCGACCCAGCGGTGCCACCCACCTAGTGGTGTGGGCCACCAGATTCACCCAATCGTGGTGTATCCAGGTTGGGATGGTGTGGTGTAGAGACACATCAGATGGTCATCCAGCGGAGGATGACCCAACGCAGAACCACCTAGCGTCACTGGTCCTCTGCTCCATGACCTTGCGCTGGGCACGCTGCAGGCGCGCACCCCGTCCCTCGGTCGTCGGACCAACCGACAACCTCAGCTCCTTCCAAGGCTAGTGCATTCCACGACCCTGCATCCACGTGGGTGTGCCAACGGGGACACTCCCCTCCTCTACTTAATCGGACTTCTGGTCATGCACAAGGACCATTTCCCTACATCGTCTATTCCAGTTGGATCCAGGGTTCATGTCCTTCGCTATGGTAGGACCTGATTCAGCTTGTCGCCACCTTCAATTTTGGCAATCAAAATAAACATGAAAGTTGAGGAGCTCAAGCCTTGTACATTTAATCCTGCTTCATCCTCATTATATATAATTCTACGGGAGTTTTGTGGGAATGTTCAACTGGATTTCATTCCATGATTTCAAGCACGATAAATAAACACACCCTTCCTCAAATAGATATAAATTAATGGATCATCTTGTTAATGAGTTGACCTGTTTTAATCATTTTATAAGGATAATGGGGAAAAAAATCAATCAACATAAAACCCTACCTCAAAATGTTGGAGAGTGCTTGTGGTTGAGGGAGTCTTGTTGATTTCCATCCCCACAACATGCTTCACCCACTACTGCTCGAATAAAAAACACTTGATTTGGGGTTCGGTGTTGCAAGTAACATCCCACTGGGATCAATTCCTTCCCATAAGGGCACTTCTTTACGACACTCCTACAACACTTATTTTCTTGGAAAACCCTATCTGATATCCCTCTCCATGATTTAAATTTATAGTAGAAGCGGTGGTTATGTAAAGACATGTGGAATTAATGGGGGCTCATATATTTTGAACCTTCCTAATTTGCCAATGATGTCATTACTTAGGATTTGGAATGTAAATCCATTCATTGGCCTGACTCACAGTGGGTCCCACACTCCTCTTGTCCATTAGTGGAAAATACAGAAATTAAAATAATAAAATTATTTCATTTCATTTATTTTAAATGTCACAAATCATAACTTCTTCTCGGGAACAAATATGGTCAATGAATTGTCTCCCTTAAGCGAATCCCAGCTCTGCAGATTCAGTGGTGCCCTTAGATATTAAATCTGAGCACAGATTCATAAGTTAGAAAAATATGGTTACTAATTTAATGAATGTACCTTAATAACGTTTTGAAATTAATTTCGGGAATACCATACCTCTAATTCATGAACCTTATATTTTTCAGACTCGTAAAATTCTATTAATTAAAATAAATTACATGGGAAAATATGGGTATTTACAGTTTTATAATGCCAACCATGTATCCTTTTGTTATATATTTTATCTAATATACTTTTTTCCCATGATGGATAATGAAAATTTTTTACTTTTTTGTTTATGGGAAAATCGTAATCATTTATGTTGGAAGACATAAATAAAGACCATGTGGTAATGATAATATTTGGGGGCACTCATCAAATGGAAAATTGTGTGATATTGGACACTCCTTTAGAAAAATTATTTTTTAACATTTATTTTTATTATTGATGGGAATCATATAATTTTACTTATTATATATTCATTAGATTCCAATTTTATCATCCCTTAACCTTTTGAATGTTGTACATTGATGGATTCACGATGAGAGATTATGAGAATATACCCTCCTATAGTAATTTTTCATATCTATGTTTAATTGGATATAGTTATTTGTCGGTGTATATAATGTTCCTTAAGATTTATGATTTTTCTTGATTTCCATCATGAATCATGCCCTGAATTTTTTTTCATAAACAACGATTATATATTTTTAAGAGAAAATTGAAACATTGGGTTTTTCATGATTGGTGCTTTATTAATTAATATGTTCAGGAGGGTTCCTAAGATGAGGTATCATTTAATTATATTTCATTTATGTTAATAATATATTTATCATGATGAATATAGTATATGGTTTATGGAATTTTATATTTGAATATTTGATGGAATATTTTTATTCATGACATTTATGTCTTTTTCAATTATTGAATGAAAAATCAAATACGAAAAAAGCATTACGGTTATTAACCCACCAGATGCTTCTGATGCATCTAAAAACTTCATAAAACCCCTAAATACCAAAAATTATAGTACAATGACTAATAGATGCTCTAATCCTGAGCCCTTCCTACCAAAAACCCCCCATTCGAAACTAATAGGAGTATAATATTTTAACTTGTTCAATATTTGATAAATCATCCACATCTGTGTATGGATTTCATATCATGCATCACTACCAACCCATTTCATAGGTAATAAAAAAATGTTGTCACATATCTCATAATTCCATTCAATATCATATGAAACAACAAATCCTCCCAATAATAAAATATTAATGTTCAATTTAAAATCATAAAACAATTTTGTTTATGAATTTTTGTTTTGTTTTTGAATTTGAATTTTTGTTCATTTATGGTTGGATACATTGTGAGTGTTACTAATTAAGGTATTTATGTAACCATTAAAAAGGCATTTAAAAAAAATTATTAAATTTATATATAATATATTATTTTCATTATATAATATTTACTTATAATTAATATAAATAACATATTTTAACGTCAATATTTTTATAAATTTACTAAATTTACTTTATGTATAACTAAAAATTCTTCTCATATTTAATTAATTTGTTCTAATATATTAAAAAATATATATAATTTTATGATATAAATATTTTATTCCTTAATTATATTTATTATCAATTAGAATAATTTGATTATAATACGACAATATATTATATTTTAAACTAATTACATATATTGAATTCGGTTAAAATTAATTTATCATAATGCATGTATATAATTGATTACAAATTGAATGTGATTAATTAAATCATTTAAAATTATTATATACATAATAGAATATACAATTTTATTTTAATTAAGAACATGATACATTATATAATTATATTTTTAATAAATATTATAGTTCATTTAATAAATATAATTGACGTAAAATATAGTTTCTTTGCATTAAATTAATAATTTATCAATATTTTAAGAAAATCAAGCGATATATATTGTATAATGTTTATATTTAACTAAACACAATTCAAATGTTTAATTTTAACTAACTTGTAATCATTTATATTTATATAGAAAAATTTAGAAGTCAAGGGTTGTTTTTCACACCATACATTGTCATGCTGTTCTCATGGGGTTTTTACTGTTATATGTGCAAAAATAGATGAATTTACAATGTAATTAAAAAAATATGCATGTTCCATAATGACATCAGAACACATTGAAACATAAAAGGAATAAATTTATTAAGGAATATAATTGGGTTGAGAAATAATAGTAAAACTAATGACATCATTTAAAAATATCTTATGTGGGATCATTAGGATTATATATACAAAAACCTTGGATGAGGTTTATAGTATTCCATCTTTTCTATGAATTTTTGTGGCTATGAAAACCCATATTTTTAGTTGATAAAAAAGGATGTATTGGAAAAGCATGAAGAATAAGTTTGTGTCCCTGAATAATGTTAGATATTTTGTTTTCAAACACCACTTCTATTCTACAATGTGTTGCACCACCATTCCATAGACGCAGGCCTCGACGCAGCATGTCACCCTTTTTTCCCACGTGGTTTCCCAATATCTCTAATACCACCTACCACGACTTCTCATTGATAATGCCAACCAGGAATAATTGAGGAGATATGGATTTGACTTTTACAACCCTTTCTTGAACATATTTCTATGTTTCCCAATAAACAACACCTCCCATGCCAAACATGGGGAATAAGTATATGATTATCACCGAATATTCTCAAATGTCATACCATGACACCTCATCATCATTTCCTACCACCACCATCACCTTTTCTACCACCCACAGTGCCCCATCAATAGTTTCTAATATGAAATTCACCAGCATGACCTATCATGGTGCCCCATCCACAATTCCTACTAAGACAGATAGGGGTAATATGGATGTTGATGTCAATGTCTTTTTGAAGACAACCTTCGATGATGCCCCATCGACAACACCTACCCCCACAACCACCCATTATCTGACAATCCTTAATGGAACCCCAACAAAAACACCCACCACAGTCACCACCATCCATCACTGTAAATTCGCAGACGATCTTCCATGAAAACCCATCAAAAACAGATACCACTATTAGTGACCATTATCAGATAATAAGCTCGGGTGTCCCATCAACAACGTCTACGAAGCCAGATGGGGGAAAATGTATTTGACGGTCACTAACCCCATGTGTGTATTTCCAAACACAAGTAGCAACCCATTAGGATGGTGGTGTTTCGAAATGAAGCTTTAAGCCTCGAATTGTCATTCACCACTACTGAAGACAAATAAAACTGATGTTGGAAGTATAAAAGGATTAGTCTTAATGTGAAGTGACTACTAATGTATCAGATGATGAAATAGTCGGTTCCCTAGATCCAACTATGTAGTACTTTTGATTACTGTATCATGTGTAAAGTTATATATGTTTGATGAGATCTTACCATTATAGTGAAAAATTTTCTACGTCCACTATAATAATGGTAATGTCCAAAGGTTAATTGTTGTGTCAACAGGTTGTAGCAGATGACATGCTATTATGTGAACATCGAGATACAATGACATTGATCGTAATAATAAGTTCTATAGTGTAGATACATCATAATGACTAGACATAGTGGAAGTATGACTATAAAGTGATGGGGGCTCATAAGCATTGATACTAATTCTCATGATGTTCACAAATGGTGATCTCTAGTAGTGAGATCATGAGGACAGACCCGCCAATAGGAACACCAAATGTTTTTGGTTTCATTGGTTGTTCCAATATACATCCATGTGTATTGGTCTCCTGACTTGATACCGTTACCAATTCATTTCATTTAATTACGTACTTTGATCCAAGGCGAAAACCATGGCAGTAATGTCGTGGTGAGGTAGTTTGGGTCGGGTGTGTCGTTAGTTTTCTAATGTTGGTTGAACGGTCAATAACGGATTTGTCGCTTCTATGTTAATGAAGTGGTATATCTCAGGCCTCGTTGATCAGGATGGTGTCACCTTCATAAGCCTTTGGCCAAAGTAGTAGAAATTCAAATCCATCTAGATAGATCAAAAAAATAATAAATCATTATAATGATTATGTCACAAGAGTGCTTCCAGCTTTATGAGATATCAAATGAAAAAGAGACTATAGTTCATAGTCAGTTTTTGTAGGTTGGTAGTCGTTGCAAGGACTATCCTTATCCATTTAGGGGCTATAACGAGTTGCTAGACCTCGCTTATGGTCTGTAGATTTTATTCACTACTATTGAGATAAGGGCCTAGAGGGTCACACAAAATAGCGTTTTAAAAAATCTTCCCTATTTAATTGAATAGGTTTATGGACATAGTGGGAACCGCGACGGGGTTCGAGCGTTGTCCAAGTTGTCGATCACCAAAAGAATTAAATGAATTCATTAATATTTAAGTTCTGAATATTTGGTATTGAATTTATTTAATGTATTTATGAGTTCAGTAAATGCGAGAAAATATTAATCGAACAAATATTATTTTAATATTCAAGGTTCATTTAATATTAACCGGGACAGCGAGTCAAGATAAATGGCCTGGTTTTATCACGGAATATATTATATATATATATTACATGTATGTGATAAAATATTAAATAATATTGGCACCGTTTAGTCCGTCGAAATTATTTATTTAGAGAATGTTGATATGATCGGGGGTTGGGGAACCCTACTGGGTATTTATCAACGTCTCTATAAATAAGAGATGATGTTTTATCTCTTTGGTGTGCATATAACTATTCATTCATTTATGTAATGTAAAATTGAGAGCCTCTCTCTCCTCCCTCTTACTAGAGAGAGAATCTAATGATCCAAGAGCTCAGATCAAGTTCTTCCTCACGCATCGTAAGATAAACGATCCGGTGATCATCGAGACGTCGAAGATATCATTGAATCGCCACGCTACCACCCGATGTTTGATGATCGGAATTCCTGTGGATTTTTTGAGCACGTGAGGACGATCGAGAGGGATCCTACTTTGGATCCATCAAGCGACGACCGCCGTCAACTAGCAGCAGTCGACTGCACCTTCAGATTTGAAATGGGTAAGTTTTCATTATAATTTTGTTCACTTAATAATCTACGCGAGATCCTCCGACCTCTCCGGGGTTCGGATCGTCTGCAACGACAAGTATTGTCGTTCCACCGATGAAAATATTAAAATCCCTGGCCTACCGGCTTCCGTTGCGGGTCCCAGGAACATTATAGTGGTATCAGAGGGAGTCGTGTATTTTTTCTTAGCGAAATAAAATTAATTTTTGTAAAATTAGACAGAGGTTTTAAAAACGATCATAACGGATCAAACTGTGTTTCAATCCGATTTGGAATGACCAAGATATGGCCATTCGATATTTTGGAATGGACCATGTTTTCGTTTTTGAACAAGGGTATTAAAAATATTAATATAATTATAATTATTATAATTTATATTATTCTTATAATTATATAATAATAATATTATAATTAAAATTATAAAATTATTATATTAAAATAATATTTTTTATTATTATTATATCTATATTATATTTAGCCTTTAGAATGATAAAAAAATGAGGGGGAGGAAGACATGCAGTCAAGTATTCAACACACAAAAAAACGCTTGAAGTCATTTAAAAAAGAGGAAAATAAAAAAAAGTGGGGGTGTGGGTTCAGCACTTGGAAGAGAGAAAACATGAAAAAAAGCAAGACATGGTCTTGCTGCAACTTGAAAGAGGAAAAAAATTAGGTTTCTACCGGATGAGGATAGAAGCATAACTACAAAAAAAGGTGGAATCCACGGCCAGCCTGGCCTCAACGTGTCATCATCCTCGAGACGAGGCAGAACCCGACTACACATCTCCTCCTCCGCGCTGGTCTGCCACCATCCAGCAGCCTCCTCAGGCGCCGCACCCGTTTTCCACGCCGGCTATCCCGCTTTCCCGTTGCATTCCCCACTTGCCGCGGATCTTCGGTAGCACGCCGCTACACCACGACCCATGCCTCCCTTGCCTTCTCTCCATCATCCTGCCTCCCCGGACGGCCCTCACTCGGGGGGTTATCCTAGCAGGGCTGCTGCACCGGGAGGCCGCACAACCACACAGTAGGGACGTCGCAGCCACACCTCATTGTCTCCCTCTAAAGGCAAGCTGCATGCGGGCTGCCACCAGCTCCTCTTCCAAGAATCGCGCCCCTAACTTTCCAAGCTCACTCCTGGTCCGTGCTTCGCCCTGCCGTCCAGCAGGCCCACCTACATCCATTCCCCACTCGGGAAGAACAATCCGCGGTGGATGCAGCGCTGCAGAGCAGGCCGCTGAAAACCACCCATCCCGACAACTACTGATCTCCCTCCCAGGCTGATCTCCCCTACCATTTTACTGGACAGGCCAGAGGCACTGCACCCCTCTGCTGCAGGGTACTAGTAAACGACCAGACCCATTTTAGCCCGTAAATGGCATGGATCGTTTGTTCATATTCAAAATGAATTTGAGCAGACTTGTATCACCATCAAATTCCATGCATAAGAATTTAATAGCCCAAAACAAGTTTCTGCGAGATTACCGTGACCCTCTTTGGGACTACTCGGGGTTGCGGTACTAGAATTTCCTATATTTAATATAAATAAATTAATTAATTTAATTAAATAATTAATTAAAATATTAATTTATGGTATAAAAAATAATAATTTTAATACCAGAATAAAATGAGTTCAATTTATGTATTGAATTGAATTAAGTCAAATTAATTAAAACCGGACAGGTTCTTTCTTTTGCCCATATCATGGGAAACAGACCTCTGATAGACACACCGTCAGTTGCGATGCGATCCTTGGATCGAGATGGTCGTTTCTTTATATTACACTCAAGGTTTTGGAGATGTTTGGGTAAGACCAGGTTTGTACGAACACGAACGAACCAGGCCCTCAAAGCGAAAACACTTATAACATGAGCTCCAGACATCCGACTGACATGTCGTCGACTTTGTTGGATTCCTCATAGTGACACGAACCTTTTGGATTACTCAGCTCAAGGTTTGGACGCATTTGGAGTGTGTTCCAGTTGGATTTTACTTAAAAATCAACAGGGCCCCTAGAACGAAAAAGCCAATAACTCTCAGACCGGGCGTCCGATTGACGCTCCGTCTATCACGTTGTGTTTCTCTTGTCGAGACAGAACCTTGGGATACATAAACTCCAAACTACATGTCAATTGATGTATCGACCCCCTTGGGTCGTGGAGCGGACCCTCCCGGAATCGATCATGTTGTGGGCGGGAACCCAAGAGCTGGCTGCGACTGCGATGACGATGAAGAATGCCCTGAAATCCTCCTTGGGTTGGGCAGAGATGATGACTACACTGAAATCCTCCGTGGGTTTGGAAACTATGACGACTTCACTAAAATCCCTCGTGGATTCGGCAGCGATGAAGACTACCGTGAAATCCTCTGTGGGTTCGGCAGTGATGAAGACTCCACTGAAATCCTTCGTGGGTTCGGTAGTGATAAAGACTGCACTGAAATCCTCAGTGGGTTCAGCAGTGATGAAGACATTACTGAAAACCTCCATGGGATCGAAGGAAATGACAACTATTCATGTATCCTATGTGGGTCTGGCATTGTTTGACTCTGTTCATGTTATCCTATATGGGTCTGGCAGAGTAACTGGTCTGTATCCTATGTGGGTCTGACAGCTTAGCTGGTTTAGTATCCTACGTGGGTCCCAACATAGATGAATCAGTGGCTACATATGATTATCTCTATCACCTTGCGAAGAAGTATACATGTGTGAGCTGAGTCGTGGCTTCCAATCATTATCTTCGATTTGATTGACTAGCTTTCTTATGTGGATTGGGTTGTGCTATCCTATGTGGATTGGGTTGTACTATCTTGTGTGGACATGATCGAACATGGGCTCGGATGTTGGAGCTGAACTAGAATAGATAACTGAGGTATATGTATGGGAATATACCAAAGTAGTTTTGGATGTTACTTCGTGATTTTATCTTTCTTTTGATGAATTTCTTTTGTGTATTCTGGGAGACCATCGGGGGTCTCAGGGTCCCTACTTAGTAGAGTATACTCACCCCTGCACGGGCTAGCCACCACTATGTTGTGCTGGATACAAATGACAGACAACGCTGATCATGGTTGAGGCTTGTGGAGCAAGTTGGTACCTAGATGTGGACCACTGGGCGGGATGTACACGGAGCGGTGGCTGGACCCGAGGAGATGAGGAGGCCATCTGTTCCCACCCTTCAGGCGGGACTTCCAGTGGACGGCTCGATGTTGCTGTTTTAATTTCAGTTGCTTCACATCTTCTAGTTGTACCTTAAATTCAATTTGGGTTTGTATTCAGGCCCATTTACTTTACGCATTTACTATTGAACCACGTTTTACTTAGTGTTTACATCTTCTTGCTTACTCTGTAGTGTTTGTTTACATTATAAAGGCAATTCCTTCCCCTTTATGTCGGGATTTACTCTCTGGTGCTAGTCTCCAGCCCCTAGCCTATGGGAGGCGAGCTTGGGGTAGTCACGGCATGGGTCCCGAGGACGGGTCGTGACAAATTGTTATAAGAGGTGTTTGGTTCTACCGCAGAACTCAGGGCTCTGATCATTCTTCTATGTGATGTAGTAGTGTTAAGGGTATTGAGTGTGGTTATCAGTCCAGGGAGTCCAGTGTTGGTGCGGCGGCCGACATATCCGTACATAAGGACCCTGACTTCTTATTTCCGACTCAATGCACGAAACATTGATTGCATGTGTGTCTCAAAAAATTTCTTTGTGATTACTTTGTGTCAGCTCACCAGGTATATTGTTTGACTGTGGAGCACCTGTTTCTTTTCTGGATGGCCCCACGACGGCAACCAGCTAGGGTTTGGAGATTTTTGCGAGAAGACAGCCCACCGAGCGACAAGGCCTTGGTGCATGGCCCTGTTTCAGTGGAGGCACCGACGGTACCACAAACCGCCGAGCCACCTATGCCACCAGCCCCAACCACTGAGAGTGCACGTCGCCTTAGTGCACTGCATGAGTTTCAGAGTCAGAGACCGCCCATGTTCCGTGGGGAGACTGACCCTCAGGAAGCCGAGGATTGGCTAGAGGCGGTTGTGAGAGTTTTCAGGTTAGTGGGGACACCAGTTGAACTCAAGGTGATCCTTGAAGCGAGCCTCCTGCACGCGGCAGCAGACAGATGGTGGAGCATGATGCTCCAGGTGCACGACGAGTCATGTATCCTCTGGGCGGACATTGAGAGCCTCCTTCGCTCTGAGTTCGTCCC
This sequence comes from Viscum album, assembly GCA_963277665.1. Classification (NCBI taxonomy): domain Eukaryota; kingdom Viridiplantae; phylum Streptophyta; class Magnoliopsida; order Santalales; family Viscaceae; genus Viscum; species Viscum album. The sequence goes on from OY728152.1 coordinate 696,016,770, forward strand.
AACAACCCTCCCTGCTGTGTGCATCTAGTAGCTTCTACAGCTTCGGCAGGGCATCATGACAGTCGCCCAGTACTCGGTGAGATTTACTGATCTCTCACGCTATTCGATGGACATGGTACGTGACGCATTCTTCTGGGCCCGGACCTTTGAGAAGGTACTGAGGAATGAGATCAGGGCATCAATGATCTCCCTCAACATTCTGACATAAGCAGGAGTACTGGAGCGTGCCCTTCTCATAGAGAGATTTTTTGCTGAGCCTACACTAGTAGTGAGTCCTACCGCAGGGCAGCACGTAGCAGAGTCATCTGTAGCTTGTAGTCGACGGATGACATAGGGGTCCCGGTGGAACAGACCATCAGGTAGACTACCTAAGGACATTGGCTCAAAGGTGCGGGGCACACGACACAGAGCTTGCCTTCTGAGGATCAGGCAGTGCTATGCATGCAGCGGGCATGTCCGCATGGATCGTGACTTCTCGACCCGCCGTGCAGAAGAGTAGCAGATAGTTTAGGGGCCACCAAGAAAGAGGAAGAGGCTCGACCGTGGCAGTCCACCGAGAGCAGGCAGACGAGGCATGGGAGCTGGCCGAGCAGTAGGCGGTGGGAGACGCATTGAGGCTTTACCACCACCACCACCAGGAGGTCCACCCCGACCGCAGGGAGCTGGCAGGCAGAGACAGGCTCAGCTTTAGGCAGCGGAGTCCTATGACAATGGCGCACCAAAGATGATTCGAGGTACTATCTGTGTCTAATCCTCCCCTGTTGCAGTTCTTATAGACTCATGAGTGAGTCGTTCATTTATTTCCACTTCCCTTGATCGGAGCTTGGAGATTCTGACAGAGTCTTCAGATAGATTCTTACGGCTAGAGACTCCAACGGGAGAAGACTCATCGATTACACACTGGTTCCGGTAGTGTGAGATTACTTTAGGAGGCAAGAGCTTCAGCTGGTATTTTCTTGTAGCGGCTTCGAGGCCTTATGACGTCATCATGGAAATTGATTGGTTATCTACAGTCCATGCACAGATCGAATGTATTAGGCGAAAGGTGCAGTGTGTATGCACTGACGGGAGAAGGTTAACCTTCACCGGCGAGAAGGGATCCTTTGCAGCACAAGATGGATTCACATAGTAGAGAGGACAACACATCACTCATCAGTTGGCTAGCCTCATCCAAGGAGCAGTTGACGTGCAGAGTCCTAGTTTTTATGTACTGGTGGATCAGTATGCGGACGTTTTCCCTGACGACGTTCCAAGAATACCTCCTCACAGAGAGGTAGACATTTATATTAACATGTACCCCGAGACAGCCTCGATATCCACTCCAGCATATCGGATGGCCCCCACTGAGCATCGAGATCTAGAGGTATAGTTGGAGGACTTGGAGGGCAAGGGATTCATCTAACCCAGTGTTTCACCCTGGGCATCCCCGATTTTGTTCGCCAAGAAGGTGGACGAAAGCTTGTGACTGTGTGTCGACTATCGCCTCCTGAACCAGGTGACCATGAAGAACAATTATTTGCTACTAAAGATTGACGACCTCTTTGATTAGCTCAAAGGAGCATGGTGGATCTCAATGATAGACCTTAGATCTGTCCATCATCAGCTCAGATTTTGAGACGAATACTTGTAAAAGACGACCTTCAGATGTAGGGAAGGCCACTATGTGTTCCTGGTTATTCCATTTGGTGTAATCAATTCTCCAGTGGTGCTCATGAGTCTCATGAACATGATATTTCAGCCATACCTCGATCGATTTGTCATGTTCTTTGTCAATGACATTTTGATATACTCGACCACTGAGGAGGAGCATGCCTACCACATGCGGGTTGTACTGGACACACTCCGAGAGAACCATATTTATGGAAAGCTCTCTAACTGTCAGTTCTGGATACGTGAGGTCCACTTCTTGGGACATGTCGTCTTTGAGGCGGGAGTTGCGGTGGATCCTGTGAAGAATGAGGCAGTGCTAGCATGGGAGCAACCCAGAAGCGTGACAGAGGTTCGAAGTTTCATGGGGATAGCTGGGTACTACCAGAGGTTTGTGACAGACTTATCCAGAGTTTCAGAACTACTTTCAGCTTTGACGAATAACGGGAAACCCATTGTGTGGTCAGATAGATGTCAACAGAGCTTCTAGTAGCTGAGACAGAGATTGACTAGTGCACCTATCTTGAGGCTACTAAAGGAGGGAGTAGGGTACATAGTCTACTGGATGCATCAGGGACAGGACTCAGAAGTGTCTTGATGCAGTAGCAGGCAGTGATTGCCTATAGATGACGTCAGTTGAGGAAGCATGAGTAGAAATACGCTACACATGACCTGGAGTTAGTGGTAGTGGTCTTTGCTCTGAAGATGCGGCGACACTACCTGATGGGCGAGTTCTTTATAGTCTACTATGACCCCCAGAGTCTCAGGTACATCATCTCGTAGAAGTACCTGAATCGAAGACAGTGACGATGGATCGAGTTCCTCTAGGACTATGACATTGAGATAGTATATACTTGTGGAAAGGGGAACGTAGTAGGCGATGCCCTCAACAGTAGGACAGGCATTCAAATTCTCAGTGAGGTGATGGAGCAGCTAGCCGCTTTGCATATATCCTTCGTTGATATAGGTGGAGATGACTTTCTTCAGTCGCTCACTGTAGCTCTGCCACTACTGCAGTGGGTCATAGAGGCACAGTGTGGGGACACTGACTATGGGACGCGACAAGCACAGATATCCTTAGGACAGGAACATTAGGGATTCTCTATAGGATGAGAGAATGAAGTCCTTTTTAGGGGACATACTATGGTACCAACTGCATTATAAGAGGAGGTGCTAATGGAGTTTTACACTTCCCCATTATCGGTACATCTAGGAGTAGCGATGATGTACCAGGATCTCAGACGACAGCCCTAGTGGCTAGGTATGAAGAAGGTTATAGCTAAGTTTGTTTCTCGATTCCTCAACTGTCAGTAGGTGAAGGCAGACCACCAGGTACCAGTAGGCTTGGTGCAGACCCTGGAGGTCTTGGAGTGGAAGTGGGACGGGATATCTATGGATTTCGTGACTGGACATACACGTACTTTAGAGGTCACGACTCCATTGGGCGGATTGTCGACCGACTCACCAAGTCTTATCACTTCTTACCAATTAGATAGCAGGGCACAATAGAGAGCTTGGGACATCTATAGGTTCAGGAGATTGTACGACTTCATGGTGTTCCATCATATATTGTCTCCAATCGAGATTCTCTCTTTACTTCCTGGATTTTGAAGGGGTTGCAGGAGGCATTCAAGACGCAGCTATGTCTGAGCACCGCCTTTCACCGTCAGACGGATGGTCAGACATAGAGGACCAATCAGACTCTTGAGGACATGCTACATGCATGTGTCCTCGACGTTGGTTGAGCTGGGAGGACCACCTACCCTTGGTGGATTTCGCATACAACAACAGCTACCTCTCAACCATCGGGATGGAACCATACAAGGCATTGTACGGCTGGCCATACAGATCACCTATGCGCTGGATAGACCCTAGGGAGTCATCACTTGTGGGACCAGAGATGGTCCAGGCCATGACAGAGATGGTCCAGGTCATCTAGGAGCATATGAGAATAGCTCAGAGCTGACATAAGTCTGTTGCCGACAGGAGGCAGAGGCCAATAGAGTTCGAGGATGGAGACCATGTTTTCTTGCAGGTCTCACCTTGATGTGGATTACAAGAATTTTTTCATTGGTGGCCAGTTATCTCTGTGCTTCATCGGACCATTCAAGGTCCTCAGCAGGATAGGGGAGGTGGCTTATCACCTGGCACTACCACCTCAGTTGCACTGGGTGCACGACGTCTTCCACGTAACTCAGATGAGGAGATACGTGCACGACCCGACGCATATCGTCGACCATGGGGAGATAGACATTGAAAATGTGGTGACTTCTGCGGGGGTCCCGGTGGAGATCGAGGATTGACAGGATCCGGTCCTATGAGGGCGGTCGATTCCTTTAGTGTGCATTAGATGGCAGCACGAGAACCTCCAGGAGAGCATTTGGGAGCGGGAGGCTCATATGCATGCACAATACCCACATTTGTTCCCCTAGTTTATGATGTATCGTTATAGAGACGTCAAGCCATGAGGTGGGGTAATGTAAAGACACTTTAAATTCAAGGGAATTTTTTTCTTAATTTTCATTGGGATTTTACAAGAACGTATTTTTTGACAGAACCTGATTCTGAGGCCCGATGTGACCAGAATCAATTTCGAAAGTTTATCTTGGGTACATTCAGTGAACAAAGGAGCGCGTTTTTCTAACTTTTGAACTGGTGATTGGAATCGAAATCTGAGGGCACCGATGGAATCTCAACGCTGGTAATTTCTTCGGAACACCTTTTCCCTAGTTGAATTGTTTGGGTGAGGTTATTAAATAATGGGTTAACTAAATAATGAAATAAAATATTGTGCTACAATTTTATTTCAATTCTAGGTAGTTTAAAACTATGCTTGGTGGGTGGAGTGGGACCCACTAATATCCTAACTCCACTCAGTAGAATATTAGTGAAGTGGGGCCCACACAAGCCCCACCCCCGTTATTTCATTTTAACCTCCCACGTGTATTTAATTTTGTAACTCACCCACCCCCCTCTTAAATTCCGAGTCAACTCTCTTAATTAATGAATTGAAATAAGTTATTTAATGTAATAAATTCTTGAATTCATTTTGAATTTCAAATTGAATGTTGGCTTCTGTGTGTTACTTATGTATGAAAAAGTCTTATTTCTTTAAGGGTTATTTTGTTGTAAGAGAAGGTTTGAGAGAAATTGATCATGCCTTGGAATATTCATCTTCCTCCTTGAAGAATGTAACATCCCAGGTAAATAAAGAATAAAGAATTTTCATATTTATTAATATTTACGAATTATATATTAATTTTATTTTAAATGGATTTCTATGTTCGATAGCGTATCCGATACGCAACGATGAGGTTCTTTGAAACTTACGTAGCACACTAGTAATAAAATAATTTTTTTTAAATGTTAGTTAACAAGTAGCCGTTGTACTGGCGGGAATGGATAGAAATAACTAAAATATAATTAGATATGTTTTTAAATGTTTTTACATTTACCCAATAAAAGATAAAGGCTTAAAATACGGAAAGAGTTCAATTTTAGGGCATATATACTCTAATTTTCATTAAAGGTTCACTTATCACCTTTTAATGGTAAACCGTCATTAAATATAGTTTTGATCACTCTTATACTTTATTTTGGACCAAATATAACTATTCTTTAGAATCGGGACATCAATATTTACTTTGTGTAAATTTTTGGTACCTTTCTGATAAAGTTCATTTTTTTATGAATAGTGTAATATGTTGTATTTTAATTCAAAACCTCTTTTTAATATAATTTATTTATATGATTAGATTATCTTTTGAATTGGTTTTAAAGTGAAATTAGAAAATATTTTTACCATTAAATCCAATAGTGGTCGTTGGAATTAGTTTTACTTTGAAATCGGACATAAACTAGTGTCAATCTTTTGATACTTATTGTTTCACAAAAACACGCTATTTGTCATGACAACGGGAATTAATTATTAAATTAATTAATTTGACTTATATGTTTTGAATTTTGTAAAATGGACTTCATTTTTGAATTCGGAATATCAAATATAGCTTAGGGTGAATTTTTGGTAATTTTCTAAAAAACATCAATTTTTGATGAATAGTGAAACCACTAAGTGGTAATCAAGCAAACTGATTTTTCAGTTAAATGAAAGGTTACCACTAATGTGTATTGAATTTTGAAAATCCTACATACATGGTTTTCATTAAGAAGTAAAATGTGGTTCCATGAGATTAAAATAATTTTTTGGTGAATAGTAACTTTTTTTCATTAATCGTGATTAGAGGTAATTAGTGTAGTTTAAGGTAAAAATGGTATTATAAGAATGTGAAAACACCATGACACTTGTCCTACACCTATTGGGTGAGTCATGGACGACCAAACAAGCCATGGGCCAAATTGGGGACCCCATGGAGCCACTTTAGTTGGAAAATGATATTAATATATTTTTATTTAATGTTAAAGTGAAAATGACACTAACATAAATTGTTTTACTAAAATAATTTTTGAGTGGGGTTATACAAGTCCAAATTTTGATTATAAATATTAATTGGAAAGCTAAAACGATTTCCTACATCATAGTATTTTTTTTTATAATTTTTAGAAATTAAATAAATTAAATTATTTATGACATCATGATGATGCAGCGATGACCTCATTATTTAACGATTTAAATAAAATAGGATGATAATGCAAACTCCCAGGCTTACACTTGTCCAAAGCCAATTGAATGAGGAGATTTCGAACCCTTATCACCTTATCCTCGAATTATATAAGTGTTGGACCTTTAGAATCCGAAAAGAATTGTGAAATAATGTAACATTTCAATCTTTCCAAAAGTGCCCCTCCTCTCCACTTATAAAAGGCCCCCACCACTCCCACCTTATTCACACCTTCAAGCCATTTGTCTCGGCCAACCTCTGCCCAAATACTCTCCCAACATCCCTATACTACTCATAGTAGCCTCACTTTTGGTAGAACTCTTCCCAAGGAAGCCTTTGGCTCAAATCAAAAAGAGTTACCAGATTTTGAGGTAATGTCTTCTCTAATGTTGTTTTGGTTTATTTTTCTTCTCCAACCCCCTACACTCTTTTTATTCAATTCTTTTGTAACAAAAACAGTATCCTCAATATACTCGGATGTTGTTATACGAATGATTCTAGCTACACTTCTACACACCTACATCTAATGGTTAAAGAACATACGGTTTCTGTGGATGGCGAATTTCTGCCTCACGAAACGATGATTGTTCAACACTCATATAACACATTCAAAGGTGGCCATTAAGATGTCACTATATTTATATATGATATAAAATATGTTTATGTTTTACTTATGCTTCTGTATTTCTCATTTATGGCATACTTTATGATTTCCATTATGGGTAAAATGCGATAATTTCATTTTAGGAAGTGCGGACTACCGCCCCCTCAAAGTGATTTGAATCGTTAATGCCATATGTGGGATGTATAAAGGTTGAATTAAATGGAATTATACACTATATTATACTTTAATTATATTATAAATTTATATCATTATGATTTCATTCCATTAAATATGAAATAGAAATGAAAGTAGCGTTCATGCGTACATACGGCTTACCGTCTCCATGAACGGTGCATTTCATTTCTTACCTCTAAATGTTACGTGATATTATAAATGAATGTATATACTGGATATATAAGATATATATGACTTCTAAATCATGAATATAATTCTGGAGATAATGGATATTCTACCACATAAACAACTTGTAATTATAAGAAGTTTATTGTTGACTCAAGTACCAAAGATCGACAAAACTACCGTTATTAACTTAAATAATTACATAATGTTCATATCATTGTAATAAGTGATATAATAAAGATAATGAAATTGAAAATGGTTCTTAATAAGGTAGATATTAAATCTATTTTATTATTCAGGAGGTTAAATAATGGTTGAGTCAAGTCAGATACGAGGTAAGGGGACTTCTTAACCCAACTTCCATTCTTTGGGTTAATCTCCAACTTTCAAATTATGTCATGATATTATTATGTCCTATTTTTTATTTTTACTTTATTTATGTGTACCTATAGTGAATAAACATAATAGATCTATTTTATTTTAAAAATTATCTATTTAAGGACTTCGTCTCAATCCCCTTTCATTGAGGCATATTTGGTTTTATACACAACTTTCTTTTATACGGTGTATAAACCCCTTGGACTTTTACGTTTATTCAAAATGAATCTTTTTTATACGAAGTGCTTTACTAAACGACAAAAAGGGAATTTTTTTCTTTCTGTACTTATGCGGCGACAATGAATTTTCCGCCGCCGTGACCATTCTTTGAGTTTCGGCTTCCTCTATAAGCCATCTTTTTTTTAATGAAAAATAAAATACAATGTTTTAACTTTCTTTTATTTTGGTATTGAAAATGGTTTTGAAAGCGTTTTTATTATATCAATGTGTTGTATTGATATCTTGTGATTGAAATGTGGAAATGTTATGTTTCCTTTATGCATGATTTATGTGATACAATTATGTTATGGTTTATGATATGTTTAAACCTATTCATATGAGGAATGCATTGGACTTAATAAGTGACGGGTGGAGCCCGCTATAGCTCCTCGATGCATCGGCAGGTCTCATGAGACAAACTAGTGTCTTGGCACGAGGCCTTGACAAAATCTAATTTGTGGTCTTGGCACGAGGCCTTGACTACGTGGTTATGATAGTCTGGCATTATGCATTCCATCATTATGAAAGTGGTTATTGATATTGCATGTGATTATTCGGCCAGTAGAATATCCATGTGAATAAGTGAATGACATTATCTCATTTTAATTTTGCCATATTATGTTGATGTTCAAGTTTAAAAGGCTTTTGTTTTAGTTATACATTGCCTTAAATTTTTATGTTTATTTATGAAAGCTTCCGCAAATATTGTTATCCTTACTGAGCATCTGAGCTCACCCCTTTCAATGTTTTAATATTTTCCAGGATGTGAAGAAGTATTTTATGAATGACCTGCTGGGATTGTGAGAAGAGGATATGAGTGTGGACTATGAAGAATTTGTTATTGTAGTTTTTCACTTTATGATGTAATGTAACGCTTACGAATGTATCTAGTGTTTCCAAGGCTACTAAACTAATCGGTCTTTCGAGACTTGATCTTTTGTGATCATGCCAATGTTACGAAGTAATGCACCGGCTCTGGGTAGCTGGGGTCGGGGTGTTACAGTTGGTATCAGAGGCAGTTTAGTACTAACATTGGAAGCTAGATTTAGATAAACTCTGATTAGAGCACATAGCCCAAGGATTGACTTTGAGGATTAGTATAGAAGAACTTCCTAGAATTTTGGTATTGTAGAGATTTTGTGAGTTTTCCGAGCAATACATCCCTGTATGGATACGAGCAAGTAGAGGCGGCTCTGGCAGAGATGTACCTAGGGGTAAAACCCGAAAACACCGCTTTGAGCTAGACTCGAACGGGAACTGGTGCGCGACAACGGGCCTTGCTGCACTCTTGGTTACGACACTCCCGGGGGATATGCTTAGGATAATTCTCATTTTATTTACAAACCACTATGAAGGGTTATGAGTACATATTTCCTCAAAGAAAACATTCTTATGATTATGGATTATATCCATAAACCGTTCAATTTAATTTATGTATTTTAAAAAGTTTGGAATTATTCATTGTAATTCATAAACTAACCTAGTTTATGCCATTGTATAGAAATGGCGCCCAGTAGAAGGAATGTGAACTCCAGCAATACGTATGATCCAAAGAGTAAGAAGTATCGTATATTTCACGGTATTAAGCCAAAATTTCGAAGGGAAATAGTCTCCCATGTGTTATCAACATATGAAGAAATAGTATCATGTGTTAATAAGATAAGTAAAGAATTCTCTGAGTCTTATGGCTTTGAAGAGAAGCAAGAGATGAAAGGGATGGAAGAGAGAATGATGGATAAAGGAATGAGGGGAATGAAGAATTTTCCAATATGTGATAATTGTGGGAAGAAACACCTTGGAATTTTCCTGAAGGGAATGGGGGTTTGTTATAAGTGTGGAGAAAAAGGACACAAAGTGCATGACTGCAAGGGTAAGAAAATGGTTTCAAATGTACAATGCTTCTTCTGCAAGGATTGGGGACACTACGCAAACCAATGTCCAAATCATCAGAGTATGACCCAAATGATGTTATTGGATAATAATCAAGTTATGATACTACCACAGATGAGGAGTAATGATTAGAGTTCTTATGTTGTTATTAAATAATTTTGTAATTTGAGTGTTGTATCAATGATGTACTGGTTATAATAATTATGGAGTATATAAGGATTGTACTGCAGTACTATTTCATCAAAGACTTGAGATTGTGTGGAACCAAGAAAAGTGACTCCACAGTAGGATAAAATTTTTGGAAAATATATGGTTGAGAGAAAGATAGACCATAATATGGTTCTGATACTGAGATTGTGATTTTGGAATAAGACGTGATTGATTTGGATAAATTATATTGGATATACTTAACTTCCTTGAAACTGATTGATGTTTTGTATACATTTTTGGATATAAGGAGTATATCTAGTATTCTATAAGGAATAAGGGATCATGGTAATTCAGTATGTTTAAAAAGAATACATGATGAAGGTATTCACATGTTGTTACGTGGGAAAAAGGATCTTCATTATGTTTATCTTCCTTATAAAATTTGGACTGTGAGTTGGACAGAAGTATTTTGGATAACTGTAAAGGTTGGAATGGATTAAGTTGATCTTTGGATAGTATTGTTTAAGGTTAAAGCATTTTTGAATATTATTTTTCGAATATAATAATACTATAGTCTTAGGAAAAGGACAACCTGAAGGTTGGGGCATAACCCGTTGCGTCGGACAAAGCTGCAGGAATCGAACCCACAATCATAGTGCGACAGGCCTTTATTTCCTACCACTAGCCTACAGGAAGTCCCTGGTTATTACAAAATAATTTTACTAATCTAAATGGTATGTGTTAACATTTGGAACATTATACAATTAGGATAGTATAATATTTTTGTGTTCTATTATCTTTTTGAGTGAAAGATGAGTTGAAGGTTGAAACTCTAATTGTCAAGCATAAATATATATATACCTATCTCTTATTCAATGAATAAATTAATTCTTAAACTTTAGTAAAGAGATATTAAAACAAAAAAATGTGTTATCCTAATACCTTATGTCTTGTTGAACTGATGATATTTTAAATCAACATAGATTGAAGGCTTTGAGGCCCTCAATTTGAAAGTTGATTGTGATTGATGACCCCAATCGCTCCCTACAAATATTTACGTTTTTCCTCTAATTATATGTCTCTAATTGCCACCAATGTTCTCCTAATCGAGATCATAATTGGGTTGTGACTTGTTCATTTCCCATTCCCTCTTATTAAGACTAAATTCTATTAACCTTATTTCCGATGTGGGTTTTCCACAAAGGTATTTTCTATTATCAACCTTTTATTTTCCAAGAAAAATTTCAAATTGTGAGGACGCAATTTATTGAAGGAGGGGAGAATGTAACATCCCAGGAAAATAAAGAATAAAGAATTTTCATATTTATTAATATTTACGAATTATATATTAATTTTATTTTAAAGGGGTTGCTATGTTCGATAGCGTACCCGATACGCAACGATGAGTTTCTTTGAAATTTACGTAGCACACTAGTAATAAAATAATATTTTTTTTAAATGTTAGTTAACAAGTAGTCGTTGTACTGGCGGGAATGGATAGAAATAACTAAAATATAATTAGATATGTTTTTAAATGTTTTTACATTTACCCAATAAAAGATAAAGGCTCAAAATACGGAAAGAGTTCAATTTTAGGGCATATATACTCTAATTTTCACTAAAGGTTCACTTATCACCTTTTAATGGTAAACCATCAATAAATATAGTTTTGATCACTCTTATACTTTATTTTGGACCAAATATAACTCTTCTTTAGAATCGGGACATCAAAATTTACTTTGTTTAAATTTTTGGTACCTTTCTGAAAAAGTTCATTTTTTTATGAATAGTGTAATATGTTGTATTTTAATTCAAAACCTCTTTTTAATATAATTTATTTATATGATTAGATTATCTTTTGAATAGGTTTTAAAGTGAAATTAGAAAATATTTTTACCATTAAATCCAATAATGGTCGTTGGAATTAATTTTACTTTGAAATCGGACTTAAACTAGTGTCAATCTTTTGATACTCATTGTTTCAGAAAAACACGCTATTTGTCATGACAGCGGGAATTAATTATTAAATTAATTAATTTGACTTATATGTTTTGAATTTTGTAAAATGGACTTCATTTTTGAATTCGGAATATCAAATATAGCATAGGGTGAATTTTTGGTAATTTTCTGAAAAACTTAAATTTTTGATGAATAGTGAAACCACTAAGTGGTAATCAAGCAAACTGATTTTTCAGTTAAATGAAAGTTTACCACTAATGTGTATTGAATTTTGAAAATCCGACATACATGGTTGTCATTAAGAAGTAAAATGTGGTTCAATGAGATTAAAATAATTTTTTGGTGAATAGTATCTTTTTTTCATTAATCGTGATTAGAGGTAATTAATGTAGTTTAAGGTAAAAATGGTATTATAAGAATGTGAAAACACCATGAAACTTGTCCTACACCGATTGGGTGAGTCATGGACGACCAAGACAATCCATGGGCCAAATTGGGGATCCCATGGAGCCACTTTAGTTGGAAAATGACATTAATATATTTTTATTTAATGTTAAAGTGAAAATGACACTAAAATAAATTGTTTTACTAAAATAATTTTTGAGTGGGGTTATACAAGTCCAAATTTTAATTATAAGTATTAATTGGAAATCTAAAACGATTTCCTACATCATAGTATTTGTTTTATAATTTTTAGACATTAAATAAATTAAATTATTTATGACATCATGATGATGCAGCGATGACCTCATTATTTAACGATTTAAATAAAATAGGATGATAATGCAAACTCCAAGGCTTACACTTGTCCAAAGCCAATTGTATGAGGAGATTTCGAACCCTTATCACCTTAGCCTCGAATTATATAAGTGTGGGACCTTTAGAATCCGAAAAGTATTGTGAAATAATGTAACATTTCAATCTTTCCAAAAGAGCCCCTCCTCTCCACTTATAAAAGGCCCCCACCACTCCCACCTTATTCACACCTTCAAGCCATTTGGCTCGGCCAACCTCTGCCAAAATACTCTCCCAACATCCCTCTCCTACTCATAGAAGCCTCACTTTGGGCAGAACTCTTCCCAAGGAAGCCTTTGGCTCAAATCAAAAAGAGTTACCCGATTTTGAGGTAATGTCTTCTCTAATGTTGTTTTGGTTTATTTTTCTTCTCCAACCCCCTAAACTCTTTTTATTCAATTCTTTTGTAACAACACCAGTATCCTCAATATACTAGGATGTTGTTATAAGAAGTATTATAGCTACACTTACACACACCTACATCTAATGGATAAAGAACATACGGTTTCTGTGGATGACGAATTTCTGCCTCACGAAACGATGATTGTTCAACACTCATATAACACCTTCAAAGGTGGCCATTAAGATGTCACTATATTTATATATGATATAAAATATGTTTATGTTTTACTTATGCTTCTTTATTTCTCATATATGGCATAATTTATGATTTCCATTATGGGTAAAATGCGATAATTTCATTTTAGGAAGTGCGGACTACCGCCCCCTCAAAGTGATTTGAATCGTTAATGCCATATGTGGGATGTATAAAGGATGGATTAAATGGTATTATACACTATATTATACTTTAATTATATTATAAATTTATATCATTATGATTTCATTCCATTAAATATGAAATAGAAATGAAAGTAGCGTTCATGCGTACGTACGGCTTACAGTCTCCATGAACGGTGCGTTTCATTTCTTACCTATAAATGTTACATGATATTATAAATGAATGTATATACTGGATATCTAAGATATATATGACATCTAAATCATGAATATAATTCTGGAGATAATGGATATTCTACCACATAAACAACTTGTAATTATAAGAAGTTTATTGTTGACTCAAGTACCAAAGATCGACAAAACTACCGTTATTAACTTAAATAATTACATAATGTTCATATCATTGTAATAAGTGATATAATAAAGATAATGAAATTGAAAATGGTTCTTAATAAGGTAGATATTAACTCTAGTTTATTATTCAGGAGGTTAAAGAACGGTTGAGTCAAGTCAGATACGAGGTAAGGGAACTTCTTAACCCAACTTCCATTCTTTGGGATAATCTCCTACTTTCAAATTATGTCATGATATTATTATGTCCTATTTTGTATTTTTACTTTATTTATGTGTACCTATAGTGAATACAAATAATAGATCTATTTTATTTTAAAAATTATCTATTTAAGGACTTCGTCTCAATCCCCTTTCAATGAGGCATATTTGGTTTTATACACAACATTCTTTTATATGGTGTATAAACCCCTTTGACATTTACGTTTATTCAAAATGAATCTTTTTTATATGAAGAGCTTTACTAAACGACAAAAAGGGAATGTTTTTCTTTCTGTACTTATGCGGCGACAATGAATTTTCCGCCGCCGTGACCATTATTTGAGTTTCGGTTCCTCTATAAGCCATCTTTTTTTAAATGAAAAATAAAATACAAAGTTTTAACTTTCTTTTATTTTGGTATTGAAAATGGTTTTGAAAGCATTTTTATTATATCAATGTGTTGTATTTATATCTTGTGATTGAAATGTGGAAATGTTATGTTTCCTTTATGCATGTTTTTTGTGATACAATTATGTTATGGTTTATGATATGTTTAAACCTATTCATATGAGGAATGCATTGGACTTAATAAGTGACGGGTGGAGCCCGCTATATCTCCTCGATGCATCGGAAGGTCTAATGATACAAACTAGTGTCTTGGCACGAGGCCTTGACAAAATATTATTTGTGGTCTTGGCACGAGGCCTTGACTACGTGGTTATGATAGTCTGGCATTATGCATTCCATCATTATGAAAGTGGTTATTGATATTGCATGTGATTATTCGACCAGTAGAATATCCATGTGAAGAAGTGAATGGAATTATCTCATTTTACTTTTTCCATATTATGTTGATGTTCAAGTTTAAAAGGCTTTTGTTTTAGTTATACATTGCCTTAAATTTTTATGTTGATTTATGAAAGCTTCCGCAAATATTGTTATCCTTACTGAGCATCTGAGCTCACCCCTTTCAATGTTTTAATATTTTCCAGGATGTGAAGAAGTATTTTATGAATGACCAGCTGGGATTGTGAGAAGAGGATATGAGTGTGGACTATGAAGACTTTGTTATTGTAGTTTTTCACTTTATGATGTAATGTAACGCTTACGAATGTATCTATTGTTTCCAAGGCTACTAAACTAATCGGTCTTTCGAGACTTGATCTTTTGTGATCATGCCAATGTTACGAAGTAATGCACCGACTCCGGGTAGTTGGGGTCGGGGCGTTACAAAGAACACGAAGAATGCATTTTCACCGACGAAGAACGCCGACCTCCGACGAAGGATGACGAATAAAGCTGATTCCTCGGAGATCGATGACGTGATTCCATGTACCGCGATGCCGATGGTCCTCTTCTACGCGATGCCGTGTACCGCGACACCGATGATCCTCCTTCCACGATGTCATCTTCCAAGATGTCTTTTTTCCGCACTGAACCACGTTCAACGACATTATGACGGGAGGGATTCGGAATTTTTGTTCGTGAATATACTTTCCGTTCTTCGTCTTTTATCTTGGGCCGCCTGTTATAATTTTACCACGAGGAGGTCGGACCGCAAGAACACAGCCGACCATCCTACCTCTTTGATGTTGTTCGTTGCGGCTCGAAATAAGGTGGTGTGGTGCCACAGAGCCGCCCAAAAACATAGAGGAATGCAGCAATGAAATGCGGCGCCGTCAGGCCACGCCGTTGAGACCAAAAGAATCTGCAGCCGGAGTTGGGCTACGGCAAAGGGGAGCAGCACCATCGTGCCATGTCGGAGAACCAAGAAGAGACCGCGGCGGAGGGGCACAATGTTGTCGTGCCGCGCCGGTCGGCCGGGCGGTGCTGCACCAGTAAGACCAAGGCCGCGGCCTTTGGTCACGACAGAGTAGGAGATGGCGGCCGGAGCCACCGGCCATCAGTGCAACGGGGGCGGGACCGACTGGTCCCGCGGTGACTCACTAACTGGTCAAACCAGCCTGTTTCTGAGAAACATGGGGCTTGTAACTCCCGGCTGGAAAAAGCAGCGTCCCCCATCTGGGGCCGTAGTTTCAATCAGGGGGGGCAGCCCCCCCCCCCTTCCCGCAACGGCTCGGCCAACACTGAGCTGGTCGTGAGGGGCGCGCTCGCGCCAGGCCAACCGGCCGCCCAGGCCTGACCGGCCGCACCGGGCCGGACCGCGCCCACCGGGCTGAGCCACACCCTAATGGTCCAGACCCGAACCTAGTCTAGGTCGACCTGGTTCGGGTAGACCTTGGGGGCCTCGGGCCGGGTCATTCCGGGCCCAAAACACCCTAAAACCGGACATGTTCATTATTTTGCCCATATCATGGGCTACAGACCTCCGATCGACGCACCGTTAGTTGATATGTGATCCTTGGATCGAGACGGTAATTTTGTTATATTACACTAATGGTTTCATAGAACTTTGTGTATGGCCCGGTTGGTTCGAACACGAACCAAACGGGCCCTCGGAGCAGAAACACTTATAACATGGGCTCTGGACGTCCGATTGACGTGCCATCGACTTTGTTGGATTACTCATAGTGAGACGGACCATTTGTCTTATTCTGATTGATATTTGGACACAGTTGGAGTGTGGTCGGGTTGGTTTTGAAGTAAAAACCAACAGGGGCCCTAAAACGAAGAAGGCAATAACTCTCAGATCAGACGTCTGATTGACGCGTCGTTTGTCATGTTGAGTTGTCTTGTCGAGATGGAACCTTGGGTTTCATTAACTCCAGACTACATGTCAGTTGATGTATCGACCACCTTGGCTCGTGGATAGGACCCTCCCAGAATCGAGCATGCTGTGTGTGGGAACCCTAGAGCTGGCTGCGACTGCAACGACGATGAAGGCTTCCCTGAAATCATCAGTGGGTTCGGTAGCGATGACGACTACACTGAAATCCTCTGTGGGATCAGCAGCCATGACGACTGCATTGAAATCCTCTTTGGGTTCGGCAGAGATGACGACGACACTAAAATCCTATGTGGGATCGACAGCGATGAAGACTGCCCTGAAATCCTCTATGGGTTCATTAGTAATAAAGACTACAATAAAATCCTTCATGGGTTCGGCAATGATGAAGACCGTACTGAAATCCTTCGTGGGTTCGACGGCGATGACTACTATTCTTGTATCTGATGTGGTTCTGGCAGTGTTTGACTATGTTCTTACTATCCTACGTGGGTCTGACAGAGTAGTTTCTCTGTATCCTATGTGGGGCCGACAACTTAGCTGGTTTAGTATTCTACGTGGGTCCCAGCTTAGATGAATCAGTGGCTACATTCGATCATCTCTATCACCTTATGAAGAAGTGTACTTGTGTGAGTTGAGTCTTGAATTCCAATCATTATATTTGATATGATTGAATTTCTTTCCTATGTGCTTGGGTTGTGCTATCCTGTGTGGATTGGGTGGTACTATCCTTTGTGGACGTGATCAAACTTGGGCTCGGATGTTATAGCTGAACTGGAATTGATAACTTAGGTATATGTATGGGCATATACCTATGTAGTGTTGGATGTTACTTCGTGATTGTATCTTTCCTTTTTGGATTATCCTTGGTGAATTATGTGAGACTTTTGGGGGTCTCGGGGTCCCTACTGAGTAGCGTATACTGACCCCTACACGGGCTATGTCCGCACTACGTTGTGTTGGATGTAGACGACAGACAGCGATGATCGTAGTTGAGGCTTGTAGAACAAGTCGGTACCTGGAGGTGGACCATTGGGCAGGACGTACACGGAGCAGGCGGCTAGACCCGAGGAACTGAGGAGGCTATCTGTACCCACCAATCGGGCGGGACATCCAGTGGACGGTTCGACGTTGCGACATTACTTTCATTTGCTTCACTTCTTCCAGTTGTTCCTTACATTCAGTTTGGGTTTGTATTCTGCCCCTTTAGATTCTGCACTTACTATTGTACCCTGTTTTACAAAGTTTTTACTTATTCTTGATTACTCTGTGGTGTTTTTTTACTTTATAATGGAAACGCCTTCCCCTTTTTGTCGGGATTTATGCCTTGGTGCTAGTCACTAGCCCCTGGCCTATGGGAGGCGGGCTTGGTGTAGTCACGACACGGGTCCCGAGGACGGGTCGTGACACTACTCCTGGTGAGGGTGGTGGTCTGACGACCATTTATAGATTTTAGCCTTGACGTTCAACAAGATAACAGAAGAACAAGTGATGGACATGGGATATCGATCATTGTTCTAGAGGGAGGCCCAATCTATTCTGATAAATCCAATAGTGATGAATGATAATTTTGGGCCCTAGGGGGCATGGTTGTCTTGGAATAAGTTATATGAGTCTTAGGGAGAATATCTATAAAAAATAGGACTATGGGGCTATAGAATATTGGATGGTTATCCATTAGGGGGGCTTTGGCCAGAGAATTGTCAAGAGGGTGAGGATTTTCTGTGTGTTTAAGTGTATTTGTTCTATATAGTACATAATATATATATATATATATATACTATTAAATTAGTTTTATTAATTTTTTCATGGTGCTTTTGTTTTTAATGAATGTAAATCCTCATTCTATATGGGTAGAGAAAGATAAATTACATAGACAATAGGTCTGAGGACAACGATTATAAGAACATGGACCAAAGGCTTAGTGCATCATCATGCCTGCCCCAACCCATGTATGTCACCAGGCCTGCATCATGTTTTCATCACCACATGCCCACATCATGCCCATGTCACCACCTGCCTGAGTAACTGCATGCGACATAAATCCCCCAAGGGGTATATCTGGATTCAAATCCCAATTTTTTTTGTGTATTTAATTGATGTAACTATTCATACTAATTCACTTTAAATATTTTACAACTTATTCAAATTGTTTATTAATATTTATTATTATTTTATTTAATATTAATTATTCATTTGTAATATTTATTAATTTTTTATATTTATTTGTATATTCTTCAATTTTAAACATTTATTTGTACATAAATATTTAATAATTTTAAAAATAATGAAAATGATTTCTATTTTTATGATCTAAATGTATTTAATATCAATTATAAAGGTCTAATGCCTTTAATTTTTTTGAAAGTTATATAATTAATTTATTAAAAATCATTTAATATGATTCTCCTCAATTTATATATTTGTAAACAATTACATCAATTAACCATTAAAATTTAAAACAATTATTTTCTTTTTTTAATATTATTTATTAGTTTTTAATTTATATAATAAATTCACATTCATTTTTATTTATTATCATGTAATATTTTTATAACTTTTGAAATCTATGTAAATAATTTATTTAAATTAATTTTATTATATTTTTATCAATTTTTTGTACTTGTTCATAGTTTATGTAATTAAGCATAAATTACATTTTTTACTTATTTATTATGTTTTCATATTTAAACTATGTTTTCATCATAATTATAATATATATTAAATTTAATTATTCTTTTAAACAAATTATATAATTAATAAAAAATATTCAATTTTTTTTATTTTTTTGTCAATTCTTTATTAATTATTCAGTTTCACTGTTTTTTTAAAATAATTCATTTAAGATTTATTTTTAAATAATAATGTTAATTAATTGTATTGTTTTTATATTTAAATTATTTTTAAATTATATCCATTTAATAATTGATTATTTCATTTTAAATAGATTTTTCATCAACTCTAAAATGAAAAATTCTCATCAAACCAATACATATCATTGATAAGATATTTATGGACATTAATATAATTTTTATATACTATAATTTTAGTGCAGATTATGACAAGTTTTATCATTGAAAATTTTTTCATTGATAAAACCTATCATTTTTTACGATTGTTAATTTCATGCATATAATACTCATAATATTAGCACCTTTTGGAATGAAGTGATAAAACCTTCTTGGTCATATAAATTAAACAACAAGGGAACTCATTCATTTCCACCATCATGATATCTCCCATAAGTTGACCTCTTTTTCCACTCCCCCAAAAACATCGTTGATAAATCAAAACATTCAAAAACTCTGGTACATTACATAATATCATGCAGGAACTTGTAATTTTTTTGTGCATCACAAACAAAAATGGTTATAGTGATAAGTTAATTGTTATTAAAATATTTACTCCAAAACTCATACATGCTTTATAAAGTTAATTCCTTATGCAACCATTTTGTAAAATGATGTACTCTTCCGTGAGTATTGTTGAATGTTCCCATAAGCGAGTCTAGTTGGATAACTTTTGTTGTATAATACTGACCAATCTATACCAACCAAAATATAAAAGATTTATCAATAATAAAAAATAAAATTCATAAAAGTAAAATTAATAATTTCTATTTCATTATAATTTATAGAAATTGAAAATACCAAATTGTTAATTCACATGTAATTATTTAAATCAAAAGTGAATTAAAATATTATTCATTTGATGAATTAACTTAACAAAACATTATTCAGTCCCCTTTAGGATAAATAAAAAGGGCACACTCTCTCAATGTTTTTCTCCTACCAGTTGGTTGGGATGTGGGTGGACACTCATTCCCCTTTCCATTGTGTCATGATGGATGGTTTTAATTTCTAATATAATTTCTGTGGATGTTAAAGACAATATATTTTTTGTGGAAATGTTGACAGACTATTTACACCTATTTCACATCTCTAATTTTCTAATGTTATATTTATTTTTTTCTATGGACGCCCTTTAAGAATATATATCAATTATACATATTATGGAAAAATATGATAAATCGCCTAAATAATTGGTTAATTATTCCAAAATGGAAATTTTCATTATCTCATGTGAGATTGAAGGGAGAGAGCGCGATATTTTCCAAAAAAATAGGTATTTAGTTTCTAGTTAAACAAAATAAATATATTTGGATACCATGGATATTTTTTCAAACAAAATGAGTGGTTTTTGGATCATAATAAATAATTTAGGAAAACAATTTATGGGTGGTATTTTTATATAGAATCAATAGTAGGGAAATATTAACTTATAATGTATGTATCTAAATGAGTTCAAATTAATAATATGTATTTATTTAATATTCCTTACATTGTGATTGACCAAATTCACTATCACATCTCCTAGTTATAGTGGGGTATGAATAATAAAAAAACAAGATAATTTATTTTCTAGGGATAATATATGAATCCCGAAAACGTGTACTGGTATATGCTCTCAATACATGTGCATGATCAAAATTGATCTTTTAGAAAAGAAATGATGATACCTGAATCATATCCAAGAATCCCAATTCACTGAAATCATTGAATCTAAATATTACCCCCTTATGAGAATTTTTTTAATAGTCTTTAGTCCTCGTTGTATCTTTTTATAGTGATTACTTTATGGATTGTGTGTTCTTCTTTGAAAGGGACTCCTTTAGCAGATATTATATGGAGCCAATGGAAGGTTTTGGAGGGTCCCCTGAATGTTTCATAAACATCGGAAGATAGCCACATCACTAGCCATTTTTGATTGGGAGTATTCCAGAGTTTTATTCCTTTTTAAAGAGCCTAATAACATATTGTGTTCTGATTAACAAGATTTATTGTTCATGGAAAGGAAATAGTGGGCTATCTGAGTATTCCTGGAACAAATTATATAAAAAAGGGAAAAATATTTTTGATTAATGAATATTATTTATTATATGTGTTGAATTCTTATAATATGTTGTCCCACAAAATATAGATAATATAAAAAAAATTGATAACTGGAAATGCTTTTGTATCCTAGAAGTCCTTCACATAGTAAGAAAATTATTATGGAATTATTTCAGGATAATAATACATTTAAATTTATACCTAATGGAACGAAATATAATTGAGTATAATTTGACAAACTTCTTCATTAGAGAAGTGGATACTCTAATACATTCAATGATCCACCGCCAAGGGTCCATGGTGAGCTGAAATGCATAGAACCCAAATACATATAGGATTATAGAGATGGTGAGTGGTTTTGTGTCTCTATTCTTGAAGAGGATTACTTCCATCTCTATAGATACATTGCACACCATTTATAAAATATCATGGATTATATGGGTGAGATGATATATCCTAGTCTTTAACAAGATTTAAAGGCCTCAATCCTACAAGAATAAGTTGTCTATATCATGGAAGGAGATTTGGAAGTGGTATTAGATTCATTTTGATGACCACTTCTCATCATCTCTCTTCTATATGTGGATCCCCCACCATCCAATGTTTTTAAAATGTATATGTATGAAACTATTTTCCAAATAGGTTCAATTTTAATGGGAGTTGTGGTAAGTGAACATATGGATTGAATTATCATAACTTACAATATTTGTGTCCATTATTTTTTTGATTCATGAGTTTCTGAAGACCATTGATTATTCACTTGATTGATGATCTACCTTTATTGGGGATGGAAAAAATGCATTCATGGAATCATATTGTATTTTCATTATTTGGGTTATTAATGGATTATATAGTGTTCTATAGTCCTTCATCTTACTGATTATAATGGTTCAATCCATTTCAACACTACAAGAAAATGGTCATATTCCAACAAACATATACCAATGATTTTGGAGAATCAATTGGTTTAGGTACAATAAAATTACCCCACGCTAATTATTTGTCCAAAGATACTGGATTTGTACTTTTTTGGAACAATTTTATTTCTAGTTCCTTTATCCCAGTTGACAAATATATTGGTCCTATTTTTTACAGATATGGGAAGCAACATAAGTTGCTGAATGATTATAATATGGTGGTACTTTTGAGTTAATTGTTCAACACTTTTTTACATGGTATATCATTTAATTGGAATAAAAGTCATCAAACGATCATATACCAATGGTTACATAAAAACCATTGGTGTAGTTCATTCCAATACTCTAGGTATTATACAAACTATTGACATATCATTTAATAAAATGAAATTAAAACGACATGTTTTCCATAAACATTGTTATATGTGATGACTATACCAATGGTTTGAATAAAACAATCGGTATAACATACATTTAATTAACCAATAGTAATAGTTTCTTCAAAAACATTAATAAATGACTCAAAACAGAAAATACCTATAAAAATGTTTTCAAAAAGCAATGGTATAGGCCTATAAAAATTGTTTTCCAAACATCTGTTATAGTTTTTCAATTTTTAATGAATTATATTATCAAATAATATTGAATACAATAAAAAATCAGCTAAATACTTATACACATATTTATCATAATATTATTCCAAAAAAACATTGCATATTAGTGATTAGGTGTTTGAAATATTAATCAGAGGTGCAGGGATCACAATATACAATGGGTTTTTTGAATTAAGTATACATATAGTTTTAAAATCTATTTTTATTGGAATTTCATATTACATATAACAATCGTTTATATAATATTATTATAGCCCACCTATACCAATTTATTCCCAAAACCATTTTTATTGGTCTATAATAATGACAGATAATCCAACGGTCCCCCAATCCATTGATACAAATTATGACAATGATTTTGGGGCATATAACAATGATTCCAAACCATTTTTTAAGATTTTTTATAAATATATTACCCTTTTATTATAAGTTTAATTATTTTTTATTAAATTTTATGGTATTATGGTGGATCATTTGATCTCTTCATTTGTTCTATCTAAAGTGCATCTTGTTAGCATGGATGACTTCCCTCATTGATTGACATCACCTATAATTTTGTATTCATGTTCATTTTTTAAAATTATATATCGTGGAAAAAAACATTTCATAAAATTAGAAATGAAATTTGAAAATATCCATTTCACATTAGAAATAATGTTTTCCGCCTCAAAAATAATTTTGTACTAATGTTGTTGAATTGTAGAATGAATTACAATTATGGGATTATAATCACCTAAATTCCAATCCCTCATATCATTTTATTAATAAACTTTCACTCCTCACAGTAGTTGCATCCCCATTCTTACACCATTGAGAATTCCTTCCAATTTTTCCACTTCCTCAACTATAATATGTATGCATGTATTTATTTGTAATCCATTCTTTCTCTTGGACCCATTGAATTAATTCTCATCCCTATAGGATTTTTTATGCCATAATTGGACCCTATTTCAGTTAACCTAATCAGAAAATCCCATTGATATAGACACAAAATTTTATTCTTTATATCCAATTAATTTCACGAGTCTCAGTAAATGTAAGTTTCTCATAGCTAGGTGGTTGTCCTGTAGTTAGATTTTTAGCATATTATAAAAGAACAACTTCATCTCCTTTGAATCCTATCACTTAAGCACTACCTTGCCTACAATTTACTATGTGATGAAATGAATGAATATCAAATCCTCCCAATTACATTACTTCCTACTAGAATATATATCAAATCCATCCATGATCTACTTATTTGTAAATAGAATAAATTTATTTTAGATTATTTGTAATATTGTAGACATCACACAGTTCATTTTTTTAATATTAAATTACAGTACAAATGAATTTCAATACATTTCATTTATCCATTATTATCATTGAATAATAGTGTTATGTAACACAAGTAAATTCTTAAGAACAACCATTAAGGTTTAAATGTTCATAAATTATATGTATTTATTTATTGTATTATATATTATTATTATTGAATAAAATTGTAGTCACATGAATAATAAAAGGATTGGTTATAGTCATATGAAAAAGGACTATTAGGATGGGGATCATCAAATTTGAAAAATATCATGTATACAACCCTTATTAAATAATTTTTCTAGTTTTAAACTATTATTCTTAAATACCAATTATTCATGATTTGTGGGATGAGCACTTGATCTATCATGGAAGAGAAAATTTTTATAAATTTGATATATAATATAGATAATAATAGAAAATATATAGTGATATGGTTAAAATTTTATCGTATATATAATACGATATGATTAGAATTGTGAACATTGATAATGAACATATTGAAGATATGATTATAGGTGTGATGATGAGAAATATTTTTTTTTGGAACATAAAATTACAATTGATGATTAATTTCATGATCACCATAAAATTTTTTAGATGTTAAAGTATTGTTCAATGACAAAAATGTATACTGGTTGTACTAAATATACATCATTGTAAACCATATAGAATCAATATTGTGTAAAAGTTCAAAAAGTATGAATTCACACATTATTTACAGAAGTTCATTCTATATTGTATTATATGATTGTAGAATATGATTAACAAACTCACAAAACATATATCACTAAACCAAATCAATGTTCGATGGTTACGATCAATGTTAGATGTATATAAAAGTTATGATTCCATAAAACCAATTGCTCCTTTAGTGTCCTGATATGTCTAGCCTTTTATGTCTAGCCCTGTATATCTATGTCATGTTTGTTAGATATTTTTTAATGTACCTTGGATGGACCGATATTGGTCAAAGAGATAAATGAAAAGATTCAATTGATT
The DNA here is from genome assembly GCA_963277665.1 of Viscum album. NCBI lineage: Eukaryota > Viridiplantae > Streptophyta > Magnoliopsida > Santalales > Viscaceae > Viscum > Viscum album. Next base: position 696,042,088 of record OY728152.1, read on the forward strand.
CATTAATGGATGTCGATGTAAAATAGAAAGTATAAGTATTATGATGATATTCAACATAGAACATTGGAATTATCATTTGGTGACCATGTGTTCTTGATGGTATCACCATGATTGGGTCTTTTACAGCTTGGGAGGAATGGGAAGCTTGATCCAAATTTTATTTTTACCTTTTTAGGTTGTTGATATGGTGGAGAATGTTTCTTAACGTTTATCAGTACCACCGAAGTTGACATATATCCCTATCACGTTTCATATGTCTCAATAGAGAATGTATCTATCTATTCTATCTACTTTTTTGAGTTGGATTGATCGTGATGTTTAACTAGATTGAATAGCCAATTGGGACAGTTGATTCAAAAATCATGTTAAATTTTAGGAATATGATACATTTGGTTCATGTGATATGGAAATATAGTTTGGATATTCTTAATACATGAGAGATGGACATACTGATGAGTGAATATTGGTCTCATCTTTTTGACATGGAAGATTAATTTCTGGATTTCAAGGTATATAATGATTTTATGGTGTAGATGCTGTAACACCCTGTTACTATTTACAATTATTCATAAACACCTCATTTTGACCATTATTTTGATGGGATTTGTTTTGGATATCGTTGGGAGAAAATTTAAAAAATTTGGATGATTCTTTGTAACATTATGATTGCCACACACTTCTTCTAAACTTAGTGCCTTTATAAAACGTTTTGGACAAATTGGAATATGGGAATCACATGGCTTGTGCATGATTTTCCTAAAAAAATCTCCCAATATAGTGAAAATATCCCATCATTTTAAAATATGATAATATCTTGTAGACTATTTATGTGTTTCTCCAATCATTGGATATCCTGAGAATGTTTTTGGGTATATTGAATGCATCCAGGATGTGGTTCAAATCATGAGGAACATCTTTAATATTAAACTAGTAGGTTTCATTTTTCTATCCTTGTTCACCCATGTTATCTCTCCTACTCCGTACAGATCCATGAATCTCTTTTTTGATTTGAGGAACGAATAAAAAATATTTTGGATTTAAATATATTATAAATTGATATATCTTTGTATTTGTTGTTCTCATTTTTGGTTCCTATATATTCCATTGTGATTTGAGATATGTTGATCCTGAGGTAGGGGGTTCGATTATGATGCATAATTTTAATTAACCCTATGTTTAATATATTAATTTTAAATGTTTTAATTAAATAATATTGATTGGTTTTTATTAAATGAATTTTTATTTATTTGTTGGAAGAACAGGTTCCTTTTAATTTGGGTTATAATGATAAGTGGGGGGTTTTTCTTGAATTTGGAAATCTTCCAATTTCAATGAATTGAAATGTGGTTATGGAACATTGAGAGATTTAAATTATTTATGTTAAACCATGTGTTTGAATAAAAATATTTCAAAAAAAAGATGGATTTTATTGAGGAAATCGTTTTGGTGGAATTTTTTTTGATAACCCCCAATTTCATTGAATTGGACATATCTTATGAAATAGATGGAATTTGTGGACAATTTAATTGTTGAGTACAATTTTGAAATTGTTTTGTGAAATTTCAGAATTGGTTTCAAAAACGTATTTTTGGAAAATGAATTAAAATGGGATTTGATGGAAAACATGGTGTCCAATCTAGGTTATAAGTCGTGTTTTTTTATTAAAAACCCTTTATAGATTATTAAGAGTTAATTGTAATATTTGAAATGGATAATGGGATTTAATTATAATTTTACGACATAAAATAAAAATATCATCATTGTATTGTACTCAAGCGCATTCATGATTTTGGTAGTTTGTGATTTATTTTGGGAGGAACATTACAAAATTCAATATTCAAAAACATCATATCATCAAATCACAGACATCAGGAAATGAAGGTGAGTACTCTTTGGGCTTATTCCTAAAGGGGAATATTTAAATATTTTTCATTTCATTGTTTTGGGTCCCTGTATTCTAAAAAAATCACACCTAATTAGACATATGACCATGTTTCTACCATGTTGTCATTTATAATGTATATATTCTGTTGTTATAAACTATTTTACATTCATTGTGATTTATATAAGGCTTTTTTATATATCTTTTTTATGACATATGTTAAATTCCCATTCGTGCGAAGCACCACTATTAAAGGTAAGTCCACTATTTGAGAAGTATTTCGATAATGTGAAATGATAAGTACAAATTTCTAATTTATTTATATATTTTAATTGTAATTAATTATTAAGTTGAATATTCTTTTGAAATTATGAACCAGTTTAATGGAAAATTGAATGCACATTCTTTGATAATTTGATCATTTTAGATAGTTATGGTATCTTTGGGTGAAATACCATTGGGTATTTTTTATCACCAAAATTGTGCCTTCAAGTGAATGTAGTGTATATTTTTTTAGGATCGAGAAGGGTAAAAGGATCAATTAGAGGTGGTTTTAAATATTTTTTTGTGGACTTGGTGAGTGGTGTCCATAGGGATATGCTAAATTTAACCAATTTTTAAATTTCTTCTATATAAAATTGTGTTTTATTTGCTATTTAACTTATTGGATAGTCTCATAGTAGAGTATTTATTAGATAAACAACTCTAGTTGGACCAGGTACATGAAATTTTTCACATGTCATTGTTCACAAGGTATGCGCATGACCCCTCGCTCGTTATTGACTTGGTTGAGAAGGAAATCATGGATTGATATAACTTCTCCAAGTAACGAGTTGATATTAAGGACTCGAATGAGAGGATACTTCATTTGTATTTTACTCCCCTTGTGTGAATACAATATCATCGTAGGAGTCATAGTGGGATTACCTGGGAGCAGGAGACTCAGATATGAGCCGAATACCCTAATCATTTTGAGTATGTTTTTTTCTTTCATGGATGCAAACCCATAAGGTTGTGAGAATGTAATGAATAATATTTTCTATTTTTTGTTTATGGATATTATATGGATTATTTTCAAGAGTAGTTGTTGGGAAAAAATTCGATTCCATGCCACAAATAATTTTTTGAAGTTTATTAAATTTATTAAATGTCATATGCATTCACTTTTCCAAAAAAAAATTGGAATGAATCCCCAATGGGTGAGCATATCAAAAATATGTGTGTATAGTTGTGTTCAAAATGTCTGTCTTAACCTTGGTTCAACATAATCATTTTTTACATGGGTTGTTTATGAACAAATCTCGGTCGGATTAAATAAAAAACAATATAATTAATTTATTTTCTGTATTTATATTGACTTAGTGACTTATTTCTACTCTAAATATATTGTATTAATATTTCCCCAGCGATTAATTATAATAATCTGGATATTTTTAGGACCCTTTTAGAGAATTCATGGTGAACGATGACAAATCCTTATCGGATAATGGTTCATTGCACCAATAGTGTTTTTTTGATATTATAATAAATTTCGAAATAAATATTTATACATGAATGATTAATCCAAACTCATTTTCTTATATTTTATTATTTAATTTCCGTCATGGTTCTTAATATTTTACATACATTTATCAATTCCCCAACAAGAGATAAAAAAACTTCATCAGTAGAATTAAATTTATTGAACTGTTTATTTTTTTAAATTTTATTGATCCCACTTTTTATGCTTCTTATAGGAAAATGAATCAATGCCGAATGGAAAATGGTTCAGTTTTATTCATCATGATTTATTTATTGTGGTAATCTCCCCTATTTCATTATTATTCAATCGTTGGTATTTATTTTGGATAATGGATTGACCAATACTTTTTTTTAATTGATCTTTCACTATACATCAATGAAAAAAATAGAATCTACTGGGAAAACATTTGATAGATCATAAATTTCATGAATTAATGTTTTTGATTTATAGGTTAATAAAAAATTAGACTGAATTGGGATTTCATCATTTTTTCCAAGAGGCTCACAAAACAGCTATAGATGATATTAGTGGATAAAAATAAGTTAATTTGATTCGCTGATCTAAAATCAAAAGCCACATGAGTCTTGGAAGTCCTGTAATCTAGAGTTTCTAGTGTGGGCATTGGCACCGGTGATGTGGCGAGTGATGTGGATGATAACCATGATTTATAGAAAATATTAATAAATAAATAGTGTATTTATGTAATAAAAGCCTTGTGGGGATCTCTCAATGATGTCAAGGGATTCAGGATGATGTTAAGGATCACATGGTGTGTGATCATTTCACAAAGCACGTGGCCCATCCAAGATGACACTGTATTTACTCGAGATTGTACATGGACACTAGAAAATGAAAATGGATAGAGTCACATCATGTAATTGGACAAAGACAAGGCTAGGTGAACACGAACATCACCACTTATACATAGGTTGGTACAAGGGGCATAAAAAGTACATTGACATATCTCACATCACATATTCTACTTCCATGCAATCTCTACACACTATGTATCTTGATATTTACATGTTGTGTGAGGCTTTAAAAAATGGGAAGACTTACAGATATATACACACAATCTGTTCCCCTGGTACATGCCAGGAATCCCTATTCAAGAGAATATTTATCTCATCAGTACCATAGATTGAAAAAATAATTGTTTAGTGTGTTACCTTATATCATTCTCTTGAGGATAATGTGTGACATTTCTTCTGCATCACATGATTGTAATCCACTCTAGTGGTCGAGTATCTAATTGAGTGGTGGTATCCCTTTAATAATACTCTAGTAAGATCCCCTATATTATTTATAACCTATGTGTGGTTTTTTTAATTAGTGTGAATTCCCTATTTAGGGCATTAATAATATATTTATAAGGGTTTATCGATAGGGTTCGTTATATAATTATCATATGATCCACCACATAGAGATTTGATCCATATTGGGTTCATGGTGTCCTCTAATGGTTCTGTACATGACCCCATATTTGTGTATTAGGGTCTACAAAGACTTGTGAGATTCATGGTATGTTCTCAAGTATCTAAACATCTTTACCATGTGTATCTGAAGATAGAAAGGCTTGTGGAGTGGCCCCCCTAGTACTGGTGTTTCTTTTGGAAAAATCATTGGATGAAAAGTGGTTGTGACTACCTATTATCGTCATGTCCTTCCTCTGTATATATGTGTTTTTCTATTTTATATTTATATATATATTATTGATAATAATAAAATTGGTTCTTTGTTTTTTGTGTTTTTGGGATCCCTAAATTGAATTGTTATACACATTCTTGCAGGTTGTTTTTTCAAACATGTCATGCATTTTGTAGATGATAGCGCATTTGTTAGCATCTTGGTAGGATATGGATCAGGTGGAGCATATCTAAAACATTTTATAATGGTGTGGTTCTCTATATTATAATTTTAACCTTAGTCCTCTCCCACATAGCTTGTATTACTCTTTCTAGTATATGGGTTGTCTTCAATTTTACCCCTTTTTTACTTTTTTACATTTTTATCGTACTCCTTTGGTGGATAATAGATATTTTCATTCATTGGTTTCAATTTTACTATATTTCATCATTTCGTGAGATTGGATAGGTATAAATGAGTATGGGTACATTAGGCCAATACCTCTTATTTATGGGATATGCTAACTCAGTGCTGTTCTCGATCCACTTATCTATTAGAGGTGGACTAGGGTTAGTCTTTATTTGGACATCAGTGGGTTGGTTTGGGATAGTTAATCTATAAAACCCTTCCCAAATCTTGAGATAACAAAAATTATAAATATGATCACTAAATTTAAAATTTTAACTTAATATTATTCCCTAAAAAAACATGATGTATTTTTTCTTCTTCGTATTCCAAATATTTTAATAAAATCAACATGAAATATCATGTAACATTGAAAAAAATGAAATTGAAAAGAAAATAAATTAAAAAATTCATGCTTACTTATTACTTAAAAACATATATTATTGGATATATTCCATAAATACACAAATTTTTTATTACTCCATTAATGAAATGATGAACCAATATTTAAATAAAATTATTCAATTACAATGCAGTCAATACCATCCATTTTATATTATCCATATCAATCAACTTTTTATACCAACACCCTAATCACAACATAATGAATAAATTAATGGTTATATTTGCATCAAAAAGGAGTTTTACTAGATGATAAACATTATAATAAATCGTTTTTTGGTCATATGTACTTTAAAATATACAAATTCAAATTCTAAATAAATATTTACTACAGTAAAACCCATAAAATTTTTGTAATTATTATCACCATGATATCACTGATAAAATACTAAAATTACATATTTATTAAATAAAAACACAAGAATATTAGTCATTATTACTCACCAAATTTATAATCCCAGATTGATTATGATTTATTTGATTTTATTGACTTATATTATATAATAATTTGGGATATTAATTTTTGTAGTACCCTATATCTATTGAGTTAAATAATTTTACTTTGGAACATTTTTTCATACCCTTTCTATCACATGCATCATTTCCATTCTCTCGACACTTTTTAAAAAATTCATTCTTATTAATTAAGTAAAATGTTATTATTTTTTTAAGTATCACATGCGGGAAAACCCTTTAGTCCATTCTTCCATTTCATCACATTTTTTCCCATTCCATAATAAGAAGCCATATATTAAAAATGGAACACAATACATTTATTCGGATCATAGGTCCTACCCTAAAACTAGTTAAATAATTAACACATATCTAATATTTTAAAATGAATTATTTTTTAAAAAACACTTTTAATGATAAAATTTAGGAGACAAATGATTCACCCCATAAAAACATAAAATAAAACACGTAATTATTAAAAGATAACACAACCCAATTAGAAACTATATCCCTAAATTATTTCAAAGAGGGTGTGTTTACCTATATATCTAGATCATCCTTTATAAGGCCTTAAATGTGATATGCCAGTTTATCCCAAATTTTAATGTACACCTATTTTTTGATAACCCCATTATCAAATCCTCTTATTAGTATAAGAACATTCTTTTCAATCCAATCACAATCTATAAAATTAATGACCACATGTAATGATATTTTGGTCATCTAATCATTTTCCTATGGTGTTTCGTTAATGAAGATAAACTCAGTCAATATTTTTACCACTTCATGCATGAGAAATTCTAGAGTTTTCCTATAATTTACACATGCATCCCTTTACAGTTCAATTATAACACCATCAGAGGGAGCATCCACGTGATCTAAAACCTTAGTACGATCAATATTTCCAAAATCCATGGGATCACAATCCATCATCTTGGATGTCATTCTTTTGAAGGTTTTTTTCCTCATTGGTACGGTTAAATATTAATTTTCCTTTCGGGCATTTCTATTTCCTCTATGACACTTCATCCTCATCTGGATGAGAATCCCACTACCATTAATAACATCACCACTCACTCATAGGAACATACAAAATGAATCCATACAAGACTCAACCTAGAGGATACCTATATAGAAATGGAGTCCTCATCCTATGTTTCATCATACACATTGTATTTACCTTAACTATCTAATCATTTGAATTTATTTCCTTGTTTAATAATAGTAAATTCACCACTAAGGTTTTACCTTTTAAATGATCCACCCGTATGGATATATCCTGACCCTATCAACCCAATGGATGACCCCCCCCTTTACACATTAGTTACTAGTACATTTCATTTCATAGACTCAGTATCCTGGGAATCCTTTCTTCTTGTGGTTTCATACAATTAAAAAAACATCTCCATATGATCAAACCTATAGATCCCTTTCACCTCTCTCAGCATCCATTTTATTATATACTTCATTGTTTATAGTTTTACTAGATTTCACATACCAACTATAGGAATCCCAAATAAATTTAAAGATATATAATTCAAATTGATAACGGCATTTACCAGATTAATACCAAATATTCCATTCCTAATAGCCACAACTGCCTCATTAGATACCTATGGTGTATCTTTTTATTGAATCTCTACAAGTCCTGTTATGCACAGTACATTTCTGTATATACATATATTGTCGTAGAAAACTATAGAATCAGTAGTTAATTTGTGATTTATATTCCTGTTAGATATCTTCGTTGATGGAAAGCACAAAACTGAATGTTCAATCGGGTGTCCGATAATCAAATTCTCGTCTATCTCCCCACATTCCTATGATCTTGAATGCACAACCTTCGAATAGGTACATCAAAATATTAACACCCCAATTGGAATTTTTTCATTATAACTTGTAGAATATCTATAAAAAACACATTTTTCACAAATCACACAACCCTTTTCATTTGTGCTCCTCTTTTTACATACTGCTATTGAGTGCCCCAATTTCATTAATGAGGCTTAGAAATTGGACCGAGAATATAACATAATTTACAACATGTATAAAAATTCATCCCTTACATTAATCCAAATGAATTCAACTAGATGTATAAAAAATTAATCTTCAATGCATATTTCTGGAGAAATTTGAGGGCAAATTGATGTAGTCCCAGTATTTGAGTAAAGATAATGGCCTACATGGTTTTCGAACATTTGAAGAGTCGATTGGATTTGAAAAAAATGAAGTAGTTCAAAATATATCACACCAGTAGTCTTTATGAATGAATAATTTTTCATGCGGATGTTGTAGGTTCACTGGAAAATGTAGAACTGAAATAAATTGGAGATACATGGATAGATGGACAATTACAGTACCAAAAAACTATTTGATATGAAGAATAAAGTTATTTATGTATTTTCAAGGAGTCCAACCATTGATAGATCGTATAAATCACAGTATTACTAAATAAATCGACAAATGGATCCATTTATGTATGTTGTTGCTTGAATTGTGTAATCAACATTGAATTCAGAAAAGAGGAAGAATCTGTGAACTCTAAGGGTGAGGTCAAATGTTTCATGCAACCATCAAACAATTCTTTGACATTGGGGAAAATAATGATCAGAGAGAAAAGTGGTATGTATTTGGGGATAGAAAAGTGGGGAATGTAATGGTTTTTAAAATCATTGAGTGATGACTAAGGGAACTCCCCCATTGAGAGGGAAGGGATGACACACGGTTCTTCACTGTCAGGGACTGGGGAGATTCCTCTTCTGAGCATCACCATAGCTAATATGAATATCATGATTATGGATATTTTGGGATATCATTATTTCAAAACCATCATAATGAATTCAATGGAAATTTTGAATAATCATATGAATATCCCTGAGTTGTGTCAAAAAAGGTGAATAGTAAGGCATATTTTAGACACATGACAATCAGGTGAAGCCCAATGCTAAAATGTCACAGTAATTTAAAAAACTAACAATAATACAAGAAACAAATATACTTATAGTATCCATTCATTGAAGTATTTATTGAAAAACCACCAAATATTCCCCATCCAAAATCACAAGGATGATATTATATTCTTATAATCACATTATATCATAGGGTTATGATCTATAACAACATTTTCCTACATCTTTTTCCCAGGGGTTCTACAAAACATACTATAACGACAATTGTAATATCTCAAACACAAAAACCATGAGTTAGTGTTTACATTATTACATTGGTATAGAATACATGGAATCACATCTCAAAGGACCAAAACGATTATTAGTCTTTCAAAAATAGATACATTAATCATTCCTATATTATATTTGAATTAAAAAATTAAAACATAATTAATTTTCAGGAATATCATTATTCCATATTTGTTATCTGTATATATCAATCCTAAAATTCTCATTGGTATCCTGGGAAAAAACAAAAGAAATATATTATTTCAAAAGATTGGTATGTGTATGTGAAAAAAAATTACTGTGGATTAAAAAGTTATAGTAATATGGAAATTTATATAACTGAATAAAAATCCATTAAATCAATTACATGAGAATAATATGGAAGGAATTAATGATAATTAAGTAACTCCAATTAAATAAGCACATAATTTTGTATTTTCTATCTAATTGAATAATCACATTTAATTTTTATGACATAATTCAAAATGAGGAAATTTATAATGTCAATCATCAAAATCATACAATCTATATCATTTTCGAGAAATATAATGTTGATTCCTTTAACAAAATAGTCTATGTCTTCTAGTTTCAAACACATCATGGTTGGAAAATTCATTTTTTTCAATTTCATTTACAAGTGATATACTATAAAGAACATTCATAGTAAAATTTAAAAATATTGGGTACATACTCATAGAGTTTCTAGAAAATATTTTTTCACATGATATGTATTGATGCACTGGTAGTCTATTTTTATAAGGCCCAAACTGACACAAACTATGTCTAATTAATTCTTCATATGAAAGGGGAGAAACATTGACTTCCTAAAAAATTCTTATTAAAAAATATATTATGAAATTTTAATACATCCCACAATAAAATATACAAAATCTTAATCAATATATTATTATTTTTTTAATGTTATCAAAATAGCACATCCACAATTTAACTGATCATAAACAATCATTAGAATGAATATGGAAGATTTCAATAGAAATTACCCCAAATTTATCATAAGTACATTAAATGGATGATGTCCCTCATGAATATAAATACCATTAAAATATGATTACAACATTCTTGGGGAAAATATAATATCCATTTTGAAAATAAATAATAACGTTGAAAATCCTTATCTTTGTAGATAAATTTTAAAAAACTTACTATTTTAAGAATACAAGGGAAAAAAATACTTTAAAACGATCCTTATAATCATTCAAATTATGATAAAATGAAATTACAATCATGATAGTTTGTTTTTAAATTAATATTTTACTTGTCAAAAATATTATTCCCATTGTACTATAAAATGAAAATTAAGGTTCCATGTTTGAAAATTAACCAGTATATTACATTCACATTTATGATAAAATTCTATATGTTTATATTTTTGAAATCAACCTAAAAACACATTAAAAAATTTGAAATTAAAAATGGGTATGTATAACATAAATAAATCATATATATACATTTTATGAAATGTATGAAACAATTTTATGATATCAGGGTTTTGGTAGAAAATATATTTTCTTAAATTTATATTATGTAATATGAAATCTCGAATAGAATGTGATTATAAAATAAGAATTTACAATTACCATAACATTGAACTGAGAGTTCATAAATGGATCAATTATATGTTTCAACTATAAAAACATTAAAAATTATAATGTATCATATTCTAATCAAATTTATTATACAAATTACCTTATAATGGAATAATAAATGAATTAGAATTTTAAAACAACGAACGGAAATTGATTTATGAAATGCCTTCCCTCACGCATCATTTTGATTAAAAATTCATTACCCATAACTATAGTGGTTTTAAACATGTTGTAATCATAAATTATAACCATATTACTTTTTATAATATCACATATAATACTTTTATTACATATAATCACTAATTCATTAATAACCATTCAATATTATCATTATTTTTTTGTGTTAATTACCTTGTTTTCTTATGCTTGTTTTTCATTAAAGATCCATTTTAAACAAATATCATAGTTTATTAATATAAATTAGAATAATGAAATAATGTTCATATTAAAATTAATTTTAACATTAAAACCAAACATTAAGGATCATTTTAAAAAATAATATACATTATGATCATGGGTATAATAGATTATAGTTACACATGAGTAACATTTTATTTTTTCAATGAACATCATGTAATTATATTGAGTAAGATATGATATTTTATTAAGAATAATAGTATAATATATTTAAAATTAGTACTTATATACATCATCGTTGGGGTTTGGTGATAAAAATAGTGTCACGTAGCTTTGTGAAGGCGATCGTCCACACGTATACAAATGATGCTATGAATTTAATGTAGTGAAATTAAATAAATGAAATTTTATATTTTCATAATGATCAAAATAACCAGAATATCATAATTTTTTTATGTTTATCTCATATAATAATTTAAATTATACTTATAACATTCTATGTTGAGGGTTATTAAAGAGGACCGGCGTCCCTTTGTGAGGTGGTACTCCATCATACAGATGGAGAAGTTAATGTATCTCCTGTGATATAATAGTTAAGGATATATATATATATAATATAATGATTCCATAGCTATAAAAATTTTATAAATATCAAATATATAATACATATATATCATCATATAAAACACATAGTGGTGGTAATGGTAAAATAAATTACCTCGCTACATGAGCCAATAGTCCCCCACACACACAAACAATGATTTCATAACCCATTTGATGGAATTAGAAAAAATATTAGATCACAACTATCATAGGGAAATATAGAATTATATTTGAGATAATGGGCTAGTTATATAACCATGTTCTAATATTAATTTATGGAGTTGGAGAAAAAATAAATAAAGATTCTTGTTGAATAACATTACCTCATGTTCGGGTATCATCCTTATGGATACACTATATCTATAATTGGAAGATATTATACCTAAAATAATGATTCTTGGATGACGGGAGGGATGTATGGTGGTGATTTGGGTGTTTATTTGATGAAAAAAATTTATTTTAATGTGTGAATAATAGAGGAGAGGGGGTGACATGTTATAACTATGTTGAGTGGTATAACTGTAAATTGTTTTCCTAATATTCAACATCACCCATGATTTTATCATGGTAAAAGTTTAAAAAATTGTTTTTTCTAAATTCTCAAAGAGATAATGATAAAATATATTCCTATAATGGGTGTTGTAATTTTTGGTGGGTCATTTTTATCGGTAATATATTATGATTAACCCCTGATAAATCAATTTTTAGCCTTACCACGATAATTAATTTGCACTGTATTCCCTTTAAATTTTGGGAAAAACAAAAAAGGTGGCCATATTAAAAATATAAATTATTCTAATTTCAAATATGAAATAAATTTTTACAAATTAAATTAATATAAGTAGATATTTTTAATAATGATTTAATTCCATGGATGTGAAGAGAAAGTAAGGTTTTAATTAAATAATATTCAATAGTATATAATGTTTATATCAAAAATCATCATGAAAACGATTAAAATTAACTAAATTGGATTAAATGATATATTCTTTAAACAATGTAAATTTAATATAAATTTAAAATATAATTAATAACTATGAATAATTCAATCAAAAAACCATTTTTCAATCAAAATACAATATTTTCACTATTCATAAAAAATAAAATTTCTCAAAAAAAATACAAAACAAAATCACACACAGATAATTTTTGTTTTCTAATTTCAAAAATGTTTTTTTATTTTTTCAAATAAATTTCCAAATATTTTTAATATTTAATTTTACATTATGTGTATAAACTTTGATAAAATAATATTTTAGGAATATGGTTTTTAGTAAACATATCATTATCATTACAATGATTGTTATTTTATTCATACTAAATAGATTACCAAAATTATAATAATATTTCCATTAATAGTCATTAATGGATTTTTAATTGAAAGGTTGTAAATATTATATTGAATAATAATATATAAATTAAATTTTATTTTTCATTTAAACCCGATGTAGAGTGTAATGCATTCTAAAAAGGGTGTTTCATGTAACTCTAGATAAACTCAGTGTTTCATGTAGAGAATGTTATTTAATTTATTTCATATATTTGAAAAAAATATATCATTTTGTGTCAATGTGTTATATTTTCTTCAAAAAATTGTGTCTTGTGTTTTATACACTCTTGAATATAATAGTATTATTTTAGAATTTTACTGTGTCACAGTTTTCTCTGATCACCGCCATTACAAAAATAATATTAATCTATATTTTCATAAAATATAAATAAATTCATAAACATCCTACAAAACATCATTCACATAATTTAATATAACATTATGTTATAAAAATATTATTTTCTTCAGAAACTAAACCTTGAAAAAAAAAACACCATAATGGATCTTCAAAACCACCGATATGTGATGATGTTTATGAATATTAAATACTCTAAATGCAATATTATACACCCATAAATAATTTTATAAGTTTTATATTATGGTTTAATAAATAATTAATATATGGTAGTTTTTAAATATCATCAAAATCATGGAACAAGGAAAGTCCATAAACAAAATAGGCCTATCTAATTCCATAAGTAAATAAATAATTGGGTATATATAATAATATTTTACCGTAAAAACAAATATAAAAAAAATTAATATATCAAAATGTTTCTAAAGTATTAAAAAAACTAATTGAAAGGATTTTGGGTACTATATTTGAAAAATTATGAAAAAAATTGTATTCTATCAACTAAACAGAATCCTCAATGATGCATTTTCGATGATAATTACAATTTCATTTTAAAAAACAATTAAAGAATTTTTAATTATATTTTTTCAGTAATAAAAATACAGTAAAAATAAAATTTATATAAAAGAGTTTATATATATTTTTAAAAATAAATGGATAACCAACATTATGTCATAATGTATACGATATCATGAATATGGGACATTATAGTAAATTTTCTCATCATATTACTTAAATTTTGTAGGTAACTTCCATATTTTTTTTTTTCATGAAACATATATAGTTAATTTTCAAAATAATCATGATGAAATAACTTTTTTTATAATTGATATTTATTTAACCATTTGTGCTATATTAATATTGAATAATGATCGTAAGAATGTATCAACTATGACTACAATAATAATGATTAGCTGATATACTATTAGTTGTCTTCGTAATAGTATATCTTCATAATTTCTCCTCTTTATGTTCGATTGTGTGTGTTATGAATTTATAAATAACAATATGGGGTTTTTAGTTTCAAATGATATTTTTTAGAAAACATGCGTGTGGCATAATCATTATTGAGAAAACACATTCTTGTCAATTCATTTCAATTGAAAATTGACCGACATGTCATTAGTGACATGTATGAAAAATCAACACCTTAATCTCAAAGAAGTTATAATAAGTATGAAATAAATTGTGTGGATTAAGTATAAAATTGAAATTTATTTAAAGGTTATGTTTCAATCACTAAAAAACAAAAGAAAATGGTTATATTTTCTTAATGATTTAATAATGTTATCAATAAGTCATTTTAATGGTAAGAAATGTTCAAAAAACAATCGAAAACATGAGTAGATCAGTATGACTTAATTTAGGTGATATTATATTTGAAATGAAAAAGTTTTTAAAAAATTTTCACTCACAAAAAACCTATCAAAAGAACCCTGATTTTTGTTATTCTTTTGGAATATTATTCAATATTCATTCATGAGGATGTATGAATCAATTCCACATCTATCTGACGCATAATTTGAATATTTTTACTCGAATGTTCGCATACACCAAACATAGTCCATTTTTCATGTAATTGATAACTCAAAATATATTATCACACTAATTCTATCAATTAAATTTTGTAGAGTCGATGAAGTTCAAATATAACATCTTATCTACCAATGGAATTGCATCAAGCACCTAACTAAGGAAGAGTAATAAATGATCAAATAAAACACATTCACCTAAGTAAAAATATCCATATTTTAACTTTAATAATTTCTTATTCTGAAACATTATGAAAATCTAGTTAGATAACTCATAATGGTTAATGCATTTAAAAATATAAATATATGTGTTATATAGAATAATTGTTCTTGAAAGGATATGATTTCAAATGATCAAAAACATGATGATAGTTTTGAATAAATCCCCTTACAATAACAAGAAAATTATTTTCATCATCAAATGAATAAATATATATTATATAATAATTATCATTATTGAATAAAATGTCACTAATTTTTTTGGAGGTGCTCTATTCTCGATCAAACAACTCGAAAATCACATAGGAATTATAAAAAATTGATGTTTAAATCAGACATTATTTTTTATGTGATGAACAGTCTTTTCTTGTTATTAATAAAGAAGCAGATTCAATTTTCATAAGATTTTCGCAAAACTGGAGACATAATTATATAAATTCATAAAACACTCAAATTTCATGTAGCACCTTACTTATGAAAGGGGCATATGATCATATAATTTCACATTCATAAATGGAATTTCAACCAGAATAGAATCAGCTTTCAAGAATTCCAACCATTTTGAGGAATATAAAAATGTTTGATATTGAGGGTTGAAGTAGGTCTGCTGTTCAAGGAATACATCAACAAATTCAACTCATTTACACTGGATAGAAACATGTTTGGAAAAGAAATATTTATTTTCTTTTAAGTCAATTCCAAAAGATCAAACGCATTTATATTCATAATTTAGGAAAAAATGTGAGAATTGTAGAATCTAGGTGATGAATAATTGGAATATATGAATCCCTGACATACAATTTAATGAAATCTAACATGTCTCCCAAACTATTCCATCCCCAAATATTATCTGAGAGTTGTTAATCATCTCTATGTTCCATGTATTTGCACTACTACCATTGATAAAATTAAAAAACTCTTCACATTCTCTAACCATTAAAGGAAGAAGAACCAAAATCCTTATAATATTCTAATTTTTTTTGAATATCCACTATAGGCAATTCCTAGACAAACATAAAATCTGAGGATAAGTCAGAACTTCATTTTAATATTAATGATACAAAGTATAGACTGTATACAATTGAATGTCGTAGATCATTATTAAGTGAATTACTAATACTAGTATCAGAATACATGAAGACATTATAATAAGAAACTCTTACAATGTATGTGATATAAAACCAAATCACCTTATATTAGTTTTGAAAAGAAAGTTCTTTATGTTTTTCGGTGGGTAAATAAAACTATTTTAACACATAGTTGAATTATTTTTTATAGTTAATCATCCATGAGATTAATAATTTGTATTAATCAAAAAATAAAAAAATATCACCCTTATCCAACATATAATCATTTGTACTGAAAATTAAAATTATCAAATTTATATTCACATATATTATCAAGGGTTTGTTTCCCATTATTTTATTCTTAAATTTTTGTACTCCATTTTACTATATGATAATTTAGAAGCTCCAAATAACCATTATTTGACAAACCAAACATATGGGTTGATCATTTAATGCACCTGAAATTCCACTCGCTACATGAAGGTTAATGTTCTATATAATTTAAAACAGTATAGAATTCCTTTATCTAAAATGGGGAATCCAATATTTTAGTAAAATTTTTAAAAAATTTGTGAATATATATATATATATATATATTGGGAAACTGGAGTTTGATATTCCAATAACAAGATATAAACCTATTTACTTTAATAGGATTGTGTAAAATATTTGGATCCATATTTGACATAAATGGAATGGGATATTATGAAAAATATAAAAATTTAGTTTTAAATATGAAAATATTTATCTAAATAAATGAAGTATTATTGAATTTTAAAATTTCTAATTTTATTGGGATGTTAAATGTGTGTCAATTTTTTTCTCCACATCCAGGATTTGAATTCATTGATTAATGTTCTATAATACAATCACAGTATCTATTTGATCCAGATGTTACCAAATATAATTGTTTCCCTTTATTTATGTATAAGATAATGTACTTCACTGATGATGGGAAAATTTGTATTAATTTACATAGGAAGACATAAATAGAGTCCATTGGCAGATGATTATCATTGTAGGAACATTTAAAAGGTAAAATAATGTAGTATTTACCACTACCCTACAACAATTATCTTTTCATATTTATTTTGAGGATGGAATGGGCACTTCTTAAACTACATGTTATATTTTCATTCACCTCCAAAATTATCAAACCAATCTCCTACCAGGTGGTGTAAAATAAAGGATTCAAGATTAGATATTATGAGAATAATCCATCCTATAATATATTTTCAGGCTTACGTGTCATTGTATATTTTTATCCATCAATGTGTGTAATTATACTGATGAATTAATAATTTTATTAATTTACAAAATTTGTCATGAAATGTAATGTATTTTATAAACCATGATGATATAGTTTACCATGAAGATTGAACATTGGTTGTGTCAGGAGTGATGAGTTATTAATTAATATGATCGGGATGGTTCATAAGATGAGGTATAAATCTTTTTGATATGATTTAAACTAATAAAAAAATTAACCTTAATAATTTTCATTCTATGTTATGGACATTTCGATATCAATATTTGATGGATTTTTTAGTTATGACGTTTATGTATTGTGCAATTGATGAATGACACATCATATCCGACAAAACCATTAAAGTTATTCACCCACCAGATGATTTTGTAACATCTAGAACGTTCATAATGACCATCATCACCAATCAATATCACCAATAAACTGTGATTTGCTCTGATCCCAAGACCATCCTAACAAAAACTCCCCAAACAGAACAAAAAGCAGTAGAATATTGTATCTTGTTCTAGATTTGATACATAATCCGTATTTGAGTACCAATGTGGTATCATATATCACTCTTAATCATTATATAGGAAAAAAACAATGTGAGCACATATATCTTAAATAATCTCTACATCATAGGTTACATCACACACTCCCACCAACACAACATCTGGGATCAGAATAAAATCACAAGAAGACATTTCAATTTAAAATTTTGATTTGTTTTTGAATTTTTAGTTTTTTTTTGGTTGTGCCATTTGTGAGGGTTTCCACTTATACGTTAAAAAATTTATTTATGAAAACACTAAAGAAATTATATATGAAGAAAAATATTATGTAATTGTAATATAATATATTAATTTAATGATATAATAATTTATATATAAGTCTAATAAATATCATATTTTAGCATCAAAATTTTAGAATATAACAAAATAGAATTAATTTATAAATAAAAATGCATCACATATTTAATACATTTGATCTACTATATTAATAAATAACTATAAATTTATAATATTAATATAATATTCCTTAATTATATAGATTATGAATTATAATAACTATTTTTATAATATTAAAATATATTATATTATAAAATATTAGATGTATTGAATGTTGTTAAAATGATTCTAATATATCGAATAAATATAATTGGTTACAAATTTTTTGATTATATTTAAATCTTTTAACATTTATATTTATATAATATGACATTGCCTATTATTCTAATTAATAACACAAAACATTATATATTTATATTCTTAATAAATATTGTAGCTGACTTGTTAAATATAATTGATGTCAAATAAGTTATATTTTCATTATAAATAAAAATTATCACTGATTTATGAATCATAAGTGATATGAAATGTATTATGTTTATATTTAAAAAATAATAATTTATTTAGTAAATAATAAAAAATTTGTAATGTAATATATTTAAAACGAAAAATCCATAAGTCAAGGGATGTTTTGGGTACAACACATCAACTTGATTTTCTAGTGAGTTTTTATTCTTCTATTAACAAAAAATAGATGTATTTATTATATAATTAATAAATGTCCTATGTTCTTTAAATATGTAAAAACAAATTTCACCATAAAATTTAAAATAAATAAAATAAAATAATGGGTTAGAGAAATAATTTTTAAAGTAATGACAGAAATGAAATTATTCCACGTTGGTATGTGGACTTGTTTTGTGTATATATACACACATACATGAAACGATTTAACAAAATCCATAATTTCAATGAATTAATGTTTCTAGAACGAACAATTGTTTTGTTAGACGAATGAATGATGAATTAGTTGAGTGCGAAGATGTAAGGGTCCCTAAAAAATGTTCAATATGTGGTTTTCAAACCCCACATATATGCTACATAATGTTGCTTCACCATTCCAAATACATAGGCCCAAGCTTATCCTATTTCCCTCTATCTCTTTGGGTTACCCTATCCTCTCTTATATGACCTAGCACGTCACCCCATCAACAATGCCGACTAGGCCAGATAGGTGGAAGTTGGATATGAAAGTCACTGCCAATTCCAAAAAAACCCATCCATAGTTCCCCATCCACAATGCCTAATAGGATATACAGGGGGAAGATAAATATGACAATCACTAACCTTTCCCAAAAAAACTACCATGACACCCCATTGAAAAATCCTATTGCCTTCACAACCGTTTCAACCTTCCACAATTCCTCATCAACAATAACTACCAGGACAGTCACCTTAATGACAAGTCATGACACCCCATCCAAAATGACTACTAGGATAGATTGAGGGGAAGAAGGATATGGTCTTAACCTACGTTTCTCATTCAACCTTCCATGATTACCAATCAATAACACCTAACAACATCATTACCCTTTCTCAGATGATATGATACAACTGCCCATCGAAGATTCATACCACCATCCCCACCCATCGTCATCAAACATTCTTAGATGATATCCCATGGTGACCCATCGACAACACCTACCACCCTCAATGCCCTTTGTTTGATAGTCATCCATTTAAACATTTGGACAATGCCTACCATGCAATATGGGGAATAATGGTTGTGATGGTCGCCGCCAAAGGTGTGTATTTCCCCACACTAGATGCAAACCCATTGGGAGAGAGGTCCTTGGAAATGAATCCCTTATCCCCTATCTATTATTTAACACTATGGAGGATGACGCACACTGATGCCGAGAGTATAAAATGTTGATTCTATATGTGAAATTACTGCTGATGTATCACTCAAAAGTGGGAATGCTGCGATGTCTCCCTCCATCCAAACATGGAGCAGCAGATAAATGATATCCAATGTTTAGTCATATAACATGAACAAATATTTGTAGTAATTTATTTATTTGTATCCATAGGTATTAATTTTTTTTGTAATCTAATACGGCATATTTATCTATGATGTTATAATTTATTACAATATGATATTAATACTAATGTTTAATTTTCATTTAATATTACTAATCATTTAAATTTATAATATTACCCATTAGAAATTCCCTAATTTTTATATTCATGTTGCATTAATTCATATAATGCAATATTCAACGCTGCAAATAAAAATGCACAAATAAAATGGTTCTATTTCTCTATGCATTTTTTGAATACTGATATATGTCCTGCCACTATGAGCACTTTTTTATTATTGCTAAATATCACATTAAATTAGTTTATATATATATAAACGTTATTATATATTTTTAAATAATATTTATATTTCAAAAAGTGTATATATTTAAATCTAATATATTTAAAAGGATTATATAATATATAATAAAACATTAATCTTTTTTTATATAATTTATATTTAAAAAATAATATAAATTATATAGTAAAAAAATGTATAATAGTCTATTTATACAATTTAATTGATTTTTTTATAATTAAAATATATTTTATTTATTATTATATTATTTAAATAATTTTATTATATGTAAATTCATATATTTAATTAAATATGTTATTCGTATAGTATTTTTTATATTTATATTCAAATTATAAAATTAAAAAATATATGTATATACTATTATATTTGTGTGTTTTTATGTGTGTATATATATGTTTTTCACTTGTTTATGCATATAATGTGTTGGGTTGTGTGTGTCTGTTTATATTCATTTTTTGTTTGTACGTGTGAGTATGTATATGTGAATAGGAGTGTAAGTAATTGTATGTGTATGTTATACATATGTGTACATGTATGTGTATGTGTATGTATGTTTTCATATGTTTATGTGTATGTATTTATAAATTTGTATTGAATGTATATGTATGTTCACATACGTATGTTTGTGTGTATGTCCATGTGAATGTGTTTTTCTATGTGAATGTGAACGTGATAGTATGAGTATGTGTATATGTATGACTAAGTATAAGAATATATGTGTATGTTTATATATGTTTTCATGTATGTATATGTGTATGTATTTGTTTAACATTATGTACATGTGTATGTGCATGTGTATGTATATATGTGTATGTTAATGTTGCAGGTCTATGTGTAGGCATATGTATAGATGTGTATGTATGTGCATGAACATGTATGTAATTGAATGGATGTGTATGTATATGAAAATTCTTTTGTATGTGTATGCTTATAAATTTTTATGTGTATGTACATGTGTATGTGTATTAGTATTTGTATGTGTATATTTATTTGAATATGTTGTAAGTGTATGCATATAAGTGTATGTATAGATATGTATGTATGTGCATGCACGATTGTGTAACTGTATGTGTGCATTCAAGTTTTTGTATGTTTATATGCCTATGCATACATGTATCTGTGTGTGTGTGCTTATATATATGTGTATATTTATATTGTGTATGAATGTGTACATGTATGACTATGAGTATGTATGTGTCTACATGCAGGTATGTTTATTGATTTAAAATTAGCTATTGCTTTTTACTCTCCTGATTATAAATATTTTCAATATAGTTTTCATTTTTATTATGTAATTGTTTAATATTATTTTAAGATATTAAATTTTTTAATTTATCTATAATTGTTTAAATATGTATATATTTTATTAAATAATATCATTTTCACAATTAATAAAAATTATAATGGTTAATAATATATTATATTTTCTATATAGAATCAATATTGTGAATACTTATGTCATTATAAGTAATAATAATATTTATTTATTTATTTATATCCAATTTTATAAGTGGATAATTTATGTAATAGATGTTATCAATTACTTGTTTAGGTATTCGTAATTTATTTTATTAAATTTAATCATTTTAAATTTTATACCTTGAATTTTTTGTCATTTGAAATATTTAATAATCTTAACTATTTTTGGAATTATAATATTTTAAAAAATGATACATATAATTTAATATGAATTAATGTTTTAAATATTCTTGTAATTTATAGGATTAATATTTTTTCCTTTTTATTTATTATGTTTTAATATTTAAATATGATTTACATCAATATAATTGATTCATATAAGACCACATCCTTCCCACAACTTTTTCCCTAAAATTGTACCACACCATACGCCATCCCTAAAACCATTCAGGTGTTTATGTAAACAAAATAATGATGTAGATGTTCATCACGATGACTGGTAATGATAGATGGGGTCGTTGAAGGTCATGATTTGGAGTCTCAACAATGCGGCCCACCGAGAGACTAAGAGCATTTAATGCCGATTATGGTGTAAGGATCACTATGGTCCTCGAGTGGCAGGTTTCAATGATGGTGGGGAACGACTGGGAAGGTAGAATTGAAGATGTAAGAGGGGTGACAACATTTCATCATTAGATCTTTGGGTATAGTTTGATGACAGAACCAAGACCAAGGATGGAGATGGTCCATCTATAATAGTGGAATCATGCGGTGATAGTGTGGGTATTTCCAGTGTCTACCGATAGCTTCAGATGCATGGTGGATGTGTCTATGAACCTTGCCGAGATGATTTGGTGGGAGGCATTATTGAGAGTTTATTGGGATGTGTGAACACCTGGTAGACAGTGATGGTTCTGTTCTGACAATCATCTATGACAACCCTCAATGATGTTTATAGTAATAATGGAAGCATAAGGAATGGGAAAGGCTTGTCGATCATTTGTTTCTTGGGGAGTCCCAATCGGTTGTGATAAATCCAATAACAGATCATGATTGTGTTCAGTCATATGGTCCATGGTGGTTTGGGAAAATGTCGTAAGGGTCATAGGGCCAATAGAAATAATAATGTTGGACTATGGTACTGTTGAATATAGGTCATTTATATGTTGGGGGTTATTCTAATTGGAGGGATATGACATTCCAATTTGTCGTTGGGTGAGGTGTGTGTGTTTTGTTGTATTGGAATCATCTAGTACCTTATATATATACATATATATAAATATTTGTATAATATGTTAATTTATTTTTATTCATTTTTATGTGTATGTTTTTTCTTCATTTATCCTGAATGGAAAGGCCTCTTTCTATCTGGGTAGGGGAGGATACATTGCGTAACCCATAGGCCCAAGTACAACTGGCCTAAGAACATGGCCTACATGCTCAGTGTATCTTCAATCCTACATCATCTAATAGGCATCACAAATAATGTGCCTTGCTTTCATCATCGCTTTCACAAATCATGGCCACATAATTATCTACGTAAGTCACTACATGTGATAATTATCCTTTTTAAAAATAGATGATAATAGATTGGCCTATTTGATTACCTCATCTGCTCTATCTAAAGAGCCTCTTGTTTAGTAAGAGTTCATCTCTCCCTTTCTGACATCACCTATAATTTTATATCCATGTTCCTTTATTAAATTGTTGTTTAATTTTTTTTAAAAAAATTCCAGGAACAAGAAATGAAATTCAAGCATAACAGTTCCACATCAAAAATAATTTGTTTTCCCTCCAAAACTAAAGTGTCCAAAGGATGCTGAGTTATGTAATAATTCATATTATGGTAATATCAAAAACTAAATTCCATACCCTCAACGATTGGATCTTTTAATATTCACTCGTAGTAGATCATAATCATAATGACCCAATTGAAGATTCCTCCAACATTTATACCATCCCCAACTCCAATTAGAATGTGGGTATTTTTTTTAAATTTTTACTTTCACATGGTATCACTGAATTCATTCCCATCATTATTAGATTTACATGTAATAATTTTGACCTTTTTTAGTTAACATTATTAGTTCATTAAATTAAGACATACCAAAATATTTATTCATTATAAACATTATATTTCAAGAGTGTCATTAAATGTAAGGTTCTCAAGGATAGGTTTTTTGTGCCTATAAATGTTTTTATCATCCGATAAATGATCCAATTCAGCTCGGATGAATCCTATAATTGAAACACCAGCAATTCTACCATGTACTAAGTGATGAAATTTATGAACAACAAGTCCTCTATATTTCATTACTCCTTACAATAAAACCAATTGAAATAATCTATGATCTCTTTGATTTTGAATAAGTGAAAATTTATTGATATTATATGTTACATTATAGAGATCACACATTACCATTAATTAACGATTTCCAACAATATAAAATAATATCAATAAACATAACTTATACCAAATTATCTTAGAAAAATTGTTTTATAATGCATAAATAATTCTGTAACAATAAAATTTTAGGGTGATATGCTCATACATTTTATGAATATTTTAATTTAATTATATATTATAATTATTGGATCAAATATGATTAATATGAATTAAAAATGTATGGATTCTAATTATATGAGAAAAGAGTATGGGGATGGTGTACATGAAATTTAAAAAAGATCATTAATATAGCCCTTCTAAAATACATTTTATGGGTTAAAAATTTTATTAATAAAAAATAATTAGTATTATTGATTTGGAAGAAGACATAATATTTTAAATAATTCACCAGTTTAATAAATATTATAATGAAAATAGGTAAAAATTGAATATATCTAGTATTATGGATAACATTGTGTTTTATGGATTATTTTCTATGATTAGATGTGTGATAAATGATAATGTCCATATTGAAGATTTGACAATATGTGTGATGATGGATAATATCATATTGAGGAAAGGAAAATTACAATTGAAGATTATCTTCACGATCAGAAAAATTATTTATTGATGTTGAAAAGTTGTGGAAAGACGCCAATGTATACTATTTGTACTGAATATGCATAATTGTAAACCATTATCTTGCTATATAGTGTAAATGTTAGAAATGTATGAATTGACACCATCTTAGATGAACTGCTTTATCTATTGATTGATATGATCCTAAAATATAATAAGCTTCCATGAAAAACATATTTTACTAAACGAGATCTTCATTAAATTTTTTTGATCTATGATAGATACATTCATGTCAAAATTATTGAATGCTATTTTTTGAATAATATAAATCACATAACAAATTACAAATGTATGGTTCTTCTAGATAAAAGATAGATTAATCAATTACATTGAATATTTTATGGTAAATTCCAATAAATTCAATGTTTATGAACCTATAAGAATGTGAGGATACCACATAAAATCCACGTGGGATGTTGAAAAAATATAGAAATATTGGAAATGAATTCACATAGTATACTATATTTTCTAAAATAAAATTTATCTAGAGTATCATAAATTTGGAAATTAGTTGAGAAACCACCATCTTTTGTTATATTATGATGGATTGAATCCTTTTAGTTTTCAAATAATAACTCCTTGTATATGGATAATTATATTGAAAAACTATAACATTTTGCCTTGGTAAATCATGAAGAGAAATTACAATATGATGAATCATCCTATAAAAGAAAAACAATAGATATTGAAATTGATATTTAGATGGATATATTGATTTATAATTTGAAATTAATTCCTTAATTTGTTGTTATATTTTTTAAATCATACATAAATTAATATTTAATTTTGAATGATATGTTGTATGGGGAGATTAATGATTTTTCTAATTATTGTAATTTGTTATGATATAATATTAGAGTAACTCAGTTTTTTTCTATTTGTGACCAATGTAGAAAATAAATTTGGATAAAACATCCATTAAACAATGTGTTTCTTCAAAATCAATGATTTCTAACCTAAACACATAAATACAGATATTATGTGTCATTATTCGATTGTAATTTTCAAAAACGTATCACAACATCTCCACTAATAGGTGAAATTTCATTCTGGAATGTGTAATATATTGAAATGTCTTTTATGAATGTATAACAGTAATAAAAATTTTTTAGGTTATTATATATGATTATTTATAGATGATATTTTATTCCATCCAAAAACATTTGTCCGTTGTGAGGTGATTTTTATAATCATTACAGTTTCATTAAAAATACTTTTTAAAAAATATTTTCTTATATTTTTTCCATACTACAATGACTATAAATTTAACATATATTTAATTTAGGAAATATATATTTTTAATATATGAATGACTAATATACATTGTGTCAAAAAATTAGAGGACATCATGAAGAGGTAAAATTCTACAACTTCATTGATAAATTTTATCATCATTTAACATAATTTTTTTAGATAATACCATTATCATTTTTACCTGATACATGTGTAGTTATTTTTCATTTATATTATGATGATATAACTAGATAAATATTTTTTATTTAACCATATTGTGCTATATTAAGAAAAGAAATCATTATAGAAAAATATTATCTGTAATGTCTACAATAATTAGGATGTCTTAATATATTATTAATGGAATCCTAACCTAGGAGCCACTGAGCAGTGGCACGATTTGGATGGTACCATGACATATAGTGTGACTCATCGTATTCCAATGGGTTTTGACTAGTAGTGAGGGTCTAGTATGACAGTCATGGGGATAATATACCCTCTTTTATTAGAAAACAAGACCATCATGATAAAAAAACAATAACAAAGAGTGGAAACATACAAATAAACATAACAATATAATGGCCTATGATATTCAAAACCAGAAAATAATCAGCTGAACGTCAAACCATTATACGAAAATTCATGTGTGAAGTGAATGTAATGAGACTAAAAGAATAGACACAACTACTCCAGAAAGAGTCTGAACCACATCTGGTTCCCTCTCCGATGATCCAATCCTGAACAAAAACCTATCAGAAATCCTTGCATTTATCATGTCCTCTGACAATATAGTTTTCTCATGTTTTGATCAGGAATCCCATTTAGGGTGTGAGTACCAATCAGTAGTCCCCAACAAATGGCGACGAAAACAAGTCCAGTCAAAAGATAGTTCATGATGTTTTATGAAGCAATAAATAAAATGCATAATTTAATCTGTAATCACATATAAATTTAATCATTAATCCTCATATTGGGACTAGTTTCAATTCATTTTATCAAATTGAATCACCATTCAATATTATAATGGTGTTCGTATCCCATTATAATCCCTTTGGAAGGTTTTGGTAACACCTATAAATTGTCAATATTGAGCGTAGGTCAAATTAGAGAGGTTTTGAGGGATCATGTGGTTTTAGAACAAATTTTCCAAAATAAACTGGGTCATGCACACAGTTTCACCTCGGAGGCTACACGATTGGGACAAATCATGTGCCAATCGTACGATCATCCAATACCCAAATGAAATAATGGCACATGGTTAGGAAAACCATTCACCAACCGTGCCGACATAAACTATCTCCACCGTTTTTCCAAATCGTGTTCAAACCGTGTACAATCCTATCATCCATAGTTTCTTAAATACATCACCCAAACACACCATAGGTCATACCCAAACTCTATGTTACTTAAATAATAACAAAAATGTACTAGTATAACCACCATAGATTGCTCCAGAAATGGTCGGGATATTAAAATACCTCTACCATATAACAACTCATCCTCAAGGTTTTCTTCTAAACTAATCTATATTTCCATGACAAAAAGATTTGGCCATTGAGCCCTCATGCCTGCTTCCCATTCTCAGGATTCCTATTGAACACTTCCATGTTTCCAAAATAGATGAACTAACGACAAGGTATTTCCCTATAACACTTTGTCACTATGACCCATCACACATATCTGATGCTCCTCAATGGACACATCTATCTTGAGGTCATAATCTTCCACAAAAATCACATGAGAAGGGTCGGGGTAATACAACCATTGTTTGGAAACATGGAAATTATTATGAATAGTGGTTATTTTCTGTGGAAGTGTTCATTGGTATTCCACTATCCTGATTCTATCCAGCACTTCAAACGGTCCTACAAAGCTATGTGCAAACATCCCCTACCTCTGTATCATGTGTTGAAAAAATCTAGGTGAAAAACAATGAAATACACAATAACTCATGGTATACTATATGGTTAATGTTCTTCTATCAGCATATGATTAATATCTACTTTGAGAAGTATCCATAAATTTTTGAATCAACTGCACCTGCTCTGATGACTCTGGTACGAGACTTGTTCCCAATAACTCTGACACACCTGCTTCTATGCAATAGAGAGGTGATCTAAAAGGTCTACCATAAAGATACTTGTATAGATCCATCGGTATATTTTCATGATAATTTTTTTATAGGTATACTCATCTAATGGAAAGTGCTTCACCATGAACAACCAAAGTCATGTACACATGCTCATAGCATATCCTCTAAAACCTCAATGTTATGCTCCAACTTTCATCTGTCTATGTGTAGAATGTTGTACAAAAGTAAACCTGTGTACAAAGATCCTTTTTAAGGCATTTGGAAAGCACTAAGTAAAGAGTGAATTATGATCTGAATCAATAGTCCATGTCACACCATGAAAATGAATTATCACTCTCACATACATATCTCCCAACTACTCTTCTTTAAAGGTTTTCTGTATATGTAAGAAGTGTACGACCTTCGTTATCCAATCCACAATGACACAGATATAATCATTCATCCCAAGAGTATTTTGATGTCCAAACGTGAGATATATATTCACATAATCACATTTAAATTCAAGAATAGATAACCCTTGTAGTAGGCATACATGTCATTGATGCTCTACCTTCACCAATTGATAGGTGAATCATCTTTTTATGAACCTAGTTATCTCATTTTTCATTACTGGCCACCAATACACTAATTGTAGTACATTGTATATTTTTTCACTACATGATGTACCACCCACATTTATGAATGAAATTCTCGCATGGTTTTCTTTAGCATACATGTCAGTACAACAACCAATTTTTTCATGCAGATGGTCTCATCTTCATATATCATCCAATATAAAGGTGTCTCCCCAAAATAAAGGCATTACCATAATGCTAAAAACTCTAGATCATTATAAATCCTTCCCCTAATACATCTCATTATAGTAGAATCCACTCCCCTAGAATCTAGATACGTCCTCCCCTAACACTCTAGAACTACAACATGAACTTCCACCAGCATTATCATCAAATCATGTTTTTTAACATAACTCATGTACCAACTGAGTCCGATTATTCCTATATATCAAATAAACAAAAACATTCTCATTCATGGGGGGTATATTACAGTTAAAAATCAAAGGAATTCATATATTCTACCAATCGTGGCTACTAAAGTTTCATGTCATGTTGTGAGGAGATATACTTCAAGATTTTGTGATTTGAAAAAACAATAAAACATTCAACTAGAAGATATTATCTCGAACACAAAATAACATATAATATTGTTACAAAATGAGAATAGGTGTAGGATAATTCTGTTTAGTTGGCCTCAACTATCGAGACCCAAAATCAACGACTATATATAGATGATTCAACACAACTCTGATTCAGATCCTAAAAGCATTGAAATACAATATATACACCTCACCTGACTCAGGTAAAAAGAATATTGGTGCCTATTTCAAGAACATATAAAACTCCGAGTGTGAATTATCTCCAGGTTATATCTATATAAACATTATCCCATTCTTTTTCAAACGAGTATGTAGTGTTTCCAATTGAAAAAAGTACCCGATGAACCTCCTGTAATATCCTGCTAACCCAAAAAATTATCGGATATCAAAAACATTATACTTTGATTCCAATATAACACAACCAGATCTTTTTCTACCTCAACTATCACACATTCTTCTTAGATGATGTTCCCTAAAAAGTGTACTATGTCAATCCAATATTAACATTTATATTTCTTGGCATATAGATGATGCTCTCTCAATGAACCCAGGATGATTCCATGATGTTTGGCATGATTGTCATGAGTCTTAGAATAAAACAAGATGTTGTCCACAAACCCCACCAAAACACTGATCCAAATGTGGGTGAAAGATCCTATTTATCAAGGCCATAGACACTGATGGAGCATTTTTCAACCCAAATGGAATTATAATAAAATAATAAAGGTCATACCTTCTATTGAATGATGTTCATGGAATATCAAAAGTTTGAAATCTCTCTAGATGATACCCTAATATTAGATCTATATTTGAGAACATATAATCCCCCTTAAGTTGTATAAAAAGATAATAGATATGTAGAAGATGATATCTATTCCTCAGATTAATTTTATTCAACATATTGTAGTTGACACACAACCATAAACTCCCACGAGCCATATTTAGAAACAATATTGGTGATTTCCAAGGGGTATTACTTGGAAGGATAAACCTTTTATCCTCCAACTCAAAAATTTTTATTTTGAGCACCTGAAGATCAGTTGGTGCCATTATGTAAGGAGTAATAGACACTGAATCTGAACTTAGAATGATCCAAATACAGAATTCCACGTCTCTCTTAGGTGGAAACCCTAAAAATTATTTAGGAATTACATCCCAAAATAGTTCTACTCTATGTGGAAGGACGACTTTCATACCACCCCAATCATCTAGAAAAATATTAGAAACTCTGATTGTTATCTCTCCAAGTACCTGAGTAATTATCCCACTTTTACCTGCTTTGATATCACATTCTCCATGAAGGACATATGGGTCAGCCTTAGGAAATAAAAATGACACTCTCCTATGGTAACAATCAATGTGGGATTAGTATGCGACTGTCTAGTCTATAACCATAATTATGTCGATGGTCGTTGTATTAACAAAATATATATCCCAATGGAAACAATAATCTTTAATCTCCAGTAAATATCTCGTACATAAAAAGATATCTGTAGACTATGTTACCAATGATATGTATATATTCATCTCCTCGCTTATAGACTCCGACTCTAGGATCAATCCATTGACAATGACTGCATATATAAAGGAATGATAGGCATCGAAATCCTCAATGTTTGTAGATAAATTAGACGAATCTATAATAATACCTATCACTATCGATAGACAAGTCTCGCTCTTCATAATTGTACTCTTCATTGCATGTAACTGTCCTTTCCCTCTTCCCTATGGTGTCGTCTGACTCCCTAGAGTAGCAATAATCTTCTGATACGGGTGATCATACCCTAAAGA
Organism: Viscum album; assembly: GCA_963277665.1. Lineage (NCBI taxonomy): Eukaryota > Viridiplantae > Streptophyta > Magnoliopsida > Santalales > Viscaceae > Viscum > Viscum album. Next base: position 696,073,775 of record OY728152.1, read on the forward strand.
ACCATGTCTACTATATCTAGCACCTCTTCCAATAGAATTCCAACTGCCAGAACTCTCTGGTATAGAAGTCCATATTACGACACTCTGACTCTGATTAGTTTCTCCCTTAGCAGCAGCCTACTTCGGTTTCCTATAGAAATTATATAGGTTTCGTATTTTTTATCAAAAATGTCACGCCACTGGTGGTTTAGGAAAATGCGTACAATAGTGACCCTACCTACCACACTAGTTGAAAAGAACATGATAATGACCCAATGAAACTGTTACTCTTGTATATCCACATTTCATTCCACTGCCTTAACTATGATTCTATTGATGGTGCTCCCTACTCTCGGAAGGCCCACTCCTAGATCGCACAACTACCAATCTAGTACTAGATGATACCATCATGTTCCACTATGAAATTAGATCCTAATTAAACACTTATAATAATTTCTTCAGCCTAATGATATTCACCCTGGACATAATATCACACATAAGTATGTCATGAAATTGTTTTTTCGATGAAGCCTCATCTTTTGCCAATGCTCAAGAAAAACAATGTAATTCTTTAAAATGTCATGAGTATTCCATTTTGGGAATTCTTCCTTCGGTCAGATGCATAAACACTAAATCCTTCCTCATCCTCAGTGTTCCTAGATAGATGTGCTCTATGAATTTCTCCAAAATATAATTCTACAACTTAGCATCATTTTGTCTAGATCATACCTGAATGTACCATGAGTTCTTTACTGAAACCCATAGCATATAAAAATCCAAAATTAATATCCACTCAGCTTTTGTATACTAATAATCATTTATCATCAATATGTATATAATCTATATATGAACACCCTGAGGTCCACCCTCTACACTTAAATTAGGATGGTGGAGCTGATGAAACTCCCTTATCCACTCCGTGTTTTTTTAAAACATGTCATGGGTTTCTCTATATGAATTTCATGAAATGACAAATGAAATCTCATAAGTTTTCCCCTTCCTCCTTAGCTTTCACAAATGGTGCCTCAAGTTCTCTGTCCGAAAGATCATTCTAGGCCATACCCATTGGTCTCACCCCAAACATGCATCATGGATGCATATCTCTACAAAGCCAAAAACATATCTTAGGTCTCGTAACGTAACCTTAAAACATATACATAATAGGAAAAACTATTACAAAATTTGTCCACATACACTTTCATCCTTTTTCATGCTACACTTTCAACACTATGTCCATATCTCTACCATTAAACATACTACTCCAAGGACATGGTTAATAAGGGTAAATTCATTCTCAAAAATTAATTCAACCATTAATTAATCACACTATATCAAATTATTTAATTGTACAATTAATTAATTTTTTATACTCAATTAATCAACGAGGGTTCTCAACAGACAACCATTCATTATCACATTGCATCATAATTTCAATATCACTACAAAGAAAAATAGTTCATGTTCAACATCTTACCCATAACCCATTTTAAATTGAGTTCCTAGAATAATTAATGTCAAAAAAACCCTTAGTTCATAGAGTGATGAATGAAGACTCATGTATCGTTCATCGTTAGTCCCCAACACAAATTCAACAACTGTTAAAACAAATATCACATCAGACCACAAGTGTATAACGTAAGGTGACATAATATCCAATTCCAACAACAAAAAACAATCACAACAATCACACATTGATTACATTGGTTTTCCACCATACAAGGGTTTTAATCTCCCGTGCATGAGCTCATTACGAAGCCTCAAATATGCATAGTTTTCTATCTACCATTCCCAAAATAGTAAGAAAAATGAAGAAAAATGTAATGAAAACTCCTCTGATAGAACTTTGGGATGTCCTGTCCCAGGTTCCACTGAGTGGTGCTCTGATTTGGTAGGTCACATTCCCTCATTCGTGCCTCCCCGTATACCAGATGATGTTTACACATAGCGAGGATCTGGAAAGTCAGAATTTTTAAATGTATAAATGAAACTAAAATTAATGATTTGAAGACTCCAAAATGGGCTATAAGCCATATCTATTTCCCTCTCCAGTACTCAGATCCCAAAAACAACTTATCCAAATGCCTTTACCTTGTCATTTCATGAAACAAATAAGTCTACTCGGGTTCCAATCAGGCGGTCTAAATTGGGTGTGAGTAAAAATGAATCGGCCACCACCAATAGGTTCAAAAACCAGTCTAGTCAAAAGACAGTTCATGTAGAATTATAAATCAAAAAATACAATGCGTAATTTAAACAGTTATCACATTTTACATTAATTTATATTATTCAAATTAGGGCCATATTCAATTAATGTTTCCCAATTTAATCATCATTCAATATTATCATTCATTCGGTGCAGGTCTCCATTCCTAACACCATAAAATCAAATTTAAATCTTAATTCTTTAATATCATTCAATCGGTTTTGGTCGTCATTCTTAGATCCCCAATTCTCTTTATCTTTAGGTATCTTTTACTATCTTGTTATTTCTCATTCGATGTCGCTCATCATTCTTAGAACCCCCAATCTCATACTTGGATAAAAATTGTAGACGAACACCATCTCCTAGTCCCATCATGTATTCAGTCTTGATCGCGTTGTCTAAAACCAATAATTTCTCATCCATTTAATCATTATTTAAATCAAATGAAAATTCCACATTATCTAATTAATAATCAAATGATATCTTAATCATTTGAATTTCTCTTAGGTAATTCAACAATTAACTAAGCACCTAACCTATTAATTAATTCAACAATTAATTAGTCAATAAATACCATTCTCATTCAAAATTAATTATTAAAAATTAATTATCCATATCAAAATCCATCATGTCCTAATTAATTCTAATAACTAATTATCATGTATAATAAAAATAAATAAAAATAATTATCTCCATTAATTATCTTTGGTAAACATCCTAGAATAATATTAATTATCAAAATAAATTATCTCACGTAGCCAAACATAATTAAATAATTAATTCCACTCAATAAATTATTTTATCACAATAAATTAAATATATCAATTAACAAATATCAACACATAGAAAATCCAAAATATATATTTGGGAAACCCACATCATTGTTTTCATGACACCATTATCAATTAACCACTAAGGCAACACAATGCAATTCAACTTTTCTAATTACTCTTATTTAAGAAATCATTTTTGTAAGGAATCATGAAATAATAAAATCACATTAAAACATCATAAATCATGACTATGAGAGTTCAATTTATACCTCCTAACATGGATTATTGGAAGAAGATAGGCCAATCAAAAGCCAAAAAATATCAGAGTCATAATTTTGTCGATCATGCTCCAGATCTAGATCCATAAATCCAAAATTATGTTAAGAGACTCAAGATCATGGAAAAATTGATCTCGACCCATAATCCTAGATCTATTTATCAACTCATATTTTTAGATCCAAGATAACATGGAAGATCTTCCATGAATATATCTACAAAATATAATAGAATGATCTAGAGAAGCATCTGGTTGGAACTCAATTATTGTGATTATAGAAGATCATCATTCATAGATTTTAATCTCAATGAGTGGTGTTCGGATCGCCTTGGAATACCTTCCTAATTCATTGTAAACTCCTATAAATTTTCAAGCCCCATCCATGGTCTGATTATAGATGTTTCAAGGGCTTGGTTGGTTTTAAAACCATTTTTGGAATAAAGTCGGTCGTGTACAAGATTCAACTTAAGAGGCTACACAGGTACGCCAAACTGTGCGTCAACCATGTGATCATCTACTATCTAGACCAATTAATTTCACAATGTTAGGAGAACCATTCACCAACCGTTCCAAGCCCCCATATCAACTTGGTTTCTCAAAATCGTGTGTAAACCATGCATAACCCCTGTCTTCCCTTGTTTCTAAATAAAATCACCCAAGCAAACCCCGAGTCATACCCCAACTCAAAGGTACATAAATAAAAACAAAATTACCTAAAAATAGCCTCAATATTTCCCTATAAAATGCATGACTTTACATTATTTACTCTCTTCATAAGGGTATATCTTCTTTATTTGAAATGATTGTGTTCAGTAGTGTGTTTTTTAAATTTGTAAAGTAGTTAATGTGTTTTTTATATCTAAATAAATATTTCTATATAAAAATTAATGTTACATATTCAAAGATCAGAAAACACATTCAAATATGTTTTTTACTTTTGAAAAATTGCCTATATGAGATTTGTGACATGTAAGAATCATATACACCTTAATCTGATGCATGTCGGTATCAATATGAAATAAAATGTGTGTTTTTAGTTTAAAATTTGTATATAGGTTAAAATAAACTCTCAAATACTAAAAAATGAAAAACAAATCTTAGATTGTCTGAATTTTTTTTGAAAATTTACAATATTTAATTTGTGATGTATTTGGAAATGGCTAGACAAAAATAATACTCATGATGAGATCAGTATGACATAATGTGTGTAATATTAGTTTAGAAATGAAATTTTAGATAAAAACAATTATCACTCACTAGAAACATATCAAACACTCTCATATATTAATGATTATTTTGGATAATTATCCATAATACATTTTTGATGTTTTATGAATGAATTTCACATCGATATGATGCCCAATATGTCTAGTTTGACTTGATGATATGCAGACGCAAAAACATAGGCCATACAATAAGTAATTGATAAATTAAAATCTATGATCTCATCAATTTTCACAAATTTATTTTTTGATGATACATTAAGATTAAAATACAAAATATCATCTACCAATGTAAATATATCAAACAGATACTGAATGTGGAACTTTTCATAGTGAAATAAGAACATTATTCTATGGACTAATTTCCATATTTTAATTTAAATAAGTTATTATTTTGAATCAATATTAAAATTTAGTTAGATAAATCATAATTTTTTATTCACATGATAAAAAACATAAAAGCCTGTGGGGGATGGGTGAGTTGGTTCAAGGTGGTGGTGTCCCATTGGCGAGGTTCCAGGATCGAGTCCTCGCAAAGGAAATGTGCACCATACACCAGCGTTCCTCTCATCCCCTCGACTCCGTGTTGAACTGGCCCAAGCCCGCAAGGGTTGGCAACCATGGGCCTAGTCGGGGACGTGCAGCACGCAGGTGGGTAGGCCAGCTCAATACCTCGTTACCCATGAACATGTATTCCCAACCATTGGTGGTGGGGTGGTAAGGGCTTGGGGGTGAGGGGAATGTCGCGGGGTCAAGTCCTCGAGCAAATGATTTACATGTAATTTTCTTACTTGCGTCTATGCCACTTTCGTGGTTGTACCAATTTTTTTTAAAATAAATTTTTAGTATGAAAAGAATTTTTAGTATGGTGAATATTTAAAATATTCAATAACATGATGACTGTTTTGAGTAAATCCCAATTCAATTCCATGAAACGTGTATTCATCTTTATATGAATAAATTTATATTATAGAGTAATTATCATCAATTAATGTCATTTCACTATTTATTTTCATAGTGCAACATCCCTGATCAAACTACTACAATCATTCAGGGATTTGAAACCCAAGTATTTTCTTGGCATGCTTATTTTTTTATGTTTTGGAAATAAATATCTAATTGTTTGGGAAGATGAGGGTTTCATTTTCTTAAGATATTGTTAAACATACAGACATGCTTACCTAAATTCATACCAAACTCTATTTTCATGTGTAATTATTTTATCAATGGATTCTATTATAATAGAATCCAACTTCTATAAAAATAATTTAATAAGATGGGATCAATTTTTAAGAAATTCACTCCATTGTGAGGAACATTCATATGTCTCATATAGATTCTTGTTTTTGTGGATTTTGTTCAATGAATCATTAAAACCCTTCCAATCCTTCAGACATGATAGAATCATGTCTGAAATATTCATAATAATTTTCATATAAATCAATCCAAAAAACAATTTAATTTATCTTCATAATACAAGTAATAAATTTAAAAATTGTGGCATCTAGGTGTCGGATAATCTGAATATATAAATGCCCTACACAATTTTTAATGATATATAACATGTCTCCCACATAGTGTTTCTTCCTCCAATATAATAAGGAAGTTTTTAATATGCTCTATGTTCCATGTATCCTCACTTCACCCAAGGATAATAATAGAAAAAAAACACATTTTCAATAGTTTCAATGAATATAAACCACAATCCATTTAATATTTTCATTTTTCAATCATCCATGATAGGAATTTTCTATATGAACCAATATTCTCTTGTTAAGTTAGAAATAAAATTTTTTATAAATGATACATAAATAGATTGTATATATAAGAGAATATTTCAAATCATTAATAAGTAGGATACCGATAATTTCATCACCATACATGATGCGATTATAATAATAATCTCTCAAAATGTACGTGAGCATGTTTAATATCAACTTCTTTTAAGATTAATAAGAAATTTATTCATGTGTTTCCTTTGGTAAAGAAAGAATTTTTGACTCACAGATGATTAATTATTGCCATTCAATCATCCATGAGATATAAGATGGGCATTAAACTGAATAGAATCATATATCACCCTTCTCCAACATATCATCATTTCTATTTCATATTAAAATTATCAAATTGATATTCACAAATATTATCAATGTTATGTTTCACAAAATAAAATTCTTATGTTTTTTTAAACCAGTTCACTATACGAATTATTAGAATATTCGGATAAAATTTTTAGACAAACCAAACATATGTTTTTAACATTTAATTCATGCAGAATTCCACTCACTACATGAAAATAAATATTCTATATAATTAAAAATACCATTAATTTTCTTTATGTCAAACTAGGATTCGAATATTTGAGTAACAGGTTTTAAAATATTAAACATATATACCCCTTTTTAGGAGGACTCATGTAGGGTATTCCAACAATCAGGCATCAACAAATATTCCTAAGAAGGATTATGTAAAATGTTTGGACCCATATTTGACTCTCATGGAATGTGATCATGTTCTTTTAAAAAATTAAGTATTCATATCTCTCACAATATTTTACTCTAGATAATAATTGTTTATTATTTAGGAAAAATCTGAACATATTTTTATGTTGAAATATTGTGATTTTTCTTTCTCTACATCCATTCAATGAATTTATTAATTAGTTTTTTAATGCCAGCCACGTATCCCATTGATCCATAAGTAATAAATTTGAAATGTTTCCCTAGACGGTTATAGAAGAAAATATAAATTGACTATGATGGGAATTTTTTTAATCATTTATGTTGAATGTCATAAATAGAGACCATGGGGTGTTGATCCTCTTCAGAGGAACTCTTTAATGGGATAATACACTTATATTGACCACTCCTCCACCATAATTCTCTTTACATATTTCTTTTTACGGTTTATGGGATTCATATATCTCTACATGTTATATTTTCATCGGCTTCCATATTTATCGACCCTCTCAACTATTGAGAGGTGTACAATAAAGGATTCAAGATAAGAGATTATGATAATAGAACCTCATATAGTAATTGTCGATGTTTTTGTGTAATTTGATGTTTTTATCTATCAGTATGTGTAATGGTACTTTGGATTTATGTTTTTTATTAATTTCCATCATGACCCATGAAGTATAACTTATTTCATAACCAAAGAAGATACATTTTACTAAGAATATAAATACATTGTGTGAATCACGAGTTATTCATTTTTTAATAATATATTGAGAAATAATCCTAAGATGTTGAATACATTATTTTTAAATGTTTCAAATTTATCATAAATTTAACATGCATAATAACTTTTATGAATAATGGTCTTTTTTCAATATTTGATGGAAATTTTTTTTTATTTGTATTGTTTACGGCTTGAACATTTTTTGAATGTTTCATCAAACCTAAAAAAACCATTACAGATATTCACCCCATATGCTTATACTAAATTTGAATCCGTCATATAACCCATAATCACTGAAAAATATAATCCAATGACTATGTGATGCTTTAATCCAAATACATTTCTTCGTAAAACTCCCCAAACAAAACAAAAAAAATAGAGAATTTCATATTTTTCATGATTGGATACATCATAAAAATCCAAGCACTGATGTCATATAATCATCAATCCCATGTGTTTTATATGGAAATAAACAATGCATGAACGTAACTCATAAATCCCCTCAAAATCATAGGAAAAATCACACACTCCCACCAAACCAATATCAAGATTCAGTTTAAGATCACTTAAATACATTTCAATTTGAAATTAGGTTTTGTTTTTGAATTTTAAATTTGGTTTTTTATGGTTGGGTCCTTCAGGAGGGTTCCAATTTAACATGTAAAAATATTATTTTTTAAAACAGTAAAAATTGTATTTATGAATAGAAAACTAAATAATTGATATATAATATATCAATTTCATGATAAAATTTTTATTTATAAATAAAATAAATATCATATTTTAACATCAATGTATTATAGAGTAACTTTATACCCTGTATTTTTAAATAAAAATCCATGTGATATTCAATTCATATTATCTACAATATTCATAATATAATATTTTCTAATATTAATATATATTACATATTATATGGATTATGATTATGAATAAATATATAATTATATTAAAAAATATTTAATTATAATCAAAATATAAGTATTGAATTCAGTTAAAATGAATTTAATTTGTCGTATACATATAAATGATTGAACATTGTATTAAATTATTTAAATAATTTAAATAATTTGTTTATTTAAAACACGATAAATATGTTTAAAAATAAATAATATAATATATTGTACATTTATATTTTTAATAAATATTATAGTTGATATAATAAATATAATTCATGTAAAATAAGTTATCTTTTCAATATTTATAAATATTATCACTGATTTATGAAACACATGTGATATATAATGTATTATGTTTATATTTAATAAAATATAATTGATACAATAAATTTTAGCAAATTAGTAATGTATTATATTTATAATGAAAAATATAGAATACCAAGGTTCTGTTGTGTAGCTCACATTGACATTATTTTCTCATGGGTTTTTTTATTCTATGTACAAAATAATTGGCATATTTATAATGTAAATAAAAAAGGGCGCTTTTCTGTTAATGTGGTCAAAACACATTGGGAAATAAATATTAAAATAAATTATGGAAAATAATTTGGAGGGAAAAAGATAGTGATATTAAAGAGATCATTGAAATAAGTCAATACTGTTATATGGACTCGTTATGTGAATACACACAGACACACAAACACAGACACGAGACACAATTGACCATAATTGATCAATTCTCTGAGTTTTTGTGGTTACTGTGGACTAGAGAGTTTTTTAAATAAAAATGATTCATTGGAAGAGAAATAACAAGAATTTAGTGTTCCTGAAGAAGGTTTACTATGAGGTTTTCGAACCCCAGTTCTATACTACATCTTATAGTGTCACCATTCCATAGACATAGGAGAAGGCCCAACCTATATTCCTCAATCCTAGTAGGATGCCATGGACTCTGTCATACGACCTGCCACAATGCTCGATTTACTATTACAACCATGCTAGATGGATGGAAGATGGATATGACCATCAATGAACTTTGTCAGAAAACTATCCATTGTTCCCCGTAAACAACTTCCAACAGGCCTAACATGGGGAATATGGATATGACTATCACATACCTTTCTCAAACAACCTATGACAACACTCCATAGAAAATTCTTACTATAGTCACCAGACATTATACCTATCATGATGCCCAATTAATATCCCCTATATAGACGGTCACCTGCATAACCTATCATAGTGCCACATCGAAAATGCCTACCTCGCCAGACATGTGGAGGATATATATGTCTGTCTGCACCATTTCTCATAAAACATTCCATGGAACCCCATAGACAATTCCTACAACCTTCCTTGCCCATTCCGAATCAATATTCCACTGTGACCCATTGATAATGATTACTACAAATACTACCCTCTTCTACTTCCCTTATATAGAAATCCTTCCCAGACACCTCATCGATAATGCCTACCACCATCAACACCCTTCCTCAGATGATCTACCACAATTCCCCATCTACAACACCTTCTAGTATAAATGGGAAAATATGGATATGAATGTCTTTGCCCCCATGTTTGTAATTCCTCGCACCAGAAGCAACCAATTGGGATGTTACTGTTAAGAAACAATGATTTCAACCCCTAAATATCATTCAACACTACTGAGTGTGAAGCATAATGACTCATGAAGAATAAAATCCTGTTTCCAATAGTGAAATAAATTAAATTGTATCGAACAAAATGTGGGACACTGTGTCCATTCCCTCCCCCAAACATTCTCTACTAAATAACTGATTTCAGATTGATGAGTTATCTAATATGAACAACCATTTGTAGAAATTAATGTATTTTTACCAATATTGATGAAAAATATTAATTTATTATCAAATTTAGTATTTAACTATAAATTCATATTTCATTATATTATGAATTTAATACTAATTCATAATTATCATTTAACATTATCAATCCATTAATTTCAAATTTTCACCCATTATTAATTCCCTACTTTTTTAATATTCGCATTACACTACTTCATATAACGATGTATTCAGCACCACTGTTAAAAATACACTAACAAGACTGTTCCCATTCAACATTATTTTTTCTATAAATCATAATTCTTATACAATTAGTAGTACTTTTTGTTTAGGGATTCTAAATGACGCATTGAATATGTTAACACACACACGTATAAATGTATAAAATCTTATATATTTTTAAATAATATTTCTATTTATGAAATTATATATAATAAAAAATATATATTTAAATAGTTTATATAACATTTAACAATATATGTATATGAATTTGAATCTGTGTGTCAGAATGTGTGTGTTTATGTATGTGTTGTTTGTGTATGAATAGGTTGTGTTGTGTTGTGTGTGTGTGTGTGTACGTGTTAATACACTTCAATGGTTTGTATGTGTGAGTATGTATAAACTCGTATATGTTTATGCAATTGGATTTTTATGTTATACATATGTGTATGTGCATGTGTATGAGTATGTGCATGTGTATGAGTGTGAGTATGTGTACATATATGTATTCATAAATTTGTATTGTATCTACACATATCTTAACATATGTATGTATTCATGAATATGAATGTGTATGTACTTTTTAATAAGCATGTGAATGTTTTCTTATGTGTATATTTGTATGTCTGAGTATGTTTAATTATATATGTCTATGTATATCTTTGTCTTCATGTATGTATATGTGTATTTATAACTTCACGATTATGTACATGTGTATGTGAATATGTATGTGTATATGTGTATGTTAATTTTTTATGTGTGTATATAGTCATTTTTATTGATGTGTTTGTATTCGCATGAACCATTATGTAATTGTGTGGTTGTTTATGTATATAAAAATGCTTGTGTTTGTGTATTCATATACTTTTATATGTGTATGTACTTGTGTATGTCAATTAGTTTGTGTATGTGTATATGTATTTTTTTTATGTTTTATGTGTATGTATATATGTGTATTTATAGATATGTATATATGAGCATGCATGGGTAAGTAATTGTATTTATGTGTATGTGTATTTTTATATGCCTATGTCTTTGTCTCTGTGTATGTGTATGTGTTTTCCAATATTTTTATGTGTATATTGTGTGTGTATGTGTACATGTATGTATATGCATATATATATATATATATATAAGTACAAGTATGCCTATTTATTGATTTAATATTATATATTGGATTTTAATATCTATCCATTATTAGTATTCTTTATAATTAATGCATTTTTATTATCTAATCATATAATAATTTTGAAATATATTCAATTTTTATAATTTTTTATACAAGTTTAAATATATATATATTTAATTAAATAATAACATGTTAAAATTTATTTAAAATAATAAAAGTAAATAATATTTTATATTATCTATATACTATCAATACAGTGTAGACTTCAATAATTTGTAGTATTAATAAAATATATTTAATTAATATTATTCAATTTTTAATTTTTTCAATTCCTGTAATTAATGTTATGAATCAAATTTTTTAATTTTTTTGTAAATTATTTCTTATAATATAATAATTTTTAATATCTTTCTCATTATTTTTTTTATTTTATATATTTAATAATTATCAATATTTTTTAAGTTAAATCATTTTATATAATATATGAATATTTAATTAATAAGCATAAATATTTCCAAATTGTTATTAATTTATATGATTACTATTTATTCAGTTTTATTTATTATGTTTTATGTTATTTTTTATTTTTAAAATATATATAGTCGATTCTTATAAGAACATTTCCAACGCACACCATTTTTCCTGAAATCGAACCCCAACATACGCCATCCATAACAACCGTTATGTGTTTAGTTAAACATTCAAAAATGACGTGGATGTGCTTCATGACGACCAGTAATTTATTATCTTTTGAATATTAATTTAAACGTAATTATTTTCTATGTTTTAATATTATTACATAGTAATTTATTTATATGATTAAAATTTATTCAATTTCATATATTTTGTGATATTCCATTAAAATGATTGAAATTTATATAATTAATTAATTGTAATTTATTTTTTAGGATTAATTACATTATTGTATGTTTTTACAATTAAATCAACTAATCATTCATATTTTACATAATTTTTTACTGTGTATTAATATTCAGAAATTTTTTTAACTTATATGATTTATTCTAATTGATTTTTATTTAAAATGTTGTGATATTTTTAAAAGTATTAAAATCTATTTAATTAATTTATTTTAATTCATTTGGTAATATTTTCATCAAAGTTTTTTACATGTTCACAATTCATGTAATTCTTATTAAAAAATTGTATGAATTTTAGATGTTTTATTGTTTCTACTATGTATTCATCGTATATTCATTTTTTATTTTTTTAATAATATATATAAATAATCAAACTTAACCATTTTTTTAATTTTTTTTGAGTCTACTGATTTTTAGAAATTTAATTTCACTCATTATGGAAAACCATGCATTAATGATTGTATATTCATTAATAATGTTAAATATTTTATTTTTTATATTATTAATTCATTCTTAATATATATTTATTAAATATATTTCTTATTTTCTAATAAATTGGTTTTATGAGCTCTAAAATGATAACTGCTCGTAAAACCTATATATATCAGTGATATAATATTAGTGATGATAAATATATGTATTATCTACTTTTATATTATTGATGATAATGAAAGGTTTTATTAGTGAAAAATTTATCCTTGATAAAACTTATCTTTTAATAGTTATTAATTTCACACTATTAATAATAATATTTACATGTACTTTTTTGAAAGATAGGATAAAACATACTTGGTCATATATATTAAATACCAAGGGAAATTGTTTATTTTCACCTTTCATGTTCCCTAGGGGAAATAAACCTCTTTCCCCACTCCCCCTCAAATATCATGGATGAATCATACTACTCTAAACCTAAGCTACGCAAGTTAATCTGATGAAACTACTTGTACATTTTTCCAGCATTACAGAAACATTTTTTCATAGCTATAGGATTTTGATTTTAAAATTCCATACGGAATTAGTATTATGTGGTTTATAACGTAAATTTCTTATGCAATAATTTAGTGAAATGATTTACTATTCTATGTGTATTGTTGATTGTTCTCATAATCATGCCTATCTGAATCACTAGTGTATTATAATAAGTCCCAATCCATAAAAAACTACTCTACCAAAATATATTAATACTTCACAATAAAATACATTCAGATACAGTTAGTAAATTCTATTTCCTTGTAATTTCTAGATATGGAGAATTCCATATTTTTTTCCATACTTAAATTTTTAAATCAATTGGGAATTATAATATTATTATTCAACTGATGCAACATCAAAAAACATTTTTCATTCTCCTTTAGGATCAATATCAATTTAATCTATCTCAATTATTAATCCATACCAAGGGATACAAATACAGGGGCTGATATTTTCGTTATTTTTGTGTCGTGATGGCTTGTGTTTTTTCTAATTAAATTTTTCTGCAAACTAATGAAAACATATTTTGTGGGGTGATGTTTTACGGATTAATTCCACTTATTTCCCATTTCTTCTTTTACATTGGTTGATTTTTTTGCATCATGGTCCACTCTTTAAGACTATTTATATTTTCTTGCTTATCTAATATTAATAGAAGTCATACATTCAATAATTTAATTATTCAAAATCTAAAATTTCTATCACCTCATGTGAGACTACATTTAAAAAAGAAAATCATTGAAAATCATTGGGTTATCATATAGTTGAAAAAAATAATAAATATGTTTGGATCTATGTGATTTTTGGTAAAACTAAAAGGGTATTTTCCTCGAGCATTATGAACATGTAAGAATAAAAATTCAATGATGAAATTTTTAGAGGGTTTCTAAATTAGGGATGAATGCACTTATAAATAAGTTCTCTCAATTGTTTCCACATAATAATATGTACTTATTTATGATACCAAACTCCATGATTCAAAAAATTCACTCCCACATTACTATGTTATGATGGGTTATGAACAATTAAGAAAATTTATTTTTTGGCTTGGGATTATCAATACATCCATAAATCTTGTGGGGGTATGGGTTATCAATTCATGAGCACGATCAAAATTTCACTTTTATAAATGCATGGGTCAAACCCAATTCATTAACCTCGATCTTCATGTACTAATATAATTGAATCCAAAAATTACCCACATACATGCTTTTTCAGTGTAGCTGTTATCACTTGCACTAGATTTTTTTGTAGATTCTTCTTGGGATCTAGATTTCTTTATTGAAATGGACTTTTTTAGAGGACTGGAGATTGATCCAATGTCATGATCTGGTGGTTCACATGGAATGTTTATAAATTTATTATGATGAAAACATCATTTTATGTTATTCATTTGGATGAATTCATTATTTTCCCCCATTTTACTAATTAAAGTAAGGGATGGTGTTTTGATAAACTGAATATATGGTTCAATGAAAGGTATTGGTCGGTTATTCTTACAATTTCATGAAAAATGATATATATAGGGGAAATAATTTTTTTAATAATGAATGTTTGAGAGGTTATGTGGTGAATTATAGGTATACATTGGCCCCTAGAATACAGATAATAGAAATGATGATTTATAGAAATGTTGATGGCACCTAGCGATTCAATTGAAGGTCTGAACATACTTTTAAAATGGATTCATGGGAATACATCATATAATGTAGATCCAAATGGTACGAAATAATAAATATTATAATTTTATATCTTTCTTAATTAGTGAATATGAAAATCTTATACATGCAGTGATCTACCATCATTAGTCCATTAAACATCTGAAATTCATATAACCCAAATGTGTATAGGATTATTGAGATAGAGAATGGTTTTGTGTCTCTATTTTTAATGTGGGATTCTCATATCCCCACAAATACATTATACAACCTATTCAAAATATTTTTGATTATATGAGAGAAAATATTTCACCCAGTATTGAAAAATATTTCAAAACATTTCTCTATTAGCATCAAGAACGATCTATCTCATATTGAGATTTAGATGTGTAATGAGAGTCACCTTGATAACCCCCAACTAGTGTTCTCACATCTGTAAGTAGTGCCCCCACAATCCACTGTGTTTATGATAAATGTGTCTGAAACTACCAAAAGAATATGTTCTATTGGAATGGGTCTTATGGTACAAGATTAATTGGTTTTCATTAACATAACATCAAATAATTCTGTCAATTTTTAGGATCCACCAGTGGACTAAGCCCATACTTTATAATATGGATTGAATTTATCCAATTGGAGTGGATTCAAAATTTTGAATATTCACAAAAACTGTATTTTCATTATTAATTGTATTAATTCATTATAGTGGGATCTCTAATACTTCAGCTTATCAGTAGGATGTTTCCATATATTTTAAACACTCCAAGAAACATGACCAATACCAATATATCTATACCAACAATTTTGGAGAAGAATTTTGGATATGTACCAAAAAATTACCATATACCAATGTTTGGGGAAAAAATAATATGAAAACAACCATATGAACCAATATAAATGGTATTGAAAAAAATGCCGGTACGTGTCCTAGCTAAAGAAAAGGATTTATAAAATCCATAAGCATGTCATCAATAAAATTAAATTATAATAATTATTTGGATAAAACCCTCTGTATATCTTACATTTAATAATCGTATACTAATGGTTTCAGTAAAATCGTTGACAAAGGATCCAATATTTAAAATACATATATCAATGGTTTGGAAAACCATTATTATTAGACTATACCAATTGTTTTCCAAATAGTTTGTATAGTTTTTCATTATGATAGTGAAATTTTTAATCACATAAAATAGAATAAATAAATACTTATAAATATTCATACACATATTTTCACTCATAATTTTCCAATGTACATTTTTCTTAATTTTTAGGTTATTGAAAAATAAATTAGTTATCCAGGGATCAAAACCATCAAGGGATTTTTAGAAATACCAATATCAATGGATTTTCAAATTGTTCGTATAGTTATTTCATGTTTCATATAACTATGTGTTGTGAAATGTTGGTATATACCCACTATTCAAATGGTTTAACAAAACCATTTATTTTCCACTATACTAATTATTGAAAATCCAACGGTCCTCATACCCTTTTTCTTTTATAAACAAAAAGTTTTGAGGATATACCAACTATTCCAAACCATTGGTATTGGATTTTTTAAATTATTTCATCCTCTTATTTTCATGTTCATTATTCATTATTAAAATGATCGTAATATGGTGGATCATTTTTTACCTCATCTAGAATCTCTATAGAGCCTCTCGTTAGGAAGGAGGACATCCCACCCTATTTGATATAACCTATAATTTATTATCTATGATCCCTTTTTAAAATTACACTGTAATTTTAAATATTTTTTCATAAATAAAAATTAATTTTGATTATAGTAGTTCAACATAAGAAATAATATCTTGTCACTCTAAAATTAATGTGTCCAAATGATGTTGAGTTTCAGTTAGAATTCTAATTATGTGACTATAATAACCTAAATTATATTCCCTCTTAGGAAGGGGTTTTTGTGTTTCTTCTTTTAGATGTTTCTTCCCCTTTTACCATATTGAGTATTTAATCCACTATCATCCCATCCTCATCTCCAAACTTTTAGGGGATCTTTATTTTTATTGTGTTTTTTATCTTTTACCCGCTAAATTCATTTTCATTAGTATTTTATTTTTTATGTCATCATTTTCTCTTTTTTATTCACATTATCGGTTTATCCTATTGAGACAAACCCATACTTTTATTCGTTATACCAAATAAATTTATAGTGTCTCTTTAATGTTATGGTTATTTAGGCATGATGATAGGTCACCTTCAATGTTTCCAACATATAATAAATAATCATATTCATCTCCTATGTATTTGATCATTTAAACCACACCACTTCTTCCATGTAACATGTGATGAAATATATGAATATCAACTCCTCTCTATTTCTTTACTCCAACCTAGAAAATCTAAAGAATCAATCAGTGCTCTCATTTATTTTTGATAGACAAAATGATAATGAGATTGTTTGTAACATTATATATATCAAACAATACATTTTTCTAATGCCCTCCCTCAATACAAATCCATCTTAATATAAATAATTTATCCCTTATTATCATATACAGATAGTTTTATTCCCCATAAATAATTTCTTATGAATAACATTTCAGGATTATAAGTTCCTACTATGTATGTATTTATTTATTTTATTAAATATTTATTTTAATGAATAATTTATGATTAATATGAATAAAAAATGGATGGATGATAATCATATGAAAAATAAGTATGATGATGGGGTTCATAAAATTTCCCCAGATCATACATATAACCCTTATAAAATACATTTTTGTGTTTACAATATTTTTATTCAAGACATTTTATTCTATAGGATATGGAATAACACTTGACCTATCATAGAATAGATCAATTTTATAAATTTGAGTATAAAAAAAGGTTAAATCTAAATATATCTATTCATATGTATATCATTGTGTTTTATGGATAAACTGATATGAATATAAGTGTGAATAGTGATAATGATTGTATTGGTGATATGGTTGATGGTGTGATGAT
The DNA here is from genome assembly GCA_963277665.1 of Viscum album. Classification (NCBI taxonomy): domain Eukaryota; kingdom Viridiplantae; phylum Streptophyta; class Magnoliopsida; order Santalales; family Viscaceae; genus Viscum; species Viscum album. Next base: position 696,091,964 of record OY728152.1, read on the forward strand.
TGAGAATATCATATTGTGGAAAATAATATTAAAATTCAATATTAACATAAAAATGAACAATAACTGTTTTAGAAGATATAGTGTTGTGAAAAGTCAAAAATTTATACTTTTTTTTAATGAATTTACATTATTATTAACCATATCTAAGAAATATATTGTAAAAGTTATCAATGTGTGGATTGACACCATTATTACCGATCAACAATCTCTACTGAATGATATAATCCCCAAATATAATTATCATCTTCACCAAACATAATGAACTAATCGATTTCTACATTATATGGGTATGACCAATGAATGAATACATACTAATATAAATTATTGTTTATTATTTTTAAAATTTCTATGAATAAGTATAAAAAATTCCCAATGTATTGTTTGTCTCGATTCAATAATGATGAATCAATTACACTTAAATTTTTAAGGTAATTTTATTTAAATCCATGGATTATAAGTCTATACAATATTGAGGATACTATAATCATATTGAAAATGCATGTAGATAAAATATATTAGTAGGTGAAAAAAATTCACCATTAAGACTATTTTCGGTGAAATAAAATTTTTCTTGACTATCTTAAATTTAGAAATGTGTCACGTTTCCTACATATCATTCTATCTAATGAAATATTAATTCATTTTTTTTTCAAAGTTATACTCATAATATATGGATTTTTATGTTATAAAATTATAATATTACACCATGGTTAAGAATGAAACAAAAATACAATATGGTGTATCTGCGTATATAAAGGAAAAATTGTTATTGGTATTGATATTTATATAGAACCATTAATCTAAAATTTGAAATTAATTTGTGAATTAGTTTTTATGTTGCAGGATTATAATAGGAAATGAATAGTTTATTTTGAAAGCTATGTTTTATGAGATGATAAATTATTTTTAAGCTTATGATAAAATTTTAATATATAGTATTAGATGAAATCAAGGATTTCCAATTTTTGAACAATGTACACTCACTGATGCGATATAAAATTCATCATAGACTATTTTTATAAGTCATTAAATATTCCTACCCAGAACACATAAATACCAATATTGGATGACATCATTAAATAGTAGTTTGGATGAATGTATAACAGATTCTCCAATATTTGGTATAATTTCGTTTGAGAATGTAAAATATATGGAAATGTTGTTTGGGAATGTTAAAAAACTAATGGGAATTAATTGGCATAATATAATTTAAAATTGAGTTAAGATACTATGTTTCGTCAACAAACTGGAATCCCCAAATATGTATTTTCGATGTTAATTACAATTTCATTTAAAAAACATATTAATACATTGTTATTTATATTTTTTCAGTACTACAAATAATATCAATATATCATTTATTTAAAAGAGTAAATTTCAATATTTTTTATTAAGTAATCTCATCATTTAATTTAATTTTTTTAGTTATTTTCATTATCATTTTTTCCGGATTATTAGGTAGTTAATTTTTATTAATATCATAATGAAATAACATAATTTATAATTGTTCTTTTAACTATTATTTTCTGTATTAAGAGAAAAAATGTGCATAGAAAAAAAATTATCAATAATGTCTAATTTATGGATGATAGACCAATAGAATATTTTTACTTTTCATTAATGTATATATTTTTTATTAGACTAATTTAATTTATATATTTTGAATTTTTTATTTATAAAGTACAATTTTTTTCATTTTAAATTGACATTCAAATAAAAAATCATATGACATAGTAAAAAATAAAGAAACACATTGAATTTTTTTTCGTAATTTTGAAAAATAACCCATATGCCATTTGTGACATGTAGGAATCTTTTACTCCTTAATCTGATATATGGTTTGACTAGTATGACATAAAATGTGGGTTTTCTATTTAAAATATATATTTGAGTTAAAATTATGGGTCAATAATTGAGAAACACAGAAACATTCATTGAATGATTTAATAAATTAACACAATAAACTATATGTCTTTTGCGATATTTAGGAAACAATATGAAATGAATCTAATACATGATGAGATCGGTATGACATAATGTGTGTGATTTTATTTAAGAAATGAAATTTTAGTTAATTTTTTTTTCACCCACTAAAAACCTGTCAAACACGGTCATAATTTTGTTATTCATTAGGAAAATGATACTTATTTAATTCGTGAGGTTGTATTAATTATTTTCATATAAATATAATTCGAAGAAATTTATAGTATTACATGAATTTCATCATACAAAAAAACATAGGACATCCTTCAATTAGTTGATAACTCAATATTTTCAGTCACATGAATTTTCATCAATTAATATTTAATGAGAATATAATGTTTAAATATATCCTCCCATATACCATTGAAAATCCATCAAACACCTATCAAAGGTGTTCTTATTAATGATCAAATATAGAACATTAAATTTGTGAATAATAACCATACTGAATATTAATGAAATTCTTATTCAAAATAACTATGAAAATTTAGTAAGTCAGCAAAAATTATTAATACACAAAAAATTAAAAAGAAATTTGTCAGATGGAAAAAGGATTCTTAGGGTTATGGTTTCAAATAATCAAACACAAGATGATATTTTTGAATATATTCCACTACCATAAAACGAATTTTTTTTTCATCTTCATACGAATAAATTAATATTATAGAGTAATTTTCATTAATGAATATCGTGTCACTGATTTTATTGGAGATTAACCATTCATTATCAAATAACTCTATTACTTAAGTGGATATATAACTCAAGGATGTTATCACCAGGCATTATTTTTTGTGTTTATAAAAGTCATTTCCCTTTTAGTGGAATTGTAGGATTCTATTTTCATATTGTATTCTCAAACATACAAACATGATTATCTAAATTCATACCTAACTTGAATTTCTAGTTTCACCTTTTATTTTATGGATAATATTATCATATAATCCCACACCAATAAATTGAATTTCAACAAGAATAGATCGATAATTCAAGAAAGCCCACCTAATACCAACATGGACGATTCCTAGAGGGTCCTACACTAAGTGTTTCAGGTGGACTTAGTTAAATTTTATTTGAATTTAATTAATATATGTTATTATCAAGGAAGTGAAATAATTTAATTTAGGTTAAAATGATATCATAAATTAAATAAATATTTATTCAACAGATTGTGGATAAAATATATTTATTAATTTTATTGTCCATGTAATAAATATTAATTTACTAATATGTAAATAATATATTTATTTAATAGAATAAAATATTTATTTCATTATTTAGGTGCTTAATCAATGGAAGTGCAGTTTGATTGGACCACGTCTGGCCTAATATTTAAATAATTATTTTCAAGATGGTGAATACTTATTTAACTTGTTTGCAAAAATTACCATAATGATTCTTCTATTTTGTGACATGGAATTTTATTTATAATTCCATTTTGCACAAATAGAACACTATAAATAATGTCATGGTATTATTATTAAAATCATGGGTTTTCTATAAGGTAATTAAGTTATTAAATATATGTTATATAATTAAATTTTATAACCAAATCCCCTTGTCAAAAAGAATACATAAACGTCTATTTTTCCTTGTACCAAACCGCACTCCTCCTAAATTAAGTGTCTTTGAGCATAACAATTTCCCTATAGAATCTTTTTACCGCCCCACTCAAAAAGGAGAGATGTTATTTAAGGCCGAAGAACATGATATCAAGAACAACCCACAATATACACTCGCTTCAGTGCACCAGAACCCAGAGAATGAGTTGTGTCGATTGGAGGCCCTTTGAGCATGTGTGGATAAACTCTATAGGGATACTTGTTTGGATCATTGAATACAAAAGAATATAATGCAGCTTGTTCATTATTGACGATCTACAACATCAATGAAGAAAATATGAAATATCTAGGTATTTTTTCCATTAGGAAATTTATTAAATTAATTATAAACAAGATGTGCAGGATCCCCTATGATGGTTTTGGGTCACTTTGTTATTTTTCTAAATATTTGATTCTATCCCATGGAGACTGGAGTTATTCATATTATTTATCTTTTAATAATCATTAATCATGGTAAAAATTAATATTGTGTGCCACACTAACCAATCTGCCACTGTGCCCAGAACCTGCAAAAAAATATTGTGTTCAGTCAGAAATACCTTCTTGTGCGAATGATAAAAAATAGGGTATGAATATAAGAGAATGATTGCAATATTTATTAAGTCATTTAATTATAATATCATCAACATAACTGAAAAAATTATAATAAGGAAATAAAAACATGTATGTGATCCAGTTCAGGAATACCTTCTTTTAAAATTGAAAAGAAATGTATTCCCTTGTTTTTGGTGATAAAAATCAAATTTTTTTAGAAACATGAATTCATTATTATTGTAAATTAACCATGATAAAAATTATGTGTATTAAGATAAATATAAACAAATATAACCATCGTTCAACAACGAATATTATTTAGGAAGATTATAGAAGATATTTTGATCGATGTTTTACATTCATGGTTCATAGAATGCAGATAATAGAAAATGATGATTAATGTACATTCCTATGGAACATGATGGTCGTAACATTATTATAGAACGATTTCATGGGAACACTCCATATAAGGTTGTTCCTAATTGTATGAAATAATAAATATGATACTTTTATATCCTTATTCATTAGTAAAGTAGAAACTCTTATAAATGCAATGAACTAACATCATGTGTCTTAGAACATATGACATACCCAGAACATGAATATATATAGGATTACGGAAATGTTTGATGGTTTAGTGTCTCTTTTATCAAAGGTAACTTCTTCCATCCCCATAGATATGATATATTTCATATATACCATATAAATTTATATATTGGTAAAATATATGACATATTTTTAACATTATTTCAAAAGCCAAATAATTTTGGATCAATTGGGTTTTGTCATGGAAGGATATTTGGAAGAATAATGAGAATCATCTTGATATCCTCTTTCCATCTTCTCAGTTTTTTAAATGGATACCCCACCAACTAATGTGTTTATGATTAATGTGGATGAATGTGTTTTTGGATAGGTTCTATTTGTTTGGGTCTTGTGGTATGCGATCATCTAGGTATCATAATCACAATTTGATTAATTTCTATCCATTATTTTGGGGATCCACCAATGGACGAACACCGTACATTATTGATTGGATTTATGTTCTCCCTCAAGATTGGATGATAAAATGTCATCATGTAATTTGAATTTATTTTCATTATTAATTGTATTAATGCATCCCAGACTGGCCTATATACTTTCTCCTTATCATTTCCGAATGTGGAATCCATTTACAACAATACTAGAAATTTGACCAATACCAATAGACCTATACCAATGGTTTTTTAGAAATTGTTGATATAAGATCTATAAAATGAACAGATAACAATGGTTTAGACTAACCCATTGGTATGGAATCCATCATATGAGCCTATACCAATTGTTTTAATAAATCATTTTTTATAGGTCATAGTTACGTGAATGGTTTTATACAAACCGTTTTCATGTATTCAATAAAATGAAATTATACCAGTGGTTTTTCCAAAATAGTGGGTATATGTGATGGCTATACCAAATGTTTTGATACAAACATTGATGTATCATACATTTAATTTACTTATAATAATTTGTTTTAAAAAATCATTGGTAAATGTCCCAAAACTCAATACACATGTATCAATGATTTTGAAAAAAATTGTTATAGGTATATACCAATGGAATTCCAAACAGTTGGTATATGTTTTCTAAATTTTAAGTGAATATTTGATAAAGTAAAATGGAATAAAAAAATACATATAAAAATAAAAATACATATTTTTCATATTTTTTATCCATAAAACTATGTATCATAGTGGTTAGGTGTTTGAAATATAAATTGCAGTTGCGAGGATCAAAAATTGGAATGGGTTTTTTGTATTACGTATACAAATAGTTTTCAAACTGTTTGTATTTGTATTTCATATTGAAAATACCTATGGTTTTTTATCTATTTTTATATATCAATGATACCAAAATTTATCCAAAATCATTTTTATAAATATGCACTAAATACATAAAGGCCAACAGTCTCAAAAACCATTTTTATTCCATATACCAATGGTGTTGGTGACTATAACAATGGTTAGAAACCATTGGTATAAGTTTTTTACAATATTTCATCCTATTATTTTCATGTTAATTCTAATTTATTAATAAATATGGAAATAGGTTTATGTTCTTGGCGCAGCTGATGGACATTGGTGGGTGTACCCAACATTAATTTTATTATTAACAACCATCAATCCGAGATCTGTCACGATAATAAAATGATAGATCTTCATAATAGAATAAAGAATGATATAAGTGAAGAGTTGAGTCCTGGAACCATTTATAGGATCACTGTAAATATGTTATAATTAATTTAAATAATTGAAAAGAATTACCTTGATGTAATTCTTTCTTCGTTATTTTTTCCAGTCACGATCTGATGTGATCCATCATTGCGTCGTAGAATCCAAGTGTTGGATTCCACTATTGGTGATCCACACATGCTCCATGTATCTCTCAACGTCACCAATGGTATCACCGAGTGCTAGAAAGGAAGAGCCTTCACTTGTTATTTCCTCCTTTGATCTCCTTGATCCGATGCAGATGGATCTCTGCCACATAGCATGATAGAAATCTTGGTGGAAAAAGAATTATCTCTTGGAATGTGAGCGTCTTCACGATCCATTACGCACCACCACAGAAAATTGAAAGGCTATGGAGAAATGTATAACTGGGAAAATTAATTACATAGAATAATAAAATGAAATAATTACTCGAATGAATTTAATCATTTCATTTAATTCATAGTAATATCCCATTTGTAATAATAACAGTAGATTATTATTATTACCTAACATGAACCCAATGTATTACACATAATATTATTTAATAAAATAAATAATATTATTTATCCTAAATTCATAGAAAAAATACATTGTGTTTATATTTAATATACACGACATGTACTTTTGTTTTTCCATTTTTATTTATTACTGAAACCACATTCATTAGACCTTGAATAATGGCTATTTATATCTAAAATAAATTTCATCACATTACTCGCTAATAAATATATTATTTCACATTAAATATATTCTTTCAAATAACTAAAGTAAAAAAAATCGATCAGACATAAATAAATAATTATTAAACCTCAATCGGGAATAATCATTATTTATCTTGTTAAATTAATATTTAACTGAGATACATGGACACACTTAGTCTGTGACCCTCTAGGACATTTTCTCAGTGGAATTAGCATAATCCTGACAAAAGTCCAAGGTTATCATCTAGATACATGCCAAGGCACCCATATTGAATGAATTTAATGTTGCACTAATATATCACCACCTATGAATGCTCACCATGTAATATAATCACCTTGTATCGATATCTTAAATCAAGTGGGTTTCCTTCTAGTGCTATCATCACATGTGCTCGATTATTCATTCATTGACATTCAGGAATTGAACATGCTCATTACTCACCATGGCCATGGATTTATTTAGTCTATATCAATTCCATCAAGATGACTAAGATATCTACTTTTGTTATGGAACAGAAGGGAAATATCCTCTCTCGCATTATCTATTAATGTAGTATCACTCGTGACACACCCAATGTGTCCCACCTCACTGTGAATAATGTTTCATCGCATTTTACATCAAGACATCTAAGTGTATGAGTTTTAATACCCATTAACAATAATCTAAAAATCTACGGACCAATACACTTTCCCGAAGCTAGGAACATCCAATGAAACTATGAAATTTATATTTCCTATCGGCAGGTCTCATTCTCATAATATTATCTTGGATATTTCCAAGGGTCACAACATGAGGTGCCTCAATGTATTATGAGTCCTCGCCCATAATGGCATGTATTTTTTTGTCCCTCATATAACATCATTCGTTCAGGTAATATTTATTCAATAATAGTGTTATGGAACGTCTGGGTTCTCATCATATCAAGGATCCACTATGACCAATTAATGCAATAGGTATCCTTAGGACATTATCACATGAATTGTCACACAAAATAATAATCAAGATATTATAAGTTATTTATTAATGAATATAGTAAAATTTAGTTGGTTTTAGGCCACCAACTCCTACATATTCCCACGTGGTCTAGAGCCAACAACAAACAACTTTTAACCCACTGTCTCTCACATTATATTCATGGTTTTTCTGAGATAGGCCTTTAGTCATGGGCTTTGCCACATTCTCTTTCATGGACACTCATCTCACTAAAACATCACACCTTTGATATAAATTCCTCAAGTGGTGATACTTCCAAATAACGTGCTTCATCCGTTGATGTGAAATTGGTTCTTTTAAAAGAGCCACCACTATAGTATTTTCACTATATAATGTGATAGGATAATCACTTCTAGAAACCACATCATGCTCCTAGAAAATGTTCGTAATCTAGAAGGCTTCCTAGGATGCATCATATGCCTCCATATATTTGTACATTGTTTTAGAATCAATGAAAACTTGTTACTTTGACATCTTCTAGCTCACAGCTCATCCATTTAGATAGAATATATATATATATATATATTTTGCGACTTCAGATCATTCTGATCTGTCTAATAAAAATCATCAACATACCCTCAAATGGCAGGATTCTCATCCACTCTATAAACCATGAAAATATCCTTAGCTCATCTCAGATACTTAAGGATAGTCTTTACCTGAGACCAATTTTTTTCTCCGAGATCTGCTTGATATCTTCCTACCATGCTGAGTGCATAGGAAACATCATGCCTAGTACATAACCTGGCATACATGGTGGATCCTATAGTTGAAGCATATGGTATCTTTCTCATTCTATTATTTTATTGTTGTGCCCGAGTACACGTTTTCAAAGAAAGATTTTTTCCAAAGGACACTAGAACCAATCCTCTCATGGAATGTTCAAAAATAAATTTCATTAATATATGGTCAATATATGTACCCTGACATCGTCTGAGCATCCAAATGGATCTATCACGAATTATCATTATCCCTAGAAAACAGTCTACTTGACCCAAGTCCTTCATAGATAAACACATTTTCAACTAGTCTATAATTGTCTTTAAGACTAGTCAATCGTTTCCAATAAGCAATATGTCATCATAATATACTAAAAGGATTTCGACCACATTCCCATTAAACAGATTATAAACACATGTCTCACTGTCATTCTTAATGAAACCAATTTCTTTTATGGAATCATCTAATCTAATGCTTCATGACATAAATTCTTGGTGTAATCCATAAATGGATTTATAAAACTTGGAAACCCATTTGGCTTCACATGGTGTCATAAATCCTTCTTGTTGTGTCATATAGACATCATCCTGAAGGTTCATGTAAAGGAACATTGTTTTGACATCCATTTTCCAAATTCTTTTTCATGGTAATATTCTATTGAATGTATGAATCTTTTGGATTTAAACATTGAAATTGGCAAGAAGGCTTCATTATAGTCAATTCCAGGATGTTTCCTCCTTTATCCACTATCCTTGATTTATAGGTGCCAACTAGTTAATCTATGTCATATTTTCTCTTGAATACCCATTTGCATATAACATGCTTTACATGAATTGGCTCATCGACCAGAACCCATACATTGTTCAGATATATGGAATCTATCTCAGAACTCATAGCATATAGTCATCATGATAATTTTGATATTTCTACGACATCCATGTAGGAGAGAGGTTCATTTTTGTCCAACAATAATGATTTACCATTCTCAGTGACTAGGAATCCAAATATCTCGGGTTCCCATTCCTCTCTTGATCTCCCACACAGAACTTTTGTTTCTGGAATATATTCCACAGGGACATGTGGAAGTTGTTCTTGTACCAAATCATGTGTATATTGAGCATTAAATTCACATAAGTAAATCTTGTTACATCTATCATTTTTTAGGTTGTTCACTCTAAAAAGAAAGATGACTTGTGTGGTGATAATCACATTCTTTTATGAAGGATTATAAAGGTAATATCCCTCTATTTCTTTGGGATATCCTATGAAGAAACACTTCATGCCCTGGGGTTCTCGTTTGTTTCTAGAGAAGGCCTTAACAAATGCTTCCCATACCCTTAGACGTGTGTGAAAAAAATAGGGTTTTTTCTATTCCATAACTTAGTGGTAATTCAATTTTCCTCCTTAGTATGTAAATTATTTAATTTGTATGTTGCAGTCTATAATCTATATCCCCAAAATGATAATGGATGATCTGCATGACTCATCATCGCCCTCACTATGTCCAACACGGTTTGGTTCTTACTTTCAATAACACCCTTACTCTATGTAGTATAAGGAGGAGTGAGTTGAGATATAATCTCATGCTCTAATAGAAGATCGATGAACCATAGTTAAGATATTTTCTGCCTCGATCCGATCGAAGCATCCATACCTTCTTACCAAGCTGATTCTCTACATCATTCATGAATTCCTTAAATTTCTCAAAAAATTATGACTTTTACATCATTATGTAGACATGTCCATATCTACTCAAATCATCAGTAAAAATAATTATGTATGAATATAAACCAATATCATCTACTGGAGGTGGTCCACACACATCCTTGTGCCCCAATACAACATGCTCTATGGCGCTTTCAACCTTTCCACCGAATGGAAGCTTGGTCATTTTACCTTGTAAACAAGCATAAAATCTATCAATTTATTTTATATTAGTAGTGTCTAAATAGATATCTTGGAAGAGAATTGTCAATTTTTTCTCATTTACACGACTGAGACGGTGATGCCACATCTAGGTAATGTATTAGTCAGTTGAGTTTGTTTTGTTATCAATTTACAACACTTGATTTTCACAATTTATTACATATAACCATTATTTAAATTAACCATATAATAACATCTGTTGTTCTTATAAAAGTATATACCTTTATTTCCATACATGAAAATAAATCCATCCATATCCAAACATGATACAGAAATTATGTTTTTGGTAACACTAGAAATAAAATAAAAATTATGTAAAACCAAAATCATTTCAGTTGGAAATGAGAGGTGGTAATCACAAATGTCTAATGTAGATAGCCTTGCTTCATTGGCAGCTCGATGATCCACCCCTCCTCTAATAATAATTCTAAATCTACATGGATCATGTAATTGAATATAGAGATGACCACCCCAAGCTATATTTAAAACCTGATGTGTAGAAATTGAATGATTACATTTGATAATGAATGCACATTTAGCATCCCCACCCTTCAGGGTGAATTTCATCTTCTAGTGGAATTTCATTCCACTTGACAAACATATCGCCTCTCATTCCATGCCCTTCCTCTAGATCTTCCCCTACATGGAGAGATGGCTCTCTGGATTTTCATACCATTTATATGTCTTTGTTCCATTTTCCTTGTTCATCCTTCTTTTATTCACAGTAAAGATTCCGGGTATGTCACGCCCCATGTCCTTATCTACCTGGAGAATTAAGTTCAGATGTTCTGATGGACTCTTTTTAATTGTTTCTCCGATATAGTTTACAATAAGTCTAGAGAAGGTCATGGGTAGTGGTGATAGAATGGGGTCTGTATGCAACTCATTCGGGAACATAAACCCTAATATGTCTTGGTGTTCAATGTAGACTATAAGCATGACTATATGAGGTCCATATGGTGTAGATTCACCATGATTAGTTGTAAACAATGCGTTGTAGATCTCATATCTCTCATGGCTCGCCTTCACTTGGAAGAGTTCCTTAAGGTGAGACATCATTCTGTACGTTTCCATGTTTTCATGTTTCTTAAATAGCCCATTTGAAATGGATGATATCATCAAACATTGGATATTGGTGGCATCATCCATATGATTCCTATAGAGTGATAGTTCATAATCCATATCCACATTCCCAGACACAAATAGAATAGGCTCTTCCAGTACTTACAATTTGCTCTCGTAGCGAAATATGTCGATTAAACGCCTCTTCCACTCTTTGAAATTTGTGTTGGTGAGAAGGTTTTCCTTCTACAGTCTGGTTAATATTGATATTATTGAACTCATTTTTCTTTCTATTTCTACAAATTAATATTGGAAATGATTTTATTCTTTATAATGATAAAAAATACAAATAATTAAATTAATAATTATTTTTCTCCCACTATTTTAAGGAAATTCAATGTCCCACACCATTAACGTCAAAATATTTTGATTCCCGAATATTCTAGTGTCAAGGATACATATTTCCCTTTTAAATACGCAAAAAATAGTTGGTAAATAAAATTTAAGGTTTTTAGGAAGACATTTCAATTTCAAAATGCATTAACAAGTAGCTCCTTGATCCACTGAGTGGACTCCCAAATCCTGAAATCCTTTTATTTTGGATTTCTCAACCCTTTGCATCATGGTCACTGCATACCCTACTATGGTAGTCATCCCTTGATGAAAACCATGCTATTCCAACCCAATACCATGAATTAGAATTCCCCTATAATTAAAAGTACCCCAAATATTATTGGTCATGTATTTTTTGCTATGGTTCGATTCCAAAAATGATTATGGATGGCTATACCGAATTCATATTTTCAATGTGGGATTTTATCCTTACACGTAAATTTCCATTTTTTTATAATTGATTATATTATTATTAATATGATGTTGGATATACTTAAGTGATTAAACATGTCTTAGATAATATTTTATTCATAATCCAGTATTATTATAGTTCCATCTAGAATGCTAGTTTAATTCATTAATTGTGTAATCGTGAAAACTCACCCACAAAAAATTAACCATCAACTGACAAAAATAAAATAAATGTTATGATCATGAGCTTGTTCTATTGTATTGTTTATCTAGTTGTTGATAAACTAACCCAATACCAAGTGGAGAAACACCTTGACCATTTTGGGATTGCGTTTACATCATTCCACTTGACCACCTTTGTATCTCCTTGGATTGGGTTCACCTTGACCCAATGTTGAGTTGCATAAACTATCTTTGGAGCACCATCCATTACATATAGTTTTATCTCACACACCTGTGAATGGTAAAATGGGTTTTACATAAATGAATCCTTGGGAATGATGGCCCTACATATTAATTAGGGGGAGGCTAATAGGCCAACAAATTTAATTTAAATAAATAAATTAAATGAAACTAGTTACATACAATGCTCACGGTCAAGCTCATGATCATCCATTCATCCAAAAATTATTAATCATAAATAATATTAGAACTCACTTCTTTAATAATTCTTGTTTAAATAAATCACTATCAAATAAATTAATTGTCTTTAATTAATAAATCCTTTTATATTAAACCATTTTTTGGATTTCCTTGAAATTCTCATCCATCATAATTATAAACAAATAAATTCATTTAAAATTATCATTGTATGTTACTTTTTCCATGGAGGCAACCCATTGAATTCCCATCCATAACCACTGAATGAGTATAAATGAACATTAAAATGATGTTAAATTAAACACATGTATGTAAAACACATATCATGTGTTGTGTCTCAACATTATGCACACAAAATGGAATACGTCTCATTGGTTTTTATAATATAATAATAAATTTAAAAAAATATGTGTAATTTGGATGAGTACACGACATGTAGTTATGATTACACGTAGTGTACTTTTGTTCACCATCCATCCTAAGTACATGCCCGAGGACATGTAGAATAGATTTACATTGGATAGTTATATAGTACAGGGAGTGTTCAGTGGGACACACACCGTTTTGTATCCGGGTTACCCAGTTTCCAACCGGGAAAGCCGTGTACGGTGTATACAGTCCTACCAAAGCCCAAAAGGACTACAGGCCATGTTCAGTGGAACAAACGACATGTGATCTGGATACTATGTGGAAACTTTTAAAGGTCAATGCACAATGTCATTTAAGTCATAGAAATACTCCAATAGATGACATAATTTGGAAGGCCATTCTGATGCATTGAACATAGACTACACAACGTGTACAGCGGAATACACATCGTTTATTAAGCTATTGTATAGCTAGTAATGATTGGAACCTCCAAATCAGATCCTCTATTTTATTTTAATCCAAATAAAAAGAAAAATTCACTTTTGTAAAGTGAATGTGAAAGGATATAGGATGAACATATCTTGAGATTCAGATTTAAAAAATGATTAACATGAATATAGACATCTAAATTATTAAATATGTAAATTATCATTGACAATCTAAATAATTATAATCAATTATATGTTCCTTTTTATACCAATTGTATGATCCGGGTGCAGTAGAAGCGTGTTGGGGGGGGGGGGGTTACCAAAAATTAATTTTAGCTTTAACAATGATCAATCTGAGATTTTCCGCAATAATAAAATGCCAGATCATTGGAATATAACGAAAAATGAAAAAAAAGGGTGGAGTCCTAAAACCGTAGAAGGTATTGTCATATGTTGGTTATAATTAATTTAATTATTTGAAAGAATTATCATGATTTAATTCATTCTTCATTGTTGTTTCTAGTCATGATTCGATGTGATCAATCGTTGTGTTGTAGAATCCAATTGTAGTATTTCCCTAGTGGTGATCCACACGTGCTCCGTATATCTCTGGACATCGCTAAAGGGTTATCCAAGTGAAAGCATAGAAGATACATTGCTTCTGATTTCCTCCTTCAATTACCTTATTCTCGTGGAGATGGATCTCTCTCTCGTAGTTTGAGAGAGTTCATGAGGGAATAGAATTCTCTATTGTCTTGGGAGCTTTTTATATATCATTTTTTTCACACAAAAAATGTATAGGCTAATGAGAAATATATAACATCAATTTTTAAATACATTGAATAATAAAATCAATTAATTACCAGAAATAATTTATTCATTTCATTTAATTATTAGTAATACGGCATGTATAATAATAATAGTTTACAATTATTATTACCTATCATGAGCTGAACCTATTACACCTAATATTATTTAATAAAATAAATAATATTATTTGTCATAAATTCCCAAGAAAAAATACAAGGCGTGTATATTTAATATACATGGTGTGTACTTCTATTTTTCAATTTTTCTTTAATTCCACCACCACATTTATTTGACCTTTAATAATGGCTATTTAATTATAAAATATATATCACGACATTACTAGCTAATTAATATATTATTACTCCCACATTATATAGTAACTAATAACTAGTGTCGATATAAATGTGATTAGGCATCCTAAAATAATTATTAAACCACAATTGGGAATAATCCTTATTCAACATTGATAAATTGATATTTTAATGAGATATCTTTACACCCATAGTGTGTGAACCACTAGGCCTCATTCATAGTGGCATTAGTCGGAGCCTGCCTCATGTCCATGGGTAGCGTCTAGAAACACACCATTGTACCCATAGAGAATGAAGTTAACTTCGCAATGACGTGCCACCTCATACGAATGCTTACTGTGTAATACAATCCCTTCATCTCGATATCTCAAATCAATCAGTTTGCATGCTAGTGACATCATCCCATGTGCTTGATTATTATTTCTCGGACATTCTGATATTGATCTCTCCCATTCCTCAGCATGGACATATATTTAATTATACTAGATTAATTTCATCAAAGTGCCTGAGATATCTACGTCCGTTATGGAATAGTAGGGACATATCTTTTCTCGCATTATCTATTAATGCAGTATCACTCGTAACGCACCCAATGTATCCATATTCATTGTGAAGTGTGTGTCGTCATAGTTTTTTTCAATACATCTATGTGTGCTAGTTGTATTACCCATTAATAATATTCATAATGTATTAGGACCAACTAACATGTTTGCATATAGGAAAAACCAATGACCCTATTAAATTTGGATTTACTTATAGATGTTATTGTTCTCATAATATCCTCTTGGATATTTCTAAAGGCACACACAATTGGATTATGACTAAATGTTTTATGATTCCTCATCCCTAATGGACTATATTAATTTTTTCCCTCAAATTAAATAATCCGCAAAAAAAAATATATTGGCAAATAGTGTAATCCACTTTCGGGTTCTCATCATAGTAGAAATCCGCTATGACGCTTTAATTAAACATCTATCCCTAGGACATTATCACATTCATTATGACGCAGAAGAATAATTAATTTGTGATATGGTATTTATTAATGAATAATGTTCAATATAGTTGGTTATAGGCCTCTAACTCCAATAGTAGGGTTTATCATTAGATTACCACTTCATGTTACTCTAGAGTGACACTGGTTTTGTTTGGTGGAAATCCCCCGTTGTTTAATATCACCTTTAATGTTTTAATATGTGTTACATTATTAAAATTCCATTGGTATCTTAAAAAATTCTTCCTGAATTAGAACTGAAATTTGTTCATGCCAGTTCAAAATAAGAAATATTTTCTTGTCCATATATAATGAATGTGTACAAATGATTTTTAGTTGTAGTATGAAATCCAATTTTGGGATTATCATCACATAAATTCAATAAACTCATTACATGTGGCTTTTAAATTTTAACTTGTAGTAGTTGATTCACCCCTACAATCCCAATTGGAGATTCCTCCCATATTCATCCCATCATATGATCTATTTAGTATGTGAGTCTTTTTTTAGTGTATTCCATCTCATGGATCCACTAAATTAATTCTCATCAATATTTTATTTTTATTTTATCATTTTGAATTTTTTTACGTTAAAATTATCAGATCATCCAATTGAGAAACACCCAATTTTTATTATACACAATTAATTATAGGAGTCTGATTAAATGAACGGTTCTCTAGCATAGGTGATTGGTCCTTGTCAACATTTTGATCATATAATAAATGATCGACCTCATCTACCAGGTATCCAATCACTAAAACCCCACGATGTCTTCCATGTACTATGTGAAGAAATGTATGAACATCAACTCATACATAATAACTTACTACAACCAAGAAAAAATATTCAAATCATAAATTAAATATATATTATTTCATTAATTTATAAATTAGATAGATTATTTTTAACAATATGGATATCATACAATCCCTTGTTTAATTATTTCCAACACTACAATACAATCTCAATACACATCATTTATCCCTTGTTATTTTAGAAATATTTTATTAGGTTGCATAAATAATTACATAATAATACCCTTTCATTGTTATATGTTCATATAATATTAGTATTAAATTAGTTTATTAAATAATATCATTATTAAATCTAATAGAATTAATATGAATAAGAAATTTTTGGATTCAAATCATTTGAAAAAATTGATTGAGGATGGTGTTCATAAAATTTTCAAATGATCATGCATGTAACCCTTCTCAAATACAATTTTTGTGTTTACAATATTACTATTCATGGCTAATTATTATAGAGAAGTGGGAAGAACACTAGATCTCTCAAAAAATAGATCATTTTAATAAATTTTGTAGTAAAAATTGGTAAAATATTAATAGATTTAGATCCAGAGATTACAAATTTTTTATGGATAATATTAAAATATATGATGTGAAAATAATGATTATGAATATATTGAAGATACAATTATAGGTGTGATGATTGATAATGTTGTACTAAGGAAACTAAAATTAAAATTGAAAACTAATATCATGATCACCGCCAAATGATTTTGAAGATATATATTTTTACAAACAAACCAATGAATACTGGTTGTACGAAATATACATAATTTTAAACCATAATGATGCAATATAGTATAGATGTTGGAATGTGTGGATTGACACCAGGATTACTAAAATTCATTCTCTATTTAATGATATAAATCAATAATATAATAAGCATCATCAAAAAACATATTACACTAAATGAATTCTACATTAAATGGGTATGTTCTCTTAATGAATTCATGGTTGTCTATATAATTTTATAATATTTTGAATAAAAAATGTATCACATAAAAAATTCCCATTGAATAGTGCAACTCGATACAAGAATAATAAAACAATTCCTGTGAAAAATTTATGGAACGTTATAATCATTCCAATGTTTAGGAACCAATATAGAAGTGATGAAATTATAACAAAATTGTCATTTAATGTAGATAAAATATATTAATATGGGAATATATTCACCCATTAGAATCTCTATAGTGAAATAAAATTGATCATGAGAATGGTAAATTGTGAAATGGGTCAAGAAACCTTCATCTAATTCGATCTACAGATGGAGTGAATCATTTTGGTCTTCATTGAATTAATCACATTATATGGATAGTTATATTGAAAATTTATATATTTCCACCGTGTTTAATCATTATGTGAAAATACAACAAGTCATATATACTTATATAAACAAAAAATGTGTATAGTTATTGATTTTTATGTGGTACCATTGATTCAATATTTTAAATAAATGTGGGAATTAATTGTTATGTTATATGATTATTATAGATATGAATATTTCATTCTCAAATATTGGTTGTATGGTTTGATAAATTATTTTTAGTCCGTTGGAAATTTTTTATGATATACTATTATGGGAACTGATGGTTGACCAATTTTTAAACCAGGTACATAGTCAGTTAGGTTAAAACATTCATTAAAGCCTACGTTTCTTGGACATCATAGAATTATACCTTGAACATTGAAATACTAATTTGGATGACATCATTTGATTAAAGTTTGGATGATTGAATAACACCATCTCAGATATTTGGTGAAATTATACTTGAAAATTTAAAATATATTTTGAATTTCATTTGAGAATCAAAAAAACTATGGAAATTATTTTGGTTTTAATATTTTAAAATTTATGAATGATATTGAAATCCATTAAAAAACTAGAATCTCCAATGGGGTATTTTCCATGATAATTACAACTTCATTAAAGTAATTTTTTATCCACTTATATTTATATTTTTTAGTACTACAATTATTGACAATATAAAATTTATTTAAAAGTTGGAAGTGAATTTTTTAAAAAACATTACGGTCAAGAATTTTTTTTCATATTGTATGATGACATAATTAACATGTTTCCTTCAAAAACTTATTTATTAAATTTTCTCAATATATTGATTAATTTTTTTAATTAATTTCCTTATAATTTATATGTAATACTTTTGTAGTAAATTATTAAATATGTCATGAAGAAAAAGCATCATCAATAATTTTTTTTATTTAATCATTTTTATCTATATTATTTGAAAATAATGATAGAAAAAATTTCAAAAATTTCTACAATAAGGATGATGCACTCATGTAAAATTAGTTCACATCATAATGTATTTTTTTCTTTATTTGACCTATTTATGTACATTAATATGTTTTTTGAATTAATAAATTCCACAATGAATTTTTTCTGTTTAAATTGATATTCCATTAAAAAATGAATGTGACATACTCAAAATTGGAGAAACTCATTCAATTTTTTTGGTACATTTTAAAAATGACCCATATGTAATTTTTTAACTATAAGAATCATCAAATCCAAAATCTCATTCATATTATGGTTAGTATTACTTATTATGTTTTTTTTAGTTTAAAATTGATATTGAAGTTAATATTATCTATCGATCACTGAAAAAGAAACAAGCTTTCATAGATTATCTTAATACATTAATAAATTGTCGATTACTGATTTGTGATGTTTTGGAAATGGTTTACAAATATCAAATGCATGATGATATTATTATGAAAAAATGTGTGTTATTTTATATTAGAATTTATATATTAGTTAAAAACATTTATCACTCACAAAAAACCTAGGATGAATGATCATATTCTAGTAATTATTTATGGAAATTATAGTTATGTCATTCAAAATGTAGAAGTAAGCGATTACAAGTAAATATAACACACAGTGTGAACTATTTAACTCAAAAGTTGGAATACACATAATCATAAGCCATCCCATAAGTAATTCATAACTCCAAATCTATGATATCACCAATTAACATCACTTATTTTTTCAAAGTGACTGTGATGTTCAAATATGAAATCTCATCTATAGACATAAATCTATAAAACAACTACAAATTTTGGTTTTTATCAAGAAAAAAAATTCACCAAAAGAATATTTGTCATATTTTTACTCCAAGAATTACATAATCTTGATCACGATGAAAATATAGTGAGATAAACTATAATTCTTAATCCACCAAAAAATAAAAATAAATGATTTATATAGAAATATATTTTATTAAGGTGACCATTTCTAATAATCAATAACTTGATTATAGAAATGAATAAATACCACTACCGCACCGAGATTTTTTTTTCAACATCATATAAAAAAAATTTCTTATATATAAATTATCATCAATGAATTTCACACCACTAATTTTATTGGTGATTTTCCATCCTTTATTAAACAACTCTAATGATTCATGGAATTATTAACATTGGGATGATATCCCCCAGCATTATTTTTTATGTTCTGAAAATACATATCTCTTTATTAATAAAGAAAATGATTACATTTTTATAATATTTTCTCAAAAATATTGAAATGATTATCAATGTTTATACCTAACTCAAATTTCATGTAGCACATTTTTTATCAATGGATTACATTTTCATATAATCCCACATCAATGAATGAAATTTCAACATGAATATATCCATCTTCTAGAAATTCACCCCATTGTGTGGAATATACAAATATGTGATAAAGAGGATTGTTTTTATAGATTTTATATCAATGGAACCATCATCCAATTACCCTACATTACATATGATAGAAACATGTCTATAATAATGATACTTATTTTCTTGTAAATATATCCTTAATGAACCAATGAATTTATCTTCATAATTTAATTCAAAAATATGAGAATCGAAGCAACTATTGGATGAATAATTGGAATATTAGAATTCCAAAAATAAATTTTAATGAAATATAACATATCTAAACCTATAGATTTCCTTCCTCAATAATTATGAGGTAGTAGTAAATATAATATGTGTTCTATGTATCCCCAATTCTAAGATAGATAAAATTAAAAAAAACTTCACATTTTCTTAGCTTTCCTGGAAGAAGAACCACTAGCCATTTGTTATTTTAATTTTTTTGAACATCCATGATATTTATTTTTCTAAAGATACAAAAAAATATATAAGATTTAGGGTCCTAGGAAAAACTTTTTGTACACTTATTCTACATGAAAATTATGTAATAATTTCATTGAGTATTTGATGCATTGATAAGGTCATTGATGTTCCCCACTATGATGAGATCTGTTAAATGATGTAAAATTATTAAAAAATATTGTACTATTTTTGAATGAAATAATATGATGGGACACATTGAATGAAAACCGTTTCGTGTGGGTACTCTTAAGTTGATGAGACTTCCTCTCTTTACGTTTGCACTTGGTAATCACCGTGACAATAGATTATGAGAAAAGACCTTCCAATAAGAATACCACAGGTGTTGGTGTGGTCTTATATGTGTATCATTGAGTGTGTATAATGATCCATGCAATTTAAAATTTTCAGTAATACATTTCATGACTCATGAACATTGATTTACTAACGAAAACCACAACACAGGCAATTGGCGTGAAGTAAGGTACGTTGGGTGCATCACGAGTCGCAATCTATTTATGGATAAGTCGAGGTAGGATATCTCGCTTCCAATTATGGATGTTGATAACAAGTCCCTTTGATTGAAATAGATCTTTCCCGTGAAATGCAATGTCACTAGTGTATTGATGAGTTTATTTTAGGTAGTCAAATAACGACGTATAGAGCAAAAAATTTGAGGACACTCATGAAACCTGCATGATGATATATTACAACAAAGAGATTTTGTTACACAGTGAGCATTTATATGTGTATTTTGTTTTTGTTACATTATGTTTATTCCCTTGGTTTCCTTGTCCCATTGCTAGACAGAACTCTTAGACATTAGGAATGCCCGCATAATACCAACGAGAAATATTCCTAGAGGGTAATACACTAAGTGTTTCGGGTGGTGTAATTAAAATTCTATTTTAATTTAATTAATAAATAATATTATCAAGGAAGTTGAATAACTTTATTATGAATAAAATTATTTCATACATTAAATAAATATTTATTCACCGGATTTTGTGTAAAATATATTTATTTATTTTATTGGAAATTTTATAAATATTAATTTTCTAGATTGTAAATAAAATATTTATTTAATAGAATAATTTAATTATTTATTTATTTTGGTGTTCAATAAATGGAAGTGCAGTTCGAGTAGACCTTGTCTGGACAAATAGTAAAATAATTATTTTCTTGATGGTGAATAATTATTTAACTAGTTGGCACAAATTACAATAATGATGATTTTATTTTGTGATGTGGAATTTTAGTTATAATTCCATTTTGCGAAAATAGAAAACGAGAAATAATGTCATGGTATTATTATTAAAATCATCAGTTTTCTATAAGCTTATTAATGATTTTAATTTCTATTATGTATTTAAATATTATAACCAAATCCCCTTGTCAATAAATATACATAAACATCTCTTTTTACTTGTACTGAACCACGCACCTAGTGAATTTTGAAATGTTAAGAAAAATAATTTCCCTGTAAAATATTTTTACCACCCCTATAAAAAAAGAGATATTATTTAAGGCCGAAGAACTTGCTAACGAGAACAACCCACAATAGACACTCGCTTCACCGCACCAGCACCCAGAGAACGAGTTGTGTCGATTGGAGGCCCTCGGAGCATGTGTGGATCACCGATAGAGGGATTCTAGTATGGATCCTTGAATACAAAATAATATAATACAGAATTTTCAATCTTGACGATCAACATCATCAATGAAGAATATATGAAATATATAGGTGTGGTTTCCCTTATGAAATTAATTAAATTAATTATAAACAATATGTGGAAGATCCCTTATACTGGCCTCAGATCAATTTCTTATTTATCTAACTTTTTGATTCTATTCCATGGAGACTGGAGTTTTCATCTTATTAATCTTGTAATAATAATTGATCATGGTAAAAATTAATATTTTGTTCCACCCCAACCACACTTTCTCTATGCCCAGAACCTACAAAAAATATTGTGTTCAGTAAAAAATACCTTCTTGTACAAATGATAGAAAATAGGGTTTGTATATAAGAGAATGATTCTGATCCTTATTTTGTCATTTAGTAATAATATCTTCAACATACCTATAAAAATTATAATAAGAAAACATAACCTTGTATGTGCTCTAGTTCAATATTACATTCTTTTTAAATTGAAAATATATATATTCATTTTCTGTTGGTGATAAAAAATTATATTTTGTTACAAACATGAATTCATTATTATACTAAATTATCCATGATAAAAATTATGTGTATTAAGATAAAAATAAACAAATAGATCCCTCGTTCAAAAACCAATATTCTTTAGAAAGATTATAAAAAATATTTTTATCAATGTTTTCCAATCATGGAATGAGATCTTCTTCTTAAAAGAATGATTTATTCTTATCTCTGAAAATATTCAACTCTAGATAAGAAGATTGGTTTATTAGAAAAAATAATAAAAAAATTGATAAGTTAAATTTTTCATAATTTTTTACCTAATCATACATGATTTGAATACATTGAATAATGTTATATAATGCAAGAGAATTATCCCTTTGATTGAGATGTTATGAAATAGAAATTTTACCAATTATGGATTCAAAAAATAATAATTTTTATTTATGATTTTGATATTTGTAATATTTTTTGTGGGATTTCATAAATACAGACCATGTGGTGAGGATCTTCTTTGACGGAACTCTTAGGAGGGAAAATAATGTTATATTGACCAATCCTCCACCAAAATTCTCTATTAATATTGATTTTGAGTATTTAAGGGAACCTTATACAACTAAAATATATATTTTTATTAACTTCCAAAATTATAAACCCTCTCTATAGGTGAGAAGTGTACAATTAAGGATTAAAGATGGGATATTAGGAGAATAGACACTCATATAGGAATTGGTCATGCATATGAGTTTAGGATATTGTTATCTGTCAGTATGTGTAGTGGTCCTTATGATTTATTATATTTATTAATGTACATCATGCCTCATGAAATGTATTTTTTCCTTAAACCATGATGATATAACTTATAACGAAGATGGAAACATTGGGTTCATCATGACTGATGTGTCATTAAATAATATATAGGCGAAAGTTCCAAAGATGAATTATCATTTGGTAATTTGTGATTTAAATAAATTATAAATTTATCATGTAAAATATCCTCTCTGGGTCATGAATTTTTTCATAAATAAATTTGATCGATCTTTTTTTGTCATGACATTTACATATTGTACAATTTGTAAATGATGCATCAAAACTGAAAAAAAAATTATTGTTATTCACAATCAATCTTCTTCATATAGATATGAATCCTTTTATAAAAATAATCAACAAAAAAATATCATCCAATGACTAAGAGATTCCATGATCCAAAGACCATCCTACAGAGAACTCCCCAAACAAAACAAAAAGAATTTTATTATTGTATCCTGGTAAATATTTTATACACAATCCAATATCTGAGTACTGATTTTGTATCATCCTTCACTCCCAAGCCATTTTTGGGGCAACGAAGAATGCTAGAACATATCTCAAAAATCCTCTCAATATCAATGGAAACCTCACACCATCCCATCAAAACAATATTAGTGTTCTGTCTGATATCACAAATATTATTTGAAAATAGAATTTTGTTTTTATTTTTAAATTTTAATTTTATTTATAGTTTGGTCCTTTGTGATGGTTCCAACATAACATTTAAATATGATATTTTTTAAAACACAAAAATATTATTTATGGAAAAATAATTTTTTAATTTATAAAAAATATATTTGTTTCATGATAAAATATTTATTTATAAATAAAATAATTATCATATTTTCACATTATATTGTGTAATGTTATTTTATCAACTATATTTATAAATAAAAATGCATCACATATTTAATTAATTCATTATAAAATATTCATCAATAAAAATAATTAATAATATAATTTTATTTTGCCTTAATATATCAATTATGATTTTGAATAAATATTTTTATAACATTAATGTATATTATATAATAAAATGATTATATGTATTGAATTAGGTTAAAATTAATTTAATGTTATGTATTAATATAAATGATTACACATTTTCTCAACTGTGGAGGGTTCGAAATGTCCACTCTCGGGGATTCCATTTTTCTAAACATATAGTTGATATAATAAAAATAAATGATTTAAAATATTTTTTTAATATAAATATATATTATCATTTATTTTTGAATCATAAGTGATTTTTAAGTACAAAAAATAGACATGTACATTTAAAATGATTCAACATATTGACTTTCTTTTCTTGTGGGTTTCTGATTGTTCTAAGTACAAAAAATGGACATGTACATAATGTAATTAAAAAACCAAAACAACCCGAATGTAAATCCCAGTTTCATCACTTATAAATTTTTTTTATGTTTTTTAAGAGATCATAAAATACTCACAACATTTTTTATATACCTTGAACTTTTAACGATTTAGGTTCTGTAATAAAATTCAAAACAAAATAACAGATTTTCATATACAATGAAAATAGATTGTTATATATGTTAATATAAATATATATATTTACATATATATATATATATAACCCTTTGTAAAATATTAATTTTATGATATTAAATGAATCCTTATATATTTTTGGTTCAATTGAGGGATTTGATGCTACTAGAAATTCAGCAGAATAGAATTGGGGAACATGGGGAGATACTGGTCAAATTTTTTGATGTTGAAATTGAGGGTTTAAATAGATAACATTTTTATATTTTTATATATAAAGTTGCAACAATAAAATACCATAGTTTATATTTTATTAGATAAATGTTAAAAAAATATTTGATACAGAATTATAAAAAATGGTCGAGTTAATTGACAACCCGTGGAAGGGGAAGGAGGCGTTCAGTATTGATAGTGGGGATTTCACTAGTAGATTGTCTCGATGGTAGGTTTAATACAACATTTTAATTTCCAAAAACATTATATTTTACATTATTAATATTTTTTGTTGAAATAATTGAAATAATTGTTTTTTTATTTTATCTATTAATCCATTTTTAGCATTCAATCTCTTCTATTTATTTAATTATCTTAACGTTTTCATTTGGTCAATCACTGATTTTATTTTTATTAGATTATTAAAAATTCATAACATTTTGTTTAATCATTTTATTTTATCAAAAAATGTACCATTATTTTTTTAACATGCTTCTTAATATAAAAATAATGGTTGGAACATTTCCTTATCCTTTATATAAATTTGTTTCTTATATATAACATTTTAGCTTATGTAAATATAAATAAAATTATATATATATATATCGCATTATTTTTTTAATATTAATAAATAATATTACATTTTTATTTTAAACATTAATATAATGTTTGTTTTCCATAATAAAATAATTATATATAATTATAACTTATTAATGTTATAAAACAAAAACAAAATATAAATCATATATTTGAAAATAGTTTATCTTAAAATTAATATTATTTTTTCTAAATAAATATTTAAACCTCAATTACTATTATAATACAATATTCTATTTAAAAAAAATATGAAAAAAATATTGTTATATAAAAGTTTTATTTTAGATAAATCATAATTGTATTATTATTTATAATATTAATTAAAAAAATATAAATACATGATATAATTAATAACAAGTATTGTAATTAACACATATTCAAATTAATTAACATATATAATTTCATTTATTAATTTTAATGATAATAATATGAATAATATTATCAGTTTTTCTAAATTATACGTAAATCCATCTAATAATATATTTTCACAATAAAACATTGTTCCGAATTATTGTTTTGTTAAATTATTCAACCTAAATAAATGTTTCCTCACAATTTGTATAGGCCCGAAGCTTGAGGTACATGGAAATTACATTACTTTTGCAGAATACTTATGACATAACAAAAATAGACACCCAAGGACCGTAATAGTTTAGTGTCTTTGGAAACATGGAATGTAATCTTCTAATCGTGGTGAATGATATTCAATATCCCCCAAAAAGATCTTCCACTTTTTGTTTCCTTACATAAAACCTTTATTTTGATACTGGGGGAAAATAAAACCAAAAAATTGTGAGCTCAAATGCTCAGTAAGGGTAGGAATGGATAAAATAAAACATACCATATACATTTGAACATAAAAACATGAACATAATGTTTAATCATCAAAATCTTGAGCAATGACATAAAACATGGAAGTAAATAAGGCATATATCATAATGGAACATAAACCATAATAAAATAGTATGGGAATAAAACATGTAATTGTGGCATCCATTAATCACATGTAATGATTTCCATAGTAGCCAAGGCATTGCTGCCAAGACCATCCTAGTGGAAAAAGTCCCTTTCTGAATCGAGTTCACTCCTCGTTCTAGTCCTGTATTATTGAACCGGTTAAACCTGCCATTCCAGCCATGTCTATCTCATGAGATATAAATCTTTACCCAATCCATTGGAGGGACATATAGGTCCCACCCATCTCAGAATGAAATCATTCTTACTTGTTCCACAAAATAAACATACATCATTCATAATAACCCAACAAATAAAATGAGTTTCATAAACATCATCACATCATCAAATAATCCATATAAAAGAAATGGATATCATTTCATAATGAGAAAAGTGAAACCATGTAAATCATACGGACTTTATACTTGAAGCATACACATATGAAATAATGTCATCTTAGATGGAAAATCGTTTTGATAAAACACATGAAATGAATTCTTGAGGAAAATATCAATTCTTTTTCAAAATCAATTTCTTTTCACAAAACGTCATGAAATTTTAAATGAAAATGATTTTGTTTAAAATAGTCATCAAATCATTTTTATGAAGCTTCATAAAAATATGGCTTTATAAAACTATAAAAATCCTTTCATGTCGTATATGTTAAAAAAACATTCTTCTCGTACTTTTGCCGAAAAAGTCAAAAATTACCTCATAATGTAAAAAAAGAATGATTACATACATACCATGTAGTAAAAGTCAAAAATGGGTAAAAATGACATTAAACATACATGAAACCATTTTTAGAAAACTTGGGCTTGGATGATAAAGATAACCCCAGTAAATACATACAAATAAATAATCTTAGATAAAAATGAGACTGATAAATTATCCCTTACCATAGGTCTGATATGCTTCATACATATCTGAACCTCCTGTATAATGATTTAAATAATGTCATTGACTTATTAAAAATTCATATTCATTGTTATGATATCATATGTGTTTCATTTATGACTTTATATTACACGTTTTTTTTGTAAATTCCATGTTAAAGAAGCGTTTTGGGGAAAATCATTCCATTTATCGTATGTGTTTCGACTTGTCATTTCATGATATTATTACTTATATCCTGATTTAAATAATTCCGGAATGTAAAAAATGATTTATATATAATATATATTCATCATATACATATATATTATAGATCGATAAAAGGAATGAAATACACCGTTCAAGTAGACGGTAGGTCGTACGTACACATGAACGCTGTTTTCATTTCCTTATTGAATTTAATGAAACTAAATAGATGAAATATATATATATATACATAAATATATTAGAATTATTATTTCATATATTTCATTATTATTCATTATATAAACTTTATGATCATTCATGTATGGTTAATCATGGATAATTAATCTCATCGCGTTGTGGAGACGGTAGTCCGTACGCACGCACGAGCGATGATATCGTTCCCCTAATTATAGAATAGTAATTGAAGGTATAATATATAAGAATCAGTATGATTCTATAATAACAATTTACAATTATTAATTACAACATTATACCAATCCATTTAAGGTGTTGGTGGAAAAATAGATTACACCACGATGTGGAGACGGTATTCTGTACGTACGCACGCGTTGTGATTTCGTTTTCCGTAGGATGGATAGATGGTGAAATATGGTTGTTTCATACTTATAATAACATATCAATATATGAGTGATAGTGATGTTATTACTTTATAATTAAACAACTAAATAAGAAGAAATAGAAGAAGAAATAAAGTTGAAAGAATCGGTAACGGGCATTACCTCTTCTTTGAAGCACCTTTTTAAGACATCCTCTTAGGGCACTAAAATTGTTCTATGAAGAAGAACAGGACCTATAGGATGTGTCTAGGGATGTGTAGAAGAGAACTGTGCAGGGTTTGGCCGAGCTTCAAGCCTCGATGTGGTGTGTGAAAGAGAGGGAGGGGGTGCCCTTTAATAATGGAGGAGAGGGGCACCTTTGGAATTCTTAAAAATATAAATTTATAATAAATCTAAACCAACTTAAAAACCTCCAAAAATGACTCATATTATAATATTAGATGATATATGGTTGTAATATCATCATCAAATAAAATTTAGACATGTTTGGATCTTATTTTAAACCTTATAATTTTGATTTATCCTTATTTAATCTATTAAAGTTTATTTGTGGTAATAAAATTATAAATTTTAACCTATAACAAATAATTATTTATTTGTTGTTAATTTTCCATAATTGTTTACTTAATAACATTATAGACCATATAAATTTAAATTTATAATTTTTAAATAAATTTGTGATTTTCAAACAATTTTATAATATGTTATTTTTATAAAATAAAAGTAGTGTCAATTTTGACACTATTAATTTGATTGAATTTAAATAAAATATATACAGAAGATATGTTCGAACTAAAATCTTTAATAGATTAATAAATTGTCACATGTACCAATAAAATTAGTGGATGACATTAAATAGTTCATATAATATTTATTTTATTATTTTTAATACCATTTATCTGGTTTATCTCTTAATAAAATAATTACTACAACATTTTTGAATAACTATCTAATATACTTATTTGTTGCATAAAAATTAAAAATAAAATCCTATGGTGAAGATAAATCTAATAAATTTAACAATAATACTTTTACTCGAATTTATCATCTTAAAATCACAATAGTTAAGTTTTTATATTTATTAAATTATGAAGGTGACAACATTGACATCATTTAAAATAATATAATATAAGTGTAATAATCACTTTTATAAGGCTCCATACTTTTATATATTAGGTAATTGGATGATTAAGGTGTAGATATACACTACCAATAAGGTTTGTTTAGGTTTGTGGGACTTTTACTGGGTATCTGTATTTCAATAAAAACTATATTACTTATTTTTCACTTAATAAATAATTTCTGTATCATTAATGTATCAACATTAATTGAATTTATTTAATCCCTAAAAATTATAAATAAATTATCATGTTGTAGATAATGTTATTAGATTTCTAGATACTATTCATCTTCTATGTTTTATGATGTTTATCACTATATTAATATTATTATACTTATAAGATTTAATAGAGTGACATGTTGTAACTTTCTTTGGTTTTAATAATTATTAAATTATTTTCATGGTCAAAAGTCCATAAAATGAATCTAATCTGACAATCAGGTTATATGGGTATACTTTTATCCATAAAATAGAATTTTTTCATGTTTTATGGTAATTTTATAATATTATATTTACCCTTACATACCTGATTTACCTTTAACTATGTTAAATAAAATTTACCGTTGATACTATTCATAATTCCCAAAAATAAAAAGTAGCTTAATAACATAATTTGGACCCACTTATTCCAAATATGGAATCAATTTTTCCAAATTCAATACACTAAAGTTTGAGAAATTAAATTAAAAATAATCCCGTTGTCGAAAGAAAAAGATTTTTTCTTTAAAACCTTGAAAAAGATTAAATTGATTTAACCTACGAATTTAATGTAAAATCAATGATAATGACATAAATTATATTAAATTGTAAAAATATATTATATTTATACTTTAAAAAAATTCAATATTATAATATAACCATATAAATTATTGCGATGAAAAAAGTTGTTTTTAATTAAAATATATCATGTTTTTACTATTAATCAAAATATGAAAGTAACCAGAATAATATGAAATATTTATCCAAAGTAAATTTTTATTTCATGATTCCAAAGAAGAATTTTATTTTGTCAAATTGAACTTATAAACATGTCAAAAACTAGATTTAAATTTGTTGCGCCATCAAATGGCAGTAAAACTGCATTTTTTGAAAAATACTTATTTTACCCGAAAAATTTATTTTGTTCTTATACAATGTTCTAGAAAATGTGTAAGATTAATAATAATGTTATAAAATTAAAAATTTAGTTAATAATATTCATAAAGTCTAGTTCATAATAATATTATAATAATATATCATTGTTTAGTAAAACCCTGTATTGCGTACAACACACGCTATCGAGGAAGGAAGCGATTGCATGTAATGCAAGCCAAGTCAGGGTTGCGTGTTGTGAAAGAATCCTTCATTGTTTCATATAAGAGAATCCAACAATATTTCATTTATACTTTTAATATATATATATATATATATACTCAATGTTGCGTAGAATACCTATTATCAAAATTGTGTGTAACACGATCCAAGAATAGTGTTGTGTATACTACAAGCTAATACGATGTTGCGTATAGTGAAAGGTAATTATGGTGTAGCATACAACAGAAGATATGAATGAAATTAAAAAGAATATATCTTATAAAATATCTGGTTATTACATTCTACCCCCCTTAAAATGAATTTCTCCCTCGAAATTCGTCGGAGTTATAAATGGTTTTCTACTTGAAAGTTTCTTTAATTGAATCCCACATCGTAAAAAGGAATATCAAAACTTATCTTTAACAACTAAAGTATTAAATGTAACGGTTACCCAGATAAACTAATCACTAGGTTTCCTCATAAGAGAACATATGTGAAAATATGGATATGGAAGAGAAATATAACCGTCATGTTCTGATAGAGAGTGGTATAGAACATGGCTCTGAAAAAGCCAACAATCACAAAGACATAGATTTGTGATGATATAGGGTACCATCTGATTCCTAGGATATAAGGGCACTACGACATCATTTTTGGTTTTCAAGATCATTTCCCTATAGTTGAAGAATTTGAATTAGAATTAATACTTACATAATTTTGGTACAATCTCACTGTTGTTCGTTCCTAGAACAATTTCCACTTCATCTCATAAAATAATGAAGTTGAATTTTTTATTCGTGAAGTGTTATCAGATCATGTGATTGACTGACAGGTCATTCAATATGTATCAAACTAAAGGTTAGATAAAGTTTTTAAATATACATTAGTCAATATATAGTGATATTAATCATATATGGTTCCAAAAATGGACTTATACTTCATATATCATACTACTTAATATAATAAAACTATTTTATACTAAACAAGGACTTCTTGTAGGCCTGTGTTAGGCGATAAAGGCCAGTCAAACTTCGGTTGTGGGTTCGATTCCCACAGCCTTGTTCGACGAGATGGGTTGTCGCCCATCCTGCAGGTTGTCCTTTTTCTGAAACTACATTACAATAACATCCCATCAACAATATCGAAAAAAGTTATATCCTTAATACTTCTTTCAAAAATCATTGTATAAAGAGAACGATTACTAAAAAGTTCATATAACAAGCACGTGAATACCATCATTTATACCTCATATATCATGTTGGTCACATTCTAGTCATGTTAATACCTTAATCATCTAATCTCTTAAAAAATAAATACCAATTGAATCTTAGCGAAAACGTGAGTGCTGTCAAAAGATAACACTTTCCACATACCAAAATCCTCAAAATTCTATATACATAGTCCTTATATCAATCATGATCTCATGAATACTGTCAAACATTTCATTTTCTCCTTATCCCTTCATTATGCGCATTTCATCTACTTTCAAAAATATTTGAATCACATTTCATGGTTACCCGTATCATAAAATTATTGAAAACCACAATAGACTAATACAAAAATATTTGAATACACTATAAAAGTAACTCAACAAGATTATTCTTGAATAACAATACATAAACACTTTAATCCATCCTCTTCAATGATTGTCCTGGAATAAGTCCTGCTTTGATTTAGATGTAAATTTTTAGGTCGGGGCATTGATTTGGGTAATGCCCATGTTCTCCACAAATAAGATATTGAACTCCATAACTATATCTTACTCTATGAAATTTTTCTCCACATAGATAACATTTGTCCCTCCAATTGAGGTAATCCTCAAGGTTTGTCTTCCCTTATTTAGAAATCTCAATCTTCATTTCATTATGATCCTCAACATGAAAACATGCTTAAAAGTCTATCTTCCTCTTATTTTATGAATTAGGCATACCACTAAATTTCACCTTGTTAACCATATATCGTGATGACTGATTCTACATAATCACAATATCTTTCTCTCTAGGTATTACACAATTTTGTTGCTCATAGTCACCAATTTTTCCATTGGATTCAATGTTAATAGAATTCTTTATGGTTCCCTCCATTGACTAAAACACAAAAAGAATTTTGTGAGAGGAACAAATTATACAAGGAAAATAACATAATCAAGGGGGAGTACCTTCAACATCTAACATCTTAGGTTTAATTTTATGATCGTTAGCGTAGTTCTAGGACTATATCCTATACGTATACTTATCCTTAGGGACAACCCTAGACATACCTTAGAAATATCTCTAAGGATTTCACTAACGTTTTCGCATACTAGTTTCCAAAGGTTGACTAAACCATTCCTCTGATACCAAATTTAGAGGTCCAAAGCATGATGTACATGGAAATTACATTACTTTTGAGGAATAATTAATACAAAACAAAAACAAACACCCAAGGACCATAATAGTTTAATGTCTTTGGAAACATGGAAAGTAATCTTCTAATCTTGGTGAACGATCTTCAACATCTACCAAAAAGAACTTCCACTTTTTGTTTCCTTACCTAAAACCATTATTTTGATCCTGGGGGAAAATAAAACATAAAATGGGTGAGCTCAAATTATCAGTAAGGGTAAGCATGGATAAAATAAAACATACCATATACATTTGAACTTAAAAACGTGAACATAATGTTTAAACATCAAATTCATGAGCAATGACATAAAACATGGATGTAAATAAAGCATAGATCATAATGGAACATAAACCATTATAAAATAGCAAGAGAATAAAAAATGTAATTGTGGCATCCATTAAGCACATGTAATGATTTCCATAGTACCCAAGACATTGCTTCCAAGACCATCTTAGTGGACAAAGTCCCTTTCTGAATTGAGTTCACTCCTTGTTCCAGTCCTGTAATACTGAAACGGTTTAACCTGCCGTTCCAGCCATGTCTATTTCATGAGATATAAATCATTACCCAATTCATTGGAGGGATATGTAGGTACCACCCATCTCATAATGAAACCATTATTTCTTGTGCCACAAAATAAACATACATCCTTCATAATAACCCAACAAAAAAAATGGTTTCATAAACATCATCCCATCATCACATAATCCATATAAAAGAAATGGATATCATTTAATAATGAGAAAAGTGAATCCATGTAAATCATAGAGACTTTATACTTGAATCATCCACATATTAAATAATGTCATCTTATATGGAAATTGGTTTTGATAAAACACATGAAATGAATTCTTGATGAAAATATCCATTCTTTTACAAAATCAATTTCTTTTCACAAAACGTCATGAAATTTTAAAAGAAAATGCTTTTATTTAAAATATTCATAAATATTTTGGAGTAATCTTCATGAAAATATGGCTTTATAAAACTATAAAAATCCTTTCATGTCGTATACGTTAAAAAATACATTCTTCTCATACATTTGTCGGAAAAGTCAAAAAGTACCTCGTAACATAAAAAAAGAAAGATTCCTTACATACCATGTAGTAAAAGTTCAAAATGGGTAAAAATGACATTAAACATACATGAAACCATTTTTAGAAAACATGGGCTTGGATGATAAAGATAACCCCGGTAAATACTTACGAATAAACAATCTCGGATAAAAATGAGATTGATAAATTATCCCTTACCTTATCTCTGATATACTTCGTATATATCCGAACCTCCTTTATAATTATTTAAATAATGTCATTGACTTATTACAAAGTCTTATTCATTGTTATGATATCATATATGTTTCAATTATGACTTTATAATACACATTCTTTTGTAAATTCCATGTTAAAGCTGCGTTTTGGGTAAAATCATTCCATTTATCATATGTGTTTCGACTTGTCGTTTCTTGATATTTTTACTTATATCCTGATTTGCATAATTCCAGAATATAAAACATTATTTATATATAATATATATTCATCATATAAATATATATTATAAATCGATAAAAGGAATGAAATACACCGTTCATGGAGATGGTAGGTCGTACGTACACAGGAACGCTGTTTTCGTTTCCTTATTAAATTGAATGAAACTAAATAGATGAAATAAATAAATAAATATATATATATACATGAATCTATTAGCATTATTATTTCATATATTTCATTATTATTCATTATATAAACATTATGATCATTTATGTATGGTTAATCATGGAGAATGAATCTCATCGCATCGTGGAGACGGTAGTCCCTACATACGCACGAGCGATGATATCGTTCCCATAATTATAGAATTGTAGATGATTTGATAATATATAAGAATCATTATGATGTTATTATAACCATATATAATTATTACTTACACCATTGTACCCATACATGTAAGGTGTTGGTGGAATAAAAGATTACACCATGGCGTGGAGACGGTATTCCGTACGTACGCACGCACGACGATTTCGTTTTCCATAGGATGGATAGATGGTGAAATATGGTTGTTCCATACTTATAATAACATATCTGTATATGAGTGATACTGATGTTATTACTTAATAATGAAACAACTAAATAAGAAGAAATAGAAGAAGAAATAAAGTTGAATGAATCGGTAATGAGCATTACCTCTTCTTAGAAGCGCCTCTTTGAGACAGCCTCTTAGGGCACAAAAATTGGTCTTTGAAGAAGACCAGGACCTCTAGGATGTTGATAGGGAAGTGGAGAATATAATTTTTCAGGGTATGGCCGATCTTGAAGGCTCAATGTGGTGTCTGTAATAGATGGAGGAGGTGCCCATTTATAAGGCAGGAGAGGGGCACCTTTGGAATTCTTAAAAATATTAATTTATAATAAATATAACCCCACTTAAAAACCTACAGAAATAACTCATTTTCGAATATTAGATGATATAGGGTTGTAATATCATCGACCAATCAAATTTAAACATGCTTGGATCTTATTTTAAACCTTATCATTTTGATTTTTCCTTATTTAATCTAGTTATGTTTATTTGTGGTAATAAAATTCTAAATTAAAAATTATAAAAAATAATTTTTTTTGTGGAGAATTTTCCATTATTGTTTACTTTATAACATTATAGACCATATAAATTTAAATTTATAATTTTTAAATATTTTGGGGATTTTTAAGCAATTTTATAATATGGTATTTTTATAAAATAACAATAGTGTCAATTTTGACACTATTCATTTATTTGAATTTAAATAAAATATATACAGAAGATATGTTCTAACTAAAATCTTTAATAGATTCATAAAAGGTCATATTTATCAATAAATTTTGTGGATAACATTAAATAGTTCATATAATATTTATTTTATTATTTTTAAAACCATTTATTTGGTTTATCTCTTAATAAAATAATTACTACAACATTTCTGTATAATTATTTAATATACTTATTTGTTGCATAAAAATTAAAAATAAAATCCTATGATTAATATAAATATATTACCTTTCACAATAATACTTTTAATTGAATTTACCATCTTAAAATCACAATATGTAAATTGTATATTTATTAAATTATGAAGGTGACAACTTTGGCATCATTTAAAATAAAATAATATAAGTGTCATAATAACTTTTATAAGGCTCCAAATGGTTATATTATAGGTCATTGGATGATTAAGGTGTAAACACACACTACCAATAATTATTGGTCATGTTTTTGGGCCTTTTAATGGGTATTATTATTTCAATAAAAACTATATTACGTATTTTTCACTTAATAAATAATTTCTGTATCATTAATGTATCACCTTTAATAGAAATTATTTAATCCCTAAAAATTATAAATAAATTATCATGATGTATATAATTATATTATAGACTATTCATGTTCTATGTTTTATAATTTTTATCACCAAATTAAAATTATTATACTTATAAGATTTAAGAGAGTGACATGTTGTCAGTTTCTTTGGTTTTAATAATAATTACACTATTTTCGTGGTCAAAAGTCATTAAAATAAATCTAATCCGACCATAAGGTTATATGAGTCTACTTTTAGCCATCCAATTGAATTTTGGCATGTGATAGGGTAATTTTATAATATTATATTTACCCTTACTTACCATATTTACCTTTAACTAAAGTAAATAAAATTTACCATAGTTACTATTCATATTCCCCAAAAATAAAAAGTAGCTTAATAACATAATTTGGACCCACTGATTCCAAGTATGGAATATATTTGTACAAATTCAATACACAAATGTTGAAGAAATTAAATTAAAATTAATCTCGTTGTCGAAAGAAAACATGTTTTTCTTTAAAACATTGCAAAAAATTGAATAGATTTATCCTACGAATTTAATGTAAAATCAATGATAATGAAATAAATTCTATTAAATGGTAAAAATATATTCTATTTATACTTTCAAACCATTCAATATTATAATTTAACCATATAAATTATTGAGATGAAAAAAGTTATTTTTAATTAAAATATAGCATGTTTTTAGTATTCATCAAAATATGAATGTTACAAGAATAATATGAAATATTTATCCAAAGTAAATTTTTATTTCATGATTCCAATGAAAAATTTTATTTGGTCAAATTTAACTTATAAACATGTGAAAAACTAGATTTAATGTGGGTGCACCATCAAAAGGTGACAAAACTGCATTTTTTGAAAAATACTTATTTTACCCGAAAAATTTATTTTGTTCTTATACCATGTTCTTGAAAATGTGTAAGATGAATAATAATGTTATCAAATTTAAAATTTAGTTAATACTATTTATAACGGCTAGTTCATAATAATATTATAATAATATGTCGTTGTTTAGTAAAACCCGGTATTGCATACAACACACGCTATCGAGGAAGGTCGTGATTGCGTGTAATGCAAGCCAAGTCAGGGTTGCATGTTGTGCAAGAATCCTTCATTGTTTAATTTAACATAATCCAACCATATTTCATTTATACATTGAATATATATATATATATATATATATATTCAATGTTGCGTAGAATAACTATTATCAAAATTGTGTGTAACACGATCCAAGAATAGTGTTGCGTACACTGCATGCTAATACGGTGTTGCGTACAATGCAAGGTAATATTGGTGTAGCATACAACAGAAGATATGAATGAAATTAAAATTAATATATCTTATAAAATCTTGGTTTATTACACAATTCATTTGGGTGCATTGTGAAAAAAAAATTTAAAGAGGAGGCCTATTTGACATTATTAATCTCGATCAAATTTTCCAAAATTCTCTACACAATTTCTGTCATACATGGTATAAAAACACAGACCCACATCCTAAGATTATGCCATATAAATTCTAAGTATATTTTTTTATAATAAGATAAAAATTAATATAAACATTTATTATATATCCTGATCTTTTAGCAGTGATGGTTTTGGAAAAAAAATCTAAACAACATAAACCCTTTACATGTACACTAAAAATAGATAGTAATATATGTTTATATATATATATATATAAACACAAAAATATATTTAACCCTTTTTAGAACAATAAATTTGTACAAATGAAATGAACCCTTAAATGTTTTATGGAAAATTGACAAATTTGAGGTTAATTGAAATAGTGTAGAATAAAATGGAGGATGTTGGGGAACATGGGGAGATGAGGGTTGGATGAATAGATGTGAAAATTGAGGGTTTATATAAAAAGTTTTTATATAATTTTATATGTCATGTAGCAATAAGAAAATACAATTATGGATAAAATTGATCAATATTCAAAAAAATAATTTATGGAGAATTATAAAAAATAGTCAACTTGTTTGACAACCCATGTAATGGGAATGAGGAATTTTGGATTGACACTGGATTTTCACAGGTACAGTTTCATGATGTTAGTTTTAATAAAACCACACAAATTTTATAAGATTATTGTTTTTACCTTTTTATTTATTAATGTTGTAATAATTACAGAAATTAATCTTTTTATCTAAATCATTACACTCTTTTTATTAGTCAATAGCACTGTTTATTTTTTAATCATACAATTATATTTGGGCCATTCCATGATTTTGTTTTTATTATATTATTATAAGTTCATATTTTTTTGTTTTATTAAATTTTTTATGAAAACATACAAACCCGTTTTTTAAACAAGGCGATTTTTATACATATAATGGCCTAAATTTTTTTAACGATTATATAAATTCAATTTTTATATATAACAGTTAATATTTATTAAATATATATATATATATAATTCATTTATTTTATAAAAATAACGAAAATTACATTTTTAGTAATAACATGAATATAATTTGTGTATTTTTCTAATACAATATTAAAATATATTTTTAATTTATAAATTTAATAAAAAAACATAATATATATAATATATTTATAAAATATATCATAATAATGATAATATTTTTCAAAAAAATGTTTTACCCTTATGTAATATTATGTTAAAAAATTAATTTTTTTTAAAAATAATCAAATATATAGTTATTTTAAAATCATCATTTATGTAATGAAAAATTACTTTCATTATTTTAATATTAATTTGAAAACGTCAAATTATAGGTATAATTAATTATATTTATTTTAATTAATGTATAATTAAATTAATTAAAAACTCAATTTCAATTATTATTTTTAACGATAAACATCTTGAAAATAATATCATTTTTGTAATTACTCATAAATACATTTCATAAAAAATTATTAGAATGAAGCTATTTTTTGAATTTTTGTGCTGTTTAAAAAATAACCGACGTGCCATAAAAAGGTCAAAACACATTGAAACATAAAATGAAAAATAAGTTAAGGAAATCTATTCGGAGGATAAATAACAGTGAAAGTAATGATTTAATTGGAATTAGTGAACGCTTGTTTGTGGAATCGTTAGGTGTGTATACACACACACACAACAGTCGGGGATTACAAGAATCCATCATTTCAAGGAGTTTTTTGGTCAATGTTGAATCATAATTTTGGTTTATGAAAGAAATATGTATTGGTTGAGATTGAAGAATAAATTAGGGTCCCTATAGTTGGTTCTATATGAGGTTGTAAAACCCCCCTTTTGTTCTATAGTATGTTGTGTCACCATTCCACAAGCGTAGACCCATGCGCCACATGATGCCCTATGTAACCATGGGTTGCCAGGACACCCTCTGAATACCTTCCACTATGCCCCATCAACAATGCCTTCCAGGCTAGATGGGGGGGAATATGGATATGACCATCACAACCCTTTATCAGACTATCTTCAACATCACCCCATAAACAGTGACTTCCAGGCCAGACATGGGGAGGATGGAAATGACCGTCATATCCAATTCTCAAATGACCTACCAAGACACAACATCGAAAACACATACTGCTTTCACCAGCCTTTCTACATTCCATAGCTTCCCATAAATATCCCCTACACAGATAGTCACTTAAATGACCTATCACGATACACCATCCACATCACCAACAAGGCCAGACAAGGGGAATAAGTATATGGCTATCATCGCCCTTTCTCTGAAATCCTACCATGATTCACCTTCAACAATTTCTACCCCAATCACTACCATTTATTAGACAATCAGTCATTGCACCCCATCGAATTGACTACCACAATCACTGCACAATCATAGAAAATTATTTATAATTCAAAATCAACAACACCTACCTATGTCACCCCACTTTATTAGATGATCATCAATGGAACCCCACCGAAAATTCCTTCTTGTCCAGATGGGGGAGGTTGGATATGATGGTCTCCACCACCTTTGTGTGTAATTACCTTCACCAGATGAAACCCATTTGGAAAGTGGTGTTTGGAAATGATGATTTCAACCCCTTCCAATCATTCACCACTAATGAGGATGAAGCACTCTGACACCGTGAGTAAACATTTTTTAGCCTTGAAGTAAAATGTATACTGATGTATCTGATTAAAATATTCATGTTTTGATGGATCCCTTACACCCATCACCCAATGCTGAACAACCAATATCAGATGTTGAGTTATCGATATTGAACAGAATGTTGTAAAAATTAATTTATTTTTTTCTAACAGTGGCTTAAAAAAATAACTGATTTTCATTTGGTATATTTAATTATCCTGTTGTAAATCATGGTTTTTTTAATTTAATAATAGTTGATACTTTTCATTTAATTTTATCAATAGAATAAATATAAAAGTTCACCCATTAATTTTTTTATTTATGTTTATGATACACATCTTTATATGTGATGCTATTAAACACCACTACTAGTAAAACAATAATAAAAGGGGTTCCATTCTCAATAGTTTTTCCCGTAAGCTAATAAAATTCATACAATTTTGATATCATTTGGTTTAGGGGTTCTAAATGACAAATAGAATAAATTAATATATATATAGATTCTATTGTTGTCGCAACTGAGTTTATATTTGAAACCAATCTGTTTCCGACCCAACATCTGGTATCAGAGGTGTAGACATAAGAATGAAGAATAATTTAGCATTTTGATTTCATTTTCAGGGGGAGATTTTAGGTTTCCATCATAGATGCAAAAGACGGATGTCATATTTTCTGCAGAGGATGGCAGTTTGTGCGATACCAACCGGTTTTCTTTCCAACTGAGTTTTTTGGATTCGATCTCCTTCTTCGATGGGCTGAAGGAAGAGATGATGTCGTGCACCACCCAATTCTCACGTCAAAATATAAGTACGGACCAACCTCCTATGATACCAGATCTCTCCCTTCAGCCCATCAATGACGGTGATCGCATCGAACAAATTCAGTTGGAATGAAAACTGGTTGGTATAGCACCAACCGCCATCCTCTGCATAAAATATCACATCCCTCTTTTCCATCTCTAATGGAAACCTAAAAGCTCCCACTGCAAAAGAAATCCAAATGCCGAAGTGTTTTTCATACTTATGTCTACACCAATAATACCAGAATCAACAATATCTGGCTCCCCCATAACTATGATCACCACATAATCAGGAGCACCTGCAGGAATTACTTGCTCCCTCGGCTCAACATCCTTCGAGTAGTAAAAAACACTCAGCGCATCACCTCAATCATTTATTTCCATTCTTTCTTCAATAATGGTACTCTCTGAATAAAAAGAATTAGGTTTAAGATCTAAAACACCTGTCATGGCAAGCTTCGGCTTCCAAACCTTCGTCAACTTAGTCGATAGTCTTCGACTCATGCTCAACGATCGCCACTGCCACAAATCGGAAAAAGTCCTTTTCGCAACTAGATTCATCACATCACTGCATGACTTTACATATGTCCTAGAAATCATGTCATCCATTTTTTCGTGTGCATAAACCATCGATCCTCTAGAAAAAGTCCATATTACACCGCTAAATGAACTCCTGAATACGTCATTATCAAGAGAACTAGCAAATAACAAATTATGGAGAATAACTGGCACATGTCGCACATCCTTCAATGTCAGTGTACAACCTGCATTCGTAGTGATACAAATATCACCAACACCAATGACATCAGTTGAATATCCATTTACCATCTTTAATCTAATAAATTCAACTTGTTTATATGAAGAAAATAGTTCCTACTTTGTTGAAATATGGTATGATGCCTCTGAATCAACCACCCATTCAGTGTACAAATATGACATGCGAAAATCAAGGTCATCTAAAAGTAAATCACCCCCAACCTGAATAAGACACACCCCAGTATCCAAGAATAGGTGTTGTGCACCTTCTATTCCTTCTTAATCCTTTTCAATTCATAGCAGCGTCTCTGCACATGACCATCCTGGTTTCAAAAGAAGCACTTGACATTTCTTCTTGTCTTTGACCAACCTCTCTGACTACCACATCCATCTGCCACAACAACAATACCAGTATTACCTAACGATTCACCATCTTTTGTCTTTCTTCGAGTCTCGTTCATCAACAGCGATGAAATCACATCATCCAACTTCAGTGTATCCTTCCCAAACAACAATGTGGTGATGAGATTATCATATGAATCTGGCGACGAACCCAAATGAAGAAAAGCCTTGTATTCTTATTCCTTTTCAACATGTACCACATTACCTTTATCATCAACACTCATAATATCTGACTTATTTGATTTTTTCTTCAACGCCTTCATTGTCTTCTCACGGACGGATATATTTTTAACTATTAGCTGCCAATGTGTAATATCATTTTTCATGTTGAATAGTTCAATGTCAGCAGAAATGCCACGGCGTGAATCCCCCATATTAATCAGTAATAATTCACGGATAACCTCTTGTGATACCACTCGTTGGGGAGAATACCGAATCTAGGCCGAAAATTCCATGCCAAAAAATATCGTGGGAAACCCGAAGCAATATAAGCCGAAAGAAGAAATCAACACACATGTTTTTTTAACGTGGAAAACCCATCCTAGGAAGAGGATTAAACAAACATGGGGAAATTCCAAAATATACACTATGAATTAGAGAGCCCAACGAATCCATGTAATACCCGGACTTGAATTACAAATGAGAGAGCGTAGAAAACCTATGTAAAAACCACACCCTGATACGCCTCTGTCATCTCTTTGATAAACATCCAGCTGACACAATGTATTGGAAGACCAATATTTGACACAAAGTCACCCTTCTGTCGACAAAATGTCACTACCTCAGAGATCTTCACTCGAACATGTGTCAACCTCGCACCAGATTGCGACAACGGAATGATCTAGCAATCATGATGTACCACCGATCTTCTATCGGGACACGCCACCTGATCCCCACAATCAAGAAGACTTTCAAAACGCGGCCATGATCATCAATTCTGTAGTCACTTCTCTGCACCTGTCAAACGCCAGCGCCCCACACATGCTATCCCCGACGCGAAAACCCCCTTCTTGCTCCTCGTGGACTGAATCTTGAACACCCTACCGAGAACATCACCACATGTCCAAGATAATTGCGTCATGATTATCGTGTCACACGGGACACCTCAAACGCTAAAACCCCTTCCCGGGTCTCCCTAGCCGGTTACATCTTGCTGGCACATCCCTTTTTTCTCTCATCAATAAATTTGATGAATCTCAACAATCTCCCCCTTCATCACAGTAATGAATGGATCAAAAACCCTCCTTTGCGAAGGATTAACAAACCACGGGGAAACTCTGAGAAAAATTCAATATGAATCAGAGAGTACAAAATCCATGTTAAAATTTAAACATGAATCGCAAATACAGGATAAAAACCTGTGTGAAAAACCACACCCTTCAATGCCTCTACAACGTCTCTGATAATAGTCCATGACAACACGTCATCGTTCGGAGATCAAAATTGATCTTGCGGCATCGTTGAAGCACCTCGTTGCACAACCCAATTTTCCGCTTCTCGATGTTGTCCACACCCTAGAAAACAGTCAACCAAGTATCTCCTCTCCTTGGGTTTTCGTGCACCACAAAAATTGTCTTCTTTGATTTTTTGCTTCCCCTTTAATAGGCTCCCATATGCCACATATCATGATTGAAAAGTAAATATGAAAATATCTCAAAAAGATATCATAAGATATTGCCTGAATCTCATGTTCGCAGATACACAGTAGAAAAATCTTGAATTTCCCAAA
Organism: Viscum album; assembly: GCA_963277665.1. Taxonomy (NCBI): domain Eukaryota; kingdom Viridiplantae; phylum Streptophyta; class Magnoliopsida; order Santalales; family Viscaceae; genus Viscum; species Viscum album. Next base: position 696,136,821 of record OY728152.1, read on the forward strand.
AAAAATATCTTCAAATCAAAAAGATATATCATATCAAAAATAATGGAGACACCCATGTGTGGGCTGAACCCTAAGAGATTAATACATTATTTTATATTTTTAAATAATATTTATATTTAAATAACTGTATATATGAAAATATATTATACATAAATGTTTTATTTAACATTTAATAATATTTTTATATTCATTTTTATCTTTGTGTATTTGTATGCGTTCTTTTTGTTTGAATCTCGAGTATTTTTTTGTGTTGTGTGTGAGTCTGTTTATAAACATTTATTGTTTTTATGTGTGAGTATGTATATTTCCATATGTGTCCATGTAATTTTTTATGTTATAAATAAGTGTACATGTACATGTATGTGTATGTATATATGAGGGTAATTTTTTTAAATGGGTTGTTGGAAAAAAATTACCTAAAAGGGATAGGGCGTGCAGTATTTTTAAAAACTGGTCCGAGATGCGTGAACTACATTCATGCATCCCCGACCCAAGGATGATGCGTGAACGGGGTTCATGCATCTTCAACCCAAGCGAGATGCATCAACCCTGTTCAAGAATCTTACAGAAAGAATTTAAAAAAAAAATATTTTTGTTTTGTTTTACATATATATATATATAACAAATATTCTCAACAGAATTTATCTGCTATTTATTATGTAGCAGTTCTACCATTACAACAGTGTGGATTCTGACAAACACCCTCACCCATGACTCTCTTTTATAAGAGGGCTAGCCCTAAAAATTGTTCTACATTTTTTATGTGGGACTCAGCTGCTATCTTCCCTACGCAGAACATTCTGCATTTTCGAAGTGGGATTTTGTTTCAAGTACGTCACTTTGAAAGACTATAAAAGACAAACTATAAGACCAATATAAATGAAACTTAAAACATGGATTAAAAAATATTAAATTGTTAAAAAATAATAATTTTTTAAAAAATGGTGATGAATAATAATTTATAAGCTTTCAAAGATACCAAATTGAAACATAAAAATGTTTCAAATATGTGTATTTGAAACACTATAAAATAAAAACTAGAAGGCCAATTTGAATGAAACATCAAACATGAATTAAAAATATAATAAATAGTTTAAAACTAAAATAATTTCATAGAAAATGTTGATGACAATAAATTTATAATATTTCAAAACAACCAACATGAATCTTAAAAATGTTTCACATACGTGGCTTTGAAAATCTATAAAATGAAAACTATAAGACCAATATAAATGAAAATTAAATCACGGATTAAAATATATGAAATAGTTATTTATTAATTACTTATTAATAATATAATTATTAATTAGCTATTAAATAGTTAATAATTAGTTAATTATTATTTATTAATTAGTTAATAATTAGTTAAATTTTTATTTATTAATAATTTAATTAGCAATATAATTTATTATATGATAATAAATTAGTAATTATGTAATGTAATTATTAATTTAAAATTAATATATAATTAATTAATTAATTTTAATATAATTAGTAATTATAATTATTTATTATAAATATTCATTATCATTAGTAGTTATTAATTATTAATTATTAATTATTAATTATATAATTATTAATTAGTTAATTAGTAAAATATGTATTAAGAAAATAATAAATAATTAATAATATAATTATTAATTATAATTACTAATTAAAAATTTTAATTATTAATTATATAATAATTAATTAGATAATTAGTAATGTAATTATTAATTATAATTAGTAATAGAATTACTAATTATAATTTTTATGTATTTATCATGTAATAATTAATTTGTCAAATTTTAATATAATTATTCATTATAATTTTTTATTTTTAATTATTAATTGTTAATTATTTAATAATTAATTTGATAAATAGTAATTTAATAATTATTTATATAATCAATAATTAGTTACGTAGTAATATAATTATTAATTATAATTAGTAATATAATTATTAATTATAATTAAAAATATAATTACTAATTATAATTAGTAATTTTTACTAATATAATAATTAATTAGTTAATTATTAATATAAGTATTAATTATACAATTATTAATTAATAATATAATTGTTAATTATAATTATTAATTATAATTATTAACTATAATGATTAATTATAAATTATATAATAATTATTAATTATATACTAATTAATATTTATAATTAGTAATTAATTATATACTAATTTTTATGTTTCATTTTTGTGACTTTGAAAGAATATAAATTATTATTTATCAACATTTTTTATGAAATTATTTTTTCCCACTATTTCTTATATGTTTAATCAGTGTTTAAAATTTCATCTATATAAATGTTATAGTTTATATTTTATAGTCTTTCAAAATCACATACTATAAATACATAGAACATTTTTTAAGTTTCAATTTGATGGTTTTGAATGGATATAATTTATTTTTGATCAACATTTTTTATGAAATTATTTTTGTTTTCAACTATTTCATATATTTTTAATCAATTTTTAAAATTTCATATATATTAGTCTTCTAGTATATATTTTATATTCTTTCAAAGTCACGTACTTGAAACAGAATCCCACATCGAAAATGTAGAATGTATTGTTCAGTTTGGAAGAACTTATATCCCACATCGAAAATGCAGAATAACATTCAGGGCAAGCCCTCTTATAAAAGGGAGTCCTGGGTGAGAGTTTCTGTCAGAATCCAGACTGCTGTAATGGTAGTGCTGCTAGATTTTAAATAGCGGATAAATTATGCAAATTTTTTTGATATATATATATATATATATAAACAAAACAAAACTAAACAAAACAAATAAAAAAATTTAAAACTATTAAAAAACATTATGCATGATGCGTGAACCTCGTTCATGCATCCTTCACCCGATTCGTGAAGGATTCGTGAACGAGGTTCACGCATCTCGCTCATATTGAAGATGCGTGAACCCCGATCACGCATCTTCCCGGGATCGGGGATGTGTAAATAGGGTTCATGCATATCGGACCCAGTTTTAGAAATACTGCAAGCCCTATCCCTTTTAGGCAAAAAAAATTCCAGAAACCCAGAAAAAAATTTCTTATACAAGAATATATATATATATACATGTGTCTGTGTATGTGTATGAGTGTATGTATTTATTTATTTGTATTATATATATATGTATGTACACATATGTATTTTATCATTATGTGTAGGTGTATGTGTTTTGGTATGTTCATATGAAGGTGTTTGAATGTGTATGTGAATATCTGTTAGTTTCTGTAGGTATATATGTGTATGATTTTATAGGTCTCCATATATGTCTGTTTATTTATTTAATATAATTTATTTGTTATTAATATGTACTTATTTATATTATTTTCAATAATTTAATCTTTTTTATTATATAATCATTTAATATTTTTAAATATATGAAATTTTGATTTTTATTTATACATGATTATATATATATATATATATATATATTAAATTAAATTATAATATTTCACTATTAGTAAAAATTATAGTGAATAACATACTATATTTTCTATATAAAATCAATACAATGCATGCATATATAAATTAGATTAATAATAATATATATATATATTTAATTTTATTAAATTATATATGTTTTCAATTCATGTAAACAATTTTATGAGTAAACTTTTCATAACATTTCATAATTTTTTTTATTTATTCATTGTTAATATTATTTCAACAATTATTTTTATTATCAACATTTTTTTATTTAATCATTTTTTATAATTTATACATATTTTTTAGATAAGATCAAATATTTACAATATGATAAGAATTTATAAGATTAATATCTATTAATTTTTATATATTATGTTTTAATATTTTTACTATGTTTTTAATCCGTATAATAGATTCTTATAAGACCATCTCCAACCCAAATAATTTACCATACAATTGAACCCCACCATACACCATCCAAAACAAAACTTATGAATTTATTTTAACAAATGAAAATGACGGGGATTCGCTTCATGATTACCAGTATTGATAGATGGGGTCATTAAAGGTCATGATTTTATGTCTCGATAATATTTATCATCGAGAGATGATGAGAGATTGATGGATGCATCAACATAGATATCACTACTTGTGTCAAACAAAATGTTTTAGGGGAGGGGACAAATGAATGGGATAATGGGATTTTGGATGTAGGAGGGGAAACAACTATTCATCATCGATGTTATGGGTGTAGCTTGATGGTTGACATAAGTGAGACGTCAGCAGTGCCCAATTACTGATTATAGCTTCACATGACAACAATGTTGGAATTGTAGGAGTCGAGCGATGGCATTGGATTCATGTTCGACATGATTTTGATTCTCAGATTTCTAATGTGTTGGTAGGATTTTTTGACTAGTTATTGAGACTGGTGAACACTCGATTGATGGTGACAGTGTTGGTCTGATAGTTATCTCTGACTGTCTTTTTTGACGTTCGACGAGATAATGGAAGAACAATGCATAGTCGGGGCCTATCCATCATTGGTTTTTATGGGAGGACAAATCGATCATGATAAATTCTATAGAGGTGAACGATAAATTTTGGACATATGGGATATGGTGTTCTAGGAATAAGTTGTAAGTGTCTTAGGGAAAATATCAAAAAAAGTTCTTCTATGATACTATTGAATAGAGATTAGTTATCCCATGGGGGGCTATTCCATGCCCAATGGCTGGTGGGGGAGGTGTGTGGGTGTTCTAGTGTATTCTTATCCTCGCGTACATAATATATATATATATATATATATATATTACATAGTCATTCATTTTTTTTCATTTTTATGAGTATTTTTTCTTCTTTTTTTAATGAATGGAATGGAATATTTCTATATACGTAGAGGAAGATCCATTATATAGCTCTTATGCCCATGGAAAGGTGGCCTTATAATGTGGAATGAATGCTCGGTGTAGCATCATGGATTTATCATCCGATATGAGTCACCAGGCCTATGTCCTTCCTGTGTGACCGACTGACCGTATCATGACCATGTCTCAGCCTACATGAGTCACTGCATGCTAAGAAAATCCCCCAATGGGAATTGAATGAATGAAACCATGGGTTTTAAGTGTATTTAATTGATGCAATTATTTTTAGGGATTCACTTTTTAATATATATAATTTATTCAGTTTTATTTATTCATTTTTAAATTGATTTAATTTAATATTATTTATTTAGTTGTAATATTTAATTTTTTTTAATTTGTTCTATTTTTAAAACTTTTTTATACATAATCATTTACTATGATTTAATATTGTAAAATAATATGTTATAGATATGATTAATTTTTATTACATTTAATTTATTATGACGTAATGCATTTAAGATGTTTTAAATTTATATAAATAAATCATGTAAATTCATTTTTTTCAATATTATCTACATTTCTTATTGTTTCTAAAATTATTATAATTAATCATTAATACTCTACATAATTATTTACTATGTTATAATATTCGTAACATGTTTTTAATTTATATGATTAATTCCCATTATGATTTATTTATTAAGCAGACATATTTTTAAAAAGATTGAAATCTATCTAAACATTTTATTTAAATTAATTTTTTAATATTTTCATCAATTTTTTGTATGTGTTCACAATTCATGTAATTATTATTATAAATTCCTTTATACATATTTTCTATGTTTTTATATTTTCACAATGTATTCATATTCATTATAATATATATTAATTTGGTTTTTTATTTATATAATTAATAAAACTGATCAATTTTTTAATATTTTTTCTGTCTATGTATTTTTTATTATTCAATTTCACCCATTTTTTAAAATAAATATTTTTATTGAATATTAATTGATAATTTGGATTTTTTTCTAAATTTTGTAAGAATTAATATCTTTTAATATATATTCATTTAAAATTTTTTGATTTCATTTTAAATAGTTGAAATCATCTCTAAAATTAAAAGGGCTCATAAAACCTATATATATATATATCAGTTCTACAATATTAGATCTGAAAAAAAATTTATTTATCTGCTATCATTTTATAGATGATAAGTATTGGATTTATTAGGTCATAATTTACCATTGAGAAAAACTTTATATTTTAGCAGTTGTTAATATCACTCTGATAAAAATCATATTGATTATCACTTTCAAGAAAGAACAGATAAACGATTCTTGTTCATATAATATCATCATTAGGAAAACTTGTTTTTTCTCCCCATTCAATCTCTATCATGGAATTCAACTTATATTTCCACTAGCCCTAGATCTTATTTAACAAATCAATACTCTTAATACCTACACTATGTTAGTAAATACCATGAAAATCCTTGTACATGTTTTTCAATTTGCATAGAAAACAAATTCGGTCTTAGTGACCAGTTAAGACTTATGAAATTCCTTACTCCAAGATTCATAATGGTTTATAAAGGTAATTTATAAAGCATACATTCGGTAAAATGATTTAATAATCCACGATTATAGATTAATGTAATCATAAGAGATCCATGTTGAATTAATTTCATTGTATAATACAGACAAATCAATAACATCCAACTGTACAAACTATATCAATAATTCAAAATAAAATATTTTCAATATCAATTTCGAATTTATTTTTCATTATAATTCATATATATGGGAAAATCAAAATTGTGATTCAATACATAATAAGTTATATCAACTTATCATTATAATATTAATATTCAATAGCGGTGACTTCATAATAAATTATTGAGTCTCATTACGGATAAATTTCAATTGTACACTCTATCAATGCAATTCCCATACCAGGGGTTAGAATAGGGGGAACCACATTCCCCTTTCCTTTATGTCTTTATGGATGATCATTCATTTCTAATTTAATTTCAATGGATGCTAAAGGCAACATATTACATGGGGGAAGGTTTACAGAAGATGTCCACTTTTTTCCTGTCTCTTTTATCTGATGGTATTTTTTTTCTCACGTGGTGTTATTTATGAATTCATACCCATTTTGTAGCATATAAAAAAATGGGAAAGAATCCATACAATCTATTATTTCTTCATAATAAAAAAATTCCATCATCTAGGGTTAGACTACTAGTACAAATGAAGAACTTTTTCAAACTGTAGTTATTCAGATGTTTGATAAATAATATATATATATATATATATATATATATATGGTTCCCGTGTTTTTTTTCAAACTAAAAGTGTGGTTTTGTCTAGTATCATTGAAAATTAAGAGAAAACAAATTAGGGGTGGAATTTTAAGAGGGCCTCAAAATCAGTGCTAGAAGCACTTATAAAGGATGTAGATAAATCTTTGTTTATTAATAATATGTATTTATTTATAATACATGAATTTAATATTTTCCTATTAATTTGATGAAAGGAAATGAACCTTTTCCTGTTATTGGGTCAATTGCTGGAGTTGAGGATACTGGAAACTGAGCAGAGTAGAATGAGAGAACATGGGGACATATGGGTTAAATGTTTTGATGTGAAATGTTTGTGTTTGAATAAAATGAGTTTGTATATTTTTTATATTTCAATTTGAAATAATCAAATAAACTTATGGAATACAAATTTGATCAAAGAATAAAAAAATATTTTATTAATAATACTAAGAAAATACTGAATTAGTCTGACAACATGTGGAAAGTGAAGGAGTCATTCTTGATTGATAGTGGGCATTTCACTGGTAGATTTTCACAATGGAAGGATGAATATAATGTCACAATTTTTAATATATATATATATATATATATATATTTTACATTATTAATATTTTATGTTGTAATAATTGAAATATTTATACATTTTAAATTAAATCATTACTCAATTTTTATTAATCTTTCACATATATTTATATATTTATATTACTATTTTATTTTTGGCCAATCCAGGTTTGTGTGTTTTTTTATTATAAAAAAAATTAAATGAAAATTTATTGAAAACAATTTTATGATTGTTTTAATTATACATAAATCCTTATTATTAGATAATTTTTTTAATAAAACAATGCTTTGAATTTCATGTTTGTTAAATTATTCCTCCCTCAAAATAATTGTGTCCTCACAATTAATTCAGGCACATTGGGAAAAAAATATTACATAAGAGGACTATTTGAAAATATTAATTTCAAACTAATTTTCCAATATTATCTAGACCATTACTCTCATTAAAGATCTAACAATATAAACCGAGAACCCGAGTTCAACCACTATAAATGTTGTATATATATTTTTTTAATTGATAACATAAAATGTAGACATCACATATTAAATAACATGAACATTTACCTATCTAGGTTTTGGAAATAAAATTTAAAACAAAATTTACCTTTTCATATACACTGAAAATCGATACTAATATATGATTATATAAGTATAAACACCAACACCCACACACACACAAGCGTATAATCATTCTTAGAACAATTAATTTAATGAAATGAAATAATGCCTTACCAGTTTTTGGGTCAATTGAGGGATTTTATGTTATTGAAAATTATTCATAACAAAATGGGGGAACATAGGGAGATAAGGGTCAAGTGTTTTGATGTGAGATGCGGGGGTGGGTGTAACACCCCAGGTAAATAAAGAATATGTCATTTCATATTTATCCATATTTGTGAATAAAGTATTAATATGACTTTAAAGGGGACGCTATGCTCGATGGCGTACCCAATACGCAACAACGAGTTTCTTGGGAATCATATGTTGCACTCTAATAATAAAATAATATTATTTTAAATGGTAGTTAACATGTAGCCATTGTATTGGAGGGAATGGATAGAAATAACTAAAATATGATTATATATGTTTTTAAATGTTTTTACTTTTATACAATAAATGACAAAGGCTTAAAATACGGAAAGAATTCAATTTTAGGCGTATATGCCCTAGTTTTCACTAAAGGTTCACTTATCGCCTTTTAATGGAGAAATGTAATTAAATATAGTTTTGATCACTCTTATACATTATTTTGGACCAAATAAAACTCTTATTAAGAATCGGGACATCAAATTTTACTTTGTGTAATTTTTTGGTATTTTTCCGATAAAGTTCATTTTTTTTGAATAGTGTAGAATGTTGTGTTTTAATTCAAAACCTCTTTTTAATATAATTTATTTATACGATTAGATAATATTTTGAATTTGTTTTAAAGTGAAATTAAAAAATATTTTTACCATTAAATCCAATACTGGTCATTGGAATTAATTTCACTTTGAAATCAGACTTAAACTAGTGTCCATCTTTTGATACTTATTGTTTTATAAATACACGCTATTTGCTCTGACAGCGGGAATTAATTATTAAATTAATTAATGTGACTACTATGTTTTGAATTTTGTAAAACGGACTTCATTTTTGAATTCAGAATATCAAATATAGCTTAGGGTAAATTTTTGGTAATTTTCTGAAAAACTTCAATTTTTGATTAATAGTGAAACCACTAAGTGGTAATCAAGCAAAGTCATTTTTCTGTTAAATGAAAGTTTACCACTAATGTGTATTGAATTTTGAAAATCCTACATACATGGTTGTCATTAAGAAGTAAAATGTGGTTCAATGGGATAAAAATAAATTTTTGGTGAATAGTAACTTATTAAGTTTTGAATCGCGATTAGTGGTAATTAGTGTAGTTTAATGTATAAATAATACATTAATAATATTAAATGACCTAGACACATGTCACAACCCTATTTTTTGTGTCATGGCCGACCAATACAAGACATGGGTCAACTTGGGGACCCCATGGAGACATTTTGGTTGGGAAATGACATAAATAACTTTTTATTTAATGTAAAAGTTAAAATGACACAAACATGATATGTTTTACTAAAACAATTTTTAAGTGGGGTTATACAAGTCATCCTAATGATTATAAATAGTCATTGGAAAGCTAAAAAGATTTCCTACATCATAGTATTTTTTTTATAATTTTTAGACATTAAATAAATTAAATTATTTAGGACATAATAATGATGAAGCGATGACATCATTATTTGACGATTTAAATAAAATGGAAAGATAATGTAAAATCTATGAACTACACATGTCCAAAACTTATTGGATGGGTGGATTTCGAAGACTTATCACCTTATCCACGAATTATATCAAGGTGGGACCTTTTAAAACCGAAACACATTTTCAAATAAAGTAATACTTCCTTACTTTCCAAAAGTGCCCCTCCTCTCCTCTTATAAAAGACTCCCACCTCTACTTCATTTCACACACTCCTCAAGCCTTTGGATCGGCCAAACCCTACCCATTTACTCTCTCCACATCCCTATCCTCATCCTAGAGGATTCCCTTTGGGCAGAATCCTTTCAAAGGAAGCCTTTAGTCTCAAATCAAAAGGAGTTACATTTATAAAGGTAATTCATTCTCTCATGTTCATTTGTTTTATTTTGCTTCTCCATCCCCCTAAACTCTTTTTATTTACTTCTTTTGTAACAACACCAGTATCTTCAATATACTAGGTTGTTGTTATAATATTTATTCGAGATACACTCTCACACAACTACATCAAATGGTTAAAGAACATACGGTTTCCGTGGATGGTGAAATTCTGCCTCCCGAAACGATGATTGTTCAATACTCATTTAACACCTTCAAAGGTGGACATTATGATGTCAATATTTTTATATATGATATATAATATGTTTATGTTTTACTTATGATTCTGTATGTTTCATTTATGTCTTACCTTTATGGCTTCCATTATGGGTATACGCGATATCTTCATTTAAGGAAGTGCGGACTACCGCCCACTCAAAGTGATTTGATTCGTTAAATACCATATGTGGGACGTATAAGGGTTGGAAATATGATATTATATATTATATTATACTGTAATTATAATATAACTTTATATCATTATCATTCCATTCTATAAAATACGAAATAGAAATGAAAGTAGCGTTCATGCGTACGTACGGCTTACCGTCTCCATGAACGGTGCATTTCATTTCTTACCTCTAAATGATTATGTGATGTTATAAATACATGAATGTACTGGATATATATGACATATATGATATATACATCATGTATACAATTCTGGATATAAATAACCTTTGGCCACACAAACAACATGTAATTGTAAGAAGTCCACTTTCGACTTAAGAACCAAATATCGGCAAAACAAATATTATTAACTTAAATGATTACATAATGTTTATGACATGGTAATAAGTGTTATAAAAGTAATAATGAACTTGAAAAAGGTTCTTAAGGAATTATAAATTAACTCAAGTTTATTATACAGGAGATTAAAGAACGATCGAGCCAAGTCGGACCCGAGGTAAGGGATCCTACTCCTCTCTTTCTTTTTAAGTACACACTTTTATGTCATTACTTTTAATGCTCATCTTTCTTGTTATTGGGAAGATATTTTATATTAAAATTACTATAATTTCTATGTTCATGTAATGAGAGACCCTATTCTCTCTCATCAATCCATTTTGGAAGTTTTGAGTGGCGCCGTTAGGCTGCCGAACTTTCGTAAGAGATCTAACTTCTCTCTTTCTTTTTAAGTACTCTCCTTTTTGTCACTTCTTTTAAGCCCCTCTTTGTGATGTTGGGGGATGTTCTTTTATATTCCTCTTGCTGTAAATTTTATTGTAATGTGATGAGATACCCTATTTGATCTCATCAATCCATATTCGGAAGTTTTATGTGGCGCCGTTAGGCTGCCGAGTTTTCGTGAGGGATTTTCATCTCACTTTTATTCCCGTGAGATTTATGCTACATTTGCCACAAATTCCATTGACTGGTGTATGTACTGCCCATTATTCTACTCTTTGTGTAATATAATTTCATTTATGAGTATTTAAATCAATGATCTATTTTCCTTCTTTCATGGGGTGTATGTTTTGAAAGATACCCGAGTCGGTAAGGGAACCTTTCACCCTCTTTTTTTAAAGACATCTTTTGTTGGGTCTTTTAATTTACATATTGTTATGTTGGGATATGTTCTCATATATCCTTATTGATGTAAATTTTATGTACAAGTGTTGAGATACACTTTTTATCTCTCATCAACTCATTTTGATGTGATGTCGTTAGGCTGTCAAGGGAACTTTTTAACCCAATTTCGATTTCTCTGGGTTCAACATGTATTCATTGAATATGTCATCCATTGAATATGTGTGATTGACCTTTTATTGGTTTAAACTTAATATCCACTTATATGGGGTGTATATATATTTTTCACACATATTTTTGAGATTTATTTGTCCTTAATTTAAGGATACCTTCTTTATAAGGGATTTCATCATATTTGACATTTCTATTGAGGGTTCATTGTTGTTATGCACCAATTCACTCTTATATGATGTATATACTGTCCTTTGGAGTATTATATCATGAATCCTTTTATTCTCATGATATTATACAGTTCTGACTAAATGTTATTCCTCAATTATTGTATTCAAGTGTCTCTAATTTTGGTAAAACCCCTTTAACCAGAATATCGTTTGGAATGTTTTAATTATTTGTTCTTATTAATATCCATGTTTCCAAAATGGTTTTAAGTATTTATTTATATGGATATTAATGGTTTAAATGTTAAAAGCTTCAAGGTGGTATGGGACACTTTGATTCAAAAATCTCTTTATTAAATGTTTTAAATGGTTTTGGAAATGGTTTCTTTTTGAATGGATTCATTATTTCAATATCCTAAAATGTTATATTGTGATTGAAATGTGGAAATGTTATGTTTGCTTTATTCATGTTTATGTGATACGATAATGTTATGACTCTTGGGCATTGTTATGAAGAACGGGTGGTTCCGTGATAAACTAAGGGCGGGTGAGCCCGATATAGCTCTCCAATGCATTGGGTAACGCGAAGGAGTGAAACGTTAAGGTTTCTCCGAAGAGATTTAGGTAATATACTATGATGGGTATTCCAAACGTAACCAAGAGGGTTACTCCCTACGTAAGAATGTTATGAATGCCTCAAGTTACATTTATGTCTTATGATTTCTATGATTTATTCATGATTTTATGAGGTATGTTAAAGTGCCTATGTTTTATGGGTAAAGTATGATTTCGTTCTTATGTATATATGAACTCATTTTTCCTTTCCATATTTTTTATAACCCTTACTGAGCTTTTTATGCTCATCCGAAGTTTTTGTAATGTTTTTCACAGGTCAAGGGAAAGGTACATGATGTGATGATAGTGTCAAGGATGTGTCAAGAAATAATCCATGTTATATTTTAAATTTGTTTCCGTTGATGGGAAGAATGAATACTGTCTTTTATGTAACCACTTTGTTTAAATGTGGAATGTAATGCAAGATTCATGATCTAATTATCTAAAACTCTAAACCTGAAAAGATCCTCAATGTGTAATCTTGTAATAACTCAAGATTAAGTAAGGTTTAAGGCTGGGGCCTTATAGTTGGTATCAAAGGTCGGTTTAGATAACTTTAGTGGTTAGGGTATTCTTTAAGCATAAGTGACATTACCATAATGGTTAGGATTTCAGAAAGAGTCTTAGTTTTAGATGAAGTGAATGAGTAAGTATATCTTATTGTCTATCTTACTCATTAGTACATGATGGTTTTGTTGATATACTCACACTGACATTTCTATTTTTAGTGAATGGATGGATCTAGCAGGCACCAAAGAGACAACAGGTTTGAAGGAAACTGTGGTGGTTCTCTGATTAAGATACTAGATAAAATGGAGGATTCAATGAGGAAACTCGTGGTTGTTCTAAACCAAATATCAAGGAGTCATGATCAACCACTTCAACCTTGGTGAGTTCTCTAATGCATCATGTACGAGATGGCCAACTCGATGTGGAAATTCAGGTAATAATTATTAAGGTAACCATTGGGGTTTATATGATACTTAATTTTTATGTAAATATGGGTTACTCTATGATATGATGGAAAATGAAAGGAATGAGATAAACTTGAGGTTAAAATATGATATGATTATTCTTGAAGATTTAATCTCATTTTGGGGAATGTTTTATGAATTATATAGTTTTTAAAAAAGGACAACACGCAGACCGTGTGACAACCCGTCGCATCGGACAAAGCTGCGGGAATCGAACCCAAAACCAAAGTGCGACTGGTATTTATCGCCTACCACTGGACTACGTGAATTCCCTGGTTAGTTTGACTGATTCATTCTAGTTATATGATTTTATGAATTAAGAGTAAGTTTATTTTGGGTTATTTATGAAAATTATTAACCTATCATGGAGGATATGTGATTAGGTTAATTACTTTTCAAAACGAGACATTAGGAGAAACTGATATTGTTTGGAGATAAATGTTATGATTTATCTTGGAAGACTATGCGACTAAATCCTTAAAATATTTGGGTTTCAATCTTATATTGGTTTACTTTGAAGAATTTTATGGACAAATTGATTATAGAATGGTCCTCGTTGAACTTTGGGTTTTTTTGGACAAATTTTGGAGATTAAGAATAGATTTTCTTTTTATAAAGGGTTATCCTTTTCTGGATTATCTGATCTTGTAATAACATTTTTGGTTTTGGTTAAAGTCTAAATACATGGGAAGTATATAGTTCTATTTTGTGTATTAGGTGATTCTCTAGAAGTTGATTATAGTACTCTTAATGTGAACAAGTCTTCCTAAATACTCGTCTTTTGGAGAAAATATGAGTTTGTGTAAGGAATCTAATAAAAGTTGAAAGTCAATATGATATGTGATTATGTTTCCTTATGAATAAATTCCTCAATAAAAAGTAACTTAAAACAAAAATGTTTTCTATTAACTTTTCCTACTGGGGAATCAAATACCGTTTAACCCATCTCAAGTTTGTGATTTTCTCGTGGTTAACTTTTTCCTAAACATGTTTTCTATCACTCTCCATCAGAACATGGCCCTTTGTTTTTTCCTCCATGTCCATATTTTCATACTTGGAATCCTAGTATGGGTTAACTCGGGTGACCTTTGTACTTATCTCTCTTTATTTTAATGTGTTTGTTTTACCGACTTTTGTTCCGATGTGGGACTTTCAAGGATGTTTCCTAGCGCAATTTTAAAATTGCGAGGACGCAATTCTCAAAAGGGGGGAAGGATATAACACCCCAGGTAAATAAAGAATATGACATTTCATATTTATCCATATTTGTGAATAAAGTATTAATATGACTTTAAAGGGGACGCTATGCTCGATGGCGTACCCAATACGCAACAACGAGTTTCTTGGGAATCATACGTTGCACTCTAATAATAAAATAATATTA
The DNA here is from genome assembly GCA_963277665.1 of Viscum album. Classification (NCBI taxonomy): domain Eukaryota; kingdom Viridiplantae; phylum Streptophyta; class Magnoliopsida; order Santalales; family Viscaceae; genus Viscum; species Viscum album. Next base: position 696,152,012 of record OY728152.1, read on the forward strand.
TTTTAAATGGTAGTTAACATGTAGCCGTTGTATTGGCGGGAATGGATAGAAATAACTAAAATATTATTATATATGTTTTTAAATGTTTTTACTTTTATACAATAAATGATAAAGGCTTAAAATACGGAAAGAATTCAATTTTAGGCGTATATGCCCTAGTTTTCACTAAAGGTTCACTTATCACCTATTAATGGAGAAATGTCATTAAATATAGTTTTGATCACTCTTATAAATTCTTTTGGACCAAATAAAACTCTTATTAAGAATCGGGACATCAAATTTTACTTTGTGTAATTTTTTGGTATTTTTCCGATAAAGTTCATTTTTTTGAATAGTGTAGAATGTTGTGTTTTAATTCAAAACCTCTTTTTAATATAATTTATTTATACGATTAGATAATATTTTGAATTGGTTTGAATGTGAAATTAAAAAATATTTTTACCATTAAATCCAATACTGGTCATTGGAAATAATTTCACTTTGAAACCAGACTTAAACTAGTGTCAATCTTTTGATACTTATTGTTTTATAAAAACACGCTATTTGCTCTGACAGCGGGAATTAATTATTAAATTAATTAATGTGACTACTATGTTTTGAATTTTTTAAAACGGACTTCATTTTTGAATTCAGAATATCAAATATAGCTTAGGGTGAATTTTTGGTAATTTTCGGAAAAACTTCAATTTTTGATGAATAGTGAAACCACTAAGTGGTAATCAAGCAAACTGATTTTTCAGTTAAATGAAAGTTTACCACTAATGTGTATTGAATTTTGAAAATCCTACAAACATGGTTGTCATTAAGAAGTAAAATGTGGTTCAATGGGATAAAAATAATTTTTTGGTGAATAGTAACTTATTAAGTTTTTAATCGCGATTAGTGGTAATTAGTGTAGTTTAAGGTATAAATAATGCTTTAATAATATGAAATGACTTAGAAAAATGTCCCAACCCTATTGGTTGTGTCATGGCCGACCAATACAAGCCATGGGTCAACTTGGGGACCCCATGGAGACATTTTGGTTGGGAAATGACATAAATAACGTTTTATTTAATGTAAAAGTAAAAATGACACAAACATGATATGTTTTACTAAAACAATTTTTAAGTGGGGTTATACAAGTCATCCTTTTGATTATAAATAGTCATTGGAAAGCCAAAAAGATTTAATACATCATAGTATTTTTTTTATAATTTTTAGAAATTAAATAAATTAAATTATTTATGACATAATAATGATGCAGCGATGACATCATTATTTGACGATTTAAATAAAATGGAAAGATAATGTAAAATATATGAACTACACATGTCCAAAACTTATTGGATGGGTGTATTTAGAAGACTTATCACTTTATCCACGAATTATATCAAGTTGGGACCTTTTAAAACCGAAACACATTTTCAAATAAAGTAATACTTCCTTACTTTCCAAAAGTGCCCCTCCTCTCCTCTTATAAAAGGCCCCCACCTCTACTTCATTTCACACACTCCTCAAGCATTTGGCTCGGCCAAACCCCGCCCATTTACTCTCTCCACATCTCTCTCCTCATCCTAGAGGATTCCATTTGGGCAGAATCCTTTCAAAGGAAGCCGTTGGGCTCAAATCAAAAGGAGTTACATTTTTAAAGGTAATTCATTCTCTCATGTTCATTTGTTTTATTTTGCTTCTCCAACCCCCTAAACTCTTTTTATTTACTTCTTTTGTAAATACAACAGTATCTTCAATATACTAGGATGTTGTTATAAGATTTATTCGAGCTAAACTCTCACACAACTACATCAAATGGTAAAAGAACATACGGTTTCTGTGGATGGTGAAATTCTGCCTCCCGAAACGATGATTGTTCAATACTCATTTATCACCTTCAAAGGTGGCCATTATGATTTCACTATTTTTATATATGATATATAATATGTTTATGTTTTACTTATGATTCTGTATTTTTCATTTATGTCTTACCTTTATGGCTTCCATTATGGGTATACGCGATATCTTCATTTAAGGAAGTGCGGACTACCGCCCCCTCAAAGTGATTTGATTCGTTAAATACCATATGTGGGACGTATAAGGGATGGAAATATGATATTATATATTATATTATACTGGAATTATAATATACCATTATATCATTATTATTCCATTCTATAAAATACGAAATAGAAATGAAAGTAGCGTTCATGCGTACGTACGGCTTACCGTCTCCATGAACGGTGCATTTCATTTCTTACCTCTAAATGATTATGTGATGTTATAAATGCATGCATGTACTGGATATATATTACATATATTATATCTACATCATGTATACAATTCTGGATATAAAGAACCTTTGGCCACACGAACAACATGTAATTGTAAGAAGTCCACTTTCGACTTAAGAACCAAATATCGGCAAAACAAATATTATTAACTTAAATGATTACATAATGTTTATGACATGGTAATAAGTGGTATAAAAGTAATAATGAACTTTAAAAATGTTCTTAAGGAATTTGAAATTAACTCAAGTTTATTATTCAGGAGATTAAAGAACGATCGAGTCATGTCGGACCCGAGGTAAGGGATCATACTCCTCTCTTTCTTTTTAAGTACACACTTTTATGTCATTACTTTTAATGCCGATCTTTCTTGTTATTGGGATGATATTTTATATTACAATTATTTTAATTTCTATGTTCATGTGATGATAGACCCTATTCTCTCTCATCAATCCATTTTGGAAGTTTTGAGTGGCGCCGTTAGGCTGCCGAACTTTCGTAAGAGATCTAACTTCTCTCTTTCTTTTTAAGTACTCTCCTTTTTGTCACTTCTTTTAAGACCCTCTTTGTGATGTTGGGGGATGTTAATTTATATTCCTATTTCTGTACATTTTATTTTAATGTGATGAGATACCCTATTTGATCTCATCAATCCATATTCGGAAGTTTTATGTGGCGCTGTTAGGCTGCCGAGTTTTCGTGAGGGATTTTCATCTCACTTTTATTCCCGTGAGATTTATGCTACATTTGCCAAAAATTCCATTGAGTGGTGTATGTACTTCCCATTATTCTACTCTTTGTGTAATATACTTTCATTTATGAGTATTTACATCAATGATCTATTTTCCTTCTTTCATGGGGTGTATGTTTTGACAGATACCCGAGTCGGTAAGGGAACCTTTCACCCTCTTTTTTTTAAAGACTTATTTTGATGGGTCTTTTAATTTACATATTGTTATGTTGGAATATGTTCTCATATATCCTTATTGATGTAAATTTTATGTCCAAGTGTTGAGATACACTTTTTATCTCTCATCAACTCATTTTGATGTGATGCCGTTAGGCTGTCAAGGGAACTTTTTAACCCAATTTCGATTTCTTTGGGTTCAACTTGTAGTCATTGAATATGTTATCCATTGAATATGTGTGATTGACCTTTTATTGTTTTACACTTAATATCCACTTATATTGGGTGTATATATATTTTTCACACATATTTTTGAGATTTATTTGTCCTTAATTTAAGGATACCTTCTTTATAAGGGATTTCATCATATTTGACATTTCTATTGAGGGTTCATTGTTGTTATGCACCAATTCACTCTTATATGGTGTATATACTGTCCTTTGGAGTATTATATCATGAATACTATTATTCTCATGATATTATAAAGTTATGACTAAATGTTATTCCTCGATTATTGTATTCAAGTGTCTCTAATTTTGGTAAAACCCCTTTAACCAAAATATCATTTTGAATGTTTTAATTATTTGTTCTTATTAATATCCATGTTTTCAAAATGGTTTTAAGGATTTATTTATATGGATATTAATGGTTTAAATGTTAAAACCTTCAAGGTGGTATGGGACACTTTGATTCAAAAATCTCTTTATTAAATGTTTTAAATGGTTTTGGAAATGGTTTCTTTTTGAATGGATTTATTATTTCAATATCCTAAAATGTTATATTGTGATTGAAATGTGGAAATGTTATGTTTTCTTTATTCATGTTTATGTGATACGATTATGTTATGGTTCTTGGGAATTGTTATGAAGAATGGGTGATTCTGTGATAAACTAAGGGCGGGTGAGCCTGATATAGCTCTCCAATACATTGGGTAACACGAAGGAGTGAAATGTTAAGGTTTCTCCGAAGAGATTTTGGGAATATACTGTGATGGGTATTCCAAACGTAACCAAGAGGGTTACTCCCTACGTAATAATGTTATGAATGCCTCAAGTTACCTTTATGTCTTATGATTTCTATGATTTATTCATGATTTTATGAAGTATGTTAAAGTGCCTATGTTTTATGGGTAAAGTATGATTTCATTCTTATGTATATATGAACTCATGTTTCCTTTCCATATTTTTTATAACCCTTACTGAGCTTTTTATGCTCATCCCAAGTTTTTGAAATGTTTTTCACAGGTCAAGGGAAAGGTACATGATGTGATGATAGTCTCAAGGATGTGTCAAGAAATAATCCATGTTATATTTTAAATTTGTTTTCTTTGATGGGAAGAATGAATACTGTCTTTTTTGTAACCACTTTGTTTAAATGTGGAATGTAATGCAAGTTTCATGATCTAATTATCTAAAACTCTAAACCTGAAAAGATCCTCAATGTGTAATCTTGTAATAACTCAAGATTAAGTAAGGTTTAAGGCTGGGGCCTTATAGTGGGGGGTTACGTAAAACATGTTTATATATTTTTATATGTCATGTTGAAATATTAACAGACAATTATGGAATGAAATTTATCATTGTTAATAAAATAATTGATACAAAAATATAAAAAATAGTCGAGTTGTTTGAAAACCCATTGAAATGGAAAGAGGTGTTCAAGATTTATGGGGTGGAATTTTTCTGTTTGATTTTCTTGATGGCAGGATGAATTCAACCACAAAATTTTTAATATATTTATGTTTTACATTATTATTAATTTATGGAATAATAATTACAATAGTTCATATATTTTATCTAAAGCATTTCTCCCTTTTTATTTTTCAATAATATTATTTATTTTTTATCTTACTATTTATTTAGCCTACCCATTATTGTTTTTTATTATATTATCCTAAATTCATATATTTTTGTCTTATCATTTTTATTTATCAAAACATATCAACATTAATTATTTTTTAAAACCTTAATCTTTTAGTACATACAATGGTTATAAAATATATTAAACATTATATAACATTTTATTATTATAAATGAAATCTTTATCATTTTTAAATAAATAAATATATTTATATATATATAATTATTTTTCATATAAATAAGTCAAATTATATTTTTATTTAAAACGTAAATATAATGTGCATTTTTTCATAACATAAAAATTATTTATATTTTTAATTTATAGATTATATAAATCAATAACATAATAGATCTTATATATTTAGAAATTATATTATCTTAATAATACAAATAATAGTTTTCTAAAAAAAATTTATCTTTAATTAATATTATATTAAAAAGTATAAATTAGAAAAATAATTTTAAAAATATTGTTATTTTATAATATACAGTTAAAAATGGGAAAAAAATATTTATCATTAAAATGTTATTATTATTACTATAAATAGTCGGTATAATTAATTATAAATAATATAATAAACTTATAAACAAATTAATTTAAAAACATAATTCCAGTTATTATTTTAAATGAAAATCATATTAATAATACCATCCTTTTGTTTTAATAATTCATAAATCCATTAAAGGAAATATTATTATAACAAAACATTATTTAGAATTTCTAGGATGTTACAAATATTATCAATGTGCCTTAATGAGGTGAAAACACATTTCACAATAAAATGAAAAATAAATTATGAAATATAATATGGAGGAGTTATAATAATGTATGTAATTAAATCCTTGAAATTAGTCAACATTGGAATGTGGACTTGTTATGTGTATTGATGTACACACACACACATGAGACGAGGCATACGAAAATCCATCTATTCTATGAGATTATATGTCTACGTAGAACTAGTCTATTGGTTGAATAAATAATGTTCCATAGGTCATTCACGAAGAAGAAGATATGGACCCAGAAGAAGGGTTTGTATTAGGGTTTCTACCCCATTCTGTTCTATATCATTTTTTGTTACCCTTACACAGACTTGGGCCAGGCGCAACATGTTCCTTTCTATCCTCATGTGTTTCCCCAAACTCTCTCAGATGACTTGCCACAACACCCCATCAAAAATTCTTACTATGCCAGGTTAGGGGAAGATGGATATGACCATCACGACCCATTATCAGACAACCTTCCATGATGCCTCATTAAAAATGCCAACTAGGAAAGACAAAGGTACAATGTATATGACCATCACCGCCTTTTATCGAACAACCCTCCACCACAGAAACTGACCACAACTACAACCATCACCTCCCTTTCTACCTGCCACATCATCCCATCAAAAACCCCTACATGGGTTGTCACTGAAAAGACCTGTCACGAAACCCATTCCACAACACCTACTATGCTAGAGAGGGGGGAGATGGATAGGGTTGTCCTCACCCTTTTTCAGACATCGTTCCATGATACCCCATCGACTATTCCTACCACATCACATCCCTTTTTCATAAGATCACCCACCTCGCCCCATAGACAACACCTACCACTTTCACCGCACTTTCTCAAATTATCTACCAAAGTTCCCCATCGACTACACCTACCACCATCACCTCCATTTCTAAGATGATCATCCATAATATCTCATTAATAGCAGCAACCAGCTCAGGGGCGGAATATGAATATGATAGTCTCCTCCCCCATTGGGGTAATTCCATAGACCCCAAGAAAACCATTAGGACTGAGGTTTTTTGAAATGATTCTTTCAACACCAACCTTTCATTCACCACTATTGATGATGAAGAACACCAACACCTGATGTATAAAATGACGACTCTCGAATTGAATGAACTAATGAATTACCAAATTAAAATGGGAACACTATGATAGATGCCTCCATCCACACACAAAGTTTCACACACCAGATTTTAGATTTTTAGTTAACAATCATTAACAACTGGCTGTGGAAATTAATATTTTTCCCACAACAATTTAAAAAATAATGTATTGTCATAAGATATATTTAACTATGTTGTTATAATTAATTTTTTTAATAATTTCATATTAATTAATAATTGTCATTTAATTTTAGTTCAATATTACATTTTTAATTTTAGCCATTATAAATTCAATAGTTTTTATATTCATTTTATTGTTCAACATATGGTGAAATATTCAACAATGCTGCTAAAAATACTAATAAAAGGGTTCACATTCTCTATGAATTTTTCAATAACTGATAAATGTCATACTATTGTGAGAAATATTTTTTGGGATGAAGAATGACACATTTAATAACTTTGTATATATAAATACATTCTTATATATTTCTAAATACTATTTATTTTTCAAAAAGTATATATATATAAATAAGATATATATAAATGGTTTATATTTCATTTAATAACATATATATATATTCATTTTTATAAGAGTTTTTGTATGTGAATTAATTTGTATGTTTTGTTAGTGTATGCATCTGTGGTGTGGTGTTGTGTTTGTGTATGATTATGTATGTTTGTTGTTTATAAGTGTGAGTATGTATATGTGCATAGGCGATTATGTAATTGTATGTGTATGTTATACTTATGGGTACCTGTGTGTGCATGTGTATGTGTATGTGTATATGAATATATATATAAATATATATGTAAATATATATATATATCTTTCTGTGTGTGTGCGTGTAAATGTGTGTGTACGTATTAATAATTTTTCTATGTATATGTATGTGCACATATGTATGTATGTGTGCATGTGAATGTGTATTTGTTTTTTTATGTTCATGAAAATGTGTTTTTATGTGTATGTGCATTTGTTTCAGTATGTGTATGGATATATGTGTGTTTTTTTAGTGTTTATCTGTGTTAGTTTTTTGATTTAATGTTATTTATTGGTTTTCACGATCCCTCTATTTTTAGTATTCCAAATAATTTATTCTTTTTTATTATATAATAATTAAATATCTATGTAATATGAATATTTTGATATTTATTTACACTTGTTTGAATATATATATATATATTGAAATAATAATACTTTTACCATTAGAAAATATTAAAAAGGTTAATAACCAATTAGATTTTATATATACAATCAATATAGATCACACATCAGTAATAATCATTTATAATAATATTTACATATTTACTATTAGTCAATTATATATGTTTTCAATTCATGTAATTAATGATATGAATTAAATATTTTAATGTTTTCTTAATTCAATCCATTTATTTTATTCATTTTTTATATTATTTCTATTTTTTATTTTCTATATTTAATAATTTTCAATTATATTTAAATTTCATAATTTTTAATACTATAGTTTTATTAGGTGCATGATAGGATTATTACCCTAGATTTTATTTGTATCTAGTTGATGTAATTATTCTTACGGATTTACTTCTTAATATTTATAACTTATTAAATTTTAATTATTCATTTTAAATATGAATTCATGTAATTGTTATTATAAATTTTTAATATTTAACAATTTTTTTGATTTTTGGAATTTACTCATTTTTTTAATAATTATTTATACAAAATTATTTACTATTTATTAAAATTATAAAAATTTTTGTTATTTATATGAGTAATATTTATAAAATTTCATTTATTATGTTATTATTTCTATAAAATGGTTGGTATTTATGTAAATAATTTATTATATTCCTTATTTAAAATTATCACATTTTTTGTATGTGTTTTATATTAATACAATTAATATTCCAAATTTTACAAAATTATTTTTTATTTATTAATAATCATAACATGTTTTCATTTTATATGATTAATTACCCTGAAATTTCAATTTTTATGTTTTATTAGTTTTAATATGTTTGATATATATATAATTAGTTTTTTAAATGCATTATTTAATATTATCATCAATTTTTTGTATGTGTTGACAGTTCATTAAATTATTTTGAAAAAATAATTGTACGTATTTGATTTTTTTATATTTTCCCTATTTATTCATCTTGATTATAATATATATTAATTTTATTTTTATTAAAAATTTAGATAATAAATAATTCTTATTTAATTTTTCAATTTCCTTGCAGTCTATTGATTTTTTTATACAATTTCACCGAATTTTGAAATTCAATAATTTAATATTGAATATTCATTGATAAGCTAAATTATTTTAAAATTTCTATGAATTAATACATTTTGAATATATATTTATTTAATATTTATTTAATATTTTTTAATTTTCTTATCATATCTAAAATAAAAAGTGTTCATTAAACATATATATACATATATATATATATATCAGTGTTATAATAATAGTGTTAATAAATATAGAATTAATATACTTAAATTTTAGCTATGATAAAGATAGGTTTTATAATAGAGAAATTTAACACTGATAAAACCTATCTTTTTTGGTGATTATTAATATCATACTGATAAATATAATATTTATCAGAACTATTTGGAAATCATTGATAAAACCTTTTGGGTTATATAAAATGAACTCTAAGGTTACATGTTCCTTATCCCCATTCAAGCTCTGTCATGGAAGTCAACATATTTTCTCACTCCCCCTCGAACATCATGGATGAATCAAACCTCTCAATACCTAAAGTTTGTGGTTTAATCTCAACAAAATTATAGTAATTTTTTTATTATGCATTGCAATCAACATTGGTCATAGTGAGATGTTTGACTTTTGAAAATCCTTAATCCATGATTCATATAAGGGTTATTATTAATATTTATTATTAATGCATTAAAAAAACTATTCCATTAGTATTATTTAATGTTCTAATTACATAGTCTAGATGAATAACTTTCATAGTATAATAATGACATATCAATAAAAACCTACTCTGTAAAACTATATAAATAATTAAAAATAATATACATTCAACGACATTTAAGAATATCAATTTCATTATAATATTTAGAAATGGGAAATTCCAAATTTTTATTCCATAAATAATTATTTAAATCAAATAAGTATTATAATAATATTACTGAACTCATGTAACTTAAACTAACATTATTGAGTATTCATCTAGATAAATGTCAATGGGAATCTATCTCATTTCTTCAACCATTCTAGTGGTTTCAGATAGGGGGACCCACATTCTCCTTTCATGTGTGTCTTGAGGGATGATGTTTTTTATTATTTAATTTCTGTGGAATCTAATGAAAAATTATTTTGTTGTGGAATTTTTTATATTAAATTCAACCTATTTCCCATATCTTAATTTATTTTGGTATATTTATTATTCTCAAGTCACACTATTTATGAATGCAAAACTATTTTCCACCTTATCTAAATAAATGAGAAAGCATCCAGACAATCAGTTAGTTATTCAAAATCAGAAATTACCCCCAGCTTGGGTGACAATACATTTTTAATGGAATGTCACAGTCAATACTATGTTATTCAGTTGGTAGATAATCATAATAAATATCTTGGGATCCATGTGATTTTTGGTGAAACTAAAAGGGTTGTTATCTTTAACATCAAGGACATGTTAAACAATAAAATGAATTTTTGGAATTTTAAGAGGGTCTCTACAGTTGTTAACGAAGATCTAATAAACGATATACCTCAATTTATTCCGATAGTAGTATGAATTAATTTATTCTACATGAATGTATAATTGAAAAAATTCAATATCACCTTACCATGTACTTATGGGGTATGAATGACGGGAAAAAATATCATTTGTCAGTTGGGGATAATCTATGGATCCCTAATCCTTGTGGTGGTATGGGATTTTAAAACATGCTTAGGAAAAAAATTCCCCTTTCATAAAAAAAAGAATGAAACATGATTCCTAACCTTGGATCCCTATGAACATAAATCATTAAATTCAAATATTACCCCTCGTATGGGATTTTGCGTTGTTTCCCTTATCCAATGCCCTAGCTTTTTTAGAGATGCCTCATAATATTGGGTGTCATTATTCAAAAGGGACTCTTTTGGGGGTCAAAGAATGATACATTGTTAATATGTTATGGATCCCATGAATTTAATATAAATTGTGGGATTATGGAAACATCCCTTGCGGTTTCTGATTGGGTGGATTTACTATTTTATCCCCTTTTAATGATTATAATAATAGAATATGTTCTACTAAAATATATGTATTGTTCAATAAAACGGATTTTATGGTTATTATAAGTATTCCTAACAAAAAAAATATAGACCAGGAGGAAAATGATTGAGTAATGAATGATTAGGATTCTATGTGGTGAATTTTATGTATATTTTGGCACATAGAATATATATAATAGGAAAATGAATATTTTTATAAATGATTATGTCACATGGAGTCCCCGTCCTTGATATGAACATTCTTATTGAATGATTTCATTAGAATACTCCATTTAATATAGTTCCTAATGATACAAAATCTTAAAGATTATATTTTTACACCATTCCACAATAGTGAATCATAAACTCATATTCATAAAATGTAATACAATCAAGGGGCTCGGAACATATGATATGGACAGAACCCAAATGTAGATAGGATTGTGGACATGGTGAATAGTTATGTGTCTCTATTCTCAAAGTGCAATTCTTCCATTCCCAAAAATATATAATACTACATCTATACCATATAATTTTTATATAGATGAAAATATATGACCATGATTTAAAAAATATTTCCAAACCTAACACCTTTTTGATCAAATATGCTATATATTAAAATGAGATTTGGAAGTATAATGATAATCGTCCGGATGTAAAATTGTCTTCATGGAATCAGAATGAATTTTCATTATTAATGGAATTAATGCAACATAGTGTGGTATCATTTCCTTCGACATACTAGTTATGAAGGTTCCATCCATTTTCAACACTACTATAAATAGAACCTAGAAAAATAAACCTATACCGATTATTTTTCAAAAACTATTGGTTTGAAAACCATAACATGACCTCATACGTATGGTTTCTAAGAAATCCATTGGTATAGGTCATATCTATACCAATGGTTTCACACAGGCCAATGTTAGGTCTTCAATAAAATGATTTTACACCAACGGTTTTCCATATTTTTTGGAATATGTTATGGTCATACCAATGTTTTCAATAAAACCATTGATATCACATTCATTTAATGATCCTATAGTAATGGTTTTTTCATAGCCATTGGTAATGGTCCCAAAATTAAAAATACCAATATTATCGTTTTGGAAGCCATTATTATAGGTTAATACAAATAGTTTTCCAATAAAATTGTATATGTTTTCATATTATTAATGAATTATTTTATCAAATTACATTGAATACATAAAAACATACATAAAAATAATCAAAAATATATATATCATATTATTTTTCAAAAAAAAAATTGTAGCATAGTGGTTACATGTTTGAAATTTAAATTGGAGGGGAGGTGATAAAAAAACATAGTGGAATTTTTTATTTACATATATCAACTATGTAGAAAAAATATTGTATAGTGATATCATATAACATATAAAAACATTTTTTAAACTTTTCGAATAGCACAACTATTCCAACGATTTGTCAATACCATTTATATAGGTCTATACTTACGACAAATAGGGCGACGACCCACATACCTTTCCTATAACCTAAACCAATGGTATTGGGCCTAGTACCAATAATTCCAAACCCATTGTATTATCTTTTCTACAATAGTTAATCCCCTTATTTTCCTTTTTATTCTACATTATAAAAGAAATCGCAATAGGCTGGCTCATTTTATTACCTCTTCTCGTCTATCTGGTGATCCTCATAATTGGTAGCTGGATATCCCTCCTTGATTTATATCACCAATTATTTTTTATCTATGTTTCTTTATAAAGATGCCAATTTTTTTAAAAAAAATAATGAATTATAAATGTAATTTGAATATAGCAGTTCTAAATAATAAGAAATGTCATTTCCAAAATAAATTAACGTTTCAATATGATGTGAGTTGTACAATGAATCCCAATTATGGGATTATCATCGCATAAATTTCATTACCTCATAGGAAGAGAACATTAAATTTTCAATTTTAGTAGTTGCTTCCCCCTAATTACCCCATTGTTGATTCCTTCCACTTTCATCTGATCCTCATCAGTAATTAGTAATTGGTTATTATTTTCTTAATGTTTTTTTTTCTCTAGGCCACACAAAATTCATTCTCATCTCTATAGTATTTTTATGTCATCAATTTTACCTTTTTTCATTTATCAATATTTGATCATCACATTGAGAAAAACTGAATATTTTATTCGTAATAACAAATTAATTTCAAGAGTCTAATTAAATTTAAGGTTCTCAAGGATATGGGATTGGTACCTATCATCGCTTTCATCATTTAATACATGTCTAACTTTTTTTCTTAAAAATACTATCACTGAAACAACACATGGTATCCCATTTATAATGTGATGAAATGCATGAACACCATTACCTCCCTATTTCATTAATCCCAAGTAGACAATCAATGGAAACCATCCTTGAACTCTTTGTTTTTAGTAGATAAATATTAAATTAGATTATTTTAACATTATAGATATCACAGATTCCCTTTTAAATGATTTACAACACTACAAAACAATCTCAGTACGCACAACATATCATATATTATATTATAAAAATTGATTTATGTATCATATAAAATTCCTTAATAATAAACATGAAGGGTTATAAGTTCAAATATTATATGTATTTTATTATTTTATTTATTTTTAATATTATTTAATCATATATGATTAATATTAATAAAAATTGATGGATGAAATTCAAATGATAAATGATTATGATGAATGGTTTCATCACATATGCAAATGATCAGGCATATACCACTTCTCGAATACTTTTTCTATGTTTGCACTATTAATATTCAAGGATAATTAGTCTATAAGAGTTGGAAGAAGACTTGATCTTTCAGGAAATTGATAAATTTTATAAATGGGAGTTTAAACATATGTAAAAACTAAAAATTACTAGTGTTAGGTATAACATTTTGTTTTATTGAAAACATGATATGATTAGAAGTTCGAACACAGATGATGATCTTATTGAATATATGATTATAAGTGTGATTATAGAAAATATCATCTTGAGGAAAATAAAATTACAATTGAAGATTAACATCACGATCACCAAATACTATTTTAGAAGTTAAAGAGTTTTTAATAGACACCATTGTATACTAGTTGTGACTAAATATACATCTTTTTAAACAATACTAAAGCATTATAGGGGAATGTTTGGGAATGTATGGATTGATAATTCCTCTACTAAACATCTTTATCTACTGAATGATATGATCTATGAATATAATATGATTACTCAAAAAAAAATTCCGCTAAAAAAATTCTAAATTCCATGCATTGGAACTATGAATGATACCTGACCAGTTAAATGATTGTATAAAATTTTATTGAATTTGTGAATCCCTTTATAAATTGATAATTTATTATCCATCTAGGTACCTAAATGATGAATATTTTCATTTTAATGTTTTATGGTACTTCAAAATCAATCCACGATTTAGTCACCTACAAAAATGTGAGGATAATTTAATAAAATTGTTGAGGCATATAGGTAAAATATATAATTAATGGAAACAAATCACTTAGTAGACTATTTTTAGTTAAATAAAATTGTTCAAGAGTATCATAAATTTTAAAATTAGACATGAAGACATCATCTTATGCTATCTACTGAATGATTGAAGCAGTTTTTGTTTTCAAATCAGTAATCATGATATATGGATAGTTTTGTTTAAAATTTATAACTCTCCACCATGGTTAAGAATGTATAGAAAATACAATATATAATTTCTTCATATATAAGGATAACAAATGAATATTGATATTGATATTTATTTGGATCAATTTATTGATTATTTTAAAAAAAAATTTGGAATTAGTTTTTATGTGTTATGATTTTTACATTAATGAATATTTATTTTTAAAAGATATTTGTTATTGCATGAGAAATGATTTTCCATCTTATCTTAATTTTTTAAGATATAGTATTAGAGGAACTAAATGTTTCCCAATTGGTGGACAACATACACATTTGTTTAGGATAAACAATTATTCAATTACAGTGTTTCCAGGACATCAGATATTTTATCCCCGAAGAAATAAATACTGATATATAGTGAACTCATTCGATGGAGTTTTGATGAATGTATAACACATTCCCCTCTAATATGTGAAATTTTATTTGAGTATGTAAAATATATAGAAATGGATTTTTAGAATGTAAAAAACTGATGGAAATAATTTTTTTGTATTATATTTGAAAATCTATGAATGATTTTGTATTTCGTCAACAAACAAGCATCCGTAGTGAGGTATTTTTAATGATAATTACAATTTCAATTAAAATTTAAATTTATCCACTTGTTTATATTTCTTCAGTACTTCTAAGACTATTTATATAATATATTTTGTAAAAATATGAAATTGATTTTATTATAAATGAATGGAAAAAATTGTGTTAGAGTGTATGAAGATATCATGAAGATGCAGAATTCAACACCACATTCAATAACAAATGCACCTAAATCTTCCCCTTGATTCCTTGGCTAGGTGCAACTTTTCTTTTAGTTGCCCTTCACGCCACATGCGAAACAAACAACCTCTTATTCTCTTACCTCCCCTTTGATCATCCTTTTCTTGGAAGGCCTTGAAGAATATTTGGGCTTAAAGATTTTCACCTTCAATTTACTTTTATTCACCATAAGGATAGAATGATTTTAACTCTCCATATCATTTTCCACTTAGTGAATGAAGATAAGAAGATCTGATAGAGACTTCTCGGTGTTGTTCATGTTGAAATTGCCATCAAAGTTAGAGCAACTTTTGTGGAGTAATTCAAGAATGATATCAGTACCCATTTCTACAGGGAGATTAAATCCTAGAACCTCCAAGCGCTCAACGTATCCAATGAGAATGACTACATTATGCCCATCTAGGTCACCCTATCAATGATTGATCTGAAATAGATCCCTAGAGATCTTAATCCTTTACTTTATTTCTCTCTCCTAGTATAGACCACATAGGTTCTAGAGCATTCTATAGTCATCCATATCATCATGGGACATCATGAGATCACAAGACATTGATGAAAATATCAAACATTGAACGTCGACTACATCGTTTAAATGTTAATCATAGACCAAGAAATCTTCATCACTCGCCCCATGGGCGAGAGAATCATGATGTGAGGACTCACACATGTAAAACAATCACTCATGGAGTAGGATTACCCGAAGGCACCAAAACCATTCTTGAAAGTTACTTCCGGTGAGGATATTGTCATTATCCATAATTGATCATAGAGAAAATGTGGTTGAGGAGTTTTTCATATATATTCTAAAATTTAAAATAGGAGATTTATCAGTGCCTTTTGATTACATTTTATGAGAAATATTAAATGAATTTATGAATTCTCCTACTATTTCATCATGTCCCAACATCCATCAAACATACCCTACTTCCTAACAACTATCATTCATGACACACCAACTATACCCTACATCCCGCCAATTGTCTTCCTGATGGTTTTCGTCAGAAAATTAGAGTGCACGAGTCATGAAAAGAGTTAATGATAATATTCTATTCTATGGACAATTACACACACTCATAGATAGAAATTTATGATGACACTAATACATGAAGAATTACTACTAACGGTTATGTTCTCATAATCTCTCATATTGGAGATTACCAAGTGCAAACTCCATGAGAGAGAGTCTCATCTTATTACAAGTACTTTCACATGATATTTTGTACACTATATGTCCTATCATAGTATTTCATCCAACCAAAGAACACTATTTAATAATATTGATATATCATTTCAAGGTTCTCATCATAGCGGGGATCTTCCATGACTTTATTAATGATACAAATATTCTAGGAAATTATTATATTATCGTGTTTCAAGGTTTCCTCATGATTTTTCCATTTCTTCATCCTTGGGGGATATTGTTGAGAAAATAACGATTCCTTATGAATTCTCTATTCCTTCATGTTTTGAAAATCAAAAACACCCTATCTAAAAGAAATTATCATTTTACCTATGATTTCCCTTGATAAGGAAAATTTTCCTTCCCCAAGGAAACTTTATCATTACTTGTTTTTCATTGTTCATATTTTATATAAGTATAAAATTCAGTTTCATATAAAAAAACATGGAATCCTATTAATAATAAAATATAGAGCGTTATGTATTTAGGAACCAAATTCAGGATCTGAACTCTTAGAATTCAGTGTACGAACTTTCTGAGTTCAGGTTCAGAATTCTCTGAATTCATGTTCCAAACATTCTCAATTCAGACTCCGAGTTATCTAAATTCGGAGTCTGTACGTTCTTTGTTCAGACACTGAGTTTTCTGAAATCAAACATCGGACATTTTATATTCAAAATCTGAAATATTTTGAATACAGACCCCAAAATTTGTATGTTCAGACTCTGAATTCTAATGAATTCAGATTCTGAAATTACTTGTAATTCAGACTCCGAATTCATTAAGAATTTATGTTTTGAATTCCTATGAAATAGAATATGAATATTCTTGTATTACAGACTCCAAAGGATATCTTGTTATGATTCCGAATTTCATTTTTCCTTAGACTCAAAATACTATTTTCCTTAAATTAAGAAAAATAAATTTCGTCAAGAAACCATATTTTTTCTTAGATGTGTTTTGATTATAAAATTATTTCATGCATTACGTTACTAACTAACCGTTGTTTGAGTGACATTAGTATATGTACCTCTAAAATAAAAGGAAAAACAGGACCATTGGAAGAGGGAGCCAACTGTTGAAGTTTCACCTATAAATAGGATATCATTATAACGAGCTCAGAAAATTTTGCAGAAGAAAAATTGCCGACCAACATTTGGCAGAACGTACATACATTCTGTTGATGTGATTTATAGGGAGAGAATATCATATAAACTCCAAGGTTTAATGCATAAAGTTTGAACAACTTGTTCAAACATTGCTTCGTGCAGAATTTCATCGTGTAGAAGTGTGATTTCCATAAAATCAAGGACATTGGTTTTTGAAATCATAGGTATTGATTTCCTTTCGAATCGAGGGATTGAATTGATAGCAGGACAAATACCAATCCTAGGATTGAGGGATTAAATGGTTTTGGGTAAGTCTTACATTCATGAAAGTATTAATCAAGGTACCATTTTCCAAGGTTGATGGATACCCTACTCTTCGGGTTAAAATATTTCAATACTTGTTTCTTGTATTGTTTCAAGTTTTTTCAGGTGTATTTTTGTTTATTGAGGAAAGTGTAACTATCTTATACTTCATTATACTTGTACTCTGATTAAATACTATTCTATAAGATTTAAGGTAGAATCATTGTTGTTGTAAACGTTAGTTAAGTTTCATTTATGGAATCACATTTCCAGAATCTATTATGTTTTTAGTACTTGTTTCATTTCCTGATTGACATTTCTGGAAAATCATTTTTGAACTGCATTTCTAGAATCAATAAAGTTATTAGAACTAAGAGGAGTTGTGAATTTTGTTTATAAAAAAATTCAATAAAGATTTCTTAAAGTATACAATTCACCCCCTCTTGTATATTGAGCATCCCCATCATAAATTCGATTCTACAATCAGTATCATATATATCCTACAATCGATCCTCCAATTGGTATTAGATGACAGCCATTGAAATACTTATATTGACATATATGTTTTCCTGCTCATCTTTTACATTATTCTATATTTTTACATTCCTAGGATATTTTTTATCCTTGTTTAAAAACATTTATTACAAAAAATTTTGTCTGGTAGATTTTTCTTAAAGATTGAAGGATCCATGAATGTTGGTTCTTTGGACAATTTAAATCCTACTAGACCTCCTATTTCTGATGGAACGTATTATGAGTACTGTAGAGAATGGGTGAAGTCTTTTGTTATTATCCCTATAGTTGTTAGATACATGATGCTAATCAGAGACTATATGATTCCCTATAAGGAATTGAGAACTTTTACAAATCAGGAGAAATCACAATATAATGATAATTTTAGAGTCTGAAATACATTGCGATCTTCCCTGACGAGGAACCTCTATATTAAAATAATATCCTGTGATGTTGCAAATAGTATCTTGGAGAAATTGTATGTCACATATTTTTGAACATCTAAAGATATAGAGACAAGAAGAGATTTGTTAAGAGAAGAATGTCATGGTTGTAACCTTCCTCGTGTAGAACCAATAAGAAAAGTCCCGCAAAAGGTTTATGACCATTGTGAATTGCATTAAATAAATAGGAGAGAAAATTCATGATGATGAGGCACTTGCAGATAAAATCATAGACATCATTCCCAATGAATTGGAGTCCCAGAGGACATCGATAAATGAGAACACGAAAGTGACCCTGATCTCACTAGATAATCATTTTGGAGCTCTTATTTATCACTAGAATATAATGAAGAGAAATTCTGAAAATGTTATGATGATGAATGGTAATGAAAGAGTTTCTTTTACAACCTCTTCAATCTACTAGATCAAATCCAAACAAAAGTACTATTTAGTGAGAATCTTGGGATATAGAAGAATATGAGAATGAGTTAGCAAATCTTACTAATAGAATGAAAATGATATTATCTCAAAAGAACTATCATTATATGTTCAAAAAGAGAGACTACGCATAAAAAAAGATGTGGGAGTCACTTTATAAGAATTTAGAAGAACAAGTCATATCTATCCTGATTACCCACTTTTGAAAAATAATGATAAGATGGAAAGTAATTCAAAGAGAAACAAGAAGAAGTTATATCATTCTACTCAAAAGAAAAGACGTAAAAGAAAACGACACATAGAGTGCCAGTTTTGGTGATTCATCTAGAAGTGAATATTTTGAATATGAATCATCAGGTCAGAAAAATAATTGATTCATCGCAACTACTTATTTCCAAAATACATGTTCTATGACCATGGTACGCTCTACCGAGGCTTTTAAAAATTAATCTCTTGAAAATAATTATTATTCTGAAGATATTACTTCTATTGAAGACACTTCATCTTGATATAATGAAGAAATACATTCGTATGAAGAATTATCTATATTTTTTAAGTTTTTAGATGCAAATAATTTTAAAATTTCCATGACACTAGACAAGGAAAATACTATAGAAGAAGTCCTTACTATAGAGATTTCATACCACACTATTGTTCATGTATATATGGATGAACTTCTAAAAAAACATTCTAAAGACCTTTAGGATGTAAAATCTTAAATGGAAAAACATTATAATGATCTTGAGAAGTCTATATCAAAAATAATTATTTTTTAGGAATAATATAACTCTAAGGAAATAATTCCTGAGGCTAATAATATTTTCATAACACTAAAATCCGAAATATATTCCCTTAAGAATATTCTTTCCAACATTACTTCTGTTTTTGAAAATTATGAGATAATTTATTCTCAAATCATACTTCAAGGAAATACATCATAAGTAGGTTATACACATAAAAAAACCTATTTAAAAATACAACAATTTTATTCCATCCAGGGACACTTTTTGTACTAAGTGACAAAGTGGTGGTCATTGGAAGGAAAAATGTTCTTTAAATAATGTACAATCTCTTGGGATCAATAATAAATTTCTTATTCCAACCAGAACCTTTTTTGTACTAAATGTCAAAGCGCTAGGAAATGGAAGAAAACATGATCTTTAAAAAATGTTCAATCCCTTTCGTTTCATAATGCCTATTTTTCTAAAAAAAATTTGGTTTCCTAAAATTTTGTTGTCTAACAATTCTGGATCCAGGACATTTTGGATTCTAGAAGTCTAACACTCTTAGTATCAGGAAAATAAAAAACATACCACAACAATACATGGTACATGAATAGTAGATGATCCCGACATACGACTGGTAACCAAAACTTTTTTGAAAAGATTATCAAGATTAATGGAGGAAACTTATCTTTCAGAGAAAATGCTAAGGAAGAAATTATTGGTATAGGTAACATTTTTCTTCTTAGAAAAACATTGATTTCAGATGTTTTATTTTTATGGGTCTTAAGCACAACCTCATTAGCATAATTCAATTATGAGATAACTGTTACCTTGTGAATTCTAGGAATGATATGTTCTTAGTTTACAAGTCCAAGGAAGAGTTTTTTCCCTTTTCCAATAGCCACTAGAATTTTTACACACTAATCTTCGAAGGCCTTAGGATACATGATCTACCTTGCCGTAGTGAAATGGAAGATCATTCCTGGTTATGGAATAGAAGGTTTGGACACTGTAACCATAGGATCCTATGAAAACTCTCAATGAAAAGATTAGTAAACAAAATACCGGATATTAGATTTGATTCTTCAAATTTTTGTGATCCTTGTCAATATATAATGCAACATAAATCATTTTTTCAATCAGTATATGAAGTCTCAACCACTAATGCATTACAATTAGTGCATATTGATCTTTTTTGTCCAACACAAATAGGAAGTATTAGAGGAAAGTATTATATATTTATTCTTATTGATGATAATACTAGATATATGTGGGTCTATTTTCTAGAAATGAAATCTGAAGATTTTTTTATTTCAATAGTTTTAGAGAATATTTTAAAAATTGGAAGAACCTTCATTTGATAACTATTCATAATGATCATGAATGGGAATGTCAAAATTATGATTTTGAAACATTTTGAAGTATAAAAGTCATTACTCATAACATTGAAGCACTTGAAAACCTAAACAAAATGGTGTTGTTGAACGAAGAAATAGAATTATACAGAAGATAACAAGAATCATGTTATGTGAATATTATATAGCCAAACATATTTTGGATGAAGCTCTATGTACTGATTTTTATATTATAAATTTTGTTTTTATTAAACATTTTCTTAATGTAACCCCTTATGAGTTATGTAATGGTAGAAAATATAGACATTCCAACTTCAAGGTTTTTGGTTGAAATTTATTCATCCTGAATACTAAAGTTAATTTACAAATATTTCAACCAAAATATGATTAAGGATTGTTCATAGGCTACATTCGAACCTCAAAGACTTACAGGATTTTCAATAATAACACCTATACAATTGAAGAAAAAGTACCAGTTAAATATGATGAAACTGATCCCTTTGTTTTTAAACAACCTCAACCAACATTTTCTCATGTGTTTTCAAAACCGATAATCAACATTTGATAGAAGATTCTTCTGATAAAGAAAATATTCATGAAAATGATCGGAATCATTATTATCAAAAGACTTCCTACCCTATGTTGATGAACATGTTTTACAAAAAACAAATCAGTGGTTTCTAATGAATCATCCTTGTGATAGTATCATCGGTGATGTTAATCAACTAGAATGGACTAGAAGTTCATTAATGAATGAAGTAGAACACATTTCATTCCTTTCCCAATTAGAACAAAAAATAACCGATGAATCTTTAGGTGATGATAATGGGATAAAATCTATAAAAGATTAGTTAAATGGATTCGAATGGAATAAAGTCTTGACCTTGGTTGAAATACCTAAGGAAACATCTATTCTTGTAGTTAAATGGTTCTTTAAAAAAAATGTGACGAAAATTGAAAAATAGTAAGAACTAAATCCATATTAGTTGCTAAATTATATAATCAACAATATGGAATACACTACGAAGAAACCTATGATCTAGTAGCTCAACTTGAATTAAATCCTAATCAACTTTCCTTGGAAGAATTCTTCAATTTCAATATTTTTAAAATGTATTTTAAATGTTTTTCACTTAATTTTTATGTTCTAGAGGATGGTTTTGTTTAATAAACTCCTGGTTTTGAAGATACAAAACATCATTAACATGTTATTAAACATACCAACACTTTTCATAGACTTAATCATGCCCCTTGAGCCTGGTATTATAGACTTACTGTATTTTTTAATTAAAATAAATATGTTATGGAAAATGCTGATCCAACCCTTTTTATAAATAATGATATGAAAAATGTTTTTTTTGTTTGAATTTATGTTTCTAACATTATATTTTGTTTAACTCATCAATATTTAACTGATTACATTGCGAATGTAATGAAATCTGAGTTTGTAATTATTATGATGGGTGGGTTAAAAATTTTCTTTGGTTTTAAAATTTCTCAAAAACCAAAAGGCATCTTTATATCCCAACATAATAATATTAAAATTATTCCTAAAAAAGATTAATATGATAACACTAAGAGTATAAGTAATCTGATTGGAACCTCAAATACACTTGTTCTCTTTGAATATGGGAAACAAATAGATCAAACATCATTTAGAGGTATGATAAGATGTATACATTACATGATATATAGTCATACATTCATAATGTTTTATGTATGATTATGTGAAAGATATCAATCTAATCCAATGGAATATCATTTAATGTCAGCGAAAAGAATTTTGTTGTACTTAAAGGTAACCAGGGATCTTGGATTCTTTTACACTTCTGGAAATTATTATGTTTTAAAATGTTTTTCGGAATCTGATTTTCGATGTTGTAGAATGGATAGGAAAAGATTATCTGGAAGTTTTCATTTCCTATGATATTCATTAGATTCTTGGTCATGTAAAAAGAATCACTATGTAGCACTTTCTACTACTGATGTTGAATATGTAGCAGCTGGAAGTTGTTGTGCTCATTTGTTTTGGATGTAACACACACTCACAGACTATGGTATGAGATTTACAAAAAAACAAATTTTGAGTGATAATACTAGTTCAATTGCCTTTAGAAAAAATCCTTCACATCACCCTCATGAAAAACACATAGATATTATACATCACTTTTTTAGGGATAACAAAAAAAAGGGGATATAATTCTTCAATTTATTAGAACACAATATCAACATACTAATATTTTCATAAAATCATTACCCTCTGATATTTTTGAATACATTAAACAGAAGTTAGGAATGATAACCATAAGGTCATCTTCCATGTTAGCTTTTTGTAAAAAGAAACTCATTATAGTAAGAAACTTTTTTCATAGGTGGATTACATTTGTTTCATTGTTATCTAAATATTATGTATAGTTTAAAATTTATTTCCCAATTTTTTATGCCTTAAAATTTTCGTAATTAAGATCTTCAGAATGACGATTTTTGTACTGAAAATTTATTTAATGATGATTTTCTGAATGAGGATTTTTCTACTTAAAATTTTTATAATGAAGATTTTTAGAATGAAGATTTTTGTACATAAAATATTAGTAATGAAGATTTTTGGAATGATGATTTTTGTACTTAATGTTTTTTGTAAGGATGTTTTTCATAGTCTCAAAATTTTTTTAATCAAAATTTTCGGAATCTAAAGTTCCTCACGAAGAATCTATATTTATAAGAATAATTTTCTTAGGAATCAAAAGGCTATTCTTCCTTTCATAAATTTTTGTAATCATCTTTTACTTTTTGATATTTTCTTCTATTTTTAAATTCTAGTATTATCCTTTTCATAAATCAGAATGTTTCCCTCAAAACATCAAATGATCAGATTCTATCAAAATTTCTTTACGCCTATCATCTCAATGGTCTAATTTGATTAGAAGCGTTTTCAACTGTTGGATTGTGTATGGAATCTATACTGTCGCTTCAAAAACCTTTATAATGGACACCCAACTGGTCGTCCCACATCGATTCCAATTATTTTCTGTGCTGATGCCCTTCCCTTCTACAAAATTCTGTTCAAAACATTTCAAGGGTTCTCAACTATGAATGTCTATCAATGATTCTTCGTAGAATGAAATGTCAACTGTCAAGTCGCTTTCTAAATGAAAAATTTACAAATAAAGGTTAATACATCCAAATTTCTTTTCCAAGTATAATTATATCATCTCAAAGAACATCATATTGAATGGATGGTAGAGTGTCTGCATATGGAAACCAAGAGCTCAGGCTTTGGTTTATCCGGAATAGCTATATGAATTCTACGAGTCACCATTTTTTAAAAGGAATGAGGAAGAGAAAAATTTTCTATTAAGTGCTACGGGAAGACATATTCTTTATCATATACCAAGGCTGCTAGTTTGATTGGAATACCATACGAAGGAGAAGCTAAGTTTCTCTCTCATATGTTTTTAGTTGTTCAAGGATTCATTGTTAAGGTGAAGGCCATGGATTTCCTTGATCTTACAGATGTTAGGACTCCGAAAAATTTTCACCTATCTATAATTTTCCAGATTCTAGATTTATGGGTTCATGGATTCATCATTATGAGAAAAGGGTATAAGGATACTTTAAATAAGAGTAACATTTATATCTTGGACTTCATGGTGAATCTAACAAAGAATAACAAGGTCAATAATATTATGAATACAATTGAGAATATAATTATTTGAAATATGAAGGCTCGGATTATCATGTATCCATCCATTCTCACAAAGCTTATTGATCAGTTCTTAGATCCTTTCAAAATATCATGTAGTTCTAAGACAAAGAATAGCAGAGTCATGGTATTAAGTGATGACACTCTGAGAATGATGAATGCTGGATTTTCAATTGATTTTGATGAATATTATGATTTTCTTAAAAAGGAGGTAGAATCCTTATCGAAGAAACTATATGCGGCTGATACCTTTAAGAATGCATGATTGAAGAGGAAGTACAAAGAAGTATAAGAGAATGAAAAATATCCAATGGCCAAGGAAAACCATTCTGAACCTCTAAATACTATGAAGATAAAAGGATATCCAAATGATATTGTAGATAAATAGAGGGAAGAAAAAATTGTGACTCTGGGAAAAAATGATTGTGACTTTAGAAAAAGTCCATGGGAAATAATTCCCTGAAAAAGTAGTCGAAGAAGCAGTTGAAAAAGAAGAAGAAGCTGGTAGTGACGATATTGAAGACGTCATTAAACAAGTAGAAGATTTTAAGGATAAGGAAAGACCATCTGGGAATATTTCAATCTAAACATTTCAAGACGAATCATCGATGATTAATACCCCTTGGAAAGATGAGAATGACGAAGAGAAGGATGATGAAGATGTGAATAAGCTGTCTGAAGAAGAATAAATTTGTAATCATGATTTCATTCATCCAGAGGATGTAGAGGCCAGAGATGAGAAGGAAAAGGATGATGATGACAGAATTGTTCAACTCTATGATAGTGAAGATGAATCGACTGACCAGGAGAAAGTCATTCTGAAAGATGATAATGGAAAAATGTGGTAGTTGAAACTCCTACCAAGGCTGTGATTAAGAAGAAGGCTATTGGAGGATCTTTAAATAGGAACGCTGTTGAGATAGAAAATTAAACCTCACCAAGAAATTTTTCTGAATCAAAGTCATCATCTCTGGGACATGATTTTTTTGTTCAATCATTGAATAAGCTTGTTGGAACCATTCCAAATTTTCAATGTATATATTACAGATGTCAAATGATTCATCACACATTGAATTAGAATTCAGATTCAGTATACACGGTGAGGGATAAGTGTGTAAAACTGGAGGCTAACATCAAATCTTTCCTTATTACCTATGATTCAAACAAATGGTCTTGCCAGAAGATGACCAGTTGGTCAAGAATGATTTTTGAAGAAATATAGATTCGTGATGAATTTCATGATGTTTTCAAGGATGAATCTGGAACCTAAGATAGTAATATCAAGGATCTATAAAATAGTTCTATGGGGAAGCTAAACCTAGAGATAAATTCACGGATTCAAGAAGTAATAGATCTGAATAGGAAGTTGTATTTATTTTCTCAATGCTGAATGAGAGAAAGAGATATCAAAATTGATATAGAAGAGAAGTATGGAAAACAATAAGAAGTATTGATGGCTCACGCTGATACTCTTATAGCTCAAGAAGAAAAAATCAAAACCGTAGAGAAGAAAATAGAGGATCATGATCAAATACTCAAACATGTAGATGAATAACCTAAGGATCTCATGAAGCTGAATAAAATTGTGAAGAAGTTGATGCCCACTGAAAATGAAGGATAACCTTGTTTAAATCTGATTGTTGGTTGTATTAATTCATTGTAC
Organism: Viscum album; assembly: GCA_963277665.1. Taxonomy (NCBI): domain Eukaryota; kingdom Viridiplantae; phylum Streptophyta; class Magnoliopsida; order Santalales; family Viscaceae; genus Viscum; species Viscum album. The sequence goes on from OY728152.1 coordinate 696,179,051, forward strand.
AATTTTTTTTCCAATCGTAATGAAATTATTGGTTTCTCTTAAAATATTTTTGGTTTCCTTTTACTAATATTTCAAGTATCATATTTTTATTTCCATTACCTACATTCCTTTTTTAAAATCACAAAGGAAGAGAAATGGATGAAAAAAATAATACAAAGTAAAAGAAGAAATATCCCTATGTAGGGGGGGTCATTTAATGGGGTGTTCTTATTCAAGAAGATTTCATTATGCAATAAAATGATAAGACTCATTCCGTAAATTTATACTATTATCATATGTGTTTCCAAATCCAAATGGGGATTTAGTCGTATTCATCATTTCCCATGTGTAATGCTGGTTATGTTTTATTTTCATGTCCAAAAAACATCCAATTACATTTATTCGTTTACTCTTTTTTGTAAGAAACATTTTTCCTTCCAAAAAGGGGGAGATTGTTGAGTCAAAAAGGTGTCATCATGAATTTTCTATTCCTTCATTTTTGGGGGAGATTGATGAGTCAATAAGGTTTCCATATGACTTCTCCATTCCTTAATGTTTTGAAAATCCGAAATACCATATCTTAGGGGAAAATTTCATTTTCCCTAAGATTACCCTTGATAGAGAAAAAGTTCCTTCCCAATGGAAACATTATCATTACATGTTTTTCATTGTTCATATTTTATCTAAGTGTAATATTCAGTTTTATATATAAATTCTTGGAATCATATAAATACTTCTATATAGAGAATTTGGTTTTCAAGATCTGAATTCACGTTCTGAACTCTCGGACTTCAGACTCCGAACATTATGTGTTCGGGTTCTGAATTTTATGAATTCATGTTCCGATCATTCTCAATTCAGACTCTGAGTTCTCTAAATTCCAACTTCGAACAATCTCAGTTCAGGAACCGAGTATTCAAAATTTATACTCTGAACATTTTATGTTTAGAATCTGAATTTTTATTAATTCAGAATATGAGCTTTCTATGTTCAGACTCCAAATTCTAAATAATTTAATCTCTGATTCTCCATGATATTGAGGCTCTTAATTCACAATGAAATTATGTTATGAATTCTTGAGAAACAGAATACAAATATTATTGTATTATAGACTCTAAAGGTTAACTTGTTTAGATTACAAATTCAATTTTTACAAGGACATCAAATCCTATTTTTCTTACATTCCAAAAAATGTGTTTGGTCAAGCAACAATATTTTTTCATTCTCATGTTTTAATTATAAAACAATATCATACATTCAGTTACTAACTTTCCATTTTTTGAGGGACACATGTACATGTCCCTCCGAAGTTCATTGAAAAATATTAATTTTGGAGGAGGGAGTCGACCATTGAAGTTGAACCTATACATAGGAACTCATTTGAAAGTGCTTGGAACTTTTGTAGAAGAAATTTTGCAGACCAACTTTTGGAAGAACATACTTACATGTTGTTGATGTGATATCAATAGAGAGAGAGGCTCTTATAAACTATCAAGCATTTTTCAGAATGATTGAGAGTCTTTTTCAAACTATTATTCCCTCATAATTTCATTGTGCATAGGTGCAATGTCTTTAAAATCATAGACATCGGGTTGTGAAGTCAGAGGTGCATATTTCCTTATAAATCGAGTTCTTATAGGGATTTCATGAAAGATATCGACCTTATGAATGAAGGATTAACAGGTTTTGGGTGAGACAAAATATATTAAATGTATAAATCATGGGACCATTATCCATTGTTGTTGGATACCCTACTCTTTGGGATAAAATATTACAATTCTTTTTTCTTGGATTGTTTCTATTTTTTTCGTTGTATTTTTGGTTGTTGAGGAAAGTATAACTATCTTATACTCCCTTATACTTTTACTATTATAAAATAGGATTCTATATTCTTTAATGTATAATCATTATTGTTATAAAATTTAGTTATATTTCATTTCCATAATCACATTTTTGGAATCTATTATATTTGTACAACTAGATTCATTTCCGATACAACATTTCTAGAACATAATTTTTGGAACTACTTTTCTTGAATGAAGAATGTTAGTAGAACTAAGAGGTTTAGCGAATTTTTTTTATACAAAATTTCCTTAATGAATTTTTAATGTATAGAATTCACCCCTCCACCCTCTTGTATATATAGAGTCCACATCATTGATTCAATATTATAATCAGTATAGTATCCATACTACAATAGATCCTACAAAAACGACTGCAATTCCTCAAAAACATTTGTAGACACAAGGCTCACAATCATTCATAATAAAGCCCAATTCCATTATGTCTTCATCAAAATTAATGTTCCATGACCTTGATTTTTTCCTTAATCGATCAATTGATTTATGAAACTTTCATTCTTTGTTGGAATCCTTCGGAGTCACAAAACCATCAGGTTGTGTCATGTAGACACCTTCCTAGAGGTCCCAGTTAAGGAATGTTGTTTTGAAATCCATTTTCCAAATTTCATAGTCATGTTTAAAAGTAATGTCCAATAGGATTATGATGGATTTCAGCATCTCAACTGGTGAAAACATTTCATAATAGTCAATTATTTGATGTTTTCTAAAACCATTTTCCACTAGTCATTCCTTATAGGTGCTAACATGTCCCAAAATGTCCAGTTTCTTCTTGAATACCCATTTATAAAAAACAATCTTAACATCAATAGGAGGATCAACCAAAATCCAGAATTGGTATTGGTACATGGAATTCTTTTCAGAATTCATGGCTTCAACCCACATGGAAATGTCTATTCCATCAACTGTTTCGGTGTAGGAAAGAAGATCATCATTGCCCTCCAATAATGAGTCCCCATCCTCGGTGACAATAAAACCATATCCTTATGGTACTATTAACACTCTCATGCTCCTATGTAGTTCTTGTTTCATTGGAACAGATTGGTCTTCCACAGGGATTTGTGGAATATGTTCTTGTACCATCTCATGTGTATCTTGAGACTCCACATCATCTAAGTATATCTCTTTCCAACAATATCTTTCGGATATGTAATCCCTCTCAAGGAATATTATGTGTCTTTCCACTGTGTCATTTTTATCTGAGGGGTTGTATTGGTAATATCCCCTTGTATCCTTGTCATATCATATAAAGGTACACTTTGTGCCTCGATGTGCATGTTTTTTCCCTGCATAGGCCTTAACAAATGCTTTACTACCCTACACATGTAAGTTTGATAACATGGAATTGTGTCCACTAAATAACTAGTATGGAATAACATTTATCGATTTAGTTGGTACTTAGATTAGTATATGTGTTTCTTTTTGTAATGAATATCCTCAAAAGAATAATAAATGACTTGTATGACTCATCATTGATCTCTCCATGTCCAACAGGGTGTGGTTCCTCCTTTCACATACACCATTCCACTTAGGAATGTAAGGAGGAGTGAGTGGAGATAGAATCCCAAACACCCGTAAGGAACTAATGAAGGCCTGATTAAGATACTATCCTCCTCTGTCTGATCATAGTTTCTTAATATTATTTAAAATCTATTTCTCAAAATTATTCATGTATTCTTTGAAACAATCAATTGAATTTGACTCATACATAATTAAGTTGATATATCCATATCTACTAAAATCATTAGTAAAATTTATGAATTTCAAGAAACCAACTGTTGCTTCAACTATAAATGGTCCACACAAATTTGTGTGAAATATTTATAAAATCTCATTATCCCTTTATCCATTAACACTAAATGGTTCTTTGGTCATTTATCATTGTAGACAGAATTGACATACACTATGTGGATTTAGTTTGAAAGAATATAAATGCCCATCTTGATGTAATTTTGTCAAAACGTTTCTCATTGACACGACTTATCCGATGATTCCAGAGTAGGGTGTGGTATGAGTCATGTGAATTAAATTTTTTAACAATTTCCATTTCCAGGAATGTGTAGTCTAACACAAAGTTGATGTTATATAAATGTTCCATACCAAAACAATTGCTATATTTATAATAGTAGAAACATTAATTTCTAAACATGAATATGAATACCATAATATCTAATCTGGGTATTGAAATAATGTTTTTGATTACATAGAATAAATAATTACATCCATTTAATTCCAAGACCATCCCATTATGCATTGTGAGGTCGTATTCTTTGAGAGCTATAGCAGCAAGTCTGGCTCCATTGGCTTATTGCAGATCCACATCACCTCGGTCAATCTATATGAATCTACATAGTTCCTATATTTGGATAATGTTGTGATCACCCCAAGAAGTATCTAATACCGAATTAATATATATAAATATATTTCATTCGATATAAACGCACCTGAAGATTCCCCTTGCTTCCTTGGCTTGGTGCAGTTTTTCATCTTCTGGCCATTCTTGCCTCATGGTAATCAAATAGCCCAACGTTCTCTTGCCTCCAATTTGATCTTCCATTTCTTGGAAGTCTATGAATAAGCATTGGTCTTAGTGGTATTTTCATTCCTTTTAATTTTATTCAACAGAAACACATAAGTCTTTTCACTATATGTATCATTGTCCACATGGTGAATGAGGATAAGAAGATCATATAGATACTTCTCAATGTTGTTCATGTTGAAGTTTACAACAATGTTAGAGATTCTCTGTGGGGGAGTGATGTAGGAATGAGATCTGTACCCAATTATTCGGGGAGTTTAAACCCTAGAACCTCCAATTAATCTATGTTGCCAATGAGATTGAGTACATGAGGCACAGTTGAGGAACCCTATCCAAGCATGATCTGAAATTAAGCCTTGGAGATCTCAAACCTTTACTGTCTTGATCACTCCTACTATAGTCCACATAGGTGCTTGATCATGCTATAAGCATCCATGTATTCATGATAATTGTTGAGCTCACTAGACATTGATGAGAAAATAAAACATTGAAAGTCGAGTTCATCATTCAAATGTTGATCATAAACCAAGAAATCTTCATCACTCACCCCTTGGGAAGTAGAATCAGGAAGTGAGGACTCCAACACATAATACATTCATTCATGGTGTAGGATATTGCGAAGGCACCTAAACCATTATTGAATGTTACTTCCAGCTATGATATTTTCGTTATCCTTAATTTATAGCATAGTAAATGTGGATGACTAGTTTTTAATATTGATTCTATAATGAAAAATAGATGCTTTAGCAGTTACTTTTGATTAGAATTTATGAAAATTAATAAATGAATTTATTTATTGTCCCACTAATTGATCGTGTTCCATCATCCCCCACCATTATACTTTGAATGCCTATTTGTTATGACATTCTAGTCTGAAGGATACATATTCCCAATCGCAAAACAACAGAAATAGTTGGTCAATCTATTTCATGGTATTTAGATAGGAAGGTCTTTTCCAACTAGGAGCTTATAGTTTCTTGATATTTTGAGTGTACTACCCAATCATAATATCCTGACTTGGATTTCCTCAAAAAATGACTCCACTTTCGAAAAATTCTATCACATGCTACTCCTCTTGATGTAAAATATTTATGTATACCCGAAACATTCATAAGAGATTCATTTATAAAAGTATGTGACAAAAAAAACGGTTCGCGAAACACATATTTTTATTGGGACTTTACCTTAATCAAGTAATGGAATGGTTGGTCAGACTTAATATGGTATTTGTGGGTTTTCAATCCTTTATGTGTAGTTTCACATTATCACAAGCTTTTCAATATTAAGTTATGCTTTATTATGTTATTAACCATGTTATGATAATGTTTACACATAGTCCAGTTTTTATTTTATTCAATCTTTGCAAGAGTATTTATTTCATTAACAATGTGATCATGAAAAGATGTACATAATAAATAAACCATGCAATTAGATAGAAATAAAATAAGATTTCATGATCATGAGATTATAATGGTTATATTATTTGGCAGTTTTTATAATCAAACCCTGGCATTGGGAAAAACATCTTGAACCTAATGGTTCGTGTTTTCATACTCCTACATTTCCACCTTTGTATCTTCTTTGGTTGGTTTCTCCACGGCAACATATTTTGAACCATCTCCTCTAGATAAAGAGATCATCTATTACATGGGGTTTACATTTAAGAAACCATGGGCACGTAGGCCCTACATTTTAGTACTCAAATTATTTTAATTGTTATTTTATTCTAGATATGTCACACTTGAATTCAATTTATTATGATCTTATAAATAAATAATTCTTTATCATAAATTCCATTCCGAATATTCTTTAGATTCGTATCATCCATATTATACGTATGAGTCTTTGTAAATTAGAGGAAACCAGTTGATATTACATTTTAGGAAAGTACACAACGTGTAGACTATATTACACGGCGTGTATTTGTTTTCACCATTTATCCAAATTACAGGACTGGGGCTTTGGATTGTTTTCTGTACTTTGAAAATTTTGGTGTACACTGTGTGTAAATTAATCTAACAAGGCCATTAATTCCTTGTTAATTGGTTACCAGCCTAAAAATCTATTGTACGTGGTTTCACAGCTTCTCCTTGTACACAGATTCACATGGGTCAGATCGGACTACATGGCGTGTTGATTCAACATACATGCCGTGTGTTCCAGTTTCCATGCATAGTTCAGTTCTAGTCAACAAGTTGTATTAAAAATCGGAGTTATGCTCAATTCCCATAGCATGGATTGGTGGAACAGAACTATTTCATTGAACATAAGTGTATATTTCACTAGACGCCATGTATTCATGTGTTGTATATACTGAATGTGCAGCTCCTCTGGTTGAATTCATCATTTTTATTTTAATCAAAATTAAAATCAAAAGTTTGTTTCTAGGATGTTAATTGAGAAATGAAGTAGGATAAATAGATATCATTCATTCAAGTTTATAGAATGATTTATCTTGAATTAAATGAATTCTAAATTCGTAAATTATAAATGAAAATTAAATAACTATAATCCATGTAGTGACCCCTATGATACCACTTGAAGGTCATGGGTGCAACAAAATTTCATGGGTGGATGTGCACACATGACGTTTGTTCATTAGCAATGATCAATCCTGGATCAATATGATGATAAATTCTAGAGTCCACTGATCGAATCACAGAAATATACAATGAAGAAGAATTTTCACAGAATCACGAAGGAGGATCATCACATGATTATTATAATTAATTTAATTAATTGACAATAAGAACATTTTATGGCGTTATTTATTCATTGATAATTCTTATCATGTTATGATGTGATTCGACATTGGGTTTCAGATGCCATGTGTAGACTTCCTCTATTTGTGATCCACATGTGCACATCGTATCTATGAACATCACCAATAGAATCTCATGGTGCTTGCGTGTAGAAGCCTTTCTTTATGTAGTCCTCCTTAGATCGCCTTGATCTGTTAGAGCATGATCGCTCTCAGTCTTAAGAGAATTCATTGAGGAAGTTGTTCTTTCAGCCTGAAAAGAATTATTCATAATTCTTTTGCACAACGATAAGGGAAAAGTGTTCTGTTGTGAGGATATTTATAATAGTGTTGGAGGTTATAGAGTTATGACAATAAATAAATGTGTTACAAATTTTATTTATTTAATTAACTCTTATAGAAAATACGCATCATGAATAATTAATTTCTTGACATGCACCCACATTGATTATAATTTTTATCATTTAATAAAATGATATTACATCATCAAAATACAGACTGAAAAAACTACATGGTGCGTAATCATTAATACACAGCGTCTCCACATTTTTCATTTCCTTCCCAAAATGAAAACTACACAGTATGTACATTCAATGTAGATGGAGGGTATATCAGGTTTATATTTTATTCTTCCTCCAACATTAAAATAATTTATTCTTCCTTGAATAAATATTAAACCAAATGTGGTAATAATCATTATTCTACTTGAGATGCTTGGATAAACTTACAGTGGGATTCTCTTGGGATATTTCATAGTGGCATTATGCGGGCATGCCTAAAGTCCAAGATTACTTTCTAGAAATGGTTCAAGGAACCCAATATTACAAAGTTGACTACACATTAATGTGTATCCTTATAGGAACACATACCGTCTAATTTAATCCCTTTGTATAAATATTTCTTCAAGAAGATTTCAGGGAAGTGTTATAAACCTATATGCTTGATCAGTCATTCTATGAATTCTGGAAATAAACATGGTGTGACACCATGACCATGGAATTTTGAAGAAACTTCTATTTCAATGAAAGCGACTGAGATATCTACTTCCATAAAAATAGATGGGACATATCCTTTCTTGACTTATCCATTAACAACATTTCATTCATGACACACCGATGTACCCTACTTCCTGCTAACTGTCTTCATGACGGTTTTCATCAGAAAATCTTTATGCGAGAGTCATGAAAAGATATAATGATAATCATCCAATCTGAGGACTATTAGACCCACTCGTAGAAAGTAATGTCTGATGACACCAAGTCACGTGGAATTACTAGTAGTGGGACTATTCTCATAATCTCCCATCATGGAGATTACCATGTGCGAACTCCATGAGATCGAGTCTCATCTTATAATGAGAACTCACACGTGATAGTATGTGTACTATGTGTCCTATCATAGTATTCCATCCAACCATAGAACATTATGTAAAAGTATTTTTATAGTATTTCAAGGTTCTCATCATAGATGGGATCTGCCATGATCTTATTAATGCAACAAATATTCAAGGACACTATTATATTATAGTGATGTGGAATAATGAACAATATATAATAAGTTTACTTTCATTTAATCAAAGTATAAACAGTTGGTTCTTAGGACACCAACTCTATCATCAACATTATAAACAAAGAAAATAATGATGATCTAGGTATTATTTTATTTATAAAATTAATTAAATTATTTATAAACATGATGTGCAAGATTAAAATTATAGTTTTGATTCGTCCTCCTACTTTATATAAATCATTGTATCTATTCGATGGAGACTATCCTTCATCATCAAATTTTTCACAGAGTAATCCTTGATCATGATAAAAATCAATGATGCTTGCTAGCCCAACCACGCTTCTACACCAGTTGAAACATTTAATTGGTATCATAGCTGCTACATTATATATTTTAATTATTTAAAACCTTTTCTGGTGATTTGCGCTTTAATAATCTAGTTTTTTCAATTTATGTTAATAATTTGGAAAATCTAAATCTCTATATATTTTCCTCTTTCATTTATATTTCACCATATCAAAGAAATATATTATTTTAATATCGATCAAACTAAAACAGTGGATCTCAAACATACGTTCCAAATGTTCTTGACCACACATAACTAGAAAACAAGACATGTATTCAGTACTACACACTGTGTAGTCATGGTTCAATGCCCCAGGTCTGGCCTGGGACACCAAGCTGTGTCATTGGAGTTTTTTATGACTCTATGTGTTGAGAAAGAATAGGTGGAACGATGTTTATAGATTACACGCCATGTGGCCCACTGTACACGATGTGTAGTCCCTTCAGGTTAGGGTTGGACCATGTACCCCATACACGACATGTCCAATTATAGACTATGTTATGAGGAACTACATGGAGTTTTGCCCATTGGACATGTTGTGTACTCCGAAGATTTCTAATGTACACTCAAAAGACGTTTCCCTAGGCGTGTAGTTCAGATGGATGGTGAAATATAGTTCACACCTTGTATTTTGAACTACACTCTGTGTACTCATCTGAATTAAAAAGATTTATTAAATTTTAGTATTATATTATACAGACATTTAAGACATTTACCATCACGCAGGATAAAATATGAGGCTAAACACTTGATAGGTGTTATATATATGTTTGTTTAATTTATCATATTTGTAATGTTTATTTTTAGTCACTCTATAGTTATGAATAGAAATTCATAGTGATTCCTCCAAAGTACATGTTACGTACAAAGATAAATTTAAATGAAAATATTTGGTTAATATAAATATGGATGATAATCTTAATAAAATTCTGAAAATGGTTTTTGAAAAAAGGATTTAATAATTAATGATGACAATTAACTTATTCGATCGTGATTTATCTTAAAAAATAATGATTAAAAAATTTAAATCTATTTTTATTTATTAATAAATATCATTTCATGTATGGATGATCATGAACTTTACCATGACCTTTGTATAATGATGGTATCTCTTAATTTATTTCATTTAATTAATTTTATTTTCATGTAAGCCTTCTACTCAATAATATGTAGGGCCTACGTACCCAATGATTCTTTTATGTGAAACTCTATTTTAACAATCAAGTTTTCATGTGAGTTAATAAAGGAATTTGTAATGTATGGAACTCCCAAGGTAGTGGAGACAGTTCAAGATGGAATTGAGATGATTCCAATCACTGGAGATACAGAGGTGGACATGTGGAAATCTGTAAACATGGTCCCAAAAGGTTCAAGACGTTTTCCCCTAGGTAAGGGTTAGTTTATCAAATTCATGATAAACAAAACATTGGAAAAGCTCATGATCATTCCCTTTACATTATTTTATATCTATCAGTATTATAGATTATCAATATGGATGTGTTGTCACGATCACATAATTAATGAAATAAACAAGCCTTTAATATAGATGTAAAATAAACTATTCTTATGCCTAAATATTATCAAGAAACAGTTAATCACTTAAGTAAATTCTAAATAATAATGACATGCATGTGATAATGATAATAATTAATTCACACATACGTGATAAAAATATATCAAATAAAATATTACGCCCGACCATGACTTCTGTTACTTGATTAAGGGAAAACTCAATAAAACTATTTGTTTGACCAACTATTGTTGGCACATTATAATTTATATAGGAATACCTTATGAATGGTTTCAGGATGACTTAACAATATTACATCATGTTGAGTAGCCCTTTGTAGAATTTTGGTAATATTGGAGGTAATATTTGATAAATCCATAGTCATGATTTCACAATTGGGGAGTCCACTCAATAGATCAAGTAGTATTAAACCCATAGTTGCCGAATACATGCTGAACTAAATACCTTCTAATAGCTTGACCAACCCTTGTTTGGGTCCTGAGAAGTGGAATATGGATAATTTACAGTATAATATCAATGAAGTTAGGCATTATTAGTTTAATGGTGTGGGCCATTGGGACATGATAAAATTTTGCGAGACTTAATAAAATTTATTATTTCTCATAAAATGAAATCATGAAAGTACTAAAGATCTGGTTTTATTATTGGAGAACAAAAACTAAAATCTTGTCAACAACACAATCTCTATGATCAATTTTAGATAATGACAACGTCATCAACGGTAGTAAATCCCACGAATTGTTTAGTTGCCTTCAGGTTATACTACACCTTCAATTGAATCCTTTCATGTTGGAGTCAGCATTACCTAATCTTCCATCAAAAGAGGAGAGTGATGATGATTTACTCATCTATGAGAAAAATAAGAACAACACGGTTGATGTTCAATGTTTGATGTTATCAGCAATGTGTATTGATCATATTAAGTCTCATGAATACATGGATTCTTATTTCATTATTAAACACCTATGTCATATTTACTAGTATAGGGAATGAAGGGAAAGGTTTGAGATCACTAAGCCACTCTTTTAGAGTAATATTGAAGAAGGTTCCCCAGCTGGGCATCATGTTTTCATAATCATTGGTGACATTGTTCCCCTAGAGGTTCTAGGTTTTATAAACCACAGGTAACTAGGCAGTGATCTCATTCATGTATCACATCCAAAGATCATCTCTAACATTATTGTCAATATCAATATCAACAATATAAAGAAGTCTCTATATGATCATCTTATCCACATTCACCCTGTGGGTAGAGATAACAAGTGCACAAATTCTTCTGTCCTATTGGTGAATTCGACGAATGTGAATTCCATGTTCTTTAAGAACAAATCATTTTCACAAATTTCCATGAAAATAAATATCAATGGGGATGCAAGGGATACATCAGGTGAATTTGTTATCGAATTAAATATATCTATATCTAATAATAGGGCTTTAGATATATCTTTTGGTGATCACATATGTATCCAAATAAATAAACCAAGTAGATTCATGGAGATTAAACAAGGGGATATAGATCCATGAGTATCAAAAAAATCCAGACTTCTGACTGAAGTAGTTAGGGACTACAACCTCAAGTTTCCAACTGGGATCCTGATGGTGTTAATGTGTTGTTATTATATTCCATTAGTTAAAAAACATTATTTATGTATCCAAATTAGATAAAGATTGATTTTTTAGGTTTGGAAATTAATGTTTCTTCTTTTAAAAAGATAGCATCTGTTTTGATATGGAGAATTTATACAACGGTCATTATGTGATGTACTACACAAACAATGTAATGGAAATCGATAACAAAGATACTTCACCTGAAACATACCGCACCCAACATTGGCTTCACTATATAGGTCTTGTTAATTAGAAACACTAGACAATGTTACATCAAGATGGATATTTATAATCGTTCAATCAAAAACCTCTTGGTGTATGTCATGCATTTTTACAAGGAAAATGGAAAAATTCCCAATTTAGTGGGAATTGTAAAAGGGATAAAGAAATTCTTGAATTGGATCATACCAATCACTGTGGACAAGATACTATTGAAGAAAGGAGAGGGTAGTCATACTTCATAATATTTACTAATTATTTTAGTAGATATGGATATATATACATAATGAGGTATATGTAAGATTCTTTTGATAAGTTCAAACAGTACAACAATGATTTTCAGAACCATATTTGTAAGAAGACTGAGAATCATCACTCAAATCAATGTGGGGAATATCTCAATCATGACTTAATGATTTCTTATGGAATTTTTGGATCCTATACCTACTCATTCTTCCATTGATGCCCCAGTGTAATGGAGGGAGATAATGGAGGATAATCACCCTATTGTAAATATTATGATCAATTATGAGGCATGTGAGTTTCCTGTTATACTTTTGGGGATATGAATTACAAATAGTGGTGGACGTAATAAACCAATTATTAACTAAATCGATTAATAGTTTTCCATAAGAGTTCAGGAGTGGAAAAAAATCTATATTATCGAATTTACATGTGTAGGGAAGTGATTTAATTGTTAAGGCTTATTATAGTAACAAACTTGCACCCCAAGGCACAAAGTGTACGTTTATAAGATGCACCAGGAAAACAAGGGGATATTACCTATAAAACCCCTCAGTTAAAATTTTTATAGTGGAGTGAAACACCATATTCCCTAAGAGGGAGAACATATCTAAAAGAGATTGTGGGAGAGAGATATACATGATGATGTTGAGGCTCATGGTACACAAGAGTTGGTACATTAATAGATTCAATAAATACCCATAGAAGAAATAATTGTTTCAAAGACACATGATTCACATATAAGTACAAGAGAGTTTAATGAACCAAATCATTACGGTTTAATAGTTAAAGTGGATGTTGACTCATTATTTGTTGATATTAATGATCGTATAACCAATAATGAAGTAGTAAGAGGAACATATATTTCCATGTGGCAAGAAGACATGAATTATAAAATGGATTCAATGAACCGAAACGAAGTCTGGATTTTGGTAGATCCTCCAGTTGATGTAAATCCTATTGGATACAAATGGGTTTTCAAAAAGAAATTATACATGGAAAGAATATCAGTACCTATAATGCATGACTGGATGGAAAAGGGTTCAAAAGACATTAAGGCATTAAATAAGAATAAATAATTTCCCAAGTTACATTGTTGAAATCCATCAAAATTATATTTTATATTACTGCTTAAAATGATTATGTGATTTGGGAAATGGATTTCAAAAAAACCTTCTTTTATAAGATCATTCAAGAATATGTCTACATGACACAACCTAAAGGGTTTATGACAGGAAAGGACATTAATAAAATATGAAATTTGTAGATATCCATATACGTATTAAAGAAAGAATCCATGTCATGGAACATTCATTCTGATGAAGCCATAATGAAATTTGCTTTACCCAGATCAAATGTGAGCCTTGTCTCTACAAATTTTTTAGAGGGAGTGTAGTCTTTTTATTAATTTTAAATGTTCATGCCATATTAAATATTGGAAATGAGATACCAGTCATATATAATATTAATGCATGGTTGCATCAATGATTATCCCTGAAGGAATTATGTGAGGCATCATATATTCTTAGGATCCAGATTCAACATGATAGATCCAATATATTTTTGGGCATATTTCATAATACATAAATTGATAATATACATATGTGATTCATTTTGGAATAATCCAAGAGGGGATTGTTGATAGCATCACATTGAATTAATCCTTCTAATAAAATATTTCCACATACACATCAAGAACGAACAATAATGGAGTGGTCTCCATATGCATTAATGATAGGGTCAGTCATGTATTTCATGCTATGTATTATGATGGATGACACCTACAAATTGAGTGAGGTTGGAAGATATCAAGTTGACCCAGGTGACCTCCATTGGATGGCAGACCAGACTATCCTAAATATCATAATTGTACTAAGGATATGTTCCTAGTTTATGATGGGGATAAGTACCTATTCCTCTGAGGATATGCAGATGATAGCTTCCAAAATAATCCAAATGACATGATGCTAAAAATGGGATACATCTTCACTTTTAATGGAGGTGTAGTGAGCTGGAAGAGCTCAAAGAAGAGTTTGGTCGCGGACTCTATAGTAGAGTTTGAGTATATCGAAACTTCTAAGGCAGGTAAATATGTTGTTTTGATACAGAGATTCATCCAGTTGATGGATGTGATACCTTAGAGTAAATATTCAACCACATTGTATTGTGATAATACTGTACTGGTGGCTCTCGCAAAAGAGACATGGCCAAATGAGTAGACAATGCACGTACATTTGATGTATCATCTCTTGATGGATTTTTCCTTGGGAGATTTTGTGACAGTGAGTAGTATTGTAATGGCTAGGAAATTACACGTAATTTTTTTAATTAAATTTAATTATTAGACGTCTGAAAAAATGAATGGCATGCAATTCCGAGGCCTGGATTACCTAGAATGATCCATCGAAAAAGTGTAAATAATTAAATATTGTGCCTGCACTGTTTTCCTAAAAATGTGGAATAACACATAAATGGGTCCCCAAATCATAAGTCTGATGGTACCATTGTGTTCAGTATGGTGGGTTTACATTATGTGTGGCTTTTGTTGAGTCGACACAATCCTCAAATAAGAAAACCCAAAAATGACATAACTGTATATAATATAATTAAATGAAATTATTTTATTTTTCAAATGCATAACACTCATGAATGGTGACTCATATTAAAAATATGAAAACACAACTCAACATGTGTGGGTATACATTCCATTGGTTGATTCTATCCAAGGAAGGTGCGGGCCAATAGTGGAAGTTAATATTTCTCCATAAATAAAATTAATAAGTTACAATTATTTTATTGTTTAATTCCATAAATCATACATGGTATCACTAATTTTAAATCTAAGGGTTCCATTAAGCTCATGACGGTGTGTATCCATTATGAATAGACTAACATTGACCACTGCTATTCAAGGGTGACTAATAATAATTTTTTATCTTTTTTATGGTATGTTCAGTAAACATGAAGGCGGGGATTTCTATCATTTGAGCCGGTTCTCGGATTAAAAATCATAGGGAACTGTAGAATTTACACTACCAATATTCTCTTAAGGGTAGAATAACATTGAATGTAAAGGGTCTGATGAAAATAGATGTTTGGGGAATTTAGAAAAAAATATAAAATAACACAAGATGTTTTTTTATTCTTTATTGTAACAGTTGAGTGGCACTAGCATGACCACATTGTTGTTAGAACATTAAATGGTCAGTTACTCTTAGTTGTATAACAACACCACTGGGAGAATTAATAGGTTTATTTCTATAATTAATTATTAAACCTGTTTTAATGTATGGTTTTTTATCTTATTTTTTTATTTAAATGAAGCTCGGGCATGGGTTTTTGGCACTCAAGAGTGGAACCTCAAACAATGTTTTGGGGAATATTCCCCCAACATAGAACCATGCATTGTCAATCGTTGAAGGATTCAATGATTATCTCCAAAGGACGTGATCCTTCTCTTTCATTTGCAACACCCTCAGACGGTTTCACTCCTTCTTCATCCACATCGACTTCTAATGAGCTTGCGGTAGGAGGTTTTGTGCTTACATCATTCCTTTTTCCCCATTCTTGAATATTATTAAAAATGTGGATCAACCACCAATGGGTTGATCGGAATTTCATTCATTAATTTGGGAGGTTAATGAGAAGTTTCATAATGGGTGTTTTATGATTAAATAATACTCCCAATGTTATAAATATACCTTGGAGGGTGCGGGATGAATGATCAATGCTCATGCCATCTTCCGTTCTTGGATAGGTTGGGTTTCATCATGGCCAACCGAGCAATAATGTGACAAGAATAAATTGGGAGCCATGCGGAGATGGAAGCATCCTGGGTGGCCCATAGGCACAGTCTAGAGAAGAAACATACCTACAGAGCTTCAGCAGAGTCTCGCAGAAGCTTTACTTGGGCGGCAGCGCCAGCGACCTGTGAAGGCGGTGGCCGACACTAACCAGCTGTGAAGAAGAGGTAATGCCCGAATGAGAAACAGAAGACATGGGATGTTGGTCGACGCATGCCCCATATATAATGGGGGATTTTCATGGATGCTCCTCACAGATTTGGGCCACGACTACGAGCCACATTCGATGGAATGGGAGACCGACCTTCACTAGCTACGTTGTCAACATGCTACATGACGCAACATCACATCACCAAGTTAGGTCACTACTTCAAGTCATGGTGAAGGGTTTACATGATCCACGTAGGTCCTATGGGTGACCGGTCAGAGAGGGTAGACCATGTTGTGTGGTTTCATCCGTTGTCGGCACTATATAAATCCAAACGGCTCAGCTGTTCAAGAAGGGGAGCAGACCCCAATGCCTAGACATCAGGTCAGGTGGTTCCATGTCCTGAAGGACCATGACCAACCATGTGGGATGGGACTAACCCACATCCCAGCAGGTTGGACCAGGCGCAACCAAAATGGGTCGAACCGGAAACAAAGCCACTTCGACCCAGTTACGCATAAATGAACATACCTACAAAATAGAACATCTTTTTGATGAACCGTATGTGGCTCCAAAACCTTTTGTAATGGAATAAATTTTTCAATACACCAATTTGGATTTTATTATAGTAGTAGAAGAACTGGGATGGATCAACCACGAATATAACTGGGCCCTCAACACTAAAATGATTGTAACTCACAAAGAAGGTGTCTCAAGTACTCACCATATGTTGTGTTCAAACCCTTCTGACAAGGAGGTTAACGGTGTTACTTCTTATTGTTACATCGTGCCTATTGACATTTGACTTATGTCTTGAAAACCTTATCCTCCCAGGATCAATAATGCTTTGCGTGGGAATCTATTGGCTGGAGGAAATGTGATTAATGAATAGTGATAATGTGTTGATCTGCAGTGAGATATCCTCTCTAAATCAACACTGGGAGATCCTGAGTGGATGAGAACTATGTGATCCTGTTTGGATCAGGACCGTAGGATACTTTCTGGATCAACACAATGTGATTTTGTGAGGATCATTACCATGTGATCTTATGTGGTTTATTACTAAGAAATCTTTTGTGGGATAACACCATGTGATACTGTGTGTCTCAGTACCGATCCATACACTATTGGTAAATAATAGATCCTCATGACATAATTAGATGTTCTATAATTTTGACTAAACATATGTACTTCTATACCTAATTTAAACTAGGTTTGAGATGTCTTTTTATTTTTGCTTTGTGATTGAGATCATTCATTGTTGTTTTTTCCATTTGTTAATTCTGAGGTACCATAGGGTGTCTCAGGGTCCCTACTGGGTATTTCTATACTCATCCCTATAAGTTCTATGTCCACACCATTTTGTGTATTCTATTGATGACAGGATGTTTTAAAGGAGTTTGATGATCTAGTACTGAACGATGTGCAGAGGGGACCAATTTGTGTGGAGAGCCACAGTGATGGGATGAACATGCCGATCAGGTAAGATCCTTGGAGGACGACCTCATGATATTTTTTTATTCCCTAAGACTGTATTTCCATTTCATTTGGGGTTTTATTCTCTCCCCTTTACACCAACAATACCTTTTACGATATATGGTGGTTTTTATTTGAGGTTCTCCTTTATTCTTTTTTTTTGTTTTACTTGGGTGCAGTGTACCATGTCAATGTGTGTACTGGTTGTGAGGCAATGCCTTCCCTTTTTAGGGAAATGCCTTTTCGGTGCTAGTTTCCTACACTTGTCCTATGGAAGGAGGTATGGGTTGTCATGAAATGAACCCAAATGGATGGTCTGTGACACGTATTTCCGAGAATACAACATAAAAGTCCCCTTGAAAAATGCCTTAACACAGTAGAAACATGATCACTATGTGAGGTCTATAAGACTGAATGTCGTTGGAAATTGGAATTAGTCCAAATGAGAGATTTTAAGAGTTGGTTTCTTATAACCAACTGGTTATTCAATTATTACACAGATACATAATTTATTAAAATAATAAACATTTATTAAACATTTTTAATTTTTATTCTCGACTATGATATAATAATGTCCAAGAGTATTTTTTGCATTAATAAGGTCGTGGTAGTTCCCTGATATGATGATAACCATAAAATGAAAAATAAATGTTCTTAATTATAGTTCTATGGATGGATGACATACTATGAAGGGACACATAGCATGAGGGTCATAAATTGTGAGTACCTGTAAGAAGATGAGACATCCTCTCATTATGTTTTCATTTGGTAATCTCCCAGATAAGAGATTATGAAAATAAACCCTCCAGTTGGAATTCCTATTTTTTTCGTCAGATATTTGTATCTCTGAAGGTTTGTAATGATATATAGAGTTAAATATTATCATTAATCCATGTCATGACTCACACACATTGATTTATAGATGAAAACTATCATGTAGACAGTTGGAGGGAAGTATTGTAAGTTGAGTGTGCCATGAGTGGCATGCAATTAATGTATACGTCGAGGAAGGATTTTTCCTTTTGTTTATGGATATTTATATATCATCCCTTTGATTTAAATAGTACTTTTTTGGGAAATTACATTGCCATGTGGTAATGATGAGTTTATATTAGGTGGTCAAATAACGGCCTTCCAAACACAAAATTTTATGACACTATCATGAAACCTTCTTGATCAGATATTGTGACAAAGGGATTATATTACACAGTGAGCATTAATATGTGAATGTCATTGTTATGACTATGTTTTTCTCTTGGGTTACATGACACGTTTCTAGAGAGTACTCGTGGAGATTAGGAAAGCCCACCTAATGCCCACAAGAATGAATCCTAGAGAGTCAAACAATAAGTGTTTATGGGGGTCTCAGTTAAATTCTATTTAAATTTAATTAATAAATATTATTCTCAATACAATGTGATAATTTTTTTATGTTAAAATGATTGCATAAATTAAATAAATATTTATTCCCCATATTGTGGGTAAAATATATTTATTTATGTTATTGAATATTTAATAATTTTTTACAGTTTGAAAATAAAATATTTATTTAAGTTAATAAATAAATTATTTATTTATTTGTGTGTTCAATAAATGGAATTAGAGTTCCAGAGGACCAAGGCTAGGTTGGTAGTAAAATAATAATTTTCATGATAGTGAATTATAATTTAACTAGTTGACATGAATTAAAATAATAATAACACTGCTATTATTTTTTGATGTAGAATTTTAGTTATTCCATTTTGTTCTAGTTGAAACACCATAAATAATAATAAGGTATTGTTATGGAAATCATGAGTTTTCATTATGTTTCGTAATTTATATAATTTCCGGTACATAATTTAATATTGTAACTGATGCCTCATGTCAATAAATAGACATGTACGTCTATTATTTCATGTACCGAACCACACACCCAGTAAATTTAGAACTATTGAGCTAATAAATTTCCCTGTAAATTTATCATCCCACCCTTCTCATCAGAGTGATATGTTCTTGGAGGCTAAAGAACAAGTGATCAGGAATGACTGATAGAAGACACTTGCTTCTCCGCTCTAGAAATGGGAGAACGAGTGGGGTCGATCTGAGGACATTGAAGCACGTGTACATCACCAATAGAGAGATTCTTGTTTGGAAACTTGAAATCTCAACATGATAATTTGGAATTTTCATTATAGAAGAAATAAATCCTCAACGAAGAAAATACCCAAGATCCAGGTGTTATTTTCATTGTGAAATTAATAAAATTAATTACAAATATTATGTGAAATATCATCTTTATATGTTTTTATCCGCTTAAATTTTTTCAAAATCATTGATTCTATTCCATGGAGACTGGTTTTTATCATTGTATTGATCCTGGTATAATCTTTGATCATAGTGAAAATCAATGATTGTGTGTTCCCAACCATGTTTTCACTCTGCCTGGAACCTTCACCATTAATATCCCAAATACAAACAGTCCCTACCACAACCTGTCATGGTGACCCATCCATACAACCTACCAATCCCAAAATGGGGAATATTGATATGTCTATGACCTACCTCTCTCAAGAAACCTTCAATGATGACCCATCGACAATGCCTACCGACATCACCACCCTTTCATAGACAATCTGCCACTACACACCATCAATAATTCCTACCATGGTCTCTTACCTCATTCAATACCCATTCATAGACGATCTTCCATGATCCTCAATCAACAATTCATACCACATCCATTTCCTTTTCTCAGATGATTTTCCACGATGCTCCATCGACAACTCCTACTAGGCTATATGGGGAAGTTTGATATGACAGTTTCTCCCCTGTAAATCCCCTCAAATGATGATACTCATTCGGATGGAGGTGTTTGGAAATGATGATGTTGGCCCCTACCTATCATTCACCACTATCGTGGATGTAGAAAACTAACGACGAATGAATAATAGGATGAGTCCAAAATTGAAATTAATGATGAAGAATCATACAAAAAGGGGAATGTTGTGACAACTCATCCCCTTCCAATACACACCACCGGACACTGGATTTCAGATTTTGAGTTATCTAACATGAATAACCTGCTTCCAAAATTAATGTATTTTATTCACATTCTAGTTACAAAAATTAACTTATTGAAATATGGTATATTCAACAATCATGTTATAATTCATTGTATTATAAATACAATTCTTATTAATAACACTCAATTAATTTTATCAATACATTAAATTTAAATTTTCACCCATAATAAATTCCCTATTTTTTATATTCTTGTTATAATACTTTATATTATAAAACATTCAAATCTGCAGAAATAAATGAACTATCAAAATTGATCCCTTTTCTATAATATTTTTATAACATTGATAAATGTAGTAAAATTGAAAACACATTTTGTATATGGTTGCAAAAAAGATATAGTAAATAAGTTAATATTTATATATATCTGTATATATTTATTTATTTATAAATATAATATTTATATTTAAATTAGTATATATATGTAAATAATATATATATATATATATATATCTGGTTTATATAACATTTATTCATATATGTATATGGCTTCATTTGTTTGTGTTTGTATTGCGTGTCTATGTTTGTGTTCTTTGTGTATACAACATTCTTGTTGTGTTGTGTGTGTGTAGGTTTATGTGTGTTTATGGTTTGTATGTTTGTGTGTGTGTATGATTATATGTGTGTATGTAATTGTATGTGTATTTTATAGAAATGTGTATGTGTAAAAGAATGTGAATGTATATAAGAATGTGTTTGTGTGTGTGTGTGCGAATGTATTTATATGTGTATGTATGACATCACGTTTATGTACATTATATGTGCATGCATATGTGTATATAAGTATGTTTATGTGGTATGTCGGTATATAGTCATATGTATTGTTGTGTATGTATGTGCACAGACATGTATATTATTGTATGGATGTGTATGTATATGACGATTCATGTGTTTGTGTGTCCATATACATTTTCCTGTATATGTACATGTGTTTGTGTTTGTGTAGGGGGATTTTTCTATGATTTATGTGTATGAATATATGTATATGTATAGATATATATGAATGTTTGTGAATGGTTATGTAACTGTATATATTTTTATGTGAACAAACATGAATGTGTATGTTTATATGCCTATGCCAAGGATTATGTGTATGTGTATGTGTTTTCAAAAATGTGTATGGTTATATTGTGTATTTATGTGTACATGTATGTCTATAGGTTTTTTACGTGTGTACATGTATTTCTATTTATTGATTTAATATTATTAATTCGTTATTAATATCTCTCCATTTTTTTATTTTCAATAAATTAATCAGTTTTATTATATAATCATTTAATAATTTTTTTAATATATTCATTTTTTAAATTTATTTATGCATGATTAAATATGTATACATTTAATTAAATAATCATAAATTAACATTTATTAAAAATTATATATGTTAATAATGTATTTGATTTTCTATATACAATTAATAAAGTGCATACTTCAATAATTATCAATAATAATAATAATATATATTTATTTAATTGTATTCATTTTTATATGTACGATTTTCATGTAAATAATGTTTTGAATTATTTTTAAAATTTTCTGTAAAATTTTCCATTTAATTAATTCATTTTTAATATTATTTCATTATTATTTTTATCATTTTAGTTTTTAAATATTTTTCAATATTTTTGAAATTTAATCAGTTTTTAAAATGTATACATATATATTTAATAATGTTCACTATTTTCAATATTCTTTAAAATTATATGATTTATTTTTGTAAATTTTTATTTAATATGTATTTATATTATTAGTATGCTTGAAATCAATATAAATGATTCCTATATGACCATCTCTAATACACACCATTTTTCCCTAAAATTTAACACCATCGTACATCATTATTAGTACAATTTTGGTTATTGTTTAAACTAATGAAAATTATGGAGATGTGCTTCAAAATGAATTGTAATGATTAATGGGGTCACTGAAGGTTGTGGTTTTTAGTCTCGATTGGGAAACCCTTCGAGAGATGGTGACAGTTGGAAGGAGGTGTTGCTGCTGGGATCACAACATGTCTCAAGCATTAGGTTTTAGGGGATATGGCCAATGCATGAGATGGAAGGATTGAGGGTGTAGGATGGGAGAAAAATTTTAATCTCTATTGTTGTTGGAATTCCTTTTCATTGGATCCCGGAACGATGAATACGATTCTCACTTGATGATGAATGCCTCACACGGTAGCAATGTCAGCATTCTAGGTGTAATGCAATGGAATTGGATGCAAGGTCAACATGTTTTTAAAGCTCAGAGAGATTATGTTGTTCTATGATTTGTTGGAAGATTGTTGGGATCTGAAAACACATAGTAGACGGTGAGGTTGGTGGTCGGACTGTCGTCTATGACAATCCTCCATGATGTTCGGTGTGATAATAAAATTGAAAGGCGTGGTTGGGGCCTGTCGATTGTTGGTTTTAAGGGAGGCCCGACCTGTTTTGATAAAATCTATATTGGTGCATGATAATATAGGTGAATATGTACCATGTTGGTCTATGAAATATTTTTAAGGGTCTTAGGGCCAATACAAATAAAAATGGAGGTGAATATAGGTTTCATATCCCTGGGGGGGGCTATTGTGAGCCAAATGGATGGTGGGTGAGGTGTGTGTGTGTGTTTTTTTTGTATTTGTATCCTCGAGTACATTATATATATATAATTTATTTATTTTTTTATTCTTTTATTGTAAAGACCCGTAAAATTCAAGGAAAATTTTTTCTTAATTTTCTTTAGAATTTTACAAGAGCGCGGTTTCAGACGGCACCTGATTCCGAGGCCCAGAGTGCCCAGAATCAATTTCCGAAGTTTGGCTCGGGTACGTTCAGTGAACGAACGAGCGGGATTTCCTAACATTTGATCTGGTGCTCGGAATTGAAATCTGAGGGCACCGATGAACTCGCAATGCCGATATTCGCTTAAAGAGACCATTTCAGAAGTTGCGTTGGTTGCGGGTTGAAAGTTAGTTTTTGGGTTTTAGGTTTAAGTTAAATAAAATTTTGTGAAGAACAAAATTTATTTAAATTGTTAAATCCTACCAAAGGGGGTCGGAAGTGGGACCCACATCCACTTAACCTCCCTTGGGAGGATTAAGTGTGGTGGGGCCCACACGAACCCCTAAACCTTTCATATTCTCCCAACTTCCTTAACCCCTCATTAAATGACAAGAGTTATTTAATTTTGGAGTTAATCCTTTTGAATTTCAAACTTTTGAAATTCTAGTGTGTTATGTGATAATAAAATAAGATGTTGTCTTATTTTATTTTGGTTAATTGTTTGTATTCTTGAGAGGTGGATAGCTTTTCCTTCTTCTTCTTCATCTCTGACGAAAAACGCTCATCTTGACGAAGAACGCTCGAGCTCCGACGAAGAACGCTGCTCCGCTCTTCTTCGTCTTCCGTGTCAACGAGAGGGAACGCCGCTTCCTCCTCGGATTTCCTTCGTCGACATAAGAAGTTTCGCCAACGACGTATCACATCGGACGCACTACTTCGTCATCGGATTTGACGAATGACGACCACGACGCCCGACCTCCGCGACGTCGTCTTCCGCAGAACGTTGTCAAATCTTTGAACCTATACCCGAGGTAGGGGTTGTTGTTTATTGTTTAATTATTTGTATTCTTGATCGTGGATTTATCAAGTCTAACGTGTGTCTTTTGAATATTTAAAGTTGCTTTATTATTTTAACGTGTGGGGGGCCGGACCGCATGAACACGGTCGAACCCCCTCCATCGTTCTTGTTGTTTTATCTTGCGGGAGGAAGCAAGGTGGCGTGGTGCTGTCGCACCACGCGAATAATTGTATGTATATCTTGCGCGACGTCGCCATGCGCGCGCCGAGGAAGAATCATCAAGAACGCGACGCCGTCGCGCCGCGTTGAAAGAAATCAAGGCACGGCGGAGGGGCGCGGTGCCGTCAAACCGCGTCGGACGACGAACACCGCGGCCGGTTCCGGGCCGCGGCGGAAAGAGAAGACCGGCGGCCGAGCCGCCGGCGTTGGAAGTCGAAGAGGGGACCGGATTTTTCCGGTCCCGTTGGGGAAAACCGGCTGGCCAGCTGGCCGGCCGGAAGGCGTTAAACCGGGGAAAATTAATTCCCCGGCCAACGCTCAAAACCCCCCTCATTATGAGGGGGGGCGGTTTCCATGAAGGGGAGGGGGGCAGCAGCCCCCCCGGTTTTAATCCAAGCCGGCCCCCACGTGGGGGGCCGTTTTCTTGCAAAGGGCGCGGCACAAAGGCCGCGCCGCCTTCCCAATCAGCGGGGCTTTGCCCCCCACGTTCGGCCACCGTGCGGCGCCAGGCCGCCGCGGCCCCCGCGCCGCCGCGCCGCCCGAGGGGGGGGTCGGGCCGGGTCGGCCCGGACCCGGACCCCCCCTTTTCGAACCAGTTCCGGTCTTTTGGACATAACATGAGCCTCGGACCTCCGATCGACGAACCGTCTGCGGCAACACGATTCTTGGATAGAGACGGTCGTTTCGGTATATCGCACTCAAGGTTTCGGATTACTTTGTGTTCGGCTGGGTTGGTTCGTTCACGAAACCAACCGGGCCTTCGGAGCGGAAACACTCATATCTTGAGCTACGGACGTCCGATTGACGTGCCGTCAGTCGCGTTGTGTTCCTCTTAGTGAGACGGATCTTTTGGCATACTCCGCCAGAGGTTTGGACGTAGGTGGAGTACGGTCAGGTTGGTTTTCCCTTAAAAACCAACCGGGCCCCAGGGACGAAAATGTCAATAACTCTCAGACCGGGCGTCCGATCGACGCGCCGTCTGTTGCGTTGAGTTCATGTTGACGATACAGAACTTTTGGATACATCAACTCTGGTCTTGAGACAGTTGATGTATCAGCCTCTCAGCTCGTGGAGTGGACCCTCCGAACGAGATTGCTGTGTGCGGGAACCCTAGTGCTGGCTGTGACTGTTACTGTGACTACTACTGCTACGACTGCTACTGTGACTACGACGACGACAGTACAGAGATCCTGTGTGGATTCGACGACGACGACTACAGCACTCAGCGATCCTACGTGGATCAGTGCTACAGGTCCTCTGTGGGCCCGATCCTGTGTGGGTCCGATCCTGTGTGGGTCCGCGCTCAGCGGTTCTATGTGAGCCAGCGCCTACAGGTCCTGTGTGGGCCCGATCCTGTGTGGGTCATTGCCGGGGTTAGTTACCTATCGATCCTTTGTGGGTCCGACGACTTAGATGGATCAGTGATCATCTTTACCGTCCTTTGAAGAAGTATACCTGTGTGAGATGAATCCTGTTACTTTCCTGTGTGGATTGTGTTGAACAATCCTGTGTGGATTACGTTTTGCTTTCCTGTGTGGAATACGTTTACTTTCCTGTGTGGACTTAGTTGTACTTGGGCTCGGAGGTTGGAGCGTATTTGAATTGATGACTTAGGTATATGTATGGGCATATACCTAAGCAGTGTCGGTTGTTACTTCGTGATTGTACCTTTCTTCGTGGTTTATTCTTTTTGGATTTGAGAGACCTTCAGGGGTCTTAGGGTCCCTACTGAGTAGCTTATACTCACCCCTGCACGGGCTATGCACGCACTACGTTGTGTTGGTTGCAGACGACAGACAGCGTTGACCATAGCTGAGGCTTGCAGAGCGGGACGGTACCCGGAGGTGGACCACTGGGCGGGACGTGCTCGGAGCGGACGGCGGGACCCGTGGAGCAGTGGAGCTATCTGTACCCACCCTTCAGGTGGGATTTCCAGTGGACAGCTCGGTGTAGCGGCATTTACTTTTCAGTTGCTGTTTTCCCTTTCGAGTTGTACTTTACTTTCAGTTTGGGTTTGTATTCTGGCCCATTTACTTTTCCGCACATTCAGTTGTACTCTGCTTTTGTTTAGTGTTTACTTTCCACTTGCTTACTCTGTGGTGTTTGTTTACTTTTCAAAGGCAATGCCTTCCCTTTTATCGGGATTTACACCTTGGTGCCAGTCGCCAGCCCCTGGCCTATGGAAGGCAGGCTTGGGGTAGTCACGGCACGGACCCCGAGGGCAGGTCGTGACAAATTGGTATCAAAGGAGTTCGGTTCTACCGCGAACTCTGATCTTTCTATGTGAAGCAATAATGTTTAGCGTATTGAGTGTGGTTATCAGTCCAGGGAGTCCAGTGTTGGTGTGGCGGCCGACGTATCCGTACACCAGGACCCTGACTTCTGATTTCTGACTTAATGCACGAAAACATTGATTGCGTGTGTGTTTCAAAGTTTTCTTTGTGATTACTTATATCAGCTCACCAGGTATACTGTTCTGACTGTGGCGCACCTGTTTCCTTTTCAGGATGACCCCACGACGGCAGCCAGCTAGGGTTCCGAGAGTCGAGCGAGACGACAGCCCACCGAGCGACGAGGCCTCGGTGCAGGGCCCTTTGCCAGTAGTGGCACCGGTGGTAGCTTTACCCGCCGAGCCCCCGATGCTTCCAGCAGCAGGCGCTGACGATGCACGTCGCCTCAGCGCACTGCATGAGTTTCAGCGCCAGCGACCGCCCAGGTTTCGCGGGGAGACGGATCCCCAGGTGGCAGAGGACTGGCTGGAGGCAGTAGTACGAGTGTTTAGGCTAGTGAGTACACCAGTAGACCTCATGGTGATCCTCGCTACGAGCCTACTACACACAGCAGCAGGACGATGGTGGCGCCTGATGCTCCAGGTGCACGATAAGGCATCTCTTCTTTGGACGGACTTTGAGAGCCTCTTCCGCTCAGAGTTCGTCCCAGCCACCCTTCGTGCGGTGCGTATCCAGGAGCTTCTACAGCTGCGGCAGGGTAGCATGACGGTCGCACAGTACTCGGTGAGATTTACTGATCTCTCGCGCTACTCGACCGACATGGTACGGGACCCATTCTTCCGGGCCCGGACCTTCGAGTAGGGTTTGAGACACGAGATCAGGGCATCGCTGATCTCCCTCAGCATACCGACTCAGACAGGAGTACTGGAGCGGGCCCTTCTGATCGAGAGCTTCCTTGCTGAGTCTACACCAGCACAGAGACCCACCACAGGGCGGCACGTGGCAGAGTCATCTGCAGCAGGCAGTCGACGGATGACTCAGGGGTCCAGACAGACCAGACCTTCGGGCAGACGATCTCAGGGCACTAGCTCAGCAGTGCGGGTCACACAGCACGGAGCCAGTTTTACGAGAGGCAGACAGTGCTACTCGTGCGGCGGGCAGGGCCACATGGCTCGTGATTGCCCGACCCGCCGTGCCGAGGAGCAGCAGACATTTGATGGACCACCGAGGCAGAGGCAAAGGGTCGACCATGGTGGTCCGCAGGGAGGAGTAGGACGAGGCAGAGGAGCTGGACGAGCAGCCGGTGGTGGCCGACGCTTTGAGGCTCTACCACCACCACCACCAGGAGGTCCACCCCGACCACAGGGAGCTGGCGGGCAGCGACAGGCAGAGCTCCAGGCAGCAGAGTCCTACGACCACGACGCACCCGAGATGATTCGAGGTACTATCTGTGTCTACTCCACCCTTGCTGCAGTTCTTATAGACACAAGAGCGAGTCACTCTTTCATAGCCGCTGCCCTTGTTCGGAGCTCGGAGATTCCGACAGAGCCGTTGGCTCGATCCTTATGGCTAGAGACTCCTACGATAGCAGACTCGACGATTATGCACTGGTGCGGGAAGTGTGAGCTTACTCTAGGAGGCGAGAGCTTCAGCTGGGATCTTCTTGTAGCAGCGTCGAGGCCTTACGACGTCATCTTGGGCATAGATTGGCTATCTACGGTCCGTGCACAGATTGACTGTTTTAGGCGCAAGGTGCGATGTGTACGCACCGACGGGAGCAGGTTCACCTTAACCGGCGAGAAGGGAGCCTTTGCAGCACAGGATGGACTTCCGCGGAGGAGAGTACAACCCATCACTCATCAGTTGGCTAGCCTTATCCTTGGAGCAGTTGATGTGCGGAGTCCTGGTTTTCCTGTAGTGGTGGATCAGTTTGCGGACGTTTTTCCCGACGACGTTCCAGGGCTACCTCCTCGCAGAGAGGTAGACTTTTATATTGACTTGTACCCTGGGACAGCCCCGATATCCAATCCAGCATATCGGATCGCCCCCTCCGAGCTTCGAGAACTACGGATACAGTTGGAGGACATGCAGGGCAAGGGGTTCATCCGACCCAGTGTTTCACCCTGGGCTTCCCCGATTTTGTTCGCCAAGAAGGCGGACGGGAGCTTGCGACTTTGTGTTGACTATCGTCGCCTGAACCAGGTGACAGTGAGGAACAAGTATCCGCTACCGAGGATTGACGATCTCTTTGATCAGCTCAAGGGAGCACGGTGGTTCTCGAAGATAGACCTCAGGTCAGGCTATCATCAGCTCAGAGTCAGAGACGAGGATGTGCAGAAGACAGCCTTCAGATGTCGGTATGGCCACTATGTGTTCTTGGTTATGCCTTTCGGTGTAACCAATGCTCCAGCAGTGTTCATGGCTCTCATGAACAGGATATTTCAGCCATACCTCGATCGGTTTGTCGTGGTCTTCATCGACGACATTCTGATTTACTCTACGACAGAGGAGGAGCACGCCTATCACTTGCGAGTTGTACTAGAAACACTCCGAGAGCACCAGCTTTATGGTAAGCTCTCGAAGTGCCAGTTCTGGATACGTGAGGTCCACGTCTTGGGACACGTTATCTCTGAGGTGGGAGTTGCAGTGGATCCCGCGAAGATTGAGGCTGTGTTAGCTTGGGAGCCACCCAGGAGCGTGACTGAGGTTCGGAGTTTCTTGGGACTAGCTGGATACTATCGGAGATTCATTCCAGACTTCTCTAGAGTTTCGGCATCACTCACAGCTTTGACGAAGAAGGGGAAACCCTTCGTGTGGTCAGACAGATGTCAGCAGAGCTTCCAGGAGCTGAGACAGAGATTGACTAGCGCACCTATCTTGAGGTTGCCTGAGGAGGGAGTAGGGTACGTAGTCTACTGCGATGCATCAGGGACCGGACTCAGATGTGTTCTGATGCAGGAGTGGGCCGTGATCGCCTATGGATCTCGTCATTTGAGGCCACATGAGCAGAACTACGCTACCAATGACCTGGAGCTAGCAGTAGTGGTCTTCGCTCTGAAGACATGGCGACACTATCTGATGGGCGAGCGCTTTAGAGTCTTTTCTGATCATCAGAGTCTTAGGTATATCTTCTCGCAGAAGGACCTGAACCTGAGACAGCGGCGATGGATCGAGTTCCTCCAGGACTATGACTTTGAGATAGTCTATACTCCTGGAAAGGGAAACGTAGTAGCTGATGCCCTCAGCAGGAGGACGGGCATTCAGCTACTTGAGGAGGCGACAGAGCAGCTAGCCTCTTTGCAGATATCCTTCGTGGATAGAGATGGAGCAGCTTTCCTTCAGTCTGTCACAGTCACTCCTCCACTACTGCAGCGGGTCAGGGAGGCACAACGTGGGGACGCTGACTGTGAGACACAGCGTGCACAGATATCCTCGGGATATGCACCTGATGGTTTCTCCCTTGGAGAAGAGCACGACATCCTTTTTAGAGGACGTACCATGGTACCAGTCGCTTTGCGAGAGGAAGTGCTGAGAGAGTTTCACACTTCTCCTTTAGCGGAACATCCTGGAGTGGCGAAGATGTACCAGGACCTCAGACGACAGCACTGGTGGCCGGGCATGAAGAAGGCAGTAGCAGAGTTCGTTTCTCGAGGCCTTACCTGCCAGCAGGTGAAGGCAGAGCATCAGGTACCAGCAGGCTTGGTACAGCCCTTGGAGGTTCCGGAGTGGAAGTGGGACGGCATATCTATGGACTTCGTGACTGGTCTTCCACGCACTTCCAGAGGTCTCGACTCCATCTGGGTGATTGTTGACCGACTCACCATGTCGGCACACTTCTTACCCATCAGAGAGCAGGGCTCAGTGGATAGCATGGGACGTCTCTACGTTCAGGAGATTGTGCGGCTCCACGGTGTGCCATCATCTATCGTATCCGATCGAGATGCCCGCTTTACTTCCCAGCTTTGGAAGGGGATACAGGAGGCGTTCGGGACGCAGCTACGTCTGAGCACAGCCTTCCACCCTCAGACGGATGGTCAGACGGAGAGGACCATTCAGACTCTCGAGGACATGCTCCGCGCACGTGTCCTCGACTTTGGTCGTAGCTGGGAGGACCACCTACCGTTGGTGGAGTTTGCATACAACAACAGCTACCACTCCACCATCGGGATGGCACCGTACGAGGCATTGTACGGCCGACCTTGTAGATCTCCTTTGTACTGGACAGACCCTGGAGAGTCAGCACTCGTGGGACCAGAGATGGTCCAGGCCACGACATAGAAGGTCCAGGTCATCCAGGAGCGGATGAGGACAGCTCAGAGCCGGCAGAAGTCATATGCTGACAGGAGGCGGAGGCCACTAGAGTTCGAGGATGGCGACCACGTCTTCTTGCGGGTCTCACCTCGACGTGGTATTCGGAGATTTGGCCGAGGCGGCAAATTATCTCCTCGCTTCATCGGTCCCTTCCAGATTCTCAGCAGGATTGGTGAGGTGGCTTATCGCCTGGCTCTGCCACCTCAGTTGCACCAGGTGCACGACGTCTTCCACGTATCCCAGCTGAGGAGATACGTGCACGACCCGACGCACATCATTGATCATGGGGAGCTTGACGTTGACGATGGGGAGACTTTTACGGAGGTCCCGGTGGAGATAGAAGATCGACAGGAGCGGGTCCTGCGTGGGTGATCAATTTCTCTTGTGCGCATCAGATGGCAGCACGGGAATCTCCAGGAGAGCACATGGGAGCGGGAGGCTCAGATGTGTGCCCAGTACCCTCATTTGTTTCCCTAGTTTTTGATGTATCTTTACGGAAACGTAAAGCCCTGAGGTGGGAGTAATGTAAAGACCCGTAAAATTCAAGGAAAATTTTTTCTTAATTTTCTTTAGAATATTACAAGAGCGCTGTTTCAGACGGCACCTGATTCCGAGGCCCGGAGTGCCCAGAATCAATTTCTGAAGTTTGGCTCGGGTACGTTCAGTGAACGAACGAGCAGGATTTCCTAACATTCGATCTGGTGCTCGGAATTGAAATCTGAGGGCACCGATGAACTCACAACGCCGATATTCGCTTAAAGAGACCTTTTCGGAAGTTGCGTTGGTTGCGGGTTGAAAGTTAGTTTTTGGGTTTTAGGTTTAAGTTAAATAAAATTTTGTGAAGAACAAAATTTATTTAAACTTGTTAAATCCTACCAAAGGGGGTTGGAAGTGGGACCCACATCCACATAACCTCCATTGGGAGGATTAAGTGTGGTGGGGCCCACACGAACCCCTAAACCTTTCATATTCTCCCAACTTCCTTAACCCCTCATTAAATGACAAGAGTAATTTAATTTTGGAGTTAATCCTTTTGAATTTCAAACTTTTGAAATTCTAGTGTGTTATGTGATAATAAAATAAGATGTTGTCTTATTTTATTTTGGTTAATTGTTTGTCTTCTTGAGAGGTGGAGAGTTTTTCCTTCTTCTTCTTCATCTCTGACGAAGAACGCTCATCTTGACGAAGAACGCTCAAGCTCCGACGAAGAACGCCGCTCCGCTCTTCTTCGTCTTCCGTGTCAACGAGAGGGAACGCCGCTTCCTCCTCGGATACCCTTCGTCGACATATGAAGTTTCGCCAACGACGTATCACATCGGACGCACTACTTCGTCATCGGATTTGACGAACAACGACCGCGACGCCCGACCTCCGCAACGTCGTCTTCCGCGGAACGTTGTCAAATCTTCGAACCTATACCCGAGGTAGGGGTTGTTGTTTATTGTTTAATTATTTTTATTCTTGATCGTGGATTTAGCAAGTCTAACGTGTGGCTTTTGAATATTTAAAGTTGCATTATTATTTTAACGTGAGGGGGGTCGGACCGCATGAACACGGCCGAACGCCCTCCATCGTTCTTTTTGTTTTATCTTGCGGGAGGAAGCAAGGTGGCGTGGTGCCGTCGCACCACGCGAACAATTGTATGTTTATCTTGCGCGACATTGTCACGCGCGCGCCGAGGAAGAATCATCAAGAACGCGACGCCGTCACGCCGCGTTGAAAGAAATCAAGGCACGACGGAGGGGCGCGGTGCCGTCGCACCGCGCCGGACGACGAACACTGCGGCCGGTTCCGGGCCGCGGCGGAAAGAGAAGACCGGCGGCCGAGCCGCCGGCGTTGGAAGCCGAAGAGGGGACCGGATTTTTCCGGTCCCGTTGGAGAAAACCGGTCCGCCAGCTGGCCGGCAGGAAGGCGTTAAACCGGGGAAAATTAATTCCCCGGCCAACGCTCAAGACCCCCCTCATTATGAGGGGGGCGGTTTCCATGAAGGGGAGGGGGGAAGCAGCCCCCCCGGTTTTAATCCAAGCCGGCCCCCACGTGGGGGGCCGTTTTCTTGCAAAGGGCGCGGCACAAAGGCCGCGCCGCCTTCCCAATCAGCGGGGGCTTTGCCCCCCGCGTTCGGCCATCGTGCGGCGCCAGGCCGCCGCGACCCCCGCGCCGCCGCGCCGCCGTGCTGCCGGCCTGCCGGCCGGCCGGGCCGCCCCAGGGGGGGGGGGGTCGGGCCGGGTCGGCCCGGACCCGGACCCCCCCGTTTCGAACCAGTTCCGGTCTTTTGGCCATAACTTGAGCCTCAGACCTCCGATCGACGAACCGTCTGCGGAAACACGATCCTTGGATCGAGACGGTCGTTTAGGTATATCGCACTCAAGGTTTCAGATTACTTTGAGTTCGGCCGGGTTGGTTCGTTCACGAAACCAACCGGGTCTTCGGAGCGGAAACGCTCATATCTTGAGCTACGGACGTCTGATTGACGTGCCGTCAGTCGCGTTTTGTTCCTCTTAGTGAGACGGATCTTTTGGCATACTCCGCCCGAGGTTTGGACGCAGGTGGAGTATGGTCGGGTTGGTTTTGCCTTAAAAACCAACCGGGCCCCGGGGACGAAAATGTCAATAACTCTCAGACCGGGCGTCCGATCGACGCCCCGTCTGTTGCGTTGAGTTCCTGTTGACGATACGGAACTTTTGGATACATCAACTCTGGTCTTGTGACAGTTGATGTATCAGCCTCTCGGCTCGTGGAGCGGACCCTCCGAACGAGCTTTCTGTGTGCGAGAACCCTAGTGCTGGCTGCGACTGTTACTGTGACTACTACTGCTATGACTGCTACTGTGACTACGACGACGACAGTACAGAGATCCTGTGTGGATTCGACGACGACGACTACAACACTCAGCGATCCTACGTGGATCAGTGCTACAGGTCCTGTGTGGGCCCGATCCTGTGTGGGTCTTTGCGGGGGTTAGTTACCTATCGATCCTTCGTGGGTCCGACGACTTAGATGGATCAGTGATCATCTTTATCGTCCTTTGAAGAAGTATACCTGTGTGAGCTGAATCCTGTTGCTTTCCTGTGTGGATTGTGTTGAGCAATCCTGTGTGGATTACGTTTGGATTTTCTGTGTGGAATACGTTTACTTTCCTGTGTGGACTGAGTTGTACTTGGGCTCGGATGTTGGAGCGTATTTGAATTGATGACTTAGGTATATGTATGGGCATATACCTAAGTAGTGTCGGTTGTTACTTCGTGATTGTACCTTTCATCGTGGTTTATTCGTTGTGGATTTGAGAGACCTTCAGGGGTCTCGGGGTCCCTACTGAGTAGCTTATACTCACCCCGGCACGGGCTATGCCCGCACTACGTTGTGTTGGTTGCAGACGACGGACAGCGTTGACCTTAGCTGAGGCTTGCGGAGCGGGATGGTACCCGAAGGTGGACCACTGGGCGGGACATGCTCGGAGCGGACATCGGGACCCGTGGAGCAGTGGAGCTATCTGTACCCACCCTTCAGGTGGGATTTCCAGTGGACAGCTCGGTGTAGCGGCATTTACTTTTCAGTTGTTGTTTTCCCTTTCGAGTTGTACTTTACTTTCAGTTTGGGTTTGTATTCTGGCCCATTTACTTTTCCGCACATTCAGTTGTACTCTGCTTTTGTTTAGTGTTTACTTTCCGCTTGCTTACTCTGTGGTGTTTGTTTACTTTTCAAAGGAAATGCCTTCCCTTTTATCAGGATTTACGCCTTGGTGCTAGTCGCCAGCCCCTGGCCTATGGAAGGCGGGCTTGGGGTAGTCACGGCACGGACCCCGAGGGCGGGACATGACATTTATTATATGTATGTTTTTATTCATTTAATGATATCAATGGCCACTTTCTAACTAGGTAGATGAAGATCAAATACGTTACTCATAGGGCCATGCCAAGAGTCATAAAAAGTATCCTAAAGGCTTGGTGTAGCCTCATGCCTAAATATTCTTGTCTGTATCACCGGCCTACGTCATGCCTGCATCATTCCATTCGGACATCATACCAATGTCACATCATTCCTGAGTCACCACATGGGATGTAAATCCCCAAAGGGGAATGCCAGGATTCAAACCCAGGTTATTATGTGTATGTAATTGATATAATTAATATTATAGATTCACTTTTTATTTTTTTTATCTTATTCGTTTTAATTTTATTATTTTTATTATGATTTTGTTTAATGTTAATTATTAATTACTAATATTTAAATGTTTTAAATATTTTTGGAATTTATTCATTTTTAATATTTATTTATACATAACTATTTTCTAAGATTTAATTTTATAATAATGTTTTTATTTATATGATAAATTTTTATTCAATTTCATTTAGTATGATGTTATTACCAAAAAATGATTAAAATTTATATAATTAAAATAATTAAATGCATATTTTATGACTCTCTACCTTTTTAGGCGTTTATAATTAACTCATTTATTATATGAATTTACAACAACTATTGAGTATGTTTTAATATTAATAACATGTTTTTAATTTATATTATATATTCCCATTAAATTTATTTAATTATGTTGGAATATTTTTTTGAAATGTTTTAAATCAATATAATAATTTGATTTAATTGATATTTTAATATTTTCATCAAATCTTTATACGTGTTCAGAATTCATGTAAGTATTAAATGAAATTATTTTTTAATATATTTAATATTTTTTAAAAAAATCACTACGTATTCATATTAATTTTATTATATATTTATTTTTAATATTTATAGAATAATTTATATAATTAATAAAAAATAAAAAATTATTAATTTTTGATCCTATTGATTTTTTATTATTCAATTTCACGACTTTTTTAAATCATGCATTTAAGATTTTATATTGACTAAAAATGTTAAATTTCTTTATTTTATTTTGAAATAATTCAATTTTAATAATATTATCATAATATTTTATTATTTTATTTTAAATATTTTCTATCAGCTATATAATTAAAATGTGATCATAAAACTAATATATATAAGCTATATAATATTAGTTCTGATAAATATATATATTATCTAATATAATTGGAGCACTGATAAAGATAGGTTTCATCAGCGCAATATTTAGAATTGACAAAACCTTACTTCTTAAGTGGTTATTATTTTCGCACAAATATTACTCATATTTATCTGTAGTTTTTGGAAAGTGATGATAAACAATTTTTTTATATAAATTCATCAATTATGGGACTTGGTTATTTTTCACATTCAGGCTCTCTCGTGGATTTCATCCTCTTTCGCTACTCCCCATCGAACAACATGGACACATAAATCCTCTCATTACCTATTGCATTTGAGTTAATCTCATGAAACTACATGTACTTCTTATATATATTGCATCATAAACAAAATAGTTAATTATTATGAAATTCATTACCCAAGGATTTAAACATGGTTTATAAAGTTAATATATTTTATTACCATTTTTAAAAATGATTTACTCATCCACGATTATTGTTGAATGTTATCATAAGCAAGCTAGGTTGAATCACATGAGAAGTATAATAAGGTCCAATCAATAACAAGCTAATCTGTGAATCTGTTTCAATAATTAATAATAAAATTCATTCAACTATAATTTATAATTTATAATTCATTAATATATTTAAGAATTTAAGGTTCCAAAATGTGGTTACAAAAATTTCAACATAGATAAACATATGTTTATAATATTATTATTCAACTGATGAATGTTGAATAACATTCCTGGGTATCGTTAATGATCAATATCAATGATAATATCACTCCATTATTCTCCCAAACTAGGGAGTTCATATATGGGGACAAACCTTACACATTCCTTTGTGAATTGATTACTGTTGTTTTTCATAATTTAGTATATATGGAATCTAAAGAAAATATAATTCATGGGGGGACGATATACATATGATGAACACCTATTTCCCATCTATTTGTTTCCAATGATATATTTAATTTTCTCATGGGGAGCTCTTTAAAAATGCATACCTATTTTGTAACATTTCAAAAAATATAAAAAGCATCCATACAGTCTAGTAATTATTCCAAATTGGATATTTCAAATAGCTTGGGTGAGTCTGATTTTAGAAAGGATAATCTATATTGGTTCTCTATTTTTTATATGGTTAATAATCCAAATAAATATATTTAGATCCCTTTTATTTTTGGTCAATCTAAAAATTTGTTCTCTCTAGCATCTTGGACATGTTAGACAAAAAAATTGGGATGGTATAATAAGAGGGTCTCTAATCTAGTGAAGGAATAACTTATAAATTTTTTAGCTCAATCATTTCCAATTAATAATATGTATCTATTTATTCTACTTAAATTATTGTTTGAAAAAATTCACTCTCACATTTCCATGTTTCGGAGGGTTGTGAATGGTGAAGAAAAGATCATGTGTTGGATTGCGATAATCAATGTATCTCTTAACCTAGTAGTGGTATAGAATATCAATAAATGTTCATGATCATGATTTCTCTGTTGTAAAATAATTGATTGAACTTGATTCCTAACCATGGTTTCCAATGAACTCAGATCATTGTATCCAAATATTAACCCCATACGGGCTTTTGTGAGGTATCCCCTTCCAGCCCTCCCTAGATTTTTTTTGTAGATTCCTTTGGGGATCGATTGTTATTCATAAATAGGGACTCTTTTGGAGGGCCATAGATTGAGGAAAAATCAAGATCTATAGGGTCCCATTGCATGTTTATAAATGTTGGATGAATTTCAAAACCCTGGATGATTAATATATTGAGGATTACATTATTTTCTCATATTTTAATGATGATAATAACTAATGGTGTTTGGATAAACATGAAGTATGGTTTAATGAAATGAATTAGAGGGTTATTGTATGTATTCATTTTATATGATATATACATCAGGAAAACATTGTTCGAATAATGAATGATTTTGATTCTATGTGGAGAATTTTATGTATATGAAAGCCCTCAAAATACAAATAATAGAAAACGAATATATATGTAAATGCCTATGGCCCATGGGAGTCTCACCCAAGGTCGAAAAATTCTTATTGAAATATTTATTTGGAATACAATATTTAATGTTGATCCTAATAGTAATTCCTATTAAATAGTATAATTTGACGCCCTTCCACCTTAGTGAAGTAGAATCTTCCAAACATGAAAAGTTTGAAGGTTCTGTCCCAACCACGCTTCCGCTGCTCCTAGAAACATCATGTTTTATTAGAGGGGTAAAATAATAGTTTATAATTATTTAAATATTTCATTGATTATTTATGAATTTAATAATATAGATGTTTCAATTAATGTAATTCATTCTACAAATTTGAATATTGATATCTATTTCCCCTCTTTCTATCCTCATTCACCATAAAAAATGATCTTTTCATTCAATTATGATTAAAAATAGTATACATGATCTCATATGGAGGTTCCAAAAGATCATGTACCTCCAACATATGAACACATGACACATATTCTTCAGTAAATTTTGGGTACACAAGGTTCAATTCACCGGGGATGGTCCTCCAAATGAAGCGGTTTCATTGGATTTTTTGTAATCTTAATAAATCTGTGTGTAGAAGAGGATCATGTGTCGCGTAATTTCTTGATTACACGTTGTGTGGCCAATTAGACATGAAGTGTAGTCCCTTTAGGTTAGGGTGGGACCATGTAACATTTACATGTATTGTCCGGATGGATACAATGTCACGTTGAACTACAAATAATGTGGCCTACTAGAGACATTGTGTACTCCAAAGATGTCACTAGTACACTAACACACCGTTTCTTCGGGCGGGTACTTCAGTTGGATAGTGAAAACATACACATCTTTTAGTTATAAATACACTCTGTGTACTCATCCAAATTATGCATATCTATTAAAATTTATTATTATAATTTTCAGCCCCCTGAGATGTGTACCATTGTTCTAGAGTAAAGATGAAGCACAACATGTGATATGTGTTATATATATGTGTTTAATTTAAAATTTGGTTAAGGATAATTTCTACTCATTGTGTTGTTAGGAATCTAAATTCCCTGGGCTGCCTCAAAGGTAAATTTTTCGTACCAATATATTTTTAAATGAATTTATTTTTTTAAAAAATATGATTGATTGGGATATCTAGGAAATTCAGTAAAGGGTTTAAGATAAAAGGATTGATTAATTAATTCTGATAATTAATTTATTCAAGCATGATTTATCATAGAAAAGAATAATTAATTAAATGAATTATAGATTTATTTATTCATTAATATCCTTAAATGTATGTATGGAAATGTGCTTGACCAAGACCATTATATGTGGATGGTTTCTTTTAATTTATATAATTAAATTAAATTTTTTGTCTAGTGAGTATTCCAGTAATTAATATGTAGGGCATGTGTTCCCAAGATTTATTTTATGTAAAATTATTATTTTACTCCTCTTCTACATGTGAATTAACAAAGGGCATATATAATATATGGAAATCCCATGATAGTGTATGTTATTCAAGCTGGAGCAGAAACAAAACCAATCCCAAAAGATACAGAGGTTGATATGGGGAATGCAGAAAACACGAACCCAAATGGTTCGAGATGTTTCTCCCTTAGGTTAGGGTTAGTTTAACTACCGCTAGATAATCTATCCTTTAGAATAGATCAGGAACATTCAATTTATTTGATTTCTATCACTTCCATGGTTTATTATTTTGTATTTGTAGTCATGATCACATAATTAATGAATTAATCAAGCATGCAAGATAGATCTAAACCAAACCAGACTTATACATATATATTTTCAAGAAATGGTTAATCACATCAGTAAGTTCCACTTAATATTAACAATCATGTGATAATGATGATAATAGATT
Organism: Viscum album; assembly: GCA_963277665.1. Lineage (NCBI taxonomy): Eukaryota > Viridiplantae > Streptophyta > Magnoliopsida > Santalales > Viscaceae > Viscum > Viscum album. Next base: position 696,219,311 of record OY728152.1, read on the forward strand.
CAGAAATAAGAGGTAAAAATCCCTCAAATATAATATTAAATAAGATCAAGACTTTCTTTACGTGATTACAGGAAAAACTCAATAAAAATATTTGTTTGACCAACCCAGGTTAGGACACATAATTTTATACATGAAGCCCTTATAAATGTTTTCAGGTTTACCTAACAATATTATATCAACCGAAGCAACCCTTTCTATAAGTGGTGTAATATTGGAGGAACTTGTTTAGAAAATCCAAAGTCATGATTTTAGGATTGCGGAGTCCACTCAACAGATCAAGGATCTGAAATACAACCCATGGAAAATAAATTCCGATTTAAGTAACATATAATATCTTGACCAACAATTTTGGGATATATGCTAAGCAAAATATGGATCTTTTTCATTATAATGTCAGGGAAAATTGACATTCTGAGTCCAGTGGTGAGGGCCATTGGGATATGATAAAATAATTATAGACATAATAAAAATATATTATTTCTAATAAAATTTAATCAATAATATATTGATGATATTCACTATTAATTGTATAATAAAAATGAAAATCTCATACACTACACTATCTCGACGATCAATTTTGGATGAAGAAAACATCCTCATAGGCAGTGACTTCCATGAATTGTTTATACATGTTTTGGATATCCTACGACATGAATATAAGTCATATAAACTAGATTCAGTATTACCAGATCCACATACAAAAGAGTCGAGTGTTGAGGATTTTGTATTATATGAGAAACATATGTACAACACAATCAAAATTCCATGTTTGATGTTGTCATTAATGTCAGTGAGATCATGATGTTTCATGAAAATATGGATTATAATAGAATGCTCTAGCACAACCATGTTATTTACTAGTACAGATAAATAAATGAACGGTTTGAGATTTCTAAGTAACTCATTCAGAGTATGCTTAGAATAAGTTCCCCAACTGGGTTACATGTAGTCAATATAATATGATACATTCAACACCTCTAGGTTCTATTGTTTAATCATGATGAATAAATGGGAACTGATCTCAATATCGCAATACTCCCTCAGAGATTCTTTAATTTTTTTTCAATTTCAAGATGAACAACATTGAGAAATCTATATACCATATTCTTATCCTCATTTTCCTTATAGACAATGATATGAAGTGTGAAAATACTTCTCTCCTTATGGAGAATAAGAGGAAAAAGAATGTGACTTGATTTAAGCCCAAATATTCTTCACATCCTTCAATGAAATAAATGGTCAAAGGGAAGGCAATGGATGATGAGGCTATTTTTTTTGTATGTGGAATGAAGGGCCACTGGGTGAAGAATTTCACCCAGCCTAAGAGGAAAGGGGACGATTCTGGTGCATTTGTTATAGAATGAAATGTATCTGTTTCTCAAAATTTGGTATCAGATACATCATGTGGGGCTCAAATAGGTATCCAATTAAAAGAGACATGTAGATTTAGGAATATTGAAAAACTTGAGGTAGATCTACTATCATTTAACAGAGCTATACGTGCAGTTGTAGTAGTTTGGGACTACCACCTCATGTTTCCAACTGGGTTGATCTTGGGGTTAATGGGTTGTTATAATGTTCCATATGTAAATAAAAACATTATTTCAGTATAAATATTCAATATTGATTGATTTGTTTTCATTTTTTAAATGAATGTTTCTTCTTTTACCATGACAGAATTTTATTTGGTTGGGAACATTTATACAATGGTCTTTACATGTTCGATTACGTAATCCACGTAATGGAAATCAATAAAAAAGGTAATTCACACGAATCATACAACACCCAACATCAACATCACCATCTAGGTCATGTAAATGAGAAACTATTGAAAAAGATACATCACGATGGATATTTAGAAACATTTGATCTAAAACAATGTGATGCAAGTTTACAAGGAAAAATGACCAAAGCCTCATTTATGGGGAAAGGTGAAAGGACTAAAGAACATCTTGAATTGTTTCATACCGATTTGTGTGAACCATTTCTAGTTTAATCATGGGGAGTGTACTCATACTTCATAACATTTACTAATAATTTAAGTAGATATTGATATATCAACATAATGAGGAATAATTCGGACTATTTTGAAAAGTTTAAAGTATAATGAAATGAAGTTGATAACCTTCCATGTAAGAAGATTAAAAAACACAACATAGTCCAAGGTGGATAATATCTTAATCAAGACTTCATTGATTACATATGAGAGTATGTGATCGTATCCCAAATCACTAATCCATACATTCCCTAGTGGAATGGTATGAGCGAAAGGAGGAACCACATCTTATTGGACATAGTGAGATCAATGATTATTCATGAGAGACTTCCATTATCTAATTGGGGATATACGTTACAAAAAAAAGCACACATACTAATCCATGTTCCAACTAAATTGATAATTGGTATTCTATATGAGTTCTGGGGTGGAATGTAATCTATATTGTTTAATTTACATGTGCAGGGAAGCGATGCACTAGTTGAGGACTCTTCAGGTAACAAACAAGCACCCTGAGGTACAAAGTGTACCTTTATAGGATATCCCATTGAAAAAAGTGATATTACCATTACAACCCATTAGGAAAAAATGGTTCTAGTTGAAAGACACACAATATACCTTAAGATGGATATAATATCTGAAATAAATAGTGGGATCGATATAATATTCGATGATGTTGAGGCTCAAGGTAAAAAAAAGTTGGTACATGAAAGGATTCCACAAAACCCCATGGAAGAAAGAATTATTCCAGGGACACAAAAGTTTTGTAGCAGTACATGAGAAGATAGAGAAATGAAATGGTATATGATTCATGTTTTCAAGGATTGTGAATCATTATTAGTTGATAATAATGATCCTCTAATCTATAATGATGCAGTGAGTGGCACAATTGTTTCCAGGTGGTAGATAGCCATGAATTCTGAAATGGATTCCATGTACTAAAACCTAGTCTTGATTTTGTTAGTTCCTCCAGTTGATGTAAATCCTATAGGATGAAAATGGGTATTCAGTAGGAAACTGGACATGGAAGGACAAGTCAGTACATATAAGGCATGTATGGTTGCAAATTGTTCAAACAAAGACATGTCATTAACTACAATGAATCATTTTTACTGTTTGCAATGATGAAATCCATCAAAATTATATTGGATATTTCCCCTTATAATGACTATGATATTTGTAAAATCGATGTCAAAATAGCCTTCCATAATGGTAACCTTTAGGAATATGTCCACATGACACAACCTGAAGGGTTTATGACACCAATTGTTTCCAATAAGGTATGCATGTTGAATAAATACATTTATAGATTAAATAAAGCATCGAGGTCATGAAACATTCTTTTTGATTATGCTATATTGAATTAGTGTTTTATATAGAATGAATGTGAACCTTTTTTCTACAAATGGTTTTGTGGTAGTGCAATCATTTTCTTAATAGCATATGTTGAGGAAATATTAATTATTGGAAATGAGATACCAATATTTAACTCTATCATGGTATGGTTGAATCTATCATTCTCCATTACAGACATGAGTCAGGCAACATATATTCTTCCGATCAAGATACGTTGTGATAGATCTAATAGATTTTTGGGCCTTAGTCAAAGTACATAGACTGATAAAATACTGAAGAGATTCAGTATGAAAAAAAATCCAAGAGGGGATTGTTTCAAGAATCACATGGAATCCATCATTCCACGAAAATGTGTTCTCAGACATATTATGAAATAAATGTAATGTCAAGGACTCCATACACATCAATGTCAAGGTAAGTCATGTATTCCATACTATCTACTAGGCTTGTTATCACCTTTTAATTTAGTGTGGTAGGCAGATATTAAGCTGACCTAGGTGACTTCCATTGGATGAAAGTCAAGAATATCCTAAAGTAACTGAGGTGTACTAAAGATATGTTGCTGGTTTACGGAGGAGATGAGAGAATAGTCATCAGAGGATTTGCAAATGCTAGTTTCTAGAATGATGAAAATGACATGATGTTTCAAATAAGATACATATTCTATTTGGATAGATGTGAAGTGAGACAAATGAGCTCAAAGAAGAGTGTATACATAGATTCTATAGTCGAGTTTGAGTATATCACAGCTTCTGGGGCAGCTAAATAAGCCTTTTGTATGTGATTATTCTTCTGGGTGATGGATGTGATACGTAGTAGTAAAGATCTCATCATAGTTTTATGTGATAATACTACAATGGTGGCTCTTACAAAAGATCCAAGGTCACATTAGTAGAGGAAGCACATATATTAGATGTATAATCTCTTGGGCCAATTTTTCTTAGAGTGGTGAAGTTGCAGTGATAATTATTTACATGGATGATGGCATGGAGGACCCCTTGTCTTAAGCCTTGAAAAAGATGAAACATGGTCACCATGTGAGGTCTAATGGACTGCATGTCGTAGGCGGTTGGCTCTATTCCAAGTTGGAGTTTTTATGTGTTGGTGTCCTTGAAAAAACTAGTTATACTTTGATAATAGGGACATTTAATGTATTTAAATAAAAACATCTTATTAAATATTTTTCATTGTTCTTCATGACTATTATGTAATTATGTCCTAGAGTATTTGTTACTTTGATAAGGTCATGGTAGTTCTCTATGATGAGAACCTTGAAATGCTATAAATATATTCTTATATATATTTCAACATTGGGTTGACATACTAGGATGTGACACATAGAAGGAATACCATTAGACGTGAGTAGTCATATGAAAAAGAGAATTCTCTCATGAAGTTCGCACTAGATAATCTACAAGACAAGATATTATGAGAACAAATCTCTAATTATGAAATATGAATGTGTTGGTATCATTGGATATTTCTACTTACATTCATGTGTAATGTTACATATAAATTAAGATTATCATTAATGTGCGTCATGACTCACGCACATTGATTTTATTTTGATAACTCTCGCGCAAACAGTTGGCCGAAACTAGGTTATGTTGTGTGCATAATGTGTTGTATGTTATTAATGGATAATTCAAGGATGGATTTGTCTCTTCCATTTATGGATGTTGATAAATCCTTGATTGAATTATCCATTAATAACATTCTGCTCATGACAAATTCATCATACCATACATCCTTCCATCGTACTACATTATAGTTTTTGTCCGTTAATCATAGAGCACATGTCCTGACACGTATTAATGAAAATATTAAGGTTAAAGGATCATTTCGCACCCTACTAGATAGAAAATACTGATGACACCCAATCATGAGTAATTCCTATTAGTGGTTCTGTTCTCACAATCTCTTATCTAGGATATTACCATGTGCAAACTTCTTGAGAGGAAGTCTCATCGGCTTACGAGTACTCACACTTATTGGTCTTCATGATATGTTTCCAATAATAGAATTTCATCCAATTATAGAACTATATTAAATAATATTGTTATAGAATTTCAAGGTTCTCATCATAGAATAGAACTACCATGACATTACCAATGCAACAAATACTATAGTACATTATTACATCTTAGTCATGCAAAACGATGAACAATATTTAATAAGATGATTAATATCAAAATACATTAAATGACCATGTAATCAATGTAAAACCAGGTAGTTCTAGGACACAATATTATACAATTTTTTACTATCAAGGGTCCTAGAATGTATGACTTTCACAGAACCAAAATGCCGATATGACTGTGATATGGAGAACGTTTTTGTTTCTCTACTCTCAATGATGACTTCCTCCCTCCCAACAGTTATATTATAACTCTGTTGAACGGTATCAATGTTTATATGGGTGAAAATACATGAAAATGATTTTAAATTGATTTCCAATGATTTCTTTTTTATTTGGATAACGAAGACATTACGGTGCAATAATATTTAGAAGTGTAATGATATTTTTCTTTATCACCACTTCATGTATTCTCAATTCAGAAAGTGGATGACCCCACCATAAAATGTGATTAATATTAATGTGGATATATCTATCTTAAAAAAAAGGCTCTATTGAATTGGGTCTTTTGTTACTTTAATATCTAGGTTGCGTTTTCACCAGATGAATGATTTCAGTCAATTATTTTTTGTATCCACTAGTGGCAAAAATCCCTTGATTTATTAACTGGATTGAACTTCTCCCATAAGAGAGGATGAAAAATTTTAATCATGGAATCATACTGTATTTTCATTATTAATTGTATTAAATCATCATAGTGTGGTCTACAGTCATTCAAATTATTGGTTACGAATGTTAGATCTATTTTCAACACTAATAAAAACTAGTCCTATTCCATTAGTTTTAGAGAAATTGTTGGTATAGAAACCCTAATGTTATTATATACCGATGGTTTGTCAAAAACTATTTGTATACCAAACATCATATGACCTAATAACAATATTTATGGAAAAACAATTTGTATAGGGCATATATATACCAAAGGTTTTATATAAATCATTGGAAAGTCTTCAATAAAACGACATTATTCCAAGGCTTCTTCCAAAAACACTCGTAAAGGTCCCAAAATTCAAAATACATATATCAACATTTTGGAAAAACATTTGTATAGCTATGTACAAATGGTTTTCATGAAATTTTGTAAATGTATTCGTATTTTTAATGAATTATCTTATCAAAAACATTTAATACATAAAATAATACATGTAAATATAAATTTACATTTTAATAATATTATGATTTTAGAAAAAAATATCATATTGAATATGTTTTTGATATATAAATTGAAGGTGCGTCGATCAAAACCTGGAAGGGGATTTTTGAATTACTTATATCTAGGGTTTCACAAACTGTTTGTATAGGTATTTAATTTAACATATACTATCATTTTAAAAATTGTTTTTATATCCCAACAATTCCAACGGTTTCCCAAAACCCATTTTATAGTTCCATACAAATTAATTTCAAGATAATGTTCACCCAAATCATTGATATTGCATATACCTTCTTTTTTGGGCGTATAAAAATGGTTCCAAAACATTGGTATATTCTTTTTTAAAATAACACATCCTTTTATTTTCACGTCAAATATCATTTATAAAAGATATTGTAATAGGGTGGATAATTTTATTACCTGTATTTGTCTATCTGTTGAGCCTTCTGTTTGTCATGATGACATCACTCTTTGATTGATATCACCAATAATACATAATTTATGTTCCTTTATTAAATTTTCATTTTAAAAAAAATTGTTCGTTATTTAGAAATAAAATTTGAAAATAGGAGTTGAACATAATAAATAATGTCTCATCATTATAAAATTAAAGTGTCCCAATGATATTGAGTTTCAATATGACTTCCTATTTTGGTATTATAACCATCTAAAAGTTCTTACCTCAATGGAAGAGGTCTACAAATTTTCACTTCCAGTAGTTGATTCCCCTTTTGGACCTCTTTGAGGATTTTATAAACGTTCATCCCATCCTCATCCACAATAATTAATTTTATGTTTATTGAATATGTGTTCATTATATTGGCCCTAATGAATTCATTCTCATGACTGCAGTATTTTTTATGTCAATATTTTGATGTTTTAATTACTGTTAACCTTATATGTTCATCTAATTGATTCAAACCCAAATACGTATTTGTTAAATCCAATTAACATAATGAGTCACATAAAACCTAAGGTTATAAATTCTAGGTTAATGGGCCCTAAAAACATTTCAATCATTTGATAGGAGGATAACTTTAGATCATATGTATCCAATCATTGTTGTACCACAATGTTTTCCATGTACCAAGTGAAGAAAAGTATGAACAATAAATCCTAACAATAACTTTACTAAAACCTATAAAATATATAAAAACTATCCATGATCCATTTTTATTTCAATATATGAAAATTTATTCAAATTATATGATACAATATAGACATCACACATTTTCATTTTTAAAGATTTCCACCAATACAAAATAAAATATATGAATTTTATAAATGTGAGAGTAAACATAGGTTAAAAATGAATATAACTAGTGACAAGGATAACATTATGTTTTATGGATAATTTGATAATATTATATTTTATATCAATGATAATGACAATATTTAATATTTGATTATAGGTGTGATGATAGAAAATAAAATTGGGATAAAGAATATTACAATTGATGATTAAAGTCGCAATCACCAAAATCTATTTTATAAGTTAATAATCTGTGGAAAGAAACCAATGTATACTAGTTTTACAAAAATACACATTATTTTAAACAATACTAAAACAATATAGTGTACAACATGGAAAACTGTTGATTGAGACCAGCATTACTGAATTTATTTCTCTAGTGAATGATATGATCATCGAAAATAATAATATTCCTCAAAAAAATATTTCAGAAAATCAGTTCATCATTCAATGGTAATGATATATGAAATAATACATTCCATTTTTAATTATTTTATACTATTTTTAAAATACTATGAATCACCTAAAATTCACAATGTATGGTTCATCTCGATACAAGAAGGATGAATCAATTCCATTGAATGTTTTACGGTAACTTTAAATCAATGCAAGGTTTAGCAACCTATACTGATGTCAGTAGACTACAAGAAATTTGATTGGTAATGTGGATAAAATACATAAATATAATAAAAACATTCACTATGTATACTATATTTATTGAAATAAAATTTATAAAGTGTATCCTAAATAGGGAAATGCATCATGAAACCATTATCTTATTCTATCTACTAATGGAGTGAACCCTTTTTGTTTTCAATGTAGTACATATAGTATATGTATAGTTATGTTGAAATATTAAAACATTACACCATGGATAATAATGAAGCATAAATAAAATAGGTTTTATCGTTATATATAAGAAAAAAAATTGGTAATGTTATTGATATTTATTTTAAAGCATTTATTAAAAAATTTAAATTAATGTTGGAATTATTTAGTATGTTGTATGATTATTTTAAAAATGAATGTTTCATTTTCATAGCAATGATGTACGTTATGGTAAATGATATTTCTTGATATGGAATTTTTATAAGAAATAGTATTATAGTAACACAAGGTTTTCTCGTTTTTGAACAAGGAACACACTCAATTAGGTTATTAAATTTATAAAAAAATATGTTTCTCAGAATCATATATTTATTCCCACAAGACATAAATACCAATATTGGATGAAATAATTATATTGAAGTTTGGAAGAAGGTATCAAACCTTCTTCCCTAATAGGATAAATTTAAATTGACAATATAAAATATATGGAAATGTCATTTAAAAATATAAAAAAGTAACTGAATTGATTTTGGGTATTACATTTGATAATTTAGTAATGATATTTTATTCCCTCAAAAAACTAGCATGATCAATGAGTTATTTTCAATGATAATTACAATTTCATTTAAAATAATTATTAGTATATTTTTATTTATATTTTTAGTAGTAAAAAGACTATGAATATAACATTTATTGTAATGATGAAAATGATTTTTAAGAAATGAATGTCAAATAAAGCTTGTGTCGGAATATATGCGTACACCATGAAGAGGTTACATTTGATAACTTCTTTAGTGAATTTTCACATCATTTTTCTTAATATATGTTGTTTTTGACACCCCAAAATTTCATAATACTTTATTTTATTAAATTAATTCAATAGTGTGTGCTACACGCAAAACTGAGTTCGAGAGCACGACAACATACAAAACTAGCCGCTAAAAACGTAGTTATGAATATTATTAACTGAATTTTCAATCTTATAAACTCTATATAATTTTAACATCCATATAATTCATTTATTAGGCATTATATAATAACAAGATCAATTTTTCAGATAAAATAAGTAACTTTAAAAAAATGCTATTTTACCGCATTTTAATGGTGAAACACTTTTAAATGAAATATATGAAACTTTTATATATTCATGTTAAAAAAATTAAATTATTATTTATAAGGGGGACAAAAAAATTAGTTTGTTAAATTTTTGGGAAGTTTTTGCAATCATTCTTATTATGATGAATACCGTAAAATACTATGTTTTAATCGAAAATAAATTTTTAATTGAAATAATTTATAGTGTCAAATTATGCATCAGAAAGTTTTTCAAGAATAATTAGATTATATTTTAATATTATAATTAAATATAGCTCATTTTATGAATGATTACATTTCAATTTGACCTAAACATATGTCAAACTTTTGATAGATTTTATTTTATAAAAACCCACTTTTTGGTTTTGAAAACAGAAATTAATTTTAAATTAATAAATGAAATTTTTTTTTCATGAATTTGGTAAAATATAAATAGGTTTTGAATTTGGAATACCAAATTATTTAAGGGTCAATTTATTTGTATTTTTCTGAATGCATTCCATTTTTGGATAAATAGTGAAAACACTACATTGTTGTTTAAAACTGACTTTTTATTTAAATAATAATTTATTTTAATTAAATTTATTTTATTCCAAAATATATATATAATACCTATATATTTTCTATATAATTCATTGGAGTAATTTTGTAATAAAATTAGAGATATAAAATTTTATTGAACTTTTTAACCTCCTTTACCCAACTTCTACGCTCGTTAGCAAATTTGCATATAACATAATTTTAAGGCTTCTGTAATTTTATTTTTAAAAATATGTGATACACGGTTGAAATCACAAAGTAAAATGTAGTTCAATAAGATAAAAATATTTTATGGTACATAGTAACATATGACTTTTATTTACCACGGTTAAAATTAAATAGTGTAATTAAAGGTACAAATGATAATATAATTACCTTAAAACGTGTACTAATTATATTTGATATGTGTAATTTGACCAAAAACTACATTAGGATTAAAATAAGACACTTTATGTTCACATTTATTAGATTATGATGTTAATTTATATTTTTTAAAAGAAGAGATAAAAGTGTTAAATTCAAAGATTATTAATTAAACCATTTTTAATATAGGGTTATACATAAGATAAATTCCAATATAAATATTTATTATAAATTTAAAAATATTTCCTGCATAAAAGTATTTTATTTATAATTTTTAGTGAATAAAGTATTAAATTTATTTATGACCCAATGATGATGCAATAATTACAATTTTAAGGAAATATAAAAAATGATTATATTATAAATACTAAAATATAAAAAATTAATCATTTTGATTCTATCCAATTTTTTTCTATGTTAATATTACATGTTAGGGAGAAATAGATAAATTTTTTCAACGTGATAAGGTTTTTATGACTTTCACAAAATCAAAATACCTAATAGTTTCAAAATTGATATAATTTTTAAAAAATAAAACTATATTATTGGTTGATATAATAATCCCAAAAATATATGATTCAGCCAAATGACATAATTAAAATTATATATGTCATTAATTAACCACTTTTGGTTCCCTTTAATTTTATCGTATGTTTATTAACCATACAGTGTAAGAAAACAAGAAGACATTGTAAAAGTTAAACTATTTAAAAATAGTTAAATATAAATGATAATGTTAAAATGGTAATATAAAGTTCTCTAAAACTGATTGGTTTAGATTATTTCTACCGATAACGAACTAAGGCTCAAAATAAATTCATTTTGAGCCACTATAAAATTAATAAGATTGGATAATAAATTAATATTTTCATCTTTTCTTTAAGTGGCCCTCACCCTTCATATAAAAGGTCACTTCCCCTTCTATCAAAATCACATCTCTAAAACAACTTGTATCAGCTAACACCAACTCAAATATCCTAAAATCATTCCCCACATATTTCTAGATCCATTTCATTGATCATAAATCCAACTTATGAAGCACTTTTGATCTACTCAAAACGAAACACCCGAAGAAGATGTAATAATTTCAACAACCTCTATCTTGTTCATTTCATCTTCCACATCCTCATTCATTGTTGTTTCCATACCGAAATAATAAATCAAGTACCTTCTACATAAAGTGATGTTATTATAAATATTTAACAACCATATTCTTTATTCTCTATATACTATAAATTATAATGTCACCACATGTGCGTGCGTACGACTTACCGTCTCTACGTCATGGTGCAGTTTGTTATTCAAACACTTCATTATTTGGATGGTTATAATAATGAGTATAACTGATGTAAATAATATATATAACATGTTAATTATTCCTTAAATATTATATACCATCCAATTACATACTATTTAACCATCAATATAAGGACATTGTCACTCGTGTGTACGTACAGTTTATCGTCTCTACATCGTGATGAGATTAATTTCCACGTTCACCATTCAACGATGATTATAAAAATATATATTATTAATTAGTATGTAATATATGACATAATAATGCTACTGGATATATATATATATATAGTTTCATATATATTATTCCCTTACTCCTGTTCAATACGATCATGGATTATAATTTATAACATATACGACATAGAATGAGATTATTACACAAAATGTTAATTTAACATGGAAATCATTACTAATGGGTCGTATAAAGTCATATATGAATCATTAATGACATAATAAATATTAATATTTTATGGTATAATTTAAAAACATACTATGGTCATTCTACAAGTAGTTAATCGTACCCTCGACCAAAGGAAAATGCATGGTAAACGGTAATTCCACAATCTTTTTATTATTCGTGGTTGTTATTACGCAATTATCTACTGAGACATATTTATTATAAATGTCAATGTTTCATTAAATAGTCTTCAAATGGATTATATTTAATGGAATTTTTACTAAATAATCATTCTAAATGTTTTAAATAATTATTATTCTTAATCATTTTAATTAATGTCTATGTTTTCAAAATTGTTTTATGGATTTTTTTATATGGACAAGAATATTTTTAAATGATAATTACATTGAAAATTTTCAAAGTGTTATGGGAAACTTTCATTCAAAACTATATTTTAAATGGCTTCCTTTATAAAATATGTGACATTAAAATGAACTCATGAAAATTTGATATTTCTCTCAATGATTTTTACTCATCATTTTCAACTATTACAACATCATTTATGATGAATTATTCTTGATTGAAGTTGATTTATTATGATACAATTATTCCACATTATTTTGAATATTTTGTGATATGTTTGAATTTGGATGTCTTATTTTTATCCCATTCATCGTTCATGGATAATGTATTGACATTTATGATAAATTAGCTATTGATATTACGTGTGATAATTAAACGAGTAGAATATCTATGTTAATAAGTAAATGGTTTTATTTGATTTACCCTGGCCATATTATGTTAAATTTATTGTTTTAAAGGACATTTTTTTTGTTTTATACCTTGCCTTACATGTTTATGCTTATTTATGAATTATATTGCTATATTTGTATCCTAAATGATCATCTAAGAACACCCCTTTCTATGTTTTATATTTTTCAAGATGAAAAGAAGAATATTCTGTCTAACTTGGAGGGATATTCTAAGGGATATGAATGTGGTAAATGGTGAAATTGTTTTTGTTGTTATTCATTTTATAATGAAATGTAACGTTCATGTACTAATCAATTTTACAGGAATGCTAAACTGGTCGGTCCTTCAGGAATAGATTCCTTGTAATCATGCCAATGTATTAAAATAATGCACCAACTCTGGGTAACAGGGGTCGTGGATTTATAGATGGTATTATGAAATGTTTAGTACAAACCTTTGAGACCAGATTTAGGTTAAATATGAATAGTTCTCATCGCCCAATGATAGATTTTGAGGATTAGTAAAGAATTACTTTGTATAATTTTTGTAATGTAGGGATTTTCTCTATTTTCCATGTAATACATCCCTCTCTTGATATGATCAGGGAGAGGCAGCTCTAGAACAAATGTACCTAGGAGTGAAAACTCCAACAAAGACTTTCAGGCATGACCCGGGTTATCCTCGTACAAGACAATGGGCCTTTCTACACTATGTGTTATGAAAATCTCGTTGGATATGTTTAGGATAATTCACATGTTCATTTCAAGCCATTATGATGGATTCAGGATAAAATAATTCTTCAAAGAAAACATTTTATGATTATTGATTATATTCATTATCATATAAATTAACATCAGTTATTTTACATGATTGGAATTATGCCCTGTGATTTATAAACTATACTAGTGTATTCCATTAATTAGAAATGGTGCCTAGTAGAAGAAATTAGAATTCCAACAATACACATGATCGAAAGATTAAGAATGATTGTATGTTTTATGGTATTAATACATCATTTAAAATTGAAATAATCTCCCACTTATTAGCATCATATGACGAAATAGTATCAGGTTTTAATAAGATAAATAAATAATTCTCTGATTTCTATGGATTTGAAGGGAAGCATGAGATAAAAAAGGAGGGAAGAGAGAAATATGTATTAATTTTAGAGGGGAAAGAAGAATTATCCCATATGTTATAATTTTTCAAAATAATCACCTTGGAAAATTCATGAAGGGAATGGGGGTTTTTTATATGTGTGGAGAAAACAGACATCATGTATGTGATTTCAAGGGTAAGAAAGTGGATTCAAATTTACAATGCTTCATCTTCTAAGAGTTTGGACAGAACACGAATCAATGATTGTATCATGTGAGGTTTGTATTAATGATATACATGTTATAAGAATTATAGAGTATATAAGTATTGTATTTCAGTACTATTTCATTAATGACTTGAGATTGCGTGAAACCAAGAAATGTGACCCAATATCATGTAATTGTTTATGGAAAATATATGTATAGGAGAATGATAAACCCTAATATGGTTCTGATACTGAGGTAGTGATTTTGGAATAAGATGTTATTGATTTGGATAAATTATCTTTGATATTCTTGACTACCATGAAACTGATCAATGAATAGTATATATTCCATCATTGTTGTAATTTAAATAATTGTTGGATAGATGTGTTATATCCCGTATTATATAAAAAATAAAAAACCATGAATGTAATAAATTATGTTTTCTGGTAATTCATGGACTTTCGGTGTTTTAATAGAATAAATGATGAAGGTATTCACATGTTATTACGTGGAAAATGGATCTTTATTGTGTTTACATTCATTATAAATTTTGCACTGTGAGTTAGTACATAAGTATTTTAAATAATTATAAATGTTTGAATGGATTAAGTATGAAATTGGATACAATTTATTTGGTTACATTATTCCTTGAGATTATTTTTGGATTGTCATAAAAAGGGATACATGGAGGTCGTGTGGGAACCTGCCGCATCTGGAAAGGCCATGAGACTTGAACACACAACTGATGGGCGATAAGGCTGAATCACCTACCATTGGAATACATTATTTCCTTGTTGGTATAATGTAGTTTTTTATATTATATCAAATTTATTATAAATTAGTTTTTTGAACCCTATACGATTAGGGTAAATAGAATATTTTTTAATTCAATTATCTTTTGCAGTGAAACATGAGTTTATGTTAAGAATTAGTTAAAGGATGAAAATGTACTTGTCAAGTATATTTTCCCCTCCTATTATATGAATAAAGTAATTAATAAACATTATTTAAGGGATATTAAAACAATGTGTCATCCTAATTCCTTATGTTTTGTTGAACTAGACATTATTTAAATATTCATAGATTGATGGCTTCGAGGCCCCCAATTTTACTCTTGTGTGTGAGTGATGAACTCAATCACTCTATATAAATATTTATTTTCATCATCCAATTATGTGTCTCTAATTTCCAAAACACTTCTCCAAATCATGATCATAATTTGGTTGTGAATTTTTCATTTTCATGTTTCTCTTTTTTAGACTCTATTTTATTAATACAATTTCTGATGTGGGTTTTCTACATAGGTATTTTTCTATTTTTTATCTATTTATTATCTAAGGTCAATTTCAAATTTTGAGGATGAGACTTACTTATGGAGGGGAGAATGTTACGCCCCATGATTTCATACTAAGTTATATCATTACTGTAATTCAATATCTTGCGCTACACGCAAAACCGAGTATGAGTGCACCACAATATAGAAAACTAGCCGTTCAAAATTTGGTAATGAAAAGTATTAACTGAATTTTCAATATTAAATAATCTATATAATTTTAACATACATATTATGATTTTCTTAGACATAATACATAACGAATTCATTTTTTTATATAAAAGTTGTATTTTTTAAAAAATGGAATTTTAACGCATTTTAATGGAGTCCCTTTTTAAAAAACTATTTGAAAATATTATATATTCAATTTAATGAAATTAAATTCTTCAATAGAATAAGGACATAAGATTTTAGTTTGGATAAAAGGTTGGTACCATTCTGATAATTTTCATATTTTCATGAATAATGAAAAAAACTATGTTTTAATTGAAAACAACTGTTTAAATTGAAACGATTTATAGTGTTAAATTATTTATTTGAATGGTTTTTAAGTATAATTAGATTATATTATTATAATTTAATACAATTTAGGTCATTAAAATTAATTTAAAATTTAAATTTGACATAATCACATGTTTATCATTTGATAGTTTTTACTTTTTTAAAACCCTCTTTTTGTTTTTGACAAATGGAATTAATTTTAAATTAATAATTGAAACTTTTATGTTTTGATGTTGGTAAAATATAAATAATATTTGAATTTGGAAGGCCAAAATTATCTTATGGTGATTTTTGGTATTTTTCTAAAAACAATCAATTTTTGATGAATTGACAAAAACACTACATTTTTATTTAAAAACGACTTTTGATTTAAATAATTAATTATTTTTTTGAAAATTTAATTTTAGTAAAAAATGATATATAATACCTATATAATTTCAATTTTATTAATTTGAGTAATTTTATAATAAAATTAGATTTATAAAATGTAATCGAACTTTTTAACCTCTTTTACCCACATTTTCAGCATGTTAGCAAATTTTCCTAAAACATAATTTCACCGCTTATGTGAGTTGAATATCTAAAACCCTGAGAGAAATTGTTCACATTAGTAAGTAAAACGTGATTCATTAAAATGAAAATAATGTTTGGTTAATTTTATGTTTTGACTTTTATTTACCACAGATAAAATAAAATACAATAATTAATGCTAAAAATGATATTATAATTTCCCTAACACATGTCCTAATTCTATTGAATAAATATAATTTGACCAAAAAACCCCTTAGAAATAAAATATGATCCTTTAGGTCCACTATGATTACATTAGGTTATTTATTATTATTTTATTTAAAGAGTAGTTATAAGTGTTAAATTCAATGTTTATTAGCTAAACCATTTTTAATATAGAGTTATACATAAGATAGATTCGAATATAAATAATCATTAGAAATTTATATAGATTTTATATATAATATAATTTTATATGTAATTTATAGAGATTATATAAATAAATTTATTTATGGCATAGTGATGATGCATTAATTATCATCTTAATGAAATATTAAAATAATTTATACTATAAATATTAAAATAAATAAAATTTAGATGTTTTGATTCCATCAATGATTTTTAAAGGTTAATATGACATGTTAGGGTTGATTATAGAAATTGGGTTCTAAGTTATAATGTTGGTATGAAATTCATAGAAACAAAACACAAAATATTGTCAAAATTGACATAAATTATTATTTTTTAAATCTAATACTATATTGTTGGTTGATATAATATACCCAAAAACATACTTTTTGGCCACAAGGATTAAATAATATCATATTTGTCATAAATTAACAACTTTTGGTTCTTTTGTATGTTTTTAGTATGTTTAATAACCATATAGTGCAAGAATACAAGAATAATTTTAAAAGTTAAACAATTTAACTAAGGGTTACATATAAAGATAAGGATAAAATGGATACCTAACCATGTATAAAACCTATTGATTGAGTGGATTTAAACCCCTGACAACCTATGTCAGGAAATTAATTCATTTAGAGACTTTATAAAACGAATATGATTGTATAATAAAATAATATTTTAATTTTTTTTTAAAGTGACCCTCACCCATTTAATAAAAGTTCATTTCTCCTTCTCTCGAAGTCACACCTCCAAATACAATTTTCCTAGCCATATCATGCTGAATGATCTTCTCAAATAAAATCAAATCATCATAGATACCTTAAATTAACAAAAACACCAACCTATATAAGTCATATGATCGAATCAAAATGAAACACTCGAAGAAGTTCTAATAATTTCACCACCCACTTTCACGTTCATTTTATCTCCCACTTCATATTTCATTATTTTTTCCATAATAAAATAATGAGTACAGTATCTCATATATACTATGTTGTTATTATATTTTACAACCATATTCATTATTCTATTAATTCTATAAATGACAATGTGAAAATACGTACGTACGTACAACTTACCATCTCCACGTCGTGGTGTAGTTTGTTATTCAAACACTTCATTATTTGGATGGGTATTATAATGAGTATAAATGTTCTAAATTATAAATATAACATGTTAATTACTCTTTATATATGATATCCTCTACAATTACATACTATTTCATCGTCAATATAATAATGTTTTTGCTCATGCATACGTACGGATTACCGTATCCACAACAGGATGAAATTCATTACCACGTTCACCATTCAACGATGAATATATAAATATATATTATTAATAAGTATGTAATATATTAAATAATAAATCTACTATTTATATATTTATATATACTTAAATATATCTTATTCACTTACTTCTATTCAATAGGATATGAAAACTTAAACAACGTTTATGTGTACATATGACCTATCATCTCTATAAATAGTTCCATCCATTTCTTATATATATATATATATATATATATCAATTATAAATAATTAGATTATAAATTTATATTCTATATAAATCAAGGATTATATTCTGGAAGTATTTAAATCATGATCTAAGTGATATGATCATGAATAATAAGTTAAAACATGTACTATCAATAAAATGATTATTATCCAAAATGGTAATTTAACATGGAAATAATTATCAAATTAGTAGAATAATATCCTAAATGAATCATGTATGATATAATAAATATTAATACAGTTTTGTTATGATTTAATATCATACTATGGTCATTATTTAAAAGGTTAAACCTACCCTCGACCAAAGGAAAGTGCAAGGTAAGGGTTAATTCTACAATCTCTTTATTATCCGAGGATGTTTTTACGTAAATATCTACTAGGACATATTTATTTTCCATGTCCATGATTCATAAAAGTTTTTTCAAATGGATTATTTTTAAGGTACATTTTACTAAAACATCATTTTAAATGTTTTAATGATTTATTCTTCTAAACCATCCTCATTAATGTCCATGTTATCAAAATGGTTTTATGAATTTATGTATATGGACATGAATTTTTTAATATATTAATTCAATTCAAATTTATCAACGGTGTATGTGAAAATTTGGATAAAAACTATTTTTAAATGATATCCTTTATAAGTTATGTGTCTTTTAAATGTTTTCATGAAAAATATATATTTCTCTCAATGATTTTTACTCATGAGTTTCTATAATGTCAACATCCATTACAGGATATTATTCTTGATCAATGTGGATTTATTATGATACAAATATTCCATATTGTATTGAATTTTTTGTGATATTCTTTACTGTATATGTTTATTTTTTATACCATTCTTGGTTTGTGGATAAATTATTTACATTTCATTTTTAAGTTTTAATTCGAATATTTATGTTATGATTAAAAATTTTCATGTAAGGAATAAAATAAACTTAGTAATTGATTGGTGGAGCCTGTTATAGCTCCCCGATGCTTCGGTAGGTATCATGTGATCAACTAGTGACTTGGAATAATGCCATGAAAAAATCATATTTGTAGTCTTGGAATAAGGAATTGACAATGTGATTATTACGTCCAACATTATGCATTCTATCATTATGTAATTATATATTCATGTTTCAAGTGATTATTGGAATGTTATAATATCAATGTGAATAAATAAATGTCATTATTTGATTTATCTTTTCCATATTATGCTGATGTTTAATTTTAAAGGGATTTTTTATTAGCATTATACACTGTCTTAAATGTTTATGTTTATTTATGAGCATTTTCACAATATTGTAATCCTTACTGAGCATATAAGATCACCCCATTCTATGTTATATTTTTCAAAGGATGTGATAAAGTATATTATAAATAAAATCCAGGGATAGTCTAAGGGATATGAATGTGGTCAGTGTAAAAAAATTTGTTTTTGTTATCCATTTTTAATGTATTGTAATGTTCATGTTTGTAATCTATTATCCATGAATACTAAACTGATTGGTACTTTTAGAATTTATTCCTTGTAATCATGACAATGTTTTAATATAGAGGACCTACTTTGGGTAACTGGTGTTGGTGCATTATAGATGGTATTAGAGTAAGTTTAGTACAAACCTTAGAAACTAGATTTAGGTAAAATCTGTTTATAACACATTACCCTAAGATCGACATTTTGGATTAGTTTAGAATAACTTCCTAGAATTATGGTAAATAGAGTTTTCCTTATTTTAGAAGCCATACATCTATGTCTCGATACTAGAAGGTAGAGGCAGCTCTAGCACAGATGTGCCTAGGATTGAAATCTCCGACATGGAGTTTTGGGCATGACCTGAGGTATCCTGGTACACGAAAATGTGCCTTGATGCACTCTGGGATACAAAAACCCTGGAGATATGTTTAGGATAATTCACATTTTCATTATACGCCATTATGAAAGATTTTGAAGTAATAACATCCTCAATGAACACATTTAATGATTATAGAGTATATGAAAAATCATTTACATTACCGATATGTATTTTACATGTTTGGAATTATTAATTGTGATTCATAAACTAACCTAGTGTATGATATTGTTTAAAAATGTTTCCTAGTATAATGAATGTGAATTCCAACAATACGCATGATCGAAAGATTTAGATGGAAAATATATTTTATGGTATTAAGCCAACATCTAAAAGGGAAATAATATCACATGTATTCTCATCATATGAATAAATAGTATAATGTGTTAATAAGATATGTAGAGAAATATATGATTAATATGGATTTGAAGAGAAGAAAGAGACTTAAATAATGGAAGAGATAATGATAGAAAATGGGATGATAGGAAAGAATGATTTTACCATAAGTGATAATTTTGGAATGAATCACCCTGGTAAATGCCTAAAATGATTGAGATCTTGTTATAAGTTTGTAGAAAAAGAAAAAAAATTACGTTATTTCAAGGGTAATAAAATGGGTTCAAATGTACAATGCTTCATCTTCAAGGAGTTGGGAAACTATGTGAATCAATGTCAATATCATTGAAGTATTCCTCAAATGTTGTTATTGGATAATAATAAGGTTATGATACTACTGAATATATAGACAGATTATTAGTGTTTTTATTTTGTGATTAATGTATTGTGTAATTTCAGTATTTTATTAATGATTTATATGTTATACAAATTATATACTATATAAGTATTGTACTGCAGTGCTATTTTATTGCTGACTTGTGATTTTGTGGAACTAAGATAAGTGACTCAATAAAATGTTAATAATTTTGGAAAATAAATGGTTGAGAGAATGATAAACCTTAATATGGTTCTGATACCAAGGTAGTGATTTTTGACTAAATATTATTTATTTTTATAAATTATATTTTATATTCATGACTACCTTGAAACTGATTAATGATTTGTATATTCCATCACTGTTGGAATTTACAAAATTTTGTATAGAAGGATTTTATCGATTATTCTATAAGTAATGAAGAAGCATGAATGTATTAATAAGGTTATATGGTAATTTAGGGGGTTTCGGTGTTTTAAAATAATACATAATGAAGGTATTCACATGTAATTACATTTCAAAAAGAATATTCATTGTGTTTAGCTTCCTTATAAATTTTTTACTGTGAGTTCAGACAAAAGTATTCAGGATAATTCTAAAGGGTGGAATTTATTCATTTCGACATTGGATACTGTTGTTAAGGTTAAATAATTTCTTCATATTATTTTTGTATTGTCATAAATATGACATCCAGGTGTTCGGGCGACCACCCGTTGTGTCTGGCAAGGCTGGGAGACATGAACCCACAACTGAAGGGCGACAAGGGTGGATCAACTACCACTTCCATACGTGATGTCTTGGTTTTTATAATTTTTTTACATATAGTCTGACCAATGATTTATAAATTTACTTTTTTTAACACTATACTATAGGGATAAATATAATATTTTTGAATCCAATTATATTTTGCAGTGAATGATGTGTTTGTGGTAGCAATTAGTTGAAGGATGAAACTCTAATTGTGAATTATTTTTGTCCTCTTATTCTATGAATAAATTAATTATTAAACATTATGGAAGGGATATTAAAACCAAAAAAGTTTCATCCTAATACCTTATGTTTTTTTTGAACTAGAGATATTTTAAATCAACGTATATTGATGGCCTTAAGGCCCTAAATATTACACCTGTTTCTTATTGATGACATCAATCACATCATATATATATTTACAGTTTCTTCCCAATTATGTGCCTATAATTTTCACAACATTTCACCGAATGTACATCATAATTTTGTTGTGACATTTTCATTTCCATTTCACTCTAATTAAGACCAAATTTTGTTAACCCAATTTCTGATGTGGGTTTTCCACAAAGATATTTTTCAATTTATAACCATTTATTTTAGAATTACAATTTCAAATAGCGAGGACACCAATTATTGAAGGAGGTGAGAATGTTACACCCTATTACTCTGTTGTACGTTATCTCATTAATGTAATCCATTATGTTGAGCCACATGCAACACAGAGTTCGAGCGCATCCCAACTTACCAAACATGTCGTTCAAAAAGTTGGTTTGAGTAGTAATAACTTTATTTTCAATCATATATACTCTATATAATTTTATGATCCATATAATGTGTTTTTTAGACATAATATAAGAAGAAATTCATTTTTTCAAATAAAAGAGGTATTTTTCAAAAAAAACCAATTTTACAGCATTTTACCAGTGAACCCTTTTTTAAAACAATATTTGACACTTTTTATATATAATTTAATGAAATAAAATTATTCTTTATAAGGGGGACATAAAAATTTAGTTAGGATAAATTTTTGGAACCATTCTGTTAAATTTCATATTATGACGAATAGTTAAAAATATTATGATTTAATTGAAAACATCTATTTAATAAGAAATAATTTATAGTGTTAATTTATTAATTATAAATGTTTTTAAGTATAATTAAACATATATGTTTTGAATTTGGTAAATTATATTCCATTTTTTAATTATTAATATCATAATTAGCTTATTATGTTTTTTTGGTATTTTTCTGAAAAATGTTAATTTTTGATGAATAGTTCAAAACACTGCGTTATTATTTAAAACTGACTTTATATTTATATAAATATTTATATTATTTATTTTTTTAAGTCAAAAATAATATATAATACCTATATATGTTCAATTCAAATTATTGTAGTCATTTTATAATAAAAATGGATATATAAAATGTTATTGAACTTTGTAACCTCTTTTACGCACCTTCTCGGCACATTGGAAAATTTTCATAAAAGACAAATTTACCACTTTTGTGAGTTGAATTTAAAAAATCTGATATACATAGTTGAACACAGTATGTAAAATTAGATTCAATATTATGAAAATAATTGTTGGGAAATTGTAACTTTTGTCTTTTATTAACTACGATTAAAAGTAAATAGGGATATTAAAGGTAAAAAGGATTTTATAATTACCCTAACACATGTAATAATTCTATTTTATATTTATAATTCGACCGAAATAAACCTTCGCAATAAAATATTATCCTTTAGGTCCATGTTTATTAGATAAGGAAAGTTATAAATATTTTATTTAAAGAATAGTTAAAAGAGTTAAAATAAATGTTTATTAACTAAACCATTTTTAATACAGGGTTATACATAAGGAAAATTCATCTATAAATTTTCATTATAAATATAATAATATTTCCTATATAATCGTATTTTATTTATATTTTTTAGAGATTAAATATTTAAATTTATTTATGACACATTTGTGATGTAGTAATTATATTTTAAATGAAATATTTTAGTATTTTATATTATAAATATTAAAATGTATATAATTTAAATGTTTTGAATCCATCCATGATTTTTCAAGGTCAATATGACATGTTATGGTTGATTATATTTTTTTTTTCGAATTTATAATTTTTTTATGACTTTAACGAAAACCGAATACGAAATAGTGTCAAAATTGAACGAAATTAATTTTTAAATAAAATACTATATTATTGGTTTATGTAATATTCCCAAAAATCTATGGTTTGGGCCAAAATATTAAATAATATTATATATGACATTAATGAACTACTATAGGTTCTCTTGGATGTTTAGATTATTTTAAATAACCATATTGTGTAAGAATACAACAAGACATGGTAAAAGAATAACTATTTAACCAAGAGTTTAATCTTAATAATATGGTTAAATTGGTAACCTAAAATTCTCTAAAACCTACTGGTTGAAAATATTTGTACCCATTACCACCTATGTCTCTATATAAATTCATTTGGAGACATTATAAAAATAATATGATTGTATAATAAATTAATATTTTATTCTTTTCCAAAAGTGACCCTCACCCCACTTATAAAAGTGAAATTCCCCTCCTCTAAATATCAATCATCCAATGCTATTTGGATCCGCCAAAACTGGCCCAAATATCTTCCAAACATCCCTCACATAAACATAAGGACCTTAAATTGACCATATATCCAACCAATGGAGCCCTTTTGATCAACTCAAATGGAAACACCCAAAAAAGCGGTAAACATAAGGATCTTCCTAGATACTGTTAATTTTTTAAAAATCTGGTACAACCATTTTCGTTATTCTATGAATCCTATAAATTACAAAGTCACAATACATTAATACGCACTACTTACCGTATACACGTCGTGGTGTAGTTTCTTATTCAATAAATTAATTATTTGTAATGGTATAATAATGAGTATAACTAATGTAAATAATAAATATAACATGTTAATTAATTTGAATATATGATATTCCATTCAATTACATACTATTTCACTATCAATATAATGATGTTTTCGCTCATGCGTACGTACAGATTACTGTATCCACGACGCGTTGTGATTCATTCCCATGTTCACCATTCAATGATGATTTTAAAAATATATTTTATAAATAAGTTTGTAATAAATGACAGAATAATTCTACTGGATATATATATATATATATATTTTATATACATACATATATTTTATTCACTTACTTCTGTTCAGTAAGATATTAAAACGGAAACAATGTTTTTGTGTATGTACGGCCTACCGTCTCCATAAACCATGCATTTTATTTCACATATATATCTATTAAAAATATTTATAATGTAAAAATATATTATATATAAAACAAGGTTTATATTCTAGAAGTATTTAAATAATGATCTAAATGATATGATCAAGAATAATAAGTTAAAACACGTACGATAAAGAAGACAGTTATCACACAAAATGTTAATTTAACATAGAAATAATTATTAAATGGGTAGTATAAAGTCATAAATGAATTATGTATGATATAATAAAGATGAATATTGTTTTGGTATAATTTAATAACACACTATTGTCATTATACATAAGGTTAAATGTACCCTCGACCAAAGGAAAGTGCAAGGTTAGGGTTAATTCTATAATCTCTTTATTATCCGAGGTTGTTTTTATGTAAGTATCTACTAGTACATATTAATTATCCATTTACATGTTTCTTAAATTATTTTTTGATATTATTATTTTAAGGCCTTTTTTTACGAAAACTTCAATTCAAATGTTTTAAAGAATTATTCGACTGATCCTTCCTCATTAATGTCCATGTTTTCAAAATGGTTTAAAGGATTTATTTATATGGACATGAATGTTTTAAAATGTTAATTCCGATAAAAATTTTCAAGGTGGTAATGGACACTTTGATTCAAAAAATATTTTAAATGACGTCCTTTATAAATTATTTGACTTTATAATGATTTCATGAAAATTATATAGTTCTCTAAAAAAAATTTACTCATCATTTTCAACTATGTCAACATCCTTTATGGGATATTATTCTAGATCGACGTTGATTTATTATGGTGCCAAATTTCTATATTGTATTGAATGTTATGTGATATGTTTGATTTTGGATGTGTTATTTTTATACAATTCATGGTTTAAACCCTTTCATATGAGTAATACATTAGACGTAGTAAGTGACATTTGGGGCCCGCTATTGCTCCTCGATTCATCGGTAGGTCTCATCAGACAAACTAGTATCTTGGCACAAGTCCATGACAAAATAATATTTTTAGTGTTGGAACAAGGCCTTGACTATGTGGTTATGAAGTCTGGAATTATGCATTCTACCATTATAAAATTAGCTATTGAAATTACATGTGATTATTCTACTATTATAATATCAATCTGAATAAGTAAATGGAAATATTTGATTGATAATTTCTATATTATTCAATGGTTTATGTTTAGAATGATTTTTTTAAGTTTTCTACATTTCCTTAAATGTTTATGCTAATTTATGAATGTTTTATCTATATTGTTATTCTTACTGAGCATCTATGATCAAATCATTGTATGTTTTATTTTTCCAATGATGCGGAATAGTATATAATGAATAAAATATGGAGATAATATTAAAGATATTAATGTGGTTAATTGAGAAAATTTTGTTGGTGTTATTTATTATATAATGTAATGTAACAGTCATGTTCGTACTATGTTTTCCATGACAACCAAACTGATCGGTCTTTTGGTACATGATACATTCAAATCATGTATATGTTTTAAAATAATGAACTGGTTATGGGTAACTATGGTCAAGGGGTTACATTTTGTATCAGAGAAATTTTTCTACAAACCTTGGAAACTATATTTAGATAAACTCCGAATAGATCACATTATCCTATGATTGACATTGAGGATTAGTATAGAAGAAAATCATATAATTTTTTTAATTTATATATTTTATATATTTTTCACAGAATACATCAATATGTAGATATGAGCAGGAAGAGATAGCCCTGGAAAAGATTTACGTGGGATTTAAAACTCTATCCATTATTTTCGAGCTTGAACCAAAGTATCCTGGTACACGACCACGAGCCTTTCTTCACTCTAGGATACAAAAATCCTAATGATATGTTTAGGATAATTTACATTTTCATTCAATGATATTAAGAAGGATATTGGAATAAATACTTCCTCAAAGAAAACATTTTATTACTATATGTTTTATGCATATTCATTTTAATTTAACTTAGATATTTTACTAGTTTGGAATTATGCATGTTGATTCATAAACTCAGCTAGCGTATTCCATTGTTTTGATATGGTTTCATGTAGAAGAATGATAATTCAACAATACACATGATCAAAAGATTATGAATGATCATATCCTTAATGGTATAATGACAACATTTAAAAGGGAAATAATCACCCACATATTCTCATAATATGAAGAAATAATATCTTGGTTTAATAAGATATTTATTGAATTCTATGAGTCTGATGGCCTTAAAAGGACGCACAAGAGGAAATGAATGGAAGAGTGATTGATCCATAAAGGGAGGAGGGGAAAAAAGGATTTTCCCATATGTGATAATTATGGAAAGAATTACCTTTGTAAATGCAGGAATGGAATGGGGATTTGTTATAAGTGTTGATAATAAATACACCATGTATGTGATTGAAAACCTATGAAAAATGTTTCAAACGTACAATGCTTCATCTGCAAGGAGTTGTGACACTATGCAAATCAATATCCAAATAATTAGAGTATAGCCCAAATGATGCTATTGGATAATAATCATGTTATGATACTATTGAAGATGATGTGGGATTATTTGAGTTCTTAAGATTTTATTATATTATTATGTCATTTCAGTATTGTATTAATTATTTAAATGTTATAAGAGTTATAGAGTTTATAAGGATTGTAATGCAGTACTATTTCATTAATGACATGAAATTGTGTGGAACCAAGAAAAGTGACACAATTGAAGGATAATTTATTTTGAAATCAATATGGTTGAGAGAAAGATAAAACATAATATGGTTATGATACTGAGGTAGTGATTTTGGAAATAGGTATGATTGATTTTGATAAATTATACTGCGTATTCTTGACCACATTTAAACTAATTAATGATTTGTATATTCCATCATTGTTGGAATTTGAATCATTTTTGTATAGCATGTGTATATCTAGTATTATATAAGTAATATGGGAGAATTAATGTAATCAATATGGTTTTATGGTAATTTATGGTGTTTTCGGTATTAAAAGAATACACGATGAAGTTATTCACAAGTTATTACGTGGAAAAAAAGATCATCATTGTGTTTACCTTATAAATTTTGGATTATGAGTTTGTACAGAAGTATTTTGTATAAGTCTAATTGTTTGAATGGATTAAGATTGACATTGGATACTATTGTTATGGTTAAATCATTTCTTGATATTATTTTTGTATTGTCATAAAAAGGACAACATGGATGTTGGGTGACAACCTGTCCCGTTTAGCAATGCCGCATGACTTGAACCCAAAGATGAAGGGAGACAAAGGTGGATCACCTACCACTGGAATACATACTGTAATGGTTTGTATAATGTAGTTTTTTTTAAAGTCCTACAAATTAATTATAAATTCAATTTTTTCACACTATACAGTTAGGATATATATGATATTTTTTAATTCAATTACCTTTTGTAGTGAAAGATGAGTTAGTGGTAGAAATTAGTTGAAAAATGAAACTCTACTTGTCATGTATATATTTTTTATCTTATTCTATGAATAAATTAATTCTTAAATATTGGGGCATGGAACACAAAACCGAAATTTTTTCATCCAAATACAGTATGTCTTATTGAACTAGCTATATTTTAAATCATCATTGATTGATGGATTTGAGGCCCTCAATTTTACACTTTTTTATGATTGACGACCACAATAACTCCATATAAATATTTATGGTTTTCCACCATTTATGTGTCTCTAATTTCCCAAAATGTTCAACTAATCACGATCATAATTTTTGGGGGGCTTTTTCATTTCCTTTTCAATCTTTTTAATACTAAATTTTCTTAACCCAATTTCCGATGTGGGTTTTCCTCAATGTTATTTTTATATTTTTTACATTTTATTTTCAAAGAACAATTTTAAATTGTGAGGACACATCATATTGAAGTAGGGGAGAATTTAACACCCAATTATTTCATAGTATGTTATCTCATTAATGTATTTCAATATCTTTTGCTACACACAACACCGAGTTCAAGCGCACCACAACTTACCAAACAAGCCGTTCAAAAAAAATTATTAATAGTATTAACTTAATTTTCAATCTTATATAATTTATATAATTCTAACATCCCTATTATGTGTTTTTTAGACATGATATAAGATCAAATTATTTATTTTAGATAAAAGAAGTGTTTTACAAGAAAATATATTTTTCCGCATTTTAATGGGGAATCCATTTTAAAACCGATATTTACAATTCTATAAATTAAAATTATCGAAATTAAATTATTCTTTATAATGAAGAAATAAAAATTGCATTTTGAAAAATTTTATGTAATTTTCTGATAACATTAATATATTGACGAGTAGTGAAAAATACTATTTTTTAAATGAAAACATCATTAAAATCAAAATAATTTATACTGTTAAATTTTGAATTTGGTAGGTTTTGAAATAAAATTATATTATATGTTTAACATTTAATAATATTTAGGTCATTATATGTAACTTCACATATAAATTGGACATAAACAGTTGTCAATCTTTTGATTGTTTTTTCTTTTTAAAAATGTTCTTTTTGGTTTTTACAATGGGAATTAATTTTAAATTAAAAATTAAATCATTTAGGATTTGATTTTGGTAAAATAGACCTAATTTGATTTTTTCATAATATCCAAATTACCTTAGAGTGAAATTGTGGAATTTTTCAAAAAAACATTGAATTTTGATGAATAGGGAAAAACACTGCGTTATTATTTAAAATTGACATTTTATTTAAAAATTTATTTATTTTATTTAAATTAATTTAATTAAAAATAGACATATAATACATATATACATTCAATTTAATTAATTGGAGGCATTTTATTATATAATTAGACGTATAAAATGTTATTTAATTTTTAACCTCTTTTCCCCACCTTCTAGGAACCATAAAAAATTTGCATAAAACATTATTTTACCGCTTCTGTGAGTTGAATTTAAAAAATAATAGAGACACAATTGTCATCAGTAAATCAAATTTGTTTCAATACGAAGAAAATAATTTTTGGTGAATAGTAATGTGTTACTTTTATTTAAAACGGTTAAAAGTAAACATGGTAATTAATGGTAAAAGTGATATTATAATTATATTAAAACATGTTTTTATAAGATTAATTTGACTGAATAAAACCATTTGAATAATATATGATACTTTAGATACAATTGGATTAGATTAGAATTTGTTTTATA
Source organism: Viscum album (assembly GCA_963277665.1). Taxonomy (NCBI): domain Eukaryota; kingdom Viridiplantae; phylum Streptophyta; class Magnoliopsida; order Santalales; family Viscaceae; genus Viscum; species Viscum album. Next base: position 696,249,812 of record OY728152.1, read on the forward strand.
TTTTATTTAAAGATGGGTTAAAAGTGTTAAATTCAATGATTATTAACTTAAGAATTTTTAATAAATGGATATACATAAGATAAATTCTAATATAAATTTTCATTAGAAAAATAATAAAAATTCGTACATAACAGTATTTTATTTATAAGATTTAGATATTAAATAATTAAATATATTTATGACACAATGATGAAGAAATAATTATCTTCCTAATAAAATATTAAAATAGTTTATATTTTAAATATAAAATAAATTGAATTTAAACGTTTTTTTTGCCATTCTAGATTATTCTAGGTTAATATTACATGTTATTTCTTACTAGATAAATTTTTTTCGAATTGATATGGTTTTTATGACTTTCACATAAACAAAATACCAAATAGTGTCAAAATTGACATAAATTAATTTTTTTTAAAATACTATTTTATTGGTTGATATAATATTATAAAAAATCTAATGCGTGTCCAAAGAGCTTAAAAAATATTATATATATCACTAATTAACCACTTGAGGTTTTTTATTATGTTTAGAGTGTTTTTATTAAACATATAGTATAAAAACACAAGAATACACTGTAAAAGTTAAACTATTTATCTAATAGTTAAATCTAAAAGATAAGGTTAAAATGTTATCCTAAACTTGACTAAAACCTATTTTTGAGAGGAATTCAACCCATAACCACCTATTTCACGAAATAAATTCATTTTCAGCCATTATATAGCAAATATTATTCTAAAGAAAATAATATTTTAATCTTTTCCTAAAGTGACCCTCACCCTCTAAAAATGAAATTTTACTCACTCTCTAAATCAGACCTCCAAATAGTTTTGGAACAGACAATACCTACCCATATATCCTCCCAACATTCCTAAAATCCACCTTGAGACCTTACATTGATCATAAATTCAACCTATCGAGCCCTTTTGATCATCTCAAATGGAAACACCTAAAGAAGAGATAATAATTTCACCACCCTCTTTCAAGTTCTTTTATTATTCGACTTCCTATTTCTTTATTGCTTCCATACCAAAATAATAAATCCAGTACCTCCAACAACATGTGATGTTATTATAAATATTTCACAACAATATTTTTTATTCTATTCATTCTATAAATTACAGAGTCACTTTATGTGAGTACGTATGACTTGCCGTCTCCACATCGTGGTGTAGTTTGTTATTAAAACACTTCAATATTTGTATGAGTAAAATAATTAGTATAACTGTTGTAAGTAATAAATATAACATGTAAATGATTTTTTATATATATGATATTCTATCCTATTACATACTATTTAACCATCTATATAATGATATTATCACTCATTCGTACATAAGGATTACTGTCTCCACGATGTGATAAAATTCATTCCCTTGCTCCGCATTCAACATTAATTATAAAATAATAAATTATTAATAAGTATTTAATATTATAAATAATAATTCTACTGGATATATATATATATATATACTTACCTATATCTTATTCACTTACTCTTGTTCAATACGATATGAAAACAGAAACAACATTAATGTATACAAACTGTCTACCGTCTCCATAAAAATTATGATACATTTCCTACATATATATTATATGTATTTATATTCTAAATATATATTATATGTAAATCATGTATTATATTCTAGAAGTATTTAAATCATTATCTAAATGATACGATCTAGAATAACATGGTAAAACTTGTATGAAATGAAAGTGATTATTACACTAAAAGTTAATTTAACATCGATGTCATTAATAAATGGGTAGAAGAATATCATAAATGAATCATGTATGATATAATAAATATTATCATGGTTCTTTTATAATTTAATAACCTTCTATGGTCATTATATAGGAGGTCAAACGTACCCTCAACCAAAGTAAAGTACAAGGTAATGGTTATTTTCACAATCTGTTTATTAATCGTGGTTGTCTTTAGGTAATTTTTACTAAAATATCATTTTAAATGATTTAAATATTTATTCTTCCAAACCATTCTCATTAATGTTCATATTTTCAAAATGGTTTTAATGAATTATTTATATTGACATGGATGTTTTAAAATGTTAATTATTATCAAATGTATCAATGTGATATGGGAAAATTTAATTCAAAAATATATTTTCAATGACATCCATTAAAATTTATATTAATTTTAAATGATTTCATGAAAATGAGATATTTTTATCAAAGATTATTAGTCATCTTTTTCAACTATATAAACATCATTTACAAGATATTTTTCTTGACCGATGATGATTTATTATGATAAAATTGTTCTTATTTTATAGAAGCTTTTGTTATGTTTTTGATAGTGGATGTGTTATTTTTATACCATTCATGGATTATGTATAAAATATAGACATTTAGTATGCTACTTTAATTCAAATTATAATGTTTTGTTTAATCCATTTCATATGCGGAATTCATTGGACTTAGTAAGTGACCGGTTGGGACCACTATAGCTCCTAGATGAATCAATAGGTCTCATTAGACAAATAACTATCTAGGAACAATTCCTTCACAAAATATTCTTTGTTTTCTTGGCACAAGGCCTTGAATAACTAGATATATAGTCTAGCATTATGCATTATATAAATATGAAATTAGCTAATAATATTATGTGTGATTATTCAACTAGTAGAATATCCACATGAATAAATAAATGGAACTATTTGATTTATCTTTTCTATATTATGTTGATAATTATGTTTAAATAGATTTTGTTTTAGTTTTATAAATTTCCTTAAAATATTATTCTTATATGTGGATGTTTTTTCTATATTGTTATCCTTCCTTAGTATCTGAGATCACCGCTTTCTATGTTTTATTTTTCCTAGGATGCGATGATGTGTATTATGACAGACCTACATGGATAGTCTCTAGGTTATTAATGTGGTCAATGGAGATAATATTTTTGTTGTTATTTATTTTATAATTTTATTTAATGTTTAAGTACATAAACTACTATCCAATACTGATAAACAGATCGGTCATTTGGGGCATGATTCCTTGTAATCATGACTATGTATTAAAAAAATGCAATGGATCTGGGTAACTGGGTTTGAGGAGTTACATTGCTAATTTACTTATCATTTTTACCTGATAATTTTTTAGTTAATTTTCATAATCATAATTGAGAAATAACTTCATCGATTATTGTTTTTTATATAGACATTTTTCCTATATTAAGAGAAAAAAATGATTCTAGAAAATAATTATCAACATTTTAAACCATAATGATGTTGCACTCATGTTCAATGTTTTCCCTTCATGTAGGTATTTCTTCTTTATTTTACATATTTATGTTTATTTGTATGTGTTATTAATTTTTGATGGACCCAGTGGGTTTTTTTTGTTTAAAATGAAATCTCTATTAAAATACTAATGTGTTAGTATAGAAGGAGTAGAGAGACAACATTCGATTCATGGACGACATGTTTGTGAAGCTCGGAGGGTGGATGTTGTTGTAGGCTCTGTTTATTGGTGATTAAGATGGGTAAAAACTCGATTGATGGTGATGTTGGTGGTCTGGAAGTCAGTGAAGGTATTCTATCATGATGTACGACGAGATAACGGAATCACAAGGAATATTTAGGTCATATCCATAATTGGTTTGTATGTGAGGCCCAATCGGTATTGATAAATCCTACAGTGGTTCACAATAATGTTGTGTCATTTGCTCCATGTTAATCTGGGCATATGTTATAATGTTATTAGAGACAATATCAAATAAAAGGGATGTATATGGTCCTCTATAATATAGGTGGGTTATCCCATGGGGGGAAATTCTCTACCTAGTGGTCGGAGGGTGGGGTGTATGATTTTTTGGTGTATTTTTATCAATGTGGCCTGAGAACATTGTCGAAGGCTTGGTGTAGCGTCATGTATGCTTCATCATATCTTCTTCAGTAGGAATACATCATTCCAGAATCACCTTCGTCCCACATCATGCCCAAGCCACTGCCTTCCTATGTCACCTCATGCTATGTAAATCCCCCTGGGGAATGCGAGGATTCAACCCCTAGTTTTTAGGTGTAAGTAATTGATTTAAATAATAATACATATTAACTTTTTAATATTTTTTAATCTTATTTAAATTTATTTATTCATTTTTAAAATTATTTCTATTAATATTAAATATTTTTTTTAATATTTATCATTTTTTTTATATTAGGAATTTATTAATTTTTTAATATTTATTTTTACATAATTATTTACTATGGTTTAATTTTTTATAATGTTTTTAATATATATGATTAATATTTATTCAATGTTATTTATTAACGTCTAATGCCATTAAATTTTGAGAAATTAATATAATTAATTTATTTAAATGCATTTATTATGGTTCTCTACATTTTTTGATTGCTTACAATAAATTAAATTATTCTTCCAAATTTTACTTAATTATTTACTATCTTTTAATATTTGTAACTTGTTTTTAATTTATATTATTAATTCTCATTAAATTATATTTATTAATTTGAAATATTTTTATACTATTTGAAATCTATATTACTAATTTATTTAAATGTGTTATTTAATATTTCATCATATTCTTTTATGTGTTCAAAATTCATGTAATTAATGTTACAAATTGTTTTTTTACGTATTTACTATGTTTTTATACATTCACTATACATTCATCTTTATTATTATATATATTAATTTATTCATTTTTTAATTTTTAAAGTAATTAATACAACATTTACATTTTTTAATATTTATTTTTGATTTTATTGATTTTTATTATTCAATTTCACACATTTATTAGTATTTTGAATTTATTTATGTATATTCATTAATAAGGTTAATTATTTATAATTTTTTAACAATTAATTCGTTTTTTATATAATTTTATTTTATTTAAAGTTGTTATTATCGACTCTAAAATGAAGTGTGATCATAAAACATATATATATCTGTGATATAATATTATTGAAGACATATATAGGTGATATCTTCTATAATTTTAATACATATAAATATACGTTTTATCAGTGCATAATTTAGAATTGATAAAACATATCTTTTTTAGCGTATATTAATTTAACACTAATAAAACTCAAATATTATCAAATTTCTCTGAAAATCGCTATTAAAACATTCTTGGTCATAAAAATTAAACACTAACAGAACACATATTTTTTCACAATTCAATTCCTCTCATGGAATTCCCCCTTTTTAAACACTCCACCTCAATCTTCCTGGATGAATCAAATCACTCAATAAAAAATATATGTGAGTTAATATCAGAAAAAAACATGAAACTATTTGTTATTATGCATTGCATAATAAATTGGACTTATTTGGAAATTCAATATTATGATAATCCATCTTCCATGATTCATACATGGTTTATAATCATAACTTCTCGTGCATCCATTTTGTAAAACGGATTAATCTTCTATGAGTACTGTGTACTGTTCTCATTAGCGAGCCTAGCTGAATCACTTTTATATTATAATAAGGACAAATCAATAACAACCTACTCAACCCAAAAAATTTCAATAATTTAAAATATAATTCAATTAATAACAATTAATATATTCTATTACATTATAATTCGTTGAATGGAAATTTTGAAATTTTTTATTTCATACATATTTTTTAAAATCAACATAGAATAACTAATATCCCCTCCAAATTCATCTTACCTACAAAATTATCTTGATGTTTTCAATATTCTATTTGTTCCATTTATCCCTTCTTCTCCCATAGATGAAATTAGAAAACATATTCTTGTTTTCTACCCATTACAAAATGACGAATGACAATTCTTTTTATCTGTTGTTTTTTTAACATCCAAGATAGTAATTTTATACACATGACACAATTCACATGTCTAGTAAGATAATCCTTCTAGTATGAATGATAAAAAATTGAGTGTATGTATAAGAAAATGTTTTGGATAATTATTAATAATATTTCCAATTAAAACATTATCATACATAATGACAGTATAATGAGAAAAATTACCCATGAATTAGATATAGTTCTATATCACTTTCTTTTATATATAATAAGAAATTCCTTCCTATTTTTTCATGTTTAATGATGAATATATTGAAACTTACATGAATTTTTTTCCATTCAATAATCCATTATATAGTTGGTGGTTATTAAGCTACAAATAAATAGACATCACCCCCATCTAACACATATTCCTATGTGCTTAAAAATAAAATTATCAAATTGATATTCACACATATTATAAAGGGTATGGTTTCATTAATTATATTCATAAATTTTTGAACTCTTATTCACATTAAGATTGAATATATACTCAAAATAAACTTTTTTAGATAAACAAAACAGATGGGGTTATCTTTTAATGCACAATGTATTCCACTCACTACATGAAAATTTATCTTATATATAATTAAAAACACAATCAAATTATATTATGTTAAACTAGGATTATAATATTTCATTTAAATGTTATGAAATATTATTCATATATATCCATTTTGGGGGACTCATGCTTGATATTCCAATAATCAGGAATCAACCTATATACATTAGTGGGATTTTGGGAAACAAATTATCCAGGATTGACATGCATATAATATTATATTTTTTTAGATTACTGTCTTATTCTTATATGTGACAATATTCAACTACAGATAAGAGGTGTTATTTTTTCTAAAATATAAACATATTGGGAAGTGAAATGTGTGGGATCGTTTTGTCTCGAAAGGCATGATTTGAACGCGACAGTTAATATTCTGTAATTCCAGACATGAATCCCTTTGATATAGTTGTTATCAAAGAGAATTATATCCCCTGATGGATGCCAATGAAAATAAACATTGATTACGATGGGAAAGGTTTTAATCATTTATTTGGGAAAACATAACTAGATACCATGATGCAATGATCCTCATTAGGGGCACCCTTAAATGGGAAAAAAGTGATATTTTCCAATTCTCAACCACAGTTCCATTTTGATATTTTTATTGCATTTATGGGATAATTATACCTATTCATGTTATATTTTCATTCCTTTAAAAAATTTCAACCTTCTCATGGAGGTTTACAATGAAAATTTCCAGATGAGAGATTATGATAATAAACCCTTCTTGAGGAATTGTTCATGATTATGAGCTATTTGATATTGTTATTTTTCGGTGATCATGATGGTCTTTAGACATTAAGATTTTTATTAATGTCGATAATGAATCATGTACTATAATTTATTTCATAAACCATGATGATACAATTAATAGAAAATATTGATACATTGGCTGCTTAGTGAGTGATTCATTATTAATTAATATGATGGGAAATGTTAAAAAGATGAAGTAACATTTCATAATATATGATTTAAATTATTAATAAATTTAACATGAAGAATATCATCTCCGGGTTATGGACTTTTCATTTTCAATATTTGATGGAATCATTTTTTCTTGTCGTTTATTCCTTGTATAATTTTAAGCATGATGCATCTAACTTGAAAAAAATAATGATAGTTATTCACCGACTAGAAGCTTCTCATGCATCTGAAACCTTCTTAAAACCCATTATCACTAAGAAATATGATCCAATGGATATGCTTTTCTCTAATCCCATGACATTACTAGTGAATAATCCCAAAAAAAAATATGAATAGAATATTTTTTCATGGACAATATCTGATACATAATACATATTCGAGCATGAATGTTGTATCATCCACAAATTCAAATCATTTTTGGGGGAATGAATCAATTAATTCAATTATATCATAAATACACTCAACATAAAAGTAATCATAACACCATCCCACCAACCCAGTATTAGGGATTAGTTTAAAATCACCCAAATGGTTTTCAATTTGAAATTGTGTTTTGTGTTTTAATTTGAATTTTTGGTTTATACGGTTGGGTCCATTGTGAGGGTTCCCACTTGACCTGTAAAAATGGAATTTAAGAAGACACTAAAAAGTCTATTTAGGAATAGTAATTATGTAATTGATATATAATATATTAATTTTAGGATATAATGTTTATTTCTAAAAAAATTAAATATCACATTATAATATATATATACTATAAAGTATCATTATCTAAAGTGTTTATAAATTAAAATGAATCACATGTTAAATTAATTTTATCTAATATATAAATTATTAAATATAATTATACAATATTAATATTTTATTCCTTAATTAAATAGATTTTGATTAATAAAATATATTATTATAATTTTAGAATATATATATATATTATAATCTAATTATACGTATTGAATTCAGTTATAATTACTTTAATATAATTTTTAAATTTAAATGATTTCACATCGTTTGTTTATATTAGAATCATATATAATTTTTATTTATATAATATAAGCTAAATTTTTATTATAATAAACAACCGAATAAATTTTTTGGATATATTTTTTTAAATATAAAAGATGATTTAAAAAATATAATTGATTTAATATAAGGTATCATTTCAATATAAAGAAAATATTATCAATGAATTGAAAAACATAAGTGATTTATAATGTATTTATTTTATAATTAAAAACATTAAAAGATAAAGTAAATTTTATCAAACTTGTAATGTAATATATTTATAATGACAAACCATTATGTAAGGTATGTATTGTGTTCCACACATTGACATGTTTTTCATAGGTTGTTTTATTGATAAATTTTAAAAAAATATACTAAATTATAATGTAATTATATAAACATAATATCCTCAAGTTGAAACCTGGGATCATCCCTAATTAATTATGTTAATTTTTTTTATGTAAAGAAGAATAAAAATACAAAAAACATTAATTACATAAAAGAAAATTTTACCGGTCTAGGTTCTGAAAAAAAAAATTTTTAAAAAAATGTTTTCATATACTTTGAAAATAGAATGTTATATATGTCTATATATTTAAATATATAGATTTATATAACCCTATTTTAAACTATTAATTGGATGAAATTAAATTATCAATTACATTTTTTTAGGTCAATTGAGTGATTTGAGGTTGGAAATTAAGGGAAAAAATGGTCTAACTTGGGCCAATGAGGGTAAGTTGTTTTGATGTGAATTGTTAGGATTAAAAAATGAGTTTATATATTTTTATATATCAGTTTTCAACAATGTGATAGGCTAATGTAATTTTTTTTTATCAATGTTAAAAAAATTGATACAAAAATATAAAAAAGAGTCGAGACGTTTGACAACAATGGAATGGGAATGAGGCATTCCATATTGACTTGGGGCATTTAGTGGGTAGATTTTCATGATGAAATGTTTTATAAAAAGTCACAATTTTTATTACCCTTATCTTTTACATTATTACTATTTTTTTTAATCACTAAAATATTTTTTATTTTTATAAATATCATTAATCCATTTTTATTTTCTCTCTTTATTTTCCTTACCTTAACAATTTGATTTTGTACCATCCATTATTTTTTTATTATATTAATATAAAGTCATATTTTTTTGTTTTATCATTTTGTTTTATCAAAACATATAAATAATATATTTTTAATCATGCATATTTTTATACATATAATTGATTGACCATTTTTTATCATAATATGAATTCATTTTTATATATATAACATTTCAGGGATATTAAATATATATATATACATATATATATTAATTATTTTTAATATTAATAATTCCAAATGCATTTTTTTAAACATAAATATGATGTACATTTTTCATAATAATAATAATATTCTATAAACTTGTTTTATAATTACTTAATATTATAATCATAAATTTTATTTTTAAATAATAATTAAATAAATGTAATTATTTTACATTATTCATTAAATCAATAAAAACCCATATTTTTTTTGAATATTAATTTAGAAACCCTAAATAATCACTATAAATAATTTTAACTATTGTCATTAAATATTAATAAAATTAATTAATACACATTAATATATTAGTAATATTTAAATAATATTTTCATAAAATTATAATTTGTATGTTTTAATTATTGATAAATCCATTTAATAATATATTTTTAAGATACAAATTTTTAAAAAAATTTCCGCTATTACATTATTCCACCCTCAAAATAATTGATTCCTCGTAATTCTTTGGTGCATATAAGGAAAAAAATTCCACATGAGGCCTATTTGAAATTATTTATTTTGATCTAATTTGGCATTATTATCTTGAATATATATCTAATAACAAGAATAATGACTCGAACCTAAAATTTTGGTTCTGGGCATATATATGATGTGCATATATTATTTTATAAAAATTTAACTAAAATTAAAAACAGTTCTTTTTACATACCATGTCCTTTTACCTGACATGGTTCTATAAATAAAATTTTAATCAAAATAAAACCTTTTAATATACCTTGAAAGTAGAATTTTATTTAATTTTATATTTTTATTCATATCTATACAAACACAAAGACTAATATATATATATATTTCTTTTTAAAATAAATATATTGATTAAATGATATATACCGTTATCTATTTTTGGGTCATTTGAGGGATTTGAGGATATTGGATATTGGGTAGAACAAAATGGGGGAAGTTAGGGAAATGAGGGTTGGGTGTTTGAAATTAAAAATTTATGGCTTAAATATATAGATTTTATATGTTTTTTAATTTCATGTTTCAATAATAAAATACAGTAATGGAAAAAATTTGATCAATGTAAAAAACATTACTGATGCAAAATTCATAAAAATATTCATGCTATTTGATAACCTGTGGAAAGGGATGAAGTGGTTGAGGATTAAAATTCAACATTTCACTGGTAGATTTTCACGTTGTTAGTTTAATGAACCCTCACAATTTTCAATAGATTTATGTTTAACATTATAAATAATTTATAGTATAATAATTTCAATTTTTAATTTTTTTATTTAATTCATTCCTCACTTTTTATTAGTAAATGAAGCCACTTTGATTTATTGTCATACTATTTTCATTTTTCCCATAAATGATTGTTATTTTATTATATTATTATAAATTCATAATTTTATTTCCATTTCATTTAGTTTTATCGCAACTTATCAACTGTATATTTTCTTAATCATGATGGTTTTTAAACATATAATGGTATGAACATTTTTTTCCATTATATAAATAATTTTTTAAATTTAAATTTTTATCAGTTTTAAAATTATATATATCATTAATTATTTGAAATAAATAATTCAAAATCCATTTTTATATAAAACATAAATTCAGTGTGAGTATTTTTATTATAATAAATAATATATATATTATTAATTTACAAATTTTATAAAAAAAAATTATATATCACATATATTTATAAAATTTATTATCTTAATAATAATAAATGTTTTTTTAAATTAATTAATATTGTTATTAATAATTCAATACTAGAAAAATGTTATTTTTATTTTAAAATTTTCATTTAAATAAAAAAATCATATTTTTCTTTTTAATATTAATTGGAAAAGAATAAATATTTGATATAATTACTTATAAGTATTATAAATAACTTAAAATAAAATTAAATGAAAGATATAATTTCATTTTTTATTTTTCTATAATATAAACCAAAAATTATTATTAAATTTTTTATTTATACAAAAATATTTTTATTAAAATATTTTTATAATAAAACAATGTTTACAATATCTTGAGATCTTAGAGAAACGTCCAATGTGCCTTAATGTGGTCATAACAGGTTGAACCATTAAATTAAAATAAAATTAATGAAAATAATGGGGAGGATAAAAAATAGAAAATTTCAAGACGTAATTGAAATTAACCAACACTTGAATGTGGAATCGTTAGGTGTAGACACACACACACACATTCTGAGGTTTAGAAAAATCCATCAATTCAGTGAGTTTATGTGTCTACAACGAAACATATTTTTGGTTTAAAAAAGAATGATGCATTGGATTAGTGTATATAATAATATAGGGACCCTAAAAAAGTTTATATTGGATGTTTTAACCCCCCCCCCCCCATTATGTGCGTTAACCTGTTGTGTCACCATTCCACATACGCTGGACAATGTGCTACCTAATGTCCTCTATCCCCACCGAATTCCCATGACTCTATCATACGATGTTCCACAACCCCCCATCAACAAGGACTATCAGGCCTGATGAGGGGAATATAGATATGACCATCATTACACTTTCACGGACAACCTTCCATGGGACCACAACAATAATTCCTACAAGGCCAGAGAGGGGGGAGATGTTTATAAATGTCACCACCCATTCTCAAAATGAAAATCCATGACACCCCATCGGCAAATCCTTCCACTATCACCACCCATTATATATTCATAGAAACCCTATAAACAACCCCTACAAGAAAAGTCACCACCAAGACCTATCACCACATCCCACCCAGACTACCTATAAAGATAGATAGGAGGATTATGGAAATATTTATCACCTCCCTTTCTCGAGAAACCTACCACGACCCCCATCAAACCCTATTAGCAACGTTGCATCGCTTTTTTGGATGATCTATCACCACGCCCCATCTAAAATTCCTACCATGGTCACTACCCACAATCACCACCCATTCTCAAAAAATCAGCCATGACATCGCTTCTTCAACACCTACGACCAACGCAACCCATTATTTGATGATCATACACAACGCCCATCGACAATTCATGTCATGAATGATTGGGTGATATAGATATGACATTCAAAACCCCTAGGTGTGGAATTCCCCACATCAAAATAAAACCATTGGGTTGGTGGTGTTCAGATATGACACTTTCAACCCTACCTTCCATTCAACACTATTGAGGATGAAGCACACCAATTTTTGGATTATAAAAGGCTGAGTCCAAATGTGAAATGATGTAGATGAGTCGGACAAAAAGGGGAAAACAATGATTATTGTATCCATCCCAACCTGCACTACCAGACATCGGATTCCAGATTTAGAGTTATCTAACATGATCAATTGACTGAAGAAATTAATGAATTTTTCCCATAGGAATTAAAAAATATAATGTATTGTCATATGATATTTTTAACTATAAATTTAAAATTCATTGTATAATGAATATAACACTATTAGAGAATTTTCATTTAATTTTATCCATCAATTAAATTTAAAATTTCACCCTTAATCAATTCAATATTTTTCCATATTCATGTTACATAACATCATTTGGTAAAATATTCTATTATTATTCTAGAAAGTAACTAATAATAGGGCCCCATTTCACTATAATTATTTGTAACACTGTTAAAATGCTTAAAATTATGTGCACTTTTTCTTTATAGTTACTATATGACACAAAGAATAATTTAATATATTTATATACATTCATTGTTATATACATATTAAATAATATAATATTTCAACATGAATATATATATCCATAATATATATTTATATTTATAATTTTTATATAAAATTATACATTATAAGTATATGAATTTGTATATGTTTGTCAGTTTGAGTGTGTTTATGAATGTGTTGTTTGGGTATGCATATATTGGATTGTGTTGTGTGTTTTGGTGTGTTTATCTACATTTATTTTTTGATTGTGTGTGTATGTATATGTTCATTGGTGTGTATGTATTTATATTTTAATGTTAAATTTTTTTTATGTGTATGTGAATGTGTATTTATATATGCATAAATATTAATATATATATATGTGTGTGTATCTATAAGTGTATGTTTATGTGTATGTATTCAAAAAATCGTATTTCCTATATATGTATTTGCACATATGTTTGTATGTGTATATTTGCAAGAGTAAATATTATTGTATGTGTATGCTAATGTGTTTTTATGTGTTTGTCTATATGTATGAGTACATATATGTATATATATATGACAATATGTTTATGTACCTATGTATGTCCATGCGTATGTGTATATGTGCATGATAATGTTGTCTGTTTGTATATTGTCATATGTATTGATGTCTATGTATGTGCATTAACATGAATGTTATTTTATGTATTTGTATTTATATAGAAATTCATTTGTATCCGTATGCATATACATTTTTATTTGTATGTATGTGTATTATTTGTGTATGTGTATATGTATTTTTTTGTTCTATGTGTATGTATATATGTTGATATATAGATATATATTAATGTTCATTCCAGTATATATAAGTGTATGTATGTGTATGTGTACATACATGTATGTGTATTTTTAAATGAATTTGCCTATGTCTATGTGTATGTTAATGGCTTTTCAAATTCATGTATGTGTATGTTGTGATTGTATGTGTATAAGTATGTCTATGAATATGTATATGTGTAGATGTATGTCTCTTTATTTATTTAATATTATTTATTGGTTTTTATATTCTCCCCATTTTTAGTATTTTCCATAATCTATTCCTTCTTATTATATACTCAAATAACATTATTGAAATATATTTAGTTTTTATATTTATTTATACATTTTAAATATATATATATTTATTTATATAATAAATATTTAACAATTATTGAAAATTTATAATGTTCAAAAACATAATATATTTTCTATATATAATTAATATTGTGTGCACTTCAATAATAACCAGCAACACTTATATTTATTTATATATTTTTATGAAATTGTTTATGATTTGAAATTTTTTTAATTAAAGTTATAAAAAAACATTTTTAAATATTTTTTAAATTAATTAATTTAATTTATCCATATTTAAAATTATTTCCTTAATTTTTTTCATGTTTGATATTTTTAATTTATCTATATTTTAGGAATTTAATCGTTTTTTCTAATTAATACTTATATATATAAAAATATTCAATATGTTAAATATTTTTATAATTTATATGATTAATAGTTATTCATAATTATATATTATTTTATAATGATTTTAATAAGCTTGAAAATTTGAGCCCCAACATATGAAAGCCTAACAACATTTCGCAGTTTATTTAATCAAATTAAAATTATAGGGATGTGATTCATAAGGACTTTAAATGAAAGATGAGGTCTTTGAAGGCTGTTCATTGCAGTCTCAATAGTGTTTGCCATCGAGAGACGATGAGAGTTGGATGGCGGTGTCGGCATAGGGATCACTACCGATCTTGAGCGCTAGGTTTCTTGGGAGGAGTTGAATGCATGGGATGGAAGTATTATGGATGTAAGAGGTGATAAAACTCTTCATTGCTAATGATGTGAGCATAGAAAGATGGGGGACCCAAGAGAAACTATGATGGCGCTCTATTGTTGATGACGAACTCATGTGGTGATGATGTCGGCATTGTATGTGTCAAGAGACAATGTTGGATTCAAGGGTGACATGTCTATGATGATTAGAAAGCTAATGTTGCGGAAGGAGTTGTTCACCAGTTATTTGGATTGGCGAAGACCTGATTGATGGTGAGGTTGGTGGCCTGATGGTCATTTACGAAAATTTTTCATGACGTTCAATGTGATAATGGAATTGTATGTTGTGGTCGGGGATTTTCCATCGTTGGTTTGTAGGGTAGGACAAATTGTTTTTGATAAATCCTATAGGTGTGCACAAAAATGTAGTGGCCTATGGGCCATGGTTTTCAACACAATCATTAGTATGTAGTTTTATGTATGTGAATGTGTACATACATGAATGTGTATGTTTATATTCTTATGCCTATGTGTATGTGTATGTGTATGTGATTTCCAATATGTGTATTTTTTTATTGTGTATGTATGTTTACATTTATGTCTATGCATATGTATGTGTGTACATTTTTGGGTATTTATTTATTCAATATTAATTATTTGTTTTTAATATATCTCTATTTTTAATATTTTCAATAATTTATTCATTTTTATTATATAACCATTTAAAATACTTGTATTAAAGTCAATTTTGATATATATTTATACATGTTTATATAATTATATATTAAATTAAATAATATCTAGTACAAAATTATTGAAAATTACAATCATTATTAACATTTTATATTTTCAATATATAATTAAAACAGTTCATAATCCAATAATTATTAGTAATAAATATAATAATATTTTTAATTCATTATCTATTTTATATGTTAAAAATCCTTTAATTAATGGTATTAATATAATTTTTTTAATTTATTTCATTTAATTTATTGATTTATAATATTATTTGAATAATTTTTTCATTTTTGGTACTTAAAAATATTCCTTATTTTCGGGATATAATCATTTTTATAAAATTAATACATATAAGTTTAATAAGCTTCAATATTTTCAAAATGATAGTAATTTATATGATTAATATTTATTCATTTTTACTTATTATTTCTTAATATTTTTAATATAATTGAATAAACTATAATTGATTCATTTAAGACCATCTCTAACCCCCACAACCTTCTATTATATTGAACCCCAATATACACCATTCCTATCATGATCATAGTGTTTATATAAACAAATGAAAATTATGGTGATGTGATTCATGATTATGGGTAATGACTGATTTTGTCTTTAAAGGTCAGGCTCAACAGTCTCGATAGTGCATGACATCGAGAGATGGCGAGGGTTGGATGGCGGCATCAGTGAACGAATCACTAAAAGGATTGTGCATCTGGTTTCATGGGAGGTGGTGAATGCATGGGGGGAAGAATTGTTGATGTAAAAGGGGAGATAACTATTAATTTCTAATTATCTGGGCACTGCTTGATGGTGAACACATGAGAAACTATAGCAGCTCACTATTGTTGATGACCACCTCAGGCAACGATGGTGTCGCTGCCACAAGAGTCATGAGACAACTTTGGATTCTTGGTCGATTTGTTTGTGAAGCTCAAAAAGCTAATGTTGTGGAAGTCTTAATTTACCAGTGTTGCTTATTGGAAAACATGTGACGGATGGTGAGGGCGTTGTTCTGATCACCATCTATTTCAATCTTCCACGATGTTTAGTGAGATAACGGAAGCATAAGGCATGGTCGGGTTGTGTCCATCGTTGGATTATAGGGGAAGACCAATTGGTTGTGATAAATCCTATAGAGGTGAAAAATAATGTAGGAGCCCAAGGGGCATGGTGTTCCATGCATAATTTGTAAGGTTCATAGGGAAAATATAAATAAAATGGAGGTCTATAGGAATATTGAATATTGGTGGGTTTCCCCGGAGGGTTTCTGGCCTACCCATTGGCCGATGTGTCAGGTATGTCTGTGTGTTTTTATGTATTTGTATCCATGAGTACATTATATATATATATATATATATTATTTATTTATTAATTTTTATTCATTTATTATGTGTATGTTTTTTCTTATTTTTTATGAATGAAATAGCCTCATTTTATCTTGGAAGAGGAAGATAATTACAAAGCCTATAGGCCATTGGCCATGTGGCACAAGATGTCTCCTGAAGGCATGTTTTAGCATCATTTCTAAATAATCTAGTCTGCATCATCATCTATACATCTTTCTTGCATCACTGCATTCCCCATATCATGCTCATGTCACCACCAACATGAGTATCTACAAACGATGTAAATACCCCAAGGGGCATGCCAATATTTAAACCCTAGTTATTATGTGTATGTAATTGATATAATTAATATGAATGATTCAATTTTTAATGTTTTTAACTTATTAAATTTATTTTATCATGTTAAATATGATTTCATTTATTATTAATTATATATTTTTAATATCTATCAAATTTTAATATTTATTTAACTTATTCAATTTTTTATATATATTTATACATAATTTTTAACTATTTTTTAAATTTATAAAAATGTTTTTATTAATATGATTAATATTTACTCAATCTCATTTATTATGGTTTGATGCTTTTAATTTTTATGTAATTCATATAATTAATTTACTTAAATTCATTTTAAAAATATTCCCTAAATTTTTTTAGGTCATTAAAATTAATTCAAATACTTAATAAACTTTTACTGAATTATTTACTATGTTTTTATATCATTAATTTTTTAAAATAATATTATTAATACTCAATCATTTTTATATAATAATTTGTAATATTTATTAAATTTTTTGAAATCTATCTAAATAATTTATTTAAATCAGTTTTTTTAATATTTTCATCAATTTTTGTAGTGTTCCCAATTCATGTAATTATTCAAAAAAATTATTTTTTGTATGTATTTACTATGTTTAAAATTTTTCAATAAGTTTTCATACTAATTTTAATATATATTCGTTTATATTTTTTTAAATACAAATATATATTTAATAAAACTAATTCATTAAATTAATATTTTAGGAGACTATAGATTTTAAATTAGTCAATTTCACTGATATTTTAATCATGATTTAATAATTATATAATCATTAATAAGGTTAATTTTTTTCTTTTATTATGATTTTATTAATTATATATATATATATGAAGGTAATTTTTCTTTGTTTTTATTTTAAATATTATTATCCACTCTAAAATGAAACAATTTTTCATAACACCAATATATATCAGCGCTATAATATTGGTGCTGATAAATATATATTTAATCTGTTATAAATTTAGCACTGATAATGGTATGTATTATCAGCACATATTTTAGCACTGAAAAATCCTATCTTTTTAAGCAGTTATTAATTTCACAGATATAAAAATCATATCTATCAACTCATATTAGAATGCACTAATAATACATTATTTTTCATATTAATTCAACACTAAAGGAACAGGTTTTTCCGCATTCATGATCACTCATGGATGTCAACCTCTTTCGACAATCCCCTATAACATCTTGTATGAATTAAACCTCTCAAAACATATTGTATTAATGTTAATATATTTCAACAGCTTGTATTTGTTTTTTATTATGCATCAAAATAAAAATTGGTCTTAGTGATTTGTTCAGGCTTATAAAATTGCTTTCTCTATAATTCATAAGTTTTTTATAAAGGAAATTTCATTTAAAACAATTTTGAGAATTTATTTTCTCTTCCGTGTGTATTATTGAATGTTCTAAAATGTAACCCTAGATGAATCACTTGTTTAGTATAATAATGACTAATCAATACAAACTTCTCTAAAAAAATATCAATAATTAAAAATAATATACATTCTACTCTAAATAATGATTTCTTATTCATTATAATTATTAGAAATTAAAAATTACAAACTGAGATTCAATATGTTATTTGTTAAATATATAGATAATTATAATATTATCATTCTTATCATTCAACTTAAAGAAAAATTTCTGATTATTCTTCATGATTAATATCAATCGTACTCTCTCATGATGCTTCCCCCAAACCTGGGGGTTCACCTAGGGGGAAATTTTCACTTTCTTTTTGTCTTGATGGCTTGTGTTTATTCCAATTTAATTTCATTGGAAGCTAAATACGACTTATTTCACAGTGGAAGGTTTCTCGAAGAAGTCCAACAATTTACCATATCAACTTTCCCAATGGTAGATTTTTTTTCTCATGTTACACTCTTTAAAAATGCATATCTATTTTCTAACTTATCCTTATATATGAGAAATCATCCATACAATTGGTTAATTATTCAAAATTAGATATTTTTATCAAATCACATGAGACTTACTATAGAAAGGATGATATTTTCTTATGCTTTGCTTTTCAATTTTTTAATAAAAAAATAAATATATTTGGATCATTGTGTTTTTTTGTCAAAAAAAGGGTGGTTCTCTTGAGAATCATTGGTGGTTAAAAAAAGTAAGGGATGTAAATTTAAGTTGTTTAATAATGTAGGGATGGAATAACATATAATGAATGTATCTCAGTCTATTCAAATTGATAATATGTATCTATTTAATCCACCAAATTTTTTAAATGACTAATTTCACTCTCCTATTGACATGATTAGGTGGGGTAATCATTTTGGAAAATGATCATTTTTTATCTTGGGATAATATTTGCATCCCTATCGTTTTTGTGGTATGGGGTAAAAATACATATCCATGATCAAGATGGATATTTTAAGAAATAATGGATGGAACATAATTCATATACGTGGTTCCCTATACACTCAGATCCTTGAATCCAAATATTACCCCAAATATGGGATTTTTCGAGGTAGTTTTTATCCCCCACCCTAGCATTTTTTAGAAATTTCTTTTGAAGATAATTTGTGCCACATAAAAAGGGACTAATTTATAGAACTCATGTTAAATCTAAATTGATGATTTGGAGGTTCCATTGGCTAGTTAATAATTCTGGGTTGATGGCCACATCCCTCATGGTTTCTAATTAGGAGTACTCCACTATTTTCTCCTGTTTTAATGAGGCGAATAACAGATAGTGTATTGACAAACTAGAAGTGTGGTTTAATGAAATAGATTAAAGGGTAATTATTATTATTCCATGAGTATAAAATATATACAAAAAATATGTTTTAATAATGAAATTGTGGGATGTTGTTTGGGGAATTACAGGTGTGCATGGGCCAATATAATATAGATCATAGACAATGATGATTTCTGTAAATTCTTATGGCCCCTAACAGTCCGACCCATACTCCGAACATTCTTATTGAAAGATTTCATGGGAATACCACTTTTCATGTTGAACCTAATGTAATGAAATATTGATTTTTACAAATTGATACACTTCCTAAATAGTGATTAAGAAACTCCAATATTTGAAATGTTGCAATATTCATTGTCCATGATCATCTAACATCCATAGAAACCAAATGTATATTGGATTGTGGAGATGTTCAATGGTTATGATTCACTATTATCAATGTTGAATTCATCCATACCCAAAGATAGAGTATACTACCTCTATACCATATCATTTTTTATGGGTGAATCAATATGAGAATTATTTTAATAAGAAATAATAATGTGACTCTATTAGGATCAAGAATGTTATATCAAGCAAGGAAATTTGGAAGCATAATGAGATTCAGCTTCATAACCCCTTCTGATATTCTCACTTTTGTATGTCATGCCACGCCGCCATAAAATGTGTTTAAGATTAAGGTTCATGGAAATATCATCTAAATAGGTTATATTATAATGGGTTTTATGGTACTTGATAATATGGGTTGCATTATCACAATTTTGAAGAATTATATCCATTATTTTTTGTATCCACCAGTGGATTAAACAGAGGAATTGTTCACTAGATTATGGTTAACCCTTGAGAGGGTTTGATAATTATCATCATGGAATAAGAAGTTATTTTCTTTACTAATGGTATTAATTTTTCATAGTGATGTTTCAAGTCTGTCATCTTATTATCCATGAAGGTTCAATAAATTTTCAAAAATACTATAAATTAGACCTACACCCACCTTTTTTGAGAAATTGTAAGTATAGGTACCATATGATGACCATATACCATGGGTAGGACATATCCAACTACTATGTAATCCATCATATGACCATGTACAATTATTTTTGAAAAAAAAACTATTGGTATAAGTCATTACTATACGAATTTTTTTATACAAACCATGGGTTGGTCTTCAATAAATTGACATTATACCTATGGTTTTTCCAAATCAGTAGGTATACTTATTGGTTATTCCAATTGATTGGATATACCCATCAGTATAGATTAAAAATAAATATCTTATACTAATGTTTTTTCCAAACCGATTTTAAATGTACCAAAATAAAAAAAATACACTAATCAATTTTTTGGAAAACAATTATTATAAATATATACAAATGGTTTTCCAAACAGTTTTTAATGGTTTTCATATTATTAATGAATACTTTTATCAAATAAAATTGAGTACATAAAATAATAAATATAAATATACATTTACATTTTTATCATATTATATTTCTAAAAACCATTGTAGCTTGGTGGATATGTGTTTTAAATATAATGTGTTTGATTTCAGGTTATAAATGAAATTTTAGTTAAAATCATTATTCACTCT
Organism: Viscum album; assembly: GCA_963277665.1. Classification (NCBI taxonomy): domain Eukaryota; kingdom Viridiplantae; phylum Streptophyta; class Magnoliopsida; order Santalales; family Viscaceae; genus Viscum; species Viscum album. The sequence continues at coordinate 696,271,565 of OY728152.1, forward strand.
CTATAATCCTATCACAGATTCTGATGATTTCATGATTATTAAGGAAAATTATTTTTCAAACATTATTAATTCTGTTTGAATCAATTTCATATCTATTTGATTCATATTGTGACTGGTTTGACTTGAAATTTTACAAACACAAAACAAAGTACATCCTTTCAGTAACATAAAACTCAAAATATATGATAACACCAACATTCATCAATTAATTTTTCATTGATACTATGAATTTATAATATAATATATCATCAACCAATGTAAATCCATTAAACACCTAGTGAATGATTCACTATTCAAGGTAAATAATTAAAATTTACTAGGGGAGAAGTAGCCATATTTCTTCATCGAGAATTTATTTTTATGAATCAATATGAAAATCTAGTTAGGTAACCCATAAATTTTAATTAATTTTAATATGAAAATAAATGTGTTATATGGAAATAGTTATTTAAGGTTAATATTTTAAATATTCACTATGTTGATGATAGTTTTGAATAAATCCCACAACCATGCAACAAATTCCACCAATTTTAAAAAATATTCAAATTTTTTTTATAGATCAATGACATAGGGTTTCTTTCAGTTAAACTATCAACCAATTACACACTTTTATACAAGATAGAATCATTTCTTGAATCCTGATATTTATTTTCTTATAAATCTATCCTAGAAGATCCAATTCATTTATAATCATAATTTACGAATAAATGTTATAATTACTAAATCTAGGAGTTGAAAATGGGAATATCTGAATCCCAAAATTACATTTAATTGAAATAAAACATATTCTCTCTAGTGTTCCTCCCCACAAAATTATTAGGGAGTTGTTAATATGTTTTATGTGACATGTATCCCAACTTATACAATGGATAAAATTAAAAAATTTATTCACATATTGTAACTTTTCTACGAAGAAGGACAACAATCCATTTAATATTTTGATTTTTGTCAACATCCAATATAGGAATTTTCTATATAAACCACTAATGTAATATTTCGTATACAATATCATCATTTATGAATGATAAAAAAGATAGAGTGTAAATAAATGAATGTTCATTATAATTATTAAGAAGGTTACCATTAATATCATTAGAAAACATGAATACATTATCTTAAAAATAATCACTATGAATGTTATCTGGTTCAAGATTTCCTTTTATTAAGATTAATAAAAAATTTATTCTTATCTTGTCGGGGGTAAAAAAACTATATTCATACTTATCTGAATGCATTTTTCAGTCATCCATCAATGAGATAAATGATGGTTATTATGAAAAAAATAAAAAGATATCATTGTCATCTAACAAATCATCTTTCGTGAGGAAAAATATCCATATAAAAATTATTAGACAAAACACATAGATTTTTAAAAATCATAATGCACTATTAATTCACTCACTGCATGAAAATTAATCATTTCTGTAATTAAAAACAACATACAATTAAATTTTCTCAAATGTGGATTCTAATATTTTAGTAACATGTTTAAAAATATTATATATATATATATATAATTTTTGGGAAATTGAATCAGGATATTATAATAATGGAGAATCAACCTATGTACTTTATCAGGATTATGTAAAATATTTTGATCCATAATTGAATTTCATGGAACGTGATATTCTATTTAAATTAGTGATTTAGTTTAATTCCTGAAGATATACATCTCTAGATAAGAAGATATGTTGATTTGTAAAAAATAAAACCTATTGGGAGTTAAATGTATATTAATTTATTTGTCTCAACATCAATGATTTGAATTAATTGATTAATGTTATGTAATGCCAGACATGTACTCCATTGATGCAAATGTAATCAAATAGACTCGTTAACCTTGATGCGTACTAAATAAGAATTACATAATTTAGGTTAATAAAATGTTTAATAATTAATGTGAGAAGACATAAATAGAGAGCATGTGGTGATGATCCTCTAAGGAGGAACACCTCAAATTGAAAATAACTTGATATTGACTAATCCTCCAACAAAATTATACTCTATCATTTATTTTGATTATTGATGGTAGACATTAAAGTCTATATGTTATATTTTCATTAGGTTCCAAATTTATCCACCCTCTAACCTAATGAAAGGTTTACATTAATGGATTCATGATTGGAGAGTATGATAATATTCCATCATATATGAATTGTTCATGACTATGAGTTATTAAATATTGTTATTTCTCAATGTGTGTAATGGTTTTTATGCTTTAATATTTTTTAGTAATGTCCATCATGAATCTTAAACTATATTATATTTAATAAAAAATGATGATATATATTATAAAAAAGATAAATACATTGGGTGTTTTATGATTGATCAATTATTAATTAATATGTTGAGGTAGGTTCCTATGATTAAGTAAAAATTCCTATGATATAAATTAAATTAATACGAAATATAACATGTAGAATATCATATATGGGTTATGGAATTTTATATTTGAATATATAATGGAATATTTTTAGTCATGAGATTTAAGTGTTGTACACTTTGTGATTGACAGATCGACTTTGACAAAACCATTACGGTTATATCCCCACCAGATGATTTTGCTTCATCTTAAACAATCATAAAAACCCTCAGTACCAGAAAATATAATCCAATAAGTAAGAGATGATCTGGTCACATGAACATACTACTGAAAAATCTTCAAATAAAACCAAAAGTAGTAAATTATTGTATCTTTTTCATGATTTATTACATTAACCACATATGGTTTCTTTTTTCATACACTCATTACTCCCAATCCTTTTCTAGTGTATTAAAAAATTAGATCTCATATCTCAAAATTCCCATCAAAATCATAGGAAACATCACACCCTCCAACCAACCAAATAGTGGGGTTCAATTTAAAATTCTGTAAACACATTTTAATTTGAATTTTGGTTTTTTGTTTGAATTTAAATATTTTTTTATGGTTGGTCCTTTGTGAGGGTTCCCACATAAACAGTAAATATTGTATTTATGAAGACACTAAAAAGGTATTTATATTAAAATTATGTAATTGATATATAATATATTGATTTCATGTTATAATAATTATTTATAAATATAATAAATAATATATTTTATCATTAATATATTATAAAGTACAAATATTGAATGAATGTATAACTACAATTATATCACATATTTAAATTTTTTCTATTATATTTATAAATATATATAATTTTTTGATATTAATATATTATGCGTTAATTATATTGATTATTATTATAATTAAATTTTTATAATATTATATTATATTATATTATAATCTATTTATATCTATTAAAATCAGTTCAAATTAATTTATAATTATGTATATATATACTTGATTACAAATTCAATGTTTTTATTAAATGTTTTTAACTTATTATTTTATATAAAACATTCATTTTTTTAATTAAGAACAATATATTATATATTTATATTTTTATAAATATTATTGATGATTTAATAAATATAATTAATGTTAAACTTGTCATCATTTCATTTTAATTTAATATAATCACTGATTTAAGTAACATATGTGATATATAATGTAATATGTATATAATTAAAAAAAATCATTATTTACGTAGTAAATTTTAACTAATTTGTAATTTATTATATTTTTTAAGAAGAATATAGAATTCATTAGATGTTTTTAATACCACACATTGAACTGATTTTATCTTGAGTTTTTTCTTATTATATTTGAAAAATAGACTTATTTATAACGTAATTAAAAAAATGATCCATGTTCCTTAATGAGGCTAGAACACATTGACAAATAAAATGAAAAATGATTTATAAAAAATAACGGGGAAGAGATATAATAGTTAAAGTAATTTCATCATTGAAAATGGTCGTATGTGGACTCGTTAGGTTTATATATACATAAAAGGTTGTTGAGTTTTACCATATTCCATTGTTTCTGTGAGTTTATGGCACTATAACGAACCAAATATTTGGTATAGGAAATAAATATGCATTCTTAATCCATGAAGAATAATTTAATGTCCCTAATGAAGGTCCTATATGTGGTTTTCAAACACCCCTTTTGTGATATAGCATGTTGTGTAACCATTCCACAGACACTAGCCTAAACACAACGTGTTTCCCTATTTTCCCATGGGTTGCCCGACCTCCCTTAGACCACCTGCTATGACCTCCTATATTGGAGGGTATGGGTAATATTTTCACCACACTTTCTCAAACAACCAACCATGGATCCCAATCAATCACACATACTAGGCCAAGAAGGGGAAAGATGGACACGACTAGCACTCACCTTTCTCAAATGAAACACGATGACACACAATTAACATAACCTACCACCACCATCACCCTTTTACCATCCACAGTTCCCCACAAACAATTATTAACAGTACAATCACTTCCATGACCAGTCGCGATGCCCCATCAACAATGCATAATAGGACAATCACCTCCATGACCAGCAACAATACCCCATCTACAATCCTTACCATCGTCAATACCCTTTGACATATGATCTTACACGACACTGAATTGAAACTTTCTACCACCATACCCACACTCTGTCACCTCCAATTCCCAGATAATCTAACATGATGCCCCATCGACAACACCTACCACTATCAGTTCCCCTTATCAGACGATATTCCTTAGTTCACCATCTATAAAGCCTACCAAGATAGAAGGGTGAAGATTGATATGACAGTCGAAGCCCCCATGTGTGTAATTCCCCATACAAGAATAACAACACTATTATGAAGGTGTTTGAAAATGATACTCTCATCCCCTACCTATCAATCACCACTATTGAGGATGAATCAGATCAATTCTGAGAGTAAAAAAGGATGATTTAAAATGTTAAATGACTACTAATGTATCTGAAAAAAAGAGGCATCGTGTAAATACTCCCTCCCTCCCAAAATGCAGCACTGGACAACCAATTTCAAATGATATTGTTAAAATAGAACTACCTTCTATAGATATTATTTTATTTTTTCCCATAGAGATTAAAAAATTTTACTAATCGTTATATGTTATATTTATTATTCACATTATTATTAATTTTATTTGTAATTTAATTCTAATGATAATTATTTTCTAAACATATCAATACAATTAAATTTAAATTTCTCCCATTATAAATTTCTTAATTTTTATATTCATGTTATATTATTTCATATCATGAAATATTCAACATAGCTTCTAAAAAACTCTAATAAAGGGTTCCATTTTTCTATGTATTTTTCTAACACTGATAAATTCCTACAATAATGAGTAATTTGTTTTGGGTTTTTAAATGACACATTAAATAAGATAAATATATATATAAACATTATTATATATTATTATGTAATATGTATATATAAACAAGTATATATATGTAAATATAATTTATATTAATGGTTATTATTAAATTTTATATGTAGTAATGTTATTTTATAAATTTTATATTTAAAAAATAATCAAATTTATATTAGTTGATGGAGAAGTATAATAGTAAATTTCTATACATTTTTTGTAAAAATTTATATAATTAATATAAATATGATTTATTAATATTTTATTGAAACAATTATATGATATAAAAATCCATATAACTAATTAACCATGTGATTCATATTTGAAATTTTTTTATTTATATTCAAATTTAATAATTCAATAATGTATGTATATATATTTGTATCTGTCTTTTTTTATGTGTGTCTTTATTTATGTTTTGTTTGTGTATCCCTCTATTGTGTTGTGTTGTGTTTTGTGTGTGCTTATGAATGTTCACAGTTTGTATGTTTCAATATGTATATGTGCATAGGCATGTATATATCTATATGTCTTCATTATACATATGTGTACATGGTCAGGTATATTTATGTATAATGCATAAATATATATATATATATATATACATGTGTATGTTTATGTGTATGTGTATGTGTTTGTATTTATAAATATTTATTGTATGTATATGTATGTGCACATATGTATGTGTGTGTGTGTGTGCTTGTGTATATGTTTTTTATGTTCATTTTAATGTTTTTTCATGTGTATGAGTATATGTATGAGTACGTGTAAGTATTCGTATATATGTTTATGTATCTTTTCATGCATGTGTATGTGTATGTGCGTCTTTATGTTTATGTACTTGTGTAGGAGCATGCGAATGTGTATATGTGTATTTTAATGTGGGGTGTCTGTGCATAGTCATTTGTAAAGATTTTTATGTATGGTCATGCATATGTATGTAATTATATGGATGTGTATGTAGATGAAAATTCATTTTTATGTGTATATGTATATATTTTTAGGTATAAGCACATGTGTATGTGTATGAATATGTGTATGTTTATATGTATTTTTTATGTTATCTGTGTATATATATATATGTGTGTATGTAACAAAATGTATATATGTGCATACATTCATATTTTATTGTATGTATATTTATGTTTATATGCATATTCTTATGTGTATGTGTAGGTGTATGTGTTTTAATATATATTTTTATGTGCATATTGTGTATGTATATGTGAACATGTATTTCAGCAGATATATTTAATATTATTTATTGTTTTTTAATAACTCTATATTTTTAGTATTTTAAATAATTTATTCATTTTTTATATATATGCGTTTAATAATATTTTTTAATATATTAATTAATGATATTAATTTATAATTGTTTAAATATTTAAATATTTAATTAAAGAATAATTCTTTAACAATTATTAAAAATTTCAAAGGATTATAACATATTATATTTTCCATATACTATAAATGCAGTAAATAATTCAATAATTAGAAATAATAATAATAATAATGTATTTAATTTTATTCAATTTTATATGACTTCAATTCAGGTAAATAATGTCTTGGATTAAATTCTTTAAATTTTATGAAATCTCATTCATTTAATTTATTCATTTTTAATATTATATCTGGGATTTTATTTTATTTTTTAATAATTTAAAATTTTCAATATTTTTGAAATGTAATCAATTTTACAAATTTTAACATATTTATTTAATATTCATAAATTTTTTAAATATTTTTAATTTTATATTATAAATATTTATTTAGTTTTATTTATTAAATTTCAATATTATTAAAATGTTTGAAATACATATAATTGATTCCTATATGGACACCTCTACCCAAAACTATTTTTCCTTGAAATTCAACCCCCAACGTACACCATACATATCTAAATTTAGTTGTTTATCTAAACTAATGTAAAATATTTGGATTCAATTCAATATTACTATTAATAACAGATGTGTTCGTTGATGATAATGCTTTGTAATCTCAACACGGCATGTCATCGAATGACGGTGAGAGTAGGATGATAGCGTCCGTGCATGGATCAATACCTGTCATGAGCAGCATGTTTTAGGGATGTAAGAAAAAATGTGGGATAAAAGGATAATGGATGAATGAGGTGATTAGACCATTCATAACTAATGATGTGGGCGTAGGGTGATAGTGGACCCAAGGGAGATGAGGGAAGCACTCCATCGCATGATATGGATTCACACAGTTGTACTGTCAGCGTTGTAGGAGTCAAGAGACAACATTGTATGTACGATCAATGTGTCTATGATTCTGTGACAATAGATATTGTGGTATTCATTGTTTCCCATTGATTAGGATCATCAAACACCCAATTGTAAATGAGGGTGGTGGTCCGTCAGACGTTTATAGAAATCAGCCATGACATTTAGTCAGATTACATAATCATAAGGAATGGTCATGGACTATCAGTCATTATTCTATAGGGGATGACCACCTTGTTGTGATAAATCATATAGAGATTAATGATAATGATGGGTCATAGGTGCCATGATAGTCTAGGAATACAATGTGAGGGTCATCGGGGCAATATCTATAAAAAAGAGGTATATGGGCCTATTGAATGTATGGGGGTAATCCTTGGGGGGGGGCTGTCCAAAACATTATCATGTTGGTGAGGTGTGTGTATGTTTTTGTGTATTTTCACCCAATAGTACCTAATATATATATCAATATATATCAAAAATTTATTTACTTTTATGTGTATTGTTTTTCGTCATTTTGTATGAATTTTATGTCAACATTCTATATGGGTAGAGGAAGAGAAATTACATAGCCCATAGGACCAACTCCAAGGGACCCAAGAACGTGGCCCAATTGATTGGTGCTACATGTTGCTTGCATCATCAAAACTGTGTCACCAGGCCTGCATCATGCCTACATCACCACCTGCTCGCATCATTCACATGTCACTACCTTCCTAAGTCACTGCATGTAACTTAAATCCCCCAAGGGGAATGTTTGGTTGCAAACCCCAACTTTTTTGAGTGTGTAAATGATTTAATTAATCATAAAGATTCACATTAAATTTTTTTATATTTTTCAATTTTTTTTTTCATTATTAATATTATTCCATTTAATATCTATTATTCATTTGTAAAATTTAATAAATTTTTTTATTTATATTGTATTTATTAATTTTTGAATATTTATTTCATTATATATATTTACTAATTTTATATATTATAAAAAGTATTTTTTTATGTGATTAAAATATATATATATTTCTTTTTTAAGGAATAATACCTTAAAAATGTTTAAATTTATATAATTAAGGTAAATAAATTCGTCTTTTATGATTCTCTACATTTTTTTATGTGTTTACAATTAATTCAATTAATAAATATTTTTTACATAAATATTTTTTCATTTTTAAAATTCTAAACTTGTTTTTAATTTATATGATTAATTATCATTCAAATTTTTTATTAGTTTGTAATATTTATAAAATGATTGACATCTATATAATTATATTATTTAAATATATTTTATAATATTTTCATCTATTTTTTGTACATGTTCGGAGTTCACTCAATTAATCTTAAAATTGAATTTTTGTACATATTTATTAATTTATAATATTTTCACTACGTATTCATCTTCATTTAAATATATATTCAATTTAAATTTTCTTTCAAATAATTGATTTAATTAAAAAAAATCAATTTTTTTATATTTTTTGTGAAAATTCTTTTTTAATTATTCAATTTCATTAATTTTTTATAATCATTCTTATAGGATTGTTTGATATATAATAACATTAATTATTTTTTTTTTGTTAAGAAAAAAAATTAATTTTTATTAGATATTCATTTATTAATTTTCTTGTTTTATTTCAAATAGTTTTAATCCGCTCAAATATGAAAAATGGTCATAAAACCTTTCTATATATTTGAAATATTATTTGTGCTAGTAAATATTGATTTTATATAAAATAATTTTAGAGCTGATAATGATAGGTTTTACGGGCATAAAATTTACCATTGATAAAACATATCTTTTTTGAAGTTATTAATTTCACACTGATATTTTTCATATTTATTATCAGTTTTTTGAATTCACTGATAAAACCTTATTGAACATATAAATTCAATGCTGAGGGAACAGATTTCATTTCCCCATTCATGCTCTCTCACAGAAGTGGACCACTTTTTCCACTCCTCCAAAAACATATTCAATGAATATAACAATTCAAAAACCCAATGCACATGAGTTATTTTAATGAATGTTCATGTACATTTTTTATTATGCTTAACAAACTGAATAGGTCTTAGTGATAAAATTCGGGTTGTAAAATTCCTTACTCCATGATTCATACATTGTTTGTGATGTTAATTTTTTATGGATCCATTTTGTAATGTGATATAGTATTCTGTGAGTATTGTTGAATGTTCCAATAAGTGAGTCTACTTGAATCACTTGCGCAGTATAATTAGGACCAATCAATAACAAGTTAATAAACAAAATTTACTAGTAAATCAGTATAATATATATTCAACTACAATTTCAAATTTCTATTTCATTGTAATTTATAGAAATGAAATATTATCCATTGTGATTGCACATATAATTATTTAAATCAACAATGAATTTTAATATTATTCATCATCTGATGTAACATAAAAAATTATTATTTACTCTCCTTCTATATCTATATAATGGTTTCTCTTTCCAAATACTTTTACAACACCAAGGAGTTGTGATAAGGCCACCTACCTTCACATTTAAATTTTTTTTATGACAATTAGTTTTTATTTCAAATTTAATTTCTTTTGATGTTAAAGAAAATATCTTTTTGAGGGAGAGTTTACAGTTGTATTCAATATTTTTACAATCACTTATTTTCCAATGGTAGATTTATTTTCTCAAGGTACACCCTTTATGAATTCATATATATTAACTAGATTATTATAAAATATGAAAAACCATCTAGATATTTGGTTAATTGTTCCAAATCATATATTTCCATCAACTCTGTTGAGACTGAATGCAGAAAGGATAATCTTTTCCAAACAAAATTTATTCTGGTGGTTGATAAACATAATAAATATATTTTTTATACTATGAATTTTTCAAAATTAAAATAGTGGTTCTCTCGAGCATATTGGAAAGTTAAAAAAATATGAATGAAATTTTATATAAGATTCAATAGTAGGGAAATATGAACTTATTATGTATTTACCTCAATTTATTCAAATTAATAATATTTATTTATTTAATCTACATTACATTGTTAATGACAGAATTCACTCACACGTTTCAATGTTTTGGTGTTGTATGAATGATTAATATAAAGTTCATTAGCTATCCTGGGATAATCTATGAATCCATTAACCTTGTGGAATTATAGGATACAAAATCATGATCAAGATCAACATTTCTCTACTAGAAAATCAAGGTTGAATGCTGATTCACATACTTGGTCACCTATGCACTAAGATCATTGAATATGAATATTTCCCCCGTTCCATATTTTTGCGACCTAGACCATAACACCAATCAAGATTTTAATAGATATTACACTGTGGAATGAGAGTTCTTCTTCAATGGGGACTCTATTGAATGATCAGATACAGAGCCGAAATAAGGATCTAGAGGGTCCGATGGATTGTTTATAAATGACCAATGATTTCCACATCCCTATCCATTTCTAATTTTGGGGATTCCATTGTTTTTTTACCTTTTTAATGACATCAATAATTGATGGTTTTTTAATTAACAAGATATACAGTTCAAAAAAATAGATTAGAGGGTTATTCTATGAATTCCATGGACAAATGATATGGAAATGGACAAACATTTTTTAAAAAATGAATGTTTTAGGATTTTATGTGGTGAATTAAAGGTATATTTTTTCCCCACAAAATATATAAAATATAATAATTATTATTATTAGAAATACATATAGCACATAGAGGTCCCAACAATGTCAGAAAATTCTTGTGGAATGATTTCACGAGAATACTCCATTTAAAATAGTTCCTGATGGTACGACATATTATAGAAGATAATTTGATACCATTATTTGTTAGTGATGTCTAAACACATATGAATGTAACTTTATACCATCAAGGGTCCAGGAACATCTAACATGTCTAGGAGCCAAATACAGATAGGATTGTGGATTTAGTGAATGGTTTTGTGTCTCTATTATCGAAGTGCTATGATTTCATCCCCATATATTAAGCATACTCCCTCTATTCCATATCATGGTGTATATGTTTGATATGATATGTCATTTTTATTAACAAGTTTTAAAAAATTGAATCCTTATGAATCATGTGTTCTATATAATGGAAGGATATATGGATGTGTATCAAGATTCATTTTGATGACTAATTATAATCATTTATCTTCTATAAGTGGATTCTCCACAATACAATGTCATTAAAATTAATGTGGATGCATATATCTTCAGAAGAAGTTCTATTAGAATTTGTATTTTTGAATTTGATCTTATGTGTATCATTATCATAACGTACCATATATTTGTCTATTAGTTTTGGGATCTATTGGTGACTAAGGAGCATGCATTAATCACTGGATTGATGTTCTTCCTTGAGAGAATATGGATAAATTTCATCATGGAATCAGACTATATTTTAATTATTAATGGTATTAATGAATCATAGAGTGTTCTTTAGTCATTATTCATGCTTTTTATAATGGTTCAATCCATTTTAAACAATACTATAAAATGTACCAATTTCAATGATCCTCTACAAATAGTTTTGGGGAAACAGTTGGTATATATACATTAAAATGGCCATATACCAATGATTTGAACAATGCTTCTAGACCTCCACTTTATGGAAAAAATATTATTTCTTAGTCCATTATCCCAACTTATGCAGCTACTGGTTGTAATTTATTTCTATCATGGGATGAAACATCTGTTGATGAATGGTTATACAATGGTGTACATATGACTTAATTGCTACACACATCTTACTAGATATATCTTTTCATTAGAATGGAAACCATAATATGAACCTATACCAATGTTTTTGGAATAAATATTGGTATAGTTCAATGCTATACCAATGGTATTATACCAACTGCTAACATATCATTAATAAAATGACTATATATCCATAATTTTTTCAAATACTAATTGTATATGTGATGTATTTTCCAATGGATTGAATAAAACCACATGTATATAATATATTTAATGAACCTATACTAATGGTTTTTCCAAAACCAATACTAATGGACCCAAAAATCAAAATACCTATAATAAGGATTTTTAAACTCATTGGTATAGGTATATTCTAGTGGTTTTCCAAACATTTGTTATAAAATTTAACATTTTTTAACAATTTTATTATCAAATACCATTTAACACATAAAAAAGACATCTAAATATACATAAACTTATTTATCATATCATTCTTCCATAAAAACTTTTATCATTGTGGTTAGTTGATAAAAATAAAAATCTGATGTGTAGGGATGAAAAACAACAAGGGGTTTTTTTAATTACCTACATCAACAATTTTGCAAACTATTGGTTTACGTATTTGATATTACATATACCAATGGTTTGTAAACTATTTTTATAGTCCACTAATACTAACAGTTTCCAAAAAGCATTGGTATAGTACTATATAGATGGCCAGCAATCCAATGTCCCCCCAAACCAAGGGTATAGCCTATAACTTTAGAGTTTGGGCAAATACCAAAGGTTCAAAATGATTAATATTGTCTTGTTTACAATATTTTAACCCCTTATTTGAATGTTAGATATAATTTATTAAAAGACGTGGTATTATGGTGGCTCATTTGATTTATGATTTTGGTCAATCTATAGAGCCTATTGTTTCATTGGATGACATCCCTCTTTGGTTAATATGACCTATAATTTCCGATCTAGGTTACTTATTTGAAATTAATTTTTTTCAAAACATCAGTAGTTAGAAAAGATATTTTGAAAAAAAAAATCAAAATTATAAAAAATTTATTCTCCATTGTAAATTAATTTTTAAAAATGTTGTTGAAATGGAGTAAGAATTACAATTATGGGATTATCATAACCATAACTCCTTTCCCTTATAGGACAGGGTTTGTAAATTTACACTCATCATAGATTCTTCACCCTGCATGCATCATTGAGGATTTCATCCACATTCATACCATCCTTAGAAAAAACTAGTAAGTGATTCGTTCTGTTTAATGTGTTTATTATCTTATCCCCATTGAATTAATTCTAATTTCTTTGGGGTTTTTATTTATTCATTTTGACCCTTTTCTGTTATAAAAATTATTTCATCTCATTGATATAGTCCCATAATTTTATTAATTTTACCTAGTTAATTTCATGAGTCTCATTTAATATATTGTTTTCAAGATTAGGTGAATAGACCATATAAATGTTTTCATCATCTGATAAATATTGAACTTTGTCTCCTAAGATTCCTATAACTAAAACACAACATGGCCTAACATTTACCATGTTAAGAAATTTATAAACATAAACTCATCCATATTTTTTTACTACCACATAGAAAATATATAGAAACAATCCTTGATCTCTTTATATTTCAATGGATAAAAATTTAATTAGATTATTTGATATATTATAGACATCCCACATTCAATTTTTTAATGATTTCTGAAACTATAAAACAATATGAATACAAATCATTTTTCCCTTATTAACATATAACAATTGTCTTATGTATCCCAAATAATTAGTTAAGAATAACCTTTTAGGATTATATGCTCTTGATTTCTATGTATTTATTTATTTTAGTAAATATTAATATTATTGAATCAAATATGATTGATTAAAATAAAAAAGGATGGATTATAATCACATTAAAAATATTATGACGATGTGGTTCATTAATTTTTAAAATGATCATGCATATAACCCTTCTCAAATATATTATCTTTGTTTAAAATGTTGTTTTTAAATGATAATTATTCACAATTTTTTGGATGATCTATTGATCTATCACAGAAGTGATCAATTTTATGAATGTGATACTAAACATAGGTTAAAACCTAATATACCATGTCCAAGGTATGACATTGTATTTTCTTGATAATATAATATTATTAGAAGTGTGAACAATGAAAACGAACATATTAAAGATATGATTTTTGGGGATTTTATATAGAATATCCTATTGTGGAAATGAAAACTACAATTGATGATTAACATTATGATGACAAAATAATGTATAAGAAGTTAAAGTGTAGTTCAATGTCACGAATGTATATTGGTTCTACTCAATATACATCATTATAATCCATCTGGTATCTATATAGTGTAAATGCTCGAAATATATGGATTGACACAAGCATTGATGAACATATATATCTATTGAATGATATGATCGTAGAATATAATAAGCTTCCACACAAAACATAAACCACTAAACAAGTTCTATGTTCAATGTGTATGATCTGCGAACAAATACATGCTCGTCTAAATGATAGTAAAATATTTTAAAAAAATAATGAATCAATTAAAAAATGACCAATGTATGAATAATCATGAAATAAGAATGTAGAATTAATTCAATTGAATGTTTTATTGTACATTCCAATCAATCCATGGTTTAGGAACCTAAATGGAACTGAGGATACTACATGAAAATTGATAGGGAACATAGATAAAATATATAAGAATGGTAACATTTGACACCGAGTAGACTCGATTCAGTGAAATAAAATTAATCAAGAGTATCATCTATTAGGAAATGAGACATGAATCCTTAATCTTAGTATATCTACTATCATTTAAAATCTTGTTGGATTTAATTGTATTACTCACTGTATATGGATAGTAATGTTGCAAAATTTTTACATTCCACCATCTTTAAGCATGAAAAAAATATAAAATAAGTTTTATATAATTATTCAATGAAAAATCAATAGGTTATTGATATTGATATATATTTGGATCCATTTCTTGAAAATTTTAAATTAATATGGGAATTAGTTTTCATGTTTTCTGATTCTTGGAGATATTAATATTTCATTTTGAATTCTATGTCAAATAGGAAGATAAAGAAATTTCCTTCAATAGAAATTTGTAAAGATATAGTACTATAAGAATTAATGGTTGTCAAATTTTTGAACACGGTTCACACATTGTTGGGTAAAAATATTCATTAATGTCTATATTTCAAAGAAATCATATATTTCTACCCATATGCCATAAATAACGATATTGGATGAAATCATTCTATTTGAGTTTGGAATAGTTTTTAATAAGTTCTCCACTAATAGGTTAAATTTATTTAGATATGGTAAAATAAAAGGGAATTTATTTTAGTAAACAATCTCTAAAAATCCGAAAGAGTTAGAGGTAAAAAAGATATCATTTTTTAATTTCAATAATTTTATTTTTTTACATATTACATTTTCATGAGGTCATGCATGTGGAAAAGGATGAATTATATAGTTCCATTAGAACAATACTAAATGAACTCATAAAATCAAATGAATTTTATTTAGGATTTGTTGGAAATTATTGATGTGGTGATAAATGAATATTTGGTACCAATGAAGGGTGAATAGTATATTTTATTTCTCTAGATTCTTATACTCATTCCCTACAAGAGAGGTGTTTGTTTTTCATCAATGTTTATGATTTAAAGGATCTGGTTGGGTATTCATAATCTATAAATAATATCATGTAAATGAATAATTTCATCTTAATGGTCCTAAAATGAAATGATTTTCATGTTTGGATTCATTTTTTAATATAAGTAGAATTACATTGAATTTATACAATGATATCATATAATAAATTAAGAAAGTACACATTCTTATTGAATATTATATGAAAAAAACTAATAGGGATGATGAAATTAATAATTATTGAAAATGAAATAATAGTCATATTATGATGACTGAAGATGTTCTTCCCACATTGATTCTTTGATATGACAGTTTACTTGATGGTTCATCTGGTTAGAGGAATTTGACTATGTGCTCTTCTACATTATAGATTGATGTATCTGACTGAAAATAATACAATTATTTGGTAAGGGTATGTTAAATATTTAAGTATTGCATACGGATTTATTGCATGGTGATATATTATTGATGAACGTGTTGAATTCTATAACAACTTCAAGTTTGATGTAAAATAAATTAGTCCAGTAAAAACTCATATCAATAATCATCTTTTGTGGAAATTAATTTTCACACAAATTTTTGTCACAATTTCTATTACAAAGTAAGATGAGGTACACCATTTATGTTTTATACTAGTATAGAGGATTTGCCATATTTTAAATACCCTAATGTAATTAATAGTCATATGAATCAATCAAGTGATAAATACAGGACACTTAATATGCATAATCGATAATTTATAGGATGGTTAAGAGAACATATTATTCAGGAGTCATAAGGAAGTTTGAATTAAATTTTAGTATAACATTTTTGTCCATATGGATATCCAATTGTGCATGTATTATCAAATAATGGTTATATAATTAATAGTAATACATTATATAAAAATAATCATGATAAATAAATTATTATGGAACATAGTGGAGATACACATATGGATGAACTGATACATGTATTTCGTACCATGGAATGAAATCCAATATATTTTAATATCCCATATGTTTCTATCATTTAGAAAATATCGTTGATGGACTATAGAACATTACACGTTCATGGATATCTCTGGAAGTTGGATGATAAACACATTTAAATTAAAATTAAATATTTATGATTTGTAAAATCAGTTTTCAATAAATAAGGGTTAATAAATAGATTAGTTATAACCAAATTAGAAGTTTTAATGTTATTTTATTTTCCATATACTGCAAACTGAAAGTTGTGAATTGTCCTTTTATCTACCAAAACCACTGAAGGTTCAGATTTGAATTCAATTATTTCCGACTCTTTCATTGGTATTTCACAATAATTTTATGAAACCCAAAATGTTTATGAGTTATTGTAAGTTAGAGGATACCACCCTGATGAAATTTGGATCCTCAATAATGGGGTAATGTCATTTTAAAATTTATTTGAAAAAGGGAGAACACTATTCATGTCATTTAATTAATATAAACTATGATACCTCATATTATTCGCAATTAACTACTATATTTATGTAATATATATTAAATCTTCTTAAAGCAGTATAAAAATAGATTATGAACATTCCAATTCACCCAATCATGGTATACAATAGGTTTCTCAACATGAAGATGCACCCAATGTAGAGGAAGAACAAGTCTTGGTACATAATGATGCTCATAATCGTAATGAAAACAAGGTATTTCAATATGTAGTTTCTTCAATTATATATCAACAAAATATTTCTACAGATACCAATTATGTCTATCACGATTAACAATATATAAATTGGTTTGAAGCTGAGGAAATTGTAATAGGTGACCACATATGTCCCATAAAATTTAGAAGCATTGTAGAATGATAGAGTGTAAAAGGAATATAAATTGTGAGGTAGATGATTCAAATTAATGATTGTATGGAATAGTTGTGACTATCTTAATAATCATGAAATTCAAGATTTATTAGTTACATTGTGATAAACACTCGAATACACATTTAGGTTGATGTAGATAATTTCCACCATTATGTTTTCATTAATAAGGAAATAATTTTGGAAGTGATTAATGTAAATTATGATATAATTTCATTATTTTACTAAAAAAATTAATAAAATATTTATTTACCCGCCATTAACCCTGGTAGAGTAAATTTTTAAAAGATGTTTTTTGAATAAAATTTTTAATAATTTTCAATTGAATTTGAAGTAATGGCTCTCAATCAATTCTTATGAAATATCCTCTCATGGATTCTATTATTAAATTAAAATAAAATACAGCACAAATTTATGAACACAAGATAAACAAAGAAACATAGAATCAATTTATTAGACTTAATTAGGAATCAAATTGTTATGAAATTTCAGATTTTAAAACATCATTTGATAATACATGAGTTATTCATGTCAATTAAGAAATATTATTTTTTGAAATAATAACATAGTTCTAAAAATAATCATTATTTAGAAAAACCATCATACCACGACTTTTAATACAGAATGTAGTACACTTCAAATGAAAAGATTAATATATTTTTAAAATAAACTAATAAAATTATGTGGTATGATACAACAACATAATTTTTTATGTTATTAAAATACATATTATGGAATTAATATTCAAAGCCCCTAATATCCCATGCCATGTGATATTTATGGTCGATTATGTAAAAAAATACTTGAAACTAGTTATAATATTATGTAAATGTTTTTCGGTAGTACTAAACCACTAAATTATAACATTCATTTCTTGGGTTTGATATGAGTTTCCTAAGGAGATATTTTATCATCATCGAAAGATTCTAGGCCTCTGCACAATTTTACAAACCATGATCCTTGCTACATTAATATGAAAAAATTGGATAGTGGGCGTCAAATGGATTTTTCATGGTTTACCAAACCATCTTATCTATCTAGAGAAAGCATGAATCCCATTTAATATTGTTGCACATCATGAACATTGTTTTACTAAACAGTACAACCCTATCTATGAAACCTTTTGGATTGGATTTAAGGTCATCCAAATTCTGATTAAAATTTCCCTAACATCCTTTTTAGGCCCCTGATGCAATGGTAATACCTAATATCAGTTTAGAACATGTGTGGATCTCCCAATATTGATTTGTTCACCTGGGATCCCTTCGAGAAAATTTCCAAATCATCAGGAACATACTTCTATCTTCAACTAAAAGGTTTAATTTTTCTATTATTCTTCTTATACGGTATATCTTCATTACCCTAGGGTTCCATAAATCGATGCAATGATTGGTGGATATAATATCCACTTTTTTGTTTCTATACTTAGTTTTAATTCATTGATCGTTGTTTATATTGTTCTCCATTGGATTTTTCAATGAACAAATATGTGAATCGAGATTTTTTGATCCAATGGTAGGTGTTTCTTTTACAACACCCAATTTTTATTTTCCCTAAATTAAATTATTTCATTTAAATTAATTAAATTAATTGAAATTCACTGTTTTGGATTAAATTGAATTATACTGGTTTTTTTATTAACCCAATTCCAATGAATTTTGGTTTTAAATAATTTTTTTGTCATGATAATTGAAAACTCTAAATTTCATTTAATATGAGTGTGTTTAGACAAAATTTTTATATTTAAATTTTAGAACACATTTGTATTTTACGGAAATTATTTAAATTAAATTGTACTATTTAATTGAAGAAACGGTTTCGAGGTGGAAAATGGTTTTTGATAGAAACAATAGTGTTTTATCTTGGTGAAAAAACATGTCTTCGATTAAAATTGTTTATGGGTTTAAAATAAAAAATTGAAATATTTACAATGGATAATGGGATTCAATTGTATTTTAATGATTTATTAAAACAAATTACTGATAGCTATTTTGAATTGTGGACATGAAATCCTTAGGTAGTTTGTGAATTATTTTCGGTGGCACGTTAATACATACAACATTTTAAATATCATATCAGCACATCCCATCTCTTAGGTGATGGTGATGAGTCCTATTTGGCCTTAGGCCAAAAATAGATTATGTACATACATTCTATTTCATAGTTTCAAGTCTATATAGAATGAAACTATAATACCTATTTAAGTATATGACTTTTTTTGCTTCTCTATATTTGAAATAAAAAAAAAATTTGGTATAAATTTTTTGCATTGACATTTGATTTATATAAATTGTTTTTATGTAAAACTGTGTATTTTAAAAATTTATGAAAACTACCACTTCTCTAAATAAAGATTATGTACAAAGGAAATTATCTCATTTAAAATGTATTTCCACCATTTGATCCTTAAAATCTGAATTTCTAATATATTAACATATTTGAATTGTAATAGATGACTTTGTAAAATATGATGTTGAATTGCCAAACCTATTTATTTGAAAATTAAAATCACATTATTGGTTAATTTGATATTGGGATCTTGTAATGGAATCATTTGGTGGAATCCTTTTTTGAATTATCTCACACCCTACATGTGCCTTCAATAGTGTGCTGATTATATTATTCTAGGATCGAGTAGAGGGAAAAGTTCACTTGGAGGTATTTATAGCTATTGATCTAATGACATGGTGAGTGGCATCATTTGAGACATGGGTAGTTTTTTCAGTACATTTTTTATATTACATTGGGTTATCATGCGGTTCTGAATTATTGAATATTTATCCATGTGGATAATCTTTTGTATTAATCACTAACATGTCTCTTTTACATTTTCATTGTTAGAGAAAAAATGATTTCCACTTCCAATTTTTATAATGCCTAGATCTAGTCACAAACCCCTGGATATCCATATTCTTTTTGTGTTTTTTTCTGGTCATCTAGGCTACTAGGATACCGATGTACCTAGGATACTTCATGACAATGTTGTATTAAATGATATAAGGCTTCTGGTCTTGAATTAAATATGCATTTCTGAAATCGTTTCGGGACATTGGAGGTAGTTGAGATTGCATGAAGGTACATATCTCATCATAATGGACCTTATATCTCTAGGGGTGGTTGATGAAAAGTTTTCATAAGTATTATTTTTGGAAATATAAAAATTTCTATTTGGATAAATTGAAATTAAAAACAATTTTGTGTATATATGTTGAGATTTTTTCACCCTATTATTCTATTTGTGGGTAAATATAAAGTATTCCTCATTTTTAAAGATCTTGTGTAGAATCATGCCTCAGAGAATACATTATCTATAAGATATAGGATGAATTTGATCTTAAAACTCATTGATTAAATCCTCTTGTGGACATGATTATCGTTGAGGTGATTTCAAAAATAGTCTAAGCATTGTGACATGAACCACCACTAGTTGTCCTTCAGGCTCAAGCTATTGAACCCTAGAATGAAATATTCACGATTCGATCCCAAAAATTCTTTCACCGAAATCCATAACAATTCAACGCATCATATGACCCTTATGTGGATGAGGATTTGTTGAGAAAAATGGATAATTTATGTGGGTTTTGGTGCCCATAATGAAATTAATGTGATGTGTAATGCCTTTGTCTTACAAGAACAAGAAGGATATGGTGGAACAAGATGGAAATATAAAAGAAGCAATGGGGATAATAGTGGATTTACTTCATGGTTCATTTCACTAACCAATTCTATCCCGAGTCAATGTTGTTAGTTATGTCCATTGAGTTCTTAAAACTCAAAAAGGCTGATAGTATCATGAAAGTGTATACCAATGTTATTTCTAAGCTTTTGCATTTTTGACATGAGATATTATCGAATAATAAGAGTATGGATAAAAGGGTCAATTTGGGACTTTGTATAGATATTTCCGCTTAGATTTTTTTTAAAGATAACTTCTTATGATAATGTATTTGACAGAGAGCATATAATGAACTGAGCTCACTCTTCCAGACTCAGTGCTTTAAAATTCCATGTAATTTTTTCTTTTAAACAAGCTGATATATTAATCCAAAAATTAAAAAAACAAGGGGCTTTTACCATTCCTGGTTCTAGATGATTAGAAAACACCTTACATTTATCAGAGCTGATACAATGATAAAACAACAACCCAGTATTCTTCTACAAAAGCTAACACCAAAAGCGACGAAATAAAAAATTAAAATTCTATGATACCTAGGAAAAGTCAATTTTAAACAAAGGGTGAGCATTCAATTTTCCAGTAAGGGGTATTGAATCTATGAAAATACTTTTTATAGTATTATTTCCAGGAGATAACATGAGAAATGCTTCTAAGAGTACATTAGAAATTAATCTAGAAATAATTACTGAAATATCCATTGAAAACATAATTGAAATTTCATACTTTTAAAATAATATACCACATTGGAAATTACTTACATAAAAATGATCTTTAAATTTAATCCATTGAGTTATTATAAAACACAAAAAAAAATATTTTGAATAAAAAAGATTGTGACTTGTGGAAACATGATAAATTGAATGTTATATGAGGCATACACATGTGTTGAGAGATTGGGTTCACACCCCAATTCCCTACCATATTTACGAGGTTCATGTACCGTGTTTAATATAAACTGTTTTTGTCATTCTTTAGCTATAAATTCTATCAATGGGCCATTTGATTTTGAAATCATGTCAATTCATTAAAATACAAATTCACATTTATAATTATTTATATATGTTTTTAAATACATAAATATATGATCTACCATTGTATATCACCTCTGATTTTGGTTCTAACCAAACCCCATTCTATATAGTCATTTCATATACATTCATGTACCCAAAAATTTATGAAAAACAAGTTTACATAATTTTATAACGTAAACGATTTTAAAAACCCAATTATTAATAAAAAATTCCAAATACTTACATGTTTCATTGATTTATTCATGAAATAATGTATAAAATAATAGTAGTATCAAACATATAATTTATGTCTTCCGAAAAAACACATAAGAAATAGATAATTTTGTGTCTCACCAAATATTACTATCGTTGAACATAAATTATAAATTCATCAATTTCAGGGATATATATATATATATGTAAAAAAACATAAAGCTATTAACTTTAAGTATATATACGTAGAAATATATATATATATACACCTAATTAGAATTCGATCTTGAATATAGAATAAATAATTTTCTCATTTTTATGTGTTTCAATAATATGTATCATACACCCATGATTTAATCAAAATGTGAAAATTATCACTTCAAAATGTATATATATATCGATAATAAATATAAAACAACTCAATAATTTATATAACACACATTTTTAATTGATGAATTAAAATTATAGACATGGATTATATATATACTATAAACCATGCAATCGATAAATATTTTCTGGATATAGTACTCATATATATATATATATATATTGAGAAATATAAGGTTTTAAAAATTAAATATAAATTATATGCATCTGAATAACTAAATTTATCATAGAAAAATTTTAAATATTGTTTTCGATAAATATAAATAGCAACAAAAACATAAATTGAAACATGAATTCATAATAATATAATACATTTAATTTAGATAAACATAAATCAGTGAAGGACATGATTTTGTAATTAGATAAATATTGTAAAATATAAATAATCCCTTACTATTTTATTTGTAGTGACATCCACATGTCAGAATGAATTATTTTTTCCAGCACACACTCAAACAGCACATCTTACAATCCCTGCTCTCTATGAGAAACAACACAGACAACTATGAATCATGATGTGAAAAAATCACTCAAGGCATCATTGAATCATTTTTTAGGTGGTTGTGTTTCTTGACAAAGTGGGCATATGAGTGATGCTTGTTGACAAAGCAAAATAATGGCATACAAATTTGTTGACAAATAGGATTTCATGATGGAATGTCGAGTTCAATAGCTAAGGTCAACTATCCATGTTTGATTCAAGAATGTCGACAAAAGGAATGGATGATTTGGAGGCGTTACAGAAAGAACAGATAGAAGGTGGCGTCGTTTTCAAGTATTTGCCAAATTTTTGGGCCTGAAAATCGACAAATGAAGAAAAGTGTTTTTGGAAAAGGGAGTTGCACACCAAGGACTTAGAGTATAGGAAACTTGTGTGCCATATGTTTTTATAGATCAGCAGATCAAAATATGGATAAGGAAATGGGTTCGCGCAAGTATGGGAGTTGGTCGCACAAGTGTCTAAAAGGATTGATGAATTGCGCGCTGAGACTGGGTCGCGCAGGTGACTTGTGCGCCATCGCGGAGGGTGGTCAATTTGCATATAAATACTGGGCCACCCCTCTTCATTCTTAACCAGAGTTCAAAACTTTGAGAAATCAGAGTTCCTGTCGTGCAGGTGTGCTGGTCGCGCAGGTGGTGTTTGGGTCGCGCAAGTGAAGTTGCGCGACGGTGTGATAAGTTGCGCGTCAGTTGGCAGTTGCACGCCAACATTGGTTTGGGCGTAAAAGGAAGTGAGTCGCACAGGTTTTGGGTTGAAGAAGTTTGTGTCACACAAGTGTCTGAGGTAGAATTGTGCGCCAGTTGTGACTTGCACGCCGATATTGACTTGCGCGCCAAGTAAGGATTTGTTCCAGCAGTGATTTTCGAGCTGCGTGGAAGTTGGAAGTTTTCCAGATTCCTTCGGTGCAATGAGATATTCATCTATGGGTGAAAATTGGGCTTCAATAGAGCATCTAAACACAGAGGAATATGCATTCTTTCATGAAAATGAAGAGACCTATAGGTCTATAAACTGTGAGTGGATTCCTTCCAAGAGCAGTGAGCAAAGGAAGAGAAAGAAGGTGATCCTCTCCACCGGCAGTGAGCCAGAGAGAGGGAAGCAGGGAGTGACCCTTGGGAAAGCAGTGAGATGACCCTAAACATTGTAATGGCAGTGATCATGGGCATATTAGTGATCTAGACTGAACTTTGTATCCACATCTAGTGAAGAATAGTGGAATTTGGTACAACCGGAAACTTGTCGGCGTATTCTCCTTGGACATAGCCCAGTGAGGGTGAACCAAGTAAAAATCTATGTGTATGCCTGTTTGCATCCCTGAATTGCATTCAAAATGTCATCATTAGGTAAATAAGTAATGAAGTGATCATATTTTACACACAAGAGCAAACAAAGTGACCCTTGTAATAAAAAGGTCAAGATCCAGTGGGGTAGGAAGAAATTTTAAAAAGAATATCCATACCCTGATTCACGCCCCTCTTAGGGTATATAGGCTCCCTATTGGTCCTAAAAAATCTCCTAAAAAAGAAATAGGATATGATGTGTTGAAAAAGGCAACTGAGACACTTATTTATAGGTCTAAACTCTCTGAATATTTTATTTCAACTTGTCAGCATAATTTATTTATTAAATTAGATAATATATGATCACTTATATATTAAATAGAAAATACATTGCATATAAAATAAAATGATCAAAACCGTTATGACCATTTCATATAATATGATATATATATTTATTATTTTATTTGTTAAGGAAGATTACATGCAAAAATATATAGATAAATATAAAGAAAAAATGTGAAGAATGATATCTCTATTCACACCTTTGTTTATATCAAATGAAAAAACTAAGGTCGATTAATGTAATTTGATGCAAAATTGAAAATAAGAGATAAGATTTGGATCAAATTCGATGTGAAGTTTTGTTGAAGATGAAAAAACTATACGAATAATATATCAAATTAATACGGGTGATGAAAATTTAAAATGTTAAAAAAACTAACATAGGATTGAAGGAAGATGTGGATACATTGATGAAATAAATGAAAAAAAGAATAAATTCATTGAATTTGATTCAAATATGATTTTTGAATGCATAACTCCAAGAAAAAGACAAAATAAGTATTTATTACACCCAAAAAATATGTAAAATCGATTCAAAAATACAAAATTTGAATAAATAAAACATACATGAAAAACTAGGTGTCATGTGGTAGATCATCAAATCTTGGGTCATTTTCCCAAAAATCATATACATACACTTTAAGAATCGTAGATCTGGAATTTGTCTTCGTATTTCGATTCAACCTCCCATATTAATATGAATACTCTAAACCACAAACGATCTCCAATGAAAATTCTCAGTCTGAAACTGTCGATGGCTGAAAACCATCAAGCTAGACTCTCGATCATGTCTTACAAAGCCACTGGTTCGATCGTTTCATCAAATCAATGATGGAAACCCTCACCATCGCCCTGTCTCCTAGTCAACATTACAATTGACCATGTGACCACTTAATAT
Source organism: Viscum album (assembly GCA_963277665.1). Classification (NCBI taxonomy): domain Eukaryota; kingdom Viridiplantae; phylum Streptophyta; class Magnoliopsida; order Santalales; family Viscaceae; genus Viscum; species Viscum album. Next base: position 696,297,616 of record OY728152.1, read on the forward strand.
GAAATCATATCCCTCATGCTAGACTCGAACTCAACCCCTTAATCCTAATTCATTTCAATGATTTTTTTCATTTGTTTCATAATTTTCATTACATATCGTTTATCATTATTATAAATATATATCATAGGTTTTATTTTAATATCATTATTCATAATTTTTATTTAATAATATTATTTTAAATTATTTATATTTTATAATAATAATAATATTTTATTAGAGTTTTGAATAATATAAAACATTTAATAAGAATTTATATATTAATTTTATCATTAAAAATTGTTTTTATTTTAAAAATTTTAAAATATTTTATCATTTATTTATTTTAGTTTCATTAATATTCAAATAAATATATTTTCATATCAATCCATGAAAAAATTTATTAGTCAAAATAATACTCATATTAAAATAAATAAAATCATTTTAAGAATCATAATAACTATTATCGTTATTTAATATCATAATTAATGTAAATATAATATTTTATTTAATATTAAATTTCTTATAAAATTTTAATTAATCACAAGTTTATTCCAAACATTTTTTGACATAAAAAATATTTTTTTTTAAAATTACCTTTAAGTATTTTTTTATTAAAACTATATTTTAGAAATTTCTACATCCTGAAAACTATATTTAATGAAATTGTAATTAATTAACGTTATCTCCATATGTCATCATGTATTTAAATAATTATATGATAAAAAATAATTAATGTAAACATGAATATTAACAAAAAATAAAGAAATCAAATTTTATTTTGATTAAATGAAATTACATAGTTTTATAGAAATATTTCATAAAATTATATTCTTATAATTGAAAAAATTTATTTAATTAGATAAAATATATTTGATGTAACATTATCCCCCCTCAAATAAACGGTTTCCTCAAAATTGATTATTTCAAACTAAAAAAAATTACGAATTTCCAGCATTATAATTAATAAACACTATGGATGATAAAATCCATGACATGACAACATATAATATCCAAAGTTTTCATGACCATTTATTCGATTCAAAATGTAACAAATGGGACTTGTTGGCAGCACAAACACCCAGTCATAACATGGTTGTCGGGTCTTGACCCGCTAGGTACCACCAGTGGTCTAGTTGACACGTGGTCCCCACCATGGGTGCCAACCACATGGCTGAATGGGTCATCTGACAAATGAATGTCCCCAGAGTCCAATACTTCTCTTTTATAGTGTTATTCTTCCTCATTCACACACACCCTAAGAAACATTCCCAAGAAGGACACCAATCATGATCACAACACCATGGCAAGCATGCTTAACTATGGAGTTTTAATTAGTTAGACTCATGAATGTGAATGATATATCATGTTGACATGAGTGATGTCATTTTTCCATTTATCCCAGTCTCATTAGAGATTGTTACATTCACCCCACCCCCCATAGATAACAACATCCTCGTTTGTGGGCCTGACATCTCTCCCCAGATAGTGCACCAGACTTATGGTTGGGTTATTCCTCTTATACCAAATGTAATAACTATTCCCTAGTGATAGCACAAACACCCCCACCATTACATGGTTGTCGGGTCATGGCCTTCCAGGTACAACTAGTTTCCCTATAGACACATTTCCCCACCATGGGGCCCACCCACATCGCCAAACAGGTCATCTAACTATTGATAGTTCCCATAGGACAAAGCATTTCCTTTCCTGTTGGATTTGTACTCACTTAGATATACACTCAGAATCATTCCAGAAGGTCACTAATCCTGCTAAATAATCCCAGCCAAACATGCTTAATTTAGGATTTCGAATCATCTAGGCTATTGAAATGAATGGTGCACCTTATTGACATGAGGAATATCATTAATTAATTTACCATTTATCATTAGAAGTTGATACATTCACCCCTACCCCTTAGAGAATAACATACTTATTGTTGGCCCGACAAGTCTACCTAGGCAGGGCACCACACTTAGGGTTTGAATCCTCCACTTATAACAAATGCAACAACTGGGTCCCAATGACAGCACAAACAATAGGCCTTAACATTTTCATTTGGTCTTAGCCTTCCTGGTACCACCAATGGACTTGTAGAGATGTGGTCCCCACATTGGATCCCACCCACATGCCCGAACATGACATCTAACTAAAGTTAGTCCCCACAGACCAACACTTCTCCATTCAAGTGTGATATGTTCTCACTCACACACACCCTAAAAACCATCCTAGAAGGTACCCCATCATGAACACTACTCAAAGCTAAGAATAATAGTCCAAGAATATCACACTTAACTATGGAGTTTTAATCATGTAGGCTCCTGAAAATGAAGGTGAACCATGTTGACACGAGTCATATCATTTTTCTATTTAAGCCTTTATCATTCGAGGGATTTCAAGATCGTCTTTCACTCTAATTGGTAGTGTGAATTAATATAACAGAATGTGGAAGCATGAGGAATCTAATTGTGGTTCCCGATTAATGGGTATTTTTAAACCCCCTTCATCACCTTGAATTCATAATTAAATGTATAAACATTTTAGTAATCTATGATTTTCTAAGAGGTTATTAACTACAGAATCCAATTATTTTGGCTAATGTAGATGATCTGGTAACATGTAGGGGATATTCCATGTTTATAATAATATGCGTAATGGTTGGTATCATATACACCTTTTAAAACTGTGTCATAATATGATTCATCATGTGAAAAATTGTTCCATCCACATAAATTTGGAATGAAGATTCTTCACATACTAGAAGAGTCTCTAGAAGAATTAGTTACTGATACAATGACTCTGAGAGGTAACATCTCTACAGATTTATCATTAGTTACTTCTCTATTAGATATTGGGGCATCTCATTACATTATTTCATTCTGTATTTTCAATCTACTAAATCTTCTTATGGTTATTTTATCTTGTGAAATGAATATTAATACAACCATTGGTACGAAGTGAGAGAAGGATTTCTATGGTCCCACATCTATTTTCTCTCTAACAGATGTTGAGATTTTTTGGACATTTCATAATCATAATATGAAATATCATTATGTCAATTTTCGTATGGATTGTCTCATTGGTAATAAATCCTGGATTGATTTATATCAATGAAGGGTCACCTTCACTACACTTTTTGGTGGGTGTCATGTCTTCATATGTTAATGGGACCCATGGTTGCGTAGAATAAGACTTTCTTATCCAAAGATATCTAAAGTGATATATATGTTTTCCTTTCATATGGATTCAGAATATTTAATTGGTGATCTCACTCTAGTATTCGTCAATTTGTTTCTCATGTTTCCTAGTGATATCTCATGTTTTCACCTGATAAAGGAATTTGATTTTTCTACTGATTTAGATCCATGTAGTTAACCAGTTACATTTCTCCCTTTTCGTATAGAACCTAATGAAATAAATGTGTGTAAGTCCAAATTGGATGATCATCTTAATAAAATTTATATAAACTATAGTGTGTCTCCTTGGGCTACGCTGGATCTCTTTAATAAGAAAGCCGATTATTCACTTTTCTTATGTGTTGATTATTTAAAACTCAATCAAGGGACGATAAAGATCAAATAATTGTTTCCATAGATTGACGATCTATTCGATTAGCGGAAATTGGATAAATGGATCTCTAAGATCGATTTTTATAGGGTTACCATCAGTTGAGGAAAATGGATTCTGACATTCATTAAACCCCCTTTTGGAGTATGTATGATCATTTTGAGTACATTGTTTTTTAAACTACTACTATACTAGACTTAATCATGCATTTATTTATCAGTTCTACAAAAAACGAATAGATAAATGAAATCTTTATAAGTGCTAATGTAAGTGATAATAAAATGAACCATTTATCAACACATTTTTAGCACTGATAAAAGGTCCATTGGATGAGAACAATATTTTCAGTGCAAATAATATGTACCCTTTATTATGGATTTAGTTTTAGCACTAGTAAAGGGTACATTTTATCATTGCTATAATTTTTTCATGCGTAACAGTGTCTTTTATCGTCACATTTTTAGCTCTGATAATGGTAAAAATAAACAAGATGAATTAATTAAATGACTAAAAAATAAAAACGAGGTTATTAAAAAATTATACAAATTTTATTAATTAAATAAATATTGATAAAAATGAATAAATTGGTTATAATATTTATAAATAATAATTACTAATAAATAGTATGTGTAAAATATAAATATTTTTAAAATAAATTAAACAAATTAAAATTAATAATAAGTAAATTAAAAATAACATTGTTAAAAATTTTATGAATTAGATGATTATTGATATTGTTAATAAATAGTTTATATTAAATATATTGTTATATATATTAATGAATATAAATATTTTTTATGCGTTAAAAATTATTTATGTGCTTTATTTTGTGAATAATTATTTATAATTAAAAATTAACATTAATTAAAAATACTGACTAATTTCCTAGAGTAATAAACATGTAATTGAATGTTTTTTGATTTTTCAATTTTACAGAGTTCAAATGTGTGTTATATTGATGTCACATATACCAAATTAATGAAATTTCAAATATTATGTGAACACTGAAAACATATCCATTTTTTAATGTCAATAATGTGAAAATATATTTTATTTACTCGATAACACTCATTTTTAACACACATTCAATTAAAATTATATATTCAATAAGAATGTTAAAAATTTATTTGTAATGAAATATTTTTTAAAAATATTTGTAAATAAAAATATATAAAAATAAATATACTCTATTTAAAAATTAATATATTTAACATTATAAATAAATAAATATTTTTTATTTGTATTTACATAATTATAAATAAATAAATAAATAAATTTTAATAATTAAAAAATTATTATAACAAGTATACCTAAAGAATGAAAATATTTAAAATAATTTTATATATATATATTTATTATATATTTATTATATATTCATATTAATATAAATATATATAATGATATATCTATTAGTTTTTAAAAAAATATTTATACAATTATAAATCAATTATTATATATTTAAATAATTATAAAATTATAATAAAGATATTTAAAAATTGAATATATTTAATATATTTATATTTATATATATCGATTCTGTATATATATATTTATATATAAAATTTTCATTAATAAATATAATTATAATTCCTTTATTAGCGATTATGTACTATGCTCTAATAAAAGATATCATTATTAGCTCTTTTTTAGTGCTGATAAAAACATTGGTATATCTGTTCTTTTTTAGCACTAATAAAGACCATCATTTATCAGCTCTAAAAAATCATGGATAAATTCTACATTGATCAGCTTTTAAATAATAATCACTAACAAATGTGTATATATCTAATTAAGAAAACATAACATGTTGTGAAATCGTCATGATATCAAAATATTTCTATAGAAACCACCGTTTGACGACTCTTATCCTATGTGAATCAATGTTCAAATCACAAATACCGACAACCTCCATTTTTTAAAACTTCATCATGCATCTGATGTTCAGTTGCAGTTAGGGTTAATAAAGAAAATATCCACATCTGGATCTGTGGGCCTTTTATTTTATTAAACCTAATAAGGTAGGCCTGTTTTTTTCCTTTTCAGTTCCAATTTTATTTTTTTATTTGTAGTTTCGAGATTTGGATCTGCAGGTTTTTTTCTTTTCCTCTTCACGATCTGTATTTTAACTCCAGTTTTTGTATACTATTTGGATGTTTATTATGATCTGTTGTTTTCTTAACTACTGTTTTGGATATACTATTTTGGATTTTTTAAATTGTTTCCATCAATCAATTTGATTTTTTGTCTACATCTATACCCAATCTTGTTCCGCATGATTAATTTTCTCAATCTTCTGAAATCATTGTGGATGGCCTCTAGTCCATTGAGAAAAAAATTAAATAAATAATTATGCCACTATATAAATAGTGGATGTTTTGGATATAAAATCCTTAAAAGAACAAGAAAATTTATTTTGAAAACCAATTATCAATCTGATGATGGAGTGAAGTAGCAACATAAGCTGATTTTATGCAATTCATATAATGGAATTTGTTTATATATAATTTATTTTAAATATATATATATATATTTAAATTTGAATTAAATAGACGTTGCAATGGTTGGTGTGTTTTTCCAATTTGTTTTTGATATATCTAGTTGTTGTGTATTATTTCATTATGCCAACTTCATTATGGGCCTCCCTAGAATTTCATGGATGGGTCAATACATATTAGATTATTTTAAATTATTAATTTTAATCATTTTTTATAAAATTATATAGATATTTGCAGACATACCTAGTATAACAACAACAACGTGAAACTTTGGTTCATCCCTTATCATTGATTAGTATATTTTGTTAAAATATAACAAAAAATTTATACCAAATTAACTACAAACCAGGATGTAATACTTGTATAGTTTACAAAAACTAAAATTTAAAACAATATAAACCCATTTCATATACACTAAAACTAGATAGTTATATATGATTATATATGTATATATAGAAACAAAATATATATATAACCCTTTATTAAACAATTTATTTGATGAAATGAATTAAATATTATACTGTTATGGGATAATTTGCTAATTTGATGCTATTGGAAATTGAGTACAAAAAATTGGGGAAACATGGGGAACATTGGTAGATGAGGGTTGGATGATTTGATAGTTAAAGTTATGGTTCATAAAAAAAATTATATATTTTTATATGTAATTTTTCTATAATAAAAGACACTAATGAAAAAAATTAATCATAGATCAATAAAATAATTGATGAAAAATTATAAAAAAGAGTAGACCTGTTTGACAACCAGTGGAAAAAAGAGGAATTTGAGATTGGCATGGGAATCTCATCGGTAGATCTTCACGATGTATGTTTGAATAAATCCTCAATTTTTTTAATATATATGTTTTATTTTATTATTAATATATGTTTTTATCATTACAACATTTCTTTTTTATCTAAATCATTACTCTCTTTTTATTTGACAATACCTTTATTATTTTATCTTATTGTTTTCTTTGTGGAAATCCATGAAATGTTTATTATTTTATTATAAATTAATATTTTTTATCAAAACATATCGAATTTTTTTAAAAATGGATCTCTTTATAACTATAATGTCTTGAACAATTTTTTAACAATCATATAAATTCATTTTTTATACATATAACAATTTATAAATTTTAAATAAATAAATATATATATATATATAATATAAATAATTCAAATTATTTTTTTATTAATAACATAAATATATTTCACGTTTTTTCATAATATCATAAACAGATATATTTATAATTTATATATTTCAAAATACAAAAACATAATACATCAGATATATTTATAAAAAATATTATGTTAATAATAATAATATATTTCTAAAAAAATTATAGATAATTAATATTATATTACAAAAATTAAATTTTACAAAAATAATTTAAATAATATTTTTCGTTCAAAATATTTTTTTATACAATGAAAAATAATATTTGTATTTATAATATTAAATTGAATAATATAAATACGAGGTATAATTAATTATATGTATTATAATTAATATATAATCCAATTAATTAAAATACTAAATTTCATTTCTTATTTTTAATGAAAATCATGTTAAAAAATATTAATTTTTATTTAATTATAAAAAAAAATTAATAAAATATAATTACAATAAATCTATTTTTAGAATTTATGGACTGTTACAAAAATAACTTGTATGCCTTAATGAGGCCAATACACATGGAACCATAGAATGAAAAAAAATTACAAAAAAATTATTCAGTGGAGACATAATAGTGAATGTGATGAAATCATTGAAATTATTCGACACTGGTATGTGGACTCGTTAGCTGTATATATACACATGCACGAGCCTAGGTTTATAAGAATCCTTCCTTTCTATGAGTTTCTTTGTATACGGTGAGTTAGAGATTTGGTTGATGAAAGAAATATGCATTGGTCGAGTGATATGAAGAAGTTAGGTTCCTTGAAAAAGATTCTATATGAAGTTCTCAACCCCCCACCCTTTTTTATATATCATGTGGCCCCATCATTCCACAATTTAGGGTCTATGTGGCACTTCATAACCTATTTTAATGCGGGTTTCCCAAACTCTCTCTGATAACCTGTCTCGACGCCCCATCGATAATTCCTACTATGCTGTATGGGGGTAAGATATATATGACTGTCTCCGAAATTTCTTGAACAACCTTCCATGGTGCACCATCAACAATTTCTACCAGGATATACAGGGGTAATATTGATAAGACCATAACCACCCTATCTCCAATGACATGATGTGACACCCCATCCACTATTAGGAATTTTTTATTTTATATTTAAAAATTGAGAAGATAGAAAAATATGTATGAAGAGAATTGTTTCTACATTATGGTATGATTTTCTCCTAACATTAATAATGATTTATTCTCAATATTTATTGATGGAATTATTGATTTTGGAATCATTAATTAATTATATGGACTTGGTGTCTATATAAAAAGATGTAGTACAATGTTTTGGAAGGGAGAGTTGGAAAGATGTTGCCAGTATGAGAGAGAATAGGGATGGTTGGCTGACAATGGTGTAGCCGTCTAGAGATAACCGGAAAGGGTTGCCACATTTTTAGTAAATCATGTGAAGATATGACGAATTCAAATGAAGCAAGTTGATGACAATGACGATAATTGTGTATCAATGAGGATGAATGTAATATTTTTCTCGTAGATGATGACATTGACATGTATATAAAATCATCTTGGTTGAGGAGATCTAGCGTCGTTTCCCAGATGATCAGATCAGTAGTAAAATGTTTTGTATGTTTATGGGTGTTGGTTTGTCTATAGAGAGAAATTCATTAGGTGTGTTGTAAAATTCCATCGGATGTGGTGTAAAAATGGATTCAGGGGTAGCGTGATAAAAGGTCATCGGGTGAATCTTCTCTTATGTATTTCATCAATGGCTTGAGTTGTGGCACCAGGTTCTGCACCCCAATAGTGGTTTCAGATGGATTAGTATATGTGTGAGGTTGAAAAACATAGTGTAATTCATCTGGTGGAACATTTAATCAAAAAATAAAATGTTACCAGAAGACAACATTTGGACTAGTGGTGTTTATGGGATATCGAATATCCGATGGACTAGCTAGTGTCATGAGGCGTGTTCCATTTTTGGGACAGTAAGTGTTTGGTGTAAGACTGCTAGTGTTCCTCTAGTTAAGTGGTCTGTCAGGCATCTGGAAGATTTTCATTAGAAAATTATTGTTGTATCAGTAGTGTCGCTAAAATATCAAATGTATTTTGTGCCATATTTGTCATCCAGTGTGTTCTGTTCATTGGGTGACATTCAGAGCTTGGTGGATCCAACAATCACACTAACTCAGATAGTAGAGATTAATGTAGAGTATTTAAATTCCAAATCATGGAAGGGATTGTTGGGATTTTTTGATTTAATATATAAATATTATCAAGAGAGAAAATTATTAATGGGGAGATTTATTACAACATCAATGGAGGATTTTCTCCCCACATTAATTTAGAATTAATCTCAATATTTATTAATGAAATAATGAATTTTGGAATAATTAATTGTAGATAGGGACTGTTTGTCTATATATGAATATGTCATGGAATGTTTTGGAGGGGTGATTCGGCACAATGTAGCTGATGTGAGAGAGAACTATGAAGGTGGGCTGGAAATGATGTAGCCACCAAGAGAGAACTGGGAAGGGGTGTCCGAATTGGCGATAAATGATGTGAAGAGATGATGAATAAAAATGGTGACTAGGAGATGACGATGAAAATGATGGTGTGTCAATGATGATGAATGAAAACGTGTGCATGTAGATGATGATTGTGGGATGTGTCGAATGTCCTCTTTTTTGTGGAAATCAAGCGACACGTCCCAGTTTGATTATCAGTTGTACAATAAAAATGTTATGTTTATGGGTGTCGGTGTGTCATGAGAGTGAAATAAATTGTGCAAAATGTAAAATGACTTTGGGTGTGGTGTGAACATTCCTTTTCATGTGGTGTGAAAAAATACCACATGTTATAATCTTCTCTTATGTGTTTATACGATGACTTCCGCTGCGGCGCTAGGCTCTACACCACAACATTGACAATGCTAAACACCATCACCACCCTATTTACCTACAAAGTGTCCTATCAACAGCCCCTGGATAGAATTTTACAGACACGACCTATCACATAACCCCATCCACCACACCTACCAGGCCTAACAAGGGGATGATAGATATGACTATCATCTCCCTTTCTAATCCATCCTTCCATGACTCCCCATCGTCAGTGCCTACCACAATCACTACTCTTTCTCATAAAATCTCTCAACGTACCCCATCAAAAACTCCTAACACTATCACCACACATTCTCATATGATCATCAATGTTTCCCCATCAATAACAGATACCACTTTCACCACCATTTGTCAGATTATATTCCACATCAAATAATGTACAAAGCTATCCATGCCATATGGTGGAAGTTAGATATGATGGATTCCACCCCCATGTGTGTAATTCCTCATATGAGAAAACCCTATTAGGATGGTGGTGTTTGGAAATGATGATTTCAACCCCTTATAATCATTAACCACTACAGTGGATGATGCACACTTACATTTGGAGTATAATTTGGTTAGCCTATAAGTGAAATGATTGTTGAGGTATCATACAAAAAGGGGCATGTTGTGATGGCTCCCTCCATCCCAATACACACTGGCCAACTAAAGATTTCTGATGTTGAGTAGTCTAAAATGCACAAATTGATTCAAAAATTAAATTATTTTTTCTAACATAAATTTTTTTTAAAATATATATTTTCATATGGTATATTTAACAATCAAGTAATAATTCACAGTTTTATGAATTTAATACTTTTTTAAAATTGTCATTTAATATTATCAATACATTTATATTAAAATTTCACCCATTAGAAATTCCCTATTTTTCAAATTCAAGTAACACTTTTTCATAAGGGGAAATATTCAACACTACTTGTAAAAAAACACTAATAGAAGTGTTTCTATTGTAAACAGTTTTTTTAACACTCATAAAATTCCTACTATGATGGCATCTTTTTTGGGTTTCTAAATTAAACAATGAATAAATTAATACATATATATATATTCATTAATATATATTTTTAAATAGTATTTATATTTAAAAATGTCTATATATGAAAATATATTATATATAAATGGTTTGTATAACATTCACTAATTTATGTATAGTCATTTGTATATGTGATTTTATGTATGTGTTGTTTTTTATTTCATCCGGTGTGTTGTGTTATGTTGTACGTCTATGTGTTTATGTAAATTTATTATTCGTTTGTATGAGTAGTTATATGTGCATATGCGTCTATGAAATTGTGATTGTATGTTATATATATGTGTACATGTACGAGTAAGTGTACTTATATATGAATATAATATATATTTATATATCTGGGTGTGGGTGTGCATGTGTGTGTGTGTGTGTCTGAATATGTCTATGTGTATGTGTATGTATTTATAAATTTTTTTATGTATATGTATGTTCACATATGTATTTATGTGTGTATGTGTATGTGTATATGATTGATTATGTGTAAGTATATATGTCTATGTTTTGGTATGGGTGCTTGTATATCTATTTATTGATTTAACATTATTTATTAGTTTTTAATATCTCTACATTTAAAATATTTTAAATAATTTTTTCATTTTAATTATATAATAATTTAATATTTTTCTAATGTATTAAATTTTGATATTTATTTTAACATTTATATATATATATAATTAAATAATAATATTTTAAAAATTACAAATATTTATAGTGGATAATAACATAATATATTTTCTATATCCAATAAATATATTGCATACTTCATTAATTAGAATTAAAAATAATATTTATATTTTTAATTTTATTTAATATTCTATGTTTGAAATTCATGTAATTAATGTTATGAATTATTTTTTGGGAATTTTTCATAATTTATTTCATATAATTTAATCATAATTATTAATATTTCAATAATTTTTATCATTTTCAATTTTTAACAATTTTCAATATTTTTTTATTTTATTCATTTTTTTAAATTTATAAATATTTATTTAATAATCAGGAGTATTTTTAATATGTTAGCAATTTATAAGATTATTTTTTTTCATTTTTATTTGTTATGTATTAATTTTTTTAATATGTTTGAAATCCTTATAAATGGTTCTAATAAGACCCTCACCAACACACACAATTTTTTGTAATATGGAACTCTAACATACAAAAGCCAAATCATCATTTAGTGTTGTATTTAAACCAATGATAATAATGGGGATGTACTACAAGACAACTGGTAATGATGGTCGGGGTCATTGAAGTTTAAGATTTGCAGTCTGGGTGTGTACCACTAGAGACAATGAGGGTTGGATGGCGATGTCGTTGTAGGGATCACTATAGTACTTGAACTGCAAGTTTCAGGGGAACCGATAAACACGAGGGATTGTATGAATGTGTATGTAGTAGGGGTGAAAAATCTTCATCATTTATGTTGTTGGAATAGTTTTAATGTGTAAAAATAGAGATGATGGAGGAACAAAATGGTTGATGATAGCATCACACGATGATAGTGATGGATTTTAAGGAGTCGAGGGACAACATTGGATGTATTGCCAATATGTCTATGATGCTTATAGAGCTGATGCAGTTGTAGGATTTGTTAACCAGTAATTGAGATTTTTTGATACCAAGATGATGGTGACAGTGCTGGTCTGATGAACATCTGTGATAATCTTCTCTAACGTTTGACGAGATAATGGAAGAACATTGCATGGTCTGGGACTATACATCAATGGTTTGTAGGGGAGGCCCATTCAGTTTTGATAAATCCTATATTGTTTGACGATAATTTTGGGGTTGATGGGAAATGGTGGACTTGACATATGTTTTATGTGTATTAGGGCCAATATAAATAAAAAAGGAGGTCCATGGGCCTATATAATATAGGTGGTTTATCCTATAGGGGGTCTATGGCCTGCCCACTTGCTAATGGGTGAGGTTTGTGTGTGTTTTGGTGTATATGTATCCTAGAGTAAATAATATATATATATATATGTTATCTATTTTTTCATTTTCATTTTTATTTTTTTCATTTTTTTATGAAAATAATAAAAACATTCAATCTGGGTAGAGGATGATCCATTACATAGACTTTATGTCCCTAGAAAACTGTCCTTAGTAACTATCCTAGAGTATCGATGCAGCATCATTGTTGTATCATCCTTTATCTATCACCGGGCCTATTTCCTTCCTAAATCGACACTTGCCCACATCATTCCCATGTCACAACCCTCCTGAGTCACCGCATTCGATGTAAATCCCCCTAGGAGAATAGTAGGATTCAAACTCGTTGTTATAGGTGTACTTAATTGATGTAATTATTCTTATGGATTAAATTTTTAATATTTATAACATATTTAAATTTTTTTATTAATTTTTAATATGATTAGATTTAATATTAAATATTCATTGTAATTATTTAATAATTATTAAGTTTTTTGATAATTAATTAATTTTTTAATATTTATTTATATATTTTTATTTACTAATTTTTTAATATTTTAATTTTTATATGATTAATATTAATTCAATTTTTATTATTATGGTGTTATTCATTTAAAATTTTTAATTTTTCAATAATTAATTTATTTGAATTCATTTTTTAATATTCTCTACATTTTTGTATGTGGTTAAGATTAATTCAATTAATTATTCGAAAATTAAATAATTATTTACTATGTCCTTATATTTTAACATGTTTTTATTTGACATGATTAATTAATATTCCATTTAATTTATTAAGTTGAAATATTTTAAAAATGTTTCCAATATTTGAAATTAATTTATTTAAATTAATTTTTTAATATTTTCATCAAATTTTTGGACATGTTCCCAATTCATTTAATTAATTTGAAGAAACGTAATGAACACTATCCTATTTTTTGGTCAATTAATGTATTTAAGGTTACTAAAAATTGAGCCAAACAAAATGGGGGAAACTAAGGAGATGAGGCTCTGATGTTTTGATGTAAAATGTGAGGTTTTAAATAAAATGAGTTTAAATATATTTATATGTTATTTTTAAAAAATCAAATAAACTGATGAAAATAAAATTTAATCATGGATAAAAAATATCTCGTGCAAAATTCTAAAGAAGATTGTAGTATTTTGATAAACCGTGGAATGGGAAAGAGACATTTGGGATTGATGGGGGAATTTTTCTATTATATTTTCATGATGGATATATGAAAACAACCTCATAATTTTAATTAGATTTATGTTTTAATTTATTATTATCATAGTTTGTAATCATTAAAATATTTCTAATTTTTATCTAAACCCTTACTACCTTTCTATTAGTCAATAACTCTATTTATTTGTTTATTTTTTCGTCTTTTGGAAAATCCATGATTGTTTTTTATTATATTATTATAAATTCAATTTGTTTCAGTTTATCATTTTTTTGTCTAAGATTTTAAACATTAATTTTTAAAAACATGCAACCTTTTATACATATAATTGTTTGATAATTTTTAACCATTATAGAAAATCATTTTTTTATATATAAATTTTTTTCATTTTTAAATATATATATATATAATTCATTTTCATAGGATAAATAATTAAATTACATTTTTAATTAAAAAATAAATATAATGTAAATTTTTCTTAATATAATAATTATATATATTATTATTTTATCGATTTAATAAAACAAAAAAAATATTACATATCATATATTTATAAAATATGTTATCTTTACAATAATAATATTTTTCTAAAAATAAATTTTTCCCTTAATTAATATTATATTAAAAAAGTCTAGTTTATTATAATAATATAAAAAATATATTTATTTGAAAATATTCTTTTAAATAATGAAAAGTCACATTTTTCGTTAAATTAATAAATTTAAAATAATAAATAATATTTATAATTAATTATATGTTATGTAATTAACCTATAATTATTTTAATTTTTACACTTAATTTCATTCATTATTTTCAATGCAAAGCATCTTTAAAATATTATCATTTTTTTAATTAAACAAAAATCCATTTAATAACATATTATTATAAAAAATAATTGGTAGAATTTATGGGTTGTTACGATAATGACTCATTTGCCTTAATTAGGTGAAAACACATTGAATGATAAAATGGAAATCAAATTATGGAAAATAATAAGGAAAAGAAATAATAGTGAATGTTATGGAAACATTGATATTAATAAATTCTGGTATATGGACTCATTCGGTGTACACACACTCTCTCTCTAGTCGAGGCATACAAGAATACTGTCTTTATATGAGTATTCATGTCTTTAGTGAACCCGAGTTGTTGTTGTAGATATAAATATACATTGGCCAAGAATGAAGAAGAAGTTAGGTTCCCTTAAGAATATTTTCCCACCTTCCGTTCTATAGCATGTTGTGTCACTATTACAATGACCCAAGACTAGGGGAATGTAGTTTCCCTCTATCCTCACAGGTTTCTCCAGACACTCTCAGAAGACCTACCAATATTCCCCATCAACAATTCCAACCATGACACATGGGAGGAATATGTATATGACTGTGACCTTCCTTTCTCAGAAAACCTATAATGACACCCCATCAACAAGGCTTACTAGGACAGACAGGGGTACGATGGATACAACCATCACTATCATTTCTTAAAATTACTGCCAAAACACCCCAGCAACATCACATATCACAATCACTACCTTTTCTACGTTCCATGCACCCCATCAATAGTCCCTGTGCGGAAAATATCTGAGATGACCTATCATAACTCCCCATCAGCATAACCTACGGGGCTAGATATGTGGAAGATTGATAGGATCATCATTTCCATTTCTCAAACATCCTACCACAATTCTCCATTGACGATACCAACCATTATAACTGCCCTTTCTCAGATGATCTTCCACCATGCCCTATCTACAATTCCTACCATTCTCACCACCCGTTATCAAATGATCTTCCACAGTTACACACCAAAACACCATCCATTGTAACCTCCCTTTCTTATAAAATCATCCAAGTCACACCATCAATAATGCCTACTAGTCCTGAAGGGTGGGAGATGAATTTGATGGTCACCACCCCCATTTGTGTAATTCTATGAACTTGAAAAATCTTATTAAGACATAGGTTTTTGGAAATGATTCTTTCAGAACCAATGCGTAATTCACCGCTATGGAGGATTAAGAACACTGAAACCGGGAGTATAAAAGTTTGAGTCTAAATGTGAAATGACTACTAAAGTATCAAATAAAAGGGGACACACTACGACAGATCCCTCCCTCCCAACACATTGTGGAAATCAACCGATTTCGGATGTAGAGTTACCTAACATTGGAAACCATCAACAGAAATTAATATATTTTTTCCCTCAATTATTTAAAAAAATATTTCAATGTAAGATGTTATATTTAATTATCATGTTATAATTCATTATTTCTTGACTTTAATTCTAATTGATAATTCTAATTTAATTTTTTCAATACATTATGTTTAAAATTTCACACATTAGTCATTCATTATATTTTATATTCATTTTAAACTAATAAAAATGTTGAAATATTCAACACTACTGCTAAAAAATAAATAAAAGGGTTCCCATAGTCTATGGTTTTTTTGATCAGTGATAAATGTTCCCATATTTTTAAAAAAATATCTATGGTTTTTAAATGATGCATTGAATAATTTAATAAATATATACATTATTATATATTTTATATAATATATATATTTCATCAAGTATATATATGAAAATATGGTATATATATAAATGGTTTAAACATTTAATAATATATGTATATTCATTTTTATCTGAGTGTCTATATGTGTGTGTTTATGTATGTTTTGTTTGTGTATGCATGTGTTGTGTTGTGTTGTGTGTGTGTGTGTTTATGTTTGTTTATTTTTGTATGTGTGAGTATGTATATGTGCATAGGTGTGTTTGTAATTTTATGTGTATATTATACATATGTGTACGTGTAAGTGTATGTATATATTAACACACACACACACACAGATATATATATCTGTGTGTGTGCCTGTGTAATCGTATGTGTATGTATTTATAATTTTTTATTATATCTATATGCATTTGAATATATTTATGTATCTGTGTATTTATATATGTATGTCTTCTTTTATGTTCACGGAAATGTGTTTGTATGTGTGTGCGTATTTGTATGAGTATGTGTATGTATATATGACTGTTTTTTATGTGTGCATTTATGTTTGTTTACTGATTTAATACTATTTATTGGTTTTTAATATCTCTATATTATTAATATTTTATATAATTTATTCATTTTTATTATATAATAAATTTATATTATTGTAATATATTCAATTTTCATAATTATTTATACATGTATATATATATACTTAATTAACTATTAACATTTTTATAATTATTTAAAATCCTAATATTTAATATCATATTGGATTTTCTATATATAATCAATACATTTCATACTTATGTAATTAACATTATTAATATAATTTAAATATTATTTATTCAATTTTAAATGTTTTTAATTCATGTAATTAATGTTATGAATTATATTTTTTAAATTTTTCATATTTTAATTCTTTTAATTTCTTCATTTGTAATATAACTTCAAGTTTTTATTGATATTTTAAAATTTTCAATACTAATGGAAATTAATCATTTTTAAAAAAGTTATAATTATTTTTAATAAGATTTAATATTTCAATAATGTTTATAATTTATATGATTACTATTTATTCATTATTTTTTATTATTTTTTTATTATTAATAATATATTGTAAATCTATATAAATGATTCCAATAAGACCATCTATAACCCACACAATTTTCCCCTAAAATTGAACCCCAAAATATACAAGCCATATCAAAATTATGGCGTATATTTAAACAAAATAAAATGATGGGAATGTGATTCAAGACCAATGGTAATGACGTATGGAGTCGTTGAAGGTCATGCTTTTCATTCTCGATTGTGTCTTTCATCAGGAGACGACAATATTTGGATGGCATTGTCGGTGATGGAATCACTATGGGTCTCAAGTTGTAGGTTCAGGGGTCGTAAAAAATTTCTATAAAGGAAGGATTGTAGATGTAGTCTTCAGGGGGTCTAATATTCCTCCCTAATGTTGTGGGTGTAGATTGAAACTGGACACATGATCGAAGGCGGTGCTCAATTGCTGATGACATCGTCACACTAATGAAGCATTGGTATTTATGGAGTGGAGCATGATATTTGTATGTAAGGAATACCTGAATGTGATACTCAAGGAGATAATTTGGTGGTTGCACTTTTGACTGGTGATTCAGATCATCATAATCCAGATTTATGGTGAGGGTGGGGATCTAACAACCCACTGTTACAATTTATCAAGATGTTTGATGATGTAACAGAAGTGTTCGGCATGTCAGGTACGATCTATCGTTGTTTTGTAGGGGAGGCCCCATCATTTGTGATAAATCAAATAGTGGTGCATGATAATTTTGGGGCCAATGTGCCATGGTGGACTAAGCATAAGTTGAATGGTTATTAAGGCAGTATAAATAAAAAAGGAGGTTGAAAAGCATATCAAATATACTTGGGTTGTCCCTTATGGGGACAATTACATTCCTAGTGGCCGGTGGGTGAGGTGTTTGTGTGTTTTGAAGTATTTGAATCCTCGAGTACCTAATACATAAATATATTTTCAATTTATTCATTTATATTCATTTTATATATATATATGTTTTACTTCTTTTTTATGAATTAAAAGGCCCCTTTCTATATCGGTAGAGAAAGATCTAGTAAATATCTTATAGGCCCATGGTTATGTGGCCTATGAATGTGGCCCAAATACTTGTTGTAGTTTCATTCCTATATAATCCAATCTACATCAACATGCCTATGTCATGCCTTCATCAATGTCTTCCTGCATAATTCTAAAGTCAACGCCATCCTGATTCACCGCATGCAATATAAACCCACTTAGGGGAATGCCAGGATTCAAACCCTAGTTTTTATTTGTATGTAATTGATGTAATTATTCTTATCGATTCAATATGTAATATTTATAAAGTATTCAATTTTATTTATTAATTTCAAATATAATTTCATTTGATATAAATTATTCATTTTTAATTTTAATAAATATTTAATATTTGTGGATTTTATTCAATTTTAATATTTATGTATAAATAATTATTTACAATGATGTAATATTATAATCATATTGTTATTTATATAATAAATTTATTTAAATTAATTTTTATTACCCACTACTACTTTTATGATATTACAATTAATTCAATTAATCAATCAAAGTTTACATAATTATTTATTGTGATTTAATATTAATTTTTTTTAATTTATATAATTAATTCTCAATAAATTATATTTATTATGTTTTAATAGTTTTATTTTGTTTTAAATCTATATAAGTTGTTTTTATAATTCTGTTTTTAATATTTTGGTCAATTTTTTTAAAGAGTTCACGATTCGTGTAAATATTCATTAAAAATTATATTTTTTTGTTGATATTTAGATGTTTTGATATTTTCACTTTGTATTCATCTTGATTATAATATACTATAATTTTTACTGTTTTTAATAATTTATATAATTAATAAAACATTTAATTTTTTTAATATTTTTGGAGTACATTGATTTTTAATTATTTAATTCCACTCATTTGTAAAATCATGCACTTATGATAGTCAATTAATTGATAAGATTAATTAATTTTTTTTAATGAATTAATTTATTTTTTATATATATTCATTCAATTTTTTTTATTTTATTTAAAATCATTTATTTAGAATTTAAATGAAATGTTCTCATAAAACAAACACACCAGAACACACACACACACACAAACACACACACAGATATATATATATATATATATATATATGTGTGTGTGTCTGTATATGTATATATATTACTGCTATAATATTATTGCTGATATATATTTGTTTTCTCTAGTATAATTTTAGCACTGATAATGATATGTTTTATCAGATAATAATTTAGCATTGTAAAAGCCTATCGTTTTAGGGGGTGTTGACATCAAAATAATAAAACTCATATTTATCTGTAGTTTTTCGATAGAATTGATAAACCATTATTTGTCAAACAAATTCAACATTAAGGGTACTTGGTTCTTATCCCCATTCAACATCTACAATGGATTTCAACCTCTTTTTTCACTCCCCCTCGATCTATAGAGTCGAATCAATCCTCTAAATACCTATGATATTTGAGTTAATCTCATGAAACTGCATGCACATGTTTTTTATTATACATTGAAAACATCATTGGTCTTAGTGAGCTGTCTAGAATTATGAAATTATTTATTCCATGATTCACATGTGGGTTATAAAGGTAATTTTTTATGAAACAATTTTGTAAAATGATTTAACCTTCCACCTATATTATTTATTTTCCCATAATAGATCATTGCGGATTCACATGAATAATATAATAACGACCAATCAATAAAAACCTACTCTGACAACATATATAAATAATTCAAAATAAATACATTAAACATCAATTAAAAATATGTATTTTATTATAATTTTTAGAAAAGGGAAATTCCATGTTTTCATTCCATACTAAATTATTTAATTCCACGAAGCCTTATTATATTATTATTCAACTCATATAACTTCAAAAATCATTAATGATTCTCCATCAAGATCAATGTCAGTATTAAAATCTATCAAATCATCACCCATATAATGGGGATAAGATAATGGGACCCACATCCCTCTTTCCTGTGAGACTTGATGTCTAGTGTTTATTCAAATTTAATTTCTATGGAAGCTAAATACAATATATTTCACGAGGGAAATTTTTATAGAAGAAATCCACATATTTCCCATATCTTCATTTCTTATGATATATTGATTTTTCTCAAGGTAATATATTTATGAACGTATATCTATTTTCATCATTGTCATTATATATGAGAAATTATCTATACAATCTCTTCATTATTCAAAAACTAGAATTAACATTAGTTTAGTTGAGAGTGCTTGTAGAAAAGATGATCATTGCCGATACTATGTTATCCAAATTGTTGAAAAAACATAATAAATATATTTGAATCCATATGATTTTTGGTAAAACTAAAATCGTGGTTTACATGAGAATCATGGAAAAAAATTTAAAAAAAACCAGTGGTGGAATTTTATGCATCACTAAACCTTGTGGTGGTATGGTATATCCATACATGCGCATGATAACCAATTACCTATTATAAAACAAGGAAGGGACATGACTCAAAACCCTAGTAAACTATGAACAATGATCATTAATTTCTAATATTACACACATATGGGATTTTTCGTTATTTCCCTTAGCCCCTTCCCTGGGTTTTATGGGATATTCCAGAGGGGATTGTGTGTTATTCATCAAAAGGGGCTCCCTGGGGGGCTAGAGACTAATCCAAAGTCAATATATGGAGGTTCCCAAAGATTTTTTATAATTTTTTGTTGACGGAATCATACCTAGAGTTTTATAATAGGTAGGATTACATTGTTTTCTCCCGTTTTAATTATTATAATAATGAACAATGTTATGATAAACTGTATTTATGATTCAATGAAAGGGATAAGTGTGTTATTCGGACTATTACATGAACATAATATAATGATATGGAAAAAAACTATGTTCTATTAATGAATGTCTAGGATTATAGGTGGCTAATTATAGGTATATGTGGTCCCACTGAATATAGATAATAAAATATGATGATTTCAAGAAATGCCTATGACAAATGGTTGTTCCTCCCATGGTCTGAACATTCCTATTGAAAGATTTCCTAGGAATAATCCATTTAATGTATTCCTTAATGGTATGACATATTAATTAGTATAATTTGATACCCTTATAAATTATTAAATAAAAAACTCCAATACATTAAATGTTCTATAACAAGGGGCCATGAACATCTATGATGCATAGAACCCAAATACAGATAGGATTGTGGAGATGGTGAATGGTTTTGTGTCTCTATTCTCAAAGTTGAATTCTTCCATCCCAACAGATATTGTATACTCTCTCTATAAAATATCATGGATTATATGACTGAAAATATATGACATATTTTTATCTACATTTCAATACCGAACACCTTTTCTATCATGAAGGTTGTATCGTAGAATGATATTTGTATGTGTAATGAGATTAGGAATGATAACCCCATATCATCATCACAATTATGTAAGTGGTGCACATTCCATTTAATGTGATTCAAATTATTTTGTCTATATATATATTTGGAATATGATATATGGTATTGGGACTTATGGTCAATGATTAAATGGGTTTCAATATCACAACTTTTCATATTTCTGTCCATTATTTCATTGATCCTCTAGTGGCTAAAACTCGTTCATTATCCAGTAGACTAAAGATCTCCCTTGAGATAGGATGGAAAAATTTAATCATGGAATCAGATTGTATTCGAATTATTAATGGTATTAATGAATCATTGTGTGGTCTTGATTCCTTCAACTTACTCATTATGAGGGATCAATCCATTTTCAACACTACTAGAAACTAGACTTATACCAAAACACCAATACAAATAGTTTTAGAGAAACTGTTGGTATAAGTACCATAAAAGGACCACATACCAATAGTTTGGCCAAAAACCAAGGTATGGAAAACATCATATGAAATTATACGATTGGTTTTTATGAATACTATCTGTATAGGTCATAGCTATAACGAATTGTTTTATACAAACTATTGGCATGTATTCCATAAAAAAAATATTATACCAACAGTTTTTTATAATACATTTTGATTATGTAATATCTATACAAATGGTTTCAATAAAACCATTAGTATCTCTGAATTTTAATTGATGTTAACTATTTTTTTCTCTAAGAAAATTATTAAATATCACAAAATTCTATATACATATATCAACATTTTGAAAATCCCTTGTAAAAGGTCAATACCAATAGTTTTCCAATGAAGTGGTATATGTATTCATATTTTTAATGAATTATATTTTAAAATAATAATGAATACATAAAATATTTCATTTAAATATACATATACATTTATATCATATTATGTTTCCAAAAAAATTGTATGTTAATTTTTAGTTGTTAGAAATATTAATCGATTAATCAGTGATCAAAACCTGCAAAGGATTTTTCAAATTACCCATATCAATGGTTTTGAAAAAAATGTGTATAGATATAGAATATTAAATATTAAAACTATTTTTAAACTATTTATATAGCCATAATATACCAATAATTTCCCAATACCATATATATATGTCTATACTGACGAAAGAAAAGCCAACAATACCCCATACCATTGGTATAATAGGTACCAATGTTTTCTGTACTTATACTAAAGGTTCAAAGAAGTGCTTATCAGGTTTAATAAAATAGTTCATATTATTATTTTCATTTTAATTTTCCATTATAAAATAAATGGTAATAGGTTGTGTCACTATACTACCATTTCTAGTCTCTCTGGAGAGCCTCCTATTTGGTAGGAGGACATCCCAACTTGTTTGAAATCATATACAACTATTTTTTCTATATTCCTTTATTAAAATTCCATTTTTTAAAAATATGTTCATGAATTAGAAATTAAATTTTAACATAATATTTCATCATAAGAAGAAATATATGTTCCCTCTTATAAGAATGTGTCCAAAAGATTTTGAGAAGTAAAAATAATTAAAATGATTTGATTATCATCACCTATATTACATTCCCCGATAGGAAATGGTTTTTAAATGATCACTTATATTTGTATGTTCCCACTAATTAACCCATTTATCATTCCTTACATTTTCATTTCACCCTCCTATCTAATTATAAATTGGTTCTTTTGATTTTAATTTGGTTATTCTCTTGTCCCCACTTCATTTCATCACTAATGTATTTTTTATGTCATCATTTTGACCCTTTTCCAGTTACGATTATCAGTTCATCCAATTGAAACTATCCCAATATTTTATTTGTTATAAACAAATAATTCAAAGAGTCTCATTAAATCTATGGTTCTCATGTCAAGGAGATAGGGGGATATATACATTTTAATCATTTGATAAAATATCATCATCACCTCTTAAGTATCCTATCATTAAAACACCACGAGGAATCCCATGTACCATTTTATTAAATATATGATCGTCAGTTCCTCCCTATTTTTTTACTCCAAACAGAGGAAAGAATAAAAACCATCATTGACCTCTATTATATTCAATATATAAAAAATTAATTATATTATTTGTAACAATAATGATATCACACCTCCCCTTTTAAATAATTTCTTACACTAAAAAACAATCTCAATACACATCATTTATCTTTTAGTATCATAGAAAAATATTTATATGTGTCATAAATATTTCCTTAATAATAACCATTCACAGTTATATGTTCATAAATGTTATGTATTTATTTATTTTATTACATATTAATATTATTTAATAAATTTTGACTAATATGAATAAAAAATGGATTGATGAAAATCATTAGAAAAATAGTGTATGAGGATGGGGTTTCTCAAATATGAAAACGATCACGAATATAAACCTTCTCAATTAAATTTTCTGTGTTTACCTAATTATTTTTCAGGACAACATATTCTAGATTATTTGTAAGAACACATGATAAATCACGAAATATATATATTTTATAAGTGTGATAGTAAACATAAGTTAAAACAGAAAATTGATAGTGACGTGGAAATCATATAGTTTTATAGAAAATATTATATGATTAGATGTTTAAAAAATGATGATACCCATATGGATAATATGATTATAGTTGTTATTATGGAAATTATCATATTGATGAAAAAATTAAATTTGATTATTAACTTTATGATCACCCAAAACTAATTTAGTTGTTAAAGAGTTGTGTAAAGGCCAAAATTTATAATGGTTGTACACAATATAAATAGTTGTAAACCATAGTAATTATTTATAGTGTAAAAGCTTGAAAAATATGGATTGAAACCAACATTACTGAACATCATCTACTACTAAATGATATCATCTGAGAATATAATATTCTTCCCCAAAAATGATGTTTCACTAAATAAATTCATCATTTAATGGGTAAGATCTTTGAATGGATACATTCCTATCTAAATGATTGTGTACTGTTTTAAAAAATTAATGAATCACATAAAAATTTCCCAATTTAATTTGAATATTGATACAAGATTGATAAATCATTTCAATTGAATTTTTTATTTTACATAGAAATAAATCCATGATTTAGGTACCTATAAAATTTTGAGTATTCTGCATGAAAATTGACATAGCATATAGATTAGATATATATATATATCTGTGTGTGTGTGTTATTTTTTCAACCAATAGACTCTCTTAAGTGAAATAAAATTAATCATGAGTATTATAAATTATGAAATGATTCAAGAAACATTCATCTTATGATATCTACTAATAAAATGATTACTTTTGGTTTTCAAAGTATTATTCAAAATATATGGATAGTTATGGTGAAAAATTATAACTTTCCACCGTGGTTATGATTGAAGAGAAAATAATATATGATGTGTATTCTTAAATAATGAAAATGATTAGGTATAGATATTAATATTTTTTTGGATCCCCTGACTAAAAATGATAAATTAGGGTGGGAATTAGTTGTTATCATTTATCATTCATATATTATTGAATAATTCTTTTTAAATGAAATGTTCTATTGGATGAGAAATTTGTTTACAGCTTTTCATAATTTTTTATGATATAAAGATAGGTGAAACCATGTTTATCCCATTTGAGAACATCATAAACACATAGTTAGGAAAAACATTCATCAAATTCTTTGATTCCTGGACATCATATATTTCTACCACAAAGAAGTAAATACTGATATTGGATGACTCCATTCGATGGGAGTTTTGAAGAAGGTAGAACACCCTGTCCCCAAATATGTGATATTTTATTTTACAATGTAAAATATATTCAAACGCAATTTATGAATGTAAAAAAATAATGGAAATGATTTTTGATATTATATTTGAAAATAAATGAATGATAATGTAATTGATTAACATGCTGGGAAAACATGTGTCGTAATTTTAATGATAATTAGAATTTTGTTTAAAATATTTATTGAATCATTTTAATTTATGTTTTTTCAGTAATAAAGTGATTATAAATATGAAAATTATTTAAAAGAGGAAATTGATATTTTAGAAATGAATGGTAATCAAAAAATTGTGCCAGGATATATGAAGACATCATGAAGTGGTGACATTATACAACTTATTTAGTAAATTTTCTCATCATTTTATTTAACTTTTAAAACTAATGTACATATAATATTTCTTGATAGTTCTCTATTATGGTTTAATAAATACCAAGAAGAAATAAATCGCTCGATAATTTTTTTATTTAATCATTTTGTTCTATATTATAAGAAAATAATTATCTTGGAAAAAATTATCAACATTGTCAACAATAAGGATGAGGCATTAATTTAATATTTTTCTCATCCTAATGGTATATTTTGTTAATATAAGATGTTTAGGCTCCATGGTGTGTTCATTGAATTTATAACGGGTCAATGTTCTGTTTCAGTTTAAATATATATTTATAAAAAAAAATTAATGTGACATAGTCAAAGTTGGGGAAACAAAATCAATTTATTTAGATACTTTTGAAAAATGGACCATATTTCATTTTTAGAATGTAGGAATAATATATACATTAATCTTATATATGGTGTGATCAGTAGAACATAATATGTTTGTTTATTCTATTTAAAATTTTTATTTAGGATAAAATTATGTGTCAATCACTGATAGAGAATCAATCATGCTTACATTAACAATATTATTCATAATTCATTTTTTATGTTTAGGAAATGATCAGATATCAATCGAATTCATGATGAGATCATTATGAAAAAGTGTATGTGATTACAGTTTAGAAATGAAATTTTTGATAAAAACTTTTATCACCCACTAAAAAACTATCAAATGCACTCCTATTTTCATTATTCTATTAGACAATGATTATTAAATCATTCTTTAAGATTTTTAAATAAATTTTCACGTCTATATTTTGCACAGTGTCATCCATTTGACATTATGGTACATATAGACCAAAAAATAGGGAGATCATTCAAGTAATACATAACTCAAAATCTATGATAACAATATTTATCACCAACTATTTTTAAAGAGACTATGAGGGTCAAATATACCAACTCATATACCAACGAAAATCCATCAAACACATAATGAAGCATGGGATAGTAAATATCAAATAATAAAATCACCAATGGAAAAATATCCATATTTCATATTTAATAATTTATTATATTGAATCACTATGTATGTTTTGTAAGATATCACATAATTTTTAATTTACATAAAAAAGTTGTTAGATGAAAAAAAAATTGTATGTTGATGACTTTAAATAATCAATAAAAAGGTGATGGATTTGAATAAATCACAATACCCAACCATGAATCTTGTATTCATATCAATATGAATAAATTTATATTATAAAGTAATTATCATCAAGGAAAGTCACATCACTGAATTTTTCGACTCTACTCTTTCCCAGATAAAAAACATTAGTGATTGAGGGGATTGGTGTCATCCAGATGTTCTATACCGTCAATATTTTTTATGTTTTGAAATTAAATGTATCAATATTAAGGAAGATCATGCATCCATTTTCATAATATGGTTTCAATTGTACAAAAATTAATATCTAAATTCATACATCAATAGAATTTCAAGTAGAACTATTTTAATCAAAGGATTTTATTATCATAGAATCCCACATCGAAAGGATGAATGATTGATTTTAATATGAAATAAATGGATGGGGGGAATAATCCATTAGTGAATAATATAATAAGGCCCAGGGGGTCTAATTTTGTGATGTCCCAGGAAATACCAATGAAAAAAACACTTACAATCAAGAATAACAAATACTAAAATGGTATAAATGATTAATGACTCTTGTACCATTCTTACATGAGAAAGATCATTCATTGAAAAATTGGTTTCTATCCCAAAATGATGGGAAGTCTTCCCATGCAGAGTATATCTAGTTTAGATACCAATAATGTAGAATAAATTACAAGAGGGATCAATATTTCAATTATTAAATGGCACCAATAGCTCAGTGTCTACCTTAAACATACAAATATTCAAATCATTATTCTTGCATATCATGGGGCCGGTGTGAAAAGATTTCACCACATAGCTCATGAAATTCCCCATCTCGTAAAAAGTATTGAATGCAGTAAGGACTGATCTCTTTGTGTCTATATGTAATTCAACCCCTATCATCTTCCCATTCAAAAAAGATCAATCAATGTTCAAATTGGAATCAAATGAATGTTGGATCCATCTAACCCAACGTATAGTTGAGTTCGTTGCAACAATGGGCACATATAGAAATATATATAGTTAATGTGGCCACTATCCTCCTTTAATTATAGAACCTATTTCAAAAATCATAACCATAAATCACACATGTAAGAAGTAAATCGAGTGGTGCTTACCCAACCGTGCCTAATTTCTGGAGTCCTAGTGCATCCAATAGTTTTAAATCAACTTGATATAGAAAAGTGTCAACTCCTTTTCATTATGCTTCATGAATTTATCCATCATTACAAAATTCTCCTTATTGGTAGGAACACTGAATAATTTATATAGTTTCTTTTTTGCAAGGTTTTCTTTTCAAATAAATCCTTGTCATACATTTTAATGAAATATAAGATATATACCCCACATTATTCCTTCCTCCAATATAAATAGGAGTTTGTTAATATTTTATTTCATCCATATATTCCCACCTCTCTGATATAAATAATTAAAAAAACATCTATTTTATATCCTATGTAGGAAAAATACCCACAATATTTTTAATATTTAAAATTTTGTGAACATCCACAATAGGAATTTTTTATACAAGCCCCAAATCTTGTGTAATGTCTGAAATTCCTTCTTATATGAATGTTACAATAATAGAGTGTATATAGAAGAGTTTTTTTAGAATCATTATTATATAGGTTACCAATTATATGATCCTCATACTTGAAGAAATTATAATAAGAAATTCCAAACTTGTATTTGTGCTCGTTCAATTTCACATTATAATATGATAATCAAGAAATGTCCTCATGTGTTATAGTTGGCAAAGATAACATTTTTTATATATACATGAAATATTTCATCCAATCAATCATCCCTAAGATAAATTATTTTAGTTATTCTAAAAATGAACATATTTCACCCTCATCTTACACAAATTCATTTGGGATGCATAATAAAAATTATCTAATTGATATTAAAATATATTATCATTGTTGTGTTTCCCATAATAACACTTAAAATTATGAAATCATGGACACTACAAGAATGATTAGAAGTTCCAAATAAACATTTTTTTTTGAAAAACTACGCCGATGGTTTGACCTTTTAATGAACTAAAAATTCTACTCGCAACATGAAATTATTCAATAATATAATTAAAAAAACCAAAAAATTCATTGATTTCAAATAAGGACGCTAATATATTAAAAAATTGTTTCAAAATAATATTCATATATATCCATTTTTAGGGGACAGAAGCACGATATGCCAATAATCAGTCAACAACCTACTTACATTATCATGTTTATGGAATATTTTTTGAACCATTTTTGACATGAATTGAATGATATCTTATAATTAAAATATTTATTTAGACTTATCTATAACAATATTAAAATATAGATAAGAATTGTTGCTGAGCTTTAAACATAAAAACAAATTGGGATGTCAATTATTTGGGATTATTTTTTATAAACATTTAATATTTGAATTCATTGTTTAATGATCTATAATTTCATTAATGTTTCCATTTGATCTAGAAGTTATCAAAAATAATTATTTCCCTTGATCAGTGAGAAAGAAAATATTATTATATGATAAGGGAATATTACTAATAATAAATTTGGGAAGAATAAAATAGAGACTATGTGTTGTTGATCCTATTTAGAGGCACTATTCAAAGGGAAAATAAAGGGATATTGGCAACTCATAAACCATAATTATATTTTCATATTTAATTTTTTTATAGATTAAAATCATCAAACACTACATTTAATATTTTCATTTAATTCCAAAATTATCATCCATATCACCAACTGAGAGGTGTTCAATGAAGGATTCAAGATGGTAGATTATGAGAATAAACCATCATATAAGAATTTTTCATGATTTTGTGTCATTGGATATTTCTATCTGTTAGGGTGTGTGCAATAGTCCTTAGGATTTATGATTTTTATTATTGTCCACCTTGACTCATGCATTGTGATGTATTTCATAAACCATAAAGAGAGACTTTACAGTGAAAATTGATACAATGGATACGTTATGAGTGATGTCTTGGAAATTAAAACATTGATAAAGGTACCTATAATTAGGAATTATTTCATAAGATACGATTTAAATTATTAATAATTTTAAATTGGAGAATATTCCCTCTGGGTTATGGACTATTCTAGGTTAATATATGATTGACTTTTTACATGAATTTTATGTATTGAAAAATTTATGAATGAAGTATCTATCCCGACTAAACCATTACATTTATTCAGCCACTAAATGATTCCACTGCATCTGAAACCATCATAAATCTCATCAACACCAAACAATATCATCCTATTATTAAGATATTCTATCAAACAAAGACATTCATATTGATAACTCACAAAACAAAACATCGATGAGTAGAATGTTTTGTATTTGTCATTTTTCTGTACTTCATCTATATCAGAGCACTTATTTCATATCATCCATCACTCCCATTCCTTTTGTAGGGAAATAAACAATTACATAACATATCTAATAAATCCCCTCATCATCATATGATAAATCACACCGTCCGACCATCCCAAAATCATGGTTCAGTTTTAAATCGAAGAAAGGCAATTTATTTTAAAAATTGGATTATTGTTAGAATTTTTTTTGTTATTCTATGGTTCGGTCCTTTATGGGTTCCCACTTAACCTATAACAATGGTATTTAATAAAACACATCAAAATTAATTTATGTAAAAGTATGTAATTGAAATATAATATATTAATTTCATGATATTAATTTTATTTTTAAATAAAATAAATATCATACTTAATCCTCTATATATTATAATGTTACTTTTTCAAAATTATTTATAAATAAAAAATCATCACATATTTATTCCATTTGATATAATTTATTTTATATAAATATAAATATATAATATTAATATATAATGCCTTAAGTATATTGATTTTTATATAGAATAAATAGTTTTATGATATTATAATATATAATATTATAAATTAATTATTTGCAATTAATTTGGTTAAAATTAATTTAATATAATGTATAAATATAAATTATTCCACATAGTATGTATATTTTGAAATCATATAAAATGATTATATATATAATAAAAATTCATTTTTATTATAAATAAAAACATAATAAATTATTTATTTATTTATTTTATAAATATTATAGTTTATTTAATAAATATAATTGATGTAAAATAAGTTATATTTGAAATATAAATAAATATTATCCCTAATTTGTGGAAAAAATGATTTATAATTTATTAGGATTATAAGTTAAAAAAAATAATTTATATAGTAAATTATATATAATATTTAATTTATTATATTTATAATGAAAATTCTAGATGTCAGGCGATGTTTTGTGTACCACACAATGGCATTATTTTCTTGTGGTGTTTTAATGCTCTGTGTACAAAAAATATACATATTTATAATTTTATAAAATACAATAACAACTAAAACCAACTACCTAAGTTCATCCATTATAAATGTTGTTTATTTATTAAAAGAAGAAAACTAAACATAAACACAAATTTTATTAAAAAACCAGAACATTTACATGATTAGATTCTGAAAAAAATATAACAAAATAAGACCATTTCATATAAACTACATATATATAGTTATATATTTGTATATATGTATACAGTCACACACACTGACACATAAACCTTTTAAATTAAAGACAATATGAGGAAATTAAATGAACACTAACATGTTTTGGGGTCAATTGAGGGACTTGAGGAAACTGCAAATGGAGAAGAACAACATGGTGGATCTTTGGGAGATGAGGATTAGATTTTTTGATTTGAAATGTGAGGGTTTTAATAAAAATAGTTTATATAATTTTTTATTTCATGTTTCAATAGTTAGAGACAGTAATGGGAAATTATTTTGATAAAAGTAAAAAAATTATTTGTTGAATATTTATAATAAAGAGTCATCTTTTTTCACAACCAATGGAATTGGAGGAAGGCGTCTTGATTGACTGTGGGAATTTAGCTGCTAGATTGTCATGTGGGCATGTTTAATGAAACCTCCAATTTTTTAATTCCCTTATGTTTTACGTTATTGTTAATTTATTTTCTAATCATTAAAATATTTCCCCTTTTTATCAAATTCATTACAATATTTTTATTAGTCGATAACATCTATTTTTTATCTTCTCATTTTGTTTTTTCCATTAAATGATTTTTTATTATATTTTTATAAATTTGTATTTTTTGTTTTATCATTTTTTATTTTCAAAACATATCAGCACTTTCTAACATGCAGATTACTATACATATAATGGTTTGATCATATTATAACCTTCATATATATTAATTTTATTTATATATAGCATTTAATTGATTCTAATTATAAATAAATAAATATATAAATATATATAATTCATTTTTTAATATTTTTAATTTAGATTACATTTTTTACTTAAAAAATAAATAAATTTTTTTATTTTCATACATTAATAATTAAATATATTAATATTTTATAATTTACAATGAAAATTAATTTGACTTATATATTTAGAAAATATACTATTTTTTTAATTATTATTATTTTCTTAAAAAAAGGTTTACCATTATTTAATATTATAATAAGAAATTATATTTTACCAAAAAAAATAAATATTGTTACATAAAAATATTTGATTAAACAATGAAAACCCATATTTATCATTAGAGTATTAATTTGAAATATCTAAATAATATGTATAACTAATTATAAATATTTTAATTAACATATAATAAAATTAATTAAAACTGTTAATTTCGTTTATTATTTTTAATGAAAATCATCTTAAAAATATTATCATCTTGTTTTAATTAATAGTACACAACCCGTGAATTTTCATTACAATATCAAATATTTATAAGTTTTTACTGACCAAAAAAGTTATGGTGATAATCTATTAAATTAATGTCACTCATTGGGAGAGTTAGTGGAAATTTGAAGATGATATGATGTGACTGGGCTACATGTGGAACAAAAAAATGGAGTGAAAACTAGTGCCAACATAGATGGAATATGATGGAATGGGAGAGGTGGAGATCAATCAAAATAATGAAATAGAAGGCAGAGGATGTGGGGGAAATGGTGGAAGCAAGAGGCGAGCATGCGACTAATGGTTGAAGGCAAGCTAGAAAATTTTTGATGGTTTTTCTATTTTGATGAGTGTTGATGGGATTGATAAGGATGTAGGTATGAATATTTTAATGAAACCTAATCTCAATTGATGTGATGTCATTGTAATATAATTAAAATATGAGGAGGAAAACATATCGAATGATTAGAACTAAAAAATGAGGAAGGGATTTGGGGTGATTTATGGGGGCCGCAATAAATAGAAGAGCGGGTCATGTAACAGCGGATTGGGGGTGGGTTCACAGATTTGGAACACGGATAGTTCAAGAATATGAAATGAATAAAGGAATTTGGGCCAGACTGTAAGGGATGAAATAGGTTGGAAGAAGCTCAGGGCGGGGAGGAGTGAGAATGATGGAACATATTGGATGAGGTATTTGGGATGGGCTCGAGGGGTCGAAACGGGGAGTTGTATGCATCTCAAGTGGGGTCAAATCGGGAGGTGGAAGAATGATATGGATGGGACTGCAAGGAGAACCCGTAAAAGGATCGATGTGGAAGAGACACGTGTGGAGAGGCAAATCATATAGTTTATATAATATATATAATATATTTTAAATAAATTATGAGTTTGTTGTGTTTTATTCAATAATATCAATCATAAGAGAGAATCATTGAATATAAATCTATTATTAAGTAATTGAATATAAAAAAATTCAAAAATAAGTGAAGGGGTGATATATATTTTAATGTATTTAAGTTATTATATGTTGTATGATATTCTACTTGAGAAAACTACTAATATACATGGTTTAAAAATAGAAATAAGAATTTGAATGAAAAAAGATGATACGAAGTTTATAAAGGGATGATATAAAAATGAAATAATCCTTTTAACCAATGTAAATTCACTAAATAGAAAAGATGATAAAAAAATATGATACTGACAGTAGTGATCATAATTACGGAAAATTACTAAATTGA
Organism: Viscum album; assembly: GCA_963277665.1. NCBI lineage: Eukaryota > Viridiplantae > Streptophyta > Magnoliopsida > Santalales > Viscaceae > Viscum > Viscum album. The sequence continues at coordinate 696,332,118 of OY728152.1, forward strand.
AAAATTTATTTAAAAGCTTGGGAATTCAATAAAACCATCATGTGTAACAATCCCAAATCATGTAACTATGACTGGGCATCAGTCCCTATTGGAAAATGAGCATGTCCAGTCAAGGAAACCACCTCATCACCTCCCATGCAAAGTCACTGGTGAATCCTCCTCGTCATTGCGATCTAGTTGAAAAACTAAATTTTTTGTTCCTTTTTAGAAACTTCATGCTCTCTGTAATGGTGAAAGATTCATACCAAATATTTTTATGATTTTTCTATGATATGGAAGAAAAAAAGAAAGTTAATTAGAAAGTAATAAAAATGGATAAGAATTTTGAAATGAAGGGGTGTAGTGTTGGCATGTATTCATCCATAGCTATAAAGTTTGATTCTTGAACATTAGACTAGAATACGGTCCTAGGAATATTCATATCATGCTATCAACTACCTAAAATCAATGATTCAATCCATGCTTTCAATATATCGATTATCTTACCAGCATGCTTCTCCTGTAGAATTACTCTATGTTGGGGATGTTGATGAATTTTGGGAGAGTGGTGTAATAAATCCACCATCCATTTTGAGGATGAGGATGATGGTTAATTTGGAGACGTTATGGAAACTACTGGAGAAAAAGATTTCAGTGAATGAACATGATGAAAAAATAAATAGAAAGTGAGTGAAAACTGAGTGTCTCTCTAACTACATTATGAAATTAAATGTAGTATTTCTATCACGCAGATGATCCTTGATAATCGGAGCTACTATATAAATTAATAAACATCTGCAATGAATCTATGTATATATTAATAAATTTTTTCAGAGAAACTATATAACATAATTCAAATATTAAAAATTTATTAATAAAATTATTAGGAGGAACCATATTCAGTAACATTCAATGGAATTTATAAATACAAATCCTCTATGAAGCAGTATAATAGAATAAAAAATGATGGATAATATCAGAGAAAATATTTACATTATCAGACAATCTTTATACATTAACACTATACATGATTTAATTTCTAATAATGAAAATAATAAACTGATTAATATATAAAATAATGTATGATTCAAATTATGAGAAAAAATGTATACATAATTAAAGAAAATTCATAAATTAACACACAGTAATTTTACTCAGCATATTTGTTATAATTTCATGAAATGATCTAGTGAAATAAAAAAACTCTAATGGAAAGGTATATTAAACTCAAATCATACAAAACAGCATTCCCCACCCCATGTAGAATTAAATACATAGTATAATATAATACTCAACAGAATGATATATGAAAGCGAAATCAGAAAATAAAAATATAATTCAATGAAAAAAACACAAGTGGATTCTTTCTTACCAATATAACTAGCATAAATTTCATTTTGCACTCAATTTATCAGTGTCTTTGTGGAATTCATAACATGAAGTTTAGACTTTCTCTATTTAACAAATGATCCCACACTTGGCTAAACTTCATGTTTTACGTCCTCAGACAACTATAATATATTACCTTATTTATTCCTTACAACTCAATATTTCACAATCATATGGTCCATCTCACCAAAACCTATGTACTATATGGAAAAATCGTTCAGTGTAGTGGATGAAATCCATAATAAATTTTAGAAGACAACATGCTTCATTATCATCTACAACACCAAATCTTCAAAAAACATTAATATAAAAAACATCCCAATTATCATTTGTTATTAGTAAAATTACCAAAAAATATACACAAACAATTCTTTATTGGTCCTAAAAATCACGTATTGCAGGGGACACAATGGAAACAATGATCTACCATTCTCGAATTCCCCTCATCAAATCAAAAATCGTTGCTTGAAAAGTCCCTAAAAAATATAAAATTTATATGTGTTCTAAAACCTTAATTTACAGGGAAATTAGATTCAATTATATATCTTTCCTTATTATTGTTATGAAAATGCAATGCATTGTCCCAAAAAAAATTGCCCTTGAAACTAGAAGAAATAATTGCAACATCAATTTCACCATCACCAAATTCATGAAGACCAATTCTATCACCCAGGAGCCGATCCTCATTATAGTTAATACAGTTAATTGAAATATCAACATTTAAATGATACATAAAAAATATATGAAATATTAAGGATTAATATTATAAACCTAATCATATAGATGAATCAAATATTTAACACCCCTTGAATCCTAATTCCATAAAATTTAGAAATAAATAGACCATCAACAAAAATGAAAAGAGCATTGGTAGCACTTCATAATTAATCAATGAAAATTAAAAAATGATCTTTATATAAGATTGAAATAATCCATAAATTGTATTATGGTTTGCCCAACAATTATGAAGAGATCATGATCCCTAGTTGACATGATTTCATACATGATACAAAACATGTAACATAATCATTATGAAAGATGATGTTAAAAAAACATCATAATAAATCACAAAAATTTATCACAATTTTACAAAGATCATAGTGTGGACCACCCAAGACATTTCAAATTAAAAATTCTGAGATTATTATCACATAATTATAATTAAAATACATAGAAAATCATATTTCAAATTAATCTTCACTGGGAAAGAGAGAATATAGTTTTCTAGTGATTTAGAAACTAAAACTCAATTGGAATGAATGGAAATGACCAGATAAGAGAAATTTCACTACCTTCCTCGAGAATAGTGTTGGTCAATGAACATAACAATATTCGCGTACCAAAAATACAAATATAGAATAACCACTGCCTTCCTTATGAATGAACTAGATAGATTCAAGTTATTTTAAAAAATAGAGAGTGAAATATGTGAAGAAGGTACATCAACATCAATCCCGGATGATCTTCCAAAAACCAGATTTGTGAAGGTGAAATTTGTGCTCAAAGACGGATAGCCTCATCGATCTCCATGTGGATTCACTAAATCATTGATCTACAAGGATTATTATTAGGAATTATAGGGGCTTGGGCATGCTTTAGGAGGGAAGGGTAGAATTAGTGGGAGAGGGGAGATTCAGTGGGATGGGATGGAGAAGGGGAGGTGGAAAAAGGGGTGAAGTCCATGTATTAGCATAGGCATTGGCGAAAATGGAGAGGATGAGGCAGAGGCGTAAAGGGGAGGGTTCTGGAACATATGGAGGCGACAATGATTAGGATGATGTTGAGACGAAAGAGGGGAAGAAGTGAAGAAGTGATAGAGGCAAGGATGCAGGGAAGCATAGGAATTTGTAATACACACTATTTAGGGGTTTGAAAGTTGATTATAGGCAGAGATGGAGGTAGAGATCTGGGCAGATGATGATTGAACATGAAGTCCATGGTGGTGGACTATGCAAACAGTACCGATAAGTGGACAAAACAGCCAAATTCATTTGGAGATGTGGATGGAATAATTATAAGATTTAGTAAAGATAATGGATTTATTGATGGATATAAAATGAGGATATAATTTGGATAAATATTTATTATGTTGAAGGCTTATGTGTCAAATAATGATAAAACAAAAACAAATATAAAAACATTAATATTTATTTTAATTCAAATATGAAGGCCCAAGAAGAATCCACATCACAACCAATCCATTCACACCTCAAAAGCCTTGAATACGTGTCACATGGGGTGATGATTTATGAGGTTTTTACAACTAATGAAATTATATATGAAATAATGGGGTAATTATGTTTATCATTGAGAATACATATGTGAAAAAACTAGATCATTGTGTGAATGGATTTTAAGGGAATGTATCTTTTATAGCTTGATGCGTCCCCTCATTCCATAAAATGAGAAGGTGTTAATCATGAAGCACTGAATTAAAATTCCACAACCATGGATCCCATTAGAATATAACAAAATAGATTGAGGAATCTGAAGGATAACATGACAATAAAAACTCATATGTTTATATGATGATATTTAAATATCCAACCATAATGAGGGGAAGATATAAATTTCATTATAAAACCACACAAATTATGATGAAAGTATGAAGATATGTATGAAAATGAAATATTTATGGTAACTAATGTATATATGATTATTTTATAACATGGTATACAAATATCAAAGCTCAATAGAAGCCACAAATAAAGATAGATAACATTTGAAATAATCCCTTTTGAATTCTAAAAAATACTATTAATGTTTTATAAAGATATCTAGTTAGTGTGTCCAATGAATATGGAGGGATGAGACATCAATTATCAGGATCATAAGTCAAATAAAAATAAATTAATAAAGGGATAGGATATTATATGATTGAATCAGCAACCAAAAATTGTCAGTCCCAAAATTTCAAAATTAGAAATGCTATGATTAACATCAATGTTGAAATTAAATGGATGATAAATAACACTATTGATTAACCATTATTGAAATATTTATTATTAATTTAAAGGAATGTGATTTGAAATTTCTAGAATACATGGATTCTATATAATAAGATGAAGGGAGTGGTAAAGATTAAGTGAATGAGGATCATGCAATAAAGGGGGACCGTTATGATATATGAAACATTTGGATGGTGTTCCCTCACTGGATGTGGCAGTAGTGTTGAATCCTAATTTGTTGGTGCCGTACCTTTCCCTCCATTACATACCACCATGATTTTCCCAGATGAATAAGAACAACATGATAAGAATTTTAATGTTTAGTTGGAAAGGGAGGCATTACAGGGCATTTGTGAAGGTGTAGTAAAAGGTAAATTAATAACCTCCCTAGTGTTATAGAATATGAATTATTCATAAAATGTTAACGTAATATAAATAGATATAATAAATATAAAATCATAAATATTAATATATATAAATACATTATGTGACTGTAATTAGAACATTCAGACCATGGGATGGATGTTTTTCTAGTGTTTAACGATTGAATATTTTTATGTTCATGTTAAAAGAGGATAGTCTAGATAAACATGTATTCAGTAAAAATATGTTGATGATTTTAGTACAGAAACACTGCTAAATAAATTATGTAGTGAAATATGTAATTACGTTATAACCAAAATGTATCCAAACCAGCATTGTTGGATACTTTTACTCATATTGTTAACATCCAATAACAACCTTGCATCTTACATGATGATTTATTATTCAATGAAAATTCTTCGAACTTTTAGATTCGTTAATAATGAATCTGTAATAAAAAAATTTCATAAATAAACTATAAAAATGTGTTCAATATATGAAACTCCATTGATGATATCATAAAACCTGAATAAGTGGAAAAACATTATAGAACATTCTAAAAGACATACTAAGATGATATCATAGAATTTTTATAAATTGTAAAAGTTACCATACATAAAGAAGAAAATTAATCAATATTCTCATTATATACCTAATAAAAGATGAAGCGCATTGTAAAGATAAATTATATATCTTGAGATGTATATTTAACATATATGTCCTACAACAATTTTATCTAAAAGAAAAATTATAAAATGTGACAAATAGATAAGACATTATTTTATATGACAAATTATCTAAATTTGAATATCATGTGAATATAATTATGTGTATCATTGACCCTACTATTTGTTTTGAAAATATTGGATTTAGGTTCCAAAGGGCTGAGAACTATAACTCCAATACTGAAAATGGACTTAGTAATGCTTTTTCAGTACTATCTGAAATGTATAGTGTATATAGCCTAAACTAATTTATGAACTACAAATGGATTGGTTAGTACATTAAATATATTGTATGAACAAAAAATGTATTGTTTAGTCCATTGAATAGACCACATGAATGATAATTTTATGTAATGCATATTTAATGTACTGAAAATTATTGAACTAAGAAAATGGGAGTTCATTTTATTATTCAGTGATTAATATTTATTGTATAGATCTACTATGTGAAATGCATAATTTAGTGAAATTAAAATGAAAATGCATTATATATAAACCATCCAAATGAACAAACCAACCCATTTTAATAACAAGGACAGTTAATTGAAATTACTTAAAATGACCTTGCGGTTTGTTTTTCACAGACAATGCATATCCTTTATCGTTTCTCTCCAATTATTGATGGTCTGACAAATGCAATATATATTTATTTTGGTCACAAACATTATGTACTAAATATGAACATGATACATTCATTCATGACAATTAGACCAACTTAAACGTATATTTTTTATTCATTTCATTAAATACAAAATATCAAATCCAAAAATAAGAATTATCATTGTTTGATACCACTCTCTACCATATGAAAATATATAAAAAACATTGTATCTCAATGTCATGAACCAATTTTATCTACATGAAAAAATAATGAGACTAATAGATAAGACATGTTTCAATAGAACATTATTTATATATGAATATCATGTTAAAATAATTATGCACCTTCTTAAATCTGGTACTGGTTTTGATAATTTTGGAGTTAGGTTCCAAATGGGTGATAAATCCATCTTCATTACTGAAAATGGACTAATCAATCAATTCTCAATACTGTCTAAAAATAATATAATATACAAACAGAAATGCTACTTCCAAGCCTACCAATTAGACTAACATAAACCTATATTTTTCTATCATTTCATTAATAAAAGTAATTTAAAACCTAAATTAAGAAATATTAGGTTTTGATACAAACCTCTATTAGATGAAATTCTATAGCATTGATTTTCTATCAATGTATCCCTGTAGTTCCAACCATTATTTCAAGCCTATCTCTAAGTTGACATTGTTTTCCAGTTGGCACACCCCTAATAATTTCAAAAACCATAAAATGAAAATATATGTCTATATCCGATAAATGAGCATTAAATTGATGAAAAGTGGGAAATGAATAGAAATATTGGGTTAGAAAGTGAGAGAGTGAAAATCCACTGTGAGTTGATCATTAAATATGTATTCATTTATAATGATTGGAAAAACCTTAAAACACAACGAAGCGTGTATATAAGGTTATTCATATTCATAACTACAATGAAATATATAATGAATAGATGATATGTCATGGATTTCAAAATAATATACCAAATATCTTATTATAAATAGCCAGGTACTTCATATATAATTACTTTTGAACATGAAATAATTTATACCAAAATTAAATGCTCTCCAATGATGTAATAATAATAACCTACAAATAGTCCTCTAAAAACATGCATTTTGTTTGCACATGTACTCATAGCAGACATAGTAGAATATGAAATCTGAAGGTATGTGTCTTTCAAGAAAATGTAACAAAGTATCTAACAACATCATGTGACTCAGTAAGAAATTTAATATAAAAAAACCAATTGTTCCACCTAAATTAAATTTTCATATCAATGCAAATCTATAAAAGTAAAGACGAAATTTTTTTAACCATCCCTTGATGAGAAAAATGATGAATGAATGGGTTTTTTTGTTTTATCTCCTTAAATACAAGATTTTAAAAAAATATCATGAGTTAGAAATCGAATCACATCACTCCCGAACCAAAAAAATCTAGTCTCATTGAAGGGAACTACTTCAAACTTGTCTTTTTTGCAATCAAATGAACCATGAAATACATTGTGAGAAAAATAACCTATAAAAAGACATAAAATATTAATGTATATGAAATATTTACATTGATTGGTCATGAACGATAATGTTTAATTATACAATGGATGTTCACATAACAAATACATTTATAATTCAAGCTAATAAATCACATGAAATGTCATATAAAATAATAAAATTCAACATGTAATTATTATTGTAAGTGGATTTATAACTCATGAATAAAAATGATCATTTTTTCTAGTAAAAATTTATTAATATCGATAAAAATTCTGGAGTAATATATGAATTCAATAATATAAAACCACTTATATTCTATATAATTAATATTGGATGTTGAATGAAATTTTAAAAAAAAAGTTAAGAGTATTGACTAATAAGGATTACATATTAAAAAACTAAGTGATAATATATTTTTTATGTGAACGATAATTTTTTATTTACAACACAAACCATGAAAAATTTTAAATTTTACTACGGAATGCATACAATATCAAAGAAGTGAAAGTGAAACTACATATTATAGTTTTATTGTTCCTAATAATAATTTTCAATAAATTTAATATAGTACATAAACTCATAACATGACGTTTCATATTACTAGAAACAATATTTGGAAATTTCTATTTAATTAATCTTTTTTTAATATTTTTTATTGTATATTTTTTAGAATCATTCTAATTGAATACAGGTTTAAAGTAATTATAAATTCTATGTAAAGGAAACTGAATTTGTGTTGAAACGTCATAGTTATATATATATATATATTATAGATGTTGAATTAGATCATCGAGCATTGGATATAGAAGAAGACATAATATTGGTTAATCATTTAATGTTTAGAATATTGAATAGACATAAACAACAATATAAAAACAATGAAATCATTGAATTTTAAGATAGATAGATATATAATGATATATAACAGTATGAAAAAAAATCCAAATGTGTATAAAAATACATATTATAACATAATTACCTATTGAATTTTCATAAGGAACCATTCTTCTGGAAGATTACATTAAAAGAAATATAATCCAATCCAAATATTTTAAAATGTGCAGAAATTGAAAATTATATAATAACAATACCATCAGACTAATCCTTACAAACTCCACCATATATCCCTTTTCCATGTTCTGTTGTAGAACCATTTCCAAATAAATTAATTTTAAAAACCATAAAATGAAACATTAGATAAATATGTATAGACCTTATCAAGAACATAAAATCAAATTTTTAATAACTTTATTCATAAATGCACATAAAAAATTATTGTTCTGAATATTTTGTTCAACCAACATACATAGATACACAGGAGAAGATGGATAAAGTATGCTTAAGTGTAGAAAAACAAAAAAACAAAGTAACATAAATAAACAATTTCAAGAATGTAAAAGTTTTTTTGAAATAAATTCTTTCTCAATTTAAATATTTTAATAAAATGTTTTCACATAATGGTTCTACAATTTCAAATATTTTATTCACTATTCAATTTTCTTTTGAAATTCATTATATGATCCTATGATGTTGAACTATCTCTGAGGAAATCAGTTTTGAGTTAATCTAGTTCATCAAATATGATATAAATTAAGGAAAAAATGGAATTAGTATAGATTGAAAATACTAAGATGACATAACCATCATGGTTTTCTTTGAAAATACTCTATGTAGAACCCTTATTCCATGTTGTGTTTCAGAACCATTTCTAAATACATTTATTACAGTAATCAGAAAAAAATTTGATAAAGTAATAAATGTGTTATCAATGACATAAACTCATAATTTTAATATATTAATTCAACAATGAATCAAAAATAAATATTTTGGTAAAAATTATGTTCACTCAACAGATATGGATGAATTGGAGAAGAATTATATAGTATACTCAAGTGAGAAAAATTAAAAAATAAGAATATAAATATAAATATAAAATTTAAAGAATGTAATAAATTTTATGAAATACTTGCATTCTAACAGAAAACATAATGGTTGCATTATTTAAAGAATGAAAATATTTGATTAAACATAACAGTTTTTCAATTTCAAATGAATTATTGAATATTTAATTCATCATTGAAATGATTTCTATGATCCTTTAAAGATGAATCGTCTTTGATGGAAATTTTTTTTTTACTTCTTAATTACAAGAACACTGAAAATACATTTAGAAAAAATGACATGTTTAATATGAAATTTAATAACATTAGTACGGTATAGTTCAACTCCTTTTTCAATTGGAATAACCTGAGTCAAATCTCATCAACATTGTAGAGCATAAAACTACATTTTAAAGGGTGTTTTTATGTGAAAAATAGGGGAGAACATATGTTGGGGGATTATACAATAGGATATTTGGACAAGACCATTCTTATTCATCATAATTAATACTATGTCTAATTATAAAAAAAGAATAACAGAAAAATGAGATATAAATGAAATATTACCATTATAGGAATTGATTCATTTACATTTATAAATATTAATAGATTTTTTTGTATTGTTATACAACTATGTTTCAATGTTATATTGGAAATATAGCGACCCTTAAAAGATTCCTTGGTGAAAATATTTGATATATGATGTCATTCCATGACAGATGATGCATTTTAAGTATATAGGGAGTATTTAAATGAATTGTTTTTGTAGGATGTGTTCTGGAAGTACCAAAGAACAATATTAGAAATATTTTTCCATTGTACAAAGGAAATTCATCGGTTCTTTAACAATGCCTTGGAAATCCTTTTTCTGTTCAATGATTCATTAAAGAAAATCATTGATAGATGATGCATTGGGAAGATACTCCCCACTTCATAGATGATTAGAATGGAGGTCCTCTCAATTCTATCACCATTAGAAAACATTGAGGTCCCCCTTTCTATCTCCATCAACCAACACCGAGGTCCTCCTCATTCCATAACCTACAAGAGTGGAGGTCCTCTACACTCCTCCAATAGTCAAAATGGAGGCCCTACCCATGTCCCACCTCTCAAAAGTAATGTACTCATCATGCTTCTTGTAACTATTAAGGAGGACATATCCATATTCCAACTCCTCAAAATGGAGGTCCTTGCCATGTATATTTTGATAAGTGCAGTGTACCTCCACAATGATAAACCGACCTGTACAAATGTACTCCCCATTCTATTATTACCAGATAGACTGAGGGTCCTTCCTATCCCCCCTTAAACTAATGTATATGTCCTCCATACTTTTTCAATAACTGGTGTGGAGGTTCTCCCCACACCTATAACTATGAAAATGGAGGACCACCGGCCTCTTGAAAACATAGATTTGGAGGCGCTCCTCATTACCAAAATACTCAATGTGTAGGTCATTCATATTAAACCACCCACTAGCATGAATATTTTCCCCACGTAAGGCATTGGATGTCATCCTAAACGTGCATCTGATCCTAGTAGAATATCCTCTAGAAATTTGATTCATATATTATTTCATCCATTCAGTAAATCAGTCAATGACATGTTGAAAGCATAATTTTTAAGGTTCTTACATGATCCCAACTAATAGAAGGCTCAATGATCTCAATATGTATAGAGTAGTAATGGGATTTTCCTTTATCACAACTACACATGATGATATTCCATTCTATTTCATATTTAATTAAGCTTGACTAAAAACAATGTTTTCTATCATGATCACATTACAGTTCATGAGATAATCCATGAGAATGATGACCCCAAATTTATTCTGAATGAAGATTATATGTTAGTCATAAAACAGATCAATGGTGACTATACCATTATAAATTCATACCTCCATCACGTATAGTGTTGAACTCATCAACAAATGGCCTAGTTACCTTCTCATCCATATTTTAATGATTTTCCCAAGTCACAAAATAGTTCTGTTGGTTCCTAGGAAAGTCTTTCCATGTTTATTGCTGATCATGACTAGGATATCTTGTTTGTTCATGTGGCACATCAGAGAGTCATTCCTCTCTTCAATATAGCTGATGATGATGGCCATCAGGTAAACATACCTTCCATTATTTCATCCACTACATGACCTCTGATCCACCCCACATAGTAGAACAAACCCCAATTGGAGAACTTCATTCATTGAGTCCATATATAATTGTATCTGACCACTTAAGAGTGATGATCATGAGAAAATACATAAGGTGGAAGCATAGTACACCCTCCATAGTGTGCATATGCAAGTCAAGGAATTATACATTGATTATTTTGAGATAATTATCCTCGGTTTAATTTAAGTAGATGAGATTTCCATGGTTATGAGAAAGTTCATTTAGTATATTAAATATATTAACATGTAGTGTTAATGTTCTCCCACTATATCCATTGGTAGGGAACATTTTGGCCCCCCATATTCCTATACAACATCATCTATACACATAAGATCCATTACATTCAGTTCCACACCATCGTCATGCACTAATACATGGATAACCATTGTAATAACATGAATTCTTAGGCCTTTGAAGTTTGATGAATAAATGTCGTGGGACACTATCCACCATAAAAACTCCCCATTAATGGATCATTATGAAAATGATAGATTTTTTTATCTATATGGGAAGAAGAGGTTTCTCTTAACGATGTGATGGATCTACCTATGATTGATTTTTTAGGATCTCACGTAATCCACCAATTCAGATTTACTCATGCCATTCTCACTAACAATGGTAGCAACATCATGGGAACTATGATAATGAGATTTTATGCCAAGTGTAGTATTCAGTACTATTCTACTTCTTCCTATCATGTATACATAAATGGGATTATCTAGGTTTTCATCCAAATACATTCTAACATTTTAAACTATATTGTGGTCCATATTAAAAATATTTTTCGGAATAAGATCCCCAATGACCTATGGGCCTATCAAACAATGACTCAGAATTCAACCGATGTGACTCTATATTCCATGGTTTTTAGAACAGATGAAATCCTTCACATTGAGATCCATTTTCCATCACTCTGAATTTCTATTTATGCACATAATATCCTAATAATAATGAAAAATTTCCATTTATCTAAGAAAAAATCCCTAATATAGAATAATATCCAAGACTTAAATAATATTGAGAGGAAACAAAACATGATAGCAATGGATTTAAAAAAATTAATTATCCTCCACTCCTTCCTCTAGGTTGACACAGTACCAGAACATAGAAATATGATGAAACCTGGAAATTATACACTAAATTTGGAAACAACGGGGGAAGGAACTTACATAATTTAAAATTTAAATTACTTTAGTGCATACCCTTTGATCCCAATAGAAGGAGAGCACAATACTCCTACCAATTCCATGTTCCTCAATAATAAAATTTCATCAAGAGTCTACATCCTAGGTACACAATTTTAAAATGGGATATTATTCCATACTCTATGACATTAAACTAAGAGCCACAATGGTCTATTATTAAATACCTAAAAATATATACATCCTATGGTACATGAAAGATGACCTAAATCTATATGAAAAAAGGTTCTAAGATCCATGATATTATACTAGGAATCACAATACAAATTGAATGCCTTTAATAAATTTTTGATCCTTATATGGATTATGTAGTTTGAATAGGGACTCCTTGGCCCTTAGTTACATTTTTTTGTCACTAAAACGAACTACATATTTTTATTTTTGGAATCCACAGTACCTTTGTCCAGATTCCATGATCTAAGTGTTTTATTACTAGAATAATGACACTAACCTATGTGTGAATCTCGCTATGAATTTTTCATGTAGAACAACCCTCTTTGGTCTTCATTCAAATCATGTTACTTATTTCATTCCCCACATATCCCTTCTGGTTTAGATTCTCCCATTAATATGGTGATGAGTATCTCTAGGATGTATCATTTTCAATTGGGCCTCCGTATTCCCTTTTCACATCACCATACTATACAGACCCATTTGATACGTTCCGCCATTTTGGAATGAACTCTATAACAACAAAATATAATGTAATGGCCTCAAGACACGATATTAAACTATGATCAGAATCAGAACTAGTTCATGATTCTTCTTAAATACAATAGAGATGGATCATACCACATTTTATATAAGGATGAATCATGCGACATGTGTGGGATGATTAAAAAATATTATCACATTTCATGATCATGGGATACCCCATAACAACCAAGGAATGACCCAATTCTATCAAACAGGAGGATTTCACCCATCAATAATTATTCCTTTACCACACCATGTTCTTAATACTATGTATGTCATGATACCCATCTTTATGGGATACATCGCAACACTCGTAAATTTTTCCATTTTCATTGATGAAAAATAATCAATCATTTGTCCCAATTGATGTAGTTATAATGCATGAATTATGTTCTAAAATTGTTTATAGTCCATCTCAAGGTGAGTATATGGGTGTTGGCATGTTAGGCCTACATTCACACTGATCTTGTTAATATAGAGCCCAACATACATTCCAATTATTCACGTCCCCTCTTTTGTCTAAACACTACGTCATTTACCTAAGACACTATATGCTTAGAATTATCACTTATAAATATATGGATGTCCTCTCTAGAATATGTAGTTTTGAACATGGATTCATTGGACCTCATTCACATCGGGGTTTTCATGCGTTCGCGCTACGTATACCCATTTGAGAATACCCCAGCCATCAATCCAAACGATATGACCTTAAACTAAGAGACTATGATCCAATCAACACAACCCCAAAATATTTATATCGTGTACAAGAATTTTTACATTAATCCATATGTGGGTCCTTGTAGGAATATTTTGTGTAATGGAAGGCCTTATAAGACCACATCCACATTGTATTTTTCAGTGTATCACACAATAATTATGTTCATTATAAGACCCTTCCACATGGTGTGCACTCTATCAACAAATACTAGGTGTATAAATCTGAGGAATATGATGGTAAAATTTGCACATCGTTGAAATTATATTACATTAAACTAATATCCCAAGATCCAGGATAATTACCAAAATCTATTTTCCATATACCCCTGACATATGACCTTATATTATTTGCTGAGCCGATTTTCTGAGTTGTATGACTTTAAACTACAGAGACTGACATCCCCATCCCACAAAAATAAACTATGATCCTACCTTCTTCATAATCAGGATGCCTATTTACAATAGATGATGTTTACCATATTTTAAATTGGGATTCTTGAAATGTAATGTATGATATTATTAAAAAAAAGTCACCCATGTATTCTTCAGGGGATGCTATTTGATAATCATGGGATACATCTAATTACTTTTTGAGTGAAGATAATATTCAAAAAATTGGTATTCGACCACACTATTATTTAATGTTGTGTGTGGCTTGATTCCCACTCTTATCAAATACATAACGACACCCAAAAATCTCATCTGTTTGCCCAACCAAAAATTACAAAATCTTTTGGACCTTTTGTCCCCATTATGTCCCATGCATTATAAACATGAACTATCAAATTAATTATTTTATTTTGAGGTATTACATTAATTATTTGTGGTCGTGTGTTTTCTAATAGGTTTTCCTATTTGTTTTTTGTGAAAAATGTGGTTTTTGTGCTCCATAATAGGTGGAGCATGATTGATGCACTATTAGGGGAAACCATGTGCTAGCCCATGAGAAACTCTATACCCTAATGAGTGGAACTATTTAGGATTCACTATATGACTCACGAGAGTATGAACTCCATTAGGAATCAATGTGGCCAATTTATTCTTTGATAGAGGAGGCTGCATGGTTTCATCACTGTTTGGAAAAATATGTGGGGTAACCATGCGTCCTATCAAGGTCATTGAAATTGAAATTTACTTTTATACCATCCCCTGATTATATTCTCAAACAGCCCCTTATTATATCCATACTAGATATTCTTCCATAGAATCTATATCTTATCCCACCCTTCCAACTTGAACTATAATTATTCGGATGATTTGTCCTTGCATGTTGATAAGTCATCGAGTAAGACCCTTATCATCTCATTTCATTCTTCTTATAGTGTTATCCTACAATTTTATTTTATTTTTTCTATTCCAATGGGTTAGTTTACCTAATAAGGTAATAATCATGATTTTGTGTTTAAAATATTCATGTTTGTGCTTTGATATTTCCTATATATAGTCTTCTCGGGGCTAAGTTGTGGTTTTTCACCAGATTCTAGATGTTTCAAAGCATTAGGTATGTGATTTAATTTTTTTGAATTATAATATGAAATTTTTATAATTTATTTTCTTCTGGAATGTTCTCATTGGATTTTTTGGATGGTTAGGTATGTGTTTTCAAAAAATTTCATGGTTAGTATGTTTTGAAAAGTGATTTCAAAAGTGTCATTTTTTTTCATGCATTATTTCCTTGTTGAGTATCCAAATGGGTTTTATGACTTATAAAAGTGGTGAAGAATATGAATAAAAATGTATTGGTGTGATTGTTAATGTGATAAGGGTTTTTCCGTTGAAAAGTGAATTTTTTTAATGTGTGATTCATTTTTCTTGATTTGTTTTTATGATAATGTTGATATATGTGACCTACGAAATGGAAATTGAACACAATGGGAATTCTAGGTATGCAGGTGTGTGAAATATGAGTTGCACACTAATTCGATTAGAATGGATGAGGCCCATTTTTTTATAGTAGTATTGATGATTCAACACTAAATATTCATTTATTATTAGAGATGAGTAGACCAAGGGATGTGATCGCCGCAAGTGGATCATGTAGTTGAACACTATGGGATATGGTTGAAATACCATGTATCACTGAGATATGAGGGATTCTAGGGTCCTACTAGTTCTAGTACCAATATTTATTTCTCATGATGTGGTTCTATGTTGTGATTTTGTGAAAACTGTTGACATAAGGTGGACATTTCTCTGATATTAAATTTAAAAACATATTTCTATGTAATTTTTTTACATAAATTTATTTATGAAAAAACTAATAGTTATTTTTATTTTAATTTTACAGAATTGAATCTTTTTTTTGTGGAATCTTACTGGGATTTAGAAAACACAAGACATACATGCATTGGTGTATGTAGAATTTGTTACATATAAACAAGGTAAAGGAAAGATGATATGTGGTGATGATGGTGGATCTGGTTTGAAGTGTTCATTTCTTGAAGGTTTGGGTGGATGTATCTTTACGGAGTTTTCCATCTATTTTCCTAGTGGATTTTGTATTTTTCTTTCGTAGGTTCCCTTCTTGATTTAGTGTTTCAGTTTTTGGTTCATGTTGTAAAATTTTGTACTGGAAATTTTCTATCATTTTTTGGTTATTGATATTGATCCTGGTTCGAAATTTAATAATTATATTTATTAATTATTCTTATATTGGTTGAAATCATACAAAAAATTTATTTTTGATAACCTGACACTACTTTAACGTCGTTGGAGATCGATAATTTCCTTTGGTTGATGGCACGAGATGGGTCAGGTGTTAGATTGAGTGACACCTCAATTTGGATCAAGAAAAAATATGATTAGATAAAGGTTTTATCCATTTATTTGGGTGATTATGTTTGGGATAGTATTGTTATACATGATATATTATAGTCCGGGAATGAGGTTATAGATGCGAGTTGGCTGTCTAGGAAAAAACTTCATGACAGTTCTCGAGTCACCATAGGATGTTGAGATAGGGTTACAATTCAATTCTAGGTGCGGTGTACATGCTAAAATTTCCTCATGGACACCTTTCTGGGGTGATGTGGTTGATCATGTTGATTGTTCGGTTTTAGGGTTTTAGTTTGGTTTATTGAATTAGGTGGATTTTAATATTTTCAATGAAAATTTTCATAATTGTGTATTGATGGTTTTTATTTGTCATTATAGCTTGATGAATAATAAGGCATTATTGGAGACCTCTTGTGTAGAAAAGGGATGAGGACAGAGAGTGTTATACCTTATTCAATCGATTTGAGACTATTGGATGCCATGGTTAACAATTTTCATGCTTTAGTTTAAGGACTATGTGTTGGTCCTACTCATGTTAGGGAATCTGATCCATGTCCTGGAATGGAAAAATATTATGAGTTCTTCAAGAACAAGCCTCCATCCTTCTAGGGTTACATTGAAATCTACAATGAAGGATAGAGGCTTGAGGGTATCAAGAGTGTGATTGGGTTTTGTGAAACTCCTGACATAGTGAAGGTGATGTGTGCTTCATTCTATTTAGAAGTTCCCAGTTGGGGGGTGGTAGGACTCAGTGTTACAAGGTAGAAAAGATGATATAATTTGTTGGATGTATTTCAAGTTCATTATCAATGAGGAGCATATCCCTAAGACCTTATCATTTTCCATGACATGATATTTTTTGGATCTTCACCATGGGGATCACACCCTTATGAAGTATTCTAACAACATTGTAGTGTTTTTCTAGTACAAACCATAGGTAGTGTTTATTGAGCAGCTAAAGGCTCAAATGTTTGAATTGGTGTTTTGACCGGATAATTGATATCATGTATTTTTGTTAATGATAAACATGTATACTGATGTGTTTTATCATTAATTTATTGTGGAGATTGATCCTATTGGGATGTATGGTTTTTCGCAAGAAATAACAGTAGTAGTCAAGGGTTGTGTCTGTTCGTTATGAAAAAGAAGAAGATGGATGAGAAGGAGAATAATATAGGTTCTTGTTCTGGCCATCCATCTTGATTGAATTCATCCATCTCTTTGGGTTCATGATTATATATGTTCCCACAATATGGGAAGGCAGGGATTATAAGGTCAGCTTGTTCTTTTGCAACCTAAGTTGTAGCATCGTTGGGAAACAATAGGACACTTGAAGTGGTTTCCCAAGGTAGTGGGTCCATATCAAAGTGGAGAAGGTTCCCTAGAATTAAGAATGATATCAGCTTAGTCATATCCTTCGTGGATAATAGGTTCTAGGTATTTATTAATGGTTACTGGGATGGATTCACTTCACGGTAGAGTCATTTCAAGGTTGTTCCACATGTCTGTGGCCAATCTCATGCTTAGGAAGATTTAGGAATCCATATTCTCCAAATCAAGCACAAATGAAATTTGATACGGTAAATGTGATAATTATAGTTAATATCCTTATTGCGTCATCCATAGTTTATTTTTTGAAAAATGGTGCCTCTGTTTCATTTATTTTTTCCCACATTGTAGATATTTGAAATTATCAATTGAGCTTATTCCATTTTCGATGGATTTGGTGACACCGCATGATAAGAAGAAAGGTTTGGGTTTCTTGTGTACTTCTTGTGCACCCACCATGTAAGGTGTCAGGATAGAATGTTATTTCCTAGTTCTATAAATGGACATATTTTACATGATACTATATATGGATTGAAGGGTGGTATTTCATGTGTACATCGATTGTTATCATATATGAGTTAGTTGCATGGATCCTGATAGGAGTACCTAGGTTTAACAAGGTGAATGGGATCATCATACAATACAATATAGAACTCCTCTTATGGTGTTTGGATGTATTTATTTGTATATCTCATCAATTGGTTAGGAGAATTATGTTAATATTTCTGATGGTGTATTACCTCATATAGTGGATGAGTTTCCATAGGTGTTTTAAGATGACTTCTTAGGTTTACCTATAGAGTGGGGTTTGGAGCTCATAATAATTTTTTTTTTGGAAACATAGTTGATATCTCTCAAATTGTACCACATATCATCCTCATAGTTGTTTGAATTGAAGGTGCATATGGACAATTTAGAATCTAATGGATTCATTTTACGGAGAAACTATCCTTGGCCTACCCCACATTTGTTTGTGAGTAAATAAAACCAATTTCAACTTTAATGTGCCAATTATTGGAATTTAAATAATGTGAAGATCATGGAAAAAGACCCTTTACCCCCACATTGATGATATTTTTGAAAAAATTAAGTGGTTGAGGTGGTTTTCCATGATCTGCTTGTGTTCTGGGTATCACGAGTTCAGTGTTAGAGATACAAATGTTCCAAAAATGGATTTTTGATGTAGGTAATTCTATTTTGAGTAATAATTTATTACTTTTGGATTATAAAATGATTTATCAATATTCAAGATGATTATGAATACGGTGTTCCACTACTGTTTGGACTCCTTTTTCATGGTATTTGTTGATGAAATCCTAGTCTATTTGAGGATCAAGGAGTATCATGAGGAGCGTGTGAGGATTGTTTTAGGCACACTTCCTGACAATCATCTCTATGAAATGTTTTCCATGTGCACCATATGGATCCTAGAAGTGATGTTTTTCGGTCATTTGATGTTAGAATGGGGGGTTTTGGTTTATCATTAGAATATTAGAGTAGTGATATCATGAGAGTAGTAGAAGAACATTTTTGATATCATTGTATTTTTTGGCATGGAAGGGTATTATAGGCAGTTTGTTTTGGATTTATATCATCTAGTTTATCCAATGATGATGCTACCTAGAAATGTATAATGAATTAGTAAAGCACAGAGTTTTAGGGTTCCTTTCCTGATTTTAATAAGTAGTTGAACATATACACTATTTTTATTTTTCTAGAATCTGGAAATTGATATGTGATATATTCGTACTCATTAGGTATGGTTCATAGTTGTGTGATAAAGTGGGAATATCATGTGTTGGTATTTTGTTCCCTCCAACAATGACCACATGAAATGAATTACCCATCCCGAGACCTTAGTGGTAGTAAAGCATGCATTGAATACAAGGAATCATTATATTTTTGGGAGATGTTTGTAGTTTAACTGGATCATAGTTTTTTTAATGAACTATTCTCATAAAAAATAATAAATTTATGGAACCATCAATGGGTTGAGTAACATCAGGTGTTTGATTTTAATATCATGTATGGTCGAGGAAAATGTAATGCAGTAGAAGATTAATTGAGAACAAAATTTCTAGTGAATGCTTCAAAATATTCCAGTGATGAGTAGAATTTTATCTTATTTTCCCTTATATACATATTTTATCCATGATGTATAGTGGTGGATCATTCATGGAAAATGTTCAGCTGAAACCCTATCATAGGGGGTTTATTTAGCAAGATCATCTAAAATATGAATTGTCCCACTATTCCATGAAGATTATAAATGATTGGGAGGTTCCATGTGTATAGTATTTGTCTCAGTTGGGAGTTATATTTTCAATGGTTCGATTCTGGGTGATGTTTTAGTTTCCACATGTGGTATTGTATGATAGCACGTAGTCTCAGTGGGTCGTCCAAACTTGTACCATAATGATGTTTTATGGTGTGAGATACTAGTCCTAGTGGCTAGATTTGAGAGTACACATATATGACATTGTATCCTGTTGTTATACGTGTCAAAAAATTCAAATTAGATAACAAATGTCCTTCTAGATTAATTCAAGATTTTTCTATTCCTACATGGTAAAGGGATTAGGTATCTATAGATTTCATTACTGGGATACCTCATACTACATGGGAAATTAATTATATATGGGTATTTATTGACCGTATAACCATGTGCGCCAATTTTATTCCAATTATAGATTCATCTAATGTGGATGAATTGG
This sequence comes from Viscum album, assembly GCA_963277665.1. Taxonomy (NCBI): domain Eukaryota; kingdom Viridiplantae; phylum Streptophyta; class Magnoliopsida; order Santalales; family Viscaceae; genus Viscum; species Viscum album. Next base: position 696,353,103 of record OY728152.1, read on the forward strand.
GTTGATTGTATGTTTCATAAAAATTGATGATTCATGGTGTGTTGTTGAATATCATTCTATACTTGGACCGCTCATCTCAACTCATAGTTTTGAGATGTCCATCTTGATGCAATGGGGTCATTGGTCAATTTGTGTATGGAATACCACCAAAAAATTGATGGTGAGATAAAGAGGGTGAATATTATATTGGAATTCGTACTCTAAGAATGAGTATTGGATTTCAGTGGATCATGAGATAATAATATGATGTTAGTCTAGTTGGATATAAAACAAGCTACCAATATTCAATATGAATGGGAAACTTTGAGGAACCTTATGGTTTATTTTTTTTGTCTCATTTATGTTTAGATGATGGGGCTGAGACCGCATTTTTTGGACTGAGGATTTTATATGAAAATTCATATCATGTGCAGTTGACCAGGAATCATTTTTTCATAGCACAGATTCATAATAAGTCTTATGTCAACCTAATGTATCGATAAATATAATTTTATATGGGTGATCTAGTGTTTTTGGATGTGTCTACTCATTGTATTCACCATCATCATAGTATGTATGGGAATCTAACATCAAGGTATTTCAGGCCTTTTGAGATTAGTGAGAGAGTTGGTATGGGGGAATATATATTAATATTATCATCTTAGATGATGTGAAGTCATGACATGTTCCATGTCCCTCATTTATAAGATTATAATCTAGATCCATATCATGTGTTTAATTTTGAGTAATTAGAATTAGAAATTTATTTTCCTTGTTTATTCAGCCAAGACGAATTATGGATTTTTACGAGAATGTGATTGTGGGGAATTCTATATAGTACATCTGAGTTCTTTGGAAACAAATTATTGATGAGAATTATTCATGGGGGGAGAATTATTGACTTGAGGAGCATTATCAATTTTTTATTATTTATATTACTCATGAATTAATTTTTGGGGGAGGAGATTTTTCATGGTGGTTAGAATTTTCATCTCCAAGTATTTATTTTCAGTAATTCCATTTTTTATATTTGGCCTTTTTTACCACCTAGTATTCATTTTTTTTGGAGAAAAATATATCTATTTGGATTGGAATTATATGGAACATGGTTGGAATATAGTTATAGGAACCCATGTGATAGCACAAGGGAAACTGTGTAGCCTCCCCTAGGAAACCATGTATCCAGTTTCATCTTGTAAAGAGGAGGTCACACAGTTGCCACACAATTTGGATATCCTTGCTGGCTATTTTCATTGCCTATCTGGATTATTAAAAATTAGAAATTACCTTTATATACTACATTAATATTACTCCAAACCAACCATAATTAAATAAATATAGGATTTGAAGCCCTAGAATCTTTTTCCCCTCCCTCTTATCCCCTTAAACTCCAATTTATGGGTGTATTGGGACTTGAATTTTCAATAATAATCATGTATGTCACTTGTTTTATCATTTATTCCTTCTTTTAGGGTTATTCTACCCTCTTGTTTGATTTATTAATTCCTTGTAGGTTTGATAACTTAATAAGGGTTCAATCTTGTGTCGTTTGGTATGATCTTGAGGTTTGTGTTTTGATATTTTCATTATAGGGTCTTTTTGTGGTGCAGTTGTGGTTTTCCACTGGATTACAGAAGTTTCCATGATTTCGGTTGGTGATCACATGTTTTATCATTATTATATTATTTTGGTATGATTACATTGCTTCATGGATATGTTCTATTGATTGTGTGAATGTTGAAAATGATTTTTCAAAAGGTTTCAAGGTGTGTTTGTTTTAAAAACACGATTGACAATTGTAAATGGTTTTATTTCAAGGGTGATTTCCTTGTTGAGTTTCCAAATTTGTTATATGAATTAATAATAGTTGTTCAATTTATGCATAAAAATGGTTTTTGTGTGCGGGATAATGTGATATGTGAGATTTTAAAGAATAGTGATGGTTTTTCATGTGTGATACATGTTACATGTGAAATGGAAATTGAGCACAAAAAATTATATGTATATTGGTGGGTGAAAAAGGACATTTATTCAAGTTGGATTAGTGGGGATGATTTCTGGTTTATTATAGTTGTATTTATGATACAATAGTTACTAATGATTAATGATTGGAGACAACTAGATCTTAGTTTGATTTATCTTCAAGTGGTTTGTGCACGAGAGTAGTATGTGTTATTACTACTATACAATTTTTCATTGAGATACATGATTCATAGGGTTCCACAAGTTCTAGTTTATATAGGGATTTCCAATGATTTGTTTTTAAATTGTGATATTTTACATACCATTTGTATAAACTAATATTTACTTGTATGTTAGATTAAAACTCATGCTTCTTTGATATTTTTTCCTTAAAATTATATATTTATAATTTGTATATGTTACTTATTAAAACTTTCATAGTTATTTTTTATTATAATGTTATAGAATGGAATGTTTTTTATGGGTGAAATCCTACTAAGCTTTTGATCACACCCTAAATTAACGCTTCGATGTATTTAGACATTGTTATGTATGGACCTTGTGATGGAATGATGTTTTTTAGTGGTAATGGTGGATCATGTTTTTGGTGTTACACTCATACAGGTGTTTTTAGAGGTGTCTTGAGGGTGGTGGCCATCATGTTTCATGGGGGATTTGGGGTCATGGTTTTGATTGTTCCCCTCATGATTTGGTGTCCTGTTTTTTGGTTAATGTTTTAAAATGTTAAACAGTAATTTCTCTATCAATTTTGCTTATGGTTATAGATCTTGGTATGTTTTTTTTATTTTTAGAGTTAATCATTAGTGTTTTCATGGGTGAAATCATTCTGAAAAATTCATTATTCATACACATCCACTAGTTTCCAGCCCATGTGTTTCGGAAGTTTCCTCCAGTCTATGCAGCATGACATTAAATTTTTTTCGTGGTCTAAGCTATGTAATCTTTAGGTATTCACCATTTTTTCCAAAAACATTTTTGGTACAAAAACCACATGTGTCCCTTCAATGTTGGATTCCATCCAATTTTTTGTGCAATTACCCATGGGGAAAAAATTAATTTCCCCTAGGATATAAGACAATAAATTATGTGTGACATCTCGAAAATATGATGATAAACTATGGGATACATATTTTTCCAATGAAAACTAACTATGAAATAAACCATCCTCACCACATGATGATAAAATGAATTCCCATAATCCATACTATATGGCTTTAAAAAACATTTTTCTCTTCCTCGTTACATAAATTAAATATATAAGGAATACTATGCCCTCACCTGGGAAGTCCATCCCTCTAATGTTGTCCATCTGATTTATTATAAACATTTTTAGATGTCAGTAATAATCTGATATTATGCATTCCTAAGAATATGATTTTTAATATTTTTATCTGACCAATATTCAAACACCAGAATGCTCGAATCCATTGTTTCATAATTCTAAGACTTTTGGAATCCATAAAAAAATTCCATCATTTCATTTACATACTTCATTTTCCCTTTTCATGTATCATAATCCACATAAAAGATTGAAGGGAACCCCTAATACAATGGTATCATTGTATAATTGAAAACCTACCATACTGAGACCATCCTAGAGAACATTGGAAAACATTCCTAGACAACATTTATGTTTCAAACATGACCTGTGGTCAACCCTCATTTGATTTTATCCATTCTAGGATAATTTTATGGATGATATGTTTTTAACATGGTAAAAAAACTTCTTGTATTACCATGTTACTCTGCTTGAGTTCTAGACTTTGGGATTTGTGATTCACACCTCTCTATTCCACCTTTTTTGGTAGATTTCATTAACATTGGAATTATCATGTTCATGCATCAATGAACACTATAAATGAAATTTGGTTTTTATGAGAGCCATATACTGTTTCTACAACAATTATCATCCTAAAAACTATCTTTGGTTGTTCAATAATATAATAACTTGATTATTCAATGATTATACACAACTCTTATGCAATTAAAAAATCACATGTTTGTTCTTTATTTCCCAAACCGAGAATGACTCATAAGAGATTTGATGTTGGTTGTTGGTTGTTTCAAAAATATGATTGATGTGCAGTAATTTGGAGATAAATAATAAAATAGTCATATTCATGAAGAATGTTTAAAAAAGATAATTCTGGTATTTTTAGAGGTTCATCCACATTATTGGATCTCCAACTGAGTCTTCAAAAAAACTCCACTATGGATCTACTCTAGTAATTGAGTTCTGTATCCCTTCTAAGCTCAATTGTATATCCTCTAAGGTCTACGACCACGTCTGGAGCAATATTTCCTTATCATATTCACCCAATGAATCTCATTAGACCTGATATGTGCTCGGTCCAACTCAGCCTAGATAATAGAAATATGTGATATCACCCTATTCATCTACCATTCAACATCCACCAGCTAATCCCTTAGTTGGATAATGAAATTTGATTGAGTGTTGAAGAATGAAATAAGTTCATTTATTTGTCCCTCCAAAAAATGGATATCCAAATTGTATTCTTGGAAAGTGTGAACATTATTTGGCTTCTCCTAACACAAGGAAACATCCTTTTGTTGGATTTCTTCAAAAACAAGCTCAATGAGAACACCACATACTATTGTGTGATGAATATGAGTGTCTACCCATCCAGCACCCAAATTACAAAACCAATTATGATGTGAGACCATATGTCCCAGAAGATTCATTTCCATAACATGGTTAATGAAGAGTTGTTTTCACTACCATTACCTAGATAATAGTATGAAATTCTGTTTGTTTTTGGTTGTGTTAGAGGCTTCTAGATCATTAGGTGGTGTACGCTTCTACGGAGGAAAATATACAAGATGGTCAAAAAAAGAACTTCCTTAGAAATACTCATATATGTGTTGGGCTCCAGATCTAGAGGTTGGTCATCCTTAGTCAACTCTTCCCCATCAGATTCTCTTCCTTGCCTCAATTTCGTCCCCAGTAGTGGCATTCCTCACAACTGCATCTGATTATTGATCTATTACCAATGATGGATCAACATGGATGACCAACACCTCCTAAACTTGAGAAACTATCAATGAAGGTCATCTAGATTCCCAGGACCTCATCCAATCAGTAGGAACACAATATTTCATTCACTTCATGTATGGTGAACATGTCAGCCTACATGATCAAACAATTATAATAAATGTATTTTGAATGTGAAGGACATATATAAAGAAGAGCATTAGATGATTGAGCTCCTGATTCACAGAAAGGGATTCCACCTTAGGATAAATGTCAACATTGGTTGATATTTCAATGATTAAACCATTCAAGTAATATTTCATCTGGGTAGGATCTATATGAAATAGAAAACATGTTTATGAAAAGGTTCCATGAAAATATGATTGTGGATGAATGGTTAGGGATATGATATTAACTTGGTGTGGAGGAATTTTTATTATTAGAAATCATAGGCACACCATTTCATCATTAGTTGGTTAAAATGATGGGATATTTGGATGTGCAACCCCGTAGATATTATAGAGGACCTGAGGTTCCAAAGATTTCACCCTAACCTCCTGGGCCATCCCACCACATTTCTTGGCCATGAATGCATTCTCGAGAATGTGCTCCTCCACACCCATCGATGCACCTCTGCACCTTTCTACAGGGTCCCCATACCCATTTTTATGATTCTCCTATATAGTAAAAGTTTAAATATGACAATATTGATAATTATAGTGTTATGGATCATTGAATATATGTGATTTAAGGATTACCTTGAGATATTCATCAATTTTTTTTTCAGATGTTGGGATCTCACCACATTCCCAGGGACTACTTTGATGAACAGATAACCCCTAGGATTCATCATTAATAAATTCATCAACTACATTATTGGAATATTCAACCCATGTTGATGAAATATTAATAGTTGTCATATTCTCTTGATCCGAAATCTCACAGAAAATTACTCATACAGGGGTGGGTGGGGGTGCATACAACCCTTGATGACACACATTGGTGTCCATATCCATTAGATATACTTGTCTCTTGTAGAATACCACCCAATAAATAATTTGAGTGGTCCCAAACATGGGTATCTCAATCCCATCACCCTTAATCTTCTACAATATGTCTTCTATCAAAATTGATGTTCGAAGCATCCACCTAGCTGTCCAGTAAGGGGGATAGATGGTATTTACATTCGTTTGTAGATGGTACCTATGATTCGTCCTAAGATACTCCCTGCACCAAATCATCCCAATATGGAAGCCAATTTATTTCGCCAAATGTCACATCTAAGACCCTTCTCCTTGAGGAGGAGCGGGTGCAATAACACCTTACAATTTACCCGCATTAGATACATATTGAGCTTCCATAGATGCCTAAAACCCCCCTCAGGTGTAATCCCACCTTCTTACACATTTATCTAGCTCCTCACTCTCCTACATGAAATCATGGATGTGCTTCTGCAAGATTGTTTCCAGTTATTTTTCCACTCAGTTACGAGCATAGTTCAACAATAGGTCATAGTCGATGTTTTTTTGTGAGACTACAATTTGTCCCTTGACCATTCACTAAATGAGATGCAAATAAATAAATTCATTATATTACATGTTATATGGGTTATATATACACCTCATAAAAAATAGATTTATAAAATAAAATATGTCCCATATAAACAATGACAATCGATTCCCTTAATCTCTATCATTGTTTATACACAATCGATCATCATGTATATTAAATATAGGATTATTATAAATGTATAAATAAATAAATTCATAAGATATATTATTTACTTATGATATTTTAATACCCATTTATTAATAATTCCTCTTTCAAATCATGTTTCAGTTTATAACATCTTGATTTTTCATGTAATTTTTGATTTTTATATTTTTGGTCCTCTTATATTTATAATTGTTACATCATATCTAATATTTTAACCATGATATAAATATAATTTACATTAATTATATATGTATTTATAGTATTACATTAATTTTATTGATATAAATTGAAATATGTCGTTTAGGAAGATGGTAGTCACTACATACACAAGAACATTATTTTCATTTTCTAAATAGATGAACTGAATTAATGTTGAAAAATATATTACATTTAGATGATAATTTTTATGAGATAAATATTCATTAAACTTACAATAACTAATTTAATTGAAATTTTTTTGTGAAAAATGAATCAAAACTCCTTCTAAGGAGGTAGTCCGCCCTACACATGAACAATGTAATCATATCCCTCGAGAAATGGAATGTAAGACGATATATGTGTTATTATTATAATAGAAGTATAATCATGTAAAGATATTATATATATTCTTTACAAATATCCTTATTGACATAAATGTAAAAAATGAATAACACATCACCTTGGTTTGCATGGTGGTAGTATGCAAAACACATGAGAGACATTATTTTTTTCTAAGAGGCTTGGATGTAAGAAGGTTGATGTGGTATTACAATTTTACAATTATATTAATATCATAAATATATTATATATAAGTTAATTTCATAATTTTATCATTTCATGAGTGGTAGTGACCGAAAACGAATAACATCGATTAATTAGGTGGTATTCTATCATACACATGATCGATGGTTTTATTTCTCATTTGATTAAAGATGAGATGGATAAAATTTATTAAAATAATATAATAATATATCAATATATTGAATATAATATCTTTGTTATATCAATATAATTTAATAATATTTTCTATATTTTTAATATTAAGTATTACACAATCATATAGTTTAATACTTTACATAGTTTTTGGAAAACCTCTTTCAATTTAACCTAAATCAATCATAGAATAGATTCATGATACAAAAAAGGAAATTAGGATGTTTATATTAATGTATGGAATTTATTTGGGTTGGTCATTTTTGAACCAAATTGTTTTTGAAAGTGTGAAGTGGAGGGGATAAGAGGTGTCATTTTTTAAGTGTGGGAGAGGACACATATGGAGTTTCTGAAAGAATAAAACATGTATGTGTTTCTCAAAATAAAAATAACCAATAAAATTGAACACTATTGACCCATAAATGTGATAAGGATAGAAAATGTCTTAAAAATTGGTGTTATACAATTTCAATTCTATTTACCTTTTATTATTTCAGTTTAAACCCTGGTAAACATGTTTTAATAGTAAGCACAATAATTAATGTTTACTACTTTTACTATTCATATAGACAAAACATTATATTGACCTCATTATGTAAAATAAATTATTAATATTCCATATATTTAATCGATTTTGATAAATTATATTGACATAAGTGAAAAAAATTAATTTAAAAATGACCCCATAAAAGTATCAAGAAATTAGTATTCCAAAGTGAAAATTAACAAAGGATTACAATTTTATAATATCAATATTCAATATGAAATTGATTAAAATGAAATAAATTGGATTAACAAATTTGTTATTTAACTATTTTTACTTTATAAAACCTTTAAAAAACTAACCAAATAAATTCGATAAATGAAAAATATAGATTTCAATAATAACTATTATTTTTCACAATAAATCAAAAAAATCATATTTTTTAAAAAAATACAAAAGATTACCCTGATATAATTTAAAAATTTACATTTAAAATTTTAATTTAATTTTATAATGAATTATGACTTTTTATAAATTTTTATTAATTATTTGTTTATAAATATCATTTATTTTAAAAACATAATTATTGAAACATATAAATACTTTACCAAAAAAAATTACTTTATTATTAATAATTTTAATTTATTTTAATGTGTTTTAATAAATATATAATTTTGTATATCATATTAATTTTAAAACGTTTAATGACATGGTAATAATGATAATGTTAAAATTATAATATCAATATTGTGTAGCATATCGTTAAAACCCGATGTTGAGTTTAATGATAACTATCAATGAAATTAAATTTATTCAATTTTTTACATTAAATATCTATGTGTTACATTAGAAACGCAATTAAAATTAATTTCACTAAAAAAATCATTACTTTGGTACATACAATAGAGGATAATGTTTTCTTGTTACACAATCAGCTTACTAATAGGATTTCTCAATTTTTTTTGTCACCATAAAACACTTACTATGTGAGCTTTATTGATTCAAAAATCTATTATTATTTAATAAATGATCTACACCGGTTGTTACTCAAAAGATATATCATGTTCTAGTGGTATGAACTAGGATTTTAATACATGTGACGGATTATGTATGTACTTCCATAAGTGAGATAAATGGAACACATTATTAACATGAGAGAGGTTCAATGGAAGTGCCAAGAGACATGCTATGGTGATGATAAGATCAAGAATTTCAATGGGATCAAAATACATATGGCTCAGATTTGCATTATTTTTGAATTTATTTACCATATTCTAGGAGGTACAGAATATTAAAACCTTGTTAGAAACTTCAAATACCATATCACATCGATTATTATCATCACTACTTTTGTTTCAACTTTGTAGAAACCTTAATATTTAATGATTGTTATTTATTATTCTATACTATTTTATTTATGTTTGAAATCCATATAATTGATTCCTATTAGACCATCTCTAACCCACACTATATTTCCCTAAAATTGAACCCAAACATACACCATCCCAAAAATCATTTAGTTGTTTATGTAAACAAAGGTAAATGATGCAGATGTTCCTCAAGATGACTGGTAATGACAGATGGGGCCATTGAATGTCATGCTTTGTATTTTGGGCAGTGAATTCCATTGAAAGAAAGCGAGAGTAGGATAGATTCGTTGGCGAATGGATCACTATGGATCTTGAGAGACATGTTTCTTGGATGGAATCAATCACGTGAGATAGTAGAATTGTGGATATTTGAGGCGTGAAAAAAATTATCACTGATGTTGTGGGCATAACATGATGGTGGACCCAAGTGAGATTGTGGTGGCACACCAATGCTAGTGATGGCATCACACTACGACAGTGTCGGTGTTGTAGGAGTTGAGAGGAAACATTTGATGCCTGGTAGACATGTCTATAAATCTCGGAGAGCTGATATTATTGTAGAAATTGTGGACCAGTGATTGGGACCGAGAAACAAAAAATTGGTGATGAGGGTTTTGGTCAGACAATCATTTATGGAAATTAGCAATGACGTTCGGTGAGATAACATATGCACATGGAATGGTCGGTGTATATCCATAAATGTTCATTAGTGGAGGTCCAATGTAATTTAGTAAATCCAATATATATGAACAATAATTTTGGGGCCTAGGGGGTATGGTTGTCTGGTTATAAGTTGTAATAGTCTTAGTGCCAATATCTATAAAAAAGGCGTCTATAGGGTTATTGAATTTTGGTGTGTTATCCCTTGGTGGGGATTTGGCTAGACCATTTTCAAGTGGGTGAGGTGTCTGTGTGTGTTTTTTCGTATTTGTACCATATAGTACTAAATATATATATATATATATAATCTATTTATTCATTTTTAATCATTTTCTTTGTGTATCATTTTTTATGTTTTAATGAATTTAACGTCTTATTTCTATATGGGTGTAGAAATATCAATAACATAGACCGTAGGTCCGAGGCCAAGGGTCTTTAAAACATAGCCTGAAGGCACTGTGCAACGTCATGCCTACATTACCCTATCTTTGTCACCAGGCCTACATCAAGCCTACATCACCACATTCCCACATCATGCCCCTGTCGCCACCTACCTAAGTCATTGCATGCGACGTAAATCCCCCAAGGGGTATGTCATGATTTGAACCCCAGTTTTTTTGTGTACGTAATTTATGTTAGTAATCTTACATATTCACTCTAAATATTTTTAATCATATTCAATTTTTCATTCATTTTAAAATTATTTTATTTAATAATAATTATTCATTTCTAATATATAATATTTTTTTTATTTTTGGATTTTTTACATTTTTAAAATTTTATTTGTACATAAATAATTAATAAGTTTAAAATTTATTATAGTTATTTTTATTTATTTGATTTAAATTTATTTAATTTCAATTATTAAAGAATAATGCCTTTAAAATAATAGAAAGTAATATAATAGATTTTGAAGTGATTTTTTATGATTATCTACATTTTTTAAGTGTATACAATTACATGAATTAATCATTAGAATTGTAAATAATTATTTTCCTTTTTATAATATTATTAATTTGTTTTTAATTTATATTATTAATTATCATTAAATTTTGTTTGTTATGTAGTCATATTTTTAAAATGATTTATCACTATATAATTAATTTATTTAAATTCATTATATAATATTTTAATCAATTTTTTGTACATGTTCGCAGTTCATGTATATAATCATAAAATTTATTTTTTTACTTATTTTTTTATATTTTCACTCTTTATTCATATTTATTTTAATATATATTAAATTTAAATATTATTTTGAATAATTTATATAATTAATAAAACATAAACAATGTTTTATTATATTATTGAGTTAATTCATTATTAATTATTCAATTTGACTACATTTGAAAAATAACTCATTTAATATTGTATATTAAAAAATAACGTTAATTATTTTCACTTTTATAATAATTAAATCAGTTTTAAAATATATTCATTTAATAATTGTTTATTTAATTTTAATTTTTTTATCATCTGTAAAACAAAGACTGCCCATCATACCAATACATATCAGTGATATAATATTTATGGATATTAATATAGTTGTAATCTAGTATAATTTCAGGGCTGATAATATAGGGTTTATCAACGCAAAATTTTTCATGCATAAAACCTATCTTTTTAGCGGTTATTAATTACACGCTATTAATACTCATATTATTAGCACATTTTAGAAAGTACTGATAAAAACATATTGGTCATATAAATTCAACACTTAGGGAACTCATTTCATTTCCCCATCAATGATCTCTCGCATAAGTCGATCTCTTTTTCCACTACCCCTCAAACAACATCGACAAATAAAAATTTAAAAAACTATGGTACATTAGTTAATCTCAGGCTGATACTTGTACTTTTTTTATTATGCATCACAATAAATATTGGTCATAGTGAGAAGTTAAATCATATTAAATTTATTACTCCAAGACTCATACGTGATTTATACAGTTATGTTCTTATGAAACCATTTTTTAAAATGATAAACACATCCGTGAGTATTGATCAATGTTCATATAATCAAGTCCAGTTGGATAAATTGTGCAGTTTAATAAGAACCACTCTATAAAAACCAAATATAAATACTATGTAAATAATTCATAATAAAATAAATTCAACTAAAATTATGAATTTATATATCATTATAATTTATAGAAAATCAAAAAAAACAAATTGAGATTGCATATTTAATTATTTGTATCAAAAATGAATTATAATAACACTCTTTAGCTGATTTAATGTGACAAAAACTATTCAATATCCTTCAAGATAAATATAAAAGGCACATTCTCTCAATGTGTTGCCCCTACCAATGGGTTATGATATGGGGGACACACTATACCCTTTTATTTATGTCATGATGGCTAGTTTTTATATCTAATTTAAATTATGTTGATGTTAAAGACAACATCTTTCTGGGGGGATTATTTACAGATGAATTACACCAATTTCCCATCTCTTAATTTCAAATGGTAGATTTATTTTTGTTCAGGGACTCCCTTGATGAATGTATATAAATTTTCTATCTTATGAAAAAATATGAAAAATCATCTAGATAATCGATTAATTATTACAAATCATAAATTTCAACTAGCTTGTGTGAGATTGATTGCAGAATGTATGATCTTTTCTTAAGATAAAATATTCAAGTGCTGTTAAACATAATAAATATATTTGGATACCTATAATATTTTTTTCAATGAAAAATAGTGGTTTTTTTGAGCGTCATGGACAAGTTATAAAAAATATTTAGGGATGGAATTTTAATACAGATTCAACAGTACAGAATGAACACAAATAAAGTATGTAGCACAATCAGTTACAATTAACAATATGTATTAATATTATCTACCTTACTTTGTGATTTTCCAAATTCAGTCTCACCTTGCTAGGTTCTAGTGGGTTATGAATAATTGAAAAACAAGTTAATTTATTGGATTGGTATAATCTATGAATCCCTAAACCTACTGCTGGTATATGTTATCAATACATGTGCATGATCAAAATTGATCTTTTGGAAAATATATGATGACACCTGATAAATATCCATGTATACCAATGAACTCAAATAATTTAATCTCAATATTAACCCATAATTGGATTTTTCAACATAGTCTTCAGCCCTCTCCATAGATTATTATAGAGATTACTCTATTGATTGGCTATTCTTCTTTGAAACATACTCCTTTGGAAGATCGTAGATGGAGCCAAAAGAAGGATCTGGAGGGTCCCATGGATTTTATATAAATGTGAGATGATTTGCAAATCCCCATCTATTTCTTATTTCGAGGATGACACTATATTCTTCCTTTTAAATGATGCTAACAACATATTGTGTTCTGATTAACAGGATTTATGGTAAATGTAATTGGATTAGAGGGTTATTCTGAGTATTCCTTGTACAAATGATATAGAAAAGAACAAACTATATTTGAATAATCAATGTGGTGGATTATATGTGGTGAATTTTTAAAATATATATTCCCATAGAATATAGATAATGGAAAACAATTGGTTACTGGAAATGCCTATGGCACCTAGCGGTCCTGCCCATGGTCGGAACAATATTATGGAATGATTTCATGGGAATAATACATTGAAATAAGTTTCTAATGGTATGAAAAATAAAAGAGTAAAATTTGGCTCCCGTCCTTATTAGTTAAGTGGAAACTAATATACATGAAATTTTCTACCATCCAGGGACTAGGAACAACTAAAATGCATAATACCCAAATTCATATAGGATTGTTGAGATGGTTAATGGTTTTGTGTCTCTATTATGGAAGTGAATTGATTCCACTTCAGAAGATTATATGCAATGACATTGTACCATATCATGGTATAAATGGGTCAGATGATATGTCCTAGTCATTAATAAGGTTTCAATGCTAGAACACTGCTGGGTCAAGAAGTCTATATCATGTAAGGAGATTTTAAAGTGTATTCATATTAGGTTAGATAACCACTTCACATATTCTCTATTATATAAGTGTATCCCCCACCAACAAACTTTTTTAAAATTTATATTGATGAAACTATTTTTGAAATATCTTTTATAAATTGGGTCTCGTAGTACACGCACATGTTGGATGAATTATTATAACATACAATATTTATGACCATAATTTTTTTGGGATTAACTAGTTGATGAAGACCATGCATTATTCACTAGATTGAAGTTCTACCTTGGGATCAGATAGAAAAGGTCTTCATGGAATCATACTGTATTTTCATTATAAATGTTATTAATGCATCATAGAGTGGTCTATTGTACTTTAGATTATTGTTTATAATGGTTCAATCCATTTACAACACTACTATAAATTTAACCTATACCAATAGACCTATACAAACGATTTTGAAGAATATGTTGGTTTAGGTACCCTAAATGACCCTATATTAAATATTTGGACATTGTTACGATATTTATACATTTTGGGAATAATATTATATCTATTTTCATTATCCCATATTATGGAGCTTTTGGTGGGAATTGTTTCTGATAAGGGTAGCAACATATATTCCTGAATGATTATGAAATGGTGGTCCTTATGAGTTAATTGTTCATAAAATATTACATGAAATTTCATTTCATTGATTTTAAAGCCATCATACGACCATATGACATTAGTTATCGAAAAAAATATGGTAGAGGTCATTTCTATACCAATTGTATTAAACAGAAGATTGGCATATCATTAATAAAATGACACTATACTAACTGTTTTTCCAAAAACATTGGTATATGTGATGGGTATACCTAAAGATTGTATAAAACATCGGAATAACATACTTTTAGGGAACCTATTCTAATGGTTTTTTCAAAACCATTAATAAATTTCACAAAATTTAAATCACCCATAATAAATATTTCAAAAACCATTGGTATAGGCATATACAAATGGTTTTCCATCAGTTTTTGTAGGTTATCATAATTTTAATTAATTCTATTATCAAATACCAATGAACACATACAAAATACACATATAATCATATAATCATATTTTTCATAATATAATTATAGAAAACAGTGTTTCTTAGTAATTATGTTTTTGAAATATAAATTGGTG
Organism: Viscum album; assembly: GCA_963277665.1. Lineage (NCBI taxonomy): Eukaryota > Viridiplantae > Streptophyta > Magnoliopsida > Santalales > Viscaceae > Viscum > Viscum album. Next base: position 696,368,268 of record OY728152.1, read on the forward strand.
GTGTAGGGATCAAAAATATTAAAGGGTTTATTGAATTACCTATACCGACAGTTTTCAATCTATTTGTATATATATTTCATATAAAATATACCAATGGATTATAAACTCTTTTTATATCCCACCTATAATAAATGTATCCCAAAACCATTTTTATATTTCTATACTGATGATAGTCAATCCAATAGTCCCCTAAACCATTGAAATAGATTGTAACAATGGTTTTGGGGAATATACCAATGGTTCCAAACAATTAGTATTGGATTTTTAGAAATAGTTCACCTTCTATTTATAATGATAATGACCTTTTATTAAAATTGATTGTATTAGGGTGGCTCATTTTATTTCCTATTTTGGTCTATTTGGATATCCACTTGTTTGGTTGGAGGACATCCATCCTTGGAGGATATCAGCTATAATTCTGGATTTTTGTGCCATTTGTAAAATTTTAATTCTTTAAAAATAAATTTCCTAAAATTTGAAATAAAATTTGAACATATCCCTTTATCAATATAAAAAATCTTTTCTCCATCAAAAATAAATGTTTACAAACATGGTTGAATTGTAGTAATAATTAAAATTATTGGATTATAATCACCTAAATTCCTTTAACATAAATAATTTTGTATGTAAATTTTTACACATAGTGGTTGCTTCACCATTCTTACCCCATTAATGATTCCTTCCACTTTCACCCCATCCAAAAATATAATTATTATGTGAGTCTTTATTTTTAATGAATTCATTCAATTGACTCCATTGAATTAATTATCTTCCCTATTATAATTTTATGCCATCATTTTGACCTTTTGTTATTTATTATTATCAGTTCATCCAATTGATATAGACCAACATTTATTTTATTTATACCCAATTAATTTCATGAGTCTTATTAAATGTAATGTTCTCATATCTAGTGTGTTCGCTCCTAGTCAAATTTTCATCATAATTACGTATCCTTTCACAGAAACACTACCATGATTTCCATTTAACCTGTGGAGAAATTCATCATCATCACCTCCTCCTAATTACTTTAATCCCACCTATAATATCTACCGAAACCATCCCAGATCTATTTTTTTGTAATTAGATTGAAATTTATTAGATTATTTGTAATATTATAGACATCACACCTTTTCATTTTTTAATACATTATGACACTACAAATAAATATCCATAAAATTCATTTATACCATATTATCATTGATAAATAGTTGTATGAACCACACATACTTCCTTAAGAACAACCATTAAGTGTTATACGTTCATACATTCAATTTTTTTATTAAATATAAATATTATTGAATAAAATATGATTGACCAGAATCAAAAAATGTTTGATTATAATCATATGAAAAAGGATTATTTTGATGGGGTTCATAAAATTTGAAAAATATAATGTTTACAACCCTTATCAAATTCTTTTTATATGTTTTAACTATTATGATTAAATACTAATTATTCGAGATGTGTAGGTAGAACACTTGATCTATCACGGAATCGGTCAATTTTATAATTGTGATATTAAATATTTTTAAAAATTGAATATATCTAGTGATAGTGATAATATTTTGTTTTATGGAAAATATTATATGATCATAAGTGTGAACATTGATTATGAAAATATTGAAATGATGATTATTGTTTTGATGATGGAAAAAATTGTTTTGAGGAATAGAAAATTACAAATGATGATTAAATTCATGATCAGCCAAAAATGATTTAGAAGTTAAAGTATTGTGCAATAATAACAATGTATAATGGTTGTAATAAATATACAAAATTGTAAAACAAACTAAATATATATTTTATAAAAGATCAAAATGTATGGTCTGGCACCATCTTTACTGAACTTTTATCTCTATTGAATGATATGAGTGTAGAATATGAAAAACATCACCACCAAACATATAACATGAAACCAATTCTATGTTCAATGTGTATGATTAATGGAAGAACACATTCCTAATGAGAAAATTGTATACTATTTTTGAAAAACTATAAATCACAAAAAAAATTCCCAATGTATTTTTCGTCTTGATAAAATAATAATGAATCAATTCCGTTGAATTTTTTATGGTACATTCCAATCAATCCATGGTTTAGAAACCTATTCATAAGTGAGGATACTAAAAGGGAATTTACATAGGATGTAGATAAAATATATAAATATGGGATAATTTTAGACCATATATGCTCTCTTTAGTGATATAAAATTGATCATGAGTAACCAAAATTTATAGATGATACAATAAACCTTCATCATAATCTATCTACTGACAGTGTGAATCCTTTTGGTATTGAAAATAGTTATCATATTATATAGATACTTATTTTGAAAATTTTTTATTTTCTACCTTGATTAAGAATGATGAAAAAATAAAATATGTTTTATATTGTTATTAATGGAAAAATAAATTGGATATGGATATTGATAATTTTTTGGATCCATTGATTGAAATTTTGTAATTAATGTGGTAATTAGTTGTCATGTTTTATGATTCTTGTTGAAATGAATATTTTGTTTCAAAATATATGTTTTATGGGATGATAAATTTTTTTCCTTCTTATGGTAATTTGTTAACAGATAGTAGTAGGGGAATTCAAGGTCGTCACATTTTTTATCAAGCTACACACATAGATAGGTTAAAATATTCCATGAAAAATATGTTTCTAGGACATCATAGATTTCTCCACTAGAGACATAAATACTGATATTGGATAAAATCAATCAATTGGATTTCAAATTACTATATAACAACATCTCTACTAATATGTGAATTTTTTAGAATGTAAAATATATTGGAATTTACTTTTGTAAAAAAAATATCAGAAAACCATTGTAAAATCAAGTTGGAAAATGATTTCATTTTTTTAATTTTCATAATTTAAATTTTTTACCATATATATTTAATTGATTTCATGCATGTGGAAAAATATTTTTGAGATAGTTCAATTACAAAAATACTAAATGAACACTAAATATTTAATGATGAAATTTTATCATTGGATGGAAATGATTGACCCGAGGATACGTGAATATTTGGTAACAGTAAATGGTGGGTGATATATTTTCGTCCCCCTTATTTATATAATAATTCCTCATAAGAGTAGTATTATTTTTTTCAACATATTGAATGATGTAATGTATCAAGATGGGTATTCATAAACCATCAAATATATCATGTCAAGCAGTACATTTATATTAAAGGGATTAAAATGAAAGGATTATTATGTTTTGATTTATGTACTAATGCAAGTATATTTTCATTGAATTAATTCTATGAAATATTATAATATATTAATCAATCCATGTTTATAATTAAATATTATATGAAAATAACTAATAGGGATTTTGAAATTTACAACTGTGGAAATAGAAATTATAGTCATATTATGTGAATTGGATATGTTCTTCCCACATTCAATTTTTTAAAAAATTGTTTACTTAATGGTTCATGTGGTTGAAGAAGATTTACTACATTGTCCTTTACATTATATATAGATTTATCTATAACATCTCGGAATTTCCATGGAACACTTTTTATTTATGTGTAATTATTTCATGTCCGAGAAATCTGACGCCATGTGATTCCAATGCCCGGAGTGCCCAAAATTATATGTCAAAAAATATTAACCTTTAAATACCATGCATGAGAAGTTATCCTAAAATATTGGAATAAAATTAAAATGGGTACCTAGATCATAAAAATTAATGCACTGTTGCATTCATGATGACATGTTTACCCATGGTGTGACATAAATTTAGTTTGCACATACCCCCATTGAGAAAACTGAAAAATAGAATAACTATAAATAATATAATTAAATAAAATTATTTTATTTTTTAAATTCCAATTAATAAAAAACGGCGACTTGGATTAAAAATATGAGACCACCGTTGAACTCATGATAGTATGATTTCCTTTTGTATATACTAACATTTCCCGACACAAGCTTCCAATGGATGTTTGTTTTTGGCAGTAAATGAAATAATTTATTAACAATTATTTTATTATTAAAACCAATATTTATAAAAGAAAAAATGAATTGAAAATATGACATTATCAATGATCTCATGAGGATGTGTTCCCCTATGCAGATCCTTACCTCAACCAGAAATGGTTGAGGGTGACTGTTAATAATTTATAAAATTTTGTTATAGTGTGTTCAGTAAACGTGCGGGTAGTGGATTCTCTCTTTTGAACCGGTGCTCTGATTAAAAATTTGGAGGAGACCTTGAATCCACACCACCAAGATTTTCTTATGGGAAGCTAACCTTTTACTATCAAGGTTCAGAGAAAAAAGTTAATTTTTGGATTTTAAAAAAAAAATTAAAATAATTTTGGTTATTTTATATTTACATTGTCAACCCGTTGGAAAAATGGTGGAGGGACCACTGTGCAACGCCAAACCATTTAATGAATTCAATGGTGATTTTATGACCACATTGTTGGGATATTTAAATGAACGTGTATCCAGACAGTTGATATAATTAAAGAGGTTCAATAATTATACTCATTAATGAATCCCATTAACTATGTGGTGTGCTGATCCTTTCCTCCCCTCTATATAATTGAAGCATGGGCATGGGTTTTTGGACTCATGGGAGGAACATATGATGAAGTATGATGATTAATTTCACCAACCATGATCAAATATTTGAGCGACATATGTTGTAGGAAGAGACAGGTGATAGCAAGCGCCAACGAACACCTTTAGATGTGGACACATATTCCCCATCCTCAGCGCCTTCCAACGAACTCGAGGTAGGTTGTAATATGTTTGATTCCTCCCCTTTTTACATCATTCATGAAATGTATGATGAAAATGAGTCCACTATCCAACAGGTTGACCAGCGTTTCTCTCTTTAACCTGGATGGGGAATGCATGGTTCCATAATGTGAGTGTTTCTAATCTAATAATAATTACAATTTTATAATGCTAATGGGTGAGGGCATGGATTGATCGAACAAGTGCCAGAATCTCCGTTGAACAAGTTGTGGTTGTGTTATCTATGGGTGACCATAACAATTGGAGGCGAGACTACTACACGGGGTGGTAAGGGTTACTGAGGGTGGCAACGACCATCATCCTCAGACCGAAAAGGAGATGTGGCGCCCAAAGGCGCTGCGATTGAAAAGCGGTGTCCAGCCAACACCAGCCAATGACTAAGCGGGGTAGAATTCCACGGTTGAACGTCATGGCATTGAGTTGTGTTGGAGGGCGGTCCCACACCCTCGGGTCCATATTTGGCCAGTCAAAGTAGACTGGACAAGAAGTGTGGTGCCATCCGACACTTCTGTTATGTTGGATAGTGCACCAAGGAAGAAGGTCATGGAATCGAGCCGCGACAGAGTGCGGACAACTGGTCGGTCAATGAAGATCGGCTAAGAGATGTGGTGCCACCTAGCATCACGAAATTGATGACCCGAATGAAATTATAAATTCGGGATGGAAGGGGTCCCCCGTCCTCGGCCAGCGGGATGAGTGATTTTGCAGCCCGGTTGGCCACGCACAGCTGGGTGGGCCAGGCGAATCCCATAGCTCAACATGACGATACCGCGGCCCAGTATGTGGGCCCGACCACGACAAACTATTCCCTGCCCTGCTAAACAGGGCAGAGAACAGACGAAACTGGTCATCCCTACCTTACTAAGTTGAGCCCCGATGAACCGAGTCAAGTCGAGCCCCTTTGGGCTCAGACCAACTAGCTGGGGTGGTTTAGTCTAACAGGGTCAGACCAAACCTAGACCCACTTATGACCCAGTTTGCTTAAACGAGCGTACGTCCTAAACTTGATGTTCGATTGATGAACCGTCAGTGGCATCAAGAACCTTAGAGTGAGTTTGTCCTTTTGATATACTCATTGTTACTTTAAGAGAATTTTTGTGTCTAGCCGGGTTGATTCATACCCGAATCCAACTGGGCCCTCTGTACTAACATGCCAGTAACATTCAGACTGATTGTCCTGTTGACACCCCATCTATTACATTGGATAACTTATGACATGAAGGTTAATTGGGTTACATTGTGGTGGAACTTCGTGGCAGTTTATGTATGACAGATTAACTAAGGATCGGAACCAGGGTGTTTCTTGTAGTGAGAGTTAGGATGGATACTCCCTTGATGACTCAAGGTGCAGGTATTCCTTACTCCTCTGCTCCGGTAGAGATGGTACTCCCCACTTCATGAGTGCGGGTTTGTTTTCCTCTTATATGATTTTACTATATTTGGATTTAGTACTCCCATATTGGACCATGGTGATTTTCCTCCATACTTTACTCACATAGAGTCAGGTACTCCCCTACCGGGTAGGGTTCGAGTCCTCTATGATTGGAGTAGGGATTCCCATTTCAACATAGGGGGCGAGTCCACCTTATGAACTGCTATTGCTGAGTCAGTACTCCCCTGCCATTCCAGGGTGAGTGTCCTCTAGCTTGGGGTTGGTATGGAACTGACTTACTAAGGTGCGGGTCCCCCATAATGAACAAACTACCAGAGATGTACTCCCCTATCGTGTAGGGTGCATGTCTTCACATATGGAGTAGTATACCCTAGTCTCCGAGTAGTGACAGAGAGAGTCTCTTTCAGGTGTATTGGAGCTCCATTGACTACATGACACCGTTACAAAAGACATGCCCCTCCATTTGATAAAATCGATACCCAGGGTAAAAGATAGTACTCCCTCGCATGACTAAGGTTTATGCCACATCTAACTAGAGTGACAGAGATATTATGGGTTATACTAGAGTAGTTCTACCCCAACTGAATATAGTTTCAAAGAGTGGTTCTCTTAACATGGTATCCCTTGGTTATTCCTCGGGTGCACGACTGTGACTGTGAGACAACAAGTGTCAGGCACAAGAGAATGTTATTGCAGAATGATCCTAATGGATCACATACTTTTATATGTTCCATTAGGAATGTTTTAGTTTTACATAATGGAGTACATCTCTTAGACTGGTGCCTTCAGGGATGGCTAGTTCATGGATCGTGTACTCTGGAACCTTGAGTTAACCTTTTAGCCTTCATTGGAAATCCTGTAAATGGCTAGTGGATGGGTCGTTATCTTTATTTGTGGCTGAGTCAAGTATATTTGGATGGACTAGGTATATAAAATGGTATATAACTATGTATAGATGACTATTCGTAATAATTTTGGTTTACATAGTCGTTTTCTTGTGTTTTTTCATTGTGGATTTCAGTGAGTCCATCTAGGGTAACGAGGTACCCAACTGAGTACTTGGTTACTCACCCCTGCAGGGGATTTCACATGACGTGTTGTGTTTGGTGTAGATGTATGATGTTTCGATATGGGTGCTCAGGAAGATAGGAATGACAGATGAGATTAAGGTGGACATGGTTTCCTAGGATTAGGAGGTGTCCAATAGGACCAAGTATACATGACAAACTACTTAATACTTCAGTTGCATCACTACTCCAGCGATCAGGTGGGATCATCCTAGAGGGTCTCAGTGCTCTAATTTTAACATTATGATTTCAATTCTTATGTTTGGATTGTATATTGGAACAATTACACCTCTCCAGTGCTTTACTTCTTGTTGTACTCTGATTTTTGATTACATAGGGCTCAACATTCACCATTGTGGTTGTTTATGAGTGCATATTTTTATAGATATCCACTAGAATACATAACACATGAATCTTAACGCCTTCATTTGTAGTTTCCAACCACTGGACTTCAGAAGAGGGCATGGGGAATGTCATGGAATAGGCTTGGGGGGACCGGTCATTACAAAGTGGTATCTTAGGTGTTCGGTTATACCTCAATGACTTAGGGTCTATTGTTTTTTTTTGTGAGCCAATGTTTTCAGTGTTCAGGTTCGGAATTCAGGGTAGAGACTCCGGTGTGGGGGCGGTGGACAACATATCCCTACACCAGAACTCTCGACAACTCTTACCTGACTCAGTACATGGATGAACAAGTTGTAGGGAAAAGAATGGAATATGCATATTGTATTATTGGTTTAAATTTCCATATTCCATCTTGACTCTTCTCTCTATATATAACCTTCTTACCATGCAAAATGGTTATCTATCCTAGGATTCCTACACATGGAAGACCCACCAGGTTCCAGATACGAGGTTTTGAGGACATCTTGCATTGAGATGAGGTTCCCGTTCAGGGACTAGTGATTGATATATACCCACCAAGTAGTACAATAGTGCTACAACCACCGGATGGACTACATCTACAGCTGACAGTTCCTTCAGAGGACATTGGTAGGCTCAGTAACCTACATGGGTTCCAGAGGAAGAGACCTCCCAGGTTCCTTGGAAATATAGATCCTTCCGTAGTGGAGGGTTTTCTTGAGGCTGTTATGTGTGTTTTCTGCCCAGTGAGGACACCTTCTGACCAGCTCCCAATCCTGGCTACAAACGTTCTTCAAGGATCAGTGGGAAGATGGTGTAGTCTAAAAATTAAGACTCATGATGAGGAAACCCCTCATGGACATACATTGAGCTCCCCATTATAGATGATCTCCTGTAAAGACCCTTAAATTTCAAGGAAGTTTTTTTTATTCATTTTCTTTGGAATTTTACAAGAACATAGTTTCATACGGCACCTGATTCCGAGGCCCGGTGTGCCTGGAATCATTTTCCGAAGCTTGGCTCGGGTATGTTAAGTGAACGGACGAGCGGGTTTTTATAACTTTGGAACCGGTGTCCAGAATCGAATTTTGAGGGCACCGATGAAATCACAGCTCCGGTGTTCGGTTAGAAACGCCTCGTCCGTAGTTGCGTTTGCTTGGGTGTGGGTTTTAATTTTCAGGCTTAAAGTTAAGAAATAATATAATTTTACGATAACTTTATTTTATTTCACTTAAGCCACATGGAAGCCACTTGAAGCCACATAAATACATATTAAATTGAGTTGATTCAGATAGGATGCTATCCAGAAATATCCTACCCCCTTGGTAGGATTTTTGTGAGGTCAGGCCCGCACGAGCCCCACCGTTTCATTCCGCAAAGTAACGCACCCGCGAAAACCCATCATTATGATAGTCAACTGACGTGTTTTCTTAAATTCTTAACAGACCATTTGATTGGGAAGTTTATTTTGTGAATTAAATGATTTGTTACTTTTGTTGAATTAATGCAACGAATTGATGGGTCGTTACTTACCTTTTTCGTTTGTTGGCGTAATAATAAAATAAGACCAACAAGTCTTTTTGAAAGATTACACGTTGAGAGGCTTGAGAGAATCCTTGAGCCTTAATCCCCCTTCGCGAAGAACGTGAAGAACGCGAAGAACGCCGACCTCCGACGTAGAACGCTGAACCCATGGAAGTCGACAACGCGACGCTGTGTTCTGTGACGCCGACGTTCCCTTCCTGCAAATCATCGATCGGCTGCTTGAGGTAAGAGTCGCAGATTTCTTTTTAATCTCCTTTGTGGTTTTTACCAAAACACAGATTTAATTTTAATTAAATTAAATCTGTTGTTTCATGGTCCATTGAGTTCACCGACTCAATGTCGTGTTCCACGATGACGCGACGCCCTTCTGCGAAGACGCGATGATCTCCTCCTTCCGCGATGAGCAATTCCACGAAGGACGTGCGTATGATGACGACCAACGAGGTAGGGGTTATTGTGAACTTTTTCCTTTTTCCTGTGATCGTTCTTTTTTTTAAAGTAAAGAACCGGGCAATTAAGAAAGATTTCAATTCATTAAAATTGTTGAATTCATATGTTGAATTCATATGTTGAATTATATTTCCTCCCGTTTTTATCTCTAACACGGAGGGTGTGGGCCAAACAAACACGGCCCGACAACCCTCCGTCGTTCTTCGTTATTGTGCGGATTTGACGGGCGACGACGGAACGTGCCGCAATGGATTTTTGATGGTTCTTTAGTGAAGAACGAGTCACGAGAGGAGCAGCGACGCATACGGGAACAAAATCGGACTACCGGAGCGACTCCGGGGGCCCGCGGAAGCCGCCGGCGGTACGGGTCAACGGTGCGGCGGCGCCCCGGCGCGCCGCCGGACAAGGCCGCCGCGGCAGAATCTGCGGCTGCGGCGCTCGTGGGACCGCGTCTGCGCGGGTCCGGCGCATGTGGGACGCGGATGATGCCGCGTCCGGTTGTCCGAGCGACACACCACGGGTGTCGCGGGGTTGTCACGCGGGGGCGGTGGCTCCCCCCCCCACCCCCGCATCGCTCGGTTGTCTTGGGTGACACCTCGCAGGTGCCGCGTGGGTGTCACGCGGGGGTGGCGGCTCCCCCCCCCCCCCCCCCCCCGCGCCGATCGACCGAGCTAGGCTGGGCTGGCTGAGCCAGACCGGTCCGACCGGGCCGGACCGGGTCGGAACGGGTCGGCCTGGGTTCGGCCGACCCAGGGGGGGTCTGGCAGGGTCGGCCCGTGCCCGGACCCCCCCTTCGGACGATTTTCTTTCAAATGCCCGTAACATGAGCTACGGGCCTCCAAACAACCCGTCGTCAGCTGCAACGTGATCCTCGGATCGAGACAGCCGTTTTGGTATATCGCACTCAATGTTTCGGAATACTTTGAGTTCGGCCGGGTTGGTTCGTACACGAAACCAACCGGGCCCTCAGAGCGGAAGCACTCATATCTTGAGCTACAGACGTCCAATTGAGGCACCGTCAGCTTTGTTGAGTTCCTATAAGTGAGACGGATCCTTTGGCATACTCCTCCCAAGTATTGGACATAGGTGGAGTACGGTCGGGTTGGTTCGTACACCGAACCAATCGGGCCCTCAGAGCGGAAACACTCATATCTTGAGCTACGTACGTCTGATTGACGCGCCGTCAGCTTTTTTGAGTTCCTCTAAGTGAGACGGATCTTTTGGCTCACTCTGCCTGAGGTTTGGAAGCAAGTGGAGTACGGTCGGGTTGGTTTTTCCTTAAAAACCAACCAGGCCCCTGGGACAAAAATGCCAATAACTCTCAGACCGGGCGTTCGATTGACGCGTCGTCTACAATGTTGAGTTCCTGTTGACGATACAGAAATTTTGGATACATCAACTTCGGACTGTGTGACAGTTTATGTATCGACCTCTCGGCTCATGGAGCGGACCCTCCCGAACGAGCGTGATGTGTGCGGGAACCCTAGTGCTGGCTGCGACTTCGACGACGGTGCAGAGATCCTCAGTGGACCGCGACGACGATTGGGAAGAGATCCTCAGTGGACTGCGACGATGAATCAATGAAGATAGCTGGTCTTTTATCCTATGTGGGTCCTAGCTGTGCTGGTCTTGTATCCTATGTGGGTCCCAGCATAGATGATTCAATACTGGTCTTGTATCCTATGTGGGTCCCAGTATAGATGAATCAACGAAGACAGCTGGTCTTGTATCCTATGTGGGTCCTAGCTGTGCTGGCCTTGTATCCTATGTGGGTCCCAGCTTAGATGATTCAATACTGGTCTTGTATACTATGTGGATCCCAGTATAGATGAATCAATGAAGACAGCTGGTCTTGTATCCTATGTGGGTCCTAGCTGTGCTGGTCTTGTATCCTATGTGGGTCCCAGCTTAGTTGATTCAATATTGGCCTTCTATCCTATGTGGGTCCCAGTATAGATGAATCAATGAAGAGTGCTGGTCTTGTATCCTATGTGGGTCCCAGCCATGCTGGTCTTTTATCTTATGTGGGTCCCAGCATAAACGAAGCAATGAGGACGGCTGGTCTTGTATCCTATGTGGGTCCCAGCTTAGATGATTCAGTATCTATGTCTGATCATCTCTTTCACCTTTTCGATGATGTATACCTGTGTGAGCTGAATTCTGTTTTCCTCTCCCTTGTGGATTGTGTTGTGCTATACAGTGTGGATTACATTTTTCTCTCCTTTCTGGATTGTGTTGTGATATCCTGTGTGGATTTACGTTTTTCTATCCTTTGTGGATTGTTTTGAGCTATCCTGTGTGGATTTACATTTTTCTCTCCTTTGTGGATTATGTCATGCTATTTTGTGTGGATTACGTTTTTCTCTCCTTTGTGGATTGTGTTCTACTATCCTGTGTGGATTTTATGTTTTCTTTCCTGTGTGGACTGTGTTGTGCTTGGGCTCGGATGTTGGAGCCAAACGGGGATTGATGACTTAGGAATATGTATGGGCATATAACTAAGCAGTGTCTATTGTTACATCGTGATTGAATCTTTTCCATTATGGTTTATCCTTTGTGGATTTCGGGAGACCTTCGGGGGTCTTGGGGTCCCTACTGAGTATCTTATACTCACCCCTGCACGGGATATACCCACACTTCGTGGTGTTGGTTGCAGACGACGGGCGACGCTGATCGTGGTTGAGGCTTGCGGAGCTGGACGGTACCTGGAGGTGGACCACCGGGCGGGACGCACCTCGAGCGGATGGCTGGAACGAGGAGTTGTGGAGGATATCTGTACCCACCTTTTAGGTGTGACTTCAAGAGGATGGCTCGACGCTGAGGATTTTCCTTTCAGTAGCTGTTTTTCCTTTCAGCTGTACTTTACAGTTGGGCTTGTATTTCCGGCCCCTTTTACTTTCAGCACAGCTTGTATAGTTTTCACTTAGTGTTTACTTTTCCTCTTGCTTACTCTATGGGGCTTGTTTACTTTTCAAAGGCAATTCCTTCTCTTTTTTTGGGATTTACGCCTTGGTGCTAGTCGCCAGCCCCTGGCCTTTGGAAGCCGGGCTTGGGGTAGTAACGGCACGGGCCCCGAGGACGGGTCGTTAAAAATTGGTATCAGAGGTGGTCAGTTCTACCAGAGACTCTGATCTTTCTTCTTTGTGAAGAAATAGTGTTTAGCGTATTGGGTGTGGTTATCAGTACAGGGTGTCTAGTGTTGGTGTGGTGGCCGATGTATCTGTACACCAGGACCCTGACTTCTGATTTCCGACTTAATGCACGAAAACATTGATTGCATGTGTGTTCATGTTTTCTTTGTGATTACTTGTGTCATCTCACCAGGTATACAGTTTTGACCGTGGCGCACTTGCTTCTTTCAGGATGGCCCCACGATGGAAGCCAGCTAGGGTTCTGAGAGTGGAGCGTGATGACAGCCCACCAAGTGACGAGGCCTCGGTGCAGGGCGCCTTGTCAGCAGAGGCACCAACAATACCTTTACCCGCCGAGCCACCAATGCTACTAGCTCCAGCCGTTGACAATGCACGCCGCCTGAGCACGCTGCATGAGTTCCAGCGTCAGCAACCACCCAGGTTCCGTGGGGAGATGGACCCCCAGGCAGCTGAGGACTTGCTAGAGGCAGTGGTGCGAGTTTTCAAGCTAGTGAGGACACCAGCAGACCTCATGGTGATCCTCGCAGCGAGCCTCCTACACGCGGCAGCAGGAAGATGGTGGAGCTTGATTCTCTAGGTGCACGACGAGACATAACTCTTCTGGACGGACTTTGAGAGAATCTTCCACTCCGAGTTCGTCCCAGCCACCCTGTGTGCGGTACACACACAGGAGATTCTTTAGCTGCGGTAGGGTAGATTGACAGTGGCCCAATACTCGTCTAGATTTACTGATCTCTCGCGCTACTCGACCAACATGGTACGGGACCCCTTCTTCCAGGCTCAGACCTTCGAGCAGGGATTGAGGCACGATATCAGGGCTTCGATGATCTCCCTCAACATTCCGAAACAGGTAGAGGTGTTGGAGAGAGCCCTTCTAGTGGAGTTTTTTCGCGCCGAGCAGACTGTAGTGACAGGGCCCTCTGCAGGACATCCCGTAGCAGGGTCTTCTGCAGTTGGCAGTAGACAGGTGACGCAGAGGTTCAAACGGGCCAGACCATCAGATGTGCAGTCTCAGGATGAAGATTAAGTTGTGCGGGGCACCCTAAGGAGAGCCAGCTATGCGAGGGACAAACATTGCTACGCATGCAGTGGGCGAGGTCACATGGCTCGAGACTGCCCGACTCATCTTACAGATGAGCAACAGGTGGTAGAGGGACCTCCCACACAGAGATTCAACCGTGGTGGTCCGCAGGGAGGAGGAAGACAAGGCAGAGGAGCTGGCTGAGTAGCCGATGGTGGGAGACACTTCGAGGTGTTTCCACCGCCACCACCAGGAGGTCCACCCTGACCGCATGGAGTTGGTGGACATGGGAGAGCTCAGCTTCAGGCAGCTGAGGCCTTCGATCATGGAGCTCTGGCAGCAAATGGACAGGAGAAGAACTAGAGGATACGTCCTTTGTACTTCTAGTTCCTTGTTTCTATTGTGTAGTGTCTTTGTATTAGGAGCTGCAATAATAAAAGACGCATACCTTTGTGATGTTTTGATTCCTGTCCTCTTTTGTGTTGTTTCTAAGAGGTTCCAGTTTTGACTGTTGACTTGACCCTCACTTGTGAGACATCTACTAGAGGAGACCCAGTTACCACACACTGATGCCGACAGTGTGACTCAACACTTGGAGGCGAGAGTAATGGTTGTATCTCTTGGTAGTAGCGTCGAGGCCTTACGACGTCATCCATGGTATGGATTAGTATCATCCATGTCAGGATTGACTGTGTCAGGAAAAGAATGTGGTTCATCCAGGGGATGGGACCAGATTTCTCTTATCGGCAATGAAGAAAGATTAACAGCTTTTGTGGGGCCGAAGATGGTCCAGGCCATGGCAGAGATGATCCAGGTCATCCAGGGGCGGATGAGTACAGCTCAGAGCCAGCAGAAGTCTTATGCTGATAGGAGGTGGAGGCCACTAGAGTTCGAGGATGGCGACCACGTCTTCTTGAGGGTCACAGCTCGATGTGGTTTGCGGAGATTTGGCTGAGGCGGAATGTTGTCTCCACGCTTCATCGGGCCTTTCCAGGTCCTCAGCAGGATTGGTGAGGTGGCATATCGCCTGGATCTGCCATCTCAGTTGCACCGGGTGCACGACGTCTTCCACATATCTCAGCTGATAAGATACGTGCACGACCCGTCGCACATCTTTGACCATGGGGAGCTAGACATGGATGATGGGGCGACTTTTGCGGAGGTCCCGGTGGAGATAGAGGATCGACATGAGTGGGTCCTATGTGGGAAATAGATTCCACTTGTGCGCATCAGATGGCAGCACGGGGACCTCCAGGGAGCTCATGGGAGCGAGAGGCTCAGATGCATGCTTAGTACCACCTTTGTATCCCTAGTTTGTGTTGAAGCTTTACGGGGACGTAAAGCCCAGTTGTGGGAGTAATGTAAAGACCCGTAAATTTCAAGGAATTTTTTTTTCTTAATTTTCTTTGGAATTTTACAAGAACGTAGTTTCTGACGGCACTTGATTCCGAGGCCCGGGGTGCCCGAAATAATTTTCTGATGTTTGGCTCGGGTACGTTCAGTGAACGGACGAGTGGGTTTTTCTAACTTTTGAACAGATGCCCGGAATCGAATTTTGAGGGCACCAATGAAATCGCAGCGCCAGTATTCGCTTAGAAACTCCTCTTCCGGAGTTGCGTTTTCTTGGGTGTGGGTTTTAATATTCAGGCTTACAGTTATAAAAAAAAATATTTTTACGATGACTTTATTTTATTTCACTTAAGACACTTGGAAGCCACTTGAAGCCACATAAAGACGGCTTAAACTGAGCTGATCCGGATAGTATGCTATCCAGAAATATCCTACACCCTTGGTAGGATATTTGTGAGATGGGGCCCGCACGAGCCCCACCATTTCTTTATGCTAAGTAACGCACCCGCAAAAACCTGTCATTATGAAAGTCAACTGACACGTTTTCTTAAATTCTTAACAGACCATTTAATTGGGCGGTTTATTTCATGAATTAAATGAGCTGTTACTTTCGTTGAATTAATACAACGAAATGATGGATCGTTACTTACCTTTTTATATTGTTGGCGTAATAATAAAATAATACCAACAAGTCTTTTTGAAAGATTACACGTTGAGAGGCTTGAGAGAATCCTTGAGCCTTCATCCCCCTTTGCGAATAATGCGAAGAACGCGATGAACGCCGACCTCCGACAAAGAACACCGAACCCGTGGAAGTCGACAACGCGACGCTGTGTTCCGCGACGCCGACGTTCCCTTCCTGCAACGTTCTTCTGCGACATCTCTTCCTCCGCAACGAATCTTCGATCAGCTGCTTAAGGTAAGAGTCGCAGATTTCTTTTTAATCTCCTTTGTTGTTTTTACCAAAACACGGATTTAATTTTAATTAAATTAAATCTGTTTTTTCATGGTCCGTTGAGTTCGCCGACTCAACGCCATGTTCCGCGAGGACGCGACGCCCTTCCGCGACGACGTGACGATCTCCTCCTTCCGCGACGAGCAATATCGCGAAGGACGTGCGTACGACGATGACCAACGAGGTAGGGGTTGTTGTGAACTTTTTCCTTTTTCCTGTGATCGTTCTTTTTTAATGTAAAGAACCGGGCAATTAAGAACAATTTTGATTCATTAAAATTATTGAATTCATATGATGAATTTTATTACCTCCCATTTTTTATCTCTAATGCGGAGGGTGCGGGCCAAACGAACACAACCTGACAACCCTTTGCTGTTATTCGTTATTGTGCGGATTTGACGGGCGATGATGGAACGTGCCGCAACGGAAGTTTGATGGTTCTTCAGTGAAGAACAAGTCCCGGGAGGAGTAGCGGCGCATATGGGAACAGAATTGTGATCATGCCAATGTTATGTAATAATGCACCAACTCAGGGTAACTGGGGTCGGGGAGTTACAGTTTGTATCAGAGGAAGTTTATTACAAACCTTGGAAGCTAGATTTAGATAAACTCTGATTAGAGCACGTAGACCTAAGATGAACTTTGAGGATTAGTATAGAAGAACTTCCTAGAATTTTGGTATTGTAGAGATTTTTTGAGTTTTCCAAGCAATACATCCCTGTCTGGATACGAGCAGGTAGAGGCGGCTCTGGCACAAATGTACCTAGGGGTAAAACCCAAAAACACCGCTTTGAGCTAGACTCGAACGGGAACTGGTGCACGACAACGGGCCTTGCTGCACTCTTGGTTACGACACTCCCGGGGGATATGCTTAGGATAACTCTCATTTTCTTTACAAATCATTATGAAGGGTTTATGAGTATATACTTACTCAAAGAAAACATTTTTATGATTATGGATTATATCCATAAATAGTTCAATTTATGTTAAGTGTTTTATAAGTATGGGATTATGTATTTTGATTCATAAATTGATCTAGTGTATGCCATTGTTTAGAAATGGCGCCCAGTAGAAGGAATGAGAACTCTATCAATGCACATGATACAAAGAGAACGAAGGATCATATATTTTATGGTCTTAAGCCAAAATTTACAAGAGAAATAGTCTCTCATGTATTATCATCATATGAAGAAATAATATCATGTGTTGATAAGATAAGTAAAGAGTTTACTGAGTCCTATGGCTTTGAAGGGAATCAAGAGAAGAAAAGGATGTAAGAGAGAAAGATGGATAAAGGGAAAAGGGAAAAGAAGAATTTTCCCATATGTGGTAACTGTGGAAAGAAACACCCTGGATATTTCCTGAAAGGAATGGGAGTTTGTTATAAGTGTGGAGGAAAAGGGCACAAAGTACGTGACTGCAAGGGTAAGAAAATGGTTTTAAATGTACAATGCTTCATTTGCAAGGAGTTTGGACACTACGCGAACCTATGCCCCAGTCATCAGACTATGCCTCAAATGATGCTATTGGATAATAATCAAGTTATGATACTACCACAGATGAAGAGGAATGATTAGAGTTCTTATGTTTATTATGTCAATTGAGTGTTGTATCAACAATGTACTTGTTATAATAATTATGGAGTATATAATGATTGTACTGCAGTACTATTTCATTAAGGACTTGAGATTGTGTGGAACAAAGAAAAGTAACTCAATAGCAGGATAACTTTTTGGAAAATATATGGTTGAGAGAATGATAAATCATAATATAGTTCTGATACTGAGGTAGTGATTTTGGAATAATATGTGATTGTTTTGGATAAATTATATTGGATATTCTTGACTACCTTGGAACTGATTAATGATTTGTATATTCCATCATTGTTGGGGTTTAAACCATTTTTGGATTAATGAAGTATATCCAGCATTCTATATGGAATAAGGGAGCATGAATGTAATCAATAAGGAATATGGTAATACATGATGAAGGTATTCATATGCTATTACTGGGTAAAAAGGATCTATATTATGTTTACCTTCCTTATAAATGTTAGACGGTGAGTTTGGACAGAAGTATTTTGGATAGTTCTAGTTTGGATTATTTTGGACTTCCATAAAAGGACAACCCGGAGGTCGGGCGGCAACCCGTCACGTCCGGCAAGGCTGCGAGACTTGAACCCGCAACCGAAGGGCGACAAGGGTGTATCACCTACCACTGGCCCATGAGATGTCCTGGATTAAATAATGTAGTTTTTATTAAAAGATCATGTAGATGAATTATAAATTCGTTTATTTTTGAACCCTATACGAATAGTGTAAATAGAATTTTTTTACAATATATTATCTTTTAGAGTGAAAGATGAGTTTGTGGTAGAAATTTATTAATGGATAAAACTCTAATTATAAAGTAAGTATATCTCCTTATGATCTTAGCCAATCTCATAAATAAATTCCTCAATATTAAGAAAAGCAACTTAGAACAAAAAAGTCTTCTTAGATGGTACCTTAAATCATCACTAATTTATGGCTTTGGGACTGTTGGCCTTTTCATAGCCATGTTCTCTACCACTCTCCATCCGATAATTGATGGTTAGATTTTTCTTCCATATCCATATTTTCCTACATGGAACCCTAGTATGTGTTATTTTCTGTAATCTTCATACTTTCGACTCTTTATTTTAAATAGAGGACTCATTAATTCATTTTTCGATGTGGGATTTCAACTAGGATATTTTGAAACATCAAAAATGTGTTATCCTAATACCCTATGTTTTGTTGAACCGATGTTATTTCAAATCATCATAGATTGATGAATTTAAGGACCTCAATTTTATACTTGTTTGTGATTGATGTCCTCAATCACTACCTATAAATATTTTCGTTTTTCCTCCAATTATATGTCTCTAAATGCCACCAATGTTCTCCTAATCAAGATCATAATTTGGTGGTGACCCTTTAATTTCTATTTTCCTCATATTAAGACTAAATTTTAGTAACCCAATTTCCGATGTGGGTTTTCCCACAAATATATTTTCTATTTTCAACCTTTTATTTTCGAAGAACAATTTCGAATTGCGAGGACGCAATTTATTGAAGGAGGGGAGAATGTAATACCCAAAGATTTCATAGTGTGTTATTTCTTCAAAATAATTCAATAACTTGCACTACACGCAACACCGAGTTCAATCACACCATGACTTACAAAAAAAAGCCATTCAAAAGAGGTTATGAATAATATTATATAAATTTTAAACTTTATATAATCCTTATAATTTTAGAATCCATATTATGAGTTTCTTAGATATAATGCAAGAACAAATTCATTTTCAGTATTGCACTTTTATCAACTTTTAATAGTGAACCCTTTTTAAATAAAATATTTTAAACTTTTTTACTAAATGGGGACATCAAAAATTTAAAATGAAAAATCCCAAGCTTCCACGATACACTTTCTTTGAATAATACAGTAGCGTGTGTTGTACGCAACCTTGAGTTTTAACACACACCACAACCAATCAAACTAGCCGTTATGAATAGTAATAACTACTTTTTGAAATTATATATATTATATATTTTAAAATGGACTTCATTTTTGGATTCGGAATATCGAATTTAGCCTAAGGTGAAATTTTGGTACATTTCTGATAACTTTCATATTTTGATGAATAGTGAAAATTACTAAATTTTAATTAAAAACAACTTTTTTAATCAAAATAATTAATAGTGATAAATTATGAATTTGAGTGGTTTTAAAGTATATTTAGAATATATTTTTACCATTTAATATAATTTTGGTCATTGGACATAATTTTACAATTAAACCGAACATAAACAAGTGTCAATCTTTTGATAGTTATTATCTCTTAAAAACACGCTTTTTGTTTTGACAGCGGGAATTTATTTTAAATTAATTTCTGCCACTTCTGTGTTTTGAATTTTGGAAAATGGATTCCATATTTGGAATCAGGATGTTCAAATTGTGTAAATAGGTAACTTTTATTTTTAGACATTTTGAATAATTACCGCGGTAAATATTTTATTTACTATGGTTAAGGGTAAATCCGGTAAATAAGGGTTAACAAATAATATTATAATAATACTAAATTACCCTAAAACGTGTCTTAACCCTATTGGTTGATACATGGTCGACCATGGGAATCTTTGGGTCTATTTTGGGACCCCATGGATCCACTTGTAAGTGATAATGACACTTTATTTCAATTATGTTAAAATGAATACAAAAATGACACAAGCATATATCTTTTAGAAAAAAAATTGTTACATAGGGTTATATATGTTTGATTTTAGATTATAAATATTCATTAGAAATCTAAAAAGATTTCCTACATAATTATATTTTATTTATAATTTTTAGACATTAAATAATTTATTTTATTTATGACACAATGATGATGCAGTAATTACTATAATAGTGAAAAATTAAAATAATTGATATTATAAATACCCAAATAAATATAATATGAAACTTTTAATGAATTAAACTAATTTTATAGAATAATATGATATATTAGGATTTATTTAATTGACTTTGTTCGAAGTAATCAATCTGTTATGAGTTTCACAAAAATCAACTATTGAATAGTGTCAAAATTGACATAGAAGAGTTCTTAAAACAAATATTATATTATTAATTGATATTAAATTCATAAAAATCTAAGGTTCGGCCAAGAGACATATATCATGATAGGTTCATCATTAATGTACCACTTGGGGGTCTCTTGAATGTATATAGTAAGTTTATTAACCATATTATATAAAAATACAAAGAGACATTGTAAAAGTGAAACTAATTAACTTAGAGTTAATACTTAAAGATAAGGTTAATATAAGTACCCAAACCTGTCTAAATTCTATTGGTTGAGTGGTCTTCGACCTATCCCCACCTTAAACTTTGAATAATCAACTTTGTAGCCATTAGAAACCGAATATTAATTTATTATAAATTAATATTTCTAGCTTTTCCAAAGGTGCCCCTCACCCCTCTTATAAAAGGGCACTCCTTTTCATTTATTCACACCTTAAAATCCTTTTGGTTCGGCAAAACTCTGCCCAAATACTCTCCTAACATCCCTCAATACAACCTAGAGGCCTTAGTTTGATCAGAAATCCAACCTAAGGAGCCCTTTTGATCAAATCAAAAGGAAGAACCCGAAGAAGAGGTAATGATTTCACCACCCTTCTCCAAGTTCATTTCTTCTTCCACTTCTTCTTCCTTTGTTCTTACCATTATAAAATAATAACTCCAGTATATCACATATAATGTGATGTTATTATAAATATGGTACAACCATATTCAGTATTCTATCCACCCTTTGAATAACATGTCACCATACGTGCGTACGTACGGCTTACCGTCTCCACGTCGTGGTGTAATTGTTATTCAATATAATATTATTTGGATGGGTATAATAATGATGTGTGACTCATGTATATAATAAATATAACATGTTAATGATTCTGTATATATGATATACCGTCCATTTATATATTATTTTAATATCAAAAGAATGATATTTTCGCTCGTGCGTACGTACGGACTACCGTCTCCACGAACGCGATGAGATTCATTCTTCATCGTATCCATTCAAGTATAATTATCATTTGATGATTTAAAAATGAGGTTTAAGTACTAGATATCATTCTGGATATGAATAAGATACAACAACCATGGCTTATGTAACAAAACATATAAAAGAAAATGAGTAAGTTAACTCCCGAAACGATGATAATTCTAAGATATTATTAACAAACCAATGTTAAAATATCATATATGATATCATATTAATATATATGATTCATGTATAATTTAATAACAACTATTTCACCATTATACAAGAGGTTAACCTACCCCAACCAAGGAAAAGTACAAGGTAAGGGTTTACTTTACAACCTCTTCATTATCCAAGGTTGTTTATACGTAATAATCTACTGGGATCTCTTTATCATCCACATCCATGTTTCTTAAAAATGTATTTCAAAACATTTTTACTATTTACTAGAATATGAGTTAAAGTCATTTATACCCTTTTTGACTTTTATAAGTGGTTTATAAAGGAATCTTTCGGTCGTTTTCAAAACAAGGTCCTTTTTAACCTTTTCGACAGAATTAAGGTAAGAATGTTTTTTTAAATTATACGGCGGGTGCGGCTATTTTCCACCGTTATAAAATCTTCAAAGCTTCACTTACAAGCTTATAAGAATATTTTCAAAGAAAATGTTTTATTTTATATGGATCTTAAATTATTTCAAAATAAAAGGAGATATTTCTTTAAAAAGAATTTTGATTTCATCTATGTCAACATCCTTTGATGGATTTTAAGATTATTTGAAGTTGATTTATTATGATACAAAACTTCTATATTGTATTGAAGGGTTTGTGATATGTTTGACTATGGATGTGCTATTTTAATACCATTCATAGTTTATGGTGAATGTATTGACATTTCGTATGCTAGTTTTAATACGAATGTTTATGTTATGTTTAAACCTTTTCATATGGGAATGCATTGGACTTAATATGTGACGGGTGGAGCCCGCTATAGCTCCTCGATGCATCAGTAGGTCTCATGAGACAAACTAGTGTCTTGGAACAAGGCCTTGACAAAATCTTATTTGTAGTCTTGGCACGAGGCCTTGGCTATGTGGTTATGATAGTTTGGCATTATGCATTCCAACATTATGAAAGTGGTTATTGATTTTTGCATGTGATTATTCGATTAGTAGAAAATCCATGTGAATAAGTAAATGGAATTATTTCATTTTATTTATGCCATACCATGTTGAAAGTTCATATTTAAAAGGATTTTGTTTTAGTTATACATTGCCTTAAATGTTTATTCTTAATTATGAAAGTTTCCGCTATATTGTTATCCTTACTGGGCATTTGAGCTCACCCCTTTTCTATGTTTTATTTTTCCCAGGAAGTGAAGAAGTAAATTATGAATGACCTGTAGGGATATTATGTGGGGATATGAGTGTGGATTATGGAGACATTATGTTATTGTAGTAGTTTTTCATTTTATGATGTAATGTAAAACTTATGAATATATCTAGTGTTTCCAAGGCTACTAAACCAATAGGTCTTTCGAGATTTGATCTTTCTTGTGATCATGCCAATGTTATGTAATAATGCACCGACTCTGGGTAACTGGGGTCGGGGCGTTACACTAGCTTAGATGACTCAGTGCTGGTATTGTATCCTATTTGGGTCCCAGCATAAACGAAGCAATGAGGACAGCTGGTCTTGTATCCTATGTGGGTCCTATCTTAGATGATTTAGTATCTATGTCTGATCATCTATTTCACCTTTTCGATGATGTATACCTGTGTGAGCTGAAATCTGATTTCCTCTCCCTTGTGGACAGTGTTGTTCTATCCAGTGTGGATTACGTTTTTCTCTCCTTTTTGGATTATGTTGTGCTATCCTGTGTGGATTTACGTTTTTCTCTCCTTTGTGGACTGTTTTGTGCTATCCTGTGTGGATTTACGTTTTTCTCTCCTTTGTGGATTGTGTCATGCTATCCTGTGTGGATTACGTTTTTCTCTCCTTTGTGGATTGTGTTGTGCTATCCTGTGTGGATTTACGTTTTCGTTCCTGTGTGGACTGGGTTGTTCTTGGGCTCGGATGTTGGAGCCGAACCGTGATTGATGACTTAGGTATATTTTTGGGAATATACCTAAGCAATGTCTGTTGTTACTTCGTGATTGTATCTTTTTCGTTATGGTTTATCCTCTGTGGATTTCAGGAGACCTTCGGGGGTCTCGGTGTCCCTTCTGAGTATCTTATACTCACCCTTGCACGGACAATGCTCCCCTTCGTGGTGTTGGTTGCAGACGACGGGCGGCGCTGATCGTGGTGGAGGCTTGCGGAGCTGGACGGTACCTGGAGGTGGACCACCGGGCGGGACACACTCAGAGCGGACGGCTAGAACGAGGAGTTGTGGAGGCTATCTGTACCCACCCTTCAGGTGGGACTTTCAGAGGACGGCTCGACGCTGCGGCTTTTCCTTTCAGTAGTTGTTTTTCCTTTCAGTTGTACTTTATAGTTGGGCTTGTATTTCTGACCCCTTTTTCTTCCAGCACAGCTTGTACAGTTTTCACATAGTGTTTACTTTTCCGCTTTCTTACTCTTCGGTTCTTGTTTAATTTAAAAAGGAAATGCCTTTCCTTTTGTTGGGATTTATTCCTTGGTGCTAGTCGGCATCCCCTGGAATTTGGAAGGCGGGATTGGGGTAGTCACGGCACGGGCCCCGAGGATGGGTCGTGTCCGAAAACCATGGACTATGTTAGCATTCAAGAGCAGTAACAAATGAGGCTGAGAAGCATGATAATAGCAGAATACTCAATAAAATTCCCAGATATTTCTCGCTACTCTGAATATATGGTTTGAGACCCTTACATTAGGGGCCACACCTTTGAATATGGACTAAAATGGGAATTCAGGGCATCATAGATACTTCTCAGCATTCCGACTCATGATGGGGTACTAGAATGAGCCTTGGTGGTTTTGAGCTTCCTGGAAGAGGAGAATGTTGATGTGACCAATGACATAGTTCAATAAGTAGAGGTTTCCAATGGAGATAAAAATGAAATGGAGAAGGGATAACATCATAGGATGAATACCAATTCCCAAATTTTGACAGATGGGTCTAGGGGACATCATCAGTGCCAAGGTACAGATTAGTAGAAGCAGAGGTTGTTCTACCCTTGTAATGGCATGTTTCATCTCACTTGATATTGACCAAACATCCATACTGTTGAATAGATGCTGACAGATGAAACTCCTTGGAAGATATAATGCTTGGAGCATGGATTTCTGGAAGTTGTCATGTGGGGTAGAAAAGATGGATGAGCAGTAGGGGGTGGTCCCACCAGGTTGGGGAGCTGGAGGACATGGGATTGTATATCTGAATGAAATTGTGGCTCCTAACCAAGAAACTCTAGGAGAATATCAACGTACAAATTGTTTCGTTTCTATTGATTACATAATAAATAGACAGAGCTGCTAGACATTCTTTTTCTATGAGTAGGGTTCGAGACGTTGCTGTTTCGGTGGGATGTGGACTTGAACCTCACGCTTAGAGACTCCTAATGAACGAGACCCACTAATAGTGTCACCTTTCTCTTGGATGTGCGATTTATAGTTGGGATCTCTTATTCGTGGTGTCGAGACCGAACAATGTCAATCTAGGGATGGAATACTACTATTCTTGCCCAGAATGACGATATTAGGCATGTAATGTGGTATATCTGCATGGTGGACGAGGGATTTACATTGCAGGGGGGTAGAGCCCCGGATGTTGGGTCTGGACTCTCATAAAGAGCCCCTCTTGAGTTGTTATGTGGTGGAAATTTTTGTCCACAAAATGTTTTCGTAGTGCGGAATGTTTCCTAACCGTCCATACTCAATGGAGATTCAACAAGTGGGAGTGTCCTTGTCTTGTTTCAAATTTTAGTGAGCCCATAGATGGTTATAGGTAGTAAGCTTCTGGACCCCATGGTAAAAGATGTATCGTGATTCTTAGGGATTTTCACACCTGTTGAAGCTAAAGAAATATCTACCTTATGTGGCATGATTTTGACCCATAATGATCAAAACATAATAGTGGTTGATCACAATATTCCTTTATAGAGCGTGATTGGAAGCAGCACATGAACCATTGTTAGACCCAGTTTCTTCCCCTGAGTTTGGGCCTTGGATTTTCAGGAATGAAAAGTCTAATGGTGGAGATAATGTAATGTCTCAGAATTTCCACGTAAATTTTTTAGTTATATAGAATTGTATAGAGGCTGTGAAATCTGATGGCATGTGATTATGTTACTCGGAGTGCCCGAAATGATCAGTCGAAATATTGTTAAACATTAAGTAGTGCGGGTGAAAAGATTATCAAGAAAAAGTGGAATAAAACATATATTTTTGACCGAATAATAAATTTAATGGCTCTAACACATTCAGAATGATGGGTTTACCCTAGCTGTGACTTATATTTAATCAGTGCTTACACCTAGAGAAAAAAACCCAAAATAGGAATAACCGTAAAAAATTAATAAGAAAAATTATTTTATTTTTAAAATAATTATAACTCACAAATGGCGACTCAGATTAAAAATCCAAGGAAACCACTAAACTCGTTATTGCATTATTTACATAGTAATGTACTAATATTGGCCAGCGTGGGCCGCTATTGGGTGTTAGATTATAGCCAAAGATAAAAAAATTAATTAGAAATTATTTTATTACAAAATCATTAACTTCAAAATAGAAACTCAGATTGAAAATATGAGATTAACATTGAGGTTGTGAGGCCATGTTCCCGTTAAGAGTATCCTAACCTCAACTGGCACAGGTCGAGTGTGACTATTAGTAATTTTTGAACTTTTTTATGGTATGTTCACTAAATGTGCATGCAGAAAATTATAACTTTTGAATTGGTACTCAGATTAGAAATACAAGGGAACCATTGAATCCACAACGATAGGATTTTCATAAGATAAAATAATCATAGATCAATAAGGGTCAGATAAAAAAGTTATTTTTTGGACTTTATAAAAAATAATAATATAAATTTTGGTTATTTTATTTTTCCTTTGTTCAACCGTTGAACAAATGGTGGTGGGACCACTATGCTACGTCAAACTATTTAATGACTCGAATCATTATTTCTTTGACAACACCGTTGGGATATTTATATGGGTGGGTAACCACACCGTTGAGATAATTAAAGAGGTTCATTTATTATACTCATTAATGATCCTAATTAATTATTTGGTGCTTTGATTCTTTCCTTCCCGCTTTTTAAACGAATCATGGGCATGTGTTTTTGGAATCAAGATAAGAACCTATGACGAAGATCCATGATGACATCAAACATCCTACAATGAAGCATCGAGAAATGGAGGTTGGAGGAATCAATGGGAAATGACAATCCCTGGAGAACACCTTAAGATGTGGATACTTATTGCCCATCCATAGCGGCTTCCAAATAATTCGAGGAAGGGGGTTATATGTTTGATTCCTCCAATTTTTACCACATTCATAAATATTATGATGAACATGGGTTGATAGTCCAATGAGTGGATTAGTGATTTTCCCATTAACATAGGAGGATAATGTGAAGTTTCATTATCTAATATCTTATAATCTAATAAACCTTTTCATGCTATAATACTAACCCCGAGGGCGCGGTTTGAAGGGACAAGGCCGAAAACCCCTGAAAAAACTGTTAAGGATTCATTATACGTAGGCAACCAGAAGAAGCAGCGACAAGATGATGGAATGCGGTTGGACTGACATCTGAAGGGGGGTTGTGATCGGAACCCGCCGGATACCATGGACAGGAGGCGCCCAAATTCGCTGTGGTGGAAAACGGTGACCGCCCAATGCTGGTCCCTCTAGAAATGCAATACCCTCTCTTTCTAAAAAATCATCTTAGCTTCTACTTTAGTTAATGTGTCTACTCTGAATCCTCATATAGAGTATGCTACTTGTAGAGTTTGTCTGATCATTTAAGCATCATTACATGTGGGTCGAGGGCATTGAGGTGGTACATAGGCCTTGGGTTTCCTGAAGGCCTTAATGGACCCAAGGCCCAAACTGGTGGACTGAAAGCCCAAATTGGTGAATAGTCTCAACAGCTACATTACCAACATTTCTTGCTACAAAACTCTTATAGTGCCTTCTATAGTATACGAAATATATGTCTCCACCCGGTTTTTAACTCAGGTCTCTTGGATGTACTTGTTGAGTCCTCACAAACTGTGTTGAGGCACTTGTGCAGTTCGCCGTACACACGAACAAAAATTTCATAACCCATTTGATGGAATTAGAATTTTTTTATATCATTAACTTATTTTGAAAAAATAAAAATATATTTTAGATAATGTGGTTGTCATATATCATTATATTATAATATTAATTTATAGATCTGTAGAAAAAATAATATAAATATCTTTATTGAGGAACATTACCTCATCCTCAGGTATCATCATTATGATTAGACTATATCTATAATAGGATGACATTATAGCTAAATTAAGGATTCTAAGATGATGGGTGGAATGTTGGGAAGATATTTGGGTGTGTATTGGATGAAATATTTTTATTCAATGGTGTGAATAATAGATGATAAGGGTGACATTTTATAACCGAGTTGACTAGAATAATTGTAAATTGTATTCTAAATATTCCACAATACCCACGTTTTTCCCTTGAAAAAAAGTTTTGGAAATGGTTCATTATGTAACCTCAAAGAGATAATTTAAAAATATATTCCTATAATTAGTGTTTTAATTGTTGGTGGGTCATTTTTATAACCTTATATTCTATGTTTTACCCCCGATGAAACAATTTTTTTCCTTAACTCAACAATTAATATTCATTGAATTCTATTTATAATTTCATAAAAAAATGTGAGCAGATTAAAAATATAAATTATTCAAATTCAAAATATGGAATTCATTTTTCCAAATTCTATTTTTATAATTGGATGCATTTATTAAATAATTAATCTCGTGGATGTGACAAATAAAGAGTTTACAATTAAAAATTATTCAAAATTGTAAATCTTTTTTATCAAAATTCCTCATGAAATTGATTTAAATTACCTTAATTGGATAAAATTATATATTATTTAACAAATTTAAAATTACTATAAATTTAAATTATAATTAATTATTATTAATAATAAAATTAAAAACCTAGTTTTCTAATAAAATACAATATTTTCACTATTAATCAAATAATCAATCATCTAAAAAATATAAAAAATAAAATCACCCTCAGATAATATTGGTATTCCAATTTCAAAAATGTTTTTTATTTTTTCAAATAAATTTATTAATATTTAAATTATTCAATTTTAAATTATCTGTACAAATGATGATTAATTCAACTTTTAGAAAAAAAAATTAGTAAACATTTCTTTATCATTACAATGATTATTATTTTATTCCTGCTCAATAGATAACAAAAAATATAAATATTTTCTCATTAATATTCATAAATGAAATTTTAATAGACAGGTTATAAATATTATTTTGAATAATAATATATTAATAATATTTAATTTTTCATTTAAACTCGATTGTGCGTGTTATGCAATCTAAAAAGGGTGTTTCATGTAACTCAGGTTAAACTTAGTATTTCATGTAGTGAATGTTATTGAATGGATTTAATATATTGAAAAATAAATATATCATAATGTCTCAGTGTGTAATATTTTATTCTATATTTTTTGTCATGTGATGCATATGGACTTGAATACCAGAATCATATTTTATAATTTTATGGTTTCGTTGTAGAGTCAGATCACATCCAATTTAAAAATAATATTTTTCCATATTTTCTAAAAAATAATAAAAAATCCTAAAAATCATACAAAACTTCATTCAACTAATATAAAATAACATTATTTAATAAAATTATTGTATTCATTAAAAACAGAACCTTGTAAAAAAACTAGAAAGGATCTTCAAAACGGAACACATGTGATGATGTTTATGAATACTAAATACACTAAATGAAAAATTATAGAACTAAAAATAATGATATAAGTTTAATATTATGGTTTAATAAATAATTATTATATGGTAGTTTTTAAATATCATCAATATTTGGGCACAAGGAATATCCTTAAGCACAAGAGGCATGTCTACTATGTTAAGTAGATAAGTAATATGGTATATATAAAAATATCTCACACTACATATAAAAAAATAAATTAAAATATCAAAATGAATATAAATAATAATAAAAAACTAATTGGAATGATTTTGGGTACTATATTTAGAAATTTTAGATAAATATTGTATCTTTTCAAGAAATAATAATCATCAATGATGTATTCTCGATGATAATAAAAATTTCATTTTAAAAACATATTTATGATTTTTTAGTTAAATTTTTTCAGTAATAAATATACATTCAATATACAATTTATTTCAAAGTGTTAATATATATTTTTAGAAATGATTTCCCATCAAGCATTGTGTCACTATGTATGCAGACATCATGAATAGGTGACAATTTAAAACTTATTTAGTAAATTTTCTTATAATATCACATAATTTTTGCATGTAACTTCCATATCATTTTTACACAATACTTATATAGTTTATTTTCATAATGATCATGATGAAATACCTTTTTGATAATTGATTATTATTTAACAATTTGTGTTATATTAATAGAGAGAAATGATTGAAAAAAAGTGTCAACAACATATATATTAAAAATGATACATTGATGTACATTTAGTTTACTTTGTAATGGAATATTGTCATTATTTGACCTGTTTTAGTTAGGTTGTGTGTGTTATAAATTTATAAATTAAAAGATATGTTTTTTAGTTTAAAATGATATTTTATTAAAAACATGCATGTTACATACTCAATATTTAGAAAACACATTCGAATTGTTTCATTACATTTAAAAAATGACCCATTTGTCATTTGTGACATTTAATAACAATCCACACCTTAATCTGACACAAGGTGTAATTAATATTAAATAAACTGAGTGCTTTATGTTACGAATTGATATTAAAAAAATATAACTTTTCAATCACTGAAAAAAACATGGTTATATTTTTTAAATGATTTATTATAGTTATATATAAGTCAATTTTGATGTCCATGAAATGTTCACGCATCAATCGAAAACATGATGAGATCAGTCTGACTTAATTTGTGTGATTTTAGAATTGAAATGAAATTGTAGTTAAAATAATTTTTCACTCACAAAAAATACTATCAAAATGAATAATATTTGTGGGATTCATTAAGAAAATTTTTCTGAATACATTATCTAAGTTTTAGGAATCAATTGCACATAATTATGACACTGGGTTGAATAGTTTTACTCGAATGTTTGTATACACAAAACATAGTCCACACTTCATGTGATTTATAACACAAAATATATTATCACATAAATTTTATTCAATTAATTTTTCAATGAGAATATGAAATTCAAATATAACCCCTCATATAGCAATGTAAATCCATCGATCAATAACCTATGGCAGAACAATTCAAGATCAAATAATAAACATTCACCTAGGTAAAAAGATTCATATTTCAACTTCAATATTTTCTTATTATGAATAATTAAAAAAATTTAGTTATATGACCAATAATTTTTAATGAATTAAAAAATAAAAATAATTTTTTTCTATAGAATAATGGTTTTTGAAAGGTGATGATTTCAAATGATTAAAAACTAGATGATAGTTTTGAATAAATCCAACTACAATAACCAGAAACTTGTTATCATCATCATATGAATAAATTTCTATTATATAGTAATTATATTTACAAAATTTCTTGTCACAGATTTGATTGGCGGTGCTCCATCCCTGATAACACATCTCCAAAACCTCAATGGAATTATAATCATAAGAAGTACCCATCAAACATTATTTTTTAAGTTATGAAAATATATTTCATATTGTTAAATTATATTATTATTTAATTTTCATACGAATTTCTCAAACATAGATACACGGTTATATAAATTCCTAACTCCCTAAAATTTCTTGTAGCACCATTGTTATAAATGGGATATATTATCATCGAATTTCACATTAATAAATTGAGTCTCTATAATAATATATCCATCATTAAAAAAATCACCACATTGTGAGGAACATAAAAATGTTTTATATAATGTTTTGTTGTAGATATATTGTTCAAAGAACCCTTCAACTAGTTCCCATATTTTTAATATAATAGAAACATGTTGGGAGTATTTATTTTCCTTTTCTTATAAATCAATACAAAATGAACAAATACATTTATATTCATAATTTATGAAAAAATGTGAGAATTACAGCATCTAGAAACATGTCTGGAATATTAATATTTCTTTAATTATAAATCCATAAAAAATGAACCAATACATTTATATTCATAATTTATGAAAAAAAGTGAGAATTTCAGCATCTATGAGATGAATAATTGGAATTTCTGAATCCCCAACATACATTTAAATGAAATATAACATATCTCCCCCGACTATTCATTTCTCCGATATTATCTAAGAGTTATTAACCCACTATATTACTCTAGTATCCAAACTTATCCCATGGATAAAATTGAAAAATTATTCAAATTTTCAAACCTTTCAATGATAATGAAACAAAATACTTTTAATATTTTAATTTTTTGGGAACATTAACTATATGAAATTGCTACACAAAAATCAAATATCAGGTTTCATATGATATTAATTCTTAAAATAATGAAACAAAAAATAGAGTGTAAATAATAGAATGTTTCAGATCATTATTAAATCAATTAACCATAATAGTATTAGAATAAATGAGGACATTAAAATAAGAAACTCTCACCATGTACATGATCCAGTCCAAGATCACATTATTTTAGGATTAAAAATAAATTTATTTATGTGTTTTCGGGGGTAAATAAAACAATTTTAATACATACCTAAATTATATATTTCATTCAATCATCCATGAGATTAATAATGGGTATTAATCTTAAAATAAAAAGATATCACCCACATCCATCATATCTTAATTTGTGCTGAAAATTAACATTTTCAAATAGATATTCACATATATTTTCAAGGGTATAATTCCCATTATTTTATTATTAAATTTTTTAACTCTAATGTACTATATGATTGATTAGAAGCTACTAATAAACATTATTAGACAAACCACATATATGGTTTGATCATTTAATTCAACAAGAATTCAACTCTCTACATGGAAATTATTGATCTATATAATTAAAAATACCATCATATTTCATTATATCAAATGAGAAATATAATATTTTAGTAACATGTATAAAAAAATTTGAATATAAATATAAATATATATATATATATTGGGAGACTGAGGCTTGATATTACAATAACCAGGCATCAACTTATGTACTTTATTAGTATTACGGAAAATATTTTGATCCATATTTGACATAAATGGAATACGTTATTATAAAAATTATAATAATTTAGACTTATATCTAACAATATTCAACTAATTGTAAGAATAGTTATTGATTATTAAAAATCTAAAATTATTTGGATGTTAAATGTGTATGACTTTTTGTCTCCACATCCCTGATTTGAATGCATTGATTAATGTTTATTAATGCCATACCCATATCCCTTTGATCCAAATGTTATAATATTGGCTTAGTTCCCATGATTGATGGTGAAGAAAATATACTTTGATGATGATGGATAAATTTGTATTCATTTATGTGGGAAGATATAAATAAAGTCCATGTGGTGATGATCATCATTGGAGGCACTCTAAAGAGGGAAAATAAAGTGATATTGAACACTCCCCCACCATAATTATCTTTTCATATTTATTTTGATGATGGAATGGAAACATTAAAATCTACATGTTATATTTTCATTCACCTACAAAATTATCAACCCTCTCTCCTACTGAGTGGTGTAAAATAAAAAATTAATGATTTGAGATTGTGAGAATAAACCATCCTGTAGGATTTTTATCGTGATGAGGTGAAACTGATTATTTTAATCCATAAATGTGTGTAATGATATTTATGCATTATGAATTTTATTAATGTTCATCATGAATCATGCACTTTAATGTATTTTTTAAACCATCAGGACTTAGTTTATCAATAATATTGATACATTGGATGTGTCAGGAGTGATGTGTTATTAATTAATATGTTAAAGAAGGTTCCATAGATGTGGTATAATTTATTATGATATGATTTAAACTAATATTAAATTTTAACTAAAGAATATCCTCTCTAGGTTATAGACATTTATATATCAATATTTGATGGATTTTTTTATGATGTTTATGTATAGTACAATTTGTGAATGATACATGAAATCTAAGACAACCATTACAGTTATTCACCCACTATATTTTTTTGTTACATATAAAACATTCATAAAAAACTTCATCCCCAAAAAATATCATCCAACGACTATGATATGCTCTGATACCAATGTTTTATCATACATCACTTTTAGTAATTTTCTAGGAAAATCTACAATACAATCACATAACTCTTGAATCCTCCCTATATCATAGGATAAATGACACCCTCCCACCAACACAATATTTGAGATCAGATTAAAATCACAAAAATACTTTTCAAATTGAATTTTTTTTCTTTTTGAATTTTAATTTCTATTTTTTATGGATGGGTATTTTGTTAGGGTTTATACATTTCCATTAAAAATGGTATTTATGAAATCACTAAAAATGTCATTTATGGAAAAAAAATTATCTAATTCAAAAATAATATATTTATTTCATGATATAAAATTTTATATATCTGTCATAAATAACCTATTTTAACATCAATATATTATAATGCAACTACATGTAATTCATTTATAAATAAAAATGCATCACATATTTAATTTATTTGATCTACTATATTCATAAATAATTTTAAATTTATAATATTAATATATTATGACTTATTTATATCTATTATGATTTATAATAAATATGTTAATAATATTAAAATATATTATCTTCTAAAGTAATTATATTTATTTAATGCTATTAAAATTATTTCTATATAATTCATAAATATAATTGGTTACACAATATGTGATTATATTTAAATCGGTTGTATTTTTTTATATAATATGATATTGTCTATTATTATAATTTATAACAACGTACATTATATATTTATACTCTTAAAAAAATTTATAGTTGATTTATTAAATACAATTGATGTCAAATAATTTATAATTATATTTTAAATAAATGATATCACTGATTTAAGAATAATAATTGTATTATAATGTATTTGGATTTTGTTAAAAAAAAATTTTATTAAATATTATCTTTTTTTTGTAATTATTGTAATTAATATTACACATTTACTTTTTAATAATACTTTAATTATTCAATTTTCTTTATTAAATTTTAAAATGATTTCATTTAATACTATCTATTAATTTCTAATATTTAACAGTTATTATTTTTGAATTTATTATGTTTTGAATATTAATTTATACAAATTTATTTATTAAATTTTAATATTATAAAATAGTAATTAACTAATATGATTAAATTTTATTCAATTTGATTTATTAATGTGTTATCCCTTTAAAATGATTTAAATTTATATAATTAATTTAATTTTTTATGTTTTCTGAACATTTGTTATGTTTTCAGAATTAATTCAAATAATCATTCATATTTTATATAATTTTTTACAATATTTTAATATTCTCAAAATGTTTTAAATTTATATGATTAATTCTCATTCATTTTTATTTAATATGTTTTAATATTTTGAAAATTTTTAAAGTCAATTTAATAATTTATTTTATTTAATTTGTTATTATTTTCATCAACATTTTCTATGTTTTCACAATTTAAGTAATTCTTCTTAAATTTTCCTTTTTAAAATATTTTCAATGATTTAATATTTCATTTATGTATTGATCATCATTTTAATATAGATTCATTTTTAATTATTTTCAATAATTTATATAATTAATAAAACATATCAATTTGTTTATATTTTTTTAGTCTATATATTCATAGTTATTAAATTTCACTAATTTTTTTAAAAACATTCATTTAAGATTGTATATTTTTTTATAAAGTAAGTTTTTTAAAAAAAAATTACAATTATCTCTTTCTTAATATATATTCATTTAATATATTTTTTATTTTTTTCTAAATATTTTTTATCTACTATTAAAAGAAAAGTGCTCATAAGAACTGTATATATATGTGATATAATATTAGTGATGATAAATATAGGTTTTATCTACTTTTACATTAGTGATGATAAAGATAGGTTTTGCGAGTGCAAAATTTATCATTGATAAAACTTATCTTTTTAGTAGTTATTAATTTCACTCTGATAAAAAAACATATTTACCAGCGCTTTTTAGAATGAAATGATAAAAAAGTATGGGTCATATAAATTAAACACTAATGGAACTAGTTTCTTTTCCACATTCAAGATATCTTGTAGAAATCAACAACTTTTACAACTCCCCCTCGAACATCATGGATGAATCAAATCTCTTAAAACCTAAGCTACATGAGTTAATCTAATCCTGCTGCTTGAACATTTTTCATGCATTAGAGAAACAATTTTTCTTAGTGAGAAGTTTAGGATTATAAAATTCCATACTCATTGATTAATATGTTGTGTATAAAGGTAATTTCTTATGATTCCATTTTGTGAAATGATTTACTCTTCTACATGTACTGTTTATTGTTCTTATAAGCAATCCTTGCTGAATAACATGCATCGTATCATAACGTCCAATCTATAAAAAAATAATCTATTAAACTATATTAATAACTAAAAATAAAATACATTCAAATACAATTAATAAATTCTATTTCCATATAATTTTTAGAAATGTAGAATTCCAAATTGTGATTCCATACATATTTTTTAAAATCAACAGGGCATGATAATTTTATTATTCAACTGATGAAACAAATTTTTTTGTTTCATTTTTTTAATGGTCAAATCAATTGTAACCTCTCTCAATTATTCAACCATACTAGGGGGTTCGAATACGGGGGCTGACATTTGGCTTCATGTTGTTTCTTGGTGGCTTGTGTTTTTTCTTATTTAATTTTTCTCAAAGCTAAAGAAAACACATTTCGTCGGGGATGGTTTAAATATTATGCACACCAATTTCCCATCAAATAATTTACATTGGAAATTTTTTTTGATCAAACACAATCATTATTAATATATAAATATTTTCCATCATATCCAATATTAATATAAAACATGCATTCAAACAGTTTGTTGTTCCAAATCGGAATTTTATATCCCCTCTGGTGAGTATACATTTAGAAATGAAGATCATTTTTAAACCTCAGGTAATCAGGTGTTTGATAAAAATAATAAATATGATTGTATATATGTGATTTTTGGTCAAATTAAAAGAGTGTTTGTCTCGAGAATCATGGACAAGTAAGAAAAAAAATTCAGGGATACATTTTTAATAGGGTCTCTAAATTAGGTAAGAAAGTACTTATAAATGATTTTCCCAATAGCTTCCACATAATAATATGAATTTATTTAAGATACCTAAATCTATGTTTAATAATTTTCAATCTCACCATGATATGTTATGGTGGGGTGTGAACAATGTAATGAAGTTATTTTGTTGGCTTTGGATAATCTATGCATCACTAAATCTTGTGGTGGTATGGGTTATCAACACATGTGCATGATCAAAATTTCCCTCTTATAAATGAAAGGATCAAACATGATTCATATCCCTATATCCAAATGAAATCATATCATTGAATCCAAATATTACCCACATACAATATTTTTCAATGTAGCCTTTATCCCTCACCCTAGATTTTTTTTGGAGATTACTCTAGGGATCTAGTGTTCTACTTTGAAAGGGACTCTTTTGGAAGACTAGAGACAAAGACAATTTTTTGATCTGAATGGTCCCATGTTATGATTATAAATTCATTACGATGGAAATATAATTGTATGTTTCACATTTGAAGGAATCAATAGTATTCCCCCATTTTACTGATGCTAATAACGGATGGTGTTTTGATTAACTAAATGTATGGTTCAGTGAAAGGGATTAGAGGGTTATTTTAAGTATTTAATGAACAAAATATATAGACCAATGAAATATTTTTTAAAATAATGAATGTTTTTTAGTTTATGTTGTGTATTATATGTATACATTATCACATATATTACAGACAATAGAAAATGAATATTTCTAGAAATGGTGTTGTCACCTAGCGGTCCTGTCGAAGGTCTAAACATTATTTTTGAAAGATTTCATAGGAATAATTATTTTAATGTAGATCCAAATGGAAAAATTATAATGATTATAATTTTATATCCTTCCTCATTAGTTAAGAAAAAATTCTTATGAATGCGGTGATCTATCATCATCGGTCCAGGAAATATTTGAGAAGTATAGAACCCAAATGTGGATAGGATTATTGAGATGGAGAATTATTTTGTGTCTCTATTATCTTGGTGTACTTCTTCCATCCCCTCAAAAATAGTATACTCCCTATTTAAAATATCATGGAAAATATGAGTGAATATATGTGACCTAGGGTTTAAAATATTACAAAAATTTCACCTTTTGGATCAAGAAGGGTGTTTCTTCGAAGGTGATTTAGAAGAGTAATGAGAATCACCTTGATATCCCCTTCCAGACATCTCACTATAGTATGTGGAACCCCTAGCATCCAATGTTTTTATGATAAATGAGGATGAAAGTATAATAATAAGATTTTATATTGGAATGGGTCTAGTGGTATGTGACTATTTGGTTTTCAATATCAAAACGTAAAATATTTCTATACTTTTTGTTGGGATCCACCAGTGGATGCATCCCACAAATTATTCAATGGATTGAATTTCTCTCTTGAGAGTGGATTGAAATATTTCTTGATTCAGTCAAACTATATTGTCATTATAAAAGGTATTAATTCATCATAGTGGGATCTCTAATACATTGGAATATTCGTTAGGAATTTTCAATCCATTTTATGGACTACTATAAACTGGACCAAAACCAACAGATCTATACCAATAGTTTTAGAGAAAACATTAGTATATATACCATAAAATGACCATATAACATCATTTTGGCCAAAACAATTTTTATCAAAACCATCATATGATCCCATATTAATGGGTTTGAAAAAACTGTTGGTATGTGTCATAGCTTTACAAAATGTTTTATACGAACCAATGGCATATCATCAGTAAAATGATATTATAACAATGATTTGGAAAAAACCCTATGTTTAGCTTACATTTAATGATCTTATTCTAATGATTTTAGAAAATCTTCTGTTATAGGTCAATAAAATTAAATATACAAACATCAATGGTCTGGAAAACCATTGGTATTGGTATATATCAATTGTTTTCTAAATAGTTGGTATAGGTTTTCATATTTTTATTGAAATATTTTATCAGAAAACATTAAATAAATAAAAAATATATAAAAATATTCATACACATATTATTCCACTAATATTTCCAAAGAACAATGTTTATTATTTGTTATGTATTTGAAATTAAAATCAGTGATTCAAGGATCAAAACCATAAAGGCATTTTTTGAATTACCAATATCACAGGCTTTTCAAACTATTCATATAGTTATTGCATGTTACATATTCCTACATTTTGTAAAACATTTTTATAGACCAAATATTCAAATGGTTCCACAATCCCATTTATATTGGTCTATAGTAATGACAAAAAACAAAATGGTCCCCAGACCATTGGCTGTTCATATACCAACAACTTTTAGGATATTACAACTACTTGAATCCCCTCTTATTGGATTTTTTAAAAATATTTCATCCTCTTAATTTTATGTTCCTTATTAATTATTTGAAGTTGTTTTATGAGGGTGGCTCATTCGATTATCAGAAATGGTCTCTCTAGAGAGCATATTATTTGGTAGGAGGACATCCCACCCAATTTGATATCACCAATAATTTATTCTCAATGATCCCTTATTAAAAATACACCGTTCTATTAAATAATTATTCATAAATAATAAATGAAATTGGATATTAGCCGTTCAACATATGAAATTATGTCTTTTCCTTCTAGAATTAATGTTTCCAAATGATGTTGAGTTGCAGAAAAAATTTAAATTATGTTATAATAATCACATAAATTCCTTCCCCTCATTTGATGGGGTTTGTATATTTTCAATCATAAAATATTCTTCTCCATGCTAACCCTATTGAGGATTTCATCCACTATCATCACATCCTCATCTAAAAAAAATTGGGGATCATTCTTCTTATTGTTATTTATCCTGTCCCCACTAAATTAATTCTCATCACTATTGAATTTTTTATATCTTTAATTTACCATTTTCTAGTAAACATTTTCAGTTCATCCCATTGAGACAAACCAAAACATTTATTCTTTATACCGAATAAATTTCAAGTGTCTTATTAAATGAATGGTTATCGAGGAATAAAGAATTGTCATTTTCAATTTTTTAAACATCTAATAAAAGAACTACTTCAGATCCTATGTATCCAACCATTCAAACAACATATGGTCTTCCATGCATGAATTAAAGAAATGTTGGAATAACAACTCCTCCCTTTTTCTTTACTCCAACCATGAAAATATAAAGAAATAATCTACGATCTCATTTATTTTCGATCGATAAAAATATTATATGAATGTTTGTATCATTATAGATATCAAACATTATTTTTTTATTTACTTCCAACAAAACAATTATATCCCAATAAACATATTCTATTCATTATTATCATATAAAAATAGTTTTATTCCCCATAAATAATTCCTTTTGAATAAAAATTGTTAATTATAAGATCCAACTATGTATGTATTTATTTATTTTATTAAATATTATTTATAATAAATCATTTATGATTTATATTAATAATAAATGGATGTATGGCAATCATATGAAAAATGAGTATGAGGATGGGGCTCATCAAATTTTCACAAGATCATGCATATAACCCTTCTCTAATACATTTTCTCTTTTTACATAGTTATTATTCAAGACAAATTGTTATAAAGGTGTTGTAAGAAAACTTTATCTATCATGGAATACATAAAGTTTTAAAATGTTATTTTAAAAAAAGGGTAAAACTAAATATATCTAGTCATAGGTATAAAAATCTGTTTTACGGATAATCATATTTAGATTACAATTGTTAAAAATGATAATGACTATATTGTAGATATAGATATTGGTTTGATGATAGGGAATATTATATTGTGGAAAATAATATTATAATTTAATATTGACATCACAATAACCTATAAAAAATTTATATGATATATTGTTGTGAAAAAACACAAAGATATACTAGTTTTATTAAATAAACATCATTTTAATCCATATTGAAGCTATATAATTTAAAAGTTGTCAAGGTATGGATATAAACTATTATTATTGAATTGCATTATCTATTAAATTATTTGATCCCCATATATAATTATATTCATCAACGAACATATTGAACTAAACAAATTTGACATTTAATGGATATGACCAATTAATGAATACATGTTCATCTAAATTATTATATATTATTTTTAAAATTACAATAAATCACTGAAAAAATTCCCAATGTATTGTTAATTTAGATATAAGTATGATGAATCAATTACATTTAAATTATTATGGTACCTTTAAAAAAATATAAGGATTGAAAACCTATATAGAAGTGAGGATACTACAATCATATTGACAAGTAAAGTAGATAATATATATAAATAGGTGAAAAGGTCCACCTTTGAGACTACATTAGGTGAAATAAAATTGTACACTAGTATCCTAAATTTAGAAATGATTCAAGAGACCATAATATCATACTATCTACTGATATAGTGAATCATTTTTTTAAATCTGTACTCATAATATATTGGTAGTTATGTTATAAAATTATAACAATATACCATTGTTAAGCTTTAATAAAAAATAAAATATATTGTATCAACATATATAATGAAAAATGGTTATTGGTGTTTATATTTATGTTGATCCATTGATCTGAAATTTGAAATTAATGTGTAAATTAGTTGTTATGTTGTAGAATTGTATTAGGAAATGAATATTTTATTTAGAATGAATTTCATTATGAGATGATAAATGATTTTTATGCATATGAAAAAACATTAAGATATATTATTAGAGGAACTCAAGGTTTTCCCATTTGTGAACAAGGTTCACACACATTTTGGTTAAAAATTTCATCACAGACTCTGTTTATAGGACATTATAAATTTCTACCATGTACAGATAACTACCGATATAGGATTACATCATTTTATAGGAGTTTGAAGAATGTATAACAAATTCTCCTCTAATAGCCGATATTTTGTTTGGGAATGTAAAATAAAAGGAAATTATCTTTGAGAACGTAATAAACTAATTGAAATTATTTTGGATAATTCATCTGAAAATTTAGTAAAGATGCTGTATTTTATCAACAAACTAGAATCCCAAAATCAGTATATTCAATGATAATTACAATATCATTTAAGAAAACGTATTAATACATTTTTATTTATATTTTTTTCAGTAATACAAAGAACATCAATATGAAATTAAATTAAAATGGTAAATTTATATTTTTTAGAAATGAATGGAAAATATACATTATGTCATAACATATATATACATCAGAAATATGTGACATTCTATACCATCATTATTAAATATTCTCATCATTTTAATTAATTTTTTTAGTTAATTTCTTCATCATTTTAAAACAATACAATGGTAGTTAATTTTCATAAATATCATGAAGAAATAAAAACTTTGATAATAGTTTTTAACCATTCGGTGCTATATGAAAAGAAAAAATGAGCATAGAAAAAAATTTATCAATAATGTCTACTATAATGAT
Organism: Viscum album; assembly: GCA_963277665.1. Taxonomy (NCBI): domain Eukaryota; kingdom Viridiplantae; phylum Streptophyta; class Magnoliopsida; order Santalales; family Viscaceae; genus Viscum; species Viscum album. The sequence goes on from OY728152.1 coordinate 696,410,764, forward strand.
GATGCAAAAATATACAATTTGTTATTTTCATTACTGTATATCTTCTTTATTGGACTAATTTATTTTGAATAGTTTGTATTTTTGATTTATAAATAACAAAATGTTTTTATTATTTTAAAATGATATTACTATAACATTAGGTATCTGACATACTATAAAATGATGAAACACATTGAAATTGTATTAGTAATTTTGAAAAATGACCCATATGCCATTTGTGATATGTTGGGATCATATAAAACATAATTTAAAACATGGTGTGACATGTATGATACAAAATGAGTGTTTTCAGTTTAAAATTGATATTTGAGATAATATTAAGGGTCAATAATTGAGAAACAAACCAACATTCATAGAAAACCTTAATATATTAATCCATTTAACTATAATTAATTTCAGATATATTTGAAACAAGTAGATATGGATTCAATACATGATGTGATCGTTATGACATAATGTGTGTAATTTTATTTTAGAAATGAAATTTTAGTTAATTTTTTTTCACTCACTAAAAACTTGTCAAACGCCATCATATTTTTGTGATTAATTAGTAAAAATATTTTTATTTAATTATTGAGGATGTATGAATCAATTGAATGTCAATATAAAGCACAATATTACAAGTTATACTTGATGTTCCACTTACAAAAAAACATTGGAAATCTATAAATTATATGATAACTCAAAAAATTTTATCAAACGTATTGTTATAAATTAATTTTTTAAGAAGAAAATAATGTTTATATATAACCTCTCATAATCTAATGAAAATCCATAAAACACCTATCAAAGGTTGTTCTATTCATGATTTAATATAGAATATTTAGTTGGGGAATAGTATCCATACATTATCTTAAGTAAATTCTTATTCAAAATCACTATGAAAATCTATTAAGAAAACCCAAAATGTTTAATTCACATAAAAATAAGATGATATGAGTTAGGTAATAAAAGTATTTTTTAGGGTCAATACATCAATTAATAAAATAATAGATGATAGTTATGAATATATACCACTACAACACAATGAAATATGTTTTTATCTTCATCTTCATATGAATAAAAAAAGTATTTCATGTTACTACTTTTTTATAAACGTAAAATATTTTCATATATTCACACATCAGTAAATGGAATTTCAACAAGAATAGATCCGTCATTCAAAAATTCCCCCCATTATTAGGAACATACAAATGTTTGATATAGATGATTGTTTTAGAGATTTTGTTCATAGTAACCTTCAACTAATTTCCCTCCATTACAAATTACAGAAATATGTCTTCAATCATGATATTTCATTTCTTATAAATCTTTCCCAAATGAACCAATTCATCTATCTTCATAATTTAAGGGAAAAATGTGATAATTTCATATTTTAGGAGACCTATAACGAGAATACTTGAATCCTTTATATAATTTTGAATGAAATATATCATACCTCCCCCAAAATTGTTCCATTATCCTTAATTATGAGGTAATTGTAAATTTGCGCAATGTTCCTTCTATACCCACTTTACCCATTGATGAAATTAAAAAAAATATTCATAATTTCTAACCATTCCAGGATGAATGAAAACAATACTTTTAATATTTTTATACTTGTGAACATCTAGGACAACAATTTTCTACACAAACTACAAATCATGTGTTTAGTAAGATATTCTTTATAATAAGAATGATAAAAAATTACAGAGTATGTATAGGAGAATGTTTTTTATCACTATTAAGTAGGTAACCAAAAGTAGAATCTGCATACTTGAAGACATTATAATAATAAAATATAACCATTTATGTGAGCTAGTTCCTGAAAACATTATTTTTAGATTAATAAGATATGTCTTCCTATAATGTTGACGGTATGAAATACAATTTTTTATAAAAATGAGTTATTTTTTCCAATAAATAATCCATGATATAAATGATGGGTATTGAACTAAAATTAAATAGTTATTATCATAGTCCATTATATCTTTATTTATTCTTGAAAATAAAATTTTCAAATTTATATTTTCATATATTATAAAGGCTATGTTTCACATATGGATATATGTAATTTTTTTAAATCCAATTCACATTATGAAATATTAAATGCTCCAAATGAAGATTTTTATACAAACCATACTGATGTTTTTCACTTTTAATGCATGAATAATTCCACTCGCAACTTGAAAATTATTCTACTATATTTTTTAAATTGACATCAAATTATTGTATGTAAAATGAGGATTTTATCATTTATGTAACATGATTCAAAATATTATGCATATATATCACATTTAGGGGACTCAATAACTATATTCAAATAATCATGAAACATGAAATGTTAATTAGCTATAATATGGAATCTATTCATCCATGACTGACATACATGGAATGAGATGGTCTATTTTAAATAATTATTTACAAAAATAACTAAGAGTATTCAAATATCAACAACATGATTTTAAGATTTTAAAAAATATATAAATATTTGCATGTTAAATATGTGTGTATTTGTTTATCTCAACATCCATAATCTGAATGAATTGATTAATTTTCTGTAGTTCTATCCATTTATCCCATTGACCCAGATGTTATAAAATAGACTTCTTTCTATTGATGGCTGAAAAAGAAAATCAAATTCGTTGATGATGTTAAAAATGTCATCATTAATATTTTATGACATAAATAGAGACCATGTTGTGTTGATCCTCATTGGAGGCTATATGTAATCGGAAAATAATGTTATATTTACCACTCTTGAACCACAATTATCTATTAGTATTTATTTTGTGGATTTATGGGAAATATAAACCTATATATTTTATATTTTCAGTTTCTCCCAAAATTATCATCCCCTTCACCTACTGAGAGGTGTAAAATGAAGGATTCAGGATGAGAGATTATGAGAATAGAATGTCCTATATTAAAAATTAATGCTAGCGTCTCCTTGGTTGTTTTTAACATTCACTTTTTGTAATGGTCCTTATGAATTATAATTTTTATTAATGTCTATCATGACTCACTCACGGGAATGTATTTCATAATCCACAATGGTAATATTTATGGAGAAGAAGGATTCATTAGGTATGTCATAATTGATGAATTATTAATTCAAATTATAATGAAGGTTCTTAAGATGAGGTATCATTTCTTAATATATGATTTATATTAATAATAAATTTAACATGATGAATATATTCCCTATGTTATGGACTTTTTAATATCAAAATTTAATGGAATTTTTTTTACTCAAGATGTTTAGATCTTGAAAAATTCGTGAATGATGCATCAAACCTAAAAACCCCATTATGGTTATTCACATACTAGACAAAAAAACTACATTTGTATCATCCATCATTCTCACACATTTTCTGGAGATATAAATAATGCTAGCACAGATCTCATAAATTCCCTCAACATGAGAGGAAACCTCACACCTTCCCACCAACACAATATTATGTTTTAGTTTAAAATCACATATTGACAATTCAATTTCAAATTTGGGATTTTTTTGAATTTGAAATTTGGTTTTATTATATAAGAGACCATTGTTAGGATTCCCACTTTACTGAAAAAAATTGTATTGATGAAAAAACTAAAAAAATTATATATGAAAACCAATTCTATTATTAATATATAATATTTTAATTTCATGATATAATATTTATTTATAAATTACATAAATTCAATATTTTAACATAAATATTTTATAATGTAACATTATTGAATAAATTTAAAAATTATAATTCATCAGATCTTAAATTAATTTGATCTACTATATTCAAATAAAATATAATTGTAATATAAAATTATAAAAATCCATAATTTTATAAATTAGGATTTAGAATAATTATTTTTATGTTATTAAAATATATTATATTAAAAACTAATTATGTGTATTGGATTTAATAAAAATGAATTTAATATAATTTATAAATATAAATTATTGTGAAATGAAAATTTATAATTAAATTATATAAAATATCTATTTATATAATACGATAATCATTTTTATAATAATGAAGAACCTAATTCAATGAATATTTTCTTTATTAAAAAATATTAATGTTTATTTAATGAATACTGTTTAGATTAAATTATGTATCTTTTCAATATAAATATATATTATTAATGATTTATGACACATAAGTTATTTATAATTCTCTATGATTATATTTAAAAAAACATAATTTATAAGGTAAATTTTAAATAATTTGTAATTTATTTTATTTATTAATAAAAATATAGTTGTCATACGTTTTTTTCTGTAAACCACATTGACATGATTTTTGTGTCGAATTTTCTATTATTCCTTGTACAAAAAAAATATGTATTTATAATGTAATTAAAAAACCATCCCTGATGCCTTAATTTGGTCAAATAACATTGAAACATAAAATGAATAAAATATGGAAAACAATATGGAGGATAAATAATAGTTAATGTTAAGACCAAATTTAAATTATTCAACAACGGTATATGGATTGGTACGGTGTACACACACTCACACACACATGTGGATTTGTAAGAACCTGGATCTTCGTTTCAGGTATGTTTTTCCATTTCTGGTCGTTTTGTGAAAAAGTGGAAAATATGGAAATTTTCTAAGTACAGGCAGTGTACTTTATGAGTACACACCATGTACTTTTCTTTTTCTTGAGGTCGTCTGCTGGTCGTGTCCAGGCCACAAACATGGTTTATAGAGATGATGTGGAGGCCACATAATGAGGTGTAAAGAATGGGCGAGTACACGCTGTGTACTTATGAAGTACACATCGTGTACATTTATTTTTATTTAATAAATCACACCGGGGTCTCACCTTAACCATATTTTCATCTTCTTCTCCGCCTAATTCTGTACAGGGCGTCTGAGGAGGCCGAATCATCTCGAAGCCAGCGATCTGTCACCAGCTATCCAAATCAAACACTGTCGGTTATAATAGAATCACATCGGTGATTTCATGGTTCTTCTTTGGCCTTGTTTTCTGATTCTTCCTCTCACGTGAGTTATTTGAGGATGAACGTTTTAGAAGTTTTTGCAGATCTACTCTGTTCTAGGATGATTCACAGGATGAGGTTCATGTATATAAATCTATGATGATCAAGGTATGTGGTTTGTTGCCCTACATTAAATGTCTTTGAGTTTTTGGCACAAAAATGTCAGGTACCCATGTATCGAGTATCTCATGTTAGGGATTTGAACCTGTTTTCTTTATCCTCCTTAGATTTCTTGAATAACTCAGATTATTAGATGTATAATTTCTACTTTTTAGCTTGTTTGAGGATAACCCCATGGGTGTTTTCCTTCATTTTGGTTGTTTATCTCTGTTTGTCTTATGTTGCTTATAAGGAAAACCTTGTTGCATTGATTTTTTTCCTTGGCATGAATGATTGCATCGATTGTAAGTTGTTTAATTGATTTTGTTGCATTGTACCTATTAGCCAAGTAGTTGCTGAACATAAATAGGGATTCAAAGAATCGTTTATGTATGATTTCTTTTACTTAGGGCTGCGGGAACCTGGTGTAGTTAGACCATAGGGGGAATTAAATTTAAGTGCTTCCTCGGAGGGCATGTTTAATTATTACCATTATGAGACCTTACGGGGGATTGTCTTTGTGGTCTCTCCGAGGGTTTGATAATTATCAAATCGAGACAAAAGGGGGAATTAGATGTATGTTCTTCCTCAGAGAGTATGTAGTATCGCTGCAAGACCATAAGGGAAATTGACGTTGAGTGCTTCCTCAGTGTGTCTATACCTTTTTTATAATGCATGACCATAAGGGCTTTCCCACATGAGCCACCCAGAGGGTTAGTGTAATACATATTGTTGGTTGGTTGTGACGAGTCCACCTTGTCAAAGAACAAGCTTGGGTTTTTACAGCTTGTAGTTTAGGTAGTCTGTTGAGATAACAGTTCTGTTACTTGCTATGCCTCTGGATTATAGAGCTTTTTTCTATATTTTTTGGTTGAAGATTAAATGATTGAAATATATAAATTTCATAGGAGAATTGTATGATTATTTAATTTAATGTACCATGTTTATATGCTGTATTTATTTCCATTACTATTGCTACATTTCTCACTAACAGTAGGGCACAAATCTTTTGGTGGATGCAAAATGGTATTAGTATCACACCCTGTTTGGGTCTTTCTTTTCGGCCCAAACAGGTTATATTGTTGCAGGTACAGATAGGTATTGTGACCCTTCTTTCTCTGGTGCTTGACTGCTGGTTAGTGCTGGAGAGCATGAGATAGATCTTAGGCTTGCGATGCTGCTAGAGTTCACTGTTTACTTTTTCTACGTGGGTTTCAATTTTATTTCATCACGTTGTTTTGTTTACTACTTTACATAGACACATGAGTCATGTTGTATCATTATTATATTATACATTGCTTCTGCTGTTCAGTTACAGATGTCATGTGTTGTTTACTACTTCCGCTTTTGATTATATTATTTTCCTTCTGTTGTATAATTATCCCAATTAGGGCATCGTTTCCCCACTAACTCACTAAGGCCCTCGCTGCTAGTCAGCAGCCTTTGGCATTTGGGGAGTCATGCTTGAGTTCATGTCGCGAACTGGGTACAGGGTTCCAATTGAGTGGCTCCGGATTCGGGTCGTTACAAAGTGGTATCATAGGAGTTTTCTTTATTTTCTATTTCCTTACTGTTTGGAGACAATAGACAAGGATAGTAAGGAATTTGTAGTTAGTACTTAACTGCACCCTGGAGTAATTAACACGTGTACTGGGAAAAGCTATGTTACCTCATAATTGAAATTTTTTGTTTTTACAAGTGTTACAGTGGATTATATTTCACCATTTGGTGATGTACTTGTTTTGTGATATTATAGTTTATATGATTGTTGATTTATTTTTATACAACATGATGAGATGATGTAATTCTATCTCATGCATCATATAGGCACTGGCTTGAAAAATCACATGTCATTCATTTTACCCTTCCATCTAGGGTGCATTAGAAATTTCATGTTGTTGTGATATATGTCACGATAGATTATGCATTATGTGGCGATAGTTGCTGTGATAGAAATACCTGCGAGGTTGATTCAGTGTTTTTTATCATATAGCTTATTTAGCATGAATGCCATTCTTTTGTCATAGTGGTGTTGTGGCACCTCGAGGGTCAAAATTTTGCAGATCATTGAATTCTTATTTTTTCTACCTGTTATATGAATTATAATGATGTCATGATTTGATTCATGGAGATTATGTCCCCCCATGGATCCGAATGTGGTACATAAATGCTAGTTTTCAGTGGTTTTGGGGAGTTCTGTATGCCTACTACCCAGAAACCCATACAAAACGACATGTGGCCTTATGAAGACATGCCATGTGTTCTTTTGATCAGGAAGTACAACTTTCCATGGTTACACGCCGTGTACATTGATGTACACACCGTGTACTTTTCCTCTGTGTAATCCAACCGTGTAGTTGAATAAATGGGCTGGAAAATATCAGGAACAACATGAAGTGTACCACGTTGACACACCGTGTAGTAATGGTCTGTATGACCCAATCGTGTAGTTGAATACGTGGGTTGGAAAATAATAGGGACAACACGCCGTGTATGATTTTGACACGCCATGTAGTTTTGGTCCAAGTACCAGTCTGTGTTACTAATGACACGGACATGGGGAATACATTAAGGACACGCCGTGTAGTGGATAGACATGTCGTGTAGTCCTCAGTTGGGACATTCTGTGTGACTTATTGGTGTATGAGTAACTGTCCAGGAGGAAAAACAATGGTACACGCCATGTATATTAAAAGAACACGATTTGTAGTTGGGGTTTACACATCTAGGTTATCCGATATACATGCCAAGTAAAATGTTTCTGGAACACGAAGTGTGTGGGAAATACACAACCTGTAACTATTTTTTTTTCAGTTTTAATTTTTTCCTCTTCTGTTCTATTTTCTATCTTTTGCAATCGTTCTCATTTTAAAGTTGTGCCTTTGACCATGAAGATTCATGCCACCAAGACATCCTACTGTTGCACATCAGGGATCTAACGATGATCGTATACTATATATGGAACATGCGGTTTTCCCGTATATTGGACCAGACACACAATTATGTGAGGGATTCATGAGGTTCATACAGACCTTTTTGGGTGCTCAGTTACCTGCCCAGTCTATGGAAGAGCTTACACGAGTCTTCCAGCAGCAGCATCCCCCCACGTTCTTAGGAGATGGAGGACCTCAGGCTGGTGAATCTTTTTTTGAAGTGACGGTTTGTATCTTTCATCATCTCGAGACACCCCCAGACAGAAGGGTGATTCTCACGACTTACATTCTATGAGATTCCACCAAGATATGGTGGGACGTAGTTTCTCAGGAAGGGTGCCAGTAGATAGTTTCTTTGGAGGAGTTCCAGTGTACGTTCTATGACTATTTCTACCTAGAAACACTGAGGGATGATAGAGCTAGAGAGTTCATGAACGTATAGCAGCCTACTCTATCATTTATGGAGTATTCCTCCCGTTTTACCGAGTTACAATGATTCACTCCTGTTCTATGGAATGGCATATTGTTCTTAGTGATGAATTTTGAGGAGGGCCTCAGACCAGAGATCAGATCGCTGGTGATCGTCTTCAAGTTAACAACTACTTCATTGATAGTTAACCAGTTGTTGATCAAGGAGAGGAATATGAGGGATACTAGAGCAGTGACCCAGGGCGGTTCAACATCCAGAGTTAGTACCCTTCCTTCTGACAGTAGGAAGCACCACCGAGAGTCTACACGTGGTGAATCGAGGAAGAAATATGTTCTTCCATGTCGCAAATTTGTGTGCTAATAGTGTGGGAAGGATGGGAATAAGAAGCCACTATGCCCGAGGGACCCAGTAGAGTGTCGATCTGGTGGAAAGATGGGTCATCTTCAGTGGCTTTGCAGGGTTATTCTTCTTGGGCTAACGAAGGAGGATGAGTTTCGACTCCGCGTACAAGAGATAGTTTACCAGTTCTGCTGAAGACTGGGGGCTGGAGTTCTACAGGTCATTCAGGCCAGGGTAGAGGCCGTGGATGCAGGGGTCAGGCTCAAGGAGGATCATCTTAGGGATCTCACGCTACTACAAAGGGCCGTGGTACTGGGAAGACATTTGCAGTAGAGCAGATTATTCAGGAGCAGGATACTGAACCTTCCATAGTGTGTGGTACGATCATAGTGGCCTCAATTTTATCTTCTATAATTATCGATACATGAGATTCTCATTTCATTATTTATGTGAACATTATGGAGATCCTCAGAATTATTATCATTACTTATGAGGATATGATGACACAAGACACTCCCTTGGGACTTAGAAATGCTAGTGTGCGTCAGTGAAAGGAGTTCCACCTTGAGAATGGTGGGTATCACTTCTTGTGGGATCATTATTTCCTAGAGATGACAGGTTATGATTTCATTCTCGGAATGGACTGGCTAGTTCTTTCTTAGGCCCTTATCTATTTCCATCGTCGCAGGGTGATTTTCACATCACTAGATGGTAGATCTTTTGTTCACAATGTCGGATGGAGTGTCCAGGAGAGCAGGGCTGGACCAGAGCATCATGGGTTTGGCGGTTTTTATCCTAGATTTATGTATTATATTTGGATGATCAGGGGACTTCTTAGATTTATTTTTCTATGGAAGTTTATTGTTTTCTATATGTCTTTCCAGAAGAATTTTCAGGGTTGCCTCTGGAGCATGAGGTAGACTCCTCTAAAGTACTTGTTCCAGGAGCAACACCAGTATCCATACCTTCTTATAGGATGGCTATGCCTTATTTTCAAGATCTCATTATGTAATAGGAGGAGTTGTTGTAAAAGGTTTTTTTCCATCCCATTACATCCCCTTGGTGTTCTCATGTTTTGTTTGTGAAGAATGAAGATGGTACATTACGGCTTAGTGCGGATTATCGGAAGCTGAACCAGTTAATAATCAAGAACTAGTATTCCTTGTCAAGGATTGATGATACTTTTGATCATCTTCGAGGAGCCCAGTTGTTCTCGAAGATTGACTTCTGATCCGGCTAACATTAGTTGCATGTCAGACCATCAGATATACCTATTACAAAATTCCAGAGCAGGTATGGTATGTATGAGTATTTGTATATGTCGTTCAGTCTAATTAATGCACCAGATGTCTTCATGACATTGATGATCAGAGTTTCCCATCCTTTCTTGGATTCCTTCGTGGTGGTTTTTGTGGACGATATCTTGGGGTACTCTCATACTCGGCACTGCCATGATACCTATATTGACATTGTATTGAGAACACTGAGAGATCATCAATTATATTCTAATATATCTAAGTGCCACTTATGAATGGAAGATATTCACTTCCTGGGTCATGTCATCTCAGTGACCAGAGTATCAATAGACCTTGAGAAGGTGAGAGAAGTAGTCACCTGGGAGCAGCCAAAGAATGTCTTCATGGTACGGAGTTTCTTAGAACATGCTGGTTACTACATGCTATTTATATAGGACACCTCACAGTTGGCAGCGCCATTGAGAATCTTGACTAAGAATGGTATGAAGTACATTTGGTTTGAAGCCTGCGATTCTGCCTTTCAGGAGTTGAAGGGTAGATTTTCTTCAGCACTAATTCTAGTTCTTCTAGAGCCGGGCAAGAGTTATATTGTTTTCTGTGATGCATCATGCATTGGGCTTGGTGTAGTGGTTATGAAAGAGGATCGTGTTGTTACTTATAGATCTCGGCAGTTGAGACCACACGAGAAGAACTCTCCTACACACATCCTGGAGTTGGCTGTCATTGTTCATGCCTTGCTTTGTTGGATACTTTATCTTCTGGGAGAGAATTTCATGGTATATACTGACCAAAACAGCCTCAAGTATATATTCATTCAACGTGACATAAATTTGAGACAACGGAGGTGAGTCATGTACCTATAGTCTTTTGACTCTGATCTTGCTTATACGCCTAGGAAAGGCAATGCTGTGGAAGACGCACTAAGCAGGACGACTTAGATACATGGAGTTCAGGAGGCCAGCAGTGAGTGGCAGCTTATGGATCTTTTCTGAGAGATGCTTTTGTAGGTGTATGATATACATGGACAGATGGTACATTCTTCTATAGATGTTACCTCCACTCTTCTAGATCGAATTCGAATGAGGCATCTATCAGACCCAGAAGGCCTAGCCCAATAGGAGGGTGTGTCATATAGAGACCCTACTCTGCGGTGGAAAGTGGTGGATGATGAGGTGTTATGTTTTCATGAATGTGTATGAAATTCAATAGACATGCATGAGGAACGGATGCAGGAGTTTCATGCTTCATCTTGGAAAGTTCATCCTAGTGTCACAAAGATGTATTGAGACTTACTTCATCAGTATTGGTGGCCAGGTATGATGAAGGATGTGGTTGGATTTGTTATATGGTGCTCCACCTATCATTAGGTGAAGGAAGAGAATCCGCAACTAGTAGGTCTTCTACAACAGTTACCCATTCCTGAGTGGAATTGGAATGAGGTCGCGATGGACTTCGTGATAGGGTTACTGAGATCGTCTCGAGGGAATTATGTGGTTTGGGTTGTAGTGGACAGGCTCACGAAGGATGCACACTTCTTACATATTTAGGAGACCATCAGTGTGGATGAGCATGGGTGGTTGTACATATAGGTGATTGTATGCTTGCATGGGGTTCCGAGTTCTATCATTTCTGATAGGGGCACCAGCTGTAATTCGCATAAATGGCATGGTCTACATAGGGATTTGGTTACACAGGTACTTCTGAGCACACCATACCATCCCCAGAATGATGGCCAGTTGGAGTGCACAATTCTGGTGCTGGAAGTCATGCTACGAGCATGCTTCCATGATTTTGGTGGCTCCTGGGAAAAACATATACCTCTAGTGGAGTTTTACTATAATAATTTTTTTCAAGAAACTATTCAGATATAACATTATGAGGCTTTGTATGGTAGGTCGTGCCGATCACCCTTGTGTTGGATGGAGGCAGGAGAGGCAGTAGTGCTGGGACCTCGTCTTGTTCAGGAGACTACAGAGCAGGTGGAGGCGATTCCTAAGAGGATTGCTACTTCACAGTCTCTACAGAAATCTTATTTTGATCAGTGGAGATGACCATTAGAGTTCACGGTCGGAGATCACGTTTTCTTGCGTGTTACCCCATGGTTGGGACATTAGAGGATTAGGAGACAAGGGAAGCTTTCACCGAGATATGTCGGGCCATTTGAGGTTCTGGAGATAGTCGGGCTTGTTTCTTATAGGTTTCAATTACCTCAGAGGTACTAGGCTATGCACAACGTCTTCCATGTTTCTCAGCCTCGATGCTATTTCTCAGACACGTATCTTGTTTTTAAACCCAAGGAGGTTGAGCTGGAGAAGGATGCATCATTCAAGAAGACTCCTATCAGTATTTTTGATCTTAGTGTAAAGGTACACCGTGGCCGGTCTGTTTCTCTGGTACGGGTGCTATGGCAGCACCACCGTGTACAGAACGAGACTTGGGAAAGGGAGGATGACATGCAATCACAATGGCCGGAGATGTTCGAGTATTCTTCTTCAATTATACGTTAGGGAAATTCGGTGATTAATTTATTTAAGGGGTGAAGTTTTTAAGAACCTGGATCTTCGTTTCAGGTTTTTGTTTCTGGTCGTTTTGAGAAAAAGGGGAAAATCAAAAAATTTCTATGTACACACCATGTACATTATGAGTACATGCTGTGCACTTTTCTACTATGTGAGGCCATGTCCTGGACGTGTCCAGGCCACACACATGATGTGTCACAGTGAAGTGGAGGCTACATAATGCGGTGTACCGAAAGGGCGATCACACACCGTGTACTAATGAATTACACTGTGTACTTTTCTTTTTATTTCATAAATCAGACCGGGGTCACACCTTAAACATATTTTTTTCTTCTTCTCCGCCTAATTCAATATAGGGAATATGAGGAGGCCAAATCTTCTCCGAGCCACCGATATGTCACCATCTATCTGAATCGAACAACGTTAGTTTCAATTGAATCGCATCAGTGAGTTCTTGGTTCTTCTTTGGCCTCGTTTCCTGATTCTTCCTCTCACGTGAGTTATCTAAGGTTGATCATTTTATATGTATTGGTAGATCTACTATGTTCTAGGACAATTCATATGCCGAGGTTCAAGTATATCAATCTACAAGGATTATGGTAGGTGGTTTGTTACCCTACGTTGAATGTCATTGAGTTTTTTGTGAAATAGTGTCGGGTACACATGTATCTGGTATCTCGGGATAGGGTTTTGAACCTGTTTTCTATATCTACCTTAGATTTCTTTTTTTATTGTGGATATTAGATGAATTATGTTTTCTTTATAGAATGTTGGAATATCACCCCATGGGTGTTTTCCTTTATATTGGATGTTTATCTCAGTTTATCTTAGGTTGCCTATGAGGAAAACCTTGTTGCATTGATTTCTTGCCTTGTTACGAATGATTGCATGGATGGTCTTCTATTTAAATGATTTTATTGCATTGTATCTATTAACCAAGTAGTTTATTAACATACTTAGGGGTGCTACGAATCGTTTACGTACAATTTCATTTATTCAGGTCGGTAGGGACCTAGTGCTCTTAGAACATAGTGGGAATTGACGTTGAGTGCTTCCTTAGAAGGCATGTTCAATTATTACCATTAAGAGACCATAAGTGGGATTTACTTTGTGCTCTCATAGAGGGTCTGATAATTATCAAATTGATACTAAAGTGGGAATTAGGCGTAATATCTTCCTCAGAGAGTATGTAGTATCGCTGGAAGACCATAGGTGTAATTGACGTTGAGTGCTTCCTCACAGTTTCTTTTCCACTGTTCTAATTCTTGAAAATAATGGTATGCCCACGTGATCCAACCAAAGGGTCAGTGTAGTACATATTGATGGATGGTTGTGACGATTCTAAAAAGATTAAGAACATGCTTGTGTTTGTACTGCTTTTAGTTTAGGTAGTCTACTGAGATACTTGTTGTGATACTTGCTAAGCCTATGTACTATAGATAATTTTGCAAGATTCTCTGGTTGATGATTAAATGATTGAAATAAATAAATAAATAAATGTGAATGGAGAATTGTATGATTGTTTACTTTAGTGTACAATTTTCTTTGATGCATTTATTTCTATTAATTTTGCTACATTGCTCACTGACTAAAGGGCACATATCTTTTGGTGGTTGCCTACTGGGATTAGTTTCACAACCTGTTTGGGTCCTACTTTTCGGCCAAAACAGGCTATATGGTTGTAGGTATGAATAAGGATAATGGAGCTTCTTTCTCAGGAGCTTGACTGCTGGTTTGAAATGGAGAGCATGGGACCGAGCTTAGGCTTACGATGTATTAAGAGTTTACTATTTACATTTGCTACATGGGTTTCAGTTGTATGTCATCATGTTGTTTTTTTTACTGCTTTCCATAGAAACATGTTCCATGATTCATCATTATTATATTATACATTGCTTTTTCTGTTCAGTTTCAGTTGTCGTGTGTTGTTTACTGCTTCCTCTATTGTTTATGTTATTTTCCTTCCGCTGCATACTTTACCAAATGAGGGAATAGATTCCCCACTGACTCACAAAGGCCCTCACTACTAGTCAGCGGCCTCTGGCATTTGGGAAAACGTGTTTGAGGTCATGTGGCGAACCAGGTACGGCGTGCCATTTGAGTGGCTCATGATTCAGGCCATTACATGATGGTCACTAAAATCCATTATTTTATTTGTTTTTATGTGTATGGTGATCTCTGTTTTTTGTTGAAAAGGGATTCATTGGACGATGATGATGAAGATCTTAGGTTATGTAAAGAAGGATATATAAGATGTTATCAAACAACTTTTTACGCTACAACATGATGTGTCTCCATTACATAAATTCAGGCCCATGAAATCGTTGTTTCCCTATGCCCCCATAGGTTTCCCCAGACTCACTTAGACATCATTCCATGTCGCCCCATCGACAATGTCTGCCAGGTCAGAGAGAGGGAAAATTGATATAATGGTTACTTCCAATTCTAGGATAACCTTCCCTAGCGCCCCATCAACACATCATACTAGTCCATGTAGGGGGAATATAGATATGACCATCACTACCCATTCTCAGTTGAATTGCCATGGTACACCATCGACAATGCCTACCATTGTCACCACCCTTTCAACCAACCTCAACACCCATAAAGAGAACCAACACATATAGTCACGTCAAAAACCTATCATGACACCCCATCCAAATTCAATACCATACCAGATAGGGGGTAAATGGTTAAGGTCATAACCTCCCTTTCAAATAAAACCTTCCACAGTTCCCCATCAACAATGCCTACAACTTTATCCCCCCTCTCTCAAATGACCTTCCACTATGCCCCATCGACAACCTATACAATAGTCACTACCCTCTATCATCTCCCATTCTCATAAGATCTTCTCTGACTCCATATTGACAATGCCTACCATGCCTAATCGTGAAATATGGGAATGTATGAATGTGGTTGTTTATGTATGTGTCGTTTTTTTATTCATTGGTTCTTTAGTGTTGGGGGTGTGTGTGTATTTATGTATGTTTAATTTTTGACTTTGTGAGTATGTATAAGTGCATAGGTGTGTATGTAATTTCATGTGTATGTTATACATATGTGTACATGTATGTTTTAGTGTATATATATATATATATGGAAATATATATAAATATATGAATAAGTGTATGAGTATGTATATACATATTTGTATTGTATGTATATGTATGTGGACATAAGTATGTATTTATGTATGTGAATTTTTATTTCTTTTTGTATTTTCATTAAAATGTGATTGTATTTGTATTTGTATAAGTATGAATATGTGTATTTTTATAAATGTATGTTTTTATCTATGTGGATGTATGTATATGTTAATGTGTGTCTTTTAGTTTATGTACATGTTTATCTACATATGTTTTTGTATGAGTTTTTTAATGTTGTATGAAAAAATATTCTCATATTTATAGATTTGTATGCATGCGCAGACACATTTATGTAATTGTGTGGATGTTTATGTAAATGAAAATGCATGTGTATGTGGATGCATATACATTTGTATGTGTATGTACAGGTGTATGTATATTAGTATTTTTATGTGTATATGTATTTTTTATGTTTTATGTACATGTATATATGTGTATGTATAGATATGATTTTATGTTCATGCATTGTTATGTAGCTGTATGTATTTTTATTTGTACATACATGTATGTGTATGCTTAAATTCCTATGTCTATGTGTATATGTTTGCGTTTTCTAATTCTTGTGTGTGTATATTATGTATGTATGGGTACATGTATGTATATGTGAATGAATGTGTGTACATAAATGTTTGCTTATTGATTTAATATTATTTATTGGTTTTTAATATCTGTTAATTTTTAGTATTTTCAATAATTTATTAATTTTTTTGTATAATAATATAATATTCATTTAATTTATTCAATTTAGGATATTTATTTAATCATGGATTAATATGAATATATTTATTTTAAAAATAACATTTTAACATATATTAGAAATTATAAATTTTAATAATACATAATATTTTCTATGACCATTTAATTCAATGGATACTTCTATAATTAGCATTAAAAACAATATTTATTTATTTAATTTCATATGTTGTAAATTCAAATTAATAATAATTTATCTAGTAATAATTGAAATATGTATTCTTTTAAATTAAATCATTACTCACTTTTTATTAGTCTATCAGGTATATTTATTTTTTTATGTCACTATTTTATTTTTCCCAATTCATTAATTTGTTTTTCTTTTATTATAATATTTTTTGTAAATTAATTGAAATGAAAAATATTATATGTTTTTTTAATTATATAGAAATCCATCTAATAAAAGATTTTTATTTATAAACAATTATTAGAAATTCTGGTTTGTTAAATTATTCCCCCTCAAAATAATTTTTCCTTGTAATTCGTTCAGGCACATCGGGAAAATAATTTTACTTATGTGGCCTATTTTAAATTATTAATTTCAAACTATTTTTGTAAAATTATTTAAACTGTTGTACTCGTACTATGTATAAATATATAAATCCAAAACAACTTTTTTATTATATTATTATTAATTCATATATTTTTTTCTTATCATTTTGATTTATCAAAAAATATCTACCCAAAATATTTTTAAACTTCTAGCTTATTTGGACATATAATGGTTTGATTTTTTATACCATTATTTAAATTTTTATTTTTATATATGACATTTTAGCATTTCTAAAATATATATATATATATATAATATAAATAAATCAAATTATATTTTTATTTAAAAAATAAATATAATGTGTATTTTTTCATAATATAAAAATAATATATATTTATAATTTATAGATTATATAAATCAACAACACAATAGATATTATATATTTAGAAATCATATTATCATAATAATATTAATATTATTATTAAAAAAATTTATCATTAATTAATATTATATTCAAAAATGGAAATTTAGAAATATAATTTAAAAAATATTGTCATAATGTAAGATTCATTTAAACATTTAAAAATCATATTTATCTTTAAAATATTATTTGAAATAATATAATTAATATGTATAATTAATTGTAATAATTATAATTAATATATAATTAAATTAATTTAAAAACAAAATATCATATAAAATTTTTAATGAAAATCAAATTTATCATTTTATCATTTTCTTTTAAATATACAAAAATTTATTAAAAAAATATTATTATAATCCAAAATTAATTAGAATTTCTCAAATGTTAGAAAAATTACCAATGTGCCTTAATGAGGTGAAAACACATTGCACAATAAAATGAAATAGAAATTAAAAAAATAATATGGAGGATAAATAACTATAAAAGTAATGACAACATTTAAATTATTCAACATTTTTTGGTGGACTCGTTAGATGTATATATGTACACACAAAGACACATCAGTCAAGGCATACTAGAATCCATCCATTATATGAGTTTATATGTCTATGATGAACTAGTTTTTTCGTTTTTGAATGAAAGATGCATTGGTCAATCATGAAGAAGTTTGTATGCACCATGAAGAAGGTTTTGTATGAGGTTTTAAACCCCCCATATATTATATAGCATTTTGCGTCACCATTACACATACATATGCCCAAGAGTAACATGTTCCACTCTTTCCTCATAGGTTTCCCATGCTCTTTCAGACGACATTCCACAACACCCCATTGAACATTCCTACCAGGAAAGACATGGGGAAGATGGATATTACCATCACCGGCCATTTTCTGAAAACAATCCATGACGACCCATCAAGAATTCCAACTAGGAATGATATAGGGTTTGATGAATATAACCATCACTACCCTTTCTGAATCAACATTCCTCAACACCCCATCATCAATGACTACCACTATCACCTCCCTATATAACTGCCACATCATCCCATAAACAACCCCTGCATGGGCAGTGATCGACCTGACCTGTCACAAAACCCCATCCACAACACGTACCAAGATAGACATTGGGAAGTTGTATATGGTTTTCATCACCCATTATCAGACATCGTTCTATGATGACCCATCAACTATGCCTACCACCATCACTACCCTTTGTCAGACGATCTTCCACCCCGCTCAATCGACAACACGTACCACTATCACCACACTTTAATAAATGATATTCCTCAATTCCCCATCAACAACACCTACCACCATCACCACCCATTCTAAGATGATAATCCGAAACATCTCAATGATATAGGCTACCATGACATTTGGGGGATATGAATAGGACAGTCTCTGACCACATTTTTGTAATTCACCAAACCAAAAAAAACTCATTGGGAATGAGGTTTTTGGAAATGACACTTTTGGCCCTAACCTGTCATTCACCACTATTGTGGATGAATTAAACCAACACCCAGATTATAAAAGGCTGAGTCTAGAAGTTGATGAACTAATAAATTACAAATAAAATGTGGCATACTACGATGGCTCCCTCCCTCCCAGCACACAGTGTCAAACAACATCTTTTATATTTTGAGTTAACTATCATGAACAACTAGCTACATAAATTATTATTTTTTCCCACAATGATTAAAAAATTAATTTATTATCATATGGTATATTTAACAATCTTTTTATAATTCATTTTTTTTATGAATTTTATAGTAATTAAGAGATTTCATTTAATTTTATCAGTATAACAAATTTTAAATTTTAGCCATTTTAAATTCACTATTTTTTATATTATTTTTTTACTATTACATATGATGTAATATTCAATGATACTACTAAAAAAACTAATAAAATGTTCCCCATTCTCTATGAATTTTCCAATCACTAATAAAATTCCAAATATTTTGAGAAATTATTATTGGGTGGAAAATGACAAATTGAAGAACACATTATATATAAATACATTCTTTATATTTTGAAAAACTAGTTATGTTTCAAGAAGTATATATATGTAAATATATAATATATAAATGGTTTATATATAATTTAATAACATTTTTATATTCATTTTTATCATTGTGTCTGTATGTCCATGTTTTTGTATGTGTTGTTTGTGTATGCATCTATTGTTGTTTTTTATATGTGCCTGTTTATGTACGTTTTGTTGATTTTATGTGTATGTATATGTGCATATGTGAGTATGTAATTTTATGTGTATGTTATACATATGGGTACATGTATATGTATGTTTATGAATATATGAATATATATATATATCTGTGTGTGTGTGTGTTTATGTGTAAGTGTGTGTAAGTATTTATAATTTTTTTGAATATATATGTATGTGCACGTATGTATATATGTGTGTATGTGCATGTGTATGTGTTTCTGTATGTTTATGTGAATGTGTTTGTATTTTTATGTGCATTTGTGTGAGTTTTTCAATGTATATATGAGTGCTTTTCTTGTTGTGCATGTATGTTAGTTTTTTGATATAAAAATAATTATTGGTTTTTAATATCTCTCCATATTTAGTATTTTCAATAGTTTATTAATTTTATTATATAATCATTAAATATTAATTTAATATATACAATTTTGATATTTATTTATACATGTTTATATATATAAATATTTAATTAAGGAATAATATTTTAACCATTAGTTAAAATTATAAAGGCTAAATACATATAAGATATTTTATATATACAATCAATACAAATCAAACTTCAATAATTAGGATTTATAATAATATTTATATATTTACATTTAGTGAATTTTAAATGTTTTAAATTAATTTATTTAATGTTATGAAATTATCATTTTAATGTTTTTTTTAATTTAATTTATTTATTTAATTCATTTTTCATATTATTGCAGTTTTTTTCATTTTCAATATTTATTAAGTTTCCATTATATTGTTATTTAATAATTTTCAATACCATAGTTATATTATGGGCGTGATTGGATTTGAAACCTGGTTTTTATGTCAATGTAATTGATGTAATTATTCATACAGATTAAAATTTTATCATTTATAACTTATTAAATTTTTATTATTCATTTTGAATATGATTTCAATTAATATTAATTATTCATTTTCAATATTGAACAATTTTTATAATTTTTGGAATTTACACATTTCTTAAAATTTATTTATACATAATTATTAACTAAGTTTTAATAAAATAAAAAAGTGTGTCATTTATATGGTTACTATTAATACAATTTCATTCATTAAGGTGAAATGCCTTTAAAATGTTTGGAATTTATATAAATATTTTTTTACATTCATTTTTTAGATTCTATAGTTTATTTTATTTGTTTCAAATTAAATCAATTAAGCATTCCAATTATACAAAATTATTTAATATGTTTTAATATTCATCACATGTAATTAATTTATATCAATAATTCCCATTCATTTTTATTTTTTATTTTCTAATAGTCTTAAAATATCTGAAATCTATATAAATAGTTTTTTTAATTCAATTTTTAATATTTTCATCAATTTTTTGTATGTATTCACAGTTCATCTAATTATCCATACAAAAAAATTGTACGTATTTACTATGTTTTGATATTTTCCGTATGTATTCACCTTCATTATAATATATATTAATTTTTTATTTTTTAAAAAATTTATATAATAAAAAAAATTTATTCCGTTTTTTAATATCATTGGATTTTATGTTTTATTTTATTTCAATAACACTATATTTTGAAATTGATGCATTTAATATTGTATATTCATTAACAGGGTAAATTATTCTCAATTTCTATGAATTAATTCATTCTTAAAATATATTATTTAAATATATTTTCATTATATTTTAAATTTTTATCAGATCTAAAATGAAATGTTATCATTAAACATATATATATATATATGTTCTTTAATATAAGGAATGATAAATATATATTTTATCTACTATAATTTTAGTGTCAATAATTATAGGTTTTATCAAAACATAACTTAACATTGATAAAACCTATCTTTCTTGTCAATTATTAATTTCACAAAAAAATCATATTTATCCACATTTTTTTGTAATTTAGTGATAAAACCATTTCGGTTATATAAATTCAACACTATGGTTACTAGTTATGATGGTTCAATCAATTTTCAACACTACTAGAAACTGGACCTATAACAATAGACATATACCAATTGTTTTTCCAAAACCATTGGTTTGAAAACCACCACCTGACCTTATACAATTGGTTTCAAAAAAACTATTGGTATAGGTCATAGCTATACCAATGGATTCATACAAACCATTGTCATGTCATCAATAAAAATATATAATACCACTGGTTTTCCAAAATATTTGTTATATGTTATGGTTATACCAAAATATTCAATATCACATACATTATTGATCCTATAATAATAGTTTTTTCAAATCCATTTGTAAAGGTCTCAAAATTAAAAATATATATATTACTGTTTTTAGAAACCATATAAATAGGATAATACCAGTAGTTTTTTTAGAAAATGGTAATGGTTTTTATATTATTAATGAATTATTTTATCAAATTTCATTGAATACATAAAACTTTACATAAAAAATATAATTATACATATATATCATATTATTTTTCCAAAAAAAATTATTGCATCATGGTTACATGGTTGAAATATAAATTAGAGGGGTGGTGATCATAACCCATAAGGTAATTTTTGAATTATGTATATCAAAGGGTTTGAAATAATTTTGTATAGTTATATTATACTGCATATAACAAATATTTGTAAACTTTTGGTTTTTTATAACTATACCAACGGTTTCCAAATAACATTTGAATAGGTATATACCAATGATAGACAAGCCAACGACCCCTCATGCCATTCCTATAACCTATAACAATGGATTTTGGGCCTATAAAAACAATTCCAAACCTATTGTATCAGCTTTTCTACAATAGTTCATCCTATTATATTCATTTCCAATCTACATTATAAAAGAAATCGCCATAGGCTGGATCATTTTATTACATCTTTTGGTCTATCAGATGATCATCTTGATTGGTAAGAAGCCATCCTTCCTTTTTTGATATCACCTATAATTTCTTATTTATGATCATTTATTATAATGAAAATTTCTTTTAAAAAATCATGAATTAGAAATATAATTTGAACATACCAGTTCTACATAAGAAATAATTTCGCGTCACTCTGAATTTAAGGTGTAAAAAAAAAAATTATTTGAAGAATGAATTCTATTTATGGGATTATCATTACCTAAAATTTGTTCCCTCATATGAATAGGTCATTAAATTTTCACTTGTAGTAGTTTCTTCCACATAATGACGCCATTACTGATTCCTTCCACATTCATCCCATCCTTAACTCTAATTTTTAATTTGGCCATTCATTTTTTTAATTTGAACTTTCTCTAGTCCTTAAAGAATTCATTCTCATATGTTTTGTATTTTTTAGGTCATCAATTTTACCATTTTCCAGTAAACATTATTGGTTCATCACTTTGATAAAAACTCAAAATTTTATTCATTATAACAAATTAATTTGAGGAGTCACATTAACTGTAAGGTTCTCAAGGATAGGTGGTTGATACTATTCATCATTTTCGTCGTCTGATAAATGATTATCTTTAGCGCCTATCTATCTTATCTTTGAAACAGAAACCGGTATCCCATTTACAATGTTATGAAACACATGAAAATCAATTCCTCCCTATTTAACTACTCCCACCTTGAGAATCTATAAAAACCATACTTCAACTCATTGTTTTTCAATAGATAAATATTTAATTATATTATTTGTAACAATATATATATCAATCATTCCCCTTTTATTGATTTAAAACACTACAAAACAATCTCAATACATATCATCAATCCTTTATTATCTTATAAATTTTTTTTATGTATCATATATAATTCCTTAATAAAAAACATTAAGGGTTATAAGTTCATATATTATATGTATTTATTTAGTTTTTTAAATATTAATAATTTTGAATAAAATATGTTTAATATGAATAAAAAATGGGTGGATGAAAATCATATGTTAAAAGAGTATGATAATGTGGTTCACCAAATATGAAAAATTCCATGCATATAACACTACTGAAATACCTTTTTATTGTTTACACTATTACTATTAAAGGGAAAATAGTCTATAGGAGTTGGAAGAAGACTTGATCTATCAAGAAATTGATAAATTTAATAAATGGGAGATTAAACATATGTTAAAAATAAAAATATCTTGTGTAAGGGATAATGTTTTGTTTTATAGATAACATGATATGATTATAAGTTTGAACAATGATGATTAATGTAATGAATATATAAATATAGTTATTATTATGGAAAATATCATATTGAGGAAAATGAAGATACAATTGCTGATTAACATCACGATCACCCAAAACTATTTTAGTAGTTAAAGAGATGTGTACAAACAACAATTTATACTTGTTGTACTAAATATATATCATTTTAAACAATTCCAATGCTTTATAGAGTATATTTGGGAATTTATGGATTGTCAATATCATTACTAAAATTATTTCTCTACTGAATGATTTGATATAATAATATATTATGATACCTGAAAAATAAGATTTCACTATATTATTATTACAATCAATGGGTATGGTCTCTGATTGAATATATTCCCATCTAATCGAGTGTATACAAATTTAAAAAAACATGTGTATCTATTTAAAATTCCCAATTTATGGTCCTTCTTAATACATAAATGATGAATCTATTAATTTGATAGTTTTATGGTACATACATGTCAATTCATGGTTTAGGCACCTACACATATGTGAGGATACTATTAGAAAATTTATGAGGCATGTAGGTAAAATATATAAATATTGTAAAAAAAATCACTCGGTAGAATCTCTTCAATGAAATAAAATTGATCAGGATTAACCTAAATATTGAAATTAGTCGAGAAACAATCATCATACGCTATATACTAATAGATTGAATCATTATTTTCAAAGGAGTAATCATAGTATATGGATATTTATGTTTCAAAATTATAACTCTCCACCTTGGTTAATCATGAAGAGAAAATACAATATGTTGTATAATCGTATATATGGAAAAAATTGGGTATTTATATTGATATTTATTTGTATCCATTTATTGGAAATTTTAAATTAATGTTGGAATTGGAAGGAGACGTTCGAGATTGACTTTGGGCATTTTGCTGGTAGATTTCCATGATGACATGTTGAATACGACATCACAATTTTTAATACCCTTATGTTTTAATTTATTATTCGATAATGATGTAATCATTACAATATTTCTTATTTTTAATCAATTCATTACTCTCATTTTATCTTCCAATCACGTCTATTTTTTATATTACCATTTTCTAATGGACAATCAATGACATTGTTTTTATTATATTATTATAATTTTTTTATAATTTAGATTTATCAAAACATATAAGCATTTTTTTAAACATACATCCTTTTATACATATAATGGTTTGAAAATTTTTTAACGTTTATATAAATTCATTTATTTTTATATAACATTATATATTTTTTAAATATAAATATATACAATTATATATATAATTAAATTTTAAAATATATATAATTAAATATATATTTTTACATAAAACATAAATATAATGTGTTATTTTCATAATATAATATTTATAATTATAATTATAATTTATAAATTTTATTAAATAAATAATACATCTTATATATATATATAATAACTTAAAAATAATTATAATTTTAAAAAATATATATATTTTCGTTTATTAATATTATAATAAAAAATTATATTTTAAAAAAATAATTAAATAAATATAGTTACTTTTATATATTATATTAAATAAAGAAAAAACATATTTATCTTTAGAATTATAATTTCAAAACTCTAAATTATAGTTATAAAAAATTATTAATATTCTAATTAACATATAATCAAAGTGAATAAAACATATAATTTTATTTATTATTTTTAATGAAAGTCATATTAAAAATATTATGAATTTTTTTAATTATATAGAAACAAATTTAATAAAATATTTTTAATATAAAACTATATTTAGAATTTCTGGTCAACAATTGTGTCTTCACTATTTGTTCGGGAACAGTGGGACAATAATTTTACACAGGAGGCCAATTTGAAATTACTAATTTAGATATTTTTTCCGATATTTTCTACACCTCTTCTATAACAATATATATAACAACATTAACCCAAGTCATGGCTTCATCTCTTATAAATTATTCATATTTTTATAAGATGATAAAAAAAAAATAAACCCAACATTTATTTAAAACCGATCGTTTACCGATCTAGGTTCTGTAAACAATAATATAAAATATATATACTTTTCATATACACTGAAAATAGATAGTTATATATGTGTATATATGTATATATATACAAACATACACACACAAACAGATATATATATATATATATATATATAAACGTTTGTAACAAATTTAATTTCATGATATGAAATGAACCCTTAGATAATTTTTGGATCAATTAAGGGGTTTAATTCTATTTGATATCTTGTAGATCAAAATGGAGGATTTTTGGGAGATGAGGGTTGGATATTTTGATATGAAAATTTAGTGTTTAAATAAAAAGTTTTTATATATTTTTATATGTCAAATTTTAATAATCAAATAAACTGATAGAAAAACAATTTGATCTAAGTGAAAAAATAACTGAAGAAAAATCATAAAAAATAGTCGAGTTGTTTGAAAAACCATGGAAAGGGAAAAAGGCATTCAAGATTAATGGTGGTAACCTCACGAGTAGATTTTAACGATGGAAGATTGAATACCACCACATGATTTATAATACCATTATTGTTTACATCAATATTATTTTATTTTTTTATCATTTCAACATTTCTTCTTTTTATCTAAATCATTACCCCTTTTTAAATTCATTTGTGTATCATTATTGTTTTTCTTAGAATTTTCTATTGTAACAAAGTCATTATTTTTTATTATATTATTAAAAAATCATATTTTTATGTTTGATTAGTTTGTTTGATCAAAACATATCAACATTATAAAAGCATACACATTTTTATACATATAATGGTTTGAACATTTTTTTATATTATATAAAAATTCATTATATATATGTATATGTATAAAATATTTTAGTAGTTTTAAATAAATAAATAAATATATTTATAATTTATTTGTAAAATTAATAATTCAAATTTTATTTATATTTAAAACATAAATATAATACTTTTTAATTAATTAATAATTATATATATTTATAATATATAAATTTTCTAAAACAAAATTAATATATCTCATGTATTTATAAAATATATTATCTTAATAATAATAATATGTTTCTACAAAAAAAATTTACCATTAATTAATATTATAATAAAAAATTATATATTACAAATAAATTAAATAAATATAGTTATTTTAAAAGTTTATTTTAGACAATGAAAACCCATATTTTCCTTTAGATTTTTTATTTGAATAATTTTAATAGGAATAATTATTTATATGTATTGTAATTTAAATATATGATAATATTTAAAAAAAATATTTTATTATTTTTAATGAAAATTGACAAAAAAACTTATTATATTGTTTTAAGTATACATAAATCGATTGAATAAAATATTTTTATAATAAAACTAAATATATAATTTATTGGTTATTACAAAAATGATCCATCTTCATTAATGCGGTTTAAATACATTTAACCATAAAATGAAAATTAAATTAAAGAAAATAAGAGAGAAGCAAAATAATTGAAAAGCTAATGACATAATTTAATTTAGTCAACACTGTTATGTGGACACATTAATTTTATATATAAATATACAAACGAGCCAAGGATTATAAATATAAATCCATTCTATGAGTTTTACTAACTACAACAAAGAAGAGATTTGTTTTTTGAAAGAAATATGCAATTGTCTGGTGTGGAAAAGATGTTAGTCTCCTAGAAGATGTTTTTACATGAGGTTTTCAAACACATCATCTGTGTTACAGTATGTTGTGACATCATTCATCATATACTGGCCCAGGTGGAACCTGTTTCCCTTTGTCCCCGATTGTTTCCCCATACTCTCTCAAAAGACCAACAACAACACCACATTGACATTGCCTACCATGTATGATAGGGGGAAGATGGATATGATGATGACCACCATTTATCAGAAAAATTGTCATGACTACTCATCAACATTTCCTACTAGGGCAGACAGCAGGAAGATGGATATGTCGTTCACTCCCCTTTCACAAATGACTTGCCAGGACACCCCCATCGATAATGCCTAAAAAAGTCACATCCCATTCTAGCTTCCTCAACTCCCAATTTGTAATAGTTGGTGTCCTATATCCAACTACTTGTAATTTGATTAAATTTATATTTAATATATTTAACGATTATAAATTTTGTTAAATATTGCTCATTATTATTCATGAATATGATGTAATAACATCATAAAGTATTTGTTTCATTGATATTGCTGTAGAAATTCCCCATTATGATGAGAAAATTAAAATGAAATATCAATATTCTAAAATATAGTTCTATTGTTAGATTAAGTATTATGACTGGACACATAAAATGAAAACCATCAGGTGTGTGTACATATAATAAGATGAGACTTTATCTCATGATGTTCACACCTGGTAATGACCATGATAGAAGATTATGAGAACATACATGCCAGTATGAATTATGCATGTTTTGGTATCCTCAGATAGTTCTATCTACAATCATGTGTAATGATCCTTAGACTTTATGTTTATCAATAATATGTGTCACTACTCACACACATTTATTTACTGATATAAACTATCACGCGTAACGTTGGCGGGATGTAGGGTACATTTGGTAGGTCATGAGTGGCATGTTATTAAGGGATATGTCGATGAAGGATATGTCCCATACATTTATCGAAGTTGAAATCTTGACCCTTTGAATGAGATAGAACTGTCTCACAAAATTCCATGTCCATGGTGTAATGACAAGTTTATTTCAAGTAGTTAAAGAATGTAGTATCAAGCATAAAAGTTGATTTGACTATCCTGAAACTGGTTTGATGAGATATTGTGACAAAGGTATTATATAACACAGTTGGTGTTCATATGTGGATGTCATTATTGAAACATTACGTTCATTCTCCATGGTCCCTCGACTGTTTCTAGACAGTACTCTTGGACATTAGTAAAGCCTCCTTAATTCAAAAGAGAATGAATCCTAGAGGTTCAGACAATAACTGTTTCTGGTGGTCTTATTTAAATTTTACAGAAGTTAGTCAATAAATATTATTCTCAAAACAGTCGAAAAATTTTATTCAAGATAAAATGATTACCTAAAATTAAATAAATATTTATTCACCAGATTATGGGTAAAATATATTTTTTTATTTTATTGAACATTTAATAAATATTTATGTACTAGTTTGTAAATAAAATATTTATTTAATAAAATAAATTATTTAATTCTTTATTTGGTTGTTCATCATATGGAATTAGAGTTCAAGAAGACCAAAGTTGGTTTGGTAGTAAAATAATTATTAGCAAGACAGTGAATTATTATTTAACCAGTTGGAACAAATTAAAATAATAATAACATTTCTATTATTTTGTGATGTGGAATTTTATTTTTTTAATTTTGCAATAGCTAGTGAACCATAAATAATGATGCGGGGTTATTATTAAATGCATGCGTCTTCTATAAAGTTATTAAGGTATTTAATAAATATTATGCAATTAAATATTGAAACTGAAGCTTCATGTTAAAAAATAAAGATGTACGTGTATTGTGCCAGTTACTGAACCCCACACCTAGTGAATTGATAATTTTTGTGCTACACAATTTCTCCCCTAAATCCTCTTCCAACCCCTCTCAAGAATTAAAGATATTCTTTGAGGTCGAAGAACAAGCGATCAAGAACGACTAAAACAATAAACTCGCTTCACTGTTCTTGTAACCGCGGAATGAGCAACATCGATCAGAGTCTATCAGAGCAGGTGTGTATCACCGCTAGTGTGATTCTAGTTTCGATCCTTAGAGTGCAACAAGATAATCCAGAAGGGTCATTTCAGACAATAAAAATCATCAATAAAGAAAATACCAAAGATCTAGGTGTTATTTTCCTTAGGAAATTAATTAAATTATTTATAAACATGATTTTAATGATCCTCTCTAATGGTTTCAGGCCGCTTCCTTCATTATCTAAATCATTTTTTTTATTCCATGGATGTTAACCATCATTGTCGTATTGGTCTCGAAATAATCATGGATCATGGTAAAAATCATTGATGGATTATGGCCCAACCACGTTTCTACTTCCCTCAAACCCTCCGACTAGAATTACAATAGCTACATTATAATTTGTAAATTTTTAAATATTTCGTTGGTGATTTATGAATTTAACAATTCCGTTTTTCCAATTTATGATAATTATAATTCAAATTTGAATCTCTAGATAGGTTCATCCTCTTTTGTTTCTCGTTCAACTTAATGAAACAAAATTTTATTTCAATTTTTATTAAACTAAAACAGAGGATCTCATCTACATGTGATAAATGTTCTTGCCCATATAACTCCAGAACACATGACAAGTATCCAGCAGTATACAATTTGTATCCATTGATTGATGCACTGGGTCTGGTCTGTGAAACCAAGCTATGTCATGGGAGTTTTTCTAAGTCTTAATGAATCAATGTGTTTTCCAATAAAAGGTGGCACATGGTATCTAGATTACAAGCCATGTGGCCCAATGGACATGATGTGTAGTCCCTTCGGGTTAGGGTTGGACCATGTACCCCATACACGGCTATCCCTGCTGGAGACTATGTAATGTTGAACTACACGGTGTGTGGCCCACTGGACATGCCGTGTACTCCAAGGATTTCTAAATTGCACTCACAAGATTTTCCCCTAGGCATGTGCATCAGATGGATGGTGATAAATAGTACACACCGTGTTTCTAGAACTATGTGCCGTGTACTCATTCGAATTACATGGATTTATTAAAAAATTTAATTATATTATACAAAACTTTAAGACATGTACCATCGTGTGGAAAAAAAGATGATTCTAAACATGTGATAGTTGTTATATATATATTTGTGTTTAATTTAATATTTGTGTCATGATCATTTCTACTCATTCAGTAGTTATGGATATAAATTCACTCGGTTTCCTCCAAATTACAAGTTACATACAAAGCTAATTTTAAATAAATTTAATTCTGTAAAATTAATATGATGGAAATCTTAAGGAAATCCATATAACGATTTATGATAAATTGATCGTGAAATTAAAGATGATAATTAATTGATTCAAGGATGATTTATCTTAAATAAGAATGAATAATGAATTGAATTCATGTTTTATTTATTCATAAATATCATTTCATATTTGTATAATCATGAAATAGACCAACACCTTTGAATGTGGATGGTTTCTCGTAATTTATATATTTAAATTAATTGTTTGGCATGAAGTCCTTCTCCTTAATAATATTCATGGCATAAGTTACTAAGAATTATTGTATGTAAAACCCCTTTTTACCCCACACATATTCAGGTTAGTTAAAAAATGGATTATGTAATGTATGTAACTCCCAAGGTAGTGAAGGCGGTTCCAGATGGCACTGTGATGAACCCAATGCTTGGAGATACAGTGGTGGGAATTTGGAAATTTCTAAGGGTCAAGACGTTTCTCCCCTAGCTCAGGGTTAGTTTATCAACCTCTAGATAAACTATCCGTTGGAAAATATCATGAATTTTTTTTTTAATTTATTTTATTTCAGTTAGTTTCATGTTTTATCATAAATATGTGTCCTCACTATCACATAATTAACAAATAAAACAATCACGTAATAAGGAACTAAAATAAACTATACTTATGCGTAAATATTATTAAGAGATGTATAATCACGTAAGTAACATCCAGTAAATATTGAAAATAATTTGATATTGATAATAATCAATTCATGAAAAAGAGATAAAAATACCTCAAATAAAATATAAATCAGACCAAGACATCCATTACATGAATAAGGGAAAATCTCAACAAATCTATGTGTTTTACCAACCACTATTGGGATAATTTCATTTATACAAAAATACATTTTGAAATGTTTTAGGTAGACTTAAACATATTACACAAAGAGTAGTATCCCTTTCTAAACTTTTTTCCATGTTGGATGTAAGAGTTGAAGAAATCCAAATTCATGATTTCATGATTGGGGAGTCCAATCAACCAATCATTGACCCGCATGCCCGTAGATAGTGAAGACCTTCCTACATAAATACCTTCTAATGGCTTGAACAAAACTTATCAGGGTTATGCAAAGGGGTATATATATCACTTCCAGTAGAATTACAATGAAAATTGACATTATAAGATCAATGGCGTTTCTGGTATTAATTTAAAAAAATGGTTTAGATTCCTTCATGTTATCCAACACCATGAATGAAATCCTTACATGCTGGAGTCAGCATAACCTTATCTGCTTGCCAAAGAGGTGAGTGATGTTGATTTACTGGTCTATGAGAAACATATGAACAATTTGGTTGACGTTCAACGTATGATTTTGAAATCAGTGTATACCGATCTCATGAAGTCTCATGAATACATTGATTCTTATAGAATTAGTGAACACCTCTATGGTCTTCACCTAGAGAGGGAAATTATGGAAAGGTTTGAGATCTCTATGGAACTCATTTATAGTAATATTTGAGAAGGTTTCCAATATGGTCCTCATTTAGTCAATCTCATTTTCAACATTAAGCTCCAGGAGGTTCCAGGGTTTAAATATCCTGATGAACTGGTCATTAATCTCACTATTATATCACATCCTTAGATATTCTATAAAAAATTTTAAAATATCAATATAAAAAATATTGAGAAGTATCTATATGATCATCATATCCTCATTCTCCATGTGGATAGATTTATGAAGTGAAAAAATTATTTTGTTCTTATGGTTAATAATAGGAATGGGAATGCGATGAACTTTAAGCCCAAATATACTTCACGACCTTCCATGAAAAAAATATCAAAGGGGAGAGGGAAAACGAGGATGTTTGTTTCACATGTGGCAAGAAGGGGTACTAGAAGAACAAATACATCCACCCAAAGATTCCAGGGAAAGCATATTGTTAATTTCTAATCGAATTTAATATATCTATATCTAAAAACTAGGTATAAATTACAACTTTTGGTGATCACATATGTATCCAAATAAACGATCCATGTAGATTCAGTAATATTTACAAAGGGGAGGTAGATCAACGAGTATCCAATGGATCCAGACTTGTTGTAGCTGTTAGGGACTACAACCTCACGTTGAAAACTAGGATGATCTTTGTGTTAAAGGGTTGTTATTATGTGGCTTCAGTAACTAAAAACATTATTTATGTATCCAGATTTGATACAGATGGAATTTTTTATGTTTTGAAATTAATGATTCTTCATTTACAAATATATAATTTGTTTTGATAGGGAACATTTATACAACGCACATTACGTGTTTTACTACACAAACCACGTTATGGAAATCGATAACAAAGATACTTGACATACAACATAACACACCCAACATTGGCATCACTGGCAAGGTCATGTTAATGTTAAACACTTGATAATGTTACATGATGTTGGATACTTAGATTCTTTAAAATGGAAAACACTTGGCGTTTTTCATGCATGTTTACAAGGAAAAATGACCAAACCCCCAGTTAATGGGAATGGTTTATCGTCTAATGAACATCTTGAAATGGTTCATTCCTATGTTTATGGACAATCTCCAGTTAATGAAAGGGGAGGGTACTCATACATCAAAACATTTAATAATGATTTTAGTAGATATGGATATATCTACATAATGATGTATATGTCTGATTCTATTGATATGTTCAAAGAGTAGAAGAATGATTTTGAGAACCATCACTGATAATAGATTATGAAAATTATATCAGATCGAGGTGGAGAATATATCAGTCAAGACATCAATGATTACTTTCAAGAGTTTAGGATCTCATCCCATCTCATACCTCCACACACACCCTAGTGGAATGGTATGAGATAAAGGAAGAACCACAACATATTGGACATGGTGAGATCAACGATGAGTCATGTGATTCTTCAATTATCATTTTGGGGATATGCATTACAAATAGTGGTGAATGTACTAAACTTTGTACCAACTAAATCAACATATTGTATTATATATCAGTACTGCAGTGAACCGAATTCCATATTATCGAATTTATATGTGTGAGGAAGTGTTTTGTTTGTTAAGGCCTCTTCAAGTAACAAACATGCATCCCAAGGAACAATGTGTACCGTTATAGGATGCACCAATGAAACATGAGGATATTACCTATTCAACCACTTAGATAAAATTTTTATAGATGAAAGACATGCTATATTCCTTGATATGGATAAAAAACCAACAATAATAGTGGGAGAAAGATATACTTCAATGAAGTTGGGGATCAATGTAAACAAGAGTTGGCACATTAACAGATTCCAGAAAGCCCTGTGGAATAATGAATTCTTCCAAAGACACAAGAGCTACATTGATGTACAAGAGTGGTTAGTGAACCAAAATGATACAGTTATATAGTTATCAAGGATGGTGACTCATTATTAGTTGATATTAATGATCCTCTAACATAAACAGAAGTAGTATCTGGCATAGATGTTTCCAAATGGAATGAATACATGAATTCAGAAATGGTTTCCATGTAATAAAACCATGTTTGGATTTTTGTATATACTTCAGTTGATGTAAATCCTATTGGCTACAAATGGGAATTCAATAAGAAACTGGACATGGATGGACATTTTAGTACCTATAAGGCATGATAGGATGAAAAATGCTTCCAAAATAGTCATGGTATTGAATACGATGAAATCATTACACCAGTAGAAATGCTGAAATCAATTAGAATTATATTAACCTTTTCCGGTTACCATTACTCTGTGATTTTGAAAATGGATTTCATGAAAACCTTCCTTCACGAGAACCTTCATGAATATTTCTTCATGAAACAACCTTAAGGGCTTATGACTCCAAAGGAAGCCAATAAGTTATGCAAGTTGTAGAAATCCATTTATTAATTAAATAAAGCATAAATTTCATGAATGATTATTTTTGATGAATAAATAATAATTTTTTTTTAAATAGAAAAAATTTGAGCCTTGTCTCAACATACATTTTATTGGGAGTGCATTTTTTCTCTTAATAATATATGTTCATGACATATTACTTATTGGAAACAAGATACCAGTCATACAGTCTATTAAAGAAAGGATGAATAAATCCTTCTCTATGAAAGAAATGTGAGAGGCAACATATATTTTTGCAATCAACATTCATCCTGATAGATCCAAGATATTTTGTGGCCTATGTACATTTACCTACATTGATATGATACAATAGTGATTCAGTACGGATTAATCCTAGAGGGAATTGTTTCCAACATCACATGAAATTCATATTTCTTGGAAAATGTGTCCTTATACATGTCCGGAAAAAAATATAATGCAGATGGCTCTATACGCATAAGTGATTTGGTATGTCACGTATTTCACTTTATATACTAGGACGGATGTCTTCTACACATTGAGTGTGGTAGGAAGATATGAAGCTAACCTAGGTGACTACCATTGGATGGATGTCAAGACTATCCTAATGTATCTGGGGTGTACTAACGTTATGTTCCTAGTTTATGGAGGAGACAAGGTATTATTCATTAGAGGATATGTAGATTCTATCATCCAACATTATCCAAATTACATGATGTTGCAAATGAGATACATCTTCCATTAGAATGTAGGTGTAGTGAGCTGGAAGAACTCAAAGAAGAGTGTGTTCGGAGATTCTGAAGTAGAGTCTGAGTATATCGCAGCTTCTGAGGTAGCTAATTTTATAGTTTGGATACAAAGAAACAACTAGAAGCTGGATGTGATATAGATCAGTAATTATCCAACCACATTTTATTGTGATAATATTGTACTGGTGGCTCTTGAAAACAATTCATGGTCACATCAGCGAACAACGAACATATATCGGATGTACCATCTCTTAATGGATTTTTCTGAGAGGGTTAAGTTGCAATGACCAGTATTTTAAAGACCATGAAATTCCAGGTACTTTTTTAAATTAAATGGAATTATTATGAGTCTGTGAAAATTGACAACACGTGATTTTGTGTCCTGCAGTACCCAAAATGATCCGTTGAAAAAGTGTTAAGATTTAAATAGCATGTGTTAGAATTTTTCCTATAAAAGTTGAATAACTCATAAATAGGTCGCCAGATTAGAAGTCTGAGGGAACTTTTGCATTCAGTGTGGTTGGTCTAGCTAAGGAGCACCTTATTTTGTGTCTCCATAAGCCTCCAATAAGAAAACCCAATAGTGGCATAATCGTATATAAAATAATTTAATATATTTATTTTATTTTTCAAAATCTTATCAATAAGGAATGGTGACATGGATAAAAAATCTGAAAACACCGCTCAGCTCGTGAGTGAATACATTTCACAGGTATATTCTAACTTTGGTTGGTGCGGGCCAATATTGTATGTTAATTGTTTGCCATAAATAATATAATAAAGTAAAAAATATTTTACTGTTGAATTCATTAACTCATAAAGGGAAACTCAGATTGGGAATCTGATAGAACCATTGAGCTCGTGACTACGTGTTTCCCTAAGGAAGAGCCTAAACTCAACCTTCTTTTTTTGATGGTGACTATTAATAATTTTTGAACTATTTTAAGGTATGTTAAGTGAACGTTTAGTCGAAATTTTCTATCATTTGAACTAGTAATTGGATTTAAAATCCGAGGAAACTGTTGATTTCACAGTGACATGATTCGCATAAGGGATACGTAACTTTGACTGTAATGGGTTGGATAAAATTGTTACATTTTTTACTTTATAAATAAGTATTAAAATTACTATATGAGTTATTTTATTCTTTATTGTAACTTTTGACCGGTAGTGGCAGTACCGCTGGGTTATTAAACCATTAAATTGTCGTTTACTCTTGGTTGTTTAACCACACTGTTGAGATAATTTATAGGTTTTTTTGATTTAATTCATTAATGAACCTATTTAAATATATGATGCATTGATCCCCTATTTTTTCTATTCAAACGAAGCTCGGACATGGGTTATTTGTAAAAAATAGTGGAATCTCTGATGATGTGTCGTGGAATATTCCACCAACCTAGAATATGGCTTTGAAAACTGTTGTAGGATTCCATGATTAGCACTAAAGGACATGAAACTTATCCTTCGTCTGTAATACCCTTGGACGTGGACACTCCTTCCTCATCCGCAATGACTTCTAATGAGCTCGAAGTAGTGGTTATGTGCTTAATTTATTCTTTTTTCTCCATTTATGAATATTAATAAAAACATGGATCATCCACCATCAGGGTTTTCTGAATTTCTTTCATTAATATGGGTGGATTATGAGGGGGTTATTTATGGTAGTTTTTATGATTGAATAATCCTCCCCAAGTTATAATGCTAATGTGGAGGGCACTGGCTGTAGAGACCCGAAGCCTGACGTACATGAACATTACATTAATTTCACGGAATACTTACTACATAACAAAAACACAAACACACAAGGATCGTAATAGTTTAGTGTCTTTGGAAACTCGGAACATAATCTTCTAATCGTGGTGAAAGATCTTCAATATATCCCATAAATATCTTCCAATTTTTTTACCTAAAACCTTTCTTTATATCCGGGGGAAAAGAAAACATAAAAGGGTGAGCTCAAATGCTCAGTAAGGGTATACAAAAGAAAAATCAATCACATCATATTCATAAGAATATAACTTTTGGAAATCTTAACCTGCAAAAGAGAGCATAATTTCATAACATGGGATAAATCATAGTAGTGAAATGTAATCCCAATAATCATAACATAAAACATGAAACATTGTGGAATACACACATAATCATAGAGAATCATTTCTTGTTAGTCAAGACTAATTTCCAAGACTATCTTAGTGGACAAAGTCCCTTTCTGAATCGAGTAACCGTCGTTTCAGTCCTGTTTCACTGAACCGGTATAACCTACCATTCCATCCATGTCTATCTCATGAGATATAAAATCTTTAACCAATGCATTGGAGGGAGATATAGGTCCCACCCATCTTATAATGAATCCTTTCTTATGTGTGCCACATAATCATAAACCATACATCATAGCGTAACCCATGTAATAAAAATGGGATTCTTAAACAACATGACTTCATAAAACAATTCATATAAGATAAAGGAATTCATAAAAATATTTCCATCACAACATAATCAAATCCATGTAATAATAGGGATAAAAACAGAACCCTTTTATTATCTTAGATGGAAAATAATTTTGATAAAATACTTGAACTTCATTCTTGAGGAAAATATCCTTTCTACTTCAAAAACATTTTTCTTTTCTTAACATGTCATAAAATTATAAACTAAAAGAAGTTGATCAAAAATAAACTTGAAAAATTGTAAAGGAAGCTTCTTGGAAATAATGTTTTAAAAATCCATTCATTCCGTATAAGTTAAAAAAACATTCTTCGTACTTTTGTCGGAAAAGTCAAAAAGTACCTCGTACGAAAAACGAAAAAAGATTCCTTTCATATCCTTTACTAAAAACTCATCGAAGGGTAAAATTGGATTTAAACAATTTTAGGTGGATGTAAATAATATTAAATATTTAGAAAACATGGACGTGGATGATAAAATACACCCCAGTAAATGCTAATGTATAAACAATCTCGGATAAAAATGAGATTGTGATATTTCCCTTACCTTAGGTCCGACTTGCTTTGTAAGTGTCCGAACCTCCTGTATAATGATTTAAATCATGTTATTGACTTATTACAGAATCATATTCATTGTTATTATATCATATATGGTCCACTTATGACTTTATATTACCCGTTCTTTCGTAAATTCATGTTAAAGTAGCGTTTTGGGTAGAATCGTCTCATTTGTCGTTCGTGTTTTTAACATGTAATTATTCATATGATTACTTAGATCATGATTACTTAATTCCAGAATATAAAACATGATATATATATATATATATATATTCAGAATATACATATATAATAAATCAGTAAATGGAATGAAATATACCGTTCATGGAGACGGTAGTCCGTACGTACGCATGAACGATGTTTTCGTTTCCTTATTGAATTGAATGGAATTAAGTAGATGACATACATATAAATATAAATAATTCCAGTATCATTATTAGGTCATATATTTCATTAGTACTTATTATATATATACTTTATAATCATTCATGAATGTTTAATCATTGAGAATGAATCTCATCGCGTCGTGGAGACGGAAGTCCGTACGTACGCACGAGCGATGATATCGTTCCCATGGTTGTGGAATTGTGTTGAAGTGTATGTATACTATTTCAGTAACAATATAACTTTATAATAATCATATATAGTTACTCATTACACCATTATACCCATCCTTGTACGGTTATGGTGTAAAATAGAGTACACCACGGCGTGGAGACGGTATTCCGTACGTACGCACGCGCGGTGATTTCATTTTTCCGTAGGATGGATAGAAGGTGAATTAGTGTTGTTTCATATTTATAATAACATATAAGTATGTAAGTAATAATTATGTTATTACATTATAATGAAACAACTAAATAAGAATAAGTTGAAGAAGAAAGAAATTGAAAGGATCGGTAATGGATATTACCTCTTCTTTAGAACGCCTCTTTGAATCCTCCACTTAGAGAACTAAGATTGGTCTTTGAAGAAGACCAGAACCTCTAGGATTATTCTAGGGAAGTGGAGAAGAGATTTTGGCAGGGGTTGTCCGAGCT
Organism: Viscum album; assembly: GCA_963277665.1. Taxonomy (NCBI): domain Eukaryota; kingdom Viridiplantae; phylum Streptophyta; class Magnoliopsida; order Santalales; family Viscaceae; genus Viscum; species Viscum album. The sequence continues at coordinate 696,450,068 of OY728152.1, forward strand.
TGAGTGCTCAAATTGGTGTGATGAGGAGGGGGAGGAGGTGTCCTTTTATAAGGGAGGAGAGGGGAACCTTAGGAATATCTCAAAATATTATTTTATATTAAAGTCAAAATCGGTTTATAATGGTTCCAAAGTGTCTTTTTTCGAAGATAAAGTGGGGAAGGGTCGAAATCCTATCATCAAATAGGATTTAGACAAGTTTAGGGTATTATTTTAACCATATCAATTAGATTTAACTCTAAGTTAAATAATTTAACTTTTACCGTGTCTTTTTGTTTTCTTTCACTATATGGTTAATACACTTACTATAACATGCCAAACGAACCCCAAATTGTTTATTATTAATATATATATCCTTATCTATGTCATTTGGCCGATCCTTAGATTTTTAAGAATAAAATAATAATTAATAATATAATACTTGATTTAAAAACTATTTTGTGTCAATTTTGACACTATTTGATATATGATTTTTGTGAAAGTCAAAACAGAATTATATGTTCGAACCAAGTTGATTAAATCAACACTAATATATCATAGTAACCTAGAAAATTAGTGTAATTCATAAAAAGTCTCAAATTACATTCATTTGAGCATTTATAACATCAATTATGTTAATATTTCCTTAAAAAGGGTAATTACTGCATCATCGTTGTGTCATAAATAAATTAATTTATATAAAGTCTAAAAATTATAAATAAAATATCATTATGTAGGAAATCTTTTTATCTTTATAATTAATATTTACAATCAAATATATCTTATGTATAACCCTATATTAAAAATGTTTTAGTAAATAAACTTTGATTTTAACTCTTTTAACTCTTCTTTGAATTAAATAATAATAAATGTCCTAATCTAATCCAAGTGGGCCTAAATGATAATATTTTACACATAAGGTTGTTTTTGGTCGAGATACACTTGTCCAATAGAATTAGGACATGTGTTAGGGTAATATTAATATCATTCTTACCCTTAATTACCCTATTTACTTTTAACCGTGGTAAATAAAAATAAAAGTTACTATTCACAAAAAATTATTTTCATCTCATTGAACCACATTTTACTTACTGACATCAACCGTGTCTCTCGGATTTTTGAAATTCCATTCACAGAAGCGGTAAAATTAAGTTTTATGAAAAATTCAGTTTTTTTAACTACCACTTAGTAGTTTCACTATTCATCAAAAATTGATGTTTTTCAGAACAATGCCAAAATTTCATCCTAAGCTATATTTCACATTCCGAATTCAAAAATGAAGTCTATTTTACCAAATTCATAACATAGAAGTTGAATTAATTAATTTTATAATTAAATCCCGCTGTTAAAACAAATAGCGTGTTTTTAAGAAACGATATCTATCAAAAGATTGACACTTGATTATGTCTGGTTTAAATGTGAAATTACATCTAATGACCAACATTGTATTAAATTGTAAAAATCTATTCTAAATATACTTTAAAACCACTAAAATTAATAATTTATCACTATTAATTATTTCGATTAAAAAAGTTGTTTTTAATTATAATTTAGTAATTTTCACTATTCATCAGAATATAAAAGTTATCCGAAAAGTACCAAAACTTCACCTTAGGCTAAATTCGATACTCCGAATCCAAAAATGAAGTCCATTTTGAGAGCTAAATTTTCTAAAATTTAAAAAGTGGTTATTACTATTCATAATGGCTAGTTTTAATAATATTTTAATAGCATATCGTTGTTTCGTGAAACTCAGTATTACGTACTACACACGCTATCGATGAAGGTTGCGATTGCGTGTAATGAAAGGCAAGTCAAGGATGCGTGTTGTGCAAGATCCTTTTGGTGTAGCGTACAACACAAGATATTAATAAAACTAAAAAGAATATTTTTCGTAAAATCTCGGGCTGTTACATTCTACCCCCCTTAAAATGAATTTCGCCCTCGAAATTCGTCGGGGTTATAAATGGTTTACTATTCAAATGTTTCTTTAATAGAAACCCACATCGTAAAAAGGAATACCAAAACTTATCTTTAAAAACAAAAGTATGAAACGTAATGGTTACCCAAATAAACTAATCACTGGGTTTCCACATAGGTGAAAATATGGATATGGAAGAGAAATCTAACAATCATGTTCTGATGGAGAGTGGTAGAGAACATGGCTATGGAAAAGCCAATAATCACAAATCCATAAATTTGTGACGATCTAAGGTACCATCTGATTCATCAGGTATAAGATCACTAGGACAACATTTTTGGTTTTCAAGATCATTTCCCTAAAGTTGAAAATCTGAATTAGAATAAATACTTTCTTTATTTTGGTACAATCTCACTGTTTTTCATGCCTTGAACAATTTCCACTTTATCTCTAAAATAAATGAAGTTGAATTTGTTATTCGTGAAGTGTTAGCAGATCATGTGATAGAATGACGGGTCATTCCATCTGTCTCAAACAAAAGGTTAGAAAAACTTATATACATAAGTTGATCTATAGTGAGATTAATCACATATGGTTCCTAAAATGGACTTATACTTCATATATCATGTTGCTTAATATAATAAAACTAGTTTCTACTAAATAGGGAATTCCTGTAGGTCAGTGGTAGGCGATAAAGGCCAGTCGCACTTCGGTTGTGGGTTCGATTCCAACAGCCTTGTCCGAAGCGATGGGCTGTCGCCCGTCCTGCAGGTTTTCCTTTTTCTAAAACTACATTACTATAACATCCCATCAATAATATCGAGAAAACTTATATGCTTATACAATACTAACTTATGTCCAACATAATCCATTCCAATGTTTAGGCTTATCCATAATACTGTAGTCCACTCTCATAACATAGTGAAAACGATTACCAGAGATTTAATACCATTGTTGATCCCCATATATCATAAGATATGTTTTGTTGGTCACATTCCAAACATTCAAAGTCCTTAATCATGTATTCTTTTGAATACCATAGTGAAAACATGAATGCAGTTTAAAGTTAACACTTTCCACATACCAAAATCCTCAAAATTCTATATACTCAAACCATGATATCACTTAGTCCTTATATCAATCATGAGCTCATGAATACTGTCAAACATTTCATTTTCTCCTTATCCCTTCATTATGCGCATATCATCTACATTCCAAAAATATCTGAATAACCTTTCATGGATTCTTGTACCATTAATCATACACTTTCAAAACTCAAAGAAGGACAACAGTGTAACTGTAACACCCCAATATTTCATAGTGTGTTATTTCTTCAAAATAATTTAATAACTTGCACTACACGCAACACCGAGTTCAATTGCACCATGAATTACCAAAAAAAATCCATTAAAAGAGGTCATTAATAGTATTAACTAAATTTTAAACTTTATAATTTTAGAATCCATATTATGAGTTTCTTAGTCATAATCCAAGAACAGATTCATTTTCAGTATTGCACTTTTATCAACTTTTGATAGTGAAACCTTTTTAAATACAATATTTTAAACTTTTTGACTAAATGGAAACATAAAAAAATTTAAAATGAAACTTCCCAAGCTTCCACGGTATGCTTTCCTTTGAATAAAACAGTAGTGTGTGTTGTACGCAACTTCGAGTTTTAACACACACCACAACCAATCAAACTGGCCGTTATGAATAGTAATACCTAAATTTTGAAATAATATATATTTTATATTTTGAAATGGACTTAATTTTTGGATTCGTAATATCGAATTTAGCCTAAGGTGAAATTTTGGTACTTTTCGGATAACTTTCATATTTTGATGAATAGTGAAAATTACTAAATTTTAATTAAAAACAACTTTTTTTAATCAAAATAATTAATAGTGATAAATTATGAATTTGAGTGGTTTTAAAGTATATTTAGAATATATTTTTACAATTTAATATAATGTTGGTCATTAGACAAAATTTTACAATTAAACTGAACATAAACAAGTGTCAATCTTTTGATAGTTATTATCTCTTAAAAACACGCTTTTTGTTTTGACAGCGAGAATTAATTTTAAATTAATTTCTGCCACTTCTGTGTTTTGAATTTAGAAAAATGGATTCCATATTTGGAATCAGGATGTTCAAATTGTGTAAATAGGTAACTTTTGTTTTTAGACATTTTGAATAATTACTGCGGTAAATATTTTATTTACCATGGTTAAGGGTAAATCCTGTAAATAAGGGTTAAAAAATAATATTATAATAAAAATAAATTACCCTAAAACGTGTCTTAACCCTATTGGTTGATACATGGTCGACCATGGGCATCTTGGGGTCGATTTTGGGACCCCATGGATCCACTTGTAAGTGATAATGATACTTTATTTTAATTAAGTTAAAATGAATACAAAAATGACACAAGCATATATCTTTTAGAAAAACAATTTTTACATAGGGTTATATATGTTGGATTTTCGATTATAAATATTCATTAGAAAGATAACAGGATTTACTACATAATGATATTTTATTTATAATTTTTAGACATTAAATAATTTAATTTATTTATGACACAATGATGATGCAGTAATTACTATAATAGTGAAAAATTAAAATAATTTATATTATAAATACCCAAATAAATATAATATTAAACTTTTAATGAATTAAACTAATTTTATAGGATAATATGATATATTAGGATTGATTTAATTGACTTTGTTCGAAGTAATCAATCTGTTATGAGTTTCACAAAAATCAACTATTGAATAGTGTCAAAATTGACATAAAAGAGTTCTTAAAACAAATATTACATTATTAATTGATATTAAATTCCTAAAAATCTAAGGTTCCGCCAATAGACTTATATCATGATTGTTTCATCATTAATGTACCACTTGGGGGTCTCTTGGATTTATATAGTAAGTTTATTAACCATATTATATAAAAATACAAAGAGACATTGTAAAAGTGAAACTAAATAACTTAGAGTTAATACTTAAAGATAAGGTTAATATAAGTACCCAAACCTGTCTAAATTCTATTGGTTGAGTGTTTTTCGACCTATCCCCACCTTAACCTTTTAATAATCAACTTTGGACCCATTAGAAACCGAATATGAATTTATTATAAATTAATATTTCTAGCTTTTCCAAAGGTTCCCCTCACCCCTCTTATAAAAGGGCACTCCTCCTTCTCATTTCATCACACCTTCAAAGCCTTTTGGTTCGGCCAAACTCTGCCCAAATACTCTCACAACATCCCTCAATACAACCTAGAGGCCTTTTTTTGATCAGAAAGCCAACCTAAGGAGCCCTTTTGATCAAATCAAAAGGAACAACCCGGAGAGGAGGTAATGATTTCACCCCCCTTCTCCAAGTTCATTTCTTCTTCCACTTATTCTTCCTTTGTTCTTACCATTCTAAAATAATAACTCTAGTATCTCACATATACTGTGATGTTATTATAAATATGGTACAACCATATTCAGTATTCTATCCACCCTTTGAATAACATGTCACCATACGTGCGTACGTACAACTTACCGTCTCCACGTCGTGGTGTAATTGTTATTCAATATAATATTATTTGGATGGGTATAATAATGATGTGTAACTCATGTAAATAATAAATATAACATGTTAATGATTCTGTATATATGATATACCATCCATTTATATATTATTTTAATATCAAAAGAATGATATTGTCGCTCGTGCGTACGTACGGACTACCGTCTCCACAAACGCGATGAGATTCATTCTCCATCATATCCATTCAAGTATAATTATCATTTGATGATTTAAAAATGATGTTTAAGGACTAGATATCATTCTGTATATGAATAAGATACAACAACCATGGCTTATGTAACAAAACATATAAAAGAAAATGAGTAAGTTAACTCCCGAAACGACGATAATTCTAAGATATTATTAACAAATCAATGTTAAAAGATCATATATGATATCATATTAATATATATGATTCTTGTATAATTTAATAACAACTATTTCACCATTATACAGGAGTTTAACCTACCCCAACCAAGGAAAAGTACAAGGTAAGGGTTTACTTTACAATCTCTTCATTATCCAAGGTTGTTTATACGTAATAATCTACTGGGATCTCGTTATCATACACATCCATGATTCTTAATAATGTATTTCAAAACATTTTTATTATTTACAAAAATATGGGTTAAAGTCATTTATATCCTTGTTTGACTTTTTATAAGAGGAATCTTTCCGTCGTTTTCAAAATAAGGTCCTTTTTAACCTTTTCGACATAATTAAGGTAAGAATGTTTTTTTTAACTTATACGGCGGGTGCGGCTATTTTCCGCCGTTATAAAATCTTCAAAGCTTCCCTTACAAGCTTATAAGAATATTTTCAAAGAAAATGTTTTATTTTATATGGATCTTAAATTATTTCAAAATAACAGGAGATATTTCTTTAAAAAGAATTTTGATTTCATCTATGTCAACTTCTTTTGATGGAATTTAAGATTATTTGAAGTTGATTTATTATGATACAAAACTTCTATATTGTATTGAAGGTTTTGTGATATGTTTGACTCTGGATGTGCTATTTTTATACCATTCATAGTTTATGGTGAAAGTATTGACATTTCGTATGCTAGTTTTAATACGAATGTTTATGTTATGTTTAAACCTTTTCATATGGGAATGCATTGGACTTAATATGTGATGGGTGGAGCCCGCTATAGCTCCTCGATGCATCGGTAGGTCTCATGAGACAAACTAGTGTCTTGGCACAAGGCCTTGACAAAATCGTATTTGTAGTCTTGGCATGAGGCCTTGGCTATGTGGTTATGATAGTCTGGCATTATGCATTCCAACATTATGAAAGTGGTTATTGATTTTAAATGTGATTATTCGATTAGTAGAATATCCATGTGAATAAATAAATGGCATTATTTCATTTTATTTATGCCATACCATGTTGAATGTTCATATTTAAAAGGATTTTGTTTTAGTTATACATTTCCTTAAATGTTTATTCTTATTTATGAAAGTTTCCGCTATATTGTTATCCTTACTGGGCATTTGAGCTCACCCCTTTTCTATGTTTTATTTTTCCCAGGAAGTGAAGAAGTAAATTATGAATGACCTGCAGGGATATTATGTGGGGATATGAGTGTGGATTATGGAGACATTATGTTATTGTAGTAGTTTTTCATTTTATGATGTAATGTAAAACTTATGAATATATCTAGTGTTTCCAAGGCTACTAAACCAATCGGTCTTTCGAGATTTGATCTTTCTTGTGATCATGCCAATGTTACGAAGTAATGCACCGACTCTGGGTAACTAGGGTCGGGGCGTTACAGTTGGTATCAGAGGAAGTTTAGTACAAACCTTGGAAGCTAGATTTAGATAAACTCTGATTAGAGCACGTAGACCTAAGATGAACTTTGAGGATTAGTATAGAAGAACATCCTAGAATTTTGGTATTGTAGATATTTTGTGAGTTTTCCGAGCAATACATACCTGTCTAGATACGAGCAGGTAGAGGCGGCTCTGGCACAGATGTACCTAGGGGTAAAACCCGAAAACACCGCTTTGAGCTACACACGAACGGGAACTGGTGCACGACAACGGGCCTTGCTGCACTCTTGGTTACGACACTCCCGGGGGATATGCTTAGGATAACTCTCATTTTCTTTACAAATCATTATGAAGGGTTTATGAGTATATACTTCCTCAAAGAAAACATTTTTATGATTATGGATTATATCCATAAATAGTTCAATTTATGTTATGTGTTTTATAAGTATGGGATTATGTATTTTGATTCATAAACTAATCTAGTTTATGCCATTGTATAGAAATGGCGCCCAGTAGAAGGAATGATAACTCCAGAAATGCACATGATTCAAATAGAAGAAAGGATCATATCTCTCATGGTCTTAAGCTATAATTTATAAGAGAAATAGTCTCCCATGTATTATCATCATATGAAGAAATAATATCATGTGTTGATAAGATAAGTAAAGAGTTTACTGAGTCCTATGGCTTTTAAGGGAAGCAAGAGAAGAAATGGATGGAAGAGAGAAAGATGGATAAAGGGAAGAGAGAAAAGAAGAATTTTCCCATATGTGGTAACTGTGGAAAGAAACACCCTGGAACTTGCCTGAAAGGAATGGGAGTTTGTTATAAGTGTGGAGGAAAAGGGCACAAAGTACGTGACTGCAAGGGTAAGAAAATGGTTTCAAATGTACAATGCTTCATTTGCAAGGAGTTTGGACACTACGCGAACCTATGTCCCAGTCATCAGACTATGCCGCAAATGATGTTATTGGATAATAATCATGTTATGATACTACCACAGATGAAAAGGAATGATTAGAGTTCTTATGTTGATTATGTCAATTGAGTGTTGTATCAACAATGTACTTGTTATAATAATTATGGAGTATATAAGGATTGTACTGCAGTACTATTTCATTAAGGACTTGAGATTGTGTGGAACAAAGAAAAGTGACTCAATAGCAGGATAATTTTTGGAAAATATATGGGTGAGAGAATGATAAACCATAATATAGTTTTCATACTGAGGTAGTAATTTTGGAATAATACATGATTGTTTTGGATAAATTATATTGGATATTCTTGACTACCTTGGAACTGATTAATGATTTGTATATTCCATCATTGTTGGGGTTTAAAACATTTTTGGATTGATGAAGTATATCCAGCATTCTATATGGAATAGGGGAGCATGAATGTAATCCATAAGGAATATGGTAATTCAAGATGTTTCAGTTTATTAAAAGAATACAAGATGAAGGTATTCATATGCTATTGTGGGGTAAAAAGGATCTATATAATTTTTACCTTCCTTATAAATGTTAGACTGTGATTTTGGACAGAAGTATTTTGGATAGTTCTAGTTTGGATTATTTTGGATTGCCATAAAAGGACAACCCGGAGGTCGGGCGACAACCCGTCGCGTCCGGAAAGGCTGTGAGACTTGAACCCGCAACCGAAGGGCAACAAGGGTGTATCACCTACCACTGGACCATGAGATGTCCTGGATTAAATAATGTAGTTTTTAATAAAAGATCATGTAGATGAATTATAAATTCGTTTATTTTGGAACCCTATACGAATAGTGTAAATAGAATTTTTTTTACATTCTATTATCTTTTAGAGTGAAAGATGAGTTTGTGGTAGAAATTTATTAATGGATAAAACTATAATTATAAAGTAAGTATATCTCCTTATGATCTTAGCCAATCTCATAAATAAATTCCTCAATATTAAGTAAAGAAACTTTGAACAAAAATGTTTTCCTAGATGGTACCTTAAATCATCACCAATTTATGGCTTTGGGATTGTTGGCCTTTTTATAGCCATGTTCTCTACCACTCTCCATCAGATAATTGATGGTTAGATTTTTCTTCCATATCCATATTTTCCTACATGGAACCTTAGTATGTGTTATTTTCGGTAATCTTCATACTTTCGACTCTTTATTTTAAATAGAGGCCTCATTAATTCATTTTTCGATGTGGGATTTCAACTAGGATATTTTGAAACGTCAAAAATGTGTTATCCTAATACCCTATGTTTTGTTGAACCGATGGTATTTCAATTCATCATAGATTGATGAATTTAAGGACCTCAATTTTATACTTGTTTGTGATTGATGACCTCAATCACTACCTATAAATATTTACGTTTTTCCTCCGATTATATGTCTCCAATTTCCACCAATGTTCTCCTAATCGAGATCATAATTTGGTGGTGACCCTTTGATTTCTCTTTTCCTCATATTAAGACTAAATTTTAGTAACCCAATTTCCGATGTGGGTTTTCCCACAAATATATTTTCTACTTTCAACCTTTTATTTTCGAAGAACAATTTCAAATTGCGAGGACGTAATTTATTGAAGGAGGGGAGAATGTAACACCCCAAGATTTCATAGTGTGTTATTTCTTCAAAATAATTTAATAACTTGCACTACACGCAACACCGAGTTCAATTGCACCATGACATACCAAAAAAAAAGCCATTAAAAGAGGTCATGAATAGTATTAACTAAATTTTAAACTTTATAATTTTAGAATCCATATTATGAGTTTCTTAGTCATAATGCAAGAACAGATTCATTTTCAGTATTGCACTTTTATCAACTTTTGATAGTTAAACCTTTTTAAATACAATATTTTAAACTTTTTGACTAAATGGAGACATCAAAATATTTAAAATGAAACTTCCCAAGCTTCCACGGTACGCTTTCCTTTGAATAAAACAGTAGCGTGTGTTGTACGCAACTTCGAGTTTTAACACACACCACAACCAATCAAACTGGCCGTTATGAATAGTTATACCTAAATTTTGAAATAATATATATTTTATATTTTGAAATGGACTTCATTTTTGGATTCGGAATATCGAATTTATCCTAAGGTGAAATTTTGGTACTTTTCGGATAACTTTCATATTTTGATGAATAGTGAAAATTACTAAATTTTAATTAAAAACAACTTTTTTTAATCAAAATAATTAATAGTGATAAATTATGAATTTGAGTGGTTTTAAAGTATATTTAGAATATATTTTTACAATTTAATATAATGTTGGTCATTAGACAAAATTTTACAATTAAACTGAACATAAACAAGTGTCAATCTTTTGATAGTTATTATCTCTTAAAAACACGCTTTTTGTTTTGACAGCGGGAATTAATTTTAAATTAATTTCTGCCACTTCTGTGTTTTGAATTTAGAAAAATGGATTCCATATTTGGAATCAGGATGTTCAAATTGTGTAAATAGGTAACTTTTATTTTTAGACATTTTGAATAATTACTGCGGTAAATATTTTATTTACCATGGTTAAGGGTAAATCCGGTAAATAAGGGTTAACAAATAATATTATAATAATACTAAATTACCCTAAAACGTGTCTTAACCCTATTGGTTGATACATGGTCGACAATGGTCATCTTTGGGTCGATTTTGGGACCCCATGGATCCACTTGTAAGTGATAATGACACTTTATTTTAATTAAGTTAAAATGAATACAAAAATGACACAAGCATATATCTTTTAGAAAAACAATTTTTACATAGGGTTATATATGTTGGATTTTCGATTATAAATATTCATTAGAAAGATAAAACGATTTCCTACATAATTTTATTTTATTTATAATTTTGAGACATTAAATGATTTATTTTATTTATGACACAATGATGATGCAGTAATTACTATAATAGTGAAAAATTAAAATAATTGATATTATAAATACCCAAATAAATATAAAATGAAACTTTTAATTAATTAAACTAATTTTATAGGATAATATGATATATTAGGATTGATTTAATTGACTTTGTTCGAAGTAATCAATCTGTTATGAGTTTCACAAAAATCAACTATTGAATAGTGTCAAAATTGACATAAAAGAGTTCTTAAAACAAATATTATATTATTAATTGATATTAAATTCCTAAAAATCTATGGTTCGGCCAAGAGACTTATATCATGATAGTTTCATCATTAATGTACCACTTGGGGCTCTCTTGGATGTATATAGTAAGTTTATTAACCATAATATATAAAAATACAAAGAGACATTGTAAAAGTGAAACTAATTAACTTAGAGTTAATACTTAATGATAAGGTTAATATAAGTACCCAAACCTGTCTAAATTCTATTGGTTGAGTGTTTTTCGACCTATCCCCACCTTAACCTTTGAATAATAAACTTTGGAGCCATTAGAAACTGAATATGAATTTATTATAAATTAATATTTCTATCTTTTCCAAAGGTTCCCCTCACCCATCTTATAAAAGGGCACTCCTCCTTCTCATTTCTTCACACCTTAAAAGCCTTTTGGTTCGGCCAAACTCTGCCCAAATACTCTCCCAACATTCCTCAATACAACCTAGAGGCCTTAGTTTGATCAGAAAGCCAACCTAAGGAGCCCTTTTGATCAAATCAAAAGGAAGAACCCAAAGAAGAGGTAATGATTTCACCACCCTTCTCCAAGTTCATTTCTTCTTCCACTTCTTCTTCCTTTGTTCTTACCATTCTAAAATAATAACTCCAGTATCTCACATAGACTGTGATGTTATTATAAATATGGTACAACCATATTAAGTATTCTATCCACCCTTTGAATAACATGTCACCATACGTGCGTACGTACGGCTTACCATCTCCACGTCGTGGTGTAATTGTTATTCAATATAATATTATTTGGATGGGTATAATAATGATGTGTAACTCATGTAAATAATAAATATAACATGTTAATGATTCTGTATATATGATATACCATCCATTTATATATTATTTTAATATCAAAAGAATGATATTGTCGCTCGTGCGTACGTATGGACTACCGTCTCCACGAACGCGATGAGATTCATTCTCCATCATATCCATTCAAGTATAATTATCATTTGATGATTTAAAAATGATGTTTAAGGACTAGATATCATTCTGGATATGAATAATATACAACAACCATGGCTTATGTAACAAAACATAAAAAGAAAATGAGTAAGTTAACTCCCGAAACGACGATAATTCTAAGATATTATTAACAAATCAATGTTGAAAGATCATATATGATATCATATTAATATATATGATTCTTGTATAATTTAATAACAACTATTTCACCATTATACAGGAGGTTAACCTACCCCAACCAAGGAAAAGTACAAGGTAAGGGTTTACATTACAACCTCTTCATTATCCAAGGTTGTTTATACGTAATAATCTACTGGGATCTCTTTATCATCCACATCCATGTTTCTTAATAATGTATTTCAAAACATTTTTATTATTTACAAGAATATGGGTTAAAGTCATTTATATCCTTGTTTGAATTTTTATAAGAGGAATCTTTCCGTCGTTTTCAAAACAAGGTCCTTTTTAACCTTTTCGACAGAATTAAGGTAAGAATGTTTTTTTTAACTTATACGGCGGGTGCGGCTATTTTCCGCCGTTATAAAATCTTCAAAGCTTCCCTTACAAGCTTATAAGAATTTTTTCAAAAAAAATGTTTTATTTTATATGGATCTTAAATTATTTCAAAATAAAAAGAGATATTTCTTTAAAAAGAATTTTGATTTCATCTATGTCAACATCCTTTGATGGAATTTAAGATTATTTGAAGTTGATTTATTATGATACAAAACTTCTATATTGTATTGAAGGTTTTGTGATATGTTTGACTGTGGATGTGCTATTTTTATACCATTCATAGTTTATGGTGAAAGTATTGACATTTCGTATGCTAGTTTTAATACGAATGTTTATGTTATGTTTAAACCTTTTCATATGGGAATGCATTGGACTTAATATGTGACGGGTGGAGCCCGCTATAGCTCCTCGATGCATCGGTAGGTCTCATGAGACAAACTAGTGTCTTGGCACAAGGCCTTGACAAAATCTTATTTTTAGTCTTGGCACGAGGCCTTGGCTATGTGGTTATGATAGTCTGGCATTATGCATTCCAACATTATGAAAGTGGTTATTGATTTTTGCATGTGAATATTCGATTAGTAGAATATCCATGTGAATAAATAAATGGAATTATTTCATTTTATTTATGCCATACCATGTTGAAAGTTCATATTTAAAAGGCTTTTGTTTTAGTTATACATTGCCTTAAATGTTTATTCTTATTTATGAAAGTTTCCGCTATAATGTTATCCTTACTGGGAATTTGAGCTCACCCCTTTTCTATGTTTTATTTTTCCCAGGAAGTGAAGAAGTAAATTATGAATGACCTGCAAGGATATTATGTGGGGATATGAGTGTGGATTATGGAGACATTATTTTATTGTAGTAGTTTTTCATTTTATGATGTAATGTAAAACTTATGAATATATATAGTGTTTCCAAGGCTACTAAACCAATCGGTCATTCGAGATTTGATCTTTCTTGTGATCATGCTAATGTTACGAAGTAATGCACCGACTCTGGGTAACTGGGGTCGGGGCGTTACAGTAACAATCCTTAGATGTCTCTTTATTCCATAGTACCATGAGATTACTTATACAACATTACACATTGATAAACATTTCATCATTCCACTACATTCTTAAACCATTGACCGAGCTTCAACAATTCTTTCATCTCACATATCATTTGTAGTCTCTTCATCATCATCAACATAAATACTACCCATACAACCATACTGATTCTCTTCATGAGACTTTCCCTTAGGGAATTGGTTTGGATAATGCCCGTACATTCCACATTTAAAACATTTAACCATTGTTGATGTCATAGCAATACCATTATCTTCATCCCTGGTGTTAACTGAACCTTTTCCTTTGCACTTACTGGCTTTGTGTCCTTCTTTTCCACACCCAAAGCATCTTCCAGTTCCTTTGAAACATTCTCCTTCATTCCTCTTCCCACATGATTTACATAGGGGAAATTGAACTTTCTTTCCGCTATGATCATCATGAAACTCCATCTTTCTCTTTTTAGCCGAGTAAGGAAACTTACCAAATTTTACTTTATTGATCATATTATGAGATTTCTGATTCGGCATAATAATGATGTTTGGACTTCCAAATCCCATTTCATTTGGTTGCTCATGAAGAATATCATTCCATTGTCCATCATATCCTCCATTATCGTGAATCATCTTGTTTCCAGCCATTTTCTAAAACCCAAAAAGAATAGTGTGAGAGGCAAAAATCATGCTAGGGAAAACAACATAATAAATAGGGAGTACCTTCAATATCTAACATCATAGGTTTAATTATATGATCGTTAACGTAGTTCTTGTACTATAACCAATATGTATACTTAACCTTAGGGACATCCCTAGACATACCGTAGAAATATCTCCAGGGATCTCACTAACGTTTTCGCATCCTAGTTTCCAAAGGATGACTAAACCTTTCCTCTGATACCAACTGTAGAGACCCGAATCTTGACGTACATGAACATTACATTAATTTCGCGGAATACTTACTACATAACAAAAGCACACACACACAAGGATCGTAATAGTTTAGTGTCTTTGGAAACTCGGAACGTAATCTTCTAATTGTGGTGAAAAATCTTCAATATCTACCATAAAGATCTTCCATTTTTTTTACCTAAAACCTTTCTTTATATCCTGGGGAAAAGAAAACATGAAAGGGTGAGCTCAAATGCTCAGTAAGGGTATACAAAAGAAAAATGAATCACATCATATTCATAAGAACATAACTTTTGGAAATCTTAACCTGCAAAAGAGTGCATAATTTCATAACATGGGATAAATCATAGTAGTGAAATGTAATCCCAATAATCATAACTTAAAACATGAAACTTTGTGGCATACACACATAATCATAGAGAATCATTTCTTGTTAGTCAAGACTAATTGGCAAGACTATCTTAGTGGACAAACTCCCTTTCTGAATCGAGTAACCCTCGTTTCAGTCCTGTTTCACTGAACCGGTATAACCTACCATTCCAAACATGTCTATCTCGTGAGATATAAAATCGTTACCCAATGCATTGGAGGGAGATATAGGTCCCACCCATCTTATAATGAATCCTTTCTTATGTGTTCCACATAATCATAAACCATACATCATAGCGTAACCCATGTAATAAAAATGGGATTCTTAAACAACATGACATCATAAAAAAATTCATATAAGATAAAGGAATTCATAAAAATATTTCCAGCACAACATAATCAAATCCATGTAATAATAGGGATAAAAGCAGAACCCTTTTATTATCTTAGATGGAAAATAATTTTGATAAAATACTTGAACATCATTCTTGAGGAAAATATCCTTTCTACTTCAAAAACATTTTTCTTTTCTTAACATGTCATAAAATTATAAACTAAAAGAAGTTGATCAAATATAGACTTGAAAACTTGTAAAGGAAGATTCTTGGAAATAATCTTTTAAAAATCCATTCATGCCGTATAAGTTAAAAAAACATTCTTCGTACTTTTGTCGGAAAAGTCAAAAAGTACCTCGTACGAAAAACGAAAAAATATTCCTTTCATATCCTTTACTAAAAACTCATCGAAGGGTAAAATTGGATTTAAACAATTTTAGGTGGATTTAAATAATATTACATATTGAGAAAACATGGACTTGGATGATAAAATACACCCCAGTAAATGCTAATGTATAAACAATCTCGGATAAAAATGAGATTGTGATATTTCCCTTACCTTAGGTCCGACTTGCTTTGTAAGTGTCCGAACCTCCTGTATAATGATTTAAATCATGTTATTGACATATTCAAGAATCATATTCATTGTTATTATATCATATATGGTCCACTTATGACTTTATATTACCCGTTCTTTCGTAAATTCATGTTAAAGTAGCGTTTTGGGTAGAATCGTCTCATTTGTCGTTCGTGTTTTTAACTTGTAATTATTCGTATGATTACTTAGATCATGATTAATTAATTCCAGAATATAAAACATGATATATATATATATATTCAGAATATAAATATATAATAAATCAGTAAATGGATTGAAATGCACCGTTCATGGAGACGGTAGTCCGTACGTACGCATGAACGATGTTTTCGTTTCCTTATTGAATTGAATGGAATTAAGTAGATGACATACATATAAATATAAATAATTCCAGTATCATTATTAGGTCATATATTTCATTAGTAATTATTATATATATACTTTATAATCATTCATGAATGGTTAATCATTGAGAATGAATCTCATCGCGTCGTGGAGACGGTAGTCCGTACGTACGCACGAGCGATGATATCGTTCCCATGGTCGTGGAATTGTGTTGAAGTGTATGTATACTATTTCAGTAACAATATAACTTTATAATAATCATATATAGTTACTCATTACACCATTATACCCATCCTTGTAAGGTTATGGTGGAAAATAGAGTACACCACGGCGTTGAGATGGTATTCCGTACGTACACACGCGCGGTGATATCATTTTCCGTAGGATGGATAGAAGGTGAATTAGGGTTGTATCATATTTATAATAACATATCAGTATGTAAGTATTACTGATGTTATTACATTATAATGAAACAACTAAAGAAGAATATGTTGAAGAAAAAAGAAATTGAAAAGATCGGTAATGGATATTACCTCTTCTTTGGAACGCCTCTTTGAATCCTCCACTTAGGGAAATAATATTGGTCTTTGAAGAAGACCAGAACCTCTAGGATTATTCTAGGGAAGTGGAGAAGAGATTTTGGCAGGGTTTGGCCGAGCTTTAGTGCTCAAATTGGTGTGAGGAGGAGGGGGAGGAGGTGTCCTTTTATAAGGGAGGAGAGGGGCACCTTAGGAATATCTCAAAATATTATTTTATATTAAAGTCAAAATCGGTTTATAATGGTTCCAAAGGGTCTTTTTTCGAAGATAAAGTGGGGAAGGGTCGAAATCATATCATCCAATAGGATTTAGACAAGTTTAGGGTATTATTTTAACCTTATCAATTAGATTTAACTCTAAGTTAAATAATTTAACTTTTACCGTGTCTTTTTGTTTTCTTTCACTATATGGTAAATACACTTACTATAACATGCCAAAAGAACCCCAAATTGTTTATTATTAATATATATATCCTTATCTAAGTCATTTGGCCGAACCATAGATTTTTAGGAATAAAATAACAATTAATAATATAATATTTCATTTAAAAACTATTTTGTGTCAATTTTGACACTATTTGATATATTATTTTTGTGAAAGTCAAAAAAGAATTATATGTTCGAACTAAGTTGATTAAATCAACACTAATATATCATAGTAACCTATAAAATTAGTGGAATTCATAAAAAGTCTCAAATTACATTCATTTGAGCATTTATAACATCAATTATGTTAATATTTCCTTAAAAAGGGTAATTACTGCATCATCGTTGTGTCATAAATAAATTAATTTATATAAAGTCTAAAAATTATAAATAAAATATCATTATGTACGAAATCTTTTTATATTTCTAATGAATATTTACAATCAAATATATCTTATGTATAACCCTATATTAAAAATGTTTAAGTAAATAAACTTTGATTTTAACTCTTTTAACTCCTCTTTGAATTAAATAATAATAAATGTCCTAATCTAATCCATGTGGGCCTAAATGATAATATTTTACACATAAGGTTGTTTTTGGTCGAGATACACTTGTACAATAGAATTAGGACATGTGTTAGGGTAATATTAATATCATTCTTACCCTTAATTACCCTATTTACTTTTAACCGTGGTAAATAAAAATAAAAGTTACTATTCACCAAAAATTACATTCATCTCATTGAACCACATTTTACTTACTGACATCAACCGTGTCTCTCGGATTTTTGAAATTCCATTCACAGAAGCGGTAAAATTCTGTTTTATGAAAAATTCAGTTTTTTTAACTACCACTTAGTAGTTTCACTATTCATAAAAAATTGATGTTTTTCAGAACAATGCCAAAATTTCATCCTAAGCTATATTTCACATTCCGAATTCAAAAATGAAGTCTATTTTACCAAATTCATAACATAGAAGTTGCATTAATTAATTTTATAATTAAATCCTGCTGTTAAAACAAATAGCGTGTTTTTAAGAAACGATATCTATCAAAAGATTGACACTTGATTATGTCTGGTTTAAATGTGAAATTACATCTAATGACCAACATTGTATTAAATTGTAAAAATATATTCTAAATATACTTTAAAACCACTAAAATTAATAATTTATCACTATTAATTATTTCGATTAAAAAAGTTGTTTTTAATTATAATTTAGTAATTTTCACTATTCATCAGAATATGAAAGTTATCCGAAAAGTAACAAAATTTCACCTTAGGCTAAATTCGATACTCCGAATCCAAAAATGAAGTCCATTTTGAGAGCTAAATTTTCTAAAATTTAAAAAGTGGTTATTACTATTCATAATGGCTAGTTTTAATAATATTTTAATAGCATATCGTTGTTTCATGAAACTCAGTATTACGTACTACACACGCTATCGAGGAAGGTTGCGATTACGTGTACTGAAAGGCAAGTCCAGGATGCGTGTTGTGCAAGATCCTTTTGGTGTAGCGTACAACACAAGATATTAATAAAATTAAAAAGAATATTTTTCGTAAAATCTCGGGCTGTTACACTGGCAATACAAACAATGGCCAGGCCCTCTACCATTCATGGATTGTTTTTGTTTATTCTTGGATAATGAACAATAATGAGACAAGGACAAACTGGGAACCACACAGGGATGGAAGCATCCCAGGTGGCCCGTAGGAACAGACAGTAGGGGAAATGGACCTCCAGAGCATCATCGGAGTCCCGCAGAAGTTTCATTGGTGTGGAGGCACCGACGATTGGATAAGGAAGTGGTCGGAGACTGACGACTGTGAAGAAGAGGTGACACACGAAGGAGCTGCAACAGACAAGGGAAGACGTCCGACACCAGCCCCATTGATGATGGCGGCGTGCCACGCCACCGTGCCACAAAGGAGTCTCGCGGCTCCAAGACCCGATGGAGGGAAGGGGCGATCGACCATCACCGATTACGTTGTCACCAGTCAGTGTGCCACAATAGTATGCCACGAAGGAATGCCACAACATCGAGCCATGGCAAAGGGTTGACCTGGGGCCCGTGGGTCTTGCCGGTGACCGTTCCGAGTGGACTGGCCAGGTGGTGTTGTTCCATCCAGCTCCGCCACAGTAAAAATCCAAACGGCTTGGCCATTTGGGAAGGGATGTGGACCCCCATGACTGGACAGCAGGTCGGGTGGTTCTGCCGCCCAGTAGGCAATGCCCTTCCAGGTGGGTCGGGCCTAACCCGTAGCCCAGTAGGCTGGACCAGGAACAACCGAACAACGTCGGACTAGACCTGAACCCTTTTCGGCCTAGTCACACATAAATGAGCGTACATACTAATATGAAAATTCATTTGATGAACTTTATGTGGCACCAATACCCATAATACGAGGCGGAAAATTTTTTATACTCTACATGTGTTTTGTAGAGATTTGGAGAACATCTGGGTTGGATCGACCTCAAATCCAATAGGGACCTCAACAATAAAATGCCTATAATTCACAGAATGGGTGTTCAGATGATGCACTTTATGTTTCGTTGGAACTCTTATAAAATGGAGGATCACTGGGTTACTTCTTCTGGGTACATTGTGATGGTTGAAATACGATAGATGGCTTGAGTACAAGATCCTCCAAGAATCAAGCGGTCTTTGCTCGGGATTCCAGTGGCTGGGAGAGACATGAAGTATGACTATAGACGATTTGTGGATCTACATAGAGATATCCTATCTGGATCAGCAACGAGCTATCCTATGTGGATCAACACCATGTGGTCCAGTGTGGATATGCACCATGCATTCTTTTGTGGATCATCATCGAGCGATCATGTGTGGATCATCACTGAGTGATCCTATGTGGATTAGCACCGAGCGATCCAGTGTGGGTCTGCACCTAGTGATCCTAGGTGGCTCAGTACTAAGCCATCCTATGTGGGTCGACAATAGATCCTTGTGACATAATAAGATGTTCATGATTTTTTACTAAATATTTGTACTTATGAACTTATGTTAAACCAGAAGTGAGATGTCTTTTTCATTGTGATTTGAAATTTATATCATTATTTGTTGTTTTTTGCTTTTTGGAATTCTGAGAAACCTTTAGGGGTCTTGGGATCCCTACTGTGTATTTTTATACTCATCCCAGTATAGGCTCTACCCACACATTGTTGTGTCTTTTTTAGGCCATGAGAAACATTGAATGATTCCCAAGGTGCCAGGACATGACAGTGTACTGAGGTGACCGATTGGCTTGGAGAGCCATAGTGAGAAGTTGTACCAACCGTTTATGTAGGATCCATGGTGGACGAGCCCAGGAGAAGTTTTATTCTCTTTTATTGTATTTCTATATCTGTTGGGCTTGTATTCGGGACCCGTAACTTCAATACTAACATTTACACTCTATAATGGTTTTTATTTGTGGTTGCTTCATTCTTTTTATGTTGTGTCTTTCATCTGTGCAGTGTTCCCTGTCTCTGTGGGTAAAGGTTTTGAGGAAATTCCTTCCGATTTTTGGGAAATTATTTAACGTTGGGAGTTGCTAAACCATTTCCTATGGAAGGTGGGAATGGGGTAGTCACAACATGAGCTCCACGGGATGGTCCATGACATGTATTTCCACGGATGACAACGTGGAAGACCCCAAGAATAAATCCTTAACTATGTAGAAATATAATCACCATGAGAGGTCAATTAGACATAATGTCGTGGGCCATTAGATCTAATCCGAGTGGGATCTTGTAAGAGTTGATGTCATAGATCCATGTGCTTGTACATTGATTACCTAGATATTTAATGTATTTAAATATTAATCATCTTATAACACATTGATAAATTTTTTCATTACTATGATGTAATAATGACCTTGATTATTTTTGGAATTGATTAGGTCTTGGCAGTTCCCCGCATTAATGAGAATTTGAAATGAAAAAAAATACACCTAAATATAGTAATATGGTTGGATGACATACTATGATGGGACACATAGCATGAAGAACATCAGGTGTGAGTACTTGTAACCATACGAGACATCCTCTCATGATGTTTTCCCTTTGTAATCTCCTATATAAGAGATTATGAAAACATACCCCTTCGTAAGAATTCCTCACGTTTTTTGTCATCAGATATTTCAATATGCGAGTGTTTGTAATGATACATAGACATTTTGATTATTTTTAATACATGTCACGACTCACACCCATTGATTTACTGACGAAAATCTTCACACATAAAGTTGGAGGGATGTATGGTCTGTTGGGTGCATCATGAGTGGAATTCTATTAATGTATAAGTCTTGGAAAGATTGTTCCAATCTATTTGTTGAATTTGATATATCATCCTTTTAATTGATATAGAAATGTTGTGAAAAATTCCACGGTCATGGTGTAACAACGTGTTTATATTAGGTAGTCAAATAACAATGTATCAAACAAAAAACTTGTCACAATATCATGAAACCTTATTGGTGAGATATTGTGACAAAGGGATTATATTACAAAATGAGTGTACATATATGTATGTCATTTTTCCACATTATGTTCATTCTCTTGGGTGCTTTGACCCGTTGTTAGACAGTACTCATGGAAATTATGAAATACCGTCTAATTCCAATGAGAAATAATCCTAGATAGTCACACACTATGTTAAAATGTATGCCTAAATTTAATAAATTAAATAAATATTTATTCACAATAATGTGGGGAAAATATTTTTATTTATTTTATAAAATATTTATTAAATATTTTTTTATAGTTTGTAAATAAAATATTTACTTACAAATGATTTCATAAATTAAATAAATATTTATCCACCAGAATGTGGGAAAAATATATTTATTTATTTTATTGATCATTTAATAAATATGTTTTTAATAGTTTGTAAATAAACGATTTTTAAGAGAATAAATTATTTATTTATTTATTCATGTGTTAAATAAATTGATGTATAGTTCATTAGGAACAAGGCTACTCTGGTAGAAATATAATTATTTGAAAGATTGTGATTTATTAGTTGAATAGTTGGCACAAATTAAAATATTAATTACAATGTTATTATTTTTTAAGTCGGGATTTTATTTGTTCCATTTTTCGCAAGTTGGGACACCATAAATAATGACATGGTATTATTTTTAATATCATGGGTTTTACCTATGTTTCTGAATGTATTTAATTTCTTGTATGTAATTAAATATTTTAACTTATGCCCCATGTCAATAAATAGACATGTACAACTCTTATGTTGTGTATCGAACCGCACACCCAGTGAATTTCATATTATTTGGATAAAAAAATTCTCTCTCAAATCCTCATCCCATCCCTCTCAAGATTGAGAGATGTACTTTAAGGCTAATGAATAGTCAGTCAAGAACGATCGACACAAGACACTTGCTTCCTCGCGCTACCACTAGGAGGCCGAGCAGTGACGATCAGAGGCCATCGGAGCACATGTAGATCATCGCTATAGGAATTCTAGTATTGATCCTTGAAATTGGGAGAAGATTATTTGGAATGGTCATTCAAAATGATCAACATCATAAATGAAGAATATCTCAAAGATCCATGTATTCTTCTCATTATGAAATTAATTAATTTAATTATAGATATGATATGAAATATCCGCTTTAAATGCTCTTAGCCTCTTCATTCATTATCTAAATCTTTGATTCTATTACGTGGAGGCTGGTGTTCATCATCGTGTTGATTTCATAACAATCATTGATCACACTAGAAATCGATGATGGGTGCATTCATAATCACGCTTCCATTATTCCTGGAACCTTCACCATTTATATCCTTTATACAGACAGTCCCTTCCGCGACCTGTCAAGTTGACCATTCCACAACACCTACATTTCTAGACATGGGAAGAGGGATTTGTCTGTAAACTCCCATTCTCAGGAAACCTGCCTTGGTGCCCCATCAATAATGCCCACCAACACCAGCACATTTTCTCAGAAAATATGCCACTACACCCCATTAAAAATTCCTACCATCAACACTTCCCTCCTTCACTTCCCTTTCTAAAACGATCTAGCATGATTCCCCATCAATAATTCATACCACCTCCACATCCCTTTTTGAGATGATTTTCCATGACGCCCCTTCGACAACACGTACTGGGTGAGATGGGGGATGATGGGTATGGTAGCTACCTCCGTTGTAAATAACCACAAAAGAAGAAACCTATTCAGATGAATTTGTTTGGAAATGACACTTTCGACCACAACCAATCATTCACCAATTTTGAGTATGAAGCACATTAAAACTATATTTTTAATAGGCTGAGTCCAAAAGTGAACTAATTGATGAAGTATCTAACATTAAGGGGAAGAGTGCCAAATCACCCTCTCTCCCAAAAAAACCACCAAACAGACAACATCAGATGTTGAGCTATGTAATATGAAGAACATACAGCAGAAATTAATGCATTTTTTTCAAAAAGTAATTAATTTATTTACTTATAGTCATATGTTATATTTAAATATAAAGTTCTAATTCATTGAATTATAAATTCTATGATTATTGATAATTCTCAATTCATTTAATCAATCCAATAAATTTAATATTTAACCCATTAGAAATTCCTTATTTTTTATATTCATGTTGCACTACATTATATTATTAAACATTCAAATCTGCTGCAAAAATAATAACAAGCAATAGGGTTCCCTTTCTCTAATATTTTTTCTATCACTGATTAAAGCCCTATAATATATGGTTTATATAACATTTAATAATATATGTATATGCCTTTGTTTCTATGTGTTTGTATTGTGTGTTTATGTATGTGTTGTTTTTGTTTGAAAGTTTCGTGTTGTGTTGTGTGTGTATGGGTTTATGTATGTTTATGGTTCGTATGTGTGTGTATGTATATGAGTATAAGAGTGTACGTAATTGTATGTGTATGTTATACTTATGTGTATGTCTACACGGATGTTTATGTATATAAAAATATGTATGTATATGTGTGCGAATGTGTGCATATGTGAATGTATGACGTCAAATTTACATATATCGGTATGTGAAAGCGTATGTGTATATGAGTATGTTAATGTTGTATGTGTGTATATAGTCATATGTATAGAAGTTTATGTATGTGAACACACATGTATATAATCATATGGATGTGTATGTATATGAAAATTTCTAGTGTATTTGTGTGAATATTAATTTTCCTGTGTATATACATGTGTGTGTGTTTGTGTTTGTGAATTTTTCTATGTTGTATGTGTATTTATATATGTGAATTTATAGATATGTATGAATTTTTATGCATGGTTATGTAACTGTATGTTTGTGTATGTGAACATACATGTATGTGTATGTTTATAGGCCTATTCCTATATTTATGTGTATGTGTATGTGTTTTCAAATATGTGTATGGTTATATTGTGTATGCATGCATATATGAATGTCTATACGTTTGTATGTGTGTATATTTGTGTCTATTTAATGATTAAATAATATTCAATTATTTTTAATATCTCTTGATTTTTTTTATTTTCAATAAATTATTCATTTTTATTATAAAATCATTTAATAATTTTTAAATATATCCAATTTTTTTTTATTTATACTTTATTATATATGTATATATTTAATTAAATAATAATAAATTACAATTTCTGGAAAATTATATTGGTTAATAGGGTATTATATTTTCTATATAAAATTAATAAAGTGCATAAATCATAATTAGTAACAATAATAATATATATTTATTTAATTTTATTCATTTTTATATAATTGAAATTCATGTAATTAATGTTATGAATTATTTTTAATATTCTATGTTATTTTTTTCCATTTTATTCATTCATTTTTAATATTATTTCATTAATTTTTTATGTAATATATTTAATAATTATCATTAATTTTTAAATTTAATATGTTTTTAAAATTTTAATATAATTATTTAATAAGATTCAATATTTACAATTTGATTGTAAATTGTAGGATTAATATTAATTCATTTTTATTTATTATGTTTTTATATTTTTAATATATTTGAAATCAATATAAATGATTCCTATAAGACCATCTCCAACACACACCATTTTCCCTAAAATTTAACAACTTCGTACGCCTTCCTTAACATCATGTTTCTGGTTATGTAAACACATAAAAATGATGGGCATGTTCTTTGCAATGACTTGTAATGAAGAATGTGGTTACTAAATGTTGTGGTTTGTAGTCTTGATAGTGCCTGCCTTCGATAGATGGTGAATATTGGATGCAGGTGTTGGTGTAGTGATCACTACTTGTCTAAAGCGGCATGTTTCAGGGGCAGTGGCCAATGCATGGAACAATGGAATTGGGTTTGAAGGATGGGAGAAAAATCTTCATTACTAATGTTGGTGGAATTACATTCCGGTGGCGCCAAGAGCGATGACTACGACATTCCATTGAGGATGACAGCTTCACATGGTGACAATTTCATCATTGGATGAGTAAAGTTATATCTTTGGATGAAAAAATCGACATGTTTTTGAAACTCGACATGTTGATGTGATTCTATGATTCGTTGACAGCTGATTGATATCAGAAAACATGGAGTTGATTTTGAGGGTGGTGGTTGTACTATAATCTATGATAATATTCCATGACGTTCTGTGAGATAACGAAATTGAAAGGCATGGTTAGGGCTTGAAAATTGTTGGTTTTAAGGGAGTCCCAACCTATTGTGATGAATCCGATAGTGGTGCACAAAAATTTAGGTGCCCATGGTCCATGGTGGTCTAAATATATGTTATAAGGGTAATAGGGTCAATATCAATAAAAATAGAGGTCTATAGGCATATTTAATATAGCTTTCATATCCATAGGGTGGCCTGGAATAGAAATTGGCTACTGTGTGAGGTGTGTGTGTTTTGGTGTATTATTTTCTTCATGTAAATTATATATAAATAATTTATGAATTCATTGTTATTCATTTATTATTTTTATGTCATTATTATTTATTATGAATGAAAAGTCCACTTTCTAACAAGTTAGAGGAAGATCCATTACATAGACCATGTGACCATGGCCAAGTGTCTCAAAAAAGTGCCATGAAGTCTCGTTGTAGCCTCGTGCCTACAACTTCCTGTCTGCATCTCCGGTATAGGTCATGCCTGCATCCCCACATTCCGGCATCATACCCATCTCACATAATTCCTGAGTCACCACATGGGATATAAATCCCCCAAGGGGATTGACAGGATTCGAACCCTGGTTATTATGTTTATGTAATTGATATAATTATTATTACAGATTCCCTTCTGAATTTTTCATTATGGTTTTTAATATTATTTTATACATAACTATTTTTTATGTTTTAATTTTATAAAAATGTTGTTTATTTATATGAATATTGATTATTAAATTTCATTTATTATTGTGTAATTCCCTTAAAGTGTATAATATTTATATATTTAATATATTTAAATTCACATTATACGATTATCAACATTTTTTAGATGTTTACAATTAATTAAAAAATTCCTTGAAATTTAACATAACTATTTACTAAGTTTTAATATTAATGACATATTTTTAATTTATATTATAAATTCACATTCAATTTATTTTATTAAGTTGTAATTTTTTTAAAAGATTGCAATCAATATAATTATTTAATTTAAATGATTTTTCAATATTTTCAACAACTATTTTTAAGTGTTCACAATTCATGTTATTATGCACTCAAATTCGTTTTTTATATCTTTACTATTTTTAATATTTTCACTATGTATTCATCTTAATATTAATATATATTCATATTTTATATTTATAAAATTATTTTTATAATTAATAAAACATAACATTTGTTTTTATATTTTTTGTGCCTATTGATATCTGATTATTCAATTTCACTATAATTTTTTAAACCATGGATTTAATATTGTATATTCATTAATAAGAATAAATATTTGAATTTTTGTATGAATTAATTCAGTTTTAATATATGTTAAATAAATATAATTTTATTTTCTTATATTCTTCTTTATCAGCTATAAAATAAACAAGTCCTCATAAAACCAATATATATCATCAATATAATATTAGTGCTAATAAATGTATATTTTATCTCCCATAATCTGAGCACTGATATATATACGTTTTATCATCACCAAATTTAGAATTGACAAAACCTACCTTTTTTAGTGGTTATTATTTTCACCCCTATAACACTCATATTTATCAATAGTTTCTGGAAATCACTGATAAACCATTTTTTTCATATAAATTCCGCACTTAGGGTCTTGTTTCATTTCCCCGTTCAGGATCTCTCATAGATGAAAACCTCTTTCGCTGCCCCCCCCCCCTCGATCTTCAAGAAAAAATCAGACCCCTCATCACCTATTGTATGTGAGTTAATCTCTTGAAACTAAATGTACTTTTTATTTATGATTCATCACAGAATAAATTGGCCTTAGTGAGAAGTTAAGGCTTACTAAATTCATTACCCCATGATTTATATGTGTTTCATAAAGTTAATATATTTTGAAACCTTTTTGAAATATGATTTACTCTTCTGCAATTATTGTTGAATGTTGTCATAATAAACCCTGTATGATTCACTTGAATATTATAATAAATACCAATCAATAAAATATTACCCTGTAAGTATTATTCAATAATACATAATAATTTTCATTCTACTATAATAAATAATTTACATTTCATTATAATTTTTAGAGACTGGAAATTCAAAATTGTGTTTATATAATTTTTTATTAAGATAAACACGGTATTATAATATTGTTATTAAACTGATGCATCTTTGAAAAAAATTCTTGAGAATCCATGAATATCAATTTAAATGACCCTCTAACTCAATTCTTCTCCCAAAAAAGGGTTTCAGATATGGGGACCCACATTCCCCTTTCTGTTGTGGCCAGATGGATGGTGTTTTTCATAATTTAATATTTGTGGAATCTATAGAAAACATATTTCATGGGGGGTAGGTTTACAGATGATATCCACCAAATTCCCATCTATTCTATTCCAATGGTATATAACATTTTCTTATGGGGAACTAATTAATAATGCAAATCTATTTTTTAATATATCCAAAAAATATTGGAAACCATCCATACAATCTGGTAATTATTACAAATTATATATTTCAATCAGCTGGGGTGAGACTGATTGTAGAAAGGTTGATCATATATGGTTCTCAATAATTTATGGGGTTGATAAAATAAATAAATAAATTTGGATCACTATGATTTTATGTCAAACTAAAAAAAATTTCTCTCGAGCATCATGGAAAAGTTAGACAAAAATTTTAGGGATGGTATTTTAAGAAGGTATCTAATGTAGAGAAGGATGAACATATAAATTTTTTTATCTGAAATTTTTCGAATTAATAAGATGTATTTATTTAATATACCTTAATTATTGTTTGATCAATGTCAATTTCACCTTTCCATGTTCATGTGGGCTATGAATGATGGAGAAAAGGACATTTTATGGCATGGGATAATTTATGCCTCATTAAAACATGTTGTGGTATAGAATATCAGTAAATATGCCTGATTAAGATTGATTTGTTAGACAATAATTGATCGAACCTGATTCAAAAACTTTGTTTCCTATCTAATCAGAACATTACATCGAAATATTACACCCATATGATCTTTTGTGATGTAGCCATTTTCCCCTGACCGAGATTTTTTTGTAGATTCCTCTGGGGATCGGGTGAGCTTCTTAAAAAGGGACTCCTTTGGAGGGCAATAGATGGAGACAATGTCATGATCTAGAGGTTCCCATGGTTTTATTTAAATTTGGGATGATGTAAATTCCCTGGATTTTTCATATTGGGAGGATTACACTATTTTATCATGTTTTAATGATGATAATAATTGACGGTTCTTGGATAAACTGGATGTATGGTTCAAAGAGATGGATTGGAGGGATATTCACTGAATTTCATGCATTATAGATATATATCAGGAAAACTGTGTTTGATTAATTAATGTTTGGCATTATATATGGTGAATAATACATATACGTAGGCCCAAAAAATACAGATAATAGAAAATGAATATTTATGTAAATGCATATGGACCATGGGAGTCTCATACAAGATCTAAACATTCTTATTGTACTAGTTCTGGTAATAATCCATTTAAAGTATATCCTAATGGTACAACATATTAAATTTTATTATTTGATACCCTTCCTCTTTAGTGAAGTTGAAACTCATATACCAAAAATGTCTGAAGGTTTCTTCCCAACTACGCTTCTACTGTGCCCATAACCATCATGTGGTATCATAGGGGATATATCATAGTCTATAATTATTTTTAAAATTTCGTGGATGATTTATAAATTTAAAAATTTATTTGTTTCAATTCATGTTAATCGTTCTTCAAATATGATTCTCGATATCCATTCCTCCTCTTTAGTTTCTCATTCACCTTACAGAGACAATATTTTGATTTAACTATGAATAAAAATTGATTGAGATTCTAATTTAGAGGTTCCAAAGGATCCTGGACATACAAAATAATAACTTACGAGATGTATTCATCAATACATGTCATGTAGGAAGGGATCAACGCACTGGGTATTGTCCTCCAAACAAAGCTATGTCATTCGAGTTTTTCTAAATCATAATGGCTCTATGAGATGACCAGGAAGAGGTGGCACATGGTTACTATATTACACGCCATGTGGACGACAGGACAAAAGGGTTAGTCCCCTTAGGATGGGATGGGACTGTGTACCATGTACATGGATTTCCCGGATGGAGATCGTGTAATGATGAACTACACAGTGTGTGGCCTACTAGACACGCCTTTTACTCCAATGATTTCTGAAGTACACTGACATGCCATTTCTCAGGGCATGTACTTCAGATGGATGGGGAGAAACATACATGCCATGTAGTTGGATCTACACTCAGTGTACTCATCCAAATAATGAATATTTATTAATATTTATTATCATATTATACAACCTCTAGAGATGTGTACCATCGTGTAGGCATAAAGCTAAGGAACAACTTGTGATAATTGTTTTAGATATATGTGTAGAATTTAAATTTTGTGTAATGTTCATTTCTACTCGTTTTGTATTTATGAATAGGAATTCCCTAGGTTTCCTCAAAGGTTCAAGATACGTAGAAAGATTATTTTAAATGAATTTAAATTTTTATAAAAATTATTATGTATGAGAATCTCTAATAAATTCCTAAAAGGGATTAAGATAAAAGGATTGATTAATTAAAGATGATAATTAATTTATTCAAGAATGATTTATCTTAAACAATAATGATTAATGAATTTAATGTAGGTTTTATTTATCCATAAATATCATTACATTAATTGATGAAAATGAGCTAGACCATTACCTTTTTATGTGGATGGATTTGTTTAATTAATTTATTTAAATTAGATTTTCTTCCCTGTGAGCCTTATTGTCATTAATATTTAGTGAATTTGTGACCAAGGATTATTTTTTTAAAACCCAAATTTGACTCCTCAACTGCATGTGAGTTGAGAAAAAACATGTAATGGATGGAACACCCATGATAGTTGAGGCGGTTCAAGATGGAGCTGATACAAAACCAATCCCAGGAGATACAGAGTTGTGTAAGTGGAAATTTGTAATGAAGAACCCAAAAGGAATAAGATTTTTCTCTCATATATTAGGCTTAGTTTATCAGATTCTATATAAACTATCAATTAGAAAAAATCATGATCATTCTCTTTATTTTAATTCTCTCGGTTTCAGGTTTTATCATTGTGGATTTGTTGTCACAATCACATAATTAATGAATTAATTAAGAATGAAGGATAGAACTAAATTAAACCAGGAATATTCATAAATATTATCAATACATTGTTATTCACTTATGTATGTACCTCTTAATATTAACAATCGTATGATATTGATAATAATAAATTCACACATAATAAATAAAAATCAATTCAATAAATTATAAAGTCAAATGAAGCCTTTCATTGCATGATAAAGTGAAAAAATCAATAAAACTAGCTGTTTGAAAACTCATATTAGAGATACATACATTTATACAAGATGCCCTCATGAAATTTATGTGGTTAAATAGACCATATTAAATTAATAGGAGTTTTCCTTTCAAGACATGGGGTAATATTGGAGGATAAATTTGAGAAAATGCAAACTCATGATTTGTAGATTGGGGTGTCCACTCTATAGATCAAGGAGCTTCAAGCCCGCAGTTGGCAAATAAATTCCTACATAAACACCTTATAATATCTTGTCCAACCCTTTCTGGGTTTATGTGAAGGGTAATATATATCCTTTCCACTCTAATTTCATGGAATCAATACATTATGAGTTCTGTGGTGAGGGCCATCAGGACTTGATAAAATAATTGGGGACATACTAAATATTAATTATTATAATAAAATGAAATAAATAATGTATTAATGATCATATCTCTTAATTTTAGAATATAAATAAAAATATTTTATACCACACTATCCATGTGATAAATTATGCATAAATAAAACATCCTCATTTGTAGTAACTTCCATGAATTGTTTTAACGCCTTCTAGTTATCCTACGCCATGAATGGATGATATACATGTTGGAGTCTGCATTACCTAACCCTACATCCAACGAGGCGAGCAATGATGATTTCCTGTTATATGTGAATCATATGAAAAACAATGTCTTTGTTCCATGTATGATGCTACCATCAATAACTAGTGAGCACATGATGTCTCATGAAAATATGGATAATTATAGCTTTCCCAAGAACCTCTATGGTATTTACTAGGAGATAGAAATATATTCATGTTTTTTAGATATATATGGCACTCATTCAGGGTAATATTGGATAAGTATCCATAACTGGGCCTCATGTAGTCATGTTAATTGGTTACATTCAACGCCTCAATGTTCAAAGGTTTATACTCTATGAAGAATTGGGAACCGATTTCAATCTCACATCACTAGCTCAATGTTTATCTAAATTGGATTTCAATTTCAATGTGAACAACATTGAGTAGTCTCTATCTGATCTTCTTATCCTTATTATCCTTTTCTACAATGATATAAAGTGTGAAAAGCCTTCTGTCTTTATAGTGAATAAGAGGAAAGGTAAGACTAAAAGATTTAAGCACAAATCTTCTTCTTGTCCGTCCAATAAATGGATGATCAAAGGAGAGGAAAGGGAAGATGATGCTATTTTTTTCTCATTTGGAATGAAGGGCCACTAGACGAAGAACTGCACCCAGCCTAAGAAGCAAGGGAAAGATTCAGGTGCATTTGTTATTGAAGGAGATCTATCTGTTTCTACAAATTGGGTATCACATATAGCATGGTGTGCTCGAATATGTTTCCAAATACAGGAAACAATTATATATAGGAATATTGGGTAAGGGTAAGTAGATCATCGAGCATCCAACGGAGCCATACGTTCGGTTGTAAAGGTCGGGGACTACCACCTCACATTTCAAATTAGGTTGATCAGGGTGTTAATGTGTTCTATTTTGTGATGTATTTTACTAAATACTTTATTTTGTTATCCCAATTAGATATCGATCAGTTTGTTTTCATGTTTGTAAATGAATGTTTTTTCTTTTACAAACATCAAATTTGTTTTGTAGGGCACATTTATACAACAGTTTTTTGTGTTGGATTACACAAACCGACTAATGGATATTGATAAAAAATATTCTTCATATGACTCATAAAACACAATAATTTTCATAACCAACTAGGTTATGTAAATGAGAAATTCATGACCATGTTACATCAATATGGATTTTTAGATTCATTTGAACTAAAACCACTTGTGGTCTTCCATGCATGCTTACAAGGAAAAAACAACCAAAGCCCCATTTATGGGGAAAGGTTAAAAGACTAAATAACTTCTTGAATTTCTTCATATAGATGTATGTGGACCATTTCCAGTGGAATCGAGGGGAGGGTACTCATACTTCCTAACTTTAACTGATAATGTTAATAGATATGGATGTATCTACATAATGAGGTATAAGTCATAATCTTTTGATAAGTTTAATAAATAAAACAATGATGTTGTGTACCATCTTCATAAAAAGATTAATAAACTCCCCTCATACTTAGGTGGATTATATATTAACCCAGACTTCATTGATAACTTACTATTGTTTGGGATCCTATCCCTACTCACTCCTCCATACATGCCCTATTGGAATGGCATGAGAGAAAGGAGAAACTGCACCCTACTGGACATGTTGATATCAATGATGATTCATTCGAGTCTTCCATTATCCTTTTGGTGATATGCGTTACAAACAGGGGAACTCATACTAAATCATTTACCAACTAAATCGATAAACTATATTCCAAACAAGTTCAAGAGTGGCATGATATCTATATTAATGCGTTTACATGTGTTGGGAAGTGATGATTTAGTTAAGGAAACATTATGTAAGAAATATGCACCCTGAGGCACAAAGAGTATCTTTATAGGATACCATAAGGAAAAAAGGGGATATTACCTATACAACACATTAGAAAAAAATGTTATAATGGAAATACATTCCATATCCCATGATTGGGAAGACATATCCAAAAGCGATAGTGGGAGTGAGATAGACTTCGACGATGTATAGGCTCATGGAATATAAGAGTTGGTACATGAACAAATTCCACAAATCCTGATGGAGTAATGAAATATAACAGAGACACAAGAGCTGCATAACAGTACAAGAGAGGATAGAGAACCGAAAAGGTACATTTTTCTAGTTATAGTGGATGATGACTCATTATTAGTTGATAATTAGGGTCCTCTAATGTAAAAAGAAGCAGTTAGCGGCACAAATGATGCAAAGTTGCAAGAAACCTTGAATTTTGATATGGATTGCATGTACCAATACCATTTATGGATTTTGGTAGATCCTCCAGTTGATGTAAATCCTATAGGTTGGAAATCAGTAATCAAGATAAAACTATACATGGACAGACAATTCAGTACATATAAATCATGAATCTTTACAAAAGGGTTCAAACAACATAATGGCATTTACTACTATGAAAACTTTTGACCAGTTGCAATGTTGTAATGAATCTGAATTATATTATCCATTACCTCTTAACATGAATATGATATTTTGAAAATGGATGTCAAAATATCCTTCCTTATTGGGAACCATCCTGGAGATGTCTACATGACACAAACATAAGGGTTTATGACTCCAATGGTTTCCAATAAGGTATGATAGTGGCAGAAATCCATTTATGGATTAATGGAAGGTTCCAGGTCCTGGAATTTTTTTTTGATAAATCCATAATGAAATTTGGCTTTATCAAGAATGAATATGATCCGTGTGTCTTCAAACGGTTTAGTGGAAGTGCAGTCATTTTTCTAATAGTATATTTTGATGACATATTACTTATTGGAAACGAGATATCAGTCTTACAATCTTTCAAGGCATGGATGAATCAATTCTTCTCCATGAAGGTCATGGGTGAGGCAACATATATTATTGGTATCAAGATCCATCATGATAGATCCAAGAGATTTTTTGGCATAAGTCAAAGTACATACATTGATAAGATACTGAAGTGATTCAGTATGGAATAATCAAAGAGAGGACTGTTTCCAAAATCTCATGTTATTCATCTTTCCAAGAAAATGTGTTCTTAGACACATTATGAAAGAAATATAATGGCACACACTCCATACATATCATCCATTGGGATATTCATGTATTCCATGTAACGTACTAGGCTGGATGTTTCCTATGCATTGAGTGTGGTAGGAAGACATCAAGCTGACCCAGGTGACCGCCAATGGATACAAGTCATGACTATCTTAATGTATTTGACATGTACCAAGGGTATGTTCTTGGTTAATGGAGGTGATGGGAAAATATTAATCAGAAGATATGAAAATTATAGTTTCCAGACTGATGAAGATGTCATGTAGATGCAAACATGATATATCATCACATTAGTAAGAGGTGTAGGGAGCTCGTAGAGCTCAATGAAGAGTGTGGTAACAGATTCTATAATAGATTCTCAGTAAATTGTAGCTTTAGAGATAGGTAAAGTAGTTTCGATGTGAATCTTCATCCAGTAGATGGATTTGATAAGTAGCAGTAAAGATCTCATCACACATTTTCTCAGAGATGTGATGTAGCATTGAGGAGTATTTCCATATAAGACAATGTGTTGAACCCCTTGACGAAAGCTTTGACATAGCATATAACTGATCACCATGTGAGTTTTAGTGAACTAAAAGTCTTAAGAAGTTGGATCAAGTCCAAGTGGGATTTTTTCAGTGTTGGGGTCCTAGAACAAACTGGATTTACTTTGATTATATGATAATTTAATGTATTGGAATACTAAACAACTTATTACATATTGGTCATTGTTCTTCATGACGATTATGTAATAATGTCCTAGAGTATTTGTTTCCTTGATAATGACATTGCAGTTCCCCTCTTTGATATTAACAATGAAATGATATAAAAATAATCTTATATATAGTTCTACAGTGGGATGACATTCTATGATGCTACACATAACATGCAGACCATTAGATGTGAGTACTCATAAGAAGTCATGAAATCCACTCACAAAGTTGGCACTGGGTAATCTTCTAGATAAGATATTTGGAGAACATACCTTCCAGTAAGAATTCTGAATGTTTTTTGTCATTGTGTATTTTTTATCTGTAATGCGTGTAATGATACAATAACTTTAATATTATCATTAATATGTGTCACGAGTCATGGACTTTGATTTACTAAAAAAATTGTCACACAGACAGTTGGTGGGAAGTAGGATACATTGGGTGCATAACGAGTGGCATGTTATTAATGGATTAGTCAAGGAAGGATTTGTCCCTTCCATTTATGTATTTTGATATATCCTTCATCGATTTATCCATTAATAACATGCCCCTCATGACGCACCCAACGTACTATACTTCCCACCATCAATCTGTGTGATAGTTTTTGTCCGTAAATAAAAGTTCATGAGAAATGACACATATTTATGATAATATAAAAGTATAATGATCATTACACACACTCACCAGTAGAAATATCAATTTAACCCATAACTTGTAGAATTCCTACTGGTAGGGTTTTTCTCATAATCTCTTACCTGGGTGATTACCAAGTGAAAACTGCATGAGAAGAAGTCTCATCTGCTTACGAGTACTCACACCCAACATTCTGCAAGATATTTTTCCCATAATAGAATGTAATTCAACTATAGAACTATATTAATATATATTTTTATAGAATTTCAAGGTTCAAATCATAGCGGGGAACTTCCATGACCTTATCAATGTATCAAATACTCTAGGACATCATTACATAATAGTCATTCATAACAACGAACAATATGTAATAAGATGATTAATATTTAAATACATTAAATCTACATATAATCAATGTTACAACCACATGGTTATATGACACCATAACATAAAATGTTTTACTACCAATGGTCCTGGAATGTATAACCTGTATAGAACCCAAATGCAGATATGATTGTTAGATGGAGAAAGGATTTGTGTCTCTACTCTCAATGATGACTTCTTCCATCCAAAAAGATATATTATAACCCCTTTCTACCATATCAGGGTTTAGATGGGTGAAAATAAATGACCTAGTATTTAACATGTCTTCCAATGATGAATCCCTTTGGATCAATAGTACTTTATCTTATAAATAGATTTAGATGTGTAATGATATTTTTCATGATAACCCCTTTCTGTCTTCTCACTTCAAAAAGTTGACACCCCCACCATCCAATCTGTTTAATATTAATGTGGATGTGGATATCTATAAAAGTGGTTATATTGTAATGGGCCTTTTGATATATTATTATCTATGGTTCATTATCAAAACATGAAATATTATAGTCAAATATTTTTTGTATCCACCAGTGGCTAAAGCCCAAGCATTATTCACAAGATTGAACTTCTCCCTTAAGAGAGGATTTAAAATATTCATCCTCGAATCAGTAGGTATTTTTATTATTACTAGTATTGATTAATTATAGTGTGTTCTAAAGTCATTGAACTTATTGGTAATGAAGGATAGATCCATTTTCAACACTACGAGAATCTAGACCTATACCACTAGTTTTGGAGGAACTGTTGGATTAGAAACCCTAAGATGAACATATAACAATGGTTTTATAGAATTCATTGGCATTTATTCATTAAAATTATATTATAACAATGGGTTTTTTCAGAAACATATGTATATTTGATGGAAATACTAATAGTTTAGATAAATATTTTATTATATCATACATTTAATGATATTATAATAATGATTTTTCCTAAAGAACACTTAATGTTAAAAAAATAAAAAGTCATCTATCAACTGTTTGGAAAAACATTTTTATTGAACTATACCGTTGGTTTTCCAAACTTTTTTAAAGGTATTCATATTTTTAATGAAATATTTTATCAAAATCATTGAATACATTAAAAAATACTTGTATATATAAATTTACCTATTAATAATATTATGATTTCGGAAAATTTTTTAGCTTAGTAATTACGTGATTGATATATAAATCGAAAGAGCGGGGATCATAACCCAGAAGGGGATTTTTTGAATTACATATATCAATGGTTTAAAAAAACATTGTATTGGTCTTTCATATTACTTATACCATTATTTTGTAAACTGTTGGTATGTCCCAACAATTCCAAAAATTTCCCATAAGCATTTTTATTGGTCTATACCGATTAATGAAAAGCCAATGGTCACCCAAATCATTTGTATAAACTATACGTTCATTTTTGGGGCCTATAGAAATGGTTAAAAAAATTGTTATAGGATTTTTAGAAATAAACCATTCTATTATTTTCATGTCTAATATCATTTATTATAAGAGATGTAAATAGGGTGGATCATTTTATTAACTCTTCTAGTCTATCATATGAGCCTTCTGTTTTGTAGGAGGACATACCTCCTTGATTGATATCACCTATAATTATTTATCAATGTTCCATTATTAACATTCCATTTTTCTTAATAAAATGTTCATTAACATGAAAAGAATTATGAACATACCAGTTCAACATAATAAATAATGTCCCATCCTTCTAAAATGAATGTGTCCAAATGATGATGAGTTGTAGTATAAATTAAAATTTTGGGATTATCATAAACTAATTTCCTTTACCTCAATGGATGGGGTTTGTAAATTTTCACAAAAAGTAATTGATTCCCCTTGTGTACACCATTGAGGATTAATTACACTATCATCCCATACTCAACTACAATAATTAACTGGGTATTTATTTTTTATGTGTTATTTCTCTTATCCCCAATGAATTTATTCTCATCACAATGGTACATTTTATGTCAACATTTTGACAATTTTATTTCTGTTACCTTCAAGAGTCGCATAAAATAAAAGTCTCTCAAGGATATGTGAATGGTCCCAAAAAACTTTTTAATAATTTGTTAACAGATCAAATTTAGATTTTATGTATCCTATAATTGAAGCACCATAAGTTTTTCCATGTAGCAAGTTAAGAAATGTATGAACATAAAATCTTACATATTCCTTTACTACATCCAAAACATTCTATAAAATTGTCCTTGATCTATTTG
Source organism: Viscum album (assembly GCA_963277665.1). Classification (NCBI taxonomy): domain Eukaryota; kingdom Viridiplantae; phylum Streptophyta; class Magnoliopsida; order Santalales; family Viscaceae; genus Viscum; species Viscum album. Next base: position 696,489,103 of record OY728152.1, read on the forward strand.
TTTTTCAATATATGAAAATTCATTCAAATTATATGTAACATTATAGATATCAGACATTTTCTTTTTTAATGATTTCTATCACTAAAAAACAGAATATATCAATTTAAAAATGAGAGAGAAAACAATGAAAAAAAATGAATACAGCTAGTGACTGGGAAAACATTCTATTTTATGGATAATCTAATATGATTATATTTTTGAACATTGATAATGCCAATATTGAAGATATGATTATAGGTGTGATGATGGATAATTTTAATAGGGGGAATATAATAATAAAATTGATGATTAATGTCACGATCACCAATAAATATTTTATCTGTATATGGGTTGTTCAAAGAAACAAATATATTCTAGTTTTACTAAATACAGATCAATTTAAACAATATTGAAACAATAGAGTCTATAATTTGGAAATATATGGATTGACACCAGCTATACTGAACTGCTTTCTCTAGTGAATGATAAGATCATAAAAAATAATAAAATTCCTACAAAAATATATTTCACTAAACAAATTCAACATTCAATGGGTATGATATATGATATAATACTTTCCCTTTTAAATGATTTTATTCTCTTTTGAAAATACGATGAATCACCAAAAAATCCCAATGAATGGATCATGACAACAAAAAAAATAATGAATCAATTAGGTTGAATGTATTTTGGTAATTTTCAATCAATAAATTATTTATGAAACAATATAAAAGTGAGTATACTGGAATAACATTTATGTGGAAACTATATAAAATATATAAATAGATGAGAAATTTCACCCAGTATACTCTCTTAACTAATATAAAATTTATAAAGTGTATCCTATATTGGGAAATGTGTCATGAAAACATCATCTAATTCTGTATAATAATAGAGTGAATCCTTTTGGGTTTCAATGTTGTACTTATAGAATATGGATAGTTATGTTGAAAAATTAAATCATTTCACCATGAATAATCCTGAAACAAAAATACAATAAGTTTTTTCATTTTATTAAAGATAAATCGAGTGTAATGATATTGATATTTTTTTTTGAAATCATTGATTAATATTTTGAAATTATTGTTGGAATTATTTGTTATGTTTTATGATTCTAATTAAAATGAATATTTAATTTTCCATGCTATATTTCATGGGATGTTAAATGGTTTTTTACTTATGGTATTTTTTTAAGAAGATGAATTATAGGAAATCCCAGTTATCCTATTTTTGACCAAGGTACACACACAGATAGGATAAAAAATTCATCTAATGCAATTTTTATAGGAAATCATAAATTTATACCAACAAGACATAAATACCGATATAGGATGGCATCATTAGATTGGATTTTAGAAGAAGGTATGAAACCTTCTCAACTAATAGGTGAAATTTATATTGAGTATTTCAAATATATCAATATTCCATTTGAAAATCAAAAACAATAATGTAATTTATTTTGGGCAATACATATGAAAATTTAGTAGTCATATTGTATTCCATCAACAAATTGGAATTCCCATTGTGTTATTTTCAATGATAAATACAATTTCATTTAAAATAATTATTAATACCTTTTTATTTATATTTTTTAGTACTAAAAATACTATCAATAAAACATTTATATATAAGAATAAATTTATTTTTATGAAATGAATGGCCAACAAACATTGTGTCGGAATGTATATAGACATCTTGAAGTGGTTACATTTGATAATTTATTTAGTAAAATTTCACATCATTTCACTTAAGATAGGTTGATGGTTTCATTATAATTTTTAACTGATACTTTTGATGTTTTTTTTCATAATCTTCATTGAGAAATAAAATCATCGATTATTGTTTTTTATTTAACCTTTTCTTGCTATATTAATACGAAAAATGAATTTAGAAAAAAAAAATGTCAACAATGTAAACATTAATGATGATGCACTCATGTAAAATTTGATGTGTTCAAAAAGAAATTTCTTTTTTATTTATCCTATTTATGTTTATTAATCTGTTTGTTAAATTTATGAAGGACACAATGTGTTTTTTTCTATTTTAAATGATATTTCTATAAAAATAATACTGTGTTAGTGTTACAGGATTTGGGAGACAACATTTAAGGAAAGGTTGATGTGCCTATGAAGTTGAGAGAGATAATTGGGTAGTACGCTCTGTTGATTGGTGATTGAGATTGAAAAAACTCAATTGATGGTCAAGGTGGTGGTCTGTCAGTCATCTCTTAAAATTTGACATGATGTTCTACGAGATAACGGAATCACATGGGATGGTCGGGGATTATCGAAAATTGGTTTGTTTGGGAGGCCCAATCGGTTGTGATAAATTATATAGTGGTGCACAATAATGTTGGGGAATATGGGCCATGGTGATCTGGCCATAGGTTGTTGGTTATTAGAGACAATAACAATGAAAAGGGAGGTCTATGGGATTATTAAATATATTTGGGTTATCCATTAGGGGGATATTCCCTACCTACTTGCCATTGGGCGAGGAGTGTGTGTGTGTTTTGGTGTATTTGTATCCAAGAGGCCCAAGAATGTTGTTGAATGCTCGGTGTAGTGTCATGTTTGCGTTATCCTATTGTTTACATTAGGCATACAACATGCCTGCATCACCACATTCTAACATCATTCCCATGTCACTGCATTCCTATGTCACCTCATGCAATGTAAATCCCCAAGGGGAATTCTAGGATTCAATTCATAGTTTTAATGTTTATGTAATTGATTTAATTAATCATACATATTCACTTTTTAATATTTTTTAACTTATTAAATTTTATTTTTTTAATTTCAATATGATATCATTTAATATTAAAAATTCTTTTCCAATATTTAAGAGTTTATAATATTTTTGGTATTTAGTTATTTTTTAATATTTATTTATAAATAATTATTTGCAATGATTTTATATTAATGAAAATTTTTATATGATAAATATTTATTCAATTTCATTTTTTAAGGTCGAATGCCTTTTATTTTTTTGAAATTTATATAATTAATTTATTTAAAATAATTTTTTAAGATTCTATACATTTTTATGTGTTTACAAAAAATTAAAATAATCTTCAAAATTTTACACAATTTTTTTTTATTTTATAATGTTCAATACATGTTTTTATTTTAAATTATTAACTCTCATTAAATTTTATTTATTATGTTGTAATATTTTTATACTGTTTGAAATCTGTATAATTAATTTATTTAAATCCATTATTTATTATTTTTATAAATTATATCAGGTGTCACAATTCATGTAATTAATCATAAATTTTTTTTAACGTTTTTACAATGTTTTGATACTTTCTCTACGTATTCATCTTTATTATGATATATAATAATATATTAGTTTTTTAATAATTTATATAATAAAAAAATATAATTTTAATTTTTATTTAAATCCATTATTTCCTCTATTTGTTTTATTGTCATTACATGAGATAAATCATTCCCTTTTGTACTCTATTGATGCCCTTCGTGCTTTTCTCCATATCGGGACGATCGAGAATGCCTCTCGAGACACGTCGTGGGATTTCTGAGGTGACCGGTTCAGGGTCGACATGAGATAGTTCGTGATTTTTTGTGAGTTAATCTCATTAAACTACTTGTACCTATATTTTTATTCTTTGAAAAAGAAATGAGTATTATTGGGAAGATCATGATTATGATATTCCATACTCTATGATTCATACATGGTTTATAAAAAAACCTTCTTCTGAAATCGTTTTGTAAAATGGTTTACTCTTCTACGAGTACTATTGAATGTTCTCATTAGTTAACATAGCTAAATCAAATGAATATTATAATAAAAAAATCATTAACAACCAAATCAACCATACATTAACAACAACTAAAAATATAAACCATTCTACTACAATTAATAATTTATATTTCATTATAATTAATAGATATGGAAAATTCAGATTTTTGATTTCATAGATAAATATTATAATCAATAGAGAACTATATTATTATTATTCTATTGATGTAACATCAGAAAAATATTCTTGAGTCTCCTTCATGATCAATATCAATAATAATCACTCAGAAATCTTCCCCCAAACCAGGGGGTCAGATAGGGGGACCCATATTCCCATTTCCATGGTGTCTTGATGTATTGTGTTTTTAATAATTATAATTTAAATAGAGTATAAAGAAAAAATATTTCATTAGGGGATGGATGAGTGAATATGTCCACAAATTTTCAATATCATATTTTCCAATGGTATATTTCTTTTTCAAAAAGGATAGTCATTAATAATTTATATCAATTTTCTAGGTTATTCAAAAATATGAAAAATAAACCAGACATTCTATTATTTATTTAAAATTAGAAATTCAAATTACCTCATGTGAGACTACTTGTTGAAATGATGTTCTATTTAAAAAATTTGGTATTTAGGTGGGCGATAAACAAATTAAATATATTTGGATCCCTAATATTATTAGTGAAACTAAAATAGTTCTTCCATCGAGCATTATGGAAATGTTAGACAGAAATATTCTTGTATTAAAATTTAAAGGTATCTCTAAAGTGGGTAAGGACGTACTTATAATTGATGTACCACAATTGTTTCCAATAAATAATATGTATTTATTTTTTCTATCTAAAATTGCGATTGTAAAAATTCAGTATCACATTTCCATGTTCAGATGGGGTATGAATGATGGGAAAATAGTTCATTTGTTGGCTTTGTATGATCATTGCATCCATAAAACTAGTAGTGGTAAGGGATATCATTACATGTGCATGATAAACATTTCACTTTTGGAAAATAAATTATGGATCATGATTTATAACTTTATTTCATCTGCAATTAGATCATTGAAACCAAATATTACCCCCATATGGGGTTCTGTAATGTTTCCCTTAGCCCCCACCGTAGATTTTTTTGGAGATGCCAATGAGGATCAGGGGTTAGTCATAAAAAGTGAATCATGTGGGGGGGACTAGTGATTGAGCCAATTTCAAAACCTGGAGGGTCCAAAAGCATTTTTTTAAATGTGGGATGATGTTGCCATCCCATGGGATATCTGATTTCCAAGATTCATTGATTATCTAATGTTTTAATGATTTAAATAAAGTATGGTTTTCTAATAAATATAATGTATGGTTTAATGAAATAAAAAAGAGGAATATAATGAGTATTCCATAAAAAAAGACTAGGAAAAACCATGTTTTAATAATGAATGTTTGGAAATCTATGCGGTGAATTATAGGTGTACAGTGGCACAATGAATATTGTTGATTGAAAATGATGATTTCTGGAAATGCCTATGGTACCTGGTTGTCCTGCCAAAGGTCTAAATATTATTATTAAATGATTCCATGGGAATAATTTTTTAATGTTGTTCTTCACGGTAGAACATTTTATGGAGGATAATTTTATACCCTTTCTCCTTATCAAAAATGAAACTCATATACATGAAACTTTCTACCGTCAAGGGGCTCAGAACATCTGAAACACATAGAACCCGAATGCAGATCGGATTTTGGATATGGTGAATCATTTTTAATTTATTATCAATGAGGAATATTTTCATATGCAAAGATACAACACACTACCTATATACAAAAAATTGTTAATATGGGTGAAAATATTTAACCTATATGTTTACAATATTTAAAAACATGAAAAAATATTTATCATATAGGTTGTATCTTAGAAGGAGATTTGGATATAAGGCCCCAGCCTGAAACATCACTTAATCATGAGTTACTTCAAGAATACATGTTGAGGATCTTTTCAGGTTTAGAGTTTTAGAGAATTAGGACATAACTATTACATCTCACAAGATTACAAAGTAGACACTTCTACTAAGTTTACATAAAATAAAAACTCTTAAAAAGAAACATGTCTAGTTCCTTGTTTTGGATAGCATGACTTTCCCTTGATCCCATCCTTGAACCTATTCCACAATATCTCCTATTAAAAACATTTCAAAAAAAACTTGGGGTGAGCATAGAAAGCTCAGTAAGGGATGAACAATGAATGAAAACTGTTAGATTATCAAAACCACAAGTAAACCATGTATAATTTATCAAAGTAATAATTTTCACCTTTGTTATGTAGTAAAAACTCTTCACTGAATAAAAGATCAGTACTTACCCTTTTGTAACCAAAATATTACCATAAAACCCATATAAATATCACATAACTTATAAAGGAAACTTGGGACATAAACATACATAAAAGGAATAACCATACGGTCGACTTCCACACATATCACTTAATGGAATATCCATACGGCCGACTTCCATACCCAATGCATTGGAGGTTGTAATGTAACCACCCGTCCTGGTATTCACGACACCACCCGTCATATGGATTATCACGTAACCACCCTTCAAATTTCCAAGTACCATTATAAAATCATAAGACATAAAACAAATATAATGGAAAGAAAACATTTCCACACATTGATCACAACATCACATAAATATTTTTACATTAAAAATCCATTATAAAAACCATTTTCAATACCAAAATACATAAAATAGTATATGGTATTTATTTCATTTTAAAAACATTACTGTTTGTTGAAGAATCCAAAGACCAAATAATACTTGCGTTGGCGAAAAAGGTCGTTGTCACCGCATAGGTTAAAAGAAACATTCCTTTTTGTCGTTTAGTAAAACACTTCGTAGCAAAATATTCCTTTTGTATAAAATTAAATGTCAAAGGGTTTTATACACCGTATAAAAGAATGTTGTGTATAAAATGAAATATGCCTCAATGAAAGGAGATTGAGATGAAGTATCTTACCTCGGGTCTGACTTGACTCGATCATTTATTAACATCCTGAATAATAAACTTGAGTTAATTTCAACATTCTTAAGAACCCTTTTCATGTTCATTATTCCATTAATAACACTTATTACCTTGTTATGAACACTATGTAATTATTTACGTTATTAATGGTCGTTTTGTCGATCATTGGTACCTGAGTAAAAAACAAACTCTTTATAATTACATGTTGTTCATGTGGTAAAATATCCATTATATAAAGAATTATATTCATGATGTAGATATCATATATATAATATATATCCAGTATATACTTGCATTTATAATATTACATAATCATTTAGAGGTAAGAAATGAAATGCACCGTTTATGGAGATTGTAAGCCGTACGTATGCATGAACACAACTTTCATTTATATTTATTACTTAATAGAGTGAAATAATAATTATATAAAGGTATATGATAATTCCAGTATAATATCAAATATAATATTATTAAATCCATCCTTTATAGGTCCCACGTATGGCACTAACGAATCAAATCACTTTGATGGGGCAGTAGTCCACACTTCCTAAAATGAAATTATCGTGTTTACCCATAATGGAAACCATAAGGGTATGACATAAATGAAAAATACAGAAGATTAAGTAAAACATACACATATTAATACATCATATATAAATATAGTTTCATCTTAATTTCCTCCTTTTAAGGTGTTAGAAGAATATTGAACAGTCATCATTTTGTGAGGCAGAAATTCGCCATCCACAGAAACATTATGCTATTTAACCATTAGATGAATGTTTGTATAAGTGTAGCTAGAATCCTTTTTATAACAACATCCTAGTATATTTAAGATACCGGTTTTGTTACAAAAGAAAATAATAAAAATAGGTTATTGGGTTGGAGATGGAAAATAAAACATAATAACACAGGAGAAAATATTACCTTTTAAACGGGTAACTCTTTTTGATTTGAGATCAAAGGCTTCCTTGGGAAGGCTTCTGCCTAATGTGATGCTTCTAGTAGTAATAGAGGGATGTGGAGAGACAAAAATATTAGATATTGGCCGAACAAATGGCTTGGGAGGTGTGGGTATGGAGGTAGAGGTGGGGTCCTTTTATAAGAGGAGAGGATGGGTACTCTTGGAAAGTTATAAATTTTTACTTTATTATAAAATGATTTTCGGATTTTAAAGGTCCCAAATTTATATAATTCGAGGATAAAGTGATAATGGTTTGAAATATACTCATCCAATAGGTCTTTGACGAGTTTAAGTCTTATATTTTACATTATCTTTTTATTTTATTTAAATCATTAAATAATGAGGTAATCGCTGCATCATCATGGTTCCATAAATAATTTAATTTATTTAATGTCTAAAAATTATAAAACAAATATCATGATGTAGGAAATATTTTTATATTTCTGATTAATATTTATAGTAAAAAATATGACTTGTATAACCCCATTTAAGAATTTTTTTAGTAAAACAACTCATGTTTGTGACATTTTCATTTTAACTTTAAATAAAAAGTTATTAATGTCATTTTCTTACCAAAGTGGCTCAATGGGGTCCCCAAGATGACCCATGGGTTTTCTTGGTCGGCCATGACACATCCAATAAAGGTAGGACATGTGTGAAGTTCATTTCATATTATTAAAACATTATTTTTACCGTAAACTGCACTAATTAGCTCTAATCGCGTTTAATAAACTTAAATGTTACTATTCACCAAAAAATTATTTTCATACCATTGAACCAAATTTTACTTATTAATTACAACCATTTACGTCAGATTTTTGAAATTCAAAACACATAGGTGGTAAATTTTCATTTAAATGTAAAATCAGTTTTTTAAGTACCAATTAGTGGTTTCACTATTCATCAAAAATTGATGTTTTTCAGAAAATTACCAAAACATAACCCTAAGATATATTTGATATCCAGAATTTAAAAATGATGAAAATTTTACAAAATTAAAAACATATAAGTTACATTAATTAATTTAATAATTATTTCCTGTTGTCAAAAAAATATCGTGTTTTTATGAAACAATATGTATCAAAATATTGACACTAGTTTAAGTCCAATTTCATGGTGAAATTAAATCCAACGACCACTATTGGATTAAATGGTAAAAATATATTCTAATTTCACGTAAAACAATTCAAAATATAATCTAATCATATAAATAAATTATATTAAAATGAGGTTTTGAATTAAAATACAACATTTTTCACAATTCATTAAAAAATGAACTTTATCGGAAAAATACCAAAAAATTACACAAAGTAAATTTTTATGTCCTGATTCTAAAGAAGAATTTTATTTATTTTAATATAATTTATAAGAGTGACCAAAAGTATATTTAAAGAGGGTTCTCCATCAAAAGGCGATAATTCGACCTTTTAGTGAATATTAGAGTATCTACGGCTAAAATTTAATTCTTTTCGTATTTTAAGCCTTTATCATTTATTGGATAAAAGTAAAAATATTTAAAAAACATATATAATCATATTTTAGTTATTTATATTCATTCCCGTCAATAAAACGAAAACATGTTAACTATCATTTAATATAATATTATTTTATTACTAGTGTGCAATGTAATATTTCAATAAAACTCTTTGTTGTGTATCGGGTATGCTATCAAAAATAGAAACCACTTTAATGTAAAATTAATATTTAATTCATAAATATTAATAAATATGAAAATGTATTAGTCTTTATTTACCTGGGATGTTACATTGGATGTGTAATGAGATTCATCATAATAACCCCTTATCATTTTCTCTCTTCTATAAGTGGAGCCCCCACCATTTTAAGTGTTAATGATTAACATGGAATCATCTATATTTGGAAAAGGTTCTTATGGATTGGGTATTGTGGTATGTGATCATCGAGGATACATTATTTTTTGGATCTATTAGTGGTTGATGGATTTCCATTTTTCACTTGATTGAGCTTTTACCTTGAGAGAGGATTGAAAAATTCCATCATGGAATTTTATTTCATTGTCATTATTTTTGGAATTAATGTATCATAGTGCGGTATCTTGTCCATCGACATACTGGTTATGAATGATCAATAATTTTTCAATAGTACTAGAAATTAGACCTATAAAAATGTACATAAACCAATTGTTTTTGGGAAACATTTTGAATATGTCAAAAAAATAACCATATAGCATTGGTTTGGGAAAAAAATTGAATGAAAACCAATTTATGACCCTCTACAGATGGATTTATTAAAACTGTCGGTATACCTCATAGATATTCCAATGGTTTTGTATAAACCGTTGGCATGCCTTCAATAAAACAACTTTATAAAAATGGTTTTTCCATAACCATTTCTAGATCTGATTGTTAAACCAATGGTTATGATTAAACCAACAATATGTATTACATTTAATGAACCTATACTAATGGTTCTTCTAAAACCATTGGTAATGGTCGAAAAATTCAAAATACATATATCAGAAGGTTGTAAAACCATTTGTATAGGTCAATAACAATGGTTTTTCAAAAATTTGGTATGGGTTTTCTTGTTTTTAATTGAATTTTTTATCAAATAAAAATGAATACATAAAAAATATATATAAATATAAATATAAATATATATCATATTATTTTTTATAGAAAAAATTATAGCTTACCGTTTAGGTGTTTTAAATATAAATTAGAGGTTTGGGGATCAAACCCCTCAAGGGTTTTTTGATTTACATTTGTCAACAGTTATCCAATCTATTGGTATAAGTATTTCATATTTTATAGACCAGTTGTATAAAAACTATAGGTATATCCCAACACTACCAATGGTTTCCCAAACAACTTTTTATAAAACTATACCAATGACAGACAAGCCATCGACCCCCCATACCATTTGTATATCATACTCCTATGGTTTTGGCCCCTGTTCAAATTGTTCCATACCATTGTTATAGGATTTTTATAATACACCATCCTCTTATTTTCATGTTCATTCTCCATTATTATTACTGATATTAATTGGGTGGCTCATTTGATTACCTCTTCTGGTCTTTCGAGAGAACATCTTTTTTGGTATGAGGATAAACATCCTTATTCTACAACACATATATTTTTTTCACATATTTTCCTTTATTAAAATGTCAATTTATTTAAAAATATAACATTAATGAGAAATTAAATTTTAGCATACCTGTTCCACAAAGGAAATAATTTCTTGTACCTCTAAATTTTTTGTTTCCATAAGATGTTCAGATTCAGGAAGAATTCTTATTATGGGGTTATCATCACCTAAATTCTTTTCCCACATAAGACGAGGGCTTTATATTTTCCCCCATACTATATTCTTACATCTACTGACACCATTGTGGTTTCATTATACATTCATCACATCCTAATAACTAATTAGTAATTGGGTCATTCTTTTTATTTTGTTTTTATAGTTTCCCCACTGAATTCATTCTCATCACTATTGGATTTTTTATGTCATCATTTTGATCATTTTTTAGATAACATTATTGGTTCCTCCGATTGAGAAAACCCCAATATTATATAAATTATAACCAATTAATTTCAATTGTTTCATTAAATTTAATGTCCTTAGGGCCAGGGGATTGGGCCATATCAAAATTTTTATCATATGATAAATGATGAACATCAGTTTCTTAGTATCATATCATTGAAACACCCACAGGTCTGTCATGGAACTACTGGAGAAATTAATGAAAATCAATTCCACCCTATCGATTTACTCCATCCTAGGAACGTTATATAAACCATCCATGAGGTATATCATAATAGTTCAAACATTAATTATATTATTTGTGACTATATAGATATCACACATTCCATTTTTTTAATGATTTCCAACAATACAAATAAATATCAATACACATCATTTATCCGTTATTATCATCGAAAAATTGTTTAATGTAGAATAAATATTATCTTAAGAACATCCTTTATGGTTTATAAGTCCATACAATCATTGTATTTATTAATTTTATTAATTATTAATAATATTCAATCAAATTGGATTAATATTGATAAAAAATCGATGAATTTGAACCATAAAAAATTATTATGAGGAAGGAATTCATCAAATTTGGAATATATAAGGCATATAACTCTTAAAAAATAATTTTTTTTGTGTTTAAACTATTATTATTCAAGAATAATTTCTCTCGATGCGTTATAAGAACAAATTATATATCATATAATTGATAAAGTTTAAAAATATGGGAGTAATCATTGGTAATAACTGAATATAGCTAGTGATTATGATAATCTATTTTATGTATAATATGATATGATTGGAAGATTGGTCAATGATAATGTCCATATTGAATATTTGGATTCTAGGTGTGATGATGGAAAATATCGTATTGACGAAAAATAATTTACAATTAATGATTAAGTTCACGATAAAAAAGAACGGTATTATAAGTAAATATTTGAGAAAATTCCACAATGTATATTTTTTGAACTAAATATCCAACATATTAAACAATGTTAAGGATATACTGTGTAAATTTTGGCAAGGTATTGGTTGAAACCAGCATGTATGAACTTCTTTCTCTAATAAATGATATGTTCCAAATATATAATAAACATAGTCAACAATAATATTGTACTACGAGAATTATAAATTGTATGGGTATGATCTATGAAACAACAAATGACCGTCAATGTGATTTTATACTATTTTGAGAATACTATGAATCACTTAAAAAAATTCAATTTTACGGTACATCTTGATACATGAAGTATTAATTAATACATTAAATTCTTTTATTTTAATTCTCAATCATTAAATAGTTTATGCACAAATACAGAAGGGATGACACTGAAATACAATTAAAATGGAATGTAGTTGAAATATATAAATATGAGAAAATAAAACACTCAATCGATAACTTTAAATTAAATAAAATTGATAACCATTATCCTAAATTTATAAATGCTTTCTTAGACCATCATCTAATTCTATTTACTGACAGATTGAATGCTTTTTGATTTCGATGTTGTAATAAAGTATATGAATAGTTATATTGAAAATTTATATCTTCCCACAATAGTTATTCATGAAGTGAAGATATAACATGTTTTATCCTCTTTTATAAAGAATAAAATTGGGTATTAATTTTGATATTTATTTGGATCCAGTTATTGAAAATTTTAAATTAATGTATGAATTAGTTGTTTTGATTTATGATTCATACAAAAAGGAATATTTAATTTTGAGAGCTATGTTGTTTGAGATCACAAGTGATTATTCTACCTATAATCATATTATAAGATATTATTTAAAAAGAACACCCAGTTGTCCCTTTTGTGAACAAGGTACATACTTATTTAAATTAGACCATTTATCAAAGAATGTGATTCTTGGAAATCATAGATTTATACCATGAAGACATAAATACTGATATCAGATGACATCATTTAATAGGATTTTTATTGAAGGAATAAAAACATCTCTACTAGTAGTTGATGTTTAGTTATAGAATGAAAAACCTATTGAAATTTCTTCTAAGAATGTAAAAAACTAATAAAAATAATTTTGGGTATTACATTTTAAAATTTATGAATGATATTATATTCCGTAAATAAACAAGCATCCCCAATATGTTATTTTCAATGATAATTACAATTTCATTAAAAATATTTATTAGTCTATTTTTATATATATTTTTATTACTATAATGACTACCAAAATATAATTTCCTTAAAATATGAATTTTTTGTAAATTGATGGCCAATAAAAATTTTGTTAAGATATATGTAGGCATCATGAAGAGGTGACATTCTACAAATTATTTTTTATATTTTTCATTAATTTACATAATTTTTGCAAAAAAATTCATTATCATTTTTACATTATACCCATGTTTTCAAATTTCCAAAATACTATTAGTAAATAACTTCAATTATAAATGTTTTTTATTTAAACAGTTTGTGCTATATTATGATAAATAATCAATCATAGAAAAAATTATCATCAATTTCTACCATAAGGATGATGCAATCACAGACTATTTATTTTCTTTATAATTGTATATTTTCTGATTTGACATGGTTTTGTTCAGTAGTATGTGTTTTCAATTTATAAAGTACTCAATGTGTTTTTTTTATTTTAAAATAATTTTTATATAAGAAAGGTAGGTGAAATTCTCAAAATTGAGGAAACAGATTCAAAAAAATTTGGTGCTTTTTAAAAAATGACCCATATGTAATTTGTGAAACGTAGGAATATTATAAAAATTAATCTTATACATGGGTTGATTAGATTGACATAAATTATCTGTTTTATATTTAAAATTGATACTTAAGATTAAATTATGTTTCAATCACATAAAAAAGTATCAAACATGTTTAGATTGTTTTAATACGTCAAGAAACTTATGTGTAATTCATTTGTGATTTTTAGGAAATGGTCAGAGATCCATCAAACACATAATGTGATCAGTGTTAATCTTTAATAATTTAATATAATTTTTGGACATTATTCATATTTTTATATTTATTTGTACATAAGTATTTACTAATTTTATTCATTATAAAAAATATTTTTATTTATATTATTGAAATTTATATATTTCATTTTTTAAGGACTAATGCCTTAAAAATGGTTTAAATTTATATAATTAATGTAATTAAAAGCATCTATTAATAACCTATACCTTTTTATGTGTTTACAATTAATTCAATTAATCATTAAATTTTACATCTTTATTTTCCTACTTATAACATTTTAAACTTGTATTTAATTTATTTTATTAATTATCAATCAATTTATTTATTCTGATGTAATATTTTTAAAATTATTGAAATCTGTATAATTAATTTATTTAAATCCATTTTATAATATTTTCATCAATTTTTTGTACATGTTCACAGTTCATGTAATAATTCATAATATTCAATTTTTGTACTTATTTATTATGTTTTAATATCTTCACTATGTATTCATCTTCATTTTAAAATATATTGAATTTACAATTTCTGTTAAATAACTAATTTAAACTAATTAAACATAATCATTTTTTAATATTTTTGTTATCAATTCATTTTTAGTTATTAAATTTTTCAAATTTTTAATTATCAAGCATTTATTATTGTATAATAACTAATAACATTAATTATATGTTCTTTTTTAATAATTAAATAATTTTTAATAGATATTCATTAAATAAATTTTTATATTATTTTAAATAGTTATTATCAACTCTAAAATGAAAAATGGTCATAAAACCTATATATATTTGAGCTATATTATTTGTGATTATAAATATAGTTTTACTCAACTAAAATTATAGCACTGATAATGATTGGTGTTATTACAAAAAAAGTGCATTTATAAATCCTATATTTTTTACCATTTATTAATTTCACACTAATAATAGTCATATTTATTATTACTTTTGGGAACGCGGTGATAAACCATTATAGGACATATAAATTCAATGCTCTGGGAACATATTTCATTTCCCTATTCATGCTCTCTCACAGATGTTGGCCTCTTTTTCCACTCCCCCAAAATTTTATTCTATGAATAAACCAACTCATAACATAATGTACATGAGTTAATCTCATGAATGTGCTTGTAAATTTTTTTTATTATTCATCACAAACATAATTGGACTTAGTTATATTTTTCGGCTTGTTAAATTCCTTACTCAATGATTCTTACATGGTTTTTAATGTTAATTTATTAAGGATCAATTTGGTAATATGATATACTCTTTTGTGAGTATTGATGAATGTTCCAATAAGCGAGTTTTGCTAAGTCACATGTATTTTATAATAAAGGCCAATCAATAACAACCCAATATAAAAAATATACCAATAATTTAAAATAATATATATTCAACAATAATTAATATTTTAAATTTCATTTTAATTTGTAGAAATTGAATGTTCCATATTTATTTGCATATATGATTATTTAAATCAAATGTGAATTAAAATATTAGTCATCAACTGATGTATCTCTGAAAAACATTCATGAGTCTCCATTTGGATCTATATAAAGGGTACTCTCTCTCAATGCATTGAGCCTACCAATGAGTTGGGATATGGGTATCCACATTCTCATTTACATTGTGTCCTGATGGTTAGTGTTTATTTATTATTTAATTTATTTGGATGTTATAGATAATATCATTCTTGTGGAATTTTTATAGATGAATCCCATCTATTTACCATCTCTTCATTTCTAATGGTAGATTTGTATTCTCTAGGTAAACCCTTTATGAATGAATATATTTTTTCTATCTTATTAAAAAAAATGGGAAATCCTCCAGATAATTGGTTAATTATTCCAAATCATAGATTTCCATCATCTCAGTTGGGACTGAATTTAGAAAGGATGATATTTTCAAAAGAAAATTTATTCTGGTGGTTGATAAACAGAAAAAATATATTTAAATATAAATGATTTTTTTCAAATTAATAGAGTGTTTATCTATAGCATCGTGTATATGTTAGATAAAAAAATTATGGATGGAATTTTAATTGACTTTCTATAATAGGAAATGATGAGTTTTTAAAGATTGTTTCCCAACCGATTCAAATTAATATTAAGCATTTATTTAATCTACATTTCAATGTGATTGACCGAATTCACTCTAATATTTCCATGTTCTGGTGGTGTATGATAGATGAATGAAAATTTCATTAATTGGCAAGTGATAATCTATGAATCCATAAAACTTGTGGTGGTATATGATATCAATGCATGAGCACGATCATCATTTCTCAATTAGAAAATAAGGGATGACTGCTGATTCAAATACATGGTTCCTTATGCACTAGCATCATTGACTATAAATATTACTCCCATATGTGATTTTGCAACATAGTATGTAACCCCCCCCCATATATTTTTATAGAGATTCCATTGTGGGTAGGGTGTTCTTCTTCGAAGTGAACTCTTTGAAAGATAAGATACAGATCCAAAATAAGGATCTAGAGGGTCCTATGGATTGTTTATAAATTTGGGATGATGGAAACATCCCTATCCATTCCTAATTGGGAAGATTAAATTGTTTTCCCCCTTTTTAATGTTGTTAATAATGGATGATGTTCTAATTAAAATGATATATGGTTCAAAGAATGGGATTCAAGGGTTATTCTGAGTATTTGATAAAAAATGATTTGTAATAGGACAAACATTGATTATAGAACGAATGTTTGGGATTCTATAAGGGTAATTATAGGTATACGTTTTCCCAAAAAATGCATGTAATAGAAAAATAATGAATATTAGAACAACATATGACACATAGAGTTCTCGCACAAGGTCATAACATTCTTATGGAATGATTGCATGGTTACACAACAATTAAATTAGTTCCTGATGGTATAGCATATTATATAGGATAATTTGATACCCTTCCCCATATGTGATGTCTAAACTCATAAACATGAAATTTTCTACCATCAAGGGACTAGGAACATCTGACATTTATAGGTCCAAAATTTAAATAGGATTGTGGAGATGGAGAATGGTTTTGTGTCTCTATTTTCGAAGTGCAATGATATGACCCCCATATATAATGCATACTTCCTTTGTTTTATATCATTGTCCATATGTGTGAAATGATATTTCATAGTTATTTACAATATTTAAAAACCAGAATATTTATGAATCAAGTGGTCTATATCATTGAATGATATATGTAAGTGTAATAATATTCAGCTTGATTACTACTTCTCATCCTCTCTCTTCTATAACTGGATACCACTCAATCCAGTGTGTATAAATTTAATGTGGATGTAGATATCTTCGGAAGAGGTTTTATTGGATTGGGTATTGTGTTATGTGTACTTCTAGGTATCATTATCATAATATACAATATTTCATTCCATTATTTTTGGGATCTACCAATGGTTGAAGACCAAGAAATATCCACTAGATTGAAGTTCTTACTTGAGAGAAGATGGAAATTGTATTAATAGAATCATACTATATTGTAATTATTAATGAAATTAATGCATCATAGAATGGTCTTTAGTACATCATCTTTCTTTTTATAATGGTTCAATACATTTTCAAAACTATAAGAAAATGAACCTATACCAATGGTCATATACCAATAGTTTTGGGGAAACTATTGGTATATGTACCATAAAATGACCATATACCAATGATTTTGCCAAATTTTCAGGATCTTAACATTTATGGAAGATATATTATTTCATTGTCCATTATAACAACATATGAAGCTATTGGTTGGGTTTTGATTATCTTAATAAGGGAGGAAACATATTTTGATGACCTTTTATACAATGGTGTACTTATGAGTTAATTGTTATACACTTATTACGTTATATATCATTTCATTGGATAGAAAACCATAATATGAACCTATAATAATGTTTTTGGAATAAATATTGGTATAAGTCACTCATATAAAAAATGTATTATACAAACTATTGGAATATCATTAAAAAAATGACACAATATCGATAGTTTTTTCAAAATAGAATTATATATGTGATGGCTATTCCAATGGTTTGGATAAAACTATTGGTATAAAATAAATTTAACGAACCTATAATAATTTTTTTTCCAAAACAATAACTAATGTTCTCAAAATTCTAAATACCTAAAATAAAGATTAATACTACCATTTTTATTTGACTAGTATAATGTTTTTCCAATCATTTTTTAAAGGATTTAATATTTTTTATGAATTATATTATTAAATAGCATTGATTACATAAAATCATAAATATAAATATACATAAACATATTTATCATACAATTCTTCCAAAAAAAACAGATTATCATAGTGGTTAGGTGTTTAAAATATAAATCGGAGGTGGAGTGATGAAAACCAGTATGGGGATTTTTGAATTTCCTACACCAACAGTTTTGAAAACAATTTGTATAGGTATTTAATTTTACCTATACTAATGGTTTGTTATCTATTTTTACAGCCCACCAATACTAACAGTTCTCAAAAACCATTGGTATACATCTATTCAGATGACCGAAAATCCAATTGTACCCCATAAAATTGGTATTTCCTATAAAATTGGTTTTTGTGCACATACAAATGGATCCAAACAATTAATATAGGCTTTTTTACAAGATGTTATCCTTATACATGAATGTTAGTTATAATTTATTAGATGATATGGTATTAGGGTGGCTCATTTGATTTCTGATTTTGGTAAATCTAGAGAGCCTCTTGTTTCATTGGATGACATCCCTCCATGGTTGATATCACTTATAAATTCTGATCTATGTTCCTTTATTAAAATTCAATTTTTTTAAAAAAAAATTATATAATTAGAAATAAAATTAGAAAATAATTGTTCAAAATTATATATAATGTCCTATCCATTTATAATTAATGTTTAAAAACATTATTGAATTGGATTAAGAATTATAATTATGGTATTATCATCACCTAAATTCCTTCCCTTATAAGACAAGGGCAGCAAATTCCCACTCATAATAGATGCATCACCTTGCATACTAAATTGAGAATTCCTTCCACATTCATACTATCCTAATATCTAATTAGTAAGTTAGCCATTCTGATTAATTTCTTCCATATATTCTCCCCATTGAATTAATTATCATTGCTATTGGATAATTTATATCACTATTTTGAACTTTTTCAATTAAAATTATCAGTACATACCATTAATATAGACTGACAGTTTTATTCATTATAACCTATTAATTTATTTGGTATCATTAAATTTATTGTTTTCGTTCTTTGGTGATTGTACACTATCAACTTTTACATCATCTGATAAGAGATCAACTTCAGTTCCAAAATATCCTATCACTAAAACACCACTTAGCCTACCATTTAACATGTGAAGAAATTTATGAACATAAAATCCTCCCAATTTCATTACTACCACCTAAAAAATATACATAAACTATCATGTCCCTCTTTATTATTAAATATATGAATATTAATTAGATTATTTTTAATATTATTGACAACACACGTTGAATTTTTTTAATGATTCTTGAAACTAGAAAACAATATCAATACACATCATTTATCCGTTATTAATGTAGAATATTTTTTAAAATAGAAAAAATAATTACTAAATAATATCTTTATTAGGATTATAAGATCATACATTCTATTTATTTATGCTTTTTATTTAATATTAATTTTATGGAATCATATTGAATTTATAAGAATAAAAAATGGATGGATGATAATCATATGAAAAAAGATTATGAGGAAGGGGTTCATTAAATTTGAAAATGATCATGCATATAACCCATATAAAATAAGTTTTCTAGGTTTAAATTGTTATTAATAAATTATAATTATTCAATATTTGTAGGAAGAACAATTGATCTATCACATAATATATCAATTTATAAATGTGATATTAAACATAAGTAAAAATGGAATATTGCTAGTTATTTTGATCAAATTGTGCTTAATGGAGAATATGATATGACTAGAAGTGTGAACAATGATAATTAACGTATTGAAGATATGATTATAGGATTGATGATAGTGAAAATCATATTGTGGAAAAGATAACTACAATTGATAATTAAAATCCAGATCCCTAGAAAATGTTTTAGTAGTAAAATTGTTGTGTAATGTCACCAATGTATACATGTTGTACTTAATATACATCATTGTAATCCATACTGTACCTATATATTGTAAATGTTCAAAAAGTATGGATTGACAATAGTTTACTGATCTACATTATCTATTGAATGATATGATCCTAGAATATAATAAGCTTCACACCAAAAAGAGGGCACTAAACTAATTCTATGTTCAATGTGTGTGATCTATATCAAAATACATTCCCTTATAATTGATTGTAAAATATTTTGAAAAAACTACGAATCACATAAAAATTTCAAAATGTGTGATTAATCATGACATAAGTATGAAAAATTAAATCAATTTATTATTTTATTGTAATTTCTAATCAATCCATGGTTTAGAAAACAATATGGAAGTTATGATAATACATTTATATTGGCATGGAATGTAGATGAAATATATAAATATGATAATATTTTACACCCAATATACTCTCTTCAGAGAAATGTAATTGATCATGGGAATCCTAAATTAGAAATGAAACAATAAACATTTATCCTAGGATATCAACTAATATTTTGAATCCTTTTGTCATTCAATGTATTACTAACAGTATATGGATAGTTATGTTAGAAAATTATTACATTAAACTATGTTTAAGCATAAGGCGTATATAAAATAAGTTTTATATACATATTAAACAAAAATTTAATAGGTTATTAATATTATTATTTATTTGTATCCATTACTTGAATATTTCAAATTAATGTTGGAATTATTTTTTATGTTTTATGATTCTTTCAGAAATGAATATATCATTTTGAAATATATGTCATATGGGATAATAAACAAATTACCTTCATATGGAAAATTGTTATGACATAGCATTATAGAAATTAAGGTTGTCACATTTGACAACAAGGTATACACATTGTTAGGTTAAAATATTCATCACTAACTAGGTTTGAAGGGAATCATAGATTTCTACCCAGATGACATAAAAACTGATAATGGATGAAATCATTCTATAGGATTCTGGAAGAATGTATCATACCTTCTTCTATAATTGGTTATATTTATTTTTAAAATTGTAAATATATGGGAATTTCAGTTAGTAAACTATCTCTAAAAATCCTTCTGAAATCCAGTTGAAAAAATATATCATTTTTTAATTGCAATAATTTAATTACTTAAACATAGTACATTTTCATGGTGTCCTGGATGTGGAAAAGGATGTATGAGATAGTTCCATTAGAACGATACTATATGAACTATGAAAATAAAAGGATTAAATTTAGCCTTTTTTTGTAAATGATTTTCATGGGGATACATGAATATTTTGTACCATTGGAGGATGAAAGACATTTTTTCATCCTCTTGCTGCTTATAGTAATTCCATACAAGATAGTTGTATGTTTTTCAACACAGTAAATTTTTTAAAGGAAATGTAGGAGTATTCATAAAATATCACGAATATCATGTAATAGAATAATTTGATTTTAAATGTCTTAAAATGATATGACTGTCATGTTTTGATTCATGTTCAAATTCAAGTAGAATTACATTTAATTTATCCTATGATATCCAATAATATATTTACCATGTCTAATTTCATATTCAGTATTATTTGACAAAAACTCAAAGGGATTATGAAATTAAATTCTGTGGAAAAAGAAATTGTTGTCATATTATATGGACTGAAGATTTTATTCCCATATTTATTCATTGATATGATGGTTCACTAGACGGTTTGTGTGGTGAGATAAAGTTGACTACTTGGTCATGTAAATTATAGATAGATGTATCCCACTAAAAATAATAAAATGATTTTGTAAGGGTATGTTAAATTTTGAGTTATTCTAGAAGGCTGTATTGCATAGTGATAAATTATTGAAGAGCTTATTGAATTCTAAAACAACTACTAGTCAGATGTTGAATGAATTATTCTAGTAAAATCTCATATGAACAATCTTGTTGTGTGGAAATTAATTTTGACAATAATGTTTTTCACAATTACTATTAAAAAGTAATAGTAGGTACACCATTAAATTTTTATACAGGTTTAGAGGATTCACCTTATGTTAAATCCCCCAATTTAATTAATAGGCATTTGAATCTATCGGGTGAAAAATACAAGATATAAAATATGAATTGCCGATATTTTATAGGATGGTTAGAAGTTCATATTATTAAAGAGTCATATGGAAATTTAAATTCAATTTTAAAATGAGTTTTTTGCTCAAATTGATGTCTAATTGTGCATGTATTATAATAATATGGTTATATAATTAAGGATAATACATTCTATAAAAATAAACATGATAAAAAATTTACTAATAAAAATAGTGGAGTTACACTTATGGATGAACTGATATATGTATTTGGTACCATGGAATGAATTCCAATATATTTTAATATTTCATATGTTTCCATCATTTAAAAAATATGGGTGTTAGACTAATGATCATTCCATGTTCATAGATTTTAGTGTAAGTTGGTTGATAAATACAGTGTAGTTAAAATTAAATATTTATGATTTTTAATTGATTTTATTTTCCAAATCCTGCAAACAGAAAGTTGTCATGTGTTCTTTCATTGACCAAAACCAGTGAAGTCTCAGATTTGAAGTCAATTATGGATAACAAATTCATTTTTATTTCCAAACAATTTTTTGAAAACCCAAATATATATTAGGTATTGTATGTTAGAGGAAACCTCACTTATGGGATTTAGACCAAAATAATGGTGTAAAATCATTTTAACATTTATTAGAAAAAGAGAGATCAATATTCATGTCATTTAATTAACATAATATATGTTACCGCATATTATTCACTATTAAAAACTAAATTTATTTAATATATATTAAATGTTGAAAAATTACAATAAAAATAGATTATGAAAATTCTAATGCACCCAATCATGGTAAAAAATAGGGTTCTCAACATGAAGATGCACCCAATGTGGAGGAACAACTTTTTTTGGTACATGCTGATGCTCATAATCCAAATTAACAATATGTTTTTCAACATGTAGATGCTTCCATTATATATTAATATCATTTTTCTACACATAAAAATTATATCAACCTCAGGTAACAATATATAAATGATGTTGAAGCTGAGGAAATTGTAATATGGGACCACCTATGTACCATAATAATAAGAAGCATTATAGAATGATTGGATTGAAAACGGATTTAAATTGTTAGGTAGAGGATTAAAATTAGATATTGCATTGAATGTGTGTGACCATCTTATTAATCATGAAATTCCACATTTATTAGTTACATTGTGATAACCACTCAAAAAAAATTCTGGTTGATGTAGATACATTCCACAATGATGTTTTCGCACATAAAGAAATACTTTTGGAAGTGATTAATGTATCATTATGATATAATTTATTTATTTTTATAAAAAAACTAATATAATATTTATTTAACCTCCATTATCCATGGAAGCATATATTTATACAAAATTATTTCAGAATAAATTTTGTATTAAGGATACATTGAGTTTCTCATAGTGAATATCAATCAATTATTATGAAGTATCATCTAATGGATTCTATGGTGAAATTAAAATTGAATCCATCACACAATAATGCACACACGTTAAAAAAAGAAACATACAATTAATTTTTTAGACCTAATTAGGATTCATATTGTCATGAACATTATGACTTTTATTTTATCATTTGACAATACAATAGTTATTCATGTCGATTTTGAAATTTTATTTTTTGAAATAAAAACCTAGTTCTGAAAATAATAATCATTTAGAAAACCCACCATACCAATACCATAAATACATAATGGATTACATTTCATATGAAAATAGGTATATTTTTTGAAAATAAACTAATAAATTAATGTGTTAAAAAACAACAACATAATATTTTATGTTATTTATATACAGATTATGGAATTATAATCCAAATACCCTTTTATACCATGTCATGTGATATGGGTGGATGATTATGTATTTAAAAGCATTAAATTAGTAGTAAAATTATTTTAATGTTTTTTGGTGGTCCTAAACACCTAATTTCAAACATTAATTGTTTGCGATTCATTTGGGTTACATTGGGAGATATTTTATAGTCTTTGGAAGATTCTAGGATTCTGAAACTTTTTTCCAACCATGCTCCCTACTACATCAATATGAATAAATTGGATAGTGGGCATCAAATTGATTTTTCACGCTTTACGCAACCATCTTCCATATCTAGAGAAACTGTGAATCCTATTTAAAATAATTTCATATCTTGAACATAGTTTTACTAATATGTGTGCCTCTTTCTATGAAACCATTTGGATGGTATTTAACTTATTCCATGTTTTGATTAAAATTTCCCAAACTTCATTTTTAGGCCCCCGATGGACTCGTACGACCTAATATCAGTTTCTCCCGTAAATGGATCTCCCAATATAGATTTTTCCCCTCAGATCCCTCCTAGAAAATATCTTAATCATGAGGAATTCCCTTCGATCATCCATTGGTAGGTTACATTTTTCAATTATTATTCTTCTATGGTATATCTTCATTTATGTGGGTTTCTATGAATCTGTGCATTTACTTTGTGGATATAATAAACACTTTTTGTATATATACATTTTTTTACTTCATATATCCTTGATTTTGTTGTTCTCTATTGGACTTTTTAATGCACAAATTAGTGAATAAGGATTCTTTGACCCCAAGGTAGGTGTTTCTATTACGATGACTAATTTTTATTTTCCATAAATTACATTATTTGATTTCAATTATTATAATAAAATTATTTTTTTATTAAATTGAATTATACTTGTTTTTGGATTATACTATTTCCATTTAGTTGGGGTTTTAAATTAAAATTGTTTATTTATGGAATCTAAAAAACCATATTTTAGTGAATACGTGTCGGATTACGTAATATTGTGAGATTTAAAATTTAGAACATAAATTTTGATTTTTAGGAAAATTATTTCAATTAAATTTTTATATTTTTTTGAGGTAATGGTTTTGGTGAAAAAAATGTGAAACACCCAATTCCAATTAATTTTCTGTTTGTTAATAAATTTATGAAATTTTCTGAAAATTATATTTTTGAATGTAATATGAATTTTATTGTGAAATTTCATAATTGGTTTAATGTATTTTTATAAAATAGATTAAAATGGGTTTTGATAGAAACCATAGGGTTTTATCTTGTTGAAAATAAATGTTTTTGATTAAAATCTTTTACAGTCCATAAAATGTAAATTGGAATACTTCCAATGGATAATAGGATTTAATTTTTTTTATTAATTATTAAAATACATTTACGAACACTATTTTGTATTTGATGACATTGAATCACTAGCTCATTTGTGAGTTATTTTTGGTTGCACTATAAGGATTACAACATTCTAAATATCATATCAGCACATCACATCCCTTAGGTGATGGCGATGAGTCCTAAGTGGACTTAGCCCCAACGGGGATTATGTAAATACTTGCTATTTCATAGTGTCATGTCCCTATAGAACATAACTATAATAACTATTTAAGAATATTACCAAGTTATTCTATATTATTTATTTGAATTTTAAAAATCCCATAATTGTAAATTTTTTTCCATGCCATGTGATTTATATAATTTTTTAGTAAACTTTTTTAGTTTTTAATTATTGAAATCTACCATTTATGTAATGAACCATCTTTTCAATGTTAATTATATCATTTGAATTTTTTTTCTTCATTTGATATGTGATTTCTGAATTTATAATGTAATTCCATAATTGAATTGTAAAGTATGACTAGGTTAAATATGATGTTGAAATGGAAAACCTATTTATTTGAAATTTAATATCACATTCATGGATTATTTTATATTTGAATCTTGTTTTGGAATCATTGGGTGAAATCCAATAATAAATTACCTCACACCCTACTTGTTCCTTCCAGTGTTTGTGGATTATATTCTTCTAGGATCGAGTAGGGGGGAAGGTTCACATGGGGGTGGTTATAGCAGTTGATCTATTTTCATGGTGAGTGGTCATCTAAGGTACATGGGTATTTTTGGGGGTAATTTTTTTATAGTACATTGGGTTATGAGGCATGTTTTAATTATATTTTATTTCTCCCCACGTATAATATTTTTTATCTATTAATAACTTGTTTCTTTTACTTTTTCATTGTCAGTGAAAAAATCATTCCCACTTACAATTTTTAGAATGCCAGGTTCTAGTCGCCAACCCTTGGGGATTATAAATTCTCTTCATCCCTTCTTAGGGTCGTCTAGGATATCGAGCTACAAAGGTACCTAATCTAGTTAATGTCAAAGTTAAATCAAATGATATAAGGCTTCGTGTTTTGCGATTAATATGCAAGTTTGAAATCATTTTGGGTCTTAGGATGTAGTTTCAATTTAGTATAGTTACCTATCTCATTATAATGGACGTTATGTCTCCAAGGATGGTTGGGGAAGGATTTCATGAATATTATTTTCGGTCATTTACCTATTTTTATTTGGATATATTGAAATTAGAAATATGTTTGTGTATCTGTTTAGATTTTTTCACCATGTGGTTATGTTTGATGGTAAATCTATTGAATTCCTTATTGAATATAGATGTTGTGTAGCATAATGCTTCCATGAATACATTCAAATATGATATAGGAGGAATTTTAAGCTAACCAAAATTGATTAAATCCAATTGTGGACATGATTCTAGTTGAGGTGATTGTGAATGCAGTCAATGCATTGTGAGAAGAACCACCTATGGATCCCATTAAGGGTATAGATAATGAACCGTACAAAGTAATTTTCATGATTATTTCTCAAGAGTTCCCTCACCAAAATCCAGAACCACTCTAGTGTTTGAATGACCCTTAAGATGATGGGGATTTCTTGAGAAAAATGGAGAATTTGTTTGGGTTTTGGGGGCCCACAATGAAATTAATGTGAAGTGTCCCACCATTTTGTAACAAGAACAAGAAGGATATGGAGGAACATGATGGTAATGTAAAATACGAAATGGGTATTATAGTGGAAACACTTCATGGATCATTTCAATGACCAATTATTTCCAGATTCGATGTTTTTAGACAAGTCCATTATGTTCTTAAAACTCAACCAAGCAGAAAAGACCGTGAAATGGTATGCAAATTGATTTTTGAGAATCTGCATTTTTCATATGATTTATTTTTGAATAAAAAGATTAAGGCGCAATGGTTCGTGTTGGGACATTGTCTTGATATATACTCTTAGGTATCCTTTATAAATATTCCTTCTTATGATGATTTATTTCATAGAGAGAATATAATTCCCCGAGCCTGCTCTTCTGGGCTCAGTGCTTAAAAATGCCAGGTATTGTTTTTCCTATAAAATAAACTGAACTATTAAACAACCTCTTACAAAACCTATTATCTTTTACTGGACTAGGTTCTAGAATATTAGAAAATACCATAAGATTATCCAATCTAAAACAATGATAAAACCAATGCCCACTATGCTTCTGCATGGGCTAACTCAAAAATAGATGAAATCCATTATTAAAATTCTAATATACCTGAGAAAAATAATTTTAAAACAGAGGATAATCATTCAATTTACCAGTAAGAGGTTTCGAATATTCTGAAAAACATTATTGAATATTATTTTCTATAAATATCTTGAGAAATTATTCTAGAAGATATTTTGAAATTAAAATAGAAATACTTTTTGTAATATCCATTGAAAAAATAAAATTAATTACATTTAAAATAATATACCACATTGGAAATTATTTACTTAAAAAAAATTCTTAAATGTAATTCAACGATTTTTTTTAAAAAATAAAAACGATTTTGAAATAAAAACATTGTTACATGTGGAAACATGAAAAATTAAATTCTATTTTGGGCCTACCAACTTGTTGAGAGATTGTGTTCACACCCAAATTCCCTACCATATTTACGATGTTCAAATTCCGGGTTTAATGAAAACAGTTTTATCTTTTCTTTAAGTATAAATACTTTCAATGGGACATTTAATTTTGTAAACATGTCACAACATTTAAATACATATTCATATTTATAATTATATATATAATTTTGTAAATTTATAAATATATGATCTTCCATTTTATATCACATCCAATTTTGGTTCTAATAAAAACAAATTCTATATTGTCTTTTGATAAACATTCATGTAACCAAAAATTTATGAAATACAAGTTTACGTATTATTATAACATCAACTAGTTTAAAACAAAATTTTATATAAAAAATCCAACAACATACTTGTTTCATTATTTTATGCATCAAATAATGTATAATATAATAGTAGTATCAAACATATAATTTATGTATTCCTAAAAAACCATATGAAATAGATAATTATGTGACTCATCCAAAATTACTAATGTAGCACATAAATTATAAATTCATCACATTCAATTATGGATTTTTTCAACTTCACTGGGAGACTATTCATGTGGATGTTTGTAAAATGGTCATATCCTTTTTCGCCAATTGTGTTTTCTTTCGTGATATTAACTCCCAATTAATTCCCTTAATTCCCAAAGTGTCCAATGCATTTGAAATTCATCTTTTCTGGACCATTTATCTTATAAAAACCCTTAATAAATTTATCTCAAAGCTTCTTGATAATAGAATTTCTTCTCTTTGACAAAACAATGTTTCTTGGAACCAATTTGGGATTATCAAAGGCATATCTATTCAAGATTGCATTTTCCATGCTGTTGAATTCACGGAAAACCAAAACAAATTGAAAATAGGAGGTAATGTTTTCATTTATATCAATATTCCTATGGAATTTGATACCATTTATTTAAATTATATTTTTATAGTTCTACGTGCTTTTGGCTTTAATGATTTTTAATAGTCGGATTCATTCATTGTATGACTAGACTTATATCTCCATCCTTGATAATGGATCCCCTAAGTGTTATATTAAATGCCCAAAAGGAGTGTGACAAGGTGATAATTTATCCACCATTATATTTTCCATATATTATGATTATCTTAGTAAACATTTCACTAAACTTGTTTCTCATAATAAAAATCATCCCATTCATGCGGCTATAAATCTTATTGTACCTACTCATCTTTTTTTGACAACAATATCATTTTATTTCTATGAGGAGATAAAAGAAATACCGTAAGTCTTAAAAATCATATAGCTCACTATACATATCTCTCGGGTCAATCAATCAGTTCAAATAAATCGTTTATTTTGTTCAGTAAAAATTTCTCCCTAGTAGAAAAAATGACATCAGCAATAGTCTAGATATTAAGGAAATATCCTTACCCTTCACTTATCTTGGGTGCCTATTATTTTGGGTCGGCCTAAATCCTATTTCTTCTCCCCAATAGTTGATCATGTGGTTAGTCAGCTCTCTTCAAGAAATGGGAAGTCTCTCTCCATGGATTTTAGGGTGTTCATATTTAAATCAACCATAGTTTTCAAATAGGTTTACTCGCTGGAGATCTACAAATGGCATGCGGGTCTCCTCAACAAAATTATTTTTTTCATTAAGAATTTTGTTTGGACTAGACTATTCATCAATGAAAAATTATTAGCATTCCTTGGTCTAAATGTTGCATTCCATTAGAAAACAATAATATTGATATCAAAAACCTTCGGCTCTTTAATAATGGTCTTCAAGCTAAGCTTACTGGGAGACTGGTCAACAACAATTCTGACTCCACTGCCTTCTATAGAGAAAGATTCGTTCACAAGTTCAAAAAATGCAATTGGAGCTATATACAATTTTCCATATGGCCTTCCATTAAATAGACATTTATATATATTATGGATAATGATATATGTAGTGTTAGTGAATATTATTATTTAAATTTTAGGGTGGACAATAGGGTTGGTACCCTGCTTATATCGATGTTTCACCATAACTCTGTTCTGGTCAACACCAATTGTACCAGAATTGATGTCATCCAATGTGGCCAAATTATCATTCTGGATAAAATCATGAGTATTGATGATAATTACTAATTCGTTAATGATTATGATATTATTACTTGGGAACCAGCCCACAATAGGGTCATTGATTCAAAAAGTTATTACAATCATAATTTATCTTCTACCGATATCAACTTTTATTGGTTATAATATTTTACAAAGCCTGGATTAAAACTTCAAGGCTCAATCTTATTTGGCATATTTCTCATTGATTTGTTCCAACTGATATTTGTTTGTAATATTTTGGAATTAAACATTGTTCTCTATTTTATTTTATTTTGGCACAGGGAATATGCTAATCATTTATTTCTATTTTGTGCTATAGCTTATGCTCATTGAAATTTCATTAATGACTTGTTTGACACTAGATGGTTACACTCTAACTACAATTGGGATAAATTAATTCATTTTGTGGATCTTGAATATTCTCAACAAATCAATATTCTTTTTTAGATGCAGTTGATGAGCTACTTCATGTTATCTGGTAAGCTTGAAATGCTATTATCAATAACAATTACTCATTTAGTATTCATACAGGTCATTTGAGAATTATAATAGTTATATCATATGCTGCTTCAATCCAAAAAGTTTTTTTGTGACAATTCTTTTGGTGATTTCTAGATCATTTGTAAACTCAAGTTTTAGGGTCTATATAAGAAAATGATATGCAGTTTTTAAGTTTCCTAGCATCCTCTGATTCTAGGATGGTTTAGTGTTAACGTTGAAGAAGCCTAAAAAGGAATCCCTGGACCAATTGGTTACAGATCTTTCTTTAGAGACTCCCTTGGGTGGTTCTAGGGATGTTTATTTAGAAGTTTTCTCATGGAATCATCATTGGAGGTGGAAATGATAGCTGTGATTTATGTTGTTGACTACATCAAACAAAAATGATGGAACAACATCTGGATTGAATGTAATTTAACTTCAATTGTCTAGGAAATTTGGAATGGTGGTGTGAATCTTGCTTGGACGATCACTACCCCTTTGATGATATGCCTCTCTTCTCTTCTGGAGATAAACTACATAGCTACACATGCCTTTCGTGGAGCGTACATGGAGGCTGATGGCCTTGTCAAGATGAGAATCAAACAGAACATCACATGGATGGATGATTTGCTGGATGATCTTCTCTGTTATTATGAAAGGGATTGTAATATGATTCCTTCATTTAGACTTATTCTATCCCATATTTATTTATTAATAAATTTTTTCTTATTCATTGAACAAGGCATATCCCCCCCAAAATATAATGGATTAAAAATTAGAAATTAATCGTTTGCATCCGAATAAATATTTTTATCATAGAACAAATTTAAATGTTGTTTTTGATATATATAAATCCTCATAGAAACAGAAATTGAAAAATGTATTAATAAAAATATAATAAAATTATTTTAGATAAACATAATTATTTAAAAGACATGATTTTGAAATAAGATAAATTTAGTAAAATAGAAATAATCCGTTACTAATTTATATAAAATGACATCCACATGTATGAAGTAATTATTTTTTGCAGTTCACATTCAAACACTTCTTCTAACAATTCATAATGTCTATTAGAAACAACACATACCACTATGAAACTAATATAAAATGAAATTGGATAGGATATGTAGAAAAAGGAAACTGAGACACTTTTTCATAGGTCTAAACTCACAGAATATTTTATTTACACTTGTCAACATAATTTATTTATTATATTAGATGAGATATGATCACTTAAATATAAAATAGAAAATATATTATATATAAAAATGGTCAAAACTATTATGACATGTGCATATAGTATGATATGGATATTTATTATTTTATATGATACTCAAAATTGCATGACGAAATTGACAGATAATGAAATAGAAAACAATGTATGTGAAGAAAGATATATCTATTCATGAACTTTTTTATATAAAATGAAAAAAGAAGATGGATTAAATTATTTGGATGCAAAAAAAGAAAAATAAGAGATATGATTTGATTAAATACTATGGGATGTTTTATAGAGGATGGAAAAACTATCCAAAAAACAGATCAAATATATACAGGTGTTGAAAATCAATAATGATACAAATATATACATTTGATAGAATGAACATTTAGAAAGATTGATGTAATAAAAGAAAAAAAGAATCAAAACATTTCTTATGATTCAGATAAGATTTTAGAACACATAAATCCAAAAAAAAGGCAAATGAGTATTTACTACACCCTAATCAAATCTGTAAACATGATTCTATAAATAAAAAAAATAAATAAATAAAACATATAGGAAAAAAAGAAATTGATGGGTAGATATTCAAATCTCGGGTCATTTTCCCAAAAATCACATTCAGATCATTTATGCATCATAGATCTGGAAACTGTCTCCATATTTGGATTAATCCTCGTATCAGAATATGAAACCCCTAAACCAAAAATGAACTCCAATGAAAAATCTCAGTCTGAACCTTTAGATTACCGAGAACCATCAATCTAGAATCTCAACTATGCCTTACAAAGACACTAGTTTGATCACTACTCGAACTCAACGAAGAAAAACCCTCACCAACGACTTTACACTCAGTCAAGCTCTCCCTCTGACCTTGAGAACCCTTAATTTTATCTCCATATATCATCATGTATTGTTAATATACAAAATCATCCTATGCATATTTTATCTTGTGAAATGAATATCAATACACCCCTTAGTACGAAGAGATAGAAGGGATTCCATTGACCCACTTTTGTTTTCTCTCAATCATATGGTGAGATTTTTTGGACATTTCTCATTCTAGACATGAATTATTATTATGTTTTTTTTCATATGGATTGTCTCATTACAAATAATGCATGGATTGATTTTTATCTTTGATGTGTCACCTTAAATACACCTACTGGTGAGTGTCGTCTCATCGAATGTGTATGGGACCAAAGTTTGAGAGGAATAGGACCATCTTATATGAAGTTATTGAAAGTGATATCTATGTTTTCCATTCATATGGATCTAGACTATTTTACTAGTAATCTCCCTCTAGTCTTCGTCGATTTGATTAATGTGTTTCCCAATGATATCTCTTGTTTTTCCCAGATAATGGAGGTAAATTTTTCTACTGATTTAGTTCATAGTAGTCAACCAGTTTTTTATCCCTCTTTCTGTATGGAACCAATCGTAATGATAGTATTTAATTCATTGTTGGAATAAAAACATGAGAAAATCTATATACTCTAGAATGTGTCTCTTTGGGCTATGCTGGATCGCTTTATAAAGAATGGTGATTTTTCACTTTGCCTGTGTGTCGATTATTGAAAACTCAATCAAGTGTCGATAAAGGACAAATATTTTTTTCAACAAATTGATGATATATTTTATTAGTTTAAATTGAAATATGGATCTCCAAGATCGAACATCTATTTTTCAGCATTAATTAAGGTTTTGAAAATTTTAACCCATTATCAGCACTTTTTTTTGCACTTATAAAGGGTATAGTTTATCAGCAGGTTATTTTCGGTGAAAATAATGTTTACCCATTATTATTGCTTTATATTTAGCACTGGTAGAGGGTATATTTTATGAGTGCATTAATTTTGGCACACATAATAGAGTCGTTTGTCATCACATGTTTAGCAATGTTAAAGGTAAAAAATAAAATGAAAAAATGAAATGAGTAAAACAATATAAATGAGGTTTTTAAAAAAAATACTACACATTTTATTAATTATATAAATAATAAGAAAAATGAATAAATTGGTTATAATATATATTAATATTTAATATTAATAAAATGTATGTGTTATTTATATGGATTTTCAAAACAAAAAATAAACGAATTTAAATTAAAATTAACTAAATTAAAAGAATATTAGTAATTGCTTTATGAATTAGATGATTATTGATAATGTTAATAAATATTATATATTAAATATAT
This sequence comes from Viscum album, assembly GCA_963277665.1. Taxonomy (NCBI): domain Eukaryota; kingdom Viridiplantae; phylum Streptophyta; class Magnoliopsida; order Santalales; family Viscaceae; genus Viscum; species Viscum album. The sequence continues at coordinate 696,523,236 of OY728152.1, forward strand.
ATATATATATTTATATATTAGCGAATATAAATATTATGTATGTATTACAAAGTAATTATGTTCTGTATTTAGTGAATAATATTTTATAATAAAAAATTGAAATAAATTAAAAATACTGACTACTTGCATAGAGTAATGAATATATAAATGAAGGCTATTTGATTTTTCAATTTTATTTATTTCAAATGTGTCTTATATTGATTTCACATATACCTAATAAATGCATTTTTAAAAATAATGCCCACACATTAAACGTTTTCATTTTATTAATTTCTTTAGTGTCTACTTAATTTTAATTTCTTCAATTAAACTCATTTTTAACACAAATGCACTTAAAATTTGATATTCCATAAGAATGTTTAAAAAATATAAGTAAATTATACTTTTTGAAAAATATTTTTAATATATATATGTAAATAAAAATATATAAAAATATACAATATCGGTTAATAAAAATATATATTTAATATTATAAATAAATAAATATTTTTTATGATTATTTATTAAATTATAAATAAATTAATAAATAAATTTTAATAATAAAATTATTTATAATAAATTTACATAAATAATGAATTTATTTAAAATATTCATATTTTAATATATTTATGTATATTTATTTTTATATATATTTAAAATATATATAATTATATAAATATATATATCCTGAAATATGTATTATTTTTGAAATATATTTACACAAATATAAATCAAGTATTATGTATTTAAATAATTATAATATTATAATAAATATATTAAAAAAGGAATATATTTACTATATTTATGTTTATATATATCGATTATGTGTATATATCTATATTTACACATTTTTTATTTATAAATATAATTATAATTCCTTTATCAGCACTTAGGTACTTATCTCTTTTATAAGATATCTTTATTAGATATTTTTTAATAATGATAAAAATGAGGCTATATTAGTTCTTTTTTAGCACTAATAAAGACCTTCATTTGTCAACGCTAAAAAATCCATGATAAATATTACTTTTATTAGCTCTCATATAATATGAACTAATAAATGTGTCCCGATATAACTATAAAAACATAACATGTTGCGAACACATGGAGATATAAAAATATTTCTACCGAATCCACTGATTGATGATGCTCTTATTATGTGAATCGTAAATCGAACCAGACAAACCCTCTACCTCTAGTTTCTCTACATTCATCTGACATCTTATGATCTGTTGTTGTTAGGTTTAATGATGAAAAAATCAATATATGGAATTGTGGGTCTCAGATTTTCTTAATCCAAGTAATGTAGGCTTGTTTTTTCCTTTTTAGGTTCCGATTTTCTTTCTGTATTCTCTATTTAGAGATCTGGATCATGGGTTTTGGATTTTCCATTCTGTAATCTGTATTTTTCCTCCTATTGTTGTATGTTGTTTAGATTTTAATTACGATATGTACTTTTTTAACATCTATTTCGGATATACTATTTTGGATTTCTTAAATTTTTGTCTTGAAAATATTTTCTTTGATTTCTATATCTATACCCCATAATGTTATGAAAAATTAATTTTCTAATTCTTTTTAAATCATAGTGAATCACCAATGGTCCATTGATAAAATATTTAAATAAATTACTATGCCACTATATAAACAGGGGATGTATTGGATATAAAACCCTTAAAAGATCAAGAAAATTTATTTACCAACTGAATTATCATTCAGATGATGGTGTTAAGTAGCAATATAGTATGATTTTATACAATTCATATAAGAGAATTTATTTATTTAAAATTTATTTTAAAAATATATATATATATATATATGGTTAAATTTGTATGGGATAGACGTTGTAATGGTTGGTTTGTTTTTATACTTTGTTTCTAATATGTCTTTTTTATTTGTATTATTTTTTTATGTCGACTTCATTATGGGTCTCCCTAGAATCTCATGGATGGGTCAATGCATATTAGATAGCCTCCAAGAATCCTTAGATTTGTACGTCATTTTTTCAAAAAAATAGAATGGAATTTATCAAAATTCTATACATAATAAATAATTTTTATTCATTAATCAATTTGGGTCTATATATACAATTTAGGTCCATATATATATATATATTCAATTAATAGTTATATATTTATACTAAAATAAAAAATAAAATTTAGTTACCATATGTTGCATCCAAACTTTTAAAATTAAGTAACTATATATATATATATATTAAATTACTAAACCTTCCAAAATATAAATAATTATAATTTATAAAAAATTACCAAAAACATTAATTAAATATAAATTATATAATTTATAAAGTATTATTAATAGTACTTATTAGTTTCATTAGAATAATTGTATTACATATATACACACATCATGTTACATCTTCTAAATTTAAATAAATTTAAATATGATAAATAATACATACATATATATATAATAAAATAAATAATATAATAAAGTACACACACACACATATATATATATGAATTATATATATAATATTTTGGAATATTCACTTAATTTATAAATGTATCCAATAGTGTAGTCAAAGGTGTCCGCCTTAGCATGCCTTGGGATGAGGCGAGGCAGGGAACAGCTGGTTCGCCTACCCACAAGTGAGGCAGTGCAACCTCACCAAGGTGTGCCAACAGTGCACGCCTCACAACCCATCTCAAGTGGAATTGTAGTTCCAGGAACTGTAAAAGTTCATTGTGGTGGAAAAAATCATGGGTATAGGCAATCACAAACATCACGGGTATGGTACATGCAATCACTGTTGGCTGAATGGATGGAAATCTTACGTAAAGACGATTGTACAAATCATTGCTATATGAAACCCCATTCTATTCCACCCCCACGGAAGAACACATTTGTGGAACGCATGTTTACTACCACCATTGTGATCTCCTACATGAGATGAATAATGCATGACTTACTAAATGGAATGGAAAAGCCCCAATCATAGTCAAAAAATAATGAACAAAAATAATAAAAACATAACCAAAATAAATATATATATATATATAATAATTGTAATAATAATTATTCAAATGCATCTATTTTGTAAAATGAAAATGAATATGTAAATATATATAAATATATATAATAATAATTACAACTCCAAACATAAATTCAAATAGTTATTTTTTAATGTGCCTTAGTTTCTCCTCATGCTACGCCATGTTACACATCATGAAGTGGCCTTTGTTCCTTATTGTGCTATGAACCATTGACAACACTGATAGCGATGATGAGGGACATTCATTTTTTAGTTTTTTGTAGGGGAAGTTGTGAAACCCATTTATAATTATTTTCAAACAAGCTAAGTGTGAATGATCTGCATGCATCTATCGACCTCTTTATCCAATCAAATAGAACCATTCCATTGCATAATAAAATAAATCATATTAAAAAATCTATGTTTTCCCAAAAAAACATTATTATATAAATCCCCAACTGATTACTTTATTAATTTTTTTATTCAGATCCATATTGATATATTATGGGATAAAAATGAAACTAATTCATAATTAACAATGCCTCCATGTCCATTGATAAAAAAATATTTACCTAACATAAACTCATATTATGAAATTACACTGTAGTGACATAGGAACCTCATTCAGTGCATCACTACAGTTGTGTTTTCTGAATATTCCATATCCACCCTCTATTATTCTTTCTCTCCCTTCACTCTATTGTTTCATAGGTTATGTAGAGCTTCCCTCTCAAATTATTTGTTATAAATGGAGTCATCGAGTTAATGAATAGTTCCAATGGTTTAAATATCCCATATGGGATGAATTTCTCCTTTTAGATAACACAATGAAGTTCAATTTTTGACTTCATCGACTTAATATCCTAAAATATTATTATTATTTTTTATTAATTGGGACTCATACCCCATCTATTTTATGTTACTTATAAAACATTAAGAATTAGTCACCTCATGGATGACTAAATGATAGAGTCTATAAAGAATAATTGGTGATCATCCAGAAGAGATAGAGTATTTTTGGAAAACCACAGAAAAAATTGATAAATGTTTACGAGAAGAGCTAATGAGGATGACAATGAAACATAATTGGGTTCCCTAAACTGGGAAACCCCTCCCATATAATAGAATTAAAACATTAGAAGTATTTATTATGTAAATTACACCATTTACACCAAATAAATATAGAGAAAATATACACAAAACCAAATAAAGGAATGTGTGATGATATAGAAACCAATGGAGAGGGTGGAGAACGAAGAATTAGAATAAGAAACTGTAGTTTTGCACAACCAAAAGGAATTGGGTTTCTGCAGTGCAATTTCTTCTGATGAGTATATTTTACAAAATTTATTTATTTTTATTTGATGATGAGGAATATTTAATGATGAATTGACTTCGTTTTTATCATCAAATTTATCCCCAATGATATGAATTAAAATTTTAATGACAATTTAAAGACCCGCAAATTTCAAGGAAAGTTTTTTCTTAATTTTCTTTGGAATTTTACAAGAGCGCAACTTCAGACGGCACCTGATTCCGAGGCCCGGTGTGCCCGGAATCAATTTCCGATGTTTGGCTCGGGTACGTTCAGTGAACGGACGAGCGGGTTTTTCTATCTTTTGAACCAGTGCCCGGAATCAAATTCTGAGGGCACCGATGAAATCGCAGCGCCGGTATTTTCTTAGAAACGCCTCTTCCGGAGTTGCGTTTGCTCAGACGTGGTTTTTAAATTTTGGGGCTCTAAGTCAGAAATAAAATAAAATTTGTGCGACAACTTTATTTTATTTCACTTAAGCTGCTTGGAAGCCACTTGAAGCCACTTAAAGGTGGCTTGATCTGAGCTGAACTGGATAGGATGCTATCCAGAAATATCCTACCCCCTTGGTAGGATATTTGTGAGGTGGGGCCCGCACGAGCCCCGCCGTTTCTTTCGCTAAGTAACGCACCCGCGAAAACCCGTCAATGTAACTGAAAAGTCAACCGACGCGTTTTCTTTAATTTCTTAACAGACCATTTAATTGGGCGGTTTATTTCGTGAATTAAATGGGCTGTTTCATTTGTTGAATTAATTCAACGAATTTAATGGGTCGTTACTTACGCGTTTGCGTTCGTTGGCAAAATAATAAAATAAGACCAACTCTTTCCTTTGGAGGATTACTCGTTGTGCGAGATTCTCTGGGCCTCCACCCTCCCCGCGAAGAACGCGAAGAACGCGAAGAACGCGAAGAACGCGAAGAACACTGGCGACCGGAATTCGACGACGCACGCCGTGATCTGCGACGTCGACGAAAGCTACCCGCGACGTTCTTCGGCGACGCCTCTTCTTCCGCGGCCGATCCTCGTTCGGCAACAAAGGTGAGAGTCGAATCTTCTAATTCTCTCCTTTTTATAATTCGATATCAACGGATTAAAATTAATTAAATCCGTTTGATCTTGATCCGGAGATTGGCGACGCGACACCGGATACCGCGACGACGCGACGATCTCCTTCATCCGCGACGAGCGATTCCGCGACGACCACTCGTCCGACGACGACGACAAGGTAAGGGATGTTGGAATATTTTATCTTATTTCCCCGTGTTTATTCTTTTAAAGTGAAGAACATGATCTCCGACAATTTTAATTTATTTAAAATTGTTGTTGATTATTCCTCCCGTGGTTTATGACTAACGCAAAAGGGTGCGGGTCTAACGAACAAGACCCGGCAACCCTCCGCCGATCTCTTTTGTTGTGCGGATATGGCGGTCGACGAAGAACCGCGCGGCAGGGGCGATCTGTTGATCCCGCAGTGAAGGTCGGCCCCCGGGAGGAGCAACGGCGCAGACGGGAGGCAAAACGGGCCACCGGAGCAACTCCGGCGGCCCGCGGAAGGCGGCGGCGGCGCGGGTCGCCGGCAAGGCGGCGCCGGCGACCGGAGGCGGCGGCGCCCGGTGCGCCGCCGTGGAGAAGATCCGCGGCGGATGAAGCCGCGGCGGCGGCGGCCGGTTCCGCGGCCGCGCGGAACCGGGGAGGGACGCGGCGGCCCGGCCGCGTCCGCGTGACAGGCGGCCCCCCGCGGGGCCGCGTTTCCTTCAAGCCGCAGGTCAAACCCGCGGCGGCGGCTCCTTCGGCCGCTCGGCCGCAGCTGGGCCGGCCGGTCCGGTCGGCCGGGCCGCGCCCAGGCCGGACCGGGTCGGGCCGACCCGGTTCGGGCCGACCCGGTTCGGCCGACCCCGGGGGGGGCGGGGGGGGGGGGGTCGGGCCGGGTCGCCCCGGGCCCAGAACCCCCGTTATCGGGCCCTCTTCGGTCTTTTGCCCATATCTTGGGCCTGGGACCTCCGATTGACGAACCGTCAGCGGCTACGCGATCCTTGGATCGAGACGGTCGTTTCGGTATATTATACTCAAGGTTTCGGAAGACTTTGGGTTCGGCCGGGTTGGTTCGTACACGAAACCAACCGGGCCCTCGGAGCGGAAACGCTCATAACTTGAGCTACGGACGTCCGATCGACGTACCGTCAGCTGTGGTAGTTTCCTCTAAGTGAGACGGAACTTTTGGCATACTACGCCCGAGGATCGGACACAGGCGGAGTATGGTCGGGTTGGTTTTGCCCTAAAAACCAACCGGGCCCCTGGGACGAAAATGCCAATAACTCTCAGACCGGGCGTCCGATTGACGCGCCGTCTGTTGCGTTGAGATCCTGTTGTCGTTACGGAACTTTTGGATACATCAACTTCGGACTACGTGTCAGTTGATGTATCAGCCTCTCGGCTCGTGGAGCGGACCCTCCTAAACGAGCTCGCTAAGTGCGGGAACCCTAGCGCTGGCTGTGACTTCGACGACAGAGCAGAGATCCTCCGTGGACTGCGAAGACGGCAGAGCAGAGATCCTCCGTGGACTGTGACGACGGCAGAGCAGAGATCCTCCGTGGACTGCGACGACGGCAGAGCAGAGATCCTCCGTGGACTGTGGCGACGACTGTGCAGAGATCCTCAGTGGACTGCATCGACTACTGCACTCAGCGATCCTACGTGGATCAGTGCTACAGGTTCTGTGTGAGCCCGATCCTATGTGGGTCCTTACTACCGGTTCTGTGTGAGCCACTACCTACAGGTTCTGTGTGAGCCCGATCCTACGTGGGTCTTTTGTGGGGGTTAGTACCTATCGATCCTTCGTGGGTCCGACGACTTAGATGGATCAGTGATCATCTTTGACGTCATCTGAAAAAGTATACCTGGTTGAGCTGAATCTTATGTTACTCTCCTTTGTGGATTGTGTTGAACTATCCTATGTGGATTTACTGTTTACTCTACTTGTGGATTTGAGTCTTGCTTTCCTGCGTGGATTGAGTTTTTCTTGAGCTCGTGAGCAGAGCTAGAATTGGGGACTTAGGTATATGTATGGGCATATACCTAAGTCGAGTCAGATGTTACTTCATGATTGCATCTTTCTTTTGTGCTATATCCTTTGTGGATTTCGGGAGACCTTCGGGGGTCTCGGGGTCCTTACTGAGTAGCTTATACTCACCCCTGCACGGGCTATGCCCGCACCTTGTTGTGTTGGATGCAGACGACGGACAGCGCTGATCGCGGTTGGGGCGTGGAGCAGGACGGTACCTGGAGGTGGACCACTGGGCGGGACGTGCTCGGAGCGGACGTGGGACCCGAGGAGCCTGGAGGCTATCTGTACCCACCCTTCAGGTGGGATTGCCAGTGGACGACACGAGGCCGCCGTCTTTTCTTCAGTTGTTGTTCTTTACTTTTCAGTTGTACTTTACAGTTGGGCTTGTATTTCCGGACCCCATTACTTTTCTGCACTTTGTAGTTACTTTCCGCTTGCTGACTCTGTGGTGGTTGATACTTTTAAAGGCAATGCCTTCCCTGTTTACCGGGATTTTACGCCTTGGTGCTAGTCGCCAGCCCCTGGCCTATGGAAGGCGGGCTTGGGGTAGTCACGGCACGGGCCTCGAGGTCGGGTCGTGACAAATTGGTATCAGAGGTGGTCGGTTCTACCGCAGACTCTGATCGTCTTTTCTTTCTATATGAAGCAATAGTGTTTAGTGTATTGAGTGTGGTTATCAGTTCAGGGAGCCCAGTGTTGGTGTGGCGGCCGACGTATCCGTACACCAGGACCCTGACTCCTGATTTCCGACTTAATGCATGAAAACATTGATTGCGTGTGTGTTTCAAGTCTTCTTTGTGATTACTTGTGTCAGCTCACCGGGTATACTGATCTGCTTCATGAAAGTGTCAAGTTTTCCTTGTGATTACTTGTGCCAGCTCACCAGGTATACTGTTCTGACTGTGTTGCTCTTGTTCTCCTTTTCAGGATGGCCCCGCGACGACAGCCAGCTAGGGTTCCGAGTGTAGGGCGCGACGGCAGCCCACCGAGCGACGAGGCCTCGGTGCAGGGCCCTTTGCCAGCAGTGGCACCGGCGGTAGCTTTACCCGCCGAGCCACCGATGCTTCCAGTACCAGACGCTGATGATGCACGTCGCCTTAGGGCACTGCATGAGTTTCAGAGCCAGCGGCCGCCCAGGTTTCGCGGTGAGGCGGACCCCCAGGCCGCCGAGGACTGGCTAGAGGCGGTGGTACGGATCTTTAGGCTAGTGAGGACACCAGCAGATCTCATGGTGATCCTCGCGGCGAGCCTCCTGCAGGCGGCGGCATGACGATGGTGGAGCTTGATGCTCCAGGTTCACGATGAGGCATCCTTGCTCTGGGCGGACTTCGAGAGCCTCTTCCGCTCTGAGTTCGTCCCGGCCACCCTCCGAGCGGTGCGCATCCAGGAGCTTCTCCAGCTGCGCCAGGGCAGCATGAAGGTCGCTCAGTATGCGGCGAGGTTCACGGACCTATCTCGCTACTCGACCGACATGGTACGGGACCCCTTCTTCCGGGCCCGGACCTTCGAGCAGGGCTTGCGACAGGAGATTCGGGCGTCGCTGATCTCCCTCAGCATTCCGACCCAGGCGGGAGTGCTGGAGCGAGCCCTCCTGATCGAGAGCTTCCTGGCAGAGCCTTCTTCAGCGGCGAGACCTAGCGCAGGGCGGCAGGTAGCTGAGTCTTCGGCAGCAGGTAGCCGACGGATGACTCTCGGGTCCAGGCAGACCAGACCCCCACGCAGACGGCCTCAGGACACCGGCTCAGTAGTGCAGGGCACACAGCGGAGTGCCAGCCTTCCAAGAGGCAGGTTGTGCTACTCCTGCAGCGGGCAGGGTCACATGGCTCGTGACTGCCCGACTCGCCGATCAGAGGAGCAGCAGACGGTGGAGGGGCCACCCAAGCAGAGGCAGAGGGTCGACCGTGGCGGTCCGCAGGGAGGAGGCGGACGGGGCAGAGGAGCTGGCCGAGCAGCGGGTGGTGGGCGACGCTTCCAGGCTCTACCCCCACCACCACCAGGAGGGCCACCTCGACCACAGGGAGCTGGCGGGCAGGGACAGGCCCAGCTCCAGGCAGTGGAGGCCTACGACCCCGACCTGTCAGAGATGATTCGAGGTACGATCTGTGTCTATTCCACCCTTGCTGCAGTACTTATAGACACAGGAGCGAGTCACTCTTTCATAGCCTCTGCCCTTGTTCGGATCTCGGAGATTCCGACTGAGCCGTTGGCTCGATCCTTACGGCTAGAGACTCCTACGGGAGCAGACTCGACGATTACGCACTGGTGCCGGCAGTGTGAGCTTACTCTAGGAGGCGAGATCTTCGGCTGGGATCTCCTTGTAGCGGCGTCGAGGCCTTACGACGTCATCTTGGGCATGGATTGGCTATCCACGGTTCATGCCCAGATCGACTGTTTAGGCGCAAGGTGCGATGTGTTCGCACCGACGGGAGCAGGTTTACCTTCACCGGCGAGAAGGGATCCTTTGCAGCACAGGATGGACTTCCGCAGAGGAGAGTGCAGCCCATCTCTCATCAGTTGGCTAGCCTCATCCTAGGAGCAGTGGACGTGCGGAGTCCAGCTTTTCCTGCAGTGGTGGACCAGTACGTGGACGTCTTTCCCGACGACGTTCCAGGGCTACCTCCTCATAGAGAGGTAGACTTTTACATCGACTTGTACCCCGGGACAGCCCCGATATCTACTCCAGCATATCGGATGGCCCCCGCCGAGCTTCGAGAGCTGCGGGTACAGTTGGAGGACTTGCAGAGAAAGGGGTTTATCCGACCCAGTATTTCACCCTGGGCTTCCCCGATTTTGTTCGCCAAGAAGGCGGACGGGAGCTTGCGACTGTGTGTCGACTATCGTCGCCTGAACCAGGTGACAGTGAGGAACAAGTATCCGCTGCCACGGATTGATGACCTCTTCGATCAGCTCAAGGGAGCGCGGTGGTTCTTGAAGATAGACCTCAGGTCAGGCTATCATCAGCTCAGAGTTCGAGATGAGGACGTGCAGAAGACGGCCATCAGGTGTCGGTATGGCCATTATGAGTTCTTGGTTATGCCGTTCGGCGTAACCAATGCTCCAGCAGTGTTCATGAGCCTCATGAACAGGATCTTCCAGCCATACCTCGACCGATTTGTCGTGGTCTTCATTGACGACATTTTGGTATACTCGACGACTGAGGAGGAGCATGCCTACCACCTGCGAGTTGTGCTAGACACACTCCGAGAGCACCAGCTTTATGGCAAGCTCTCAAAGTGCCAGTTCTGGTTACGTGAGGTCCATTTATTGGGGCACGTCATCTCTGAGGCGGGAGTTGCAGTGGATCCCGCGAAGATCGAGGCAGTGCTAGCTTGGGAGCCACCCAAGAGCGTGACAGAGGTGCGGAGCTTCTTGGGCCTAGCCGGATACTATCGGAGATTTGTGCCAGACTTCTCCAGAGTTGCGGCACCACTCTCAGCCTTGACGAAGAAGGGGAAACCCTTTGTGTGGTCAGACAGATGTCAGCAGAGCTTCCAGAAGCTGAGACAGAGATTGACCAGCGCACCTATCTTGAGGTTGCCTGAGGAGGGAGTTGGATACGTAGTTTACTGCGATGCATCAGGGACTAGACTCGGGTGCGTTCTGATGCAGGAGCGGGCCGTGATCGCCTACGGATCACGTCAATTGAGGCCGCATGAGAAGAACTACGCCACTCATGACCTGGAGTTAGTAGCAGTGGTCTTCGCTCTGAAGACTTGGCGGCACTATCTGATGGGCGAGCGCTTCACAGTCTTTTCTGACCTCCAGAGTCTCAGGTATATCTCCTCTCAGAAGGACCTGAACCTGAGACAGCGGAGATGGATTGAGTTCCTCCAGGACTATGACTTTGAGATAGTCTATACTCCTGGGAAGAGGAACGTGGTAGCCGATGCCCTCAGCAGGAGGACGGGCATTCATCTATTTGAGGAGGCGACGGAGCAGCTAGCCTCTTTACAGATATCCTTCGTGGATAGAGACGGAGCAGCCTTTCTTCAGTCTCTCCTCCACTTCTACAGCGGGTCAGAGAGGCTCAGCGTGAGGACGCTGACTGTGAGACCCGGCGTGCACTGATATCCTCAGGTCAGGTGCCTGATGGCTTCACCCTTGGAGCAGAGCACGACATCCTTTTCAGAGGACGTACCTTCGTACCAGTCGCTTTACGAGAGGAGGTGCTGAGAGAGTTTCACACTTCTCCCTTGGCGGTGCATCCCGGAGTGGCGAAGATGTACCAGGATCTCAGGCGACTGCACTGGTGGCCGGGCATGAAGAAAGTTGTGGCAGAGTTCGTTTCACGATGCCTCACCTGCCAGCAGGTGAAGGCAGAGCATCAGGTACCAGCAGGCTTGGTACAGCCCTTGGAGGTCCCGGAGTGGAAGTGGGACGGCATATCTATGGACTTCGTGACTGGACTTCCCCGCACTTCCAGAGGTCACGACTCCATTTGGGTGATTGTCGACCGACTCACCAAGTCGGCACACTTCTTACCCATCAGAGAGCAGGGCTCAGTGGAGATCTTGGGACGTCTTTACGTCCAGGAGATCGTACGGCTTCACGGTGTGCCATCGTCTATCGTCTCCGATCGAGATGCTCGTTTCACTTCCCGGCTTGGAAGGGGTTGCAGGAGGCGTTCGGGACGCGGCTCCATCTGAGCACAGCCTTCCACCCTCAGACGGATGGTCAGACTGAGAGGACCATACAGACAGTCGAGGACATGCTCCGTGCATGTGTTCTCGACTTTGGTCGCAGCTGGGAGGACCACCTACCCTTGGTGGAGTTCGCGTACAACAACAGCTACCACTCCACCATCGGGATGGCACCATACGAGGCGTTGTACGGCAGACCCTGCAGATCACCGTTGTGCTGGATAGACCCTGGGGAGTCAGCACTCGTGGGACCAGAGATGGTCCGAGCCACGAAAGAGAAGGTCCAGATCATCCAGGAGAGGATGAGGACAGCTCAGAGCCGGCAAAAGTCATATGCTGACAGGAGGCGGAGGCCACTGGAGTTCGAGGATGGCGACCACGTCTTTTTGCGTGTCTCACCTCGACGTGGTTTACAGAGATTTGGCCGAGGCGGCAAGTTGTCTCCACGCTTCATCGGGCCTTTCCAGGTCCTCAGCAGGATAGGAGAGGTGGCTTATCGCCTGGCTCTACCACCTCAGTTACACCGGGTGCACGACGTCTTCCACGTGTCTCAGCTGAGGAGATACGTGCACGACCCGACGCACATCATCGACTTTGGGGAGCTGGACGTGGACGATGGGGCGACTTTTGCGGAGGTCCCAGTGGAGATCGAGGATCGACAGGAGCGGGTCCTATGTGGGCGGTCTATTCCTCTTGTGCGCGTCAGATGGCAGCACGGGAACCTCCAGGAGAGCACTTGGGAGCGGGAGGCTCAGATGCGTGCTCAGTACCCCCATTTATTCCCCTAGTTTTTGATGTATCTTTACGGGGACGTAAAGCCCTGAGGTGGGAGTAATGTAAAGACCCGCAAATTTCAAGGAAATTTTTTTCTTAATTTTCTTTGGAATTTAACAAGAGCGCAGCTTCAGACGGCACCTGATTCCGAGGCCCGGTGTGCCCAGAATCAATTTCCGAAGTTTGGCTCGGGTACGTTCAGTGAACGGACGAGCGGGTTTTTCTATCTTTTGAACCGGTGCCCGGAATCGAATTCTGAGGGCACCGATTAAATCGCAGCGCCGGTATTTGCTTAGAAACGCCTCTTCCGGAGTTGCGTTTGCTCAGACGTGGTTTTTAAATTTTGGGGCTCTAAGTCAGAAATAAAATAAAATTTTTGCGACAACATTATTTTATTTCACTTAAGCTGCTTGGAAGCCACTTGAAGCCACTTAAAGGCGGCTTGATCTGAGCTGAACTGGATAGGATGCTATCCAGAAATATCCTACCCCCTTGGTAGGATATTTGTGAGGTGGGGCCCGCACGAGCCCCACCGTTTCTTTCGCTAAGTAACGCACCCGCGAAAACCCGTCAAAGTAACTGAAAAGTCAACCGACGCGTTTTCTTTAATTTCTTAACAGACCATTTAATTGGGCGGTTTATTTCGTGAATTAAATGGGCAGTTTCATTCGTTGAATTAATTCAACGAATTTAATGGGTCGTTACTTACGCGTTTGCGTTCGTTGGAAAAATAATAAAATAAGACCAACTCTTTCCTTTGGAGGATTACTCGTTGTGCGAGATTCTCTGGGCCTCCACCCTCCCCGCGAAGAACGCGAAGAACGCGAAGAACGCGAAGATCACCGGCGACCGGAATTCGACGACGCACGCCGTGATCTGCGACGTCGACGAACGCTACCCGCGACGTTCTTCGGCGACGCCTCTTCTTCCGCGGCCGATCCTCGTTCGGCAACAAAGGTGAGAGTCGAATCTTCTAAATCTCTCCTTTTTATAATTCGATATCAACGGATTTAAATTAATTAAATCCGTTTGATCTTGATCCGGAGATTGGCGACGCGACGCCGGATACCGCGACGACGTGACGATCTCCTTCATCCGCGACGAGCGATTCCGCGACGACCTCTCGTCCGACGACGACGACAAGGTAAGGGATGTTGGAATATTTTATCTTATTTCCCCGTGTTTATTCTTTTAAAGTGAAGAACATGATCTCCGACAATTTTAATTTATTTAAAATTGTTGTTGATTATTCCTCCCGTGGTTTATGACTAACGCAGGAGGGTGCGGGTCTAACGAACAAGACCCGGCAACCCTCCGCCGATCTCTTTTGTTGTGCGGATATGGCGGTCGACGACGAACCGCGCGGCAGGGGCGATCTGTTGATCCCGCAGTGAAGGTCGGCCCCCGGGAGGAGCAACGGCGCAGACGGGAGGCAAAACGGGCCACCGGAGCAACTCCGGCGGCCCGCAGAAGGCGGCGGTGGCGCGGGTCGCCGGCAAGGCGGCGCCGGCGACCGGAGGCGGCGGCGCCCGGCGTGCCGCCATGGAGAAGATCTGCCGCGGCTGAAGCCGCGGCCGCGCGGAACCGGGGAGGGACGCGGCGGCCCGGCCGCGTCCGCGTGACAGGCGGCCCCCCGCGGGGCCGCGTTTCGTTCAAGCCGCGGGTCAAACCCGCGGCGGCGGCTCCTTCGGCCGCTCGGCCGAAGCCGGGCCGGCCGGTCCGGTCGGCCGGGCCGCGCCCAGGCCGGACCGGGTCCGGCCGACCTGGTTCGGCCGACCCAGGGGGGGGGGGGGGTTCGGGCCGGGTCGCCCCGGGCCCAGAACCCCCGTTATCGGGCCCTCTTCGGTCTTTTGCCCATATCTTGGGCCTGTGACCTCCGATTGATGAACCGTCAGCGGCTACGCGATCCTTGGATCGAGACGGTCGTTTCGGTATATTATACTCAAGGTTTCGGAAGACTTTGGGTTCGGCCGGGTTGGTTCGTACACGAAACCAACCGGGCCCTCGGAGCGGAAACGCTCATAACTTGAGCTACGGACGTCCGATCGACGTACCGTCAGCTGTGGTAGTTTCCTCTAAGTGAGACGGAACTTTTGGCATACTACGCCCGAGGATCGGACACAGGCGGAGTACGGTCGGGTTGGTTTTGCCCTAAAAACCAACCGGGCCCCTGGGACGAAAATGCCAATAACTCTCAGACCGGGCGTCCGATTGACGCGCCGTCTGTTGCGTTGAGATCCTGTTGTCGTTACGGAACTTTTGGATACATCAACTTCGGACTACGTGTCAGTTTATGTATCAGCCTCTCGGCTCGTGGAGCGGACCCTCCTAAACGAACTCGCTAAGTGCGGAAACCCTAGCGCTGGCTGTGACTTCGACGACAGAGCAGAGATCCTCCGTGGACTGCGAAGACGGCAGAGCAGAGATCCTCCGTGGACTGCGACGACGGCAGAGCAGAGATCCTCCGTGGACTGCGACGACGGCAGAGCAGAGATCCTCCGTGGACTGCGGCGACGACTGTGCAGAGATCCTCAGTGGACTGCATCGACTACTGCACTCAGCGATCCTACGTGGATCAGGGCTACAGGTTCTGTGTGAGCCTGATCCTATGTGGGTCCTTACTACCGGTTCTGTGTGAGCCACTGCCTACAGGTTCTGTGTGAGCCCGATCCTACGTGGGTCTTTTGCGGGGGTTAGTACCTATCGATCCTTCGTGGGTCCGACGACTTAGATGGATCAGTGATCATCTTTGACGTCATCTGAAAAAGTATACCTGGTTGAGCTGAATCTTATGTTACTCTCCTTTGTGGATTGTGTTGAACTATCCTATGTGGATTTACTGTTTACTCTCCTTGTGGATTTGAGTCTTGCTTTCCTGCGTGGATTGAGTTGTTCTTGAGCTCGTGAGCAGAGCTAGAATTGGGGACTTAGGTATATGTTTGGGCATATACCTAAGTCGAGTCAGATGTTACTTCGTGATTGCATCTTTCTTTTGTGTTATATCCTTTGTGGATTTCGGGAGACCTTCGGGGGTCTCGGGGTCCTTACTGAGTAGCTTATACTCACCCCTGCACGGGCTATGCCCGCACCTTGTTGTGTTGGATGCAGACGACGGACAGCGCTGATCGCGGTTGGGGCGTGGAGCAGGACGGTACCTGGAGGTGGACCACTGGGCGGGACGTGCTCGGAGCGGACGTGGGACCCGAGGAGCCTGGAGGCTATCTGTACCCACCCTTCAGGTGGGATTGCCAGTGGACGACACGAGGCCGCCGTCTTTTCTTCAGTTGCTGTTCTTACTTTTCAGTTGTACTTTACAGTTGGGCTTGTATTTCCGGCCCCCTTTACTTTTCTGCACTTTGTAGTTACTTTCCGCTTGCTGACTCTGTGGTGGTTGATACTTTTAAAGGCAATGCCTTCCCTGTTTACCGGGATTTTACGCCTTGGTGCTAGTCGCCAGCCCCTGGCCTATGGAAGGCGGGCTTGGGGTAGTCACGGCACGGGCCCCGAGGTCGGGTCGTGACAGACAATAGGTTTAGTATTTTTTTTATTTCATTTCAATTAAACTTTTTTTAATACTTTTTATTTTATTTATAATAATAGAGGGTTTATTTGATTTAAATAATTTGTCATTGGTGGAATTTACTTCATTCACAGATAGTGATGTGATCCTTAATTCAATTGGGATGTGTAGGAATTTGGGGAAAATCAATTCGATGCATGGTGTGACCAATATGATTCAATGTGTCTATTATCAGTTTAAAATTGATAGTAATTTTAGAAAAAATCACTCCCATAAAACAATGAAAATGCACTCTTATTTAAAAGGTAATTTAAAAAAGAAATTCATAATTCCTTTGTGATGTGTATGAATTGGATTCATGTCAATCTGATTTATGATGTGATAGGTACAGACCAAATTGTGTGTTTCCTATTAAAATTTAAATTTTAGTAAAAAAACATGTGACAAAATCAAAATTGAAAATTTTCAATTAATTTATTCGTGTAAAAGAACCAAAAGTGAATTAATAAAATATAAAAAAAGATATTTCAATGGAAAATTTGTCATTAAAATTTTTAAAAGCAAACGACTACAATGTTTTGATGAAATATTTTATGTTAGTTTCATTCTACTACATTATGCCTCAAAAGTATGACATACATTAAACATACACATATTATATTTAAATCCATATTTAGTAATGTTGTATACCCAATTAAGATTCACCTCAAGAATTAGTATATCATAGACATATTTTTTGAATTAGATCTGATCATGCCACCATGTGTCATGTCGTTGCATGAACAGAAATGAGGCTACCTCTGATCAATCATTGAGGCAATCATTATGTCTACATAGTTAAATAATTGTCCATATAATAAAAGTGTGGTTTCATATATACGTTTAATTTATTTTATTTGATTATTACTCTCATAACAATTTTTTTCTTATACTCATAGATTATTTGGTTCGATTTAGGGTGATCTATCGATCTTTCATGACTTTCTTCACCAAAACATCAACACACATCTTCTCCCTAAAAAATATTTCAACGCTACAGTGTCCCATTTATCACTTCCATTCATGTTCTATCCACTGCCTTTTTAGGAAGAGAAATGATGCTACCTATATTCAATTATAGAGGAGATATTGATGTTTTCACAGTAAAATAACTGTCCATGGTATTAATATATTCTTTCAAATTTAAGATTAATATAATTTCTTCATGTATTACATAAATAATTATTGTTTTCATATATAGGTGGATTGAATTTTTGATTTAGGGAGCTCTATCCATATTTCATGTCATTCTACAAAAAACACCCATAGGATTATTCTTCCAAAAAACATTTTCACCCCTGTAGTGTTGCATTAATCCTTATCATTCATGTTCCATCCACTTAAATTGTATAAAGTGACACTCCAACACCTTTACTCAATTATATATATATTCTAGATGTTAAAATTATTAAATCACGTTCATATAAATTATGTATTGATTAATATTTCTGTATAATTATTTAATTTTAGTATTAATAACATTATAATGGTTTTCTAGTACAGGTAGATTCTTTTGGTTGTGTTGGGGTGCTCTTTACAACTATTATTCCATTCTACAGGAAATCATGCACATAAAACTTCTCCCTAAAAAACATTATCCTAAGATGTGTTTACATTTATATCATTCATTAACGTTCCCTACATTTCCTTTCAAGGATGTGAAACCCCACCCCCTCTGCTCAATTATAGAGGTAATCATTATATTATCATAGTAAAATCAATATCCATATAATGAATGTATTATTTCATATTTATGATTTATTTATTTATTATTATTATTATACATATTATAATAGTGTTTTTATAATGGTGGATATTTTTTCATTTAGTTTACGTGATTTGTTCGAATCTACACATGTAGTGTTAATTGTCCAATAAAGAATGTCAATAGAAATCTGGGTGAAATTGACAGTTAGTATTTTTTATAATATTAGTATTGTTCGAATCATCCACACCTCAATCTGACACATGATGCAAATAGTATTACTCCATGTACTTATTTCAATTTTATATTTATAATAATTTTATTAGAAAACAAAACTGAATCAAGTTGTTCGTTATCGGTTAAGAGCAGACACCTGACTTTGAAAAGTGTCAATCACAGATAACTGGTAAAATGAACTCAATTTTCTTTTTAATTTAGGGAATCAATTCATAAATGACTTTTAATGTGTAAGATTCTCTATCCCATAAAACTGACACACGATGTGATCAATATGAGGAAATTTTTGTGTATTAAAATTAAAATTACATTTTATTTAAAAATGATGTGTGACAGAATAAAATCTGAGAAAAAAGAATCTGATATTATAGAATCATTTTCAAAATTAATCCATAAATAGTTTGGAATATGTATTAATCATCCACACCTAAATTTTATGCATGGTTTGAACGATACGACTCTATGTGAGTATTTATTTATAATAGACATCAATTTTAGGAAAAGAAAAAACAATTGACCTACTCAAAACCT
Organism: Viscum album; assembly: GCA_963277665.1. Lineage (NCBI taxonomy): Eukaryota > Viridiplantae > Streptophyta > Magnoliopsida > Santalales > Viscaceae > Viscum > Viscum album. Next base: position 696,542,037 of record OY728152.1, read on the forward strand.
AACAAACACATTGACATAGATTTTATACATTAGTTTAATGATCTATATCTGATTTTAGATGTGCGTGAATCAGCCAAACCTCAATTTAATGCACGGTGTGAATGATATGTCACTAAATGAGTGTTTTTATTTAAAATATAGAAACATTTTAGTACAATAGAAAACTTGAAAACTCAATTCAATGAAAACACTATCAAATTGTTTAAATAAATTAGGATAATGATTTGTATGTCATTTTTGATTTATATTAATCATCTTCTCCTCAATCTGATACACAATGTTATTGGTAGAAGTTAATGTGCATATTTCAATATTAAAATGACATTTTCGTAAAAATTTAAAAATACTTATATAAAAATAAGAAAACAATTACTATTGTTTTGATAATTGAGGAAAACGATCCACATGTCATTTGAGATGTGTTTGAATTAGCCACAACTCAATCAAATGCATGATGTGACGAGTATAAATCCAAGGGAATCATTTTAAATTGACATCAATTTTAGTTAAAAAACTATATGACCTAATCAAAAATTAATAGAAACAATAATATTTTTTAATAATTCAGGATAATGATACATATGTGATTTTAGTCATTCATAAATCATCTGTATCACAATCTGATGCACAATGTGACTGATATAACTCTAAGTACATGTTTATAATTAAAATTGAGACATATATTACTAAAAAGTCCAACCGACCAAAAAAACATGGAAAAATTTCAAATTGATTAAATACTAATGAAAAATGATCTATAAGTCAATTTTTTTGTATAGAAATTAGATTCACCTCAATATGGAACACAATGTCTTCGGAATTAGTCGAAGTGTAGGTTTCAATTTTAAAATGACATTTTAGTAAAAAAGACAAGTGACATACTTAAAACCATTGAATACCAAAACAATTTTTTTATATGTTTGAAAAAAATATAAATATGTCATATGAGATGTTTGGAAATCATCTCATTCTTAGTCTATTAGACAGTGTGATTGGTATGACTGAAAGTGATTATTTTTATTTAAAATTGTCATCAACTTTATTAAAATGGACAACTACCCTCATCAAAACATATCCAATACATTCTTATTATTTTGATACATTAAAAAATGAGAGATAAGTCATTTTTGACTTATAAGAATCATCCTCACCTCAGTCTGATGCATGATGTGACCAATATGACTCAAATTGACATTATCAGTTTAAAATCGTCATTTGACTTCAAAAGATTGTCATTCATTAATAATCAATCAAACATATGTAGATTTTCTTAATTATTTTCAAATTGATTTTATATGTCAGTTTTGATGAGTAGGCATCTGTTTTACATCAAACTGATAAGCAATATGATTTGGATGATTCAATTGTGCATGTTTCCATTTTAAAATGTAATTTTTGTAAAAAAGAAAATTAACATACTCAAAACATAGAAAACACATTCAGATTGTTTTGATGATTTAGTAAATTTATCCACAAGTCATTTGATACTTTATTTTGATTCAGTTGTACCTTAATCTGAACATTGTCTGACAACTATGACTCCATGTGTATCATTTCAGTTAAACTGATAACTATTTTAATACAATTAATAGTTTAGGTTAATTATTTTCTTTTTATTATTAAAAAATAAATAATTTGTTTATTTTAATAGTGCAATCATTTGATCGACTATGTGTGGTTTTCATAGCAATAAAATATGTACGGTCTGGATTAAAAGATAATGGAACATTGAATTTTTTTAATGTATGTAATATTTCTTATTTATATAATTGTACAATCTAAAGTATTAAAAGTATATAATAATATGTTTTTTCATGTATTTGTAATAAAACATTCATTTCAATTAAATCATGTATCGGTACTTCATTTTGTTGATATCTAGATTGATTCTATTATTGTAGTGTGCTGTCACAACCCAGTATAGTGGTGCTACAATGTGATCTTACAACACACTATAGAATAACCCTTTATCAATGCTTTTGTAAGCCCAAAAAATGTTCACATTTATCATCACTTTAAGACCACTAATAATTGTACAAATTATGAGTACTTATAGAAGCACTACTAAAAATTCATGTTTCCTTGATTTAATAAGTGAAGATAATGGTATACTTTATTAGTTATTTTGAAAGAACTAATAAAACACCCCTTATCAATTCTATTATAAGCACCGATAAATTGTTATTTTAATAGTGCTAAATTAACACGCTCATCAATGATTCCTTTATCAGTGATTATTAAATCATTGATAAAGGTCCCATTTATTGTTGATTTTTTTCACTGATAATGGACACCTTTATCTACACACATTCAAAGCTAATAATAGACTCTGGATTTTATCCATGCTGATGAAATTAGAAAATTTATAGCACTAAAAAGGATTTTTTAGCACTGTTAATGGTTCATTTTTTAGTAGTGTCTCATTATCCTAACCAATTCTCAAGAATTTTTCATGGATTTTATGAATATTATTTATAATGTGTAACTAGATTACTTTGTGGCAGTCTTTGTGGGTGAAATCATCATTTAATCTATGTTTGAGGAGGAACATGTGCATCATCTATGAAGAGTATGTAGTTTACAATGAAATCACCCACATCATGACATGCATTAAAAATGAGATATCTAGATCCAGGATGTTATTTAATTGTTAAACATGGTATCACAACAAGGAATAGAAGTAGATCCTAATATGGTGAGGTATATTATTACTTTGGAGAAACCATAAACTGTCTTTGAGATTTAGAGAATCATGGGATTTTCTGGATATCACCACTGGTACATGACATTATTCTCGATGATGGATTCTCCGATGACTACACTATCTTGAAATTGAGTAATGTTTACTTCAAATGAGTATTTTATGTATTATTTTGATTATATGAAATGTCATTTCACTGAATCACTAATTTTTATTGTTTTAGTGGTTGTGTAAGGCTATGTGATCTTTTGGGATTCATTAGTTACAGGATTGTGCTGCATTCTTATGTAGTATATCATGTCATGGATTATATATATCATTATCTTTTCCCACAAGTGATGAATTATCTGATCTAAATCCATGAAAATTCTTATTTGAGGAATAACCTTAAGATTAATGGAATTACCTTTATGGAAACAATTTACTGTATTTTCTAGTCATAAGATCCTGAGTTATATGATCTCTCAAAAGGATTTGAATAATTTCTAAAGGAATTGAATGGTGTGAATATAATATTTTTATTTCAAAATCAACTATTCCCTTGGGAAATGGAATGTCATTTTAGATTCAATGTGAAGGAAACATCCAACATTGGCAGTGAATGAATCCTTTGAAGATTGGAATATGGTGGTTCTCTTTGCAAGGTTAGTTATTTAAGTCCATGATTCAGGGGTTGAGGTTTCATTGGCTAGTTTTCCCATGATATTTTCTCTTATCATGTTGATTCCTTCTGAACAACATATTTATGTTGAGTTCTGTATCATTATAAAACCTCTTTATGGTTTGGAGAATGTTGATTATTTCTCATTCTCTAAATTGAAAATTGTATGCTTTTGAAACAATTTTTCAGTACTGTCTATTGTAAGGAAAGCTCATTTGGTGGTTTTCCATTATTCCCGTTGTTCTATGAACCTTTTATAAACACATATGTTCTATGAAATGAGGTGGTAGTTTTGGTGGCCATGTATGAGATAAAGAAGTTCATAGATTGTCTATCATTATTATATGTGCTAATAGGTGAAGGTCGAGCAAAATGAATTCTTCGGTTATTCATCAGCCACTTCTAGTCCAGACATTGATGTGGGATTAAATATATCCTGACTTAGTGGTTGGGTTTCAACATTACCAATGGAATAAGAAATCAATATGTGTTGTGATTGAATGGGTGATGAAATCATATCACACTATACCCATTCATGATACAACCAAGTAGAGGGTTTTAGAAACCTCTATGTGGAAGTGTTTTTTCCTTATGATAGAGTACCATATATTACAGTCTATGATCAGAATAATTGAATATATTCCCATTTCTGGAGATTCCTCTAGGAGGAAAAATGATCCCATGTCCATTTGAGTATGAAATCTCATCCCTAGTTGGATGGACCGTGATAAAGAGAAATACAAATTCATGAAGATATGATTCAAATTTCTGTTCTCAAATTTGATGGAGAATGGGATTATCTTATAGATATTGGTGAGTTTTCTTATAAGAAATAGTATGAGTCCATGATTACAATTGATCTCTTTCAGTACTTATATGGATGTCTTTTTATTTCAATGTGGTGTTTGATAGGGATTGGTGACAGATCCTTAGTTGGACCGAGCTTGTTCAAATACACGGAAGAAAAGTCCTTGTCAATTCATCTGATGATATTGATGGAAAACATCTGAGATTGGTCTTATTATGTTTTTCAACATAGACCTTTTTAATTTTTAGTTGGTGTATGATTGTTCAAGATGGTTTCCCCCCGATTTTAGTTGTCAATATATTGACAAGAATGGGACGATTTATATTTTTTTGTGGGACCATGTGAGGTTGTTAAGAAGGTGGAGAATGTTTCTTGCCATTTATCACTACCAACGTAGCTAACATCAATACATATCATGTTTAATGTATCATAACTATGAATGTACCAATCTATAATATCTCATGTTAAGATCTAGAGTGAACATGAAGTTGAAGTAGATTTATACGTGACTGAACTGACAGTTAGGATTGTTGTTTCGAAAACCAATTACATTTTGGGAAGTTGATACATTTGGTTCATTCTCTATAGAATCTTAGTTCGAATAATCCTGAGACAAGGGATAGGTAAATACATATGAGAGAATAATGGCCTCATCATTTTGACATAGAGGATTCATCATAGCATTTCTATGGACAAAATGTTTCTATGGTGGATAGGGTGTATCATCTTGTGAAAATTTTAAGGTATTCATAAACCCCACTTGTGAAGATTATTTTCATGGGTTTTTTTTGGGATTTCTTCAGGTAAAATGTTAATGTTTTTGTATTTTCATTGTCTACAACATGATTGCCACACGTTTTTTCAAACATATCCCCTTTGTACAACATTTTTTAAAAATTGGATAGTGGGATACGCACAACTAGTGTATGATTTACCATACTATAGATCCAATATAGTGAAACTATTCATCCAATTTATAATCAAAGCATGGATTTTGAATGATTTATCAGTTTCTCCCATAATTGGATCTACCATAAATGATTTTTAGTTTCCTGATGCCCTCCCGGATGCAATTCAAAGCATGAGGAAAAGCATCAATTTGCAAACAGTAGGTTTATATTTTATGTTCGTTTTCCCCCATGGTATCTATTCTTCTCCCATGGTTTCCATGAATCTAAGTATTGATTTGAGAATAAAGAAGCTATATTTTGGATATATATATATATGATTAATTAAATGATTATTTTTGTCGTTTTTCTTTTTTGGAGTCTTCAATGTATGACATTGTGATTTGAGATCCATTTATCTTGAGTTAGGTAGTTCTGTTACAATGCACAATTTTTATTAACGCTAAATTTCATTGTTTAATTTTAAATGTTATAGTTAAATTATGTTTTATGGTTATTATTAAATAGATTTCATTGGGATTTTTTGAAAGAACACAATTTCTTTGAATTGGAGTAATATTGAATAATGGTGTTTTCGAATGAAAATTGAAAACCCCCAATGTCATTGAATTTGGATGTGATTATGGAAAACTGTGTGATGTAAATTGAGTAATTAAATTGTATATGTGAATGAAAATATTTCAATTAAATAGTTATATTTCAATGAGGATATGGTTTTGGTGGAAAAACATGACAACACACGATACTATTAAATTAGATAATTGTTATAAATGTTATTGAATTTTATAAAAATTAAATCATTTAATTTAATTTTGAAATTTGGTTTGTGAAATTTATTAATTAGATTCAAATTTGTATTTGTGGAAAATGTATTAAAATGGATTCTGATGGAAAACATATTGTCTACTATTAGTGATAAGGCACGATTTTTTATAAAAAAACATTTTTTGGTTTTATAGATAAAATTTGAATATTTGAATTGGAGATTGATATTTAAATAATTTTTTCTTTAGTCTTAATATTAACATCCCTTTGGTGTTTATTAATAGATACCATTCATGTATTTGGTAGTCTGTGAGTTACATTGGGTGGTACAATATGACATACAAAATTCTAAAACATCATATATGTGCATCACATACCAAAATAAATGATGGTGACAAACTCTGGACAAAGTCCAAATGGTGTGTATGTACATATTTGTCATTTCAAAGTGTTGGGTCCATATATCAGGGAACTATAATACATAATTAGGAATAAGACCATGTTTGTCCATGGTTTTCATTTTTAATTTATATATTCCATTGGTGTAAACTATATAATATTCTTTGTGATTTATATAAACTATTTTTATATAAATATTTTCTTAATACATTTTTCAAATGTTCAATTTTAGTAATGGATATGACAACCCTACTTTTTATTACATCTTAAACATGATTTATTATATAAATCATCAATTGATCAAAAAAAAGATCAAGAGTTCTAATATCGTTGGGGCTTAGGATCATTACATAATAAAATAAAACATGAAATAAAATATCTTTATTTAAATCATCCTTTACATGACCACTACATTCCCTCGTACTTAGCATTGCATGGGATAACCAGAGGATGTGCATAAGAAAAGGATGAGCTATAAAGCCTAGTAAGGGAATACACATGGAATAACATGAGGAGTACAATACATGTTAGGAATTATGAATATCAATATAGAACAAGAGAAACATGAACATAAATCCATTATATACAATGATAATCATAACATAGAAATGTGGCGACAACACTTTACATGGAATTAGCATGAGCCAAGGCTCATTTCACATAAAGCATGAGTAAACCCTCATTGCACATGAACCACGAGTAAACCCTCATTGCACTTGAATTTTCATGATCCAACACTCATTTCACATGATGTATCATGATACTATACTTTACCCAATGCATTGGAGCACTATAAGGGTTCACCCTTCTTAAACATTTCATTTCATGCATAAGTGTGCCACATGGATCATAAAACATGGATTCATTAAACAGAATAATTTATTCCATGATAATGGAATGTGGAATTCATATATGAAACATTATAATCAATTAGTAAATGTTCATAAAGTTGAATACCCTTGATGGTGAAATGTGCATGGTATTCACTACACAATGGCATTGGCTTAGAAAATCTGTGAATTTTGGGAGCGTAACGACGTGACATAAGAACTCATAAAAATGGTTGATGAGAGAGAAATGGGTTACTCGTCATATTTACATGTAATGAAAAATAAGGATGTCATATAGATACATTTCCCAAAAATTGTAATTGAATTTAGAATAATGATACAAAAGTATTTCTTGAATGTAAATGAGGATAGAGAAGTTCCTTTCTGAATTTCGGCATAGTAACAGCTGTACATGGGAGGCATTTAATGAGAGAGAAAGGGGTCTCCCATCATTAAAAATTAAATAGGGCAGTATGAGGGAGGTGTGAAACCATACCCCAACATTCATAATTGAAATTAAAAGGGCCAATCAACTTAAATAAAATTGGACAAAATGAGAAAGGAAGAAAAAACCTTTAATTGGATGTGTGCATCCAAAGGCTAGAGAGAGGCTTGTGAGAGTCTTCTATGGAGCTTGGGGCACCGTGGAAGGATTATAGATATAGTATGGAAGAGTTTGGACTAACTCCAAAGGCTTTGAGTGAGGAGGAACTGGGAGCTTGGGTGGGTTTATATAGGAAAGGTGAGGGAGTTCTTTATTATTTAGGTTTGGGACTCCTTACATTAAATTAATCCAACCCACAAACCATCCCATGGTTTTTTCCCATATTTTTTGGATAAGGGAAGATGAAAATATTATTTAATATGTACAAAGTCAGAAATTTTTAATAATAGTGTTGCTTATGTGGAGGTGAGTCACACTCCCATGGAAAACAATTTAAAAGGGAAGTTGTTTAAAAGTCTTGAGGGGTCCATTAATGCTTTGAAAAGTAAGTCAAACAATCCCAAAATCAAATTATATTAATGTTCAAACATATATTGACCGAACATAAATATTATAGTATTTTATTACATCGCTATTGGGTCATTATGATGTCATAAAACACCATATATATTCAAACGATATTTAATTTTTACCAAAAAATTTGACTGTCTCAAAAATTATGAAAAATTCATCGTTGAATAATTTCGACGTCCTGATTCTAGAAATAACGTATATTTTATCTTAATAATTTTATAAATTTTTTTTTCACTTTTAAAATAAAAACCGACATTTATCAAAAATTCACGGGTTTTGATAGAAATTACATTCAAACCATAATAAAAATTATAATTGCATTCAAAAATTATAAGATAATTTATATTTAACAAAAATTAATTTCTTAATAATAATATTTTATTAAAATATTATTTAATTTAAGAAATCCATAAATTTAGTAAAATATATTTCTTAATTAAATAATATCTAAAAACATTATTTGTACTTTAAAAACTATTTACTATGTATCCAAAATGACATGGAGGTATATTAATTATTATATACAAAAATAATATGCATGAACATAGTACTAGATATTTGTTACATAAACCCTTAAAAAAGCAGTGTAATACCTAAGGGTAGGGTGTGTGATGGTGACAAACTCTTGGGGTGGCTCGGTTAACATCGCTCGGGTGGTAAATTCTTTCAACATCCATGTTTCCCGTAGACGGTCCCGTTAGAGCTTGATGTGATGAAGCCCAACTTGGGATTGGTCATGAGTGAAGCCCAAGGACACCACCTCTATTCTAAGCTCCGAAAAATGGGCTTTGTATGGAATAATTATACGGGATGAGGTCATCGCTTCTTTTTTCTGAGTAAATTGGATTTGTTAAAGCGCTATATTTATACCAATCAAGTGATCACTGATCAAACTCTATATAAGAAATGGTAATAATTCATAACATAAAACCAAAGAAGATGAAATTTTATATAAACAAAAAGATACATTTAATTAGATCAAGAATTATTTCTATTAATGAATCTTTGGGTCGTTACAATATTCCCCCCTTAAGAAATTTCGCCAAAAAAATTTCCTTTTCCCACACTAAAAAAGATGTGGGTAACTCAACTTCATAATTTCATCTCATTCCTAAATCGCTTATTCAAACTTGTGGTTTCGCCACAACCCCTGGAAGAGTCGCATTGTGTTATTTCATAGAACTTTCTCTCTACAATCTATGATCTTCACTGGTTTCTCCTCATATGAAAGATCATCCTCCAAATGTACCACCTCAGAAGAGAGTACATGTGAAGGGTTCGGTAAGTACTTCCTTAACAGGGATTCATGAAAGACATCATGTACTATGGCCATGGTAGGTGGAAGTTCTAGTTGATAGGATACAACCATGACACGATCACGAATCCCGAAGGGGCCTATGTACCTTGAAATTAACTTCCCATTCTTTCCAAACATCATGACCTTCATCCATGAAGATATGCGTAGAAAAACCATGTCTCCAACTTTAAACTCAAGGTCTCATCGACGGTTATCTGGATAAATATTATGTCGACTCTGGGCTACCATGATATGATGCGGAATGGTTTTCACATTCTCCACCATTTCTTCGACCATTTTTTGTCCATTTAGCTTACGTTCACCGACCTCATCCAAACATGACGGTGTTCTACACCATTTCCAATATAGGGCTTCATATGGTGCCATTAGGATGCTTGAGTGGAAACTATTTTTATAAGAGAACTCAACCAAATGAAGATGTTGATCCTATCCTCCTTTAAAGTCCATTGAGCATGCTCTCAACATGTCCTCAAGTGTTTGGATAGTCTGCTCGGATTGTCCATCATTTTGAGGATGGTAGGTCGTACTAAAGTTCAGTTCAGTATTCAGAGCATGTTGAAGACTATTCCAAAACATATAGGTGAATCTTGGATATTGGTTAGAAAAAATTGATAGTGGCACTCCATGCTACCTTACAACTTCCCTGATATATATCTCTGCCATTTGATCCAATGAGAAATCCTCCGAAATAGAAATGAATTGTGCAGTCTTTGTAAGACGATCCAAAACAACCCAGATTGCACTGTTTCCTTTGGATTTCATTGGATGTCCGGTGACAAAGTTCATGGTGATGTTCTCCCATTTCCACTCTGGTATGGGAAATGGTTGAATCATACCCTTAGAATTATGCCTCTCTTCCTTCACATGCTATCACACTAGGAACATTGATGTATATTCAGTGATCTCCTTTTCCATATTATCCCACCAAATGTTTTCTCAAAGATCTCGATACATCTTTGTGCTCCCTGGGTGAATAGATAAATTTTAACTATTTGCATCATCCATAATTTCCTTCTTCAGCTCCGGATGTGACGTAACACATATCCTTCTCCCAAAACCCACAATTCCTTCTTCATTAACATTAAACTTCGAGGATTTCCCTTTTTTGATAGCTTCCACATTTTCCTGAATTCCAACATCATTCTTTTGTGTATCCTTTAACCTTTACAAAAGAGATGTTGAGCATTCATTTGTGAATGGTTTTATGATGAACCCTTTTTTTATGAATCCAATTTCCATCTTCATCATGTCTAAGAAGTTTGGATCCTTCTCAATTGTCATCATTGATAGAATCGCAGGGACCTTTCTACTTCGGGCATCTGCCACCTTGTTAATTTTTCTAGGGTGGTAATGTATTGAACAGTCATAATCCTTGATTAGATCTATCCATATTCTCTGGTGCATATTATTCTCTTTCTGTGAGAATATATATTTAAGAGTCTTGTGGTCAGTATATATCTCACATTTATCCCCATAGAGATAATGACGCCAGATTTTCAAGGTAAAGATCATCGCCGCCAACTCTAGATCATGAGTTGGATAGTTTCTCTCATGGATTTTCAACTTTCATGAGGCATAGGATATCACTTTATCATTCTTCATCATCACACAGTCTAATCCCTTCTTCAAAGAATCAGTGAATACCACAAAAGATCCCCACATGTGGGTAAAGTGATCATGGGCGCAATTATAAGCCTCCTTGTCAACTCCTTAAATCTTTCCTCGCATTCATCACTCCAAGAAAACATTACTCCCTTTAGAGTTAGCTTGGAAAGAGGGTTGGAAAATCGTGATAAATTTCTCACAAATCGTCGATAATATCCCGCTAACCCCAAGAATCTACAGATATCTGTTACCGATGTTGGCCTCAACCATCCCTCAATTGAATCTATTTTGGAGGGATCCATAGATATCCCATTTCTTATGATGATATGGCTCAAAAATGAGACATCCTTCAACTAGAACTCGCACTTTCTGTACTTTTCATATAGCTTCTCCTTGCACAATGTCTCCAGTACAGTTCTTAAATGCTCCTCATGATCCTCCTTGGTTTGGGAGTATATTAAAATATCATCTATAAAGACTACAACAAATTTGTCTAGGTAATATCTAAATACTCTATTCATCATGTAAATGAAGATTGATGGAGCATTGGTGAGTCCTAAATGCATTAATATGAATTCATAGTGCGTGTATATTGTACGAAAAGTAGTCTTGGGAACATCTTCCTTCTTCACCCTTACTTGATAATATCCCAACCGCAAATCTACCTTGGATAAGTATTGTGGTCCATGCAGTTGATCGAATAAGTCATTGATCTGTGGCAGAGGATAGTTGTACTTTATCATGATTTTGTTATGTTCACGATAATCAATACAAAGTAGCATTGACTTATCCTTCTTCTTGATGAAGAGGACTGGTGCACCCCATGGTGAAGCACTTTGGCGTATAAACCCTTTATCCAGATTCTCCTATAGTTGTTTCTTCAGCTCTTTATGCTCTACAATAGCCATTCTATATAGAGTCATGAATATTGGTAATTCCCCGAGTATAAGTTCAATTGAGAATTCAACATCTCTTTTAGGAGAAGACTAGAATGATCCTCGAGAAACACTTCAGTGAATCCCTCACAATAGGCATTTATTCATGTATGGTTTCTTCCTTGGACTCAATCATCTGAGCCAGATACGCGTGCTCATAGGGAAGTAATATCAATGCTTTAGATGAGGGAGCTAAAGAGATTCATCTTCCTCCTTACACTTGTAATTAATCGAGGGTCGTTTCCCCATATGGAGTGTGATTTCCCTCTCCCGAAAAATTATGTTTTCTCTATATAAGGAAATCCAATCCATGACAAGAATTGCATCAAATTACACCAGAGGGAGTATGACGAGGTTCGCCAGGAAATTCAATCCACAGATTAAAATAGGGGAGGACATATATTCATGGGATGCAATGATTGCCCCATTTTCTATACTCACCGACATCTTCACATCCATGATTTGTGTCGGTGCTGGGATTGTTCTACTAAACTTACAAGATATAAAAGAAAGTGTAGAACCTGAATGAAAAAGAATGTGCACTATTATTGAATGGATAACTAGAGTATATGTCAACAGATCATTGTTGGGTTTCAATTGGTAAGAGGTGAGGAAAATTCTCTTCCTTTCTACCTTGGAGGTTGTCTGTTGCCTCAACAATCCCTTGGGTTAGGGCACTGATTTGCAAAAATTCCCCAGTTATTGGCATTTCTTGCATTGAAAAATGTGTTGAGATTCGAACGGAGCATTCCTCTACTCTATCGCTGATGCGGGTCATTCTTGTCGATAGATAATAGCTAGGCGACCTTCTCTTTCACACCTAAAGGATTTCCTCGTCCCCTTGAGACAATTTTCAGGGTGCTTCTTTCCACACTTTTGGCAAGTGGGGTGTTGGATTGTCTTATCACCATTGGATTTATCTATCGGACCACCAACATTGAATTCCACCTTACGCTTCTTATCCCCATGATACCCCTATGATTCTCCGATGTCCATTTAGACCTTGAGGGCATATTGGACAGTTTCCTCATATCTTTCGAAGTCACGGATTGCTGATTCATTCTGTACGCTAGGCATCAACCCCCCAAAGAAGCCGTGAACATTGTATTTTGTGGTAACGACAAAGCTGGAAGCGTATCGTGAAAGCCTTGTAAATTTTTCCTCATACACTCCAACAAATTCTTCATCTTTTTTCTTGAGGTAAAAAAAGTCCCTTTCCATCATAATCCCAAGGGTGCGCCGAAAATATTAATCTAAAAATATCTTTCGGAAATCCTTCTATTCCAAAGCCTCGATCTCCTCCTTAGGCTTCGTATTTTTGATCAACATCCACCATTGATCCACATGACCCTCTATACGATAAGATTTGAGGAGAACCTTCTCTTTCTTAGAGAATTTAAGGATGGAGAAGATCTTTTCAAGGGAGAGGATATATTGTCCAGCGATCATGGGATCAGATGATCCACTAAAAGTAGGAGACTTTGTCTCATGAAACCCTCGATAGAGACCTGTTATTTCTTGGGGGGGGGGGGGTTGAACGTTCTTCTTGACCCATGTTTCTATTCAAAACATGACTTATCTAAGAGAAAATTGTTACAAAGTTTGTGATTCCCGCTCCCATTGTATTGGGCATCTCATTAGTACAGTCATCACACTGATCTTCACAATGGTTGTCTGACCGAGTCCTCCTATTACCGGCCGTTAGCTAGAATAAAAAGAAAGGTTAGGGGTAAAACATAAAGGGTAATATAAAGGCAAAATATGATGACATATAAATAAACAATTATTTTCTTAACTCATGAGTCTATAGGGTTCAATCTAGGCTTTTCTTGATCTACTTTCTAAAATATATTCTAAGGGGAGTTTTTTTTATTTCAGTTAATAATAGTTCATAATAATATATTGAATTTATCAAATCATATCCCACGGGAGTGTCGTAACCAAGAGTGAAGCAAGGCCCGTTGTCGTGCACTAGTTCCCATTCGAGTTTATCTCAAAGCGGTGTTTCCAAGTTTTACCCCTAGGATACATCTATGCCAGAGCCGCCTCTACCTGCTCCTATCCAGACATGGGTGTATTTGCATGATAAACCACTTACTCAATACTCACCAAAACATAGGGATGTTAATATTGTACATAGTCTTGTATAAAAGGCTTTAATAGTGTTTTCTAATCCTAATCCCAAAAATAACTAAACCTATCCTCGGATACCAACTATGACAACCCTTCTTTTATTTCAAACTTAAACATGATTAATTACATAAAACTTCACTTGATACAACAATAAAGATCGAGAGGTTTCGGTGTATTTGGGGAATAGTAACATTACATAAAAACATAAAACATGAAATAAAAAATCTTTATTGAAAACATCCTTTACATGACCACTACATTCCCTCATTCATTCCATTGCATGGGATAACCTGAGGACATGCATAAGAAAATGGTGAACTATAAAGCCTAGTAAGGGAATACACATGGAATAACATGAGGAGTACAATACATGTTAGGAATTAGGCATATCAATAGATAACTATAGAAACATGAACATAAAGACATGATAACGCATGATAATCATAACATGGAAATGTGGCAACAACACTTAACATGGAATTAGAATGAGCTAAGGCGCATTGCACATGGAGCATGAGTAAACCCTCATTGCACATGAAGCACGATTTAACCCTCGTTGCACTGGAACTATAATGAGTCAACACTCATTACAAATGACGTATCGTGATACTATACTTTACCCAATGACTTAGAGCGCTATAAGGGCGCACCATTCTTAAACATTTCTTTTCATGCATAAGTGTGCCACATGGATCTTAAAACATGGATTCATTAAACATAGTCATTTATTCCACGATTAAGGAATGTGTAATTAATACATAAAAAATTATAATCAATAAGTAAATGTGCATAAAGGTGAATACCCTTGACGGAGAAATGGGCATGGTATTCACAACACAATGGCATTGGCTTAGAAAATCGGTGCAATTTCGGCTGCGTAACGGCATCACATAAGAATTCATAAAAAAGGTTGATGAGAGAGAAAGAGGTTCCTCATCATATTTACGTGTAATGGACAGTAAGGAGGTCATATAGATACATGTCCCAACAAATTTAATGGAATTTTGAATCATGATACAAAATTATTGCTTGAATGTAAATGAGGAGAGAAAAGTTCCATTCTGAATTTTGGCATAGTAATGGGTGTACATGGGAGGAATTTAATGAGAGAGAAAAGAGTCTAACATCATTAAAACATAAAGAGGGAAGTATTAGGGAGGTTGTAAACCATACCCGATAATTCATAATTGAAATTAAAAGGGAAAACCGACTTAAAGAATATTGGACAAAAATGTGAAAGGATGAAAAAACCCTTACATGGAAGTGTGTTTCAAATGCTAGAGAGAGGCATGTGAGAGGCTTCTAGGGAGCTTGGGGCACCTTGGGAGGATTCTAGAGAGAGGAGGTAATAGTTTGGATGAACTCCAAAGTATTTGAGTGAGGAATAAGTGGGCGATTGGGTGGGTTTATATAGGAAATGTGAGGGAAATCTTTATTATTTAGGTTTGTGCCCCCTTACATTAAATTAATCCAACCCACACACCATCCCATGGTTTCTGCCCATATTTTTTGGAAAAGGGAAGTGGAAAATAATATTTTATAAGGAAAAAGTCTTAACTTCTTAAAATAATATGTTTGCTTATGTGGAGGTGAGTCACACTCCCCTGGAAAACAATTTAAAAAGACAAGGTGTTTAATATGTCTTGTGGGGTCCATTAATGCTTTGAAAAGTAATTCAAACAAAACCAAAATCACATTATTTTGATGTGAAAATATATATTGGCCGAACATAACGATTATAGTATTTTATTACATCACTATTGGTTCATTATGATGTCATAAAACACATTATATATTTAAACGATATATAATTTATACCCAAAAATTTGACAGTCTCAGAAAATTATGTAAAATTAACCGTTGGATAATTTCGATGTCCTGATTCCAGAAATAACATTAATTTTATTAAATAATTTTCTAATTTTTTTAATTTTCACTTTTAAAATAAAAACCGACATTTATCGAAAAATCACGGGTTTTGACAGAAATGGCTTTCAGACCTTAATAAAAATTATAATTGCATTCATAAAATTATAAGATCATTTATATATAATAAAAATTAATTTAATAATAATAATATATTGTTAAAATGTTATTTAATTTAAAAATCCATTAATTTAATAAAGTATATTTATTAAATATATAATAGCTAGAAAACACTATTTGTAATGTAAAAAATTCTTACAATGTATCAAAAATGACAAGGAGGTATATTAATTATTACATATAAAAATAATATACATGAACATAGTACTACTGATTTGTTACATAACCCCTTAAAACAGCCGCATAAGACATAAGGGTAAGGTGTGCGATGGTGACAGACTCATGGGGTGGCTCGGATAACATCGCTCAAGTGGTAATCTCTATCAACTTCCACATTTCCCATAGACAGTCATGTTCGAGCTTAACATGATGAAGCTCACCTTGGGCTTGGTGAAGAGTGAAGGCCAAGGATTCCACCTCTTTTCCCAGCTTCGAAAAATGGGAATCGTATGGAGAAATTCTACTGGATGAGGTCATCGCTTCTTTTTTCTGAGTAAATTGGATTTGTTAAAGCCCCATATTTATGCTAATAAAGTGATCACTGTTCAACGACTATATTAGAAACGGTCATATTTCATAACATAAAACCAAATAAGTTGACATTTTAAATAAACATAAAGAGACATTTAATTAGATCAAGAGGGATTTCCATTAATGAATCTTTTGGAAGTTACAATGCACACTTTCGATTATAGGTAATTCCATTATTTGTGAATAATTTCAATAATTTGTAATGTGATGTTTAAATTTATAATTTAATTATATATTTTATTTTTAATGATTTATTTTGTTGAATATTCATTTGAAATGACCAAAATGATTAATTTAATAGTGAAATAACTTTTTTGTTTAATTTAATATTTTAATTTTGTTATGGAATTTTTTAATAAAATACCATATAGAGTTAGATCACACCCAACATGTGAATTTGGGTGTTAGTAGATTATATTCATTTCGGATCGATAATCCTTAACGTATCTATTAGAGGTTGATCTAGATAATTATTTGTGGACATGGTGAGTGGCGTCCTTAGGGACTTTCAACATTATTCCAATTTTGGTACTTTTTATATAGTACATTGTATTGTATTTCTAGATTAACATAAGGTATTCTTCTCCTTGTGAAGTAACTCTTAGATGAACAATTGCAGTTGGACCAGGTACACAAAAATTTCCACGTGTCTTAGTTGACGAGGTATGTTCATGGCCCATCACTCGTTAATGACTAGGGTGATCTTGATATCGAGGATGAATCTACCTTTTTTCATTTACCGAGTTTATATTAATGATCAGAATGAGAGGATCCTTCATGGTTATTTGATTACCGTTGTGTGTATCCAGTGTCATCAAATGAATCATTGTGGGAGTACTAGGGAGCAGGAGACCCAGATATGAGCCTCGTACCATCGTCATTTTTAATAGGAATTTCATTTCCCTGGATGAATATATTTATGTAAGCCATAATATAATTAATCATATTTTTTAGTGTATTATTTTTATATATTATATGTATTTTATTTTAGACTTCACGCTGGGATATCAAAAGATTCTGTGTGCCCAATAATTTTTTAAAATATATAAAATATAATAATTGTCTCACACATTCAATTTTCCTAAAAAAGTGGAATAACTCATGAACGGTTGAAAAAATTATAAATATGAGTGCACAGTTTGGTTCCGAATGCTTGTTTTATCTTAGGCACGACATAATCATTTTTTGGTGTGATTAGTTTGGGAAATATTCATTTTTGGAGTAAATAAAAAAATAATATATTTATTATTTGTGATTATTTTGACACAGAAACGGATTTATACTACAATTATGTGGGAATAAGATATTATTAAAGGATTAATGCTCAATATCTAGGGATTTAGATGATCATCAAACAAAATTCATGGTAAAATACGACAAATCCAGATCAGATTATGGATTATTGCAACTGAATGGTTTGTGGATATCATTAATTACAGTGAAAAAATAGTTATTCATGAATAATAAATTATAACATATGTTAGGATGTTTTATTAATAAATTTACATCATGTTTTTTAATATTGTGCATACACATATTAATTCCTAAAAAATAATTGATATTTGCATCATAGGATTAATTAAATTGATTGAATATTTAATTTGTTAATTTTTATTTATCCCATATCATCTATCTTCTCCTATGAACTTGAATCAATGAAAAATGAACAATGGTTGAGTTTCATTCATCATGTTTTATGGATTTTGGTTTTCTCCGATATTTCATTTTTATATCATAGTTGTTATTTTGTTTAGCTAAATGATCGACAAATACTTGTTTTTGGATTTTTGTGTTATTGTACATTGTTGTAAATAATCAAAGCTATAGGTACGACATAGAATGGTACTTTAATTTCATGAATCGATGATTATGATGATGGATAGATCAATGGAAAATTAGACTGAATTGGATGTTATTCATTTTTTCCAAGAGACACATGGCACAATTATGTATGGTGTCAATGGATGAATACCGAGTAGATTTGAAAGCGAAATCTACAGTCCCCCATAACATGAGTCTTTGAAAACACAAAATAAAGAATTTCTGATGAGATTGGTGTCTTTAATGATGTGAAAGATGATGCAGAAGTGAGCCAAGGTTTCTATAAAATCCAAAGATTAAAATATTTTATATCTGAATCACAAGACACGTGGGGCCCTCTCAATGGTGGCCATGGTTTCATGATGAGGTTAAATATTGCATGATGTGTGACCCCTATCACATAACATGTGACCCATCTATGATGTATTAGTATTCACTTAAGAAATTACATGGGCACTAGAAAATGTAAATGTCTAGAATGATGTCGTGTAATTAGATAGAGACATGGACATGTGAACATGAAGACAACCACCTATGAACATGTTTGTACAAAGGCATGAAAATGTACAACAATATAGAAAACAAAACATTGGATAGAACCATGTTATATCTTCACAATATGTATCTTGAAATTTACATGCCGTGTGAGGCTTTACCACCTGGAATGACTTGGGGATAACATTACACCATGTGTCTTCCTATTTCATTCCATGAAACCAATTCATGATTATTTTGGTCTCTTTAGTTCCACAAATTGGAGAAATCATGGTTTAGTGTGATCCAATGTTCCATTCCCTTGCAGATACAATGTGATATTACATCCATATCACAGGATTGTAATACCCTTTGGAGCTCGATTTTCAAATTGATGTTTTGTTTCCCTCCAAGATATTGTAGTACAATCCTCTATCGTATTTATACCCTCTGTCGGTGTTGTGCAATTACAGTGACCTCCTTAGGTATGGTGTTATCCCAATACTTATTTGGCAGTATTAGTAGGGTTTTTGATATCAATATCATATGATCCCCTACATAGATGGTTGATCCATATTGGGTTCATGGTGTCCTCTAGTTGTTCTAGGCTTGACCACTGTGTATGTATTAGGTCTACATAGAATGGATCATGGAGTGGACCCACTAAAACTAGAATTTCATTTAGATTAATCCTTTGATGGATGTTGGTTACGTCCGCCCAATGTCAGCATGTATTTCATGAGTATATCTAGATGTTCTAGTAATAATTTTTTTTATTCTTTATTGATATTAATATACATGGTTCATTTTTTAATGTATTGGGGGATATCTACTTGGTATTGTTATACTCATGTCTGCATGGGGTTTTATCAAACATGCCATGCCTTATGAAGATTATATCCCTTTGGGTGGAATCCACAGAGGATAAAGAGAGGGTGGAGAAAATAATGAACTCTTTAAAATGAGGTGGTTCTAAGGAGACATCATTTGAAATTAGTCATCTCCCATGGAGTTGATGTTAATCTTTCTAGTTTTTGTATTGGGTTATATTTTACCTCATTTTACACATTTTTTACTTTGTTATCATTCTCTATTGTGGTATCATAGATGAATGCATTCATTAGTTAATATTTTATTACATTAAATATTTTATTAGGATTGGATATTTGTCCATGTGTATAGGTACTTTTTTCTAATACCTCTCATTTATAGGATATTCCTACTTAGTAATTACCTCATGCCACATGGCTATTTGATGTGGGGTTAGGGTAGTAATGAGTTGGAAATCAGTGGGTTGTGTAACGCCCCGACCCCAGTTGCCCAGAGTCGGTGCATTATTACATAACATTGGCATGATCACAAGAAAGATCAAATCTCGAAAAACCGATTAGTTTAGTAGCCTTGGAAACACTAGATATATTCATAAGTTTTACATTACATCATAAAATGAAAAACTAATACAACAACATAATGTTTCCACAATCCACACTATTAACCCCTCATAAAATCCCTGCAGGTCATTCATAACTTACTTCTTCACATCCTGGGAAAAATAAAACATAGAAAAGGGGTGAGCTCAAATGCCCAGTAAGGATAACAATATAGCGGAAACTTTCATAAATAAGAATAAACATTTAAGGCAATGCGTTACTAAAACAAAAGCCTTTTAAACTTGAACTTAAACATAGTATGGCAAAAGTAAAAATGAAATAATGCCATTTACTTATTCACATGGATATTCTACTAATCGAATAATCACATGCAAAAATCAATAACCACTTTCATAATGTTGGAATGCATAATGCCAGACTATCATAACCACATATTCAAGGCCTCGTGCCAAGACTACAAATAAGATTTTGTCAAGGCCTTGTGCCAAGACACTAGTTTGTCTCATGAGATCTACCGATGCATCGAGGAGCTATAGCGGGCTCCACCCGTCACATATTAAGTCCAATGCATCCCCATATGAAAAGGTTTAAACATAACATAAACATTCGTATTAAAACTAGCATACAAAATGTCAATAATTTCACCATAAACTATGAATGGTATAAAAATAGCACATCCACATTCAAACATATCACAAAACCTTCAATACAATATAGAAGTTTTGTATCATAATAAATCAACTTCAAATAAGCGTAAAATCCGTCGAAGGATGTTGACATAGATGAAATCAAAACACTTTTTAGAGAAATATCTCTTTCTATTTTTGAAATCATTTAAGAGTCATATAAAATAAAACATTTTCTTGAAAATATTCTTATAAGCTTGTAAGGGAAGCTTTGACGATTTTATATCGGCGGAAAATAACCGCACCCGCCGTA
Organism: Viscum album; assembly: GCA_963277665.1. Taxonomy (NCBI): domain Eukaryota; kingdom Viridiplantae; phylum Streptophyta; class Magnoliopsida; order Santalales; family Viscaceae; genus Viscum; species Viscum album. Next base: position 696,563,320 of record OY728152.1, read on the forward strand.
TAAGTTAAAAAAAACATTCTTATCTTAATTCTGTCGAAAAGGTTAAAAAAGCACCTTGTTTGGAAAACGACCGAAAGACTCCCTTATAAAACTCTTATAAAAAGTCAAACAAGGGTATAAATGACTTTAACCCATATTCTTTTAAATATTAAAAATGTTTTGAAATACATTTTGAAGAAACATGGATGTGGATGATAACGAGATCCCAGTAGATTATTATGTATAAACAACCTCGGATAATGAAGAGATTGTGAAATAACCCTTACCTTGTACTTTTCCTTGGTTAGGGTAGGTTAACCTCCTGTATAATGGTGAAATAATTGTTATTAAATTATACAAGAATCATATGCATTCATATGATATCATATATGATCTTTTAACATTGCTTTGTTAATAATATCTTAGTATCATCGTTGTTTCGGGTGTTAACTTACTCATTTTCTTTTATATGTTTTGTTACATAAGCCATGGTTGTTGTATCTTATTCATATCCAGAATGATATCCAGTCCTTAAACATCATTTTTAAATAATCAAATGATAATTATACTTGAATAGATACGATGGAGAATGAATCTCATCACGTTCGTGGAGACGGTAGTCCGTACGTACGCACGAGCGACAATATCATTATTTTGATATTAAAATAATATATAAATGGATGGTATATCATATATACAGAATCATTAACATGTTATATTTATTATTTACATGAGTTATACATCATTATTATACCCATCCAAATAATATTATATTGAATAACAATTACACCACGACGTGGAGACGGTAAGCCGTACGTACGCACGTATGTTGACATGTTATTCAAAGGGTGGATAGAATAATGAATATGATTGTACCATATTTATAATAATATCACAGTATATGTGAGATACTGGAGTTATTATTTTAGAATGGTAATAACAAAGGAAGAAGAAGTGGAAGAAGAAATGAACTTGGAGAAGGGTGGTGAAATCATTACCTCTTCTTCGGGTTCTTCCTTTTGATTTGATCAAAAGGGCTCCTTAGGTTGGCTTTCTGATCAAACTAAGGCCTCTAGGTTTTAGTGAGGGATGTTGGGAGAGTATTTGGTCAGAGTTTTTCCGAACCAAAAGGCTTTGAAGGTGTGAAGAAATGAGAAGGAGTGCCCTTTTATAAGAGGGGTGAGGGGCACCTTTGGAAAAGCTAGTAATATTAATTTATAATAAATTCATATTCGGTTTCTAATGGCTCCAAAGTTTATTATTCAAAGGTTAAGGTGGGGATTGGTCGCAAAACACTCATCCAATAGAATTTAGACAGGTTTGGGTACTTATATTAACCTTATCTTTAAGTATTAACTCTAAGTTAATTAGTTTCACTTTTACAATGTCTCTTTGTATTTTTATATAATATGGTTAATAAACATACTATATACATCCAAGTGACCCCCAAATGGTACATTAATGATGAACCTATCATGAGATAAGTCTCTTGGCCGAACCTTAGATTTTTAGTAATTTAATATCAATTAATAATATAATATTTGTTTTAAGAACTCTTTTATGTCAATTTTGACACTATTCAATAGTTGATTTTTGTGAAACTCATAACAGATTGATTACTTCGAAAAAAGTCAATTAAATCAATCCTAATATATCATATTATCCTATAAAATTATTTTAATTCATTAAAAGTGTCATATTATATTTATTTGGGTATTTATAATATCAATTATTTTAATTTTTCACTATTATAGTAATTACTGCATCATCATTGTGTCATATATAAAGTAAATTATTTAATGTCTAAAAATTATAAATAAAATATAATTATGTAGGAAATCTTTTTATCTTTCTAATGAATATTTATAATCTAAAATCCAACATATATAACCCTATGTAAAAATTGTTGTTCTAAAAGATATATGCTTGTGTCATTTTTGTATTCATTTTAACTAAATTAAAATAAAGTGTCATTATCACTTACAAGTGGATCCATGGGGTCCCAAAATAGACCCAAAGATTTCCATGGTCGACAGTTTATCAACCAATAGGGTTAAGACACGTTTTAGGGTAATTTAGTATTATTATAATATTATTTTTTAACCCTTATTTACCGGATTTACCCTTAACCATGGTAAATAAAATATTTACCGCAGTAATTATTCAAAATGTCTAAAAATAAAAGTTACCTATTTACACAATTTGAACATCCTGATTCCAAATATGGAATCCATTTTCCTAAATTCAAAACACAGAAGTGGCAGAAAATAATTTAAATTAATTCCCGCGGTCAAAACAAAAAGCGTGTTTTTAAGAGATATTAACTATCAAAAGATTGACACTTGTTTATGTTCGGTTTAATTGTAAAATTATGTCCAATGACCAAAATTATATTAAATGGTAAAAATATATTCTAAATATACTTTAAAACCACTCAAATTCGTATTTTGTCACTATTAATTATTTTGATTAAAAAAGTTGTTTTTAATTAAAATTTAGTAATTTTCACTATTCATCAAAATATGAAAGTTATCTGAAAAGTACCAAAATTTCACCTTAGGCTAAATTTGATATTCTGAATTTAAAAATGAAGTACATTTTAAAATATAAAATATATATAACTTCAAAAAGTAGGTATTACTATTCATAACAGTTAGTTTGATTGGTTACGGTGTGTTAGAACTCGGTGTTGCGTACAACACACGCTAGCGTACCGTGGAAGCTTGGGATGTTTCATTTTAAATTATTGATGTCCCCATTTAGTCAAAAAGTTTAAAATATTGTATTTAAAAAGGTTTCACTATTAAAATTTGGTAAAAGTGAAATACTGAAAATGAATTTGTTCTTACATTATGTCTAAGAAACTCATAATATGGATTCTAAAATTATAAGGATTATATAAAGTTTAAAATTTAGTTAACACTATTGATAACCTCTTTTTAACAGCTTGTTTGGTAAGTCATGGTGCGATTGAACTTGGTGTTGCGTGTAGTGAAAGTTATTGAATTATTTTGAAGAAATAACACACTATAAAATCTTGGGGTGTTACATTCTCCCCTCCTTCAATAAATTGCGTCCTCGCAATTTGAAATTGTTCTTCGAAAATAAAAGGTTGAAAATAGAAAATACCAGGAAAGCTCAGCCAGGGACAAAGTCCCTGACCATTTATTAAAGAAAAGGAAAAAGTACAGTAAAAGCAGGATTAGGAGAACTGGAAACCTTACAACCAAGCAACTGATCCCCCAAGCACAAACGACATCCGAAATTCAAAAATCAAAAACCACGAACCCTGATCCTTCCTCGAGCCGCGCGAAACCTCGAGAAGCGTTTCACGTGACAGCCATTACACAGCCAGCGAGAAATCTGGAACCACGCACATCTCCACCACGTGCATCCACCAATGCAGGTCGCCGACGAGACCATCAAGCATCATCGCCGAAAAAACCATCACAGAACACTACCAAAAATCATCACCGTCACAAAACCAGCATCGCCGGTGAGAGTCAATAATCATCACCACCACATAAAAAAGAAAACAGATCCACAAATCATCAAGAAGAAACGAAACCACCCAAGGAGGACCCAGTCTGTCGCCATTCATACCGACATAGCACACACAGAAACAGATCCACAAACCAGCATCATCACCAAAACCCGTACAAAGAATAAAAGATGAAGCAAAACCCACCACCACCTTCTGAAACGCAACAAGTGGCCAGATCTGCCCAAAGCACAAGCTCCTGACACCGAACACGACGGGAACCCCAGAACGCAGCACAGATCCCGCACCCTGGGGCATCATCACGCCTCCAAGACAAAGAGGATGAGCGACGATGCAAATGCCGAGGATGATGACGAGTCCGCGCATGCAGAGGGCAGCCGCACCGTGAGTGCACCTAGCTGAGAGCCGAGGAGAGAACAGCCGCTGCGGGGAGAAGGCGGTGGCAGATGGGAACCCTAATCGCCGCAGAGCCCCTTACGGGCACATCCGTTCTAAATCTGTTTATTAATCTTGAAAATAGAAAATATATTTGTGGGAAAACCCACATCGGAAATTGGGTTACTAAAATTTAGTCTTAATATGAGGAAAAGAGAAATGAAAGGGTCACCACCAAATTATGATCTCGATTAGGAGAACATTGGTGGCAATTAGATACATATAATTGGAGGAAAAAAGTAAATATTTATAGGTAGTGATTGAGGTCATCGATCACAAACAAGTATAAAATTGAGGTCCTTAAATTCATCAATCTATGATGATTTGAAATACCATCGGTTCAACAAAACATAGGGTATTATGATAACACATTTTTGACGTTTCAAAATATCTTAGTTGAAATCCCACATCGAAAAATGAATTTATGAGGCCTCTATTTAAAATAAAGAGTCGAAAGTATGAAGATTACCGAAAATAACACATACTAGGGTTCCATGTAGGAAAATATGAATATGGAAGAAAAATATAACCATCAATTATCTGATGGAGAGTGGTAGAGAACATGGCTATGAAAAGGCCAACAATCCCAAAGCCATAAATTAGTGATGATTTAAGGTACCATCTAGGAAAACATTTTTGTTCTAAGTTCCTTTTCTTAATGATGAGGAATTTTTTTATGAGATTGGCTAAGTTCATAAGGAGATATACTTACTTTAAAATTAGAGTTTTATCCCTTAATAAATTTCTACAAAAAACTCATCATTCACTTGTAAAAAAAATTCTATTTATACTATTCATAGAGGGTTCCAAAATAAACGAATTTATAATTCATCTACCAGATCTTTTAAAAAACTACTTTATTTAATCTAGGACATCTCATGGGATAGTGGTAGGTGATACACCCTTGTCACCCTTCGGTTGCGGGTTCAAGTCTTGCGGCCTTGCCGGACGCGACGGGTTGCCGCCCGTCCTCCGGGTTGTCCTTTTATGGAAATCCAAAATAATACAAACTAGAACTATCCAAAATACTTCTATCCAAACTCACAGTCCAACATTTATAAGGAAGGTAAACATAATGTAGACCCTTTTTACCCCGTAATAGCATATGAATACCTTCATATTGTATTCTTTTAATACACTGAAACATCCTGAATTACCATATTCCTTATTGATTACATTCATGCTCCCTTATTCCATATAGAATGCTAGATATACTTCATCAACAAAAAAAATGTTTTAAACCCCCAAAATGATGGAATATACAAATCATTAATCAGTTTCAAGGTAGTCAAGAATATCCAATATAATTTATCCAAATCAATCATGTATTATTCTAAAATCATTACCTCGGTATCATAATAATATTATGGTTTATCTTTCTCTCAACCATATATTTTCGAAAAATTTAACCTGCTATTGAGTCACTTTTCTTTTTTCCACACAATCTCAAGTCCTTAATGAAATAGTACTACAGTACAATCCTTATATACTCCATAGTTATTATAACAAGTACATTGTTGATACAACAATCAATTGACATAATCAACATAAGAACTCTAATCATTCTTCTTCATCTGTGGTAGTATCATAACTTGATTATTATCCAATAGCATCATTTGCGTCATAGTCTGATGACTGGGACATAGGTTCGCGTAGTGTCCAAACTCCTTGCAAATGAAGCATTGTACATTTGAAACCATTTTCTTACCCTTGCAGTCACGTACTTTGTGCCCTTTTCCTCCACACTTATAACAAACTCTCATTCCTTTCAGGCAAGTTCCAGGGTGTTTCTTTCCACAGTTACCACATATGGGAAAAATCTTCTTTTCCCTCTTCCCTTTATCCATCTTTCTCTCTTCTATCCTTTTGTTCTCTTGCTTCCCTTCAAAGCCATAGGACTCAGTAAACTCTTTACTTATCTTATCAACACATGATGTTATTTCTTCATATGATGATAATACATGGGAGACTATTTCTCTTATAAATTCTAGCTTAAGACCATGAAAGATATGATTCTTCCTTCTCTTTGGATCATGTGCATTTCTGGAGTTCTCATTCCTTCTACTGGTCGCCATTTCTAAACAATGGCATACACTAGATCAGTTTATGAGTCAAAATACATAATCCCATACTTATAAAACACTTAACATAAATTGAACTATTTATGGATATAATCCATAATCATAATAATGTTTTCTTTAAGGAAGTATATACTCATAATCCCTTCAAAATGATTTGTAAAGAAAATGAGAGTTATCCTAAGCATATCCCCCGGGAGTGTCGTAACCAAGAGTGCAGCAAGGCCCGTTGTCGTGCACCAGTTCCCATTCGAGTCTAGATCAAAGAGGTGTTTTCCGGTATTATCCCTAGGTACATCTGTGCCAGATCCGCCTCTACTTGCTCGTATCCAGACAGGGATGTATTGCTCGGAAAACTCACAAAATCTCTACAATACCAAAATTCTAGGAAGTTCTTCTATACTAATCTTCAAAGTTCATCTTAGGTCTACGTGCTCTAATCAGAGTTTATCTAAATCTAGCTTCCAAGGTTTGTACTAAACTTCCTCTGATACCAACTGTAACGCCCCGACCCCAGTTGCCCAGAGTCGGTGCATTATTACATAACATTGGCATGATCACAAGAAAGATCAAATCTCGAAATACCGATTGGTTTAGTAGCCTTGGAAACACTAGATATATTCATAAGTTTTACATTACATCATAAAATGAAAAACTAATACAACAACATAATGTTTCCACAATCCACACTATTAACCCCTCCTAAAATCCCTGCAGGTCATTCATAACTTACTTCTTCACATCCTGGGAAAAATAAAACATAGAAAAGGGGTGAGCTCAAATGCCCAGTAAGGATATAAATAGAGCGGAATCTTTCATAAATAAGAATAAAAATTTAAGGCAATGCATTACTAAAACAAAAGCCTTTTAAACTTGAACTTCAACATAGTATGGCAAAAGTAAAAATGAAATAATTCCATTTACTTATTCACATGGATATTCTACTAATCGAATAATCACATGCAAAAATCAATAACCACTTTCATAATGTTGGAATGCATAATGCCAGACTATCATAACCACATAGTCAAGGCCTCGTGCCAAGACTACAAATAAGATTTTGTCAAGTCCTTGTGCCAAGGCACTAGTTTGTCTCATGAGACCTACCGATGCATCGAGGAGCTATAGCGGGCTCCACCCGTCACATATTAAGTCCAATGCATTCCCATATGAAAAGGTTTGAACATAACATAAACATTCATATTAAAACTAGCATACGAAATGTCAATAATTTCACCATAAACTATGAATGGTATAAAAATAGCACATCCACAGTCAACATATCACAAAACCTTCAATACAATATAGAAGTTTTGTATCATAATAAATCAACTTCAAATAAGCGTAAAATCCGTCGAAGGATGTTGACATAGATGAAATCAAAACACTTTTTAGAGAAATATCTCTTTCTATTTTTGAAATAATTTAAGAGTCATATAAAATAAAAAATTTTCTTGAAAATATTCTTATAAGCTTGTAAGGGAAGATTTGACGATTTTATAACGGCGGAAAATAACCGCACCTGCCGTATAAGTTAAAAAAACATTCTTATCTTAATTCTGTCGAAAAGGTTAAAAAAGCACCTTGTTTGGAAAACGACGGAAAGATTCCCTTATAAAACTCTTATAAAAAGTCAAACAAGGGTATAAATGACTTTAACCCATATTATTTTAAATATTAAAAATGTTTTGAAATACATTTTGAAGAAACATGGATGTGGATGATAACGAGATCCCAGTAGATTATTACGTATAAACAACCTCGGATAATGAAGAGATTGTGAAATAATCCTTACCTTGTACTTTTCCTTGGTTTGGGTAGGTTAACCTCCTGTATAATGGTGAAATAATTGTTATTAAATTATACAAGAATCATATGCATTCATATGATATCATATATGATCTTTTAGCATTGCTTTGTTAATAATATCTTAGTATCATCGTTGTTTCGGGTGTTAACTTACTCATTTTCTTTTATATGTTTTGTTACATAAGCCATGGTTGTTGTATCTTATTCAAATCCAGAATGATATCCAGTCCTTAAACATCATTTTTAAATCATCAAATGATAATTTTACTTGAATGGATACGATGGAGAATGAATCTCATCGCGTTCGTGGAGACGGTAGTCCGTACGTACGCACGAGCGACAATATCATTCTTTTGATATTAAAATAATATATAAATGGATGGTATATCATATATACAGAATAATTAACATGTTATATTTATTATTTACATGAGTTACACATCATTATTATACCCATCCAAATAATATTATATTGAATAACAATTACACCAAGACGTGGAGACGGTAAGCCATACGTACGCACGTATGGTGACATGTTATTCAAAGGGTGGATAGAATACTGAATATGATTTTAACATATTTATAATAAAATCACAGTATATGTGAGATACTGGAGTTATTATTTTAGAATGGTAAGAACAAAGGAAGAAGAAGTGGAAGAAGAAATGAACTTGGAGAAGGGTGGTGAAATCATTACCTCTTCTTCGGGTTCTTCCTTTTGATTTGATCAAAAGGCCTCTTTGGTTGTCTTTCTGATCAAACTAAGGCCTCTAGGCTGTAGTGAGGGATGTTGTGAGAGTATTTGGGCAGAGTTTGTCCGAACCAAAAGGCTTTGAAGGTGTGAAGAAATGAGAAGGAGGAGTGCCCTTTTATAAGAGGGGTGAGGGGCACCTTTGGAAAAGCTAGAAATATTAATTTATAATAAATTCATATTCGGTTTCTAATGGCTCCAAAGTTTATTATTCAAAGGTTAAGGTGGGGATAGGTCGAACACCACTCAACCAATAGAATTTAGACAGGTTTGGGTACTTATATTAACCTTATCTTTAATTATTAACTCTAAGTTAATTAGTTTCACTTTTACAATGTCTCTTTGTATTTTTATATAATATGGTTAATAAACTTACTATATACATCCAAGTGACCCCCAAGTGGTACATTAATGATGAACCTATCATGATATAAGTCTCTTGGCCGAACTTTAGATTTTTAAGAATTTAATATCAATTAATAATATAATATTTGTTTTAAGAACACTTTTATGTCAATTTTGACACTATTCAATAGTTGATTTTTGCGAAACTCATAACAGATTGATTACTTCGAAAAAAGTCGATTAAATCAATCCTAATATATCATATTATCCTAGAAAATTAGTTTAATTCATTACAAGTTTCATATTATATTTATTTGGGTATTTATAATATCAATTATTTTAATTTTTCACTATTATAGTAATTACTGCATCATTATTGTGTCATATATAAAATAACTTATTTAATGTCTAAAAATAATAAATAAAATATCATTATGTAGGAAATCTTTTTAGATTTCTAATAAATATTTATAATCTAAAATCCAACATATATAACCCTATGTAACAATTGTTGTTCTAAAAGATATATGCTTGTGTCATTTTTGTATTCATTTTAACTAAATTAAAATAAAGTGTCATTATCACTTACAAGTGGATCCATGGGGTCCCAAAATAGACCCAAAGATTCCCATGGTCGACCATTTATCAACCAATAGGGTTAAGACACTTTTTAGGGTAATTTATTATTATTATAATATTATTGTTTAACCCTTATTTACCAGATTTACCCTTAACCATGGTAAATAAAATATTTACCGCAGTAATTATTCAAAATGTCTAAAAATAAAAGTTACCTATTTACACAATTTGAACATCCTGATTCCAAATATGGAATCCATTTTCCTAAATTCAAAACACAGAAGTGGCAGAAATTAATTTAAAATTAATTCCCGCTGTCAAAACAAAAAACGTGTTTTTAAGAGATAATAACTATCAAAAGATTGACACTTGTTTATGTTCGGTTTAATTGTAAAATTATGTCCAATGACCCACATTATATTAAATGGTAAAAATATATTCTAAATATACTTTAAAACCACTCAAATTCATAATTTATCACTATTAATTATGTTGATTAAAAAAGTTGTTTTTAATTAAAATTTAGTAATTTTCACTATTCATCAAAATATGAAAGTTATCTGAAAAGTACCAAAATTTCACCTTAGGCTAAATTTGATATTATGAATCCAAAAATGAAGTACAATTTAAAATATAAAATATATATAACTTCAAAAAGTAGGTATTACTATTCATAACAGTTAGTTTGATTGGTTACGGTGTGTTAGAACTCTGTGTTGCGTACAACACACGCTAGCGTACCGTGGAAACTTGGGGTGTTTCATTTTAAATTTTTCATGTCCCCATTTAGTCAAAAAGATTAACATATTGTATTTAAAAAGGTTTCACTATTAAAATTTGGTAAAAGTGAAATACTGAAAATGAATTTGTTCTTACATTATGTCTAAGAAACTCATAATATGGATTCTAAAATTATAAGGATTATATAAAGTTTAAAATTTAGTTAACACTATTCATAACCTCTTTTTAACAGCTTGTTTGGTAAGTCATGGTGCGATTGAACTTGGTGTTGCGTGTAGTGAATGTTATTGAATTATATTGAAGAAATAACACACTATAAAATCTTGGGGTGTTACAGGTTGAGTCATGAATATTATTTAATATAACCTTTCCCAAATATTGGTATCTAATTAATTAGAAATATTATCACTAAATTTGAAATTTGACCATATCATTAATCATGAAAACAACAAGATGTAGTTTTTAATCATCACATACCAAATATGTGGATATATTCATCATGTATTATCATAAAACATTAAAATAACTTAATTAAAAAAAATTATTGTAATCATGCAAGATTTTATATTCCTTAAATTAATCATATATTATTAGAAATATTTCATCAATCAATATAGATTGTTTACTCAAATAATGATTTCATGGACAAATTTTTCAAAATAAAATGTTAATCAATTCCAAAGTAGTTAGAACCATCCATTTTATAGTATCCATATAAATCATCTCTATATCTCAATGTCATTATCTCAACAATATGAATATATTTACGGTTATATTTCCTTCAGCTATGTGTTTTATTAGAAGATCAACATTACAATGAATCATTTTTCTTGGTCATCGGTAATATTCAATATATACATTAAAATCATTTTTAAAATTTTAATACAACACAATCCATATAAATTTCATAATTCTTATCACCATGATATCATTGATTTAATACTATAATAACATAATTATTACATCCAAACACCAGCATATTAATTACACGTATTATTCTGTTTGATAAACTAAGATTAACTGGATGAATTTGATTCTCTTGAGGAATATTCCTTTGATACATGAGACAGTCATTTGTGTAGTTCCCTATATCTATAATGTTAATGAATTGTACATTGTAGTATTCTTATATAACCTTGTTTTCACATGCACATTTTTCTTTCTCTCTACACTTGAAGAAATTTTCCATTCCATATTATAAAGTACATGGGTTATTCTTTTATTAATTATATCATGTGGGAAAACCCTTCATATTTTTTTCTATTTATCCACAAATTTTACCGCCTTCCACATTTTATGCATTTCATTTTGAAGGAATTATATGAAGATAATTCATTCTCTTCCTTTCCAGCATGTGATAGTACATCTTCATATAATGGGACTTCTTAGGAGTGTAGTTCCCTTCAAAAAATTTGATTAAACCCATCATTGAAATGATGATTCTTAATCATTGGATTTCATGAACTGATTACTTTCCCATTCCATACACAAGGATCCATTTATAAAAAATGGAATACAATAGATTATTATGGATCATATATACAACCCAAAAAATAGTGAAATGATTAAATCATAACTAAAAATTAAAATTTTAATTTTTTATAATCATAAATGATTTTACGGGGAAATGTTAGAAACCAAAAGGTTCAACCTTGAAAAAACAAAAAGAAACCACAGAATTATTAAAGGATATATTAAGACAATTGGAAACAATCCCCATAAATAATTTTAAATATAGAGTGTTTTCCAATATTTCTTGATCATCTTTTATAAGGAAAATATAGTAATATAGTAATTTATCCCATGTTTTAATGTTCCCATAATTGTTGATAATCCCATTATTGATTCATCGTATTAGTATAACAACATTCATTTAAATCCATCGTCACTAATAATTCTTAACATTCACATGTAGCAATATTTTGATCATCAAATTTTCTCCTACGGTGTGTCATTAATCATGATAAACTCCTCTAATATTTTATACACCTGAATGCATAAAAATTCATATGTTTCCTTGAAAACTCACCTACATCCCATTGTTATTCAGTTTTAACACCCTCAAATGGAACATCCCCATGATTTGAAACCTAAGTCCAATAAGAATTTCCAATGCCATGGGATCACCATCCATCATCTTGGCTATCAAACTTTTCAGGTTTCATTCTTTATTGGTAGGTTTAAATAGATATTGTATAAGGCCCCAGCCTTAAGCCTTACTTAATCTTGAGTTATTATAAGATTACACATTGAGGATCTTTTCAGGTTTAGAGTTTTAGAGAATTAGATCATGAAACTTGCATTACATTCCACATTTAATCAAAGTGGTTACATAAAAGACAGTATTCATTCGTCCCATCAACAGAAACATATTGAAAATAAAACATGGATTCATTCTGGACACATCTTTGACACTATCATCACATCATGTACCTTTCCCTTGACCTGTGAAAAACATTTCAAAAACTTGGGTTGAGCATAAAAAGCTCAGTAAGGGTTATAAAAATATGGAAAGGAAACATGAGTTCATATATTCATAAGAATGAAATCATACTTTACCCATAAAACAATGGAACTTTAACATACCTCATCAAACCATGAATAAATCATAGAAATCATAGGATATAAAGGTAACTTGAGGCATTCGTAACATTATTACGTAGGGATTAACCCTCTTGGTTACGTTTGGAATACCCATCACAGTATATTCCCTAAATCTCTTCGGAGAAACCTTAACTTTTAACCCCTTCACGTTACCCAATGCATTGGAGAGCTATAACGGGCTCACCCGCCCTTAGTCTATCACGGAACCACCCGTCTTCATAATAATGCCCAAGAACCTCAAGATAATTGTATCACATAATACATGCATAAAGGAAACATAACATTCCCACTTTGCAATAACAATATAACATTATAAGATATTGAAATAATGAACCCATTAAAAAACCATTTTCAAAACCATTTAAAACATTTAATAAAGAGATCTTTGAATCAAAGTGTCCCATACCACTTTGAATCTTTTAACATTTTAAAACATTAATATCTATGTAAATAAATCCTTTAAACTATTTTGAAAACATGGACATTAATGATAAATATTTATAATAATAAATCATTAAAACATTTAAAATGATATTTTAGTTAAAGGGTTTTTAACAAAATGAGAGACACTTGAATACAATAATTGAGGAATAACATTTAATCAAAACTTTTTAATATCATGAGAATAAAGGAATTCATGATATAATATTCCGAAAGACAGTATATACACCATATAAGAGTGAATTCATGCATAACAACAATGAAGTCTCAATAGAAATGTCAAATGTGATGAAATCCCTTATAAAGAAGGTATCCTTAAATTAAGGATAATTCAATCTCAAAATTATGTGTGACAAATATAAATACACCCAATATAAGTGGATATTAAGTGTAATACAATAAAAGGTCATTCACAAATATTCAATGGATGACATATACAATAACTACATGTTGAACCCAATGAAATCAAACGTGGGTTAAGAATTTCCCTTGGTAAAATTCGACAGCCTAACGACGTCACTTCAAAAATTAAGAAAATGAGATGATGAGAGATAAAAAGGGAATATCATCACTTGGACATAAAATTTACATCAATCAGGATATAGAATAACATATCCCAACATAATAATAAGTGAATTAAAATACAAAACAAACGAAGTCTTTTAAAATGAGGAGGGTGAATGGTTCCATTACCGACTTGAGTAACTTTCGAAAAGTACACCCCATTGAAGAAGTGTCATAAAATGAATATGTAAATACCCATAAATGGGATTATATTACAAAAGGAGTGTAATAATGGGCAGTACAAAAACCACTCAAATGAAAATGTGGCAAATGTAGCATAAATATCACAGGAATAAAAGTGAGATGAAAAATCACTTTCGAAAACTCGGCAGCCTAACGGCGCCACTTAAAACTTCCAAAATGGATTGATGAGAGGAAATAGGGTCTCTCATCATATGAAAATAATATGTACAGTGGGATTAATACAAAATAACATCCCAATCATAAGAAATATGAGCTTAAAAGGAATGACATAAAAGAGTGTACTTAAAAAGAAAGAGAGGTGTAGGATCCCTTACCTCAGGTCGGACTTGACTCGATCGTTCTTTAACATCCTAAATAATAAACTTGAGTTAATTTCCACTTTATTAAGAACCTTTTTATAGTTCATTATTTTTTTAGATCACTTATTTCAATGTTATAAACATTATTTAATCATTTAAGTTCATAACTTTTGTTTTTTCGATATTTGGTTCTTAAGTCGAAAGTGGACTTCTTAAAATTACATGTTGTTCGTGTGGTCAAATGTTCATTATATCCAGAATTATATTCAAGATTTGGATATATTATATATAATATATCCAGAATATACATTTATTTATAATATTACATAATCATTTAGAGGTAAGAAATGAAATGCACCGTTCATGGAGACGGTAAGCCGTACGTACGCATGAACGCTACTTTCATTTCATTGTCATATTAATGGAATTAAAACTAAAGGATAGGTATGTATATTTTAATTAAAATATTATTTTAATCATTTATATGTATCATTCATCGTATATATCCATTATATACATGTAATTATAATAGTACATTACTTTTGGGGATAAGAAATGAAATGCACCGTTCATAGAGATGGTAAGACGTACATACACATGAACGCTACTTTCATTTCTATATCATACTATAATGGAAATAAATAATAATGATATGGAGATATATAATAAGTCAAGTATAACATCATATATAATAACATTAAATCCATCATTTATATGTCTCACGTATGGCATTAATGAATCACATCACTTTGAGGGGGTGGTAGTCCGCACTTCCTAAAATGAAGATATCGTGTTTACCTATAATGGAAACAATAATGGTATGCCATAAATGAAAAATACAGAAGATTAAGGAAATAATAAACATATTATATATCATATATAAAAATAGTTACATCATAATGGCCACCTTTGAAGGTGTTAAATGAGTATTGAACAGTAATCGTTTCGGGAGGTAGAATTTCGCCATCCACAAAAACCGTATGTTCTTTAAACATTTGATGTAGTTGTGTGAGAGTGTAGCTCGAATAAATCTTAAAACAACATCCTAGTATATTGAAGATACTGGTGTTGTTACAAAATAAGTAAATAAAAATAGTTTAGGGGGGTTGGAGAAGCAAAATAAAACAAATGAACATGAGATAATGAATTACCTTTAAAAGTGTAACTCCTTTTTATTTGAGCCTAAAGTCTTCCTTTGAAAGGATTCTTCCCAAAGGGAATCCTCTATGATGAGTACAGGGATGTGGAGAGAGTAAATGGGCAGGGTATGGACGAGCCAAAGGCTTGAGGAGTGTGTGAAATGAGGTAGAGGTGGGAGCCTTTTATAAGAGGAGAGGAGGGGCACTTTTGGAAAGTAAGAAATATTACTTTATTTGAAAATGTGTTTTGGTTTTAAAAGGTCCCACATTGATATAATTCGTGGATAAGGTGAGACAGGTTCGAAATCCACCCATTAAATAAGTTTTGGACATGTGTAGGTCTTTGATATTACATTATCCTTCCATTTTATTTAAATCGTTAAATAACGAGGTCATCACTCCATCATCATGATGTCATAAATACATTTATTTATTTAATTTCAAAAAATTATAAAAAAAATACAATGATATATTAAATCCTTTTATATTTCCAATGAATATTTATAATCAAATATCTTACTTTTATAACCCCATATAATAATTGTTTTAGTAAAACATCTCTTGTTTGTGTCATTTTTACTTTAACATTAAATAAAAAGTTATTTATGTCATTTCCCAACCAATGTGGCTCCATTGGATCCCCAAGTTGACAAATGAATTTTCTTGGTCGTCCATGACACATCAAATAAGGTTTGGGCATGTGTCTAGGTCATTTCATAATATTAAATCTTTATTTTTACCTTAAACTACACTAATTACCACTAATCACGATTAAAAACATAATAAGTTACTATCCACCAAAAAATTATTTTAATCTCATTAAACCAAATTTTACTTCTTAATGACAACCATGTATGTGGGATTTTTAAAATTCAATACACAAAGGTGGAAAAATTTCATTTAAATGGAAAATCAGTTTTTATAAGTAACGCTTAGTGATTTCACTATTCATCAAAAATTGAAGTTTTTCAGAAAAATTCCAAAAATTCACCCTAAGATATATTTGATATTCCTAATTCAAAAATGAAGTACATTTTACAAAATTCACAACATATAAGTTTCATTAATTAATTTAATAATTAATTCCCACTGTCAAAGCAAATAGCGTGTTTTTATGAAACTATAAGTATCAAATGATTGACAGTAGTTTAAGTTCGACTTCAAAGTGAAATTAATTCCAACGACCACTATTGGATTTAATGGTAAAAATATTTTCTAATTTCACTTTAAAACCAATTCAAATAATAATCTAATCATATAAATAAATTAGATCAAAAAGAGGTTTTGAATTAAAATACAACATTTTATTCTATTCATTTAAAAATGAACTTTATCGGAAAGATACCAAAAATTTACACAAAGTAAATTTTGATGTCTCGATTCTAAAGAAGAGTTATATTTGTTCCAATATAATTTTTAAGATTGATCAAAACTATACTTAATGACGGTTCACCATCAAAAGGTGATAAGTGAACCTTTAGTGAAAACTAGGGCATATACGCCTAAAATTGAATTCTTTCCTTATTTTAAGCCTATATCTTTTATTGGATAAATGTAAAAACATTTAAAAACATATATAATCATATTTTAGTTATTTCTATCCATTACCACCAATAAAACGGCTACATGTTAACTACCATTTAAAATATTATTATTTTATTATTAGAGTGCAACGTAAGATTCTCATGAAACTTGTTGTTGCGTGATGGGTACGCCATCGAGCATAGATAATCATTTAGAGGTACGAAATGAAATGCACCGTTCATGGATATGGTAAGCCGTACATACACATGAACGCTACTTTCATTTCTTTGTCATATTAATGGAATTAAAACTAAATTAGAGGTATGTATATTTTAATTCCAGGATTATATTAATCATTTATATGTATCATTCATCATATATATCCATTATATACATGTACTTATAATAGAACATTACTTTTGGTTATAAGAAATGAAATGCAACATTCATGGAGATGGTAAGCTTTACATACGCATGAACGCTACTTTCATTTCTATCTCATACTTTAATGGAACAAAATAATAATGATATGGAGGTATATAATAAGTCAAGTATAACATCATATATAATAATATTAAACCCATCCTTTATACATCCCACATTGATATAATTCGTGGATAAGGTGATAAGGGTTCTAAATCCACCCATACAATAATATTTGGACATGTGTAGGTATTAGATGTTACATTATCATTCCATTTTATTTAAATCGTTAAATAACGAGGTCATCGCTCCATCATCTTGATGTCATAAATATATTTATTTATTTAATTTCAAAAAATTATAAAAAAATACTATGATGTAGGAAATATTTTTAGATTTCCAATTAATATTTATAATAAAAAAATCTGACTTTTATTACCCCATATAATAATTGTTTTAGTAAAACATATCTTGTTTGTGTCATTTTTACTTTAACATTAAATAAAAAGTTATTTATGTCATTTCACAACCAAAGTGGCTCCATGGGGTCCCCAAGTTGACCCATGGCTTGTCTTGGTCGGCCATTAATCATCAAATAAGGTTAGGACTTGTGTCTAGGTCATTTCATATTATTAAATCATTATTTTTATCTTAAACTAAACTAATTACCACTAATCGCGATTAAAAACATAATAAGTTACTATTCACCAAAAAATTATTTTAATATCATTGAACCACATTTTACTTCTTAATGTCAACCATGTATGTCGGATTTTTGAAATACAATACACAAAGGTGGAAAAATTTCATTTAAATGGAAAATCAGTTTTTATAAGTACCACTTAGTGATTTCACTATTCATCAAAAATTGAAGTTTTTCAGAAAAATTCCAAAAATTCACCCTAAGCTATATTTGATATTCCTAATTCAAAAATGAAGTCCATTTTCCAAAATTCACAACATATAAGTTGCATTAATTAATTTAATAATTAATTCCCGCTGTCAAAGCAAATAGCGTGTTTTTATGAAACAATAAGAATCAAAAGATTGACACTAGTTTAAGTCTGATTTCGAAGTGAAATTAATTCCAACATCCACTATTTGATTTAATTGTAAAAATATTTTCTAATTTCACTTTAAAACCGATTCAAATAATAATCTAATCATATAAATAAATTAGATCAAAAAGAGGTTTTGACATAAAAAACAACATTTTACACTATTCATTAAAAAAATAAACTTTATCGGAAAGATACCAAAAATTTACACAACGTAAATTTTGATGTCCCAATTATAAAGAAGAGTTATATTTGGTCCAATAGAATTTATAAGATTGATCAAAACTATACTTAATGACGGTTCACCATCAAAAGTTGATAAGTGAACCTTTAGTGAAAACTAGGGCATATACGCCTAAAATTGAATTCTTTCCGTATTTTAAGCCTTTAACTTTTATTGGATAAAAATGAAAAAACAATTAAAAACATATATAATCATATTTTAGTTATTTCTATCCATTCCCGCCAATACAACGGCTACATGTTAACTACCATTTAAAATAATATTATTTAATTATTAGTGTGCTACGTAAGATCCCCAAGAAACTCGTTGTTGCGTGTTGGGTACGCCATCGATCATAGCGTCCCCTTTAAAGTAATATTAATATTTCATTAACAAATATGGATTAATATGAAAATTTCATATTCTTTATTTACCTGGGGTGTTACATATTGTCCTTTTGACCCTTCCAATTTAATCTAGGACCCTTAATCATCATCAAGATGAGAAGCCATCAACCATGAATCATGTCACCAATCTCTCTAGATAACTTTCTATAAGACTCATTACTAGACTCCCCCCAGGGATCCATATTTATAAATGGAGTTATAATCCTCATTTTCTTCATACTCTTGTCCCCTTACACCCCTCTCCAATCATATGAATTGATTTCCAAGATTAATAGTATAAAAGTCACTTCACTTTGTTAGCCTTTTTTGTAATCCAAAAAATATGGATGGTTCCTTACCAATTTCTCCCAATGTTACACCCTCCACTTATAAATTAGGAACCATATCATATCATTTCATATAAAAAGTCTCTTTTGGAACCCTTTATTCTAGTGGTTATGTACCCTGAAAACATAACATATATATATGATGCATCCTTCAGAGGCCTTGCACCTCCCCTAACATTCATTTAGGAATATAAATCATGGATGATAGTACTACTAGATCACAAATACGCATTATAGAATTCATTAATTAAATTGAATGATAAATAATTAAAAACACTAGGAGCACTTACCCCAATAATATGGACTGGTCCCTTTCATATTTCCACAACTGCCTCATTTATAACCTCTGGTGTTTCATTAGATTTAATCTATACATGCCATGTAGTGCTCTTTATGTCACTGGATACTGCTCCATTTTTTAAGAACCTGGTTATTCCATTAAAGTACAATTTATTTATTTTTACCATTAAGTGGTTTTTATAAAAACAAGGGGAAACTATACATGATCTATAATCATTGAAGTCCCACTGCCTGACATAGGGGAACACATCATGTAATAATACAAACACGCCATCTAGTTTTCCATGTTTGATTTGAATATTTGGTGCGTAATCATGTCGATTAGGAAAATAATAAAAACTAACAACATGTCATGTACTTCCTTGTACTCACCGTGTTGTCGTGTTGTCATGCCCTGTAAAGTATGTTAGAAAAATTCATCCACCAAATGAATATATAAATGAGAGAAATGTTGTGTATGTACATACATGCCTTATATTTTTTTCAAAAAAAAGTTAGTGGACTCTCTATTCGTTATATTGGACAATGGGGTCAACGGGGAAACTCAAGAGGATCATCATAACTTCATTATCTTCCTGATTGATCATCTGAACTCGGATTCAATCACCATTAGTCTCATTTTAACCCAATAGGTGATGGATCAATTATTGTTGTGTTGTTCTTGGTAATTTATATTCACAAAGAATTTATTTATGGTTGGTTGAATATCCTTATTTTTTTATATTTCAACTGTTCTATCTTGAATTGGATGTCAAGGATGGAAGAGGAGAGTCCTACCATAATTAGGTAAGTGGATTCATTCTAATTTCTAAATTTCATATTGTTTATTTGTTCCATTTTTTCCTTGCGCCCATGTTTATTTATTTTCTTTATTAATACATAGACCCATCATAATAACTACAGATGTTTAGTTTATTAATTATTCTATTTTAGTCATGTTGAGACTGATGGTTTTTCTTAATGGCCTCCACGTGGGTGTGTTTCCCTTAGAAAACATTTTTTTCCATTTTTTACGATAACCTTGGTTATGCCACTATTTTCACTATTATGGTTACATTGAAATGAATTGGTCTAATAAATTATTATAAATTTAAATTCATAATATTTTTTTGCTTGGACCTGTTTAATTATTCTTCCTATGGGAATAGAATTTCCATGCATGTGGGAAAAGTTTTGTGTGCTTCGGGGCTACATTTTGTTATGCCTGTGGAAAATAGAATGTGGGAAAAAAAATTTTATGTTTGTGGACTACCTGAGAGAATGGTTTTTAACTGAGGTATGACTATGTCATACTAGTATCATGTTTCCCAGATATAGATCAATTCTGGGTTCAATTGTCTTCTAACATGATAGATTTCTTGTTGAGGTATCTACAATTCTTACATGAATAGGGGATTGACTGGATGTTGTTGGATCCCAAAAACAAATGTATCAATGTTATTAAATTAATGAAAACGAATCGTATAAATGTATCTATACTAGTTGGATTTCTTACCTTTGAGTACATCCTAGTTTAATGCTTTTAATATTATACACAATTATTACATATACTCACTGACATATTAGCACATTCCATCATTGGTATCCTACTGGGATTCCTTTCTATCACCCATTTCAAGTCATATCATCGGGATGAAATAGACTATATTGATAGAGGTTTCGATAGGGGAAAATATCCTTATACACGTATTTGATGGCTACATAGGATCCAAAGTGCATGGGACTAAGCCAAGGCTTGATATGCTTTTGTGGTGCTATTTGTATTTATGTACTAAAATATTATATTATAATTGATAGTACTGGATCCTATTTTCACTAAATTCTTAGAACTTGTTACATAATTCAACATTCTATTATTATATTCTCTCTTGTTATATTTTCCTTTTAGTCATCCATTTTCTACTTTAGTTGCATGATGTATATTTATTCCACTATTGTTATTTTTTTATTCGATGTGTTACTATCTTCTAATGTAGGAATTGTTTTACCACTATATAACCCTAGTCCCTTGCTATAAGTTTGAATCCTATAGTGTTTGGGGAATTTCACATTGGGCCATTTTTTTCAATAGAGTACAGGGAACATTTTTATGGGTTCATCATGGGTAGTCTAGGTCCCTAGGTAAACTGCATGTTCCACATGAATCCTCTATAATTTGATGTTGATTTTAGTAGCTACACCGAGTATAGGGAAAATCCAAATTTTCTTGAGTAAAATTTTCCTTTTGAATATTTTTATTATAGATATTATTGTTGGTTTTTTTTAAACCTGTTGAGATGAGGGTATGAATCACATACCCACTTGTAAGAATCACATTCGATGCATTATGTCCTTCCATCTAGTATGCATTAGATATTTCATGCTGATGTTATAAATTTCAAGCTATAAATTCTTGTTGTTGCGATATTACCATGATATATATGCATGCTATTGTGATTAGTGTATTGGTATGTGATATGTTTCGAATTGTAAGGATTCCTAACGTTGATCTATGAGGTGTGTGGGCCCTGTGGGATCATAATTTGGTGGATCATGATTTGGAAATTTTTTATAGACTTTTATTGTGATAAGTTAATCATGGGTGTGAAAAATTAATTCTATGGAATTATGGGACCACACATATTAGGATTTTGGATACAAATGGTTGGTTTTTTAAATGAATAGGGGATTCCTAGGTAATCTGTGGATTCTGTCATAACAAACTATGTATTCACAACATGTAGTTTATCCTAACACACTGTGTATTTTTTTAGTTTGGGGGATATGATGTTCCATGTTTTCCAAAGAAAATGATGTTTAGTACATTACTGTGTAAGGGAAGATGGGAGATAAAAAATAGGCTATGGAGTTTTTTTAGAACACATAGTGTACTTTTTGTACACGCCATGTAGCCTACCCTTGTAGTACCCATGTGGACCTAGTCATGGGTTATTGCATGGCTAGGAGGATAGACTTGATGACACATAGTGTTCATGTGGAACACGCCGTTAAACTAGGTTTGAAACACACCCCGGTCAGCGATGGAACACAACCTTGTGATAGCTTAAGGGTACACATTGTGTAGTCTTTCTACATGTCATGTAGTAAATTTTTCCCAAACTCTGAGTGTATTTTCTTTTTCTATTTTTTCACTGCTAAAATATAAACCTTGATGATGATCTTGTACTAAGGTGTGTTGTTAATTGAGTAGAGTCATGCCACTTTGATGACCAAAATCATTATGCTAGGAGAGAGGTGAGGAGCATACTCCATAATTTGTATGACATGGAAAAACAATGGTCCCTCCGGTTGTATTTGCCAAAACACCCTTTGTTATAATGGAAACATGTACAGATTCACAGTTCCATGATTGATTTTTGACATTCATGGAGACCTTTTAGGGAGCACTATAGGAATCTACATTTAAGAAAGAGAAGACACATGTCTTCTAGAAGCATTATTCGCCCACTTTTTTAGGGGATGGAGGACCAAATGCTATAGAATCATGGGTGGAATCAGTGATGAAAATCTTCGAGAATTCGGAGACACCACTCTATAGGGGGGTCACAACTTCGATTTATATGTTTTGTGATTCTACCTAGAGATGGTGGGATGTTATCTTTTGGGCAGCGCATCATTGGTATATGAAATGATAAGACTTTTATGCGCCCCTCTATGATTACTATTATCCCTAGATGCTAAGGGATGGCGATGCCTGGGATTTCATTCACATAGAGTAGGGAACACTATCAGTTAAAGACTATTATGTCTAATTTAATGTGTTTCAGTGATTCACACCTTTTCTGATGGGTGATGAAATATAAAATTTTACAAGATTCACAGATGGTATTAGGATTGATATTCGATAACAAGTGAATTTTTTCGGGTTTCATTATTTCTATGCTATTATGAATCAATCATTGACCACAATGTGTAATCTATGGGACTATTGTGGTGCAATCCAGGGATGTTTGTCCCTGATTACGGGTACATTCTCAACTGGAAAGAGGATGATTCATGTAGAGTTAAATTTCGGGGATTGTAATAGCCAAAACATTTCTTCTAGTGGTCATGTGATGTACTACAAATATGGAATGGTGGGAAACATGAGGACATTGGGCCTAAGGGTTCTAGTAGAGTGACTAGAATGTGGAAAAATGGGCAATCTACAAAGATACTATAGGCCATTTACACTAGTTTCTTATGAGAGAACTTCTATATAGACTCCAAATTTAAGAGTAGGGTATGTAGCTTCTCACTAGTCTGGAAACTAGAATACGTTGGGGAGTTTAGGCCACGGTGGTGGTTGTGACCTTGGTTGTCAGACACCATGATCTCAGTGACTCAGGGTGTGTCAGCTTAGGATAACCATGTAGTGTCATAGGGTCGTGATTTATGATAGACATGTGTAGTGAAGAAACAAAGAAGTAGTAGGATCATGGACCTTCTACTTTTAGAGGTACTAACCTAGTCACCTATGTTTTTTTAATGTACATTTTTGATACAGGTTCTACAAATAGTTATATATTTGTGGACACTATCGAATGTATTGGGATTTGTGTTTACACTTATTCTTATTTTTTGAATCTAGAAACATCACTGGAGATTAAAATCATTGGAATGTATCAGTACAAGGATTCCCCCTACAGATCGTTGTGTGACACCGTCCCTAGAACCTATTCATCTAAGAGATTACAGTAATCGATGACAATCTAATAATGGACTAGTTGGTTTGTTTTTTAACCTTTTTTGATTTCTATCTCCAGAGGGAGAGTTTAATATGACTAATGGAAGAACAGTTCCTACATAAGGGATAATGGGATGTCTAGGCATGCCGAGATGGACTTGAGTATCATGGGTTGGTAGGAATGATAGCCCAAATTGAGATTTAATATCGCGATGACAATGGAACATGTTTGTAAGAATCTCCCCCCCCACATACATAAATTTTGGGATGCTTTCCCATATGAATTCCCAGGCTTACCTCAAGTCAGAGAGGTGGAGTTCACTGTTGAGCTAGTGCTCGAAGTAGAACCAGCATAAATTCCTTTTAACATGATGGAAAAGACGGAGTTTTATGCACTTAAATGACAGTTGGAGGATCTATAATCTATGGGTTTCATTTGACCCAATACGTATCTATGGGATTATCCTGTCATTTTTGTGAACAAGGCAGATGGTTCTGAATTTTTGTGGACAATAAAAAACTAAATGATTTGATTTGATAGTTAAAATCCTATATGCCTTACCACATATAGATGAACTATTTGATCTTCTTCGAGGTGCTCAAGTGTTCTTGATGAATGATTTATGGTAATGATATCACCATTTTGTGTTCGATATGAATCAATTCATTTTTCCACTTATCATAGAAGGAATGGTTTATATGGTTATCTAATTATTCCGTTTTGTCTCATGAACGCAACAACTATTTTCATGGATCTAATGAATTGAGTGATCCATACATACCAAGATTCTTTTGGGGTGGTTTTGTGGATGAATTATTTATGCATTAACATAATATACACAACCCTGTTAAGCATCATGAGATCATTTTAAATACACTAAATGAGAATCAGTTATATGATTTTATTACAAAATTCCTATCCATGATGGATCTGATTCAATTCATATTTCACATCATCTTAGAGATATGTGTATCAGTGGACATATAGAAGGTGAGAGTAGTAGTTACGTAGGAGGAGACCAAGAAAATTAATGAGTAGGGGAGTTTCATATGGACATAGGGTTACTACATGGGTTTTATACAGGACTTATAACGCTTATATGTGCTAATGATGGGATTGACTAAGAAAGGTGGGATTTTTGATTGGCCATATTATTATGATGCAGATTTTAATGAGTTGAAAGATAGATTCACTTCATAACTGATATAGATATTTTTAGAGCCATAGATGTGTTTCAAAGTATACTATAATGAATCATGTATTGTGCTTGGAGAAGTTCCAACATAGGGGAATAGATTTGTTGTGTATGGTTCATGAAAATTGAGACCGCATTTGAGGAAATACCTAAATCATGATCTCAAGTTTGCTGTAGTTGTTCATGCCTTCTAATGATTGATAAATTATTTATTGGGATAACATTTTTTTGGGTACACTGAACAAAAATGTATCAAAAACAACATTAATCAGTATGATTTGAATATGATATTACAATGGTGGGTGTAATACCTTTAGTTGTTCGATTTTGATCTAGCATATACACATGGAAAAGGTAATGTCGTTATTGATTCAATAAAAAAAGGACTAGATTATAAAAGTGATGGAGGATAGTGGTGAGTGGAAGCTTGTGGATTTTTATCTGAGATTCATTTTGAGGGGAACAATAGTCATGGATATATATATCTTTCATCATTGGATGTTATCTCTACCCTACTATATAGGGTGAGGATGATGCAACTATTAGATTCTAAAGGACTAGTTCTAAATGAGATTTTGGCCAGTGAGGACCCTCCTATTGGATTATGGATAGATGATGATGATGTTTTGTGTATCCATGGATATATGTGTGATCCATGGGATATACATGAGTATATGATGTGGGAGTTTCAGGCTTCATCTTGGACAATACATCCCAATGTCCCCTGGAATATCGAGACTTGTGCCGTCAGTACTGGCGGTTGGGTATGAAGTTGTATGTACATGGTTTTTTTAAGACTTGTTCCACCAGTTAGAGGGTGAAGGAAGAATATCAATGACCCTCTGGGATAATATAACAATTACCTGTTCTGGAGAAAATATTGGATGATGTCATGATGGATTTCATAAAAGGGTTATCGAGGTCGCCTACAGGCAACGATGTTGGGTGGGTTGTAGTTTTGAGGTTTATGATGGTTTCTACCTTATTTCTAATCATGGAGACCTTCGATGTTGATTAGCATGGAATGTTGTATTTCTTAGTGTTGGTAAAACTTCATGGGGTCACTCGTTCTGTCATTTCATATAGGTAATCCAGCATTATGTCTTGTTTCTGGATTAGTTTTTAGATGGATCTGGTTAAAAATATTCTTTATATCATAGTGTAGTGCCCTCAGACCTATGAATAGTCAGAGAGTATGATACGGGTTCTAAAAGAAATGTTGAAATCATGTGTCCTATGCATTGGTGGCTAATGGGGTAATCATATACCCCTAGTTGAGTTCTCCCATTTAATAGCATCCAGAATACTCTTCACAAGGGGCTATTTGAGGATTTGTACGGGAGTCCATACTGATCACCTCTATATTGGATATAAGGAAGAGATGTAGCTATTATGAGACATCGCCTTGTCCAAGAGACAACTGAGTAGGTTTAGCTGATTCATAATAGGATGGCTACCACAGTGTTCCATCAAAAATCATACGATGATCACCAGAGACGACCTTTGGAGTTTGATGTTGAGTATCATGACTTCCTTCAAGCCACAAAAGGTTTGGGACATATGGGAATTGGTGGATAGGGTTTTCTTTCATTATTATTTGTCCCTTTTTTGAGATTTTGAAGGGAGTCGTCTTGGTTTCCTATTAGCTACAGTTACCTCAGAGGTATCAAACAATGCATGACGTCTTCCATATATCTCAGTTAGACCACTTTCACTCAGAACTATCTAAAATTTTTATCTCGAGGAGGATGATATTTACTTTGATTCACCCATTGAGGAGAATCTGATTATTATAGTTGACCGGACCACGAAGGTTCTCTATTTACAGTCAATTCCTCTTGTATAGGTGCTTTGGTAGCATGGGTGAGTGAATGTGGAGACATAGGAGTGGGAGGATGACATGTAGGCTCTATGGTGGGAGTTATTATTATATATAACCACACAACACATTTAAATTCAATTAATTAATGATAATCCTTAGTGTGGGATGATTTCAATAACACAATTCTTCCTTTTAGGTACAAGTATCTTTTATTCTTTATCCTTTATGCTTTTTTTGAGAAAACAGGGAAAAAAATATATGAATTGGAATCATTACTATCCCAGAACCTGACAAAGGGATAAATCCATTTACTACTACATACAAATAGTTTTGTTGTTGTTTATGATTTAAATACATGTTTTTTTGTCATGTTGTTAAGAAAAAGTGAAAAAACAATATACACACCATGTACATCCATGAACACATCGCGTAGTCATGTCTCCAGTCCCTAGAAAGAATGTTGACAGAATTCATCCACCAAATGAATAGTAAAATGATATAAATGCCATTTATATGTACATACACAATTTTTATTCTGATTTTTTAAACTAAAATAGGAAATAGCTTCTCTATTCTGATGATTAGATAGTTGGCTCATCGGGGGAACTTAAGAGGAGCTCCGGAACATCAACCTCTCCCCAATAGATCTTCCAAACTCAGAATCAATCACTATCAATTTTATTTGAACCCAATCAGTGAGTTCTAAATAAATCTGGATCACTTATTAGTAATTTTTGTTCTTGTAGATGTTATTTATGTTTCATTGAATATCCTTTTTTCATATATCTCTACCATTCTTGACTGAATTGAATGTGGAAACTAGATGAGGATAGTCATACCACAATTAGGTATGTTGTCTCATGATAAATTTTTAACGTCAAGTTGTTTATATGTTTTATTTTTCTACCCACACATGTTTTGTGTGTCTTTCTGTGGATACCTTGATCTTTGTTAATGCCTAAGGATGGTTAGCTGATAAATTATTTGATTTGAAACATTTTGAGACTGCTTGTTTGGTTTAAGGGACACCCCGAGGGTTCATTCACCTTGGATAATTATTTTTGTGACTTTTGTTATAAAATAATACTGGTTATGAATCTATTTTCCCTATTATGGGTTGGTTGAAATGAATTTATTGACTAAATTCTTAGCAATGTAAATTTATTATATGATGGGCTAGGTCCTGTTGAATTATTCTGCCTGCAAGAAGAAATTCATCATTCCTGTGAGAATGGATTTCTGTGTCTGTGGGCTTCATTTTTTTATACCTATAGGAAATCACTTATGGGAATGGATTTTTTAGGTCTATGGACTTTCAGATATTATGGTTTTGTATATATAATTGACTTCATAATTACTTATGACACATTTTTCAAGATAACAAAAAAGTAGTGTTTCATTTTTCTTTTTACTAGATATATATCCCAATGAGGTGTCTATTGTGTTTACATTAATAGTGGATTGACTAGACATGGCCGGATCACAAGGACTTATAAATAAATGTAATGTATTTACTGAAAATGAATGGTATAAATGAAAGGAGACATGGATTATTGTTTACCTTTGAGTAATTCGTAGTTAAATTCATTTATTGTTATAGATTACTGATGCATATAATCATTGACAGATTTTCACAAACCGCTAATAGTTGCTTAGTGGAATTCGTTTCTGACACCCTACTTGAATAATGTATATTGGACCAAATATTCTATATTGATGATGGTGTAGATAGGGTTAATGATCTTTATATAGGTACTTTATTTAATCATAGGAGTAGGAGAGCATGAGACCAAGACAAGGCTTACGATGATGCTATGATTCTTTTTGTATTTTTGTATCATAGTACCATATTGTACTTGATAGTAGTGTATCCAACTTTCTATGATCTATTAGAACATGTAACATGCTATATCATTATGATATTACATGCCTTATGTATATCATTACCATTCATTCTTCCATTTCTTACTTTAGTTGCATGATGATTAATTATTCCTATATTGTTATTATTTGTTCCATTGTGTAAAACATTTCTAATGAGTGTAAAATTTCCCCACTCTCACAACCTAGGCCCTCGCTGCTAGTCTGTGACCATTTTCATTTGGGGAAATATGCTTGAGGCCATGTGGAAAACATTGTACGGGGCACCATTTTGCAGCTTTAGGATCCAGTAAGTTACAAGTGAAGTCAAAAAGATTTGAATTGGTAGATAATTTATTAGTCTTATACATTTTAGAGATCTCCATTTCTAGATAACATAGAGCTGACAATTCAGCTTGGGGTCTAGCAATCAGATTCCCATCCTGCTCCCTATCCTCATATGTTCTAGTATGCACAAACATTGAATAACTTCATAAAATAACTGATAACCCAATTTAATTTTTTTTCATTCATAAATGTTACATATCATGTAACCACTCATTTTTTAGTACAAACATTACCCTTTTTATAAAATCTCCCATGTCTACACACTGCATGTGAGGTCCCTAATTTCATGTAGGAGGGATAGAAATAAAACCAAGACTCGAATACAACTAACTACTTGTATCAAAATTCCTCTCAAACATAAACCCTATTGAATTAATCTTCACAACTCTAAATATAGACTTCAATGTAGATTTGTTGATATATTGGATGAAAATGTGATCTAGTCTAGCTATCAGTGTGAAGATAACGACCTACAAGGTTTCCAAACACTGGAGAAATACAAGGGTTTTGAAAAGGAAGATGGTGTTCAAGATATCTCACACAAATAGTTGTCATTGGTGAGTCATTTTTCAGGTGGATGTGGTAGTTCAACTAGAAAAGGTAGAACCAATATTCGTTGTAGATACATGTAGCGATAGACCAGGACAGTACAAGAAAACTCTTTGATACGAACCATAAAATGATGTGTCTGTTGTTGAGGAGGACCACCAATGATCAATCATATAAATCCCAATATTACAAAAATAAATCAATAAAATGAATACATCAATGGATATTGATGCATGAATTGTGTAATCATCATATGATTCATCTAATAGGAGGAATATGTGAACTCCGGGGGTGAGATGGAATGTTTCAAGTAACCTTGGAATAAATCAAAGTCCTTGATTATAAGTGGCATCATAGGGATTGTAGGTATGTTTAATGGGATAAAAAATTTGATAATGGAATGGTGTCTATAATCGTTGACAGACAATGATCCCCCCCCAATCGATGGGGAATGTCAGATGCAAGGTTTTTCACCATTAAAACAAGGGGAGCTTCCTCCTCTAAGCATCCACAAAGCTAATATCAAAATCATGATTATGGATCTTTGGGTAAATTAGTATTTGATGTCATTCATAGTGTTTTGTAATGAAATTGTGACTTAGGCAAAGAATATCCCCCATTTGGTTAAATTAGGTGAAATGTAAGGCCCCTTTTTTGCAGCTCTGACCATCAGGTGAATCCCAATGCCGCATTTTCTTAGTTATTTTCCCAATGTACAACTATAATATAACAAATTATAATTATATTATCCATACAAGGATATATTGTATGAAAAAATCAGATAATCTCTTCCTTACCAACACATAAGGATGATATAGCATAATTATCATCAAATTATGTAATTGGGTTATGATTCCTTACTATTTTTAAAAAAAAATGGTTCACAAGGGTTCTAATAAACTTCTTTTTAATACAACTATAATGTCCAGGAATCTAGAAACACAGATCCAGTGCGTTCTTTATTATATTGGTACAAAATACATGGAATCACATCACAAAGGAACCAACATCTTAGTAGTATTTTTAAAATAGATACCTACATGATTACTATATTACATATGAATACACAAATTGCAACCTAATATTTTTTTCATGAATATATTTTTCCCTCTAGAATACCCCTACATATGAATCATTAAATTATCCCTGGTATCATGGGGAAAATCAAAGGAAAGGGTTGATTTCAAATGTTCTTTAAGGGTAGGTGTATAGAATATATTATGAATTAAAATCTTATACCGGATATGAAAAAATATATAACTGAGAAATATTACAATTATTAAATAACATGTGAATATTGTTGAATGAATTATAGATGACTAAATAGTTCCATAAAAATAATCACATGAACTTTTATTTTATAATAGAATACATGGTGAGGAAATTTATAATGTAAAACATCATAACCAATCAATCATTATATTTTACATGAAATTTATAGTTTATACCTCAAAAATAGAGTGTAAATCTTCTCGTTTAAAATACATTAGGTTTTCTAAACTCATTTTTTCAAGACCTTTCACATGAAAAATACTATCATGGCCTTTGATAGGAAAATTTAAAACTATTTCGTACAAAATCATTGTGTGTCAACAATTTATTTTTTCAAATGATATATATTGATTTATCGACAGTCTATTTGTATTAGTCACCAACTAACACTTACTAAATATAATGCATTCCTCATATGAAATGTGTAAAACATATTCAACATAAAATTATGATATTATAAAATAAATTATTAAATGTTAATACATATATCAATAAATTAAAAATAATCATAAATAATCCATTATTAAATGGTTTATGGTATCAAAATAGATCATGAAAAATAAAAATGATCATA
The DNA here is from genome assembly GCA_963277665.1 of Viscum album. Classification (NCBI taxonomy): domain Eukaryota; kingdom Viridiplantae; phylum Streptophyta; class Magnoliopsida; order Santalales; family Viscaceae; genus Viscum; species Viscum album. Next base: position 696,595,338 of record OY728152.1, read on the forward strand.
AACCATCTGTATAGAGAATAAGGATGATATAAATACAACATATCCTAAAAGGATGATAAATACATTAAGTGGTTGATTTCACTGATGAATATAAATTGAATAAAAATATGTTTACAACATTCATGTTGAAAATATCATATTCATTTTGAAATCTCAAATAATATAAAAATCCATTTCTTGGAAATTAACATTTCATAACCTAGAGTTTTGAGAATAAAAATAAAAATAATTCTTTAAAATGATCCTTATAAACATTCAAATTAAGAATCAATGAAATGATTATCATTAATAATGATAATTCCATACATATTTTACATGAAAAAAATAATATTACATTTGTACTATAAAAAGGTTTTTCATGTTCCTTTTTTGGAAAATTACAAGAATATTCCATTAACATTTTCAAAAAATATACAAATTAATATATTATTAAAAATCATCATTAGAAACCATTAAAAATTATAAAATTATAAAAAGGGTAAATATACGTATAATAAATCATATTTAAAATGTTAATGAAATTTATGAATCCATTTTATGAAAATATGGGTTTGGAAGAAAATAGATTTTCATAAATTGGATGTCATGAATAAACTATCTTCATTAGAATGTGATTCTTAAATAAGAATTTGCAATTATCATATCCTTGAACTGAGAGTCAATAAATACATCATCAATATGTTTGAAGTATTATAATACACAAGAAAATAAAAATATAATATATGTTATTAAATTTAATTATAAAAATAATCTTTTAATGGAATAATAAATGAATTATAATTTTAACCCACTGAATGGAAATTGAGTTAATAAATACCTTCCCCCACGCTTCCTTTTGATTGAACAGTCATTAAACATCAGTATAGTGGTTTTAAAAATGTTATTATATTTAATTAGGAAACTATTATTATTTATAATATCACATATAATCCCTTTATAAGAAATTATCACCCTTCAAATAATAACCATTCATTATTTTCATATTTTTGAGTCAATTTCATTGTTTTAATATGTATTTTTTTATTAATGATATATTTTTATATTTTCTACATATTTTCATAACATAAATAATTATAATAATTAAATAATGGTCTTATTTTAACATGAATATTAATTTTAAACCAAATACTTAAAGATGGTTTTGAATAATTATGCACATTATGATCATGGATACGGTAGAACCTACATACGTAAGAGTAACATTTGAAATTTTCAATGATAATCATGTTATAATGTTAGGTATGTAATAAAATATAAATAATAATAATTAGTTAATATATTGAAAATTATGTACTTATATACATCATCCATGTGGTTTGGTGATAATAATAGAGTCACATCTCTTCTTGAAGGAGATATTCCACACGAACACAAATGATGTTCTGATATGTAATTGGGGGAAAATATTTCATGAAAATGATTATTATGTACTCATAATAAAAAATATGACTGGAATATCTTAATTATTTCATGTTAATCTTATATAATCGTTAAAATTATCCTTATAACCATCCTTGTGGAGTTCTTGTGACAGAGGACTAACATCGCTCCTTGAGGTGGAATTCCATCATACAGATGAGAGAAATTATCATATCTCCAACGAAATATGATTTAAGTAGATTTATAAAATATAAAGGCTATAGGGGTATGATAATGTTATAAATATAATATATATAATATATATATCATCATAAAGAACCTATAGTGGTGGTAATATAAAAATGAATGACATCTCTTCATGAAGTGGTAGTCTGCTGAACACACGAACAATGATTTCCTAACCCATTTGACAGAATTAGAGATATTGGTAGATAGTGAAATTATTATGTAAAAATACAAATATATATTAGACAATGTGTTAAATATATCATCATATTATAATAATAATTTATGGAGTTGGTGAAAAATTAATATAAATATGTTTGTTAGGGTACATTACATCTTCTTCGGGTATCCTCTATAGGTTTACACAAAATCTCTCATAAGATGAATTTATACAAAACATAAGGGTTATATGATGATGGTATAGAATGTGGGAGGTTATATGGGAGTATAATGGAGGAGAAGTTATATATATTTGAAGGTGTGAATAATCGAGCATAGGGGATTACATTTTATAAATGGGGTGAGTGGAATAAATGCAATATTTTTCAAAATATTAAACAATACCCACGTTTTTATCAAGAAAAATGTTTCATAAATGGTTCATTCTCGATCCTAAAATACAGAAAGTAATCATATTGACCTCAAATTGGATATGATAATGTTTCTAGGTTATTTTTAAGCCTTATCATCTCTGTGTAACCCCTGATAAATTAATTTTTAGCATAACTGCGGTAATTAATTTTTATAGTTTTCACTTTTCATTTTGGTATAATAAAAATAAGGTGAAAATATTATAAATTATAATCATTTATATTTCCAAATATTGAATACATTTTCCCATATTCAATTCATATAATTTGAAAAATTTATAAATAATTAATCACGTAGATGAGACAAGAAAAGGGTATTTATTTGAAAATATGCAAATGTAAAAAAATATATATCAAAATTCAACATGAAAATAATTAAAATTTCCTAAATTGGAATAAATGATATTTTATTTATAAAAATTTTATTTAAAATAAATTATAAATATAATTTAAAAATTAGAATAATTTAATCAAAAAACTAGTTTCTTATTAACATAGAATATTTTTTACAATTCATTAAAAAAGGACACTTCTAGAAAAATTTCAAAAAATCACCTTCAGATAATATTGATATTTTAATTTGTAAAAATGATAATTACTTTTTGATATAAATTTTCCAAAAGTTATTAAAAGTTATTTAAAATTATTTGTACAATTTTTGATTAAATCAATTTTTAGAAGAAAAAAATGTCTTTAGTAAACATTTCAATGTATTAAAAATGATTCAAATTTTATTCATAATGAATAGATAAACACAATTATCATAAATTTTTTATTTAATATTTAGAAATTTAAATTTATCAACATGGTTATAACTGTTATATATAATATTAATAAATTAATCATTTTTCATTTATCATTTAAACTCGATGTTGCGGGTAATGAAAGAAAAACATGGTGATGCTGGTTATTCATGATAAACATAATGTTTCATTTAGTGAATGTAAATGAATAAATTTAATATATTTGAATATAAATATATTGTTATGTCTAATTGTATTATATTTTCATCTATATTTTTTGTATTGAAAACACACACTATCAAATACGATGTTCTTATTTTAGAATTTTAGGGTGTTACAGTTGCGTCTGATCACCAACATCTAAAAAAAAATCATTATCATTATATTATGAAAAATATCAAAAACCATTTCTTAAAAATCATACAACACTTTTTTCACCCAATTTACAATAAATTAATTTGATAAACAGATTGTTTTCAAAAAAAAACAAAACAACATAGATGATCTTCAAAATCGACCACATGTGATGATGTTTATGAATTTTAAATACAATACATGAATAATTTTATAACCAAAACACAATGTTACCTACACACTACGATCATTTAATCAAAATATTACACCCGTAAAGGCTTTTTCAATGTATCCCTCATACACCAACTTTTCTTTTTTTGGAGATACCTCTGTGGTTAGGTGTTATTGTTTGAAAGGGGACATATTTTGGAGATCGTAGGTGGACCCCCAATCAATATTTAGAGTGTTCCATAACTTTTTTATAAATACGAGGTGATGGAAACATCCTTGGAGGATTTAGATTGGGAGGATTCCACTAGTTTTAATGATGATATTAACAGATGGTGTTCGGATAAACAAGATTTATAGTTCATTAAAAGGGATTATATGGTTATTTTGGGTATTCCATGAACACATGTTATAGAGCAGTACACAATATATTATAATAATGAATTTTTTTGAGGATATTTGTGTAATTATAAGTACATGTTGGCCTAGATAGTACAGATAAATATAAAATGATGATTTATGGAAATTCCTAAGGCACAAAGTGGTGCCACCCAATGTCTAAACATTTTAATTTAATGATAACATGTTAATAATCCATTTAAAGTATTTCTTAATTGTAAGAATTATTAATTAGTTTAATTTTATACACATATTAATTAGTGAAGTAGAAATTCTTACATATGCAATTTTCTACAATCATGGGGCTAGAAACATCTTACAAGTATAGTACCTGAATGCATATATGATTGTGAAAAGGGTGAATGGTTTTGTTCTTAAATCCTCCCATGTGGACTTCTTCAATCCTAACAGATACATTATAATCCATATATACCATTTTAATGTTTATATTGTTTAAAATATTTGTCCTCGTTTTTCACAAGATGTCAAAAAAAACTGATTTTGTATCAAGTAGGTTGTATATTGGATGGAGATTTAGAAGAATAATGAGATTAATCTTGATAACCACTACCGATCTTCTCACTTCTATATGTGGATCCCCAAACATAAATTTTTTTTACGATTAGTGTTTATGCAACTATCTTCAGAAGATGGTCTATTTTATTGGTTCTTGCTTTACATGACCATCTTGGTTGCATTATCACATCTTTATTTCTTTATATCCATTATTTTTGGGATCCACCAATGGAAGAAGCCCATTCTTTATTCACTGGATAGATGATATCCCATGAGAGAGGATAACAAATTTCATCATGGAATGTGACTATATTTTCATTATAAATGGTATTAATCCATCATAGTGTGGTCTAATGTCCTTCGGCATATTGGATATGAAGGTTCAATACATTTTCAACAGTACTATAAATTGGACTTATACTAATAGACTTATACCAAATTTTTTTGGAGAACCATCGATATAAGAACCATAAAATGACTATATACCAATAGTTTGGTCAAAACCATTGGTATGAATTCCATCACATTATTGTATACCAATGGTTTTGGAAAGATTTTCATTATATGGTATATTTATAAAGATGTATATCCACAAAACGTTGGGTTGTCTTCAATAAAATTACATTATACCAATGGTTTTACCAAATCCATTGGTATATTTGATGATTTTACCAACAATTGGGATAAAATCATCAGTATATCTTAAATTTAATGATCTTATACCAATGGTTTTCCCAAAATAATTGGTAAATTCTAAAAACTCAAAATACATATATCAAGGGTTAGTAAAACCATTGGTATAGGTCTATACCAATGGTATTCCAAACAGTTGGAATAGGCTTTCACATTTTAAATTTACTCTTCATCAAATATCAATGAATAATAAAATACATATAAATATACAAATAAATATTTTTCATATTTTTCTAGAGAAAAACATCATATCATAGTGTCTAGGTGTTTGAAGTATAAAATGGAGGAGGGAGTATCAAAAACTACAAGGGTTTATTTTAACTAACTATATCAATATTTTTGAAATATGTTGGTATAGGTATTTCATATTACATATTCCAATGGTTTGTAAACTACTTTTATAGACCAGCTATACAAACATTTTCCAAAATCTTATTTTATACGTCTATACCGATGACAGACATTGCAATAGTCCCCCACACCATTATTATTTCATATACCAATGCATTTTTGGCCTATACTAATGGTTCTCTACCATAGGTATCAGTTTTTAAAATTGACAGATATTGTGTGGATAATTAAATTACCTCTTCTAGTATCTCTAGAGAGCCTCTTGTTTAGTTGGAGGTCATCCATCCTTGTTTTATATAACTTATATATTTTTTTATCTTTTTTCGGTAATTTAAATACCAAATTTTTTTAAATAATAACTGATCATGAATTTTAAATGAAATATGACCATGCCATTTAAAAAAGTGAAATAATGTAATTTACCTCTAATGTTAATGTGTCAAAATTATTAAGTGTGATAGAAAAAAAAATTATCGGATTATTATCACCTAAATTTCTTGTACTCATAGCGTGATATATATAAATTTTCAATTAAAGTATTTTCTTTCATTGCTGACCCCATTGATGATTACTTCCACTATCCTCCAATCCTATGATCCAATTAGTATGTGATTATTTATTTTTAATGTTATATTTCCCATGACATGACTGAATTAATTCTCATCACTATTGGTTTTTTTATGTCATCATTTTGATCATTTTTTAGTTAACATTATTGTTTCATCCCATTCATAAAAACACAAAATTTTATTCATTACAGACAATTATTTTCAAGAGTGTCATTAAACGTAAGGTTCTCATGGATAGGTGATTAGGCCCTATCAAAATTTTCATAATCTAATAAATGATCAACATCATCTTCTGATTATCTGATTACTAAAACACCACCATGTCTTCCATGTTCCATGTGAATAAATGTATGAACATCAACCCCCCTTATTTCATTACTGCAACCTGGAAATGAAATAGAAACCATACAAGATATATTTGTTTATAAATAGATGTAATTTTAATTTTATTATATGTAACATTATGGATATCACACATTCGATTTTTTAATTATTTCTAACACTACCAAACATTCTCAATACACATCATTTATCTCTTATGCTTTTAGAATAATATTTTTATGTACCATAAATAATTCCTTATGAATAAAAATTCATGGTTATAAATTCATACATCATATGTATTATTTTAATAAGAATATTATTTGATGAAATAGGATAAATATGAATAATAAATTTTTGTATTGTAATTATATGAAAAAAGATTACGAATATGGGGATCATCAAATATGAAAAATATCATGCATGTTGCACTACTTGAATACTTTTATTGTGTTTACACTATTATTAGTCATGGTTATTTATTCAAGAGAAGTTGGAAGAACAATTGATCATTAATAGAGTAGAACCGTTTTATAAAAATTAGACTAAACATAGGTAAAAATTGAATATAGCTACTTCTAGGGATTAAATATTTTTATTGATAACATGATATGATTAGATGTGTGAACAATGATAATGGTTTTATTTAAGATAAGATTATATTTGTGACGATAGTGAATGTCATAATGAGTAATAGAATATTACAATTAATTATTAACATCATGGTCACCAAACAATGTTTTTGAAGATAAATATTTCCTGAAAGACTCCAATGAATTATAGTGGTACTAAATGTAAATTATTTTAAACCATACTAATGAAATATAGTTTAAAATACGGAAACTTATTGAATGAAACTAGATTTACTAAATTTCATTCTCTATTGAGTGATATGTTCCCATAATTTAATAAGAATCCTCCATAATATCATTACACTAAACAAATTCTTGACTCAATTTGTAAGATCTATAAATGAATATATTCCCATTGAAATTATTTTATTCTATTTTGAAAAAACCATTATTCACATAAAAATTCACAATGTATGGTGGATCTAGATATAATAAAGATGAATCAATATCTTTGAAAATTTAATGGTTCTTTACAATCAGTCCAATGTTCAGAAAAAACAGTATCGATGTGAGGACACATCAAGAAAAATGATGTGGAATATAGATAAAATATATGAACATTGGAAAATATTCACCCATTGGACTCTCTATAGTGAACTAAAATAGATCAAAATAATACTAAATTTGTAAATGAGTAATGAAACCTTATTCAAATTCTATTTATTTATTTATTGAGTTCTTTTGGTTTTCAAAGAAGTAATCATAGTATATGAATATATATATTGAAAAAATATTGCTTTCCACCATGGTAAATCATGATGTGAATTATATATATGTTGTTTATATATATATAAGTAAAAAATGGGTATTTTTATTGATTATTAATTGGAACCCATGATTGAAAATATCAACTAAATATTGGAATTAATTGTTATGTTAATTATTTTTTAATTATGTAAATGTTTTCAGATATACTAATAGAGGAAATCGAGGTTGTCCAATTTTTGAAAAAGATAAACTGTATGTTAGGTTAAAACATTCATCAAAGACTAGGTTTCGATGAAATCATTGATTTTTACCATAAATAAATAAATACCAATATTTAATGACATCATTCTATAAGAGTTTGGATAATGGTATAACACCATCTCCTCTAATAAGTGAAATTTTTCTTGAGAATGTAAAGTATAATGAAATTCCATTTGAGATTGTAAAAAACTAATGTAAATAATTTTGGGTATTACCTTATTTAATTTATGAATGATATTGAATTATATTGAAAATTTATCATCCCCAATGATGTATTTTAGATGATAATTACAATTTCATTTAAAATACTTATTAATCCATTTTTTTATTTTTTTAGTACTACAATTAATTTCAATATAAAATTTATCCAATAGGGGAAAAGTATTTTTTTAAAAATTTTGGCCAATAGAAAATGTTTTATAATGGATGAATATATCATGAAAAAGTGTCATTCTAAATCATATTCAGGAAATTTTCTCATTATATTAAATATTTTTATTAATATCCTTATCATTTTTATCTGATATTTATTTAGATCATTATAACAAATATCGTGATGAAATACCATCATGAATAATGTTATTTTATTAAACAAATTTTGTGATCTATTAAGAGAAAATAATGATCATAGAAAATATTTCAAATATTTTTAAAATAAGGATGATGCACTCATATACTATTTTTTCCCTTCATAATTTGATAACATCGTAATTTGAATTCTTTATGTTGAGTAATGGGTTTTTTCAATTAATAAAGGAAACAATGCATTTTTAGTTTAAATTAATATTTCTATAAAAAAGGCATTATACATACTCAAAATTTAATAAAAACATTCAATTTATATTTATAATTTTTATAAATGACCCATATGTCAGTTGTGACTAGTTGGAATTATCTACAACTTATTTTAATACTTGGTCTGATATGAATTACATATTAAGTGTGTTTTCATTTTAAAATTGATATTTATGTTAATATGATGATTCAATTACATAAAAATAAACTAAAATAGTTATATTTTCTTAAAAAAAAGTATGAAAAATATCTATATGACATTTTAGATATTTATAAAATTTCCAGAAAACAATTGAACACATGATGAGATCAGTAAGACTTTATGTGTTTAATTATAGATGAGAAATGAAATTTTATTCAAAATCAATTATCACTCAATAAAACCCTATGAAACAAACTAATATTTTTGTGATTATTAATGAAAATTATAATTAAGTCATTCTGAATTTTTTATGAATCAATTTCATGTAAATCTAACACACATTGTGTCAAACATGACTCAATGATCTATATAAAAAATCACAGCCCATCCCTCAAGTAATTGATAACTAAAAATATATGATCAAACCATTTTTCAAAATTTCTTTTTTCATAATATCTATAAAGCTCAATTATAACCTATCATATACAAAAAAAATCCATAAAACACCAACCAATGATGGTGTTAATCAAGATCAATTAAAAAACATTCACTAAGGGAATAATAGTCTCATTTCACCTTCAAGATGTACTAAATATGAATCACTATGATAATATAGTTTGATAACCCCTAATGTTTAAATCAACTAAAAAATTAAAGTGTAATATGAATAAAAATAAAGTTGATTATTTCAATTAATCAATAAATATATTATATTTTTTAAAAGATCCAACTTCCACACCAATAAACATGTTTTCAACATCATATGAATAAATTTAACTTATATAGTAATTGTCATCAATGAATTTAACATAAATGATTTTAATGTTGATACTGCATCCTTGATCAAAAAAATTCAATGATTCAAGGGATTTTTAACCATGGGATGTCCTCCTCAGTCATTTTTTTTAATTCATGAAATGAAATTTCTCGTTGTAAATGAAGACAAGGCTTACATTATCATAAGATTCTCTCAGAAATATTGATCTGATTATCTAAATTCATACCTCACTAGAATTTAAATTATCTCTTTTCATTATTATATTATCATAGAACAATACATCATTAAATTTAATTTGAACATGAATAGATCCATATTTCCAAAATTCCCCACATTGCGAGGAAGGTAAAAATCATAGATATAGAGGCTTGTCGGTATGGATTTTTGTCAAAGAAACCATCACCAAATTACCCTCCATTTCACATGATAAAATCATGTCTTGAATCATGATATTTAATTTATTAAAATCTATGTTAAATTATCCATCAAATTTATCGTTATTATTTGAGACAATAATAAAATAATTACAGCATCTATGAGTTGGATAATAGGAATACATGAATCCCCAACATTCTTTCTTACAAAATCTAACATATATGCCCCCACATTGTTCCATTATCTATAATTATTAGGATGTTGTTAATCTAATATATGTTCCATGTATCCCCACTTCTCCCCCGGATAAATAAAAAAAATCATTCACATTTTCCAACCATTCCATGAAGAAGAACCACAATACATTTAATATTTTCATTTTTATGATCATCCATGAAATGGATTTCTCTTCAAAAAATCATATATATTGTGTTCATTCACAAATAACTTCGACTATGAATGATAAAAAATAGATTGTATATATAAAATAATATTCTAGGCCCTTAATATGTAGTTTACCTATAATATCATCAACATACCAAAAGATATTATAATATAAAATCTAACAATGTATTTGATCTAGTTTAAGAGAACATTCATTAGAAATTAACATGAAATGTCTTCATATATTTTCAGGGGGAATTTTTTTTATGATACATAAATGAATTCTTCTTTCTAGTAAATAATCTACGATAAAAATGTTGGGTTTTATGATTAATGTAAATAGATATCACCCTTGTTCAAAAACCAATATGATTTATCATGATTATAGGTAAAAATTTTATCCATTTTTTACATTCATGGAATGAAATATTTGGCTTAATATAATGATTTATTGTCATATCTTACAATATTCAACTCTAGATAAGAAGAGTAGTTGATTTGAATAAAAAACATATTGGGATGCTATATTGGTGGAAATTTGTTTCCTCAACATCAATGATTTGAATACATTGATTATTGTTTTATAATGTCGGCCATGTATCCCATTGGTCTAGATGATATCAAATCAGATTATTTACCTTAGTGGACTTAACAGAAAATATAAATTAACGTTGATCGGGAAATTGGTTTTCATTTATGTGGGAAAAAAGAGGCCATGTGATGATGATCCTCATTTGAGGAACTCTCCAAAGAGAAAACAAAGCAATATTGACCAATAATACAACAAAATAATCATTTCATATTTAATATGTGATTTTATAGGAAACATATATATCTACATATTATAATTTCATTCAATTCCCAAATTATCAACACTCTCCCTTGTAGAGAGGTCTATAATGAAGGATTTAATATAAGAGATTTCTAGAATAGGCACTCTTATATGAATTTTATATGCTTATGAGTCACTGGATATTGTTATCTTTCAGCTTGTGTAATGTTCCTTAGGATTTAATATTTGTATTAATTTCCATCATGACATGTGTACTATAATTTATTTCATAAACCATGATGATACTGTTTACAGATAATGTGGATACATTGGGTGGATCATGAGTGATGAATTATTAATTAATATGTTGAGGAACGATCCAAAGCGGATGTATCATTTCATAATATCAGATTTAAATAAATTAAAATTTTAACATGCATAATATATTATTGAGGTTATTAATTTTTAAATGTAAATATTTGAAGAATATTTATTTATTCATTATGTTTATATCTTTTATAATTTTTGAATGATGCATCGAACCAGACAAAACTGTTACAATTATTCACCAACCTGATGCTTCCCTTGTATCTTAATCAATCTTAAAACCCATCGACACCATACAATATCATCTAATTCCTATGAGGTTCTCTTATTCAATACCTTCCTACTTAGAACTCAACAAAAAAAACAAAAAAGATTAGAATATTGTATCTTTGTAATGATTTGATACATCATCCATATTTGAGTACTAATGTCGTATCATACATCACTCAAAATCCTTTTGTAGACTAATAGACAATTGTAGAAAATATCTCAAAAATACCCTCAACATCATATGAAACATCACACCATCCTACTAACAAATTGTTTGGGCTTATATTAAAATCATTGAAAGTAAATTAAATTTAAAATTTTTATTAGGGTTTGATTTTTAATTTCATTTATGGTTGGGTCATATGTGAGGGTTTATACTTAACCAGTATAAATGGTATAAATAAAAACACAAGAAATGTTATTTATGAAAAAAAATTATGCAATTTATATATAATATATTATTTTCACAATATTATATTTATTTATAAATAAAATAAATATCATAATTTATCAATAATATATGTAACAATGTAATTTTATCGACTGTATTTATAAATAAAATGCATCACATATATAATTCATTTGATATAATAAATTCATAAATAAATATAACTTATTAATGTTAATATATTATGCCTTAATTGTATGGATAATTATTTTGATTACTTTTTTAATAATATTAATGTATATTATATTATAAAATAATTATATGTATAGAATTAGGTTTATGTGAATTTAATATAATATAAAAATATAAAATATTTCACATATTTTTTTATATTTATATCTTTTAAAATTTTAAATTTTATATTACAATATACATTAGTATTATAATGAAAAACATAATAAAATATGTATTTATATTTTTAATGCATGTTATAGATGATTTTATAAACATAATTGATTTAAAAAAAGTTATCTTTCCAAAATAAATAAATATTATTACTGATTTATGAAACATAAGTGATGTATAACATATTCTGTAAATATATAAAAAACTTAATTAAGATAGTAAATTTTCACAAACATGTAATGTATTATAATTATAAATAAAAATCTAATAGACAATGTATTCTATTTATACCACACATTGACATGCCATTCTCCTCGGATTTTTATTTATCTAAGTAAAAATAAATAGATTTATTGATAATGTAATTAAAAAACCAAAACTACCCAAACCCACAACCAAGGATAATCCCATATAAATATTGCGTATATTTTATTATAAAAAGATAACAAATAATATGCACAAAATGTTTTGCATACCATGAGAATTTTCTGATGAAAGTTCTGGAAATAAATTTTAAAACAATATAATCCCTTTTAATATAAACTGAAATTGCTTAGTTATATATGATTATATAAATATATATAAATATATATACATATATATACATATATACATAACCCTCAATAAAAATATTAATTTTATTAAATGAAATGATCCCAGATCGATTTTTGGGTCAATTGAGGGATTTGATGCTATAGGAAATTGAGGATAACATAATGGGGAACATAGGGAGATATGGGTCAGATGTTTTGATTTTCAGAGTGAGGGTTTATATAAAAATAAACTATATATTTTTATATGTGAAGTTTCAATAGTGAAGTACACTGATGGAAAACAAATTTGATCAGTGTTAAAAAATTATTTGATGCTGAATTATATGAAGATTTTTTTTGATTGACGATCCATGGAAATGGAATGAGGCATTCAGGAATGGATATTGGAATTTCAATGATAGATTGTCATGAAGACAGGTTTAATACGGTATCATAATTTCTAATACCATTATTTTCTTACTTTAATATTAATTTATGTTACAATCATTGAAAAATTTCTTCTTTTTATTAAAATCATTACTCCATATTTATTAGTTAATCAGTCCAATTTTTTTCTCACTGTTTTATTTATTTTAATCCATGATTGTTTTTTATATATTTATAATTTCATAATTTTTTTATTAATCATTTTCTTAAAATAATAATAATTATAAACATAAAACATTTACCCTCAATTAAAATTATTTTAAGAAAAATATTTTAAATTAATAATTAGATAAATATAATTATTTTAAAATATTATATTAAAAAACTAAAAACAATAATTTTCTTTTGAAAATTAATTTTAATCCTAAAAATAATAGGTATAATTAATAGTAATTATTCAAATTAAATTGTAAACAAATAAATGAATACACTTTATTTCATTTAATATTTTTCATAAAAATAGTCTGATAAATATTATCTACTTTTTTTAATTTAAAAAAATCAATCTAATAAAATTATTTTATATTAAAACAATGTTTGGAATTCATAGATTTTTAAATTATTTCCCACTTAATGTAATTGTGTCCTCGCAATTCGTTTTATCGCATGGGGAAATTTTTTTTACATATGATGAACTTTTACCAGTCTAGGTTCTAGAAATAAAATTTAAAACAATATAACCCCTTTTCATTTAGACTAAAGATAGATAATAATATTTTTAAATATATTTACATATATATACACAAAAATATATATAACCCATTATAGATCCTTTAATGTGATGAAATGAAATAAACCCTTCACACTTTTGGGACAATTGACTAATTTGAGGCGACTGGAAATTGAGTAGAAAAAAATGGGGGAACATGGGGAAAATTGGGAGATGTAGTATAGATGATTTGATGTGTAAAATAAAGGTTCATATAAAAAAAGTTTATATATTTTTATATGTCAAGTTTCTATAAAAAAGACATTTATGAAAAAACAGAACAATGATCAATAATATAATTGATGAGAAATTAAAAAAAAGAGTCGACATGATTGACAACCAGTAGAAAGGGGTAGAGGAATTTGAGATTGATGAGGGAATATAACTTGTAGATCTACATGTTGGAAGATTGAATAAAATATCAAAAAATTTAATATATTTATGTTTTATTTTATTATTAATTTATGTTTTAATCATTACAAAATTTCTATTTTTATCTAAATCATTAGTTTCTTTTTATTAGATAATACCTTTCTTTATTATTTTATTTTATGGTTTTCATTCGTCCAATCCATGATTTTTTGTTATAGAATTATAAATTCATATTTTTTTTATTTCTTTATTTTCTTTTATCAAAACATATACAATATTTTTTTAACATTATTAATTTTATAAATATAAAGTATTGAAATTTTTTTAATCATCAAATAAATTCATTTTTTATATAAAATTATCTGAATTTTTAATATATATATATATATATATAATTCATTTAATGATATAAATAAATCAAATTAAATTTTTATTACTATCATAAATATAGTGTGTGTGTTTTTCTTAATATAAAAAAATAAATATATTTATAAATCATAAATTTTATAAAACTAAATCATAATAAATAACATATATTTATAAAGTATATTATATAAAAAATAGTTTTATAAAAAAAAATTTACACTTAATTAATATTATATTAAAAAATTCAATTTTAAAAAAAGAATTTCAAAATATAGTTATTTTAAAATATTTTTTTTAAATAAATAAAATTCACATATATCTTTATAATATTAATTTGAAAACTATAAATAAGACTTATAATTAATTATAAGAATTTTAATTAAAATATAATCAAATTTATCAATGATCATAAATTCATTTATTATTTTTAAATAAATTCATATTAAAAAAATAATCATTTATATTTAATTATAAATAAATCCATTTAAAAATATTATTATATTAAATCTATTTTGAGAATTTATGGACTGTTACAAAAAACGACCCATGTTCCTTAATGAGGTCAATACACATTGTACCATAAAATTAAAAAGTAATTACCCAAAATTATTTGGATGAGAAATACTAGTGAAAGTAATGACTGCGTTGAAATTATTCAACACTGGTACATGGACTCGTTAGGTGTATATACACACACAGGTTGGCCAGAATCTCTAAGACATCCTATCATGGAACCCCATCGACAATGCCTACCAGGCCATATGGGGGGATGATGGATATAACCATCAGCGCCATTCCTCACACAACCTTCCATTGCACCACATCAAAAATTCCTACCAGTCTAGACAAGGGTAATTTTGATATTAATCTCACCACCCTTTCTCAAATGACCTAATTTGACACCCCTTCTACTATTTGGATTTTTTTTAATTTAAGTATTTAAGTGTGAGAATATTATTAATAGATATATTTTTTTAAACATTAATGGAGGATTTTTTCCCAACATTAATTTTGAGTTATTGTCAATATTAATGGATGTAATAATGGTTGGGGGCCCTAATAATTGACTATATGGACTATGTGTCTATATAAGAAGATGTTATACCATGTTTTAGAAGGGAGAGTTGGCATGATGTAGCAGGTATGAGAGAGAACATGGATGGTGGGATGGAAAAATTTATATGTCAAGAGAAAATCGGGAAGGGGTTACTGTATTTTTGGTAAATCGTATTAAAAGATGATGAAGACAAATGAAGCAGTTGTGATGAAAATGATGAGAATGTTGTGTCAATGATGAAGAATTAAATATTGTGCGTGTAGATGATGATGGATCCATTTATTGAATTTCCTCTTGGTTGCAGATATAATGCGTCATTTCACGGTTGTGATGATCAGCAGTAATAAAATGGCATGTTAATGGGTGTTAGTGTCTCTAGAGAGATAAATCCATCATGTGCACTAAAAAATTCCTTCAGGTGTTGTGTAAAAATGGATTCTGGGGTAGTGTGATTAATGTTCATTAGGTGAATCCTCTCTTATGTATTTCTGCAATAGCTCCAACTGCAGCGCTGGGATCGACACCCCAATTGTGGTTTTTGAGTGATTGGTTGATGTGTACGGTTACAATACATGGTTGCATAAATCTGGTGGAGAATTTTATAAATAAATCAGATGTTAACATAAGAAATTAGTGGTACCATAGGTGTGTCTATGATATTGAAAGTATGATTGACAAGATACAGTCGTGAGGCATGATCTTTTGTTGATGACTGTCATTGTTTTTTGGAAGGCTGCAGATGTTCCTTAGGTTATGTGGTCTATCAGGACTATGGAAGAATGTCATTGGAAAATGATGGTGGTATGAATGGTGTTGCTGGAATATTGAAAGTATTATATGCCATATGTGTCATGCGGTGTGTACTATTAATTGGGTGACATTCGTAGCTGGGTGGAGCCATCCATTACACTGACTGTGAAGGTGGAGACGAACATGTTGTATTTGAATTTTAAATCATGGTGGATATTCTTTGTATTTATTTATATAAAATATAAATATTGAAGAGAGAGAAAATTATTAATAGGAATATTTAATTGAACATTAATGGAGGATTTTCCCATATATTAATTTACAATTATTCTCAATATTGAATATTGTAATAATGAACGTTGGTGACATTAATTAGAGATATGTACTGTGTGTCTATATATGAAGATGTCGTAGCATGCTTGCAAAGGGAGAGTCAACAAGATGTAGCTGATTTGAGAGAGAACCAAGAAGGTGGGTTTTTCAATGATGTAGCCACCAAGAGAGAACCGGGAAGGGGTTGCCGTAGTTGTGACAAATCATTCGAAGAGATGATGAAGACAAAATATGATAAAGAAATGGAAATGAAAATGATGGCATGTCAAAGATGTCAAATGAAAATGTGTTCATGTAGATGAAGATGGTTCCATGAATCAAAATCCCTCTTTGTTACAGAGATTGAGCGATGTTTCCCAGTTGTGATATCGATTGTACAACAAAAACGGTATGTTTATGGGTGCTAGTTTGTCTAGTGAGTAAAATATGTTGGGCGTGTTGTAAAATGACTTTGGGTTTTGTGTAAAATACTTTCTGATGTGTTTTGATAAAAGGCCTTTAGTTGAATCTTCTCTTATGTGTTTCTGCAACATCTTCTACTACAACGCATGACTCTGCACCCCACCACAGACATTGACAAACACCATTACAACCCTTTTTACCTTCCAAGTGTCCAATCAACAGCCCCAACAAAGAAATTAACTAACATGATAAATCATAGAACCCCATCCAAAATACCTACCAGGCCATACAGGGGAATGACTGATATTAATTTCTTCTCCCTTTCTCAAGAATCCTTCCATAACTCCCCATAGACAATGCCTACCACCATCACCACCCTTTCTGAGAAAATATTCCACTATCACCGCACATTCTCCGACGATATTACAAGATTCCCCATCAACGAAAGCTTCCACTTTGACCTCTATTTCTCAGAAAATATTCTATGAAACTGCATCAACAAAGCCTTCCAATCCAGATGTGGGATGTAGGATATGAAGGTTTCCTCCCCCATGTGTATAATTCCCCACACGAGAAGAAACCTATTAGGATGGAGGTGTTTAGAAATGATGCTTTAAAACCATTCCTATCATTAACCACAACAATGTATGATCCACACCAACACCCAGGGTTGATATGGAGGAGCCTAAAAGTGAAAAGATATCTGTAGTATCAGATGAAAAGGTGCATGCTACGATGGCTCCATCCCTCCCAACACACATTACCGAACAACCGGTTTCTGATGTAGAATTATCTAACATGCAAAAAAATTTAAAAATTAAATATTTTTTCCAACATCAATTTAAAAAAATTACTATTTTTAAATATAGTATATTTAATAATAATGTAATAATTCAATATTTTATAAATTTAAAAATAGTTTATAATTATTATTTAATCTTATCAATATGTTAAAATTAATATTTCAGCAATTAGATGTTCCCTATTGTTCATATTAATGTTACACTTTTCCATATGGGGAAATATTCAACCCAAAATCTAAAAAAACATTAATAAAATTATTTTCTATATCAATAGTTTTTTCTAACACTGATAAAATTCATAATATTATGGGAACATCTTTGAGTTTCTAAAGGAAAAAATGACTAAATTAATATATATATATATATTATTTTATATTTTTAAATTATATTTATTTTTAAAAACGAATTTATATGAAATATATTATATATAAATCTTTTTTATTACATTTAATAATAAATGTATACTCATTTGTATATGTGTGTTTTTTATGTGTTTTTTTTATTGCATCTGGTGTGTTGTGTTTTATGTCCCTGTGTTTACGTACATTTATTATTTTTATGAATGATTATGTATATGTTCCTATTCATCTATGTAATTGTATGTGTCTGTTATATATATGTGTACATATACGTGTAAGTGTATGTATATATCATTATATATATATGTCTATGTTTTTTTGTGTGTGTTAGTTTGTGTCATTATGTGTATGTGTATGTGTATGTATTTATAAATTTTTATTGTATGTATAAATATGATCACATATGTATGTATGGGTGTATGTGCTGGTGTATGTGTTTTTGAATGTGCATGCGAATGTGTATGTATGTGTATTTGTATATGTCTGAGTATGTGTCAGTATATATGGTTATGCTTATGTTTGTGTGCAAGTATGTTTGTTTATTTATTTAATAATATTTATTTGGTATTTAATATATTTCTGTTTATAGTATTATCAATAATTTATTTATTTTTATTATAAAATCATTAATTTTTTGGTAATTTATTAAATTTTGATATTAATTTAAACTTGTATATATATATGAAATTAAATAATAATATTCTAACAATTAATAATAATTATAATGGTTTGTAACATATTATATTTTCTATATCTAATCAATATATTTCATACTTCAATAATTAGAATTAGTACTAAAATTTATATATTTAATTTTATTAAAATTTATATGTCTGTAATTAATGTATTTAATGTTATGAAATAACTTTTTCCAATTTCTCATAAATTTCATCATTTAATTTATACATTATTATAATTATTTTAATAAAATTTTCATATTTTCACTAATTAATAATTTTCAATATTTTTTAAATTTAATCATTTATTTAATTAATACATAATTATTTAATAATCGTGAATATTTTCAATATTATATTATTTTGTATAAAAAATATTTATTCAATTTTATTTATTATTTTTTAATATTTTTAATATGTTTTAAATCCTTATAAATGATTCTTATAATACTATCTCAAACCAACACAATTTTCCTTTAAATTGAACCCCAACCTACATAATCCAAGAAAATGATGGTGTTTATTTATGAAAATGAAAGTGATGGGGATGTACTTCATAACAATTGGTAATGACATACATGGTCATGAAGGTTATGATTTGCAATGTGGATAGTATGTACCAGTGAGAGATGACATGTTTTGGATGGCTACATCGAGGTAGGAATCACTACGGTACTCGAGCCGTAGGAATCAGGGGTAGTGACGGACACATGGAATTGTAGGATTGTCTCTGTAGGAGGTGGAAAAATCATCATCATTGATGTTGTGGGTGTAACATGATGTTGGACACTAGAGAGACGGAGGAGGTGACCAATCATTGATGATTACTTCCCTCGGGGACAATGATGGAATTTTTGGGGTTGATGGACATATTTGGATGCAATGCCAACATGTCTATGATGCTTATAGATCTGATGTGGTGGTATGACTTGTTGACCAGTGATTGAGATTGGCGGCTACCAGATTGATGGTAAAGATACTGGTCTAACACTCATCTAGGACAATCTGCTCTGGCATTTGATGAGATAATAGAAGAGCAAGGCATGTTCTCAGCCTATTCATCAATGGTTAGTAGGGGATTCCAAATCGGTTGTGATAAATCCTATATCGTTGCATGATAATGTTGGGGTTAATGGAAAGTGGTGGACAGGGCATTAGTTTTAAAGGTATTATGGCCAATATTTATAAATATGGAGGCCCATGTTCCTATTGAATATAATTGTGTTATCCAATAGGGGGGCTATACTCTACCCAATGGCCGATGGGTGTGGTGTGTGTGTGTTTTGGTGTATCTGTATCCTCGAGTGATTAATATATGTATATATGTATATATATTTTGTGTGTGTGTGTGTGTGTTTGTTATATATTTAATCATTTTATTCATATTTTTTTCTCCATTTTTATGAAATGAATGGCCACTTTCTATCTGGGTAGAGGAAGATTTGTTACATAGCTCGTATGACCCAGCAAAAGTAGCTTAAGAACATGGCCCGAAGGAATTGTGTAGAATCATGGATGTATCTTCCTATATTAGGGGCCAAGCCTATGTCATGCAAGCATCGTCACCTACCCAAATCACGCCCATGTCAGCACCAACCTGAGTCACTACATGCGATGTAAATCCCACTATGGGAAATGTAGGATTCAAACCCTGGGTTTTAGGTGTATTTAATTGATGTAATTATTCTTATAGATTCACTTTTAAATATTTATAAATTTACAAAATTAATTTATTCATTTTAAATATGTCTTCATTTAATATTATTTATTTATTTTTAGTATTTGAAAAAAAAATTTAGAATTTATTCAATTTTAATATTTTTTTTACATATTTATTGGGTAATTTTCTCATATTTTAAATTTTTTATATTATTATTATTAATTCAATTTCATTTATTAAGGTCCAATTCATTTAAACTGTATTAATTTTTTAAATTTTATTTATTTAAATCCCTTTTTAAAAATTTTCTACATTTTTTTATGTGTTTATAATTAATTAAATTAATCATTCAAATTTTAAAAAAATATTTACTATGTTTTAATATTCATAACTTGTTTTTAATTTATATGATTAAATAAACATCATTTTTATTTATTATTTTGAAATATTTTTAAAATCATTGAAATCTATGTTATTTATTTATATAAATTCATTTTTTAATATTTTTGTCAATTTTTTTGGAAATTTTCACAATTCATGTAATTATACTTACAAATACATTTTTATGTATTTTATATTTTTTGATATTTTCATTATATATTCATATTAATTAAAATATATATTAATTTTTTTAATATATATAATTCAAAAAAATTATACATTTTTTCTTTTTTTAGACTCTATTTATTTTTTGTTATTCAATTTCACTCATTTCTCAAAATCATGTATTTAATATTGTATTATCTTTGGTAATTTTAATTATTTTTAATTTTTTAATAAATAATTTATTTTTAAAATATATTCATTTAATATTTCATTATTTAATATTAAATTGATTTTATCATAATTAAATTGAAATGTCCTCATTAAACATATATATATCAGCTCTATAATATTAGTACAGATAAATAATGGTTTTATCTACTTTAATTTTTTCGATGATAATGATAGGTTTTATCATGTCATATTTTAGCATTGATAAAACTTATCTATTTTAGCAGTTATTAAGATCACATTGAAAAAAATCATATTTATTATCACTTTCTTGAATGTTCTTGTAAACCCTTCTTGGTCTTATAATATCAACACTATGGGATCTTGTTTTTAGTCCCAAATCCATCTCTCTTGTGGAAGTGAACAATATTTTTCACTCCTCCTAGATCTTCTTAAAGGTAGAAAACCTCCCTATTCAAATTGTATGTGAGTTAATCTCAATCAAATAATTGTACGTGTTTTTCATTATGTATCACAATCAAAATTTTTCTTAGGGAGAAGTTCATGCTTATGAAATTATATACTACGTTATTCATACGTGGTTTGTATAGGTAATTTATTTTTCTACGATTTTGAAAAATTATTTAATCTTCAACGATTATTGTTGAATTTTCTCTTAAGAGAGCCTTGAAAAATCACAGGAACTGTATAATAAGGAAAAAACAATAACAAACTACTCTACCAAATTTTATAACTAATTAATAATAATATTCATTCAACTTCAATTAAAAATTTCTATTTGGTTTCAATTCATGGAAATGGTAATTTAAAATTTTTGATTCCATACATAATTATTTAAATCAACATATCATTATAATATTATAAATTAACTGATGTGACTTATAAATCATTCTTATGTCTCTTTTGGTTTAAATATCAATTGTACTTCCCTCAATGCTTCACCCATACTAGGGTATTCCGATAGGGGGACCAACTTTCCCCTTTGTAGTGTGTCTTGATGGATGGTGTTTTCTGAAATTTAATTTCAATAGAAGATAAGGACACCATATTATATTGGAGATGGATTACAGATGATGTCCACCTATTTCCCATCTATTCTTTTCTAATGTTATATTTTTTCTCAATTAACACTATTTATGAATTCATATCTATTTTCCATCTTATCAAAAAATATGAGGACAATTCCATAAAATCCATTAATTATTCCAAATAAGAAATTTCCATCATCTCAGGTGAGTCTGCTTAATGAATGTATGATCATTATAGAACCTAAGTTATTTATGTGGTTGATAAACATAATAAATATAGTTGTATCCCTCTTATTTTTTGTCAAAAAAACAGTCTTTATCTCTAGCATCATGAAAAATTTATACAGAAAAACAAGTTATAGAATTTTAAGAGGGTTCATAAAGTAGTAGATGAATCACTTACAAAGGTAATATCTCAATAGATTTTAATTAAAAATATGTATGTATTTATGCCACCTGACTTTGGGATTGACCAATTAATTTAATGAAATGAAATGAGACCTTACCTTTGTTTGGGTCAATTGAGGGATTTGAGGATACTAGAAACTGAACAGAATAGAATGTGAGAACAAGAGAGATAAGGGTGGGATGTTTTGATGTGAAACTTGAGGGTTTAAATAAAATAATTTTATATATTTATATATTTTACATTACAATAATAAAAGACACAAATGGAAAAACAATTTGTTCAAAGTTAAAAAAACCAATATTTAATGAAAAATTATAAAAAATAATCGAGTATTTTGACAACCTATTGAAAGTGAAAGAGGAAATCCAGATTGAAAGATGGAATTTCACTAGTAGATTATCATGATGTATGGATGAATACAATGTAACAATTTATAATAGATCAATGTTTTAATGTATTATTAATTTATTTTTTAATCATTGAAATATTTTTTCATTTTATTTAAATCATTACACCCTTTTTATTATCAGTCACATCTATTATTATTTTTATCTAACCATTTTCTTTTGGCCAACCCATTATTGAGTTTTTTTCTATAAAAATTAATTCTTTATAGAAAATCATCTTCAAATATTACAATTTATTTTAATTATACATAAATCCATCTAATAAGAAAATTTTATAATAAAAGATTGTTTAGAATTTCTTGTTTGTAAAATTCTTCCCCCTTCAAAAGTATTTCATACTCACAATTCATTCAGGCACACAAGGAAAATAATTCTACACAAGATGCCTATTTGAAATTATTAATTTGGATATAATTTTCCTACATTATCTGGATTGATTCTCTCATACCATTTATACATATAATGGATTGATAATTTTTATCCTTCATAGAAAATCATATTTTTATATATAACATTTGTAGGTTTATTTATATATATAATTATTTTTCATAATGTAAATAATTCAAATTTAGTTTTTATTTCAACCATAAATATAATGGGTGTTTTTTGTTAATATAATAATTATATATATTTCTAATTTATCGATTTAATAAAACAGAAAAATAATAAATCATATATAATTATAAAATAGAATTTCTTAAATATAATAATTTTTTCTATAAATAACTTTTTCCCATAATTAATATTATATTAGAAAAATTCTATTTTATAAAAATAATTTCAAAAATATTTTTGTTATAAAATATTATTTTAAACAATGAAAAGATATATTTTCCTTTAAAATATTATTTCTAAAACTATAAATAATATTTATAATTAATTATAAGTAATTTAATTAACATATAATTAGATTATTTTAAACACATATTTTCATTTATTTTTTTCAAAATAAATAATCATAAAAATATTATCATTTTGTTTTTATTATATAAAATTCATTTAATAAAATATTATTATAAGAAAACTATTCATAGAATTTATGGTATATTACAATAATGACACATGTCCCTTCATGAGGTGAAAATACACTGAAATATAAAATGAAAAACAAATTATAAAAAATAATTGGGAATATAAATAATAGGGAATGAAAGGATAGCCTTGATATTAGTAAAAGATGGTATGTGGATTTATTAGGTGTACACACACACACGCACTAGCTGAGCTTCACAGGAGTCCATCCTTTTTATGAGTTTTCGAGTCTTCAGGGGACCCGTGTTGTGGTTGATGAAATAAAGATACATTGTTCATATTTGAAGAAGATGTTAGTGTCACTAAATAATATTATTACGCCTTATTTTCTATAGCATGTTGTGTCACCATTCCAAAGACTCTAGACCAGGGGTAGCCAGTTTTCCTCTATCCTCACCGGTTTCCATATACTCTCTCAGAAGACCTACCACTATGCCCCAACAACAATTCCAACAAGTCCGATGGGGGGATGATGGATAAGATTGTGACATTCCATTATTGAAAAAACTAACATGACACCGCATCAACAATGCATACTAGTATAGACATGGGAAAGATGGATATTAAAATCACTGGCCTTTCCCAAAAAGCCTTCTAAAACACCCCTAAGACAACACCTACCACTATCACTACCCTTTATACCTTCCATGTCAACCCATCAAAATCCCCATCATGGACAATAAAATACCTGGCCTTTCAAAGAACTCCATGCAAAAAAACATCCAGGAAAAATATGTGGAAGTTTGAAATGTTGTCATCTCCCTTTATCAAACATCCAACCATAATGCCCCATCGACAAATCCACCACCATCACCTCCCTTTCTCAGACGATCTTCTACAACAACCCATCTACTACGCCAACCAATATCACCATCCTTTCTTAAACGATATTCATAGTTCCCCATTTAAAACACCTACCACTATCTCGTCTTTTTCTTATAAAATCATCCATGACACACCATCGATTAATCTAACTACAACATATGGGGGAGGATGAATATGATGGTCACAGCCCTGATTTTGGTAATTCCATGAACCAGAAAAAAAAACATTTAGGACAATGGTTTTTGGAAATGACACATTCAGAACAAATGTGTAATTCCCCACTACTGAGGATGAAGCAAA
The DNA here is from genome assembly GCA_963277665.1 of Viscum album. NCBI lineage: Eukaryota > Viridiplantae > Streptophyta > Magnoliopsida > Santalales > Viscaceae > Viscum > Viscum album. The sequence continues at coordinate 696,621,088 of OY728152.1, forward strand.
CTAAACCCGAGAGTATAATATTCTAAGCCTAGAATTGAAATGAATACTGAAGTATCGGATAAAAAGGGACACATTGCGAGGGATCCCTCCCTCCCAACACATAGTGGAATACAACCGATTTTAGATGTAGTGTAATTTAATATTAGCATCTGGCTACATAAATTAATATATTTTTCCCACAATGATATAACAAAAATAATGCACTATCATACGGTATATTTATTTATCATGTTATAATTAATTGTTTAATGAATATATTTCTAATTGATATTTCAAATTTAATTTTATCAACACATTAAATTTAAAATTTTACACATTAGAAATTCATTATTTTTTATATTCATTTTACACTAATACATATGGTGATATATTCACCACTACGGCTAAATATCAATAAAAGGGTTCCATTTATCTATTATTTTTCTATCACTGATAAATGTTCTACTGTTTTGAGATTTTTTAGGGTTGGTAACTGAAAAATTTAATAATTTAATATATTAATATACATTCATATATATTTTTAAATAATATTTATATTTCATAATATATATATATATTATATAAATGGTTTATATAACATTTAATAATATATGTATATTCATTTTTATCTGAGTCTCTATATGTGTGTGATTATTTATGTTTTGTTTTTGTTTTCATGTGTTCTGTTGTGTTGTGTGTGTGTGTTTAATTACATTTATTATTTGTATGTGTGAATATTTATATGTGCATAGGCATGTATGTATTGGTATATTTACATTATACATATGTTTACATGTATGTGTATGTATATATGAAAATATATATATGTGTGTGTGTGTGTGTGTGTCTGTTTAAGTGTATGTTTATATATTTATATTTTTTTATTGAATCTATATGGATTTTCACATATGTATATATGTGTGTATGTGTTTTTGTATGTTAATGAAAGTGTGTTTGTATGTGTATGTGTCTTTTTTTTGGGTTTGTGTATGTATATATGTGTGTTGTTTTATGTGTGCATGTATGTATGTTTATTGATTTAATATTATTTATTGTTTTTTAATAACTGTATATTTTTAGTATTGTCAATAATTTATTCATTTTCATTATATAATTATTTTATATTATTGTAATATATAAAATTTGGATATTTATTTATACAAGTATAAATATATTTAATTAAATATTAATATTTTATCAATTATTATAAATTATATGGGTTAATAGTATATTATATTTTTTATATACAATCAATATAGTGCATACTTATGTAATTAACTTTAATAATATTATTTATATATTTACTTATATTCAATTTTATATGTTTTCAATTCATGTAATTAATTTTATGATTTATATTTTATAAATTTTTCATAATTTAATTCATTTAATTTCTACATTTTTACTATTATTTGAATTTTTATTATTGTTTTGATATTTAATAATTTTCAATACTAATGGAATGTTATCATATTTAAAAAAAATTAAATTTTTATTTAATAAGTTTGAATATTTTTAAAATGTTGTTAGTATATATATTAATATTTCTACATTTTTATTTATTATGTTTTAATATATTTAATATTTTTGAAATCCATATAAATGATTCTTATATGTCTATCAATGACACAAACAATTTTCCGCTAAAAGTGATCCCCAATGTATACAATTTATAACAACATTTTAGTGTTTGTTTAAATAAAATAAAATGATGAGTTTGTGCTTCACGACCAATGGTAATTATGGATGCAGTCATTGAAGGCCATGCTTTGATGTATCGATAGTGTGTGCCATCTAGAGACAATAATAGATGGATGGCAGTGTCTGTGTAGGTATCACTACAGGTCTCGAGGTGTATGTTTAAAGGTTGTAGAGAATTCCAGGTATGGAAGGATTGTATATATTGTTTTGTATGTTCAACTCTTCATCGATGATGTTGTGGTCATAGATTGAAGGTGGGTGTAAGTGCAATGATGGCGCTCAGTCGCTGATGATAGCATCACGTGGAGGAAGCAATGGTATTGCTGGAGTCGAGTAATAGCCTTGGATGCAAGGTTTACCTGTCTGTGAAGCTGAAATAGATGATTTTGTGGCATGATTTTTGGAATGGTCATTTAGATCTACGTATACCTGATTGATGGAGAGGGTGTCGATCAAACCGTGATCTGTTTCAATTCATCGTGAAGTTCGATGATGTAATAGAAGCGCAAGGCATGTCGAGGCCCGTCTATCTTTGATTTGTAGGGGAGGCCTGATTGGTTGTGATAAATTATTTAGCGGTGTAAGATAATGTAGGGTAATATGGCCCATTTTGGTCTAAGTATAATTTATGAGGTTTTTATGCCCAATATCAATAAAATGGAAGTCTACAATCCTATTGAATATAGTTGGGTTAACCCTAAGGAAAGGAAACGACATTTCTAGTGGTCGGTGGGTGACGTGTGTGTGTGTTTTGAATTATTTGTATCCTTGAGTACCTAATGTGTAAATATATTTTCTATTTATTCATTGATATTAATTTTTTATGCACATTTTTTTCTTCTTTTTTTTGAAATCAATGACCTCTATCTATCTTGAAAGAGAAAGATCCATTAAATAGCTTGTAGGCCCATGGCCTTGTTGCCTATGAACGAGGTCAAAAGACATGGTGTAGAGTCCTTCCTACATAATCATATATTCTTCACCAGAACTATTTCATGCCTACATCAATGTCTTCATGAATCATGCTCAAGTCACCACCTTCCGGAATCACCACGAACAATATATATCCCCAAAGGGGTAACCAATACTCGAACACTAGTTTGTATGTTTATGTTATTCATGTAATTATTTTTACAGATTCAATTTATAATATTTATATCTTTTTCAATTTCATTTATTAATTTTTAATACGATTTTAATTAATATAAATTATTTATTTTTAAATTTAAACAATTATTAATATTTTTGGATTTTTATTCAATATTTAATATTTTTTTACATAATTATTTACTATGTTTTAATACTATATACATTTTTCTATTTATATGATTATTATTTATTCAATTTCATTTATTAGTGTGTAATTCATTTAAAATGATTGGAATTTTTATAATATAATTATTTAAATTCAATTTTCATTATTCACTACTCGTTTGTATGTGATTACAATTAATTCGTTTAATAATTCAAAATTGTAATAAAAATTTATTATTTTTTAATTTTAATAAAATGTTTGTAATTTATATGATTAAGTCTCATTTAATTTTAATTATTATGTTTTAATATTTTAAAAATGATTGAAATATAAATTATTATTATTTTTCAAATAATTTTTTCATAATTTTTTGTCAATTTTTTTGGTACCTGTTCTTGATTCGTATAATTATTCATTAAAGTTTTTTTTTCTTTGGAAATATACTATGTTTTGATATTTTTACTATGTATTCACCTCCATTATAATATACATTAATTTTTAATATTTTCATAATTTATATAATTAATCAAAAAAATACCATATTTTAATATTTTTTGAGCGTATTTATTTTTTATTATTCAATTTCACACATTTTCTAGAATCATGAATTTAAGAATTTATATTCATTGATAAGGTTAATTAATATTTATTTTCCATGAATAAAATCATTTTTAATATATATTCTTTCAAAAAAATTTATTTTATTTTAATTTGTTTTGATGAGTGCAAAAAAAATGTGCTCATAAAACACACACACTCACACACACAGAGAGAGATATATATATATTAGTGATATTATTCTAGTTATGATAAATATTGGTTTTATCTACTATAATTTTAGTTCAAATAAATATTGGTTTCATCAGGTATTAATTTCACGTTAATAAAACCTATCATTTTTGTGAGTCTTAATATCACACTAATAAAACTTGTATTTATCATCACATTTTTGTATTGAATTTATATAGCCTTATTGCTCATATAAATTAAACACAAAGGTAACTTGTGTCTTATCCTCATTCAACATCTCCCATGGATGTCAGCCTCTTTTTGCACTCCCCTCTATCTTGATGGATGTATCAAACCACTCAATACCTATGTTATGTGAGATATTCTCATGAAACAGCTTGTACTATTTATTATGAATTGAAAATAAAGTTGGTATCAGTGATCATTTCAGGATTTTAAAATTTTTTATCCCATGATTCATATGTGGTTTACAAATTTAATTTCTTATGAATCCATTATGTAAAATGATTTACCCTTCCACGTGTTTTAATTAATGTTCGCATTATAGATCATGGGTGATTCACATGCATAGTATAATAAGGACCAATCAATAACGACCAACTCATCCATCCTATATATAAAATTGAAAATAAATACATTCATATTCAATTAAGAATTTCTATTTCATTATATTTTTTAGAAATGGGAAATTCCAAATTTAAATTCCATACTAAATTATTTAAATCAAAAAAGCATTATAATATTATTATTCAACTCATGTAACATAAAAAAAATTATTGAGATTTATTTCAGGATCAATATCAATAGTACACTCTATAAATGCTTCACCAATACAATGGGGTTCAGATAAGGGGACCTGCTATCTACTTTCATGTTTGTCTTGATGGCAGGTGTTTTTTCTAATTTAATTTTTGTGGGAGATAAAACAACATATTTAATGTGGGGAATGTTTATGAAAGAAATCCACCTATTTTCCATTTGCTCATGTCCTATGAAATATTTTTTTCTATAAGAAAACTATTTATGAAATCATATCTATTTTCTACATTATCAATATATATATGAGAAATTATGCAGACATTCACTTCATTATTCCAAATCAATAATTTCCACAAACTCATGTGAGATTACTTGTAGAAAGGATAATCGTTGCCAAAACTCAAGTATTCAGATGGTTTATAGGCATAATAAATATATCTGGATCCTTATGTATTTTTGTCAAACTAAAAGAGTGGTTCACACGAGCCCAAAGGACAAATTCAACAAAAATATTCAGTGATGGAATATTAATAGAGTCTCTAATGTAGGTAGGAAGCACCTATAATGGATGAAGCTCAATTGATTCCAATTAATAATACATGTTTTTTTATGATAACTATCATTGTGATATTCCCAATTCAATCTCACCATACAATGTTATAGTGGGGTAAAAATTATGGGGAAAATGTTCATTTGTTTTCTTCAGATAATCAATGCATCCCTAAAACCTTTTGGAGTTTTGGTATATCAATAAATTCACATGGTAAACTTATCACTTTTTTAAAATCAATGATGTAATATGATTCATAACACTATTAACCTAAGAACATAGATAATTGAATGCTAATATTACCCCTATATGGGCTTTTTCTTTGTTTCGCATATCCCCCGCCCTGGATTTTTTGGAGATCCCTAATGGGATTGGGTGTTATTCTTAAAAAATGACTATTTTGGGGGCTATATACTAATTCAAAGTCATTATATGGATTGTCCCATGGATTTTTTAGAAATGTGGGATGATGGAAACAACCATGGATATTTCTGATTGGGAGGATTCCACTATTTTCTCCTATATCATATATTATATTAAAGAATATTGTTATGATAAATTTCATTTAAGATTCATTAAATAGATTAGACTGTTTTTTTGACTATTATATGCACATAAAATTATGATCTTGAAAAAAATTGTTCTTTTATTGAATGTTTGGGATTATATGGCATTAATAATAGGTAAATGTTATTCCACAGATTATAGACAATAAAAAATGATGCTTTATAGAAATACCTATGTCAGATGGTTTTTCCACCCAAGGTCTGAACATTCATATTGAAATATTTCATTGGAATACCCCATTTATTGTAGTTCTTAATGGTATATCATATTAAAGACTGTAATTTTATACACTTCTATATTAGTGAATAATATAATCCAATACCTGCAATGTTCTAAAACCGAGGGCCATGAAAATCTGAGATGCATAGAACCCAAATGCAGATAGGATTATGTAGATGTTGATTAGTATTGTGTCCCTGTTATCATAGTGGGATTCTTCCATCCTCATAGATATAATATAATCACTATATACAATATCATGTATTATATGGTTGAAAATATATAACCTATATTTGATGTATATTTAAAAACCTACCACATTTTCTATCATATTGGTTTTATCATAGAAGGACATTTGGATGTGTAATGTGATTCAGCATGATACCCCTCTTTCATCTCCATGATTCTGTAAGTGGATCCCACCTCATTTAATGTGATTCAAATTAATTTGTCTATTCATATCTTTGGATAAGATTCTAATGGATTGGGACAAATGGTACATGATTAACTAAGTCTTAATATCAAAACTTTTCATATTTATATCCATTATTTTGGGTATCCAATAGTGGATAATGCTCATTCATTATTCACTAGACTGATGTTCTCCCTTGGGAGAGGATGGTAAAATGTCATCATTGAATCATATTATATTGTCATTATTAATGGTATTAATGAATGAAAATGGGGTCTCGAGTCCTTCAACTTACTCATTATGTGGTATCAATATATTTTCAATAGTACTATAAGGTAGACATATACCAATAGAATTATACAAACGGTTTTGGAGAAACTATTTGTAGATGTACCATAAAAAGACCCCATACCAATGGTTTGGCCAAAAACATTGGTATTGAAAACATAATATGAACTTATAAAATTGGTTTTTAAGAAAATAGTTTTTATAGGTCATAGATATAAATATGTTTTTATATAAATGATTGGCATGAATACAATAAAAAGATATTATACAAAATGTTTTTTCTAAAACAGTTTGTATATGTTATGGAAATACAAATGGTTTCAATAAAACTATTTGTATCTCTTACTTTTAATGATCTTATGTTGTTGGTATCTCTAATTCCAGAGGTAATGGTCCGAAAATTCAAGAAACACATATCAAATATTTGGAAAACCATTGGTATAGGATAATACAAATAGTTTTCTAAAGAAATGATATATGTATTTATATTTTTAAATAAATCCTTAATCAAATAACATTAATTACATAAAATAATTAATATAAATATATATATACATGTATATCATATTATTATTCTAAAAAAGTAATGTCTTAATGCTTATTTGAATGAAATATAAATTGGAGGATCGGTGGTCAAAACACGCAAGGGATTTTTCGAGTTACCCATATCAATGGTTTTGAATACATATGGTATAGTTATATCATATTACATATAAAAACTATTTTTAAACTATTTATATATCCCAAATATACCAACAGTTTCCCAATACCATTTTTATATGTCTATACTAATGACAGACAAGCCAACATTACCTCATGCCATTGGTATAATATATACCAATGTTTGTGGTTAATATACCAATGGTTCCAAACAAATTGTATTAGGTTTTATAAAATAGTTCATACTCTTATTTTCATTTTCTATTCTCCTTTATATATTAAATGGTAATAGGGTGTCACATTTTGACTACCTTTTCTTGTCACTCTTGAGTGCAGCCTATTTGGTAGGTGGTCATACCTCATTATTTGAAATCACATAATTTTTTTTATCAATGATCCTTTATTAAAATATTGTTTTTAAAAACATTTCATGAATTTGAAATTAAATTTTTACATAAATTCTCAACATAAGAAATAATGTCTTATCCCTATTAAATGAATATGTCCAAAAGATTTTCAGTTGTACAAATTATTCTAATAATGGGATTATCATCATCTAAATTACTTTCACCCATATTAAGGGGTAATTAAATTTTCTCTTGTAGAAGTTCCTTCCCCCTACTTACCCCATTGATGATTCATTAAACTATCATCCCACCCTCATCGCTTAATAGTAATTGGTTCATTTTATTTTAAGTTGTTTTTCTCTTTTCCTTACAATATTAATTGACATCAATATTGTATTTTTTATTTCTTCATTTTGACCTTTTTGAAGTTATGATTTTATGTTTATCCCATTTAGGGAAACCCAATATTTTATTTGTTATAAAAAAATAATTCCAAGAGTTTCATTAAATGTATGGTTATCAAGGCTATGTGATTGGGAAATATCAATGTTTTAATCATCTGATAAATGTTCCCCATCATATCTTAAGAATCCTATCATTATAACACCACTAGGAATCCCATGTTCCATGTGATGAAATATATGAACATCAATTCCTCCCTATTTTTTTACTCCCTCCCAGTGAAGCTATAGAAACCATCCTTGACCTATCATTTTTTCAAGTGGTAAAAATTTTATTATATTATTTGTAACATTAATGATGACACACCTTACCTTTTTAATGATTTCTTACACTAAAAAACAATCTCATTACACAAAATTTATCCATTATTATCCTATAAAAATACTTTTATTTTGCATAAATAATTCCATATGAATAACCATTCATGGTTATAAGTTCATACATTGATTGTATTTTTTTATTTCAATAATAGTATTATTGAATAAAATATTATTAATATGAATAAAAAATGTATGGATTATAATAATAAGAAAGAAGTGTATGGTGATGGGTTTCATTAAATATGAAAAAAATCCTCCATATAACCATTCTCAAATAATTTTTTGTGTTTACACTATTATTATTAATGACTAATTATTCTAGAATAGTTGTTTGAACACATGATATATCCAAAAATACATATATTTTATATATTTGGGAGTAAACATAGGTATAAACTAAAAATTGATAGTAATAGGGATAGAATTTTGTTTTATAGTTAAATTTTTATGATTTGATATTTTATAAATGATGAAACCCATATTGAAGATATGATCATAAGTATTATGGAAAATATCATATTGAGGAAAAAAAAATTATTATTGATGATTAACTTCACTATCACAAAAAACTGTTTAAGAAGTTAAAGGGTTGTGCAAAGCACAAAATGTATACAGGTTGCACATAATATTAAAAAAATTAAATCATAACAATTCAGTATAGTGTAAAAGTTGGAATATTATGGATTAAAAACATCTTACCGATCATCTTCTATTACTAAATGATATCATCTGAGAATATAATATGCATCCTCAACAATCATATTAAACTAAATGATTTCTACATTCAATGAATGATCTATGAATGAATACATTCCTTTGAAAATGATTGTATTCTATTTAAAAAATTAATGAATCACATAAAATATTCCCAAATCAATGACTATATTGAGAAAAAAATGATGAATATTTTCATTTAATTTTTCTATGGTACTTATAAATCAATCCAAGGTTTAGGTACCTATAAAATTGTGAGTATACTACAAGAAAATTGACCTACTATATAGTTAAGATATATATATTGTTTATTTACTCACCAAGTAGACTCTCATAAGTGATATAAAATTAATCACGAGTATCCTAAATTAAGAAATTATTAAACAAAACTTCATCACATTCTATCTAATGATAAATTGAATACTTTTGGCTTTCAAAGTTTTATTCATAATATATTGATATTCATGTTGAAAAATTATAACATTCCTCCATGGTTATGAATTATTATAAAAAACAATATTATATATCTTATTATATAAGGAAAATGGTTGGGTATTGATATTAATATTTATTTGGATTCATTAACTGAATATATTAAATTAATGATGGAATTAGTTTTCATGTTTTATCATTCGTTCATTAATGAAAAATTCATTTTAAAAGAAATTTTCTATGGGATGAGAATTAATTTTCTTGCTTATAGTAAATTTTTACGAAATAATATTAGTTGAACTAATGTTTTTCCAATTTTATATAATCGTACAAACATATTTAGGATAAAACATTCTTTAAAGTCTATGTTTCCAGGACATAATATATTTCTACCCTAAATAATTAAATACTGATATTGGAAGACATCATTCAGTGGGTGTTTTGAAGAAGGTATAACACAATCTCCCATATTAGGTGATATTTTATTTGAGAATTTAAAATATATTAAAATTTATTTTGATAATGTAAAAAACTTATGAAAATTATTTTTGATATTGCATTTTAAAATGACTGAATGATATTGTAGTTTATCAATAAACAAGAATCCCATGTTTGGGAATTTTTATGATAATTAAAATTTTATTAAAAAATTGTATTGAACCATTTTAATTTATATTTTATCATTACTATAGTGATTTTCAATATAAAATTTATTTAAAAGAGGAAATTGATTTTTTTAGAAATGAATGGTAAACAAACATTGTATCAGGCTATAGGAAGACATCCTAATGGGTTTACATTATACACCATATTTAAAAAATTTTCTCGTCATTATATTTATTTTTTTCAAATAATTTCTTTATTTTGTTATAATTTTGTATTTAATTTTAGTAAAGATAAATATGAAATAAATCCATCGATAATTTTTTTTATTTAATCATTTTTTCGAATATTATGATAAAACAGGTATATGAGAAAAAAATTATCAACAATGTGTACAATAAGGATGATGAACTAATGTAATATTTTTCTCATCCTAAAGGTATATCATCATTATTTAACATGTTTATGTTCATATGTGTGTTATTTCAATTTATAATGGTTCAATGTTTTTTCAATTTGAAAATATATTTTCATTTAAAAAGGAATGTGGCATAGTCAAAATTGGGGAATCACAATCAATTTATTTTTTTACTTTTGAAAAATGGCCCAAATATCATTTTAGGAATATAGGAATTATATATACATTAATATTATATATAAAGTGTGATCAGTACAACATAAAAAATTGTTTTTTATTTAAAATCTGAATTTAGTTTAAATTATTGTGTCAATCACAGAAAAAGAAAAAAACATTCTTATATTGTCTTAGTAAATTAACAAAATTATGTATAGTTAATTTTTTATCTTTATGAAATTGGCATACATCAATCAAATTCATGATGAGATCAATATGACTTATTTTATGTGATTTTAGTATAGAAATGAAATATTAGTTAATATCCTTTACCACTCACAACAAAATTATCAATCACACTAATATTTTCATGATTATTTTTTAAACTGATCATTAAGTAATTCCTGAAGTTGTTTAAATATATTTCACATAAATCTAATGCACAATGTCAACCATTAGACAAGAAAGTATGTATAGGCAAAAAAAGTCGAGATCATTCAAGTAATTTAAAACTCCAAATCGATGATAACAATATTTATCATCAATTAATTTTCTAAAGAGACTATTGGGATCAAATATTACAACTTATATAACAACAAAAATCCATGAAATACCTAACGAAGGTGGGGCTATTAATGATAAAACAAAAAACATTCACCTTAGAAAAAATAAAAATATTTCAAAAAATAAACACCACATTTAATTAGGCTCATAGCCCATTATCCACCAAGAGGGTTACCCAAAACCCTTTAAGGAATTATCCAAAAATCAATTCTTTAGTCCATCTTGAATTAATAGATTTATTATTCTTAGGTTCCAAATTCGGAAAACCTAATCAATAAGCTATCACAAATAATTAAACATGCTTGCTGCACTAATTTGATTAACAGCAAATTGCAACAAGAACCAAATTTGTTTTCATACCTGTTTATCATTGGCCAAAAATTATCAATTAATCCCAAGTTACGTTCTTTACCAATTTCCATGAAGAACGAACAGATAATCATAAGCAAGCATAGATATCACACTATCTATACAAACGTGATGAAATAAAATACGATCGATACTAATTTATTTGATTGGTTATAATATTTATTATCTCCATTACATTATTATCCAGAGGGATAAAAAATTCTAACGATACAGTTTCATGTAAAAAATAAGAGTGATGAAATTAATCACCTACCTCAAACACTTCCTCACGTTATTCATCCACACAATGGTTCACGATCCTCCTCTCGCGACAACTGCATCCACCCGAGGATGACATGGTATGACAGCACCAACCAAACCCCAAGAAAAACCCCAATATAAGATTGTAGATTACATTCTATAACATGGAAATGAAAAATAGGTGGAGATGTTCCCCAAAGGAATGACTGTAAAACATACCTTATATCGAAGATTGACCGATATAGCTCGGTTGCATTAAAACAGAGCGGAACCTATCCGAGGAGTAATGTTTGATTGTACAACTCCTACATGAAGGTTTGAAAGGATCTATAATCTCATATCATATAACAAATAGGATGAAAAAGGGAGCATGATATCTTGTCGCAATTTTAGATTTAATGGGGCGAAGATTTAATATATGAATAATTCCCTATTAAAATCGGATCGCATTAACCCACGCGGTTTGACCAAGTAAAAACATATCGTGCCATAGGAATATTTAATATAGGATTTATGGCCTTTGATTCGGCCTTAAGAGTTCATAAAATAAGGCTTTAAATTTGTTTTTCGTTAAAGGAAACATCAAAGGGGAGAAACTGTATGAAGCTGGAAATAATGTTCACATACTCAAAATTTTGAAAAGGAATGAAAAGGTCACTGTTATACCTCACCGTTAGAGGTTACTAATAGACCTCACTGTTAGAGGTTACAGATAGACCACACTGTTAGTGGTTACCGGTACACCTCATCATTAGAGGTTATCAATAGACCTCTCTGTTATAGGTTACCGATAGACCTCACTGTTCTGCAAACACGGTACACCCACCATTCTGGAAACATTGTATACCTACTGTTACTGTACACCTACATTTACTATACACCTACCGTTAGAGGTTACCGATAGAGGTTACCGATAGAGGTTACTGTTAGACCTCACAGTTCTGGAAGACCCGTATAAATACCTTTACTGTAAACCTACCGGTACTGTAGACCTACCGGCAATATACACCTACCGGTACTGTAGACCTACCAGCACAGTACACCTACCATTACTGTACCCCCTACCGGTACTGTACACCTACTAATATTGTACACCTACCGACACTATACACTTACTGGTACTGTACGCCTACCGGTATAGGTTACCAATTGAGGTTACCGATAGAGGATACTGATAGAACTGTTCACCGATGGAAATGTGCACAGAATTGGAAATTTAAAAAAAATTATTGGGGATAAGTCACCATGAAATTAAAAAAACATTAATAGTATAGAGTAATCAAGAAATCATTTTAATAATATAATTGGAAAAATATGTTTTCTACGAAAAATAATTTTTTTTACAACTCAAATCATTGGAAATTATAAATTTTACTAGGTAATGTATTTTATATCTAAGAAGGTATAGTGAAACTGCATATTATTATGTTATTGATCAAAAAAATTATTCTCAATACATTGAATATTGTACATAACCTCATAACATGAAATTTCATATTATTTGAAACATTATATGAAAATGGCTACAGAATCAAATTTATTTTAACATTTTTTAATTTATATTAAATAGAATCATGATAATTGAATTATGGTTGAAATTTCATATAAATTTAATGTGAAGGAAGATGAATTTATTTTGAATCTTTATAGTTATATATATATATATTATAGTCATTGAATGAAATCATCGATCATAGGATACAGAAAAAGAAATTATATTTTGTAAACATTTAATGTTTAGCTTATTTAATAGACATAAAAGAAATATTGAAACAATGAACATATGGAATATCAGATGGATAGATATTTAAATATATATAACATTATGAAAATAATCAAAAATAAAGAAAATAAATCCAAACGTGTTTTAATAATACATATTCTAAAATAATTATCTGTCAAATTTTCAAAAGGAGCCCTTCTTCTAGATGATTACATTAAAAAAATAAAATCAAATCCAAATAGTGGAAAACGTATAAAAATATAAAATTTTATAATTAACAAACCATCACATTCATCATTCCAAACCCCAATGAAATTTCCTTTTCCATGTTTTGTTGTAGAACAATATTGAAATACCTTTATTTTAATAATCACACAATGAAACAGTTGTTAATGGCGTATAGTCATTATCAACAACATAAAATCATAATTTGATTATTTTAAGTAAAAAATTCATAAAACAATTATTGTGAATATTTTGTTCACCAAACTTAGGTAGATACATAGGAGAAGATGCATATATTATGCTAAAGTGGAAAATATAAAAAACATTGGAAAATAAATATAAAATTTCATGAATTTAATAAATTGTTTGAAATAAATGTTTTCTCAATTACAATAATTTAATAAATTTTTTGAACATAATGGTTGTAGAATTTATAATGTTTTATTGAATATTCAATTTTTCTTTTGAAACTCTTTCTATGATCCAAAGATGCTAAATTGTCTCTGTTGAAATTTGTTTTGACATAATCTAGTTCATTAACTCTGATATAAATTGGGGAGAAAAGGAATTATCATAGATTGAAAACTCTAAATTAACCTAAACATCATGGTATTTTTTCTAAATCCACCATGTATACCCCTTTTTCCATGTTTTGTTTCAGAACCATTTCCAAATACCTTCATTACTATAATAATAAAATGAAAAATTTGATAAATATGTAAATGGGTATTTAATGACATAAAATCATAATTTGATTATATAAATTCATCAATTCATCAAAAAATTATATGTTGGTAAAATATTTGTTCAATACATCAATATATATGCATATGATAAGATGGATATATTAATTTCAAGTGGGAAAAATTAAAAAAATTATAAAAATAGAAATATAAAATTTAAAAAATGTTACAAATTGTTTGAAATAAATGCTTTCTAATAGAAAACATAATTTTTTATAATTTCACCAATGTTATAAATTGTTTTAACATAATTGTTTCAGAATTAAAATTAATTCTTGACTATTCAATTTTTCATTTGAAATAATTTATATGATACTTTAATGATAAATAATATCTACTGGAATCAGTTTTTGACTTCTTAATTACATCATCACTGAAATAAATTAAGAATAAAATGGAATGTTTCATATGAAATTCAACTCCATAAGTATTGTAAACTACAACGGCATTGTTTATTGTAATAACTAGAGTCAGAAAAACTCTAAATTGGCGAACATAACACTACTTTATAAATGGTTTCTGTGTGCTAAAAATAGAGGAGAACATATATTGGGTTATAATTTAATAGGAGATTTGGAAAAGACCAATCATCATTATCAGAATTAATCGCACATACATTTAAAAAATAATAATAACTAAAGAATGATATATTAAAGAAAGATTAACTGTATAGGAATTGAGCAATAAAAAATAATACATATTAAAAGATGTTTTTTGTATGGTTTCACATGTATGTTTCAATGTTACCTTTTAAATCTAGCTTCCTTTTAATGATACATTAGAAATCCAATGGTCCTTCAATGATTCCGTGGAGAACAGATTGGATATATGATGCATTTCCATGATAGTTGATGCATTTCAAGGATAATGGGAGTATACAAATGAATCGTGTTTGTAGGATGTGTTCTAGAAGTTCCTTCAAACAATATCAGAAATATTTATCCACCGTACCATGGAAATCTCTTATTCTTATGAAAATGTCTTCAAAATCCAATGTTTGATCGACAATGTCTTGGAGAATATCATTGATAGATGATGCCTTGTGAAGATACTCCCCACATCCTGGATGATTAGAATGAAGGTCCTCCCTATGTAATCACCATCGGAAAACACTGAGGTCCTCCCCATTCCATAACCTTCTCGAGTAGAGGTCATCCCCACTCCTCCAATAGTCAACATGGAGGCACTACCCATGTACCACATATCATAAAGGTGGTCCTCATCATTCTTCTATTAAATAGTAAGGAGGACTTCTCCATATCCCAACTCATCAACATAGAGGTCCTTTACAAATCCATTTGGATCAGTTTGATGTTCCTCCTCATGGATAAACTAACCAATACATATGTACTCCCAATTCCATTACTACTAGATATCATGTAGTTCCTTCATATGTCCCCATAAACTTATGTATATGTCCTCCCTACATTTTATATAACAATAGTGGAGGTCCTCCCCACACATATAGCTATGAAAATAGAGGAACACCGACCTGTAAAATTCCTAATATGGAGGTTCTCCCAATATCCAAGATAATCAATGTGTTGGTCATACCAATTATACTACCAAATTTCATGAATCTTCCCCCCACGTAGAAGAATTACCCTACACTGATGAGCTATCGTGGGGAAAAAGTATTAATTTTCACTGACGAAGGAAAAATACTAGGAATCACTAATTCATTGCAATCCAATTAAACTATTAGATTTAATGGGGAATGTGATCCAATGATGGAACATTCACCCCAGTTGTCAGCATTAGAATATGTATAAGGATCCCAATAGGTTATATTTTTTCATTCTGGATGGTGAGATTCATAGGATTCTCAAATCACTCCACTGGTATATGTGGTTGGATGAAGTTTAGGTTCCCATCCAGGGTTTCACAGTTCAACCATCTATATATTCACTGGTTTCCCTATCCACATCTACTAAATATCATTGAAAAACTTTTTGGAATAGGATAGATGAAAAAAATATAGTAGACATGCCGATGAGTGCCACTGCCCTTGCACATGATGCAGTGGTGAACACATAGTCATATTTGGACTTTATGATGTAGTTGGTACCACCATCGTGAGACAACCTAACTTGTAACAAATATTATAATCACATAGAAAATCATCCATTGGCATGATAAATGCCACATCGATCCACAAAAGGTCTACCTAAAATTTATCTTCATGAATCATTCGAGGTTTGGGGAGATCAAGTGTAGGGCAGTACTTCTGAGAAATAAATAATGTTGGAGACTTTGGCTATCAATCAACATTTTTCATGTTTTGGATAAATAAAAAATCCAAATTATACATTATAGAGTCCCTAACCCAAGACAAGGATGTGTGCTTCTACCAGAAAATATGGGGGACACTTCATCACCTATGGGAGTGTTAGTTGGTCAATCCAAGAAGTTCAAAGCACATCTATCGTATTGATCAGCAGTTCTGAATAGTTGAGTTAGCAACACTTCCAGTGGCATTTCACCCTACCTCATCCAACCACCCCAAAATCCTCCAATGGAGGTATATCAATAGAATTATAATCCTATAAATAATCATGGAATATGTGTATTCACACATTAATATCGTGGGTAGGGGAGACTATACTACTCTCTATATCAACCCTATTCTATAACAAACTATCCTACTTGTTGATGTTGATGATTTTATCCATTTATAGTTATGATAAACCTTATTTTTTCCTAGTTTTTCAATGATGGGATATCTAAAATAGGTTCTGACAGTGAAAACCCACCCAAAGGGTAGTTTAGTATCACATAGACCCCCATATAGGTGTTCAAAACCTCCAGAAAAGGCAGCCGCTCTACCTCAGGGACCCATCATCGTCATTTACTACCAATCAAAATACTTAAAATGGAATGTGATTTAATGATCCCGTCGATCTTTCTTATATAATTTTGAAGATAGAGAATGAACATGAAATTGCCTCTTTTCTCTAGTACGTCACATATCAAAAATTTATCATTGATGTGTTCCTTGGTGAATGATTACCATATTATGGAACTACTCGATATGATCCCATTTCTCCTCCTTTGGGGAATTTACAAGTCTTACATACCCAATTTATCCCAATTGAACCCTATTATCCTATGCATCTAGACAGAGTAGAGAATTGAGTGAATGGAAATAGACATCGATATGAGTCACTAAATCCATTTAAACAGTGTGATAATATTCTTTGGGACCCATATTGATCCATTTCAAGAGTCACTGAGCCAACATATCATGTTTATGAGCCTTTTAATGCATTGGGGGCCTGTGATCATCATCAAGATAGTAACCCCTAACAACTTAATTTTATATCCACTCTTATTGTGCACCTTTAATCCACAACGACATGATAGTTAATGATCCCACATAATGACAATTGTTGTCAATTACGGTTGGATGACATGAGCGAACTCCCATATTTTGGAAAAGTTATATTTTCCGATTTCAATAGGATGGGTGACCTACTACATCATGTGGCCAACTTCATCTCGATATGTGGGCCGATGTTGGGAACCCTAGAGTAATTGGAGGCCTCCATGCTCCAATGTTTCGTTTATAAATTGGATGGACCTATGTTTCCCATAAAACCAGTTACAAATCAGGTATGCCATTCGTTGGGAAGATCTACACTGATATTTCATTTACCAGTTCAACTCCACCTTGATCATGATAAGAATTGAAAATGTATTAATGTGAAATAAACTAATAAATTAGTGTTTAAAAGATTTTATTTCGTCGTGGAATGAACTAATGTATAAGCTCAATATGTCGTTGACTCAAGTGATGCAACTAAAAATGTGCATGGGGATCATAAAGACTGATTGTTTCCATAACCTCATAACTATTAATTTCATAGTTGGGTTATGATATTTCTTCAACAATGACCAATGCATGGGGGAATACATAATGTAGGTTAAGAATGTTAATCCATTACCTCAGGTTCCATTAAGAAGTGATGAGAAATATTAGAATTACTTTTTTATACACATGGAGGTCCTAGATCTCCTAGAGTTGTTTCTCCCATTTTACTTGTGCCTCATCCCGTGATATAGCCTCATCAAGACTAGCCTCACCTAGAGAAGAATTGGATGACACTACCCACCTAATAGTAACTGCCTATATGACAAAATGTGGCTCCAACACCTTGTTAGAATCTATCCTCATTTTAGGGATAGGGTCCCTATGTTACCTTACTAGATAGAAGGTACCCGATATATTCATTAAAATGTATGTTGGTTCATGGTTATTTCATCAGTTCTCTGTAACCTGATATTATGAAGCTTCCATGGTTTATGAAGCCTCCTACAGTTGTGTGTACTGATTGGGAAAACTATTTCCCTTACCAAAGGATCAATGGACCTACCATCAAATAAATTTATGTGTTGAAGTATTTTATTTTGAACCATGTGGATAATGGTCTAGTCAAAATTTTAAATTTCATAAAATAAATGGAACACATCACTATTGGGAATGATAGTGTGAGTGGAGGTGATTTTTAGTTGGTTTCCCACTATAGGACTTATAATTATGATAATTGGTGGGTGTGCCTAGTAGTTTCACATGACTATGGAATCATCACCATATGTCATGGTTGGACTATACCTCTTGATTTTCTATGAATCCCTAGACAAGTGCATCATCATCCATATCACATCCCTCCAGATATCATAAGAATATGAGCAACTGGAACCAGGGAATTATATGTCTCCCACCAGTACCATATCATTCTCATAAAATTGATGATTTTAGGATTCTTGTGTGTAAAATCTCCCCTAGGGGCATTCTCACATTGTTATAATCCTTTGACGATTACCATGAGTGCACATATATGAACATCTTGAGTTAGTGGATCCCTTTATGGTCCTTGATGATGTGGGGTGTAATAAAAACCCCAAGGTGCCTTCAGCTGACACTGTAGAGTGAGTGTCCAAATACAAACAATCCAATATTACACCTAGGTCATTACATCAAACTGAGTTGGGCATGATATTGATACTAGGAAACAAGACATGCATAGGGCTCTGTAGGCATAGGCCTCTCAACCTACTCCATCATCACATCACCACATTTGACCATACAAACATATCTCGAAAATCTATTGTAGACATCACGTTATGAGCCACATCAAACCAAAACCATGGATTTTGTAACCAATAGATAGCTGATAGATGTTTCGGGTGATTCAGGTGATAATCTAGATGATATTTTTTCAGCATCTTGAACAAGTTGTACAACTGACATCACCCATTGTACCCCATACAATTAGCATCCCTATTTGGTTATAAATGTGCAACTATCATGGATGTAAAATATGATAAAGAGCCATTAAATAATACCTAAATGTTATAAATCCTCTAAGATCAATGCATGTTAAAAAAATGTGTGTTTCCCTTATATAAATTTGAAATCCACTTTTTAGTTTGAAGAAGAAGTGGATGTTGTAAAATCCAAATATGTAGAGGAGGTTGAGAGTATATAATTCCAATTTTACATTTCATTCTCCAATGAATATGAGAGATCACACATGATGTGGCACATCAACCTATAGTACCTCATAATCTTGATCAATGGTGGGGAAATCCATCAATGTCTAATCGATACAGGTTCTAGGATTTATCTCATCCCAACACAGACACTCTATAAGTTGGGAAAAAATGATAAAGAGTTGTGTTTCAATTACTTAATGATTTTGGGTTAGTTCATGATCGATTAGATAATTTGTATAATAATTCAGTTCGAGACCCAGTTCAAAGGCATGGTATTATGTGATTAAATCAAGGATGCATAATAGGATACGACATATGATGTGTTGATCGGTTTTCCAGGACTTCATCATTATATGGAAGTTCCATCCTCATATCATTAATACCCCAAGTACATCTCGAATGGATGAGTAGGTCTACTTCATGGTGAAACATCTTTCATCAACTACGGTGAATACCCCAATCTAGATATAATATATTACATGATCCATGAAAATCTAGATTAGACTAATGTGTTTGAGAACACAACCATTATAGCTATTCTATGGATATAATGGTATGAAACATTCATCCTCAAAATTCATTGCTGAAGGATACAACATGATATTTGGGATGTTAATTTGTTTTCTTTGACAAAAAAGGGTGATACATCCCTCTGTACAAGTAAAATAATAAGATCAACTCATACATTTTCACAGGCCATTCTTGAGAGATAACAGAAGCTCCCCCCACTATGAAGTATTGAGAATTTCACCCCATGGACAATATTTTGTGGCATTCCTACCCATTTCATTGAGCTGGAGAGTGTCAATATAATTAAACTACCAAATTAACTTGATTTCAATAATGGAACCCATGTTATATGTCTTTATGGGATTGACTCGATAGTCTCAATCACCATGAGTTCAGTTGGGAAGGATTCCCCTAACAATGATTCTTTATCCTCACAAGTAGTCACTGGAGCTCCCCTATAATAAACTATCATGGATAGACCGCCAACCACTAATTCTCCTACCTGAGATGATGAAGAGTATTTGGAATAATTTATTATCATTTTTTAAGAGGGTGACTCCACCGCAATTGATGAGTTGATTCAGGTGAACTGTGGCACTAAGACAAATCTGAGTCCGATGTTTGTCATGCAAACCTGCATTTAGAGGAACAAAAATAATATATTGATTTCCTAAAGATGAATCATTATATATTCACCATAATCATTGATGAGATTCTAGGAATATACTCTCATTTCATCATCCAACATCTTGGACTTCTAGTGAGTCATTTTGTATTCAAGAAACATCTAAGGAAAAGGTACCCCTCTCATGGTTCCATTGTTGAGGTTAAAGTTAATAATCCTATCATTGAAAATGTTTTCAAGAAACATCAATTACCCCCTTGGAAATCCGTAATCATTCTAGTTAGGAAGAATAATGAGATGATAATAGTTTGTACAGAGTTACAGGATCTCAACCAACATTGTCCAAATGATTTTATTTCCACTTCCAGTGATATATCTACATATCAATTCCAAAATTTGCTTCCTAGCTATCTCTATCGTGGATGGGTATAAAAGGTATAATTAGATCCATATGGAACTAAAATATTAGAACTGCACCGACATCGAAAACAGTAAAGAATATTATTGTATAAATTAATGAGTTTATGTTAGAAGAATACAGGATCTACTTATCAGTAGGCCAGGCACCACATCATCAAACTGATCCCCGGCCTGAACGGGGAATTCATTATTGAAAATTTTGAAATCAAATCCTTCAAGCATTAGGACCACCTCATGGATCTAAAGGGAGTATTTATTCTCCTCCATTCATGTTATTTAAAGATAAACCCTTCAAGAAGTCATTAAGGGTTACCTTTGAGATGTTTCTCATCTTCTCCATGAGATATAGAGGCATCAAGATCATCCTGATGAAGATTAGAGCCATCATCCTGATGCCACTCCTTATCATCTTTTAAGATTTCTGAGCCCCTCAATGAAAACTAACACTACATAAATAAATTCATTAAAAATAGGGATGTAAACTTCATAATCGTTTCGGGATCATGATGAAAGGTACCCTCTACTAGTTTAGTGAAGAGTGTCCAGTCACCACACTGAAAATAAAGTAGTATCATTTAAAGCATATAGTTATGATGCCACCCATCATCGAGAAGCCTTTTCTCCTCTATGTTTCACACCTATAATGATCCCTTGGAACATTTCTTTCTCAGAAAAAGAATAAATATAGAGATAATAGTTTCTATTATCTCAGTCTCATGCTCCATGACATGGAGGCTAGATAATCTCAAATCTACAATAGAGGAATCATGCTTGTCTTCATAGTTTTGATGTTGTATCATTATTTTAAGAATCGTGATTTATAGTTGTTTTCATGAGTATACCCACTAAATTATATCCTATGTTTCACCATTTTTATCGGATAGTCGTTACATGAGGTAGTAATCCTTCAGTAGTTCGATATCATATGTTTTGCATATAAACCCATCAAGGGCTATACATTGGTAGACATCCTAGCCGTGCATCAGCACCTAGAAGAAGATCCTCTAGACAGTGATTTCATTGATGATTTCAAATCAGTTGATTAGTTTGTGTCAGGTTGAATGATGAATTATGATGGAGCCTTTATAAGCCCAACTAGTAGAAGGCTCAATAATCCTAAAATGAATATTCCTTTAATGTCCCGGACATAATCAGGTACATACCATTTTTAATTTATTTCAATATAAATAATTACGCTACTCAAGGAACGTGCTTTCACATCTCGCTGCAGGTCCTGGGAAACTTTTTATTTAATTTAAATAATTGCAAACCTTTTATGAAAACTATCATTTTGTGCGTTCAGTGTGGTGTTTGGGTTTTAAATAACAAATTGAGGATTGGAAACAAGTAATAACTAAATTAAAGAAGATTTAAAAGAAATTAATAAAGGATAAAATGAAATTATAAAATAAAATAATGATATGGTTATGAGAAAATGAAAATAATTAAAATGGGGGATTCTAGTTTGTTATTATTTTAATTATTTTCATTTCCAATTTTTTTTATTTTATCATTTTCTTATATTTCATTTTTTCCTTATATTTTATTTTTTTATTAATTTTCTTATATTTTCATTTTATTTATTTTCTCTCTTTACTATTTTCCTCTCCTCTATCCTTCTCCCACACATCGTGTCACACCCATAAATCTGGTCACACCAACCTACCTCCCCATTGGAAGGCCTCTGCTTCTCCATCCAATGCATGATTCCTTCACCCTCAGTTGAGAAATAATCCTTAAAGAAATTATAATTTTTCTCATGTGGCATCGTTCTATATCGTAGAATATATTGTCCGCAATTTGTTGTGAAACATTCTTACCCATTTTTGGGGTTTTTATAAAATTCATTAATTTCATCCTTTTAATTTCAAATAAAAGACTACCATAGAGCATATAATCATATACAACTACCAATTAGGGATCCAACTATATTTCCCTCAGTTTCATTGTGATTTATAAAAAAATGCACCATTGTTCTGTTAGTCGATGCCCACCAGCATTTTGCAATTTTACCTATTTTAATTAATTTAATGGTTCTGTTTAATTGTTTCACCATAAATTATCATTAAATAATTTTTCTGAATGGTTTCAACAATAACGGATGCACATTTAGGTGTGCCGACATTGTTGGCATATTTTTCTCTTAGCCGGGATATTAATTTAATTAGTTGGGGATATTGTGCAGCCCCTTTTTATTGTTTTTATACTAAATGAATAGTTGTTTGAATTAATGAATCAATGTTGGACACCCTTGTGGGAATGCCGACAATATCATTGTGTTATACCATTAGCTGAGTTTATTTTTTGATTAATTTCATGTGTTCCAAAACAACTTTTTATTGTCATTAAATTAAATAAATAGTTTCTGGAATATGAACCTCAATTGTTGGATCATTGACACTTTTTTCGGTAATATTTATTGTTGAAATATGCATTATCTGTTTAGGATGATATGATGTGAATATTTCCTTAAAATATGTTGTGTTGTACAGTTAAATTTATGCCTTGTGATGCATGGGGGTGTCAGATTAGTTTTCATGCTATGACTATATATGCTGATTATGTCATATCTGCTGATGTGAAAAAATTAATTAAATTCAGGTCGAGGAATGGAGGAAGGTTCTATTTTATGTTCCATAAATAAATCCTCCTTTCCTGATGGGTTACCTCAATGTACCAAGGGCTGGTTTCGTACGTTTTTCCAGGACGAAACTTCTCCAGACAATCTAATACTTCTAGGTGATACCAGTTGCAAAATGGACCATCAGGACAGATACATTGGCAATGTGGCTAATCGAGACATATATGACACTCGACCCCATTTTTCAAGATCGGGATGGACTCAAGGTAAGCCATGGCTGGGTTAATACATTGTATTTCCAAAAATTGCCTTTGGTGAGCTCAGTGACATTGGATAAATTGGCGGATGTTTCATAGAAATACATTCAAGAGGGGATCAGACTCCAAATCTCAATTTAAACCTTAAATAATGATTCAAATACGGATTATGTTATTGATAATTGAGTCGATTGATAATTGAGACATTTCCCCAGATATGTGGAAGTGTTCCTAGTTGATACTAGACATGAACCCCATGTTAAAGCACAAGTATGGAGTGTTATTTTTTTAACATTCATTTAGTGTATTATTTGTATATATATGTGTGTGTTCATGAATTTCTACTGATAGGTACCCTTTTAGACTACCATCATAGGGTGAAGTTGGTGAGCAGGCACGGGTGTCCTTTGGGACCCGGGATGACTTATTGATTTCATTTTAATGCAATTTATTTATTTGAAATGGTTTTGTAATGGAACAATTTTTTTTTATTTTTTCATGAAATAGAATGTTTTAGAAACCATTGGTGCCAGCCTACATGGATTTTTTCTCACACCCTTCTTGGGCGTTGTCGCCTCTCGAGTAGATTTCATTATTGCAGGTATTGACAAGGGAAAGCGTGCTGCTTCCAATTCTTGACAATTCATTGTTGCTTAGGATGGATACATGGGCAGTGGACGGGGCCATGCTTGTGATTTTCTTCCTAGTTGTGTCATTTCTTTTAGTTGAATGTGTGGTTGGGTTCTGTTTTTCATACATTCAGTTTAGACTAAAATCATGGCATGACACTCTTTTGTGAGTTTCTTTACTTGGTTTTTATTATTCAGTTGGATTATTTAAATTGCTTCTGTTTCAGTTTATTTATTCTCATGCTTCTGCTACTTATTATTTGATGTTTTTTAATTCCACTGTAATATTATCTGTTACATATGAGAGCATAGTCTCCCCCACAGATAGAAAATGTTCCATCACTGGTATTTGGTAGCCTTTAGAGTTCGGGGAGATGCGCTTGAGGTTATGTGACGCACCGGTCTGGAAACCGTCTTAGAGGTGAGCTGGGTTGGACATTACAAAGTGGTATCAGAGGTGTTTTTTTATTTTTTTTCTTACTGTTTGGGTTAGATAGGGGAACAGGATATAGGGATTGGGGATGTACTCTATGCATGGATGTAGTAAACCCATGTATAGTGGAAAAGTAAAATTTATGGGATGGGATTGTAGTTATTAATTATCCCATTAACTGTTTATATGATTTCACCTTTGGTGACTCACTTGTATTACGTTGTTAGTGTGTTGGTGTTAATGATAGAATATGTTAACCATTGTAACCCAATGATATGTGAGAAAAACATCCCATGCATCATGATAGGTAATATAGGATTTAAATGACATTCATATTACCATTCCATATCTATTTCGGCATTCATTTTCCTATTTCATGTGAGTGTTGTTAATCCTAGTGGTAGAATATTGAATTTATGGTTTATTAAATATATGTTTGTTTTATTATGTTATATGTTCACCCGGATCAACAAAGGAGTGGGAAATAGAAATGTTTAGTAATCCTTTTTAGTTGTCTCTTCTATATCGAATCCCAGTTCTTGAGATGGGTTGTCTGTTGTTTAGTTCTCAGATGTGGGATATGTTCCTACCCTCTTTTTCACTATAAATGATTTTTCACCATCTTTAGTCCTTCTATAAGGGTGTTTTTGGATGTCTTAGACAAATACTTCTGCAACATATTCATGGTGTTCCTCAGGAGAGTGGCAATGAGCACATTCCAGAGATGGTGGGTCCTAAACCTCTAGTGGTTCCTCTCGTAGAGTCTCATGTGTCACTACCTCTTGTAGATGTTCAAAGGTACCATGATGCTCAGTTCAGGGATTGTCTCCTCAGGTTTATGCAGTCAGTTCAGAATATTCCTAGACCCACCCCATCTATGGTAGACCTATCATGGGACATTCTACAGAAGCACCCTGTCACCTTCTCGAGGAGTGGTGTCCCTCATGCTACTAAATCATGAATAGATGTTGTACGTTCTATCTATGACCACCTTGAGACAACTCCAGAGTGAAGGGTCAATCTTTTAGTCTACATGCTTCGTGACACCGACAAATTCTGGTGGGACATTGTTTTAAAGGCTGAGCGGGCCATTGACATGTCTTGATCTGATTTCAAAGCAGCCTTCTACAATCACTTTTTTCCGCACACTATGATAGATGATCTTGCAGGGGAGTTCCTAATCTTCATCTGGGCTTTATGTATATGGTTTAGTATTCTACTCGTTTCATGAAACATCATCATTTTTTCCAATCTTTTACTAGTGACGAGAAGACTAATGCAAGGCAGTTTGAGGATAGACTAGAGTATACTATCCACTCACAGGTGAATGTATTCTGTTTGACCATTGTTACAGAGATCGTCAACCGGGCAATATTCTTAGAGTAAAATGTCACGGAAGCTAAACCAGTGATCCAGGGTTGTTCATTTAGGAGATAGGGTGATGGATCTTCTGGAAGCAGGAAATGCCACTTTGAAAGTGCACATGGGGGAAATAATAGCCAAACAACTTGTCTCGATGGATCTTTCACATTTTATCAGTGCGGTAGGGATGGTCACAAGAAGCCAAAATGAATAAGATATCTCAAAGAGTGTCGAGATTGCGACAAGATGGGTCCCCTTCTGTGTTCCTTTTAATCCTTCTCATTAGAATCCAATTGTAATGGATCCACACCTACACCTCCGTCAAGTATGGGATCTATGACTCCACAATAAGTGGGATGTTCTTTTTCCACATCTCTATCAGGCCAAGTAAATGGCATTGGTTGTGTTTGAGGAAATCATGTTATATACAATCAGCGTTAGTTGACTGGATTTGCTCAGGCCAACCAAGTGTCATATCAGTGTCGTGGGTCAGGTCCCATGTATGCAGTGAAATCATCAACAGAGCAGCATAGTGCAGATCCATCAATAGTTAAAGGTACTATTATAGTGGCTTCTACATTATTTTATGCTCTATTTGATACCGGTTCTTTGCACTCCATTATATCAGCTAC
This sequence comes from Viscum album, assembly GCA_963277665.1. Classification (NCBI taxonomy): domain Eukaryota; kingdom Viridiplantae; phylum Streptophyta; class Magnoliopsida; order Santalales; family Viscaceae; genus Viscum; species Viscum album. The sequence continues at coordinate 696,648,489 of OY728152.1, forward strand.
TATTGTCGAATGTCCTGGTTTTCCAATTGAGTACATTTGCGGCATCGTGTCTCTCGACACTCCGCTTGGGGTCAGAATAGAGGGAATACCCCAGTTCCAGGATTACACCCTTGAGATAGGTGGGTACCGCTATGTTTGGAATTTATATATACTTGGTATGTATGATATTAAATTCATTCTTGGTATGAACTGGCTTTCTCCTTACCATGACCAAGTGAATTCCTATTGTCGTCAGGTGTCTTTTACATCCCCAGAGGGAGACACATATCTTCACAATGGAGAATGTGATCTGTAGGTAGAACGAGCTATTACTAAATATGCATGGTTGATTAGAGTGATATCATAGTTAGTAAATCTCTCATGAGTGATCCGGGAACAAAACTAGTTGAATTCCATCCAGTGGAGGATCATTTCAATGATGTCTTTGCTGATGAATTTTTTAGCTTACCTCCTATGAGAGACTCGGAGTTCACTATTGAGCTCGTGCCATGTGCGGCACCGGTGTCTACTCCTCCTTATAATATGACACAAACACAGCTACAGGAACTCAAAAAGAAGCGTAAAGACCATGAGGCTATGGGTTTCATCAGACCTATCACATCATCGTGGGGTTCCCCTAACATTTTTTCCAAGAAGGAAGACATCACGCTATGGTTTTGCATGGATTATTGTCAACAAAACCTGCTCATGGTAAAGAATCGATATCCATTTCCTCATATAGATGGTTTCATTGACCAAATCTAGGGAGAAACTATTTTCTCCAATATTAATATGAGGTCGGTATATCACTAAGAGTCGTTGAGACCATTTGACATACCATGTACATCATTAAGAAGTAGGTATGGCTCGTACGAGTATCTGGTTTTGCCATTCGGCCTCATGAATGTGACATCAGTCTTCATGGCTTTAATGAACTGTGTTTTTATTTCGTATCTTTATTCCTTTGTGGTAGTCTTCGTGGATGAAATCTTAGTGTACTCATGTTCCAGACAGGACCATGCAACCCATTTTGAGATCATGCAGAGTACACTGAGAGAGAACCGGCTAAATTCTAAGCTCAGTAAATTCCACGACTAGATTGATAAAGATCACTTTTTGGGTCATATTATATATTAATAATGGGTATCAGCTAACCTAGAAAAGGTGAGTTACATGGTTTTATGGGGGATGTCCAAAAGTGACTTTGACATTCGATGTTTCTTTGGGAATTTTTGGATATTACAGGAGATTCATCTCGGATTTCACCATCTTAGCAGTGCCTCTCATGGCCTTGACTATGAAAGGTGTACAATCCATTAGGTTAGAAGCATGTCAAATTTCATTTCAGGAATTGAAAATAAGACAGACCTCAGCCCTAATCCTAATTATTCATGAGCCTGGTTAGGGCTACTCAGTTTATTATGATGCTTCAGGAATTTGACTGGGTGCAATTTTTATGCTAGGTGATCGAGTCATGGCATATCTATCCCACCTATTGAGACCTCATAAGAAGAACTATCCTACCGATGACCATGATTTGGTAGTTGTGGTTCATGTTCTACGTTGTTGAAGACACAATTTTTTTATAGAGACCCAGACCTTTCATACATTACTATTACATCATTTCATAGATAAACAACATAATAGTATTACACATGGAGGATCCAAAGGTTTAGTGACTTGGTAAAACTAGGACCACACATAACAAATACAACATCAACCATAAACATTTATTTTATTTCTTCTTCACTGGATTCTTAGTGGCTCTTGTACTCTCCTTAGTACATGTAGCCACATATGGATATACATCAAAAGGGGTGAGATAAAAGCCCAGTAAGAAGATAGATAAGAACAATATATCATTGGGTGACCATAATCATGACATAGGAAAATGATCATGAACATTAGAGGAGCATAAATAATAGACTTGAAATGTGGAAATGCATAAAAATGAAACATCATGTCATAGTGGTTAACTACCACACTTATTTTTGAACCAGGCTAGAATCTTGATCACACATCATTTCACATATACTCATGAGATTAATCACTTTACCCAATTCATTGGAGTGCTATATAATTTTGGGCTCACCTTTCACATTTAATCATTTATATTGCGCTATATAATTCCAGGCGCACCCATCACATCATAACATTATCATTATCATCCTTGCCACATAGAACACATATCAAACATGTACATAAATGACCCATGGACTGGAATTTGTTTCATCTCATAATAACACATTTATATGATTTGGGTTCTCAAAAGAAAGAGGGAACAACATACTTGATACAAGAACCATCAACCTTGAATAAGATGTCAAAGGTGTGTTCTTGAAAGAAGAGTTCTTTTGGAAAACATTTTTATGGAAATAAAAACCAGTGAAAAACATGTATATCCTAGAAAAGTAAAGTAAATGATGAAAAAATGATCTTTGAGAAGTAACAATATCAAAAATGGTGTGAATGTGGGAGAACCCGAAGGAAGAAAATTGGGTTCGAGATTTCCCCTTACCTTGTACTTGAATGACTCTTTCTCATTATTGTCATGTATAATGACATTATATTCATTAATTTTAAATACCATAACATTTTATAATATAATAGTGTTCATTATGGTTTCATTATTTCATATTATGTTCCTTTGGATGACTTATATAGTTTAAAAACATTGACCGGGGATGTTCGGTTTCGTGATTTTCTTGAGCGGTCCACTTGTATTCTTAAATTGATGTTTGGGTAGATCATGGGTAAACATCCAGAACATATATTACATGTTATTAATGATATTATAGAAGCTTTACTGATTTTATAATGAGTTATATTATACCCATGTGGACGGATCATTAGATTAGAATTAAATGAAGATTATTTGGGTTAATTTGAGCGGTTTTTGGATCACAACGAACTCGTTTTAACTTTTCACTTAGTAATATGGCCATTTGTTATTTACACAACATAAAATATAACATAATACATATAAAATATTCTGGTTAAACCAAAGAAATTGTTTCATGACCAGATCTGATGGTAGAAATGGAAGAATAGAGCATGTTGTTTTTGAAGGTGATAAATTAACACCACATGAACAACATTCTCTTTAATAAAATAAAAGGAAGAGGGAAAGGGTGTGGGGTGATATAATATACCATTTGATTCATAACATTAAAGTGTATGTATAATACTAAATTTACAAAATAATTTTTATGATGATAGGTGGGGAGAGATCAAGATAGGAACTGGAACTTGAAGGAAATTAAAGGAGAAGAGGGAGGGAAATTACCTCTTGAATCCTTCGCTTGAGAACCTCCTTAAGAGACTAAGATTGGCCTTTTAATGAGACCACAAGATCTTCAACGTGGGTTAGGGGCTAGGGTTGATTATTGGGTAGATCATATACAATGATTGAATCTTGAGAGGTGTGGTTTGGCAAGAGGAGGGGGAGGGATTATTTATACAAGAGGAGGGAGGTGTTTTTGGTAGAAATTATTAAATAAAATAATATATCATAAGTTAGACCTGTAATAGTAGTTTTTTGACATGATAAATCATATATTAATATAATAAAATTCTTTTTAGGCTTTAACTCATCTTTATAATTAGAATTCATTAATTTATTAAAAGAATAGTGAAAGAAATAGAAAAAGACACTTTAAGAAATCACCTTTTGACTTTAGGCTTTAGAAAGTTCTTTTTAGGTTAGAGAACTGGATTTATTGTATTTAAAGGAATAATTTATGAAATTTAATATGTTTTGGCCGAAACTAATGTTATATAATGTTTATGTCCTCATTACATCATTAATGATGCAATTTAGTGTACACTGATTATTGGAAAAACTGTATTTTTTACTATTCACCCAAAAATTAAAGTATTTCAGAATAAACCCAAAAATTTACACCTACCATTTTTCGACATGTAGAATAAAAAAATGATGTCCATTTTTCAAAAATAATTTTCTAAATATTATTAACTTAATGTTTAATTAAAATCATAATTTACTTAAAAAACAATTTTTAAAATTAAAACTAATTTTGTAGTTCTTTCGAAAATTACATAGGGTCTTATAAAATTATCTAAAAAATATTAGACATTGATTCGTTACTTTATGAATACATTTCAGGGAAATAAATATTCTTTTTAATTAATTAATTAATTATAAATACTTATTTATGACTTATAAAATACCAAAAAATTTTACTAAGGTCAAATTGTCACTTTCTAAGAAGTCTAAATTCATAGGTAATGTTACAATTACACATGGAGGATCCAAAGGTTTAGTGACTTGGGAAAACTAGGACCATACATAACAAATACAACATCAACCATAAAAATTTATTTAATTTCTTCTTCACTAGCTTCTTAGGGGAACTTTTCCTCTCCTTAGTACATGTATCCACCTGAGGATATAGATAAAAAGGGGTGAGTTAAAAGCCCAGTAAGAGGATAGATAAGAACAATATATCATGGGGTGAGCATAATCATGTCATAGGAATAAGATCATGAACATGAGAGGAGCATAAATAATAGACTTGAAATGTGGAAATGCATAAAAATGAAACATCATGCCTTAGTGGTTAACTACCACACATATTTGTGAACCAAGCTAGCATCTTGTTCACACATCATTTCACATATACTAATGAGATTCATCTCTTTACCCAATTCATTTTAGAACTATAAAATTTTTGGCGCACCCGTCACATTTAAACATTTATATTGCTCTATATAATTCCAGGCTCACCCATCACATCATAACATTATCATTATCATTCTTTCCACGTAGAACACATATAAATCATGTACATAAATAACCCAAGGACTAGAATGGGTTTCATCTCATAATAACACATTCATAAGCTTTGGGTTCCCAAAAGAACAAGGGAACAACATACTTGATACAAGAACCATCAACCTTGAATGAGAGGTAAAAGGTGTGTTCTTGAGAAAAGAGTTCTTTGGGAAAACATTTTGATGGACATAAAAACCAGTGGAAAACATTAATATCCCAAAAAAGTAAAGTAAATTATGAAAAAATTATCTTTTAGGAGTAAAAATATCAAAAATGGAGTGAAAGGGGGAGATCCCGAAGGAAGAAAATTGGGTTCGAGATTTCCCCTTACCTTGTACTCAAATGCCTCCTTATCTTTAATGTCCTGTATAATGACATTATATTCATTAATTAGAAATTCCATAACTTTTTATAAATTAAAATGGTTCATCTGGTTTCATTATTTCATATTATGCTCCTTTTTTTGACTTATAGAGTTTAAAAACAGTGATCGGGGATGTTCGTTTTAATGGTTTTCTTGACCGGTCCACTTGTATTCTTAAATTAATGCTTGGGTAGATCATGGGTAAACATCCAGAATGGATATTAAAGGTTATTAATGATATTACATAAGCATGAATTATTTTATAATGAGTTATATTAGATCCATGTGGATGAATCGTTAGATAATAATTAAATGAAGATTATTTAGGTTAATTTGAGCGGTTTTTGGATCACAACGAAATCGTTTTAACTTTTCACTTAGTAATATGGCCATATGTTATTTACAGAACATAAAATACAACATAATACATATAACATATTCTGGTTAAACCATAAAAATGGTTTAATGACCAGATTTGAAGGTACAAATGGAATAATAAAGCATGTTGTTTTTTATGGAGATAAATTAACACCACATGAACAACGTTCTCCTTAATAAAATAAAATGAAGAGGGAAAGGGTGTGGGGTAATATAATATACCATTATAATCATAAAATTACAGTATATTTATAATAATTAAGTTAAAAAATAATTTGGATGAAGATAGGTGGGGAGAGATAAAAAAAGAAACTTTAACTTGAAAGGAAATTAAAGGATAAGAGGGAGGGAAATTACCTCTTGAATCCTTCGATTGAGAACCTCTTTAATGGCCTAAGCTTTGACTTTTAATGAGATTAGAAGATCTTGGACGTGGGTAAGTGGCTATGGGAGATTATTGGTCAGATCATAGACAATTCTGGAGGCATTAGAGGTGTGGTTTGGCAATAGGAGGAGGAGGTCTTATTTATACATGAGGAGGGGTGTGTTTTTGGTATAAAATATTAAATAAATAATATATCATAAGATAGACTTGTAATAGTAGTTTTTTTGACATCCTAAATCATATATTAAAATAATAAAATTCGTTTTAGGCTTTAACTATTCCTTATAATTCGAATTCATTAATTTATTAAAAGGAAAGTGAAAGAATGATAAAAAGACACTTTAGGAAATCACCTTTTGACTTTAGAATATGGAAAGTTATTTTTAGGTTTGCGAATTTGATTTATTGTATTTAAAGGAATAATTTATGAAATTTAATATGTTTTGGACGAAACTAATGTTCTAGAAGGATTATTTCATCATTAAATCATTAATGATTCAATTTAGTGTACACCGATTATGCAAAAAACTGTATTTTTAACTATTCACCCAAAAATTGAAGTATTTCAGAATAAACCGAAAAATTTACCCCTACCATTTTTCGACATGTAGAATCCAAAACTTAAGTCAATTTTTCAAAAATAATTTTTTAAATATTATTAATTTAATGTTTAATTAAAATCATAATTTACATAAAAACAGTTTTTAAAATTAAAACTGATTTTGTTGTTCTTTCAAAAATTACGTTGGGTCTTATAAAATTATATAAAAACTATTAGAAATTGATTAAATACTTTATGAATACATTTCAGGAAAATAAATATTCTTTTAAATTAATTAATTAATTATATTTAATTATTTATGACTTATAAAATACCAAAAACTTTTACTAAGGTCAAATTGTCACTTTCTATGTTGTCTAAATTCATAGGTAATGATACTATTATTTAATGTTCATAAGGGTCATATTAATATTCATAAGGGTAGGTTATTATTAATAAGTGTAGGTTAATATTCACCAAAAATTATTTTTGTTTCATTAGACTTCAAACACTATCTTGAACACAGCCGTGTATGTCGGATTTTTAAAATTCCAAACATAGGGGTGACAAAATTATTTTTAAGGGTCACTTATCACGTAGTAGTTCATTATTGTGTGTTTATATGATATAAATATAAGAAGGTAATTTTCCATTGAAATACTTTGGGTTGTTACATTTTTTGGTGATAAATTAATTATTTACATGGATCATAAAATATTAAAATATATTTCCACTCAACGAGACTTGAACATAACGCAATGAAGGTTGGTCGAATGCATGTAGTCGTTTGACATAGAGATTTCTTATATCCTTGGAATGAAAAATGTTGTGGATGAATCTTTAATCCATAAGACACAGACATGTGCCATACAAGTAGCCAGTAGTGAGTGGAAGATGATGGACATGTTTTCAGAGTTGCATATAGATGTTTATGAGCAGAATGGAAAACTGGTTCTAGAATCTCTTATAGTGACATCCTCTCTTCTAGATAAAGTCCTCATGCAATAGATGATGGAACCTGAGGGTCTAATTTTGAGGGAATGTGTTACAGGAGAGAACCCACCTCCTAGTTGGGTTATTGATTGCAGTGAAACACTCCTTTACCGTGGACATGTATGGGTACCTTCAGGTATACAGAATGAGATGATGAAGGAATCCCACACCTATGTTTGTACAGTTCATCCTGGGCTGCCCAATATGTTAAGAGACATGTGTTGATAGTATTGGGGGCCTAGTATGAAAAAGGAGATTGCAGGTTTCATCACATGGTCCTCCATCTGTCAACATGTGAAGGCTGAGCACCAGCGACTTGGTGGACTCCTTGAGCCTCTATCAATTCATAAATATAAATAGAATGAAAATAACATGGATTTTGATATAGGCTTGCCAATATCTCCTCTAGGTTGTGATGTAGCATGTGTGGTTGTTGATAGGTTGACCAATGTAGTGCACATTTTTCCTATCCAAGATACCATTACGATTGATGATTTGGGAATGCTGTATATCAAAGAAATTGGGAGACTGAATTGTGTACCTCGTTCTATTATCACGGATATGGATGCATGTTTTTATTCAAGGTTGTGGAAAGGGTTTCAAAATTAATTGGGCTCATATGTACATCTATGAACTGCACATCACCCAAATATCGATGGGTTCTCTGAGAGATATATACGAGTGTTAGAGGAAATGTTACAGGCTTGTTTCCATAATTTTGGAGGATCCTCAGAGAGACATTCACTTAATTACGAGTTTACCAATAAAAATAGCATCTATAAGAAAATCCAAATGGGTCTTTATGAGGCTATCTATGATAGATCATGTTTTTTTCCATTATGTTGGCTCGAAGCATGTGAGGAAGCTCAGTTGGGACCTCATCTCATTCAGGAGACTTTTGAGCATGTTCGGATGATTCAAAAGCTTGTGACAATAGTTCAGTTCAAGAAAAAGTCTTATACAGATCATCGTCGTAGACCTCAAGAGTCCGAGGTGGGACATCGAGTATTTTTGCTTCATTCTATCATGTTGGGTCACATGCGGATCTTGAGACAGGGGATGTTATCATCAAGATATGTTGGTCTATTCGAGATAGTGGATAGAGTTGGGCCGGTAGCCTATCAGCTACTGCTACCTCAGAGGTATCATGCCATGCATGATGTTTTCTAGGTATCTCAGCATCGACAATATCATCAAGACCTACCTCATTCTTTTGACCCCGACGACATCGATCTTGAAGCTGATGCATCCTTTTTGTAGCATCAAATCTGTAACATTGATCATAGAATGATAGTCTTTCGAGCAAGTCAGTCTCACTGGTCTAGCTGTTGTGCCATCATCGACATGTTCAGGATGAGACATGGGTGCGAGAGATAGATGTATGTGCATTGTGGCCGGGACTCTTCATTGACGAAATTCCAATACCCTCAAATGGGAAAGATGGGGAAATGTTTTCATAAGGAGGGGAGGTGGTAATGTTACAGAAATAATAAATTACATACCTTTTTTTACATTATTGTAGTAAAAATACTTAAGAAACCTGGGGCACGCTCTTTCGCACTACTCTGCGGGTCCCACACATCATTTTTTTTAATTTAAATATATGTTTAAGTTTCACGAAAAATGTCACCGCATTCTTTGGCACGGTTTTCGGGTTTTAAATAATTAATTAAGGATTGTAAAATAGTAATACAAGATTTAATGAATATTTAAAATAATAAAGAAAGGATAAAGAGAAATTATTAAATATAATTAAGAGGGGGTTACAGGAAAAATGAAAATAATTAAAATGGGGGATTCTCGTTTTTAATTGTTTTTATTATTTTATTATACATTCATTTGTTTTATTTTATCTTTTTCCTTCATTTTCTTTTTCATCATCTTTTATTTTTGAATTATTTTCTTCTCTTTTATTTTTCTTTAATTTCTCTTTTATTTTTTCTTCACCTCTCTCCCTCTCCCACTCATCACGGCGTACCCCTAAATCCCATCACACCAACCAGTAGCCCCTCTGGAAGGCCTCTGCTCCTCCGTTCAACATCTGGTTCCTTAGACATAAGGTGCGATGTAATCCTTAGGTAATGGATAACTTTCCGCATGTGGAATCGTTATATTCCGTTAAGTATTCTGCATGCATTTCATCATAGATGATTCTTACCCTATTTTTGTGGTTTATAAAAAATCCTTCGTTTTCATCCATTTTAGTACAAATCTAATCCTACTGCAGATCGTTGGGTCATCTAAGACTACAAGGTAGGGATCCTAATCTATTTCCTCACATTTCATTGTGATTTATTAAAAAATCATTGTTGTGTCGTTAGTAAGTGCCTACCAGCATTGTGAAATTTTACACATTTTAATTACATTAACAATTATGTATAATTTTTGCATCCTTAATCATCTAAAATTAATTTGTTTTAATGGTTTCAACATGATCTGACACACCTTTGGGAGTTCCGACATAGTCGGCATATTTTTCCGTTAGCTGGGTTTTTAATTTAATTAGTAGCAGATATTTCACATCCCCTTTTTATAGTCTTTAAATTATATGAATAGTTGTTTCAATTATTACAACAATGATTGAAACCCCTTTGGGCGTTACGACAAGCTCGATTTATTCATCCATTACCTGAGTTTATGGTATGAGTAATTGTATCTGCTGTGAAGAAACTTTTTGTTGTAATTATATTAAATAAATAGTTTCTTGTACATGAACATTATTTGTTGAATCATTGCCACTTGTTATTTATGAACTTTTTATTATTTAAAAATTCATTATCCATTGAGGTTGATATGATATGTATATTTCCTTGGATGTTGTTGTGTTGAAATTTTAAATCTATTCCTTGTTATGAATGGGTGTTTCTTGCTATTTTTCATGTTGAAACATTATATTCTGATTATTTCATGTCTACTAATGTGAAAAATTAAATTAAATTCATGGTGGGGAATGGAGGGGGTACCATATTAAGGGCCACACATATATCCTCTGTTCCTGATGGGTTAACACTATGTATCGGGGGGGAGGTGTCATTGGATTTGTCAGACCGAGACTTCCCTGTAATTTCTAATACTTTTGAGTGATATTGGTTCCAAAAGGTCCCATCAGAATGGATATGTTGGAAATGTAGGTAATTCAACCTCGGATGACACTCAACCCCTTTTTTGAGTTTGGAACGGACTCAGGGTAAAGCCATTCTTCGGGCGATACTTGGTCTTTCGAAAGGTTTCCTTGGACGGGCTCAGTGGAATTGGATAAAATGAAGGATGATCTGTAGTGATACCTTTGGAACATACTCAGACTCCAACACCCAATTTGAACCTTAAATAATGTTTAACATAAGGTGAATGTTATTAATAATTGAGTCTATTTTGAATTGATATATTTCCCCTGATATGTGGAAGTGTGCATGGTTGACACTGGACATGAACCCCAAGTTAGAGAACAATCTTGGAGTATTCACTTTCTAATTTTTACCTTGATTTATAGGATATATATATGTGTGTGTGTGTGTGTGTGTTCGTGCATTTCGGCTGACAGGTACCCTTTTAGACTAGCAGCTTAGGATGAAGTAGGTGACCAGGAACAAGTGTTTTTTGGGACCCAAGATGACTTATTTAACTCATTTCACTGTAACTAATTTATTTGGAATTGTTATGTAATGACACACTACATTTTTTGAACTAAATGGAAAAATTTAGATACCACAAGTGACGGCCTACTGAGATTTTCTCTCTCACACTGCTCGAGAATCATAGACACCTGAGTAGATTACATGATCGTAGGTATTGAAAAGGGGAAGTGTGATGCATCTAATGATTGACAGTTCATTACTGCATAAGATGGATACTGGGGCAGAGGACCAAGCCTTGCTCGCGATACAGTTTCTTCTTGTGTCTTTTCATTATTTTGACTATGTGTTTGACTTATGATTTCCATACATTTAGTTTAGATTCATATCATGGAATGACATTATTTTTTGAATTTTTGCACGTGGTTTTAATTATTAAGTAGAATTATTTACATTGATTCTACTATAGTTTATTTATTCATATGCTCATGTTAATTTTTATTTGTAGTTTTTTACTTCTTCTATGATATTATATATAACCTATGGAGGCATAGTCTCCCCCACAGACAAAAAAATGGACCTTTCTGCTAGTCGGCATTGTCTGGAATTCAGAGATTTGTTCATGAGGTTATGTGATGCACCGGTCTTGCCACCGTCTTATAGGTGATCCGGGTCGAGTTGTTACAATATTAGTCATGGGAAATGTCTTCATCACACTTCCACGTGATGTTATTACCTAATCATTCTTATTTAATGATGGTTGATGAAAAAACAATGCATAATATCATGATCACATTACAGGTCTTGATCTATCCCATGGGATTGATGTCCCCAAATTGCATGTGAATGGAGATTCCATGTTAGTCATCAAAAAGATCAATGGTGACTATACCATTATAAATCCATATCTCTAACACTTATAGGTTTTAACTCATCAACTAATGGCCTAGTTCCCTTTTCATCCACAAGTGACTCATCCTACCTAGTCAAAGAATTGTCAATATGGTTCCATAAAAAGTAGTTCCATTTTTCTTGTAGATCCTGACCTGGATATCCTGTTCATTCATTTGGAACAGCAGAGATTCATTCCTCCCTTCATTCTAGGTTATGATGATCGCCATCAGGTGATCCTACATTCCACAAGTTCATCCACACAAAGACCTCTGATACCTCCATAGTAAAATCACCCAAATGGGAAAACTTAATTCATTTAGTATATCCATAATTGTATCCTACAACATAAGAGAGATGATCATGAGAAAATACATTATCAAGAAGATTAGTTCACACTTCATAGTCTTCATATTCTAGAAAGAACTCTCTACATACATGATTTTGATGGATTTATCCTCTATTGAATTCAAGGAGGTATGATTACCTAGGTTATGAATAATGTTCATTTATGGTCTTTCAGAGCTCAACATGAAGTGTAAATGTTCTCCCACTAGATCAAATGTATATGGAACATTAGGCCCACCATTTTCCAAGACTACATCACGTATACCAAGAGGTGTCATTACAGTATGTTCCACACCATCTTTGCAAATCTATCAATGGATCCTTTTATAATAAAAAAATTTTGAGACCTATGAATTATGGTGACTCGATGATGGGGGACACTATCCCCCATAAAAAACTAACTATTAATGGTTCATTATAAAAATGATACTCTTTTTCTCTATGTGGGAAGAACATATTTCACTTATGGATGTCATGTATGTATCTATGATTGAATTTTTATGATCCCACATCAACCACCTGTTCAGATTTCCTCATGCCATTCCCACTGACAATGGTACCAACTTCTTGTCTATAAAACTAATGATATTGTATACTGAGTATAGTATTCAGTACAACTATAATTCCTTCTATCATTTTCACCAAAATTGGAAGATAAAGTTGTTCAAAAAAACACTCTCTAACATTTTAAACAATATGGTGGTCCACATTCAAAGTATTTGGATGAATAAAATCACCAATGCCCTATGGTCCAATCAATCATTGACTCAAAATTCCACCCATGTTACTCTATATTCCATGGTGTAAAGAGTAGAAGAAATCCTTCACATTGAGATCCATTTTTCATGATTTTGAATTACTATATATGAATATAATATCCATGAAATAATGAAAATTTTCCATATATCTAAGAACATATCCATAAGAGAGAATAAGATTTATTCCATGTATAATCTTGAGAGGAAACAAAACATGATAGCAATGATTTTAAAAAAAAAGTTCTCCTCCAATATTTCCTCGAGGCTGATACCATAATGGCCCATAGAACAATGTTGAATCCTATAAATAATTCAAAAATAATAGAACCAATTTTGGATGGACAATACATCATTCAAAATAACTCTTTGATCACTATTGAAGGAGAGAAAAATAGTCCTTCCAATTCAATGTTCCTCTAGAATTAAATGTCATTACTAGTATACATCATATGAACACAATGATAAAATTGGAGATTAGTCCAAACTATATGAAATTATACTAAGACCCTCAAGGGTCCATGATTAAAGACCATAAAATATTATACATCATCTGGTCCATGAAACAAGAGATTAAACTATTTGAAAAAAGCATCTGATATCCATGATATTAATCAAGGAATCACATTCCAAGCATCATACCTTGAAAACTATGTATGAGCCTTCCTTGGAAAGTGTAGTGTGGAATAGAGACTTCTAGGCCCAAATTTACTTTGGGTTTGTCACTGTTCCAAACGTCATATTTCCATTTTCGGAATTCTCCATCCCTTGGTCCAGAATCCATGATGTAAGAGTTACATTCCTAGAATCATGACATGACAGTATGTGTGAATCTTACTAAGAATATTTCATGTAGAACAAGACTCTTTGGTCCTCATTCACATCAACATACTTCTATCATTCCTCACATATCCCTTTTGGTTGTGATTCTCCCATAAATAATAGGAGGAGTTTCTCAAGGATGTTTTGTGTTATATTGGTCCTCCTAGGTCCTCGTTCACAGCACCATACTAACCAAACCCATTTGTTAAGTTTCCCAATTTTTAATGATCTTTATGACCTCAAAATATAAGGTAATGGCCACAAGACATAATATCAAACTATGATCATACCCTGAACATGATTCTGACTCCTAATAAACAAAATAGATATAGTGGTTACCAAATTTTAAATATGGATGAATCATAGGAAATGTGTGGGATGATTGTCAGGACCCTTTCCACGGGGCACGTGTCGTGACTACCCCAAACCCGCATTCCATAGGCCAGGGGCTGGAGACTATCACCGAAAGGTGTTTTCGCTAAAACATGGAAGGCATTGAATTTATATCCTGCAAACTCATTTAACCAAGAACACAATAAAATATGAACACAAGAAAACTATATAACCAAAATATTGCTTAATGAAAAGGGGCCAGAATACAAGCCCATCAGTCAAGGTTCATGTACAGCTGAAATACAGTAAACTGAAGAATGAGAAAAAGGTAGCTATAAGGTCATCCACCAAGGTTCATACCTGAAGCATAGGTATAGATTGCCTAAACGACACTGCACGTCCACCCATCTCCTCTACACACCGATATACCGTCTTGTCCACCTCCAGGCACCATCCAGTCTATGTACTCCCAACCTCAGTTAGCGATGTATGTCGTATGCATCCAACACAACAATGTGCATGCATAGCCCATTCCAGGGTGAGTATAATGATACTCAGTAGGGATACTAGGACCCTCAAGGTCTCAAAAATCCCCCATGGATATTCCAAAAAGTTTGAAATCAGCATATAACCATACCTAGGAATATGCCCATTAATATACCTATGTTATTATGTAATACATCTCATTCATGAGGATAACACAGAGTCCAACATCAAAGCCCCAATGCTCAACTGGTCTACAAAAGAAGGAAAAAAACTAATGTACCACATATGTTATCCACATAGAAGAATACCACTAAGGTATTACCATGATGGAAAGTACCTCACATTTATGAACTCAGCTCATTCCAGGTATAACATAAGTAAAGTAGCAGAGATGATTAGTTGTAACTATTTAATCATATTACTATGTTAAGATTCATACCCACAAAGGATCGCCAGGTGCAGACCCACATAGGATCTCTAGGGCTGACCCACACAAGATCACAGGGTGCTGATCCCCATAGGATTGCTAAGAGCTGACCCACATAGTATTTCTAGGTGATGACCCCCATAGGATCGCAAGGTGATGACCCACACATGATCGCTAGGTGCTGAGCCACACAAGATCACAATGTGATGACCCACAATGAATCACTAAGAGATGACCCACACATTATCTGTAAGTGATTTCCCACCTAGAATCTCAAGGTGCTAACCCACAAAAGATTTCTCTATATGCAGACCCACATAGGATCACTCTAAATTCTTCACGTCACAGATAGGTATTGGGTTCATGTACTAGCTCTCTCATCTCTGGGAGGACCAACTCTATAAGCTACTGCTCTATAATCCACCATCCATGACATCCCACAAAAAAGTATCTCTAAGGAACCCCAAATTATATTGGTTTCAATGCAATAGACGATGAGTCAATCAGACGCCCGGTCTAGGAGTTATAAATCTTTTAGTACCGAGGGCTGAGTTGGATTTGTGCTCGATCCAACCAGACATTTTCCCAAAATTATCCAAATCACCAGTGGGGTATACCAATGTGATTGTCTCACACCAAGGTTTCCATCACCGCTAGTGGTTCATCAATTAGACGCCATGTGCCAATGGTATGGCACAAGTAAATTATAGGGTCGTATGTGGTCCAGTCATGTTTTTGAATAAGTACAACATGTACCTTTGGAAATGTGTCAATTACTAGGAGAGGAATAATGATATGATAAATAAAAAATAACCTATTCCACGAATGATGATATTTTTGAAAAAGAATAATGGGGTGAGTTGTTTTTCCATGATCTGATTGTGTTCTGGGTATCAAAAGTTCTGATATAGAGATGCATATTTCCCGAAAATAGATTTTTGATGTAGGTACTTAAATTTTTAGTACAAATTCATTTATTTTGGATTAAAAAATGATCCATTAGTATTCATGATTATTATGGATAGGGTGTTCCACCAGTGTTTGGACTCCATTTTCATTGTATTTTTTGATTAAATCCTTGTCTATTTGATGTCCAAGGAGTGGAATGACAAGCATATGAGGATTTATTTAGGCACACATCATGACAATAATCTTTATTCGATGTATTTCATGTGCATAATATGGATCCAAGTGGTTATGTTTTGGGGACATGTGATATTGGAATTATTTTTTTTGGTTTATCACGAGAATATTAGTCTAGTGATGTCATGGTAGCAGTGGAAGAACATTTTTTAGATCATTCGATTATTGGGAATGGAAGGGTATTACATAAAGTTAGTTTTGGATGTATATCATCTAGAATTTCCCATGATGATGCTCACCTGGAAATTGGAAATGATTTAATAAAGTGAAAAGGGTCTGGCTTCCATTCAAATGTTTAATTATTGGTTGAACACTTACCCTATTTTTTCTAGAAGTTGGAAAGGGAAATGCGAACTATTAGGAGGTCTTAGGTATGGTTATTTAGTGTGTGATAATGTAGGTTGATAATGAGGTGGGGTTTGGTTCCCTCCAAAATTGACCACATGAAATGAATTAACATTATCAAGACTTATAGTTAGTGGTAGTGAAGCATGACTTGAATTCATGGAATCATTATATTTTTGGGAGATGTTTGTAGTTTATTTGGATCACAATAGTTTGGAGAACATATTCACCAATAAACTAATTAATTTAAGGCATCATCATTGGGTTGAGTACCTTTTGGTGTTCGATTTTTATATCTTGTATGACTGAGAGAATTATAATGTAGTATAAGATGCTTTGAGAAGAAAATATATTAGAGAATGATTTAAAATAGTCCAGTGATGAGTGGAATTTTATGGTATTTCTTTCACATGTACATATAGAATCAATGATCTATTGTGCTGGTGCATTATTTTAATGAAATCATCTAAAACCATTAATTATGGAATTTATTAAACAAGATCATATGAAATATGATTTGTGGAAGTGTTTCTTGAGGTTTAGATATGCTGGGAAGGTTCCATGTCTGTGGTATTCACCTCATGTGGGAGTTATATTTTCCATTGATCTATGCCTGGTGATGTTTTAGATTCCGTAGGTGGTTATGCAAGGTATCCCCCGTTCTACATGGTTCATCCATCCTGATACAATAAATATGTTTTATGGTTTGAGATGATAGTTCTAGGGGCTGGGGATGAGAGTAGACATATCTGACCTATATCCTGATGCTATACATGTCAAAAATTCAAAGAAGATCACCAAAGACCCTGTAGATTAATTCAATAGATACCTATTCTTACATTGATATAGGATGAGGAATATATGGATTTTATTATTGGGTTACCTCATACTCTGTGGTTAATAAATTATATATGTGTATTTATTGAACATATAACCATGTAGTTCCATCTTACTTAGGATATAGATTCATATAATGTGGATAAATTGGGTTTTTTTGTATGTTTCAAAAAAATTGAGGCTTCATGGGTTTTTTTCAAATATCATTTCAGACTTGGACTGCTGCCCCATTTCATCTCATTGTTTTTAGATGGTCTTCATGATGCAATTGGATCCCCGGTCAAGATGATTATGGCGTACCACCCTCAAATGGATGGTTAGGCAAAAGGGTGAATCATATATTGGAAGTCGTACTCCAGGAATGTGTGTTGGATTTCAGAGGATCATGGGATTATCATTTGGTGTTGGACGAGTTTTATATAATACTATACATCAATATTAAATCAGATTGGGACACTTTGAGGCACCTTACGATTTTTCGTGTCAGTTTCTTTTATGTTCAGAAGAAGTGGGTGAGACCACATTATTGGGACTAATGATTTTACAAGAAAATTCATATCATGTGAGGGTGATCAAGAATCATTTTTTCATATCATAGAGTCACCAAAAATGTTATGCCAACCAAAGATTTCGAGCATTAGAATTCTGTATGGGTGATCTACTATTTTTGGAAATTTATCCTCACTTGGTTCACCATCATTTTGTTAAGTAAGGGAATCTAACACCAAGGTATTTCAGACCTTTTGAGATTATTGAGGGTCTTTGTCTGATGGAATATCTTTTTACATTATCATCTCAGATAAATTCAATTCAGGATATGATCCATGTCTCCTCGTTATAAAAGTATATTCTAGATCCATCTCATGTATTTAAGTTGGCGTAATTGGAATTAGAAATAGTGTTTTCCATTTTTAAGAAGCTAATACAAATTAAGGATATTTAAAATAAAGTGCTTCTTGTGAAATCAATATAGTTGGTCTGAGTTCTTTTGCATAATAGTAATGATGAACAAGATACATTAGAGAAGAATTATTGAATTTATGAGTTTTACCCATTTTTATTATTGGATCATACTCAAGAATAAATGATTCAAGGATTAAATTTTTCATGGTGGGGAGAATTGTCAAATCTGGGATTTTATTATCAGTAATTCGATTGTTTATTTTTTTTCTTCTATTTAACCCTTAGGTTTCCTTGTTTTTTTGGAGAAAAATATAGCTTTTTCGATTGGAAACAGGTGGTACATTGTCGGAATATGGTTAAGGGAAACATTGTGCTAGCCTAGGGGAAACTGTGTTGCCTCCCCTAGGAAACCGTGAATCTGGTTTCTTCATTGAGAGAGGAGGTCTCACGGTTGACGCACAATTTGGAAATCATTGATGGAAAATTGCACAACCATTCTAGGTAATTACAAATTTGATTTTACATTTCAATAGTCCAATAATTTTAACCCCAAACAAACAATAATTATATAAATATTTTATTTGAAGCCCTAGAAGCTTCATCCCCTCCCTCTTATCCCCCTTAAATCCAATTTTTTTTAGTATTTGGCTTTGGATTTTCAATATTCATCATGTAAGTCCATTGTTTTCTAATTTACTCCTTTTTTTTGGGTTATCCTTCCCTCTTTTTGGGATTCATTATTTCTAGTAGGTTTTTTGACCTAATAAGGGTTCAATATTGTGTCATTTGTTCAGATATTGATGTTTGTATTTTAGTATTTCTATTATAGGGTATCTTTGTGGTGCAGTTGTGGTTTTCCACTAGATTGCTTATTCTGACAAGCTTTAGGATGGGTATTAGATGTTTTTTCATCATTATTTTTTTGGTACGATTTCTTTTCATATTTAATATGTTCTATAATCATTGTGAATTATGAAAATGTGTTTTCATAACATTTCAAGGATTTTTTTTTCTAAAAAGTGGATTTAAAAATGTAATTGGTTTGTTTTCATGTTTTATTTTCTTGATGAGTTTCCAAATCCGTTTTATGAAATATTAATAGTGGTTCAATGTGTGCATAAAAATTGTTTTTGTGTGTGTGTGAATTAGAGACCACTATATCATGGTGTGAATTAGCCTCTAGTGGTTTTTTTACAAGATCATTATAGGTTATTATTACTATACCATTTTTTACAGAGATATTGGATTTATAGGGTCCATGTATTCCTACTACATATAGTGATTTCCCATGATGTGTTTCTCTTTTGTGATATTGTCCATACTCTTAGTATGAAATGAAATTTACTTGTATGTTAAATTGAAAATAAATTTTCACTGAAATTTTTTCCATTATATTATTTATTAATAATTTTTCCAAGTTTCTTATTAAAACTACAATAGTGATTTCTATTCTAATGTTATAGAATTGAAATTTTATTTTTGGTGGAATCATAATAGTCTTTGGATCACACCATAAATACACCCTTTGTTGTATTTATACATTTAAATGAATGAACCGAGTAATGGAAAAAAAATTTAATGGTAATGGGGGATCCGGTTTTTGGTGTTCCACTCTTGCTGGTGTTGGTGGAGGTGGATTGGGGGTGGTGTCCCTCATGTTTCATGGTGTATTTTGTGTCTTGGTTTTGTTTTTTCACCTCATGTTTTTGTGTTATGGTTTTTGGTTAATGCTAAGAAATGATGAACTCTAATTTTTGTATCTATTTTGTTTAAGGATATTGATGTTGGTGTGATGTATATTTTTATAGTGTAATTCATGATTGTTAACATGGGTGAAATGATTCTGGGAAATTCATTATTAATAAACACGCAATCATTTCTAACCCATGGGGATTAGCAATTCCCTTCAGGCCATGCCACGGGCCAGGTCAAAAGTCAGGTTAGTTGTACCCTAGAATGTATTGTGACATGAACTATATGCATATCACATTAAAGAATTTATGTGGCGTAAGGGAATTATTATCCTTTTTCACATTGAGTGTTACCCCTTCTGTGTCATACAAAATTCCTTATAATTAGTATTCCTGCTATATTTCAATAAACATGAATATAAAAAAACTATAATGGTGAACACCATAAAAAATATTACTTTGTATCTAATCAATGCAGCATGACATTAAATTTACTTCGTGGTCTATGATAAGTTATATTATGATATTCAATGTTATTTCCCAAAAACAATTGTGGTACACAAACCTCTTATGTATCATCAGATGAGGAATCCATCCATTGTGATGTGAAAATACCATTGAAAAAAAAAATATTCTAGGATGTATGAAAATAAATTATGTTTGACATCTAATAAATATGATATTAAATTATGGGATGCATCTTAATCCCAAGAAAATGACTACGTATTGAACCATCATCACCATACCATGATAAAATGAATTCATAACATCCCAATTATATGAGGTAAAACTACAAGTATGTCTTCCTCGTTACATAACATACATCTATAAGAATACTATACCCTCACCTGGGATGTACATCCCAATAATTTTGGTCATCTACCCTATAGTTATCATTTTTAGCTGTCACACATCATTTGATATGATGGTTTTTCTAGAATATTAATTTGAATATTTTCATCCAACCAATATTCCTACACAATTATTCTCTAATCCGTGGTGTCATAAATCTAGTAGCGTTGGAATCCATCGAAACATTCCAACAATTCATTTACATGCTTCCTTATCCCTTGGTTTAGATCATTATCATCCTAATAGTTTGAAGGGAACCACTAATAAAGTGGTATCATGCCATACTAGCTAACCTAACGTATTGGGACTATCTTACAAAACATTTAAAACATTTCAAGACATGTTTTTTGTTTCCATCATGATCAGTGCTCGACCCACATATGATTTTCCCTATTCCAGGCTAATGGTATGGATTCTATGTTTTGAACATAGTAAAAAATAATCTTGTATCAGCATGTCACTCTCCTTGGGATATAGATTTTGGGTATAGTGATTCACAACTCTCCATTCAACCCTTTTTTGGGTAGATTTCATTTCCCTTGGAATTATCATGTTCATGAATCAAAGAACACTAGAAATGCTAATTAGTTTTTATAAGAGCCATATAATCTTTCTTAAACAACTATCCGCCAGAACACTCTATATGGTTATACAATAACATAATACCCGGATTTTAAATGATTATATGAAAATATCATGCAATTGAGAAATCACATGTTTGTCCCTTTGATCCCACACCGAGCTTCACTCAGGTAAGATTTGGGATTAGTATTTGGTCATTTCATAAATATGATTTGATGTGCAGTAATTAAGAGAGAAAAAAATAAATTTCAATTCCTGAGGAATTTTTAAAAAAGGAATATGTTTTATATATAGAGCGTCATCCAAATAATTGGATCCCCTCCTGAGTCATTGAACACACTCCCCTATAGATATACTCCAGTAATCGTGTTCTGCATCTCTTCTAAACTCTAGCATCTTGCCTCTATGGTCTGCTTCCAGCTCATAAGATTTATTTCCTCCTCATCTACTCTGAATTTTTCTCATGAGCTCTGATATGTGCTCATTCAAACTCAGGTTTGATATCAGCAATATGAGATATCACCTGGTTCATCTACCATTCAACTTCTACTAGAAAATCCCTTATTTGTATGATGACCTCCGATTTAGTGTTGGGGAATGAAATATGATCATTTATTTGTCCCTTCCAACACTATATTTCAAAATTGAATTCATGGAACATGTCAACTCTATCATGCTTCTCCAAACACAAGGAGAAATCCACCTATTGGATTTCATAGAACACATTCAAAATGGGAAATCCACATACCGATGTGTGATGACCCTGATTTTCTACCCCTCGAGCACAAAAATTACACAACCAATGGTGATGTGAGCCCATATGATCCACATGATTCATTTCCATAGCATGGTTAATGAAGTGATGTATTCATTTTCATGCATTGCATCAAATTATGCAATTCTCATTCATTTTGGTAGTGTCAGAGTCATCATGAAATTTAGGTGGTGCATGATCCTACTCAAGAAAATTCGGAATAAGTTGAACAGAAGGATGTTAATTAAAATACACATATATCGGTTGGGTTCCCGATCTAGAGTTTGGTCATCCTCGGTAAAATATTCTTCATCAGTTTCCCCCCTTTCCATGATTTCATCCCCACTATTGTTATTATTAAATACTGCATCTGGCTATTCATTCATGACCAAGGATGGATCACCCTGGATGACTGAATCCTCATGAACAGGGGAAACTATAAGTGAAGGGATTCCAAATAACATGACCTCATCCATTCACTTGGAACACATTATTTCAAGCATTGCATGGAATGATAACATGTCAGTCTACTGGATCAATCATTTACAATTAAGGGATTTTTAATGTAATGTACTCATAAGATAATAGTATTAGTAGATTGATCTCCTGATTCACTTAAAGGGATTCCACCATAGGAGAAACCTCAATATTTTTTGATATTTCAATGATTGAAACCTTCCCCTCTAATTTTGGTCGGGTAGGAGCTACATGAAATAAGAAAACATGTTGCTGAAAGGGCACCATGAAAATATGATTGAGGATGAATGACCTGAAAAACAATGTAAACTAGGTGTGGATTAATTTTGATTATTAGAAATCATATTCACACCTTATCATAATTATTGGGTGCCAATGTTGGGATTCTAGGATGTGGTAATATAGAGGACTTATGGTTACAATGTTTTCACCCTCACCTTTTTGCAATCCCACCACATGTGTTGTCTATGACTGCATTCTGTAGACCATGCACCTCCACACCCATCAATGCACCTCCACCCCTTTAAGAAAGGTCCCCATACACATTTTAAATATTCTCCTATATAGTAAAAGTTTCAATAAGACATTATGGATAATGAAAGGGTATGGATAAAGGAATATAAGTTACTTAATGATTATCCTGATATATTCATATATTTTATTTAGAGGTTTTAGTCTCAAAACATTCATAGTGACTCCATTGATGATATGGTAACCCCCATGATTATTCATTAATAGATTCATCACCCTATTTACTGTAATATTCCACCCTAGTTGATTAAATATTAATAGTTGGCATATTCGATTGATCTGACTCGTCACCAAAACTCACTCATACTAGGGTGGGAGGGTGTCCATAAAACCCCTAATGCCACAAATTGGTGTCCATATCCATTAGATATACATGTCTCTAGTATAATACGACAATATAAATGATTTTAATTGGCCCAAACATTGGTCTCTCAATCAATCTCGCTTTATGTTCTGACATATGTCTCCTATCGCCATTGATGATTGAAGCATCCACCAAACTGTAGAGGAAGGGGGAAAGATGGGATTTGAATTCAGATTTATTAGGAACCTCTTATTCTTCCTTGGATACTCCCTAGAACTAATAATCAAATAATGGTAGACAATTTATTTCCCAAAATGTCACTTCTGAGACCCTTCTCCTTCAAGAGGAATGGGTGTGACCACACCTTGCAATTAACCCACCATAGATTCTGATAGATCATCTATGGATGCCTAAAACACCCATAGGAGGAGTCCAACCATATTACACATCGATATTGATCTTCACTTTCCTACTTGAAGACTTGGATGTGCTTCTGCAAGATTGGTTCTACATATTTTTCCACCAGGTTACGATCATTGATCAATAATATTTCAGGGTCGACGAAGTTTGGTGAGAGTATAATTTTCCCCTGATATAACATTAAATGGAAAGATAAATTTTAAATTCATTACATTAAATGTGATATTGGTTATATATACACCTCATAAAAGAAGTCATGTTCATAAAATAACATATCTCTAAAATAAATTAAGACAATCCATTACCTTAATACCTTACTTCCTTTGTACACATTCGATCCTCCTATATAATAAATTTAGGTTTCTTATACATATATTAAAAAAATTATATTTCATAAGTTTTATTAATAACATATGACATTTTATTTCCCATTTATTAATAATTCTTTATTAAAATCATGTTTCAGGTAATAACTACTTCATTTTTAATGTATGTTTTGATTTTTTATTTTCGGTCCTCTTATATTGATAAAAGATTCATAATATCTAAAATTTTATATGTGTTATACATACCACGTCAAATAATTATATATGTATTTATTGTATTAAATTAGAGTTAAAGATATAAAATGAAATATGTCGTTTAGGGAGATGGTATATTGTACATACACAATAACATTATTTACATTTTTTAAGAGATGAAAAGAAATAAAGGTGAAAAATATATTACTATTTGATAATAATATTTATGAGGTATATATTTATTAAAACTACAATAACTAACCTCAATTAAAATAATTTTTGAAAAACTAATCAATTCACTTTTTAAGGCAGCGGTCCACCCTATACCAGAACAACATAATCATATCCCTCATGTAAAGGAATGTAAGATGATATATGTGATATAATAATAATAGAAGTATAATAATGTAAAAAATATCACATATATTCATTAAATATATCATTATTGACATCAAAGTAAAAAAAATGAAAAAACAAATCACATCGGTTTGTGTGGTGGTAGTACGTCGTACACACGAGATACATTATTGTTTTCCAACAGGAGTGTAGGTAAGAAATGAGATAAGGTATTATAATTTAAAAATTATAATAATATCATATATATATATATATATAAATTAAATTCATAATTATGTCATTTAATGAGTGGTGGTGACAGAAACTGAGTAACATCGGTTCGTGAGCTGGTAGTCCAAAATACACATGATTGTTTGTTTTATTTCTCATTTGATTAATGATGAGATGGATATAATATATTAAAACAATATATTATAATATCAGTATATAGGATATATATTTGCTACTTTTTAAATATAATTTAATAAAATTTTATTGTTTTTTAATAATATTTAATACAAAATCATATAGTGTAGTACATTACATATTCATCAGACATCCTCTTTGGATTGAACCTAATGCCCTCACAGATTTGATTGATGATATAGAAAAACAAACTAGGTTGTTTATAGTAATATATAGAATACATTTTGATTGGTATTTTTTGAACAAAATTGTATTGGATGTGTGAAGTGGAGAGGTTAGGAGTTGTCCATTTATATGGAAGGGATAAGACACATATAAAATTTCTGAAACAAATATCGCATATAAATGTCTATAAAAAGAAAAATACCAACAAAATGGAACATTTTTTAACCCTATATGTGATAAGGTCAAAATATTTCATAAAAATTGGGTTTATGAAATATATAGTCCATTTAATTATTATTATTTTAGTTTAAACTCCAGAAAACATGTTTTAAACATAAGCACAATAATTAATGTTTACTACTTTAACTATTCATTTTGAATAAAATATTATGTTCTGGTTATTATGTAATATAATTTATTATTATTCCAAATATTTAATATATATTGATAAAATATATTTTCAAATTTGAAAAATTAATTTAAAATTATACACATAAAAGTATAGAGAAATTAGTTTTCCAAAGAAAAAATATTCCAACGATTAAAAAAATTATATCAAAATTCAATATAAAATTAATTAAAAAGAAATAAAATGGGCTAATAAATTTATTTTTTAACCATTTATTCATTAAAAAACATTTAAAAAAAATTAATTGTATAAAATTTCTAAAAGAAATGGTAGTTTTCAATAAAAACTATTATTTTTCACTATTTATCTAAAAATTCAATGTTTTGAGAAAAATCACAATACTTTGATAAAATATAGAAATGTATATTTAAATTATTAATTTAATTGTAAAAATACATTTTATGAATTTTTAAAAATTTACTTTAATTTTTTTTCATAAAAGAATTTTTTATAATATAGTATTTCTGAAAAATATTACCACTTTACCAAAATTTATGTCGTTTATTATCAATATTATTTATTTATTTTAATATATTATACTAAATATATAATTTCATAAATTATATTTATTTTATAATGTTTAATGACAAGTTCATAATGATAATTTTTAAATAATAAACATCAATACATTGTAGTAGATTGAAAAATTATGATGTTGAGTGTAATGATAACTATAAAAGAAATTAAATGTTATCAATTTTTAACATAAAATATAATTATGTTAAATTAAAACAAAATTAAAATTTATTTCACTATAAAAAATAATTACATTAGTACAAACTAAACAGGAGGATTTTTTCTTATTACATAAGCAACTTCTAAATTTCATTTCTCAATCTGGTTATTTCACCATAAAACACTGTCCATGTGAGTTTTATTGTTTCATAGATCTACCATTATTAAATAAAAAGTCTACCCCAGTTTTTCCTCATAAGAAATATCATTATCTAGTGGTATGAACTATGAGTGTATTACATTTGATAGATTAGGTATGTACTTCCATAAAAGAGATAAACATAACACGTCATAATCCTGAAAAAGGTTCAATGGAAGCAGAAAGAAACATGGAATGGTCCTGATAAGATCAAGAATTTAAATCGGGCCAAAAATCATATTTCGTAGTTTTCCAGTATATTAGAATATATTTACCTTCTTCTAGGAGAAACCACAAATTAAAATATTCTCATCAACATCAAATTCCAGATCAAATGAACCATTATTATAACTACTTTTTGTCGACTTTATTGCTAACTTATATGATATTTAATGGATCTATCCTTCAATAACATTTCATTATCTAGTTCTGGTCTCGATATATTTGTTTTTACAACTTCATCATAACACCTTAGATTCAAATATTCAATAAATCGTGGGATTTATATAGATCCATATGAATTCACGGTTGAAAGCTACTATTTTAAAAAAATTCAACTACAGAAAGTAATTGATCCCAACCAAAATTGAAATCTATATAAATAAGTCTCAATATATCCTATAGGGTTTGAACTATTTAATCATATTTTCCCTCAATATGAGAATGAAAGAGAATGATAAATTTCTACTATATATTAGGATATTTGTAAACATTTCCCTATAACATTGATGTAATCCTTTGACCCTAATGATCAAAGGAATGTGGTCAGTAATGAATCCTTAACATATCCTTAATATATAGTTTGTAAATATGATAAAGTGGGAAGTATTATCCGATGATAATGAATTGTGATGACTTTGTAAGATTATTGTCTATAACCAATATATCATTATTCTATTTATGCATTATAGATATTCCTATGATAGAATCAATGGTGATGATTTCTACATTCCATTCTATTGTGGGTAATGGTTATAACATATCCTATGGTTTTTTCTGTCAACATTATCCTTTTCACATACCAAGAACTAAGATATAAATTATTTTATATCTCTCTTAATAACATTAGACATTAAATACTCTTTAAAATCTATATAAAACATCATATATCAGATATTAATAGTTGTTAAATGACTTTTATCTTTTTATTACAACTCCAACTTCGAATCTGGTATGGATGGACGAAATACATAATTTTTAACCTTATTATTACATCATAGTAATGCTTTAACCTAGGAACATTTCTCACTTTGTTCTACCTCTCAATATATTCTTTCTATGGCTATTTAATAATCACATGGATATTTGGTTTGATACTAATTTGAGAAAGATATGATTTATCCCCTTCCTTTATGATTTACAAATCCATCATTTGAATATAAAAAAATATTTGATCTTTTGTGATCCTTATTATGGATAAGATAGAATGATCCTTTTGACTCAATGTATCGACCACATTATTCACATTCCTATTGTGGTAATAAATTGAGTATTAAAAATAGTTAATCATCTATAAACATATTCTCTGGAACATGTTCAATGACTTATGTATGAATATATACATTATACTTTTGCAAAAAATATATATAACACTGTTTTTTCTTTAATGATAATTCTTCTATACCACTAATGAAACATTACAATAGATTACTCCAAATCATTAGTTATTTAATATATCTAATTATCCTTCAATTAACATTAGAGATAATCAAAAAAAATTAATCTATCATATGAAAAAATCTATATCCCTTATTTGATGTGTCATAATAGAATAAAAACACATCACCACATTAGGGTAACAGAAGAATGGGAGGACTGACCAATCGTCTCATCATTTCCTTTAAAATTTACAACAATTACCCTATCCATAAAGACGTGGATCCTTTTAGAATAAACTTGGTTATTTGATTATATAGTTATAAAACATTATCCACACACTTTTTATAATATCGATCCAAACCATGAAATTATAATATCTCAGTTACAATGGTTGATATGTACCATCATTCAATTACATCCATCGTTGATGGGTCTAGTAATATACTATCTCTTGAGATTATATAAGCCAAAAATTAAAAATTTTATATAAAAAATTTTCACTTTTAATATTATTCATAAAATATATCCTTAATTATGGTATTTTGTAAAATTATAAACTAATATAAACACTATTACATTCTCTTTGAATAAATAAGAATATCATCTATAAAGTCTACCAATAACTAATTATGGTATTTTATAAAGACATTAGTCATTAAATCCATGAATATAGTGGGAGAATTGGTAAGAATTAATGGAATTAATATATAGTTATATTTTCCATTAATTGAATAAATTATTTACTTTTGTATATCCTCCTTGAACACCAGCTGATGATATATATCCTGAAGTAGAATCTAGGATAGGTATTGAGCTCCAAACAGTTGATCAAAAAAGTCATTAATATAAGGTCGATGATAATTGTTCTTAATCATAATCATTTTTATCTCCTGATAATATATCCAAAGTTGCATATAAAAATTCATATTTTGAATAAAAATAATTGTTTCACCACATGGTGGAACACATGGATGAATGAATCCCATATCAATAATATCTTTGATTTTCTTCTTTAATTTTTTCAACTTAATCATGGCTATTCTGTGAGGAGTTATTGAAATTGGTATAGCACGATGTAAGAGTCATTTTAAGAATTCAAATTCATGATTAAATGAAATAATAGGAAAAAATTCCAAAAATAAATAGTGAAATATCATTTAATATGAATATACATAATGTTTTTTTCTCCCCATTCATCTAAGATAAATCCCCACTTTTAATATGACTAAATTCCATCACAATGATCTTGAAATCAATCCAATGTGCATATTCATCTTCACGTTGATTGATGATCATAGGTGGTTTGTAATTTAAAATGTGACACCCTTATTTAGTAATTAATGTGGGATTTATATAGAGAAATAAAATCCATGAATAAGATAACATCAAATTCAACCAGAGTAAGAATGAATATATTTTTAACATGCACATTCCTAAAAACATCAATTGGTGAAGAATAATATTTTTATTATGTGATTATCCTTCTATTTGTTGTATTTACTATTAATTCAACATATAATTACTGAGGATGTATTTTTATACCCATATAAATTTATTCATATATAACAGAGTGGGTAGATCTAAAGTCAAATAAGACATTTTTAATTCTATAGGTGATGGTAATTTAACCATTAATCGTATTTTTCACACCCCTCATTGGAATTAGTGGTCATATGAGGATTCCTTTTTTTATTTATCATAAAATGTTTCTGAAACTGATCTTGGAAATTAAACATTAAATTTATGATCTTGTGATTTTGATTTAAGAACACCTAGTATTTTAAACCATGATGTATTGGAGGTGCATTATATGTTTTTTTCTCCTTATTAATATCATTTTATATCCTCTTCCAATAAATTTGGAATTTATCCACTCGTTGACCTTCCCCTACGCACATAAAAGATTTAGTCTTACCCTTAAGTCAATTTCAACCAAATTTTCATCCACACTTAAAGAAGGAAGGAAATATAATCTTCTTTTCTCCATGTTATTTAGAGATTCCCTTGAATTCCATCATTCTTTTATAATAAAATTCATAAAATGTATGGGTAATACAATCAATATTTCCACCATGAAAGTAAAATTCATGATTTATTCATAGTTTATAATGTCCCCTTTTCATAACTCCTTTCAAATACACGTTATTATGGCACTTATGAATTTATCAATCATACATTAAGGTTCTACAAAAACCCCATAAGTTTATCTCTATATTAATTTATATTTTTTTTCTTATGTACTAAAAGATTCCCCATTAATATTCTTCTATACAAGGAATTACATCTAATTATTAATAAAAATAATATGATAGAAGTAATTATTTAAAAAATATATATTAAACTCATACAAATAAAGGGGGTCAATTTCATCTTGTTATCTCATGTTCTTAATAATAGTCCACCACATATTTGCTTCATCTTCCAAAATATAGATAGAAAAAATTAATTTTTCAATCTCAAAAGAATGGAGAATCACAAAAAATTTCAATGGTAAGGATCCATATTTCAAAAACTAGTGTATAATTTAAAGCTCATGAATAAGGTGGATTTCTAGGACCAGGCCTGATGGGGCCCATACCATGACATCCCAAATCCCACATTCAATAAGGTAGGGGTTGGAGACCAGCTCCGAGTAGACATATCAGAAACAATATAGTAATTAACCAAATGTACACACAAACACACTCACACACACATCTACAGGCCCATTCAATACAAAAATATAAAACGACAAAAAACAATGAATGCATATATCTATGACCACACAATCAGAGTATAATTTTAAGTAATTGAAATTTTTAAAAGAGTTCAAATATAAGATTAAAAAATTAAAAAGAGTCCAACCTTCTCAAATGGTGAGGAATAATATATTACAAAACCAACCATAAATCACATTTTTATATTTTTCTAAATCTATTCTCCACCAACTCCCCTCCAACCTAGGACACCTGCAAATGTGATTTTATCAGAATAGGAAAGGCCATGTGAGGGTAATGACCATGAAAGGGTGAGTATAACAATAACCAGTAGGACACCCTGAATAAAAAACACAGAGCATCTAGAATAGTACACTCATAACAAGGATATGAAAATAAATCCATAAATAAAATCCAGATATACTCAGTAAGGACACCACACATCCTTATAGTCACAGAAAACTGCCAACCAAAGGATTATACTAGATGAAACGCCTATTTATAGAGTCACCACTCCATGTTTCATGATATAACAAATGAAACTCATCCAATAGGTCATTATCATTGGCACCTTCGCATCAAAACCCACTAGTGATTGAATATCATGATTCTTTGATAAGAGAGTATACTGGGGACTGTGGGGGATAGTATAAGCCCAACCTGGATGATCCCACTATGTATGGGATAGTATAAAAGGTATACTATGAACCATAATGAAATATATTTCATGTTGGGGGAAAACACCATATATAAGGATGTCAAAACATTTCAAAAAACACAACCAATGTTATGTGATTAAATGATACACGATCACTCTTCGGCTTAATTGAGGGACCCCAAAAACACTATTCGAGACTCATCCACCATATGGGATCATAATCCTGAGATGTGGATGTAATTATGCATTGTAGACATAAGGATATAAACTAGGAAAAAAATATCAACCAATTTATTTCCAAACTATGGAAATGTAGGGCACCAAACTCCTTCAAAGGGGGATCATGGTGTGTACTACATGTACATTCCTTGTCCATCAAACACTTAATCACCCATTATGGTGATTCCCAAAATAGAATTTAAACAAAAAGGTACAAACCATATATGTAATTATACAAAACATGTATAGGTATCATGGAACACTTCTAGTGACATATAGTCATGCCTGCGTATGGCTCATCATGCGTTTTTACACATGGCCATGTACTCTTGGGGCTTCTCTGCACTTCAGCCTACCAGTGGTTTTATATCTTGTGAGATACAAACTAATATGCCATTATGGGTAACATGATATGTGAAAAGGATCAAATTACATGTTATCCTTTTATACTAGTAGAAATCCTAATGATAAATAGGGGGTCCCACATGACTTCTAATTCCCAATTACACTCCTTATAACATGAGATATTATAGATAAAAACTTGTTACCTTTTGACATCATCCTATGCGTTTCCAACACCTCCTTCCTTTCCGAATAACATGGATCCGAGATTGGACAACCTTTACATGGTTGGATATTTGGATTCTTGGTTTTAATTCACTATGTAGTGACACAATTTAACTATTACATCATTGTTGCATGTCAAAATTTGTAATAACGGAATCTGTTGATCCATATATTCATTCTCAGATCATCCTCTATCAATTTCTTACCTCAATCTCACCCTCAATCATGAACCTCACCCAAAATATTGTTTCATTAAACTAATTAATGACCATGAAATGATATGACACTATGTATTCATAAAACCATTATAAAAATAATATAATAAAGATTAACATGAAAAAATTGGGGATAAATCCATAAAATAAAACATGTAACGAACAAACCTTGGTATTTGTTCATTTTCATCCATGAATTGTGTTCCATGAATTAAATGAAATAAGAGGTAAGTAACAAAAAAAATAAAATAAATTCATCAAAAATATATCTTTAATAAATTATTGAATCAATTCATACTCATGGTGTTGACATTCGTTCAACTAGGATAAAAGAACCAGATTGAAATTTAAAAAATCAAAAATATGACCAAGAGTATTGATCGATCAATGATGAATAATGGTCCTACAATACCATCTTTTGTGAGATCCTTGAACATCGAATGTCAAATGATCCTATAATCATGTCTTTATATAATTTCATTTTCGAAGATCTCCTCCAACTCTTTTATACAACAATTTCCATAAATTTACACGGTTTTGTAGCTAACCCTACAAATTTTCAATAGTACCATATGCATAGGATATTATTTGGTTAGTATTTTATTTTAATAATTACATATATATAATTAAATTTTTATAATTACTTTCCCTGGAAGGCACTCGATCCAAACAACCAATGTCGACATTGGTTATGATAGGGCTAGGTTTACCAACTCACTAAACACAATAGCGACTTTAGATATTTGATCCAAACCTATGTTTGTGATTTATTCCACTTTATTAGGAAAACCATATTGACATCATAAAAATAAAAATACTATTTTTGAAATATTAAATTAGGATTCAATTTTCTTTGTATTTTTATACTGTCTCAGGGAATGGCACAAAAAATAATCCATATAATATTTTATAGAATTAAATACAAAAATTAGAGTAAGTATATTATCCCTACCTTAAGGATTTTATCACAAAAATATAATAACCTACTCAAGAAATATGGGGGTAGTGGGAATGCATCTAGGTTTCCTGCTCTTAGGTTTTCTCATAATGATTCTCGGTTTTTCACTATACTCACACTAGGGGAATCGATCACCCAAGAAGGATCCCATCCAACAAATCCGTAAAATATACGTAGTAATCATCAAAATTATGCACATCTATGATGTCCATCTCTCAACATTTGATAATATGTGTTGGGAAATGCACGTACCTCCTCAGCTACAACACTTGAAATACATCATGTACTTAGAAAAACTGTAATAATAGAGTTAATTGGTTTGCCACCTAGCGAAATATACACAATATCTAGAAAGGGAAAGGGAATATCAGAGATAACATTCCACCATGACAATATCTCTACATTACATGTCAATATGAGGCCCTTTTTAAGACATTTTATACCTAGATAAACTTCATTTTCCTCCATAATGGGTCCTCATAAGACATATGAAATATCCGTGTAGTCCTCATATGCTCATGGATGATCTAAACTTTTTCTATCATAGCTCAGGCCATCATTGGGACCAAGAGTGATTAATTTCCTGGATCAATCCAATAATGGGTCAACCTTATGGGTCTATAAATCCTTGAACTATTTCATACCGATGGTGGAATGATAGCTGTTTTTGTACACAAAATGCACCAAGGGAAAGTGATCCTCCAAATTAAAAACCTGACATGCATTTTCATAGAATGACCTCCATTACATGAATGGTCGGATCAGTCATGGACTCAGTTTGGGTGTCAAATTTCATTCTCAAATGAATCTGTGTCCCAAATTTCTACTGAAATCTTCTCTACAATCATGTTGTTATGTGATAATCATGATTTGTATTACAATCAAGGGAACTCCAGGGAGAGTAACTATTTATTTAATGTAATAGTATCCAGATCCCTCTATAGAAACTCTAATCTCAAGTAGTTAGGAATTGGGAGGACTTGGTGATTCAGTATATGGTCGCCCAAGTTGAATCATATCCTTTAGAAGTTCATGGTACCCCGTTCACATAGTTTATAAATATCCCATACCAATTCTACTATGACACCTAAAGGGGTTGAGCTAAACCCACTATTACCTTGTCATCAAACCTCACTTTTTCAAATGTTAGTCATTGAGAGGCAAAATATAAAACATAAGACATTAGGATTGGACACCAAAACTATCATTGTATGTCTCGATTCGTATTTTCCACTCCTAGGTGTATGACCAATGTGGATGTATAAAATTCCCTCATCACCTCTCCCAAAAATATAAATAATACCATCATCTATCCCTTGAAAAAAGATAACATCCTCCCCACAATTTGAATATACATTAGAAGCAATCTTAGTTGATATCTGACTATATAATGAATCATAGTTGGTATCTCAATTATGATATTCATTAACATTATATGAATGTGCTGGGGGTAAAAATGGAAATAGAAAACATTAATCACCATCCCTAACCACTATGGAAAACTAAAATGAGGATATATCGTTGATGCATCACCCAATAATCAAGAATAAGATCTCCTGCGGAGAGCATCATTCACCATGTTCCCCTTCCCATAAGTATTTTCAATATCAAAGCCATTATCAAAAAGATTATCCATCTATCATATCAATTTAAGTTTAATATCATTCTTATTGAAGATATACATGAGACTCTATAGGTCATATTAGATGATATACTACATTCCCATTAGGTAGTGTTACATAATCTTCATGTTGAAGACTACTACTAAATTCTCAAGATCATGGATCATGTAGTTATGATCATGTGGTCTCAATTTCATGGTCCCATATACAATTTCTATCAGGCATTTCATCTTAATAAAACCAAGTGTAATCCCTGAAGACTTAAATAAAACTATATACTCGACACCCTACTGTATAATTCTAAATATGGGGGATCTCATCAACCTCTTCATCAATATTTTAAAACACTGATGGTACCTTTTTATACACATAAAATGCAACCCCCATTGATTTTAATTTTTCTAGGGTACTAGAACTCTGATTAAATTGAGTAAAAACATCATATAATACCCTTCCAAACCATGGAAACTCGACACCTTAGTATCACTCTTGGGTTGAAGCCTAGATAGAACTTCCTTAACACTGGATAGGTCCACTTCCTCTCTTACCTCTTAGATGATGTCCTAGCATGTGGAACTATCGAATACAAAACAAACACTTCAAGAGATTTCAAAATTAACGGTTCTCTTAGAGTGTATCTATGACTAGACATTAGTGTTTCACATGATTCTACTAAGACACCACATACACTAGAATATCATCAATGATGACCACCAAAAACATGTCGAGGAATGGAAAAATGATCTAGTGCATGAGTCCCATTCACACTACGGGGGGATTATTAAAACTGTTGTTAATCACCATGTAATCATAGTGATCATAGATACCTCTGAATGTCATATTTTTTATATCCAAAATTTTTATTTGTAGCTGATGATAGATTTATTACTGTAAAATATATGATAACCATAACACCACCTCTCAATTGATCTATGTGTTCTTTGATGCTCGGTTGTGGATACTAATTCTCCATGGTCACATGGTTTAAGCACTAGTAATCTAAACTACACCTCCAAATACCATATTCCTTAATTGTGACAGGCACTAGGGATACCTAGAGGAAAAATGGTATCACAAATTACTTCTCCTAAATAATTTTAATTATACACTCATCTCATAAATATCCATGGGAGTCATCTAGTATGATGGGGAAGTTATCAAGGCCATTTTGTGGTCTGTGTCAATGAATATGTATATCTCTCATTATGAAGGTAATCCAAGAACATCTTCTGTAAATATATCCTTGTACTACACAACCACCATATGGATCTGGTAGCCCATACAATCCATTACTCCATATATCATTCAAGATAATTAGTTATTAATTTACTTCACTCTCCTATACATGATCTCATCTTATTTTTATATGTTTTTATCTTATCCCACAAAGGAAAACTTGTATCATCACTAGGGACAAACAACATCCTCTTCCTGAAATAGTCAACATGGTATGAAATGTGGATAGATTGTCCAGACCTAATGTGGAATTATAAGGCCTCATAGTTTATATAAAGTCATCCGAAATAAATATTCCACCTCTGGGAATTAGAACACATTATCAATAGAAATGTTCTATAGTTCAGCCT
Organism: Viscum album; assembly: GCA_963277665.1. Classification (NCBI taxonomy): domain Eukaryota; kingdom Viridiplantae; phylum Streptophyta; class Magnoliopsida; order Santalales; family Viscaceae; genus Viscum; species Viscum album. Next base: position 696,685,248 of record OY728152.1, read on the forward strand.
ACACCTATTAGAGTCTCCATGCATAATGGTTGAACAAAAGGATCTACTAGTTTATCCATGTCCTTAACAAGAGAAGTGGAATTAAATGAATCACACACACCTATAACTATTAATAACAAATATAATGTATAAAAGACATAGATCATAATACCAATAATCCATAAAGCATCATAGGAATATTCCTCCATATCTGGTGGTTAGCTACATCCCTAACCACAAGCTCTATGAGCCTAGCGAGGACCACCTGGTGGTGCGTTTGGTAATTGGTCAAACATATGAGGACCTTATAATTCTCAATAAGACCCTATTACATGTCCCCTTCCCTATAGACCACATCTACTTAACCTCTAATAAACCTCAAAAGTGCCCCAAACGTATCCCACTCCGTTTTATGATTTGTTTGAAAATCCATTTCTATATGTCCATGACCACCGAATGAGAAACACCACATTTCCTTTTGCTAACTCGGGATATCCCAAGAGCCCTGAACCATTGATCAATTTTCCTAGGATTTTCTATTCATGTTTCTGGCATGCACATATCCCAACAACTACCTTCATCTATGAATTATGGAGACCTCAACTCATGGTTTCCCACTACATTCACACACTATCGACACCTGCTATACCCAGATTTTCTCCACCACTATGGAACACTACATCACACCTATTAAGTTGGAATGAAAATAGATATCACTAAATCACTAAAATCCTGTCAAAATCCTTAAACTAATGTCCATTTCCAGAATAACGAATCCCACCCCATATCCATGTATCATTATAAGATAATAGTAAACCATACAAAATTCACCTCCATAGTAGTTCCTCACTACTAATGATACATATTAAATTGGATGCACATTGATTTTCTTGTGGAAATATAAAAATCCTCCCTAAAGAGATGCTCAAATTTTGACCATGACATAGTTTTATCATTGTGTGAATGAGTCACAAAACTCCACCATCACTGAGTGACGCCTTGAATAAGACTCACTGTGAGGATGCCCATATAATCTATTTACATCCCTATATGGTGTAAAACATGATTGACTACGTTTAGTAAGTATCATCTACATGGGGTTATGGATTTCCCTAAAATATACTAGGCACTACCACATGAACTCAATAAATTCACCAATAATTATTTTGTACTGATGTGAAGACCATATTTGAGTTCTGTTTTTTACATCGATTCATGTTTATTGATTTTCAGTTGTTTCCCATAATAAGTATCACTTATTGATCAAATTATAGGTGGTAACATAGTATGAACTCACATAAAATTACAGGTTTTAGTATGTATAAAATCAAGTAATAAATGATCTTTCCCATTCCCTTGAGAGAAATGATGGGCTGAGCATCAAAGGACACTTACCTTGGATGATTATGATTTCTCGGAATGTTTACTTTTAGTGGTAATATACTTTCAACTTCTGTTCATTAAGAAAAAAACCAATGTTTTATAATATCCCATTCCTATTTTAGTTTCATATTCTTAAACACATTTTGTAATTAATGATCTAAGGCTCCATCGAGAGAAGACCTTGGATTTCAGCTATACTATGGAAATTCTAGAAAAAAGAAACATCTAATTTGACATGCTCGACTATGCGACCAAATTTTGGAAAAATTTCTAGGGATCAAATATAATTTTTTTTTCATATTTTACTTTTTTTTTATTTTAATTCTTAATTAATTCTATTTTCAATACCCTACCCCCATTCAATTGTTTTTTTGGTTTTTTGTTTCTATTTTTTGTTGTTATTTTTTGTTTTACTATTCTCTCTCTCTCTCTCTCATTTTCTTATTCTTCTCCATCTATCCCTTTAATTTTATAGTATCATTATATTTTCATTCCTCATTTTTTTATTAAGTATTTTTATTTAATTAATCTTAAATAATTTTTTTCTTTTAAAAAAACAAACATTCAATCAAATTGGACATCATTGTTGCATGACAAGATCTGGTAAAGAAACACTACTTGAATTTGACCCTGAAATTGAAAAATCACTCCATTTACAAATCATGGAATCTAGAGAAGGTCAACCAAGTAACACTAAGGAACCCCTTGACTAACCTCATGTGTTCATAAACCAAACGAAAATTGATCCCAATCAAACCCAAGAAAACATGGATGAAAATATTTCAACCATAAAAAAACTGACCACCCCATATATGGAGTAACAACCTCTATACATCCAATAACCCGAGAAGTAGTTAGCTTTGTGCTGATATCATGCATCATCCACCTTATTCCTAAATTCCATGGTCTTCCTGGTGAGAACACTCACAAACATCTCAATGAGTTTCACTTAGTATGCTCAACCATAAAACCCCAAAATATCTCTGAGGAAATAATTATTCTTAAGGACTTCCCTTTAACCATTATTTGTGTAACCAAATATTGGATATACAATTTTTTGACCATAATGTGGGGCTTGAATGACCAAAAAATTCTCTTTTTATATAAGATCTTCCCTACCTCCCAAACTGAATCAAATTGAAAAAAAATTGTGAATTAGAAAATCACAAGGAGAGACACTTAATGAATATTAGGAGTGACTCAAAAGAGATTGATCAAGATTCCCCAACCACCATATTAGTAAAAAAAATATTAATCCCATTGTTCTATGAGGAACATACCCCCATGGATTGTGGAATGAATGATGTTGCAGCCGGTGGTTCCCTATTTGATAAAACTTATTCCGCTGCTCATGAATTAATATCCAACATGGCTCAAAATGCACTACAATTTGGTACATGATCTATTTCACAAACCTAAGTAGTTCATGAGGTAAGTCATTCATCTTTAGAAAAATATTTCGATAAAATTATTGATGAGATTCATACCCTTCTATGGAAATTAGCTGATGCACAGTGTAACTCACAATCTTTTCATATTCTATTACAATGTGGAATTTTTTATGTGAATACTCATTTTTCTAACTAGTTCCCACAACTTCCAGATTCACCTTTGTCTTGTTCAGCCGTCTCCCCAGGTCGTCCATTTCAACAATCACATCCCATAATGAAATAAAAATTATTAGAAAATCCAATCAATGGGGGGTAAGCACAACCCCAGTACTGACAAGGAGGAAACTCAAGAAACCCCATGCAAAATTTGTATCCACCAGGCCATGGTATGAAAAAATAATATCCTTAAACATTTCAATATAATCATCTTCCTCACCTGAGATCCGATCCAATCCTCAACGATACGGTTAATAAAATGGAAACCTAGAACCTTTGATTCCAACAGACCACATAATCAGCAATTCATGACCAACAAACTCAAGTGGGAAAATTGGGGAACACCATAGTTGAGTTTAAGATTCAAGGGTCTGGACAACTACCATCCCAACCCATAGAAAATTCTAAGGACAATGGTTACATTTGTGTAGTTAATCTTCGTAGTGTTTCAGAAGTTCTTTATTCTACTGATTCAAAGTCACAAGAATGTCCCCTTGTTGAAAACTCTCTTTTCCATACCTCAAATATATCATGTAAAGGAAAACTAGAATAAAATAATAATCAAATTATCATTATGGATTCCTAGGAACTATCAATTTCTCTTCCATTCCATAAATACTAATTAAATATATAATAAACATTGATAATGATTTTCAAAATGAAATAGTGGATACATTTAAAAATGGTCAAGTCCATAATACATTATTGGATTCATTTAAGAAAATTAATTTTTATTCTAAATTACTCAAAGAAATCTGTACCCATCGATGAAGGTTCTTGGGGAATGAAATAGTCAAATTTGGAAGGAAGGTATCGTCCTTGATTCAACCATATATTCCAACCAAATTCAAAGATCCAGGCACATTCATGATATCGTGTACTATAGGGGAGACCTTCTTTTCTGATGCTATTCTAGATTTTGGTGCATCAATTAAATTAAATCATGCCTTTGTGTACACTTCTCTACAGTTTTGAGATCTTCAACCAATGGGAATTTTCATAGTACATTCCAAACAAATTACTACCCATCCAATAAGTGTGATTGAGGACGTTTTTGTATGATTTACGATTATAATATTCTTGATAATATCTACATTCTTGAGATGGAAGATACCTGAACCCGAGGAAACACTCCTCTCATAGTTAGGAGTCCATTCCTCAATGCAGAAAAAATGATCATCATATTTCACAATGGAATGTAGTCCATGGTGTTATGAGGAGAAATGTTATGTTTTAACATCCTTGAGGATATGAAACACCCCATCGAAATGCACTACACTCTTCCTATCTATTCTATGGAAGTTATCTCAAATGATGAACACACACAATTCTCTCCAAAACTGAAACTTCGATCATTTTACAGTTTTCACCTTTAATTTTATGAGTTTAGATTAATTTTTTGAGTGTTTTGTGGGTTATGAAAAGGTTAAATTTTTTGCTTTAATTGATAAGTGTGTTCATTATGAGGTACCCATTACTTTTTATGATTATGAAAATACCATATCAATAGATTCTATATCTTTATAGAATAAACTTGATCTGATAAACATTTTAATGGACTTCACCCCCCCTAAATTCCCTCCCACAATCCAGAAACCAGTGATGTTGGAACATAAACAACTATCTTCTAATTTACAATATGCATATATTGAGGGTATTGACCTATTTCCCGTCATTATTCCCAATATCCTCTCCCCAAAATGGGAATCGAAACTACTCATTCATTATAGAGAGTGTTAAAAGGCAATAGAAGATACATTGGCTTATATTCATGGGATTATCCCAAATATTTTCATGCACCATATAGTTTTTTATGATGAGGATAAGCTCAAAAGAAAATCTCAATGATGGTTGAATCACTCTCTCCTTGAAATAGTAAAATTGGATGTCAGTAAATTGCATGTTGCAGGGATAATTTATCCTATATTTGATATTAAATGGGTTATCCAATTGAATATTATTCCTAAAAATAGTTCTATCAAATAAAAAGAATGAATTGGTTCCCACACATGTGCAAAACAGTTTTCAATTCTGTATTGACTACCATCGACTGAATGAAGCCACGCAGAATGAACACTTTCCTTCACCATTCATGAGATAAATGTTAGATCTACTGGTCGGAATATCCCATTGTTGTTTCCTTGTTGGATATCTGGGTTCTTTTAAAATCCATATATCCCCTGAGGATCACGAAAAGACAACATTTACTTGCCCATTGGGCACATTTTCAAAGAGAAGGTTGCCAGTCGGTCTGTGTAATGCCCCTAGAACATTTCAGCAATGTATGTTGAGTATTTTTTCCTGAGTACCTCGATGGATTTATTGAAGTTTTTATAGATAGTTTCGTGGTATATGGTTCTTCTTTTGATGATTTTTTTGGAACACCTATGCTTTTTCCTCCATCGATGCATTGAAAACGATCATGTTTTAAATTATGAGAAATACCATTTCATGGTTCATCAGGGGATATTTATTAGGCATGTAATTTCAAATAAGGGAATTAATGAAGATAAATATAAAATTGAATTAATTTCATCCATTCCATATCCAAAATGTGTTCATTATGTGCGATCTTTCTTGGGTCATGCAAATTTTTACCACTGATTCATTAATGACATTAGTAATAATGAACTTCTATTATCCCTATTATTGATAAAATATTCTGAGTTTGTGTTGGGATAAAATTTTTAGGATGCATTAAATTCACAAAAAATGAGTCTCATGTTACCTCCCATCATCCAACAACTATGTTGGGATCTTCTATTCGAGCTTATGTGGGATTACTCTAACTTTGTAGTTGGGGTAGTTTTATCACAAAGGGTTATGATGGCTCATCATATAATTTCAGATGATTCATGTACCCTTGACCATGCATAGGTAAAATACATAACCACTGAAAAATAAATCCTTTATATTTTTTTCCCTTGGAATTTTTTTTCCTATCTTCATGGGTCCAATGTGACTGTGTTTTCTAAATATGCTGCCCTTCGATTCATCTTAATGAAACATGAATCTACACCCCTGCTCATATGGTGGATGCTCATCCTCCAAGAGTTTGAACATGATATTAGTGTTATTAGGGGAGTATAAAATGTTGTAGCTTACAACATTAGTAGTATTTCTCCACAAATAGACCACCATGATGACTCATCCTTCTCCATTGGATAATTCATTCCTCATGAGAACCTTTGTGATGTAGTGGACCTTACCCATTGTTATTCAGAAATTGAGAATTTTATAGCAACATCTATGGTCACAACTGATTCAAGCACTTTACAATCCTAGAGAATTAATCATGATTCTTGGTGGTACATTTGGGATGACCCATATTTGTGGAGAATATTTGGTGACCATGTAGTTCATATTTGTGTCACTGAGCATGAGTACACCTTTGTTTGGACCATCTGCCACACTTTGGCCAAGAGGGGCCACTTTGGCTTTCAACATGCTGCTCGAAAAGTCGATGAATCAGATCATTATTGGCCAACATTGTATAGGTATTTCCATATATTTTTCAAGTCATATAATCATTGTCAATTAATAGGGATCATCTCTAATATGAATGAAATGGACCAACAACCAATGTTATTCTATGAAATTTTTTATGAATGGGGCATTGATTTCATGGGGCCTTTTCCAAATTGATTTGGCTTTTTTTACATCATATTGGTTGTCGACTATGTATGTAAATAGGTGGAAGAATAGGCCACCATCCCTGATGACTCTCGAGTGGTCGTTGATTTTGTGAGGTCACAAATTTCTATTTGGTTTGGTTTAATTATATTTATCATAAGTGATTAAGAATCACATTTTTGAAATCGTAACATGAAAAAGTTGCTACATAAGTATGGGGATGATCATTATATCCCCACTACATATCACCCCCAAACTAATGGACAAGAAAAAAATATCAAATCAGGATGTTAAGGGAATCGTTGAAAAAAGTGTACAACCCAACGTGAAAGATTGGAGTTTTCTCTTGGATGATTCACGTTTGACGTACCGTATAGATTTTAAAACCATAATCAGAATGTCACCATAGAAGATTGTATTTGGGAAGGCCTTCCACCACCCAGTGGAGGTAGAACAACATTCATATTGGGCTGTTAATCACTAAAATACGAATCTTTTAGATGCATGTGAGCATTAGAATCCACAAAATTAAGATTTTGAAGAAATTCTACGTGATTCATATGAGAATTCCAGAATCTATTAAGAGAATAAAAAGGATATACATGAAAGAATGTATCTTCATAGGATGTTCCATATTGGTGAAAAGGTCCTAATGTACAATTCAAGGTAAAAGCTCCACCCAGTTAAGCTTCATTCTTGATGGCTCCATACTTATACAGTTACAAATGTTAACCCTTTTGGAGCATTAAAGATTTTTCATCAGTAGAGTGGTTGGTATTTTATACAGTTACACATCCAGCACTGTCAGTGCTAACAACTTATTAAAATGTGGTTTTATAGTGGGTAAAACACCAGGAGGTACTATCTCGGCAAAATGATTATATATTAAAGCCACATCACAATGTACATCATCATTAGGATCATATAGTAGAATCATGGTTTCCAATCGTTACAGAGGCATCCTGAAAATAATATGATGTACCACATTCAAAGAGTATATATAGGGATCTATATTATTAAGGACATGGAAACCACACCAAATTCTTATATGATGCATTTACGAAATTTTTCCCTACATCCCATATCTACATGTATTGAATCAAAAGGTTTGACGACCCCCTACAGCCATAGATGGCCCTCCAGATCTGGCAATGGGGAAAGGTAGATAGTGACCCCTTATTCCCACCTACAGTAGGAACCAGAGTGGTGACTAGCACCATGGGTATGAGTTTTTACAAATATTGGAGGCATTGCCTTTTTATTATTTAAGATTGGGAAATAGGATGAATCAAACACCAAAAAAAAGGAACAAGTAAGATAAAATAAAACTAAAACAATACCAATTTCCATGATTTATATAATACTGAAACAAAAGACAAATTAATAGAAAAGCTCTAAAGTAATATTTAAAAAAAATGAAATAAAAAACTGAAACTAGCCAAATGCCAACACCCAACTAGTGTGGCCCCGCACATCCATAATGTCCTCTTGAAAACCTAAAAGTTAATGTAGGGTGATAATACATGTATACCTAGTAGGAAAACCTAATGTTCTCATACACAGGTGGGGAAGCATCTTAATGCCCCATGGGAAAATAGAAGGAACCAAAGACTAGAAAGGAATCTATCCACCCCAACCTAAGAAGTCACACTCACCAAATAATGCATGTCAATAGAGTAGTATATTAATATTATCAAAGTATGGGTACCCCGCACCAACTTCCCACTAAATACTTCTCAAGCCCTCATGCCTAACGCTCTGATTCTTCCCCCTCTTCCTGATCTAATTCCACAGCTAGGCCATTCAAATCTCATATTATCCCACAAGCACTCAATCCTTATCCATAACCACGTCTCATCCCGAAGACACATGGGAAACACATCACATCTCATCCTGAAGACACCAGGGAACATATCACATCCTCAACCTGAAGACACTTGGGAAACATCTATCATAACCTGCCCAAAGGATCTTGGAAAATAGAACCTGGAAAAGGGAGCACATGAATGAATAGTAACCATACATCCTTTAGATGTTTTAGAATATCACCCCCCATCCCACGGGTGTTCGGTACATAGTGCTCAACATGGGTGGGGTATGTAATGAAACATAAAACGTACCGATTTATATGATTATATGAACCACTAAGCCCATCCTAAGGCTTCTACACAAAATATCTGAGCACATTCTTTGGAACATCTACCTCGAATGTATGAACATAAAAAAACATCCCCATACCACATTAGGCTTTTCATGATTCAACAGTTTTAGTTTATCAGTTCCTTATCTACCGAGCAACTAACAACCACCATACCAGATTGATCGTTCTTAAAACATATCCCTTCCGACCACAAATAATGTTAGAGAAACACAAGCAACACAATACCATTTTATTTTATCAGCCAGTCAATTCCTTTGATTTTCTGTATTTGATCACCTACCTTGCCCCATAATTCTTTAGTTAACTCTAACACTATTATTCTTATGAACAAACCTTCCCTACAGTGCTACAGCCAACAACCATAACCAAAAACTCTTCGAATACAATACTCATACCACATCATCATCCCTATGATACCATTTAATGCATCTCCACTTCCCATTAAAACCATATCATACACACCAACCCACAACAAATCCAATCACAACCCCTCTACTCACCCATTCAACAACAACCCACAAAACACCACTTCACATAATTAAACCCCAACTATCACCCAAAAATTCATTCTTTCATTTAGTTTAACCAGGTTGATCATACAAGTGTTCCAAGTATTCATTTACTTAGCCAACTTTACATGAATAAAATATTTTCACAATGTATAAAATTCCATCCCTGAAACAATCCAGAAAAATAGGACAACATTTAATTGTGCAAGAAAAGGCCTCCAACGACAGTGATTTTCTGTAAGAACAAGCCTTTTCAATTAACAACATAATCAAGGGATAATAATTTATGTAAATAAAAAAACAATATCATCAAAATTTCCCAAAACATGTACTTTAACCTGATATTATCTTTATTTACTGGTTCAACTATATCTCACAAAAACAATAGGATACCCACCCCGCATGATGAAAAAAGTGAGAGAGACGAAGGTATGATCCCTCCATGAATAGGTTTTGATGTCCTTCGACAAGAAAAACCACCACGAGGATTTCGATCACACCTCCCGGCGACTAAAACCTCTCGTGGATGCTGCGGAACAACTCCACTAACAACCATAACAGACTCCATTAATTTTTAAGGAGTCACTTGTCATAGAATGCAATGGAGGAATGCAAAGCGGATATTGAGGATGGAATAAGAATGGGGTAGAACATACCATTATGCTGATGATCATCAAAGAGTGTAATTCCCATCAAAATCTGTAATCTCCTCGGTAGGAAACATGGAAGAGGAAGATGAAAAATAGGGAAAGGAATGAGGTGCACGATGTTCGACTCGACTACACTATCCCGCAACCACCGGCATATTTCTGATCAGAGTCTGGATGAAGAAGATAGAAGGAAGGCTTCTGGGTCATCCATGAGCGACGTCCTGCAGAGAAGAAGGGTCCGTAAATAACACATGACCCTCTCTTATATATGCTACTAAAAGGTATAATGGTAATCAGCGTGTATTAATGAATTCAAGATGTGATCGTTCAACTTTTATGATGTTTGAATGGTCAACACACGAAACGTCACACAGTTTCCATGCATTTAATGATAATAATAACTAAAATTAATAATATTTGTATTATTGACCTGAGACATGAGTCACAAAATAGTATTCATCATTGGTCATAAAATAACCATCATAATTTCAAGGTTACGCTGCAGTGGATGGTTCGTGAAACCGAGGTCGCACGAGGAAGATACAATCAAAATTCAGTTTTCCCAACCAAAATATTAATTACATATTATATTATTATTATTTTTAATTTAACTATTTTTTATTCAATTCCAAATCCCATGAACAAAATCCTCTAATTTGGTGCGCATCACCCCATTCAACCTTGATTGATTTCCATTTTTATCTTTTATTACTTCCCCATTTAATTATCACCTTATATCTCTAATCAAATTTATGATTCACGATTTCTTCTCCCACTCCACCAAAAGTGGTGCCTCCCCTTGCCTTTAATCCATTATCAATTAAATGTAGAAATTAATATTTATAACACCCAACATTAATGTTCTAATTTAATCCCATTAAATTAGTTTGTCATGGTTGTTCTCATATTAAATTAAGAACATTCCATTTAATTAATCACACACTAAAATTCACCATTACCATTATTATTTAGTATAATAGTAATAATTCCTATTTTATTATAATTTATTCCTTTATAATTTATTTAATGTACCTCCCATTATATGACCATTACACACATATTTTAATATTTATTAAAATTTAAATAAATCAAAATGAAACCATGCACCTCCACTCATTGAATTAAATACATTCAATTTTATTTATTTTATTTCAGAATGATTAAATTAAAACCATTTAATATATTTGACAAAAAATATTTTCACTCCACTATTATCAATTATTATTATCAAAATTTATTATTATAACACGCATTGTGTATGACTACATCAAATTTTTACAATGTAATGGAACAAAGATGTCTAGGCAATTATAATAGGTGGGAATCGAGTTGTAGTGAATGGATACATCAACCATAAAATAACCCTAGTGTCCATAACCATAAAACAAAACTAGATAAACTTAACATTCTTTCTATAAAAAACAATCAAAACACATAGACTTTAGTCATAAGGTATAATGATCTTCTCTCATACCGCCCTATCATGACTCAGCACGATGGGGACGAAAGCAATACTAAACCAATCCCACCTCAAATAGAAATACTTCTTTCGTCCATCGTCGAGTAGGAATATCACCAACATGTGATCCATTATCATAATGGACTTGTACACACAAAAGCATTGAAACACACATATATATCTCTAATAAAATACAAAACTGAAATTTTAAAAATTGAAACTAATGCATTCTTACATATAGGATCCCACAATCTGAGTATGATAGTAAGAAGTGGAATCTGATAAAATATCCCATATGCAGGCCCAAACAAAATGTAATGTGTGTCTATGTTGCAAAAAATGTGAGGAATAATATCAAATGAAACAACCTGTAAAACACCACATTTTTTCAAGACCAATATATACTCCACTAGCTCCTTATGCTCCCATAGATGAATAATACATTGATTATATTAAAAAAAATAAGATATTTTCCCAATGAGTTAGGGGATGTGTGGAAAACAAAAAATGATGTAATAGTATATTTGGAGGTGAGCTGATGAGGATGACAATTGTAGTTCATTGTGTCCTCAAAATGGAGAAATACCATCCATTTGTAAGAATTACACCATTGAAACTAGTTTTTAACTCACCAACTCCATTTCCACCAACTTCCTCAAGAGAAAATCTAAACACAACCTAATAAATGTTAGAGTGAAGGGATAGAAAGAAATGTATATGGTGGAGAAGGAAGCGTAAAAATATGCAACAGTAGTTCTGCACAACCTGGGTGAATGAGGTTGTTATTTTCTAATATCATATAATGAGTGTATTTTACTAAAATAATTTTCCTAATTTGATGAGGATGAATATTTAATGATTAATTACATTTATTTTTATCCACAAATTTATACATAGGGATTAGAATAAAACATTAAAAATAACAAGTTCTATATTTTTTATATTTTTTTCAATAAGAATTTTTATAAAAGGTATTTTTTTATTAAATTATAGTGTTTTATATTATTTAAAAAAGTGAGAGGTGGAGGCATGTACTTAGTTCACACCTACGGAAGCAATCCATAAGTCATTTGAGATGTGTAGAAATCAGCCACAAATTAATTCATCACATAATGTTACCGCTATGACTCAATGTGTCTAATATTAATTTAAAATTGATAGTTAAGTTCAAAAAAATCACTTACTAATTACATAGATAATCCACTCTTATTTTTTTCATATTTTAGGGCATAGATTCATCATTCCTTTTTGACATGTAAGAATCAGTCTCATGTCCATATAATTCACTATATGATCTGAATAGGTCAAAGTGTGTGTTTTGAGTTTAAAATTGAATTTTAGTAAAAAAAATTGTTGTAACAAAAATTTCAAATATTTTTTTTCCTCAATAATGTAAAATTTCTACAAGTGTATTCATAAAATATAAAAAAATTAAATTTCAAAGAATAATTTGAAGTTATATGGTCTTAAATCAGATGAATATCATGTTTTGATGGTATATTTAATGTCAGTAGAAATTTGTTGCATTCTGCCTCAAAATTTACAACTAACATTATGTAGAATGATATTATTTTTAATGCCATATGCCATAATGTTGTAGACATAGGGTTTTTTCATATAATGAATAAATATATTTCAGTAATCCTATATTAATTAGATATGTTCTTCCTATTATGTGTCATTCCTTTTCAAGAAGTGCAATTACACTACCTCTTCTCAATTACCAAGGTAATCGTGATTGTTACACAATAAAAACATTTTCCATATAATTAAAGTATAAATTCATATTTATGTTAAATTTATTTATTTATTATATTAATCGAATAATAATTAATTTCATTTACATTTGGATTGCTTTGTTCGATATGGGGTTCTCTTTCCATCATTTTTTCCTTTCTAAACCAAAACATCCACACACTTATTATCCCTCAACAAAATTACACACATGTATTGATGCAGATACAAATTTCTTTAATGTTCACTCCATTGTCATTGTAGGATAAGAAATGAAACTATATCTAATCAATTACAGAGGTTATACTATTATTTTCATAGTAAATTCTTTGTGAATAGAATTAATCTATTTTTTCATATTTATGTTTTTTTATTAGTTTTACTCACATTATAATTGTTTTATTATACAAGTGGATTATTCTTTTTAGTTGGAGTGCTTTGTCCAACATTCGTGACTTTATTCCCAAAATCATCTAAAAACTAATTCTTTCTCAAAACCATTTTACCCCAACAATGTTTCTTTTATCACATCATTAATGTTAAATCCACAATCATTGTAGGAAAATCCATGTTGTCGCGTCTTTTCAGTTACAAAAGTAATATAGATGTTTGAATAGTAAATTCTTAGTCTATAAAAGCAATTTATTGTTTCATATTTATATTTAATTTAATATTTTTTAAAATTAGGCACATTATAAGGGATTTCCTGTACATATGTATTATTTTGGAAGATTTGGGGTTCTCTATCCAACTATTATGCCTTTTTATATGAAAACATTGACAGATTTATTCTCCCTCAAAACCGATCACCCATGTTGTGTATAAATTTATAATTTTCCATCATGTTCAATCCAATAACTTTGTAGGAAGAGAAACCGTTCTCCTTCAACAAAATTACAGATGTTGTCGTGACATTTTAACAGAAAAATTATTGTCCATATAATTTATTTATTATTTTATATTTCTTTTATTTTTTTAATATTAGTCACATAAAATATGTTTTATTCTATATTTGGATTCTTTTCCGGATTTAATGTGCTTTGTTTGATAATTCTCATAATGTGGTGGTAGTTTAACAATGAAATTAATTAAAAATTATGGGGTCCATGATATATAGGATTGTTTTGATACATTGGGATGTGCCTGAATCAATCGTACATCAATCTGATGCACGATGTGACAGATAAGACTCCATTTACTTGTATATATTTAAAATTGTCATTAATTTTAGTATAAAATAAAACTAACTAAAAGTGTTTATTATAAGTTTAAATTAAACATATGACGTTGAAACGTTTCTATGATAGATAACTGAGAATAAACGCTCTATTTCCTTGATAATTTTGAGAATATATTCATAAATCATTTTTAACGTGTTGAAATTAGTCTCACATCAAACTGATAAACAATGTGATCTGTATGAGTCAATGTGTGTTTTTAGTGATTACAATACAATTTTATTAAAAATTATATGTGACATAATCAAAACTGACAAAAAACATTCAAATTTTTGTGAAACATTAGTAAAATAATCCATCAATTATTTGGAACATATAGGAATCAACCATATCTAATTTTGATTCATGGTTTGACCTGTACGACTCTTAGTGCATCATTATTTAAAATTGGCATCAATTTTAGTAAAAAAACAAACTGATTTTCTCATAAATGAGTAAATATATTTAGATTGTATTGATACTTTATGAAAAATATCCATAAGTTATTATGATATGTGCATATATTAGATGAAACCTAATTTGATGAATGGTGTTACTGATATGACTCCAATTGGTATTTTTTATTTAAAATTTACAACAATATTTGTAAAAAGGCCAAATGTGTCACAACCGTTCCCCATGTACTCAGTCCATGTAATTCCACAATATAACCTCTTAATGGTCAAGGGTTGGAAACTAGTGTTGAAGGCATCAACCTGTAAATGGTAGGAATTTCCCTGAGTACCAAAACACACTCACACACATCCAAATACAAAATATGGAAATGTAAAAATGAAATCCACTAAACAACCACAGTGTGAAATAAAAAATGTTGGTAAAATGGTTTAGAATACATTCACAAAAAATGAAGAACTATATATAGTAAAATACTAGGATACATTGATAGCTTTTAATTGGAAACACCACCTGATGGGTTTATATAGAGTATTTTATAGAAGCCATAGATACATGACCTGCATGCTTGGCCTCACTAGGAACCGCCTGGTCCTGGGCTACAAAGTCCTCTGTGAAGACGTTGTTCGACAACACCAGACACAAAATGTGTGGGGAAAGCCAGTGTTGTGGTGATTAATTAAATAATCAATAGGGACACCAAAATAAACTCAGGTCTACCATAAATCAATAAAGGAAATCCCAAAATAATGAAAATAGATTAGAGTCACTAGAGTCATCTCAACAGAGGTATAACATAATGTGTTAATAGAAAAAACAATGGTTGGAAACACTGAACCTCAATCACTAAAAAGAAATCTGACACAGACTAGTAATTTAGGCTAGCTAGGTAAACTAGACCTATTTAGTAGAAAACTTCCGATGACTTTTTGGGTAGCTAAGTCATGGAGGATTAATGATAACTGATTCATGATATCTCACTAGGTTGCTGGGTTACAAAGTCTCACTGATAGTTGAGTCATAGAGTCTTTCAAGGTAGATGATTCATGATGTCTTGGAGGGTAGCTTAGTCATGGATTCTCATTGATAGCTGAGTCAGAGAGTATCTCTAGGTAACTGATTCACGCAGTCTCACTGATTGCTATGTCATAGAGTCTCACTGGGTAGCTGAGTCACGAATACTCATTGTGTAGATGAGTTACCGAATCATGCTGATTGTTGAGTCATGGAGTCTCACCAGGTCAACATCCATGAAATCATAAATAAATGATTTCATAAGGATCTCCTTTTCATGTGGGTTCCAATGCCATAGAAGTAATGTCAATCGAAGACATGGAATGGGTGATACAACCCTTAATGTAAATAGGGGATGGTTGCATCCAGTCGAGTCAGACTGGTTCGGACCAACCAACCAACACGACCCAGTGTCCCTCATGACCTGATCTTGTTCATCTAGAACATTGGGAATCAATATACCCAGTTGAGGTTGGTCGTGGGTCCAGTAAACATGGTCACCTAGTGACCGAAATTTTTTTGGCCCGGCGCGCACTGGAAGGCTGGACACTTTTCCAAGCCAGAGCCACCGCACAACCTGACATTATTCCATTGACATTTTTTTCTAATAAATAACAGCTCTAAAGATTAGTTGGTCCACTTAATCGTGTTTAAAGTTCCTGGGGTGGCATCGCTTCTTGCAAGCGGTCACCGTCACTGCCACACTAGGGGTTTCATGCTAATGGTCCCCTCTGCGGGTCGCTGAGTCTACTTCGGTGGACTGATAACAGATTTTTATGTGCCCTTGGGCCTCACAGGTCGCCGACATCAATTCCAAAACCTTGGATCCACATTTCCACCATTTCAAGGATGTGTCCATGATGAATGCATAAGCATAAGGTATAATGCCTTGTTCGTGTGAGCTCGCACCCTACACGATAGTGGTTTAAAAAATTGGAGGATTGGGATCATATTTCAATTAGAAAACTATCAATATATGTGAAAAAACACATAGGTAATCATCCCCCATCAAGAACAGATGATCTATGGATCACCTTATTCATTATTTGATCTGTGTTCATTATTTTAGAATAAGAATAGGGGAAAAATAAAAAAATTAAACCACTACCTGGTTTGAGGATCCATTATTGATGATGGATGATGCTTCGATCTATTGTCGATCCTCGTTACATTAGCGTTCATAACTGTTTTTCATCGCTTGAGTCCTTCCCACTAGAATTCCCCCGATCCTTGATTTGAAGGTGTCCATAAATGGCGTTCATCGTCAAAGAGAATGATGGGTAGTGAGAGAGAGAGAGAGACAGAATTTTTGTTCGTTGTAAAATTTCACAATGATGTTTTTCATTTATGGATCCATGTTTAATTACAGGAAGGAAATGCATTGTGAATCACCAGACTGTCTCATTAATCAGATTCATTAATGATTTAGTGTCACATCATCACTTCACCCCATCACTAACTAGTCATTGTGTCGCTGTGGAAATAGTTTGAATAAAATAATCACTGAATTACATTTATGTTTATTTTTTTTCACTAAATTTCTGAAAATTATATTTGACAATTGACTGACATCCGTCAAGGTTAGGCCATTCTTAAGAAGGTATATGTGTTCTTAATTCAACGATGCCCTCATATTTTTTATCAGACCACCAGTTTAAATGTTTGAAATACCCACTCGCACATTAATTTAAATGAAACATAATAATAGTTCAAAAATTAACATTCACCCTCGTCTCAAACTGGTTGAGGAAAGGCTCTGCCTAAGGGGATCACACCCTCATGAGATCAATAGTAGCTTCCTACTTTCAAACAAAGTTTCCTTTTAGGATTTATATTTACATGACAATAAAATAAGTTTTATATAGTTTTATTATTTACGACCAAAAAAAACATCCAATGTTGGCCCACATCAGCCAACGTTAGGATCTTCCTATACAATGAATACCCTCCATAGATTAATGGTGCCCTTTTATTTTTAATTAGAGTTATCTTTCATAAGATATAATAATTTTATAGGCAATATAATTTTATTTAATTATGTTATAACTAGTAATGACATTTTTTACATTTTCTCACTATAGGGATGCACTGACTAAACTTATGTCACTCCTAGGGTAAATCGGCCATCCAGAATTAAATCATGCCATCATATTTCTCATCGATGCATCCATTTGGGAGTTATTCCACTATTTTATGAAAACTGAACACACACTATATTTAATGTTTAAAATTTTTCAACTTATCATTTCAGGAACTCCGGACATCGGAATTTCTCACTATCTCAAAAAAATCTCTCGAAATAATTCTATATAATTTAAAAATTCATGGAATTTACTAGATATTACATTAATCCCCACTGTTTGGGTTTCATGATCTTGTATGAAAAAAAAAGTATAGAAAAAAATGGGGGTACTAAACACGAACTTTAGCCTCCCGCTCCCATGTTCTCTACTAGATATTCTTGTTTTGTCACCAAACAAGCACCCGATGAATTGACCATCAGATAAGGACCCAATATTTTCAATCATTTCTCTACATTGTGAATTTTAATAAATTATCCCCATAATCAATGTATAGATCTCTCTAGTAAATTAACATGTTATGGATAATACATTTACCTCCTCACTAAAACACATGGAAATCATCATGCACCTAGTGAATTTGTGTTGGAAGAGATAGACAGCACGCCGCCTCGCTAACACTTCTCAAAATATTAAAAGGTATGATAAACCTCAAAGATAACTTTCCTCTGTAGCCAAATCCTTTTAATATCCATCAGGTTGAGACCTGAATGAAAACATGGTCTCCCTCCTTGAAATCCAAGCATCTCCATGATCTATTATCATTAAATTTCATCCTTCTCTATGTAGTCCCTATCCACTCTTGTATGATATGTTCCTTCTCATTGGTAGCTCGTACCATCTCCGGACCCATGAGTGCTGACTCACCAAGGCCCATCCATTATAGAGAAGATCTACAAGGCCACCCGTACAGGGCCTCAAACGATGCTATTCCAATTGCGTAATGGTAGATGTTGTTGTACGCAAACACTACTAGTGGTTGATGGTCCTCCCAATTGTGACCAAAATATAGGACACAAGCACGAAGCACACATTCCAAGGTCTGAATGGTCCGTACTGTCTGATCATTAATTTGGGGATGAAAGGCTTTTCTCTAGAAAAACTGATTCCAAAAAAACTCATGCAATCTGGTACGCAACCGTGATGTGAAGAATACTTCATGGTCTGAGACAATCATAGAAATCACAATATGTAGATTCATTATCCCTTGGACATAGAGTTATCCCAAGCCCTCTACTGATCCCATCTCTGGGATAGTTAGGATGTGATCCGACTTGGTGTGTCAGTCTACAATCACTCAGAAATAATTATTTCCACTTGTAGGGAGATGTAACCGCATAAAAAATTCAAATGATTTATCATCTCATTTCCACTCCAGCACCTCATGTTGTTGTTCCATGCCTTTTGGGACCTCATGTATGGCCCTCACATACTGAAATGTGAGGGTTCATGAAAGGAACTCTACCTCTTCTTTCTTCAACCCTGACCACCAAAACTGATGTTGGAGGTCATGGTACATCATTTACAAACCAGGATGCATTTCCAAATGGGATGTATGTAACTCCCTCAACACCTCCTCCTACAACATCACTAGTACTACGATGCATCATCTGAAAAATATGATTTTCTGCCAACCTATCGAAATTTCATTAGGAGCATGATCTGAGGATATCTAAGCACGTTGGGCATCACAGTAAACATCAACAATATGGGACTCCATAACTCACTTTAAGGGAGTAGTATTGATAGTTATCAAATGAAGGTAAAATTCCCCACTGTCATCCACCAAGAATATTTGCATCATGTCTAACTACTCTATCACTTCACTCAGAAGTTGTAGGACAAATATTTTTTTGAGTTTGTATTCCTCTATTTCTCCATTCCAAGAATTATATACAATAACAATATCATAGTATGGGAGGAACTCTAACCATCATCGATGTTTCCACTGACGAAAAGCCTACGGGCACCATTCCATTCATGTTAAAGGCTACCCCTTTTAACTGATTGATGTTCCCTTAGACCCTTTGGTTGTGGGTACTCATTCTCCACAACCACTTTGTTAATTTTCAGAAATCCACACATAACCTCGAACATTTGGTCATATTAAGCCCTTCCTCAGCAAGTTCCCCACCAATTCCCCCTATTTTTGAAGCTCTACGAAGGCCATCTGATTAATGTTGCCAATATCGATGCCACCTCAAGGTGTAGAATGATATAGAAGTCCCTCCCATTACAGAGAGATAATCCTTGAATCATGTTTTGAAAGGATATTACTACACACTACCTATAATTTTGGCAACTGAAAACTAAAAATTTCCACTAACATGAGGATAAAGCTAGCTGACTCATGAGTGATCATCTGGACCCTCCTACGAATGAGTTTATCTCATGCTTGATTGGTATATTCTTTCACTAATAATGTAAAACCCCATTCCAATTTTGCAGATATATCACATCATTTTTTTTAAAACAATCAATCTTAGAAACAACTGTTGAATAGTAATCCATACCACATCTAACGACATAAGGCCCCAACGTTGCCACCATGTGGTTCCAACTAACATTCTCACCTTAAGGCTCATATCCAATCATCAGCCTAAGTGTGATTATCGATTCTCCTCTTATAGGTATCTCTAGACCAACAGAACAAGTCAATGGTTTAACAAAATAATCTAGGATTTTAACAAGATTCGTGATTAGAAGGAATGATTAGCGCCTATGTCAATTTTTACGGATGATAGAAGTAGAGGAATACCATTCCTCGAATCATTCCTAGAGTCCTTAGGTCATTATTCTTGACTGCATGTAGCTTCTCCCTCCCCATTCCACCAACACCCTGAGCCTATTGTAGACCACATTGAGGTTGTGGTTGTAACATGTTGAAATGTATAACACATCTTGTTACTCTCCTATCTCCTCTACCACATGTGAAACCCTATATATTCATCTGTTCCGTTCACTTCCTATGCTCAGGTAGAGAATCCACCATTTCACTATGAGTATGATGGGATGGAAAATATCTAGAGAGATATCCCCTACCATCTATTGGAAATAATTACCTCTTACTAGTCTTACTGGACACTCCCTATGAGCTCTACGATATAGACCCCTATATTGGGACCTCTTCATGAAACCTATAGTACGTCCAAGTATATGAGATTGAAATTGACTTCATACATTCCAACTTTTGACATCCACATGTTGTATTTTCTCATACAAAGGAATTCCAACAATAAAGGTTCTCTCTATAACCAATTCATAACTAGAAATGCACATAAAAATAGAACCTTCTCAGAAGTCCCTAAATACACATTTCTCAGAGGCCTAAGACCAGATGAAATGCTTTTATCATACTCATTGAGTACCAATAAATGTTTTAATTCCTTGATGAATACTCAGCTACCAACTTGTAGTTATATACAAGCTCTTGGACACACAAACCCCATAGATTTTATGGAAATATCCTATTCTCTAAGAATGGTTCTAAATCCGTGTTCATTGAAAAGTTACATAATCATAGGAATTATTAATATAAACCCTTCCATCTCCCTACAAAACCCTGAAGAAGGCTCGCTGACAGGACCACCATCAGTTCTAATGGTGCCCTATCTTGATGGAAACTCGGTCACCACCTCATAATAGTCCTTAGATGCCTTTTGTTAAGGCTATCATTATAACCAATGGTGTCTAATTCACAGAAACTCATGTAAGGCCCTGAGCCTACATTTTTCCTTTATCTATTGTGCAATTAGTAACTAATGAACAATGGTATGTGGTATTGCAGGGACACTGCTTGAAGGTACCATCATGGGAAAAATTCCTTGTACCGATGCGTCATCACTCAATAGACTGTCCTAATGGTCACAAACCAGAATCCTGGCTGGTTATCAATGTGGATTCTTCATGAAAGAGAATAAAGATGAACCACAATTAATTTATTATGCCTAGTGATATTACTCTGACTAAAAAATATCACAAGGAATCACTCAATTCCTATATGATCCATGCAACATGCATTTTTACGTGTATAGATGAAAATAAGAATTCAAGGTCCTTGTGTATGGATACACCATATTCCACACCAACAGTAGAATCCCATGATATGAAAGTGTAAATTTAAACATTTAACATTGTTGCAAGAAAAAAAACAATATAATCCATATATTTTTGTTAGAACTAGACACCATTAATAACGCTTTGTCACTACATGTCCCTTAGGGAATGTGACATGACATACCTCATGCTATCCTCCAAGGATAGGGGTTGGTGACTTGTGCCAAAGGCGTTAACCTATAAATGGGAGGCATTTTCCTGAGTACTTGTATGCACGTTCACACAACACCAAGCCCTAAATTAGAAAAATTAAACATGCATGCCCCTAAAAACCACTGAGTAAAAGTAAAAATATGTATTAAATGGGTTAGAATCAAAACCCAACAATGTATGAACTAAAAACAGGAATATACTATGAAAATATGATAGTTGCCTTCTGAAAACCCCAGATGATGGGAATGTATAGAGTAACTTCCCGAAGATGTATAAGCATCTACCGCCTACCAGACCTCACTAGGAATTGCCCAGTCCTGGCCCACCAAGTCCTCTACTAAGTCACTGGTTGTCTGCTCCAGACACAACATGTTCGTGTGAAGCCCATGCAGGGGTGAGTAATAGAATACTCATTTGGGCCCAGGAATCCAACTCCATTATCATAGAAATCCACAAAAGTGATCACAAAATAATTCACAAACATTATATTCATTATTGTTTGCTCGACATATGTAAAACAAAATGTTTTGATAGAAAAACCAATAGTACCAAATACTTAACATCATTAATGGAATTGGAACTCATACTTGATTAGTCATTTAGAATATCTAGGTCTCCTAGACCTATTCAATAGGTGGGTCATGAAACCTCGCTGGGTAGCTGAGTCACAGATCCTCGCTAATAGGCGATTCACGATGTCTTACTGGGTAGCTTAGTCATGAAGTCTCACTGATAGGTGATTCACAGAGTCTCACTGGGTATCTGAGTCATGAAGCCACATTGGGTAGCTGATTAATGGAGTATTGATGATAACTTAGTCAAGAAGTCTTTTTTTAGCTGAGGCATGAAGAATCACTAATAACTATGTCATAGAGTATCACTTGGTAACTGAGTTTCGAAGTCTCACCGGGTTGATGAGTCAAGAAGTCTCTCAGATAGTCGAGTCACGGAGTCCCACAAGGTCAAAATACATGTCAACATTCATAGATGATTTCTTAATACCATCACCATCACATGGTTCCCAACGCTACTGAAGACGTGTTAATCAGATGCTTGGTCTGAGAGATACCTCCCATTTTCTCAACCGGGGTCAGTTGCTTCTGGGCCCGGTCCGACAGGTATGGACCGACCGAGCCAACCCATCCTAGGGGTCCTGTAAGACCTGATATTTACTTTTTGGCCCATTTTACTAGAAAATGGGCCTCACTGGAACCGTACGAGTTTGGTCATGGGTCCAGTCCGCTTATTCACTTAGTGACCTGAATATATCTACCTCAGATCGAACTAGTGGGCCAATATCTTTTCATATCGCAGGCCGCCACATGGCCTAGATATATCCTGATGGCCTGGTCCGCTAAAATTTACTTCCTAAACTGTTTATATGGGCTTATGGGAAACACCGGTCGGCTACCCCAGCCCTACCAGTTTGGCACAGACCGACGTGAAATGTCTGCATAGGGCATGGGTGGCCAATCAGCCAGCCCCCCATTCCCCCCATTTGGTCTGCATGTGGCCCAGATAGATCTTGTCACTCCTCCTACATGGTTCCCTGTTGGTGCCATGGAAAATAGGCTGCATCCCTCCTCAACCACATTTCACACAAAGCATGCCCCATCTGCCATGGCTGTTTGGGAGAGCTGGCCGCTTCGCCCCCCCACAACGTTCTGGGTGGCACTGCCTTATACCTACGACCACTGCCGCTGGTCATCGGTGTCACCACACCGGTGGGGGTGCTCTGAGGGCACATTCTATGGGACACCGGGTTTGTCCGGTGATCTGATATCAGATCTATTTGCATCCTTGGGATAATGGGGTCCCCAAAATCAATTCAATGTCATCAAATCTTCCTCAAAAACATTTCGAGGATGTGTCCATGAAGAATGAACAATTGGAGGGGCTTGTTCTTTGTTCAAGTCGGCCTCTGCCCTTTATGTTATATGTAAAAATAAGGGACTCATGGGATCATAGTTCCATCATATAATAATCTATACTAATGC
This sequence comes from Viscum album, assembly GCA_963277665.1. Classification (NCBI taxonomy): domain Eukaryota; kingdom Viridiplantae; phylum Streptophyta; class Magnoliopsida; order Santalales; family Viscaceae; genus Viscum; species Viscum album. Next base: position 696,709,355 of record OY728152.1, read on the forward strand.
AAAAACTCAATTGTTAATACCAACCTGCATGAACACATCATCCACTGACCAACCTGTTCATGGGTTGATCCATGTTCATTGTTTTAGAATATGAACAGGGAAAAGTTAAAACAATTAAACCCATAATTTTTTTTAGGATCCATCAATGATGAGGGATGATACTCGGATCCCTCATCAATCCTCAATCCATTAGCATTATTCATCATTCATAATATCTTGAATCCTTCCCACCAGCATTTGTCAATCCTTGATTCGATGGCATTCATCGATGGAATTCATCTTCAAAGAGAGATAGCAAGAATTCACATTCGTCATAGAGTTTCCCAGCACTGTTTTTCTACTATGGATCCCTATTTAATAAATTGAAGGAGATGCATTGTCTGTTGTCATGCTATCTCATTAATGAGGTTCATTAATGATTTCTCATCTCCTCATCAGAGCACCCCAGTGCTTACTGGTCAGTACGTCACAATGGAAATAGTTTGAATAAAATAGACTTTGAATTCCTTTTATGATTATTTTATTTTTTTCACTAAATGTCTAAAATTTATATTTTTTGATTGACCCATACCTGTCAAGGATTTGACCTTCTTAGGTGAATCCTGGTGTTTTGAATTCCGTGGTACCTTTGTATTTATTATATAAGCACTAGTTTAAATGTTAGAAAAACCTACTCTCTTGATTATTTCAATGAACCTTAAAAATAGTTCAAAAATTAACATTCACCCTCATCCTAGACCGGTCTAGGTTAGATCCCTCTTAAGGGGAAAACACCCTGAAGATCTTAACGGTACTCTCATATTTCCAATTAGAGATGCCAATTATGAGTTATAATGATTTGAAAAATAAATTATTTTTACTTTGTTATTTTATTTTCGACCAAATACTAACTTCCACTATTGGCCTACGCAAATGAATGTTAGGTTTTCCTATAGAATTAGTACCCTAAAAATATCATCAGTGGTCTTAGATTATCAATTTGTGTCACATTTTATGAGATCTATGATTTTGAATGATAATATAAAATAATTTTATTATTTTATTTATATTTTTTCAATTTTCAGTTATTCTCATTGGAGTCCTACACTGACTAATCTTATGTTTCCCCTATAGTAAACTCGCCATCCTAAATGCAACGATGCCATAAAATTTCTAATTTGGTAACCCATTCAGAATTAATTCTCCATTTTTTATGTAAAAACACACATGAGTTCTGTTTATTGATTAACATTTTTCAACAGATCAATCTGGGAACTCTGGGCCTCAGAATCACTTTTTCCTTTACGCCTAATCTCAAAAAAATTCAATATAATAAAAAACACATAAAATTTCCGGGTCATTTCTAATTAACCAACTCAAAAGTGATAAAAACAATAATATTATTTAAATTCTTTAGGATAAAAATCCATATTCCATTTTTTATGTGTAGGAATCAGCTTCACCTTAATGTGATACAAAATGACATCAGTATGAGTCAAAGTGCATGTGTCAATTTTAAAATTACATTTCAGTAAAAAAGACAGTAGACATACGTAAAAAACAATAAATATTCATATTGTTTTTATTCTATAGGCTAATGATCCCCAATTCATTTGAGACATCTTTTTATTTGACGAACCTCAATCCGATTCATGGTGTGACTATTATGACTCCAATGGAATATTTATATTTTAATTGACATCGATTTTAGTAAAAACCCAAAATGAACAGCTCCAAAATGAACAAACACATTCATATGATTATTTTTAATTTATGATAATGAAAAAATTGTGATTTTTGATAATCATTAATCTGTTTAAAATCAATTTGATTCACGCTGTGACCGATATGAATCCTTGTGCATGTTTATATTTCAATTTGACATCAATTTTAGTAAAAATTCAAACTAGCATACCCAAAACTGGGAAAAACATTACAAAATTAAATACTTTAGGAAAATGATTCATAAGTCATTTTTGATGTGTAGTATTCATCTTTACCTCAATCATAAACACAATGTGAACAATATGAGTTAAAGAGAAAGTTTTAATCTTAAAATAAAATGTTTGTAAAAATGTGATAATCACAAAACCATGAAAAAATCATCATAATGTTTTCATACATTTGGAAAATTATAAATAAGTCATTTGGGACTTTTAGTAATTATAATAACCATAATCCAACATACAAAATGATTGTTATGATGAAAATTTCATATTTTTATTAAAACTTGTCATCAATTTTAGTGAAATATAAAATTGTCCCAATCAAAACTGTGATAAATCATTTAAATTTTATTATAAATTACGAAAATGATCCCTCAGTAATTTTTAGGTGTTGGAATAGTCCACACCACAATATGATACATGACGTGACAAGTATGACACAAATGGTCCACAGTCATTTTAAAATCTACATATAAGTTAAAATAGTGATAATCATAGAAAACCAATAAATCACAATTACATATTCTTGATACATTTGGAAATTAATTTATACTTCATTTGTAATGTGTATGAATCTGTTTCATTTCAAACCGATACATGATGTGATCAGAATGCATCAATTGTGAGTGTATCTAGTTTAAAATGACATTTCAATATAAAAAGACAAGTGAAAAACACATAATCGAGAAAAAAAATTCATATATTTTTTGATACATTGGGAAAATGATCCACATGTCATTTGGGCGTTTTTGGAATCATTACAACATCAATATAATGCACGGTGAGACTAAAATGACTCCATGTGAATATTTTTTTAAATTGACATCTATTATAGTAAAATTAACCATTTTTATTAATTAATTTATTTATATTATTATAGACATTAGATTTTTTTTATTATACCAATGTGTTCTTTTGGTCGGCCATGTCTGTTTTCTTCAGAAATAATACGAGTCTTGTATGGATTAACAGTTAAAAGTAGAATTATTTTATTTAATGTATGTAATAATTTTTTTTATGTATATTAATAATCCAAATTTGAAATTTCAATAATATTGTGTTCTATTATTGTATTTTTATTTAAAATTTCAATTCATTTCAATCCTATACTAGAACATGTATTGGTTGATATCTGGTTTTTTTTAACTACTAGGGTGTGCTATTACAAAACACTAATGTGGTGTTGTTGTGTTCTCTTACAACACTTGGTAGAATATCACTTTAACATCTATTTTAAAAGAACCGATAAAATAAACATTTATTCGTTCTTTTAAAAACACTGATAAATGTCTACATTATCCTCACGCATATAAGGGCTAGAAAAAAGACCACATTCAAGTGATTTTATAAGATAATATTAAGGTATACTTTATGAGATAATCTGAAGGTGATGAAATAACACATTATCAATGCATTTATATTCACTAATATGTTATTCTTTTTGCGATGATAAATTAAATCACTGATAAATAATTACTTTATCGATATTTTTTGAAGCACTGATAAAAGCCCCATTTATCAGGGATTTTTTATTAAAAGTTTAGAAACCATTATTACTTATTTTTCATTGTTGACTGATGAAAATGGATTTTATCCTCACTCTTTTATTTCTAACTTTTATAGCGCTGAAAAATGATATTTCAAGCACTGTTAAAGGACTATTTTGTAGTAATGGCCAATTACCCTAACCACTTCCCCAGAAGTTTTCATGGATTTGATTAAAATTATATTCAACGAGTAACATGATACCTTTTTGGTAGTTTTTTTGGATGACATCCTCATTAAATTTATGTTTTAGGATGCTGTTGTGCATCATCTTTGAATTGTACCGCTTTTACTGAAAAATCACCAACTTCATTCCATGCATCTGAAATGTGATTTTTGTATTAGGGAGGTGATTTTATTGAAACCTGTGGTATCATAACCATGAATATATGTTGATAAAAATAAGGTGATGTATATTATTACATTCTAGAATCTATAAAATGGCTTCATGATTCAGAGCTACTTGCAGATAGATGTCTACGAACAAAAATTCATAACGTAACTGTCGATGTAGTATTCTCTGATTACTACACTAACTCATAATGAAGTAATTATTACATTTGATGATAAATGTCAGTATTATTTTTTAAAAAGGAATTATAATTTCACTACTACACCATTTTTTACACATCTAGAGGTCATTCTGGGCTACGTGGTCTCTTGTGATGCACCAGGTATAGGCTTCGGTTGTGTTCAATTATAGGAGATCAGGTTTAACTTATGGATCTCATTAGATTGTGCCACATGATAAGAATTATGTGATGCAATACCATGAATAATAATGTGTGGTGAAAGATCTTATGAGTTGATGGAATTTCATTTAAGGAAAAGTATTACCATTTTTTATAGTCACAATAGATTTAGTTATATCATCTCTCAAAAGGATTTGAATCAATGATAATGTAATTGGGTAGAATACCTACAATATTTCAATTTCAAAATGATTTATTCCAAAGATAAATCAAATTATGTGGTAGATGCATTGAGATGGAAATTTATGACTCATGTGGTGAAATAATATTTTTAAGACTGGTAAAAGATGGTACCTTATAAAAATATGCGAATTAGAGTACATGAATTAGGGAAAGATGATTCATGGAACGTCTCCAGTTAATATTTTATCTCCTCATGTTGATTCATAAGGAACATTATCTTGATGTTGTGTTCAATATATTTAGAGTCTCTCATTATGACGGGGAGACCATTTATGATTGTTCATTCTCCTGAGAGGCCATTATATTTTTTCATAACATTTTTCGATACCATTTCAGGTAAGGAAATATATTATGGTGCATCTCTATATTTTTGAGTACGCAATGCATCTATTAACCACAATGATGTTCTATGACAAAACATGGTTCTTTTGTAGTCCATGTATGATACGAGAAACTGCTGAGTTTGTCTCTTGTTGTTATATGTTTATATAGGTGAACTCCATACACTATAAAGTGGTGATTTTTTTTCCACTTCCAATACCTTAATGGAAGTGGGAAAAAATTTGTATGGATTTTCTAGTTAGGTTTACATGGTCACAGTATAAGAATAATTAAATATGGGTTGTGATTGACTGGTAGATGAAATCAGATCACATTATACCCATTCATGATACAACCATAGTAGAGGAGTATGGAAACCAATATGTGGAAGATATTGTTCATTTTCATGGAGTTATGTATGTTCTGGTCTCTAATAGGGATCCTTGGTTAAATTATCATTTTTGGAGAGGCCTTTAGAAGGTAGTTTGATCTCATGTTCATTCGAGTAATGTATACCATCCAAATTATGATACCCATACAGAAAAACCGATATAGATTTAGTATTATATGCTTATAACTATTTCTCTATTCATTGGTGTGGATATGGATGATAATTTGGAGCTAGATGAGTTTTCATATAAAAAAAGATACCAGTACAAGATTAGAATGTCTCTTTTTGATTCCATTTATGGTTAACCTTTTAAGTCACTGTTTTGTGGGTCAGAGATTGGTGAATGTTCCATGGTTGGACTGAGCATGGAAAAAGATATGAAGGAAAAGATTTATTCAAGTATTCATAGTATCTTGATGGAATAGAGTTGATATATTTCCTATTATGATCTTCAATGTATACCTTTTTAATTCATAGTAGATGAAAATATTTTAATTATTGATTCAAACTTATTGGGTCGTCGACATCTTAGGAGGGAAGGGAAGCATGATACCCATTTTGGGGGACCATTTGAGGTTGCTGAGAAGGGGTAAATATTTTTTTAAAAATTTTCACTACCACCACTACATAAATCAACCAATAAAATGTTTCATGTATCACAACTGAGAATGTGTCAATCTAACCCATCTCATTTTAGAGCTGGAGTGATCTTAATGTTAAACATGATTTATCTATGATTGAAGGACCAGTCAAGATGGTTTATTCTAATATTCAATTACATTGTGGGAGGGTGATACCATTGGTTCGTGTGTAATGGTATCATGGTTTGTATAGTCATTATAGGTGGTAGAGGGACATACCGATGAAAGAACAATGCTATCATCATTTTTACATGGAATATTCATCATAGGATTTTTATGGAAAGAATGTATCTTCGGTGGGGATGGTGTAACATCATGTTACTATTTATAGGTATTAAAAAAACCTAACTTTTTAACATTATTTGGTTGGGGTTTGTTTAGAATTCCATTAGGTAAAATTTTATAGTTTTTGGATGTTTATAGGTGTCATGACCCATCCCAGTGGGGCCCGCGTCACATCTCCCCAATCCCACCTCCAATACGCCAGGGGCTGGTGACTAGCACTGAGTAGGCATATTACTAACATGGGTGGAAATGCCTAAGTACCTCTGCACATGCACACGTCTCCAAGCCCACAAATTCTGAAATGTAAACAAAAACCACTACGTAAGAAAATGCATGCATACAACTAATCCCAACCAACAGAGTACCAAAAAATGAAATGAACTAAATGTAAATTGGGCCAGAATATAATCCCACCAATATATGATTCTGAAAACAGATAATTCCAACATGTTAAAAAATAATGAACCGGGACTTCTGCTTGTAGTAGTAGAAACACCTCGGCCTATAGGTAACTCATAAATCGCTGCCTTGTCCTAGTCTCTCCTAGAATCTTTAAAAAGTTTGATCATCTTCACAAGACACGACACATGTGGGCAAAGCTCGTACTGGGGTGAGTATAACAATACCCATGTAGAGGAACTCGAAACCACAAAAAGTAAAGAATGTAAAGGTATAGTAATCGTTGCACAAAATATGTCTACATATAGCACAAACCAGATATACTCAGAACCATGACTCGTAGTCTAGAGACAAGTCACCCACCAAAATACTCCCAGCAAGGGGTTCATTTTGAAGCATCCACGAAGCACTTGTTGCGGGAGAAAACATTCCATGAGTTTTAGAGCTCTGATGGCGTCCATTTGAGAAGTAATGTTCATTGGGAACCATCACGAGAGGTAGTTACACTCATTACCAGAGACACCATCGTGATTGGGAAGATTGCGAAAGATAGATGCACTCATTATGGGGGACACACTCTTGAGTTGGAATGATCAAGATACACATATAAGGATCACATCCAAGGTAATGCCCGAAACCTTAAGTCATCTGAAATTCACCTTCTAGGTTGAGGATAGATGCCCAGTGGAGTTGGTCACATCAATGTCGTACTCTACCAAGGGTCAAAATGGATAGAGGATCTCGATATGGGCCTCTCAGATAAATTCCTGACTCTATCACAGAATGTCTTGGTGAAGGGATCATACTCCTATATAAGGAAATGATGTCTGACCTTTAGGGGAACGAGAAGAAGGGGCACTAACACAAACGAAATACGTCCATGATACGGTGAAGAAGAGGACCATGTCATTTTCTAAAAAGTACACGGAATGTATAAAAGTTACACGCCCTCTTGTCTGACCCCGAGTATTTCCCATGTAAAACGGACATGTCATAAGGCTGGTCGTGTAGAAAAACTGATTGAACATTGTGTAGTAATGTGTACATGTCGTGTCCGAGTGACTGGGGTTGGCTTCGTGTATGCTGGCCATGTGCCCGTACAAAGTCATCAACCCGTGTACTCCATCCCGTGTAATCGGTACATGGGGTGTCCCCCGTTAGTGGCCTCACCAGGCCATGTGACGGAGTACAAGGTTATGTACTCCCTCTTGTGTCCGTGTACCCCCGGAATACACACCGAGTTTTGCGTAGCCGCCTCTGTCATGTTGTGCACGCCGTGTCGTCTGACGCCATGTAGTCCAAGTCATGTCCATGTACTTCCCAAAATACACGCCGAGATGTGGGGAAATTCTAACACACCATGTGACCAGGGTCACATGCCGTGTGATTCCTCTCTAACCCTCGAAACCCTTGTCGCCACTGCCAGTACAACATGGCGTGTTCTTCGGAAGTACATGTTGTGTATTATGGAAATATCAAGAAATGCGGACCTCCGTCGTCACGCCTCCGGTGATGCATCGTTCGTCGATTTGGCCATCTGATCCCCACAAAACTCCATGTTTTTGGTTTCCCCGACACCATGAAGTTGATATTGTTTCTTTTGGACCTTGTATTAGCCCTGAAAATATGTAACAATCTATCAGTGCGAAGAAGTCTTAACGAACAACCATTCTCGATCCAGTCTGATTCATCATCAGCTATTATCGTGGAACCCATAAAAGGTCGGTGCGGTGTCGATTCTACAATTTCAGATCATTTCATCATAATACCAATGCGCAATGATATTTTGATCATCACCTCCTGAAGAACGTGAAGAACACACGAGAAGAAAATGTGGGAAGCAAAACCAATCAAACTAAAATGAGGAATGAACCTCCATCATTTTTCATCACGGCGTTAATCTTATCCAATTAATAGGTTTAAACAAAGCTTAAAATCAAAAAAAATTCAACATGGATTAATTCCCCCATAATCATCCAAAATAAATCCCTCCCGGAAGAATGTATGAACCCGCTGATCTACTTGTTTGTGGTTGATCATCGCTGTTCGTCTAAATCAAAATCGAGGATAAGAAAATTTAAATAAAAAACCCCTACCTCATAAAGGGATCGATCGCTGAAGAAGAGGTCATGCTACTATCGTCTTCATGATCATCCAACCTCGTTGGTTCAGTGATTCCGAGCTTTGATCCGTTGACGTTCGTCGCTGATAGTTTTCTTCAGGGTTTCCTCTGAATCATTCACCAACGATTGACGTTCAATTATCCCAATAAAAAGGTAAACGTATTTGAAATTCCAAAAAATGATACGGTATTAATGAGTATAGATTTCCATTCATGAGTCATTATTATGTTCCATTTAATATGGAAACAGATTCCCCATTACTACGCTAAAGCAGATGTTTCCATAAATGAAATAATAATAAACATGTGACTTTATTTTACTTTAAACATCTGAAAATTAACATTTTCCATCAACCTACGCCAGTCACGGTTAGACCCATTCTTAGTTAATGTCATCATCCCAAAAGTAACGGTGCCATAATATTTTTAATCTGGACATCCATTTGGAAACAGCCACAACCACACAAAGTGTCGACTCACTTAAAATAAAAAAGTTTGAGCCACCATTTTGGGATCACCAATCCTCAAAATGATGTTTCATCATTTCCACTGGTCTCGTAATACATGCATATAATATTTAAAAATAATACATTGAAAATAAAATACATTACATTCTCCCCACCTTGGGTATTTACGTCCCCGAAAATACAAAACAATGGTCACTCAAAAAGATGTGGGTATTGGGCATGGATCTGGGCCTCCAGCTCCCATGTGCTCTCTTGATGATTCTCGTGCTTCCACCGGACGCACACCAAGGGAATCAATCACCCACAAAAGATCATCTCTTACCGATCCTTGATCTCCACTGTGTATTCAGAAATGTTCACTTCATCCACGATGTCTATCTCACCCCAGTCGATGACATGTGTTGGGACATGCAAGTACCTCCTCAACTGCGACACGTGGAAGACATAATGTATCCGATAAAACTATGTCGGTAGATCTACGAGGTACGCCACCTCACCAACTTTGCAGAGTATCTTGAAAGGATCGATAAAACTCAGAGATTGCTTTCCAGATTGGCCAAAACTATGTAACCCTAGTCTAGGTGATACCTGAAGAGATTCATGGTCTCCCTCTTTAAACACCAGAGGTCTCTGTCGTCTATCAGCATAAGACATCTTCCAGCTCCGTGTAGTCCTCATCCTCTACCGGATGATCTGCACCATCTAGGTGGTAGCTCGCACCAACTCTATATCCATGAGTGCTGACTCTCCGGGGTTGGTGAAGCAAAGAGGTGTCCAACAGGGTCTCCCATACAAGGCCTCGAATGTTTCCATACCAATGGTGGAGTGGTAGCTATTGTGGTATGAAAACTCCACCAGTGGTAGGTGGTCCTCCCAACTGTGACCAAAGTCCAATACACAAGCCCGCAACATTTCCTCTATAACCTGAATGGTCTTCTCCATCTTACAATTTGTATGGGGATGAAACATTGTGCTCAAGCATATCTGAGTCCCAGAAGCCTCCTGCAATCTCTTCCACAACCGAGATGTGAAACGGGCATCTCTATTCAAGACTATTGTCGAGGGGACTCCATGAATCTGAATAATATCTTGCACATAGAGGCTTCCCATGATCTCTACGGTACTCTGCTCCCTGATAGCTTGGATGTGGGCTGACTTGCTGAGTCGGTCAACAATCACCCAGATGAAATCATGGCCCTGAGATGTCAATGGTGAGCCTGTCACATTTTCCATCAATATTCCATACAACTTACACTCTGGATCTTCTAGGGGGTGAGATAATAATTCCAGAACCTGGTACTCGGACTTCACCTACTGGAATGTAAGTTATCGAGAAAACGAACTCTGCTACTGCCTTCTTCAAGACAGACAACCATAACTGATGTCGATGGTCCTAGTACAGCTTTTCCACTCTAATATGTACCGCAAAAGTTCATGTATGAAACTCTCTCAGGACCTCCTCCTACAACCCCACTAGTACAAAAATGTGTCCTCTGAAAATAACTATGTTCTCCCCACCTTGCAAATATCCATCATGAGCATGTCCGGTGGATATTTGAGCACATAAGGCCACATAGTCGACATCTCCTATTTGCAGCTTTCTAACCCGATGAAAGAGTGGAAGGGAGAAAACCATCAACTATAGGTATTATGTATCCTCTCCATCCACGAAGGATAACTACACACATGGGTATCTTATCTGTCACCTCACTCAACAGTTGATAGCTCTTCCTTCTACTAAGAGAACTTTCCACCTAGTTCCCCTTCCCAGGAGTATAGATGACCTCAAAATCATAATCCTGGAAGAACTCTATCCAACGACTCTACCTTAGATTCATATCCTACTATGAGGAGATGTACTTGAGGCTCTTTTTTTAGAGTAGATGATTAACTGATCACCCATATGGAAATGTCGCCACATCTTCATTGTGAATACTACTGCTTACAACTTGAGATCATGGGTTGCATAGTTCTGCTCATGTGGACAAATCTGGCGCGAACCATAAGAAATCCTGACTTCATGTGTATCAGGACATAGCCATGCCCGGTACCGGATGCGTAACAAAAAACTATGATCCTGACACATCGTCCAGCAATATCAAGACTGGGGCGCTTGTAAAACTTTGTCTCAACCGCTCGAAAGCCTACTGGAACTTCTATGTCCACACAAAGGGGTTCCCCTTACTGGTCAAGGTTTTCATTGGTGATGATATCTAGGAGAAGTTTGGATTTAATTTATTTTTATTTATTTTTTAGGATTCTCAAAAAAAATGTCAATGTTTATACAATTAATTCAATTATTCAATCATATTTTACATAATTTTATTACCGTGTTTTAATATTTCTAAACTGTTTTCAATTTGTATGATTAATTCTCCTTCATTTTTAATTAATTAGTTGTAATATTATTAAAATGATAAAAATATATGTAATTAATTTATTTTAATTAATATTTTAATATTGTCATTAACATTTAGTTCATGTTCACAATTCATGTAATTCTTCTTAAAATTAATTTTTTTACATATTTTATATGTTTTAATATTTCATCTGTATATTCATCTTCATTTTAATATATATATTTATTTGTTGTTTATTTAAATAATATATATAATTAATATAGCTAATACATTTTTTAATATTTTTATAAGTCTATTGATTTTTAATAATTCAATTTCATTCATTTACTAAAAACATACATTTAAGATTATACATTTTTTAATAAAGATAAATATATTGTTATTTTTATATATATAATTCATTCTTAAAATATTTTCATTTAATATATTTTTTAATTTCTTGTAAATAGGTTTTAACAGCTCTAAAATGAAATGTGCTCATAAAACCAATATATATCAGTGATATAATATTAGTGATTTAAAATATAGGTTTTATCTATTATAATTTTTGTGATAATAACGATAGGATTAGTGAGTGAATATTTTACCATTAATAAAATTTATATTTTTAGTAGTTATTAATTTCACACTGATAAAAATAAAATTTACTAGAACGTTATTGAATGAAATGATAAAAAATTCTTGGTCGTATAAATGAAACACTAAGGGAACTTGTTTCTTTTCACCATTCAAGATATATGGTAGAAATCAACCCCTTTCACCACTCCACCACAAAAATCATGGATGAATCAATCCTCTCAAATCCAATGATACATGGGTTAATCTAATTCATCTTCTTCTACATTTTACATGCATTCCAGAAAAATTTTGTCTTAGTGAGATGTTTAGAATTTGAAATTCCATACTCAATGATTAATATTGGGTTTATAAATTTAATTTCTTATGCAACGATTTTGTGAAATGATTTACTCTTTTGTGTGTATTGTTGATTTTTCTCATAAGCATTCCTAGATAAATCACATGCGTAGTACAATAAGTTCCAATAAATAACACCGACTCAACCAAAATATATTTATATTTCAATACAAAATGCATTAATGTACAATTAATAAATTCATTTTTCGTTATAATTTGTAGAAATGGAGAATTCCAAATTGTGATTCCATACTTACTTTTTTCAATCCAAAGGGCATTATAATAATAATATTCTACCGATGCAACATCAAAAAACATTTTTCAGTCTCCTTCAGGATAAATATCAATGGTACTCTCTCTCCATTATTCAACCATACCAGGTTTTCAAATACAGGGGATGACATTTTCCTTTTTAATGTGTCTTGATGGCTTTGGTTTCTTCAAATTTAATTTTTCTCCAAGCTAACAAAAACATATTTCATGTGAAAATAGTTTACATATTATATCCACTTATCTCTCATATCTTATTTTACATTGGTAGATTTTTTTGTTCAAGGGATACACTTTAATAATATATATATATTTTACATCTTACCCAATAATAATAGAAATCATACATTTAATCAGTTAATTATTCCAAATCAAAAACTTCTATCACATCTGGTGAGGATAATTTTAGAAAAGAAGATATTTTCTATACCTATGGTATTCAGGTTGTTGATAAAAATAATAAATATTTTTGGATCTATGTGATTCATGGTCAAACTAAAAGAGTGGTTGTCTCGAGCATCATGTACAAGTATAAGAAAAACAGGGATGAAATCTGAAGAGGGTCCCTAAATTAGGGAAGGAATAACTTATATATGATTTTTAACATTTTTTCAAAAAATTAATAAGTATTTATTTAAGATACCTAACTCTATGATTCATAAAATTCACTCTCACATTTCTAGGTTATGATGGGGTATGAACAATGTAATAATGTTTTTTTGTTGTATTCGGATAATCAATTCATCCCTAAATATTGTGGTGTTATGGGTTATCAATACACGCACTAGACCAAAATTTATCTTTTATAAATGCATGGATCAAACCAGATTCATATCCCTAGATCCTCATGTACTCATATCATTGAATCCAAATATTACACACATATGTGTAGCCTTTATCCCTCGCCGTAGAATTTTTTTTCTGGAGATTCCTCTGAGGATCACATGTTCTTATTCGAATGGGACTCTTTTGGAGGACTGAAGACAATGACATGGTCATGATCTGGTGGGTCCCATGTCTTGTTTATATGTTCTTTATTATGGAATCATCATAGGAATTTTCTTACATGGAGGAATACACTGTTTTCCCCCATTTTATTGATGGTAATAACATATGGTGTTTTTATAAACCGAATGTATGGTCTAAGGAAATAGATTAAAGGATTATTCTATGTATTCCATGAACAATTGATAAATACTAGGACAATAATTTCTAAAATAATGAATGTATGTGATATCATGTGGTAAATTATACATATACATTGGCCCAATGAATATAGATAACAGAAAATGAAGAATTCATGAAATGTTGAGGGCTCCCAATGGTCATGTCGAAGGAGTGAACATTATTTTTGAATGATTTCATAGGAATACTTATTTTCAAGTAGAACCAAATGGGAAAAAATAATAAAGATTATAATTTTAGACCCTACATCATTATTGATGATGAAAATATTATTCATGAAGTGATCTAACATCATCGGTCCAAGAAACATCTGATATTAATAAAAACGTAATGTGGATAGGATTATTGAGATGGAGAAGGGTTTTCTGCCCTTATTCTAAATGTGGACTTATTTCATTCAAAAATAAGTATACTCCTTATTTACAAAGTCATGGATTACATGAGTGAAAATATATGTCCTAGACTTTACCAATATTTCAAAAATGTATTTTTTTGGATAAAGAAGGATGAATATCAGAAGGAGATTCATAAGTGTAATGAGGATCACCATGATAAACCCTTCATATATTATCACATTATTATGTGGAACTACCCAAAATACAATGGTTTTATGATAAATGTGGATGCAACTATCATTAGAAGAGGTTCTATTGTAATGGGATTTGTGTTACTTGATTATTTGGTTTTCATTATGAGAACTTAAAATACTTATATCCATTTTATGGGATCCAATAGTGGATGAAGCCCACACATTATTCAATGGATTAAATTTCTCCATTGAAAGTGGATTGAAAAATTTCTTGATTCAATCAATGTGCACTGTCATTATTAATTGGTTTAATTCATCATAGTGGGATCTCTAATACATCAGTTTGCTGGTTAGGATGATTCGATCCATTTTAAAAATTGTTATAAATTGGACAATTACCAACATTAATGGTCTTGAAAATAGTGTTGGAATCAGTTATAGCTATAAAAAGGATTTATACAAACCATTGGCATATCATCAATAACATTACAATATACAAATGATTTGGATAAAAACCTATGTATAGATTACATTTAAGAAACCCATACTAATGGTTTTTGTAAAAACATTAATAATGGTCACAAAATTTATAATACATATATCATTTGATTGGAAAACCATGGTTATTTCTCAATACCAATTGATTTACATATAGTATGTATTGGTTATACTAATTTTAATTAATTTTCTAATCAGATAACTTTGAATAAGTACAAAATACTTATAAATATTCATACACATAATTTTGCATCTTATATTTCCAAAGAACATAGTTTCTTACTGGTTAGGTTTCTAATATATAAATCAGTGATTCGGGGATCAAAACCATCAATGGATTTTTTGAATTAACAATATCAATGGCTTTTCAGAATGTTTGTATAGTTATTTCATGTTACATATACCATTTTATTGTAATATACTGGTACATCACAACAATTACAATGGTTTCCCAAAACCATTTATATTGTTATATACTGTGGATAGAAAATCCAATGGTTCCCAAACCATAGGTATTTCATATACCAATATTTTTTAGGATATACAATCAATTCCTAACCATTGGTATGTGATTTTTTATAATAGTTAATCCTATTAATTTTTATGAATTCCAATTATGGGATTATAATAACCTAAATTCCTTTCCCTCATGGGATGGGGTATTTTTGTTTTCACTCATCGAAGTTTCTTCCCCCTGCTAACCATATTTTGGATTTCATCAACTATCTTCCCATCCTCATCTCAAAAAATAGTGGATCTTTATTTTTATTGTGTTCTTTATCTTGTCCCCACTAAATTAAATCTTTTTATTAAAGTATTTTTAGGTCAGCATTTTACCATTTTTAGATAATATTATTGGTTCTACCCATAAAGAAAAACTCAATATTTTATTCATTAGAAACAATAAATTTCATTTGTCTCAATAAATTTTTGGTTCTCAAGGCTTTATGAATGGACCTTTTCAATGTTTTAAACATATGAAAAAAGATGAACTTTAGCTATTATGTATCAAATCATTTAAACAACCGTAGGTTTTCCATGTAACAAGTGATGAAATGTATGAATATCAACAACTCCATATTTCTTTTCTCCAACATAATTTTTTTAGAAACCATCAATGCTCTCATATCATATCTATAGACAAAAAGTTATTTACATTCTTTGTAACATTATAGTTATCAAACATTCCATTTTTTAATTACTTCCAACTATACAAAGAAATATCAATTAACATAATTTATCTCTTATTATCATATTAAAATTGTTTTATGGCCCATAAATAATTACATTAGAATAACATTTCTTGTTTATAAGTACTTACTCTGTATGTATTTATATATTTTATTAAATATTATTTTTACTAAATCATTTATGATTCATATCGATAAAAAATCGATGGATGATAATCATCTGAAAAATGAGTATGAGGATGGGGTTCATCAAATTTTTGAAAGTTCATTTAGATAACAATTCTCAAATACTTTTTTTTGTTTTCAATGTTATTATTCATGACATATTATTCAAGAGGTGTTGGAAGAACACTTTATCAATCATGGAATAGATCAATTTTATAAATGTGATTGTGAACAATGTTAAATACTAAAAATAATTAGTCACAAGTATAACATTGGGTTTTATGGATAATAAGATATGATTAGAAGTGTGAAAAATGATAATGACTATATTGAAGATATGGTTATAGGTGTGATGTAGAGAATATCATAATGAGGAAAAGAAGATTAAAATTTAATATTAACATCACAATGACCCATAACTGTTTTAGAATATATTTTGTTGTGAAAAGACACAAATGTATATAGGTTGTTATGAATATACATCATTTTAAACCATATTGAAGAATTATAATGTAAAAGTTATCAAGGTATTGATGGACACCATTATTACTGAACTACATTCTCTATTGAATGATATGATCTCCAAATATAATTATCATCCACTACAAACATATTGAACTGAGTGAATTCTAAATTTCATGGGTATGACCTATGAATGAATACATTCTCATATACCGGATTTTATATTAATTTTAATATTTCTATGAATCACTAAAAAATTTCACAAAGTATGGTGCAATTCGAGAAAAGAATGATGAATCAATTCCATTTAAATTTTTATGGTACCTTATAAAAATCCAAGGATTAGAAAACTCTATAGAAGTGAGGATACTATAATCATATTGGCTTGGAATGTAGATAAAATATATAAATAGATGGAAAAATCATCTTGAAGACTAAATTTGGTGTAAAAAATTGATCACAAGTATCCTAAATTTATAAAAGAGATAAGAGACTGTCATATCATACTATGTACTGAAGGAGTGAATCATTTTTTTTCAATGATATTCTCATAAAACATGGATAGTTTTGTTATAACATTATGACACTACACCATGGTTATGCTTGAAGAAAAAATAAAATATGATTTATGTAACACCCCAGGTAAATAAATAATATGACATTTTTATATTTATCCATATTTTTGAATAAAATATTAATATTACTTTAAAGGGGATTCTATGCTCGATGGCGTACCCAATACGCAACAACGAGTTTCTTGGGAATCTTACGTTGCACTCTTATAATAAAATAATATTATTTTAAATGGTAGTTAACGCCTAGCCGTTGTAATGACGGTAATGAATAGAACTAACTACTAAATTATTATATATGTTTTTCAAATATTTTTACTCTTTACAATAAATGTTAGAGGATTAAAAATGCGAATGAATCCAATTTTAAGAGTAAACATTCTAATATTCATTAAAAGGTCGATTAACCGCCTTTTGATGGAGAACCTCTTTTAAATCCACTTTTTGACAATTCTATGTGTTATATTTGACCAAACTAAATTCTTCTTTAGAATCAGGACATCAAAATTTACTTTGTGTAAATTTTTGGTATTTTTCCAAAAAAGTTCAATTTTTAATAAATAGTGACAAATGTTGTATTTTAATTAAAAATCTCTTTTTAATCTAATTTAATTATATTATTAGATTATCTTTTAAATTGTTTGTAAATTTAAATTAGAATATATTTTTACCATTTAATCAAATATTGGTCATTGAAATTAATTTCACTTTGAAATTGGACTTAAACTAGTGTCAATCTTTTGATATATATTGTTTCATAAAAACACGCTATTTGTTCTGACAGCATGAATTAATTATTAAATTAATTAATGAAACTTATATGTTATGAATTTTGTAAAATAGAAATCATATTTGAATTCGTAATATCAAATATTTCTTCTGGTTAAATTTTTGTAATTTTCTGAAAAACTTTAATTTTTGATGAATAGTGAAACCACTAAGTGGTACTTATAAAAACCGATTTTCCGTTTAAATGAAATATTTCCACCTTGGTGTTTTGAACGTCAAAAATCCGACATACATGGTTTTCATTATGAAGTAATAATTGGTTCAATGGGGTTAAAATATTTTTTTGGTGATTACTAAATTATTAAGTTTTAATCGCGATTAGAGGTAATTAGTGTAGTTTAAGGTAAAAATAATGTTTTAATAAAATTAAATGACCTAGACACATTTCCTACCCTAATTGGATGAGTCATGTCCGACCAAGAAAATCCATGGTTCACCTTGGCGACCCCATTGAGCCACTTTGGTTGGAAAATGAAATAAATACCTTTTTATTTAATGTTAATATTAAAATGACACAAACATGAGTAGTTTTACTAAAAAAAAATTTAAGTGGGATTATAAAAGTCAGATTTTTTACTATAAATAGTCATTGGAAATATAAAAATATTTCCTACATCATAGTATTTTTTTAAAATTTTTAGACATTAAATAAATTAAATTATTTTTGACATCATGATGATGCAGTGATGACCTCATTATTTAACGATTTAAATAAAAAAGGATGATAATGTAAAATCTTAGACCTAAACTTGACCAAACTCTATTGGATGGGTGGATTTTGAACCCTTATCACCTTATCCTTGAAAAAAATAAATATGGGACCACAGATATCTGAAACTCATTCTAAAATAAAGTAACATTTCTTTACTTCCCAAGAGTGCCCCTCCTCTCCTCTTATAAAAGGCCCCCACCTCTACCACCTTACACACACCTCCCAAGACTTTGGATCGGCCAAAACTACTCATTTTGACTCTCCACATCCCTCTTTAACTCTTATAATCCTCAATTTGGGTAGAATTATTACCAAGGAATCCTTTGAGCTCAAATGAAAGGGAGTTTCTCGATTTTAAGGCAATGTCTTCACATGAGTCCTTTTGTATTATTTTTCTTATCCAACCCCCTAAACTTTTTTATTCACATATTTTGTAACAAATAAAGTATCATAAATATACTAGTATTTTTTTATATGAATAATTCGAGCTACACTTACACACACCTACATCTAATTGTTAAAGAACATAATGTTTCTGTGGATGGGGAATTTTTGCCTCACGAAACTATGATTGTTCAACACTCATATAAAACCTTCAAATGTGGCCATTAAGTTGTCAATATATTTATATATGATATATAATATTTTTATGTTTTACTTAAGCTTCTGTATTTTTCTTTTGTGGCATTCATTTATGGTGTCCATTGTGGGTAAACACGATAATTTCATTTTAGGAAGTGCGGACTACCGCCCCCTCAAAGTGATTTGATTCGTTAATTCCATATGTGGGATGTATAAAGGATGTATTTAAAGTTATTATATATTATGTAAGTTACATATAAATTATGAATATAATTCTGGAATTAAAATATACATACCTCTCTTTTAGTTTTAATTCCATTAATTTGACATTGAAATGAAATGAGCGTTCATGCGTACGTACGGCTTACCGTCCCCATGAACGGTGCATTTCATTTCTTACCTCTAAATGATTATGTAATATTATAAATACATGTATATTATGGATATATATGATATATATGATATCCAAATCATGAATATCATTCGGGATATAATGGGCCTTTGACCACATGAATAACTTGTAATTGTAAGAAGTCCACTTTCGACTTAAGAACCAAATATCGACAAAACAAACATTATTAATTTAAATGATTACATAATGTTAATAACATGGAATTAAGTGATATAAAAGAAATAATGAACTTGAAAAAGGTTCTTAATAAAGTAGAAATTATCTAAAGTTTTTTATTCAGAACGTTAAAGAATGATCGAGTCAAGTCGGACCCGAGATAAGGTATCCTACTCCTCCCTTTATTTTTAAGTACACTCTTTTATGTCATTCCTTTTAAGCTCATAATTATTGTGATTGGGATGTTTCTTATATTCCTATTACATTAATTTTTATTTTCATATGACGAGAGTCCCTATTCTCTCTCATCAATCCATTTTGGATGTTTTGAGTGGCGTCGTTAGGCTGCCGAATTTTCGTAAGAGATCTAACCTCTTTCTTTCTTTTTATGTACTCTCCTTTATGTCACTTCTTTTAAGATCCTCTTTGTTATTATGGGGGATGTTATTTTATATTCCTCTTTCTGTAATCTTTATTTTAATATGATGAGAGAGCCTATTTTTGCTCATCAATCCATTTTTGGAAGTTTTATGTGGCGTCATTAGGCTGCTGAGTTTTCGTAAGGGATTTTTTCATCTAACTTTTATTCCCATGATATTTATGCTACATTTTCCACAATTTACTTTTAGTGGTGTATGTACTGCCCATTATTTTACTCATTGTGCAATATAATTTCATTTATTATCATTTAAATCAATGTTGTATTGTCCTTCTTTCACGGGGTATATGTTTCGAAAGATACCCATGTCGGTAAGGGAACTTTTCACCCTCCTATATTTAATTGACTTATTTTGTTATGTCTTTTAATTCACATAAAATTATGTTGGGATATGTTCTTCTATATCTTTAGTGATTTCAATTTTATGTCCATGTGATGAGATACACTTTTTATCTCTCATCAACTCATTTTCTGAATTTTGTAGTAAAGTCGTTAGGCTGTCAAATTTTTTCAAGGGAACTTCTTAATTCAATTTTGATTCATTGGGACAACCATGTACTCCTTGAATATGTCTTTATATGAATATTTGTGAATAAACTCTCAATATTTTACATTTAATATCCACTTTTATTTGATTTATTAGATTGTCACACATAATTATGTAATTGATTTATCCTTAATCCAAGGATACCGCCTTTGTATGGGACTTCGTCTCAATCACCTTTCATTGAGGAATATTTTGTTTTATACACAACCTTATTTTATATGGTGTATAAACCCCTTTGACTTTTACATTTATCAGAAAGGAATATTTTTTTATACAAAGTGTTTTACGAAACGACAAAAGGGAATATTTTTGTCGTACACATGCGGCGACAACGACTTCTACGCCACCGCAACCATTATTTGAGTTTCAGCTTCCTCTACAATCCATACATTTTTTTAAAATAATAATAAATAAATACCATGTTTTACTTTTCCTTTATTTTGTTATTAAAAATGGTTTTCATAATCTTTTTATATAAATGTGTTGTATTAATATCTTGTGATTGAAAAGTGGAAATGTTATGTTTCCTTTATGCATGTTTTATGTGATGCGATTATGTTATGGTTCAAGGGCATTATTATGAAGACGAGTGGTTCCGTAATAAACTAAGGGCAGGTGAGCCCGATATAGCACTCCAATGCAATGGGTAACGCGAAGGGGTTAAACGTTAAGGTTTATTCGAAGAGATTTAGGGAATATACTGTGATGGGTACTCCAATCTTAACCAAGAGGGTTACTCCCTACGTAAGAATGTTATGAATCCCTCAAGTTACCTTTATGTATTTTGATTTCTATGATTTGTTCATGATTTTATGAGGTATGTTAAAGTGATTATGTTTTATGGGTAAAGTATTATTTCATTTTTATGTATACATGTACTCATGTTTCCTTTCCATATTTTTATATCCCTTACTGAGCTTTTTATGCTCATCCCTTGTTTTTGAAATGTTTTTTATAGGACAAGGGAAGGGTACATGATATGATGATAGTGTCAAGGAAGTGCCAAGAAAGAATCCATTTTTTATTTTAAATATGTTTCCGTTGATGGGAAAAATGAATACTATATTTTATGTAACCACTTTGTTTAAATGTGGAATGTAATGCAAGTTTTATGATCTAATTCTCTAATACTGTAAACCTGAAAAGATCCTCAATATGTAATCTTGTAATAACTCACGATTATGTAAGGATTAAAGCTAGGGCCTTATAGTTGGTATCCGAGGTTGGTTAAGATAATGTTAGAGGTTAGGGTATTCTCTAAACACAAGTGACATTACCATAATGGTTAGGATTTCATAAAGACTCCTAGTTTTAGATAAAGTGATTGAGTAATTATATTTTAGTGTTTACCTTCCTCATTAGCACATGATGGTTTTGTGGATATACTCACACTGACATTTCTGTTTTTAGTGAATGGATGGATCTAGCAGGCACCAAATAGACAACAGGTTTGAAGGAAACTATGGTGGTTATGTGATTATGATACTAGATAAAATGGGGGATTCAATGAGGAAACTCGTGGTGGTTCTAAACCAACTATCAAGGAGTCATGATCAACCACTTGAAATTTGGTATGATCTATAATGAATAATGTACGATATGACCAATCGATGTGGAAGTCCAAGTAATAAATATAAAGGTAACCATTAGAGTTTATATGATCCTTACTTTTGAGGTAATTATGGGTTATTATATGTTATGATGGAAAATGAAAGGCATGAGATAAACATGAGGTTAAAATATGTTATGATTATTTTTGAAGATTTTATCTCATTTTGGGGAATGTTTTAAGAATTATATAGTTTTGGAAAAAGGACAACACGCAGACCGTGTGACAACTCATCGCGTCGGACAAAGCTGCTGGAATCGAACCCACAACCAAAGTGCGATTGGTATTTATCGCCTACCACTGGACTACGTGAAGTCCCTAGTAAGTTTGACTAATTATTTTTAGTTATATGATTGTAGTAATAATGATTTTCTTTATTTTGGGTCATCTATGGATATTATTAACATATCATTGAGGATATGTGATTAGGTTAATTACTTTTCAATATCATAATTTAAGAGCAACTGATGTTATTTGGAGATAAAAGTTAATTTGTACCATGGAAGACTATGTGACTAAATCCTTAAAATATTTGGGTTTCAATCATAGTTTGGTTTACTATGAAGAATTTTATGGACACATTTTTTATCGAATGGTCTTCGTTGAACTTTGGGTTTTGTTGGACAAATTTTGGAGATTAAGAATATATTTTCTTTTTATAAAGGGTTTTCCTTTTCTAGATTATCTGATCTTGTACTAACCATTTCGGTTTTGTTTTTGGTTAATGTTTAAAGACATGGGAAGTATATAGATCCCTTTTGTGGATTAGGTGATTCTCTAGAAGTTGATTATATTGAACAATTCTTCCTAAATACTCATCTTTTCGAGATAATAGGAGTTTGTGTAAGAAATCTAATAAAAGTTTAAAGTCAACATGATAAGTAATTATGTTTCCTTAAGAATAAATTCCTCAATAAAAAAACTAAAAATGTTGTCTATTAACTTTTCCTAATGGGGAATCGAATACCGTTTAACCCATCACAAGTTTGTGATTTTCTTGTGGTTAAATTTTTCCTAAACATGTTTTCTATCACTCTCCATCAGAACATGACCCTATGTTTTCTCCTCCATGTCCATGTTTTCCTTCATGGAATCCTAGTATGGGTTAACTCAGGTGACCATTGTAATTCTCTTTCGTTATTTTAATGTGGTAGTTTTTCTGACTCTAGTTCCGATGTTGGATTTTCAATGAAGTTTCGAAGCCCAATTTTAAAAATTGCGAGGACGCAATTCCCAAAATGGCGGAAGGATGAAACACCCCAGGTAAATAAAGAATATGAAATTTTTATATTTATCTATATTTGTGAATAAAATATTAATATTACTTTAAATGTGATTCTATGCTCGATGGCATACCCAATATGCAACAACGAGTTTCTTTGGAATCTTACGTTGCACTCTAATAATAAAATAATATTATTTTAAATGGTAGTTAATGCCTACCCATTGTTATGGAGGGAATGAACAGAACTAACTAAAAAATTATTATATATGTTTGTCAAATATTTTTACTCCTTACAATAAATGTTAGAGGATTAAAAATGCGAATGAATCCAATTTTAAGCGTAAACATTCTAATATTCATTAAAAGGTCGATTAACCACATTTTGATGGCGAACCACTTTTAAATCCACTTTTTTAAAATTATATGTGTTATATTTGACAAAATAAAATTCTTCTTTAGAATCGGGACGTCAAAATTTACTTTGTGTTAATTTTAGGTATTTTTCTGAAAAAGTTCAATTTTTAATAAATAGTGAAAAATGATGTATTTTAATTCAAAACCACTTTTTAATCTAATTTATTTATATGATTATATTATCTTCTGGATTGGTTTTAAAGTGAAATTAGAATATATTTTTACCATTTAATCAAATATTGGTCATTGGAATTAATTTCACATTGAAATTTGACTTAAACTAGTGTCAATCTTTTGATATATATTGTTTCATAAAAACACGCTATTTGTTCTGACAGCAGGAATTAATTATTAAATTAATTAATGAAACATATATGTTATGAATTTTTTAAAATAGACATCATATTTGAATTCGGAATATCAAATATTTCTTAGGGTTAATTTTTTGTAATTTTCTGAAAAACTTTAATTTTTGACGAATAGTGAAACCACTAAGTGGTACTTATAAAAACTGATTTTCTGTTTAAATGAAATTTTGCCACCTTGGTGTTTTGAACGTCAAAAATCCGACATAAATGGTTGTCATTATGAAGTAATAATTTGTTCAATGGGGTTAAAATATTTTTTTTGGTGATTACTAACTTATTAAATTTTAATCGCGATTAGAGGTATTAGTGTAGTTTAAGGTAAAAATAATGTTTTAATAGTATTAAATGACCTAGACACATTTCCTACCCTAATTGGATGAGTCATGGCCGACCAAGAAAATCCATGGTTCATCTTGGGGACCCCATTTAGCCACTTTGGTTGGAAAATGAAATAAATACCTTTTTATTTAATGTTAATATTAAAATGAAACAAACATGAGTAGTTTTACTAAAAAAAAATTAAGTGGGATTATACAAGTCATATTTTTTACTATAAATAGTAATTGGAAATATAAAAATATTTCCTACATCATAGTATTTTTTTTAAATTTTTAGACATTAAATAAATTAAATTATTTTTTACATCATGATGATGCAGTGATGACCTCATTATTTAACGATTTAAATAAAATAGGATGATAATGTAAAATCATAGACCTAAACCTGTCCAAACCCTATTGGATGGGTGGATTTCGAACCCTTATCACCTTATCCTTGAAAAAAATAAATGTGGGACCACATATATCTGAAACGCATTCTAAAATAAAGTATCATTTCTTTACTTCCCAAGAGTGCCCCTCCTCTCCTCTTATAAAAGGCCCCCACCTCTACCACTTTACTCACACCTCCCAAGACTTTGGATCGGCCAAACCTACTCATTTTGACTCTCCACATCCCTATTTAACTCTTATAAGCCTCAATTTGGGTAGAAGGCTTCCCAAGGAAGCCTCTGAGCTCAAACGAAAGGGAGTTTCTCTATTTTAAGGCAATGTCTTCACTTGAGTCCTTTTGTATTATTTTTCTTATCCAACCCCCTATACTTTTTTATTCACATATTTTGTAACAAATAAAGTATCTTAAATATACTAGTATGTTTTTATATGAATAATTCGAGCTACACTTACACACACCTACATCTAATTGTTAAAGAACATACTGTTTCTGTGGATGGGGAATTTTTGCCTCAGGAAACTATGACTGTTCAACACTCATATAAAACCTTCAAAGGTGGCCATTAAGTTGTCACTATATTTATATATGATATATAATATTTTTATGTTTTACTTAAGCTTCTGTATTTTTCTTTTGTGTCATACATTTATGGTTTCCATTGTGGGTAAACACGATAATTTCATTTTAGGAAGTGCGGACTACCGCCCCCTCAAAGTGATTTGATTCGTTAATTCCATATGTGGGATGTATAAAGGATGTATTTAAAGTTATTATAAATTATGTACGTTACATATAAATTATGAATATAAATCTGGAATTAAAATATACATACCTCTCATTTAGTTTTAATTCCATTAATATGACATTGAAATGAAAGGAGCATTCATGCGTACGTACGGCTTACCATCCCCATTAACGGTGCATTTCATTTCTTACCTCTAAATGATTATGTAATGTTATAAATACTTGTATATTATGGATATATATGATATATATGATATCCAAATCATGAATATCATTCTGGTTATAATGGGCCTTTGACCACATGAATAACTTGTAATTGTAAGAAGTCCACTTTCGACTTAAGAACCAAATATCGAAAAAACAAACATTATTAATTTAAATGATTACATAATGTTTATAACATGGAATTAAGTGATATAAAAGAAATAATGAACTTGATAATGGTTCTTAATCAAGTAGAAATTATCTCAAGTTTTTTATTCGGGACGTTAAAGAATGATCGAGTCAAGTCGGACCCGAGGTAAGGTATCCTACTCCTCCCTTTCTTTTTAAGTACACTCTTTTATGTCATTCCTTTTAAGCTCATCATTATTGTGATTGGGATTTTTTTTATATTACTCTTACAGTAATTTTTATTTTCATATGATGAGAGTCCCTATTCTCTCTCATCAATCCATTTTGGATGTTTTGAGTGGCGTCGTTAGGCTGCCGAATTTTCGTAAGCGATCTAACCTATTTCTTTCTTTTTATGTACTCTCCTTTATGTCACTTATTTTAGTCTCATCTTTGTTATTATGGGGGATGTTATTTTATATTCCTCTTGCTGTAATTTTTATTGTAATATGATGAGAGATCCTATTTGTTCTCATCAATCCATTTTTAGAAGTTTTATGTGGCGTCATTAGGCTGCTGAGTTTTTGTAAGTGATTTTTTCATCTAACTTTTGATCCCATGAGATTTATGCTACATTTTCCACAATTTACTTTTAGTGGTGTATGTACTGCCCATTATTTTACACATTGTGTAATATAATTTCATTTATGAGCATTTAAATCAATGTTGTATTGTCCTTCTTTCACGGGGTGTATGTTTCGAAAGATACCCATGTCGGTAAGGGAACTTTTCACCCTCCTATTTTTAATAGACTTATTTTGTTATGTCTTTTAATTCACATAACATTATGTTGGGATATGTTCTTCTGTATTTTTAGTGATTTCAATTTTATGTCCAAGTGATGAGATACACTTTTTATCTCTCATCAACTCATTTTCTGAATTTTGAAGTGAAGCCGTTAGGCTGTCAAATTTTTTCAAGGGAACTTCTTAATTCAATTTTGATTCATTGGGACAACCTTGTACTCCTTGAATATGTCTTTCTATGAATATGTTTGAATAACCTCTCATTATTTTACATTTAATATCCACTTTTATTTGGTTTATTAGATTGTCACACATAATTATGTAATTGATTTATCCTTAATCCAAGGATACCGCCTTTGTATGGGACTTCGTCTCAATCACCTTCCATTGAGGCATATTTTGTTTTATACACAACCTTCTTTTATATGGTGTATAAAACCCTTTGAATTTTACATTTATCAGAAAGGAATCGTTTTTTATACAAAGCGTTTTACGAAACGACAAAAGGGAATATTTTTGTCGTACACATGTGGCGACAACGACTTCTACGCCACCGTGACCATTATTTGAGTTTCAGCTTCCTCTACAATCCATACCTTTTTTTAAAATAATAATAAATAAATTCCATGTTTTAATTTTCCTTTATTTTGTTATTAAAAATGGTTTTCATAATCTTTTTATATAAATGTGTTGTATTAATATCTTGTGATTGAAAAGTGGAAATGTTATGTTTCCTTTATGCATGTTTTATGTGATACGATTATGTTATGGTTAATGGGCATTATTATGAAGACTGGTGGTTCCGTGATAAACTAAGGGCGGGTGAGCCCGATATAGCTCTCCAATGCATTGGGTAACGCGAAGGGGTTAAACGTTAAGGTTTATTAGAAGATATTTAGGGAATATACTGTGATGGGTAATCCAAACGTAACCAAGAGGGTTACTCTCTACGTAAGAATGTTATGAATCCCTCATGTTAACTTTATGTCTTTTTATTTCTATGATTTGTTCATGATTTTATGAGGTATGTTAAAGTGATTATGTTTTATGGGTAATGTATTATTTCATTATTATGTATACATGTACTCATGTTTCCATTCAATATTTTTATATCCCTTACTGATCTTTTTATGCTCATCCCATGTTTTTGAAATTTTTTTCATAGGACAAGGGAAGGGTACATGATATGATGATATTGTCAAGGAAGTGCCAAGAAGGAATCCATTTTTTATTTTAAATATGTTTCCGTTGATGGGAAAAATGAATACTATCTTTTATGTAACCACATTGTTTAAAAATGGAATGTAATGCATGTTTTATGATCTAATTCTCTAAAACTGTAAACCTGAAAAGATCCTCAATATATAATCTTGTAATAACTCACGATTATGTAAGGATTAAAGCTAGGTCCTTATAGTTGGTATCCGAGGTCGGTTAAGATAATGTTAGAGGTTAGGGTATTCTCTAAACACAAGTGACATTACCATAATGGTTAGGATTTCATAAAGACTCCTAGTTTTAGATAAAGTGATTGAGTAATTATATTTTAGTGTTTACCTTCCTCATTAGCACATGATGGTTTTGTGGATATACTCACACTAACATTTCTGTTTTTAGTGAATGGATGGATCTAGCAGGCACCAAAGAGACAACAGGTTTGAAGGAAACTATGGTGGTTATGTGATTATGATACTAGATAAAATGGGGGATTCAATGAGGAAACTCGTGGTGGTTCTAAACCAACTATCAAGGAGTCATGATCAACCACTTGAACTTTGGTATGATCTATAATGAATCATGTACGATATGACCAATCGATGTGGAAGTTCAAGTAATAAATATAAAGGTAATCATTAGAGTTTATATGATCCTTAATTTTGCGGTAATTATGGGTTATTATATGTTATGATGGAAAATTAAAGGAATGAGATAAACATGAGGTTAAAATATGTTATGATTATTTTTGAAGATTTTATCTCATATTGGGGAATGTTTTAAGAATTATATAGTTTTGGAAAAAGGACAACACGCAGACCGTGTGACAACTCATCGCGTCGGACAAAGCAGCTGGAATCGAACCCACAACCAAAGTGCGACTGGTATTTATCGCCTACCACTGGACAACGTGAAGTCCCTAGTTAGTTTGACTAATTATTTTTTGTTATATGATTTTAGTAATAATTATTATTTTTATTTTGGGTCATCTATGGATATTATTAACATATCATTGAGGATATGTGATTAGGATAATTACTTTTCAATATGAGAATTTAAGAGCAACTGATGTTATTTGGAGATAAAAGTTAATTTGTACCTTGGAAGACTATGTGACTAAATCCTTAAAATAATTGGGTTTCAATCATAGTTTGGTTTACTATGAAGAATTTCATGGACAAATTTTTTATCGAATGGTCTTCGTTGAACTTTGGGTTTTGTTGGACAAATTTTGGAGATTAAGAATATATTTTCTTTTTATAAAGGGTTATCCTTTTCTAGATTATCTGATCTTGTACTAACCATTTCAGTCTTGTTTTTGGTTAATGTTTAAAGACATGGGAAGTATATAGTTCTCTTTTGTGGATTAGGTGATTCTCTAGAAGTTGATTATATTGAACAATTCTTCCTAAATACCCATCTTTTCGAGATAATAGGAGTTTGTGTAATAAATCTAATAAAAGTTTAAAGTCAACATGATAAGTAATTATGTTTCCTTAAGAATAAATTCCTCAATAAAAAAAAACTAAAAATGTTGTCTATTAACTTTTCCTACTGGGGAATCGAATACTGTTTAACCCATCACAAGTTTGTGGTTTTCTTGTGGTTAACTTTTTCCTAAACATGTTTTCTATCACTCTCCATCAGCACACGACCCTATGTTTTCTCCTCCATGTCCATGTTTTCCTTCATGGAATCCTAGTATGGGTTAACTCAGGCGACCATTGTAATTCTCTTTCGTTATTTTAATGTGATAGTTTTTCTGACTCTAGTTCCGATGTTGGATTTTCAATGAAGTTTCGAAGCCCAATTTTAAAAATTGCGAGGATGCAATTCCCAAAATGGGGGAAGGATGTAACACCCCAGGTAAATAAATAATATGAAATTTTTATATTTATCCATATTTGTGAATAAAATATTAATATTACTTTAAATGGGATTCAATGCTCGATGGCATACCCAATATGCAACAACGAGTTTCTTTGGAATCTTACGTTGCACTCTAATAATAAAATAATATTATTTTAAATGGTAGTTAATGCCTAGCCATTGTTATGGAGGGAATGAACATAACTAACTAAAAATGATTATATATGTTTGTCAAATATTTTTACTCCTTACAATAAATGATAGTGGATTAAAAATGCGAATGAATCCAATTTTAAGCGTAAACATTCTAATATTCATTAAAAGGTCGATTAACCACCTTTTGATGGCGAACCACTTTTAAATACACTTTTTGAAAATTATATGTGTTATATTTGACAAAATAAAATTCTTCTTTAGAATCGGGACGTCAAAATTTACTTTGTGTAAATTTTAGGTATTTTTCTGAAAAAGTTCAATTTTTAATGAATAGTGAAAAATGTTGTATTTTAATTCAAAACCTCTTTTTAATATAATTTATTTATATGATTATATTTTCTTATGGATTGGTTTTAAAGATAAATTAGAATATATTTTTACCATTTAATCAAATATTGGTCATTGGAATTAATTTCACATTGATATTTGACTTAAACTACTGTCAATCTTTTGATATATAATGTTTCCTAAAAACACGCTATTTGTTCTGACAGCGGGAATTAATTATAAAATTAATTAATGAATATTATATGTTATGAATTTTTTAAAATATACATCATTCTTGAATTCAAAATATCAAATATAGCTTAGGGTGGGTTTTTGGTAATTTTCTAAAAACATTAATTTTTTATGATTAGTGAAACTACTAAGTGGTACTTATAAAAACTAATTTTCCGTTTAAATGAAATTTTTCCACCTTTTGGTTTTGAATTTCAAAAATCAGACATAGATGGTTTTCATTAAGAAGTAAAATGTGGTTCAATGGGATTAAAATATTTTTTCTGTGAATAGTAACTTATTATGTTTTAATCGCGATTAGAGATAATTAGTGTAGTTTAAGGTAAAAATAATGTTTTAATAATATTAAATGACCTAGACACATGTCCTACCCTCATTGTATGAGTCATGTCCGACCAATAAAATCCATTGGTCAACTTGGGGACCCCATGGAGCCACTTTGGTTGGAAAATGACATAAATACCTTTTTATTTAATGTTAAAAATAAAATGACACAAACGTGAGTTATTTTAATAAAACAAATTTTAAATGGGGTTATACAAGTCAAAATTTTGACTATAAATAGTAATTGGAAATCTAAAAAGATTTCCTACATCATAGTTTTTTTTATAATTTTTAGACATTAAATAAATTAAATTATTTACGACATCATGATGATGCAGCGATGACCTCATTATTTAACGATTTAAATAAAATTGGATGATAATGTAAAATCTAAGACATGAACATGTCAAAAACATATTGTATGGGTGTATTTAGAACCCTTATCACCTTATAATTGAAACAAATCAATGTGGGACCACTAAAATCCAAAAATCAGTCTAAAATAAAGTAGCATTTCTTTACTTTCAAAAAGTGCCCCTCCTCTCCTCTTATAAAAGGCCCCCACCTCTACCAACTTACCCACACCACTCAAGCCTTTGGATCGGCCAAACCCTGCTAATTTTGCCTCTACACATCCCTCTCTAACTAGTAGAAGCCTCACTTTTGGCAGAAGTCTTCCCAAGGAATCCTTTGAGCTCAAACCAAAGGGAGTTACCTGATTTTAAGGTAATGTCTTCACTTGAGTCCTTTTGTATTATTTTGCTTCTCCAACCCCCTAAACTCATTTTATTAATTTCGTTTGTAACAACTCCCGTATCTTAAATATAGTAGGATGTTTTATAAGATGCATTCGAGATACACTTACACACACCTATATCTAATTGTTAAAGAACATAATGTTTCTGTGGATGGTGAATTTCTGCCTCACGAAATGATGATTGTTCAACAATCATATAACACTCTCAAAGGTGGAAATTAAGATGTCACTATATTTATTTATGATATATAATATGTTTATGTTTTACTTAATCTTCTGTATTTTTCTTTTTTGGCATACCTTTATGGATTCCATTGTGGGTAAACACGATAATTTCATTTTAGGAAGTGCGGACTACCGCCCCCTCAATGTGATTTGATTTGTTAATGCCATATGTGGGATGTATAAAGGATGTATTTAAAGTTATTATATATGATTTATGTTACATATAAATTATTAATATAATTCTGGAATTAAAATATACATACCTATCATTTAGTTTTAATTCCATTAATATGACATAGAAATGAATGTAGCGTTCATGCGTACGTACGGCTTACCATCTCCACGAACGGTGCATTTCATTTCATACCTCTAAATGATTATGTAATATTATAAATACATGTATATTATGGATATATATGATATATATGATATCCAAATCCTGAATATCATTCTGGATATAATGAACCTTTGACCACACAAACAACATGTAATTTTAAGAAGTCCACTTTCGACTTAAGAACCAAATATCAACAAAACAAACATTTTTAACATAAATGATTACATAATGTTTATAACATAGAAATAAATGATATAAAAGGAATAATGATCTTTAAAAAGGTTTTTAAGCAAGTATAAATTAACTCATGTTTATTATTCAGGACGTTAAGGAACGATCGAGTCAAGTCGTACCCAAGGTAAGGGATCATACACCTCTCTTTCTTTTTAAGTACACTATTTTAAGTCAGTCTTTATAAGCCCATCATTCTTGTGATTGGGATGTTATTTTATATTAATCATAGTGTAATTTTTATGTTCATATGATGAGAGACTCTATTCCATCTCATCAATCCAGTTTGGAAGTTTTGAGTGGCACCCTTAGTCTGCCGAATTTTCGTAAGAGATCTAACCTTTCTCTTTATTTTTACGTACTCTCCATTATGTCACATATTTTAAGATACTTTTTGTTATTATGGGGGATGTTATTTTATATTCCTCTTTCTTTAAATGTTATTTTAATATGATGAGAGACCCTATTTGATCTCATCAATCCAATTTTAGAAGTTTTAAGTGGCATTGTTAGGCTGCTGAGTTTTCGTAAGGTATTTTTTCATCTCACTTTTATTACTATGAGATTTATGCTACATTTTCCACAATTTCCTTTGAGTGGTGTATGTACTGCCCATTATTTCACTAATTGTTTAATATAAGTTCATTTAGGAGTATTTACATCAATGTTGTATTGTCCTTCTTTTACGGGATGTATGTTTCGAAAGATACCCATGTCGGTAAGGGAACCTTTCACCCTTCTTTTTTTAAAAGACATCATTTGTTATGTATTTTAATTCACATAAAATTATGTTGAGATATGATCTTCTATATCCTTAGTGATTTAAATTTTATGTCCAAGTTATGAGATACCCTTTTTATCTCTCATCAACTCATTTTCTGAAATTTTTAGTGACGCTATTAGGCAGTCAAATTTTTGCAAGGGAACTTCTTAACCCAATTTTGATTCTTTTGAATAAGCTTTTACTCCTTGAATATGTCGTTATATGAATTTGTGTGAATAACCTATGATTTATTTACAATCAATATCCACTTATATTTGGTGTATTATTTTTTTACACATAATTATGTAATTGATTTATACTTAATCCAAGGATACCGTCTTTGTATGGGACTTCGTCTCAATCTCCTTTCATTGAGGGATATTTTGTTTTATACATAACCTTCTTTTATATGATGTATAAACCCCTTTTACTTTTACGTTTATCCGAAAGGAATCTTTTTTTTATACAAATCGTTTTACTAAACGACAAAAAGGAATGTTTTTGTCATACGTATGCGGCGACAACTACTTCTCCGCTGCCATGACCATTATTTGAGTTTTGGCTTCCTCTACAATACATACCTTTTTTTAAAAGAAAACAAATAAATACCATGTTTTACTTTTCCATTATTTTCGTATTTAAAATGGTTTTCATAATGTTTTTATATCATTGTGTTGTATTAATATCTTGTGATTGAAATATGGAAATGATATTTTTCCTTTATTCATGTTTTATGTGATACGATTATGTTATGGTTCTTTTGAATTATTATGAAGATGGGTGGTTCCGTGATAAATTAATGGCGGGTGAGCCCAATATAGCTCTCCAATGCATTTGGTAATGCGAAGGGGTTAAACGTTAAGGTTTCTCCGAAAGGATTTAGGGAATATGCTGTGATGGGTATTCCAAACGTAACCAAGAGGGTTACTCCCTACCTAAGAATGTTATGAATTCCTAAAGTTACCATTATGTCTTATGATTTCTAGGATTTGTTCATGATTTTATGAGGTATGTTAAATTTCTTATGTTTTATGGGTAGTGTATGATTTCATTCTTATGTATAGATGTACTCATGTTTCCTTTCCATATTTTTATATCCCATACAAAGCTTTTTATGCTCATCTCAGGTTTTTGAAATGTTATTCACAAGTCAAGGGAAGGGTATATGATATGATTATAATGTCAAGGAAGTGTCAAGAAAGAATCCATGTTTTATTTTAAATAAGTTTCAATTGATGGGAAAATGTCTATTATCTTTTATGTAACCACTTTGTTTAAATGTGGAATGTAATGAAATTTTTATGATCTAATTCTAAAAAACTCTAAACCTGAAAAAATCCTCAATTTGTAACATTGAAATAACTCAAGATTAGGTAAGGTTTATGGCTAGGGACATATAATGTATCTGCATATATAATGAAAACATGGTTAGTGGTGTTGATATTTATATAGATCCACTGATCTAAAATTTTAAATTAATGTGGTAATTAGTTGTTATGTTGTTGGATTATTATAGGAAATGAATATTTCATTTTTAAAGCTATGTTTAATGAGATGATAAATGATATTTATGCTTATTTTAAAATTTTATCATATTGTATTAGAGGAACTTTTTTTTTCCCATTTTTGAACAAGGTACAAACACAGTTAGGTTAAAAATTCATCAAATACTAGTTTTATAGAACACTAAATATTTCAACCCTTAACACATAAATACTAATATTGGATGACACCATTTGATAGGATTTTGGAAGAATGTATAACATCTTCTCCACTAATAGGTAAAATTTTGATTGAGTGTGTATAATATAAGGAAATGTTTTATGAGAAGGTAAAAAACTCATGGGAATTATTTTGGATAATAAATTTGGAAATTTAGTAGTGATGTTGAATTTTGTAAAAAAACAAGAATCCCCAAATAGTTATTTAAGAATATAATTAAAATTTCTTTTAAAAATAATATTAACAATTTTTTTAAATTTTTTCACAAAAAAACAATATCAACATATCATTTATTTGATAGAAAACTTTTAATTTTTGTAGAAATGAAAGGAAAACAAACATTCTGTCAGAGCGTATGTAGAAATCATAAACATGTTAAATTCTAGAACTTCATTATTAAATATTCACATCATTTTATTTAATTTGTTCAATTAATATCCTTATCATTTTTACCTGACACATATGTAGTTAATTTTCATAAACATCATGAAGAAATAACATCATTGATAATATATTTACTCAACCATTTTTTTCTATATTAAGAGAAAAAATGACCATTGAAAAAAATTATCAATAATGTCTACTATAAGGTTGATTCGCTAGTATAATATTAGCTCTTTTCATAAATGTATATCTTCTTTATTTTAATAATTTTTTTTCAAGCATGTATTTTTTATTTAAAAAAGGACAAACCTTTTTTCATTTGAAAATGATCTTACTATAATAATAGGCGTCCGACAGATAAAAAATGAGGAAACATATGAAAATTGTATTGGTAATATTGAAAAAAGACCATAATTCCAATTGTTACAATTAGGAATAAAATACACCATAATCTGATACATAGTGTACAAGTATGACATAAAATGTGTGTTTTCAGTTTTAAATTGATATTTGAGTTAAAATTATGTGTAAATAATTGAGAAACAAAAAAACATTCATATACTACCAAAATGAATTAATAAAATTAACTATTAGTCATTTATTATATTTAAAAAATGGGATTTTGTGAATCGAATACATGATGAGATCGGTATGACATATTGTCTTTGATTTTATTTAAGAAAATAAATTTTAGTTGAAAACATTTTTCAATCAATAAAAACCTTTCAAAAACCATCATGTTTTTGTGATTCATTGGGTAATTTATCCTTATTTATTTCTTGAAGTTTTATAATAAATTGAATGTAAAAGTAATGCATAGTGATACCAGTTTGACTTGAAGATCCACATACAAAAAAATATAGGCCATCCATCAATTATTTGATAACTCAATATATTTGATCACATAAATATTCAACAATTAATTATTTAAAGAGACTATAATATATATATATATATAACCTCTCACCTACCAATAAAAATACATAAAACACTTATCAAAGGAGGTTATATTCATGATCAAATAAATAATGTTCAGTTGAGGAATAGTATCCATACTTCCTCTTAAATAACTTCTTATTGAAAATCACTTTTAAAATATTATAAGAGAACCCACATTGTTTAATTCACATAAAAATAAAATGAAATGTGTTAGATGAAAAATGGTTTTCAGGGTGATGATTTCAAATAATAAAATACTATATTATAGATTTTAATATATACTAAAACCACAAAAAAATATGTATTCATCTACATATCAATAAATTAATATTATACAATAATTTTCATTAATTAATATCATGTCACTGACTTGTTTGGATATTACCCATACCGGATCGAACCACTCCATTGCTTAATCAGATTTTTAACACAAAGATGTTATCATCCGACATTATTTTTTAGGTTTTGAAAGGACATTTCCCTTTTGTAAGGATGTGGAGGCTTCCATTTTCATAAGATATTCTAAAACATACAAACATACTTATCTAAATTCGAACCAAACTTGATTTTCATGTTGCAACTTTTTTGTCACTGGATAGTATTAGCATATAATGCAACATCAATATTTTAAATTTCAACCTAAATACATCCATCAATCAGAAATTCCCCCTATTGTGAAGAATATACAAATGCTGGATATATAGTATTGTTTTTGGGATTTGGTTCGATGTGTCCTTCAACAAATTTACCACAATTACACATGATAGAAACATGTCATGAATATTGATATTAAATTTATTATAAATCTATCCCAAACAAACCAATTCATTTATCTTCATAATTGAAGAAAAAATGTGATAATTTCATCATTTAGGAGACCTATAACAGGAATACTAGAATCCCTTATATATTTTTTAATGAAATATAACATATCTCCCCCTAGATTGTTCAATCATCCAAAATAATCAGGTAGATGATAATTTTCACAATTTTCTATCTACCCCCACTTCCCTCATAGACGAAATTAAAGAATTTATTCTTGTTTTCCAACCTAACCAGGATGAATAACCACAATACTTTTAATATTTTTATTTTTGTGAACATCCTTTTAAGAAGATTCTACACAATCTGCAAATCTTGTGTTCAGTTAGAAATACATTCTTGTACGAATGATACAAAAATATAGTGTATATATAGGATAATGTTTCTGATCATTATTAAGTAGGTTACCAATAATAGAATCATCATTCTTGAAGTTATTATAATAAGAAACTATAACCATGTATGTGTGCTAGTCCATCAAAACATTATTTTTAGATTAATAAGAGATGTCTTCCTGTAATGTGGAGGGTGTGGAAAAATAATTTGGTAAAAAATGAATTCTTTTTCCAATCAATCATACATGAAATAAATGATGGGTATTAAGGAAAATATACAACGATATCACCCTAGAACAATGTATCGTAATTTTTGTGGGAAAATAATATTATGAAATTGATATTTTCATATCATATCAATGGTATCCTTTCATATTGATATTTTAAATTATTTTCAATCTGAATTACTTTATTAAATATTTAAATCTCCAAATAAACAATATTATACATTAAAAAATATTGTTTTTAACATTTAATGAACTATGATTTCCACTCAAAAGATGATAATTATTCATCAATATAATTCAAATCGCCACCTAATTCTTATATGTAAAATGAGGATTTTAATTTTTAGTAACATGTTTCAAAAAATTATACATATATATCCATTTTGGAGGACTCAATAAAAAAATTCCAATAATAATGCACCAAACAATGCAAATTGGATGGAATATGGATTCTTTGGATCCATGTCGGACATACATGGAAATGGATCATCTATTTAAAATAATGATTTATAAAAACCTCTATTACTATTTAAATCAATATAAGAAGTTTTTTTATTTTTAAAAATATAAAAAATTTGTATGTAAAATGTGTAGGAATTTCTTTGTCTCAACATCCATAATCTGAATGAATTGATTAATGTTCCATAATTCTAGCAATGTGTCCCTTTGATCTAGATGTTATCAAATATACTTGCTTCCATTTTATGGATGAAAATGAAAATATACTATGATTATGATGACAAAAATATAAATCATTTATATGGGATGACATAAATAAAGACCATGTTGTTTGGATCCTCTTTGGAGGCTATATTCAAAGGGAAATAATGTAATATTGACCTCTCTTGAACCAAATTTATCTTTTCATGTTTATTTTGTGGATTTATTGGAAAATTCTACCTCAACATGTTATATTATCATTTTCTTTCAAAATTAACAATCCCTTCAACTACTGAAACGTGCACAATAATGGATTCATGATGAGAGATGATGCAAATAGAACGTCCTATAGGAATTTCTCATGATTTTGTGACTTGGATATTTTTATCTGTCTGTTATTGTAATGGTCATTATGAAATATAATTTTTCTTAATGTCCAACATGACTCACACAATGGAATGTATTTCTTAAACTATGATGGTACTATTTACGGATAAGATGGATATATTATGTATGTAATGAGTGAGGCATTATCAATTAATAAGATGATTAAGATTCCTAAGATTATGTACAATTTCTTAGTATATGATTTAAATTAATAATAAATTTAACATGATTAATATCATCCTTAAGTTATGGACTTTTGAATATCAATATTTGATTGATTTTTTTAGTCATGATGTTTTTGTCTTAGAAAAATTAAAATTGATGAATAAAACCTGATAAAATCATTATTGTAAATCACCCACTGGACACTTACACTAAATCTAAAAACTTATTAAACCCATTAACCACTTTATAATATAGTCCAATGACTATGACATTCTATGATACTAATACCTTCCTATGAAAGGCTCCCCTGAAAAAATAATGAGTAAAATATTTTATATTCATCATGATTTGATACATCATCCATATCTATGAACTGATGTTGTATCATTAATCACTCCAACAACTTTTCTAGTGAAATAAACAATGCATGAACATATCTCATAAATTCCCTCAACTTCATCAGAAACATCACACCCTCCCACCAACCCAATATCATGGTTCAGTTTAAAATCACATAAATACTTTTCAATATAAATTTTGTTTTTTTATTTTAGTTTTTAATTTTCTTATGGTTGATTCCATTGTGAGGTTTCCCACTTAAACTGGAAAAATTGTATTTATTAAAATACAAAAAATATATATATAAAAATAAATTATGTAATAGTAATATAATAATTTAATATCATGAAATAATATTAATTTATAAATAAAATAAATTCCATATTTTAACAAAAATATATTATAAAGTTAAAAAATTGAATATATATATAAATAAAGATGAATCAAATATTAAATTAACATGGTCAACTATTTTAAAAAAATAATATTATAAAATAAAATTATATTATGCCTTAATTTTATCAATTATTATTTAGAATAAATATTTTTATGATATTAAAATATATTATATTAGAAACTAATTATGTGTTTTTGATTCAGTTAAAATTAATTTAATATAATGTATAAATATAAATGATTCTACATTGTATATTTATATTTAAATAATTTAAAATATCTATTTATATAATACAAGATACATTTCTATAATAATGAAGAACATAATTCACTATATATTTAAATTATTAATAAATATTAGAGTTGATTTAATAAATATTGTACATGTAGAATAATGTTTATTTTAAATATAAGTAAATATTATCAATTATTTATGAATCATATGTGATATATAATTATTTATGTTTATAATTAAATGACATAATTGATATGGTAAATTTTAAAAAAATTTAATGTATTATATTTATTAAAAAAATACAGATGTCAAGGGTAGTTTTTAGTACCCTACATTGAAATTTTTTTCTTATGGGTTTTTCTATTGATCAATGTACAAAAAATATGTGTTTTTATAATGTTATTAAAAAATTATACATAAGCCTTAATTTGGTCATTGTCCATTGAAACATAAAATGAAAAAAATATGAAATACAATATGTAGGTGAAATAATATTTAATGTAATGAAAACATATAAATTATTCGACAAAGGTATGTGGACTTGTATAGTGTACACATACACACACACACACACACATGTTGAGGTTCAATAGAATCCATACTCTCTATGTGTATGGTGATCATGGTTTTTGGTTGGGAACAGATGCATTGGTCGATCATGAAGAATAAGTTAAGGTATGTGAAGAAGGTTCTATATGTGGTTTTCGAACCACATTCTCTACTACAACATGACGTGTCACCATTCCATAGATGCATGCCCAACCGATGCATGTTTCCATATGCCTCTGTGGCTTTCCCAAGACTGTCATGGAAGACACTCAATGCTTCCCCATCGACAATGCCTACCAGGTCAGACAGAGGGAAGATTAATTTGACAGTTACTGCCATTTAACATATAATCTTCCATGGAGCCCCATCATCATAGACTACTTGTCTAGGTAGGTGGAATATTGATATGACTATCACCACCAATTCTCAGTCGAACTGCCATGGTACCCTATCTACAACGCCTTCCATTGTCACCACCCATTCTACCCACATCAACACCCCATAAAGATCCACAATGCGGACAGTCACCTCCATAACCTATCATAAAGCCCAGTCCAAAATACCTACCATGTCAGATAGGGGGGAAATAGATAAGGTTGTCACCTCAATTTCATCGAATACCTTCCATGTTTCCCCTTCATAATTTCATACACTTATTAGCACCCTTTCTAAAATGACCTACCACTACACCCTATTGACAACACCTATCATTTTCATTGGCCTCGATCATCTCCCATTTCATGGTTCTCATTATAGTGGGGAACATCCATGACCTTATCAATGCAACAAATACTCTCGGACATCTTTACATAATAGTAATGGTGAACAATGAATAATAAGTACTAAGATTTTTAATATTTAAATACCATTATTATCCATGTATTCTAAGTACAACTCATTGGTTGTAGGACACAAACTCTTACATATTTTAGGTTTGTGTAAAAAAATGGAAATCGTGGATGCTCACAAAATTGAAAATATTAAATGGATTGTGGTTCTTCATCATGTAAAGGTAATAAAATGTGAAGTGTTTTTTTAATTTTATCCATGGGAGAAGTGGGGATACATGGAACATATATTATATTAAAAACTAATAGATAATAATTGATTATGGAAAACTGTAGGGGGAGATATGTTATATTTCATTAAAAATTATGCTGGGAATTTTGAAATTCTCATTTTCTAACCCATAGATGATACAATTCTCATATTTTTGTCTTAAATTATGATGATAAATTCATTGGTCATTTTGGAATATATTTATAAGAAAATAAATGTCATTATTCAAGACATGTTTCTATATTATGTAATGGAGGGGCGTTGGTTAATAGTTTCATTGAAAACAATCCCTACAAAAAATCATCTATATCAAATCCACTATATATACTAATGTTGGGTACCACCAGGATGATGTGTCGCCTCCCCAAGCTTCCAGGTCCCCCATTTCACAATTTACATTACAGTTTTACCCCCATACCATCGCGTCCCTCCTACAATCCTCATCTCACTGTGCCCGCAAGTTGGATTGCACCGCTCCACCGAACCCTCCTACTCCTCCCATGATTAGGGATTTATCACACCTAATTTCCCGACATCACCTTGCACATAGCTTCTCCGACCTCGACAGGCTCATCAGAATCTCGATTCTCCTCTCTTGTTTTGCTTCCGTCTTTGGCTCCTTTGACTACAACTCCTCTACTCGCAACTTCTCCACAACCGGTGACTCCTCCATCAGCTCTTTAACATCTAGGTCCTTCGCTCCACATATGGTTCCATTTCCCTATAGTTCGCAGTTAGTAACCCCATGTATAACCATTACTCTATCCGCAGTAGGCAGTTCGTCCACGAGCATCATCCTTCCACCACGCGTCCAAAATTTTTCGACGAAGCTTACAATATCATTTTTCTTTATATAGGGTTTTAAATCAAATAAACTTTCAAACATTTTTCTTCACATCTCTCTTCTTGAAGATCGTAGTATACTTCCAATCATATGTCAGTATTATTGTATCTAATCATCTGTAAGCATCATGGAGTCCACTATCTATTTTTATGAATCTACATTTCCTCATTTTTTCAATCTCTCAGATCCCGTTGGACCAACCTCCGTTCCTTTATTGTGGCCTAATTCAGCAACATGCGCATACAATTTCCAACTCTTCATTCCCTGCAACGGCCGCTGAGTGTTTCTTCTCATCGGATGTTCATAGACTATATATCTCCCAGTGTTCTACTGCTGAAGCTAACTGTAAAATTATCTCCATCGACTACAAAACAAACTAAGGATTAACACCATGATACTTACTTATCTCTCACAAATTATTCTATGATTGTACGAAAATACTACCATAAACCAGAACCTACAATTTTCTACACATCGACCTCATCCATTCTCCTAAAGGAAACACAAGGTTGGATTATTCTTTGAAAAATCGTCCTCAGAAAAGGTAATATTGGTGATTAAAAAAATGAATCTGTATGAAATCAAATCATACAGAGAACTTCCACTTATTATTTCCACATCCATCATCTTTTTCATACTAAACATGTATGTAGATTGTTTTTTCTTTCAACAGGGACTGACACTTACCCGTTGTCAATTTTCTCTCAGAAGATTTGGGCGACCTCCACCACTATTTACTTTGTTCCTGGTTTTTAGTGTAAAAGCATCTGTCAACATACCATGAATTTAACCTGTTTCTGGTTTCTGATACTTTATTTATTTGTGTGTGAACTGGGTTTTCCATGATAGCTCTCATGGTTTCAGATGCAGGTTGTGGGGTTGTGCTTGGTTGATTTCAATCGGGTTTACAAGATATAGGTTATCGCTGATTTATTTAATGCAGTTATCTTATTTAATTCAAAGTGTGTTGGTGCAGGTTATAATTTTTCAATTAAATGGTGAATTTTTGTATGTGATAGAATAGTTTCACAATTTTTCTTATGCTGGAATAATTCAATTATTTCATTTAAAATCTTGACTTTTTGTGCACTTGCATGGTTTCAGATGCAGGCTGTGGAGTTGTTCTTTCCTGATCTAATTCGAGTTCACACGATATTGGTTATCACTGATTTAATTAATGCAGTTGGCTTATTTAATACAAAGTGTGTTGGTGCTAGTTATCAAGGTTTAGTTTGATGGTTTCGAGCGCATCAATGTGATTTAATTCAATTCATATTCCTACCTTCTAATTTTCATTGGATTTAATTAAATTCATATTCAATTCATATTTTTTTTAATTTTTGTATATGGTAGAATATTTCTGAATGTTTGGGATACATTGCATATATCATTTGTGATTAAATTTATAAATTGTATTTAAATTTAATTACTGTAGTGTATTGATTTCATTATTTTTTATAATGTCAAATTGTGTCGTACCAATATAATGTTTTCAG
Source organism: Viscum album (assembly GCA_963277665.1). NCBI lineage: Eukaryota > Viridiplantae > Streptophyta > Magnoliopsida > Santalales > Viscaceae > Viscum > Viscum album. The sequence continues at coordinate 696,753,415 of OY728152.1, forward strand.
GTCTTTTAAAGTGGTTGAGAGATCCCTTTCATATCTTGTCATGAGTGAATGTCTCGATTCAGTGGAAAAAATCGGGAATCACCTCCATCTATCCATTACATTTCACTACTCAGGTGAGCTTTAAAATCAGCAGTACATCACTCATGCCATTGAGTTAAAAACATCCCCATTCAATATATCTTTATCAATTTTTTTCACTTTCATGTTGTCTGGTATTTTAATGTGGTTGAGGGCTATCTGTTGATGCTACTTCACATTGGTGAATGTCTCCATTCAGGGAAATGATATCTGTCTACCCCTCCACTTACCTAGGATTGGTTTGTGTTCATGTAAGTTGTAAAAACAGTAACATAGGTAGGTGTTTTTTTCACTGCCTTCAATTTTCATTACATCATTAGATTAGACAATACTGCTTTTTTGCTATATCAATTTCATTATATCATTTAAACACAATTCAGTTTTTTGTCACCTTTGATAATTTATGAAAATCAAATTACTAATTAAAAAATTAAAATGGTAATTATTTTTTGTAAATTATTTATTTAATTAATTTTATAATGTACAAAAAACTGTTGATAGAGTTTTTTGACGATGATGTAGGTCAATAGACAGATACAATGACTCATTATGATGCAGCATCGAAAATCCATGCCAATGAACTACATCCTAGTTTAAAGGAAAAAAAATAGAAGATCTTCTTAGCTGATTTACATGATGTGGTCCATATGAAAGGTATCAGAAGAACATTATGGAACCTGTTCTTTTTCAAATTTTTTTATACATTTTTATATCAAATTTTAACTCTACTTTTATAATAGGCTAGATGAAAGTTGTTATAACTCACATAACACACACGGTTAACCTTTATCATAAGTATAGGTTGTATATTGTACATTTTTTCCTATTTCTTTTTTATTAGCTATTTTAAATTGATGCATTTCCACCATCTAGAAGTGGTCGTCCAATGCACCAAAAATTCACCCTTCTAGATAGCTTGAAGTAAGAGGGAGGAACCTGCATATGAAAATCAAACATGCACACCAGATATAGTTACAACCAGTTCAGTGTAATCCTGATTCATGTTATACTGAGTTTTTTTTAATTTTGGTATGTGGCCGCGGATTAGTGAATGTTTGGGATACAATGAATATATAATTTTTGATTAAATTTATAAATTGTATTTAAATTTAATGACTGTAGTGTATTGATTTCATTATTTTTTATAATTACTAATTGGACCCTATCAATATGATTAGTCAATCATTTATGAGATTTTTATGATGAATTTTCCAATATTAACTTATTTTCACTGGTCCATGATTTTGATTCCAATTGGGTTGGGGCACAAGGTTGAATAAATAATTTTTTGGTACCACAACATGGTATTATTTTTTTTTAATTTTTTAATATGTATTCCCTTACGTGTCATTGAATATTCTACATGCACTTATTATTTACAGAGCTTCAAATTTGAATGGAATGGTGCCATTTATTATCATTCTATCAAAATATTCAATATGTCCTCATATATATTTTTTAATTCAATATCATGTTTTCAGGTCTTCTAAAGTTGTTGAGAGATCCCTTTCAAATCATGGTATGGGTGAATGTCTCGATTGAGTTGAAAAAAATCTGGAATCACCTCCATTTATCCCAATATTAAATATGTCCTCATATATATATATATATTACTGTTTAGGTTTGGTTTCTGGGTATTCAATAGCATGGTGGAATCGATTATGGTTGAACCTGTTACATGGGTCCTGTTTCGTGACCTTTTATTTTTCAAGCGTCAAGACCAAGCATGTAAGTTGAGTATGTGTTTTGAAACTTTATGCAGATTTATCTCATGAACAATCCTTTAGGTAAGTTTTTATTCTATTTTGATATACTATTCATTTTATATTAAATGTATTTCTTTAAATTCATAGAGTACATTATTATTATAAAAACTTAAATAAATGCATACTCCTTTAACATGTTTCTTATTAATATTAATTCTTTACCTTTAATAATATGTACACCTTTGAAATTATTTCTAAATAATGTCCTTTTTTTTATATTATAACTATTATCTTACTGTTTATGATATTATTTTATTCTTATTTAATTACATATCAACTGTCAATTTATGTTTTTTAATGCTGGGGGGGGGAGGGGTCTGGGCTTGGGGGAGGGGGGTGGTGGGGAATGGGGCTAGGCAGGGGGGTAGAGGAGGTGGGAGGGGGAGGTGCTGGGAAGGGGTGGGATGTGATGAAGGGGTGGGGACATGGTGGGCATGGGGAAGGGGATGAGGGAGGGGAAGGTGCTGGGAATTGGTGGGATATTATTCTGGTTAGGGGGGAGGGGAGGGGCTGGGAAGGTGGTGTAAAAGGGAGGGGAGCGGCTAGGCATGGGGGAGGGGATGGGTGGGGGAGAGTGCAGGGCCTGTGGAGAAGTGGGGAGGGGGCTGGTGGGGATGTGGCTCGGAAGGGGAGATGGTCATGGTGGGGATGCGGCTGGGAATGGGAGAGGGTCCTGATGGGGGATAGTGCTAGGCAGGGGGTTTAAATGGGAGGGGAGAGGCTATGCATGTGGGGAGGGGAGGGGGAGGGAGAGTGCAGGGCCTGCGCAGAAGTGGGGACGGGGCTGGTGGTGAGGGGTTGTTGGGGATGTGGCTGGGAAGGGGAGAGGGACCTGGTGGGGATGTGGCTGGGAAGGGTAAAGGGTCCTGGTGGGGGATGGTCCTAGGCAGGGGGTGTAAAGGTGATGGGAGCAGCTAGGCATGGTGGGAGGGGAGGGGGCGGGAAAGGGAAGGGCCTGCGGGGAAGTTGGGAGGGGGCTGTTGGTGATGGGGATGGGCAGGGGAGAGGTTCTTGGTGGGGGTGATGCCCTGGTCAATCATGTGGAGTCGCATCGGCTACTACGATTGTCAGCTCTTTACCCTTTTTATACTGATAAGGCCTGCCACCATCACTCTCACCATCACTGAATCACCGACAAGAACCCATGGATTCTTAACCTGCCTCCTCTCGCCCAATGTATGTTCTTGATTGGGCTCTGCATCTCTCGTCTTCTCCATGACCTCCTGCTGCAATCACTGGAGAAATGATCACGAATATGTTGGCCTTCACTCATGATCCTCTCATAGAATTTGGATCAAAATTCTATGATTCATTTACAATTCCATTTTATTCATTTCCTTTTCCATCTCATTAATTAATTTTTTTCATCTTTTCATTGTAAATTTAATTCTTTAATTTACTATATTTTACATTTAATTAACAATTCCATCAATGAATTTACAAGATATTTCTTTCTTATCAAAACTATATCCAGTTCTTTTTTATGGGATATTCAGGTGATTGTTCCCTATGGGTATTTACTAACTCTGTCATTGCTGCAAATACAGGCTATTTAAACAGCAGTGGATCTAGTAAAGAAACATTTCATCCATCATTTATTTGGGTAATTTTATTCTAGATATCATGTTCATGAATTTACTATTCTTGAGAGCTTCCAAATCTCTATACAAATTCTATTTTCTAATTACATGTAATTCATTTTTTGGCAGGGAAAATGATATCCAGTATGGTAACCATTTAAATCTCTTCCTAGAGAATGAAGTATTCATCCAAAATTTCTATAATTTTTGACGTTCTACAAATGATTATGAGCCCAAATCAGATAAATTATATGTTTGGATAGATCATAACATCACATTTTACAGGTCAGAATAGTTCCTGATCATGATTTTCCTCTGTTATTTAGTGCGTTACTATATTCATGTGTAATTCCTTTCAAATAAATTACACTTGTATTCTTGAATCTATTTAATTTATATTCATTTGTGCATATCTGAAGTTTTATAGAATTATTTCATCTACCTCTGTCCAATCCTCTATCAAATCAAATATATTGAATTTTTCATTATTTTGATTTAGATGAAGGATCCAACAGTGGTGTTAATGGTGATTCGGTGGGAGGGAGGATGTGGTGTTTGGTGGTCATGTATCCTGCTTCTCACACTCTTCGACCTCCTCTTTTCTTCTTGGCTTGTAGAGGGACGACAGTACCCACCTGTGCATGTCTAACCACCGCAGGGAAATAATCCTGGTACCCGTAATTGATGCCTTCGAACTATAAATCCAAATATGTGGCTGCTTCTCCTTCAACTACCTGTCTGGATGTTTAGTTTGAGTTTGCTGGGTTAGTATACTATTTAATAAACTGGTCTTTTCTTTGATATCTTCAAGGATCCAACAATGATTTAATTAATCCATGGGGGTGGAAATATAATTTGCAGTAGTGATACAAACACGAGGAGCTGAATTTAATTTTGTTGGAACAACATAGCTTCCAGATGACCTATTTCTGAGATGATATGATGCAATATAAAGCTGTTTCAATAGTTTTTAATTTAAATTATTTTATATTATACAAATATATTTGTTATGAAAAAATATAATGCCACTGACTGTACATAAAGGCATGTTTATTCATAGTACAGAAAGGCATGACTATTCATAGTATAGGAAAAAGATTGTGTCTACACAATCACTTTGTTTCATTAATTTATGATGACATGTATATATACATTATTTTACATTCACACATCCTAAAATACATCTAGAAATATTACAATTTATTTTTAAAATTATTTATTCAAATTGCATACAATACATGAAATTGTCCTTATATATTTTTATGATTCAATTTAATGTTTTCATGTAATATGAAGTGGGTGTCAACTATGTGCCTCCATCTATTTATTTTAGTTATTTGCATATTTTGTATCATATTTGCCTATTGTATCAAAGTCATATTTTCCATATTGTTCCATATACAGGATGAAAAGTTTCAGTCCATTTATGTTTTTCTCGAACATCTCACTCATTCAATTTATTATTATTTCATGTATTTTCACATTTTTCTTTTTTATTATTTCAACCACTGTCTTAACTCTGATTACTCTTCCATTTCTTATTTTAGTGCCAGCATTTTATTTATTGTGAATGTAATTGTAAATGAATTCGAATATTCTTCCTCAATATATAATAATTAATATATTTTGACTATATTCTTTTTCATTGTCAACTATTTGAAAGGTGTTCATATTATATGCACTCCAATTCCATTATCATACACCATTACTTTTTAATAAAAATTTACCGTTTCATCACAACTTTTATAAATATTAATCTCCTATTAAAAACTACTGCTTCCACGCTGTCAACATTTCTATAACTTTTATTCATTATCAAATTCTACTCATTATGTAACTTTTGTTCCTCAATATCAGAAACTTTTATTCCTCGATGATGTATTTTTAATTTTTTTTCAAATGATTTCAATATTAATATTAATAAGTATGTTTTATAAGTTGTATTTGATTATTAATAATAAGAAATAATATGTAGAGTCATGAAAATGCACAGGAGAGTACTAGTATTTGTATATTCCAGACAATGGGGGGGGGGAATTATGAATGATGGATCTATTCATATTGAAAATCCATTTATTGAGGTTGGATTATATTAAAATGTTATACACTGATAAAAAAATTTCCACATTAAATTCGATTGAGGTATGAACATAGATAATCATTTCGATTGGTTTGAGAACATCTTATGAAAATGAAATACTTTTCATTGTTACTAACGAGAATGATACTTCCCATGACTCATACTACAAATAAAATTGTAATCATTGGATAGGTCATGTAAATGAGAAATAAATGGAAATGTTACATCAAGAAAGTTATTTAGATTCATTCTAACTAAAACCACTTAGGGTATGTCAGCATGTTTACAATGAAAAAATGAAAAAATGCCCATTTATGTGGAACAGTGAAAATACTACATAACTTCTTGAATTGGTTCATACATATGTGTGTGGACCATTTCATGTTTAATCATAGAGCGGGTAATCATAATTCATAACTTTTAATGATGATTTTTTTATATATGGATATTTTACTTAATGAGGAATAAGTTGGATTCTTTTGATATGTTTAAATAATTAATCAATGATGTTTAGAACCATCATGTTAAGAAGATTAGGACACTACAATTTGACCGAGGTGGGAAATATCTTAATCCATTCTTAATTAATTACTTACATGTGTTTGGGATCCTATCCCAAATCACTCTTCCATACACACCCTAGTGGAATGGTGTGAGAAAAAGGAGGAACCACCCCAATTGGAAATGGTGAGATCAATGATTATTCATATGAGTAATTCATTATCCTTTTCTGGATATACGTTAAAAATAGCTGAAAAAATGATAAACCATGTAACAAATAAATTATAAACCATATTCCATATGAGTTCTTGAGTGGAATGAAATCTATATTATTGAATTTACTTGTGTGGGGAAGTGATGCAGTAGTTAAGGCCACTTTATTTAACAAACTTTCACCCCCAAAGCAAATAGTGTTCCTTTATAAGATACACCAAGGAAACAAGGGTATTCTACCACTACAACCCCTAAGAAAAAATTTTATATCGGATATACATACCATATCCATTGAGAAGATTCAACAAAGCCCTGTGGAAGAATGAATTGTTTGAGAGACACAAGAGCTGAGTAGAATAACACGAGATGATAGAGAATTGAAACGGTAAAATTTTCAAGTTACTAAGGATGATGACTCGTTATTAGTTGATAATAATGATCCTCTAACATACATGGAATCAGTTTGTGGCACAAATGTGGCCAAGTGGCTAGAATCCATAATTTCTGAAATGGATCCCATGAACCTGAACCAATTGTGGATTTTGGTAGATCCTCATGTTGATGTAATGCCAATTTGTTCAAAATGGGTATTCATGAAGAAGCAGGACATGGAAGGAGAAGTCAGTACCTATAAGTCACAAATGGTGGAAAAAGGGTTCAACTAGTATCAAGGTATTCAATATGATGAATACTTTTGACAAGTATCCATGCTGAACTCCATCGTCATTCTATTGGACATTGCCACTTACCTTCATTATGAGATTTGTAAAATGGATGTCGAAATATAATTCCTTGACGGAATACTATAGGAAGATTTCTACAGGACACAACATGATGTGTTTATGATTCCAATGGTTTCCAATAAGGTATTCAAGTTGCAGAAATCCATTAATGGATTATAGTAAGCACCCGGGTCATGGAACATTCATTTTGATGAATCCATAAGATAATTTGGTTTTATCATGAATGAGTGTGATCCATGTGTCTACGAACTGTTTAGTGGTAGTGGAGTAATTTTTCAAATAGTATATGTTGATGACATAGTACTAATTGAAAATGAGATACTATCCTGACAGTCTGTCAAGGAAGAGTTGAATTAATGATTCTCCATTAATGACTTGGGTGAGGAAACATATATTCTTGGGATCAATATTCATCCTGATAGATACAGAATAATTTTGTGCCAATGTCAAAGTACATACATTGTTAAAATACGAAAAATAAAACTTATGGAAAAATACTAGAGGATATTGATTCTAGAATCACCTGGATTTCATCATTCCATGAAAATGTGTTATGAGACACATTAAGAATGAAATATAATGGCATGGACTCCATACGCATCAATGATTGGGATAGTCATGTATGTCATGTTGTGTACTAGGCTGATGGTCACCTACACATTTAGATTTGTAGGTAGATATCATTCTGACACAGGTGAACGCTATGGGATTATAGTCATGACTATTATTAAGTATATGAGGTGTACTGAGGATATGATCTGATTTTATGAAGGATATGAGGAACTAGTCATTCGAGGATATGGAAATTCTAGTTTCCAGAATAATCATTATTACATGACAGTGAAAATAGGATACATCTTCACATTGGTTAGAGGATCAGTGAGCTAGAAGAGATCAAAGAAGAGTGTGGCCGCAGATTATATAGTAGAGTGTTAGTATATCACTGCTTATCATGAATTAAAAGAAGAATTTTGGATGAGAATATTTATTTAGGATATTAATGTGATAGGTAGAAGTAAATATCCCATCACACTATAATGTGATTATACTGCAATGGTGCCTCTCGCAAAAGATCCAAGGTCACATCAATACATGTTGTATATGGATATTTTTGTTGAAAATTAAAACATTACACCACAGATAATCATGAAGAAAAAACAAAATATGTTTTTTCTCATTGTATAAGATAAATAATGGGTAATGACATTGATATTTATTTGGAACCATTGATTAAAAATTTGATATTAATGTTGGGATTATTTTTTATGTTGTATGATTCTCATAAAAATGAATTTTTCATTTTAAATGCGATGATTCGTGGGAAGGTAAATGATTTTTCTACTTATGGTAATTTTTTAATAAATAGTATAATAGGAACTCATGGTTTTCACATTGGTTAACAAGTTATAGTTAGTTTGGTTAAAAAATTAAACAAATACAATTATTCAAGTAATTCATATATTTATACCCACCAGATATAAATAACGATATTGGATGGTTTCATTCGATTGGAGTTTGGAAGAAGGTATCACACCTTCTCCACTAATTGTTGATATTTAGATTGGGAATGTAAAATATATGGAAATGAAATTTGGAAATGTAAGAACCTAATGGAGTTGATTTTGGGTATTACATTTGAAAATGTAATAATGACATTATATTCCATCAACAATCTAGCATCCCCAATTAGTTATTTTCAATGATAATGACAATTTCATTTAATATAATTATTCATCCATTTTTTAGTACTAAAATTACTAGAAAATAATATTTATTTAAATGAAGAAAATGATTTCTACGAAATGAATGGCCAACAATCATTGTCTCGAAATGTATACAGACATCCTGAAGAGATTACATTTGATAACTTCTTATGTAAATTTTCACATCATTTCATTTAAGATAGGTAGCTAATTTCATTATCATTTTAACACGATACATATATAGTTAGTTTTAATATACATCATTATGAAATAACATCATCGATTATTGATTTTTATTTAACAATTATTTTCATTATTATGAGATAAAATGATCATAGAAAAAATTATCTACAATGAAAAAAATTAAGATGATGAACTCATCTAAAATTTGGTCACATCCTAAAGTCATTTCATCCTTATTTGACATATATATGTTTATAAGTATGTGTTTTATATTTATGAAGGTAGCACTATGTTTATATCTGTTGAATATGATATTAATATAAAATGAATAATGTGTCGACAATGTAGGAGTTGGGAGACATCTTTAGATTCAAGGTCGACATTTCAGAGAAGCTCAGAGAGGTTATGTGGTTGTAAGCTATTTTTATGTATGATTGATATTGACAAATACTCGATTGATGGTGAGGGTGGCGGTCTAACAGGCGTCTCTGACAATCGGTCATGATGTTCTACGAAATAAAAAAACCCATGGCATGGTCAGAGGTTATCCATAATTGGATTGTATTGGAGGCACAATCGCTTGTCATAAATCCTATTGGGGTACATTTTCACATCTTGTAAGATTTTTTTCCATTATTTTTGGATCCATTAGTGGTTGAAGGGGATGCATTATTCACTAGATTGATGTTTTCCCTAGAGAGGGGATGGAAATATTCCATCATAGAATCAGATTTCATTATCATTATTTATGGTATTAATGTATCGTAGTGTGGTCTATAGTTTATTGGATTACTGGTTAGGATGGTTTAAAAAATTTTCTACACTACTAGAAAATAGTCATATACAAATAATTTTCCAATAATCATTACTATATCTGTTTTTTATACCAACAGTTTTGAAAAAACCAATGGTATAGCTTACATTTAATGAAACTATAATAATGGTTCATCCAAAATACATTGGTAATGGATTTTTTTTTCAAAATACATATAAAAATGATTTTTCAAAGAATTGTTATAGGTCGATACAAATGGTTTTCCAAACAGTTGGTATGAGTTTTCATATTTTTAATGAATTTTTTTATCAAATAATATTGAAATCAAAAAAATTACATATAATAAAACATATAAATATATATCATATTATTTATTAGAAAAAATTATAGATGAGTGGATAGGTGTTTGAAATATAAATCAGAGGTTTGGGGATCGTAACCCTCAAAGGGTTTTTTGAATTACATATATCAATTGTTTTGAAAATAGTTGGAATAGATAATTCATATTACATTTAAAAATGATATTAAAACTATAGTAATATCCCAGCTATACCAATGGTTTCTCCAAACCATTTTTTACAACTATACCAATGATAGAAAATCAATCAACCCCCGTACAATTGTTATAGCATATTCCAATGGTATTGGGGCCTAAAAAAACAAGTCGACACCATTGTTATAGAATTTCCTATAATAGTCCATCATCTATTTTCTTGATCATTATCCCTTATAAAAATATATTGTAATGGGGTGGATCATTTGATTACATTTTCTGGTCTCTCAAGAGAGCCTCTTTTTTTGGTAGGAGGACTTACCACTTTCTTCTACATCACCAATAATTTTATTACATATATTCAATTATTAAAATCACATTTTCATTAAATAAACATATGATGATTTAGAAAATAATTTTTATCCTACCGTTTCAACATTGGAAATAATTTATTATTCATCTAAAATGAATGTGTCCAAAAGATGATGAGTTTCAGGAATAATTAAAAATATGGTATTATCATCACCTAAATTCTTTTCCATCTTATGAAGGGATCTTAACATTTTCACTCATTGTAGATGCTTCCCCCAACTGAAACCAGTTAGGATTCCTTCCAAACCCATCCAATCCTTATATCTAATTATCAATTGGGACATTATTTTAATGTGTTTTTTATATTATCCCCAATAAATTCAATTTCACCACTATTGGAATTATTAAGTCATTATTTTGACCTATTATCAATAAACATTAGCAGTTAATCTGATTGATAAAATCCTAAATTTTATTATTTATAACGAAATAATTTAAATTGTTTCATTAAATTAAAGGTTTTCAAGGCTAGGTGATTTGGCCATAACAACATTTTTTTCATCTTATAAATGTTCAAATTCAGTTTCTAAGTATCTTATCATTGAAACCACACTAGGTCTTCCATATACCTAGTGAAGAAATTTATGAACATCAATTCCATCATATCGCTTTACTCCAACTTAGAAAATTTATAGAAACCATCTTTGAGTTATTTGTTAATAGATGAAACATTAATTAGATTATTTGTAACAATATATGTATCACACATTCTGTTTTTTTAATGATTTCCATCACTACAAAAAAAATCTCAATACACATCATTTATCCCTTATTATCGTATAAAATTTTTTTATGTTGAATAAATAGTATCTTTTGAACAACCTTTCTTGTTTATAAGTCCATAAATTCATTTAATATATTTATTTTATTAAATATTAACAGTATTGATTTAAATTGGATTAATATGAAAAAAATGATGGATTCTAATCATAAGAAAAATGATTAGGAAGTCAGAATTCATCTAATTTGAAAAATTTCATGCATATAACACATATAAAATACATTTTCTATTTTTAAACTATTATTAATCATGAATAATTAGTCTATAAGAGTTGTAAGAACAATTTATATATCATGGAATAGATATATTTTATAAATTTGGGAGTAATCCTAGTAAAAATGCAATATAGCTAGTGACATGGATAATATTTTTATTTATGTATAATATGATATGAATAGATGTTTTTTCAATGATAATGACCTTATTGAAGATTTGATTCTAGGTATCGTGATGGAAAATATCATATTTATGAAATGAAATTTACAATTGAAGATTAAATTAAAGATAACCCAAAACTGTTTTAGAATTAAAAGTTTTTTGAAATGTCACCAATGTGAACTGGTTGTAATAAATATCCAACATTTTAAACAATAATGAAGATATCTTGTGTAAATTTTGTCAAGTTATGGGTTGAAACTAGATTTTCTGAACATCATTCACTATTGAATGAAATTTTTCATTAATATAATAAGCTTCCTCAACAATAAATTTGTATTAATAGAATTAAACATTCAATGGGTATGATCTATGTAACATCATATGACCGTCTAAATGATTGTATTCTATTTTGATAATTCTATGAATCACTAAAAAAATTATAATTGTACTATATAACAACATGATATTTTATGATAAGTATTCTTTTTAATTTATTTCATGTCATGTGTTTTATGCTACAAAAAGATTATCGTGTGCTATATGCAACACCGTATTAGCTTGCAGTATATGCAACACTACTCATAGATTGTGTTACAGACAATTTCAAGTTTGTTTCATAATAGTCATTCTACGCAACATAGAGTGTATATATATATATATATATTAAATGTATAAATGAAATATGGTTGGATTCTATTATATGAAACAACAAATAAGTCTTTCACAACACGCATGCCTAACTTGGCTTTCATTACACGCAATCACGACCTTCCTTGATAGTGTGTGTTGAATGCAATACCAGGTTTTACTAAACAACATTATATTATTATAATATTATTATGAATTATCTGTTATGAATAGTATTAACTAAATTTTTAATTTTATAACATTATTATTCATCTTAAACATTTTCTATAACATGGTATAAGAACACAATAAATGTTTCGGGTAAAATAAGTATTTTTCAAAAAATGCAGTTTTTGCAACCTTTTGGTGGCGCATCAACTTTAAATCTAGTTGTTGACATGGTTATAAGTTAAATTTGACAAAATAAAATTATTCTTTTGAATCGAGATATAAAAATTTACATTGTATAATGTTTTTATATTTTTCTGATAACTTTCATATTTTAATGAATAGTAAAAACACGCTATATTTTAATTAAAAACAACTTTTTTTTATCGTAATAATTTATGTGGTAAAATTTTAATATTTAATGGTTTTAAAGTATAAATAGAATATATTTTTACCATTTAATATAATGTATGTCATTAGCATTGATTTTACATTGAATTCGAAGGTTAAATCAATTCAATCTTTTGCAATGTTTTAATCAAAAACCTGTTTTCATTTGAAAACAAGATTAATTTTAATTTAATTTCTACAACATCTGTGTATTGTATTTGATAAAATTTATTCCATATTTGAAATCATTATGTCCAAATTATTCTAATAGGCTCCTTTTTATTTTTGGGAATTATGAATAATAACTACGGTAAATTTTATTTACCCTAGTTAAAGGTAAATTAGGTAATTAAGGGTAAATATAATATCATAAAATTACACTAACACATGAAAAAAATTATATAGGATGGCTAAATGTATACCCATATCACCAAATGGATGGATTAGATTAATTTTATAGACTTTTTACCATGAGAATAATTTAATTATTATTAAAAACATAGAAAGTGACAACATGTCACTCTCTTAAATATTATAAGTATAATAATTTTAATTTAGTGATTAAAATCAAAAAACATCGAACATGAATAGTCTCTAGAAATATAATAAAATTCTCTATATCATGATAATTTATTTATAATTTTTAGGGATTAAATAATTGTCATTAATGGTGATACATTAATGATGGAGAAATTATTTATTAAGTGAAAAAGCAGTAATATTGTTTTCATTGAAATAATAATACCCATTCAAAGACCCACAAACCTGACCAAAACTTATTGATATTGTATATATGCACCTTAATAATCCAATGACATAATATATAACTGTTTGGAGTCTTATAAAAGTGATTATGACATTTATATAATTTTTTTATAAATGATGCCAAAGATGTCACCTTCATAATTTAATAAATATAACAATTTAAATATTGTTATTTTAAGATGATAAATTCTAGTAAAAGTATTATTGTGAATGGTAATAGATTAATCTTATTCATAATATTTTAGTTTTAAATTTTATGCAAATATAAGTATATTAAATAATTATACAATAATTTTGTAGTAATTATATTATTAAGAGATAAAACAAATAAAGGGTTTTAAAAATAATAAACTAAATATTATATGAACTATTTAATGTTATCCAATAATTTTATAGATACATATGACCTTTTAGGAATCTATTAAATATTTTACATCGAACATATCTTCTGTATATAGTTTATTTAAATTCAAATAAATGAATAGTGTCAAAATTGACACTATTCTTATTTTATAAAAATAACATATTATAAAATTGGTTAAAAATCACAAAAATATATAAAAATTATAAATTTAAATTTATATGCTATAAAATGTTATAAATTATAGAATTATGGAAAATTCACAACAAATAAGTAATTATTTGTTATAATTTAAAATTTAGAATGTTATTACCACAAATAAAATTAAATTGATTAAGTAAGGATAAATCAAGTTGATAATGTTTATAATAATATCCTAAAATTTCTAAATTTAATTGTATGATGATATTACAACCCCATATCATCTAATATTTTATTATGAGTAATTTATGGAGGTTTTTAAGTGGGGTTAGATTTATTATAAATTAATATTTTTATGATTTCCAAAGGTGCCCCTCCCCTCCGTTATAAAAGGGCACCTCCTCCCTCTCTTCCTCACACTAATTTGAGCCTTAAATCTCGGAAAAACCCTGACAAATTCTCTTCTACATTTCACTGGAATCATCCTAGAGGTCCTGGTATTCTTCAACGACTAATTGTATTAACCTAAGAGGAGGTCTCAAAGAGGCGCTTCAAAGAAGAGGTAATGTTCGTTACCGATTCATTCAACATTATTTCTTCTTCCACTTCTTCTTATTTAGTATATTCATTATGAAGTAATAACATCTGTATCAATCATATAATTATATGTTATTATATTTATGAATCAACCCTATTTCACCATTTATCCATCCAACGGAAAATGAAATCACTGCGCGTGCGTGCGTACAGAATACGGTCTCCACGCCGTGGTGTAATCTATTTTCCACCACCACCTTACTTGGATGGGTATAATGGTGTAATTAATGACTATATATGATTATTTTAAAGTTATATTGACTCTTAAATATTATACATACACATCAATGCAATTCCACGATCATGGGAATGATATCTTCGCTCGTGCGTACGTACGGACTACCGTCTCCACGACGCGATGAGATTTATTGTCAATGATTAACCATTCATGAATGATTATAAATTATATATAATAAGTAATCATGAAATATATGACATAATAATGATAATATATTTATGCATATATATATATATATGTATGTCATCTACTTAATTCCATTCAATTCAATAAGGAAACGAAAACAACGTTCATGCGTACGTACGGCCTACCGTCTCCATGAACGGTGTATTTCTTTCTATTTATCGATCTATTATATATATGTATATTATAAATATATATTATATATAAATCATGTTTTACATTCTGGATGTATATAACCGTGATATATGTAATCATATGAATAATTACAATTTAAAACACGAACAAAAAATGAAACGATTCTACCGAAAATGCTACTTTAACATTACTTTATGAAATAATGGTTAATATATAGTCATAATTGAACCATATATGATATCATAACAATGTATATGATTCTGTAATAAGTCAATGAAATTATTTAAATCATTATACTGGAGGTTAGGATCCATACCAAGCATATCATACCTAAGATAAGGGATAACTATTCCAAACTTGTTATTATCCGAGATTGTTTATTAGTGAGTATTTACTGGGGTTATATTTATCATCCATGTCATTGTTTTCTAAAAATGTTTTCATGTATGTTTAATGTCCTTTTTACACATTTTTTAATTTTACTACATGGTATGTATGGAATCTTTCTTTTACGAGGTACTTTGACTTTTCCGGCAAAAGTATGAGAAGAATTTTTTTTAACTTATACTGCACAAACGGAATTTTACGGTTTTATAATTCCTTATTTTCATGAAGCGTCCTCCAAAAGATTTCAGAACTACTTTCAACAAAATCCTTTTCTTTTAAAATTGCATGACATTTTGTGAAAAGAGAATGATTTTGTAGAAGAAAGGATATTTTCCTCAAGAATTTATTTCAAGTGTTTTATCAAGACCAATTATCATCTAAGATGACATTATTTTCATATGTGTAAGTTTCAAGTATCATGTCTCTATTATTTACATGGTTTCACTTTTCTTCTTATGAAATGATATCCATTTCTTTTATATGTATTATGTGATGATGAAATGATGATTATGAAGCAATTTTATTCTTTGGGTTATGATTAATGATGAATGTTTATGTTGTGGCACAAGTAAGAATGATTTCATTATGGGATGGGTGGGACCTATATCTCCCTCCAATGCATTGGGTAATGATTTATATCCCATGAGATAGACATGGCTGGAATGGTAAGTTAATCTGGTTCAGTGTTATAGGACTGAAATGAGGAGTGAAATCGATTTAGAAAGGGACTTTGTCCACTAAGATGGTCATGGCAGCAATGCCTTGGCTACTATGGAAATAATTACATGTGCTTAATGGATTCCAAAATTACATGATTTATTCCTACGCTATTTTATCATGATTGATGATCTGTTATGATTTATGCCTTACGTACTGCCATGTTTTATGTCATTGCTCAAGATTTTGATATTTAAATATTATGTTCATGTTTTTAAGTTCAAATGTATATGGTTTGTTTTATTTTCTCTATGTTTACCCTTACTGAGAATTTGAGATCACCCTTTTTATGTTTTCTTTTCACCCATGATTAAAATAAAGGTTTTATGTAAGGAAACAAAAAGGGGAGGATCGTTATGGGAGATGTTGAAGATCATTCAACATGATTAGAAGTTTATATTCCATGTTTCCAAAGACACAAAACAATTACGGTCCTTGTGTGTCTGAATTTGTTGTGTATTAAGTATTTCCGCAAAAGTAATGTAATATCTATGTACATCAAGCTTCGGGTCTCTATAATTGGTATTAGAGAAAAGGGTTAGTCAACCTTTGGAAACTAGGATGTGAAAACGTTAGAGAGATCCCTAGAGATATTTCAAAGTAATGTCTAGGGATATCCCTAAGGATAAGTATACATATAGGATATAGTCCTAGAACTATGGCAACGATCGGAGAATTTAACCTAAGATGTTAGATATTGAGGGTACTACCCCTTTACTATGTTGTTTTCCCTAGCATGATTTTTTCCTCTCACACTATTATTTTTGGGTTTTAGAAAATGGCTGGAAATATGAAGATTCATGATAATGGAGGATATGACAGACAATGGAATAATATTTTTCATGAGAAACCAAATGAAATGGGATTTGGAACTCCAAACATCGTTATTATTCCTATTCATAAATCTCATAATATGATGAATAATCTCAAGTTTGGTGAGTTTTCCAACTCAGATAATAAGAGAAAGATGGATTTTCATGACGATCATACAGGAAATAAGTTCAATTTACCTCATGTAAATCATGTGGGAAGAGGCATCAGGGAGATTGTTTCAAAGGAACCGGAAGATTCTTTGTGTGTGGAAAAGAAGGACACATATCCAGTAAGTGCAAAGGAAAAGGTTCAGTTAACACTATCGACAAGGATAATTTTGTTGCTACAACATCAACAATGATTAGATGTTTTAAATGTGGAATTTATGGGCATTATGAAAACCAATGCCCTAAGGGAAAATCTCATGAAGAGAATCAGCATGGTCATACGGGTAGTATTTAGGTCGATGATGATGATGATACTACAAATGAAATATGAGATGAAATAAATGATGAAGCTCAGCTAGTGGTTTAAGAAGTTAGTATAATGATTTTATGTTTATAAGTAATAATGTATGGTACAACTAAATAAAGAATCATCTAATGATTGTTACACTATTGCTTTTCCTAAAGTATATGAAAGTATATGTTGAATTGTACTGGTAACCATGGAAGGTTATTCTGATATTTTTGGAAAGTAGATGATATGCGTATAAAGAAGCGATAAAAAGATAACGAGATGTTTGATTGTATTCATGATCTCATGACTGATATAAGGACTAAGTGATATTATGGTTTGATTATATATATTTTTGGGATTTTGGTATGTGGAAAGAGTTACCTTTTGACAGTATGCATGTTTTCACTATGGTTCTATGGTAATTTATGTTTCAATAGAATATATGACTAAGGTAATAATGTGTTTTGAATGCAACCAATAAGATATATCTTATTATATATGTGGGATAAATGCGTGTATTCACATTCTTGGTAGATAACATTTGTAGTAATTATTTTCATTATACTATGGGCATGGATCGAAGTATTTTAGATAAACCTAAAGATTGGAATTGATTATGTTGGACATAAGTTTGTATTGTTTAAAGATAGAACATTTATTCGATATTATTGATGGGATGTTATAGTAATGTAGTTTTAGAAAAAGCATAACCTGCAGGACGGGTGACAACCCATCGCGTCAGACAAGGCTGTGGAAATCGAACTCACAACCAAAGTGCGACAGGCCTTTATCACCTACCACTGGCCTACAGGAAGGCCCTGGTTAGTAGAAACTAGTTTTATTTTATTAAGTCGTATGATATATGAAGTATAAGTTCATTTTTGGAACCATATACGATTAATCTAACCATAATATGGACTTATAACTTTTTCTAACCTTTTGTTTGAAATAGATGGAATGACCCATAATTAAATCACATGATCTACTAACACTTCAAGAATAACAAATTCAACTTCATTTCGTTAGGATATGAAGTGTAAATTGTTCAATTAATGAAAAATAGTGAG
This sequence comes from Viscum album, assembly GCA_963277665.1. NCBI lineage: Eukaryota > Viridiplantae > Streptophyta > Magnoliopsida > Santalales > Viscaceae > Viscum > Viscum album. Next base: position 696,772,109 of record OY728152.1, read on the forward strand.
AATGTAACAAAAACAAGAAAGTATTTCTTCTAATTCAAATTCCTCAACTTTTGGGAAATGATCATGAAAACCAAAAATGTTGTCCTAGTGCCCTTATATCCGATGAATCATATGGTACCATAGATAATCACAAATATATGTCTTTATGATTGTTGGCTTTTTCATAGCTATGTTCTCTACCACTCTCCATCAGAACATGATGGTTAGATTTCTCTTCCATATCAATATTTTCACCTATGTTCTCTTACGGGGAAACCCAGTGATGAGTTAATTTGTGTAACCGTTACATTTCATACTTTAGTTTTGAATGTTAAGTTATGGTATTTAATTTTATGATGTGGCTTTTAATTAAAGAAACTGTCAAGTAGAAAACCATGTAGAACCGCGAAGAAATTTAGAGGGCGAAATTCATTTTAAGGGGGGTAGAATGTAACAATCCGATATTTTATGATATGTATTCTTTTTAATTTATTTGATGTCATGTGTTTTATGCTACAACAAGATTATCTTGTGCTATACGCAACACCGTATTAACTTCTAGTATACACAACACTATTCTAAGATTGTGTTACACATAATTTCAATTTCTTTTGATAATTGTCATTCTACGCAACATTGATTGTATATATATATATATATTCAATGTATAAATGAAATATGGTTGGATTCTATTATATTAAACAACAAATAAGTCTTGCACAACACGCAAGCCTAACTTGGCTTTCATTACACGCAATCACGACCTTCCTCGATAGCGTGTGTTGTACGCAATACTGTATTTTACTAAGAAACGCTATATTATTATAATATTATTATCAACTAGCCGTTATGAATAGTATTAACTAAATTTTTAATTTTATAACTTTATTATTCATATTACACAATTTCTAGAACATGGTATAAGAATAAAATAAAATTTTCGGGTAAAATAAGTATTTTTCAAAAAATGCAATTTTTCCGCCTTTTGGTGGCACACCAAATTTAAATATAGTCGTTGACATGTTTATAAGTTCAATTTGACAAAATAAAATTCTATTTTGAATCAGGATATAAAAATTTTCATTGGATAATGTTTTGATATTTTTCTGATAACTTTCATATTTTAATGAATAGTAAAAACACACTATATTTTAATTAAAAACAACTTTTTTCATCATAATAACTTACGTGGTTAAATTATAATATATAATGGTTTTAAAGTATAAATATAATATATTTTTTCCATTTAATATAACTTATGTAATTATCATTGATTTTACATAGAATTCGTAGGTTAAATCAATTCAATCTTTTGCAATGTTTTAATCAAAAAACCGTTCTCATTCGACAACGGGATTAATTTTAATTTAATTTCTGCAACTTATGTGTATTGAATTTGAAAAAATGGATTCCATATTTGGAATCATTAGGTCCAAATTATGTTAATAGGCTACATTTTATTTTTGGGAATTATGTATAGTAACTACGGTAAATTTTATTTACAATAGTTAAATGTAAATCGGGTATTTAATGGTAAATATAATATTATAAAATTACCCTAACACATGACAAAAATTCTATTTCTTGGCTAAAAGTATACCCATATCACACAAGGGTAGTATTAGATTCATTTTATGTACTTTTGACCTTGAAAATAATTTAATTATTACTAAAACCAAAGAAAGTGACAACATGGAACTCTCTTAAATATTATAAGTATAATAATTTTAATTTACTGATAAACATAATAAAACATCGGACATGAATAGTCTACATAAATCTAATAAACATATCTACATCATGATAATTTATTTAGAATTTTTTGGGATTAATTAATTGTCATTAATGGTGATACATTAATGATGCAGAAATTATTTATTAAGTGAAAAATCAGTAATATAGTTTTTATTGAAATAATAATACCCATTAAAAGGCCCAAAAACTTATCCAAAACTTATTTTTAGTGTATAACTACACCTTAGTCATCCAATTAACTAATATATAACTGTTTGGAGTCTTATAAATGTGATTATAACACTTATATATTTTGATTTTAAGTGATGTCAAAGTTATCACCGTCATAATTTAATAAATATAGCAATTTAAATATTCTGATTTTAAGATGATAAATTGTATTAAAAGTTTTATTGTGAAAGGTAATAGATTTATCTTCATCATAGGATTTTATTTTTAATTTTTATGCAAAAAATAAGTAATTAAATAATTATACAATAGTTTTGTAGTAATTATATTATTAAGAGATAAACCAAATAAATGGTTTTAAAAATAATAAAATAAATATAATATGAATTATTAAATGTTATCCACTAATTTTATAGATACATATGACCTTTTAGTAATCTATTAATTCTTTTAGTTCGATCATGTCTTCTGTATATATTTTATTTAAATTCACATAAATGACTAGTGTCAAAATTGACACTATCATTATTTTATAAAAATAACAATTATAAAATTGTTCAAAAATCACAAAAATATATAAAAATAATAAATATAAATTTAGATGGTCTAAAAGGTTATAAAGTATCCAATTATGGAAAATTCCCAAAAAATAAGTAATTATTCTTAATAATGTAGAATTTAGAATGATATTACGACAAATAAAATTAAATTGATTAAGTAAGGATAAATCAAGTTGATAATGTTTAAAATATTTTCCTAACATGCCTAAATTTTATTGTTTGATGATATTAAAAATCTATCTCATATAATATTCGAATATGAGTCATTTTTGGAGGTTTTTTACGTGGGATTAGATTTATTATAAATTAATATTTTTAAGATTTTCAAAGGTGCCCCTCCCCTCCCTTATAAAATGGCACCTCATCCCTCTCTTCCTCACACCAATTTGAGCCTTCCGGCTCGTTCAACCCCTGCCAAATTCGCTTCTCCACTTTCTTAGAAACATCCTAGAGGTCATTGTCTTCTTAAAATACCAATTGTAGTTCCATAAGAGGAGGTCTCAAAGAGGCACTTCAAAGAAGAGATAATGTTCGTTACCGATTATTTTAACTTTATTTCTTCTTCCACTACTTATTCACTAGTTGTTTCATTATTAAGTAATAACATCACTATAAATCATATACTGATATGTTATTATATGTATCAAAACAACCCTATTTCACCATTTATCCATCCTATAGAAAACAAAATCACCGCGCGTGCGTACGTACGGAATACCATCTCCACGCAGTGGTGTAATCTATTTCCCACCACCCCCTTACTTGGATGGGTATAATGGTATTAATAATGACTATATATGATTATTTTAAAGTGATATTGATTCTTAAATATTATACAGAGACTTAAATACCATTCCACGATCATGGGAATCATATCATCGCTCGTGTGTACGTACGGCCTACCGTCTCCACGACGCGATGAGATTCATTCTCAATGATTAACCATTCATGAATGATTATAAAGTATACATAATAAGTAATAATTAAATAAATGAAATAATAATGATAATTGTTTTATTTATATATATATTTATTTCATATAATTAATTCTATTTAATTCAATAATGAAACGAAAACAACGTTCATGGGTACGTACGACCGACCGTCTCCATGAACTGTGTATTTTATTCCATTTATCGATCTATTATATATATGTTTATTCATAATATATATTATATATAAATATTTTTTTACATTCTGGATGAAATTAAACACGATCTAAGTAATCATTTGAATAATTAAAAGTTAAAACACGAAGGAAAAATGAAACGATTTTACCCAAAACGCTACTTTAACATTAATTGACAAAAGAATGGGTAATATAAAGTCATAAGTGAACCATATATGATATCATAACAATGAATATGATTCTTTTATAAGTCAATGTCATTATTTGAATCATTATAATGGAGGTTCGGATCCATACAAAGCATATTGGACTGAAGGTAAGGGATAACTATTCCAATCTTGTTCTTATCCGAGATTGTTTAATCGTGAGTATTTACTGGGGTTATATTTATCATCCATGTCCTTGTTTTCTAAATTTTTTTCATGTATGTTTAATATCCTTTTTACCCATTTTTTACTTTTACTACATGGTATGTCTGGAATATTTCTTTTATGTGGTACATTGACTTTTCCATCGAACGTATGAGAAGAATGTTTTTTATCTTATACGACAAAAACGGATTTTTACGGTTTTATAAAGCCTTATTTTCATTAATATTACTCCAAAATATTTCATGAATACATTCAACAAAAACCTTTTCTTTTAAAATTACATGAAATTTTGTGAAAAGATAATGATTTTGAAGAAGAAAGGATATTTTCTTCAAGAATTCATTTCATGTGTTTTATCAAAACCATTTTTCATCTAAGATGACATTATTTAATATGTGTATGTCTCATATATAATGTCTCTATTATTTACATGGTTTCACTTTTTTTATTATGAAATGATATCCATTTCTTTTACATGGATTATTTGATGATGGAATGATGTTTATGAATCCCATTTTATTCATTGGGTTATGATAAATGATGAATGTTAATATTGTGGCACAAGTAAGAATGATTTCACTATGAGATGTGTGGGACCTATATCTCCCTCTAATTCATTGGGTAGGAATTTATATATCATGAGATAGACATGGATGGAATGGAAAGTTAATCTGGTTCAGTGTTACATGACTGAAACGAGGAGTGAACTCGATTCAGAAATGGATTTCTCCACTAAGATGGTCATGGCAGGAATGCCTTGGCTACTATGGAAATCATTACATGTGCTTAATGGATTCAACAATTACATGATTTATTCCTATGCTATTTTATCATGATTGATGATCCATTATGATCTACGCCTTACGTACTGCCATGTTTTATGTCATTTCTCAAGATGTTGATGTTTAAATATTATGTTCAAGTTTTTATGTTCAATTGTATATAGTTTGTTTTATTTTCTCCATGCTTACCCTTACTGAGAATTTGAGCTCACCATTTTTATGTTTCATTTTCCACCAGGATTAAAAGAAAGGTTTTAGGTAAGGAAACAAAAATGAGATGATCGATATGGGAGATGTTGATGATTTTTCAACATGATTAGAAGTTTATATTCTATGTTTCCAAAGACACTAAACTATTATGGTCATTATGTGTCTGATTTTGTTATGTATTAAGTATTTCCGAAAAAGTAATTTAATATCTATGTACATCAAGATTCGGGTCTCTACATATAGTGTATCATGATACATGAATGATTAATAAATTCATTTGACTATTTTATAATAATTCTAAATCAGTAAAATGTTTACTAACCTATACAGATGTGAGGATACTACTATACAGTTGACATGGAATGTATATAAAATATATAAATTTGAGAATCAAATTCAGCCAATCAAATCCATTCAGTGTTATTAAATTGACATTGAGTATCATAAATTAATAAGAGAGTTCATATGTAACACCCTGGATTTTCATACTGCGTTATCTCATTAATGTAAATCAATAGCTTGCGCTACACGCAACACCGAGTTCGAGTGCACCACGAATTTCTAGACTAACCATTCAAAATGTGGTTATAAATATTATTAACTTATTTTTGAAACTTAAATACTCTATATAATGTTAACATCCATATTAGATGTATTTTAGACATAATATAAGAAAAAATTTATTTTTTGGATAAAATAAGTATTTATCAAAAAAATCAATTTTACTGCATTATAATGGAGAACCTTTTTAAAAAAATAATACATGAAACTTATATATAATATATTAAAGGAAATAAAATTCCTCTTTAGAATCGGGACATAAAAATTTAGTTTTTATAAATATTTGGTACCTTTCTAATAACTTTCATATTTTGATGAATAGTGAAAAATAATATTCATTAATTGAAAAAAACCTTTTTTAATCGAAATATTTTAAAGTGATTAATTATTCATTTTAATGTTTTTGAATTATAATTAAATTATATTTTTATCATTTAATACAATTTAGGTCATTATATGTAAATTTTCATTTAAATTTTACATAAACACATGTCAATCTTTTGATAGTTTTCACTTTTCAAAACCCGCTTTTTGTATTTGAAATGGGAATTAATTTTAAATAAATTAATGAAACAAATAGGTTTTGAATTTGGTAATATAAAAGTCAATTTGGAATTTGGAATATAAAAATTAGTTTATAATCAATATTTGGTTTTTTTCTCAAAACATTCAATTTTGGATGAATAGTGAAAAATAATGTGTTATTATTTAAAACTGACTTTTTATTAAAATAATTAGAAATTTAATTTCAATTTATATTTAGGTAAAATAGATATATAATACCCATATAAGATCAATTTAATTTATTTTCATCATTTTATAAAATTTTTTGATATATACAACTTTATCGAACATGCTACCGTCTTTTACCCACCTCCTAAGAGCATTTTTAAAATTTCATAAAACATACTTTTATCACTTCTATGAGTTGAATTTAAAAAATATAAAAGATACGGTTAATATCATTATGTAAAATTTTTTTCAATAAGATGAATATAATTTTTTGTGAATAGTACCTTTTGACTTTTATTTACCACGGTTAAAAGTAAATAGGGTAATTAAGGTTAATAATCATATCCTAATTACCATAACACATGTACAAATTATATTCAATAAGTACGATACGACCAAAAAAAAACTTTGGAATAAAATATTTCCCCTTTTTTCCACTTGGATATTATTATAACATTTTTTATAATTTTATTTAATGAAGTGTTAAAAGAGTTAAATTCAAAGATTAATAACTAAACCATTTTTAATATGGTTATACAAAAGATAAATTCGACTTTAAATATTCATTAAAAATCTAAGAAACGTTAATAAATAATTATATTTTATTTATAATTTTTATAGATTATATAATTTAATTTATTTATGACACAATGATGATGCAGTAATTACCTTATTAATGAATGATTAAAAAAATTGATATTATAAATGTCCAAATAAATGTAAAATGATACTTATGATTAATTCCACTAATTTTATCAGTTAATATTACATGTTAGGGTTGATTTAATAAATTCAATTCTATGTGATAATGTTTTTATGACTTTCAAAATAATCTAATACTAAATAATGTAAAAAATGACATAATTGTGTTTTTTAAACAAATATTATATTATTAATTGATATAACAATCATAAAAATCTATTTTTCGGCAAAAGGACATATATAAAGATATATTTATTAATAATTAACCACATGGGGTTCTCTTGGATTGTTATATTATGTTTATTAACTATATGATATAAAAATAAAAGTTAAATGGTAATTTTCAAACTAGTTAATTAAGATTTAAATCTAAAAATTAGGTTAATATGATGAACTATACCAATCTAAAACCTATTGGTTGATAGGTTTTCAACTCATCCCCACTATAACCTTTAAATAATTCATTTTGAGACATTATTAACCGAAAATGATATTATTATAAAATAATATTTCACATTTTTTCTAATGTGACCCTTATCTCTCTTTTAAAAGGGCACTTCCCCTTCTCTTAATTTCACAATCCAAAGCCTTTTTTCACGGCCAAACCCTACCCAAATATCCTCCCAACATTCCTCCCTGCATCCTAGATTACTTCCATTGATCAAAGAACCAACCTATCGTGTTCTTTTGAATAAATCAGAGCAAGAACCCGAACAAGAGGTATATGTTACATCAACTCTTTCAAGTTCTTTTCTTCTTCCACAACATCTTTCTATGTTTATTAAATTCTAAAATAATAATTCTAGTATCTTCTATATACATTAATGTTATTATAAAAGTTTTTCAATTATATTCTATATTCAATCAATCCTATAAATGACAAGGTCACCATATGTGCCTACATAAGGATTATTGTCTCCACGTGGTGGTGTAGTTTGTTATTCAAACACTTTATTTTTGTATTTGTATAATAATGAGTATAACTGATGTAAATAATAAAAATAACATGTTACTTATTCTGTATATATGATATAACATCCAATTACAGACGATGATTCTATCAATATTGTTATATTTTCTCTCGTGTGTACGTACAGATTACCCTCTCCACGACACGATAAAATTCATGTCCACGTTCTCCATTAAAAGATGATTACAAAAATATATATATCATTAATAAGTATTTAATATATGACACAATAAAGATACTGGATAAATATATATATATATATTTATTTATTTACATATATCTTATTCACTTAGTTCCGTTCAATACGATATGAAAACGGAAATAATGTTTATGCATACATAGGACATACCGTCTCCATAAACGGTGTTTTCATTTGAAATATATGTTTATAATACATATATATATTCATGGATTATTTAAATCATGATCTATGTGATACAATCAAGAGTAACATGTGGAAACATGTACGATAAAAAAAGAGATTATTACCTGAAATGTCAATTTAGCATGGATTGTATTATTAAATGGGTAGTATAAAGACATAAATTATTCATGTATGATATCATAAATATTAATATGGTTATGTTATAATTTAATAGAATAATAAGGTATTTATATAAGAGGTTTAACATACCGTCAAATAAATGAAAGTTCTTGGTAAGGGGTTTTCATCTCACTTCATATTCCCATTTAATTCATGCTATATTGCCACTATTTCAATTTGTGTGGTGTATGGAATACACATAATTTTATTGTTTGTGTAACACACATTATATTATGTGTATATATATCTTCATTGTATGATGTTTCTTTTATGGGTTGTATGTTTCTTAAGTAACCACAATGATAATGGTTAATTTCACAATATCATTATTATCTACAGTTGTCATTACGTAAGTATCTACTGGGACATGATTATTATCCATGACAATGTAGAATAAAAGTTTTTTGAATTGGATTCATTTTAATGTACTCTATTATTAAAACATCATTTTTAATGTTTTAAAGATTTATTATTCTCATAGTTTAAACTTAACTTCCATGTTAATAAAATGGTTATAAGGATTTATTTATATTGAAATGAATGTTTTAAAATGATAATTCCATTAAAATGTTTCAAATAGGTAATGTAATCTTTGATTCAAAAATAAATTCAAATATATTCATTTAAATATTTTGTGACATTTAAATGAATTCATGAAAAAGGTTTTCTCTCTCAAATAGTTTTATAAATCATTTTCATATATGTACGTATCCTTTGATGGATTTTAACCTTGTTTTATGTTTATTTATTATGATACCAATCTTCTATATGTATTGAAATTTTATTGATATTATTTAATTTTTTTGTGTTATTTTTATACAATTCCTGGTATATGGAGAAAGTATTGACATTTCATATACGAGTTTTAATATGAATGTTTATGTTATGCTGAATCCTTTTTATATGAGGAATTAATTGTACTTAGAAAGTGATGGGTGGAGCCCGCTATAGCTCCTCGATACATCAGTAGGTCTCATGAGACAATATAGTGTCATTAAATATGTATTTTATGCCATATTATTTGTAGTATTTCAACAAGGCCTTGACTATGTGGTTATGATGTTTGGCATTATGTATTCCATCATTATGAAAGATGATATTGATATTTCAAGTGATTAATCGATTAGTAGATTATTCCATTTAATAAGTAAATGGAATTATTTCATTGTACTATTTCCAAATTATGTTAAATTTTATGTTTAAATGAATTTTGTTTTCGTTTTAAACATTTCCTTAATTGTTTATGCTTATTTATGAATGTTTCAGCTATATTTTTATCCTTACTAGGAATCTGTGCTCACCCTTCCTATGATTTAATATTCCCAGGATTCAAAGAAGTATATTATGATTGATATTATTGGATAATATAAGAGAGTAATGGAATTATCAAAGGATCATTTATGTTGTGTTTTATTTTCTAATGTGAAATGTAACATTCCTATATGTAATCTACTTTCCAAGACTGCTAATCTGATCGTTCGTTAAGGACTTGATTCCATGTAATCATGATGATGTATTAAAATAATACAATGACTTCGGGTAACTGGGGTTGGGGAATTATATAATAGTCCTTGATCATATTATATTTACTGATGGATTGAATGATTTTTGTTTTCAAAGTTGTAGTCAATGAATATTAATTGTTATTTTGAAAAATTATAACATTCCACCATAGATAAGCATGAAGTGATGATAAAATATGTTGTATCCTCTTATATAAATAATATAATTGTGTATTGAAATTGATATTTATTTAGATCAATTTATTGATAATTTTAAATTAATGTTGTAATTATTCGTTAGGTTATATGTTTTGTACAATAATGAATATTTAATTTTGAAAGCTATGTTTTATGGGATCACGAATGATTTTTCTACATATAATCATTTTATAAGATGTATAATTAATGGGATAAAAGGTTATACCATTTATGAGTAAGGTACAAAATTATTTTGTTTAGAATAATAATCAACGACTATGATTTTAAGAAATCATAGATTTATACAATGATGAGATAAATACAGATGTTGGATGACATCATTCAATATGAGTTTGTAAGAAGGTGAAAACCCTTCTCCACTAATAGTTGAAATATCGTTTTAGAATGTAAAACTTTTGGAAATGTCGCTTAAGAATTTAATAAACTAATGGAAATAATTTCGGGTATTAAATTTCAAAATTTATGAAATATATTATATTCCATAAATAATGTTTCATACCCAATGAGTTATTTTCAATGATACTCACAAATTCATTTAAAATACTTATTAATCCGTTTTTATTTATATATATTCAGTACTATAATGATAACAATATATAATTTATTTTAATGATTAAATATATATTTTTAGAAATGGATGACCAACAAGAATTATGTTAGTAATTATGTAGACATAATGAAGTGGTGAAATTCTAAAACTTATTTAGTAATCATTTCCTCATTTTACATAATTTTCCCATCTAATTTTCTTATCATTTTTACCTGATACCTATGTTGTATATTTTCATAAATATCATTACTAAATAACATCAAATTTTATTGTTTTTTATTTAACCATTTTGAGCCATATTATGATAAATAAATGGTCAAAGAAAAAAATTATCAACAATTTATACAATAAGGATGACGCACTAATGTATTATTTTCTCCCTTCATAGTTTTATATATTATTTATTTGGCCTGGTTATGTTAAGTTATCTATGTTTTCTATTTATATACGACTCAATGTTTTTTTAGTTTGAAATTATATTTTAGAAAAAGAGTAGTGAACTTCCCAAAATTTAGGAAACACATTCAAATTGTTCTGGTGGTTTTTGATAAATGACCCATATGGAAATTGAGAAATGTTTGAATTATATCCAAATTAATCTTATAAATGGATTGATTAGTTTGACAGAATATATATTTTCTCTATTTATAGTTTATATATAAGTTAAAATTATGTTTTAATCATAGAAAATAGCATTTTTAAATTGTTTTAAAACATTAATAAACTTATGTATAATTCATTGGTGATGTTTAAGAAATGTTCAGAAATCCATCGAACACATGACAAGATTAGTATTACATAATGAGTGTTATTTGAGACTCAAAATGAAATATTATTTAAAAAAAATCACTCACAAAAAACCTATCAATCAAACTCATATTTTCGTGATTATTTAATAAAATTATCATTAAGACATTTTTTATATTATATGAATAATGTGCAAATCAATATAACTCATAGTTTTTCCATTTTCACTCGATGGTCAACTAACACAAAAACATAGGCCATCATTCAAGTAATTGATAAGTAAAAATATATGATAACACCATTTATCATCAAGTAATTTTTAATGATACTCTGATGTTCAAATATATCCTATCAGAACCCATTGTAAATCCATGAAACACATACCAGAGGTAGAATTATTCAATATAATATGAAAAACATTCATCTAGGGAACAATAACAATATATAATTTTTAAGAATTTATAATTATAAATCAATATAATATTCTATTCAGATAACCCATAATTACTAATTCACTAAAAATAATATGAAATATGATAGATGAAAAAACGTTTTTGTGAGGTGAATATTTTAAATATTCATTAACTAGAGGATTGTTTTAAATAAATCCCACAACCATGGAAAGAATCTTATTTTCATATTCATATGAATAAATTTTTATTATATAATAATTATGATAAATGAATGTCACACAACTGATTTTTTTTCTCATTTTCTCCATCCTTGATAAAACTACTCTAATGATTCAAGGGAAATGAAACCTCATAATGTTCTCAACCATCATTATTTTTTAGTTTTTTATAATAAATTTATCTTTTTTAAGGAAGAAGAGGAATTATTATTCCTATGATTTTATCAAAAATACATAAATGATACTCTAAATTCATAAATCACATGTATTTAATGTTGGACCATTTTTATCAAAAGATTATATTATCATATAATCCCTTAGTGGAAGTATGAACAATTGATGTTTGATATAAAAATAAGGATTGGGGTAATAACCCATTAAAAAACAAGACAATGAGGCTTAGGGATGTCTATAGTGGTGATGTCTGTGGGAATGCCATGGGATAATCGAATTACATTAAAGAAGAATAGAGACTACACTATTGTGTACAATATGAAACTCCTATACTGTTTGTACCTGAGAGATGTGTCCACGTCAAAAATTTGATTCTCTCCAAACATGATGGGAAATCCACTCATAATAATTATCTATTTTTAATCTAAAAATAATGTAGATCAACATCCACGGGGGATCAACATTACCTATAAGAATAACATCAAATACATCATCGCCCATCTAAACCTCGGAAATCTAAAAATCATTATTCTTTCATAACATAAGGACAATGTGAAGCAATTTCACCTCTGTGCTTATGGAATTTCTTGTACTATAAAATTATCTAAAAGAAATAAGGATTGACCCCCTTATGTCTCTGATGTGACCACACCCTCTAATATTCCCATTTAGAAAAGATCCATCATCATTCATCTTTCTACAATAAGAAGGAGGGAACCATATAACTCATTGTCTTGTTGAGTTTTCTACATATATGGACATGTATAAAAATACAAATAGTTCATATTAATGCTTCCCTCCATTAATAAGATAACCCACCTAAAAAATTAGAACGTTAAATCTCACATGTAGGATGTATATCAATTGGTTCCAACCCATCCTCCCCAAAATCCTGGTCTCCCAGAGCATCTACATGATGGAAGTCAATGTGATACATTAATTTTTCAACTACATTTCATTATCCTCCATGAATAGAACCATCATTAAAAAATTCATCAATTGTTAGGAACATAAAAAAATTAATATAAGGTATTTTTAGGTATTTCTAAATGATCCCTTCAACATATTCCCCTACTTTACAAATGATTGTAACATGTATTGAATCTCGATATTTATTTTCTTATAAATCTAACCCAAAATAACAATTGTATTTACTAGAATAATTTTTGACAAAAATTTTATAATTGTATGTTATTGTTGATGGATAATGGGAGTACATGAATCCTCAATATTATATTTAATGAAATATAAAATATATCTCTCCATAAGTGTTCCTTCCTACAAAATAATTAGGTGGTTGTTAATCTTCAAATTCTTCCATGTATCCCCACTTCTACCATGGATGTAATTAGAAAACTTCTAATATTTCCTAACCTTTACAGGAAGAAGAACCAATATACTGTTAAAATTTTAGTTTTTTGTGAACATCCATGATAGTAATTTTCTTCAGAAGCCAAAAATATAATGGACAGTCAGATATACCCTCTTGTATGAATGAAACAAAATGAGTGCATATATAAGAGAATTTTTTAGGATCAATATTAAGGAGCTTACCAATAACAAAATCTTAAAACATAAATACATTATAATGAGAAACACTACCCATGTATTTGATCTTGGTCAATATCAAATTCTTTTATGAATAACTCGAAATTCCTTCCAATGTATTTGTGGGTAAAGATGACTATTTTGATACTTAAATGAATTTTTTTTCCATGAAATATTCCATGATATAGTTGATGGGTATTAAGCTAGAAATATATATATATCATCATCATCCAATACATATTAACTTGTGCTTCAAAATGAAATTATCAAAATGAAATTCACATATATTATCTTGGTTATGATTTCCATAATTATATTTGTAAATTTCTGAACTCTTATTCATTGTTAGAATGATTATAAGCTCTAAATAAACATTTATATAAATACAAAACAGATGGTTTTAACTTCTAATGCACTAATAATTCCATTCACAACAATATAATATATCTTAAATATCATTAAAAACACCATCAAACTATATTAGGTAACAAAAGTATTATAATATTTTATTTTATTGTTTTATTTGTTACGCATATATATCCATTTTGGGGGACAGTAGTAGGATATTCCAAAAATCAGGCATCAACCTATATACATTATTGGGATTATGGAATTTTTTATCCATATTTAACATGCCAAGAATGAGATATTTATTTTAAACTAATGATTTATACTTATCTGTGACAATATTCAACTACTGATTTGAAGATTTATTGATTTCCAAAATCTATAAATATTGGGAAGTGAAATGTGTGGGGTCTTTTGGTCTCGAGAGGCATGATTTGAACGTGTTGGTTAAAGTACTATCATTCCGTCCAAGTATCACATTTATCTAAAGTTATCAAATAGTCTTACATCCCATAATGGATGTAAATGAAAATCTACATTGATGATGATGGGAAAAAATTTAATCGTTTCTGAGGGAATACATATATAGAAATAATGTTGTGATGATCCTATTTAGTGTCAACCTTTAAAAGGAATATAATATGATATTGTCCAATTCCCAACCATAATTACCTTTTGTAATTTATTTTTATAATGTATAGGAAACTTCTACCTCTGCATGTTATATTTTCATTCATTCAAAAAATTTCATCCTTCTTATAGAGGTGTACAACGATGGATTCAAGATGGGAGAATATATTAATAGACCCTCCTATAGTAATGGTTCATGATTATGTGTAATATGATATTTTTATCTATCAGTGTTCTTAATGATCCTTAGAATTTAATATTTTTATTAATGTCCATCATGAATCATGCACTATAATTCATTTCATATACCATTATGATACAAATTATATAAAATATGGAAACATTGGGTGCATCACGAGTGATGAGTTATTAATTAATATGTTGAGGAATGTTACAATGATAAGGTATCATTTATAAAGATATGATTTAAATTATTAATAAATTTAAAATGAAGAATTATCTCTCAAGGTTATGGACATTTATATGTCAATATTTTATGTAATAGTTTTTTCATGTCATTTATGTATTATATAATTTTATTAAAGATGCATTTAACTAGAAAAAATCATTACGTTTATCCACCCACAAGAAGCTTCTGATGCATCTGAAACCTTCATAAAACCCATTTGAACCAAGAAATATAATCCAATGGCTATTATTTTTTCTGATCCCAAGACATTCCTATCGAAAATAACAAAACAAAACAGAAATTAGTAGAATATTGTCTCATGGTCAAGATTTGATATATATAATCCATATTCATGAGTGAATGTTTAATCATCCACCAATCCCAATCATTTTCTATATAAATATTCAATTACATCAAATATATCTTTATTCAGCTCAACATCTGAGGAATCATTACACCTTTCAACCATCACAATATTAGTGATTAGTTTAAAATCACATAAAGGAATTTCAATTAGAAATTTCATTGTGTGTTTGAATTTGAATTTTTGATTTTTTATGGATGTGTCAGTGGTGATAGTTCCAACTTAACCGGAAAAAATGGTATTTCAGAAAACAAAAATATATATATTTAAGAGTAAAAATTATTCAACTGATATATTATATTTTAGTTTCATGATATAATAATTATTTAAAAATAAAATAAATATCGTATTTTAATATCTATATATTATAATGTAACATTATCAATAATATTTATAAATTAAAATGCATCACTTGTTTAATTCATATGATCTAATATATTCATAATTAAATATAATTCTATAATATTTATATATTATTCCTTAATTTTATCAATTTTTATTAATAATAAATGTTTTTATAATATAATAATAAATTATGTTATAAACTAATTATACGTATTTAATTCAGTTATAATTAATTTAACATATTTTATAAATTTAAATGATCGCACATTGTATGTATATATTTAAATCATTTAAATTATTTATTTATATAATATAATATACATTTTTATTATAATAAAGAACATAATACACAATTTATTTTCATTTTTATTAAATATTATTGATGATTAAGTAAATATAATTTACGTATTGTAATATATCATTTCAATATAAAAAAATTGTCAATGAATTGAGAAAAATAAGTGATTTATATTGTATGAAGTTTATTATTAAAAACATTAACTGATATAGAAAATTTTAACAAATTTGTAAAGTATTATAATTATAAAAAAAATCTATATGTAAGGTAATTATTGTGTACTGCATATTGACATTATTTTCTTAGGGGTTTTTATTGTTAAATTTCAAAAAATAGACAAATTTATAATGTAATTAAAAAACCATAATGACCTGATCCCAAAAATTGGGTGCATCCCTGATAAATTATGTTATTTTTTTGTAAATAAAGATGACTAAAAATACACAATACATTTATTACATTCCAGGAACTATTACCAGTCGAGTTTCTGGAAAAGAAATTTATAAAAATTACCCCTTTTATATACAATTAAAATAAATAGTTATATATGTGTGTATATTTATATATATACATATATATATATATATAAATATCTGAGAAACATTTTAATCGATGAAATGAAATGAACACTTACATGTTTTAAGGTCAATTGAGTAATTTGAGGCTGAAATTGAGATAAAAAAATGGTTGAACATGGGGAGATGAAGGTCATATGTTTTGATGTGAAATGCGATGTTTTTAGAAAACGATTTTATATGTTATAATATGTAAGGGTTCATCAATGAGATAGGCTGATGGAAAAAAATTGATCAAATCTAAAAAAATAATTGATTCAAAATTATAAAAAAGAGTCGAGCTGTTTGACAATACAAGGAATGTGAATGAGACATTCCAGACTGACTGTGGGAATTTTGAAACTATATTTTCATGAGGAAATGATTAATAAAACCTCACAATTTTTAAAAATCTTATGTATTTCATTATTACTAATGTATGTATTAATCATTAAAATATTTCCTGTTTTCATAAAAATCATTACCCCTTTTTATTTTGTCCCATTGATATCGTTAACATATCGTTTTCATTTGTCCAGTCACTGATTATTTTTATATTAATATAAAATAATATTTTTTTATCATTTTCTTCCATAAAAACATATAAAAATTATTTTTTTAATCAAGAATCTTTTTATACATATAATGGGTTGAACAGTTTTTGTAATAATAATATAAATTCATTTTATATATATATCATTTTTATGATTTTAAATATATATATATATATTTATATTTATATTTATATTTATTCATTTTATTATAAATACTAAAAATTACATTTTTATTTAAAAAATAATTATGATGTTCATTTTTCATAAAAATAATAAAAATTTCCTTAAAACATGTATTACCCATAATTAATATTATAATAATAATTTATTTTTTCACAAATAAAAAAATACATTTAGTTATTTTAAAATATTATTTCAAGCAAAAAAACAATATTTGTATTTATAATATTAATTTGGAAACTCATAATAATAGTTATAAATAATATTAACTATTATAATAATCTATTAATAAAATTAATTAAGTTACTTAATTATATAGATTATTTTTAAAGAAATTCGTCTTACTATTATTTTTAGTATGTTTTAATTATTAATAAATACATTTAATCAAATATTTTTATAATAAATATTTTTATATTTTTTGGGATATAACTTTATTCCCCCTCAAAATAATTGCATCCTCGTAAATAAATTGTGCTTATAGGGAAAATATTTTTTTATATGAGGCCTATTTGAAATTATTAATTCTGATCTAATTTACAAAAATTATCTAGACTTTTCCTCTAATACCAAGTATAATGAACTGAACCCAAAATGCAGTTTCATCACATATATACGATGTTCAAATATTTTTTTATAAAAAGATAACTACAAATACAAACAAAATTTATTACACACCATGTCATTTTACCTATCTAGGTTCTGTAAATAAAATTTAAAACAATATAAAAACATATCATATACACTGAAAATAGAATTTTATATATGTGTATATGTATCTACACACACACAGAGAGAGAGATATAAATATATATATAACACTATGTAAAATAAATAATATGATTAAATGATATGAACACATAACTTTTTTAGGTCATTTTAGGGATTTGTGGATTTCAAGAATTGGGCAGAACAAAAGGGGGGAACTTAGGGAAATGTTGGTAGGATGTTTTAATGTAAAAATTGATGGATTAAATAAATAGATATCATACAAATTTAATTGTCCTTTTTAAATAATACAATATAGTAATGAGAAAAAAAGTGATCAATGTAAAAAAATAATAGATGCAAAATTGTTAAGAATATTCTAGTTGTTTTATAACCCATGTAAAAGGGATGGAGTGGTTCCGGATTTTTGTTCAACATTTCATTGGTTGATTGTCTTGATGGTAGGTGGAATACAACCTCACAATTTTCAATAGATTTATGTTTAACAATATAATTAATTAATATTATAGTCATTGCAATATTTATTCTTTTTATCTAAATCATTACTCCCTTTTTATTAGTCAATTAAGTCGCATTGATTTTTTTTCATTCTATATTCATTTGTCCAGTACATGATTGTGTTGTTATTATATTATTATAATTTCATATTTTTTTATTAATTTTGTTCTATCAAAAAAATTCAACTTTATAATTTTTTAAACATGCAGGTATTTATACAGATAAAAGTTTCAACATTTTTTCCCTTAATATAAATTCTTTTTTTATATATAATATTTTATCAATTTCAAAAATATATATATAATTCAATTATTAATATACATATATCAAATTTCAATTTTAAATAAAATACAAATATAATGCGAGTATTATTGTAATAATAATAATTTTATATATGTATAATTTATAAATTTTATAAAACAAAAGCATTATATATCTCATTTATTTATAAATCATATTAGAGAATATATAAATCTATTTTAAAAATTATTTTTACAATAAAACAATGTTTACTATTTCTAATCTCTTAAAAAATGGCCCTTCTGCCTTAATGAGGTCAAAACATATTGAACCTTCAAATGAAAAATAAATTAATCAAAATAATGGGGAGGAGAAATAATAGAGAATATAATGACAATATTGAAATTAGACAACACTAGAATGTGTAATCGTTAGGTGTCTACACACACACACCCACGGTCTAAGGTTTAGAAAAGTGCATCATTTCTCTGAGTTTTTGTGCCAACAATGAACCATAGTATTGTTTTAAAAATGATTGATGAATTGGATAAGTTTATAGAATATTTTAGGGTACCTATAGAAGTTTCTAATTTTTGTTTTCAAACCCCCCATTATGTGCATCAACATTTTGTGTCACCATTCCACATACACAGGCCAAGGTGCTGCCTGTTGTCCTCTATCCCCATTGGTTACTCATGACTCTCTCATATGATGTGCCACGATGCCCCATCGACAAGGCCTCTCAGGCCTGATCGGGGGAAGATAGATATTCCCACCACCACCCATTCTAAGAAAACCTTATGTGACACCCAATCAACAACACTTACAAGTCTATAGAAGTGGAATTTGTATATGAATGTCACCGACCAATCTCAAAACGACTTTCCATGACACCCCATCGATAAATACAACCACTGTCACCACTCATTCAATATTATTCAACTCCCAATAAACATCACCTAAATGTAAAGTCACCACCACGACCTATCGCAACATCCCTCCAAGACTACCTACTAGGCTAGATAGGGGAAATATGGACATGTTTGTCACATCCCTTTCTCAAAAAACCTTCCACGACCCCCCATCAAACACTATTAGCAATGTTTCTACCCTTTTCCAGAAAATCTGCCACCACGCCCCATCAAAAATGCATGTCATGGTAAGTACCCTCCATCACCACCCTTTATCAAACAATCATACATGACTCCCCATCATCAACACATATGACTATCATCGCCCTTTATTAGATGATATTCCACAATGCCCCATTGACAGTGCCTTCTTTTCTAGATGAGGGAATATGGATATGGGAATCATCACACCCATGTGTTTAATTCCCCTCACCAATAGAAACCCATTTGGATTGATGTGTTCAGAAATGATGCTTTCATCCCCAACCATTCATTAACAACTATTGAGGATAAATCAAAACGAAACATGGATTATAAAAGTTTGAGTAAAAATGTGAAATGATGATGAATTATCAGTAAAAAATGAGTACACTACAATGTGTCCCTCCCTCAAAACATGCACTACCAGACATCATATTATAGATGTAGAGTTTTCTTAATTGAAAATTTGACAGAAGAAATTAATGTATTTTTTATCATAGGAATGAAAAAATACTGTATTTTCATATGATATATTTAACTATTAATTATTTCATTATATTTTTAATTTTATACTAATATATAATTTTCATTTAATTTTATCAATACATTAAATATAAAATTTCACCCATTAGAAATTCAATATTTTTCTATATTAATTTTAGACTACAACATATGTTGGAATATTCACTTATTCATCTAGAATGGAACTAATAAAAGGGGTGCCTTTCACTTTTATTTTTTCAAACTCTATTAAAAGTCCTACAATTATGAGCAATTTTTCTTTATGGTTACTATATGACAGATTTAATATTTTGATATATATATATATATTCATTCTTATATAAATTTAAATTAATATTAGTATTTTAAAAATTATATATATGTAACTATAATAAATATATATATATATAATTTTTATATAACATTTAACAATATATGTATAGGAATTTGTATATGTGTGTCTGTTTGAGTTAGTTTATATATGTGTTGTTTGTGTATGCATCTATTTTGTTGTGTTGTTTGTGTGTGTTTTTATCTATAAATATTTATTGTATGAATGTGTATGTATATGTACATTGGTGTGTATGTAATAATATGTGTATGTAAAACATATGTGTATGTGTATCTGAATGTGTATGTATATATGCATAAATAAATATATATTTTTTCATTAAGTCTAGGTATATGTGTATGTATTTAACATTTTTTATTTTCAGTATATGTATGTGAACATATGTATGTGAACATATTTATGTGTGTTTGTGTGTGCATGCGTTTGTGTCTTTGTATGTGCATGAAAGTGTGATTATATGTGTTTTTGTATATGTATGATTATGTGTAAATATATATTTTTATGTTTATGTATGTGTGAATGTATATATATGTATATATATATGATATTATGATTATGTACATGTGTATGTGCATGCATATGTGTGTATGTGCATGTTAATGATGTATGTGTGTATATAGTAAAATGAATTGATGTGTATGTATGTGCATCAACCTGAATGTAATTTTGAGGATGTGTATGTATATGGGAATTCATGTGTATGTGTATGCATAAACATTTTTATGTGTAAGTATGTTTATTAGTATGTTTATGTGTATATGCATTTTTTTGGTTGTATGTGTATGTATATATGTGAATGTATATATATACATCAATGTGCATGCATGGATATGTAAGTGTATGTTTGTGTATGTGTATATACATGTATGTGTATGTTTATATGCATATGCCTATGTGTATGTGTATGTGTATGTGTTTTCCAATATGTGTGTGTATGTTGTGTTTGTATATGTACATGTATGTCTTTGCGTATGTATATGTGTACATGTATGTCTGTATATTGATTTAATATTATTTATTAGTTTTTAAAATATCCCCATATTTATTATTTTCCTTATTTTGTTCCTATTTTTTATATAATCAATTATCATTTTTCTAATATGTACATTTTTTATATTTATTTATACATTTTCAATATGTATATATTTAATTAAATAATGAAAATTTAAAAATTATTTAATTTTATAATATTTCATAGCATATTATATTTTCTATATTCAATTAATATTGTGAAATCTTCAATAATTACAAAAAATAATTATATTTATTTATATATTTTTATTAAAATTTAATATGATTGAAAATTTTGGAATAATTTTAATGAATTTTTTTTAAAATATATTGCAATTTATTTATTTTAATTAATTCATATTAAAAATTATTTCAATATTTTTTTCATTTTTGATATTTAGTAATTTTATATATTTTTTGAATTTAAAATTTTTTAAAAATTTAATACATATTTATTTAATAAGCTTAAATGCATTCAATATGCTTATAATTTATATGATTAATATTTATTCATATTTATTTATTATTATTTAATGATTTTAAAATGTTTAAAATATATATAATAGATTCTTATAAGATCGTCTGTAACCCACACCATTTTTCCATGAAATTGATCCACAACGTACAAAAGGCCTAACGTGATTTAGGTGTTTATTTTAAAAAATTAAAATTATGGGGATGTGATTCATGAGGATTGGTAATGAAATATGTATTATTTGAAAGTGGTTCTTTGTTGACTCAATAGTGTGTGCCATCGAGAGACGATGAGAGTTGGACGGTTGTATCGGCGTAGTGATCACTACCGGTCTGGAGCGATAGGTTTCTAGGTTGGCGTAGAATTCGTGGGATGGAAGGATTGTGTTATTAGGTTTGGATATAACTCTTAATTTCAAATGATGTGGCAGTAGCTTGATGTAGGACCCATGAGCGACTATGGCGGCACACCATTGCTGATTACGACCTAACGTGGATATGATATCGGCATTATAGGAGTCAAATGACAACATTGGATGAAAGGTTGACATGTCTGTGAAGCGTAGAGAGCTAATGTGGTGGTAGGATTTGTTGACTAGTTATTTCGATTGGAGAACTCATGATTTATGGTGATGGTGGTTGTCTGATGGTCATCTTTGAAAATCCGCCATGACGTTCAGTTAGATAATGGAATTGTAAGGTGTGGTATGGGATTCTCCTTTGTTGGATTGTAGGGGAGGGCCAATTGGTTATGATAAATCCTATAGAGGTGCACAATAATGCCAGGGCCTATGGGCCATGGTGGTCAACAGATTCATGGGTTTGTAATTTCATATATGTGAATGTGTACATACATTTATATGTATGATTATATTCTTATGTCTATGTTTATTTGTATGTGTATGTATTTTCCAATATGTATATTTTTATATTGTGTATGTATTTTTATGCATATGTAAGTTTGTACATGTATGAATAATTATTTATTCAATGATATTTATTGGTTTTTAAAATATCTCCATTTTTAGTATTTTCAATAAATTATTCATTTTTTTATATCATCATTTATCATTTTTGTAATAATTTCAATTTTGATACTTTTTTATAATTGTTTATATATTTATTTAAATAATCTATTTAATAATTATTAAAAAATTATAAATTTTAGTAACATATTATATTTTTAATATATAATTAATAATGTTTATACCTCAATAATATGTTTTAATAATTACAATTATTTATGTAATTTATACATTTTTATATGTTATAATTTCTGTAATTAATGATATTCATTAAATTTTTAATTTTTGGTAATTTATTTCATTTAATTTATTCATTTATAATATTATTTCATTATTTGTTTCATTTTCAATACATAATAACTATAAATATATTTGTAATTTAATAATTTTTTTTAAATTTATAATTATCTGTTTAAAAAGTTTCAATATTTTCAATATTTTTGTTATTTTATATTATTAATATTTATTGACTTATACTTATTATTTTTTTATAATTTTAAAATGATTGAATTAAATATAATTGATTCATATAACACTATCTCTAACCAATACCATTTTTACCGAAAATTGAACCACAATGTACACTATTCCTAACATGATCATAGTGCTTATATAAACAAATGAAAATGATGGAGATGTGTTTCACGATGAATTTAAATGATAGATACTGTCTTTTAAGGTTTTGCTTTGTAGTATCGATAGTTCGTGCCATCAAGAGACGACGAGAGTTGGATGGCGGCGTCGGTGCAGGGATCACTACTGGGATTGCACATCGGGTTTTAGGGGAGGTGGTGAATGTGTGGAATTGAAGGATTGTGGATATAGGAGGGGTGAATACTCTTCATTTCTAATGATGTGTGTGTAGCTTGATGGTGGAACCATGAGAAACTATGGAAGCATCACCATTGCTGATGACCACGTCAGGCTACGTGGTGTCGATGCTACATGAGTCATGAGACAACTATGGATTCAAGGTCGACGTTACAGTGAAGCTCAAAGAGCTCATCCGGGGGATGTGTTTATTGACCAGTGATTCGTATTGGTGAACACATGATTGATGATGAGGGTGGTGGTCGGACGATCATCTATTTGAATCCTTAATGACGCTTATTGAGATAATGGAAGCATAAGGCATGGTCGGGGCATGTCCATCATTGTTTTGAAGGGGATTCCCAATTGGATGTGATAAATCCTATAATTTTTCACAATAATGTAGTGGCCTATTGGGAATGGGGGTCAATGCATAAGTTGTATGGGTCATATACACAATATCAATAAAAAAAGAGTATAAGAATATTGAATATAAGTGGGTTATCTCTGGGTCGTTATGGCCTGCCCATTGGCCGGTGGGTGAGGTGTGTCTATGTGTTTTGGTGTATTTGTATCCATGAGTACCTTATATTTATATATATATTATCTATTTATTAATAGTTATTCATTTATTATCATTATGTTTAAACTTAATTTTTTATGAAAGAAATTGCTTCTTTCTATTTTGGTAGAGGAGGATAATTACAAAGCCTATAGGCCTAAGGCCAAGTGGCCTAAGAAATTTCTAGAAGGCTCAGTGTAGCATCATGTCTACCTCATCCACTACGCATCACCAGGCCTGCGTCATTCTTGCATCACAGCCTTCCCCACATCATGCCCATCACACCACCTACCTGTGTCACTTCATACGATTTAAATCCACCAAGGGGCATGCGAGGATTTGAACCCTAGTTATTCTATGTATGTAATTGTTGTAATTAATATTATATATTCAATTTTTAATGTTTTTAACTTATAAAATATTATTTAATCAAGTTTAAAATTATTTCACTTAATATTAATTATTTATTTATAATATTTTATAATTTTAATATTTTTTTAAGTTATTCATTTTTTAATTATTATTTATACATAATTATTAACTACGATTTAATTTTATAAAAATTAAATTATTTATATGATTAATATTTATTCATTTTCATTTATTAAGGTTTAATATACTTAATTTTTTTTATTCATTTAATTAATTTATTTAAATGCATTTTTTGAGATTCCCTACATTTTCATATGTGATTACAATTCATTAAATTAATTATTAATATTTTATAGAAACATTTACTATGATTTAAAATTCTTTATTTTTATAAATTATATGATTAATACTCGTTCAATTTTATATACTAATTTTTCATATTTTTTCATATTTATAATCTATATAATTAATTTATTTAAATTATATTTTTAATATTTTCATCAATTGTTCTAGTGTTCCCAATTCATGTAATGATTCAAAAAAAATTTACTTAATTACTTTGTTTTAAAATATTCAATATGATTTCATCTTCTTTTTAATACATATTGATTTATATTTTTCTAAAAATAATATATATATTTAATAAAACTAAAACATTTATTTAATTTTTTTTTGATTATATTGATTTTAAATTATTCAATTCCACGAAATTTTTTTATTCATTCTTTTATTATTATATATTCATTTTTAAGGATAATTTTACTAATTTTTTTTTGGAAATTTATTCATTTTCAATGTATATAAAATTAATATTTCTTTTTTTATTTTAAATATTTTTACCCCCACTAAAATGAAAAATAAATAATAACACCATAATATATCAGCACTATGATATTAGTGATAATAAATATAGATTTAATCTACAATAAATTTAGCACAGAAAATGATATGATTTATGAGGGTAAATTTTAGCCCTGATAAAACCTCTATTTTTAAATAGTTATAAATTTGACATTGATAAAGCTTATATTTATCAACAGATTTTGGAAAGAACTAATAATCCTTTATTTTTCATATAAATTTAACACTAATGAATCATGTTTCTTTTCCCATTCATCATCTCTCAAGGATTTCAACCTCATTCGCTGCTCCCCAATATCTTCTTGGACGGATCAGACTTCTCAAATCCTAACGTATACAAGTTAATATCATTCATCTGCTTGTACTTATTTTTTATTATTCATCACAATAAAAATTGGTTTTTTGAGAAGTTCAGGCTTATGAAATTCCTTTCACTATGATTTATATGTGGTTTATAATGGTAATTTCTTTTTCCACCAATTTGTTAAATTATATACTCTTTCGTGTGTATTGTTGACTATTCACAAAAGAATTCCTAGATGAATCACTTTTGTAGTATAATAAGGAAGAATCAACAACAACCTACTCTTCATAACTATATCAATAATTCGAAATAATATACATTCGAATATAATTAATAATTTATTATTCATTATAATTTTTAGAAATGGAAAATTGGAAATCGTGGTTCCATGTGTTGTTATTTAAATTGATAGAGAATTATAATACTATCATTCAACTGATGAAACATCACGAATCATTACCAATTATTCCACAAGATTATAATCAATTGTACACCCCCTCAATGCTTAAACCATATCTAGGTTTTCATATATGGGGGCCCACCTTCCCCTTTATTTTTTGACTTGATGGAAGGTGTTTTTTATAATTTAATTTCATTGAAAGCTAATGAAAACTTATTTTACAGGGGAAGGGTTATAGATGAGGTCCATCTTTTTCCCTTTATCATATTTTCCAAGAGTAGATTTCCTTTTTCTCAAGTTACACTCTTTAAGAATGAATATCTATTTACCAGCTAATCAAAATAAATGAGAATGAATCCATACAATTGGTAAATCATTCCAAATCAGTTATTTTCTATCAATTCATATGTGACTACCTGTAGAAAGGTAGATATTTTCCTATCCTCAGTTATTCATGTTTTTCATAACCAAAATAAATATATATTAATCCTTTTGATTTTGGTCAGAAAAAATATTGGTTATCTTGAGCGTCATGGACAGGTCAGACAAAAAAATCATGGATGGAATTTTAAGAGGTTTTATAATGTTGGGAAAGAAGAATAGATAAATCAAGTAGATCAATCTATTAAAATTGATATTATGTATTTATTTAATCTACCAGAATTTTTAATTGACCATATTCAGTCTCACATTGATATGATCTGGTGGGGTAAATAAGATAAAAAAGAGGTCACATGTTATCTAGTGATAATATATGCATCACAAACCAGTTAGTGGTATGAACTATAAATATATATTCATGATCAAGTTTGATCTTTTAAAAATGAATGGATGGAAACAATTTCATAAACCAGATTCTATATACACTTCGATAATTGAATCCAAATATTAACCCATATGGGCTTTTGCGAGGTAGCCTTCAGCCCTTTCCCTAGAATTTTTTGGAGAGGCCTTTGGGGATTAGGTGTTCTTCAAAAGGGACTAATTTGGAGGAATAGAGTCGGCGCTAAAATTATGATTTTGAGGTTCCCATAGATAGTAAATAATTTTGGGATGATGGGCAAATCCTATATTGTTTATGATTAGAAGGATACCACTATTTTCCCCCATTTTAATGATTCTAATAAGAGATGGTGTTTTTATAAACTCAATGTGTGGTTCAATGAAATACATTAGAGGGTTATTATGATTATTCCTTTCATATAATATATAGACCAGGTAAACTATGTTTGAATAATGAAATCATGGGAGGTAATTTGGGGAATTATAGTTGTGTGTTGGCAAGTATAATATAGATAATATACAATGAAGATTCGTGTAAACGCCTATGTCCCATACCAGTCCTTTCCACTGTATGAACATTCCTATTGAAATATTTCATGGGAATACCCCTTTTCATGTTACACTTAATGGAATGAAATATTAATATAGATAATTAGATACCCTTAATCATTAGGGAAGCAGAAACTCCATTACAGGCATTGTTCTAGCATCTATAGATGAAGATAATCTAACATCCATTGAAACCAAATGTCGATAAAATTGGGAAAATAGTGAATGGTTTGGATAAAATATTATCAAATTTTAATTCTCCCATGCCCAAATATCAAGTATACTACCTCTATACCATATCATGGTTAATATGGGTGAAAAACTATGACCTAGTTTTTCTCAAGATTTAAAAATGTGACACTTTTTGGATCAATCGCGCTATATCATGGATGATGATTTGGAAGAAGAATGTGATTCAGCTTCATAACCCCTTCCTGTATTCTCACATTTGTATGTCAAGACCACCCCTACCATCAAATGTGTTTAATATTAATTTTAATGAAAATATGTTTAAAAGAAGTTCTATTGGATTGTTTTTATGGTACGTGATCATATGGATTGCATTATCACAAAATTAACAATTTTTATCCATTATATTTTGTATCTAATTGTGGATGATGATTATGAATTACTCACATAATTGAAGTTAACCCTTCATAGAGGATGACATAATATCATCACATAATCAGACGTTATTTTCAATATTAATGGAATTAATTATTCATAGTGCAGTCTCCAGTCTGTCGGCTTATTTGTCTTGAAGATTTAGTCCATTTTCAAAAATACTATAAATTGGACCTATACCCATGGTTTTAGAAAAATTGTTATTATAGGTACCAGAATATTATAATATACCAAGGGTTTGAACACAACCACTGGTATGTAAACCATCATATGACCAAATACCATTATTTTTTAAATCATACCACTAGTATAAGTTATTGCTACACGAAATGTTTTATACAAACGTTGGGATTGTATTCAATAAAATAACATTATACCAATGGTTTTTTTCAATAATGTTGGTATAATTGATGGATATGAAAATGGATTGGATAAAAAAATCAGTATAGATTACATTTAACGATCCTTTATTAATGGTATTTCCAAAACAGTTTTCCAATGTACAAAAATTCAAAATACACTTCACAATTGTTTGGAAAAACATTGTTATCGGTCTACAAGAATGGTTTTCCAAAAATTTGGTAAAGGTTTTCATATTTTTAATGAATTATTTTATCAAATAACATTGAGTATATAAAAGAATAAAAATAAATATGCATTTACATTTTTATAATATAATCTTACTAAAAAAATTGTAGCTTTGTGGTTATGTGTTTGAAATATAATGTGTTTGATTTCATATTATAAATATATTTTATTTAAAAAAAAATTCACTCTCTATAATCCTATCATAGATGATCATAATTTCATGACTATTTTGGAAATTTATTTTTCATACATTCCGGATGTTGTTTGGATCCATTTCAGTTCAATTTGATGCATTGTGTGACTAGTTTGACTTGAAGGTCTGCATAGACAAAACATAGGACATCCTTCCAATAATTTATAACTCAAAATCTTTGATAACAAAAACATTCATCAATCCATTTTTCAATGATACTATAAATTTAAATTATAATCTATCATCTACCAATGTAAATCCATTAAACACCTACTGACGGGTTCACTATTAATGATAAATAAATAAAATTCACTGGCGGATAAGTAGACATATTTCGTCTTGATGAATTTTTTTTTGATTCACTATGAAAATCCAGTTAGGAAATCCATAATTTTTAATTCATTTAAATATAAAAAGAAATTTGTTTTATATACAATATTTTTTTAAAGAAAATATATGAAATATTCACTAAATAAGTGATAGTTTAAAATAAATCCCACTACCATGCAAAAAATTCAACCCATTTTGAAGAATATACAATTTTTTGGCATAGAGCCTTGTCATAGAGTTTTATCAATGAAACATTCAACCAATTACCCTTTATTACACATTATAGGAACATGCGTTGAATAATGATATTTGTTTTCTTATAAATCAATCATATAAAAACCAATTCATTTATCATCATTATTTATTAATAAATTTGACCATTTATACATCATGTAGTTGAAAAATGGGAATATCTGAATCTAAAAAAAATTAACGAAGTCTATCATATTACAACCAATGTGTTCCTTCCTCAAAAACTATCAGGGAGTTGTAAATAATATATATGTTCCATGTATCCCAACATCACTCATGGTTAAACATAAAATAATTATTCACATTTTTTGACCTTTATATGATGAAGAACCATAATCCAATTAATATTTTTATTTTTCTGAACATTTAATATATGAATTTTCTACATGAACCGCCAATATAATGTTCAGTTAACAATATAATCATGTATTAATGATAAAAAATATTTTGTAAATAAAATTATGTTAGGATAATTTTAAAGTATGTTACCAAATAATAGCACTAGCAATCATGAAAACATTATAATAAAAAACACTCACCATGAATGTGATCCAGTTCAACATCACCTTTTTTAAGACTAATAATAAAAGTCTTCTTGTCTTTTTGGGGAAAATAAAACTATATTATAACATTTATGAATTCATTTTTCAATTCAATCATCCATGAGATAATTAATGGGTTGGAAAAAAAATATAAATAGATATCACTTTCATCAAACATATCATCATTCACGATGCAAAATATAACAATCCCATTTAAATTATCATATACTAACAATGGTATGTTTACAATAATGATATTATTGTATATTTAAACGCCAATTAATAGTATGAATGATTAAAATTCCAAAATAAAAATTATTATAATTACTACATATACCTTTGGAACCATTACTCAACATTAAATTCCAATCGCTTCACGAAAATCAATAATACATTTAATTAAAAACAATGGAGACATAATTTTTGTCAATTGAGGATTCTAATATTTTAATAACATGTTTCAAAATATTATTCAAACATATCCCATTTTTGTAAAATTGAATCAAGATATTATAATTCTTGGGAATCTACCTATGTACTTTAGTAGGATTATGGAAAATATTTTTACCCATCATTGACTTGGAGGGATCAAGATATTTTCCATAAATTACTGATTATGTTTTGTCACTAAAAATATTAAACTCTTTATAAGAAGATATGTTGGTTTGTAAAAATCTAAATATGTTGGTAGTAAAATGTGTGGTAATTGTTTTGTGTTGACATTAATAATTTGAATGCATCGATTAATGTTCTGTAATGTCATCCATGTTTCCCTTTGATCCAGATGATATAAAATACACTTTTCACCCTTGATGGATAATGAAGAATAATTACATTGAATATGATAGGAAATGGTTTAATCATTTATGTGGGAATACATAAATGGAGATAATTTGGTGATGATCCTCTTTGGAGGCACTCATCAAATAGAAAATTAAGTGATATTGACCAATCCTCCAGCACAATTCTATTTTAACATTTATTTTGACAATTGATAAGAAACATATATGTATACATGTTATATTTTACATAAATTCCAAATTTATCAACCTATAACCTACTAATTCGTGTACATTAATTGATTCAATATGGATGACTATGGGAATATTCCTTCCTATATGAATTGAACATGCTTATGTTTCATTTAATATTGTTATTTTTCGATGTGTGTAAAGGTCCTTAGGCATTAAGATTTTTATTAATGTCCATCATGACTCATACACTGTAATGTATTTCATAAATAAATAATGATATAGTTTATAGGGAATATAAATTAATTCGGTGTTTCATCAGGGATAGATAACTTCTTAACATGTGTATGAAGGTTCCAAAAATGAGGTATCATTTGCTAAGATATAATTTAAATTAATAAGAAGTATAACACAAAGAATATCATATATGGGTTATGGACAATCCTATGTGAATTTTGATAGAAATTCTTTAGTCATGACATTTAAGTTTTGTACAATTTTTGAATGATGCATCAAATTGAAAAAAACCTTGTTGTAATTCCCCCACCAAATGCTTCTGCTGAATCTAAAACCTTTATTAAACTATAAAGTACCAAAAAAATATAATCCAATTACTAAGAGATGATCATATCCTAGGAGATTTATACGAATAACTCCTCTAACAAAACCAAATGGAGTATAATATTGAATCTTGTACTAGATTTGATATATCATCCATATATGGGTAATGATTTCATATCATTCATCACCCCCATTACTTTTCACGGGTATTAAAAAAAATTCTATCACATATATCAAAATTCCCCTCATCATCATAGGAAACCTCACACCCTCCCACCAACCCAATATTAGGGTTCAGTTTAAAATCCATGAATCAAATTATAATTTAAATTTTTGTTTTCTGTTTGATTTCAAAAATTTGTTTTTTATGGTTGGGTCCATTATGAGGGTTCCCAATTAAAGTATAAAAATGGTATTTATAAAACCACTAAAAGGGATATTTATAAAAAATCATTTAATTGATATATAATATATTGATTTCATGATATAATAAATATTTAGTAATAAAATAAATATCATATTTCAACATCAATATGTTAAAAAGTAATTATATAGAATGTATGTATAACTAAAAATAAATAACATGTTTTTATATATTTTTCTACTTTATTGAGAAATATATATAATTTTATGATATAAATTAATTATGACATAATTATAATAATTATCATTATAATAAAATTTTCATAATATTAAAATATATTATATAATAAACTATTTGTATCTATTTAATTCGGTTAAAATGAACTAATTATATATATATATACTTTAATATAATTTTAATGTTATTATTTAAGGTGTTTAAATTTATTATTTATTTAAAGTAAGAATTTTTATTATAATGATGAACATAATGCACTATGTATTTATATTTATAATAAATATTATTTTTTATTCATTAGATATAATTGAAGTAAAATAAGTTATATTTTCATTATATATTAATATGATCACTGATTCATGTAACATATGTGATATATAATGTATTATTATTATAATAAAAAATAATAATTGAAATAGTTAATTTTAACTATTTTTAATGTATTATATTTATAAAGAAAAATATATAAGTCAAGGGATGTTTTCCATACCACACATTTACATCCTCTTCTCTGGTATTTTATATTTTTCTATGTGAAAAAAAGGCAAATTATAAATGTTATTTAAAAACGATCCATGTTTAATAATGTGTCCAATACACATAGAAAAGTTAAAAAATTATAGAAAAAATGGGGACGAGAAATAATAGTTAAAGTAATTCCATTCATTGATATTAGTCATATGTGGACTCGTTATGACTCTATATACACAAAATGGCTGAGGTTTACCTTATTCCATCCTTTCAGTGAGTTTTTATGGCTATAAAGAACCATTGTTTTGGTTTATGAAAGAAATACGCTATTTTAAATATTGAGGAAAATGTTATTGTCCCTACAGAAGGTTCTGGATGAGGTTTGCAAACACCCCTACAGTGCTATAGCATGTTGCATCACCATTCCACAGATGCAGGCCAAGACACAAAATGTCTCCCTCTTTACCGTTGGGTCGCCCCGACCTATCTCAGACCACCTTCCAAGACATCCCATCGATAATGCCTGCTAGACCAAATGGGAGGGTTATGGGAATTATTGTCACCATATTTTCTTGAACATCCGACCATGGATCCCAATAAACAACACCTACTAATCCAGACAGCGGGAGGATGGACCTGACTGCCACTGGCCATTCTAAAATTACATAACAAGACACCCAATCAACATTCCCTACCACCAACATCACCCTTTCTACATACCATTGTGCCCCATCAACAACTCATAATAGGAATTTCACCTCCGTGACCAGTCACAAAGCCCAATCCACAATGCCTACTAAGGTTTCCTTGGGGAAATATAGACATGAAAATCGCTATCCTTTCATAGAAATCCTACCACGATGCCCCATCGACAATCCCTAATATCATCACTTCACATTCTCATACGATCTAACATGATGCCCAATGGAAAACTGCTACAACCATCCCCACTTCCCGTCACTGCCCATTCCTAGACGATCTACGATGACTCCCCTACGACAACACCTACCATTTTTAGTTCCCCTTCTCATACGATATCCCATTTTCCCCATCGACAATGCCTACCATGATAGATGGGGGAATATGGATATGATGTTCGTTCGCCATAAGAATGAAATTCCACACAAATGAAGCACACCATTTTATGGAGGTGTATTGAAATAAAGATCTCATCCCCTATCATTTATTCACAATTATTGAAAATGATTCACATAAATTATGAGAGTATAAATGGACCAGTCCAAAAGTGAAATCACTACTAATGTATCAGAAAAAAAGAGGCATGATGTAATGGCTCCCTCCCTCTTAAAAAGCATCCCTGGACAACCAATTCAAAATGTTTAGTTATCGAAGAAGAACAACCTTTTGTAGAAATTAATTCATTTTTCCCATAGAGATTAAAAATAATAATTTATCATTATTTGGTATATTTATCAATAAAATTCATAATTAATTTTATAGTTAATTTAATACTAATTGGTAATTGTTATTAAATATTATCAATCCTTTTAATTTATAATCTCACCCATTAGAAATTACATAATTTTTGTATTTATGTTACATTATTTCATCTCATGCAATATTCAACACATCATCTAAAGACCATAATAAAAGTGTTCCCTTTTTCAAGGAATTTTCCTAACATTGATCAATGTTATACCATTATGAGAATTTGTATTGGGTTTCTAAATGACACATTGAATTAGTTAAATATAAATATATTATTATTAATTACTATATATTTTTAAATAATATTTATATATCAACAAGTATATTTATGGAAATAAAATATATATCAACGGTTTCTATAAAATGCAATGAAAAATAATCTTATTTTCTTAATTTTATATTAAAAAACCAAATTTATATTAGTTGATGAAAATGTTTAATAGTTGATTCATATAGTTTTTTTGAAAAAAAAATTATATTATTATTATAAATAAGATTTTTTAATATGTTATTGAAACAATTATATGATATATAATTTCATATAATTATTTAAATATGTGATTCGTATTTGATTTTTTATATTTATATTCATATTAAATAAATCAATAATATATGTATATGAATTTGTGTATATGTGTATCTATTAGTTTGTTTATGTATGTGCTGTTTGTGTTTTCATCTGTTGTGTTGTGTTGTGTTGTGTGTGTTTATGTATGTTCACTGTTTGTATGTTTGAGTACATATATCTGGATAGGCATGTATGTAATTTTATGTCATTGTTATACATATCTGTACATGTTTGTGTATGTGTATGTATAATGTGTATATATATATATTCATGTGTATGTGTATGTGTATGTGTATGTGCATGTATTTATAAATATTTATTGTATGTATATGTATGTGCACATATGTATGTATGTGTATATGTTCATGTGTATATGTTTTTTATGTTCATGTGAATGTTTTTTAATGTGTATGTGTATATGTATGAGTATGTTTAGGTATCCATATGTATTTTAATATATCTGTGCATGTATGTATATATGTATGTACGTCTTTATGTTTATGTACATGTGTATGAGCATCCGTATGTGTATATGTGTATGTTAATGTTGTATGTGTGTGTATAGTCATTTGTATTGATGTGTATGTATGCACATGTATATGTTTTTAATTGTATGGATATGTATGTATATGAAAATTCATGTGTATGTGTATACATATACATTTGTATGTGTATGAACATGTATATGTGTTTGAATATGTGTATGTGTATATGTATTTTCTACGATGTTTGTGTATATATATAGGTTTCTGTAAAAAAATGATTGTATGTGCATTCATTCGTATGAAACTATGTATATTTGAATGTTTATATGCCTATTCCTATGTGTATGTGTAGGTGTATGTATTTGTATATTTGTGTATGTGCATATTGTGTATGTATATGGGAACATGTATTTCAGCTGATTGATTTAATATTATTTATTATTTTTTAATAACAATCCATTTTTTGTATGTAAAATAATTTAATCAGTTTAAATATATATTCGATTAATATTTTTTTAATATATAAAATTTTGATATTTATTTATGCATATTTAAATATGTAAATATTTAATTAAATAATAACAGTTTAACAATTATTAATTGAAGGATGTTAATCACCAAGGATAATAGCATATTATATTTTCTATTTTCAATTAATACAGTGCATATTTCCATAACTAAAAATAATAACAATATTTATTTACTTAATTTTATTCAATTTTATATGTTTTCAATTAAAGTAATTAATGATATAAATTTTTTTTATGAAATATCTTTAATATAATTTATTCATTATTAATTATATTTATGGATTTTTTTTCATTTTTAATATTTTATAATTTTCAATATTTTTGAAATGTAATCAATTTTCATAATTTATATATATTTATTTAATATTATTAAATATTTAAAATATGTGTTAATTTTATATTATTAATATTTATTCATTTTTATTTGTTATATATCAATATTTTTAATATGTTTGAAATCGATGTAATTGGTTCCTATAAGGCCCTCTCTAGAACACAATATTTTCCATGAAATGGATTCCCAATGTACTCCATCCCTAAAAAAATTATTTGTTTATCTAATCCTAGGAAAAATATTGGGATGTGATCCAAGATTACTAGTAATGACAGATGGGGCCGTTGAAGATCATGCTTTGCAGTCTCGACACTACATGCCATCGAATTATGGTGAGAGTTGGATGATAGCATTAGTCCATGGATAATTATATGTCTCGAGCGGCATATTTTAGGGATGAAAGTGAACATATGGGATAAAATGATTGTTGATGTATGATGGGCTAAGACTATTCATCACTAATGATATGGGCATACCATGATAGTGGACCCAAGGGATATTGTGGCGGCTCACCATAACATGAGATGGATTCACGTGGTAGTAGTTTTAGCGTTGTAGGAGTCGAGTAACAAAATTTGACGCACAATATATGTGTATATGATGATTGGAGAGTAGATATTGTTGTGTACTTTGTTTCCCATTAATTAGGATCAACTAACACGCAATTGGAGGTGAGGGTGGAAGTCCATCAGATGTTTATGGAAACCATACATGATGTTTGTTGAGACAATGGATCCACAAGGAATGTTTAGGTCCTATCAATCGTTTTTCCATAGGGGATACCCAATCTGTTTTGATAAATCCTGTAAATATTAATGATAATGGTGGGGTTTAGGCACCTTGGTAGCTAGGGAATATGTTTTGAGGGTCATAGGGCCAATATCTATAAAAAAAGGAGGTCTATGGGCCTATAGAATATATGTGGGCTATCCATTGGGGGGGGGGGCTTTGGCCAGACCATTATCAATTCAGAGATGTGTGTGTGTGTTTTGGTTTATTTGAACCCAATAGCACCACATATAAATATCATATATTTAATTATTTTTATGTATATGGCTTTTATTTTTTTTAATTAAAGTAAATTCCTCTTTCTATATCGGTTGAGGAAGATCAATTACATAGCCCATAGCTCCATGTTCAGGGGACCCAAGAACCTTGCCCGATGGCTCGGTGGAACATGATTCTCGCATCATCGACATGTTACTACATTCCTGCGTCATTGCATGTAACTTAAATCCCCCAAAGGGCATGTTAGGATTCAATCCCAAACATTTATTTATCTCTAATTTATGAAATTAATCATACATAATAACTTTAATATATAATTTTTTCATATTTAATTTATTATTAATTTTTTATATGATTTCATTTAATATTAATTATTAATTTGTAATATTTAATAATATTTTATATTTTTTTGTAGATTTCATTTAATTTTAATATTTATCGGTACATAAATATTTACTAATATTATATATTATAAAAAGTATTTTTATTTATTTTTTGTAAATTTAAATATTAAATTTGTTAATGACTAATTCTTTAAAATTGTTTTAAATTTATATAATTAATGTAATTATATGCATCTTTTAAGATTCTCTACATTTATTGTTTGTGTTTACAATTAATTCAATTAATCATTCAATTTTAGATAATTATTTTCATATTTTTAACATTCTAATCATGTTTTTAATTTATATGATAAATTATCATTCATTTTTTATTATGTTCTAATGTTTTTAAAATGCTTGAAATCTGTATGATTAATTTATATAAATCCATTTTATAATATTATCATCAATTTTTTGTACAATTTCCCAGTTCAAGTAATTAATCTTAAAATTCAATTTTTGTATTTATTTATTAGGTTTTTATATTTCCACTATGAATTCATCTTCGTTTTAATATATATTAAAGTTACATTTTCTTTAAAATAATTTATTTAATTAATACTACATAATCAGGTTTTTCCTATTTCTGGTGTCATTTCAATTTTAATTACTCAATTAACCATAATTTTGATAATCCAGAATTTATGATACTATAATAAATATTAACATAAATAATATTTTATTTTTTGGGAATTAAATCATTTTTAATATATAATAATTTAATATATTTTTATTTTATTTAAAACAGTTTTTATCTGCTCTAAAATGAAAAATGGACATAAAACATATATATATCTAGGTATATTATTTTTGATAATAAATATAGGTTTTATTGACTAAAATTTCTGTGCTGATTGTCATAGGTTTTATGAGCACAAAAATTATCATTGATAAAACCTATCTTTTCTGCAGTTATTAATTTCACGATGACAATACTCATATTTATTATCACTTTTTATAAAGAGTTGATAAACCCATATTGGACATATAAATCCAAAATGATGGAACACATTTCATTTCCCCATTCATGCTCTCTCACAGATGTCTACCTATTTTTCCACTCCCCCACAAACATATTCGACAATTCAAACCATTCAAAACCTAATGTACATGAGTCAATATCAAGAAAATGCATGTAGTTATTTTTAAATATGAATCACAATAAAAATTGGTTCTAGTTATAAGTGTATGCTTGTTAAATTCATCACTGCATGATTCATACATTGTTTATAATGTTAATTTGTTATAGATCCATTTTGTAAAGTGATATACTCTTCTGTGAGTATTATTGAATGTTCCAATAAGCGAGTCTTGCTGAATCACTTGCTTAGTGTTATAATGACCAATCAATAACAACCTAATATAAAAAATTTCCCAATAATTCAAAATAATTTACACTGAACTACAATTAAGAATTTTTATTTCATTTTAATTTGTAGAAATTGAAAATTATATATTATGATTTAATATCTAATTATTTAAATAAAAAGTGAATTATAATATTATTCAACAGCATATTTAACTTCAAAAAAAATTATTGAGTCTCTTTCTAGAGCTATATAAATGGTTATCTCTCTCAATACTTTTCCCCATCCAAGTAGTTGGGATAGGGGTACCCACCTTCTCATTACAATTGTGTCTTGAGAGTTAGTTTTTAATTCTAATTTTATTTATTTGGATGTTAAAGAAAATATCATTCAGTGGTTATGTTTATAGATGAATTCCAGCTATTTACAATATCCTCTTTAACAATGGTAGATTTTTTTCTCAAGGTACACCCTTTATTAAATCATATATACATTCAATCATATTAAAAAATATGAGAAAACATCAAGATAATTGGTTAATTATTCCAAATCAGAGATTTCCATCAACCCAGTTGAGACTGAATGATGAAAGTCTGATCTTTTCCAATCAATAGGTATTCAGGTGGTTGATAAACATATAAAATATATTGAGATACCAATTATTTTTGGTCAAATTAAAAATTTAGTTCTCTCGAGAATCGTGGATATGTTAGATATAATATTATGTATGTAATTTTAATTGAGTTTCAATAATAGGGAATGATGTAGTAATAACTTATGTAGCTCAATCGATTCAAATTAATGATAAAGATCTATTTAATCCACATTACATTTTGCTTGACCAAATTCACTGTCATGTTGCTATGTTCTAGTTGGGTATGAATGATGGAAGAAACATTCATTAATTTTCAGGGGATAATATATGAATCCATAAACATTTAGGTGGTATAGGATATCAAAATAGGAGTATGATCAACATTTCACATTTAGAAAATCATTGGTGAGTACTAATTCACATACAAGGTTTCCTATGCACTGATATCATTGTATATAAATATGACCCCCATATGGGTTTTTGCGACATAGTCCATAACCCCCACCCTATATTTATATAGAGATTCCATTGGGGATTGGGTGTTCTTCCCAGAAGGGAAATCCTTTTAATGATCAGTTACTGAGCCAAAGTAAGGATCTAGAGTGTCACATGGATTATTTATAAATATGGGATGATAGACATATCCCACTCCATCTCTAATTGGTAGGATGCCAATATTTTTTCTGTTTTGAATGATGTTAATAATGGATGGTGTTCTAATTAACCAGATATATGGTTCACATAACGGGATTAGAGTGTCATTAAACATATTCCATGAAAAAATTACATGTAAAAGGACAATCATTGTTTAAATTATCAACATTTGGAATTCAATGTGATGAATTAAAGGTATACATTGGCCCACATAAAATATGTAATATCAAGATAATGATTATTAGAAACATATATGGCATATAGACGTACCTCCAAAGGTGAGAACATTCATATTGAATTATTTCATGGGAATACTCCATTTAAGTTTCTTCCTAATGGTATGGAATATTATAGATGATAATTTGATACCCTTCCTCATTAGTGTTGTCAAAACTCCTATATTAGAAATATTCTACTATCAACGGACCAGAAACATCTGAAATGTATTGGAAACAAATTCATATAGGATTGTGGATATGGTGAATGGTTATGTGTCTATATTCTCAATCTAAAATGATTTGATCCCTATAGATAATGCATACTCCCTCTATTCCAAATAGTGGTTAATATGTGTGATATGATTAGTCAGGGTGATTAAGAAGATTTCAAAACATGAATCCTTATAAATCAATTCGTTTATATCATGGATGGAAATATGGATGTGTAATGATATTCGGCTTGATGACTACTTATCAAATTTAATATTCTATAAGTTGATACCCCACATTCAAATGTGTAAAAAAAATTTCTGATCCAGCTATCTTCAGAAGAGGATATATTGGACTGGGTAATGTGGTATGTGATCATATGGGTATCATTATCCTAACATAAAATATTTTTGTCCATTATTATTGGGATCCACCAGTGGATTATTACCATGCATTATTCACTAGATTGATTTTCATCCATGAGAGATGATGGAAAAATGACATCATGTAATTAGACTATATTGTAATTATTAATGTAATTAATGAATCATGGAGTGGTCATTACTTCTTCATCTTACTTGTTATAATGGTTCAATCCATTTTCAACACTACAATAAAATGTACCTATACCAACGATACTATACCAACAGTTTTGGTGAGACTGTTGGTATAGGTACCATAAAATGACCATATACCAATGATTTGGACAAAGTATCAGGATCTCTACTTTTTTGGAAAAATATTATTTCTAGGTCTATTATACCAACTTATTCAGTTATTGGTTGGATTATTTCTTTGATATAGGATTAAATATATGTTGATGAATGGTTATGTTATGGTGTACTTATGTGTTAATAGGTATACACTTCTTACTAGCCATATTTTTTCATTGGTATAAAAACCATAACAAGAACCTATACCAATGATTTTGGAAAAACTATCGGTATAGGTCTCTATGAGAAAAGTGGTATTATACAAACTATCGGCATATCATAAATAAAATGACACTATATCATTTAATAAATAGAGACATATATTTAAATATACATAAACATGTTTATCATTTTATTCTTCCAGAAAAAACATTGAATCTTATTTTTTAGGTGTTTGAAATACAAATCGGATGTGTAGGGATGAAATCCAACAAGGGGTTTTTTGAATTACCTACACCAACAGTTTTGAAACCTATGTGTATAGGTATTCATAATACATATACATATGGTTTTTAATCTATTGTTATATACCACCAATACCAACGGTTTCCCATAACCACTGGTATATGTCTATACTGATGACCGACAATCCAACAGTCCCCCAATCAATTGTTATAGCCTATAACATTTGTTTTTGGGAATATACACACAGTTCCAAACCATTAATATTGTCTTTTTTACAATAGATTATCATATTAGTTGAATGTTAGGTTTAATTTATTGAACGAGATGTTATTAGGGTGGCTCATCTAATTTCTGATTTTGGTCAATATAGAGAGCCTCTTGTTTCATTGGATGGAATCCCTCTTTGGTTGATATCACCTATAATTTCTGATCTATTGTGCTTTTTTAAAATTAAATTATTTTTTAATATAATTAATTATTTATAATTGAAAAATGAAAATAATAGTTTCATAATTTTAATAATGTCTTCTCCATTTAAAATTAATGTGTACAATAACTTTTTAATTGGATTAAGAATTACAATTATGGGATTATCATCACATAAATTCTTTTCCCTTTTGGTATAGGGTCAGTAAAGTTCCACTCATAGTTGATTCATCGCCCTGAAAACATCAATGAAGAATCATCCAACATTAATACCAACATGATATCTAATTAGTAAGTGATTATTTATGTTTAATGTGTTTGATCACTTCTCCACATTGAATTAATTCTCATTGATTTGGGATTTTTTACGGCATCATTTTGACCTCATTCAATTAAAATTATCAGTTCATCCCATTGATATTGACCCACAATTTTATAGATTATACCCAATTAATTTCATGATTATCAATAAATTTATGGTTTTTAGGGTTGGGTGATTGGCCCATATCAATGTTTTCGGCATCTGATAATAGATCAACTTCAACTCCTAAGTATTATATCACTAAAAAACCACTTGGACTACCCTTTACCATGTAAAGATATGTATGAACATAAAATCCTCCATGTTTATTTACTACCACCAATAGAATCTAATGAAACCATCCTTGATCTCTATATTATTCAAAAGATGAAAATTTACGTATATTTTTTTTATTATTATACACATCACACATTCCATTTTTTTAATTATTTTGAGAACTAGAAAACAATATCAATACACATAATTTATCCATTATTAATGAAGAAACATTGTTTTATACATCACAAATAATTCTCTAAGAATAACCTTTTCGGATTATATTTTCATAATATCGATATAATTATTCATTTTAGTAAATATTAACATTATTGAATCAAATAGGATTGATAAGAATAAAAAAAGGAAGGATGACAATAAAATGAAAAAGGATTATGATGATGAGGTTCAATGAATTTTAAAATGATCATGCATATAACCTGTATCAAATATATTGTCTATGTTTAATATGATTTTTTTAAATGATAATTATTCAAGATTAGATGGAAGAAAAATTTATCTATCACAGAAGAGATCAATTTTAGAAATGTGATATTAAACATAGGTAAAAATAAAATATATCTAATAATAGGGATAACATTGTGTTTTATAGATAATATGACATGATTAGAAGTGTGAATAATGATAATTAATATATTTAAAATATGATTATAGGTGTGATGATATTGAATATCAAAATGTGGAAAATAAAAAAATAATTTATGATTAACTTTGTGATCATCAAATAAAATTTTTATAAGCTAAAGTGTGGTGAAATTTGACCAATGAATACTGGTTATACTAAATATAAATCATTGTATTTGATTTTATAGCTATATATTTAAAATGTTCGAAAATTATGGTTTGAATCAAGATTTACTGAACTGCTTTATCTATTGAATTATATGATCCTTGAATATAACAAGCTTCCACAAAAAACATAGAGCACTAAACCAATTATGTGTTCAATGTGTATGATATATCAAAGAATACATGCCTGTCTAAATGATTATGAACTATTTTGACCAAAATATGAAGCACCTAAAAATTTCCCAATTTATCAATAATATTGAAATTATAAAGAAGAATTAATTCATTTTAATATATTATTTTACATTCTAATAAATCCATGGTCTATGAACCTATATGCAAGTGAGGATACTACATGAAAATTTACATGGCATATAGATAAAATATATAACTATGGGAAAATTTTACACCCAATAGACTTTGTTCAGTGAAATAAAATTGATCATGAGTACCCTTAATTTGGAAATGAGTCAAGAAACATTCATCTTTATATATCTTCTAACAACGTGAATCCTTCTGCCTTTCAATTTATTACTCACTGTATATGGATATTTAGAATGTAAAATTATTACATTCCACCATGTATAATCATGATACAAATATTAAATATGTTTTATCTACTTATTCATGGAAAAATAAATAGGGTATTATTATGGATATTTAATTGGATCCATTACTTGAAAATTTGAAATTAATGGGGAAATTAGTTGTCATGTTTTATAATAATTGTAGAAATTAAT
Organism: Viscum album; assembly: GCA_963277665.1. Lineage (NCBI taxonomy): Eukaryota > Viridiplantae > Streptophyta > Magnoliopsida > Santalales > Viscaceae > Viscum > Viscum album. The sequence goes on from OY728152.1 coordinate 696,816,753, forward strand.
ATATCATTTTGAAATATATGTCATATAGGATGATGAAATTTTTTCGTTGTTATTGAAATTTTTAATGATATAGTATTATAGGAATTCAAGGTTTCCCCCTTTTTTTAACAAGGTATGCCCTTAGTTTGGTTAAAATATTCATCAAGGACTATGTTTCATGGACCTCATAGATTTCTACCCAGAGGACATAAATACCAATATTTGATGAAATTATTATATTGGAATTTGTAAAAATTTATAACACCTTCTCCTATAATATGTTAAATTTATTTTTAGAATGTAAAATATATGGGAATTTTTTTTTGTAAACCATATTTGAAAATCCTTGTGAAATCAAGTTGTAATAAGAAATCATTTTAAAATGAAATACTTTAATATCTTTTATATAATACATTTTATTGATGTCATGCTTGTGGAAAAGCATGTATGAGATTGTGCCAATGGGACAATACTAAATGGACTCATAAAATCAAAAGATTACATTTTGGCTTTGGTGGAAATGATTTACATGGGGATACCTAAATATTTGGTACCAGTGAATTGTGAAAGATGTATTTTCATCCTCTAGCGGCATATACTCATTCCATACATGAGAGGTATATGTTTTTCGACTTATTGAATGATTTAATGGAACTAGCTGGGTATTCATAAACATTCATGAATATCATGTAAATGAATAATTAGATGTTAATGGTCCTAAAATTAAATGATTTTCATGTTTTGATTCATGTTCATATGAAAGTATCATTACATTGAATTTAGACTATGATATCTAATAACATATTAACAAAGTCATGCAACTTATTCAATATTATATGAAAAACTAACATTACTGATGAAATTATCTACAATTTAAAAGGAAATTATAGACATATTATGTTGACTAAATTTGCTCTTCCCACAATCATTAATTGATATGACGGTTTATTTGATTGTTCTTGTGGTCTATGGAATTTGAATTTGTGGTTTTGTACAATATATATTGTTATATCCAACTGAAAATAATACAATTATTAAGTAATGTTATATTAAATATTGATGTATTCAAGAAGGTTGAATTTCATAGTGATTTATTATTGAGGATCTTGTTGAATTCTATAACATCTACCGGTCTGATGTGGAATGAATTAGTCTCTTAAAATATCATAACAACAATAATATTTTGCGGAAATAAACTTTCACAATAATTTTGGTCACAATTACTATTACAACGTAAGAGCGGGTACACCATTAAATTTTTATACTAGTTTAGATGATTCACCATATGTTAAATCCCCCAATGTAATTAATATGCATTTGTATCAAACAAGTGATAAATACAAGATATAAAATATGCATAATCGATAGATTAGGATGGTTAGAAGAACATATTTTTAAGAATTTATATTGGAATTTGAATTCAATTTTAAAATGACTTTTTCCTCCAGCTGGATATCCAAGCATGCCTGTAATATCAAATAATGGTTATGTAATTAACAGAAATACATTTAAAAAATAAAAATGAAAACTTAATTACTATGAAAATTTGTGGAGTTTTAATTATATATGAACTAATAAATGTATTGGGTACCATGTAATGAATTCCAATATATTTTAATATTTCATATGTTTCCATCATCTAAAAATATGTGTGTTGGACTACATATCATTCCACATTCATAGATTTCAGTTCAAGTTGGTTGATAAACACAATGAAATTAATGTAAATTATTCATGACTTGTTAATGTTGGTTTTAATAATTAATGGAGCCTAAATAAAATAGTTATAACATAATCAGATGTTTTAATGTTATTTTATTTTCCAAATCCTGCCAAAAAAAAGTTGTCATATGTTCTTTTATCAACCGAAACCACTGAAGGATCAGATATGAAGTCAATTTTGGATGACACATTTATAGGTATTTCAAAATAATTATTTGAATACCCAATTGTGTTTGACGTATTGTATTTTTTAAGAGACGAGAATGATGGTATTTGAATCCTTAATAATTGCGTAAAATCATTTTAACATTTATTCGATAAAGGGAGATCAATATTCATGTAATTTAATCAATATAAACTATGTTACCTCATATTATTTTCTATTATCTACTAAATTTATGTAATATATATTAAATGTTCATTATTTTCTATAAAAATAGATTATGACCATTCCAATGCACAGAATAATGGTAAAAAATATGTTTTTCAACATGCAGATGCACCCAATGTAGAGGAACAACAAGTTTTAGTACATGTTGATGCTCATAATCCTAATGAAAAATTGGTTTTTCAACATGTAGATGCTTCGATTATAGATTACCAACATTATTCTACACATTCTAATGATATAAATCTCGAGTAATAATATATAAATGTTGTTGATTCTTAGGAAATTGTAATAGGTGACCACCTATGTCCCATTAAAATTTTATGCATTATAGAATGATAGGGTTGAAAAATAATTTTATTTGTTAGGTAGAGGATTAAAATTATATATTTGATTAAATTCATGTGTCCATATTAGTAATCACGAAATTAAATATATATTTGTTACACTGTGATCACCACTCGAATACACATTCCAATTGATTTAGATACTTAACACAATGATATTCCTGCGCATAAACAAGAAATTATGGAAGAGTGTATTGTAACATTATGATATAATTTATATATAACTGGAAACAAATCAATAAAATCTTTATTTATCCTCCATTAACCCTAGTAGAGTAAATTTTTACTACATTATTTCAAAATAAATTTTCTATTAATGTTCAATTGAATTTCTCGTAGATGCTCTCAATAAATTATTATGAAGTATCATCTCTTGGATTCTATGGTAAAATTAAAATCTAATACACAATAAATTTTGGCAAAAATGATAAAAAATTGAAATATATAGTTAATATATTAGACTTAATTAGTATTCAAATTGTCATGTACATTCTGATTTTTAATACAACATTTGACATTACAAGTGTTATTAATGTGAAGTAAAAAATATTTTTTTTTGAAATAAAAACATAATTATAAAAATAATAATCCTATTGAAAACCCATTATACCCAAACCATAAATATAGGATGAAATACCCTTCATATGAAAGGAGATATTTTTTTAAATATACAGAAATAAATGTATGTGGTATGACACAAAAACATAATTTTTTATGTTATTTATATACAGATTAAGGAATTAAAATCCAAATATCCTTCTATTGCATTTAATGTGATATATATGGTTGATTATGTTATAAATACATGGCATTAGTTGAAAAATTATGTTAATTTTTTTCAGTAGTCATAAACATCTAATTTATAACATTCTTTTGTTGGATTTCATTTTGGATTCTTTTGGAGATATTTTATAGTCTATGGGAGATTCTTGGCTGCTATATGATATTAAAAACCATGGTCCCATCTACATAAATATGAAATAATTGGATAGTGCGCATAAATGGATTTTTAGTGGTTTGCCAAACCATATTCCATCACTAGAGAAACCATGAGACCCATTTAAAATGGGTACACTTCTTTCACATAGTTTAACTAAACTATGTTCATCTGTCCACGAAACCATGTAGATGGGCATTAACATAATAAAAATTTTGATTATAATTTACCCTACCTTTTTTAGGCCCCCGATGGACTTGTATGACCAAATATCATTTTCTCCAATTGTTCTATTTCCCAATATAGATTAGTTCCCCTCGTATCCCTCCTAGAAAATATCTAAATTGTGAGTAACCTCGTTCGATCTTCAAATGGTAGGTCATATTTTCGATTATTATTCTTCTACGTTATATCTCCAATACCCTAGGGTTCCATTAATATTTGAATTGATTTGGGGAAATAGTAATCAATTTCTTGTATTTATACATATGTTTAATTCATTGATCCTTGTTTCTGTTGTTCTCTATTGAATTTTTTAATGAACGACTTTGTGATTCAAGATATTTTTATCCTGAGGTTGGTGTTTCTATTACGATGGCCAATTATTATTATCCCAAAATTAAAGTATTTCATTTAAATTATTAAAATTAAATGAAGTTGAATGTTTTTTATTAAAATTAATAATACTGGTTTTTGGAATAACCTGATTCAATTTAATTGGGATTTTAATTAATACTTGTTTTTTGATGGAATTTGAAAACCAAAAATTTCATATAATTGGGGTTTGTTTACGAAAATTGTGAGATTTAAATAATAGAACATAAATTGTGTATTTTATGGAAATTATATCAATTATATTTATATATTTTATTTTGGAAATGCTTTTGGTGGAAAAAAAAGTTTGAAACCGCAATGGAAAAGAATTTGGGGATTTTTTTTAAATTTATGAAATTTTCATAAAATTAAATTTTTTAATGTAATATGAATTTTGATTCTGAAGTATCATATTCAGTTTAAAATATTTTTTCTAAAATGAATTAGATTGGTTTTTTAGAAACCCTATGGTTTTATCTTTTTGAAAAGACATGTTTTCGAATAAAATCCATTATGATTTTTAAATAGAAAATTGGAATATTTCTAAAGGATAATGGGATTTAATTTTATTTTAACGAAGTAATAAAAAAACTTTTTGATTATTATTTTATATATGAGTACATGAAATCCTTAGGTATTTTTTGATTTATTTTTCGTGGCACTATACGACTTAAGACAATATAAATATCCTATCATCACATCACATCCCTTAGGTGATGGTGATGAGACCAATTTGGCCTTAGGCCCAAAGGATAATATGTAAATACTTTCTATTTCACAATGTCAAGTCCCAATAGAATGGAACTATAATACCTATTTTGGAATATGACAATGTTATTAGCTTTTCTATATTTTAAATTTAGAAGTTTCATTGTTGTAATATTTTTTCCACACCATGTGATTTATATGAACTGTTTTTATGTAAAATTGAATATTTTATAAATTATAGAAAACTACCATTTGAGTATAGAACCAATGTTTTCAAATTTATTTATATCATTTGAAAAGTATTTGCATCATTTGAGCAGTGATTTCTGAAATTTTAATGTATATCCATATTTTAATTGTAATGTGAAAGGGCGTTGTCAAAAATTCTCTAAAAAATAATTATTTGTGATTTTACTAAGTGCATCACAGTGGATGAAATAGGTAATTATCTCATAGAGGATGTGAATTACAAAAACATTAATGGGATATATGTAGGAATTTAAATAGTAAAAAACAATGGAAATGAAATATGGGGTGTTTTTTAGTGATTTTTCAAACAATATATTAATTAATAAAATGAGCAACAACAATAAAAATGCAATTTCATTGAAACACGTGTACTATAAGACATAGTTTATCTAATAAAACCCCATTACCATTAATTTTTCATTATACCATATAAAAATAATAAGGTCAATTGTTATCCCCTAACATTTTTAACCTCATAACACTACGAAAATTAACACAACCACTAGTATTTGTGAAAATGAGCCCTATGTTAACATCAAGACCTTCAATCACATCCCCCTACATTGATTGTGATCAAAAATCCAACATGAAGGTAGTGGTAAATTAGGGAAGAATATCCTCCATGGATTTGATAATTTATTGTTTATTGGGATGATACTTAAGCCCTACAATTCTATCCCAATGTCATTAGATTTTTCAATTGGGGTTTCACTAAAACGGTTTGCACAAGCCCAACCATGTGGTCATGTGAAAGTCGATTCAGTCACGTGGAAATTAAAACTCCATTAATTGATCTCAATTTTTGAATTAAATTATTTTTATGTATTCAAAATAAATAAATGAAGGGGGTCGGGATTCGATCAACAAAGAATGAAATCAAATTTCCATGGGTAGAGTTGTCATCGTGTAGAAGTTTTCCATAAAAAATGGATTGAATGGGGAATACCCAATCTCATCTCTACTCATATATTGAACTCAAAAAAGAAAAATAAGATGATTAAAATAGAATAACACAGAATATTTATTGATGATAATTCATGTTACAATCATAAAAACAATGAAAAACAGAGAGGAGGTGGGAGATGGGAGCCTTCGTGGAAGAGAAATTTTTATAGGCCTTACGTCATCCAAGGGTATTGAGGGGTTCCCAAAAGACACCCTTTCGGCCACAACATACCAAAACCATGAACAGACCTCCCAAAGAGTGAAAATCCCATTTAAACAGTGTTTTTGAGCGTTATGGTTACATTAAATTATTAAATGTGAGATGAAAACATGGAAAAATATTTTCTTCCATGTTGCATTGCATAGTGGTACTCTCAAATGCATGAATTATACGGTCAACTAGATGGATTATTTGTTCATTATTATGTCCCAGAGATTACCTCCATATATGGACTCAATAAATGTCTAGATGAAGAATATACTAATCAAATAGTGTAGTGGTGTCCAATCTGTATGGTTATGTCCAACTTTGTTTTCATGGCCCATTTACACCACTCCAATGCACGATCCATCTCCCATTTCCTAAATAGAATTTGTAGACCCTTACATTAAGAACCATGTTACAAAATTTTATGTCCAAATATTTCACATAAAAATATTTATTCCCAAAATCCTACAGTAAATTTTATAATGGAAAACTGGAATTTACATCAAATTTGTAAATGGATGATCTTATAAAAAATATTTCATAATTGATCATATTTAGAAAAATTTGAGGTAATCAAATCATTTATTATAAATAAAATATTAAATAAAATAGTTTTTTATCAACTCCCTACACATAACCATTTATACTCTTTGAAAAAACCTCATATTAAGAAATCATCAATATCAAATCGAAATAAATTTTAAAACACATCTCCTTGATATCCAACAATTCCACTCCAAGAAACAAAATATATAATGAATCCAAAAAATATTACTTCATGCTCTCCATTTATATCATTAAATACTTTTCCATTTCAATTATTCACCCATTCACAAAACATTTACTATAATTGAATTTTCTTTAATCACACAAATGTCAATTTTATAGAAATGAATTTGTCATCCAAACTCAGACAAGGGTCACAATTGGTTTCATAAATTAAAAAAATGCCACACGATGTGAGTCAATGTCATTTGTTTTTAATTAGGACTTTTAGGGTTGTTTTGTGGATTTTGGTTGGTAGGATTAAGATTTGAAAAATTATGAGGCTGAATGAGGAGGGTATGAATATTTAGAAGCAAAATTGCAGTAATCAAAATTTCACATTAATATGATCACATCATCAACACCCATAGCATTGATTCATGTTCATCATCATGAATAATATAGAAATGTTCACACCATAAAACACTTCAGTAGTAAAAATATCAATCTTCTCAAACATGATTTTCTTGAATGCTACTGACAGGCACAACATTCTCTCTCTATTTGAATCTCCAGAAAGTCACAACATCATTTATCATGAATGCTCTAGAAAAGAAACAACTTTCAATATGATTATTTTCATCAGAAAAAAACATATTTTCAGAATATAATTTACCAACCATATTATCACAGAATGTGTTATCACAACAATAGACAACTTCCCACACACTTATGTTCATCTAGATTATGAAATTTCATTTCAGGAGTTGGTTGGATAGGTAAAATTGTCTTGTAATGTGGCTAACCTAACAAAATGTTCATGGAATCTAATGGATAAAAGGATTAAAATTTAAAATTAAGACATTGTAAAAAATTTATTCTTGAAATAAATGAATTAATACTAAACAAATTCCTCAATCAATTAAAACATAATAACCTCAAACCAACATGTTTTGAATGAAATAAATCATATTCTAGTTAAATCAGGCATGGTTTGGTTCTATCATGAAGTAAGGTAAATGTAAATTATATGAAAATAATGTTTTATAATCCCTACAGGAATTTTAATTCAAATATAAATGTAGTGGGATGTGACATGGGATTCAAAATTCAGTGTACTTTTCATGAAATTACTAAAAACATGAACTTGAAACAAAGTAATTTTCAGCATTCATTTATGCTCATTTTCATGGGATATATTGTTTCACATATTGATATGGATTTCAAAATAGTGATGAGATTCATTTCAAATCAATTGTTTCAAAAACATACAAAAAATTTAAAAATAATCACAAGAAATTTGAAAAACACACAATTTTTTTGTATTGTTTTTTTAAAATGAGAAAAATAACTAAAATAAATGGATGCCTCCCCCAAACAGAAAAAATTGAATTTACCCCAATGTGAACACATGAGATTATATATGCACAAAAAATTCATAATTTTAAATAGGAAAAATAATATAAAAGTGAAAGGGTTACGAACAACCAACTATGCTCACGTGATGATGGGGTCATTCAGTGTAACGAAATCCACTACGTCAGTAGGAAGTCCCACTTTTGTATTTCTTCAAATAATTCTGGTTGATTGTAATGATCCATATTGTGTCCTCTTGTGTGATATCCTCTTCACCATAAGGAAAAACATTAGTCACGACATTAGTACCTAGCCATCTAGAATGCAACCTACCAGGCATCAAATTCAGCCATGATCTTTAGAGAAAAACGTTCTCCCGAACATGAGACTCCATTTATTAGATAATCTGGTCATGAGATGATTTTTATCTTTATTTATAGAGCCTTGAGTTCATATGTGAATACTATCGTATCTTCTCTAGCTCTTGAATTTGTGGCTTCCTTTGGATTCCATCATGGGCTCAATCCAGGTTGCATTTCTTTATATCCCAATTAGCATGATTCTAATATTCCATGGGGAGATGAAATGAATTCCCTAACAAATTTTGAAATGGGGACATACAAATGATTGTCTTGTATTTTCCCTATAATACAATGATGCATCATCAAATCACTTTATCTAATATTTCCTATTTGGATTCACGGTTGTCTCCACGATTTGTTTCAACTCATAATTTGAATCCTCAGCATGACCATTTTCAGTATGCCAAACCTGCAAAAAATCAACTCTTTGTCAAAGTCCACATCAACATGAAAATCATCAGTCCTGGGGGCCTAAGCCTCAACCAATTAACTCACGTAATCAATAGAAACAATAATATACAAAATTCCAAATGAACTAATAAAATTACCCATAAATTTGATGCCCCATACATCAAAAATCTTACAGAATAGAATGGGTAGTTGGGGAATCTCTTGTCTCTTAGAAATGTCCCAAGTGTGTTGGAAATTGTAGATTGACATACAAAATAGATTTGCATCATGGAATTAGCTAGGCCAATATAATCTAGAGTCCAAAAAATTACTTGATGTCTGTTGTGGTCCAAGGTATCTACCACAAGCATGTGTATGAATGAACTATAGAATAGACTCAAACTCGTGATAAGGAAGACACCTCCTAATAAATTGGTCCCCACAAATGCGCCAAAGTTATGGATCATCCCATTCCAAAATTCTCGACTCACTATTTATCTTTTGGATTTTATGATTCATTATATTTGCTGGGATTTCATAAGAAACAAGGTTGTTAACTAAATCACCATACAAATGAAGCGTACCTGATATGGAATAATGATTCTCATCGAGGAATGTGTCTTGAAGTTGTTCCATGTCCAAGGTGTTATCCACTAGTGTGTGAGTAAGCATACTCATGTTGATAGCGACCGTGTTTTATGACCCCTTATTGTACTTTCTCTCAATATAAAATTCCTCAAGAAGGAGCATCCATTAGATATGTCTGGTATTTTCATCTGGTTTCATCAAGAGGTACCTCATACCTGTATAGCCAAAAAAAAAATACTTTAGATCCAAATAAATATGAACATTATTTATCTAAAGAGAATATAACTGAAGGAAACTCCTTTTATGTGGTTGTGTTGTTTGATTGGGACAAATATAATGGCCTTGAAGCATAAGAGATCACATGTGAATGTCCCTCCCCCATTTGAGATATGATAGCTCCATCAGCTATGTTGTAGTCAACACACATATGCTCAAAAATAATCTTCCACTATGAATGTTGTATGATCGGTGGAGTGGTCTGACACATCTTTTGCTCATTAGAGGAAATCCTGCATGAATCCCCAAACACAAAATCAGAATCCTTTGTATGTATTCGTGACATAGGAAGAGAAATCTTACTAAAATCATTAATGAATCACCGATATAATTTGTCATTCCCTAGGAATGATCTGACATCACACACACATGCATGATATTATAAGGATGAAATAATACCTACCTTGTATCTATCAACATCTAACACATGTTTTGACCATACATTTCCTAAGACAATATATTTCATTACCATGATATGAAAATTTTCAATGTTGAAGACCAGATTCTTCTCAATACAATTATTCAACACCTTTCCCAAACTACATATAAATTCAAAAAATGAGGGTCCATATACTATAAAGTCAGCCATAAATACCTCTATTCAGGTCCCAGGAAAATTAGAAAAAATAATCACCATGAATCTTTGGAAGGTAACTATGGCGTTGAAAAGACCAAAGGGCATCCTTCAGTAGGAAAATGTATGGAATGTACAAGTGAATTTTGTCTTTCCCTGATCCTCCAGAGAAATAGGAACCAGAAAATGACAATAAAATCTATCCTAGAAACAATAATGTGTCTTCATAGCTAGTCTCTTGAGCGTTTGATCAATAATTGGTAGGGGAAATGGTCTTTGTTAGTAGACTGATTTAGTGTTATATAATCAATATACACACGCCTTGTATTTTCCACACTCATTAGAACTAACTCAGTTTTCTCATTTTTTTAACAACATTAACACCACTTTTATTAGCCACAACCTGTATATGAATTTCCCACTATGAATCTGAAAAGTGGAATAATTATACATTCCTTGAGTAATTTCTCAATTTATTTTTTTAAAACATCCAAATGGGATGATTGATTCTCAATTGTGGTTGCCTTACCGGTTTAGCCTCATCCTCCTAGAGATTCCTATGCATGAAAATAGAGGGGATGATACCTGATATGTCAGCCATGGTCCACCCGAATTCACTGATGTTGTCCCTCAAAAGATTAAAAAAAATTCTTCATGTTCAAAAGGGATATTGTTAACAATGATAATAGGTGATTTTTCACCACATAACAAGTATGTGTATCTGAGATTAGGTGGAAGTGTCTTGACTTCCAATATATGGGGGTGATGAATCAATGGATAAATTTAATGAAATGAAATATGTACGCAATGAACACCAGTATCAGAATATACATCATAATAATCAGAGAATAAAGCATCAAATCCATCAACATACTCAATAGCCATGTCTTAATCAGAGTTCCCATGATCATAATCAAAATAAGATTCAATTTCAAAATCAAATATGATATAGTCTTGTGCATTATAAATAGGTGTGGGAGAACGCTTAGACATCAAACTAGAACCAATACTCATAATATCCCGATGAATTGGACAACCAAAATCCCTTGAGTTTTTATTTGGTGGTTCAAAATGGGTGATTACAAAAGCAACATGGACCTCAGAGGGGTACTTCATGGAGTCCATAAAATTAAATATAACAACTTTATCTCCAATATCCATGGAATATATACCCTCATTTACATTAATGATAGTTTTAATTTTTAGAGGAAGAGTCTACCTAAGAGAATTTGAGCATGATAACTTTCCTGATCATCCTCTATGTTATGCACGTATAAATATGCTAGAAAGATCATGTATATTACCCAAACATGTACATACTCAAGGACTCCCAATGGATAGGTTTTATCTCTATTATCCAACTGCACCACAATTCTCATCAGCTTCAATTCACAGACCTGTAAAGAATAGATTTCATTGTGAGGAATCACATTTAGAGAAGCTCTAAAGTCACAAAGAGAATCAGAAATGTGCAAGTACACTATGGTGCATGGTATTGTGAATGTCATTTTATCCGTACACAATGATGGCATTGATAGAGTTTGTGTAATGAGTGCTGAAACATTCTTTCCAAGATTGATCCCCTCATTTCTCTTGATCCATCTTCGATTGGTACAAAGTTCTTTTAAATGACGTAATGGGTCATAAACACCTTTTTAAACTACACCAAAATATGATGCCACTCGTGAAAATGGGTTCCATCCACATACATTTGCAATAAAGTTTCTTCACATACTAGAAGTGTCTCTTGAGGAAGCAGATACTGGTCCAGCGATCGTGATAGTTACCATCACAATAGCTTCATCATTAGTGACTTCTCTTTTTCATAATGGTGAATATCATTCCTTTATTTCATTCATTATTTTTAATCTTTTATATCTTCATATGGATGTTTTATATAGTGAAATAAATATTATTTCATCCCTAGGTAAGAAGGGAGAGTAGGTTCTCTGTAGACCCACATGGTTTTCTCTCAAATAGATGATGAGATTTTTCGACATTTCTCATTCTCAAAATGATATATCGTTATGTCATTTTCTGTATAGATTTGATCATTGCTAATAAATCAGGGATTGATTTTTATTTTTAAAGGGTCAGCTTCACTACACCTATTGGAGAGTGCCAGGTTTTCGAATGTGTTTGGGTCATAATCTTGAGTAGAATAGGACCATCTTATAAGAAGTTATCGGAAGTGATACATGTGTGTTCCTTTAATCTAGAGTGGGGATTTTTCAGTGATGATCTCCCTCCAGTATTCGCTGAATTTTTTGACATATTTCCAAATGATATATCCTGTTTTCCCATTATAAGGGAGGTTGATTTTTTTACTGATTTAGTGCCTAATAGTCACGTAGTTTCTTTCCCCTATTGCCGTATGGCACTGAACGAAATGTCAGTGTTGATTTCTTACATGGATGAACTTGTTTGAGGAAAGCTATATACACAATAGTGTGTCTCCTTGGGCTACATTGGATCTCTTTACTAGGAAAGATGATTCTTCACTTTCCCTATATGTAGATTATTGAAAACAGAATCAGGTATTGATAAATAACAAATATTTTTTTTGCATATATTTATGATCTATTTGATTACATCAAACTGAAAAAATGGGCCTCGATGATTGATCTTTTATCTAGTTTCCATCATTTGAGGAGAATTGATTCTAACCTTTAATAAACCACCATTTAGAGAAAGTATGATCATAATGAGTAATTTATTTTTTCCACCACTACAAAACTATAGTTAAGTGTTCATGTATTTATCAGTGCTACAAAAAAGAATAGATACATGGAATCTTTATCAGTACTAATGAATGTGATGATATTTTTAACCCATTATCAGAACATTTTTAGCACTGATATGGGTTACAGTTTATCAGCACATTATTTTCATTACATGTAATGTGTACCATTTTTAGAGATTTATATTTAGCACTGGTAAAGGGTACATTTTAGCACTGCTATAATCTATGAACACATAATAGTCTCTTTTATCATTACATTTTAGAAATTATAAAATTACAAATAAATAAAATGATATAATTAAATTACTAAAAAATAAAAATAATGTTATTAATAAAATATAACAAATTATATTAATTATTTAACTATTGATAAAAATGAATAAATTCTTTATAATATATATAAATAATTAATACTAATAAATTGTTTCTATCAAATATACATATTTTCCATACAAAATTTATTCAAATTAAAATTAATATTTTTTAGATTGATAAAAAAAATTAGTAAAAATTTTATGAATTAAATGATTATTGATTAGGTTAATAAATAGTATATATAAAATATATAGATATAATTTATTTTTTATGTATTCATAAAATAAGCATCCCTTCATTTTTTTTATTATATCCCATTCAATTATTTGGTAGCCAGTGAGTTACATTGTGTGGAACATTACGATATACAATGTTATAAAACATCATATCAACACATCACATATTTTACTAAATTATGGTGAAAAATCATTAGACATAGTCTTATGGGGTTGTATGTACATAATTATCATTTCATAATGTTGGGTCCCTATATCATAGAACTATCATACCTAATTAGGTATATTAAAATGTTTCTACATGGTTTTCATTTATTATGTATATATTACTCTGTTGAAAACTATATTACATTCCTCATGATTTTTATATACTATTTTATAGAAATATTTTTTTAAGTCATATTTGAAATGTTCCATTTTTGTAATTCACTCTATTTATTATAGGTAATTACATTATTTGAGATGAATTTCAATAATTTAAAATGTAGAGTATGAATTTATAATTTAATTATATATTTTAATTGTAATGAATGATTTGGTTGAATATTCTTCTGAAATGCCAAAATGTTATTAGAAAAGTGAATGCACATTTTTTTTATTTTATATTTTATTCGTTTTATGGAATTGTTTGGTGAAATCCTATTGGGAGTTGCATCACACCTAACATGTTCATTTGGGTGTTTGTAGATAATATTATTTTCCAATAAAGCAGCTTAAAAGGATCAATTAAAGGTGGATCTAGCTAATGAATTCTGGACATGTTGAGTGGTGTCCTTAGGGAATACTACATTTTTCTAATTATTGGTACTTATTATATAGTACTTTGGGTTTCATTTCATGTTTGTCAGATGATATTTTTCTCCTAGTGGAGTAACTCTTAGATGAACAACTGCTGTTGGATTAGGTACCCAATGGTTTCCACGTGTCGTAGTTGACGAGGTATGTTCATGACCCATCGCTCATTACCGAGTAGGGTGAGCTGGACATCGAGGATGAATCTTCCTTTTCCATGTACCATATATATATTAAGGATCAGAATGAGAGGATCCTTCAAGGGCATTTGATTTCCCTTGTGTTTGTCCCGTTTATTCATAGGAATATTAGTGGGAGAACCAGGGATTCGAAGACCTATATATCATCACAATACCCTCATCTTTTCGAAAATGTTATTTTCTTTTCTGGATGAATATTATTAAGTTGGTAATAATGTAATTATTCATATTTTTGGTTTGTTTTTTTATATATTCTATTCATTATTTACTAGAGATAGTGCTGGGAAAACACAAGATTTTGTGTGCCAAATAATCGTTTTAAGTATATTAAATTTAATAAAAGTCGAACACATTCACATTTCCTAAAAAATTGGAATAACTCATGAACCGGTGAACATATCAGAAATATGAGTGCACATTTTTGTTAAAAATTATTGTTTTATCCTAGGCGCGACATAATCATTTTCTGGTGTGGGTTTTTTGTGAAAAATTTATTTTTCGAGTAAATTAAAAAAATAATTTATTTATTTATTGTGTTTATTTTTACATAGAAATGTATCTACACTATATTTATGCAATAATAATATTTACATAGTGATTAATGCATAATATCTGGAGATTTAGATTATTGTTGGACATAATCCTTGGAAAACATCGACAAATCCACATCAAAGCATGGATCATGGCAACTATAGAGTTTTTGGAAATAATTAACAATAGGGAAAAAATAATTCTTCAGTAATTATAAATTCAAACATAGGTTTGGATATTATATTGATAAATTTACATAATTTTTCTTAAAATCGTGTAGATCCATATCTATTCCACAAAATGAATGGATATATTCATCATATATAGAATTATATTGATGGAATTTTTTATTTTTCGATTTTTATTTAGCCCATACCGTCTATATTTTTATATGAAAATACATCAAGGTCACAAGAAAAATGGTTGAGGTTCATTAATCATGTTTAATGAATTATAGTTTTCTCATCTATTTCATTGTTATATCATTTTTTTATTTCTTTTGGCTAAATTATTGACCATCACTTGCATTCTGATTGTTTTGTTTCTTGTACACAAGTGTAAATATTCGAAATTTCATGTACGACATGTGATGGTGTTGTAATTTCATGAATCAATGATGATAATGGACAGATCAATGGAATAAAAAGGATGAATTGGGTGTTATTTATTTTTTCATGAAAACATGTGGCATAATTCTTGATGGTGTTAATGGATGAATACCAGGTAGATTTGAAACACAGATATATAGTCTCTCACAACATGAATCTTGGATGACCCAATATCTATACTTTCTTCATCATCATTTCTATTAAATATACACATTATAATCCTTAATAAAAATATAAAATAGTACAATCCTTATAAATTTCATAATTCAGATCACCGCGATATCATTGATTAAATTCTCAAATAAAAGAATTATTAAATCAAAACACCAGCATATTAATCAAACTTTTTCTTCTATTGTATAACCTATGATTTACATGATGAATTTGATTTTCTTGAGGAATTTTCCTTTAATACATGAAACCTTAAATTGTGTAGTTACCTATCTTTATACAGTTAATGCATTGTAAAATGGAGTATTATTCCATAACATCATCACATGGACATTTTTCTTTCTATCCACTTGTGTAGAAATCTCCCATTCCTTTAAATAAAATATAGGGGTCAATCATTTATTAATTTTCTCATGTGGGATAACCCTTCATTTTTCTTTTAAATTTATCCACATTTGTCCCTCATTCCACATATTATATTTTCCCTTAGAAGGCATTATAAATAGACATTTCATTCACTTCATTATCAGCAGGTGATACTGTGTACTCATACAATGAGGCTCCTTAGGAGGGTAGTTCCCTTCGACAAATAGGATTAAACCAATCATAGAAATGATGATTCTTAATCTTTGGATCACATTCATTGATTTCTTCTGCATTCCTTACACTAGGATCAATTTTTAAAAAATAGAATACAATAGATTATTATGGATCATATGTACAACCCAAAAACTAGTGAGATGAATAATTCATAACTAAAATATTAAAATTAATATACTTATTATCAAAAATAATTTTAAGGGGAAATGTTATAAACCAAAAGGTTCACCCTTGAAAAACACTAAATGAAACAACATTATTATTAAAGGATAACATAAGCCAATTAGAAACAAAATCCCTAAATAATTTCAAAGATATAGTGTTTACCAATATATCTGGATCATATTTTATAAGGTCTATATTCTGATACAACAATTTATCCCATGATTTAATGTACCCCTAATTGATGATTATCCCCTTATTGAATCCTCTTATTAGAATAAGATCATTATTTTCAATCCATCAGCACTGATAATGATTAACATCCACATGTAGCAATCATTTGATTATCTAATATGCTTCATATGGTGTGTCATTAATCATGATAAACTCCTCAAATATTTCTACCCCTGAATTCATAATAAATTCCAATGTTTCATAGAAATTTCACCTATATCCCATTGTTTTTCAGTTATAACCCCTTCAATTAGAACATCCCCATGATATGCTAACTCAATCCGATAAGAAATTCCAAAATCCATGGGATCACCATCCATCAAATTTTATATCAACATTTTGAAGTGATTTTTCCCCATTGGTAGGGGTAAATAGGTATAGTCCTTTCGACCCTTCTTATTTTCTCTAGGAACCATCATCATCATCATTCTAAGAAACCCTCTACCTTGAAGCACATCACCACTCACTCCTATAAACATACAATAAGAATCGTTAATTGAATCATCCCCATTGCTCTGTATTCAGCAATGTAGTTATCTTCCTATGGTGCATCATACTCCTGACCTCTCCCATCACATTCCTATCAATTGAATTTATTTCTAAAATTAAATATTGAAAATTCTCTTCTCTCTCTTGAATGTATTTGTGATCCAACATATATGGATGGGTACTGACCCATGCCACCCAATTTAAAATCCTTACATTATAAATTAGGCACCATTGAAAGGAATTTCATAGACATATTCTCTTTGGAACCCTTTATTCATGTTTTTGTGTGCCATAAAAACATAAAATCTACATATGATGCACCCTTAGGATGCATTGAACCTCCCTTAACATAAATTTTGGTTTCTACTTCATGGATCATAGTACTACCAGAACACACATCCCCACTACAGGATCCATCAATTAAGTTCACTGATAAATAATTAAAAACACGAGGAGCAATTACCCCCGAATTACTGACTGGTCCATTTCATATAGCCACAACTGCCCTATTTACAACCTCTAGTGTTTCATTACATTTAATCTTTACATGTCATGTTGTGCCCATTAGGTCAGTAGATAATCCTCGATTTCTGTCACATCTTGTTCTTCCTTTTATGTACGAGTTTCTATATTTATTTTTTCCTTTATGTTGTTGTTGTGAAATATATGGAAATCTATACATGAAGTAGAATCATTACTGTCCTAGAGCATGGCATAAGGTTACAAAACTTGTAATAATACATACAAGCCTTGTAGTTTGGCCATGTATGATTGGAATACTTTGGTTGTAGTCATGCTAGTATGAAAAAGAGGGAAAGCTAACGGCATACCATGTACATCCTAGTACATGTCGTGTATTCATGTCAGTAGTACCTGGAATGTAAGTCAGCAAAATAAATCTACCAAATGAATAGTTATATTATATACATGGTCTATATATGTACATACACGAAGATTATTTTTTTGTCTTAAAATAGGTATTAGCCCCTCTATTAGATAGATTGGACAATGGGATATTTAGGGGAACTCAAGTGGAGTGTTTGAAATTCAATCTCTTCCCAGTTGATCATCTGAATTCAGAATCAATCACCATTATTCTCCATTGAACCCAATCAGTGATGGATAAATTAATCATAACATGTTCTGGGAAATTTCTATTCTCAGATATGTTATTTATGGTTGATTTAATATCCCTTATTTTAGATATCTATTGTTCTAGCTTGAATTGGATGTTGAGGCCAGATGAGGAGAGTTATACCATGATGTGGTAATTGGTTTTGTGATAATTTATTAATTTCATGTTGTTTATATGTTTTGTTTTTTCCATGCACCCATGTTTATTTTTTCTCTTTATTTATACTTTTACCCATGTAAATGCCTACAAATTTTTAGTTGATTAATTATACTATTTAAAGCCTGTTCAGATTACTTGTTTTGATTAATGGCCAACCCACAGGTGAGTATCAATTAGATAACTGTTTTTTGTCATTTTGGCATAGGATAACTATAAGGCACCAAGCCTTAAACCTTACATAATCTTGAGTTTTTACTAGATTACACATTGAGGATCTTTTCGGGTTTAGAGTTTTAGAGAATTAGATTATAATACTTTAATTCCATTCCACATATAAACAAAGTGGTTACATACAGATAGTATTCTTCTTTCCCATCAATGGAAACATATTTAAAATAAAACATGTATTCATTCTTGACACTTCCTTGACACTATCATCAAATCATGTACCTTTCCCTTGACCTGTGAAAAACATTTCAAAAAAACATGGGATGAGCATAAAAGGCTCAGTAAGGGATATAAAGATATGGAAAGAAAACATGGGTACATATATACATAAGAATGAAATCATACTTTACCCATAAAACATAAGCACTTTAACATACCTCATCAAATCATGAAGAAATCATAGAAATCATAAGACATAAAGGTAACTTGAGGCATTCATAACTTTCATATGTAGGGAGTAACCCTCTTGGTTACATTTGGAATACCCATCATAGTATATTCCCTAAATCTCTTTGGAGAAACCTTAACGTTTCACTCCTTCGCGTTACCCAATGAATTGGAGAGCTATATCGGGCTCACCCACCCTTATTCTATCACGGAACTACCCATCTTCATAATAATTCCCAAGAACCTCAACATAATCGTATCACATAAAACATGCATAAAGGAAACATAACATTTCCACCTTTCAATCACAAGATATCAATACAACACATTGATACAAAAACATTATGAAAACAATTTTCAACACCAAAATAAAAGAAAAGTAAAACATGGTATTTATTTTTCTTTTAAAAAAAGGTATGGCTTGTAGAGGAAGCTGAAACTCAAATAATGGTCACGGCGGCGGAGAAATCGTTTTCGCCGCATACGTACAACAAAAACATTCCCTTTTGTCATTTAGTAAATGCTTCATATAAAGAAATTCCTTTAGAATAAACATAAAAGTCAAAGGGGTTTATACACCGTATAAAAGAAGGTTGTGTATAAAACAAAATATACCTCAATGAAAGGAGATTGAGACGAAGTCCCATACCTCGGGTCCAACTTGACTCGGTCATTACTTAATCTCCTGAATAATAAACTTGAGTTAATTTATACTTGTTTAAGAACCTTTTTCAAGTTCATTATTCCTTTTATATCACTTATTGCCATGTCATGAACACTATGTAATTATTTAAGTTAATAACGGTTGTTTTAACGGTCATTGGTACTTGAGTAAAAAATAAGCCCTTTATAATTACAAGTTATTCATGTATCCATTATATCAAGAATTGTATTAATGACGTAGATATCATATATGTCATATATATATATAGTACATGCATGCATTTATAATATTACATAATCATTTAGAGGTAAGAAATGAAATTCACCGTTCATGGAGACGGTAAGCCGTACGTACGCATGAATGCTACTTTCATTTCTATTTTGTATTTTAAAGAATGGAATCATAATGATATAATGATATATTATAATTCCAGTGTAATATCATATATAATATCATAACTCCATCCTTTATACGTCCCACATATGGTATTTAACGAATCAAATCACTTCGAGGGGGCGGTAGTCCGCACTTCCTTAAATGAAAATATCGCGTTTACCCATAATGGAAATCATAAAGGTATGACTAAAATGAAAAATACAGAAGTTTAAGGAAAACATAAACATATTATATATCATATATAAATACAGTGTCATCTTAATGGGAACCTTTGAAGGTGTTAAATGAATGTTGAACAATCATCGCTTCGGGAGGCTGAAATTCACCATCCACGAAAACAGTATGTCATTTAACCATTAGAATTAGGTGTGTGTAAGTGTAGCTTGAATCCTTCTTATAAAAACATCCTAAAATATTTATTATACTATAGTTGTTACAAAATAAATGAATAAAATGTGTTTATGGGGTTGGATAACCAAATAAAACAAAAGGACTCAAGTGAAGACATTACTTTAAAATCGGGTAACTCCCATTGGTTTGAGCTCAAAGGCTTCCTTGGGAAGACTCCTGCCCAACGTGAGGAGTCAAGGAGTACGAGAGGGTAGTGGAGAGACAAAATGAGCAGGGGTTGGCCGAGCCAAAGGCTTTGGAAGTGTGGGTAAGGAGGTAGAGGTGGGGGCCTTTTATAAGAAGAGAGGAGGGGCACTCTTGGAAAGTAAAGAAATGTTACTTTATTTTTAAATGCGTTTCGGATTAAAAATGTCCCAAATTTATATAATTCGAAATTAAGGTGATAAGGGTTATAAATATGCTCATCAAATAGGTTTTGGACATGTGTATTTTATATATTTTACATTATCATTTAATTTTATTTAAATCCTTTATTAAAGAGGTAATCGCTGCATCATCATGATGTCATAAATAATTTAATTTTTTTAAAGTCTAAAAATTAAAAGAAAAAACTATGATGTAGGAAATTTTTTTATATTTCCAATGACTATTTATAATAAAAAATATGACTTGTATAACCCCATGTAAAAATTGTTTTAGTAAAAAATATCTTGTTTGTGTCATTTTTACTTTAACATTAAATAAAAAGATATTTATGTCATTTCCCAACCAAAGTGGCTCCATGGGGTACCCAAGTTGACCCATGGATTTTCTTGGTCGTCCATGACACATAAAATGAGGGTAAGAAATGTGTCAAGATCATATCATAATAGTAAAACATTATTTTTACATTAAACTACACTAATTACCACTAATCGCGATTAAGAACGTAAAAGTTACTATTCACCAAAAAATTATTTTAATCTCATTGAACCACATTTTAAATCTTCATGAAAACCATGTATGTCGGATTTTTGAAAATCAAATCACAGAAGTGGTAATGTTTCATTTAAACAAAAAATCAGTTTCTTTAACTTCCACTTAGTGGTTTCACTATTCATAAAAAATTGACGTTTTTCAGAAAGATACCAAAACTTCACCCTAAGCTATATTTGATATTCCGAATTCAAAAATGATGTCAATTTTACAAAATTAAAAACATGTATGTTGCATTAATTAATTTAATAAAGAATTCCCACTGTCATGAAAAATAGCGTATTTTTATGAAACAATAAGTATCAAAAGATTGACACTAGTTTAAGTCCAATTTCAAAGTGAAATTGGTTACAATGACCACCATTGGATAAAATGGTAAAAATATATTCTAATTTAACTTCAAACCCAATTCAAAAGATTATCTAATAATATAAATAAATTAGATTAAAAAGAGGTTTTGAATTAAAATACAACATTTTTCACTATTCATTAAAAAATGAACTTTATCGGAAATATAACAAAAATTCACACATAGTAAATTTTGATGTCCCAATCATAAATAATAAGTTTATTTTGACAAACATAGCTTATAAGATAGTACAAATATATATTTAAAAAGGTTTTTCCATCAAAAGTTAGTAAAACAATCTATTAAGAATATTAGTGTATTCCATGCATAAGATTGTATTTATTTTCATTTTAAACCTCTAAAACACTATCTTAATCATTAATAGACATAGATAAAAATATCTATTATTCCTTAATTACTTGGGATGTTACATTATTCCCCCCTTTAGAAAATTGTGTCCCTGAAATTTATTTACTTATCGAATAAATGGGGGTACTTATCCCTCATTGAATTTTCAGATTCCCATTTTGCCTCTTCCATCATGTGGTTTTTCCAAAAAAACCATTACCTAATTAATCACCTTATTCTGTAACACTTGCTCCCTGTGGTGAAGAATCTGGACCGGTTCTTCCTCATAGGATAGGTTCTCTTCCAGCTGAACTACCTCTGGACTCAAAACATAAGATGGATCTGGCATGTACTTTCTCAGCATCGAAACATGGAAAACATTGTGTACCTGAGATAAACTCGGATTTAATGCCACATGGTATGCAACTGATCCAACTCTCTCCCAAATTTCATATGGTCCAATGAACCTTGGACTCAGCTTTCCTTTCTTACCAAATCTCATCACACTTTTCCATGGTGAGACTTTGAGAAAAACATGATCACCTACCTAAAAAGTTAGATCCTTCCACCTGTTGTCTGCATAACTCTGCTGCCTACTCTGAGCTGTTCTCGTGTGTTTCTGAATCAGATGAACTTTTTCTGCCATCTCTTCTACCAATTCTGGTCCCATCAACTCCCTTTCACCCACATTATCCTAGAATGCTGGATTTCGACACCGCTTCCCATATAATGCTGGAAATGGTTCCATCTGTATAATGGAATGAAAACTGTTATTATAAGAAAACCCAACCAAAGAAAGATGTTGGTCCAAACATCCCTGATAATCCATCGAACAAGCTCGTAGCATATCCTCCAAGGCATGAATTGTTCGTTCTGACTGCCCATCTGATTGAGGTTGAAAAGTTGTACTAAAATTTAATTCAGTACCCAACGACTTCTGAAGGCCTTTCCAAAATTTAGAAGTGAACCTGGGATCATGGTCAGATACAATGGAGAGAGGAACTTGATGTAACCTGACTATCTCTTTAAGATACAAACGAGAAAGTTCACCTAGGGAAAAAGTATCTCGTATAGCAAGGAAATGAGCAGATTTAGTCAAGCGATCAACAATAACCCAGATTGCATTATTACCTCGAGATGTATTCGGTAATCCCACAACAAACTCCATGTATTTATTCTCCCATTTCCACTATGGCACTGGTAAAGGCTGAAGTATCCCATTCGGTAACTGCTGCTCTGCTTTAACCTGTTGACATGTAAAACACTTCACAGTAAAATCAACAATATCTCTTTTCATTCTATCCCACCAGTAATAATCCCACAGATCTCTGTACATCGTAGTACTGCCAGGATGAACTGAAAACGGAGAACTATGAGCTTCACATAACAACTCTCTCTTCAACTATGAATCACAAGGCACACACAATCACTTCCCAAATCTCAAAACACAATCATTATCAATGTTGAATTCTGGAATCTTTCATTTCTGAACCATATCTACCTTTTTCTTTAACTCACTGTCTTGATTCTGTGCTTGCTTGATTCTATCTGATAGAGATGATCTCACTGATACCTGAAACAAAACAAAAGAACATCTTATGCCAAAAACATCTATGCCAAAGTTTATCAAATCCTTAACCAAAGTATCACGTTCCAAATGCAACATTGTTAATGAAGCATTACTTTTTCGACTCAAAGCATCAGCCACTTTACTTGCTTTTCCCGGATGGTAATGAATTGTACAATCATAATCATTGATTAATTCCAGCCATCTCCTCTGTCTCATGATTAACACTTTATGAGTGAATATATACATTAAACTTTTGTGATCAGTATATATTTCACACATTACTCCATACAAATGATGTCTCCAAATTTTTAAAGCGAAAACAATACCAGCTAATTCCAAATCATGTGTAGGGTAATTTACCTCATGAGTTTTCAACTGTCGTGAAGCATAAGCAATTACCTTATCATTCTGCATTAGGACGAAACCAAGTCCTTTCAATGAAGCATCATTGTAGATAACAAACTCGCCATTCCTGGAAGGTAGTTCCAAAACTAGAGCTTTCACCAATCTTCTTTTCAATTCCTGAAAACAATCATCACACTCTATTTTCCAGATAAACTTAACACACTTCCGTGTTAGGTTAGTCATTGGACTAGATAACCAGGAAAAATTTCTAACAA
Organism: Viscum album; assembly: GCA_963277665.1. NCBI lineage: Eukaryota > Viridiplantae > Streptophyta > Magnoliopsida > Santalales > Viscaceae > Viscum > Viscum album. The sequence goes on from OY728152.1 coordinate 696,841,344, forward strand.
AACTTCAGTAATAGCCTGCCAAACCAAGGAAGCTACGAATCTCAGTTACATTTGTGGGTCTTGGCCAGTCTTCCATAACTTTTGTTTTTTCTTGATCGATAGTTATCCCATCTTTAGAAACAATGTGACCAAGGAAAGAAATTTTTTGCAACCAAAACTCACACTTGCTGAATTTTCCATACAATTTATTTTTGTTTAAGGTTTGAAAGATAACCCTTAAATGACTTTCATGCTCCACTTTACTTTTTGAAAACACCAAAATATCATCAATGAAAACCACCACAAACATATCCAATAACTCATGGAAAATTCTATTCATTATGTCCATGAATACAGCAGGTGCATTGGTTAGCCCAAAAGGCATTAATACAAATTCATAATGGCCATATCTTGTACGGAATGCGGTCTTTGGAATATCTGCTTCCTTTATCTTCAGCTGATGGTACCCCGATCTCAAGTAAATCATTGAAAAATACTGAGCTCCCTAGAGGTGATCAAACAAATGATCGATATGAGGCAATGTTTATTTGTTCTTAACAGTGATGTTATTCAAGGCTCTATAATCAATGAAAAGTCTTATTGAACCATCTTTCTTTTTAACAAATAACACAGGAGCACCCCATGGTGATGTTCTAGGTCGAATGAAACCTTTCTCTAATAAATCATTCAATTGCTCCTCCAACTCTAAAAGGTCAATTTGACCCATTCGATTAGGGGGTTTTGAAATTGGCATATCATAAGGAACTAAGTCAACAGTAAATTCAACTTCCCGATCTGGTATTATTCTAGGCAACTCATCAGGAAAAACATCAGGATACTCATTTACCACTAGCTCATCATTAATCTGAACAGTTCCTTTATTTTCAACGATGTGTGGAAGGTTACATTCATTTCCATCTATTACATGTTTCTCGGAGTCTTGATAAGTTATCAACAGTAAGGGATCATTCTTGTACACAAAACTGAAATTCATTCTGAAAAGAAACTTCTTTAGCTCTACAGTCAATCTTAGCATGGTAAATAGAGATCCAATCCATACCCAGGATAACATCAAACTCTACTAGAGGTAGAACAAGAAGGTTTTCAAGTAGGTTCTTTCCACAGATAATGATAGGAAGATTCTTATAAATTTTTTTTCCTCAACATTTCCCCCAGGTGTTTTTACCAAATGTTCAGGAGTCATTTCTTGAGATGGTATTCCCATTTTACAAGAAATGTTTTCAGAGATGAAAGAATGTGTAGACCCCGAATCAAACAACACACTGGCATAATCTGAAAAAACAAACAAAGTACCTGATACAACTTCATTTGATGGCCCGACATATGCTGAAGTAGTTGCAAAGGATTTCACCACCACTTTCTGCTTGTAGTCTAACTGCTTCCCATCACTCAAGCTCTTTGTCAGACACTTGTTTGCATAGTGACCCATCTCATTCCACTTATAAAATTTCACTAACTATAAAAAATATTTGTTCTTACCTTCACCTTGATCCTTTTTAGTGCAATGATGAGCCTTATTTCCCATCTTACCTCATCGATAGCACTTTCCAGAGTTTAGAATACATTCCCCAGCATGCCTTTTTCCACATTTATCACAAACTGGAAACTTAGTTTTCTTACCATTAGATTTTTTTAAGAATTCATTAATTTCTCCTACAACCTCAGTCTCTTCTTTTGTTGGTTGTTATAGAACACTTGATCATCGGCAAACTCCATTTCCACCTTCTCAGCACATAGATCAAGCTTTTCATAACTTTTAAACTCACGAGAAGCTAATGCTCATCAATATTTTGGCTTTAATCCTGAGTAAAAATGATTGATTTTACTATCAAGGTCTCAAATAAAATTTGGAGCATACCTTTCCAATCGAGTGAACCTTTCTACATAGGCGGCCACTGAGTCTTACTCTTGCCTCAATTCCAAGAATTTCTTTCCCATCCTAAGTCGAACATCCTTAGGAAAATAATTCTCAAGAAACAAACCTTTTAATTCATCCCAGTCGAGAGCATCATTCTCATCAGCGTTTCTGATATTTTTAACCATCGACCACCACTGATCTGCTTCAACCTCCAAAAGGTAAATAGCAAGACTAACATTTTGATTGCCTGAACACCACATGAAATAGAAAATCTTCTCCAGTGCTTTAATCCACCATTAAGCTAACACAGGGTCAGATGATCCTCTGAATGATGGGGGATGTTGCCTCATGAAATGTTCCACCACTGACATGTTCCTCTGCGGTTGATCTGGCTGATCTCGTGCATGGATACCACCAACATTTATCGCTTGAGTAAACTGTTCCATTACTGTAACAAACTGTTCAGTTCCAATTCCGACCATCTGAGGATGCTGATTCGGAAGGTTATTTCCTTATGTATGCCTTCCTAGCACTGCTTCCCTGTTTCCTCTGCGGGAAACCATTTTGAACAATCCTGTCTTAGATGAAGCAACATGGTAATCTTCAAATACTATATCACTTCAATTTGACCATAAAAAAATATTTTTGGATAATATTTTAATAGAATTCTAACTCCTAAAGTTATCTAAACCTACCTTTGATACCAACTATAAGGCCCCAATACTTAAACCTTACTTAATCTTGAGTTATTACAAGATTACACATTGAGGATCTTTTCGGGTTTAGAGTTTTAGAGAATTAGATCATCAAACCTGAATTGCATTCCACATATAAACAAAGTGGTTACATAAAGATAGTATTATTCTTTCCCATCAATGGAAACATATTTAAAATAAAACATGGATTCTTTCTTTACTCTTCCATGACACTATCATCATATCATGTACCTTTCCCTTGACCTGTGAAAAACATTTCAAAAAAACATGGGATGAGCATAAAAATCGTAGTAAGGGATATAAAAATATGGAAAGGAAACATGGGTACATATATACATAAGAATGAAATCATACATTACCAATAAAACATAAGCACTTTAACATACCTCATCAAATCAAGAATAAATCATAGAAATCATAAGACATAAAGGTAACTTTAGGCATCCATAACTTTCTTATATAGGGAGTAACCCTCTTGGTTACATTTGGAATACCCATCACAGTATATTCCCTAAATCTCTTCGGAGAAACTTTAACATTTCACTCCTTCAAGTTACCCAATGCATTGGAGAGCTATATCAGGCTCACCCACCCTTAGTCTATCACGTAACAACCCGTCTTTATAATAATTCCCAATAACCTCAACATAATCGTATCACATAAAACATGCATAAAGGAAACATAACATTTCCACCTTTCAATAACAAGATATTAATACAACACATTGATATAAAAACATTATGAAAACAAATTTAAATTCCAAAATAAATGAAAAGTAAAACATGTTATTTATTTTTCTTTTAAAAAATGGTATGGCATGTAGAGGAAGTCGAAACTCAAATAATGGTCACGGTGGCTGAGAAGTCATTGTCGCCGCATACGTACGACAAAAACATTCCCTTTTTTCGTTTAGTAAATGCTTCGTATAAAAATATTCCTTTTGAATAAACATAATAGTCAAAGGTTTTTATACACCGTATAAAAGAAGGTTGTGTATAAAACAAAATTTCCCTCAATGAAAGGAGATTGAGACGAAGTCCCATACCTCGGGTCCGACATGACTCGGTTGTTCTTTAATCTCCTGAATAACATACTTGAGTTAATTTATACTTGTTTGAGAACCTTTTTCAAGTTAATTATTCATTTTATATCACATATTTACATGTCATGAACACTATGTAATTATTTAAGTTAATAACCGTCGTTTTAACGATCATTGGTACTTGAGTCAAAAATAAGCCCTTTATAATTACATGTTGTTCATGTATCCATTATATCCAGATTGGTATTCATGATGTAGATATCATATATTTCATATATATCCAGTAAATTCATGCATTTATAATATTACATAATCATTTAGAGGTAAGAAATGAAATGTACCGTTCATGGAGACAGTAAGCCGTACGTACGCATGAACGCTACTTTCATTTCTATTTCGTATTTTATAGAAGGTAATCATAATGATATAAAGTTATATTATAATTCCAGTTTAAAATCATATATAATATCATAACTCCATCCTTTATATGTCCCACATATGGTATTTAATAAATCAAATCACTTTGAGGGTGCGGTAGTCCGCACTTCCTTAAATTATGATATCGCGTTTACCCATAATGGAAACCATAAAGGTATGACTAAAATGAAAAATACTTAAACTTAAGGAAAACATAAACATATTATATATCATATATAAATATAGTGTCATCTTAATGGACACCTTTGAAGGTGTTAAATGAATGTTGAACAATCATCGTTTCGGGAGGCAGAAATTCCCCATCCACGGAAGCAGTATGTCCTTTAACCATTAGATGTAGGTGTGTGAAAGTGTAGCTTGAATAAATCTTATAAAAACAGACTAGTATATTGAAGATACTGGATTAGTTACAAAATAAATGAATAAAAATAGTTTAGGGGGTTGGAGAAACAAAATAAAACAAAAGGACTCAAGTGAAGACATTACTTTAAAATTGGGTAACTCCCTTTGGTTTGAGCTCAAAGGATTCCTTGAGAAGACTTATGCCCAATGTGAGGATTCAAGGAGTAAAAGAGGGAAGTGAAAAGACAAAATGATCAGGGTTTGGCCAAGCCAAAGGCTTTGGAACTCTGGGTAAGGAGGTAGAGTTGGGGGCCTTTTATAAGAAGAGAGGAGGGGCACTCTTGGAAAGTAAAGAAATGTTACTTTATTTTAAAATGATTTTAGGATTAAAAAGGTCCCACATTGATATAATTCTAGGGTAAGGTGATAAGGGTTCTAAATCCACCAAGAAAATAGTTTTTTGACATGATTAGTTCATAGATTTTTCATTATCATTTCATTTTATTTAAATCCTTTATTAATGAGGTAATCACTGCATCATCATGATGTCATAAATAATTTAATTTATTTACAGTTCAAAAATTATAAAACAAATACTATAATGTAGGAAATCTTTTTATCTTTCCAATGACTATTTATAATTAATAATAGGACTTGTATTACCCCATGTAAAAATTATTTTAGTAAAACATCTCTTGTTTGTGTCATTTTTACTTTAACATTAAATAAAAAGTTATTTATGTAATTTCCCAACCAAAGTGGATACATGAGGTCCCCAAGTTGACCCGTGGATTGTCTTGGTCTGCCATGACAACATAAAATGAGGGTAGGACATGTGTCAAGCTCATCTCATATTATTAAAACATTATTTTTACCTTAAACTACAGTAATTACCACAAATCGCGATTAAAAACATAAAAGTTACTATTCACCAAAAAATTATTTTAATCTCATTGAACCACATTTTAATTTTTATTGACAACCATGTATGTTGGATTTTTTAAAATCAAATCACAGAAGTGGAAAAGTTTCATTTAAACGAAAAATCAGTTTCTTTAACTACCACTTAGTGGTTTCATTATTCAAAAAAATTGATTTTTTTCAGAAAGATACCAAAACTTCACCCTAAGCTATATTTGATATTCCGAATTCAAAAATGATTTCTATTTTAAAAAATCCAAAACATGTATGTTGTATTAATTAATTTAAAAACTTTTTCCCGCTGTCATGACAAATAGCGTGTTTTTATGAAACAATAAGTATCAAAAGATTGACACTAGTTTAAGTCCAATTTCAAAGTGAAATTGATTCCAATGACCACCATTGGATAAAATGATAAAAATATATTCTAATTTCACTTCAAAAACAATTCAAAATATAATATAATCATATAAATATATTATATTAAAAAGTGTTTTTGAATTAAAATACAACATTTTTCACTATTCATTAAAAAATGAACCTTATCAGAAAAATACCAAAAATTCACACAAAGTAAATTTTGATGTCCCAATAATAAATAATAAGTTTATTTTGACAAACATTTCTTATAAAATTGATAGAATATATATTTAAAAAGGGGTTTCCATCAAAAGGTAGAAAAACAATCTTTTAAGAATATTAGTGTATTCCATGCATAAGATTGTATTTATTTTCATTTTAAGCCTCTAAAACACTATCTTAATCATTAATAGACATAGAAAAAAATATCTATTATTCATTATTACTTGAGATGTTACAATAACCATGTTTATGCCACTATTTTCCCTATTATGGGTAGATTGAAATGAATTTGGTTTATAAATTATTACCAATGAAAATTGCTTATATATCGTGCAAGGCCCTGTATAATTATTCCTCCTTTGGGAATATATTTTTCATTCATGTGGGATGGTTTTCTGTGCCTGTGGGCTACATTTTGTCATGCCTGTGGAAAATAGCATGTGGGAAAATAGTTTTAATGCCTGCGGATTAACTGGGGTAATGTTTTTGAACTGAGGTTTTACTATATAATGGCTTATGATGTATTTCCCAAATATAAAACAATCGTAGATTCAGTTATCTTCTTTCATGATAGATTTCCTAATAGGGTATCTGTTTTGTTTACATGAATAGGGGATTTACTTGTCGTGGATGGATCACAGGAACTTATGAAATACTGTAATTAAATTAATGAACAAGAATGGTATAAACGCAACAAGACTTGTTGGATTTTTCCCTTTCAGTACATCCTAGTTTAATGCTTTAAATATTATACACTACTACTTCATATACCAACTAACAAATTGGATCAACCAATCATTGTTATCCTACTTGGATTCATTTTTTACTTTCTATTCAGGTCCTTTCCTCGGTCCCAAATAGACCATATTGAAGGAGATGTTGATAGGGGAAAATATCCATATACATGTACTTGATTGCTTCTTAGAATCAGAAAGGCATGGGACTAAGCAAAGACATACGATGTCGTTGTGTAATAATTTGTATTTATTAACCTTATTATTGTATTTTAATTGATTACAGTGGATCTGGTTATAACTTCTTTCTTAGAACTTGTGACATGATGAATCATTCTGATATTATATGTCTTCTATTAATCTTTTCCTTTTAGTCTTTAGTTGTTTATTTCAGTTGAATGATGTATATTGCTTCGTCTATTGTTATTATTTGTTCCATTGTGTTACACTCTTATAATGTGGGAATAGATTTACCAATTTCAAACACTAGGCTGTCATCGTTGCCTGGTATAGTCTGGTGATTTGGGATTTGCACTTGGGGCCATTTTTCAAACCGAGTACATGGAATCTTTTTCGGGATTTTGGATCCGGGACGTTACAAATTTCTATCAAAGGATGCCCTTTTTTATTTTTCTTTATTATTTTTCAATGATATAAAGGATATGAAATTTTTTAATTAGATATCCTTGGGAGTAGTTACCCCATGTATAGGGAAAATCCAAAATGTCTTGAATTAATTTGTTCTTTTGGATCTTTTTATTATTGATATTACTGTGGTTTTGTATTTTTGCAACACAATGAGTTGAGGGTATGCATCTCATAACCACTTGTTAGAATCAAATTCCGTGCATTTTTCCATTCCATCTAGGATGTATTAGATATTATATGTTTTTGTGATAAATATAATGCCAGAAATTCATGTTGTTTTGTTAATACCTTGATAGATATAAATGCGGTTGTGATAGTTCTATTGGCAAGTGATATTGTTTGAATTGGATGGATTCCAAACGTTGACCCATGAGGTGTATGGGCCCTCTAGGATCAGAATTTTGTGGATCACGATTAAATTTTTTTTGTATTTAATTGTATTGTGATATGTTATTCTTGGGTTCCAAACATTGATTCGATGGAGTATGGGCCATCACAGATAATAATTTGTCATACAACTGGTTGGTTTTTCTAATGAAAAGGTGTTTTCTATGAAATATATGGATATTATATCCTAAGAAAAAAAGTATTCACTGCTTGTATTTTATCCTAACACATCGTGTGTTTATCTTGCTTGGGTGAGACGATGTTCCATGTTTTCAGAAGAACACTATGTCTATTATATGACTTTATAATGGACCGTGTGTGAACAAAATAGATATGGAGTTTTGATTAGAACATGTTGTGTACTTTTAGTTCACGACATGTAGCCTACCAAGGCAGAACCTATGTGGACCTATCCTTGTGGGAGTGCATGGCCAGGAGGATAGACTTGTGTACACGTATGTTTCATGGGGAACACATAGTTTACCTAGGGTTGATACAAAAATAGGTCAAAGATCGAAGCCAACCATGTTGTAGCATAAGAGTACACACATTGTAGACTTTCTACAGGTCGTGTAGTCCATTTTTTCAAACTCAAAGGGTCATTTCATGTTCAGGTTTGGCACTCCTGAATGGAAAACCATGATGATGATCTTTAACTATGGCGTGTTCATAACATAGTAGAGACATGCCCCAGTAATGAACACAATCATTATTCAAGGAGAGAGGTGAGGCTCATAGTCCATAAATGGTAGGACATTGGAAACTGATGGACCCTCTTTTTGTATTAGTCGAAGCACCATATTTTATATTGGACACAGGTGTAGATGGACAGTTTAATGAATGATTTGTGAGGTTCATGATGAACTCTCTGGGGGAATCGTAGGAGGCCACATCAATGGAAGAGTTGGTGCATATCTTCTAGAAGCAGCATCCACCAACTTTGTTTTGGGATGGTGGACCACATGATTCAGAATCATTGCTGGAACCAGTGATGAAAATATTCATGTATTTGGATACACCTATAAAGAGGATGTTCATGATCGGGAAATATATGTTGTGTGATTCTAACATGTTATGGTGGGATGTTATCAATCTGACATGGAATCATTGGTATGTGAAATGGGAAGACATTCATGAGACCATATATGATTACTATATTATCGAGATGCAATGGGACGACCATGCTAGGGAGTTCAGTCAGCTGGATTGGGGCACAATATCAGTTATAGAATATTAATTCTAGTTTACTAATCATTAGTGATTCTCACCTATTCTGAGGGGTGATGAATAATAAAATGTCAGACGATTCGCGGATGGTCTTATGTTCAATATTTTATCACAAGTGATGTTTTTTAGGTTTCTTTTTTTCTCTTCTATTATGAATCAATAATTGATCAAATAGTACACTCTGCGGGAAGCAAGTGGTGTAAGCAATAGTAGTCCGGCCCTGATTTCTGGTACATTCTCAATCGGAAAGGGGAATATTCATGTGGATTTATCTTGTAGTGAATGTAGAAGACAAATAATTTCTTCTAGTGGGCAGGTGATTTACTACCATTGTGGAATGGTAGGACACAAGAGTTCGTAGTTCCCAAGGAATCTTGTAGAGTATCATGAATGTGGAAGGATATGTCATATACAGTGCTATAACATGGAATTTCCACCAGGGGCTAGTGAGAGAGCTTCTGTATAGACTCCACATGTAAGAGTATGGTCAGTAGAAATCCCCCAGTCTGGAAACTAGAATACATTGGGGCATTTATTCCAAGGTGGTGGATGTGACCTTGGTAGTCATCAAACAGGATCTCAGTGATAACACTAAGGGTCATCTCAGGGTATCCATGCAATGTCTCAAGGCTAGGGTGCATGTCAGACTTATGAAGTGATACAAACCCAACATGAGTTGGATCATTGACCTTCTACTATCATAGTAACTAACCTAATGACCTCTATTTTAACTTATGAAATTTTTTAATATAGGTGATACACATAGTTTTATATATGTGGCCATTGTGAAAATACTTGGGATCTATTATTATAATTATTATAATGATTTGACTCTAGAATCTTCATTGAAGATTATAATTAAAGTTGTGTGTCAGTACAAGGAGTACCCTTTGAGATTGTTTGGTGTCACCTTCCCTGAATCTCTACATCATAGAAATTAGTTGCATCAATTCCATTCTCATAATGAATTGGTCTGTTATTTTTTGTGAATTTAGTGATTTCTATTGCCAAAGGGTGAGTTTCACATCACCAAATGGCATAGAGTTTCTACATAATAGTGAATGGGATATCAAGGTGAGCAAAGATAGACCTGAGCATCATGTGTTTGGAGGAATGATACACCTAATTATGAGTTTATATCTTGATGACCAAGGAAAAGTTATGGAAGACTCCCCTTCCAAAACATATCTTTTTAGGGATGTTTTCACAGATGTCTTCTCATGCTTACCTATAGTCAGAGAGTTTCAGTTCATTATTGAGATAGTACCCGAAGTAGCACCAGCTTCAATTCCTCCTTTATGGATGACTACGAAGGAGTTGAAAGAGTTAAAAATATTGCTAGATGATCAGGAATTTAAGGTTTTCATTGACCCAGTACATATCTATGTGGTTCTCCTGTCCTTTTTCAGAAGAAGGTAGAAAATTTATAAGATGTGTGGTGTATCAGAAACTGAAATAGTTGATAGTTAAAAACAAATAACCCTTACCATAGATAGATGAACGGTTTGATCTTCTTTGAGTTGCTCACATTTTCTCAAATAATTAATTATGTATAAGATATCATCTGGTACGTGTTCAACATTCAGACATTCCTTATAAAACATTTTGTAGTAGGAATGGTCTATATGTGTATTTGGATATTTTGTTTGGTATCATGAACATTCCAACAATTTTCATAGAACTGGTGAACAGAGTGTTCCATTCATTCCTAGATAATTTTGGGGTGGTTTTCGTGGATGTTAAATTGGTTCATTATCACTATAGACACTACCATGTTATGAATCTTGAGATTATTTTGAATACACTGAATAAGAATTCATATTATTATTTTCTCACAAAATTCCACTTCTGGATGGATCATATTCACATCCAAGGTCACATAATCTTAGAGATAGATGTATCAATGTACCTAGAGAAGGTGAGAGTTGTTGTTACCTATGAGCATCCCAAGAACATTTTTGAGTTGCGGAGTTTCGTAGAGCCAAATGGTTTCTACATGTATTTATATTGGAATTCTCACCCTTATATGTATTTATGACGGGATTTATAAATAAAGGTGCGATGTTTGATTTGTCAAATTCTTATGACGCATCATTTCATTAGTTTAAAGGGAATTTGACATCATAACTGATAATGATATTTCCAGATCCAGGAAAGTGTAACAATGTATACTGTGATTCATCAGGCATTGGGCTGGGAGAGGTTCATATGAAGGTAAATAAATTTATTGTTTGTATTTCATGATAATTGAGGCCACATTAAAGGAATCACCTGACACGTGATCTCGAGTTATTTGTAGTTGTTCATTCCTTGTGTAGTTGGAGAAATTATTTATTTGGATAACATTTTTTTGTGTACACTGACCATAAAAGTATATAATACCACTTTAATTAGTGTTGTTTGTATATAAGATTGCGTTTTTTGGTGGAATAGCTTCAGATGTTCTATTTTGACCTCACATATACACATGTAATAGGAAATGTAGTTGTTATCATAATGAGTATGAGGACACAAATACATGTAGTGCAGCCGTCTAGTGGTGGGTGGAAGAAAATGGATTTGTTGTCTAAGATGAATTTTAGGTTAACTATAGACAAGGATAGATATATCATTCATCTTTTGTTGTTTCCTCTAACAGACTGGATAGGGTGAGGATGAGGCCACTATCAGATTCTGAAGGACTTTCTCTATGGGAGAGTGTGGAAATGGAGGACACTCCTCCTAGATGAACGATAGATTAGGATAATGTTTTGTGTATCCATTTCCTTGTGTGGGATCTGTGGGATATATGTTAGGAGCTGATACAGGGGTTTTATGCTTCAGCTTAGGATGTCCATCCGAGAGCACGAAAATGTACTCTTACATGTTCCATCAAAACCGGTGGTCATGTATGATGATTTATGTAGAATATTTTGTTATCAAATGTTCCACATTTAAGAAGGTGAAGGAATAACATTATCGACCGGTTGGGATTTTAGGGAAATTACATATTCTGGAGTGGAAATGGGATGATGTCGCAATGGATTTCATGACAGGTATATTGAGGAAACCTAGAGGCAACAATGTTTTTTGGGTTGTAGTTTTTAGGATTACGAAGGTTTCTCACTTCTTTCTAATCAAAGAGACCTCCAGTGTTGATGATCATGTAATTTTGTATATCTAGGAGTTGGTAAAACATCAAGGGGTAACACTTTCTATAATTTTGTAGAGGTAAACCTACTTTATGTCTCATTTCTAGAAGAGTTTTCAATGGTCACTTGGTAAAAAAGTGCTTCTGAGCACATCGTACCACCCTCAGACCTATGGACAGTCAGAGAGTATGATACAGGTTCTATAGGAAATGTTGAAATCATGTGTCCCAGTCATTGCTGGCTCTTGAGAGAATCGTATACCCCTAGAGGAGTTCTCCCATAATGATAGCTTTCAGGATACTCTTCAGATGGTGATAAATTATTCTATGTATGGGAGGCCAAGATGACCACCCCTGTATTGGCTAGAGGGGGAGATGATGATAATATGGGACATCTCCCTGTCCAAGAGACCACTGACCATGTATAGTTGATTTCTATGTGGATGGATACCACACAATGCCCTCATAAATCATACACCGATTTCCAGAGATGTCCTTTGGAGTTCGATGTTGGGTATCATGACTTCCTTAGTGTCACATCAGGGTTGAGACACAAGAGAATAAGGAGACATGGTAAGATTTACCTATGATATGTCAGTCTGTTTGAGATTCTGATGAGTGTCGGATTGGTTTCCTATCAGCTATGGTAACCTCATTGGTAACAAGCCATGACTAACGTCTTTTATATATCTTAGTTACACATCTATCACTCAATGACGTCTCACATTTTATCCTGAGGATGAGGGGAATTAGGTTGAAGCACCATAATATTATAGTTGATAGAAGAAAATAAGTTCTCTGAGGCTGTTTATATTCTCTTATATGTGATCTTTCTTAGCATGGTTGAGTGCAAGATGAGACATGGGAGTGGGAGGCCAACATGCATGCTCAGTAGAAAAGATATTCATATATATTACATCACCAAAAATTTAAGGTAAATTCAGAGAAGAATTACATTAACATGGGACATTTTTAATGACCCAGTTCTTCCTTTCAGGTACATGTTTCTTTTATTATATTTTCTTTATGCTATTTTTGGGAATGTTGGGGGAAAATAAGCATGATCTGGAATCATTACTATCCCACCACTTGACATAGTTTTCTAATACTTTCTCAACTACATACACACCATGTTTTATGGTTGATTATGAATGGAATACATGTTGTTTAGTCATGATGGTATGAAAATTAGTAAAAATAAACTACACGCCATTTACAACCTAGTACACATCGTGTAGTCATGTCGATAGGCCATGGAAATTATATCAGAAGAATTTAGTCTCCTAATGAACAGTTAAATAATTTACATTCCATGTATATGTAAATACAAAATGTTTATTTTTTCACATAAAATGGGAAATTTCCTCTCTATTCAGAAGATTGGAAAGTGGGCTCACCGGGGGAACTCAGGAGGAGCACCGGAACATAAACCTCTTCCCGGTTGATCATCCAAACTCTGAATCAACCATTGTTACTCTCATTTGAACCCAATATGTGAGTGATCAATTTCCCTTTATCTATTCTTGGTAATTTCGTTTCTCTATGATGTTTTTTAAAGTTGACAGGATATCCCTATTTCAGATATCTCTATCATTCTAGATATAATTGGAAGTCGATGCTACACAAGGGGGGTAATACCACAACGAGTTAGGTTGTCTCTTGTTAATTGATTAATTTCGTGTAGTTTATGTGTGATATTGTGTAATGCACCCATGTTTTGGGTGTCTGTTTTTTGATACATTGATCTATGATAATGACTAATTATGGATAGGTTATTAATTATATCATTTGAATCATGTTGAGACTGTTTATTTTGATTAATAACCACCACGCGGGTGTGTTTCCATTAGATAACTACTGTTTGGCCATTTGGATTAGTATAACCATGGTTATGTATATATTTTCTATTTTATTTTTTTTGAAATGATTTTTTTAATTAAATTATTACCAATGTAAATTTATTATATATCGCGCTAGGCACTATCGAATTATTCTACCTCCAGGAAGTAATTTTGCATGCCTGTGTGAAAGGTTTTCTGTGTCTGTGGGTGATGTTTTGGAATTAAAATGGTAGGGAAAGGATTTTTTAGGCCTATGGACAATCATAGGACTTGTTTTTGTATTTATTTTTGACTATTTACTATCTAATGCCACATTTTAAAAGATAAATAAAAATCTTGGTTTCATTTTCCTTTTTACCATATATATTAATTTCTGAGGTTTCTGGTGTGATTCATGAAAAGTGGATTTACTAGCCATGGACGGGTCCCAAAAACTTATAAATATATGTAATCAAATTAATGAACATGAAGGGTATAAATTCAACAAGACATTGGTAATAGTTTACCTTTGAGTACATCCCAATTTAATTCATTCATTGTTATACATTGCTGCTACATATACTCACTAACATATTGGAAGAGACCTTCGGTGGTTGGCTAGTGGGATTCATTTATCCCACCATATTTGGGTAAGGTCTTTTTGGCCTAAACAATTTATATTGATGTAGATGTCGATAAGGTCATGGCTCCTTGTATAGGTACTTGATTGATTAATAGGAGTAGGAGATCCTGGGACAGAGCTAAGGCTTGCGATGATGCTATGTTTCTCAATGTATTTTGGTACTTAGTATTGTATTGTACATGATAGTAGTGTATCCAATATTCAATACTCCATTAGAACATGTATCATACTCCATCATTTGGATATTAAATGATTTATGGTTATCTTTACCTTTCATTTTTCAATTTCTTACATCAGTTGCATGTTGTTCACTGCTACTTCTATTGTTATTATTTGTTCCGTTATGTTATACTCTGCTAATAAGGGAATAGTTTCCCCACTAACACGCCATAGGCCCTCTCTCCTAGTTGGCCGCATTTGGCATTTGGGGAAATGAGCTTGAGTCCATGTGGCCAACCGGGTACATGAAATCTTTTTGTCGATTTAGGTTCTTGGAAGTTACAAGTGATGTCAAATACATTCAAATCGGTAGATAATTTATTAGTCTTCTTATTTTTAGTGATCTCCTTCACTAGCACACATTGAATCAATTATTCTGCTGGGTGACTAGAAATCTAATTCTTATCCATCTCACTGCTCTCCTGAGTTATAGTATGCACAACCTTTGTATCGGTACATAAATCAATTGAAATCCCAATTGGAATTTATTTATTCTAACATGATACATATCATGAATACACTCATTTTTCACTAATCTAATGACCCTCATCATCTGAGCCCTCATGTATACACAGTGCTAATGAGGGCCCCAATTTCTTGCATGAGGGATGGGAAACAAACCATTAATCAAATACAACTGACTACATGAATCAAAATTTATCTCAAACAACTGCCAAAATGAATTCAAATGGATGACTCAAAATTTCCAATTCAATGTTGATTTGTGGATAAATTGGATTAATAAGTGATCTAGTCTAATTATCTTTGTGAAGATAACGACATAAAAGGTTTCCAAACATTTGAGAAATAGAAGGGGTTAGAAAAGAAAGTGGGATTTCATGATATCATTCCCAACTAGTAGTCATTGGTGAGTCATTAATCATGTGGATGTTGTAAGTCCACTAGAAAAGGTATAACCAATATTCATTGGAGATTTAGGGAGCGATAGACCAAGACTGTACCCAAACACTCTTTGATACAAACAATACAATGATGTGGTAATTTTTTAGGAGGCCCACCATTGCTCAACCATATAAAACCCAATATTAAAAAATAAATCAATAAAATGATTCCATCAATGTATGTTGATGCTGGAATTGTGTTATCATCAGGAGATTCTTCAAATAGGAGGAATATGTGGACTCTGAGGGTGAGACCAAAAGCATCAGCTAACCATAGAGCCAATCATTTCCATAGGGTCTGAATGAGGTCATAGAGAATGTTGGTAAGTAGGTGGGAATAAAATTTATGAGAAAAGAATGGGTTTAATAATCATTGAGGGACAATGAAGCCTCCCCCCATTAAGGGCGAATGTTCGATGCAAGGCTTGTCACAATTAAGGCAAGGGGAGCTTCCACCTCTATGGATCCTCAAATATATTTTCAAAATCAAGATTATGTATATTTTAGGATGTTAATATTTAAAATACTTCATAATTATTTTTAATAAAAATTTGAATTATCGTATGAATATCCCCCATGTGTGTAAAATTAGGTGAAACGTAAGGCCCTTTTTTGCATCTATGACAGACAGGTGAATTTCAATGTTCAATTTCCATAGTATATTGCCCATGGAAAAACAATAACAATAAAAATTAAAATTATTTTATCTATATAGGGAAGTATTGTAAGAAAAAAACACATAATCTCTATCTTTCCAAAACAAAAGAATGGCATTGTATACTTAACATCAAATTGTATCATTGGGTCTGGATCCCTTTCTGTTATTTCTTAAACATGGTTCACAAGGGTTATACTAAACTTCTATGGAATACAGATTTAATGTCACTGAATCCCGAAACACAGTGTCAATGTCTTCTGTAATACACGTGTACAGAATACATAGAATCACATCCCAAAACAAAAAATACTTTAGTAGTATTTTTAAAATATAAGTATACATGACTACTATATTACATAAGAATACATAAATTACAAAATAATATTTTTTTCAAGAATATAATTAATCCCTCTATAATATCCTTACATAATAATCATAAAATTCACCCTCGTACCCTTGGAGAAAACAAAGGATATGGGTGAGTTCAAAATATCTGTAAGGGTATGTGTATACTAGAGGTAATGAATTAGAATGTAATAATCTATATTTAATTGTATATAACTGAAACATATTCCAATTATTTAATAACGTTAGAATAATTTGGAATGAATTAATGATGAATAAATAATTACATATAAATAATCACATTTACTTTTATATTCTATATAATTCTATAATCACATGTAATTTTTATAATAGATTACATAATGAGTAAATTTATAATATAAAACATCATAATCAAACAATAAAGAAAATTTACAAGAATGTGATCATTGATAACATACGAAATATAGTTTAAATCTTTTTTTTGAAATACATCTGGTTTTCTAAACACATTTTTTCATGACAATTCAAAAGTCACATACAATCAAGTCCTTTCACAGAACAATTTCAAAATATTGTGTACAAAATCACAGTGGCTGAACAATTCATTTTGTCTTATGATATCTATTGAGGCATAGTTAGTCTATTTTTATTTGGCCCCAACCGACACATATATTGTATAATTAATTCCTCATATGAAATGGGTGAAAAATAGTCAACCTAAAAAGTTTATATTAAATAATAACTTATGAAATTTTAATACATACATCAATAAAATTAAAAACTATCATAAACCTTCAAATTTAATATGATTTATGGTATCAAAATAGAAAATCCAATATAAAACTGATCATAAACCATCCGTAGGATGAATAAGGATAACATCAATACAACATATCCCAAACAGATGACAACTACATTAAAGTGTGGATTTCACTGATGAATATAATTTCCATAAAAATATGTTTACAGTATTCTTGGAGAAAATATCATGCTAAATTTGAAATCTCAAATCATTTAGGAAATCCATTTCATTGAATATAACATTTAAAATCATAATGTTTTAAGAATTCAGGGGTATTTTTTAAAATTGATCCTTATAAACATTAAAATTAATCCTCAATGAAATAATGATCATGCAATTGGATAAATACAGACTTGTTTTAAATGTCCAAAATAACATTACATTTGTATTATTAAAAGGAGACCAAAGTTCAATTGTGGGAAAATAACATGAATATTCCTTTCAAATTTTGGATAATAAAAATGCATATTTTACAGAAATCAACATAAGAACCCTTTAAAAAATTTACAAGTAGAAATGGGTAAAAAATTCTTTAATAAAAAATAGTTAAATTGTTATTTAAATTTATGAAATAGTTTTATGAAAACATGGTTTTGGAATAAAATAGATTTTCTTAAATTGATATTAAAGAAGAAACAATCAACCTTACTATGTGATTTTGAAATATTAAATTAAAAGTATCATAACCATGAACTGAGAGTTAATAAATTAATCAATTATATGTCTCATGTATTAATAAACATAAGAAAATACAAATGTAACATATGTTATTAAAATTTATTATACAAATAATCTTATAATGGATTAATAAATAAATTAGAATTTTAACCCAATGAATGGAAATTGAGTTAATAAATCCCTTCCCACATGTTTCCTTTTGATTGAACACCCATTGACCTTATGCATAGTGGTTTTAAACATGTTATTATATTTAATGTGGAACATATTATTACTTATAATATCTGATCTAATCCCTATATGACATATTATCACTCTTTCATTAATAACCATTCATTATTTTTATTTTTTTGTGTAAATTTCCCTATTTTAATAAGTATGTTTCATCATTAAAGATCTATTTTTTACATATATTACATAGTTTTAAAATATCAATAATAAAAATAATGAAATAATGAACATATTTTAACATGAATTTTAATATTAAAACAAATCATTGATGATGGTTATGAATAATGAAGTACATTATGATCACAGATACGGTAGGTCCAACGTACACTAGAATAACATTTCCAATTTTCAAAGATAATTATGTAATAATGTTAGGTCAGTTATAATATATAAAGAAAAATAAGAAAATTATATTTAGAAAATTATATACTTCTTTATTTCATCATGTGTTCTGGTGATAAAAATAGTGTCACATCGCTTCGTGAAGGAGACAGACCACAAATACACAAACAATGTTATGATATTTAACTAAGTGAAAATAAATTATGAAAAAAATTATGATATTTTAATAATGAAAAATATGACATGAATATCATAATTTTTTCCGTTGCAACTCATATAATCATTATAATTATCTTTATAACTATACATATTGATTTTTTGTGAATGATGACACACATCGCTTCAAGAAGTGTCATTCCATTGTACAGATGGGAGACATTATCTTATCTCCTATGAAATAAGAGTTAAGTAGATATATATAATATATTGACTCCATAGGTATAATAATGTTATAAATAGAATAAATATATATGGATTATATTTCATCATAACAAACCTGAAGAGGTGGTAATGGTAAAATTAATGTCATCCCTTCATGATGCGTTAGTCGGCTGAACACACCAACAATGATTTCCTAACACATTTGACATAATTAGTGATGTTTTAAGATCATGACCATTTAATGTAAATATTCTAATATATTTAAGATAATTTTGTTGTTACATAATCATATTCTAACAATAATTTATAGAGGTGGTGAAAAAATATTATAATGATGTCTTTTGGGAGAGATTAACTATTCTTCAAGTATACTATTTTAGTTTACACTAAATCCATCATATAATGAATTTATACCTAAAATCAGGGTTCTAGGAAAATGGTAGTCAAGGTGGGAGGTTATTTGGGTACAGATTAGCTGAAAAAAATATATGTGAAGGTGTGAATAATAGAGGATAGGGGTTCCATTTTATAAATGAGTTGAGTGGAATAATTACATTTTTTACAAAATATTCAACAATTCACACGTTTTTATCATGAAAAAATATTCTAAAATGGTGAATTCCCATTCCTAGAAGAGATAATGTAAAAATATTTACCACAAATGGGAAATGTATATGTTTCTAGGTCATATTTATCCCTTACAATCTATGTTTACCCCCTGATAAATCAATATTTAGCCTAACAATAGTAATTAATTTTTAGTATATTACCTTTTCATTATTGTATAATAAAACTATGGTGACAATATTATAAATGATAAATTATTATATTTCCAAATATTTGATCCATTTTCCCAAATTCAATTCATATAATTTGAAAAATTCAATAATGAATTAATCACGTTGATGTGACAAGAAATTGGTATTTATTTGAACATATTCAAATCTATAAAATGCTTCTTTATCAAAATTTAACATGAAAATGATTAAAATTACATAATTGGATTAAATTATATATTATTTAACAAAATTTAATTTAAAATTAGTGAAAAATATTAATTAACACTATAAATAATTTAATGAAAAATATAGTTTTCAATTAAAATACAATATTATTATGTATTCATAAAAAATGACACATCTTGAAAAATAAAAAAAAGATGAACTTGATATAATTTTAATATTAAAATTTAATGAATGATCTTTATTTTTTCAATTAGATTTTCCAAAAGATATAGAAATAAAAATAATACTTTATCTACATGTTTTGAATAAATAATCTTTAAAAAAAGTTTTTTAAAAAACATTTCATTGTATTCTACATGAGTATTATTTAATTCATAGTCAATAGATAACCAAAATTATCATATTTTTTTCATTAATATTAACACGTGAATATTTAACAATAATGTTGTAACTATTATATTTAATAATAATGTATTAATAATATTTCATTTTTAATTTAAACTCGATTTTGCTGGTTGTGAACGAAAAACCTGGTGTTCTGTGTAACTTAAGATAAACACAATGTTACATGTAGTAAATCAAAAGGAATAGATTTAATATATTAGAAAACAAATATATCTCAATGTCTCATTGTGTTATATTTTCATCTATATTTGTATTCTTATGTGTATTACACTATCGAATATGATGTTGTTATTTTATAATTTTACGGTGTTACAGTTGCGTATGATCACCAACATCTAAAAATTTTCATTATCCATATTTTCAAATAAATTTCAATAAACACTTCATAAAAATCATCAAATACTTCTTTAACCTATTTTACAATAACATTATTTTACAAAAGGATAGTTTTCAACAAAATCCAAACATCATAGAAGATATTCAAAATCATCCACATGTGATGAAATTTGTGAATTTTAAATACACTACATGAAACATTTTACAAGAAAAACCCATGTTACCTATACAATAATATCATTTAATTCAAATATTACACTTGTAGGGGAATTTTCTTTTTATCACTTATCCCCCGACATAACTTTTTTTGGAGATTCATACGGGGATTAGGTGTTTTTGTTTAAAGGGGCACATTTTGGGGATCATAGATGGATCCAAAATAATGATATGGAGTGTCCCATATCGATTTTATAAATTTGGGATGATGGACACTTCCCTGGAAGTTTTAGATTGGGATAATGACACTAGTTTTCATGATTCTAATAGTAGAAGGTGTTTGGATAAACATGATGTATGATTCCATGAAAGGGATTATATGGTTATTTTTTGTATTCCAAGAACACATGATATAGACCCGGGAAAACTATGTTCGAAAGATGAATGTTTGGGAGGTAATTTGGTTAATTATAAGAACATGTTGGAGCAAAGAATACAAATAATAGAGAATGATTATTTGTGGAAATTCCTATGTTACACAGTGGTCCCACCCAATGTCAAAAATTTCATATTGAATGATTTACTGGGAATACTCCATTTAATGTTGTACATAATGGTATGAAATATTAAATAGGATAATATGATTCCATTGTTAATTATTGAAGTAGAAACTCCTGTACATTCAATTTTTTACCATCAAGGGTCCAGAAACATCATAGATGTATAATAACAGAATGCGGATAGGATTGTGGAAAGGGTGAATGGTGATGTGTCTCAATCATCCAAAGTGGAATTATTCAATCCAAATAGATACATTATACTCTTTAATTACCATATTCATATTTATATTTGTAAAAATATATGTGTCACGACCCGTCCTCGGGACCCGTGTCGTGACTACCCCAAGCCCGCCTCCCATAGGTCAAGGGATGACGACTATAACAACGACGTAAATCCCGACAAAATGGGGAACACATTGCCTTTATAAAGTAAACAAACACCATAGATTAAGAAAGAAAAAGTAAACACTATGTAAAACTGGATACAATAATAGTGCGGAAAAGTAAGTGGGCCAGAATACCAACCCAAACTGAAAGTAAAGTACAACTGGAATGAAAGTACAACAACTGAAAGTAAAGCAGCAACGTCGAGCCGTCCACTGGAAGTTCCACCTGAAGGATGGGTACAAATAGCCTCCTCAGCTCCTCGGGTCCAGCTGTCCACTTCGTGTACGTCCCGCCCATTGATCCACCTCCAGGTATCAACTTGCTCTACTGGCCTCAACCACGATAAGCGATTTCTGTCGTCTGCATCCAACACAACGTAGTGCAGGCATAGCCCTTGTAGGGGTGAGTATACGCTACTCAGTAGGGACACTGAGACCCCCGAAGGTCTCCCAGAATCCACAAAGGATAATCCAAAAAGGAAAGATATAATCATGAAGTAATATCCAACACTACTTAGGTATATTCCCATACATATACCTAAGTCATCAATTCCAATTCAGCTCCAACATCCGTGCCCATGTTTGATCATGTCCACATAGGATAGTACAACCCAATCCACACAGGATAGCACAACCCAATCCACGATGGATGAAAGTCAATCATATCGAAGATAATGATTGAAAGTCATGACTCATCTCACATAGTTATAATTCGTCATATGGTGGTAGAGATGATCAGATATAGCCACTGATTCATCTAAGTTGGGACCGACGTAGGATACAAAATGAGCTAAGCTGTCAGACCCACATAGGATACAGAACAACCACCCTTCCAGACCCACGTAGGATACAATAACAGAGGCAATACTGTCAGACCCAAGTAGGATACAACAACAGTAGTCTTCATCGTCGAACCCACAGAGGATTTCTGTATGGTAATCATCGGTGCCAAACCCACAATGGATTTCAGTTCAGTCTTCATCGCTGCGGAACCCACGATGGATTTCAGTATCATCGTCATCACTGTCTAACCCACGGAGTATTTCAGTGCAGTCATCATCATCGTCGTAGTCGCAGCCAGCTCTAGGGTTCCCACACACAGCATGCTCTATTCGGGGAGAGTTCGCTCCATGAGAAAAAAGGGGTTCGATACATCAACTGACACATTGTCCGGTGTGGATGTATCCCAATGTTCTATCTCGACAAAAGGAACTCAACGTGATAGACGACACGTCAATCGGACCCCCCGGTCTAAGAGTTATTGGCTTTTCGTTCCAGGGGCCCGATTGGTTTTTAAGTCAAAACCAGCCCGCCCGAATTCCAACTACATCCAAACCTCGAGCGGATTAAGCCAAAAGGTCCATCTCATTAAGAGGAATCCAAAAAGGTCGACGACACGTCAATCAGACGCCCTGAGCACATGTTATAAGTTTTTCCGCTCCGAGGGCCCGGTTGGTTTCGTGTTCGAACCATCCCGGCTGTACCCAACTTTCTCTGAAACCTTGAGTGTAATATACCAAAATGACCGTCTTGATCCAAAGATCGCATCTCAACTGACGGTGCATCTATTTGAGGTTCATATCCCATGATACAGGCGTTTAAACAAACATTCCAGTTTTTAGGGGGTTTTGGGCCTGGATCGACCTGACCAAAGACCCCCTGGGTCGTCCCGAACCGGGTCGACCCGACCAGAGTCTGGGTCCGGCCCACTAGGGCACGACCCGACCCGGTGGGTGCGGCCCAGCCCAACTGGCATGACCCGCGTGGCCAGCATGGCGCTGGCTGAGACACCACAGAAGGGGGGGGGAGCCCTGCCCCCCTGTTATGAAACTGTGACCCCCACACGGGGGCGGCTCCCTTTGCCAACTGGGGGTTACAACACCCAGCCTTCTCTGAACGGCCGGCCTAGCTGGCCAGTCAATGTCGCTACGGGACCCAGCGGTCCCGCCCCACCGACACGCCGGTGGCCGGCGGTTCCGGCCGCCACTCCCTTCTCTGCCACGGCCTGCCCTAGCTGCGGCCCTTCGTGGTTTTCCGGCGCGGTGAAACGGCGCCGTGCCCCTTCGTCGCATCTTCTTTCGGGCTCAACAGCGCAGCGCGACAGTTCTGCGCTTCTTTGCCCACGTTCCGCTTCGTTCCCGCGCGGTGCGACGACACTGTGCTGCCTTCATTCCAAACCACATAATAATCAACAACAAAGTAGATGGAGGAGGTTCGGTCATGTTCGTGCGGCCCAAACTCTTCCCGTTATCTTGATAACAGGTTGCTAGATCATTAATGTTGAACACCAAATTGTAAAGACAATAATCAGCAAAGAAATATCCACTAACATAATGTTAACCCCTACCTCAAGGAGTTGTCGAACGAAGGACGTCGCGGAGAAATGACGTCACGGAAGATGGCGTCGCGAAACGAGGCTCCTTTTATGATGACGGAGAATGTCCGAATAGGTGCGGTGTCTCTCTTATTTTGACACAGGAAGAATAAAAAAGGATGGTGCGTCATCGTTCTTCGGAAAATGATGTGACAACGTTCTTCATCGAGGTAGAAAAGTTCTTCATCAAAAAGATGAAGTTCTTCCAATGTGAAGAACGCCCCCCCCCCCCCCCTCTTAATGCAACGAATCAACCATCAAATAAAATAAGGCCTTTTCCTTATTTTATTACCTTTGCAAACATTTTTCAAATTCACACATTCAAAAATGAATTCTCTTCATTTAATTAAACATAACTTGAAAAATTAAATGAAGTGATAAGTTGGCAACATTAATGAAAATAGAGGTTTTTTAAGGAGTTAGGGAAAATAAATGAAAAGGTGGGGTCTCATGTGTGCCCCAACTCATCTTAAAATCTCACAGGGGGAGTTAGAACATCAACGGGTCCCACCCCAACTCCCTCACATGGACTAAACCACTTATGAATGTTGAATAAAAATTGAAACACGATTTTTTTTTCACTTGAAAATTAGTTCATTTTTTAACAACTACACACGAGAAAATGGTACTCTAGAAAAGGTGTTCCTAAGAAATTACTGGCGCTGTGGTTTCATCGGTGCCCTCAGATTTCAATTCTGAGCACCAGTTTAAAAGTTAGAAAAACCCGCTGGTTCGTTCACTGAACGTACCCAAGCTAAACTTCAGAAATTGATTCTGGGCACATCGGGCCTCAAAATCAGGTGCCGTCAGAAACTGCGTACTCTTAAAATCCGAAAGAAAATTATGAAAAAATTTCCCATGAAATTTACGGGTTATTATCTTACTCTCACCTCAGGGCTTTACTTCCACATAAAGATTCATCACAAACTAGGGGAACAAATGAGGGTACTGAGTACACATCTGATCCTCCCACTCTCAAGTGCTCTCCTGGAGGTTCCCGTGATGGCATCTGATGCGCACTAGAGGAATCGATCGGCCACGTAGGACCCTCTCATGTCAATCCTCAATATCCACCAGGACCTCTGCAATACTCGCCCCATCGTCAATGTCCAACTCCCCATGGTCTATGATATGCACTGGGTCATGCACGTATCTCCTCAGCTGAGATACGTGGAAGACGTCGTGCACCCAGTGTAACTGAGGTGGAAAAGCCAGGCTGTAAGCCACCTCACCTATCCTGCTGAGAACCTGGAAAGGTCCAATGAAGCGCAGAGATAACTTTCCGCCTCTTCCAAATCTCTGTAATCCACTTCGAAGTGAGACCCGCAAGAAAACATGGTCGTCATCCTCGAACTCTAGTGGTCTCCGCCTCCATCCAGCATAAGACTTATTCCAGCTTTGAGCTGTCCTCATCCACTCCTGGATGACCTGGACCTTCTTTTTCATGGCCTAGAACATCTTTGGTCCCACATGTGCTGACTCCCCAGGGTCTGTCCAGTACAGTGGTGATCTGCACAGTCGGCAGTACAATGCCGCGTATGGTGCCATCCCGATGGTGAAGTGGTATCTGTTTTTTGTATGCAAACTCCCCCAAGGGTAGGTGGTCCTCCCAACTATGACCAAGCTCGAGGAAACATGAATGGAGCATGTCCTCGAGAGTCTGAATGGTCCTCTCCATCTGAAAATCTGTCTGATAGTGAAAGCTGGTGCTCAGACGTAGCTGCGTCCTGAATGCCTCCTGCAATCCCTTCCAAAGCTGGGAAGTAATGTGAGAAACTCGATCAGAGATGATAAACGATGAAACACCATGAATACGTACAATCTTTTGAATGTAGAGACGTCCCAATCTCTCTACTGAGCCCTGCTCTCTGATGTGTAAGAAGTGGGACGACATGGTGAGTCGGTCGACAATCACCTAAATGGAGTCGTGACCTCTGGAAGTACGTGGAAGTCCAGTCACAAAGTCCATATATATCTCTTCCCACTTCCACTCCGAGACCTCCAAGGGCTGCACCAAGCCCGCTAGTACCTGGTGTTATTCCTTAACCTGCTGACAGGTGAGGCATCGAGAAACGAAATCAGCTACAGTCTTCTTCATACCCGGCCACCAGTGCTGTCGTTTAAGATCCTGGTACATATTCGCCAATCCTAGATGTACCAATAAAGGGGATGTGTGAAAATCTCTCAGCACCTCCTCCTGTAAAGAAGCAGGTACCATGGTACATCCTTTGAAAAGGACGGCATGCTCTCCACCTATTGAAAATCCATCAGGTGCCTGTCCTGGGGACATATGTGCACACCACGTCTCACAGTCAACGTCCCCACGTTGTGCCTCTCTGACCCATTCAAGAAGTGGAGGAGTGACTGTGAGTTACTGAAGAATGGTTTTACCATCTCTATCCATGATGGATATCTGCAATGCAGCTAGCTACTCTGTCACCTCCCTGAGTAGCTAAATGGCCATCCTCCTGCTGAGAGCATCGTCTAATACATTCCCCTTTACAGGAGTATAAACTATCTCAAACTCATAGTCCTGGAGCAACTCGAGCCATCGCCGCTGTTTCAGGTTCTGGTCCTTCTGCGAGACGATATACCTGAGACTCTGGTGGTCAGAATAGACTGTAAAGCGCTCTCCCATCAGATAGTGTTGCCACATCTTTTGAGCGAAGACCACTTCTGATAACTCGAGGTCATGGGTAGCATAGTTCTACTCATTCACCCTCAACTAACATGATCCATAGGCGATCACTGTCCACTCCTCCATCAGGACACATCCATGTCTGGTCCCTGATGCATCACAACAGACTACATACCCTACTCACTCCTCTGGTAGCCTCAAGACAAGTGTGCTGGTCAACCTCTACCTTAGCTCCTGGAAGCACTGCTGACATCTGTCTGACCACACGAAGGCTCTAACCTTCTACATAAAAGCTGGGAGTGGTGCCAAACTCTTTAAAAGTCTTGCACAAATCTCCAGTAGTATCCAACTAGCCCCAAGAAACTCCGCACCTCCTTCACTCTCCTGGGTGGCTCCCAAGCTAGCACTGCCACGATCTTCGCCTGATCCAAAGAAAAACCCTCCCCAGAGATGACGTGTCCCAAAAATTGGACATTATGTATCTAGATCTGACACTTCGAGAGTATTCCATAAAGATGGTGCTCTCGGAGTGTGTCCAGTACAACCCGCAAGTGTTAGCCGTGCTCCTCCTTAGTGGTCGAGTATATCAATATGTAATTGATGAAGTCCATGACAAATCGATCGAGGTATGGCTAAAATATCATGTTCATTAAACTCATGAACACCTCTAGATCATTGGTTATGCCGAATGGAAAAACCAAGAACTCATAGTGTCCATACCGACATCTGAAGGCCGTCTTCTACACGTCCTCATCCTGAACTCTGAGCTGATGATATCCTTACCTAATGTCTATACTCGAGAACCACCGTGTTCCCTTGAGCTGATCAAAGAGGTTGTAAATTATCGGAAGTGGATACTTGTTCTTCACGGTCACCTGGTTCAGGCGACGGTAATCGACACACAGTCACAAGCTCCCGTCCGCCTTCTTGGCGAACAAAATTGGGGAAGCCCGGGGTAAAACACTGGGTCTGATGAATCCCCTGCCCTGCAAGTCCTCCAGCTGTACTCGTAGCTCTCAAAGCTCTGCTGGAGCCATCCGATATGGTGGTGTGGATATTTGGGATGTATCGGGGTACAAGTCAATATAAAATTCTACCACTCTGCGAGGAGGTAGTGTTGGAAAGTCTTCAGGAAAAACGCCCGCATACTAATGCACCACTACATGATAACTCGGACTCTGCACGTCCCCTACTCCTATGATGAGGCTAGCAAACTGATTAGTGATGGGTTGTCCTCTACTCTAGGTGAGTCCATCTTTCACTACAAAGGATTTATTCTCACCGATGATGGTGGACCAGCTCCATCGGTGTGAAAACACAACACCTTATGCCTAATACAGTTGATATGAGCATGAACTATTGATAACCAATCCATGCCCAAGATGACGTCCTAAGGCCTTGACGCTGCTACAAGAAGATCCCAGCCGATGATCTCACCTCCTAGAGTAATCTCACACTTCCAGAAGTAGTGCGTAATCATCAAGTCTGCTCCCATAAGAGTTTCTAGCCATAAAGATCGAGCCAATGGCTCCGTCGGAATTTCTGAGCTCCAAACAAGGGCAGTAGAAATAAACTAATGAATCACTCATGTGTCTATATGAACTGCATAAAGGGTTGAGTAGACACAGATAGTACTTAGAATCATATCTTCCGCGCTGTGGTCGTAGGCCTCTGCTCTCTGAACATCAGCCTGCCTCTATCCGCCAGCTCCCTGTGGTTGGGGTGGACCTCCTGGTGGTGGTGGTGGTAAAGCCTCAAAGCATCGCCCACCACCTGCTGCTCGGCCGGCTCCCCTGCCTCATCTGCCTTCTCTCTGCAGAGCACCACGGTCGACCCTCTACCTCTTCCTGGGTGGCCTCTCAACCGTATGCTACTACTCTGCATGGCGGGTCGGGCGGTCACGAGCTATGTGGACCTACCCGCCGCATGCGTAGCATTTTCTGCTCCACGGAAGGCTGGCTCTACGCCATGTTCCCCACACCTCTGAGCTAGTGTCATGAGGTCGTCCTCCTGATGGTCCGATCCGCCTGGACCCCTATGATATTCGTCGACTCCTAGCTGCAGATGACTCTTCTACGTGCCGCCATGCGGTAGGTCTCACTGCTGGCGTAGGCTCATCAAGAAATCTATCTATGAGAAGATCTCGCTCCAGTACTCCTTCCTCTGTCAGAATGCTGAGGGAGATCATTGATGCCCTGATATCATGCCTCATTCCCTGTTCGAATATCCGTGCCCAGAAGAATGGGTCTCGTACCATGTCCTTTGAATAGCGTGAGAGATTGGTAAATCTCGCCAAGTACTGGGTGACCGTCATGCTGCTTTGTCGTAGCTGAAGAATCTCCTGGATGCACACCGCATAGTGGGCGGGTGGGAAAAACTCCGAGAAAAAGAGGCTCTCAATATCCGTCCAGAGGAGAGATGCCTCGTCGTGCACCTGGAGCATCAATCTCCCACATCTTCCTGCTACCGCGTGCAGGAGGCTCGCTATAAGGATCGCCATGTGGTCACCTGGTGTCCACAAAAACCTGAAAACCCGAACTACAGCCTCCAGCCAATCCTCGGCTGCCTGAGGGTCCGTCTTCCCGCGGAACATGGGTGGTCTCTGATGCTGAAACTTGTGTTGTGCACTTCGGAGACATGCACTCTCGGTGGCTAGGGTTGGTATCATCGGTGGCTCAGTGGGTAGAGGTAACACCGGTTCCTCCGCTGAAAAAAGGGCCATGCACCGAGGCCTCGTCGCTCGATGGGTTGTCGTCTCGCACAAATCTCGGAACCCTAGCTGCCTACCATAAACGGGCCATTCTGAAAAGAAATAGGTGTGCCACAGTCAAAATAGTATACCTAGTGAGATGACACAAAGTAATCACAAAGAAAACTTTTCAAACACACATGCAATCAATGTTTTTGTGCATTGAGTCGGAAATCAGAAGTCAGGGTCCTGGTGTACAGATACGTTGGCCACCGCACCAACACTGGACTCCCTGAAATGATGACCACACTCAATACCCTTAGCATTATTTCATCACATAGAAGAAATATCAGAGTCAGTAGATCTGTACTCCTCTGATACCAATTTTTCACGACCCGTCCTCAGGACCCGTGTCGTGACTACCCCAAGCCTACCTCCCATAGGCCAGGGGCTGTCGACTAGCACCAAGGAATAAATCCCGACAAAAAGGGGAAGAAATTGCCTTTATAAAGTCAAAAAACACCACAGAGTAAGAAAGAAAGAGTAAACACTAAGTAAAACTGGGTACAATAGTAGTGAAAAAATTTAAGTGGGCCAGAATACAAACCCAAACTGAATATAAAGTACAACTGGAAAGAAAGTATAGCAACTGAAAGTAATGCAGCAACGTCGAGCCGTCCACTAGAAGTCCCAGCTAAATGGTGGGTACAGATAGCCTCCTCAGCTCCTCCGGTCCAGCCGTCCACTTCGTGTATGTCCCGCCCAGTGATCCACCTCCAGGTACCGACTTTCTCCACTAGCCTCAACCACGATCAGCATTGTCTGTCGTCTGCATCCAACACAATGTTGTGTGGGCATAGCCCGTGCAGGGATGAGTATACGCTACTCAGTAGGAACCCAGAGACCCCCGATGGTCTCCCAGAATCTACAAAGGATAATCCACAATGGAAAGGTATAATCACGAAGTAACATCCAACACTACTAAGGTATATGCCAATACATTTACATAAGTCATCAATTCCAATTCGGATCCAACATCATAGCCCAAGTTCAATCACGTACACACAAGATAGTACATCACAATCAACACCAGATAACACAACCCAATCCACGATGGATGTAAGTCAATCATATTGAAGATAATGATTGAATTTTAAGACTCATATCACAGAGGTATACATCTTCGTAAGGTGATAGAGATGATCAAATGTAGTCACTGATTCATCTAAGCTGGGACCCACATAGGATACAAATCCAGCTAAGCTATCGATCCCACATAGGATACTGTCCAGCCACTCTGCCAGACCCACGTAGGATACAAGAACAGAGTCAATACGGCCAGACCCACGTAGGATACAAGAATAGTAGTCATCACCATCGAACCCAGAGAGGCTTTCAGTACGGTCTTCATCGCTGCGTAACCCACGGAGGATTTCAGTGCAGTCTTCATCGCTGCCGAACCCATGGAGGATTTCAGTGCAGTCACCATCACTGCCGAACCCATGGAGGATTTCAGTGAAGTCATCATCGTCGTCGTAGTCGCAGCCAGCTCTTGGGTTCCCGCACACAGCATTCTCGATTCTGGGAGGGTCCAATCCACGTGCCAAGGGGGGTTGATACATCAAATTGGACATAGCCTGGAGTTGATGTATCCCAAGGTTCCGTCTCGACAAAAGTAACTCAACGTGATAGATGGAGCGTCAATCGGACTCCCGGTCTAAGAGTTATAGGCTTCTTCTTTCCAGGGGACCTGTTGGTTTCTAAGTCAAAACCAACCCAACCGCACTCCAACTGCGTCCAATCCTCGAGCGGAGTAAGAAAAAAGGTCTGTCTCACTTAGAGGAATCCAACAAAGTTGATTTCATGCTAATCGGGCATCTGGAGCTCATGTTATAAGCATTTCCACACCGAGGGCCCTGTTGATTTTGTGTTCCAACCAACCCGGCCATACCCAATGTTCTCTGAATCCTTGAGTATAATATAACGAAATGACTGACTTGATCAAAGGATCTCATCACAACTGATGGTGCATCGATCGGCGGTCCTTAGCCCATGATACGGGTGTTTAAACAAACTCTCTGGTTTTTAGGGGGTTTTGGGCCCATACCGACCCGGCCCAAGACCACCTGGGTCGGCCTGAACAGGGTCGACCTGCCCCGAGTCCAAGTCCGGCCCAAAAGGGCGCTGCCCGGGCTGGTGGGCGCGGGCAGGACCTGTAACACCCTGAGATTTTATGAAAAATATTCTTTTTAATTTCATTAATTTATTGTGTTGTACGCTACACCAAAAGAATCTTGCATGACACACAACCCTGACTTAGTTTGCAATACACACAATCACGACCTTCCTCGATACTTTGTGTTGTACGCAATATCGGGTGTTACTAAACAACGATATATTATTATAATATTATTATGAACTAGCCTTTATGAATATTATTAACTAAATTTTTTATTTTATAACATTATTATTCATCTTATACATTTTCTAGAACATTTTATAAGAACAAAATAAAATTTTCAGGTAAAATAAATATTTTTCAAAAAAATGCATTTTTTCCGCCTTTTTATGGAACACCCACTTTAAATCTAGTTTTGAAATGTTTATAAGTTCAATTTTACAAAATAAACTTCTTATTTTGAATCAGGATATAAAAAAATACATTGGATAAAGTTTTGATATTTTTCTGATAACCTTCATATATTAATGAATAGTAAAAACACGCTATATTTTTATTAAAAACAACTTTTTTCATCGTAATAATTTAAATGTTTAAATTATAATATTTAATGGTTTTATTGTATAAATAGAATATATTTTTACCATTTAATATAATTTATGTCATTATCATTGATTTTACCTTGAATTCGTAGATTAATTCAATTCAATCTTTTGCATTGTTTTAAACAAAAACCTGTTTTCTTTCGACAACGGGATTACTTTTAATTTAATTTCTGAAAATTCTATGTATTGAATTTGGAAAAATGGATTCCATATTTGGAATCAGTGGGCCCAAATTATATTAATAGACTACTTATTATTCTTGGGCATTATGAATAGTAACTATGGTAAATTTTATTTACTATAGTTAACGGTAAATCGGGTGATTAAGGGTAAATATAAGATTATAAAATTAACCAAACACCTGAAAAAATATTATTGGATGACTAAAAGTAGACCCAATAATCTAAGGGTCTGATTAGAATCATTGAATAGATTTTTTTCCCTGAAAATAAATTTATTATTATAATAACCAATGAAAGTGGCAACATATCACTCTCTTAAATCTTATAAGTATATTAATTTTAATTTAGTGATAAAAATTTTAAACTTTAGAGCCAGAATAGTCTCCAGAAATCTAATAACATTATATATATAATATAAATTTATTTTTAATTTTTAGGTATTAAATAATTATCATTAATTGTAACACAATAGTGATGCAGAAATTGTTTATCTAGTGAAAAATCAAGAATATAGTTATTATTAAACTAATAGTAACCATAAAATGCCCAAAACCCTGACCAAAACTTATGGGTCATGTAAATGTATACCCTAATAATCCAATGGTCGAATATTTGGCCATTTGGATCCTTAAAAAAGAAATTATGACACTTATATTATTTTATTTTAAATGTTGCCAGTGTTGTCACCTTCATAATTTAAAAAATATGACAATTTAAATATTATTATTTTAAGATGATAAATTCGAGTAAAGGTATTATTTTGAAATCTAATATATCTATATTCATCATAGGATTTTATTTTTAATTTTTATGTAACAAATATGTATATTTAATAATTATACAAAAATAAGGTAGTAATTATATTATTAAGAGATAATTCAAATAAATGGTTTTAAAAATAATAAAATAAATATTATATGAACTATTTATTGTTCTCCACTAATTTTCTTGATACATATGACCTTTTATGAATCTATTAATGCTTTTATTTCGAACATATTTTCTGTATATATTTTATATAAATTGAAATAAATGAATAGTGTCAAAATTGACACTATTTTTACTTTTTAAAAATAACATATTTTAAAATTGTTTAAAAATCACAAAAATATTTAAAAATTATATTTTTAAATTTATAACTTATAAAATGTTATAAAGAATCCAGTTATATACAATTCACAACTAATAAGTAATTACTTGTGATAATTTAGAATTTAAAATGTTATTAACACAAATAAAATTAAATTGATTAAATAAGGATAAATCAAGTTGATAATGTTTAAAATAAATTCCTAAAATGTATAAATATTATTGGACGATGCGATTACAACCCTATCCCATCTAATATTCTAATATGAGTCATTTTTGGAGGTTTTTATGTGGGTTTTGATTTTTTATAAATTAATATTTTCAAGATTTCAAAAGGTACCCCTCTCCTCCCTTATAAAAGGGAACATCATCCCTCTCTTCCTCACACCACATTGAGACAAAAAACTCGTCCAACCACTACCAAATTATCTTCTCCACATCCCTAGAAACATCATAGAGGTCTTGGTATTCTTCAAAGACCAATTTTAGTTCCCTAAGAAGAGGACTCAAAGAGGCGCATCAAAGAAGAGGTAATGTCCGTTGCCGATTCATTCAACTTAATTTTTTCTTCCACATCATCTTCATAGGTTTTTTCATTATGAAGTAATAAAATAAGTATCAATAATTTACTTATATGTCATTATATGTATGAAACAACCCTATTTCACCATCTATCCATCCTACGGAAAACAAAATCACCGCGCGTGTGTACGTACGGAATACCGTCTCTACGCCATGGTGTAATCTATTTTCCACCACCACCTTACTTGTATGAGTATAATGGTGTAAATAATAACTATATATGATTATTTTAAAGTGATATTGATTCTGAAATAGTTTACATACACTCCAATACAGTCCCACGATCATGAGAACGATATCATCGCTCGTGCGTACGTACGGACTACCGTCTCCACGACGCGATTAGATTCATTCTCCACGTTAACCATTAAGGAATGATTATAAAGTATATATAATAAGTAATCATGATATATATGACATAATAATGATACTGGATTTATCTGTATATATATGTATTTCATCTACTTAATTCCATTCAACTCAATTAGGAAACGAAAACAGCGTTCATGCATACGTACGACATACCATCTCCATGAACGGTGTATGTCTTTCCATTTACTGATTTATTATATATATGTATATTCTGAATATATATTATATATAAATAATGTTTTATATTCTGTAATTATTTAATCATGATCTAAGTAATCATATGAATAATTACAAGTCAAAACACGGACGGCAAATGAAACAATTTTACCCAAAACACTCTTTAACATGGAATTTAAAAAAGAACAGGTAATATAAAGTCATTAATGAACCATATATGATATCATAACATTGATTATGATACTGGAAAATGTCAAGGACATTATTAAAATCATTATATAGGAGGTTCGGACACTTAAGAAGCAAATCGGACCCAAGGTAAGGGAAAATATCACAATCTCATTTTATCCGAGATTGTTTATACATTGGGATTTACTGGGTTGGATTTTATCATCCACATCCATGATTACTCAATATTTAATATTGTTTCCATCCACATACAATTCTTGGAAGCCAATTTTACCCTTCGGTGAGTTTTTAGTAAAAGATATAAAATGAATCTTCTGTCGTTTTTGGTACGAGGTACTTTTTGACTTTTCCAACATAAGTACGGAAAAAATGTTTTTTTAAATTATACGGCATGAACGGATTTTTACAATTTTATAAAGCCTTATTTTCATGAAGCTTCATACAAATTATTTCATGACTATTTTCAAAAAAATCTCTTTATTTTAAAATAGCATGACATTTTGTGAAAAGAAACCGATTTTGAAGAAGAAAAGATATTTTCCTCAGGAATTCATTTCAAGTGTTTTATCAAAACCTTTTTCCATCTAAGATGACATTATTTCATATGTGTATGTTTCACGTATAATGTATCTATGATTTATATGGTTTCAATTTTCTTATTATTAAATTATATCCATTTCTTTTATATGGATTATGTGATTATGGGATGAAGTTTATGAAACCCATTTTATTTATTGGGTTATTATGAATGATGTATGTTTATTTTGTGGGACAAGTAAGAATGATTTAATTATGAGATGGGTTGGACCTATATCATCATCCAATTCATTGGGTAAAGATTTATATCTCATGAGATAGACATGGCTGGAACGACAAGTTAAACCAGTTCAGTAATACATGACAGGAACGAGGAGTGAACTCGATTCAGAAAGGGACATTGTCCACTAAGATGGTCTTGGAAGCAATGCCTTGGCTAATATGGAAATCATATCATGTGCATAATGGTTTCCATAATTACATGTTTTATTCACATGTTATTTTATCATGTTTTATGTTCCATTATGATCTATTCCTTATGTACTTCCATGTTTTATGTCGTTGCTCATGATTTTTAATGTTCATGTTTTTTTAATTTCAAATATATATGGTATGTTTTATTTTATCCATGCTTACCCTTACTGATCATGTTATCTCACCCTTTTTATGATTTCTTTTCCCCCATGATTAAAAAGAATGATTTTAGGTAAGGAATAAAAATTGGAAGATCTTTTTGGAGATATTGAAGATCATTCACTATGATTAGAAGATTACGTTCCATGTTTCCAAAGAGACTAAACTATTACGGTCCTTGTCTGTCTGTTTTTGTTATGTACTATGTATTTCGCAAATGTAATGTAATTTCTATGTACATCAAGCTTTGGGTCTCTACAGTTGGTACCTGAGGAAAGGATTAGTTAACCTTTGGAAACTAGGATGCGAAAACGTTAGTGAGATACCTAGAGATATTTATAAGGTATGTCTAGGGATGTACCTAAGGATATGTATACATATAGGATATAGTCCTGGAACTACCGTAACGATCATAGAATTTAACCTAAGATGTTAGATATTGAGGGTGCTTCCCCTTTAGTATGTTTTTTCCCTAGCATAATTTTTGCCTCTCACACTATTCTTTTTGGGTTTTAGAAAATGGCTGGAAACAAGATGATTCACGATAATGGAGGATATGATGGACAATGGAATGATATTATTCATGAGGAACCAAATGAAATGGGATTTGGAAGTCCAAAAATCATTATTATGCCGAATCAGCAATCTCATTATATGATCAACAAGCTAAAATTTGGTAATTTTCCTGACTCGGTTAATAAGAGAAAGATGGAGTTTCTTGATTATCATTGAGGAATGAAATTTCAATTTCCACTATGTAAATCATGTGGGAAGAGGCATCAAGGAGAATGTTTCAATGGAACAGGAAGATGCTTTGGGTGTGGAAAAGAAGGACACAAAGCCAGTATGTGCAATGGAAAAGGTTCAGTTAACACCATGGACATGGATAATGGTATTACAATGACATCAACAATAGTTAAATGTTTTAAATGTGGAATTTATGGGCATTATGCAAACCAATGCCTAAGGGAAAGTCTCATGAAGAGAATAAGTATGTTCGTATGGGTAGTATTTATGTTGATGATGGTGAAGAGACTACAAATGATATGTGAGATGAAAGAATTGTTGAAGTCCGGTCAATGGTTTAAGAAGGTAGTGGAATGATTACATGTTTATCATGTGTAATGTTGTATAAGTAATCTCATGGTACTATAGAATAAAGAGACATCTAAGGATTGTAACAATGTTGTCTTTATTTAAGTTTTGAAAGTGTGTGATGAATTGTACCAGTATTTTTGGAAAGTGGATGATATGCACATAATGAAGAGATAAGGAGAAAATTAAATGTTTGATAGTATTCAAGAGTTCATGAATGATATAAGGAGAAGGTTATACCATTTTTTGAGTATATAGAATTTTTGGATTTTGGAATGTGGAAAGAGTTAAATTTTGACAGCATTCATGTTTTCACTAAGGTTTAGTCGATTTTCATTTTTTTCAACAGAAAACATGATTAAGGTATTCACATGATTGGAATGTGACCAACAAGATAATTAGGGATAAATGATGGTTAGTTGATGAGATTTCAAGTAATTGTTTTATTTATACTATGAGTTTGGACAGAAGTATTTTAGATAAATATTGAAATGGATTATGTTGGACATAAGATAGTATTGTTTAAGGATAGATGTTTTTTTCGATATTATTGGTGGGATGTTATAGTAATGTACTTTTTGAAAAAGGAAAACCTGTAGTACGGGTGACAACCCATCGCTTCGAAAAAGGTTCTAGGAATCGAACCCACAACCGAAGTGCGACTGGCTTTTATCGCCTACCACTGTCCTACAAGAAGTCCCTGTTTAGTAAAAACTAGTTTTATAATATTAAGCAGTATGATATATGAAGTATAAGTCCATTTTAGGAACCATATATGATAAATATCACCATAGATGGACTTATGTATACTTGATAACATTTGCTAACCTTTTGTTTGAAACAGATGGGATGACCCATCATTCTATCACATGATCTGTTAACACTTCAGGAATAACAGATTCAACTTCATTTCTTTAAGAGATTAAGTAGAAATTGTTCAAATCACGAACAACAGTGATATTGTACCAAAATCAAGCATGTACTTCTTCTAATTAAAAATTTTCAACATTAGGAAATGATATTGAAAGCCAAAAATGTTTCCCTGGTGCTCTTTTATCCGATGAATCGGATGATACATTAGATCATCACAAATTTATGGCTTTGTGATTGATTGCTTTTTCATAGCCATGTTCTCTACCACTCTCCATCAGAAAATGATGGTCAGATTTCTCCTCCATATCCATAATTTCACATAGGTTCTCCTATATGGAAACCCAATGATGAGTTATTTGGGTATCCGTTGTGTTTCTAACATTATTTTATTAAAATGATGTTTTAGTATTCCTTTTTACGATGTGAGTTTCTATTAAAGAAACTTTCAAGTAGTAAACTATTTATAACCCCAATGAATTGCGAGAGCGAAAGTCATTTTATCAAGGGTAGAATGTAACACCACGAGATTTTATGAATTTATTTTATTTCATTAATTTCTTGTGCTGTATGATACACCAAAAGGAGCTTGCACAACACACAACACTGAGTTGGTTTGCCTTACACGCAATCACGACCTTCCTCGATAGCGTTTGTTGTACGCAATACCGGGTGTTACTAAACAATGATATATTATAATAATATTATTATGAACTAGCTGTTATGAATAGTATTAACTAAATTTTTATTTTTATAACATTATTATTCATATTATAAATTTTCTAGAATATTTTATAAGAACAAAATAAATTTTTCAGGTAAAATAAGTATTTTAAAAAAAATGCTTTTTTGCCACCTTTTGATGGTGCACCCACATTAAATCTAGTTTTTGACATGTTTATAAGATCAATTTTACAAAATAAACTTCTTATTTTCAATCCAGATATATATATTTACATTGGATAATGTTTTGATATTTTTCTGATAACCTTCATATTTTAATGAATAGTAAAAACACGCTATAATTTAATTAAAAACAACTTTTTTCATCGTAATAATTTTAATTGTTAAATTATAATATTGAATGGTTTTAAAGTATAAATAGAATATATTTTTACCATTTAATATAATGTATGTCATTAGCATTGATTTTACCTTGAATTCGTAGGTTAATTCAATTCACTCTTTTACAATGTTTTAAACAAAAACATGTTTCCCTTCGACAACGGGATTAACTTTAATTTAATTTCTACAACTTCTATGTATTTAATTTGGAAAAATGGATTCCATATTTGGAATCAGTGGGTACAAATTATATTAATAGACTACATTTTTTTGGCATTATGAATAGTAACTACGGTAAATTTTATTTACCATAATTAAAGGTAAATCAGATAATTATGGGTAAATATAAGATTATAAAATTACCCTAACACCTGACAAAATACTATTGGATGACTAAAAGTCGACCCATATCACCTAAGGGTCGGATTAGAATCATTTAATGGACTTTTTTCCATTAAAATAACTTAATTATTATTAAAACCAAAGAAAGTGACAACATGTCACTCTCTTAAATCGTATAAGTATATTAATTTTAATTTAGAGATAAAGTTTACGAAACTTCTAAAATTAAAAGTATCCAGAAATCTAATAACGTTATCTACATCATATAAATTTATTTATAATTTTTTGGGATTAAATTATTATCATTAATTGTAACACAATAATGATGCAGAAATTGTTTATCTAGTGAAAAATCAAGAATATAGTTTTCATTAAACTAATAGTAACCATAAAATGCCCAAAACACTGACCAAAACTTATTGGTCATGTATAGTTAAACCCTAGTCATCCAATGGTCTAATATTTGACCATTTTGAGCCTTATAAAAGCGATTATTACACTTATATTATTTTATTTTAAATGATTCCAAAGATGTCTCCTTCATAATTTAATAAATATATCAATTTAAATATTGTTATTTTAAGATGATAAATTCGAGTAAAATTATTATTGTGAATGTTAATAGATTTATCTTCATCATAGGATTTTAGTTTTAATTTTTATGCAACAAAATAAGTACATTAAATAATTATACAAAAATGATGTATTAATTATTTTATTAAGAGATAAAGTAAATAAATGGATTTAAAATAATAAAATAAATATTATATGAACTATTTATTGTTCTACACTAATTTTATAGATACATATAACCTTTTACGAATCTATTAATTCTTTTAGTTATAACATATATTGTGTATATATTTTATTTGAATTCAAATAAATGAATAGTGTCAAAATTGACACTATTGTTACTTTATAAAAATAACATATCTTAAAATTGTTTAAAAATCAAAAAAATATTTACAAATTATAAATTTAAATTTATAAGTTATAAAATGTTATAAATTATCCAATTAAGTACAATTCATAACAAATCAGTAATTATTTGTTATAATTTAAAATTTAGAATATTATTACCACAAATAAAATTAAATTGATTAAATAAGGATAAATCAAGTTCATAATGTTGAAAATAAATTATTAACATGTATAAATTTAATTGTTTGTTGAGATTACAACCCTATATCATCTAATATTATAATATGAGTCATTTTTGGAGGTTTTCAAGTGGGGTTTGATTTATTATAAATTAATATTTTTAAGATTTCCAAAGGTGCCCCTCTCCTCCCTTATAAAAGTGAACATCATCCCTCTCTTCCTCCCACCACATTGAGAATTCAAGCTCGACCAAACCCAAAAAAATTCTCTTCTCCACTTACCTAGAAACATACTAGAGGTCCTGGTCTTCTTAAAAGACCAATTTTAGTGCCCTAAGAAGAGAACTCAAAGAGGCGCTTCAAAGAAGAGGTAATGTTTGTTACTGATTCTTTCAACATTATTTCTTCTTCCACTTCTTCTTAATAGGTTGTTTCATTATGAATAAATAATTTAAGTATAACTCATATACTTATATATTATTATAAGTATGAAACAACCCTATTTCACCATCTATCCATCTTACGAAAAACAAAATCACCACGCGTGCGTATGGACAGAATACCGTCTCCACGCCGTGGTGTAATCTATTTTCCACCACCACCTTACTTGTATGGGTATAATGGTATAAATAATAACTATATTTGATTATTTTAAAGTGATATTTATTGTAAAATAGTTTACATACACTCCAATACAGTCCCACGATCATGAGAACGATATCACCGCTCGTGCGTACATACGGACTACCGTCTCCACGACGTGATGAGATTCATTCTCCACGTTAACCATTCATTAATGATTATAAAGTATATATAATAAGTAATAATTAAATATATGACAAAATAATGATACTTTATTTATGTGTATATTTATGTATGTCATCTACTTAATTCCATTCAACTCAATAAGGAAACGAAAACAGCGTTCATGCTTACGTACGGCCTACCGTCTCCATTAACGAAGTATTTATTTCCATTTATTTATTTATTATATATATGAATATTCTGAATATATATTATATATAAATGATGTTTTATATTCTATAATTATTTAATCATTATCTACATAATCATATGAATAATTACAAGTCAAAACACGGACGACAAATGAAAAAATTTACCCAAACTCTCTTTAACATGAAATTTACAAAAGAACGGGTAATATAAAGCCATAATTGAACCATATATGATATCATAACAATGAGTATGATTCTGTAATAAGTAAATGACATTATTTAAATCATTATAGAGGAGGTTCGGACACTTATAATTCAAATCGGAC
The DNA here is from genome assembly GCA_963277665.1 of Viscum album. Lineage (NCBI taxonomy): Eukaryota > Viridiplantae > Streptophyta > Magnoliopsida > Santalales > Viscaceae > Viscum > Viscum album. The sequence goes on from OY728152.1 coordinate 696,883,180, forward strand.
CAAAGGTAAGTGAAAATATCACAATCTCATTTTATTCGAGATTGTTTATACTTTGGTTTTTACTGGGGTGTATTTTATCATCCACATCCATGATTCCTCAATATTTAATATTGTTTCCATCCATCAAAAATTGTTCAAATCCAATTTTACCCTTCGCTGAGCTTTCAGTAAATGATATAAAATGAATCTTTTGTTGTTTTTCGTATGAGGTACTTTTTTACTTTTCCGAAAAAAGTACGGGAAGAATGTTTTTTTAACATATAAGGCACAAATGGATTTTTAAAGTTTTATAAAGCCTTATTTTCATGATGATTCCCCTAAAATATTTCATGAATATTTTCAACAAAATCTCTTTCTATTAAAATAGCATGTCGTTTTGTGAAAAGAAATTGATTTTGAATAAGAAAGGATATTTTCCTCAATAATTCATTTCATGTGTTTTATCGAAACCTTTTTCCATCTAAGATGACATTATTTCATATGTGTATGTTTCACGTATAAATTCTCTATGATTTATATGGTTTCACTTTTCTTATTATGAAATGATATCCATTTCTTTTATATGGATTATGTGATTATGGGATGATGTTTATGAAACCAATTTTATTTATTGGGTTATTATTAATGATGTATGTTTATTTTGTGGAACATGTAAGAATGATTTCAATATGAGATGGGTGGGACCTATATCTCCCTCAAATGCATTGGGTAAAGATTTATATCTCATGAGATAGACATGGCTGGAATGGAAAGTTAAACCGGTTCAGTAATACAGGACTGGAATGAGAAGTGAACTCGATTCAGAAAGGGACTTTGTCCAGTAAGATGGTCTTGGAAGCAATGCCTTGGATACTATGGAAATCATATCATGTGATTAATGGTTGCCACAATTACATGTTTTTTTCCAATTCTATTTTATCATGTTCTATGTTCCATTATGATCTGTTCCTTATGTACTTCCATGTTTTATGTCATTGCTCAAGATATTTAATGTTCATGTTTTTTTAAGTTCAAATTTATATGGTATGTTTTATTTTATCCATGCTTACCCTTACTGAGCATTTGAGCTCACCCTTTTTATGTTTTCTTTTTCCCCAAGATTAAAAAGAATGATTTTAGGTAAGGGAAAAATGGGAAGATTTTTATGGGAGATGTTGAAGATCTTTCACCGCGATTAGAAGATTACGTTCTACAATTCCAAAGACAGTAAACTATTACAGTCCTTGTGTGTCTGTTTTTGTTATGTACTAAGTATTCCGAAAAATAATGTAATGTCTATGTATGACAAGCTTCGGGTCTCTACATGGCCCACATGGCCTGCTCGGTGCTGGCTGAGCCGCAATGGAAGGGGGGTTGGGGGGCGCTGCCCAGCTTTTTTGGAACTCCGGCCCCCACATGGGGGCCTCTCCCTTTGCCAAACAGGGGTTACGACCCCCAGCCTTCTCCGATCGGCCGGCCCAGCGGGCCGGTCGGTGCTACCACGAGACCCCGCGGTCCCGACCATACGACATGCCGGCGACCGGCGGTTCCGACCGCTGCTCCCTGCTTCGCCCCGACCAAAGGTCGTGGCCTTGGTCCGACTGGCGTGGCATGATGGCGTCGTGTCCCTCTGTCGCGGCCTACCCCGGCCATGGCCCTTCGTGGTTTTCTGGTGCGGTGCGATGCCCCTTCACCGCGGCCCGACTCCGGTTGTGACTTCGTTCGGCCTCAACAGCACGGCGCGACGGGGCCGCGTTTCTTCGCCCACATTCCAATTCATTTCACTGTAGTGCGACAGCACCGCACTAACTTCATTCCAAACCACATAATAATAAACAAAAAAGTAGAGGGATGATCTTCGGTCATGTTCGTGCGGCCCGACCTCCGCCCGTTATCTTTATAACAGGCGGCTAGATCATTAACGTTGAACACCCAAATATAAAGACGATAATCGGAAAATAAATATCCATGAACATAAAGTTACCCCCTACCTCAAGGAGTTGTCGAATGATGATCATCGCGATGAAATGGTGTCACGGAAGACGGTGTCGCTGGAAGATGGCGTCGCGGAACGAGACTCCGTATATGTTGATGGAGAACGTCTGAATTGGTGCGGCGTCTCACTTTGTTGACACGAGAAGAAGAACGAAGTATGGAATGTCGTCCTTCATCGGAAAATGATGTGATGGCATTCTTTGTCGAGGTATAAAAGTTCTTCGTCGGAAAGATGAAGTTCATCAAATGTGAAGAACGCTCCCCCCTCTTAACTCAATGAAGCAACCGACAAATAAAATAAGGCCTTTGCCTTATTTTTTTACCTTGAACAACATTTTTATTATTCAAACATTCAAAAATGAATTATCTTCCTTTATTTAATCATAAATTTTAAAAATTAAATGAAGTGATAAGTTGGAAACATTAATGACAAGAGAGGTTTTTAAAGGAGTTAGGGAAAATAAATGAAAATGTGGGGGCTCGTGTGGGTCCGACCGCATCTTAAATTCTCACAAGGGGAGTTAGAACATCACCGGGTCCCACCCCAACTCCCTCACATGGACTAAAACACTTATAAATGTGGAATAAAAATTGTAACATGATTTTTATATCAATTTAAACATAGTGCATTTTTTAACAACTACACCCGAGAAAACGCAACTCCAGAAAATGTGTTCCTAAGCAATTACCGGCGATGCTGTTACATCGGTGCCCTCGTATTTCGATTCTGAGATCTTGTTCAATAGTTAGGAAAACCGACTTGTTCATTCACTGAATGTACCTGAGCTAAACATTGGAAATTGATTCCGGGCACACCGGGCCTCAGAATCAGGTGCCATCAGAAACTGCGTACTCGTAAAATCTCAAAGAATATTAAGAAAAAATTTCCATTAAAATTTACGGGTTTTTACAATATGACCATGTTTTTAATAATATATTAATAACTAACTATTGGGGATCAAGTAGGTTGTGTCTTGGAATGTGATTTGTAACAATAGGGATATTCATCTTGATCACCACTTTCCAACTTCTCACTTCTATATGTAGATCCCCCACCATCATATTTGTTTATGATTAATGTTTATGTAACTATCTTCTAAAGTGGATCTATTGGATTGGATCTATCTTTTAATGATCATCATGGTTGTATTATCACATATTGATTGATTTATATCCATTGTTTACGGGACACACAAATAGATTATGCACATGCATTATTCACTGTATTGATGTTCTCCCTAGTAGAGAATGAAAAAATGTCATAATGGAATTTTATTATATATTCATTGTTAATGGTATTAATGCATCATAGTGTGCTCTCGAGTCCTTCAGCATATTGGATATGAAGGTTCAATCCATTTTCAACACTACTAGGAATTGGACCAATACAAATAGACATATACTAATGGTTTTGGAGAAAACATTTATATAGGAACTGGAAAATTACCATTTACCAATGGTTTGGATTAAAACATTGGTATGAAAGCCATCATATGACCATATACAAATAGTTTTGGAAACATTATTAGTATAATTCATATTTATAAAAATGTTTTTATACAAACTATTGGCATACATTAAATAAAATGACATTATACCAATGATTTTACCAAACCCATGGGTATATTTGATGATTGTACCAACAATTGGGATAAAAACATCGGTATAACTAACATTTAATGATCCTATACTGATTGGATTTCAAAAACCATTTCTAAAGGTCCAAAAGCCCAAACTACATATATCAATGGTTTCGAAAACCATTGGTACAGGTCTATACTAATGGTATTCCAAACACTTGGTATATGTTTTCAAATTTCAAATTTTTTCTTTTATCAAATAAAAAAGAATACAAAAAAAAAAAAAAAAAATATTTTTCATATTTTTCATATTTTTCATCCAAAAACATCATAGATTAGTGGTTAGGTGGTTGAAATATAAAATGTAGGTGTGAGGATCAAAAACCTCAAGGTTTTTTTTTGAATTACCTATATCAGCAGTTTTGCAAGCTGTTGGTATAAGTATTTCATATAACATATACTAATGGGTTATAAAATATTGGTATAGACTAGTTATTCAATAGTTTTCCCAAAATAAGTTATATCGATATATATTAATGAAAGACATTCCAATACTCCCCCAAACACTATGTATTGTATATACCAATAGTTTTGGGGCCTTTACCAATGGTTCCCATAGATTTGTATAGGATTTAATTACACTAGATCATCCTTTTATTTGAATGTTCATATTCATTTATTAAAAGAGATTGATATAGGTTGGATCATTATATTACTTCTTCTGTACACTCTAGAGAGCCTCTTTTTTAGTTGGAGGACATAAATCCTTGTTTGATATCACTAATAATTTTTTTATCTGGGTTCCCTAATTTAAATCCCATTTTTTCAAAACAAATCATGAAATGGAAATGAAATTTGAACATTAAAGTTCAAAATAAAAAATAATTTATTTTCCCTCCATAATGAATTTGTCCAAATTATGTTGAGTTGTAATAAGAAAAAAAATTATTGGATCATTATCACCTACATTCCTTGCACTTGTTGGATGAGGTCTGTAAATTTTTTCTTGACATATTTTCTTCCCCTACTTACCCCAATGAGGATTCCTTCAACTTTCCACCCATCCTAATCTCCAATTAGTGTGAGATTATTTCATTTTAATGTGTTATTTCACATGGCCTGACTGAATTCATTCTCATCACTATTGGTTTATTTATGTCATCATTTTGAACATTTTATCAGTTATCCTTGTCAATTCATCCAATTTAAACAAACCCAAAATATTATTCGTTATAACAAATTATTTTAAAGAGTCTCATTAAATGTAAGGTTTTCAAGTATAGGTAATTGGGCCCTATCAACATATTCAAATTCTAATAAATGATAAACATCATCTCCTGAGTATCTAGACACTAAAACACGTCCATGTCATCCATGTACCAAGTGAAGAAATGCATGAACGTCAAATTCTCCTTATTCTTTTACTCCCACATAGAAAAGAAATATAAACCATAAATTGTATATTTTTTTCAATAGATGAAAATTTAATTATATTATTTGTAACATTATGGATATCAAACATTCCCTTTTTAAATTATTTCCAACACTAAAAAAAAGTCTCAAAACAAATAATTTATCCTTTATTCCATTATAAATATATTATTATGTAGCAAAAATAATTCCTTAATAATAACCATTCATGGTTATATGTTCAAACATTATATGTATTTTTTTAATAGGAATATTATTTAATCAAATTGGATTAATATGAATATAATATATTGGATTCAAATCATATGAAAAAAGATTATGAGGATGGGGTTCATCAAATATGAAAAATATCATTCCTGTTACCCTTATAGAATAAATTTTTTATTATGTTTACACTATCATTAGTCATGAATAATTATTAAAGATATGTTGGAAGAATGCTTGATATATCCTGGAGTAGACCAATTATATATATGTTAGAGTAAACATAGGTAAAAATTGAATTTACCTAGTTCCAGAGATTAAATTATTTTTATGGAGAATTTGATTTGATTAGATGTGTGTGTAACACCCCGAGCTTCCACGATACGCTTCTCTTTCAGTAATGCAATAGCTTGTATTGTATGCAACTTCGAGTTCTAACACACTGTGACCAATCAAAGTACCTGTTATGAATAGTAATACCTTATTTTGGAAATTTTATAAATTTTATCATTCAAAACGGACTTCATTTTTGGATTCAGAATATCGAAATTAGCCTATGTTGAATTTTTGGTATTTTTCTGAGAACTTCCAATTTTTTATGAATAGTGAAAAATACTTAAAAAAATATTTTTTAATCAAAATAATTTATAGTGATAAATTATACTATTTAGTGGTTTAAAAGTATAATTAGAATATATTTTTACCAGTTTATCCAATTGTGGTCATTATAATTAATTTAACATTGAAATTGGACATAAACAATTGCCAATCTTTTGATATAAATTGGTTCTTAAAAGCACGCTATTTGTTGTGACAGCGGGAATTAATTATAAAATTATTTAATGCAACTTATATGTTTTGAATTTTGTAAAATATACATCATTTTTGAATTCGGATTATCAATTATAGCTTAGGGTGAAATTTTGGCATTGTTCTGAAAAACTTCAATTTTTGATGAATAGTGAAACCACTAAGTGGTAGTTAAAAAAACTGATTTTTTGTTTAAATGAAATATTACCACTTCTGTGGTTTGATTTTCAAAAATACAACATACATGGTTGTCATTATGAAGTAAAATGTGGTTCAATGAGATTAAAATAATTTTTTTGGTGAATAGTAACTTTTATGTTCTTAATCGCGATTAGAGGTAATTACTGTAGTTTAAAGTAAAAATAATGTTTTAATAATATGAGATGATCTTGACACATGTCCTACCCTCATTGGATGTTACATGGCCGACCAAGACAATCCACGGGTCAACTTGGGGACCCCATGGATCCACATTAGTTGGAAAATGACATAAATACCTTTTATTTAATGTTAAAGTAGAAAAATGACACAAACATGAAATGTTTTACTAAAACAATTTTTACATGGGGTTATACAAGTCATATTTTTGAATATAAATAGTCATTTGGAAAGATAAAACAATTTCCTAAATCATAGTATTTTTTTATAATTTTTAGACATTAAATAAATTAAATTATTTATGACATCATTATGATGCAGCGATGACCTCATTATTTAACGATTTTAATAAAAAGAAAATATAATGTAAAATCCAAGGCTTAAACTTGTCCAAAGACTATTTTATGGGTAGATTTCGAACCCTTATCACCTTATACTCTAATTATATAAGTGTGGTCCTTTAGAGACCGAAAATCATTGTATAATAATGTAAAATTTTCTTACTTTCAAAGAGTGCCCCTCCTCTCCTCTTATAAAAGGCCCCCACCTCTACAACCTCATTCACACATTCAAGACATTTGGCTCGGCCAAACTCTACCCAAATACTCTCCCAACTTTCCCACCTTACTCCTAGAAGCCTCACGTTAGGCAGAACTCTTCCCATGAAATCCTTTGGCTCAAATCAAAAAGAGTTACCCGGTTTTGAGGTAATGTCTTCTCTAATGTTATTTTGTTTTATTTTCCTTCTCCAACCCCATAAACTCATTTTATTCATTTCTTTTGTAACAAAAAAAGTATCCTCAATATACTAGGATGTTGTTATTAGAAGGATTTGAGCTACACTTACACACACCTACATCTAATGGTTAAATAACTTACGGTTTCTGTGGATGGCGAATTTCTGCCTCACGAAACGATGATTGTTCAACACTCATAAAACACCTTCAAAGGTGGCCATTAAGATGTCACTCTATTTATAAATGATATATAATAATTTTTTGTTTTACATAAGGTTCTTTATTTTTCATTTATTGAGTACCTTTATTATTTCCATTATGGTTAAACGTGATATTTTCATTTTAGGAAGTGCGTACTACCGCCCCCTCAAAGTGATTTGAATCATTAATACCATATGTGGGATGTATAAAGGATGGAGTAAATGATATTATATATGATGTTATACTGGAATTATAATATACCTTTATATCAGTATGATTTCATTAAATACGAAATAGAAATGAAAGTAGCGTTCATGCGTACGTACGACTTACCGTCTCCATGAACGGTGCATTTCATTTCTTACCTCTAAATGTTATGTAATATTATGAATGAATGTATATACTAGATATATATGATATATATGATATCTACATAATGAATATAATTCTGGATATAATGGATATTTCACCACAAGAACAACTTGTAATTATAAGAAGTTTATTGTTGACTCAAGTACCAAAGATCGACAAAACGACCATTATTAACTTAAATAATTACATAATGTTCATAACATTGTAATAAGTGATATAAAAAGGATAATGAAATTTAAAATGGTTCTTAATATGGTAGATATTAACTCTAGTTTATTGTTCAGTAGGTTAAAGAATGGTTGGGTCAAGTCGGACACGAGGTATGGGAATTTCTTAACCCAACATCCATTCTTTGGGTTAATCTCCTACATTCAAATTATGTCATGATATTAGTATGTCCTATATTTTATTTTTACGTTATTTATGTGTACCTATAGTGAATACACATAATAGATCTATTTTATTTTAAAAATGATCTTTTTAAGGACTTCACCTCAATCTCCTTTCATTGAGGCATATTTGGTTTTATACACAATTTTCTTTTATTCAGTGTATAATCCCCTTTGACTTTTACATTTATTCAAAAGAAATCTTTTTTATATGAAGCGTTTTACTAAACGACAAAAATGGAATGTTTTTCTTTCCGTACAAATGCGGCGACAATGACATCTCTACCGCCGTGACCATTATTTGAGTTTCGGCTTCCTCTACAAGCCATCACATTTTTTAATGAAAAATAAATACAAAGTTTTAACTTTCTTTTATTTTGGTATTGAAAATGGGTTTAAAGAATTATTATTATATCAATGTGTTGTATTGAAATATTGTGATTGAAATGTGGAAATGTTATGTTTCCTTTATGCATGTTTTATGTGATACCTGTATGTTATGATTTATGATATGTTTAAACCCATTCATATGAGGAATTCATTGAACTTAGTAAGTGACGGGTGGAGCCCGCTATAGCTCCTCGATGCATTGGCAGGTCTCATGAGACAAACTAGTGTCTTGGCACGAGGCTTTGAAAAAATATTATTTGTGGTCTTGGCACGAGGCCTTGGTTACATGGTTATGATAGTCTGGCATTATGCATTCCATCATTATGAAAGTGGTTATTGATATTGCATGTAATTATTCAACCAGTAGAATATCTATGTGAAGAAGTGAATGGAATTATCTCATTTTAGTTTTTCCATATTATGTTTATGTTCATGTTTAAAAGGATTTTCTTCTAGTTATACATTGCCTTAAATGTTTATGTTTATTGATGAAAGCTTCCGCTATATTGTTATCCTTACTGAGCATCTGAGCTCACCCCTTTCAATGTTTTAATATTTTCCAGGATGTGAAGAAGTATATTATGAATGACCTGCAGGGATATTATAAGGGGATATGAAGAGAAGATTTAGTAGTTTCGTTTTACTTTATGATGTAATGTAAGACTTATTAATGTATCTAGTGTTTCAAAGGCTACTAAACTAATCGGTCTTTTGAGACTTGATCTTTTGTGATCATGCTAATGTTATGAAGTAATGCACCGACTCTGGGTTGCTGGGGTCGGGGTGTTACATTTGGTATCAGAGGCAGTTTAGTACTAACCTTGGAAGATAGATTTATATAAACTCTGATTAGAGCACATAGACCAAAGATAGATATTGAGGATTAGTATAGAAGAACTTCCTAGAATTTTGGTATTGTAGAGATGTTTTGTGTTTTCCAAGAAATAAATCCCTGTCTGGATACGAGCAGGTAGAGGTGGCTCTGGCACAAATGTACCTAGGGGTAAAACCCGAAAACACCGCTTTGATCTAGACTCGAATGAGAACTGGTGCACGACAACAGGCCTTGCTGCACTCTTGGTTACGACACTCCTGGGGGATATGCTTAGGATAATTCTCATTTTCTTTACAAACCACTATGAATGGTTATGAGTATATACTTTCACAATGAAAACATTTCTTTTTATGATTATGGATTATATCCATAAATAGTTCAATTTATGTAAAGTGTTTTACAAATATGGAATTATGTATTTTATTCCATAAACTAATCTAGTATATGACATTGTTTAGAAATGGCGCCTAGTGGAAGGAATGGAAACCGTATCAATGCACGCACTCCATGTAGGGATTTCCCTCCTTCTCAAGATAATTATTGTGGATCTGGAGATACAACTGGTGCTGATCAACTTATTACCATACCGGGACAACTCAATCAGGTTATGAATAATAACCTTACTCGTATGGAGCACCCTGATCTGCAACGTGGAGGATCAATGTTAGACCGCTTCATGAGGCAACATCCACGAACATTTAATGGGGGTACAAATCCGTTAGTAGCTGAGCAATGGATAAACTCCTTAGAAAAAATATTCCACGCCTAGGGGAGTAGTGAAAAAGAGAAGGTTATCATGGCAGTTTACCGCCTCACTGGAGATGCCGATCAATGGTGGTAATTGATTCAAAATACAAAGGAAGATGATGATGTATCGAATATGGAAAGGAGGGAGTTCAAAGAGATTTTCTTAGAAAAATACTTTCCTCATGACCATCGAGCAGATATGGAAAGGCAATTTCTGAGTCTCAAACAAAAGGAGGATGAGAATGTCGCAAAGTATGAGCCCAACATTACAAGGTTGGCGAGGTATGCTGCAGATTATATACGTAACCCAAGATGTAAGATTGATCATTTCTTTGATGGGTTAAAACCATTTCTCTGTAGAGCTTTAGTATCACAATCCTTCTCATCGTATGGAGATATTGTCTCGTGTGCTATCAAGACAAAAAAGGAATTCTATAAGTCTTATGAAAACAATGTAAAGAAAGAGAAGAAGAGAACAGTGGAAAAAGAGACAGATAAAGTGAAAAAGGGAAAGAAGGATTTTCCATTATGTGATAATTGTGGGAAGAAACACCCTGGTACTTGCCTAAAAGGAATGGGAGCTTGTTATAAATGTGGAGAAAAAGGTCACTAGGCGCTTGATTTCAAGGGAAAGAATGAGGCTATCAATGTTGAATGCTACAATTGTAGGGAAATGAGGCATTATGAAAATGAATGTCCTAAGCATCAGAGAAACATAGCTCAGAAAAGGCCAAGGGATCATGGACAATCTTATGCTATTAATACAGTTGAAGCAGAATAACTAATGTATTGGTGCTTTTGGGATCATGGATTATATTCTGGTTATTAGAATAATGTGATATATATATAAGGATTGTACTATAGTACTTGTTGATTTCATTAAGGTGTTAATATGATGAAGGTAATTATATTTTTAGTATGTGATAATAAGAGAAACTTTACTTTGTTTGTAGAATCTGATAAATTGATTTTGGATTTAAGAGAAATTTTAGTGAAAGTCTTGACAGAGGTATTTTGGATAACTATAATGGTTGGAGTGGATTAAGTTGATCATTGGATAGTATTGTTTAAGGTTAGAAAATTTCTGAAGATTATTTTTGGAATATTACAATACTATAATTTTAGGAAAAGGAAAACCTGCAGGGTGGGGCATAACCCGTCGCGTCGGACAAAGCTGTAGGAATTGAACCCACAACGATTGTGCGACAGGCCTTTATTACCTACCACTAGCATATAGGAAGTCCCTGGTTATTACAAAATGGTTTTTCTAATCTAAATGGTATGTGGTAATATTTGGAACCTTATACAATTAAGATAAATAGAATATTTTTGAGTTTTGTTACCATTTGGAGTGAAAGATGTGTTTGTGGAAAAAAATTATTAATGAAAGTCTACACGAAAAGTATGTATATTTCCTTAAATTCTTAGTAAATCTCTTAAATAAATTCCTCAACTTTATTAAAGGTAACTTAAAAAAAACATTCCCGGTTAACTTTTCCAACTGGGGATTCAATGATCATCTAACAAATCACAAGTTTGTGATTTTCTTATTGTTAACTTTCTCCTAATCCTATTTTCTACATCTCTCCATCATACCATGCTAGTTTGTTTCTCCTCCATATCCATATTTTCATAGAATCCTAGTATGGGCTATCTTGGATGACATTTTTACTTCTCTTTCTTTCTTTTAATGTTATATTTTTATTAACCTTATTTCTGATGTGGGTTTTCCACAAAGGTATTTTATATTTTCATCCTTATATTTGCGAAAAAAAATTTCAAATTGCGAGGACGCAATTTATTGAAGGAGGGGAGAATGTAACACCCCGAGCTTCCACGATACGCTTCTCTTTCAATAATTCAATAGCTTGTATTGTACACAACTTCGAGTTCTAACACACTGACCAATCATAGTAGCTGTTATGAATAGTAATACCTTATTATTGAAATTTTATAAATTTTATCATTCAAAATGGACTTCATTTTTGGATTCGGAATATCGAAATTAGCCTATGTTGATTTTTGGTATTTTTCTGAGAACTTCCAGTTTTTTATGAATAGTGAAAAAGTACTTAAAATAGCTTTTTTAATCAAAATAATTTATAGTGATAAATTATACTATTTAGTGGTTTTAAATTATAATTAGAATATATTTTTACCATTTCATCCAATGGTGGTCATTAGAATTAATTCAACATTGAAATTGGACATAAACAATTGCCAGTCTTTTGATATAAATTGTTTCTTAAAAACACGCTATTTGTTATTACAACGGGAATTAATTATAAAATTAATTAATTCAAATTATATTTTTGGAATTTTGTAAAATAGACTTCATTTTTGGAATCGGAATATCAATTATAGCTTAGAGTAAAATTTTGGCATTGTTCTGAAAAACTTCAATTTTTGATGAATAGTGAAAACACTAAGTGGTAGTAAAAAAAACAGATATTTTGTTTAAATGAAATATTACCACTTTCTTGGTTTGATTTTAAAAAATCCAACATACATGGTTGTCATTAAGAAGTAAAATGCGGTTCAATGAGATTAAAATAATTTTTTTGGTGAATAGTAACTTTTATGTTCTTAATCGCGATTAGAGGTAATTAGAGTAGTTTAAGGTAAAAATAATGTTTTAATAATATTATATGAGCTTGACACATGTACTACCCTCATTGGATGTTCCATGGCCGAACAAGACAATTCATGGTTCAACTTGGGGACCCCATGGAGCCACTTTAGTTGGAAAATGACCTAAATACCTTTTATTTAATGTTAAAATAGAAAAATGACACAAACATGAAATGTTTTACTAAAACAATTTTTGCATGGGGTAATACAAGTCATATTTTTTACTATAAATAGTCATTGGAAAGATACAAATATTTCCTACATCATAGTATTTTTTTTATAATTTGTAGTCATTAAATAAATTAAATTATTTATGACATCATTATGATGAAGCGATGACCTCATTTTTTAACGATTTTAATAAAATGAAAATATAATGTCAAATCCAAGGCTTAAACATGTCCAAAGATTATTTGATGGGTACATTTAGAACCCTTATCACCTTATCCTAGAATTATATAACTGTGGGTCCTTTAGAATCCGAAAATCATTGTATAATAATGTAAAATTTCCTTACTTTCCAAGAGTGCCCCTCCTCTCCTCTTATAAAAGGCCCCCACCTATACCACCACATTCACACTTTCAAGCCATTTGTCTCAGACAAACTCTACCCAAATACTCTCCCAACTTTCCCCCCTTACTCCTAGAAGCCTCACTTTGGGCAGAACGCTTCCCAAGGAAGCCTTTCGCTCAAATCAATAAGAGTTACCCGATTTTGAGGTAATGTCTTCTCTAATGTTATTTTGTTTCATTTTTCTTCTCCAACCCCATAAACACTTTTTATTCATTTATTTTGTAATAACATAAGTATCCTCAATATACTAGGATGTTTTTATAAGAAGGATTCGAGCTACACTTACACACACCTACATCTAATGGTAAAAGAACATACAGTTTCTGTGGATGGCGAATTTCTGCCTCACGAAACGATGATTGTTCATCACTCATAAAACACCTTCAAAGGAGGCCATTAAGATTTCACTATATTTATAAATGATATATAATATATTTTTGTTTTACTTAAGGTTCTATATTTTTCATTTATTGCATACCTTTATTATTTTCATTATGTGTAAACGTGATATTTTCATTTTAGGAAGTGCGGACTACCACCCCCTCAAAGTTATTTGAATCATTAATACCATATGTGGGATGTATCAAGGATGGAGTAAATGATATTATATATTATGTTATACTGGAATTATAATATACCTTTATATCATTATTATTTCATTAAATATGAAATAGAAATGAAAGTAGCGTTCATGCGTACGTATGGCTTACCGTCTCCATGAACGGTGCATTTCATTTCTTACCTGTAAATGTTATGTAATATTATTAATGAATGTATATACTGGATATATATGATATAAATTATATTTACATCATGAATATAATTCAGGATATAATGGATATTTCACCACAAGAACAACTTGTAATTATAAGAAGTTTATTGTTGACTCAAGTACAAAAGATCGACAAAACGACCGTTATTAACATAAATAACTACATAATGTTCATAACATTGTAATAAGTGATATAAAAAGGATAATGAAATTGAGAATTGTTCTCAATAAGGTAGATATTAACTCTAGTTTATTATTCAAGAGGTTAAAGAATGGTTGAGTCAATTCAAACACGAGGTAAGGGAATTTCTTAACCCAGCTTCCATTCTTTGGGTTAATCTCCTACTTTCAAATTATGTCATGATATTATTATGTACTATTTAGTATTTTTACATTATTTATGTGTAACTATAGTGAATACACATAATAGATCTATTTTATTTTAATAATTATCTTTTTAAGGACTTCGTCTCAATCTCCTTTCATTGAGGCATATTTGGTTTTATACACAATTTTCTTTTATACAGTGTATAAACCCCTTTGACTTTTATATTTATTCAAAAGGAATCTTTTTTATACAAAGCGTTTTACTAAACAACAAAAAGGGAATGTTTTTCTTTCTGTACATATGTGGCGACAATGAAATCTCCGCCGTCGTGACCATTATTTTAGTTTCGGCTTCCTCTACAAGCCATCACTTTTTTTAATTAAAAATAAATACAATGTTTTAACATTCTTTTATTTTGTTATATAAAATGGGTTTGAAAGCATTTTTATTATATCAATGTGTTGTATTGAAATATTTTGATTGAAATGTGGAAATTTTATGTTTCCTTTATGCATGTTTTATGTGATACGATTATGTTATGATTTATGATATGTTTAAACCCATTCATATGAGGAATGCATTGGACTTAGTAAGTTACGGGTGGAGACCGCTATAGCTCCTCAATGCATCGGCAGGTCTCATGAGACAAACTTGTGTCTTGGTACGAGGCCTTGAAAAAATCTAATTTGTGGTCTTGGCACGAGGCCTTGGCTACGTGGTTATGATAGTCTTGCATTATGCATTCCATCATTATGAAAGTGGTTATTGATATTGCATGTGATTATTCGACCAGTAGAATATCCATGTGAAGAAGTGAATGTCATTATCCCATTTTATTTTTGCCATATTATGTTGAAGTTCATGTTTAAAAGGATTTTGTTTTAGTTATACATTGCCTTAAATGTTTATGTTTATTGATGAAAGCTTCCGCTATATTGTTATCCATACTGACCATCTGAGCTCACCCCTTTCAATGTTTTAATATTTTCCAGAATGTGAAGAAGTATATTATGAACGACCTGCTGGGATATTATAAGGGGATATGAAGAGAAGATTTATTAGTTTTGTTTTACTTTATGATGTATTGTAAGACTTGTTAATGTATCTAGTGTTTCAAAGGCTACTAAACTAATCGGTCTTTCGAGACTTGATCTTTTGTGATCATGCTAATGTTATGAAGTAATGCACCGACTCTGTGTAGCTGGGGTCGGGGCGTTACAGTGTGAACCATGATAATGGTTTTATTGAATATACGATTATCAGTGTGATGATATAGAATTTAGTATTGAAGAAATTAATATTACAATGGATGGATAACATCAAGATCACCCAACAATGTTTTTGAAGATAACGATTTTTGAAAAGACTCTAATGCATTCTAGTTGTACTAAACATATATACTTTTAAACCATAATTAACAAATGTAGTGTAAAATATGGAAACGTATGGATTGACAATAGGTTTACTGAATTTCAATCAATAATGAATGATACGATCCCAGAATTTAATATGAATCCCCCACAAAAATATTACACTAAATGAATTCTAAATTCATTTGGTATGATCTATTAATGAATACATGCCCATTGAAATTATTTTTTTCTATATTGAAAATACTATTATTCACATAAAAATACACAATGTATGGTGAATCTAGATATAAGAATGATGAATCCATATATGTGAAAATTTTATCGTACTATACATTCATTTAAGTGTTTATAATAAAATATGTATGTGATGATACAACAGGAAAATTGATGTGGAATGTCGATAAAATATATGAAAATTTGAAAATTTTCATCCATTGGACTATATATAATGAAGTAAAATTTATCAAAAGTATCCTAAATTTTAAATTGAGTCATGAAACCTTCTTCATATTATATCTAATGATTTATTTAAAAATTTTGTTTTCAAATATGTTCTCATTGTATATGGATAAATATATTGATAAATTATATCATTCCACCATGGTTAAGAATGATGAGAAAATACAATATGTTAGGTCTATATATATAAGAAAAATAATTGTTTATTTGAATTGATATTTAATTGGAACCCTTGATTGAAATTTAAAAATTAATGTTGGAATTAATTTTTATGTTATATGATTCTACAAAAGTGAATATTTCATTTTGAAAGTTATGATGTATGGGATGATAAATTATTTTTGGTTATGAAATTATTTCAAGATATACTATTAGAGTAAATCAAGGTTGTTCAATTTTTGAACAAGTTACATAGATAGTTAGGTTAAAACATTCATCAAAGAATATGTTTCAATGAAATAATTTTTTTACCCTAAAGAAATAAATACAAATATTGGATGACATTGTTTAATAAAAGTTTTGATGATGGTATAACACCATCTCCAAAAATAAGAGAAATTTATCTTGAGAATGTAAAGTATAATGAAATTTAATTTGATAATGTAAAAAACTAATGGAAATAATTTTGGGTATTACATATTAAAATTTATGAATGTTATTGAATTGAATAAACAAACTATAATCACAAAAGAGGTATTTAAGATTATAATTTAAATTTTATTTAAAATATTTATTAATCTATTTTTTTTATATTTTTTCAGTCGTACAAATATTTTAACTATAAAATTTATTCAAAATATGAAATGATTTTTTAAAATTAATGAACAATAAAAAATGTGTCATAATTTTTGACAACATGATGAACAGGTGACATTCAATAACTTTTTTTGTATATTTTTTAATTATATTACTTATGTATTGTAATTTATATCAATATAATTTTTATCTGATAATTATGTAGACAATTATTATAAATATATTGATGAAATACATTCATAAATAATTGTATTTTATTTAGTAATTTTGTGCTCTTTTATGACAAAAAATTATCGTAGAAAAAATTTCAAATATTTCTAAAATGATATTTCTATAAAAAAGTATTCTAAACAACTCAAAATTTATGAAACACGTTCGATTTATTTTTATAATTTTGAAAAATTACCGATATGTCATTTTTTACTAGTAGGAATTATCTACAATTTAATCTAAGACATGGTCTAATCTTTATTACATACTATGGATGTTTTCAATTTAAAATTGATATATTCGATAATATTATATCTCAATCACTTAAAAACAAACAAACCTTCTAATATTTCCATATCAGTTTAAGAAAATTATCTATAATTCATTTTTGAGGTTTTGGAAATGGGCAGACATCAATAGAACACATGATGATATCATTACAACTTAATGTGTGTGATTTTAGTTTAGAAATGAAATTTTAATTAAAAACATTTATCACTAACTAAAAATATATAAAACAAACTCATAATTTTTTAAATTTTAAATACAATGATCAGTATATTATACTTGATGTTGTATAAATCAATTGCAATTTAATATAACACACAGTGTGTCCAATGTGACTAAATGGTCTGTATGAAAAAGTCACAGCCCAACCCAATTGTAATTGATAAATTAAAATATATGATCACACTAATTTTCATCAATTCATTTTTGAAAGTGACTAGGAAGTTCAAATATTACTTCTCATATATAAACAGAAATCCATAAAACACTTATCGATGATGGTGCTAATCAAGATAAAAAAAGAATTTACCCAAGTAACAATAGTACTATTTTATCTTCAAAATATACATATTCTAAATCACAATGAAAATATAGTTATATAACCCATAATTTTTAATTCACCTAAAACTAAAAAAATTGTGTTATATCGAAAAATGTTTTTGTAAGGTGATTATTTAAATTAATCTAAAAATAGATTAAATTTTTGGAAAATACAACTTCCACAGCAAAAAACATGTTTTAAACTTAAAATAAGTAAATATATATTGTATAGTAAGTATCATCAATGAATGTCGCATCAATAATTTGAATGGTGATGCTTCATCATTGATCGAGAAAATCCAATGATTCAGGGGATTTTTAATCCTGTGATGTTCTCCCTAAACATTATTTTTTATGTCTTGAAAAGAAATTCCATGTTGTAAATGAAGAAAAGGAATACATTATCATAAAAGTTTCTCAAACTAATTGTTATGATTATTTAAATTCATACCACTCTTGAATTTTATGTAGATACTTTTAACAAAGGATTATATTATCATAGAATACCACCTCATTAAATTGAATTTCAACAAGAATAGTTCCATATTTCAGAAATTCCACACATTCTAAGGAACATACAATTAGTTGATATATAGGATTTTTTTTAATGATTTATTCTAATGAAACCATAAAACTATTACCCTCCAATGCACATGAAATAACCTATCTTGAATTATGATATTTATTTTCTTAAAATCTATCCCAAAATAACCAATAGATTTATTTTCATTATTGAAGACAAAAATATTAGAATTACAACATCTATGATACGGATAACGGGAATATCTGAATCCCCAACATACATTCTAACAAAATATAACATATCACCCCCATATTGTTCCTTTTTCTATAATTATCAGACATTTTTTAATCTAATCTATGTTCTATGTATCACCACATCTCCCTGGGATAAATTTAAAAATATCATTCACATTTTCTTACCATTCCTGGAAGAATAACCACAATACTATTAATATTTTCATTTTTTAGGACATCCAGGAAATGAAACTTTCAACACAAACTAGAGATATTGTGTTCATTCAGAAATACCTTCATGTATGAATGAAAAAACTAGAATGTATATATAAGATAATATTTCATTTCATTATTACGTAGTTTAAATATAATATCTTCAATATACCGAAAGAAATTGTAATAATAAAATCTATCCATGTATGCCATCTAGTTGAAGACCACCTTTTTTAAATTAACATGAAATGTCTTCCTAAGTTGGTGGTGGTAAAGAAAAAAACTTTGATATGTACATGAATTCTTTTTTCTAGTAAATCATCCGTGAGGAAAATGGTGTGTATTAAGATTAAAATATATATATATCCCCCTCCTTCAAAACCCTATATGATTTACCATGATTATTTATAAACATTCGATCCATTATTAACATTCCTGGGTTGACATCATCTACTTAATATAAGGATTTATTCTGATCTCTTATAATATTCAACTCTGGATATGAAGAGTCGTTGATTTTAAATAAATAAAGACATATTGGGAAGTTAAATGTGTTTGAATATTTTTCCTCAACATCCATGATTTGAATACATTAACTAATGTTTTATAATGTCATACATGTATTCCATTGATCTAGATGTTATCAAATAGGATTTTTACCCTCTATTGCTTCAAAAGAATATATAACCAATAGATTTATATTCATTATTGAAGACAAAAATATTAGAATTACAACATCTATGAGACGGATAACAGGAATATATGAATCCCCAACATACATTCTAACAAAATCTAACCTATCACCCCCACATTGTTCCTTTTTCTATAATTATCACACATTTTTTAATCTAATCTATGTTCTATGTATCCCCACATCTCCCTGGGATAAATTTAAAAATATCATTCACATTTTCTTACCTTTCCTGGAAGAAGAACCACAATACTATTAATATTTTCATTTTTGTGGACATCTAGGAAATGAAACATTCAACACAAACTAGAGATATTGTGTTCATTCATAAATACCTTCATGTATGAATGAAAAAAATAGAATGTATATATAAGATAATATTTCATTTCATTATTACGTAGTTTAAATATAATATCTTCAATATACCGAAAGTAATTGTAATAATAAAATCTAACCATGTATGCCATCTAGTTCAAGACCACCTTTTTTTAAATTAACATGAAATGTCTTCCTAAGTTTCTGGTGGTAAAGAAAACAACTTGGATATGTACATGAATTCTTTTTTCTAGTAAATCATCGGTGAGGAAAATGGTGTGTATTAAGATTAAAATATATATATATCCCCCTCCTTCAAAACCCTATATGATTTACCATGATTATTTATAAATATTTGATCCATTATTAACATTCCTGGGTTGACATCATCTACTTAATATAATGATTTATTCTGATCTCTTATAATATTCCACTCTGGATATGAAGAGTCGTTGATTTGAAATAAATAAAAACATATTGGGAAGTTAAATGTGTTTGAATATTTTTCCTCAACATCCATGATTTGAATACATTAACTAATGTTTTATAATGTCATCCATGTATTCCATTGATCTAGATGTTATCAAATAGGATTTTTACCCTCTATTGCTTCAAAAGAATATATAATTTAATTATGATGGAGAAATTTGTAATCATATATGGAGAAATAGAAAAATAAAGTCCATCTGGTGATGATCCTCTTTCGAGGCACTCATCAATGGGAAAATAAAGTTATATTGACCAATCCTCAACCAGAAGTATATTTTAATTAGTATATTTATGATTTATAAGAAACATAATCATCTAAGTGTTATATTTTCATTCACATAAAAAGTTATAAAACCTATCTATAGATGAGAGGGGTATTATAAAGTATTCATGATGGGAGAATTCGAGAATAGAAACTCCTATAGTAATTGTTCCTACTTATGATTCATTGAATATTGTTTTCTGTGCACATATGTATTCATCCTTAGAATTTAATACTTATATTAATTTCTATAATGACTCAAGAACTATAATTTATTTCATAAACAATGATGATACAGTTTATGGAGAATATGGATACATTTGGTGCATCACGAGTGATGCATAATAAATTAATATGTTGAGGAATGCTCTAAAGAGGAGTTATCATTTCATAATATGTGATTTAGATAAATAATAATTTCAACATGAAGAATATCCTCGTGAGGTTATGGACTTTTAAATGTAAATATATGAAGGATATTTATTCAGTCATGATGTTTACCACTTTTACAATTTGTGAATGATTCATTGAACTAGACCAAATCGTTACCGTTATTCACCAACCTGATGAATCCCATGGATATAAAACATTCATTAATCCCACATGCACCAAAAAATATCTTCCAATGTCTAAAATATTTTCTTAGTCAGGTCCTACCTACCAAGAACTCACCAAACAAAAAAAAATTAGAATAATGTGTCATGGAAATGATTTGATACACCAACCATATCTGAGTATTGATGTCGTATCATACATCACTCCAAATCTTTTTCTGGGGCCATAATAAATTCTATAACATATCTCAGAAATCCCCTTGACAAAATAGTTAAAATCAAAACCTCTTACCAAAACAATATTATGGCTTATTTTGAAATCATATAAAGTTCATTAAATTTAAAATTTGGTTTTGGGTTTGAATTTGAAATTGTTTTTTTAGTGTTGGGTCATTTGTGAGGGTTCCTACGTAACCTATAAAAATTGTACAAGTAAAAACACAAAAATGTTATTCATGAAAAAAATAATTCTATTTATATATAATATATTAGTTTCACAATATTATAATTGTTTATAAATAAAATAAATATCATATTTTTTCAAAAATATATTACAATGTAATTTTATCGACATTATTTATAAATAATAATTAATCACATATATAATTAATTTGAAATATTATATTCATAAATATATAAAATTTTTTAATGTTAATATATTATTCCTTAATTGTATCTATTAACATTTTTAATAAATTTTTTTAATATTTTTGTATATTATATAATAAAAAAATATATGTATTGAATAAGGTTAAAGTTAATTTAATATAATTTATAAATATAAATCATTGCACATTTCATGTTTATATTTAAATCATTTAAAATTATTATTTTTATATTAAAATATAAATATGTTTTATAATGAAAAATATAATATATTGTTTATTTATATTTTTAATAAATTTTATATTTTATTTAATAAATAAAATTTATTTAAAATAAATTATCTTTGTAATATAAATAAATAATATTACTCATTTATGAAGAATATATGATTTATAATTTCTTAAGATTTTATTTAAAAAAATTATTATTGTTAATTTTCACAAATTTGTAATGTATTATTTATTTAATGAAAAATATAAGAGTCGAGGGGTTTTTTGTACCAGACATTGGCAGACCTTTCTCCAAGGTTTTTTATCTGTGTAAAAATAAATAGATGTATTTATAATGCATCTAAATAACTAAAACGACATGCACCCATAACCAAGGATCATCCCTTATAAATGTTGTGGTTATTTTTTTATAAAAATGTAATAAATAATATGCACAACATTTATTATACACCATGAGCATTTACTGATTTAGGTTCGGGAAATAAAATATAAAACAAAATAAACACATTTAATATACACTGAAAATGGATTGTTATAGATGTATTTATTTTTATATATATATACATATATATATATATATATACATGTATATATATACATATATACCTAACTATCTGCAAAACAATTAATTTTATGAAATTAAATGAACCCAATCCTATTTTTGTGTCAATTGAGGAAATCGAGGCTACATGAAATTGTAGAGACCATATTGGGGAACATGGGCTGATATGGGTCAGATGTTTTGATTTTCAAAGTGAGGTTTTAAATTAAAATAATTTATATATTTTTATATGTCATGTTTTAATTCTCAAATACACTGATAGAATTTTTTTTATCAAATTTAAAAAAATGATAATGAATTATAAAAAAGATTTGAGTTAATTGACAAACCATGGAAAGGGAATGAGGCATTCAATAATGGAAATTGGAATTTCACTAGTATATTGTCAGGATGACAGGTTGAATACGACTCTATAATTTATAATAGAATTAATTTTTTTACTTTATTATTAATTTATGTTATAATCATTGAAAAATTTCTTCTTTTTATATAAGTCATTGTTTTCTTTTTTTAGTTAATCGGTTCAATTTATTTTTTAATATTACTGTTTTGTTTTTTTCTAATCCTTGATAGTTTTTTTATGTAATTATAAATTCATTATTTATTGTTTAATTATTTTGTTTTAACAATCTATATTACTTTATTTTTTAAATCATGGACCTTAAACATTAATATAATATGCGTTATATTAATTTATAATTTATAAATATTATTAATAAAATTATATATATATCAAATATTTAAAAAATATTCTATATTAATAATAATAATAATTTTCTAATGAAAACATTTAACATTATTGAAATTTTAAAAAAATTTACATTTTAAAAAAAATATTTAGATAAATATAGTTATTTTAAAATATTATATTACAAAACTAAAAACAAAATTTTCCTTTAGAATATTAATTTTAATACTATAAATAATAGGTATAATTAATTATAATTATTGAAATTGAATTATAATCTAATAAATAAAAACCGTTAATTTCATTTATTATTTTTAATGAAAATAGTTTGAAAAATATTATTGGTTTTTTATAATTATACATAAATATATATAATAATTTTTTTAATAAAACAATGTATAGAATTTATATATTGTTAAATTTTTCCCCACATAAGTGAATTGATTCCTCACAATTTGTTTGGGTGCATGGGGAAAAGAATTTTACTTATGATGCCTATTTGAAATTATTAATTTCGATAAATGTTTCCAAAATTATCTAGATCGTTGATCTCATAACATTTATATTGAAAGAAATATGTAGATTTGGCCCATCCCTGGTCAATTATTTTTATATTTTTTTTAATAGATAACAAAATATTCATAAAACATTTATTACATACCAGGAACTTTTTCCAGTCTATCTTCTAGAAATAAAGTTTAAAACAATATAAACTCATTTCATTTACACTAAAAATTGATAGTAACAAATATATATATATATACACACACAAAAATATTCATAACCCTATATAAAAAATATTATTTTATGATATGAACAAAATCCTTCACTATTTTGGGACAATTGACAGATTTGGGGAAACTAAACATTGAGTAGAAAAATATATAGGAACATGGGGAACATTGGGAGGTGATGTTGGGATGTTTTGATGTGTAAATTGAGGGTTCATATAAAAAAGTTTATCTATTTTTATATGTCATGTTTCTATAAAAATGACACTGATGAAAGAAATTGATCATAGATCAATAAAATAATTTTTACGAATTTATAAAAAACAGTAGACATGTTTGACAACCAGTGGAAAGGGAAAGAGGAATTTAAGATTGAATGCGGCATTTCGCTGGTAGATCTTAATGATGGATGTTTGAATAAAACCTCAAAATATTAATTTTTTATGTTTTATTTTATTATTAATTTATTTTGTATTCATTAATACATTTATTTTTTTTATCTAAATCATTACTCTATTTTTATTATACAATACCACTCTTTGTTATTTTATCTTATGGATTTATTTGGGCCAATCCATGATTTTTTAATATATTATTGTAAATTCAAATTTTTATCTTTTATTATTGTGTTTTTTCAAAATATATAATTATTATATTCTTATGACATGAAGATTTTTTTACATATAATTGCTTGAACATTATTTTAACCATCGTATGAATTCATTTATTATATATATATATATATAATATTTTAGTAATTATATATATATATATAAATAATTTTTTAATATATATAATTCAAATTACATTTTTATGAATATCATGAATTTATTTTGTGTTTATTATTAATATAATATATAAATATATTTATAATTTATAAATTTCATAAAACAAAAACATAATAGATTTCATATATTTATAAAATATATTATCTTAATAATACTAATAGTTTCTAAAAATATTTTACAGTTAATTAATATTATATTAAAAACCCATTTTTACATAAATAAATTAAAAAAATATAATTATTTTATTTTATTAAAAAAAAGAAAAATCATAATTTTTAAGAATATTATTTTGAAAATGATAAATATGAGGCACAATTTATTGTATGAATTGAAATGAATATATAATCAAATTAGTTAAAAAACATAATATCATTAATTATTTTTGATGAAAATAATCTTACCAAAATTATAATTTTTATTTGCTTATAAATATATAAATTAAATTAAATATTAATATAATAAGTCTATTTATAGAATTTATGGAATGTTAGAAAAATGGACCATGTTCTTTAATGAGGTCAATACACATTCAACAATAAAATGAAAAAGTAATTTAAAAAATTATTGGAAGAATATATAATATTGAAAGTAATGACTGCTTTCAAATTAGACAACACTGGTATGTGGACTCGTCAGGTGTATATAGACACACACAATCCTAGGTTTTCTAGAATCCTACCTTTCTATGAGTTTATCAGTCAATTGTTAATTAGTGTTTTGGTTGATGAAACAAAGATGCAGTGGTTGATCGTTATGAGGAAGTTAGGGTCCCTGAAGAAGGTGTTATATGTAGTTTCAAACCTACCCACACCCCCTTCTGTTATATATCATGTTTCCCCATTATTTCCCAAATATAGGCCAGAGCACCACTTGTTTCCCTTTGTAAACACAGATTTCCCAGACTATCTCAGACAAATTATCGCGACCCCCAATCGATAATGCCTACCAGGCTATATGGGGGGGAGATCGATATGATCATCACTACCATTTCTCAGACAACCTTCCATGGTGCCCCATCAACAATGCCTACTGGAATAGACTGGTGGAATATTGATAGGACTGTCACCACCCTTTCACAGAAAACCTGATGTGACACAACATTGAATATTGGGATTTTTTATTTTAAATATAAATATTGGTGAGAGGGAAAATTAATAATAGAGATATTTATTTGAACATTAATGGGGGATTTTCTCCCAAAATTAACAGAGTGTTATTCTAGATATTAACATAATGGAATAATTGATGTTGGCCACATTAATTGGTGATATGGATTGGTGTCTCTATAAGAAGATGTAGTACCATATTTTGGATGGGAGAGTCAGAATGATGTAGCTGTTGTGAGAGAGATCATGGAAGGTGGGTTGGAAAAGATGTAGTCGTTAAGAGGGAATCAGGAAGGGGATTCCTCATTTGTGGTAAATCATGTGAATAGATGATGAATATAAATGAAGTAGAGGTGATTTCCATGACGATGTTGGTGTGTCAACAATGAAGAATGAAATCTTATACACGTAGATGATGATGGTGATATGTATCGAAGGTCCTATTTGTTGCATAGATCAAGTGAAGTTTCCTGGTTGTTATGATCAGTGGTAAAAAATGGTATGTTATTGGTTTTTGGTGATTCAAGAGAGATAAATCCTTCAGGAGCATTGTAAAATTCATTTTATTGTGGTGTAAAAATGGATTCGTGGGTAGTGTGATAAAATGTCATCGGGTGAATCTTCCCTTATGTATTTCTACAGCGAGTTCAGATGCAGTTATGGGATCCACACACCAATAGGGGTTTCAGAGTTATTGGTTGATGTGTGAGGTTGTAGAACATGGAGACAGACATTTGGTGGGTCATTTTATCCGGAAATAAGGTGTTTCCAGATGACAAAATTTGTACCAAAGGTGTTTTTGTGATATCAAAATTACGATTGACTAGATAGAGTCCCGAGATATGATCTATTATTGTTGACAATCAGTGTTTGTTGGATGAATGCTTATATTTATTTGGTTAAGTTGTCTGTCAGGCATCTAGAAGAATTTAATCGGAACATGACTGCTATATCAGCGATGTTGCTGGAATATCGAAAATATTTTTTTTCGTATGTGCCTGGTGGCGTGTTCTGTTAATTGAATGACATTCATGGAATGGTGGAGCCACCCATCACACTGACTCATATGGTGGAGATGAACATGGAGTATTTGATTTTTAATTAATGGTGGGGATAGTTGGGATTATTTTATTTAAAATATATATTTTGACGAGAGTGAAAATTATTAATGAAGTGATTTAATTCAAAATTGATGGAGGATTTTCTCCCGACATTAATTTTGAATTATTCTAAATATTTAATGATAGACTAATGAATTTTGGCCACATTAATTGGAGATATGGACTAGGTGTCTATTTAATAAGACGTCATTGAATGTTTTGTAAGGGATAGTTGGAAAGATATAGCTGATGTGAGAGAGAACCAGGAAGGCGGGCAGCAGAGATGTAGCCACAAAGAGAAAATTGGGAAGGTGTTTCCACATTTGTGACAAAACATTTAAATAAATGATGAAGACAAATGATGAAGAGGCGATGATGATGACAATGATTTCATGCCAATTATGGTGAATGAAAACGTGTGAATTTAGATGATGATGTTGTCATGTATTGAAACACCTCTTTGCTACAGAGATTGAGTGACGTTTACTAGTTGTGATTATCAGCAGTACAAAAAAAGGGTATGTTCATGGGTGCTGGTGTATGAAGGGAGAGAAATACTTTGGGTGAGTTGTATAATGCCTTTGGTTGTGGTTTAAAAATTCCTTCGGATGTGGTGTGATAAAATATCTTCGGTTGATTCTTCTCTCATTTGTTTCTGAAACCTCTACCACTATGGAGACAATCTCTATGCTACAACATCGGCAATTCCATACTCCATCACCACCCGTTTACCTACCATGTGTCCCATCAATAGCCCCTCCAAAAAAAGTCACTAACACGAACTATCACGGAACCCCATCCCCAACACCTACCAGGCTAGACATGGGAAGATAGATATTACTATCATCTCCCATTATCAGACATCTTTCCAGGACTCCCCATCGAAAATTCCTACCACCATCACCACCCTTTCTTATAAAATCGCCCACCATACCCCATCAAAAACTCATACCATTATCACCTCACTTTCTCAGATGATCTTCCAATATTCCCCATCGAAAACACCCTTCACTTTGACCACCATTTCTCAGATGATATTTCACAACACTGCATCGACAAAGCCTTCCAACCCGGATGAGGGAAGTTGGACATGAATGTTTCTACCCCCATTGATGTAATTCCCCACACGAGAAGAAACCCCTTAGGATGTAGTTTTTTGGAAATGATGCTTCCATACCATTCCTATAATTATCCACAATTTTGGATGATTCAAAAGTAATCTATGAGTATAAATGGATGAGCCTAGAAGTGAACTGATAGGTGAAGTGTTAGAAAAAAAGGGGCATGTTGAGATG
Organism: Viscum album; assembly: GCA_963277665.1. Taxonomy (NCBI): domain Eukaryota; kingdom Viridiplantae; phylum Streptophyta; class Magnoliopsida; order Santalales; family Viscaceae; genus Viscum; species Viscum album. Next base: position 696,911,545 of record OY728152.1, read on the forward strand.
GATCCCTCCCAATGAGTACACAGTGTCGAAAAACCGATTTCCGGTGTTGAGTTATCTAACATGAACAATGAGCTTCAAAAATTAATTTATTTTTTCCAACAACAATTTTATAAAAATTAATATATTTTCATATGGTATATCTAATAATAGTGTAATAATTCACTGTTTTATGAATTCAATACTATTCTATAATTTTCATTTAATTTTATCAATATGTTAAAATTAAAATTTCACCCATTCGAAATTCCATATTTTTTATATTAATGTTTCTATTTTTCATATGAGAAATTATTCAAACCAACTTAAAAAAATTAATAAAAGTGTTTCCTTTATAAATAGTTTTTCTAACACTAAAACAATTCCTAATATTATGGGAACTATTTTGGGTTTCAGAATGAAGTAATTAATAAATTACTACGTATATATTAATTTTTATATATTTTTAAATAATATTTCTATTAAAAACGGTATATATATAAATATATTATATATAAATGGTTTGTATAAAATTTAATAATGTATGTTTACTCATTTGTATATGTGGGCATATGTATGTGTTTTTTTTCTTTATATCTAGTGTGTTGGGTTTTGTTGTATGTCTGTGAGTTTCTGTACATTAATTATATGTATGTATGAGTATGTATATGTGCATATGAATCTATGTAATTATATGTGTATGTTATATATATGTGTACATGTACTTGTATGTGTATGTATATATGAATATATATACATATATGTGTGTGTGTACATGTGTGTGTGTGTGTGTGTGTGTGTAAGTGTATGCATTTATAAATTTGTATTGTATGTATATTTTATGTTCACATATGTGTGTATGTGGGTATGTGTTAGTGTATGTGTTTTTGAATGTGCATGTGAATGTGTTTGTATGTGTATTTGTATATGTTTGAGTCTGTGTATGTATATATGTGAGTGTTTTGAATGTGTTCATGTAAGTCTATTTATTGATATTAAATTATTTATTTGTTTTTAATATATCACCATTTATAGTATTTCCATTAATTAATTCATTTTTATTATATAATATTTTAATATTTTTGTATGGTATCAAATTTTGATATTTATTTAATAATTTTTATATATATATATATTAAATAATAATAATATAATAATTACTAATAATTGTAATGGATAATAACATATGATATTTTATATATCCAATAAATATATTTCATAATTCATTAATTATAATTAATAAAAAAAATTATATATTTAATTTTATTTAATATTATATGTTTAAAAATCATTTAATTAATCTTATGAATTATATTTTCATAATTTCTCATAATTTATTTCATTTAATTTATTCATTGTTATTATTGTATAAATATTTTTTTTTCATTTTCAAAATTTAATAATTTTCAATTTTTTTGGAATTTAATAATTTTTTTTAAATTTATGAATATTTATTTAATAATAATGAAAATTTTCATTATGTATGTAATTTATTTGATTAATATTTATTAATTTTTATTTATTATGATTAATATTTTTAATATGTTTGAAATCCATATAAATTATTCTTATATGTCTATCTCCAACCCAAACAATTTTCCCAACAATTGCACCCCATCATACGCAATCCCAAACACTATTTGTGTGTTTATTTAAACAAATGAAAATGATGGATATATACTTCATGAGAATTAGTAATGATGGACGAGGTCATTGAAGGTCATGATTTTCAGTCTAGATAGTGTGTACCACTGAGAGACAACGAGAGCTGGACGGTGACGTCGGTGTAAGGATCACTACGGTACTAGAGTCGTAGGTTTCTGGGGCAGCGACGAACAGATGGGATTGCAGGATGGTATACGTATGAGGCATGAAAAATCATCATCATTGATGTTGTTGGAATAGTTTGAAGTTGGGCACAAGAGAGATGGTAAAATAACTCAATCCTTGATGATAGCTTCATACATCGACAGTGATGGCCTTCTAGTAGTCGTGAGAAATGATTGGATTCAATGTCATCACGTCTATGATGACTGTAGAGTTTTTGTGATGATAGGGTTTTTTGACCAGTGATTGAGATTGGCAGATACTAGATTGATGGTGACGGTGTAGGTCTTACTGTCATCTGTGACAATCCTCTCTAACATTTTATGTTATAATGGAAGTGCAAGGCATGCCTTGGTCATGTCCATCAATGGATTGTATGGGAGGCCTAATCGGTTGTGAAAATAAGAGGGTTATCCTATATGGGGACTATGTCCTTCCCAATGGATGAAGGGTGTGGTGTGTGTGTGTTTTGGTGTATAATTATTTTGGACTAACTACTATATAAATATGTTATCTATTTTTTCAATTTTATTATCTTTTTAAAAAAATTATCTTTTTTATGTAAGTAAAGGACACTTTCTATCTAGGTATAGGAAGATACATTACCTAGCCCATATGACCTTGGAAAAGTGGCCTATTAACATGGCCCAAAGGATCATTGTATCGTCATGGTTGTAACATCATATATATGTCAACATGCCATTGTCTATCATTCATCGCCACCTTCTCATAGCGTGCCCATGTCAACACCTGCCTCTTTCACCTCATGTGATGTAAATCCCCCTAGGTGAAACGATGGATTCAATCCCTAGGTTTTAGGTGTATTTAATTGATGAAATTGTCGATATTCATTCACTTTTTAATATTTATATCTTTTTAAATTTTATTTTTTTCATTTTTAATAAGATTTCATTTATGTTTTATTATTCATTTTTATTATAAAACATTTTTCATTTTTTAGAATTTATTTATTTTGAAATATTTATTTATTCATATTTATGTACTAAATTTTTAACATTTTAATTTTTTATATGATAAATATTTATTAAATTTCATTAAATAAGGTTTATTTCATTTTTTTAACATTATATAATTAATTTATTTATATTCATTTTTTAATAGTCTATATTGTTTTTGTATGTGGATACAATCATTTCATTTAATCATTCAAAATTTACATAATTATTTATTATGTTTTAATATTCGTAACATTTTTTAACTTATATGTTTAATTAAAATACAATTTTAGTAATTAAGATGAAATATTTTTAAAATTATTGAAGTCTATGTCATTAATTTATTTAAATGCATTTTTTAATATTTTCATCAATTTTTTGGATGAGTTCACATTTCATGTAATTATTCTTACATATTATTTTTTATGTTTTTTCTATGATTTTGATATTTTTATTATTTATTCTTATTAATTAAAATAAATATTAATTTTTATATTTTTATATTTTATATAATTCTTAAAATTTATCCATTTTTTCATTTTTTGGTGTCTATTTTTTTAATCAATTTAAATCATTTTTCATAATCAAGTATTTAAGATTATATATTAATTTATAATGTTATTTATTTTTAATTTTTTAAGAAATAATTTATTTTTAATATATATGAATTTAAATTTATATTATATTATTTTAAATTTATTTTATCAGTTCTAAAATGAAATGTTCTCAAGAAACCATTATATATCAGTTATGTAATATTAGTACAGATATATATAGTTTTTTTCTGCTATCATTTTATCGTGGATAAAGATAGGTTTTATCATATCATATTTTAGCAATCATAAAACCTATTTATTTTAGCAGATCACATTGATAAAACTCGTATTTATTATCACTTTTTGGAAAGAGAAGATCAACCCTTCTTGGTCTGAAATATCAAAACTATGAGAACTTTTTTCTTCTCCCCATTCCAGCTCTCTTGTGGAAGTCAACCTATTTTCCCACTCCTCCACGAACTTCAGGAAGGAAACAAACCTCTGAATTCCTATGGTATGTGATTTAAATTCATTCCAGTCATTGTACTTGTATTATTTTATGCATCTCAAACAAAATTTATCTTAGTGAGAAATTCATGCATATGAATATCCAAAATCCGGGATTCATTCATGGTTTGTAAAGGTAAATTATAATGCAAACATTTTGAATAATTATTTACTCTTCCAAAATTATTGTTGAATATTCTCATAAGAGAGCCTTGCTGAATCACGTGAATTGTATACTAAGGAAAAATCAATAATAAACTAGATTACAAAAGAATATCAATAATTCAAAATAAAATTCAATCATCTTCAATTAATATGTTTCATTTCGTTATAATTCTTAGAAATGGTAACATCCAAATTTTGATTCAATACATAATTATTGAAATCAACATATCATTATAATAATATTATTTAACTGATCTGACTTAAAAATTAATTCATAAGTCTCTTATTGGATATATATATATTGTACTTATCTCAATGCTTCGCCCATAATAGGGGGTTCGGATAGGGGAGCCCACTTTCCCCATTCCTGTGTGTCTTGATGGATGGTGATTTCTCTAATTTAATTTCAATGTTAGATATGGAAAACATATTTCATGGGGGATGGATTATATAAGAAGTACACCTATAACCAATATTTTTTATGTTATATTTGTTTTTCTCAATGGACATTATATTTGAATCCACATCGATCTTCTAGCTTATCCAAAAATATGAAAATGAATCCACCATCTCAGGTGAGTCTGATTATAGAAATGATGATCTTTGTAGACCCTCATTTATTCTTGTGGTTGATAAAAATAATAAAAATATTTGGATCCCTCGGATTTTTGGTCAATCTATAAGAGTGTTCCTCACATGCATCATGGTAAATTTATAACAAAAAATTCTAAGTGTCAAATTTTAAGAGGTTTTATAATGTAGGGAAAGAAGAACTTATAAATGTAGTATCCAATTCGATTTTAATTAATAATATGTATTTATTTATGCTACCTGACTTTTGGATTGACCAAAAAAATATATGAAATGAAATGAAGTGTTACCTATTTTTGGATCAATTGATGGATTTGAGGATACTAGAAACTGAGCAGAAAACAATGAGAGAATATGGGAAGATAAGGGTCAGATGTTTTGATATGAAACCTGAGGGATTAAATAAAAATATTTTATATATTTATATGTTTAGTGTAGAAATAATAAAACACATTAATGGAAAATGAATTTGATCCAAGTTGAAAAAAAATATTTGATGAATAATTATAAAAAACATTCTTGTTTTTTGAAAACCCACTGAAATTGATGGAGGAATTTGGGATTGATAGTGGGAATTTCAATTTTATATTGTTACGATGGTAGGTTGAACAATGTAACAATTTTTAATAGATCTATGTTTTACATTATTATTAATTTATGTTCTAATCATTCAAATATGTTTTTTTATTTAATTCATTACTACATTTTTATTATCAGTCACAACTATTTATTTTACATTACCATTTTCTTTTGTCTAACCGATGATTGTGTTCTTGTAATATTTAAATATTATTTGTCTTGAAAATCATCTGAAAATATTATTAGTTTTTTGAATTATAGATAAATACATTTAATAAAATATTTTTATAATAAAACCAAGTATTAAATTTATTTTTTGTTAAATTATTCAGCTTTCAAAATAATTGTGTCCTCGCGATTCGTTCGGGCACACAGGGAAAAATTTTTACACATGATGCCTATTTGGATTTATTAATTTCCGTATAATTTTCCAAATATATCTATATTGTTTCTCTCATACCAAGTATTAAATCTATAACCACAGCTTGGGTTCTGGCCCAATAAATGTTTTCTACTTTTTTATAAAATGATAACTAAAAACACAAAAAACACTTATAACATACCATGAACTTTTACGAGTATGTGTTCTGGTAATATAATTTAAAACAAAATAAATCCTTATCAAATACTCTAATAATAGAGTGTTATATATTTGAATATATGTAAACACACACACACACACACATATAACACATTGTAGAATGATTAATTTGATGAAATGAAATGACCACTTAACTGTTTTTTTGGTCAATTTATGGAAATATGGTTTCTGAATATTGAGATAAACAAAATTGAGGAAACTATGGAGATGAGGGTCGGTTGTTTTGATGTGAAAGATGATGTATTAAATAAAATGATTTTATACATTTTTAAATGTCATTTTTCAATAATTAAATAAAATGAAGATAAAAATATAAATAATGGTTAAAAAAATAACTGATGCAAATTTATAAACATGAGTTGAGTAGTTTGTCAACTTGTGGAAGGGAAAGAGACTTGGGTGATTGACGGGGGGAATTTTTCTATTATATTTTCATGATGGAAGGTTGTATACAACCTCAAAATTTTTATTATATTTATGTTTTAATTTACTATTAATTTAGTTTTCAATCACTAAAGTATTTCTTCATTTTATTTAAACAATTACTACCTCTCAATTAGTCAATAACTCTATTTTTTTTGTTTTTCATACATTCTCTTGGAACATACATGATTTTTTTTTATTATATTATTATAAATTCATATTTGATTGGTTTAGCATTTATTTATCAAAACATATCAACATTTTTTAAAATCATGCAACGTTTTATACATATAATGGTTTGTTCATTTTTAAACATTACAAAAAATCATATTTTTATATATATTATTTTTAATATTTTAAATATATATATATATACATATATATATATATTTTGATTTCTTAATTTTAATAAATCAAATTACATTTTTTCAAAAATATAAATATAATGTCTGTTTTTTCTTAATATTTTATTTATATATATTATTTTTTCATCGATTTAAGAAAAAAAATATCATATATTTATAAAATAATATATTTTAATAATAATAATAGTTTTCTATAAATAACTATTTCCATGAATTAATATTATATTATAAATTTTTTCTTTTATATAAATAATTTAAAAAGTATATTTATTAGGAAATATTTTTTTTAAACAAACAAAATCCATATTTTCCTTTAAAATAATATTTTTAAAACTATAAATAATAGATATAATTAATTATACGCAATTTAATTAACCCATAATAAAAATAATTTAAACATGTAATGTAATTTATTATTTTTATAGAAAAATATCATTAAAATATTGTCATATTTTTTTAATTATAAAAAAACAGATTTAATAAAATATTATTAAAATAAGATTATTCGTTGAATTTAAGGGCTCTTACAATAATGACCCATGTGCCTTAATGGGGTGAAAACACATTAAAACATAAAATTAAAAAACAATATGGAAAATAATTAGGTGGAGAAATATTAGTGAAAGTAATGGAAGCATTTATATTTGTCAACATTGGTATGTAAAATCATTATGTGAAGACACACACACATGCACACTATCTGACGTATACAAGATTCCATCAATTCTATGAGTTTTTGTGGCTTTAGTGAACCAGATTAGTGGTTCTAGAAATAAAGATACATTGGTCAAGCGTGAGGAAGAAGCTAGGGTCCCAGATGAATTTAATTCCCCTTGTCTGTTCTATAGCATGTTGCATCATTATCCCAAATAATCAGTCCTAGGGGATGCTATTTGCCCTTTATCCTCACAGGTTTCCCCAGACTCTCTCAGTCGACCTACCACTATGCCCCATCAACAATTCTAACCATGCAAGATGGGGGGAGATAGATATGACTATGACCTTCCTTTCTTGGACAACCTACCATGACACACCATCATCAATGCTCACTAAGCCAGACATGGGTGCGATGGATATAACCATCAATGACCTGTCACCAAAATCCTTCCACAACACCCCAATGACAACACCTACCACTATCACTACCCTTTCTACTTTCCAGACCACCAAATCAATGTTGGAAGACGCGGAGAGAGATTAATGATGGTCACCGCATTCATTACATTTAATGAATTTGACACCCTACAATTATTTCCCCAATTAATTTGATAAAAGTCATTTAATTGAGGGAAGACCAAAGGGTGTGAAGGAAGGCTAAAAAAAGGAATCTCCTCCTGGACTTTTCATCATCAGATTCAGAAGCAACACATCATCATCCCGGAGTGCAGTATTTTGTATGGTATTTTTTCATATTTTACAATAGATATTTTCTTGAGTGTTTTCTCCTTGTAATTGAGAGAGAATTTGCACCCACATTTAACCATAGTGAAATCCTTTTATTTGCCCGTTGTTTTTTACCCCTTTCATTTGGGGGGTTTTTCCACGTTACATCGGGTGTTCACTTTAATTCCACACTTTTTCACTTTATTTTTAATCTCCCAATTATCGTTGTATCAAAGGACCCGTCTTTTACGATCCTAACAAGTGGTATCAAAGTACCTTTCTTTTACGCTCCTAACAAGTGGTATCAGAGGTAGGTTCGTGGCCCAAGAAAATTCTGGACCAACAACGTGTCCAAATGGCGTCGAAATATGAGATTGAAAAAATCAATGGAAATAATTTTTCATTGTGGAAAATGAAGATGCAAGCAGTGCTGCGGAGGGATAATTGCCTATAGGCGATTGGAGAGAAACTGACTGGTGTGACGGAAGAGAAATGGAGCGACATAGACGAGAATGCAATTTCCAACCTTCATTTGGATTTAGCAGATGGGGTCCTGTCAAGCATTGTAGAGAAAAAGATGGAGAAAGAAATTTGGGATACTCTAACAAGAATGTACGAGAAAAAATCACTCCACAACAAAATTTTCTTAAAGATAAGATTATACACTCTTCGAATGGCAGAGTTGTCATTGGTGAAGGACCACATCAACACCCTCAATACCCTTTTTTCTCAGCTTAGGACTTTGGGATATAAAATTGTGGATACTGAACGTGCGAAGATCCTGCTCTAGAGTTTTCCAGATTCATATGACCCACTCATCATCAACCTCACCAATAATATCATGAAGGATATGTTGTACTTCAATGATGTTGAACCTGCGGTTCTCAAAGAATAAAGTCAGCACAAGAACAAGGAAGATAGAAAAACAACTTCACACCAAGTGGAAGCTCTATTGATGGAAAGAGAAAGAATGATGGAGCGTGGTTCCAGTGGGAGCCAGAATCATGGCAGGTCTAAATCAAGCAGCAAGAAGAAAATCGTCAAATGCTATAATTGCGGTTAGAGAGGGCATGTGAGTAAAGACTTCTGAAAAAAGAAGAGTGGTGAGAAGAACTCTCAAGGAAATGGGGCGAGTACATCGAGAAATGGCGATGTACTAGTCAGCGATTCGGTGGCGACTATTGAAGGAAGACATCACCTTGATGATGCATGGATTATAGACTTAGGAGCAACATGGCACATGACGTCTCGATGGGAATGGTTTGACCAATATGAAACCATCCCGAATGGACTTGTGTACATGGGGAATGATCACACTCTGATGATCGTTGGAGTCGGTGCCATCAAACTGAATATGCAAGATGGTATTATTCGGACCGTCCATGGAGTACGTCATGTGAAGGTCCTGAAGAAGAACATATTGACTTTGGGACAATTTGATGACATCAGATGCAAGACTTGCACCGAGAATGGGTTAATGAGAATTGTGAAGGGAATGCTTGTGGTAATGAAGGCAGATAAGATCTCAAATAACATATACATGCTTATGGGTGAAACTTACAAAGAGGCGGAGATAGTTGTTGCATAAACCGCCTCGATGGAATCATTGACAATGTTATTGCATCAGATGCTTGGTCATATGTCAAAATGAGGTCTGAAGATTCATGTGGATCAGAAGTTACTGCCTGGGCTGACAAAGGTATCCTTACCATTTTGTGATCATTGTGTTTTGAGCAAGAAACTCAGGATAAAGACTGGGACGTCAACAACAAGAAGTCAGGAGATCTTGGAGTTGATCCATTCTGATGTTTGGCACGCACAAGTTATATCCCTTGGAGGAGATAGGTACTTTGTATCTTTCATTGATGATTATTCCAGGATATGTTGGGTGTCTCCAATAAAAATGAAATCATATGTTTTTGATGTCTTCAAAACATTCAAACCGCGGAAGGAGATTGAATCGGAAACGAAGATCAAGGGTCTGAGGACTGACAATGGTGGAGAATATACAAGTGAGGAGATTGATTATTTTTGTCAACAGGAAGGCATCAAGAGTCTGTTCATGGTGGCGTACACTCCTCAGCAGAATGGAGTGGGAGAGCGAATGAATAGAACCATGTTGGACAAAAAAAGGGTGATGTTGAAGACTTCAGGAGTCAACAAGACATTCTGGGCGGAATCAGTAAATACCGCCAGCTTTGTGATCAATCGATCCACTTTGGTGGCAATTGATCTCAAGACACTAATGGAAATGTGGACTGGTAAACCCACTGATTATTCTAATTTTCATACTTTTGGATGTCCTCTATATGCACTGCTTCATGGCCAGGAAAGATCAAAGTTGGACTCGAAATCCAGAGAATGATCTTCTTGGGATACACTAATGGTGTGAAGGGGTATTTTTTGTGGGATCCCACTACCCAAAAATTTATCATGAGCAGATATTTAATTTATGCAAAAGACAAGGTGAAAATGACAACTGATAAATACAAGGAGAGGAAGAATACAGAAACTACAACAGTCATGGTGAAGGAAGAAACAAAGGAAGAACCCGTTTCCTATTAGGCATTACCAGAGTCTGATGATCAAGTACCGGTTGAGTCTGGACCACGACAATCTACTTGGGAGAAAAGAGCACCAGTATGGCACTCAAACTATGTCACTGAGAGCAATATTGTGTATTGCTTATTGACAGAGGATGGAGATCCATCATCCTTTTTGGAGGCGACCCAGAGTCCAGATGCAACCTCATGGATGGCGGTGATGTAGGAGGAACTCGATGACCTGCACAAGAACAAGACTTGGGATCTTGTTCCATTTCCTCATGGAAGGAAGTCCATTGGAAAAAAATGGGTCTACAAGATCAAGAGGGATGAAACAGACCAGGTGGAAAGATATCGTGCAAGACCGGTGGTCAAAGGATATGATCAAAAGGAAGGTATGGATTTCTATGATATATCTTCTCTTATTGTTTGACTAACGACTATTCGTGTAGTTCTCGCTATGTGTTCTGCATACACTCTACATCTAGAGCAGCTAGATTTGAAAACAACTTTTCTCCATGGTGACCTTGATGAAGAAATATATATGCTCAAACCAAAAGGTTTTACCGAAAAAGGTAAAGAGAACTTGGTTTGCAGGTTGAAAAAATCTATGTACGGTCTCAAAAAGCTGCAGACGTGTTGGTACAAGCGATTTGATTCCTATATCATGAGCCTTGGATACAAGAGACTTAATTTAGATTCCTTGTGCATATTTCAAGGGTTTAAATGGTAATGATTTTATCATTTTGCTGTTGTATGTGGATGACATGCTAGTTGAAGGCCCCAACAATGATCAAATCTAGAAGACGAAGGTAGAGTTGGCTAGGGAGTTTGATATGAAGGACTTGGGACCCGCATACAAGATTTTTGGGATGCTGATTTTCCGAGATAAGAATAATGGAAATATTTGGCTATCACAGAAGAATTGTTTGAGGAATTTCTTGAAATGCTTAAATATGCAATACTATAAGCCAATTTGTACCCCTATTCACATTAATTCAAATTTATCCTCTACAATGAGTGCTAGAAGTGAAGCAGAGAGGATGGAAATGTCTCGAGTGTCGTATGCATCAGTAGTGGGCAGTTTAATGTTCTTTATGGTTTGTACTGGACCAGACATTGCATAGGCAGTGGGAGCATCTAGTCGGTACATGGCGAATCCAGGAAGAGAGCATTGCAGCATGGTGAATAGGATCCTGAGATATATCAAAGAAACCACAGATGTTGCATTATGTTTTGAAGGATGAAATTTTATTATCACTGGATATGTTGACTCATATATTTCAGGTGATTATGACCGGAGGAAATCCACTATGGGTTAGGTGTTTACTCTTGCAGGAGGAGTCCTGATCTGGATCTCAGATCTATAGTCAGTTTTGGCTTTATCCATGACAGAAGCGGAGTACATGGCAGCTACACAAGCTTGCAAAGAGGTGATTTGGATGAGAAGGTTATTGGAGGATCTCGGGGACAAACATGATAATATTCCATTATTTTGGGATTTTCAGAGTGCCTTTCACATTGCAAAGAATACATCTTTTCATTACAGGAAAAATCACCTTGGATTAAAATACCTTTTTCTTCCAGATCTGGTGGAGGAAGAAAGTGTGGAAATGAAGAAAATTCACACTAAAGAAAATCTGGCAGATTTCCTGACAAAGGTGATTAATTCTGAAAAGTTCAGATGGTGCAGATCTTCATGTGGCCTTGTAGATACATGAGCAGTAGATTGGGCAGATGGAAAGGATGTGTGGAGATGTTATTGACACTTAATCAAATCTCCAAGTGGGAGATATGTTGGAAGACGTGGAGGGAGATAAATGATGGTCATCGCATTCATTACATTTAATGAATTTGAAACCCTACAATTATTTCCCCAATTATTTTCATAAAAGTCATTTAATTGAGGGAAGACAAAAGGGTGTGAAGGAAGGCTATAAAAAGAGATCTCCTTCGGGACTTTTCATTATCGAATTCAAAAGAAACACATATTCATCCCGGAGTGCAATATTTTGTGAGGTGTTTTTCCATATTTTACAAGAGAGATTTTCATGAGTGTTTTCTCCATGTAATTGAGAGAGAATTTTTACCCACATTTTACCATAGGGAAATCCTTCTATTTTCCCATGTGTTTTCACCCCTTTCATTTGGGGGTTTTATCTACATTACATCTGGGGTTAACTTTAATTCCACACTTTTGCACTTTATTTTTAATCTCGTAATTATCATTGTATCAAAGGACCCGTCATTTACGATCCTAAAAATCAATAGCCCCTGTGTGGACTATAAACGACATGTCCTATCATAACAACCCATCCAAAAATCCCACCAGGATATATATGGGGAAGATCGATATGTCTATCATTACCCTTTCTCAAACATCCTACCACAATTCCCCATCAACAATTCCTACAAAAATCAATGCCCTTTCTCAGATGATCTTCCACAATCCCCAAACAAAAATGCCTACCATTATCACCTCCCTTCCTCAAACGATCTTCCCCGGTTGTGCATCTAAATCACCTACCACTGTTACCTCCCTTTAATAGAAAATCATCCATGAAACTCCATCGAAAATTCCTACTAGGTCAGATGGGGGTAGATGAATATGACGGTCTCTGCCCCCATTTGGGAAATTCCCTGAACAATAAGAAACTTATTAGGACAGAGGTTTTTGGAAATGATACTTTCAGACCCAGTGTAAAATTCACTCTACTGAGGATGAAGCACACCGAAACTGGGAGTATAAAAGTCAGAGTCTAAAAGTGTGACTACTAATGAAGTATCAGATAAAAAGGGAAATAATACGAAGACTCCCTCCCTCCCATCAAATAGTGGAAAACAACAGATTAAATATATAGATTAATTTATCATGAGAAACCAGCTGCAGAAATAAATATATTTTCCCCACAATGATTAATCAAAAATATTGCACTATCATATGGTATATTTAAGAATCATTTTATAAGCCCTACTTATATTATTTTTATTATAATTGATAATTAGAATTTTATTCTATCAATACAATAAATATTAAATATCACACAGTAAAAATCCATTATTTTTTATATTAATTTTACACTAATAAATTTTTTAAAATATTAAATAGTAATGAAAAGATAACAAATAAAAGGGTTCCCCTTCCCTATTCCTTTTTCTAACACTAATAAAAGATCTAATATTAAGAGAATTATTTTTCTTAGGGTTGCTAAATAACACATTGAATATATTAATAAATATATATATATATATATATATATACATTCTAATATATTTTTTAATAAAATTATTATTTCATCAATTATATATATGAAAATATTTAATATATAAATGGTTTATATGAAATTTAATAATATATGTATATTCATTTTTATCTGAGTTTCAATATGTGTGAATTTAGTTGTGTTTTATTTGTGTATGGATGTGTTGTGTTGTGTCTTCAGTGTGTGTGTGTTTATGTGCCTTTATTATTTGTATGTATGAGTATGTATACATGCATATTTGTGTATGTATTTGTATGTGTAATTAATATATATGTGTACATGTTTTCATATGTATATATGCATATATATATACATATATCTCTGTGTGTGTGTGTGTGTGTATGTGCATGTGTATGTATTTATTATTTTTATTATATCTATATTCATGTGCACATATGTATGTATTTGTGTATGTGTTTTTTATGTTCATGAAAATGTGTTTGTATGTGTAGTATTATGTATATATGTGTGTTTTTTTATGTGTGCATGTATGTATGTTTATTGATTTAATATTATTTATTGGTTTTTTATATCTCTACATTTTTCGTATTTTCAATAATTTAAATATTTTGATTATATTATCATTTTTTTATTTTTGAAATATAAAAAATTTTAATATTTATTTACACATGTATATATATATATATATTCAATTAAATATTTATATTTTAACAATTATTAAAAATGATAAAGGTTAATAGAAAATTAAATTTCCTATATACAATCAATAAAGTGCATACATAAGTAATTAGAATTAATAATATTATTTATATATTTTCTTTTATTTAATTTTATATTATTTCAATTCAGGTAATTAATGTTATGAATTATCTTTTTTAAATTTTTCAAATTTTAATTCATTAAATTTCTTCATTTTAAATGTTATATCAATTTTTTCATTTTTTGTTTTTAATAAATTTCAGTATTAATGATATTTAATCATTTCTATAAAATATAAATAAATTTATTTAATTCACTTTAATATTTTTATAATGTTTTTAGTTTATATTATTAATATTTATTCATTTTTATTTATTATGTTATAATATTTTTAATATGTTTGAAATCCATATAAATGATTCCTATAAGACCATTAATAACCTATACTATTTTCCCCTAAAATTGTAACCCAATGTATACAATCCCTATCAACATTTTGGTGTCTATTTAAACAAAATAAAATGATTGGTATGTGCTTCATGATCAATGGTTATGACTAATGGATTCATTGAAGGTCTTGCTTTCTAGTCTCGATTGTGTGCTACGTCCAGAGATGATGAGAGTTGGATGGAAGTGTCAGTGTAGGGATCACTATGGGTTTCTACCGGTAGGTTCATGGGTGGTAGAAAATGCCTGGTATGGAAGGATTATAGATGTAGTTTGGTGGGACAAATCTTCATCTTTGATGGTGTGGGCCTAGATTGAAGGTGGAAACAAGATCGATGAAGATGCTCAGTTGCTGATGACAACTTCATGTGGTGGAAGTGTTCGTACTGCAGGTGAAGAGTAATAGATTTGGATGAATGGTTTACATGTCTGTTAAGCTCAAAGAGCTGATTTGGTGGTAGGGTTTATTGATCGGGGATTCAGATCTACGAACACCATATTGTTCGCAATTGTGGTGATCAGACAGTCATCTTTTACAATTCTTTGTGATGTTCGATGAAGTAACAGAATCGCAAGGCATGTCGTGGCCGGTCTATCATTGGTTTGTAGGGGAGGCCCAATCGGTTGTGATAAATCATTTAATGGTACATGATAATGCTTGGGAGTATGTAACATGGTGTTATAAGCATATTTTTTATGGGTCATAAGTCCAATGTCAATAAAAATGGAGGTCTACGAGACTATTGAATATAGTTGGGTTATCTAGTTGGGAGGGGAGGCAATGCCATTCCCTACAGCCGGTGGGTGAGGTGTATGTGTGTTTTGAGGTACTTTCATCTTCGAGTACCATATAAATAATTATATTATCTATTTATTCTTCTATATTAAATTTTTTCGTGTATGTTATTACTTATTTTTTTTATTAAAGCAAAGGCATATTTCTATCAATGCATACAATGATCAATTAAATAGCTTGTAGGTCCATGGAAAATTAGGATATGAATGGGGACTAAAATCATAGTGTAGCGTCATTCCTATATAATCCTATCTGTATCACAAGGCCTATTTCATGGCTACATCAATGCCTGCCGGCATCATGCTCATGTCACCACTTTCTTGAGTGACCACATGCAATATAAATCCACTTAGGGGAATGACAGGATTCGAAACCTGTGTTTTATGTGTATGTAAATTATGTAATTATTATTACGGATTCAGTTTTTAATATTTAGAACTTATTCATTTTTATTTATTTATTTTTAATGTTATTCTATTTAATATAAATTAATAATTTTAAATTTCAATCAATTGTTAATATTTTTGGATTTTATTCATTTTTTAATATTTTTTTATACATAAATATTTACTATGTTTTAATATTATAATCAATTTTTTATTTATATGATTAATATTTATTCAATTTCATTTACTATGGTGTAAATCCATTAAAATGTTTGGAATTTATAAAATAAATTAATTTAAATTTATTATTTATTATTCACTTGTCACGACCCGTCCCCTGGGGCCCGTGTTATAACTACCCCCGGTCCCGCCTTCCATAGGCCAGGGGCTGGCAACTAGCACCCAAGGCATAAATCCCTATAACTGGGAAGGAATTGCCTCTACAAAATTTAAACAAACACACAACCAGAGTACACGCGGAAATAAAAACAAAGTAAAGAAGAAACAAGATTGCTAAAAGTAAAATGGAGGCCAGAAATACAATCCCAATAGTAAAGTACAAGGAAAAGACCAAACAACATGAAGGTGACAAGCTGCTCCTGGAACGTCCTCCGGAGTTCCTACTTGAATGGTAGGTACAGATGGACACCTCAGCTCTCCACATCCGTCTGTCACCTCTGGGTACCATCTTGTCATGAAGTGCACCGTGGGGTACCGTCTAGTCATGAAGTCCGCCTCCGGTTACCGTCGAGATCTACAAGCCTCAACCACGATCATTGTTGCCTGTTGTGTTCATCCAACAAAACGATGTGCAGGGATAGCCCGTGCAGGGGTGAGAATAACAATACTCAGTAGGGACCCCGAGACCCTCAATGTCTCACTAAAACAAACAATGACAAACCAGAAAAAATGATCTCAACAGATAACCTTTACTTAGGTATATGCCCATACATATACCTAAGTTATCATGTTACCCATCTCAATCATGAGAAAACGCAAAATTCATTGACTCAGCTCAAACCAGGATTTTCTTTAATGATATCGAAACCTCAACTGCTGAAGAGCTCCTCCTCTTACGAGTATAGTGATCCTGTCATGACTTCGAGGTGCTGCTCACTAACCTTAGACTGCTGAGGTGCTCCTCCTATCGAGTAATGTGGGTCTGCTGCCAAATACTGGGCACTCCTTCAGGTGTGGGTCTGCCGCCAAATATTGGGTCCCCCCCCAAATAGCCTACAGAGGTACTCCTCCTGTCATGTAATGTGGGTCTGCTTCCAACTACCAAGTGCTCCATCCACCATGGGTATGCCGCCAACTGCCGGGTGCTCCATCCACTAGGCTAATTGAATCACTCCCAGTCGAATCGGTCAACAAGTCGTTAGGTCTACAGCTACGGGGTCTCCCCACTCCATAAGCTTATCTCAAGGAGGGTCTGCTCCACGAGCTAGTGGTCGTTACTTTCAAGTGTCATGAAGTCTCATGTAGAAGTATCTGAAAGGACCACCTTGTCATAGGGGTCTCAACTCAACAGACGGTGCATCAATCGGACACCCGGTCTGTGAGATATTTGCCTATCCATTCCAGGGGCCCGGATGCATTTCGGGTTCAATCCAACCTAACCATACTCCAACTGTGTCCAAATCTCTAGTAAATAATGCCAAAAGAACTGTCTCATCAAGATGAATCCAATATAGTCGACGACACGTCAACCGGACATCCAGTCCACAAGTTAAAAGTGTTTCCGCTCCAAGGGCCCGGTTGGTTTTGGGTTCGAACCAACCCGACCATACATCAAATGACACCGGTTAACAAAACCGGTCACACCATTTCGATCCATACCGAATATCACACGAGATGGACTTCCCACTGATCCAAAACAGATAGCTGGTGAAAAAGAATCATTTCACCGCACCACGTGCGAACCGGGCCTCATGGGGCATGTGCCTTGACCTTGAAATAAATATCCAAAATTGGTCTTGAAACATCTATCTTAATTCCAGGGTCTCAACGTCGTAGACGGTTCATCATTCCAACATCGTATGAGAGAGATATGTCTGATAGAAGAATCTGTAATAATAATAATATTATTATTATTCGGTATTTCATGCGCCCGAGCCATGATCCACAATTTAGTATCCAACAATAGACTTGAATAAACTGTATAAATGACAGGATTACATCGCCACTGACTGCAATCCAATCGTACGTCGCACGAATGACTTATGGCGGGTCGAAGAATTAATAATAATATTTAATCTATTATTTTCTAAGCGCTTCGGGTACCCGATCCAGAAACCCAAAAAAGACATCCAATATTTAACTCGGAATGTCTGTCTCAGAATCTGGGTCACACTGCGGCACACGGTTCATGAAACTGATGTCGCACAAATAAGATACAGTCGAAAAAGTTTTTTATCAACACAAATATTAGTATGATTATTATATTATTATTTTTCATTGATTTATTTGAAGTATGCCATGTCACAAACCACCTCTCTCCAATTTTGGTGTGCCTCCCACCCTTCTACACGCATGTCCAACACACCACTTTGGATTCCTTCTATCCTTTCTTTCCATGTAATCTTATCTTTTATTTTATACCATCATTAATATATGATTCTTCTCTCTCCATTCTTACTCTTCTCCCATGAAATTCACGACTTCATTATCCCAATTAGCGCCCCAACATGCGGCACCAACAGATTCCACCTCTATATCATCCTTCCTTTTTATCACATAAATTTCCTTACATTTTACAAAACCGAGGATCATTAAGGTTTAGTGTCTTGGAAACAAGGAAATTAAGATATGAAAACATAAAAAACTCATCTTAAACACTTTAAAGGATTCTCCTTATGTTCATCCTAGGTTCATTATTTCATCTCATAAACTGGAGACATACATCAAAAGAAAGGTTCAGCAGAAGGCCCAATAAGGGAAACAAAGGGAAACATTTAACATGTGAACTTGAGATAAATCAACAATGTCATGTAAAATAAATTTAATGCATGAGAAAAAAATCATGAGTCATATCTTAATAAAAACAACTTTTTTCATAACTTGAATATGTGGCTACAACATTTAATAGTGACAATCATTTCGTTTCACCAAGGTCCATCCCCAAGGTGTCATTAAAAATTACCAAGGTTATTCACCAAGGTATCAGTCTAAATGGACATCTCTTGAGATTAAATCTTTACCCAATGAATTGGAGTGATATCAGGGCGCACCCTGAAATTTGTCTTTATGATCATGTGAGCCACATATATCATAATCAATAATTTCATTAACAAACCATATACCATAAAAGAAATGTGTTTCCTTTCATAATCATAACGTTTTAAAACTGTTTTAAGGACATGATCATTATGTCACATTAAAACCCATAGAAATGGAAGGTGGGTATCATGTATGTAAATACCAGAATTTAAAATGGAAAAACATGGTATATATGTGAATACACATATATAAGAGAGATCATTGAGTATTCACATAATAAAATAAAATAAATTTAGAAAAAGAGAGGGACATTTTGAGATGGAAATTCTGCAGCATAAAGGCTATGTTACGAGGATTTAGAAAACATTGAAAAGAGAGGGGGAAATGGGTCACCCACTCATAAATGATCCATAAAACAGTAGGGGGGACAAAATATAAAGGACTTAGGAACATGGTAATTAAATTTGAAAGACATACCATATGAAATGAAGAACATGAAAGGAATACAAAAATAAGATTTCTCTTATGAAAATTCAGCAGCCTAAAGGCGTCACTTAAACTTCAAAAAAAAAATGAATTTACGAGATCAAATAGGGTATATCATAATATGAAAATAAATTATAAGTATTATAGATTTTGAGATGATACCCCAATATAGTAAAAATAACCATGAAATTCTTGACATTAAAATAGATCTTGAAAATGAGAAGGGTGAAAGAATCCATTAAAAATTCGACAGCCTAACGACATCACTTAAACTTCATAAAAAATGAATTGATGAGATCAAATAGGGTATCTCATCATATGAACATAAAAGATCAATATGATAGATATAGATATCAAACTCCCACATAATAAAAAGGAACATGAAAGACTTTACAAGAAAATAGAACTTGAAAACGAGAATGGTGAAAGAATCTCTTTAAACTTCGACAGCCTAACGGCGACACTTAAAACATCAAGAAACTGAATTGAACAGATAAAATAGGGTCTGTCATCATATGAAAATAAAATATCAGTATTAAATATATAGATATAATAAACCAACATAATAAAAAACAACTTTAAAGACTTGACATGAAAGTAGAACTTTGAAAAATGAGAATGGTGAAAGAATCTCTTAAAAATTCGGCAGCCTAACGACGCCACTTAAACATCAAAATACTAAATTGAAAAGATAAAATAGGGTATCTCATCATATGAACATAAAAGATAAGTATGATAGATATAGAGATCATACCCAAACATGAAAAAAGGAAGATGAAATACTTTACTTGAAAGTAGAACTTTGAAAAATTAGAATGTTGAAAGAATCTCTTAAAAATTCGCCAGCCTAACGGCGCCACATAAACATTCTTAAAACGAATTGATGAGAGGAAGAGGGGGTATCTCATAATATGAACATGAAAAAGGCATTATCATAAATATAAAATATCATCCTACAACATAAGAACATGGATCATAAAAGAAATGACATAAAAGAGATTACTTGAAAAGAAAGAGAGAGGTCAGATCCCTTACCTTAAAACGTAACTCATAAAACTCAATGGATGTGACCTTGAGGGAATGGGGGAACCTTGGGAGGAATAATTGGGAGGTAATGAGACCAGATCTTCGTTGGGGGATAGTTGGGTGTCGAAAGGATGAGAGGATGGATTGATATTTATAGGGAAAGTGAGGGGACAAGGCATTAATGGCCAAGGGACACCTCATTGGTGGTTTTGGAAATACCATGGGCTTGAACATGGTATTTGCCCATGGTATTGGCCAGTTGGGACACCTCATACCTTATATTACTATTCATAAGTCGACCATATTGATTGCATACTTAACACATCATTTAAAGATGTCATTAAAAACCATTAACTTAAAAACAGTATTTTTACAATTTATCGAAAATTCAACATTCTCATAAAAATCCCAAAATTTCACCTTAACCATATATCAATGCTCTGATTACAATAATGAACTCCATTTTATAAAAATAATTTTCTAAATATTTTTAATTTAATTTTTAAATAGATACACTATTCATCGAAAATTCATTTTTTTAGAAAAATCCACAAAAATTACCTTAACACAATATCGATGCTCTGAGTCCAAAAATGAAATCCATTTTATAAAAATAATTTTCTAAATATTTTTAATTATATTTTTAATTAAAAAACACTATTCTCCCAAAAAAACTAATACTTGACTAATAATTTATGATACTGTTATTTAACCATTTTTGTGAATCATATTACTTAATCAAGGTGCCTATATTATATTAATGCTTTATTTAAGTGAGATTACCAATCTATTTGGTCACATTACTAATCATAAGCCTAAAATCACTATTCATAATTCACTATTCATCTAAAATTAAGTTGATCTTATTAGACACTAAATTTCGTACTGAACATAATTGTAGAAGATCATTTTTTGAAAATCATTACACATTTTTAATTATTTAATGTTTACATAAACATTTATTTAAAATATCCTTTTTCTAAAATGCATAAAAAATATGCATAATATATTTATTAGATCAATTGAAAATTAATAAACTCCATCATAAGAAGAAATTGAAATTTTTATTTAAAACAAAGGATTACACAAGGCAGTTACAGTCTCCTTACATATCCCCTTATCACACCAGCATAGGGAATAAGTGTAAGGTGTGCTATGGTGAGATAATCCGAGGGAGGCTCGGCCAACATCGCACGAGTAGTAATTTCTATCAGTTTGAACTTCTCATGAAGGCTATTCCGTTCCTGCTTCACACAATGAAGTTTGGATTGGGTTTGGTCCAGAGAAAAGCCCAGTGGTGCTAATTCCTTCCCAAGTTCTGTTAGATGGGCTTCAATCGGTCCAAGACTACTGGGTGAGGCCATCAAATTTCATTCTATATTAATTAACCATGATCACTTGTATTTAGAGACAAATATTGAAATCATTAGTTTCTAGCGGTCATATTGACCAATGGTCATATAACAGTCAAAACCCAACAATCTCATTTTAATTATAATCATGTTATCAAATGAAACAGTTTTGTTGAGTATAAAAAAAATAAAATAACACACAAAATTAGGAAACAATATTTATTCAAAATTTCGGGTCATTACAATCTACCACCCTTAATAAATTCCGCCCATGCTATTTTTAAAATTGGGTTTTGAAATTTCATAGAATGTCCCACACCAGAAAAGGAGTCAGTATAACTATTACTTTAAAAGAAAGGAAGGGAAGTAAAAAGTTCACCTGAGTTAACCCTTACTATGATTCCATTTAGGAAAACATGGACGTGGAGGAAAAAACAAAGGGTCACGTTCTAAGGGAGAGTGATAGAAAACATGATTAGGAGAATGTTAACCATAAGAAAATC
This sequence comes from Viscum album, assembly GCA_963277665.1. NCBI lineage: Eukaryota > Viridiplantae > Streptophyta > Magnoliopsida > Santalales > Viscaceae > Viscum > Viscum album. The sequence continues at coordinate 696,934,135 of OY728152.1, forward strand.
TCAAACATATGATGTGTGTAAACGGTATTTTATTACCTAGTAGGAAACTTAATCCAAAAACGTTTCTGTTTTACGTTCCATTTTATAATTTTGAGGAATTCATTTACTACATAGAACAAAAACATAAGAAAATGTACCTACCTTCAAGTACAGTTTCATACATTAATAATTCTCTACCAAAAATAATGTTTTCTCCAAATGATGATAATTCAAAAACACTTGGTCTCATCAAAATCACAAGAATCATTTCTATTGAATCACATAATCCAAAAAATATTAACTATCTATTTCTTATATCTTTAAACATTATCCCAAAAACATAAAGGTTAAGGCAAAATAACTATTCAAAAAGAAATAATCCCATAGGAATGGAAACTAATTTTAAATATTCAAAGTTCCATGGTACTACCCAAAGTTCATCATAGACCATTTCATAAATAAAGGTCCTTAAAATTCTTCAAAATTAACCAAACATAGATTGAAACCCAAATACAAGAAGGATTTGATAACATAGTCTTCCAAAATAACAATCATCTTTTAATACCCTAATCATCTCTGTCATATTAATAGGGTAATCATCACATTTCATATCACATTGGTTGTTGGGACATGTTATTCTATTTCCTGTCATTAACTAAGAAAAGAAAATAAAATTAAGGGCTTCAATACATAGCCAATAATCATGAAAAGAAACTTAAAGCATTGAAGGATAACTTTTAGAAGAAATGTATACCCTAACTTGTGATCCCCTAGGTTCTAATCTAGGTTATCCATGATCATATATTCTTAAGTGAATCATTATTTTACATTATCTTTGTTCCTTTAATAATCGTTTATACTAAGATTTTGAATTTACCAAAGCATATCCCCCAGGATTGTCGTAACCATGAGTGCAGCAAGGCCCATTGTCGTGTAGCAGTTCCCATACGAGTCTAGTTCAAATCTGTGTTTTCTGGTTTTACCCCTATGTACATCTGTGCCAGAGCCACCTCTACCAGCTTATATCCAGACATGGATGTATTTTCTTGGCAACCCCTTACTCAATACTCACCAAAATACCAGGAAGATTTCATATATATAAAATTTTCTATAGGTTTATTTATAAAGTTTTCGTATCCTAATTTCCAAAAATAACTAAACCATCCTATGATACCAACTATAGCATTCCTCCTTTTTATCACATAAACTTTCATTACATTTTACAAAACTGAGGATCTTTAAGGTTTAGTGTCTTGGAAACCAGGAACTTAAAACATGAAAACATAAAATATTATTCTTAAACACTTGAAAGGATTCACCTTATGTTCATCTTAGGTTCATTATTTCATCTCTTAACCTGGGGACATACATCAAAAGAAAGGGTCAGCAGAAGGCCCAGTAAGGGAAATAAAGGGAAACATTTAATATGTGAACTTGAGATACATCAACAATGTCATGTAAATGAAATTTAATGCATGAGAAAGAAATCATGAGGAATATATTAATAAAAACTACTTTTTTCATAACTTTAAGATGTGGCTACAACATTTAATATTGAAAATCATTTCGTTTCACCAAGGTTCATCTCCAAGGTGTCATTAAAAATGATCATGGTTATTCACCAAGGTATCAGTCTAAATGGTCATCTCTAGAGATTAAATCTTTACCCAATGCATTTGAGTGATATCAGGGTGCAACCATAAATTTGCCTTTATTATCATGTGAGCCACATATGTCTAAATCAATCATTTCATAAACAAACCATATAAGATAACAGAAATGGGTTTCTTTCATAATCATAACGTTTTAAAACTATTTTAAGGACATGATCTTTATGTCACATTAAAACCAATAGAAAAGGAAGGTGGGTATCATGTATGTAAACAACAGAAGCTAAATTGGAAAAAATAGGTATATATGTGAATACCCCTATATAAGAGTGATCTTTGAGTATTCACTTAAAAAAATAAAACAACTTTAGAAAAAGAGACTTACATTTTGAGATGGCAATTCTGCCGCATAAAGGCTATGTTAAGAGGTTTTAGAAAACATTGAAAAGAGAGGGGACATGGGTAAAACACTCATAAATGATCCATAAAACAGTAGGGGGACAGAATATAAAGGACATAGGATCATGTTAATGAAATTTGAAAAACATACCATATGAATTGAAGAACATGAAAGGAAGACAAAAATAAGATTTCTCTTATGAAAATTCGGCAGGCTAACGGCGTCATTTAAACTTCAACAATAATGAATTGACGAGATCAAATAGGGTCTATCATATTATGAACATAAAATATCATTATGATAGACTTAGATATCATATCACAACATAGTTAATAGTACCAGGAAAGTATTGACATGAAAATAGATCTTGACAACTAGTAGGGTGAAAGAATCCCTTAAAAATTCGGCAGCCTAACGGCATCACATAAACTTCATCAAAAATGAATTGACGAGAAAAAATAGGGTCTCTCAACATATGAACATAAACAATCAATATGATAGATATAGAGTTCATTCCACAACATAATAAAAAGGAGCTTGAAAAACATGATAAAATATAGAACTTGAAAATGAGAATTGTGAAGAAACTCTTAAAAATTCGGCAGCCTTACGGCGCCACTTAAAACATCAAAATACTGAATTGAAGATATAAAATAGGTTCTATCATCATATGAACATAAAATATCAGTATGAAAGATGTAGAGATCATACCAAAACATAATAAAAATAAACTTGAAGGACGTGACATGAAAGTAGAACTTTGTAAAATGAGAATTCTGAAAGAATCTCTTAAAAATTCTACAGCCTAATGGCCCCACTTAAACATCAAAATACTGAATTGAAAAGATAAAATAGGGTCTCTCATCATATGAACATAAAATATCAGTATGATAGATATAGAGATCATAACCCAACATAATAAAAAGGAATTTGAAAGACTTGACATGAAAGTAGAACTTTGAAAAATGAGAATGCTGAAAGAATCTCTTAAAATTTCGCCAACCTAACGGAGCCACATAATCATTCATAAAACAATTTGATGAGAGAGAAGGGGGGTCTCTCATCATATTAACATGAAAAAGGCAGTAATATGAATATAAAAGAACATCCTCGAAAATAAGAACGTGGACCACAAAATAAATGATATAAAAGATATTACTTGAAAAGAAAGAGAGAGCTCGGATCCCTTACCATAAAACATAACTCTTAAAATTCAAAGGTTGGAACCTTGATGGCTTGGGTCACCATGGGAGGACTACATTGGAGGTATTGGGACCAGATATTCGTTGGGGGAGATTTGGGAGTCGAATCGATGAGAGGATGGCTTGATATATATAGGGAAATTGAGGAGGCATGGCATTAATGGCCAAGGGACATCTCATTGGTGGTTTTGGAAAAACCATGGTCATGCCCATGGTGTTTGACCATGGTATTGGACACTTGGGACACCTCATACCTTATCTTACTATTCATAAGTCGACCATATTTTTTACATACTTAATACATCATTTAATGATGTCATTAAACACCCGTAACTTAAAAACTGTATTTTTACTATTCAGCGAAAATTCAACTCTCAGAAAAATTTAAAAAGTTTACCTTTACCAAATATCGATGATCTGATTAAAAAAATGAACTCCATTTTATAAAAATAATTTTCTAGATATTTTTATTTTAATTTTTAAATAAATATAATATTCACCAAAAATTCATTTTTTTCAGAAAAATCCCCAAAAGTTACCTTTACATAATATCGATGCTCTGAGTCCAAAAATGAAATACATTTTATAAAAATAATTTTCTAAATATTTTTAATTAAATTTTTAATTAAAAAACTAATACTTGACTAATAATTTATGAATTTTTTATTTAACCATTTTATTGAATCACATTACTTAATCAAGGTGCCTAGATTATATTAATGCTTTATTTAAGTGAGATTACTAATCTATTTGGTCATATTACTAATACTATGCATAAAATGACAATTCATAATTTATTATTCATCAAAAACTAAGTTGATCTTATTAGACAATAAATTTCGTACCGAACATAATTTTAGAAGACCATTTTTGAAAATCATTACACATTTCTAATTATTTAAGGTTTACATAAACTTTTTTTTAAAATATCATTGTTCTAAAATTCACCAGAAATATGCATACTATATTTATTCGGTCATTGGAAAATTCATAAACTTCATCATAATAAGAAATCAAAATTTTTATTTAAAATAAAGGATTACACAAGGCAGTTACGATCTCTTTACATATCCCCTTATTACAAAAGCATAGGAACTAAGTGTATGGTGTACTAAGGTGAGAGAATCTGAGGGAGGCTCTGCCAACATCGCACGAGTAGTAATTTCTATCAGTTTGAACTTCTCACGAAAGATATTCTGTTAAGGGTTCACATGATGAAGTTCGGCTTGGGATTGGTCCAGAGCAAAGCCTAGTGGTGCTACCTCCTTATCAAGTTATGTTAGATGGACTTCGATCATTCCAAGACAACTGGGTGAGGGAATCAAATCATCATTATATATTAATTTACCAAGATCGCTTTTATTTAGAGACAAATATAGAAATGATTAATTTCTATTGGTCATATTGACCAATGGTCATATAACACTCAAAACCCAACGGTCTCGTTTTAATTATACTCTTGTTATCAAATGAAACAATTTTGATGAGTATAAAAAAATAAAATATCACACAAAATTAGGAAACAAGATTTATTCAAAATTTCGTGTCATTACAGCCTCGACCTACCAACCTTGCTCCGCCAGTCCACCCTACTCGCACCACAAGATCATTCCTCACTCCACTCTGACTTTGATTTAACTCGAAAAAAAGATACAAATGCATATCCATGATCCTCGGGTCGAGATTTTCGCGTCTGTATGTCGTGCTCAGGGAAAAATTGAGTATCTAGTGCGCTTAATTATTTTGGGATGAAGTGGATGTGAATAATGTGTGAACAATGAATAAGGAATTATCACGATCAAAGTGTTTATCGATATCCATGTTAGTTTAGCCATCTTTTTTTAGAATCAAGAGCATTGGGAATTTGAAATTAAATATTTATCATGATTCAAGAATTTCAAATTCAAGATAAAAAAGATGAAAATTAATTCAATCAATTGTTTATCGATCTGTGAATTAATTTATATAATTCACGTTTATCATAAGAAATTTAAACTGGGGTAAGGAATCCCCAAAGACAAATCCTAAAAATAAACTCTCAAGCTTGAGGGTATAAACCACATAAATGAGAAATATAAAATATTCCCCTACCTCGCAATGACGTCACATGTCGTCGATCCGCAGAAGAAGAACGCCGTGGTAGATGTCATCGCGAAGAATGACGTCATGGAGAAGAGAAAGGGAGGTGCATCATCCTTTGTTCGAGGCGTTCTTTGTCGAATATAAGAACACTTTCTTTATCTAAATATCCAGAGTTTTCCCAGGTTTTCTCCAACACCACCGTTTCCCAACTAAAATAATAGCTCTTCCTATTATTTTATTCTCACAACAATTGATTTAAGAATCAAACACTATAATTAATTAATTGGAGAATCCCCTTAATTAATTATAATGAGTTGGTATTTTATTTGGGAGGAAGGTGGAGAGTTTAACAAACATAATAAAGAGAATGGTTTTCACAATAAATGCAAGGGAGATTATGTGGGGGTTTTAATGGTGATGAAAGGTTGGGGCTCCTGTGGGTCCCACCATACAAATATTCACACATGGGTAGTTATGTGGGGGTGGGCCCCACCAATAACTTCCCATGGGAGGGATTAACATCCAGTGATAAAATACTGTTATAACAATTTTATTTAACTTCTTAACTAATCCACAATTTTTAATTTTCAACTCGCATAAAACGCAAATGCGGTAAAGGTCCCCTTAAGCAATTACCAGTGCTACGAGTTCATCAGTTCCCTCATATTTAAATTCTGAGGAATAGTTGAAATGATATAAAATTATGAATATACATTTACTGAATGTACCCAAATTTTTTTTGGCAAATTATTATCAGTCACCGTCAACCCACGCCTATCAAGGTTAGGCTCTGCCTAAGTAAAACAGGCCCCAACAAACCCATCGATACTCTCAGAGTTTCAATCCGAGTTACCATTTAGAAGTATGAATTTTACAATAAAATAATTGTCACTTAGTTAATTTATTTGCGTACAAAAACTATCATTTTCTGGTGGCCCATGCCGGGCAATGTTAGTATCTGCTTAAATAATGCATGCCCTCACAAGTTCAGCGGTGGTATCGGATTTTTAATCTGATCTACCATTTGTGAGTTATATGGATTTGAAAAATAAAATAATTTATTTAATGAATTTATTTACGGTTATACCATTTTTGAAATTTCTCATAGGAGACCCGCGCTGACTAAACTGAAGTTGCCCCAAGGGTAAACCCTCCATCCTGAGCACAACAGTGCCCTCATATTTCTTATCTGAGTAACCATTTTAGAGTTATTCTACTTTTTTAGTAAAACTGCTTATCTGCATTTACTGAAGATTAACAAAACATCAAAAAATTATTCCGGGCACACCGAGCCCCAGAATTAGGTGTCGTCAAAAACTATGGACTTGTAAAATTCCAATGAATTTTTGAAAAAAAATTTCATTGGAATTTCTGTGTCTTTACATTACTCCCACCTCAGGGATTTACATCCTCGTAAAGCATCAACACACAATAGGGAAAAAAAAGAGGGTACTGAGCACACATCTAAGCCTCCTGCTCCCATGTGCCCTCCTGGAGGTTCCCGTACTGCAAGAAAAATCATACCAGAGGAATCGACCGACCTCATAGGACCCGCTCCTGTTGATCCTCAATATCTACTGAAACCTCCTTGAAATTCAACTCGTCATCGTTATCTAGATCCCAGTTGTCAATGATGACGATTAGGGCATGAACACATCACTTTAGCTATGATATGTGGATGACGTCGTGCACCCGGTGCAACTGAGGTGGAGAGACCAAGCGGTAAGCCATGTCTTCTACCCTGCTGAGGAATTGGAAAGGTCCATTGAACCTCGGATGTAACATGCCACCTCGGACAGATCTCTGTTGACCTCATCGAGGTGAGACCCATATAAAGATGTGATCACCATGCTTGAACTCTAGAGTCTTCTGTTTCCTGTTTGGAACCAAAAACCCAAAACTCCTGCTTCCCCGATGGTACGGTTGGCCGACCGAAGACTGATCAACCACACCCTCCTTTGCATGAATTTATCATGTGCTGTCTGGGTTTCCCTTTTCACCAACCATGGAAAAACCCATCCCAACATCATAGATAAACCACAAACATTTTTTCCTAATACAGTCAATCTGTGTATGAACTGTGGTTACCCAGTCCATACCCAAACCAACGTCGTAAGTCCTCGACCTTACCACAAAGTGGTTCTAACCGAAACTCTTGCCTCAAGGGTCAGATCACACTGTTGGTGTAAGTTTGATTATCGAGTCTCCTCCCAAAGTTATCTCCAGATGTGAGGGTCAAGTGAGCGATTTTAACCGGAAACTCTGTCTGGGACAAGATTCATGGAAGGATGTAATGATTCGTATCAAGTTCTATTGTTACAGTATCTAGTAGTGGACACATACCATTCCTTGAATCATTCATAGATCTGTTGGGTCACACTCCTTGATAGTATGAAACTACTCTCTTCCCCTTCCCTACAGCTCCCTGAACCTGGTAGGGAAAATAATGGCGTGTTGTTGTAATATGTCGAAATGTATACCACTTCATGCTACTCTCATAACTCAACTTCCACGTCTATTGCTCAACAGATTCATCTATCCTTAACACTACTTCTTCTTGAAACATTTTACACACCCATGTCTCTGAGACTGATGTCAGTTTTTACTTTCCCACTGCTAACCTTCACTTGTTGTATCCACTCAGCTGAAGAATTCTCAACCACCAATGTTCTCTCTAGAACCCTAACATAAGTAGGAATGCATAAAAGAAAAAGTTCTAGTTCAGATGTCCTTTAAAAACACATCGCTCGTAAGCTTGAGCCCTGAAGAACTGATCATATCATATTCATGAAGTAACAAGGATGGTTTGTACACCTCGGCGAATACTGAGCTACTGACATATCATCCTTCCGAAGCTATAAAAGCTCTAGAAAACTCTCAGCCACCTCCTCACTGTAGTCCTCTGCCGCCTAGTAGTCTGACTCAACTCAGAACCTAAGGGGTATCTGATTCTGAAACACGTGGAAGGCACTATGCCTACATGTGTCATATACCAGTACTGCCGGTTGTAATTGATGACCATCAAGTAGTGATTTTGCTGTCACACTACCCGGACATACTTTCTCAAGCATCGATCCATGTACCGAAGCCTCTTCTCTAAGCGGACCAACCTCATGATCACTCACTGGGAAACACTAGTATCTATGATCTCCATCTACTCTAGTAGTGTATGAACTAGGTGTAGAACTCTAGAAATAACCTCCAGCCAGTCTACTGCTGCCTGGGAATCTATCTCGCCTCGATACCTCGGAGGCCTCTACTGATGGAACTCATGAAACACGCTCTGTTAGCGAGTACTGTCCACTAGTACATCTGGTGGCATCTGCTACCCAACAGGTGGTGGTGCTGCTCTTACACCACCCGAATGTGACAACATAGAAAGGGGGCCCTGCAATGGAGCCTCGTCGCTCAGAGGTCCGTCATCATGTACTCTATCGGAACTCGAACTGACTGTCTGCGTGGAGGCATCCTGAACAGATGCAACTTGGTCAAATAATTTAAACCTGTTGAGCGAACCTGGTTGAGCTGAATTAAAAACTAATATTGGAAACACACATGCAATAAATGTTTTCGTGCACTGAGTCATAAATCAGTAGTTGGGGTCCTGATGTATGGATATGTCGGCCGCCACACCAACACTGGACTCCCTAAACTGAAAACCACACTCGGTACCCTTAACATTGTTGCTTCAGGGAATGAAAATATTCATGTTCTATGTTCTGCGGTAGAACTGACTCCCCTGATACCAATTTGTCATGACCCATCCCCTGGGGCCCGTGTAGTAACTACCCCAAGCCCGCCTTCCATAGGCCAGGGGATGGCGACTAGCACAAAAGGCGTAAATCTCTATAACTGGGAAGCCATTTCCTCTATAAAACGTAAACACACACACAACCAGAGTACAAGCTAAAGTAAACACTACATAAAGCAGTAACAGGTGTGCTGAATGTACATAGGTGGCTAGAAATACAAGCCCAACAGTAAAGTACAAGGAAAAGAAAAAAACAGTAGGAAGGTGACAAGCTGCTCCTGGATCGTCCTCCGGAGTTCCTACATGAAGGGTAGGTACATATGGACACCTCAACTCTCCACATCCGTCTATCACCTTCGGGTACCGTCTCATAGTAAAGTCCTCCTCCGGGTATCATCTCGCAGTGTAGTCCACCTCCGGGTACCGTCCATCTATACAAGCCTCAACCACGATGAGTGATGTTCGTCTTCTGCATCCAACACAATGAGGTGCGGTCATAACCCATGCAGGGGTGAGTTTAATGATACTGAGTAAGGACCCTGAGACCCTCAAGGTTTCACTAAAACCAACAAGGATAATCCACAAATAAATATCTCAACAGATAACCTTTATATATGTATATGCCCATACATATACCAATGTTATCAAATAACCCATCTCAATCATGAGGAAAACACAAAGGTCATGGACTCTGCACAAACTAGGATTTTCATTAATGATATAGAAACCAAAACTTCTGAAGAGATCCTCCTATGATTAGTACATGGATCCTATCATGACTCTTAGGTGCTCCTACCAAACCTTAGACTGCTGAGGTACTACTCTTGTTGAGTACTGTGGGTCTGATGCCAAATACTGAGTGCTCCGTCTGATGTGGGTCTACTGCCAAATACCGTGCACTCCACCTAATAGCCTACAGAGGTACTCCTCATGTCGAGTACTGAGGGTCTGCTTCCCACTATTAGGTGCTACGTCCACCGTGGGTCTGTCACCAAATACAGGGAGCGTTTTCCCCTAGGATAATCGAATCACATCGAGTTGAATCGGTCAAGCAGTCATCAAGTCTACAGCTACTGGGTCTCCGCACTCTATACACTCATCTCCAGGATTGTCCGCTCCACAAGCTAATAGTCTTTACATACAAGTGTCACTAAGTCTCACATATAAGTATTTGAAAGGGCCACCTCGTCATAGGTTCCTCAACGCAACAGACGGGTCATCAATCGGAAACTCGGTCTGTGATATATTTTCCTATCCATTCCAGGGGCCTGGTTGGATTTCGGGTACAATCCATCAACGCCATATGTCAACTGTGTCCAAACCGTATGTGAAGTATGCCAAAAGAACTGTCTCATCAAGAGGAATCCAACATAGTCAACGACACGTCAATCAGACATTTGGTCCTCAAGTTACAAGTGTTTCCGCTCTAAGGGCCTGGTTGGTTTTGGGTTCAATCCAACTCAGTCGTACATCAAATGAAACCGGTTTTCCAAACCGGTCACACCACTACGATCTATACCGAAAAACACACGAGATGGACTACCCATTGGTCCAAAATGGATAGCCGGTGAAAAAGTTGCATTTCACCGCAACACGCGTGAACTGGGCCTCATGGGGCATGCGCCTCAACCTCAACTTAAATATCAAAAATTGGCCTTGAAACATCCATCTTAATTCTAGGGTTTTAATGTCGCATGTGGTTCATCATTCCAACACCGTATGAGATAGATATGTCCAATACAAGATTCTGTAATAATAATAATAATATTATTATTCGGTGTTTCGTGGGCACGATCCACGAACCCCAATTTCGTATCCAAAATTAAACATGAATCAACCATATTAATGACAGGATAACATTGCCACTGACAGAAATCTAATCGGACGTCGCACACATGAGTTATGTCGGGTCAAAGATTTAATAATATTATTAAATCTATTATTTTCCGAGTGTTTCGGGTACGCATTCCAACAACCCAAAAAAGAAATCCAATATTAGACTCAGAATGCCTGTCTCAGAATATGGATCGCACTACTGCAGACAGTTCGTGAACCCGATGTCACAAGAATAGTTTCGGTCGAAAAAGTGTTTTATCAACAAAAATAATATTATGATTATTATAATATTATTTTTAATTGATTTATTTGAAGGATGACATGTCACGCACCACCTATCTCCAATTTTGGTGTGGCTTACTACCTTCTTCACAGATGGCCAACACACCCCTTTGGATTCCTTCCCTCCTTTCTTTTTATTTAATATTATATTTTATCTTATACCATCATTAATATATTTTTCTTCCCTCTCCAATCATACTCATCTCCCACAAAAATCATGACATCATTCTCCCAATTAGCTACCCAACATGTTGCACCGATGGATTTTGACTCAGATTTCCAACCATGCTCCGCAAGACCGCCCTACTCGCCCCGTGAGATCCTTCTGCACTCCATTTTGACTTTGATTTAACTCGGAAAAAAGATACGAATGCATATCCATGATATTCGGGTCGATCTCTTCACGTTTGTATATCACGCTCAGGGAAACATTGATTTTCTAGCATGCATAATTAATTGTGGATGAAGTACACGCGATTAATGCGCGGACAATGAATAAAGAAATTTCACAGTCAAAGTGTGTATCGATAGCCGTGTTAGTTTAGCCATCCTTTTTGAGAATCAAGAACATGGGGAATGGGATATTAAATATTTATCATGCTTCATGAATTTCAAATTCAAGATAAACAAAAATAATATTAATTCAATCAATTGTTTATCAATCCGCGAATTAATTTATTTAATTCCCGTTCATCATGGTAAATTTAAACCGGGGTAAGGAATCCAAAAAGATAAATCCTACAATGAAACACTCAAGCATGAGGGTTTAAATCACATAAATGAGAAATATACAATATTCCCCTACCTTTCAATGATGTGACATGTCGTCGATCTATGGAAGACGAACAACGTTGTAGATAGCATTGCGAAGAACGACGTCATGGAGAACAGAAATGGAGGAGTGTGGTCCTTTGTTGGAGGAGTTATTTGTTGAAGATAAGAACAAATTATTTATCTAAATCTCCAGATCATTCCCAAGTTTTCTCCAACACCATAAAATCCCAACTAAAATAATATCTCTTCCTGTTATTTTATTTCTCACAACAATTGATTTAAGAATCAAACACTATAATTAATTAATTGGAGAATCCCATTAATTAATTTTAATGTGTGGGAAATTTATTTGGGAAGAAGGTGGAGAGTTTAACAAACTTAATAAAGAGAATGGATGTCACAATAAATGCAAGGGAGTTTAAGGGGGGTTCACGGGAGATGAACGGTTGGGGCTCATGTGGGCCCCACCTTACAAATATCCACGGATGGGAAATTATGTGGGGGTGGGCCTCACAAATAACATCCCTTGGGAGGTATTAACATCAATGACATAAAATTGTCCCTACAATTTTATTTCACCTCTTAACTAACCCCAAGTTTTTTAATTAAAACCCAAAAAAAACACAAATGTGGTAATGGTCCCCTTAATCAATCACCGGAGTTACAAGTTCATCGGTGCCCTCAGATTTCAATTCCGAGCACCAGTTCAAATGATATAAAATTCTGAATGTACGTTTACTGAATGTACTCGAAACAATGTTTAGAAAATTATTATCAGTCACCCTTAACCCACGCCGGTCGAGGATAGGCTCTTCCTAAGTAAAAAACTCCACAACGAACCCATCAATACTCTCATATTTTCAATCTGAGTTGTCATTTAGAAGTTATGAATTTGACAATAAAATAATTGTCTCTTATTTTATTTGCGGCCAAAAACTATGTTTTTTTCTGGCCCGCGCCGGCCAAAGTTAGTATCTTCTTAAATAAATCATTCCCTCATGAGTTCAGCGGTGGTCTCTAATTTTTAATCTGAGCTACCGTTTTTTAGTTATATGCATTTGAAAAATAAATTAAATTATTTTATTAATTTATTTATTGTTATGCCATTTTTGGAATTTCTCACAGGAGACCCACGCTGACTAAACTTAAGTCGCACCTAGGGTAAAGCCGCCATCATGAGTGCAATTGTGCCATCATATTTATGATCTGAGTAACGATTTAAGAGTTATCACACTTTTTCAGTAAGACTGCTTATGGGTGTTAAATTTAGCTTAACAAAATTTCAAAAAATTATTCTGGGCACACCGGGTCTCAGAATCAGGTGCCGTCAGAAACTGCGGACTCACCAAATTATAATGAATTTATGAAAAAAAATATCTTTGAAATTTCCGGGTATTTACATCACTACTCTTTTGTATGTGATGGACATTAAATCAATTAATCATTCAAATTTTAGAAAAATTATTTATTATGATTTAATATTAATAAAATGTTTTCAATTTGTATAATTAATTATCATTCAATATTTTTTATTATGTTTTAATAGTTTTAAATTTTTTGAAATAAATATAATTATTATTTTTATTAAATTTTTAATATATTTTTCAATTTTTTGTACGTATTCATGATTCGTGTAATTATTAATAAAAAAATATATTTATGTAGATATATGCACTGTTTGCATATTTTTACTATGTATCCACCATCATTATAATATAAATTAATATTTAATGGTATTTATAATTTATATAATTAATAATGAATATAAATATTTTTAATATTTTTGGATTCAAGTTATTTTTTATTATTCAATTTCAGTAATTTTTTAAAATCATGCATTAATGATTGTATATTAATTGATAGAGTTAATTATTTTGCAATTTTTAATAATTAATTAATTTTTAATATATAATCATTCAAAACAAATTTATATTATTTTAAATTATTTTTATGAGATCTTAAATTAAATGTTCTCATAAAACAAACTCACGCACACAGAAACAGACACACACAAAGATATATATATATATATATATATATATTAGAGATATTATATTATTGCGGATAAATATTATTTTTATCTTCAGTAATTTTAGCACTGATAAAGATAGGTTTTATCATGTCATAATATAGCATTGAAAAAACCTATAATTTTAAAGGGTGTTAATATCACACTAATAAAACCCATATTTATCAGCACATTTTGGTATGAATTGATAAACACTTCTTGGTCATATATGTTCAATACTAAGGGAACATGTTTCTTATCCCCATTCCAATCTCCAATGGAAGTCAACCTCTTTTTGCACTCCCCCTCGATCTTCATGGGGTAATCAAACATCTCAATAACGAATGTTTGTGAGTTAATCTCATGAAACTACTTGTAATTGTTTTTAATTATTCATTGAAAAGAAATTTGGTCGTAGTGAGAAGTTTAGGTTTTTGAAATTCCATAGTACATGATTCATACGTGGGTAATAAAAGAAAATTTCTTATGAAACAATTTTGAATTATGATTTACCCTTCAACTGATATTATTTAATGTTCATATAAAATATCATGGATGATTCACTTGCATAATATAATAAGGACCAATCAATAACAACCTAATCTACCAAACTATATAAATAATTCAAAATGAATAGATTCAACATCAATTAAGAATTTCTAATTCATTTTAATTTGAAGTAATGGGATATTCCAAATTTTTATTCCTTACTAAATTATTTCAATCAACAAATAATTTTAATATTATTACTCAACGCATGTAACTTAAAAAATCATTATGGAGCCTCCTTAAGGATCAATATCAATTGTACAATATATCAATTTTTCACCCATAATTAATGGTTCAGATATGGGGAACCACATTCCCTTTCATGTGGCTCATGATAACTGGTTTTATTTCTAATTTAATTTCTAGGGAAGCTAATGAAAAGAATTCATGTGCGAAATTTTATAGAATAAATATACTTATTTTCCAAATCATCATTTTCTATGATATATTTCGTTTTCACAACAAAAACATTTTATGAAATTATATCTACAGTCAAAATTATCCATATATATGAGAAATTATCCACACAATCACATAGTTATTCGAAAACATGAATTTACATTAGCACGTGTGAGACTCCTTGTAGATAGGATGTTAATTGAAAAAACATGGGTATTCAAATGGTTGATAAACATAATAAATATATTTGGATCCCTATGATATCTGGACAAACTAAATGAGTGGATCACATGATTATAACAGACTATTTCGACAAAAAAAAATCCATGATGGAATTTTAAGAGGGTCCCTAATGTTGGTAGGAAGCACTTATAAATTATGTAGCTCAATTGATTCCCATTAATAATATAAATTTAGTTAATATAACTAACTTTGTGATTATCCCAATTCAATCTCACCATAACATGTTACAGTGGGGTCTAAACGATGGGGAAAAAGTTCATTTGTTTACTTGGGATAATCTATGCATCCCTAATCCTTGTGGTGGTATGGTATATCAATACATGCACATGATAAACATTTATCTTTTTTAAAATCATGAATGAAACAATATTCATATATCTTGTTACCTATCAACATAGATCATTAAATTCTAATATTATGCCAATATGGGACTTTCTATGTATCCCATAGCCCCCTCCCTAGATTATTTGGAGATGCTTCAGGGTATTGCGTGCTATTCTTCAAAAGGGACTCTTTGGGGTGCTAGATACTAATCCAAATTCATTATGATGAGGGTCCCATGGATTATTTATAAATGTGTGATGATGAAAAAATTCATGGAGGTTTCTGATTGGGAATATTCCAGTGTTATCTCCCATTTTAGTTATTATAATAATGAATAGTTATATGATAAACTGAATTTATGATTCAATGAATGGGATTAGAGTGTTATTCTGACTATTCCAGGCTCATAAAATGTCATGACCCGTCCTCGGGGCCCGTGTCGTGACTAACCCAAGCCCGCCTTCCATAGGCCAGGGGCTGGCGACTAGCACCAAGATGTAATTCCCGGTAAAAATGGAAGACATTGCCTTTGTAAAGTAAAAAACACCACAGAACAAGAAAGCATGAAGTAAACACTAAGTTAAAACATGGTACAACAGAAACTGCAGAAAAGTAAGTGTGCCAGAATACAAACCCAAACTGAAAGTAAAGTACCACTGGAAAGGGAAAATAGCAACTGAAAGTAAAGATGAAGCCGCGAGCCATCCACTATAAGACTCACCTGAAGGGTGGGTACAAATAGCCTCCATAGCTCCTCGGGTCCAGCTGTCCGCTCCGAGTACGCCCCGCCCAGTGATCCACCTCCGGGTACCGACCTGCTCCTCGTGCCTCAACCACGATCAGCGATGTCTATCGTCTGCAACCAACACAGCATAGTGTGGGCATAACCCATGCAGGGGTGAGTACAAGCTACTCAGTAGGGACCTCAAGACCACTAAAGGTCTCCCACGTACCATTGGTGTAACATATACCAATGTTTTTATCTCCTATTCGAATAGTCCCAAAAAAAATTATCACGTTTTATAAAATTTTTCATAATAATATTTTCATTTTCATTACCATTTCTAAAATAAATGGTACTATGTTTTCTCAATTAACTACCATTTCTATTCTCTCTAGAGATCCTCCTGTTTGGTTAGAGTTCATACCTCCATGATTGAAATCACATAATATTTCTTTATGAATGTTCCTCTATTAAAATGTAATTTTTTTTAAAACTATTCATTAATTTGAAATTAAATTTTTACATAAAAGTTCAACATAAAAAATAATCACTTGAACATCATATATGAATGGGTCCAAAAGATGTTGATTTTTAGACATAATTATAATTATGGTATTATCATCACTTAAATTACATTACACTATAAGAAGGGGTATTTATATTTTCACTTATAGTAGTTCTTTGCCCCTTCTAAACCCAATGATGATTCATTCCATGAGGGTGTGGTTGGCCGACTCAAGAGTGATCGGCCACACCCTCCATTGCATGAGTTTATTCTGTACTGCCTTGGTTTCCCTTTTCGCCAACCAAGGAAAACCCCATCCCAATGTTTTAGATAAACCACAACCTTTTTCCTAATACATTCAATCTGTGTATGAACTGTGGTTACCCAGTACATACCCAAACCAACGTCGTATGTCCTCGATGCTACCACCAAGAGGGTCCAACCGAAACTCTCGCCTCAAGGGTCAGATTACACTGTCAGTGTAACTGTGATTATTGAGTCTCCTCCCAAAGGTATCTCCAGATGTGAGGGTCAAGTCAAAAGTTTTAACCGGATAGTATAGGTATGGTACAACATTCATGGAAGGAAATAATGATTCTTATGAAGTTCTGTTGTTATGGTAGCTAGTAGTGGACACATACTATTCCTCGAATCATTCTTAGAGACCTTGGGTCACACTCCTTGACATCATGCAGCTACTCTCTTCCCCTTCCATACAGCTCCATGAGCCTGGTAGGGACAACAAAGGCGGGTGGTTGTAATATGTTGAAATGTATACCACCTCATGATTCTCTCATAGCTCTACTTCCACGTCTCCTGCACTGCAGATTCATCTATCCTTAACACTTCTTCTTATTTAAAAATTTTACACACCCATGTTTTTGAGACTTATGTCAGTCTCCTACTTTCCCCCTGCTAACCTTCACTAGTTCAATCCACTCAGCCAAAGAATTATCAATAAAAAAGGTTCTCTATATAACCCTATCATAAGTAGGAATCCATAGAGGAAAAAGTTCTGGTTCGAATATCCTTTAAACAAACCTCTCTTGGATGTCCGAGCCCTAAAAAACTGATTGTATTGTATTCATCGTGTACCACGTAAGGATGGTACGCCTTGACGAATACTGAGCAACCGAAATATTGTCATGTAGAAGCTGTAAAAGCTCTAGAAAACTCTCAGCCTCCTCCTCAAGATAGTCCTCAACCTCCAATTAGTCCGGATCACCTCAGAACCTGAGGGATATCTGATTCTGAAACACGTGAAAGGAACTATGAATATATGTGTCATATACCGGTACTGCTAGTTGTAATTGTTGACCATCAGGTAGTGATATAGCTAGTACACTACCCGAATGTATTATATCAGGCATCGATCCACATATTTATGCCTCTTCTCTAAGCCGACCAACCTCATGTTCACTCACTGGAAAACACTAGTAGCTAAGATCACCATCTACTCTACTATTGTCTGAACTAGGTGTAGAACTCTTGAAATCACCTCCATCTAGTCCACTCAGGCCTGGGAATCTGTCTCGCATCAAAACCTCAGAGGCCTCTGCTGATAGATCTCGTGAAATGTGCTCCGTTAGAGGGAACTGTCCTCTAGTACATCTGGTGGTATCTACTATCCAATGGGTGGTGGTGGTGCTGGTACACCACTCGAAGGTGACAAAATAGGAATGGGGACCTGCATCAGAGCCTTGTCGCTCGGAGGTCCATCGTAGTGTACTCTATCGGAACTCCAACTGACTGTCTGCGTGGAGGCATCCGAAATAGATTCGACATGGTCAAACAATTTAAACCTTGTGAGCTGACTTGGTTGAGATGACTTAAAAATAGATTTGGAAACACACATGGACTCAGTGTTTTCATGCAATGAGTCGGAAATCTGTAGTCAGGGTCCTGGTGTATGGATATGTCGGCCGCCACACCAACATTGGACTCTCTAAACTAAAAACCAAATTCGTTACCCTTAACACTGTTGCTTCACAGAATGAAAATATCTGATGTCTATGCTCTGCGGTAGAACTGACTCCCCTGATACCAATTTGTCATAACCCATCCACTGGGGCCCGTTCCGTAACTACCCCAAGCCCACCTTTCATAGGCCAAGGGCTAACGACTGGCACCAAAGGTGTAAATACCTATAACTGGGAAGGCATTTCCACTATAAAACATAAACACACACAGAACCAATGTACAAGAAGAAGTAAACACTATGAAAAGCAATAACAAGTGTGTTGAAAGTACAAAGGTGTTTGGAAATACAAGCCCATTAGTAAAGTAAAAGGAAAATAAAAAAACAACAGGAATGTGACAAGCTACTATTGGATCATCCTCCGGAGGTCCTACCTGATGGGTAGGTACATATGGCCACCTTAGCTCTCCACATCCATCTATAACCTTCATGTACAGTCTCATCGTGAATTCCACCTCCGGGTATCTTCTCGTCATAAAGACCACCTTCGAGTACCGTCCATCTCTACAAGCCTCAACCACGATCAGTGATGTCTGTCGTCTGCATCCAACACAACGAGGTGGGGGCATAGCCCATGCAGGGGTGAGTATAATGATACTCAGTAGGGACCCTGATACCCTCAATGTCTCACTAAAACCAACAAGGATAATCCACAAAGAAAGATCTCAACAGATAACCTTTACATAGGTATATTCCCATACATATACATAAGTTATCAAGTAACCCATCTCAATCATGAAAAAAACACAATGTTCATTGAATCTGCTAAAACCAGGATTTCCATTAATGATATAGAAACCACAACTGCTGAAGAGATTCTCCTCTGATTAGTACCGTGATCCTGTCATGACTCTGAGGTGCTGCTACCTAACCTATACTACTGAGGTACTCCTCCTGTCGAGTATCGCATGGCTGTTGCCAAATACTGGGTGCTCTGTCCGATATGGTTCTGCCGCCAAATACCGGGGGCTCCCCCTAATAGAATAAAAAGGTACTCCTCATGTCGAGAACAATGGGTATGCTGCCAACTACCAGGTTCTCCGTCTGCCGTGGGTCTGCAGCCAAATACCAGGCGCTTTGTCCACTAGGCTAATCGAATCACTCTGAGTTGAATCGTTCAAGTAGTCATCAGGTCTACAACTAATGGGTCTTTGCACTCCATACGCTCATCTCTAGGAGGGTCCGCTCCACGAGCTACTGGTCATTACTTCCAAGTGCCACGAAGTCTCGCGTAGAATTATCTCAAAGGACTGCCTCGTCATAAGGGTCTCAATGAAAAAAAAAGGCTCATCAATTGGACCCTCGGTCTATGAGATATTATCCTATCCATTCCAGGGGCCTGGTTGGATTTTGTGTACAATCCAACCCGGACATACTACAACTCTGTCCAAAATTCATGGGAATTATTCCAAAAGAACTGTCTCATCAAGGGGAATCAAACATAGTCGACGACACGTCAATCAGACATCCAGTCATCATGTTATAAGCTTCTCTTCTCCAAGGGCCCGGTTGGTTTCTGGTTCAAACCAACCTAGTCGTACTTCAAATGACACCGGTTAAACAAACCTGTCACACCACTGCGATCCATAATGAAAAACACACGAGATGGACTACCCATTTTTCCAAAACAGATAGCCGATGAAAAAGTTGAATTTCACCGCAACACGCGTGAAGAGGGCCTCATGGGGCCAACGCCTCGACCTTGAATTAAATATCCAAAATTGGTCTTGAAACATCCATCTTAATTCTAGGGTATCAATGTCGGAGACGATTCCTCATTCTGACAACGTATGAGAGAGATATGTCTGATACAAGATTCCGTAATAATAATAATAATATTATTATTCAGTGTTTCATGGGAACAATACATGAACCACAATTTAGTATCCAAAATTAGACATTAATCATCCATATTAATGACAGGATTACATCGCCACTAACGGTAAGCCAATCAGACGTCACACACATGAGTTATGGAAGGTCAAAAATTTAATAATATTATTAAATCTATTATTTTCTGAGCGCTTCGGGTACCCGATCCAAAAACCCGAAAAAAGACATCCAATATTACACTCGGAATATCCATCTCGGAATCTGGATCGTACTTCCGCAGACGGTTCGTGAAACCGATGTCGCACGAATAAGTTACGGTCGAAAAAAGTGTTTTATCAACAAAAATAATATTATGATTATTATATTATTATTTTTAATTTATTTATTTGAAGGATGTCATGACATTCACCACCTCTCTCTAATTCTGGTGCGCCTCACTCACTTCTTCACACATGGCCAACACACCCCTTTGGATTCCTTCTCTCCTTTCTTTTCATTTAATCTTATCTTTTTTTTATACCGTCATTAATATATTTTTCTTCTCCCTCCAATCTTACTGTTCTCCCACGAAATTCACAACCTCATTCTGTCAATTAGCTCCCCAATATGTTGCACCCACATATTTCTCCTTAGCTTACAAACTTTGCTCCGCCAGACCGCCTTACTCGCTCCACGTGATCCTTCCGCACTCTATTTCGACATAGATTTAACTCGGAAAAAAGATACGAATGCATATCCATGATCCTCGGGTCAAGATATTCACATTTGTATATCATGCTCAGGGAAACATTGAGTTTCCAACACTCTTAATTATTTGGGGATGATTTACACACGTAGAATGTGTGGACAATGAATAAGGAAAGATCATGGTAAAAGTGTGTATCGAAAGCTATGTTAGTTTAGCCATCGTTTTTGAGAATCAAGAACACGAGGAATTGGAAATTAAAGTTTTATCATGCTTCATGATTTTCAAATTCAAGATAAAATAGAAGAAAATTAATTCAATCAATTGTTTATCGATCCGTGAAATAATTTTTTTTATTCCCATTCATCATGAGAAATTTAAACTGGGGTAAGGAATCCAAAATGATAAATCCTACAAATAAACGCTCATGCTCGAGGGTATAAACCACATAAATGAGAAATATACAATATTCCCCTACCTTGAAAAGATGTCACATGTCATCGATCTGCAAAAGACAAATGCCTCAGTAGATGGTGTCGCGAAGAACGACGTTGCGGGGAAGAGAAAAGGAGGAGTGTCGTCCATTGTTGGAGGAATTCTTCGTTGAAGATAAGAACACATTCTTTATCTAAATCTCCAGAGATTTCCCAAGTTTTTTCCAACACCACAATTTCTCAACTAAAATAATAGCTCTTCCTGTTATTTTATTCTCACAATAATTGATTTAAGAATCGAACAATATAATTAATTAAATGCAGAATCCCCTTAATTAATTGTAATGTGTTGGAAATTTATTTTGGAGGATGGTATATAGTTTAACAATCTTAATAAATAGAATGGTTGCCACAATAAATTAAAGGGAGTTTAAAGGGGGGGGGGGTTCAAGGGAGATGAAAGGTTGGGGCTGGTGGGGGCCCCACCTAACAAATATCCACATATGGGAAGTTATGTGGGGGTGGGCCCCACAAATAACTTTCCTTGGAAGGGATTAACTTCTAATGACATAAAATTTTCTCAACAATATTATTTAACTTCGTAACAAAACCCAAATTTTTTATTTACAACCCTCATAAAACCCAAATGTGTTAACAGTCCCCTTATGCAATTACCGGTGCTGGGAATTCATCGGTGCCCTCAGATTTCAATTCCGAGCACCGGTTCAAATGATATAACATTATGAATGTACGTTTACTGAACGTACCCAAAAAAGGATAAAACATTATTTTCAGTCTCCCTCGACCCACGTCAATCAAGGTTAGGCTCTGCCTAAGTAAAAAACGCCACAAATAACCCATCAATACACTCATATTTTCAATCCTAGTTATTGTTTAGATGTTCTGAATTTTACAGTATAATAATTGTCACTTTATTATTTTTTTGTGACCAAAAACTAACTTTTTTTGGTGGCCCGTGCCGGCCAATGTTAGTATCTTCATAAATAAAGCATGCCGTAACGAGTTCAGTAGTGGTCTCGGTTTTTTAATCCGAGATACTTTTTGTGTGTTATATGCATTTGAAAAATAAAATAAATTATTTTATTATTTTATTTACTATTATGCCATTTTTTAAATTTATCACGGGAGACCCATGCCAACTAAACATAAGTCACGCCTAGGGTAAACATGCCATATTGAGCTCAACTGTGCCCTCATATTTCTGATCCAAGTAATGGTTTAAGAGTTATCACACTTTTCAGTAACACTGCTTACGGGTGTTAATTTATGCTTAACAAAATTTCAAAAAATTATTCTGGGCACACCATGTCTTGGAATCAGGTGCCGTCAGAAACTGTGGACTCGCCAAATTCAAATGAATTTATGAAAAAAATATCCTTGAAATTTCTGGGTCTTTACATCACTACTCTTTTGTATGTGATGACAATAAATTCAATTAATCATTCAAATTTTACATTATTTTTTATTATGATTTAATATTATTAAAATGTTTTCAATTTATACGGTTAATTATCATTCAATTTTATTTAATATGTTTTAATAGTTTTAAAATGTTTGAAATATATATAATTGTTATTTTTATTAAATTTGTAATATATTTTTTCAATTTTTTGTACGTATTCACGATTCGTGTAATTATTCTTAAAAAAAAAATATTTTAGTGGATATTTAAAATGTTTGAATATTTTCCCTATGTATTCACCATCATTATAATATAAATTAATTTTTAATGTTTTTTATAATTTATATAATTAATAATGAATATACATATTTGTAATATTTTTGGATTCAAGTAATTTTTAGTTATTCAATTTCAGACATTTTTTCAAATCATGCATTAATGATTGTATATTAATTGATAAGGTTAATTATTTTTTCTTTTTTAATATTTAATTCAATTTTAATATATAATCATTCAAATTATTCTTATATTATTTCAAATTGTTTTTATGAGCTCTAAAATTAATTCTTCTCATAAAACAAACTCACGCACATAGACACACGCACACAGACATAGATATATATATATATATATATATATATATATTCGAGATATTATATTATTTCTGATAAATATTTATTTTCTCTTCCGTAATTTTAGTGCGGATAAAGATAGGTTTTCTCAGGTCATAATTTAGCATTGATAAAACCTATCATTTTAGAGGGTGTTTATATCATACTAATAAAACCCATATTTATCAGCACGTTTTCTTATGAATTGATAAACCCTTCTTGGTAATATATGTTCAACACTAAGGGAACATGTTTTTATCACCATTCAAATCTACAATGTATGTCAACCTCTTTTTTCACTCCCCCATGATTTTCATCATGTAATCAAACATCTCAATACCGAATGTTTGTGAGTTAATCTCATGAAACTGCTTGTAATTGTTTTTAATTATTCATTGAAAACAAAATTGGTCTTAGTGAGAGGTTCATGTTTTTGAAATTACATATTCCATGATTCATACGTGGGTTATAAAGGTAATTTCTTATGAAACCATTTTTAAATATGATTTACCCTTCCACTGGTATTATTTAATGTTCCCATAATATATGATGGATGATTCACATTCATAGTATAATAAGGACAAATCAATAACATCCAAATCTACCAACCTATATAAATAATTAAAAATGAATACATTAAACATCAATTAAGAATTTATAATTCATTTTAATTTAATGTAATGGGATATTAAAAATTTTAATTCCATACTAAATTATTTAAATCAAAAAATAATTTTAATATTATTACTCAACACATGTAACATAAAAAATCATTATTGAGCCTCCTTAAGGATCAATATAAATTGTTCAATATATCAATTCTTCACCCATAAATGGTGGTTCAGATATGGGGAAACACAATCCCATTTTCTATGGCTCTTAATATCTTGTGTTTTTTCTAATTTAATTTCTATGGAAGCTAATGAAAAAAAATCATCTTCAGAATATTTATAGAAGAAATCAACCTATTTTCCAAATCATCATTTTCTATGATATATTTATTTTTCTCAATGGAAACTATTTATGAAAGTATTTCTATAGTCAAAATTATCCATATAAATGAGAAATTATCCACACAATCACATAGTTATTCGAAAACATGAATTTACATTACCTCGTGTGAGACTACTTATAGATAGGATGATAATTGAAAAAACATGGGTATTCAAATAGTTTATAAACATAATAAATATATTTTGACCCCTGTTATATTTGGAAAAACTAAATGAGTGCATCACATGATCATCATAGACTAATTCGACAAGTAAAATCATTGATGGAATTTTAAGAGGGTCTCTAATGTTGGTAGGAAGAACTTATAAATGATGTAGCTCAATTTATTCCCATTAATAATATAAATTTATTTAAGATAACTAACCTTGTGATTATCCCAATTCAATATCATGATAACTTGTTATAGTGGGGTCTAAACGATGGGGAAAAAGTTTATTTGTTTACTTGGTATAATCTATGCATCCCTAAACCTTGTGGTCATATGGTATATCAATATATGAACATGATAAACATTTATCTTTTATAAAATCAAGGATGAAACATGATTCATAAACCTGGTTACCTATCAATAGAGATCATTAAATTCTAATATTACACCTATATGGGAATTTCTTTGTATCCCATAGCCCTGTCCCTGGATTTTTTGGATATTCTTTAGGGTATTACGTGTTATTTTTCTAAAGGGACTCTTTGGGGTGCTAGATACTAATCCAAAGTCAATATAATGAGGGTCCCGTGGATTTTTTATAAATATGTGATGATGAAAAAATCCATGGAGGTTTCTGATTGGGAATATTCCAGTGTTTTCTCCCATTTTAATGATTATAATAATGAATAGTGTTATGATTAAATGAATGGGATTAGAGTGTTATTCTGACTATTCCATGCTCATAAAATAATGATTTGGACAAACTATGTTCTATTAATTAAATTTAATGGTTCTATGTGGTTAATTATAGGTATATGTTTCCCAAAAGAATATAGATAATATAAAATGATGATTTCTGGAAATTCCAATGTCACATGGTTTCCCCTCCCATGTTCTGATCATTTTAATTTATAGATTTCATGGTAATACTTCATTTAATGTGGTTCCTTATTTAATGGAAAATTAAAGAGTATAATTTGATACCCAAGTACATTTTTGAATTAAAAACTCCAATACATTAAATTTTCTACAACATGGGGCCAAGAACATTTGAGATACATATAACCCAAATGCAGATTGGATTATGGAGATGGTTATTGGTTTTGTATCTCTATTCTCTATGTGTAATTCTTCAATACCAACAGATATAGTATACTCTCTCTATACCATATAATTAATTATAGGGATGAAAATATATAACATATATTTTACCTAGATTTCAAAACTTGACACCTTTTCTATCAATAATGTTGTAAAATAAGAGGATATTGGGAAGAGTAATTAGATTCGGCATAATAACCCCCTTTCATCATCAAGATTTTGTAAGTGGATCCCACAGTATTAAATTTGTTTCAAATTAATTTTTCTATATCTATATTTTTAAGAGAATTTATTTGATTGTGACATAAGATAAATGTTTAACTATGATTCAATATCACTAATTTTAATATTTCTATCCATTATTTTGATGATCCAATAGTTGAAAAAGCTCGTCCATTATTCACTAGACTGATGTTCTCCCTTGAGAGTGGATGGAAATATGTAATCTTGGAATAATATTTTATTGTCTTTATTAATGGTATTAATGAATCACGATGTGGACTCAAGAACTTAAACATAATCATTATGAGGGTTTAATACATTTTCAACACAACAATAAATTAGATATATACCAATACACCTATACAAAAAGTTAGGGAGGAACTATTAGTATATGTACCATAAAATTACCGCATACCAATGGTTTGGCCAAAAACATGGGTATGAAAAATATCATATGACCTTATACAATTGGTTTTTAAAGAAAACGGTTGGTATAGGCCATATCTATACAAATGGTTTTATACCAACAGTTTTAATGTATTCAATTAAAAGATATTATACCAACTATTATTTCTAAAACATTTTTTATTTTTTTGGCTATAGCATTTGTTTCAAAAAACCCATCATTATCTCTTACTTTTAATGAACATATAATTTTGGTTTCTCTAAAACCATTGTTAAATGTCCCAAAATAAATATATATATATAATCATTTTGGGAAACCATTGGTATAGGTCAATACCAGTAGTTTCCTAAATAAATGGTATAGGTATTCATATTTTTAATGAATTATTTTATCAAATAACATTGAATACATATAGTATTGAATATAAATTTACACATACATATATATCATATTATGTTTCCGAAAAAATTATATATTTATGGATAGTTGTCTGAAATATAAATATGAGTATATGTGATCAAATCCCGAAATGGATTTTTCCATAAACCCATATCAACAGATTTGAAAACATTTGGTATAGCTATGTCATATTACATATAAAAAATATTTGCAAACTATTTTTAAAGCACAAATATATCAACGGTTTCCCAATAACATTTTAATATTTCCATACTAATGAAATTCTAGAAAACTATCCCACATACCATTGGTATAACATATACCACTGTTTTTATTTCTTATACCAATAGTTCCAAATAAAATTAGCAGGTTGTATACAATATTTCATAATGATATTTTCCTTTTCATTACCATTTATAAAATAAATGGTAATAGGGTTTCTTATTTAACTACCATTTTTATTCCCTCTAGAGAGCCTCATGTTTGGTTGGAGTTCATCCCTCCATGATTGAAATCACATAATATTTTTTTATCTATCTTTCTCAATTAAAATGTAATTTTTCTAAAAACTGTTCATTAATTTGAAATTAAATTTTAACATAAAAGTTCAACATAAAAAATAATCACTAGTACATCGTAAATGAATGGGTCCAAAAGATGTTTATTTGTATAAATAATTCTAATTAGGGTATTATCGTCCCTAAAATTACTTTACCCCATAGGAAGGGGTATTTATATTTTCACTTATAGTAGTTCTTTCCCATTTCTAATCCTAATAATGATTCATTCCACTTTCATCCCACCCTCATCTCTAATTATTAATTTTTCTTTTTCTTTTAATTATTTTTCTCTTGTCACCACTAAATTAATTTTCATCAATATTTTATTTTTATGTCATCCTTTTACCTTTTTTCAATTATGATAATTGATTCATCCCATTGAGACAACCCCAATATTTCATTGTTATAAACAAATAATTCCATGAGTATCATTAAATGTAAGGTTTTCAAGGCTAGGTGATTGGGAACTATTATCATTTTAATCATCTGAAAATAGATCATCATCATCTCTTATGTATCCTGTCATTAAAGCACCACCATGAATCCCATGTACCATGTGATGAAATGTAAGAACATCAATTCCTCCCAATTTTTTTACCCCCTTTTAGAGAAGCAATGGAAACCAGCCGTGACCTCTTATTTTATTCATGGATAAATATATAATTATATTATTTGTAACAATAATTATAGCATACCTTCCCTTTTTAATGATTTCCAACACTATAAAACAATCTCAATACATATCATTTATCATTTATTATCATAAAAAATAATTTTATTTATCATTCATAATTCGTTATGAATAACCATCCATGGTTAAAAGTTCATACTATCTATGTATTTATTTATTTTATTATATATTAATATTATTGAATAATATATGATTAATGTAAATAAAAAATGGATGGATGAAAATCATAAGAATGTAGAGTATGATGATGGGGTTCATCAAATATTAATAAAATTATGCATATAACCCTTCTAAAATACTTTTTCTGTGTTTACACTATAATAATTAATGTCTAATTATTCTACAAGAGTTGTAAGAACAAATGATATATCACGAAATACATAAATTTTATAAATGTTAGTGTAAACATAAGTAATAACTGAATATAGATAGTGACATGTATGAAAATTTTTTATAGATAATATAATATGATTATATGTTTGATATATTATGATACATGTATTGAAGATGTTATTATAGGTGTTATTATGGAAAATATCATATTTATGAATACAAAATTAAAATTGATGATTAACGTCATGATCACCAAAAACATATTTAGATGCTAAAGAGTTTTGTAAAGACCAAAGTGTATAATGGTTGTACTAAATATATATAATTTTAAACAATTATATTTCAATATAGAGTAAAAGGTGGAAAATTATGGATTGATACCCACATTACTGAACCATAATCCACTAGTAAATGATACATCTAAAAATATAATATGCTTCCTCAGTAATCATATTTCACTTAATAAATTATATATTCAATGGTTATGATCTATTAATGAATACATGGCATTCTAAATGTTTTTTTACTATTTTAAAAAATTATTTAATCACTCAAAAAATTACCAATTTAATGCCTATATTGATGGAATAATGATGAATATTTTCATTTAACTGTTTCGTGCTACTAAAAAATAAATCCAATATTTAGGTACATATACAATTGTGAGGATACTTCATGAAAATTGACCTAGAATATAGATAATATATATATATATATATATATATTATTTTTTCACATAGTAGACTCTATTTTGTAAAATAACATTAATCACAAGAATCCTTAATTTTTAAATGAGTCATGAAACCTTCATATTATGTTATCTACTGATAGATTTAATACTTTTAGTTTTAAAAGTTGTATTACAAATATATGGAAAGTGATGTAGAAAAATTGTAGCATTCCTCCATGGTTAATAATGAAGAGAAAATACAATATGATGTATCTTCATATAAAAATAAAATGATTGGATATTGATATTATTATTTATTTGGGTCCATTGACTAAAGATTTTAAATTAAAGAGGGAATTAGTTGTTATGTTTTATCATTCATACATTAATGAATAATTAATTTTTAAATCTATTTTCTATTAGATGAGAAATTATTTTCTTCTTATCATAATTTTTTTCTGATATAATGTTATATGAAATCATGTTTATCCTATTAGAGAACATTGTACACACTTAGTTAGTTTAAATAATTCATTAAATTATTTGTTTCTAGGATATCATATCTTTATACCCCAAATAAGTAAATATTGATATTAGATGATGCCATTCGATGGGTGTTTTGAAGAATGTTGAACCCTTTACCCAATAATAGGTGATATATTTTTTTGAATATCAAATATATTAATATGTTTCTTGAAAATGTAAAAAACTAATGGAAATGATTTTGTATATTACATTTTAAATTATTATAACGATATTTTAGTTTATCAACAAACTAAAATCCTCAATGTGGTAATTTTGTTGATAATTAATATTTTATTTTATATATGTATTGAGACATATTAATTCATATTTTTTCAGTAATAAAATTATTGTCAAATATAACATTTATTTATAATAGGTAATTGATTTTTTAGAAATGAATTCTCAACAAACATTGTGTTTTGATGTATGTAGACATCATAAAGGGGTGACATTATACATCTTATTTAGTAAATTTTCGCATCATTGTATTTAAGTTTTACAACTATTTCACTTATAATTCATTCTCGATACTAAAGTATTAAATTTAAATAATGATCAGTATGAAATAATTCCATCGATAATTGTTTTTATTTAACAATTTTATTCTATATTATGATAAAACAATTATTTAGAAAAAAATTATAAACAATTTCTACAAAAAGGATGATGCACTAATGTAATATTTTTCTAATCCAAAAGGTATATCATCTTTAATTGACATGATTATTTTTAGTAGTGTGTTATTTAAATTTATATTGGGTCATTGTATTATGTCACTTGAAAAAAATATCATAATAAAGGAACATTACATATTCAAAATTGGTGAAACACAATCAATTTATTTTTGTACTTCTGAAAAATGGACCATTTGTCATTTTAGGAATCTAGGAATAATATATACATTAATCATATATTTGGTGTGATTAGTGAAACATAAAATGTATTTTTTCTATTAAAAATATGTATTTATGTAAAACTTATATGTCAATCCTAGAAAAAGAAACAATCATTCTTATATTGTATTAATACATTATCAAAATTATGTATAAATAATTTTTTCCATTTAGGTAATGTTCAGACATCAATCAAATGCATGATGGGATCAATATGAAATAAATTATGTTATTTTGGTTTATAAATTAATTTTTTAAACAATTTATCACTCACTAAAAAACTATAAAACACAGTAATATTATTAATATTTTTTGGGACAATGATCATTAAATCATTCATGACGTTGTTTAAATAAATTTAACATCAATATAATGTGAATTCTCACCCATTTGACATGAATTTACATATATACAAAAAATGAGGAGGTCATTAAAGTAATTGATAACTCAAAATCATTGATAACAATATTTATCATCATGTAATTTTTTAATGAAATTACGAGGTTCAAATATAACCACTAATATACCAATGGAAATCCAACTAACACCTAACGAAGGTGGGCCTATTAAAAATAAAATAATAAACATTCACCTAGAGAACAATAACAGTTATTCATATTTAATAATTTCTTATTTTGAATCAAAAGTAATGTTTTGTTATATTACCCAAAATTATTAACTTACTTAAAAAATGTTGTAAATGAAAAAAGGTTTTTGTATGGTGAATTTTTTTTAATAATCAATAAAATGATGATTGTTTATAATAAATTTCAATATCATACCATGAATCATTAATTAATCTATATATAAATAAATTTATATTAATTATTAATTATTTTCATTTAATGTAACGTCACATAATTTTTTGGCACTTCTCTTTCCCTGATAAAAATACCTCAAAGCATCCGGGGATTTGTAACATCGAGAATTTCTCAACCATCATTAAATTTTATGTTTTAAAATGAAATGTATCAATTTTAAGTAAGAGGAGGAATCTATTTTCATAATATATTCTAAATCATACAGAAATGATTATTTAAATTCATGTATTAATCAAATTAAATGTAGAACCATTTTTATCAAAATATTATATTATCAGAGAATCCCAAGATGAATGGATGGAAAATTTATTTTTATATAAATGAAATGGATTGAGAAAATAACGCATCAGTGAATAATATAATAATTCCTAGGGGTTGTAAAGTGGTCATCCGAGGAAATCACCATGAACAAAAGTCATAAATTCATGAAGAACAAAGACTAAATTGGTATAGTAGATAAGAGACTCATCTCCCCTTCTAACATGAGAAAGATAATTACAAGAAAAATTGGTTTCTCTCGAGACATGATAAGAAATCATCATTTTCAGATTATATGTTTGGTTGAAACTAAAAATGAAGAAAAAATTACATGGGGGATCAAAATTACCAGGGAGAAAAGGAACCAACACTTCAAAGTCCATCTTAACCTTTTAAATCTGCAAATCGTTATTCTTGCATAACATTAGGCCCATGTGCAACGAATTCACCTCTGAGATCATGGAATTCTTATATCATGAAAAGTGATGAATGAAATAAGGATTGATCCCTTTGTGTCTATATGCATTTCAACCCCTACCATCACCCAATTCAAAAAAATGTCAATCTATGTTCAAATTTGAACCAAAAGAATGTTGAATACATCTAACTGAACAAATCTATGACTTCGTTTCAAAAAATGGGCATGATTTGATAATTATCATGTGAATGTGGCCACTAACCTCCTTTAAATTGGGAACCCACATCTGAAATAAACACCTTTAATCACACCTATAGGATGTAGATCGAGTAGAACATACCCAAACATTCATAATTCCTTGCTTCCAAGTGCATAAAAATAATGGAAGTCAACATGATATAGAAACTTTTCAACTCCATTTCATTATGCGTCAAGAATATACCAATCATTCCTAAATTCCCCCCATTATTAGGAACATTAAATTGTTTTATATAGAGGCTTTTTTTCAGCCAATATTTTTCCAAATAAACCATAACCCAATTCGTATCTTTTACAAATCATAAAAAAAAGTCTTCAATCTCGAAATTTCATTATATATATATCAATCCCAAAAGAAAAAAAATGTTTATAATTTAAAAAAAAACAAAAAGTTAGATTTACAGCCTCAAGTAAACAGATAATGGAATATCTAAATCCCAACATACATTTTAATGATATTTAATATATCTCCCTACATTTTACCTTCCTCCAATATTATCAAGATGTTGTTAATATTCTCTTACTTCTATATATCCCCACATATACCATGGAAATAATTAAAAAAATCATCACATTTTCTATCCTCTCCAGGAAGAAGAACCCCAACCCTTTTAATATTTTCACTTTCGTGAACATTCACAATAATAATTTTATATAGAATCCACAAATCTTGTGTTATGTCGGAAATTCCTTCTTGTACGAATGATAAAAAAAGGGTGTATATATAAGATATTTCTTTGAATCATTACCAAGTAGGTTACGAATAATATCATCATCATACATGATGTAATTTTTGAAGTAGCTCTAACCATGTATTTGAGCCCATACAAGATCACATTCTATTTTGATCATAAATAAATTTCCTCATGTTTTTATGATGGAAAAGAAATTTTTTTATAGATTCGTGAATTATTTTTTCCAGTAAATCATCCCTGAGATAATTTAATTTTGGTAAGCTAAAAATAAACTTATATCACCCTCGTCTATCACATCATCATTTGGGATGCATAAAAGTATCTAACTGATATTTGAATATATTATAATGGGCATAATTATCATAATAATTCATAAATTTATGAACTCATATTCACCATAATAATGATTATAAACTTCAAAAAAACATTTTTTGAAAAACCACGAAGAAGGTTTGATCTTTTAATGCACTATGAATTCAACTCAAAACATTAAAATTAATATAAAATATTATTTAGGAAACCATAAAATTCCTTAATTTAAAATATGGATTCTAGTATAATAATAACATGTTTCAAAATAATATTCATATAGATCTCTTTTTATGCAACTGAAGCACGATATTCCAACAATCGGTCATCAACCTAGGTACAATATCATGATTATGGAATATTTTTTGATGAATTTATGACATGAATAGATTGAGATATTATATGAAAAATAATTATTTAGTCTTATCTCAAACTATATTCAACTCTAGATAAGAATATTTGTTGACTTTTAAATATATGATCATATTGGGATGTTAAATTTGTGGGATTATTTAGTCTCAACATTTAAAATGTAACTGAATTTTTTAAGGATCTAAAATTACATTAAAGTATCCCATTGATATAGATGTAATCACATACAATTATTTCCCTTGATTGGTGAAAGAGAAAAGATAATTTTATTATAATGGAAAACTTGTAATTAATTATATGGGAATAAAAAAATACAGACTATGTGTTGTTGATTGTATTTTGAGGAACTCTTCAAGTGGAAAATAAAGGGATATTGGAAACTCCTACAACATAATAATCATTTCATATTTATTTTATGTATTGATGGGAATAATCTACCCTTACATGTTATATTTTCATTCTCTTCCAAAGTTATCATCCCTATCTCCAGCTAAGAGGTGTACAATTAAGGATTCAAGATTGTAGATTATGAAAATAGGCCGTCATATATGATTTTTTCATGAATATGTGTCATTAGATATTTCTATTTGTCGGTGTGGGTAATGGTCCATATGCTTTATTATTTTTATTAATGTCCATCATGACTCATGAACTATGATGTATTTCATAAACCATGATGATAGTGTTTACATTGAATATGGATACATGGGATATGATATGAAGGATGTGTTATTAATTAATACATCAAGAATGGTTCCTAATATGATGTATCATTTCATATGAAATGATTTAAATTTTTATTAAATTTCAAATTCAGAATAATCCCTATGATTTATGAACATTTCTATGTTAATATATGATTTATTTTTTTTCCATGACATTTATGTATTGTAGAATTTGTGAATGATGCATCAAACCTGACGAAACCGTTATGGTTATTCACCCACCAGATGCTTCCACTTCATCTAAAATCATTATAAAACCCATAAAAACAAAACAATAGCATCCAACTATTATGAGATTCTCTAAGACAAATAACTTTATACCAAATAATCACCAAATAAAACAACAATGAGTATTATGTTGTGTATTGGTCATTATTTGATAAGTCATCTATATCAGAGCCCCGATTTCATACCATCCATCACTCCCAATTGATTATAATTATGTAAAAATGGGAGAGAATAATTAAATGAAAGGGTACCATGTGGTAATGTATTCGACCATATCTATGAAGATGGATTCTTGATAATTCAACTGGAATATTGTCCCAAGAATATTTTATCATGCTACCAACTCCCTAAAAGAGATGATTTAACCATGGCTTTCAACTTATCGATTAGCATACCAATATGCATCTCTTGTAGAACTAATTTGTGAGGGGAATGTTAATGAATTTTGCGAGAGTGGTGGTATAAAACCTCCATAAATTTTGAAGATGAGGATGATGATGAATTTGGATATGTTATTGAATCAAATGGTGATAGAGATTTCAATGACTAGAAATGATGAAAAAATAAATTGAAAGGGAGAAAAAATCGAGCGTCTCTCTTACTAAATCTGGAAATTACATGTAATGATTTCATCAAACAGATGATCCTAGAATATTAGAGCTACTATATAAATTAATAAACATCAACAATGAAACTATATATATGTTAATAAATTTTTTTAGAGAAACTATAAACTTTAATAAACATATTTATAATATATTAGTAAAATTTTTAGGAGGAACCATTTTCAATAACAATCAAAAATATTTATATATCATAATCATCTGAGAAGTAGTATAATAGAATAATGAATGATGGAGAACCTCAAATAGATTTATTAAATTAGTAGAAAATCTATATACATTAATATTAAACAAGATTCAATACTCTATCGATGAAAATACTCAATATATTAATATATAAAATAATGTATGATTAAAATTATGAGAAAAAACTGTATATGTTATAAGATAAAATGCATACATTTACATATGGTAGAATTTTACACAGTAGATTTATTATAATTACATGTATGCCCCAGTGAAATCAAACAAAACACTAATGGAGATAGATATTCATGGGAAATCATACAAAACTGAATTCCCCACTCTCTGTTGAATTTAACAATATATAGAATGTGGTATACAATTAAAATCACACCAAAACAATAATTCCATGAAAAAACACAAGTGGTTTATTTCTTAACAATATAACCTCTAGAAATTTCATTACCCACTCTGTTTATCAAAGAATGTGTAGAATTTATATCAGGATGTTTATACATGCTCTATCTAACAAATGATACAACACTTTTCTAATAATCATGGTGTACGTCCTCACTCAACTATAATATGTAAGATTTTTTATTCCTTAGGACTCACCATTTCACATTCATATGGTACGTCTCACCTCAACCAACAAACTACCGGGAAAAAATTGTCCAGTTTAGTGGAAGAAAACCATAAAAATTTTAGAATACATCATGCTTCATACTCATCGACAACTCCAATCAATCCAATAATGTTAAGATAAAACCAAAGCGCATCACAATTATCATGTTATATTAGTAACATTCTCAAAAAACATACACAATAAATTCGTTATAGGTCCCGTAAATCACATATTGTAGTGTAAACAATTGAAACATTAAATTATAGTTCATGAATTCCCCTAGTGAAACAAGAAATCACTACTTGAAAATTCCCTAAACAATATACACCTTTTATGAATGCTAAAACCTTGATTTACATTGAATATTATTTTCAATTACATTAATGTCTGGATAATCTATATGAAAATGAAATTCATTGTCAGAATAATATATTATGTACCCATTAAACCATCTGAAATAATTTCTACATCAAGGTGTCCGTCACCAAATTCATGAAGACAAATTCCATCACCATGGTTCACAACCTCACTATAGTTAATTTCGTTACTTGAACAATCATCATTTAAATGATATGTAAAAAAATATGAAATGGTAAGAATTCAACAGATCAACCTAATCAAGTAGATGAATCAAAAATTAGACAACCATGGAATCCTGATGCACTAAAATATAGAGATCAATAATCAATAAACAAAAATGATAAGAGCATCAGTCACACATTATGATTAATCAATGAAAATCACACAATTATCTTTAAATGAGATTAAAATAATCCATAAATGTGATGATGTTTGCACAAACAATTATGAAGATTACCAGGACCCTAGTTGACATGAGATCATACATGATACAAAACAAGTAGCATAATCATTCTCAAAAATGATGTTTAAGAAAATCCTCATAAAAATCCCAAAATAATCTCATCATTTTATCGAGATCATGGTGCGGACATCCCAATACAATTTAAATTAAACATTCATAGATTATTATCACATAAATATCATTAACATAAATAGAAAATCATATTTCTAATTAAGATTAATTGTGAAATAGTGAATATTGTTGTTAAATGTTTTGGCAACTAAAACACTATTGTAATGAAAAGAAATGATAATATAAGCGAAATTCCACTGCCTTCCTTGAGAAAGGTGTTAGTTAGAGAAGATTCCATTAAGCGAGTACCAAAAACCCAAAGATACAATGTCCACTTCATTCCTTCAAAAAGAAATGACTAGATTCGCATTACGTCAAAAAATATAACGGGATATTTTTTATGAAGTTTCATCCACATCACTCGTGAATGATGACCCAAAAACTAGATTTGTGAAGGTGAGATTAGGGCTCGAAGATGGATATCCTCGTTGATTCCATGTGGCATCACGACTTCATTGCTGTCAATAAAATAATGTTAGGAATCATAGGGGTGTGGACATGTCATAGGAGGGGAGGGGAAATTTATTGTGATTAGGGGGATTCAGTGGGAGTAGATGGAGAATGATTGGAGGTAGAGGGGGCGAGGCACATGTAATGGAATAGGAAAAGGGGACAATGAAGAGGATGAGGCAGAGGTGAAAGGGGTATGGTATTGGCGTATGAAGAGGCAACAACGATGAGGATGAGGTTGTGATGCGGAATGGGAGGCAGTGAAAGGGAGACGGAGACTAGGATGTGGGGTAGTGGAGGAATATGTGCTACACACGAGGATATGGGTATAATATTGGAGGATAGGTGGAGATGTAGGTAGAGATAAGGGAGGACAACGATTAAACATGATTTCCATGGAGGTGGATTATGCAGATAGTACATATAGGAGGACACAGCATCCAAATGAATGTGGAATCGTGGAAGGATGAATTACAAGATTTAGTATGGATAATGGATTTACTGATGGATATAATCTAGGGATATAATTGGGATATGTATTTATTATTTTGAAGGAAGATGTCTCAAATAATTATAAAACAAGAACCAATATGGAACATAGATATTTAGTTGAATTCAAATATGAAGGCCCCAAAAGAATCCACCACACAACCTATGCCTTCAAGCCTCAATGACCATAAATATGAGTAACATGGGGTGATGATGTATGATTTTTTTATTAATAATTAAATTATATAAGAAACAATGGTGTTGTTTTGGTAATCATTTAGTATACATATGTGAATAAACTAGATCTGTTTATGAATGCCTTTGAAGGGATTGAATCTATTATAGCGTGATGTGTCATCTCATTCTATAAAATTAGAAGGTTATAATCATGAAACACCAAATTCAAATGCCACAACCATGGATCCCATTAGAATATAAAAAAACATATAGAAGAACAAGAAGGATAATATGACAATTGAAAATCATATGGTTATATCATGATATCTAAAGATCCAATCATAATGAGGCGAAGATATAAATTCCATAGTGCAACCACGCTAATTATCATGACAGTTGGACGAAATGTATGAAAATGAAATGTTAATGGTAAATGATAGATATATTATTATTTTAAAATATGGGATACACCTTTCATAACACAATAGAATCCACTAATAAACAGTGTAAACTATTGAATTCATCCTTTCTGAATGTTATAAACTAATATTACTGTCAAAATAGATATCTTATTAGTGGGTCCAATGCATATGGAAGGATGAGACAACAATAATCTGGATAAAAGGAAAAATTAAAATATTTTACTAATGTAATAGGATATTATATGTGTAAAGACTCGTAAAATTCAAGGGAAATTTTTTCTTAATTTTCTTTAGAATTTTACAAGAGCGCGGTTTCAGACGGCACCTGATTCCGAGGCCCGGAGTGCCCAGAATCAATTTCCGAAGTTTGGCTTGGGTACGTTCAGTGAACGAACGAGCGGGAATTCCTAACTTTTGATCCGGTGCTCGGAATTGAAATCCGAGGGCACCGATGAACTTGCATCGCCGATATTCGCTTAAAGAGACCTTTTCGGGAGTTGCGTTTGTTGCGGGTTGAAAGTTAATTTTGGGGTGTTTAGTTTGAGTTAAATAAAATTTGTGTAGAACAAATTTTATTATAACTTGATAAAACCTACCAAAGGAGGTTGGAAGTGGGACCCACACCCACTTAACCTCCCTTGGGAGGATTAAGTGTGGTGGGGCCCACACGAACCCCTAATCCTTTCAAATTCTCCCAACTCCCTTAACGCCTCATTTATTGACTTGAGTTACTTATTTAATTATGGGAGTTAATCCTTTTTGAATTTCAAACTTTTGAAATTCTTTTGTGTTATGTAATAATAAAATAAGTTGTTGTCTTATTTAATTTTGGGTTATTTGTTTTTCTTCTTGAGAGGTGGAGAGCTCTTCTTCTTCTTCAACTCTGACGAAGAACTCGAAGAACGTTCATCTTGACGAAGAACGCTCAAGCTCCGACGAAGAACGCCGCACCTCCATTCTTCATTTACCGTGTCAACGAAAGGGGACGCCACTTCTTCCTCGGACAACCTTCGTCGACGTACAAGTTTCGCCAACGACGTGTCTCTTCGAACACATCCCTTCGTCATCGGATTTGACGGACGGCTACCGCGACGCCCGACCTCCGCGACGTCGTCTTCCGCGGAACGTTCACAATATTCGAACCTTATACCCGAGGTAGGGGTTGTTGATTTCTTTTTGGTTTCCTTGTTTTTATTCTTGATCGTGAATAGCAAGTCTAACGTGTGGCTTGAATTATTTAAGTTGCCTTATTATTTTAACGTGAGGGGGCCGGACCGCACGAACACGGCCGAACCCCCCTCCATTGTTCTTGTTTATTCTTGCGGGTGGAAGTAAGTGGCGTGGTGCTGTCGCACCACGCAGATGATCGTGCAAATATTTTACGCGGTGCCGTCGCGCCACGCCGAGGTAGAATCTTCAAGAACGCGACGCCGTCGCGCCGCGTTGAAAGGAATCAAGGCACGGCGAAAGGGGCGCGGTGCCGTCGCACAGCGCCGGACGACGAACACCGCGGCCGGTTCCGGGCCGCGGCGGGACGAGGAGACCATGGCCGGTTCCGGGACACGGCGGAAGAGAAGACCGGCGGCCGGGCCGCCAGTGTCGGAAGCCGAAGGGGGGACCGGAATTTCCGGTCCCGTTGGAGAAAACCGGCCGGCCAGCTGGCCGGCCGGAAGGCATTAAACCGGGGGAATAATTCCCCCGGCCAACACACAAAACCCCCCTCATTATGAGGGGGCGGTTCTTTGAAGAGAGGGGGGGGGGGGCAGCCGGCCCCCCGGTTTGTTTCCAGCCGGCCCCCACGTGCGGGGGCCGTTTGTTGCAAAGGCGCGGCATAAAGGCCGCGCCGCTTCCCAAATCGGCGGGGGCTTGCCCCCCGCGTGCCGACCGCGTGCGGCCCCTCGCAGCGCCGGGCCGTCGCGGCCCGCCGCGCCGCCGCGCCTCCAGGCCGCCGCGCCGCCGCCGGCCGCCGCGCCGCCGCCGGCCGCCGCGCCGCCCCAGGGGGGGTCGGGCCGGGTCGGCCCGGACCCGGACCCCCCGTTTCGAACCAGAATCGGTTTTTGGGCCATATCTTGAGCCCCGGACCTCCGAATGACGAACCGTCTGCGGCAACGCGATCCTTGGATCGAGACGGTCGTTTCGGTATATCGCACTCAAGGTTTCGGTTTACTTTGAGTTCGTCCAGGTTGGTTCGTTCACGAAACCAACCGGGCCTTCGGAGCGGAAACGCTCATATCTTGAGCTACGGACGTCCGATTGACGTGTCGTCAGCTGTGTTGTGTTCCTCATAGTGAGACGAATCTTTTGACATACTCCGCCCGAGGTTTGGACGCAGGTGGAGTACGGTCGGGTTGGTTTTGCCTTAAAAACCAACCGGGCCCCGGAGACGAAAATTCCAATAACTCTCAGACCGGGCGTCCGATCGACGCGCCGTCTGTTGCGTTGAGTTCCTGTTGTCGATACGGAACTTTTGGATACATCAACTCTGGTCTTCGTGACAGTTGATGTATCAGCCACTCGGCTCGTGGAGCGGACCCTCCGAACGAGCCTGCTGTGTGCGGGAACCCTAGTGCTGGCTGCGACTGTTCTACTGCAACGACTACTACTGCTACTGTGACTGCGACGACGACAGTACAGAGATCCTGTGTGGATTCGACGACGACAACTTCAGCACTCAGCGATCCTACGTGGATCAGTGCTACAGGTCCTGTGTGGGCCCGATCCTGTGTGGGTCATTGCGCTCAGCGGTTCTGTGTGAGCCAGCGCCTACAGGTCCTGTGTGGGCCCGATCCTGTGTGGGTCATTGCGGGGGTTAGTTACCTATCGATCCTTCGTGGGTCCGATGACTTAGATGGATCAGTGATCATCTTTATCGTCCTTGAAGATGTATACCTGTGTGAGCTGAATCCTATTGCTTTCCTGTGTGGATTGTGTTGAGCAATCCTGTGTGGATTACGTTTTGCTTTCCTGTGTGGAATACGTTTACTATCCTGTGTGGACTGAGTTGTACTTGGGCTCGGAGGTTGAAGCGTATTTGAATTGATGAATTAGGTATATGTATGGGCATATACCTAAGCAGTGTCAGTTGTTACTTCGTGATTGTACTTTTCTTCGTGGTTTATCCTTTGTGGATTTGAGAGACCTTCAGGGGTCTCGGGGTCCCTACTGAGTAGCTTATACTCACCCCTGCACGGGCTTTTCCCGCACTACGTTGTGTTGGTTGCAGACGACGGACAGCGTTGACCTTAGCTGAGGCTTGCACAGCGGGACGGTACCCGGAGGTGGACCACTGGGCGGGACGAGCTCGGAGCAGACGGCGGGACCCGTAGAGCAGAGGAGCTATCTGTACCCACCTTTCAGGTGGGATTTCCTGTGGACAGCTCGGAGTAGCGGCTTTTACTTTTCAGTTGCTGTTTTCCCTTTCGAGTTGTACTTTACATTCAGTTTGGGTTTGTATACTGGCCCATTTACTTTTCCGCACTTTCAGTAGTACTCTTCTTTTGTTTAGTGTTTACTTTCCGCTTGCTTACTCTGTGGTGTTTGTATTACTTTTTAAAGGCAATGCCTTCCCTTTTTACTGGGATTTACGCCTTGGTGCTAGTCGCCAGCCCCTGGCCTATGGAATGCGGGCTTGGGGTAGTCACGGCACGGACCCCGAGGGCGGGTCGTGACAAATTGGTATCATAGGAGTTCGGTTCTACCGCGAACTCTGATCCTTTCTATGTGAAGCAATAATGTTTAGCGTATTGAGTGTGGTTATCAGTCCAGGGAGTCCAGTGTTGGTGCGGCGGCCGACGTATCCGTACACCAGGACCCTGACTTCTGATTTCCGACTTAATGCACAAAAACATTGATTGTGTGTGTGTTTCAAAGTTTTCATTGTGATTACTTATATCAGCTCACCAGGTATACTGTTCTAACCGTGGCCCACCTGTTTCCTTTTCAGGATGGCCCCACGACGGCAGCCAGCTAGGGTTCCGAGAGTCGAGCGAGACGACAGCCCACCGAGCGACGAGGCCTCGGTGCAGGGCCCTTTTCCAGTAGTGGCACCGGCGGTAGCTTTACCCGCTGATCCCCCGATGCTTCCAGCAGCAGCCGCTGACGATGCACTTCACCTCAACGCACTGCATGAGATTCAGCGCCAGCGACCGCCCAGGTTTCGCGGGGAGACGGATCCCCAGGCAGCAGAGGACTGGCTGGAGGCAGTGGTTCGAGTGTTTAGGCTAGTGAGGACACCAGCAGACCTCATGGTGATCCTCGCTGCGAGCCTACTACACACAGCAGCAGGACGATGGTGGAGCTTGATGCTCCAGGTGCACGATGAGGCATCCCTACTTTGGACGGACTTTGAGAGCCTCCTCCGCTCGGAGTTCTTCCCAGCCACCCTTCGTGCGGTGCGTATCCAGGAGCTTCTACAGCTGCGGCAGGGCAGCATGACGGTCGCACAGTACTCAGCGAGATTTACCGATCTCTCGCGCTACTCGACCGACATGGTACGGAACCCATTCTTCCGGGCCCGGACCTTCGATCAGGGTTTGAGACACGAGATCAGGGCATCGCTGAACTCCCTCAGCATACCGAATCAGACAGGAGTACTGGAGCGGGCCCTTCTGATCGAGAGCTTCCTTGCTGAGTCTACACCAGCACAGCGACCCACCGCAGGGCGGCACGTGGCAGAGTCATCTGCAGCAGGCAGTCGACGGATGACTCAGGGGTCCAGACAGACTAGACCTTCGGGCAGACGACCTCAGGATACTGGCTCAGCAGTGCGGGGCACACAGCGCGGAGCCAGTCTTACGAGAGGCAGACAATGCTACTCGTGCGGCGGGCAGGGCCACATGGCTCGTGACTGCCCGACCCGCCATGCCGAGGAGCAGCAGACGGTTGAGGGACCACTGAGGCAGAGGCAGAGGGTCGACCGTGGCGGTCCGCAGGGAGGAGGTGGACGAGGCAGAGGAGCTGGACGAGCAGCCGGTGGTGGCCGACGCTTTGAGGCTCTACCACCACCACCACCAGGAGGTCCACCCCGACCACAGGGAGCTGGCGGGCAGCGACAGGCACAGCTCCAGGCAGCAGAGGCCTACGACCACGGCACACCCGAGATGATTCGAGGTACTATCTGTGTCTACTCCACCCTTGCTGCAGTTCTTATAGACACAGGAGCGAGTCACTCTTTCATAGCCGCTGCCCTTGTTCGGAGCTCGGAGATTCCGACAGAGCCGTTGGCTCGATCCTTACGGCTAGAGACTCCTACGGGAGCAGACTCGACGATTACGCACTGGTGCCGGCAGTGTGAGCTCACTCTAGGAGGCGAGAGCTTCGGCTGGGATCTTCTTGTAGCAGCGTCGAGGCCTTACGACGTCATCTTGGGCATGGAATGGCTATCTACGGTCCATGCACAGATTGACTGTTTTAGGCGCAAGGTGCGATGTGTACGCACCGACGAAAGCAGGTTCACCTTCACCGGCGAGAAGGTAACCTTTGCAGCACAGGATGGACTTCCGCGGAGGAGAGGACAGCCCATCACTCATCAGTTGGCTAGCCTCATCCTTGGAGCAGTTGACGTGCGGAGTCCTGGTTTTCCTGCAGTGGTGGATCAGTTTGCGGACGTTTTTCCTGACGACGTTCCAGGGCTACCTCCTCGCAGAGAGGTAGACTTTTATATTGACTTGTACCCCGGGACAACCCCGATATC
Organism: Viscum album; assembly: GCA_963277665.1. NCBI lineage: Eukaryota > Viridiplantae > Streptophyta > Magnoliopsida > Santalales > Viscaceae > Viscum > Viscum album. Next base: position 696,978,408 of record OY728152.1, read on the forward strand.
CACTCCAGCATATAGGATGGCCCCCGCCGAGCTTCGAGAGCTACGGGTACAGTTGGAGGACTTGCAGGGTAAGGGATTCATCCGACCCAGTGTTTCACCCTGGGCTTCCCCGATATTGTTCGCCAAGAAGGCGGACGGGAGCTTGCGACTTTGTGTTGACTATCGTCGCCTGATCCAGGTGACAGTGAGGAACAAGTATCCGCTACCGAGGATTGATGACCTCTTTGATCAGCTCAAGGGAGCACGGTGGTTCTCGAAGATAGACCTCAGGTCAGGCTATCATCAGCTCAGAGTCAGAGACGAGGATGTGCAGAAGACGGCCTTCAGATGTCGGTATGGCCACTATGAGTTCTTGGTTATGCCTTTCGGTGTAACCAATGCTCCAGCAGTGTTCATGGCTCTCATGAACAGGATCTTTCAGCCATACCTCGATCGGTTTGTCGTGGTCTTCATCGACGACATTCTGATTTACTCTACGACAGAGGAGGAGCACGTCTATCACTTGCGAGTTGTTCTTGACACACTCCGAGAGCACCAGCTTTATGGTAAGCTCTCGAAGTGCCAGTTCTGGATATGTGAGGTTCACTTTTTGGGACACGTTATCTCTGAGGCAGGAGTTGCAGTGGATCCCGCGAAGATTGAGGCTGTGTTAGCTTGGGAGCCACCCAGGAGCGTGACTGAGGTTCGGAGATTCTTGGGATTAGCTGGATACTATCGGAGATTCGTTCCAGACTTCTCTAGAGTTGCATCATCACTCACAGCTTTGATGAAGAAGGGGAAACCCTTCGTGTGGTCAGACAGATGTCAGCAGAGCTTCCAGGAGCTGAGACAGAGATTGATTAGTGCACCTATATTGAGGTTGCCTGAGGAGGGAGTAGGATACGTAGTCTACTGCGATGCATCAGGGACCGGACTCGGATGTGTTCTGATGCAGGGGCGGGCCGTGATCGCCTATGCATCATGTCAGTTGAGGCCACATGAGCAGAACTACGCTACCCATGACCTGGAGTTAGCAGCAGTGGTCTTCGCTCTGAAGACATGGCGACACTATCTGATGGGAGAGCGCTTTACAGTCTTTTCTGATCATCAGAGTCTCAGGTATATCTTCTCGCAGAAGGACCTGAACCTGAGACAGCGACGATGGCTCGAGTTCCTCCAGGACTATGACTTTGAGATAGTCTATACTCCTGGGAAGGGGAACGTAGTAGCCGATGCCCTCAGCAGGAGTACGGGCATTCAGCTACTTGAGGAGGCGACGGAGCAGCTAGCCCCTTTGCAGATATCCATCGTGGATAGAGATGGAGAAGCCTTTCTTCAGTCTCTCACAGTCACTCCTCCACTACTGCAGCGAGTTAGGGAGGCACAACGTGAGGACGCTGACTGTGAGACACGGGGTGCACAGATATCCTCGGGACAGGCACCTGATGGTTTCTCCTTTGGAGAAGAGCATGGCATCCTTTTCAGAGGACGTACCATGGTACCTGTCGCTTTGCGAGAGGAAGTACTGAGAGAGTTTCACACTTCTCATTTAGCGGTACATCCTGGAGTGGTGAAGATGTACCAGGACCTCAGACGACAGCATTGGTGGCCGGGTATGAAGAAGGCTGTAGCAGAGTTCGTTTCTCGATGCCTCACCTGTCAGCAGGTGAAGGCAGAGCATCAGGTACCAGCAGGCTTGGAACAGCCCTTGGAGGTTCCGGAGTGGAAGTGGGACGGCATATCTATGGACTTCGTGACTGGACTTCCACGCACTTCCAGAGGTCACGACTCCATCTGGGTGATTGTTGACCGACTCACCAAGTCGGCACACTTCTTACCTATCAGAGAGCAGGGCTCAGTGGAAAGCTTGGGACGTCTCTACGTTCAGGAGATTGTGCGGCTCCACGGTGTGCCATCATCTATCGTCTCCGATCGAGACGCCCGCTTTACTTCCCGACTTTGGAAGGGGTTACAGGAAGCGTTCGGGACGCAGCTACGTCTTAGCACAGCTTTTCACCCTCAGACGGATGGTCAGACGGAGAGGACCATTCAGACACTCGAGGACATGCTCCACGCATGTGTCCTCGACTTTGGTCGTAGCTGAGAGGACCACCTACCCTTGGTGGAGTTCGCATACAACAACAGCTACCACTCCACCATCGGGATGGCACCGTACGAGGCGTTGTACGGCCGACCATGTAGATCTCCTTTGTGCTGGACAGACCCTGGGGAGTCAGCACTGGTGGGACCGGAGATGGTCCAGGCCACGACAGAGAAGGTCCAGGTCATCCAGGAGCGGATGAGGACAGCTCAGAGCTGGCAGAAGTCATATGCTGACAGGAGGCGGAGGCCACTGGAGTTCGAGGATGGCGACCACGTCTTCTTGCGGGTCTCACCTCGACGTGGTATTCGGAGATTTGGCCGAGGCGGCAAGTTATCTCCGCGCTTCATCGGACCTTTCCAGATTCTCAACAGGATTGGTGAGGTGGCTTATCGCCTGGCTCTACCACCTCAGTTGCACCGGGTGCACGACGTCTTCCATGTATCTCAGCTGAGGAGATATGTGCACGACCCGACGCACATCATTGACCATGGGGAGCTTGACGTTGACGATGGGGCGACTTTTACGGAGGTCCCGGTTGAGATAGAGGATAGACAGGAGCGGGTCCTGCGTGGGCGATCGATTCCTCTTGTGCGCATCAGATGGCAGCACATGAATCTCCAGGAGAGCACATGGGAGCGGGAGGCTCAGATGCGTGCTCAGTACCCTCATTTGTTTCCCTAGTTTTTGATGTATCTTTACGGGGACGTAAACCCCTGAGGTGGTAGTAATGTAAAGACCCGTAAAATTCAAGGGAAATTTTTTCTTAATTTTCTTTAGAATTTTACAAGAGCGCGGTTTCAGACGGCACCTGATTCCGAGGCCCGTAGTGCCCGGAATCAATTTCCGAAGTTTGGCTTGGGTACGTTCAGTGAACGAACGAGCGGGAATTCCTAACTTTTGATCCGGTGCTCGGAATTGAAATCCGAGGGCACCGATGAAATTGCAGCGCCGATATTCGCTTAAAGAGACCTTTTCGGGAGTTGCGTTTGTTGCGGGTTGAATGTTAATTTTGGGGTTTTTAGTTTGAGTTAAATAAAATTTGTGTAGAACAAATTTTATTATAACTTGATAAAACCTACCAAAGGAGGTTGGAAGTGGGACCCACACCCACTTAACCTACCTTGGGAGGATTAAGTGTGGTGGGGCCCACACGAACCCCTAATCCTTTCAAATTCTCCCAACTCCCTTAACGCCTCATTTATTGACTTGAGTTACTTATTTAATTATGGGAGTTAATCCTTTTTGAATTTCAAACTTTTGAAATTCTTTTGTGTTATGTAATAATAAAATAAGTTGTTGTCTTATTTTATTTTGGGTTATTTGTTTGTCTTCTTGAGAGGTGGAGAGCTCTTCTTCTTCTTCAACTCTGACGAAGAACTCGAAGAACGTTCATCTTGACGAAGAACGCTCAAGCTCCGACGAAGAACGTCGCACCTCCATTCTTCGTTTACCGTGTCAACGAAAGGGGACGCCACTTCTTCCTCGGACATCCTTCGTCGACGTACAAGTTTCGCCTATGACGTGTCTCTTCGAACGCATCCCTTCGTCATCGGATTTGACGAACGGCTACCGCGACGCCCGACCTCCGCGACGTCGTCTTCCGCGGAACGTTCACAATCTTCGAACCTTATACCCGAGGTAGGGGTTGTTGATTTCTTTTTGGTTTCCTTATTTTTATTCTTGATCGTGAATAGCAAGTCTAACGTGTGGCTTGAATTATTTAAGTTGCGTTATTATTTTAACGTGAGGGGGCCGGACCGCACGAACACGGCCGAACCCCCCTCCATCGTTCTTGTTTATTTTTGCGGGTGGAAGTAAGTGGCGTGGTGCCGTCACACCACGCGGATGATCGTGCAAATATTTTATGCGGCGCCGTCACGCCACGCCGAGGTAGAATCTTCAAGAACGCGACGCCGTCGCGCCGCGTTGAAAGGAATCAAGGCACGGCGAAAGGGGCGCGGTGCCGTCGCACCGCGCCGGACGACGAACACCGCGGCCGGTTTCGGGCCGCGGCGGGATGAGGAGACCGCGGCCGGTTCCGAGCCGCGGCGGAAGAGAAGACCGGCGGCCGGGCCGCCGGCGTCGGAAGCCGAAGGGGGGACCGGAATTTCCGGTCCCGTTGGAGAAAACCGGCCGGCCAGCTGGCCGGCCGGAAGGCATTAAACCGGGGGAATTAATTCCCCCGGCCAACACACAAAACCCCCCTCATTATGAGGGGGGCGGTTCTTTGAAGAGAGTGGGGCAGCCGACCCCCCGGTTTGTTTCCAGCCGGCCCCCACGTGCGGGGGCCGTTTGTTGCAAAGGCGCGGCACAAAGGCCGCGTCGCTTCCCAAATCAGCGGGGGCTTGCCCCCCGCGTGCCGACCGCTTGCGGCCCCTCGCGGCGCCAGGCCGTCGCGGCCCGCCGCGCCGCCGCGCCGCCGCGCCGCCAGGCCGCCGCGCCGCCGCCGCCCGCCGCGCCGCTACTGGCCGCCGCCGCCGGCCACCGCGCCGCCCCATGGGGGGGGGGGGGGGGGGGTCGGGCCGGGTCGGCCCGGACCCCCCCGTTTCGAACCAGAATCGGTTTTTGGGCCATATCTTGAGCCCCGGACCTCCGAATGACGAACCGTCTGCGGAAACGTGATCCTTGGATCGAGACGGTCGTTTCGGTATATCGCACTCAAGGTTTCAGTTTACTTTGAGTTCGGCCGGGTTGGTTCGTTCATGAAACCAACCGGGCCTTCGGAGCGGAAACACTCATATCTTGAGCTACGGACGTCCGATTGACGTGCCGTCAGCTGTGTTGTGATCCTCTTAGTGAGACGGATCTTTTGACATACTCCGCCCGAGGTTTGGATGCAGGTGGAGTACGGTCGGGTTGGTTTTGCCTTAAAAACCAACCGGGCCCCGGAGACGAAAATGCCAATAACTCTCAGACCGGGCGTCCGATCGACGCGCCGTCTGTTGCGTTGAGTTCCTGTTGTCGATACGGAACTTTTGGATACATCAACTCTGGTCTTCGTGACAGTTGATGTATCAGCCTCTCGGCTCGTGGAGCGGACCCTCCGAACGAGCTTGCTGTGTGCGGGAACCCTAGTGCTGGCTGCGACTGTTCTACTGCTACGACTACTACTGCTACTGTGACTGCGACGACGACAGTACAGAGATCCTGTGTGGATTCGACGACGACGACTTCAGCACTCAGCGATCCTACGTGGATCAGTGCTACAGGTCCTGTGTGGGCCCGATCCTGTGTGGGTCCTTGCGCTCAGCGGTTCGGTGTGAGCCAGCGCCTACAGGTCCTGTGTGGGCCCGATCCTGTGTGGGTCTTTGCGGGGGTTAGTTACCTATCGATCCTTCGTGGGTCCGACGACTTAGATGGATCAGTGATCATCTTTATCATCCTTGAAGAAGTATACCTGTGTGAGCTGAATGCTATTGCTTTCCTGTGTGGATTGTGTTGAGCAATCCTGTGTGGATTACGTTTTTCTTTCCTGTGTGGAATACGTTTACTATCCTGTGTGGACTGAGTTGTACTTGGGCTCGGAGGTTGGAGCGTATTTGAATTGATTACATAGGTATATGTATGGGCATATACCTAAGCAGTGTCAGTTGTTACTTCGTGATTGTACTTTTCTTCGTGGTTTATCCTTTGTGGATTTGAGAGACCTTCAGGGGTCTCGGGGTCCCTACTGAGTAGCTTATACTCACCCCTGCACGGGCTTTGCCCGCACTACGTTGTGTTGGTTGCAGACGACGGACAGCGTTGACCTTAGCTGAGGATGCACAGCGGGACGGTACCCGGAGGTGGACCACTGGGCGGGACGAGCTCGGAGCAGACGGCGGGACCCGTAGAGCAGAGGAGCTATCTGTACCCACCCTTCAGGTGGGATTTCCTGTGGACAGCTCGGAGTAGCGGCTTTTACTTTTCAGTTGATGTTTTCCCTTTCGAGTTGTACTTTACTTTCAGTTTGGGTTTGTATACTGGCCCATTTACTTTTCCGCACTTTCAGTAGTACTCTGCTTTTGTTTAGTGTTTACTTTCCGCTTTCTTACTCTGTGGTGTTTGTATTACTTTTCAAAGGCAATGCCTTCCCTTTTTACTGGGATTTACGCCTTGGTGCTAGTCGCCAGCCCCTGGCCTATGGAAGGCGGGCTTGGGGTAGTCACGGCACGGACCCCGAGGGCGGGTCGTGACAATATGATATCATTGGATACAAAAATGAGAAATCCCATAATTTCAATATTAGAAATGCTATGAGTAGCATCAATGTTGTAAAGGAATGAAAAAAATAACACTACTAATTAACCATTAAGGAAATATTTATTACTAATAAAAATTCTTCTGAGTTGAAGTTTCTTGATTCCATGATTTATAAACAATAATATGAATGGAGTTATAAATATGCAGTGAAAGATGCTCATGCCAGAAAGGGGGACTGGTAATGATATAAGAATCATTTGGAAGTTGTTCCCTCCCTGGATGTGGTAGCAGTGCTACATCCAATTTTGGTGGTGTCATAACTCACCCTCCATTACCTACAACCATTATCTTCCGTAATGAATAAGAGCAATGTAATATTAATTGTAATGTTCAGTTGGAATGTTAATCATTACACAACATAGGTTATTGTGTAGTAAATGATAAATTAATCACCTCAGTTGTGTTATAGAATATGAAATTTTCATACAAATCGAATGTTATATAAATGTAAATAATAAATATAAGAACATGTTTATGAATATATATATATATATAAATTAATTTAATCCAATATGAGAAAACAAACCATCGTTATGATGTTTTTCAAGTGGATAACATTCAAAAAATTGTATGTTCACCTTAAAAGAGGATAGTCTAGATAAACCTCTATTCATTGAGAATATGTTGTGGAGTTTGTGAAAGAAACACTTCTGAAAAAATTATTTAGTGAAATATGTAATTATGTTATATCCAAAATGATTCCAAACCAGCAATATTGGATAATTTTACTCACATTGTTGACATCCAATCACAACCTTGCTTCTTACATCATTCTTTTTCATTCAATGAAAATTCCTCATACAATTTGAATATTATATATGGATTCTATAAAAACACTTTTATAAATCAACTATAGAAATGGGTTCAATATTTGAAACTCCATTGATGATATCATAAAACATGAATAAGTGGAAAAACATTATATAACATGATCAATGAAATAATAAAAATATATGATTGAATTTTTCTAAATCGTAAAAGTAACCTTACAGAAACAAGAAAAATAAACAATATGCACATGATATACCTAATAGAATATGAAGTGCTTGGTAAATATAAATTAAGTATCTTTTAATGAATCTTCATTACCAAAGTCCTGTAACAATTTTATCTCCATGAAAAAATAAATAATATGACTAATAGATAATACATGATTATATAGAAAAAATTATTTCTATATGAATATCATGTGATACTGAATATATATTTCATTAACCCTACTATTTGTTTTAAAAGTATTTGATTTAGGTTCCAAAGAGGTGTGAACTACAACTACATTACAAAAAATTGACCAAAAAATCCATTTTCTTTAATGTATGACCTCCAAATTGTTTATAGAATGAATTAATGTCTAAATTGCAAATGGATTGGTTAGTCAATTAAATATATTTTATGAACAGAAAATTGATTGGTCAGTCAATTTAATAGAGAAAATTCAGGTTCATTTTAGGTAATGCATATTTAATGTACAATAAATTTCCGAATTATCAAAATGGGAGTTCATTTTCTTATTCAGTGCTGCATATTTATTTTACTGAACTATTATATGAAAATCATATTTTGGTGAAAATAAATTGAAAATGAATTTTATATGAACCATCCAAATTAACTAACCAATCCATATTGATAAAAATGATTGTTTATTGAAATTACTGAAAATGAACATGCATTTTGTTGTTTCACTCAAAATGCATTTCTTCTGTTGTTTGTCCCCAATGTTTCTCTTTCAGAAACATGTTGTATATATGATTTTGGGTCACACTAATATTGAACTATAGATGATTATGATACATATATGAATTACAATTAGAACAACTTAATCATATAATTTTTACATCATTTCATTAAATAATTTTCTTTAAAACCTAAAATAAGAATTATCATTTTTGGAAACCACCCACTACTAGATGAAATTAAACAAAAAACATTGTATCTCAATGTCATGAAACAATTTTATCTGTAAGAAAAAATAAATAATTTAACTAATAGATAAGAAATTATTCCATATAAAATTATTTATATAAAAATATCATGTGATTGAAATTATGCATCTCTTTGACTCTACTATTGGTTTTGAAAATTTTGGGGTCGGGTTAAAAAGGGGTGTGAACTCCATCTTCATTACTAAGAATGGACTATTAAATACATTATTAGTACTATCTAAACATAATTTTTTATATAGACTGAACTACTATCTGAATTTAAAATTGATTTGTTAGACCATTCAATAGAATGTCCGAACTGAAAATGGATAGGTTAGTCCATTGAATAGACAAAATCCATGTTCATTTATTGTAATGCATATTTAAATTACTAAAATCATGTGAACAAACAAAATGAAATTATAGTTTCTTATTCTGCACTTCATATATAAAGCATTGAACCAATTTGTGAATTGAATAATTTTGTGAACAAAAAATGAACATTCATTGTATATGAACCATCCAAATGTACTAACCAATCAATTATAGAAATAATGTTTGTTAATTGAATAAACTAAAAAAAGGAAATGAACTATCAAAATGGACTAACCAATCCATTATAGTAATAATGATTATTAATTTAATGTACTAAAAATGGACAAGCATTTTGTTTTTCACATGCTGCATATCATCTATTTTTTGTCAGCAATGTTTGTTGGTCACACACAGGTTAAACTAAAGACGAACATGCTACTTACAATCCTACCAATTAAACCATAATAAACATATATTTTTCATGGTTTCATTAATGATAGAAATTTAATACATAAATTAGGAAATATAGTGTTTTGATACGAACCATGGTTAGATGAAATTCTAAAGCAGTCATTATGTATCAATGTCTCCCTTTTTTTCCAACTATAATTCAATCCCTTCTCTAAGTATATATTGTTTTCCATTTGGCACACCACCAATAATTACAACAACCATAATATGAAAATCTATGTACACACCCATTATATGAGTAGTAAATTGACGATAAATGGAAAAAAATAGAAATAGAGGGATACAAATTGAGCGAGTGAAAATCCACAGGGAGTTGAGGATTATATACCTATGTAATCCCAAAGATGGGAAAACCGTAAAACATAAAAAAGAATGTTTATAAGGTTCTTCATATAAATTACTTCAATGAAATAGACCATGAATTGAAGATCAGCAATGGATTTAAAAATCATTTAAAAAATATATTATTATAATTAAACATATACATCAACTATAATTACATATGAAGGTGAAATAATTTATACCAAAATTGTAACCTCTCTAATGAATTAATAATAATAACCTACAAATAGGCCTCATGATACAAGAATTTTGTTTGCACATGTACTTCTAGCAGTCATTGTAGAATATCAAAGCAGATGTTAAGTGTCTTTCCAGACATTGTATCTAATGTTCCAACAACATCCTATTTCCTAGTAAAAAAATAAATATAAAAAACACAATTCTATCTAAAAAATTAAATTTTCATATCAATGGAAAACTAAAAAATAAATGATGAAATTTGATAAAACCTCAATTGATGAGAATCTATTTGAGAGAAAGATATTTTTTTTTGTTTCAGCTCCATGAATCCTAGATTTTAAAAATATATCATGAGTATGAGATGAAATCACAGAACTCCCCATCCAAAAAATTCGAGGTTCATTGAAGGGCGCTACTTCAAACATGTCCTCATTCCATCAAATAAACAAATAAATACCTTGTGACCAAAATCACATATAATGTTAATGTAAAAGAATCATTTACATTTATGTGTCATGGGGAGTAAAATTTAATTTTACTGTGGATGTTGACAAAATAATTACTTTTTTCATTCAATATAATAAAGCACATACAATGTCCTGAAAATTAATAAATTGAAAAATATAATTGTTATATTTTGTGGTTTTATTAGTCATGAATACAACTAATCATTTCATCCAGTAAAAATTTATTAATAAAGATAAAAATTTTGGAGTAATATAGGAATCCAATAATATAAAAGAACATATATTCTATATAATGTATATTGAATGTTGAATGAAATTAAAAAAAATTAATAGTATAGATGAATTATGATTTCATTTTAATAAACTAAATGAATATATATATATGTTAGGTGAACAATAATTTTTTATTTACAACTGAAATCATGTGAAAATTGAAATTTTACTATCGAATGAATACTATATCATTTATGTTTGAGTTAATCCTTATATTATTGTGTTATTGAACAATAAAATATTATTCAATACATTGAATATTGTACATATCATCATAACATGAAATTTCATATTACTAGAAATAATATATGAAAATGGATACTAAATTCAATATATTTTATCATTTTTTCATGTATATTATATAGAATCATTCTAATTTAATGTTGGTTGAATGATCTCATAATTTCAATGTGAAGGAAACTGAATTTAGGTTGAGACATCATAGTTATATATATATATATATATATATATATATATTATTAATACAGAAATTGAATGAGATCATCGAGAATTGGATTTATAAAAAGACCTAATATTTGGTTAACATTAAATGATTAGCCTATTGAATTGACATAAACAATAATATAAAAACAAAGAAGAAATTTAATATTAGATATATATATATATATAATGATATATAACATTATGAAAATAAATGGTTTCTCAATATCAAGAATGTCATAAACTGTTTGAACATAATGGTTGATCAATTTTAAATGATTTATTGATTATTCAATTTTTATTTTGAAATTCTTTCTATAATCCTGTGATGTTGATTTGTATCTGGTGAAATCAGTTTTGACTTAATCTAGTTCATCATCTCTGATAAAAATTCGGGAAAATTTAGAATTATCATAGATTGAAAATTCTAAAATGACATAACCATCATGGTATTCTCTGAAAATCCCCTTTATAGACCCCTTTTTACAAGTTGTGTTTCAAAACGATTTACAAATACCTTCAATATAGCAATCAAAAAATGAAAAATTTGATAAATATATAAATGTGTTATCAATGTCATAAACTCATATTTTGATTATATTAATTCATCAATTCATCAAAAAAATACATTGTGGTAAAAATTTTGTTCACTCATCCGATATATATAAATAATAGAATATGGATATAGTATGCTCAAGTGAAAAAATTAAAAAGAAGTATAGAAATAGATATATAAAATTAAAGGAATGTAATAAAATATTTGAAATAAATGCTTTCTAACAGTAAACATAAAGGATGTATAATTTCAATAGTGAAATAAATTGTATGAACATAATGGATTCAAAATTTCATATGAATTCTAGAATATTCATTTTTTCAATTGAAATTGTTTCTAGGATACAATAAAGTGGAATCATCTTTGGTGGAATCGGTTTTTGACTTCTTATTTACATCACCACAGAAATAAATTTAGAAAAAAATGGAATTTTTCATATGAAATTCAAGACCATTAGTATTGTAATGTGCAATGAGATTTTGTTTTGGAATAACCTGAGACATAACGACTCTAAATTTGAGAACATAATGCTACATTTTAAAGGGTTTATGTGTGCTAAAAATAGAGAAGAACATATGTTGGGTCAAAAAACAAAAGGGGAATTTGACATGACATATCTACTTTATCAAAATTAATGGTACATCAAATTATAAAAAAATGAATAACTGATAAAGGAGGTTTCAACTAATGATTACCAATATAGGAATTGAGTAATGGAAATTTCTACATATTAATGGATGTTTGTTGTATGGTTTTACAATTATGTTTCAATGTTACCTTGGAAATCCAATAGTCTTCTGATGATACATTGTAAATGCAGTGGTCCTTCAATGATTTCTTGGAGATCATATTTGATATATGATTCATTTCCACGATAGATGATGCATTTCAAGGATAGAGGGAGTATTCAAATGAATCATGTTTTGTTGGATGTGATCTAGTAGTTCCGAGGAATGGTATCAAAAATATTTATCCACCGTAGCTTGTAAATCCCTCAGCCTACTGACAATGTCATTGCAATCAAACGTTTTTTCAATGATTCATTCGAGAATATAATTGATAGAAAATGACTTTTAAAGATATTCCCCACTTAATCGTTGAATAGAATGAAGGTACTCTGCATTCTATCACCATCAACAAACACAGTGGTCCTCCACATTCCATAACCAGCCAGAGTTGAGGTCCTCCCCACTCCTCCAATAATCAACATGGATTCCCTACCAGTGTCCCACATCTCAAAAATGAGGTCCTCATCATGCTTATTGTAACTATAAACGTAGTATTATTCCTATTCTAACTCCTCAACATGGAAGTCCTTAACATGCCCATTTTGATATGTGTGATGTTCCTGCTCATGGATAAACTCACATGTACTGATGTAATCCCGGTTCCATTACTACCAGATTGCATGGGGGTCCTTCATATTTCCCCATAAACTAAGATATATGTCTTAACTACATTTTCAATTACTAGAGAGGAAGTCATCACCACTCTTATAGCTATTAAAATCAAGGAACACCCACCTCTAAAAAACCATGATATGGAGGTGGTCCCAATATCCCAAATAATCAATGTGTAGTTCTTTCGTATTTTACCACACAATAGCTTGAATCATCTCCCCATGTCATTAAAATTTAACTCTAATATTAAATAGGAAATTTGATTCAATTAGAGAACATTCACCCCAGTCATTAGCATTAGGAAATGGAGAAATATCCCATTAGGTAAATGTTTTCATTCTAGATGATGAGATTAACGGGATCCCCAAATATCTCTATAAGTACATGTGTGTAGATGAGGTCTAGGCTCCCATCCAGGGTGTCACAATTCAACCATCTCCATCATCACATGTTTATCTCTCTAAATCTACCAAAGATCATGTAGAACAATTTTATTACAGGATAGATGAAAAAAATATAGTTGACCCACCGAAGAGTGCCACCGCCCTTACACAAGATGCAGGGGTGAACACCCACTCTTATTAGGACTTGATGATGTAGATGATACCAGCCTCGAGAGATAACCCAACATGTTACAAATAGTAGAATCACATATAAAAGCCTCCACTGGCTAGAAAACTGCCACACCAATCCACAAAAGTTCCACCTCCCAACTATCTTCAAGGAACGATCGATATTTGGGCCGATCTAGAGCAGTGCCCTACTTCTAAAACAGAAAGCCCGTGGGAGACTCTGGATATCAATAAAATTTTTCACATGTTTTGGATAAATGAAAATTCTAAATTAAACATTATATAGACCCTCAAAAAATACAACGATGTGTGATTCTTCCAGAACATATGGGAGGCACTTCATCACCTCTGTGACAGTCGGTTGGTCATTCCAAGAAGTTGAGAGAACTTTATCAACATTGATCAACAGTTCTAAATAGCTGAGTTTGCATCACTTCATGTGTCATTGCACCCCGAATCACCCAAACACCACCAAATCCACGAATAGAGATGTATCAGTAGAATTATAGTCATCAACATTATCATGGAATATGTGTCTTCACACATGGAGATCGGGGGTTGGGAAATGTATGATGCTCTCTACTTCAACCCTATTCTGTAATAACCTAACCTACCTATTGATGTTGATGATTATATTCATTTTTATTTATGATAAATGTAGGTTTTACCATGTTTTTTACATATGGGGAAGCTGAAATTGGTTTTGAATGTGAAAACCCACCTCTAGTGTTGTGTATTATCAAATAGGCCCCCTTTTAGGTGTTCATACCCTGTAAAAAAGGCTGATGCTCTACCTCGAGGATCCATTAGAAACATTTCTTGTCAATCAAAATCATATAATAGGAATGTAACCTATGGAAGCCATTGAGAATTATAATATCATTTTTAAGACAGAGAATGATCCCACGATAGTCCCTTTTTTCTAGTACGCCATATATAAAAAAATTTTCATCGATGAGTTCCTTGATGAATGATGCCAAGATTATGGCACTCCTCGATTAGATCTTATTTCTCCTCCTTTGGGAATTTCACATGTGCTACATAGCCAATTGCTCCGAGTTGAACCCAATGAATCCATGCATCGAGATAGTGTAGAGGTTTGAGTTTATGGAATGTGTCATTGATATGTGTTAATGAATACATTTTATCGGTGTGATAATATTCTTTGGGATCCAATATTGATCCATTCCAGTAGTCACCGAGCCTACATATCATGTTTCTATGCCTGTTAATGAATCCGTAGTCAGTGATCATCATCATTATTGAAAGCCCTAACATGAAAATTTGATATCAACTCTTACCGCTCACCTAAAATCCCTGAAGTCATGATTGATAATAATCCCTCATAATGAATAGTCTTTTCCAGTTTGGGTGGATGATATGAGGGAACCCCTATATTTTGGGAAACATATATTTTCCAATTTAAATAGAATGAGTGACCAACTTCATCATTTGGACCACATTATCTCAAGATGCGGGCCCATGTTGGGAACCCCAAAGCTACTGGATGTCGCTATAATCCAATGTTTTTCTCAGACATTGGATGGTCCTATGATTATCTTAAAACAAGATACCAATCGCGTCTATCCTTGTTTGCGAAGATCTACAATGATATTTAATTTACTTGTTCAACATCACTATGAATAAGATAAGCATTGAAAATGTCTTCAAGGGAAATAAATTACTCGGGAGTGTGTAAAATATTTTATTGCTCGGTGGGAAGGCGTAATGTATTCACTCGATATGTCGATTACTCAAGTGATGCTACTAAAAATATCCTTGGGGAATGTCGAAATTGATATTGTCCCTACCCTCATAACTCATATTTTCATTGTTGGGTTTTGATATATCTCCAATAGTGACCAATGCATGGAGGAAGATTTATAAAAGGCTCTTAATGTGCATCCCTTACCTCATGATCTTATAATAAGGGATGAGAAATATACGATTAACTCTATCTTACACATGGAGGTCCCAGAGCTCAAAGAGTTAATTCCCTCATTATATTAGTTCTTCACCATGTGAAATATCCTCCTCAAGACTAGCCTCACCCAGAGAAGAATTGGATGGCACTACCCTGCTAATAGTATCTTCCTCGACGTCACAATGTGGCTCCAACCCCTTGTCAGACTCTATCCCCGTATTATGGATTGGATCCCAGAGTACACTTCCTAGATAAGTGGTACTAGATCTATTCGTTCAAAGATACATATGTTCATGGATATATCCATAGATCTATAGAACATGATATTAGGATTCTTCCTTGGTGTAGGATGCCCCATGCATCCGAGTGTACTAATTGACCTTACCATTACACTACGAAATGATCACTGGAAATATCATCTAAAATTTATATGCGTTGAATTATTTTATTTAGATATATGTTTATAATGGTCTAATCAAATTTTAAATTATTTTGATATAGATGGAACACATCTCTATTAAACCTCATAGTGATATTGGAAGTGAATTTTAGTAGGTCTTCGACTATAGGACATAGAATTATGATGATTGGTTAGCCTTCATTGTAGTTTCCCACAGCATGCTATCATCCCCACTCACCATGGTTTGACTGTACGTCTTGATTTTCTATGAATCCTCTGACATATGCATCATCATCCACATCACATCACTCTAGATCCCATAAGAGAATTCACCGATAAATCAAGGGAATTATATGTATGTCACTAGCAAAATATCATTCTCATATGATTAGTGATTTCAAAATTATAGTTTTTAGAATCTCCCCTAGGGCCAATACCACATTGGAATACTCCTATGATCATGACCAATAGTACACCTCTATGAACATCATTGAGTTAGTGGATCCCTTTATGGTCCATGATGATGAGGGGAGTAGTAAAAATCCCTAGGTGCCTCCATCAAACACTATCGAAGAAGTGGTCGAAAACATGTAATTCAATATGACACCTAGGTCAATACCACAAAATGAGTTATGTGTGCTATCGATTCTAGGATACCATACATGCATAGGTCTATGTAGGCATAGTCCTATCAGTCTACTCCATCATCACACCACCATAGTTGACCATGCTAACATATCAGGAAGAACAGTTGTAGAAAAATCATTATCATCCATATCCATCCAATTACTTGCATTATATAACCTATATTTAACCTATAGATGTTCTGTTTGATTCAACTGATGATCCACATGATATTTTTTTCACCAGATGGAACCTTGTGGTACAAATGAAATCACCAATTGTACCCCTTCCAAAGAGAGACCCTATTTTTCAATAAATGTGCATCTACAATTGATGTAAAACATGATGATGCACCATTCTACTATGCCTAAAGAATAAAAATCCCCAAATATCTACACATGTCGAAGTAAATGTGTGTGTCCTTTAAAGAATATTTGAAATCTCCTTTTTAGTTTGAAGTAGAAGTGGATATTTTTAAATCCTATTATATAGAGGAGGTTGAGAAAATATAATTCCAATGTTCCATTTTATTTGTCAATGAAGATGAGGGATTTGTCATGAAGGGGAACACCAAACTGTTGTATATCATCATGTTTTTCAATGGAGTGGAGATCGATCACTATCTAATCGAAACATGTTCGAGGATAAATCTCATCCCAACACGGACACTCTGTAAGAGGGGATGGAATGAATATGATTTGTGTTTCTAAACCAAATGATTTTGTGTTACATATGGATCAAGAAGATAATATTTAGAATATTTCAGTTCAAGACCCAGTTCAATGTCTTGGTAGGATGATATTAATTCAAGTATCTATAATAGGATTCCACATATAATGTGTTGATGGGTAGATCATGGCTTCATTTTCAGGTGGCAGTTCCCTCCTGATATCACTAATACCCCATGTACTTCCACAATGGATGGGTAGGTGTGCTTCAAGATGATCCATCTTCCACCAACCATAGTGAATCCCAAAATTTGGATGGAATATATTACATGATGAAGGAAAATCTAGTTTATAATAATTTGTTTGTTTACATAACTATTATAGATACTCTATGGATAGAATTGGATGACAATTTCTTCTTCCAAATTCATTGCATGGAGGCTATGACATGATATTTGAGAAGGTAATTTTTTTTTGATATCAAAGGAAAATACATCCATATGTACAAGGAACATCAGTAGATCACCTCATACTTTTAAACAGGACTTTCTTGAGAGATACTAGAAGTTCCCACCATTGTAAATAATTGAGAAGTTCACCTCATATACACTATTTCATGGCATTCTTAACGATTTAATTGAGTTTGGTTGAGTCAATAGAATCTGACTGCCACTATTTCTTTGATTTTAAGAATATTAACAATGTTCTATGTCTTGATGGGATTGGATCAACAACCTCAATCCCCAAGATTTCTATTGGTAAGGATTCCCCAAAAAAATTCATTATCCGCACATGCAAGCACCATTGTACCCCTATAATCAACCAGATTGGATGAACCTCCAACCACTAATTTTCTTTCCTTAGATGATGAAGAGGATTTGGAATCTATTTTTACAATATTTTAAGACGGTATCTCCACTGCTATTGATGAGTTTATTTAGGTTAAATCTGGCACTGAGACAGATGTGAGTCTAATGTTGGTCATTGAAAACATTCCCCTCAAGGAACAATCAAATATATTGGAATTTACTATAGAATAAACATGATGTATTTAGATTAAACATTGAAGATATTCTAGGAAAAGGCACTCAGGTAATCATCCAACATCTAGAACATCTATTGAGTAATTGTGAGTTCAAGAATCGTCTAAGAAAAATGTACCCTTCTCATGGTTCGATTGTCGAGGTGAATGTTTATAAAAATCTAAAAGAAATTTTTTTCAAGGATAAATAATTCCGTCAATGGATATTCATAATTTTTCATACTAGGAAGAATAATTTTAAGATCCTATTCTTTACATACTTCTTGGATCTCAACCAACAATGTCTAAATGATTATTTTCCCCGTCCAGTGATAGATCTACCGATCGATACCAAAATTTGGTCCATGAAGTCTCTTTCATGGATGGTTATTCTAGGTATAATTAGATCCATATGGAACCCAAATATAATGATTACACTACCATCAAAGAACTAAATGTATCCTTTTTATAAAGTAATTTCCTTCGGTTAGAAGAGGAAATGATCCACTTATTAGCAGACCATGCACCACATCTTCAAACAGATCCCCAACATGCAAGGGGAATTCTCTATTGATGATTTGGTATTCAAATCCTTCCAAAATTAGGAGCATATCCTAGATCCAAAGAGTGTATTTACTCTCCTAAATTCCTATTATCTATAGATGTACCCCTATAGGAATTACTTCAGGGTTACCTTCAAGATGTTTCTCAGCTTTTGCATCCGATATAGAGGCATCAAGATCGACCAGAAGAAGATCAGATCCATCTACTAGATGCCCCCTTATAAACTTCTAGTATCTCAAAGGCTTTCATGCAAACATAACACACATATGAAAATTCAATAAAAATATGGATGGAAACTGTATGACCTTTTCATAGATCAGTAAGAAAGGTACTATCTACTAGTGGGTGGAAGAGTGTTTGACATCCTTCCTGAAAACGAAGAAGTATTTTCTATATGCTATAGTTATGATGCCACCCGTCATCGAGAATCCTTTGTTCCTCTAAGTTAAAGTACTCTAATTATACCTTGGAACATTTCTCATTATGAAGAAAAATAAATCTAGAGTGAATAGTTTATATAATCTCAGTCACATGATCCATGAAAAGGAGGGAAGATACTCTTATATCTAGAATAGATGAATCACGTTGGATTTGTTTGTGTAAAAGTTGCATCATTATTTGTAGCATCATGAGTTATAGATGGTTTCCTGGGTAGACCAACTAAAATATATCTTAAATTTCACAATGCTTATGAGATGATGGTACACATGGTAGAAATCCTTCACTATTTAGACATCATGTTTGTTTCGTAGAAATAAATAATGGTTTGGTCATTGGAATACATCAAGGTCGTGCATCCAATCCTAGAAGAAGATATTCTAGGCATTGATTTCATTGATTATTATATCCAATTCAAATATCAGTCTGTGTCAGGATGAAAGATGAATTTTGATGGTTCGTCCATGAGCCACAAAAGTAGAAGGCTAAATGATCCCAATATGAATATAGTAGTTATTGAAATGGCCTTCCTCACACCTCCAAATGATGTTATTCCCTAATAATTCTTATTTATTGAATGTTAATGAAAAATAATTCATAATATCAGGATCTCATTACAGGTCTTGATCTTTCCCTTGTTGTTGATTTCCCCCAATTTCATGTGATTGGAGATTCTATGTTAGTCAACAAACTAATCAATGGTGAATATACCATTATAAATACATATCTCACACCCTTACTGGTTTCAAATCGTCAACTAATGGCCTAGTTCCCTTTTAATCCATATGTGACTCATGTTCCCCAGTCAGAGAATCATCATGATGGTGCCTTGGAATATCTTTCCCGGTTTCAGGCATATCCTGAATAGGATATCTCTTGTTCATTCATGTAGTGAATCTGAGAGTCATTTATCCCTACATAATAGGTGATGACTATGGAAATCAGGTGATATTACTTTCCACTAGTTCTTCAACAACAGGACCTATGTTCCCCCCTATAGTAGAAAATACCCCTAATTGGACAACTTCATTTATTGAGTACATCCATAATTGTATCCTACTAACTACAAGATTTGATCGTGAGAAAATACCTCATCTTGATGCATATTTCACCCTCCATAGTGTGCATATCATACACCAGACTCACAACATACATGGATTTGATGGAATTATCTTCTTTGGAATTCAAGGAGATGAGATTTCCTATGTTATGAAGAATGTTCCGTTAGGGTCTTATAGAGCTCAACATGTAGTGTTAATGTTCTCCCACTAGATCCAATTGCTATGCATCTTTTGTCCCACCATTTTCCACGACTGCGTCCTATATACAAAGAGGATTCATTCCTTTTAGTTCTACCACAAAATTGTACATTGATCAGTGGATCCTTTTTATAATAAAAATAAATATCAAACCTTTAATGAATTTTGACGTGATGTTGTGGGACCTTATCTTCCATAAAAAACTCACCATTAATTTTTCATTATGACAATGATATATTTTTTCTCTATGTGGGAAGACGATATTTCTCTTAAGGATGTCAATGCTCAATCTATGGTTGAATTTTTAAAATCTGACACCATCAACCTATTCATATTTCCTCATACCATTCTCACTGACAATGGTACCATCTTCTTGGATACTAATCTAAAGAGATTGTATTCCAATTATAGTATTCAATACAATTGTACTTACTGCTATCAAGTTCACCTAAATTGGAATGTCTATGTGTTTTAAGAAATACTCCTCATCATTTAAAACAATCTGGTGGTAAATATTATGAATATATTCCTGAATAAGATCCTCAAGGCCCTGTGGGAATATCTATCGATGACTCAGAATTCCACAGATGTGACTCCATATTCCATGGTGTATAGAATAGAAGAAATCCATCACATTGATATATAGTTTCAACCACTCTGAATTACTATCTATGAATAAAATATCCTAAAAATAATGAAAAATATCCATCTATATAAGATAAAATCCCTCTAAAAGAATAAGAACCAATCCACGCATAATCTTGAGATTAACCAAAACATGATAGAAATGGTTTTAAAAAATAGTTCTCCTCCACTATTTCCTCTAGTTTGACACTATATTGGCCCTTAGAACTATGATAAAACCTAGAAAAAATATACCAATGTTGGATCCCACTTGCGATGGACTGTACATTATTCACAATTTATATTGGATTGGTACATACTCCTTGATCACTATAGAATGAGAGAACAATACTCATACAAATTCCATGTTCCTCAAGAATAAAATTGCATAAGGAGTCAACATCATAGGAAAACAATGTTATAATGGGAGATTAGTCTGAACTCTATGATCATAAACATTGTGACTTAATGTTCCCTAATTAATGACCTTAAAATATTATCCACCCTATGGTCCATGGAACATGACCTTAATCTATTTGAAAAAAGGGGTCTGAAATCCATAATATTAAACTATAAATCACAGTCCAAGCATCATGTTCTTAAACTATGTGTGAACCTTCCTTGGAATGTGTAGTGTGGAATTGGGACTCTTAGGCACTCATTTACATCAGGTTCGTCACTTATCCACACCACATATTTACATTTTGAGAATCCTCATTCCCTTTGTCTGAAATCCTTGATCTATGAGTTACATTCCTAGACTAATTACATTAAACTATATGTGAATCTTTGTAAGAGTTTTTTCATATAGAAAAAGCATCATTAGTATTCATTCAAATATTCTTTCTTCTATCATTCAAAACATATCCCATTTTTTGAGATTCTACAATCAATATAAGAATGAGTTTATCTAGGATGTTTCATGTGCCATTGGGCCTCCTTGGACTTCATTCACATCACCATGCAACATATACCCATTAGATACGTTCCACAACATTTGAATGAACTCTATGACCACAAACTATATGATAATGGTCTCAAGAGACGATATTAAACTTTGATCATACCCTGATTAAGTTCGTGATTCCTCTTAAACACAGTAGAGATGGTGCTTACACCATTTTAAATATGGATGAATCATATGATATGTGTTGGATGATTGAAAAATGTTACCTAATGCCATGATCATGGGATACCCCATGATAACCATGGAATTACCCAATTCTATCAACCAATTGAATTTACCCCATCATTGATTATTCTATTACCACATTTTGTTCCAAATACTATTTATAACTTGATTCCCATCTTTATTAGATACATAGAAATGCTCAATTTTTTTTGTTTCACCTAGATGAAAAATAATCAAACATTGGTCACCATAGACTCATATATTATCCATGAATTATGATATACAATAGTTTATAGTCCATCTCAAGGTGATTATAGGGATGTACGACAATTTTGCCTATATTTACACCATGTTTGTTAATATAGATCCTTACATAAAATCCAATGATTCAAGTCCCTTCTTGTTTATAAACTCCATGAAAATTATATGATTAATTATAGTCTGATAATTATTACTCCAATCTATATGAAAGTTCTCCCAAGAATATTTAGTGTGGAGCTTGTCCTCCTTGGACCAAATTAACATTGGGTGTCTTACTCATTCTCACTACACAAACCCAATTGAGACGACCCCTTTCATCGATTCAAAATATATGACCATAAACTAAGAGACAATTGTCCAATCAACACAACCCTAATCTATTTATACAAATTCCATGAATCATGAAATTAATCTATATGTGGGTCCTCTCTAGGAAATTTGGTGTGACGCTGGGCCTCTTAGGACCACATCCACATTGGATTTCTCATTCTGTCGCACTATAATTATGTTCTTTATAAGACCCTTCAACAAGGTTCTAACTCTAACAACATAAACATGGAGTATACACCCCAGGGATATGATGTTAAAATGTGCAATTCATTGAAGTTCTATTACTATAAAATAATATCCTATTATCATGGAAAATTACCTTAATCTATTTTCCATATACCCAAGGAATATGACCTTATATTTCTTGCAGCCCTATTGTCCAAGCTGTATGAATTGAAACTACCATGACTAATATCCACATCCATAAAAATTAAAAAACTATTCTACCATATTCAAAATTCGGATTCCTCAAGATTAGAGATGATGTTTACTCTATATTAAATTGGGAATCCTCACATGGTATGTGTATGATTATAAAAAAAATCTCCCATGCCTTGTTTGTGGGATGCACTATGATAATTAGGGGTTACAAAAAATTAATTTGTCAACAAGGATAATATTCACAGCATTGGTATTCTACCACATTATTATCTAAAGATGTGTATGGCTTGATTCCCTTTCTTATCAGATACATAACGAATCCCATAAATTGAATCCCTAGGTTCAACCACAAATTCATTATTCATTTGGCCCTTTAGTCCCAATTATGGACCCTGCATTATAATCTAGAACTATCACAGACATGATTTTATATTTATGTATTACATTATTTATTGTTGTTCATCTATTTACCAATTATTTTTCCTAAGTTCTTTTTGAAAAAAATGGAGTTTGTTTGGCTCGACAACAAGTGGTGCATGATTGGTTCAATCTAAAGGGAAACCATGTGCTAGCCCATGGGATTTTATGAACCCTAGAGAGTGGAACTATCCTTTATGAACTACTAAAAACACAACAGTATGTCCTCCCCTAGTAATATATTTGACCAATTTTTTATTTGATAGAGTTTGCTGCACAGAATCATCACTTTTTGGAGAACTATGTGGGGGTAATAGTGCGGCCTATCTAGGTCATTAAAATTTAAATTTTCTTTTATACCCTCCCCTAAATTTATTCTCAATCAACCCCTAATTAGATCCATACTGGATTTTCTTCCATAGTATCTTTATATTATACCTCTCACCCCAATTTAACTCAAATTTTTTGGTTGATTTTTCCATGGATCTTCATAAATCATCTAGTATGTCCTTTATCTTCTCATTTTATTCTTCTTCTAGGGTTATACTTCAATATTATTTGAGTATTTCTTATTCCAATTGGTTAAAAGACCTAATAAGGGTTTAATATTTATTTTTCGGGTAAAATATTCATGTTTTTGTTTTGATATTTAACTTATAGTGACTCCTCGAGGTGAAGTTGTTGTTTTACACCGGATTCCGGATGTTTCAAAGCATTAGGTATGTGATTCCATGTTTTTGAATTATTCGATTATTTTTCTATGCTTTCGTTGCTTCTTGAATTTTATCATTGGAATTTTTTGAAGGTGAGAAATCTGTTTTCAATTTGCTTCATGGAGGCTATGTTTTGGAAAGTGGTTTCAGAAAAGTAAATTTTCTTATTCCATGTGTTCTTTCATTTTGGAGTTTCCAAATGGGTTTTATGACATATGAATGTGGTGAAAAGTATGAATAAAATCGTTTTGGTGTGCATGTAAATGTGATAATTGTTTTTTCTTTGTTATGTAATGGTTTTTAGTTTGTGATTCATGTTTATTGATCTGTGTATATGAAAATGGTGATATATGTGACATGTGAAATGATAATTGAGCAAAAAAGAATCATAGGAATCTTGGTGGGTGGAGTAGGAGTAGAATGCTACTTGGGTCCAAATGGATGATGCCCAGTTCCTTATAGTATTATTGATGATTCAACACTAAATAATCATTGTTTATTAGTGATGAGCAGACATTGGGATGTGATCCCGACTAGTGGTTCATGCATGGGAACACAATGGGTTATTGTTGAAATACCATATTTCACTGAGATCTGAGTTTTATAGGGTCCCACTAGTGCTATTACCTATATGGATTTCACAAGGATTGCTCCTCTATTGTGATTTTGTGCAAACCGTTGACATATGGTGAACTTTACTCTTATATTAAATTGAAAACAATGTTTCTATGAAATTTTTTTCCAAAACAATATTTAATAAAAATATTTTCTCGTTCCTAATTAAAATATGAAATGCTATTTTTCTTTTAATGTTATATCATAGAATCATTATTTTGGGAGGAATCCTACTTGTATTTGTATCACACCATATATACACACTTTATTTTATGTAGACATTGTTACATATGAAAAAATTAAAGGAAAGTTGTAATATAGAGAATATAGTGGATCTGGTATATATTTTTATTATCTAAAAGGTTTTGGTGGATGTATCTTGAGGGTGTAATCCATCATATTTCATGGTGGTTTTCAAATTTTTCTTTTATTTGGTCGTTTCATGATTTTGTGTTTTGGATTTTGGTTAATGTTTTAAATTGTTGAACGTCAAGTTTCAATATATTTTTGTTATGGATAACTATTTTGGTGTTCTATTTTATTTTTATAGTTAATAATGATTCTTATAGTGGGTTAATCAAACCCAAAAATTTATTTTTGATTCCCAGGCACTAGTTATCAGTCTATAGGGATTTGAAATTCCCTTTGGGCCATGGCACGAGATAGGTCATTTGTCAGGGTAGATGGCACCACAGATTGGTTCATGAAAAAATAGGATTATATAATGGTTTTATCCTTTTATGTGGGTGATGTTGTAAGGTATATTCTAGTAATATATGATATATTATGGTTAGTGAATGTGGTTATAGTTTCGTTTGGTGTGTCTAGACAATACACCTCATAAGAGATCTTAAGTCACATTGTGATGTTGAGATATGGTTACAATTCCAATCTAGGTGAGGCATACATGTTGAAATATGTGCAGGGAAACTGATTTGGGGTGATGTTGTGGAGATTTTTGATCGAGTAATTTTAGGGTTTTAGTTTGGACTATGGAATTATGTGGAATTTGTTGTTGTCATTGAATGTTTTCATAATAGTGTATGGATGATTTTTAATAGTGATTATCGTTTGATGTAGAATCCGGCCTAATTGGAGGACTCTTGTGTAGCCAATGGATGAGGCCCGAGAGAGTTATCTCTTCAACAATAAATATGAGACAATTGAAATCAAAGGCTATGGTTTTCTGTGATTTGGTTCAACGAATAAGAATTTGTCCGACCCATGTTAGGGAATCTGATCCTGGTCTTAGAAAAAAAAATATTAGGTTTTCCTAAAGAACAACGTCCATCCTTTTGTGGTAGCATTAACACCTATGAATCAGGAGAGAGGATAGAGTGGATCAATTTTATGTTTGAGATTCTTGAAACATTTATCACAGTGAAGGTGATGTGTGCTTCATTCTTGTTCGATGTTCCTAGTCGGTAGTTGTGGGACTCAGTTATTCAATTTAGGAAAGATAATATAATTTTTTGAAAGTATTTCAAGGTCATCGTCAATGAGTAGTATTTACCTAAGACCTTAAAATTTTCTAAGACATGAGATTTTTTAGATCATCACCATGGGTATCACACCCTTATGGAGTATTCTAACCACATTCTAGAGTTTTTTCAGTTCGCACCATATGTAGATTTTAATGAGAAACTAAAGGGAAAATGTTCAAATTGGTGTTGTGACCATTTAATTGATAACATTGATTTTCATTAAAGATAAACATGTATATTGTGGTGTGTGGTTAATAACTTGTGGTGGATATTGATCCTAGTGGGATGTATAGTTTTTCTCGGGTAGTTTCAGATGTGGTCCAGGGTCATGCTAGTTCATCTGTGAAGAAGAGGAAGTAGGACGAGAAGGAGAATATGGGAGGTGTTAGTTCAGGACATCCTTGTCGAGTGTATTCATCCATATCTTTGGGTTTAGGATAATTTTTGTTCGTTCAATATGGTAAGGTAGGAATTTTGTGATCATCTTGTTTTTCGCAACCTAGGCCTTATCATCGGTGTGAAACCATGGGAAACTTGCAGTGGTTTTGCAAGGTAGTGGGTCTATAATGATGTGGAGAAGGTTATCTATCCTCTAAAATGATATCTGATCAGTCAAATCCATAATGGATAATAGTTTATTGGTCTGTTATTCATGTTTGTTGGGTTGTATTCACTTCTAGGTAGAGTCAACTCCAGGTAGTTCCACATGTTAGTGGTTATTCTAAGGCTTAGGTTGATCTAGGAATTCTTATTCTCTATATCATGAACCAAAGAAATTCGATGCTATAAATGTGATAGTAATAAGAAATATCCCAATTGCATTGTCCATAGTTGTTTATTTTTGTATCACCCCATGTAAATAAAGAATATAACATTTTCATATTTATCAATTTTTGTGAATAAAATATTAATATTACTTTCAAGGTGACGCTATCATCGATGGAGTACCCAGCACACAACAATGAGTTTCTTGGGAATCTTACGTTGCACTCTAATAATAAAATAATATTATTTAAAATGGTAGTTAAATTCTTTCCATTGTAATGGAGGGAATGAACAGAACTAAATATTAAATGATTATATATGTCTGAAAAATATTTTTACTTCTAAAAATAAATGTTAAAATGTGAATGAATCCAATTTTAAGAGTAAATATTCTAATATTCATTAAAAGGTATATTAACCACCTTTTCATGGAGAACCCCTTTTAAATCCATATTTTGAAAATTTAATATGTATACATGTCAAAATAAAACTCTTCATTAGAATCGGGACATCAAAATTTACTTTGTGTAAATTTTATGAATTTTTCCGATAAAGTTCATTTTTTAATGAATAATGAAATATGGTTATATTTTAATTCAAAACCTCTTTTTAATATAATTTGTTTATATGATTAGATTATATTTTGAATTGGATTTAATGTTAAATAAGAATATATTTTAACCATTTAATCCAATGGTGGTCATTGGAATTTATTTCACTTTGAAATTGGACTTAAACTAGTGTCTATCTTTTGATAAATATTGTTTCTTAAAAACACGCTATTTGTTTTGACAGTGGGAATTAATTATTAAATTAATTAATCCATCTTATATGTTTTTAATTTTTTAAAATAGTGATCATTTTTGAATTCGGGATATCAAATATTTCTTAGTGTGATTTTTTGTATTTTTCTTAAAAACATCAATTTTTGATGAATAGTGAAACCACTAAGTGGTAGTTAAAAAAACTGATTTTTCGTTTAAATGAAACATTACCACTTCTGTTATTTGATTTTCAGAAATCCAACATACATTGTTGTCAATAGAATGTAAAATGTGGTTCAATGATATTAAAATCATTTTTTGATGATTAGTAACATTAAAGTTTTATTAATCGCGATTAAAGCTAATTAGTGTAATTTAAGGTAAAAATAATGTTTTTATAATATGAAATGACCAAGACACATGTCCTACCCTCATTGGATGTTTCATGGCAGACCAAGAAAATACATGGGTCAACTTGGGGACCCCATCGAGCCACATTGGTAGGAAAATGACATAAATAACTTTTTATTTAAAGTTAAAAAAAATGTCACAAACATGTATTGTTGTGCTAAAAAACATTTTACATGGGGTTATACAAGTAATAAGTTTGACTATAAATATTAATTGGAAATCCAAAAATATTTCCTACATCTTGATATTTTTTTTACAATTTTTAGAAATTAAATATATAAAATTATTTATGACACCATGATGATGCAGCGATTACCTAATTATTTAACGATTTAAATAAAATGAAAATATAATATAAAATCTAATACCTAAACTTGTATAAAACCTATTTTTTGTTTGTATTTATAAATATTATCACCTTATCCTAGAAATATATAATTTTTCTACCATTAAAATATGAAAATCATTTTATAATCAAGTAATATTTTATAATATTTCGAGAGTGCCCCTACTCTTCCCTTATAAAAGGCCCCCACCTCTACCTCCTTACCCACACCTCTGAAGCCTTTGGCTCGGCCAACCCATTTCCATTTCTTCTCTCCACATACCTCTATTAATCATTGAAGCCTCATAGTTGGGCATAATCCTTTCCAAGGAAGCCTTTGAGCACAAATCAAAAAGAGTTACCCGATTTAAAGGTAATGTATTCCATAGTGTTCTGTTGTTTTATTTTTCTTCTCCAACCCCCTAAACTGTTTTTATTTATATATTTTGTAAACAAAAGTATCTTAAATATACTAGTATTTTGTAATGAGGATTATTCTAGCTACACTTACACACACCTCCATCTAATGGTTATGGAACATACTGTTTCCGTGGATGGCGAATTACTGCCTCACGAAACGATGATTCTTCTATCTTCTCATACCACCTATCATGGTGGCCATTATGATAGAACTATATTTATTTATCATATATATTATATTTATTTATTTATTCTCTATGATTCAGTATTATATATTTAATACATAACTTTGTGCTTTACATGTTGGGAAAATGCGATAATTTCAGTTGAGGAATGTGGACTACCGCCCCCTCAAGTGATGTGACTCGTTCATGCAATACATGGAATGTATAAAGAATGAATTGATGAAATTATGTGATCTATATAACATATATATTATACTGGAATTATAATATATATATATCTCATCTAGTTTTAATTCCATTAATGTTCCAAAGAAATGAAAGTAGCGTTAATGTGTACGTATGACTTACCATCTCCATGAACTGTACATTTCATTTATTATCTCCAAATGTTATGTAATGTTATAGGATCATATATAAAATGGATATATATGTCATATATGACATATAAATGATGGATATAATTCTGTAATTATAATATATATATCTCTCTTTTAACATTAATTCCATTAATATAACAGAAAAATGAATGTAGCGTTCATGCGTACATACAACCTACCATCTCCAGGAACGGTGCTTTTAATTTATTATCTCCAAATGTTATAGAATAGTATAAAATGAATATATACTGGATATATATGATATTTAAAACATTAATACTATTCTGTAGATGATTTACCTATAACTACATGGGAAATTCTTTTCCAACAAGTTCAATTTTTACTCATGTACCGAACATCGACAAAAACATCTGATATGAACTCGCATTATTAACAAATTATTATAACATTATAATATGTAATATGATCTGAAAAATAATATTTAAATGAGTTCCTTAAGAAATTATATATTGACCAAATTTTGTTATTCAGGAGATTAATGAATGATCGAGTCATGTCGGACACGAGGTAAGGGATCCTACCTCTCTCTTTCTTTTTAAGCACTCTCTATTATGTCATTTATTTTAAGCTCATCTTTCTATGTTTGGGGATGTTCTATTATATTCATATTACTGTAATTTTTATGTTCATATTATGAGAGTCCGTATTTCATCTCATCAAACATTTTTTGGAAGTTTTAAGTGGTGCCGTTAGGCTGCCGAGTTTTCGTAAGGGATTTTTCATCTCACTTTTATTACCATGACATTTTTGCTACGTTTGCCACCATTTCCTTTGATTGGTGTATTTACATCCCACTATTATACTCTTTTTGTAGTATAATTTCAATTATGGGTATTTACATCTTCAATGTATGACCCTTCTTCCATGGGGTGTTCGTTTCGAAAGTTACTAAAGTCGATAAAGGAACCATTCACCCTCCTCTTTTTAAAAGACTTCATTTGTAATGTATTTTAATTCACATACTATTATGTTGGGATATGTTATTATATATCCTTATTGATGTAAATTCTAACTACAAGTAATGAGATGCCATTTTAACTCTCATCACCTCATTTTCTGAATTTTAAAGTGACGCTGTTAGGCTGTCAGACTTCTGTAAGGGATCTTCTTAACCCACAGTCAATTCTTTTGGTTAAACATCTACTTCATGATTTTATTATGCCTAGATTATGTGTGGAATATCTATGTTGTAATTTCCACAAACAGTTGTGTGTACATACTATTTCTACACATAATCATCTCATTGATAAATTTTTACATCATTTATACGAACTTGTATGGGAAATCATTACTCAATCTCATTTCATTGAGTTAAATATTTATGTAATTAGTTTTTTTCTAGAGTATGTCTGAATGAACTCTAATTGTTTTACACTTAATATTCACTTATATTTGGTTTATTTATATTTTTCACACATAATACTATAATTGATTTATCCTTAATCTATGTATACTGACTTTGTAAGGGACTTCGTCTCAATCTCCATTCATCGAGGCATATTTGGTTTTATACACAACTTTATTTTATACGGTGTATAAACCCATTTGACTTCTACTTTTATTCGAAAGGAATCTTTTCAATACAAAGTGTTATACTAAATGACAAAAAGTATGTTTCTTTTTATCATACGCGGTGACAATGACCCTTCCACCACCGCGAGTATTAATTGATCTTTGGCTTCCTCAACAAGATGTTATATTTTTATTAGTAAATAAAAACCATACACTCTATTTTGGTATTGAAAATGGTTTTGTTATGTCAATATATTTATGTGATATATTGTGCTTGAAATGTGGAAATGTTTTCATTCCTTTATAATTGTTTTATGTGTTATGATTTTATAATGGTACTTGAACATTTGACAGGTGGTTACGTGATAAACCATATAACGGGTGGTGCCATGAATACTGGGACAGGTGGTTACATTACAACTTCCAATGCATTGGGTATGGAAGTCGGCCATATGGCTATTCTATTAAGTGATATGTGTGGAGTTCGACCATATGGTTATTGCATTTAAGTATGTTTATGTCCCAAGTTTCCTTTATATGTAATGTGTTCTTTATATGGGTTTTATGGTAATATTTTGGTTACAAAAGGGTATGTAATGATCTTTTATTCAGTGAAGAGTTTTTACTACTATATAAAGGGGAAATGTATTACTTTGATAAAGTATACATGGATTACTTTTTTTTTAAAAAAACTAACAGTTTTCCTTCTTTGTATATCCTTTACTAGGCTTTTTATGCTCATCCCAAATTTCTGAAATGTTTCCCACATGACATAAAGTTGAATAGGGTCAAGGATGGGATCAAGGAAATACATGCTATCTAAAACATGGAACTAGAAATGTTTTTTAAGAGATTTTATTTTATGGAAACTTAGTAGAAGTGTATACATTGTAATCATTTGAGATATAATAGTTATGTCCTAATTCTCTAAAACTCTAAAACTGAAAATAACCTCTATGTGAAATATTAATATAATTAAATATTAAGTAAGTTTTAAGGCAGGGGCCTTATATTTGGTATCAGAGGTCGGTTTAGATATCTATAGAGGTTAGGGTATTCACAAAGCATAAGTTACAATACCCTGATGGCTAGGATTTCTGAAAGAGTCATAGTTTTTACATAAATTTAATGAGTAAGTATATATTAGTGTTTATCTTCCTCATTAGTACATGATAATTTTGTTGATATACTCACACTAAAATTTCTGGTTTTAGTAAATGGATCGATCTAGCAGGCACCAATGTGACAATGGATTTGAAGGAAACTGTGGTGGTTCTATGATTATGAGATTGTATGAAATGGCGGATTCAATGAGAAAACATGTGGTTCTTCTAAACCAACTATCAAGGATTCATGATCAACCACTTTATCCTTTGTAAGATCTCTAATGCATCATGTACGAGATGACCAACTCGATGTGGAAGTTTAGGTAATAATTATAAAGGTAACCATTAAAGTTTAAATGATCCTTACTTTTGAGGTTGTTATGGGTTACTATATGTCATGATGTAAAATGAAAGGAATGAGATAAACATGAGGTTAAACTATTTTATAGTTATTTTTGATGATTTTATCTCTTTTTGGTAAATGTTTTAAGGATTATATATTTTTGGAAATAGGACAACACGCAGACCATGTGGCAACCTGTCGTGTCGGACAAAGCTGCGGGAATCGAACCCACAACCAAAGTACAACTGGTATTTATCGCCTACCACTGGAATACGTGACGTCCCTGGTTAGTTTGACTAATTTTTTTTGTTAGATAATCTTATAAATTTAGATTATGTTGATTTTTGGTTATCTATGCAAATTATTAACATATCATGGAGAATATGTGATTAGGTTAATTACTTTTCAATATGAGACTTTAAGAGAAACTTATGTTATTTGGAGAAAAATATTATTTTGTATGTTGGATGAATATGTGATTAAATCTTTCAAATATTTGGGTTTCCAACATAGTTTGGTTTTATTTGAAGAATTATATTGACAAATTGTTTTGCGAATGGTCTTCGTTGAACTTTGGGTTTTGCTGGACAAATTTTGAAGATTAAGAATAGATTTTCTTTTTATAATGGATTATCCTTTTTTGGATTATCTGATCTTGCACTAACAATTTTGGTTTTGGTTTTTGTCTAAAGACATGGGTAATATACAGTTCTCTTTTGTGGTTTAGGTGACTCTATTGATGTTGATTATAATGCTCTTAATGTGAACAACTCATCCCAAATGCACGTCTTTTGGAGAAATATGATTTTGTGTAAGAAATATAGAAAAAATTGAAAGTCAACATTACAAGTAAGTATGTTTAATTATGTTTTAGTTACGCTCATAAATAAATTCTTCAATGAAATTTAACTTAAAAACAAAAATGTTGTATGTTATCGTTTTTTACTGGGGAATCAAATACTGTTTAACCCATCACCAGTTTGTGATTTTCTAGTGGTTAACTTTCTCCTAAACATGTTTTCTATCACTCTCCCTCAGAAAATGACCCTTTGTTTTCTCCTCCATATTCATGTTTTCCTACATGGAATCTTAGTATGGGTTAACTCGGGTGACCATTGTACTTCACATTCATTTTATTAAGTGATAGTGTTATTGACTCTTGTTCTGATGTGGGATATTCAATGAAGTTTCCACGCACAATTTTAAAATTACGAGGACGCAATTCCCAAAAAGGGGGGAAAGATGTAACACCCCAGGTAAATAAAGGTTATGAAATTTTCATATTTATCCATATTTGTGAATAAAACATTAATATTACATTAAAGGGGAAGCTATGCTCGATGGCATACCCAATACGCAACAATGAGATTCATGGGAATCTTATATTGCACTCTAATAATAAAATAATATTATTTTAAATGGTAGTTAAATCCTAGCCGTTGTAATGGTGGGAATCAACAGAAATAACTACAAAATGATTATATATGTTTGTCAAATATTTTTACCTTTTAAAATAAATTTTAAAATGTGATTGAATCCAATTTTAAGCATAAATATTCTAATATTCATTAAAAGGTCAATTAACCACCTTTTTATTGAGAACCCATTTTAAATACATTTGTTGAAAATTTTATATGTTATATTTTACAAAATAAAACTCTTCTATAGAATAGGGACATCAAAATTTACTTTGTGTAAATTTTTGGATTTTTTTCGATAGAGGACATTTTTTTAATAAATAGTGAAAATGTTGTATTTTAATTTAAAACCTCTTGTTAATATAATTTGTTTATATGATTATATGATCTTTTGAATTGGTTTTAATGTGAAATTAGAATATATTTTTACCATTTAATCCAATGGTTGTCATTGGAATTAATTTCACTTTGAAATTGGACTTAAACTAGTGTCAATCTTTTGATACAAATTGTTTCTTAAAAACATGCTATTTGTTTTGACAGTAGGAAATAATTATTAAATTAATTAATTCAACTAATATGATTTAAATTTATTAAAATATACAGGATTTTTGAATTCGGAATATCAAATATAGCTGAGGGTGAATTTTTGGTATTTTTCTGAAAAACTTCAATTTTTGATGAATAGTGAAACCACTAAGTGGAAGTTAAAAAAATGATTTTTTGTTTAAATGAAACAACAACTTCTGTGATTTGATTTTTAATAAATATGACATACATGGTTTTCATTATGATGAAAAATGTGGTTCAATGGGATTTAAATAATTTTTGGTGAATAGTAAATTTTAGGTTTTATTAATCGCGATTAAAGGTAATTAGTGTAATTTAAGGTAAAAATAATGTTTTAATAATATTAAATGACCTAGACATATGTACTATCCTCATTGGATGTGTCATGACCGACCAATACTATTCATGGGTCAACATGGGGACCCCATGGAGCCACATTGGTAGGAAAATGACATAAATAACATTTTATTTAATGTTAAAATAATAATGTCAAAAACTTGTATTGTTTTGCTAAAACAATTTTTTACATGGGGTTATACAAGTCATAAGTTTGACTATAAATATTCATTGTAAATCCAAAAATATTTCATACATCATTATATTTTTATTTAATTTTAAAAATCAAAATAAATTAAATTATTTATGGCACCATGATGATGTAGCGATTACCTCATTATTTAACGATTTAAATAAAATGAGAAGATAATGTAAAATCTAAGACCTAAACTTGTAAAAAACCTATTGGATGGGTTTATTTAGAACCCTTATAAAAAAATCCTATAAAAATATATTTTGGGACCTTTTAAATCCGAAAATCATTTTATAATAAAGTAATATTTTATAACATTCCAAGATTGCCCCGCCTCTTCTCCTATAAAAGGCCCCCACCTCTACCTCCTTAACCACACCTCTCAATCCTTTTGCTCGGCCAACCCCTTCCCATTTCATTTCTCCAAATCACTCTATTCATCATTGAAGCCTCACCTTTTGGAAGAATCCTTTCCAATGAATCTTTTGAGCACAAATAAAAAGAGTTACCCGATTTAAAGGTAATGTCTTCCCTAGTGTTCTGTTGTTTAATTTTTCTTTCCAACACCCTAAACTCTTTTTATTTATTTATTTTGTAACAGCGGCAGTATATTAAATATACTAGGATGTTTTTATGAGGATTATTCGAGCTACACTAACACACATCTCCATCTAATAGTTAAAGAACATATTGTTTCCGTGGATGGAGAATTACTGCCTCACGAAACGATGATTGTTCTATCTTCTCATACCACCTCTCATGGTGGCCATTATGATGGAACTATATTTATTTATGATATATATTATATTTATTTCCCCTCTATGATTCTGTATTTTATATTTAATACATAACTTTATGCTTCGCATGTTGTGCAAATGCGATAATTTCATTTGAGGAAGTGTGGACTGCCGCCCCCTCAAGTGATGTGACTCGTTCATGCAATACATGGAATGTATAAAGAATTAAATTGATGAAATTATGTGATATATATAAAATATATATTATACTGGAATTATAAAATATATATATATATATCTCTCATCTATGTTTAATTCCATTAATGAGCCAATGAAATGAAAGTAACGTTCATGCGTACATACGGCTTACCGTCTCCATGAACAATACATTTCAT
The DNA here is from genome assembly GCA_963277665.1 of Viscum album. Taxonomy (NCBI): domain Eukaryota; kingdom Viridiplantae; phylum Streptophyta; class Magnoliopsida; order Santalales; family Viscaceae; genus Viscum; species Viscum album. Next base: position 697,014,405 of record OY728152.1, read on the forward strand.
TTCTTATCTCCAAATGTTATGTACTATTATAAGTAAATATATATAATTGATATATATTTTATATGTTAAATCTAAATTATGGATATAATTATGGAATTATAATATATATATCTCTCTTTTAACTTTAATTCCATTAATATGACAAAAAAAGAAAGTAGCGTTCATGCGTTTGTATGGCCTACCGTCTCCATGAACGGTGCTTTTAATTTTTTCTCACCAAATGTTATGGAATAGTATAAAATGAATATATACTGGATATATATGATATTTAGAACATTAATACTATTTTGGATATGATGTACCTATAACTACATGGAAAATTATATTCCAACAAGCTCAATTTTTACTCATGTACCGAACATCGATAAAATCATCTGATATGAACTCACTTTATTATCGAATTATTATAACATTATAATATGTGATATGAACTGACTAATAATATTTGAATTAGGTCCATAATATATTATAAATTGACCATATTTTATTATTCATGAGATTAAAGAACGATCGATTCATGTCGGACACGAGGTAAGGGATCCTACCTATCTCTTTCTTTTTAAGCACTCTCTTTTATTTCATTTCTTTAAAGCAAATATTTCTTATGTTTGGGATGTTATTTTATATTAAACATACATTAAGTTTTATGTTAATATGATGAGAGACCCTATTTGATCACATCAAACCATTTTTGGATGTTTTAAGTGGCGTCGTTAGGCTGCCGAGTTTTCGTATTGGATTTTTCATCAAACTTTTATTCCCGTGACATTTATGCTACGTTTTCCACCATATAATTTGAGTGGTGTATGTAGTGACAATTATTATAATATTTGTGTAGTATAATTTCAATTATGGGTATTTGCATATTCATTGTATGGCCCTTCTTCCATGGGGTGTACGTTTCGAAAGTTACCCAAGTCGGTAAGTGAACCTTTCACCCTCTTCTTTTTAAAAGACTTCTTTTGTTATGTATTTTAATTCACATAATATTATGTTGGGATATGTTATTATATATCCTTATTGATTTAATTTTTAATTCCATGTGATGAGATACCGTTTTCTCTCTCATCAACTCATTTTCTGAATTTTAAAGTGACGTAGTTAGGCTGTCAAACTTCTGTAAGGGAAAATATTAACCCACTTTCAATTCGTTGGGTTAAACCTATCATTCTTGATTTTATTATTCCAAGATTATGTGTGGAATATCTATGTTGTAATTTCCACAAACCATTGTGTTTATATACTATTTCTACACATAATTAACTCATTGATAAGTTTTTACTTCCTTTAAACAAACTTGTATGAGAAATCATAACTCAATTTCATTTCATTGAGTTAAATATCTATGTAATTGGTTTTGTTTTTTCAAGAGTATGTGTGAATAAACTCTGATTGATTTACACTAAATATTCACTTATATTTGGTGTATTTATATTTTTCACACATAATCTTGTAATTTATTTATCCTTAATCTAAGGATACCGACTTTGTAAGGGACATTGTCTCAATCTCCTTTAATTGAGGAATATTTTGTATTATTCAAAACTTTCTTTTATACGGTGTATAAACCCTTTTTACTTCTAATTTTATTCGAAAGGAATATTTTCTACACGAAGCGTTTTACCAAATGACAAAAAGTATGTTTCCTTTTAACATACTCGGTGACAATGACCTTTCCGCCGCCGCGAGTATTATTTTATATTTGGATTCCTCAATAAGCCGTTATATTTTAAAAAGTAAATAAATACCTTATACTCTTATTTGGTATTGAAAATGGTTTTTTTATGTAAATTTATTTATGTGATATATTGTGCATGAAATGTGGATATGTTTTCTTTCCTTTATAATTGTTTTATGTGTTATGATTTTATAATGGTACATGGACATTTGACGGGTGGTTACGTGATAAACCATATGATGGGTGGTTCCGTGAATACCAGGATGGGTGGTTACGTTATAACCACCAATGCATTGGGTATGGAAGTCGGTCGTATGGCTATTTCATTAAGTGATATGTGTGGATTTTGATGGTATGGTTATTCACATAATGTATGTTTATGTCCCAAGTTAACTTTATATGTTATGTGTTCTTTTTATGGGTTTTATTGTAATCTTTTGGTAACAAAAGGGTAAGTAATGATCTTTTATTTAGGGAAGAGATTTTACTACTTCATAAAGGTGAAAAGTATTACTTTGATAATGTACACATGGTTTACTTGTTGTTTTAAAAAAATAATAGTTTTCCTTCATTGTGTAACCTTTAATGGGCTTTTTATGATTATCCCATGTTTTTGAAATGTTTTCCATAGGACATAAAGATGAATAGGGTCGAGGATGGGATCAGGGAAAGACATACTATCTAAAACATGGAACTAGAAATTTTTCTTTCTATGAGTTTTTATTTTATGGAAACATAGTATAAGTGTATAATTTTTAATCTTTTGAGATGTAATAGTTATGTCCTAATTCTCTAAAACTATAAACCTGAAAAGATCTTCTTTGTGAATTATTCATTTATTTCAACATTAAGTAATGTTTAAGGTGAGGGCCTTATAATTTTTTATACTAGTGTTTCTATTTGTATTATTTTTCACATATTTTGGATGTTTGAAATATTCAAGTGGTCTTATTCAATTTTTGATGGAGTTAGTGACACCACATGGTAAGAAAAAAGGTTGGGGTTTTTAGTGTACTTATTGTGCACTAACCGTTTAAGTGGTCATGATAGAATGTGATTTACTAGTTCCATAAATGGACATATTTGGCATGATACTATGTATGGATTAGATGGTTCTATATCAATTGTACATCGATTGTTATCATCGGCAAGTAGGTTTCATGGATCCTGATGGGTGTACCTAGGTTTTACAAGGTGACTGGGATCATCAGAAAATACATGATATAACTCCACATATGGAGTTGGGAAGTACTTATTTTTAGATCTCATCAATTGTGTTGGAGAATTATGTTAGTATTTTAGATGGTGTATTACCTCCTATAATGGATGAGTTTCCAGCGGTGTTTTTAGAAGACATCTCAGGTTTACCTCTGTAGTGGGATTTGAGATCATAATAAATTTTTTGATGGGAACCTATCGATATATCTCCCGTTGTAAAATATATCCACCACTAAGTTGATGGAATGAAAGGTGCATCTAGTCTATTTAGATTCTAAAGGATTTATTTTCCTGAGCATCTAACTGAGGTCAACCCCTTTCTTATTTTTGAATAAGTACGACACATATCTTCAGTAATGTATCAATTACTAGAAGAAGAATAATGTGATGTTCAAGAAAAAAATACCAATTTAGCCCCATATATGAAAATTATAAAAAAAATAAGGGGGTGAGATGGTTTTCCATGGTCTTCGTGTGTTCTAGGTATCACCAGTTCAGAGATAGAGATGCAGATGTTCCGAAAATAGATTTTTGAAGTAGGTAAATCCATTTTGAGTACTTTTTTGATTAATTTTGGATTGATAAAATGATCCATTTGTATTCATGATGATTATGAATAGGGTGTTCCACCGTTGTTTGGACTCCATTTTCATGGTATTTGTTGATTAAATACAAGACTATTTGAGGATCAATTAGTGGAATGAGAAGCATCTGAGAATTGTTTTTTTAACACTTCATTAATGTCGTCTCAATGAGATATTTCCCAAGTGCACCATATAGATTCTAGAGGCAATGTTTCTAGGTCATGTGATCATCGAATGGTGGGTTTTGGTTTATCTCGATAATATTGGAGTAGTGATGTCATGGAAGAAATAGAATAAAGTTTTTTAGATCATGAGATATTTGGTAATGGAAGAGAATTATATGCAGTTAGTTTGGGATTTATATCATCTAAATTTTCCCATGATGATTATCACATGAAAATGGTTATAGATTTAATAAAGTGAAAACTGTCTGTCTTCTTTTCATTATTTTAATTAGTGGTTTACCAAATCCACTATTTGTATTTTTCTACAATCTGGAAAGGGATACGTGATCTATTAGGATTCCTGAGGTATGGTTAGTTGTTGTGTGAAAATGTGGGATGATCATGAAGTGGCGATTGGTTCTTTCCATTATTGATCACTTGAAATAAATTACCAATCCCATGACATAGAGTCAGTGGTTGTGTAGCATTCCTTGAATACATGTAATCATTATTTTTTGTGAGAATTTTCAATTTTATTTGGATTATATTAGTTTGGATTACATATTCTCCCAAAAAAAAAAAATTAAGCAAACGTCATTGGGTTGAGTAACTTCAGGTGTTTTTCATTAATATCGTGTATTCCCAAAGAAAATTTAATGTAGTAGAAGATGCTTTTAGAAAAAAAATCTGGTTGAGTGATTTAAAATAGATTTGTGATGATTGGATTTTTTGGGATTTTTTCCCATATAAATATAAAATTAATGAAGTATAATGGTGGTTAATTCTTGGAAAGTGTTCAACAGACACCTTCCCATAAGGAGTTGATTCCATAAGATAATTATAAATATGAGTTGTGCCAGTTTTCCATGTAGTTTATAAATGATGGGGATGTTCCTTCTGTGAGGTATTTTCTCATATGGGGGTTCTATTTTCCAGGGATCGATGCATGATGATGTTTTAGTATCCATAGGTAGTGATAAAATATAACCCGCAATATCTATCGGTCGTCCATCATGGTATAATAAGGATGTTTTACAGAGTGAGATGCTAGTTCTAGTGGCAAGGTATGAGCATAGCAATATCTGACTTCGTATCCTGATTATATACAAGTATGAAATTACAAGTAGAGAACCAAAGACCCTCTAGATTAATTCAATAGTTTCCCATTACTACTTGTATATGGGATGAATTATCCATGGATTTCATTATTGGGATATGTCATTCTCCTTGGGTAACGAATTATTTATGTGTATTGATTAACCATATAACCTAGTAGGCCCATTTTATTCCGATTATAGATTCAAATAATGTGGATGAATTGGGTCTATTGTATGTTTCATAAATATTGATGCTTCATGGTGTGTTGTTGAATCTCATTTCTGACTATGTCACCCCTTTTCAACTCTTAGTTTTAAGATGGCCTTCAAGATGCAATAGGGTCACAAGTCATGTTGATTATGGAATGACACCCTCAACGGGATGGATAGATGAAGTGGGTGAATCATATATTTCAAGTCGTACTATAGGAATGTGTGTTGGATTTAGGAGGATCATGGGATAATCATTTGGTGTCGGTCAAGTTGGATATAATACTATCTACCTATATTCAATCAAAATGGGACACTTTGAGGCACATTATGGTTGTCTGTGTAAGTCTCCTTTATGTTCGGAAGATGTCGGTGAGACCTAATTATTTGGACTAAGGATTGAATATGAAAATTCTTAACATGTGAGGTTGACCATGAATCATTTTTACATAGCACATAGTCACCACATGTCAATTTCCTACAAATAGAATTGAGCATTAGAGTTCTCTATGAAAGATATAATATTTCTAGAAGTGTCTCCTCACTTGGGTAACCATCATCATGGTATGAAATAGAATCCAACATCGCGGTATTTCAGACCATTTGAGATTATTGAGAGTGTTGGTATAATGGAATATTTATTAATATTATCATCTTAGTAGATGTCATGTCATGACATGTTGCATGTCCCTTAGTTATATAATTATAATCTAGATCCATGTCATGCGTTTAATTTGGAGTAATTGGAAATTGAAATAGACTTTTCCTTGTTTAAGTGGCCAATACGAATTGTGGATTTTGAAGAGAATGTTCATTGGAGGAATTCAATATTGTTTGTCCAAGTTTATTGGAAGCATAGTAATGATGAGCATGATAATTGAGGGAAAAATTATTGAGTTGATGAGTAGTATCCATTTTTATTCTTTGATCACAATCAAGAATGATTTTTTTGGGTGGAAACTTTCCATGGTGGGGAGAATTTTCATATATAGTATTTTATTATTTGTAATTAAATTTTTTATTTTTGCTCTTTTGTGTACCCGTTGGGATTCCTGGTTGATTTTGTAGAATAATACAGCCATTTGGATTGGAATTATGTGGAACATTGTTGGAATATTGATAGGGGAAGCCACGTTCTAGCCCATGGGAAACAATGTAGCCTCCCCTAGAAAAGCACGTAGCTGGATTCATCTTGGAAATATGTGGTCTCACGGTTTCCACACAATTTGGAAATCCTTGCTGGCTAATTGCACAACCTGTCTAGTTCATTAAAAATTCAATCTTACCCTTCTATACTCCAATTATTTTAACCCCAAACCAACCTAAATTCATGAAATATGTGATTTGAACCCCCAGAATCTTCCTCTGCTACCTCTTATATCCTGTAAACTCCAATTTATGGTTGTATATGGCTTTGGATTTTCAATAATTATCATTTCAGTTCCTTTTTTTCTTTTTTATGCCTTATTATAGGGTTATCCATTCCTATTATTTTAGTTCTACTTTTGTAGTTGGTTTTTTAACCAAATAAAATTTCTATCTTGTTGTGTTGGGTAAGATCTTGATATCTGTGTTTTGATATTTCCATTATAGGGTCTCATTGTTGGGGAGTTGTCATTTTCCATAGGATTACAGATGTTTTCCAATATTAAGGTTGGTGAATACATTTTTTCTAATCATTTTATGTTTTTGCTATGATTTCATTACCATTGAAATATGTTCTATAGATTGTGTGAATATTGAAAATGTGTATTCAAAAGGATTTAAGGTGTGATTAATTTGAGAATTGGATTAAAAAATTTAAATAGTTTGATTTCATGTGCAATTTACTTGTGGATTTTAGAAAATGGTTAATAAGATTTTTTAATAGTGGTGAAATCTATTCATAAAAATGGTTTTTTTGTGCATGTGAATGTGTTATGGGTTTTTGAAAAGCAACGTGATGGAGTTTTATTTGTGATTCATGATTCATGATGGTTATATGTAAAATTTGACATATATGTGTCATGTGAAAGGAAAATTGATCATAATAGAAATACTGGTATCTCGGTGGTCGAACAAGGACAAGTGTAATAGTTGGATTATTGCGGATGAGTCTTGGTTTCATATAGATAGATTGATGAGACAATAGATACTAAAGATTAATTATTGGAGACCACTAGATCTCAGTGTGAATTACCCTCATTTGGTTAGAGCAATAGAGCATTAATGGTTATTGTTACTAAACCAATTTTCATTGAGATACAGTAATCATAGGGTCCCACTACTACTAATACATATAGGGATTTTCCATGATGTGATTCTCTACTACGATATTGTGCATACTGTAATTATAAAATGAAATTTACTAGTATGTTAAATTTAAAATAATGTTTCTATTAATTTTTTTCCCATAAAAATATTTATTAATAATTTTTCCATGTGAATTCTTAAAACCATCATAGTGATTTTTAATCAAATTTTATATAATGGAATGTTTCTTTTGGGTGGAATACTACTAGGCTTTGTTTCACACCCTAAATACACTCTTGGGTGTATGTAGACATTGTTATGTATGAACAAGGTAAATGAAAGATGTTTTGGAGTGGTAATGGGGAATCCCATTTTGGTGTTCCAGTCTTGAAGGTGTTCATGGATGTGTCTTGAGGGTGTTGTCCATCATGTTTCATGGCAGATTTTGGGTATGGGTTTTGTTGGTTCCACTCATGTTTTGGTGTTTTGATTTTTGGTTAATGATTTAAAATTTTAAACTCTAATTTTTGTATCTACTTTGCTTATGGATACTGATCATTGGGTGATGTTTTTATTTTTAGAGTTAATCATGATTATTATCATGGGTGACATCATTCTGAAAAATTCATGTATGATATGCATGCACAGGTTTCCTGCACGTGGGGATCGACAATTCACTTCAATCCATGCCATTGGCCAGGTCAGATGTCAGGGTTGATGGTACCATTCCAAGGATTATGACATGAACCATATGGATATCCCTTTAAGTAATTTTTGTGGTACAAGAGAATAACTAGAAATTTTAACATAGAGTTTTACCCCCTCTATTCCATCTGAATTCCATTATAATTAGTATTACCCCGATAGGTCAATAAACATGTATATAAACTATCTTTAATGCTGAAAACCCCAAAATATTAGACTTGTTATCTAGTCCATGAAGCAAGATATTAATTTTTTTTCTCAGTCTAATCTATGTGATATTTGGATATTCACCATTTATTCCCCAAAACCTTTTTTGTACAGAAACCTCTTATGTCCCTACACATCGGGTTTCCATCAATTGTGTTTTGCAATTACCCTTGGAGAAAAAATTATTGTGGTCGAAGATGGAAGATAATAAATTATGAGCAACATCTCGGAAATATGATTTTAAACTATAGGATACATCTTAATCCCCAGAAAACTAACTACCTAAGGAACCATATTCACCATACGATGACAAAATACATTCCCAACATCCTTACTACATTACATTACACTAAATGTATGGCTTCTGCATTACATAACATAAAACAATAAGGAATACTTGGACCTCACCTAAGAAGTCCTTACCTATAATGTTTGTTATCTACCATATTGTAAACATTTTTAGTTGTCACATATCATTTAATATTATTATTTCCCAAGAATATTACATTGAATATTTTTACCCGACCAATATTCCAACACCAATACTTTCTAATCCATGATGTCGTAATTCTAGTAGTGTTGGAATCAATTAAATAAATCCATAAATTCATTTACATTATTACTTTTTCAATTGTTTACATCATAATTAACATAAATGTTTGATGGGAACCCGTAATGGAATGGTATCATGCCATACTGGCTAACCTACTATACTGAGACCATCATAGAAATCATTGGAAAAAATTCCAGGACAAGTTCTGTGTTTTAAACATGATTAGTGGTCAACCCTCATTTGATTTTCCCCATTTCAGGGTAATGGTATGGATTATATGTTTTGAACATGGTATAACATTATATTTTATCACCATGTACCTCTCCTTAGGATCAGTATTTTCAGAATATTGATTCACACCTCTCCATTCGACCTTTTTGGGTAGATTTCATTTCACTTGGAATTATCTAGTTCATTCATCAGAGAGCACTTGAAATAAAAATTGGTTTTAATAAGTTCTATATACTATTTCTAAAACATCTCTTATTATGAAAACTCTATTTGGTAATTCTGCAATAGAATACCCTGATTATTCAATGATTATATGAAACTATCAAGAAATTGATAAATCTGTTTTTGTCACTTGTTTCCACACTGAGCGTGATCCATATTATATTTGGTAATGTTTTTTGGTAGTTTCATAAATATGATTGATGTGTAGTAATTAAGAGAGAAAAAAATAAAATATTCTTATTCATGAAGAATGTTTGAAAATGAAAAGGTTGGTATTTATAGATGGTCATCAACATTATTGGATCCCCACCCGAGTCTTCGAAATCACTAACATATTGATCTAATCTACTAATCGAGTTCTGTATCCCATTTAACCTCTAGAATCTTTCCTATAAGGTGTACTACCACCTACTGATCTCTATTTATTCCTAATATTCTTCCAATGATGTGCATCAGCCCTGACTTGTGCCCAGTCCAATTCTTCCCAGATATCAGCAATATGAGATATCATTTGGATTATCTACCATTCAAATTCAACGAGCTAATCTCTTAGGTGGATGATGTCCTTCGATTGAGTTTTGAGGAAAGAAATAGGAGGATTCATTTGTCCCTACCTACATTGGATATCCAAATTGAATTCATAGAACATTTAAAGTATATCAAGATTCTCCTAATACAAGGAAACTTCCATGTGTTGGATTTCTTCAAACACATTATCATTGTGAAAGCCATATATCAGTGTGTGATGACCATGAGTGTCTACCCCCCCAGCACACTAATTACAAAATCAATGGTGATGTGAGCCCATATGAACCACCAGTTTCATTTCCATAGAATGTTTAATGAAATGTTGAATCACTTCTGTGACTTGCATCAAATAATTTAATTCTATTTCGTTTTGGTAGGGTTAGAGTCTTACAGATCTTTAGGTGGTGTAGGCTCCTACTCAAGAAAAATCCATAACAATGTCAACATCAGGATATTCATTTGAAATAATTTTATATGGGTTGGGTTCCAGATCTGGTGGTGGATCATCCTCAGTCAACTCTTCCTCATCAGCTTCTCTCCCTCGACTCGATTTTTTCCCAACTAGTGGCATTACTCATAACTACTTCTGACTATTCATCAATTGATAAGGATGGATCTCCATGGACGATTGACTCCTCATGAACAAGGAAAATTATCAGTGAAGGGATTCTTGATACCCTGAACTCACCCAATCAATGGGAACACAATATTTCACTCACTTCTTAGATGGGGAACATGTCAGTATACCTAATAAAACAAATACAATAAAGGTATTGTGAATGTGAAAGACTTATAAGAGAAGCGAATTAGAATTTTTAGCTCCTGATTCATACAATGGGATTCCACCATAGGGTACACCACAACATTGGTGGATATTTCAATGATGGAAACCCTCCTCGATAATTTTTGTCAGTTAGGAGCTATATGAAATATGAAAACATGTTGATTAAAAGTATCCATGAAAAAAATGATTGTGGATGAATGACTTGAGAGAAGATATTTTCTTGAAATGGAGGAATTTTGATAATTTGAAATTTTAGTCACACAAGTAGTTCATTAATGGGTGACAATGTTGGGATTTCAAGACGTGGTATCCCATTGATAAAAAATAGTAACTAAATTTGCAACGTTTTTACCCTGACCACCTTAACCACCCCACCACATGCCTTGGCCATGAATGTATTCCTCAAAATGTGCTCTCCCACACCCATCGATGCACCGCCACCCCTTTCAGTAGGGTCACATTAACCATATTCAAGATCCTCATATATAAGAAAAGTTTCAATAAGACTATATGGATAATGAAAACGATATAGATCAAGGAATATAAGTGATTTTTTAATTACCTAGATATATTCATCTATTTTTTAAGAGGTTGTGATCACACCATATTCTTTGGGACTCCATTGATGAGAAGATAACACCAATGATCCATCATCTGTAGATCCTTCAATCACTTTATTAGTATATTCCACCCTAGTTGATGAAATATTTATAGTTTTCATCTTCTCCCAATTTGACTCGTCACCGGGGTCCATACAACACATGCTGACACACATTGGTGTCCATATCAATTAGATATACATTTATCTTGTAGAATCCCACCCTATTATTAATTTGAATGGGCCCAATCATTTGTAGCTCATTCCCATATCACTTAATCTTCTATCATATGTCTTCTATCATTATTGATGTTCGAAGAATCCACCAAGACATCCAGTGGGGGGAAATATGGTATTTGTATTTGGATGGAGTAGGTACATCTGGTTTTTCCTAGGATACTCACTGGTCCTGATCATCCCATAATGGAATCCAATTTATTTCCCCAAACATAACTTCTGAGACCATTCTATTTCAGGAGGAGTGGGTGCAACCACACAGTGCAATTTACCCAACATAGATCTAGATTGAGCTTCCTTAGATGGCTAAAAAACCCAGTACGGGGAATCCCACCCTCTTACACATTTATCTAGATCATAAAATTCTTACTCGAACACCTGGATGTTGTTCTAAAAGATTGTTTCTAGATATTTTCCACCCAGTTACGTGCATAGTTTACCAATAGTTCAACATCGACATTGGTTGGTGAGAGTATAATTTTTTCTCGGTATCCTTTATTAAAAGACATGATAATAAATAAATTCATGATATTACATGTGATATGAGTGATATATAAACATCATAAAAAAATTATAGGTTCATAAAATTAAATATTTCTCAAATAAATTAAGGCAATTATTACCTTAATACCTAACTTCCTTTGTACACATTCGATCATCATGTATAATAAATATAACTTTATTCTACATATATTAACAAAAAAATTATATTTCATATGATATAATTTTTAAATATTACATTTTATTACCCATTTATTAATAATTCTTTATTAAAATCAAGTTTTAGGTAATAACATCTTCATTTTTCATGTATGTTTTCATTTTTTATTTTCAGTCCTCTTATATTGACAATGGTTCCATCATATCTAATATTTTACCAATGATATAAATATCACATTAATTATATATATATATGAATTTATAGTATTACATTAATGTTAGAGACATAATATGAAATATGTCGTTTAGGGAGACAGTAGTCCATTCATACACGGGAACATTATTTCCGTTTTCTCAAGAGATGAAATGAAATAAAGGTGTAAAATATTTTACTATTAGAAAATAATTTTTATGATATATATATTTATTATATTTACAATAACTTATTTCAATGATAATATTTTTTGAATAATGAGTCGAATAACTTTTTGAGGTGGTAGTCCAATCTACATTCGAACAACATAATTATATCCCTCGTGTAATGTAATGTAAGATGATATATGTGATATATTTATTATAGAAGTATAACCATGTAAAAAAATCATATATATTCATTCAATATATCCAAATTTATATCAATGTAAAAAAAATTAATAACACATCATATCGGTTCGTGTGGCGGTAGTGCGTCGTACACACGAGAGAGAATATTGTGTTCAAAAAGGATTGGAAGTAAAAAAGTAGATAAGGAATTATATTTTCACAATTATTATAATATAATAAATATAATATATATTAATTTAATCAATAATTATATCATTTCATGATTGGTGGTGAAAAAAAATGATTAACATTGGTTCGTGAGGTGGTAGCCCACTATACACATGATCGATTGTTTTATTTCTCATTCGATAAAAGACGAGATGGATATAAGTTATTAAAATGATATAATAAAATATCTATATATTTGATATTTTTTTATTATATCAATATGATTTAATAATATTTTCTAGTTTTTTAATAATATGTAAATCAAAAATATATAGTTTATTACTTTACATATTCATCAGACAACCTCTTTCGATTTAACCTAAATCCTTCGTAGATTCGATTCATCAAATAAAAAGGAAAAAATGATGTTTATATTAATATAAGGAATATATTTGAGATGGTCTTTTCTGAACAATATATCATTGCAAGTGTGAAGTGGAGAGGATTGGAAGTGTCTTTTATAAACGTGTGAGAGGAAACATATGGAATTTCTGAAAAGAATAATGAATATACATGTTTCACAAAAGAAAAAAACCTATAAAATGGAAAACTATTGAACCCAATAGGTTATAAGGTCAAAATAGTTCATCATAATTGGTTTTAAAAAATTTCTACACCATTTAACTTTTATTATTTTTGATTAATCCCTAGTAATTATGCTTCAACCTTATGCGCAATAATTTATGTTTACTACTTTTACAAAACATTTGGGAAAGAAATTATGTTGAGAATATTATGTATTATAAATTATTAAAATTATAAATATATAATCATTTTTGATAAATTCAATTTAAATTATTGAAAAAACTAAATTAAAATTAAACCCATAGAAGTATCGAGTAATTAGTTTTCTAAAGGGAAAATATTCAAATGATTGAAAAAATTATATCAAAATTCAATATGAAATTTATTAATATGAAAAAAATTGTATTAATGAATATATTATTTAACTATTATTACATTAATAACATTTTGAAAAATTAACTATGTAAATATTCTAAATGAAATGATTTTAATGAATAAAAAGAAGTATTTTTAACTATTCATTTAAAAATTAATATTTTTCAAAAAAATCCGAAAAGATTACACTGATAAAATTTAGAAATGTAAATCTAAAATTGTAAATAAATTTAAAAAAACATTTTATGAATTTTTAAAAAGTCACATTAATGATTTTTTCATAAAAGCATTTGTTTTAAATATAGTATTTCCGAATCATATATAGACTTTACCTAAAATGATATACATTTTTATTAAAAGTTTTAATTTATTTGAATCTGTTATACTAAATATATAATTTATTATATCATATTAATTTTAAAATGTTTAATTAAAAGGTAATAATCATCACGTTTAAATAATAATATCAATAGTGTGTTGCGAATTATTAAAACATATGTTTAGTGTAACGATAACTGTCAATGAAATGAAATGTATTCAATTTTTATCATAAAATATCTCTGTGCTACATTAAAACACAATTAAAAATATGTCCACCATACAAAATATTTACATCAGTACATAAAACAGTGGATAATGTTTTCTTATTACTTAATCAACTTCTTAATTTGATTCCTCAATCTAGTGGTTTAACCATAAAACATTGACCATGTGAGTTTTATTGTTTCACTGATCTATCATTATTCAATAAAAACTCTACACTGGTTTTTCATCATAAGAAATATCATAATCTAATGGTATGAACTATGATTTTAGTACATGTGATGGATTAGGTATATACATCCATTAGTGAGATAAACAGAACACATCATAACCCAGAAAGAGGGTCAATGGAAGCGCCAACAGATTTACGATGGTCCCGAAAAGATCAAGAATTTCATTCGGACAAAAATACATATAGATTAGTTTTCATTTATTTTTGAATATATTTTCCTTCATATAGGATGAACCACATAGTAATTCCTTCTAAACAACATCCAATTATATATCACATCGATGATTATAATCAATACTTTTTTTGTCTTTGTAGCGACCTTATATGCTATTGAATAGATCTTACCACCTATACCATTTCATCATCTGTTTGTGGTCTCGATATATTTCTTTTTCCAACTTCATCATAAAACATTTTAGTTAAAAAAATTAAATAAATAGTGGGATCCATATGTATCCAAACAAATTCACGAGTGGGTCATATTTTTTTACGAAAATTAAACTAGAGGAAGTAATTGATACCAAACACAATAGAAATCCATATAAAAATATATCATTATGTTATAAAATGATTGAATTATTCTATCATATTTTCTATTAATCTGATGGTGAAATACCATGATAAAACTCTACACGATATCAGGATCTTTGGAAACATTTCTATATAACATTAATGTAATACTTAGACCCCAATGAGATACAATAGAATGTTTTAATTAATGTAAACTTACCATATCTTTAATGTATAATTTTTCAAGATGATAAAGGGAGAATTATTATCAAATTAAATAGAATAGTGATGACTTAGTAACATGATTGACTATAACACATAGAACAGTATTCCCTTTATGAATTTGGGATATTCAAATGAAAAAATCAGTGGTGATGATTTTTACATTTTTTTCTAGTCATCCAAATGGTTATAACACAACCAAAGGATTTTGTCTATCAACCTTAACCTTTTTACATACCAATCATTGAGATATAAATTCTTTTATATCTCTCTTCATTCAATTCCACAACAAATTCACTTTAAAATCTATATAAAACATCATACTTCTAGAATTAATTGATGATAAATGTTATTTAACTTCTTATTACAACTCCTACATCAAATCTGGAATAGATGGATGAAATACAAATTTTTTAAACATTATTATTAAATTATAGTAATGGTTTTACCTAGGAACATTTCTTACTTTCTTTTAAATATTTATATCTTCATTCCGTGAAAATTTAATCTTCAAATGGATATATGGTTGGATTCTAATTTTATAAAGATACGACTTATCTACATCCCTCATGATTTCTTGATTCAGCAGTTGAAAATAAAAAAATATTTGATCTTTTGTGATCCTCGTTATAGATAAGCTATCATGATCCTTTTTATTGAAATAATCAACCATATTATATTCATTCCAAGTGTGGTAATAAATTTAATTGTAAAAATAAATAATCATCTATAAACATATAATCAGGAACATGTTCAAATAATTATGTGTGAATATATACATTAATCTTTTTTGATAAATATATACATCACAATTTACTCTGTGAAGATAATTCCTTTATATCATTAATTAAACCTTAAAATTGTTTAATCCAAATCATTACTTATTTAATTTGTCTAATGATTCTGCAATTATCATTAGTGATAATATAAAACCATTTCATATATCATATGAAAATATCCATATCCCTTCTTTGATGTTTTATTGTAGTGTAAAAACCCTTATCCATTATAGGGAAATCCAATAATGGGTGCATTGACCAATCTTTATTATTGTTCCTTTATAATTTACCACAATTACTCTATCAATGGGAACATGGATCAATTTTGAATAAACATGGTGAGTTGATCAAATATTCAAGATAAATTATCGACGAACATTTTATAATATCTAAAGAAACCATTATTTTTTCATATTTATGTTACAGTGGTTGGCCTATAACATAATTCAATAACTTATGACATTGATGGGTCCACCGATATACCCCCTCTTTAGATTTTATGACCCATAAATGAAAACTTTTATAACAAAAATTCTGAATTTTTAAATTATTCATAATATTTCTCCAATATTATGGTATTATGTAAAATTCACATCTAATATGAATTCTATTACATTCTCATTGAATAAATAATAATATAATCTATAAATACTACCACAAACTGATTAAGGTCACCTATAAAGACACTATTCATTATATCTATGATGATAGTGGGGGAATTGGAACGAAAAATTGGAATTAATATATATTCATATTTTATATACATTGTATGAATTATTGTCTTTGTAATAACCTCCTTGAACGTCAATTGATGATATCTAGAATGATGTTCAATCTAGGAAAGGTATTTAACTCCACACAATTTATCTAAAAAGTCATTAATATGGGGTTGATGACACTTGTACCCATATTTGTGGAGATGTTTTGTCGACCAAGAAGTTCGTCGATGGGTTCCTGACCATGAGTTCACCTCTGTTTTAATCTTTTTCCACACATTGGCCTATGGGGGCCACATTTTCTCTAAAGTTAAATCTCAAAATGTCCTTGACTTAGGACTTTTTTGGCCAATATTGTATAGGGATGCCAATGCATTTTGAATGTCATTTAGTCATTGTCAATTCATATGGAATATCCATAAGCGGAATGAAATGCCCCAACATCCCATGTTATTATGTGAAATTTTGGATCCATGGGGCATTGAATTCTTCGGGCCTTTTACAAATTCAATTGACTTTTATTACATCTAAATGGTTTTTCACAATGTATCTAAATGGATTGATGAAAAGTCCAATGATACTGATGACTCTCGAGTGGTTATTGATTTTGTGATGTCCCAAATATTCAGAAGGTTTTGTTTACCTAGATTCATCAATAGTTATCAGGGTTCACATTTTTGAGATCACAACATGAAAATGTTCTTATTATATATGGGGTTGATCATAAAGTCTCCACTTCATATCACCACCCTAAAAATGGACAAGAAAATATATCAAATTTGAATGTTAATAGAATCTTTGAAAAAAATGGTACAACAAAACATGAAAGATAGGATTTTGTGCTTGGATGATGCACTTTGGGCATACCGTATAGCTTTTAAAACTCCAATCAGAATTTCACCGTACAAGATTTTATTTGTGAATTATATTCACTTTCAAATATAGGTTGAACACCATGCTTATTTATCTGTTAAATAATGTATAGTGAATCTTTCATATGATGGTGATCATAAGAAGATCCAGATTCAAGAGTTGGAAGAAATCGAAGTTGATGCATATGAGAACTCCATAATCTATAAAGAGAAGATAAAGTCTATCCATTATAGAATGATTTATTAGAGTAAGTTCCACATTGGTGAGAAGGTCCACATGTAAAATTCTAGGCTAAAGGTAAACCCAGGTAAGCATCATTACTAATGTATCAGTCCATATATTGTTACTAATTTTTACCCTTTTGAAGCAATATAGATTTTTCATGAGTAGAGTGGAGGATGTCTTACCATTAATGGGAAGCAAATTAAACATTTCTATGAGTTCTTTCATAGAATCTGGTTGAGAAAATACACCTTTTAGACGAAACATACTAGAGACACCCACCAGGTTTTATCCTTCCCTCTCACATTCTCAATTATTACAATCAGTACACTGCACAGGCATGGTGTGGGGGGAGGGGTGGATACATTCTTGGTTTCATTGTGATTTTCATAATCTTTCTTCTTTCTTCACATTTTCTCCTTCTTTAAAGTATTTTTATATTCCAAACAAATGTTCAACTATATCATGGTGCTTACTAAAAATGGATGTAGAAATTTTTGATTCCATGTTGATTAAACATTTTAGGAAAACATGTCTCTGTTATGCAATGAATATGTGTATGAATTTACAATCAGGGGGTGATTTTTAGTGAATTGGTTTTCTTGTTAATGATATAAATGGTTGTAACATTACAAAACTTTTGAGATAATTGATGCCACTTTTGTGATTAGATTTTGGGAAAATTGTGTCACTAATATCTCCAGACATTTTTACACCAAACGATGAAGTGTGAATATTTCAGACTTAATAGAAGGTAAATATAAGTTAGGTTAATATTTTTCAGCTTAAAATGATATTTTCATCTGTTCATTCTTTATCGGATCTATTTCATTACAATACCTGATTGACCTATTCATCTGTACCTGAAATCTGACTATTGTTTGCCCTAAAAAGGGTTGAGTATTGGGTTGGTAAAAAACAAATTCTCTTTAACCATTTATCGTGTGAATAATATTACATTTAATGTCATGCAGAGATCAAACAAATTTTGAGACAAGTGTGTGAGATTTGTTCCGAATAAAATTATGATAAAAAATGATGGGAGTGATGAAATATGGAACATATGGAGATATTTAAGTTAGGAACTTATAGTTTGACTTATGGTAATGCTGATGTGAGTTGGTCTAGAAATATGATTGCAAAGGATGTTGGGAAGGATCAGTTGAAAAATCATTTTAGCTGAATAATGTGAAAATAACCACTAATTATTGGGTAGAAATTGTAAATAATAGCATGGAATGGTTTTACCACACACACATGGAGTGTTAGTGGAATATTTGACATTTAAATTTCTCACTCAATTTGGTATCATGAATCTCTTTGAATTTCAAATTGATTTTATTTATGATACTTATTTTTCAATTTTCACTATGAATAACTCATTGGTGTGGTTTGTGCATTGATAAAATTACATTAATAAATCTAAATTTCCTAAAAAGTTAAAACTTCATGATGTTGGGAATATATACAATCATCTTTTTTTAGATATGTGTAGTTTCCTAGGAGTGCAAATGGTTAGGTGTGGGGGTGTGATCGCATAACGAATCAATATTCAAATCCACCCTTACATTATCGTTTTAATCTTGTTTTGTAATGAATAATAAAAATATTACAATAAATTTCACATTATATTTGAATAAATTTAATAATGTTTATAAATTATTCATAAGGAAAATTTTACTTGTTTTGGTGTTAACTTTGTAGGAGGAGTTGATTTGGAGAGCCCGTGATGGAATTGATGAAATAAGGGCCAAACTGCGTGAGAGCCCAAGAATGTATTTGGACAATTATTTGTAATTTGGATATTATGTGAAACAAATTTGGCTAAAAATGGGTATATGAGTTCAAATAAATGTGGGATACATTTCTCTATAAGATCATGAAGCCAAATTCGTCCATTTGAATGCCCAAAATAGTCCCACAATGTTAAGAAATTTTGGGTGGGCCAGATAGGACCACCCTTTTGTATTATACCAATAACTTGGTCCTCGAAGATCCAATTGGGCTACTTCCACCTCCCACGGACTTATATCTAGAAGATTCACCTCTCCACTGAATTAAAAATCAATCAAATGTGTTTTTTCTGTCATCCAGCCTAATAACGAGGGATTAAAAATTCTGTTCGGAATAGTGACCTAGTCCCTCTGGTACATGACCTCATTTGTGTAATGTGTGATTTTTTTGTATATAAAATCACTCCTACCTCACACTCTCTCATGTTTCAATACTAGGGATGAAGATAAATCGAAATGGAGAGCTCTATTCTCCCATTTTATTTCACTTCTCCCTCATGTACTTCTAAACCTCATAGTGATCAATTTGGGGGGTGTTTCTGTTGTAATCCCAAGATCCACAAATGTAATCTTCATAAGGAATATTATTTCCAGGTATATTGTAAATTTTTATTCACTTATACCTTTTATATTTTTTTATATTCGGTTCGGATGAAATACAAATCAAAGGAACATGAATCAGCAAGCTTCCATGCATAACCCGGATCATATGATGATTTGACTGTGGTTGAATCTTTGATTTATATTTGTTTATACAAGAATAAACCAAAATTTAGAATGTAAAAATGAAGAAAAATTGACCTCAAAATTGAAATAAATTAACTTATGAAGATTAAATGTGTGGAGCTCGGGATTACAACAAGGATCACCCCACAAATTGATCACATAAAGGAATACAAGTACATGAGGGAGAAGACAAATAAAATGGTTGAAGAAAGCCCTAAAATTTGAATTACCCTCATCTCTGGTTTTGAACAAGAATGAATGAGTGGTGGAGTGGTTTTATTGATAAAAACATCACAGGTTCCAAAAAATAGGTCAATTGCCTAATGGACTAGGTAACTATTCATGAAATAATTTTTAATCTTTCATTATCCGGCTGGTTGCCTGACCAAAATGTATTCAATTGACTTGAAATTATGTGTAGTGGTGGAACATTGGGTTATCTATCCATGAGAGGTTTAATTAGCCAACTTAGATTTCTAAGGCACAATGAATGGCCCAAATAGATAAGGGTCGTCCAATCAGGCCCACCTAGAATTTCTTCACATTGTGGGCCTATTTTGGGCCTTCAAATAGATGATTTGGGCTTTATGATCTTATAGAGAAATGTATCCCACATTTTTTTGAACACATATACCCGTTTGTATTCCATATGAATGAAAATATTATCTTAATTACAAATAATTTTCTAGGTTCATTCATGGAATCTCATGCAGTTCGACCCATTTTGTTGAATTCCATCCTAGCTCTGCAAATCTCCTCCACCTACAATTTAAACACCAAAACAAGTAAAATGAACCTATTAAACCGTGATAAAAAATAATTCATAGATTATAATATAATGTTTAATTTATTATTATATTTTTAATATTCATTACACAACCAGTTTAAAACAACAATATAAGTGGGGATTTGAGTTGTGAATCATTATATGATCATGTACACATCATGCACTGTCAGTGATAGCTAACTCTCAAAAGGTGGTGGTATAGTGGGTAAAACACTAGGAGGTACTATATCTGCTACATTCACATATATTAAACCCTACTAGCCATTTCCGTCATTCTTATGATCATGTAGTAGAATCATGGTTGGCTATATATGCAGAGGCATGCTGAAAAAAATAAGATGATCCACATTCAAGGAGAATATATGGGGAGATGTATCAAGAAGGACATGGAAACCACAACCAATTCCAAAATGATGCATGTACCATATTGTTTTTCTAAAACCAATATATACAAGTATTGAATAAAAAGTTGGGTGTCGAGTCGTAGTGTTTGTATACATAAACTGTCACACAAACACTAGTGTCGCTGACATTAAAACAAAACTCGATAAACATAACATCGTACTATAAAACACAAAACAAACACTTATACTTTAGTCCAATGGTATAATGAACATCTCTGATACTTCCATATCATGAATGATATCGATGGGGCCTAAAACACAACTAAATCAATCCGACATCCAATTGAACATGTGCTTTCGTCCATCATCGAGTAGGAATATCACCATCATGGGAGCCATTATACTAATGTACTTGTACACACAGAAAGACAATGAAGACACATATATATCTCTAATAAAAAACCAAACAGATATTTAAAAAAATGAAACCAATTTATTCTTAAATATATGATAATACAATCTGAGTAAAAAATTATGATATGAAATGTGAGAAAATAGTCCATTTACAAGCCAATAAAATGTACTGAGAGTCGATGTTTCTCGAAAAATGAGGAATACTATCAAATGAATCAATTGGAAAACACATAATTATTTCAATACCAATCTATGTGCCACTGGCTCCTTTTGCCCCCCAAGTCACTTTTAAATGATTCATCATCAGTATAATACATGAAATGTGAGGGATGGGCCAATTTATGGGTGAGCATAAAAATAAACCATGAGACACACCAAAAACAACAATAAAAAACCATCATGTATATTCTTCTCAAAATATGGATATAATAATAAATGCCTAAAAAATACATATATACTCTGGAAGGTCACAACACCTTCAAGAAGTCAAAATCAAATTACTATCAAACACTTTCTTCTAATGAAATTAACATTCCATGATAACCCACTAATCATACCACAATTAACTATTTTATTCCACCCTTATACCAATGTATTAAACTTTTATTGTATTGAAAATTAAATGTATAATAACAAATTTCACTCCTGTTTTGATTCAATTATTTTTAGTTTATCACTATCAAAATTGGAAATGATAGTTGTTTTGACAATTATATTGTAGGTGGAGGTGATATGGAGGTTTCACATGATCGTCAGCCCTATTGATGAGGACTCCTTAAGTGCATCCACGAGTCCCGGGATCAAATCTATGTAGAGGCTAATTTCCAGGGGACTATAGCAGGCACTGTTTGTCACTGTAGTGGCCTGGAATATTACTCCATTTATACATTCGGGCCACCGATTTGGTCTTTGAGTTCTTTAAGGCCTTCAGGCCACCCAGGACTTCGAGTCATTAAGGTCTTCGGGCCACCTCAGGGCCTTCAGGCCACCTTAAGTGCAAAGGAAAACTAGACAATATACAAGGAACAAACTTCAAAGGGTGGTGGGGAAAGGAGCTTTGACCATAACTCAAGATAAACTAATTGAAATAATGAGAGGTTATGGCACCTTCCCTAGGGAAAAACTAATGTATGCATGGGAAAGCCTAGTCGAATATCCATGTGAAGGTGGAGAGATGATTTAATGATAAAGAGGCTGGGGAGGAGCAGTTCCAAGTAGTTAGTCTGGGTTGTCTGTAATGTTTGAATCCTATGGGAATTGAATTCCTATAAGGCCTACAGGACATGTAATACTTATTCCTACAATCCTTGTAAGGGTTCCACCTCACCCCTTGAAAAGATGATTATCAAAAATCAATAAAAAACGAAGGCCTTTGGGCCATTGGATGTGATTTGGAGGACCATGATGAAGTCAAAGAAATATGGGCCAATCTGCACATGATACAATAACACCAGTGGACTATAACAGATGTTTCTAATTACCTGCGAATTAAAATTGGCTGAAACATTGTTGAATGATCCAAAATTTAATTAGATTAATTTCATATGAAGGATACTAAGACCATTTTGTTCATTGAGAGGTCCATACAAACTGATCTGTCCAATATTGTGGATCAGCACGGGGTCAAAACATTGCCTATGTATATCGAAAATATTTCTTATTATATTCCATATCCGGAAACAAAATGTTTCATGGAGGTAGAAATTGTGTCTAAAAACAACATTTTAGTTTTTTCCAATGTGATTTATGACTTTATGAATGGCCAAAACCATGGAAGAAACGAATTATTGAAATTATGGTTCCCAAAACCACCTCATACTTTGTCTATAAATTGGCAACGTGGGCACCGCATTTGGCAGTTCGAACTAGAGGTAAGGTGCTGCCATTTGGGAGTCCCAATTTGGTATTTTCATCATCCCTAGATGTTATGGAGGATATTGGAAGGGTTACTTCAACATAATCTACTTCCTCCCCAACCATGGGATTCTAAACCCATTGTGATCACCTGGGGAGGAACAAGATGTAATCTCGAGCTTCATATTTTAATTATATTGAATGATATTTTTAATTCCTTGTTTTATATAGTCTATCTTCATCATATATTTTTATTTTATTGAATTTATGTACTGGTATGTCATGATCAACTCATATGACCATGTTTGGGGGTACCCATTGATGTGATGTTTCCCACACCGTTCACAACATCCTTTTCCCCCATTCAATTTCGGTGTTTGTGTGGTTCATATTGGTCAATTGATCTCACATATGCACTATCAAGGCCATGTATATTTATGTCAGTTTATAACAATGAAATAAAAAACAAGCCTAGATAGCACATCGAGTTTTCTGTGTGTGGCCTCGATGAGATTCGGTTATGAAGTCAAACACAAATCACCCAATCATCAGCGGTTTATGATGAATAATTGTGTGTTTTCAAGTGAACCCTATGACGAATCTTAGTATAAACTCAGTAAAATTTATAGTCTAGGTGTTACAGACAATGGATTAAAATATAATGAACCTATATCCTAAAGTGATGATGGATAATCATCATGAGAGTACCCCAGGTTGATCACATTTAATTAATCTTGTTCATTTCTACTTTGTGATATCGCTTTAATTTTCTATTTCCATCGTAAATAATCAAAACATAATGTTTTAAAAAAACCTCATTCCACATATAATTATATAATCAAAACCCTCTTTTAAAATTAATGATCTATGTCTCTTTTGAGAGAAGACCTAGGGTTGCTACTATACTGTAGAAATTCTAGTCAAAATTGAACAACTATTTTGACAAGCTTGACAATGCGATCAAAATTTGGGGTTGTTTTTGGGGATCCACGATCATTTCTAATAATTATTTCCTTTTATTTATTTATTTATTTTAATTCTTAATTATTACTCTTTTAAATACTCCTCCCCCATTATTTTTTTTTGTTTTGGGATTTTCTCTTTATTTTTGGTTGTTTTTTGTGTGTTCTCTCTCTCTATTATTATTCATTTTATCCATATCTCACTATATAATTATGTATTATAACATTATATTATATATTACACCTTCTTACATGATTTTCTTCATATTAAGAAAAATAAACTTCACATCTTATTTGCATGACTAGATCTGGTAAAGAAACACTGCTTGAATTAGACCCTAAAATTGAAAAGTCACTTCACACACAAATCAAGGAATCTTGAAAAGTTAAATCAAGTAACATTGTGGAACCAATTTTGTAACCTCAAGTGGTCCTAATCCAATTAAAAATTGACCCCAATCAAATCCAAGAAAACAGGGCTGCAAATAATCAAACAATAAATGTAATGACCATGCATGATGTGGAGTACCAACCTTGGTACATCCAATATTTGGAAGAAGAAGCCAAAATTGAGATGAGATCAGGTCTCATCATCCTTCTTCCTAAAGTCCATGGTCTTCCTGGTGAGGACCCTCATATACACCTTAAGGGGTTTCACATAGTGTGCTCAACCATGAACCCCAGAATTTGTCTGAGGACTTAATCAATTTTAGGGCCATTCCTTTCTCCCTTGATGGTGTAGCCAAATATTGGCTATACTATTTGCCTACCACGATTAGGGGATGGAATGACCATAAAATCCCCTTTTTATAGAATTTATTCCCTACCACCAGAACAGAATAAATTAGGATATAAATATGTGGAATTAGGCAACCATAAGGAGAGACCCTTAATTAATACTGGTAGAGATTCAAGAGACTTTGCTCTAGATGCCCCCACCACCAAATTATTGAACAACTGTAAATCCAATAATTCTATGAGGAAATTTTCCCCATGGTTTGTGGAATGATAGATTTTGCAGCTGGTGGTTCCCTAGTTGAATGAACTCCTTCCGTCGCTTGCAACTTAATAGACAACATGGATCAAAATGCACAAAAAATTGGTACATGAGAAATTGAACCTTCCTAAGGAGTCCATGAGGTAATACATTCAGCCCTAGAACAAAATTTAGATAATAAACATGAAGATATGCATTCCCTTCTATGAAAATATGCTCAAGAAAAATGTAACTCACAATCTCCTATTATTCTATTAAATTTTGGGATTTGTTATGACAATACTCTTTTTTCTCACTAGTTCCCAAGACATCAAGATTCACTAGAGTCTTGTGCAGCCATGTTCACATGGTTTCCATTCCATCAAGGACCTCCCTTAAAGCTGGAACAATTCAGGACAAATCCAAACCATGCGTGTCAAACACAACCCAAGTACCAAATAGTGGGAAACTAAAGCTACCCTGAGTAGAAATGGTATCCACAAGTCCAAGGAATGAAACCTTCTTATCCTTATAATTATCAAAACAATCATCCTCCTACTCCCAAATCTGAACCAACACTTGAAGATATGGTGAAAAAATGGCCGCCCAGAACCTCAAGTTCCAACAGACCACACAATCGTCAATTCAAGTCCTAAGAACTCTAGTGGGACAATTGACGAACACCATCAGTGAGCATAAAAAGTAAGGTTATGAACAACTACCATCCCAACCTATATCCAATCCAATGATAAAGGTAATATATGTGAAATTACAACTCTTATTGGTAATGAAGTTTCTCCTTCAATTGATTCAATTCAACATGTATGTCCCCCTCTTGAAAACGATCTTTCTCCACCAATAAAATATTCCACAGAATAAAAACAAAAAAAAAGGTCAATCAAATTATCATTAATGAATCCAATGAACAATTCATTCCTTTTCCTTTCACTAAATGACTATCTAAATCTAAGAAACACTTTGATAATGAGATTTTAAATGAAATAATAGATACATTTAAAAATTTTCATGTTAATATTCCATTATTGGATGCAATCAAGAAAATTCCCAGTTATGCTAAATTTCATAAAGAACGTTGAACCCATAGATGAAGGCTGAAGGGGAAAGACAGAGTAAACAAGGGGAGGAATGTTTCGGCCTTGATTCACACAGAAATTCCAAACAAATTCAAGGATCCGGGTACATTAACAATACTGTGTACCATTTTGGAGACATTCTTTTCTGATAATATGCTAGATTTTGGTGCTTACATTAATTTAATGCCTCTCTCCATGTACACATATCTGTAGGATAGACAGCCTCAAACAACGAGAATTTTTGTACAACTTTCCAACTGAAGTACTATGCATCCAACAGGATTGATTGAGGATCTCCTTGTAAGAGTGAAGAATGTAATTTTCCCTGCTTATTTCTACATTATTGAGATGGAAGATACCTGAACCTAATGAAATGGTCCTCTCATTCATGGGAGGCCATTCCTCTAAACAACAAAGACAATAATCAACATTAACAATTGTATGTTGTCCATTGAATTTAGAGGAGAAAATGTCAGTTTTAATATCCATGAGGCTATGTAACACCCCTTTCAAGGGAACTCTACTCTTACTTTATATTCGATGGAAGTGATTTCAAATGATGCACACACACAAAATTCATTCCTCAAATCAAATATTGAATCATTTTTCTCTTCTTTAACCTTGCATGATTATAGTTTTGAGTCATGTTTTGAGTTATATGTGGATTCTGAATAGTGTAAATTTGTTTCTTTAATTTATGAGTGTTTTCATTATGTGGTACCCATGACCATCGATGATTCTTCAAATCTCATTTCAATAGGTTCTCTATCTTCTTGAGAATAAACATGAGAATAAAGATAGATTAATGGACGTCACTACCCCAAAATTCCCTCCCTCGGTCAAAAAACAACCAATATTGGAATTAAATCCACTTCCATCTAATTTTAAATATGCTTATCTAGAGGGTATTGACAAATTTCCCATCATTATTGCCAATAACCTATCTCAATAGCATGAATAAAAACTACATGATCTTGTGAGAGAGTTTAAAAAGGAAATATGATGTATATTGGCTAATAAATATGGGATTATCCAAACCATTTTTATTAACCATATACTTTTGGGTGATGAGGATAAGCCCTTAAGACAATCTCAATGACGGCTGAATCACACTCTTTTTGAAGTGGTAAAATTGGAAGTCAGTAAATTACTTATGATGTGGAACATTCATCCTATTTCTGATAGTAATGGGTTCGCTCATTGCAAATTGTGCCTAAAAAATGGAAGAACAGTTCTGTTTCAAATGAAGGGACTTAATTGGTTACAAAACTTGTGAAAAATAGTTGGCGAGACTGTATTGGCTATCGTCGACTAAATGAAGCCATGCGGAAAGACCACATTACACTACCTTTCATTGACCAAATGTTAGAAATATTTGGCTGGTAAGTCCCATTATTGCTTCATTGGTGGCTATTTGGGTTATTTTCAAGTCCATATAGCCAATGAGGATCATTAAAAGACAACATTTACCTATCCATTTGGCACATTTGCATACAGAAGGATGCCTTTTTGTCCTTTTAATTCTCCTGGTACTTTTAAGCATAGTTTGTTGAGTATATTTTTAGACTACCATGAGAATTTCATGGATGTTTTTAGGGATGATTTCATAGTTTTGGGAACTTCTCTTGATGATTGTTTGTCACACCTAGATTCTATGATACATCGATTCTTAGAAAAAGATCATGAATTAAATTATTAGAAATTTCATTTCATGGTTGAACGAGGGATAGTTCTTGGTAATGTTATTTAAATAGAGGAAATTCAAATAGATAAATCAAAAATTAAATTAATTTCAATCCTTCCATATCAAAATTTAGTTCGTGAGGTGCGATATTTCTTGGGTCATGCTGGTTTTTACCATCATTTCATTAAATACTTTAGTGAGATCTCACATCCCTTATCATGTTCATTACAAAAGGATTCTGATTTTTTTATAAAAAATGTGAGGATGCTTTAAATTCACTAAAAATAATCTCAAATCACCTCCCATCATCCATCCACCAAGGTGGGATATCCCCTTTGAACATATGTGTGATTCCCTTAACATTACAGATGGTGTAGTTTTATAAAAAATGGTTGATAAGGCTCCTCAGGTCATTGCATATGCCTCATGTACCCTTGATTCGGCCCTGGCGAACTACACAACCCCTGAAAAAGAACTTCATTCTATTGTTTTTTCCATGGAAAAATTATGTTCATATCTTATTGGGTCAAAAATCAATGTCTTTTATGATCATTTTGCCCTTCATTTTTTCCTAAAGAAACCCGAAGCTAAGCCCCACCTCATTCAGTGGATGCTCCTCCTCCAGGAGTTTGACCATGATATCTGAGATAAGGGAGAAGTGAAAAATTTGGTGGTTGACCACATTAGTTGGATTTCCCGAACATTGGACCATCATGTGGACTCAACCATTCACATTTGAGAATTATTCCCTCATGAGAACCATTGTGATGTTGTGGACCTTAACCCTTGGTATGAAGACATTATGAATTTTCATGCAACAAGTTTTGTCCCTGCTGATTTCAGCACTTCACAATCTCAGAGACTTAAGCATTATTCTTGGTGGTACATTTGGGATGACACATATTTATGGAGAATTTGTGGTGACCATGTATTTTTTCGGTGTGTCTTGGACCATGAGTTCACCACTGTTTTGACCTTCTGCAACGTCTTTTCATGTGGGGGCCACATTGGCTCTCAATGTACATCTCGAAAGGTCATTTACTAATGACATTATTGCGAAATATTGTATAGGTATTCCCATATATTTAGTAAGTCATGCATTCATTTTCAATTCATAGGGAATATCTCCAAGAGGAATGAAATTCCCCAACTTCCCATGTTATTCTATGAAATTTTTGATGTATGGGGCATTGAATTCATACAGCCTTTTACAAATTCATTTTGATTCGTGTACATATTATTTCCAATTGACTACGTATCTAAATGGGTGGAAGAAAATCCCACTAGGAGCGATGAATCTAGAGTGGTTGATAATTTTGTGATGTCCCAAATTTTTAGTAGGTTAGGTTTTCCTATATTCATCATTTTTGATAAGGGATCACATTTTTTTAATCACAGCATGAAAAATTTTCTTCGTAAGTATGAGATTGTTCATAAAGACTCTACAACATATCACCGTCAAACTAACGGACATACTGAAATCTCAAATCTGGATGTTATGTGAATCATGGAAAAAACAGTACAACCCAAGAGGAAATATTGGAGTTTGCACTTGGATGATGCACATTGGGTGTGCCGTAAAGCTTTTATAACCACAATTGGAATGTCACCATATAGAATTGTGTTTCGAAAAGCTTTTCACCTCCCAGTGGAGGTATAACACCATTCATATTGGGATCCTAATCAATGTAATATGAATCATTCAGATGTAGGTGAGCATAAAAAGCTGATGATTCATGAGTTAGAATAAATTTGACGTGATGAATATGGGAAATCCCGAATCATTAATGAAAAGAATAAATTATATACCTGATAGCATGAATCATCAGTAGAAGATACATATTGGTGAGAAGGTTATCATGAATAAATCCATGATAAAGCTCCACCTAGGTATGATTAGTTCTCAATTTCTCGGTCCTTATACTTTTACTGATGTGTACCCTTATGGATCTATACATGTCTTTCATGACAGGATTTGACATAGGATTACTATCAATGGGAAGAGGCTAAAACACTTCTATGTGGTTTTTCTAAAACATGTCATGGAGGAAATATAAATAATAGATGCCACATATGACACCACATAGCAGGTTTTCCCTTATCCCTTACTTTTATTTACATGTCAATTTAATTCAAAAAAAACATTTAGGACAATGAAAATTTTAGGTGTGGGGGAAGGTGACATGTCATAGTTAGGTTTAATGAAAAAGAGAACAACATAAAACAAATTTAAACAAAAAAAAGAGCATTTTTATTTTTGTTTTATTTTTCTTTATTTTGTGTTTTTAGATAAAAAATGTCCAAAAAAAGAATATCCAAAATCATTTTTCATGCTTGAATCGATTGTGTTGAAAATTCCACTGTTTTTGAAAAATGTTTTTCAAATGAATGTATATATTATATCTTTTTCAATATTTTTTATTTTCAAATAATTCTTATGTGTTTAATGGAATTTGGAAACCCATTCCTCATTAGCACTGACAAATATTTTATTCCCTTATCTAAGAGATATTATAAGGGCTTTATTACATATTCTTCCATTTAATAACATTCATGAGAGTCTCCGGGCGTGTAGAGAAACTATAAATTGGCTTGATTCTGTTTGAATCCATAATATTCAAGTATTCAATATTCATGATATATGCAATTATTCATTGAAAATCCATTTGTACCATTATCCTCTATTTTGGGAAACCTTAACATTTTATCCTTCTCAAGCCTAAGATACCATTAAATGCATGTTAGGTAGTTACATTACAAGAAAATTTATCCCTACATACCAAAATCATTTGAATATTCTTGTTTATTTTCAAGAAGTGTCGGTGATATTGTGTATGTATGGGAATTCTTGTGGAGAGAATCATTGGTATGTGTTGATATAAAGGGTTCCATCATTTTCCTTGGGAAATGAGCTCAGAAGACATATTAAATCATTGTTTTATACATGTTTCCCTCTTTATCTCCAAAAAAACTAGAAAAAATATATTTCTGTACATTGAAAAAAAATAGAACAAAAGAAAAAAATAGAGAAAGATGATGTTTACTCATTATTATTCATTGTTTGGTTGTGAACCACAAAATGAACGATAGGTAGAGTGAGTTGGAGGTGATACACATTGTGAGGTGTTGAGTGTGTATATTCATTGTGAACACTTGCTAAATAGTGAGATGTTTTTTACTCAAGATATTAAACAATCCTCTTCATTCTCATATTTTGAACAATAAATCCTACCATCCCTTGATCCTCAGAACAACCTGTTGAAAGTCCACTTGTGTGGCACACTAGTTTCTACCGGTAGTGAACATATAATATTTCTAATGCTTATGGTATTATTGCATGAACTCAAAGAAAATATAATAACTCCACTCTCATATATTCCTTGAGTAATGAGGGAAAATTGTTAGGTGAGGTAGGTTGCAAAATGTTGCATAGGTTAACCAATGATGTTGAAAAAATTTGAATGTGAGAAAAGTAAAATCAAAAGAAAATTGATTCCAAAAAAAAGACACAATTAATTTCATTTCCATAGAATATTGGATGTTTCCGCACCTTTGATATAGGAATGGGACACGGTTATGAATTTATACAATGCCTAGGAGTGCAAATGATTAGGCATTGGGGTTTGATCATACCACGATTCACTGTTTTATTTCACCCATATACCAATATATTAAACTGGAATTGTATTAAAAATAACAAGTATAATAACAATTTTCAATCCTTTTATATTCAATTATTTTTTGTTTAACACTGTTATAAAGGTAAATGTTACTAGTTATGATAATTATATTTTACGTGGAGGTGATTTGGAGGACCAATGACGAAGTCCAAGAACGATGGGCCAATCTACAATTGATCCAATAACACTAGTGGGATAAAACGCATGTTTATACTTAACCATGAATTAAAATTGGCTGAAAAATTATGATATTGAACAAAATATCATTTTGTTCATTTCATATGAATTAACCGAAGTTGAATTCATTAATTAAGAGGCCCATACAAACTGATATGTCCAATAATGTGGATCTGCACGGGGTCAAACCATTGGCTCTATATTTCAAGAATATCTCATATTAGATTTCATATCCGGCCCCCAAATTTGACATGCAGGTTGAAAAGGTGTCTCCAAACAACTTCATAGTTTTTTCCATTGTGATTTATGAATTTATTACTAGAAAATACCATAGACCAAAAGGAATATTGAAATAAGTGTACCAAAAACCACCTCCTACTTTGCCTATAAATTGCCACCTTGGGAATCCCATTTGGGAGTTCGAACAAGTGGAAAGGTGCTACCATTTTGGAGTCCCAAAGTTCTTTTATCATAATCCCTAAAAGTTATGGAGGCCATGAGATGTGTTACTTGAACATCTTCTTCTTCCTCACCGCCCATGGTTTTCTAAATTCATTGTGATCACCTAGGGAGGAATGTTATGTAATATCGTGCTTTATGTTTTGATTATATTGAATGATCTTTTTCATTCTAGGATATATGTTGTTTTTATTCATAATCTCTTTAATTTTTATTGAGTAATGTTCTGGTATGTCATTCTCAACTCATATGATCATGTTTGGGGGTACCCATTCATGTGATGTTTCACACAACATTCAGCACTACCATTTCCTCATTTTAATTGGTGTGTTTGTGTGGATCATATTGCTAAATTGAACTAACATATTAATTTTCAAGGCCATCTAGATTTATTTAATGGTATCACAAAGAAATAACCAAAAATATTGGTCAACACATCGAGTTCTTCGTTTGTTGCCTCTGTGTGTATCGGTTATGAAGTCAAACCCAAATCACACAATCATCAGTGGTGTACTATGAATCATTGTGTGTTTTTGAATGAACCCTAGGAGTTATCCTAGTATAAACTAAATAAAACAATGGTTTTAGGTGTTACAAACCATGTATTAATAGATTCTTACCCTATATCATGAAGCGATGAAGGATAAACATCATGAGAGTACCCCAGGTTGATCACACAAAATTATTCTTGTTAATTTATACTTTGTTTTATCGCATACATTTTCTATTTTCATATTTAATAATCAAAAACCCATTTTTTTTTAAAAAAACTCATTCCAATTATAATTTCATAATCAAAACCCTCTTTCAAAATTAATGATCTAAGGCTCCATCGAGAGATGACCAAGGGTTGCTGCTATACTGTAGAAATTCTAGTCAAAATTAAACAACTAATTTGACATGCTCGACAATGTGATCACCCACTCCATGAGTCTTGTTGTCACTAGAGACACTCATACAAGAGTTCATGATCATTGGGACCCACCCAAGAAAACACACTGGCTCTGAAAATCATTATCCACAGATATGGTATCACACCTAATAATGATGGGGGTGGGGACACGACAAATCCATCTTGGTTTAACCTACTATTCATGGGATCAAATACTAATGATACCATTATCCTTATAAAATACAACTAGATGGGAGATCAACAACATGTGTAATGAGTTCAACCAAATTACATAAATCCCAACTAGGGAATAAGAATAAATGATAGAGGATCGCAATCTGGTCTCATGGAGGGGGAACAGAATCTCTATTTGAGACTCGTCCTCCAGAGGGGATCAAAATCTGAAGATGTGGACATAAGGCCACATGGTATCCTCAAGGGTACGAAATATGGGAAAACACTCAACTGATATCAGTCAAAACTGATGAAAGGAAGGGCTCCCAACAACCTTAAATGGGTACATGAAATGTATCATGGGTAAACGACATGTCTATACAACCCCTAATAATCCTTTATGAAGAATAATCACACAATATGTAAAGCTCAATTTACATTGTATCACCCGAGAATTTTATGTTATATAAATCATCAAGGGAATCTTTTTCTATACACAACACCTTCTTGGATTTCTTTACACGAAATCGTGACCTTCCACGATAGCTTGCGTCGTACACAATACCGAGTTTCACTAAACAATGATATACTATTAAAATATTATTAAAAATAGCCGTTATGAATAGTAATAACCACTTTTTAAAATTTTATAAATTTTATTTTTCAAAATGGACTTTATTTATGGACTCAGAATATCGAAATTAGCCTAGGGTGAAATTTTGGTATTTTTCTGAAAACTTTCAATTTTTGATGAATAGTGAAACTACTAAGTGGCTGTTAAAAAAAACTGAATTTTTCATAAAACTTAATTTTACCGCTTCTGTGAGTGGAATTTCAAAAATCCGAGAGACACGGTTGATGTCAGTAATTAAAATGTGGTTCAATTAGATGAAAATAATTTTTGGTGAATAATAACTTTTTACTTTTTTTACCACTGTTAAATTAAATTGGGTAATTAAGGGTACAAATGATATTATTATTACCCTAACACATGTAATAATTCTATTGGACAAGAGTAGTTAGACCAAAAACAAACTTAGGAATAAAATATGACCATTTAGGCCCACTTTTATTAGATTAGGACATTTATTATTAATTTATTTAAAGAAGGGTTAAAATAGTTAAAATCAATGTTTAATAACTAAATCATTTTTAATATAGGGTTATACATAAGATAAATTCGACTATAAATATTCATTAGAAAGATAAAATTATTTCCTACATAATTTTATTTTATTTGTAATTTTTCGACTTTAAATAATGTAATTTATTTATGACACAATGATGATGCAGTAATCAGTATAATATTGAAAAAAATAGAATAATTGATATTATAAATACCTAAATAAGTATAATTTGAGACTTTTTATGAATTAAAATAATTTTCTAGGTTCATATGACATGTTAGTATTGATTTAATTAACTTTATTCGAACTTATAATTCTGTTATTATTTTCACAAAAATCAATTACTAAATAGTGTCAAAATTGACATAAAATAGTTATTAAAACTAATATTATATTATGAATTGATATTTTATTCCTAAAAATCTAAGGATAGACCAAATGACTTAGATAAGGTTATATATATTAATAATAAACAACTTGGGGTTCATTTTGCTTGATATATTATGTTTATTAACCTTATAGTATAAGAACACAAGAAGACACGGTAAACGTAAAATTATTTAACCTAATGTTAAATCTAAATGATAAGGTTTCAATTGGAACCTAAACATGTCTAAATTCTATTGTATGAGGGTATTGAGACCCATCCCCACCTTAGCCTTGAAATAAATCAATTTGGAGCTATTTAAAACCGAACTTGACTTTATAATAAAATAATAGTTTTAGTTATTTCAAAGGTGCCCCTCTCCTCCTTTATAAAAGAGAACCTCCTCCCTCTCTTCCTCACACAACATTAAGCCTTCAAGCTCGGCCAAACCCTGCCATTTTCTCTTCTCCACTTCCCTAGAGACATCCTATAGGTCCTGGTCCTCTTAAAATACAAATTTTAGTTCCCTAAAAGGAGGTCTCAAAGAAGCACTTCAAAGAAGAGGTAATATCCATTATCGATCCTTTCCAATTTCTTTCTTCTTCAAATTAATTTTCTTTAGTTGTTTAATTATGAAGTAATAACAATATTATCACTCATATAAAGATATGTTTTTATAATTATGAAACAACCCTATTTAACTATCTATCCATCCTACGGAAAATGAAATCACCGCGCGTGCGTACGTACATAATACAATCTCCACGTCGTGGTGTATTCTATTTTCCACCACCACCTTACTTGGATGGGTATAATGGTGTAAATAATGACTATATATGACTATTAAAAGTGATATTGACTCTGAAATAGTATTCCTACACTCCAATACAATTCCACGATCATAGGAATGATATAATCACTCGTGCGTACGTACGGAATACCGTCTCCACGATGTGATGCGACTCGTTCTACATGATCTTTATTTCATAATGAATATATAAATGAATTGAATGAATGAATATGATATATATTACACTAATACCATTCTGTAAATGAGGTATCTATAACCTAAATAGAATAATAAGAATTTATTCTACAAAACATGCATAATAACAAAAAGTTATAAACACCCGAATAACAAGTAGCAATGAAATATTACTACTAAGAAGCTAAGAATATGACCATATATTATATCATAAAAATATGTATGATTATGTAATAAGTCAATAACATTATTTAAATCATTATACAAGTGGTTTGGACACTTACAAAGCAAGTCAGACTTAAGGTAATGGAAATATCACAATCTCATTTTTATCCGAGATTGTTTATACTTTGAAATTTTCTGGGGTGTATTTTATCATCCACATCCATGTTTCCTCAATATTTAATATTATTTCCATTATCCTACAATTTTTTAAATCCTATTTTACCCTTCATTGAGTTTTTAGTAAAAGATATGAAAGGAATCTTTTGTCGTTTTTCATACGAGGTACTTTTTGACTTTTCCGACAAAAGTACGAAGAATGTTTTTTTTAACTTATACGTCATGAATGGGTTTTTAAAACATTATTTCCAAGAAGATTCATTTAAAAGTTTCCATGTTATTTTTAGTCAACTTCTTTTAGTTTAAAATTGTATGACATATTAAGAAAGAACAAATGTTTTTGAAGTAGAAATGATATTTTCCTCAAGAATGGAGTTCAAGTATTTTTTCAAAATTATTTTCCATCTAAGATAATAAAAGGGTTCTGTTTTTATCCCTATTATTACATGGATTTGATTATGTTTTGATGGAAATATTTTTATGAATTCCTTTACCTTATATGAATTTTTTTATGATGTCATGTTATTTAAGAATCCCATTTTTATTACATGGGTTATTCTATGTTGTATGGTTTATGATTTTGTGGCACACATAAGAATGGTATCATTATGAGATGGGTGGGACCTATATATCCCTCCAATGCATTGGGTGAAGATTTTATATCTCATGAGATAGACATGGCTGGAACAGTAATTTATACCGGTTCAGTGAAGCAGGACTGAAACGAGGGTAACTCGGTTCAGAAATGGACTTTGTCCACTAAGATAGTCTTGGAAATGAGTATTGACTAATAAGAAATGATTCTCTATGATTATGTGTGTATTAAACAAGGTTTCGTGTTTTATGTTATGATTATTGGGATTACATTTCACTTCTATGATTTATCCCATGTTATGATATTATGATCTCTTTTGCAGGATAAGATTTCCAAAAGTTATGTTGTTATGTATATGATGTGATTGATATTTCTTTTTTTTACCCTTACTGAGCATTTGAGCTCACCCTTTTGTATGTTTTATTTCCCCAGGTCATGAAGAAGGTTATTAAGTAGAATATGACAAAAAGGGACTCTAGATATGATGAAATAAATGAGAGGCAAAGTAGATTCTTTAAGAACCAGTTGTTTATGTTTCCCAGTTTCTAAAGACACGATACATATACGGTCCTTTCTTGGTTTTGTTAAATGTTGTAATAAGTGTGCTTCAATTCTGAAGTAATAACATTGTATGTAAAGTATGGGTCGTTATAGTTGGTATCAGAGGAAAGATATAGTCAACCTTTGGAAACTAGGATGCGAAAGCCTTAGTAAGAACCCTAAGGATAATTCTAAGCATAGAACACAATATTAGTGTTTTAGAAATGGCCATGAGTAACCTAGGATAAGACCTTATGTGTGAAATTTTATTCTGTGGTTCTCCTATTATAATTAGTGTTGCTCACACTATTCTTCTTGGTTTTAGTCAATGGCTGGAACCCGAAGGAACCGTGTTAATGCGGAATGCGACGGGCAATGCAATGATTGTACCCCTAAGAAACCAAATGTTATGGGATCTAGAATTCAAAATCTTGTTGCCATGCTCACACAACTTTCTTAAGCTATGAATCATGCAGGACATGCAAACGAGCAAAGGAAGGAGAAAAATTCTATTGAATCCTTCATGAGACAACGTCCACCTTCATTCAGCGGGTCTACTGATCCATTAGTTTCTGAACAATGGATTAGTACTACTGAAAAGATATTTTCAGTTCTTCAATGTTCTGAGCATGATAAAGTCATCCTAGCCGTGTATCGTTTGGAGGGTGATGGTGATCAATGGTGGAATCTTATTAAGAAGACGAGGTAAAGGGATGAAATTCAGTCCATGGAATGGAATGAGTTCAAGAACTTATTTTTCAATAATTACTTCCCTCGTATTCTCCGATCAAAGATGGAAAAAGAGTTTCTTGAACTGAAGCAAAAGGATGATGAATATGTTGGTACCTATGAAGAAAATTTTACAAGACTTGCAAGGTATGCTTCTGGTATTATTATCCAACCTGAGAGTAAGATCGATCGATTCTTTAGTGGCTTAAAACAAAGTCTTCGGTGGTCCTCAGCCATAAGGGACTTAAATAGCTATGAGGAAATCGTTCGATGTGCTCTCAAAGTTGAGATGGAGATTGGAGTAACCCATCAGTCATATGGGTTTGATAAGAAGAGGAAAATGGAATTCAAAGGAAAATATAAAGAGCACATTGAAAAGAAGATGAACATTCCCTTATGCACAATGTGTAGAAAGAAACATGGAGGGAGTTGTCTTAAAGGGACAAGTAAATGTTTCAAATGTAGAAAGGAAGGTCATCGGGAATTTGAATGCCGCGATGATG
Organism: Viscum album; assembly: GCA_963277665.1. Classification (NCBI taxonomy): domain Eukaryota; kingdom Viridiplantae; phylum Streptophyta; class Magnoliopsida; order Santalales; family Viscaceae; genus Viscum; species Viscum album. Next base: position 697,053,285 of record OY728152.1, read on the forward strand.
GGAAGAAGATGACTAATGATGCAATCAAAGGAAGGGATACACAGAATAAGCCTACTACACTTCAAAGTTTCATTGCAAGGGGATGGGTCATTATGCCAATAAATGCCCTAATCTAAGGGTTGATGATGATGGTCGACGTCAAAAAACTCTTAAGGCTAATGACAAAGGAATGTCACATGAAATTTCTATCAGTGATGTGGAGTACGATACCGATGTGTTGAAAGGTACACTTACCATCCACTCTAAAGTAGAAAATGTTTTATTTGATTCTGGATCCACCCACTCTTTTATTTCTGAAGAATTTTCTTTGGATATCACTTTATTACCTCAACAGTTAGATGTTGAGTTACCTGTGACAACCCCTAATGGCACAACAGTCGCATCAAAAGTTTATAATTCTTCTCCGATTGAAGTCTGAGGGAAAGTGCTACCTGCAAATCTTGTGATCCTTCCTATAGTGGAATTTTATGTGATTCTTGGCATGGATTGGCTTTCTATACATGGAGCTCATATCAATTGACAAAGAAGGGAAGTCAAATTTCATATTCCAGATCAATCTATGATCGTCTATTGATGCAAGGATGAATATAACCTTCCAGTGGAAATTCCTTCCATCTTATGGGTCTTGATTCCACTAAATGATGGTTATTTATCTCAAATGGTTGGTGAGAAACTCACCATTAAGAATATGCCCAGTGTATGAGAGTTTTATGATGTCTTTCCGGAGGAATTACCGGGTCTTCCACCGAATCGCGAAGTTGAGTTTTCCATAGAACTCGTACCGGGTGCATTGCCTATTTCAAAGACACCTTATAGAATGACCCCAATTGAGTTGTAGGAATTGAATAAGCAACTCCAAGAGAATCTCGATAAGGGGTTCATACGCCCTAGTGCATCACCTTGGAGAGCACCTGTTCTGTTTGTTAAGAAGAAAGATGGATCAATGTGACTCTGCATTGATTATCGAGAACTTAACAAGATCAAAATCAAGAACATATATCCTCTCCCATGCATTGATGACCTATTTGACCTACTACACAGATCTCAATACTTTTCCAAGATTGATCTTCGTTCAGGGTATCATCAATTAAGGGTCAAAAGGGAGGATATACCAAAGACGGCTTTCCGTACAAGGTATGGACACTATGAATTTATAGTGATTCCATTTGGTCTTACTAATGCCCATTCTATCTTCATGGATCTAATTAATAGAGTCTTTAGAGACTATCTTGATCAATTTTTGGTAGTCTTTATAGAAGATATTCTAGTCTATTCAAAGAGAAATAAAGAACATGAAGATCACATGAGAATTATATTGAAGACCCTGAGAAAAGAGAAGCTTTATGCCAAATTTACCAAATGTGAATTTTGGCTTCAAAAAGATGCATTCTTAGGTCACATAATCTCAAAAGAGGGGATGTCTGTGGATCCAGCAAAAACAGAGGTTATCGAATGATGATCGAGACCAACAAAAGTAACAGAGATCCGATGTTTTCTTGGTTTGGATAGATATTATCGACGCTTTGTGAAAGATTTTTCACGATTATCTAATCCACTCACCAAGATGACTCAGAAAAGAGTTAAGTTTGTATGGGCGGAGGAATGTGAATATAATTTCAAGGAGTTGAAAAGATGGTTATCTAGTGCAACTGTTCTCACAATGCCTTATAGTGGAGAATGGTTTGTGATCTACAGTGATGCATCCAAGAAGGGATTGGGGTGTGTTCTTATGAAAAATGATATGGTGATAGCTTATGCATCACGACAGTTGAAAATACATGTGCAAAATTACCCAACTCATGATTTGGAGTTAGCTGCGGTAATATTTGCATTAATGATTTGGAGGCATTACCATTATGGTGAAAGGTGTGATATTTATACTGATCATTAATGTTTAATGTATATTTTCACACAAAAGGAGCTGAATATGCACCAGAGAAGATTGTTGGAGCTGATTAAGGATTATGACTGCTCAATCCATTACCACCCTGGGAAAGCAAACAAGGTGGCAGATGCATTAAGTCGACAAGACCATGCCGGTTTATCCATGATGAGGATAACAAAAGATCCAATATTTATGGATTTACGAAGAATGGATCTTGGAATTATAATGGAAGGGGAAAAATCTTATCTTTCTCAAATAAATGTTCAATCATCTATACATGTGAATATTAAAGAGGCTCAGAAAGAAGATGTCGAGTTACAAAAGAAGATGAGAAATGTTCCTGAATTAAACAATGATTGTGATGGGATAATAAAGTCCAGGAATCGGGTTTGTGTTCCTCCCATCCACGAATTAAAGAAGGATCTGCTGGATGAGGCTCATAGTTCTTCATTCTCTATTCATCCTGGAAGCACAAAGATGTATAGGGACCTGAAAGAGTAATTCTGGTGGGATGGCATGAAAAGAGATGTTGCTGAATATGTCCCTCGATGCTTGGTTTGTTAGCAAGTTAAAGCTGAGAGACAGAAGTCTAATGGGATGTTACAACCATTACCCATACCCGAATGGAAATGGGAAAACATCACTATGGACTTTGTCACAGGACTTCCTAAAAAATCCAAAGGCAATAATGCTATCTAGGTCATAGTTGATTGTCTTACAAAATATGCACACTTCATTGCTATTAGAGAGGATTTCACTCTGGATCAGCTTGCCAGGATATATGTAAAGGAAGTAGTAAGATTGCATGGAGTACCACTTTCTATTATATCTGATCGGGATCCGAGGTTTACCTCAAAGTTCTGGCGAAGTCTTAAACATACTTTGGATACAAAGTAGAGTTTCAGCACTGCTTATCATCCTTAGACAGACGGTCAGTCTGAGAGAACAATTCAAACTCTATAAGATATGTTGAGAGCTTTCTCTATGGATTTTAAAGGTGGTTGGGATCAACACCAACCTTTGGTGGAATTTTCTTATAATAATAGCTTTCACTCCAGTATTCAGATGGCTCCTTATGAAGCTCTCTGTGGAAAGAAATGCAGGACTCCAACTTGCTGGGATGATGGTGGGGAAAGAAATATATTAGGACCTGATCTCTTTGATTAAATGGAAGAAAAGGTCAGATCTATTCAACAACACATAAGGGCAGCTTAGAGTCGACAGAAAAGTTATGCCGACAGCCAAAGAAAAGACCTAGAGTTTGAAGTGGGCGATAAAGTGTTCTTACAGATATATCACTGGAAGAGGGTTATGATATTTGGAACGAAGGGGAAGTTGAGCCCCAGATATATCGGTTCTTTCGAAATACTGGATCATGTTGGTAAGGTAGCTTACCGATTGGAGCTTCCACTGAATCTCTCTCAAGTTCACGATGTGTTCCATGTATCTCTCCTGAGAAAGTACATACCTGATCTTTCACATGTACGTAGCTCAGAAGTTGTACCGCTGGAGCAAGATCTTTCTTATGAAGAACAACTGATAGAGATTCTGGATCATAGTGAAAAAGTCCTACAAAACAAGACCACTAGATTGGTGAAAGTTTTATGGAGGAACCACCAATTATAAGAAGCTACATGGGAGCTTGAGGATATGATTAGGGAGAGGTATCCCCATCAGTTTGTTACAAAGTGACGAATTTTGATGGCAAAATTCATTTTAAGGGTGGTAGAATGTAAAACCCAAGAAATTTAGGTTATATAAATCATCAAAGCAATCATTTTCTACACACAACACTTTCTTGGCTTGCTTTACACGAAATCGCGACCTTCCTCGATAGCTTGCATCGTATGCAATACCGAGTTTCACAAAACAATGATATACTATTAAAATATTATTAAAAATAGCCGTTATGAATAGTAATAACCACTTTTTAAAATTTTATAAATTTTATTTTTCAAAATGGACTTCATTTTTGGACTCAGAATAACGAAATTATCCTAGGGTGAAATTTCGGTATTTTTCTGAAAACTGTTAATTTTTGATGAATAGCAAAACTACTAAGTGGCTGTTAAAAAAAACTGAATTTTTCATAAAACATAATTTTACCGCTTCTATGAGTGTAATTTCAAAAATCCGAGAGACACGGTTGATGTCATTAAGTAAAATGTGGTTCAATGAGATGAAAATAATTTTTTGGTGAATATTAACTTTTTACTTTTTTTTACCACGGTTAAAAGTAAATAGGGTAATTAAGGGTAAAAATGATATTATTATTACCCTAACACATGTCCTAATTCTATTGGACAAGTGTAATTCGACCAAAAATAAACTTATGAATAAAATATGACCATTTAGGCCCACTTGGATTAGATTAGGACATTTATTATTAATTTCTTTAAAGAAGGGTTAAAATAGTTTAAATCAAAGTTTCATAACTAAATAATTTTTAGACTTTATATAATTTAATTTATTTATGACACAATGATGATGCCGTAATTAACATAATAGTGAAAAAATAGAATAATTGATATTATAAATACCTAAATAAGTATAATTTGAGACTTTTTATGAATTCTAATAATTTTACAGGTTAATATGACATGTTGTTATTGATTTTATTAACAATGTTCAAACTTATCGTTCTGTTATGATTTTCACAAAAATCAATTACTAGATAGTGTCAAAATTGACATAAAATAGTTTTTAAAACAAATATTATATTATTAATTGTTATTTTATTTTTAAAAATCTAAGGATCGGCCAAATGACTTAGATAAGGTTATATATGTTAATAATAAAAAACATGGGGTTCGTTTGGCTAGATATAGTACGTTTATTAACCTTATAGTAAAAGAACACTAGAAGACACGGTAAAAGTAAAATTATTTAACTTAAAGTTAAATCTAAATGATAAGGTTAAAATAGGAACCTAAACGTGTCTAAATTCTATTTGATGAGTGTATTTCGACCCATCCCCACCTTAGCCTCGAAATAAATCAATTTGGAGATATTTAAAACCGAACATGACTTTATAATAAAAAATAGTTTTAGTTATTCCAAAGGTGCCCCTCTCCTCCCTTATAAAAGGGCACCTCCTCCCTCTCTTCCTCACACAATTTTGAGCCTTCATGCTCGTCCAACCCATGCCATTTTCTCTTCTCCACTTCCCTAGAGACATACTAGAGGTCATGGTCTTCTTAAAAGACCAATTTTAGTGCCCTAAAAGGAGGTCTCAAAGACGCACTTCAAAGAAGAGGTAATATCCATTACTGATCCTTTCCAATTTTTTTTTTCTTCAACTTCTTCTTCTTTAGTTGTATCATTATGAAGTAATAACATCAGTATCACTAATATTCTGATATGTTATTATAATTATGAAACAACCCTATTTAACCATCTATCCATCCTACGGAAAATGAAATCACCGCGCGTGTGTACGTACGGAATATCGTCTCCACGCCGTGGTGTAATCTATTTTACACCACCACCTTACTTGGATGGGTATAATGGTGTAAATAATTACTATATATTACTATTAAAATTGATATTGATTCTGAAATAGTATACATACACTCCAATAAAATTCCACGATCATAGGAACGATATCATCACTCGTGCGTACGTACGGAATTCCATCTCCACGATGTGATGCGTCTCGTTCTACATGATCTTCATTTCATAATGATTATATAAATGAATTGAATGAATGAATATGAAATATATTACACTAATACCATTATGGAAATGAGGTATCCATAACCTAAAGGGAATAATAAGAACTTATTCGACAAAGCACACATAAGAACAAAAAGTTATAAACATCCGAATAACAAGTAGCAATGAAATATTACTACTAAGAAGCTAAGAATATGACCATATATGATATCATAAAAATAATTATGATTCTGGAATAAGTCAATAACATTATTTAAATTATTATACAGGAGGTTCGGACACTTACAAAGCAAGTCAGACTTAAGGTAAGGGAAATATCACAATCTCATTTTTATCCGAGATTGTTTATACTTTGAAATTTACTGGGGTGTATTTAATTATCCACATCCATGTTTCCTCAATATGTAATATTATTTCCATTCACCTACAATTCTTTAAATTCTATTTTACCCTTTGGTGAGTTTTTAGTAAAAGATATGAATGGAATCTTTTGTCATTTTTTCATACGAGGTACTTTTTTGACTTTTCTGACAAAAGTACAAAGAATTTTTTTTAACTTATACGGAATGAATGGATATTTAAAACATTATTTCCAAGAAGCTTCCTTTACATGTTTCCAAGTTATTTTTAATCATCTTCTTTTAGTTTAAAATTTTATGAAATGTTAAGAAAGGAAAAATGTTTTTGAAGTAGAAAGGATATTTTCCTCAATAATGGAGTTCAAGTATTTTATCAAAATTATTTTCCATTTAAGATAATAAAAGGGTTCTGTTTTTATCCCTATTATTAAATGGATTTGATTATGTTGTGATGGAAATATTTTTTTGAATTTCTTTATCTTATATGAATTGTATAATGATGTCATGTTGTTTAAGAATCCCATTTTTATTACATGGGTTACGCTAGGATGTATGGTTTATGATTTTGTGGCACACATAAGAATGGTATCACTATGAGATGTGTAGAGACCTGAAGCTTAACGAACATAGATATTACATTACTTTTTCGGAATACTTAGTACATAACAAAACACACACACATGGACCGTAATAGTTTAGTGTCTTTGAAAATTCGGAATATAATCTTCTAATCGTGGTGAAAGATCTTCAACATCTCCCATAAAGATCTTCCTTTTTTTATACCTAAAACCTTTCTTTATATCCTGGGGAAAATAAAACATAAAAGGGTGAGCTCAAATGCTCAGTAAGGGTAAACAAAAGAAATATCAATCACATCATATGCATAAGAACATAGCTTTTGGATATCCTAACCTACAAAAGAGCTCATAATATCATAACATGGGATAAATCATAGAAGTTAAATGTAATTCCAATAATCATAACTTAAAACATGAAACTTTTTAGCATACACACATAATCATATAGAATCATTTCTTGTTAGTCAATACTCATTTCCAAGACTATCTTAGTTGACAAAGTCCCTTTCTGAACTGAGTCACCCTCGTTTCAGTCATGTTTCAGTGAACCGGTATAACCTACCATTCCAGCCATGTCTATCTCATGAGATATAAAATATTTACCCAATGAATTGGAGAGAGATATAGGTCCCACCCATCTCATAATGATACCATTCTTATGTGTGCCACAAAATCATAAATAATACATCATTGCATAACCCATGTAATAAAATGGGATTCATAAACATCATGCTATCACAATCCATAAACAATTGATATCATTTCATCATAAGAAAATTGAAACAATTTAAATCATAGAGACATTTTACTTGAAACATAGATATCAAATAATGTCATCTTATATGGAAAATAGTTTTGAGAAAAACACTTGAAATGAATTCTTGATGAAAATATCCTTTCTTCTTTAAAATCATTTTCTTCTCACAAAATTCCATGCAATTTTAAAAGATAAGGTTTTTGTTGGAAATAATAATGCAATATTGTAGAGGAATCTTCTTGAAAATGAGGTGTTATAAAACCGTAAAAAATCTGTTCACGCCGTATAAGTTAAAAATAACATTCTCCTTGTACTTTTGTCGGAAAAGTCAAAAAGTACCTTATATGGTAACCAAAGGAAATATTACATTAATACAATGTGGTAAAAAGTCAATAAAGGGTAAAAATGACTTTAAACATTCATGGAAGAATGGTAAACATTTTATAAAAACATTTTTTAGAAAACATGGTCATGGATGATAAACGTAACCCCAGTAAATACTTACGTATAAGCAATCTTGGATAAAAATAAGATTGAAAATTTATCCCTTACCTTAGGTCCGACTTGATTTGTAAGTGTTCAAACCTCCTGTATAATGATTTAAATAATGTTATTGACTTATTACAGAATCATATTCATTTTTATGATATCATATATGGTTAACTTATGACTTTATATTACCCGTTCTTTTGTAAATTCCATGTTAAAGAAGCGTTTTGGGTAAAATCATTTCATTTATCGTAGGTGTGTGGACTTGTTGTTCTTGACATTATTATTACTTATATCATGATTTATATACTTCTAGAATATAAATTATGATTTATATATCATATATATTCAGTATATATATATATATATAATAGATAGATAAAAGAAATTAAACACACCGTTCATGGAGACGGTAGTCCGTACGTACGCATGAACGCTGCTTTCCTTTCCTTATTGTCTTAAATGTAAGTAAGTAGATGAAATATATATATATATATACATAAATCCAAAAGATTTACCATGTAATATATTCCATTATTATTCATTATATATACTTTATAATCATTCTGAAATGGTTAACATGGATAATGAATCTCATCGCGTCGTGGGGACGGTAGTCCGTACGTACGCACGAGCGATGATATCGTTACCATCATCGTGTAATTGTGTTAAAGTGTATGAATAATAATTCAGTATCAATATCACTTTATAATAATCATAGATTTATACTCATTACACCATTATACCCAACCTATTATGGTGGTGGCGGAAAATAGATTACACCACGGCGTGGAGACGATATTCCGTACGTACGCACGCGTGGTGATTTCCTTTTCCGTAGGATGGATAGATGGTTAAATAGGGTTGTTTCATACTTATAATAACATATCCGTATATGAGTGATACTGATGTTATTAATTCATAATGAAACAACTAATGATGAAGAAGTTGATGAAGAATGAAATTGGAATGGATCAGTAATGGATATTACCTCTTCTTTGAAGTGCTTCTTGGAGACCTCCTTTTAGGGCACTAAAATTGGTCTTTTAAGAAGACCAAGACCTCTAGTATGATACAAGGGAAGTGGAGAAGAGATTTTTTCTGGGTTTGGCCGAGCATTAATGCTCAAATTGGTGTGAGGAGGAGAGGGAGGAGGTGCCCTTTTATAAGGGAGGAGAGGGGAACCTTTGGAAGAACTAAAAATATTATTTTATTATAATGTCATGTTCGGTTTTAAATATCTCTTTATTAATTTACTTCGAGGCTAAGGTGGGTATGGGTCGAAATCCTCTCATCCAATAGAATTTAGACGGGTGTAGGTTCCTATTTTAACCTTATAATTTAGATTTAACATTAAGTTAAATAATTTTACTTTTACCGTGTCTTCTTGTGTTCTTATACTATAAGGTTAATTAACTTACTATATCAAGCCAAAAGAACCCAAAGATGTTTATTATTAATATATATAACCTTATATATGTCATTTGGACGATCCTTAAATTTTTAGGAATAAAATAACAATTAATAATATAATATTTGTTTTAAAAACTATTTTATGTCAATTTTGACACTATTTAGTAATGGATTTTTGTGAAATTCATAACAGAATGATAAGTTAGAAAAAAGTTAATTAAATCAATAATAACATGTCACATTAACCTAGAAAATTAGTTTAATTCATAAAAAGTGTCAAATTACATTTATTTTTGTGTTTATAACATCAATTATGTCAATATTTCATTAAAAAGATAATTACTGCATCATCTTTGTGTAAGTTATAAATTAACTTATATAATGTCTAAAAATTACAAATAAAATACCATTATATAGGGAATCTTTTGAGATTTATATTTAATATTTATAGTCGAATTTATCTTATCTATAACCCCATATTAAAAATGATTTAGTTATTAAAGACTTATTTTAACTATTTTAACCCTTCTGTAAATAAAATAATAATAAATGTCCTAATCTAATCCAAGTGGGCCTAAATGGTCATATTTTATTTCTATGGCTGTTTATGGTCTAATTACACTTATCCAATAGAATTAGGACATGTGTTAGGGTAATAATAATATCATTTTTACCCTTAATTACCCTATTTACTTTTAACCGTGGTAAAAAAAGTAAAAAGTTACTATTCACCAAAAATTATTTTCATCTCATTGAACAACATTTTACATACTGACATCAACTGTGTCTCTTGGATTTTTGAAATTCCAATCACAGAAGCGGTAAAATTAAGATTTATGAAAAAATTAGTTTTTTAACTACCACTTAGTAGTTTCACTATTATCAAAAATTGAAGTTTTTCAGAAAAATGCCAAAATTTCACCCGAAGCTATAATTGATATTCCGAATTCAAAAATGATTTCTATTTTAAAAAATTCCTAACATATAAGTTTCATTAATTAATTTTATAATTAATTTCCGCTGTCACAACAAATAGCTTGTTTTTAAGAGATAATAACTATCAAAAGATTAACAATTGTTTATGTCTGGTTTAAATGTGAAATTACATCCAATGACCAACATTGTATTAAATTGTAAAAATATATTCTAAATATACATTAAAACCACTCAAATTAATAATTTATCACTATTAATTATTTCGATTAAAAAAGTTGTTTTTAATTATAATTTAGTAATTTTCCCTATTTATCATAATATGAAAGTTATCCGAAAAGTACCAAAATATCACCTTAGTCTAAATTCGATACTCCGAAGCCAAAAATTAAGACCATTTTGAAACATAAAATGTAAAAAATTTCAAAAAGTGGTTATTATTATTCATAACAGCTAGTTTTAATAATATTTTAATAGCATATCGTTGTTTAGTGAAACTCGGTATTGCGTACTACACACACTATCGAGGAAGGTCGCAATTGCGTGTAATGCAAGGGAAGTCAAGGATGCGTGTTGAGAAAGCTTTTTTTTGTGTATCGTACAACACAAGACATTAATGAAATTAAATAGAATATTTTTTATAAAATCACAGGCTGTTACATTCTACCACCCTTTAAAATGAATTTCGCCCTTGAAATTCGTCGGGGTTATAAATGGTTTACTACTCGAATGTTTCTTTAATAGAAACCCACATCATAAAAAGGAATACCAAAACTTGAATTTAAAAACTAAAGTATAAAATGTAACGGTTACCCAAATAAACTAATCATTGGGTTTCCACATAGGTGAAAATATGGATATGGAAGTGAAATCTAACCAACATGTTCCGATGGAGAGTGGTAGAGAACATGGCTATGAAAAAGCCAGCAATCACAAATCCATAAATTTGTGATGATCAAAGGTACCATCTAATTCATCAGATATAAGAGCACTAGGACAACATTTTTGGTTTTCAAGATCATTTCCCTAATGTTGATGAAATTGGAATTAGAAGAAATACATTCGTGATTTTGGTATAGTCTCACCGTTTGTCGTTCTTTGGAAAATTTCCACTTCATCTCATAAAGAAATGAAGTTGAATTTGTCATTCGGGATGTGTTGGCAGATCATGTGATAAAATGATGGGTCATTCCATCTGTCTCAAACAAAAGGATAGAAAAGTAATCAAAAAATACATAAGTCCATCTATAATGAGATTAATTATATATAGTTCCTAAAATGGACTTATACTTAATATATCATACCGCTTAATAAAATAAAACTAGTTTCTACTAACTAGGGACTTCCTGTAGGCCAGTGGTAGGAGATAAATTCTAGTCGCACTTCGGTTGTGGGTTCGATTCCCACAGCCTTGTCCGACGCGAGGGGCTGTCGCCCGTCCTGCAGGTTGTCCTTTTTCTAAAACTACATTACATAAATAATATCAAAAAAAAAGTTATATCCTTAAACAATACTAACTTATGGTTTACATAATCCATTCCAATCTTTAGGCTTATCTAAAATACTTCGGTCCAAGCTCATAGTATAACAATAACTTGAAATGTCGTCAACCAAGCATGTGAATACCATTTATCCCCCATATATCTCGTTGGTCACATTCCAATTATGTGAATACCTTAATTATGTATTCTCTTGAAAAATGAATACCCATTAAACCTTAGTGAAAACATGAATACTGTCAAAAGTTAACTCTTTCCACATACCAAAATCCAAAAACTCTATATACTCAAACCATAATATAACCTTCTCCTTATATCAGTCATGAGCTCATGAATACTATCGAACATTTAATTTTCTCCTTATCCCTTCATTATGCGCATATCATATACTTTCCAAAAATATTTGAATAACCTTTCATGGATACTGGTAACATTAATCATACACATTCAAAACTCAAGGAAAGTCAACAGTGTAACAATCCTTAGATGTCTCTTTATTCCATAGTACCATGAGATTACTTATACAACATTACACATGATAAACATGTAATCATTCCACTACATTCTTAAACCATTAACCAAGCTTAAAAAATTCCTTCATCTAACATATCATTTGTAGTCTCTTCATCATCATACACATAAATACTACCCATACGACCATACTGATTCTCTTCATGAGTCTTTCCCTTAGATCATTGGTTTTCATAATGGCCATAAATTCCACATTTAAAACACTTAACCATTTTTTATGTCGTAGAAATACCATTATCCTCATCCATGGTGTTAACTGAACCTTTTCCTTTTCACTTACTTGCTTTGTGTCCTTCTTTTCCACACCCAATGCATCTTCATGTTCCCTTGAAACATTCTCCTTGATGCTTCTTCCCACATGATTTACATAGGGGAAATTGAACTTTCTTTCCTCTATGATCATCATCAAACTCCATCTTTCTCTTATTAGTCAAGTCAGGAAACTTACCAAATTTGAGTTTATTGATCATATTATGAGATTGCTGATTCGGCATAATAATGATTTTTTGACTTCCAAATTCCATTTCATTTGGTTGCTCATGAATAATATCATTCCATTGTCCATCATATTGTCCATTATCGTGAATCATCTTGTTTCTATCCATTTTCTAAAACCCAAAATGAATAGTGTGAGAGGCAAAAATCATAATAAAGGGGGAGTAACTTCAATATCTAACATCTTTGGTTTAATCTAATATCATTACCATAGTTGTAGGACTATATCATATGCGTATACTTATCCTTAGGGACATCTCAAGACATACCTTAGAAATATCTCTAGGGATCCCACAACGTTTTCGCATCCTAGTTTCCAAAGGTTGAATAAGCCTTTCCTATGATACCAACTATAGTGACCCGAAGCTTAACGTACATAGATATTACATTACTTTTGCAGAATACTTAGTACATAACAAAACACACACACAAGGACCACAATAGTTTAGTGTCTTTGGAAACTCGGAATATAATCATCTAATCGTGGTGAAAGATTTTCAACATCTCCCATAATGATCTTCCTTTTTTTATACCTAAAACCGTTCTTTATATCCTAGGGAAATGAAAACATAATAGGGTGAGATAAAATGTTCAGTAAGGGCAAACAAAAGAAATATCAATCACATCATATACATAAGAACATAGCTTTTGGGAATCATAACCTACAAAAGTGCTCATAATATTATAACATGGGATAAATCATAAAAGTGAAATGTAATCAAAATAATCATATCTTAAAACATGAAACTTTCTGGAATACACACATAATCATAGAGAATCATTTCTTGTTAGTCTAGACTCATTTCCAAGACTATCTTAGTGGACAAAGTCCCTTTCTGAACCGAGTCACCCTCGTTTCAGTCCTGTTTCACTGAACCGGTATAACCTACCATTCCAGCCATGTCTATCTCATGAGATATAAAATCCTTACCCAATGCATTGGTGGGAGATATAGGTCCCACCCATCTCATAATGATACCATTCTTATGTGTGCCACAAAATCATAAATCATACATCATTGCATAACCCATGTAAAAAAATGGGATTCATAAACATCATGCCATCACAATCCATAAAAAATTGATATCATTTCATCATAAGAAAATTGAAACCATTTAAATCATAGAGACATTTTACTTGAAACATACGTATCAAATAATTTCATCTTATATGGAAAATAGTTTTGAGAAAAACACTTGAAATGAATTCATGAGGAAAATATCTTTTCTTCTTTAAAATCATTTTCTTTTCACAAAATTCCATGCCATTTTAAAAGATAAGGGTTCTATTGGAAATAATCATGCAATCTTGTATAGGAAGCTTCTTGAAAATGAGGTGTTATGAAACCGTAAAAAATCCCTTCATTCCGTATAAGTTAAAAATAACAATCTCCTCGTACTTTTGTCGGAAAAGCCAAAAAGTACCTTATATGGTAACCAAAGGAAAGATTCCATTGATACAATGTGGTAAAAAGTAAATAAGGGGTAAAAATGACTTTAAACATTCATGGAATAATGGTAAACATTTTATAAAAACACTTTTTAGAAAACATGGTCATGGATGATAAACGTAACCCCAGTAAATACTTACGTATAAGCAATCTCTGATAAAAATGAGATTGAAAATCTATCCCTTACCTTAGGTCTGAATTGCTTTGTAAGTATCCGAACCTCCGGTATAATGATTTAAATATTGGTATTGACATATTACAGAATCAAATTCATTGTTATGATATCATATATGGTTCACTTATGACTCTATATTACCCGTTCTTTTGTAAATATCATGTTAAAGAAGCGTTTTGGGTAAAATCAATTCATTTATCATAGGTGTTTGGACATGTTGTTCTTGAAATTATTATTACTTATATCATGATTTACATACTTCCATAATATAAAGGATGGTTTATATATCATATATATTCAGTATATGATATATATTTAATAGATAGATAAATGAAATGAAACACACCGTTCATGGAGACATTAGTCCGTACGTATGCATGAACGCTGCTTTCCTTTCCTTATTGTCTTGAATGGAAGTAAGTAGATGACATATATATATATATACATAAATAAAATATATTTACAATGTCATATATTCCATTATTATTCATTATATATACTTTATAATCATTCTGGAATGGTTAACATGGATAATGAATCTCATCGCGTCGTGGAGACGGTAGTCCGTACGTACGCACGAGTGATGATATCGTTCCCATGGTCGTGGAATTGTGTTAAAGTGTATATATACTATTTAAGTATAAATATCACTTTATAATAATCATATATAGTCACTCATTACACCATTATACCCATCCTATTAAGGTGGTGGCAGAAAATAGATTACACCACGGCGTGGAGACGATATTCCGTACGTACGCACGCGCGGTGATTTCATTTTCCGTAGGATGGATAGATTGTTAAATAGGTTTGTTTATTACTTATAATAACATATCAGTATATGAGTGATACTGATGTTATTACTTCATAATGAAACAACTAAAGAAGAAGAAGTTGAAGAGGAAAGAAATTGGAAAGGATCGGTAATGGATATTACCTCTTTTTTGAAGTGCTTCTTTGAGACCTCCTTCTAGGGCACTAAAATTGGTCTTTTAAGAAGACCAGGACCTCTTGGATGATACTAGAAATGTGGAGAAGAGATTTTGGCAGTGTTTGGCCAATATTGAATACTGAAATTGGTTTGATTAGGAGAGGGTGGAGGTGCCCTTTTATAAGGGAGGAGAGTGGCACCTTTGGAATAACTAAAAATATCATTTTATTATAAAGTAATGTTCGGTTTTAAATAGCTCTTAATTGATTTTATTAGAGTCTAAGGTGGGGATGGGTCGAAATACTCTCATCCAATAGAATTTAGACAAGTTTAGGTTCCTATTTTAACCTTATCATTTAGATTTAACATTAAGTTATATAATTTTACTTTTACCGTGTCTTCTTGTGTTCTTATACTATACGGTTAATAAACTTACTATATCAAGCCAAATGAACCCCAAGTTGTTTATTATTATTATATATAACCTTATCTAAGTCATTTGGCCGAACCTTAGATTTTGAAGAATAAAATAACAATTAATAATATAATATTTGTTTTAAAAAATATTTTATGTCAATTTTGAAACTATTTAGTAATTGATTTTTGTGAAAATCATAACAGAATGATAAACTAGAACAAAGTTAATTAAATCAATAATAACATGTCATATTAACCTATAAAATTAGTGTAATTCATAAAAAGTGTCAAATTACATTTATTTTGGTGTTTATAACATCAATTATGTCAATATTTCATTAATAAGATAATTACTGCATCATCTTTGTGTCATAAATAAATTAACTTATATAATGTATAAAAATTACAAATAAAATACCATTATTTAGGAAATACTTTTAGATTTCTGATGAATATTTATAGTCTAATTTATCTTATGTACAACCCCATAGTCAAAATGATTTAGTTATTAAACACTTCTTTTAACTATTTTAACCCTTCTTTAAATAAAGTAATAATAAATTTCCTAATCTAATCCAAGTGGGCCTAAATGGTCATATTTAATTCCTAAGGTTGTTTTTGGTCGAATTACACTTATCCAATAGAATTAGGACATGTGTTAGGGTAATAATAATATCATTTTTACCCTTAATTACCCTAATTACTTTTAACCGTGGTAAAAAAAAGAAAAAAGTTACTATTCACCAAAAATTATTTTAATCTCATTGAACCAAATTATACTTACTGACATCAACCGTGTCTCTCGGATTTTTGAAATACCAACCACAGAAGCGGTAAAATTATGATTTATGAAAAAATTAGTTTTTTAACTACCACTTAGTAGTTTCACTATTCATCAAAAATTGAAGTTTTACAGAAAAATGCCAAAATTTCACCCTAAGCTATAGTTGATATTACAAATTCAAAAATGATTTCTATTTTACAAAATTCCCAACATATAAGTTGCATTAATTAATTTTATAATTAATTTCCACTGTCACAACAAATAGCGGGTTTTTAAGAGATAATAACAATCAAAATATTAACACTTGTTTATGTCTGGTTCAAATGTAAAATTACAACCAATGACCAAAATTGTATTAAATTGTAAAAATATATTCTAAATATACTTTAAAACCACTCAAATTAATAATTTATCACTATTAATTATTTCGATTAAAAAAGTTGTTTTTAATTATAATTTAGTAATTTTCCCTATTTATCAGAATATGAAAGTTATCCGAAAAGTACCAAAATAGCACCTTAGGATAAATTTGATACTCCGAATCCAAAAATGATGATCATTTTGAAAAATAAAATTTAAAAAACTTCAAAAAGTGGTTATTACTATTCATAATGGCTAGTTTTAATAATATTTTAATAGGATATCGTTGTTTAGTGAAACTCAGTATTGCATACTACACACGCTATCGAGGAAGGTCGCAATTTAGTGTAGTGCAATGGAAGTCAAGGATGCGTGTTGAGCAAGCTCCTTCTGGTGTAGCGTACAACACAAGACATTAATGAAATTAAAAAGAATATTTTTTATAAAATATCAGGCTGTTACAAGATGGGTGGGACCTATATCTCCCTCCAGCGCATTGGGTAAAGATTTTATATCTCATGAGACAGACATGGCTGGAATGATAGGTTATACCGGTTTAGTGAAGCAGGACTGAAACGAGGGTAACTCGGTTCAGAAATGGACTTTGTCCACTAAGATAGTCTTGGCAATGAGTCTTGACTAATAAGAAATGATTCTCTATGATTATGTGTGTATGTCACAGGGTTTCATGTCTGAAGTTATGATTATTGGGATTACATTTCACTTCTATGATTTATCCCATGTTTTGATATTATGATCTCTTTTGCAGGATAAGATTTCCAAAATTTATGTTCTGATGTATATGATGTGATTGATATTTCTTTTGTTTACCCTTACTTAGCATTTGAGCTCACCCTTTTGTATGTTTTATTTCCCCACGTCAGGAAGAAGGTTATTAATTAGAATATGCCAAAAAGGGACTCTAGATATGATGAAATAAATGGGAGGTAAAGTTGATGCTTTATGAACAAGTTGTTTATGTTTCCCAGTTTCTAAAGACACTATACCTATACGGTCTTTTCTTGGTTTTGTTAAATTTTGTAATAAGTGTACTTCAATTCTGAAGTAATAACAATGTATGTAATGTATGGGTTGTTATATACATGGTCTGTAATTAATTATACACTACATATAGAGGCCATCCAACACCCTACTCACTCCATCTAGTCGTGTCTTTGTACACCTAGATTGGGACTATAGTCATGTTCATGTACCTCAGTATTCCAATTCATGATTATCCATAGAGATACAATACGTGATTATATAATAGGTAGCATGGATTATGATAGATTATTGTATATTTTTATAGTTTTCTCTCTGTTGATACCCTAGTGGTTCATTGGGGGAACATGAGGTGTAATTTTGTGTTACATGTCGTGTAACCCTAGATCTTCATTCTTCTACTGGTTTAACTTCATCATTATCCTCTGTATCGCCACCTCATTTTTACTATTGGGAAAACATGGAACCCTAGTTGGATGACCATCCAATTTTTAGATATCAAAATTCAAGCCTCGAATCCAATCGAGAAACACACCCTTGAGCCATACCATGACCATTCTCTATTAAAACCAGAATGAGGTGAATCCGTCAATCACTCTGTTTAACCCTTTATATTCATACATCAACATCAATACTATATCTCACCTACAATTAGGAAACTCAATCACGGAATTTATATTTTGTGTGAATAATGGACATGCAATGACTATATATTTGGTATTCAATTTACCCATGTCCAATGAAAATACTGACGATTAACATGTGATGAAATGGAGGATAAATCCGTAATCCACAAGATGGGAGGAACACATTTTAGACTTTGTTTGTTTTTTTTAACATGATCTATTATCGAATAAATATTTTAGTGAAGAGGGAAGTACCCTACAAGAAAAACAAATACACCACAAATAAATCTACCATAGATTTGTGAATCAATTCATTTTTGAGGAATGGATTCATGTTCAATAGGGATAAAATAACAAGATGGACATTTCCCAAATCAAACACCGAACTAGATTTTTTGATCGATCAATGAAAAATAATGGGTTTCTATTGTTATCATTGGTGAAGAGAATGAACTATAATGGTAAAATGATCCTCGATCTGATCTTGATCTAATGTTATTTCCAAGAATCTCCTCCAATTCTTCAATCCAATGGATACTCTCAATTTATAGAGTTTTTCGGTATGTAAGGGTTTCAATTTAATAATTTAATAGGTATAATTATATTTAATTAATAATATATAGATGAAGCCTCTCAAGTCCAATTCCTGATTATATCCTAGATTATGTTTCACATAGTGTAAAACATATTCTCTGAACTCAATAAAGGCCTCATAATTTTAATTTGATATTATTTTTGGGAGTTATTCATTTTTTAAATAAAAAATTTTTCTAGTGATTATAATAACTTAAGGAGTGTTGAAATATTAATTCCAAGCTCACCGGACACATATTATCACATCGTTTTAGAACCCGAATGATAAATTAATCCTTAATATTCTAATATAATACATAAAAAAGTTTAGTCATTATATATATGTTCGATGATGAAGGAATAAAAAATTCTTAACTACTTTTCTCACTTATAATATCAACATGATTCATTATCGTGATAATTTAATGTGAGCATATCTATAATATTTTTTATTCCATATCCCAAAACATTTTGTTTCTCGAGAGGACAATCATTTCATTGTCTAATTTATTTAGCATCAACATGTTTATGTCATGTCTAAATAGGTAAATAAATAAAAATCATAGTGTGTGTAGCAATACTCATTGTGGGAATCCGCATAATCATGATGAATTACTTATAGGATTTCTAAATCACCATGAATTCTTTATAGTTTATTAAACTTTTGGATTAACCCATGTAATTATGGGTTATTGTTTAAATCCATCCTGATGGTGCATAATGGTTTTGTGAATTTCCAAATCATATCCCTTGGTAGTGTCTAAATAGATGCACAGTGGGGACCATTATCATGTACCATGTATTGCTTTATTGATGACCGACACACATTTTATGGATTTATCAATTCTAGGTACATCAATCCCAAAATCTCTACCACTTTTAGTATCCATACATTGATGTTTTTTTGTAGGAATCCAGTAAATATATTCTTTAAAAATATTCAAGGGATTCAACCTACATTTATACTTTTCAATAGACATATCTATAGACCTATCCCTAAAGATCTCACAATCGTTTTATCAACATAGTATCCATATGATAACAAAACATACCGTCTAATACTACTTATACTAACCCCTAATTTTCATACATAGATATTACATATTTTTAGATGAATATTCATTATATTTCATAAACAAAAGAATGAGCATTAAAAATTTATAGTGGATTTGGAATACTATATATATAAATGGGTTCATATGTGAACTAAATCATCCACCACTATATTAATTATAATGATAACCCATCTTATACATATTATACATAATATATTTTTTCATAAACTCTGCAATTGGAAAAAATAATTTTTGATATTATATGCTCATTAAGAGTACAAAAGGGATATATATAATCATAACATGTGTTTATGGGTTTCAAAGAATATCATAACATATAAAATCCATACCTTGTACATCAAATACCATAATATTGAGTCATAACATAAAATTGAGAGTTCATAAGGCAAGAATTATAAATAAATCAATGAACATGATCCATGAGAGAATAATATTAATATAAGACATAAACCTATGGAAAAAAGTAAGCATTGAAAACCATATGTCATGGATAACTACCAAAACATTCATAACATGTTATGTTTGGGATAAACACCAATGTAACTACGTTGGTTTTGGGATAAATTCATGTGTAACCTATTTTTGGGCATGGGATAACCTATCCTGTTTTATAAGAGCTCATAGAAAAATAATCATTACCTAATGAATTAGAGAGATATATACAACTAAAACATCACATAATACATAAATTTATGCTCAAGAAGATCATAATATAGTCAAGATATAATATCTACTGATGTTAAATTGCATTCAACAAAATTTCATCATATCATAACCTGAAATATATAATCATGTTTTATAAAAAAAATTAATCATAAAAACAATCTATCATGTGAAGTGCTAAGAATGGAATAATTTTATCATATACCAAGTAAATCATAGTTAACAATAAATTATGTCATCTTAGATGGAAAATTATTGTGAAAGTACACAAATAACTTTTTGTTAGGAAAATTACATTTATTTAAAAATAGTATTTTAAAAATAATAATTCATAAATAAATTTGGAAATAATTTTTTTAAATAATCTTTGAATCATAAAAATAATTTTATAAAAAATTGAGTTTACTTGATAGCATTAAATCCTTTACACATTATAGAAATTGATAATTTCATGTTATTGGTAAAATCCAATTGCTGCATGTTTTGAAAAAAATAGGACGATTCCTATTAAAATATAATATAAAAAGTCCAAAAGGGTAAAAAAAAATTAAATACTATAAGAAAAATTAAATATTTTTAAATTATTTTTAGAGAAATTGTTTGTGGAAGAAAAAATTAATTTTATCAATGATATAAATAAAGTTATATTTCATAAAAATAGATTTAGGAGTATATAAATAGAGGACAAAGAAGGAAAGATGTATTCATATGAAATAACCAGAGGAAAGGATAAATCATGATTTTCATGTGTTATTGTTAATAATATATCATCATTGAAATCATAAACATTAAAAATAATTAAAAAAATCAGATAGTATGATAAAACATGCACTACTTTGGAATGTTTGAATCATAATCCCCCGAATGGAATAAACTTAAATAAAGCATAAAATATTATGATAATAAATTAATTAATGATATTAAATGACAAATGGGATGTGTGATATAATTATTATAAATGTATTATTATGTAACAAATGTCTTATATATTTATTTAATAATATCTTATTACCATCCACCTAAAATAAAAATTATAATAACATTACATCGGTACTCAAGATAGTAATCATTCGTACGCACAAGTGAAATTATTATTTCCAAATGGGTTTGGAAGTAATAAGGTATATGTGGTATTATAATTAATAGGGTATAATTATATAATTATATAATATATATGTATTAAATACATTATTATACACATACTTGAAATGTGGTTATGGAAAATTAATAAAATTTGTTCGTGGGGTGGTATTCAGTCATACACACAATCAAAAACTCAATTCCCATTTGACAGAATTTTATATTGGAAAAATTTATTCCATTAGCATAATATAATATAAATATACAGTATATACTAGTGTTATTATTTCATAATTATTTAATAAGACCTTATGTAGTTAGAGGAAGATCTATAACTAACATTCATAGTTTAAAACATTGCCTCTTTGTTTGAAAACAACTTTACGTTTAACCTAACACATTCCTAGTTTGTATTTATGATATAATAAATCCCTCTATAATGTGGGTAGAAATGTTAGAAATTTATTTGTTAATATATTGGTTGAAAAAAATATTTTCTAATTGATAATAGTTGTTAAAAATGTTGGCCATTTAAAATTGGGGGAGAAGACACTAATGGATGTTTTGAAAAGAATAAAGTGTAACAACATTTTCAACTGTCAAAAATCCTAAAAAATGGATAATATAAATATTTAGAGGTTATGTGGTTGAAATATTTATATATAATGGGTTTGTGAAATGATTCTATTTCATTTATCCCTTATCTTTTTAGTTATGCTCAGAGAAACTAATTTTAACCTTAACTATAATAACAAATTTTTGTTGTTTTTAATTTTACTTTGACAAAAAAAATCGTTTTTATTATTATTTAATATAAATTAACCTAATTTATAATATGGAATACATTTATTCAAATTACAATAAAATTTTTTAAAAAATATATTTCATATTATTCCCACATAAATGATGAGAAAGTCATTTTCCAAAGATAAAATGTGCAATAGTGAAAAAAACATTTATACCAGAATTGAATATACAATTGATTACAATAACCTAAATTGGAATAATAAAAATACATATTTAATTGCTTTACATTTTAAACAATTTTAAAAATGTAACCATATGAATTCATTAACTAAAAATGTAGTTTTCAATAAAAACTATAATTGTTCACTATTAATCGGCATATTTTGATAATATACACCCCCTTATTTTATACAGTGAATTTTTATGCCCTTTTTATTTGAATTTAATTTATTGGAATTCAAAAAGAATCTTATTCTATGAATAATTTTATTGAACAACAAAAAGGTAATTTTTTTAAATGTATATAGAGACAACGACCTTTTTCTTCACTGTGACCATTATTTTGTATTTGGAATCGTCTAAAAGATATAATGTTTTTAAAATAAAAACTAAATATCAAATTCATTTTTAGGTATTTTGGTATTGAAAATGTTTTTGAGAATGGATTGATTTTATTAATATTTTTAAATGATTTCTTATGACTGAAATGTGGAATTTTTATTTTTCCTTTATGCTTGTTCATGTGTTATGATTATGTTATGGTTGTTATGCATTGATAATCTATACAAGTGGTTCTATGAAAAAAGGGTAGGTGAGCCCAAGATATCCCTCCAATGAATTGGGTTATGTGATAGGGGTAAACGTTAACATTTCATTTATGAGATATGGTGAATATACAGTGATGGGTATTCCAAAAGTAACTGTGAAGGTTACTCTCTATATAGTCATGAAATCTATAATGTTAGTATGAAATTTATACCACATGTTATTATTATGATTTATGATTTCTATTATGTTTTTTAGGAATCTTATGATTACATGATTTAATATAAGTAGTTTATGTTTTATGGGTGAAGTGTATGATTTTTTTAAAATGTTTTCATGGGTCTTAAATATTCATAGAAGAATTGTTTTTTTCCTTAATTTTTATTCCTTACTGAGATTTTTAGGCTCATCCTAGGTTTCTGATATTTTTTCCATGTGGTATAGGTTGGGTAAATGAAAATAATAATTATAGATGTCATTTTTCATTAAAAATAAACTCGTTTTTGATTAAGGGGTTTCCCTCTGTGTAAATAGTGGAAACTGAGTGTAGCTATCCACATTTAATGTATGGTGATTTTATTTAAAGATAGGGCGTAATTCTATAAAATGATAACCCTAAAAAAATCTTCAATGTTAATTATTGACATAACACAAGTTTATGTAATGTTTATGGATGATCATTTATAAACATGAATCCTTAAATATATGTGATTTAGATGTAGGAGGAAGTTATTGCTAAACCACAGTGTGTAAATCCACAAGTGGACCTGATTCTTGTTGAGGTTATTCTGTAAGAATTAAATGATTTGGGACATGCACCAACTATAATATCCATTCAGGATCTAGCTAGGGAACCATAGATGGACGTTCTCATGATTAATTCTCTAGAGTACCTTCACTAGAATCCAAAACAAATCTATTAATCAAATGATATTAATGATTCCAAGGAGTGGATGAGATGAATGGTGTATTTGTTTTGGTTATAGAGACCCCCAATGAAATTAATGTGAACTATTCCAACATCGTGCTACTAACCCCAAGAAGGATATGGTAGAACATGATGGTAATGATAATGATTTCTGGGGGATTATAGTGGATATACATTAATTTTCTTGTCACCATCCAATTCATTCTATAGTTGATGTTGTTAGACATTTCCACTAAGTTCATCACCCTCGAGAAGGATGAGAGGACCATTAAAGAGTATGAAAACAATTTTCCTGAGATTTTATATTGCACATATGAGATATAATCGAATGAGATGATGAATCTGAAGTTTTTCGAGTTGTTCCTCCATCGAAATATTCATTCAATGATTTTTTTACTGATTATTTCTTATTATGCAGATGTACTTGATAGAAAATTGATTTTCGAGATGGACTTGGATGCAATGTTAGGGTTATAAAAATCATCATTCTATCCTAGTGCCATTATGAAAAAATCTATGGTAATGTATAAGCATGATGAATCTCACGGTGTTTCCCAATAAAAGGGATTTTCTAAAAAAACATAAGTACCAGGAAATGGTCATTAATATATTACCAATTTGGAAATAATGGTCATTCGAAGAGGGTTTCCACCAAGGAACTCAATAATTGTGGCTCTTGTGGATGCTCAAAAAACATGTAGAGTTTCCACCATGTTTCTTCCACTAATCATACTGTAAAATAATCATATGATGATTCTAAAATGGTTGTAAAATATTTTACTTCAAATTAAAAATTGTTCCATACACAAGGATCTGGAATGAAGCTTCTTCACATCCTAGATGAATCTCCAGAAGACACGGATACTGGTCCAACGACATTGAGGTGTACCATTGATATTGGGCTATCGGGGGCGCCCTCAAATGATTAATGTGATTTTTGGTTTCTTAGCTGCAGCAGAGTGGCTGACTAATGTCATCTCTCAAAGGAGGAAGTAGATTTAAAACAAAATTTTAAAGGTATTATAAATATAAAATAAAAGAGAATAAAAAATCTACTTGAAATGATGGAGGTTGTTTATAGTTTATGAATCTTGATGATGTTCTCTGGAAGAATATTGTATTTTGTTTTTGTTTTTATTTTTGAAATGAATTTCGATTAAACTGACACAGAAAAAAGTTTTTTTTGACAATATTTAAAAGGTGTAATCGATATAACTCTACCTCTTCATTCATTTATTAATCATTATCATTTAAATTAATATTAACTTCATTATGAACACTTAATTTGTTAAATCCCGAACCCTACAAGAATTAACTTTACCACGAGGATGAAGTGAATTTAACCTTAGGCTAACTTCGGAACATGCAATCGCAACACCCTGATTTGATTGTTGTTATATGATTAAGTTATGCTCAGTGGTAAATTAAGGCACATAACCAGTATATAAAATAGGATTAATTGAGTTTAGGGATTGTATTTGAACTCTAAAAATTGATCCCGTGTGGTTTTGAATTACCGGTTAAGGTTGAACTCTCACAGTTCACACAATTCCCGACCTCGCGTGTTTTGTGTTAACTATTCAATTGCTTGCTTAGTTTAATTTAAATTAAAAACTCTATTAATAGATGATAATATGTGAATTACAGTAGCTCATGTATTCAAAATAAATTAATTAAGAAGAATAGAGGTCGATTGATTACTAAAAAGAACTACTCTTCCATCGGTGGCGTAATCATCGTAGAAGCGTTTTTCATGTGCAAAGATTTATAATGGGTATAACACAATAACGATTCAACTCAAGAATTCCAGCCCAAATAGTAAGATTAATAGAAGAAGAAATTTAAACAAAATATAAGAAAGGATAAGAAATAAATGAATAACAAAGAAGTTTATTACACAAACAAAATCACTACAACGTGAAGGAGAAGAAGAAGGCTTCGATGAGGGGATCCTTGCTTCAAGAGCTACCCCTCTTAAAATGGTTGGAGAATTTAGGTGAAAAAAATTCTCCGCTCCTTCAATATCCTAATGAATGTCCCAAAACCTCCAAATGAGAAAAACTAAAATTTAAACCGGGGAGGGTAGGAGAGGATACATGTGGATTCAAGTGTGAATGCGGAAATGCGGCCAAATATTTTATTCCAAATTGCACCACCCATTTGAACTCAACAAATCGGGAATGGACCAACCTTCCAGAACGATGATTTATTCCAAATCATGTCTCCGAGCTTTCCTCAAAATTTGGGCCCACACTAATCCATGATGAAGAATATATGGCCCAAATACAGAACCCATGTTCATTCTGCCAAGTCCAGCCCACCATTGGATTAATGACCCATTTACTCCATCCAAATGCACTCTTTAGCTCTAGTGTCATTAATGAAAGTTCTATAAAATTAAGTTATAAACACTATTACAAAATGTAAAATTCACATAAAAAATATAAAAATATTTATCTTCGAGAAACTATAGTGCACTATTAATGGTAAATCTGGAATTTTCACCAAATTTTCAAATGAATGATGAAATCCAAAATATTTTATAAATAAAAATATTTAACACAATTTTAGGAAATTATTTCACTTATTATAAATAATATATTCAACAAAATAGTATTCAATCAACTCCCCCACACTTACTCTTTTTCACTCCTGAGTAAAATCTCACACAATGTAAACATCAATATCAAATCGAAACCAATTTTAAAAAACATATCTTTGAGATCAAACAATTACACACCAAGAAAAAAAAGATATCATGCCTCATAAAAAACCATTATTTGAAGTTATTCATTTATATCATTCAATATAGTTATACTTTATTTATCCTCCCATGCACAAAACACTTACCTCACATGAATTTTCTCTTATAACACAAATGACATTTTTTTACAATGTCTTTCTCATACAAACTCATACAACGATCACCATAGGTTTGATAAATTCATGCATCACCCATCAATGTGAGTCAAGGACGTATGTTTATCATGGGGAATTTTCGGGGTTGTTCTGTGTCTTTCAGTTGGACGGATTTAGATGTGAAAAATTCTGAGGCTGAATGAGGAGGGCTTCACTCTTTTTGAAGAAAAATTACATTAATCTAATTACCACTTCAATATGGCCTTCTCCTTAATCCCAATAGTATCATTTAAGCTCCATCATCATGAAAATTCATGAAAGGTTTACACCATTCATCATTTCAACATCAAAAATTTCAATCATCTCAGACATGATATTCTTGAATGCTCCAGATGGGCACATCATTCAACCTCAATTTAAAGATCTAGAAAAGGCACATCTGCACATGTGATGAAAGCTCCAGAAAAGGCACAACATTCAATATAAATAATTTCTTCAGAATCAAACACATCTTTTCAGAATTTAATTTTCCACCAAAAGTATAACAGAATGTGGTGGAACAACAGAAGATAGATTCCCCCAGACTTTAGCTCAACTAGATTATGCAATTTCACTTCAAGAGTTGGTTGGATGGGGAAAATTGGCTTGTAATGTGGCTAACCTAACAAGTTGTGCATGGATTCTAAGGGATAAAAGGATTAAATATTCAAGGTAGGCCATTATAAAAAAGAATTATTTAAAATAGGGTATTTAATACCAAAAAAATGCCTCAATCATTTAAATATAAGTACCTCAAACCCTCGTTTTTTGACAGGAATAGATCAAATTATTGTTAAATCAAGCATGGTTTGGTTCTCTCAAGAAGTGAGGTGAATGTATAGAATATGAAAATAATGGTTCAGATGCCTCACAGGAAGTTGATGTCAAAAATAAAGATAGTGATATGTGGCATGGAATTCAAAATTCAGTGTACTTTTCATGAAATTACTAAATATTTTTACTTGAAACAACGTCATTTCAGCATTCATTTAAGCTTAGTTTCAAGTGGTAATTTGTTTCACTTATTGATATGGATTTAAAATGGTGATGATAATCATTTCAACTCAAAACATTCAAAAACACACAGAAATTTGTAAAATAAACACAAAAAATTTGAAAAACACACAAAATTTTTTGGTTTTTTTAACAGGAAAGCAATTGAAATTACTAAACTAAAATGTTACCTCCCCACACATAAAATATTTCATTGTCCACAATGTGAACCCGTGAGATGATATATGCACATGAAATGCAGAATTTTTAAATAGGACAAAATATATTAAAGTTAAAGTGTTAGGAACAGCCTGATGTGCTCAAGTGATGATGGGGTCATGCAGTGTGATAAAATCCATTACATCAGTAGGAAGTCCTTCAATGTATCTCATCAAACTTTTCCCATTGACTGTAAATCTCCTTCCAGTGACCTCTTGTGCGATCTACACTACACCATAAGGAAAAATATTAGTCACAACATAAGGACATAACCATCTGGAACACAACTTACCAGGCATCGACTTTAGTCGTGAAATATAGAGGACTTACTCTCCAATATGAAAATCCCTTTGTTGAATCATTTTGTCATGAGATGCTTTTGATCTTTCCATGCAGAGCCTTGAGTTCTCATATGATGATAGTCGAATCTCCTCATGCTCTTGAATTTGCAACTTCATTTAGATTCCAGCTTGGGCCAAATCCATGTTTCATTTCATTATAGCCCAATATACCCGATACTCAACTTCCAATGGGAGATGACATGCTTTCCCAGAAACATCCGAAAATGGGGAAATACCAATGGGGGTCTTGTATGAAGTCCTATAATCCCACAATGCATCATCCAAGCGCTTTCTCCAATCATTCCTATTTGGCTAAATGGTTTTATCCATGATTTGTTTCAACTCACGATTTGAAACCTCATCCTGGCCATTTGATTGTGGGTGGTATGGTGTTGATTTTTTGTGTGTCACCCCATACATTCGAAGAAGGGTAGCTAAATTACTATTTCAAATGTGTGTCCCTTGGTCATTGATTATATCCTTTGGTACTCCAAACCTGTAGAAAATTTGATCCTTGAAAAAATCCACTAAAACATTAGAATCATCGGTCCGGGTGGCCTTGTCCTCCACCCATTTACTCACATAATCAACAACAACCAAAATATACAAAAAACACAATGAACTAGGAAAAGTACCCATAAAATCAATGCCCCATACATCAAAAATATCATAGAATAATATGTGTTGTTGGTGCATCTCGTGCCTCTTAGAAATTTTCCCAGTGTGTTGGCAACAAGAGAATGACTTACAAAACACATGGGCATCATGGAATAATCTTGGACAATATAATCCAGAGTCCAAAACCTTCCTACCAGTCCGTTGGGGTCCAAAGTGTCCACCACAAGAAAGTGTAAGACTGAAATGAAAAATAGACTCATACTCATGATCGGGAACACACCTCCTAATGACATGGTCACTACACATGCGACATAGGTAAGGATCATCCCACACATAAAAAATATAGTAACTTTTTAATTTTTGGACTTGATGTTTCTTTAAATTTTCCGGGATTTTAGAGGAAACAATGTAGTTCACTAAATCAGCATACCAAGGATGCGTACCTGGGATTGAATAAAGATGCTCATCGGGAAAAGTGTCATGAAGTGGTACCTGGTCCATGGTGTCATCCTCTAGTGTGTGAGTAACCCTACTCATGTGGTCTGCCACCAAATTATCTGACCCCTTCTTGTACATTATCTCAAGGTCAAACTAATGAAGAAGGATCATCCAATGGATAAGTTGTGGCTCTACATCTGGCTTCTTCAGGAGGTACCTCAATGTAGCATGGTCAGAAAAAACAACTACTTTTGAGCCCAATAAATATGAACGGAATTTATCTAAAGAAAATATGACAGCAAGAAACTCTTTTTTCATGGTTGTGTAGTTTTATTGGGCGGAATCTAGTATCCTTGATGCATAGGCGATCACATGTGAACGTCCTTCCACCCGTTGAGATAAGACAGCTCCAACCATGAAGTTGGAGGCGTCATACATAAGCTCAAATGGAAGGCCCCACCATGAGGGCTATATAATTGGTGGAGTGGTTAGAAAATTCTTCATCTCATCAAATGATACCCTTCATGAATCATCAAAATTGATGTCAATATCTTTTTGAAGCAATCGAGATAAGGTTAGAGCGATCTTTCTAAAATCTCTGATGAAGCGTCGATAAAATCCATCATGTCC
Organism: Viscum album; assembly: GCA_963277665.1. Taxonomy (NCBI): domain Eukaryota; kingdom Viridiplantae; phylum Streptophyta; class Magnoliopsida; order Santalales; family Viscaceae; genus Viscum; species Viscum album. The sequence goes on from OY728152.1 coordinate 697,083,613, forward strand.
ATGGAATGATCGAACATCACACACACATGTTGGATATGGGAGGGATGAAATAATGTATACCATAGATTTATCAACTTCAATGCCATGTTGGGAGACAATATGACCTAAGAAAATTCCCTTTTCGACCATGAAAAGACATTTTTAAAAATTTAATACCAGATTCTTCTCAATACAACGATGCAACACATCACCCAAACTAGAGAGACATTCATCAAATGAGGACCCATAAACTATAAAATCATCCTTAAATACCTCCATGAAGGTCTCAATGAAATCTGAGAAAATACTCACCATGCATCTCTGGAAGGTACCTGGGGCATTACAATGTCCAAATGGCATCCTCCGGTAAGCAAAGGTACCGAATGGGCAGGTGAATGTCGTCTTCTCCTAGTCCTATGTTGCAATGGGAACCTGAAAATAGCCAGAAAACCCATCCAAGAAACAATAGTGTGTCTTCCCAGCTAGACTGTCAAGCATCTGATCAATAAATGGGAGGGAGAAATGGTCTTTGCGAGTGGAATGATTTAGTTTCCTATAATCAATACACACACGACAACTGTTTTGTAACCTCATTAGAACTAACTCATCTTTCTCATTTTTAACAACAGTAACACCTGTTTCATTATGTACAACATGTACAGGGCTAACCCACTGTGAGTTAGAAATAGGGTAAATAATACCTACCTCAAGCAATTTTTCAACCTATTTTTTAACAACCTCCCAAAGGGTTGGATTAAGTCTCTTTTGTGGTTTCCTCACCGGTTTAGCCCCATCTTCCAAGATAATCCTATTAATTCAAATGGATGGTCTAATACCAGATATGTCATCTAATGTACAACCAATTTCCCTAATGGTATCTATCAAAAGAATCAAATGTTTTTCTTCATGTTTAAAAGAGATATTGTTAGCAGTTATAACATGTAATCTATCACCACTCAACATGTATGCATATTTATGATTTGGGGGCAATGTCTTGAGTTCCAATGTAGGGGGTGATGTATGGATGGATAAATTGATGGAACCGACATTTATGCACCATGAACATTAGTATCAGAATAAAAATCATCACAATTAGAAAATAATGCATCAAATCCATCAGCATACTCAACATCCATGTCATAATTAGAGTTCACATGATCAAAATCAAAATATGATTCCATTTCAAATTCAAATCGTAGAGATTCTTTTTCCATAGAAACAGGTGTGGAAGTGCTCTTAGACATCATACTTGAACCAATACTCATAATCTCCCTAAGAATAGGACAATCCAATTCCATGGTGTATTTACTTGGTGGTTCAAAATGGGAGATAAAAAATGCAGAATGATCCTCTAAGGGGTACTTTATGGAATCCATAACATTAAATATCACAACTTCATCCCCAAATTCCATGTAAATTGTAACCTCATTGACATTTATGATAGTTTTTGCAGTTTTGTGGAAGGGCCTACCTAAAATAATGGAGGCATGAGAACATACCTGATCATCCTCTATGTTAAGCACATAGAGATCCGCTGGAAATATCATGTCTTTTACATGGAAACGTACATCCTCATGAACTCCCACTAGATATGTCATAGTTATATTCACCAGTTGCACCACCACTCTCGTCGGCTTCAACTCACAAACATGTAAAGAAGAGAATACAGAGTGAGTCACACATTTATTGAATCTTCTAAATCACAAAGAGCATTAGAGAAGTGAAACACCCCTATAGTACATGGGATGGTGAATGTTTGGGGATCCTTGCACTTTGTTGGCATTGCTAGAGTTTGTGTAATGAGTGTTGAGACATTCCTTCCAAGGTTGATCCTCTCATTTCCCTTGAGCCCTCTTGGATTGGTACAAAGTTCATTTAATAATTTTGATTAACTTTGAATTTGCTTAATGGATTCAAGTAGAGGAATGTTGATCACCACACACTTGAATGTATCCAAAACCTCTTTTTTCATTGCTTCTTCAGCCATATTATTGGTTTTAACAACCCTGTTGGGAAAAGGAAGGGGTTTAGGAGGAACATCATCAATCTTTTTCATACCTTTATCTTTATCCGTGGATTTCTCATCAGTTGGTTTGGAATGTGGCTTCTCTGGAGTGGAGGTTAATCCTGGTGGAATGGTAGGTACATATGTATTGTTAATTTGCATCCCACTTTTCAATGTTATGGCACTGACATTTCCCTTTGGATTTGGAGTGGGTTGGGAAGGTAGATTTCTAGAATTCATACTCACAATTTCATGGAGGGTGGTGGAAATCTGGCTCATTTGAGTCTTCAACTCCCTCAGCTCCGAACATTGATTCTTCAGCTCATTCTATTTTTTAAGAATAATTGGATTCAAAATATCATCAGTATTAGAATCTACATTTATTGGAGGATTCCCTTGTTGTTGTCTTGTGGATGTTTGATCTTCAAATATCCTTTGGGGTTGTTGGAAACCGTGTTGGTAAGGTGGAGGCTGCTAGAATTTTGGTTGAAAAGGGGGCCTTTGTTGTTGTCTAGAGCCATACCTAATGTCTGGCTGATCATTCCACTCATGTTTGTACGTTGGAGAAAATGAATCAAACTTATTTTGGGGATATTGTTGTTGTTATTGCTGAAATGGTCTCCCTGGGAATACTGCTGCGCAATCCTCTATCTCTTGTAGTTGTGGGCAACAGTCAGTTGGGTGGCTTGTCTTAGTGCAAATGACAGAAGTCCATGAAGGAGGGGGTAGAGATTTATTTTGTCCCAAAGCAATTTTCCTCACCGTAGTTGTCATTTCTTATAACATGGAATCAATCAAATGGCTCACATGAGAAGAAGGACTTACCTGATTTACTCCCCTAATATGTGGTGTACCTCGATCACCAAATTGTTGGGAGTTTTGGGCCATCTTGTTGACCAATGAACGTGCGTCGTCTGCTGTCTTTTCCACCAATTCTCCTCCAGCTGCAACATCCACCATGCTCCTCTCCATGGGTGTGAGTCCTTCATAGAAGTATTGGATGATTATTTTCTCACAGATTTGGTGATGTGGATAACTTGCACACTACTTCTTGAATCGCTCCCAGAACTCATACATTGACTCCCTTTGTGCTTGGTTGATCCCCGAGATGTCCTTACAAATGGAAGTGGTCCATGATGCTAGAAACAATATCTACAAGAAAAGACGTTTCAAATCATCCCAACAAGTTACATCTTCGGGTTGTAAATAATACATACAATCTTTCGCAGCCCCATCAAGTGAGAATGGGAATGCTCTTAATTTAATTTGATCTTCAGAAACATTTCATGGTTTTTATGTTGAGAAAACCACATTAAATTCCTTGCGGTGTTTGTTGGTATCCTCACCAGATAAGCCATGAAACATTGGAAGATGGTGAATTAATCCAGATTTCAATTCAATTTCATATTCATGATTTTGGTATGCAATACAATTTGGATGATAATTAATATCTGGTGCAGCCAATTCTCGAATGGTACTATTATGTTCATTTCCATTATTTCCAGCCATTGGTTCCACTTTTATGTTTTAATTTAAATTGCTTCCAATTTCAATGTTTCTAAAAGAGGGAAATCCACCAACTGGTTGAATATTGAAACTTCCCGTAGATTGAGAATGTCTAATTCGATTCCTAAGGATACGTTCAATCTCATGTTCATTATCTAAGAGATCATCATGATTAGTTCATGTCAAAATTCAAATAACAATTAAATGAAATAAAGTGGACCATAGTAAAATAAAAATTAGAATTTTTAGTTGATGGTCCAAAAAGAAGTAGAAGGAAATAAAAGAAGAAGGAAAAAATCAGATTGGGTAAAGATGGAAGAAAGAAGAGAGGAAGAGAATTAAAATGTAAAATAAAATAAATACCTCTGATTGGTTGAAATAATTACTTGCCTCCATGGAAACGACGCCAATTTGATAGAATGATGTCGTGGGCGTCCTTAAATAACTAATGTGATTTTGGGGTACTTAGGTGCAGCAGAGTGGCTGACCAAGGTCATCTCTCAATGGAGGAAGTAGATTTAAAAAAAAATTAAAGGTATTATAAAAATAAAATAAATGAGAATAAATGCACTACATGAAAAGATTGGAGTTTGTTATAATTTATGAATCTATAAGATGTTTTCTGGAAGAATATTGTATTTTTTTTTTGTTTTTAGTTTTGAAATGAAATTTGATTAAACTGACACAACAAAAAGATGTTTTTTAGACAATATTTAAACGGCGTAATCGATATAACTCTACCTCTTCAATCATTTATTAATAATTATCATATAAATTAATATTCACTTAATTATGATCCCTTAATTTGTTAAATCCTGAACCCTACGAGAATTAACTTTACCACGAAGATTAATTGAATTTAACCTTAGGCTAACTTCAGAACATACAATCACATCACCCAGATTTGATTGATGTTATAAGATTAGCTTATGATTAGTGGTAAATTAAGGTACATTACCACTCTGGAAATGATGATTAATTGTGTTTTGGTATTTTATTTGAACTCTACAAATTTATCCCGTGTGGTTTTGAATTACCGGTTAAGGTTGCGCTCTCACAGTTCACACAATTCCCGACCTCGCGTGATTTGTGTTAACTATTAAATTGCTTGCTTAGTTTAATTCAAATTAAAAACTCAATTAATAGATCATAATATGTGAATTATAATATATCATTGATTCAATATAATTTAATTAATAAGGATAGAGGTCAATAAATTACTAAAAAGAACTACTCTTCCATGGGTGGCGTAATCATCGTAGAAGCGTTTTGCATGTGCAATGGTTTATAATGGGTATAACCCAATAACGCTTCTTCTCAAGAATACCAGCCCAAAGAGGAAGATTGAGAGAAGAATAAATATAAACAAAACTGAAGAATAGAGAATAAATAAAAGAAGAACAAATAAGTTTATTACACAAACAAAATCATTACAACGTGAAAGAGAAGAAGAAGGCTTCGATGAGGGGATCCTTGTTTCAAGGGCTACTCCTCTTACAATGGTTGTAGAATTTAGGTGAAACAAATTATCCTCTACCTCCAATATCCAAATACACGTCCCAAATCCTCCAATTGAGAAAAACTCCAATTTATAGAGGGGAGGGGAGGAGAGGTTAAAAGTGGTTTCATGTGTGAATTTGGAAATTAAGACAAATATTTTATTCCACATTCCACCACCCATGTGACCTCCAAACCGTGTAAATTTACTGGCCTTATAGAATGATGACTTGTGTCAAATCATGTACCCGTGAAATCCTCAAAATTTTTACTCAATCCAAGCCCTGATGAAGAATATATGGCCCAAATACAGAACCCATGTCCATTCTGCCGAGTCCAGCCCACCATTGGATTAATGGCTCATTTACATCATACAAATGTGCTCTTTAGCTCTAGTGTCCTGAATGAAAGTTGTATAACATTCAGGGTAAAACATGAGTTTTCACCAAATTTTCAAATGAATGATCAAATCCCAAATATTTTATAAATAAACATATTTAACACAATTTGAGGAAATTATTTCATTTATTATGAATAAAATATTCAACAAAATAGATTTTTATCAACCATCATTATACCTTTATCATTATTGAATACCCTATATGATATCGGTGCATCTAATTTCTTTATATCAACCTATAATGTTATTCATCAAAATCTTCCTATGGATATTTTATCCCGTGCAATGAATATTAATTAACCCCTTTGTATATAGAGAGATAAGGGTATCTATATACCTATTTATCTTTTCTCACAAATAGATGTGGAGAATTATTCTACTTTTTCCATTCAAGACATGGGATCACGTTAAGTCATTTTTGGGATTTATTGGATCGTCATCAATAAATACTATATTGACTTTTATCTTTGACGGGTCACCTTCACTACCCCCATTAGTGAATATCATGTATTTGGATGGGATTGGGAGCCATGGTTGAGCAGATTCATACCTTCTTATATGTAGTTTTCAAAATCAATTTTTGTGTTTTCCTATGATATGGAGTGCCAATCGTTGTGTGGTGATATCCCTCCAGTCATCGTTGAGTTCAACGAAATGTTTCCCTCTAATATATCTTGTTTTCGCCCAGTGATGAAGGTTGAGTTTTCTATTAATTCAGTTCCATGTACTCATCTAGATTCATTTCCCTCTTACCGTATTGCACTGGCTGAAATGAAAGAGGTGGTGTCCCAACTTGACGATAATCATGAGGAAGGCTTCACACATATGTGTGTGCCTCATTGGAGCGCTGGTTCTCTTTACTAAATAATGTTGATGGATTACATTGAATGTGTTTTGATTTTCCAAAACTCATTCGAATGATGATAAAGAACTAATATCCATTAAAAAATATTGATGATCTGTTTGATTATTTTAATGTTTATATGGGGTTCCCATAGAATGATCATCGATTTGGCTTCCATTAGTTGAGAATAAAGGATTCTAACATTCAAAAAACATCCTTTCACAGCAAGTACAGTCATTATCAGTACCTTTTTATGCCCACTACTACAAAACTAGAATATGAGTGCAATAGTTTATTAATTCAAGAAAAATTCTAAAAAATGGAATCTTTATCAGCCCAAAATAATGAACTGATAAATTTAACCAATTATTAGCCTTTTTTGTAGAAATACTATTCACATAATAGGGATTTAGCAAAAAACATGTCCCTATGGTCCTTGTAATTGATAAAATGAAAAAAGGGTCTTCAGACTATGTAATGGGTCTCCCTCTACCCAATTAAAAAAGAGGACATTGCTTTTCCTTAAAAAAATGGGTCTTCCTTCCCATCCATTAAAAAAAAGTAGACATGGTGTAGTTTCCCAAAATGAATAAATAGATTTCAATAATATTATATGAATTAGATATGTTCATCCCATTATGTGTTATTACATTTCTTGAAAAGATATTACGCTACCTCATCTCAATCACAGAGATAATCTTGATGAATACATATTAAAATAATTATCAATAGAATTAATGTATAGTTTCAGATTTATGTTTAATTTGTTTCTTTTTATTATTAATCACATAATAATTCGTTTCACTTATTTCTGGACTACTTTGTTCGATATGGGGTGCCCTTTCCATCTTTCATGCCTTTCTACACCAAAATATCCACACTCATATTCACCCTCAAAAAAATTAGACCCATGCAGTGTTGCATTTATCAATTTCATTCATTTTCACTATATTTCTATTATAATACGACAAATACCGCTAGCTCGACTCAATTATATAATAAATATGTATATTTTTAAAAGTAAACTATTTGGGAATATAATTAACGTATTCATTCATATTTATGTTCAGTTTATTTATTTTTAGTATTACTCACATAATAATTGTTTTATTATATTGGTGGATTCTTTTTTTAGTTGGGGTGTTCTATCCAACATTCGTGCATTTCTTCCCCAAAACATCTACAAAAATCTTATTACTCAAAACCATTTTACCCGTAAAATGTTTATTTTAACACGTCATTCATGTTAAACAAACTACCTTTGTAGGAGGATCAACAATACAATGTCTTCTCCATTACAGAGGTAATATAGATATTGGAATAGAAATATCATTATCCATAAAATTATTGTATTGTTTCATACTTATATTTAATTTGTTAATTTATATCATTTCTTTTATAATAATGGATTTCTTGTACATGTGGATTCTTTTGGAATAGTTGGGGTGGTTTATCCAACAATTATACATTTTTACAGGAACAAATTCACAGACTTCTTCTCCCATAAAACCATTCATCCATGTAGTGTTGAAATTTATATTTTTCCATCATGGTCAATAGACTACCATTGTAGGAAGAGAAACAATGCTCGCACTACTCAATTACAGAGGTAATCATTATTATTTCATAGAAAAAATATTATCCATAGAATTAATTTATTTTTTTATATTTTATATATTTTTTTAATATAAAAAACATAAAAATTGTTTTATTATATAGTTGGATTCATTTTCGGAGTTAATGTGTGTTGTTCAATGCGTCTCCTATAGTGTGGTAGTTAAATAATGAAATTCAATAATAATGTTGGTGGCATTGAAATATAGGATTCATTTGAGACTTTGGGATGTACATGAATCAATCATACCTCAATCTAACACATGATGTGGCTGATAAGACTCAATTTGCTTGTTTCTATTAAAAAAATTCATTAACTTCAATATTAAATTAAAATAACTCAACGTGTCTGTTATCAGTTTAAATTATAAAGATGATTTTTAAAAGTGTCAATGACAGATAACTGAGAAAACATGCTCTATTTCCTTGATAATTTAGCAAATTTATTCATAAATCATTTGTAACGTGTACGAATTAGTCTCACATCAAACTGATACATGATGTTTTCCATATAATTCAATGTTTTTTTTCATGTTTAAAATGAAATATTAGTAAAAATGATATGTGACATAATCAAAACTAAGAAAACACATTCAAATTGTTTATAAACACTAGTAATATAATCAATAATTTAAATGGAACATGTAGAAATCAGCCACACCTAAATCTGATGCATGGTTTGACCTGTATGATGATAAGTGAATCTTTATTTAAAATTGACAACAATTTCATTAAAAAAACAAATTATCCTTCTCATAACTAATCAAAGACATTTACATTGTCCTGATATTTTATGAATATTTTCCACAAGTGATTATGATATGGGCATGAATTAGTTGCAACATAATCGGATGCACATCAGGACCGATATGAATCCAATTGAGTGTTATTATATAAAATTGAAAACAATTTTAGTAAAAAAGACAAATGTGTCACGATTCATCCCCCAGGAATCATGCCATGACCTACCTCATTCCTGCCTCTTAAAGGACAGGGGTTGTCAACTAGAGTTTAAGGAATCGACCTATAAATGAGTGGAAATTTTTTCAGTACCTGTATGCACACAGACACAGACACAACCCAAATTTGGAAAATGAAACATGCATGCCACCAAAAAAACACTGAGTAATCGTATAAACTATAGGTAAAAAGATTTATAATACAAACCCATCAATTGAAGAACTATAAATACGAAAATACAATAAAACTATGATAGTTTTACATTGGAAACCAAATTGATGTGAATGTATAGAGTAGCTTAAGGAATACGTAGAAACATGTCACTCATGTTTGACCTCATGGGGCACCTCCTGGACATGGGACACCAAGTCCTCTTCCAAGACTTTATTCATCTACACTAGACACAACACATCAGAACGATGCCAGTTCAGTGGTGAGTAATGATATAATAATTAGGGACCTTGAAATAAACATGGGCCTCCCCTAAATTCGTAAAGGAAACCCCAAAATAATGAACAAAGATTAGAGTTACTAGAGTCATCTCGACATAGGAATAACTTAATGTTTTGTGAGCAACAACAATGGTTGGAAACACAGTAAATCAATCACTATGAAGTAACATCACAAAGATGATCCATTTAGGCTAGATAGGTCACATAGAAAGATTTAGTAACTAATTGTTGAAGACTTGTTGGGTAGCTAAGTCATGGAACCTCACTAATTACAGAGTCATGAAGTCTCACCGGGTACCAGAGTTATGATGTCTCCCTGATAGCTAAGTCACAGAGTCTTGTTGGGTAGTTGAGTAATGAAGTATTGTAGGGTAGTTGAGTCATGTATTCTCATTGAAAGCTGATTCATAGAGTCTTGTTGGGTAGCTGAGTCACACAGTCTCACTGATAGCTAAGTCATGGTGTCATGCTGGGTAGCTGGGTAATGAATTTTCATTGTGTAGCTGAGTCATAGAATCTCACTTATAGTTGAGTCACAGAGTCTCACCATGTCAACATCCATGCAATATCACAAAAACTATTTAATAAGGATCTCCATGTTTCGTGGGTTCCAAAACCATATATGGAATGTCAATCAGACACAAGATCTACAAGATACACCCATTATTGTAAAGAGGGGTTCGATGTGTCCACACCCGGTCCGACTGGTTCCGACCGACCCAACCAACCTAACCCAGGGTCTCTCATGAACCGATCATGTCCATCTAGCCCATTGGGGCTCGCTAGGCTTGGTCGAGGATGGACATGGGTCTAGTCTACCTTGTCACCAAGTGACCGATATTTATCCATCCAGGCAGGCACTAGCGGGCCCGAAATCATGTTTAGCCTGAACCACCGCATAACCTGAAATTTTCCCATTATCCAAGATGGATAAAGTGGACTTGTTGAAATTTTAGCTAGTCTAATTCATTGTGCTTGATGCGTCCACAGTTGCGCCGTTTCTTGCCTATGGTCGCTAGCACAACCGAGACAGCAGTGTCATTCCGATGGTACCCTACAAAGGTTGTTGGGTCTTCTCCGGTGGTCTGATTTTATATCTATCTATGACCTTGTGCCTCTTGGGTCGCCACCATCAGTTCCACGACCTTGGATCCACCTGCCCCCTTTTTCAAGTATGTGACCATGAATAATGCATAAGGAGTGGAGCTCGGGCCTTGTTGATGTCGGTCCACACCCTCCAACTTAGATGTTTATAAACATGGGACGCTTGGGATAATAGTACAATCAGATAATTACAAATCTCGGTACAAAAAACCCCAAGGAAAACACCCTCGAATAAGAACACAGGATCTGCTGATCAACCTATTTGGGGGTTGATCTGTGTTCATGGTGTTAGAATAAGAATACGGAAAACATAAAATATATAATCCCCAACCTGGTTTAAGGATCATTCATTGACGAGGGACGAAGCATCGAGTTGTCATCGATCCTCGTTACGTTAGAATTTTAACTATTTCTCATCTCTTGAATCCATACCACCAGCATTACTCAATCTTGGATTTGATGGTGTTCATCCATGGAGTTCATCGTCGAAGAGAGAGAGGGAGGGATAGTGAGAGGGAAAAAATTATTGTTCGTTAGAAAATTTCCAAGTGTATTTTTTTCAACTACGGATACTTGTTTTATTTAGGTATAGATTCACATTGTTCATAGCCACACTAACTCATATATGATATTAATTAATAATTCACTGTCGCAGTGTCGTTGTACCCCAACACTGACTGGTCATTGTGTCACAGTGGAAACACATTGAATAAAAAACATGGAATTCCTTTTAGGTTTATTTTATTTTTTTCATTGAATGTTTGAAATTTATAATTTTTGGTTGACCCAAACTAGTCAAGGTTAGACCTATCATAGGAAAATCTCATCCTTCATAATTAAATTGTTCCATAATATTTTGGATCTGATCACGAGTTTAAATGTTTGAAATACCAGATCACAAGGTTATTTAAATGAATCATAAAAATACTTCAAAAATTATCATTCACCCTCATCCAGCACCGGTTGAGGTTAGCCTCCCAAATATGTGACTAAGACCTCAAGATATCAATGGTGCCTTCATATTTTTAATCCAATTTACCTTTTTGAAGTTATATTTATTTGACAATAAAATAATGACTACTAAATTATTTTATTTATGGCCAAAAACAAACTTCCATTTGTTGGCATGCATCAGCGAACATTATGATCCTCCTAATCAAATAATATCATCCTGATCACAATGGTGGTATTTGATTATTAATCCATGCCACCTTTCATCATTTAAAATAATGTTAAATACAAAATAATAATTTTAATTATTTTAGTTCTGGTTATGACATTTTCACGTTTTCTCACTATATGCATGATTAAACTAAACATAAGTCGCACCTAGGGTAAACTCGCCATCTTGAATGCAATGGTTCTCTCGGATTTTTGATCCAGGAATTTATTTATGTGATATTCCAGTTTTTTAGGAAAACTACTAACACAAAAAATTTAACATTTAACATATTTTGACGGACATTTTGTGAACTCAGGACCTTGGAATTGCTCGTTGTCTTAAAACATTCTCTCAAAATAATTCAATTTAACAAAAAAATCATGTAATTTATGATACATTACATTACTCTCCCCTTTTGGACTTCACGAACTCATAAACCAAAACAAGGATAAATGGACAAATGTGGGTATTAAGCACGAATCTGAGACTCCTACTCCCATTTTCTCTCCAAGATATTCTTGTGTTGTCACTGAACATACACCATTGTATCCGACCATTCAAGATATAACCACTCTTATAGATCCTCTATCCCTTCAGGAAATTCCATAAATTTCCCCCCATTATCAATTACCAGATCTCCCTAGTCAATTTACATGTTAATGATCTTGAATGTACCGCCTCAACTATGACACATGGAAGTCATTATGCAGATGGAGCATTTTTAGTGGAAGAGTTTGGTGGTACACCACCACTCCAACTCTTCTATGAATCTGAAAAGGTCTGATAAACCTCAATGATAATTTGTTACCCCCAACAAATACCTATAATCCCCATCAGGGTGATACCTAATAGAAAACATGGGGTCACCTCCGAGGAATCCAAGCATCTACATCTTCAGTTAGCATAATTTTTCTTCCTTCTCTGTGAAGTCCTCATCCGCTACTAGATTATATGTACCTTCTCAGTGGTATCCTGTACCATCTTTGGACCCATCAGTGCCGACTCCAATGGGTCTGTCTAGCATAGAGATGATGCACAAGGCCCCATGTACACGGCCTCAAATGGTGATATTCCAAATTTCAAATGATATATGTTGTTGTACACAAACACAAGTAGTGGAATATGGTCCTCCCAACTATGAAAGAAATATAGGACAAAAGCTAGATTATATCCCTCCATGGTTTGAATGGTTCACTATGTCTGACCGTCTATCTAGGGGTGAAAGGCTATGCTCAAGAGAAACAAAGTCCCAAAATCCTAATGAAATACCTTACCCAACCGAGCTATAATGGGTGAATCACGGTCTAATAAGATTTTCGAAGGAAACCAATGTAGATGCACTATCTCTTCGATATAGAGGTGTTCCAAGCCCTCTATCGATCCCATTTCCCGGATGGATATTAAGTGAGATGACATGGTGAGTCAGTATATGGTCACTCAGACAGAATTGTGGCCCCTATTAGTGCGTGGTAATCCGGTCATGAATTAAAATGATATATCATGCCATTTCCACTCTGGAAACTCAAGTGGTTGTGCCAAGAATATTTGTGATTGATGCTTCGCCTACACTTAATGACAATTGAGGCATCGTGAAAGGTTATATTCCACATAATTCTTCATATCTGGCAACCGAAACTAATGTAGGACGTTCTGTTACATCTTTTCCAAACTAGGATGCACCCTTAATGGGATGTATGTAACTCCCTCAACCCCTACTCCTACAACATCACTAGTACTACGATGCATCATCTAAAAATGATGACATTCCCCCTGCCTATCAAAATTGCATCTGGATCTTTTCCTGAGGATAACTAAGAACGTTGGACCTCACAGTCAAAATCAACAATATGTGCCTTTCTAACTCGCTTTAATAATGTAGGATTGATAGTCATAAACTGAAGTTATGATGCTCCACCATCAACCACCCTGAATATTTTCATTGTGACTATCTACTCTATCACTTCTCTTAGTAGCTGTAGGCCAGATCTGTTGTTGAGTGTGTCTGCCACCATGTTTCCCTTTTTATCATTATATACTATCTCAATATCATAGTCCAGGAGGAACTTCAGAAATTGTCGATATCTCAACTGCTTAAATTCCAATGGGCATGCTTTCATACATGTGAATGGATACCCCTATTAACTGATTGATGTTCTCATAGACCCTTTGGTAGTGGAAACTCATTCTCCATTGCCACTTGGTTAAATTTTCGGCAATCCACGAATAACCACGAACACAGGGTCATATTAAGCCCTTCCTCATAATGTCCCCCACATATGCCCACTTTATCTAAAGCTCTAAAAGGCCCTCAGATATACTATTGTAGATATCAGTGCCACCTCATGGTGTATAATGATATATAAGTCCCTCACCCTATAGAAAGGTATTTCTAGAATCAAGGTTCGAACGAATGTTCTTTCACATTGCCTCTACTATTGGGAAATAAAAACTAAAAATATCCACTACCATGAGGGTAAGGCTGACTGACACAAGAGTGATCATCTGCACCACACTATGCATGAACATATTTCATGCTACATGGGTATCCTTAACCACTGGATAAGGAAAACCCCATTCCAATGTTGCAGATATACAACAATTTTTTCCCGAAAATACTCAATATGAGCATGAACTGTGGATGGGCAGTCCATTCCCAAACTAATGACATAGGGCCTCGATGAAACCACCATGTGGTTCTAACTAAACCTCTCACCTCAAGGGTCACATCAAATAATCTTCCTATGTGTGATTATCGAGTCTCTTCCTATAGGTATCTCCATCGGTATGGATCAATTCAATGGTTTAAAAGGAAAATGTATCTATTGAACATGAATCTTGATAAGAAGGGCTAATTAGAACCTATGTCTATTTTTATGGATTCTAGAACTATATGAATACCATATATCAAATAATTCCTAGAGTCCTCAACTCATACTCCTTCAACACATGCAGCTTCTACCTTCATCAGTCCTCCATCTCCCTGAGCCTAGTGTGGACAACGTTGTGGTGTTTGTTCTAACATGATGAGATGTATAACACATCATTATTCTCTCATATCTCCTCTACAACAAGTTCCACCCTATATATTCATCTTTTCAGATAACTTCCTCTACCCCAGTGGACCATCCACCATTTCACTATTAGCACGATGGGAATGGAAATCTCTAGGGATATTTCCCCTACCATCTTTTGAAAATAATTACCACTTACTAGGAAACCAGACACGCTATATGATCCCTGAGATACATATCACATATATTGGGACCTTTTCATAGAACCTCTCACACGTCCATGAATATGAGTTTGACATTGGCTTCTTTCTTTCCCACTACTGACATCCACTTGTTGTATCAGCACATCCAAATGACTCCAAACGACAATGGATCTCTCTAACACCCAATAATAAATAGGAATGCACATAGTAATAGCACAGATTAGGATGTCCCTAATTATACAATTATCTTAGGATTGAGACCAGATGAATTATTCATATAATATTCTTCGAGTACCTAGAAACGATGGCATGCCATGATGAATACATAGCTACAGACATATTGTCTTGTAGACGATCTTGTCCAAAATACCCTTATATTTTATGGAAATATCCAATTTTCAATTAATGTTTCAAAATATCTGTCAACTGAAAAGTCACCTCATCATAAGATTGATTAATCTAATCCTAGAAATCTCCCTAAATATCCATTTAGAAGACTCACTACCAGGATCGCCATCTGATCTAATGGTTCTCTATCAAGATGGTTACTCTGTCAAAATCTCATGTCCATCCTTAGATACCAATGATTGAGGCTATCCTCAGAACATAAAGGGTCTCTTTCAATGAAACTCATATAAGGAATGAAGCCTAGATGTTTCCTTTTGTCAGTGATGCTAGTAGTAACTAGTGACCAACGAGCATTGGTTTAGCTGGGACACTGCCCAAAGGTAACATCTTTGGAAATAGTCCCAGTACAAGAAGCCTCACCACACTGTAGACTATCCTCATTGTCATGCATTGGAATACTATATCGTTATATTTGTTAAGTCATCATGAAAGAGAATCAAGATGAACCATGGTTAAATTTTTATGCCTGGTGAGATAACTCTGAATTAAAATAATATTGAGGAAACACTAATTTCCTATATGATCCATGAAACCATCATTTTAATTTATATAGTTGAAAAGAATAATTCAATGTCCTGGGGTAGGAATATTTCATCCACCACACCAACACTGGACTCCATAGATATGAATTTTGAAATCTAAACATTTACCATTATTTCCCGAAAACTAAACAACAGACTCCCTATCTTTTTGGTAGAACCGAAAACCTTTTATATATCCTTGTCACTACCCATACCTCAGGGCATGTGTTGTGACATACCACAATCTCACCTCCATGGATGGGGGTTGGTGACTAGTGCTGATGACTTCAACCTATAAATGGGAGGCATTTTCTTGAGTACCTGTAAGCGCGCACACACACCTCCATGCACCAAAACATGAAATGTAAACATGTATGCCACGGAAAACCACTATGTAAAATTATAAACTATGTGTAAAATGGTCTACAATTCAAAACCAGAAATGTTTGAAATGAAAAATCTAAAATACATGGAAACTAAGATAGTCATCTGGGGGAAACCCCACCTAATGGGTATGTTTAGAGTAAATACTGAAAGTCGTAGAAGCACATCCCACCTTCCGGACCTCATTATGAACTTCCCAGTCCTAGTCCACCATGTCTGCTGCCAAGTCACCAGTAGTAGGAACAAGAAAAAACATTTGTGGGCAAAGCCCCTGATGGGGTGAGTAACAAAATTCTCATTAGAGACCACGAAACCAATGTAGGTCTCACAATAATCCCCAAAGGAAATCACAAATGAATGAAGAATGAATAGATTTATTAGAGTCATATCGACATAGGTAAAACATAAATAATTGATAGAAAAAACAATAGTTCCAAACATTCGACATCATTATTGTAATGGATCTCATCCATGATTAGAAATTTTTGTTATATAGGTCTCCTAGTCCTATTCAATAGCTGATTCACGAAGCCTCACTAGGTAGATGAGTCACAGAGCCTCGCAAATAGTTGAGTCATGAAGTCTCACTGGGTAGCTAAGTCATGAAATATCAATGATATATGTTTCAAAGAGTATCACAGGGTCTCTTATTCATGAACCATTACTAGATAATTTAGTCTTGGAGTCCCTCTGATATCTTAGTCATGGAGTCTTCTTGGATAGCTGAGTCATGATGACTCACTAATAACTATGTCATTGAGTATCGCTGGGTAACTGAGTCCTAATGTCTCACTCGGTTGCTGAGTCACGGAGTCCCACTTATAGCTGAGTCACAGAGTCACACTAGCTCAACATACCAAAAACCATACATAGATTATTTCATAAGAACATCCCCATCATTGGGGTCCCAATGCTACTAGTGACACATTAATAAGATGCATGGTCTGAGATATAAATCCATTTTTTAAAAAGGGGTCGGCTGCATCTAGGTCTGGTTCAATTGGTTCGAACCAACCCAAACAACCTGACCTAGGGTTCCCTCTTGAATCGATATTGTCTTTTTCTCCCATAGGGCATCACTGGACCCATCTAAGGTTGGTCGTGGGTCCAGTCCACTTGGTCACCCAGTTAACTGAATTTATCTAGCCCGAATCGCACAGGCGGGCCTATATCATTTCATTTCCCAGGCCACCATGTGGCCCAGATATATCCTAATGGCCTGGTCCACTAAATTGGACCACCTTGAATGATTTAATGGGATATGTGGGAACACCAGGTGACCACCCAAGCCCTACATGTTCAGTCCGGACCGGGGTTTCTGGTATGGTTAGGTAATGCATGGCCAATCATCCCCCCTCCCCCTTTCCCCATGTGGTCATCATGGGGACCACATGGAGTAGGTCGCTGCTCCTACATGGCACCATACTGAATCCATGGATAATGGGATGCGGCCCTCCTCCATCGCAATGCCCACCGAGCATTCCCCCTCCACCAGCATGGTCGGGGAGTGTCGACTGCTTCGTCCCCCCTCCCCCCATATCCCTAGGGGTAGCGTCGCCTCCTTCATATGACCACTACCACAATTCAATGGTATCACTGCGCTAAGGGAACCTTCCATGGACCACTATGTCAGCACTGATGATCCATTCTCAGATTTTTCAGCATCATCGGGACTGTCGGGTCGTCGCAATCAATACCATGGTCTCAGATCAACCTTGACACATTTTCGAGGATGTGGACATGAAGAAAGCACAATCGGAGTGGCTCGGGCCTTGATCATGTCTGCATGTTCCCTTTATGTTAGATATTTAAAAATTGGGGTTTCTTGTGATCATATTTCTATTGTATAATCATCAATCCTAGTGAAAAAACCCCAATGTAAAAACCCTCTTCCATGAACATACAATCCTCTGATCAACCAATTCGTGGCATGATCCACATTCATTGTTTTATAATATAAATGGGGAAAAAATAAACGAGTTAAACCCATACATGGTTTCAAGGTCCATCGCTAATGAGGGATGAAGCTCAGAGCCCTCATCTGTCCTCGATCCATTATAGTTCATTGTCATTCATCATCTCTCGAATCCTTCCCACCGACATTCGATGATCCATGATTTGATGACATTCATTGATGTCGTTTTTCATTAGAGAGAGAGTGAATTATCATTCATCATAGTGTTTCCCAGCATTGTATTTCATCTCCGAATCCCTGTTTAATTAATGGAAATAGATGCATTGTGTGTCGTCAAACTGTCTCATTAATAAGTTTCATTAATGATTTAACATCACCTCAATGCTGCACCCCAATGATGATTGAACATTACATCTCAGTGGAAATAGTTTGAATAAAATAAAAATTGATTTCCTTTTACATCAAATTTATTTTAATCACCAAAAGACAGAAATTTATCTTTTTTTATTGACACGTGCGAGTCGATGTTATAACATTCCTACGAAAATCCCGATGTTCTAAATTCCATGGGGTCTTTTTATTTTTGATTTGAGAACCTATTTAAATGATAGAAAACCCCACTCTCACCATTATTATATTGAACATTACAAATGTTTCAAAAATAAACATTCACCCACAACCTTCACATGTCTTTGCTAGGCCCTACAAAATGGTAAAACACCCTCAAGAGCCTAACCATATGCTCATATTTCAATTCGAGTTACCATTTACTAGTTATAAAAATTTGAAAATTTAATAATTTTTACTTAATTATTTAATTTAAAACCAAATACTGACATCCACTATTGTCATACCCTTTCCAATGATTGGATTTGAATAAATAAAGTGAACCCTCAAAATCTCATCACTAGTCTTAGATTATCAATTTGAGTCACTTATCTTGAGTTCTAAGCATTTGAACTATAAAATAATTTTATTTTATAATTTTATTTTCTGTTATTCCATTTTATGGTTTTCTCACCGAAGGCCTACACCGATTAAACATATGTAGCACATATTGTATACTCATCATCCTAAATTCAATGGTTCTATATGATTTCTAATCTGGGCACCCATTTAAGAGTTATTCCACTTTTTATGTAAAATCATACATGAATGCTATTTATATGAATATGATACACCTCAATCTGATAAAAATTATTGAAATAATTTAGGATAGTGATCCATATTCCATTTTTAACGTGTAGGAATTAGCTCCACATCAATCTTATACACAATGTGATCAGTGTGAGTCAAAGTTCATGTTTCAATTTTAAAATGATTTTTTTTAAAAAAATAAAAATAGAAATACTTAAAAAAAACATTCATATTGTTTGAATTTTTTAGGACAATGATCCTCAAGTCATCTGAGACATGTTAGAATTAGAGAAACATCAATTGTATGAAACTGGATCTTCTTTTCATGTATGTTTTTCCTTTCTGGAAGTTTTTTGAGAAAATATGATTTCTTGGAAATTATCTATGTACAACCCGTATACTTTATGAGTACATGCCTTGTACTTCTTGCGGTAGGAGGCCCTATGCTAGCCATGTACTGGCCACACAAATGGATGTGTGGGGTGATGTGGAGACTGCCTAAAGTGGAGTACAGAAAACGAAAGTACATGTCATGTACTTCGAAAGTACACGCTGTGTATTTTGTTTTTTTTTCATTAAATGGATCAGGGTCGCGTCTAACCCCTAGAAGCATCTTATTCTCGGTCCCGTTTGGCCGAGACAAACTGTACGATGTCGAAACTTCTCCAAGACCCCCTAACCACCGTCTATTCTCCGAATTGACCATCGTCGATTGCATTGGAACCACATCGGTAAGCTCTTCCTTTTTCTTGAGTTTTATTCCAAGATTTATCCTATTTCTCAAGTTATTGTGGGTTGAACATTTTGGACTTTTTATTTGATCTACAATGTTCCAAGGATTATCATTCTTCTATGATCATGTATATTGATCTCCTAACCTTTAGTAGGGGGTTTGTGCTTTCCGTTCGAATTCATTTAGTTTTATGTGAAAATTCCACCAATACCCTTGAACGGGGTATTGCCTATTTCCAGTTTTACCACTATTGTTTTCCTCCATTCATTTTGGCTTGTGTGGAGATAATTTGGATATGAATTAGGTTTTTTGATGTTCTTGTATGTGTTTTTTCCATGCATTGTTCTGTTTACGACCGTTTGGTCATATTTATCCTTTGGCTGCATTGCCTTTTTTCCATGCCTGTTGTTGTGGGATAGAGAGTTGTATTATGTCATTCTTGGTATGTTGTAGACTATTTTTCCAGGTATCTATATAGATTAACCTTTTCTATATTACACTGTTATTCTCATTAACTTACATAATACCACGAGAACCTCGTATAGTATACTACAAGGGGATAGACCGAGTGCGTTTCCAAAGAGAGTCTTGGGGAATTATAGACTATAGGGTGATATACCGAGTTATAATCCTCAGAGATTTATTAAGCATTATAGACTATAAGCTGATAAATCGAGTGAAAATTCTTATAGAGTCATTTATTTCGTTGGACTAAAAGGTGTGAGACTGCGAGAGCTTCCTCAGAGAGTCTGTATTTGACTTGAAGGACATGGGATTTAAGAGGAGTTTACCGAGTGAGCGTCCTTAGTGAGTCCTAGACCTTGAGGCTATAAGAGGGAATACCAATTGAGCATCTTAAGAGAGTCCTTGGCTACCTTAGACTATGTGGGGAAAGGACTATGTGAGCTTCTTCAGATAGAGTTGGTTTAATTTTTACTATATGGGGATAGACTATGAGTGCTTCCTCAAAGAGTCCTTGTTGAATTCCTATAATGAACCAGAGGGATTAGACCTAGTGTGATTCCTACATGGTTGTCTCTACTTATTAGATAGTACCAAAGGGGATTGTTGTGAGTACTTCCCAGAGGGTTACTTGTTTGTGATTAACTGACTACCTCACTATTGCTTTTTTGAACTATGTATTTTTTACTGCTAAGTACTTTCTTGTTTACTGTATATTTTTTATTGTTTACTGTACTTTGATCTTACATATAGTCATTGAATGTTAGGCACCGATTTTCTGGTGTTTTCATACTGGGAGTTAGTCTCACACAATATTTTTCTCATGATTTTGGGCCCAAACAGAATATTTTGTTGTAGGAATATACAAGGGAAAGCGCCATTCTATATTAGGTACATGATATGTTGTGGAGTTGTAGAGCACGGGACCAAGCTATGGCTTTCGATGCTGAGGAGTTTATCTGCTTCCATTTGAACAATTAATTAGTACTATATTCATAATTGTGACATGTTTGGATGCTTTTCTAGATATATTTGAAATGCATGATTTATATATGTGTGCTCTAGTTGTTTCTTACATTTAGTATTCTGCTGATTTCTTTTCTATGGATTATTACTACTTACGCTATTTATATTGTTTCTCTTCCGCTGTGTACTCTTCCAATGAGGTCATAGTTTCCACACTATCAAATCCATGTCCCTCACTGCTAGTCGGCAGCATATGGTGTTCGGGGAGATGCGCTTGAGTCCATGTGACCAACCAGGTATGGGAAACCTCTGGGTGGCTTCCGGAAACGAAACGATACAAAGTTGTATTAGAGGATTATTTTCTCATGACTTATAGTTTGGAGCTTCTAGTTAGGGATAAGTTGGAATATTTACTTGTTAATATGTTTTACCAAGGTTTAGCTAACCTGTGTAAAGATAACAACCAATTTACCTCGTTAATTCAATTTTCTGAATTTTTAGTTTTACAGTTGAATGATTTTCACCATTGGGTGACTCACAAGCACTGAATTATTATTGATGACATTATTGGGATTCTATTTCTGTCGCAACCCAATGAGATCAGGGTATTCCATCACATGCATCAAATAGGAACTTTCTAGATATCACATGTTATGCATTCCTGTCAATCCATTTTGGGTGCATTAGAAATTGATTGTTGTTTTGATAGATGTTCTGTAGAATATGAATCCTATTGTGATATATGCCTTGATAGAATACTGTTGATGATAATTATTGCTTTGTGTTAGGATTTGTTTGTATGAACTCAAAATTTTGCTCCATGAGGTGTTATGGGCCCTCATGATTCATAATTTGGTGGGTCCTTAGCTTGTATTTTCCTGTTTCTAACATGTATAAAATTCTAAGATTTTGTTTGTGGGGATTATGGGCCCCCAAGGATAGTAATTTGGCACCTTAATACTCATTTTCTGTATTTTATGGGCTCCGAAGTAGTTTCTAAGGCTACTGTGCGAAAAAAACCCAGAATACACGGAGTTTACATTATGTATACACACTATGTATTCTATAACTGTGTCACTGACTGTGTGGGAAGGACATGGGGTTGTAAAAAATCATGCAGGAATAGGTTGTGTATAGTATGTATACGCCGTGTTATAGTGACCGAGTTTCTACCTGTATGAATAAAAACATGGATGAGGGAAACATGAGATATACACACCGTGTAAGTATTGAACACATTGTGATGTATAATCTTTGTACTCGGCCATGTAACAAACAACACGGGTTGGTGTAACCCTTTCACGACATTGTCCCTACCTTTAACAGATTGTGTAGTCTATCCCAGGTATCTGGTCATGTAACTAACAACACATGCCAGGTAAATATTCCCTAGTACATGTTGTGTCTGTCGTGAACATGTCGTGTAGTCCAGTATTAAGTGGACATTGTAGGTTAGCTGTGTAAGGATACTCAGGCAGGGGAATTGAGTTCATAAACACGCCGTGTGTAGGGAAAACATGTCGTGTGGTTGGGGTGTTACACGACCAATTATGGCAGAAGTACACGACCATGTGAATGGCCTAAGAGAAAACGCCTTGTAGTTTTTTATACACGCCATAAAGTCATGTTTTTTAAAACATGAATATTTTCTTTCTCCTATTACCTTCTTATAATCCTTGTTTCCCATCCTTGATAATCGTGATCGATGTTGTGTGCTTGAATTTGCAGAGTTATGCCACTAGGATGTCCTCCGATTGTACGCCAGTTGCCAGATGATGATCAAATACAAGATATGGAAGATCATGGACATCCAAAATATCATCATGTTGTGCCAGCCTTGGCACCAACCATTATACCTAACACAGGTGCTGATGCACAGTTTAGGGAAGGATTTCTGGGATTGATGCCAATTTTCAGGGAGCGTTGTCTCCTGCCCCCTAGATGGAAGAATTGATGTGGGTCATTTATCAGCAGCATCCCCCTATTTTCTTAGGGTATGAAGGACATCAGGCTGCAGAGTCAGGTCTAGAGGCCACATTGATGATTTTCATGCATCTGGAGATACCTCTAGAGAGGAGGGTGAATCTTGCTACCTACATTCTCCAAGAATCTTCCAGTAGATGGAGGGATGTGGTATCATAGGCATGATTCCAGTAGAATATGGAATGGGATGAGCTTCGCCGCATATTCTGTGATTACATCTATCCGAAGTCATTGAGGTCTGATCGAGCTTGGGAGTTTTTGAGTATGGAGTAGGGTAATCTTTCTGGTATGGACTACATTTATCGTTGTACAGAGTGGAAGTGTTTCATAAATATTCTAGGAGGTGATGAGTTGTTCCTTGAATGGAAGTTCGATGATGGTTTGAGGCACGACATACGATCGTAGGTGAACATCGTCATGTTGACCTCGATATTTTCTATCGTCAAGGAGGCACTGATTACAGACCGCAATCTAACGGATTCTGGAGATGCGAGCCATGGAGGTTTGGTATCCAGAGTTACTGCTCTTCCAGCTGATATCAGGAATCACCACAGAGAGAATGCATGAGGAGATCAAAGAGGGCGAGATGCATCATTCGGTAGCTAGGTTGTATGAAACAGGTGTGGGAGAAGCGGGCATATGAGGCCATGATTCCCGAGATATCTAGTGGAGTGCCAATAGTGATAAATGATGGGTCACCATTTGCGCGTTTTTCATTTCTTCTCACCAGAAACTAGTTAAAGGGGTTCTTCTATGACTCCTCATTTAGGAACAACGCCACTAGTTTCTCATTATTCTGGGAACTGTAGTTCTTCAAGCCGTTTGGGCTGAGGTGGAGGGTGTGGCCATGGAAGCCAGTCACCCAGTTTTTAGTGACATTAGGGTGGATCAGCTTAGAGTGGTCAAGGCAGGGTCACAGGGCTGCGATACAGGCCAGACCTTTACAGGGGAGTAGACCAAACATGAGCAGGATCCCAAACCTTCTGCCACTCGATGTATGATCTTAGTAGCCTTTATGTTAACTTATGATCTTTATAATACATGGGTTCCGATAGATTTATATCTATTTCTATCATGGAGATCCTTGGGCTATGCATATTTTGTTCTACCGATATCATGATGCTAGAAAAATCATTAGGGACTAGAAGGGAAAGTGTACGTCAGTGCAGAGAGTTCCCTCTACATGTTGGTGGATGTCACTTCCTATGGGAACTCAATGTCATTCAGATGATAGGCTAGGATTTCATTTTCAAGATGGACTAGTTAGTTCCATTCTATGCATTCGTTGACTATTATCTTTATAGGGTGAGTTTTGTATCATTAGATGGTGTATCTTTTCTTCATAGGGGCGAGTGGATGTGAAGGCGAGCAGAGTGGGTCTAGAGAATCATGGGTTGGGAGGATTTATATCCCAAATTTCTAGTCTTTATCTGGATGACCACGAGACATCATAGTTATACTTTAATCTAGTGTTGAATCATTTTAGAGATGTATTTACAGAGGACGTTTAATGTTATCCTTTGAAGCATGAGGTAGACTTCTCATTTGAACTTGTCCCAGGAGCAGCACCGGTGTCCATTCCTCTATATAGGATTGATGTACCTAAGTTGCAGGAGCTCAAGAAGGAGTAGGATTATTTGTAGTAAAAGGGTATCATCTGACCCAGTACTTCCCCTTGGGGTTCTCCAGTACTTTTTTCATAGAAGGCTGATGGTACCTTATGACATGTTTGGATTATCGGAAGTGGAACCACTTGACAGTCAAGAACCGATATCCATTTCTTAGGATTGATGATCTCATTGATCAGCTTCGAGGAGCCCGAGTGTTCTCAAAGATTTACATGGGGTCCTGATATAATCAGTTGCGTGTTATACCATCAGATATCCCTCTTACATCCTTCAAGAGCAGGTATGGTCTATACGAGTATATAGTTATGTTGTTCGGTATTAGAAACTCGCCTACAGTTTTCTTGGAACTGTTGAACCAGTTGTTCCATCCATACATGGATTCCTTCTTGGTTGTCTTTGTGGATGATATGTTGGAGTACTCTAACACTGCACAAGTCAATGCCACACATATTGAGATTGTTCTGAGTATACTGAGGGAGCATCAGTTATATGATATGCTCTCAAAACGCCATTTTTAGAATGATTGTGTACACTTATTGGGTCATGTTATCTCAGAGGCAAGAGTATCAGCAGACCCAGAGAAGGTGAGAGTTTTAGTTTACTGGGAGCATCCGAATAACCTCTTTGAGGTGAAGTGTTTAATATGGCTATCTAGATACAATAGATGTTTCATATAGGTCTTTTCATGCTTGGCAGCTCCATTGACAGGACTGACTAAGAAGGGTTCGAATTTTTTATGGTAAAATTATTGTGAGTCAGCCTATAAGGAGCGGAAAGGGAGATTGAATTCTGCACCGATACTAGTCTTTCCAGAGCCAGGAAAGTGTTAAACTATTTATTGTGATGCAGCTGGTATTTGGCTTGGAGGTGTGCTTATGCAGGGAGATGGAGTCATTGTATATGGGTCTCAGCAGTTGAGTCCACATGAGAGGAAATACCTGATTCACTATTTAATGTTGGCAGCTATTGTTCACGCCTTACACTATTGAAGACATTAACTTCTTGTAGAGCCTTTTGTTGTTTTCACCGACCAAAAAAGTCTCAAATACATCTTTAATCTGTGTGATCTAATTTTTGGGAAGAGAAGGTGGGTTTCTTGTCTTCTGTCTTTCGTTCTTGATCTTTCATATACGCCTGGGAAGGGTAATGTAGTGGCTGATGCATTCAGTAGGATGACTTAGATACAGGCAGTTCGGGAGGATAGTAGTGAGTGGTTGCATATGACACTATTCTCTGAGATGTATTTGGAAGTGCATGACAGACAGGGGCATACATTCCTTTCTTCTGTAGCAGTTACTGCTACACATATTGATCGATTTTTAATGAGGCAACTATAAAATTATGAAGGCCTAGTCCTACGAGAGAGTGTTTCAGAAGATGCCTCTATTCCTAGATGGACTATAGGAGAGGTTGAGATATTATGTTTCTAGCGGCGCGTTTGGGTGCCAGCAGATATACTCTAGGAGCTGATGCCAGATTTGTATTCCTTAGTTTGGGCAGTTCATCATGGCATCACCAGGATGTATCATGATCTACACTATCAGTATTGGTGTCCAATTATGAAGAGGGACGTAACTGGTTTTGTCATGATGTGCTCCACCTTTCAGTTGGTGATGTTGGAGAATCATCCGCCAGCAGGGCTTTTACAACTGTTACCCATTCCCATGTTGAAGTGGAACAATGTCACGATGGATTTTGTGACCGGTTATCCAAGGTCGCCTCGAGGGAATGATGCTGTTTGGTTCTACATTGATAGACTAACGAAGGTTGCTCACTTATTTCCAATCAAGGAGACCTTCATTGTTAATGATTTGGGACATCTGTAAATCTGAGAGATTGTACGTCTACATGGAGTTCCACACTCCATTGTTTCAAACAGGGAGACATGTTTTACATCTCGGTTTCTGAAGGGGCTTTAGAAGGCATTGGGTACACAGATACATTTCACTACAGCATACCATCACCTAATAGATGGCCAATCTGAGTGTACGATTTGAGTGCTTGAGGACATGCTCCGAGAATGAATTCTAGATTTTGGAAGACCTTGGGAGAAACATATACATTATGTGGAGTATGCCTAAATAGATATTTTTCATGCAGTTATTCAGATGGAACCTTATGATTCATTTTACTATAGGCCATGCTGATCACCCTTATGTTGGATAGAGAAAGGAGAGGCATATTTTCAGGGACCTCGTCTAATTCAGGAGACCACAGAACATATAGAGTTGATTCAGAAGAGGATTGATATTGTAAAGTCTCTTCAGAAGTCTTATTCTGATCAACGGAGATGACATCTAGAGTTCGAGGTCGGGGAGCAGGTTTTTCTATGTTTCACACTGAGGTAGGGACACAAGCGGATTAGGAGTTAGGGCAATCGTCATCTAAAATATGACGGACCGTTTGAGGGGTTGGAGATTGTTAGACCAGTTTCCTATCAGTTGTTGTTAACTAAGAGGTACCAGGATATGCATGACGTCTTCCACATTTCATAGCTCTGACATTACATTTCAGACCCATCACATGTCTTTGAACCTGAGGAGGTTGATCTCGAAGCAGATGCGCCGTTTGAGGATCATCCTATCTGGATTGTCAATCGCCGTACAAAGTTTCTACGGTCGGTCTTTTCATCTTGTAAGAGTGCTATGCAAGCACGGGTGAGTACAGGATGAGACATGGGGGGAGGGAGGCCGATGTACGAGCACTGTGGTCAGATCTATTTGGGGTTTGTTCTTCTACGCCACTGTAGAGAAATTCAGCGACAAATTTCATTGAGGGGGAAGTTTGTGAAAACTCAGATCTTCTTTTCATGTATGTTTTTCTTTTCTTGTATTTTTAGAAAAAAGTGGAATTTCTAGAAATTTTTTATGTACAAGCCATGTACATTATGAATACATGTCGTGTACTTCCTTGACACAGGAGACAGTGTGCGGACAGTTTCCTGGCCACAAACTCGAACATGTTGGGTAACATGGACGCCAACTAACGTGTAGTATAGAAAAGGAATGCACACACTGTGTACTTCGACAGAACACACCATGTATTTTGTTTTTTTCATTAAATGGATCGGGGTCATGTCTAACCATAGAAGAATCTTCTTCTTGGTATCGTTTGACCAAGAGAAACCATACAGCGCCGAAACATCTCAAAGCCCACGAGCTTCCATCTGTTCTCTGAATCAAAAACCGTCAATTGAATTGGAACCAAAATAGTAATCTCTTCCTTATTATTGTGTTTCATTCCATGATTTCTCCTCTTTATCACGTTATCATGGGTTGGATATTTTTTATTTTTTCTTACATCTATGACGATCCAAGGAATATCACAATTCTGGGTTCAATTATATTGATCTCCTAACCCCGAGGTAGGTGTATTGGTCCTTTCTGTTCGAAGACATTTATTTTTATGTGCAAATTCCACCAATACTCATGAACGAGGTGTTGCATGTTTCCCGTTTTAACCCTATTGTTTTCCTATTATAATTTTAGGCCTGTGTAAAAGTTATTTGAATATGAAATAGGTTTTTTTCTATGCTTGGATGTGTTTTTCCCATGCATTGTTCTATTTATGACCATTTGACCTCTATAGTATTGGGTTGCATTGCCAATTTTCCATGCCTGTTGCTATAGGATGGAGGGATGTATTCTGAAATTCTTGTTATGTTGTTGACTATTTTTCCATTTAGCTCTGTAGGTTTACCTTAGCTATATTACACTTCTATTCTCATTTACATACACAAGTCTGTGAGAACCTAGTGTACTAGACTAAAAAGGGATAGACCGAGTGATCTTCCTGAGGGAGTCTTGGGGCATTATAGATTACAAGGTGATGGACCGAATGAGATTCCTTAAAGACTCATTGATCTTTATAGACTATAAGGTGATATACTGATTGAGAATCCTCCAAGAGTCCTTGATTGACATAGACTAAAAGGGAAGAGACTGTGTGAGCTTCCTTAGAGAGTCTGTATTTGACCAGAACAGCCTGGTGGATATGTAATGTTATGAGTGGAAATACACCTAGGATCCCAAAAAAGTGTTCTATGACATATGGTGGTACATTTGGTGTCCATTTATGATATGAGACATTGCTGATTTTGTCTTTAATTGTAATATGTGCCAATATGTGAAGTCCAAATAGTAGAAACATGTGGTTTTAATTATTCCACTCTCATCCCCAAAATAGAAGTGGGAAAAATCTGTATGGATTATGTGGTTGGGTTCCCATGTTCCCAATAGAAAAATAATAAAATATGGGTTGTGATTGACATGCTGATAAAATCAGATCCAATTATAAACATTCATGATACAATCATAGTATAGGAGTTTGGAATGATATATGTTGATGAGATTGTTCATTTTCATGGAGTTCCATCTATTATGGTTTCTAACAGGGTTCCATGGTTATCTTGAAATTTTTGGAGAGGCCATTAAGTGGCAGTATGATCTCAAGTTGAATTGAGTACTGAATACTAGCCACAATCTGATAGCCAGGTGGAAATACCTATACAGATCCATGAGTATATGATTTCCACTTTTCTTCTAAACATTGGGGGATCTTGGGAAGATAATATGGAGCTGGTGGAGTTTTCATATATCAAAAGATACAATTCCAAGATCTGAATGTCTCCTTTTATGTCCTTTTATGACCAGACTTTTAAATTATCTATTGTGTTAGTCAGAGATTGGTGAATGTTCTTTGGTTGGAATAAGCATGTTCAATGAGATGAATGAAGAATTCAGTCGATTCTTCATAGAATGTTGATGGAATAGATTTGATATATGTCTTATTATGATCTTCAATATAGATCTTTGGTATTTATAATAGATTAACAAATGTTAATTATTGTTTCACCCTTATTGGGTCATCAACATCAAGGGAGGCACAGGAAGCATGAAACCCATTTTGTGGGACCATTTTAGGTTACAAACAAGGTGGAGAAAGATTATTCAAATTTATCACTACCACCGCAGCCCAAATAGATCAGTAACATGTATCACATATCACAACAGAGAATGTATCTATCTTACCAATCTAATTTTTGAGATGGAGTTATCTTAATGTTGAACCTGATTTATCTGTCACTGAAGGACCAGTCATGATTTTTTATTCTAAAATCATGTTACATTGTGGGAGGATGATAGATTTGGTTCATGTGAAATGGTCACACAATTTATATAGTTATGATAGGTGGTAGAGGGACATACTGATGAGAGAACAGTCCTATCATATTTTATACATTGAATATTCAGCATAGGATTTCTATGGAAAATTTTTTTCTAAGGTGGGGATGGTGTAACATCGTGTTTCTATTTTTAGCTATTCATTAATAAGTAATTTATAACATTATTTTTCTTGATGTTATTTGGGTTTTTATTGGGTGAATTTTTTTTGGATGTTTATTGCCTTGTTCATGAGTGGCACATGGTTTTCCAAACCTTGTGCCTTTCAACAACAATTTAGGAAAAAATTGGAAAATGTGATTCAGAAGTATGGTGAACTATTTAACAAAACATGCACCCAATATAGAGGAAATATTCAAAAAATATATAATAATTGCACGACATATGAAGGGTATGACTATACCATGCCCCACTGCCGAGGAAACCATGTGTACGAGTTTTAACATAATCTGAAATTTTATTAAAAAAATTTCAAACATTTTTTTTGGGCATTGATGGACCGATATTAAAAAATATCAGTTTCTCCCATAATTAGATCTCCCATGAAGGATTTATATTTTCTTTAATCCCCACCAAATGTGATTCAATGATTTAGGAAAAAGTTCAATATTCAACCAGTATGTTTCATTTTTAGGTTTTTATTCTCCTTTGGAATCTCTTCTTCCCTATTTTGTTACATGAATCTCTGTATTTATTTTTGGATTTAATATCAACTATTTTGATTCTATATATGGTAATAATTCACATATCATTTCTTTTTTCTCTGATGGAGCTTTCTATGTATGACATTCTAATTTGAGCATTCCTGATCCTAAGGTATGTGGGTCTGTTATGATGCCAAATTTTTATAAACCCTAAATTGATTTTTTTAATTATAATTATTTGAATAAAATGAAATTTCATGGTCTTTATTATTTGTATTTTTATTGGATTATCTGAAAAAACCCAATTAATTTTAATTGTGGTTATAATGAAATATGGATTTTTGGCATGAAATTTAATAACCTCCAATTTCATTGAAGTTTGTTGTGTTCAATGAAAAATGTAATATTTTTATTTATAAATTAATATTGTGTGTTTGATAGAAGTTATATCAATGAAATTATTGGTTTTAATTTAGGGAATTGTTTCAGTGGAAAAAAATGTTAATAACCCACATTCCATTTAAATTGGGGTTTGTTATGAAATACGTCAAAATTTTTGAAAAATTAATAATTTTATTTAATTGTGAAATTGTATTGTGAAATTGTAGAATTTTTTTAAATTATATATTTGTGAAAAATGTATTAAAATAGTTTTTGATATAAAAAATAGTTTCTAATCTGGTTGAAAAGGAATTATTTTGATTAAAAACCTGGTATAAGTTTTAAAGAAAATATTGGCGTATTTCCAATTCAAAATGATATTTGATTGTATTTTTAAATAGTATTATTATAAATTTTCATCATTATTGTTTCCTACAAAAAATTTATGATATATCTGGTATGTTTCTCCCATTTTGTATTTCTAATGTATATATGATATTTTTGTTAAAAAATTTACATTCCTTATAATTTATATGTTCTATTTTTATATGAATTTTTTTTATTCGGGACATTTGTGAAAATTTCTATTTCTCTAGAGAATCCTTTATTTAATGTAATTCCTAAATTTTAGATGAATATTCTTCATTTGTAATGAGAAGTTTGAAATTATAATGTATTTCTATTTTCTAATGGTAAAAAATGACTCTTTTAATATGATTTTTTAGTTACAAACTAGTTTATTTGAAATTTGAATGAACATTCTGGGATAATTTTATATTTTCATCATGTTACTAATTATTTGGGTGAAATGCTATTGGGAATTTTCTCACACCTTAATTATTCTTTCAAATCGTTTTAGATTATCTTATTTTACTATCAATCAATGGAAAAAGATTGCATAGAGGGGTTCTTTCTATTAATATGTGGACATGGTGAGTGTAATCCTTATAGAGTGGCATCATTATTATTATTTTGCTACTTTTTATATAGTACATTGGGTAATATTTCAGGTATGAATTATGGAACAATTCACTAAGTGGAGTACCACATAGATCGACAAATGTATTTGGACCATGTATTTTATTTCTTTGACCTATCGCAATTGATGAGGTATGTTCATGACCCATTAATCATTATCAACTAAGGTGAGATGGACATCTAGGATGGAGATACCATTAGTGAGTACACATTTAATATTAAGTATGGGAAAGAGAGGATCATTCATGAGAATTTGTTTCCCCGTTTTCATATCTAGAATCAGTAAAGGAATATTAGTGGGAGTACCTGCGAGTGGTACACCCAGAGGTGAGCCTACTACCCACTTCTTTTTTTTGTAGGTTTTTTTTTCTTGATGCAAATACCTATGTTATAGAGAATTCACTGAATGATATTTTCCATGTATTATTTTTTAAATTATTTTGTATTATTTTTTAGATTAGGCTTTAGGACAACATGTAATTTCGTGTGCTAAATATTTTTTTTAAATATATTAAATGTGAAACGCATTAAAATTTCCTAAAAATTTTTATTAACTCCAAAATGTGTGACCATATTAGAAATATGAGTTCATATTTGTGTTTAGAATGTTGGTTTTAACCTAGGATCGAAATAATCATTTTTGGGGCACACAATTCCTGAAAAAATCATGGTGGGCATAAATAAAAAAGAAAATAAATTATTATTATTTTGATTATTTCTATGTAGCAATAGATTTATCTCATATATATATGGTAATAAAGCTTCTTCAGTGATTTATACTAAATATATTGAGAGGTGGATCTAGTGAGGGATGGTTCCATGGGGATAGATGGACCCCCAATGTACCCCTACTACACACCATGAACACACTTCAAGATTATTTTTATCACTTAATTTTTTTTTTGTAAAAATCATGGTTATGTGTGTTCCATTGTTCTATAATCTCAAGGATACAATGTGAAATTGCCCCCACATCACTAGATATTGATCCCCTATAGAGGATGAGTCTCAAATTGTGTTTTGGATTCCATCCATGAGACTGGAATATGATTCCCTGTTATATTTATTACCTATGATGGGTTTCTGGTAATCAGTTTGACCTCTCTGAGAAGGGAATTTACCGTCTATTTATTACTTAATAGTACTAGGGTTCATGATATCATTATCATATGAAACACATATAAAGGTTTGATCCATATTGGATTTATGATGTCCGCTAGTGGTTCTGTGAATAATCCAATATATATGTATCAGGGTCTTATAAGACCAATGAAATTCTTGGGTAGTGATCTGTGATCTATATATAATCATCATTTGTCGAGAATGATATCATCTCTCATGGAGTTTCACTTCAATAGTTCCCATCGTTTCTACAATGCCAGCTCTACAGCACTGTTGCGGTACTAATCCATGACCAAAAGGTTTTTAACCCCCCATTTTCTTGTATAATTATGGGGTTCTTACCACTATGAAACATTTATAAAAAGTAGAATAAAATAAATTATATGATGTCATAATAGATCAAATGTACAACCTGAAAAATTAGTGATGTGAATAATACATAACTAATATATGAAAATAAATTTCTTAAATGTCAAAAACAATTTGAAGGGGAAAATTCAGAATCCAAAAGGTTCTCTCTAGAAGAACACTGAAATAATCCTCATAATTATTAAAAGATAACATCATCCAATTAGAAACAATCGCCACAAAAAATTTCGAAGAGTGGATGGTTACTTGTATATATAGATCATCCTTTATAATTCCTTAAATGTGATGTGAAAGTTTATCCTATGTTTAGAATGTACTCTGATTTTTTATCATTAAACTATTGAATACTCTTATTAGTAATAAAACCTTCTTTTCAATCCATGCTAACTATATGATTAATTTTCACACATAACAACCCTTTAATAAACCAATCTTCTTCCTACGGTGAGTCATTAATCACGATAAACAACTCCAATTTTTCTACCCACGAATGCATGAGAAATTCTAGAGTTTTTCTAAAAATTTCATATTTCTCCCATTGTTTTTACATTATAACACCCTCAAGGAGAACCGTCCATTATATACAACCTTAGTCAGATCTGAAATATCAAAAGACAGCGGATCACCATCCCACATGCTGGTATTCGACCTTTTGGTGGTTCATTTCTCCATTGGTAGGGGTAACTAGATATAGTATTTTAACCCCTTCTTATTGACACTTTGTCCCTTCATCCTGTTTGGGATGATAAGACCTCTACCTTGAAGCACATCACCACCTACTCCTGAGAACATAAAAAATGACTCGAGATGTTTGAAAACCTGTTGAAAGGGAAGGAGGCATTCAAGACTGGCTGGGGGAATTTTTCTTGTAGATTTTCATTATTTTACAATGAATACCACCTTAGTTTATTGTATACCCTTAGGTTGTACTTTATTACTAATCTATGTTGTAAATATTAAATTATTTATTATTTTTATCTAAATCATTTCTCCCTTTTTATAATTTCTCTTTATTTATTTAACATACCATTTTATATTCTCTAATCCCTGATTATGTTTTTATTATATTATTATAAATTCATATTTTTTTTGTTTTTTCATTTTTTTATAAAAAAATATCAAGATAATTTTTTTAATCAAATTTCATTTTATACATATAATAGTTTCATCATTTTTAGTAAAAATCATATACATTCATTTTAAAAATATAACATTTTATATTTTTTAAATATAAATAAATATTTATAAATATTCTTTATAATACAAATAATTAATATTATATTTTTATTTAAAACTAAAAAATGAAGTTCATTTTTCATAATATAATAATTATATATATTTATATTGTATAAATTTTATAAAAAATCATAACATATTTCATATATTTATAAAATATATAATCATAAAAATAATAATCATATTATAAAAATATGTTTTAACCTTAATTAATATTATTATAAAAAATTCTACTTTAAAAAATAAAGTAAATAAATATAGATATTTAAAAATATTATTCTTAAAAATGAAAAACCGTATTTTCCTTTAGAATATTAATTTAAAAACTCTAAGTAATATGTATAGTAAATTATAACTATTGTAATTAACTAATAATAAAATTAATTAAAACACTTAATTTCAATTATTAATTTTAATGGAAACCATATTAAAAATATTATCATTATTTTTTTAATTTAAAAAAACCCATTTAATAAAATACATATATAAAAAACCATTTTTATAATTTCTGGGTTATTACATTGTTCCCCACTCAAAATAATTGTGTCCTAGTAATTTGTTCGAGTATACAAGGAAAATAATTTTACAGAAAGCGCCAATTTGAAATTATTAAATTCGATCAAATTTTCCAAACATATATTGAATGTTTCTCTAATACTAAGTATAACGACCAGAACCCACATCTCGGGTTCATCACAATGATATCTATTTTAAAAAATATAACTAAAAATACACACAATGTTTTCTACGTACAATGAACATTTGGGTCACATGAATTGATGTAAAATATTATGGATTAATGAATATTTAATTATTAAATTTTCTACATAAATTTTCAATAAGTCAATGAAACTGATGGAAAAAAAATTATCAATGTAAAAAAAATTGATTGAAATTTATTGAAATTTTCGATTTGTTTGACCACCTGTAGAACATGAAGGAGGGTTTTAGGATTGACATTGGGCATATAACTGGTAGGTTTTCATGATGGTGTGTGGAATACAACCCCATATTTTTTAGATCTTTCTGTTTAACATGATTAAAAATTTATATTGTAATCAACACAATATTTCTACTTTTTATATAAAGAATTACCCAGCTTTTATTAGTCAACCAATTCTCTATGATTTTTATCGTACTATACTCATTTCCACAACACATGATGTT
The DNA here is from genome assembly GCA_963277665.1 of Viscum album. Classification (NCBI taxonomy): domain Eukaryota; kingdom Viridiplantae; phylum Streptophyta; class Magnoliopsida; order Santalales; family Viscaceae; genus Viscum; species Viscum album. Next base: position 697,119,567 of record OY728152.1, read on the forward strand.
GTTTTTATCATATTATTATAAACTCATACATTTTTGTAATATCATTTTGTTTTACCAAAATATATCATATTTATTTTTTTTAACATGACATTTAAATATATATATACATAATGGTTTGAATATTTTTTATCTGTTATATAATTTTTTTTAATATATATACATTTAGTAGTTTTAAATATCAATATATATATATATATGTATTTCTTTTTAAATATAATTAATTCAAATATCATTTTTATTTAAAAAATAAATATAATCTTATTTTTTTATTTTTATAATATTTATATATATTTATAATAAATTTCTTTTATAAAAAAACATAATATATCTAATATATTTACAAAATTTTTTATCATAACAATAATAATAATAATATTCAGAAAAAAACCATTTACACTTAAATAATTTTATAATAAATAATTCTATATAAGCATAAATAGTTATTTTAAAACAATCTTTTAATAAAAGAAAAATAGTATTTATCTTTGGATTATTAATTTGAAAACCTTAAATAATAGGTATAATTAATTATATATGTTACAATTAATTTATAATCAAATTAATTCAGAATCCTAATTTCATTTATTATTTTTAAAGAAAATATTGATTGAAATATTACAATTTTGTTTTAATTATATATAAATCCATTTAATTACATATTTATATAATAAAACTATGTTTAAAATTTCTATCCTGTTAAAAAAATGATCCATGTTCCTTAATACATTTGAAACACATCAACCCGTAAAATGAAACAGAAAGTAATGAAAATAATAGGGAGGATAGATAATAGTGGATCTAATTTTAAAAATAAATTAGTCAACAGTGGTATGTGGACTCGTTTTGTGTATACAGACACACACAAATGGTATGATGTCTATAAAAACCCATCCTTTATGGGAGTGTTTGTGTCTACAATGTACCATAGTTTTGGTTTAAGTATGAATGATCCATTGGTGGATTGTGAAGAAGAAGTTAAACCAGGGGATGATGGATATATATGTCACCTCCCTTTTTTATGAAACGTGTCGTGTCGACACATCATCAACTATTACCAATGTCATCGCACTTTCTGATGTAATCCTCCTCCATGCCCCATCAACAATGCCTACCATGGAAACCACCCTCCTTCACCGCCCATTCGATCTTCCATGACGCCCCATCATCAAAACCTACCACCATAGCTACCCTTTATTTGATTATCTACCACAACGACACATCAACATCACCTACCATTTCATATGGGGGAAGACAGATATGATGGTCAACTGCCTGAGGAGTGTAATTCCATGCACCATAAGAATCCCATTAGGATATAGTTGTTCAAAAAAATTATTTTATTTCCAACCTATCATTCGCCACTATTAATGATGAAACAAAAGGATGCCTAGAGCGTAAAAGGTTGAGTCCCGATGTGAAATGACTACTGGAGTATTATAAAAATATTGTCACACTACGACAACTCCATCCCTCCCAATACGAAACATTGGACATCATATTTCAGATGTAGAGTAATCTAAACTCAATAACTGACTATAGAAGTTAATGTCTTATTAACATAGGAATTAAAAAATATAATGTATTGTGATATGATATATTTAACAATTATGTTATTGTTAAATGTATTATCATTTTAATACTAAATAATAATTCAAATTTTATTTTATCAATCCATTAAATATTAATTTCAACTATTAGCAATTACATATTCCTTATATTCATGTTACAATATTTCATTATGTGAATTATAAAATGCTACAACTAAAAAGACACCAATAAAAGAGTTCCCTTTCTATATTATTTTTTCTAGATAGTTTATTGCCCTACAATTATCACTGTTATTTTTAGGGTTTATTAATGACACATTGAATAAGTTAACATATATATATATATACATTAATAAATATTTATAATTAATGTTTATATTTCAGAAACTACAAATAGAAATATTAAATATATATAAACAGTTTATATAAAATTTAATAATATATGTACATGACATTGTATATGTGTGTCTTTATGTGTGTGTATATGTATCTGTTGTTTGTGTATGCTTCTGTTATGTTGTTTTGTGTGGCTAGGTGTGTGTTTATACAAATTTATTGTTTGTATATGTGATTATTTATATATTCATAAGAGTGTATGTCATTGTATGTTTATGTTATCCCTATGTGTATGTGTATGTGAATGTGTTTGTATATTTAGAGGACCGAAGCTTGACGTACATGGAAATTACATTACTTTTGTGGAATACTTAATACATAACAAAAACAGACACCCATGTACTGTAAGAGTTTAGTGTCTTTGGAGACTTGGAACGTAATCTTCTAATCGTGGTGAAAGATCTTCAACATCTCCCAAAAATAACTTCCACTTTTTGTTTCCTTACCTAAAACCTTTATTTTGATCATGAGGGAAAATAAAACATAAAAAGGATGTGATCAATTGATTATTAAGGGTAATCATGTATAAAATAAAACATACCATATACATTTGTACTTAAAAACATGAACATAATGTTTAAACATCAAAATCTTGAGAAACGACATAAAACATGGAAGTAAATAAGGCATAGATCATAATAGAACATAAACCATGATAAAATAGCATGGGAATAAAACATGTAATTGTGTCATCCATTAAGTACATGTAATGATTTCCATAGTACCCAAGGCATTGCTGCCAAGACCATCTTAGTGGACAATGTCCCTTTCTTAATCGAGTTCACTCCTCGTTCCAGTCCTGTAATACCGAACCGGTTTAACCTGCCATTCCAGCCATGTCTATGTCATGAGGTATAAATATTTACCCAATGCATTGGATGGAGAAATAGGTCCCACCCATCTCATAATAAAATCATTCTTACTTTTGCCTCAAAATAAACATACATCATTCAAAATAACCCAACAAATAAAATGGGCTTCATAAACATCATCCCATCATCACATAATCCATATAAACGAAATGGATATCATTTCATAATGAGAAAAGTGAAACCATGTAAATCATAGAGACTTTATACATGAATCATACACATATGAAATAATTTCATCTTAGATGGAAATTGGTTTTGATAAAACACATGAAATGAATTCTTGAGGAAAATATCCATTCTTTTTCAAAATAAATTTCTTTTCACAAAACATCAGGAAATTTAAAAAAAATGATTTTTCTTAAAATAGTCATTAAATATATTGGTGGAATCTTCATGAAAATATGACTTTATGAAACTATAAAAATCCTTTCCTGCCGTATACGTTAAAAAAATATTATGCTCATACTTATGCTGGAAAAGTCAAAAAGTACCTCGTAACGTAAAAAAACAAGAATGATTCCTTACGTACCATGTAGTAAAAGTAAAAAATGGGTAAAAATGACATTAAACATACATGAGACCATTTTTATAAAACATGGGTTTGGATGATAAAGATAACCCCAATAAATACTTACAAATAAACAATCTCGGGTAAAAATGAGATTGATAAATTATCCTTTACCTTAGATCCGATATGCTTCGAACATATCTTAACCTCATGTATAATGATTTAAATAATGTCATTTACTTATTATAGAGTCATATTAATTGTTATTATATCATATATGTTTCACTTATGACTTTATATTACTCATTATTTTGTAAATTCCATGTTAAAGCAGTGTTTTGGGTAAAATCATTCCATTTATCGTATGTGTTTTGACTTGTCGTTTCTTCATATTATTAATTATATCCTGATTTACAAAATTCCTGAATGTAAAACATGATTTATATATAATATATATTAATCATATACATATATATTATAGATTGATAAAAGGAATGAAATACACTGTTCATGGAGACGGTAGGCCGTACGTACGCATGAACGTTGTTTTCGTTTCCTTATTTAATTGAATAAAACTAAATAGATGAAATATATATATATATATACATAAATCTATTAGTATTATTATTTCATATATTTCATTGTTATTCATTATATAAACATTATGATCATTCATGTATGGTTAATCATGGAGAATGAATCTCATTGCGTCGTCGACGGTAGTCCGTACGTACGCACGAGCGATTATATCGTTCCCATAATTATAGAATTGGAGTTGATGGTAAAATTTATAAAAATCATTATTATGTTATAATAACCATATATATTTATTATTTACACCATTATATCCATCCATTTAAGGTGTTGGTTTAAAAAAAGATTACACCACGGCGTGGGGACGGTATTTCGTACATATGCACACGCGGTGATTTCGTTTTCCGTAGGATGGATAGATGGTAAAATATGGTTTTTTCATACTTATAATAACATATCAGTATATGAGTGATAATGATGTTATTAATTCATAATGAAAAAACTAAATAAGAATAAATAGAAGAAGAAATAAAGTTGAAAGAATCGTTAATAGGCATTACCTCTTCTTTAAAGCGCCACTTTGAGACCTCCTCTTAGGGCACTAAAATTGGTCTTTCAAGAAGACCAGGACCTCTATGATGTTTCTATGGAATTGGATAAGATAATTGGGCAGGGGTTGGCTGATCATGAAGGCTCAATGTGGTGTGTGTAAGAAAGGGAGGAGGTGCCCTTTTATATGGGAGGAGAGGGGCACCTTTGGAATTCATAAAAATATTAATTTATAATAAATCTAACCCCACATAAAAACCTCCAAAAATGACTCATATTCGATGATTAGATGAGATAGGGTTGTACTCTCATCAACAAATAAAATTTAGACATGTTTGGATCTTATTATAAACCTTAAAATTTGATTTATTCTTATTTAATCTATTTATGTTTATTTGTGGTAATAAAATTCTAAATTTTAAATTATAAAAAATAACTACATATATGTTGTGAATTTTCAATAATTGTTCACTTTATAACATTATAGACCATATAAATTTAAATTTATAATTTTTAAATATTTTTGTAATTTTTAAACAATTTTATAATATGTTATTTTTATAAAATAACCATATTGTCAATTTTGACACTATTCAATTATTTGAATTTAAATAAAATATATACAGAATATATGTTCGAACTAAAAACTAAATAGATTAATAAAAGGTCATATGTATCTATAAAATTAGTGGATCACATTAAATAGTTCATATAATATTTATTTTATTATTTGTAAAACCATTTATTTGGTTTATCTCTTAATAAAATAATTACTACAACATTTTTGTATAATTATTTAATATACTGATTTTTTGCATACAAATTAAAAATAAAATCATATGATGAAGGTAAATCTATTACATTTCACAATAATACTTTTACTAGAATTTATCATCTTAAAATCACAATATGTAAATTTTTATATTTATTAAATTATGAAGGTGACAACTTTGGGATCATTTAAAATAAATTAATATATGTGAAATAGTCACTTTTATAAGGCTCCAAACGGTTATATATTAAGACATTGGATGATTAAGGTGTATATATACACTAAAAATAAGTTTTGGTCAGGTTTTTGGCCCTTTTAATGGGTATTATTATTTCAATAAAAACTATATTACTTATTTTTCACATAATAAATAATTTCTGTATCATTAATGTATCACCATTAATGGCAATTATTTAATACCTAAAAATTCAAAATAAATAATCATGATGTAGATAATTTTATTAGATTTCTGGAGACTATTCATGTTCTATGTTTTATGATGTTTATCACTAAATTAAAATTATTATACTTATAAGATTTAAGAGAGTGACATGTTGTCACTTTCTTTGGTTTTAATAATATTTAAATTATTTTCATGGTAAAAAGTCCATAAAATGAATCTAATGCGACACTTAGGTTACATGGGTATACTTTTAGCCATCCAATAGAATTTTGGCATGTGTTAGGGTAATTTTATAATATTATATTTACCCATAGTTACCCGATTTACCTTTAACAATGGTAAATAAAATTTACCATAGTTACTATTAATAACTTCCAAATATAAAAAGTAGATTAATAAAATAATTTGGACCCACTGATTCTAAATATGGAATCCATTTTTCCAAATTCAATACAAAAAATTTGCAGAAAATAAATTAAAATTAATTTCGTTGTCGAAAGAAAACGGGTTTTTCATTAAAACATTGTAAAAGATTGAATTGATTTAACCTACAAATTTAATTTAAAATAAATACTAATGACGTACATTATATTAAAAGGTAAAAATATAATCTATTTATATATTAAAACCATTTAGTTTTATAATTTATCCATATAAAGTTTTGCGATGAAAAAAGTTGTTTTTAATTAAAATATAGCGTGTTTTTACTATTAATCAAAATATGAAAGTTACCAGAATATTATGAAATATTTATCCAAAGTAAATTTTTATTTCTTGATTTCAAATAAGAATTTTATTTTGTCAAATTTAACTTATAAACATGTCAAAAACTAGATTTAATGTAGGTGCGCCATTAAAAGGCGACAAAACTGCATTTTTTTAAAAATAATTATTTGACCCGAAAAATTTATTTAGTTCTTATACCATGTTCAAGAAAATGTGTAAGATTAATAATAATGTTATAAAATTTAAAATTTAGTTATTACTATTCATATTTTCTAGTTCATAATAATATTATAATAATACTTCGTTGTTTAGTAAAACCCGGTATTGCGTACAACACACGCTATTGAGGAAGGTCGCGATTGTGTGTAATGCAATCCAAGTCAGGGTTTCGTGTTGTGCAAGAAACCTTCAATGTTTCATATAACAGAATCCAACCATATTTCGTTTATACATTAAATATATATATATACACAATGTTTCGTAGAATAACTATTATCAAAATTGTGTGTAACACGATCCAAGAATAGTGTTGCATATACTGCAAGTTAATACGGTGTCGCGTATAGTGCAAGGTAATATTGGTGTAGCATACAACAGAAGATATTAATGAAATTAAAAAGAATATATCATATAAAATCTCAGGTTATTACATTCTACCCCCCATAAAATGAATTTCGCCCTCGAAGTTTTTCGGAGTTATAAATGGATTTCTACTTGAAATTTTCTTTAATTGAAACCCAAATCGTAAAAAGGAATACCAAAAATTATCTTTAAAAACTAATGTATTAAATTTAATGGTTACCTATATAAACTAATCACTGGGTTTCCACAAAGGAGAACATAAGTGAAAATATGGATATGGAAGAGAAATATAACCATCAGATTCTGATAGACATCGGTATAGAACATGGCTATGAAAAATACAACAATCACAAAGCCATAGATTTGTGATGATCTAGGGTACCATCTGATTCATAGGATATAAGGGAACTAAGAATACATTTTTGGTATTCAAGATCATTTCCCTAAAGATTAAGAATTTGAATTAGAAAAAATACTTATTTATATTGGTACAATCTCAATGTTGCTTGTTCCTTGAATAATTTCCACTTCATCTCTTAAAGAAATGAAGTTGAATTTGTTATTCGTGAAGTGTTAGAAGATCATGTGACAGAATAACGGGTCATTCCATCCATCTCAAACAAAATGATAGAAAAAGTTGTTAAATATACATAAGTCGATCTATAGTGAGATTAATCATATATGGTTCCTAAAATGGACTTATACTTCATATAGCATACTACTTAATATAATAAAACTGGTTTCTACTAAACATGTACTTCCTGTAGGCCAGTGGTAGGCTATAAAGGTCAGACACACTTAAGGTGTGGGTTCGATTCCCACAGCCTTGTCCGGCGCGATGAGATTTCGCCCATCCTGCAAGTTGTCCTTTTTCTAAAACTACATTACTATAAAATCCGATCAACAATATCAAAAAAAGTTATATCCTTAATCAATACTAACTTATGTCCAACATAATCCATTCCACTCTTTAGACTTATCCAAAATACTTCTTTCCAAACTCATTGTATAAAGAGAACCATTACTAAAAAGGTCATATAACAAGCATGTGAATACCATCATTTATCCTTTATATATCTTGTTGGTCACATTCCATTCATGTGAATACCATAATCATTTATTCTCTTGAAAATTGAATACCCATTGAATCTTAGTGAAAACATGAGTGCTGTCAAAATTTAACTCTTTCCACATACCAAAATCCTCAAAATTCTATATACTCAGTCCTTATATCAATCATGAGCTCATGAATGCTGTCAAAAATTTCATTTTCTCCTTATCCCATCATTATGCGCTTGTCATCTGCTTTCAAAAATATTTGAATCACTTTTCATGGTTACCGGTACCATAAAATTATTGAAAACCACAATAGACTAATACAAAAATATTCTAATACACCATAAAAGTACCTAAACAACATTATTTTTGAATACCAATACATAAACACTTTAATCCATCCTCTTCAATGATTGTCCTGGAATAAGTCATTCCTTGATTTAGATGTAACTTTTTAGGTCGGGGCATTGAGTTGGGTAATGCCCATGTTCTTTACAAATAAGACATTGAACTCCATAACAGTCTGTCACTCTATGAACCTTTTCTCCACACAGATAACATATGTCCTTCCATTTTAGGTATTCCTCAAGGTTTTTCTTCCCTTCTTTAGAAATCTCAATCTTCCTTTCTTTATGCTCCTCAACATGAGAACATTCATAAAAGTCCATCTTCCTCTTATTTGATGAATTAGTCATACCACTAAATTTTGCCTTGTTAATCATATATCGTGATGAATGATTCTGCATAATCACAATATATTTCTCTCTAGGAATTATGCAATTTATTTTCTCATAGTCACAAATTTTTCCATTGGATTCAATGTTATTCGAATTCCATATGGTTCCCTCTATTGACTAAAACACAAAAAGAATTCTGTGAGAGGAAAAAATCATACAATGAAAATAATATAATCAAGGGGGAGAACCTTCGACATCTAACATCTTAGGTTTAATTCTAAGATTGTTAGAATAGTTCTAGGACTATATCCTATACGTATACTTAACCTTAGGGACATCCCTAGACATACCTTAGAAATATCTCTAGGGATTTCACTAACGTTTTCGCATCCTAATTTCCAAAGGTTGACTAAACCATTCCTATGATACCAAATGTAGAGGCCCGAAGCATGATGTACATGGAAATTACGTTACTTTTGTGGAATACATATTACATAACAAAACCAGACACCTAAGGACAGTAATAGTCTAGTGTCTTTGGAAACTTGGAATGTAATATTCTAATTGCGGTGAATGATCTTCAACATTTCCCAAAAAGATCTTCCACTTTTTGTTTCCTTACATAAAACCTTTATTTTGATCCTGGGGGAAAATAAAACATAAAAAGGGTGAGCTCAAATTCTCAGTAAGGGTAAGCATGGATAAAATAAAACATACCATATGCATTTGAATTAAAAACATGAACATGATGTTTAAACATCAAAATCTTGAGCAATGACATGAAACATGGAATTAAATAAGGCATAGAGCATAATGGAACATAAACCATGATAATATAGAATGGGAATAAAACATGTAATTGTGGCATCCATTAATCACATGTAATGATTTCCATAGTGGCCAAGGAATTGCTTCCAAGACCATCTTAGTGGAAAAAGTCTCTTTCTGAATCGACTTCACTCCTCGTTCCAGTCCTGTAATAATGAACCGGTTTATCCTGTCGTTCCATCCATGTCTGTCTCATGAGATATAAATCGTTACCCAATTCATTGGATGGAGATATAGGTCCCACCAATCTCATAATGAAATCATTATTACTTGTGCCACAAAATAAACACACATCAATCATAATAACCCAACAAATAAAATGGGTTTCATAAACATCATCCCATCATCACATAATCCATATAAAAGAAATGGATATAATTTCATAATGAGAAAAGTGAAACCATGTAAATCATAGAGACTTTATACTTGAAGCATAATCATATGAAATAATGTCATCTTAGATGGAAAATGGTTTTGATAAAACACATGAAATTAATTCATGAGGAAAATATCCATTCTTATTCAAAATAAATTTCTTTTAACAAAACGTCATGAAATATTAAAAGAAAATTATTTTTCATAAAATAGTCATGAAATCTTTTGGGGGAAGCTTCATGAAAATATGGCTTTATAAAACTATAAAAATCCTTTCATGCCGTATACGTTAAAAAACATTCTTCTCTTACTTTTTCCGGAAAAGTCAAAAAGTACCTCGTAACGTAAAAAAAGAATGATTCCTTACATACAATGTAGTACAAGTCTAAAATGGGTAATAATGGTATTAAACATACATGAAACCATTTTTATAAAACACGGTATTGGATGATAAAGATAACCCTAGTAAATACTTACGAATATACAATCTCGGATAAAAATAAGATTGATAAATTATCCCTTACCTTAGGTCTGATATGCTTCATACATATCTGAACCTCCTGTATAATGATTTAAATAAAGTCATTGAAATATTACAGAGTCATATTCATTGATATGATATCATATATGTTTCACTTATGACTTTATATTACCCGTTATTTTGTAAATTCCATGTTAAAGCAGCGTTTTGGGTAAAATCATTCCATTTATCATATGTGTTTCGACTTGTCGTTTACTGATATTATTACTATTATTCTGATTTACATAATTCCTGAATTTAAAACATTATTTCTATATAATATATTTTCATCATATATATATATATATTATATATCGATAAAAGGAATGAAATACACCATTCATGGATACGGTAGGCCGTATGTATGCATGAACGATGTTTTTCTTTCCTTATTGAATTTAATGATACTAAATAGATGACATAAATATATATATATATATACATAAATATATTAGAATTATTATATCATATACTTCCTTATTATTCATTATATAAAATTTATGATCATTCATGTATGGTTAATCATGGAGAATGAATCTCATCGTGTCGTGGAGACGGTAATCCGTACGTACGCACGAGCGATGATATCGTTACCATAATAATAGAATTAGAGTTGATGGTATAATATATCATAATCAGTATGATGTTTTAATAACCATATATAATTATTCTTTACACCATTATACCCATCCATATATGGTGTTGGTGGAAAAACAGATTACACCATGGCGTGGAGACGGTATTCCGTACGTACGCACGCGCAGTGATTTCGTTTTCCGTAGGATGGATAGAAGGTGAAATATGGTTGTTTAATACATATAATAACATATCAGTATATTAGTGATACTGATGTTATTAATTTATAATGAAAAACTTAATAAGAATAAATATAAGAAGAAATAAAGTTGAAAGAATCGGAAACGGGCATTACCCCTTCTTTGAAGCGCCTCTTTGATACCTCCTCTTTGGGCACTAAAATTGGTCTTTGAAGAAGAAAATGACCTCTAGGATGTTTCTAGGGAAGTGGATAAGATAATTGGGCAGGGGTTGGCCGAGATGGAAGGCTCAATGTGGTGTGTGGAAGAGAGGGAGGGGGTTCCCTTTTATAAGGGAGGAGAGGTGCACCTTTGAAATTCTTAAAAATATTAATTTATAATAAATCTAACCCCAATTAAAAACCACCAAAAATGACTAATATTCGAATATTAGATGATATAGGGTTTTAATCTCATCATAAAATCAAATTTAGACATGTTAGGATCTTATTTTAAACCTTATCATTTTTATTTATCCTTATTTAATCTATTTATGTTTATTTATGGTATTAAAATTCTAAATTTTAAATTTTAAAAAATAATTTCCTATTTGTTGTGAATTTTACATAATTTTTTACTTTATAACATTATAGACCATATAAATTTAAATTTATAATTTTTAAATATTTTTGTGATTTTTAAACATTTTTATAATATGTTATTTTTATAAAATAACAATAGTGTCAATTTTGACACTATTCATTTATTTGAATTTAAATAAAATATATAGAGAAGATATGTTCGAATTAAAAGATTAAATAGATTAATAAAAGGTCATATGTGTCTATAAAATTAGTGGATCACATTAAATAGTTCATATAATATTTATTTTATTATTTTTAAAACCATTTATTTGGTTTATCTCTTAATAAAATAATTACTACATCATTGGTGTATAATAATTTAATATACTGATTTGTGCCATAAAATTTAAAAATAAAATCCTATGATAAAGATAAATATATTAACTTTCACAATAATACTTTTACTCGAATTTATCATCTTAAAATCACAATATTTAAATTGTTATATTTATTAAATTATGAAGGTGACAACTTTGGCATTATTTAAAATAAAATAATATAAGTGTCATAATCACTTTTATAAGGCTCCAAACGGTTATATATTAGGTCCTTGGATGATTAAGGTGTCTATATACACTACCAATATGTTTTGGTCCGGTTTTTGGCCCTTTTAATGGGTATTATTATTTCAATAAAAACTATATCACTTATTTTTCACTTAATAAATAATTTCTATATCATTAATGTATCACCATTAATGGCAATTATTTAATCCCTAAAAATTCTAAATAAATTATCATGATGTAGATAATTTTATTAGATTTTTGATACTATTCATGTTTTATGTTTTATGATGTTTATCACGAAATTAAAATTATTATACTTATAAGATTTAAGAGAGTGACATGTTGTCACTTTCATTGGTTTTAATAATAATTAAATTATTTTCATGGTCAAAACTCCATAAAATGAATATAATCCAACCCTTAGGTTATATGGGTCTACTTTTATCCATCCAATAGAATTTTGGCATGTGTTAGGGTAATTTTATAATATTATATTTACCCATACTTACCCGATTTACCTTTAACTATGGTAAATAAAATTTACCGTAGTTACTATTCATAATTCCCAAAAATAAAATGTAGCTTAAAAACATAATTTAGACCCACTGATTTTAAATATGGAATACCTCTTTCCAAATTCATTAAACAAAAGTTTCATAAATTAAATTAAAATTAATCCTGTTGTCGAAAGAAAATGGGTTTTTCATTAAAACATTGCAAAAGATTGAATTGATTTAACCTACGAATTTAATATAAAATAAATGCTAATGACATACATTATATAAAATTGTAAAAATATATTATATTTATACTTTAAAACCATTCAATATTATAATTGAACCATATAAATTATTGCGATGAATAAAGTAGTTTTTAATTAAAATATAGCTTGTTTTTACTATTCATCAAAATATGAAAGTTACCAGAATAATATGAAATATTTATCCAAAGTAAATTTTTATTTCGTTATTCAAAATAAGAATTTTATTTTGTCATATTTAACTTTTAAAAATGTCATAAACTAGATTTAAAGTAGGTGCACCATCAAAAGGTGGCAGAATTGTATTTTTTTTAAAATACTTAATTTACCCGAAAAATTTATTTTGTTCTTATATCATGTTCTAGAAAATGTGTAAGATGAATAATAATGTCATAAAATTTATAATTTAGTTAATAATATTCATAACGGCTAGTTCATAATAATATTATAATAATATATCGTTGTTTAATAAAACCCGGTATTGCGTACAACACATGCTATCGAGGAAGGTCGCGATTGCGTGTAATGCAAGCCAAGTCAGGGTTGTGTGTTGTGCAAGAATCCTTCGTTGTTTAATATAACATAATCCAACCATATTTAATTTATATATTGAATATATATATATATATACTCAATGTTGCGTAGAATAACTATTATCAAAATTGTGTGTAACACGATACAGAAAATAGTGTTGTGTATACTGCAAGCTAATACGGTGTTGCGTATAGTGCAAGGTAATCTTGGTGTAGCATACAAAAAAATATATGAATGAAATTAAAAGGAATATATCTAATAAATTCTCGGGTTATTACATTCTACCCCCCATAAAATGAATATCGCCCTCGAAATTTGTCAGAGTTATAAACGGTTTTCTACTTGAAAGTTTCTTTAATTGAAACCTACATCCTAAAAAGGAATACCAAAACATATTTTTAAAAACTAAAGTATGAAATGTAACGGTTACCCAGATAAACTAATCACTGGGTTTCCACATAAGAGAACATAGGTGAAAATATGGATATGGAAGAGAAATATAACAATCATATTCTGATAGTGAGTGGTATAGAACATGGATATAAAAAATCCAACAATCACAAAACCATAGATTTGTGATGATTTAGGGTACCATCTGATTAATAGGATATAAGGGCACTAGGACAACATTTTTGGTTTTGAAGATCATTTCCCTAATGTTGAAGAATTTGAATAAGAATAAATACTTACTTTATTTTGGTACAATCTAATTGTTGATCGTCCCTTAAACAATTTCCACTTCATCTCTTAAAGAAATTAAGTTGAATTTGTTTTTCGTGAAGTGTTAGAAGATCATGTGATATATTGACAGGTCATTCCATATATCTCAATCAAAAGGTTAGAAAAAGTTATTAAATATACATAAGTCAATATATTTTGAGATTAATCATATATGGTTCCTAAAATGGACTTATACTTCATATATCATACTACTTAATATAATAAAACTTGTTTCAACTAAACAGGGACTTCCTGTAGGCCAGTGATAGGCGATAAAGGCCAATCACACTTCAGTTGTGGGTTCGATTCCCACAGCCTTGTCCGACGCATGGGCTTTCACCCATCCTGCAGGTTGTCCTTTCTCAAAAACTACATTACTATAACATCCCATCAACAATATCAGAAAAAATTATATAATTAAACAATACTAACTTATGTACAACATATTCCATTCCAATCATTAGACTTATCCAAAATACTTCTTTCCAAACTCATAGTATAAAGAGAATGTTTGCTATAAAGGTTATATAAAAAGCACCTAAATAACATCATTTATCCCTCATATATCTTGTTGGTCACATTCTAGTCATGTCCATACCATAATCATGTAATCTCTTGAAAAATTAATACCCATTGAATCTTAGTGAAAACATGAGTGCTGTCAAAAGTTAACTCTTTCCACATACCAAAATCCTCAAAATTCTATATACTTAGTCCTTATATCAATCATGAGCTCATGAATACTGTCAAACATATCATTTTCTCCTTATCCCTTCATTATGCACATGTCATCTGCTTTTAAAAATATTTGAATCACTTTTCATGGTTACTGGTACCATAAAATTATTGAAAATCACAATAGACTAATACAAAAATATTCTAATACACCATAAAAGTACATAAAAAACATTATTCGTGAATACCAATACATAAACACATTAATCCATCCTCTTCAATTATTGTCCTGGAATATGACACTCCTTGATTTAGAAGTAACTTTTTAGGTCGGGGCATTGAGTTGGGTAATGCCCATGTTATCTACAAATAATACATTGAACTCCATAACAGTCTGTCACTCTGTGACCCTTTTCTCCACATAGATAACATCTATGCCTCCATTTGAGGTATTCCTCAAGGTTTTTCTTCCCTTACATAGAAATCTCAATCTTTCTTTATTTATTCTCCTTAACATGCGAACATGTATAAAAGTCTATCTTCCACTTATTTGATGAATTAGGAATACCACTAAATTTCCCATTGATAATCATTTATCGCGATGACTGATTCGGCATAATCACAATATCATTCTCTCTAGGCATTACGCAATTTTCTTGCTCATAATCACCAATTTGTCTATTGGATTCAATGTTAACCAAATTCCTTATGGTTCTGTCCATTGACTAAAACACAAAAAGAATTCTGTGAGAGGAAAAAATCATACAAGGAAAATAGCATAATCAAGGGGGAGTACCTTCGATATCTAACATCATAGGATTAATTCTATGATCGTTAGTGTAGTTCTAGGACTATATCCTATACGTATACTTAACCTTAGGGACATCCCTAGACATACCTTATAAATATCTCTAGGGATTTCAATAATGTATTTGCATCCTTATTTCCAAAGGTTGACTAAACCTTTCCTCTGATACCAAATCTAGAGGCCCGAAGCTTGACGTACATGGAAATTGAATTACATTTGCGGAATAATTAATACATAACAAAAAAAGGCACCCATGGACCGTAATAGTTAAGTGTCTTTGGAAACTTGGAACGTAATCTTCTAATCGTGGTGAAGGATCTTCAAAATCTCCCAAAAAGATCTTCCACTTTTTCTTTCCTTACCTAAAACCTTTCTTTTGATCCTGGGGGAAAATAAAACGTAAAATGGTGAGCTCAAATGCTCAGTATGGTTAAGCATGGATAAAAGAAAACATACCATATACATTTGAACATAAAAACATGAACATAATGTTTTAACATCTAAATCATGAGCAACGACATAAAACATGGAAGTAAATAAGGCATAGATCATAATGGAACATAAACCATGATAAAATAGATTAGGAATAAAACTTGTAACTGTAGAATCCATTAAGCACATGTAATGATTTCTATAGTAGCCAGGCCATTGCTTCTAAGACCATCTTAGAGGACAAAGTCCCTTTCTGAATTGAGTTCACTCCTTGTTCGAGTCCTGTAATACTGAACCGGTTTAACCTACCGTTCCATCCATGTCTATCTCATGAGATATAAATATTTACCCAATTCATTTTTGGTAGATATAGGTCCCACCAATCTCATAATGAAATCATTCTTACTTGTGCCACAAAATAAACATACATCATTCAAAATAACCCAACAAATAAAATGGGTTTCATAAACATCAACCAATCACCACATAATCCATATAAAAGAAATGGATATCATTTCATAATGAGAAAAGTGAAGCCATGTAAATCATAGAGACTTTATACTTGATGCATACACATATGAAATAATGTCATCTGAGATGGGAAATGGTTTTGATAAAACACATGAAATGAATACTTGAGGAAAATATCCATTCTTTTTCAAAATCAATTTATTTTCACAAAACATCATGAAATTTTAAAAGAAAATGATTTTTCTTAAAATAGTCATGAAATATTTTGGAGCAATCTTCATTAAAATATGGATTTATAAAACTATAAAAATCCTTTCATGCAGTATACTTTAAAAAAACATTCTTCTCATACTTTTGCCGGAAAAGTCAAAAAGTACCTCGTAACGTAAAAAAAGAAAGATTCCTTACATACCATGTAATCCAAGTCAAAAATGGGTAAAAATGACATTAAACATACATGAAACCATTTTTAGAAATCATGGGCTTGGATGATAATGATAACCCTAGTAAATACTTACGAATAAACAATCTCGGATAAAAATGAGATTGATAACGTATCTCTTACCTTAGGACCGATATGCTTCGTACGTATCCAAACATCTTATATAATGATTTAAATAATGACAATGACTTATTACAGAGTCATATTCATTGTTATTATATCATATATGTTTCATTTATGACTTTATATTACCCATTCTTTTGTAAATTCCATGTTAAAGCAGTGTTTTTGGTAAAATCACTCCATTTATCGTATGTGTTTCGACTTGTCGTTTATTTATATTATTACTTATATTCTGATTTACATAATTCCAGAATGTAAAACATAATTTATATATAATATATATTCATCTTATACATATATACTATAAATCTATAAATGGAATTAAATACAACGTTCATTAATACGGTAGGCCGTACGTACGCATGAACGCTGTTTTCGTTTCCTTATTGAATTGAATGAAACTAAATAGATGACATACATATATATATATATACATAAATATATTAGCATTATTATTTCCTATATTTCATTAATATTCATTATATAAACTTTATGATCATTCATGTATGGTTAATCATGGAGAATGAATCTCATCGCGTCGTGGAGACGGTAGTCCGTACATACGCACGAGCGATGATATCGCTCCCATAGTTATAGAATTGGAGTTGTTGGTAAAATATATCAGAGTCAGTATGATGTTATAATAACCATATATAATTACTCTTTACACCATTATACCCATCCAGGTATGGTGTTGGTGGAAAAACAGATTACACCACGGCGTGGAGACGGTATTCCGTACGTACGCACGCATGGTGATTTCATTTTCCCTAGGATGGATAGATGGTGAAATATGGTTGTTTCATACATATAATAGCATATAAGTATATTAGTGATACTGATGTTATTACTTCATATTGAAACAACTAAATAAGAAGAAATAGAAGAAGAAATAATGTTGAAAGAATCGGTAACGGGTATTACCTCTTCTTTGAAGCGCCTCTTTGATACCTCATCTTAGGGCAATAAAACTGGTCCTTGAAGAAGACCATGACATCTATGATGTTTCTAGGGAAGTGGATATGAGAATTGGGCATGGGTTGGCCGAGCATGAAGGCTCAATGTGGTTTTTGGATGAGAGGGAGGAGGTTCCCTTTTATAAGGGAGGAGAGGGGCACCTTTGGAATTCTTAAAAATATTAATTTATAATAAATCTAACCCACATAAAAACCTCCATAAATGAATCATATTAGAAGATTAGATGATATAGGGTTTTAATATAATCATCCAATCAAATTCATACATGTTTGGATCTTATATTAATCCTTATCATTTGGATTTATCCTTATTTAATCTATTTATGTTTATTTGTGGTAATAAAATTTTAAATTCTAAATTTTAACAAATAATTACTTATTTCTTGTGAATTCTCCATAAGGTTTTACTTTATAACATTATAGACCATATAAATTTAAATTTATAGTTTTTAATTATTTTTGTGATTTTTAATCAATTTTATATTATGTTATTTTTATAAAATAACAATAGTGTCAATTTTGACACTATTCTTTTATTTGAATTTAAATAAAATATATACAGAAGATATGTTCGAACTAAAATCATTAATAGATTCATAAAATTTCATATGTATCAATAAAATTAGTGGATCTCATTAAATAGTTCATATAATATTTATTTTATTATTTTTAAAACCATTTATTTGGTTTATCTCTTAATAAAATAATTACTACATCATTTTTGTATAATTATTTAATATAATTATTTGTTTTATAACAATTAAAAATAAAATCCTATGATGAAGATAAATCTATTAAATTTCACAATAATACTTTTACTCTAATTTATCATCTTAAAATCACAATATTTAAATTTTTATATTTATTAAATTATGAAGGTGACTACTTTGGCATCATTTAAAATAAAATAATATAAGTGTCATAATCACTTTTATAAATCTCCAAACGATTATATATTAGGTCATTGGATGATTACGGTGTATATATACACTAACAATAAGTTTTGGTCAGGTTTTTGGGCCTATTAATGGGTATTATTATTTCAATAAAAACTATATTACTTATTTTTCACTTAATAAATAATTTCTATATCATTAATGTATCACCATTAATGGCAATTATTTAATCCCTAAAAATTCAAAATAAATTAGTATGATTTAGATAATTTGATTATATTTCCGTAGACTATTCATGTTCTAAGTTTTTTGATGTTTATCACTAAATTAAAATTATTATACTTATAAGATTTAAGAGAGTGACACGTTGTCACTTTCATTGGTTTTAATAATAATTAAATTATTTTCACGGTAAAAAGTCCATAAAATGAATCTAATCCGACCCTTAGGTTATATGGGCCTACTTTTAGCCATCCAATAGAATTTTTTCATGTGTTAGGGTAATTTTATAATATTATATTTACCCTTACTTACCCGATTTACCTTTAACTACGGTAAATAAAATTTACCGTAGTTACTATTCATAATTCCCAAAAAAAAGTAGTTTAATAACATAATTTGGTCCCAATGATTCCAAATATGGAATCCGTTTTTCCAAATTCAATACAAAAAAGTTGTAGAAACTATATTAAAATTAATCCCGTTGTCGAAAGAAAATGAGTTTTTCTTTAAAACATTGCAAAAGATTGAATTGATTTAACCTACGAATTTAATGTAAAATCAATGCTAATGACATAAATTATATTAAATGGAAAAATATATTCTATTTATACTTTTAATCCATTCAATATTATAATTTAACCATATAAAGTATTGCGACTAAAAAATTTGTTTTTAATTAAAATATAGCGTGTTTTTACTATTCATCAAAATATGAAAGTTTCCAGAATAATATGAAATATTTATCCAAAGTAAATTTTTATTTCCTGATTCCAACGAAGAATTTTATTTTTTCAAATTGAACATATATACATTTCAAAAATAGATTTAAAGTGGGTGCGCCTTCAAAGGGCGGTAAAACTGTATTTTTTGTAAAATAATTATTCTACCCGAAAAATTTATTTTGTTCTTATAACATGTTCTAGAAAATGTGTAAGATGAATAATAATGTTATAAAATTAAAAATTTAGTTAATACTATTCATAATGGCCACTTCATAATAATATTATAATAATATATCATTGTTTAGTAAAATCTGGTATTGCGTACAACACACGCTATTGAGGAAGTTCGCGATTGCATGTAATGCAAGCCAAGTCAGGGTTGCGTGTTGTGCAAGAATCCTTCGTTGTGTCATGTAACAGAATCCAACCGTATTTAATTTATACATTGGATATATATATATATATATATATATATATATATATATATATTACTCAATGATGCGTAGAATAACTATTATCAAAATTGTGTGTAACACGATCCAAGAATATTGTTGCGTATACTACAAACTAATACAGTGTTGCGTATAGTGAAAGGTAATCTTGGTGTAGCATACAACAGAATATATGAATGAAATTAAAAAGTATATATCTTATAAAATCTTGGGTTATTACTGTATATATGCATAAAAAACATATAATTTTTTGATTATGTGTATGTGTATGTTTATGTATTTAAAAAATTATATTGTATGTATATATATGTGCACATATGTATGTATGTGGGTATGTTCATGTGTATTTGTTTATTTCTATGAAAGATAATGTGTTTATATATGACTGTGTATATGTATGAGTATTTGTAAGTATATATGTGTATGTTTATTTTCTGTGTGAATGTATTTATCTGTGTATATATGAATTTATGTTTATGTACATGTGTTATTGTGTGTGTATTTGTATATGTGTATGTTTCTTTTATATGTGTGTATATTGTCTTATGTATAGATGTTTATATACGGGACTTCACATGTATGTAATTTTTTGGATGTGTATATATATGGAATTTAATATGTGTATAGTCATATAAATTTTTATGAGTACATACCTGTGTATGTGTATTAGTATGTGTCTATGTATATGTATTTCTTAATGTTGTATGTGTATGTATATATGTGTATGTATAGATATATACTAATGTTCATGTATGGTTATGTAACTGTTAGTATGTGTATGTGTACATACATGTATGTGTATGTTTATATGTTTATGTCTATCTGTATGTGAATGTGTATGTGTATGTGTAAGTTTATGTGTATGTGTATGTGTATTCAAATATGTTTATGTGTATATTGTATATGTATGGGTGTACATGTAGGATTTTTTATTGGTATAACATTATTTTCTAGTTTTTAAAATGTATCCATTTTTAGTATTTTCAATAATTTATTTATTTTTATTATATAATCATTTAGCATTTTGGTAATATATTCAATTTTTATATTTATATATGAATGTTTAAATACATATATATTTAAATAAATATTAAGAATATAACAATTATTAGAAATTATAATGGTCAAGAACATATTATATTTTCTATATACAATTAATACATAGCATACTTCAGTAATTTGAAGTAATAATAATATTTATTTATATAATTTTATTCAATTTTATATGTTTGGAAAACTTGTAATTAATGTTATGAATAAACATTTTTAAATTTTTTGAATTTTATTTCATTTAAATAATTAATTTTAAATATTATTTCATTAGTTTTTTAGATATATAATAATTCACAATATTTTTCAAATTTAATAATTCTATAAAATCAATTCATATTTATTTAATATGATTAAATATTTTCAATATGATTTTAATTTATATGGTTAATATATATTAATTTTTATTTATAATTTTTTTATATTTGTAATATGTTTGGAAAACATATTATTGGTTCCTATAGAACCATCTCCAACCCACACCATCTTTCCCTCAATATTGATTCCCAATATACGCCATGACTAAACCGATTTAGGTGATTATTTAATCAAATGAAAAATATGAGGATGTGCTTCACGATGACTGGTAATGATTTATGGGGTCTTTGAGGGCCATGAATTGTTGTCTCGATAGTGCGGGTCATCGATAGAAAACCAAGGGTGGATGGCGGTGTCGGTGCATGGATCACTACGGGTCTTGAGCGACAAGTTTCAGGGTAGGCAGTGAATTTGTGGGATGGAAAGATTGTGGATGTTGGAGGGGTGACAACGCTTCAGTGCTATTTTTTTGGTGTTTCATGATGGTGGACCCAAGAAAAACTATTGTGGTTCTCCATCGCTGATGATGGCCTCACGCATCGGCGATGTCGGCATAGTAGGAGTTAAGAGACATGATTAGATTCATGGTCAATGTGTCTGTGAATATTGAAGAGATGATGTTGTTGAAGGATTATTTTACGAGATGATTGGTTCATCTAACACATGACTAACATTGAGGGTCGTGGTCTAACGGTCATCTATGAAAATCCACCATGATGTTCAGTAGGATAATGGAAGTGTATAGTGTGGTCAGGGCCTGTCAATAAATTTTTTTTAGGGGAGGCACAATTTTTTGTGAAAAATCCTATAGAGGTGCACAATAATTTTGTGGCCTATGTGCCATGGCGGGCGGGAAAAATGTTGTAAGGGACATAGGCCCAAAATTGATAAAAAATGAGGTCTATGGGAATGTTGAATATATGTGGATTATCTCTTGGAGGGGGTTATGGCCTGTCGACTAGCCAGTGGGTAAGGTGTGTGTCTTTGTTTTAGTGAATGTGTATCCATGAGAACATTATATATATATATACACTATTTACTCATTTTTATTCATATATTATGTGTATGATTTCTTACCATTTTTTTATGAAAGCAATGGCATCTCTCTATCTTGGTAGAGGAAGATCCATTACAAAGCCTAGATGCCCATGGCCATGTGGCACACAAAATTTCATGATGACTTGATATAATGTCATTCATGCACGATCTAGTACGCATCACGAGGTATGTGTCATGCTTGCTTTACTGAATTACTACATCATACACATGTCACTACCTACCCGAGTCACTGCATGCGATGTAAATTCCCAAAGGGGAATGACATGATTTGAACCCAAGTTTTTATGTGTATGTAATTGATGTAGTTAATCTTACAGATTCAAATTTGATTGTTTTTTACATATTAATTTTTATATAATAAATTTTATTATTATTTCATTTAATTTTTATTATTATTTTTTTATATATAAAGAAATTTAATATTATTTTAGTTTATCAAATTTTTATTATTTTTTTATAGAAAATTATTTACACTGTTTTAATTTTTAAAAATGGTTTTTATTTTATATGATAAATATTTATTCAATTTTTTATTAATGTGTAATTACTTTACAATGATTGAGATATGTTTAATTAATTTCTTAAAATATATTTTTTATGCTTCTCAAAACTTATTATGTGTTTACAATTAATATAATTAATGATTGAATTTTTATAAAATTATTTAGTATGTTTTAATATTTTTATAAATTTTTAATTCATATGATTAATAATCATTCAATTTTATTTATTAGGTTGTAATATTTTTGATATCAATGAAATCTATATTTTCATAACCTTTCCCTTGATCTTGTATCGTTACCACCCCAAGCATGCCATCTATAGGCCCAGGGTTGGCAAGTAGAACTGGAATGGTGTATCACTAAAACAGGAATGCATTGCATTTAGACCTGTTCAAACACATAGTCCCCTTACTCAACAATATGAAACCACGAAGTAAAAAACTACTATAGTAAAAGTGTGTACTGAGAGTAAAGGGTCCGGAATAGAAGCCCAAATGTAAGATACAAATAAAAAAGAAAATAGTAAACAACTCCATTGATCATCCACAAAGGATCCTACCTGAATGGTAGGTACAAATAGTCTCTACAGCTCTCCACGTCAATCATCACCACTGTCCACCATCATGTCCTAGCTCCCCGAGTCTCATTCAAGTTCTGTTGTCTACATAAGATACGACAAGGTGGGGGTGAACCCAGTGTAGGGGTGAGTATAAAAATAGTTACTAGGGACCCAAAGAACCACAAAGTTCTCTCATAATTCCGAAATGGAAAACCAAAAACATGATATCAATAACGAAGCACAAAGAAAAATATTTAGAACAAAACAGTTATACATCTTAGAGTATAGGAATAAAGATAATTAGTATTGTAATTTATCATTTTAATATGTTAGGAAATCTCCACAAAAAAACAATGAAGTATTTGTTCCAAAATCTATCCACACAGGGTCTTATATAGGTCATCCATAATGGGCTACTCTAATGTCGGTCCTTGTCGGGTAACACACTATTGATCCACACAGGGTCACTAGAATGAGGATCCACACAGGGTCATAGTAACGTTGTTCCAAATAGGGTTGTTAGGTGATGATCCATATAGGGTCTCGTTGATTCTAATCCACATAGGGTAACTATGATTATGATCCATAGAGGCTCTCTAGTTTCATATCCCCACATGGTCTCTAGGATGTTGTGCCGCATAGGGTCGCTACGATGTTGATCCACATAGGATCGTAACTATGGTGATTGTCAGCCAAAAGACTCCCCACACTCGGTGTGCATGAATTTTGTAATATCAGATCCTCTTGTTCTCTGTTGTGACTTAACTAATAAGAAGACACACAAAGCAGTGCCCCAATGGACAATCATGTCATAAGTGTTCCAACACAACAGGTGGCATGTCAACCGAATGCTCAGTCTGTTAGTAAATGTCATTTTAATGACTAGATATGGGTTGGATTTGCGTACGATCCTACCAAGTCATACTCCAACATTCTCCAAAACTCAAGTGGAGTATATCAAATGGACTTTGTTGAAAAAAAGATCCCAGTTCCATAGAATGTTCATTAAAAGAACGTCTGGTTTCATGATACAAATCTTTAAGAGATAATGGGATCGAATGGCTTTGGGTCCAGTCCGACATAGTCAGGCCAACCTGTAATAGCTGGGATGCGGTGGGATGGGTCTTCTGGGTTGCGGACCAGACCAACCCATCAGGCGACGTGGCTCCGAGCGCTGGTGCAGCACACCGATCTGGTGGCTGTATAGCTGCCCGAACGGCTCTAAGGGCCCTTATGCTATCCAATTAGTGTTTCTATGTGGCATTTCCATGTTGTTCACAGGATTCACCAGGGGAGGGTCCCCCTAAGTCATGACTTCGATGATGAGGCCCATTCACTGGGGCACATGATAGAGCACCCCCTCGCCAACGTTGTCGGCTAAGTGTCGACCACCCCATCAGGTCTACTACAACAAAAAGCAGTGCTGCCCTCTTCCGCGGCTGGTGAGCGCCGCCCACTACCTTCACCACCAGTGCTGCGTTAACAGATCTTCTACGGTCAATAAGGTGATATTTTGTGGTCCATTGTCCCTCATCTTTCTCCTACAGGCCTCTATGGATGCATCTGTCACAACACTGCTCCCATATTAAAGGTTCTGCCCTGTTGGAAATTCCTCCGCCAATGAGCATGATAATAACAATGTGGAAGAGGGTCCGAGCCGTGTTTGTTAGGCCCATTCCCTCCGCGCAATCATCCTATCAAGAGGTAACAATTTATTCACCTTCACCTCAAATAATTAAACCCTGAAAATCCTATTACCTAGAGATATGTGGGAGATGTCATGATGGTGGAAAAATATTCCATGTTTGATGAATCTTTCGGTGTTTTTCATTCTTGGTTCAACACCTCTGCGTTTCTGTACATTCTCCCATTCATCATCAGTGGAAGACGCTACAAAACATCGTCATAGGTTCCTTTATTCTTTACCAACATCCCTTGCCTGAGATCCAATTAAATAGATGGATGAATCAACCGAGCTAAACTACATTGATATTGTTCATTTCTGAACCAAATTTAATGCAATAATGTTTTGGTTACCAAAACCAAGAGTCACACCATTAAATGTCCTGACAACTCAGTGGTCCCACCATGCTTCTCAGCCGCGAGATTGGAAATTAAATAACATTTTCATTGTATTTTATTATTGTTTTAAAGTCATAAAAAATATCTTTTACCACCAACCGACTACTGTGGAATTGAATCCTAGCTTATGTTAATCCTATAGTTGACGATTCATCGTTTTCCTTCTATTGAAATTCTAAGAATCCGTTCAAAAGTTAGAAAACACTGCCCGCAAGTCTACCGAACATTCCAAAAAAAGATCCAAGTTCTGTTCCCGGAATAGTAGGCCTCTGAATCAAGGACCTTCAATTTTCATAGACATGTAATAATCCCAAATAATTTAGAAAAATATTATATTGAATTTTCTGGGTCATTAAAATTTCCCCACCTTCAGACTATTGTCCCCAAAAGCTACACAAACGTAGGGAAAAATGGGGGGGGGGGTTATTGAGTAGGTATCTAAGCATCCCGCTCCCATGTGCTCTCCTAGAGATTCCTGTGTTTTTAATAAACTCTCATAAGAGGAATCAACCACCGATGAAGTACCCACCCATGTCGATCATCTACATCAATTGTAATCTCTACAAACGTCGCCCCATCGTCATTGTCCAACTCGCCTTAGTCGATATTGTGTGATGAATCTTTCACAAATATCTTGAGCTGAAACACATGAAAAACATTATGAACCCTATATATCTGTTAGGGAAGAGCTAAATGTTACACCTCCTCACCTACTCTATTAATGATCTGGAAGGGTCTGATTAATCTCAGAGATAGCTTGCCACGCCAGCAAAACCTCGATAATACTCATCGGGGCGAGACCCATAGGAATACATGGACTCATTACTCGAACTACAACAGTCTCTGTCGTCTCTCACCGTACGACTTCTGCCCACTTGGTGTTGTCTTCATCCGCTCCTGGATAATCTGTACCTTCTCTATGGTAGCTCGTACAAACATTGGGCCCATAAGTGTAAACACCCATGGGTATTTCCAGCATAGTGGAGACTTTCATGGTCACCCATACATGGCCTCAAATGGACCAATGCCAATGGTTTAGTGAAAAATTTTGTTGTATGTGAACTCCTCTAGTGACAGGTGGTCCTACAAATAGCGGCCAAAATCAATGACACAATCACAAATCACATCCTCAAGTCTCTGAATTCTATGATTTTTCTAAACATTTGTCTAAGTATGAAAGTCGGTGCTCAAGCGTAGTTGAGTTATGAACGACTCCTATAATATCATCCACAGGCGCGAAGTAAAATGTGAATCGTGATCAATGATGATTGTCATGGGAACCCCTTGAGGATGTACAAACTTTTGTATGTAGACAAGCCTGATTCGCTATACCGATCCATTCTCTCATATGGATAGAATGTTGGCCAACTTGGTGAGTCATTCAATGAACACTCAGATGGAATCATGACCCATGGATGTACATGGTATCCCCGCCATGAAGTCCATTTATATGACACCCCACTTCAACTCTCGTAACTCAAGTGGGTGAGTTAAGCCTACTAGTACCTGATGCCCAACCTTCATTTTCTGATAATTGAGGCATTGAGATAAAAACTATGCCACTTCATTCATCATTCATGGCCACCCGTACAGACGCCGGAGATCCGGGTACATCTATTCCACACCAAGATATACCACCAAAAGGGTTGTGTGGAAATCCCTCAACACATCCTCTCGAAGCATCACTGGTACAATGGTTGGTACATTGTAGAGAAAGACATGTTTCCCACCTTAAAATAATCTTTTAGGAGCCCGTATTGAGAATAACTGAGAAATTAGAGCCATGCATTCAATGTCCACATGTTGTGCCTACCTGAATCACTGATGTAGTGAAGGAGTAACTATCATATACATGATATATGTTCCTCTATATCTTTCCCCAAGAATATCTTCAACACAGCTACCAGCTCAGTCGCTTCACTCCGCAGCAGTGGACCAGAACTCATGTTGAGTGCATCTGCTACTACGTTCCCCTTCCCAAGAGTGTAGACTATCTTGATTTCATAGTCCAAGAGGGAATCCATAAATTTCTACTATCTCATGTTCAGGTCCATTTTTGAAATGATACACCTGAGACTCTTGTGATCAAAGTAAACAGTTAATTGTTCACCCATTAAGTAATGTCACCAAATCTACACTGCAAAGACCGCTGCTTCTATCTCTATGCTAGGGGTAGCATATGATTTATCATTCTGTATCTACTGCCAGGATTCATAGGGGTTCACTACTCGCTTTTGCATCGGGACAGATCCTAGTCTAGTCCCAGATGCATCACAATAGACTACATACCCAACACCCTCTTCTGGTATCCTCAAGATTGGTGGACTCGTCAATCTATGCATTATTTCCTGAAAACTAAGTTGTCATTTCTCAGACCACATGAATTGTTTCCCCTTCTTCCTAAAAGATGAAAAGGGTTATGCTACACTAGAGAAGTTAGGTATGAACCTACTGTAGTATCCATCTAATCCCGAGAATCTTCACACCTCAGTCACAATCTTTGGTTGATCACAAGGAAGTAGGGCATCTATCTTCGCTAGATCCACTACAACTCTAGTGTCATATATAACATGACCCGGGATGTGGTCTTCTCATATCCATAACTAGCACTTTGATAGCTTACAATTATTCTGCTGCTCTTGTAGTGTATCCAGAACTATATGCAGGTTCATGGAGTGATCCTCCCCTGGAGCCAAGTGTATCATGATGTTGTCAATGAAGACCACTACAAACTGAACGAGGTATGGCTGGAATATCATGTTCATGAGAAACATTAACATTGTTGGAGCATTGGTCATGCTAAAGGGCATCACCCAGAACCCAAAATTGTTATATCAGCATCTAAATCCTAACTTCTTGAATGTCCTTTTCCCATTCCATGAGCTGGTAATAGCCTAAACTGAGGTCTATCTTTGAGAATCATCGAGCTCCCATAAGCTGTTCAAAGAGGTTATCAATCATCAAAAGTGGTTACCTAATCTTTATAGTCACCTAGTATCGGTATAGATACTCCACACAAAGCCTTAGACTCCCATAAACCTTATTGTCGAACAAAATTGGGGTTTCCCAAGGAGAAACACTATGTCTTATGAATCCTTTCCTCTAAAATTTCTCTAGTTGTACCCTCAACCCGTGAAGCTCTACGGGAGCCATCTGATATGCTGTAATAGATATCAATTTCTTCCCTGGGTATTGGACTATGTATAATTCAATCTATATGCGAGAAGTTAGTCCCATAACATCATTATGAAATAAATCAGAATATTGGCCCACCACTATAGGATTACTCAGACTCCTCACCTCAAATTCTCTAAGGGTAAGGCTAGATAACTTATTAAGGATCAACTGCACCCTCATCCAAGAAAGTCCATCCAATGCTATAATGGATCCTCTCTTTCCAGTTGTTGTAAAAATGATCCTATCCTTGCATAAACAACTCACTTTTCAAAAAAATAGTTGATCTGATTATGGACTATAGACAGCTAGTCTATACCCAAGATTATGACTTAAGGCCTAAATGCTTCTACTAATAGATCCCAGCTGAATCTCTCATCTCCTAGAGTGATATCACACTACCTGCAGTAGTGTGTAATCATCAAATCCTATCACGGACGAGTCTCTAATAATAAGGATCGATCAAAAACCTCCATCATATTCTTTGAGCACCGAATGAGTTTCATGGAAATGAAAGACTGACTGGTACCTATATCTATAAGTATTGCCGATGGGGTGGAATAGAAACATATCTTAACTCTAATCATCTCTGGAGTGTTGTGGTTGTAGGCATCCACCTCCTGAAGGTGCATTCACCCCTGTCTACCTGCCCCCTCTGGTTGGGTTGGACCACCTAGGTGTGGTGGTGGAAGAGCCTAAAATCGTCATCCACCATCTTTCACATGACCTACTCCTCAACCACATATGTCTCCCAATAGAACTCATAACTCGAATCTCTACCTCTACCTCAGCGGTCCCTCAACCAATCTCGGATTGTCCGTACAGCTGGTTGGGCATTCATGAGCTGTGTAGCCTTGCTCACCACACGTGAAGCATAATTTTCATTCCAGTTGACCCACATTTCCCTGTGAGCTCCGCACCTCCAAACATGAATCCTAGTGTCATCCATCGGAAAGTATTGGGAAACATGGACCTCTACATCATATGCATATTGCCTTCTGCATATGACTCGGCTACCTATCACCTAGTGGTGGCTCTCCCTATTGGTTCCTGCTCTGATAATAAGATCTCCATCTACAATTCTCACTCCATCCATCCTTAGAATATTCAGAGATATCATCATTACTCTAATCTCCCACTGTAGAACCTTCTAAAAGGTTCGAGCCCTGAATAAATTTCCTAGTACAATGTTTGTGGAGTAGAGTGAGAGGTTAGGAAACCACACTGAGTATTGGGCCACTGATAGGCATCCTTGTTGTATGTGTAGCAGCTCCTAGATTTGCACTGAGCATTAAGCAGCATGTATGAGCATTGCCCTGAATAGAGTCTCGATGTCCAACTAGGAATGTGTCACCACTTAATGAGACTAGAGGATTAGAATCCACCATCTGCCTTCCATTCCCGGAAAATGACAAGATACTAGGATCACCATCTGCTCTACTGGTGTCCCAACTATGCAGAAAACTCTGGCCGCTGCCACCAGCCAGTCTGCAGATTCCTGGGGATCTGCCTCACCACAAAATCTCAGAGGCCTCTGTCTATTGAACTTGTGAAATTCAATCAGTCAGTGTGCACTATCCACCAATGGGGCTAGTGAAAACAACGTTCCAATGGGTAGTGGTGTTGCTGGTGCACCACCCGGAGGTCATATCCCAGCAAGAGGGCCCTGCTCCAAAGCCTCATCACTCATTGGGCCGTCAACGTGAACATTATATGGAAACCGGAATATCTGTCTACATAGAGGCATCCTGAATAGAAATAGGTGTGCACTGTTCAGTAGTTTACACTAGGCGAGCAGACTCAAATGAGATCAAAGTTAAAAAACTTCCAAAACACGCACAATTAGTGTTTTTGTGATCCGAGTTGGAAATCATGATTCAGGGTCCCTTTGTATGGATATGTTGGCCGCCACACCAACATTGATCTCCCTGAAAGGAAAACCACACACAAAACACTTAACATTATTTCTCCATTGGAATGATATAAGTCATAGTTCTTCGGTATAATTGGCTCCTCTGATACCACTTTGTCAAAACCCATCCCACAAGGACCGTGCCATGACTACCCCAAGCCCAGCATCAATAGGCCAGGGGTCGGAGACTTTCTCCAGAAAGTTGTATCCCTAAAACGAGAAGGAATTTTCATTATGACTATACAAACACATAGTCAAAGAACAGTACACGATGCAACATCATTGTTAAACTGTAGTACTAAAAGTGTGTACTAAGAGTAATGTGTTCAGAACACAAGACCAAATGAATGACACAACTATAATAGAAAACGGTAAAGTGATACTACATTCGTCTATCTAGTATCCATCTTGAATTGTAGGTATAGCTCGTCTCCACACCTCCCCATGTCAACTGTCACCATTTCCAACCATCAGGACCTTTCTCCCTGATTCAGAGTAATGTTTTACCTCCATCTGCACAAAAAAAAACAATGAGCGGGCGATGTCGTTGCATGGGTGAGTATAACAATACTTAGTAGGGTCCCTGAGACCCCTAAAGGTCTCTCAGAATTTCTCAAAGGAAAACCAAAAATAATGATCTCAATTAGGAAGGAAAAAAAAGACTCTGCACAAACCAAGTATACAACTCAACGTTCAGGAATAATGATGATTTGAATTATCCTATATCATTTTATTTCGTAAGGAAACCTCCAAAACATAACCATGGAGGAGTTGTTCCAATTTCGATCCACACATGGTTGTATATCATTAATCCGTGACATACTTCTCTAAGGATAGTCCATGTCGGGTTGCGCACTAAATATCCACACAAGGTCACTAGAATGCTGATCCATACCGGGTCACTATGACACTGATTCACAAAGGGTCGCTAGATAATGATCCACACAGGGTTGGTATAATTTCGATTCACACAGGGTCGCAATGATGTTGATCCACATAGGGTTTATAGATTCTTATCAACACAGAATCACTATTATGATAATCCACTCAGGGTTGCTATGATTTGTTTCCACCCTAGGTCATTGGATGATGATCCACATATGGTCGCTACTCAGATGAAAGCCAGCTTCATGATTCAACGCACTTGGTGCACTTGAGATCCATAGTATTTTCTCCTCTAGTTATCATTCTTGTATCAACTTCTATGATGTTCCACAAAGGATTAAAACAGGGGACAGTCATGTCGTATGTGTTCCAATGCAATCTACTACACTTCAATTGGACATCCGGTCTGTGAGTTATTGGGATTTTAGTACTGAGGGCCTGGTTCGATTCGGGTACAATCCAATCCAATCATAATTGAAAATTAACCAAAAATAAGGTGGAGAATATCAAAAGGTTCATCTCTCTCAAAGGATACCAATGCTAAAATAATTTCATCCAATGAACGTATGGTTCGGAAGATATGGCTCTTTTAAGCGAGATGGGGACAAAATGGGTTTTCGTTCAGTCTGACCCAGTCGGACTGACCTGGCCTGGGATGACCCAACCCAGTGTGGGTCGCCCGACTCGGGCCATGTCTGACCCAGCCCGGCTCATGCTAGAATGGGCTAGCTTGGTTGGGAAGGGTCGTGGTGGGCTCAGCTTGCTAGGCCACAGACCAGCTAGGCTAATCTGTTGGGCACAGCCTGCCGGGCGACGTGGCCCGGTGCACTGGCACAACTCACAACCGAGTGGCCGCCTTTCTCCACAAATAGCTCAAAGAGTCATTCAGATCTTCAATCAGTGGCACCATATGACACCACCACATTGTCCATCGGATTCTTGGGGCATCGGTCAGTCGTTGGGGTCACGCTGGAGGATCTTCCACAGGCCACTAGCTGTGATCTGGTGGTCCGTTTTCCGCTCCACTCATCCCTACGAGCCTCCTGACAAGACAACATCGCTTCACAACTCCGAAATTCTATGTAAGACTGAGTTAGAAATTTTTCCATCGATGAGAGATACATGAACGATGCAGCAGAGGGATTGGTCCTTTTATGTTTGGACTACGCCCTCTACTTTAGGATCACAACAACCAGGTAACAATTTATTCATCTTCAACTAATGAATTAAACCATAACAAATCCCCTACCACATGATTAGTTGGAGACATCTTGGAAGAGGAAGAAGATACCTCGTTGGATGAATCCTTTGGTATTCTTCTTTCTAGGTTCAACCCCTTCGTCATTTCTTTCAAAACTCTTGTTCCTCATTGGTGGAAGATGTTGAAACACTTAGTCAGAGGTTCCTCTATTCCATACATAAAGCCCACACCTGAGCGTCAATTAAATAGACGGAAGAATCAACTGAGATTCATCTCATTAATGCAGTTCATTTATGAACTGCATTTAATGTTTCATTATCATGATTACCAACACCAAGAGTCAAGCCATTAAATGGCTTCACAACTCAGTGTTCCCTCCACACTGCACAACCATTGTAGAGAATCTTAAATAACATTTTCATGTTATTTTATTATTATTTTTAAAGTCCAAAAAACTTATTTTCTCCCAACCCACTGTGTTTGAAAGGAAGACTTTCTTAAGTGAATCCTTACACAATGAATTCAACAATATCCTCATATTTTAATTCTGTGCACTGATTCAAAAGTTATAAAATGTCTCCCATACGTTTACAGAACATACCAAATTTTTGTTAAAAATTCCATTATGGGATCACCTAGACTTGGAATCAAGTTCTGTCAATTTTTTCAGACTCATATTAATACGAAATAACTTTTTAAATAAGTTAATATGAAATTTTCCAGGACTGTATACATATTATTAATTTATTTAAATTATTTTTATTAATATATTGATTAATTGTTTTATAATTTTTCACAAATCATGTAATTATTTTTACAATTTGTTTTTTTGGCTTACATACTTTTTTTTAAATTTTCACTATGTTTTCTTCTTCATTTTAATATATATTCATTTTTTATTTTTTTAAAATTAATATATATAATTAATAAAAATTGATAAAATAATTTATATTTTTAGAGTTTATTGATTTTTAAATATTCAATGTCAATCATTTTTGATAATAATGCATTTAGAATTATATATTCATTAATATGGTTAATTATTTTTAATTTTTTTGGAATTTATTAATTTTTAATATATATAATTTTAATATTTATTTATTTTATTTTAAATATATTTATCATCTCTAAGATGATATTTTTCTCATAAAACCTATAAATCTCAATTCTATAATATTTGTGCTATTAAATATAGATTTTATGTAATATAATTTTTTTAATAATAATGATATGTTTTATCAACACAAAATTTTGCACTGATAAAACCTATGTCTTTTAGCGGTTATTAATTTCTCACTGATAAAACTCATATTTATCAACACTTTTTGGAAAAAACTGATAAACCCTTATTGTTCATATAAATTCAACACTAACAGAATATGTTTCTTTTCCCCGTTCATACTCTCTCGTGGATTTCATCCTTTTTTGCCACTCCCCCTAGAACTTCTTGGACCAATAAAACTTATAAAAACTTATGGTATGTGAGTTAATCTCTTGCAATAGCATATACTTGTTTTTTATTATGCATCACAAAAAAAAAGTATTAGTGAGATGTTAAGGCTTATGAAATACCTTTACCCGTTATTCATACATGGTTTATAGAGGTAGTTTCTTATATCACCATTTTGAAACCTGATTTACTCTTCCACAAGTATTGTTCAATGTTCTCATAAGAAAATCAGGTTCAATCACTTGTGTAGTATAATAAGTACCAATAAATAACAACGTACTCTGCGAAACTATATCAAAAATTCATAATAAAATATATTCAACTACAATTATGAGTTTATAATTAATTAAAATTTTTAGAAATGGAAAATTACAATATATGATTCAATAATTAATTATTTAAATAAAAATATCATTATAATATTGTTAATATTCTGATGAAACATCAATAAACAATCATGAGTATCATTCAAGATCATCATCAATGGTACTCTCTCTTAATGCTTCACCCATACCAAGGGGTTCAAATAGGGGGTGACCACATTCTCATTTCCTTGTGTCTTTATGGCTGGTTGTTTTCCTAATTTTTTTATTTGGCAGATAAAGAAAATATATTTCATGGTGTAAGGTTTCCCAAATCCTTGATTCCAATGGTAGATTTATTTTACTCAAGGGACACACTTTATGAATGCATATCTATATCCCAGGTTAGCCAAATATATAAGAAAGTGATTAAGTAATCCAAATCACATATTTCTATTAGCTCGTGTGAGGCTGCTTGTAGAAAAAAAATATCTTTTGAAATGCTCGGTTATTCAAGTTATTGATAAACAAAACAAATTTATTTGGATCCTTGTGATATTTGGACAAAAAATTAGAGTGGGTTTTTCGAGAATCTTGGGCACGTTAGAAAATATTTTTGGGATTGATTTTAAAGAGGGTCTCTAAATAATGAAAGGAAGCACTACTAAAGAATGTATCTTAATTGATTAAAATTTATAATATGAATTTATTTATGCTACCTGAATTTTTGAAAGTCCAAATTCACAATCACATTGACATGTTCTGGTGGGGTTTGAATTGTGGAACAAAGGTCATTGGTGGGATTGGGATATTCATTGATTCCCTAAAACCATTGGTGGTATGGGATATAAATACATGCACTTGATCAAAGATTGATCTTTTAGAAAAGATTGAATTTTAGGTGATTTGTAAACTGGGTTCCCTATGCACTCAGATCATTGGATCCAAATATTAGCCTAATATGATCTTTTGCGATGTAGCATTTATCCCTCGCCCAGTCTTTTTTGAAGATGCCTTGAGGGATCATGTGTTCTTATTCAAAAGATACTAATTTGATTGACCGTATATAGAGATAAATTGATGATCAGGAGGGTCACATGCCTTGTTTATAAATCATGGATGATGGCCACATCCCTCACAGTTTTTAATTTGGGGGATGCCACTATTTTAACATATTTCAAGGATGCAAATAATAGACGGGGTTTTGATAAATTGGATGTATGGTTCCACGAAAGGGATCAAAGGTTTTTTGTAATTATTCATTACTAAGATGATATAGTTCAAGAAAACTATGTTCAAATAATGATTATTCGTCATTCTATTTGTGGAATTATAGGTATATGTTGGCCCGTAGAAAAAAAAGGAAATGATGATTTTTGTAAATTCCTATAGTCACTAGTATTCCAACCCAGTTTCTTAACATTCATATTGAAAGAGTGTATGAGAATACTACGTTTTAAGTATCTCTTAATGTAATGACATATTAAAGAGTGTAAATTGATATCATTATTAATTATAGAAACAGAAACCCTTATACATCCAATGATCTACCATTATGGGATCAAGATCATCTAACATGCATAAACCCATAATGAAGATAATAATGGTGACATGTAAATGGTTTTGTGTCACAATTCTAATATTTCACTTCTTTCATCCCCAAATATATAGTATTATTCCTCTATACCATATCATAGTTTCTATGGAAAAAATGATATGTCTTAGTTTTTAGATTCATTTAACAACCAAACTCCTTTTGGATCAAGTAGGCTATGTCATAGATGGTGATTTTGAAGTGTACTGAGATTCATTGTGGAAACCCCTTCCCGTATTATCACTTATATAAGTGGATCCCCCTCCCCACCATCCATTGTGATTAAGATTAATGTCGGTGAAAAAATCCTTGGAAATTGTTCGATTCGATTGGGTCTTGTGGTATGTGATAAACTAGGTTTCATTATCCCTACATGAATGATTTCTATCAATTCTTTTTGGGGTCCACAAAGTGGTTGAATCCTATTCATTATTCACTTGATTCATGTTCCCACATGGGAGGGGATTGAAAAAATCATCATTGAATCAAGCTCTAATTTCATTATTAATGGTATTAATGCATCATCGTGTGGTTTACATACCATTGGAATATTGGTTTTGAAGGATAAATCCATTTCCACCAATACTAGAAATTAGACCTATACAAATGGTTTTTGAGAAATTGTTGGTATAAGAATAATAAGATGATCTTATACAAAGGGTTTGACCCAATCCATAGTTATTAAAACCATCATATGACCCTATACCATTCTTTTTGAAAATTCATTTAGTATAGGTCGTATACATACCAATGGTTTTATACAAAAAGTTTCCATGTATTCAATAAAATGAAATTACATAAAAAGTGTACCCAAAACTGTTTTTATATGAGATATCTATACCAATGTTTGGAATAAAAATGCCTTTTTGTCTTATATTTATGTAACCTATACTAATGGTTTTTCCAAAATCATTCATAATGGTACCAAAATTCAAAATACATATATCAACGATTCTGAAAACATTTGGTATAGGTCAATAACAATTTTTTTCCAAACTATTTTTAAATGTTTTCATATTTTAAATGATTTATATTATCAAATAACATTGAGTACAAAAATGAAAAAAATATAAATATAAAAATACAGATTTATCATATTTTTTTTGAAATATATTTTTTATAGTGGTGATATGTTGGAAATATAATGTCTATGATTTCACATTATAATTTAAATTTTAGTCAAATACATTTTTCACTCACTAAAAACATATCACACACGTTCATATTTTTGATAATATTTTTGAAAATTATCCTTTAGTAATTGTTAATGTTATTTGAATCAATTTCAAGTCAATCTATAGCATAGTGTGACCAGTTTGAATCGAAGGCCTGGAAACACAAATCAAAGGACATCTTTCCCGTATTTTATAGTTTAAAATCCATGATAACAAAAAAATTTATATGTTCAATGTTTAATGATACTATGATGTTAAAATGTAATATCTCACCTACCAATGAAAATCCATCAACCACCAACTAAAGGTAGCACTATTCATGATCAAATAATAAACCTTCACATGAAAATGAGTAGACTTATTTTATGTTTAACAATTTTATTTTTTAAAAAAAGATGAATATTTTGTTAGATTACTAATTATTTTTAATTCATTTACTTATAATATGAAATTTGACAGATGTAAAAAGATTTTTATAAGGTGAAAATTTCATATAATAAAAAAAAGATGATTGTTTTAATTAAATCACACTACCATTCCAAGAAACCGATTTTCATCATTATGTGAATACATTTTTTATATATAAATTTTTATCAATGAAAATCATGTCACTCATTTACAAGGAAGTTCTCCATCACTGATCAAACGTAATCTAATTAATCTGGGAATATGTAGCCATGTGAAGTTCCAATCCAACATTGCGTTCTATGTTTTGAAAATAAATTTCTCATTGTTACGGAATATGAGGCATCCAAATTCATAATAGTTTCTAAAACATAAAAACATGATTATCTAAATTCATACCTCACTCAAATATCAAGTAGAACCATTTTTTATCAAATGGTTATAATATCATTAAATCCGTCATCAATAAATGAAATTTAATCAAAAACATTTCCTTCTATCAAAAATTCCCCCCCATTGTGAGGAACATACAAATTCTTTATATAGAGTCGAGTTGTAGGGATTTGGTTCAAATAAACCATGAACCAATTCACCATAGTTGCGCGTGATAGAATCATTTCATGAATCATGATATCTATTTTCTTGTAAATAATGCCAAGAATAATCAAGGATGTTATCTTCATAATTTATGAAAATAAGTGAGATTTGAAGCATATTGGAGACGAATAATGGGAATATCAGAATCCCCAACATACTTTTTAATGAAATCAAACATATATCCCCCCAAAGTGTTCCTTCCTCCAAAATTACAAGGGAGTTGTTAATCTACTCAATGTTCCATTTATCCCTACTTATTCCATGTATTAAATTAAAAAAATCACATTTTCTAACCTTTTCAGGGTGAAGAACCACAATCCTTTTAATATTTTGTTTTTTTGAACACACACTATAGGAATTTTCTACACAATCTAAAAATATCATGTTCAGTACGAAATTCCTTCTTGCTTTAATGATAAAAAATAGAGTTTAAATAAAATAATGTTTTAGATTATTATTATGTAGGTTTCCAATAATAGAAATAGAAAACATGAAGACATTATAATAAAAGAACCCCACGTTGAATGTTATCCAGTTCTAGATCACATTATTTTAAGACTAAAACAAAATGTACTAATGTGTTATTGGGGGTAATAAACTGTATTGATACATATATGAATTCATTTTTCTAGTCAATATTCCATGAGATAAATGATGGGTATTAAATTAAAAATTATAATATATCATATTCATCAAACATATCTTCATTTCCATTTCTAAATAAAATTATCAAATTTATATTTTCATATACTATCATGGGTATATTTCCTATAATTATATTCATAGATATTTGAACTCAAACTCACTTAATGAATGACAGGAAGCTCCAAATAAACATTTGTAGAAATACCATCGAAGCGGTTGGAATTTTTAATGAAATTTTAATTCTACTATCTACAAAAAAGTTAATCATATATATAATTAAGAATACCATTAAATTTCATTCTTTATAATGAGGATTTTAATATATTAGTAACATGTTTAAAAATATTATTCATATATATCACTATTTTATGAAATTCAAGTTGGTCAGTATAATTATCCAAAATCAACCTATGTACATTAGTAGGATTATTGAAAATCAATTGATAAATCTTTTACAAGAATAGAATGAGTTATTCGGCATAAAATAATGATTTAGTCTTATCACTGGCATTTTTAAACTCTAGATAACAAGATATTTTGATTCATAAAAGAACTGAAATGTTTGGAAGTTAAAAGTGTGGGAATTATTTGTCTCAACATCTATGATAGGAATTAATCAGTTTTAGTTATGTAATTCCAACCAAATATACCATTGCTTCAGATGTTATCAAATAAACTTATTTCCATTTCTATATACTTAATAAAATTTTACTTGTTGATGATGGAAAATTTTGAATTCAATTTTGTGGAAAGTCATAAATATAGACCATTTTGTGATGATCCTCATTGGAGGAACACTTCAAATTGAAAATAAAACTATATTTACCACTCCTACTTTATAATATTATATTAACATTTATTTGATGATTTTTGGGAAGCATATATGTCTATATGTTTTATTTTCATTACATTCCAAATTTATCAACCCTATAAGCTATTTAGGGGTTTATACTGATGGATTCAAATTAGAGATTAGAATAATATAACCTCATATAAGAATTGTTCATGCTTATGTGTCATTGTATATTTTTATTAGATGGCGTGTGTAATGGTCCACAACCATTTAGAATTTTATTAATGTCATTCATGACTAATGCATTGTAATGTATTTAATAAACCATGATGATAGAATTTATGGAGAATATGGCTACATTGGCTGTGTCCTGAGCGATGAGTTATTAATTAATATTTTGAGGAACGTTCTTATTATAAGTTACCATTTCATAAGGTTTGAATTAAATAATTTAAAAAAATATCATGCAAAATATCCTCTATGTGTTTTGGGCCTAAGTATTTCAATATTTGAGGGAATTGTTTTTGTCATGATTTTTTTGTCTTGTATAATTTTACAAATGGCTCATCGAACCCGATAAAACCATTACTGTTATTCACCCACCAGAAGCATCTGATGCATCTAAAACATTCATAAAACCCATTAGCACCAAACAACATCATACAAAGACTATGAGATGCTCTGATCCCCATAATTTCCTACATAAATGTCTAAAAACAAAAAAATGGTTAGAATATTGTGCCTTGGTCAGGATTTGATACATCATCCATATCCGAGAACTGATGTTGTATCATCCACCACTCCCAATCCTTTTCTGGGGAAATAAACAATGTCATCACATATATTATAAATCCCATCCATATCATAGGAATCATCACACCCTCCCACCTCCCCAATATCATATATTATATTTAAATCACAAAATTAATTTCAATTAGAAATTTGGTTTTGTGTTTGAATTTTAAATTCGTTTATTATTGGGTGATTTGTGAGGTTTCCCTCATAACCAATATAAATTGTATTTATGAAAATAGTAAAAAATATATTTATGATATTTTCTGTAATTTATATATAATATATGAGGTTCACGATATTATATTTATTTATGAATAAAATAAATATCATATTCTAACATCAATATTATATAAATTATATTTAAAAATAGTATTTGTAAAAAAATGCATCACATATTAAATTTAATTGATCTAAAATATTCATAAATTAATATAATTTAAGACTATTTATATATTATTACACAACTATATCAATTATGATTTAGAATAAGAATTTTTATAATATTAACATATATTATTTTATAAACTAATTATAAGTATTGAATTTGGTTAAAATTAATTATATATAATGTATAAATAACAATGATTTCACATTTTATGTTTATATTAAAATCATTTAAAATGTATATTTAAATAAAAAATGATACATTTTTACCATAATGAAGAACATAATACATTAAATATTTATATTTTTAATAAATAGTATAGTTGATTTAATAAATATAATTGATGTAAAATAATTTATCATTTAAATAAAAATTAAATATTATCACTAAACTGAGAAACATAACTGATTTATAATGTATTTATTTTATATCTAAAAAACATAATTGATATTGTAAATTTTGCCTAATTTGTAATGTATTATATTTATTAGGAAAAATATAAAAGTCAATTCATGTTTTGTGTACCACACAGTGACAAGCTATTCATGTGGGTTTTTATTGTTCTATGTATACAATATATATGTATTTATAATGTAATTAAAAACTAGAAAGACCTGAATCTGCAACCTATGTTCAATGCTTAGATAACCTATGTATTTTTTATATATAAATATTACTAAAAATACACAAAATATTTATTACAAATCATGAACATTTACCTTCTAGGATCTAAAAAAATTATAGAAAAATAACCCCTATTCATATACACTGAAATGGATATTTATATATGTACATATATACATATACATATATATTAATATTAAATTTATTAATTAAATCAATTTGTTGAAATGAAATGATCAGTTATGTGTTTTTTAATCTATTGAGGGATTTGAGACTACGTGAAATTGAGCAAAACAAAATGGGGGATTTTTGGGAGATTAGTGTCAGATGTTTTGATCTGAAAAGTTAGGGTTTAAATAAAACAAAGATTTAATGTTTTTATATGTCATGTTGAAATAATTAGATTCTTATGGAAACAATTTATCAAATTAAAAATATGTTTAAACAAAATTAATAATAAATAGTTGAGTTGTTAGACAACACATGAGAAGGGAAGGAGGAATTCAGGATTGACTGTGGACATTTCGCTCATAGATTATCATGATTTCCCATTGAATACAACTTCAAATTTTTTAATACACTTATGCTTTACATTTTTACTAATTTATGTAGTATTCATTAAAATATTTCTTCTTTTAATCTAAATCATTACTCTATTCCTATTACATCTCCTTAATTTCTTAACTTATATTTTTTTGGGCCAATACA
Source organism: Viscum album (assembly GCA_963277665.1). Classification (NCBI taxonomy): domain Eukaryota; kingdom Viridiplantae; phylum Streptophyta; class Magnoliopsida; order Santalales; family Viscaceae; genus Viscum; species Viscum album. The sequence goes on from OY728152.1 coordinate 697,162,267, forward strand.
AGATTTTGTTTTTGTTATATTATTATAAATCTATATTTCTTTTGGTATATCAAAACTTATCAATTTTTTTAAATCATGCTTCTTTTTATACATATAATTGTTTGAACAATATTTAAAAAAAAATATAAATTCATATTTTTATATTTTGAAGTTTTCTGTTATTAAATATAAATAAATATATAAATAAAATTATTTTTTTAAATACAAATAATTCAAATTACAGTTTTATTTAAAAAAAAAATTTGATGTGTGTTTTTTATAATATAAAAAAGTATTTATATTTATTATTTTTAATTTTTTTAGAAAACATAATACATATAATATATTTAAAAATTATATAATCATAATAATAAATAAAATTATTGATAAACATGTTTTACTATTAATTATATTATAATAAAAATTATATTTTATAAAAATTATTTAATAAATATAGTTATTTTAGAAAATTCTTCTAAAATAGGGGAGAACCATATTTTACATTAGAATATTTATTCGAAAACACTTAATTTTAGGTATAATTAATTATCACTATTATAATTAACTAAAATTAAAATTATTAAAATCAATAATTTCATTTATTATTTATTATCAAAGCCATCAGAAAAATATTATCAGAATGTTTTACTTATATGTTACTCCATTTAATAAAATATTTTTACTATAAAAAACATTTTCTAATTTTTGTGTTGTTAAATTATTACACCCTAAAAATAATTTTGTCCTCGTAATATGTTCTGCCCCAGAGGGAATATTTTTTAACACAGGAGTCCTAAATGAAATTATTAATTTTGATCTAATTCTCTAAAATTAAGTAGGTAATTTCACTAATACCGTGTATAATGACACGAACCCACAACTTGATTTCATCACTTATAAATTATGTGTATAATCTTTTTATAAAAATATAACTAAAAATACACACATCATTTATTACATACAATGAACAAATAGTAGTATAAGTTCTGGAAATAATTATTAAAACAATAAAAACCCTTTTAATATACACTGAAAATAGAAAGATATATATATATGTATGTATATGTGTGTATACCAACACACACACACTCACTCACATAGACACAAACACACACACACAATCATTAATATATATATATATATATATCTTTTTAAAACAATTAATTAGTTGCAATGATGTTACCCCTTAACTATTTTTTTGTCAGTTGATGGATTTGGGGCTATTGGAAATTGGCAGAACAAAAAGAGGGAACTTTGGGAAACTACTGTTGGATTTTTTGATCTAAAAAGTGATGGAATAAATATTAAGTGTTATATATTCTTAAATTTAAAGTTTCAATAATCAAATACAATTTGGGAAAATAAATTTGATCAATGTAAAAAAATAATTATTGCAAAATTATAAAAAAAAATTCTAACGCCCCTATCCCGGGTGCCACTCAATGAGTTCCCTGAACTCGGTTCGCCACGTGACCTCAACCGCATTTCCCCAAATGCCAGAGGCTGCCGACTAGCAGCGAGGGCCCAGGTCTAATAGTGGGGAAACTATTCCATTATTTGTCAATGTGTAGCACAACGAAGTATGAAATAAAACATACCACAGTAGAAGAAAATAACCATACATAATTGGAATAAACAACTGCAGTAGATATAACCAAACAATATATAAATGTCGATGCAACATGCCAGAAGTTCTAAGAAGACAGCTAGAACATGTTATGCAATGATACATTATAATAAATATACAGAAAAGAAACACGGAAATAAACCGCAGGTAGCATAACGATCCTGAGCTCGGTCCAATGCTCCCCTACTCCTTAGCAACAAGCATGTACCTGTATAAGGACTCTTGACCTTATCTACACCTACAGAAACGTAATCTGTTTGGGCCGAAAAGCATGCCCCAAACATGGTGTTAGAAATAATTCCTAGTAGGCACCCACTAAGGGCGCGTTCCCAAATGTGTGTAAACATGCAACAAAAGTGTTGAAATGTAAAATTAAATAGACTATGAATTACTCAATAGTGTCTAACTCAATATTTAAATTGCCATTTAATTATTCATTGAATCATTTAATGTAGTAACATTTTGTGCTCAACAACAACAAGCCCTCAGGAAAACCAGTATCTTTCCCTCAGGATAATATAGTGAACCATGCCCTCAGGCTTGCCCTCAGGCTATACATAATCCAACCAGTAGGAATTTCCCTCAGGCATAACAGAAATTACCCTCAGTTATAGGAAGTGTCCCCCTCAGGCACAGACATCAATCCCTCAGGCACGAAAGGATTCCCTCAGGTGAAATAGAACGTCGCCCTTAGGCTAATACAGTCACGCCCTCAGGATATAGTAAAACACTACCCTCAGGCGTAAGTAACCAGGCCTTTCCCAACATATAAACATGCAATTTAAATTCAATTCCTCTCATGGAAAAAGTAATGCATAATTGAAACATGGCATACCCTCAGGTATCCAGGCCATACGGCTAAACAGAGGAACTGGGGTGGTCGTGGATCCAAGCAATGATCCCAAACATAATTTTAATAACACATTTAATTACCTATACATTTATAGGTATTTAAAATATCCACGACCTCAGCCGTACGACACCCCAAATATGGGTTTGTAGCCCAAAATGCACAAAACGCAAAACAGTTGGAAATGAACACCAATCCACCTACCTTTAACACCAATGGGCGGTATACACGATCGTCGATCCCAGAAATGCCCAAATACGACATAGATCTGGGTTAAAATAAAACCCATTGAAACGTAAATAACTTTCTGTCGGTAAAGAATTAGTAATAACATCTTAAGGAGAAGATAGGTCTTACCTACGTTGTTCCAATGAGATCGTGCAAGGAGGAATTGGGTTCAAGATGTGTGATCAGTGGATCTCCCAAGGTTCGGTCGACCACTCCTGCTACTTGCCCTAGTTTTAAGCCTTACCTTTGTATAGGGGAGGGTACTGCCAATTTTTAGAAGAAAAAAAAACAATGTACACGGTGTGTACTCCCAAGTACATGGTGTGTACTTCCCATTTTTATAAACTGTTCACCTAGCGTCTTCCCGCCAGTGAGGCACTGTTCACCTGATGACATGACTACATGGAATGTCTGCATGAGCACACAGCGTGTTCTTTCCCACAGCTGGTCACTGCCTCACTATTCACCTGCTGACTGACTACACGGAGGGTAAAGTACCACTACACGACGTGTAGTCAGATCCTACACCCCTCATCTCCGGCATGGCCAAACGCCCCGTGTACTCATCCCACATGGAAAAAAGTTCATAGCGTGTGGAAAAAGAACATGGTGTGTACATCCAAAATTTAGGATTTTTCACGTTTTCCTCATTTTATCAAAATTACATAAGGAAAATAGAATAGAAGAAACATGTACCTCAAGGATAAGAACCAGGTTCTTAAAAAATTCTCCCCTTGTTGCAAGTCATCCCCAAATTTCCCTTCTATGAGAGGAGAAGATATAGCCATGAATAACTCTAGCCACTGAGCATGTACATCGGGCTCCTGCTCCTAGTTTTCGTCCTGCACTCAGCCATGCTACCATAGCACCCATAAGAGATGAACTTACTGGCCTCGGAGAACCTTCATGCTCCTGTCAACGATACGAATCGGATGCCCCTCAAGGGATGCATCCACCTGGAGCTCAACCTCATCAGGATGAATGATGTTTGACGGGACTGAATGATATCAACACAACTGAGACACATGAAAGACGTCGTGCATGGCTTGGTACTGCTGCAGTAACCACAACTGATAAGAAACCAACCCGACTCTCTCCAGAATCTCAAATGGCCCCACATACCTATGTGAATGTTTACCCTATCTCATGATCCGTCTATGTCCCAGCCTCGGTGAAACACCCAAAAAAACTCATCCCCGACAATGAACTCCAATGATCGTCAATGGAGATCAACATAAGATTTCTGACGAGACTACAATGTAGCCATGTTCTTCTGAATCAACTTGACCAGCTCCGAAGTCTCCTACACGAGACATGGTCCTAGTAAAGCTGCCTCACTTGCCTCTGAGCAGCACAAAGGTGATTGGCAAGACCTACCATATAAAGCCTTGTATGGTTCCATCTCGATAGTTTCCTAAAAATATTTTTTATAGGCAAACACAATTAAGGGTATATTCTTTTCCCAGGAGCCCCCAAAGTCTAGGATGCATGCACAAAACATGTCCTCTAGCACCTGAATCATACACTCTGACTGGCCCTCTGTCTGAGGGTGTTTAGCTGTGCTCATAATCACATGTGTACCCAGTGCCCTATAGAAAATCTTCCAGAAACGAAACGTAATGTGGGAGTCCCTATCTAAAATGATAGAACGAGGGACCCAATGTAGATGGACGATATCTCAGATATACAAATTCGCGAGTTCGTCAACCCTGAAGGTCTCCTTGATCGGAAAAAAATGAGATACCTTCGTGAGTCTGTCCACATTAACCCACACGACATAATTACCATGAGGTGACCTCGACAACACTTTCACAAAGTACATCGCGACATCATCCCATTTCCACTCCGGGATTGGTAACTTCTATAAAAGTCTAGCTGGCCTCTAGTGCTCCACCTTCACTAGCTGACAGGTGGAACACCTCGTAATAAAACCTGCTACATCTCTCTTCATGAACGGCCACCAGTACTGGCGTCTCAAGTCACGGTACATCTTGGTACCCCTGGGATGAACTGCCCAAGCTGAAGCCTGAAACTCCCACATCAGCTCCTCACGTATATCCCTTGGAACCCAAAATTATCCATGGAATCACATAACCTCATCATCGCCTATCATCCAACCAAGAGGAGGGTCCTCACCTACCACCGACTCCCGTAGAACTAGGACTTCTGAATTTGATTGTTGTCTCATCCTCACTCTGTCTAGGAGGGTAGAAGTCATAGCTAAAGATGAAATATTAGACTACCCCGGACTATCGTGCACCTCCAAATGAATCTCAGAGAACAAGGCCAAGAGTTTCCACTCACCATTGGCCTCCTGCACGGCCTGTATCTGAGTCTTCTGGATCAGTGCATCAGCTACCTCATTACCTTAACCAGTTTTATTCGGAAGCTCAAAATCGAAGGACTATAGGTATTCAAACCACCTCCTCTACCTCAGATTCATGTCACACTAAGTAAAGATATACTTGAGGATTTTGTGTTCGGTGAAACCAAATAATTATCTCCCAATAGATAATGCCTCTAACAACGCAATGCATGCACAACTGCAACCAACTCGAGATCATGCGTCGGGTAATTCCTCCCATGTGACCTCAACTGACGAGACCCATACACAAAAACTCGATCGGCCTGCATCAACAATGCTCCCAGCCTAATACTTGATGCATCACAGTAAACTGTATAGCTCTTCCCCTGCTCTGGGGGTATCAAAATCAGTGCTGATGTCAACCTTCCTTTCAGGTCCTAAAAGGTTGTCTCACAAGATTTCGACCAAACTAACTTCTCACCCTTCTTTGTCAGACATGTCAACGGTGATACTAAGTAGTAGATGTGTTATATGAAGCATATGTAGTAACCAGACATCCCTAAGAAACATCTTATCTCAAAAACGTTCTTAGGCTGCTCCCAGGAAACTATTTCCCTCACATTCTCTGGGTCTACTGCAACTTTTGCCTCTGAGATAATATGTCCCAGGAAGTGAATCTTGTCCATCCAAAAGTGTCACTTTGAGAGCTTAGCATATAGTCGATGCTCCCTCAGTGTACTCAATATGATCTCAAGATAGGAGGCATTGTGGTGTCGAGTGTGAGAGTACACCAAGATTTCGTCCAAAAATACTACCACAAAAGAATCAAGATAAGGATGGAACACACAATTCATCAGATCCATGAAAACTGATGGCACGTTCGTGAGTCCGAACGACCCAATCAAGTACTCGTATAGACCATACCTACTCCTGAAGGCTGTGAGAGGTATACCAAATGGTCTAACACGAAACTGATGATATCCTGATCTCAAGTCAATCATCGAGAACACTCGTGCTCTACAAAGCTGATAAAAAAGATCATCAATCCTCGGCAAGGGATATCAGTTCTTAACCGTCAAAAGTTTTATCTTTCAATGATCCACAAAATGTTTGAGGGTACTACCTGCCTTATTTACAAAAAGGACCAGAAAACCCCAAGGAGAAGTACTGGGTCGGATAATGCCCAGTGCATGCAAATACTCTAACTATATCATGAGCTCCTACAGCTCAAAAGTGGCCATACTATAAGGATTAATGGACACCGGTGATGCTCCTGGCACAAGCTCAATAGAGAAATCCACCTCTTTCTCTGGTGGTAGACCTGAAAATTCTTCTGGGAAGACATCCCTGAAAGGCTCAACAACTGGAGGGAAATCTGTCTGACAAGTCCCCTCATCATCCAGATATAAGATCACAATATGGGCTATGTCTCCACCATGCCCACGATGCTCTAGTACAACTTGACTATCCTAAACATCCCATTCACCAACTAGTCCATCCCGAGAATGACATCATAGACCGTAATCTCTAAGATAATGAGGTCCCATTGAAAAAGACACCCACCAACATCAAGGGGGAACTTCTTGCACTAACGTACACCAGCCGTTATATTCCCCAACAGAGTATCTAGCATCATGATAATGGATGATGTATAAACACATAGCCCAAGGCTCTCTGTGATAGGAACAGATAAGAAACTATGAGTAGAACCCATATCTAAAAGTACTTATGATAAGACAGAAGCTACTAGAATAGTACCTATGACTGTAGAAGGTCCGGGATCCTGCTCTTGCTGGGTCTGTTGCACTTCATATGCCTGCCCAGTGTCATGGCCCTGCGACACAGCCTGGCTACCCTGAGCTGTCCTGCCCTGCTGCCTCTGAGATCCTGGTGTCTGGCTACCACGGTCATGACTACCATCTCTGCCTGCATGCTCTGACATATTCCAGTTTCCTAACTGGTAAGAAGCCACTGGTCCTGCTCCCGCATGCAGAGTCTGTACAGAACCCCTCTCACTAGCCTCTAATAGAAACTCCCTTCAAAAGCGTTGTAGATGACCCATCTTGCTGCAAGCTTGGTACTCCATTGGATCACGTGGACACTGAGGTCCCTTGTGCCCCTCTATGCCACACTGGTAGCACCTGATCAAGCCACCTGAAGAAACTACATGGCTGGAACTACCACCCTAAGAGAAATCCATCTGTCTCTTTCTCTTGCCAGCAGAAATAGTCCCACTAACTGGTTTCGAACTGCCCTGGCCCACCCTACTAGCTTCCCGCAGGTTCCTCTCTTTAATCAGCACTGGTTTCACAATATCCCATACTGATGGAAACATAAAAACATTCAACAACACTCAGATGTCATAACGAAGACCATCCTCAATACGTCTGGATCTCAACATATCATCACCCACCAGCATGGGTGAAAAACTCTGAAGCTCCGTAAAACGAGCAGAGTAATCCATCACCGACATAGCGCCCTCCTGCAGAATCATGAACTCTCGAGCTCTATCTTCACTTAGAATCTCTGGAAAGAAGAAATCAGAGAAGACTGCTTGAAAATCTTCCCACGCCATGTCTTTGTGATGCTCTGACTTAGTGGTAACATACCACACCCTCTTGGAGGAATCACTCAGCATGTAAGTCATGAGCTTGACCCTCCGCCCTGGAGGTGTCTCAAGGTGCTATAAAATAGTCTGCATCGATCTCTGCCATGACTCCACGGCCTCTGGTCTACCATCCCATGAAAACGTAGGCGGATGCTACTGCAAGAAGATACATGTCAGCACGGGCATAGTTGTGGCAGCCTGCGGTGCTCCCTAAAAGGTCTTCATGAATGACACAATGACTTCACGGAACTGCGCCTCCACACCTGTGTCTGGTATAATGGTTGGCACTGCATCTGGCATTGCTAGTGGATCCACGGGTAGCCCATGGCCCACAATTGCTGGAGTATACTTCTTTCCTCTCTCTTGGAAAACAACACGAGGTTGTCTAGGTGGAATGAAACTAAAAGGTCAAAAGCACACCTTAGATCATGATTTATCATGGATTGAATGTGAAGGAACTACAAAAGGAACATGAGGAAGAAGGAATTTCAGGATTTTCAAAAACAAGACTACACGTCGTGTACAATTACTACACAACGTGTACATGACTTCCCTTTCCCTTCCGGGGTACTTCGACACAGATAAGCCACCCAACTCCAGTTGAAAAAAACTACACGATGTGTATATAATCTATATAGTGTGTATGTTGTAATTTTCCAACAACCTGTGTCATTTGTGACACGGTCGACTACTCAGCTTACAAATACACGGCGTGTTACAACCGAACACGGCGTGTACACCACTCTATTTTCCCGTCACACGGCTAAGTCCACACGGTCTGTCCCAAGACAACACTACACGACATGTCCCATGGGTACACGACATGTTCATGGAGAGGGGACACCGATCTGTGTTGTTAGTTACACGACCGAGTCTCCAGGTCACACTACATGGCATGTTCATCATCGACACCGAGTGTTCTGTAAAGGAGTTCATCGACCCGTGTTGTTAGTGAAACGGCCGGACTCTTGGTCACCCCTACACGGCGTCTACATTAGGTACACGACGTGATTTACCAAAGCCTTCCCTACCCCGTGTCGCCGCCCACACAGTTTGTGATAGGGGAAGAGACCACACGGTGTGTACAGAAGTTACACGGCATGTTCACCCCAAGCTCTTCCCTTCCCCATGTCGCCACCCACATGGTTTGTGACACGGGAAGAGACTACACGGCGTGTACTCGTGGTATACGACGTGTACTCAAAATATTTATTTTCCTTCCTGAATAGAAGGCCATTCACGGTGTGTGAAAAATAATACAACACGGAGTGTATACTGGGTTTTCAGACAGTATGCCTCAGAAACTACCCCGGAACCCAGAAAATACCAAAAACAACACCTTAGTGTCAAATTCCGACCCGTGAGGGCCCATACTCCCCACGAATCAATGTTTGACATCTTATCTGTGTTATAACAAAATAACAGTCAATGATCCACCAAACACCAGTCAATGGGGGCCCATACTCCCCAAAAACCAAAGTTTGGCGTTCATTCTATTCCCATGATCAATAAAATTACCCTATCACATAGAATGTATTTTTTCCAAGAAGCTATCACCATAGATTGCTTTACTAGTACAACAACTATGACAATAACATGAAATTTCTAATGCACATACATGGAATGGAAGCTATGCATGGAATGTGATTTCTAGCATGTGCCTATATGATGCAAGAGATGGCATACCCTAATCTCATCAGGTTGCAACTAAATAGAATCCACAGATAAAATATAAAAAGCACAATCCAAGTGTGTCACCCAATGGTGAAATCAAATCAACTGTAAAATTATAAAAATCAAGTAATTTCCAAAATAAGAGGTAGACTGGCATTTCCCTGTACATGGGTTAGCTATGCCCGAGAACAACTTATTACCAACTACCATTCGTCTTATCCCTGACTATGGCTCCAAATAGTAAGTCAATGAAAATAACTAATTTGATACAACTTTGTAACTCCCCTGATCTAGGTTCCACTCAACGGGTGCCCCTAACCCGGTTCACCACATGAACCCAAGTGCATTTCCTCAAATGTTAGAGGCTACCGACTAGTAGTGAGGGCCCAGGTCTGATTGTGGGGAATGAATGCCCTCATTTGTCAAAGTGTAGTGCAACGGAGTACAAAATAAAACATACAACAGTGGAAGCAAATAACCATACATATATGGAATAAACAACTGCAGTTGATATAGCCAACAAGTATATAAATTTCGACGAAACTTGCCACAAGTTCTAAGAAAATTGCCATAACAAGTTACACTAAGTTACAGTACAATACAAGAACAGAAGAGCAACACAGAAATAAATAGCCGGTATTATATCAAGCCTGATCTCGGTCCCATGGTCCCCTACTCCTCAGCAACAATCATGTACTTATATAAGGATTCATTCCCTTATCGACACCTGCAGAAACGTAATCTGTTTGGGCTGAAAGGCATGGCCCAAACAGGGTGTGAGAAATAATTCCCAGTAGGCACCCACCAATGGATCGTGCCCAACTGTGTGTAAACATGCAACAATAGTGTGTAAATGTAAAATTAAATAGACTAATAATTACTCAAAAGTAACTAACTAAATAGCTAAATTTCCATTTTAGTAATCATTGAATCATTAAATTTAGTAACATTCTGTGCTCAACATCACCAAGACATCAGGACAACCAGTATCATTCCCTCATGCTAATATAGTAATCCTTGCCCTTAGGCTTGAACTCATGCTATAAAAAATCCGACCAGCAGGTATTTCCCTTAGGCGAAATAGAAATTTCCCTCGGGCGTAGGATGTGTTGCACTCAGGCACAGAAGGTTGCCCTCAGGAGAAATAGAATGTCACCCTTAGGCTAATACGGTCACACCCTCAAGCTATAGTGAAACACTGCCCTCATGAATAAGTAATCGGGCCTTTCCCAAGATATAAACATGCAATTTACATACTATTCATCTAAAGGAAAAATTTATGCATAATCTAAACATGGCATTCCCTCGGATATCCTGGCCAAATAACTATACAAACGAATGCACACCTGGGGTGGTCCTGGATCCAAGCAATGATACCAACCAGCATTTTAATATCACATTTAATTACCTATATGTTCAAGGTATTTAAAATACCCATGGCCTCAGTCACACGACACCCCAAATATGGGTTCTTATCCCAAAACGCAAAAAATGCACAATAGTTTGAAATGAACACCAAGCCACCTAAGTTTAACACCAACGAGCGGTATACATGACCTTCGATCCCAGAAAATCCCAAAGATGATGTAGATCAGGGATAGATGGAAACCCATTCAAATGTAAATAACTCTCCCTCGAGAAAGAATTGGTAAGAAAGGATTAAGGAAAATAGAGGGCTTACCTACGCGGTACCAACGAGTTCGTGCAAGGTGGAATTGGGTTCCAAACATTCACTCGGCGGATCTCCCAAGGTTCAGTCGTCCACTCCAGCTCCTTCCTCCAGTTATAATCATTCCTTATGAACATGGGAGGCTAATGCCCATTTTAATCAAAAAAATAACAGAGTACATGGCGTGTACTTCCCATTTTTTTAAAAAAATTTCCCTGGCGACTTCCCGCCAGCGAGGCACTGCTCACCTGTAGTGATGACTACACGACATGTCTGCATGAGCACACGGTGTGTTCTGCCCCACAGCTAGCCACCGCCTTACTATTCGCATGCTGACTAACTACACGGCGTGTAAAGAACCACTACATGGAATTTAGTCGGTTCATACACCCCTCATCGCTGGCATGGCCACATGCCCCGTGTACTCATCCCACAATGCCAAAAGTATACAGCGTGTAGAAAAATTACACTGCGTGTACATTCAAAATATAGGATTTTCCCGTTTTCATTATTTTCTAAAAATTACTTAAGGAAAAGAGAAAAGAAGAAACCCGTACCTCATGGATAAGAACCGGGTTCTTACCAAATTCATGTTCACTTAGAACCTGTGGAAGGGGATGGATGGGTTCATGATTGACATTGGGTATTTTTCTGGTAGATTATCAAGATATTTTGTTGAATAAAACCTCAAAAAATTTAATAGCTTTAGTTTTAACATTATAATTAATTTATTTTGTAATAATTAAAATATTTTTATTTTTATCTAAGTCATTACTCCCTTTTTATTATTCAATCACTTATCTTTGATTTTTTCTCATACTGTTTTCTTTTGGAAAATACATAATTGTCTTTTTATTATATTATTAAAATTCATAATTTTGTAATCTTTTTTTTAATGAAACAATTCAACTTTATTATTTTTAAACATGCTGGATTTTATAAATATAAGTGGTTGAACATTTTATTTACCCATTATATTAATTATTTTTTTGATTATAAAATTTTATGGGTTTTAGATATATATATATAATTTGTTTTTTAATATAAAAAATTTGAATATCATTTCCAAAAAAAATTATAATGTTCTATTTTTATTATTATAATAATTTTATATATTTATAATTTCTTAATTTTATAAAACAAAAACATAATATATCCAATATATTTATAAAATATATTATAATAATAATATTAATAATAATCTAAAAATTACTCTTATTTAATGTTATAATAAAAAATTATATATTAAAAAAATATATTTATTTTAAGATAATATTATAAATAATGAAAAATCATATTAGACTTTTGAAAATTAATTTGAAAACTATAAATAATAGGTACAATTATTTATAAGTATTATAATTATCTTCTAATCAAAATAATTAACAATCATAATTATGATTGTTATATTTAAGGACAATCATCATAAAAATATTAATAGTTTATTTTAATTATACATAAATCTTTTTATTTTAATTTTTTAATAATAAAAAAATGATTACCATTTAGGAGATGTTACATAGAGGACCCATGTTCCTTCATGAGGTTAAAACACATTGAACCATAAAATGTAAAGGAAATTAAGGAAAATAATCGGGGGTGAAATTATAGGAAATGTAATAAAAAATTGACATTTTTCAAAACTGATATTTGGAATTGTAAGGTGTATATACACTCACACACCCAAATGGTTCATGGTTTAGAGAAATCCACCCTTTCTCTGAGTTTTTCGGTCAATGGAGAACCAGAGTTTTGGTTAAATAAAGAATGATGCATTAGTCGAGTGTGAATAATAAGTTAGGGTCTGTGAAAAAGGTTATATATGAGGTTTTCAAACCGCTTACATCATGATGTGCGCAATTCTACATACGAAGGACTAGTTGCAACATATACCCCTCTGTCCCCACAGGTTGACCCAAACTCACCCAGATGATCTTCCACGATGCCCCATAGATAACAAATACCATGCCAGATGGGTGGAAGATGACATGGCCCTCACCCTAATTTCACAAAAACCGTCATTGGTGCCCAATCAACAAAGCCTGCCAGGCTAGAGAGGAGGATGATGGATATGACAATAACCACCCATTCTCAAACGACTTTCCACGACATCCCCATCGATAATGCCTACCACTATCACTTCCCATTCTACGTTTCACGGCGCCCCACCCAGACTGCCTACCAGGCCAAGAAGGGGGACGATATATTTCTATGTCAACTCCCAATTGACCAGTCCTACAAACGTCACCACCCTTTCTCATATGATCTAACATGATGCCCCATCTTCAATGCCAACCATTGTCCCAACCATTTATTAGAATTTATAACATGATTCCCTATGGACAACTCCTACCATGCCTATTGCGGGAAGATGAATATGTCAGTCCCCATATCCATATGTGTAATTCTCCTCACCAGAGGAATCCTAGTAGGATGGTGGTGTCCAGAAAATATGCTTTTAGACCCTACCTATCATTCACCAATATTGAGGATGAAGCACACTGATGCCTAAAGTTAAATATGATGAGTTAATATGTGAAATGATAATTGAAGTGTCGGACAAAACGAAGCATACTACGATGGCTCTCTCCATCCAAACATGCACTACCATACATCAAATTTCATATGTTGAGTTATTTGACAAGAACAACCGATTGAAAAAACTAATGTATTTTTTCCTTATGTAATTTAAAAAAATTAATGTATTTTCATTTGTTATATTAATCTATAAATTTATTATTCATTGAATTATTAATTTATTAATAAATGATAATTCTCATTTAATTTCATGAACCCTTTAAAGTTAAAATTTCACCCAACAACAATTCCATATTTTTTCTATTCATGTTACACTACATCATATTGGGAAATATTCAAAACTTGTGCCAAAAACGAACTAATAAAGGTGTTTACTTTTTCTATTAATTTTTCTAACACTATTAAGTGTCCTATAAATATGATCACTTTTTGTTTATGTTTACTTAATGAAACATTGAATATGTTAATATATATACATATATACATTATTATATATTTTAAAATAATATTAATATTTCACCAACCATATATATCTAAATATATTGTATATATAAATTTTTTTAATAACATTTAATAATATATGTATATCCATTCTTATATGTATGTGTCTATTTGTTTTTTATGTATGTGTTGTTTGTGTATGCATATGTTCTGCTATGTTGTGTGTCTGGGTGTGTGTTTATCAGCATTTATGGATTTTATGTGTGTATGTATATGTTCTTATGCATGATTGTAATTGTACGTGTATGTTATACATATGTGTATTTGTATGTGAATGTGCACCTATATATGCATAAATATACATATATATGTGTATGTCTATGTGTAAGAGTATTTGTATGTTTTTAATAAAATTTATTGTATATAAATGTATGTGCAAAAATGGATGTATGTGTGTATGTGAATGTGTTTGTGTTTTTATGTTCATGATAATGTGTTTGTGTATATATACGAGTATTTGAAAGTATATATGAGTTTTTTTTATGTATTGGTGAATGAATGTATATTTGTATATATGACATTATGTTTATGTACAAGTGTATGTGCATGTGTATGTGTATATGTGTATTTTAATGTTGTATGTGTGTATATAGTCATATGTAAAGATGTGTATGAATGTAAATGCACATGTATGCAATTTTATAGATGTGTATATAGATTTATGAAAATTAATGTGTGTGTACGCGTATACATTTTTATGTGTATGTACATGTGTATGCGTATTAGTATTTGTATGTTTATATGTATTTTTTTATGTTGTATGTTTATGTTGTATGTTTATGTATATATATGTATGTATATATATATATATGAAGGCGCATGCATGGTTATGTAACTCTATATATGTGTATGTGTACATATATATATATATATGTATGTTTATATGCCTATGCCTTTGTGTTTATGTATGTGTATGTGTTTTCAAATATGTTTATCTGAATATTGTGTATGTATGTGTAAATGTATGTCTATGTGTATGTATGTGTGTACACGTATGTCTGTCTATTAATTTAATGTCAATTATTGGTTTATAATATCATGATATTTTTAGTCTTTTCAAATAATTTATTCATTTTTATTATATAATCATTTAACATATTTATAATATATTCATTTTTGAAATTTATTTATATATTTATGAATAACTATATATTAAATTAAATTTTAACAATTTAACAATTAATAAAAATTTAAATTTTTTTAACATATTATATTTTCTATATAAAATTAATATAGTGAATACATAAATAATTAGGATAAATAATATTATTTTTTATATTATTTAATAGAGTTATTTATGTTTTCAATTCATGTAATTAATGTTATGAATATATTTGTATATTTTTTGTTAATTTATTACATTTTTTATTCATTTTTAATATAATGTGATTTTTTTTCATTTTCTATATTTACTAATTTTTAAATATATTTCGAATTTTATCATTTTTTAAAAGTAATACATATTTATTTAATAGCTTCAATATTTTCAATATATTTTTAATTCATATGATTAATAATTATTAATTTTTTTGTTAATTTTTAGTTTTTTTAATATATTTGAAAAACTAATAATTGATTACGATATGACAACCTCCAACCCACACCATATTTCCCTTGAAATTGAACCCCAATGTAAGCCATGCCTAGAATGATTTTGGTGATTATTTATAAAAAAGAAAATGATGGGCATGTGCTTCACGAAGACTTGTAATGACCAATGTGGTCTTTGAATGTCGTTCTTGGTAGTCTAGACAGTGCTTACCATTGAAACATGGAGAGAATTTTATTGTGGTGTCAGCACAGGGATCCAAATGGGTCTTGAGTGGCAGGTATCAAGGGAGGTGGTGAATTCATGGGATGACATGATTGTGGATGTAGGAGGGGAAACAACTCTTCATTTCTATTATTGTGGGTGTAGCATGATGGTTTACCCAGGAGAGACAGTGGCGGTGCCCCATCGCTGACGACGGCCTCACGCAACAATAATTTCATCCTTATAGAGGTCAAGCGATAGCATTAGATGCTATGTCGACATGTCTATAAGGGTTAGAGAGATGATGTGCTAGATGGATTTGTTGACCATGGATTCGGGTTGGGGAACACTCAATTAATGGTGGGGTTTATGGTTCTACGGTCATCTACAAGAATCCTCAATGACGTACAGTAAGATAATGGATGTGTAAGGTGTGGTCAGGGCCTGTCCATCAGGGGTTTGTAGGGGAGACCCAAATGGTTGTGAGAATTCCTACAGAGGTGCGCAATAATTTATGGGCCTATGGGCCATGGTGGTCTGTACATAAGATTTAAGGGTCTTAGGGATAATATCAATATAAAATGATGTTGATGGCCCTATTGAATAAAGGTGGGTTATCCATTGGGGGGGATTTGGGTCATGTAATTCGCATTAGCCGATGGGTGAGATGTTTCTATGTGTTTTGGTGTATTTGTATCCATGAGTGACTTATATATATATATATATATATTATCAATTTATTTATTTTTATTCATTTATTATTTGTATTTTTTTGTGGAAGGTATGAAATCTTTCTATCTTGGTGGAGGAAGATCCATTACATATCATATAGGCACATGGCCAGGTGGCACAAGAAATTCCCTTAATGCTCGATGTAGTTTCTGGCCTACATCATCCAGTCTCTATCACCTGGCCTCCATAATGCTTGCATCACCGTCTGCATCCATCATGCCCACATAACTACCTTCCTGAGTCACATCATGCGATGTAAATCCCCCAATGGGCATGCTAGGATTCGAACACTTTTTCCTGTGTGTATGAAATAAATGAAATTAATCTTATAGATTCACCAATTAATGTTTGTAACATATTTAATTTTATTTAATCATTTTTAAATGATTTCATTTATTAATAATTTTTATTTATTTATTTTTGATTATATTAATTTTTTATACTTATTTATACATATTTATTTACAATGTTTTATTTTAATATAAATATTTTTTTATATGTTTAATATTTATTCAATTTCATTTATTATGGTGTAATTCCTTTAAATTGATTTAAATTTATATAATTAATTTATTTAAACACATTTTTTTAATATTCTATACATTTTTTATTTGTTGACAATTAATTCAATTAATGAATGATATTTTCTATAATATTTTAATATGATTTTATATTCATAGCATCTTGTAAATTTAAATTATTATTAAACAATATATTTTATTTATTTAGTTGTAATATATTTGAAATGAATTTAAATGATATTTTTCATATTTTCACTAAATTGTTTGTATATATTCAAAATTGTTGTAATAATTTGTAGAAACTTTTATTGTAAGTATTTAATATTTTTTAAATTTTTTAAATTTTTTATCTTTATTTTAATATATATTCTTTTTTTTATTTTTTGAAATTAGTATATATAATTAATAAAACATATCACATATATTAATATTTTCACTGTCTATTTATTTTTAATTAATCAATTTCACTAATTTTCTTATAATAATGAATTTATGATTATATATTCATTAATAAGGTTAATTAATTTTATTTTATTTGAGAATTTATTCATTTTTTATATATATTTCTTTTGTATTTATATATTTTAATTTAATGATTTGTTACCAGCTCTAAAATGAATATGATATCATTACACTTATATATATATTATCACAATAATATTACTGTTTATAAATAAAAATTTTATCTTCTATAATTTTATCAATGATAATGATTTTTTTATCATAAAAAAATTTAGCAGCAATAAAACCTATCGTCTTTAGAGGTTATGAATTTCACACTGACAAAAATCATAATTTTCAACACTTTGTGGAATGCATTAATAAACCCTTTATTTTTATATAAATTCAAAACTTTTGGAAAATGTTTCTCTTCCGATTTCCTGCTCTCTCAGGGATGTAAACCACTTTCACCAATCCCCTAGAACTTCATGGACAAATAAAACCACTCACAACCTAATGTATCTGAGTGAATCTCATCCAACTTCTTGTACATGTCTTTAATTATGCATCACAAAAAATATAGTCTTATATAGCAATTTAGGATTATGAAATTACTATCTTGATAATTCATACATTGTTTATAAAGGTAATTTAATAAGCAGCCACTTTGTAAAATGATTGACTCTTCCACAAGTATTCTTGAATGTTCACTTAATCAAGACTAGATGAATAACTTGCGTAGTATAATAAGGTCTAATCAATAAAAATCTATACTAAAAACTCTATAAATATATCAAAATAATGTATATTCAACTACAATTTATATTTCCCAATTCATTATAATTTTTAGAAATGGAAAATTTATAATTTTGATTCAATTATTTATTATTTAAATAAACAGACATTATAATATTATTATTCGTTCTTTGGGACATCAAAAAACATTATTGAGCATCCTAAAAGATCAATATCAATGATTCCCTCTCTCAATGCTTCACACATTCTAGGGGGACATATTGGGCTACCCATTTTCCTTATTCCATCATGTCTTGATGGATGGTGTTTTTCTTAACATAATTTCATTGGAAGCTAATGACAATATATTTCAAGGGGGAAGCTTTTTAGATGAAGTCCATCTATTTCTGATATCTTATTTTCTTATGGTATATTTGTTTTTCTCCTGGATATTTATTTAAGTATTCATTTATAATTTTTAGTTTATCCCAATATATGCGAAATCATCCCTTCAATTGGTTAATTATTCCAAATCAGATATTTCCATAAGCTCGTGTGAGACCTTCTATAGAAAGAATGATATTTATTGATCCTATGTTATTCTAGTGGTTGATAAAAATTAATAAATATATTTGGATCCCAGTGATTTTTTTGTTAAACAAATAGTGTTTCTCCCAAGCATCATCGACATGCCAGACAAAAATATGCAGGGATGATATTTTAATAGTGACTCTAATGTAGGGAAAGATTCACTTATAAAGGATATAGCTCAATCAATTCAAATTGATTAAATGTATTTATTTAAGCTACATAGATATTTTAGGGACAACATTCACTATCACATTGACATGCTCATGTGTGTAATGATAGGTGGTAAAAAAGCCATTTGTTAACATGGTATTATCTTTGCATCCCTAATACTTTTGGTTGTATGGGATAATAATACATTACAATGATCAAGATACCTCTTTTATAAAAGATTGAATGGATCTAGATTCATAAACATGGATCCCAATGTAATCTGATCATTGAACCCAAATATTACCACCATACAGACTTTAGCGAGGTAAACATTTTCCCCCACACTAGATTTTTTTTGAAGATGTCTCGGTGGATCGAGTGTTCTCTTTAAAAATGGACTACTTTTGTGGACTGAATTTGAATCTAAATGCTTGAACTAGAGAGTCCCATGTTTTTTTAAAAATCAGGTATGATGTCCATATTCCTTGTGGTTTCTGATTGGGAGGATGCCACTATTTTCTATTGTTATAATGATGCTAATATCATATTGTGTTTTGATAAACTAGTTTTATAGTTCAACAAAAGGGATTAGAGGGTTATTCTGAGTATTCCATGTATAGAAGATATTGAAAAGGAAAACTACATTCAAATAATGAATGCTTGGGAATATATTTGGGGAATTATAGGTGTATGTTGGCCCATAGAAAATAGATAATAGTCAATGAATATTTCTAAAAATGCATATGTCCCCTTATTGTCCCACCAATGGTTTGAATATAACTATGGAAATATTTCATTGGAATAATCCATTTAATGTTTCTCCTAATGGAATGAAATACTAATGAGAATAGTTTGACACCAATCCTCATTAGTGAAGAAGAAGCTCATATACAAGCAATGTTCAACAAGTAAGGTTCCAAAATAATCTTACATTGCTAGAAGTAAATTTGGAAGAGTAATGAGATTCATAATAATAACCCCTTATTATCTCCTTACACATGTAAGTGGATCCCCAAACTATCTAATGCGTTTATGATTTATGTGGATGAAATATTATTCAGTAGAGGTTATGTTAGATTGTGTCATGTGCTCTATAATCATCAGTGTTGCATTATCATAATTAGAATGATTTTCATCCATTCATTTAGGAATCCACCAAATTTGGAAGCTTATATACTATTCAATGGATTGATGTTCTTCATTGAGAGTGGAAGGAAAAATGTCATCATGGAATCCAACTGTATATTCATTATTAATGTTATTAATGCTGCATAGTGGGTTCTATAGTTCGTTGAATTGTTGTTTATGATGGTTAATCAATTTTCAACGCAACTATAATTGGGAACTGTACCATCTATTTTGAAAAAATGATGTTATAAATATTATAATATGACCCTATACCAAGGGTTTGACCAAAAGAATGTTATTCATAACATCATATGACCCTATTCCATTCATTTTTTAAAATGCTATTGGTATTGGTCAGATCTATACCCAATGATTTATAGAAACCGTAGGCATATATGCAATAAAATGACATTATAACAACAGTTTTTTTCAAAGGTTTTGTATTATGTGATTGATATGCCAACAGTTTTGATAAACTCATCGGTGTAGCTTATGTAATGGTCTGTACCTCTCCGGTCCATTACTTTGTGAAATGTTGGTGTTGGAGGTGTTCTGGGAGGTCAAGTGGACTTATCCCCAACACTTTGCCAATTTTCCAGTTCTGTGAACAGTGCTTCCAGTTTTATGAACAGTAACAGATCGGTAGCACTGATCAGTAGCACAGATCGGTAGCAGAGATCAGTAGCACTGATCAGTAGCACTGATCGGTAGCACTGATCGGTAGCACAGATCGGTAGCACTGATCGGTAGCACAGATCGGTAGCACTGATCCGTAGCACTGATCGGTAGCACGGATCGGTAGCACTGATCAGTAGCACTGATTGGTAGCACAGATCGGTTGCACTGATCCATAGCACAGACCGGTAGCACTGATCGGTAGCACAGATCGGTAGCACAGATCGGTAGCAGAGATCGGTAGCACAGATCGGTAGCACAGATCGGTAGAACAGATCGGTAGCACAGATCGGTAGCACAGATCGGTAGCACAGATCGGTAGCACATATCGGTAGCACTGATCGGTATCACAGATCGGTAGCACAGATCAGTAGCACAGATCGGTAGGTGTACAGTAATAGTGGGTGAATAGTGTTTCCAGACTCCTACAGTTTGCCCCTTTTGACGTTTCCTTTGATGTAAAATACATTTAAAGCCTTATTTTAAGGGCTCTTAAGGCCGTTTCAAATGCCATAAATCATATATTAATTATTCCTAAGGCTTGGAATGTTTTACTTGGTCAAACCGCGTGGGTTAATGAGATCCGTTTTAATGGAGAATTAACCGGATCTTAAACCGTCACCTCGTCAAATCTTAAAAAGGGACAAGATATCATTCTCATTTGTTCTTTCCCTTTGTTCTCAACTATGAGGCGCTAGAACCATTCAATCCTTTCCGTTGGAGTTGCACAATCAATCTTTACTCCTAGGATTGGTTCTGCTCTGTTTTTTATGCAACCAAGCTGTGTCGATCATTCTTCCACATAAGTTGTCGCGAGAGATGGATTGTGGGCCGCTGTGTGGATAAAGGACGTCAATAACTCTTCGAGGTAGGGGATTCATGGCTTCTCTAATTTTTTATGTGCAACTGTTGAATTAGAAAGATTTATTCCTTTGGATCACAATGAAATTGACCTAATTAAATACTTGAACCGGATTAAAAGAATTGGTTGATCACATGTTGCTCCTTTATACCGTGATAACGGTTTGCCTCATGTTTTCCTAGATATAGTGATATCTATGTTTTCTTTGATTCATTGTCCGTTCATGATAGAAATTGATAACGAACGTAAATCCGAAATTAATTGTTAATTAATTGGATAAAGATAAAGAGGCATGTAAATTAATCTGGTTATTGTCGTTGTTGTAGTTGTTCTAATTTGAGGACAATCAAATTAGGGAAGTAAGCATTTTCATTTAATTGTGACAGCTTGCTGATTAGGTATCCACGATTGGAATCTACGAATAACAAATCTGCCAATTCCATATGGATTAGAAAACAGATTATGTGGGAATTTCAAAAGGGTTTTGAGTTACCCACTCTCTTGTAAGGATGAATGCCTTGTGGTTTGGAGCACTGAGTGCTCATTGTGTTTGAAGGCTGAATGCCTTGTTAAAGGGCCGAGAGCCCATTTTGTGATGTTTGTTTTTCTGCTGCTTGTGCTGTGATGTGAGCCTGGATGGTTGTTGTGATATGTGGAGGCATGGAGGCCTTGTGGTTATGGCAGCGGATGACGCCTAGTGTGGCGGGATGCATCGGTTTATGCATATGGGTGTCAGGGAGGACACCAGTGGTGATGGAATGGGATGGATGTGGATGTTGGTTGCTTACGGTTTTCGTGAATGTTAATCTGCTTTGCTTTTCCCCACTGCTCAAGGCAGCTGGTCTTGCTACCATTCTTCTGAAGGAGGCGAAGACGCGCGGGGTATGCCACGTGCTTTCAGTGTTTAGCCTCTCGAGGGAGAATGGGTATATGCTCTTTCTATAGGCGGAAAAGACTCGACGGGTGGTATATCTACTCACCGTGTTGAGCCTCCTTTGTGTTTAGAAGCATAGGATGTTTTTCTAGAATGCCTGGGAATGTGGAAAAGTAATTCTGTAATGAATTTTTGATTAAATGGTGAAAATCCACGGGGATGGAGATGCTAGAATTTAAAGGTGATGTGAATCTTAAAAAGGAGCAGTTGTTTTGAAAGTGATGCCAATTCAGTTTAATGTGGAATTTTTCATTCTTAATTAATGTTTAAAGAATTAATTAATGTACAGTGGAACTGATAAATGAGAATGGTGTAATCTAATAAAGCTCTTCAATTGGTTGTGTGCTTATAGGATACCTAGTCTTTGAAGTAGCAGCCTGGAGTCTGAGAGACATTAGCTGCAGTTGTATCTAAGACTAGGTAATGCCCATAGTGTGGATGTGAGATATATATATATTCTGTACTTTTTGTGTTTCTATACGCTACTCCACCCTGTCGGTAAGGGCAACTGACACCCCGGGGATTCTGAGCCCTGGGGGGGGGGGGGGTGTTTTCCCCAACATTCTGATGGGAGGTTGAATGGCTGACTACCCCCTTTGGCCCCGCTCTCTTCTCTTGGTAGATCTTTGTGCTGGTAGGCACAGTGGTTAGTTTTACCCATATATGTGTGTAGAGGGCTGTGATGGCTTGTGGTTATTTCCCACACATATATTCTGGATATACTATCCTATGGACTACTATAGGTGTAACGTGTATAGGATATAATGGATTGAGGATCCTTACTCGGAGTATGGGCTGTAATGGCTTGAGGTATTATACCCGATGTATGATACACGTTATACGAGCTGTGGTGGCTCCCGGAAACTACCTGGTTACTTTGGTTGTGAGGACGGTGTGGTGCTTCGCCCAAGTGTCTGCGGGCAAGCCTTTGGAGAGAGATGCACATGACGTATGTCGTTGGGGAAAAGCGGCAAACCAGTGGGGAAGTAGTAGTGGGGTACCTTTGATATTCTTTACTATATGTTATATTCTTGTATGTGTTACTTGGTGAGAGTATCCATGGTGAGGTTGGGAACTTAGTATACCTGTTTAGATAACGAGTTAGTTTCACTTGTTGTTCATTGGGCTTTAGCATGATTTCTTTGATTTTTCACGAGAGGCTTGGGGAGGATCCTACTGAGTATGCTGTTATACTCACCCTATGTATATATAAACTGTTTTTCAGGTCACTTGGAGCAGGTTGGAGATCAAGCTAGTTACTACTAGCTTGCGGTTGGAGGAGGAGCTGTTCGGGCTCGTGGTCGCCGCCGTTTTTCTTTCTTTTGGGTACTTTTAGTTTTCCCTTTCAGTTTTAGTACTTTTGCATGACACTTCATATATGTACTTGGGTTTCTATTATATTTCAGTTATGAGTTGGAGTTGGTTGGAGTCTATTCTATCTCTCTCTTCTGCATGTGTTCTCTTAGAGGGTAATGCCTCCCATTTGTGTGTGTATTATACCCTCGGTGCTAGTCGCCAACCCGGGGCCTACTGGAGGCGGGACTTGGGGGTCATTATCTCCCTTCTCACATTACCGGCCCAGGAGGGGTACACTTTGTGGGGAGGGGGTCGTGACAGAGTGGTATCAGAGGTCTGGTTGAGGGATAGGATGGAGTTTGGAGTTAGGCACAGGCGAGGATGCATGGGATGGTAGGGAAACGATTTTATTCTTGTTTAGAAAGTAGGGTAAACACTGGAGACCAGCAGAGACATAGGCGTTTAGGTCCCCCTATAATCTGTTGCACGGTCCTTTAAGGTTACGATGGCTACTAAACAATGTGATACCGGTTGCAGGGTAGAGACCTAGGAAAGGATCATGCATCATTATTCTTTGTGCTTGTGTTTGAATGGGTAGACCTTGGGATAGGTAACCTAAAATTAATAAAACAAAACAATTAATTATTTAATGTTGAGTCTTCCATATTCCAGGCTTAGGAACTCTAACAGTTGTTATTTTACAGGTATGGCTCCAGGTCGACTTCCTCATCAGGTTTGCGCAGAAGATGCCCAGTAGGCTGTTCCAGAAGATCGCCGCCGGGTAGAGGTTGACGACGATGACACTTGGAGGAAGACACTCCGAGAGTTCCAGCGCCAGAGTCTACAGAAGTACGAGGGCTCTGTTTCAGATGCAGTCACAGAAGGCTGGTTAGAGGAGGTTGAGATCGGCTTCAGCTCGATTCGTGCTCGGAAGGAACATTGGGTGTCCTTGGTTGTGACGATGCTGCGTGGAGCAGCGAGGCAGTGGTGGTTCTTGTTCCTCGGGAGCTTCTTACCCTTCGACAGGGGAGCTCCAATGTTCGGGAGTTTGGAATCCATTTCAGGAACCTTCGACGATATGCTTCAGACCTGTTACCAGATGATGAGGCCAGGGCGAGGCATTTCAAGGAGGCTTTGCGTCCAGAGATCCAGCGCCAGGTCACCCCATTTATGCTGAAGACATATCTAGAGGTGATGGCGAGGGCAGAGGTTGTTTAGAGGACTTTGGCTAGGACCGGATCATCACGAGAGGGGAATCGTCATGATTCCTCAAGAAGCAGAGCTGTGGACCGGGGTTCCCAGTTTTCAGGGCAGAAGAGTTTCTGTTCACCTGGGGGTAGGTCCCAGCCCTTTCCATCTCGTTTCTCCGGAGGTAGAAACTCTTAGACCTATTCCAAGGGATCAAGCACTTTCTTTTCTTGTGGTGGACGTGGTCATCAGCAGCGTGAGTGCCCAACTTTTCAGAGCAGTCATCGTGCACCAGGCGCTCCACTCTAGGTTCCTCCATTGAGGCAGTTCCAGCCGAGGCAGCAGCAGCAGGTTGCACCAGTTTTAGATCACCCGAGGGTAGATGGAGCAGGCAGAGGACAGCCCCATGACTCTCCCCGTCCTCAGAGATCAGAGCGTGGCCGTGGTGGTGGTCGTCATCAGGGTCAGAGAGGCCGTGGAGGTGGTCGTGGTCAGCTTCATGCTCTAGCGTTTCCAGCCCCAGGCGAGCCAGATGTCGTTCGAGGTACCCTTTGCTTGTTTTCTACCTTGGTGTATGCCTTGTTTGATTCAGGAGCAACACACTCCTTTATATCCCCTACCCTTGTCCATTCTTTGGGACTTTAGGTAGAGAGGCTTCTAGTGCCCTTGGCGTTGACTACGCCAGTTGGAGGTCGAGCTGACTTGTTTGAGACATGTAGAGACTGTGAGCTTGTGTTGGGGCAACACCACTCTTGGGGAGATTTCCTATGTTTGGGAATACAACCATATGATGTCATTCTTGGCATGGATTGGTTGTATTCGGTGCAGGATATTGTGGATTGCTACAGGAAGAAGGTCGTTTTCTTTGATGAAGATGGAGAGAAAGTGGTGATTGTTGGTGAGAGAGATCCTCGGATGAGTCATAGACGAGTTCCATCCTTATCATCCATGATGGATGGGATGACGCTGAGTTCTTCAGAGGTTCAACAGCTGGTGTTTCCTAGGGTCGTAGAGGAGTACCCTGATGTCTTTCCAGAAGAGGTTGTATCCTTACCCCCTCGACGAGAGATCGAGTTTGGGATCGAGCTACAGCCAGGAGCGTCTCCTATCTCTATGTCTCTGTATAGGATGTCCCCTTCTGAGTTACGAGAGCTACGTATTCAGCTCGATGGTCTGTTGCTGTGTGGTTTTGTTCAGCCTAGTGTGTCACCTTGGGGTGGACCAGTTTTGTTTTTGAAAAAGGTTGATGGCAGTTTGCGGTTGTGCGTCGATTATCGTCAGTTAAATAAAGTGACAATAAAGAACCGCTATCCTCTCCCGTGGATTTATGACCTATTCGATCAATTGAAGGGTGAAAGTTGGTTCTCAAAGATCAACATGCGGTCAGGATATCATCAAATGCGTGTAAAGGATGAGGATATCCCGAAGATTGCATTCCGTTGCCGTCATGGGAATTATGAGTTTGTTGTAATGCCTTTCGGCGTGACGAATGCTCCAGCTGTTTTCATGGGGTTGATGAATGCTGTGTTCTGTGAATTCCTAGACAAGTTTGTTGTTGTTTTCATTGACGACATCCTTGTGTACTCCATATCTGAAGAGGATCATGCAGAGCATCTACGGGCCGTTTTGGGAGTTCTTCGCCAACATCGGTTGTTTGGGAAGTTGTCCAAGTGTGAGTTATGGGCTCGAGAAATTCGTTTCTTGGGACATGGTGTGTCCCAACAGGGAGTATCTATGGATCCTTTGAAGATAGAAGTAGTGGTGTCTTGGCCAGCCCCCAAGACTGTGTCAGAGGTGAAAAGTTTCCTTGGTCTCGCAGGCTATTATAGGATGTTTGTAGCCAATTTATCCCGAGTTGCAAATCCTCTGACATCTTTGACCAAGAAGGATCAAGTGTTCATATGGACTGATCAGTGTCAGACAGCTTTCGAGTATCTAAAGGAGAAGTTGGTAAGTGCTCCAGTCCTTTGTCTTCCAGCGGATGGAGTCCAGTTTGATGTTTTCTGTGATGTTTCGCATCTGGGGCTAGGTTGTGTCCTCATGCAGCATAGGTCTGTTGTTTCTTATGGGTCTCGGCAGTTGCGTCCCCATGAATGCAACTATGCCACCCATGATCTTGAGGTGGCAGCCGTGGGGTTTGCACTGATGTTGTGGAGACATTACCTCATTGGCGAGCGCTTTGTGGTTTTCACCGATCATAAGAGTTTGAGGTATGTTTTCTCTCAGTGGGATTTGAACTTGCGGCAGTGTCAGTGGATGGAGTTCTTGCAGGAATACGACTTCGAAATATCATATACACCTGGGAAGTGAAATGTTGTTGCTGATGCACTGAGCTGAAAGTAACGTAATGATGTTGTGCGTGAATCTGGTGATTCCTGGAGAGTGATGGAAGAGCTATCAGCATTGCATCTTGATATGGGAGAAGTTGGGGGTAGATGTTGTCTTTTCCTGATGACGGTGCAGTCATCCCTGATGCAGAAGGTGGAAGAGTCTCAGTTGGGTGATCCAGAAGTGGAAGTTTGGAGAGACAGAGTTGTTTGTGGTGAGGTCCCTGATGGTTGGTCGGAGGATGAACAACACCGTGTGTTGTATCATGGCAGGATTTTTGTTCCCTTGGTGATGAGAGAGACGGTTCTCCGAGAGTTCCATAGTTCACCCTTGGCGGTACATCCTGGTGTGACGAAGATGTACCGATCCTTGAGGAGTCAGTTTTGGTGGCCTGGGCTGAAGCGTTCAGTTGCAGAATGTGTGTCTCGATGTTTAGTCTGCCAGAAGGTGAAGTCCGAACACCATGTTCCTGGTGGTCTTCTCCAGCACTTAGATATTCCTCAGTGGAAGTGGGATGAAATCTCAATGGACTTTGTTACTGATTTACCTTGAGCTCCGGGAGGACATGATGCTATATGGGTGGTAGTGGATCGGTTAACTAAATCGGCCCACTTCATAGCAATCAAGGAGTGGAGCACAGTGGAGGTTTTGTCGAGGCAGTATCTAGAGGAGGTGGTGAGGCTTCACGGAGTACCTAGGACGATAATTTCTGATCGAGATCCTCGTTTTACCTCTAGGGTGTGGAGAGGTCTCCATCATGCTTTTGGCTCTCAACTGTGCCTTAGCCCTGCTTTTCATCCTCAAACGGATGGTCAGACAGAGCGAACAATCCAGACTCTTGAAGACATATTGCGCTCTTGTGTTCTTGATTTTGGAGGTTCATGGGTGAAGCACTTACCCTTGGTACCGTTCGCTTACAATAATAGTTTTCACTCTACCATCGGCATGGCACCGTTTGAAGCCTTGTATGGTCGGCCATGCCGTTCTCCGTTGTGATGGACTGGGGTCGGAGAGTCCGCAATTCTCAGACCAGAACTAGTGCAGAATACAACATAGATGGTTCAGGTGATTCGTGAGAGGATTAAGACAACACAAGATCGTCAGAAATCATATGCTGATCAAAGAAGGAGACCCTTAGAGTTTAATGTTGGGGATCATGTGTTTTTAATGGTGACTCCCCGTCGTGGGCAGCGAAGGTTTGGTCGTGGGAGTAAGCTTTCTCCCTGTTTCGTTGGGCCTTTCGAGGTGTTAGCTCGTGTTGGAGGTGTGGCGTATCGAGTAGCACCTCCCCCTCAGATGAGTCGGATACATGATGTTTTCCATGTATCACAGCTCCGTTGTTATCTTCATGATGAATCTCATGTTATCGATTGGGGAGAGATCGATATTGATGATGATTCAACCTTCGAGGAGCGACCTGTGGAGATACAAGACCACAAGGAGAAGGTGTTGCGTGGGCGATCTATCCCTTTAGTTCGTGTCTTGTGGTGACACTGTGGCATGGAGGAGAGTACCTGGGAGCGTGAGTCACAGATACGTGCTCAGTACCCAGAGTTGTTTAATGTTTAACAATTTTCATGTAAGGATGTTTTCATTGTGGTTTGACCTTTCATGCTTTATTTACGTACTTTTTTTGTGATGTTATGTTTGAATTGTTTGTTTCTGTACTCTCGGATGTTGTAGTTTTGTTCCAGATTTTGAACAACTCCTGGTGGTTTTTCCCTGAGAGGTATCTTATGGGGTGGTTGTTTGGGCCCCTCTTTTCTTCTGGGTTGGTTTTTAATTCTCTAGGACGAGAATGTTTTGAGAGGTATCTAATGTAATGGCCTGGACCTCTCCGGTCCATTACTTTGTGAACTATTGGTGTTGGAGGTGTTCTGGGAGGTCAAGAGGACTTATCCCCAACACTTTGCCAATTTTCCAGTTATGTGAACAGTGTTTCCAGTTTTATGAACAGTAACAGATCGGTAGCATTGATCAGTAGCACAGATCGGTAGCACAGATCGGTAGCACCGATCGGTAGCACTGAACGGTAGCACAGATCGGTAGCACAGAACGGTAGCACTGATCGGTAGCACTGATCGGTAGCACTGATCAGTAGCACAGATCGGTAGCACGGATAGGTAGCACTGATCAGTAACACTGATCGGTAGCACAGATCGGTAGCACTGATCGGTAGCACAGATCGGTAGCACTGATCGGTAGCACAGATCGGTAGCACTGATCGGTAGCACAGATCGGTAGCACTGATCGGTAGCACAGATCGGTAGCACAGATCGGTAGCACAGATCGGTAGCACAGATCGGTAGCGCAGATCGGTAGCACAGATCGGTAGCACAGATCGGTAGCACAGATCGGTAGCACTGATCGGTAGCACAGATCGGTAGCACAGATCAGTAGCAGAGATCGGTAGGTGTACAGTAACAGTGGGTGAACAGTGTTTCTAGACTCCTACAGCTTTGCCCCTTTTGACGTTTCCTTTGACGTAAAATACATTTAAAGCCTTATTTTAAGGGCTCTTAAGGCCGTTTCAAATGCCATAAATCCTATATTAATTATTCCTAAGGCTTGGAATGTTTTACTTGGTCAAACCACGTGGGTTAATGCGATCCGTTTTAATGGAGAATTAACCGGATCTTAAACCGTCACCTCGTCAATTCTTAAAAAGGGATGAGATATCATTCTCCTTTGTTCTTTCCTTTTGTTCTCAACTATGAGGCGCTATAACCATTCAATCCTTTCCGTAGGAGTTTCACAATCAATCTTTACTCCTAGGATTGGTTATGCTCTGTTTTTGATGCAACCAAGCTGTGTCGACCATTCTTCCACATAAGTTGTCGCGAGAGAAGGATTGTGGGCTGCTGTGTGGATACAGGATGTCAAGAAATCTTCGAGGTAGGGGATTCATGGCTTCTCTAATTGTTTATGTGAAATTGTAGAATTAGCATGATTTATTCCTTTGGATCACAATGAAATTGACCTAATTAAATACTTGAACCAGATTAAAAGAATTGGTTGATCGCAGGTTGTTGCTTTATACCGTGATAACGGTTTGCCTCATGTTTTCCTAGATATAGTGATATCTATGTTTTCTTTGATTCGTTGTTCGTTCATGATAGAAATTGATAACGAACGTAAAGACGAAATTAATTGTTAATTAATTGTCTAATGATAAAGAGGCCTGTAAATTAATCTGGTTATTGTCGTTGTTGTAGTTGTTCTAATTTGAGGATAATAAAATTAGGGAAGTAAGCATGGTCATTTAATTGTGATAGCTTTTTGATTAGGTATCCACGATTGGAACCTACGAATAACAAATCTGCCACTTCCATATGGATTAGAAAACAGATTATGTTGGAATTTCAAAAGGGTTCTGAGTTACCCGCTTGCTTGTAAGGCTGAATGACTTGTGGTTTGGAGCTCTGAGTGCTCATTGTGTTTGAAGGCTGAATGCCTTGTTAAAGGGCTGAGAGCCCATTTTGTGATGTTTGGTTGTCTGCTGCTTGTGCTGTGATGTGAGCCTAGATGGTTGTTGTGATATGTGGAGGCATGGAGGCCTTGTGGTTATGGCAGCTGATGACGCCTAGTGTGGTGAGATGCATCGGTTTATGCATATTGGTGTCAGGGAGGACACCAGTGGTGATGGAATGGGTTGGATGTGGTTGCTGGTTGCTTACGGTTTTCTTGAATGTTAATCTGCTTTCCTTTTCCCCACTTCTCAAGGCAGCTGGTCTTGCTACCATTCTTCTGAAGGAGGCGAAGACGTGCGGGGTATGCCACGTGCTTTCCGTGTTTAGACTCTCGAGGGACAATGGGTATATGCTCATTCTATAGGAGGAAAAGACTCGACAGGTGGTATATCTACTCACCGTGTTGAGCCTCCTTTGTGTTTAGAAGCATATGATGTTTTTCTAGAATTCCTGGGAATGTGGAAAAGTAATTCTGTAATGAATGTTTGATTAAATGGTGAAAATCCACGGGGATGGAGATGCTGGAATTTAAAGGTGATGTGAATCTTAAAAAGGAGCAGTTGTTTTGAAAGTGATGCCAATTCAGTTTAATGTGGAATTGTTAATTCTTAATTAATGTTTAAAGAATTAATTAATGTACATTGGAACTAATAAATGAGAATGGTGTAATCTAATAAAGCTCTTCAATTGGTTGTGTGCTTATAGGATACCAAGTCTTTGAAGTAGCAGCCTGGAGTCTAAGAGACGTTAGCTGCAGTTGTATCTAAGACTAGGTAATGCCCATAGTGTGGATGTGATATATATATATTCTGTACTTTTTTTGTTTCTATACACTACTCCACCCTGTCGGTAAGGGCAACTGACACCCCGGGGATTCTGAGCCCTGGGGGGGTGTTTTCCCCAACATTCTGATGGGAGGTTGATTGGCTGACTACCCCCTTTGGCCCCGCTCTCATCTCTTGGTAGATCTTTGTGCTGGTAGGCACAGTGGTTAGTTTTACCCATATATGTGTGTAGAGAGCTGTGATGGCTTGTGGTTATTTCCCACACATATATTCTGGATATAGTATCCTATGGACTACTATAGGTGTAACGTGTATAGGCTATAATGGCTTCAGGATCCTTACTCGGAGTATGGGTTGTAATGGCTTGAGGTATTATACCCGATGTATGATACACGTTATACGAGCTGTGGTGGCTCCCGGAAACTACCTGGTTACTTTGGTTGTGAGGACGGTGTGGTGCTTCGCCTAGGTGTCTGCGGGCAAGCCTTTGTGGTGCACGAGGTGCAGATTGTGGAGCTTAGCCCAGGTGTCTGCGGGCAAGCCTTTGGAGAGAGATGCACAAGATGTATGTCGTTGGGGCAAAGCGGAAAACCAGTGGGGAAGTAGTAGAGGGGTACCCTTGATATTCTTTACTATATGTTATATTCTTGTATGCGTTACTTGGTGAGAGTAGCCATGTTGAGGTTGGGAACTTAGTATACCTGTTTAGATAACGAGTTAGTTTCACTTGTTGTTCACTGGGCTTTAACATGCTTTCTTTACTTTTGCATGAGAGGCTTGGGGAGGATCCTACTGAGTATACTGTTATACTCACCCTATGTATATATAAACTGTTTTTCAGGTCACTTGGAGCAGGATGGAGATCAAGATGGTTACTACTAGCTTGCGGTTGGAGGAGGAGCTGTTCGGGCTCGTGGTCGCTGCCGTTTTTCTTTCTTTTGGGTACTTTTAGTTTTCCATTTCAGTTGTAGTACTTTTGCATGACATTTCATATATGTACTTGGGTTTCTTTTATATTTCAGTTATGAGTTGGAGTTGGTTGGTGTCTATTCTATCTCTCTCTTCTGCATGTGTTTTCTTAGAAGGTAATGCCTCCCATTTGTGTGTGTATTATACCCTCAGTGCTAGTCGCCAACCCGGGGCCTACTGGAGGCAGGACTCGGGGGTCATTATCTCCCTTCTCACATTGCCGGCCCAATAGGGGTACACTTTGTTGGGAGGGGGTCGTGACAGCTTACTTTTACGGAACCAATAGTAATGGTTTTCACAAAATAGTTTGTAAAAGTACCAAAATTCAAAATATATATATCAATTGTTTGGAAAACCATTTGTATAGGTCTATAACAATGATTTAAAAAAAAATTAATGGCCTTCATATTTTTAATGATTAATTTTATCAAATAAAATTTATTACATAATTGAATAAAAATTAATTTACACATATATTTTTATCATAATGACTTTCATAAAAACATTTGAGCTTAGTGGAAATGTGTTTGAAATATAATCTGTGTGAATCCATATTATAAATGAAATTTTATTAAAAAACAATTTTCATTCTCTAAAATCCTATCACAGACAATCATATTGTCATTACTATATACGACAATGATCCTTAAGTCATTATTAATGTTTTTTGAATCAATTTCTCATCAATATGATGCATTGTATGACCAGCTTTACTCGACATCCGACAAAGACAAAACATAGGACATATCTCAAGAAATTTATACCTCAAAATCTATGATCACACCAACTTTCATCAATAAATGTTTTAATAAAACTATGATGGTCAAATATAATCACTCAAATAAATATGGAAATCCATCAAACACCTACCTAAGGTTTTACTATTAAATATAAATAGAAAACATACAACATGGGATAAGTTTCTATATTTAATCATGTAGAATTAATTTTTTTGAATCAATATGAAAATAACGTTAGATAACCAATAATATTTAATTCGATTCAATATAAAAAGAAATCTGTTAAATAGAAAAAGGTTTTCGTATGTTGATGATTTCAATTAATCAATAACTAGATGACAGTTTTTAATAAATCCCACTATTATAACCAGAAACATGTTTTCATCTTCATATTAATGCAATTATATTATAGAGTAATTATTATCAATGAAAATCAAGTCACTGATTTTGATTCCAGTGCTCCATCTCTGATCTCAAAACTCCAAAGCATTAGGGAATATGTACCCTTAGGAATTTCTCGTCAAAAATTATTTTTTATGTTTTGAAAAAGCATTACCTTCTGTTATAGAATATTAGGCTTCCATTTTAAAAATAGTTTTTGAAACATAAAGACATGCTTATCTAAATTAATACCTCACTCAAATATCAAGTAGAACATTTTTATCTAAGGGTTATAATTACATATAAATCCACATCAATAAATGGAATTTCCACCTCATCATATCCATCTATAAAAAATTCAACCAATTGTGAGGAACATACAAATTTATTATATAGGGTCAAGTCATAGGGATTTTTCCTAAATAAACTATCATCCAATTCCCCACTATTACGATTGATTGAATCATTTCATGAATCATGATATTAATTTTATTATAAATCAATCGTAGAAAAACATATGCATTTATATTCATAATATATGAAAAATGTGAGAATTTCAGCATCTAGGAGACAAATAATGGTAATATTTGAATCCCAAAAATACAATTTTTTGAAATAAAACATATCTCCCATAAAAGTTTTCCTTCTACCAAAATTATTAGGGAGTTGTTAATCTTCTATATTTAAAATGTATCCCCACTTTTCCAGTCTATAAAATTGAAAAAAAAATATTCACATTTTATAACATTTCCAGGAAGAAGAAAAATATCCTATTAATATTTTTATTTTTTTGAATATCCACTATATGAATTTTCAACTCAAATCGCAAATCACATGTTTAGTATGAAATACCTACATTCATGAATGATAAAAATAGAGTTTAAATAAATGATTGTTCTAGATAATTATTATGTAGGTTATGAATAATTTCATTAGAAAACCTGTAGAAATTATAATAAGAAACTTTTACTATGAATGTCATCTTGTAAAAGATCACCATATTTTACGATCAAAAATCAATGTCTTCCTCTTTTGTTGGGGAAAAAGATGTATTGATACATATATGAATTTAAGATGGTGTATCCTTTAAAATTGTAAACTCACAGTGTAGAATGCATCAAGAGGAAACCACACTGACTAGAAAACAACAAAAGAATCATTGAAGTAAACTGATGTAATAAATAGTGTTGAAATAAAAGAGAGCTGAAATACAATTTCAACTTGAAAAAGTTCAAGTACAACTGAAGACTTACTAGAAAAATGAAATGTGAAAGCTTGTACCTAGATTTTCCCCTGCAGATACAACCGAATATGTAGGTACACCTCACGATCACTACTCCCTACGTCATGTCATGACAAAAGTTCTAGCTCCAAGAACCACCCAAACCTAGCTCCCTCAGCCTAAATAAATGTTGTACATCATCTTCCCCAAACACAACATGGTGCAGGTGATGCTCAGGAAAGGGTGAGTATAACTACACTCAGTAGAGACCCCATGGCCCCCAAAGGTATCCAAGTGTTCACTAATGGAAAACCAACAAAGCATGAAGAAAAAGTAGACAACACAAGTCATCTCACACCATGTAACACTTTAGGTCAATGATGGAAGGGTTAACACATCATCGAACTCCACACCTTCTTGAGAACTTCTTATCTATCGTGTACAATGGGCTTTCCAAGTCATACTGATACACTTCCCACTAACCTCGAGCTCTTGTGGTTCCCATCCATAAAGGGTACCGTGGGCATGTCAGGTCACACAAAGCTGCTTCCCACCATGGGAATGCAATTTCACACAGATCCGCTTCCCACCATGACCAAACTGGGGTATGCCTTCTATCATGCACCATGTGTCGGATGGGTCACGCAGTGCCTCTTCCCACTATGGTCCTACTGGGTTAGATAGAGATGTTACCCATTGAGCCTATCATCAAGCAACATTTAGGTCTAATCCAACCACATGGTTCTATAGGAAGTCTGCTTGGGAGAACCGCTCACCAAGCCACTCTATAAATATTTATGATCATGGAAGTCACCACAAGGTATGTCAATATATTGGTCTCTTTATGAGATTCCCAATACTGCAAACAACTCATCAATCAGTTTCACGATTTGTGAGAAACATGAATTTTAGTGCTGAGAGCCCGGTTGGATTCGAATTCGACCCTACGCAGACGTGCCCCAACTATATCCAGATCCTAGGAGGAGTGTCATAAAAAGGACTTCCTTGTCCTAAATATCCTAGCACAGTAGATGGTTTATCATGCAGACATCCAGTTTATATGTTAGGGACCATTTAGTGAAACAATACGGTACGAGGTCTGGGCCCGGTCCGCCTCGGTCCGACATGCCTAACCCAATTTGGTATGGGCCGAACCGTATCAGTCTGGGCAACCACACTCAGGTAAATCCCACCCACAGGGCCTAGAATGACCGAGTTGGTTCCTGGGTCAGGCTGTTGGGCCACATAGCCACATCTAATTTTCATCCTGTGGGTGTTGACCTAACGCGGCTCCACGCGTCGTGGCATGGCCTCAATGTCACGGCCAATGAGACGCTGCCTTGCTGCCGGGTGCACCACTGGTGAGTGCCCCATCTCCCATCCTTCGTTAAAACTAGCATCCTCTACTCCCGCTACGGCCAGTGTAGGCCATAGACCTGCTGCTGCATGGGATCGCCACCAAGGGTGTGCCCATCCTCTACTCTATAAGACACACGACCAATGCAGGTTCCAGCGGCATGGTATTCGCCATGGTGTCAGTCGCACACTGAGGCCTGTTTCATGTTCCATCTGTGCCTGCTGGCTCCTGGGATGGTTTACATCACTACGATAGGCCTTGATTCATCATGACACTGCCATCAATATTAGGCAATCACAATCATCTCAAAAATTGAGGGGCTCATCCCTTGTTTGTGTCGGCCCGCACCCTCATCGTTTGAGATTATTCTGGGGGAGTTTCGGGGAAAAGTTCGACATGATTTCAAGCCATGATTCCAAAAATGATCCAAAAAAATAATCACAACGACCACTAATAGATATCGATTAAAATATTAACATGTTCATGATTTGACCAATTATTAAATTTTTAGAAATAATAATGTGGAAAGCCCAAATAAATCAACAAAACCCCCTACCTCGAAACATAGGAGATCACTCCCGGTTGGGGGAGTCACTTTGTTCATGGACCCCGCAATATACCGCCCCCACTGCTGGTCGAACATGAAACACCATTTTGGGGTTTTGCTGTCGCACAACACCTCCTACAGGTATCAGCGTCATCCTCTACATTCTCAGTGCTACGAAACTCCTACATCATTTCATTTCATAGTGATTCTTGTCTGATACACCTCCATAAGATTAATATTTACAAGGGAGGGGGAGGGTAAGTAACGACCTGAAGAATTAATGGGGGCTCATAAATTAAGAACCTTCCTAATTCCCCAACGACGTCGTCACTTAGGACTTGGCATGTCAGGCCATTGATTGGCCTGGGACACTGCATATCCACATTCCTCTTGTCTGTTGGTGGAAAATAAAGAAAACTAAATAACACAATTATTTCTTTTAACTTCCATTAAATGTCACTAATATTATCTTCTTCTCAAAACCAACTATGACCAATGTAATGTCTCCCTTAAGTGAATCTCGAAACTGTGTATTCATCAGTGAAATCAGATTTTAAATATGGGCAGTGGTTCAAATGTTAGAAAAATTCGGTTATTCGTCTACTGAACGTACCAAAAAAATGGTCAGAAAATAATTCCAGGCACGTCGGACCTTGTATTCAAGTGCAATAAATTTTCACAGACTCGTAAAATTCCTTTAATTAAATAAAATAACATGAAAAAATTTGGGACTTTACATTCTCCCCACATTATGACATTTGATCCCCGAAAGTCACAACATAGAATAATGAAAATAATGGGGGTAATGAGCACAACTATGATCCTCTTGGCCCCATGTTCTCTCCTAGAGGTTCCTGTGCTTCCATCAAACGGGTGCCAGAGGTATCGACCGCCCTCAAATTACTTAGTCCTATCGATCCACAATATCTACTTGACCCTCCGTAAACATTTCCCCATCATCCGAGTCTAGCTCTACATGGTCGATGACATGAAATGGGTCATGCAAGTATCCCATCAAATATGATATGTGGAAGACGTAGTTCACCCTCTCTAAATGCTGTGGATGTGACAAGTTGTATTCTAACATTCTTATCCTCTGAAGAATAAAAAACAATAGGATAAAACTTAGTGATAACTTATCGCCTCGACCAAATCATGGTAGTCCCTATTGAGGATAGACATGCAAGAATACATGGTCCTTCTCCTGGAACACAATAGGTATCCGCCTCCTTTTAGCAAAATACATCTGCTTGCTTTGCGTAGACTTCATCCACTCCAAGATGATCTGCACCTCCTCAGTGGTAGCATGTACCAACTATGGGCGCATATGTGTTGACTCCCCTGGGTCTGTCCAGCATAGAGGTTATCTGCAAGGTCGACCATACAAGGCTTTGAATGGAGCCATACCAATGGTGGAGTGGTAACTATTATTGTATTAAAACTCCACCAAGGGGAATCGATCCTCCAAAATGCAGCCAAAATCTAGGATGCATGCATGAAGCATGTCCTCCAGCGTCATTATGGTCTGGTCTATCTGACCAACCATCAAGGGAAGATAGGCGGCGCTCAAACGTAGTCGTTTCCAGAATGCCTCTTGCTTTCCCATCCACAAAAAGGATGTGAAATGAATATCAACGTTATAGATGATCATCGATGGAACCCCATGGAGTCACAAAATATCTTTTATGTAGAGGCATCCCATTCTTTCTACTAATCCCTTCTCTCTGATAGGTAGGAAGTGTGATGGAATGGTGAGTTAGTCAATGATGACCCAAATAGAATCATGTACCCAAGATATACATGGAATCCCTGTCACAATGTCCATGGAGATCCCACCCCACATCCACTATGGAACCTCTAGTGGATGTGCTAACCCTGCTGAAACCAGATGCTCGACCATCACTTAGTGATAAGTTAGGAATGGGGAAACGAACTCCACTACAAATTCCTTCATCCTTAGAATCCAGTGCTAATGCCAAAGGTCGTGGTACATCTTCGCCACACCATGATGTACCGCCAGAGGGGATGTATGGTATTACATCCACAACTTCTCTCGTAGAACCATAGGTTCCATGGTTTGTCCCCTGAAAGGGATGACGTTCTCCCCACCTTCAGAAAATCCATCAGGTTCTCGTCCTGAGAATATCTGAGAACATCGATCCATGCAGTCAACGTCCCCATGATGCGCCTCCTAGACTATAAAACATTAGACCATCAGGTTATGCTTCCATATCATATGAGAGAAGACCACATCTGCTAACTCCAGATCATGGGTAGCATATTTATACTCATGCTTCCTCATATGTCTTGTGTCATAATTGATCAATGATTTCTCCTGCATCATGACACACCCATGTCTGGTCCCTGATGCGTCGTAGTAGGTTACTAACCACACACTGTCTTCTGGTTTTCTTAAGATGGGAGCACTCCTCAATCTCTCTCTTAGCACCTGGAAACTCTACTGGAATCTCTTCATCCATACAAATTTATTACCCTTCTTCATAAAAGATAAAAAGGGTTCCACAAATCTGGAAAAGTCATGAGAAAATCTCTGGTAGTATCCGGTCAACCTAATGAAAATTCCGCACCTCAGTCACACTTATGGGAGGCTCCCATGAAAGAACAGCCTCTATCTTTATTGGATCAAACAGAACCTCATCCTGAAGGATAACATATCCAATAATGTGGACCTCTCATATCTAAATCTATCACATTGAGAGTTTAAAATAAATCTTATGCTCTCGGAGTGTATCCAGTTCAATTTGTAGATGATAGGCATGCTCCTCCTCCATCACTGAGTATATCTGGATGTAGTCAATAATAAATACTACAAATCAATCAATGTATGATTAGAATATCTTGATAAGGAGTCACATGAACATTATAGGGGGATTGGTCACTCCAAATAAAATAAGGAAGAACTAATAATGGCCATAACGACATCGGTGGTCATCTTCTGCGTATCCTAATAGTGTACCCTGAGCTGATGTTATCCTAATATGAGGACGATCTCCGAAAAACGATGACATCCCATCATCTAATCAAAATGACCATCCATTATCAAGAGAGTATACATGTTCTTTTTGGTAACCTGGTTCAGGCGCTGATAGTCCACACAGAGTCTCAATCTCCCCACTTCCTTCTTGGCGAACAAAACCAGGGATGCCAAAGGAGAAACACTGGGTCTTATGAACTCCAAACCTTGTTAGTCCGACAATTATACCCATAACGCAGGATGATTCACATGACACATATGATATACTAGTGTAGATATTGGTGTTTTCTTGGGGTATATGTTGATGAAAAACCGTTCCTTTCTCCATGGAGGTAGTCCAAGGTAATCATCAGGGAAGACATATGCATACTGGTCCACCACTACAGGATAGTTCAGACTCTCAAAATCAACTTCCACAAGGGTAAGGCTATCTAACTATTTAGTGATCTGATGAACCCTCATTTGGGTATTTCTTTCATGTGCTTAAAAGGTTCCCTTCTCACTAGTGAAGGAAAACCTGGTCCAAACCATGCGGACGCACCACACTTTATGCCAAGTACAATCGATCTGCGCATGGAATTTGGATAACCATTACACACTCAAGATGACATCGTAAGGCCACGACGCCGCTAATAGGATATCTCAGTCAAAGCTCTCACCTCCTATAGTAAGCCCACAATGTCGTCACCAATGGGAAATCATCGAATCCGCTCCTCTAGGAGTCTTTATCCTTAATGAGTGAGCCAATGGCTTAGTAAGATACTTTGAGCTCAAAATGAGGGTCGTTCCTATAAAATTGTGACAGGAACCAGTGTGTTTAAGAACATCATCTAGGGTGGAGTAGACATGGATAATACCTCTAATAATCTACAGAGTGTTGTGGTCGTAGGCCTTAGTTGCATGGAGTTGTGATCTCCAATGTGCACATGCTCCCTGTGGTTAGGGTGGACCTTCCAGAGGTGGTGGTAGCAGTACATCGAATCACCTACCATAGCCTGCTGCACGACCAGATCCCCTGACATGTCCTACACCCTGCAATCCTCCTAGTTGGAAACTCATCTTCTTCCATGGAGGTCCCTCAACTGATTTGTGGTCATTCGTACAGCGGGTCAGGATGTCCCAAGTCATATGACCCTATCCGCCACACAAAAAGCACCGATTGGATCCCGACTAACTCTTTCTATAATGGGATATTGGTATTGACGACCCCATGTCTATTGGTCACCATCTGAAAGACCTCGCATGCTTGGGCTCACACGCCTAATGCATGCTAC
Source organism: Viscum album (assembly GCA_963277665.1). Lineage (NCBI taxonomy): Eukaryota > Viridiplantae > Streptophyta > Magnoliopsida > Santalales > Viscaceae > Viscum > Viscum album. The sequence continues at coordinate 697,203,320 of OY728152.1, forward strand.
TAGATGAAGAATCTACTGACTGGGGTCTACTGGCGTCCCCTACTGTCGACACTTTCTCCATTAAGAATCCCTCCATAGGAAGGGCCTCCTCCATCACTCCAGCCTGGGTGGGGATGTTGAGGGTCACCACTGAATCCATGATCTCCCTTATGAGCCCCTTATCGAAGACCTAAGATCTGAAGAAAGGGTCTCCCACCTTATACGTATATTAGTGAGAACGCTCTATGAACCTTTCCAAGTACTCAGCCACTATCATCTACCCTGTTGAAGGTGAATCAACACTTGAACGCACACATAGCTCAACATTGAGGGGAAAAATCACCCAAAAATCCTCTCGATGTCAAACCAAGTGAGGGTTGCCTCATTATGAGCTTAGTTGGTCAGGTTGAACCATCTCCCAGATGATCCTGGAATAAGGCTCACTGCCATGATCGCCATCTGGTCGGGTGGTGTCTTCACTAATCAGAAGTGACACATCACAACCTCTAGCCAGTCCTCAATGACTTGAGGGTCTGTCTCACCCCTGATCCTGGGAGGCCTCTACCTCTGAAAATCATGTATGGTTTTGAACATACTAACATCATCTATCGGAACCGCCAGTAGCAGGTACTGACCATCAGGTGGTGGTATCACTCGGGCACCAACCGGTGGGGCTGTCTCCAACCCTGGTCCATGCAAAGATGCCTTATCGTTGATAGGGCTATCCAAATGCTTCTGGATCCTGGCTGGTCATCATCATAGAGGAATTATGAGATAAATCATGATGTTCCATTATTAGATCACTATACCTGGTGTGTTGAATTTTATTTGAATTTACAAAATGGAAATATGATAAAAATTTTCGTGCATTAAGATGAAAAGTAAGAATCATGGTTCCAATGTATGGATACATCGACCGACTCACCAAACATGGACTCCATGAAATTGAATGTAGGCCTCACAAAACTCAACACTATTAATTTAAAACTAATATATAGACTCTTCGTATCTGAGGTAGAACCAAACAACTCTGATAACACATTGTCATGACCTGTCCTCTAGAGCTCGTGTTGTGACTACCCCAAGACTGCCTTCCATAGGCCAAGGGAAGGCTTCTAGAACTGGATAGGTGTATCCCTAAAATGGGATGGTGTCACCATTAAACCTATACAGACCAATAGAGTTGAACGCAACAAGAGGAAACCACACATACTAGAACGCAACTATAGGAACTATGAATTAATCTGCTGTAGTAAAGTGAGCTGAATGTAAAGGGGGTTTGAATACAAGCCCAACATGAAAAAGTACACGTAAAACTGAAAAAGAAAAAAAATCTGAAATGTGAAAGGAAACTTTTGGACCATCCACCATGGATCCTACCTGAAGGGTAGGTACAACTCACAATCTGTAGTCCCTACGTCAGGTCACTCCAAAAGGTCTGGCTCTAACCATTGCATGGTCTTACCTCCCACTGCCTCAATCAAGGTTGAACATCATCTAAACCTGACACAACAAGGTGAAGGAGAATCCCGTGCATGGGTTAGTATAAAGACACTTAGTAGGTACATGACACCCTCATAGGTCTCCTTGAGTTATAAAAAGGAAAAACCTCAAAGTAGGATAAAAAAGTAGACAACACTCGTCAGCTCACAAAAGGTATTACTTTAGGTAATAAAAGGAAGGGTTATCACATCATTGAACTCCTCGGGTATTGGAGAAATCCTCCACTATCAATTACAGTCGGCCTGTCAGGTCACACAGAGATGCTTCCCACTAACCATGAACTACTTAGGTACCCATCACTGATGGGTACTGTGTGCATTCTGGGTCACACAGTCTCTTCCAACCATGGTCGAACTATGGTACACCACCTATCGAGTTCCATGGGTCTATTGGGTTACACAGTGACACTCCCCACTGTGGGCCTGCTGGGTCACAAAGGGTATCTTCCTAAAGGGACAATAATCTTGAAATCATTATATGTCATCCATCTGTAGGGTTCCATACATAGTCTGCATGGGGGAACTGCTTCTCAAGCCAATCAGGGCATCTTGATATCCATTGAAGTCACCAAAATGTATTCCAAAGTTCTGCCTCCTCAAGAGAGTCCCGAAGCCGCAAAAATAACGTCAATCAGATGCACAGTTTGTGATGTACATGCATTTTAGTACCGAGGGCCAAGTTGGATCCGAATTCGACCAAACCCAGCAATGCGCCCACATTCTCCAAAACTCTAGCGGAGTGACTGAAAATGTAATGACATTTCCTAAAAATCCCTATGTCATATACGGTTTGTCAAACGGAGATCCGATATAAAATTTAGGGCTCGTTTTGTGAAACAAGACAGTACTGGGTTCGGGTCTGTTCGGCCTCGGTCGGACCGACCCGAACCGGTTCGTCCTGGGAAGACCCGGATCGACCTAAGTCGACCTAGACAAGCTCGTGACTGACCGGACCTGGGTCAACCTAGAATCTGGGCCTGGCCCAACCTGGTTGGGCCATGGGTTAGGCCGCTGGGTCTTGGGTTATCCTGTAGTACTATGGGTCGGCCCGCTGTACGGTAGGTCAGTCCCCTGGGTCGACCCGATGATGCCACCAACCTAGCGGCACATGCCGCCAGATACACCCAGACACAGTGCGTCAAGTTTGGAATGTCATGTCGTGGAGCCACGTAAGTGGGTCAACCCATGGGGGTTGACACATCATGTCGCCATGTGGCGTCGCAGGTCCTCCGCATCATGCCCGACTAGTCGTGACTTTTCCTTTGGGCACGCCGTTGTTGCACATGTCCTCCTCCAGCCACCGATCGAACCAGAAAACTCTGCTCCCACCGTGTCCGGGGCTGGCCATGACCACGTTGTAGTGTGGGCATGCCACCGGAGGTTTTCCCCTCCTCTACTCGGCTGAACACAAGGCTTGCGCCACCGCGTGCCACTGTCGCGCTGCTGTGCACCACCTCCGGCGTCAGTGTTGTTGGAATGGTGTCCATCAGGCAGTCAGTCGTGCATCGGGGTCTGATTCCTATATCTTCTATGCCTACGGGCTCCTGGGTTCGCATGATTTGTTGAAATAGGCCTTGATTCAGCTTGATTCTGCATTTATTACTGGGAGATCACAATCAAAGTAAAAACCGAGGGGCTCAGGCTTTGTTCGTGTCATCATGCACCCTTCGGGATAGATAAAATTCTATCGGAGTTTCAGGGGAATGTTCAACTAGATATCATGCAATGATTCCTAACCCGATCACAAAAAAAGAAAGACCCCCTGCAAATAGATATCAATTATTAGATCAACTTGTTCATGATTTTACCTATTCTTCTAATTTTAGAAAGAATTTAGGGGGAAAATAAATCAACAAAACCCCCTAACTCAAAACATTGTAGAGCACTCATGGTTGATAGAGTCTTATAGTTCATAATCCCTACAACAAGATCCACTCGTTGATGCTCAAACTTCAAACTCTAGTTCGGGGTTTCAGTGTCGCACGTCACCTCCCACTGGGATTAGCTCTTGTCCTCTATCCTCTTGGAATTAAGACACTCATAAAATACATCATTTTATTGGCGAATCATGACCGATACCACTCCCAAATCTATATATTTATATAAGAGGGGACAATAAGTAACGACATTGGGAAATAATGGGGGATCATAAATTAATAACATTCTTAATTATCCAACGACATCATTACTCAGGATTTGGAAAGTCAATCCATTCATTGGCCTGACTCATCGCAAGCCCCACAATCCACTGTTATTTTTTTTGGAAATTAAAGATAATAATAAAATAAAATTATTTTATTTCATATATTTTAAAAGTCACAAAAAATAAAATCTTCATGGGATCTACTACGGTCAATGTAAATTCTTCATTAAATGTGATCAAATAGACATGATTCCCTAAATGGATATTGAATAAAATTTACACTGTTTATTATTGGAAAATATTAATCATTTATGTTTGAAAAAATATATAGAGACCATGTGGTGATGATCATATTTGGAGGCACTCTTCAAATAAAAAAATAATGTTATATTAACAACTTCTCTAGAAAATTTATATTTTAAAAATTATTTTGATGACTGATTGGAATCATAAAATTCTACATGTTATAGTTTCATTAGATTCTACTTGTACCACCCCCTAACATTTTGATAGGTGTAAATTGATGAATTCAAGATGGGAGATTATGAGAATATACCCTCATATAAGTATTCTTCATGATTATGTGTCACTGGATATTATTATTTGTATGTGTATATAATGTTGCATAGTATTTATGATTTTAATCAATTTTATTCATGACTCATGCTATGTAATGTATTTCATAATAAATGATGACATTGTTTTTATATAATATTGACATATTTTATTTTTCATAATTGATGTGTTATTAATTAATATGTTTAGGATTTTTCTGAAGATGAGGTATGATTTCATAAGATATAATTTATGTTAATAATAAATTTAACCTGAAGAATATCCTAAATGGGTTATGGACTTTTCTATGTGAATATTTTATGGAATATTTTAATTCATGGCATCTACGTATTTTAAAATTATTGAATGATGAATCAAATTCAAAAAAATAATTACGGTTATTCACCCACCAGATACTTCTACTACGTCTGAGACATTCATAAAACCCCTCAGAACCAAACAATATCATCCAATGACTAATAGATTCTCTAATACCAGTGCCTTCCAACTGAAAAATCCCCAAATAAAACAAATAGGAGTCAAATATTTTAACTTCTTCATGATTGGAAAAATCATCCATATCTATGTACAAAATTCATATCTTGCATCACTCTAATCCCTTTTCTTGGGTAATAAAAAATTAATGTCACGTATCTTATAATTCCATTCAACTTCATATGAAATAAAACAACCTCCCACCAACCAAATACTAGTGTATAATTTAAAATCATACAGACACTTTTCAATATGAATTTTGGTTTTTTGTTTGAATATAAAATTTTTTTCTTTTATGGTTGGGACAATTGTGAGGGTTACCAATTATGGTATTTATGAAAACACTAAAAAGGTATTTATGAAAAAATATGTAATTGATATATAATATAATAATTTCATTATATAATAGTTATTTATAAATAAAATAAATATGATATTTTAACATCAGTATTTAATAAAGTAACTATATCTAGTATATGTATTACTAAAATAGAATCACATATTTAATTAATTTGTTCTAATAAATTAAAAAAAATATATAATTTTATGATATAAATATATTATTCCATAATTATATTTATTATCATTTATAATAAGTTATATATAATATTAAAATATATTATATTATATACTAATTATTTATGATCAATTATGTTAAAATAAAGTCAATATAATGTATATATATAATTTTTTACACATAGTATGTTATTATTTAATGAATTTTAAATTTTTATTTAAAGAATAGAATATACATTTTTATTTTAATGAAGAAAAAAATAGATTATATAATTATATTTTTTTAAAATATTATAGATTATTTAATAAATATATTTTGTGTAAAATAATTTAACATTCCATTATAAAAAATGTTACCACTCTTTTAAGAAGCATAATTGAAATATAATTTATTATGTTTATATTTAAATATATGCAATTAAAACAGTAAATTTTAACTAATTTGTAATCTATTATATTCATAATGAAAAATATAGAAGTGTAAGGGAGGTTTTACACACAACACATTGACATTCTTTTCTTGTGGGTTTCTTATTGTTATATGTGACAAACTAGTTGAATTTACAACATAATTAAAAAAATATTCATTTTTCATAATGACATCATAACACGTTGAAACATAAAATGAAAAAAAATGAATTTAATTAAAATAATGGGGATGAGAAATAATAGAAAAACTAATAAAATTATTTAAATTAATAATATGTGGACTTATTAGATTTATATATACACAAACACTATCTGAGGATTACAAGATTCCATTCTTTCAATGAGTTTATGTCGCTATGTAGAACAAAAATTTTAGTGGAAGAAAAAAAAGATGCATTGGAAAAGCATAAAGAAGAAGTTAGTGTCCCTGAATAATGTCATATATGTTGTTTTCAAACACCCATTCTGTGATACAACATGTTGTGTCACCATTCCATAGGCGTTGGCCTATAAACAGCATGCCACCCTCATTCCCCCTAGGATTCCCAGTGTCTCTCGACCACCTGCCACGACTCACCATTGATAAATCATACCACGAAAAATTGTAGGGATATGGATATTAATATCACCACCCTTTCACATAAAACCTGTCATAGATCCCAATCAACCACACATGTCATGCCAAACAGGGGTAATGTGGATATTAATATCACTGACCATTCCCAAATGACATACCACGACACCCCATCGTCATTTCTTACCAACAACATCACCCTTTCTACCTACCATTCTGCAATGTCATCAATTCATAATAGGAATGTCACCACCATGGCCTGTCATGATGCCCCATCCACCATGCCTACTAGGAAAGATAGGGGGCATATGGATATGGATGTCAATTTTCGTTTGTATACTACGTGTCATGATTCCCCATCGACAACACCTATCATTGTCACCACCCTTTCTCAGATGATCTTCAATGGAACCCCATTGAAAAAACCTACCATAGTAACCACCCTCCATCACTAGAAATGCCATACGATCTTCCACAACACCCCACCAATAACTCTTACAATTATTTATTCCCCTTATCAGATGATAATCATTGGTGTCCCATCAACGATGCCTTCCATGACAGATGGGGGAATCTGGATTTGACAGTCGCTACCCTCATGTGTGTAAATCCCCACACAAGATGAAATCCATTATGATGTAGGTGTTTTGTAAATGAAGCTCTCAGTCCCTAGCTATCATTCACCACTACTAGGGATGAAGAAAACCGATGTAAAAAGTATAAAAGGATAAGTCTGAATGTGAAATGACTGCTAATGTATCAAAAAAATGGTGGCATGAGGCAATGTATCCTTCTCTCCCAACCAGAAAATCTGGACAACCGATTTAAGATGTTGAGTTTTCAAACATGAAAATCTGACTACTAAATTTAATATATTTTTTCTACATGGATTAAAAATATAATATATTTTCATAATGTATATTTATTTATCCAATTATAACTCATTGAATTATTAATTTAATACTAATTTATAATTCTCATTTAATTTTATGAAGACACTAAATTTAAAATTTCAACAATTAGAATTTCCTTAATTTTTATATTCAGGTTACACTATTTAATATCATAAAATATTCAATACATCAACTAAAAACACTAATAAAAGGGTTCAATTTTTCTATGCTTTTTTCTGACATTGATAAAATTACAACCATTATAAACAATTTTTTTTGGGTTTCTAAATGTCCCATTTAGTATGTTAAATATATATACACATTCTTATATATTTTTAAATAATATTTATATATCCACATGTATATATATGTAAATATAATATATATAAACAGTTTATATAACATTTAATAAAAAATGTATCTTATTTTAATTATTTTATATTTAATAAATAATCAAATTTATATTCTTCGATGAAAATTCATAATAGTATATCTATATACTTTAATTGAAATATTTTTATATAATTAATATAAATATGATTTATTAATATTTTATTGAAACTATTATATGATATATAAATTCACGTAATTATTTAAATATGTGATTTGTATTTGAATTTTTATATTTATATTCAAATTATATAATTAAACAATATATGTATATTCATTTGTATATGTGTGTCTATATGTGTGTGTTTATGTATGTTATGTTTGTGTGTACATCTATTATGTTGTACATGTGCATGTGTTTAAGTATGTTTAATTTTTGTATGTTTGAGTCTGAAATTGTGCATATGCATGTATGTAATTCTATTTATATGTTATACATATGGTTACAAGTTCATGTAAGTGTACATATAAATTCATAAATATATAAATATATATAAATATTTTTGTGATTGTGTATTTGGAAGTGTATGTGTACATATTTATAAATTATTATTGTATGTATATGTTTATGGAGTTATGTACGTATGTGTGTATGCGTTTGTGCATGTGAATGTGTTTTTCTATGTGCATGTGATTGTGTTTGAATGTGTATGTGAATATGTATGACTATGTGTAAGTATATATATGCATCATTATGTATGTGGGCATGAATGTTTGAGTGAACGTACATCATTATGTTTGTGTACATGTATATGAGCATGCATATGTGTATATGGGAATGTTAATGTTGTAAGTGTGGGTATGGTTATATGTATAGATGTGTATGTATGAGCATGCACATGGATGTAATTGTATGGATGTTTATGTGTACGCAGATACATTTGTATTTGTATGTACATGTGTATGTGTATGAGTATGACCTTGTGTATATGTATTTTTTTATGTTTCCTGTGTATGTATATATGTGTATTTATATATATGAATGAATATGCATTGATTTATATGTATTTATATGTATGTGTTTATTGAATGTTTTTTCCTATGAGTTTACATATGTGTATGTGTATCTTGTGTACGTATATGTGTACGTGTATTTTTTATTATTCATTTAGTATTATATTTTTGTTGTTAATAGTTATATATTTGTAGAATATTTAGTAATTTATTCATTTTTATTATATACATGTTTAATAATTTTTAATATATTATATTTTGTTTTTTATTTAAACCTATTTAAATATGTACATATTTTATTAAATAAGGACATTTTATCAATTGATAAAAGTTTTAATGGTTAATAACATATACTATTTTTCTTATACAACTAATATAGAACAGAATTAAATAATTCGAAATAAAATAATATTTATGTATTTAATTTTATTCAATATTATATGTTTTCAATTCAAGTAATTATTTTTATGAATATATTATATTTAATTTTTTAAATTTATTTCATTTAATTTACTCCTTTATTATATTATTTCATAGATTTTTTTTCCATTTTCGATATTTTATAATTTTTAATGTTTTATCTATTTAATCAATTTTTAAAAGTTATACATATTTATTTAATAATCATGAATATTTTAAATATTTTTTTATTCTATATTATTTATATTTAATCATTTTTATATATAATATTATAATATTTTATTTATGTTTGAAATCTATATAATTGATTCATATTAGACCATCTCCTACCCACATTATTTTTACCTAAATTTTAACCCTTATATAAACCATCACTAACACCATTTAGATGTTTATGTAAGCCAAGGTAAATGATGGGGATGTGCTTCATGAGGATAGGTACTAATAGATGGGGTCGTTGAAGGTCATGACTTGAATTCTTGGGAGTGCATTCCATTGAATGGAAATGAGAGTTGGAATGTGTCGTCGGTGCATTTGTCACTATTCCTCTCGTGCGGAATGTTTCAGGGATGGAATCAATAATGTGGGATATTATAATTTTGGATTTAAGAGGGGTGAAAACTATTAATCAATTATTTTTGGGTATAGTGTGCTAGTATACCCAAGAGCATTTGCGGCAGTTCTCCAACGCGAGTGATGGCTTCACGCGATGGCAGTGTCGTTGTTACAGGAGTCGAGCGACAACATTCAATTGACGATATACATGTCTATAAAGCTCGGAGTGTTGGTATTGTGGTAGAAATTTTTGACAAGTTATTAGGATCGGAAAACACACAATTGGTGGTGAGGGTGGTGGTCTGACGATCGTTTATGGAAATCAACCATGACGTTCGGTGAGATGATGGAAGCACAAGGAATGGTCAGGGCATATCCATCATTGTTCTATTGGGGAGGCCCAATCTATTGTGATAAATCCAATAGAGAGGCATGATAATGATGAGGCAAATGAGGAATGGTTTTCTGGGAATAATATGTAAGTGTCTTAGGGACAATATCCATAAAAAAGAGGTTTATGGGGCTATTGAATTTTGATGGTAATCCATTGAGGGGAGGGCATTTGGCCAGACCATTGTCATGTGGGAGAGGATTCTGTGTGTGATTTTGTGTATTTCTACAATATAGTACCAAATATATATATATATTCATATATATAATCTATTTATTCATTTTTAATAATTTTTTTGTATGGGTTTTTTAATGAATATAATGTCCTTTTTATATATTGGCAGTGAAAGATCAATTACACATCCCATATGTCCTAGGCCAAGGGTCCCAAGAACATGGCCTAAAGGATTAGTATAATTCCATGCCTGCTTCATCATATCTATATCACCAGGCCTGCATCATGCATATATCACCATCTACTTGCGTCTTACGCATGTCCCCACCTGCCTGAGTCACTGCATGTGACTTAAATCCCCCAAGGGGTAAGTCAGGATTCACACCCAAATTTTTTTTGTGTATGAAATTGATGTAATTAATCATACAAATTCACGTTAAATATTTTAATCTTATTAATCCTATTCATACATTTTTCAAAACTTATTTGTACATAAATATTTACAATGAATAAAAATTATAAAAATTATTTTTATTTATATGACTGAAATATAATTAATTTCTACTATTAAGGACTAATTACATTAAAATTTTTGATCCTTATATAAATAATTTATTTAAATTAATTTTTTATTATTTTTTATATTTTTTGTATTTGTATACAATTAATTAAATTAATCATTCAAAATTTAAAGAATTAATTTATCTTTTTAAAATTATAAACTTGTGTTTAATTTATATTATTAATTCTCATTAAAAATTATTTATGAAGTTGTAATATTTTTAAAATATTTTAAATCTATATAAATATTTTATTTAAATGAAATTTTTAATATTTTCATCAATTTTTTTTATTATTTAGTAGTTCATGTAATTAATCAGAAATTTCATTTTTTTACTTTTTTATTTTTTTATATTTTTCAATGTATTCATATTCATTTTAATATATATTACATTGAAATAATCTTATAAATAATTTATATAAATAATAAAACATAACCTATTTTTTAATATTTTTTGAGTCATTTCATTATTAATTATTCAATTTCACCAATTTTTTAAAATAATTTATTTACAATTGTATAATAAATAATTATGTTAATTATATTTTTTTATTAATAATTAAATCATTTTTAAAATATATTCAATTAATAAATATTTATTACATTTTAAATAGATTTATTATCATCTCTATAATGAAAAATTATAATCAAACCAATAAATCCCATTGATATAATATTTATGGAAATTAATATACATGTTATTTGGTATAGTTTAAGTGATGATAATGATAGGTTTTATCAAATAAAACATATCATTGATAAAACCAATCTTTTTAGCGGATATTAATTTCACACTGATAATGGATATATTGTTACCACATTTCGGAATGTACTGATAAAACCATCTTGGTTATATAAATTTAACACCAAGGGAACTCATTTTATTTCCCCATTCATGATCTCTAGCATAAGTCGACGACTTTTTCCACTCCACCTCAATCATAATATTAAAATCAAAACATTGATAACCATTGGTACATTTCTTAATCTCTTGCATTTACTAGTAATTTTTTTTATTATTCATAAAAAAATCGATCATAGTGATATGTTAAGACTTATTAAATTTCTTACTTCATGCCTCATACGTTCTTTAAAAAATTAAATTCTTATGCATCCATTTTGTAAAATGATGTACTCTTAAGTGGGTATTGTTGAATGTTCCCATAAGAGAGTCTATTATAATCACTTGTGTAGTTTAATAAGGACCAATATATCACAACCAAATATAAAAACTATATCAAAAATTCAAAATAAAATATATTCAACTCCAATTAAAAGTTTCTATTTCATTATAATTTGAATAAGATAAAAATACCAAATTGTGACTGCATATATAATTATTTAAATAAACAGTCAATTATAATATTTTTCCATAACTGATTTAACATACAAAAATAATTATTCAGTATCCTTCAGGTTAAATATAAAGGGTACCTTCTCTCAATTTGTTCCCCCTACAAGTGGGTTAGGATATGGGGGGACACACTTTCCACATTCCTTTGTGTCTTGATGGATGGTTTTTATTTCTAATAGAATTTCTATGGATGTTATAGACCACATCATTATAGGGGAAATTATTACAAAATAATTCCACCTATTTCCCACCTCTAGTTTTCAAATGGTAGATTTCCTTTTTTCAAGGGACACCCTTAATTAATGAATTTCAATTTTCCAACATATAAAAAAATTTGATAAATCATCTAGATAATAGGTTATTTATTCCAAATTGAAAATTTCCATTTTCCATTGTGACACTGATTACAAAAAGCATGATCTTTTTCAATCATCATGTATTTATGTTCTTGATAAACATAAAAACTATATTTGTATACTTATGATATATTTTCAAACAAAAAGAGTTGTTCGTTATATCATCATGGACTAGTTGAAAAAAATTTGGGATGTAATTTTAATACGGATTCAATAGTTGGGAAAGAATCACTTATAATGTATGTTGCTAAATTAGTTACAATTAATAATAAGTATTTATAAAATCTACCTTACATTGTGATTGACCAAATTCACTCACACCTTGCATGGTTCTTCTGGGGTATGAATAATGGAAAAACAAGCTCATCAATTGGCTTGGGATAATCTATGAATCTGTAAACCATGTGCTAGTATATGATATCAATACATGGGCATGATAAAAAATGAATTTTTAGAAATGAAATGATGACACCTTATTCATATCCATGGATGAAAATGCACTCAATTAAATGAACCTAAATATTCCCCCCTTATTGGATTTATACATATTCTTTATCCCTCTAACTAGATTTTTATATAGATCCCTTCTGCATTGGGTGTTATTCTTCAAAAGGGACTCCTTTGGCATATCAAAGATTTAGACAACTGATGAATCTGGAGGGTCCCATGGATTATTTATAAATGTGGGATGATTTCCACATCCCATGCCATTTCTGATATGGAGGATGTCAATATATTCACCCATTTTAACAGGCTAAAAACATATTGTGTTCTGATTAATAGGATTTAGGGTTCATGGAAAGGAAATATAGGGTTATTTTGAGTATTCCTTAAAAAATGATACAGAATAGGAAAAAATATGTTTTAATAATGAATGATTTGGATTATATGTGGTTAATTATAAGTATAAATTGTACCAAAAAATATACATAATAGAAAAAAATTGATTACTGGAAATGCCTATGAATCCTAGAGGTCCCGCCCACGGTCAGAACATTATTATATGATGATTTCATGGGAATAATCCATTTAAATTATTTCCAGATGGTACGACTTATCATTGAGGATAATTTGATACCCTTCTTCATTAGTGATTTATAAACATATATACATGCATTTTTCAACCATTAAGGGGATAGGAACATATGAAATGCATAGAACATAAATTTAGATAGGATTTTGGATATGTGGAATGGTTTTGTGTCACTATTCTTGAATTGGATTGCTTCAATATCCATATATTTTGTGCACTCCCTATGTAGCATATCATGGTTTATATGGGTGAGATGATATTTCCACGACTTTAACAAGAGTTCAATGCATGATTCCTACTGCATCATGCAGTATATAACATGGAAGGATATTTGTATGTGTAATGAGATTCAGTTTGATGAACACTTCTTATCTTATCTATAATATATGTGGATCCCCCACCATCCATCGTTCATAAAATTTATATGGATGAAACTATCTTCGAAATAGGTTCTATTGTATTATGTCTTGTGGAACATGAACATATTAGTTGAATGATCATAACTAACAATATTTATGTCCATTATTTTTGGGATTCACAAGTGTCTGAAGAAAATGCATTATTCACTAGATTGATGTTCTACCATGAGAGTGGAAGGAAAAATGGCTTTATATAATCATATTGTATATTCCTTTTTAGGGTTTTCATTGTATCATAGAGCGGTCTTGAGTCCTTCAACATAACGTTTATAAAGGTTCTATTAATTTTCAACACTACTTGAAATATGACCTATAACAACATATCAATACCAATGATTTTGGAGAATCTATAGTATTTGGAACCATAAAATGACCATGTACTAATTTTTTGGGCTAAGTTACTAGATTTCATCCTTTTGGGAACAATATAAATTCTAGTTACATTGTCCCAACTTATGATGATATTAGTTGGAATTTTTCTTCTAATATGGGAAGCAACATCAGCTATTGAATGATTATAAAATGGTTGTCTGTATGAGTTAATTGTTCAACACCTCTTACATGAAATATCATTTCATTTTATGAATTCCATCATATGAACCTAAACCAACGATAACAGAAATACCATTTGTATATGTCATTTCTATATAAATGGTATTATACAAAAATTTTTCATATCGTTAATAAAATTAATCTGAATATATAGGTTTTCCCAAAACATTGGTATATGTGCTGGTTATACCTATGGGTTGGATAAAATCATTGGTATATCATACATTTAATGAACCTATACTAATGGTTTTTTAAAAATGATTAATAAATGACCAAATATTTAAAATATATATAACAAAAATTTCACAAACCATTCGTATAGGCTTATACCTATTGTTTTCCAAAAAGTTGATATATGTTTTTTCATTTTTATTTAATTATATTATCAAATAACATTGAATACATAATAAATACACATAAATGAATATAAACATTTTTATCAAAATATTTTTCCAAAAAACATCGTATCATAGTGATAAGGTGTTTAAAATATAAATCGGAGGTGCAGGGATCAAAACTAAAAAATTGTTTTTTTCAATTACCTATACCAACAGTTTTTCAATCTATTTGTATAGGTAATTCATATTACATATAGGAATGTTGTATAGACAATTTTTATAGCCCACCTATACTAAAAATTTTCCATGGCCATTTGTATTGGTCTATACTGAGGACAGACAATCCAACAGTCCACCAAACCATTGGTATAGATTTTAAAAATGGTTTTGGGGAATATACCAACAGTTCCAAGCCATTAGAATAATATTTTCGATAAATAGTTTAACCTTTATTATAATGTTAATGATCAATTATTATTGTATATGGTATTAGTTTGGCTCATCTTTTTTCCTCTTTTGGTCAATCTAGAGGGCATCTTTTCTGGTTAGAGGACATCCCCCCTTGGTTGATATCACCTGTCAATTTGGATTTATGTTTCTTTTATAAAATTATCTTTCTTAAAAAATTTCTCATATAATTTTAAATCAAACTTGAACATATCCATATAACATTATATATAATGTTTTGTCCCTCAAAAATTAATGTGTGAAAACATTGTTAAATTTTAGTAAGAAATACAATTGTGGGATTATCATCACCTAAATTCCTTGACCTCATAGGACTTTGTTGGTAAATTTTCACTAATAGTAGTTTCATCACCTTTCATACCCCATTTAAGATTCCTTCAACTTTCATCCCATGCTAAAATCCAATTAGTAATCGTGTCTTTCTTTTTAATGTGTTATTTCCCTTGGACCCATTGAATTAATTCACATCCCTATTAGATTTTGTTGTGCCATCATTTTGACCTATTTTCAGTTAACATTATCAGTTCCTCCCATTAATATAGACCCACAATTTTATTCCTTATTCCCAATTAATTTCATGAGTCTCATTAACTATTAGATTCTCACAACTTGGTGGTTGGACCCTAGTTGGTTTTTCATTATATGATAAAAGTTAAAATTCATCAACTTAGTAACCTATCACTGAAATACTACCTAGCCAGTCATTAACCATGTGATGAAATGTATGAACATCAACTCCTCTCTATTTCTGTACTCCAACATTGAAAATGTACAGAAACCATCAATGTCCCATTTATTTGTAAATAGATTAAAATATATTTGGATTTTTTGTAATATTATAAACATCACAACTTTACTTTTTTTAATAATTTATCACAAAACAATTGAATATCAATACACTTCATTTATACCTTATTATCATTGAAAAATAGTTTTATGTAGATGAAATAATTCATTAGGAACAACATTTAAGGGTTATAAGTGAATACATTATATGAATTCATTTATTTTATTAAATATAATTATTATTGAATAAAATAGAATTGACATGAATCAAAAAAGGTTGGATTATAATCATATGAAAAATTAGTATAAGTATTGGTTATGTAAATTTGAAAAATATCATGTATACATCCATTATCAAATACTTTTTCCATGTTTAAACTATTATGATTAAATGATAATTATTCGATATATGTTGGTAGAACACTTCATATACCATGGAAGTGGTCAATTTTATAAATTTGATATTAAATATTGGTTAAAATTGAAAATATCTAGTTATAGGGATAAAATTTTGTTTTATGGAAAATCTGATATGATTAGAAGTGCGAACATTGATAATGAACATATTGAAATTATGATTATTGGTGTGATGATGTAAAATATTCTATTGAGGAAAAAAATTATAATTGACGATTAACTTCATGATCACCAATAAATTATTTAGATGTTAACTTATTGTGCACTGAAAAAAATGTATACATGTTGTACTAAACATAAAATTTTTTATACCATACAATAGCTATATAGTGTAAAATATCAAAAAGTATTGATTAACACCATAATTAAAAAACCTCTTTCTCTACAGAATGATATGATTGTAGAATATGATAAAAAACCTCACCAAACATATAACAATAATCCAATTATATGTTCAATGTGTATGATCAATGGATGCACACAAGCCCATCGAAACAATAGTATACTATTTTGGAAAAACTATGAATCACATAAAAAATTCCAAATGTATGTTTCATCTTTATAAAATATAAATAATAAATTTATTTGAATTTTTTATTGTACATTCCAATCAATTGATGGTTTAGGAACCTATACAGAAGTGAGGGTACTTCAAGATAATTGACATGGGAGGTAGATAAAATATATAAATATGGGAAAATTTTAGACCAAATAGACTCTCTTTAGTAAAATAAAATTTATCCTCAGTATACTAAATTTAGAAATGATTCATGAATCTTTTATCTTATGCCATCTACTGATAGTGTGAATACATTTGGTTTTCAATGTATTTATCATATAATATAGATAAATATGTTGAAAAATTATTATTTTTTACCATTTTTTCGAATGATGAAAAAATACTATATGTTTTATATTCATAATAAAGGAAAAATAAATTAGGTATTGATAATGAAAATTTGTTGGATTCATTGATAGAAAATTTGATATTAGTGTTTCAATTAGATGTTAGGTTTTATGATTCTTACTAAAATGAAAATTTCATTTTGAAATCTATGTTGTAAGGTATTATACATTTTTTTCCTGCATATAGTAATTTTTTAAGATATAATACTGAAGGAATTCAAGGTTGTCACTTTTCTAAATAAGGTATACACATTGTTAGGATAAAATATCCAATAAAACTATGTTTCTAAGACATCATAGATTTCATCAGTGGATACATAAATCTTGATATTTGATGACATCAATCAATGGGAGTTCGAATGAAGGTATAACACCTTCTCCACAAAATTGTGAAATTTATTTTGAGAATTATAATATACGGGAATTTACTTTTGTAAACCATCTCCGAAAAGCCTTGTAAAATCTAGTTGGAAAATGATATAATTTATTAATTACAATAATTTAATTCCTTTTACCATATACATTTTCATGACTTCATGAATTTGGAAATAGATATTTGGGATAGTTTAATTAGAACAATACTAAATGCACTCATAAAATTTAAGGATGTAATTTATATTTTGTTGGATATGATTGACAAGGGGATACATGAATATTTTGTTCTAGTGAAGGGTGAAAGATGTATTTTCTTATTCAAGACTCTTATACTCATTACACATAATGGAGGTAATATTGTTTCCAAATTTGAATGATTTAAATGATCCTAATGTGTATTAATAAAATTTCAAGAATATCATGTTATGGACTAATTTAATGATAAAGGGCCTGAAAAGATATGATTGTTATGTTTTGATTGATGCTCTAATGAATTTATCATTATATTAAATTAAAAAAATGAAATAAAATAATATATTAACAAATCCATGTTTATTAATAAATATTATATGAGAAAAACTAATAGGGATTTCAAAATTTATAACAATAGAAAAGGAAATTATAGTCAAATTATGTGAATTGGATATGTTCATCCCACATTCAATTTTTGATGTAATTGTTTACTTGATTGGTCATGTGGTTAGAGAAATTTTACTACCTAGTCTTGTAAATTATATATAGATGTATCTATAACGTCTTGGAATTTATGTGTAATATTTTTTATTTATAAGGAATTATGTCGTGACTGCAAAATCTAATAGCAATTTATTCAAATTCCCGGAGTTCCCTGATTGATCCGTTTCAAAAATGTAAAGCTATAAATAGTGCGTATGAGAAATTATCCTAAAAATGTGGAATAACACTTAAATGGGTGACCGAATCAGAAATACAATGGAACCTTTGTGCTCAAGATGGAGGGTTCTCTCTAGGTGTGACATAAATTTAGTCACCACATGCCCCCAATGAGAAAACCCAAAAATAGCATAACCGTAAATAAAAATATTATATAAAGTTATTTTATTTTTAAATTTCTAAAAACAAAAAAATGTTGAATTGGATTAATAATCAGAGACCACCATAAAACTCATGAGTGTATAATTTTCTTAGTCAAATATAGACATTGGGAAACAGTTGTTGTAGGTGGATGTTTTATTTTTCCAAAAAAAAAATAGTAACAATTATTTTATTTTAAAATCCATAACTTCTAAACAACAACTCGGATTGAAAAAATGAGAGTAGTATTGAGATCATGAGGTCTTTTTCCCCTTATGCAGATCCTAACCTCGACTGACATGGGTAAAGGGTGCTTGTAAATAATTTTATAAAGTTTTTTTGTGGTACATTCAGTAAACGTGCAGACACTGAATTCTATCTTTTATATTGATGATCGAATTAAAAAACTGAAGGCAACATTGATTCCCCAACACCAATATTCACTTAATGGAATCTTAACTTCAACCTACAAGGGTCAGATAAAAATGTTAATTTTTAGAAATTACAAAAAATTAATAAAATAACTTTTGCGAAATTTATTTTTACCTTGTCTAACAGTGGGAAAGAGGTGGGGGACCAATTGCATCCTCGAACCATTTAATGGATTGAATCATGATTTATGTAACCGCACCATTGGGAGATTTAAATGAACGTTTAACCACAATGTTGATATGATTAAAGATGATCAAAGATTATACACATTAATAAACCCATGTAATAATGAGGTGCTTTGATTTATTCCACCCCATTATTTAATCAATTCCCAGACATTGGTTCTTTGACTCACGAGAAGACCCTCTCATGATGTGCCATGACGACATCCACCAACCAATAATGAAACATCGAGTGATGGACTTTGGAGGAATTGACGGCCGAAAACAAGCACCGATGTACACCTTCAGACATGGACACATCTTCATTATCTCTAGAGGCATGCAACGAACTCTATGTATGGGGTAATATGTATGATTCCTCCCCATTTTACCTCGTTCATGAATATTATGAAGAACATTGGTAACCATCAAACATGTTGACTAGAATTTCAATCTTTATCGTGGGAGGATAATGCATGGATTCATTATGGGAGTTTTTATAAAATAATAATCCTTACCATGTTATAATGAAAACATTGAGGGTGCTAGCCGAATGATCAAGGGACAAATCCTCCATGGATATTGTTATGGATGCGTTCTAAATGGGTAACCAGATGAATCCGCGGCATGATGGAGGAACATGGTGGGATGGTTGACTGATTGAGGGGGTGACGAACAACCTCCGACATCAAATGAAATACGGTGATTGATGGAACTATGTTGGACATGCGGTGGCCAACCAATTCTGATCCCATTGAAGTGGGGTGGCACCCCGCGGTGGAAGGTCGTTGAATTGAGCTGTGGTGGAGGGTGGAACCCCACCCGCAAGTCCATAGAGGGATGGTCAACACGGACCAGACAGGTGGTGCAGTTCCATCTGGGGCTACAATTGATCCTGGTGGTGCACCGTAGAGGAAGGCTGCAACATCGAGCTGTGACAAAGAGCGTACCCGGGACCGTAGGTCCAAAGAGGGTAGGTCTGTTAGGACTTTTTAAGAGATGCGGAACCACCTAGTGTCATGGCATTGATAACTCGAATTGCATTAGAAATTTAGGAGGGGAGTGGTCCCTCACGTTCGGATAGGGGGCCGAGTGATTCTGCAGCCTGACGGGCCAAACCCAGATGGGTGGGCCTGGCTGAACCCACAACCCAGGGGGCGGAGACCGTGGCCTAACATGCCAGACCTAGCATAACTGAACTTTGTAGTGCCTCGCTGAACTGGGTGAGCCCAGAAAAACCGGGATGGGCCCCGCCTTACCTATCTGAGCCCCGATGAACCAGGCTGAGCCCAACCCCATTGGGTCGGGCCTAGATAGTTGGGTTGGGTCGGTTTGACCGTGTCATACTAGACAAATACCCACTTACGATAGAGTTCTCTTAGATGAGTGATCTCCTAAACTGGTCATCTGTTTTATTCTCCTTCTACGGTGCCAGAACACTTAGGTTGAGGCAGTCCATTTATGATACTCCTTGTGACTTGTTGAGAATGTTGGAGTTTTTCCAGGTTGGATCGTACGTGAATCCAACCTGGCCCTCAGTACCGAAATGCATATAACATTTAGACTGGGTGACCGATTGATGCATCGTCTATTGCATTGGATCTATTATGATATGAAGGATCATCAGGTTTAATCCTTGGGGAACATCATGGATGTTGAGGTTTGTCTGATAACTTGAGGATCAGAACAAGGGTGTATCTTTTAGTGAGAGTTAGGATGGATACTCCTTTATGGACTCATGGAACGAGTACCCTTTACTCCTATTGACCAGTATAGATGGGACTCCCCATGTCATGAGAGCGGTTTTATTTTCCTCGGAGGTGTTTTTCCTATATTTGGAGTTGTTACCCACTTGTTGGAATATGGAGAATGTCCTCCATACATTACACACATAATGTCAGGTACTCCCGTACCAGGTATGGTGCAAGTACTTTATGTTAGGAGTATGTACTCCCCTGTCAACACAGTTTGTGAGTACTCCATATATAGTGCTAAAATAGAGTCTGTACTACCCTTCAAGGCTATGGTGTGGTCCTCTTTAGCTTGGGGTCGGCACTCCCCTAACGTACTAGGATGCATGTCCCCAATAGTGAACAAAATACAAAGTTTTACTCCCTTACCGTGTCGGGTATGAGTCCTAAAATATCATTTAGTAATCCCCCTTCTCTGAGTAGTGACAGGGAGATAGTCATTATGTTGATTTGGAACTCCCTTGACTACATGACATAGTTATAAGGAATTGTCCCCTCCATTTGATGTAATCGATACCCAGGGTAGAATTTAGTATTCCCTTGATGGACTGAGGTGTATGTCACATATTACTAGAGTTACTGAGGTATCGTGGGTTTGACTGGAGTAGTGGTCCCCCAACTGAACGTAGTGTTGAGGAGTGGGCCTATTTAATTGGTTTCCCATTGTCTTTTCTCGAGGGTAAGACTGTGACTATGATCCCTTTCATGTCGAGCACTAGAAGAAGTTCTAGAAGAATTTTTCTAATGGAGCTCTTCCTTTCATACGACCCAATAGGAATGGTTGATTTGTGCCTAATGGATTACATCTCTCAGACGAGTGCCTTCAGGGATGGATAGTTGATGGAACTTGTACCGTTGATCCATGAGTTATTCTTTGAGACTTCTTTGGAAATCATGAAAATGGCATGAGGTTGGGGAATTTTTTTTTTTTGCTGAGACGAGTATATGTATATGACATATGTTTATGAAATGGTATATACCTGATTAAAGATGACTATTCATAATCTATGATTTTTACATCGTGGTTGTTTTGGGGTATTTTTTGGATTTTTGAGGGACCATCAAGGGTATCTAGGTCCCTAATTGAGTACTAGATTACTCACATCTGTAGGATCATCGCATGAACATGTTTTGACTGGTGTTTTCTTTCGACGTTTCAATAGTGGCACATAGGAAGATGGGACCGATGGATGTGATGACCATGGACATGGTGGCCTAGGACAAGGTGGGGTCCAGTAAGACAAGGCATACATGAAATACTACTTTATATTCCATAAACATCACTACTCCAGCTATCATGTGGGATTTTGGTAGAGGGTTGTCGGTTCACCCTTTGTACATTTCTGTTTTCAGTTATTTTTTGGGCTAATATATTGGCCCGATTACATGTCTCAATGATTCACATGCTATTGTACTCTGGATTCCAATTACTTAGTGATCACCATTCCACTTTGTGGTTTTTTTGGGAGTGCATGTGTGTACAGGTATCCATGAGAATTCCTCCCACTTTTAGGTTGACTACTTCCGTGCTAGTCACTGACCCTTGGAATTTAAGAGCTGGGCTTAGGGTATGTCATGGCATCATCCATTGGGGATGCGTTGTGACATAGTGTTATTAGAGGTGTTCAGTTCAACCTCAATGGCTAAGGGTCTGTAGTTTATTTTGTGAGATAACATGTTGTGTGTTTCAAGTTCGGCATTCATGGCATAGGCTCTTGTGTTGGTGTGGCGGACGAGTATCCGTGCACTACGACTCTGGACACATGTTACCTGGATCATTCACTGGAAACACTACTTATAAGGAATAGAAGGGAAAATCATTCTTGTACTAATGGTTTTAATTTCCATATTCGTTACCAAGTCTACATTCCATATATAACCTTCCAACCATGAAACATCTTAATCAATCTTAGGATTCCTCTTTGTGGACGGACGACTAGGATCTTGATACAAGTTCATGAGGACATCCCACCTATCAATGAGGCTCCTGTTCAGGGACCAGTGATTGATAAGGCCCCATCGAGTGGTGTACCAATTCTAACAGCACCCGATGGACATCATCTACAGCTGATAGTTTTTACAAAGGTTGTTCATAGGTTCAGTACCGTACATGAGTTTTAGAGGTAGATACCTCACAGATTTTGTCGCGATATAGTTCCTATGGTAGATAAGGATTTTTTTTAGGCTGTTATTTGTGTTTTCAGACTAATGACGATACCACAAGCCAGATCATTGACCGGGCTACAATCCCTTTTCAGTGATCATTGGGAAGATGGTGGAACCTGACAATTCAGACACACTACCAGGAAACCCTCAATTGGATAGACCTTGACTGCGTCTTCAGAGATGAGACCATTCCAGAAACATTTCACTCTATATGCATACAAGAGACGATGCACCTACGTCATGATAGGATGACGATAGCAGAGTAGTCAGTTGAATTCATAAATCATTCTCACTACACCACATATATGGTGCGGGACCATTACATCAGGGACCAGACCATCAAGCAGGGATTGTGCCGGTAAAACAGGGCATTCTGGATACCTCTCAGCATTCTGCAAGAAGTTGGGGTACTAGAATGAGCCCTGGTGGATGAGTACTTCCTAGCGGAGAAGCAGGTGGATGTGACTTGTAGAAGAGGTCACAAATTAGAGGTTTCTAATGAAGATAACAGACAAATGGAGATGGGAAAATGACTTAGGAGGCATACTCATGTCCGGATACAAACACATTGGTCTATGGCATAGAAGCAGTTCCAAGTAGTAGATCAACCATAGGAGAGGCTATGCTATGCATGTAATGGATGGGGGCATCTGGCTAGAGGTTGATCAACCCTCTGGACATCTGAGAGGGAGCCGACAGAAGAATCTCCTTTGAAGATACAATGCTTGGAGCATGGAATTATGCATTTTGGAAGGTGGGGTAATGGATCTTGGTGTCCAGGAGGTGGTGGTCCCCGTTAGGCTCAGTGAGCTGGAGGACATGGGCATGGAATGCTGCATGCAGTTTTTTCACATGACTATGAAACTCTAAGATATGTTTGAGGTATGATTTGTTTCTTTTCTTATTATTTATTACTAAATCGTAACAGGTGCTAGACGTTGTTTTTATGTGAGTATTGTTCTAGACATTTAATTATCAGTTGGACCGTGGAGTTGAACCTCATGATTAGAGACTACAGAAGAAAGAGACCAACTGATAGTGTGACTTGGATCATGCATGCATGATTTGCGGGTAGGAAATCTTAGTCATGACGTTGAGACCTTACGATGTCAATCTTGGTATAGACTACTAACGTTCTATCCCAGAAAGATGATATTAGGTAAGCATTATGGAATATCAGCATGGTGGATAATGGACATCCATTGATAGGGTGGGAGACCAAGCGACATGGTCTTAAATCTCATAAAGATTCCCCCCTTGAGTCATTCTGTTGGGGCATAGTTTGACCACAAATGATTTTGGGCTACTAGACACCACGATTTCATATGTATCGTGATGCTTCGTGCTTTCTGAACATCATGGATTTAATGAATCATGTTCTTGTTGTGGAACGATGTTGACATAAAAAGAGCTAGACATAAGAGTGGTTGATCTCAGTATTCCATTGTGGAGTGTGATTTGAAGCAACACATGAACCTTTTCTA
Source organism: Viscum album (assembly GCA_963277665.1). NCBI lineage: Eukaryota > Viridiplantae > Streptophyta > Magnoliopsida > Santalales > Viscaceae > Viscum > Viscum album. The sequence continues at coordinate 697,227,903 of OY728152.1, forward strand.
GACACAGTTTCTTGTCATGAGTATGGTCGTTGGATTTTCCAGGACGAAAAATCTAAAGGTGGGGACAATGTAACATCCATTAATTTCTTTATAATTTATTTATTTATATGGAATTATTTAGAGACTATGAAATATAATGACACATCATTATGATTTCCAGAGTGATCGAAATGATCCATAGAAAAAATGTTATTCATCAAGTAGAGCGCATGCGCAGTTTTCCTGAAAAAGTAGACGAAATATTAATTCGGTGCCTAATTTAGAAATACAAGGGCCCCAATCTGTTTTGGGTGATGGTTTTACCCTAGCCATGACATAAATTTATAGAGCGCTTATCCCCAGTGAAAAAACCCAAAAATGGTATAACCATAAATAAAATTATTAAATAACATAATTTTATTTTTCAAATACTTATAACTCACAAATGGTGACTCAGATAAAAAAACCCAGACAACCACTGAACTAGTGAGTGTATTCTTTTCTTTATGAAGATACTAATATTAGAAGGCACATGCCGCTAGTGGAAGTTATTTTTTTAATAATTAAATTAATTATTTGAAAATTATTTTATTGTTAAATCCATAACCTATAAAAGGAATCGGGGATTGAAAGTACAAGAGTACCGTTGAGATCATATTGTCTTGTTCCCCATAGGAAGAGCCTAACCTCACCAAGGTGTGTTGAGGGTGACTATTATTAATTTTGGAACATTTTTCAAGGAACATTCATTAAATGTGGGGGTGGAAAATTCTATCATTAGAACCGGTGAATGGATTAAAAATCTATGGGCACCGTTGAATCTGCAATGATGGGATTTTCTTAAGAGAATAATAACATCGACCAAAAAGGGTTAGATGAAAAAATTAATTTTTGGACATTAAAAAAATAATAAAATATCATTTTGTTATTTTATTTTTCCGTTCTAAAACCATTGGAAAATTGTGGTGGGACCATAGAGATACATCAAACCATTTAATTATATGACAAATTATTTTTATAACCACATAGTTTGGTGATTTAAATGAGTTTCTAACCACACCATTGAGATAATTAAATAAATTCATCAATTATACTCATTAATTCACCTCATTATTTATGAGGTCTATTGGTCATTCCCTCCCCTCTATTTAAACATCATTTTGGAATGGGATTATGGACTCATGTGAGGAACCTCTACCGATGTTCCATGATGACTTCAACTATCCTAGAATGAATCATTGAGCATCATACATTGGAGGAATCGACGGTTGAAAACAAGAACTGATAGACACCTTCAGATGTAGAAACTTATTTCTTATTCACAGCATCTTCCAATGAACACGAGGTAGGTATTATAAGTTTTATTCCTCCCTTTTTACCTAGTTCGTTAATATTATGAAGAAAATGGGTGAACCATCCAATTGGTTGACCCAAATTATTCTATTTAACGTAGGAGGAAAATGAGTTGTTTCATTTTGTGAGTTTTTATAATATAATAATCCTTCTCATGTTATCATGCTAACACGGAGGGTGTGAGTTGAATGAACAAGGCCTGGACCCTTCGGTGAAGTCGTTTAGGATGCATTATACATGGGTGATTAGAAGAAGTGGCAGTGTGACGATGGAACACGGTGGGACCGATGAACAAGGAAGGAGATGACCGACACCCACCGATCACAATGGAATGTAGGTGCCTAAAGGAAATATGGAAGGCAAGCGGTGGTCGTCCAATGCAGGACACGTTGAAGTGGGGTAGTGCACTACGACGGAGAATTGCGGGCATTGCGTCGTGCAGGAAGGCCGCGACATAGAGCAACCCCGAAGAGTGGACACGCGACCACAGGTAAGAAATAGGATGGTCCCCCTGCAGTAGCCACGAGATGTGGTTCCACCAAGAATCTTGACATTGATGACTCGAACAACTTTAGACATTTGGGGGGGGGGGGAAGTGTCTCCCACAAATGGCCAACAGGCTGAGCAATTCCACTACCCAGCAGGCTATGCTCATCTGGGGTGGGTCGGGCTGAACCTACAGCCCAGCGCGCCGAGCCCGATTCCTAGCATGTTGGACCAGGCCCATCCAAACCGATCTGAGCCCAACGGGAGGGTTTGGTTCGGTCCTACCGGGTTGGACCAGAACTGGACCCACTTATGACCCAGTTCTCTTAAATGAGTGTATCTTTTATACCAGAAGACAGTTTGACAATCCATCTACGGCAGTAGAATCCTTATGACGGGGACTCCCTTTTGATATACTTCATGTGACTTTCAACGAATGTTGGTGTTTGGCTGGGTTGGACCATACCTTAATCCAACGGGGTCCTCGACATTAAAATTCCTATAATTTTAGACCAGGTGTCCTATTGACATGCCACTTGTTGCATTGGAACCCTCATGACATGATGGATCATCATGTTACTTATTTGTGTAACTTAGTGGAGGATGTGGTATGAATGATAAACTGAGGAGAAAAACTAGGCTGTTTATTTTGGGGAGAGTTAGGATGTCCACTCCTTTAATAACAGACCACAATGACATGATTTAGATTATAAATGTTCAAAAAAGATTAATGTAAACATTGTTACCTCAATTTATTATCATTTCATTAATAAATTGTGTAATATATATTAAATGATCAACAATATCTGTATAAAATTTCTTATGAACATTCAAATGCACATAATCATCGTAAAGAACATGTTTCTCAACATGATGATGCACCCAATGTAGAGGAACAAAATGTTTTCGTAAATGATGATGCTCATAATCCTAATGAACACTAGGTTTTTCACCATTCCAATGATTCCATTATTGAGTAACAACATTTTTCTACACATACTAATTCTACCAATCAAGAGTAACAATTTATAAATGATGTTAAAGATGAATAAATAGTAATTGGTGACCACCTATGACCTAGAAAAATTAAAATCTATGTAGAATGTTGGGATTAAAAAATAATTTAAGGTGATATATAGAGGATTCAAAATTTGAGATTGCATTTAATCCATGTTTCTATATTACTACCCAAAAAATTCCATATTTTATAGTTACATTAGGATCTCCACTCAAATTCACATTTCTATTGATATATATACATGGAACAACATTTCCCCACACTTAACGATGTATTTTTCAAAGAGTTTGGGATAAAATTATAATATACATTCTTTATTTTACTAAAAAATTAAAATAATATTGATTTATTGTTAATTATCCTTGTTAGAGTACATTTTAACAAGATTATTTGGGAATTAAATTTATATTAATGTTCAATATAATGGCACGTAGAGGCTTCCAATCAACTCTTAAGAATTATAATCTCATGGACTCTATGGTTAAATTATAAATAAATCTACCATATCATTTGAAACAAAAATTAAATAATGAAATATAGAATGAATTTATTATTCATCCTAATTATTTTTAATATAGTTAAGTTATATTTTTTAATACATAATTTGACAATAAATGTGTTATTCTGGTCGATAAACAAATTTTAAATATTGAAATAATATCTGAGTGATGAAAATAATCATCATGTAGAAAAACCATTATACCATTACCATTAAGACATAATCGAGTACACTTCAATGAAAAAATGTATATATTTTAAATCTACAGTAATACATTTATGTGTCCTGAAACAAACGTTATAATTTTTTTGTAATTTATATAGTGATTATGGAAGCTACATGAAATCCCACACAAAATTCCCTACTATATCAATATGTCAAAATTGGATAGTGGGAATCTAATGGGATGGGGTTGGTTTACCAAACCATATTTCTTATTAAATGAAATTATGAAACCCATTTATAATAGGTTATCATCTTTCACATAGTTTAATTAACTTTTCAACTCTGTCCAACAAACCATTTTAATGGGCTTTAATAGATTCCAAAATTTGATTAAAAAATCCAAAACCTCCTTTCATGGCCCCCAATGGACCGGTATGAACTAACACTAGTTTTTCCCATACTTATAACTCACAAGAAGGATTTTCCCCTCTAATACCTCTAAGAAAATATCTATACCTTGAGGAACATCCTTCGATCTTCAACCAGAAGGTTTCCTTTATTGGATATTAATATTCTATTATATATCTTCTTTAGCCTTGGGTTCTATGAATCACTACATTTATTTGTCTATATAATAACCACATTTTTGGATCTATACATAAGATTAATTCATATATCCGTGTTTTTGTTGTTCTCCATTGTAGTTTTTTTAATGTCGTTATGATTCAAGATTTGTTGATTTCGAGGAAGGTGGTTCCTTTATGATTCAAAAATATTATTACCCCTAAATTTCAATTTTTAATTAAATTTTATAAACTTAAATTATATTCATTGTTTTTTTAAATGTAATTAGATTGGTTTTTATCTAATCCCCAATTTTATTGAATGCAGATATTAAATAAAAATTTGTTTTTCTCATGAAATTTGAAAACCAAAATATCAATTAATTTAGGTGTGTTTATAGAAAATTGTGAGATTTAAATTGATGAATTTAAATTGTGTATTTAATGGAAATTATTTATATTAACTTTTTTTATTTATTTGAGGAAATGGTTTTGGTGGCAAAAAAATCTGAAAACCCCAGTTCCATTGAAATGGGTGTTCAGTATGAAATATATGGAATTATATGAAAATTAATTTATTGACATTGATAATAAATTTGGTTTTAAAATTTAGTAATTGGTTTCAAATCCTTTTATTAAATGGAATAAAATGTGTTTTTATATAAACCACAATGTTTTATCTTTGTGAAAAAGCAAGTTTTTGATTAAAAACCTGTTATGGTTTTTAAATAGAAAATTTCAATATTTCAAATGGATAATGAGATTTAATTTTATTTTTTATTAGTATTAAAATATACTTTGATCATTGTATATTATTATAGTGCATAAATGTTTGAGATAATTAGGAAGATATTTTTTGTGGCACATTAAGTCTTAAAACGTTCAAAACATCTTATCATCCCATCACATACCTTTGGTGGTGGCGATGAGTTATATTTGGCCTTAGGCCCAAATGGGATTATGTAAATACATTCTATTTCAATGTTTCATGTCCCTATAACATGGAACTATATTACCTAATTAGGCATATTTCCATGTTGAACACTTTTTTGTTTTTGAAATATAAAAATTCCATTATTATAAACTATTTTACATTATATTTGATTTATATAAACTATTTTTATATAAAATTGTTTATTTTATAAATTATTTAAATCTACCATTTCTATAAATCATCCTTTTTAAGAAAATTATATCTTTTGAAATATGTTTCCATCATTTGAAATGTGAGGCATGAACATATAAAGTATTTCCATATTTTAATTGTAAGTCATGACTTGGTTAAATATGATTTTGAAATTCCAATCCTATTTATTTGAAAATTAATATCACTTTTGTGCTTAATATTATATTTAAATCTTGTTATGAATTCATTGGGTGAAAATCCATTGTTAATTTGCTTACACCCTACTTGTGCCTTCATGTGTTTGTTGATTATCATCTTCCAAGATTGATTAGGAGAAAAAGAAACACGTGGAGGTGGTTTTAGCTGTTGATTTTGGGACTTGGTGAGTGGAGTCCATATGAACATGGGTAGTTTTTATTATTTACTTACATTTTCTATAGTAATTTGGGTTATAAGGTATGATTGACTTCAAGTATAGTTATCAGAGTGGATATTTTTACTATGCATCATTGACCATTCTCATTAACTATTGCATTGTTAATGAAAAATGTTTCCCACATCCAATTTGTATGATTCGAGGTTCTAGTCGCCAACCCATGCAGATTGGAAAATCCCATCATGCTTCTTCATCGTGAGTTAGGTTGTAGGGTTACCAGTGTACCTACACCAGTTCATGAAAACATAGTATCAATGGATGGAATGATTATTTGTTGAAGTCAATATGCATTTGTGAAATCATTATGGGTCTTAGGAGGTATTTGTGATTGGGTTTAAGTCCATATATCAACTGTAATGGACCTTATGTATCTATGGGTGTTAGGGGAATTATTTATTAAGGATTAGTTCTATTTTTTCCCTGTTTTTTGTTTGGATAGATTGAAATTAAAATCCTTTTTGTGTATATGTTGGGGTTTCCCCATGTTGTTATATTTGAGGGTAAATATAAATTCTTCCTTGATGTGTGATGATATTTGGTAGCATTATGCCTCCTAGAAGACATGTGAATAAGATACACGAAGAATTTTCTTGTAACCAATGTGAGTAAATAATATTGTAGGCCTGATTCTTGCTGAGGTGATTGTGAAATCATTCAATTCATTGGGACATGCACCACCTACACTTCCTATTCAGGTTCTTGCTATAGAACAGAAGATGGACATTCTCATGCTTAGTTTCGATGATATCCTTCGATAGAATATATAATAGTTATAGGATAAAAGTACCCATAATTGGATGAGGATTGATTGAAGAGTATAAATAATTTATTTGGGTATTGGAGACCCAAAATTAAATTAATTTGAAGAGTGCCACCATCATGCTGAAAAGACAAAGAAGGAGATAGTGGAACATGATTGTCATGACAAATAAGCAAGGGGAATTAGAGTGGAAATTATTCGAGGTTCATTTCACCGACCAATTCTATCCAGAGTCGATGTAGTTAGACATTCCCACTATGTTTATCAAACAGAAGTTCACTGATATGATCATGAAATAGAATGAAAATAGTTTTTCTATGATTGATTATTTCACACTTGAGATATTATTTATTGAGATGATTAAGGGAAAAAGGTTTGAGTTGGATGTTCATCTAGATATACAACCTCAATATTTCTTAATAAAGCATCCTTCTCATATTGATCTACTTGATAGTGTACTGATGGGAATGATGGACCTAGATGGTATGTTAGTGTTTTCATGAGTTTTGTTCACTCTTAGTGGCATTGTGCCTTAATTTAAGGGCACAGAGAAGAATGATGACTCTCATAGTGGTTCTTGAAGGATGTGTTTTTCTAAACCCCTTTAGTACTTGGAAAATTTCATTTAATATATTACCATTATGGTAATCCATGACATTAAAAGTGGGTTTTCACAACAACACCCAAGAATTGTGGATCCTCTGGATGCTCAAATCATATGCACATACTAAAACTTTGGCTAAATATTAAGCCTCAGGTACAAAATGTTTCTATCCACATGCATCCAAAATGATTATTCATTACATACTAGAAGAGTCTCAATAAGAAGTTGATACGGGTCCAACTACTTTGAGAGGTACCGTCCCTGTAGTATTTCTATTAGTGGCTACTATATTTGATACTGGTGCATCACATTCATTTATTTCAACATGTATTGTTAAATTTATAAATATTTTAATGTATATTTTATCACTGGAAATGAATATTAATAAACCCCTTGGTATTAATATAGGTAAGGTTCTCCATTTCCCCACTTTTGATTTCTGTGAAACAGATGATGATATTTTTTGTAAATTTCTCATTATTGTCATGAAATATAATTATGTCATTTTCAGGATAGATTGGATGAACATGAATAAATCCTCGATTGATTTTTATGATTAAAAGGACACCATCAATACACCTATTAGTTTTCTTCATGTATTTGAAGGAGAATGGGACACCATGTCATGTAGATTCAGACCTTCTAATCCAGAGTAGTTGAAAGTTATATCTATGTCTTCATTTAATCTGTAGTGGGAGTATTAAGTGATGATCTTCCTCAAGTCCTAGTCGAGTTCATTGATGTGTTTCCCACTGATATCACTTTTTTTTCATAGTAAGGGAGGATTATTTTACAATTGATTTACTGTGTAGTTCTCAACCAGTTTATTTTCACCCTTTTGGAATAGAAGTGTTTGAAATGAAAGTGTTGAAATCCTAGTTGGATGAACATCTTGAGAAAGGACTTAAATGCCTATGAAGGGATCTTTGGGCGACGTAGGTTAATTTTTTTAAGAAATTGGATGGTTCACATCAATTGTGGGTTGATTATCGAATAATCAATCGAGTAACGATAAATAATATATTTTTTCCATAGATTTATGTTCTATTTTATCATCTGAAATGGAAAAATGGTTCTCGAAGGCTGAACTTCGATCATGTTACCATGATTATTGGATAAAGGACACAAACATTCAAAAATTGCCTTTCGAAATAAGTACGATGATTAAGAGTTCATTATATTTAACACTACTAAAAAACTAGAGATAAGAGCACATTTATTTAACAGCACTACCTAAAAACACTGATAAATGGAATCTTTATTAACAGTGAAGTATGTTATGAATAATTTAACCAATCATAAACTCTTTTTTTAACATTGATAAAAGATATTGTTTATCAATAGTTTAATTTCATCACAAATAATGTGTACCGTGTATTAGTGCTTTATTTTTCGCATTTGTAATTGGAAAATTTTATCAGATCTATATTTTTGGTGCTCAGAAAGGAATCCTTTAACATCAATTTTCATGTGATGATTAATTTCCAAATAAATAAATAAATAAATTGTTTATTAAATAAATTATTATCAAAATTATTAATTAAATATTTAGTGGATAACATAAATAAGTTGGATATTCTATATATAATTAATAAATATTAACAAATAGTATGTATTAAATAGATTTATTTTTAAAATAAAAATTAAACAAATTAAAATTAAAATTAGGTAAATTGAAAGAAATATTAATCATTTAATGAATAAGATGATTATTGATATAGTTTGTAAATATTATATATTAAATATATTGATATATATTAATGTATAAAAATATGATTTATGTATTATAAAATTATTATGTGCAATATTAAGTGAATAATGATTATTAATTATAATTAAATTTGAATTAAAAATACAGACTAATTGCGTAGATAAATGCCCGAATAATTGAATGCCGTTTGAGTTTTCAAATCACCATAGATAAAATTTTTATTATATTGATTTCACAAATAATTAAATAATTCGTTTATATATTAAATGTTCATAAAAAAATCATATCTATTTTTTCAATATTATTAAAGTTTACTTATTTTTTATTTATTCAATTTCACTCATTTGTAACATGAAATAACTTAAAATTATATATTCAATAAGAATGTTAATAAAATATTTGTACAAAAATATTGGTAATAAATTATTTATAAATATATATAAATATATTAAAATATACGTACAATATTTATAAAATTATATATTGGTAATCAATAATAAATAAATAATAGGTAAGTGTATTTATATAATAATAAATAAATATATAAATAAAGATTTATGTAATCATCAAATTGATAATAAATTTACAAAAATAATGAATATATTTACAATATTTATATTTATTTTAATTTACTGTATATAAATTGAATTTTAATATATATATATATATATAATGATATAAATATAATTTATACAAATTTAAATCAATAATTATATATTTAAATAATTATAAAATTATAAATAAAATATTTAAATAAGGAATATATTTACTATATTTATATTTATATAAATTTATACAATATATAAATATACAAGTTTTATTTATAATTATAATTATAAATGTTTTATCCGTGCATAAGTAATAATATTTTATAAAACATATCATTATTAGATCTTTTTAGAACTAGTAAAAATGAGGCTACATAAGTGATTTTTAGAATGTGTTAATGCCTTTCCTTTACCATTGATAAAAAATAACTGATAAATATGCCTTTTAGTAGAGCATAAATTATAACCACTGATAACAGTGTCTAGATATAATTCAAAAAACCTATCATGTTGCGAACTCATAACCATATCATAATATTTCCCAAGAATACACCCATTGATTATGATCATCCTCATTGATTTGATGATAAATTCACACAAACCCACTACCACTAGTGGCTCGAACTTCATCCGACATCTAGTGTTCGGTTGTAGTTATATTTTCTGATGAAACCCTCGAGATCTGGATTAGTGGGTCTCATATTTTCTTTATCCTAGAATGGTAGGCATGTGTTTTCCATTATAGGTTCAATTTTATATATATATTAGTCTTTATGAGATCTGGCTCCAAGGGATTCTTATTCTGAATTGTATGATAAGTATTTGTCATCTGGTTGTTATAATCTATTTTAATTTTTTATATGATCTGTTGTTTTTGTTGAATAATATTTTGGATATCATGTTTTGGTTTTTTTAAATTCCTGTCCATAATAAATTTACTTATTTATCCATGTTTATACCATAGATTTCTCCGCGTGATTAATTTTATCATTAATTTTAAATCTATTTGATTCACCACAGGTTCATCGAAAAATGAATATACAAATATTAATGCATATATATAAATAGTAGAGGTGTTGGATATAAAACAATTAATAGAAAAACAAAATTTATTTAGAAACACAATTATCTATGTGATGATGGTGTGAAGTAGAAACAAAATCTTATTTTATGAGATACATATAAGTGATTTTATTTATATAAAATAAATTTTAATTATATATATATATGTTAAAATTTGTATGGGATATGTGTTGCAATGGTTGGTGTGCTATTCGGATATGTTTCTGATATATATGGTTGACATGTATTATATTATTATGCCAACTTATTTATGAACCTTCCTAGAATAACATGGATGGATCAATACATTTTAGATGGCCTCCTTAGACACCTTTTCATTCTACATCATTTGTTCTAGAAAATTTAATTGAAGTTGTGAAATTATATATACATGAAATTATTTTTAGGCATTCTTAATTTTGGGTATATATATATAATTTAGGTACATATATATAAATTTATTTAAGAGTAATATATTTATACATAAATAACAATTTAATTTTTTTAACTCAATTTACATTCAAAATAACAAAAGTATGTAACCATATATAATTTTTTTTTGAAATAAATAAATTTTACAAATTTTGAAATATTATATATTATGAAAAATTAACCAGAATACTATTATATTTATAAATAATGAAGTATATAAATTATTATTATTAGTATTTATTAGTATAATTATAAAAAATATCGTTATATATAAATTAACACATCGAAAATCATATTTAATATTTGAATAAATATTAATATGATAAACAGTAAATAAATATATATATACATATATATAATATAAATTTATTAATAAAATAAATAAATATATGTGACATATGTATATAATATTTTGGTAGATTCACTTTATTTGCCTATGTATTGAACAGTGTTTTCAAAGGCATGAGGTGAGGCAAGGCACACCTAGTTCACCTCTTCATAGCAAAGGTGGTGCGACATCACCAAAGCATGCCAAATGTGCGCTCCTCAAATGGAAACTTGAGAGGCGATGTTTTCCCAAGCATGGTTAAGATGCATTGTGGTAATAGAAATCGTGGGTATAGTAAATCACAGTAATCATGGGATGGGTACAAGAAATCATGGTTGGTAGAATGAATGGAAATCTTGGGTATATGTTATCATGGAAATCATGGCTATATGAAACCCTCTTCCACGCTACCCCCACTGATGAATACCTATGCCACATGCATGTTTGTTGCCACCATCATGATCTCCAACTAGAGAAGAACATTGTGTGACTTCCACAATTGAATGGAAAATCCCTTTTCAAAACATAAAAATAATGAACAAAAACAATAAAAACAAAACAAAATGTTATATATATAATAATGGTAATAATAATTATTCCAATATAACTATTATGGAAAAATAAAATTGATATATATATATCTATAATAATATTAATAATAAAAATATATAGATAATTATATATATTTTTGTGCATGTGACTTAGTTGAGCCTCACACTACGCCACATGCCACATCCCCATGTGGCCTTTCTGCTTTAATGTTCTATGTGCCTTTGAGAACACTCGTATTTATGAGGAGTGACATACATTTTACAATATTTAGATTATGGATGATGTTAACCCCATTAATAATAATTATCAATAATGGTATGTTTGAATGATGTCCACAAAACCCTTGAATTCCTTTTCCAATCATATTGAACCATTAAAAGTTTTAAATAAAATAAGGAATATTAAAAAACCATATTTTATCGAAGAAATCATTATTAAAAAAATACCCAACAAATTATTTTATTAATATATTATTTGAATCCTAGTGGATAAATTCGAGGATAAAAATAAATAAATTCATCACTATATCTGCTACCATGTCAAATGAAAGAAAAATTAATTATAGTAAATACACTCATCAGCTGAAATTGCATTATCGCAACCCATGACCCCATGCTACCCATCACTAAAACTGATTATTTTGATTCGTTCATCTCCAAACTATCTATTTCTTTCCTTCCCTACACTCTACCATTTCACTACATATGTCGAGATTTTCTCGGGATGGATTTGGTGTAAAGGGAGGTGTCAATTAATTTAATAGTTTCCAGTGGTGTAATTTAAAAAAATGTTATTCATTTTTTCCATTTTTATAGCAAAATTATGTTCAATTTTCATCCCAATCAGCTTAATATCCTAAATAGTTATTATTGTATTATTTTTTCTAAAGACATATCCCTCATTTCCATTATATTTCATTCAATTCCATCAGCATTATTCACCCCATGGGTGACTAATACATAGAGTATTTCATGAATCATAGGTGATTTTCTAGAAAATAAAGAGGATTTTTCTCAATTATAAAATTGAAATGATAAATACTCAGGAGATGAGCTGATGAGGATGATAATTGCAGTTCATTGTGTTCTCTAAAAGAGGAATTGCCTCCCATTTTTGAGAATTACACCATTAAAAATATTAATTAACATTAAACATCCATTTCCACCAAATAATTATAGATTAATGCTCGGAACAACATGAGAAGGGACTGAGTGAAGGGAAAGAACTTAATGTACAGTCCAGAGAAGAAAGAATTAGAATACACAACTACAGTGTTGCACAACCCAAGGTAATTAGGTTTCTATAGCGTAATTTCATCTGATGAGCATACATTATGTTTTTTTATTTTATGTCTAGGATTATTTAATTATTAATTACATTGATTCGTATCCTCTAATTTATGCATAAGAATCCAAATCAAACATTATACAATAATAGGTTGATGATTTTTTTAAATTTGTTTAAATAAATATTTTTTAAATAGGTTTTATTTTATTTAACAAATATTGGGTTTTGAATGATTTAAAAAATAGGTTGACGGAGGTGTGTAATTCTTCACACCATGGTCTGAAATCAAGAAGTCATTTGGGACATGTAGGAATCATCCACGCATCAATGCGATGCACCGTTTTACAACTATGACTCAATGTTCTTATAATCAGTTTAAAAATGATAGTTATGTTAAAAAAATTCACACATTGAAAACACTTATAATGAACTCTTATTTTCTAGATAATTTCAGAAACTAATTCATATATATTGTGTGATGGGTAGGAATTATTATCCTATCAATATGACACATGATGTAGTCAGAAAAGGTCAATGTGTTCCCTTCCAATATAAAATGAAAAATTAGTGAAAAAAAGTGAAATATTAAAAAATGAAATTTTCCTTTTCTTTATAAGTGTAAAATTACCACAAGAGTATACATAAAATATTAAAAATTTCATGTCAAAGACTAATTTGATGTTAAAAGAACGAAAAGCACATGACTTCCATGTTTTGATGCAATATTTTATTTCACCTGTAGCATTGTGCCTCAAAATGTACGAAATGAATTAAGCATAAACATCTTCTTTTTAAATCTAGATGGAGATGTTCTTGGTCATGGTGACATTTCCTATCATGAATAAATGTGATTTTTGTCATATTATGTGGGTTTTATATGTTCATTCCACCATGTGTCATGCCATCATAAGAAGAGTAGTGATGCTATCTCAGCTCAATCATAGACGTAATCTTGATGATTGCACTGTAAAATCATTTTCTATAGAATTAATGAGTTTTTTTATATTTATGTATAAACTATTTCCTTTTATAATTAATTTCATAAATAAATATTCTTATACAGATAGATTTTTTTATTTGATTTATGGTTCTCTTTCCATATTTTTTTCATTTACCCAATCAAATTCCACAAACATATTCTCCATAAAAAACATTTCAACCCTACAATATTTCATCTATCATTTTCATTTGTGTTCTCTCACTTCCTTTTTAGGAATATAAATAATTCATCCTCCTCTCAATTATAGAGGTAATATTGGTGTTTTAACAGTAAAATCATTGTCCATGTAATTTATATACAATTTCATATTTATTATTAATTTATTAATTTTTAGTATTACTCACATAATAATTGTTTTCTTATACACGTGGATACTTTTGTTGAGTTGGGGTGCTCTATCCATATTTTAGTCCTTTATGTACCAAAACATCCCCACACTTCTTCACCCACAAAACCTTTTCACCCAGGTAATATTGCATCAAGAAATTTCATTCATATTCTCTCCACTACATTTTTAGGATGATTTTCACCACAACCTCTTCCTAATTACAGAGGTATTCTAGATGATTCAATTATAAAATCATATTTCATAAAATTAATGAAATGTTTCATATTTATGATTAATTTTTTTGTACTATTATTCACAATAAAATGGATTTATTCTACAAGTGGATTCTTTTGGTTGAGTTGGGGTTCTCTATCCAACTTCCATGTCTATCTACACCAAAACATCCTCATAATTCTTCTCCCTAAAAAACATTCAAACCTATGGTGTATAAATTTATATCATACCATCAACATTCATCCAATGGCTTTGTAGGATGTGAATCTTGCTTCCTTTTCTCAATTGAAGAGATAATATTTATTGTTTCACAGTAAAATCATTATTCATAGAATTAATTAATCATTTCAAAATTGGGTTTAATTTATATTTTCAGTTTTAATCGAATAATAATTGTATTATTATATAAGTGGATTCATTTATTTTTGAGTTGATATAGTTTTTTGATGCTACACATTCAGTGTTGGGAGTTCAACAATGATATTTAATGAAAAACATACAGTCATTGGATGTTAGGATTTATTTATGACATAGGGACATGTAGGAATTCGATTCACCACAATCTAACACATGATATGACCATTGTGGATCCATGTAATTATTTATATTTAAAATTTACAATAATTTTAGTAAAAAATACAACTGATTTAATTTTTCTGTTATCAGTTTAAAATCAACATTTGACAATGATATTTGTTATTCACTGAAATCAGAGAAAATGTCCCGAGATATTAAAAAATTTTAGGGAATCGATTCATAAAACATTTGTGACTTGTAGGAATCAGTTTCAATTCAATACAATACATGATGTGATCTGTATGAGTCTTTGTGTGTGTTTCAATATAAAAATGATATTTCTTGTAATAATGTAGAGTGACATAATCAAAACTGATAATACACATTCAAATTGTATTGAAAAATTAGGAAAAAAATACATAAATGATTTGGAATGTGTAGAACCAGTCACACCTAAATTTGATGCATTGTTTGATAGGTATGAATCTATGCATGTATTTATTTTTAATTAATGAAATTTTATTAAAAACACTGACCTACCCAAAACATAACCAACACATTATAACTATTTTAATACATTAGGGAAATTATCAATATGTTATTATAGACATGAATGAGTCAGACACACCACAATCTGATGCACAGTGTGAGCAATAAGACTCCAAATGAGTGTTTTTATTTATATTTACATCAATTTTCATATAATGGCCAAATGGCCAACTCAAATATGAGAAAACACATTCAAATTTATTAAATACATTAGGATAATGATCCATATTTCATTTTTTGATTTGTAGGAATCATTTTCCCCTAAATATAATACACAATGTTATCGGTATGAGTCATATTTAATAATTCAATATTAATATGAGATTTTAGTAAAAAAGAAAAAATATATATTTAAAATAAGAAAAAAATTCCATATCATTTTGATATTTTAGGCAAATGATCCACAAGTCATTTGAGATGTTTTGAAAGCTTCTGCACCTAAATTCGAGGTTTGGTGTGACCAGTATGACTCCAAGGGCATAATTTTATTACAATTAACACCAAATTTAGTAAAATAACAATATGACTTACATAAATCTAAATAGTCATATTCGTATTTTTATTTACCTTAGGAAAATGGTCCTTATATGATTTAAGACATTCATGAATTTTCTGCACATCAATGTGATACATTGTGCGACCAATATGACTACAAGAGCATGTATATATTTAAAATTGACAACAATTTTAGAAAAAAGTTTATCTCACAAAAACAAAAACATGTTAAATGAAATAAAACTGTTTAAATACTTTTGGAAAATAATCTATATGTAAATTATGGTGTATAAAAATTATTCGTACCACAATCTGAAATACAATGTTATTGCAATGAGGCAAATTGCATAATTCGATTTTAAAATGACATTTTATTAAAAAAAATACATGTTAGATACTAAAAATGAAGGAAACACCATAGGATTGTTTTTATATGTTATGAAAATTATATATATGTTATTTGGGACATTTATAAAGTATATTCCTCTTAACCCAACATGTTATGTGACTGGTATGACTCAATGTACTTATTTTTATATAAAATTATCATCAATTTTAGTAAAATGGACAATTTTCCTACCCAAAACTGTGAAAATGCATTCTTATTGTTTTGATACATTAGAAAAATTATAGATAAGTCAATATTGAATTTAAATATATATATATATTCACCTCATTATGATACATGATGCGACCGGTATAACTCAAATTGTCTGTTATTAGTTTAAAATATGCATTTGAACTCCAAAAATTGTCACTCGCTGAATAATCAATGAATCATGGACATATTTTCATTAATATATGGAAAAATGATTCATATGTAATTTCTATTGTTTAGGAATCTATTTCAAATAAAACTGATACACAATTTAATCATAATGAGTCAATAGTTTGTGTTTCTAGTATAAAATTACATTTTTTCAAGAAAGAAAACGTATATAGTCAAAAATGAGAAAACCGATTTCAATAAATTTTATACATTATGAAAATGATCCCAAAGTCATTTGAAACATGTTTATATTTTATTCCCCTTATTTTTTTTCATGATGTGATCAATATGACTCCATGTGTACATTTTTATTGAAAAATGAAATCAATGTTACAAAAAATAACACTTTTTGTTAATTTATTTCTTTATATAATTAGTAACATTAGAATTTTGTTCTTTTTTAGGTGTGTTAATTTGATTGACTAATTTTGAATTTATCAAAATTATAATGAGTCCGGTGTGTATTAAATGATAAAGTAACATTGATGTTTTTTAATGTTCATAAGAATTTTTATTTATGCAATTGTATAAAAAAAGATTGAAATTTTTATAATATTGTTTTTTATAGTATTTGTAAAAAATTCATAATTTATTTTAAATCAAATATTGGGAATTGTTTTTTTTATTTCAAGTTTGATTGTGCTATTGTGGTGTGATGTTACAGCACACTATAGTGGTGCTACTGTGTGGTCTTAAACCACACATTTGAGTAGCCCTTTTTTAGCAGTTCTAAAATCACTTATAATGTCAACATTTATGATATCATTTAAAAGAACTGATAAATGGATTCCTTATCAGCACATTTAGAAGTGTAGTTAAAATGTTATTCATCATTGATTTGATAAATATTGATAAAGGTATAATTTATCTCTTTATCAATAACTGTTGATAAAAAAACATTATCAATACTTTTATAAGAACTGATAATTTATTATTTTAGTAGTGAAAATTTAATAGATATGATAAATGATTCGGTTATTTAAATTTTTTGAAGCGATGATAAAGAAAAACATTATATAATATTTTTTAATGCTGATGAAAGAATAGGGATTTTATACTTGATAATGTATTTAAAACAGTTCATGCACTTTAAAGTCCATTTTTTGTTCTTTTAATGGAATATTTTCTAGCATTGACCCATTGAACTAACAAATGCTCCTACTGTTTTAATTGATTTGATGAAAATGGGTTTTAATGAGTATCTCGTCATCATTGTGGTCGTATTTGTGGATGGATTCCTCATTTACTATATGTATTAGGAGGATCATATGGATCATATAAAAATAGTTCTGAGTTTATTGACAACTCACTATCTTTATTCCAAGATTTTGAATTGAGATTTCCGGACAGAAGATGTTATTTTATACAGCAACATGGTATCCAAACAAGGAATAAAAGATGATCTGAGAAGGTGAATGATATTATTACATGGGTGAAACCTTAAATGGAAATCCAGATTATGAGCTTCTTGGGCTTATCTAGATATTATCAATAGTACAAGAAATAGTTCTTGATGTTGGATTCTACAATGACTGCACTAACATTGAAATAAGTAATATTTCTTTCAGATGATAAATGTCAGTATTATTTTATAGAGTTGAAATTTCATTTCACTACATAAATTTTTTTAACACTTCTAGTGGTTGTTCTGGGCGGTGAGGTCATTTTTGAGGCATCTTGTATTGAATTGGGCTACATTCTAATATAGTAGATCATGACATTGCTAATGGATATCCTTAGCTTAGGCCACATGAGATGAATTATATTACCTAATACATTGACCAGGATGTTTTGATGAATGATGATAGGATTTAATTGAATTACATTTATGGAAAACGATCTTCGTATTTTATTACAACATGATCTTGAGTTATATCCTATCA
Organism: Viscum album; assembly: GCA_963277665.1. Taxonomy (NCBI): domain Eukaryota; kingdom Viridiplantae; phylum Streptophyta; class Magnoliopsida; order Santalales; family Viscaceae; genus Viscum; species Viscum album. The sequence continues at coordinate 697,246,586 of OY728152.1, forward strand.
CAAAAGGGTTTGAATCATTTCTAAATTCATTGGGTTGAATACCTTTAGTCATTTGATTTCTAAATTACATATTCCATGGGGAAAGGAAATACCATTGAAAATTATTTGAGTAGGAAACATCCGACCTAGGCATTGAATGAATCATTGATTGAGTGGAACATGAGGGTTCTCCATGAGAAGATTCATATTGGAGTCCAATAATTTGGTAACGATGTTTCTTTAGCTAGTATTTAGTTGATTTTTTATCTTCTTATTTTTATTATTCTTGAAATAAATCTTGTCGTGGAGTTCTGTTTCCGTAGAAACTCTCTTTATGGTGCGGATACTGTTAAGGATTTATTATTCTCCAAATAGAGAATTATATGATTTTGAACCCATTTTCATTACTGTCTCTGGTATAAAAATATTTTATGGTGTATTTCCATATTTCAAACTGGGTTGTGGAACTAGGAACCCCAAATATCTTATATGAAACGATGTTTTAGTTTTTTTGTCTAGGTATGAGAGAGATACTGCTGAGTTGGTCTATCGTTTTTATATTTTCCAATAGGTTATGGTCGGGCAATCGAATACTTCCTATTTTATACTACCACATCCTATACCTACTTCGAAGTTGGATTAAATTGGTATGGTTATTGTGGTAGGGATTCCAAATTCCAAAATGAAAAATAATGAAATATGTGTTGTGAATGATAGGTTGATGAAATAAGATCACATTACACAATTCATGATAAAAAAAGTAGAGGGGTATGTAAACCTCCATATAGATGAGATTTCTCATTTTCATGGAGTTTATTATGACATAGTCTCTAATTGCAATGTTTAGTTATCTTCTTTTTTTTGGAGAGGACGTAAATAGTCACTATTATCTCATGTAAATTTGAGTATGCAATACCATCCCTAGTCGGATGGCATGGTGGAAAGATAATTATAGATTTTGGTGGATATGCATTGCACGGTTGTTCTCAACATTGGTGGATCTTTGGATGATCATTAGGAGCTGATTGAGTATTTTTATAACAATGATATGAGTCCATGATCAGAATGGCTTCATTAGAGTCCTTGTATATCTATGCTTTTTTTCAATCCTTGTGTATCTATGCTGTGTAGGTTAGATATTTTTAAAAGTTCCTTGGAACGACCGAGATTGGTCCAAGAGATGAAAAAAAGATTCAACTAATTCATTACAGAATGTTGATGGAATAATTCCCATATAAGTATTATGCTCATATTCAACATAGCCCTTTTGAATTATCTATTTTTTACCAAGTGTTCTTGATGGATTCAACAAAATTGGGTATTCTACATCTTGGGAGAAAAGGGAAGCTTGATCCTTATTTTTTGGTACCTTTTAAGGTTGTTGAGTAGGTGGAAAAAGATTCTTAACATTTTTTAGTACAACCAAAGTTGACATATATTTTTAACATGTTTTATATATCAAAAATGAGAAAGTATCTATCAATCTATCAAATGCTTTGAGCTATAGTGATCCTGATGTTGAACCAGATTTATCATCAATAGAATTACGAGTTAGGACAACTGATTCTAAAATCATGTTAAATTTTTGTAAGATGATACATTTCATTCATTTAATATGGAAACATAGTTTGGATATTCATGATACATGAGAGAGGTAAATACTGATGAGAGAATATTGGGCTCATATTTTAGACATGTAATCATCATCATAAGAATTCAAGGGACAAAAGTTTTTTATAGTGGGGAGGGTGTGACATCCTATTACTATTTTCATGTTTTCATTAACAACTAATTTAGAACATTATTTGGATTGATTTTTTTTGTGTTTTATTTGGGTAAAATTTTAAAAAAATTGGATGTTTCTGTGAAACATTATGATTTCCAAACAATTTTCCAAACCATGTGCCACTCTACAACAATTTGGTAAAATAGCACTCTCGGCAACACATGACTTGTGAATGATTTACCAAACGATCCAAAAAATATAGAAAAAATATTCCACCAATTTATAATATGATCATATCTTCTACAGAATTTGTGAGTTTCTCCCATCATTGAATCTCCCAGGAATGATTTTGGGTTTCTTGAATGCCTTCAGTTTGTGGTTCAATTCTTGAGGAACAACAACAATAATCAACTAATAGGTTTCATTTTCCTAATCTTGTTCCCCCATAGTATATCATTTCACTATAGTGTTCCATGAATTCTTGTTTTGATATTAGGAACAAATACCCAATATTTTGAATTTAAATATAATTTTAATTCATATATACATGTATTTATTGACCTCTTTTTTGTTTCTATATACTCTATTGTGATTTGAGATTTGTTGATCCTGAGGTAGGTGGTTCTATTTTGATTCCCAATTATAATTAATCCTAAATTTCATTGATTAATTTTAAATGTTATACTTAAATTAATTTGATTGGTTTTTATTAAATGGATTTTGAATAATTTTTGGGGAAAAAGGTCCTTTGAATTTGGGTTATAATGATAAAAGGTTGTTTGGTATGAATTTTAGATAACCCCAAATTTCATTCAATTGAATGTTGTATATGGAACATTGAGATATTTAAATTCATGAAATTAAATTGTGTGTTTGATTAAAATTATTTTAATTTAATTGATGTATTTTATTGAGGGAATGGTTTTCATGGAAAAAAATTGAAAACCCCAACATACATTGGATTGGAGGATTGTTATGAAATAATAATAATTTCATGAAAAAATAATTGATGATTTTAATTTTGATATTGGTTTGTCAAATTTCATAATTGGTTTCAATTATGTATTTATGGAAAATGTATAAAAATGGTTTTTTATTGAAAACATGTTGTCTAATATCTATGATAAGTCATGTTTTTTTAACATCCCAATATGGGTTATAAAAATATCATTGAAATATTTGAAATGATTAATGGGATTTAGTTAAATTTATGTAGACTAATAAAACATCTCATCATTGTTTTTTATTAAACCGCAATCAAGAATTAAGTAGTTACTGATTTATTTTTGGGTGTAACATTATGACATACGTCATTCTAAAACATCATTTCATCACATCAAATACATTATAAAATGGTTGTGTGTACTCAATGGCCTTAGTACTAAAAGGGAATATGTATATATTTTTCATTTCATATTGTTGGGTCCCTATATCATAAAACTATCATACCTAATTAATCATATGACAATGTTTATCTGTTGTTTGAATTTATATTCTATATATTCCATTTTTCTAATATATTTTACATTCATAGTGATTTATATATATTTTTTTTATATAATTATTTAATTAAATTTTGGAAAACATCAATTTGCTTAAAGCACCATTTTTATGGTAATTTCATCATTTGAGATGTATTTTGTTAATCTAAAATTTTATATAAGAATTTCGTATGTATTTATATATTATAATTATAAATCATGATTATGAAGAATAATCTTTTGAAATTCCAAAATAGTTTAATTGAAAATTGAAAGAACATTCTTGGATAATTTGATATATTTATCTTGTTAGGGATTATTTGGGTGAAATAAAATTGGGAATCGGTTTACACCATAATCATTCCTTCGAGTTATTTTAGATTATATTCTTTTATGAATGACAAGGGTAAAAGGATCAATTATTAGTGCTTCATAATATTGATATGTGGAAGTGGTGAGTGGCTTCCTTTGGGACATGCTCAATTTTACTTATTTTGAAAATTTTTCTATTGTACATTGGGTTGTAATTCGGGTTTGACTTATGGTATTGTTCTCTTAGTGGAGTTCATATTAGATCAAAAACTATAGTTGGACCGGTTACAAGAAATTTTCCACATGTCATAGTTAACGAGGTTTGTGCATGACCCATCACTCATTATCGACTAGGGTGAGCGGGAAATCATGGATAGATATATATTTTCCTTTTTATGAGTTGATATTAGGAATTGGAATGAGTGTATCCTTCATTGGTATTTTATTCCCCTTGTGCATATAAAATATTAACATAGTAATATTAGTGGGAGTACATGGGAGTAAGAGACCTGGATTTGAGCCATGTGGCCTAATAAATACGAGTAGGTTTTTCTCTATTATGGATGAAAACCCCCATGTTTGTGAGAATGTAATGAATAATATTTTCAATGTATTATTTTTTTGATATTATTTGTATAATTTTCAAGACAAGGCTTTTGGAAAATATATGATTCTATATCCTGATTAATTTTTAGAAATATATTATATGTATAAAATTTCACAAGCATTCACTTTTCCTAAAAATGAGAAATTAATATTGAATGGGTGACCGTATTATTAATTTGAGAGCACAGTTTAGTTCACAATTCAGAAATTAACATTGGATTCACATAATCATTTTTGGCATGGGTCGTTTATGAAAAATTCATGGAGGGCATAAATAAAATTAAAAATAATTAATTTATATGTTGTGTTTATATTGACATAGTATATTGATTTATACTCTATGTATAAGGTAATAATATTTATTCATTGATTAATATTAAATATCAAGAGATTTAGATGACCTTTGGAGAGAAATCTAGATGAACAATGAATAATCTAGATCAGATCATGGTTCATTTCACCAATAGAGTTTGTTGATATCATCAATATTGGTGACGAAATAGTTCATATTGAACGACAACTCCAATCACATTTTTGGAAGTTTGGTTTTTTAATTTCCATCAGGTATTTTTAGATTTTACAAACATGGATCAATTCCACAACCAGAGATAATATATACATCCTCATTAGAATTAAATTGATGGAATTGATTATTTTTTTATTTTTATTTACCCCACTTCTTAGGTCTTCTTATATGATAATTAATCGAGGCCAAAAGTACAATGGTTCAGGTTCATACATCATGTTTTAGGTATTGTGTTATTTTCCATATTTCATTATTATATAATATTTGGTATTTATTTTGGTATTGGTTTGACCAATACATATTTTCTGATTGTTGTGTTACAATACATTCGTTTAACGAATCGAAACTGCAGGTTCAACATGTGATTGAGATTAAATTTCATGAATCAATGATGATGACATATAGATCAATGGGAAATGAGGTAGAATTTTTGGTTCTTAATTTTTTCGAATAGATTTATGAAACAACTATTGATGATTTGAATGGATGAATACCTAGTTCATTTGATTCCAAGATCTAGAATCACTAGTCACATGAGTCTTGGAAGACCCATAATCAATTGTTTCTGGTGTGGGTGATTGTTTTGGTGATGTGTAAAATAATGTAGATGATAACAAATGGTCTATTAAAATATCAAGAAAGAAAGTGTGTGTTTATGTATTAAAATCCATTCGGTTCCATCTCGTTGATGTCTAGGGTTTAGGTTTGAGGTTAAGGATCACGTGGTGTGTGACCATATCGCATATCATGTTACCCATACTTGAATGCTCTGTATTTACTTTGGAATGTAAATGGACACTGGAAAACTTAAATAGATAAAGGCCTATCACGTAATTGGACACAGAAAAGGCCAGGTGAACATGAACACGGCCACCTATAAACAGGTTTGTACAGGGGACAAAGAAAGTACACTAACATATCCAAAATCACGTAGTATAGTTCCAAGTGATCTCTACAAACTATGTATCTAGACATTTACATGACGTGTGAGGATTTAAAACATAGGATGACATACAAATATATATACACCATATGTACCCCTAGTACAAGCCCTGAACCCCCAATAATAATTATTTTTATCTCTTCATTTCCATAGTTCTGAAAAATCATTGTTGACTGTGTTCCATTATTCCATTCTGTTGAGGATACATTGTGACATTTCATCCACATCACATGATTGTATCCTCTCTAGAGGTCGAGGCTCAAATTGGATGGCGGTTTCCCACTATAATATTATTGGGAGATCTCCTATCATATTTATAACTTATGAGGGATTTGTGTAATTAGTGTGAAATCCCTTAGTAAGGCATTAGTACTATATTTATCAAGTTGAAGTTGTCGGGTTCGTGATATCATTATCATATGACCCCCACATAGAGGGTTGATCTTTATTGGGTTCATGGTGTCATCTAGTGGTTTTGGACATGAACCCTATCTGTTGATTAGGGTGTACATAGACCAGTGATATTCTTGGATGTTTCCCAACAATCAATAATTTTCATCAAGTGTATCTGATGATAGCATGGCTCATTGAGTGGCCACTAAAACTTTTGATTATTTTATAAAAGTCCTTGTATGATATTTGGTTATGACCGCCATTTTTCATCATCTCATTGCTCAGTATATCTTGGTGTTTCTGTTAAACATTTATTATATATTTTATTAAAAATAATATACATGGTTAGTTGTTTTTAGGGTTTTTGGGTTCCCTATATGAAATTTTTATAGTCATTCATGCATGTGGTTTTTTCATACCTGTCATGTCTTTTGCAGATGATATCCCATTTGGCCGCATCCTGAGAGGATAAGGAGTGGGTGGAACATGTCTTAACATTGGAATACTGAAGTGGTGATCATGAGTTTGTATTTAACATTATTCATATCACAAATTGTTTGTTTTACTCTTTCTAGTATTTGGATTGTCTTCTATTTTAACCATTTTCCACTTTTAGTACTTTAATATCGTACTCTTTTGTGGGATCATAGATATATGCATTAATTGGGTACAATTTTACTAAATTGCATCATTTGGTGAGATTGGATATATATGCATGCATGTTGGGAAATTAGTCCAATACCTCTTATTTATGTGATATGATAAGTGAATGTTGCTCTCGAGCCACTGGTCTATTGAAGGTGGGATAATGTTTGTCATGATTTGGAAATAATTGTATCCGATTGTGATTTCTAATCCATATATCCCTTCCCAAACATTGGGATACAAAAAAAGAGAAATATGATAAAGAAATTTAAAAAATTTACTTATAATTTATCACTAAAAAAATATTATGTATTTTATAATCATCGAAGACTTAACATCATAATACATTTATCATTCAATCTCTTGAAACATTGAAAAAACCTGAAATGCAAAAAATAACATTATTTTAATAATTCATGCTTCCATTTTCCTTAAAAAAATAGATTATTATATATATTAAATAAATCCTAAAAATGTTTTTTACTCTATAAATGATATCATGAACCATTTTTTCCAAAAAAATGTTAATCAATTCCAATGTAGTAAATACCGTTGATTTTACATTATCCTTATCAATCATCTTATTATCCCAACATCCTAATCTAAACACCATGAATATATTAATGTTATATTTCCCTCAAACACAAGTTTTACAAGAATATCAACATTATAATGAATCATTTTTTTGAACATTGGTACTTTTCAATATAAAAATTTAAATCTTTAATAAAAAATTAATTTAGAAAAAATACATATAAATTTCATAATTACTATCACCATGATATCTTTGATAAAATACTAAAATTAAATAATTATTAAATATAAACACAACAATATCAATCACTCTTTCTCTTATAATGAATAATCCTAGATTGAATATCATTCATTTGATTCTCTTGGGTTATATTCCATTAATATTTGAGAAATTATTTTGTATTGTTCACTATATTTATACCTTTAAATAATTGTACAATGGATTATTTTTTCTTACCCTTGATATCACATGAATCATTTCATTTCTCGGTACACTTTTATAAAACTCTAATTCCAATTAACAATGTAAAAGGGTGATTTTATTTAACTATCACATCTGGGAAAACCATTATATTAATTCTTCCATTTATCCACATTTTTCCCACCTTCCTCTTATTATATGTTTCCCTATGAAGCCATAGTACATAAAAAATTCTATCTCTTCCTTTTCAGCATGTGATAATATGTACTCATATAAAGACACTAATTGGTAGATTATTTTAGTTTGATATGTTGGATTAAACCCATCAATTAAATGATGAATTTTAATCTTTGGATAACATGAATTGATGTGTTTCCCATTAATTACACAAGGGGACATTAATAAAAAATGTAATACAATTCAATTTAATGGATCATATGTCCAAACCTAAAACTTTTTAAATTAATAATTAATAACTAATATCTGATAATGATATTTTTATTATCAAAAAAATATGGGGAAAATTTAGAAACAAAACATTTCATCCCAGAAAAATACTAAAATTAACCACATAATTATTAAATGATAAATTATTCAAAATAGAAAAAATATTCCTATATAATTTCAAAGATATAGTGTTTAGCTATATATATGTACCATTCTTTAAAATGTATTAAATTTGATAGGCCAATTTATCCCATATTTGAATGTACACCAATTTTTGTTCATCCCATTATTGAATCCTCTTATTGGTAGAAGAACATTGTTTTTCAATCCATGCCTACTTATCACAATTAATGTCCACATGTAATTACCTTTTGAGCATCTAAACTTTTTATTATGGGGTTTCATTAATCAAGATAATCTCCTCCAATATTTCTACCACCGAATGCATGAGAATTTCCAGAGTTTTCCTAAAAATTACACCTATATCCCATTGTTGTTCAATTATAACACCATCCATGGGATCTTCCTTGTGATCTACATCCTCAGTCTGATCATAAATTCAAAAATCCATGGGATCACTATCCATCATCATTATTATCATCCATTTGAAGGTTTTTTTCTACCATGGTAAGGGAAAATAATTTTTTTTCAACCCTTCCTATTTACTTAGACAATTCTTCCTCATTTGGATGAGAATCCCTCTAACGTGAATAACTAGACCACTCACTCTTGAGAACATACAGTAAGACTCCCTAATATATTCACCCCAGAGTCTCCATATAATGAAACGGTGTTCTCTACCAGATTTTCATCAATCATGTAGTTTGTCCGATCACTCTCAAATCATTTGAATGCATTTTTATTTTTAATAATAGTAAATTCCCTTCTTGGGATTGACATTGTAAATTATCCACCAAATATGGATGGATCCGGACCCTTTCCACCTAATGAAACAACCCCATACACATTAGTCAGTAGGGCATAACATTTCATAGAATTGGTCTCTTGGTATCCCTTTCATCCTATGGTTTTTACCAAAAAAACCATAACTCCATATGATGCATCCTTCAAAGCCATTGCACCTCCCTCACCTACAGTTTTTGTTTCTACTTAATGGTTTATTATACTACCAGATCACACATCCCCACTATAGGAAACATAATTAAAATTAATGATAAATAAATCAAAACTCTAGAAGAATTTACCCCAGTAGTACGAAATAGTCCATTCCATATAGCCACAACTGCATCATTTTCATCCTCTGGTGTAGATTTAGATAAAAAATCTACATGTCCTATTGTGAACATTAGGTTTCCGAATATTCTTTTATTGTTTTATAAAATTAAAAAATTATTAGGTAATTTATGATTTTTATTCTTATTATATATCTCCTTTTTTTGCCACAAAAAACTGAGTGTTCAGCCGAGTGTCCGGCAATCAAATTCCCCTCTAGCTTCCTGTCCTCCTAAGTTCTATAAAGCACAACATTCGAATATGTACATCTATATATTAACACCCCAATTTGGATTTTCTCATTATATCATTTATGATATCTAAGATGATCTTATTTTGTCACCACTCACATTAACCTTATCATTCGAGATTCCATAACTATACACTGCTGAGGTGGGACCAAATTTTATTCATAAAGAATAGAAATCAAAGAAAGACGTGAAATGAAAATGAAACATGTGTCTAAATTTTTTTGTAACATTAATCCAAATGAATTCAAATAGAAGTATAAAAACATCCACTTCAATGCATATTTGTAGAGAAATTGGATGAAAATTTGATGTATTCCTGCTATCTGAGTGATGATAATGGCCTACAAGGTTTTCGAACATTTGAAGAGTTTAAGGTATTTGAGAAGGAAGATGGAGATCAGGAAATCTCTCCCAAAAAATTGTTATCGGTGAATCATTTTTCATGTGGATGTCGTAGGTTCCCTGGAAAAGGTATAACTGAAATTCGTTGGAGGTATAGGGAGAAATGGACCATGAAAGTACAAAAAAACTATTTGATACAAATCGTAAAATTATGTGTTTATTATTGATGAGGAAAATAATTTCTTGATTATGAAAATACATATATTCCAAAATAAATAGAAAAATGAATCCACTGATGTATGTTGATCCGTGAATTTTGTAACCAAAAACAAATTTGAAAAAGAGGATAAGTCAGTGAACTCCGAGTTTGAGATCAAAAGATTCAGGTATCCTTCAAACAAATCCATGACATTGTGGAAAAGAGGGATTATAGGGAAATTAGGTAAGTATTTAGGGATAGAATAATGGAGAATGTAATGTGGTTTATAATCCATGTGAGATGATGAAGGGACCACCCCCATCAAGAGGGAACAAATGGCGCAAGGTTCTTCAACGTCAAGCCACATGGAGCATCCTCCTCTGACCATCACCATAGCTAAAAACAAAATCATTATTATGGATCTTTGGGTATATCACTATTCCAAATCCATCGTAATGGTTTCTATGAAAATTTTGAATTATTCTGTTAATATCCCCTAGTGGTGGAAAAATAGATTAAAAGTATGACATTTGTTCGGACATGTGACAACTAGGGGAAACTGAATGCTCTATTATAATAGTTATTTTCCCAATGGAACAAATATATAAGAACAAATTATACTTATAGTATCCATATTGGGAAATAATGAATTGAGAACCACATAGTATCTACCTTACAAAAAAAGATGATATTATATTCTTATCATCACATTATATCATAATGTTATGATCCCTAACTACATTTTCCAAAATATGGTTCCCATGGGTTCTAAAAAACATCCTATGGTAGAAACTGTAATTTCCAAGACTCAGGAAACCTAGAGCCAGTTTGTACGTTATTTTTTTTGTATTGAATACATGGAATCACAACCCAATGGACCAAAACCATTAGTAGTCATTTTAAAATAGATACATTTATTATTTCTATATTTCATTGGAATATAAAAATTAAAACATAAATTTTTTTCAAGAATATTATTACTCCCTTTGGTATATCCTTACATATCAATAATAAAATTCTCCCAGGTTTCTTGGGGTATACAAAGGAAATAGGTCACATAAAAATATTTTTAAGGGTATATGTATAACAGAGACTATGAATTAACAAGTAAAAAACAATATTAAAATGTATATTACTGAATAAAATTTCACTTATTAAATAACATGAGAATAATATGGAAGGAATTAATAATGATTAAATAACTCTAAATAAATAACCGCATAATCACACATTTTATAACTTATTGAATAACAACATGTAAATTTTTATGACATAATTCATTATGAAGAAATTAATAATGTTAAACATAATAATCATACAATCATGATCTTTTACAAGAGATTTATTGTTTATACCTTCCAACAAATAGTCTAATTCTTTTATTTTCAAACACATATGTTTTGGTAAACCAATTTTTTTCATGTCCATTGATAAGAGAAATACTAACATGACCATTAACAATATAATTTAAAAATATAGGGAACAAACTCTTTGCTTTTCAACAACATATTTTTTCTCATGATATGTATTGATTAATTACTAATAAATTCTTATTAGGTCCCAACTGACACTTATTATGACTAATGCATTCCTTATATAAAATGGGAGAAACATAGTCAACATATAAAATTAATATTAAATAATTACTTATGAAATGTTAATAAATAACCCAATAAAATAAAATAAAATAAAAATCAATCCAATGTAATATGATGATTGTTATAAAAATATAACATCCACAATCAAACAGATCATAAACCATATGTAGAAAAATAAGGATTATATCAAACCATCTTATCCCAAATGGATCAAAAATACATTAAAGGGATGATGTGACTGATGAATATACATTCCATAGAAATATGTTTCCATATTTCATTGGGAAAATATAATATTCATTTTAAAAATAAATATTAATTTTGATAATCCGTATCATAGATAAAAAATTTAAAAATCATACTATTTTGGGAATACAATGGAAAAAATTCTTTAAAAAGATCCTTATAATCATTCAAATTATAAATAATGAAATGACAATCATTATAGGTTATAATTCCATAAATGTATTACATGTCAAAAATAACATTACCTTTTAACTATTAAAAGATTTTATAATTTTCCCGGGATGGAAAATAAACAAAATATTCTTTTCATATTATGGAAAAAATCCAAATGGTTATTTTTTGGAAATAAACATAAAACCCGATTGAAAATAAATTAAATTTAAAAATATGTAATTATACCTTTAATAATTTGTATTTATAATATTAATAACATGTATAAAACAAATTTAGGATAACATGGTTTTGGATTAAAATATATTTTCATAAATTTATATTCAAGAATATAAAATCAGGATTAGAATTTCATTATGAAATAACCATTTAAAATTACCATTACATTGATCTGAGAGTTAATAAATCAGTCAATTATATGATTAAACTATAAATAAACATAAAAAATTTAAATTTAAAATATTATAATCAAATTTATTATACACATAATCTTATAATGGTGTAATTAATGTTTTAAAATTTAAACACAGTGAACGGAAGTTGTGTAATGAAATTCCTTCCGTCACGCATACTTTTGATTGAACAGTCTTTAACCATTATTATAGTGGTTGTAAACATGTTTTAATCTTAAATTATAACCATATTTATTTTTATAATATCAAATATAATCCTTTTATTACATATTATCACGCATTCATTAATAACCATTGAATATGTTTATTATTTTTTGTGTTAATTTCCATGTTTTTTATACTTGTTTTTTCGTTAAAGATTCATTTTTTACACACATATCATAGTTCAATAATTTAAATAATAATAATGATGAAATAATGGTCATATTAAACATGAATTTTAATATTAAAACTAATCATTAATGAAGAATATAAAAAATAAAGTACATTATGATGATGGATAATGAGAATCATAGGTACACTTGAGTGACATTTTCATTTTTCAATGATCATCATGTGATTATGTTAATAAGTTAAAATATTATATCAATCATCATAATATATATATATATATAATTATATACTGATATACATCATCTTTGGGGTTTGTTTATAAAAAGAGTGTCACATTTCTTCGTGAAGGCGATAGTCCCCACCTACACAAACGATGTTATGATATTTAACTGTGTGAAAATAAATAACAATATGAAATATTATATTTTCATAATTATAAAAAAACAAGAATATAATAATTTTTTTATTTTTATCCCATATAATCAATTAAACTATCCTTTTAACCTTCCATGTATAGTGTTTTTAAAGAGGACTCATGTCGCTTCGCAAGGTTGTAGTCCATCGTACAGATGAGAGAGGTTAATGTATCTCCTAAAAAATAAGAGTTAAAGTTATATATACAATATAATGAGTCAATAGGTATAGAAATGTTTTATATATCATATATATACTCTAAATATATCATCATAAAAAACCTTTAGGGGTGATAAAGGAATAATGAATGACATTGCTTATGAGACAATAGTCGGTCGTACACACGAACAAAATTTTCATAACCCATTTGATGGAAATGTGAATTTTTTTAGATCGTGACCTTCATTGGAAAAATAATAGTATATTTGAGATAATTTCGAAGTTATACCTTCATATTATATGATTAATTTATAGTTCTCAAGAAAAAATAATATAATTATTATTTTTGAGGAACATTGCCTCATCTTTAGGTACTATCCTTATGTATTCGATAAATCTATCATAGAATGAAATTATACATAAAATAAGTTCTATATGATGATGGGAGAGAAGTTGGGTGGTAATTTGGGTTTGTATTGGATGATATTTTTTTATTTTATGATCTGAATAATATAAGAGAGTGGTGACCTTTTATAACTGAGGTGAGTGGAATACTTGTAAATTGTTTTCTAAATATAAAACAATACCCAACTTTTACTAATTAAAAAAGTTTCAAAAATGGTCCATTCTATAACATAGGAGAGATATTGTAAAAATATATTCCTATATTGTGTGTTGTAATTGTTGGTAGGTAATCTTTATTCCTTATATTCTATGTTTAACCCCTGGTAATTCAATTATTAGCCTTACCGTGATAATTAATTTTCACTGTATTCCGTTTAAATTTTGGTAAAAACAAATATGGTGACCACATTAAAAATATAAATTATTCTAATTAAAAATATGGAAGCCATTTTTAAAAATTTAATTAATGTATGTGGAAGCCTTTTATATATAGTTAATCCCATGGATGGGATGTGAAAACATGGTTTTAATTAAAAATTATTAAAATGAGTAAAATGTTTTTATCAAAATTAAACATGAAAATGATTAAAATTCCCAAAATTGGATTAAATGATATATTATTTAACCAATTTAAACATACTATAAATTTAAAATATAATTAATAATTATGAATAATTCAAACAAAAAACTAGTTTTCTAATAAAATATATTATTTTCCCTATTCATCAGAAAATGAAACTTCCCAAAATAATACAAAATAAAACCACCCTTAGAAAATTTTGGTATTTCAATTTCAAAAATAATTTTTTATTATTTCAATTAAATTTCCCAATATTAATTATATTAAATTTTACATTATGTGTACAAATCGTGATTAAATCATGTTTTAGAAAAAAAAATTTGCTAAACATTTAATTATCCATACAATGATAATTATTCTATTCCTAGTCTATAGATAATATCATTTATAAAAAGTTTCTCATTAATATTCAAACATAAAATTTTACGGTAAAGGCTATGACTATTATATTAAATAACAATATATTAATAATTTTTCATTTTTCATTTAAACTCGATGTTGCGTTTATTGCAATCTAAAAAGGGTTTTGCATGTAACCCATGATAAACTAATTGTTTCATGTAGATAATGTTATTGAATAGATTTAATATATATTAAAATAATTATATCATAATTTATCAATGTGTTATTTTTTCTTATATATTATTTTTCTTGTGTCCCATACGCTATTGAATACAATGCTCATTTTTTATAATTTTATGGTGTCATGGTTACATCTGATCACCACCATTATAGAAATAACCATTGTCAATATTTCAGAAAAATATAAAAAAAATAAAAATCATCCGACAAAACAACATTCACCTAATTTAAAATTACATTATTTTATAAAAAGATTCTTTTCATCAAAAACAACACCTTGTTAAAACAAAACCCCAAAAAGGATCTTCACAACCGAAAAAATGTGATTATGTTTATGAATATTAAATAAACAAAATGAAACATTATATAACTATAAATAATTCTTTTAGTTTCATATTATGGTTTAGTAAATAATTATGATATTGTATTTTTTAAATATCATCAAAATCATGGCACAAGGAAAGTCATTAAGCATAAGAGGCATATATAGTTCTATATGTAAATAATTATAAGGGTATATATAAAAATATTTCACTCACAAAACAAATATCAAAATCAATTAATATATGAAAATGTTTCCAAATAAATAAAAAAACTATTGAAATGATTTTGGGAACTATATTTTGAAATTTATCAAACATATTGTATTCTACAAGTAAAACAAAATCAACAAGGATTTATTTTCGATGATAATTAAAATTTCATTTAAAAAAAATATTAATGAATTTTTTTCAAGTACTACCAATACATTCTATATAAAATTTAATTAATACAGATAATAAATATTTTTATGAATGAATGACCAACCAGAATTCTGTTAGAATGTATTTAGAAGTCATGAAGAGGGGACATTATAAAACTTCAATTGTAAATGTTCTCATCATTTTATATAAATTTTTTTGGTATATTTAATATCATTTTACATGATTGTTATATAGTTAATTTTCATAACGAACCAGAAGAAATGAATTTTTTAGATAATAGATTTTTATTTAACCATTTGTGCTATATTAAGAGAGAAAAATGATAACAAAAAATTGTCAATAATGTCTACAATAAAAATTATTCACAGATGTACTATTAGTTGTCTTTGTAATTGTATATATTTTTTTTTGTTTTTTTTTATTCTGTTTCATGTGTTATCAATTTTTAAATAACAACAACCTTGTTTTAATTCTAATAAGATATTTTTTAAATAACATTCATGTGACATAATCAATATTTAGTATTCACATTCAAATTATTTCGTTACATTTGAAAAATTACCCATTTGACATTTGTGACATGTAAGAACAATCCACACCATAATCTAACACAAGGGGTAATCAGTATGAATTAAACTGTGTGATTTATGTTTACAATTGATATTTATGTAAGTATTATATGTCAACTGCTAAAAAACAAACATACATGGATATATTTCTTAATTCTTAAATATAGTTATCTGTAAGTCAATTTTAATTTATTGGAAATGTTCAAAGATCAATTGAAAACATGATGAGATCGGTATGAATTAAGGTGTAAGATTTTAGATTAGAAATTATATTTTAGTTTAAAAAAATTTCATTCAATAAAAACCTACAAAAACACATAGATTTTTGTGATTCTTTAGGAAAATGATTCTAAATTCATTTTTGAAGTATTATGAATCCATTGCACGTCAATATGGCACATAGTGTCAATAGTTTTACTCGAATTTTCTTAAAAGAGAAACATAGTCAATTATTTATCTATTTGATAACTCAAAATATATAATCACACCAATTCTAATAAATTAATTTTTTAATGAGACAATTAATTTCAAATATATCCTCTCATCTACCAATGTAAATACATCAAACAACTACCTAAGGTAGAGCTATTCAATATCAACTGAAAAACATTCACCTAGGTAAAAATTTCCATGTGTATACAATAATAATTTTCTGATATATATCATTATGAAAATATTGTTATATAACCCATAATGTTCAATGAATTTTTAAATAAAAAAAGTGTTATATTGAAAAAAGGTTTTGAAATGTGATAATTTCAAATGATCAAAACTAGATGATAGTTTTGATTAAATCCCACTATAATGAGAAGAAAATTCTTTTCATAATAATTTGAAAATATATATATTATATAGTAGTTATAATTATTTAATTTCAAGTCAATTATTTGTTAGGGGGTGCTCCATCCCCGATCAAACAATTCCAAAACCTCAAGGTAATTATAAACCTGTAATGTTCCCACTGAACATTCTTTTTTATGCTATGAAAAGTAATTTCATGTTATTAATGAAGATGAGTATTCCATTTTCATAATATTTTATCAATCATAGAGGCATGCTTATATAAATTCATATCACAATCGAATTTCAAGTATAAACTTTTTTATCAAAGGGTTATATTATCATAGGACTTCACAATAATAAATGGAATTTCAACATGAGAATTACAGCATCTGGAGTATTAACATTTCCTTTCTTATAAATCAATACCAAAGGAAAAAATGCATTTATATTAATAATTTATGAAAAAATGTGAGAATTTCAGCATATAGGAGATGAATAATGGGAATATCGGAATCCACGTCATAAATTTTAATTAAATCTAACATATCTCCGAAAACTATTCCAACCTCCAATATTATTGGAGAGTTTTTAATACTATACATAATCCATGTATCCACACATCTCCTGTAGATAAAATTAATAAATTAGTCACATTTTTTAAACTTTAATGGTAGAAGAACCAAAATCCATTTAATATTTTCATTTTTTCGAACATCCACTATAGGAAATTTCTACAAAAACATCATATCTCATGTTATGTTAGAAATTAATTATTATATTAATTATTAAAAAAATACTGTGTCTATAAGAGAATTTTTTGGTTCATTATTATGTCAGTTACCTATAACAGTATCAGAATACATGATTACATTATAATAAGAATGTCATAGCATGAATGTGATCTAGTTTAATTTCACATTATTTTAATATTAAAATGAAATTTAATCTTGTGTTTCTCATTTTAAATAAACATTTTTTATCCATACATGAATTATTTTTCCAGTCAATCATCCATGATATTAATAATGAGTATTAAGTGAAAAATTAAATGATATCACCCTCATCAAACATATCTTCATTTGTGTTTAAAAATCTAATTATCTAATTTATATTCACATATATTTTCAACGATATGTTTTCTATTTATTTATTCGTAAATTTTTGAACTCCAATATACTATATGATATATTAGATGCTCCAAATAAAAATTATTTGACAAAACAGACATACGAGTTGATCATTTACTTCACCAAGAATTCCAATCACTATATGAAATTTAATGTTTTATATAATTAAAACACCATCAAATTCCTTATTATCTAATGAGGAATATAATATTATAGTAACATGTTTAAAATATTTATTAATATATATATATATCTATCTTTTTTTTAAAAAAACAGAAGCTAGATATTCCAAAAATCAGGCATCTACCTATATACATTAGCAAGATT
The DNA here is from genome assembly GCA_963277665.1 of Viscum album. Classification (NCBI taxonomy): domain Eukaryota; kingdom Viridiplantae; phylum Streptophyta; class Magnoliopsida; order Santalales; family Viscaceae; genus Viscum; species Viscum album. The sequence goes on from OY728152.1 coordinate 697,265,035, forward strand.
ATAGAAAATATATTGTCCATATTTGACATAAATTGAATGAGATAATATGAACAATATAATAATTTAGTCTTATATCTGAGTATATTCAACAAAATATAAGAATAGATACTTATTTTAAAAATATTAAATTTTTGGGATCTAAATGTGTGTGAATTTTTTGTGTCCACATCCATGATTTGAATTCATTGATTAATGTTATGTAATGCCATACATGCATCACTTAAATATAGATGTTATCAAATAGAATTTTTTCCCTTGATTTATGAAAATAAATTATACATTTATAATGATGGGAAAATTTGTATTCATTTATTTTGTAGGACATAAATAGAGGCCATGTGGTGACGATAATCTTTGGAGGGACACTTAATAGGGAAAATAAAGAGATATGGACCAATCCCCCAACACAATTTAATTTTTATATTTATTTTGGTGTTGTAAATGAAATTATAAATCTACATGTTATATTTTAATTCCCCTCCAAATTTATCAACCCTCTCTCCTTCCGAGTGGTTTAAAATAAAGGATTCATGATGGGAGATTATGAGAATAAATCATCCTATATGATACTTTTTCATGCATATATGTCACTGGATATTGTTATCCATCAATGTGTGTAATGATAATTATGCATTAATAAATTTATTAATTTCCATCATGAATCATCCATTATAATGAATTTTATAAACATTGATGATATAGTTTACCAAGAAGATTGATACATTGGATGTGTCGGGAGTAATGTTTTATTAATTAATATGTTAAGGACGGTTCCTAAAATGAGGTATAATTTCTTATGATATCATTTAAACTAACAATATATTTAACCTAATGAATATCATCTCTATGTTATGGAATTTTCTATATCAATATTTTATGGATTTTATTAGTTATGATGTTTATGTCTTGTACAATATGTGAATGATGCATCAAATCAGACAAAACCATTATAGTTATTCACGCACGAGACACTATTTTTACATTTAAAACCTTCATAAAACCCATCATCCCCAATCAATATCATCTAATGACAATGATTTTCTCTGATCTCAAGACCTTCCTAAAAAAACATCCCAAACAAAACAAAAAAGAAGTATAATATTGTATCTTGTTCAAGATTTGATACATCATCCATATCTGAGTACTAGTGTGGTATTAGACATTACTCTCAATCATTTTCATGGAAATAAACAATGCTATCAAATATCTCATAAATACTCTTTACATCATAGGATACATCACACACTCCCACAAACACAATATCTGGGATCAGATAAAAATCACAAAAATTCATTTCAAATTGAAATTTTGTTTTGGGATTGAATTTCAATTTTTTTATGGTTGGGTCATTTGTGAGGGTTTACACTAATCCAATAACAATAGTATTTATGAAAACACTAGAATGGTATTTATGAAAAAATAGTATTTAATTTTAGTATACTATATTAAATTCATGATATAATAGATTATATATAAGTCAAATAAATATCATATTTTAACATCAATATATTATAATTTAACTATATATAATTATTTTATAAATCAAAATGCATCACATATTTAATTAATTTTATATAATATATTCATAAATAAATATAAATTCATAATATAAATATAATATTCCTTATTTTTATTGATTATGATATATAATTATTATTTTTATATTATTAAAATATATTATATTATAAACTAATTATATGTACTTAATGATGTTAAAATGTATTTAATATAATGTATAAATTTAATTGGTCACAAATTGTATGATTATAGTTAAATCATTTAAAATGATTATTTATATAATATCAGATTGACTAGTATTATAATTAATTACACAGTACATTATATATTTATATTCTAAATTGATATTATAGTTGATTTAATAAATATAATTGATGTCAAATAAGTTATCATTTCCTTATAAAGAAATATTATCACTAATTTAAGAATAATAAGTGATATATAATGTATTATGATTAAATTTAAAAAGTATAAATGATTTATTAAATAATAACTAATTTTTAATTAATTATATTTATAATGAAAAATCTAGATGTCAAGGGATGATTTGGGTACCACACATTGACATTATTTTCCAGTGTGTTTTTATTATTCTATGAATAAATAAATTAGAAATATTTATAATCTAATTAAAAAATGTCTATGTTCTTTAATGAGGTAAAATCAAATTGCACCATAAAATGAAAAAATAATTTATGTAAATCCATGGGTTGGAGAAATAATTGTGAAAGTAATGGCAGCTTTGAAATTAGTAAACGCTGATATGCGGACTCGTATGTGTATATATAAAATCATTCAAGCCATTTATTACCAAAATCCATCCTTTCTATGAATATTTGTATCTACAATGGACCATAGTTTTTGTAGACAAATGAATGATGCATTGTCGAGTGTAAAGAATAAGTAAGGGTCCCTAAAATATATTTTGTATGAGGTTTTGAAATCCCTATTATATTCTACATCATGTGGCATCACCGTTCCACATACATAGGGCCGAGAATAGCCTATTTCCCTCTATCCGCATGGGCTACCAAATCCTCTATCAGATGACCTACTATGTCACCCCATCCATAACTCCTACTGGGCCAAATTGGTGGATGGTGGATATGAATGTCATCACCCATTCCAATGAAACCTTCCACAGTTCCCCATCCTCAATTAATGCTAGGATAGATAGGGGAAAGACAGATATGATTATCACTTTCTTTTATCAAAAAACCTTCCAATACATCACATTGACAATGCCTATCACCTTCAACACCATTTCTACCTACCACAATGCACCATATACAATTCCTACCATGATAGGCAACTCCATGACATTCCATGGATCCCCATACACAATGCCTACTATGATAGATTGGGGCAGAAGGATATGGTAAACAACTTCATGTCTAATACAACCTTCCATGATGCCCCAACAACAACACCTGACACCATTATTTCCCTTTCTAAAATGATATGCCACAGCTTCCCATCGACAATTCCAACAACCATCCCCACCAATCGTCATAACACATTATCAGAAAATATCCCATGATGACCCAATGACAACACCTCCCACCCTTAATGCCCATTGTTGTATAGTCTACCATTTAAACCCATCGACAATGCCTACCAAGCCAGATGGCGGAGAATGGGTGTGAAAGTCGCCACCCCCAGGTGTGTATTTTCCCACACAAGAAGCAAACCCATTGTGATATATGTTCTTGGAAATGAATCTATTTTCCCATACCTAGAATTTACAGCTATGGAAGATTAATCACACTGATTCCAAGAGAATAATATTTTGATTATATAAGCGAAATGACAATTGATGTATCAATCTAAAGAGGGAATGATGTGACGAATCCCTCCCTCCAAACACACAACACCAAAGAAATGATATCAAATGTTTAGTCATGTAAAATGAATATCATGTTTCAGTAATTAATTTAATTTTTTCATTTATGATTAATTTAATTTTTTTAATTTAATATTTTATATTTGATTATAATGTTATTATTCATTATATTATGAATTTTATCTGAATTTTTGTTTCACATTTAATTTTACCAATCATTTAATTTTATTATTTCACCCATTAGAAATTAACTATTTTTTATATTCATGTTACATGAATTCATATCATGCAATATTCAATTCTGCTACTAAAAATGCCTTAATAAAAGGGTTCCATTTCTCGATGCATTTTTCAAACACTGAAAAATTTCCTGGCACTATGAGCACTTTTTTATTGCTACAAAATGTCACATTAAATAAGTTAATTTATATACAAATATTATTATATGTGTTTATATAATATTTATATATAATAACGAATATATATCTAAATATAATATAATTAAATGGTTTATATTAAATTTAATAAAAAAATAATCTTATTTTATTATTTTTTATCAAATATAATAGAATTATATTAATCAATAAATATTTATAATAGTATTTATATACACATTAAATTATTATTTTTATATAATTAATATAAATGTGATATATTAATATTTTATTTAAACAATAATTTGATATGTAAATGCATATTTATATTTTAATATGTGATTCTTAATAGATTTTTTATATTTATATTCATATTACACAAATCAATTATATATGTATATAAATTTGTATTAGTTTGATTGTACATGTGTGTTTATATATTTTTCCTTTGTTTATGCAATTATTGTGTTGTGTTGTGTGTGTGCATGTTTATTATCATTTTTTGATTATTTTTTGGAGTTTGTATATGTGAATAGGATTGTATGTAATTGTATTGGTATATTATACATATGTTTACTTGTATGTGTATTTTTATATATGTATGCATAATTGTATGTGTATGTATTTATAAATTTTGATTGAGTATATATACGTTTACATCCATACGTATGTGTGTATGTGCATGTGAATGTGTTTTTTATGTGTCTGCCAATGTGTTAGTATGTTACTATTTATATGTATGACAATGTATAAGAATATATGTGTGGGTTTATATATGTTTTAATGGATGCATATGTGTATGTATTTATGTGTCTTTATGTACATGTGTATGTGCATGTGAATGTGTATATGTGTATGTTAATGTTGTATGTGTGTATGTAGTCATATGTATAGATGTGTATGTCTGTGCATGCACATGTATGTAATTGTATGGATGTGTATGTATATGCATATGCATATGTATGTGTATGTACATGTGTATGTGTATTTGTGTGTTTATTTGTATATGCATTTGTTTATGTTGTCTGTGTTTTTATATATTCATTTGTATAGATATGTATGTATGTTCATGCACAAGTATGTAACTGTATGTATGTGTTTGTGTGCATACATGTATTTCTATGTTTTTATGCCTATGCCTACATCTATATGTATGTGTATGTGCTTGTATATATGTGTATATTTATATTTTGTATGTATGTGGACATGTATGTGTATGTATTGTTATGTGTTTACATGCATATCTGTTTATTGATTTAATATTAATTATTTCAATTTACCACCTCTCGATATTCAGTATTTTCAAAACATTTTTCATTTTTATTATATAATAATTTAATATTTGAGTAATATATTCAAACATTACATTTATTTATACAAATTTAAATATGTATATATTTTATTAGATAATAAAATATTCACAATTATTAAAAATTATAATAGTTAATTACATATTATATTTTCTATATATAATCAATACTCTGCATACTTCGGTCATTTGAAATAAAATTAGTATTTATTTATTTAATTTTATTCTATTTTATAAGTTTGAAATTCATATAAATGATGTTATCGATTAAATTTTTTGGTTTCTTAATTTCTTCAATTTAATTTTATCATTGTAAATTATATTCAATTAATTTTTTATCATTTTATAAATTTAATTATTTTAAATATTTTTCGAATTATATTATTTTTCAAAAATTATACATATAATTTAATATGCTTTAATTTTTTCAATTTTTCTATTATTTATATGATTAATATTTATTCATTTTTGGTTATTGTGTTTTAATATATTAATATGTTTGATATCCATATAATTGTTCATCTCCATCCCACAAAATTTCCACTGAAATTTAACGACAACATACGCTATCCCTAAAATGATTCAGGTGTTTATGTAAACAAACACAAAAGATTGGGATGTGCTACTCAATTATTGGTAATGATATATGGGGTCAGTGAAGTTTATTCTTTGCAGTCTCAATAGTTCGGGCCATCGAGAGATGTTGAGAGTTGGATGGAAATGTCGGTGTAGGGATCAATATGGTCCTCGAGTGGCAGCTTTCAAGGATAGTGGAGAAAACTTGGGAAGGTGGGATAGTAGATTTATGTGGTGAGACAAGTCTTCATCACTGAAGAAATTGGCATAGCGTGACGATTAAACCATCACCAAGGATAGCGACGCTCCAACTCTAATGAAAGCATCATGCAGTGACAGTTTGTGCGTTGCAAGTGTCGACCGATAGCTTTGGATGCATGGTGGACGTGTCAGTGAACCCTAGATAAAAGATTTGGAGGTATGATTTGTTGAGCGTCGATTGGGATGGGCGAACAACTGATTGATAGTGAGGGTGGTTGACTTACAATCATTTACAAAAACACACCATAATGTTCAGTCGGGTAATGGAAGCACAAATCATGGGCAAGGCATGTCGATCATTGGATTGTTTGGAAGGCCCAATCGGTTTTGTAAATCCTATAATAGTGAATGATAATGTTGGGTCATATGGAAAATGGTATTTTTGGTATATATTATAATTTTCATTGTGAAAATATCAATAATTAAGTTTTTCTATGGGACTATTGAATATAGGTCAATTATCCCTTGGGGGGTTCTTCCAATTGGGGTGATATGAAATTCTAGTTGGCTGATGGGTGATGTGTGTGTTTGTTTTGGTGTATTTGTATCCTCAAGTACCCAATATTAATATATATATATATATATATATATATATAATTTGTTTATTTATTTAAATTCATTTTTATTCCTTTTTATGTGTATGTTTTTTCTTCTTTTTTCATTAGAGAAAATGCCTCTTTATATCTGGGTAGTGGATGATCCCTTGAATTTACTGTAGGCCAAAGGAATAGAGGCCTAATAACATGGCATGCCTGGCTGATATATCTTCATACATGTATCATCCAATTGGCATCAGGCATGCGTCGTGATTCCATCCATGCATTCCCACATCATGCCCACACCATTTTCTACCTGGGTCACTACATGCGATATAAATCCCCAAAGGGGCATGCCAGGATTCAGACCCTGGTCATTATCTATATGTAATTAGTGTTATCAATCTCACTAATTCAGTTATTAATAGTTTTTTACATATTTAATTTTATTTATTGTTTTTTAATAGGATTTTATCCAATACTAATTATTAATTTGTTATATTTAACAATTTTTAATATTATTGTAATTTCTTAAATTATTTATAGTTTTATATACATAATTATTTTCTTTGTTTTAATATTATAATAAGTTTTTTATTTATTTGATTAATATCTTTTCAATTTCATTTATTAAGGTGTAATGCATTAAAATGACTGATATTTATATAGTTAATTTATTTATATTCATTTTTCAAGATTCTCTAAATTTTTGTATGTGTTTACAATTAATTCATTTAATACATTAAAATTTACAAATTAATTTACCATGTTCTATTAGTCGGAAAATGTTTTCCATTTATATGATTAATTCTTATTCAATATTATTTATTAACAAGTAATATTATTTATTTGGAAATCAATATATATTTAATTTATTTAAATTCATTTTTTTACTATTTTCATTAATTTTTTACTTGATGAAAATTCATTTCATTAATCTTACAAATTAATTTTTTTGTACGTACATACTATGTTTTGATATTTTCACTATGAATTCTGCATAATATTAATATTCATTCATTTTTAGTACTTTAACATAATTTATCTAATTAAAAAAACTTATCCATTTTTATTATTATTTTATTCTATTAATATTAAATTATTCAATTTCACTCATTTTTAAGAATCTTTCATTTAAGATTGTATATTTTTTAATGAAGATAACTATTTTAAAAAATTTATGAATTTTATAATTATATATATATATATATTTAATATATTTTTATTTTATTTTAATTATTTAATAACAGATAAAAATGAAATGTTCATATATAACCTATATATATTAGTTATATAATATTAGTGATGATAAATATAGGTTTTATCAGCTATAAATTTTTCACTCATAATGATATGTTTTATCAGTGAATCATTTTGCATTGATAAAAACAATTTTTTTATATTTTATTAACATCCCGCCAGTAAAAATCATATTTATCAGCATATTTTAGAAATAATTGATAAGATGTTAATTGTCAAAAAAATCAACAGTAGGGGTCCTTGATTATTTCCCTATTCAATCTCTCTCACAGAAGCCAACAACTTTTCCCACTCTCCCTCAAACTTGTTGGACAAATCAAACCTCTAAAATCCTATGTTTTTTTTATAATCTCATGCATCATATTGCACTAGGTTTTGGATATTCATAATAAACAAAATTTTTCATATTGAGTAGTAATGGATTATGAAATTTCATAATCTATTATTAATATGTGGTTTATACTTGTAATTTCTTATGTATCCCTTCTGTAAAATGATTTACTCATCAATGAGTACTGTTGAATGTTCTCATAATAGAGGCAAGCTGAATCAATTGTGTTGTATAATATGGACTAATAAAAAAAACATAATATTTCATATTGTTTCAATAATTCCATATAAAAATAATTTAACTACAACTAGTAATGTCTATTTGATTAAAATTTTTCGAAAAAGAAAATTTCAAATTGCGATTCAGTACTTAATTAATTAAATCATATGAATCTTAAAAAAACATTCTTGTGTCTCTGTCAGAATCTATATCTATGGAACAATCTATAAATGTTACACTCATACCCGTGGGATTGGATATGGGACATACTTTCCCTTTTCCTTTGTGCCTTGATGGATGAGGGGTTTTCAAATTTAATTTCTATTAAAGATAAAGAAAGCATATTTCAAGGGGGGATTGTTTACCAAAGAAGTCCACCTCATTCCTATATCATATCTTTTGATGGAGGATTTATTTTTCTAAAGGGTCACTACATAATTATTCATATCTAATTTCTATCTTATCCTAAAATTTTGAGAAAGAATCCACACAATCGGTTAATTATTCGAAATTTTAAATTTCCATAAACTCATGTGAGACTGATTGCTGAAAGGATGATCTTTGCTGATCCTTGAGTATTTTGGTAGATGATAATAATAATAAATATATTTGGATCCCTATGATTTATGGTCAAAAATAAAATACATGTTCTCTTGAACATCATGGACATGATAGAAAAAAATAATTTAGGGATGAAATTTTATGATAATCATTAATATAGAGAATTAAGAACTTATATAGGATGTATATCAATCAATTAAAATTATTAATATATATTTATTTAAGCTACCCAACATTGTGATTGATCAAATTAACTCTCACATTTCTAGGTTATGGTGAGATTGGATGATGGAAAAAGGTTTATTAGTTGGCTCCAGATTATCAATATATCCCTAAACCTTGTCGTGGTATGGGAAATCAATAGATTCCTATGATCAACATTTTTAATTTAAAAAATAAATAATGAAACATAATTCATAACCTAGGATCCCTATGCACTCAGAACATTTAATACAAATATACCCCCAATATGGGTCTTTGTGATGTATCCATTAGCCACTACCATAGCTTTTTTAGAGAGCCTCTATGGATTTTGTGTAATTCATTGGAAGGTACACTGTTAGAGGATCAGAGACAGATCCAAAATCAATATCTAGAGGGGCCCTTATCATGTTTATAAATGTGGGATAATTTCCATATCCCTGGCAGTTCTAGATTTGCAGGATTCCATTGTTCCTCTCATTTTAATGATGATAGTAAATGATGGTGTACTAATAAAGAGGACATATGATTCGATGAAAGGGATTAAATGGTTATTTTTAGTATTTCATCGACAAATGATATAGACCGAGAAAATATTTTATTGAATTATTAATATTTTGGAGGCAATGTTGTGAAATATAGGTATAAATTTTCCCATATATTACTGATAATAAAAAATGTAGATTCCGAGAAATGACAATGAGACCAGGAAATCTAGCAGGAGGTCAAATTTTTTTTTAAAACATATTCCATGGGAATACTCCATTTAATGTATTCCATAATTGTAGGACATATTAATGGGGATAATTTGATATCCAACATCATTAGTGAATAAGAAACTCTTATACATGTAATGTTCTACCATCAAGGGTCCCGGAACATTTGACATGTATAGAACCCAAATGTGGATGGGATTCTATAGATGGTGAATGGTTTTAGGTATCTATTCTCAAAGTGGACTTATTCAATAATCCAAAATACAATATAATTCATTTGTTTTGTATCATGTTTTATATGGGTGAGAATATATGATATTGTTTTTAAAAAGATATCAAAACCCATCTTCTTTTGGATCAAGAAGGCAATATCATGGAAAGATATTTGAAAGAGTAATTAGATTATTCTTCACAACCCCTTACTATATTCTCTCTTCTGTAAGTGGATCCCCCCATTCTATGTGTTTAAAATTAATTTTTATTAATAAATAATCATAAGAGTTACTATTTTTTGGATATTGTGGAATAGGATCCTCTGGATTACATTTTCAAAACTAGTAATTTTTCAACTATTCTTTTTACGATCCACCAGTGGATGAAGCCCATGAATTATTCATTGGATTTATGTTCTCCCTTGAGATAATATGGAACGATTTGAACATGGAATTAGACTGTATTTCCATTATTAATGGTATCAATGCATCATTGTGTGGTCTCTAATCATTCAGTTTATTGGTTATGAAGGTTCAATCCATTTTCTATATTACACAAAAATGGACCCATACAATCAATTTTGGAGAAAACGTTGATATATGTATCATTAGATGAACATATACCCATGGTTATGACAAAACCATTGGTATGAAAACCATCTTATCACCATATAACAATATTTAGGAAAAACAAATTGGTATATATTGTAGATATTTCAAAGGTTTTATACAAACCATTAGCATGTATTTAATAAAATGACATTATAAAAATGGTTTCTCCAAAACCATTTTGATATATTATGGCTATAACAAAAATTTGGATAAAAAAATTGCTATATCATAAAATTAATGAACCTACTCTAATTTTTTTTCCTAAACCAATCATAAAGGCCCCAAAATTCAAAATACAGATATCAACGGTTTTGAAATCCTTTGGTATTGGTCTCTAGAAATGTTTTTCCAAACACTTAGTAAATGATTTAATATTTTTAATAAATTATTTTATCAAGTAACAAGGAGTACATAAAAAAATAAATATAATTACACATATTTATATTTATCATATTATTTTTCTTGAAAAAATTGTATCATAGTGGTTTGGGGATTGAAATTTAATTCGGTGGTGCAGTGATCAAAACCTACATTTTTTTTGAATTAACTATATCAATAGTTTTAAAAACTATTGTTAAAGTTATTTCATATTATATATAATTTTGTTTGGAACTATTGGTATAGAAAAACTATACCAATGGTTTCCCCAAACTATTTGTATAGGTATATACTTATGAATGAAAATACCTTGGTCTCCCAAACCATCGGTATAACTTTTACCTATGATTTTGGTGCCTATACCAATTGTTCCAAACCATTGGTATTGGAAATTTAAAAAATAGACCATCCGTTAATTTTCATTTTCACTGTCCATTATTAAAATAGATCATAATAGAGTGGCCCTTTTGATTACCTCATCTGCTCTCTCTAAAGAGCCTCTTGATTGGTAGGAGTACATCACTTCTTGTCTGACATAACCTATAATTTTTCTTCTAGTTTTCATTATTAAAATGTAATTTTTTGAAAAAATTCATGAACTAGAAATGAAAATTTAACTTACCAGTTCCACCTAAAAAATTATTTATTGTCCCACTAAAATTAATGTGGCCAAATTGTGTTGTGTAATGTAAGAATTGTTATTATGGGATAATCATAAAATAAATCCATTTCTCCAAAAATATAGGGTTTTTAAATTGTCACTCATAATAGTTCCATTCTTCTAATGAACCCATTGAGGATTCCTCCAACTATTATCACTTCCGCGAATCCTATTAGTATGCTGGTATTTCTTTTTAATGTTTTCTTTCTCTTCATCACACTAAATTAATTCTCATCACTATTTTATTTTTTTTGTCATTATATTTGTTTTTTTAGTAAACATTATTGATTCATTAAATTGAGATATAAAATTTTTTATTCATTATTCCCATTATATTTCAAGAGTCTCATTAAATATAAGATTCTTTTGTCTATGTTATTGGGCCAATCAATGTTTTCATCATATAATAAATGATCAACATCAGATCCTACGAATCATTTCATTGAAACACCACCAGGACTACAAGGTACCAATTGATGAAATTAATGAAAATAAATCCCTCCATAAGTCATTACTCCTTACAATTAATACTATTGATACATTCCATGATATCTTATATTTTCAATAAATGAAATTTTAATTAGATTATATTTTACATTATAGATATCACACATTCCAATTAATTAATTATTTGAAACACTAAAAAATAATCGTAATAAACATCATTTATACAAAATTATCTTAGAAAAATAGTTTTATGTATCATAATTTTTCTATATGAATAACCTTTTAGTGTTACAAATTTATAAATATTACGAATTTATTAATTTTATCAAATATTATTTTATTGGATGAAATACAATTAATATTAATAAAAATTTATATATTATAATAATACGATAAAAGAGTATGAGGATGGGTTTAATAAAATTTGAAAAAGATCATTAATATTACCCTTATAAAATAGTATTTATTTGTTTACAATGATATTTTTAAAAAACAATTAATCTAGAGGAGATGGAAGAACAAATGATCAAATACAGAATAAATAAATTTTATAATTAACATATGTAAAAATTTAATATTGAAAGTGATAGAAATACAATTTTGTTTTATGGATAATTTACTATGATTAGAAGTGTGAAAAATGATAATGACCATATTGAATATTTGATTACATGTTTGATGACAGATAATATCGTATTCTGGAAAATAAAATTACAATTTATGATTAACATCACGATCAACCAAAAAAATTTTAGATGTTAAAGAGTTTTGGAATGACGCCAATGTATACTAGTTGTACTAAATATAAATCATTGTAAACCATAAAGAAGCTATAAAGATTAAATGTTATAGAATAATGAATTTACCCCATCTTAGCTGAACTAAATTACTTATTGAATGATAATATCCTAGAATTTCATAAGATTCCACAAAAAAACATATTGTACTAAATGAATTCATCATTAAATGGATATGATATATTATAGATACATTCATGTCCAAATGATTGAATACTATTTTGATAATAATATGAATCATATATGAAATTACAAATTTCGATTTCATCTCGATAAAAGATTGATTAATCGATTCAATTGAATATTTTATGTTACATTGAAATAAATTCAAGGATTAGAAACCTGTAATAATTTGAATATACTACATGAAATCAACATGGGATGTTGAAAAAAGATAAAATTATTGGAAAATATATCACTTATTATAATATATTCTATGAAATAAAATGGATCAAGAGTATCCTAAAATTGGAAATGAGTTGATAATCCATCATATTTTGTTATATTATGATTGATTGAATCCTTTTGGGTTTCATGGATTAACTCCCAGTATATGGATAATACATTGAAGAATTATAAATTCCTTCCTTGGTTAATCATGATGTGAAAATACAATAATTTTTTTCATCCGATAAAATGGACAAATGTATATTGATATGGATATTTATTTGGATCCATTGGAAAAAAAATTGTAAATAATTTCGTAATTTTTTGTTATGTTGTTTGAATCTTATAGAAATAAATTTTAAATTTTGAATGATATGTTTTATGGGATGATTATTTATTTTTCTACATATGGTAATTTTTTATGATATGATATTAGAGGAACTCAAGGTTTTCCTATTTTTGATCAAGTTACATACTCGGTTTGGTTAAAACATCAATAAAAAAATATGATTCCAGAACATCAAATATTTATACCCAAAATTCATAAAAACCGATATAAGATGTAATTATTTGATTAGAGTTTGGAAAAATTTATTATACCATCTTAAATAATATTTGGAATTTCATTTAGGAATGAGTAAAATATTGAAATGTCTTTTGAGAATATAAAAACACTAATAAAAATTATTTAGTGTATTATATTAGAAAATTTATGGATGATATATTATTCCACAAAAAGCAAGTATACCCAATGATTTATTTTTTATGATAATTACAATTTCATTTAAAATAATTTTTAATATACTTTTACCTATATTTTTTCAGTTCTAGAAAGACTATGAACATATAATTTATTTAATATAAAAAAATCTATTTTTTTAATTTAGGAATGACAAACATACACTGTCTCAGAACGAATGCAAAAATCATGAAGAGTTGACATTTTATAACTTCATTATTAAATTTTATCATCATTTTACATAATTTTATTAGTTAATATCGTTATCATTTTTACATGACACTTATTCAATTATTTTTCATAAAGATTATGATGAAATGACAACATCAATCTTTTATTTGACCATTTTGTGATATATTAAGAAAAAATTGTTATAGAAAAAAATATCAACAATGTCTACAATAATAATGATGTCTTCATATACTATTTTTGACATCCTGACTGGGGTACTACGGAGCAGTGCCACAAGTTGGTTCGTCACATTCCTTCAAGCATGCCTCCTCATACACCATAGTTTGCCGATTAGAAGTGATGGTTTGGTATTTCAGTCTTGGGGAAACTATACCCTCTTCATCGGAACAAAACACCATCAAGATAAAACAAAAATAACAATGTGTGGAAACACATAAATAACCATAACAATACCATGACATATGATTGTCAAAACAAGAAAAAAAAATTACTCAGCTGGTAGATATATCATGCTACGACAATTCAAGTGTGAAGTGACTATAATGAATCCAAAATTAAAGACACAACTACTCCAAAAAGGGTAATGAACCATGTCTGGTTCCCTCTACCATGGTCCAATCCTGAACAACAATATATCCCCAGGGCCTTTCCCTTATCATGTCCCATGACAAAAAAGACTACTCGTCTGATGATCAGTCATCCCAAATATGGTGTCAGAACAGCTCAGTAGTCCACCACCAACGGTGTCATATACGACTCCAGTCGAAAGATAGTTCAGGCAGTTTTATGAAAGAATAGTTACAATTCATAATTTACATAGGTATCACATTTTCATTTAATCTCTTATCATCCCATTAGGCCTAGTTTCAATTCTTGTTTCCCAATTGAATCATCATTAAATATTCTAATTCATTTGGGGTGGGTCGCCCAACCTAACACCCTAAAATATCATTTAAATCATCATTAATTACTGTCATTCATTCGGTGTATGTCTTCATTTCTAGAACCCAAAATTCCATTATGTTTTGTTATTCATTATTATCACTTTATATCTCATCGGTGTAGCTCATCATGCATATCATCCCATAATTGGTTGCTTGGATAACTATCGAGGAGGAACGCCATGACCATGTCCCGACATATAATCCATCTAGAATCCCATGTATAACACCAAAAATATCTCTTCCATTTAATCAATATTTAATTATTATTAATTTTACACATTATTCAACTACAAATCTAATGATTAGTAAAACATTTAAAAGGCCATTATTTAATTCAAAAATTAACTAAGAACATAACCAATTAATTAATTCAATAAATGATTAATATATTAATAATATTATCATTCCAAAAATAATTCATCAGAATTAATTTTCCATATAAATAACCAACATTTTATAATTATTTCACACAATTAATTATCTTAGATCCCAACATGACACATAATCAATTCTCTAAATTATTTAACTTTGGTCAACATCATGGAATTTAATTAATTCTCATAATTAGTTATCTGACATAGACAAACATAATTACATAATAAATTATCCCAAATAATTAACATATCAAAATCAATTCAATATATTAATTACCAAATATGAACACATAAAAATATCTAAAATATCTATTTGGAAAACTCCCATCCTTTGTACCAAGATTCCAGTATCAATTTACCACCGAGGCAACACAAATCAATTCCGCTTTCCTAATAACTCTTATTTAGGAATCATTTATCAAGGAATTCTATAAATAATAAAATCCCATTAATATAACATAAATCATTATTATGGGAGTTAAATTTAGACAACCTAACTGGTTTTATTGGCAGAAGTTAGCCCAAAAGAAATCCCCAAAATCGGAGCGACACAACGTCAACGATCTTGCTCCAGATCTAAATCACTAAATCCCAAATTATGATCATGGAATCAAGATCATTCAAAACAAGATATAGATCGACAATCCTGTATCTAGATATCAACATATAGGTTTATATTAAAGAAAACATGGGTGATCATCCATTAATATATCTTGAAAATAACATAGAAAGGTCATGAGAAGAATCAGGATGAAATCAACTTACTCGGATGATAGAGGATCATCAATATTGGATTTTGATCTCTAACAAAGGTGTTCATATCACCTTGGAATCCATTTGGATGGATTTGGATACACCTAGAAATTGTAAAACACGAGCCTGGGTTTTATTTGAGATGTTTCAAGGGTTTTGGTGGTTTTAAACCCAATTTTTTGGCATAAACTGGTTCGTAAGAAAAGTTTCACACGGGAGGCTGCATGGTTAGGCCAAAATCTGTGCCAAATGTATGGTCATCCACTGCCTAGATGGAATAATGGAGCATGTTTAGGCAAACTATATTCCAACCGTGCTAATATACACTATCTGAAAAGTTATTCCAAATCGTGGTCAATCCATGAACAACCTCAGTCATCCCTAGTTTCATAAAAACATCACCCAAACACAACCTATCTCATTCCCCATCTATGGTTACATAAATAAAAAAATGTACCAGAAAATCTACGAGAGATTTCTTGAGAAATTGTTTGTATATTGTAATCTCCCCACCTTATAAAAACTTTTCATCGAGTTTCACTCCCAGACATATCTTAGATTCCAAGCCAAAAATATTGGACCATTGAGCCCTCATGTGTGCTTCTGGTTACCATGATTCCTATTGAATACATTCTTGTATCCAAGACACAGGAACTAATAACATGGTATTTTCCAGTAACACATTTACACTATGACCCATCACCAATATTAGATGAACCTCAAATGACGCATCAAACCCGAGGTAAGAATATTCCATTTCAATCACATGAGAATGGTCCGGAAGATATTTTCATAGTTGTGACACGTGGAAAATATCAAGAATAATGCTTAATTTCTGTGGAAGTGTTAATTGGTACGCCACCAGACCGATTATCTCCAGCACCTCAAACAGTCCTATAAACATAAGCATCTACATGCCCTGCCAATGTATCAAATGTTGGACCAATCTAGGAGAAAACCCAAAGGTATACACAATCACCCTTGCTAAACGCTTGGGGTCATATCCATCTATCAACATATATCTCCAGTCTAGTCTGATCTATATACATACATTTCTGAATCAACTACACATGGTCTGATGTCATTGTAAGAAGACTCGATCTCAACAGTTCTGACATTCCTTCATCTAACAAACATAGAGTTCATCTAGATGGTCTAAAAAAAGTTCCTTGTATGGTTCCATCTTGTATAGTCTCTTGATAACTATTGTTATAGGTAAACTCCACTAAATCCATGTGCTTCTCCCACGGACCACCAATGTCATGTACACATGCTCACTGCATATCCTCTAACACCAATATTGGGAGCTCTGACTACAGTATTTCTGTGGGTGTAAGGCCTTATATAACTAAACCATTCCACTAAGATATTTTTTAGACCTTCAAAAAGATTTAATCCAAGCACGAATTGCAATAAGAAACTATAGTCCATGGAAAAACAGGGAAACAAACTATATCTCTCACATATTCCTCTCCTAAATTCTATACTATAACGGTTTCCTAGATAGTCACAAAGTTTGAGTCATTCATTAGCCAATCCAAAATGTCCCAAATAGAATATTTCTTCCTAAGTGTCTTTGGATATCCTACCAAGAAATCTAGATTCACATCATTCCATTAACATTGTAGAATAGATTATGATTGTTGTAGGTGTCCATGTCATTGATGATCTACATTCACCAGTTGTTAGTTTAATCATATTGTTATGAGCCTTGTTATCTCCTTTTTCATACATATTAACCAAAATTTTCACTGTAGGACACATTGAATTATTTTCACCACATGATGAACCACCCACTTTGAAGAATTCCATTTTCTCAGGAGTTCCCCTTACCTCCTTGTCAGCACATCAAACTAATTTTTCACATTGATGATCTCATCCTCATCTATCATCCAGTCTGAAGGTTTATCCCCACCATTATGGAATTCCCATTAAGCTAAAAACATTGTATCATCATACACCCTATCAATAATTTGTCTCAATGTTTAGACTCTAGTGCCATAGAAACCAGAGGCATCCTCTCCCGAATCTCTTGAACTACCATATGCATTTCATCGCACAATATCATCAAATTCCACTTTGAACTCAACTCATGTACCAACTGGGTCTGAGTTTTACTACATAATTCATCAACCAAACTATTCCCATTCTTGGGGGTATATTACAGTTCAAAATCAAAGGACTACATATACTCTACCCATCTATGATTCTATGAGATTCATTTCATGTTGTGATAAGATATACATCAGTCTTTTGAAATTAATAAAAAAATATAAATATTTCAAACAAAAGTTATTATCTCAAACACATAAGATCAAAAACTATTGTTTCCAACCTGAGTTCATGTTTATGTTAATTATGTTCATGTGGCCAAAACTACCGAGAACCATAAGCAATGACTACATTTCCTTAAATGACCACAACTCTGAGTCTGATTTCAAAGCGTTGCAATAAATCGTGTACTCCTCACCAGACTCATGTGAGATGAAAATAGTTGTTGATTTCAAGAACTAATTCTACTCCTGTAGAGAATTCACGCATGGTTCTATCAAAATAAAAACTATGCCTTAATTTTTCAAACCAGTAAGTAGTTTTTCATATTTCGAAATGTACTGGATGAACATCTTGTAATATCATGCTAACCCGAAAATTCTTCAGATATCAAAATCATTCTAGTCTGATCCCAAGATACCAATACCGAAACTTTTTCTGGCTCCACTATCAAACCTTCTTCATATATTATGTTCCCCAAAAATTACAGTATGTCAATTCAAAATTGAAATATAGATTGAATGGAATATAGATGATGCTCTCTCAATTTAACCTACATGATGTCATGATGATTGGAATGATCATTATGAGTTTTCGAGTAAACCAAGTTGTCATCCACAAAAACCAAAACAAAAGTGATCTAAATAAATGTGAAATATCATATTCATCAAGGTCATAGAAACTAATGGAGCATTTGTGAACCCAAATGGCATTACGGAAAACACACAATGGCTATACCTTCTCCTGAAAGCAGTTCTCAGTATATCAGAAGTTCGAACTATCACCTGAGGATACCCTAATCTCAGATCTATAATTGAGAACATAGAATCCCCCTTCAGGTGGTCGAAATGATCCTTGATATGTTGGAGAGGATATCTATTATTCAAATTAATTTTATTGAACATCTGTTTATTGTCATACAAGTATAAGCTCACGTTAGCATTTGTTGGAAACAAAATTGGTGATCCCCAAGGTGGGGTACTTGGATGGATTAACCTTTTATCCAAAACTCCAACAATTTCGTTTTGAGCTCTTGAAGATCAATTGGTTCCATTACATAAGGTCTAATAGATATTGAATCAGTCTTCAGCATGATCCCAATAGTGAATTCCACATCTCTCATAGGTTGAATAAATAAATATTATTCAGGAAAGACATCCTAAAATAGATCAACAACGAGTGGAAGGATGTCTTGTTTTCCACTCCCATCATCCATAAAAAGACTAGAAACTAGGATAGTGCACCATACTAGTTCAAAAATAATTGGCCCAACATAACCTGCTTGGTTATCCCATTCACCATGAATGACATATGTATCCACCTCAGAAAATACAAATGTCACTCTCCCGTGGTAACAATATATGTGGGATCAGTATGTGACTAGCTAGTCCATAATCATAATTATGTTGAATCCCATTAAATTAATGACATATATATCAAAATGTAAAGGATATTCTCCGATTTCTACATTATATCCCTTGCATAATAAGGTATCTCTAGACTGTGTTCCCAATGGTGTGTCGATATTCACCACCTCTCTTATAGAATCCTCCTCTAGGATCAATCCATTAACAATTTGTGCATTTATATTGGAAGGAGAGGTACTAGTATAAAAAAGGTAGTAGATTATATATAATAAACTATTATAATATCTCTCACTATCGATAGACCAGACTTTATCTTCATAAGTTTAGGCTCCATTGCATGTAAGTGTCCTTCCCTGCATCTGTGTGGCATTGTATAACTCCCCTAAGTAGCATCAATCTGCTGATATGGTTGATCATACCTTGAAGCACCCGGTCCACTACCTCTACCACCTTTTCTAGTAGAACTCAAATCACTAGACCTATATGTTGTAAATGACCCTCTTCACACACTCTATCTTGGAGAAGATTCTCCCTCAGCACTGGCTCGCCGCTATTTCCTACAAAACATCTATAGGTTCTCCATTTTTCAACAAAAAACATCTTTCCACTAGTGGTTTAGATAATTTTGTATGATATTGTCCATACCTTCCACAATGGTGGAAAAGAACATGATAATTATCCAGTGCAATTGTTTCTCCTGTATGTCCACCTTGATTTCCACTCTCTTGACTATGATTCCCATGACGGTGCTCCCTGATCTCAGAAGCCCCACTCCCTAATCGTACAACTACCCATCTAGTAC
The DNA here is from genome assembly GCA_963277665.1 of Viscum album. Lineage (NCBI taxonomy): Eukaryota > Viridiplantae > Streptophyta > Magnoliopsida > Santalales > Viscaceae > Viscum > Viscum album. Next base: position 697,285,676 of record OY728152.1, read on the forward strand.
AGGAAGAATCTATATGGTTCCCCTCTGAAATTAGATTAAGATTAACCACTTCTAATAATTCATTAGACTAATGATATTCACCTAGGACATAATTTCACTAATTAGTATGTCAGGAAATTGTTTTTATGAAGAATCCTCATCTACCATCAATGCTCATTAAAAACACTATAAATCTGAGAAATTTCATGCGTATTCCATTCTGGGAATGGTTCCTTGGTTCAAGATGCATAAACTCTGAATACTTCCCTTTCCTCGGTGTGTATGGATAAAAGTGCTCTATGAATTTCTCCAAACAGTAATTTAATAACATATCATCAGTATGTCCAGATCATACATTAATGTCCCACCAGTGCTTTACTGAACCACATATCATATAAATTTCCAACATTAGCCAACTCTCACCCATAATATAAAAATATTCAGGTTTTGTTTCAATGGATTCAATCTATAATTTATCTTCATGCGGTCCACCCCCTCATGAAAAGTAAGAGGGGGAAGCATCTGAAACTCCCTTTTTAACTTAGAAATTTGTTTCAAAACATTCCCTGAGACTCTATTAGTTAATTTCATAAAATGAGAAAATTTCTCTCAGTACTATTACCCTTCATACTTAGATTTTACCAACTGTTCTTTAAGCTCCATGTCTGGAAGTACATATGTGGCCATACCCATTGGTCTCTCCCTCAAAAAGCATCATGGATGCATTTATCTACAAAGCCAAAAACACGTCTTAGGTCTCATGACTGAACCATAAAACTTTTACGTAAGAGGATAAACTTATAAAAAAAGTATTCACATGTCCTTTATCCCTTTTTCTCACCACACGGTCAACACCAATGCCTTATGACTACCCTTAAACATACTACTCCTAATTCATGGTTAATAAGAGTACATCCATAAACCCAAATTAATTCATCAATTAATTAATCAAACTGTCTCAATTTTATTAATTCAAAAATTAATTAATTTTACATAGTCTATTGAACAATCAAGGATCTCAATTGAAACCCATTTATTATCACCTTGCATCATTATTTCATTCTCACAAGAAGGAAAAATAGATCATGTTCATCAACTTTCCCATAACCCATTTTACTTAGAGTTCCTAGAATGATTTGTGTCACATAAAACCATAGTACATACAATAAATCATGAAGATTCTATTACCATTCCACTTTAGTGAATGACTCAAAATTTGAAAACTATTTAAACAAACATCACATCACACAATAAGTGCATCACCGAAGGTGAAATAATATCCATCTATATCATCAAAAAACAATCACAACAATACCAACCTCATTACTCAAATTTCCCCCATACATGGGATTGTATCTCCCATGCATGAGCTCATTACGAAGCCTTAACTTTTCCTAGTCTCTTGTATACCTTTAGCAAAATTGTAATAAATTAAAAGATGAATGAAAATAAAACCCCTTTGATAGAACATTGTGATGTTATGACTCAGGTTCCACTGAGCAGTGCCCCAATTTGGTTGGTCACATGCCCTCAAGCGTGCCACCCCGTATGCCATATCGAGCCGAAGAGAAGCGAGGATCTGGTATGTCAGTCTTGGGTAGACTGTACCCTCTTTTATCAGAGTAAATCACCAGCAAAAGAAAAAAACAATAAACAAGTTCTGAAATAAATAAATAAGAAAGAAAATACTATGACATATGATAGATAGAACCAGAAAATTCAATACTAAGATGAAAGATAAATCATTCTTTGACAATGCATGTTTCAAGTGTATATAAAGAAAATAAATGTAAATATATGAATACTCCATAATGGGCCATGACCGATATCTTGTTCCCTCTACCATGCTCCAATCCCAAAAAAACATATCATAGGGCCTTGCCCTTATCATGACCTGCTGCAAAAAAGTCTACTCGAGTGCTAATCAGGTAGTCCAAATAGGGTGTGAGTACAACTCAATAGGTCACTAAGAATGGTTTAAAAATATACTCTAGTCAAATGATAATGCATGTAGCTTTATAAAGTAAAAAATATGATTCATAATTTAAACATTTATCTCGCTATAATTTAATATTTATTCTTCACATTAGGCCAATATTCAATTAATGTTTCCCAATTGAATCATCATTCAATATTATCATTCATTTGGAGTAGGTCCCCATACCTAACAACCTATATTATCATTTAAATCATCATTCATTATTATCATTCTTTCGTTGTTGGTCCTCATGCCTTGTTCCCCAAATATCATTAAGTGTAGGTATCTATTATTATCACTTTTTATCACATTCGGTGTAGGTCATCATTCATAGGACCACATAATATCAACATTGGATAACTATTAGGGAGGAACACCATGTCTAAGTCTCAAATTCTAATCTGTCTAGAATGCCATTTCTAGCACCAAAAATATCTCATCCATTTAATAATTATTTAATTCACATGAATTTTACACATTATTTTTTTACAAATAGAATAATTAGATAAAAATTTTCAAGTTCGTTAGTTAATAAACAAATTAACTCAACACATAACCCTTTAAATAACTCATCAATTAATTGATCCATCAATACCATTAGCATTCAATAATTAATTCTTCACAATTAATTATCCATATCAAAATCCAACAAGTCATAATTAGTTATCACAATTAATTATCATAGATCACAACATGGAATATAATTAATTCTCTCAATTAATTATCTTTGGTCCACATCCTTGCCACAAATTAACTCTCAAAATTAATTACATCGCATATCCAAACATAAATCCATAATTAATTCCAAGTAATAAATTATCATATCGTAATCAATTTAATATCTCAAATACCAAATATCATCCCCCAAAAAATAGAAAATATAAAATTTTGAAACCCACTTCATTTGTTCCATGACTCTATTATCAATTAACCACTTAGACAACTCAATTCAATCCAACTTTCTTAATTACTACAATTTATGAAATAATTTATCAAGGGAATCTAAAAATAATAAAATCACATTCAAATATCATAATTCATGAATATTTTATTTCGATTTATACCAACTTAGTTGGTTTAGTGGTAGGAGATAGCCCAATGGAAATACCCAAAATCCGAGAGGCACAATGTCGTCAATCAAGATCCGGATCTAAATCCCTAAATCCAATATTAAGATAAAGGACTAAATATCATGAAAAAATATATCTATAACCAAATTCCTCGATCTATATCTCATATCATATGTTTATATCCAAGATAACATGATAGATCTTCCATGAAAATAGCATGAAAAGATAAGAGAAGGAACTCGAGAAGCATCAAGATGGAACCCACTTACTAGGAGGTGAGAAGATCATCATTGAGAGATTTTTATATCAAATAGTGGTGTTCAGATCACCTTGGAATACCTCCAAAAGTCATTGGGAACATCTATAAATTTTCAATCCCTGTCCAAGGTCATATTAAAGAGGTTACAAGGGTTCAGGTGGTTTTAAAATCATTTTTTGGAATAAACCGGGATGCAACACGGTTTTACCCTGGAGGCCACACGGTTAGGCCAAACTGTGCGTCAACCATATGATCTTCCACTTCTTGCCCAAATTTATTTCAAATGCTTAGGAAAACCATAAACCAAAAATTCCAACCTCACATGTCCTCATGGGATGTCAAAACCGGGAGTAAACTGCACTTAACCCCAATCTTCCCTAGTATCATTAAAATCTCACCCAAGAACACCATGAGTAATACCCCAACACAAAGTAAAATAATAACAAAAAATGTACATAGGAATTCCCCGGATATTTCTATAGAAAATTCTATGATCTTACACTATTTACTCTCTTCATGATGAGATATCTTCTTTATTTGACATGATTATGTTCAGTAGTGATTTTTTTGAATATGTAAAGAGTTTAACATTTTTTCATTCTAAAAATAGATTTCATTTAAAAAAATGTGACATACTCAATGTTGAGAAAAATCATTTAAATTATTTTGATACTTATGCAAAATGGCTCTTATGAAATTTTTGACATGTAGGAATTATCTACACCATAATCTGAGATATAGTGTGATCAATATGACGTAAAATGTGTGTTTATTATTTAAAATTGATATATTGGTTAAAATAATGATTCAATCACTGAAAAACAAAAAATAATCTTATATTGTCTAGTACATAATAGTAATTATAAATATGTAATTTGTGATGTTTTTTAGAATGGCTTGACATAAATCGATTACATTATGAGATCAATATGACATAATGTATGTGATATTAGTTTATAAATGAAATTTGAGATAAAAAAATTTATAAGTCATTAAAAACCTATATAAAATACTAATATTTTCGTGATTATTTATCGTAATTATCCTTAAGTAATTCATGATGATGTATTAATGAATTATTCATCAATCTGATGCAAACTTGGACCAGTTTGACTCGACGATATGCAAAAAAAACATAGGCCATTCATCAAGTAATAGATAAATCTAAATCTATGATGTCACAAATTAAATAATATTTTTTAAAGATAGATTAATATTAAAATATAATATCTCAACTACCAATGTAAATCCATTATACACCTACCGATTTTGGAACTATTGATAGTCAAATAAAAACATTCCCCTTGGGATTAATTTCCATATTCCATTTTCATGAGTATATTATTCTGAATCACTATTAATATTTTGTTGTGTAACCTATGATTTTTTTTGATAATAAATATAAATATGAAAAAATATATATGAAATGATGTTTTAGTAAGGTGAATATTTTAAATAATCAATAACATGATGAAATTTTTGTGTAAATCCAACATCCATGCCAGGAAACTTGTATTCATATTTATATGAATAAATTTATATTATATAGTAATTATCACCAATTAATGCCACATCACTAATTTTTTAGGTGGTTCTCCATCCCTATTCAATCTATAACAGTGAATCAGGGATTTGAAACCCTAGTAAGTTCTCACCAAACATCCTTTTTTATGTTTGGAAATAAATTTCTCATATATAAGGAAGATGAGTGTTCCATATTCTTAAGATGTTCTCAAATATACAGACCTGAATATCTACATTCATACCTCATCCTATATTAAATTAACATTTTTTTATGAAAGGATAATTTTATAATAGTATCCATCATCTTTATATTAATTTTAACAGTAAGGGATTCATTTTTATGAAATTGCCCCATTTTGGGAACATAAAAATGTTTGATATTGATTCATGTTTATGGGGATTTTGTTCAAAGAATCATTTAACCAATTTCACTCCTTCACACACGATAAAATCATTTCTGAAATCTAGATATTTATTTTTATATAAATCTATCCCAAAAGAACAATTGAATTCATCTTCATAGTAAAAGTAAAAAATGTTAAAATTTCAGCATCTAGGAGTCATATAATCAGAATATCTAAATCCCCCACATTATTTTTAATGAAATATAACATCTCTCTCACAAATTGATCCTTCCTCCAATATTATGAGGAAATATTTTATATGCTCTATTTTTTATATATCACCACTTCTCAAATAGATAATATCAAAAAAATGATCACATTTTTCAACTTTTCAAGGCATAGGAACCACAATAAAATTAATATTTTCATTTTTTCAATCATCCATGATAGGAATTTCCAACATGAACCATTATTCTCTTGTTATGTTATAAATATATTCCTGTATGAGTGATAAAAAATAAATTGTAAATATAAGAGACTATTTAAGATCATTATTAAGTATGTTACCAATAATTAAAGTCACATACATGATGAAATTATAATAAGAATATCTCACCATTTATGTGATCCAGTTCAATATCACCATCTTTGAAGACTAATAGGAAATGTCTTCATGTGTTTCCTGGGGTAATGAAATTTGTCTTCAAACATATATGATGGGTGTTAAACTAAACTAAAATATATAACACCCCCTACCAACTTATCATCATTGGTGTTGCATATTAAAATTGTCAAATTGATATTCACAAATATTATCAAGGGTATGTATCCCATAATGATATTCTTAATTTTTTTAACACAAATTCACTGTACAAATGATTAGTATATCCAAAAAACATTTTGATTCTATCCACACATTTAATTTTTTACTTTTAATTCACCTAGAATTCCACTCACTACATTAAAATTAATATTCTGTATAATTAAAAACACCATAAAATTTCATTATTTCAAACTAGGATTCTAATATTTTAGTAAAACGTTGAAAATTGTTAAACATATATATCCCTTTTTTGAGGGGACTCATGTTGGGGATTCTAATAATTGGAAATCAACTGATATACCAAAGAAGGTTATGTATAATGTTTTATGCCATAATTGACTCTCATGGAAAGTGATCATATGAATTAAAAATATATTTAGTCTTATCTCTCACCATATTTTACTCTAGATAATAATTGATTATGATTTATAAAAATTTGAACATATTGGGATGTTAAATGTTTTTGATGTTTTTGTCTCTCCATACATGATTTGATTGTAATTATTATTGTTTTGTAATTCTAGCCAAGTATCCATTCGATCCAGAAGATATCAAATAAACTTGATTCCCTATATGGTTATAGTAGAAAATATGCATTGACAATTATGGGAAAAAATTTAATCATTTATGTTTGAAGATAAAAATAGAAACCATGTGGTGTTGATCCTCTTTAGTGGATATCTTCAAGGGGATAATAGTGTGATATTGACCACCCCTCAACCACTATTATCTTTTAATATTTATATTCAGGGTTTATGGGAAACATATACCACTACATGTAATATTTTAATTCTATTCCAAATATATCAACCCTCTCACATATTGATATGAGAAGATAAATAATTAAAGATAATATATTATGATATTAGAACCTCCTAAAGGAATTGTTCATGTTTATGTGTCATTTGTTATTGTTATATATCAGTATGTGTCTCGGTACATATGATTTATGATTCTTATTATTTTCCATCATGACCCATGAACTATACTTTATTTCATAAACCAGGACCCTATATTTTATGAATAATATGGATACATTTGGTGCATCATGAGATATGTATTATTAAATAAAATGATGAGAAAGGTTCCAATGATGTGGTATCATTTATTATGAAATTATTTAAATTAATATTAAATTTAACATGCATAATATGCTATATGAATTATAGTATTTTTTTCAATATTTTATGGAAATGATTTGATATTTAGGTTGCTTAAACCTTGTAAATTTTTTGAAGGATGCATCAAACCCGAAAAAACCATTATGGTTATTCACCACAAGATGCATCTGCTGCATTTGAAACCATAATAATACCCATAATCACCAAAAAAAATATCTTCCAATAAATAAGAGGTCCTCTAATCTCAAGATGTTCCTTCATAAAACACCCCAAAAAAACAATAAAAATTAGATAACTGTATCCTTTAAAATATTTTATACGTCATAAAAATCCAAGAAATGATGTCGTATAATCCATATTTTCCATGAATTTTATAGTGAAATAAACTATGCATGAACATATAACCTTAATCCCCTAAACATAAACAGAAAAAAGAAACCCTCCCAACATGACAATATTAGGATTTAGATTAAGATACCTGAAATAAATTTCAATTTAAATGTTATTTTTTTTATGAATTTAAAATTTGGTTTTTGGTTGGGTCCTTTTTGAAGTTTCCAATTTAACCTGTAAGATTGGTGTTTTCGAAAACACTAAAAACATATTTATTAAGAAAAAACTATTTAATTGATATATAATATATAAATTTTATGATAATATATTTATTCATATATAAAATAAATATCATATTTTAACCTCATAATATTGTAATGTAACATTATCCCCTATATTTATAAATAAAAATGTTTTAGATATTCAATTAATTTTATATAAAATGTTCCTAAAAAATATTATTTTCTAATATTTATAAATATGAATTAATTAAATGGAATATTATTTATAATAATTAATTTAATTAAATAAAAATAATATTTAATTATAAGAAAATATATGTATTTAATTTGGTTAAATTGAATTTAATACAATGTATAAATATAAATGATTTAACATTGTATGTTTACAAATAATTCATTTAAATTATTAATTTATATAATATATGATACATATTTATTATAATGAAGATCATAATACATTGTATATTTATATTTTTGATAAATATTATAGTTGATTTAATAAATATAATTGATGTAAATTATGTTATCTTAGCAATATAAATAAATATAATCATTGATTTATGAAACACAAGTGATTTATAATGTATTAAGTTTCTATTTAATAAAACATAATTGATACAATAATTTTTAAGAAATTTGTACTATATTAAATCTATAAAGAAAAATATAGAATTTTGATGTTCTTTTTTGTACCACACATTGACAATATTTTCTTGTGGGGTTTTTTTTATTCTATGTACAATTTAATTGGAGTATTTATAATGTAATTAAAAAATTTGACCAATGTTCTTTAATGTGGTCATAAAACATTGGACCATAAATTTAAAAATAAATTATGAAAAAAATTTGGACAAGAAATAATAGTGATATTAATGAGATAATTGAAATTAGTCAACACTGGAATGTGGGCTCATTAAGTGATTATACATATAGACACGGGACAAGGTTTACCATAATCCATCAATTATATGTGTTTTTGTGTCTACTTTTGACTATAGAGTTGGTTTAAGTATGAAATATGTATTGGAAGAAAATTAAGAAGAATTTAGGGTCCCTGAAGAATGTTATGTAAGAGGCTTTAAAAACCATATTCTATACTACATCATGTTGCATAACCATTCCATATAAATAGGAAAATGAATAACCTTTTTCCCTCTATCCCAACAGGTTTCCCTGGACTCTCTCATACGACCTGCCATGATGCCCCATTGAAAATTCCTACTAGGCCAGATGGTGGGAAGATGAATATGACCATCACAACCCTTTGTTGGACAACCTTCCATGGTGCCCCAACAACAACAACTACCAGGAAAAATAGTGGGAATATGGATATGAATGTCACATCCCATTCTAAAAAAACCTACCACAACACCCCATAGACAATGCCAACCATAGTCACTACCCATTATACCAACCATGATTCCCCATTAATAACACCTACACAGATGGTCACCACTAAAACCGGTCACACTACCACATCAACAATACCTACCAGGCATTACATGGAGATGATGGATATGTTCGTCCCCTCCTTTTCTCTGAAAAAATTACAGGGAACCCCATCGACAATTCCTACAATTTTCACCTCCCTTTCTCAAATTTTATTCCACCATGACCCATTAATAATGCCTACTACTGTCACTACACTCCTTCACCACCCTTCCTTATATGTCATACCCAGACACTTCATCGATAATTCTTACAACCATCACTGCCCTTTCTCAGATGATCAACCACAATTCCCCATCTACAAAACCTTCAGGCCATATAGGGTAATATAGATATGAAGGTCTTCACCCCCTTGTGTTAAATTCTTCAAAGAGGAAGTAACCAATTAGGATGGAGCTGTTGGAAAACAACACTTTCGTCCACTACCTATAATTCACCACAAATGAGTTTGAAACACACCAACTCTTCGATTATAAAAGGTTGTTTCCAATAATGAAAATAATGATAATGTATCTATGGAAAGGAGAAAAATATGACAACTCCCTCCCTCACAACACGCTACACTAGAAAAATGATCTCAGATGTTGATTTATCTAACATGAAGAACTAGTTTTATAAATTAATTTATTTTTTAACCATAGTTATAAATATAATTAATTTATTATTATATGATATATTTAATTATCATGTAATAATTCATTGTATTATTAATTTAATACTAATTTATAATTATCATTTAAAATTATTAATCCATTAAATTCAAATTTTAACCCCTTATAAATTCCTTATTTAATATATTCAAGTTACACTGCTTCATATGGTCATTTATTCAACACTGATGCAAAAATGCACTAATAAAATAGTTCCCTTTACCTTTTATTTTATTAACAATGACAAATGTCTTGCAATTATGAGTATTTTTTGTTTATGGATTCTAAATGTAAAATTGAATAAGTTAACACACACAGACACACACAAATATATATGTATATATTAATTTATATTTTTTAAATAATATATTATATTTCATCAAGTACCTATAAGAATTAGAAATATATTAAAATAGTGTATATTGCATTTAATAATATATGTATATGCATTTGTATCTGTGTGTCTGTATGTGTGTGCGTGTGTGTTGTTTGTGTATGCATATATTCTGATGAGTTGTGTGTTTGTATGTGTTCATGTACATCAATGGTTTGTATGTGTGAGTATGTATATATGAATTGGTGTTTATGTAATTGAATTTGTATGTTATACATATGTGTATGTGTATGTGTATGAGTATGTGTGTGTGTAAGAGTATGTATTTATAAATTGTTGTTCAATCTACACATATCAGCACATATGTATATATTTGTGTATATGAAAGTGTATGTCTTTTTGAATAAGCATTTGAATGCGTTTCTATGTGTATATGAGTAGGTATGAGTATGTGTATGTATATATGACTATTTTTTCTATGAGTGCATTTATGTAAATGTATATTTATATATTCATGTTTTTGTACATGGGTATGTGGAGGCGCATGTGTATATGTGTATGTTATTGTTTCATGTGTGTATATGGTAATATGTATAGATTTTTATGTATTCACATGCACATGTATTTAATTTTATGGTTGTTTATGTATATTAAAAATGCATGTGTCTGTGTATTCATATAAATTTATATGTGTACGTACATGTGTATTTGTATTAGTTTTTGTATTTGTATATATATATATTTTTATGCTGTATGTGTAGGTATATATGAATATGTATATATATGTATATACATGCATGCATGGGTATGCAATTGTATACTTGTGTATGTGTATGTTTATATGGAAATGTAAATGTGTATGTGTTTTCCAATATTTGTATACACAAATTTTTTATGTATTTGTACATCTATGTATATGCATATATATATATATATATGTATGTCAATTTAATGATTTTATATTGTTTTTTCCTTTTAATATCTGTCTATTGTTGGTATTTTTAAAAATTATTTTGTTTTTATTATATAATCATTTAATAATTTTGAAATATATTCAATTTTTATAATTTTTTGTACACGTTTAAATATGTATATATTTAAATAAATAATAACTTGTTAACATTTATTAAAAATAAATAATGATAAAAAAATTAATATTTTCTATATACAATCAATACAGTTCAGACTTCAATAATTTTCAGTATTAATAATATTTATTTATTTAATATTATTCAAATTTTTATTTTTTCAATTCATGTAATTTAGGATATGATTTAACATTTTTAATTTTTTTTAATTAATTTATTATTATTTAATCAGTTTTTAAATTTTTTCATCTATTATTTTATTTTCGATATTTCATAATTTTCATTATTTTTGGATGGAAATAATTTTATTAAATTTATAAATATTTATTTATAAACATATAAATATTTAATATATTTCTAATTTATATGATTAATATTTATTTAAATTAATTTATTATGCTATATCTTTTTAAATATGTTTGAAATTCATATATTTGATTTTAAGAAGACCATATCCAACCCTCACCGTTTTCCAAGAAAATGAACCCCAACATACACCATCTCTAACACCATTTACGTAACTATTTAATTATTCACAAATGATGTGAATGGGATTCATGGTTACTAGTAATGATGGAAAATGACGTCGAATGTCATTCTATGCAGTATCAAATGTTCATTGGATTAAGAGATGATGAGAGTTGGATGGTGGAATTTTTCTCGGGATCAATACAGGTCTCAAGCGGTAGTTATCTGGAATTGTGGTGAAGGTGTGGGATGGAAGGATTGTGGATGTTGGATGTGAAACAACTCATCATCATTAATGATGTGGGAAAAGGTTGACGATGGACCCAATATCAATAATGGTTGTGCTCCATCAATGATGAAGGCCTCACGCGACGGCAATGACGACATTGTAGGACTCAAGCTAGAGCTTTTGATGTAGAAACAATGTGTCTGTGAATCTCGTAGAGATGATTTGGTGGTAGGATTTGTTGACTGGTGATTGGGATAATTGAACACCCGATTGACGGAGATGTAGGTTTCCTGGTGGTGATATAATACAATTTGGCACGATGTTCAGTGAGATAGTGGTTGTTCAAGTCATGGTCTGAGCCTTTCCTTCGTTTGTTTTTAGGGCGGCCCAATCGGTTGTTAAAGTCCTATAGTGGTGAATAATAATGTTGGGGCCTATGGGTCATAGTGGTATAGAAATATGTTTTATGGGTCTTAGGTCTAATATCAATAAAAAGGTGTTTTTGGGCCTATTGAATATAAGGGTGTTATCCCTTTAGGGGATACAACCTACCCATTGGTCGGTGGGTGTGGATTGTGTATGTTTTTGTGTATTTTAATCCTCAAGTACCTAATATATTTTTCTATGAGAAGTATTTATACATTTTTATTCATTTTTTGGTGTATTTATTTTATTAATTATTTATTAAAACGAATTCCATTTTTTTATCTTGGTAGAGGAAGATCAATTAAGTAGAACATTGGCCAATGGACATGTGTCCCAATAATGTGGCCCAAAAGGCATTGTGTAGAATCATGCATGCATTAACATTTCTGTGTCACCAGTCTTGTGCCATGCTTGAATCACCGCCTACCAGCATCACACACACATCACCGCTTTCCTGAGTCACCTAATGGGATATAAACCACTGAAGGGACATGCAATTATTCGAATTGAGGGGTTTATGTGTATGTACATAATGTAATTAATCTTACACATTCACTTTTTAAATAATCATTACCTATTAAATATTCATTATTAAATTTTAATATGATTCATTTAATATTAATTTTTAGTTTTTAATATTTATCATTTATTATTATTATTTTAATTTATTATTTTTTGAAAATAAATTTATACATAATTATTTTCAGAGCTTTAATATTATAAAATAGTAATTTTTTTAATGATTAATGTTTATTGAATATAATTTATTAAGGTATTTTGCCTTTAAAATGATTGAAAATTATATAATTTATTTATTTTCTAGGATTCTATACATTTTTTTTGTTTTGACAATTATTTAAATTAATCAATCAGATATTACATAATTTTATAACCGTGGATTATTATTGTTAAAATTTATTAAATTTAATAGAATAAATCTTATTCTTTTTTATTTAATAAGTTGTCATATTTTTAAAATGTTTAAAATATATATTATTAATTTATTTTAATTCATTTCCTAAAATTTTCATTAACTTTTTGTACGCATTCACAATTCATGTAATTCTACATAAAAGTGTTTTTGTCCATATTTTCTATCATTAAATATTTCTTCTATGTAATAATCATTTTTTTAATATATATACATTTTTAATTTTATTCAATAATTTATATAGTTAATAAAACATACAATTTTTTTATACTTTTATTGAGTTTATTGGTTTTTAGTAATTATATTTCACTTATTTTTGAAAACCAAGCAATTATGATTGTATATTCATTAATAATGATAAATATTTATTTTATATTAACTAATTCATAATAAATTTTCATTTAATATATTTATTATTTTCTTATAAATTGGTTTTTTCATCTCTAAAATCAAATGTGGTAGTAAAACCTATATATATTAGTAATATAATATTAGTTATTATAAAAATTTGTTTTATCTAGTAATGTATTAGTGCTGATAAAGTTAGATTTTTTCAGTGCCAAATTTACCATTGAAAAAACATATCTTTTTAGTGGTATCATTTTGACACTGATAAAAATCATATTTTCCAGAACTATTTTTAAAGAAATGATAAAACATTCCTGGTCATATAAATTAAAAAATATGGTAACTTGTTTCTTTTCCCAATTCAATATCTCTTGTTTAATTCAACCTCTTTCACCACTCCCCCACGAACATCAATGATGAATCAATCCTCTCAATACCTATGCTACATGAGTTAATCTAATGCAACTAACTGTACATTTTTCATGCATTGCAGAAAAAAGTTTCTTAGTGATTACTTCAGGATTTTGAAATTCCATACTCAAAAATAAATATGTCGCTTAAAAAAGGTAATTTTTTATGCAACCATTTTGTGAAATGATTAACTCTTCCCAATGTATTTTGGAATGTTTTTACAAGCACGCCTGGCTGAATCACTTGTGTAGTATAATAAAGTCAAATCAATAACAACCTACTCAGCCAAACTATATTTATAATTCAAAATCAATTACATTCAAATAAAATTAATTATTTCTATTTCCTTATAATTTTTAGAAATGGAGATTTCCAAATAGTTTTTGAATACTTAATTTTTTAAATCAATAGGGCATTATAATATTATTATTCACCTGATGGAACATAAAAAACATTTTTTAGTCTCCTTTATGATCAATATTTATGGTAATCTCTCTCAAATCATCAACCATACCGTGGGGTTCAAATATAGGTGCCGACATTTTCCATGTTGTTGTCTCTTGATGGCTTGCGTTTCTTCGAATTTAATATTTCTGCAAGCTAAAGAAAACATATATCATTGGAGGATGGTTTAAATATTAAGTCCACCTATTTCATATCTTATATTTTACATTAGTATATTTGTTTTGATCAAGGTACACTATATTATATATATATATATATTTAATCCTATCCAATAAAAATAGAAATCATACATTCAATCATTTAATTATTCCAAATCGAAAATTTATATCACCTCAGGTGAGACTACTTTCAGAAAAGAGGATCATTGCTAATACTAGGGGAATTAGATGGTTGATAAAAATAATAAATATGGTAGGATATATTGGATGTTTGGTCGAACTAAAAGAGTTGTTGTCTTGAGCATCATGGACATGTATGGAAAAAAATCAAAGATGATCTTTTAATAGGGTATCTTGATTTTGGAAGGAAGAACTTATAAATGATTTTTCTCAATCAGTCTCACATAATAATATGTATTTATTTATGATACCTACCTCTATGATTCACCAAATTAACTCTAACCATGATAAGTTATGGTGGGGAATGAATAATGGTAAGAATTTGTTTTGTTGGATTTGGATAATATATGAACACCTAAATTATGTTGTGGTATGTGTTATCAATACACAAGCATGACCTAATTTACTCTTTTATAACTGCAATGATAAAACAAGATTCATATCCTTGGATCCTCATGTATTCATATCATTGAATCCATATATTACCCACATACAGGCTTTTGCAATGTAGCCGTTATCCCTCAACAAAGATTGTTTTGGAGATCTTTTGGGGATCATTTGTTCTTCATTGAAAGGGACTCTTTTTAAGGAATAGAGACATAGCCTACATCATGATCTAGTGGGTCCAATGGATTGTTTATAAATTCATTATTCTATGTATTCCATGAAAAATAGATATTGTACAGGACATTATTTTTTAAAAAAATCAATGTTTTTGAGGTAATGTGGTAAATTATTGATTTATATTGGCCCATTGATTACAAATAACATAAAATGATGATATCTTGAAATGTTGATGGCAGGTAGCGATCTGGACGAAGGTCTGAACATTCTTTTTGATTTATTTAACAATAATTCTTCTTTTAATGTAGATCCCAATGGTAAGAAATAAAAAACATTATAATTTTATACCCATCCATATTATTGAATATGAAACTATTATGCATGTAGTGGTCTACCATCATCGGTCCAAGTAAAATATAGCATGCATAGAACCCAAATGTGGAAGGTATTATTGATTTAGAGAATGGTTGTGTGTCTCTATTCTAAAACTGAACTTCTTCCTTCTATAAAAAAACATTATACTCCCTATTGACAATATCATTGATTATATGAGTGAAAATATTTCTCCTAGTCTAAAAAATATTTCATAACATGCCTCCTTTGGGATCATGAAAGATGTATCTCAGAATTAGATTTAGAAGCCTAATGGGAGTCACCTTGATAACCTTTTCTTATCTTCTGTCATTAGTAACTGTAGCCCCCACCATTCGATGTATTTATGATAAATGTGGATGCAACTATCAACAGAACATGTTCTATTGGAATGGGACTTGTGGTACGTGATTATTTGGTTTATACTATCACAACATAAAATATTTCTAATTTTTTTTGGGATCCACTAGTGGATGAAGCCCACACATTATTCAATGGATTGATTTTCTCCCTTAAGAGTGGATTGAAAAATATAAGGATCCAATCAAAATGATTTGTCATTATTTATGGTATTAATTCATAATATTGGAATCTCTAGTACTCCGGCATACTGGATAGGATGTTTCATTACATTTAAAACACTACTAGAAACTAGACCCATACCAAAAGATCTATACAAATAGTTCTGGAGAAAATGTTGGTATATGTACCATAAAATTACCATATACCATCGTTTTGGCCAATATAATTTGTATGTAAACCATCATATGACCCCATATTTATGTTTTTGAAAAAACTGTTTGTATGGGTCATAGCTATACAAAGGGTTTTATAAAAACCATTGGCATATCATCAATAAAATGACATTATAACAATGATTTGGGTAAAACCCTATTTGTAGATTACATTTAATGAACCTATACTAATGGTTTCCGTAAAAACATTGGTAAAGGTCCCAAAATTAAAAATACACATATCAAAGGTTAGGAAAACATTGTTATTGGTCTATACCAATTTTATTTCTTACAGTTTATATAGGTTTTCATATTTTTATGAATTTTCTAATAAAATTAAATTGAATAAATAAAAATTATATCAAATTATTCATTCACATATTTTTAATCTTATTTATACAAAGAAAATTGTTTCTTAGTTGTAGGGTTTTTGAAATATAAATCAGTGAAATGGTGATCAAAACCATTAAAGGGTTTTTTCAAATTACCAATATCAATGGATTTTCAAATTGTTCATATAGTTATTTCATGTTATATATACCTATTTTGTTTAATATGTTGGTTTATCCCAACTATTACAATGGATTCACAAAACAATTTATATTTGTCTGTACTAATGACAGAAAATCCATTGGCCGCAAAACAACTTGTATTTCATATACCAACTATATTGAGGATATACCAACTATTCTAAACCATTGCTATTGGATTTTTTAAAATAGTTCATCCACTTATTTTCATGTACATTATCCATTAGTAAATGTGATGGAAATATGGTGGCTCATTTGATTACCTCATATAGTCTCTTTGGAGAGCCTCTTGTTTCATAAGAGGACATCCCGCCACATTTGATATCAGTTATAAGTTTTTTATCTATGATCTGTTATTAAAATTTAATAGTTCATTTAAATAATTGTTCACAAATAAGAAATAAAATATGATCATAGCAGTTCAACATAATAAATAATGTATTTTCCATCTAAAATTAATGTGTCCAAATGATGTTGAGTTGCATTAAGTATTCCAATTATGACATTATAATCACATAAATTCCCTTCCCTCGTAGGATGGGGTTTGTATGTTTTCACTCTTAGAAGATTCTTACCTCTCCAAAACATATTAAGGATTTCATCCACTATCATCCCATCGACATATCCAAAAAATTAGCGGGTCTTTATTTTTATTGTGTTCTTTCTCTTGTCCCCACTAAACTCATTCTCATTACTTTTGTATATTATATGTCATAATTTTACCCATTTTTAGTTAACATTATCTGTTAATCCCATTGGGACAAAACTAGACATTTATTCGTTATACCCAATAAATTTCAAGTGTATCATTAAATGTAAGGTTCTCTAGGCTTGATGATTGTTCCTTTTCATTTTTTCATCATATTACAAAAGTTCAAATTTATCTCATATGTATCCAATCATTTAAACAACACCATGACTTATGTGTAAAAATTGATAAAATGTATGAATAAAAATACTCCCTATTTCATTACTCCATCCAAGAAAATCTATATAAACCATATCTTCTCTAATATGTTTTTGATAGACAAAAATATAATTATATTGTCTGTAACATTATAGATATCAATCATTCCATTTTTAATTCCTTCAAATAATACAAAGAAATCTAAATAAACATAATTTATCCCATATTTTCATATAAAAATATTTTTATGCCTAATTAATAATTAATTAAGAATAACCTTCAAGATTATATGTTTTTACTATGAAAATATATATTTATTTTAATATATATTAATTTTAATGAATCATTTATGATTACTATTAATAAAAAATGTATGGGTGATAATCATATGAAAAATTAATAGGAGGATGGGGTTCATCAAATTTTCACAAGATCATAAATATAACCCTTCATAAATACTTTTTTTGTGTTTACAGTATTATTATAAAAGACTTATTATTCTAGAGGTTTTTGGAGAAACACTTGACCTATCTTGGAAGAGATCAATTTTATAAATATGAGTGTAAAAAAAGGTTACAACTAATATATCTAGTCACAGGTATAACATTCTATTATTTGGATAGCCATATATGATTAGATGTGTGAAAAATGATAATGATTTTATTGATTATATGGTTATTGGCATGATAATGGATAATATCATATAGAGGAAAAGAATATTAGAATTTAATATTAAAATCAAAAGGACCCAAAACTATTTTAGAAGATATAATGTAGTTAAAATACACCAATGTTAATTGGTTGTATTAAATATACATATTTTTAAATCATATCGATGCAATATACTGTAAAATTTTTCAAGGTAGGGATTGACAAAATTATTAATGAACTACATTCTCTATTGAATAATATGATCCCCAATATAAATATATTACTCAAAAAACATATTTAGCTAAACTATTTCTACATTTAATTGTTATGACCTATGAAAGAATACATTCTCATATAAATGATTTTTTTTAAATTACATTGAAGCACTAAAAAAAATTCACAATGTATGATGCATTTTGATAAAAGAATAAAAAATTTATTCCATTTAATTTTTATGGTATCATTAAAAAATCCTAGGACTAGAAACATATACAGAAGTGATGATACAACAGTCATATTGATAAGGAATGTAGATAAAATATATAAATAGGTGAAAATAGTTCAACTTAATGACTACATTCTGTGAAATAAATTTGTTCACGAGTAACCAAAATTTATAAATGAGTTAAGAGACTATTATCTCATACTATATTCAGATAGATTGAATCATTTGTTTTTTAATGTCGTACTCATACTATATAGATAGCTCTGATTTTAAGATTATAACATTGCACCATAGTAAAGCATGAAGCAAAAATACAATATGTTTTCTCTGCATGTATAATGAAAAAATGGTTGTTGGTATTTATGATTATATGGATCCATTTATCTAAAATTTGAAATTTATCTTTGAATTAGTTTTTATGTTGTAGGATTATTATATGAAATGAATATTTCATTTTGAAGGCTATGTTTTATGATATGATAAATAATATTTATGCATATGTTAACATTTTAAGATATATAAATAGAGGAACCCAAGGTTTACCCATTTGTGAACAAGGTACACACACAATTAGGTTAAATATTTCATCATAGACTGTGCTTATTGGACATTAAATATTTCAAACCAAAACCTATAATCAATGATATTGGATGACATCATTTGATAGGAGTTTCGAGGAAATTATAACATATTCTCCACTAATAGGTGAAATTTCACATGATAATTTACAATAAAATGAAAAGTTGTTTGAGAACGTAAAAACCCAATGGGAATTATTTGGGATAATAAATTAGAATATTTAGTAAAGATACTATATTCTATCAATAAACTAGAATCCCCATACATGTATTTTTTATGATAATTACAATTTCATTTAAAAAAAATTTCAATGCATATTAATTTATATTTTATTTTTAAAACAACGAGTACCAATATAAAATTTATTTAAATGAGTAAATTTATTTTTATTGAAATGAATGGAAAAAAATCTTTATGTCAGAACATATGTAGACATCATGAAGATGTCACATTTTAGAACTTCTTTATAAAATATTCTAATTATTTTATATAATTTTTTATGTTAATTTCCATATCAATATTACCTGATAAATAGGTACTTTATTTTCATAAATATCAGTATTAAATAACATCATTGATAATTGATTTTTATTTAACCATCCCATGAAATATTACGAGAAAAAATGACCATTGAAAATAAAATATCAATAATATATACTATAATAATGATTGACTAATATACAATTTGTTCTTTTCATAAATGTATATCTTATTTATTAGACTAATTAATCATCAATAGTTTTTATTTTCGATCTATAATGGACTAAAGGTTTTTTTTTCATTTTAAAATGATATTACTATTTCAACAGGCATCTGACATACTAAAAAATGAAGAAATTCATTGAAATTGTTTTGGTAATTTTGGAAAATGACTCATATGCTATTGGTGATGGGTATAAATCATCTACACCTTAATCAGATACAAGGTGTGCCTAGTATGACATAAAATGTGTGTTTTCAGTTTAAATTTGATATTTTAGTTAAAATTTAGTTTCAATAATTATGAAAAACACATGAATTCAAAGACATCATTTATATATTATGACAATTAACTATATGTGAATTGATATTTTTAATAAATGGGATAACATGTGTCGAATACATGATGAGATCGTTATGAAAAAATGTGTGTGATTTTACTTTAGAAATGATATTTTAGTTAAATTTTTTTCACTCACTAAAAATATTTCAAAAAACATCATATTTTGTGATTCATTAAGAAAATTATGATTATTTAATTCTAGATGTTGTAAAAATCAATTTCATGTCTATATAATGCACTGTGTTTCATAGAATAATATGTATTTATTTAAGATACCTAACCCTATGATTCACCAAATTCACTCTAACAATGATAAGTTATGGTGGGGAATGAACAATGGAAAGAAGTTGTTTTTGTTGGTTTTGGGTAATATATGAACACCTAAATTATGTCATGGTATGGGTTATCAATACACGATCTTGACCTAAATTTCACTTTTATAACTGCAACGATAAAACCTAATTCATATCCTTGGATCCTCGTGTATTCATATCATTGAATACATATATTACCCACATACAGGCTTTTGCAATGTAGCCTTTATCCCTCAACAATGATTGTTCTGGAGATTCCTTTGGGGATCATGTGTTCTTCTTTGAAAGGGACTCTTTTGGGGGACTAGAGACATAACCAACATCATGATATAGTGGGTCCCATGGATTGTTTATAAATTCATTACTCTATGTATTCTGTGAAAAACTGATATTGGCCATGACACTATTTTTTAAAAAAGTCAATGTTTTTGAGGTTATGTGTTAAATTATTTCTTTACATTGGCCCATTTATTACAAATAATATAAAATGATGATTTTTAGAAATTTTGATGGCATGTAGCAATATGGTCGAAGGTATGAACATTCTTTTTGATTTATTTCAAAAAAAATCTTATTTTAATGTAGATCCCAATGGTAAGAATAATAAAAATTATAATTTTATACCCATCCTTATTATTGAATATGAAACTGTTATGCACGCAGTGATCTAACATCATTGGTCCAAGAAAAATCTGACATGCATAAAACCCAAATGTGTAAAGTATTATTGATATGGAGAATGGTTGTTTGTCTCTACTCTCATAGTGAACTTCTTCCAGACACAAAAAAACATTAGACTAACTATTGAAAATATCATGGAATATATGAGTGACGATATATTTCCATGTTTATAAAATATTTCATAACATGCCTCTTTTGGGATCAAGAAGGATTTATCTCAGAATGAGATTTAGAAGCGTTATGAGAATCACTTTGATAACCTCTTCCTATCTTCTGTCATTAGTAAGTGGATCCCCCACCATTCAATGTTTTTATGGTAAATGTGGATGCAACTATCAACCGAACATGTTCTATAGGAATGGGACTTGTGGTACGTGATTATTTGGTTTATACTATCACAACATAAAATATTTCTAATAATTTTTTTGGGATCCACTAGTGGATGAAACCCACACATTATTCAATGGATTGATTTTCAATCTTAAGAGTGGATTGAAAAATTTAAGGATTCAATGAAAATGTATTGTCATTATTTATGTTATTAATTCTTCAAATTGGAATCTCTAATAATTCGGTATACTGGTTAGGATGTTTCATTACATTTAAAACACTGCTAGAAACCAGACCCATACCGACAGATCAATACCAATAGTTATGGAGAAAACGTTGGTATATTTACCATAAAATTACTATATACCATCGTTTTGGACAATATAATTATTATGAAAACCATCATATGACCCCATATTAATGGTTTTGAAAAACCTGTTGGTATGTGTCGTATCTATACAAATGGTTTTATTAAAACCATTGGCATATCAGCAATAAAATTACATTATAACAATGATTTCGGTAAAACCCTATCAATAGATTACATTAAATGAACATATACTAATGGTTTTAGTAAAAACATTGGTAATTCTCCCAAAATTAAAAATACATATATCTATGGTTAGGAAAACATTGTTATTGGTCTATACCAATTTTATTTCTAATAGTCTTTATAGGTTTTCATATTTTTATTTAATTTTTTAATAAGAAACCATTGAATAAATAAAAAATAAATCAAATTATTCATTCACATATTTTTACTCTTATTTACACATAGAAAATTGTTTCTTAGTTGTAAGTTTTTTGAAATATAAATCAGTGATATGGGGATCAATAACATTAAAGGGTTTTTTCAAATTACCAATATCTATGGATTTTCAAATTTTTCATATATTTATTTCAAGTTATATATTCCTATGTTTTTTAAAATGTTGGTTTATCCCAACTATTTAAATTGTTTCACAAAATAATTTATATTTGTCTTTAACAATGACAGAAAATCCAATGTCCCCAAAACAAATTGTATTTCACATACCAATAGTATTGAGGACATACCAACTATTCTAAACCATTTCTATTGGAATTTTTAAAATAGTTCATCCACTTATTTTCATGTATTTTATCCATTAGTAAATGTTATGGTAAGAGGGTGGCACATTTGAATACCTCATATAGTCTCTCTGGAGAGACTCTTGTTTCGTAGGAGGACATCCCGCTGTATTTTTTATCAGCTATAATTCATTTATCTATGCTCTGTTATTAAAATATAATTGTTTATTTAAATAATTGTTCATAAATAAGAAATGAAATTTGATCATACCAGTTCAACAGAATAAATAATGTATTTTCCATCTAAAATTAATGTTTCCAAATGATTTTGTTTTGCATTAAGTATTCCAATTATGACATTATAATCACCTACATTCCTTTCCATCGTAGAATGTGGTTTGTATGTTTTCACTCTTATAAGATTCTTCCCCCCAAACCCTGTTGAGGATTTCATCCACTATCATCCCATCCTCATATCCAAAAACGTAGTGGGTCTTTCTTTTTATTGTGTTCCTTCTCTTGTCCACACTAAACTCATTCTCATGACTATTGTATTTTTATGTCATCATTTTACTCTTTTTTAGTTAGCATTATCTGTTAATCCCATTCGGAAAAAACCAAACCTTTATTCGTTATACCCAATAAATTTCAAGTTTCTCATTAAATGTAAGGTTCTCAAGGGTTGATAATTGTTCCTTTTCATTTTTTCATCATATTATAAAAGATCATATTCAGCTCATATGTATCCAATCATTTAAACAACACCATGAATTCTATGTAACATGTAATGAAATATATGAATAAAAATACTCCCTATTTCATTACTCCATCCTAGAAAATCTATATAAACCATCTCTTCTCTCATATCATTTCGATAGACAAAAATATAATTATATTGTTCGTAACATTATACATATCAATCATTCCATTTTTAATGCGTTAAAATAAAACAAAGAAATATAAATAAACATAATTTATCCCTTATTTTCTTATAAAAATAGTTTTATTCCAAATAAAGAATTCATTAAGAATAACCTTTCAGTTTTATAAGTTCCTACTATGAATGTATTTATTTATTTTAATATATATTAATTTTAATGAATCATTTATGATTAATATGAATAAAACATTTATGGGTGATAATTATATGAAAAATTAATAGGAGGATGGGGTTCAAAATTTTTTCACAAGATCATAAATATAAACCTTCTTAAATTTATTGTTTGTGTTTACCCTTTTATTATAAAAGACTTATTATTCTTGATGTTTTTGGATGAACACATTATCTATCATGGAATAGATCAATTTTATATATGTGAGTGTAAAAAAAGGTTACAACTAATATATCTAATCACAGGTATAACATTCTGTTTTTTGGATAAAAATATACGATTTGATGTGTGAACAATGATATAAATGTATTGAAGATATGATTATTGGCATGATGATGGATAATATCATATAGAGTTAAAGAAGATTAAAATTGAATATTAACATCAGAAGGACCCATAACTATTTTAGATGATATAATGAAGTTAAAATACACCAATTTTTATTGGTTGTATTAAATATACATAATTTTAATCCATATCGATGCAATATAATGTAAAAGTTTTCAAAGTAGGGATTGACACCATTATTACTGAACTACATTCTCTATTGAATAATATGATTCCCAATATAAATATATTCCTCAATAAACATATTTAGGTAGACGAATTCTACATATAATTGTTATGACCTATGAAAGAATACAATCTCATCTAAATGTTTTTTTTTTGAAATTTCAGTGAATAACTAAAAACATTTCACAATGTATGATGAATTTCGATTCAAGAATAAAAATTTTATTCCATTTAATTTTTATGGTATCATTAAAAGAATCCAAGGACTAGAAACCTATACATAAGTGAAGATACAACTGTCATATTGATAAGGCATGTATATAAAATATATAAATAGGTGAAAATATTTCACCTTTAAGACTACATTCTATGAAATAAAATTTTTCACGAGTAACATAAATTTATAAATGAGTTAAGAGACCATCATCTCAAACTATCTTCAGATAGAGTGAATCATTTGTTTTTTTATGTCGTACTCATACTATATGGATAGTTCTGATTTTATGATTATAACCTTCCACCATGGTAAAGAATGAATCAAAAATACAATATGTTTTCTCTTATTTTATAATTAAAAAATGGTTGTTGGTATTTATGTTTATATGGATCCATTGAACTAAAATTTGAAATTAATCGTTGAATTAGTTTTTATGATGTAGGATTCTTATAGGAAATGAATATTTCATTTTGAAAGATATGTTTTATGATATGATAAATAATTTTTATACATATGTTAAAATTTTAAGATATATTATTTGTGGAACACAAGGTTTACCCATTTGTGAACAAGGTACACACACAGTTAGGGTAAAAATTTCATCATATACTATGCTTATTAGACATTAAATATTTCAAACCAAAACCTATAATCAATGATAATGGATGAAATCATTTTAAATGAGTTTTGATGAATGTATAACATATTTTCCACTAATTGGTGAAATTCAGCTTGATAATTTACAATAAAATGAAATTTTGTTTGGGAACGTTAAAAACCAATGGGAATTATTTGGGATAATACATTTGAATATTTAGTAAAGATATTTTATTTGATCAATAAATTATAATCTCCATATATTTATTTTTTATGATAATTACAATTTCATTTAAAAAACGTTTCAATGAATATTTATTTATATTTTTTTGTACAACAATGAATATCAATATAACCATTATTTAAATGAGTAAATTTACTTTTATAGAAATAAATGGAAATCAATATTTATGTCATAACATATATAGACTTCCTGAAGAGGTGGCATTATAGAACGTCTTTATAAAATATTCTAATCATTTTATATAATTTTTTATTTTGATTTCCATATAAATATTACCTGTTAATAAGGTAGTTTCTTTATAAATAAAATCACTGATAATTGATTTTTATTTAACCAACCCATGAAATATTACGGGAAAAAATGACCATTGAAAAAAAATTTATCAATAATATATACTATAAGAATGATGAACTAATATACTATTTGTTATTTTCATAAATTTATATCTTTTTTATTAGAATAAATTATTTTCAATAGTGTTTATTTTCTATCTATAATGGACTAAAGGTTTTTTTTCATTTTAAAATGATATTACAATTTCAACAGGCATCTGATATAATAAAAAATGAAGAAACACGTTGAAATTGTTTTGGTAATTTTGAAAAATGAATCATATGCTGTTGGTGATATTTATGAATCATCTGCACCTTAATATGACATGTGGTGTGACTAGTATGACATAAAATGTGTGTTTTCAGTTTAAAATTGATATTTAAGTTAAAATTAAGTGTCAATAATTGAGAAAAAAACATGAATTCAATGACAACCTTTATATATTAAGACAATTAACTATATTTGATTTAACATATTTAGTAAATGGGAAAACATGATTCGAATACATGATGAGTTCTTTATGAATAAATGAGTGTGATTTTACTTTAGAAATAATATTTATTTCAAATTTTCATTTCACTCACTAAAATTCTTTCAAACACCATAATATTTTGTGATTCATTAAGAAGATTATCCTTATTTAATTCTAGATGTTTTAATAATCAATTTAATGTCTATATAATGTATTGTGTTTCCAGTTGGACTTGATGTTCCACATACAAAAAAAAATAGGACATCCATCAATTATTTGATAACTCAAAATATTTGATCACACCTATATTCATGAATTAATTTTTTAAAGAGAATATAATGATTATATATAACTCTCATATACCTATAAAAATACATCAAACACCTATCAATGGTGGTAGATGAAAACTTGTTTTTGTGGTAAATATTTCAAATAATCAAATACTATATGATAGTTTTAAATATATACCACTACCAAAAATGATATTTTTTTTCATCATCATATGAAGAAATTAATATTGTACCGTAATTTTCATTAATTAATATCATACCACTGATTTTTTTTGGAGATTATCCATCATTTATCAAACAACTACATTGAAATAGTGGATTTGTAACTCGGGGAAGTTATCAACTGACATTATTTTATATGTATTGAAAAGAAATTTCCATTTTTTAAGTATAAGTAGTCTTCTATTTTCATAAGATATTGTCAAACATACAAACATGCATATATAAATTCATACCTAAATATAATATCAAGATGAACATTTTTATCAATGAATTATATTATAATATAATCCCACATTAACAAATTGTATTTCAATAAGAATAAACCAATCATTCAGAAATTCCCCCAATTGTGAGAAACATTAAAATGATTGATATAGAGGATTCTTTTAGGGATTTTTTTCAAATTAACCTTCATTCAATTTCCATCAATTACCCAAGATAGAAACATGTCATCAATCATGATATTTCATTTCTTGATAATCTATCCAAAATGAACCAATTTATTTATCATCATAAATTAAAACAAAAATGTGGTAATATCATAATTTAGGAGACCTATAATTGAAATACCTGAATCCTTTATATACGTTTTAAATAAATATAACATATTTTCCCCAAAATTGTTCCATCATCCAAAATTATCTGGAAGTTGTTAATTTCTTCAATGTTTTATCTATACCCACATCTCCCTGGGATGAAATTAAAAAAAATATTCAAATTTTATAACCAATCCAGGATGAAGATCCACAATATTTTAAATATTTTTACTTTTTTGAGCTACTTCATGAAAACATTCTATTTATATTAATTAGATATTACTTCTTGTGATGTTGAGGGTTTGGAAACCTATTTTGGTACAAAAATGAATTATTATTCCCAAACAATAATCAATGAAATAAATGATGGTTTGTAAGATAAAAATAAATAGATATCACCCTACTCCAACATATCTTCATTTTTGATTCAAAAAAATTATCAAATTTATATTTGAATATATTATCTAGGGTATGTTTCCCAAAATTATATTCTTATATTTTTTAAATCTAAATCACTGTATGAAATATTATCAACTCTAAATATACATTTTTATACAAACCACAGTGTTGTTTTGAAATTTTAATGCACTAAGTATTCTACTCACAACATGAAAATTACTCTTCTATATAATTTATATCGCCATCAAATTCATGTATGTCAAATGTTTATTTTAATATTTTAGTGAATTGTTTTGAAAAATAATGCATATATATCGATTTTGGGGGACTCAATAAGTATATTCCAATAATCATGCACCAAACAATGTAAATTAGCAAGAATATGGAATCTTTTCATCCATGCCAGACATACATGGAATGAGATCATCTATATAAAACAATTAATTATAAAAATCACTAATAATATTTAAATCTAGGTAAGATTAGTTTTTTATTTTTATAAATCTAAAAATATTGGGATTTTAATTGAGTTGATATTTTTTTGGACTCAATATTGATAATCTGAATGAATTGATTAGTGTTATGTAATTCCAGCCATGTATCCCTTTGATCTAGATGTTATCAAATAGAATTATTTCCATTTATGTACATAAAAGACAATTTACTTCGATGATGACGAGAAAAATATTCATCAATAATATGGGAAGACATAAATAGAGACATTGTTGTGTTGATCCTCATTGGAGGCTATATTTACAGCGAAAATAAAGTAATATTGAACACTCATGCACACAATAATATTTTCATATTTATGTTTCGGATTGATGGGAAACATCTTCCTCTATATGTTATATTTTCATTTTCATCCAAAATTATATACCACTTATCCATTATAGAGGTTTCAAATGAAGGATTCAGGATGAGATATTATGAGAATAGAACATCACATAGGAATTTTTCATGCTTATGTGTCCTTAAATATTTTTATATGTATTTTATTGTAATTTTCCATAGGAATTATTATATTTAATAATGTCCATCATGACTCAATAACTGGAATATATTTCATAAAAAATGATGGTAAAATTAATATAGAGGATTAATACGTTAGGTATGTCATGAGGGGTGTGCTATAAATTAATATGTTGATGATGGTTCCTAAAATTAGGTATAATTTCATAATATAAGATTTAAATTAATAATAAATTTAACATGAATAATATCTTCCCTGGGTTATGGGATTTTAAATATCAATATTTGATGGAATTTTTTTACTAAGGATTTTATGTCTTGAACAATTTGTGAATGGTGCATCAAACTAGAGAAAATCATTATGGTCAATCATCCTAAAGATACTCCAACTAAAAATGAATCTTTCTTAATACCCATCACTACCATATAATATCATCAAATGACTATAACATTCTATGAGTATAATACCTTCCTACAAAAGGCTCCCCATAAAAAATAAAGAGTAGAAAATTTTATCTTAATAATGATTTGATACATCATCCATATCTGAGAACTGATGTTGTATCACCCATCACTCCCACTCCTTTTCTGGGGGGAAAAATGCTAGAACAAATCTCATAAATCCCCATACATCATAATAAACATCACAACCTCCCACATGCCCAATATTAGGGTTCAGTTTAAAATAACATAAAAACTTTTCAATTTCAAATTTGGTTTTCTGTTTGAATTTGAATTTTTATTTTTTTATGGTTGAGTAAATTTTTAGAGTTCACACTTAACCTGGATAAATGGTATTTTCAAGAACACTAAAAAAGGTATATATGAAAAATAAAATTGCAATTGATATATAATTTTTTTATTTTAGGATATAGTATTTATTTATAATTAAAATAAATTCCATATTTTAACATAAATATATTATAAAGTAACATTATTGACTTTATTTATAAATAAAAATGCATCAGGTAATAAAATAATTTGATCTAATATAATAAAAAAATATAATTGTAAAATATAAATATATTATCCCATTGATTTATCAATTATGATTTAGATTAAATATATTTATTATATTAAAATATATTATATTATAAACTAATTATGGGCAATGGATTTATTTAAAATTAATTTAATATAATGTATAAATATAAATGAATGTGCATTGTATCTTTATATTTTAATCATTGAAAATATCTCTTTATATAATACAAGATAAATTTATATAATAAGGAAGAACATAATTCATTGAATATTTACATTATTAATAAATATTATAGTTTATTTAATAAATATATTTAATGTAAAATAATGTATCTATTGAATATATATAAATATTATCAATGATTTATGAAACATAAGTGATTTATAATTATTTATTTTTATATTCAAAAAACACAATTGATGAAGAAAGTTTTTACCAATTTTTAATGTATTATATTTTTTATGAAAAATCTAAATGTCAATGGTTGTTTTGTGAACCCCACATTGGCTTACTTTTAGTTTGGATTTTTCAATTTTTCCATGATAAAAATAATGATGTATTTATAATGTAACTAGAAAATGATCCACATGCATTAATTTGGTCAAAGTTCATTAAAACATAAAATGAAAAAAATTAGGAAAATAATAGGGAGGTAAAATAATAATAATTGTAATGACAAAATTGAAATTATTCAACAATTTTATGTGGACTTGAACTGTGTAGGAACCCACACACATGCTGAGGTTCAATAGAATCCATAATTTATATTTGTTTCTTAGTGTACAGATATCATGGTTTTTGTTTGGAAAAAGATGCATTGGTCGATCAGGAATAAGAAGTTAGGGTATGTGAAGAATGTTATATATTAGGAAATCGAACCACATTATATGATGAAACCTGATGTGTCACCATTCCATAGATGCAGGCCCATGCAATTCCTATTTTATATATCCCCCCATGGGTTTCCCCGGACTCTCTTAGACATCTTTCAATGCCACCCCATCGACAATGCCAACCAAGTTAAAGAGAGAGAATACCGATATTATAGTTACAAGCATTTCTCGAATAACCTTCCATGGATCCCCATCAACAAAACCTACTTGTCAAGGTGGGGTAAGATTGATATGACCATAACCTTCCATTCACAACTGAACTGCCATGGTACCCCATCGACAGTGCCTACCATTATCACCATCTTTCTAACTAGCCCAACACCCCATTAAGATCCCAAACAAGGACAATCACCTCCATAACCTATCGTTGCACTCCATCCAAAATTCCTAAAATTCCAGATATGGGAAAAATAGATATGGATGTCAACACCCATTATTAGAATACCATCCACGATTTCCCATTACCAATTCCAAAACCTGCCACAACATTTTCTCAAACGACCTGCCACTAAGCCCCATCAAAAACTCCTACCACAATCACTACCCGCTATAATCTACAATTCTCATAAGACCTTAAATGACGCCCCATCGACAATTCCTACCATGATAGATGGGGGAAGATGGAAATTAATTTATTTTGGTGTTTATGTATGTGTCATTCTCATATTCATTTTTTGTTTTCTGTTCTGTGTGTGTGTATTTATTTATGTTTCTTTTTTGAATTTGGGAGTTTGTTTATGTTCATTGGTGTGTATGTAATTTCATGTTTATGTTATACATATGTGTACATGTATGTGTATGTGTTTGTAAATATGTATATATATATATCTGTTTAAGTGTATGTTTATGTATTTACAAAATTGTATTGTATTTATCTGTATGTGAACATAAGTATATATTTTAGAATGGGAATTTGTATGTTTTTTCGTATTTACATGAAATTTTTATTATATATGTATGTGTATACCTATGATTATGTGTATGTATATAAATTTATGTTTAACTATGTGTGCATGTATGTATATGTGTATGTTTGTCTTTATGTTTATGTACATTTTTATGTGCATGTGTATGTTAATGTTGCATGTGCATATATATTCATATGTATAGATGTGTATGTGTTTGCAAACACAGGTCTGTAATTTTATGGATGTCTATGTAAATGAAAATTCATGTTTATGTTGATTCATATATAATTGTATGTGTATGTACATATGTATAATATATGTATTTTTCATTGTTTTTTGTCTATGTAAACATGTGTATGTATAGATATTTTTTTATGTTCATTGATGGGTATGTAACTGTATGTATTTTTATGTGTACATACATGTATGTTTATGCTTATATACCTATGCCCATGTTTATGTGTTTGTCTTTTCCAATATGTGTGGGTTTTATATTGTGTATGTATGTGTACATGTATGTATATGTGTATGAATGTGTGTACATGTATGTCTGCTTATTGATTTAATATTATTTATTGGATTTTAATAAC
This sequence comes from Viscum album, assembly GCA_963277665.1. NCBI lineage: Eukaryota > Viridiplantae > Streptophyta > Magnoliopsida > Santalales > Viscaceae > Viscum > Viscum album. The sequence continues at coordinate 697,317,968 of OY728152.1, forward strand.
TCTTCATTTTTAGTATTTTCAATAATTTTTTCATTTTAATTGTATAATTATATAATATTTTTGTAATGTATACAATTTTTTTATTTATTTATACATTGATAAATATGTATTTAATTATTTAAATAATAATATTTTAAAAAATATTTCAAATTATAAACACTAATAACATGTTAAATATTTTATATATGTTCAATTCAATTCATACTTCTATAATTAGTAGTAATAATAATAGTTATTTATTTAATTTGATTCAATATCGAATGTTTTTATTTAATTTAATTAATGATATGAATTTTTATTTTTTATTTTTTTGTAATTTATTTTAAATAATGTAATAATTTATATAATTATTTTCGTAAATTCATTCATTTATTAAAATTTTAAATTATCAATATTATGTGAGTTTAATCATTTATTAAAATTTATACATATTTAATGAATAATATTAAATATTTCAATTTGTTTGAAATTTATGTGATTAATATTTTTTAATTATTATTTATTATGTTTTAATATTTTTAATATGTCTGAAATCTATATAACTATTACCTATAATCCCATCTCTAACCAAAAATATTTTTCTTTAAAATTGAACCGCCACATACGCCATCCCTCAAAATATTTAGGTGTTTATTTAAACAAAATCAAAAAATCGGGATGTGATTCACGATGACTGGTAATGAGGATAAGGACATTGAAGGTTGTTATTTGTTTTCTTGACAGTGTGTTCCATCGATAGATGGAAATGGTTGGATTTAAAGGATATCATGGGGATCACTACGGGTCTCATGCAACAGGTTTTAATGGTGGTGGCGAACACATGGGATGGGAGGATTGTGGATGTAGGAGTGGAGGCAACTCTTCATTTAATGAACAAGCCTGGGTCAACGCTGAATGGATATGTGGCATGTCCTGAAGGGAATTACTGATCCCCAAGGGCTAGAAAGTATTGTCGATCATCATCATAGTAAAACAAGGGAACATTGTTTTCTATTGAAATAAATAAAACCAAAAAAATGAGGCAAAAGAAGATCTTAATATAAGTAAACCAAACTAAACATAATTTATACAATGTATACTCATTATTTAAGAAAGATTACATGCCAATACTCTATTTAAATTATTTCCTAATGATACGAAAATATTAAAGGGGAAAATTTGATTCCTTTCCTCATTAGTGAAGTAAAAATTACAACACATGCAATGTTATACCATCATAGGGACATAAATATCTCACATGCATTGGACCCAATTGAGAAATTGATTTGGGGGATGGTGAATGGTATTGTGTATCTAATAAAAATGTTTACTTCTTCAAATCAACACATATACATTATACTCCCATTGCACCATATCTGTGTATATATTGGTGAAATGATATAACCTTGTTTTTAACATGATTAGAAAACCTAAATCCTTTTTGATTAAGATGGATGAATCATGAAAGGTGACTTGGAAGAGTAATGCGATTCGGCTTCATAACCCCATCACGTCTTCTCTCTTATATAATTTCATTCATCACTATCCAATGTGTTTATGAATAATGTTGATTCAGCTCTCTTCGGAAGAGGTTCTTTATGATCAGAGATTTTTGTACACAATATCTAGGTTGCAATATCAAAAAATTCAATATATAGGTCAATTAATTTTGGGATCAACCAGTGGATGAATCACATGAATTATTCATTAGATTAATGTTATCATAAGGATGGAAAATTTTATTAATGGAATCTGGAAGTGTTATCATTATTAATGGTATTAATGAATCATAGTGTGGTCTCCAGTCCATCGGCTTGTTGGTTATGAATGTTCAATCCATTTTAAAAACTATTAGAAATTGGCCCCATTCCAATAGTCCTATAACAAATGTTTTGGAGAAACTGTTGTTATATGTAACATAACTTTACCATATACTAGCATTTTGGCCAATTCAATTTTAATGAAAACCATTATCTGACCATATAAAAATGGTTGTTGCGCCCAAATTTACCAAAGTTATAAGGTGTAACGGTCGCTTGTAGTACGGCTTGGGTTATCGAATCCACAGGGGCCAAATAAGTAACCTTGAGACACTATGATTAGATGCGGGATTGGCTATGAAGTTTCCAAATATGGTGTTGTTTGATTTGAAGAAATGGTGATTTGATTTAAAGAACAAAACAAAAAAAAATGACTTGAATTAAAACCACTAGTTATGATGAGCCGATCCTAGGTTGTCTTTAGTTATTGATTAGATGTATTTGTTTTTCTTTGAATTTTATGTTCATCAGTTCAAGTGTTATCCATTAAATGAAATAACTTCTCAATATCATTCTCCAATTTAATCCACACACATTTTCAAGTCAAATCACCAATTCAATTAGAGGATCACTTAAACGATCACTCCAAGTAATTGGATTGTACTAGCACTCAAAATGTGTTTTCATTAAAGTCTGTGAAGACAAAGAAGAAGATAAATCAAATAAAGGAAATCTTAAAATGACGAACAAATTAAAGAGTTTAAAAACATCAAATAACATTGAATCCACCCCATAAAACTCCCTAGGATCAAACCATAAGGGGTTATCCCTCCATTTATGGTTTTCAAAAAATGGAAGAGGGAAGTCGACTTAACAGAGCGGGATTGAAGAAAAAATATAAAACAATGAAACTATCACTCCACCATTGTGTGAAAAGTATCACAAGGTTTGGTGTGGAAAATATCACACCTAATTCAATGGTATCAACATGATAAAAAAAGACAAAAAAAATGAAGAACAGGAAAAATGGGAGGAATAAGACCATGAAGAATAGGAACATGAACATTTATTTAAAGACAAACATTAATGAAAAACTTACATAAGAAAAATGAATGCGTGAAAACAAAATTGAAGCGTAACATTACAATATAAAAGTAAAATCACCACCCCCACTTCCATCACCAAAATCTCATTAAATATGAATTTTAGGAGATTATGGTCAATCCAAAACAATTAAATTCCATCCTCATAAATTGGTATGGAAAAAATAATGGAGAGAAAAAAATATTTGGAACTTGGAAATCTTTAAGGTTGACCATAATTTTCGTCCAGATTCATCCCCTTTTTTTTCATCCGAATTTCGAAATGAATATGATAGAATCGTTGATTGTCATAGAAGTGAAATATCTTCGTCCATGTGTCCTCTGATATATCTCAAAATTTCAGGGCATTTGGCGCATCCGGATGAACAATATTTTCTAAATGGTTTGATTTTATATGACCCTTTAATGGGCCCCATCATTTTAATCTTCAAATTGGGACGCCTGGATCACCATGAATACTTCAGAATTTTCTCTCGGTGTATTTGAATGAAATTATATCTATAATTTTATATTTATTTTGTAAAAATTTGAGATTCCTTGGGCTTGGATTGTGGGCCCCACTTTTGTTTGATGGGCATCTGGCCCATTATGCTTTCTCCAGAAAACTTCCTTATTCTTGAGCAAAAATCTCCATCTTCCCTTGGGATTCATCCATTGGTCCTAAACAATAAAAATTTCAAAATAATGTGATAAATCATATCCCAAATTATCAAATTCAGAAAATGAATATAATTTTGATCACAAACAATTGAATGATTGGTGCCAAATTTTCATTTTAAACATGAATTGCATTTAAGTTGATAAATGAAGTTCTATTTATGTAATGCACTAAAAACAATGTTTTTGGACATCAGAACATTTAATATATTGATATTAAATTTGAATGTTAGCCACATTCAGTGACTTATCAAATGGTTTTTGAAGAACCCATGGAATAGGTCACAACTATACCAAAGTTTTTATACAATCCATTTGCATATATTCAATAAAATGACATTATACAAACAATGTTTCCAAACCCATTATTATATGTGATGTCTATACCAATGGTTTTTAGAAAACTATCGGTATAGATTATATTTAATGAACCTATACTAATGTTTATTTCAAAACATTTGGTAGATTCACAAAAATTCAAAATCAATATACCAGCGGTTTTGAAACCAATTTTATAGTATTATACAAATGGATTTCAAAATAATTGGTATATGTTTTTATTTTTATTGAGTTATTTTATAATTTAACATTGAATACAAAAAATAATATTTAATATACCTATAAATATTTATGACATGACATGAACACCATAATTTTTATTTAATTTTTTAAAACTGCAAGCTATTTTTTTAATTTACTATATCAATTGTTTTGTAAACTATATATATTTCCAAAATATAAAAATAGTTTTCAAAACCATTTATATTTGTCCATAACAATTAAGGACAGTGTAATGTCCTCCTAAACCATTTGTAAAACATATACCAATGGTATTAGGGCCTATAAGATTGGTTCCAATCCATTTTTATAGTCATTTAACTATAAATTATCCTATTATTTTCATGTTCATTTTCCTGTATTAAAATTTATTATAATAAGGTGGATAATTAGATTACATCTTCTAGTATCTCTAGAATGCCACTTGTTTTGTGGGAGGAAAACCCTACTTGTTTTATGTCACATATAATTTTCATATATTTTACATTCTTAAAATTCTATTGTTTTTTTAAATATTCCATGAATTATAAATGAATTTTGAACATAAAAATTCAACCTATTATATAATGTATCTTCTCTATAAAATTAATGTGTCCAAATGATATTGAGTTGGAGTGTGAATAAAAATAATGGAATTATCATCACTTAAATTCAATTCCCTCTTATGGTGGGGTTTGTAAACTTCCATATGTAGTAATTGCTTCACCTACTAATCCCATTGCATATTCCTTAAACTTTCATTCCATCCACATCACCAATTAGTAATAGGGAAATTCTATTTAATTTTTTCTTTCTCCTAGACCCATGGATTTTATTCTCATTAATATAAGATTTTTATTTCATCATTATGTACTTTTTTTGTTATCATTAATTTTTCACCCAATTGAGAAAAAACCAATATTTTATTCGTTGTACCCAATTAATATCAAGAGTCACATTAAATTTAGTTTTCACAAGGATTGGTGGTTTGGATTTATCAAAATTGTCATCATCTAAAAAAATATTAACTTCACCTCTTATGTATCCTTTCATTGACACACCACCAGCTCTTCCATTTACCATGTGAAGAACTGAATGAACCTCTTCTACTCCTTATTATATTAATCCCACCTAGATAACCTATAAAAACCGTCCATCATCTCACTTATTTCAATAAATTTAAATTTAGTTATATTATTTGTAACATTATAGATATAACTTATTCCTTTTTTATGATTTCCTATATTGCAAAACCATATCAATACAAATCATTTATCCCTTATTATCATAGAAAAATGGTTTTATATAGCATAAATAATTCCGTATGGATAACAATTCTGAGTTATAAGATCATTCTTTATATTTATTTATTTATTTTATCAAATATTAATATTAATTTATAAAATATGATTAATATTAACATAAAATCGGTGGATTCTAATGATAATAAAAAAGGTTATGAGGATGGGGTTTATAAAATTTTCAAAATATCAGGCATATATCCCTTCTAAAATAAATTTTTTATATATAATCTATTACTATTCCAGGATAAATATTCTAGAGGTGTAAGAAGAACACCAGATCTTTAATTTAATAGATAAATTTTATAAATGTGGGATCAGACAATGAGAAAAATTTAATCTATCTACCAACATGAACAAAATATTCATAAAATAGAAAATATGATATGATTAGAATTGTGGACCATGACAATGAAAATATTGAATATATGATTATATGTGTAATGATAGGGAATATGATATTGTGGAAAAGAAAATTTCATTTGAAGAATAACATCATCGTCCGAGAAAGTTTTTTAGAAGATAAAGTGCTGTGTAGAGACACAGAATTATATTAGTTTTACTAAATATACATCATTTTAAACCACACTGAAATAATATACTGTAAATTTTTAAAATTTACGTATTGAAAACATCATTATTAAATTTATTTCTCTACTAAATTGTATGATCCAAAAATATAATTATCTTCCCCAAAAAAACATATTTCACTAAAGGAATTATACATTCCATGGGTTTGATATATGAAAGAATACATTTCCATCTAAATGATTGTATACTAATTTCAAAATATGATAAATGACATAAAAAATTACAAATTAATGGTGAATCTTGATACACTATTGATGAATAATTTTCGTTGAATTTTTATGGTACATTATAATTAATACAAGGTTTATAAACCTATATAGAAGTGATGACATTACATTAAAATTGACAGGGTATGTAGATAAGATATATAAATATGGGAAAACCAATCACCCTATAGACTATCATCAATGAAATAAATTGATACCCTGTATCATAAATTTTGAAGTCAGTCAAGAAATGCTTATCATTTTCTATCTTCTGAAAGGGTGAATCATTTTGGTATTCCCAAAAGTACTCAAAATACATGGATCATTGTTTTGAAAAACTATAACATTCAACCATTAAAAATCATAAATAGAAAACAAAATATGTCGTATATACTAATATAATGAATAAACATGTGTATTGATGTTGATCATTTTTTGTATCCATTTGTTGAAACTTTTATATTTATTATGGAATTAGTGGTTATGTTGTATTATTCTTATATATGTGAATATTTGATTTTGGAAGCAACATAATAGTTTTCTACCATGAAGACACAAATTCTAATATTGGATGTCATTATTCTGTGGGATTTTGGAAGAATATGTAACACATTCTTCACCAGTAGGTGATATTTCTGTTGAGAGATTAAAATATATGAATACATCATTTGAGAATGTAAAAAAATAATGTAAATTATTTTCAGTATTACATCTGAAATTTTATAAGTGATATTTAATTCCATCAATTATCTGGCATCCTCAATGAGATATTTTCAATAATAATTTAAACTCAATTAAAATAATTATTAATCCACCAATATTTTTTTCCCAGTACAACAATGATTCTCATTATTAAATTTATTTAATTGAGAAAATATATTATTTTACAAAAAAATGGAAAATAATCATTATGATAGAATGTATTCCAAAATCATGATTGGATGAAATTCTACAAATTCTTTTATAAATATACTCATAATTTTACATATTTATTTTAGTTATTTTCCATATCATTTTTATCTGATGCTTATGTTGCTAATTTTCATAAATCTCATGAGTAAATAAATTCATCCATAATTTTTTATTAGTTATCCATTTGGTGATATATTATGTGAAAAATTATCGTATAAGAAAATTACCAATAATTTCTACAATAATGATGATGCCCTCATGAACTATTTGTTCACTTCAAAAAGGTATAAATTCTATATTTGATATTTTTATGTTTAGCTAAATTTTTTCAATATAAAATTAACTAAATTTATCTTTTTCAGTTTAAAATGATAATTCTCTAAAAAAATCATGTGATATACTCAAAATTGAAGAATCACATTCAATTTTTTTTTGTAATTTTGAAAAATGAGCCATATGTCATTTATGACATGTATGAATCAATTGGACCTTAATATGATGCATGGTGTTATCAATATGGCGATAAATATATGTTTTCAATTTTAAATTTTATATTTCAGTTAATATTATATGTCCATATCTGAGAAAAAAATTCATAGATTAACATAATAATTTATTAAAACTATCTATAAGTCTTTTTTGATGTTTAAGGAATGGTTGGATGTCAATCGAATGCATGCTATGATATATATTACTTAGTGTCTGTGATTTATTTTGGAAATTAAATTTTATATAAAATCATTTATCACTCACTATGAACCTGTGAAACAATCTCATATTTTTGTGATTCTTTAGGATAATGACCCTTAAGTCATTCTTGATGTTGTATGAATCAATAGAACAACAATATAAAACATAGTTGGAATTATTTGAATTGAAGGTCTACATACATGAAAACATATTCCATCATCTAATAATTCATAAATAAAAATATATAATCACAATAATTTTCATCGATTAATTTTTTTTGAAACTATGATGTTCCAATATTACCTCTTGTCTACCAAAATCAATCCATGAATCACAATTTGAAGGGGGTACATTTCAAGATAATAGAGAAAACACTTCATGGGTAACTGTATCCATATTTCATAATCATGAATTTCTTTTTCTTGATCACTATGAAAACCTAGTTAAATATCTAATAATGTTAAATGAACATTAAAAAAAGGATTATTTCAAAAATGAATTTTTTCAAGTGAAGATTAAAAAAATCCATAATTATATTATTCAATTGAATAAATAACAATTCCATGCCTAGAAACATGTTTCCATCATCACATAAATATCTTTTTATTATATTTTTTAGTATCATCAATGAACGTCATGTGACTAATTTTTTTCGGTGCTCTATGCATGATCAAACAACTCCAATGTGTCAGGGGATTTATACCCTTTGGATGTTATAACCCAAAATTATTTTTATCTTTTGGAATTAAATTTCTCATTTTTAAGGAAGAGGTGGATTCCATTTTTATATTATTTTCTCAATCATAAAATCATGATTATAAAATTTTAAAACACCGTAAAATTTCAAGTAGTACAATTTTTTGTCAAAGTATTATATTATCTTATAATCCCACAATAATAAATTTATTTTCATCTTGAAATGATCTGTATTTTAAAAATTCCCCCCATTATTAGGAACATAAATTTTTTTGATAAAGGGTCTTGTCAATAGGAATTTATTTCAATGAAACCATCTACTAATTCCCCTCGATTACACATAATAGAAACATGTCTTGAATCATGATTTTTCATTTATATATATATATTCAAAAAAACCAATGCATATTTTTCATTGTTTAATACAGAAATGTAGGAATTGTTGCATCATAGAGATGGATATATGGGAAATCTGAATCCTCGAAATATATTTTAATGAAATCTAACATATCTCCCCCAATGTGTTCCTTCTTCCAAAATTATCAAACAGTTGTTAATATTCTCATTGTTCCATTTATCCAATCTTTTAAGACCGGTAAAATTATTAAATATCATCATATTTTAAGACCAATCAAGGAATAATAACTTCAATACTTTTTTTATTTTAATTTTTTAACATCTATGATCAGAATTTTCTACACAAAATGAAACTCTAATGTTCAGTCATAAATTCTTTCTTGTATGAATGACAAAAAAAATGATTGATTAAATTAGATAATGTTTAAAATATTATTAATTAGGTTACTAATAATAGAATCATAATACAAGAAGACATTATAATAAGAATCTATAACTATGAATGAAATCATGTTCATGATCACCTTCTTTTATGATCCACAAGAACTGTTTTACAGTATTGCTTGGTGTAGAGAAAACAATTTTGATACATACATGAATTATTTTTTTAATCCAATCCTCCCCAAGATTATTGATGGGTATTGAGGTAAAAATACATAGATATTACCCTCTTCTAAACTATTTTCATTTAGAGTCAAAAATAAAATTAACCAATTTATATTAGTATATATTATCAAGGTTATATTTCCCATGATGAAATTCTACAATAGTTTAACTCAATTTCAATGTATGAAATATTAGAAGCTTCAAATAATATCATTTTGAAAAAACACATAGATTGTTTTACCCTTTAATTCAATAATAATTAAACTCTCTCCATGAAAATCCATCTTCTTTATAATTAAAAAGAATATAAAAATAATTTATGTCAATCGAGCATTTGGATATTTTAGTGTCATGTTATACAATATTATTAATATATATCTCTTTTTGGGGGACTCATGAAGGATCGTAGAAAAATAATTCATAAAACCATGTACTTTTATGATGGTATGTATCATTAAATCACAATACAATCCTTAGAAATGCATTTATATTTTTACTCATATCAAAAAATAAAAGAAAGAATCTGGAAAACTTGTTAATTATTCCAATGTAGATTTTTCCATCAGCTCAGGTGAGACTCCTTATAGAAATGAAGATAATTTCCAAACCATCAGTATTCAGGTATTTGATAAACCTAATGAATATATTTTTATCCCTATGAATTTTTATAAATCTATGAAATAGTTTCCCTCAAGCATCATGGAAACATTAGAGAAAAAATTCAGGGGTGGAATATTAGGAGGACTCTAACACATGGAAGGAAAGAGAATATAAAGGATGTATCTCATCAGATTCTAATTAATAATATGTATTTATTTAATCTAAATGTCTTCTTGATTTACCAAATTGACTCCCAACTATATATGTTCTTGTGGGATATGAACAATGGATACAAAACATCATCAGTCGGCTTGGGATAATTTGTGTATCCCTAATCATAGTGGTGGAATGTGAAATCAATACATTTCAATGTTCTATATTCCTATTTTAGAAATTCAAGGATGGAACCTGATTCAAAACACATGTTCAGTTTACACACAGATCATTGAATCCGAATATTACACCCACACGGGCTTTTTCGATGTAGCCCTTATCCCTCAACCTAGCTTTTTTTGGATATGCCTTTTGTGATGAGGAGTTCTTATATTAAAGAAAATGTTTTAGAGGATTATATATGGATCCAAATTCATGATATAGAGGTCCCCATGGCTTGTTTAAAAATATGGGATGATTGAAACATCCCTATTGGTTGCTAATTGGGAGGATGCAACAATTTTGTCATATTTTAATGATGATTTTAACAGGTACTGTTTTGATAAATTGGATGTATGGTTCAATGAAAGGTATTGTAGGATTATTTTTACTATTCTATGCACAAAAGATATAGACTAGGACAAATTATGTTTTATTAATAAATATTTTGGAGGATTTGTTGTGATTTATAAGTACATTTTCCCGCTCAAAATAAATATATTTGAAAATGATGATTTATGGAAATTCTTATGGAACATGACTGTCCCACCCAAGGGATGAATGTTCTTGTTGAATGATTTGATGGGAATATTCCATTTAATGTAGATCCTAGTGGTATGAAGTAATAAATATAATACATTTATATCGTTATTCATTAATGAAGAAGAAACTCTTATACATGAAATGAACTACCATCAAGTGTCTAAGAACATATGACATGCATAGAACATGAATACATATAGGATTATGGAAATAGTGAATGATTTTGTATCTATATTATCATAGGTTACTTCTTCCATCCCCATAGATATAGTATACTCCCTATATACCAAATCAATGATAATATTGGTAAAATTCCATGATAATATTTTATATAGGATTTCAAAACACAACTTCTTTTTGATCGATTATGTTTTATCTTGGAAGGATTTTTGGAAGAATAATGAGATTCGCCCTGACAACCCCTTCCCACATTCTCACTTCTGTAAATGTATACCCCACCATCCAATGTGTTTATGATTAATGTGGATGAATCAATCTTTGAATTGGTTCTATTAGACTGGTTTTTCTTGTATGTGATCATCTAGGATGCATTACCGCAACTTGATTGATTTTTCTCCATTAATTTTGTGATCCACCAATAGAGGAAGCCCAAACAGTATTCACTGGATTGATTTTCACTCTTATGATAGGATGAAAAAATTTCATCAAGTAATTTGAATGTATATTCATTATTAATGTTATTAATGCATCATAGTGTCGTCTCTATTCATTCACCTTATCACTTGTGAAGGTTGAATCCATTTACAACATTACTAGAAATTTGACATATACAAGTAGACCTATAGCGATTGTTTTTCTGAAATCATTGTTATAAGAACCCTAAAATGAACATATACTAATGGTTAGGAAAAACCATTGGTATGGAAGCCCTCATATGTCCCGATACCAGTGGTTTTAGAAAAATCCTAGGTATAGGTCATAGTTGCAAAAACGTTTTAATACAAACCATTATCATGTCTTCAATAAAATGACTTTATAATAATTGTTTTTCCAAAATCATTGGTATATGTGACGGCTATATCGAATGTCTTGATAACAAAATTGGTGTATCATACATTTAATGAACCTATACAAATGGTTTTTAAAAAATTGTCGGTAAAGTTCCAAAATCTCAAAATACATATATCATTGTTTTGGAAAACCATTGGTATAGGTATATACAATTGTTATTCAATATAATTGTTACAGGGTTTCAAATTTTAAATGAATTATTTTATCAAATAACATTGAATAAAAAAATACATGTAAATATAAATATACACGTTTTTCATGTTTTTCTTCCAAAAAACATAGTACCCTAGTGGTTAGGTGTTTGAAATATAAATCGCAGGTGAGAGGATCAAAACCTTCAAGGGGTTTTTGGAATTACCTATAAAAATAGTTTTGAAAAATGGTTGTATTGGTATTTAATATTAAATATACCAATGGTTTGTAATCAATTTGTATAGACCAACTATACCAAAATTATCCCAAAACCATTTGTATATATATTCAGCAACGATAGAAAGAACAAAAATCCCCAAATACAATTGTTTTCCAGATATCAATGGTTTTGTGGCCAATACCAATGGTTCCAAACCATTTGTATTGCATTTTTTAAAACATTTTATCCTCTGATTTTCATGTTCATTCAGCTTTATTAAAAGAGACGAAAATAGGGTGTCTCGTTAGATAACCACTATTGGTCACTCTAGAGAGCCTCTAGTTTGGTTGGAGGACATCCCTCCATGTTTGATACCACCAATAATTTTTTATATATGTTCATTTATTAAAATTCCATTCCTTTCAAATAATATTATTCCTAAATTAGAAATGAAATTTAAACATGCTAGTAAAATATAAGAAATAATGTCTTTTCATAATAAAATTAATGTGTGAAAATGATGTTGAGTTGTAGTAAGAACATCAATTATGGGATTATCATTACCAAAATTCGTTAAACTCATTGGTTGTGTCCTGTAAATTTTCACTTTATGTATTTGTATCCCCCTACAAACCCAATAGATGATTCCTACCACAATCCTCCTATCCTTTGACCTAATTAGTATGTGAGTCTTTAATTTTAGTCTGTTTCTTCTCATGGATCCACTGAATTCAATCTCATAACTATTGGATTATTATTTTAACATTTTGAACTTTTTATATGTCAAGATTATCAGATCATCCAATTGAGAAAAACAGACAATTTTACTCGTTATACACAATTAATTTAAGGAGTATTGTTAAATGAATTTTTCTCAAGGATAAGTGATTGGTCCCTATAAACATTTTCATCACTTAATAAATGATCAACTTTAGCTGACATGTATCCTATCAGTGAAACACCACAATTTCTTCCATGTACTATGTGAAGAAATGTATGAACATCAACTAATCTACATTTCCTTACTACATCCTAGAAAAGCTACATAATCCATACTTTATATAATTTTTTTAAATATATTATTTTTTAATTAGATTATTTGTGACATTGTCGATATCAAAAAATCTCATTTTCATTATTTCCAACACTACAATAAAATCTCAATACACATCATTTATCCCTTGTTATTTTAGAAAACTATTTTTTGTTGCATAAATAATTCCATAATAATACCCTTTCAGGATTATATGATCATACAATCTATGTATTAATTTATTTTATTAAATATTAATATTATTGAATGAAATAGGATTAATATGAATAAAATATGGTTGGATTATAATCACTTGTAAAAAGTGTTTGGAGATGTGGTTGATCAAATTTACAAAAGATCATGCATGTAACCCTTCTCAAAAATGTTTTTTTTGTGTTTACATGGTTATTATTCATGAAAAATAATCCTAAGGAAGCTGGATGAACAGTAGATCTATAAATAAATAGATCAATGTAATAAATGTGGGAGTAAACATTGGATCATGTTTAATAGAACTAGCTCTTGGGATTACAAATTATTTATGGATAATATGATATTATTAGAAGTGAAATTAATGTTAATGACTATATTGAAGATACAATTATTGGTTTGATGTTGGACAAAGTTGTATTGAGGAAAATAAAATTAAAATTGAAGACTAACATAATTATCATCCAAAAATCAATTGACGATGATTATTTTTGTAGAGACACCAATGAATAATGGATGAAGAAAATATATATTATTTTAAACCATACTGATGAAATATAGTGTAAAATATGGACTTGTGTGGATTGACAGCAGGTATACTGAATTTCATTCACTATTTAATGATATGATCCGTTAATATAATAAGCATACTCAAAAAACATATTTCAATAAATGAATTTTATATTCGATGGGTATGATCTATAAATGAATACATGCACGTCTAAATAATTTTATATTATTTTGAAAAAAAATGAATCACATAAAAAATTCCAAATGTATGGTGCATCTCGATACAAGAATGGTGAAACAATTCTTAGGAAAATATTATGGTACATTATCAAAATTCCAATGTTTAGGAACCAATATTTAAGTAATGATAATGAAAAAAAATTTCAATGTGAAGTAGAAAAAATATATTAATGTGGGGATATTTTCACCCATTAGAATCTCTATAGGGAAATGAAATTTATCCTGATGTACATAAATTTGGAAATGAGTCAAGAAACATTCATCTTATTCTATCTACAGATAGAGTGGGTCCTTTTGGTTTTCATAAAATTTCTCACATTATGTGGTTAGTTATGATGTAAAATAATATATTTCAACATTTTTTAAGAATGATGAAAAAATACAATATGTTTTATATACATATATAATGAATAATGTGTCTCGTTGTTTATTTTTATTAGATTCCATTGATTGAAATTTTGAAATAAATGTTGGAATTAATTTTTATTTAATATTATTATTATCGAAATTAAAATTTCATTTTGAAATATTTGTTGTATAGGATGAAAAATGATTTCACTTATTATAGAAATTTGTTAAGATGTATTATTAGTGGATCTCGAGGTAGTCCCTTTTTTGAAATAGGAACATAGTTAGTTAGGTTAAAAAAATCATCAATGACCGTTTTTTAGGACATCATTGAATTCTACCTTCAAGACTGAAATACTAATATTATATGACATCATTCAATAGTAGTTTGGATGATTGTATAACACCACCTCCACTAATAGGTGACATATTATTTGAAAATATAAAATAAATTCAGAATGTAATTTGAGAATGTAAAAAACTTATCGAAATAAATTTGGTTATTGCAATTCAATGTTTATGAATGATATTTAATTAAATTAACAAATTAGCATCCATAATAATGTATTTTCAATGATAATTATAATTTTATTTAAATATTTATTAATACATTTTAATTTATATTTTTTAGTACTAATAATATTTTAAATATAAAATTTATTTAAAAGTTGAATGTTTTTTTAACGTATGGTCAAAAAAATTGTGTCATAATCAATGAAGACATAATTAACAAGTTTCATTCTATGACATATTTAGTTAATTTTATCATTATATTACTTATATTTTGTAATCAATTTCCTTATAAATTTTATATAATAATTATGTAGTTAATTTTTATATATATCATGATGAAATAACTCCATTAACAATAAATTATTATTTAACAATTTTGTGCTATATTTATAGAAAAGAATGATATAAAAAAATTCAAAAATGTCTACAATAAGGATGTTGCCCTCATGAACTATTAATTCTCATTATAATGGTATATCACCTTTTATGACTTATTTATGTTCAGTAATGAGTTTTTTCAATTAATAATGGTCCTAAAGTATTTATTCAGTTTAAATTGATATTTCTATAAAACATTTCAGGCAACGTACTCAAAATTGGACAAAACATTCAATTTTTTGGTACTTTTTAAAAATTACCCATATGTTATTTCTGACATGTAGGAATTATAAATACCTTAACATGATCCAAATGACATAATGTTTCAAACAGGATAGATATTCACTTTGAATGGAGGTGCAGTGTGCTAGAAGAGCTCAAAGAAGTGATTGGTCGCAGTTTCTATAGTAGTGTCTAAGTATATCACAACTTCTAAGGCAGCTAAAGATGTAGTTTGGATATAAATAGTTATCCTGAAGATATATGTGATAACTAGAAGTAAATATCCCACCACATTGAATTGTGATAATACAATATTTGTCACTCTCGTGAAAGAGACATGGTCACATGAGCGAATAGAGAACATACTTAGAAAGTAAAATATGTTGAGGGATGTTTCATGTAGAGGTGAACTTGCAGTGACTAGTATTGTAACAACAAAAAATTTCAATATAATTTTTTTAATTAAATGGAATTATTTCAAGTTTTTGAAAATTGACCGTACTTGATTCTGAGGCTCGGTGTACCCAAAATGATCTATTGAAAAAGTGTTAGGATTTAAATAGTTCTCATGAGTAGTTTTCCTAAATAAGTGGAATAACTCATCAATGTGTCCTGGATCAGAATTTGGAGGGCCCTATTACGTTCAAAAAGGTTATTTACCTTAGTCACGACTTATGTTTAGTCGGCGCAAGCTTCCAAAAAGAAATCCCAAAATGGCATAATCGTAAATTAAATAATTAAATAATTTTTTAAATTTTCAAATGATTATCACTCCCTAATGGTGAAATGGATTAAAAATCCAAAAATAACGCTAATCTCAGGATGATATACATACCTTAGGTAGAATCTCACTTTGGTCAGTGTGGTCCAATATTGAATATTAATTTCTTTTCCATAAATAAAATAATTAAGTAACAATTACTTTATTATTGAATTCATTAACTAATAAATGGTATCTCAGAATTGAAATTTTAGTGTACCATTGAGATATCGAGGGTGTGTTTCGATTAGGGAATGTCTAACCTCCCCCAGCGTGGGTCAAGGGTTCTACTGATATTAAATTATGAAAAAAACCAGCCATCAATTAACAAAGGAAAGGGAAATGTGGATCGCCATATTTGAACCCCTAGTCTTGGAGAAGAATTGAGTGAGAGTATCATTTATATTGATCTTAAAGGATACTAAAGAATGGTATTTGAAGTTGCATATGTTGAATAATAATATAATTATACTCTTTTAATTTAAATAAGAACTTATGGATCCACAATTAGAATTTTCCATTTGTAAAATCTATAATGAATTAAATATTATTAATTTTAGATGAATGAAATTTACTTTGAAATATTGATTGGTCCTTACTATACTACACAAGTTATTCAAAGAGGAATTCTTATGAGAACATTCAACAATAGTCATGGAAGGGTAAATCAATTTTCAAAATGGTAGAATAATATATTAACATTATAAACCTCATATAAATCATGGGGTAATGAATTTCATAATCTTTTACTTATCACTATGATCAAACTTGTTTGTGATGAAATATAAATAAAATGTACATATAGTTTCACGATATTAAATCACATACAATAGGTAATGAATTGTTTGATTCTTCCATGAAGATTGATGGGTGGTTATGAAAGAGGATGACATCCACGAGACAATCTAAATGGGGAAAAGAAACAATTCCCATATGTCCTGAATTTATACAAAAAAATATTGTTTATTTGTTTCGTCCAAAAAATGTTGATAAATACGAGTATTATCACAGTGAAAATAACAACCATTAAAAAATGTATGTTTTTTCCTTGATTATTTTTTAACTGAAAAACCTATCATTATAGGAGCCCAAATTATATCATATTATATCAACATTTATAAGCACTAATATTATATAGCTGAAATATATCAGTTTTATGAGCAGTTTTGTATTTTATAGTTTATAAATAAAAATTTAAAATTAATTAAATTTATATTATGTTAATATATATTAAAATTGATTTAATTCATAAAAAATTATAAATATTTAAACTTATTAATGAATATACAATCGGAAATGGACGATTTAAAAAAATGAGTGAAATTGAATTATAAAAAATCAATAGGCTCAAAAAAATATTAAAACAATTGTTTTATTACATTAATTATATAAATTATTTCATATATATTAAAAATTATATATTTTAAAATAATGATGAATATGTAGTTAAAATTTTTAAACATTGTAAATATATAAAAAAATATTTTTAATGAATAATTACATTAATTGTGAACACGTACAATGAATTAATGGAAATATTAAATGATTATTTGAATAAAATAATTATATTGATTTCAAACTGTTCAAACAAAATATTACAAATTACAAAATTAAACTTAATGGGAATTTATAATATAAATTTTTAATTTGTTATAATATTAAAACATAGTATATAGTTATGTTAAATTTAGATTAATGATTTAATTAATTGTAAACAACTAAAAATTAAGAGAATCCTAAAATATGAATTTATATATTTTAATTATATAAATTTTAAAAAATTTAAGGTAATTAAACCATAATAAATGAAATTGAATATAAATTAATCATATAAATGAAAAACATTTTTATAAAATTAAAACTTATAAAATTGTTATGTATAATAAATATTACAAGTTGATTAAACTCCGAAAATATTAAAAACATTTAAATTTTAATAATTAATAACTAATATTAAATGAAATCATAAAAAAAGTATTAAAAAAAGATTTAAGTTTTAAAAAATTAAAAGTGAATCTGCAGTATTAATTATATCAATTATATACACATAATAACCAGGGTTCGAATCCTGACATGTCCCTTGGGGGATTTTCATCCCATGAGGTGACTCAGGAATGAAGTGACATGGTTATGATGCAATGATTCGGTGATGCTGGCATGACGTAGGCTGACAATACATAAAGGAAGATGCAGGAATGAGGCTAAACTGAGCCTTCATGCAACTTTTTTAAGACACATGGCCATGGGTCTACAGGGTATCTAATGGATCATTCTCTACCCAGTTAGAAAGACACTTTTTCATTCAAAAAAAGAATAAAAAATACAAATAATAATTGAATTAAAAAGAATATATTGATTATATATATAATGCACATGAGGATACAAATACAAAAAAACACACACACCTCACCCACCGGCCATTTCGCAGGCCATATCCCCCCCAGTTATGTGAAACCTATATTCAATATGCATATAGATCACCAATTTTATTGATATTTTCCCTAATAACATTATAACTTATGAGTTCACCACCATGCTCCATAGGCCCCTACATTATCGTGCACCACTATAAGAATTATCACAATAGGTTGGGCACCCCTTAAAACCAACAAAAGAAAGGCCCAAACCATGCCATTCACTTCCGTTATCTCACAGAACGTAATGGAGGATTTTCATAGAAGAAAGTTCGACCACCACCACGATCATCAACTGTGTGTTTTCTAATCCCAATCCATTGTCAAAAAATCATATAACCACATCAGATCTCTGAGCTACATAAACATGTCGACCTTGCATCCCAAGCTATCTCTTTACTCCTCCAATGATGAATTTTCCTCTGTGTGAGCCTGTCGACAGCAATAATGTGTCGTAGTTATCACTCTTGGGGACACCGTCATGGAATCCCGCTAACATTTGCAATGAAGAGTTTTTTCTATCATACATCAATAATACTGACAACCCACGCATTTTCCACTACCCATGAATCATGTCGCTAGAGACACATAGTGATCCATCCACAAACACCTCCATCCAACTGACATTAACTCTCGAAGGGTTGCACAATCGAGACTGCAATCCGAAACTGTTAGTGACCCCATTCATCATTAGTAGTCCTTAGGAAGCACATCCCCCTAATTTTCCATTGTTTAAATAACCACAAAAATGGTGTTAGGGATGGCGTAAAATGGTGTTAAATATTAGGGAAAAATGTTGCGGGTTGGAGATGGTCTTATTGGAATTAATAATATTGATTTAAAAAAATTTAAAAATATACAATCATATTAAATAATAATGAATAAATATTAATCATGTTATTTTCAAACATATTGAAAATATTGAATCTTATTAAATTAATATGTATAAATTTTAATAACTGATTCAATATAAAAATATTTAAAATTATTAAATATGTAAAATGTAAAAAATAATAAATAAATAATAATTAAAATGAATAAATTAAATGGAAAAAAATACCGAAATTTTTTAAAAATTTCAAAAAATTAATTACATGAATTTTAAACATATAATAATAAATAAAATTAAATAAATATATATTATTATTACCGCTAATTATTGATGTGTGCACTTTATTAACTGTACATAGAAAATATAATACATTATTAACCAATATAATTTTTAAAAATTGTTAATTTATTAATATTTAATTATATATATATATATATATAATCATCTATAAATTAATATCAAAATTGAATTTATTAGAAAAATTATTAAACGATTATATAATAAAAAAGAATAGTTTATTCAAAATACAAAAAATGAAGATATATTAAAAAAATGAATAATATTATATTAATAAAAAGTCATATATCTAAACACATACAAACCTATAGACATACATGTATGCATTCATACACAATATAAGTATACCCATATTGGAAAACACATACACATACACATAAACATAGGAATAGGCATTTAATAACACATGCATGTATGTACACATAAACATTCATGAAATTACATACCCATGCACACACATTCATACATATCTATACATACATACATATATATACACATACAATATAGAAAAATTCACATACACAAGCACATACACATGTACATACACATGAAAATGTATACGCACACACATACACCTGAATATTCACACACATACCATCAATACAATTATATACAACTGTTTCCAAGTATATAAACATCTATACAAATTACTATATACCAACATACAACATTAACAAACACAGATAGACATACACATGCACATACATATGTACATAAATGTGACTTCATACATACACATATACATACATTCACACACACACACACACATTCTTATATACGTACACATTCTAGTACACATACACATTTGTATATCCTAAAAATACAATTACATACATACCTATACGCATATAAAAACTCACTCATAAAAACCATAAACATACATAAACCCTCACAGACACAACAGAACATGAAAGTTGCATATCGAATCAACAAACATATAAATACACAATACAAACTCATACAAACCAAGGCATATACTTATATTATTAAATGTTATATAAAACAAATATAAATATTATATTTACATATATATAATTTTTGATATATAATTATTATATAAATAAATATAAGAATATATATATATATATATTAACTTATTCAATGTTTCATTTATCAAACCCAAACAAAAAGTGCTCACAAATATAGGAGTTTTATCAGTGAGTGAAATAATATTAGATAAATTGAACCCCTTTGACAGTTCATTATTTGAAGTATCATTGAATGTTTTATAACATACAGTAGTGTACGATGAATATAAAAAATATTGAATTTCGAATGGGTGATATTTTAAATTTAATGCATTGATGAAATTAATTGAGAATTATTAATAAACATTGTATTTATATTAAAATGAATAATAAAATGATATTTTAATATAACATATGACAATAAATTAATTTTTTAAATTACTACATGTATAATATACAATAATTTTTGCAGCTGGTAGTTCATGTTAGATAACTTATTATCTGAAATCGGTTGTCTAGTGGTATGTGTTGGGAGGGAAGGAGTTATCACAGCTTGCCCCTTTTTGTCTGATACTTCATAAGTCATTTCAATGTTGGACTTAGCATATTATAAATTTGGTGTAATTGTTCTTCATCCAAAATAGTGGTGAATGATATGTAGGGGCTGAAAGTGTCATTTCAAAACACCTCCATCTGAATGGGTTTCTTCTTGTGAGTGGATTCATTGGGGAGGAAAAAGTCATATCTATCATCCCCCATCTCGCCTTGTAGGAGTACTCAATGGGGAATCAAGGAAAATCATCTAATAATGGGATGTGGTGGGAGTAGGAATTGTTTAATGGGAATCATGGAAGATTTCTGTGAAAGAGCAGTGAAGGAGGGAAGTGACCACGGTAGGCATTGTCCATGGGGTGTGGTGGAAAATTGTCTGATAAAGTGTGGTGATATCATTAGGCATTGTTGATGGGGTACCACTACATGTTTCCTAAGAAAAGTAACGAGATAGGAAAATCCATATTCCCATTGTCTGACTAGGTAGGTGGTGAGGATGGTTCATCGTCACAGGTAATGATTGGGACTGTCCATATAATGGATATTAATGGTGAAGGTTCCTGGCACAGTGGATGCGTGGTTGGGAACACACCCATCATGGATTTTTTCTAGGTTCAATGATTATTCATGGATCAATACGATGATGAAAACCCGTATCCATCAAATAGAATCATAGATTTAGATAACGAATGAAAAGGCTCAAAACCATTGTATAGGATATTTCACATCATTTTTATATTTAATTTAATTAATTTCATAATAAAAATAATTCATGGACCTTCGGTATTTTCATTATTGATGATGTTTATTTTATAGAATGACCTTTCCATATTATGTTATTGTGATTTCAAGGATCCAAACTAGAATCCATCTTGAGGTGTTCTACATGGGATTCAATGGCCTCTGATTGACGCTACTCAATTTCCAAGTGCTAGTGCGGAGAAGCGAGTGACTAGTGTCCACCATTCATGATCTCTTGTTCATGAGTCTTAAAGAACATCTCTCATTTTTGAGAGGGGTGGAAAAAGGATTTGGGAGAGAAATTGTTTAGACCAATAATAAAATATTCACTGGGTTTTAGTTTACTACACTACATAATAAACATGAATGTCTATTTGTTTACATAGGGTATCAGTTACAATATTTAGTTGCGTACCATTAATTAAATACATTCAGAAACATATAAAAAACTCACACACTTAATAATAATACCGCTTCATTATTTTTGATGTCCCAACTTGCGCAAAATGGAATAAATAAAATTCTACAACAAAAAATAATAGCAGTGTTATTATTATTTTAATTTGTGCCATCAAGTTAAATAATAAATCATTATATTGAAAATAATTATTTTACTATTGGACTAGACTTTGTCCTATCGAACACTACTTCCATTTATTGAACACAGGAATAAATAAATATATAATTTATTCTCTAAAATAAATATTTTATTTACAAACTAGTAAAAAATATTTGTTAAATGTTCTATAAAATAAATAAATATATTTTACCCACAACCTGGTTAATAAATATTTACTAAATTTACACAATCATTTTAAATTTAATCAAATTATTCCAATGTTTTGATAATAATATTTTTTAATTAAATTAAAAATGAATTTAAACGACTCCATCATAAACACTTACTGTGTGATCCACTGGGATTATTTCTCTTGGGCATTAATTAGGCTTGCATAATGTATATGAGTATTGTCTAGAAACGGGTCAAGGAACCCATGTGAAGTAAAATAATGTCAAAAAAATGGAATACACATACGAACTTTCACCCTCTAATTTAATACCTTTTTCACAGTATCTCATCAAGATGGTAATAGGATTGTGTCATAAAATTTTAGGTTAGATACGTCGTAATTTGATAACCTAATATAAACTTATCATTACATATTAGACAGGTAATTTTGAATGATAGTTTTATTTCAGTCAAAGGGATGATATATCATCTTCCATAAATAGAGGGTTCAAATGTTTCAAACAACATATCCATTAATAGCATGCCACTTCTAATTCACCCAGTGTACCCTACAAACCCCAACTGTCTGCATGAAAAATTTTGTCAGTAAATCAAAGTCTACGAGCCATGACATGTATTAATGATAATCATAAAGTGTAAGAATCCTTACACACACTCATTGATTGAAATATCGGATGACACCAAAACATGAGGAATTTCAACTGGAGTGTCTATTTTCATAATCTCTTATCATGGAGATTACCAAGTGAAGACTTCATTAGAGGAAGTCTCATCTGCTTACACGTACACACTCTCGATGGTATTCATGCTATGTGTCCCATCATAGTACGTTATCCAAACATAGAAAAATAGTTTGGAATATTAATTTTCTAATTCAAGGTTCTCATCATAGTGGGGAAATTCCTTGACCTTATCAATAAAACAAAAACTCTAGGACATTATTACGTCATAGTCATGAATAAAAATTATCAATGTGTAATAAGATTTTTAATAGTTAAATACATTAAATATCCATCTAATAAATGTACAATTAGTTGGTTCTAAGACAAAAAATCATAAAAAAAACCACATGATCTTGATCCAATTTCCTATGACATTCAGTCTGATAAACCTTTCATAGATATCATGTTTATACTAAATTAAAGCATCATTCAAGGGGTCTGATATGTTGTATTCTGTGGAAATATTTTTCATGGCCCATCACATTGGGCTGACGTCGTGACTACCCCATTCCCTCCCTCTATTGGTCAGGGGATGGCGACTAGCACCGGAAAATCATTTTCTCCAAAATGGGAAGGCATTTCCTCAAAACCTATACACACACAAACATGGTATGCTTCAGACAAGTAAGACCCAATAGAAGAAGAAAGAAGAAGCCACAACTAAAATACACCACAAAGTGTAAAATTTAGTACTGAAGTAAAGGGGACATAATACAATCCCAACTAAAATGGAAATACAATAAAACAGAATAATACATCTCCTAAGGACGTCCGACACAGATCCTACATGAATAGCTAGTACATATCATCATTGTTGCTCTCCAAGACAATCGGGCACCTATGTACACCGTCAAGCCCTAGCCCCTCAAGACACATTCAATGATTCCCATCATCTATAAAAGACACAACAATGTGTTGGTGAATCCCATGCATGGATGTGTATAACAATGCCTAGTAGGGACCCCAAGACCCCCAAAGGTCTCTCAGAATTCAATTAATGGAAAAAACCACAATTAATGATATCATTCAAAAATCACAAATCCAAATACATCTCACACCAAGTTTTACATAAGTATAGATGTAAAAATATTTCATCATATTACTAGATCATCTTATTCTATCATGAGGCTCTATTATTGACCCACAACGGATTACTCAGTGTTGAGCCACACAAGATTTCTTAGTGCGGACCCCCACAGGATCGTTGGTGCTGATCCACACACTATCACTAAATGATAACCCATAAAGGATCGCTTTGTGTTGATCTACACAGGATCACACGGTGCTGATCCACAAATGATCACACTGTGCTAATCCTCACAGAATTTCATAGTGTTGGTCCACCTAGGATCTTCCGGTGCTGATGTACATAGGATCTCTATTCATTCTTCATTTCTCTTCCAGGAACTGGATTCCAACACAAAGAACTCATGATTTTGGGAGGATCTAGTCCTCATTCCATCAATCATATTTCAAACAATAGGAATCCCCACAAAGAATTAACCCAATGAACCTCCATGTCATAAGGGTTCTAATGCACTATATGGTCCATCAATAGAAAACTCATTGTGTGAGTTATAGGAATTTTAGTGCTGATGGTCCAGTTGGATTCGAGGTCGATCCAAACCAGTTTTCCTCCAACTCTCTCCAAAACAAAAGTGTACAATAAAAACTGGTCTGCCTTGTCCTAAGGAATATGGCTCCATGGAAGGTTCATTAAACGGATGTTCGGTTGAGTAGGTATACTCATTTATGTATTACTAGTTTGAAAGGGGTTCGGGTCTGGTCTGACCTGGTTCGGTTGTGCCTAGTGCGGTCTGCTAGGCTACAGGTTAGGACTGGCCCATCCGGTTGGGTATGGCCCACCAAGAAATGTAAACACTTGACCTGCTGTTCGGGCACGGTGGTCTGATCCCCTTTCCGAATGGACAAGTCATTCATATTTTTAATGTGGCTGTGTCGGATGGCACCACACTACCTTGATGGCCTGCTCAGACCGGTCACCCGTAGGACTCGTGGGGCCCGGTTTAACTCTTCCTTGTGGCTTGAAGTTTCGGTTTTCATCGGTGTAATGCTTCCACAGAACGCCACTCGTTTACAACTGTGTCGGTGATGGTTGGTCTCCAATTCTGTTTACCGCAGCTCGGAGCCATGACCCTCCTTCATAGAGCCCAAACATGGCACGAAACCATTATCATTGGGGCCAGAATCATCCTACCTCCCATGTCCTCCAGGGAGCCTTTGAGCATCCTCTCATCTTCATTGTCGTTAGGCGATGACTATCAACTTCTCCAGACGGCAGTTCCTCCACATTGGAAAAGCTTCTACGGGACTCCGGTGAAGCTCTAGAGGTCTGTTTCCTCTACCGACTATGCCTACGGTCCCCCCCCCCGGGATTCTTCCATCACTACATGGATCACAGTTTTGCATTTTGACATTGTTGCTTAGTCACCCATGAAGAAAAACGACCAAACCAAGAATGGGGATGGGAATGGGCCATATTTGTTTGACCCGCTCCCACCACGTCATCACTATAACACGAGGAGGATTATTTAATCAGAAAAAAATAAAAAAAATAAACCACTAATTATCCTACCATGTTAAAGAATGAAATTCAGATCAACTCATTGGTGGTTGATCCATGTTTTTAAAAATATTAATGAATGTGGGAAAAGGAAGGAATTATCCACATAACCCCATACCTTGTGCACGTTAGATGTTGCTGCAGACAAGGAAGGAGTGTCGACATCCGAGGGTGTTGGAGACAAAGGAGAATGTTCAGGTCCTTTTTCAATCATTGTTGAATCTGACAAAAGTCATTAAAGCCTCATTCTAGGTTGGTGGAATATACCACTACACTTCATTAGAGGTTCTTCTCTTTAGTATCAAAAACCCATGCCTGAGTTTCATTTAAATAAGAAAAATATAGGATGAATGCACTACACAATTATAGAGTTTCATTAACGAATTAAAATAATAAACCTACTAATTCTCCCAACAGTTCAGTTACACAACCACGTGTATGTGGCCATTTAATGGAATAACAACCCAACGATCTCGCAACCACCTCTAAATAGTTACAATAAGAAATAAAATAACACAGTGAGATGTTTTATAAATTTCTTGTAATGTCAAAAAATTAACATTTTCGTCTGACGATCTCCTATCAAAGTTTTGCTTCTCTTAAGATAATCTTGGTACTGAATATTCAATAGTGCCCTAGGATTTTTAATCCGTGCACCATCTCAAATGATAGAAATCGTTGCTTTCTAGATTACTGAATGTACCTAAAAAAATCATCATAAATTATTAACAAGAACCCTTGACCCACACTGGGGGAGGTTAGACATTCCCTAATCGAAACACACCCTCGATATCTCAATGGTACACTAAAATTTCAATTCTGAGATACCATTTATTAGTTAATGAATTCAACAATAAAGTAATTGTTACTTAATTATTTTATTTATGGAAAAGAAATTAATATTCAATATTGTACCACACTGACCAAAGTGAGATTCTACCTAAGGTATGTATATCATCCTGATATTAGCATTATTTTTGGAATTTTAATCCATTTCACCATTAGGGAGTGATAATCATTTGAAAATTTAAAAAATTATTTAATTATTTAATTTACGATTATGCCATTTTGGGATTTCTTTTTGGAAGCTTGCGCCGACTAAACATACGTCGTGACTAAGGTAAATAACCTTTTTGAACGTAATAGGGCCCTCCAAATTTTGATCTAGGACACATTGATGAGTTATTCCACTTATTTAGGAAGACTACTCATGAGAACTATTTAAAGCCTAACACTTTTTCAATAGATCATTTTGGGTACACCGAGCCTCAGAATCAAGTACGGTCAATTTTCAAAAACTTGAAATAATTCCATTTAATTAAAAAAATTATATTGAAATTTTTTGTTGTTACAATACTAGTCACTGCAAGTTTACCTCTACATGAAACATCCCTCAATATATTTTACATTCTAAGTATGTTCTCTATTCGCTCATGTGACCTTGTCTCTTTCACGAGACTGACAAATATTGTATTATCACAATTCAATGTGGTGGGATATTTACTTCTAGTTATCACATATATCTTCAGGATAACTATTTATATCCAAACTACATCTTTAGCTGCCTTAGAAGTTGTGATATACTTAGAAACTGCTATAGAAACTGCGACCAATCACTTCTTTGAGCTCTTCTAGCACACTGCACCTCCATTCAAAGTGAATATCTATCCCGTTTGAAACATTATGTCATTTGGATCAGATTAAGGTATTTATAATTCCTACATGTCAGAAATGACATATGGGTAATTTTTAAAAAGTACCAAAAAATTGAATGTTTTGTCCAATTTTGAGTACGTTGCCTGAAATGTTTTATAGAAATATCAATTTAAACTGAAGAAATACTTTAGGACCATTATTAATTGAAAAAACTCATTACAGAACATAAATAAGTCATATAAAGGTGATATACCATTATAATGAGAATTAATAGTTCATGAGGGCAACATCCTTATTGTAGACATTTTTGAATTTTTTTATATCATTCATTTCTATAAATATAGCACAAAATTGTTAAATAAAAAAATATTGTTAATGGAGTTATTTCATCATGATATATATAAATATTAACTACATAATTATTATATACAATTTATAAGGAAATTGATTACAAAATATAAGTAATATAATGATAAAATTAACTAAATATGTCATAGAATGAAACTTGTTAATTATGTCTTCATTGATTATGACACAATTTTTTTGACCATACGTTAAAAAAACAGTAAACTTTTAAATAAATTTTATATTGAAAATATTATTATTACTAAAAAATATAAATTAAAATGTATTAATAAATAATTAAATAAAATTATAATTATCATTGAAAATACATTATTATGGATGCTAATTTGTTAATTGAATTAAATATCATTCATAAACATTGAATTGCTATAACCAAATTTATTTCGATAAGTTTTTTACATTCTCAAATTACATTCTGAATTTATTTTATATTTTCAAATAATATGTATCCTATTAGTGGAGGTGGTGTTATACAATCATCCAAACTACTATTGAATGATGTCATATAATATTAGTATTTCAGTCTTGAAGGTAGAATTCAATGATGTCCTAAAAAACTGTCATTGATGATTTTTTTAACCTAACTAACTATGTTCCTATTTCAAAAAAAGGACTACCTCGAGATCCACTAATAATACATCTTAACAAATTTCTATAATAAGAGAAATCATTTTTCATCCTATACAACAAATATTCAAAATGAAATTTTAATTTCGATAATAATAATATTACATAAAAATTAATTCCAACATTTATTTCAAAATTTAAATCAATGGAATCTAATAAAAATAAACAACGAGACACATTATTCATTATATATGTAGATAAAACATATTGTATTTTTTCATCATTCTTAAAAAATGTTGAAATATATTATTTTACAACATAACTAACAACATAATGTGAGAAATTTTATGAAAACCAAAAGGTCCCACTCTATCTGTAGATAGAATAAGATGAATGTTTCTTGACTCATTTCCAAATTTATGTATATCAGGATAAATTTCATTTCCCTATAGAGATTCTAATGGGTGAAAATATCCCCATATTAATATATTTTTTCTACTTCACATTGAAATTTTCTTTCATTATCATTACTTAAATATTGGTTCCTAAACATTGGAATTTTGATAATGTACCATAATATTTTCCTAAGAATTGTTTCACCATTCTTGTATCGAGATGCACCATACATTTGGAATTTTTTATGTGATTCATTTTTTTTCAAAATAATATAAAATTATTTAGACGTGCATGTATTCATTTATAGATCATACCCATCGAATATAAAATTCATTTATTGAAATATGTTTTTTGAGTATGCTTATTATATTATCGGATCATATCATTAAATAGTGAATGAAATTCAGTAAACCTGCTGTCAATCCACACAATTCCATATTTTACACTATATTTCATCAGTATGGTTTAAAATAATATATATATTCTTCATCCAGTAATCATTGGTGTCTCTACAAAAATAATCATCGTCAATTGATTTTTGGATGATAATTATGTTAGTCTTCAATTTTAATTTTATTTTCCTCAATACGACTTTGTCCATCATCAAACCAATAATTGTATCTTCAATATAGTCATTAACATTAATTTCACTTCTAATAATATCATATTATCCATAAATAATTTGTAATCCCAAGAGCTAGCTCTATTAAACATGATCCAATGTTTACTCCCACATTTATTACATTGATCTATTTATTTATAGATCTACTGTTCATCCAGCTTCCTTAGGATTATTTTTCATGAATAATAACCCTGTAAACACAAAAAAACATTTTTGAGAAGGGTTACATGCATGATCTTTTTTAAATTTGATCAACCACATCTCCAAAAACATTTTACAAGTGATTATAATCCAACCATATTTTATTCATATTAATCCTATTTCATTCAATAATATTAATATTTAATAAAATAAATTAATACATAAATTGTATGATCATATAATCCTGAAAGGGTATTATTATGGAATTATTTATGCAACAAAAAATTGTTTTCTAAAATAACAAGGGATAAATGATGTGTATTGAGATTGTATTGTAGTGTTGGAAATAATGAAAATGGGATTTTTTGATATCGACAATGTCACAAATAATATAATTAAAAAATAATATATTTAAAAAAATTATATAAAGTATGGATTATGTAGCTTTTCTAGGATGTAGTAAGGAAATGTAGATTAGTTGATGTTCATACATTTCTTCACATAGTACATGGAAGAAATTTTGGTGTTTCACTGATAGGATACATGTAAGCTAAAGTTGATCATTTATTAAGTGATGAAAATGTGTATAGGGACCAATCACTTATCCTTGAGAAAAATTCATTTAACAATACTCCTTAAATTAATTGTGTATAACGAGTAAAATTGTCTGTTTTTCTCAATTGGATGATCTGATAATCTTGACATATAAAAAGTTCAAAATGTTAAAATAATAATCCAATAGTTATGAGATTGAATTCAGTGGATCCATGAGAAGAAACAGACTAAAATTAAAGACTCACATACTAATTAGGTCAAAGGATAGGAGGATTGTGGTAGGAATCATCTATTGGGTTTGTAGGGGGATACAAATACTTAAAGTGAAAATTTACAGGACACATCCAATGAGTTTAACGAATTTTGGTAATGATAATCCCATAATTGATGTTCTTACTACAACTCAACATCATTTGCACACATTAATTTTATTATGAAAAGACATTATTTCTTATATTTTACTAGCATGATCAAATTTCATTTCTAATTTAGGAATAATATTATTTGAAAACAATGGAATTTTAATAAATGAACATATATAAAAAATTATTGGTGGTATCGAACATGGAGGGATGTCCTCCATCAAAACTAGAGGCTCTCTAGAGTGACCAATAGTGGTTATCTAACGAGACACCCTATTTTCGTCTCTTTTAATAAAGCATAATGAACATGAAAATCAGAGGATAAAATGATTTAAAAAATGCAATACAAATGGTTTGGAACCATTGGTATTGGCCCCAAAACCATTGATATCTGGAAAACAATGGTATTTGGGGTTTTTTGTTCTTTCTATCGTTGCTGAATATATATACAAATGGTTTTGGGATAATTTTGGTATAGTTGGTCTATACAAATTGATTACAAACCATTGGTATATTTAATATTAAATACCAATACAACCATTTTTCAAAACTATTTTTATAGGTAATTCCAAAAACCCCTTGAAGGTTTTGATCCTCTCACCTGCGATTTATATTTCAAACACCTAACCACTAGGGTACTATGTTTTTTGGAAGAAAAACATGAAAAACGTGTATATTTATATTTACATGTATTTTTTTATTCAATGTTATTTGATAAAATAATTCATTTAAAATTTGAAACCCTGTAACAATTATATTGAATAACAATTGTATATACCTATACCAATGGTTTTCCAAAACAATGATATATGTATTTTGAGATTTTGGAACTTTACCGACAATTTTTTAAAAACCATTTGTATAGGTTCATTAAATGTATGATACACCAATTTTGTTATCAAGTCATTTGATATATCCGTCACATATACCAATGATTTTGGAAAAACAATTATTATAAAGTCGTTTTATTGAAGACATGATAATGGTTTGTATTAAAACGTTTTTGCAACTATGACCTATACCTAGGGTTTTTCTAAAACCACTGGTATCGGGTCATATGAGGGCTTCCATACCATTGGTTTTTCCTAAACATTAGTATATGTTCATTTTAGGGTTCTTATAACAATGATTTCAAAAAAACAATCGCTATAGGTCTACTTGTATATGTCAAATTTCTAGTAATGTTTTAAATGGATTCAACCTTCACAACTGATAAGGTGAATGAATAGAGACGACACTATGATGCATTAATAACATTAATAATGAATATACAATCAAATTACATGATGAAATTTTTTCATCCTATCATAAGAGTGAAAATCAATCCAGTGAATACTGTTTGGGCTTCCTCTATTGGTGGATCACAAAATTAATGGAGAAAAATCAATCAAGTTGCGGTAATGCATCCTAGCTGATCACATACAAGAAACACCAGTCTAATAGAACCAATTCAAAGATTGATTCATCCACATTAATCATAAACACATTGGATGGTGGGGTATACATTTACAGAAGTGAGAATGTGGGAAGGGGTTGTCAGGGCGAATCTCATTATTCTTCCAAAAATCCTTCCAAGATAAAACCTAATCGATCAAAAAGAAGTTGTGTTTTGAAATCCTTTATAAAATATTATCATGGAATTTTACCAATATTATCATTGATTTGGTATATAGGGAGTATACTATATCTATGGGGATGGAAGAAGTAACCTATGATAATATAGATACAAAATCATTCACTATTTCCATAATCCTGTATGTATTCATGTTCTATGCATGTCATATGTTCTTAAACACTTGATGGTAGTTCATTTCATGTATAAGAGTTTCTTCTTCATTAATGAATAAGGATATAAATGTATTATATTTATTACTTCATACCACTAGGAACTACATTAAATGGAATATTCCCATGAAATCATTCAACAAGAACATTCATCCCTTGGGTGGGACAGTCATGTTCCATAGGAATTTCCATAAATCATCATTTTAAAATATATTTATTTTGAGCGGGAAAATGTACTTATAAATCACAACAAATCCTCCCAAATATTTATTAATAAAACATACTTTGTCCTAGTCTATATCTTTTGTGCATAGAATAGTAAAAATAATCCTACAATCCCTTTCATTGAACCAGACATCCAATTTATCTAAACAGTACCTGTTAACAGCATCATTAAAATATGAGAAAATTGTTGCATCCTCCCATCTAGCAACCAATAGGGATGTTTCCATCATCCCATATTTTTAAACAAGCCATGGGGCCCTCTATATCATGAATTTGGATCCATATATAATCCTCTAAAACATTTTCTTTAATATAAGAACTCCTCATCACAAAAGGCATATCCAAAAAAAGCTAGGTTGAGGGATAAGGGCTACATCGAAAAAGCCCGTGTGGGTGTAATATTCGGATTCAATGATCTGTGTGTAAACTGAACATGTGTTTTGAATCAGGTTCCATCCTTGAATTTCTAAAATAGGAATATAGAACATTGATATGTATTGATTTCACATTCCACCACTATGATTAGGGATACACAAATTATCCCAAGCCAACTGATGATATTTTGTATCCATTGTTCATATCCCAGATGAACATATATAGTTGGGAGTCAATTTGGTAAATCAAAAAGACATTTAGATTAAATAAATACATATTATTAATTAGAATCTGATGAGATACATCCTTTATATTCTCTTTCCTTCCATGTGTTAGAGTCCTCCTAATATTCCACCCCTGAATTTTTTCTCTAACGTTTCCATGATGCTTGAGGGAAACTATTTCATAGTTTTATAAAAATTCATAGGGATAAAAATATATTTATTAGGTTTATCAAATACCTTAATACTGATGGTTTGGAAATTATCTTCATTTCTATAAGGAGTCTCACCCGAGCTGATGGAAAAATCTACATTGGAATAATTAACTAGTTTTCCGGATTCTATCTTTTATTTTTTGATATGAGTAAAAATATAAATGCATTTCTAAGGATTTTATTGTGATTTAATGATACATACCATCATAAAAGTACATGGTTTTATGAATTATTTTTCTACGATCCTTCATGAGTCCCCCAAAAAGAGATATATATTAATAATATTTTATAACATGACACTAAAATATCCAAATGCTCGTTTGACATAAATTAATTTTATATTCTTTTTAATTATAAAGAAGATGGATTTTCATGGAGAGAGTTTAATTATTATTGAATTAAAGGGTAAAACAATCTATGTGTTTTTTCAAAATGATATTATTTGAAGATTCTAATATTTCATACATTGAAATTGAGTTAAAATATTGTAGAATTTCATCATGGGAAATATAACCTTGATAATATATACTAATATAAATTGGTTAATTTTATTTCTCACTCTAAATGAAAATAGATTAGAAGAGGGTTATATCTATTTATTTTTACCTCAATACCCATCAATCATCTTGGGGAGGATTGGATTAAAAAAATAATTCATGTATGTATCAAAATTGTTTTCTCTACAAAAAGCAATACTATAAAACAGTTCTTGTGGATCATAAAAGAAGGTGATCATGAACATGATTTCATTCATAGTTATAGATTCTTATTATAATGTCTTATTGTATTATGATTCTATTATTAGTAACCTAATTAATAATATTTGAAACATTATCTAATTTAATCAATCATTTTTTTTGTCATTCATACAAGAAAGAATTTAGGACTGAACATTAGAGTTTCATTTTGTGTAGAAAATTCTGATCATAGATGTTAAAAAATTAAAATAAAAAAAGTATTGAAGTTATTATTCCTTGATTGGTCTTAAAATATGATGATATTTAATAATTTTACCGGTCTTAAAAGATGGGATAAATGGAACAATGAGAATATTAACAACTGTTTGATAATTTTGGAAGAAGGAACACATTGGGGGAGATATGTTAGATTTCATTAAAATATATTTCGAGGATTCAAATTTCCCATATATCTATCTCTATGATGCAACAATTCCTACATTTCTGTATTAAACAATGAAAAATATGCATTGGTTTTTTTGAATATATATATAAATGAAAAATCATGATTCAAGACATGTTTCTATTATGTGTAATCGAGGGGAATTAGTAGATGGTTTCATTGAAATAAATTCCTATTGACAATACCCTTTATCAAAAAAATTTATGTTCCTAACAATGGGGGGAATTTTTAAAATACAGATCATTTCAAGATGAAAATAAATTTATTATTGTGGGATTATATGATAATATACTACTTTGACAAAAAATTATACTACTTGAAATTTTACGGTGTTTTGAAATTTTATAATCATGATTTTATGATTGAAAAAATAATATAAAAATGGAATCCACCTCTTCCTTAAAAATGAGAAATTTAATTCCAAAACATAAAATTAATTTTGGGTTATAACATCCAAAGGGTACAAATCCCCTGACACATTGGAGTTGTTTGATCATGCATAGAGCACCGAAAAAAAATTAGTCACATGACATTCATTGATGATACTAAAAAATATAATAAAAAGATATTTATGTGATGATGAAAACATGTTTCTAGGCATGGAATTGGTATTTATTCAATTGAATAATATAATTATGGATTTTTTTAATCTTCACTTGAAAAAATTAATTTTTGAAATAATCCTTTTTTTAATGTTCATTTAACATTATTAGATATTTAACTAGGTTTTCACAGTGATCAAGAAAAAGAAATTCATGATTATGATATATGGATATAGTTACCCATGATGTGTTTTCTCTATTATCTTGAAATGTACCCCCTTCAAATTGTGATTCATGGATTGATTTTGGTAGACAAGAGGTTATATTGGAACATCATAGTTTCAAAAAAAATTAATCGATGAAAATTATTGTGATTATATATTTTTATTTATGAATTATTAGATGATGGAATATGTTTTCATGTATGTAGACCTTCGATTCAAATAATTCCAACTATGTTTTATATTGTTGTTCTGTTGATTCATACAACATCAAGAATGACTTAAGGGTCATTATCCTAAAGAATCACAAAAATATGAGATTGTTTCACAGGTTCATAGTGAGTGATAAATGATTTTATATAAAATTTAATTTCCAAAATAAATCACAGACACTAAGTAATATATATCATATCATGCATTTGATTGACATCCAACCATTCCTTAAACATCAAAAAAGACTTATAGATAGTTTTCATAAATTATTATGTTAATCTATGAATTTTTTTCTCAGATATGGACATATAATATTAACTAAAATATAAAATTTAAAATTGAAAACATATATTTATCGCCATATTGATAACACCATGCATCATATTAAGGTCCAGTTGATTCATACATGTCATAAATGACATATGGCTCATTTTTCAAAATTACAAAAAAAAAATTGAATGTGATTCTTCAATTTTGAGTATATCACATGATTTTTTTAGAGAAATATCATTTTAAACTGAAAAAGATAAATTTAGTTAATTTTATATTGAAAAAATGTAGCTAAACATAAAAATATCAAATATAGAATTTATACCTTTTTGAAGTGACCAAATATTTCATGAGGGCATCATCATTATTGTAGAAATTATTGGTAATTTTCTTATACGATCATTTTTCACATAATATATCACCAAATGGATAACTAATAAAAAATTATGGATGAATTTATTTACTCATGAGATTTATGAAAATTAGCAACATAAGCATCAGATAAAAATGATATGGAAAATAACTAAAATAAATATGTAAAATTATGAGTATATTTATAAAAGAATTTGTATAATTTCATCCAATCATGATTTTGAAATACATTCTATCATAATGATTATTTTCCATTTTTTTGTAAAATAATATATTTTCTCAATTAAATAAATTTAATAATGAGAATCATTGTTGTACTGGGAAAAAAATAAAGGTGGATTAATAATTATTTTAATTGAGTTTAAATTATTATTGAAAATATCTCATCGAGGATGCCAGATAATTGATGGAATTAAATATCACTTATAAAATTTCAGATGTAATACTGAAAATAATTTACATTATTTTTTTACATTCTCAAATGATGTATTCATATATTTTAATCTCTCAAAAGAAATATCACCTACTAGTGATGAATGTGTTACATATTCTTCCAAAATCCCACAGAATAATGACATCCAATATTAGAATTTGTGTCTTCATGGTAGAAAACTATTATGTTGATTCCAAAATCAAATATTCACATATATAAGAATAATACAACATAACCACTAATTCCATAATAAATATAAAAGTTTCAACAAATGGATACAAAAAAATATCAATATCAATACACATTTTTAGTCATTATATTAGTATATACGACATATTTTGTTTTCTATTTATGATTTTTAATGGTTGAATGTTATAGTTTTTCAAAACAATGATCCATGTATTTTGAGTACTTTTGGGAATACCAAAATGATTCACTCTTTCAGAAGATAGAAAATGATAATCATTTCTTGACTGACTTCAAAATTTATGATACAGGGTATCAATTTATTTCATTGATGATAGTCTATAGGGTGATTGGTTTTCCCATATTTATATATCTTATCTACATACCCTGTCAATTTTAATGTAATGTCATCACTTCTATATAGGTTTATAAACCTTGTATTAATTATAATGTACCATAAAAATTCAACGAAAATTATTCATCAATAGTGTATCAAGATTCACCATTAATTTGTAATTTTTTATGTGATTTATCATATTTTGAAATTAGTATACAATCATTTAGATGGAAATGTATTCTTTCATATATCAAACCCATGGAATGTATAATTCCTTTAGTGAAATATGTTTTTTTGGGGAAGATAATTATATTTTTGGATCATACAATTTAGTAGAGAAATAAATTTAATAATGATGTTTTCAATCCGTAAATTTTAAAAATTTACAGTATATTATTTCAGTGTGGTTTAAAATGATGTATATTTAGTAAAACTAATATAATTCTGTGTCTCTACACAGCACTTTATCTTCTAAAAAAATTTCTCGGACGATGATGTTATTCTTCAAATGAAATTTTCTTTTCCACAATATCATATTCCCTATCATTACACATATAATCATATATTCAATATTTTCATTGTCAGGGTCCACAATTCTAATCATATCATATTTTCTATTTTATGAATATTTTGTTCATGTTGGTAGATAGATTAAATTTTTCTCATTGTCTGATCCCACATTTATAAAATTTATCTATTAAATTAAAGATCTGGTGTTCTTCTTACTCCTCTAGAATATTTAGCCTGGAATAGTAATAGATTATATATAAAAAATTTATTTTAGAAGGGATATATGCCTGATATTATGAAAATTT
The DNA here is from genome assembly GCA_963277665.1 of Viscum album. Lineage (NCBI taxonomy): Eukaryota > Viridiplantae > Streptophyta > Magnoliopsida > Santalales > Viscaceae > Viscum > Viscum album. The sequence goes on from OY728152.1 coordinate 697,356,352, forward strand.
TATAAACCCCATCCTCATAACCTTATTTATTATCATTAGAATCCACCGATTTTATGTTAATATTAATCATATTTTATAAATTAATATTAATATTTGATAAAATAAATAAATAAATATAAAGAATGATCTTATAACTCAGAATTGTTATCCATAAGGAATTATTTATGCTATATAAAACCATTTTTCTATGATAATAAGGGATAAATGATTTGTATTGATATGGTTTTGCAATATAGGAAATCATAAAAAAGGAATAACTTATATCTATAATGTTACAAATAATATAACTAAATTTAAATTTATTGAAATAAGTGAGATGATGGACGGTTTTTATAGGTTATCTAGGTGGGATTAATATAATAAGGAGTAGAAGAGGTTCATTCAGTTCTTCACATGGTAAATGGAAGAGCTGGTGGTGTGTCAATGAAAGGATACATAAGAGATGAAGTTAATATTTTTTTAGATGATGAAAATTTTGATAAATCCAAGCCACCTATCCTTGTGAAAACTAAATTTAATGTGACTCTTGATATTAATTGGGTACAACGAATAAAATATTGGTTTTTTCTCAATTGGGTGAAAAAATAATGATAACAAAAAAAGTACATAATGATGAAATAAAAATCTTATATTTATGAGAATAAAATCCATGGGTCTAGGAGAAAGAAAAAATTAAATAGAATTTCCCTATTACTAATTGGTGATGTGGATGGAATGAAAGTTAAAGGAATATGCAATGGGATTAGTAGTTGAAGCAATTACTACATATGGAATTTTACAAACCCCACCATAAGAGGGAATTGAATTTAAGTGATGATAATTCCATTATTTTTATTCACACTCCAACTCAATATCATTTGGACACATTAATTTTATAGAGAAGATACATTATATAATAGGTTGAATTTTTATGTTCAGAATTCATTTATAATTCATGGAATATTTAAAAAAACAATAGAATTTTAAGAATGCAAAATATATGAAAATTATATGTGACATAAAACAAGTAGGGTTTTCCTCCCACAAAACAAGTGGCATTCTAGAGATACTAGAAGATGTAATCTAATTATACACCTTATTATAATAAATTTTAATAGAGGAAAATGAACATGAAAATAATAGGATAATTTATAGTTAAATGACTATAAAAATGGATTGGAACCAATCTTATAGTCCCTAATACCATTGGTATAAAATTTCAATAATGTAATAAATTTTATGAAATAAATGGTTTCTCAAATTCAAGTATATAATAAATTGTTTGAACTTAATGGTTCTACAATTTAAAATGTTTTTTTGACTATTCATTTTTTTCGAAATTATTTCTAAGATCCAATGATGTTGAACTATATTGGGTGAAATCAGTTTTGACTTAATCCAGTTCATCAACTATGATTGAAATCAGTGAAAAATTTATTTAGTATATATTGAAAATTATAAAATTACATAAACATGATGGTATTATATTAAAATCCTCCATTTTTCCCATTTTACCATGTTTTGTTAGAAAACCATTTACAAATACCTCTGTTACAAAAATCAAGAAATGAATAATTTGATAAAGATGTAAATTTGTTATCAATGATATAAAATCATAATTTGAATATATTAAATCATATTTGCATCAATAAAATTGTATTGTGGTAAAATATTTGTTCAATTAAATAATTGATATGCATAGGATAAGATGGATATAGAATGATGAAGTGGAAAAAATAAATAAAATGTATAAAGATAGAAATATAAAATTCAAAGAATGTAATAAATTGTTTGAAATAAATTCATTCTAAAAGAAAACATAATGGTTGTATAATTTCAAAAATTAAATAAATTATGTGAAGATAATGGTTTCATAATTTTAATTGAATTGTTCACTATTCAATTTTTCATTTGAAATGATTACTATGATCCTTTAAAGATAAAGCATCATCGGGGAAATCAATTTTTGACTTCTTAATTACATCAACACTGAAATAAACTATGAAAATAAAACTGAATGTTTTATATGCAATTAAACTCCATTAGAATTATAAACTGTAATGCATTTGTATACTGAAATAACCTGATTCGGATAAACTCTAAATTGGAGAACTTAACACTTCATTTTAAAGGGTGTATGTTCGCTAAAATATGTGGAGAACATATGATGTGTCATTATACAATAGGGGATTTATAAAAGACCAATATTCTTTATCATAATTAATGGTACGTAAAATTATATAAAAAAATGAATATCTAAAAAATGAGATATCAAAGAATGATTACGTGTATAGTAATTGATTAATGTACCATTATACAAATTAAAAGACGTTTTTAAATGGTTTTACATGTATGTTTCAATGTACATTGGAAATCGTGTAGTCTTCTGATGATACATTGGAAATCCAGTGGTCCTTCAATTATTCCTTGGAGAATAGATTTGATATATGATGTCTTTCCATGATTTATGATGAATTTCAAGGATATATGCGGTATTAAAATGAATCGTTTTTGTTGGATGTGTTTTAGAAGTACCTTCGTACGGTATCAGAAATATTTATCCATTGTACCTTGGAAATCCCTTGGTCTTCCTAAAATATCTTGGAAATACAATTATTGTTTGAAGATTAATTTGAGAATATATTTGATAGAATATTCCTTGTGAAGATACTCCCCACATAATGGATGATTAGAATTAATGTCCTCCCAATGTAATCACCCTCAGAAAACACTGAGGTCATCCCCATGCCATTACCAGCATTACTAGAGGTCCTCCCCATTCCTACAATAGTCAACGTAGAGGCCCTACCCATGTCCCACCTCTCAAAAAAGAGTTCCTCATCATGCTTCTAGAAACTACTAAGGAGAAATTATCCATATTCCAAATCCTAAACTTTGAGGTCCTCTCTATATACATTTTGATAAGTGTTTTGTTCCTCCTAATTGATAAACTCTCCAATTTAGATGTACTCCACATTCCATTATTACTTGATATCATGGGGGTCCATCCTATGTACCCATAAACTAATGTAGATTTCCTCCCTATTTTTTCAATAACTAGAGTTGAGGTCCTCCCCACTCATATTGTTATGAAAATAGTGGACTATCCACCTTTAAAATATATATATATGATTTCTCTCCCAATAACCCATGTAATCAATTTGTTGGTCAAACCTATTATACTACCCACTATTATAAATCTTCTCCCAACATCGAAGAATTACCCTTCCCAGATGAACAATCTCATGGAAAAAGGATGAACATCCATCAATGAAGGAAAAATAATTATAATCACCAATTCAATGTCAATTCAAATCACCTCTCATATCTATAGGGAATGTGATTCAACAAAAGAACATTCACCCCAGTCGTAAGCATTAGAATCTGGAAAAGGATCCCAATAAGTTAATTTTTACATTCTAGATGGTGAGATTCATAGGATCCGCATATCACTCTATAGGTACATGTGGGTGGATTAAGTTTAGGGTCACATCCAGGGTGTCACAGTTCAACCATCTACATCATCATCATTTTCTCTATCTATATCTACCCATGATCATAAAGAATCTTTTTGAAATAGGATAGATGAAAAAAATATAGTAGACCTACTGATGAGTGCCACTACCCTTGCACATGAGGCAATGGTGAACACCCAATCATTTTACGACAAGATGATATAGTTGGTAGAACACATGAGAGACAACCCAACATGTAAAAAATAGCAGAATCACATTGAATATCCTCCACTATCCAAAAAACTACCAAATCGATCAACAAAAGTTCCACCTCTATTTTATCTTCAAGCAATGAAGGAAGTTTGGTCGGATGATAAGCAGGGTCCTGATTCTAAGAAAGAAAACTTGTAGGAGACTCTAGATATCAATAATTTTTTTTTCATGTATAGAATAATTTAAACCTTAAAATTAGAAATTATAGAGTCCATTACCCAAGGCAAGGATGCATGTTTGTAACAGAACATATGAAAGTTACTTCATTGCCACTCTAACAGTCAGTTGGTGTATATATGAAGTTGAGAGCACTTCAACACCGTTGATCAGTTGTTCTGAATATCTGAGTTAGCATCACTTTCAGTGGAATTTCACCTTCCATCACCCAAACACCACCAAACCTCCTATAGAGATGTATCTAGAGTTATAATGCTCAACAGAATCGTGGAATTTGTGTCTTCTGTAATGCCCCAACCTAGCTACCCAGAGTCGGTGCATTATTACATAACATTGGCCTGATCACAATAGATCAAGTCTCAAAAGACCAATTAGTTTAGTAGCCTTGGAAACACTAGATACATTAATAAATGTTACATTACAACATAAATTGAAAAAATACAATAAGATAGTATTCATAGTCCACAATCATATCCCCTTCAGACTATCCCAGCTGGTCAGTCCTAAAATATTTATTCACATCCGGGAAAAAATAAAACATAGAAATGGGTGAGCTCAGATGCTCAATAAGGATATAAATATAGCGGAAACATTCAAAAATAATCATAAACATCTAAGACAATGTATAACTAAAACAAAATCCATTTAAACTTGAACTTCGCCATAATATGGAAAAATTAAAATGAAGTAATTCCATTTACTTATTCGAATGGATATTCTTCTAGCGGAATAATCACATGCAATATCAATAACCACTTTCATAATGATGGAATTCATAATGCCATACTATCGTAACCATGTAGACAAGGCCTCGTGCCAAGACTACAAATAAGATTTTGTCAAGGCCTCGTGCCAAGACACTAGTTTGTCTCATAAGACCTACTGATGCATCAAGGAGCTATAGCGGGCTCCACCCGTCACTTATTATATCCAATTTATTCCTCATATGAACATGTTTAAACATATCATAATCCATAACATAATCGTACCACAAAAAACATGCATAATGGAAACATAAAATTTCCACCTTTCAATCACAATATATCAATAAAAAACATTGATTAAATAAAAACATTATAAAAAACACTTTCAATACCAAAATAAAAGAAAATTAAAACATGGTATTTATTTTTCATTTAAAAAAATTATGGCTTGTAGAGGAAGACGAAACTCAAATTATGGTCATGGCGGCAGAGATGTTGTTGTCGCCGCATACGTACGACAAAAAAAACATTCCCTTTTTTGATTTAGTGAAACAATTCTTATAAAAAGGATTACTTTTGAATAAACGTAAAAGTCAAAGGGGTTTATACACCGTAACAATGAATGTTGTGTATAAAACAAAATATGCCTCAATAAAAGGAGATTGAGACGAAGTCCCTTACCTCATGTCCGACGTGACTCAATCAGTATTTAGCCACCTAAATAATAAAATAGAGTTAATTTATACTTTCTTAAGAACCTTTTTCAAGATCATTATTCATTTTATATCACTTATTACCATGTTATGAACATTATGTAATTATTTAAGTTAATAATGGTCGTTTTTTCAATCTTTGGTACTAGAGTCAAAAATAAAATTATTATAATTACAAGTTGTTCAAGTGGTAAAATATCCATTATATCCAGAATTATATTCATGATTTATATATCATATATATAATATATATACAATATATAAATGCATTTATAATATTACAAAACATTTAGAGGTAAGAAATGAAATGCAATGTTCATGGAGACGGTAAGCCATACATACGCATGAACACTACTTTCATTTCTATTTCGTATTTAATTGAATGAAATCATAATTATATAAAGGTATATTATAATACCAGTATAATACCTTATATAATATCATTTAATCCATCCTTTATATATCCCACATATGGAATTAACGATTCAAATCACTTTGAGGGGGCGTTAGTCCGTACTTCCTAAAAGGAAATTATCACGTTTACCCATAATGGGAATCATAAAGGTATCCCATAAATGAAAACTAAAAAAGGATAAGGAAAACATATATATCATATATATAATATATTAATATATTGAAATCTTAATGGCCACCTTGATAGGTGTTAAAAGTAGATTGAACAATCATCGTTTCGTGAGGCAGTAATTTTCCACCCACATAATAAGTGTGTTCATTAACCATTAGACAAATGTGTGAGTCATTGTAAATCAAATAATTCTCATAAAAACATCCTAATGTATTGAATATACTGGTTTATTTACAACATAACGGAATATAAATAGTTTAATGGGTTGGAGAAGCAAAATAAAACAAAAGAACATAAGAGAAGATGTTACCTTAAAATCGGGTAACTCTTTTTGATTTCGGCCAATGGCTTCCTTCGAAAGACCTCTTCCCAATGTGAGGAATCTAGGAGTAAGATAGAGAAGTTGATAGTTTATTTTGGCAGAGTTTGACAGATCCAAATGACACTGATGGTGTGAATAAGGTGGTAGAGGTGGGGGCCTTTTATAAGGGGTGAGGGGGGGCACTCTTGGAATGTCATGAAATGATACATTATTATGAAGTGATTTTCGTATTTCAAAGGTCCCATAATTATATATTTCTAGGATATGGTGATAAGGGTTCGAAATATACTCATCAAATAGGCTTTGGACAAGTGTATGTCGTATATTTTACCTTATCGTTTCATTTTATTTAAATCGTTCATTAATGAGGTAATCACTGCATCATCATGGTGTAATAAATAAATTTATTAATATAAAGCTTAAAAATTATAAAAAAATTATCACGATGTAGGGAATATTTTTATCTTTCCAATAGATATTTAAAGTCAAATATATTGCTTCTATAACCCCTTATAAAATTGTTTAGGTAAAACAATACATGTTTGCGACATTTTTTATTTTTACTTTAAATAAAAGGTATTAATGTCATTTTCTCACACAAGTGGCTCCATGGGATCCCAAAAATCATCCCATGGTTTTTCGTGGTCGGCCATGACTCATTCAATAAGAGTTGGACATGTTTAAATATATTTTTATATTCTTATAATATCATTTTACCTTAAATTACCATATTTACCTCTAATCGCGGTTAATAAAACTCAAATGTTACAATTCACCAAAAATTATATTCTTCCCATTGAACCAAATTTTACTTACTAATGACAACCATGTATGTCAGATTTTTGAAATTCAATTTGTAGAAGCGGTAATGTTTCATTTAAAAAAGAAATCAGTTTTTTAACTACCACTTAGTGGATTAACTATTAATCAAAATTGAATTTTTTCAGAACAAAACCCAAAATTCACCCTAAGATATTATTGATATTCTGAATTCAAAAATGATGTATATTTTAAAAAATTCCAAAAATATTAGTTGAATTAATTAATTTTATTATTAATTAACATTGTCAAAACAAATAGCGTGTTTTTATGAAACAATATCAATCAAAAGATTGGCAATTGTTTGTGTCCGATTTCAAAGTAAAATTAATTATAATTACCACCATTAGATAAAATGATAAAATTATATTCTAATTATACTTTAAAACCACTCAATATTATAATTTATCACTATAAATTATTTTTGTTAAAAATATTGTTTTTATGTATTGTTCACTATTCATCGAAAATTGGATGTTCTCGGAAAAATACCAAAAAATCAACATTGGCTAATTGAGATATTCTGAATCCAAAAATGAAGTCCATTATGAATCATAAAATTTATATAATTCATAAAGTAGGTATTACTATTCACAATGGCTACTTTGATTGGTCGTGGTGTGTTAGAACTCAGGGTTGCGTACAATGCAAGCTATTGCATTATTGAAAAAGAGGCGTACCATGGATGCTTGGGGTGTTACATTCTCCCCTCCTTCAAATAATTTAATCCTAAAAATTTCTAGAAAAATACCAAATGAAATGACTCGGGTGATTCATCATCATAAGTTCCTCGGGTTCCCATGTTGCCTCGTCCATCTTATGGTTTCGCCATGGAACATTTACCAGACGAGTCATCCAGTTTCTCAGCACATGTTCTCTTGTATCAAGAATCCTGATGGGTTCTTCACGGTAAGACAGATCGGGTTCTAGTTTTGTTTCCTCATAGGTGAGTACATGCGTTGGGTTAGGCATGTATTTTATCAATATTGATATGTGGAACACATCGTGAACTTTGAAGAGACTTGGTAGAATTTCCAAACGGTAAGCTACAGCCCAAATTTGCTCTAGAATTTCAAATGGTTCGATGTACCTGGGACTCAATTTACCCTTATTACCGAAACGTATAACTCCCTTCCAATGAGATACCTTCATGAAAACATGATCTCCCACCCAAAATTCAAAATACTTCCTTCAGTTATCGGCATAGCTCTTCTGCTTACATTTAGCTGTATTAATGTGGTTTTGGATTACCTTCAACTTTTCCATCGTTTCCTCCACCAGTTCTGGGCCTACTAGTTTTCTTTCACCAACATCGTCCCAACAGGTTGGTGTGCGACATCTCTATCCATATAATGCTTCATATGATGCCATATGAATACTTGAATGGAACCTGTTATTATATGAATATTCTACCAGAGGTAAATAATGATCCCACATACCCTGAAAGTCAAGTGAGCATGATCTCAACATTTCTTCTAAGGTTTGAATAGTCCGTTCTAATTGTCCATCTGTTTGAGGGTGGTAGGAACTGCTCAAACAAAGTTCAGTATCTAGTGTTTTCTAAAGAATTTTCCAGAATCTTGATGTGAAATGGGGATGAAGATCAGAAACAATCGATAGGGGCACTTCATGAAGTCTCACAACATCATTAATATATATCCTTGCTATCTGTTCAAGTGGTATATCTTCTCTTATAGAAATAAAATGTCGTGACTTCATGAGACGATCAACAATGACCCATATTGCATCATTCCTTCTAGGAGTATTTGGTAGTCCCATGAAAAATTACTTCATAATATTATCCCATTTCCACTCAGGTATGGGTAGAGGTTTCATAACTCCTCCAGGAAGATGCCTCCCAGCTTTCACCTGTTGACAAACAACACATCATGACAAAAAATTAGCAATCTCCCTCTTCATGTTGTCCCAATAAAAATGTTCCTTCAAATTTCTAGACATCATAGTGCTACCAGGGTATATAGAGAAATTAGAACTATGATCATCATCCAATAATTCCCTTTTTAGGCCAGCTATATCGGGAACACAAAGTCTCTTCAAAAATTTCAAAATTCCACCTTCATACACAAAGTCACTCAATCTCCCATCTTTCACAACATTAATATTATTTTGAAACTATTCATTATCGGTTTGAGAATTCTTAATCCTTTCTATTAAGGATGGTTTGGAAACCATTTGAAAATGAATCGATGTTTCACCTTCCATAGATATTCCCATGTCCATCTTTATTGGATCCATGAAAATAGGATCCCTTTGAATTATCATATTGTTCAAAACTACATGATCATTACTGCTCAAAGCACCATCCACCTAATTTTTCTTCCCTGGGTGGTAGTGTATCATGAAATCATGATCCTTTAGTAATTCAACCCATCACCTTTGCCTCATGTTGATTTATTTTTGTGAGAAAAAATACTTCAAACTCTTGTGATAAGTATAAATCTCCCATTTTCCATCATAGAGGTCGTGTCTCCATATCGTAAAACCAAATACCACACATGCTAACTTGAGATCATGTGTAGGATAGTTTTTCTCCTGAATATTCATTTATAGTGATGCATAACAAATAACTCTATCATTCTGCATGATGACACAACGAAGTCATTTCTTTGATGAATCACTATAAATAACGAACCCATCATTCCCCGATGGTAGATTCAATATAGAATCATTGACTAATCTTCTCTTTAGTTATTTGAAACATTCTTCACACTCTTTTTTCCAAACAAATTTAAACCCATTATGTGTCAGCTTCGTTAATGGGTTAGCCAATCAGGAAAAATTCTAGACAATACGTCGATAATAACTTCCTAAACCAATAAAATAGCGTACCTCAGTTATACTTGTCAGTGCTGGCCATTACTGGATTTCTCTTTCCTTAGAAGGATCAATAGAGATTCCATCCATAGAGACAATATGGGCATGAAAATAAATTTCCTAAAGCCAAAATTCACACGTGAAAAACATCCCATAAAATTCTTGTCTTCTAAGAGTCTTTAGAATCATTCTCAAGTGATTTCCTGATCTTCATAACATTTGGATTATACCAATATATCATCAATAAATACAACAATGAAGTAATCAAGATATTCCTTAAAAACTCTATTCATTAGATCCATGAAGACAGAGGGTGCATTAGTCAGCCGAATAGGCATTACTGTAAACTCGTAATGCTCATACCTAGTTCGAAATGATGTCTTCAGAAAGTCTTACTTCTTTACACACAACTGATGATATCCAGATCGAAGGTCAATCTTTGAGAAGTATTGATCTCCATGAAGTTGGTCAAATAAATCATCAATGCGAGGTAGGAGATACTTGTTCATTATTGTTATAGCATTGATCTCCCTGTAGTCAATACATAACCTCATAGATCTATGTTTCTTTTTAACAAAAAGAACAGGGGCTCCCCATGGAGAAACACTATGGTGAATAAATATTTTATTACACAATTCCTCTAGTGTTTTCTTTAGTTCAACTAATTCCAAAATGGCCATTCTATATGGGGTCTTCGATATGGGCCATGAACCAGGGATTAGGTCAATAGGAATCTCAACTTATCATTCTGGAGGATGCCCAGGTAAATCTTCTGGAATCACATCAACATATTCTATCACAACAGGTACATACACTTTTTGAAAATTCCCTTCCTCACCGATGGTTATTTCATTCTCTTCCTTCCCATTAAGTGAATTTAGTTGAGCTACTGGGGTGGATCTAGATAAGAATTATGTGGTGACGATTCTTATCTAATGATAATGTGTTCCTTAACGTCATCATCAAAAATCGTAACCTACATATTCTTACAATAAAACTTCACACAATGGACTGAAAGCCAATCCATACCAAGGATTATATCAAATTCAATCATGGGTAGGATGATGTGATCATCAAATAAAGAAAATTTATGTGCTCTAATGGGAACTGATTCACGAAACTTTGTTGCAATGATATTTACCTTATGTGTTTTGACTAACAACTCCCATGTTATATAAAATTGGAAATATATAATTTTCGTAGAAAACAGGGAAGATATGAAACAATGCGATGATCCAGAATCAGATAATGCCTTTTCTAAACATGTGGAAACCACTAAATTACCTTCCACCACATCTTTTGGAGCATCTACCTCAACAGTAGTGATAGCATAAGATTTTCCTTAATCCCTTGACCTTTTATAAGGTATTTTCCCCTGGCGATTTTGAAATTCATTTGAATAATGTCCAATCTCCCTGAAATTGTAGCATTGAACATCAATAGCTTCTTTTATCCCCTTGCAATCATGAGCATGGTGGCCTTTTTAAACACACTTGTAACAGAATCCCAATCCTTTCAAGCAAGTACTGGGGTGTTTTTTCCCACATTTACTAAAATATGTATAATCAAATTCTCCCTTCTTCCCCTTATTTCCATTTATAGAGTGATCAACATATCTCTTCTTCTCTTTGTTTTCTTTAAAGTCGTATGACTTAGAGAATTCCTTTTCCATATTAATAGCACATGAGAAAATGTATTCGTATAACGAGAAGGATTGTGAGACCAATGCTCGACGTAGAAACAGTTTTAACCTATTAAGGATTGTGAGGTATAATCTGGATCAAACATCGCTGACCTTGTAATGTTTGCCTCATACTCTGTGACATTCTCATCCTCCTTTTTTCTCAGACTCAGAAATTGGCTTTCCATATCGGCTCGATGGTCATGAGGAACATATTTTTCTAAGAAAAGATCTTTGAACTCCCTCCATTCCATATTTTATTCTTCATCATCTTCCTTTTTGTTTTGAATCAATGACCAACATTGATCAACATCTCCTGTGAGGCGGTAAACTTCCATGATAACCATTTCCCTTTCACTACTCCCCAAGGCATAGAATATTTTCTCTAAGGAATTTATCCATTGCTCAGCTAATAAGGGATTTTTACTCCCATTGAATGTTGCTGGTTGCTGCCTCATGAAGCGAACTAACATTGATCCTCAACGTAGAGGATCATGGTGCTCCATACAGGTAAGATAATTATTCATAACCTGAGTGAGTTGTCCCATAATGTTGATTAGCTAACCAGCACTAGTTGCATCACCAGCTCAACTATAATTATCTTGAACAGGAGGGAAATCCCTACATGGAGTGCGTGCATTGATTCGGTTTCCATTCATTTCACTAGGCACCATTTCTAAACAGTGGCATAAACTAGATTAGTTTATGAATAAAAATACAAAATTCCATAATTGTAAAACATTTAACATAAATTAAATAGTTTATGGATATAATCAATAATCATAAAAATGTTTTCTTTGATAAATTATATACTCATAAACCCTTTATAATATTTTGTAATGAAAATTATTATTATCCTAAGCATATCCACCGAGTGTGTCATATCCAAGAGTTCAACAAGGCCCGTTGTCGTGCACCAGTTCTTGTTCGAGTCTATCTCAAAGTGGTGTTTTCAGGTTTTACCCCTAGGTACATCTGTGCTAGATCCGCTTATACCTGCTCATTTCCAGACATGTATGTATTGATCAGAAAATACAAAAAATCTGTACTTTATAAAAATTATATGATAATTTTCTATACTAATCCTCAATGTATATCATAGGGTTATGTGCTCTAATCAGAGTATATATAAATCTAGCTTCCCAGGTCAGTACTAAACTGCCTCTGATACCAAATATAATGCCACAACGCCAGTTACCCAGAGTCAGTGCATTATTACGTAACATTGGCATGATCAAAAAAGATCAACTCTCTAAATACTGATTAGTTTAGTAGCCTTGGAAACACTAGATACATTCATAAAAGTTACATTAAATCATAAAGTGAAAAACTACAATATCATAGTCTCCATAGTCCACACTCATATCCCATTCAGACTATCCAAGTTGGTCAGTCATAAAATATTTCTTCACATCCTGGAAATAATAAAACATAGAAAGGGGTGAGATCAGATGCTCAGTAAGGATAAAAATATTGCAGAATATTTCATAAATAAACATAAACATTTAAGGCAATGTATAACTAAAAAAGCCTTTTAAACGTGAACATCAACATAATATGAAAAAAGTAAAATGAAATAATTCCATTTACTTATTCACATGGATATTCTACTAGACGAATAATCACATTCAATATCAATAACCACTTTCATAAAGATGGAAGGCATAATTTCAGACTATCATAACCACGTAGACAAGGCCTCGTGCCAAGACTACAGATAAGATTTTGTCAAGGCCTCGATCCAAGACACTAGTTTGTTTAATGAGACCTACCAATTCATCGAAGAGTTATAGAGGGATCCACCCGTCACTTATTAAGTCCAATTCATTCCTCATATGAACAGGTTAAAACATATGAGAAACCATAACCTAATCGTACCACATAAAACATGCATAAAGGAAATATAGAATTTCCACCTTTCAATCACAAGATATCAATACCACACATTTATTTAATAAAACCATTATAAAACCACTTTCAATACCAAAATAAAAGAAAATTAAAACATGGTATTTATTTTTAATTTTAAAAAAATTATGGCTTGTAGAGGAAGCTGAAACTCAAATAATGGTCATGATGGCGAAGAAGTCATTGTCACCGCATACAAACGACAAAAAACATTTCAATTTGTTGTTTAGTAAGACGCTTTGTATAAAAAATATTCCTCTCGAATAAATGTAAATGTCAATGTGGTTTATACACCGTATAAAAGAAAGTTGTGTATAAAACAAAATATGCCTCAATGAAAGGAGATTGAGACAAAGTCCCTTACCTCATGACTGACTTGACTCGATCGTTCTTTAACCACTAGAATTAAAAAATAGAGTTAATTTATACTTTCTTAAGAACCCTTTTCAAGTTCATTATTCCTTTTATATCACTTATTACTATTTTATGAACATTATGTAATTATTTAAGTTAATAACGGTTGTTTTGTCGATCTTTGGTACTTGAGTCAAAAATAAACTTCTTATAATTACAAGATGTTCATGTAGTAAAATATACATTATATCCTGAATTATATTCATCATTTATATATCATATATGTCATATATATCATATATATCCAATATATACATTCATTTATAATATTACATAACATTTATAGGTAATACAAGAAATGCACCGTTCAGGGAGACGGTAAGTTGTACGTAGGCATGAACGCTACTATCATTTCTATTTTATATTTAATGGAATGAAATCATAATTATATAAAGTAATATTATAATTCCAGTATAATATCATATATAATATCATTTACTCCATCCTTTGTATATCCCACATATGGCATTAACGATTCAAATCATTTTGAAGGGGCGGTAGTCCGCACATCCTAAAATGAGATTATCACGTTTACCCATAATGGAAATCATAAAGGTATGCCATAAATGAAAAATAAAATACCATAACAAAAACATAAAAATAATATATATCATATATAAATATATTTAAATCTTAATTTCCACCATGAGAGGTGTTAAATGAAGATTGAACAATCATCGTTTCCAGAGGCAGTAATTCATCACCCACAGAAACAGTATGTTCTTTAACAATTAGATGAAGGTGTGTGTAAGTGTAAATAAAATAATTCTCATTAAACATCCTTGTATATTGAATATACTGTTGTTGTTACAAAATAATCTAATAATGATATTTTATGGGGTTGGAGAGGAAAAATAAAACAAAAGAACATTAGAGAGAAGACATTATATTAAAATTGGGTAACTCTTTTTGATTTGAGCCAAAGGCTTCCTTTGGAAGACTTCTGCCCAATGTGAGGCTTCTAGGAGTAATATAGAGAAGTTTATGGAGTATTTAGACAGAGTTTGGCTGAGATAAATGGCTTTGTTGGTGTGAATTAGGTGGTAGAGGTGGAAGCTTTTATTACAGGAGGGGAGGGGCAGTCTTGGAATGTCATGGAAAGTTACATTATTATGAAGTGATTTTAGGATTTCAAGGGTCCCAAAATTATATATTTCTAGGATAAGGTGATAAGGGTTTTAAATATACTCATCCAATAGGATTTAGACAAGTTAATGTTTTAGATGTTACCTTATCTTTTCATTTTATTTAAATCGTTCATTAACGAGGTAATCGCTGCATCATCTTGGTGTGATAAATAAATTTATATATTTAATGCCTAAAAATTATAAAACAATTAACATCATTTTGGGAATCTTTTTATATTTCCAATGGATATTTATAGTCGAGAATATGACTTGTATAACACCTTCTAAAAATTGTTTTAGTAAAACAATACATGATCGTGATATTTTTTTACTTTAAATAAAATGTATTATGTCATTATCTTACCCAAGTGGCTCCATGGGGTCCCAAAAATCGTCCCATGGTTTGTCTATGTCGGAAATGACTAATGAAATAAGAGTAGGACATGTTTCAATATAATTTTATATTCTTATAATATCATTTTTATCTTAAATTACCCTAATTACCTATTATCGCGGTTAATAAAACTGAAAAGTTACTATTCACCAAAAATTATTTTTATCTCATTGTACCACATTTTACTTAATAAGGACAACCATGTATGTTGGAATTTTTAATTTAATTTTGTAGAAGTGGTAAAGTTTCATTTAAACAAGAAATCAATTTTTTAACTACAACTTAGTGGTTTCCTTATTCATCAAAAATTGCAGTTTTTCAGAACAAAACCAAAAAATCACCCTAAGATATAATTGATATTATGAATTCAAAAATGATGTCTATTTTAAAAAATTACAGACATATAAGTTGAATTAATTAATTTTATAATTAATTTCCATTGTCAAAACAAATATCATCTTTTTAAGAGACAATATCAATCAAAAGATTGACAATTGTTTGTGTCCAATTTCAAAGTTAAAAAAATTCTAATGACCACCATTGGATAAAATGGTAAAATTATATTCAAATTATACTTTTAAACGGCTCAATATTATAATTTATCAATATAAATTATTATGAATAAAAAAAATTTATGTATTTCTAACTATTCCTTGAAAATTGGAAGTTCTCAGAAAAATACGAAAAATTCAACATAGGCTAATTCCGATATTCCAAATCCAAAAATGAATTCCATTAGGATATATAAAATTTATATAACTAAAAAAGTGTTTTTTAATATTCATAATGGCTACTTTGATTGGTCTTGGTGTGTTATAACTCGAGGTTGCGTACAATGCAAGCTATTGGATTATTGAAATTGAAGTGTACCATTGAATCTTGGGGTGTTAAATCTTCAGACCATAATATTGGGGGTAGGGGAAAGTACACTACTTTCGTCATAAACCCTATTCTGTAACAACCTATCCTACCTAATGTTGTTATGGATTTTATTCATTTAAATTTATGGTAAACATGGTTTTTCCCATGTTTTTCAAGGATGGGTGAATTAAAATATGTTCTGACAGGGAAAACCCACCCCTAAGGTACTGTAGTATCACATAGACCCCCCATATAGGTGTTCATACCCTCTAGAAAAGGTAGTCACTTGGCATCTAGGATGGACCTCCAACCATTTATTGTCCTAACTCATATGATGAACAAGTATTGGAATAATTTATTACCATATTTTAACAGGGTGTCTCCACCACTATTGATGAGTTGATTCGGGTGATTATTGGCACCGAGAGGGATCTAAGTATGATGCTGGTCAATGAAAACAAACCTCTAGAAGAACAAAAAAATATATGAATTTATTAAAGATGAAACATGATGTAGTCACCATAATTAGTGAAGAGAATCTAGGAAAAGTCTTTCAAGTCATCATCCAACATATAGGAAGTAATTTCTCTGATTTCTCTGTATTTTATTTTAATATTATGTGGGAATTCTTTTGAGACCAGGATTTGAAATGGCCTGTAGTTCCGAGGCCTGGTGATCATGGAAAAAAGGTTTGAATTTAATTAAATTATTAAATTATGTGTGCTTGTGGTTTTCCTAAAAATTAGGAATAACTCATGAACAGTTAATCGGAATGGAAATCTGAGTGAACCGTTGTGTTCATAGTAGCGAGTTTACCTTAGGCAACACCTAACATTAGATGGTGCAGGTCGATGGTGAATTCCAATTTTTGGTCGTAACCATAATATAATATTTAATACAAATATTTTATTAAATATGGTGGTGGTGAATAACTTTTTATCCTTTTAAATAATAGTTTTGTCTATGGTCTAGGGTTACAGACCTCATAATGCTGAAACACATGGAGGCTTTGGAAGCTATTGAAGAAACCCCCAACACTACGATGACGTTCTTGATTAGTTTCATCAGTGATGGCAACGCGGTGACCAGAACCTCACCAACGATCTCTGTGGATCCAGGTAGGATGTTTGATTTTGATTTCCTTTCCCTATTCTTTATTTCTTCGAAGAATGTGGAATAATCCATGAAATGATTAGCCTGTGGATTGATCGTATCTGCATGATGGGATTTTTCAGGGACTAAAGGGATAATATTCATCCTTGAGATTTAATCTATTGATTATTTTGGTTTTTATTCTAAGGAATATGAACCCGGATCATCACAAACAATGATTTAGGTTTGTCCCTCTTCTTCGTTTTGTGATTAAATTCCGAGTTCTTTGTAGAAACTCCACGTTCTTCCCCGTGCTTGATGTTCTAGGAGGAAACTGATCATTTAATGTTCGTTTGATGGAGAAATGATCCAAGATTTTAGATCCAACCCAAGAACGATGCTATGGAGGAGCGAATGTGGTTGTGTTGAATTATTCAGGTTGGATCGAGAGTAAAGGGTTTTTGGACGTTTTCTTTTGGATGAATCGACACTTGTTTTCTGAGCTGATTGAAGGTCCAAAACACTCGGATTCGATGATAGGATGATGAAACGAACTAGAATCTTGAGTTTTGCAGTAAAAGGATGATAGAATTAGGATCTGGAAGATCAGCTGGGGCACGAGGAGGATGATGAAGGTTCTGGAAAATTCTCAACTACACAGCATGTAGTATGGGCTACCGGGATTGTGTTCGTTGGCAGACCACCTGGCATGTACTCTGGGAGTACACTGAAAAGGGATGGGTACACAGCCAACCACATGGTGTGTATACTCCTCATCGGCCAGACTTGGCCAGATACAAGGGATACCCCTTGTACTGTTACATGGGCATGGCGACATTGATAGAGACCGTGTCTGGGCACATGGCCAACGTACATAGAGTGAACCCTAGTTACTCTGATATGGCGTGTAATATTACTATTTAGATACCCCAAACATGACTTACATGGAAATTACATTACTTTTGTGGAATACTTTATACATAACAAAAACCAAGACACAAGGACAATAATAGTTTAGTGTATTTGGATACTCGAAACATAATCTTCTAATCATTGTAAAAGATCTTCAAAATATCCCATAAATATCTTCCCATTTTGTTTTCTTACCTAAAAACCTTCATTATATCCTGGGGAAATTAAAACATATAAAGGGTGATCTCAAATACTCTGTAAAGGTATGCATGGAGAAAATAAAACCAACCCTATAAATTTGAACTTAAAAACACGAAGATAATGTTTAAACTTCAAAATCGTGAGAAATAAAATAAAACATGGAAGTACGTAAGGAATAGATCATAATAGAACATCAATCATGATAAAATAGAATGGGAATAAAACATGTAATTGTGGAAAAACATTGAGCACTTGATATTATTTCAATAGTAGCCAAAGCATTGTTGCGAAGACCATATTAGTGGACAAGGTCCTTTACTGAACCGAGTTCACTCCTCATTCCATTCCAGTATCAATGAACTAGATTAACTTTTCGTTCAAGGCATTTCAATATCACGAGATATAAATCATTACCCATTGCATTAGAGGGAGATATAGTTCCCACACATCTCATAATAAAATCATTCTTATGTGTGCCACAACAGAAACATAAATCATTCATCATAACCCAATGAATAGAATGGGTTTCATAAACATCATCCCATCATAACATAATCCATATAAAAAAATGGATGTCATTTCATCATAAGAAAATAGAAACCATGTAAATTATAGAGACATTTTACTTGAAACATACACATATGAAATAATTTCATCTTATATGGAAAATGATTTTGATAAAATACCAGAAATGAATTCTTGAAGAAAATATCCGTTCTTTTTCAAAATCATTTTCTTTTCATGAAATTACATGAAATTAAAAAAAGTATTTTGTTGAATATAGTCATGAAATATTGTCGACGATGCTTCATGAAAATTAGGCATTATTAAACTGTAAAAATCTGTTCATGCCATATAAGTTAAAAAAACATTTTTCTCGTACTTTTGCCAGAAAAGTCAAAAAGTACCTCGTATAGTAAACAAAATGAAGATTCTTTACATACCATTTAGTAAAAATAAAAAATTGGTAAAAATGACTTTAAACATATATGAAACCATTTTTAGAAAACAGGGTCATGGATGATAAATATAACCCCAGTAAATAAATACGAATAAACAATCTCAGATAAAAACGAGATTGGAAAATTTATCCCTTACCTTTGGTCAGATAGACTTCGTACGTATCTAAACCTCCTGTATAATGATTTAAATAATGTCATTGAATTTTTACAGAATCATATTAATTGTTATGATATCATATATAGATTAGTTATAACTTAATATTATCCGTTCATTTGTAAATACCATGTTAAAGAAGCGTTTTGTGTAAAATCGTTTTATTTATCATACGTGTTTGGACTTGTTGTTATTTATATTATTATTACTTATATCATTATTTAGTTAATTAAATAATGTAAATCATGATTTATATATCATATATATTTATTATATATATATAATAGATAGATTAATGAAATTAAATACATTGTTCATGGAGACGGTAGGTCGTACGTACGCATGAACGCCATTTTCCTTTCCTTATTGACTTGAATGGAAGTAAGTAAAAGACATATATATATTTATATAAATAAATAAATTTGCTTTATCATGTCATATATTTCATTATTAATAATTATATATACATTATAATCATTCTTGAGTGGTTAACATGGATAATGAATCTCATCAAGTCATGGAGAATGTAATCCGTACGTACACACGAGCGATGATATCGTTCCAATAATTTTTGAATTGAATTTGAGTGGATGATATAATATCTCAGAATCTTTATGATGTTATAATAACAATATATAGTTATTATTTACACCTTCATTCCCATCCAAGTAAGGTGGTTGTGAAAAAACATATTACACCACGGCGTGGAGATGGTATTTAGTACGTACGCACGTGCGGTGATTTCAGTTTCCAAAGGATGGATAGAAGGTAAAATGGGGTTGTTTAATATTTATAATAACATATAATTATATTATTTATACTGATGTTATTACTTTATAATGAAACAACTACATATGAAAATGTTGGAGAAGAAACAAACTTGAAAGAATCGGTAGAAGAGATTACCTCTTCTTCGACACACATCCATTAAGATTCCTCTTAAGGAACTAGAGTTTGTATTTTGAGTAGACTAGAACAAAAAGAATGTTGCTAGGAAAGTGGATAATTGAAATGTTCTGGGGTTGGCTGAGCTTGATGGCACAAAATGGTGAGAAGAGAAGAGGGAAGGCATGCCCTTTTTATAAGGGAGGAGAGGGGCACCTTTGGTAACATAAGAAATAATAATTTATAATAAATTCAACCTCACTTAAAACCTCAAAAAATAACTCAAATCCGAAAATTTGATTAGATAGGGTTGTAGTCTCATCAACCAATAAAATTTAGTCATGTTGGGAATTTATTTTAAACATTATCAACTTGGTTTATCATTATTTAATCTATTTAATTTTATTTGTTGTAATAAGATTATAATTTTTAAATTGTTGTAACTAATTACTTATGTGTTGTGAATTTTCCATATTTGGATAATTTATGACATTTTATACCATATAAATTTTAATTTATAATTTTCAAATATCATTGTGATTTTTATACAATTCTATATTATGATATTTTTATAAAATAACAATTTTTTCAATTTTGGAACAATTCAATTATTTGAACTTAAATAAAATACGCACAGAATATATGTTTGAAAGAAAACCTTAAATAGATTCCTAACATGACATATTTATCTAGAAAATTAGTGGATTCCATTAAATAGTTCATATTTTATTTATTTAAATATCATTAAAACCATTTATTTGATATTTCAATCAATAAAATAATTTCGACATCACCATTGTGTCACCTTTAATGATTATTATTTAATCCTAAAAAATTATAAATAAATTTACATGTTGAATATAATTTTATTATATTTCTGGAGACTATTCATTTTCTATGTTTCATGAAATTTATCACTAAATTAAAATTATCATACTTATAAGATTTAAGAGAGTGACATGTTGTCACATTCGTTTATTTTAATAATAATTAAATTATTATCATTTTAAAAAGACTATAAAATGAATATATTTTGACCATTATGTGATATGGGTATACTTTATGTCATCCAATATAATTTTGTTAGGTGTTAAGGTAATTTTATAATCTTATTTTTACCCTTAAGTACTTGATTTACCTCTAACTACAGTAAATAAAAATTAACATATTTAATATTCATAATAAAAAAAAATAAAAGTAACATATTAACAAATTTTAGACCCACTGAATTAAAATATTGAAGCCATTTTTCAAAATTCAAAACACAGAAGTTGAAGGAATTAATTTAAAATTAATCTCATAGATAAGAAAACGAGTTTTAAATATTAAAACATTGCCAAAGATTGAAATGTTTTTATCAACGAATTCAATGTAAAAATAATGGTAATGACATATATTATATTAAATAGTAAAAACATATTCTATTTTTAAATTAAAACCATTATATATTATAATTTAACAATATAAATTATTGCGATGAAAAAAGTTCTGTTTATTTAAAATATAGCATGTTTTTACAATTCCTAAAAATAAGAATGTTATTAGAATAAAATGAAAAATTTATCCAAAGTAAATTTTTATATCCTGAATCCAAAAAAGAATTTTATTATGTCAAATTTTCCTTCTAAACATTTCAAAAACTAGATTAAATGTGGGTGTGGCATCAAAACCCGACAAAACTGTATTTTTTAAAAAATACATAATTTCCCAAAAAAATTATTTTGTTCTAATACCATGTTCTATAAAATGTGTAAGATGAATAAAAATTTTATAAAATTCGAAATTTAGTTAATACTATTCATAACAACTAGTTCATAATAATATTATAATAATGTATCTTTGTTTAGTGAAACCTGATATTGCTTACTACGCATGTTATCGAGGAAGGTCGTGATTACGTGTAATGCAAGCCAAGAATAGTGTTGTCTATACTTCAAGGTACCACCGTGTTGCATATAGTACAATCTAATCTTGGAGTAGAATTCTACAAAAGATATCAATGAAATTAAAAAATAATTTTTTTCATAAAATCTCTGTGTGTTACATTCTAGCCCCTTAAAATGAATTTTGCCCTTGAAATTCATCTGTGTTATAAATGGTTTACTACATGAAAGTTCATTCCTAGAAACCCAAATCGTAAAAAGGAATACTAAAGCATAATTTTAAAAAGTAGAGTATGAAACATTACAGTTACCCAAAATAACTCATCACTGGGTTACCACATAGGATAACATAGATGAAAATATGGATATGGAAGAGAAATCTATCCATTATGATCTGATGGAGAGTGGTAGAGAACATGGATATGAAAAATCCATCAATCACAAAACCATTAGTTTGAGACAATATAAGGTACCATATGGTTCATCAGATATGAGGGAAGTAGTACAACATTTTTGGTTTTCAAGATCATTTCCCAAATGTTGAAGAATTTTTGTATTTAAAAAAATACTTACTTCATTTTGGTACAATCATACTATTACTTGTTCCTTGAAAAATTTCTACATCATCTCTTCAAGAAATGATGTTCAATTTTTCATCATTGAAGTGTTAGCAGATCATGCAATAGAATGATGGTTCATTTGATCTGTCTCAAATTAATGATAAGCTAAAGTTATCCAATATACATATGTCCATATATGGTGAGGTTAATCATATATGGTTCCCAAGATGATCTTATAGTTAATATATCATAATGATTAATAATATAAATCTAATTTCTACAAACCAGGGACTTCCTTTAGGCCAGTGGTAGGTGATAAAGGACTGTCACACATCAGTTGTGGGTTCGATTCCCACAACCTTGTCTGATGCGACAGGATGTCACCCGTCCTGCAGTTTGTCCTTTTCTAAAACTACATTATTAGAACATCCAATCAATAATATCGAAAAAAATTCTAGCCTTAAACAATACTAACTTATGTCCATCATAATCCATTCCAATATTTAGGATTATCCAAAATACATTTGTCCAAGATCATAGTATAAAGGATGCAATTACTCTAAATGTCATCTGTCGAGCATGTGAATACCATCATTTATCCCAGGAATATGTTGTTGATCACATTCCAAACATGTGAATACCTTAATGATGTATTATCTTTAAACGTAAACTACCATAGAACCTCAGTGAAAACATGAATTCTATCAAAAGGTAACTGTTTCCACATACCAAAATCCCAAAATTTATATATACTCATACCCAGATATAAATCTGTCCTTATATTATTCATGATCTCATGAATAATATCATACATATTATTTTCTCCTTATCCCTTCATTAGGCATATTTCAACTGCCTTCCGAAATTATTTCAATCACTTTTCATGGTTACTGATACAATATAATTATTGAAAACCAATACATAGATATTCCAAAATTCCACGATACCATAAATGAGATTCCATGATACTATATTTGAAATCCCATTACATAAACACTTAATCATTACGAAACGTCATTATCATACTCAACATCACAAATAGTTATCGCGCGTGACTTCCCTTTATCATTTTCATTAAGAGGTTCCTCAGGTTGATCATCATTAACCCTTGGATTAGGGCATTGATTAGAATAATGACCCATTTCCTTGCACTTGAAGCATAGAAGTGTTGGTGGTACGTTCTCTAGAGTCTTTTCATTATTCACATCATTAAAATACATTTTTCCATTACGTCGACACTCAGCTTATTGATGACCTTCTATTACACACTTAAAACATTTTATTGTCCCTTTAAGACAATATTCACCATGCTTCATTCCACACATTGATCATAAAGAAACATTCATCTTTTTTTCACCATTATTTTGAGATTTCTCCTTGAACTCCATCTTTCGTTTCTTATAAAAACCATGAGATGGACATGTAACAACAACTTCCAGTTCTACCTTGATAGCACAATGCACAATTCCATCATAGCTACTGAAATCTCTTATTGCAAATTCCCTTCGAAGACATGGTTTTAATCCACTATAGAATCGATCTACTTTGCTTTCCGGTTAGATGATAAATCCAGATGCATGCCTTGAAGCCGTGTAAAATTCACCTCTTATAATACCACAAATTCATCATACTTTTGAATAAGCTCGAGGAACATATTTTCCATATTTGTTCCAAGAATACGAGGGAGGAACTTATTGAAAAACAATTGCTGAACTCGTCCCAGTCCAAGGATTCAATTTCATCTTGGGGCCATGCATTCTTAATTATAGTCCACCACTGTCCTACTTCACCTTCTAAATGGTAAATAGACAAAATGACTTTTTCATGCTCTAAACTGAGAAGTATGGAAAATATCTATTCAATGGTACTGATCCATTGTTCAGCATCAAGTGGATCATAAGACCCACGAAAAGTAGGTGGTCATTTCCTCATGAAGGACTCAATAGAATATTGTTCCATTCTCTTCTCATTCAAAAGTCTAGAATGATTATTAGCTTGTGTATGTGTAGAAATGAGAATTTTCACTCCATCTCCCATAACAATGGTTTTATCATGAGGTCAATCATTACATTGTCCATTACATTGATCTAAACAGTTCCTTTGGGTTCTAGCCACTATTTAAAATCCCAAAAGAATAGTCTGAGAGGAAAAAATCATGCTTGGGAAAACAACATAATAAAGGGGGAGTAACTATAATATATAACATCTTAGGGCTAATTCTCTGATTGTTACCGTAATTCTATGACTATAACCTATACTTATACTTATCATTAGGGACATCCCAAGACATACCGTAGAAATATCTCTAGGAATCTCACTAATGTTTTCGCATCCTAGTATTCAATGGTTAACTAAACCATTCCTCTGATACAAACTGTAGAGACCCCAATCTTGATGTACATGGACATTACAAGACTTTTTTGGAATATTAAATATATTAAAAAACCAACACTCAATGACTTTAATAGTTTAGTTTCTTTGGAAACATTAATCTTAATCATCTAATCTTGGTGAATGATCTTCAACATCTCCCACAAAGATCTTCCACATTTGTTTTCATACATAAAACATTTCTTTTTATCCTAGGGAAATGAAAACATAAATGGGTGAGATCAAATTCTCTGTAAGAGTAAGCTTGGAGAAAATAAAACCAACCCAATACATTTGAACTTAAAAACATTAAAATAATGTTTATACATCAAAATCTTGAGAAATGAAATAAAAAAAGGCATTACGTAAGACATAAATCATAATGGAACCTCAATAATGATAAAATTGCATGGTAATAAAACATATAATTATTTCAACACATTAATCACTTGATATTACTTCTATAGTATCCACGACATTGCTTCCAAGACCATCTTAGTGGACTAAGTCCCCTACTGAACTGAGTTCACTCCTCGTTCCAGTCCAGTATCACTAAACCAGATTAACTTGCCATTCGAGCCATGTCTATCTCATGAGATATAAATCATTACCCAAATAATTGGAGGGAGATATAGGTCCCACCCATCTCATAATGGAATATTTTTTTACACGTACCACAACATAAACATAAATCATTCATCATTACCCAATGAATAGAATGGGTTTCATAAACATCATCACCTCATAACATAATCCATATAAAACAAATAGATACCATTTCATCATAAGAAAAGTGAAACCATGTTTTTTATAGAGACATTATACTTGAAATATACACATATGAAATAATTTAATCTTATATGGAAGATGGTTTTGATAAAATACTTGAAATGAAATCTTGATAAAAATATCCTTTCTTTTTCAAAATCATTTTCTTTTCACGAAATGCCATGAAATTTTTAAAGAAAAAGGTTTTTAATGAAAATAGTCATGAAATATTGTAGAGTAATCTTCATGAAAATTAGGCGTTATGAATCATTAAAAATTTGTTCATGCCGTATAAGTTAAAGAAAACATATTTCTCATACTTTTGCCGGAAATGTCAAAAAGTACCTCGTATAGTAAACAAAGAAAGATTACTTACATACCATGCAGTAAAAGTCAAAAAAGGGTAAAAAACACTTTAAACATACATGAAACTATTTTTAGAAGATGTGGACATGGCTGATAAATATAACCCCAGTAAATACTTATGAATAAACAATCTTGGATAAAAATTAGATTGTAGAAGTTATCCCTTGCATATGGTCTGATATGCTTCGTACGTATCTGAACCTCTTGTATAACGATTTAAATAATTTCATTTTTCTTATTACAGAAACATATCCATTGTTATGATATCATATATGGTTCACTTATGACTTTATATTACCCGTTATTATGTAAATTCCACGTTAAAAAGCGTTTTGGGTAAAATATTTCTATTTATCGTATGGGTTTGGACTTGTTCTTATTGATATTATTATTTCGTATATCATGATTTAATTACTTAATGAATGTAACAGCCCGAGATTTTATAAATTTTTTTTTTAATTTCATTAATGTCTTGTGTTGTACGCTACACCAAAAGGAGCTTGCTCAACAAGCATCCTCGAATTCCCTTTCATTACATGCAATTGTGACCTTCCTCGATAGCGTGTGTAGTACACAATACCAAGTTTCACTAAACAATGATATACTGTTAAAATATTATTAAAACTAGCCGTTATGAATAGTAATAACCTCTTTTTGAAATTTTGTAAATTTTATTTTTCAAAATGGTCTTCATTTTTGGATTCAGAGTATCGAATTTAGCCTAAGGTGATATTTTGGTATTTTCAGATAACTTTCATATTCTGATAAAAAGGGAAAATTACTAAATTAAAATTAAAAACAACTTTTTTAATCGAAATAATTAATAGTGATAAATTATTATTTTCAGTGGTTTTAAAGTATATTTAGAATATATTTTTACAATTTAATACAATGTTGGTCATTGGATGTAATTTCACTTTTAAACCAGACATAAACAAGTGTTAATCTTTTGATAGTTATTATCTCTTAAAAACACGCTATTTGTTGTGACAGCGAAAATTAATTATAAAATTTATTAATGCAAATTATATGTTGGGAATTTTCTAAAAAAGAAATCATTTTTGAATTCGTAATATCAATTATATCTTAGGGTGAAATTTTGGCATTTTTCTGAAAAACTTCAATTTTTGATGAATAGTTAAACTTCTAAGTGGTAGTTAAAAACTAATTTTTTCATAAATCATAATTTTACAGCTTCTGTGATTGGAATTTAAAAAATCCGACAGACACGGTTGATGTCAGTAAGTAAAATGTGGTTCAACGAGATGAAAATAATTTTTGGTCAATAGTAACTTTTTACTTTTTTTTACCACGGTTAAAAGTAAATAGGGTAATTAAGGGTAAAAATTATATTATTATTACCGTAACAAATGTCCTAATTCTATTTGATAAGTGTAATTCGACCAAAAACAACCGTAGGAATAAAATATGACCATTTAGGCGCACTTGGATTAGATTAGGACATTTATTATTAATTTATTTAAAGAAGGGTTAAAATAGTTAAAATAAGAGTTTAATAACTAAATCATTTTTAATATGGGGTTATACATAACATAAATTCGACTATAAATATTAATTACAAATATAAAAGGATTATCTACATAATGGTATTTTATTTGTAATTTTTATACATTATATAAGTTAATTTATTTATGACACATAATGATGCAATAATTATCTTATTAATGAAATATTGACATAATTGATGTTATAAGCACCAAAATAAATGTAATTTTACACTTCTTATATATTGCAGTAATTTTATACGTTAATATGACATGTTATTATTGATTTAATTAACTTTTTTGGAACATATCATTCTGTTATGATTTTCACAAAAATCAATTACTAAATAGTGTCAACATTGACATAAAATAGTTTTTAAAACAAATATTATATTATTAATTGTTATTTTATTCCTAAAAATCTAAGGTTCGTTCAAATGACTTAGATAAGGTTATTTAACTTAACGTTAAATCTAAATGATAAGGTTAAAATAGGAACCTAAACTTTTCTAAATTATATTGTATGAGAGTATTTCGACCCATCCCAACCTTATCCTCGAAATAAATCAATTTGGAGCTATTTAAAACCGAACTTGACTTTATAATAAAATAATATTTTTAGTTATTCCTAAGGTGCCCCTCTCCTCCTTTATAAAAGGGGACCTCCTCCCTCTTCTCCTCACACTAATTTAAGCATTCAAGCTCGGCCAAACCCTGCCAAAATCTTTTCTCCAATTCCCTAGTATCATCCTAGAGGTCCTGGTATTCTTAAAAGACCAATTTTAGTGCCCTAAAAGGAGGTCTCAAAGAAGCACTTCAAAGAAGAGGTAAAATCCATTACCGATCCTTTCCAATTTCTTTCTTCTTCAACTTCTTCTTCTTTAGCTGTTTCATTATAAATTAATAACATCAGTATAAATAATATAATGCTATGTTATTATAAGTATGAAACAACCCTATTTAACCATCTATCCATCCTACGTAAAATGAAAACACCGCGCGTGCGTACGTATGGAATACCGTCTCCACGCCGTGGTGTAATCTATTTTCCGCCACCACCTTAATAGGATGGGTATAATGGTGTAATGAGTAACTATATATGATTATTATAAAGTTATATTGATAATTAAATAGTATACATACACTTTAACACAATTCCACGACCATGGGAACGATATCATCGCTCGTGTGTACGTACGGACTACCGTCTCCACGACGCGATGAGATTTATTATCCATGTTAACCATTCCAGAATGATTATAAAGTATATATAATGAATAATAATGGAATATATGACATGGTAAATCTATTGGATTTATGTATATATATATATATATGTCATCTACTTACTTCCATTCAAGACAATAAGGAAAGGAAAGCAGCGTTCATGCGTACGTACAGACTACCGTCTCCATGAACAGTGTGTTTCATTTCATTTATCTATCTATTATATATATATATATACTGAATATATATGATATATAAATCATAATTTATATTCTGGAAGTAAGTAAATCATGATATAAGTAATAATAATTTCAATAACAACAAGTCCAAACAATTACAATAAATGAAAGGATTTTACCCAAAACACTTCTTTAACATGGAATTTACAAAAGAACGGGTATTATAAAGTCATAAGTGAACCATATATGATATCATAACAATGAATATGATTATTTAATAAGTCAATAAAATTATTTAAATAATTATACAGGAGTTTCAGACACTTACAAAGCAAGTCGGACCTAAGGTAAGGGATAAATTTTCAATCTCATTTTTATCCAAGATTGCTTATACGTAAGTATTTACTGGGGTTACGTTTATCATCCATGACCATGTTTTCTAAAAAATGTTTTTATAAATTGTTTACCATTCTTCCATGAATTTTTAAAGCCATTTTTACCCTTTATTGACTTTTTACCACATTGTATGATTGTAATCTTTCCTTTGGATACCATTTAAGGTACTTTTTGACTTTTCTGACAAAAGTATGAGGAGAATGTTATTTTTAACTTATACAGCGTGAAATGATTTTTTACGGTTTCATAACACCTCATTTTCAAGTAGCTTCCTCTAAAATATTGCATGATTATTTCCAACAAAACCCTTATCTTTTAAAATTGCATGGAATTTTGGGAAAAGAAAATGATTTTAAAGAAGAAAGGATATTTTCCTCAAGAATTCATTTCAAGTGTTTTTATCAAAACTATTTTCATCTAGGATGACATTATTTTATATTTATGTTTCAAGTAAAATTTCTCTATGATTTTAATGGTTTCAATTTTCTTATGATGAAATGATATCAATTGTTTATGGATTGTGATGGCATGATGTTTATGAATCCCATTTTATTACATGGGTTATGCAATGATGTATGATTTATGATTTTGTGGCACACATAAGAATGGTATCATTATGAGATGGGTGGGACCTATATCTCCCTCCAATGCATTGGTTAATGATTTTATATCTCATGAGATAGACATGACTAGAATGGTAGGTTATACCGGTTCAGTGAAACAGGACTGAAACGAGGGTGACTCGGTTCAGAAAGGGACTTTGTCCACTAAGATAGTCTTGGCAATGAGTATTGACTAACAAGAAATTATTCTTTGTGATTATGTGTGTAAGCCAAAATGTTTCATGTTTTAAGTTATGATTATTGGGATTACATTTCACCTCTATGATTTATCCCATGTTATGATATTATGAGCTCTTTTGTAGGTTAAGATTTCCAAAAGCTATGTTCTTATGTATATGATGTGATTGATATTTCTTTTGTTTACCCTTACTGAGCATTTGAGCTCACCCTTTTATGTTTTCTTTTCCCCAGGATATAAAGAAATGTTTTAGGTATAAAAAAAGGAAGATCTTCATGGGAGATGTTGGAGATCTTTCACCATGATTAGAAGATTATATTCTGAGTTTCCAAAGACACTAAACTATTACGGTCCTTGTGTGTGTGTTTTTTTATGTACTAAGTAATCCTGAATAGTAATGTAATATCTATATACGTTAAGCTTTGGGTCTCTACAGTTGGGATCAAAGGAAAGGTTTAGTCAACCTTTGGAAACTAGGATGTGAAAACATTAGTGAGATCCCTAGAGATATTTCTAAGGTATGTCTAGGGATGTCCCTAAGGATAAGTATACACATAGGATATAGTCCTACAACTATGATAACTTTATTAGATTAATCCAAAGATGTTATATATTGAAGTTACTCCCCCATTATTATGATTTTTCCCTCTCACACTATTCTTTTTGGGTTTTAGAAAATGGCTGGAAACAAGATGATTCACAATAATGGACGATATGATGGACAATGGAATGATATTGTTCATGAGCAACCAAATGAAATGGGATTTGGAAGTCCAACCATCATTATTATTCCGAATCAACAATCTCATAATATGATCAATAAACTCAAATTTGGTAAGTTTCCTGACTCGACTAATAAGAGAATGATTGAGTTTGATGATGATCATAGAGGAAAGAAAGTTCAATTTCCCCTATGTAAATCATGTGGGAAGAGGCATCAAGAATAATGTTTCAAGGGAACTGGAAGATGATTTGGGTGTGGAAAAGAAGGACACAAAGCAAGTAAGTGAAAATGAAAAGGTTCAGTTAACACCATGGATGAAGATAATGGTATTGCTACGACATCAAAAATGGTTGAGTGTTTTAAATGTGGAATGTATGGGCATTATGCAAACCAATGCCCTAAGGGAAATACTCATGAAGAGAATCATTATAGTCATATGGGTAGTATTTAGGTGGATGATGATGAAGAGACTACAAATGTTATGTGAGATGAAATAATTTTTGAAGCTCAGTTAATGGTTTAAGAATTTAGTGGAATGATTACATGTTTATCATGTGTAATGTTGTATAAGTAATCTCATGGTACTATGGAATAAAGAGACATCTAAGGATTGTTACACTGTTGTCTTTCCTTGAGTTTTGAATGTGTATGATTAATGTTACCAGTATCCATGAAAGATTATTCAGATATTTTTGGAATATAGATGATATGCGCATAATGAAAGGAAAAGGAGAAAATTAAATGTTTGATAGTATTCATGAGCTCATGACTGATATAAGGAGAAGGTTATATTATGGTTTGAGTATATAGAGTTCTTGGATTTTGGTATGTGGAAGGAGTTAACTTTTGACAGTATTCATGTTTTCACTAAGGTTTAAAGGGTATTCATTTTTCAAGAGAATACATAATTAAGGTATTCACATAATTGGAATGTGACAAACAAGATATATGGGGGATAAATGATGGTATTCACATGCTTGGTTGACGACATTTCAAGTTATTGTTATACTATGAGCTTGGACCGAAGTATTATAGATAAGCATAACGATTAGAATGGATTATGTAAACCCTAAGTTAGTATTGTTTAAGGATATAACTTTTTTTTGATATTATTTATGTAATGTAGTTTTAGAAAAAGGACAACCTGCAGGATGGGCGACAACCCATCGCGTCAGACAAAGCTGTGGGAATCGAACCCACAACCGAAGTGCGACTGGCCTTTATCGCCTACCACTGGCCTACAGGAAGTCCCTGGATAGTAAAAACTAGTTTTATTTTATTAAGCGGTATGATATATGAAGTATAAGTCCATTTTAGGAACTATATATAATTAATTTCACTATATATGGACTTATGTATTTTTTGATAACTTTTCTAACCTTTTGTTTGAGGCAGATGGAATGACCCATCATTCTGTCACATGATCTGCTAACACATCACGAATGAAAAATTCAACTTAATTTCCTTAAGATATGTAGTGGAAATTGCCCAAAGAACGACAAACGGTGAGACTATACCAAAATCACGAAAGTATTTCTTCTAATTCCAATTTCATCAACTTTAGGGAAATGATCATGAAAACCAAAAATGTTGTCCTAGTGCTCTTATATCTGTTGAATTAGATGGTACCTTAGATCGTCACAAATTTATGGCTTTGTGATTGCTGGATTTTCCGTAGCCATGTTCTCTACCACTCTCCATCAGAACATGGTGGTTATATTTCTCTTCCATATCCATATTTTCACCTATGCGGAAACCCAGTGATTAGTTTATTGGGGTAACCGTTACATTTTATACTTTAGTTTTTAAAAGCCCAGTTTTGGTATTCTATTTTATGATGTGGGTTTCTATTAATGAAACTTTCGAGTAGTAAACCATTTATAACCCCAACGAATTTTGAGGGCGAAATTCATTTTAATGGGGGTAGAATGTAACAGCCCGATATTTTATAAAAAATATTCTTTTTAATTTCATAAACGTCTTGTGTTGTACGCTACAGAAAAAGGAGCTTGCTAAACATGCATCCTTGACTTCCCTTGCATTACACGCAATTGCGACCTTCCTCGATAGCGTGTGTAGTACGCAATAACGAGTTTCACTAAACAAAGATATGCTATTAAAATATTATTAAAACTAGCCGTTATGAATAGTAATAACCACTTTTTAAAATTTTGTAAATTTTATTATTCAAAATGGTCTTCATTTTTGGATTCGGAGTATCGAATTTAGCCTAAGGTGATATTTTGGTACTTTTCGGATAACTTTCATATTCTGATAAATAGGGAAAATTACTAAATTATAATTAAAAACAACTTTTTTAATCGAAATAATTAATAGTGATAAATTATTAATTTGAGTGGTTTTAAAGTATATTTAGAATATATTTTTACAATTTAATACAATGTTGGTCATTGGATGTAATTTCACATTTAAACTAGACATAAACAAGTGTTAATCTTTTGATAGTTATTATCTCTTAAAAACACACTTTTTGTTGCGACAACAGAATTTAATTATAAAATTAATTAATGAAACTTATATGTTGGTAATTTTTGTAAAATAGAAATCATTTTTGAATTCAGAATATCAATTATAGTTTAGGGTGAAATTTTGGCATTTTTCTGAAAAACATCAATTTTTGATGAATAATGAAACTACTATGTGGTAGTTAAAAAACTAATTTTTTCATAAATATTAATTTTACCGCTTCTGTGATTGGAATTTCAAAATTCAAAGAGACACGGTTGATGTCAGTAAGTAAAATGTGGTTCAATGAGATGAAAATAATTTTTGGTGAATAGTAACTTTATACTTTTTTTACCACGGTTAAAAGTAAATAGGGTAATTAAGTGTAAAAATGATATTATTATTACCTAAAACATGTCCTAATTCTATTGGATAAGAGTAATTCAACCAAAAACTACCTTAGGAATAAAATATGACCATATAGGCCCACTTGGATTAGATTAGGACATTTATTAATAATTAATTTAATGAAGGGTTAAAATAGTTAAAATAAGCGTTAAATAACTAAAGAATTTTAAATATGGGGTTATACATAAGATAAATTCGACTATATATATTCATTAGAAAGATAAAAAAATTCCCTACTTAATGGTATTTTATTTTTAATTTTTATAAATTATATATGTTAATTTATTTTTGAGACAAAGATGATGCAATAATTATCTTATTAATGAAATATTGACATAATTGATGTTATAAACACCAAAATAAATGTAATTTGACACTTTTTATGAATTACACTAATTTTATAGGTTAATATGACATGTTATTATTTATTTAATTAACTTTGTTCGAACTTATCATTCTGTTATTATTTTCACAAAAATCAATTACTAAATAGTGTCAAAATTGACATAAAATAGTTTTTAAAACAATTATTATATTATTAATTGTTATTTTATTCCTAAAAATCTAAGGCTCGGAAAAATGACTTATATAAGGTTATAAATATTAATAATAAACAAATTGGGGTTTTTTGGCTTTATATAGTATGTTTATTAACCTTATAGTAAAAGAACACAAGAAGACACGGTAAAAGTAAAATTATTTAACATAATGTTAAATCTAAATGATAAGGTTAAAATAGGAACCTAAACTTGTCTAAATTCTGTTGTATGAGAGGATTTCGACCAATCCCCACCTTATCCTAAAAATAATTCAATTTGGAGATATTTAAAACCTAACTTGACTTTATAATAAAATAATATATTTAGTTATTCCAAAGGTGCCCCTCTCCTCCCTTATAAAAGGGAACCTCCTCCCTCTCCTCCTCACACCAATTTGAGCATTCATGCTCGGCCAACCCCTACCAAAATCTCTTCTCCACTTCCCTAGTATCATCCTAGAGGTCCTGGGATTCTTAAAAAAACCAATTTTAGTGCCCTAAAAGGAGGTCTCAATGAAGCACTTCAAAGAAGAGGTAATATCCATTACCGATCATTTCCAATTTCATTTTTCTTCTACTTCTTCTTACTTAATTGTTTAATTATGATGTAATAAAATAAATATAACTCATATACTGATATGTTATTATAAGTATGAAACAACCCTATTTAACCATCTATCCATCCTATGGAAAATGAAATCACCGTGCGTGCGTACGTGCGGAATACCGTCTTCACACCGTGGTGTAATCTATTTTCTGCCACCGCCTTAATAGGATGGGTATAATGGTTTAATGAGTAACTATATATGATTATTATAAAGTGATATTGATACTGAAATAATATACATACACTTAAACATAGTTCCACGACCATGGGAACGATATCATCACTCGTGCGTACGTACGGACTACCGTCTCCACGACGCGATGAGATTCATTATCCATGTTAACCATTCCATAATGATTATAAAGTATATATAATGAATAATAATGGAATATATGACATGGTAAATCTATTGTATTTATGTAGATATATATATATATATTTCATCTACTTACTTCAATTTAAGACAATAAGGAAAGGAAAGCAGCGTTCATGCGTACGTACGGACTACCGTCTCCATGAACAGTGTGTTTCATTTCATTTATCTATCTATTATATATATATATATATATATATTGAATATATATGATATATAAATCATACTTTATATTATTGAAGTAAGTAAATCATGATATAAGTAATAATAATTTTAATAACAACAAGTCCAAACACCTACGATAAATGAAATGATTTTACCCAAAACGGTTCTTTAACATGGTACTTACAAAAGAACGGGTAATATAAAGTCATTACTGAACCATATATGATATCATAACAATGAATATGATTCTGTAATAAGTAAATAACATTATTTAAATCATTATACAGGAGGTTTGGACACTTACAATGCAAGTCGGACCTAAGGTAAGGGATAAATGTTCAATCTCATTTTTATCCGAGATTGCTTATACGTAAGTATTTACTGGGTTTACGTTTATAATCCATGACCATGTTTTCTAGAAAATTTTTTTATAAAATTTTTACCATTCTTACATGAATTTTTAAAGTCATTTTCACCCTTTATTGACTTTTTACCACATTTTATGAATGGAATCATTCCTTTGGTTACCATATAAGGTACTTTTTGACTTTTCCAACAAAAGTACGACGAGAATGTTATTTTTAACTTATAAGGCGTGAAAGGAATTTTTACGGTTTCATAACACCTCATTGTCAAGAATCTTCCTCTACAATATTGAATGATTATTTCCAAAAAAACCCTTATCTTTTAAAATTGCATGGAATTTTGTGAAAAGAAAATTATTTTAAAGAAGAAAGGATATTTTCCTCAAGAATTCATTTAAAGTGTTTTTCTCAAAACTATTTTCCATCTAAGATGACATTATTTGATATGTATGTTTCAACTAAAATGTCTCTATGATTAAAATGGTTTCAATTTTCTTTTGATGAAATGATACTAATTGTTTATGGATTGTGATGGCATGATGTTTATGAATCCCATTTTATTACATGGGTTATGCAATGATGTATGATTTATGATTTTGTGGCACACATAATAATGGTATCATTATGAGATGGGTGGGACCTATATCTCCCTCTAATTCATTGGGTAAAGATTTTATATCTCATGAGATAGAGATGGCGGGAATGGTAGGTTATACCGGTTCAGTGAAACAGGACTGAAATGAGGGTGACTCAGTTCAGAAAGGGACTTTGTCCACTAAGATAGTCTTGGCAATGAGTTTTGACTAACAAGAAATGATTCTCTATGATTATGTGTGTATGCCACAAAGTTTCATGTTTTATGTTATGATTATTGGGATTACATTTCACTTATATGATTTATCCCATGTGATGATATTATGAGCTCTTTTGGAGGTTACAATTTCCAAAAGCTATGTTCTTATGTATATGATGTGATTGATATTTCTTTTGATTACCCTTACTGAGCATTTGAGATCACGCTTTTATGTTTTCATTTCCCCAGGATATAATGAAAGGTTTTAGGTATAAAAAAAAGGAAGATCTTTATGGGAGATGTTGAATATCTTTCACCACTATTAGAAGATTATATTCCGAGTTTCCAAATACACTAAAATATTACGGTCCTTGTGTGTGTTTTTTGTTATGTACTAAGTATTCCGCAAAAGTAATGCAATATCTATGTATGTTAAGCTTCGGGTCTCTACAATGAATTTCAATATTTATTTATATATCTTATATACTAATTGTATATACATAATAAAAAGATAAATGAAATGAAATACACAGTTCATGGAGACGGTAGGCTGAATGTATGCATGAACGCTGTTTTCCTTTACTTATTGACATGAATGGAAGTAAGTAGATGAAATATATATATATATACATAAATACAGTAGCTTTATAATGTCATATATTTTATTATTACTCATTATATATACATTATAATCATTCTTGAGTGGCTAACATGGACAATTAATCTCATAGCATCGTGGAGACGGTTATCCGTACGTACGCACGAGCGATGATATCGTTCGCATAATTATTGAATTGAATTGGAGTGGATGATATAATATCTCAGAATCAATATGATGTTATAATAACAATATATAGTTATTATTTACACCATTATACCCATCCAAATAAGGTTGTGGTGGAAAAAAATATTACACCACGACGTGGAGATGGTATTTCGTACGTACGCACACACAGTGATTTCATATTCCATAGGATGGATACAAGGTGAAATGGGGTTGTTTAATATTATTAATAACATATTATTATATTATTGATACTGATTTTATTAATTTATAATGAAAAAATCTAAATAATAAGAAGTTGAAGAAGAAAGTAATTTGAAAGAATCGGTAGAAGAGATTACCTCTTCTTCGACGCACCTCTATTAAGCTTCCTCTTAAGGAACTAGAGTTGGACTTTTGAGAAGAAAAGAACCTCCATAATGATTCAAGGTAAGTTCAGAAGAGAAATGGGCAGGGGTTGGCCGATATTGAGGCTCAAAAGGCTGTGATGTGAAGAGGGAATGGGTGCCCTTTTTATAAGGGATGCGAGGGGCACCTTTGGTAACATAAGAAATATTAATTTATAATAAATTCATCCTCACTCAAAACCTCCAAAAATGACTCAAATAGAATGATTAGATGAGATAGGGTTTTAATCTCTTCAAATAATAAAATTTAGACATGTTGGGAATTTATTTTAAACATTATCATCTTGATATATTCTTATTTAATCTATTTAATTTTATTTATGGTAATAAGATTCAAATTTTTAAATGGTTATAAATAATTACTTATGTGTTTTGAATTTTCCATAATTGGATAATTTATGACATTTAATACCATATACATTTTAATTTATAATTCTTAATAATATTTTTGTGATTTTTAAATAATTTTTTATTATGTTATTTTTATAAAATAACAATTGAGTCAATTTTTGACAATATTTATTTATTTGAATTTAAATAAAATCCATACAGAAGATATGTTCAAAATAAAAGCATTAATAGATTCATAAAATGTCATATTTATCTATAAAATTATTGGATCACCTTTAATAGTTCATATATTATTTATTTTAATATCTTTAAAACCATTTATTTGATCTTTCAATCAATAATATAATTTCAACATAACTATTGTGTCACCATTAATAAGTATTATTTAATCCCTAAAAATTATAAATAAATTTACATGATATAGATAATTTTATTATCTTTCTAGAAACCAATCATATTCGATGTTTTAGGATGTTTATCACTGAATTAAAATTATTTTACTTATAATATTTAAGAGAGTGACATGTTGTCACTTTCATTGGTTCTAAAAATATTTAAATTATTTTTATTTTCAAAAGTTCATAAAATGAATCTATTTCTACCCTTAGGAGATATGTGTAGACTTTTAGTCATCCAATATAATTTTTGCACCTGTTAAGGTAATTTTATAATCTTATTTTTACCCTTAAGTACCTAATTTATCTCAAACTGTAGTAAATAAAAATTACCATAGTTACTATTCCTAAAAAAATTAACCTATTAACACAATTTGGACCCACTTAATTAAAATATGGAACCCATTTTTCAAAATTCAAAACACAGACATTGCGGTAATTAATTTAAAATCAATCTCATTGTTAAGAAAATGAGTTTTAAAAGTTAAAACATTGCCAAAGATTGAAATCATTTACCAATAAATTCATTGTAAAATTTATGGTAATGACATACATTATATTAAATGGTAAAAAAAATTCTATTTATACTTTAAAACAATTCAATATTGTAATTTAACCATAAAAATTATTGCGATTAAAAAAGTTGTTTTTCATAAAAATATAGTGTGTTTTTACCCTTCCTTAAAATATGACTGTTATCTGAATAATATGAAAAATTTATCCCAAGTAAATTTAATATACTGAATCCAAAGAATAATTTCATTTTGTCAAATTGAACTTATAAACTTGTCAAAAACTAGATTTAAAGTGGTTGCTCTATCTAAAGGCGGCAAAACTGCATTTTTTTAAAAAACTTATTTTACCCAAAAAAATTATTTTGTTCTCATACCATGTTAAATTAAAATATTTATTATGAATAATAATGTTATAAAATTCAAAATCTAGTTAATACTATTCATAACCACTAGTTCATAATAATATTACAACCATATATCGTTGTTTTGGGAAACCCAGTATTGCGTACTACACATGTTATCGAGGAAGGTCACGATTGCATGTAATGAAAGCAAAGAATAATGTTGTGTATACTTGAAGCTAATACAGTGTTCCATATAGTACAAGATAATCTTGGTGTAGTGTACTACACAAGACATCAATTAAATTAAAAAATAATTTTTCTAATAAAATAATGGGGTGTCACATACTACACACCATGTAGTTACTCTTTATATGAAAAACCTAGAGACATGGGCTTTTTACATGAGTAGTACTTGGATTCTAGGAACACGATGTGTGATCCTATTACATGTCGTGTAGTCTAGTGTTACACACCTGGACTAAAGACACGAGTCATTTACCCGAAGTCAAGGAACATGGCGTGTGACCATACTACACACCGTGTAACCTATTTTACATGGCTTGATCCATTTGTCTTCTATGACTTGGAATAGTTTCCTTAGGTTTTATCCCCTTGGTCTTTCCCCTGATGGGTTCTTGGTATCATTTCCTACGTACAATAGTATGATCCCTTCAGAAAGACTTCTTGAATAGAGTTGTTGGAATCCACTCTGTGAGACATATAGGTGGATCCTCTATTAATTCATGGAACCCTAAGTATAGTTCTTAGTAACGACGTGACTTACATTACCCGGGCACCGATCCTCTGCATAGAGGATTAGTTCAGACTGAGTTGTTGGAATCACCCCTTGTCTATTGGTTGCGATCCTCATTTAAACATCAAATTATAAAGTTCTTGTGGAGTGTGTTATCCTGGAACGAGTACATCATATCTCTCTATTCAGACCTTGGAGTTTGTTCTCCTTGTTAAGTGCATAGTGGAATCATCGAGCTGGATCTTAGTGGTGTATTCGTGATAGTCGATCGTGCATGAGTATATCCGGATATTTCTTATAATATGTTAAGTAAACATATAAAATGTATAGATGAATGTATCTTAACATTGTGGTATTTTTCCTTATTTTATTCCATTGTGGTTTCGGGGTGTCCTATTGGGTATTGTTATACTCACCCCTGCACAGGCTTTGCCCGCACATGTCGTGTCTTGTGCAGATGACCGAGCCTTTGACAAAATTCAAGGTGGACTAGGACCGGATGGTGCTCAGTGAGATCAGGCAGGCTGAGGTGTGTTCCTACAGCTACAGATTTCAGTCCAAGTACCATTATTTACAGGTTGGAATTTTTTATAGACTCCCTTTTGGTGGGATTGTACTTTTGGCCTAGGGTTTTACATTACGGTAATTTACTTTCCATTAGTACAACGTTGGTTGGGATTTTTAGTGTATGCATGCATTTACTTTTTTATTAGCTTTTACATTTTCAACTTTGTGGGGTTGGAGATGTGTTTTCAATTGAACATATTTATAGGAAATGACTCCCTTGTTAGTCACATGCCTACTCGGTGCTAGTCACCAGCCCCTGGCCTATTGAAGGTGAGATTGGGGAGTTGCAGCTCGGGCCCCACTAAGATGGGTCGTGAAAGAGTTTTATTAGAGGTGTCCAGTTATACCATTGAACCGAGAGTCTGTGAGTTGGTTTGGGGAAACAATGTTAAGTGTTTTGAGTTTATCTTTCAGGCTACGGACCCTAGTGTTGGTTCGGGTGACCGACGTATCCATACACCAGGGCTCTGATAACTAACTTTTCGACATGGAAAATGAGAAAAATAGTTGTAGTGGAAAATAATGGTACATGCATCAATTAAGAATGGGTTGTGGTTTCCATGTCCTTCTTGTGTATGCTCTCCAGATATACTCACTGACTCTGATACATCTTGTTTCTTTACAATATGCCTCCGCAACGTGCACCCGCTAGGATCCAACAGCTCGATCACAAGAATGTTCCCCAAAGTGATGAAGCTTTGATATAGGGACCATATCCCCAGTTTTACTATCGGCTAGTGTGACAACTATTCCACCACATTTGGAGTAGTGTTTAGAGCCTACTATACCAGATGAGGAGGAGAATACGCTAAGGGCACTCCCCGAGTTTCAGAGACAGAGACCCCTTCAGGATTCGAGGAGAGCCTGGCACTCAGGCAGCATAGGAGTGGCTTGAGGTAGTGGCCAGAGTCTTCAATTTGGTCAAGACACCAGCATACCATATGGTGATCCTGGCAGCGAGCCTTCTGCGGGGCTCAGCATGGCAATAGTGGGGTTTTGATATCTATACTCACGACGAGGTCACTCTTGCGTGGTCAGAGTTTGAGAATCTATTCCGAGAGGAGTTTTCACTGCTAACCCTGATAGCAGTATGTATACAAGTGCATCTTCAGCTCGAACAAGGAACCATGTCAGTGGTTGATTATTCCTCGAGGTTTACCGACCTCTCAAGGTACTCTATGGATATGGTCATGGATCAGTACTTTAGAGCTTAGAATTTTGAGTTGGGCTTGTGCAGAGATATAGAAGCTAGCATCATCCCTATGAGCCTACCTACTTATGTATAGGTTCTTGAGTAGTCTTTGGTGGTCGTGAGATTCTTGGAAGAGCAGAGACAACTGAAAATTGTCCGCAGTGAGCGAGTTGGAGCATAGACCTCATCAGTAGGGAGACGACGTCAGGGTCCCAGGCGTGGGAGATGTTTTCAGAGGATATCCCAGGACAGTGGATCTACCGTACAGGGTTCGTAGGGCACATCCTTCTAGCCTGAAGAGAGGTGATGCTGCTCTTGTTATTGCAGGGGACATATCACTTGAGATTTTCTGACCCGCCATACTACTGACATGGGATTAGTGGATGGACCACCGAAGAAGAGGCAACGTGTGGGGCAGACAGACCCGCGGGGCGGCAGACATGGTAGAGTAACCGAGAGAGTAGCTGGTGGTGGTCGGTGTTTTGAACTTTTACCCCCCCCCCCAGGAGGTCCACCCCTGGCTCAAGGAGCAGGTGGACAGAGGTAGGGATAGCTGTAGGAATCAGAGGGTTATGACCCAGGTACTCCTAGAATTTTCAGATGTAAAATCTGTGTCTTTTCTAATTTGGTTGTTGTACTAATAGACACGGGTGAAAATCATTCTTTTCTGGCTTCTTATCTTGTTTGAGGCCTTGAGATTCCAGTTGATCTGTTGAATCGACCCTTACACTTAGAAACACTGACGGGAGAAGATTCAGAGATCACACACCGTTGCAGACAGTGTGACCTGACCATTGGAGGTAAGAGTTTCGGTTGGAACCTCTTGGTCGTATCATCTAGACCTTACAATTTCATTCATGGTATGGATTTGATATCCACATTTATTTCTCATATTGACTATTTTAGGAGAAGGGTGTGGTGTGCCCGCAGTGAGGGAACGATGTTCTCCTTCGTCGGTGAAAAGTAG
Source organism: Viscum album (assembly GCA_963277665.1). Taxonomy (NCBI): domain Eukaryota; kingdom Viridiplantae; phylum Streptophyta; class Magnoliopsida; order Santalales; family Viscaceae; genus Viscum; species Viscum album. Next base: position 697,399,576 of record OY728152.1, read on the forward strand.
ACCCAAGCAGCGAAGGATGTACTCGTGCGCAGGAAGGTACAACTGATTTCACATTAGTTGGCTAGGCTAGACCTTGGTGCAAAAAATGTTACATGTTTCCAATTTCCAACAGTAGTGGCTGAGTAAAAGGTCATCTTCCCAGAAAATGTCCCCAGAATACCTCTCCATCGGGAGGTATATTTATGCATTGAGTTGCACCCAGGACAACACTGATATCAGCATCGGCATATCGGATGGATCCCGCAGAGCTTTGAGAGCTAAGAGTGCAGCTAAATACTTGTAGAGGAAGGGATTCATGAGACCCATTATTTTAACCTAGGCGGCCCCATGGTTGTTTTCCATTAATGGAGGCAAGAGCTTGAGGTTGTGTGTGTCTTACCGACGCAGGAATCAGGTGACCGTGATAAACCAGTATCCACTACCGATGATCGATGACCTTATAGACTAGTTATGTGGGGCGCGATGGTTCCCGAATGTTGATCTATGATTAGGCTATCACCAGTTGCGAGTACGGGATGAGGATATACCGATGACTACTTTCAGATGTCGCTACGGTCTCTACGAGTACATTGTGATTCCCTTAGGCGTGACGAACGCCCCGACAGTGTTTATGGAACTCATAAACCAGATCATTCACCCCTATCTAGATCGTTTCTTATTGGTCATCATCAATGATGTCCTTGTGTAATCTACGTCCGAGGAGGAGCACGCGAGGCACCTAATGATGGTTCTGGACACACTCCAAGAGCACTAGTAGTGTGGGAAACTCTCGAAGTGTCAGTTCTGGATATAGGAGGTCCACTTTCTGGGACACATTATCCCAGCAGATGTTGTAGCAGTGGACCTAGCCATGGTGGATTCAGTGTTAGCAAGGGAGAGACTCCCGAGAATAACAGAGGTGTGGAGTTTCCTTGGGTTGGAAAGATACTATTGGAGTGTCATATTTGATTTATCTAGGATTTCATCACCCATGAAAACTTTTACCCGAAAAGGGAATCCTTTCGTGTCGACCGAGAGATGCCAGCCGACTTTTCAATAGTTGAGACATAGTCTGAAGAGTTCCCCGATCTTGAGACTACAAGAATACGGTGTCGAGTACATGGTATTCTGCGACGCATCTGGAACCAAAATTCATTGTGTCCTGATGAAGAGGCAAGCAGTGATTGCCTATGGATCACATCACTTGATTCCAAATGAGTATAAATATGTGACACATGATCTTGAGATGGTATCAGTAGTCATCGCATTGAAGATGTGGCAGCACTACCTAATGGGAGGGAGGTTTATCGTCTATGTGGATCGCAAGTGTCTCAGATATATCTTTTCTTAGAAGGTTCTGAATTTGAGACAGAGGTGGTGGCTTGAGATCCTGCAAGATTACGACATCGAGATCATTTATACTCTTTATAAGGGGAATATTGTGGCATATTATCTAAGCATGAAATGCAGTTTGCAGTTGATGGATGAGGCGACAGGGAAGTTGGCCTCTTTACAGATATCATTCTTGGAGATAGATGATGGAGCATACCTCCAGTCGATGGTTGATACCCATCCACTCTTATAGAGAGTCAGGGAAGAACAACTCAATGATGCTAGTTGTGAGACTCTCTGTGCTCAGATATCCGCAAGTGATGATTTTTATGGATATTCAAATGGTGGGGAGCACATTGTTCTTTTCTGAGGGTGCGCAATAGTACCAGTGATATTGTAGGGGGAGGTTCTGAGGGAGTTCCATACATATCCTTTGGCGGTGGATCCAGGCATGGAAAATATGTACCAGGGCAACCGACGTCATTTCTGGGGGCCAGGAATGAAGAAGAGTGTGGCAGAATTTGATTCTCGGTGCATTATTTTTCAACAAGTAATGGCTGAACACCAGGTGCCAGTAGGGTCGACATAGCCCCTTGAGGACCAAAGTGGAAGTGGGATTGGATTTCAATGGTATTCGTGACTGTTATACCACGTACAACCTTGGGACACGATTCCACTTGGGTGATTGTTGACCAACTCACCTAGTCGGCCCACAATCTTTCCATATGGGAAGAGAATTCAGTTAAGAGTATGGGACGCCTCTATGTGCAGGATATAGTTCGGCATCATGGAGCTCAATCCATGATTGCCTCATATCGTGATGCTTGTTTCACATCACATTCGTGGATGGGATTGTAGGAAGATTTTGGGACTTAGTTATGCTTGAGAACAACGTTTCATCCTCGGACTGATTGTCAGACGGGGCAGACCAACCAGGTTCTAGAGGATATGCTACGAGCTTGCAAACATTTCTTCAGTCATAGTTGGGAGGATCACCTACCACTGGTGGAATTTTTTTATAACAACAGTTATCATTCCACTATTTGTATTGCACCATTCATGGCTTTGTACAGGCGACCTTACAGGTCCCCACTTTGTTAGAATGACCTAGGAGAGTCATCACTCATGGGTTCAGAAATGGTGTGAGCTACTATGGAGAAGTTGCATGTATTCCAAGAGCTAATGAAGACCACACAGAGTCGAAAAAAGTCTTATGAAGACAGGAGACTGAGGCCCTAGGAGTTAGAGTATGGAGACCATGTGTTCCTTCGGGTCTCACCTCAACGAGGATTGCGGAGATTTGGTCGATGCGAAAATCTATCTCCGAGGTTCAGCAGCCCTTTTAAGAATATAATAAGAGTTGTAGAGGTGGCGTTACACTTGGATCTACCTCCTCATATTGACTTGGTAAACACCATTTTCCATGTGTCGCAGCTGCGTGGTAAGTGCATGACCCATCATAGGTTATCGAATGGGGCGAGTTGGACATCAATGATGGAGCGACCTTTGCTGAGTACCCAGTTGAGGTCAAGGATCGGCAAGAGAAGATCCTTTGTGGGTGAGGTATTCCATTGGTGTGTGTTTGGTGGCAGCACAAGAATCTCCAGGAGAGCACATGGGAGCGGGAGGATCATATTCATGTTCAGTACCCACATCTATTTGGGTAGACTTTGTTTTTGATTATTGGGGATGTAAAGCCCTAGGGTGGGTGTGATTTAATGTCTCTTATTTCTCCGTATTTTAATATAATATTATGTGGGAGTTATTTAGAGGCAAGGCTTTGAGATGGCATGTTGTTCCGAGGGCCGGTGAGCCCGGAACAAATGTGTGAATTTAATTAAATAATTAAATTACATGTGTGTGTGTTTTTCCTTAAAAAATGGAATAACTCATGAATGGGTTCTCAGATCAGATATCCAAGGGAACTGTAGCATTTAGAGCAGCGAGTTTACCTTAGGCAAGGCCTAAAATTGGCTGACGTAGGTCGGTGGTGAAATATGGTTTTTGGATGTAACCATAATAAAATATTTAATAAAAATATTTTATTAAATCTGGTGGTGGAGAATATATTTTTAACCATTTAAATAATCATTTGTGCAGGGGTCCAAGAATTTAGACCTCATAACCCATCAATCCATGGAGGCTCTAGAATCTCTATAGAAACCCCCAACGCGGCGATGACGTTCTAGACGAGTTTCGTCAGCGATGATGACACGGTGACCAGATCCTCGCCAACGACCGCCGCAGATCCATGTGGGATGTTTGATTTTGATTTCCATTCACTGTTCTTGATTTCTTCGACAAACATCGACTAATCCATGTACATATTAATCCGCGGATTGATCGTATTTGCGATATGGGATTTTGCAGGGATTCTGGGGAAGATCTTCATCCTTGCGATTTAATATGTTGATTATTTTGGTTTTGATTCTAACGACGACAAACCCATATCATCAAAATCAACATTTTAGGTTCATCCCTCTTGTTCCTTTTGAGAATAAATTCCCCACTCTTCATGGAGACACCTTGTTCCTCCCCGCGCTAGATGTTCATGGAGGAAACTGATTGGTGCGCATTCGTTTATTGTCGCGTAGAATCGAGATTGTAGATACAACCCCAGAACGATCCTATAGAGGTGTGACTGCATTGACGATGGACGACTCGGAGTGGATCAAGAGATATGGGTTTTTGTGATTTTTATTTCGGATGAATCAATGCTTGTTTTCAGAGCCAATTGAAGTTCTGAAACACCCAGATTCAGTGATAGGAAGATGAAATGAACTATCATTCTTGGGTTTTTCTGAAATCAGATGTAAATAATGAGATCTGGAAGACCATCAGAGGTGTGAGGAGGAAGATGATGGTTCTGGAAAAATCCTAACTACACGGCGTGTAGTATGGGCTACACGGCTTGTGTTCGTCGGTGGACCACCTGGAATGTACTCAGGGGGGGTACACAGACATTGGTTGGGTACACGGCCAAGGACATGACATGTATACCCATCCCCAGCCAGACCCGGCTAGATACACGGTATACCCCGTGTACTAGTACACTGGCATGGCGACACGGATAGAGACAGTGTACGGGCATGTGGCTAGCATACACTGAGCAAACCCCAGGTATTTGGACACATCATGTAATCTTACTATATTTCGTGTAATTACGTTTTATACGACAAGCCTAGAGACATATACTGTTTACACGGGCGTTGCCCGGAGTCATGAAACATGGCGTGTGATCCTACCACACGGCATGTAGTCTAGTTTTACACACATGTACTGGACACACATGCCATTTACACGGGCAGTACCTGTAATCAAGGAACACGGTGTGTAACCATACTACACACTATGTAACCGTTTTTACATTGATTGATCCACTTTTATTCATTTATTTGGACTAGTTTCCTTAGTGTTTGTCCCCTTGGTCTTTCCCCTGAAGGCTTCCTTGTATCATTTCCTAAGTACAAGAGTATGATTCATTCAGCAGGACATCCTGAATAGAGTTGTAGGAATCCCCTCTGTGATACATAAAGATGGATCCTATATTCATTCCTAGAACCCTAAGTAGAGTTTTTGGTATCAATGTGACCTACTTTACCTGGGTGCTGATTCTACATAGCAGATTAGTTTAGACTGATTTGTTGGAATCTCCCTATGGCTATTGGTTGTGATCCTCATCTGAACATCATATTCTCAAGTACTTGTGGAGTGTGTTCTCCTAGTAGAAGTACTTCATTTCTCTCTCTTCATACCTTAGAGTGAGTTCTCATTGTTACGTGCTTATTGGAATCTTCGAGTTGGATCTTAGTGGTGGTTTTGTGATAGACGATCGTGCATGAGTATATCTAGATATTTCTTGTTATATGTTATGTAAACATATACTGCGTAGAGCTGATTGTATCATTCCTTGGTGGTATTTTCCCTTGTTGTATTCCTTTATGGTTTCGGGGTGTCCTACTATGTATTTTTATACTCACCCCAACACGGGATTTTTTTGCACGTCTCATGTCCAATGAAAACGAGTGAGCCTTTGACATGATTCTTGGGGGACCATGATCGGACGATGCTCAGTGAGATCAAGCTAGACGAGGTGAGTTCCTACGGATATAGATTGCAGTCCCTATACCTTTTATTACAGGTAGTAATTTGTTGCGGACTCTCTTTTGGTGGGATTATAATTTTGGTCCATGGTTTTATGTTACCGTACTTTACTCTCCTGTCGTACTCTTTTTGTAGGTATTATTAGTGTTTGCATGAATTATGCTTGCTTTTACTTTTTCAGCTTTCTGGGCTTGGATATGTGTGTGTGTGTGTTCAGGTTTATAGAAAATGCCTCCCATGTTAGTAATATGGTACTTGGTGCTAGTCACCAACCCCATGCCTATTCGAGGAGGGCTTGGGGAGTTGCGGCTCGGGCCACATTGTGATGGGTAATGACATAGGACTTCGATTGAGTCATTGTGAGTTCAAGAACCATCACATGAAAATCTACCCATTTCAGGGTTCCATTTTCAAGGTCAATGTTTATAATCATATACATGAAAATGTTTTCAAGGAAATTCAATTCACACAATGGATATCTATAATCAATCTAGATAGGAAGAATAATGAGATGATCATAGTCTATATAGACTTCTTGGATCTCATCCAACACTGTCCAAATGTTAAATCTCCCATTCTAGTGATAGATCTACCGATCAAGTCCAAAATTGGGATCCATGATGTCTCTATCATGGATGTGTATTCTAGGTATAATTATATCAATAGGTAACCCAAATATGGGGATTACACCACCTTAAAAGAACTTAATGGATCATTTTTATATAATTTCATGACTTTAGGTTAGAAGAATACATGATCTTCTTATCAGAAGGTCATGCACTACATATTCAAAAGGATCCCGAACATGAAAGGGGAATTATCTATTAATGATTTGGAAATAAAATACTTATTCCATTAGGACCATATATTAGATCTCAAGAGTGTATTTATTCTCCTCCATTCATGGAATTTGATGATGAACTACATGAAGAATATTTTCAGGGTTACTTTCGAGAAGTTTCTGAGCCTCTCTATTAAATATAGAGGCATCAAGATCGACCTAAAGAAGATTAGAGCCATCAGACAGATTCCAATCCTTAGAAACTTCTAGGATCTCTAAGTCCTTAAATGAAACTTGTCCTACATAAAAAAATTAAATAAAAATATGGATGGGAACTATAGAAAATTTTTCAAGATCATGAAGAAAGGTACCATATACTAGTGGGATGAAGAGTCTCTAACATCCATAATGAAAATCAAGCAGTATCTTCTATAACCTAAAGTTATGATTCCTTCCATATTTGAGAAGTCTTTGTTCCTCTATGTTACACTACTGTAATGATTCCTTGGAACATTTCTCTCTCAAAAAAATAATAAATCTAGAGAGAATAATTTTTATTATCTCACTCGCATTCTCTATGACACAGAGGCGTGATATTATCATATGTAGTTTAGATGAATCATGTTATTCTTCATAGATTAGAAGTTGTATCATTTTTTTGTAGAAACATGTGTTAAAGTTGGTGTCCATAGTGGACCCACTAAATTATATCTCAAATTTCACCATTTTTATTGGATAGTTGGTACACTGGGTAATAATCCTTCAGTAGTTTGGCATCATAATTTTTTTATAGAAATAATCAAGGGTCAGGTATTTCCATTCATCTTGGTCATGCATCAGATCCTAGAAGAAGATCCCACATACATTGATTTCATATATGATTTCATCCAATAATTAGATCAGTCTGTGATAGGTTGAAAGATAAATTTTGATGCTTCCTCCATGATCTCATCAAGTAGAAGGCTTAATAACCCCAATATGAAGATAGTAGTACTGGGGATTGTCTTCATCACAACTGCACATGATGTTATTCCCTATTCTTGTTTATTTAATTAAGGTTGAAGAAAAATAAATGCATACTATCATGGTCACATTACAGGTCTTGAGAAGTCCCTTGAGGTTAATGAACCCCAATTGCATTTGAATGGAGATTCTATGTTAGTCATCAAACATATCAATTGTGAATATACCCTTATAAATATATATCCCCTAACCTTATAGGTTTTCACTAACAACTAATGGAATTGATCATTTCTCATCCCTATGTGACTCATGTTCCCTTATCCCAAAATAGTCAAAATGGTGCCATGGAATTTGTTTTCATGTTTCTTGCAGATCCAGACTAGGATATCTTGTTAATTCATGTGGTACATCATAGAGTCATTCCTCCCTTCATTCTAGTTGAGGATGATCGTCATCAGGTGATCTTATATTTCAATAGTTCTACCACCCAGGACCTTCGAACCACCCCTAGTTGAAAAAACCGCAATTTAAATTCATCTTTCATTGAGTAAATCCATAATTGTATCCTATGAGATAAGAGAGGTGATGGTGAGAAAATACATTAGTATGAAGCATAGTTCTCCCTCCATAGTTTGCATATCTTAGACAAGACACTCTACATACAAGATTTTGATGCAATTCTACTATGTTGAATTCAAGGAGATGAGATTTCCTAGTTTATTAATAATGTTCATTTAAGGTCTTACAGAGATAAACATGTAGTTTTAATGTTCTCCCTCTAGAACCATTGTATAGGAATCTTTTGGCCCACCATTTTCCAGGACTTCATCATGTATACAAAGAGGTGTCACTATGTTATGTTTTACCACAATTTGTGCTTTTATCATTGCATCCCCATTATAATAACAATAATTCATAGACATATGATGTATGGTGAATCGGTTTTAGGGGACACTAACTACCATTAAAAACTCTCATTTAATGGTTCATTATGATAATGATAGATTTTTTCCCTAAATAGGAAGAATAAATTTATATTAATTAGGTCATTGCTATATCTGTGATTGAATTTTGTAAGATCCCACATCATCCACCACTTCATATTTCCTCACGACATTCTCTCAGAAAATGGTACAAACTTCTTTTCTATAAAACTAATTAGATTGTATGCCAATTATAGTATTAAATCCAATTGTACTTCCAGCTAACATATACACCAAAATGGGAAGATCAAGGTGTTCCAAAAAATACCCTATAACATTTTAATCAATATGGTGGTCTATATTAATATTATTTGGCTGAATATTATCCTCAATGGCCTATGGGCCTATCGATAAATGACTTATAATTCCAACCATGTTACTCTATATTCCATGGTTTAAAGAAGAGAAGAAATCATTCACTTTGAGATCCGTTTTTTCATCACTCTGAATTTCTATTTATGAATAAAATATACTAGAAATAATGAAAAATTTGCTTATATATAATCTAAAATCCCTCTAAGAGAATAAAATCCAAGCCTTGAAAAATCTTGAGAGGAACCAAAACAAGATAGCAATGGTTTTTAAAAAATAGTTCTCCTCCACTCCTTCTTCTAGGTTTACAGAATACTGGCCCTTAGAACAATGATGAAACCCAGAAGTAATACAAAAATGTTATAACTGATGTGGGAAGGACCTTACATCATTAAAAATTAATATTACATTTTTACCTACTCTTTGATCACTATTGAAGGAGAGAATAATACTCCTACCAATGCCATGTTCCTCAACAATTACATTTCATAAGGAGTCTCCATCCTAGGAAGACAATGTTAAAATGGGAGGATAGTTCAAACACGATGACATTAAACTACGATCCACAATGGTACGTGGTTATTGACCTTAATATATTATCCCAACTATGTTACATGAAACGTGACCTTTAACAATTTGAAAAAATAGTTTCTCAGATCCCAGATATTAATCATGGGATCACAGTCCAAGCATCACTCCTTGAAAACTATGTGTGAGCCTTTATTGGTATGTGTAGTGTTGAATAGAGAATTCTAGGCCCTCATTTTTGTTGGGTATGTCACTATGCTTATCCACATATTTCCATGATGGGAATCCTCTTCCCTGTGTCCGGAATCCATGATCTAAGAGTTACATTCTGAGAATCCTGACTTTAATCTATGTGTGAATATCACTATGAATTTTTCATGTAGAACAAGACACTTTGGTCTTCATTCAAATTACCATACATATATCATTCCCCACATATCCCTTTTGTTTGATATTCCCCTAAAAATATGAAAGAGTTTCTGTAGGACTCTTCATGTGCCATTAGTCCTCCTTGGTCCTCTTTCCCATCACCATACAACACAGACCCATTTGATAATTTCCCCCATTATGGATTGATCTCTATGACATCAAACTATAAGGTAATGGTCTAAAGACACGATATTAATATATGATCATACCCAGAACAAGTTCATTATTTCACTTTAACACAATATAGATGGTGCATACCCCATTTTAAATAAGGATGAATCATACGATATGTGTTGGATGATTAGAAAATGTCACATCATGCCATGATCATGGGATACCACATGATAACCATAGAATGACCCAATTATATCAACCAAGAAGATGGTGAACAACATTGATTATTGTTTTACCGCACTGTATTCCCAATACTATGCAAGGCTTGATTCCCAACATGATGGGATACATTGCAACACTCATTAATTTTATTGGTTTTTCTTGCTGAAAAAAAATCATACATTTTTTCCCATGGACTCAATTACGTTCCATGAATTGTGATCTAAAACAGTTTATAGTCATTATCAAGGTGGGTATACGGATGTAGGCCTCTTAGGCCTACATTCACACATAGTCTGTTAATATGGATCCCAACGTACATTCCAATGATGAAAGTTCCCTCTTTGGTCTGAACTGCATGACATTTTACTGAGACACTATAATCTGAGAATAATGACTCTAAACTCCTTTGATGTCCTCTCCAGAATATGTTGTATAGAACTTGGCATCCTAGGACTTTATTCACATTGGGATTTTCACTCGTTCGTACTACACATAACCATTTGAAAAGACCCCTTTCACCAATACAAACTCGATGACCGTAAACATAGTGCCTATGGTACAATCAAAATGACCGTAAAATATTTGTAGTATGTCCATGAATCGTGACATTAAACCATATGTGGGTCCTCTTAGGAAAATTTGTTGTGACTCTAGGCCTCATTAGACCAAATCCACATTGAATTTTTCAGTTTGTCTCACTATAATTATGTTCATTATAATAACCTTCCACGTGGTTCGAACTCTATCAACATAAACAAGGAGTCCACATACCAGGAATATGATTATAAAATTTGAACATCGTAGAAATTAAATTACATTAAACTAAGATCTTATGAACAAGAAAAATTACCCTAATCTATCTTCCATATAATCAAGCAATATGACCTTATATTATTTTTAGACATTATAGTCTGAGCTATATGGCTCTAAACTAAATAGATTGAAACCCTCATCCCAAAAAATATAACTGTGACTCTACCACTTTCAAAATCAGGATGCCTATTAATAAGAGATGATGTTTATCTAATTTTAAATTGTGATTCCCCATAGGATATGTATGAGATTATTAAAAAAATCACTCATTCTATGATATTGTGATGCGCTATGATAATAATGGGATACATAAAATTACTATTTTAGAGAGGATAATATTCAAGACATTGGTATTCTGCCACACTATTATATAATGCTTTGCATGGATTGATTCCCATCCTTATTCGATACATAACGACACCTAGAAAAATCATCCCAAGGCCCAACCACAAATTCATTAATATTTTGGCCATTTTTTCCACATTATGGCCCATTAATTGTAATAAAGAACTTTCACATATGTTATTTTTTATTGAGGTAATAGAATATTTATTTTTGGTTGTGTGTTTAATTTTTTTTTTCCTAGGTGTTTCTTGAAACAAATGGAGTATTTTGTGCATGAAAATAGGTGGCACGTGATTGGTGCACTATAAGGGGAAATCATGTACTAGCCCATGGGAAACTCTAAACCCTAGAGAGAGGAACTATCCAAGAATCACTATAAGAAACGTGAGAGTATGAACTCCACTAAAAATCATTGTGGGAAATTTATTCTTTGATAGGGGAGGCCACACGGTTTGATCATTGTTTGGAAAACAATGTTGGAAACAGTGTGACCTATCTAGGTCATTAAAATTGATATTTACATTTATATCTTCTTTTGATTTTATTATAAAACCACCAATAATTAGATCCATACTGGATTTTCATCCATAGTATGTTTCTCTTATCCCTCTCACCCCACTTGAACACTAATTTTTTGATGTATCTGTCCTTCTGTCTTCAAAAATCATCGAGTATGTCCCCTATTGTATCATTTCATTCTTCTTCTATGGTTATCCTATAATATTATTTTAGTTTTTCTATTCCAATGGGATTATAGACCTAATAAGTGTTTAATGATTATTTTTTAGGTAAAATATTCATGTTTTTGTTTTGATATTTCCCTTATTGGGTCTCCTTGAGGTGAAGTTGTGGTTTTCCACCAATTTCAAGATGTTTAAAAGCATTAGGTATGTGAATACAGGGTATTGAATTTTTAATTGATTTTGGTCTTCTTTCTATGCTTCTTGAATGTTATCATTGGATTATTTAGATGGTTATAAATGTGTATTCATATCGTTTCAAGGTGAGTATGTTTTAACATGTGGTTTCACAAATTGAATTTTTTTGATTTCATGTGTTATTTCATTTTTAAGTCTCTAAATTGGTTTTATGACTGATGAATGTGAAGAAAAGTATGAATAAAATGGTATTGGTGTGCATGTGAATGTTATAAGGCCTTCTTAATTTGAAAAGTGTTCGTTTTTGATGTGTGATTCTGGTTTCTTGATGTGTATATATGGAAATGGCGATATATGGGACATGTGAAATTGAAATTGAGTGCAATGGGTATCCTAGGAATCTAGGTGGGTGTAGTAGGATTATTATGCTAATTGGATTAGAATGGACGATTCCCAATTCCTTATAGAAGTATTAATGATTCAACACTAAATAATCATTGATTATTAGAGATGTGTAGACATAGGGATGTGATCCCCGCTAGTGGATCATGCAGTGGTATACTATGTCTTATGGTTGAAATACCATGTTTCATGGAGATATAAGGTCTCTAGGGTCCCACTAGTTGTAATACCTATATAGATTTCTCCTGAAGTGGTTCTTTATTGTGATGTTGGGAAAACTATCAACATACAGTGAACGTTACTCTTAAATTAAATTGAAAACCATATTTCAAAGAAAATGTTTTCTAAAAAATTATTTATTAAAAATATTATCTTCATCTTTATTAAAACAAGAATAGTTATTTTTCTTCTTTTTTATAGCATGGAATCTTTCCTTTTGGTGTAATCCTTCTGGTATTTGGATCAGACAGTACGTACACACATTGGTGTATGAAGACTTTGTTATATATGAACTGGGTAAGGGAAATAGGTTACATACTGATGGTGGTGAATCTGGTTTCTAATGTTCTTCTCTAGAAGGTGTTGGTGGATGTATCATGAGGGTGGTATCCATCAGGATTCATGGTGGTTTTCAGATTTTTCTTTTTATTTTCCCCTTCCTAATTTAGTGATATTGTTTTTGGTTAACATTGTATTTTTCTGAAAATGAAATTTTCTCTTTATTTTTTATGGATATCGATCTTGTTGTGATGTTTTATTTTTAGCGTTATTAATGATTCTTATCATGGGTGAATTCAAACCCAAAAATTTATTTTTGATACCCAAGCACTTGTTTACAGTCCATAGGGATTAGAGATTTTCTTCGGGCCATGGCAGGAGATGGTTCGGGTGTAAGGTTGGATGTCACCATTGATTAGTTCAGGAAAAAATAAGATCACATAATTGTATTATCCATTTATTTGGCTGATGATGTTTGGAATAGTCTGGTTAGACTTCAGATATTATTTTCAGGTCATTAGGTTATTGTTTGTTGTGGGGTGTCTAGACCACAAACATCATGAGAGATCCTTAGTCACCATGGGATATTGATATTCTGTTACAATTCCCTTCTAGGTGAGGTGTGCATGCTGAAATATGTGCATGGACACTGAGTAGGGGTGAAGTGGTTGGGCTTTTTGATTTAATGTTTTTAGGATTTTATTTTGGTATATGGAATTATGTGGAATTTTTTGATGTCACTGAAAATTTCCATAAACGTGAATTGATGTATTTTTATTGTGATTATTGTTTGATGTAGAATTAGTCCAAATTGGACACCTCTTGTATCGAAAAGGGATGTGGCCAGCGAGAGTTATCCCTTATACAATCGATTTGAGACTATTAGAATACATGATTAACGGTTTTCATGCCATTGTTCAAGGACTAAGCCCTGGTCTGACTCATGTTAGGGAATCCCATTCATCTTTTGGAAAGGAAAAATATTAGGAGTTCGTGAAGAACAAGACTCCATCCTTCTCGGGTAGCATGAACACATAGGAATCAGGAGAGAGGCTTGAGTGGATCAAGAATTTGTTTGGGTTTCTTGAAACTCATTTCACTGTGAAAGGGATGTGTGCTTCATTCTTTTTGGAACTTCCCAGTTGGGGTGGTGAGACTCAGTGTTTCCTTGTAGGAAAGATGATATAATTTGATGGGAGAATTTAAAGGTCATCGTCAATAAGTAGTATTTCCCTAAGACCATATAATTTTCCAAGTGTTGAGATATTTTGGATCTTCATCATGGGTTCACACCATTATGGAATATTCTAACCACATTGTATTGTTTGTCCAGTTTGCAACCTAGGTAGTTCTTAATGATCAGATGAAGGCTCAAATGTTCGAATTGGGGTTGGGGCCGGATTATTGATATCATGTATTGTCATTAAATATATGCTTGTATACATTGGTTTTTGGTCATTTATTTATGGTCTTGATTGATCATATTGGGAATGATTGTTTCTCTCGGGCAGTTTCAGTAGTGGTCCCGGGTAGTGGCAATTAATCTTTGAAGAATAAGAAGCGGGATGAGAAGGAGAATTAGGGAGTTGTTAGTTCATACAATTCATCTCGAGTGTAATCATCCATGTATATGGGTTAATTATTATATTTGATCCATCAATATGGGAATGCATGTAGTATTTTTTCACCGTGTTTTTTTCAAACTATTTATTTTCAGTAGAGTGAAACAATGGGACACTTGTAGTGGTTTTGAAAGGTAGTGGGTCCATTTCGAAGTGGGAATGGTTTTATAGCCTCTATAATGATAGCAGGTTAGTCATATCCATAATGTATAATAGGTTCTAGGTTTGTTATTCATGGTTATTGGGATGAATTCCCTTCTTGGTAGAGTTATTTGAAGGTTGATCTTTATGTCGGTGGCCATCCTTAGGCTCAGGTAGATCTAGGAATCCTTATTCCCTAGATCATGTACCAATGAAATTTGATGTGGTAAATGTTTTAGTTATTGGTAATATTTATATTAAATTGTCCATAGTTGTTTATATTTTTATACCGGTGCCTCTGTTTCATTTATTTTTTCCCATATTGTTCAAGTTTGAAATTGTCAACTGATATTATTCTATTTGCGATGGAGTTAGGGATACCACATGGAAAGACGCTAGGTTAGGGTTTCTAGTGTACTTATTTTTCACTCACCGTGTAAAGGTTCAGGTTAGAATGTGATTTCCTAGTGCTATTAACGGACATATTTGACCTAAAACTATGTATGTATTGGATGATGCTATTTGAGGTGTGTATAGATTGTTCTCAATTTAAAGGGAGTTTCATGCTACCCGATGGGAGTACCCCGCATTAATAAGGAGAATTGGATCATTGGAAATGACGTGCTAGAACACCACTTATGGAGTTGGGATGTATTTATTTTTAGTTCTCATTAATTGGGTCATAGAATTATGTTAGTATTTCAGATGAAGTATTACTTCCTATAGTGGATGAGTTTCCAGAGGTGTTATAAGAAGACTTCTCAGGTTGACCATTATAGTGGGATTTGGATCTCATAATAAAATTGATGTTGGGAACTTAGTCGATATCTCTCCCATTATACCATTAACCCCACATCACGTGGATGGAATCAAAAGTTCATCTATATAATTGAGAATCGAAATGACTCATTTTCCAGAGCGTCTATCATGGTCTAACATAGTCTTGTTTATGAAGAATTACGAAATGTATCATCGATAATGTGTGAATTACTGGAAGAACAATAATGTAAAGATTAAGAACAAATACCCCATTCCTCACATTGATGATTTTTTGGAAAAAAACATATTGGGTGAGGTGTTTTTCTAGGATCTTCTTCTGTTCTGGGTATCACAAGTTCAGAGTTAGAGATGCAGATGATCAAAAAATAGATTTCTAATTTTGTTAATTCATTTTTTACTACATATTCATTACATTTGTCTTAAAAAATGATCCATCGGTATTAATGATGATTATTAATAGGGTGTTTCACTAGTATTTGGACTCCATTATCATGGTATTTTTTTGATGAAATCCAGGTCAATTTGAGGATCAAGTAGTGGCATGAGACAAATATGAAGATTGTTTTACGCAAATTTAGTGACAATATTCTCTATGTGATGTTTTCCAATTTCACCATATGGATCATAGAGGTGACATTTCTGGGTAATTTGATCTTGGAATGTGTGGTATTGGTTTATCTCAAGAAGATTAGAGTAGTGATGTCATGGGAGCAGTAGAATAACATTTTTGAGATCAAGAAATTTTTTTGGAATGGAAGGGTCTGACAGGTAGTTAGTTTTGGATTTATATAATCTGGATTTCCCCACAATGATGCTCACCTAGAAATGGGTAATAATTTAATATTGCATAGAGTGCCAGGATTCCTTTCAAATGTTTAATTATCTATTGACCACATACCCTATTTTTATTTTTCTAGAATATGGAAAGGGATAATTTAACTATTTAGAGAACATAGGTATGGTTCTTTTGTGTGTGATAATGTGGGATGATCATGTGGTGGGTTTGGTTCCCTCCAAATTTGACAACATGAAATGAATTACCCATCTCATGACTTAGATTTAGTGGTAATGAATCATTCCTTGAATATATGTAATCCTTATATTTTGGGGGATATGTTTGTAGTATATTTGGATCCTAGTAGTTTGGATTACATATTCTCCCAAAAAAATATTAAATTTATGGCAACATCATTGGGTTCAGTACCTCTAGGTGTTCTTTTTTAATATCATTTATGCTCGAGAGAAATGTACTGTAGTAAAAGATGCTTTGCGAACAAATTTTTTGGTGAATGATTTAAAATAGTCCTATGATGAGTGGAATTTTATGGGACTTTTTCCCATATACATAAAGATTTCAGGATGTATAGTTGTGGTACATTCTTGGAATGTGTTTAGCTAACACCGTCCCTTATGGTTTTTATTTAGCAAGATCATCTGAAATATGAGTTGTTCTTGTGTTCCATGAGGTTTCTAAATGATGGGGTGGTTCCTTTTGTGAGGTATTCTCCTCATGTTGAAGTTCTATTTTCAATGGTTCGATGCATGATGATGTTTCAGTTTCCCCATGTGGTGATGTAGGATATCCCTAGTCTCAGTGGGTCATCCATCTTAAAACCATAATGTTTTTTACGGTGTGTGATCTTAGTTATAGTTTCTAGGGTTGATAGTAGACATATCTGAAATCATATCCTGATGTTATACAGGTCAAAAATTCAACGTATAACACCAAAGACCCTATGGATTAAATCAATATTTACACAGTCCAACATGGAAATGGGATGACGTATCCATGGATTTCATTATTGGGTTACCTCATACTCCATGGGAAAAAAATTCAATATGGTTATTTATTGACCATATGACCAATTAAGCCAAATTTATTCATGTTATAGATTTAAATAAAGTGGAATAATTGGGTTGGTAGTTTTTTTCAAAAAAATGGTGGCATAATGGTGTGTTTTTAAATTTTATTTTCCACTAGGACCCCCAATTTAAACACATGGTTTTATGATGGCCATCAAGATGCAATTGGATTCCTGGTCAAGTTGAGTATGGTGTCTCTTTTATGTTTGAAAGATGTGAGTGATACCTCATTATTGGGACTGGTGACTATATAGGAAAAGTCAAATCATCTGAGGTTGATCAAGAATCATTTATTCATATCAAAGAGTCACCACAAGTCTTATGCCAACCAAAGTTATTGTGCATTAGATTTCCCTCAAGGTGATCTAGTGTTTTTCGATGTGTCTCTTCATTTTGGTCAACATTATCTTGGTCAGAATGGGAATCTAACAATGAGGTATTTCAGACGTCTTGATATTAGTGTGAGTGTTGTTTTGGTGGCATATCTATTAACATTATCATCCCAGCTAATGTCAATTCATGACATGTTCCATGTCTTGCAGTTATAAAAGTATAATATAGATCAATCTCGTGTGTTTAATTTGGAGTAAATGGAATTAGAAATATATTTTTCCATGTTTATGCAGCCAATACGAATCTTGGATATTCAAAAGAAAGTGTGTCAGGGGAATTCTATATAGTTGGTCTGAGTTCATGGGCAGCACAGTAATGATGAGCATGTGACATGGGAGAAGAATTATTGATTTTAGGAGTAGTATCTACATTTATTCTTTGATCAAACTCCATAGTGAATTTGTGGTGGAGGATATTGTTTATTTTTTTGTTCTTTTGTTTACCCCTTCGGTTTCCTTGTTGTTTTGGAGAAAAATATATCTTTTTGGATTGGAAGAAGGTGGCACATTGTTGGACAATTGTTAGGGGAAACCATGTCCTAGCCCAGGGGAAACTGGGTAGCCTCCCCTAGGAAACCATGCATCGGGTTTCATCTTGGAGAGAGGAGGTTGCACGGTTTCCGCACAATTTGGAAATCCATGCTGGCTAGTGGCACAACCTTTCTAGGTCATTACAATTTCGAATTTACATGTCTATAATAAAATACTTTTAACCCTAAACAACCCATAATTCTAGAAATATTGGATTTTAAGACCTATAAGCTTCATACATTGCATCTTATCCCCCATAAACTCCAATTATTGGGTTTATTTGGTCTTTTATTTTCAATAATCATCATGTAAGTCCTTTTTTGCCATTTTTTCTTTCTTTTAGGGATATTTGTCCCTTTTATTTTAGTTCTTCTTTTACAGTAGGTTTGTTGACCAAATAAGGGTTCATTCATGGGTGTTTCTGTATGATCTTGATGTTTGGGGTTCGATATTTCCATTATAGGGTCTCTATGTGGTGAAGTTGTGGTTTTCTACTGGATTACAGATGTATCCATGCTTCAGGATGGTGTTTACAAGTTTTATCACAATTATATGATTTTGGTATGATTTCTTTTCTTCTTGAATATTTTCTATAGATTGTGTGAAATGTGAAAATTTATTTTCAAAACACTTCAAGGTGTGTTTTTTTTCAAAATTGATTCAAAATTGTAATTGGTTTGATTTCATCTGTTATTTCCTTGTTGATTTTCCAAATGGGTTTTATGAATTATTAATAGTGGTGAAATGTATGCATAATAATGGTTCTCATGTGCGTGTGAATGTGATATGGGTTTTGGAAAATAAATTTGACGGTTTTTCATGTGAGATTCATGTTTCATGAAGTGTGTATGTGAAATTGGTGATGTATGTGACATGTGAAATGGAAATTGAGCAATAAAGTAATACTAGTTATCTTCGTGGCGAACAAGGACATGTATTCTAGTTTGATTAGTGCAGACAAGTCCAATCTTCTTAAAACAATATTGCTGATAAAATATTTACTAAATATTAATGATTAGAGACCACTAGATATTGGTGTTAATTACTCTCATGTGGTTTGTGCATGAGAGAATTATGGGTTGTTATTACTATACCATTTTTCATAGAGATACCAGATTCATAGGGTCACACTAGTGCAAGTGCATATAGTGATTTCCCATGATGTTTTTATCTACTGTGATATTGTGCATATCATTATTATCAAATGTAATATACATGTATATTAAATTGAAAATAATGTTTCTATGAAATTTTTTTCCATTAAATTATTTATTTATAATTTTTCCAAGTTCCTTATTAAAAATATCATAGTGATTTGTGTTCTAGTTTTATTGAATGTAATTTTTCTTGTGGGTCGAATCTTACTAGGAATTAGATCATAACCAAAATACACCCTTTGGTGTATTTATACGTTTTTATGTAGGTATCGGTTAAAGGAATGGTGTTTTGTAATGGTAATTGTGTATTTAGTTTCTGGTGTTCCACTATTTTATGTGGTAATGGGGGTGGCTTTAGGGTGGTGGCCCTCATGATTCATGGATGATTTTGGGTCTTTGTTTTGTTTTTTCCCCTCATGTTTTGGTGATTTGATTTTTTGTTAATTATTTAAAATAATGACCTCTAATTGTTGTATCTATTTTTCTTATGGATATTGATCTGGGTGTGATGTTTCTTTTAATAGAGTTAGTCATCATTTTTTTCATGGGTGATATAATTCTGAAATATTCATTTTTGACGCGCATGAACTAATTTCCATCCCATGTGGATCAGAAATTCCCTTCAGGTCATGCCATAGGCTAGGTCAAAATTCAAGTTAGATGGTAACCTAGAATAGTTTGTCACATGAACCATAATCATATCACATTATAGAATTTATTTGGTACAAGAGAAATATTATCCTTTTCACTTCGAGTTTTACCCCTTCTGTTCTATGTGAATTCCATTATAATTAGTATTCCCCCTATAGTTCAATAAACATGAATATAAATTGTCTATAATGGTGAATACCGCAACAAATAAGACTCGGTGTCTAGTACATGTAGTGTAACATTAATTTTATTTCACGGTCTATGCTAAGTGATCTTAAGACATTCCGATTTATTCCCAAAAACATTTGTCGTACACAATCCTCTTATGTCCCTTAACATTGGGATTCCTTTATTTGTGTTGTGAAATTACCCTTGGAGAAAAAATTAATGTGTCCATGATATAAGACAATATAATCTGTGCGACATCTCAAAAATATGACGTTAAACTATGGGATACATCATAATCCCTTGAAAAATAACTATGTAATGAACCATCCACACCATACGATGATAAAAGGCATTCCTAAAATCCATACTATATGAGGTTAAACTAAATGTCTATATTTCTCATTACATAACATAAAACTATAAAAAATAATAGGCCCTCACCTGAGAAGTACTTCCCTCTAATGTTGGTCATATAGTGTATTGTAAATATTATTAGTTTTCACTCATAATTTTATATTATTCATTCTCAAGAAGATGAGTTTGATTATTTTTATCCAACCAATATTCCAACAACAGTATTGTATAATCCATGGTGTCGTAATTCTAGGAGTGTTGGAATTCCTTAAAACATTCCATCGATTTAATTACAAGCATTTTTATACCTTTTTATATATTATCATCCTCCTAAAAGTTATATGGGAACCCCTAATGGAATTTTATCATGCCATAATGGCTAACCAACCATACTGAGACCATCATTGAAAACATTGGAAAACATTCTAGGACATGTTTCGTGAGTCAAACATGATCTAGGGTAAACCCTCACTTGATTTTCCCCATTCCAGGATAATGGTATGGATTTTATGTTTTGAAAAAGGTAAAAAATTATCTATATCCCAATGTCACTCTCCTTGTGTTCTATATTTTGGGAATTGTTATTCACATCTCCCCATTCAACCTTTTTTTGGTAGATTTTCTTTCCCTTGGATTTATCATGTTCATGCATTAGAGAACACTAGAAATGAAAATTG
Source organism: Viscum album (assembly GCA_963277665.1). Lineage (NCBI taxonomy): Eukaryota > Viridiplantae > Streptophyta > Magnoliopsida > Santalales > Viscaceae > Viscum > Viscum album. The sequence goes on from OY728152.1 coordinate 697,420,595, forward strand.
GTTTTTATAAGTGCCATAACTCTTTCTAAAAAAACTCTCATCCAGAACACACTCATTGGTTATTCAATAATAGAATACTCGGATTATTAGATTATTATATGATACTCTCACGCAATTGAGAAATCACATGTCTGTCACTTGTTTCCCACACCAAGCATGACCCATGTGAAATTTGGTATTAGTATTTGGATGTTTCATAAATATGATTGATGTGCAGTAATTAAGAGATAAAAAATAAAATATTTATATTCAGGAATAATTTTTATAAAATAAAAATGTGGTATTTATAGAGGGTCATCCGCATTATTGGATCCCCCACTGAGCCTTCCAAAACACTCCCCTATGAATATACTCTAGTAATAAAGTTATGTATCCCTTATATCCTATAGTGTCTAGCCTCTAAGGTCTACTGCCAACTTCGGAGCTCTATTTCTTCCTCATCATCTTCCAATGATGCTCATCAGCTCTTATATGTTCATATTCCAAATCATCATGTATATCAGTAATATGATATATCCCATGGTTCATCTACCATTCAACTTCCTCTAAAAAACCCCTTAGTTGAATTATGACCTTCAAATGAGTATTGAGGAAAGAAATATGATCATCTATTTGTCCCTTATGAAACTAGATATCCATGTTTTATTCGTGGAACTTTTCAACTCTACTGGGTTTCTCCTAACACTATGAAACACCCATATGTTGGCTTTCTTCGAACACTTTCTCAATGAGAAATCAACATACCAGTGTGTGATGTCCTTGAGGGTCTAACCCTCCATCACAAAACATAAAGATACAATGGTGAGGTGATCCCATTGACACACATGTTTCATTTCCATATCCTGATTAATGATTTGTTTTATGCACTTTCATGCCCTTGCATTAAATTATGAAATTATCTTTCATTTTGGTAGGGTCAAAGTCTTCTAGATCATCAGGTGGTGCATGCTCCTACTCAAGAAAACCCCAATATGTACAACACTATGATAAACAATATAAATTCTCATATATGGGTTGGGATCCAGATCTGGAGGTTGTTGAACCTTAGTGAACTCTTCATCCACAGCTTCTCCCCCATGCCACGATTTCATCCCCACACGTGGCATTACAAAAAACTACATCCGATTATTCATCCATGACCAAGGATGTATCACCATGGACGACTGAATCCTCATGAACTGGGGAAAATATCAGTGACGAGCTTTTAGATACCATGACTTCATCCAATCACCGTGAACACAATATTTCAAGAACTGTTGGGTAGGGGAACATGTCAGTCTACCTGATCAAACAATTACAATTAAGGGATTGTGAATGTAAAGGACTTACAGGATAAGAGCATTATAATATTGAGCTCATGATTCATAGAAAGGGTTTCCACCATAGGAAAAAACTCAACAATAGTTGATATCTCAATGATTGAAACATTCCGCTGATTTTTTTGAAAGGTCGGAGATATTTAAAATATGAATACATTTTGATGAAAATGCTATATAAAAATATGATTGTGGATGAATGACTTGAGATATGACATTAACATGATGTGGATGAATTTTTATTATTAGAAATCATAGGAACACCATATATTCATTAGTGTGTGCCAATGTTGGGATTTAAGGACATGGTACCCCATTGATAATAAATAGGAACTGATGTTCCAATTTGTTCACCCAAACATCCTAGCCATCCCACCATTTGCCTTGGCCATCAATGCATTCACCGAAACGTGCTCCTCCACACCCGTTGATGAACATCCACCCATTTCATCATGGTCCCCTTACCCATTTTCATTATTCTCATTTATAGTAAAATATTCAATAAGAAAATATAATTAATGAAAAAGGAAGGATCACAGAATATTAGTTATTTAAGGCTTATCTTGAGATATTCGTCTACATTCTACAGATGTTGTGGTCTCTCCAATTTACTCGGGACTCCATTGATGAGAAGATAACCCCCATGATTCTTCATTTATAGACTCCTCAACCTCCATATTGGTATATTCAACAGTACTTGATGAAATATTAATAATTCCCATATTCTCCTGATCTGACTCGTCACCAAAAATCACTCATACTGGGGTGGGAGGGGGTCCATAAAAACCCTTATGACAAAAATTGGTGTCCATATCAATTATATATACATGTTTCTGGTACAATCCCTCAATAGAAATGATTTTAATGGGCCCAACCATTTGGTAGCTCAATCCCATATCGCTTTATCTTCTGCCATATGTCTTCTATCGGCATTGATGTTTGAATCACCCACCAAGATGTCCAGTGAGGGGGAAATATGGTACATTCATTAAGATGTATTAGGTACCTCTATTACATCCATGGATAGTCCATGGACCTCATCATCCAATAATGGAAGCCAATTTATTTCCTTAAACACCACTTCTATGACCTTTCTCCATTAGGAGGAGCAGGTGCAACCACACCTTGCAATTTACCCACCATAGATCATGATTGATCTTTCCTGTATGCCTAAAACCCCCCTCAGGTGGAACCCCACCTTTATACTCATTGATATAGCTATTCACTCACCTACTTGAACACATTGATGTTCTTCTTCATGATATTCACAGATATTTTTTCACCCAATTACTATCATTTTTCAACTATAGGTCAGCATCAACATAGGATGGTAAGAGTACAATTTTTTCCCTTCATCGTATATTCAATGACAAGATAATAAATAAATTCATTATAATACAGGTGATATAGGGGATATATACCCCTAATAAAAGATGGTAGGTTCCTAAAAAACATGTTGCCTAAATAAAATAAGACAATCCATAACATTAATCCCTTACTGCCTTTCTAAACATTCGATACTCATGTATAATAAATAAAGGTTTATTATACATACATTAAAAAAATTATATTTCATATTATATAATATTTAAAATTGACATTTTTTCCCATTTATTAATAATAACTTTTTAAAATCACATTTTAGGTAATAACTTCTTCATTTTTCATGTAAGTTTTGATTTTTTATTTTTGGTCCTCTAATATTCAGAAATGTTAAAACACATCTAAAATTTAAATCATGATATAAATATCACATACATTAATTACATATGTAATTATTGTATTAAATTAATCTTATATATATAATGAAATATGTCATTTACGGAGATTGTAATCTGTACATACATAACAACATTATTTCAATTTCCTCTATAGATGAAATGAAATAATTGTGAAAAATATATTACTATTAGTTATTATTTTTTAAGAGTTATATATTCAATATATTTTATTTAAAAAACATAAATTAAAAGCATTTGTGAAAAAAGAATCTAATCTCTTTTTATGGCGATAGTCCACCCTACACACGAACAACATAATCGTATAACTCAATTAATGGAGTGTAAGTCGATATATGTGTTATAATAATTATAGAAGTATAATTAAGTAAAAAATATCATATATATTCACTAAATATATCCTTACTGACATCAAAGTAGAAAAATGAAAAACACATCACACCGGTTCCTGTGGCGTTAGTATGTCGTACAGACGAGAGACATTATTGTTTTCCAATTGGCTTGGAGGTAAGAATGTATATATGGTATTATAATTTTTCAATTATAATAATATTAGAAATATAATATATATAAATTAAATCCTTAATTATATCCTTTCATGATTGGTGGTGATAGAAAACAAATAACATTGGTTTGTGAGGTTGTAGTCTGCCATACACATGATCGATGGTTTTATTTCTCATTAGATTAAAGATGAGATGGATATATGTTATTAGAATAAAATAATAAAATTTAATTATATATGATATATTTTTGTTATTATGTCAATATAATTTAATGATATTTTATGGTTTCATAATAATATTTAATAAACATATAGTTTAATACTTTACATATTCTACAGACAACCTCTTTTGACTTAACCTAACACATTCATAGATTAGATTCATGATATAAAAAATGAAACTTGGATGTTCATTGTTATCTATGGAATATATTTGGATTGGTCTTTAATGAAAAAAATTGTTAAGTGTGGAGCGGAGAGGATGAGAGGTGTCCTTTTATAAGGAAGGGAGAGGAAAAATATGTAATTTCTGAACATAATAAAACGTATACATGATTCTCAAAATAAAAAAACATATAAAATTTAATAATATTGAATCCTATAGGTGATGAGGTCAAAATATGTCATAAAAATTTGTTATAGACAATTTATAGTCCATTTACATTATATTATTTTATTTTAAACCCTGGTAAAAATGTTTTAACATTAAACAGAATAATTAATGTTTATAACATTTACTATTCATATTGATAAAAATTGACTTGAGAATATTATGTAATATAAATTATTAATATTCTAAATATTTAATATATTTGGATAAATTCAATTTTCCTAAGTGAAAAATTAATTTAATATTAAACCCATATAAGTTTCGATAAATTAGTTTTCCATACAAGAAATATTCAAAAAATTAAAATTTATTTACAACAAAATTAAATATAAAATTTATTAAAAGAAAATAAATTGGATTAATAAATATATTATTTAACTCTTATTACTTTCATAAAAATTTAAAAAAATATATCCAAATAAATTTTTAAAATGAAAAGATAGTTTTCAATCAAAACTAGTATTTTTTACTATTCATGAAAAAATTCATATTTTTTAGAAAAATCCCAAAATATTACCCTGATAAAATTTAATAATGTATATTTATATTTTTAATATAATTTTAAAAAATGTTTTATGAATTTTATAAAAATTACTTTAATTATTTGTTCATAAAAATAATTTTTAAAAAAAATATTATCTTTTAGATATATAATGAATTTACCAAAAAGTAAGTACTTCTTTATCGATATGTTTTATTTATTTGAATCTATTATACGAAATATATTATTTCATAAATCACATTTATTTTAAAAGGTTTAACGAAAAGGTAATAGTGATCATGTTTATAAAATAAAAATCATTAATGTGTAGGTGATTGTTAAAATATGATGTTGAGTGTAATGATAACATTAAAAAGATATTAAATGTATTCAATTTTTAAAGTAAAATATAATTGTGTTGCATTAAAACACAATTAAAATTAATTTCACCACAAAAATCATTACTTTAGTACATACAAGAGAGAAAAATGTTTTCTTATTACATAACCGCCTTCTAAATTTGATTCCTTAAACTGATTGCTTCACCATAAAATGCTGACCAAGTTAGTTGTATTGTTTCACAGATCTATCATTATTTAATAAGAAATCTACCCAGATTGTTCCTCATATGAAATACCATTATCTAGTGGTATGAACTATAAATTTTTTACAAGTGACGGATCAGGTATGTACATCCAGAATATAGATAAATGGAACACATCATAAACCTTAGAGAGATTCAATGGATGAACCTAGAGACATGCTATACTCCCAATAAGATCAAGAATTTCTATCAGACCAGAATACAAATTTCATAGTTTTCATTTATATAATAATATATTTACCTTATTCTAAAAGAAACCACATAGTAAAACCTTATTAGAAACATCAAATTCCAGATAAAATCAACAATAATCATCATTACTTTTTTGTTGACTTTTTAAAGACCTTATATGCTATTGAATGGATCCTAGCTTCTATACCATTTCATTACATGGTTCTGGTCTTGATATATTTATTTTTCCGTCTACATTAAAACACATTTGTGTTAAAAAATTAATTAAATATTGGTATTCATATAGATCCATATGAAGTCTTTAGGGAAAGCTTTTGTTGTCAGAAATTTCAACTAGAGGACGGAATTTATCTCAACCAAAATTAAAATCCATATAAATAGATCTCAATATATCCTATAGGTTTTGAATCATTCTGTCGTATTTTACATCTATCTGGGGATGAAACATTATGATAAATGTCTAATCTATGTTATGATCATTCTAAACATTTCCTTATAACATTGAGGTAAATCATAGACCCCAATGAGACACAGTGTAATGTGGTACATAATGAAAACATACCATTTATTTAATGTATAGTTTCTCAATATGATAAAGAAAGAAGTATTATTAGATTACAATGAGGTGTGATGACTTTGTAAGCTAATTGACTATAACCCATAAAACATTATTCCCTTTATGCATTTTGGATATTCCAATGAAAAAATCCATTGTAATGATTTATAAAATCCATTCTAGTGTATGTAATTGTTTTAACACCCCCTGAGGCTTTTTTTCGTCAACCAGAAACATTTGACATACCATGCTCTGAGATATAAATTCTATGATAACTATATTCATACCATTATACTAGAAATTCTCTTCAAAATCTATATAAAACATCATATTTCTAGTATTAATAGAGGATAAATGTCTTTTAGCTTCTTATTACAACTCCAATATCAAATCTGGTATGGATGGATGTCATACATTTTTTATCCTTATTATTACATAATAGTAAAGGTTTATCCTTTTAATATTTCTCACTCTCTTCTACATATCTATATCTTTTTCTTGTGGGTATTTAATCATCACATGGATCTATGGTTGGATAGTAATTTCAAAACGATATGATTTATCCCCTTCCTATAGGATTACCAAATCCATCCTTTCATTATCAAAATTTATTGGGTATTTTGTAATCCTCATTATGGATAAGCTAACCAAATCCTTTTTACTCAAAGACTCAACAACATTATTCTCATTTCCAATGTGGAAATAAATTGAGTAGTAAATTATTTAAACATCTATAAACATATTCTCTGGAACAAGTTCAGATACTTATGTGTGAATATATACATTAAACTTTTTTGATCAGTATATATATGACAGTTTTCTCTATAAAGATAATTCTTCAATATAATTAATAAAACATTACAATATATTACTCATATTCATGAGTTATTTATTTTTTATCATGATCCTTCGATTATCATGAGGGATAATTTACTACCATTTCATATATCATATTAAAAAAATCTCTATCAATTCATGGATGTGTCATTGCAGAATAAAAACCTATCTCTAATATAGGGTAACACAAGAATGGGTTCAGTAACCAATATTGTCATTAGATCCTTTATCATTTCCCACAAATCCTCTCTCTATAGGAACATGGATCCATTTAGAAAAATCATAGTGAGTTGATTATATAGTCATGATAAATTTTCCACAAATTTTTTTTAATATCGAACCAAACCATGGAATTATTATATTTCAGTTAGATTGGTTGTTATGTACCATCATTCAATAACATTCTTCATTTATGGGTCCACTGATATACCATATCTTGAGATTATATGACACAAAAATGATATCATTTATATAAAAAATTATGGCTTTTTATATTATTCATAAAAATTATCATTCTTTTTGGTATTTAGTAAAATTATCAACTAATACACATACTATTACCTTCTCTTTGAATAAATAAGAATAACATCTATAAAGACTACCAAAAACTGATTATGGTCATCTACAAAGGCTCTATTCATTAAATCCACGATGATAGTGGGAGAAATGGTACGAAAAAATGGAATTAATATATATAATATTTCCCATTAATTGTATGAAATATTGTGTTTGGTATATCCTCCTTGAACATCCATTAATTGTATAGAGAATGTAGTTCAGTATAGGAAGGGTATTTAGATCCACACAGTTGATACAAAAAGTCATTAATATTGGGTCAATGATACTTTTTCTTGATCATAATCATTTTTATCTCCCGATAGTCTGTCCAAAGATGCATATAACCATTAATCCTTGAATAAAAATAATCAGTTCCCCCCTTAGCGGAACACATGGATGAATAAACCCCATATCAATATTATCTTGGAGTTTCTTCTTTAATTTTTTCAATTCAGGCAGTGATATTCTATTATGAGTCATTGAAATTTGAATAGCACCATGTAAGAGTCATTTTTAGAACTCAATTTGATGATTCAATGGAAGACTAGGAAAATATTCGAAAAATAAATAGTTAAATATCATTTAATATGCATACATTTAGTGTTTATTTTCTACCAATCCATCTTAGATAAATTACCCCTTTGAATGTGAATAAACACTTTCATAATGTTCTTGATATCAATGAAATGTTCATATTCATCATCACGTTGATCGATGATCATGGGTTGTTTGGAATTTAAAATGTGACACCGTTATTTGAAAATATATATGGAATTTATATAGGTAAATCCAATCCATGCATAAGATAACATCTAATTCAACCAGTGTAAGAATGAATATATTTTCAACACCCACATTCCATCAAAAATAAATTGGTGAAGAATCATATACTTATGATGTGATCATCCATATATTTTTTGTTTTTTTATGTTAATTATACATATAATCATTGATAATGTTTTTTGATACCCATATCATGTTTTTCATATATGTAAGAGTGGGTAGATCTAATGTCAAATAAGACATTAGTAATTGTAGAGGATATGGTAATTATACCATTAATCACATTTTTACCACACCCCTTATATAATATAGTGGTCATATGTGATTTCATTTTTTTATCCTAAAATGTATCTGAAACTAATCATGGTCATAAACCCTCATATTTAGGAACTTGTTATTATGATGTATGATCTCTTTTTTTTAAACAATGTTGTATGGGAGGTCCATTCTATAGTTCCTTCTCTTTATTTATATCAATTCATAGCCTCTTCCAATCACATCAATATTTCTCCACTCAGGGACTATCCACTACAAACATAAATGATTTAGTGTTCCCCTTAAGACAATTTAATACACTTTTCCTTCCACACATAGAGCATGATGTAAATATAATCATCTTCTCTATATGTTATTTAGAGTTTTCCATGAATTCCATCATTCAATTCAAATTAAAACCATGAAATTTAAGGGTCAATAAAATATATATTTCCACCATGAATGTAAAATGAATGATTTATTCATAGTTTCTAAAGACCATTTTGAAAAACTCTATTCAAAGACATTGTATTAAGGCACTAAAGAATCAATCAATCTTACATTAAGGTTGTACAACAAAACCCGAAGTTTATCTCTCCAGTCATGTAAATGTTTCCTCATATGTACGAATAGATTCATCATCATTATTATTTTTCATAAGGAATTCCTTATAATTTTTCATATAAATAATATAAGTGAAGTACTTATTTAAATAATAATATATTAAAATAATCACAATAATTGGAGTTAATTTTATCATGTTGTCTTTTATTATTAATAAGAGGCCACCATAGATATGGTTCATCTTCCAATATACAGATAGAAAAAATGAATTTTTCATTCTCAAAAGTCTAGAGAAGGGAAAATATCTTTTCAATGGTAATGATCTACATTTCAATAACTAGTGGATCATCAAAAGAACTTGATGAAGGTGGATTTACACTACTAGGCATTATGGGGACCAAAATTCAACATCCCAAATCCCAACATTAATATGATAGGGGTTGGAGACCAGTTCTAAGTCGACATATCACACACATGGGAGGCATTAACCAAATATACACACACACAGACACACAAATCAACAGGCCCATACTATATAGAAATGTAAAACAATAGAAACCAATGAATGCATATATCTATTCCCCACAATCAGAGTCTAATTGAATGGTTTTTATATTTATATAAGAGTCCAAATACAAAAAAAAAATTGAATAGAGTCCAACCTTCTCAAAAGGTGGGGAATACTCTCTTACAAAACCAACCATAAAACACATTAGTATATTAAGATGAATCTTTACTCCACCAACTCCCCTCCATCCTATGACACCCCCAAATGTGATTTTATTAGAATAGGACATGCCACATGTTAGTGAAGTCCATGAAAGGATGAGTATAAGAATTGCCAGTAGGACAAACTAGAAAAACAAAACACAAAGATTCATGAATAGTACTCTCATAACAATGAAATAAAAATAATTGAATAAACAAAATCAATATATACTCAGTAAGGAAACCACACTTCTTGATAGTCAAAAAAAAATCTTCCAACCAAAAAATTTTACCCGATGAAATGCCTGTTAATGGAGAACCCACTCCATGTGTCATGATATAATAAAAGAAACATAGCCAATAGGTCATTATAATTGGTACCTTCCCAAAAAAACACATTAGTCATTGAATATCATGATAAGTTGATAGGATATTACACCTAGCACTGCAGGGGGATAGTACAAACACAACATGGATCAACCCAACTAGTATGGGACAATATAATAGTAAAACCATGAAGCATAATGAAATATATTTCTAGTTGGGGGATAAACACCTTGTGTAAGGAGGTCTAACCATTTTATCAAACAACACTAAGGATATAAGATTAAATGATATTGGATCACTCTATAGACTCATGGAGGGAGAAAAAAAACTATATTCGAGACTCATGCTCCAGAGGGAATCATAATCCAGAGATGATGATGTAATTCCTCATTGTATCCTTAAGGGGATGTACTAAGGTAACAATCTCAACTAATGTAGTTTCAAACTATGGAAATGCATGGCACTAAACGTCATCAAAGGGGGAGCATGATGTGTACTACAGGTACATTCCCTATCCATCCAACCCCTAATCATCCCTTATGGTTATTACTCACATGGAATTTAAATAAACCAATACACTACATGTATTTAATTATACAGAAATTTTATAGGTGTCATGGAACCCTTCTAGTGACTTCTAGCCATGCATGTGTATGGATGATCATGCATTTTTACAGATGGTCATGTACTCTGGTGGTGTATGTGCACTTCAGCCTACTAGTGGTTGTATATCTTTGAAATACAAACTGATATTCCACTATGAGTAACATGAAATGTAAAAAGGATCACATTACATGTGAACATTTTATACTAGTATAAAACCTATGAATAAACAGGGGGTCCCACATGACATCTAATTCCGGATTACACTCTATGTAACATGAGATTTTATTGATCCCACTTCTTACACTTTGATAGCATCCAATTTGTTTCCAACACTACCTTCATTTCAGAATAACATGAATCCGATATTGGATAAAATTTACTTTTTTTGATATCATGATTCAGGATTTTAATCCACTTGGTAATGGCACCCTTGAACTATTACCTCACAATTGTATGTCGAAATTGGTAAGAATAGAATCTGTCGATCTATCTATTCAACCTATGATCGTCCACTATCATTGTCTTACCTAAATATCACCCTCAAACATGAACCTCACCCATGGTATTGATTCATTTGACTAATTAATGGCCTTAAAATGATAAAATACTAGGTTTTCATAAAACAACTCAAAATATAAAATAATAAAGATTACCAAGAAAAAAATTGGGGTTAAATCCCAAAACTACAACATGAAAGGAACATACCTTAATATTTTTTCATTTTCATCCTTGAATTGTGTTCAATGAATATGATTAATGAAGAGGAAAGTAACAAAAAACAAAATAATGTCATCAAAAATAAATCTTCTATCAATTAATGAATCTATTCTTACTCATGGTATTGAAATTCGTTCAACTCGGGTAAAAGAACGAGATGGAAATTAAAAAAATTAAAAAATCCAACGAACAATATTGATCTAATACTGATGAATAATGGTCATACAATGCCATATTTGGTGAGATTCATGAACTCCGAGAGTGAAATCATCCAAAATATAGTATTGATATGATACCATTTTCCATGATCTCCTCCAACGCCTCCCTGCAACAATTTCCCTCAATTTACATGGTTATGCATCTAACCCATCATATTTTCCCTATTACCATATGCATATGATATGATTAGGTTAGGAATTTATTATAATAATTACATAAATATAATTACTTTTTTATAATTACTTTTTTAGGAAGGCACTCAATCCAAACAACCAATGTCGATATAGGTGATGATAGACATAGGTATACCAACACACTAAACACAATAGTGACTTCAGATATTGGATCCAATCCAATTTTTAGGATTTATTCCGCTTCTTAAAGAAAACCATATTGGAATCATAAAAATATATTCATTATTTTTAAAATATTAATTTAGGACTCAATGTTCATTGGATTTTCCAACTGTCTAAGTGAATAGAACAAAAAATAATTCATATAGTATTTTAATGGATTTCATTGAAAATTTAGTGTCATTATAATCTCCATACCTTATGGATTTATATCACAGAATTATAAAAAGCTGCTCAGAAATTATCGGGGTTGTTGGAACACATATAGGTAACCTGCTCCTAGGTTTTCTCATAACGATTGTCGTTTTTCCTCTAGACACACATTAGGGGAATCAGTCACCCCCGAAATATCCCCTATTAACAATTTTTAATATCTACTATGTAATCATCAAAATTATGCACATATTTGATGTACATATCTCCTCATTCGATAACATGTTATGGTACGTGCATGTAACTCCACATCTACGACACATGAATGACATCATGTACTCAAACTAACATTGACAGTAGCTATAAGTGGTATTCCACCTTGCCAACATTACACAATATCTGGAAAGAGAACAGATATATTCGAGATTACATTCATCCTCAACAATATCTCAATAATACACATCATGATGAGACCATTTGCAACACATGGTATACCTACTTAAACTCCATATTCCAACATAATTTATTCTCATAGGTCTTATGACAGCTCTATGCAATCCTCAAATGCTCTTGGATGATCTTTACTTTCTCTATCGTAGTTCACACCATCTTTGGGCCCATGAGTGATGAATTTACTGAATCAATCCAATAATGGGTCAACCTGATGGGTCTATCATACCATGAAATATTTCATACCGATGGTGTCATGCAATCTGTTGTTGTAAGAAAACATCAACAAGGTAAATATATCCTCATAACTGCAAAAAAATGTTACTAGAATTTTTGAAGCATGAACTCCATGGCATGAATGGTCTCCTCAGTCATGGACTCATTTTGGGTGTGAAAATTCAATCTTAGATGAATCTGAGTCCCAAATTCCTCCTACAATCCTCTTTGTAATAATGATGTGATGTTATAATCATGGTTTGAAATTACAGTCAAGGGAACTCCAAGGATCCGGACTATATCTTTAATGTACAAGTATACAGATCCCTCTAATGAATCTCTACTCTCCTATGGGTAGGAAGTGGGATGAAATTGTGCTTCAGTATATGATCACCCATGATGAATCTTATCCATTGGATGTACATGGAATCCCATTTATAAAACCCCATTCCCATTTAAGTATCATAATCATAACCTCATTTTGTTATTACTGAACTAAGGGTCCTTCGAGAGACATACTTGGGTTGCTTCTTTTCTGGAGAAATTCATGTTAAAAAGAAACATATAATTTGAAGCACTAGACTACGTGACTAAATTGTGGCACCATTTTTGTGGATCCAATATCATTTTTATATTCATTTACATTAATTAATTTATTATAATTCTTCATTAATAGTATTTTCAATACCCCACCCCCATTCATTTGTTTTTTGGGGGTTTTGTTTCAATTTTTTGTTTTTTTGTACATTCTTCCTCTCTCTCTCTTTATTTTTCTTCTTCATCTCTATATCTCTCTCTAATTTGGTAGTATAACATTCAATTTTAATTCCTACTTTTAGTTGTTCAATATTATTATTTGTTTCATCTTCCAAAATGATTTATTTCTTTTAAAAAAATAAAAAAAAAATATCAAATTTGACATCATTGATGCATGACAAGATCTAGTAAAGAAACAGTACTTGAATATGACCCTAAAAATGAAAAATCACTCCATTAAAAAGTCAAGGAATCTATATACGGACTATTATGTAAAACAAAGGAACCACTTGGGGAACCTCACAGGGTTATAAACCAATAAAAAATTGAACCCAATCAATCCCAAGAAAACAAGGGTGCAAATAATCGAACCTTAATAGATCTGACCACCCCAGATTTGGAGTACCAACCTGTGTACATCCAATATCCTAATAAGTATCCAAAATCAAGTGGAGATCTTTCCTCATCCACCTTCTTCCTAAATTCCATGGTCTTCTCGGTTAATACCCATCATTAATATCTGAAAGTGTTTAACATTGTCTGCTCCACCATGGAACTCCAAAATGTCTTGAGGACTTAATTATTTGTATGACCATCCCTTTCTCCATTGAAGTTGTAGCCAATGACTGTATATACTATTTTTCCACAACAAATAAGGTCTTTAATGTCCTAAAAATAATATTTTTATATATTTTCTTCCATTCCTCGCGAACTGCATTAATTAGGAAAAAATCTGTTGAATTATGCAATCAAAAAGAGTGACCCTTCATGATTACTAAATGTGGTTCAGAAGACATTTCTCAATCATCCCCAACCCCCATATTATTTAACCTATATTAATAAAAAAATTATATGATGGAATAATCCCTATGGATCGTGGAATGATTGATGTTACTGCTGTTGGTGCCCTAGTTGATAAAACTACTTCCGAGAATCATCAATTAATAGCCAACATTTTTGAAAACGTAAAACAATTTGGTACAAGAGATATTTCACAATCCCGAGGAGTTTATGATGTCTGTCATTCATCTCAAGAAAAATAATGTAGATAAAAACTGTGTTATGATGCATATCATTGTAAAGGAAATAAAGTCAAGCCCCTGGAAAGTCACAATATCCTCATGGTCGATTACATTGTGGAATTTGTTATGAAAATACTCATTTTTCTGACCAAGGCCCACAACTACGTGATTAACCCGAGTCTTGTGAATCCATCTTCCTAGGGTGTCTATTTCAACCAGAACCTCCCTTTAAGCCAAACCAATTCAGGCCGAATCCAAACCATGGGTGGCTAGAACAGCCTCAGTACCGACAAGAAGAAAACTAAAGCTACCCCAAGAAGAATTAGTATCTTCATGTTCAAGGTATTGAACCTTAATAACCTTTAACTTTAAAAATTAATCAACCACCTCTCCACAAATCTCAACCAATCCATGATGATATGGTGAAACAAATGGAAACCCAGGACCTCAGGTTCCAACAGACCACACAATCAGCAATTCAGAACCCACAAACTGAAGTGGAGAAACTGGAGAACACCATCGGTGAGCATAATATGCATGGTTATGGACAACTACCATCCCAAACCATTTCCAATTCGAAGGAAAATGGTAGCATTTGTGAATTTAAACTTTTTTGTAGTAATTTTGTTATCATTATACTAATTCCATGCCATGCGTATGTCCCCTTCTTGAAAACACTCTTTTCCAACCCTTAATTGTTTCAAGCAAAGAAAAACAATAATAAATGAATAATAAAATTATCATTATGGATTCCCACGAAAAATAAATTCATCATACTTTTCCAAAAATTCTCACTAAATCTATGAAAAATATTTATAATGATTTTGAAAATGAAATAATGGATAAATTTAAAAAAAATCAGGTCCATATTCCATTACTGGTTGCAGTTAAGAAAATTCCTCGTTATTCCAAATTACTCAAAGAACTATGAACCCATAGGCAAAGGTTCGTGGGGAATGAATGAGTCAACATGGGGAAGAATTTCTTGTCCATGATTCAACCAGGAATTCCAACAAAAATCAAGGATCCAGGAACATTCATCATACCGTATACCATAGTGGAGACCTTCTATTATGATGTTATTCTAGATTTTTGTGCTTCCATTAATGTAATTCCGGACATCGTGTAAACTTCTCTACAGGTTGGAGAGTTTCAAACAATATTAATTATCATACAACTTTCCAACTGAAGTACTACACATCTAATAGGTGTGATTGAGGATGTCATTGTATGAGTGAAGAATCTCATCTTCTCTGCTGATTTCTACATTCATGAGATGGAAGATACCTTATCCAAAGGACATTCTCATCTAATACTTGAAAGTCCAAACCTCAGTACAACAAACATGATCATCAACATTCACAGTGGAATGTTTTCAATGTATTTCAGAGGAAAAAAGGTATGTTTTAGCATCCTTGAGGCTAAGAAACACCACGTTGAAGAGAACTCTACTCTTCTTGTCTATTCGATGGAAGTTCTCTCAAACGATGCAAACACAAATTTCTCCCCTCAACCCAGGATCTGATTCACTTACTTCATCATTACCCATTGATGATTTTAGTTTAAATTCATGTTTTATCTGTTTTTTGTGTTATGGAATGTGTAAATTTGTGCTTTAATTGATATTTTTGTTCATTCTTAGGTACCCATGACCGTCGATGATTCTGAAAATCAATTTTCAATAGATTATTTATATTTAGAGAATAAACATGAACAGATGAAAATTTTAATGGACCACACTTCCCCTAAATCCCATCCATCAATCATGAAACCACTGTTGTTGGAACATTATCAACTTAATTATAATTTAAAATATTCATATATTAAGGGTATTGGCCAATGTCCCATCATTATATTCAATATCATCTCACCACAATATGAATCAAAATTTATCATCCTTTTTAGATAATTTAATAAGCCAATTGGATGGAAAATGGTGGATATTCACACGATTATCCCAACTATTTTAATGCACAATTTAATTTTGGATGATGAGGATAGGCCCATAAGACAATATCAATGATGGTTGAATCCCACTCTCCATGACATGGTAAAATTGGATGTCAGTAAATTACATGTTGTGGGGATCATTTATCCAATATCTCATTATAAATTGGTTAGACCAGGGATAATTTGGCCTCAAAAAACAAAAATAATAGTTGTTTCAAATGAAATTAATGAATTGGTTCCAACACATATGAAAAATAGTTAGCAAGTCAGTATTGTCAACCGTCTAATAAATCAAGCCACACAGAAAGACTACATCACTCTATATTTCATTGATAAAAGGTTAGAATTTTTTGTTGGTAATCCTATTATTGTTTCCGTGATGGCTATTCAGGTTATTTTTCAAATCTATATATCCCTTGATGACCACGAAAAGAAAACATTTACTTGTTCATGGGACACTATTCATATAAAAGGATTCCATTCCGTCTATGTAATTCTCATGGTACTTTTCAGTGATGAATGTTGAGTATTTGTTCTAAGTACCAAGAGAGTGTTATGAAAGTCTTTATAGAAGATATCATGGTATATTGTGTTTCGTTGGATGATTGTTTAGAACACCTATGTTTTGTCCCCCGTCACGAAATTGAATAATATTATGTTTTAAATTACAAGAAATAACATTTTATAGTTGAGCACTGGATAGCTCTTGGGTATGTCATTCCAAATAAAAAAATTCAATTTGATAAATATAATATTGAATTAATTTTATCCCTTCCATATCCAAAAATTGTTTTGGATGAGTGATATTTCTTGGGTCATGCAGGTTTTTACCACTGATTCATTAATGACTTCAGTATGATTTCACTTCCATTATCCCGATTATTGAAAAAATATTCTGAGTTTGTGTTTGATAATAATTGTGATAATTCATTAAATTCACATAAAAGAGTCTCACATTACCTCCCATCATCCAACCTCCAAGGTCGGATATCCCATTTGAGATTATGTATGATTCCTCTAACATTGCAGTTGGTGGAGTTTTATCACAAAGGACTGAGAAAGAACCCCATGTCATTTCATATGCCTCATGTACCCTTGATACTTCCTAGGTAAACTACACAACCACTAAAAAATAACTCATTTCTATTTTGTTATCATTGGAAAAAATTTGTTCCTATCTTATTGGGTCCAACGTGATTGTGTTTTCTGACCATGCTTCCCTACAATTCCTCTAAAAGAAAAAAAAATCGAAGACCCTCATCATACATTGGATGCTTCACCTCCAAGAGTTTTACCTTGATATTATAGATAAAAGGGAAGTATAAAATGTTTTATCTGACTACAATAATAGGATTTCTCTGCAACTGGACCACCATTCTGACTCATCCCTCCCCATTAGAGAATTCATTTCTCATGGGAACCTTAGTGATGTTGTGGACCATACCCCTTGGTATGCAGACATTGTGAATTTTCTAGCAACATCTAGGGATTCCATTTATTTAATCACTTACCGATATCAAGGACATAAACTTGATTCTCGATGGTTCATTTGGGATGAACCATATTTGGGGGAATTTTTGGTGACCAATTAGTTCATATGTGTGTCCCTGACCATGAGTCCGCCTCTATTTTGACCTTCTTCCACACTTTGTCGTATGTGGGCCACTTTGTCTTTAAACATATATCTATTATGGTCCTTGAAATAGGAAATTATAGGCCAACATTATATAGGGATTCCCATATATTTTTCAATCATATAGTAGTTTTCAATTCATAGGGATTATCTCTGACAGGAATAAAATTCACAAACAACCAATGTTATTCTTTGAAATTTTTTATGAATGGGGCATTGAATTCATGTGGTCTTTTTCAAATTAATTTACCATTATGTACATCATATTGGCTGTTGTATATTTAAGTAAATTGGTGAAAGAGAAGGTCACCAGCACTGATGACTCTCATGTGGTTTTTGATTTTTTGAGGTCACAAATTTTCCGAAGGTTTGGTTTACCTAGATTCATCCTTAGTGATTAGGGTTCACGTTTTTCAATACAAACATTAAAAAATTTCTGCCAAAGTATGGGGTTGATAATAATATCTCCATAGAATATCACCCCAAACTAACGTAAAAGAGGAAATATCAAATCGGGATGTTAAGAGAATCTAGGAAGAAACAGTACAACACAATATGAATGGTTGGAGTTTGTACTTGATTGGTGCACATTGGGCGTACCGTACAGCTTTTAAAAACACCATCCAATTTTCAACCTACAGGATTGTATTTGGGAAGTATTTCCACCATGAAGTGGAGGTAGAACACCATGAATATTGGGCTATTAATCATTGTAATATGAATCTTTTAGATGCACTGATCATAGGAAGCTGCAGATTCAAGAGATGGAATAAATTCAACATGACACATATGTGAACTCCTGAATCACTGAGGAGAAGAAAAAGGATATCCATGATAGCATGATTCATCATAGGATGTTCCATATTGGATAAAAGTTCCTGATATACAAATTCAAGGATAATGCTCCTCCCATGTAAGCTTCAATCCTGATCGATCATTTCTTATAAATTTAATAATGTTTACCCTTTTGTTACAATACAGATTTTTCATCAACAGAGTGGATGGAGTCTTATATAGTTACTCAACCATCACTGTAAGGGCTAACTACTACTTAAAAGGTGGTGGAATAGTGGGTAAAACACCAAGAAAGAGTATCTCTGCTACATGACCATATATTAATGCTTCATCACCATGTTCATCATCCTTACTATCATGTAGTAGAATCGTGGTTGGCTTTCATTGCAGAGAAATCCTGAAAAAAATAAGATGTACCACATTCAATGATTATATATGGCGATCTGTATTATGTAGGACATAAAATCCAAACCCAATTCCTATATGATGTATTTACCAAATTTCTCCCAACAACCAATATCTACATATATTGAATCAATAGGTGGGTGTCTTGTCGTAGTTTATGGATACATCAACCGTAAAACAATCACTAGTGTCCCTGTCATTAAAACAATACTGGATAAACATAACATTGTTTCTATAAATCACAAACCGAACAAACAGACTTCAGTCCTATGGTATAATGAAATTCTTTGATACCTCCCTATCATGACTCAGCCAAATGGGACATAATCAAAAACTAAATCAATCATGCCTCCAATTGAAAAGGTGCTTGCATCAATCGATGAGTAGGTATATCAAAAACATGGGAGGCATTATCCTAATGTATCTGTACACACAAAAACATAGAAACACACATATATATCTCAAATAAAATAACAAACTCAAATTTAAACAATTAAACATAATGCATTCCTACATATAAGATCCCACAATCTGAGTACAAATGTAAGATATATAATTTGACAAAATAGTCCATCCACAAGACAAAAAAAATGCACAGAGAGTCTATGTTTCTCAAAACGTGAGGAATACTATGAAATTAAAAAACATGTATGACACCTCATTTTTTCAAGACCAATCTATACAGTAGTAGTTCTTTGTGCTCCCAAGGAACTATTAAATGTGTCTTCATCAGTATAAGACATGCCATGTGTGGGAAGAGCCTTTGTAGGGGCGAGTATTAAAATAAACAGTGAGACACACCAAAAAACCAAACAAAAATCATCATAGATATTCATCTCAAAATATGGATATAATAATCAATGCATAAACAAAACCTAGATATACTTTAGAAGGACACCACACCTTTATGATGTCACAACGAAACAGTTATCCAACAATTTCTATTAAAGCAATGCTCATTCGAAGGGAACACACTCCATGAGTTTTGTTATCACTAGAGACTTTCATCCATAACTTCATGACCATTGGGTCCCACCCATTAAAACCAACTAGTCTCTGAAAAAAATTATCCACAGATAGGGGATCACAACCAATCATGATAGGTGCATGGGACACCACAAACCCATCATGGTCCAACCTACTATGTATGGGATCATATAATAATGATATTGTTATCCTTAAAAAAACTACTAGATAGTGGATCAACACCATGTGTAATGAGGTCACACAAATTTCATAAACACCGTCTATGGGATAAGAAAAAATGATAGAGGATCACACTCTGTTCTCATGGAGGGAGAACAAAAAATCTATATAAGACTCATCCTTCAGAGGTGTTATGAATATAGAGATGTGGACATAATGTCACATGGAATTCTCAAGGGGATTTACTCTAGGATAACACTCAAATGATATTAGTACAAACTAATGAACCAAAGGGCTCCCATTACCATTAAAGGTGGTACATGGAATGTATCATGGGTAAATGACATGTCTATGAAACCCCTAATATTCCATTATGATTCCTCATCACAAAATATGTAAACCTCCAAGTATGTGGTCTGTAATTAAGTATACACTGTTTGTATAGGTCATCCAACACCCAACTCATGCCATCTAGTCGTGTCCTTGTACACATGTATTTGTACTATGGTCATCTTCATGTAAATCAGTATGCTCATTCCTATATATCCTTAGAGATAAAATCTATGATTATAACCTGGGTCACATGGATTGCGATAAATTCTTATGGATTTTTATATTTTTCTTCCTGTGGAAACCCTAGTGGTGCATAAGGGTCACAGGATGCGTAATTCCATATTACATTTTGTGTAACCTTATATTTTCTTGATTGTACTGGTATCACTTACACATCATCCTCTACATCTCCTCCACCACTGTACTCATTGAAAAATCTAGATCCACGGGTGTGTGACCTTCCAATTTCTAGATATCAGGATTCAGGCTTCGAATCCACTAGAGAAACACACCCTTGATCCATACCATCACCATCATATATTAAAACCAAGAAGAATAGAATCCATCAATACATCTATTCATCCCATTATTTTCCTCCATCATGATCAATAATCTATCTCACCTCTAATAAAGAACCTCATTCATGGTACTTATATGTTGCATTAAATAGTGTTCATGCAATGACTATATACCAGGTATTCATTTAACCATTTTCCAAGAAAAATACTGAAGATGAACTTGTGATAAAACAAAGGATAAATCCATAATCCCCAAGATGTGAGGAAAAAATCTTATCCATTGTTTTTTTGTCCCTAATATATTGTCAATGAAATTTATGAGTGAATAAGGAAGTCACCAACAAGAAAACAATTCACCA
The DNA here is from genome assembly GCA_963277665.1 of Viscum album. Lineage (NCBI taxonomy): Eukaryota > Viridiplantae > Streptophyta > Magnoliopsida > Santalales > Viscaceae > Viscum > Viscum album. The sequence goes on from OY728152.1 coordinate 697,442,261, forward strand.
CAAATAAATCTATCATTGATTTGTGAGTCAATTCATTTTTTTGGAATTGATTCATGTTCAATCGGGATAATATATTGAGATGGACATTTCCCAAATCAATCATCCTATTCGATTTTCAATTGATCAATGATAAATAATCGTTTTTTAGTATTTATTTAGATATATATATGAACATTAATGGTACAATGATCCTCGATCTAATCATGATCTAATGTTATTTTCTAGAATCTCTTCCAATGCTTCTATACAATGAATAATCTCAATTTATACGGTTATTCAAAATGTTATAATTTTAATTAAATAATTAAATAAGTATTTTTATATATAGTTATTTATCCACCGATGAATCCTCTCAAGTCCAGTGCATGATGTCGGCCTAGATTATGTTTTTCATAGGGTAAAACCTATTCTCTCAACTCAACGAATGCCTCATATTTTTTATTTTATTTTATTATTGGGAGTTTTTCAATTTTTAATTAACGAATTTCTTGTGATTCTATTATCTTTATGAGTGTTCAAATATTAATTTCAGGATCACCGGGACTCATATTTTCACGATATTTTAGAACTCGACTAATAATTTAAACTATATAATATTCTAATATAATCCATAAAAAAGTATAGTAAATACATAGATGTTTCCCCTTGAAAGTGTCAAGAAAAAAATTACTAACTACTTTCCTTGTTCATAATATCAGCATTACTCGTTATCATGAGATTGTTGTGTGAGAATAGCTATAATATTTTTTATTCCATCTCCCAAAAAAAATTCTCAAGAGAACAATCATATCATTGTCTATTTAATTTATTATCAACATGTTTATTTCATGTTTATACACTTAAATAAATAAAAATCTGTGTGTGAGTAACAATAATAATTGTGAGAATCCACATTATCATGAAGAATTACTTATATGAAGACGAAATCCTCATGCCTTTTTACAGTATATTGATATTTTGGATTAACCCATGTAATTAATGTTTATTCTTCATATCCTTCATGATGGTTCATAGAGGGTTTTGGGAATTAATAAATCATTGCCCCTAGTTGTGTCAAAATAGATGCACTATGGGGAACATTTCCATGTACCATGAATTGATATAGTCATGACCAACACACCATTTTTGGATTTATTTATGCTAGGCACATCTATCCCAAAACCTCATCCAACAGTAGTACCCATACATGGATTTTGATTCTAGTAATCTACTAAATATATCCATTAACAATATTCCAGGAATTCATCCTACATTCATACATTTCAATAGAATTATCCTTAGTAGTATCCCTAATGATATCCTATGGTTTTCTCATCCTAGTATCCATAGGATAACTAAACCTACCCTCTAATATTACTTATAACAACCCAATATTTTTATCCATAGATATTACATATATTTAGATGAATTAATTTCATTACACTAACAAACAAACGAGGATTAAAAAAATTATAGTGGATTTGTAATCCTAGATACATAAAAAATGGGTTCATATATGAACCCCATCATCACCCACTAAGTTATTTATAATGACCAATATTCTTGTAAATATTATAAATAATATATATGTCGATAAACTGTGGATGAGGAAAAAATAAAGGTTGATATTACATGCTCATTAACAGTAATAAAGATAGATATATAATCATAACATGTGCATAAGGGTTTGAGAACATTAGAATAACAATTTAATTCCATAACTTGAACATTAAATAATATTATATCGAGTCATAACATTTATGTTGGTAGTTAATAAGATATGAATTTTAATGAAATCAATGAAATTGATCCAAGAGAGCATATAATTGGAATAAGACATATAACTTTGGAAAAAACGTAAGCATTGAAAACATTATGTCATTGATACCTACTAAAACATATATAATATGTTATGTTTTGGATAACCACCCATGTACCTACTTTGGTCTTGGTATAACTTCTTCTGTACCCAATTTGTGAGAATGTGATAACCCAACTTGTTTCATAATAGCTCATAGAACATTAAAGATTCCACATTGAAATATAGAGATATATACATCTGGAACATCACATAATCCATAAATTTATATTCCATAATATCATAAAACTGTCATCATTTCAGATCAAGTGATTTGAAACTGTATTAAAAAAAATTACATCATATCACAACCTATAATATATATACAAGATTCATAAAAAAAATTATTCAAAAAAATATTCTATCATTATTACTTTTACGAATGGTATCATTTGATCATATACCCTATAAATCACAGATAACATGAAATTATGTTTTCTTAAATGGAAATTTTTTTCGAAAGGATGAAAGGATCCTTTCATTTGAAAAAAAACTAATTATTCCTAAAACATTTTGGAAATAATTTTTTAAACTATCATTGTAACATAATAAGGAATTTTTATGTCATTGAGTGGACTTGACAATAATAAATCATATAACCATTAAATAAATATATCATTTAACATTTTTGGTAAAATCCACATGCGGCGTGTTTTGAAAACAACATAAAGATTCTTATTAAAATGTAATATACAAAATCCAAAAGGTTAAAAATTACTTAAAAATTACCTTTAAAACATTGAAATGTATTTAAATGGTTTTAGAAATTATGGATATTTATGGGAAAAGGGTTTTTAATCAATGTGATAAATAAAGTCAAATTTCATTAAAATAATCATTTGGATTCATGAATATATAAATATACGACAATAAAGGAAAAGAAGTATTCATATAAAATGTCCAAAGGAAAGGATAAATCAAGATTTTCATGAGATATAGTTAATAATATTTCATCAGTTACATAATAAAAATAATAAATTATGAAAAACAATGAGATAGTAACATAAAACATGCACCACATTGATATGTTTGAATCATAATCCCCAAAATGGAATTACATAAAATGAATATTACAATATAATGTTTATAAATAAATTAAATATATTAAATGTCAAGGGGGATGTGTGATATAATAATTATAAAAGTATTATTATGTTACAAATATCATATATATTCATTGAATCATCCCTTATTAGCATCCATGTAAAATTGAAATTAGAATTACATTACATCGGTTCTCAAGGTAGTTGTCATTCGTACAATCAAGCGAAATTATTATTTCTCAATGGGTTGGGAGGTAAGAAGGTATAAATGGTATTATAATTAAAAGGGTACAATAGTATAATAATATAATATATAAGTACTAAATCATTAATTATATACATCCATGATAAGTGGTTATAGAAAGTGAATAAAATTGGTACATGAGGTCGTAGTCTGTCGTACACATGATAAAAAATTCATTTCCCATTTGATAAAATTTTAAATGGGTAAAATTTATTCTGTTAGAATAATATCATATTAATATATTTTATACACAATTTTTATTATTTCAGAATTATATAATATGATTTTAATGAGTTAGAAGAAGAACTGAAACTAAAATTCTATTTTTAAAACATTACCTTTATATTGGAAAACCACTTTAGGTTTAAACTAATACCTTTCTAGATTGTATTTATGATACCAAATGGGTTTCTATGATGTGGTTAGGGAATTAAGGATGGTATTTTTGAATTTTATCGATGAAAAAAACAATTTTCTAATTTTTAATAAAAGATAAGTAGGGTAGACATTTATAAGTGGGGGAGAGGACACACATATAATTTTTGATAAAAATAAAGTGTAACAATATTATCACATGTCAAAATGATAATAAAATTGGCCAATATAAATATTTAGAGGTTATATTGTCTTAATATGTATATATAATATATTTTTGTATCTTTACAATTTCATCTATCCCTTATCATTTTTGTTAACCACCGACAAACATGTTTTAACCTTAACTACAATACTAAATTTTTACTGTTTTAATTTTATTTACCAGAAATTAGGTTGAAATTATTATTTAATATAAAATAATATAATTTTTAACATTGAATAAATTTAATAAATTTGTAATAATTATCTGAAAATTTTAATTTCAAATTAATAAAACATAAATGATGAGAAAGTGGGTTTCCAAAGAGAAAATGATCAAAATTTGAAAAAAATTAATATCATAATTGAATAAAAAAAATGATTACAATATCTTAAATTCGAATAGTAAAAATATATATTCAAATAATTTTACTTTTAATTTTTTTAATAATTTATACATATTCATTCATTAAATGAAAATGATGTTTTCATCAACAACCAATATTGTTCACTATTAATCTGTATTTTTTGATAGTATAAACCACTTTATTTTATACGGTGATTATTATGACATTTTTATGTTAATTTAATTCAATGGTATTTAAAAATAATCTTCCTCTAAGAGTAATTTACTAAACAACAAAAAGAATGATGTTTTAATGGATACAGAGACAACGACCTTTTCCCCCGTTCTGACCATGATTATTTTTTTGGCATTCTCTACAAGCTGTAATATTTTTAAAAAGAAAATAAAAAACCACATTCCTTTTTAGGTATTTTAGTATTAAATTTTTTTTGAGAATGGATTGATTATATTAATATTTTTCAAATGATTTATTATGATTGTAATGTTGAATTGTTATTTTTTCATTTATGCATGTACATGTTTTTTGATTATGTTATTGTTATAAATTATTGATTATGTATATAGGTGGTTATATGATAAAACAAGGGCGGGTGATCCCATGATATCTCTTCAATGAATTTGGTAATATGATAGAGGTAAGCATTAAGGTTCCTCCTAAGAGATTTAGTGAATATTATGTGATGAGTATTCCAAACGTAACCATGAAAGTTACTTCCAACATAGTCATGAAAGCTATAATGTTATTATGATATGTATACCAAAAGATACCTTTCTGATTTATGATTTCTATGATGTCTTGTGGGAATATTATGATTACTTGATATAATTTATGTATTTTATGTTTTATCGGTGAAGAGTACGATTTTATTAAAATGTTTTTAGGGGTCTTAAATATTCATTGAATAATTGTTTTATTCCTTATATTATATTCCTTACCCAGATTCTTATTCTCAAAACATGTTTTTGAAATGTTCTCTAAATGGTAAAAGGATGGGTAATAGAATTGAATAATTCATGAAGTCATTTTTAAATAAAAATAATCCATGATTTGTTTGACAGTATTCCATTGGTATAAATAGTTAATACTGAGTGTATCTATCCACATATAAGGACGTGGTCTTTTATTTAATAGTTATATCCTAATTCAGTAAAAATTATAATCCTAAAAATATCTTCAATGTGCACTATTTACATAAATCATGATTATGTAATGTTTAATGTTGATCCATTATAATTGTGACTTCATGAACATATGAGAATCAGACGCACAAGGATTTTTTGCTAAACCACTGTGTGTAAATACACATGTGGAACTGATTCTGGTTGAGGTGATTATGCATGCAGTCCATGCATTAGGACATTCACCAACTAAAATTACAATTCATGCTCTATCTATGGAACCATATATGGACGTTCTCATGATTAGTTATCTAGATTTACATGACCAAAATCCAAAACCATTATATTACTCATATGATCCTAATGATTCCGAGGAGTTGAAGAGATGAATGGAGAATTTATTTGGTTTTGGATACCCACAATGAAATTAATATAAACTGATCCATGTTCGTGCTAGAAAGACCAATATAGAGATGGTTGAATAAGATGTTAATGAAAAATATGCATGTGGGATTATAGATTATATACTTTAATGTTCATTTCACTGCCTAATTCATTAAAGAGTTAATGTTGTAAGACATGTACACTAAGTTCTTTACTCTTGAGAAGGATGAGAGGACCATGAGATATTATGAAAACCAATTTTCAATGCTCGTACAATTCTCATTTGGGATATTATTGAATGAGAAGATTATGGCGATATGTTTCGAGTATTTCCTTCATACAAATATTCATTAATTGTTTTTTTATTGAATATTTCTTCTTTATACTCATGTATATCATAGATAACTGATGGTCCCGATGAACCTAGCTGGTAAGTCAGGGTTTTCAGGAGCTTCTTTTTATCCCACTGCTAGTTTACATTAATCTAAGGTAAAGTGGAAGTGTAATAAATCTCATTGTGTTTTCCATTGGAAAGGATTTTCTAAACCAACTTTAGTACCTGGAATAGGTAATTTAAATTATTACCAATTTGGTAAAATATGGCATTTGAAGACAATTATCACTATGGCACCCATGAATTGTGACTCTTGTGGATGTTTAAATCACATGTAGGGGTTCCTCCATGTTTATTCCAGTAGTCATTGTGTAAAGGGATCATATTAAATTTTAATAATTGTAGCGCAGTAATTTGATTCACGTAAAAAAGGGTTCCATATACAAGGATCCAAAATATAGATTTGTCACATACAAGAAGAGTCTCTAGAAGAAGCAAATACTGGTCCAACGACTGTGAGAGGTACCACCACTATATCACATCATTAGTAACTACCCAATTTGATAAGGGTGCATGTAATTCATTTTTTTAAACATGTAATTTTATTATTATAAATCATCATAGGGATATTATATCTTGTGCATTGAATATTAATACACCCCATGGTATAAACTGAGAGAATGTTCTTCATATCTCTTCTTATGTTTTCTCACAAACATATGTGGACAATTTATGGAATTTTTCTATTCAAGTCATGAGATCACATTAAGTAAATTTTTGGATGGATTATATCATCAACTGTAAATATTATATTGATTGTTATCTTGGACGTGTCACCTTCATTACACCCATTGGAGTGTATCATGTATTTGAAGGAGAATGGGACCCAAGGTTGCATAGAGTTAGACCTTCTTATCTGGTGTTTTCGAAAGTGATATCGGGGTTTTCCTTTGATATAGAGTGGAAATCGTTGTGTGGTGATATCCCTCCATCCATCATCAAGTTCTTCGACATGATTCCCTCTAATACCACTTGTTTTCCACAAGTAATAGAGGTTGAGTATTCTATTTATTTAGTTCATAGTACTCAACTATAATCTTTTACCTCATACCACATTGTATTGGATGAATTGAAAGAGTTAAAGTCCCACCTTGACAATCTTCTTAATGATGGATTTATACGTATGATCAAGCATCCTGGGGCAATTCTAGTATTCTTTACTAAGAAATATAATGGTTAACTTTGAATTTGTGTTGATTTTCCAAATCTAAAATGAGTGACTATAATGAAAAAATATCCATTTCTACAGATTGATGATCTATTTGATTATTTGAAAGATTGTATTTAGTTCTCAGTGAATTAACATTGATCTGGTTTTCGTTAGATGAGTAAACAAGATTCTGACATTTGATAAAAATCCATTCTTAGCAAGTACAGTCATTATCATTACCTTGTTATGCCCGCTATGAAACAAACAAGCATTATGACTGCATGTGTTTATTATTTCTAGAAAAAATCACAGTTAAATGGAAAATTTATCTTCCCTAATGAATGTTCTAATAAATATAACCCATTATCATCACATTTTTGTGCTGATAAAGTGTACCATTTATCGTCGTTTATTTTTACAACAAATTAATTGTACCCTTTATCATCTCATGATTTTTATCAATATTAAAGGGTACCCATTGTCATTGCTACATTTTTTGTGCTTATAGAGGATTCAATCATCAGCACTTTCTTATCATTGATAAAGGTCTGAATATATAAAATAAAATAAAGAAATAAAAAATGAGGTTATAAAAAAAATTACTAGTTTTATTAATTAAATAAATATTAATAAAACTAAAAAAACAGATTATACTATATATAAATAATAAATACTAATAAATAATATTTATTAAATATATTGAATCTAAAAATGAAAATTTTCAAAAATAAAATTTAAAATAAGTAAATTGATAAAAATATATATCTTTTTATCAATTAGATGATTATATATATTGATGATAAATATTATATATATATATATATATTAATGTATAAAAATATGATTTTTGTATTAGAAAATATTTATGTGTTATATTTAGTGAATAATGATTTATAATTAGTAATTAATATGAAAAAAATACTGACTATTTTTATATAGAAATCGACATATAATTTAATGTCGTTTGAGTTCTCTAATTTTCATACATCGAATGTGTATTATATTGATATCACATATATGTTTTTAATTACTTTTTATATTAAATATTCATTATTATTAATGTGTACGTATTTTGAATTTATTCTATTTCACCCATTTTTTACAAACATGCACTTAAAATTAGATATTCATTAATAATGCTAAAAAATATTTGACTAAAATAAATTTAAAAAAATATTTAAAAATAAATTAATATAAAAATTTACATAATATATTTATAAAATTGTATGTTTATAATTATAAATAAATAAATATTTTTAAATGTATTTATATAAATAAATGTAAATAATATTGTATATTTAAATAAGTATTAAATTAATAATAAATTGAATTAAATAATGAATTTTTTAATTATATTTATAGTTATAAATATTAATAATATATTTATATATAATTATATAAATATATATACTAATATAAATATTATTTTAAAAAGTCATTTAGATAAATATAAATTCAAAAATATATATTATTATAATTTGAAATTTATAAAAAATAAAATAAAATAAGAAATATATTTAAAATATTTATATATATATATATATTGATTAAAGATTTATATATATATATATTGAATAAATATTTATATATATATATAAAGAATTTATTTTGAATTATATTTATAAATACTTTATCCATGCTTATGTAATAATCACTAACAAAATATATATTTATCAGTGATTTTTAATCACTGATAAAAATATGGCTATATCAGCACATTTTTTGCATTGATAATGGGCACACTCCATCAATGATAAAAATACTTAATATATATTCCTTTTATTAGAGCATAAATAATAAGAACTGATAAAAGTGTCTCGATTAGAGCATAAATAATAAGAACTGATAAAAGTGTCTCGATCTAATTAAAAGACCATACATATTGTGAACCCATTGTGAAATAAGAAGATTTCTGTGGAATCCACCCATTGATGACACTCCTTCTTAGTGAATTGATGATCAAGTCACTGAAACCCAATACCTCCAGTTACTCATGCTTCATCCGATATACAATGTTCGGTTGAAGTTAGGTTTCCTAAAGAAAGAATCTAGATTTTGGATTCTTAGGTCTCCGATTTTCATCAACCTAGCAAGGTAGGCTTGTGTTTTCTTTTTTTAGGATCGATTTTTTTTTTATAATTTGTATTTAAGGTTATGGATCCAAGGGTTTTTTATATTCCGTAGTTGAAAATGTATTTATGATCAGGTTTTTGTATATTATTTTGATAATCATTATGATCTGTTGTTTTCTTCACAACAATTTTGGAAATACTATTTTGGTTTTGAAATTGTCATCTTCAATCAATTTTCTTCTTTTTCAACCTCTATACAGCATTTTTCTCTAGAAAATAATTTTATCATTTTTTTGAAATCATATTAAATCACCACATAACCATAGATAAATGAATTAAATAAATGTTTCTTCCACTGTAGAAATAATTTTGGATTTGGATATAAACACTTTAATTAAAAATAAAATTGATTTAGCAACCGAATTATTAGTCCATTAAAGGGGAAAATTAAAAAGATGATCTTATTTTATGAAATTTATATATGGGAATTTGGTTATTTAAATTATATTTTAAATATTTATATTTTTAAATGTAAATAGGATATATGCTTCAAGGGTTGCTATGTTTTTATCTTTTTTTCCTGATATATCTTTTTTATGTGTATTATTTCTTGATGAAAACATCGTTTTGGACCTCCCTATAACCTCATGGATGGGTCAATGATTATTAGGATGCCCTCATTGAAACCATTGGTTCCTACATCGTTTTATCCATAAAATATAATGGGAGCTATCAAATTCCATATAATAGAAATTATTTTTAGGAATTCATCATTTTAGGTCGAAATATACATTTTAGGTCTATTTATAAATTTAATTAACAGTATTATATTTATACATAAATATCCAATAAATTCATTTTCAAATCATGTTATGTTTAAAATAATAAAATTATGTAACTATTTATATATTTTTTGAAATAATTAATAATTCCAAAATTTAAATAATTATATTTTATATAAAATTTCCCAGAATAGTTATTATTGACAATTAATGTAATTTTTAAATTAATATTAATGGATTTTTTTTGTTTCTTTAAATGAAAGAGTAATATATATATATACACAGACATCGAATATCATAATGAATATTTAAATAAATTAATATATGATAAATAGGATATATATAATAATTTTCAATTAAATTTTCTAATGTAATACATATATATATATATATATCTAAAATATATATATAATAATTAGGTAGATTAACATTATTTATCTATGTATATAATAGCTTTTGGCAAAGGTGTGTGCCATAGTGCACCTTGGCATGAGAGGAGGTGAGGCATACCTTGTGCGACATCACTGAGGTTTGCCAATGGAGTACACCTAATGCTCCATCCCAATATGTCATACATAGACAAGAGTGGAAAAGGTGCACCGTAGTTAATGAATTCAAGGGTAAAAGAGATCAAAAAAATCATGGGTAAGGTAGAAGTAATCACAGTTGGTTGAAAGGATGGAAATCATGGGTGCTAGCGTCCGTGGATATTGTGGTTTTAAGAAACCCCCTTTTTCACCACCCCCAATAAGTGTACACATGTCGCATGACTTCCTAATTCCACCATTGTGATATCCCAGTTGAGAAGAAGACCTCATGACTTCCTCCGTGGAAATTGAAACCCCATGTCAATACTAAAAAATGATCAAAAATAATAAAAACATAACAAATATATATATATATATTAATTGTAATAAAAAGTATAAAAATATGTCTATTAATGAATAATAAAATGAAAATGTAACTATATGTATAATTACAATAATAATAAAAAATATATAAATATCAACGATTATAAGAATGGGACTTATTTGCACCTCATGCCACCTACCCTGGCTGCATTTGCACCTTATTGTGTCATGCGCCTTTGAAAACATTGGTTTTGATGAAGATTGACCCCCATTTTATAGTTTTTGATTATTTAAGTTGTGAACCCCGTAGATGTTTATTACCAATTTAGCTAATTTTGAACGATGAACATGCTTCTGTCGACCTATTTATCTATTCATATAAAACTATTTCATTTTATTAATAAAATAAAACCTGTTAAAAATTTCTCACCAATACAATTATAAAAAAACAAACAACTAATTATTTTCTTAAATTTTTTGTTCAAATCATTGTGGATAAATTCAACTATAAAATTGAATATAAATTATCATAAACTATTCCTACATATCATATGAAAAAATAATTATCTCAGTGACATACACTCGTTAGCTGAAATTACACTATAGCAACCCAATACCCCTGGGCTACGTAGAACTTCAGTTGCGTATTCTGATTCATCCTTCTCCATACTCTCCATTTCATAACCACCCATCCCTAAAACATTTCACTAGTTCTGTGGAGAATTTCTCAGGAAGGATTTGGTGGAAATGAAGGCGTCAAGTTCATGAATAGTCCCAATTGTGTAATTATAAAAAATGGGAGAAGTTTCTCCATTTATAGAACAAAATTAAGTACAATTGACATCCTCATCATCTTAATCACTAGATAATTTATTAATACATTTTGTCTCCATGAGAATCATCACCTATCTCTTTTTTGTTTCTGGTACTAGTCTGTGCAGTGGTCACCCCATGGATGAATAATACTTGGATTATTTCAAGAAAAATAGGATATTTTCCCCATTATTTATAGGATGTGTTTGTAACAATAAAAATAGGTGATAAATTAATGGGAGGAGAGTAGATGAGGATAAAAATTTTACATCATTGTGTCCTCTAAAATGAGAACTTCCAACCATTTGTGATAATTACACTATTTAAACTAGTAATTAGCTGGCCTACTCAATTTCCACCAACTACATCAAGAGAAAATCACTACACAACCTGATAAATGGTAGATTTAATGGAGAAAAAATGGAGAGGGTGGATAAAGAATAAACAAAATACACAACTTTAGATCTACAATGCCTGGAAAAATTGGGTTTCTATTGTCTAATTTCAACTTATGAGTATGTTTTACTAAAATTATTTTTCTTATCTGAGGTTGATGAATATTTAATATTGAATTTAATTAATTTTTATCCAAAAAAATTTCCATTGGGATCCAAATAAAACATTATATTTTAACATGATAATAATTTTTAATATTTTTATTCATAAAAACATGTTTTTGTAGAAGGATTTAGTTTTTTAAAAAAATTAGATATTTTTATCTAATTTGAGAAAGAGATCGGTGGAGGAGTTTACTTAATTTAGAGATAAGGAAGTTATTTGTAATTCATTTGAGATATATAGAAATCAACCAATCATAAATTTTTTCATGTTGGTACCTCTACAACTCATTGTGTCTATTATTAATTTAAAATTTACAATTATGATCAAAAAAATCAAGTTACAGAAAATAATGATAATGCACTATTATTTTTTAATATTTTAGGACATTGATTCATATTTCATTTATGATGTGTTGGAATTAGTCACATGTCAATATAATACATGATGTTATTGGTATATGTCAAATTTTGTGTTTCGAATTTAAAATGAACATTTAGTAAAAAAACAAGTGTTATACTCAAAATTGAAAATTTTTGTTTTCCATAATAATGTAAAAGTTCAACATGGGAATACATAAATTATCAAAAATTTCTGGGTAATGACTAATTAGAAGTTATAAGGTTTAAAATCTCACGAATAACAAGTTTTGATGAAAAATTTAATGTCAGTTGCATTTCATTGAATTATGCCTCAATATGTAAGACAAACATTAAGAAAACTCATATTAATTTTAAATCCATATGTAGTAATTTTGTAGACCTATTTTGGTTTCCCATAATGAATAAATATATTTCACTAATATTTTATGAATTATATATGTTCTTCCCATTATGTATATTTCCTTTTCAAGAAGAGAAATTACGCTGCCTCTTCACAATCAAAATGGTTATCTTGACATTTATACTGTAAAATCATTATCCATTGAATTAATTTATAGTTTCATATTTATGTTTAATTTATTTCATTTTAGTACTAATCATATAATAATTATTTTCAAATATATTTGGATTCCTTTTTTCTAGATGGGGTGCTCTTTCTATCTTTCATGTCTTTCTAAACCAAAACATCAATACTCTTATTCTCCCTCAAAAAAATTCCACCCACGTAGTTTTTCATATATAAATTTCTTTCATGTTCACTCTTCTGCCCTTGTAGGATGAGAAATGACACTATATCTACTCAGTTATATATGTCATCATGAAATTTTCATTGTAAAATCATTGTAAGTATAATTACTATATTTTATCATATTTATGTTCTGTTTATTTATTTTTATTATTACTCACATAATAATTGTTGTTTTATACATTTGGATTCATTATTCAGATGGGCTGTTATGTCCATCATTCGTGCCTTTCTACCCCAAAACGTAAACAAGCTTCTTGTTCCTCAAATCCATTTTATCCCTACAATGTTTCTTTTATCACTTCATTCAAGAAAAATCCACAACATTTGTAGGAATATCCATGTTGTCTCGTCTTCTCAATTACAAGGGTAATATAGTTGTTTGAACAATAAAATCATTTTCTATAAAAGTAGTGTAATGTTTCACATTTATATTTAATTTATTAATTTTTAGAATTACTCACATATTAATGTATTTTATGTACACGTGGATTCTTTTGGTAGAGTTGGGATGCTCTATCCAACTATTATGGCATTTTACATGAAAACATTCATAGGTTTATTCTACCTCAAAACCATTCACCCCTATTGTGTTGAAAAATATAATTTTCCATCATGTTCTATCTACTACCATTGTATTAAGAGAAACTATGCTCCATCCATTCAATTAAAGATGTAATCATGATATTTTAATAGAAAAATTATTATCCATATAATTAATTTATTGTTTTATAATTATGTATTATTTTTATTTTTTAATACTAATCACATAAATGTTATTATATTATATAGTTAGAATATTTTTAGGAGTTAAAGGTATTTTATCGAGGATTCAGATAAATTTTTTCAGTTAAACAAAAAAAATCAATAAAAATTGCAGTGGCATTGAAATATAGGAATGTTTTGAGAGTTTGGGATGTGAATGAATCTATTGTAACTCAATCTGACACATGTTCTGAATCAATAGACTCCATTTACATGTATCTATTTAAAATTGTCATTTATTTTAGTTTAAAAGACAACTAACACAATGTGTTTGTTTGCAGTTTAAATTTAATAAATGACATAGAAAAGATTCATAGATAGATAACTGAGCAAACACCATCTGTTTCCTTGATAATTTAGAGAATTGATTCATAAATCATTTTTAACTAGTTTGAATTAGTCTCAAATAAAATCGATACACGATGTGATATGTATGAGTCAATGTGTCTTTTTTATGATTAAGATGAAATTTTATTAAAAATTACATGTCACATAATCAAAATAGAGAAAAAACATTAAAATTGTTGTGAATCAATAGTAAAATAATACATAATTTATTTGAAAAATTTAGGAATCATTCATACCTAATAATGATGCATTGTTTGGCCGGTATGACTCTTAGTGAATATTTATTTAATATTGACATTAATTTTAGGTACAAAACAAACTAACCTTCTCAAAACTAAACAAATACATTTATATGTTCTGGATAATTTATGAAAATTATCCATAAGTGATTATGTGATGTGCATGAATTAGCTTCATAATAATCTGATGCACGTTGTGACCTATATGACTCCAATTGACTGTTTTTATTTAAAATTGAAAACAATATTATTAAAAAGGACACCTATGTCACAACCAGTCCCCCATTAATCATTCAATGATATACAACAATGGTACCTCTTAATGGTCAGGGGTTGGAAACTAGTACTGAAGGCATCAACCTGTAAATGGGAGGCATTTTCCTGAGTACTTGTACTTACACACACACAACCCGAACCCAAATATGGAAATGGAAACATGCATTCCACTAAACAACCACTTAGTAAAAGTAAAAATTTTAGGTAAATTGGACTAGAATACAAACCAAAATATGGAAGAACTACATATAGGAAAATAATAGGAAGCTCTGATAGCTTTCGATTGGAATACCCACCTGATTGTTATGTATATAGTAGCTTATGGAAGCCGTAGAAATATGTCCCGTATGCCTGGAATCACAGGGAACTGCCTGGTCCTTGGCCACCATGTCCTCTTCCAAGACGTTGTTCATCTACACCAGACACAACAGGTGTGGGCGAAGCCTGTGATGTGGTGTGTATTGAAATAATCAATAGGGACCATGAATTCAACTAGGGTCCCCAAAAATCCTTATAGTAAATCCCACAATATTGAAGAAATATTATTGTAACCAAAGTCAGCTCAACAAAGTTATAACATAAAGTGTTGATATAAAAAACAACTATTGGAAACACTGAAAATCAATCACAACAAAGGAACATGACCCTGATGTGTTTTTTTGGAAGTCTTGGTAATGTAGACCTATTTAGTAGCTAATTCATGAAGCCTTGCTGGGTAGCTAAGTCATGGATCCCTGCTGATAATTGAGTCACAAAGTCTCGATGGGTCGCATAGTCATCAATTCTCACTGATAGCTGAGTCACAGAGTCTTGCTTGGTAGATGATTCATGAAGTCTTATAAGGTATCTGAGTTATGGAGTCTTGCCGATAGCTTAATCATTGAGTCTCGCTGGGTAGCTGAGTCACACAGTCTGACTAATAGAAATCTCACAGATTCTCACTGGGTAGATAAGTAACTAATTCTCTATGTGTAGCGGGGTCAAGAACTCTCGCTAATTATTGAGTCATGGAGTCTCAACGAGTCACCATCCATGTAACCATAAATAAATAATTTCATAAATACTTCCCTATCATGTGGGTTCCAATGCCACAAATGGCTTGTCAATTAGACACATGGTCTACGAGATACATCCCTTATTATAAATTGGGTTTGGTTGCGTCCGGGCCAATTCATACTAGTTTGGACCGACCTGACCAACCCAACCCAGGGTCCCGTGTGACCCCATCTTGTCTGTTTGGCCCATTGGGATTCACTGGACCCAGTCAAGTATGGTCATGGGTCTAATATTCTTGATCACCTAGTGACCCAAATTTACTCGTCCCGGCTGGCACTGGCGGGCCAAACTCTTTTCCTAGCCTATTCCATTTCACAACCCAACATTATCCCATTTTCCTTGTTGGATAGTGAATATCAGCTCGAAATTTGAGTTGGGCCACTTCTTCCTACTTGCAGTACCCGGGGCAGCACCACTTCTTCCCTGTGGTTTCTAGCACTGCCGCACCAGTGGTGTCATGCTGGTGTTCCCCTCTGTAGGTCACTAGGTCTACTTCAGTGGTCTAATATCAGATCATTCTATGACCTAGGGCCCCTCAGGTCACAACCATTAATTCGAAATCCATGGATCCACCTTGCCTCCATTTCAAGTATGTGGCAATGAAGAACGCAGAAGTGGAGGGGCTTAGGAATTGTTCATGTCTTCCCACACCCTCCGCATTGGATGATTTAAAAATCAGGGTCTTAGGATCATAATTAAATCAAATAATTATCAATATCAGGGCAAAACTTCTAGGTAAACAACGTCTTGTAGGAACACCTGATTTGTGGACCAACTTATTCATTGGATGATTTATGATCATTGATTTTGAATAAGAATAGGGAAATCAAAAAACAATTAAACCCCTAATTTTTTGAGGAATCATCATTGACGGGGGATGAAGCTTCAAGATATCATAGATCCTCATTATGTTAGTATTAATCATTGATTGTAGTCCCTTGAATATGTCCCAATAGAATTCATTGATCATCGATTTGATGGTGTCCATGAATGGAATTCATCGTGAAAGAGAGAGAGATATAGAGAGAGATAGGGGGAGAATTATCATTCGTTAAAAAAGTTACCAATTTTTGTTTTCATATATGGATTCATGAATAATTACAGGAAAAGACGCTTGGTGCATCAACAGACAATATTATTAATGAGATTAATTAATTATTCAACATTGCATCGTCGATGCACCCCAGTGAAAAATGTTCATTATGTCGTAGTATAAATAGTATGAATAAAATACACATTGAATTCCTTTTATGTTTATTTAATTTCATTCACTTAATGTCCGAAAATTTTTGTTTTTAGTTGACCCACACCAGTCACGGTTTGGCCCTTATTAAGAAAATTTCAGCATTCTGAATTTAACGGTGCCCTCATATTTTTGATAAGATCACCGGTTTACATGTTTGAAATACCCACTCTCACGTTTATTTAAATGATTCATAAAAATATTTCAAAAATTAACATTCACCCTATTCTTGCACCAGTTGAGGATAGGTTTCTTCTAATGGGATCATGCCCTCATGTGCTCAATGATAGCCTCATATTTTCAAAATTACCTTTTTGAAGATTTAAATACTTGACAATAAAATAAAGTTTACTTAATTAATTTATTTACGGCCAAAAACTAACTTCCACTATTGGACCACATCATCCAACATTAGGATATTCATAAACAATGAATACCATCCCGAGCTCAATGGTGGTATTGTATTTTTAATATGAGTCACCTATTGTGAGTTATAAGAATTTTAAATAAAAAATATATTTATTTATTTCTTTTATTCCAGGTAATGACATTTTCATGTTTTCCCACTGGAGGCATGATCCATCTAAACATATGTTATGCCTAAGGTAAGTCTTCCATTCTAAATGCAATGGTGCCATCAGATTTCTGATCCTAGAATCTGTTTAAGAGTTATTTCACTATTTTATGAAAAGTGCTTACATGCACTATTTAATGATTAACATTTTTCAATGGATCATTTCGGAAACTCTGTACCTCCGAATTGCCCATTGTCTCCAAAAAATCTCTCGAAATAATTCTATATAATGAAAAATATTGGAATTTCCAAGACAATACATCACACCCCCATTTTTGGGTATCATGAAATCATAATCCAAAATAAGTATAAACAAACAAATGGGGGAACTAAGCATGAATATGGGACTCCCGCTCCAATGTTCTCTCATAGATATTCTTGTTCTGTAACCAAACACGCACCCAAGGAATCGACCGTTCATGAAGGACCCACTAAAGTCGATCCTCTATCTCTGCTGGGAATTCCGCAAATGTATCCTAATGTAATATATCTACCTCTCCATAGATAGTAAACATGTTATTAATCAGGCATGTACCACCACAACTGTGACACATGGAAACAATCGTGCACCAGGTGCATCTGAGGTGGAAGAACTATGTGGTACACCTCCTTGCCATCACTTCTCAGAATCTAAAAAGGTCAGATAAACCCCAGAGATAACATGACACCCCATCTGAATCTTTGTAATCCTCATGAGGGTTAGACCTGAATAAAAACATTTTCTCCCTCATAGAACTCCAAGCGTCTCCATCTACTGTTAGCGTACGATTTCTGCATGCTCTATGTAGTCGTCGTCCACTCCTGGATGATATTTACCTTTTTAGTGGTAGCTCGTATCATCTCCAGACCCATGAGTGTTGACTCCCCTTGGACTATCCAGTATATAGACGATCTACAATTCCACCTATACTGGGTCTCAAACAGAGCTATGCCAATTTTGGAATGGTAGATGTTGTTGTATGAAAAACCCACTAGACTTAGATGGTCCTCCCGACTGCGTCCTAAATATAGTACAAAAGAAATAATCACTTCCTTCAAGGTCTGAAACGTTTTCTCTATCCGACTATCTCTCTGGGGGTGAAATTCTTTGCTCAAGCACATCTGAGTACCAAAATCATCATAAAATCCCTTACCCAATCAGTATGTAAAGAGTTAATCACGACTTGAGATGATCGTCAAAGGCACCCTAGGTAGCTGCACTATCTCCAGGACATATAGGTGTCTCATGCCCTCTACATATCCCTTCTCTTAGATGGGTAGGAAGGGAGCCAACTTGGTGAGTCGGTCTACAATAACTCAGATATAATTGTTTCCACTAGTAATGTGTGGTAACTCCGACATGAATTCAAATGATATATCATTCTACTTCCACTCCGGAAGCTCAAGTGGTTGTTCCATTCATGTTGGGACCTAATTCTTGGCTTTCACATACTGACATGTGAGGCATCGTGAAACAAAGTTTTATACATCTTTCTTCATCCTAGGCCACCAGTACTGATGTTAGAGGTTATGGTATATCATTTACACACTAGGATTCACCGCCAATGGGGATGAATGTAACTCACTCAACACCCACTCCTACAACATCAATAATACTACGATGCATCATCTGAAAAAGATGATGTTCTCCCCACCTATCTAAATTCCATCAAGATCCTGTCCTAAGGAAAAATAAGCACATTGCGGATTGATTTTATTTATATTTTAATGACTTATTATAGACTCACTAACATTATTTTATATTAAATGACCTTAATTTGGGTGAAATATTAATTTTTTAATTCTAAGTATAAATTTTGGGCATTTGTAGAAGTAGTCCAATTGAGTCAGTTTAGTATTTTATTTATAAATATCACCATTTGATTCAATTTGTGTGGATCTTGTTTTTTAGGATTCCTAATTCTATATTAATCATTTCATTAGCAGGGATCATGGGCCAATTCATCCATTTGAAGGCTCATGTGGACCACCCAAGAAGGCCCACAAAATCGGTGAGGAAACTGGACCTTCCATGACGATTGAATTACTAGGATCAATCCAGAAGTTAAAATTCATTACATATCCTAGTGAATTCTTCCAACAATGAGAGGAGTAATTGATAAATATTTCAGGGGCCAACTCTAAGAACAAGGGGCCCAACTAATGCTTTGAATTCCATCTCACCATTCTATCCAAAAATTAAAATCCGAACACTATTCATAGTATATCTCATGATTTAATCATCAAATCAAGCTGAGAGTTTTAATTATGAATGTGGAGAAATGTATGGATTAAAATTATGAATAAATAATTCATATTTTATGGAATCTTCCTATTAAAAAACCCCTTGAAATTTAGGACTTCAAATAGTTTGGATTGAAATGGATAGATTATATTTTTTAATCAACCGACCCTAACATTGGATCCTTAATTCCAATGGTCGCCAATGATTCAGAGTAGATAAGGGATATATTTATCTACAATTTGTAAGAACATAATATCTCGATATTTGGATGTCTTATTTATCTAATGGGCAATGCAAGAGGAGGGGAATTTTGGAATGCAAACATCCCAAAACATTTGGATATAAATACACCCCTCTTTTACAAGAAAATTGTATTCATTTATGAATTTAGGAACATACATTGGCATGACCAAAGCATTTCCAAAGGCTAGGGAGGACCTTTTATACTCATTTTTTCAGTTGAGAGTCCTTTTATCCTCTCTCTTTTTTCATTTACCTTTTTGTTCTTCATTTTTTTTATCTTGTATGTTTATTTCTTTGTAATTCTGTTTTAATGAAATTTTATTCTTTAATATCTCTTATTCTCATCATCCATCTGCAATTTAATATTAATGTTCTTAAAATAGTTAAAATATAGTTGAATCACATTCTCTTCTTTTTCATTCTCATTCAATATAATGTCGTTATTTAATTCTCTTCATCGTTTGTGTGTGTGTTCGACACACCACTATTTTATTATACCTTTATTTTTCTTATCTTCATAATTTATCATCATAATAATTATAAGCAGATTACTAATAATTTAAATGGCTGAGTAAATCTACCATTGGGGTGGGTAATAATTTGGGGATATTAATTGACTGAGAGCCTTTTCTCCCTGAGTATTTTTTGAGTTAATATTGTATGTGTGGAACATAATATGTCATGTATTAGTGACATAATTTGTTTAAAATGTGGATTCCATGTAATGATGGAACAAAAAATACACTACCATAAACAAGTAATGGTAATTATTAGAAACTTAAGATATGTTATGGCTTGGATTAATTATTTAACACTTGGGAATTCTGATCAAAATAATCTTGTGAGGTGGTTAATAATTTAATAAAATATAAAAGAAAGGCTCAAGGATATTATAATCTTAAATCCACAAGAATGAACTCACCCCAATATTTATCAATTTGATAAATCAAACATCATCTATAAATTATTTCATTATCTCTGAAAACAGTCCCCCCAATCAAAATAAAATTTCCGAAAAACAACCGACTATAAAAAATTATAATTGTCAAGGATTCGACCTGAATGCTGATATACACATTAGAAGAGTACTGGAACGTTGACCGGTCGATAGGCGACAATCGACTATACATTATAATGGAATCGTTGCTGGGGATGGTGCAATTATGTAGTCATTAGTTTCAGGTTATTGTAAAAAACCCAAAAAACCAAATTTTAAAAAAAAAATTTGAAAAAAATAAAAAAGAAAAACATTCCTTCTAATAAAAATCATAAACTGAAAAAAAAACAAAGAAAAAAAATCTATATTCTTCTTTCTTCCAACATCATTCTGAATGCCCTATAGCTTTCCATACCATCCCATGGATTTATCTGACCCTGAAATTTTATCGAACTCTTCCCCAACATAGGTGGAATTTTAGGGATAATAAAAAAATTCAAAAACCAGTCCTTGTCCAACCAATTGAATTAGAGATGACCAATCCTAGGGAAAAACACTTAAATAACTCACTACCACAAAATTGAATTAACAAGATCTTGGTATTCAATATCCAAACATAGAATCTAACTATGAACTCAAATTGTGTTTGATTCATATTCTCCCTCTTTTCCATGGGCTAGCCGGTGAGGATCCACATAATCATCTTAATGAGTTCCAAGTGGTGTGATCTACCATAAACCCTCAAGGGGTTCCTGAGGAACAAATCAAACACTGAGAATTACCTTTCTCCCTAGCTGACATTGCAATGTCCTGGCTCTACTGCCATCCTCCTGGTTCCATAACCACATGAAATGAAATGAAGCAACTATTTTTAGAGAAATTCATTCCAGCTTCATGTACTGCTTCTATCTGAAAGGAAATAAGTTTTATTCGTCAATTCCCTAATGAATCAATCCGTGAGTGTTGGGAGAGGTTCAAAAAGCTTATTGAAAGCTGCCCACACCACCAAATCACTAAAAAACTATTGATCTAATACTTCTATGAGGGGTTATTGGATATGGAGAGAACACTCATTGGTGCTGCAAGTGGCAATGTTATTGTTGTCAAAGCGCCTGTAGTTGCAAGAGATCTCATAAAATAACATGTCTGCGAACACAAAACAATTCCACCCTCCATCACATGATCTTGTAAAACATGCCCAATATAATCAATCCATATAGTCGAAAAAGATGACAGAGTGGATGAGTGAACATATAGGTCTTGTGCGACAACTAGTTGTGGCATCCAAAGCCCCAACCTCGTCTTCCCCACAATCAGTGTTTCTTGAAAATGTAAAAAACTGTGGAATCTGTAACTCTCCATCTCATCCAACTTATAAATGTCCATAACTTCCAGAGGATCACTCTGATTAATCTGGACTGATGGATCTCAATGCAAGATATGCACAGCGAAACCCCAACCCTGAATAATCAGGTTAGTTTGATGGAAACTTCAACCAACCCCACTATGAGCCCTTCTCTTCTTCTTATAACCAAGGACAGGGATATGAGAATCCCATTTCTCATCTACCTCAATACCCTCATCAAAACACAGACCAATTCCAATATGTTCATGGTGTTGGTGTCTTCCAACAACCAAACCATTTTTTCTTCAACCTCAAAAAAATCCTCATCCCGGATTCCATTATCCTAGAGAGCCTTCCCAATTCCAAAATCAATAAAATCACATTCCCATGAATCAAAATATTTGTAATCCATATTATGGACAAGACTCTTCTTTCATGAAACTGTGGGAATGTTGAGCAGATGATCTTTCCTCCTTCACCCATTCTTTCCTCATGATCATTGAAACCCAAATGGGTCAATTGGAAACCTACCTTAGTTAGCATAAACCATAAAATTCTTACCAACATCTAGATCAACCATTACCCAACCCCAATGGTAAAGTAAGTGAAATTGCACTTAGTCTAGGGAATCAAATTTATATGCCTCAAGATAAGTCCTCCAGCCCCAATTTAAATGTTTACATAGAAATTGAAAAGAAAAAGATACATGAAAAGTAATCTGAAACCATTCCCTCACCTCCATCTATTCCACATAGGAACCCAATTCCTTTCCTCAAATTGTTTCTAAGTCAAAGAAGTCCTTTGAACACAATCCTGAAATTCTCGACATGCTTATACATTTTGAAGTAAACATTACCCTCATAGATTCCATATAACACATTCTTATGTATACCATGTTTCATAAGGAATTGTATACCCATAATAGGAAACATAGGACCATAGAAAATATTTCCACCCAGCAGTCTATTCCCATAAACTGAAATGATCCAGGGACCTTTAAGTTCCATGCCAAAATGTAAATTC
Organism: Viscum album; assembly: GCA_963277665.1. NCBI lineage: Eukaryota > Viridiplantae > Streptophyta > Magnoliopsida > Santalales > Viscaceae > Viscum > Viscum album. The sequence goes on from OY728152.1 coordinate 697,465,852, forward strand.
TATATTAGATGATGAAAAGATAGACCAATGAGCCTCAATTAATATCATTCCCAAATTTATCATCTACATCTTGGACTAGGTTCCTTATATTCAACGGGTGTAGTCTTTCATGTTTCCAATCGATGCATAGCCAGTAATGAGGGAATAATTGATGATTTTCGTGTTTGTGTCAATGATCTTATATTCGCAGCTGATTTCCATTTCCCTGACATGGAAGGTGAGAGGAAATGTTCTCGATCTCCAATGATTCTAGTAAGACTATTCCTGGTGATAGAGAGAACCATGATTTATGTCTATTCCGGCCTCTTATCCATGGAATTTGGTGACCAACCGGTCTTATTCCACATTTTCCAAGCCATGTGATACCCATATGAGGACCACTCTACATTCTCAATTCATGCTACCTAGGACACTTCTATGATTCAATTGAACACCATTCCATCATGTTCATTCTGTTTTGATGATAAATGATATTGTGAAATATGCACTTTGATTATCTATGTCATAAATAGGGAAGTTGTTGAGGACCTCTCATTCATAGACTCCATCAACGTGGTGGAACATGAAAACTCTATTGAATCCCACATCATCTCAGATATGTACTGCTCCATCTTGGATAGTGTTAAGGAAAATTAATCTGAAGCAATTGAATTTCCTTCCTCCATTCTTGAGTTTTCTATCCCACAAATAAAAGATGAGACAGATCTAAATACTCTTCTTGAACAACTAAAATATGAATTCCTTTCCTATGATATCTCTTATCATGTCATTATCTCTTCATCACTTACTAAAACTACGGAGTCAGAACATCTTCAAGTGTTAGTGGAAAAAAGGCCTTAGGGTGGATGCTAGATTACATAACATGAATCAACCCTACCCTTTTCATGCATCACATCCATCTTGAAAAATCATCCAAACCAATTATACCACATCAATGAAGACTCATTCCACTCATCCTTGACGTATTTGTCGAAATGATCACCATGATTCATCAAGCTAGTATTATTTACCCAATTTCTAATAGTTAATGGCTTAGTCCAATGCATGTTGTAACTATGAAGGGTGTGATAACTATTTTACCTAATGAGCATGGGGATGTAGTCGCAACATGGGTGAAAAACAATTGGAGTGTGTGCATCGACTATTGAAAATTGAATGTTGATACCAGAAAAGATCACTAACTTCTTCCATTCCTTGATCAAATGGTAGAACGATTATCCAGAAAGTCACACTATTTAATTCTTGATAGATACAATGTCTACTTCCAAATCCCAATTGCAGCTCAAGACCAAGAAAAGACTACTTTCACTTGCACCATTATAACATATAAATATAGGAGAACTCATTTTGGCCTTTTCAATGCTTCTAAAACATTCAAGAGGTGTATGATGAGTATCTTTTCTGAAATTATTTAACATTTCATTGATGTATTCATGGATGACATAACCATTTATGGTGAGTCATTTGTATATTGCTTGAATTCACTCTCTCCAGTCTTTAAAAAGTCTTTCAAGTGTATCCTTGTGTTAAATATTGAAAAATGTCACTTCAAGGTTGAAAATGATATTTTTTTAGTTCACATAGTTTCAAACGAGGGTATTGAAGTTGATCCTACAAAAATTGAAGTGATCCAATAAATTCGTTAACCCAACACTTTTTGAGACATCTTTTCATTCCTCGGTCATGCAGGTTTCTATCGGAGATTCATCCATAAATTTAGTAAAATTTCCCTCTCACTCTATCTATTCTTCAAAAATGTAGTCACGTTCCATTTCAAGGAGGTTTTCAAGAGTGACATAATTGAACTCAAAACATCTCTTACATCTTCCCTGATAATCTCAGCCACAGATTGGTCCTTACCTTTTGAGTTGATGTGTGACGCTTCTGATAGATCTGTAGTGGCTATTCTTTGTAAAAGTAGAGAAAAAATTCTTCATGTCATCAATTATGCCTCAATCACATTTGATGAAACTCAATCTCACCACACTGTCACTGAAAAAGAACTTTTAGCCATTTTTTATTCTTTAGATAAATTTTGGCCCAATCTCTTAGGTGAAAAAATCATTATCATCATAGACTATTCTACAATAAATTTGTTACTGATGAAAAGTGATTCCAAACCAAGTCTAATATGGTGGACACAAATGCTCCATGAGTTTGACCTTGAAATCAAAGATATCCCAGGAAAAGAAAACATTGAAGCAGATCACCGAGTAGAATTTCTAATTATTATCATTCTAAAATCATCGATCCTGAATTCTCCACTGATCACTTTTCATATCGCACTCCAAAAATAACATGGAATGACCCAATTTTAAATTACATGTTTTTTGGTGTTTTTCCTAATTTTTTTCAAAATAAAAAAAAATATAGTTGAAAAGTGATTCAAAATACTATTTTTGGGAAGAAAATAATCTTTCGAAAACTGGGGAAGACATTGTAATAATGAGATGTGTCGATCAAAATGAACATTTTCCATCTTAGAATTTTTTCACTCAATGCATGGTGGTGGACACTTTGGACAACATATATCCTCCTGAATGACCCTAGACTCTGGATTCTTCTGGCCTTCACTCTTCATGGACTCACATGAGTTCGGTCAATCATGTCGCACTTGCCAAATGTTTGGGACAATTTCAAAGAGAAATTAAATGCCCCTTAAGCATTTATTTTTTGATGGGATCTTCGATGTTTGGGGTATCAATTTCATGGGACCATTCCCCGCTTCCAATGGATTCTCATACAATCATCCTGCAGTTGATTATGTTTCTAGGTCGGTTGAGTATAAACCCACTAGAAAGGATGATTCACACACTGTTAGCGAGTTCCTAAAGACACATATCTTCCACCGATTTGGCATGCCTCGTGCCATGATCAGTGACTTAGGAACCCATTTTCGTAATAGAACCATGGAATCACTTATGAAAAAGAATGGGGATGTACATAATAATGAAACTTCATATAACCCTAAAATAAATGGCACGGATGAAATTTCTAATAGATAAGTGAAAAGAGTGCTTGATAGAATTGTAAAACCTACCGGAAACGACTGTCCCGAACGACTTGGTGAAGAACTTTGGCATTTTATAACTGCCTATAAAACACCCATTGGAAAGACTCCATTTAGTCTAGCTTTTGGTAAAGCATGACATTTACTATTATAAATCCAACATAATTATTTTTGGGATGTGAATATATTGACCCGAAATTTTGAATAAATCTTGTTTCCTAATTTTGTGTGTTATTTTATTTTTTTTATACTCAAAAAAATGTTTCATTTGATAACATGAGTATAATTAAAATGAAACCATTGGGTTTTTGACTGTTATATGACCATTGGTCAATATGATCACTGGATACTAAATGTTTTGATTATTGTCTCTCAATACAAGTATTCTTGGTTTATTAGTATAGAGAGAAGAATCGATGGCCTCACCCAGTTGTCTTGGACCAATCGAAGCCCATATAACAAAACTTGGGAAGGAGATAGCACCACTAGGCTTTGCTCTGGACCAAACCCAAGCCGAACTTCATCGTGTGAATTTAGAATGGAATCTCCATCGCGAGAAGTTCAAACTGATAGAAATTACTACTCGTGCGATGTTGGCCGAGCCTCCCTCAGATTCTCTCACCTTAGCACACCTTACACTTAGGTCCTATACTGGTGTGATAAGGGGCTACGTAAGATGACTGTAACTGCCTTGTGTAATCCATTGTTTTAAATAAAAATTTTGATTTCTTCTTATGATGAATTTTATGAATTTTAAAATGATCGAATAAATATAGTATGCATTTTTTTTGATGAATTTTAGAAAAAAGATATTTTAAAAATGTTTATGTAAACCTTAAATAATTAAAAATGTGTAATGATTTTTAAAAAATGGTCTTCTACAATTATGTTCAGTGTGAAATTTAGAGTCTAATAAGATCAAAATAATTTTTGATGAATAATAAATTATGAATAGTGATTTTATGCTTAGGATTAGTAATGTGACCAAATGGATTAGTAATCTCACTTAAAGAAAATATTATTATAATCTAGGCACCATGATTAAGTAATGTGATAAAATAAAATGGTTAAATAATGGTTTCATATATTATTATTCAAGTATTAGTTGTTTGGGGTGAATAGTGTTTTTTAATTAAAAATTTAATAAAAAATATTTATAAAATTATTTTTATAAAATGGATTTAATTTTTGAACTCAGAGCGTCGATATTATGTTTTGGTAATTTTTAGGGATTTTTCGGAAAAAATTAATTTTCGGTGAATAGTGTATTTATTTAAAAATTAAATTAAAACTATATAGAAAATTATTTTTACAAAATGGATTTAATTTTTGTAATCAGAGCATCAATATTTGTTTAAGGTGAAAATTTAGGATTTTTCTGAGAAAGATGAATTTTCAGTGAAGAGTAAAACTACAGTTTTTGGGTTTTAGTATGTTTAATGACATCATAACTGTGTCATGATGATGTCATGAGATAATGTATGGGATGACCAACCAAAGGTGATGAATAATTTTATTGGGGGCCCCATGTGGCCTAACATAATTCGAAATATCTTTGGAGAGCACATGGTTTTAAGAAGCCCACTTTTGAGGTGTCCCTTGGCCATTAATGCCTTGTCCCCTCACTTTCCCTATAAATACCAAGACATTCCCTCATAATTTGGACTCAAAAATCATTCTCAACGAAGTTCTGGTATCCTTACCTCCCAAAGAGTCCTTCCAAGGTGCCCCCAAGCCCTCAAGGTTCAAACCTTTGAGTTATAAGAGTTACGTTTTAAGGTAAGGGATCCACCTCTCTCTTTTCAAGTGATCTCTTTATGTAATTTCTTTTATGCTACATGTTCTTATGTTGGATGAGGTTATTTCATATTCACTATACTGTAATTTTTATTTTCATAAGATGAGAGACCCAATCATACTCTCATCATTTCGTTTTACGAATGTTTAAGTGGCGTCGTTAGGCTCCCGAATTTTTATGTGGTTCTTTCACCTTTCTCCTTTTTCAAAGTTCTACTTTCATGTCAAGTCATTAAAGTTACTTTTTATTATGTTGGGGGTATGATATATATATCTATAATACTGATATTTTATTATCATATGATGAGAGACACCATTTGATCCCTTAAATTCAGTATTTTTATGTTTTAAGTGGCGCCGTTAGACTGTCGAATTTTTAAGTGGTTCTTTCACCTTTCTCATTTTTTAAAGTTATACTTTCATGTCAAGTCTTTCATGTTCCTATTTATTATTTTGGTGTATGATCTCTATATCTATCATACTTATATTTTATTATCGTATGATGAGATACCCCATTTTATCCCTCCAATTCAGTATTTTGATGATTTAATTGGCGTCGTTAGGCTGTCGAATTTTTAAGTGGTTCTTTCACCCTTCTCGTTTTCAAGTTCTACTATCATTTCAAGTCATTAAAATTCATTTTATTATGTTGGGTTATGATAAATATATCTATCATAAATATATTTTATTATCAATTGATGAGAGTCCCCATTTTATCTCTTCAATTCAGTATTTTGATGTTATAAGTAGCGTCGTTAGGCTACCAAATTTTTAAGTGGTTCTTTCACCTTTCTCCTTTTTCAAAGTTCTAATTCCATATCATGTCTTGAAATTTCCTTTTTATTATGTTGGGATATGATCTCTATATATATCATTATGAAATTATATGTTCATATGATGAGAAACCCTATTTGATCTCATCAATTCATTTTTTGGTTGATTTTTATGTGACACCATTAGGCTGCATAATTTTCATAAGAGAAATCTAATTTTGTCTTCCTTTCATGTTATTCATTTCATATGGTATATTTTCAAATTTCATTACCATGTTCTTAAATCCCTTATATTTTGTCCCTCTACTGTTTTATGGGTCTTTTATGAATGTTTGACCCATGTCCCCTCTCTTTTCAATGTTTTCTAAAACCCCGTAACATATCCGTTATACTGCAGAATTTTCATCTCAAAATGTATCTCTCTTTTTCTAATGTTCTTTTATTTTTAAGTGAATACTCAATGCCCTCTATTCTATATGGGTATTCACATATATAACAAAATTTTCTATTTTAAATTCTGGGATTTACATACATGAAACCCACTTTCCCTTTCTGTGGGTTTAATGTGACATTATGATCATGACTTTAAAGCAGTTTTCAAAAAGTTATGATTATGAAATGAAACCAATTTCTTGTATGTTATATGGGTTATTTATGAAATTTTTTATGATGATATACATGGTTCACATGATACTGAAGGCAAATTTAAGGGTGTGCCCTGATAGCGCTCCAATGCATTGGTTAATGATGTAACCACTAGAGATTACAATTTTCACGATATCTTGGTGAATAACCATGGTAATTTTCAAATGACACCTGGGGATCGACCTTGGTGATATGTTCATGATTTTCGATGTTAAATGATGTAGCCACATCTTAAATTTATGAAAAATGTTATTTTTATTATGATATTCCACATGAATTTTTTCTCATGCCTTAATGTTCTTTTTTATGACATAGTTAATGTATCTCAAGTTCACATGTTAAATGTTTCTCTTGTTCCCTTACTGGGCCTTCTGCTCACCCTTTCTTTTGATGTATGTCCCCATGTTATGAGATACAGTAATGAACCTATGATGAACTTAAGGACAACCCTTTCAAGTGTTTATGAAAAATGTTTTATGGTGTTTTTATGTATTATTTTCCTGGTTTCCAAGACACTATAACTTAAAGATCCTCATTTTTTTAATGTAATGAATGTTTATGTTCTAAAATGGAGGGATGCAATAGTTGGTATCAATGGATGTTTTAGTTATTTGTAGAAATTAGGATATGAAAACATTATGAAGAATCCTATAGAAATTTTTATATATAGGAAATCTTCCTTGTATTTTGGTGAGTATTGAGTAATGGGTTGCCAAGAAAATACATCCCTATCTGGATACAAGCAGGTAGAGGTTCCTCTTTCATAGATGTACATAGGGTTCAAACCCGAAAACACCGCTTTGAGCTAGACCCAAACGGGAACTGGTACACGACAATGGGAGTTGCTGCACTCACAGTTACGACACTCCTGGGGGATATGATATGGTATATTCATATGCTTAGTATGAACCATTATTAAAGCAAAAAACTTAAAATAAAATAAAGATTCACATAAGGATATATGATCATGGATAACCTAGTTTGAAACATAGGGGATCACAGGTTAGGGGATACTTTTCATCTACAAGTTATCCTAATATGATTTAAGTTCCTTTTCAAGATTATTGGCTAAGTATTTAAGCCCCTAATTATACTTTCTATTCTTAGTTAATGGTCGAAAATGGAAGAACATGTCCCAACAAAAAATTTGATAGAAAATGTGACGATCTCCGTATTAATATGACAGATATGATTAGGGGATTAAAATATGATTATTATATTGGAAGACATTCAATATTTTGGGAACCGTATTTGATCGAGGTAAATAGATTACTACGGTATTATCTTTGAGGAGTAAAGGTTGAATTATATTTTGAAGAATAAACGAATTTAAGGTGAACTTATGGTATTATATGTTACTTATGGAAATGATTGACCTATCTTGGGAAAACATGTTTAGGTTAGTTACATTGGTTATAATATGTTAGGAGTGGTTAGTTACATTGGTTATATTTTGAACGATAATGTTTATCTTGGAAGACTATGTTATTAAGTCCTTCTTGTATTTGGGTTTTAATCTTAGTTTGGGTTATTTTTAGAAATTTGAAGGACAATTACTTTCAGAATGTTCTATGATGAACTCTGGGTAGTACCGTGGAACTTTGAAGATTTAAATGTAGTTTCCCTTCCTATGGGAATCTTTCTTTTTGAAGAGTTGTTTTTTATTACCCTTTCGGTTCTTGGGATAAATGTTAAAGATAGATAGTTTTTCTTTTGTGGAATACGTGCTTCTCTAGAAGATTATTCTTGTGTTTTGATGAGGCCAAGTAGTTTTGAATTCTCATCATTTAGAGAAGATATTATTTTTGGTATAAACTTATTAAAGGATTAAACTCTACATGAAGGTAGGTATATTTCCTTATATTTTGTTCTATGTATTAAATGAATTCTTCAAAATTATGAAAAGAAACCTAAAAAAATGTTGTTAGTTTACGTTTCCTACTAGGAAATGAAAGACATTTTACACACATCATAAGTATGTGATTTTTTATGGTTAACTTTCACCTAATCATGTTCTCTATCACTCTCCCTCAGAACATGACCCTTTGTTTTCTCCTCCATGTCCATGTTTTCCTATATGGAATCCTAGTGTGGGTTAACTCGGGTGACCTTTGTACTTACATTTCCTTATTTTAAAGTAATAGTTTTACTGACTCCTTTTCTGATGTGGGACTTTCAATGATATTTCAAAACCTAATTCTAAAAATTACGAGGATGCAATTTTTTAAGGGGGGAAGATTTAACGACCCGAAATTTTGAATAAATCTTGTTTCCTAATATTGTGTGTTATTTTATTTTTTTTATACTCAAAAAAAATGTTTCATTTGATAACATGAGTATAATTAAAATGAGACCGTTGGGGTTTTTACTGTTGTATGACCATTGGTCAATATGACCGCTGGAAACTAAACGTTTTGATTGTTGTCTCTAAATACAAGTAAACTTTGTTTATTAATATAGAATGAAGATTCGATGGCCTCACCCAGTAGTCTTGGACCAATCGAAACCCATCTAACAGAACTTGGGAAGGAGGTAGCACCACTGGGCTTTGCTCTGTAACAAACCCAAGCCAGACTTCATCGTGTGAAGTTAGAACAGAATCTCCTTCACAAGAAGTTCAAACTAATAGAAATTACTACTCATGCGATGTTGGAAGAGCCTCCCTCAGATTATCTCACCTTAGAACACCTTACACTTAGGTCCTATGCTGGTGTGATAAGGGGCTATGTAAGGAGACTGTAACTACCTTGTGTAATCCTTTGTTTTAAATAAAAATTTTGATTTTTCTTATGATGAAGTTTATGAATTTTCAAATGACCGGATAAATATAGTATGCATATTTTTTGATGAATTTTAGAAAAAGGATATTTTAAAAATGTTTATGTAAACCTTAAATAATTATAAATGTGTAATGATTTTCAAAAAATGGTCTTCTGCAATTATGTTCAGTATAAAATTTCTAGTCTAATAAGATGAACAAATTTTTTTGATGAATAGTAAATTATGAATAGTTATTTTATTCTTATGATTAGTAATGTGACCAAATGGATTTACAATCTTACTTAGAAATTATTAAATTAATCTAGGCACCTTGATTAAGTAATGTGATTCAATAAAATGGTTAAATAACAGTTTCATATATTATTATTCAAGTATTTTTTTTTTGTGTGAATAGTGTTTTTAATTTAAAAATTCACTTAAAAATATTTAGCAAATTATTTTTATAAAATGGATTTCAATTTTGAACTCAGAGCGTCGATATTATGTTATGGTAATTTTTGGGGATTTTTCTGAAAAAATGAATTTTCGGTGAATAGTGTATTTATTTAAAAATTAAATTAAAAATATTTAGAAAATTAATTTTATAAAATGGAGTTCATTTTTTTAATCATAGAATTGATATTTGGTTAAGTTAAAATTTTGAGATTTTTTTGAGAAAGTTGAATTTTTAGTGAATAGTAAAAATACAGTTTTTGGGTTTCGGTATGTTTAATGACATCATAACTGTGTCATGATGATGTCATGAGATATTTTATGGGTTGGCCGACAAAAGGTGATGAAGAATTGTTTTGGGGGCCCCATGTGGAAAAACTTCAAGGAAAATATCTTTGGAGAGCACATGCTTTTGAGAAACCCACTTATGAGGTATCCCTTTTCCTTTAATGCCTTGTCCCCTCAATTTCCCTATAAATACCAAGCCATTATCTCATTCTTTGGGATCCAAAATCATTATCAACGAAGTTATGGTCTCCTTAACTCCCAAGGAGTCCTCCCAAGGTGCCCCCTAGGCCCTCATGGTCCAAACCATTGAGTTATAAGTGTTACGTTTTAAGGTAAGGGATCTGACCTCTCTCTTTTCAAATGATCTCTATTATGTCATTTCTTTTATGCTACATGTCCTTATGTAGGAGGAGGTTCTTTTATATTCATTATACTATCCTTTTTATGTTCATATGATGAGATAACCCCTCTTACTCTCTTCATTTCGTTTTAAGAATGTTTAAGTGGCGCCGTTAGACTGCTGAATTTTTAAGTGGTTCTTTCACCTTTCTCCTTTTTCAAAGTTCTACTTTCATGTCAAGTCTTTCAATATCTTTTTTATTATTTTGGGGTATGATATCTATATCTATAATACTGATCATTTATGATCATATTATGAGATAACCCATTTGATCCCTTCAATTCAGTAATTTGATGTTTTGAGTGGCGCCGTTAGGCTGTCGAATTTTTATGTGGTTCTTTCAGCTTTCTCCTTTTTCAAAGTTCTACTTTCATGTCAAGTCTTTCAAGTTCATTTATATTATTTTGGGGTATGATATATATATCTATCATACTTATATTTTATTATCATACGATGAGAGACCCAATTTTATCCCTTCAATTCAGAATTTTGAAGTTTTATGTGGCGTCGTTGGGCTGCCGAATTTTTAAGTGGTTCTTTCCCCTTTCTCGTTTTTAATTTCTACTTTCATTTCAAGTCATTAAAGTTCATTTTATTATGTTGGGGTATGATATATATATATATAATACTGATATTTTATGATAATATGATGAGAGAGCCCATTTTATCTCTTCAATTCAGTATTTTGAAGTTTTATGTGGCGCTGTTAGGCTGTCGAATTTTTAAGTGGTTCTTTTACCTTTCTCCTTTTTCAATGTTCTAATTCCATGTCCAGACTTTCAAGATCCTTTTTATTATGTTGTGTTATGATCTCTATATCTATAATAATGATCTTTTATGGTCATATGATGAGAGGCCCTATTTGATCCCATCAATTCATTTTTTGGTTGAAGTTTATGTGACGCAGTTAGGCTGCAGAAGTTTCATAAGAGAAATCATATTTTTCTACCTTTCATGTAATTCATTTCATATGGTATATTTTCAAATTTCACTACCATGTTCATAAATACCTTCTATTCTGTCCCTATATTGTATAATGGGTCATTTATGAATGTTTGACCCATGTCCCCTCTATTTTAAATGTTTTATAAAACCCTGTAACATAGTCGTTATACTACAGAATTTTCGTCTCAAAATGTATCTCTCTTTTTCTAAAGTTCTTTTATTTTTAAGTGAATACTCAAATATCACTATTCTATATGGTTATTCACATATATACCAAAATTTTCTTTTTTAAATTTTGGGAATTACATACATGAAACCCGCTTTCCCTTTCTGTGGGTTTAATGTGACATTAAGATCATGTCTTTAAAGCAGTTTTTAAAATGTTATGATTATGAAATGAAACACATTTCTTTTATTCTATATGGGTTATTTATGAAATTTTTGATGATTATATACGTGGATCAAATGATAATAAAAGAAAATTTAAGGGTGTTCCATGATAGCGCTCCAATTCATTGGTTAATGATGTAACCACTAGAGATTACAATATTCACGTTATCTTGGTGAATTACCTTGGTAATTTTCAATGGTGATATGTTAATGATTGTCTATTTTAAATGATGTAGCCACATCTTAATGTTATGAAAAATTTTATTTTTATTATTATATGCCACATGACTTATTTCTCATGCCTTAATGTTCTTTTTCATGACATATTTGATGTATCTCAAGTTCACATGTTAAATGTTTCTTTTGTTCCCTTACTGGGCCTTCTGCTCACCGTTTCTTTTGATGTATGTCCCCAGGTTATGAGATATAGTATTGAAACTAGGATAAACTTAAGGAGAAGCCTTTCAAGTGTTTGATAAGAATTTTTTATGTTGTTTTCATGTATTATGTTCCTGGTTTTCAAGACACTAAACCTTAAAGATCCTTTGTTTTGTGTAATGTAATGAAAGAATATGTTATAAAAAGGTGGGATGCTATAGTTGGTATCAAATGATGGTTTAGTTATTTGTGGAAATTAGGATATGAAAACATTAGGAATAATTCTATATAAATGTTTATATATAGGATGTATTCCTTGTATTTTAGTGAGTATTCAGTAAGGGGTTGCCAAGAAAATACATCCCTGTCTGGATACGAGCAGGTAGAGGTGCCTCTGGCACAGATGTACATAGGGGTAAAACCTGAAAGCACCGCTTTGAGCTAGACTCGAACGGGAACTGGTACACGACAACAGGCCTTGCTACACACTTGGTTACAACACTCCCGGGGGATATGCTTTGTTAAATTCAGAAGCTTAGTGTGAACCATTATTAAAGGAAAAAAGATAAAATAAAATAAATATTCACATAAGGATATATTATCATGGATAACCAAGTAGGAAACCTAGGGGATCACAAGTTAGGGTATACTCTTCTTCTACAAGTTATCCTAATATGATTTAAGTTCTTTTTCATTATTATTGGCTAAGTATTTAATCCCCTAATTATGCTTGATCTTCTTAGTTAATGGTGGGAAATGGAAGAACATGTCCCAACAACCAATGTGATAGAAAATGTGATGATTGCCATATTAATATGATAGAGATGATTAGGTGATTAAAAGATGATTATTATTTTGGAAGACATTCACTATTTTGGGAACCCTATTTGATCGAGGTAAATAGATTACTACGGTATATTCTTTGAGGAGTAATGGTTGAATTATATTTTAAAGAATCAACGAATTTAAGGGGACCTTATGGTATTATAGCTTACATATATAAATGATTGACCTATCATGGGAAAATATGTTTAGGTTTGTTACTTTGGTTATAAGCTTTTAGTAGTGGTTGATGTTGTTTAAAGATGAACGATAATGTTTATCTTGGAAAACTATGTCATCAAGTCCTTCTTGTATTTGGGTTTCAATCTTAGTTTGTGTTATTTTGAGCAATTTTAAGGACAATTACTTACGGAATGGTCTATGATGAACTCTGTGTAGTACCATGGAACTTTGAAGATTTAAAATTAGTTTCCCTTCCTATGGGAATATTTATTTTTGATGAGTTTTTTATCTTACCCTTTCTGTTATTGGGATAAATGTTTAAAGATAGATATTTTTTCTTTTGTGGAATACATGATTCTCTAGAAGATTATTCTTGGGTTTTTATGAGACCAAGTAGTTTTGAATGCTCATTGTTTGAAGAAAAGATTAGTTTTGGTATAAAATTATTAAAGGTTGAAACTCTACATGAAGGTAGGTATATTTCCATATATTTTTGTTCTATGTAGTAAATGAATTCCTCAAAATTATGAAACGAAACGTAAAACAAAAATGTTGTTGGTTTACGTTTTCTACTAGATAATCAAAGACCGTTTACAAACATCATAAGTTTGGGATTTTCTTATGGTTAACATTCTCCTAATCATGTTCTCTGTCACTATCCCTTAGAACTTGACCCTTTGTTTTCTCCTCCATGTCCATGTTTTCTTACATGGAATCCTATTGTGGGTTAACTCGGGTGACCTTTGTACTTCCCTTTATTTCATTTAAAGTAATAGTGTTACTCACACCTTATCTGATGTGGAACTTTCAATGAAATTTCAAAACCCAATTCTAAAAATTGCGAGGACGCAATTTCTTAAGTGGGGAAGATTGTAACGACCCGAAATTTTGAATAAATCTTGTTTCCTAATTTTGTGTGTTATTTTATTTTTTTATACTCAAAAAAATGTTTCATTTGATAACATGAGTATAATTAAAATAAGACAGTTGGGTTTTTTACTATTATATGACCATTGATCAATATGACCACTGGAAACTAAACGTTTTGATTATTGTCTCAAAATACAAGTAATCTTGGTTTATTAATATAGAAATAAGATTCGATGGCCTCACCCAGTAGTCTTGGACCAATCAAAGCCCATCTAACCGAACATGGGAAGGAGGTATCACCACTGGGCTTTGCTCTGGACTAAACCCAAGCCAAACATCATCGTGTGAAGTTAGAAGAGAATCGGCTTTGCGAGATGTTCAAACTGAAAGAAAGTAATACTCGTGCGATGTTGGCCGAGCCTCCCTCGGATTCTCTCAATTAGAACACCTTACACTTAGGTCCTATGCTGGTGTGATAAGAGGATATATAAGGAGACCGTAACTGCCATGTGTAATCCTTTGTTTTAAATATAAATTATGATTTATTCTTATGATGAAGATTATGAATTTTTAAATGACTGGATAAATATAGTATGCATATTTTTTGATTAATTTAAGAAAAAGTTTATTTTATAAATGTTTATGTAAACCTTAAATAATTAAAAATGTGTAATGATTTTCAAAAAATGGTCTTCTACAATAATGTTCAGAATGAAATTTAGAGTCTAATAAGATCAACGTAATTTTTTATGAATAGTAAATTATGAATAGTGATTTTATTCTTAGGATTAGTAATGTGACGAAATGGATTAGTAATCTCACTTAAAGAATGTTTGAATATAATCTAGGCACCTTTATTAAGTAATGTGATTCAATAAAATGGTTAAATAACGGTTTCATATATTATTATTCAAGTATTAGTTTTCCGGTTGAATAGTGTTTTTAATTAAAAATTTAATTAAAAATATTTAAAAAATTATTTTTATAAAATGGACTTCATTTTTGAACTCAGAGCGTCGATATTATGTTATGGTAAATTTTGGGGATTTTTCTGAAAAAATGAATTTTCGGTGAATAGTGTATTTATATAAAAATTAAATTAAAAATATTTAGAAAATTATTTTTATAAAATGGAGTTAATTTTTTTAATCAGAGCATCAATATTTGGTTAAGGTGAAATTTTAGGATTTTTCTGAGAAAGTTGAATTTTCAGTGAATAGTAAAAATACAGTTTTAGGGTTTCGATATGTTTAATGACATCATAACTGTGTCATGATGATGTCATGAGATATTTTATGGGTTGGACGACAAAATGTGATGAATTATCATATTTGGGGCCCAATGTGGTCAAACTTCATGGGAAATATCATTGGAGATCACATGGTTTTGAGAAACCCACTTATGAGGTGTCCCTTGGCCATTAATGCCTTGTCCCATCACTCTCCCTATAAATACCAAGCCATTCTATCATCCTTTGGACTCCAAATTCATTCTCAATGATGTTAGGGTCTCCTTACCTCCCACAGTGTCCTACCAATGGTTCCCCAAGCCCTCAAGGTCCTATCCTTTGAGTTATAAGAGTTATGATTTATGGTAAGAGATCTGACCTCTCTCTCTTTTCAAGTGATCTCTTTTATGTCATTTGATTTATGCTCCATGTTCTTATGTTGGATGAGGTTATTTTATATTCATTATAATTTCCTTTTTATGTTAATATGATGATATTCCCCCTCTTACTCTCATCATTTCGTTTTATGAATGTTTAAGTGGCGTCGTTAGGCTGCTGAATTTTTAATTGGTTCTTTCACCTTTCTCCTTTTTCAAAGTTATACATTCATTTCAAGTCTTTCAATTTCCTTTTTATTATGTTGGGTTATTATCTCTATATCTATCATACTGATATTTTATGATCATATGATGAGAGACCCCATTTTATCCCTTCAATTCAGTATTTTGATGTTTTAAGTGGCGTCGTTAGGCTACCGAATTTTTAAGTGGTTCTTTTACCTTTCTCCTTTTTCAAAGTTCTACATTCATGAAAAGTTTTTAAAGATACTTTTTATTATTTTGGGATATGATCTCTATATCTATCATACTGAGCTTTTATGATCATATGACGAGAGACCCCATTTTATCCCTTCAAGTCAGTATTTTAATGTTTGAAGTGGCGTCGTTAGGCTGTTGAATTTTTAAGTGGGTTTTTCACCCTTCTCGTTTTCAAGTTCAACTTTTATTTCAAGTCATTCAAGTTCATTTTATTATGTTGGCGTATGATCTCTATATCTATCATACTAATCTTTTATGATCATATGATGTGAGACCCCATTTGATCTCTTCAATTCAACATTTTGATGTTTTAAGTGGCACCGTTAGGCTGCCGAATTTTTAAGTGGTTCTTTAACCATTCTCCTTTTTCAAAGTTCTAATTCCATATCAAGTCTTTAAAGTATATTTTTATTATGTTGGGGTATTATATATATATCTATCATACTGATATTTTATTTTCATATGATTAGAGACGGTATTTGATCTCATCAATTCATTTTTGGATGAAGTTTATGTGACGCCATTAGGCTGCAGAATTTTCATAAGAGAAATCTTATTTTGTCTTCCTTTCAAGTTCTTCATTTCATATGTTATATTTTAAAATTTTATTACCATTTTCTTAAATCCCTTATATTCTGTCCCTCTATTGTTTTATGGGTCATTTATGAATGTTTGACCCATGTCCCCTCTATTTTCAATGTTTTCTAAAACCCTGTATCATAGCCGTTATACTGCAGAATTTTGGTCTCAAAATGTCTCTCTAATTTTCTAAAGTTCATTTATTTTTAAGTGAGTACTCAAAGCTCACTCTTCTATATGGGTATTCACATATATTCCAAAATGGTCTATTTTAAATTCTGGGTATTACATAAATGAAACCCTCTTTCCCTTTCCGTGGGTTTAAAGTGACATTAAGATCATGTCTTTAAAGCTGTTTTTAAAACGTTATGATTATGAAATTAAACCCATTTCTTTTATGATATATGGGTTATTTTTGAAATTTTTGATGATGATATATGTGGATCACATGATTATAAAGGAAAATTTAAGGGTGCCCCCTGATAGCGCTCCAATGCATTGGGTAATGATGTAACCACTAGAGATTACAATTTTCACGATATCTTGGTGAATAACCTTAGTAATTTTCAAATGACACCTTGGGGATGGACCTTGTTGATATGTTCATTATAGTCTATGTTAAATGATGTATCCACATCTTAATGTTATGAAAAATATTGTTTTTATTATGATATTCCACATGATTTCTTTCTCATGCCTTAAAGTTCTTTTTCATGACATATTTGATGTATCTCAAGTTCACATGTTAAATGTTTCTGTTGTTCCCTTACTGGGCATTCTGCTCACCCTTTCTTTTAATGTATGTACCCATGTTATGAGATGCTGTAATGAACCTCGTATGAACTTAAGAACAAGCCTTTCAAGCGTTTAAGAAGAATGTTTTATGTTTTTTTAATGTATTATGTTCCTGGATTCCAAGACACTAAACCTTAAAGATACTCAGTTTTGGGCAATGTAATGAAAGTTTTTGTTATAAAAAGGCGGCATGTTATAGTTGGTATCAAATTATGGTTTAGTTATTTGTGGAATTTAGGATATGAGAACTTTAGGAATAAGCCTATAAAAATGTTTATATATATGAAATTTTCTTGGTAATTGTGTGATTATTGAGTAAGGGGATTCCAAGAAAATACATCCCTGTCTAGATATGAGCAGGTAGAGGTGCCTCTGGCACAGATGTACATAGGGGGAAAACCTGAAAAAACTTCTTTGAGCTATACTTGAATGAGAACTAGTACACGACAATGGGTATTGCTGCACTCTTGGTTACGACACTCCTAGGGGATATGCTTTGGTGAATTCATAAGATTAGTATGAACCATTATTAAACGAACAAAGATAAAATAAAATAATGATTCACATAAGGATATATGATCATGGATAACCAAGTTGGAAACCTAGGGTATCACAATTTAGGGTATACTTTTCATCTACAAGTTCTCCTTATATTATTTAAGATCCTTTTCATGATTATTGGCTAAGTATTTAAGCCCCTAATAATACTTTCTCTTCTTAGTTAATGGTGGGAAATTGAAGAACATGTACCAACAACCAATGTGATAGAAAATGTGATGATTGTCGTATTAATATGACAGAGATGAGTAGGGGATTAAAAGATTATTATTATTTTTGAAGACGTTCACTATTTTGCGAACCCTATTTGATCAAGGTAAATAGATTACTATGGTATTTACTTTGAGGAGTAAAGGATGAATTATATTTTGAAGAATCAACTAATTTAAGGTGAACTTATGGTATTATAGGTTACTTATGTATATGATTGACCCATCTTGGGAAAATATGTTTAGGTTAGTTACTTTGGATAGAAGATTGTAGGAGTGTTTGATGTTGTTTGGATATGAACGATAAAGTTTATCTTCGAAGACTATGTTATCAAGCCTTTCTTGTATTTCAGTTTCAATCTTAGTTTGGGTTATTTTGAGGAATTTTAAGGACATTTACTTACAGAATAATCTATGATGAACTCTGGGTAGTACCGTGGATATTTGAAGATTTAAAAGTAGTTTCCCTTCCTATGGGAATATTTCTTTTTGAAGAGTTGTTTTATCTTACCCTTTCTGTTATTGGGATAAATGTTTAAAGATAGATAGTTTTTCTTTTGGTGAATACGTGATTCTTTATAAGATTATTCTTCTGTTTTGATGAGACCAAGTAGTTTTGAATGCTCATCATTTGGAGAAAAGATTAGTTCTGGTATAAACATATTAAAGGGTGAAACTCTACATGAAGGTAGGTGTATTTCCTTATATTTTCATTCTGTGTAGTAAATGAATTCCTTAAAATTTAGAAAAGAAACGAAAAACAAAAATGTTGTTGGTTTACGTTTCCTACTAGGTAATCAAAGACTGTTTAAACACATCATAGGTTTGGGATTTTCTTATTTTTAACTTTCTCCTAATCATGTTCTCTATCACTCTCCCTCTGATCTTGACCCTTTTTTTCTCCTCCATGTCCATGTTTTCCTACAAGGAATCCTATTGTGGGTTAACTCAGGTGACCTCTGTACTTCCCTTTCATTCTTTTAAAGTAATAGTCTTACTGACTCCTTTTCTGATGTGGGAGTTTCAATGAAATTTCAAAACCCAATTTTAAAAATTGCAAGGATGACATTTCATAAGGGGGGAAGACTGTAACGACATGAAATTTTGAATAAATCTTATTTTCTAATTTCGTGTGTTATTATATTTTTTTTATACTGAACAAAAATGTTTCATTTGATAACATGAGTATAAATAAAATGAGACCATTGAGTTTTTGAATGTTATATGACCATTGGACAATATGACCGCTGGCAACTAAACATTTTGATTATTGTCTCTAAATACAAGTAATCATGGTTTATTAATATAGAAAGAAGATTCGATGGCCTTGCCCAGTAGTATTGGACCAATCGAAGCCCATCTAACAGAACTTGGGAAGGAGGTAGCACCACTGGGATTTTCTCTGGACCAAACCCAAGCCGAACTTCATCGAGTGAAGTTAGAATGGAATCGGCTTCGTGAGAAGTTAAAACAGATAGAAATTACTACTCGTGCGATGTTGGTCGAGCTTCCCTCGGATTCTATCACCTTAGCACACCTTACACTTAGGTCCTATGCTGGTGTGATAAGGGGAAATGTAAGGAGACCGTAACTGCCTTGTGTAATCCTTTGTTTTAAATAAAAAATTTTATTTCTTCTTATGATGAAGATTATGAATTTCCAAATGACCGGATAAATATAGTATGCATATTTTTTGATGAATTTTAGAAAAAGGATATTTTAACAATGATTATTTAAACCTTAAATAATTAAAAATGTGTAATGATTTTCAAAAAATGGTCTTCTATAATTATGTTCAGTATGAAATTTAGAGTCTAATAAGATCAACATAATTTTTGATGAGTAGTAAATTATGAATAGTGATTTTATGCATAGGATCTGTAATGTGACCAAATGGATTAGTAATTTCACTTAAAAAATGTATTCATATAATCTAGGCACCTTGATTAAGTAATATGATTCAATAAAATGGTTAAATAACGGTTTCATATATTATTATTCAAGTATTAGTTTTTTCGGGTGAATAGTGTTTTTTAATTAAAACATTAACTAAAAATATTTAGAAAATTATTTTTATAAAATGGATTTCATTTTTGAACTCAGAGCGTCGTTATTATGTTATGGTAATTTTTGGGGATTTTTCTGAAAGAATGAATTTTCGGTGAATAGTGTATTTATTTAATAATTAAATTAAAAATATTTAGAAAATTATTTTTATAAAATGGAGTTCATTTTTTTAATCAGAGCATCGATATTTGGTTAAGGTGAAATTTTTGGATTTTTCTGAGAAAGTTGAATTTTCATTGAATAGTAAAAATACAGTTTTAGGGTTTCGGTATGTTTAATAACATCATAACAGTTTCATGATGATGTCATGAGATATTTTATGGGTTGGCCGAGCAATGTTGATGAATTATTTTATTGGGGGCCCCATGTGGCCAAACTTCAAGGGAAATATCTTTGGAGAGCACATGGTTTTGAGAAACCCACTTTTGAGGTGTCCCTTTTCCTTTAATGCCTTGTCCCCTCAATTTCCCTATAAATACCTTGTCATTCTCTCATCCTTTGGACTCCAAAATCATTCTCAACGAATTTCTCATCTCCTTACCTCTCATTGTGTCCTCACAAGGTGCCCCCAAGCCCTCAAGGTCCAAACCTTTGAGTTATAAGAGATACGTTTTAAGGTAAGGGATCTGACCACTCTCTCTTTTCAAATGATCTCTTTTATGTCATTTCATTTATGCTACATGTTATTATGTTGGAGTAGGATCTTTTATATTCATTATACCGTCCTTTTTATGTTCATATGATGAGAGACCCCCTCTTACTCTCATCATTTCGTTTTAAGAATGTTTAAGTGGCACCGTTAGGCTACTGAATTTTTAAGTCATTCTTTCACCTTTCTCCTTTTTCAAAGTTCTACTTTCATGTCAAGTCTTTAAAGTTCCTTTTTATTATGTTGGGGTATGATCTCTATATCTATCATACTTATCTTTTATGATCATATGATGAGAGACCCCATTCTATCCCTTCAATTTAGTATTATGATGTTTTAAGTGGCGCCGTTAGGCTTCTGAATTTTTAAGCGGTTCTTTCACCTTTCTCCTTATCCAAAGTTCTACTTTAATGTCAAGCATTTCATGTTCATTTTTATTATTTTGGGGTTTGATATCTATATCTATCATACTGATAATTTGTTATTATAATATGAGAGACCCCATTTTATCCCTTCAATTCAGTATTTTGATGTTTTAAGTGGCGCTGTTAGGCTCCCGAATTTTTAAGTGGTTCTTTCACCCTTCTCGTTTTCAAGTTCTACATTAATTTCAAGTCTTTTAGGTTCATATTATTATGTTGGGGTATGCTATATATATCTATCATACATATCTGTTATAATCATATGATGAGAGACCCCATTTGATTTCTTTAATTCAGTATTTTAAAATTTTAAGTGGTGTCGTTAGGCTGCTGAATTTTTAAGTGGTTCTTTCACAATTCTCCTTTTTCAATGTTCTAAATTCATATCAAGTCTTCCATGTTCCTTTTTATAATTTTGGGGTATTATATCTATATCAATCATAATGATCATGTATGTTCATATGATGAGAGACCCTATTTGACCTCATCAATTCATTTTTTGGTTGAAGTTTATGTGACGCAGTAAGGCTGCAGAATTTTCATAAGAGAAATATTATTTTGTCTTCCTTTCATGTTATTAATTTCATGTGTTATATTTTCAAATTTCATTAACTTGTTCTTAAATCCCTTATATTCTGTCCATCTACTATTTTATGGTCATTTATGAATGTTTGACCCATGTCCCCTCTCTTTTCAATGTTTTCTAAAACCCAGTAACATAGCCGTTATACTACAGAATTTTCATCTCAAAATGAATATGTCTTTTTCTAAAGTTCATTTATTTTTAAGTGAATACTCAAATATCGCTCTTTTATATGGGTATTCAAATATATACCAAAATTTTCTATTTTAAATTCTGCGAATTATATACATGAAACCCACTTTCCCTTTTTGTGGGTTTAAAGTGACATTAAGATCATGACATTAAAGCAGTTTTTAAAGCGTTATGATTATGAAATGAAACCCATTTATTTTATTCTATATGGGTTCTTTATGAAATTTTTTATGATGATATATGTGGATCACATGATTATAAAGAAAATGTTAAGGGTGTTCCCAGATAGCGCTCCAATGATT
The DNA here is from genome assembly GCA_963277665.1 of Viscum album. Classification (NCBI taxonomy): domain Eukaryota; kingdom Viridiplantae; phylum Streptophyta; class Magnoliopsida; order Santalales; family Viscaceae; genus Viscum; species Viscum album. The sequence continues at coordinate 697,487,968 of OY728152.1, forward strand.
GGGTAATGATGTATCCACTAGCGATTACAATTTTCACGATATCATGGTGAATAACCTTTGTAATTTTCAAATGAAACCTTGGGGATGGACCATGGTTATATGTTCATGATTTTCTATGTTAAATGATGTAGCCACATCTTAATGTTATGAAAAATGTTATTTTTATTATGATATTCCACCTGATTTCTTTCTAATTCCTTAATGATATTTTTCATGACATAATTGATGTATCTCAAGTTCACATGTTAAATGTTTCTCTTGTTCCCTTACTCGGCCTTCTGCTCACCCTTTCTTTTTATGTGTGTACCCAGGTTATGAGATGCAGTAATGAACCTAGGATGAACTTAAGGAGGATCCTTTCAAGTGTTTAAGAAGAATGGTTTATGTTTTTTTCATGTATTATGTTCCAGGTTTCCAAGACACTAAACCTTAAAGATCCCCAGTTTTGTGTAATGTAATGAAAGATTATGTTATAATAAGGCGGGACACTATAGTAAAAACCTGTAATTTTTATTGTGAAAAATCGTGTGACGAACGATTGTTGTAACTATCTGAACTAGATTCCATGAAGGATATAAGGTAATCCTCTTTAAATATTTATTTTGGATTCACCCTGGTAAGATTAATTATCATTGGGAAGGTCCTTTTGTTATTATTAATATTTACCCATTTGGTGAAATTCAAGTCCAACACCACTCTTCGAAAAGGACATCCAGAGTTAATGGACATCAGTTAAAGCATCACCATGAGTGGACACACAATCATGGAACAACATCGACTCCAACTGGATCCCCAACTTCTGCAGTCGCCCCACCACCAGATGTAGATAACAACCCCCCAAATCCAAACTAGGTAGAACCTATTTCCCATTAACTCATCTTCTATCTATCCATATTTATCTCTCTCTATATATATATATCTTTCTTATTCTTCCTCACCCATTCTCATTTTTTTACCACTTTCGTTATCAAACCATTTCATTTTCTCTTTCACTTTTGTGTTGGTGTGTCTTTATTAAAAACTAAAAAAACCATAAAAAAATAAAAAATATAATCCTAACAAGAAAAAACAAAAAAAATCAAGAGTCATGCTTACTCACCATCTAGTTTTAAAATTTTTTCCATCCATTTTGCAGAGTCAAAAGACATGGTTTAACATCATTTATCTTGTGACATCATCATATATTTTGATAATGAATATTTTTTCAACGCCAACAAATTTTGAATGTTCACTTTTTGATTTGGAAAATGATTTTCCACACCAATGAGAATTAACATTTGGTTTCTTGTGAAGGCCACATGGGGTCGTCTTTCCAAAATGTGCGATTTTACCCCCATTGGTGAGTGTCGATTTTTTGGTCCTTTGAGATGAAATTCCTACTTTAGTGTGTATTAATATGATAGTGAAATTTTATGATCATCATGAGAATCACAATATCCAAATATCTTCCCACATCCCTTACATTTATCATCCTTTTGAAAGCCCCTTAGAGCCTATGAATTCCTTTTCATTGATAACCACATTACAAGCCCAATATCTTTTCCCAACCAATATCATCATAGATTTTCTTTGAATAATTTTTTGAAATTTATGTGTGGGGGGAATGGATATCATTTTGGGTACCCTTTTTTTATTTCACCATATTATTGTTTTCTTGAGGGAAAACATCCATTTTAGTGGGGGAGAGGTTTTCATTCATTGGGGTTTGGGAATGTATATATTTTTATCTTTTTTAATTTAAATGTGTTCGAAAAAATAATAAAAGTTGATAATTATAATGGGTTGTGTCTTGGGTGGTTCAAAAATCACTCTTCCTCATGTTTTCATCTTGTTATAACTATTACCATTGTTTTGTGGGGAGATCAATCATGTGTTGGGATATTAGTGTCATATCATTTACAAGTTAAAATTTCAAAAAAAGTGAAAAAAAAACACATGCATTATATTTTTATTTCATTGGGAGATGGTTTGTGGTTTATAAATATTTCATCTTCTCATTCACATCAAATTTTCCATTTCACTTATGTCATTCTTCTCCACATCCTTCCCTTTTAAATATGTGTTTTCATCTTCATTCATGTCTCATTTCAAAAAAAAGTGTGCATTGGTTTTTCCATTTTGGTGTTTTACCCCACTTCTTCTCTCTCATGGACATTAAATTACAGACGTTCCATAGCCACAAGAAACCATTTCAAAGGACATCTTGATTCTTGTGCACTTTTGATATGGATTTGAAGTTGAGAGCTCTTTCAATCTCTATGATTTTCAATTTTCGTTGCTGAATGACTAGACCTCCAAAAATGAGTTTTATCATCTAGAGAGGTGTGAGTTTTGAGTGTAAACATTCTCCATTTCTAAATGTGATCATGAAAAAAAATTTGTTTTTAGAACACTGTTTTCATAAAAATTAGAGGTGTAATTAAATATGGATGAGTGAAATAGTATAATGGTCCCCTGATTGGAGAAAACAAAATTTTAATATTTGTTGGAGTGTGAAAATGATTTTTTCATTTTTTATATTTGTTGCACACGAGGACATGCACAAGACTAAGGGTGGGGGATTTGATTTTATAAATATTTTCACGAAATATTATATAATCCCTTTACCAATTTTATACGAAACGTGCATAATTTGTGTGAAATATTAATGTTTTGATAATATGTATAATTTTTGAGCATTATTAGAAGTAGTCATATTGAGTCACTTTACTATTTTATTTATAACTATCCCCCAATTGATCTATATTGTGAGGTTTTTTTTTTGTATTTTTAATTCAATATAATACATTTCATTATATGGGTTCATGGGCCAATTCTGTAATATGAAGGCTCATATTGACCGCACAAGAAGGAAAATAGAATATATGAGAAACTAGACCATAAATAAAGATTAAATTACTTTGATATATCCAGATGTAAAAATTCATTAATTCACATCAAACATTTTGATATAAATTCAAGGTGGAAATGGTAATAATTTTAGGGCCCAACTCTAATAACAAGGGGACTAATTAATTTTTTGAATTCCATCCCACCATTGTGTCCAAAAATAATAATTTGTACCCTATTCATGACATATCTCACACTGTAATCATCAAATAAAACTGCAATTTTTCAGTGTGAAATAGGATATATAGTTATCCTACTTAGTTGAATAAATCATTTGAATTTGAAGGCATATTCTTAATAAAAACCCTTTCATATTTTGGACACCAAAAATTTTGGACAGAAATGAACATATTAACATTGATTAATCAACTTGATATAACATTGGAACCTTAAGTCCAATGTCTGAATCATTTTCAAATAAGACCGAGATGATATTTATCCACAACATGTAAGAAGAACCTATCGCTATATTTGTTTGTCTAATTTATCAAATTGGCGATGCAAGTGGAGGGGAAGTTTTGATGCAAGTTTCATATTCAATATCTCTTATTCTCATCCAACATCTATAGTTTAATTATAATTTTCATAAAATAGTTTTAATTCCATTGAATCCCCTTCCCTTATTTTGATTTTTCATTCAATCTTAAGTCGGTATTTAATTCCTTTCATCGTTCATGTGTGTATTCGAAGAACCACTATTTTCTTGTCCTTTTATTTTTATTATCATATTAATTTATTATCATAATAATTATAACCATATTATTAAATACTAAAATGGATGAGTAAAGCTACCATTGGGGTGAGTTATAATTTGTGGATACAATTTGATTGAGAGCCTTTCCTTGATGGGTATTTTTTGAGTTAATATTGTGTTTGTTGAACATAATATGTCATGGATTAATAACATGTTTGGTTAAATATGTGGATTAGATGGATTATTGGAACCACAAATACACTACCATGAACTAGTAATGGTAATGATTAGAACCCTATGTAATGTTACATCTTGTAATAAATCTTTGACACTTGCTAATTCTAATCAAATTCATCTTGTGACGTTGGTATTAATTTAACGCAATATAAAGTAATGATCAAGGATATTATAAGATTAAATAACCCATTATGAACTCACCACAATATTTATTAGTTTTCTAAATAAAAAATCATCCATAAATTATTTAATAACCAATATAAACAACCCCCTCTATTATAATATAATAAACTAAAAACCACCGACTAAAAAAAGTGTCATTGCCGAGGATTCGACCCGAGTGCTGCTATACATATTAACATTGCACCAGAACCTAGACCATTCTTTAAGTGAAAATCATCCATGATTTCAATACTCATAGTCAACATCCACAATATGTTCCTCTATAACTCACATTATGTGTGTAGGATTAATAGTCATCCATAGATGGTAAGCTGCTCCACGGTCATACACCAAGGATAATTGCATCAAGTCTAACTACTCTATCACTTCAATCAAAATATGTAGGCCATATATCATGTTGAGTGTGTCTACCACTAAGATTCTATTCCATGGATTATATATTATCCCAATATCATAGTCTTTTAGGGACTCCTACCATCGTTGATGTCTCAACTGCTGAAAATCTTACGGGTACAATTCCATCCTTGTGGAAGGCTACCCCTTTTAAAAGATTTATTTTCCCATAGAACATTTGGTATTGGTTACTTATTCACATAGCTTCTTGGTAAAATGGTCAGCAATCCATAGATAACCTGGAGTATTGGGTCACATTAATCCCTTCCTCAGCTTCTCCCCCACCTTCGCCCCCTGTCTGTGAAGCATTACAAAGGCCATCAGATATACTGTAGCCAATATTGGCGCCACCATAGGGTGTAGAATGATATAGAATCCCCTCCCACTATAGGGAGTTAATCCTAGAAACATGTTTTGAATGTATATTCCTACAGTCTGCCTCTGCTGTTGGGAACATAAAACTAATCATATCCACTTCCATGAGAGTAATGATGGCGGATTCAAGCGTGATTACCTACACCCTCCTATGCATGTGTTAATCTCATGTTTCATGGGTATCCTTTTTCACTAACAAAGGAAAACCCATTCCAATGCTTTAGATATATGAAAACATTTTTCATCAAATTTACAGTCTTAGCATGAAATGTAGAAGAGAAGTCCATACCCAATCTAACGACGTATGGCCTAGACACTACCACCAAGAGGTTCCAACTAAAACTCTCACCTCAAAGGCCATATCAAATCATTGGCATAAGTGTTATTATCAAGTCTCCTACTATAGGTATCTCGAGACATATGGTTCATGTAAACAGTTTAACTTGAAAATCTAGGTCTTGAACATGATTCATGATAAGAAGGAATTATTAGCACCTATGTCTATTTTTTCTAATGATAGAAGGAGATGAATACCATACCTCGTATCATTCCTAGAGTCCTCAACTCATAATCCTTGACCTCATGTAGCTTCGGCATTCCCATGTACTCCATCTACCTGGGCCTGGTGTGTACAACCTTTAGGTGGTGTTTGATACATGTTGAAATTTATAACACATCATGCTTCTCTCATCTCTCCTATACCACATGTGACACCCAATAGATTCATCTGTTCTGGTCACATCCTTAGCCTACACAGAATATCCACCATTTCATTGTCAGAAGGATGGGATTGGAAATATCTAGTGATATTTCCCCAAACATCTATAGAAAATAATTACCACTTTCTAGGCTGTGTATACACACCCTATAATCCCTTAGATATATACCCCCTATATTTCGACTTGTTCTCGGAGTCTCTCACATGTCCAAGTATATACAATTCTCATTGGATTCTTTCTTTCCCACTTCTGACATCCACATGTTTTATCTTCAAATCCAATAGACATCCCACCTCCATGTTTCTCTCTAGTAAACAATCATAACTAGTAATGCACATAGGAATATTACGGCTTCATATGTCCCTAAACACACCTTTCCTGGACGCCTGAGACCTGGGGAACCTGTCATATCATATACATCGAGTACCTAGAAAAGATGCATGCATTGATAAATTCACAACAACCAACATATAGTCCTATAGATGATCCCTTCCACACAAACCCCTTAAATTTAAAGGCAAGATCTCATTCTCTATAATTGGTTCTAAATTATTTTACATTAAAACGTCACCTCATCATATGATCGACTAATCTAAACTCTACAATCTCACTATACTTCCATGAAGAAGGATCACTTCAACGACTTACCATCGATCTAATGTTGCCTAATCTAGATTGCTACTCAGTCACCACCACATAAAAGTCCTCAATTTCATTTGATTTTGGTTATCTTCAAGAACCAAATGGTTCTTTTTCAATGATACTCATGTAAGACACTGAACCTATATGTTTCATTTATCAGTATTACTAGTCGTAACTATTGACCAACAAGAAGTGTTATAACTCAGACACTGCCCAAAGGTACCATATTGGTTAATAGTCCAAGTAAAAAATCCTTATCACTCAGTAGACAATCCTCATAGTCACACACTGGAATCCTGGACGGATATTTGTGGGGATTATTCTTGAATGGGAATAAAGATGATCAATGATTAATTTTTTATTCCTAATGATATTACTCTGACTCAATAATTTCATGAGGAATCACTAAATTCCTAAGTGATCCTTACAACCATCATTATTTTGTATAGAGCTGAAAAGAATAATTCTAGGTCCTTGTGTATGCATAATTCTTCCTCCCAACCCACACTAGACTACCTGGATAGGAATGTATAAATGAAAACATTTTTCACATTATCCAGAAAACAAAAAAAACAATCTCTCTATCGTATAGTTAAAACCGACCACCTTTGATACCACATTGTAACAATTCACCACTCATGGAATTTGTGGTGACATACACCAAGCTCGGCTCCCAGTATAGAGGTTGGTGACTATCCCCAAAGGCGTCAACCTGCAAATGGGAGGCATTTTCATGAGAACATGTATGTGAGTGCACACACCATCGTGCCCCAAAGAATAAAACATAAACACGTATGGCACAAAAAAACCACTTGGTAAAACAACAAACTCTGTGTCAAATAGTCAAGAATAAAAACCACTGAGTAAAACTAAAAACTTATTTTTTCACTTGAGAGTCCTTTCGTCCTCTGTTGCTTTTCATTTAATTTTGAGTTCATTAATTTTGTAATTTTGTAAGAATCTTTCATTGTAATTCTGTTAAAATGAGTAGTCCTTATTCAATATCTCTTATTCTCATACAACCTCTATATTTTAATATTAATGATCAAAAAATACTTTAAATATAGTTGAATCCCCTTCTCTTTTTTTGATTTCACATTCAATCTTAAGTCGGTATTTCATTCCCTTCATCGTTTATGTGTGTATTCGACGCACCACTATTTTCATGTCCCATTATTTTCCCAATAATATTAATTTTTCATCATAATAATTATAACCACATTACTAATAATATAAATGGATTAATAAATATACCATAGGGGTGTGTTTTAATTTGGGGATATTAAGTGATTGATAGCCTTTGCTCGATGAGTATTCTTTGAGTAAATATAGTGTATGTTGACCATAATATGTCATGGATTAATGAAATGTTTTGTTAAATATGTGGATTACATGAATTATTGAAAGCAGAAATACACTATGATGAAAAAGTATTGCTAATGATTAGAACTCTATGTCATATTATAGCTTGGAATAAATCTTTAACACTTGTTAATTCTGATCATAATCTTCTTGTGATGTTGGTATTAATTTAATGAATTATAAAGCAAGGCTCAATGATATTATATGATTAAATCCTCCATAATGACGTCACCACCAATCATTATTAGTTTGTTAAATTAAATATCATCTGTAAATTATTTAATAAACACTACAAAAAACCCCCAATTAGAATATAATAAACTAAAAACAACCGACTATAAAAAGTATCATCCCTGATGATTCAACCCGAGTGCTTCTATACATATTAGCATTACAACAGATCCTAGACCAGTAGCTAGGTGTCTATCTTACATGCTTTCAGGCCTCACAGTCAACATCCAAAATATGTGCCTCCCAAACTCGCTTTATGTGTGTAGGATTAAGATACATCCACTGATGGTAATCTGCTCCACTGTTATCTGCCAAGGATATTTGCATCATGTATAACTACTCTATAAATTCACTCAAAATATGTAGGCCATATCTTTCTTTGAGTGTGTATTCCACCATTTTTATATTCCTTAGATTAAATATTATCCAAATATCATAGTCTTTATGGAACTCCAACCATCGTCGATGTCTCAACTGCTGAAAATCCTATGTGTACAATTCCATACATGTGGATGTATACCCATTTTAAATTATTTTTGTTCCCATAGACCCTTTGGTATTGCGTACTTATTCTCCATATACACTTGGTCAAATGGTCGGAAATCCACAGATAACCTTGAATATTTTGTCACAATAATCCCTTCCACAGCAAGTCCCCTAAATAGGCCCCCTGTTTATGAATCATTACGAAGGTCATCAGATATACTATAGCCAATATTGGCTCCACCACAGGGTGTAATATGATATAGAATCCTCTTCCACTATGGGGAGTTAATCCTAGAAACATGTTTTGAATGTATATTCCTACAAACTGCCTCTAGTATTGGGAACATAAAACTAATAATATCCTCTACCATGAGGGTAATGATGGAGGATTAAAGCATGATCACCTACACCCTCCTATGCATGTTTTAATCTCATGCTGCATGGGTATTGTTTTTAACTGTCAAAGGAAAACCCATTCCAATTCATTAGATATATGACAAGATTTTTCATAAAATTTTCAGTCTTAGTATGAAATGTGGAAGAGAAGTAGATACCCAATCTAACGACGTAAGGCCTAGACACTACCACCAAGAGGTTCCAACTAAACTCTCACCTCATGGGCTATATAAAATCATTGGTATAAGTGTTATTATCAAGTCTCCTCCTATAGGTATCTCAAGACATATGTTTCATGTAAACATTTTATCCATAAAATCTAGGTCTTGAAAAAGATTCAATATAAGAAGGAATGATTAGCACCTATGTGTATTTCTTCTGATGATTAAAGAGATGAATACCATACCTCGAATCATTCCTAGAGTCCTCAGGTCATTATCCTTGACCGCATGTAGATTCTGCGTTCCCATGTCCTCATCCTCCCTGAGCCTGCTATGGACCACCTTTAGGTGGTGGTTGTTACATGTTGAAATTTATAACACATCATGAGTCTCTCCTATCTCCTATACCAAATGTGCTACCCAATATATTCATCTATTCTGATCACGTCCTCATCCTTCGTGGAATATCCACAATTTCATTGTCAGCATGATGGGCTGGGATATCTCTAGTGATATTTCCCATAACATTTGTTGAAAATAATTACCTCTTACTAGGTTGGGTGGACACACCCTATGATCCCTTAGATATATACCCCCTATATTTGGACCTCTTCTCGGAATAATTCATATGTCCAAGTATATACGATTTTTGTTGGATTCTTTCTTTCTCACTGCTGACATCCACATGTTTTATCTTCAAATCCAACAGACATACCACCTAAAAGTGTATCTCTACTAAACAATAATAACTTGGAATGCACATAGGAATATTACGGGTTCATATGTCCCTAAACACACCTTTCCTGAAGGCCTGAGACCTGGGGAACTGGTCATATCAAATTCATCAAGAACCTAGAAAATTTGTCATGCCTTGTGAATTCTCAACTACAATTATGTAATCCTATAGAAGATCTCTTCCACAGAAACCCCTTAGATGTTATGGAAAGATAATATTCTCTAAGAATGGTTCTAAATCATTGTCTTCTAAAAAGTCACCTCATCTTCAGTTCGAGAAATCTAAACTCTGCAATCGCCCTAAAATGTCATGATGAAGGATCTATTCTAAGACTTCCATATGATCTAATGGTGCCTAATCTAGATGGCTACTTAGTCACCACCTCATGCTAGTCCTTAGATGCATTTGATTTAGGATCTCCTCAAGAACCAAATGGGTCTCTTTCACTGATACTCATGTAATGCACTGAACCTACAAGTGTCATTCATCAGTATTACTGTTAGTAACTATTGACCAATGGGAAGTGGTAAAACTGGGACACTGCCAGAAGGTACCATCTTGGTTAATAGTCCTAGTACCAAAGCCTCATCACTCAATATACTATCCTCATAGTCACACCCTGGAATCCTGGGAGGCTATCTATGTGGATGCTTCTTGAATGAGAATCAATATGATCAACGATTAATTTTTTTATTACTAGTTAGATTACTCTGACTCAAAATGATCATGAGGAAACACTCAATTCCTAAATGATCCATGGAACAATGATTTTTTTTATAGAGATGAAAATAATTATTCTAGGTCCTTGTGTATGGATACGTCTTCCTCCAGACCAACACTGAACTACCCAGATATGAATGTATAAATCAAAATATTTTGAACATTAGCCCGAATGCAAAACAACAGACTCTCTATCATTTAGTTAGAACCGACCACCTTCGATACCACATTGTAAAAATTCGTCCCTCACGGAATTTTTGGTGACATACACCAATCTCAACTCCAAGGATAGGGGTTGGTGACTAGCTCCAAAGGAGTGAACCTGCAAATGGGAGGCATTTTCTTGAGAACCATTACATACGTGCACACACCACCATGCCCTAAAGGTGAAAACATAGACAAGTATGCCACAAAACACTACTGGGTAAAACTACAAACTCTGTGTCAAATGGTCTAGAATAAAAACCACTTAGTAAAACTAAAAATTAATGTTTTCACTTGAGAGTCCTTTCGTCCTCTCTTTGTTTTCATTTAATTTTGTGTTCTTTATTTTTGTAATTTGGTAAGTATCTTTCATTGTAATTATGTTATAATGAATAGTTCTTATTCAATATCTCTTATTCTCATCCAATATCTATATTTTAATATTAATGTTCATAAAATAGTTTAAATACAATTTAATCCCCTTCACTTCTTTTGATTTCACATTCAATCTTAAGTCAGTACTTAATTCCCTTCATCGTTTATGTGTGTATTCGACACACCACTATTTTCATGTCCTTTTATATTTCCTGTCATATTAATTTGTCATCAGAATAATTATAATCACATTACTAATAATATAAATGGATTAGTAAATCTTCCATTGGGGTGAGTTTTAATTTTGGGATATTAAGTGATTTAGATCCTTTGCTCGATGAGTATTCTTTGAGTTAGTATTGTGTATGATGACCTTAATATGTCTTGGATTAATGACATGTTTTGTTAAATATGTGGATTACATGGATTATTGGAAGCATAAATACAATACGATGAACATGTATTGGTAATGATAAGAACACCATGTTATATTACAACTTGGAATAAATCTTTAACACTTGGTAATTCTGATCAAAATCATCTTGTGAAGTTGTTATTAATTTAATTAAATATAAAGCAAGGCTCAATGATATTATAACATTAAATCCCCCATAATTAACTCACTCCAATATTTATTAGTTTTTCAAATAAAATATCATCCATAAATTATTCAATATCCTCTACAAACAAACCCCCCAATTAGAATATAATAAACTAAAAACAACCGACTATAAAAAAGTATCATCCCTGATGATTCGACTCGAGTGCTTCTATACATATTAGCATTAAACCGAATCCCAGACCAGTCGATAGGTGACAATCGTCAATTCTTTCAGGACTCACAGTCAACATCCAAAATATGTGCCTCCTAAACTTGCTTTATGTGTGTAGGATTAATAGACATCCACTGATGGTAATCTTCTTTGCTGTCATCCCCCAAGGATATTTGCATCATGTCTAACTACTCTATCACTACAATCAAAAGATGTAGTCCATATCTCTTGTTGAGTGTGTCTTCCACCATTATTAAATTCCTTATATTACATACTATCCAAATATCATAGTCTTTAAGGATCTCCAACCATCGTCGATGTCTCAACTGCTGAAAATCCTATGTGTACAATTCCATCCATATGGAAGGCTACCCATTTTAAATGATTTTTGTTCCCATAGACCCTTTGGTATTGGGTAACTATTCTACATATCCACTTGGCTAAATTGTCAGAAATCCACAGATAACAGTGAGCATTTTGTCACAATAATCCCTTCCACAACAAGTCCACCAACTACGCCCCATGTTTGTGAATCATTACGAAGGCCATCAGATATATGGTAGCCAATATTGGCTCCACAATAGGGTGTAGAATGATATAGAATCCCCTCTCACAATGGGGAGTTAATCCTATAAATATATTTTGAAAGTATATTCCTACAGAATGCCTCTACTGTTAGTAACATAAAACTAAGAATATCCTCTAACACGAAGGTAAGGATGGCAGATTCAAGTGTGATCACCTACACCCTCTTATGCATGTTTTAATCTCATGCTTCATAGGTATCCTTTTTCACTGAAAAAGGAAAACCCATTCCAATTCTTTAGATATATGACAACCTTTTTCATAAAATTTTTAGTCATAGCATGAAATGTGTAAGAGAAGTCGATACCCAATATAACGACGTAAGGTCGAGACACTGCCACCAAGAGGTTCTGACTAAAAATCTCACCTCAAGGGCCATATGAAATCCTTGGCATACATGTTATTATCATGTCTCCTCCTATAGGTATCTCAAGGCATATGGTTCATGTAAATAGTTTAACCAGAAAATCTAGGTCTTGAACAACATTCATGATAAAAAGGAATGATTAGCACCTATGTGTATTTATTCTGATGATAGAAGAAGATGAATACCATCCCTCAAATCATTCCTAGAGTCATCAGGTCATAATCTGTGACTGCATGTAGCTTCTGTATTCCCATGTCCTCAAGCTCCCTGAGCCTGGTGTGGTCCACCTTTAGGTGGTGGTTGTTACATGTTGAAATTTATAACACATCATGCTTCTCTCCTCTATCCTATAGCACATGTGCTACCCAATATATTCACCTGTTCTGGTCACATCCTCAGCCTTCGTGGAATATCCACCATTTCATTGTCAGCACGATGGGCTGGGAAATCTCTAGTGATATTTCCCCTAACATATGTTGAAAATAATTACCTCTTACTTGGCCGAGTGGACACACCCTATGATCCCTTAGATATATACCCCCTATATTTGGACCACTTCTCGGAATCTCTCACATGTCCAAGTGTATATGATTGTCGTTGTATTCTTGTTTTCCCACTACTAACATCCACATGTTCTATCTTCAAATCCAACAGACATCCCCCCTCAAAGTTTCTCTCTAGTAAACAATCATAACTAGGAAAGCACATATGAATATTATGGGTTCATATGTCCCTATACACCCCTTTCCTGGAGGCCTGAGACCTGGGGAACTGGTAAGATCATATTCATTGAGTACCTAGAAAAGTTTTCATGCCTTGATGAATTCTCAACTACCAACATGTAGTCCTATAAAATATCTCTTCCACACAAACACCTTAGATTTTGTGGTAAGATAACATTCTCTAAAAATGGTTCTAAATTGTTGTCCACTAAAAAGTCACCTCATCTTATGATCGAGTAATCTAAACTCTACAATCGCCCTACAATGTCATGAAGAAAGATCGATTCCAAGACTTCCATATGATCTAATGGTGCCTAATCTAGATGGCTACTCAGTCACCACCTCATGCCAGTCCTTAGCTGTATTTGATTTAGGATCTCCTCAAGAACCAAATGGGTCTCTTTCACTGATACTTGTGTAATTCACTAAACCTACATGTGTCATTTATTAGTATTGATGGTAGTAACTATGGAAAAATGGGAACTGGAATAACTGGGATACTACCAGAAGGTACCATATTGGTTAATAGTTCTAGTACCGAAGCCTCATAACTCAATAGACTATCCTCATAGTCACACCCTGGAATCCTAGGAGGCTATCCATGTGGATGCTTCTTGAATGAGAATCAAGATGATCAACGATTAATTTTGTATTCCTAGTTAGATTACTCTAACTCAAAATGATCATGAGGAAACAATAAATTCCTAAATGATCCATGGAACAATGATTTTTTTTATAGAGCTGAAAAGAAGAATTCTAGGTCCTTGTGTATGGATATGTCTCCCTCCAGACCAACACTAGACTACCCAGATATAAATGTATAAATCCAAATATTTTGCACATTAGCCCAAAAGAAAAACAGTAGACTCTCAATCATTTAGTTAGAACCAACCACCTTCGATACCACATTGTAATAACCCGTCCCTCAGAGAATTTTTGGTGACATACACCACGATCAACTCCAAAGATAGGGGTTGTTGACTAGATCCAAAGGAGTGAACCTGCAAATGGGAGGCATTTTCTTGAGAACCCTTACATACGTGCACACACCACCATGCCCCAAATCAGAAAACAAAACCAAGTATGCCACAAAAAACCACTGGGTAAAACTAGAAAATCTGTGTCAAATGGTCTAGAATAAAAACAACTAAGTAAAACAAAATATTCATTTTTTTCACTTGAGAGTCCTTTCGTCCTCTGTTTGTTTTCATTTAATTTTGTGTTCTTTATTTTTGTAATTTTGTAAGTCTCTTTCATTGTAATTCAGTTATAATGCATAGTTTTTATTCAATATCTCTTATTCTCATCCAACATCTATATATTAATATTAATGTTCATAAAATAGTTTAAATACCATTGAATCCCCTTCCCCTTCTTTTGATTTCACATTCAATCTTAAGTCGGTATTTAATTCCCTTCATTGTTTATGTGTGTATTCGACGCACCACTATTTTCATGTCCCTTAATTTTTCCTGCCATATTAATTTGTCATCATAATTATAATAACAAAATTACCAATAATATAAATGGATTAGTAAATATACCATTGGGGTGAGTATTAATTTGGGGATATTCAGTGATTGAGAGCCTTTTCTCAATGAGTAATCTTTGATTTAATATTGTGTATGATGACCTTAATATGTCTTGGATTAATGACATGTTTGGTTAAATATGTGGATTACATGGATTATTGGAAGAAAAAATAAAATACAATGAACAAGTATTGGTAATTATTAGTACCCTATGTCATATTATTTCATGGAATAAATCTTTAACACTTGGTAATTCTGATCAAAATCATCTTGTGAAGTTGGTATTAATTTAATGAAATATAACGCAATGCTCAATGATGTTATAAGATTAAATCCCCCATAATGAAAATACCTCAATCATTATTATTTTTTCAAATAAAATATCATCCATGAATTATTTAATAACCTCTATAAACAATCCCCACAATTAGAATATAATAAACTAAAAAAACCGACTATAAAAAAGTATCATCCCTGATGATTCGACCCAAGTGCCTCTATACAAATTAGCATTACACTGGATCCGAGACCAGTCGATAGGTGACAATTGTCCATGCATTCAGGCCTCACAGTCCACATCCAAAATATGTTCCTCCAAAACTCGCTTTATGTGTGTAGGATTAATAGACATCCACTGATGGTAATCTGCTCTACTGCCATCCACCAAGGATATTTGCATCAGGTCTAACTACTCTATCACTTCACTCAAATGATGTAGGCCATATCTCTTGTTGAGTGTGTCTTCCACCATTATTCAATTCCTTAGATTACATATTATTTAAATATCATAGTCTTTGAGGATCTCCAACCATCGTCGAGGTCTCAACTGCTGAAAATCCTATGTGTACAATTCCATCCATGTGGAAGGCTACCCATTTTAAATGATATTTGTTCCCATAGACCCTATGGTATTAGGTTCCTATTATCCATATCCACTTGGTTAAATTTTCAGAAATCCACAGATAACCTTGAGTATTTTGTCACATTAAACCCTTATACAGCAAGTCCCCCATCTATGCCCCCTGTTTGTGAATCATTACGAAGGCCATCAAATATACTGTAGCCAATATTGGCGCCACCATAGGGTGTAGAATGATATAGAATCCCCTCTCACTATGGGGAGTTAATCCTAGAAACATGTTTTGAATGTATATTCCTACAGACTGCCTCTACGGTTGAGAACTTAAAACTAAGAATATCCTCTACCACAAGGGTAATGATGGAAGATTCATGTGTGATCATCTACACCATCTTATTCCTATTTTAATCTCATGCTGCACGTGTATCCTTTTTCACTGACAAAGGAAAAACCATTCAAATGATTTAGATATATGACAACCTTTTTCATAAAATTTTCAGTCTTAGCATGAAATTTGTAAGAGAAGTCGATGCCCAATCTAATTATGTATGGCCTAGGAACTGCTGCCAAGAGTTTCCAACTAAAACTCTAACCTCAAGGGCCATATCAAATCCTTGGAACATGTGTTATTATCAAGTCTCCTCCTATAGGTATCTCAAGACATATGGTTCATGTAAACAGTTTAACCAGAAAATCTAGGTCTTGAACAAGATTCATGATAAGAAGGAATGATTAGCCCCTATGTGTATTTCTTCTGATGATAGAAGGAGATGAATACCATACCTCGAATCATTCCTAGAGTCCTCAGGTCATAATCCTTGACTGCATGCAGCTTCTGCACTCCCATTTCCTCAAGCTCCCTGAGCCTAGTGTGGACCACCTTTAGGTGGTGGTGGTTACATGTTGAAATTTATAACACATAATGCTTCTCTTCTCTCTCCTATACCACTTGTGCTACATAATAGATTCATCTGTTCTGGTCACATCCTCAGCCTTCAGGGAATATCCACCATTTCATTTTCAGCATGCTGGGCTGGGAAATCTATAGTGATATTTCCCCTAACATTTGTTGGAAATAATTAACTCTTATTAGGCTGAGTGTACACACCCTATGATCCCTTAGATATATACCCCCTATATTTGGACCTCTTCTCAGAATCTCTCACATGTCCATGTATATACAATTTTCAGTGGATTCTTGCTTTCCCACTGCTGACATCCACATGTTTTATCTTCAAATCCAATAGGCATCCCACCTCAATGTTTCTCTCTACTAAAAAAATCATAACTAGGAATGCACATAGGAATATTACGGGTTCATATGTCCCTAAACACACCTTTCCTGGAGGCCTGAGACCTGGGGAACTTTTCAGATCATATTCATCGATTACCTAGGAAAGATGGCATGACTTGATTAATTCTCAACTACCAACATGTAGTCCTATAGGAGATCTCTTCCACAGAAACACCTTAAATTATATGGCAAGATCTCATTCTTTATAATTGGTTTTAAATCATTATACATTAAAAAAGTCACCTCATCTTAAGATCGACTAATATAAACTCTACAATCCCCCTATATTTGCATGAAGAAGGCTCACTTCAACGACTTCCCTTTGATCTAATGGTGCCTAATCTAGATGGCTACTCAGTAACCACCTCATGTAAGTCCTTAGGTGCATTTGATTTAGGATCTTCTCAAGAACCAAATGGTTATCTTTCACTGATACTCATGTAATGAACTGAACCTACATATTTCATTTATCAGTATTCCTAGTAGTAACTATTGACCAACGGGAAGTGAAATAACTGGGACACTGCTAGAAGGTACCATGTTGGTTAATAGTCCTAGTACCGAAACTTCATCACCCAATAGACTATCCTCATAGTCACACCCTAGAATCCTGGAATTCTATCTATATGGATGCTTCTTGAATGAGAATCAATATGATCAACGAATAAATTTTTATTCCTAGTGAGATTACTATTACTCAAAATGATCATGAGGAAACACTCAGTTCCTAAATGATCCATGGAACTATGATTTTTTATATAGAGCTGAGAAGAAGAATTCTAGGTCCTTGTGTATGGATATGTCTTCCTCCAGACCAACACTAGACTACCCAGATATGAATGTATAAATCAAAAAATTTTTCACATTAGCCTGAAAGAAAAACAATAGACTCTCTATCATTTAGTTAGAACCGACCACCTTTGATACCCCATTTTAACAACTAATCCCTCAGGGAGTTTGTGGTGACAAAAACAAAGCTCAAATCCAAGGATAGGGGTTTGTGACTAGATCCAAAGGCGTCAACCTACAAATGGGAGGAATTTTCATGAAAACCTATAAATGCATGCACACACCACCATTCCCCAAAGTAGAAAAAGTAAACATGTATCCCACTAAGAACCACTGAGTAAAAATAAAAACTCTGTGTCAAATGGTCTAGAATAAAAACAAAAAAATATATGAATTTAAAAAAAGAAAATAATAGGAAACTATGATAGTCATTTGTTAGAAACCCCACCTGATGGGTATTTATAGGGAAACTTAGAGAAGTTGTAGAAGCACATCCTTCCAGCCTAACGTAGCTTGGAATCTCCCGGTCCTAGGCCACAATGTCCTCTACCATGTCACATGCAGTCTACACCAGACACAACATGTGTGGGCGAATCCCATGTAGGGGTGAGTAATGAAATACTCATTAGGGACCACTAAAACAACTCCGTTCACACAGAAATCCATGATGGAAATCACAAAATAATCTACAAAAATTGATTCAATACAGTCAACTCGACATAGGTAAAACATAATCTATTTATAGAAAAACCAACATATCCAAAAACTAATAATCACTTACAACAATGGAAAAAGAGTAGGTAGTCACAGCTCAGCTAAAAAACAAATGGAGTGTGTTCATCGACTATAGAAAATCGAACGTTGAAACCAGAAAAGGTCACTACCCTCTTCCATTACTTGATTAAATGCAAGAACGGTTATCTGGAAACTCACACAATTTCATTATTGATAGATACATTGGCTAATTCCAAATCCCAATCATACATAAAGTCCAAGAAAAGACTACATTCAATTTCACCATTTTAACATATTCATATAGAATAATTTCTTTTTTCCTTTTCAATGGTTCTAAAACATTCCAGAGGTTTTTAATGAGTATCTTTTCTGAATTCATTTAACACTGCATGGAAGTCTTCATGGATGAATTTACCATTTATGGTGAATCATTTGAATGTTGTTTGAATTCACTCTCTCTAGTCCTTCAGAAGTCAGTCAAGTGTATCCTAGTGTTAAATATTTAAAAATATCACTTCATGGTTGAAAATGATATTTTTCTGGGGCACATAGTTTCCAAAGATGGCATTGAAGTTGATCCTAAAAAAATTGAAGTGATCCAATAAATTCCTGAACCGAACACATTTTAAGACATTTGTTTATTCCTCGGTCATGCTAGTTTCTATCGGTGATTCATCAATAAAATCAGTAAAATCTCCCTCTCACCCACTCGGTTACTCAAAAATGAAGTCATGTTACATTTGAATGATATTTTCAAGAGAGACATAATTGAACTCAAAACATATCTTACATCTACCCTGATAATCTATTCCACTGACTGGTCCATAACGTTTGAGTTCATGTGTGATGCTTCTGATAGAGCCGTTGGAGCTGTTCTTGGTCAAATTAGAGAAAAAATTATTCATGTCATCTATTATTCCTAAAAACATTATATTAAACTCAATCTCACTACATTTTCATTGAAAAAAAACTTTTAGCGGTTGTTTTTCATTAGATAAATTTTGGCCCAATATTTTAGGTTCCTAAATCATTATCTTCACAACCATTCTACAATAAATTTTTTACTCAAGAAAAGTGATTCCAAGACAAGGATATTAAGGTGAATCCTAATTATCTAAGAGTTTGACCTTGAAATCAAATATAGTCCAGGAAAAGAAAACCTTGAAGCTGATCACTTGAGTATAATTTATAATACTTCTCATTCTTAAATCATCAATCTTGAATTCCCCACTAAGCACCTTTCTTCTCTAACTCCAAAAATTACATGGAAAACCACAATTGTAAATTACATGGTTTTTGCTGTTTTGCCTAATTTTTTTTCAAAAGAATAAAAACTAATGTTGAAAAGTGATTCAAAATACTATTTTTGGGATGAAAATAATCTTTGGAAAACTGGGGATGACATTGTAATATGGGTATGTGTCTATGAAAATGAAAATTATTCCATCATAGAATTCTGTCACATAATTCCTGGTGTTGGCCACTTTGAACCACATATAACCTCCCGAATGTACCAAGACTCTATATTCTTTAGGACTGAACTCTTCATGGACTCACATGAGTTCAGTCATTCATGTCACACCTTCCAAAATTTTGGTAGAATTTCACAGTGAAATGAAATTCCCCCAAAGTATATATTTTTATGTGAGATCTTTGATGTTTGGGGTATTGATTTCATGGGACCACTCCCCAATTCTAATGGATTCTCATACAATCTTCCTCTGGTTGATTATGCTTCTAGTTTAGTCGAGGACAAACCCACTAGAAAGGGTGATTCACATACTGTTAGTGAGTTCCTAAAGACACATATCATCCACAGATTTGGCATGACTTGTGCCTTGATCAGTGACTTAGGATCCTATTTTCGTAGTAGAACCATGGAATCTATTTTGAAAACGATAGAGGTTGTACATAAAAATGAAACTACATATCACCCTCAAACAAATGGAATAGATGAACTATATAATAGATAATTTAAAAGAGTGCTTGATTTAATTGTGAAACCCAACATAAATGACTGGCCCGACCAACTTGGTGAAGCAATTTGGCATTCTAGAACTGCATATAAAACTCCCATTAGAATGTCTCCCTTTAGTCATGTTTTTTGTAAAGCATGTCATTTACTAGTAAAAATCCAACATAAGCCTTTTTGGGCAGTGAAAACATGTTATTTTTATTGTGAAAAATCTAGTGAAGAACAATTGTTGCAATTGTCTGAACTGGATGAGCTATGTCTTGATTCTTAAGAGAATTATAATCTCTACAAAAAATTACAAGGAACTCCATGACATACACATCCTATGAACTTTATTCCATGAATAAGATAAGGTAATTCTATTTAATTCAATATTTTGTATTCACCCAGGTTAGATAAATTATCATTGGGAAGTTCCTTTTGTTATTATTAATGTTTACCCATTTCGTGTAGTGTAAGCCCAAGACCTCTCTTTCAAAAGGACATCCACTGTAAATGGACATCAGTTAAAACATCACCATAAGTGGACACATAATCCTGGAACAACATCGACTTCCACTGGATCACCAACTATTGTAGTCGACCCACCACCGGATGGAGATGACGACCCACCAAATCCAAACTAGGTGGAAACTATTTCCCTTTAAATCATTATATATATATATATATATATATATATTTCTTCATCTTCCTCCCCCATTCTCATTTTTACCACTTTCTTTTTCAAACCATTTCATTTTCTCTTTCTCTTTTTTTTGTTGGTGTGTCTTTATTAAAAACTAAAAAATACTTAAAAAAACAAAAAATTAATCCTAAAAAAACAAAATAAATAATAGAATTCATACTCCCCATCTAGTTTTGAAATTTTTTCCATCCATTTTGTATAGTCAAAAGACATGGTTTCACATCAAATATCTTCTGTCATCATCATATATTTGGATAATGAATATTGTTTCAAAGCCAACAAATTTTTAATGCTCACTTTTTGATTTGGAAAATTATTTTTCGCACTCATGAGAATTAACATTATGTTTCATTCCAAGTCCACCTAGTTTTATATTATCAAAATGTTTGTTTTTTACCCCCATTGGCGACAATTGATTTTTTGGTCCATTGATATGAAATTCCTACTTAAGTGTTAATTAATATGATAGTGGAATTTTATGAACCTCATGAGAATCACAACATCCAAATAGACTCCCATTTCCCGTACATTAATCCTCCTTTTGAAATCCCCTTCAAGCCTATGAATTCCATTTCATTGATAACCACATTACAAGACAAATTCCTTTTCCCAACCAATAACATCATGGCTTTTCATTGAATAATTTTTTGAAATTTAAGTGTGGGGGGATTTGATTTAATTTTGTGTATCCTTTTTTGTATTTCACCATGTTAACGTATGCTTGAGGGAAAGAATCCATTTCAGTGGGGGAGAGGTTTTCCTTCATTGGGGTTTGGGAATGTATATATTTTTATCTTGTTTAATTGAAAATTTATCAAAAAAAATAAAAAAATTGAAATTTAGTATGGGTTGTTTCTTGGGTGGGTCAAAAATCATTATTCCTCTAGTTTTGATGTTGTAATAACTATTTAAATTTGTTTCGTGAGGAGATCAATCATGTGTTCAGATATTAGTGTGAGATCATTTCTGAGTTCAAATTTCGAAAAATTGAAAAAAAGAAAAAAACACATGCATTATATTCTTATTTCATTGGGAGATGTTTTGTGGTATGTAAATATTTCATATTCTCAATCCCTTTAAATTTTTCTTTTCTCTTCTTTCGTTCATCAAAAAATAATTCCCTTGTAAATATGGGTTTTCATTTTCTTTCAGGTCTCATTTCAAAAAAATATGCATTGGTTTTTCCAAAATTGTGTTTTACCCCACTTATTCTCTCTCATGGACCTTATATTCCGAACGTCCCATAGCCACCGAAAATCCCCTTTAAAAGATATCATCATTCTTGTGCACTTTTGATTTGGTTTTAAAGTTGACATCTCTTTCAATCTCTATGATTTTCACTTTTGGTTGGTGAAAGAGTGAACCTCCAAAAATTAATTTTATCATCTTGAGAGGTGTGAGTTTTGAGGGTCAACATTTTCCATTTCTAAATTTCATCATGAAAAAAATAGTTATTTTTGGAACATTGTTTTTGTAAAAATTAGAGGTGTAATTCAATATCGATGAGTGAAATAGTCAAAACCTCCCCTGATTAGAGAAAACAAAATTTTAATATTTGTTGGTGAGTGAAAATGATTATGTCATTTTTTATATTTGTTGCACACGAGGACATGCTCAAGACTAAGTGTTGGGGATTTTATTTTATAAATATGTTCACGATATATTATATACTCCCTTTAACTATTTTATACAAAATGTGAATAATTTTTGTGAAATATTAATGATTTAATACTAAGTATAATTTTTGAGCAATTTTAGATGTAGTCCAATTGATTCACTTTAATATTTTATTTATAAATATTATCCTACTGATCTATATTGTGTTGTTCATATTTTTTTGGATTTATAATTCCATATATAACATTTCATTAGAAGGGTTCATTGTCCAATTATGCAATTTTAAGGCTCATATAGACCACACAAGAAGGCCCACATAATCTCTGAGGAAACTAGACCACACATGATGATTGAATTACGAGTATATATACAGAAGTAAAAATTCATTAATTCTCATCAAACCTTCTGATATAAATTCAAGTAGTAAAGGTTAATAATTTCAGGTCCCATCTCCAAGAACAAGGGGCCCAACTAATGATATAAATTACATCCCACCATTGTGTCCACAAATTAAAATATGGACACTATTCATGAAATATCACATGATGCAATCATCAAATCAAGATGTGATTTTGCAGTGTGAAATAGGAGATATATTTTCCTACTTTATTGAATAATTTGTTCGAATATGAAGGAATATTCTTATTAAAAACCCATTCACAATTTGGACATCAAAATATTTTGATTGAAATGAACATATTTACTTTGAGTAATCAACCGCCCCTAACAATTGAAAATTAAGTCCAATGTCCGAAACATTTTCATATAATTCAGATGAAATATTTATCCAAAACATGTAAGATGAACATAATTCTATATTCATCTTTAAAATTTATCAAATTGGTGATGCATGTAGAGGGGCAGTTTTGGAATGCCAACAACCCACAACATTGGGCTATAAATACACCCCTCCTCTTTTTTCAAAGGGTTGGCATTTCATAATATAGAAGCATACATTGTCATGACCAAATCATTTCCAATGACCTAGGACGACCTTCCATACTCATGTCTTCACATGAGAGTCCTTTCCTCCTCTGTGTGTTTTCATTTACTTTTTTGTTCTTTATATTTGTAATTTTGTAAGTCTCTTTCATTGTCTTTCGGTTTTAATGCAAGTTTCATATCCAATATCTCTTATTCTCATCCAAAATCTATAGTTTAATATTAATGTTCATAAAATAGTTTAAATACAGTTGAATACCCTACCCTTATTTTGATTTCTCCTTCAATCTTAAGTCGGTATTTAATTACATTCATCGTTTAAGTGCGTATTTGACGCACCACTATTTTCTTGTACCTTTATTTTTATTTTAATATTAATTTATCATCATAATAATTATAACCAGATTACTAATAATTTAAATGGATTCGTAAAAATACCATTTGTGTGAGTTATAATTTTTGGATATTAAGTGATTGAAATCCCTTGTTTGATGAGTATTCTTTAACTTAATATTGTGTTTGTTGAACTTAATATGTCATGGATTAATGACATGATTTGTTAAATATGTAAATTACATGGATTATTGGAACCAAAAATACACATCCACGATCATGTAATGGTAATTATTTGAACCCTATTTTATTTTACAGCTTGGAATAAATCATTAACACCAGGTAATTATGACAAAAATCATCTTGTGATGTTAGTATTAATTTAATGAAAAATATATCAACGCTCAATGATATTATAAGCTTCAATACCCCATAATGAACTCACCCCAATAATTATTAGTTTGGTAAATCAAAAATCATCCCTAAATTATTTAATAACCTCTACAAACAACACCCCCCCAATTAGAATATAATAAACTAAAAACAACTGACTATAATAAAGTATCATCGGCAAGGATTCGACCCCTGTGCTGCTATACATATTAGCATTGC
Organism: Viscum album; assembly: GCA_963277665.1. NCBI lineage: Eukaryota > Viridiplantae > Streptophyta > Magnoliopsida > Santalales > Viscaceae > Viscum > Viscum album. Next base: position 697,512,591 of record OY728152.1, read on the forward strand.
ACTGGAACCTTGAAAAGTCAATAGGTGACAATCGTCCATGCTTTTAGGCCTCACAATCAACATCCACAATGTGAGCCTCCCTAAATCTTTATATGTGTGTAGGATTAATTTTCATCCGCTGATGGTATGTTGCTCCACTGTCATCCACCAAGGATATTTGCATCATGGCTAAATACTCTATCACTTCTCTCAAAATATGTAGGCCATATATCTTGTTGAGTTTCTCTGCCACCATGATTCCATTCCTTGGATTATATATGATCCCAATAGCATAGTCTTTAAGGAACTCCAACCATCATCGATGTCTCAACTGCTGAAAATTTTATGGGTACAATTCCATCTATGTGGAAGGCTACCCATTTTAAATGATTTATTTTCTCATATACCCTTTGGTATTGGCTACTTATTATCCATATCCACTTGGTTAAATTCTTGGAAATCCACAGATATACTCGAGTATTGGGTCACATTAATCCCTTCCTCAACAAGCCCCCTTCCTACCCCCTATTTGTGAAGCATTACGAAGGCCATCAGATATACTGTAGCCAATATTGGTGCCACCATATGGTGTAGAATGATATAGAAGCACCTCCCACTAAAGAGAGTTAATCCTAGAAACATGTTTTGAAAGTATATTCCTACACACTACCTCTACTTTTGGGAACATAAAACTAAAAATAACCACTACAATGAGGTTAAATATGGTGGACTCAAGAGTGATCAAATACACCCTCCTATGAAAGTGTTAATATCATGGTGCATGAGTATCCTTTTTCACTAACAAAGGAAAACCCCATTCCAATGTTGTAGATATACGACATCCTTTTTTATAAAATTTTCAGTCTTAGCATGAACTGTGGAAGAGCCGTCCATACCCAATCTAACGATGTATGGACTAGACACCGCCACAAAGAGGTTCCAACTAAAACTCTCACCTCAAGGGCCATATCAAATACTTATCTTAATTGTGATTATCAAGTCCACTCCTATAGGTATCTCGAGACGTATGGTTCATGTAAATAGTTTTACCAGAAACTCTAGGTCTTGGAAAAGATTCATGATAAGAAGGAATGATTAGTACCTACATCTATTTTTACTAATGATAGAAGGAGACGAAGACCATACCTCAAATCATTCCTAGAGTCCTCAGTTCATAATCCTTGAACGCATGTTGCTTCTACCTTCCCCTACCCTCCTGCTCCCTGAGCCATTTGTCGACCATGTTTGGGTGGTGGTTGTTACATGTTGAAATTTATAACACATCATGCTTCTCTCCTCTCTCCTATAACACGTGTTCCACCCCATAGATTCATATGTTCCAGTCACTTCCTTAGCCATCACAGACAATCCACTATTTCATTGTCAACACGATGGGCTGGGAAATCTCTATTGATATTTCCCCTACCATATGTTGAAAATAATCACCTCTTACTAGGATTACTAGACACACCCTATGATCCCTTATATATATACCCCCAATATTTGGACGTCATCTTGGAATCTCTAATTTTTCCATGTATATACGAGTGTCGTTGGAATCTTGCTTTCCCACTACTGAAAACCACATGTTTTATCATGAAATCCAAAGGACTTCCAACCACAATGTTTCTCTCTTGCAATCAATCATAACTATGAATGCACACAGGAATATTATCCGTTAAGATGTCCCTAAACACACCTTTCCTAGAGGCCTGAGACCTGTGGAACTGGTCATATCGTATTCATCGAGTACCTAGAAAAGTTGTCATGCCATGATGAAATCTCAACTACCAACTTGTAGTCCTAAAGAATCTCTTTGCCAAACAAACCCCTTAGATTTTATGGAACGATCCATTCTCTAAGAATGGTTCTAAATCTTTGTCCACTAAAAAGTCACCTCATCTTATGATCGAGTAATCTAATCTCTAAAATCACCCTATAATGGCATGAATAAGGCTCGCTTACAAGATTTCCATATGATCTAATGGTGCCTAATCTAGATGGCTACTTAGTCACCACCTCATGACAGTCCTTAGCCACATTTGATTTAGGATCTCCTCAAGAACCAAATGGGTCTCTTTCAATGATAATCATGTAAGGCGCTGAACTTTTATGTGTCATTTATCAGTATTGCTGGTAGTAACTATTGACTAACTGGAAGTGGTATAACTGTGACACTGCCTGAAGGTACCATATTGGTTAATAGTCCAAATACCAAATCCTCATCACTCAGTAGACTATCATCATAGTAACACACTAGAATCCTGGCAGGCTATCTATGTGGATGATTCAAGATTGAGAATCACGATTATCAACTAATTAGTCACTGAAAGTTTCTAATAATAATTTTTAATATCATTAGATTCATTTTTCCAAAGTCCATAAGCATTTTTTTAGTGCATTACATAAATAGAACTTCATTTCTCATCTAAAATGCAATTCATGTTTAAAATGGAAATTTGGTCCCAATCATTCATTTGTTTATGGAAAACATTATATAAATTTTATGAATTTGAAATTTTGGGATATGATTTATCACATTGTTTGGAACATTTTATCTTTTAGGTCTGATGGATGAATTCAAAAGGACGATTGAGAATGTTTCACTTGAATGCAGAAATTTGCTGGACAAAGCATTATGGGCCTAAGGCACATAAAAAAATGTGGGGCCCACAAAACAAGCCCAATGAAGCTCAAATTTATAAAGTAGAAAGATAAAAATATGAGGATCATTTTATTCGGCTGTGGTCGGAGCTAATTCTTATGTTTTCATGATTATAAAGGGATCTGAAATTGAGATTTAAATGGTGGACCCGACATTAATGCACTGAAATTCGTCCCACCATTGCGACCATAACTTCCAAACGGCTGATCCAAATATCCTGAAATTTTTACATATCATATAGGAATAAATGAAGAAGATATCTTTCTTCAACAACCCCTCCAAATTCGGATTTCTGAAATTACAAATGTACACGTCAATATGGTGGACGAATCTGAACAGTTTTCCAGGCCAACTTCAAAACATCAATTTACTTTTGATTATTCACCCTCATTTTGAATCTATTAATTTTTAGGGGAATAATTGATTGTGAGGTGGATCTAAGGATCCTAATATTACTATATAAGGAGCTATTGGTGAAGGGAATAGATGTGGTTTTTTTATTATCATCTTTTGTTGCTTGTTTCATTGTAAGGTTATGCTTCCAAATTTCTTTGTAATGTTTTCCATTTCCATGTATGTTTTTTTGTATATTTATGTTCTTAATAAACTTATATCTATTATATATTTTCAATTTCATTTATTGAAACTTTTTTATCACAATGCACAGTGATATCTCTCTGTTGTTGTGAATTAGTTCACACATAGATGTGAATTTCATTCACACACACGGAGGAGTGCTCGTTATTTCCACAGTTTAAAATTCTCCAATCCAATTATTGTTAGTCATCTTCCGCCCACCATTGAGAGTATACCATCAATGGAGGGCTAACCCTTTAATGGGTTGATCTTAGGAGGATTCAAAGACTAGATTGAATGTTGTTTTATGAACAAATTGTTCTTAATTGGATAATTAATTTAAGACATCCATTCTTCATTAATTTCTACTCTTCATTTTTACTGTGTTTGAGCAAACTAAATTCAATTAATAAATGACCATATACCTCAGAGAGATCATGAATTTGGTCTCTATGTGTATAGGGTATTATTAATTATGTTTAGTAAGCACCAAACCAGAAAATGATGAAGGTAGTGTTATTTTTTAAGAATGGATTCATCAAGAATTAATAAACCCAAAATTGTCTAAAGAAGTAAAATTCATTCAATCCACCCCGAGTATAATCTTAAGATCATCCCATTTTCATTGAATTGAATTCACTTAAGATTCATAGTGTTCTTTAAACCATCCAAAATCAAACCCAAAGTTGGCAAATTCAAAGCCCATCCTTCACCAAATCATAGCATCTCAAGGTTACATCTTTGGTCCTTGTGGATTCGACCACTACATGTACTACATCGACCACTTTTACCAGTAGGGTAAATTTTGGGCGTAACCAAATTTTGGGGCCATTGCCGGGGACCTAGGTAAGTACCTTATACCCACATCTTCTTTTCTCACCCCAAATTCCCTATTCTCACCCTAATTTCTCTTCTCTTTTCCCCTTTTTATTTCTGTGTGTCCAAAAAACCCAAATACCAATTTCCAATCAATTCTAATGGATTATCCTCCAATATACCCCTTCATAAATTAATGCTGTAATCAAGTCGGAAATCAATATCGGGAAACTCCTCACACAGGGAGTTTCATTGACCAATCCTTAATTGAATACACCACACCAGATGAGATGTACAATCAATGGGATGTTGAATGTTTACACGATCAATTTCCATACCTATCAAGAATTATTGAAAATATAAATAATGAAGAATTCCATGATGTAAAAACATATATCAACCCTAATCCTGAAAAAAGTCTTGATCAATTGTGTGAAAAAATGGATAAAATGAATTCAAGAGTTTCATCTTTCATATAAGAATTACAATGCTTTAAGACTCTTGAGGAACCCATTCCCACTCAAGAAGTTCTTTCCTCATTATTGATATATGAATCTTTTAACCGAAAAACCGCCCATGAATTGAAAAAAGATCTAACCTTTAGATATTGAATAACTGAACAAGATTAAGGAAATGTTGAAGGGTATTTAAATCAGGATGAAATTAATTTTTTTTTGATTCACAAGGGGAAAATTTGTATTCATGGATTGATTGTTCAGAATATTTCTCCAAAAACAATTTTTTAGAATCACCGATCATTGAACCATTGGGAGATATAACAAATATTGTGTCTATACCCACTCATTAAATTAAAATGGAATATTTTACGGATGAATCATCTTTTCAAAAGGAAACAATTCTTTCAAATGTTTTTATAGATGAAACAATTTTTGATTCAAATTATCGTTATTCTTTAGGAAAATTCAATCAAACTAAACTTGATGATTTAATACATCCTTCCATACTCAATAATCCATCTATTTATGATAACCAAGACCATTCAATTATCATCAATTTTCATCAAGAATCTCACCAAGTAGGAATGAACCCTGAAATCATAGGAAATACTCCAGATAAAACACAATCAACCATTTTAGATATTCCTTGGATTTTACCAATCATTGTATAAAATAGGATTTCATACGAAAAAAGTTTCAAAAATACAATCAATCTCAATCTTGTTGATGTTTAGAAAGATAGTTTAATTAAAATATTGAAAGTTGGAATTGGATAAGTTGGGGGGTTCAAGTCGAGCTAACGACATTAAACAAATGTGCTGCATTGGAGGCAACCCATGGTTTTCATGTTTCAAATAATTTTGAATAATTTTCTTTTTCATATAACAAATTAACATAGACTATTGACATCTTCTTCTTTTATGAGAAAGGAAGGGTATGAAAGGGGAGCGCCATATTCATCTGTGTCATGTGGCGTGATCTCTGAGTAATAACTTACCTAGAAGTCTAAAAAGAAGACAATGTATCATCAGTTTATTTTGTGTTGTTTTATTTTTATGTTTTTATTGGTTAAAAAAAATAAAAGGACATGTCTTAAGTCATAAGGAGAATCCATTCACCACAATTCAAGCTGCTCAGACTCAAATCCCAGAGTGAAGGGAGACAGTGGCACTCACTATCATCATCAACCACCAGGTGACTTCATTCCATGATTATCATTTACTCTTTGAAATCCTCCCCTACCCCCTTATAACTTTTCCTTTCTTTAAACACAGGGGACAATGTTATTCTACGTTGGGGGAGATGAAATAAATAATGATTTCATTTGAATAAGAACATGAATGAAAAGAAAAAATCCAATAACCCTAAACATGATAACACACATTGAAATCTCTAAAATTGGATATCAAATAATTTTGTATTATTTGATTCTGATTTTAATGCAAGTTTAAGTTCATGAGCATAGTTTTTCGAACGTGTTGTTGTCTGATGTGATTTTTCAATGATTACATTTTCATCCTTTTAATAAAAATGCCATATTGCACGTCTACTCGGTTGTGGGTTTGATTTTGAGTTCTTGGGTCCCTTTCATTATAGCATAGGGTTCTGCGGTCACTTTTAGTTTAATTTTAGTATCAAAAAAAAACACCAAAAAAACAAAACAAAAAAACTGACCACATAGAGAAATGTTTTTTCCAAATGCGTGGCATCCGGCACTTGGGGATCATGACTCTATACATTTCATGCCCAGTCTTAGGCTTTATATCTCTATTGTAGAGCATGATATTGACAATATGTGTGGCATCCGACACTTGGGGATCGTGACTTCATAGTTGTGTTGCCTAGAGTTAGTCTTATCATATCTATTGTGGTTAAAAAATTAAAATTAAGAAAAATAAAAAAATGAAAAAAAATGGATACTCATCTTAAGGTTTAATGTGATTCCCACCTAGAGATTCCATTTTTCCCGTTGAACAATAAAATGGTCCCCATATCTTTTATATTGCACAACACTTTATCATGCTTAATTAGAATTGGATGAAATGTGGTGATGAATTTGAACAAAGGAATGATCTTGGGCTTGGGATATGATTATGGACCAAGCTTGTTTATAATGATTTTTATGGGTTTCAAAAATTTTTTGTTACGAGATACTTGGGTGGGCGATTTGTATTTAAATGTTTTTGGAAAAGGGGATTTGAATTTCATATTTGTAATTTATTTTGCTTGGGACTAGAAAAACACAAGTTGGGGGGTGTGATTAGTCACGAAAAGTTGCAAATATTAATTTTTAATATCTTTATATTCATTGTTCCAATGTCCATAAACATTGTTTTTAGTGAATTAAATAAATAGAACTTCATTTCTCATCTAAAATGCAATTCATGATTAAAATGAAAATTTGGGCCCAATCATTCATTTGTTTATGGACAACATTATATCCATTTTCTGAATTTTAAATTTTGGGATATGATTTATCACATTTGTTTGGAACATTTTATCTTTTAAGTCTGATGGATGAAATCCAATGGAAGATGGAGAATATTTCACCTGAATGCAGAAATTAGCTGGAGAAAGCATAATGGGCCTAAGGCCCATAAAAAAATGTTGGTCCCACAAAACAAGCCTAATGAAGCTCAAATTTATATAGTATAAAGAAAAATATATGAGGATCATTTTATGAAACTGTGAACTGAGCTAATTCTATTGTTCTCATGATGATAAAAGGATATGATGTTCAGATTTAAATGGTGGACCCGACATTATTGCACAGAAATCCATCCCACCATTTCGACCATAACTTCCAAAAGGTTGATACAAATTTCCTGAAATTTGTACAGATCATAGAGTACAGATGGAAGAAGATAGTTTTTTTCTACAACCCCTTAGGATTCGGTCTTCTGAAATTACAAATTTAGACGTCAATATGGTGGACGAATCTGGACAGTTTTCTGAGTCAACTTCGAAACATCAATTTCCTTTTGATTATTCACACTCCTTTTGACTATATTAATTGTTTTGGGGTAAATTTATTGTGGGTGTGGATATAAGGCTTTTAATATGCCTATATAAAGAGTTATTGGTTAAGGTAATATATGTGGATATTTTTATTATCATCTTTTGTTTCTTGTTTCATTGTAAGGTTATGCTTCCAAATTTCCTTTGTAATGTTTTCCATTTCCATTTATGTTTCTTTTTTGTATCTTTATGTTATTAATCAACTTATTTCTATTATATATTTTCCATTTCATTTATTAAAACTTTTTTTATCACAAAGAACAGTGATATCTCTAAGTTGTTGTTAACTAGTTCACACATAGGTGTGAATTTCATTCACACACACAGAGGAGTGCTCGTTATTTCCGCATTTTTAGTGTTCTTTAAACCATCCAAAATCAAACCAAAAGTTGGATATTTCAAAGCACATCCTTCACCAAATCATAGTTTCTCAAGGATACTTCTTCGGTCCATGTGGATTCGACCCCTACATGTAATACATCGACGGCTTTTACCAAAAGGGTAAATTTGGGCGCAACCACTCAGTAGACTATCATCATAGTCACACACTAGAATCCTAGTAGGCTATCTATGTGGATGCTTCATGAATGATAATAATGATGATAAACAATTAATTTTTTATTCATAGGGAGATTACTCGGACTCAAAAATATCATGAGGAAATAATCAATTCCAAAATGATCCATGCAACCATGATTTTTTTGCATAGAGATGAAAATAATAATTTGAGGTCATTATGTACGGATATGTATTCCTCCACATCAACACTGTACTACCAGGATATGAACATATAAATCAAAACATTTTGCACATTATCCATAAAAAAACAATAGACTCTCTATCTTTTAGTTAGAACCGACCAACATTGATACCACTTTGTGAAAACACGTCCCTCATCGAATTTGTGGTGACATACACGAAGCTCAGATCTATGGATAGGGGTTGGTGACTTATTCCAGAGGCATCAACCGGCAAATGGGAGGAATTTTCCTGAGAACTTGTACATGCGTACAGGCATCGCTATGCCCCAAAGAAGAAAACATAAACATGTATGCCACTAAAAACCAATGAGTAAAACTAAAAACTCTGTGTCAATTGGTTTATAATAAAAACCCAAAAATATATGAAATGAAAAAAGGAAAATACTAGGAAACTCTGATAGACTTATATTAGAATCCCCACCTGATGGGTATTTATAGAGTAACATACTAATGTTGTTGAAGCACATCCTGCCAGCCAGACCTATCTAGGAATCTCCTCATCCTGGCCCACCATGTCCTATGCCATGTCACCGGTAGTCTACACTAGACACAACATGTGTGGGAGAATCCCATCCAGGTGTGAGTAATGAAATACTAAATAGGGACCACGAAACCAACTCCATTCTCATTGAAATCCACGATGGAAATCACCAAATAAATCACAAACATTAGATTCATTAGAGTCAACAATATATAGGTAAAACACAAGCTATTTATAGGAAACCCTACAGGTCCAAACGCTAATAATAATTTACTACTAAGGAACTCATCATTGATTATTCATTTATGCTATCTATGTCTCCTAGACATATTCAATAGCTGGGTAATAAAGCCTCATTGGGAAGACAAATCACAAATCCTCTCTAATAGCTATGTCATGAAGTATAATTGGCTAGATGAGTTGGGGATATCTATCTAACATTTATTATTTTCTACACGAAAAAATCAACATACGTCATCTACCTCGAAAACATTCACATCTCTTGTGTTAACATTTATATGTTCCCTTCATGTTCCCTCTATGTCCTATGTAGTAAGTGAAACTATGCTTCCTCTTCTCAATAATAGAGGTAATGTTTAAATTTTCACAGTAAAATAATTATCCATCAAATGAATTCTTTATTTCTTATTTATGATTAATTTATATATTTTAGTATTAATTATATAATAATTGTATTATTATACAAGTGGATTCATTTATTATTGATTTGATGTACTTTTTTTGAAGCTACACATGTATTGTTGACTGTTCAACAATGAAAGTCAACGAAAAAATGGTGACGTTCAATGATAGGATTTTTTTGAGACACGGGGACATGTTGGAATTAGTTTCAGCACAATGTAACACATAATATGACCTTTTTGACTCCATGTACTTATTAAAATTTAAAATTTACATTAATTTTAGAAAAAATACAACTGAGTCAATGTCTCTGTTATCAGTTTAAAATTGACATTGGACATTGATTAGTGTTAGTCACTAAAAACTGTGGAAATGTGCTATGATTTCTTGACAATATATGGAATTGATTAATAAAACATTTTTGGCATTTAGAAATCAGTCTCACATAAATATAATACATGATGGGATCCATATGAGTCAATGTGTGTGTTTCAAGATTAAAATGACATTATTTGTAAAAATGATGAGTGACATAATCAAAACTAAGAATAAACATTAAAAATGTATTGAAACATTAGGAAAAAAATCAATAAATGATGTAAATGTGTAGGATTCGTCCACACCTCAATCTGATGCATGGTTTGACCGGTATGAATCTATGTGAGTCTTTATTTAATGTTGATGCAATTTTAGTTACGAAATATGACCTAATCAAAACTGAACAAACATAGTCATTCTTTTTGATACATTAGTAAAATGATCCATATGTCATTTGATATGTGAATGAATCAGAAAAACATCAATCTGATGCATGGTGTGATCGACATGACTCTATATGAGTGTTTTTATTTCAAATTGATATCAATTTTTGTATAAATTACAAATGACCAACTCAATGATTAGAAAACACATTCAAATTGATTAAATATGTTAGGTTAATGAACCATATTTAATTATTGATGTGTAGAAATCTACATCTCCTCAATCTGATGCACAATGCAATAGGTATGAGTCAAATTTATAATTTCCATATTAAAATGTCATTTTTGTAAAAAAGATAAAATAAATACGTTAATAAAGAAAAAACCTTCATATTTTTTTTTATTTTCTAACAATGATCCACATATCATTTGAGGTATATTGGAATTTTCCACACCTCAATGCGATGAATTTTGTGACCAGTGTGACTCCATGGGAATATTTTTATTTAAATTGGAATCAATATTATAAAAAAAGAAATATGAAATACATAAAACTAAATAGACACATTTATATTATTCTATACATTAGGAAAATGTTCCCTAAGTGATATGGAAAATTCATGAATTTATCTCACCTCAATATGATGACGGTGTGTCCGATATGACTGTATGTCCATGTTTATTTATAAAATTGGAAAAAAATTAGTAAAAAGTCCAATTGAACTACACACAACATGTAAAATGGAATAAATTTTTTTAAATAAATTTGGATAATAATCCATAATTCAATTTTGATGTGTTAAAATTAGCTGCACCTCAATCAGATATACAATGTGATTGGTATGAGTAAAATTAAAAGTTTCTATTTTAATAAGACATTTTAGTAAAAAAAATACATGTGGCACAATAAAAACAAAGGAATCACCATCAGAATTTTTTGATACGTTTTTAAAATTCTCAGTAAGTCATTTGGGACATGTAGAAAGTATATGCATCTCATTCTAACATATTGTGCGATCGGAATGACTCAATCCACTTATTTTTATATAAAATTATGAGAAACGTAAGTAAAATGGACAATTGTTCTAGTCAAAACTGAGAAAATACATTCTTATTGTTTTGATACATTAAAAATATTATAGATTAGTCATTTTTGACATTTATGAACTAGTTGAACCTCATTATGATACATGATGTGACCGGTATGACTCAAATTGTTTGTTATTAGTTTCAAATAAACATTTCAATTCAAAAAATTGTCACTCACTAAAAACTAATGAATCGTGAACATATTTTCATTATTATTTTGGATAATTATTTATATTTCATTTTTTATGTGTAGGAATCTATTTCAAAAATATATGATACACAGTGTGATCAGAATGAGTCATAGTGTGTTTTTTCATTATAAAATCACATTATAGTATGAAAATAACTGAATTACTCTAAAATGATAAAACACATTTATATTGTTCTGATACTATAAGAAAATGATTCAAAAGTAATTTTAGACATTTTTGAATATTATTCATCTTAATAATATGAACGATGTGCCTATATGACTCAATGTGTTTCATTTAATTGAAAAATGACATCAATTTTACTAAAATGTCCACATTATGTTAATTTATTTATTAAAATTATTACTAATATATGAGTTGTTTTATTTTTTTGGTGTGTTCATTTGATCGACTACGTGTGATTCTCTCAGAAATAAAACGAGTCTGGTATGTATTAAATGATATTGGAAAATAGATGTTTTTAAATGTTAATATTAATTTTTATTTTTGCAAATTGTATAAACAGAAAAAGGAAAATTTTAAAATATGGTGTTTTTATAGATTTTAATTACAAAATTTATTTCTTTTAAATTCTATGGTGGGAAATTGTTTGTTGATATTTAGTTTGATTCTACTATTGTGGTTTGCTATTACATCAGACTGTAGGGGTGATGTTGTGTGGTCATACAACACAATATAAAATATCCCTTTATTAGGGCTTTTAAAATCACTGATAATGTCCACATTTATTAGCTCATTTTAATGCATTGATAATGTTATACATTATAATCACTTATTGAAGAGTTGTTAAAATGTTCTTTACCATTGATTTTATTAATATAAATAATGTTGTACATTATGAGTTCTTCTTTTACCACTAATAAAAAACTATTTATCAATGTTTTTATTAGAACTGATAATTTTTTAATTTAGCATCGCTAAATTAATGTTCATATAATTGATTCATTTATGGGTGCTTTTTGAAGTGATGACAAAGGAAGCCATTATCTATGAATTTTCGACACAGATAAAAGACCATGGATTTTAACATTGCAAATGTATTTAATATATTTTTATCTCTGAAAAAGGGAATTTTTTTCTTTTAATTTCCTATTTTGTTGTATTGGCCCATTGAACAAACAAATTATCCCTATGTTTTCATTGATTTGATGAAAATGATATTTAATGAGTAAATCAACATCATTTTGGTAATTTTTGTGGATGAATTTATCATGTACTATATTTCATAGGAGGATCATGTGAATCATATAAAAATATTTTGGAGAATATTGAGAAATAAAAAACATTATTCATTGATTTGAAATTTGATTTCTGGATCTAGGATGTTATTTTACAGAGATAAATGGTATCAAAACTATGAATAACAATTGATCCTGAGAAGGTGAATGATTTTATTGCTTGGTAGAAACTATCAATGGTCTTAGAGATTCCATGATTCTTAGGCTTTGCTGGATATTATCAATGGCACATGAAGGAATTTGTCAATGTTGGATTATCAAATGACTTCACAAACATAGAAGGGTGTAATTTTCACTTCAGATGATAGATGATGTTTTATTTTGTAGAGATAAAATTTCATTTCACTACTTCACATATGTTAACACTTCTAGATATAAGGCCCCTTCCTTAAACCTTACTTAATCTTGAGTTATTACAAGATTACACATTGACGATCTTTTCGGGTTTAGAGTTTTTGAGAATTAGATCATAAAACTTGCATTACATTCCACATATAAACCAAGTGGTTACATAAAGATAGTATTCTTCATTCCCATCAATGGAAACATTTTTAAAATAAAACATGGATTCTTTCTTTACACTTCCTTGACACTATCATCATATTATGTACCTTTCCCTTGACCTGTGAAAAATCATTTTCAAAAAAACTTGGGATGAGCATAAAAAGCTCTGTATGGGTTATAAAAACATGGAAAGGAAACATATGTTCATATATACATAAGAATGAAATCATACTTTACCCATAAAACATAGGCACTTTAACATACCTCATAAAATCATCAATAAATCATAGAAATCATAAGACCTAAAGGTAACTTGAGGCATTCATAGCATTCTTACGTAGGGAGTAACCCTCTTGGTTACGTTTGGATTACCCATCACAGTATATTCCCTAAAATCTCTTCGGAGAAACCTTAACGTTTCACTCCTTCGCGTTCCCCAATGCATTGGAGAGATATATCGGGCTCACCCGCCCTTAGTCTATCACGGAACCACCCGTCTTCATAATAATGTCCAAGAACCATAACATAATCATATCACATAAAACATGCATAATGGAAACATAAAATTTCCACATTTCAATCACGAGATATCAATACAACACATTGATATAAAAACATTATGAAAACCATTTTCAATACCCAAATAAAAGATATGTAAGACATGGTATTTATTTTTCTTTTAAAAAGAAGGTATGGCTTGTAGAGAAAGCCGAAACTCAAATAACGGTCACGACGACGGAGAAGTCATTGTCGCCGCATACATACACCAAAAACATTCCCTTTTGTCGTTTAGTAAAAGCTTCATATAAAAAATATTCCTTTTGAATAAACGTAAAAGTCAAAGGGGTTTATACACCGTATAAAAGAAAGTTGTGTACAAAATAAAATATGCCTCAATGAAAGAAGATTGAGACGAAGTCACATACCTCATATCCGACATGACCCGACCGTTCTTTAATCTCCTGAATAATAAACATGAGTTAATATATACTTTCTTATGAACCTTTTCAAGTTTATTATTCCTTTTATTCAATGTTATGAACATCATGTAATCATTTAAGTTAATAATGTTCAATTTGTCGGTATTTGGTTCTTAAGTCAAAAATAGACCTCTTACACTTACATGTTTTTAATTTGGTCAATGGTTCGTTATATCCAGAATGATATTAATGATTTAGATAACCTATATATCATATATATTCAGTATATACATGTATTTATGATATTACATCACATTCAGAGGTAAGAAATGAAATGCACCGTTCATGGAGACGGTAAGCCGTACGTACGCATGAACGCTACTTCCATTTCTATTTCATATTTTCTGGAATGATATCATAATGATATAAGAGTATATTATAAATCCAGTATAATAACACATATAATATCATTAACTTTATCCTTTACACATCCCACATATGGTATTAACGAATCAAATAACTTTCAGGGGGCGGTAGTCCACACATCCAAAAATGAAGATATCATGTTTACCCATAATGGAAACCATAAAGGTATGCCCAAAATGAAAAAAAAAACAGAAGCTTAAGGAAAGAATAAACATATTATATATCATATATAAAAATATTGGCATCATAATGGCCACCTTTGAAGGTGTTAGATGAGTATTGAACAATCATAGTTTCGGGAGGCAGAATTTCGCCATCCACGGAAACAGTATGTTCTTTAACCATTTGATGTAGTTGTTTGAGAGTGTAGCTCAAATAAATCTTATAACAACATCCTAGTATATTGACGATACTGTTTTTGTTACAGAAGAAGTAAATAAAAATAGTTTAGGGGGTTGGAGAAGCAAAATAAAATAAATGAACATGAGAGAATGAATTACCTTTAAATGTGTAACTCCTTTTGATTTGAGCCTAAAGGCTTATTTTGAAAGGATTCTTCCCAACGGGAATCCTCTAGGATGAGGAGAGGTATGTGGAGAGAGTAAATGGGCAGGGGTTGGCCAAGCCAAAGTCTTGAGGAGTGTGTGAAATGAGGTAGAGGTGGGGGCCTTTTATAAGAGGAGTGGAGGGGGCACTTTTGGAAAGTAAAGAAATATTACTTTATTTGAAAATGTGTTTCGGTTTTAAAAGGTCCCACATTGACATAATTCGTGGATAATGTGATAAGGGTTCGAAATCCACTCATCCAATAAGTTTTGGACATGTGTAGTTCATAGATTTCACATTATATTTCCATTTTTTTTAAATCGTCAAATAATGATGTCATCGCTGCATCATTATTATGTCATAAATAATTTAATTTTTTTAGTGTCTAAAAATTATAAAAAAAAATATTTTGATGTAGTAAATATTTTTATATTTCCAATGACTATTTATAATAAAAATTTGGACTTGTATAACCCCACTTAAAAATTGTTTTAGTAAAACAATTTATGTTAGTGTCATTTTCACTTTGACATTAAATACTAATATATTAATGTCATTTTCCAACTAATGTGGCTCCATGGGGTCCCCAAGTTGACCCATGGTTTTTCTTGGTCGGCCATGACTCACCCAATAGGTGTAGGACAAGTGTAATGGTGTTTTCACATTTTTATAATATCATTTTTACCTTAAATTACACTAATTACCTCAAATCGCGATTAAAAACTTAATAAGTTACTATTCACCAAAAAATTATTTTAATCTCATTGAACCACATTTTACTTCTTAATGACAACCATGTATGTCGAATTTTAAAAATTCAATAAACATTTGTGGTAAACTTTCATTTAACTGAAAAATCAGTTTGCTTGATTACCACTTAGTGGTTTCACTATTCATCAAAAATTGGAGTTTTTCAGAAAATTACCAAAAATTCACCCTAAGCTATATTTGATATTCTGAATTCAAAAATGAAGTCAATTTTATAAAATTCAAAACATATAAGTCACATTAATTAATTTAATAATTAATTCCCGCTGCCAGAGCAAATAGCGTGTTTTTAGAAGACAATAAGTATCAAAAGATTGACACCAGTTTAACTCTAATTTCAAAGTGAAATTGATTCCAATGACCACCATTGGATTAAATGGTAAAAATATATTCTAATTTCATTTCAAAACCAATTCAAAAGATAATTTAATCATATAAATAAATTATATTAAAAAGCAGTTTTGATGTAAAATGTAGTATTTTTCACTATTCATTAAAAAATGAACATTGTCAGAAAAATACCAAAAATTCACACAAAGTAAATTTTGATGTCCCAATCATAGAGAATGAGTTTATTTTTACAAAAATAGTTTATAAAATTGTCAAAAGATAGATTCAAAAATGTTTTGCCATCCAAGGCAGTAAAACAATCCTTTAAGAATATTAGTGAACTCTATGCTTAAGATTGGATTTGTTTTCATTTTAAGCCTCTAAAACACTATCTAATTCATTAATAGACATTGATAAAAATATCTATTATTCAATACTTACTTGGGATGTTACATCCTTCCCCCCTTATGAAAATTGTGTCCCCGCAATTTATTTACTTATCAAATAAATGGGGGTACTTATCCCTCATTGCATTTTCATATTCCCATGTTGCCTCTTCAATCACATGGTTTTTCCACAAAACCTTTAGCAGATGAATCACCTTATTCCGTAATATCTGCTCCCTGTGGTCAAGAATCATGACTGGTTGTTCTTCATAAGATAGTTTCTCTTCCAGCTGAACTACCTCTGGACTCAAACCATGAGATGGATCTGGCATGTACTTTATCAACATCGAAACATGAAAAACATTGTGTACCTGAGATAAACTCAAAGGTAAAGCCACTCGATAAGCAACTGATCCAACTCTCTCCAGAACTTCGTATGGTCTAATGAACCTTGGACTCAACTTTCCGTTCTTACCAAATCTCATCACACTTTTCCAAGGAGAAACCTTGAGAAAAATATGATCACCCACCTCGAAAGATAGATCCTTCCTCCGATTATCCACATAACTCTTCTGCCTACTCTGAGCTGTTCTCATGTGTTTCTGAATCAGCTGAACTTTTTCTGCCATCTCTTCTACCAATTCTGGTCCCATCAACTTCCTTTCACCCACTTCATCCCAGAAAGCTGGAGTTCGACACCGCTTCCCATATAATGCCTGAAATGGTGCCATCTCTATATTGGAATGAAAAATGTTATTATATGAAAATTCAACCAAAGAAATATGTTGGTCCCAACTTCCATGATAATCCATCAAACAAGCTTGTAGCATATCCTCCAAGGTCTGAATTGTTCGTTCTGACTGCCCATCTGATTGAGGATGAAAAGCTGTACTAAAATTTAATTCAGTACCCAACGACTTCTAAAGACCTTTCCAAATGTTAGAAGTAAACCTGGTATCATGATCTGATACAATGGAGAGAGGAACTCCATGTAACCTGACTATCTCTTTAATATACAAACGGGAAAGTTGATCAAGAGAGAAATTATCTCATATAGCATGGAAATGAGCAAATTTGGTCAAGCGATCAACAATAACCAAGATTTCATTATTACCTCAAGATGTCTTCGGTAATCCAACAACAAAGTCCATGGATATATTCTCCCATTTCAACTCTGGCACTGGTAAAGGCTGAAGCATCCCTTTCGGTAACTGCCGCTCTACTTTAACCTGTTGACATGTCAAACACTTCACAGTAAAATCAGCAATATCTCTTTTCATTCCATCCCACCAGTAATACTCCCGCAGAACTCTATACATCTTAGTACTGCACGGATGAACTGAAAATGGAGAACTATGATTTTCACATAACAACTCTATCTTCAACTGTGAATCACAAGGAACACACAATCTCTTCCCAAATCTCAAAACACAATCATTATCAATGTTGAATTCAGGAAACTTACCTTTATGAACCATCTCTACCTTTTTCTGCAACTCTCCGTCTTGCTTCTGTGCTTGCTTCATTCTATCTGATAGAGGAGATCTCACTGATACCTGAAACAAAACAGAAGGACTTCCTGCAACAACAACTTCTATGCCAAAGTTTATCAAATCCTTAACCAAAGGATCATGTTCCAAATGCAACATTGTTAATGAATCATTACTTTTTCGACTCAAAGCATTGGCCACATTATTTTCTTTTCCTGGATGGTAATGAATTGTACAATCATAATCCTTGATTAATTCTTGCCATCTCCTCTGTCTCATGTTTATCTCTTTCTGAGTGAATATATACTTTAAACTTTTGTGATCAGTATATATTTCACACTTTACTCCATAAAAATGATGCCTTCAAAATTTTAAAGCAAAAACAACAGCAGGTAATTCCAAATCATGTGTAGGGTAATTTACCTCATGAGTTTTCAACTGTCGTGAAGCATAAGCAATTACCTGATCATTCTGCATTAGGACGCAACCAATTCCTTTCAATGAAGCATCACTGTATATAACAAACTCACCATTCCTAGAAGGTAGTGCCAAAACTGGAGCATTCACCAATCATCTTTTCAATTCCTGAAAGCAATCATCACATTCTTTTGTCCAGATAAACTTAACACCCTTCCGAGTTAGCTTAGTCATTGGACTAGATAATCGTGAATAATTTCTAACAAACATTCGGTAATAGCCTGACAAACCAAGGAAGATACGAATCTCAGTTACATTTGTGGGTCTTGGCCATTCTTCCACAACCTTTGTTTTTGTAGGATCAACAGTTATTCCATCCTTAGAAACAATATGACCAAGGAAAGAAATTTGTTGCAACCAAAACTCACACATGCTGAATTTTCCATACATTTTCTTTTCTTTTAAGGTTTTCAATATAACCCTTAAATGTCTTTCATTCTCCTCTTTACTTTTAGAAAAGACTGAAATATCATTAATAAAAACCACCACAAACTTATCCAAGAACTCATGGAAAATTATATTCATTAAGTCCATGAATACAGCATGTGCATTGGTAAGCCCAAAAGGCATTACTACAAATTCATAATGGCCATATCTCGTACGGAATGCGGTCTTCGGAATATATGCCTCCTTTACCTTCAGCTGATGGTACCCCGATCCCAAGTCAATCTTTGAAGAAAACTGAGCTCCCTAGAGCTGATCAAACAAATCATCGATATGAGGAAAAGGATATTTCTTCTTAACAGTGATATTATTCAAGGCTCTATAATCAATGAAAATTATCATAGAACCATCTTTCTTTTTAACAAATAAGACTGGAGCACACCATGGTGATGTGCTAGGTCGAATGAAACCTTTCTCTAATAAATCTTGCAATTTCTCCTTCAAATCTAAAAGTTCAATTTGATCCATTCGATAAGGGGGTTTTGAAATTGGCTTAGAATCAGGAACTAAGTCAACTGTAAACTCAACTTCTCGATCTGGTATTATTGCAGGCAACTCTTCGGGAAAAACATAAGGATACTCATTTACCACTGGCACATCATTAATCTGAATAGTTCCTTTATTTTCAACGACGTGTGCAAGGTAACATTCATTTCTATCTTTTACAATTTTCTCGGCCTCTTGATATGTTATCAAAAGTAAGGGTTCATTCTTGTAAACAAACTGAAAGTCTTTATGAAAATAAACTTATTTATCTTTACAGTCAATCTTAGAATGGTAAATAGAGAGCCAATCCATACCCAGGATAACATCAAACTCTACTAGAGGTTGAACAATAAGGTTTGCAAGTAGGTTCATTCCACAGATAAGGATAGGAAGATTCTTATAAATTCTTTTTGGCTCAAAATTTCCCCCAGGTGTTTTTACAACAAGTTCAGGAGTCATTTCTTGAGATGGTATTCCCATTTTACTAGAAACGTTTTCAGAGATGAAAGAATCTGTAGACCCCGAATCAAACAACACACTGGAATAATCTGAAAAAACAAACAAAGTACCTGATACAACTTCATTTGATGGCCCGGCGTCTGCCAAAGTAGTTGCAAAAGATTTAACCACCCCTTTCTGCTTGTAGTCCAACTGCTTCCCATTACTCAAGATCTTTGTCGGACACTCGTTTGCATAGTGACCCATCACATTCCACTTATAACATTTCACTAACTATAAATCAAATTTGGTCTTACCTTCACCTTGATCCTTTTCAGTGCAATCACGAGCCTTATGTCCCATCTTACCACATCAGTAGCACTTTCCAGAATTCAGAAGACATTCCTCAGCATGCCTTTTGCCACATTTATCACAAAATGGAAACTTATTTTTCTTACCATCAGACTTTTTTGAAGAATTCTTACCATTCTCCTGCCACCTCGGTCTCTTCTTCTGTTGGTTGTTATAGAACACTTGGTCATCAGCAAACTCCATTTCCACCTTCTCAGCACATCGAACAAGATTTTCATAACTTTTAAACTCACCAGAAGCTAATTCCCATCGATATTTTGGCTTTAATCCTGAGTAAAAACGATTGATTTTACTATCAAGGTCTCGGATAAAATTTGGAGCATACCTTGCGAATCGAGTGAACCTTTCTTCATAGGTAGCCACTGAGTCTTCCTCTTTCCTAAATTCCAAGAATTTCTTTTCCATCCTAAGTCGAAAAGCCTTAGGAAAATACTTCTCAAAAAACATACCTTTGAATTCATCCCAGTCGAGAGCATCAATCTCATCAGCGTCCCTGATATTTTTAACCATCGACCACCACTGATCCGCTTCACCCTCCAAATGGTAAATAGCAAGACTAACATTTTGATTGTCTGAACACCCCATGTCATCGAAAATATTCTCTAGTGCTTTAATCCACCATTCAGCTAACACAGGTTGAGATGATCCTCTGAATGGTGGTGGATGTTGCCTCATGAAATGTTTCACCACCGACATGTTCCTCTACGGTTGATCTGGCTGATCTCGTGCATGGATACCACCACCATTTATAGCCTATGTCAACTGCGCCATCACTGCAACAAACTGTTCAGTTCCAATTCCGACCATCTCGGGATGCTGATTCAGAAGGTTATTTCCTTCTGTGTGCCTTCCGAGCACTGCTTCCCTGTTTCCTCTGCGGAAAACCATTCTGAACAAACATGTCTTAGATGAAGAAACATGGTAATCTTCAAATTCTATATCACTTCAATTTGACCATAAAAAAATATTTTTGGATAATCATTTAATAGAATTCTAACTCCTAAAGTTATCTAAACCGACCTTTGATACCAACTATAAGGCCTCGGCCTTAATCCTTACTTAATCTTGAGTTATTACAAGATTACACATTGAGGATATTTTCGGGTTTAGAGTTTTAGAGAATTAGATCATAAAACTTGCATTACATTCCACATATAAACAAAGTGGCTACATAAATATAGTATTATTCATTCCCATCAATGGAAACATTTTTAAAATAAAACATGGATTCCTTCTTTACACTTCCTTGACACCATCATCATATCATGTACCTTTCCCTTGACCTGTGAAAATCATTTCAAAAAAACTTGGGATGAGCATAAAAAGCTCAGTATGGGTTATAAAAACATGGAAAGGAAACATGAGTTCATATATACATAAAAATGAAATCATACTTTTCCCATAAAACATAGGCACTTTAACATACCTCATAAAATCATGAATAAATCATAGAAATCATAAGACATAAAGGTAACTTGAGGCATTCATAACATTCTTACGTAGGGAGTAACCCTCTTGGTTACGTTTGGAATACCCATCACAGAATATTCCCTAAAATCTCTTCTGAGAAACCTTAACGTTTCACTCCTTCGCGTTACCCAATGCATTGGAGAGCTATATATGGCTCACCCGCCCTTAGTCTATCACGGAACCACCCGTCTTCATAATAATGCCCAAGTACCATAACATAATCATATCACATAAAACATGCATAAAGGAAACATAAAATTTCCACATTTCAATCACGAGATATCAATACAACACATTGATATAAAAACATTATGAAAACCATTTTCAATACCAAAATATAATAAATGTAATACATGGTATTTATTTTTCTTTTAAAAATAAGGTATGGCTTGTAGAGAAAACCGAAACTCAAATAACGGTCACGACGTTGGAGAAGTCATTGTCGCCGCATACGTACGACAAAAACATTCCCTTTTGACTTTTAGTAAACGCTTCATATAAAAAAGATTTCTTTTGAATAAATGTAAAAGTCCAAGGGTTTTATACACCGTATAAAAGAAAGTTGTTTATAAAATAAAATATTCCTCAATGAAAGGAGATTGAGACGAAGTCCCATACCTCGTATCCGACTTGACTCGACCGTTCTTTAATCTCCTGAATAATAAACATGAGTTAATATCTATTTGCTTATGAACCTTTTCAAGTTCATTATTCCTTTTATACCATGTTATGAACATCATGTAATCATTTAAGTTAATAATGTTCATTTTGTCGGTATATGGTTCTTATGTCAAAAATAGTCCTCTTACACTTACATGTTGTTAATTTGGTCAATGGTTCGTTATATCCAGAATGGTATTAATGATTTGGATAAAATATATATCATATATATTCAGCATATACATGTATTTATGATATTACATCACATTCAGAGGTAAGAAATGAAATGCACCGTTCATGGAGACGGTAAGCCGTACGTTTGCATGAACACTACTTCCATTTCTATTTCGTATTTTCTGGAATGGAATCATAATTATATAAGAGTATATTATAATTCCAGTATAATAACACATATAATATCATTAACATTATCCTTTACACATCCCACATATGGTATTAACGAATCAAATCACTTTCAGGGGGCGGTAGTCCGCACTTCCTAAAATGAAGATATCGTGTTTACCCATAATGGAAACCATAAAGGTATGCCCAAAATGAAAAAATACAGAATTTTAAGGAAAGAATAAAAATATTATATATCATATATAAAAATAGTGACATCATAATGGCCACCTTTGAAGGTGTTAGATGTGTATATAACAATCATCATTTCGGGAGGCAGAATTTCGCCATCCACGGAAACCGTATGTTCTTTAACCATTTGATGTAGTTGTGTGAGAGTGTAGCTCAAATAAATCTTATAACAACATCCTAGTATATTGAAGATACTGGTGTTGTTACAAAAAGAAGTAAATAAAAATAGTTTAGGGGGTTGGAGAAGCAAAATATAACAAATGAACATGAGAGAATGAATTACCTTTAAAAGTGTAACTCCTTTTGAATTGAGCATAAAGGCTTCCTTTGAAAGGATTCTGCCCAAAGGGAATCCTCTAGGATGAGGAGAGGGATGTGGGGAGAGTAAATGGGTAGGGGTTGGCCGAGCCAAAGGCTTGAGGAGTGTGTGAAATAAGGTAGAGGTGGGGGCCTTTTATAAGAGGAGAGGAGGGGCACTTTTGGAAAGTAAAGAAATATTACTTTATTTGAAAATGTGTTTCGGTTTTAAAAGGTCCCACATTGATATAATTCGTGTATAAGGTGTTAAGGGTTCGATATACACTCATCCAATAAGTTTTGGACATGTGTAGTTCAAGATTTCACATTATCTTTCCATTTTATTTAAATCATCATATAATGATGTCATCGCTGCATCATTATTATGACATAAATAATTTAATTTATTTAGTTTCTGAAAATTAAAAAAGAAAATTAGGTAGGAATGCTTTTTATCTTTACAATTACTATTTATAATCAAAATTTGGACTTGTATAACCCCACTTAAAAATTGTTTTAGTAAAACAATTTATGTTAGTGTCATTTTCACTTTAACATTAAATAAAAATATATTAATGTCATTTTCCAACTAAAGTGGCTCCATGAGGTCCCCAAGTTGACCCATGGCTTGTCTCGGTCGGCCATGACTCACCCAATAGGTGTAGGACAAGTTTCAGGGTGTTTTCACATTTTTATAATATCATTTTTACCTTAAATTACACTAATTACCTCTAATCGTGATTAAAAACTTAATAAGTTACTATTCACCAAAAAATTATTTTAATCTCATTGAACCACATTTTACTTCTTAATGACAACCATGTATGTCGGATTTTCAAAATTCAATACACATTAGTGGTAAGCTTTCATTTAACTGAAAAATCAGTTTGCTTGATTACCACTTAGTGGTTTCACTATTCATAAAAAATTGGAGTTTTTCAAAAAATTACCAAAAATTCACCCTAAGCTATATTTGATATTCCGAATTCAAAAATGAAGTCTATTTTACAAAATTCAAAACATATAAGTCACATTAATTAATTTAATAATTAATTCCCGCTGTCAGAGCAAATAGCGTGTTTTTATAAAACAATAAGTATCAAAAGATTGACACCAGTTTAACTCTAATTTCAAAGTGAAATTGATTCCAATGACAACCATTGGATTAAATGGTAAAAATATATTCTAATTTCACTTCAAAACTAATTAAAAAGATAACATAATCATATAAATAAATTAGATTAAAAATCAGTTTTGATGTAAAATGCAGTATTTTTCACTATTCATTAAAAAATGAACATTGTCAGAAAAATACCAAAAATTCACACAAAGTAAATTTTGATGTCCCAATCATAGAGAATAAGTTTATTTTGACAAAATTAGTTTATAAAATTGTCAAAAGATAGATTCAAAAATGTTTTGCCATCCAAGACAGTAAAACAATCCTTTAAGAATATTAGTGTATTCTATGCTTAAGATTGGATTTGTTTTCATTTTAAGCCTCTAAAACACTATCTAATTCATTAATAGACATTGATAAAAATATCTATTATTCATTACTTACTTGGGATGTTACACTAGAGGTCGTTCAAGGATTTTTGGTATTTTTGATTCATCAGGTATGGGCTTGAGATTCATTCTTATGTAGGATATCATGATGATGCTTATGGATCTCGTTAGCTTAGGCCACATGTGATTTATTATATTACCTAAAACATTTAACATGAATTTGTAATGAATGCACATAAGATTTAATTGAATTACCATTATGGATGAGGTTTTTCGTATTTTATAGCAAAAAGATCTGGAGTTAAATCATCTCAAAAAAGTATTTATATCTTTGATAATGGAATTGGGTTGAATAACTACAATCATTCAATTTCTAACTAACATATTCCATAGGTAATGGAAATGTCGTTGAAAATTATTTGAGTAGAAAACATTCGACCTAGGGAGTGAATGAAATATCAGAATAGTGGATCATGATGGATCACTTTGAAAAGATACATATTAGAGTCCAAGAATCGGGAAACAAGGTTTCTTTAGCTAAAATGTTGTCGATATTTTATCTTCTCATGATTATTCATTAAGAAAAACACCTGGTTGTTGATTTTTGTATCCATTGATACTCTCTTTATGGTGGTGAGATTATTAATTATTTCTCATTCTCCAAATATGAATTATATGATTTAGAACCCATTTTGGGACCATATTTGGTATGGAAATCAAATATGGTTGATTACCTTATTTCTTATTGGGTTGTGGACCTATAAACCACACAGATTTAATATGAAATGTGGAGGTAGTATTATTTGTAGTTTTTAGAGAGACTCTGTTGAGTTTGTCTCTCATTTTTATATGTTCTAATAGGTTATGGTTGATCAATATTATCCTTCTTGTTTTCCACATTGACATCCAATATCTACATGGATGTGGGATTAAATCCATAGGGTTATTTTGGAAAGGATTCCACGTACCTAAATGAAGTAGAGTGAAATATGAGTTGTGATTGATTGAATGATTAAATTAGATCAAATTATACCCATTCATGATACAACACAAGTAGAAGATTTTGGAAACCTCCATATGGAAGAGATTTCTCATTTTCGTAGATTTTCATATGTTATAGTATCTAATTCGAATCAGCAGTTATCTTCTCCTTTTTTAAGAGGCCTTCTAGAGTCACAATGATCTCATGTCCATTTGACTATGGAATACCATCCCTGGTCGGATGGTAATCGAAAAATGGAACTAATGATTCATGAGGATATTATTTGCACATCTGTTCTCAACATTGGTGGATCATGGGATGATCATTTAGAATGGATTGGGTTTTTTTGTTAAAAAAAATGTATGATTACATGATCAGAATGGATTCATTAGAGTCCTAGTATGT
This sequence comes from Viscum album, assembly GCA_963277665.1. Taxonomy (NCBI): domain Eukaryota; kingdom Viridiplantae; phylum Streptophyta; class Magnoliopsida; order Santalales; family Viscaceae; genus Viscum; species Viscum album. Next base: position 697,538,731 of record OY728152.1, read on the forward strand.
CTAGGCATGTATGTCTAGCCCTGTATGACTATGTTGTGATGGTTAGAGATTTTGGATAGTTTTTTTGACAGACTGGGATTGGTCAAAGAGATAAAATAAATGATCAAATTGATTCATTACAGAATGTTGCTGGAAAAAATCGGATATATGTATTATGCTGATATTCTACGTAGACCATTTGAATTATCAGTATGTTACCAAGTGTTCTTAACAGTTTCACCAAGATTGGGTCATCTATAGTAGGGAGGAATGTGAAACATGATTCTCATTTTTGGTACATTTTGTGGTTGTCATGAAGGTATAGAATGTTTCTTAACATTTATCACTTCCCACGAAGATGAAATATATCCATAACATGGTTCATATATCACAACTTAGAACTAATATATCTTATCTATATAATTTTTTGAGCTTGATTGATCTTGAAGTTGAACATGATTTTTCCTCGACTGAATAGACAGTTAGAAAAGTTGATTCTAAAATTAAGTTAGATTTTGGGAAGATGATACATTTGGTTCATGTGATACGGCACCATAGTTTGGAAATTTATAATACAGGATATAGGGACATACTAATGAGAGAATTGTGTCCCCTTATTTTTGACATGGATTCTTCATCATAGGATTTCTAAGGATAGAAGGTTTCTATGGTGGGGAGTGTGTAATAACCTATTAATATATTCAATTATTCATAAAACACTCATTTTGTACATTATTTTTATGGGATTTTATTGGGTTTTATTCAGGTGAAATTTTAAAATTTAAGGATGTTTCTATGAAACATTACGATTGTCAAACTATTTTCCAAATAGTGTACATTTCTACAATAATTTTGAAATACTGGACATTGGGATTCACATTACTTGTGAACGATTTACCAAACCATGCTCCAATTCTAGAGAAACTATTCCTCCAATTTATAACATTATCATATCATGTGAAATATTTATGAGTTTCTCCAATCATTGGATCTCACATGAAATATTTTGGGTTTCTTAAATGCCTCCCGGATGTGGTTCAGATCCAGAGGAACAACTTCAATCTTCAACAAGTAGGTTTAATTTTCCTATTTTTGTTCTCCCACTATATATCTACTTCTCCCTAGGGATCCATGAATATCCATGTTGATTTTAGGAACTAAAAAAAATATTTTGGATTTAAATATAATACTAATTTGTATATCCTATTATTTGTTGTTCTCATTTATGGTTCCTATGTACTCTATTGTGATTTGAGATATGTTGATCCTAAGGTAGGTGTTTCCATTATGATGCCTAATTTTAAAAAACCCTAAATTTATTTGATTAATAAATAATGTTATTATTAAATTAAATTGATTGGATTTTATTAAATTGATTTTGATTAATTTTTTGGATAAACATGTTCCTTTGAATTTGGTATATATTGATAAATGGGGGTTTGATATTAAATTGTAAAACACCCAATATCATTAAATTAAAATATGTTTGAATAACCTTGAATTATTTATATTGATGAATATACATTTTTTGTTTGATTGAAATTATTTCTTTTTAATTGATGTATTTTATTGAGGAAATGGTTTTGGTGGAATTTTTTTCGAAAACCACCAATTCCATTGAATTAGAGGTTTGTTATGAAATAGATGGAATTTGATGAAAGATTAATTGTTGAATTTAATTTTGAATTTTTTTTGTGAAATTTCAGAATAGGTTTCAAATACTTATTTGTGGAAAATGGACTAAAATAAATTTTGATTGAAAACATGGTGTCTAATCTTGGTTATAAGGCATGTTTTTTATTAAGAACCTATTCTGGGTTTTAAAGTGATAATTGAAATATTTGAAATGGAGAATGAGATTTAATTAAAATTTATGTAGACTTAAAATAAATATTTCATCAATGTATTGTAATAAATCAAATTGATTAATTAGGTAGTTAGTGATTTATCTTGGGTGGAACATTATGAATTACAACTTTGTAAAACATTGTGTCAATACATCACATACTTTAGGAAATGATGGTGAATACTCATTGGCCATAGTCCGAAAGGGGAATATATATATATTAGTCATTTCATAGTGTTGAGTCCCTATATCATAGAAATAAAATCCCTAATTAGGATTATGACCATGTTTCTCCCATTTTTTCATTTATAATGTATATATTATGTTGTTCGAAACTATTTTACAGTCATTATGGTTTATATAAAATTTTTCTATAAAATTTTTTTATGTCATTTATGAAAACTTCCATTAATGTAATGACGTTTTTTAAGGTAATTCCATCATTTAATATGTATTTTGAAAATTTGAAATTTGAAGTACTAATTTCTAATTTAATTATATATTTTAATTTTAAAGCAAGAATATGTTGAATATTCATTTGAAATTACAAACCAGTTTAATTGAAAATCGAATGAACATTCTTGGATAATTAGATATTTTTAGCTTTTCATGATGTACAATAAATTTTTATGGATAATAGGTTCAACCATAAAAATAGTGAAATTATTAATGAATATATAATATATATAAATATAAATTTTTATTTTAAAAAAATTAACAAGAAACTTTAGAATCCTAATGGATCACTTTGGAAAAATTGTAAAATAAACGACATATTTTCCAAAAGATAACTGATGCCAATTGGAAACAATATCCCAAAACAATTTCAAAGTTATAGTTGTTACCTATATATCTTGATCATCCTTTATAAGGTCTTAAATGTGATAGCCCAATTTATACCACATCTAAATGTACACCTCTTTTTTTATCATCACATTATTGAATCCTCTAATTAGTATAAGAACATTGGTTTCTATCGATGGCCACTTCTAGAAATTAATTTCCACACATAATGATATATTCATCATATAATAATTTTCATATGATGTTATATTAATCAAGATAAAATCCTCCAATATTTTTACCCCCGAATGCATGATAAATTCAAGAGTTTTCCTACAAATTACACCCTCATCACTTTATTGTTCAATTATAACAACATTAGAGGGAGCTTCCAAATGATCTACAACCTCAGTATGATCAGAAATTCCAAAATACATGGGTTCACTATCTATCATCTTGGCAATTGTCCAATTGGATTTTTTTCTCCATTGGTAGGGGTAAATTGAAATTTTACATTCAGTCCTTCCTATTTCCATTATGAAACCACATTTTTATTACGATGAGAAGAAATATACCTGGAAACACATCACCACTCACTCATGAGAACATAAAATAAGACTCTTTACTCGACTCACCCCGAAGTCTCCATATTTAAAAATGGAGTTCTCTGCATGAGTTTCATCATAATCATAGTTCTTCCATTCACTCTCAAATCATATCAATGTTTTTACAAGTTTAACAATAGTAAATTCCCTTTAGGGGATTGAACCTATCAATGATATGAACAATATGGATGGATCATGACCATTTCCACATAATGAAACACCCCCCTTTTCACATTAGTCAGGAGTGCACAGCATTCTAGGGACTCAGTATCCTAGGACCCCTTTCTTCCTATGGTTTCGTACCTTAAAAAACAACATCTCTATATGATGTAGCCTTATGAGACCTTGAACCTCTCTCAACATCCATTTTTGTTTCTACATCATGGCTGATTGTACTAAAAGATTGTGCAACCCCACTATATGAAACCCAATTAAATATTATGATAAGTAATTTAAAATGCAAGCAGCATTTACCCCAATAGAACCAACTAGTCCATTCATTAGAGCCATAACTCCCTCATTTACTACATCTTGTGTTTCTATAGATTGAAACTCTACATGAACTTTTGTGCACATTAGTTTTATGAATATTATAATATTGATGTAGAAAAATATTGAATCAGTAGATAATATATGATATTTATTCTAGTTAGATATCTTCTTTTTCTAGTGTAGAAAAAACTGAGTGTCTTCCAGGTGTCCAACAATCGAATAATCATTTATCATCCAGCCCTTCAATGTTCTAGAAAGAATAAAAATAGAATAGGTATATCAATATACTGACAACCAAATTAGAATTTTTTCATTCTAAATGGTATAATATCTAAAGAAAAATCATTTTCCACAACTGACAGGACCCTTGTCATATGAGCTCCCCTGTCTACAAAATGCTAATGAGTGCCCCAATTTCTTTCATGAGGAATAGAAATCAATACAAGATTCAAATACAACTAAAGAATTATATCAAAATTCCTCAAAAACAAAAATCTAAATGAATTAAACTATATGTATAAAATCTTCCACTTCAATGAATATTTGTGGAGGAATTGGAGGGAAAATTGATATAATCCAGCTATCAGAGTGATTATAATGGCCTACCTATTTTTTGAACATCTGAATAGTTGAAGGTATTTTAAAAGGATGATGGAGATCAAGAAATCTCACACAAATAGTCACTATCAGTGATTTTTTTTTCATGTGGATGTTGTAGGTTCCTTGGAAAAGGTAGAACTGAAATTCGTTTGAGATACAAGAATAGATGGACCAGGATAGGAACAAAAACCTCTTTGATATGAAGCATCAAACGTTGTGTCTCTTTTCATGGAGGGCAACCATTTATCGGTATTATAAAACCCATTACTACAAAATAAATCAACAAATGAATCCATTCATGTATGTTGATGCTGGAATTGTGTAATGAGAATCAAATTCGGAAAAGAGGAATAATATGTGAAATCCAAGTGTGATATTAAGAGTTTCATGTAACCATCAAAAAAATCTATGACATTTCAGAAAATAGGGATCATAGGTAATGATGTATGTAGTCTGGTATAGAAATGTGTAGAATGTAATGGGGTTTAGAATCCTTCCGAGATGACGAAAGGACCTCCCCCATCAAGAGGGAAGGGTCGATGCAAGGTTCATAACCGCCAGGGCATGGGGAGCATCCACCTAATAGCATCACCATAGAAAATATAAAAATCATGATTATGGATCATTGGGGATATCATTATTTCTAATCCATGATATTGGTTTCTATGGATATTGGGAATTGTCCCATGAATTTCCCTATTTTGTATCAAAATAGGTGAAATTTAAGGCATTTTCTTGGACATGTGACAATTAGGTGAAGCCCAATGCTCCATTATCATAATTATTTCCCCACGGAACAACTATACAATAACAAATTCTACTTATAATATCCAAACAAGGATGTATTGAATGGAAACCCCTATAATATATACAATAAAAAAAACAAAAAGGATGATATTATATTCTTATCATCACATTATATCATAGGGTTATGATCCATAACATCATTTTCTATCATCTGGTTCCAATGGGTCCTACAAAACATCCAATGTTAGCAACTGTAATATCCCAGAATGAAGAAACCCATAGCTAGTGTATACATAATTACATTGGTATATAATACGAGGAATCACATCCCAAAGGACCAATACATTTAGTCATATTTGAAAAATATATACATTTATGATTCTTCTATTAAATTTTAATATAAAAATTAAAACATAATATTTTTTCAAGAATATAATAATTCCCTATAACATATTCGTCTATATCCATCATAAAATTCTCCTTTGAATCTAGGGAAAAAACAAAGGAAATAAGTGATTTCAGATGATTCGTAAGGGTATGTGTATAACAATGACTATGAAATAAAAAGTAATAATCAATATGGAAATGTATATAACGTAATATAATTCCACTATTTTAAAAACATTAGAATAATATGGATGGAATTAATGATGATAAAATAACAACAAATAAATAATGACATAATCCTGTATTTACTATCTAATTGTAAAATCACATGTAGATTTTATGACATAATTCATTTGAGGAAATTTATAATGACAAACATTAGAATCATAAAATTATGATCTTTTATAAGAAATTTACTATTGATACATTCCAAAAAAAATAGTCTATATCATCAAGTTTCAAACACATCAGGTTTTGTAAAAACATTTTTTTCAAGTCCATTCATAAGAGACATACTGTTATGATCTTTCACGATAAAATTTAAAAATAATTGTTACAAACTCATAGAATTTCAAAAAATAATTTTTTTATCATGATATGTATTGATTCATTGATAGTCTATTTTTATCAAGTCACAATAGACACATACTTTTTTTAATGCATTATTTAAATGAAATGGGTGAAACATAGTCAACCAATACATTTATTATTAAAAAATAACATATGAAATGTTAAAATATACCCCCAATAATATAAAAAAATCATAATGAATCAAATATAATATGGTTAATATTATCAAAATAGCACATCAAAAATCAAACGGATCATAAACCATCAGTTGAAAGAATAAGTATGATATCAATACAACTTATCCCAAATAGATCATAAGTACATTAAAGGTTTGACGTCTCAAATGAATAAAAATTTCATAAAAACATTTTTAAAACATTCTTGGGGAAATTATAATATTAATTTTTACAATATATAATAATTCTTAAAATCCTTATCTTTGAAAATAAATTTTAAAAAACATACTTATTGATAACACAAGGGAAACAATTATTTAAAATGACCTTAATAAACATTCAAATTATGCATAAATGAAATGAAGATCATTATAGGTTATAATTCCATAAATTTTTTACATGTCAAAAATAACATTCCATTTTTAATATAAAAAGGTAATTAATGTTCAATGTTTTAAAAATAGCAAGAATATTCCTTTCACATTTTTTATAAAATCCAAATGGGTATTTTTTTGAAATACGCAAAAAATACCATTGAAAAACAATTAAAAGTTAAAATGGTTTAATATAACTTTAATAAATCTTATTTATAATGTTGATGACATGTATGATACCATTTTAGGATAACATGGTTTTGGAAGAAAATATATTGTCATAAATTGCAATTCATGAATAAATAATCTTAATTAGAATGTGATTACGAAATAAGCATTTACAATTACCATAACATTGAATTTATTGTTACTAAATGAATCAATTATATGATTCAACTATAAATAAACATAAATAATTTTAATTGTAACATATTTTTAACAAATTTATTATTCACAAAATATTATAATGAAATAATCAATGAATAATAATTTTAAAACCATGAATGGAAATTGAGTTATGAAATCCATTCCCTCAAGTATCATATGGATTAAACAATAATTAAAAATCTCTATAATGGTTTTAAGAATGGTTTATTTGTAAATTGTAAAAATATTACATTCTATAATATCACATATAATCATTTTATTTTATCTTATCATCCAATCATTAATAATCATTCAATATTTTTTTTTATTTTTTGAGATAATTACCTTGTTTTCTTAAGCTTATTTTTTCATTAATGATCCATTTTTACACATATTTCATTGATTAATAATATAAATAATATTTATAATAAATTAATGGTCATATTAAACGTGAATTTTAATATTAAAACCAATAATTAATGAAATATTTAGAATATAATGCAATTATGATCATGGATAATGTAGATCATAGGTACAAATGAGTGACATTTACATTTTTCAATGATCATCATGTAATTATGTTATGTATTTTATAATATTTAATTAATCATAACAATATAATATATATATATATATAATGATATACTTTTATACATCATCCCAGTGGTTTTGTGGTAAAAAGTGTTTCACATTTCTTTGTGAAGGCGATAGACCATACATACACAAATAATGTTATGATATAAAACTGAGTGAAAATAAATAAATAAAAAGAAATACTATATTTTCATAATAATAAAAATAACACAATTATTATAATTATTTTATGCATATCTCATATAATAATTTAAATTACCCTCATAACCATCCATGTAGAGTGTTTTTAATGAGGACTCACGTCGCTTCGCGAGGTGGTAGTCAATCGTAAAGATGGGAGATGTTAATCTGTCTCCTACGAAATAAGCTGTAAAGAGATATATATAATATAATGATTCCATAGGAATAAAAATGATATAAAAATGATATATATAATATATATATCATCATAAACACCTATGGAGGTTGTAATGGTAAAATAAATGACATCGCTTATGAGGCAGTAGTCTACCATACACACGAATAAATATTTCATAACCAAATTGATGGAATTAGAAAAAATTCAGATCTTGAAAATATTAGAAAAAAATTTAAAATTTATTTGAAATAATTTGGTAGTTATATAATTATATTCCAATATTACTTTATGGATATAAAGAAAAAATAATAAAATGATTCTTTTTGACGAACATTACCTCATCATCGGGTATCATTCTTATGATTACACCAAATCTATCATAGGATGAAATTATACGTCAAATAAGGGTTCTAGGATGATAGAAAGAATGATTTTATGTTTTTTGGGTTTGTATTGGATGAAAAAAAATTAATTTATGGTGTGAATAATTGAGGAGAGGGCTGAACTTTTATTATAGAGGTGATTGGAATAATTGTAAATTGTTTTCTAAATATTCAACAATACCTTTGTTTTCCCTTGTAATTTTTATTGAAAATGGTTCATTCTCTGAACTCGAAGATAAAATTATAAAATATATTCCTCTAATGGGTGTTGTAATTGTTGGTAGGTCATATTTATAACTTATATTCTATGATTAAACCCCGATAAATAAATTTTTAGCATTACCGTGACAATTATTTTTCATTGTACTCTATTTACATTTTTTTAAAAACATATAAGGTGACCATATTCAATATATAAGTTATTATAATTCAAAATAAATAATACATTATTTCAAATTCAATTAATAGATGTGTAACCTTTTATTAAAAAATTAATCTCATGGTTGTGACGTGAAAAAATGGTTTTAATTAAAAAATATTAAAATGTATAAAATGTTTTTATAAAAATTCATCATGAAAATGATTAAAAATACCGTAACTGGATTCAATGATATATTATTTATCCAATTTATATTTCCTATAAATTTGGAATATAATTAATTATTATGAATATTTCAATCAAAAAACTATTTTTCTAAAAAATATGATATTTTAACAATTCATAAAAGATGAAAATTCACAAAAAAAATTAAAAATAAATTCACACTTGGATAATTTTTGTATTTCAATTTAAAAAATGTTTTTTATTTTTTTAGTTAAATTTCACTATATTTTTAATATTTAATTATTAATTATATGTAAAAATTGTGATTAAATCATCTTTTAGATAAAAAATATTTTTTTTGCAAACACTTTATTATCATTACAATGATTATTGTATTATTAAAACTCAAAAGATAACAAAAATTATAAAACTTTTGTCATTAATATTCAAAGATGAAATTTTAATAGAATGGTTATCACAATTATATTGAATAATAATATATAAATAATATTTTATTTTTCTTTTAAACTCGATGTTGGGTGTAATTCAGTCTAAATAGGGTGTTGCATGTAAAACATGATAAAATCAGTGTGGCATGTAGTGAATTTTATTGAATAGATTTAATAAATTTAAAAATAAATATATCATAATTTCTCAATTTTTTTACATACTCTTATATTTTTTGTCTTGTTTTGTATACTCTGTTGAATAAAATGCTCTTATTTTACAATTTTATGGTTTCATATTCACATTTGACCACCACCATTTCAAAAATAATAATTATCCATATTTTCTGAAAATAATATCAAAAATCATAAAACAACTACAAAAAATATCTTTTCACGTAATTTAAAATAACATTATTTTATTAAAGGATTTTTTTCTACAAAAATAAAACCTTTTTGAAACCAAACACCAAAAAGGATATTCAAAATCGACCACGTTTGATGATTTTTATGAATAATAAATAAACTGAACACAACATTATACCACTAAAAATAATTTTATAATTTCAATTTTATGGTTTATTTTATAATTATGATATGGTCATTTTTTAATATCCTGAAAATCATGGAACAAAGAATGTCTTTAATGTCAAGAGGCCTAACTTATTCTATATGTAGAAATGTATTTGGGTATATATAAAAATATTTCACTCTAATACATATATAAAAATAAATTAAAATATCAAAAAATTTCTAAAGCGTTAATTGAATGGATTTTGGGTTCTATATTTCGAAATTTATGAAAAATATTGTATTCTATAAACCAAACATAATCCCCTATGATATATTTTTTATGATAATTTCAATTTCATTTAAAATACATATTAATGAATATTTATTTTTATTTTTTCAGTACTACAAATATTTTCAATATAAAATTTATTTAAAAGATTTAATATATAATTTATGAAAGGAATGGACAACAATAATTATGTGATAATGTATTTAGACATCATAAAGAGGTGACATTATAAAACTTTTTTATTAAATTTTCTCATCATTTTACATAAATATTGTTTGTAACATTTAAATCATTTTTACCTGATACATATATAGTTAATTTTCATAATGATAATGATGAAATAACTTTTTTGATAATTTTATTTTAATTTATGAATTTGTGCTATATTAATAGTGAATAATTATCACAAAACAAGTGTCAATAATGACCACAAAAAAAATGATTCACTGAGGTTTTATTAGTTTCTTTTATAATGGTATATCAGCATTGTTTGACTGATTTATGTTTGGTTATCTGTACAATCAATTTATAAATTTCAAGATCAATTTTTTCTATTTAAAATGATATTTTCTGAAAAAAAGTCATATGACTAACTCATTATTGAGAAAACAAATTAAAACTGTTTCTATACTTTTAAAAAATGTCCAATTTGTCATTAGTGACATGTAAGAATAATCCACACCTTCATTTTACACAAGTTATTATCATTATGAAATAAAATTTTGGCTTTATGTTTACAATTGATATATATGTAAATATAATGTGTTAATAACTAGAAAGAAATCAAACATGGTTCTATGTTCTTAAATCTTTAATACAATTTTATTTAAGTCATTTTTGAGGTGATGGAAATGTTCACACATCAATCTAAAACATGATGAGATCAGTATGAAATAATGTGTGTGATTTTAGAATAGAAATGAAATTTTAATTATTTTTTCACTCACTAAAAAACTACAAAAAACTCTCAGAATTTAGTGATTCTTTAGGAAAATGATTCTGAACTCATTCTTGAAGTTGTGTAAATGAGTTGCATGTGAATCTAATGCAGAGATACAATAATATGACTCAAATTTTTTCATACACAAAACGTATTTCATTCTTCATGTAATTTATTACTCAAAATAAAATATCACAAAAATTATAGTCAATTAATTTTTTAATGAGACCATGAAGTTCAAATATTAACTATCATCATCGAATGTAAATCAATCAAACACCTACCTAAGGAGGTGAAATTCAAGATCAAATAATAAACCTTCACCATGAAACAATATTTATATTTCATCTTCTATAATTTCGTATTTTGAATCATTATGAAAATATAGTTAGATAATCCCTAATGCTTAATGAATTTAAAAATAAAAATAAACGAATTATTTATATAATGGTTTTTGAAAAGAGATGATTTAAAATGATCAAAAACTAGATTATATTATTGAATAAATCCCACTTTGATTACAAGAAACTTGTTTTCATAATCATATGAATAAATTTATATTATATAGTAATTATCATTATTTTATGTCATGTCCCTGATTTTTTTGGTGGTTCTCCATCCCCGACCAAGCAACTCCAAAATTAAACGGAATTATAAACATGGGATGTTGTCATCAAAAAATATATTTTATGTTATGAAATGTTATTTTTGTTATTAATGAAGATGAGGATTCCATTTTCATAAGATTTTCTCCAACATACGGACATTCTTATATAAATTACTAAATCAGTCAAAATTCAAGTAACACCATTCTTTTAAAAGGGATGTATTATCATCGAATTTCACATAAATAAATGCAATTTCAAAATGAACAGATCAAACATTTGAAAATTCCACCTATTTTGAGATACAAAAAAATGTTTGTTATTTTGGTTTGATGTAGGTCTATTGTTTAAAGAATCCTTAAACTAATTCATCTCTTTTACAGATGATAGAAACATGTCTGAAATAGTAATATTTATTTTCATATAAATCAATACCAATGGAACCAAAGCATTTATATTCTTAGTTTTGGAAAAAATGTGTGAATTGCAGCATCTTGGAGAAGAATAATATGGAATTTATTAATCCCCATCCTATATTTTAAATAAATCTTACATATCTTCCCAAACTATTCCTTCCTCCAATATTATCTGAGAGTTTTTAATCCTCTATATGTTCCATGTCTATGCACTTCTCCCGTTGAAAAAAATAAAATATTCTTCACATTTTATAACCTTTCAAGTAATAATAACCTATATCCTTTTAATATTTTAATTTTTGGGAACATCCTCTATAATAAATTACTTCAAATACTACAAATCACATGTTATGTCAGAAATTATTTCTTATATTAATGATACAAAAAATAGAGTGTATATAATGGAATGTTTCGTATCATTATTAAGTAAATTGCCCATAATAGTATCATAATACTAGAAGAAATTATAATAAGAAACGATCACCATGTATGTGATCTAAACTAAGAACACCATATTTTAGGATTAAAAAGAAATTTCTACATTTGTTTCTAGGGGTAAAAAAATATATTTTAATACATCTATGAATTTTTTTTCCAGTAAACCATCAATGAGATAAATAATGTGTATTATGCTAAAAATAAAACAATATCACCCACATCCAACATATCTTCATTTTTTCAGAATATAATATTAGAAAATAGATATTCACATATATTTTCATGGGTATTTTTTTTGATTATTTTATTCTTAAAATGTTGAAATCCATTGTACTATATGATAGATTAGAAGCTCGTGATAAACACAATTAGACAAACCGCATATATGGGTTGATCACTTAATGCACCTATAATTCCTCTCATTACATGAAAAATAATGTTCTATATAAATAAAAACACCATCATATTCATTTATCACAAATGAGGAATTTAATATTTTAGTAACATGTTTAAAAACATTATGGAATATATATTTTTATCTCTTTTTAGGGAAACTGAATCTGTATATTCCAATAATTAGGCATCAAACTATGTACTTTTTTAGGATTATGAAAAATATTTTGATCCATATTTCACGTAAATAGAATGAGATATTATAAAATATATAATAATTTAGTCTTATATCTGACAATATTAAACATAATATAAGAAGTGTTATTTATTTTTATGAATCTAAAATTAATGAGAAGTTAAATGTGTATTAATGTTTTGTCTCCCCATAAATGATTTGAATGCATTGATTAATGTTCTATAATTCCATCCATGTATCCCTTTGATCCTAATGTTATCAAATACACTAGTTTCGCTTGATTGATGCCGAAGAAAATATAAATTGATGATGATGGGAAAATTGTAATTCATTAATGTATGATGACATAAATAGAGGCCATTTGGTGATGATCATATTTGGAGGCACTCTTTAGAGGGAAAATAAAGTGATATTGACCACTCCTCCAATACAATTCTCCTTTCATATTTATTTTGTGAATGGAATGGAAACTTCTAAATCTCAATGTAATATTTACATTCACCTCCAAAATAAACAACCCTCCCTCCTACCGAGTGGTGTAAAATAAAAGATTCAACAGGGTGGATTATGAGAATAAACCATCCTATAGGATTGTTTTCATGCATATGTGTCATTGGATATTGTAATCCATCCATGTGTGTAATAATACTTTTACATTATGAGTTTTATTATTGTATATAATGAATCATGCATTTTAATGTATTTTATAAACCATGATGAAATATTTTATTAGGAAGATTGATACATTGGATGTGTCACGAGTGATGTCTTATTAATTCATATTTTGAGGTATAATTTCTTACAATATGATTTTAAATAATGAAAACATTTACCTGAAGAATATCCTCACTATGTTATAGAATTTTCTATATCAATATTTGATTGATTTTTTTAGTTATGACGTTTATATATTGTACATTTTCTGAATGCTGCATCAAAGCTGACAAATCCATTATAGTTATTCACCCACCAGATACTTCTATTACATGTAAAACCATCATAAAACACACTAGTACCAACTAATATCATCCAATGACTATGATATGATATAATCCCAAGACATTCCTAACAAAAACATCCCAAACAAAAAAAGGAGTAGAAAATTGTATCTTGTTCAATATTTGTTATAACATCCTTATCTGAGTACCACTGTAGTATCATACATCAATCTAAATCATTTTCTAGGAAAATAGACAATGCTAGAACATAACTCTTAAATCATATCAACATTATAGGATACATAACACACTCCCAATATCAAAGTATATGGGATCTGATTAAAATCACAAAAAGACGTTTCGAATTAAAATTTTGATATGTGGTTGAATTTAAATTTTCATTTAAGGTTGGGTCATTTGGGTGGATTTCAACTTATCAAATAAAATGGTATTTTCAAAAACACTAAAAAACGTATTTGTGTAAAAAATATATATAATTGGAATATAATATATTAATTTCATGACATAATAGTTTATATATAATTCAAATATATATCATATTTTAACATCAATATAAAATAATGTAACTATATCAAATTAATTAATAAAAAAAATGCATCACATATTTAATTATTTTGATCTACTATATTCATAAATATTTTTAAATTTATAAAATAAATATATTATACCTTAATTATATCGACTGTGAATTATAATAAAAAATTTATAATATTAACATATATATTATTATAAACTAATTATATGTATTTAACTATGATAAAATAATTTTAATATAATGTATAATTATAATTAGTTACACATTGTATGATTATATTTAAATCGTTTAAAATGATTATTTATATAATATTATATTTACTAGTACTATAATTAATAACACAATACATTAAATATCTATATTTTTAATAAATATAATAGTTGATTTATTAAATATAATTCATTTCAAATAAGTTATATTTGCACAACAAAAAAATATTAACACTCATTTATTAATCATAAGTTATAAAAAATGTATTATTTTTATATTTTAATAATATATTTTACTTATTAAATAATAACAAATTTTAATCTCTTATATTTATAATGAAAAATAAAGAAGCCAAGTGATGTTTTGGGTTCCACACATTGATATGATTTTACTTTGAGAATTTATTTTTTTATGAATAGAAAATAATTATATTTATAATCTAATTAAAAAAAGACCTATGCTTATTAATAAGGTAATAACACATTTAACCAAAAAATGAATACGAATTTATGTAAAATAATGGGTTGGAAAAATAATTTTTAATATAATGACTATATTTAAATTAGTCAATGCTAGTATGTGGACTCGTTATGTGTATATACACACACATACAAGACATGGTCTACCAAAATCCATACTTTCACTGAATTTATGTGTCTACAATGAACCATTGTTTTGGTAGATGAATAAAAGACACATTGGTCGAGTCTGTAGAAGATGTAAGGGTCCCTTAAAAAATTTTTGTATGAGGTTTTCCAAAACCACTTATTTGCTATATAATGTCGTGTCACCACTCCACAGACATAGGCCCAAGCATTCCCTATTCCATGTATCCTTTTGGGTTACCCAAGCCTCACTCAGAGGACCTACCATGTCACCACATCGACAACGCCTAACAGTCCAGAAGGGTGGAAGATGGATATTAATGTCACCACCCATTCTGAAAAAATCGTCCATACTACCCCATCACCAATTCCTACAAGTCCAGACATGGGGAATATAGATATTTCTATCACTACACTTTCCCAAACAACCTACCACAATATGACAATGACATTTCCAGTCACCTTCACCACCATTTCTACCTACGACAGTGCGCCATCAACAATGCCTACCAGGACAGTCACTTCCATGAACTGTCATTGAGCCCCATCCATAATTCCTACCAGGATAGATAGGGGAATATGGATATGGTCATCATTTTCATTTCTCATACAACCATCCACCATTCCCCATCGATGAAACATAACATCATCATTTCCCTTTCTCATATGATATGTCACAGCTACCCACCGACAATTCCAACCACCATCCCGGCCCATCATCATCACACATTCTCAGACGGTCTCCCATGGTGCCCCATCGACAACACCTACCTCTCTCAATGAACATTTTCAGATAGTCTAAGATATCAACCCATTGACAATTCCAACCATGCCAGATGGGTGAGAATGGGTGTGACGGTCTCCGCCCCCAGGTGTGTATTTTCCTACACCAGAAGCAAACCCATTGGGATAAAGGTCCTTGGAAACGAATCTCTTGCCACCTACCATTCATTTACTACTATAGAGGATGAATCACACTAATTTTAAGAGTATAAAATGTTGATTCCATAATTGAAATGACTTCTAAATGGATTAATAGCATTTTTGTAATGTAATATGGTATATATAACTATGATGTTATAATTCATCATATAACGAATTTAATATTAATGGTTACTTGTCCATTAATATTATAAGTCATTTAAATTTAAAATTTCACCCAATTTATATTCCCTAAATTTTGTATTCATGTTCCATTAAATCATATCATGCAATATTTAACAATGATACTAAAAAAAATTACTAATAAAAGGGATCCATTTTTCAATGCATTTTTCGAACACTGATAAATGTCGTGGCACTATGAGCATATTTTTATTGTTACTAAATGCCACATTAAATAAGTTTGTATATATACACATATGATTATATTTTTTTAAAAAATATTAATATTTCCAAAAGTATATATCGTTAAATCTAATATATTTAAATGGTTTATATAAAATTTAATAAAAAGTTGATCTTCTTTTATAAAATTTATATTTAAAACATATTATAATGTATATTAGTCAATAAAAATTTATAATAGAATATTTATACTCTTTAATTTATTTTTTATATAATGAATATAAATTTAATTTATGAATATTTTATTTAAACAATTATACGATATTTAAATACATATATTGATTTATGTACGTTATTCCTAGATGATTTTTTATTTTTATCTTCATATTAGATAATTAAAAACTATATGAATATAAATTTTTATTTGTGTGTCTATATTTGTGTGTTTATATATTTTTCATTTGTTTAGGCATCTATAATGTTGTGTTGTATGTGTGCATGTTTGTTTTCATTTATTTTTTGTATACGTGAGTATGTACATGTGAATAGGAGTTTATGTAATTATAGGTTTATGATATACATATGTATACGAGCATGTGCATGTATATGTTTGTATGCATAAGCGTATGTGTATGTATTTAGAAATTTGATTGAAAGTATATGTACATTTACATACATATGTACTTGATTATGTCCATGTGAATGTGTTTTTATTTGTGCATGAAATTGTGTTAGAATGTGTTTGTGTATATTTATGACTAAGTATAAGAATATATGTGCGTGTTTATATATTTTTTCATGTATGTATATGTGTAGGTATTTTTTATCTTTATGTACATGTGTATGTGCACGCGTATGAGTATATGTGTATGTTAATGTAGAATGTGTGTGTGTAGTCATTTGTATCGATGTGTATGTATGTGCATGCACATGTATGTAATTGTATGGATGTGTATGTATATTCGAATGCATGTGTATGTGTATGCATATACATTTTTATGTGTATGTACATGTGTATGTGTATGAGTTTGTGTATCTGTATTTTTTTATTGTGTATGTTTATGTATATTTGTGTTTGTTTAGATTTGTAAGTATGTGCATGCATGAGTATGTAACCGTATGTATGTGTGTGTGTGTGCATATAAGTATTTGTATGTTTATATACATATGCATACATGTATGTGTATGTGTATGTGCTTGTATATATGGGTATATTTATATTTTTTAGGTATGAGTACATGTATGAATATGTGTATGTATGTGTGTACTTGCATGTATGTTTATTGATATAATATTAAATAATGCTTTTTTACTATGTCATCATTTTCAGTATTTTCAATACATTTTTCATTTTTATAATATCATCATTTCATATTTTTGTAATATATTCAATTTTTACATTTATTTATACATTTTTAAATATTTATATATTTTAATAAATATCAAAATTTTCACAATTATTTAAAATTATAGATGTTAATAACCTAATATATTTTCTATATATAATCAATACTATGCATACGTCAGTCATTAGTGGTAATAATAGTGTTTATTTATGTAATTTTATCCAATTTTATAAGTTTGAAAATCATGTAATTAATGTTATCAATTAATTTTTTATGTTTTTTAACTTATTTAATTAAATTTAATCATTTTATATTATATCCATTTAATTTTATTTCATTTTAAATAATTAATAATTTAAAATATTTTTTGGAATTTTATACTTTTATAAAAAGCTATAATTATAAAAAAAAATGCTTTAAAATTTTCAATATGTCTATAATTTATATGATTAAATTTTATTTATTTTTATTTGTTATGTTATAATATTTTAATATGTTATATGTCCATATAATTGATTCCTATAAGACCATCTCCAACCCATAACATTTTCCCTATAATTGAACCACAACATACGCCATCCCTAAAACCATTCAGGTTTTTATGTGATCAAACACAAATGATGGGAATTTGCTTCGCGATGACTGGTAATGATATATGGGGTCTTTGAAGGTCATGCATTATAGTATCAACAGTGTGGGCCATAGATAGATGGTGATTGTGGGATGGTGATGTCAGGGTAGGGATCACAATGGTCATCGAGTGGCAGGTTTCAAGGATGGTGGATATCTATTGGGAAGGTAGGATTTTAGACGCAGGAGTGGGACAACTCTTCATCACTAACGTTTTGGGCATAACATGATGATATAACCAAGATCGAGGATGGCGATGCTGCTTCACTAATGACAGCATCATGATATGACAATGTGGCATTGCAAGTGTCAACCGATAGCTTTGGATGCTTGGTGGATGTGTTTGTCATCCCTAGAGAGATTATTTTGTGGTTGGATTTGTAGAGCGTTGATTGTGATGGGTGAACGCCTGATTGACAGTGAGGGTAGTGGTCTGATAATCACTGATAACATTCTTCCATGATGTTTGGAAAGATAATGGAAGCACAAGGCATGGGAAGGCCTGTCGATCATGGGGTTGTTGCAGAGGCCCAATCGACTTTGATATATCCTATAGCAATGTAGGATAATGTTGGGTCATATGGGCCATGATGGTTTGGGAAAAATTTTTAAGGGTCTTAGGGACAATATCAATAAAAAATTTGGTCAATGGTGCTATTGAATATAGGTCAGTTATCCTTGGGGGGTTATTCCAATTGGGTGGATATGACATTCTAATTGGCTAGTGGGTGATATTTGTGTGTGTTTTGGTGTATTCATATCCTCGAGTACCTGATATATATATATATAAATTTGTATAATCTATTTATTCATTTTTATTCATTTTTATATATATTATCTTATTCTTTTTTCAAGAATGAATAGTCATATTTCTATCTGGGTTGAGGAAGATACATTGCATAGACCATCGGCCCATGGAAAAGTGTCATAGGAACTCGGCCTGCAAGCTCAGTGTATCAGCATGCTTGCATCCTCCTCACATCATCACTAGGCATGCATAATGCCCACTCCATTGTCTACCTAAGTCACTACATGCGATATAAATCCACCAAGGGGCATGCTAGGATTCGAAACCTTGTTTTTATCTGTATGAAATTGATGTAATCAATCTTAATGATTCAATTTTTAATAGTTTTGAACATATTCAGTTTTATTTATTCATTTAATATGATATTATACAATATTAATTTTTAATTTTTTATATTTAACAATTTTTAATATTATTTTAATTTATTCATTTTTTAATATTCATTTATACATAATTATTATTTATGTTTTCATATTATAAAATGTTTTTTATTTATCTGAGTATTATCTTTTCAATTTCATTTATTAAGGTGTAATTACATAAAAAATTTTGATATTTAGTTAATAAATTTATTTAAATTGATTAGTTATGATTCTCTACATTATTGTATGTGTTTACAATTAATTCATTTAATCGTTCAAATTTTAAAAAATTATTTACTAGGTTTTATTATTCTTAACCTCTTTTTAATTTATAAGATTAATTCTAATTCAAATGTATTTATTACCTTGTAATATTAATTAATTTTTTTAAAACTCTATATTAAATTTATTTAATTTCATTTTCTTATTTTAATAAAATTTTTACTTGTTAAATATTCATGTAATTATTCTTTAAATTTTTTTACATACTTATTATGTCTTAATATTTTCAAAAAAATTTCTACGTAATATCAATATACATTCTTTTTTACTTTTTTAACATAATTTATCTAAATAATAAAACATATCTATTTTTTAATATTTTTTCATCTATTCATTTTTAATTATGGATATTCAATTATTTTTTTAAAATAATTACTTCAATATTTCATATTCATTAATGAGGTTAATTATTTTTATTTTTTTTATGAATTTTATAAATTTAAATGTATAATAATTTAATATTTTTCATTTTATTTTAAATATTTTTTATTTGATATAAATGAAATGTTCATATATTACCTATACATATAAATATATATATATGTTGTATAACATTAGTGATGATAAATATAGGTTTTAGATGCTATAATTTTATATTTGATAAAGATATGTTTTATTATTGAACTATTTTACATTGATAATACCAATCATTTTTAGCATTTATTAATTTCAACCTGATAAAACTCATATTTTTCAGAATAATTTGGAAATAGTTGATAAAAAAACTGTTTTAAAATAAATTCAACACTAAGGGGACACGCTTCTTTTCCTCATTCAGGCTCTCTCACAGATGTCGACCACTTTCACCACTCCCTATAAAACTTCTGGGATGAATCAAACCTCTAAAAACCTATGGTATCAGAGTTAATATCATGCAGCTTCTTATAATTGTTTTTCTGTAATGCCTCACAATCCAAATTTTTATTATTGATTAGTTAAGGATAATGAAATTCCATACTACATTATTCATACATGGTTTGTAATGGTAATTTCTTATGTAACCCTTTGGTAAAATGATTTACTCTTCCATGATTATTGTTGAATTTTCTAATATTAGAGAGTTGGTGAATCAATTGTGTGGTATAATATGGAAAAATAAATAAAAACCTATTATTTCATACTATATCAATAATTCAATATAAAATAAATTCACATACTATTATGTATTTATATTTCATTAAAAAAATTTGAAACAAAAAAGTCTAAATTTTGATTCTGTAGTGAAATATTTAAATCAAATGAATCTTAAAAAACATTATTGAGTCTCCATCACAATCAATATCAATAGAACAATCTCTCAATGTTACACACATACTAGGGGGATTGGATATGGTACATACTTTATCCATTAATTTATGTCTTGATGGCTGGTGATTTTTCAAATATAATTTCCTTGGAAGAAAAGACAACATAGTTCATGCATCGGTGGTTTATCAAAGAAGTCCACCTATTTCCCATATCCAGTTCTATTATGGAAGATTTATTTTTGAAAGGTACACACCTTAATTATTCATATCTAATTTCCATGTTCTACATATATATGAGAAATAATAAATACAATAACAAAATTATTCCAAATTGTAAATTTCTATAAACTCAGGTGACACTGCTTTCAAAAAGAATTATCTTTGCTGAACCTTGACTATTTAGGTGGATTATAAAAATGATAAATGTATTTGGACCCCTATTATTTTTTCTTAATTCTAAAATATATGTTATCTCGACATCATGGGCTTGTTAGAATAATAATACATAGATGAAATTTTATGATAATCCTTAATATTGTGAAGGATGATCTTATATATGATTTATCTAAATCAATTACAATTATTAATCTGTATTTATCTAAGCTACCCAAGATTGGTTTTGATCAAATTAACACTCACATTTCCATGTTCAAATGATATTGAAAGATGGAAAAAAATTCATTAATTGGCTCTTGATAATCTATGTATCCCTAAACCTTATGGTGGGATGTGATATCAATAGATGCCAATGATCAACATTGATCACTTATAAAAGAAAAGATGGCGCCTAATTCATAACCATGATTCTTTATACACTCAAATAACTAAATCCAAATATAACCCCATATAGGAATTTTTGATGTAGCCCTTAGCCCATGCCCTAGATTTTTTAGTGATGCCTTTGGGGATTTTGTGTTCTTCTTTGGAAGGGACTCTTTTGGAGGATCAGAGAGAGATAAAAATTCAAGATATCGAGGGACCATTTGGTTTTTTATAAATGTGGGTTGATTTCCACATCCCTGGTGGTTTTGGATTTGGTGGATTCTGATGTTTCTCGCATTTTAATTGTGGTAGTAATGGATGGTTTTGTAATATACAGGATGTATGGTTCAATGAAATGAATTGGAGGCTATGTGGTGAAATATAGGTATACTCTATTTAAAGGAGTTCATAATAGTAGGACATATTAAAGGGGATAATTTTATACCCTATCTCATAAGGGAAACATTTACTCATATACATGTAATGTTGTACCATCAAGGGGCCCAGATCTTTTGACATGCATATAACCAAAATTTCGATGGGATTATGGGGATGTTGAATTATTTTTCCTATCCATTCTCAACGTGGAATTATTCAATCATCCCAGATACAATATACTTCATCTGTATTGTATCATGTATTATATGGGAGTGAATATATGATATTCTTTTTAACTGGATTTTAAATCCTATCTCCTATTGGATCAGGAAGGTTTTATCATTTAAGTAGAATTGTAAGCGTAATTAGATTCTTCTTCATAACCCCTTACCATATTCTCGCTTTTGTAAGAGGATACCACACTGTACAATGTGTTTAAAATTAATCTTTATGCAGAAATAATCATAAGAGTTATTGTTTTATATGATATTGTGGTACATGATCATCTCGGTTGCATTATCACAACTTGAATTTTTTTCATCCATTCTTTTTGTGATCCTCCAATGGATGAAGCCCATAAATTAATCCTTTTATTTTAGTTATCCATTGAGGGAGGATGGGAAAATGAAAACATGGAATTAGAATATATTTTAATTATTAATGGTAATTTTACATCATAGTATGGTCTCCAATCCTTTAGTTTATTAGTTATGAATGTTCAATCCATTTTCAATACTATAAGAAAATGGACCCATACCATCGGATTTTGTAAATTTTTTGATATATATACCATAATATTAACATATAACCAGGGTTTGGAATAATCCATTGGTATGAAAAACATCATATGAACCTATACCAATATTTATGAAAACTACTGTTCATATATTCCATAGATATTCCAAAGGATTCATTCAATCTATTGGCTTTACTATAATAAAATGACATTATACTAATGGTTTCTCGAGATCCAAATTGATATGTGATGGTTATAGCAACATTATTGATAAAAAAACTAGTATATATTACATTTAATTAACCAATTCTCATGGTTTTTTCATAACCATTCGTAAGGGACCCAAAATTGAAAATACTTATATCAACGATATGGATAGCCATTCTTATAGGTCTCTACCAATGGTTCTAATGGAATCCAAATTTTTAATGAATATTTTATCAAATAAAAATTAATACTTAATAAAATAAAAATAAATATACATATACATATTTATCATATTATGTTTCTAGAAAAAAAAAATTAGTGGTTTTGTGTTTGAAATTTAATTTGGTGATGCGGCGATGAAAACCAGTAAGCAATTTTATGAATTATTTATATCGATGGTTTTCCAAGCATTTTTTATAAGAAATTTATATTATATATAAATTTTTTAATAAAATGTTGTAATAAAACAACTATATGAATGGTTTCCCAAAATAATTTTTGTTGGTCTATACAGATGAAAGATAATAAAATAGTCCCCCATACCATCGAAATAACATTTACCTACGGTTTCAGGTCGTATGCCAACAGTTCCAAACCATTGGTATTAGATTTTTAAAAAATAGATCATCCTCAAATTTTCATATTAATTATCATTTATTAAAATATATGATAATAGGGTGTCCCATTTGATTACATTTCCTTCTCTCTCTAAATATATTCTTGTTTGGTAGGAGTATATAACTCTTTTTTTAACATCTCCTATAATATTTTATCTATATTCCTTAATTAAAATGTTTTTTTTAAATAATGAAAAAAAATGAAATTATAACATACCAGTTCCACATAAAAAATAATTTCTTCTCCCTCTAAAAATAATGTGTCCAAACAATTTTGAGTTATGTTAGAATTCATATTATGGGATTATCATAAACAAATTTATTTTCCCTCAAATGATGGGGTTTTCAAATTTTCAATCATATTAGCAGCATCTTCCAAATGACCCCTTTGATGATTCCTCCAACATTTATACCATCCTCATCTCCAATTAGTATGAAAGTATTTATTTTTAATTATTTCATTATCTTGGTCCCACTAAATTCATTCTCATTACTAGTTGATTTTTTATGTCATCACTATGACCTTTATTAGTTAACATTATTTATTAATTTCATTGAAGCATACCAAAAAACATTATTTATTATTCCTAATATATTTCAAGAGTCTCATTAAATGTATCATTCTCAAGGATAGGTTATTGGGGCTATTAATATTTTTATAATCTATTAATTGATCAACTTCTGCACCCATGAATCCTTTCATTGAAACACCACCAAGTCTACCATGAAGCAAGTGATAAAATCTATGAACATCAAATCCACCATATTTCATTACTCATTACAATACATCTTATATAAACAGTCCATGATCTATTTTATTTTCAATAGATGAAAATTTAATTTGAATATTTGTTACATTATAGAGATCACACATTATTAGTAATTATTGACTTCCAACACTGTAAAATTATCTCAATTAACATCATTTATATCTAATTATATTAGAAAAATACTTTAATGTTGCATAAATAATTCCATAAGAATAACATTTTAGGGTTATAAGTTCATACATTTTTTTAATTTTTTAATATTATTAAATATTAATATTATTGGATCCAATATGAATAATATGAATAATAAATGGATGGATTCTAATAATATGATAAAATAGTGTAATGATGGGTAACATGAAATTTGAAACAATACTGAATATAACCCTTCTCAAAAAAATAATATTTGTTTAAAATGTTATTATTAAAAAATAAGTACCCTTGAGGTGTTGGAAGAACACATGGTCTACTACAAAATACATAAATTTTATAAATTTTATAATTAATATATGTTAAAATTGAATATAGATAGTGATAAGGATAAAATTGTGTTTTATGGATAATTTTCTATAATTAGAAGTGTGAAAATGATAATAACCATATTGTAGATTTGATTATAGGAGTGATGATGGATAATATCGTATTGAGGAAAAGAAAATTACAATTGAAGATTAAATTCACAATCAACCAAATTAATTTTAAGAAGATAAAGAGTTGTGTAAAGACACTAATGTATACTAGTTGTACTAAATATACATCATTGCAAACCATAATGAATCTATATATTGTTAATGATAAAAATGTATAAATTGACACCAGTTTAGCTGAACTGCTTTATCTATTGAATGATATGATCTTAGAATATAATAAGCTTACACAAAAAACATATTTCCCTACATGAATTCTTCATTAAATGGGTTTGATCTATGATATATACATTCATGTCTAAATGATTGTATACTATTTTGAATATACAATGAGTCAAATACAATATTCTAAATGTATGGTTCATCTCAATAAAATATTGATTAATAAATTCCATTGATTCTTTTATGGTACATTCTAATAAATTCATGGTTTAGGAAGCTATTCAATTTTAAGGATAGTACACGAAATCAATGTGGGATGTAGAAAAAATAAAAAAAAATTCTGGAAAAGAATTCACACAGTAGACTATCTTATATGAAATAAAATTGATCAACAGTTTTCTAAAATTTGATATGAGTTGAGAAACCATCATCTTTTGTTATATTCTGATGGAGTGAATCCTTTTTGTTTTCAAATAATAACTATCAATATATGGATAATTATATTCATAAATTATAAGTTTCTGCATTGGTTAATCATAAACCGAAAATACAATAGGTTGTATATTCCTATAAATGGTAAAAAATGGATATTTATATTGATATTATTTTGGAACCGTTGATTTAAAATTTGAAATTAATATCAGAATTTGTTGTTATGTTGTTTGAATCATATAGAAACAAATATCTAATTTTGAATGATATGTTTTATGGGATGATTTAAGATTTTCCTACTTATGGTAAATTTTTTGATTTAATATTATAGGAACTCATGGTTGTCCTATTTGTGATCAAGGTACACACTCGGTTAGGTTAAAAAATCCATCAAAGACTATGTTTCTAGGACATCAATGATGTCTACCCCAAAGAGATAATTACTGGTTTTAGATTTCATTATTCAATTATAGTTTATAAAAAGGTATAACACCATTTCCACATATAGGTGAAATTTCATTCGGGAATGTCACATATATTGAAATTTGTTTTTAGAATGTAAAAACACTAATAAAAAATATTTGTGGTATTATATTTTAGTGTATATGGATGATATTTTAGTCGTTCAAAAAACTAGTATCCCCAAAGACATATTTATTATGATAATTACAATTTAATTTAAAATACTCATAAAAAAATTTACATAAATTTTTCATTACTAAAAAGACAATAAATTTAATATTTATTTAAAATAGGAAATATATTTCGTAATACATTAAAAAACAACATACATTGTGTTTGTACGTATGCATACATCATGAATATGTGACATTCTAAAACTTCATCAGGAAATTTTATCATCATTTAAAATAATTTTTTTATTTAATATCAATATCATTTTTACATCATACATATGTAGTTATTTTTCATAAATATTATAAGGAAAAAACTACATCAATATTTTTTTATTTTTCCATTTTGGGCTATATTAAGTAAAATAAATCTTTATAGAAAAAAATTTCACAAATTACTAAAATAATAATGATATTGTCATAAAATATTTGTGACATCTTGACCCGGATGCTACTGAGCGGTTCCATGTATTGGTTGGTTATATTCCCTCTAGCGTGCCTCCTAGTAAACCAAAGGGTGCCGACAAGTAGTGAGGTTCTGGTAAGTCAGTCTTGGGGAGACTATAACATCTTTTATCTGAAAACAACACTATTGGGGGAAAACAAAAATAACCAAGTGTGGAAATTTATGAATAACCATAACAATCCCATGACATATGATAGTATGAACCACAAAAAAATACATAGATTAATGTTAAATCATGCTATGACAATTCAATTGTGATGTTATTATAATGAAACCAAATGTAAATACATAACTACTCCAAAAAGGGCAACTAACCACATCTAGTTCCCCCTCCCATGTATTTTTCCCAAATAAAAACCTATCCCAGAAATTTTTCATTATCATGTCCCATGAGAAAAAAGTCTACTCATTTGTCCACCATTCATTCCGGATAGGGTGTGAGTATAATTCAGTAGAACACCACCAATATTTTCTAATATGAATCGAGTCAAAATATAATTCAGGCAGTTTTATGAAGCAATAATTACAATGCATAATTTAAATTGACATCATGTTTTGATTTAATCTTTAATCATCAAATTAGTACATGTTTCAAATCATGTTTCCCAATTCAATCACCATTCAATATTATAATTTATTCGGTGTAGGGCATCATGAATAACACCCTAAAATATAATTTAAATATTCACTAATTATTATCATTCTCTTGGTATAGGTCTTCATGTCTAGAAACCCAAATCTCATTTAGTATAGGTTATCATCCCTATCATGTTATATCTCACCTGATGTAGCTTGACATGACATGCATCCAATAATTGCATTCTTGGATAAATATTGGGGAGGAATGCCATGTCCTTGTCCAAACATCTAATTGGTCTAGGAGGCTATGTCTAGAACCACTAATATCTCATCCATTTAATAAATATTGAATTCATAAGAAATTTCCACATTATTCAACTAAAAATCAAGTGATTAATTAGGAATTTCAAGGGAAATTATTTAATTAATCAATTAACTAAGCACAAATCCCCTTAATTAATTCATCAATAAATTTATAATTCAATAACATTCTCATTCCATAATAAATTTTTCACAATTAAATATTCATATCAAACCCCTAAATTTAAAAAATAATTTACACAAATAATTATTTTATATCAAAAAATTTCACATAATTAACTTTCTCAATTAACTATATTTGGTCAACATCCTGGAACATAATTAATTCTCACAATTTGATATATCACATAGGCAAACAAAATTCCATAGTAAATATCTATAATTAATTAACATCTAAAAATAAATAAAATATATTAATTACCAAATCTCGACTCATAAAAAATCTCCAAAATATTTTTTTGGAAATCCACCTTCATTTGTTCCATGATTACATTATCAATTAACCATCGAGGCAACTCAATTCAATTACACTTTCCTAATAACTAAAATTTAGGAAATCATATAACATTTCAATCTAGAAGTAATAAATTCATTCTAAAATATCATCAATCATGATTATGGGAGTTCAATTTAGAAAACCTAACTCATTTTATTGACAGAAGTTATCCCATGATAAATCTCCAAAATCTGAGTGGCACAAAGTCATAGATCAAGTTCCATATCAAAATCTCTAAATCCAAAATTTTTATCAAGGAATCATGTTTATTAATAACATGATCTATATGCAAAATCCTATCTCTAGATATCAACTTATATGTTTAGATCCAAGGAAATGGGGAATATCTTCCACAAAAATTTCTAGAAAATATTATAGAAAGAACATGAGAAGCATCGTGATGAAATCCACTTACCGAGAGGAGAGAAGATCTTCAATCCAAGAATTTTATCTCTAATAACTGTGTTCATATCACCTTGGAATTAAATTGGATTGATTTGGTATCAAATTAAATTTTCAATCATGAGTGTGGTCAAATTTGAGAGGTTTTAAGGATAAGGTGGTTTTGAAACCAATTTTTTGGAATAAACTCGGTCGGGCATAGAATATCACTTCGGAGGTAACATGGATAGGCAAAACATTGCAACAACTGGTTGATATTCCACTTCCCACACGACAAAATGGAACATGGATAGGCAATCCATTCCCCAACAGTGACGACATACACTGTCCGTACGGTTTTTCCAAATCATATGCAAACTGTTCACAACCCGTTTCAACCCTAGTTTCCTAAAATAATCACCCAAACACACCCTAGGTAATACCCCAACAAAAATTTACTTATATAAAAACAAAATGTACCAAAAAATACTCAAGATTTTTCTCCAAAAAGGCCAAAATATTTCAATCTCCCCACCTTACAACAACTCATCCTCGATCTGCACTCCCAAACTTATCTGTGATTCCATGACAAAATAATTAAGCCATTAAGCCCTCATGTCTACTTTCCCTTCCCAATATTCCTCTTGAACAAAACCATGTTTCTATAACATGTTAATTAATCGCTTGGTATGTCCCCAGAATGCTTTTTCAGTATGACCCATGACACATATCAAATACTACTCCAAGGATGCATTTAACGCGAGGTTAAACTCATCCAAATCAATCACATGATAAGGGTTTGGAAGATACAGACATAGTTGTGATGAATGGAAAACGTTATGAAGAGTTCAGAATATCTTTAGCTGTGTTAATTGGTACACCACCTTCATGATTCTCTCTAGTACATCAAACAGTCCTACAATCCTAGGTTCCAAGAGGCCCTTCCTCCGTATCAAGTGGTGACCCAGTCATGGAGACAAATGAATTAATACAAAATCAACCATTTTAAAATCTAGGGGTCACATCCATCTACCGTCATATGAATTCTGTCTACTCTGAGCTATATCAATACGTTTCTGAATCAACTACACCTTCTTCGATGTCTCCAGAATGAGACTCGATCCCAACAGGTCTGAAACACCTACCTCTAACAATTATAGAGGTGATATAAAAGGTCTACTGTAATGTTCCTTGTATGGTTCCATGTGTATAGTTGCCTGATAACTATTTTTATATGTAAACTCCATGAAATCCTTGTACATCTCCCATGAACCACTAAATCCATGTACACATGATCGTAGCATATCCTCTATCACCTTTATGGGGTGCTCCAACTACCATCGTTCTGTGGGTGGGAGATCATATGTAACTAAACCTCTATTCAAAGATCCTTTTTAAGACATTTCTCAATCATCATATAAATCATGAATTGTGATCTCAAACTATAGACCATGGACCCCATGAAAACGAACTATCTCTCAAACATATAGATCTCCAAACAAATCTCCTTTAATGGTTTCCTAGATAGTCAAGAAGTTTGCAACATTTTTTAGTCAATCCAAAATGAAACAAATTGAATCATTCTTCCTATGAGTCTTTGGATGTCAAACCACAAAATCTATAGTCACATCCTCCCATTTCCATTCCAGATTAGTTAATGGCTATAATAGGCCTCAAGGTCATTGATGCTCTACCATCACCTGTTTATAGGGGAATCAACTTCTTACAAACCGTGTTATCCACTTTTTCAAACCTAGCAACCAAAACTATCATTGTAGGACACAATAATTTTCTTTCCACCACCCACATTGATGCATGAAATTCTAGAATGTGTTCCTCTCACATATTTTTTTGTACAATAATCTAATTTTTCACATATATGATCTCATCGTCATCTATCATCCTCTCTGAAGATGTCTCCCCACCATTAAGGCTTTCAAATAAAGCTAATAACTACGGATCCACATACATCCTATCCCATATTTGTCTTATGAGTGTAGAATCGACATCAGTAGAAACTAGAGGCAGCCCTTCTGGACTCTCCCAAACAAACACAAGCATTTCATCCGACAATATCATCTAATTCCACTCTATAGTAGACTCATGTTACAAGTGAGTTTGGGTTTTCCTACATAATGAATCAACCATACTATTCATATTCCTGGGTCTATATAGCAGTTCAAAATCATGGGACTAAAGATACTCTACCCATCTACGCTGTTGAAGATTCAGGTCATGTTGTGATAAGATATACGTTACGATTTTGTGATTTCTAAAAACTATAAAAATTTGAACCAAAATATTTTGTCTCAAACACGTATGAACATAAAATACCTTTTCCAACTCGAGGTATTGTGTGGGATAATTCAATTCATGTTTCCTCAACTATCAAGACCCATAAGCAATCGATATAGTTCCTTGAATTAACATATCTCTAAGTCTGATCCCAGAAGCATTTCAGTACACTATGTAATACTCACCTGAATCATGTAAGATGAAATTTTTTTCCGACTTCAAGAAATTATTCAACTCCTAGAGATAATTCTCACATTGTTCTATCCGAATAATCATTATCCCTTCCTTTTTCAAACAAGTAAGTAGTGTTTCCAACTTAGAAATGTTCTGGATGAACCTCATGAAATATCTAACTAACCCAAAAAAACATTGGATATCAAAAACATACATGTTTGATCCCAAGATACCACTAACAGATTTTTATTTCTAGTTCCATTATCACACCTTCTTCATAGATGATGTTCATATAAAATTTTATTATTTCAATCCAAAACTGACATTTAGATGGATTGGAATATAGCTGATGCTATCTCAGTGTACTCATGATGATATCATGATGTTGGGCATGATGGTCATGAGTCATAGAGTAAACCAAGATGTCGTCCAAAAACACCACCAAAAAACTAATCTAAATATAGGTAAAAGAAGTTATTCATCAAGGCCATAGACAGTACCAAAGAATTTTTCAACCCAAATGGCATTACGAATAACTCATAAATTCCATACATGCTCAAGAATGTAGTTTTCTGTATATCAAATGTTTGAACTCTCTTTTGATGACACCCTGATCTCATATCTATCTTTGACAACATAGAATCCCCATTTAACTTTTCAAAAGGATCATCAATATGCTTAAGAGGATATCTATTCTTCACATTCATTTTATTCAACTTCCGATAATCGACAGACAAGCATAAACACCCATTATCCTTCATTGGAAACAAAATAGGTGATCCCCAATGTGCAGTACTTGGACGGATAAACCCATTATCCTACAAATCCTCCAATTGCATTTTGATATCTTCAATATCAATTTGTGTTATTCTGTAAGGTTTAATAGATAGTTAATCAGTCCTCGAAATGATCCCAATAGTGAATTCAACATATCTATTAGGTGGAAATCCTAAAATACATCAGGAATGACATCCTGAAATTGTTCTACTAGTAGTGGAAGGACGTCATTCTTACCAGTCCCATCATCCAACAAAAAACTAGATACTACGATAGTGATCATTCCTAGATACTGACTAATTTTATCAGCTTTACCTTCATAAATATCCCATTGTCAATGGAGGACATATGGTTTACCCCCATGAAATACCAATGTCACTCTTCAGGGATAACAATCTATGTGGGATTAGTATGGGACTACCCAGTCCATAAACATAATTATGTAGAATCTCATTATATTAAGGAAATATATATCCCAATGGAATTGGTACTCTCTGATCGCTAGAAAATATCCACTGCATAAAAAGATATCCCTAGATTGTGTCCCTAATTGTGTGTCAATATTCATCACCACTCTTATAGACTCCTCCTCTAGGTTCAAACCATTCACAATGTTTGAACATATAAAGGAATGATAGGAACCTGTATCAAAAAAGGAAGTAGATAATGTTGAAGTAAATGTAATAGTACCTCTCAATATTGATAGACCATCCTCGCTCTCCATATGTGTAGGTTGCACTGCATGTAACTGTCCTTCCCCTATTTTGTGTGTAGTCATCAGACTCCACTGAGTATAAATACTCTATCAATATTGGTGATCATACCTTGAAAAACATGTCCACTACCTCTATAGCCTCTTCGAGTAGAACTCCAACTGCCAGAACTATATGGTGTAGAAGTCCCTCTACCCACACTCTGACTCTGAGAAGTTTCTCCCTCAGCACCAGCCTACCGCTGTTTCCTATAGAACGTCTGTAGATTAACAATTTTTTCACAAAAACCTTCACTCCACTGGAGGTTGAGGAAAATTGGTATGATAGAGTCCAAAACTACTACACTAATGGAAAATCACATGAGAATGATCCCATGCAACTATTCCTCCTATATTTCCCCATTTCATTCCACTGTCTTGACTAAAATTCTCATTACGGTGCTCCCAAATCTCTAAAGGACCATTCCCTGATCTTACAACTACATGTCTTGTACTGGAAGATTCATTGATGTTCCCCCGTGGAATTATATCCTAATTAACTATTAATGATAATTTATTTAGCCTAATGATATTCACTTGGGATATAATTTCGCACTTAGGTATGTCATTAAATTTATTTTCTGAATAATCCACATCTGCCCCAATACTTGAGAAAATATTTCAATATATGTGACATGTTAAATGTATTCAATTATGGGCATGCTTACTTGGGTCAGATACATCATCTCTGAATCCTTCCCTTGCCTCGATGTGTCTTGATAGAAGTTCTCTATGAATTTCACAAAAAATAAATTATATAACATATCATCATTATGTCTAGATCATACTTGAATGTCAAACGAGTGCTTTACTAAACCACACAGAATATAAAAATCCAACTTGACCCACCTTTCAGCCATTTTATACAAATTTTCATGCATCATCTCTATGGATTCAATATTTATTTTAGCTCCCTCAGGTCCACCCTCTCTTGTAAAATAAGGAAATTGAAGTAGTTTAATCTCCCATGTCAACTCAAAAATTTGTTTCAAAACATGAAAATGGGTCTCTCTCTATGAATTTCATTAAATGTGAAATTTTTTTCAGAACTGTTAACCTTCCACCTTAGCTTTCACCAACAGTGGCTCAAGCACCCAGTCTGGATGTTCATTCTGGTCCATATCCATTGGTCTCAACCTCAACAATGGTAATGGAGGCATATCTCTATGAAGCCAAACACATGTCTTAGGTCTCAGAACTCATCCTTAAAACGTTTACATAAGAGTATAGACTCCAAAAAAAGATTCCACATGTCTTTTTCCCACTTTTTCACGCCACATGGTCAACCCCGAGGGCTTTTCACTACCCTAAACAATACTACTCCGAGGTCTTGTTTAATAAGGGTAAATTATTCTCACTAATTAATTCAGCCACTAATTAATCAAACAATCTAAAATTAATTAATCCAGCAAATAATTAATTTTTCGTACTCAATTCAATAATCTAGGTTACCACTATACACCCATTTATTCTCACCTTGCATCATTATATCAATCTCAAAACAAGAAATAATAGTTCAAGTTAAGCAACATACCCATAACCCATTTCCCTTTGAGATCCTAGAATTATTCATGTATAAAAACTCTAGAGTTATTATAATGATTAATGAAGACTCAAGTACCTTGTCTCTTTTGTCCATGACTCAAAATTTTACAACTGTTAAAAAAAATATAACATCACACCACAAGTGCATCACCCAAGGTGAAATAATATCCAAATGTAACAAAAAACAACAATCACAACATTCCCACCCTGATTAATTAGATTTTACCCCATACAT
The DNA here is from genome assembly GCA_963277665.1 of Viscum album. Lineage (NCBI taxonomy): Eukaryota > Viridiplantae > Streptophyta > Magnoliopsida > Santalales > Viscaceae > Viscum > Viscum album. The sequence continues at coordinate 697,573,405 of OY728152.1, forward strand.
GGGGTTGCAACTGCCCTGCATGGGTTAATTTAGAAGCCTCCAATCTTCTATGTCTCATATCTACCATTACCAAAATAGTAAGCTAAATGAACATGTAAGTAAAGAAAACTCATTTGATAGAACATTAGGATGTCCTAATCTATGTTCCACTGAGTGGTTCCCTGATCTAGTTGGTCACATTCCCTCAAGTGCGCCTCCCCATATGTCAGAGGGTGCTGACTAGTCGAAAGGATCTGGTAAGTATGTCTTTTGGATACTGATCCCTCTTTTATAAGAGTAAAACACCAGCAAAATCATACAAATATAACCAGATTCTGAAAAGTAAAATAACCAGTAAAATACATATTAATATGATATTCAAAACAATTTAATTCAATACTCATCTGAAAGGCAAATCATTCTATGATAATGTATGTCTCATGTGTCTATAATGTAACTAATAGTAAAGATATGAAGTCTCCCAAATGGGCCTCGAACCATATCAAGTTCCCTCTATAATGATCCAATACCAAATAGAAACTAATCCGAGGGACAATTCCTTATCATTTACAATAACAAAAAAGGATACTCAGGTGCCAATATGGCAGTCTGAATACGGTGCGAGTATAAATGAATAAGCTTCCACCAAATGTTTCAATAACTAGTCTAGTCAAAAGACAGTTCACGTAACCTTATAAAGAATAAAATACAATGCATAATTTAAATAGTTATAATATTTTATTATTATTTATTCTTCACATTAGGACCATTTTCAATTCATGTTTCCCAATTAAAGCATCAATCAATATTATCATTCATTCGATGAAGGTCTATGTGCCTAACACCCTAAAATCTCATTTAAATCATCAATCATTATTATTATTTATTCGGTGTAGGTAATAATGCCTAGATACCCAAATATCATTAAGTGTAAGACTCTATTACTATAACATTATATCTCATTTGGTGTATCTCATCATTCTTATCACCTTGTAATCTCATCCTTGGATTACAATTGGAGATGAATTCCTTTCCCAAGTCCCAACATCTTATCAGTATAGAACTCCATGTCTAACACCAAAAATATCTCATCCATTTAATCATTATTTAATTCGCAAGAAATTTCCACATTATTTAATTACTAAAGCAATGATTAGTTATACATTTCAATGCCCGTTAATTAATTCAAAAATTAACTATGCACTTAACCCAGTAAATAATTCATCAATTATTTAATCAATAAATACTATTTCCATTAAATTATTAATTCTTAAAATTTAATTATCCACATCAAAATACAACATGTCCTAATTAATTTTGAAAATTAGTTATCATAGTTCACAACATGGAATATAATTAATTCTATAAATTAATTATCTTTGGTCAACATCCCAGCATAAAATTAATTCTCACAATAAATTATCCCACATAAGAAAACATAATTCCATAATTCACCCCCTAATAAATTATTTAATCGCAATAAATTAAAAATCACATTTAGAAAATATCAACCCTTAAAAAAATACAAAATATAAATTCAAGAGACCCACTTCATTTGTATCATGACTCCATTATCAATTATCCACTGAGGAAACTCAATTAAATTCAATATTCCTAATTAATCCAATTTAGGAAATAATTTATCTAGGTAATCAAGAAAAAATAATCTCACATTCACATATAAAAAATGATGAAAATTGGAGTTCGATTAATACAACCTACCATGGTTTACTAGAAGAAGTTAGCCCAATCGAAATCCCCAAAATCTGAGAGGCCCAATGTCGTCGATCATGTTCTGGATCTAAATACCAAAAACCAAAATTATGATAAATTACTCAATAATATGAAAAAATAGATCTAGACCCAAAATCCTATATCTATATCAAATCTAATTGGTTTATATAAAAGTTAACAAGGATGATATTTCATGAAACTATCTAGAAATGATAAGAGAATGAACTGTAGATTCATCGGGATGGAACCCACTAGCAAGGAGGAAAGATGATCATCAATTAAAGATTTTGATCTCAGTGAGATGTGATTGGATCACCTTGGAATACCTCCGAATGGATTTCGGAACATTTATATATTGTCAATCCCAATCCAAGGTCATATTATAGTGCTTTCAGGGGTCTTGGTGGTTTTAAAAACTTTTTTTTCAAATTAATTGGGCCCCATACAAAGTATTACCTAGGAGGCCACATGGTAAGGCCAAATTGTAAATCAACGATGCAATCTTCAACATCCAACAAAAATTAATTTCATATGGATTGGAAAATCATGCACCAACCATGAAGACCTCCCATATCTGCAAATTTTATTGAATCCATGTGCAAACCTCGCCTAAACAATGTCTTCCCTAGTATCTTAAAAACCTCACCCCTGGACACCCAGAGTCATACCCCAACTCAAAGGTACCTAAATAACAAAAAATGAGTACCGAGAAATACCCCTGAAATTTCTCCAGAAAAGGACATGATTATTCACTATTTACTCTCTTCATAATGTTATATCTTCTTTATTTGACATGATTAGGTTCAGTACTATTTGTTTTTTCAATTTGTAAAGTGTGTAATGTGTTTCTTCTATCTAAAAATAAATTTCTATAAAAAAGTACTATGACATACTCCATTTTGAGAAAACTCATTCAAATGCTTTTGTTACTTTTGAAAAGTGGCCTATATGACATTTGTGACATGTAGGAATCATCTACCCCTTCATCTGATGATTGGAAAGATAAGTATGACCTAAAATGAGATTTATAGTTCAAAATTAATATATTGGTTAATATAATATGTTTATTACTAAAATAAAAAAAATCGATTATCTTAATAGCTTATATCAATTATAGATATGTGATTGATGGTGTTTTTGGGAATTTCGGGATAGAAATCGAATGCATGATGAGATCAATATGATATAATGTGGGTTTTATTAGTTTAGAAATGAGATTTTAGTCAAAAAAATTATCAATCAGTAAAAACAAATCAAACTCATTCATAATTTCTTGATTATTTATGATAATTATACTTAAATCATTATTGATGTTTTATGAATTAATTGACAATCAATCAAACTCACTATTTGACCAGTTTGACTTGATGATCTACAAACACAAAAACATAGGCCATCCAGCAAGTAATTGATAAATCAAAATCCATGATCTCACCAATTCTCACAAATTTATTTTTTAATGAATTGTTAACATTAAAATATAACATATCATCTACCATAGTAAATCCATCAAACACTAAGAGAAGGTGGAACTATTTCCAATCATATGAAAGAATTTTCCTAGGGAATAATTTCCATATTTCAATTTAAAGAATTTATAATTCTGAATCACTATTAAAATGTAGTTAGATAACCAATAATTATTAATGCACATAATGATAAAAAGAAAATTATAATATGAAAAGAGGTTTCAGTAAAGTGAATATTTTTAATAATCAATGACTAGATGAATGTTTGGAGTAAATCCCACTTCAATGCTATGGAACACGTATTCATATTTATATGAATACATTTATATTATATAGTAATTATCATCGAATAATTCAACAGCACGTATTAGTTTGGTGGTGCTACATCCATTATCAATCTAATACAATGAGTGATGGATTTTAAACACAAGTATATTCCCACCCAACATAATTTTTTATTTTTTGAAATGAAATATATCATTTTTATGGAAGAGGGGGGTTACATTTTCTTAAGATGTTCTCAAATATGCAGACATGCTTATCTAAATTCATATATCACTATATTTTCAAGTTAAATTTTTTTATCAAAGGATTATATTATAATAAAATACAACATCTATAAATTGAATTTGACATGATGGGGTACATTTTTAAGAAATTCTCCCCATTTTGAGGAACATACAAATGTTTGAAATGGTATCTTTTTATGGGGATTTTGTTCAAGGAAACATATCCAATTTGACTTCTTCACACATGATTGAATAATTTATTAAATCTAGATATTTATTTTCATATAAATCTTTCCTAGATGAACAATTTCATTTATCTTCATAATAAATGAAATTAATATTAAAATTTCAACATCTAGGATTCGGATAATCAGAATATTTAAATCCCCAACACCATTTTTAATGAAGTATATCATATCTACCACAATGAGTTCCTTACAAAAATATAATTAGGTAATATATAATACTATATATGTTCCATGTATGTCCACTACTCCCACGGATAATATAAAAAATCATCACATTTTACATCATTTCAATGAATAAGATCGACAATCCATTTAATATTTTTATTTTTCAAAAACATCCTTGATAGGAATTTTTTTCCTGAACCTCTATTCAGTTGATATGTTAGAAATAACTTCGTGTATGAATGATAAAAAAATTGATTGTAAATTTAAGAGACTATTTTTTATCATTGTTAATTAGGTTACAAGTAATTTCATCAGCATTCATGAAGAAATATAATAATAATCTCTCACAATTTATGTGATCCAGTTCAACATCACCTTATTTTTTAATTAATAAGAAATTTATTCATGTGTTTCCCGGGGTAATTAAAAATATTTTTATACATACATGAATTATTTTTTCCATTCAATCATCCATGAAATATATGATGGGTATTAAACTGAAAAAAAAAGATATCACCCTCAGACAACATATCTATATTTGAGTTGTATATTAAAATTATCAAATTTATATTCAAAAATATTATCATGGATATTTTTTATAATGATATTCTTAAATTTGTTAACACCAATTCACTGTTCGAATGATTAGAATATGCAGATAAACATTTTGAGAAATACAAAAACTATGATTTTAACATTTAATTAACTTAAAATTCCACTGACTAAATGGAAATTAATATTCATTATAATAAAAAACAACATAAAATTATTTTATGTAAAACTAGAATTAAATATTGTAGTGACATGTTTCAATATATTAACATATATATAGCTTTTTGAGGGGACTCAAGTAGGGTATTCCAATAATCGAGCATCAACCGATATAATTGTGTAGGATTATGTAAAATGTTTTTATCCATATTTGACTCTCAGGGAATGTAATCATTTGCTTTTAAAAAATTAATTAGTCTTATCTGTAAAAATATTTTACTCTAGATAATAATTTTTGATGATATATAAAAATATAAACAAATTGGGATGTTATATTTTTGGGATGTTTTTGTATCTCTATCCATGATTTGAATTTATTAATTATTTTTTTGTAATTTTCGCAAATTATCTGTAACACCCCGACCCTAGTTACCCAGAGTCGGTGCATTATTACATAACATTGGCATGATCACAAGAAAGATCAAATCTCGAAAGATCGATTGGTTTAGTAGCCTTGGAAACACTAGATATATTCATAAGTTTTACATTACATCATAAAATGAAAAACTAATACAACAACATAATGTTCCACAATCCACACTATTAACCCCTCATAAAATCCCTGCAGGTCATTCATAACTTACTTCTTCACATCCTGGGAAAAATAAAACATAGAAAAGGGGTGAGCTCAAATGCCCAGTAAGGATAACAATATAGTAGAACATTCAAAATAAGCAAAAACATTTAAGGCAATGCATTACTAAAACAAAAGCCTTTTTAAACTTGAACTTCAACATAGTATGGCAAAAGTAAAATGAAATAATGCCATTTACTTATTCACATGGATATTCTACTAATCGAATAATCACATGCAAAAATAAATAACCACTTTCATAATGTTGGAATGCATAATGTCAAATGTTAATTTCATTGTATAGGCCTCATACCAAGACCTAGGGGTTACTTCTAACTGGAACCCAACCCGGAGTGCCACTAATAACCGGACACCAACCCGGAGTGCCTCTAATAACCGGACACCAACCCGGAGTACCTCTAATAACCGGAGACCAAACCGGAGGGCTTACTTTTACCAGTCCCTAACCTGGAGGGCTTAATTTAACCAGTCCCCAACCTGGAGGGCTTACTTTAACCAGTCCCCAACCTGGAGGGCTTACTTTTACCGGTCCCCAACCCGGAACATACTTGTTCAGCACATTCATCTGAAGAAAAGTTTGAAATATAACATAAACATTCGGATTAAAAATAACTTCTGAAATGTCAACACTTTAAACATAAACCATGAGTGATATAAAAATAGCACATCCACAATCAAACATAACTCATTCGATACAATATGGAAGATTGTATTGTATCACATTGACCTCAATCAAGAATAATGAAGGATGTTGACATAGATGAAATCAAAATTTTTAAAGAAATATCTCCTTTTACTTTTGAAATCATTTAAAAATAAAACATTTTCTTGAAAATATTCTTATAAGCTTGTAAGGAAAGCTTTGAATATTTTATAATGGCAAAAAATAACCGCACCCGCCGTATAAGTTAAAAAAACATTCTTACCTTAATTTTGTCGAAAAGGTTAAAAAGGACCTTGTTTTGAAAACGACGGAAAGATTCCTTTATAAACCTCTTATAAAAAGTCAAATAAGGGTATAAATGACTTTAACCCATATTCTTGTAAATAATAAATATGTTTTGAAATACATTTTGAAGAAACATGAATGTGGATGATAAAGAGATCCCAGTAGATTATTACGTATAAAAAACCTCGAATAATGAAGAGATTGTGAAATAAACCTTACCTTGTACTTTTCCTTTGTTGGGGTAGGTTAACCTCCTGTATAATGGTGAAATAATTGTTATTAAATTATACAAGAATCATATTCATTAATATGATATCATATATTATCTTTTAACATTGCTTTATTAATAATATTTTAGTATTATCGTCGTTTCGGGTGATAATCGATTCGTTCTTCTTAAATGTTTGGTTACGTAAGACATGTTTGTAATGGATAGATTATATCTTATTCATAATCAGAATGATATTAACATTATTTTTAACCCTAAAATGAGAATAATACTTGAATGGATATGATGGAGAATGAATCTTATCGCGTTCGTGGAGACGGTAGTCCGTACGTACGCACGAACGCTACTTCCATTTAATTTTTATTTTAAAAGAATCAAATCCAAATGATACATAGGTATATTACTATTCCAGTATAATATAATATTTTATATATGTTACTTATGTTCATTAACACCATCCTTTATACGTTCCATGTGTGGTATGAATGAGTCATATCATTTTAATGGGGCGGTAGTCCGCACTTCCTCAAATGAAATTATCGTATGTATATACAACATGAAACGAATAATGGTATGAAATAAAATGGAATTACAGAAGCTTATATATAAAATATATATCATTAATATCATATTTAATTACAGTTCCATCATAATGGCCACCATGAGAGGTGGTAAGATGTATTTGAACAATCATCGTTCCGTGAGGCGTTAGTTTGCCATCCACAGAAACATTATGTTCATCATCCATTAGATGGAGTTGTGTGTATGTGTAGTTTGAATCCTTCTTATAACAACATCCTAGTATATTGAGGATACTGGTGTTGTTAGAAAAGAAAGGAAATAAAAAGATTTTGGGGTTTGGATAAGCAAAATAAATGAAAATACTTTAAGAGAAATTGTTACCTTTAATTTAGGTAACTCACTTTGGTTGGAACCAAAGGACTTCTTGAAATGCTTTCTGCCTAAGGGGAAGCTTCAAGGAGGAGGAGAGGGATGTGGGGAGCTTAGTTGGTCAGAGTTTGGACGAGCCAAGTGGCTTGAGAGGTGTGAGGAAAAGAGAAGGAGGAGTGCCCCTTTATAAGAGGGGTGAGGGGAACCTTTGGAAAAGCTAGAAATATTAATTTATAATAAATTCATATTCGGTTTCCAATGGCTCAAAAGTTGACTCTTAAAAGGATGAGGTCGGGATAGATCGAAAACAACTCATCCAATAGAATTTAGACAGTTTTGGGTACTTATATTAACCTTATCATTAAGTATTAACTCTAAGTTAATTAGTTTCACTTTTACAATGTCTCCTTGTATTTTTATATAATATGGTTAATAAACTTACTATATACATCCAAGAGACCCCAAAGTGGTCCATTAATGATTAACCTATCATAATATAAGTCTCTTGGCCGAACCTTAGATTTTTAGGAATTTAATATCAATTAATAATATAATATTTGTTTTAAGAACTCTTTTATGTCAATTTTGACACTATTCAATAGTTGATTTTTGTGAAACTCATAACAGATTGATTACTTCGAAAAAAGTCAATTAAATCAATCCTAATATATCATATTATCCTAGAAAATTAGTTTAATTCATTAAAAGTTTCATATTATATTTATTTATGTATTTATAATATCAATTATTTTAATTTTTCACTATTATAGTAATTACTGCATCATTATTGTGTCATAAATAAAATAACTTATGTAATGTCTAAAAATTATAAATAAAATATCACTATGTAGGAAATCTTTCTATCTTTCTAATGAATATTTATAATCTAAAATTCAACATGTATAACCCTATGTAAAAATTGTTCTTCTAAAAGATGTAAGCTTATGCCATTTTTATTTTTATTTAAGCTTTATTAATATAATGTGTCATTATCACTTACAAGTGGATCCATGGGGTCCCAAAATTGACACAAAGATGCCAATGGTCGACCATGTATCAACAAATAGGGTTAAGACACGTTTTAGGGTAATTTAGTATTATTATAGTATTATTTTTTAACCCTTATTTACCGGATTTACCCTTAACCATGGTAAATAAAATATTTACCGCAGTAATTATTCAAAATGTCTAAAAATAAAAGTTACCCATTTACACAATTTGAACATCCTGATTCCAAATATGGAATCCATTTTCCTAAATTCAAAACACAGAAGTGGCAGAAATTAATTTAAAATTAATTTCTGCTGTCAAAACAAAAAGCGTGTTTTTAAGAGATAATAACTATCAAAAGATTGACGCTCGTTTATGTTCGGTTTAATTGTAAAATTATTTCCAATTACCAACATTATATTAAATGGTAAAAATATATTCTAAATATAATTTAAAACCACTCAAATTTATAATTTATCACTATTAATTATTTTGATTAAAAAAAGTTGTTTTTAATTAAAATTTAGTAATTTTCACTATTCATCAAAATATGAAAGTTATCCGAAATGTACCAAAATTCCACCTTAGGTTAAATTAGATATTACGAATCCAAAAATGAAGTCCATTTTGAAATATAGAATATATATAATTTTAAAAATTAGGTATTACTATTCACAACGGCTAGTTTAATTAGTTGTGGTGTGTGTTAGAACTCGAGGTTGCGTACAACACACGTTATCGCATTATTCGAAGGGAAACGTACCGTGGAAGCGTGGGGTGTTTCATTTTAAATTTTTGATGTCCCCATTTAGTCAAAAAGTTTAAAATATTGTATTTAAAAATGATTCACTATTAGAAGTTGATAAAAGTGAAATACTGAAAATGAATCTGTTCTTGCAATATGACTAAGAAACTCATAATAGGGATTCTAAAATTATAAGGATTATATAAAGTTCAAAATGTAGTTAATACTATTAATGACCTCTTTTAATGGTGTGATTGAACTCTGTGTTGCGTGTAGTGCAAGTTATTGAATTATTTTTAAGAAATAACACACTCTGAAATCCTGGGGTGTTACATTCTCCCCTCCTTCAATAAATTGTGTCCTCGCAATTTGAAATTGTTCTTCGAAAATAAAAGGTGGAAAGTAGAAAATATATTTGTGGGAAAACCCACATCTGAAACTGGGTTACTAAAATTTAGTCTTAATATGAGGAAAAGAGAAATGAAAGGGTCACCACCAAATTATGATCTCGATTAGGAGAACATTGGTGGCAATTAGAGACATATAATTGGAGGAAAAACGTAAATATTTATAGGTAGTGATTGAGGTCATCAATCACAAACAAGTATAAAATTGAGGTCCTTAAACTCATCAATCTATGATGATTTGAAGTACCATCGGTTCAACAAAATATAGGGTATTGGGACAACACATTTTTGACATTTCAAAATATCTTAGTTGAAATCCCACATCGAAAAATGAATTAATGAGGCCTCTATTTAAAATAAAGAGTGGAAAGTATGAAGATTACCGAAAATAACACATACTAGGGTTCCATGTAGGAAAATATGGATATGGAAGAGAAATCTAACCATCAATTATCTGATGGAGAGTGGTAGAGAACATGGCTATGAAAAGGCCAACAATCCCAAAGCCATAAATTTGTGATGATTTAAGGTACCATCTAGGACAACATTTTTGTTCTAAGTTCCTTTTCTTAATGTTGTGGAATTTATTTATGAGATTGGATAAGATCATAAGGAGATAAACTTACTTTATAATTAGAGTTTTATCCATTAATAAATTTCTACCACAAACTCATCTTTCACTCTAAAAGATAATAGAATTTAAAAAAAAATTCTATTTACACTATTCGTATAGGGTTCCAAAATAAACGAATTTATAATTCATCTACAAGATCTTTTAATAAAAACTACATTATTTAATCCAGGACATCTCGTGGGCCAGTGGTAGGTGATACACCCTTGTCGCCCTTCGGTTGCGGGTTCAAGTCTCACAGCCTTGCCGGACGCGACGGGTTGCCGCCCGACTTCCGGGTTGTCTTTTTATGGCAATCCAAAATAATCCAAACTAGAACTATCCAAAATACTTATGTCCAAACTCACAGTCCAACATTTATAAGGAAGGTAAACATAATATAGATCCTTTTTACCCCGTAATAGCATATGAATACCTTCATCATGTATTACCATATTCCTTATTGATTACATTCATGCTCCCTTATTCCATATAGAATGCTGGATATACTTCATTAATCCAAAAATGTTTTAAGCCCCAACAATGATGGAATATACAAATCATTAATCAGTTCCAAGGTAGTCAAGAATATCCAATATAATTTATCTAAAACAATCACATATTATTCCAAAATCACTACCTCAGTATCAGAACTATATTATGATTTATCATTCTCTCAACCATATATTTTCCAAAAATTTATCCTGCTATTGAGTCACTTTTCTTTGTTCCACATAATCTCAAGTCCTTAATGAAATAGTACTGCAGTACAATCCTTATATACTCCATAATTATTATAACAAGTACATTGTTGATACAACACTCAATTGACATAATCAACATAAGAACTCTAATCATTCCTCTTCATCTATGGTAGTATCATAACTTGATTATTATCCAATAACATCATTTGCGGAATAGTCTGATGACTGGGACATAGGCTCGCGTAGTGTCCAAACTCCTTGCAGATGAAGCATTGTACATTTGAAACCATTTTCTTACCCTTGCAGTCACGTACTTTGTGCCCTTTTCCTCCACACTTATAACAAACTCCCATTCCTTTCAGGCAAGTTCCAGGGTGTTTCTTTCCACAGTTACCACATATGAGAAAATTCTTCTTTTCCCTCTTCCCTTTATCCATCTTTCTCCCTTCCATCCTTTTCTTCTCTTTCTTCCCTTCAAAGCCATAGGACTCAGTAAACTCTTTACTTATCTTATCAACACATGATATTATTTCTTCATATGATGATAATACATGGGAGACTATTTCTCTTATAAATTCTAGCTTAAGACCATGAAAGATATGACCCTTCCTTCTCTTTGAATCATGTGTATTTCTAGAGTTCTCATTCCTTCTACTGGGTGCCATTTCTATACCATGGCATAAACTAGATTAGTTTATCAATCAAAACACATAATCCCATACTTATAAAACACTTAACATAAATTGAACTATTTATGTATATAATCCATAATCATAAAAATGTTTTCTTTGAGGAAGTATATACTCATAAACCCTTCATAATGATTTGTAAAGAAAATGAGAGTTATCCTAAGCATATCCCCCGGGAGTGTCGTAACCAAGAGTGCAGCAAGGCCCGTTGTCGTGCACCAGTTCCCGTTCGAGTCTAGCTCAAAGCGGTGTTTTCAGGTTTTACCCCTAGGTACATCTGTGCCAGAGCCGCCTCTACCTGCTCGTATCCAGACAGGGATGTATTGCTCGGAAAACTCACAAAATCTCTACAATACCAAAATTCTAGGAAGTTCTTCTATACTAATCCTCAATGTTCATCTTAGGTCTACGTGCTCTAATCAGAGTTTATCTAAATCTAGCTTCCAAGGTTTTTACTAAACTTCCTCTGATACCAACTGTAACGCCCCGACTCCAGTTACCCAGAGTCGGTGCATTATTACATAACATTGGCATGATCACAAGAAAGTTCAAATCTCGAAAGACCGATTGGTTTAGTAGCCTTGGAAACACTAGATATATTCATAAGTTTTACATTACATCATAAAATGAAAAACTAATACAACAACATAATGTTCCACAATCCACACTATTAACCCCTCATAAAATCCCTGCAGGTCATTCATAACTTACTTCTTCACATCCTGGGAAAAATAAAACATAGAAAAGGGGTGAGCTCAAATTCCCAGTAAGGATAACAATATAGTAGAACATTCAAAATAAGCATAAACATTTAAGGCAATGCATTAATAAAACAAAAGCCTTTTTAAACTTGAACTTCAACATAGTATGGAAAAAGTAAAATAAAATAATGCCATTTACTTATTCACATGGATATTCTACTAATCGAATAATCACATGCAAAAATCAATAACCACTTTCATAATGTTGGAATGCATAATGTCAAATGTTAATTTCATTGTCTAGGCCTCATCCCAAGACCTAGGGGTTACTTCTAACCGGAACCCAACCCGGAGTGCCTCTAATAACCGGACACCAACCCGGAGTGCCTCTAATAACCGGACACCAACCCGGAGTACCTCTAATAACCGGAGACCAAACCGGAGGGCTTACTTTTACCAGTCCCTAACCTGGAGGGCTTAATTTAACCAGTCCCCAACCTGGAGGGCTTACTTTAACCAGTCCCCAACCTGGAGGGCTTTCTTTTACCGGTCCCCAACCCGGAACATACTTGTTCAGCACATTCATCTGAAGAAAAGTTTGAAATATAACATAAACATTCGGATTAAAAATAACTTCTGAAATGTCAACACTTTAAAGATAAACCATGACTGATATAAAAATAGCACATCCACAATCAAACATAACTCATTCGATACAATATGGAAGATTGTATTGTATCACATTGACCTCAATCAAGAATAATGAAGGATGTTGACATAGATGAAATCAAAATTTTTAAAGAAATATCTCCTTTTACTTTTGAAATCATTTAAAAATAAAACATTTTCTTGAAAATATTCTTATAAGCTTGTAAGGAAAGCTTTGAATATTTTATAACGGCGAAAAATAACCGCACCCGCCGTATAAGTTAAAAAAAACATTCTTACCTTAATTTTGTCGAAAAGGTTAAAAAGGACCTTGTTTTGAAAACGACGGAAAGATTCCTTTATAAACCTCTTATAAAAAGTCAAATAAGGGTATAAATGACTTTAACCCATATTCTTGTAAATAATAAATATGTTTTGAAATACATTTTGAAGAAACATGAATGTGGATGATAAAGAGATCCCAGTAGATTATTACGTATAAACAACCTCGAATAATGAAGAGATTGTGAAATAAACCTTACCTTGTACTTTTCCTTTGTTGGGGTAGGTTAACCTCCTGTATAATGGTGAAATAATTGTTATTAAATTATACAAGAATCATATTCATTAATATGATATCATATATGATCTTTTAACATTGCTTTATTAATAATATTTTAGTATTATCGTCGTTTCGGGTGATAATCGATTCGTTCTTCTTAAATGTTTGGTTACGTAAGACATGTTTGTAATGGATAGATTATATCTTATTCATAATCAGAATTATATTAACATTATTTTTAACCCTAAAATGAGAATAATACTTGAATGGATATGATGGAGAATGAATCTTATCGCGTTCGTGGAGACGGTAGTCCGTACGTACGCACGAACGCTACTTCCATTTGATTTTTATTTTAATAGAATCAAATCCAAATGATACATAGGTATATTACTATTCCAGTATAATATAATATTTTATATATGTTACTTAAGTTCATTAACACCATCCTTTATACGTTCCATGTGTGGTATGAACGAGTCATATCATTTTAAGGGGGCGGTAGTCCGCACTTCCTCAAATGAAATTATCGTATGTATATACAACATGAAACGAATAATGGTATGAAATAAAATGGAATTACAGAAGCTTATATATAAAATATATATCATTAATATCATATTTAATTACAGTGCCATCATAATGGCCACCATGAGAGGTGGTAAGATGTATTTGAACAATCATCGTTTCGTGAGGCGTTAGTTTGCCATCCACAGAAACATTATGTTCATCATCAATTAGATGGAGTTGTGTGTATGTGTAGTTTGAATCCTTCTTATAACAACATCCTAGTATATTGAGGATACTGGTGTTGTTAGAAAAGAAAGTAAATAAAAAGATTTTGGGGGTTGGAGAAGCAAAATAAATGAAAATACTTTAAGAGAAATTGTTACCTTTAATTTAGGTAACTCACTTTGGTTGGAACCAAAGGACTTCTTGAAATGCTTTCTGCCTAAGGGGAAGCTTCAAGGAGGAGGAGAGGGATGTGGGGAGCTTAGTTGGTCAGAGTTTGGACGAGCCAAGTGGCTTGAGAGGTGTGAGGAAAAGAGAAGGAGGAGTGCCCCTTTATAAGAGGGGTGAGGGGCACCTTTGGAAAAGCTAGAAATATTAATTTATAATAAATTCATATTCGGTTTCCAATGGCTCAAAAGTTGACTATTCAAAGGTTGAGGTGGGGATAGATCGAAAACAACTCATCCAATAGAATTTAGACAGGTTTGGGTACTTATATTAACCTTATCATTAAGTATTAACTCTAAGTTAATTAGTTTCACTTTTACAATGTCTCTTTGTATTTTTATATAATATGGTTAATAAACTTACTATATACATCCATGCGACCCCCAAGTGGTCCATTAATGATTAACCTATCATAATATAAGTCTCTTGGCCGAACCTTAGATTTTTAGGAATTTAATATCAATTAATAATATAATATTTGTTTTAAGAACTCTTTTATGTCAATTTTGACACTATTCAATAGTTGATTTTTGTGAAACTCATAACAGATTTATTACTTCGAACAAAGTCAATTAAATCAATCCTAATATATCATAGTATCCTAGAAAATTAGTTTAATTCATTAAAAGTTTCATATTATATTTATTTGGGTATTTATAATATCAATTATTTTAATTTTTCACTATTATAGTAATTACTGCATCATTATTGTGTCATAAATAAAATAACTTATTTAATGTCTACAAATTATAAATAAAATATCATTATGTAGGAAATCTTTCTATCTTTCTAATGAATATTTATAATCGAAAATTAAACATGTATAACCCTATGTAAAAATTGTTCTTCTAAAAGATGTAAGCTTATGCCATTTTTATTTTTATTTAAGCTTTATTAATATAATGTGTCATTATCACTTACAAGTAGATCCATGGGGTCCCAAAATTGACACAAAGATGCCCACGGTCGACCATGTATCAAAAAATAGGGTTAAGACACGTTTTAGGGTAATTTAGTATTATTATAGTATTATTTTTTAACCCTTATTTACCGGATTTACCCTTAACCATGGTAAATAAAATATTTACCGCAGTAATTATTCAAAATGTCTAAAAATAAAAGTTACCTATTTACACAATTTGAACATCCTGATTCCAAATATGGAATCCATTTTCCTAAATTCAAAACACAGAAGTGGCAGAAATTAATTTAAAATTAATTCCCGCTGTCAAAACAAAAAGCGTGTTTTTAAGAGATAATAACTATCAAAAGATTGACACTCGTTTATGTTCGGTTTAATTGTAAAATTATGTCCAATTACCAACATTATATTAAATGGTAAAAATATATTCTAAATATACTTTAAAACCACTCAAATTCATAATTTATCACTATTAATTATTTTGATTAAAAAAAGTTGTTTTTAATTATAATTTAGTAATTATCACTATTCATCAAAATATTAAAGTTATCCGAAATGTACCAAAATTCCACCTTAGGTTAAATTAGATATTCCGAATCCAAAAATGAAGTCCATTTTGAAATATAGAATATATATAATTTTAAAAAGTAGGTATTACTATTCACAACGGCTAGTTTAATTAGTTGTGGTGTGTGTTAGAACTCGAGGTTGCGTACAACACACGTTATCGCATTATTCGAAGGGAAACGTACCGTGGAAGCTTGGGGTGTTTCATTTTAAATTTTTGATGTCCCCATTTAGTCAAAAAGTTTAAAATATTGTATTTAAAAATGTTTCACTATTAGAAGTTGATAAAAGTGAAATACTGAAAATGAATCTGTTCTTGCAATATGACTAAGAAACTCATAATAGGGATTCTAAAATTATAAGGATTATATAAAGTTCAAAATGTAGTTAATACTATTCATGACCTCTTTTAATGGTGTGATTGAACTCGGTGTTGCGTGTAGTGCAAGTTATTGAATTATTTTTAAGAAATAACACACTCTGAAATCCTGGGGTGTTACATTATCCCTTTGATCTAGATGTTAGCAAATATACTTGTTTCCCTAGATGGTTATAGCCGAAAATTTACACTACTGTTGATGGGAATAATTTTAACCATTTATGTTGGAAGACATAAATAGAGACCATGTGGCATGTATCCTATTTAGAGGAACTCTTCAATTTTATAATACAATGATATTGACCATTACTCCACCACAATTCTCTTTTCATATTTATTTTGAGGGTTTATAGGAATCATATACCTCTACATGTTATAAATTCATTTGTTCCATGTTTATCAACCCTCTCACCTATTGAGAGGTGCACAATGAAGGATTTAGGAAAAAATACTATGAGAATAGAACCTCATATATGAATTGAACATATTTATGTGTCATTAGATATTGTTATCTATCGGTATGTGTAATGGTTATTTGGGTTTATGATTTTTATTAATGTCCATCATGACCCAGGCACTATAATTTATTTCATAATCCAAGATGATATAGTTTATGGGGAAGATGGATACATTGGGTGCAACATGAGTTTTGTGTTATTAAATAATATGTTTATAAAGGTTCCTAAGATGAGGTATCATTTATTATGATATTATTTAAATTAAAAATAAATTTAACTTGCATAATATCCTCTATGTATTATCGTATTTTAAAATATTTGAAGGAAATGTTTTGATAGTTTGGTTTTTGACACCTTGTACAGTTTTTGAATGATGCATCAAAATCGAAAAACCTTTAAGGTTGTTAACCCCAAGATTTTTCTGCTGCATTTGAAACCATCATAAAACCCATTATCACCCAAAAATATCATCCAATGACTAAGAGATGCTATGAATCCAAGACATTCCTTCCTAAAACTCGCTAATCTATACTAAAAAATAGAGAATTGTATATTTTTCAAGATTTATAACATCATAGAAATCCTAGCACTAATGTCTTATAATCCATAAAATGGTTGGGCCCTTTACGAGGGATCCAATTTATCCTGTAAAAATGGTATTTATAGATACACTAAAAACGTATTTATGTATAAAAAACTAGTTAATTGATATATAATATATAAATTTCATGATAATATAATTAATTATCAAAAAAATAAATATCATATTTTGACATCAATATACTTTAATGTACCACTATCCCAAGTATTTATAAATAATTATTTATTAGATAGTCAACTAATTTTATAAACTAAATTCCTAAAAATAATATTTTTAATATTAATATATCTGAATTAATTATATGGATTATGATTTAGAATAAATATTATAATAATATTAAATAACATTTAATTATAAAATATATATGTATTGAATTATGTTTAAATGAATTTAATATAATGTAAAAATATAAATGACTGAACATTGTATGTTTATATTGAAATCATTTAAATAATTTTTTATATAATTCAAGAACTTTTTTTATAATGAAGAAAATAATAAATTGTATATTTATATTTTTAATATATATTATAGTTGATTTAATAAATATAAATGATGTAAAATAAGTTGGCATTGCAATTTAAATAAATATTATCACTAATTAATGGAATACATGTTATTTATAATGTATTATGTTCCAATTTAATAAAAAATAATTGATTCCCAAAATATTAACAAAATTTTAATTTATTATATTTATATTGAAAGATATAGAATTCCGAGGTTCTTTTGGGTACCGCACATTAAAATTATATTCTCGTGGGTTTTTGTTATTCTATGTACAATTAATTTGCATATATATAATGTAATTAAAAAATGACCCTAGTTCCATAATGTGGTCAAAACTAATTGTACCATAAATTAAAAAATATAATATTTAAAATAATGTGGAGGAGTAATAATAGTGACAGTAATGAGATCTTATAAATTAGTCAATGCTGGCATGAGGACTTCTTAGGTGAATATACACACACACATGGTACAAGGTTTATTATAATCTATGCATTCTTTGAGATTTTCGTTTTATGGTGGACTAGAGAGTTCGTTGAGGAAAGAAATATGCATTGGGAGGTAATTAAGAAGAAGTTATGGTCCCTAAAGAAAGTTATGTATGGGGTTATCAAACCCCCATTCTACACTACATCATGTTGAATCATCGTTCCATAGACACATTACAAGGCACAACCTATTTCCCTTTACCCCAGCGGGTTGCCCTGGACTCTCTCACACAACCTGCCTCAATGCCCCATTGACAATTCCTACCAGGACAGATGGTGTGAAGATGGATATGACCATCACAACCCTTTTTCAGACAACTTTCTATAGTTCCCCATCAACAACAGCTACCAGGACAAACATGGGGAAGATGGATATTACTGTCACATCCATTTCTCGAACAACTTACCACAACACCCAATAACCAATTCCTACCATATTCACTGCCCATTATACTTATCATGATTCCCCGTTAATATCCCCTACATAAACGATCACCACAAAAACCAGTCACAGTGCCCCATCGACAATTCCTACTAGGCCAGACAAAGGAAAGATAGATATGTCTCTCACCACAGATTCTCAAAAAACATTATATGGAACACCATCAATAATGCCTAAAACATTCATTTCGCTTTCTCAAATGATATTCCACTGTGAACCATAGACAACACCTACTACGGTCACTACCATCCTTCACCGACCTTACTTAGATGTTCTTCCCCACCACCTCATTGATAATGCCTACCACCATAGATTCCCATTCCTAGATGATCTACCACAATTCACCATCTACAACACCTTCTAGGCCAAATGGGGAAATATGGATATGAAGTTACCCACCCCAATGTGTGTAATTCCTTATAGTGTATGAAACACATTTGGATGTTGTTGTTTGGATCCAACGCTTACAACCCCTACCTATCATTCACCACTACTGAGTGTGAAGCACACTTACTCTGGGAGTATAAAAGGATTTTCCCAATAGTGAAATGAATGCTAAAGTATCGAACAAAAATGGGAACACTATGACTAATCCCACCCTCTCAATACGATATGCCGAAAAACAGATTTCAGAAGTTGAGTTTTCTAACATGAACAACCAGTTGTAAAAATTATTTTAATTTTTAGCCATAGTGATAAACACAAATAATTTATTATTATATGTTATATTTAACAATCAAGACATAATTCATTGTATTATGAATTTAACACTAAATGATAATTATCATATAACATTATCAATCCATTCAATTCGAATTTTCAAACATTATAAATTCCCTATTATTTATATTCATTGTATAGTACTTCATATGGTTATGTACTCAACACTACTGCTAAAAAATCCATAATAAAATGGTTTCATTTCGCTATTTTCTTTCTAACAATGATAAATGTCCTACAATGATGATTTGTTTTTTAGTGTGGCTAAATGACACATTGTATAAGGTAACACACACACACACACACATTTGTGTATACATTTTTATATATTTTTAATAAATATTTATATTTCATCAAGTACATATAAGAAAAATATATATATTAAAATATTTTTATATCATTTATTAATATTTGTATATGGATTAGTATATTTGTGTATGTATGTTTGTGTTTATGGATGTATTGTTTGGGTATGCATATGTTGTGTTGTTTTTCATTTGTGTATGCGTTTAGGTACCTCCATGGTTTGTATGTGTGACTATGTATATATGCATTGGTGTGTGTATAATTCTATGTGTATGTAATACATATATGTATGTATATGTGTATGAGTATGTGTATCTGTGCAAGTTTGTATTTATATATATGTTTTATATCTACATGTATCTCTATATATGTTTGTATTTGTGTATATGAAAGTTTATGTCTATTTGAATAAGCATGTGAATGTGTTTTTCTATATATATGTGTATGTATGAGTATGTGTATGTATATATGTCTGTGTTTATCTATGTGTGCATGTATGTATATGTGTATTTATATCTAATTTTTTTGTACATGGGTATGTTCATGCATATGTGTATATTTTTATGTTAATGTAGTATGTGTGTATATAATCATATGTATATATGTGTACGTATTCACATTCACATGTAGGTAATTGTATGGTTGATTATCTATTTGAAAATTCATGTGTATATGTTTTCATATACATTTATATTTGTTTGTAGTTGTGTATTTGTATATGTTTGTGCATGTGAATATGTATTTTTTAAGTTGTATATGTATGTATTGATATATATATATATGTGTATGAATAGGTGTGTAACTGTATGTATGTGTTTGTGTATGTTTATATGCCTATGTCTATGTGTATGTGTTTTCCAATATTTGTATGCATATAATGGGTATGTATAAGTACATGTATGAATATTCATATATATATATATATATATATATATATTTGTACATGTATGTTAATTTATTTATTTAATATTATAATTTGACTTTTAATATCTATCCATTTTGTGTTCTTTAAAAAATAATTCAAATTTATTATAAAATCATTTAATAATTTTGAAATATATTCATTTCTTATAATTTTGAATACACGTTTAAATATGAATGTATTTAATTAAATAATATCATGTTAACATTTACTAAAAATTATAAATTTTAATAATTTTTTATATTTTATATATAAAATCTATACACTCTAGACTTCAATAATTTACAGTATTAATAATATTTATTATTTAATTTTATTCAATTTTTGTTTCAATTCATGTAATTAATTTTATGACTATAATTTTTTAAAAAAATTAATTTATTTCTAATAATTTAATCACTTTTAAAATATTTTTCCTTTTTCTATTTCTGAAATATAATAATTTTTAGTATTTTTTGAATTAAATCATTTTATTAAATTTATAAATATATATTTAATAATATTTAATATTTTCAATATGATTTTAATTTATATGATTAATATTTATTCATTTTTAATTATTATGTTTTATGTTATTTAATAATTTTGAGATCCATAAAACAGATTATTATAAGACCATATCCACCTAAAACAATTTTCCCAGAAATTGATCACAAAATGACTCCATACCTAACACTATTTATGTCTTTATTTACACATTCACAAATGAGGTTGAATTGCTTCACAACGACTCGTAATGATGGGTGGTGTCACAGAACTCCATTCTTGGCAGTTTCGATAGTGTATTCCATTGAGAGATGGGGAGTGTTTGATGGTGGAGTTTGGGGAGGGATCATTATTAGTATCTAGTGGTAGTTTTCAAGAATAGTGGTGAATGTGTGGGATGGAAGGATTGTGGATGTCGGAGTGGTGACAACACATCATCACTAATGTTGTGGGAATAGGATGACGGTGGACCCAAGATCTATTACGGTTCTGCTCCATCAAGGATGAAGACTTCACACGATGATAATGTCCACATTATAGGACACAAGCAAGAGATTTTGAGGCAAAAAAGATGTGTTTGTGAATATCATAGAGATGATGTGGTGGTAGGAATTTTTGACTAGTGATTGGGATCATCTTACTCCAGATTGATAGAGATGGTGGTTGTCTGATGGTCATATATTACAATCTTCTAGAATGTTCAGGGAGGTAATGGATGTGCAAGGCATGGTCTGGTCCTTTCCATCGTTGGTTTTTACGGGAGGCCCAATCGGTTGTGAAAAATTGATAGTGGTGAATGATAATGTTAGGGTCTCTTGTCCATGGTGGTAAGGACATATGATTTAAGTGTATTAGGTCATATACAAATAAAAAAGGGTTATGGGGCTATTTAATATAGGTGGGTTATCCATTTGGGGGCTACGACCTGCACATAGGTCGGTGGGTGAGGTGTGTGTATGTTTTGGTGTATTTTATCTTCATGTTCCAAATATATATATGTATATAAGATCTATTTATTCAATTTATTCATTTTTATGTGTATGAATTCTATTATTTATTTATGAAATCAAAGTCCTCTTTTTATCTTTGTATAAGAAGATCCATTACACAGATCATTTTCCCAAGGCCAAGTGGCCCAATAATGTGCCCTTAAAGTCTTGGTGTAGCATCGTGCCTGCATCATCCTTTCTGTGTCACCATGCTTGTGTCATGACCACATCACCTCCTACCAGCATCACACCCACATCATCGCTTACCTGAGTCAACAAATGTGATGCAAATCCCCCAAGGGACATGTTAGGATTCGATCAGAGGGGTTTAAATGTATGTTATTAATGTAATCAATCATACAAATTATGTTTTTAATTATCTTTACATATTCAATTATTTTTATTAAGTTTTAATAATATTTCATTTAATCTCTATTATTTATTTTAAATATTTAACATTTAATATTATATTTTAAAGTTATTACATTTTTAATATTAATTTATACATAATTATTTACTATGTTTTAATATTATAAAATAGGAATTTATTTATATTATTAATATTTAATAAATTTAATTTATTAATGTGTTATGCCTATAAAATGATGAAAATATATATAATTAAATTATTTTAATTTATTTTTTTGTATACTCTAAATTTTTTGTAATTTTTTACAATTAATTCAATTTATCATTCATATTTTATATAATTTCATTAGTATGTTTTAATATTCACAATAGGTTTTAAATTTATATGATTAATTCTCTTTAATTTTTATTTAATATGTTGTAATATTTATAATATGTTTAAAATCTATATAATAAATATATATTAATTCATTTATTAATATTTTCATCAACTATTTGTACGTTTTCACAATTCATGTAGTTCTTATTAAAAATTATTTTTTATATATATTCTATGTTTAAATATTTCCATTATTTATTCATCATCATTTTAATATATATTCAATTTTAACTTTTTTCAATAATTTACAGAATAAATATAACTTATCCATTTTTTTAATATTTATTTACATCTATTGATTTTTATTAATTAAATTTCATTCATTTCTAAATACCATATATTTATGTTTGTATATTCATTAATAATGTTAAAGTAGTTTAATTGTTTTAGAACAAATTCATTCTTAATATATTTTCATTTAATATATTTTTTATTTTCTTATAAATAGGTTTTATCAACTCTAAAATGATAAGTGATCCTAATATATATATATATATATATATATATATATCAGTGATATATTATTAGTGATGATAAATGTAGGTAAAATGTACTACAATTTTATTGCATTAAAGATAGGTTTTTTCAGCACTAAAATTATCATTGATAAAACACATATTTTTAGTAGTTATTAATTTCACACTGATAAAAATCATATTTACTAGCACATTTCTGAATGAAATGATAATACATTCTTTGTCATATAAATAAAACAATATGGGACCTTTATTATTTTATCCATTCAATCTCTCTTGTAAAAATCATCATCTTTCACCACCCCCTCGAACTTCATGGATGAATCACACCTCTTAAATCCTAAGATATATGAGTTAATATGAGGGAACTGTAGGTACATTTTTCATGAATTCCAGAACAAAAATTTCATAATGAGAGGTTTAGGATTTTTAAATTCCAAACTCAAGGATTAATATGTGGTTTATAAAGGTAATTTCCTATTTAACCATTTTGTGAAATGACTTACTCTTCTGCGAGTATTGTTGATTGTTCTCATACGCATGCATGGTTGAATAACTGGCGCAATATAATATGTTCGAATAAATAACAACCTAATAGGCCAATATATATTAATAATTCAAAATAATATACATTCAATTAAAAAATAAAAAAATTATTTTTTCTTTATAATTTGTAGAATTGTAGAATTCCAAATTGTAATTCTATACACAATTTTTTCAATCAACATAGCATTATAATATTATTATTCCACTAATGAAAACTCAAAAAACATTTTTTAAGTCTACTTCTACATCAATATCAATGGTACTCTCTCTCAATTCATCAACAATACCATGGGGTTCAAATACGGGGGGAAACATTTGCCTTTTTGTTATGTCTTGATGGCTTGTGTTTTTCCAAATTAAATTTTTCTACAAGCTAACAAAATCATAATTCATGTGGGAATGGTATACCGAATAAGTCACACTATTTCTGATCTCTTCATTTACATTGGTATATTTTTTTTTATCAAGGGACACTCTTTAATAATATATATATTTTCCAGCTTTTCCAATAATAATAGAAATCATACATTCAATCAGTTAATTATTCCTAATCAGAAATTTATATCACATCTGGTGAGACTTTTTTTCGAAAATAAGATCATTTCTAAACATTGGGTAATTTGGTGGTTGATTAAAATAATAAATATGTTTGGATCCTTGTTATTTTTGGTCATACAAAAACAGTGGTTATCTTGAGCATCAAGGACATGTATGAAAAAAATAAGGGATGAAATTTGTAGATGGACTCTAAATTAGATAAAGTAGAACATATAAATTATTTTTCTCAATAAGATACACATAATAATATGAATTTATTTAGGATACCTAAATCTATGATTCATGAAATTACCACTCACCATGCTATGTTATGGTGGGGTATGAACAACGGGAAATAGTTGTTTTGATGGCTTGGGATAATCGATGCATCCCTATATCTTGTGGTGGTATGGGTTATCAAAACATGCACATGATCATAATTGATTTTTTATAAATGTAATGATAAAACCAGATTCATATCCCTGGATCCTCATGTACTCATATCATTGAATCCAAATATTACCCTCATATAGGCTTTTTCTATGTAGCCTTTATCCCTCACCCTAGATTTTTTTTCGGGAGTTTCTTCTATGGGTCAACTATCCTTATTCGAAAGTGACTCTATTGGAGGACTGGAGACATAGCCAATGTCATGATCTGGTAGGGCCCATGGCTTGTTTATATGTTATTTGGGTTGGAAACGTCATAGGAAGTTTCTTATTGGGAGGAATCTTCTTTTTTCCACCAGTTTACTAATTCAAATAACAGATGGTGTTTTGATAAACAGAATGGTTGGACCAATGAAACAGATTAGAGGATAATTCTATGTATTCCATGAAAAAATTATATAGACCAGGAAAATATTTTCTAAAATAATTATTTCTTGTGGGTTAATGTGGTGAAATATAAGAATACATTGACCCATATAATATAGATAATAGAAAATGAATATTTATAGAAATGTTGAAGCCACCCAGCGGTCCTTCCGAAGGTCTGAAGCTTATTTTTGAATGATTTCATATGAAAACATCATTTCATGTAAATTGAAATGGTACAAAATAATAAACATTATAATTTTAGACCCTTCCAAATTATATACGAAGAAACTCTTATTCATGCATTGATCTACCATCATTGGTCCAAGAAACATCGATCATTCATAGAATAAAAATTTGGATTGGATTATTGAGATGGAAAAGGGTCTTATTTCTCTATTCTCCAAGTGGACTTCTTCCCTCCCCAAAAAACATAATACTAACTATTTACAATATCAAGAATTTTATGAGTGAAATTATATAACCTAGTCATTACCAATATTTCAATCGTGACACTTTTTGGATCAAGAATAACGTATCTCAGATAGAGATTTTGAAGTGTAATGATGATCTCCTTGATAACCCCTTAGTGTATTCTCACATTAGTGAGTGGGTCCCCCACCATCAACTGTGTTTATGATAGATTTGGATCCAACTATCATCAGAAGAGGTTCTATAGGAATGGGTCTTGTGGTACGTGATTATTTGGTTTTCATTATCACAAGTTAAAATATTTCTATCCAATTTTTGGGATCCACCAGTGGACGAATCCCACACATTAATCAATGGATTGAATTTCTCTGTTTGAAGTGGATTGAATTTTTTTTTGATTTAATCAAACAATATTGTCATTATTAATTATATTATTTCATCATAGTGGGCACTCTAATACTTGAACTTACTAGTTAGGAAAATTCAACCAATTATAAATAATGCTAGAAATTGGACCAACACCAAGAGATCTATACCAACAGTTATGGAGAAAACATTGGTATATGTACCATAAATTAAACATATACAATCAAATTGTCCAAAAAAAATTCTATAAAAAACATAATATGAACCCATATTAATGGTTTTGAAAAAAACCGTTTGTCTGGGTCATAGCTATACAAAAGGCTTGATACAAACCATTGGAATATCATCAGTAAAATGACATTATTCCAATGATTTGGATAAAACCATATGTATAACATACATTTAATGACCCTATACTAATGGTTTTAGTAAAAACGTTGATAAAGGTCCCAAAATTTAAAATACCAATAACATTGGTTTGGAAAATCATTGTTATTGGTCAAAACCAATTTGTTTCCAAAAAAAATCATAGGTTTTCAGAAATTTATTGAATTTTTTAATCAGATAATACAAAATAAATAATAAAATCTTATAAATTTTTATACACATATTTTCCTTCTTATTATTCCAAATAATATTGTTTTGTTGTGGTTTGGATTTTGAAATATAAATCAGTGATTTTGGGATCAAATCCATCAAGGGATTTGTCGAATTACAAATATCATTGGCTTTTCAAAATTTTTGTATTGTTATTTTTTGTTAATTATATCTATTTTCAATAAAATGATGTTATGACCCAACTATTCAAATGGTTTCCCAAAACAATTTATATAGGAATATACTGATGACTGAAAACCAAAGGTCCCAAAAACATTGGCATTTCATATACAATTTTTTTTGAGGATATTCTAACTATTCCAAACCATTGGTGTTGGATTTTCTAAGATAGTTCATCCTCATATTTGAATGTTCATTATATATTATTAAAAATGATGGTAAGTGGGTGGTTCATTTGATTAACTCATCTAGTCAGTCTGGAGAGCCTCTTGTTTGGTAGGAGGACATCCCACCCTATTTGATATCAACTATAACTTATTATCTAGGATCCCTAATTAAAATTAACCTGTTGTTTTAAATAATTATTCATAAATAAGAAATGAAATTGGATCATTACAGTTCAACCTATGAAATAATGGTTTTTCCCTTTAAAATTAATGTGTCCAAATGATGTGGAGTTGCAGTATGAATTCCAATTATGGGATTAGAATCACTTATATTTCATTCCCTTATAGGATTATGTTTGTATGTTTTCACTCATAAATTCTTTTCCCCCAGCTAACCATATTGAGTATTCCATCCACTATCATCCCATCATCAGCTGCAAAAAAATCAGAAGATCTTTATTTTTATTGTGTTCTTTATTTTGTCCCCACTAAAATCATTCTCATCATTATTTCATTTTTTAGGAAATCATTTTACCCTTTTTTAGTTAACATTTTCGGTTCATCCCATTATGGAAAACCCAAAAAAAATTTGTTACACACAATAAAAATTCAGTGTGTCATTAAATGTATGGTTCTCAAGGCTTGATGATTGGACAATTTAATTTTTTTTAACATTTGATAAAAGATCAATGTTAGCTCTGATGTATCCAATCATTTAAAAAACACCAGGTCTTCCATGATCCGAGGGATGAAATGTATGAATATAAACTCCTCCCTATTTCTTTACTCAAGCCTAAAAAATATATAGAAATTATCTATTATCTAATTTTTTTAATATAAAAAAAGTAAATTTTATTTTTTGTAACATTGTACATATCAAACATTCCATTTTTTATGCCTCCAGCTATACAATGGGATCTAAATAAACATAATTTATCCCTTATTATCATAAAAAATAGATTTATGAACCATTAATAATTTTATAAGAAAAACCTTTCAGGTTTATATGTTCTTACTATGTATGTATTTATTTATTTTATTAAATATTAATTTTACTAAATCTCTTACGATTAATATGAATAAAAAATTGATGGATGATAATCATATGAAAAATGATTATAAGGATGGGGTTTATCATACTTACAAGATCATACATATAACCCTTATCAAATTTTTTTTGTGTGTTTACAATTTTATTACTCAAGATATATTAATCTAGAGGTGCTGGAAGAACACTTGATCTATCATGGAATAAATCAATTTTATAATTATGACTGTGAAAAATTTTTAATACAAAACATATCTAGTCACATGTATAACATAGGGTTTTACGGATATTCATAAATGATTAGAAGTGTGAACAATGATAATTATTATATCAATGATATGGTTATTTCATTGATAACAGAGAATATCATATTAATGAAAAGAAGATTAAAATTTAATATTAACATCAGAATGACCCATAAATATATTAAATTATATAGTTTTTTTAAAAGACACAAATGTATACTAGTTTTATTAAATATAGATCAATTTAGAACATATCGAAGTAATATAATGTAAATGATGTTAAGGTATAGATTGATACCATTATTAAATAACTACATTCTCTATTGAATGATATGACCCCAAAATATAATTATCTTTATCAACATACATGTTGAACTAAAGGAATGTCTACAATAATGGGTATGAACTGTGAAAGAATACATGCTCATCAAAATTATTTTATAATATTTTTAATATTTCTATGAATCACTGGAAAAAAAATTACCATTGTTTAGTGAATTTTGATAGAAGAATAATGAATCAATTCAATTTAAATTTTTATGGTGTCTTTTAAAAAATCAATGCATTAGAAACTTATAAAAAAGTGAGGATACTAAAATTATATTGACATGGAATGTAGATAAAGTATATAAATAGATTAAAAATGTCCACCATTAAGACTACTTTAGGTGAAATAAAATTGTTCATGAGTATCGTAAAATTTAGAAATGAGTCAAGAGACAATTGTCTAATACTATCTACCGAAAGAGTGAATCATTTTTTTAAGTGTGTACTCATAATATATGGATTGTTTTGTTATAAAATTATATCAATCATCCATGGTTAATTATGAAGAAAAAATAAAATATAATGTATATGCATATATGATGAAAAAATTGTTATTGGTATTGATATTAATATGGATCCATTGATCTAAAATTTGAAATTAGGTTGTCAATAAGTTGATATGTTGTAGGATTCTTATAGGAAATTAATATATCATTTTTATATCGATGTTTTATGAGATGATAAATGATTTTTATGCTTATGATAAAATTTTATGATATACTATTAGAGGAGCTCTGGGGTATTAGATTTCTGAACAAGGAACACACACAATGATTAAAAAACTCATCTAAGACTGTGTTTAGAGGAAATTTAATATATCTACCCTGAACACATAAATATTGATATTGGATGACATCATTTGATATGAGTTCGGAAAAATTTATAACATCTTCTCCACTATTAGGTGAAATTTTGTATGAGAATCTAAAATAAAATGAAATGTTCTATGAGAATGTAAAAAATTAATTTGAATTATTTTGGAAAATAATATTAAAAATTTAGTAATGATATTGAATTCAGTAAACAAAATAGAATCCCTAAATAGGTATTTTTGATGATAATTGTAATTAATTTAAAAAAAATTATTAATGAGTTTTTATATATATTTTTTCAGTACTACGATGAATATCAATTTAAAATTTATTTAAAAGATTAAATTTATTTTTTAAGAAATGAATGGAAAATAAACATTATGTCAGAACATATGTAGACATCATGAAGAGGTGACATTCTAGAACTTCGTTAGTAAATATTCTCCTCATATTTTTAATTCATAAAGTGAAAATCCATTTCATTTTTACCAGATTCATTGGTAGATAATTTTCATAAATATCATGATGAAATAACATCATTGATAATTGTTTTTTATTTAAATTTTTTTTATATAAATAGAAAAAATTATCATAGGAAAAAATTATCAATAATGTTTACTATGAGGATGATTCACTAATATATTATTTGATCTATTCATATATGTATATGTTCTTTAATTGAATAATTTCAATAGTGTGTATTTTTTATTGATAAAGGACTAAAGGATTTATTTCATTTTAAAATGCTTTTACAATAACAAAAAGTATCTGAAATATAAAAAATGACGAAACAAAGAGAAATTGTATTGGTAATTTTGAAAAATGACCCATATTCCATTTGTGACAATTAGGAATCATCTACACCATAATGTGATACATGGTGTGACTATTATGGCATAAAATGTGGGTTTTTAGTTTAAAATTAATATTTGAGTTAAAATTATGGGTCAATAATTGACAAAGAAAGAAAAATTCATAGACTACCTTAATACATTAAGACACTTAACTATATGACATTTGCAATATTTGAAATATTCATTGACCCGAATCGAATTAACGATGAGATCTGTATGACATAATGTGTGTTATTTTATTTTAGAAATGAAATTTTAGTTAGAAATATTATTCACTCATTAAAAACCCTTCAAACACCATCATATTTTTTTGATTATTTGTGAAAATGATCCTTATTTAATTATGGATGTTCTATGAATAAATTGCCTTTCTATATAATGCACAGTGTTACTAGTTTGACATTATGTTTCACATACAAAATAACATAGGCCATCCATCAATTATTTGATTACTCAAAATATTTTATCATACAAATAATCATCAATTAATTATTTAAAGGGACTATAGTGTTTATATATAACCTCTCACCTACCAATTAAAATCAATAAAACACCTATAAAAGTTGGTTCTATTCATGATCAAATATTTATTATTTAGTTGGGGAATAGTATCCATACATCATCTTAAGAAATTTCTTATTAGAAATCACTATTTTATTCTAGTTAGACAACCCACAATGTCTAATTCGAATAAATATAAAAATAAATGTGTTAGATGAAAAAAGGTTTTCATGGAGAAGATTATAAATAATAAAATACTAGATTATAGTTTTGAATATATACCAATACCACACAAAAAAATATGTTTTCCTCTTCATATGAATATATTAATATTATACAATATATGTCATTAATGGATTTCATGTCACTTATTTGTTGGTGATTACCCATCCTTGTTAAAACAACTCCATTTCACAAGGTGATTTTTATCCCAGTGAAGTTATCACCCGACATTATTTTTTATGATTTGAAAATACATTTACATTTTTTTAAGGATGTGGGGGCTTTAATTTTCAAAATATATTCACAATCATACAAACATGGTTATCAAAATTCATACCTAACATGAATTAAATGTTTAACCATTATTATCAATAGATAATATTATCATATATTCCATCATCAATAATTGGAATTTCAACAAGAATAGTTCCATCATTCAGAAATTCCCCCCATTGAGAGGAACATAAAAATGTTTTATATAGTGGATTGTTTTACAGATTTGGTTCAATGTATCCGTCAACCAATTTCCCTCCATTACACATGATAGAAACATGTCTTGAATATTAATATTTCATTTATTATACATCTATCCCAAACTAACCTATTAATATATCATCATAATTTAAGACTGAAAAGTGATAACGTCATAATTTGGTTGAAATATAATATGAATTTCGGAATCCCTTGTATATATTTTAATGAAATATAACATATCTCAACCCAAATTTTTCCATCATCAAAACATATCAAGCAGTTGTTAATTTGCACAATGTTCCATCTATCCCCACTTCCCTCATGAATGAAATTAAAAAAATTTATTCATATTTTCTATCCTTTTTTGGATGAATAACCATAATACTTTTAATATTTATATTTTTGTGAACATCCTAGATAATAAGTTTCTACATAAACCTCAAATCATGTCTACAGTCAGAAATACCATTTTTTAAGGACGATACAAAAATAAAGTGTATATATAGGATAATTTTCTGATCATTTTTAAGTAGTTTAACAATAATAGAATCACCATTCTTGAAGACAATATAATAATAATCTCTAAAAATGTATGTGATCTAGTTCATGATAACATTCATTTTAGATTAATAAGAGATGTCGTCCAGTGATATTGATGGATTGGAAAACTGTATTGGTTAAAAAATGAGTTGTTTTTCCAATCAATCATACACGAAATAAATGATTTCCATTAAGATAAAAATAAATAGACAAAAACCTAGTCCAACATATCTAAATTTATGCTAGAAAATAAAATTATTAATGTGATATTTTATAATATTATCTATGGTATGTTTCCCATATTGATATTCCAAAATTTATTAAATACATTTTACTATATATAAAAATTGAAGCTCCAAATAAACATTTTTATACAAACTACACCGATGTTGTTAACTTTTAATGCACTAAGAGTTCAACCCATAACATGAAAATTATTCTTCTATGTAATTTAAATCTCTATCCACTTATTGTATGTAAAATTATGATTTTAATATTTTAGTAACATGTTTTAAAATACTATTCATATATATCTCTTTTGGGGGACTGAATAAGACAATTCCAATAATCATGCACCAAACAATGTAAATTAGCTTGAATATGGAATCTTTTCATCAATGTATGAAATATAGGAAATGAGATTTTATATTTAAAATAATTACTCCAAAAAATATCTTTGAATATTTAAAATTATATTAGTTTTTTTTTATTTTCAACAATCTAACAATATTTTTGGATGTGAAATGTGTGGTAATTCTTTTTGTCTCAACATCCATAAACTGAATGAATTAATTAATGTTATGTATTTCTAACCTTGTATCCCTTTGATCTCGACGTTATCAAATATACTTGTTTCAATTGATGGCTGAAAAAGAAAATCTACTTTGATGATGATGAGAAAAAATTTCATCATTTATATGGGATGACATAAACAAAGACCATTTTGTGTTGATCCTCATTGGAGGCTATCATCAAATGGAAAATAATAGGATATTGATCACTCATGTGGAACAATTATTTTTTCATATTTATTTTGTGGATTGATGGTAATATTATACTTTACATGTTATATTTTCAATTTTTTTCCAAAATTATCAACCCCTTCACCTAAAGAGAGGCATACAACTATAGAGTCAAGATGAGTGATAATAAGAATAGAAAACCTATTGGAATTTTTCATTCTTGTGTGTCCTTGGATATTTTTATCTCTCTGTTTTTGAAATCTTCCTTTATGATTATGATTTTTATTAATGTCCATAATAAATCACTCACTAGAATGTATTTCATCCTCCTCGATGGTACAATTTTTTGTGAATATGGATATATTAGGAATGTATTGAGTAATGCATTATTAATTAATATGTTGAGTATGGTTAATACGATTAGGTATCATTTCATTATATATTATTTAAATTAATAATAAATTTAATAAGAAGAATATAATTCATTGTTTACAATCTTTTGAATATCAGTATTTGATGGAATGTTTTAGAAATGTTGTTTACACCATGAACAAATTTCCAAAAATGCATAAAACCTGATAAAACCATTATGGTTATTCACCCACTAGGCAGATACATTAAATCTAAATACTTCTTAAATCCCATATCCACATTACAATATCATTCAATAACTATGAAATTATATGAGACTAAGACCTTCCAATGAAAGGATCCCCACAAAAAATAAAGAGTGGAACATTTTATCTGCATCATGAAATGATACATCATCCATATCTAAGAACTGATATCATATCATCTATCACAACCATTCCTTTTCTGGGGAATTAAACAATGTTATCACATATCTCATAAATTCCCTCAACATCATAGGAAACATCCCAACCTCCCCCCAACCCAATACCATGCTTCAGTTTAAAATCACATAAATATATTTCAATTAGAAATT
The DNA here is from genome assembly GCA_963277665.1 of Viscum album. Lineage (NCBI taxonomy): Eukaryota > Viridiplantae > Streptophyta > Magnoliopsida > Santalales > Viscaceae > Viscum > Viscum album. Next base: position 697,607,545 of record OY728152.1, read on the forward strand.
TGGTTTTTTGTTGGAATTTGAATTTCTGTTTTATTGTGGTTGAGTCCATTGTGAGGGTTCCAACATAACCTACAAAAATGGTATTTTTGTAAATACTAAAAAATGTTTATATAAAAATTAATTTTTTAATTGATATATAATATTATATTTTCTTGATATAATATTTATTTATAAATAAAATAAATTTCCTATTTTAACATAAATATATATTAATGATACATTATTGATTACATATATAAATAAAAAATCATAAAATATTAATTTAATTAGATCTAATATATCAAAAAAATATAATTGTATTATATAGTAATATTATGCTTCAATTCTATCCATTATGATTTAGAATAAATATATTTATGATATTAAAATATATTATATTATAAAATAAATATGTGTATTGGATTTAGTTGAAATAAATTTAATATAATTTATAAATTTAAAATAAGGTGCATTATAAATTTATATTTAATTCATTATAAATATCTATTTATATAATACAAGTTACATCTCTATAATAATGAATTTATAAATCATTTTATGTTTACATTATTAATAAATATTATAATTTATTTAATAATTATAGTTCATGTAAAATAATGTTTCATTTCAATATAAATAAAAATTATCAATTATTTCTGAAACAAATGTTATTTATAATTATTTCTGTTTACATTTAAAAGAAAAAGTTGATATGGTAAATTTTAACTAATTTGAAATGTATTATATTTTTTATGAAAAATATAGATGTCAATGGTTGTTTTGTTTACACCACATTGACATTCTTTTCTTGTGGGTTTTTCTATTGTTCAATGTAAAAAAATAGATGTTGTTATAATATAACTATAAAAATACCCATAAGCCTTATTTTGGTCCACGATCATTGGAACATAAAATGAAAAAAATACGAAAAAAATAGGGATGCGATAATTGTAAATGTAATGAAATCATTTAAATAATTCAACAATAGTATGTGGACTAGTGCTTTGTACACACACATAGGTTGAGGTTCTCTAGAAACCATCATTTCTATGTGTTTTAATGTGTATGGTGATCATGGTATTTGGTTGGAAAAAGATGTGTTGGTCGATCATGATGAAAAATTTAGATATGTGAAGAAGGTTCTATATGAGGTTTTCTTACCACTTTCTATTCTAAAAAATGAAGTATCTCTATTACATAGGTGCAGGCCCATGCAGTACCTATTTCTGTATTCCCCGTTGGGTTTCCCTAGACTCTCCTATATGCGTTTCCATGTCATCCCATAAACAATTCCTACATGGTTAAAGAGAGGGAAGATTGATATTACGATTACTCCCATTTAACAGATATCCTTCCATGGATCCCCATAAACAAAGACTACTAGTCCAGGTAGGGGAAGATATATATGACCATCACAACCCATTCTCAGTCGAACTGCCATGGTACCCTATCGACAATGCCTACCATTGTCACCACCCTTTCTACCTACCTTAACACCCCATAGTGATCCCCTATGTGGACATTCACCTCCATAACCTATCATGATGCCCCATAAAAAATACATACCATGCCAGATAGGGGGAAAATATATATAGTCCTCACCTCCACTTCTTAGTAAACCTTCAACGGTTCCCCATAAACAATACATACACATGTTATCACCCTTTCTCAAATGACCTGCCACTACGCCCCATCGACAATGCCTATCACGGTCACTATCATCTATCATCTCCCATTCTCATAAGATCTTCCATGATGCTCCATCGACTTCGCCTACCATGCCAGATGGGGGAAGATGTAAATGTATGTATGTGGTTGTTTAAGTATGAGTCATTTTCCAACTCATTTGTTTTGTTGTGTTGTGTGCGTGTGTGTATTTATGTATGTTAATTTTTTTATTTGTTTGTATGTATATGTTCATAGGTGTGTATGTAATTTCATGTGTTTTTTATATATATGTGTACATTTATGTGTATGTTTAATGTATATGTGAATATATATATATATGTACTAGTCTGTGTGTATGTATTTACAAATTTGTGTTGTATGTTTATGATTCTGAATATAAGAATGTATTTTTGAATGTGAATTTGTATGATTTTATTGTATTTTCAGTAAAATGAGATTGTATATGTATCTGTATATGTATGAATATGTGTATGTATATTAATGTATGTTTATGTATGTGTGCATGTATGTATATGTGTATGTGTGTCATTATGTTTATGTACATTTTTAGGTGCATGTGTATGTGCATGTTTATGTTAATTTTGAATGTGAATATATAATAATATGTATAGATGTGTATATATGCGCATACACATGTATGTAATTTTTTTGAATTCTATTTATATGAAAATTCATGTGTATGTGGATGCATATACATTTGTATGTGTTTTTACATGTGTATGTGTATTAGTAATTATATTTGTATATGATTTGATGTTTGTTTTGGTCTATATATATATATAAGTTTATGTATTAATATATTTTTATGTCCATTCATGGGTATGTAACTGTGTGTATTTTTATGGGTAGATACATGTTTGTGTATGCAAATATACCCATGCCTATATGTATGTGTATGCATTTTCAGGTATGTGTGTGTGTGTATTTGGGTATGTATGTGTACATGTATGTATATGTGTATGCATGTGGGTACATATATGTCTTCTTATTGATTTAATATTATTTATTGGTTTTAAATATCACTTCATTTTTAGTATTTTAATTAATTTAATAATTTTTATTCTATAGTAATATTTATTTAATATATTCAACTATTGATATTTATTTATACATGGATAAATATGTATATAATTCATTAAATAATAACATTTTATCAAATAATAAAAACTATAAATGTTAATAAAATATTATATTTTATATATAAATTCAATTCATTGCATACTTCAATAATTAGCAGTAATAATAATATTTTTTATTTAATTTTTTTCAATTTTATAAGTTTTATTTCATTTAATTAATGATATGAATTGTCATTTTATTTTTATTTTTTTGAAATTTATTTCAATTAATGTAATCATTTTTAATATTATTTCATAAATTTTATTCATTTTCTAAAATTACATATTTTCAATTTTATGGGAGTATAATCATTTATTAAAAATTATACATATTTATTGAATAAGATTCAATATTTCAATATGTTTAAAATTTATATGATTAATTTTTTTGATTGTTATTTATTATTTTTTATTTATTTTAATATGTTTGAAATCCATATAACTGATTCCTATAACTCCATCTCCAAGAGATAAAATTTTTCCTTGAAATTGAACCGAATAATACACCATACCTAACATAATTTTTGTGTTGATTTAAACAAACAAAAAAATGGGGATGTGCTTCATGATAACTCGTAATGATAGATGGGGTCATTGAGGGTTGTTCTTTGTATTCTTGACAATGGGTTCCATCAAGAAATAGTGAGGGTTGGATTTATTGGATAACATGGGGATCAATACGGGTCTCAAGAAGCATGTTTTAAGGGTGGTGGTGAACACATGGGATTGACGAATTGTGCATGTAGGAGGGGTGAAAACTCTTCTTGTCATCAATGAGCCTGGGACAACCCTGAGCTGATCTATGACATAGCTTGAATGGCATTACCCATACCGAAGGGCCGGAAACTACTGTCGGTAATCATCATAGTACAACAAGGGATCATTATTTTCCAATAAAATAAATAATACCGTACAAAAAAAATATACAACTGATGATCAATATATAAGGAAACCGAACTGAACATAATTTATACAAGGTCTAAACATTCTAATTTAATGATTTCATTGGAATACTCCATTTAGATTATTTATTAATGGTAAAATAATATTAAAGTGTATAATTTAATCCCCTTTCATCATTATATAATTAGAAACTCTTATACATTCAATGTATTACCATTATGGGAACTTGAAAATATCACATGCATTGAACCCGATTGCGAAAAGGATTTTGGAGATGGTGAATGGTTTTGTGTGTGTATTATCAAATTGTACCTTTTCAATCCCCACATATACATTATACTCCCTTTGTACCGTATCATGGTATATATGGGTGAAATGATATAACCTTGTTTTTAACATGATTAAAAACCCTTACTCCTTTCAGATCATGCTGGCTTTATCGTGGAAGGAGACTTGAAAGGGAAATGAGATTCAGCTTTATAACCCCATCTCTTCTTCCCTATTATATTATTTTAGGCTTTAACATCCAATGTGTTTATGATATAATGTGGATTTATCACTCATAGGAATTGGTTCTTCATGATTGGGGGTTTTGGTACATGATCATCTGGGCTGCATTATCAAAACATGCAATATAACGGTCCAGTATTTTTGGGATCAACTAGTTGATGAATCCCATGCATTATTCATTAGATTAAAGTAATCCATAGGTTGGAAAATTTTAATCATGGAATATTACATTATTTTTATTATTAATGGTATTAATAAATCATAGTTTGGTCTCCAATCATTTGTCTTATCAGTTATAAATGTTCAATCCATTTTCTACACTACTAGAAACTAGTCCTATTCCAACAGACCTATACATACTATTTTGGAGAAACTGTTGTTATTGGTAACATAAAGTTACCCATCACTGACCGTTTGTCCAATACCATTTATTTGAAAACCATTATGTGACTATATAATAATTGTTTTGGAAAAACCATAGGAATTGTTTAGGGAAATACCGACGTTTTTATACATACAATGGAAATCTATTCAATAAAATGACATTATACAAACTCTTTTTCAAAACCATTAGAATATGTGGTGGATATTCCTACAGTTTGAATAAAACTATCTGTATGGCATATATTTAATGAACCTATACAAAATTTTTTTTCAAAACAATGGGTAAATGTCCAAAAATTCCAAATAAATATACCAACTGTTTTGAAAACCAATGGTATAGTATAATACCAACGTTTTTCAATATAGTATGTATAGGTTAAAACTTTTTTATTCAGTTATTTTATCATTTAACATTGTATAAATAAAACAATAAATTTAAATACACATATAAATATTTATGACAAGACATGAAATCTATAAATTTCAATGATTTTTTGAAACCGCAAGGTCTTTTTTGAATTTCCTCTATCAATAGTTATGAAAACTTTGGATATATCCCAACTATAGAAATAGTATCCCAAATAAATTTATATTTGTATATAACAATGATGAACAAGGTTATGACAACCTAAACCATTGGTACAACATATAGAAATGATTTTAGGGCCTATACGATTGGTTCATAACAATTTTTATAGGAATTTTTACAAATGTTTATCATAATATTTTCACGTCCATTCTCCATTATTAAACGGGATTGTATTAGGATGGATCAATAGATTACATATTCTAGGATCTATAGAGACAAACTAGTTTTGTAGGAGGAAACCCCAACTATTATTTTGTCACATATAATTTTCATATATGGTCCTTTTTTAAAATGCAATTGTTTTTTAAAATTTTCCATGAATTATAAATGAAATTGAAAAATACCAGTAAAACCTATTATATAATATCTTGTCTCTCTAATATTAATGTGTCCACATTATAATTTGATGGAGTAAGAATTAAAATTATGGTATTATCAACACCAAAAATTATTCCCCTCTTAGGATGGGGATTGGAAATTTTCACACGTAGTAGTTGTGTCACATAATAATCCCATTACATATTCCTTTCACTTCCATCCCATCCTCATGACCAATTATTAATTGGTCCTTTCTATTTTGTAAGTTCATTGTCATGTACCCATGGATTGTTTTCTCATCAATATTGTATTTTTATGTCATCATTTTGAACTATTTGGATATAATTATTTTTTCACATAATTGAGAAAAACCCAATATTTTATACATTTTAACCAATAAATTTCACGAGTCTCATTAAATTTCATTTACCAAAGGATAGGGGGTTTGGCCTTTTCAACATTTTCATAATCTGATAAAATATCATCTCCATCTCTTATGTTTCATATCATTGACACATCACAAGCTCTTCCATTTTCCATGTGATGAAATAAATGATCATTTTCTCCACATTATTACATTAATCCCTCCAAGATAATCTATACTAACTATCCTAGTTCTCACTTATTTCAGTAAATTAAAATATTATTATATTATTTTAAACATTATAGATTGAAAAATTCATTTTTTATGTTTTACAATAGTACAAAACAATATCAATACACATCATTTACCCCTTAATGTCATAGAGAAATAGTTTTATGTAGCATAAATAATTTCTTAAGAATAGAATTTTCGAGTTATATGATCATAATTTATATGAATTTATTTATTTTATTAAATATTAATATTATTGATTCAAAAATGATTAATAAGAATAAAACATGGATGGATTTTATTCATTAGAAAAGGGTTATGAGGATGGTGTTTATAAAATATTCTTAATATCATACATATATCCCTTCTCAAATACATTATATATGTATAATATATTATTCTTAAGAACTAAATATTCTTAAGGAGTTCAAAGAACACGTGAACTATCATGGAATTTAAAAATTTTATAAATATGAGAGTAGACATAGCTATTATTTCAATATAGCTACTGACAGGAATAAGATTTTGTTTTATGGAAAATATGATATGATTAGAAGTGAGAACAATGATAATTACCATATATGAGATTTGATAATAGGTGTGATGATAGAGAATATCATATTGAGGAAAATAAAATTACATTTTAAGAATAACGTAATGATCAGGGAAAATAGTTTTTGATGATAATGTGTTGTTAAAATTCATATATGTATATTGGTTTTACTATATATACATCGTTTAATGCCACACGGAAGAAATATAGTGTTAAATTTTGAAATGTATGGATTTTCACAAGAATTATTAAACTACATTATCTACTATATTATATGATCTCAAAATATAATTATCTTCCACAAAAAACATATTGTACTAAATAAATTATACACTCAATTGGTATGATTTATGATAGAAATCATTTCCATCTAAATTATAATATAATAATTTCAATATATGTTGAATCGCATAAAAAATTCCCAATTTATAGTGCATCTTGATACACGATTGATGACTCATTTCCATTGAATGTTTATGGTACATTATAATTAATACAAGTTTTAGGAATCTATACATAAGAGAAGATATTACATGAAAATTGATTTGGCGTGTAAATAAGGTATATAAATATGGGAAATACATTAACCTAGTCAACTATCTTCAATGTTATAAAATTGATCATGAGTATCCTAAATTTAGTAATGACTCGAGAAACACTCATCAAATGATATCTATATAAGGAGTGAATCATTTTTGTATTCCAAGATGTACTCAAATTTTATGGATATGTATTTTGATAAATTATATCTTTTCACTATGATTAATCATAAATAGAAAATAAAATATGTTGTATATGCTTATATAAGGAATAATCTTTTGTATTGATATTGATATTTATTTGGATCCATTGATTGATTTTTTTATTAATGATTAATTAACTGTTATGTTGTATTATTCTTACAAAAATGAATATATCATTTTAGAAACTACATTGTATGGGATGATAAATTATATTTATGTCTATGATAATTTGATAAGATATAGTATTAGAGGAAGTAAATATTTTCCCATTTGTTATCAATGTCCACACATAGTTAGGTTTAAACATTCATGAATAATTTTGATTCAATGACATCATTGTTTTCTACCATGAAGACATAAATGTGGATATTGGATGACATTATTCGATGGGAGTTTTGAAGAATTTATATCTTTTTCACCACTAATAGTTGAAATTTAGTTTGAGAATGTAAAATATACGAAAACATAATTTGAGAAAGTAAAAAACTAATGGAAATGATTTTAGGTATTATAGTTGAAATGTTATAAATAATATTTAATTCTATCAGTAAACTCGCATCCCTGATGAGGTATTTTCACTGATAATTTCAATTTAATTTAAAATACATACTAATCCACTTTTATTTATATTTTTCTGAACTAAAATGACATTCATGATAATATTTATTTAAAGGAATAAGTATATTATTTTAAAAACGAATGGAAGATAATCATTATGTTATAATATATATAGATATCATGAATAGATGACATCCTACAACATATTTTATAACTTTTCTCATAATTTTACAACATTTTTATAGTTAATATCCATATCATTTTTACCTGATACTTATGTAGTTAATTTTCATAAATCTCATGAGTAAATAACATCATCCATAATTGGTTTTTATTTCTTCAATAATTGATATATTAATTGAAAAAATCATCATCAAGAGAATTATCAACTTTGTCTACAATAAGGATGATGCACTCAGGAACTATTTATCTTTTCATAATGGTATATATCCTATATTTGATATTTTTATATTTAGTAGCTTTTTTCAATACATATTTGACTAAATGTGTTTTCTTTAATTTAAAATGATATTTCTATAAATAAGGGATGTGAAATACTTCAAATTGAGGAAACACATTCAAATTGTATTGGTACTTTTGTAAAATGATCCATATGTCCTTTGTGAAATGTAGGAATCATCTGGACCTTATTATGATAAATGGTGTTATCAGTACGAATTTAATTATAGGTTTTCTATTTAAATTTAATATTTTAGTTAATATTATTTTCCAATCCCTAAAAAACATGCTTAGATTAAATAACTAATTTATAAAAACATTTCATATGACATTATTTAAGTTTAGTAAATGGTTGGATATCATTCGAACACATGATGAGATCTATATAACTTAATTTTTGTGATTTATTTTAGAAATTATATTTTAGATAAAAAAATTTGTCACTCACTAAAAACCAAGGAAATAGTCTCGTATTTTCGTGATTCATTAAGATTGTGATCTTTAAGTCATTCTTGATGTTTTATGAATCAATTTCACAACAATCTAATGCACAATGTCACCAATCTGACTCAATGGTCTATATAGATGAAATCATATTCCATCATCCAAGAATTTATTACTCAAAATATATAATCACAATATTTTTAATCAATAATTTTTTTAATGATACAATGAATGTAAAATATATCCCCTCGTCTATTAAGGTAAATCCATAAAAAACATGCTGATGGTGGTGCTATTGATGATAAATGAAAAAAATCATGGAGAACTATAGCCATATTTCATCATCTTGAATTTATTTTCCTGGATCACTATGAAAACCTAGTTATATATCCAATAATGTTAAATTTATCTAAAATTACAAAATAAATTTTTAGATAAATATGGTTTTTGTAAGGTGATGATTACAAATAATCAATAACTTGATGATTCTTTTGAATAAATCCCAATAGTATTCCTAGAACCATGTTTTCATCATCATATGAATATATATTTACTATATTGTAATTATCATCAATGAATGTCACATCACTGATTTTTTGGTGGTGATCCATCCGTGATCAAACAACTCCAATGCGTTAGGGTATGTGTACCCTTGGAAACTTCTCACCCAACATTGTTTTTTATGTTTTGGAAACACATATATCATTTTTAAGGAAGACGAGGCTTCCATTTTCATATTATATTCTCTAACATAAAGACATGCTTATATAAAATAAAACATCAATAAAATTTCAAGTAGCACTTTTTTTTATCAAAGTAGTATATTATCAACTAATCCCACATTAATCATTGGAATTTAAATGAGAAAAGATCCATCCTTTATAAATTCCACCCACAGTGACAAACAAAGAATTTTTTGATATAGAGTCTTCTAAATGGGGATTTTTTTCAATGTAACATTCAACTAATTCCCCACCTTTACAAATGATATAAATAAGTTGTGAATCATTATTTTTCTATTATCATATATCTATCCTAAATAAACAAATGCATTTATTTTCATAATATAATACAGATATGTGATAATTGTATCATCATGGATATGCATAATGGGAATATCTGAATCTCCAAAAAACATTTTAATGAAATATAAAATATCTCCCCCAAAGTGTTTCTTCATCCAAAATTATCAAACAATTGTTAATATGCTCATTGTTCCATCTATACCATCTTTTACTTTGGGTAAAATTGAAATAAATCTTCACAATTTATGACCTTTCTAGGAATAAAAACTAAAATAATCTTAATAACCTCATTTTTTGAAAATCTATGATAGTAATATTCTACACAAAATGAAAATATAATGTTCAGTGATAAATACCTTCATGTATGAATGAATTTGTTTTGTATAAATGAGATAATGTGTAAAATATTATTAATTGGGTTACTAATAATAAAATTAGAATACTTTTATTATAATAAGAAACTATTACAATGTATGTGATCTAGTTCAATATGACCTTCTTTTATGATAAAAAGGAAATGTATTCTGGTATTGCTGGGGGTAAAGAAAACTATTTTGATACATACATAAATTATTTATCCTATCCAATCATCCCCCAGATTAATGATTTGTATTGATTTATAAATAAATAGATATGACCCTCATGCAACCTATCTTTGTTTGTGTTGAAAAATAATATTATCAAATTGATATTAGTATATATTATCAAGGGTATGTTTACCATGATGACATTCAAAATATTTTAACACCAATTCATTGTAAGAAAAACTATAAGCTTCAAATAAACAATTTTAAAAAACATGTAGATGGTTTAAACATTTAATTCACATATAATTCAACTCTATACATCAAAATTAATCTTCTATATAATTAAAATCAATATAAAATTAATTTATTTCAAACAGGGATTTTGATATTTTAGTGTCATGTTTCAAAATATTATCCATATATATCCATTTTTTTGGGACATAAAAATGATATTACAATAATAGTTCATCAAAATATGTACTTTTATGATGGTTTAATTCAATGACTCACTAGAAACTCATTAAGAATGACTTTATATTTTCACTCTTATCAAAAAAAGGCATGGAATACTGAAAAGCGGTTAATTATTCCAAAGTAGAAATTTCCATCAGCTCAGGGGAGTCTGCTTATTGAAATGAAGATAGTTTCCATACCTCATCTATTCAGGTGGTTGATAATCCTAAAAAATATTTTTGGATCCCTGGGATTTTTGGTAAAACTAAAATATTTATTCTCTCAAGCATCATGTACAAAATAGACAAAATATTTTAGAGGTCGACGTTTATGAGGACTCTAACGTAGGGAAGGAAAGACTATATAAATGATGTATCACATCCCATTATAATTAATAATATTTATTTATTTATGATAAACATCTTTTCAATTTTCCAAATTCACTCCCACATTACCATGTTCTTATGGGATATGAGTTATGGATAAAAAACAACATTAGATGGCTTGGGATAATTTGTGCATCCATAATCCTTATGGTGGTATGGGATATCAATACATGTACATGTTCTCTATTTCTATTTTTTAAATTAAATGATGGAACATGATTCAAAATTCTTGTTTACTATGCACTCATAACATTGAATCCAAATATTACACCCATACATGCTTTTGTGATGTAGCCCTAATCCCTCGACCCATCACTTTTTGGATATTCCTATGGGGATCAGATGATCTTATTTGAATGGTTCTCTTTTGGAAGACCAGAGATGGACCCAACGTCATTATCTGGATGGTCCAATGGATTTTTAAAAAAAATGGATGATGGAAACATCCCTAGTGGTTTCTGGTTCAGATGATGTCACATTTTCCTCCTATTTTAATGACGCTATTAACGAAGGGTGTTCATATAAATAGTTTGTACGATTCAATGAAACCAATTATAAGATTATTTTGAATATTCTATGAAAAAAAGATACATACTATGACTATCTATGTTTGGTTAATGAATTTTTGGGAGGATTTGTTTTGAATTATAAGTACATGTTGGCACAATGAATATAAATAATTGAAAATGAAAATTTATGGAAATTCCTATGGCACATGATGGTCCCACCCATGGTTTGAACATTCTTATTGAATGATGTCATGGGAATACTCCATTTAATGTAGTTCATAATAGTATGAAATAATAAATGTGATACTTTTATATCCTTCTTCATTAGTGAAGAAAAAACTCTTATACATGCAATAAACTACCATCAAGTGGCTACGAACATCTGACATGCATAGAACATGATGACATATATGATTTTGGAAATGGTGAATGCTTTTTTGTCTCTATTATCAAAGGGTACTTCTTCCATTTCCATAGATAAAATATACTCCATCTATACCATTTCAATCTTTATATTGGTAAAATGATATGACATAGTTTTTAACAATATATCAAAACCCAATTCATTTTGGACTAATTAGGTTGTATCTTGGAAGAAGATTTGGAAGAATAATGAAATTCATCTTGATAACCACATCCCATATTCTCACATCTGTAAATGGATACACCACCATCCAATGACATTATGATTAAAGTTGAAGAAACAATATTTGTATAAGTTCTATTGGATTGGATCTTTTGGTATGTGAATCTATTTAGCATAATCACAACTTGATTGATTTCTATCCATTATTTTGGGGATCCACTAGTGGATGAAGCCCATGTATTATTCAACGGATTAATGTTATCCCTTAAGAGAGGATGAAAAAATGACATCATGTTATTGGAATTTATTTTCATTATTAATTGTATTAGTTTATCATAGTGTAGTATTTATTCCTTCACCTTATCGATTGTTAATGCTGAATCCATTTACAACACTACAGGAAATATGACCTATTACAATAGACCTGTAATAATGGTTTTTGAGAAACCCTTGGTATAAGAACATTAAAATGAACATATACTAATGGTTTTTTCAAACCCATTGGAATGGAAGCCCTCCGATGACCCTATACGAGTGGTTCAACAAAAACCATTAGTATACTTCATAGTTGCACACATGTTTTTGTACAAACCATTGGCATGTCTTCAATGAAATGATGTTATACCAATAGTTTTTCCAAAATTGTTGGTATATGTAATTGCTATACCAAATATATAAATAATAACATCAGTGTATCATACATTTAATGAACGTATACTAATGGGTTTAAATAATCATTGGTGAATGTCCCAAAACTCAAAATACATATATCAATGTTTTGGAAAACAGTTGGTATAGGTCTTTACCAATGGTATTCCAAATAGTTGTTAAGGTTTTCCAAATTTTAATGAACTTTTTTACCAAATAACATTGAATTAAAAAATACATATTTATCATATATCTCATCCAAAAAAATTGTATCATAGTGGATAGGTGTTTGAAATATAAATCGTAGGTGTGAGGATAAAAACCTTCAAGGGGTTAATTTAATTACCAATACCTATAGTTTTGCAAACTATTGGTATAAGTATTTCCTATTAAATATAGTAATTGTTTGTAATATATTGGAATAGACCATCTATACCAAAATTTTCCCAAAATTGTTTGCATGGGTCTACACCAACGAAATAAACACCAACAGTCCCCCAAAATATTTGCATTCCATATAAAATTCGTTTTGGGGCCTATACAAATGGTTCCAAACCATTATTATATGAATTTTACAATATTTCATCCTCTTATTTTCATGTTCATTATACTATTTTAAAAGAATTGTAAATAGGGTGTCTCATTTTAATACCACTTTTTGTCACTCTGGAGGGCCTCTTGTTTGGTTGGAGGACATCCCTCCATGTTTGATATCACAAATAATTTTTTAATATATGTTTAATTATTGAATTTCATTTTTTTGTAAAAAACTTGTTCCTGAATTTTAAAAGAAATTTGAACATGCCAGTTCAACATAATAAAAATGTATATTCCCTATAAAATGAATATTTCCAAATGCTATTGAGTTGTTGTATGAACTCCAATTATCAGATTATCATCACCTAAATTTATTACACTCATTTGATGTGGCGTGTGAATTTTCACATGTAGTAGTTGATTCCCATTACTAACCCAATAGAGGAATACTCTCACATTCCTCCAATCCTATGATCAAATTAGTATGTTAATAATTATTTTTAGTGTGTTCCTCCTCATGGATCCAATGAATTCAATCTCTTCACTATTGGATTTTTATTTCATCAATTTGATCCTTTTTTACGTTAACATTATCAGTTCATCTCATTGAGAAAAACCCGAAATTTTATTCGTTATACTATATTAATTTAATGATTCTCATTAAATGGAATGTTATTAAGGATAGGTGATTGTTCCCTCTCAATATATTCATCATCTAATAAATGATCAGCATCATCTCCCACGTATCCTATCACTGATACACCACAATTTATTCCTTGTACTATTTGATGAAATGTATGAACATAAACTCATCCATATTGCCATACTACATCCTAGAAAAGCTATATAATCCATCCTTTATATATTTTTTCAAATATATTATAATATTACTCTATTATTTGTTACATTTTGGATATAACTGAATCCCTTTTTTAATTATTTCCAACACTACAATTCTATCTCAATACAAATCATTTATCCATTTTTATTTTAGAAAACTATTTTTTTGTTGTGTAAATAATTCCATAATAATAAAATTTCATGGTAATGTTTTCATTAAATCTATTTCATAAAATATTTTCACAAAAATTAATATTTTTGAATCAAATAGGATTAATATGAATAAAAATGACTGGACTCTAATCCATTGAAAAAATTGTTTGAGGATTGGTTTCATAAAATTTACAAAAGATCATGAATTTAACCCTTCTAAAATAATATTCTTTGTGTTTAGACTGTTATTATTCAAAATAATTATTCTATAAAAGAGGGGAGAGTACTATATCTATCAATAAATAGTCCAGTTTAATAAATATTGAAGTAAAAATTGGTTAAAATTTATAGAATCTAGTTGTAAGGAATGCAATTTTTTATGGATAATAGAAATTATTTGAAGTGAAAATAATGATAATGACCGTATTTAATATATAATTATAGGTGTGATGATGGGGAATGTCCTATTAAGGAAAAGAAAATTACCATTGAAGACTAATTCATAATCTCCCAAAAATGATGTTTATGATAATGAGTTTTCAATGACACCATTGCATACTGGTTATACTAAAACTACATTATTTTAAACCATAACGATTCAATATAGTTTAAAAGTTTGAAATGTGTGGATTGACACCAGGTTTTTTGAATTTAATTCTCTATTGAATGATATGATCAAAAAAATATGATAAGAATCCTCAAAAAAGATATTACACAAAATGAATTCTACATTCAATTGTTATGATCTATGAAATAATACATGACTGTATAAATAATTTTATACTATTTTGAAAAAACTATGAATCACATAAAATATTCCCAATTTATGTTGAATCACGATAGAATAATGTTGAATGAATTCTAGTTAAAATTCTATTGTACTTTATAATCATTCCATTGATTTGGAACCAATATGGAAGTGACGATACTACAAGAAAATTCGCATGTAACGTAGCTAAAATATTTGAATATGGGAATATTTTCACCCATTAGAATCTCTATAGTGAAATGAATTTTTTCATGTGAATCCTAAATTTGGAAATGAGTCAAGAAACACTCATTTTATTAAATATTATGATGGAGTGAATCCATTAGGTTTTCATAGAATTACTCACACTATATGGATAATAATGTTGAAAAATTATATATTTCCACAATACATAAGCATGATGCGAAAATACAATATGTTTTATCTACTTATATCAGAAAAAATTTATCTTATTATGGATTTTTATTGGGTACCATTGATTGAAAATTTGATATAAATGTATGAATTAATTGTTATGTTACATGATTCTTATAGAAATGAATATTTCATTTTGAAATATTTGTTGTATGGGATGATAAAATATTTTTCATCTTATGGAAATTGGTTAACATATTCTATTAGGGGAACTCACGTTTGTCCCATTTGTTAACTAGGTACATAGTTAGCTATAGTATATCATTCATCAATGACTCCATTTTGGGGACCTCAAGGAATTATACCTTGATGATTGAAATTATAATATTGGATGAAATCATTCAATAGTAGTTTAGATGATGGTTTTACAATATCTCATCAAATAGGTGAAAAATAATTTTAAAATTTAAAATATATTTGGAATGTCATTTGAGAATGTAGAAAACTAATGGAAATAGTATTTATAATAAAATTTAATAATTTATTATTGATATTTAATTCCATTAACAAACTAGCATCCCCAATGAGGTATTTTCCATGATAATTACAATTTCAATTAAATATTTATTAAACCATTCATTTATATTTTTCATCACTACAATGATTGTCAATATAAAAATTATTTAAAAGTTGAATATTATTTTTTTAAATTGTGTGGTCAACAATAACTGTGTCATAATGTGTGAAAACATAATTACCAAGTTTTAGTATACAACTTCATCACTAAAATTTTCCATTATATTACAATATTTTATTAATTAATTTCAGTATAATTTGTATCAAATACTTATTTAGTTAATTATTATAAATATCATGAAGAAATAACATCATAAATAATTGTTTTTTATTTAACCATTTTGTGATATATTATGTGAAAATAATGATAGGAAAAAATTTAAAAAATGGGTACAATAAGGATGATGCACTCAAGTACTATTAGTTCTCTTTATGATGGTATATCATCTTTATTTTTCCTGTTTATGTCCATCAATGAGTTTTCTCAATCAATAAAAGACAAAATGTATATTTTCAGTTTAAATTGATATCATTATAAAAAAGGCATGTGACATACTCCAAATTAGATAAACACATTCAATTTTTTGATACTTTTTAAAAATTACCCTTATGTCATTTTTAACCAGTAGGAATCATCTACACCTTAATCTGAGACTTGGTCTAGTTATTATTATTTAATATGTGTATTTTAGTTGAAAATTAATATTAATGGTAATATTCCATGTCAATCACGGAAAAACAAAAACATATTTCTTAGATTGTCTTAATACTTTATCAAAAATATCTTTATGTGATTTTTGATTTTTTTAGGAAATGGTCATACATTTATCGAATGCACGATGAGATCAGTATGGCATAATTTGTGTTTTTATAATATAATTGATAATTATTTAAAAACATATATCACAAAATATGAACCTATGAAACAGGATCATATTCTTGTAATTAATTGAATATTTTATGTTTAAGTCATTTTTGATGTTGTATAAATCAATTTTATGTCAATATAACACACAATGTTATCAATTTGACTCAATATTCGGCATACACAAAATCAATGGACAAACTTCAACTAATTGATATCTCCAAATCGATGATAACACCAATTTTAATCAATTCATTTTCAAAAAGACTATGAAGTTAAAATTTAACATCTCATAAACAAACATAAATCCATAAAGAACCTATCGATGGTGGTCCTAATCAAGATAAAAAAACATTCATCCAAGGAATAGTAGTAATACAACATCTTCAAGAATTAGATATTCTGAATCTGTATGAAAATATAGTTAGATAACCAATATTATATAATTCACGTTTAAATAAAAAGAAAAGTCTTATATTTAAAATGGTTTTTATAAGGTGATTATTTCAAATAATCAATATCCTGATTATAGTTTTGAATAAATACAAATAAAATACCAGAAAAATTATTTGAACATCATATAATATTAATTATCTTATATAGAAATTATCATCTTTTAATTTCACATAATTTATTTTATTGGTGATGTTATATCCTTGATAAAACAACTCTAATGATTCAGGGGATTTTTACCCATTGGATTTTCTCACTAAGAATTAATTTTTTATGATTAGAAAAGACATTTCTTGTTATTAACAATGAAAAGGATTCAATTTTCATTGGAAGTTCAAAAACAAATTGAAATGATTATCTAAGTTCATAACTCACATTAATTTCAAGTATCACCTTTTTTTATGAATGTATAGGATTTTCATAGAATCCCACATCAATAAATTGAATTTCTACATGAACAGATCCATCTATCATAAATTCCCCCCATTGTGTGGAATATAAAAATATTTGATATAGAGGATTGTTTGTATGGATTTTTTTTCAATGAAACCATCAACCAATTCCCCACCATTACATATTCTAGAAACATGTCTTGAATAATTATACTTCTTTTCATATAAATCTATCCCAAAAGGACCAATGAATTTATCTTCATAATTTAAGACAAAAATATCTCAATTGCAACATCTATAGGATGGATAATGGGAATATCAGAATTCCCAACATAATTTTTGATGAAATATAACATATCTCCCCGTACATTTTCCTTCCTCCATAATTATCATGTAGTTATTAATATAATCTATGTTCCATGTATCCCCAATTCTCCCATAGAAAAAATAAAAAAAATAACTCACATTTTCTTACATTTACAAGAAGAATAAAAATTAATCCATTTAATATATTCATTTTTGGGAACATCCACGATATGAATTTTTCTACGGAAACCAAAAATATATATGAGTTGGTGTCCTTTAACCAAATAGTTGTACATTTGTTACATTTATATTAAATGTATTTAAATTTTAAACATCTTAATACATATTGTTCATTTTACTACATAACTATTTTGTAATAATGTCCTAGAGTATTAGTTGCATTGATAAGGTCATGTCAGTTCCCCACTATGATTTGATCCTTAAAATTTTATTATAATATTATTATATATAGTTATAGGGTTGGATGAAATTCCATGATGGGATAAATAGCATGCAGACCATCTGGTCTGAGTACTCTTAAGTAGATGTGACTTCATCTCATTAAGTTCGCACTTGGTACACTATAAGGTTGGAGATTATTAGAATAGACCAGCCAATAGGAATTCCACAAGTTTTGGTGTCATCATATATTTGTATCTGTGAGAGGGTGTGATGATACTTGGAATTTAAGATTATCATTAATAAGTTTCCTAACTCGTGATCTTTGTTTTGCATATGAAATTAATCACATAGACAATTGGATGGAAGTAGGGTATATTGTGTGCGTCATGAGTTTCATGTTATTAAGGGATAAGATAAGGATGGATTTGTCCATTCCATTTATGGAAGCTGATATCTTGGACCTTTGATTGAAATAGTAATGTCACGTAAAATTACATGGCCCTGGTGTAATGATGTCTTTATTTCTGGTAGTTAAAGAATGACGTATAGAGCATAAAAGATGATGAAATTATCATGAAACATGCTTGATGAGATATTTTTACAAAGGGAATATATTACATAGTTAGCATTAATATGTGGATTTCGTTTTTGTGGCTTTATATTCATTCACTTGGGTGCCTTGACTCGTTGCTAGACATTACTCTTGGACATTTGGCATGGCCACCTAATACAAACAAGAACGAATCTGATAGGGTCACATGCTAAGTGTTTTTTCTGGACTCAATTATATTATATTTGAATTTAATTAATAAATATTATTATCAACAAAGTGGAATAATTAATTCTATTAATTTGATTTCATAAATTGATTAAATATTTATGCACTGGATTGTGAATAAAATATATTTATTTATTTTATTGAAAAATTAATAAATATTTATATTGTAGACTGTAAATAAAATAGTCACGCATGTCCCCCAGGGACCGTGCCATGACTAACCCAAGCCCACCTTCCATAGGCAAGGGCCTGGCGACTAGCACCGAAGCCATATTCCCTATAACAGGGAAGGTAATGCCATTATAACCTGTAAGAAGACACAACAAAGAAAATAGAAAGATAAGAACTCACGTAAACTGAATAGTAATAATAGTATGTGCAATAATTAAAATTTGAAAGAATACAAGCCCAACATGAAAGTACAAGGAAAACTAAAATGCACAAGACAACTGATAGGTGAAAAGTCGCTCATGTATCTTCCACAACGGATCCTACCTGAAGGGTAGGTACAACTCACGAACGATCTTCTTTTCGGTTCTCTTCATCTAACATCCACCTTCAAGCAACCTCCAATCTTGGTACCCTTATCCATAGTTAGAATTGTTCGTCATCTGCACGAAACACGACGAATTGCATGCATTACTGGTGCATGGGTGAGTATTACTATACATAGTAGGGACACCAAGACCCTCAAAGTCTCACAAATTTTACAAAGGATAAACCACAAATGAAGAAAATATTGATAACCCAATATAGGTATATGCCCCAACATATACCTATGTTATCATGTAAACCCTTCTCAGTCATGAGGAAAACAGAGTCCAACTCAAAGACCAAAGCTCAACTGTTCCACAAAGGTATGGATACCACGAAGGCAAGTACCACATAGGTATGCCACATAATAGAATACAACCAATGTATTACAAGGATGGAAATTAACAAATAGGTATGAACACATCTCACAATAGGTACAACATAATTATAGTAGTATTGATGATTATATGTAACTATTGAGTCATCTTACTCTGTT
Source organism: Viscum album (assembly GCA_963277665.1). NCBI lineage: Eukaryota > Viridiplantae > Streptophyta > Magnoliopsida > Santalales > Viscaceae > Viscum > Viscum album. Next base: position 697,627,976 of record OY728152.1, read on the forward strand.
AAGAGGAAGGCCCACAGAGGATCGCCAGTTGCTGTCCCACAAAGAATCCCAAGGTGTTGGGCCACATATGATTTCTAAGTGTTGACCCACACCGGATCGCATGGTGCTAACCCAGACTATATCACTAAGTGTTGATCCACATAGGATCACACGGTGTTGACCCGCAAAGGATCGCTAGGTGCTAACAAACACAAAATCATAAGGTGATGACACACAAATTATTGCAAGGTGCTAACACACATAGGACAGCTAGGTGCTGACCCACGTAGGATCCCATAGTTTTGAACCCCACCGGATCGCTCTATGTGATGACCCACATCGGATCGGTCTACATTCCTCACGTCACAACCAGCTACTGGCTTCCCGCAATATAGTCACTCATTTCCAGGAGGATTCACTCCATAAGAAAATTGTTGATACTCCAACAGACACAATGTCCCATGATGATATATTTCAAAAGACCTCCACGTCATTGGTGTCTCAACGTAATAGACATCGGATCATTCAGATGCCTGGAGAAAATGTTATTATCCAAGTAATGAATAGTGTTGTATTTGGTCCGGGTCTGGTCCCACTCAGTCAGAACGACCCGGGCCGACCTGACCTGGGTCATCCCAGTTTGGATTGATATGGCTCGACCCGCTGGGACTAGCTCGGCAGCCCGAGAGGGCTGCATGGCCATAGGGGTGTCGTGGGGGAGAGGGGTGGCTCAGCTGTTGGGGTACCAAGAGTTCGGGGTACAATGCATCCACGAGGATTCCATTATGGTGTGGGGTGGCTTGGTCGTGGGGGTTATACGAGGGAGCGGTGTGGATTGGTTGCAGGGGTGTTGCGGGGGTGTGGGACAGCTCAGCCGCGGGGGAGCCGCTTGGGTACAGGGCGGCTCAGCCGTGGGGGTTCCGCGAGGGAACGGGGCGGCTCGGCCGGAGTGCCTCATCTGGGAAGGAAGATTCTACGAGGCAGATCATAGGGGTGTGGGTACTCGGAGGGTCACGGCCAGCACAGCTAGGCTTCTGGGCAGTGCAACAAGACTGTGGGGTTGGGCGACAGGTCGCGGCGGCGGAGTGCCACCTGGTGCGGAGGCCACAGGTGGCGGAGCACCGTGGGGCATGGAGTCCGTGGGCGGCGGAGCAGAGGCGGAGCAGAGACTATGGATAGAGGCGGACGCTGGGTAGTGTCGTTGCCTTCATTCCCTTCATCATTGTTGATAGCTGTCATCCTTCATCGTGAAGAACACATGAATTATCCCATGAAATTCATAGAGGATAATCCATGTTGTTTGGCCCACACTCTCCGCATTATTTTTTTAGAAAGAATATATAATACATTAATAATAATAATAACAAGAAAGAGTATGTGATATAATTCAAAATCCCTCCCTACCTCATTAATTTGATTCGATGAAGATTGAATACGGGGAAGGTGGAAATGTCATTGGAAAGAGACAGATGTCGGTGATGTCGGCTTCTCCTCGTTTGTCGATGGAGATGTTCCACGTCAGCGATACTTTGACAGAGATAGGATAAGAGTTCATCAAAAGTGACACAATATTCTTTGAAGATATTTTCTCCAAATATTTATCCTCACCCAATTACACCAAATTTAAAATTAGCTATGTTTTGATATGTTTCACCAATTTAATTGTTGACATAGTATAAGTTGGATCCACTAAATTAATTGATTAGGTTGGAACAAAATTACTTAAAAGGGTGGTAGAAACATTAGATTGGGGGATGTTTACATTTCTTCCACACTATTAAGAGGGAGTTAATGGGAGTTCAGCCTCGGGTGGTCCCCACAACCATAACCTCTCATGGGAGGTTTGGGTTCGGTGGTCCCCACCTCCATAACCACTCATTGAAGGTTTTAGTTTAGTGGTCCCCACCTTTCAAACATCCTCATGGGAGTATCAAAAGAAAATTAAAATAAAATGTTACAAAATTTTGTTTTATTTAATTATTTTACGAATATGTGAAAAGAAAACATCCACCCTCGACCTACTGTAGTCGAGGTGACGGTCTTCAAAATCTAATATCAGTGCAGTGAGTTCAATGGTACAATAAATTTTCGTGAACACAAAAAATTAATATATTTTAAAAAAAAATTACATGGAAATTTTGGGACTTTACAATCTCACCACATTAGGGCTTTACATCCCCATAAGCCATAACACAAACTATGGGAACATGGGGGAATACTTAGCACACTTCTGAGCCTCCCACTCCCCTGTACTCTAATGGAGATTATCGGGCTAACAATGAATGCATGACAGAGGTATCGACCATCAACGAAGGACCCTCTCTTGTCGATCCTCAATCTCTATTTGATCCTCCGTATATGTCTCCCCATTTTCAACGTCATAGTCACCATTATAAATTATGTCTGAGGGGTCGTGCAAGTATCTTCTCAGTTGGGATACGTGGAAGACGTTGTGGACCCGATGTGACTATGGTGGAAGAGCTAAGTGGTATGACCACTCACCAACTCTATTGAGTACCTAGAAGGGTCTGATGATCCTCAGAGATAAATTGTACCCTCATTGAAAACTATGTAATCCTTTTCGGGGTGACACCCTTAGAATGTTGTGGTCACCATCCTCAAGCTCTAGAGGTCTCTTTCTCCTTTCATAATAAGACTTCTGCCAGTTTTGTGCAATCGTCATCCACTCCTGGCTGATACTACCCTTCTCTGTGGTAGAATGTGCCATCTCTGGTCCCACTAGTGCTGACTCCACTAGGTTTGTCCACCACAATGCTGATCTGCAAGGTCTCCCACACAACACCTCGAATGGAGTCATCCCAATGGTGTAGTGATTGTTATGGTTGTATAAAAACTACACCAACGGCATGTGATCCTCCCATATGCGACCAAAGTCGATGACACAAGCACGAATCACATCCTTGAGGATTTGATTGGTCCACTCAGTCTGGCCATCCGTCTGAGGAGGGATGGCGGTTCTCAAATGAAGTTTTGTCCCGAAGGCCTCCTGAAACCCCTTCCATTTCTGGGATGTAAAATGTGCATCATGATCGGATACAATCATCGAGGGTACTCCATGTAACTGCACAATCTCTTGCACATAGATGCATCCCATGCTATCTAATAAACCATTCTCTCTGATTGGTAGGAAGTGGTATGACATGGTGATTCGCTTGACGATCATCAAAATAAAGACATGTCCCCTATATGTACTAGGAATTCCTTTCATGATGTCTATAGATATCCCATACCACATCCACTCTGTGACCTCTAAATGATGAACCATGTTTTCTTGTACATGATGCTCCGCCTTCACTTGCGGACAAATAAGGCACCAGGAAACGAATTCTAACACTACATTCTTCATTCCCAGTACCATTACTGTCATCAGAGATCTTAGTACATATTATCCACTCGTGTATGTACCACTAGAGGAGATGTGTGGAACTCCATAATCACATCATCCCAAAGTGACACTAGAACCAGGGTACATCCTATGAAGATGATGATGGGCTCCCCACCATCAGAAAATCAATCAGGTGCATGTCCAGTAGATATCTGAGCACGTCGCGTCTCGCAGTCAATGTATCCTAGATGCGCCTCCCTGACTCACTGATGAAGTGTGGGAGTGACTGTATGAGATTGAAGGAAATATGACCCATGTTTATCCACAAAGGATATCTACATAGCATCCAGCTTCTTCGTCACCTTGCCTAGCAACTGTATACCAGTCCACCTTCTGAGTACTTCTCTTACAACATTCCCCTTCACAAGAGTATAGAATATCCCTAAGTCATAGTCCGGGAGGATCACAATCCAACATCACTATCTCAGGATCAGGCCCTTTAGAGTGAAGATATACTTGTGACTCTTGTTATCAGAGTATATTATAAAACGTTTACCCATCATATAGTTTCACCACATCTTCAAGGCGATGACCACTGCTGATAACTAGAGGTCATGGGTAGTATAGTTCTGGTCATTTTGTCTCAGCTATCGAGAATCATATGTGATCACTGATCGCTCTTGTTTCAATACACATCCATGCCAAGTCCCTGATACGTCGTAGTAGACTATGTACCCTATGCCCTCCTATGGAATACTCAATATGGGGGAACTAGTCTACGTCTAGCTCAGCTCTTGAAAAATATTCTTGCATATCTCTGGAAATACGTAGGGTTCCCCCTTTTTTCATTGCTAATAAATGTGTTGTAACTATGGAGAAATTTGGAACAAACCTCCGGTAGTATCCATCCAAAAAAAGTAAACTCTGAACCGCCGTCAGACACCTTGGTGTCCCCCAAACATGTATATCCTCAATCATCGTAGAATCCACCGAAACTCCACCCTTCGATATGACATGTCCCAAAAAGTGATCCCCTTGTATCCAGAACTGGCACTATGAGATCTTACCCTTAAGCTGGTTCTCTCGGAGTGTGTCCAGCACTACCTATAAATTATAAGCATGCTCCTCCTCTGTAACTGAATAGATAATAATGTCATCAATGAAGTCCACCACAAGGGGATCAAGGTATGGCTGAAAGATCGTGTTCCTGAGTCCCATGAATACAACTAGATCATTGGTTACACAAAATATCATAATGAAGAACTAATAATGCACAAACAACCATCTAAAATATGTATTCTGTACATCCTAACCTCGTAATATGCGTTACTGATATCCTGATCTAAGGTCTATCTTTGAGAACCATCGTGCTCCCTTCAAGGAATCAAAGAGGTCCTCAAACCATGGAAGTGGGTTCTTGTGCTTCACGGTCACAAGGTTCAGGCACCGATAGTCAACACAATTCCTCAATATCCTATATTCCTTCATTACGAACAAAATCAGGGCTGACCCAAGGTGAAACACTAGGTCGTATGAATCCCTTCCCTTGCATGTCCTCTAGCTATACCCATATCTCACAAATATATGTGGGGGCCATCCAATACGCTGCTGTAGATATAGGTGTCGTACCAGTGTACAAGTAAATGTAAAAGTACACCCTTCTGCGAGGTGGTAGATCCAGAACATCATTTGGGAAAACATCTACAAACTGGTCTACCAGTATAGGATAACTCGGGCACCCCAAATCAACAACTCTTTGGGTACGGCAATCCAACTGATGAGTAATCGGCTGCAACCACTACCGAGTAGGTCCATCATATGCTACAAAGGCTCCCTTCTCATTGTTTAAGGTAAAACGGGTCCCATCTGTGTGGACACACTAAACCTTGCATCTAATATAGTTAATCTGAGCATAGACTATAGATAATCAGTCCATACCCAAGAAGATGACGTAAGGCCTTGACGCTGCTACAAGGAGATCCCAACCGAAGCTCCCACCTCCTAGAGTAATATCAGTCTATTGGAAGCAGTGCATAATCATAGAATCTACTCCCATAGGTATATCTAGACAAAGGATCAAGCCAAAAACTCCGGAGGAATCTTTGAGCTCCGAAAGAGGGAAGTGAAAATAAATGAATAACTGGAACATGTGTCTACAAGTAATATAGGTAAGGTGGAGTAGTCATAGATTGTACCTCATATCATCTCTGGATTTTCATGGTCATAGGCCTCAGCTACCTAGAGTTGAGCTCACCCTTGCTCTCCGGCTCCTTGTGGTCAGGGTGGATCTCCTAGTGGTGATGGCAGTAACATCTCGAATTGTCTCCCACTTCCAGATGCACGACCAGCTCCTATGCCACATTTGCCTGCTCTCTGTGGACCTCCTCCTTCAAACCTCTATCTATTCCTGGGAAGTCCTTCGACCTTCTAGTAATCATCCTTAAGGAAGGTCGAACAGTCATGAGCCATGTGACCCTGCCTGCTGCATGCGTAACACTGCCCAATCCTGGCATGAACTGTTATGCCTCGGGTGCCCCACACAACCGACAATGAATCGTGTTGTCATCCACCAATAGCTATAGTCCTCTTGGACTTATATGACATATTTCTATTGAAACCTGTGGAAGACTCTACTATGTGACGTCTAGTGGAGGGTCTCGCTGATGGTGACTGGTCAGAAAAAAAACTCTCCACTAAGAGGTCTCGCTCTAACACCCCCTGGGTCAAGATGCTGAGTGAGATCATAGAAGCCCTTATCTCCCATCTATCTCGATGTCTGATGGTCTGGGACCTAATGAATGGGTCCTGCACCATATATGTGGATTAGCATGAGGGGTGAGTGAATCTCGCTGAGTACTGACCCACAATCATACTGCCCTGCTGCATATGAAGTAGCTCTGGAATGCGCACTACTCAGAGTTCCATAGGCACAAAAATTTCCTAAAACACGCTCTCGAAGTCTTCCCAGGGTAGTGTCACCTCATTGTGACCCGGGAGCATCACGCTCCACCATCTGCCTGTTGTTACTTGTAGAAGTTTGGCATCAAGTATCACTATGGGAGCAGCTGGTGTCCCTACTAATTATTAGACTCTCACTGCAGTCACCAACCAACCCTCAGCTGTCGTTGGGTCCATCTCTCCCCTAATCATGGGTGGCATATGGAGCTGGATCTCAAGAAACACGCTCAATCATTGTGCACTCTCTACTGCTGGGGATGGTGGAATCGATGGTCCAACAGGTAATTGTATTGATGGTGCCTCTGCTGGTTCATCTACTAGAAGAGGGCTTTGCACAGTGGTCTCGTTGCTCGGTGGGCTATCAGTGCGTACAACTATCAGAACCCTAGCTGGTTGTATTCATGTAGGAATCCTAAAATGAAACAGGTTCTCTAAGGTAAACAATTTATACCTAGTGAGTTGAATAAATGAGATCACAAAGAAAACTCTTCAAAACATACAATAAATTCTTTTTTTTTTGTGCATTGAGTCATAAATCAGAAGTTAGGGTCCTGGTGTATGGATACCTCGGTCGCTGCACCAACACTGGATTCCTTATACTGATAACCACAATCACTAGACAATACATTATTGTTGTTAAAAAAATATCAGAGTCTTATTTTATATAGTATAACTGACTCCACTGATACCAATTTGTCATGACCCGTCCCCCGGGACTAGTGACGGGACTACCCCAATCTCTCCATCCATATGCTAGGGGCTAGCGACTAGATCTAAAGGCGTATTCCATAATACTATGAATGGATTTCCTTTATAACTCATAGGTATAGGCAACCAAGCACATAACATGATACAAAATCAAGTAAACTGAAGAGTAGTGACAGTATGTGAAATAAATAAAAGGGGCCAGAATACAAGCACAACTGGTAATTATGAGGAAAACTAGAAATTTCAAGACAACTGGTAGTTGAAAAGAGGCTCATGGATCATCCACTGTGGATCCTACTTGAAGGGTAGGTATAACTCTTGAATGGTCATCTATGCGGTTCGCCTCATCTAACAACCACCTTTACACAACATCAAATCCTGGTATCCTCCTCCACAGTCAGCGTTGTCCATCATCTACATCAGACATAACTAATTGTGGGCATAGACCATGCAAGGGTGAGTATAATGATTCAGAGTAGGGACCCCGAGACCCTCATGGTATCACAAAATCCAAAAATGATAAATCACAAATGATGTAATCAACTAATAACCCTACATAGGTATATTCCGATATATATATATCTATGTTATCAAGTAAACCCATCTCAATCATTAGGATAACACAGAGTCCAACTCATGGCCCAATGCTCAACTATTCCACAAAGGAAGGGATACCATGAAGGCAAGTACCACAAATGTATGCAACATAGAAGCATTCCACCATTGTATTACCATGAAGGAATGTACCACATATGTACAAACTCAGATCACCGTATGTATAACATAAGTACAGTAGAATATATTATTAGATTTAACTACTGAATCATCATACTCTGTTAAGAGGATGACCCACAGAGGATCTCCAGGTGATGACCCACATAAAATTGAAAAAAACTGACCCACACAGGATCACTTTGTGTTGACCCACACATGATTACATGGTGCTAACCCAGACAGGACCTCAATGTGCTTACCCAGATAGAATCACATGGTGCTAACCCACACATGACCAGTAGGTGCTAAGCCACTCAATATTGAATGGTGCTGACCCAAACAAAATCGTTAGGTGTTGACCCACACATGATCACAAGGTGTTGACCCACACAGATCACTAGGTACAGACCCACACAGGATCGATCAGTGCTGACACAGACAGGTTCACACTATGTGTAGACCAACACAGGATCACTCTACATTCTTCACGTTACATCCATCTACTGGGTTCTTGAAAAATGTTTGCTCGTCTCTGGGAGGATCGGCTCCAAAAACTACTAGATGATACCAAAACTTTTATGAAGTTCCACAAAGAAGAATCTAAAAGGAAAACCAAGTTGTAAGGGTCTCAATGCAATAGACGGTGCATCATTTAGACACCTGGTGCCACAGTTATGCCCCAGGTAATGTATAGGGTCGTATCTTCTCTAGGTCTAGTCTGACTCGGTTTGAACGTCCTGTCCCGACCCAGCCTAGGTCATCCTCGACCAGCTGGGTGGTCTGACCTGCTATGCCAAACCCAGTAGTCCTTGAGTACCGTGAGGCTGTGGGGGTACCGTGAGGGCACTGGCTAGCTCGGCCACAGGGGTACCCCGAGGGGGCAGAACTGCTCAACCGTGGGTGTCTCATGGGGCATCGAGGTGTCTCTCCCATGGGTGTGTCGTGGTGGTGTGGGGCGACTCAACTGTGGGGGTGTCGTAGGGATGCAGGGTGGCCCGCCCACAGGGGGTGATGTAGGGCGAATCGGCCACAGGGATGTCTTTTGGGAGTGGGGCAGCTCAACTAGAGTGGCATGACTAGGCCACCAGGTAGCACGATACGGCCGCAGGGCGTCACAGTGGGCTGCGGTGGTGAAGCCTCACGGGGTGTAGAGGCTACGTGCAGCATAATGCCGGGGGGGAATGAATGACTAAGGAGGTGGAGTGATATGAGGCATGGAGGATGCGGGTGGAGGTTGCCGCAGTGCGGCGCAGTCGGCCGTGGCAGTGGAGCGTCGCGGTGCATGGATGATGCGGGCGGCGGCCGCCGATGGGCGGCGCCATTGCCTTCATCACCTTCATCGTGGTAGATAGATGTCCTCATCTAGCATGGAGAACACAAGAATTATCCCCTGAAATTTTGATAGGACTAAACATGTTTGTTTGTCTCGCACACTCAGTATTAGTGTGGTAGCGAGTGACTATAATACTTGAATAAGAAGAATAATAAGAACGAGCAACGGAAATAATTCAAACACCCACCGTTGAAACATCCACATGGGAGTTTCAAAGGAAAATAAAAATAAAATGTTACTCCATTTTATTTTATTCTATTATTTCACGAATACGGGAAAATCTAACATCCATGACAAACTGTGGATATGGTGAAGCTCTCATTAAGCGAATATCGGCATTGCGAGTTCAATGAAGCCCTCAGATTTCAATTGTGAGAACCGGTTCAAATGTTAGATAAATCCCACTAGGATGTTTAATTAACGTTTTAAGAGTAAATTTAAGAAATTAATTTCATGAACTCCGGGCCTCAGAATCAGGTGCCGTCAATTTTCATGCACTCATAAAATACCCATATATTAAAATAAATTACATAAAAATTTCATGAATTTACAGAAATATTTAATTAAGATATTAAATTATTTATTTATTTATTTTGGTGTTCAATAAAGGGAATTGGTGTTCAATCGGACCATGTCTGCCATGGTAGTAAATAATTATTTCCAAGATGGTGAATTATTATTTAACTAGTTAGCAGAAATTAAAATAATTCTACTACTATTTTGTGACGCATAAAATTATTTGTAATTCCATTTTGTAAAAATGGAACACCATAAATAATGAAATGGTATTATTATTAAAATCACGAGTTTTCTATAATGTTATTAAGGTATTTAAATTATATTTTGTAATTAAATATTGTAACCAAATCCCTATGTCAACAAATTCAATGAAACTTATATTGTGACTTATACCAAACAACACACTCGGTGAATTGTGAATTATTGAGATAAACAATTTCTCAATAGAATCCTCTTCCTGCCCCTCTCAAGGAGGGATGATATTTAACACCAAAGAGCAATCTATCAAGAAGAACCCACACAAGACACTATCTTCGCCGTACCAGCAACTAGAAACATAGTGGTATCGATTGGAGGCCCTTGGATCATGTGTTGATCACTATTAGATGTATTATAGTGTGGATCCTTGAAATCACGAACTGATAATCTAGAATTGTCAGTCCGGATGATCAACATCATCAACAAAGAAAATAAAAAATATCCTAGTATTTATCTAAATATTTGTTTCAATTCCATGGTGATTGGAATTCATCGTCTTATTAGTTCCGTAATAATCATTGATCGTGGTAAAAATTATTGTTTGGTGCCGCACCAACCACACTTCCTCTGCACCCGAAACATACAAAAATATTATGTTTAGTTAGAAATACCTTCTTGTATGAATGATTGAAAAATATAGTATATATATATGATAATGATTCAGATCATTATTATGTAGATTACTAATTATATCTTCAACATACCAGAATAAATAATAATAAGAAAATCTCACCTTCTATGTGATCCAGTTCAAGATCAACTTCTTTTAAAATTGAAACTAAATGTCTTCCTCAATTGTTTGGAGTAAGCCATCAAATTTTGATACAAACATGAATTCATCTTCTCAATTAATCAACCATGATAAAAATGATGTGTATTAATAAAAATATAAACAAATATCACCATCGTTCAACAGCCAATATACTTTAGGAAGATTATATAAAATCCATTGAAATATGTTCTAATTTCATGGAATGAGATATTCTTCTTAAAATAATAATTTATTCTTATCTATGAAAATATTGAAATCTATATAATAATATAGGATTATTTGAAAAAAATATAAACATATTTAGATGTTAAATGTTTTGGAATTTTCTGCCTCAACATCCCTTATTTGAATGCATTGAATAATGTTCTACAATTCCATCCATGTACCACTTTGATCGAGATGTAATAGAATAGACTTTTTTACCTTGATCGATTAAATTGAATATCCACTTTAATATGATGTGGTAATTTTTATTTAATTATGTGGGATTTCATAAATAGAGACCATGTGGTGTTGATCCTGTTTGAAGGCACTGTTAAGAGGGAAAATAACGTTATATTGACCAATATGCCAACAAAATTCTAATTTCATATTCATTTTGAAGATTTATGTGAAACGTATACATTTACTTGTTATATTTTAATTCACTTCCAAAATTATCAACCCTCTCCCATGTTGATAAGTGTACAATGATGGATTCATGATGAGATATTATGAGAATACACACTCCTATATGAATTGTTCATGCATATGTGTCCTGGGATATTGTTATTTTTCAGCATGTGTAATGGTCCTTAGGATTTATGATTTTTGTTAATGTCCATCATGACTAAAGAAATGTAATTTATTTCATAAACCATGATGATGCAATTTACAAAAAAATGTATAAATTAAGTTCATTATGAGAGATGTGCCAATAATTAATATATAGATGAATGTCCAAAAGACGAGTTATCATTTTTTAAAATCTGCTTTAAATAAATAATAAATTTTACATGCGTTATATCCACTATAGGTCATGAACCTTTCAAAGATAATATTTGATGGATATTTTTTTAGTTCTGAAGTTATAATATTGTAAAATTTTTACATGATATTTCGAAAATGAAAAACCCATTATGGTTATTCACCAAACAAATGATTCAGATGGATATGAACCTTATATCACTAATCAACACAAAATAAAATCATCTAATGTCTAAGAGATTCCTCGAGGCCATGACCATCATACTGAAAACTCCCCAAATAAAACAAAAAGGAGTAGATTATTTTATCTTGGTAAATATTTGATACAACATTGAATATTTGAGTACTGATGTTGTATCATCTATCAATCCAAAGCCATTTTTTGGGGAAATTAACATTTTTATAACAAATATTAGAAATCCCATTAACATCATAGGAAAAATCACACCCTCCCACCAACACAATATCTGTGTTCAGTTTAAAATCACATATAGTCTTTTCAATTTGAAATTTAGTTTTTTTTTAATTTTATTTTTTTTATGGTCGGGACATTTTTGTTGGTTCCTACATATCATGTAAAAATGGTATTTATGAAAACAAAAATAATAATATTTATGAAAAAAATATTATGTAATTTATATATAATATATTCGTTTCATGATATAATATTTATTTATAATAAAATAATTATCATATTTTCACATCAATATATTATAATGTAATTTTATCAATTGTATTTATAAATAAAAATGCATCAAATTTTTAATTCATTTAGTATACTATATTCATAATGAAATTAAATTTATATTATTAATATATTATGTGTTAATTATAACGATAAGGATTTTGAATTAATATTTCTATCATATTAAATATTATTATATTATAAAATAATTATATGTATTGAGTTATGTTAAATTGAATTTAATATAACGTATAAATATAAATGATTACATATTTATTGTTTATATTTAAATCATTAAAAACATTTATTTATATATTACCAGATGCATTGGTATTATAATAAAGATCATAATACAACATATTGTATTTTATTAGTAAATTTTATAGATAATTTAATAAATATAATTGATTTAAAATTTGTTATCTTTGCAATATACATATTTATTATCATTGATTTATGAACCATATTTGATTTCAAATGTATTATGTTTTAATTTAAAAAAAATTGATATCGTAAATATTAATTAATTATTAATGTCTTATATTTATAATAAAAAATCTAGAATTCTGGGGATATTTTTCAAACCACGCATTCACATGCTTTTCTGGTTTCTATTTTTATTATTCTAAGTACAAAAAATAGACATGTTCATAATGTAATTAAAAAAACAAAACTACCTGAACCTAAAACCTAGGTTAAGCCCTTATATATGTTGTCTATGTTTATTAAAGATAACATAAAATATAGACAACATTTATTACATACCATGAACATTATCCAATGTAGGTTTTGGATATAAAATTTAAAACAAAATAACTGATTTTCATATCCACTAAAAATAGACTGTTATATATGTTCAATTAAATATATATATTAACATATATATATATATATAAATTTGTAAAAAAATTAATTTTATTAAATGAAATGAACCATTACCAGTTTTTTCTTCATTTGAGGGATTTGATGCTATTGGAAATTCATTAGAAAATAATGGGGGAACTTGGGGAGATTGTAATGTCCTAGATTTTCCATGTATTATTTTAGTAATATATGGGAATTAATTCGAGACCATGCTCTGAGAAGACATGCAGTTCCGAGGCCCGGTGTGCCCGGAAAAAACTGTTTGAATTTAATTAAATAATTAAATTGCACGTGCATGCAGTTTTCTAGAAAGAGTGGAGTAACTCCCTAACGGGTGCTCGGATCAGATATCTAAGGGCAGTATTGCATTCAAAACAGTGATTTTACCATTGGTGATTCCTAACATCGGTTGGCGTAGGTTGGTGGTGAAATCTAGTTTTTGGACGTAACAATAATAAAATATTTAATAAAAATTGTTTATTCTGCAGCGAAATATTTTTAAATCTGTTACATCAGATATAATTTATCCTTTTTAAATAAATGCTATCATAGGGGTCTAGTGTTACAAACCTCATAACCCTAAAACCCTTGGCGGCTTTGGAGGCTCTAGAGAAAACCTCCCAACGCGGCGACGACGTTCTTGCTGATTTTCGCTGGCGGCAACGATGCGATGATCGGATCTTCGCCAATGAATGCTGAGGATCCCGGTAGGATGTTTTGATCATGATTCCTTTCCCCATTCATGGTTCCTATGACGAAAATGGAATAATCTATGAACCGATTAGACAACGGATCGAGCTTTTTGTTGCGGGTTTGATTTGGGGTTTTATCAGGTGATCAAATACTCGAGATTTATAATCTGCTGATTGTTGTGGCTTTGATCTAACAGCGATGAACCCAGATCATCATGAACAATGATCTCGGTTCGTACCTCCTGTTTGATTCTTCATATTTTTCTCCCTCACATTCTTTTTTGTGTTCTACATGTTCTTGGAAGAAATCGATTGTTGCACATTCGTTTGATGGCGCAACGATTAGAGATTGTAGATCCAAACCCGGAGCAATGTCACAGAGGTGCGATGTTGGTTTCGGAGGATGATTTGTAGGAGATAGAGAGATGTGAGTTTTTGGGCGTTTTTCCTCAGATGTATCATTCGAGGATTATGATATTATTTATGGACCGAAAACACCCGTTTTGATGTTCGTATGATGAAACGAACCAACCCCCGGAGTATTGGGATGAACAGAGGATAAAATTTTAATCTGGATGATCAACTGCAGTGTGAGGAGGAAGATGGCGTTCCTGGAAATTTCCCGACTACACATCATGTTGTATGGGCTACACAGCGTGTGTTCATCAGCTAAACACCTGGCATGTACTCCAGGAGTACATGGACACAGGTTTGGTACATGGAAAAAAAACATGGCGTGTGTACCCCTCCCCGGCCAGACCTGGCCAGATACACGGGATACCCCGTGTACTGGTACATGGGCATGCAACACGGACAGAGGCCATGTACGGTAACATGGCCAATGTACACGGAGTGATCCCCAGGTGCACGAACACAGCGTTTAATCCTACTACACACCGTTTAGTTTGTTTATATCCAACATGACGAATGACACGATCCGTTTACACGAGCAGTACATGGAGTCAAGGAACACCATGTCTGATCCTTCTACACGTCATGTAGTTGGGTTTTACACTGCTTCGATGGATTACACAAGCCGTTTACACGAGCAGTACCTAGGGTCATGGGACACGATGTGTAACTATACTACGCGCCATGTAACCTGTCTTACATGGCTTGATCCATTTTTCTTCTGTGACATGAACTAGTTTTCTTAGGGTTCATACCCTTGGTCATTCCCTTGAAGGTTCTGGTATCATTTACTATATACAAGAGTATGATCCCTTCAGCAGGACCTCCTGAATAGAGTTGTTGGAATCCCCTCTGTGAGACTTATAGCCAGATCCTCTATTCATTCTTGGAACCCTAGATAGAGTTCTTGGTATCGATGTGACCAATTTTAACCGGGCATAGATCCTCTGCTTAGCAGATTAGCTTAGACTGAGTTGTCGGTATCACCCCATGACTTGGTGGTGATCCTTATCTGAGCTTCATGTTCTCAATGTAAATGTGGAGTGTGTTCTCCCAAAAGGAGTACTTAGTATCTCTCTCTTCAGACCTAGGATCCTGTTCTTCCAGTTGCATGCTTAGTGGAATCTTCGAGATGGATCGTAGTGGTAGTTTGGCAATGGTAGTTTATGTATGAGTATATCTAGATATTCTTTTGATATGTTCTATATACATATATTGTGTAGAGATGACTGTACATTTCTTTAGTGGTATTATCCTTTGTTCTGGTCTATTTTGGTTTCGGGGTTTCCTTATGGGTATTGTTATACTCACCCATGCATGGGCTATTCCGGCATGTGTCGTGTCTTCTGCAGACGAGCGAGTCGTTGATAGGAGTCCATTAAAACCAGGATCGGACGGTGCTCAGTGAGATCAGACAGGATGATTTGTGTTCCTACGACTACAGATTCCAGTCCGGGAACCTTTCTTTATATTTTGGACTTGTTAAGGACTGTCTTTTGGTGGGATTTTTCTTTTGGCCCATGGTTTTACATTCTTGTACTTTACTTTCCTGTTGAACTCTATTGGTTGGGATAGTGTATGCATGCATTTTCCATTTATAATACTTTTTCAGATTTGTGGGATTGGAGATGCGTGTGCAAGTGTATAGGTTTATAGGCAATGCCTCCCATGTTTGTATCATGCCTACTCTGTGCTAGTCACCAGCCCCTGGCCTTTTGGAGGCGAGCTTGTGGAGTTACGGCTCGAGCCACACTGGGACGGGTCATGGTAGAGTGGTATCATAGGTGGTTGGTTCTACCTTAGGACCGAGAGTCTGTGAGTTGGTTTGGGGAATTATTGTTACGTGTTTCGAGATTGAATTTCATGCCAGGGACCCCAGTGTTGGTGCGGGCGGCCGAGGTATCCATGCACTATGTCTCTGATAACATGCTTTTCAACTCAGAACATGAAATCACTAGTTTCCAGGAAAAAAACTAATGGTACATACATCATATAGTAATGGTTTATTGTTTCCATGTCCTTCTTGAGTCAGCTCTCCAAATATACTCACTGACTCAGATACATATTATTTATTTATCAGTTTTCCTCCTTGACGCGCACCTACTAGGATCCAATAGCTCGATCACGAGGATGACCCCCTCAGTGTTGAATCTTCGAAACAGGGACCAGATCCCCCAGTTTTAACTCTGGGTTGTTTTCCAGTTATTCCACCACCTGTGAAGTAGTGTTTAGCACATGTTGTACCAATGGAGAAGGAGCGCAGGCTGAGGGCCCTCCACGAGTTTCAGAGATAGAGACCCCTAAGGATTCGAGGTGAGCCTGCCCCTCAGGCAGTAGAGGACTGGATTGAGGTAGTGGCCAGAGTCTGCCATTTGGTTAGAACACCAGCAGACCAGATGTTGATCTTGGCAGCGAGCCATATACTGGGCTCAGCAGGGAGATGGTGGAGTTTGGTTATCCAAACTCACGACGAGGCGACTCTTGCATGGTCGGTGTTTGAGCATCTCTTCAGAGAGGAGTTTTCACTGGTTACCATCTGATAATTACGTATACATGAGCTTCTTCAGCTCCAATAGGGGACCAGGACGGTGGATGACTACTCATAGAGGTTCACCGACCTCTCACTAAACTCGATGGATATGGAAGAGATCAGTACTTCAAAGCTTGAACATTTTAGTGGGATTGCACAAAGATATCCGAGATAGCATCATCCCTTTGAGAATTCCAACTTATGATGGGGTTCTCGAGCCGACATTGGTGGTCGAGAGCTTCTAATAATTGTAGAGACAACCAGTAGTTTTCAGTAGTGGGCGAGCTGGAGCAGAGACCTCGGTAGTAGGGACCTGACGTTAGGGACCCAGGATTGGGAGATGTTTCCAGAGGAGATCCCAGGATAAGGTATCTTTCGTACAAGGTTCACATGGTGCATCCAGCCAGCCTCGAGAGAGGCGATGCTATTCATATGACGGTAGGGGGCATATCACTCGATATTTTCCGACCCACCCTACTATTGACATGGGAGCAGTGGATGGACCATCAAGTCTGAGGAAACATGTGGAGCAGACAAATCTGCGGGGCGGCGGATGTGGTAGAGGTTCTAGGAGGGAAGCTTGAGGTGGTCAGCCTTTTGACCCTTTACCTCCACCACCCATAGGAGGTCCACCACAGGCTCAGGGAGCTGGTGGACAGAGGCAGGGACAGTTGTAGGCGGTAGAGGTTTATGACCCAGGTAATCCCTGAATGATTAGAGGTACAATATCTGTCTTTTATACCACGACTTCCATACTGATAGACATTAGTGCTAGTCATTATTTTCTATCTTCTTATCTTGTTCGAGACCTTGAGATTCCAGTTGAGCTGTTGACTCAACCCTTACGCTTAGAAACACTGATTGTAGAAGATTCATAGATCACAAACCTTTTCATACAATGTGACATGACCCTTGGATGTGAGAGTTTCGGTTGGAACCTCTTGGTGAGAGCATCGAGGCCTTATGTTTTCATTCTTGGTATGCATTGGATACCCATAGTTCATGCCTATATTGGCTGTTTTTGGCAAAGGGTGTGGTGTGTCCGTACTGATGGAACGATGTTCTCCTTTGTCGGTGAAAAGGAGACCCAGGCAGCAATGGAGGGACTCATGTGTAGGAAGGCACAACCGATTTCACATCAGTTGGCCAGCCGAACCCTTGGAGCAGTAGACGTTACAAGTTTCCAGTTTCCAGCAGTAGTGGCTGAGTACGAGGATGTCTTTCTGGAGCATTTCCTCGGACTACCTCCCTGATGGGAGATAGATTTCTGCATTGAGTTGCAACCCAGGACGACCCTGATATCAGCATTATCATATGAAATGGATCCTATAGTGCTTCGTGAGCTGAGGGTGCTGCTGGAAGACTTGCAGAAGAAGGGATTCGTGAGACCCAATGTTTCACCCTGGGCAGCCCCAGTGTTGTTTGCCAAAAAGGCTGATGGGAGATTGAGACTGTGTTTGGATTACTGGCACCATAATAAGGTGGCCATAAAGAACCGGTATCCACTACCGAGGATCGATGACCTCATCGACCATTTAATAGGAGAACGATGGTTCTCGAAAATTGATCTAAGATCGGGCTATCATCAGTTGCGAGTACGGGATGAGGATATACTAAAGACAACTTTCAGATGTCGCTACAGTCACTATGAGTAATTAGTGACACCCTTCAGCGTGATGAACACCCCTGCAGTGTTCATGGGACTCATGAACCAGATCATTCATCCCTATCTTGATGTTTTGTAGTGGTCATCATCGATGATATCCTTGTGCACTCTACGACTGAGGAGGAGCACGTGGGGCACCTAAGGATGATTCTGGACAAACTCTTAGAGCACCAGTTGTATGGGAAACTCTCGACCTGTCAGTTCTCTATATGGGAGGTCCACATTATGGGACACGTTATCTTAGCAAATGGTGTAGCAGTGTACCCAGCCATGGTAGATGCCATGTTAGCATGGGATCCACCATGGATCATGACGGAGGTACGGACTTTCCTTGGGTTGGCATGTTACTATCAAGGATTTATTCTTGGTTTTTCAGGATATCATCACCCATTACATCTTTGACCTAAAAGGGGTAGCCTTTTGTGTGGACCGAGGGATGCCAGCGGGATTTGCAGTCATTAACAAAGAGTCTGACGAGTGCCCTAATCATGAGATAACCGAAGGAGGGTGTCGAGTACATAGTGTTCTGTGACGCATTAGGAACTAGGAATGGTTGTGTTCTAATGCAGAGGCATGCTGTGATTACCTATGGGTCACGCCATTTGAGGCCCCATGAGCAGAACTACGTGACCTGAGATCTTGAGTTGGCAGCGGTAGTCTTTGCGTTGAAGATGTAACTGCACTACCTAATGGGAGAGCGTTTTATCATCTACTCTGATCACAAAATTCTCAAATATATCATTTATCAAAAGAATCAAAATTTGAAACAGATTCGGCAGCTTGAGTTCTTCCAGGATTATGAATTTGAGATCATCTATACTCCAGGGAAGGGGAACGTTTTGGAAGATGCTCTTAGCAGGAAATCCAATTCGCATTTGCTGGATGAGGTGATGAGGAAGTTGTCCTCTTATAGTTCTCCTTCATTTATAGAGATTAAAGAGCATACCATAAGTCTATGGTTGTTACCCATCCACTCTTAAAACGAGTCAGGGAAGCACAACTCGAGGATGCTGCTAATGGCTATTCATACGGTGGGGAGCACATTTTTCTTTTCAGAGGGTGTACAATAGTACCAGTGACATTGTAGGAGGATATTTTGAGGTAGTTCCATACATTTCCTTTGGAGGTGCATCTAGGAGTGGCAATGATGTACCAAGACCTCCGACGTCTATTCTAGTGTCCAGGGATGAAGAAGTGTGTGGAAGAGTTTGTTTCTCAGTGCCTTACTTGTCAGCAAGTATAGGCTGAGCACCTGGTTCCAACAGGTTTGACTCAGCCCCTTGTGGTTCCAGAGTGGAAGTGGAATGGGATATCCATGGACATTGTGACAGGTTTAACACGCACGTCCAGGGGACACAATGCCATCTTGGTGATCGGTGTCCGGCTCACCATGTCAACCCACTTCCCAGCCATGCGGGAGAATATTTTAGTAGAGAGATTGAGATTCCTCTACGTGTAGGAGATAGTTCATCTTCATGGAGATAAATCCACGATCATATTAGATCGTGATGCTTAATTCACATCCCAGTTGTGGATGTGATTGCATGATGATTTTGGAACTCAGTTATGCTTGAGAACAACATTTCATCCCCAGACTGATGGTCAGACAGAGCGGACCATCCAGGTACTGGAGGATATGATTTGAATTGTATACATGACTTCAGTTGTAGCTGGGAGGATCACCTACCACTGGTGGAATTTTCTTATAACATCATTTATCATTCCACTATTAGTATGGCACTATTCGAGGCTCTGTACGGGAGACCTTCCATGTCACCAATTTGCTGGATTGACGTAGGAGAGTCAGCACTTATGGGACCAGAGATGGTGAGAGCTACTATAGAGAAGGTTCAGGTCATCCAGGAGCAGATAAAGACTGCACAGAGTTAGAAAAAGTCTTATACTAATAGGAGACGGAGGCCCATGGAGTTCGAGGAAAGAGACCATGTGTTCCTTCAGGTCTCACCTTGACGGGGATTGCATAGATTTGGCCTAGGTGACAAGCTATCTCATAGGTTCATCGACTCTTTACATATTCTGAGTAGAGATGGAAAGGTGGTGTATCGCATGACTCTGCCTCCTCATATGGACCGGGTACACAACATCTTCCATGTGTCGCATCTACAGAGGTACATGCATGATCCATCACACTTTATCGACTGGGGCAAACTGGACATCGATGATGGGGAGACCTTTGCTGAGTACCCAGTGGAGATCGAGGCTTGGCAAGAGAAGATCCTTTGTGGGTGAGCTATTCCTTTAGTGTGTGTCCGGTGGTAGCATGGGAATCTCCAGGAGAACACGTGGGAGTGGGAGGCTCAAATTTTTGTGCAGTACCCACAACTTTCTGAGTAACATTTCTTTTGTCTTTTCGGGGCTGTAAAGCCCTAATGTGGGTGTGATGTATTGTCCTGGATTTTTCTATGTATTATATTAATATTATATGGGAATTAATTCGAGGCCATGCTCCGAGACGGCGTGCTGTTCCAAGGCCTCGTGATACTGGAAACAAAATTTAGAATTGTATTAAATAAATAAATTACACGCATGTGCGATTTTCTTGAAAGAGTGGAAGAACTCCAGAACGGGTGATCAGATCACAAATATAAGGGCATCGTTGCATTCAGAACAACTATTTTACCATAGTATAGGCATAACATCGGCTGGCGCAGGTCGGTGGTGAAATCTAGTTTTTGGACGTAACAATAATAAAATATTTTATTCTACAGTGAAATCATTTTAAATATATTATAGCGGATATCTTTTATCCTTTGTGAATAAAGTATTGCGCAGGGGTTCAAGGTTACAAACCTCATAACCCTAAAACCCTTGGCGACTCCGGAGAAAACCTCCCAACGTGACGACGACGTTCTTGCCGATTTTCACTGACGACGACACGACGACTAGATATTCGCCAACAAAGATCGTGGATCCAGGTAGGATGTTTTGATATTGATTCCATTCCCCGTACATGGTTCCTACGACGAACGCAGACTAATTTGTGAACCGACTGGCCCATGAATCAAGCGTTTTGCGGTCTGGTGTGATTTATGGTTTTATTAGGAGATCAAATACTCGATATTTATAATATGTTGATTGTTGTGGATTTTTTCTAATTGGAACGAACCCAGATCATAACGAAAACTGAACTAGGTTTGTCCCACTTGTTCGATTCTTCGTATTTTTCTCCTTTGCATTCTTCGTTGCGTTCTACACGTTCTTGGAGGAAATCGATCGTTTCGCATTTTTTTGGTGGCACAACGATCCGAGATTGTAGATCCGAACCTGGAGTGATGTCACGGAGGTGTGATGACAGTTTCGGCAGACTATTCGGAGAGGATCGAGAGAAATGAGTTTTTTGGAGTTTTTCATTGAATGGATCATTCGAGGATTATGATCCGATTTAATGATCTAAAACACCCATTTTGGTATTCATATGATAAAGCAAACCAACCCTAGGAGTATCGAGACAAACATAGGAGAAATCTTGGATCTGGAGGATCAACCGTGACGCGATGAGGAAGACGGAATTTTTTGAAATTTTCCAACTAATTTCCATGTAGTATGGGCTACACGGTGTGTGTTAATCGGCAAACCACATGGCATGTACTCTGGGAGTACACAGACACGGGTTGGGTACACATCCAAAGACACGATGTGTGTACCCCTCCCTGCCCAGACCCGGCCAGATATATGGGATACCCCGTGTACTAGTACACGGGCAGGCGACACGGACAGAGGCCATGTACGGGCACAGGGCCATCATACATGGAGCGATCCCTAGGTGCTCCGACACAGCATGTAGTCCTACTACACTCCATGTACTTTCTTTCTATCTGACAAGCCGAATGACAATAGCGGTTTACGCAGGAAGTATCCATAGTCAAGGAACATGGTGTGTGATCCTTCTATACACCATGTAGTTGGGTTTTACCCTTCTTGGACGGATTACACAGTCTGTTTACACGGGAAGTACCTGAGGCTCGTGGAACACGGAATATAACCATTCTACACGCCGTGTAACATGTCTTACATGGCTTGATTCATTTTTCTTCTGTGACTTGGACTAGTTCTCTTAGGGTTCATACCCTTGGTCTTTCCCCTGAAGGTTCTGGAATCATTTCCTATATACAGGAGTATGATCCCTTCAGCAAGACTTCTTAAAGAGATTTGTTGGAATCCCTTCTATGAGACTTAGAGCCGAATCCTCTATTCATTCATTGAACCCTAGGTAGAGTTCTTTGTATCTATGTGACCAACTTTACCTAGGTTATGATCCTCTTCTTAGTAGATTAGCTCAGACTAAGTTGTCGGTATCACCCCACAACATGGTGGTGATCCTCATATCAGCATCATATTCTCAAATTAAATTTAGAGTGTGTTATCTTGGAATGAGTACATCATATCTCTCTCTTCAGACCAAGGAGTGTGTTCTCCCGGTTGCATGCTTAGTGGAATCTTCATGCTAGATCTTAGTGGTTATTTCACAATCGTCGTTTGTGTATGAGTATATCTGGATATTCTTGTTATATGTTCCATAAACATACAATGTATGGAGCTGATTGTATCTTTCCTTTGTGGTATTTTCCATTGTTATATTCATTTGTGGTATTGGGGTGTCCTACTAGGTATTGTTATACTCACCCCTGCACGGGCTTTTCTCACACTTGTCGTTTCTTGGGCAGACGAGCGAGCCTTTGATAGGATTCTAGGTAGACCAGGACCAGACGGTGCTCAGTGAGATCAGATAGGCCGAGGTGTGTTCCTATGACTACAGATCGCAGTCCCATCACCTTTCTTAACAGGTTGTACTTGTTACAGACTCTCTTTTGGTGGGCCTGTACTTTTAGCCCAAGGTTTTACATTCTTGTACATTACATTCCTGTCGTACTCGGTTGGTTGTGTTTTTAGTGTATTCATGCATTTTCCATTATTAGTACTTTTTCATCTTTGTGAGCTAGGAGATGTGTGTGCGTGTGTACAGGTTTATAGGCAATTCCTCCCATGTTAGTAGCATGCCTACTCGGTGCTAGTCACCAGCCCCTAGACTAATGGAGGTGGGCTTGGGGAGTTGTGTCTTGGGAACCACTGGGACGGGTCGTGACAGAGATGATGGTCAGTTTTTTGATGTTCAAATTGAGGGTTTAAATAAATTGTGTTTATATATGTTTATATGTCATTTTGTATAATAAAACACAGTAATGGATGTATTTATGATCAATGTTAAAAAAATATTTGATACTGGATTATAACAAAGTTCAGAGTTGATTGAAAACCTGTGGAAAGATAAGGAGGTGATCAGGATTTATAGTGGGCATTTCACTGGTAGATTGTCACGATGTTAGGCTTAATTCAAGTTTGTAATTTCCAATCTAATTAAATTGTACATTATTATAAATTTATGTTCAAATCATTGAAATATTACATTATTTTATACAAAGCATTACTACCTAATTAATTTTTAATAAATTCTATTTATTTAATAGCATTACCTTTTTATTTTGGAAAACCGTTGTTTTTTAATTTTTTATATTATTAAAAATACATAAATTTTTGTTCAATCAATTTTTTCTCAAAAAAAATAACATTATATTTTATAACATGTAGGTTATTATACATATAATGGATTGAGAATTTATTTATCCTTTATATAAATTATTATTTTTATATATAACATTTTATGGTATTAAGATATATATATATATATATATAATTGATTTTTTATTAAAAATAATTCAAATTACATTATTATTTTAGTCATTAATATAATGTGTGTTTTTCTAATATAATAATTATATATATTTATAATTTATAAATGTTATAAAAATAAATAAATAAATCATATATCTAAAAAATATATTTTCATAAAAATAATATTATTTCCCAAAATAAATATTTTAACCTTCATTACTATTATAATAAAAAATTATATTTAAAAAATATTAAATAAATATATTTATATAAAAATATTATTTTACAAAAAGAGAAAACATATTTTTCTATACAATGTTAATTACAAAAATATATATAAATTGTATAATTAATAACATGTATTATCATTAATATATAATGGAATTAATTTATATACATAATTTCATTTATTATTTTTAATGAAAATAGTATGAATAATATTATCAATTTTTTTAATTATAAATAAATTCTTTTAATAAAATATTTTTAAAATAAAACAATTATTTGAATTTATTGATTGTTATATTATTCCCCCCTCAAAAAAATGTGTCCTCATAATTTTATTGGGAATATAGGAAAATGAATTATACAAAGGAGGCCTATGTGAAATTATTAATTTGAATCAAATTTTTCAAAAATATCCAGACCATTACTCTCATACCATGTATAAAAAACCATACCCACAACCTATTTTAGATCATATAAATTCAATGTATATTTTTGTGATAATAAGATAACAAAATTTATACATTTATTACATACCAGGAACTTTTACTAGTCATGGTTTTGGAAATAAAATTTTAAACAATATAATCCCTTTTCATATACACTAAAAATAGATTGTAATATATGTGTATATATGTATATATATATATACACAAAAATATATATAACCCTTTTTAGAACTATTAATTTTATAAAATGAAATGAACCCTTAAATTATTTCGGGACAATTGACTGATTTGAAGTTAAAGAAAATTGAGTAGAATAAAAAGGGGGAACTTGGGGAACATTGGGAGATGATGGTTGGATGATTTGATGTTCAAAGTTAGGATTTATATAAATAGTTTTTATGTATTTTATAATGACAGGATGCAATAAAAAAATACACTGATGTCAAAAAATTGATTAAATTTCAAGAAAAAAATTAATACAAAATTGTAAAAAAGAGTCAACTTGTATGAAAACCAGTGGAAAGGGAAAGAGTAATTTATGATTGACGAGGGAATTTCACTAGTAGATTCTCATGATGGCATTTTGAATAAAACCAAACAATTTTTAGTTAATTTATATTTTACATAATTATTAATTTATGTTATAATCATTTTAAAATATAAACATTTTATCTAAATCAATACTCCCGTTTTATTATTCAATAACTCTATTTATTTTTTTTCTCACCATTTTCTTTTGGTCATTCCACGATTTGGTTTTTATTATATTATTATAAATTCATTTTTTTGTTTTATGATTTTTTTATCAAAAAAGTTCCTCATTTTTTCACAAATCATGATGTTTTAAATATAATGGAATGATCATTTTGTTAACAATTATATAAATAAATTTTATTATATTTAATTTTTTTTTATTTTTAAAAGTAAATAAATAAATATAAATATATAATTCATTTATTTAATATACATACTTTTCAATTAAATTTTTACAAATAAAATAAATATAATTTTTGTTTTTTCTTAATATAATAACTATATATATTTATAATTAACATATTTTTTTTAAAAAATAATATATCCCTTACATTAATAAAATATTTATAATAATATTACTAGTTTTTCTAAAAATTGTTTTACCCTAAATTAATAATATATTAAAAAATCATATTTAAAAAATATAATTTTAAAAATATACTAATTTTAAAATCATCGCTTAAAAAAATAAAAAATATATTCATCCATTGAATATTAATTTGAAAATTACAAATAATTGATTTAATTATTTATAATTATTTTAATTAGTATATAATAAAATTAATTAAAAACTCAATTTAATTTATTATTTGTAAGGAAAATAATCTTAAAAATAATATTATTATTTTTAATTATTAATAATAACATTTAATAAAATATTATTATAATATAACTATTTTTTGAATTTTAAGGACCTTTCAGAAATGACCCATGTTCCTTAAGGAGGCCAAAACACATTGAACCCTAAAAAAATTGTGGATAATTAATGGGAGGATAAATAACATTGAATGTAAGGACTATGTTAAAAGAATTAAATACAGGTATGTGGACTCATTAGGTGTATATATAAACACACACACACTAGAGATAAGGTTTACAAGAATAAATCATTTCTCTGATATTATGTGTCTATGTTGAATCAGAGTTTTGGTAGACGAAAGAATGATGTATTGCTTGAGATTGAAGAAGAAGTTAGGGTCTCTAAAGATGTTTCTATATGTGGTTATCAAACCCCCTTCTATTCTATAGTATGTGGTGTCACCATGGAATAGACACTGACCCAGGCACCGCTTGATGCACTCTATCCCTGTGGGTTGTCAGGATTCTCTCAGAATACATTCCACGACGGCCTAATGACAATGCCTACCAGGCCATATGGGGAGAAGTTGGATATGACCATCACTGCCTTTTCTCAGACAACCTTCCACATCACCCTATCAACAATGAATACCAGGACAGACATAGGGAAGATGGATATGACCGTCACCACCCATTCTCAAATTACATTCCACAAAACACCAACCACAACACTTACCGCTTTCCCCAACCTTTCTACCTTCCATAGCATCCCATCAATAACCCCTGTGCGGATAGTCACCAACATGACCTCTCACGACACACCATCCCCATCACCTACCAGGAAAGATTGGGGAAGACGTATATGGCTATCATCGCCTTTTCTCCGAAATCCAACCATGATTCCCCATCGACAATTCTGACAACTGTCACCGCACTTTCTTCGACAATATTCCATTGTGCCCCATCTAAACGACTACCTATATCACCAAACAATCTCGGAAAATCATCCATGAATCCCCATCAATAACACCTGCCTATGTCACAGCCATTTATGAGACAATATTCAATGGAACCCCATCGACAACGCCTTCCATCCCAGATGGGGAAAGTTGGATATGATGGTCTCCTCCCACTTTTGTGTAATTCCCAACACCAGAGGAAACCCTAATGGATAGTGGTGTTTGGAAATGATGATTTCAACCCCTTACTATAATTCCCCACTTCCAAGGAAGATTCACAACGAAACTAGGAGTATAAATGGTTGACCTTTGATGTTAAATGGCTAATGAAGAATTAGAAAAAAAATTCATGTTGTGCATGATCCCTACCTCCAATCACACAGTTTTGAACAACCGATATCATATGTTGAGTTATCGATCTAGAACAGGTGTTTGTGAAAATAAAAGTATTTTTTCCCATAGTATGTTAAAAAAATAATATATTTTTATATGGTATATTTAACTATCATTTCATAGTTCATTGTTTTATTAATTTTATAGTAGTTGATAATTTTTATTTAATTTTATCAATACATTAAATATAAAATTTCACTATTAAAAATTCCATATTTTTAATATTCATGTTACACTTATGTATATGGGGTAATATATATCCCCGATAATAAGAAAACATTAATAAATGGATTCCATTTCTCTATAGTTTTTTTACACAGATAAAATTCAAACTATTATAAGAATATTTTTATTAGGGTTTCTAAAAGAAAAATTAAATAAATACATATATATATATATAAATTCTTACATATTTTAAAATAATATTTATATTTAACCAAATGTATATATGAAAATATATTATACATAAATGATTAATATAATATGTAATAATATTTTAATATTCATTTGTATGTGTGTGTATATGTATGTGTTGTTTTTTTTCATCTCTTATATTATGGTGTGTTGTCTGTGCATTTTTTTATGGAAATTTATTGTCAGTACGTGTGAGTATGCATATTTGAATATATTTCCATGTAATTGTATGTTTATGTAATACATATGTGTGCGTGTACGTGTATGTGTATGTATATAAGAATAAATATATACATGTGTGTGTGTATGAGTAAGTGTATGTGTATGTATTGATAAATTTGTATTAAATATATAAGTACGTACACATATGTATTTATGTGTGTATGAGAATATTATTGTGTTTTTGTATGGGCATATGAATGTGTTTTTATGTGTATGTGTATCAATATGAGTATGTGTAAGAATATATGTGTAGGTTTATGTATGTGTGTATGAATGTTTGTTTATTTATTTAATATTATTTATTGGTTTTATATTTCTCCCTATTTATAGTATTTTAAAAAATTGTTTTTATTATATAATAATTTAATATTACTTTATTATGTGAAATTTTTAGATTTATTTATACATGTTTATATATATATATATAAATTAAAAAATATTATTTCAACAATTAGTAAAAATTAAAATGGTTAATAACATACTATATTTTCTATATACAATCAATACAATGCATACTTGAATAATTATAATTCATAATAATATTTATATATTTTATTTTATTCAATTTTATTTGTTTTCACTTCATGTAATTAATGTTATGAATTAGCTTTTCAAGAAATTTCGTCCATTTTTTATTTAATTTCTTCATTGTTTATATTATTTCAATATTTATTTTCATTTTCATTATTTAATAATTTTCAATATTTTTAGAATTTAATAAATTTTTATAATGTATATATATTTATTTAATAAGATTTAATATTTCCTGTATCCTAATATTTTATATGAATAATATCTATTCATTTCTATATATTATGTTTTAAAAATTTTAATATGTTTTAAATCCTTATCAATGAATCTTATAAGACGATATCAAAACCAAATATTTTTCCCCTAAAATTGAATCCCACCATACACCATCCCAGACAAAAATTTTGTGTTTATTTAATCCAATGAAAATGATTGGTATGTGCTTCATGATGACTGGTAATGATGGATGGGGTCATTAATGGACATCCATTGCAGTCTATATGGTGTGTACATTCGAGAAATGATGAGAGTTGGAAGGCATCATCGGCGTAGGGATCTCTACGGGTCTCAAGTGGAAGGTTCTAGGGTTGGTGACAAATGCATGAAACTCTAGGACTGTGGATTTATGAGGGGAGACAACTCTTCATCGTTAATGTTTTGGGTGTATCTTGATGGTGGAAAAAATAGCGATGTCGGCGATGCTCAATCATTGATTATAGCTTCACATGACGACAATGTTGACATTGTAGGAGTCGAGCGATAGCTTTGGATGCAATTTTTATGTGTTTGTGATTCTCGGAGAGCCGATGTTGTGATAAGATTATTTAATAGGTGATTGAGATCGTTGAAAACCCAATTAATGGTGACGGTTCTTGTCTAATGGTCATCTATGACTATATGATGTGACTTTCGAAGAGATAATGGAAGCACAAGTCATGTCCATCATTGGATTGTAGGTATAACGACCCATACATTACATACATTTTTAGTACATCAAAATTGATTTACACTTATTACAACATATAACAAAACCATGAAAGGACCGTATAGGTATAATGTCTTTAGAAACTGGGAAACATAAACAACTGGTTCATAAAGCGTCTACACTGTCTCTTATTTATTTCATCATATCTATAGTCCCTTTTGGCATATCATACTTAATAAACTTCTTCCTGACCATGGGAATGAAAACATACAAAAGGGTGAGCTCAAATTCTCAGTAAGGGTAAACAAAAAAAAATTCAATCATATCATATTCATACTAACATAACATTTTGGAAATATTACCCTGCAAAAGAGATCATAATTTCATAACATGAGATATATCATGGTAGTGAAATTTAATCACAATAATCATCACATAAAACAAGAAGCTTTGTGGCAGACACACATAATCATAGAGAATCATTTCTTATTAGTCAAGACTCATTGCCAAGACTATCTGAGTGGACAACGTATATTTCTGAACCGAGATCATTCCTCGTTTGAGTCATGTTTCACTGAACTGATTTAACCTGCCGTTCCAGCCATGTCTATCTCATTAGATATAAAATCTTTACCCAAAGCATTGGAGGGAGATATAGGTCCCACCCATCTCATAATGATACCATTCTTATGTGTGCCACAAAATCATAAACCATACTTCATAGCATAACCCATGTAAAAAATGGTATTCTTAAACATCATGAAAACATAAAACAATTCATATAAGATAATGGAATTCATACAAATAATTCCATCACAACATAATCAGATCAATGTAATAATAGGGATAGAAACAGAACCCTTTATTATCTTACATGGAAAATAATTTTGATAAAACACTTGAACTCCATTCTTGAGGAAAATATCCTTTCTACTTCAAAAACACTTTTCCATTCTTAACATGTCATACAATTCTAAACTAAAATAAGTTGATTAAAAATAAACTTGAAAAAATTTAAAGGAATATTCTTGAAAATAACGTTTTAAAAATCCATTCATGCCGTATAAGTTAAAAAACATTCTTGTCATACTTTTGTCAGAAAAGTCAAAAAGTACCTCGTACGAAAAACGACAATATATTATTTTCATATCTTTTACTAAAAACTCACTGAATAGTAAAATTGGATTTAAACAATTTTTGGTGGATGGAAATAATATTACGTATTGAGGAAACATGGATGTGGATGATAAAATACACCCCAGTAAATTCCAAGGTATAAACAATCTCAGATAAAAATGAGATTGTGATATTTCCCTTACCTTAGGTCCAATTTACTTCGTAATTGTCTGAACCTCCTGTATGATGATTTAAATAATGTTATTGACTTATTCTAGAATCATACTTATTTTTATGATATCATATATGGTCATATTCTTAGCTTATTATTAGTAGTATTTCATTGCTAATTGTTATTCGGGTGTTTATTACTTTTTGTTCTTATGCATGTTTTTTTGAATAAATTCTTATTCTTATTTATAGGTTATAGATACATAATTTTCCATAATGGTATTAGTGTAATATATATTATATTTATTCACTCAGTTAATTTATGAAATCATTATTCAATGAAATTCATGTAGAACGAGTCGCATCACATTGTGGAGACGGAATTCCGTATGTACGCACGAGCGATGATATCATTCCCATGATCATGGAATTGTATTGGAGTGTATGTATACTATTTCATAATCAATATAACTTCAAAATAATCATATACATTCATTCTTTACACCATTATACCCATCCATGTAAGGTGGTGGAGGAAAATAGATTACACCACGGCGTGGAGACAGTATTCCGTACGTACGCCCGCGCGGTGATTTCATTTTCTGTAGGATGGGTAGATTGTGAAATAGGGTTTTTTAATACATATAATAACATAATATTATATGAGTTATACTGATTTTATTACTTCATAATGAAACAACTAAATAAGAAGAAATGGAAAAAGAAATAATGTTGAAAGAATCGGTAACAGACATTACCTCTTCTTTGAAGCACCTCTTTGAAAACTACTTTTAGGGCACTAAAATTTGTCTTTGAAGAAGACCAGGACCTCTAGGATGTTTCTAGAGAAGTGGAGAGGAGAAATTGGCAGGGTTTGTCCATGCTCAAAGGCTCAAAGTGGTGTGAGGAAGAGTGGGAGGAGGTGCCCTTTTATAAGTGTGGAGAGGGGCACCTTTGGAAAAACTAAAAATATTATTTTATTATAAAGCCATATTCAGTTTTTGATAGCTCCAAATTGATTTATTTCGAAGCTAAGGTAGGTATGTGTAGATATATTCTCATCCTGTAGAATTTTAACAAGTTTAGGTTTCTATTTTAACCTTATAATTTAGATTTGACTTTAAGTTAGAAAATTTTACTTTTACCGTGTCTTTTTGTTTTCTGACACTATAAGGTTAATAAACATACTATAACAAGACAAACGAACCCCAAGTTGTTCATTATTAATATATATAACCTTATCTATATCATTTGGCTGAGCCTTATATTTTTTGGAATAAAAAAACAATTAAGAATATAATATTTGTTTTAAAAACTATTTTATGTCAATTTTGACAATATTTGGTAATTGATTTTTGTGAAAATAATAAAATAAATATTATTTCGAAAAAAGTGAATTAAATCAATACTAACATGTCATATTAACATATAAAATTATTTGAATTCATATAATGTCTAAAATTACATTTATTTGTGTATTTATAACATCAATTATGTCAATATTTCATTAATAAGATAATTATTGCATCATCATTGTGTCATAAATAAATTAAATTATTTAATTTCTAAAAATTATAAATAAAATAGAATTATGTAGTAAATCATTTTATCTTTCTGTTGAATATTTTTAGACGAATTTATCTTTTGTATAAGCTTATATTAAAAATGGTTTAGTTATAAAACTATGATTTTAACTATTTTAACCCTTCTTTAAATAAATTATAAATAAATGTCTTAATCTAATCCAAGTGGGCCTAAATGGACATATTTTATTAATAAGATTGTTTTTGGTCGAATTAAACTTGCCCAATAGAATTATGACATGTGTTATGGTAATAATAATAGAATTTATACCCTTAATTACCCTATTTACTTTTAACCGTGGTAAATAAAATTAAAAAGTTACTATTCACCAAAAATTATTTTCATCTCATTGAACAAAATTTTACTTACTAACATCAACCGTGTCTCTTGGATTTTTTAAATTCCACTCACAGTTGTGGTAAAAATATTTTTTATGTAAATTTTCAAATTCTTCTTGGAGGTGGGTAAAAGACGGTGAAAAGATCAATAAAATTTTATATATCTAAAATTTTTATAAAATGACTCCAATGAATTTCATTGAACTTATATAGGTATTATGTATCAATTTTTACCTAAAAAAATTATATAAAATAAAGAATTATTTAAATTAAAAGTCGGTTTTAAAATAGTAACCTAGTGTTTTCACTATTCATGAAAAATTGAATGTTTTCAGAAAAATACCAAAATTTCACCCTAGGATAATTTCAATATTCCGAATCCAAAAACGAAGTCCATTTTGAAAAATAAAATTTACAAAATTTCAAAAAGTGGTTATTAATATTCATAATAGCTAGTTTTAATAATATTTTAATAGCCTATCGTTGTTTAGTGAAACTCGGTATTGCGTACGACGCAAGCTATCAAGGAAGGACATGATTGCGTGTAAAGCAAGACAAGATAGTGTTGTGTGTAGTGAAATATTACTTTGACAGTTTATATAAAATAAAAAAATATTTCTTATAAAAGTCTCGGGTGTTACATTCTACCCCCCCTTAAAATGAATTTTTCCATCGAAATTCGTCACTTTTAACAAACAGATGAGGATAACTCTCCCTCATTATATCCTCAAGCTCCCATGTAGCATCTTCTAATCGGTGGTTCCTTCATAAAACATTCACCAAGCGAGTGGTCTTGTTCTGTAGGGGTTTTTCACTACGATCGAGAATCACTATCGGTTGTTCTTCATAAGAAAGATCATGTTCTAGCGGTACAACTGCTGAGCTGAGTACATGTGAAGGATCAGGTATGTACTTTCTCATGAGAGATACATGGAACACATCATGAACTTGAGAGAGATTCGGTGGAAGCGCCAATCGGTAAGCTACCTTCCCAACACGATCCAATATTTTGAAAGGACCGATATACCTAGGGCTCAGCATTCCCTTCTTTCTTAATCTCATTCATCTCTTCCACAAAGATATTTGTAAGAACACTTTATCACCCACTTCAAACTCTAAGTCTTTTCTTCGGCTGTCAGCATAACATTTGTGTCAACTCTAAGCTTCTCTTATGTGTTTTTTAATAGATCGGACCTTTTCTGCCATCTCATCAACAAGATAAGATCCCAATAGCATTCCTTTCCCAACTTCATCCCTGCAAGTTGGAGTCCTTCATTTATTTCCATAGAGATCTTCATAAGGAGCCATCTGAATACTGGAGTGAAAGATACTATTATAAGAAAATTCCACCAAAGGTTGGTGTTGATCCCAACCACCTTTGAAATTCATAGATCAAGCTCTCAACATATCTTCTTGAGTTTTAATTGTCCTCTCATTCTGAACGTCTGTCTGAGGATGATATGTAGTGATAAAACTCAACTATGTATCTAGATTATACTGAATACTTCGCCATAACTTTTAGTTAAACCTCGGATCACGTTTAGATATAATAGAAAGTGGTACTCCATGAAATTTTACCACTTCCTTTACATATATACTGGAATGATGATCTAGAGAGAAATCCTCTCTAATAGCAATGAAGTGTGAAGATATTTTCAGACAATCAACTATGATCCAAATATAATTTTTTCCTTTGGATGTTTTAGGAAGTCCTGTGACAATGTCCATAGTGATGTTTTCCCAATTCCATTTGGGTATAGGTAATGGTTGTAACATCCCCTTAGATTTCTGTCTCTCTGCATTAACTTGATGACAAACCAAGAATCGAGATACATATTCAGAAAAATATCATTTCATTCCATCCCACCAGAAGTACTCTTTCAGGTCCCTATATATCTTCGTGCTTCCAGGATGAATAGAGAATGAAGAACTATGAGCCTCATCCAGCAGCTCCTTCTTTAATTCGGGGATGTGAGGAACACAAACCCGGCTCCTAAACTTTATTATCCCACCACAATCAAGGTTTAATTCAGGAACATTTCTCACCTTCTTTTGTAACTCTACATCATCTTTCTGTGCCTCTTTAATCATAACATGTATAGATGGTTGAACATACATTTGATAAAGATAATATTTTTCCCCTTCAATTATAATTCCAAGATCCATCCATTGTAAATCCATATATATTGGATCTTTTGTGATCCTCATCATGGATAAGCTAGCATGGTTTTGTCGACTTAATGCATCTTCCACCTTGTTTGCTTTCCCAAGGAGGTAATGAATTGAGAAGTCGTAATCTTTAATCATCTCCAACCATCTTATTTGGCGCATATTCAGCTCCTTTTGTGTGAAAATATTCTTTAAACATATATGATAAGTATAAATGTCACACCTTTCTCCATAAAGATAATGCCTCCAAATCTTTAATGAAAAGATTACCGCAGCTAACTCTAAATCATGAGTTGGGTAATTTTGCTCATGGATTTTCAACATTCGTGAGGCATAAGCTATCACCATATCATTTTTCATATAAACACACCCCAATCCCTTCTTAGATGCATAACTTTAGATCCGAAACCTTTCTCAACTACAAGGTAGTGTGAGCACAGGTGCACTGGATAACCTTCTTTTCAACTCCTTGAAATTCTCGTCACATTCCTCCATCCAAACAAACATAACCCCTTTCCGATTAAATATAGGGATTGGATTAGATAATCGTGAAAAATCATTCAAAAAACAAAGATAATATCCAGCCAAACCAAGAAAACGTTGGATCTCATTTACTGATGTTGGTCTCGACCATCTTTAGATAACCTCTTTTTTTTGCTGGATCAATAGATATCCCATCTTTTTAGATTATGTGACCCAAAAATGAAACTTCTGGAAGCCAAAATTCACACTTGGTAAATTTGGAATAATGCTTCTCCTTTCTCAAGGTCATCAATATAATTCTCATGTGATCTTCATGGTATTACTTTCTTTTTGAATATACAAGAATATAATCTATAAAGACTACCACAAACTAATCAATATAGTTTAGAAATACTTTATTCATCATATCCATGAAGATAGTAGGGGAATTAGTAAGAAAAAATGGCATCACTATAAATTCATAGTGTTCATACCTTGTACGGAAAGTTGTCTTTGCTATATCCTCCCATTTGATTCTTACTTGATGATACCCTGAATGAAGATCAATCTTGGAAAAGTATTGAGCTCCGCGTAGTTGGTCAAATATGTCATCAATGCGCAGGAGAGGATATTTGTTCTTGATAGTGATCTTGTTAAGTTCTCGATAGTCAATGCAGAGTCTCATTGATCTATCTTTCTCCATAACAAACAAAACAGGTGCTGCCCAAGGTGATGCACTTGGGCGTATGAAACCCTTATCAAGATTCTCTTGGAGTTTCATCTTCAATTCATGCTAATCAATTGGGGTCATTCAATAAGTTTTCTTTTAAATAGGTTGAAACGTCCCGAGTCAAGAGCCCCTCCACTGGTGCCCCGTACCCGGTTCTCCACATGACCTCAAGCGCATTTTCCCTAACACCAGAGGATGCCGACAAGCAGCGAGGGTCTTGGTGAGTCGGTGGGGAAACTATGCCCTCATTTTGTAAGGTATACAAGGTAGGAAACAACAATAAACAACGGAAGTAGTAAACAAAAAGGACAACAAGAGAACCCAATCGAAGGAATCAAGGTTGAGATATCACTATGATGAAAATGATGTAGCAGGTACAAGTATCTATGGAAAATGACAAACACAACAACGTGATGAAATACAACTGAAACCAAGTGAAAAAGAAAAACAAAATAAGCTCCTCAGCATCACGAGCCACGGCTCGGTCCCATGCTCCCCCGCTCTTGGTGCAGTCAAGATCCTAAAGTAGAAGGGTGCCTGCCCTTATATATACATGCAACAACATAGTCTTCTTGGGCCCAAAATCATGGCCCAAACAGGGTGTGAGAGATAATCCCAGTAGGAAACCACCCAAAGATCTGTGCCTAACAGTTTATGAATACATGGAAGTACTAAAACAAGAAGCAGTAAATAGTAAAGCACAACAACTACATTCCATAGTTCTAACAAGCATAGCACACAAGTAAGCTTCCAGCAACAAAAAGTAAACAGGTAACCCTCTGGGTAGCTCTCACAGTCTGACCCCTATAATTCAACCTCTAAGTACTAGAAACCCTCTGGGAGGCACAAATAGTCTATCCCCTCTGGTTCAGCTATGTGATTAAGCAGACTCTCTGGGGAATCACTCACCATCAATTCCCCCATATAGTCTCGTATCATGCTAAAGGCTCTCTGGGATTCTCAAGAGAGTCTGCTTAATCGAAGAACGGTCGTCCGTCGAATATCTGGTCATACGGTCACTCCCGGGTGCTCGAAAACTGAAGAAGAAGATGAATATGGGGGTTAGACACAACCCCGGTCCGTTTAATGAAAAAAAGAAAGTACGTGGGGTTTACTTTTGGAGTACACGGCCTGTAATTCAAATTTTCCGTACTCCAAAATAACTGGCCTCCACCTCAGCCCTACACACCATGTGTGTGGCCCTGACACGGCCAGTATATGGCTTCGAGCTGGGGAAAGAGTACACAGCGTGTACTCTGAATGTACATGGCGTGTACTTTTGAAATTTCTTGAAAATTCATTTTTCTCAAAAACTCCAGAAAAAAAAAGAAAAACATACCTGAAAAGAGATCTGGGTTCTTACAAACATCCCCCTTAAAGACATTCATCCCCAAATTTCCCTAATGAGGCGAAGAAGGAGAAACCCCGATCATCTCCGGCCACTGTGATCATACATCAGCCTCCCTCTCCCAAGTCTCATCTTGTACTCGCTCGTGCTTCCATAGCACTCGTACCAAAGGAACAGACCGCTTGCGGAGAACCTTCATACTACGATCGACAATACCGATAGGATGCTCCCCGAATGACGCATATGCTACAAGCTCGACTTCCTCGGGCTGAAAGATGCGAGAAATGTCTGAAAAGTAGCATTGGAGCTGAGAGACGTGGAAGACGTCGTGCATGGCCCGATACCTCTGAGGTAGCTGCAACTGATAGGAAACCGACCCCACTCTCTCTAAGACCTCAAACTGCCTGACCTACCACGGGGAAAGCTTACCCTATCTCCGAATCCTCTTGTGCCCCAACCTCGGTGCGACACGTAGAAAAACCTGATCACCAACCTTGAACTCCAGAGGTCGTCTCCGCTTATCAACATAAGTCTTCTGTCGAGACTGCGTTGTACCCATCCTCTTCCGAATCAGCTATATCTACTTTGAATTCTCTTGAATAAGACGATGTCCCAGCAAAGCTGCCCCTCCTGCCTCCAGCCAACATAAGCGTGATCAGCATGGCCTACCGTACAAAGCCTCATATGGAGCCATCAGAATGGTAGCCTAGAAATTGTTGTTTTAGGAAAACTCCACCAGAGGAATATGATTCTCCCAAGAACCTCCAAAGTAAAGGATGCATTCTCGAAGAATATCCTCATGCACCTGGATCGTGCGCTCGGACTGGCCGTCAGTCTGGGGATGGGTAGTTGTACTGAAAAGTACCTGTGTACCCAAGTCCTTCTGAAGTCCCTACTAGATCCAAGAGGTAAAGCGCTCATCTCTGTCTAAAACAATATAGCACGGAACTCCGTGAAGATGAACAATCTCTCTGATGTAAAGTCATCCCAGATCATCGACACTGAAGGTATCCTTGATCAGCATGAAGTTAGAAACCTTCGTAATTCTGTCAATGACAACCCAAACAGCATCGTTCCCATGGGGTGATCTCGAATTCCCGGTCACGAAGTCCATCGGAACATCATTCCACTTCCACTCCGGAATGTGTAACTACTGTAAAAGGCCTGCTGGTTGCTGATGCTCTGCTTTCACCTGCTGACGAGTAGAACATCTCAAGAAAAAACCAGCAAAATCCTTCTTCATACCAAGCCACCAGTATTGGCGATGAAGGTCCCGATACATCTTGGTGACGCCAGGATGAACTGCCCAAATAGAGGAGTGGAAATCCCGGATCAGCTCCTCGCGTATGTCTGCTGGAACCCATACGCGTCCATGGAAGTGCATGATCTCATCCTCACCCACTGTCCATCCAGGAAGAGGTTCCCCTCCTGACACACTCTCATGCAGGATGATGCTTTCTGAGTCTTATAGCTACATCATCTGTACTCAATCAAGTAGTGTGGAGGTAACAGCTACAAAAGATAGAAAATTTTGTCCCCGTCCGTCGTGCACCTCCAGATTCATCTTAGAGAACAGAGCCATCAGCAGCCACTCACTACTAGCCTCCTGAACTGCCTGAATTTGAGTTCTCCTGCTCAACGCATCAGCCACGAAATTACCCATTCCCGGCGTATAGTCGAGATCGAAATGAAAAGAATAAAGATACTCGACCCACCTACGCTGCCTCATATTCAGATCACGCTGAGTGAAGATATAATTAAGACTCTTGTGGTCAGTGAAGACCACAAAGTGCTCTCCTAGAAGATAGTGTCTCCAATAGTGCAAGGCATGAACAACAACTGCCAAACCCAGATCTTGCGTAGGGTAGTTCCTCTAACGTGGCCTCAACTGCTGAGACCCATACGCAACCACTCCATCTCCCTGCATAAGCACAGCTCCCAGCCCGATACCCGAAGCATCATAGAAAACAGTGTAGATCCTACCTGGCTCTGGTAAGACTAGTATTGGTGCTAACGTCAACCTCCCTTTCCGCTCCTGAAAGGCTGACTCACAAGAATATGACCATAAGAACTTCAACCCCTTCTTGGTTAGACCTGTCAAAGGTGCTTCTTGATGAGAAAAGTCTTGAATGAAGTGTCTGTAGTATCCAGCCAGCACTAGGAAACTTCATACCTCAAAGATGTTTTTCGGCTACTCCCAGGAAACTACAGCTCTCACATTATATGGGTCCACTAATACATATGCCTCTTAGATGACGTGACCCAAGAAGTGAATCTGATCCATCCATAAGTGGCTCTTCGAGATTTTAGCATAAATCGGATGCTCTCTCAGTGTACTCAGAACGATCTCGAGATGTGTGGCATGGTCGTGTCGAGTTTGAGAGTAAACCAATATATCTTCCATGAAGACCACGAAAAAGGAATCCAAGTAAGGATGGAAAACTCGGTTCATCAGTGCCATGAAAACTGCAGGCACGTTCATGAGGCCAAACGGCATGACTGTATACTCGTATAGACCATACCTGCACCTGAAGGTTGTTAGAGATATATCTGATGGTCTAACGCACAACTGATGATAACCAGACATTAAGTCGATCTTCGAGAACATCTGGGCTCCTCGAAGCTGATCAAAAAGGTCATCGATCTGCGACAAGGGATATAGGTTCTTGAACGACAACTGGTTCAGCTTACGATAATCCACACAAAGCCGAAGGGTACCGTCGTCCTACTTCGCAAGCAGAATAGGAGAACCCCAAGGAGAAGTACTGGTTCGAATGAAACCCTTAGCATGTAGCTCCTCCAACTGCTTCTTGAGATCCTGCAACTCTGGTGTGGCCATCCTATATGGAGGAATGGGCACTGGTGCCGCTCCTGGTATGAGCTCAATAGAGAAGGGTACCTCACGCTCCGGAGGAAAACCCGAAAAGTCCCCGAGAAAGACATCCCTGAAGTGATCCACCACTAAAGGAAAGTCCAGCTTTGGAGTCCCCTGATCATCCAAATAGAGGTTAGGAATCTGGAATGTCACCCCTCCTAGCCCAAGATGCTCGAGTCCCACCCGACTCGCCCGAACGTCCCATTTGCCTCTATGTAGAAAAGATTCACCCTCTGGTGAAACGAAACTCACTCTGCGTTGATAACAATCAACGAATGCCCGGATGGGAATCAACCAGTACATGCCAAGGATTTCATCATAGCCTGTCATCTCTAGGACATAGAGATCCCATAAGAAGTGATACCCTACAACCTAGAGAGGGAACTCTCTACACTGGCGTACACTAGATGTCCTTGTCCCCAAGGGTGTGTCTAGTGTCAACGAGTCAGCAGAAGAAAAGATGCAGAGTCCAAGACTCTCCACAACAGCAATAGAGATAAATCAATGAGTAGAACCAGTATCGAAAAGGGCTGAAGATAAAACTGAGGCTACTAAAACCGTACCTTGAATAGTAGAAGGGCCTGGATCCTGCTCAAGATAAGTCTGATCCACGGCGAAAGATTGGCCTGCACCGCGGCCCAGCGCCCCTGGCTGACCACTCTAAGCTGTACCACCCTACTGGTGCTGAGGAACTGGGGGCTGACTGCCACGGCCTCGACCTCCACCTCGGCCCAAACGGCCGGAAGAACTCCAGTTCCCCGACTGGTGAGAAACTGGCGGTGCTGCCCCTAAATGAGGAGTCATGGAAGAACCCCGATCACCTACTTCTAGTGAGAAAACCTGGCAGAAATGCTGAAGGTGACCCATCTTGCCGCAAGATCGGCACTCCACGGGGTCCCTCTAGCATTGCGGCCTCGTGTGCCCAGTCCAGCCACACTGGTAGCATGTCATCTGGCTGCCTGATGATGCGTCTCACTTTCTTGCATCACCGCGCGTAGGTTCCCTAGGACGCTTCTTGATATCATCCAAAGGGATGCTATCTCTGGAAGCAGAACCACCTTGGATAGCATCTCCAGAGTCTCTCAGATTGCGTTCCTCAATCAGTGCCTGATTGACGATGGAAGTAATGGATGTCAGCTGGAAGATGTTCACCTGTGAGTGGATCTCCCGCCTGAGTCCATCCTCAAATATCCTCTCCAAGAACACACCGCTCTCATCCCGAAGGGTTGTAAAATGCTGCAGCTCAGTGAAACGAGAGGAATACTCCAGGACAGATAGAGTACCCTTTTCTAAGCTCATGAACCTCCGGGCATGATCGGCCCTCAAGGTCTCCGGGTAAATGTAGTCGTAGAACTCGCGCTGGAACTCCTCCCAAGTCACAGCCTGCTGCTGACCCGCCTGTGAGATCACATTCCACCACCTCTTGGCAGAGTCTCGGACCATGTAGGTTGTGAGCTTGACCCGCCTCTCTGGAGGCGTCTCCAGGTGCTCGAATATAG
This sequence comes from Viscum album, assembly GCA_963277665.1. Lineage (NCBI taxonomy): Eukaryota > Viridiplantae > Streptophyta > Magnoliopsida > Santalales > Viscaceae > Viscum > Viscum album. The sequence continues at coordinate 697,669,810 of OY728152.1, forward strand.
TCAGCATGGATTCCAGCAATGACTATGCATCCTGAGGTCATCCCTCCCCGGAGAACGTGGGAGGATGCTGCTACTGAAAGACCCACGTCAAGTCTGCCATAGACGAGGCAGGAGGCGGTGCTCCCAGGAAGGTCTGCATCATCCTCATGAAACCTTCCCTGAACTGCGCATCAGCACCAGCAACTGGTACGAAAACTGTTGCCAAAGCCGGCTCAGCTGGGGGATCGACAGGAAGTCGTTGATCTTCTATATCCGGCATCTGATCACTTCCTGACGATAGACGTATGACCGAAGGACGTCTCAGAGGCATAGCTCTGAACGATCAAAAGCACACCTTAGATCAGGAAACAAGGATAGAGAACACAATAGTACAAAACAGGAACAGAGGATGAATAACACACAAGATTGAAAAACACGACTACACCGCGTGTATAAAACTACACAACATGTCTTTTGAAACCACTGACATGGGCATGTACCCCTACCCAACAAGTCATGTATACTAAAAACTACATGGCGTGTTGACCCCCACACATAGAGTGTACCTGAAATCTATTCACATGCCCGAGTCTCCTTACACGGCTAACCCACATGGTCCGACTCAACCAGAGACTACACGGCGTGTTCGAAACAAACATGTCGTGCACTAGACAAGGCTTCAGCGGTCCGTGTAGTTTAGTACACAGCCGTCTACACATATGGACCATACAAGGCGTGCTCCAAACAATCACGGTATGCATAGGCGAAGCCGACATTGTCCAGTGTTGTTCGTGACACGGCCGGGTACTTGGGAATGACCACACGACATTTTATGAACAAACACGAAGTGTGGAAAGGAAGGTCACGCCGGCCCATTTTGGCCGTGAAATGGCGTGGTACCTAGACAAGACTACATGGAATGTTCCCTATGGACACGTATTGTTCAACCAGAGCTTTCTGGACCCATGTTGTTAGTTACACGCCCGGGTACACGGCTCCAAACTCACATGGCGTGTACCATTGGTACATGGCGTATTCCCGATGTTACACCCACAACACCGTTTTATGCTCACACAGTCAGTGGAACGGCCTGAAAAATACACGCCGTGTATCTAAAAAGTACACGCCGTGTATCCTAGGTTTTTTTGGGCAGTAGCTCAGAAACTGCGCAGAATTCCAGAATACTAAAACAAGGGAAAATGTGCCAAATTCTGATCCGTGAGGGCCCATAACACCTCAAGAACCAAAATTCGGCATTCACTTTAAGCAAATAACAAAACAAAAAGTTTTCTAACACAACAGCAGAGAGTCTATCAATCATCTATCACAACATCATGCATAATCTACAGAGATCCTATCACAATAGCATGCAATCGCTAATGCACCCTAGATGGCATGGCAATAATTCATGACATGTGATTTCTACAAGTTACTATATGATGCATGAGATGGAATACCCTCATCTCATCGGGTTGCGAAAAAAATAGAACAAAAATATCAAAACAATAACCACACAAGTCATGTGAATCACTCTAAGTGAAAACATATCAACCATAAAACTCAAAACCAGAAAACTGCAATTAACGAGGTAGTATTGCCTTTCCCTATACACGGGTTAGATACTCTCGAAGACATATTAATACCATGTACTGAATCCATACTATCCTTGGATAAAGTCTCCAATCAGTAAAGCAATAGATAAGAACTCCTCTGATTCAACTTTGTAACATCCCGAGTCCGGAGACCCTCCACTGGTTCCCCGTACCCGGTACACCACATGAACTCAAGCACGTTTCCCTGAACGCTAGAGGCTTCCAACTAGCAACGAGGGCCTTGGTGAGTCGGTGGGGAAACTATGCCCTCATTCGGTAAGGTATACAATGTATGAAACAACAATAAACAGCGGATGCAGTAAACAACAAGCACAACAACTGAACCCAAACGAAGGAAGCAATATAGAGATATCACTATGATGAAAATGATGTAGCAGGTACAAGGATCTAAGGAAAATGGGAAACACATCAATGTGCTGAAATAAAACTGAAAACAAGTGCAAAAGAAAAACAAAATAAGCTCCTCAGCATCGCAAGCCACGGCTTGGTCCCATGCTCCCCCGCTCTTAGTGTAGTCAGGATCCTGAAGTAGAAGGACTCTTGCCCTTATCTATACCTGCAACAACATAGTCTGTTTGGGCCCAAAAGCATATCCCAAACAGGGTGTGAGGTACAATCCCAGTAGGAAGCCACCCAATGATCTGTGCCTATCTCTCAATTAATACATGGCAGTACTAAAATAAGAAGTAGTAAACAAAAAACCACAACAGCTACATTCCACAATTCTAACAAGAATAGAACCCAAGTAAGCATCCTGCAACAAAAAGTAAACAGGTAACCCTCTAGGTAGCTCTCACACTCTATCCCCTATGGTTTAACCTCTAAGTACTAGAAACCCGCTGGGAGGCACACACAGTCTCAGCCCTCTAGTTCAGCTACGTGATTAAGCAGACTCTCTGGGGAAGCACTCACTGTCAATTCCCCCTATATTCTCGTATCGTGCTAAAGGCTCTCTGGGGAAGCACTCAACGTCAATTCCCACAATGTCCCGCGTCGTAGTTAATGACACTCTAGATAATCCCTTCCTTCAATTCTCCACTTGGTCCCGCTTCGTGATTAAAATGACACTCTGGAGAAACCCTTCCATCAATTCTCCCTTTTTTATACTAATCTAGATTCTCACAGTCGTGAGTAAAATGTAATACATTCTCAGTGCACATGTACATTGTCCAAGTAAACCTCAAGAATTACATGGCTATCAAAAACGGTCAACAGCAACAATAAAACAACAGTCCACAATCCTACAACAAGGCATGGAAAAGCAACTGATAACAAACAAAATACTCTAACAACAAGCAATAACCTATACTAAAGCAATCAAGCAAAGAAGGCAAGCAGCAAGGGAAAAATAGGAAACACGAAATACCCCGTTCAAGGGTATTGGTGGAATTTTCACATAATATTCATCACCATTCAACTGAAAGGCACCAACCAGCTACCTCGATCCTAGGAGATAGATATACGTGAACCCCGATGACAGATTCCCCATATAATGATGTAGATATAAGAAAACACACAAAATGTCCATCCCATGATAACTTGGAAACTGGGAGGAATCAAGAAACAAGGCTAAAGAAGAAGCAAGAACTCACCATTGTGATTCCAACGCAACTTCCTGTTCTCTAATCGGAGAACGGCTGGTGAGGTGGTCGTCCGTCAATGATCTGGTTGTATGGTCTCTCCCGGACAGTCGAAAACAGAAGAAGAAGATGAATATGGGGGTTAGACGTGACCCACGTCCATTTAATGAAAAAAAAGTACACAGTGCGTACTTTGGGAGTACCCATCGTGTACTTCGAATTTTCTATACTCTGAAGTAACAGGCCTCCACCTCACCCTTACACACCGTGTGTGTGACCCAGACACATCTAGCACACGACTTCGATCTAGGGAAAGAGTACACGGCGTGTACTCAGAATGCACACAACGTGTACTTCTGAAATTTCCAAAAAATTCATTTTTCTCAAAAACTCCAGAAAAAAAAAGAAAAATATACCTAAAAAGAGATCCGACCTCTGACATAGGTAAAGCACCCTATATGAGTTCTATTGAAAACTCAACCTCACAATATGGTGGAAGACCCAGTAATTCCTCCGAAAAGACATCATCAAACTCCCGTACAACGGGAATATTCTTAATCGTGAGTTTCTCACCAACCATTTGAGATAAATAACCTTCATTTAGTGGAATCAAGACCCATAAGATGGAAGGAATTTCCACTGGAAGGTTATGTTCATCCTTGCATCGATAGATGATCAATGATTGTTCTAGAATATTAAATGTGACTTCCCTTCATTGTCAATTGATATGAGATCCATATAAATAAAGCCAATCCATGTTAAGAATCACGCCAAATTCCACTATAGGAAGGATCACAAGATTTGCAGGAAGCACTTTCCCACAAACTTCAATCGGAGAAGAATTATAAACTTTTATGAGACTATTGTGCCATTAGGGGTTGTCACAGCTAACTCAACATCTAATTGTTGAGGTAATATGGTGATTCCCTTATAAAATTCTTCAGAAATTAGGGAGTGGGTAGATCCAGAATCAAATAAAACATTTTCTACTTTAGAGTGGATGGTAAGTGTACCTTTCAGCACTTCTTTATCGTACTCCACATCGCTGATAGAAATTTCATTTGACATTCCTTTGTCTTTAGCCTTAAGAGTTTGTTGACGTCGATCATCATCAACAACCCATAGATTAGGAAATTTATTGGCATAATGCCACATCTCCTTGCACTTGAATCATTGATGTGTAGGAGGTGCACTCTGTTTAGCCTTTTCATTGTTCACATCACTAGGAATATTCTTCCCATCATTGCGGCATTCAAATGCACGATGACCTTCCTTCCAAAATTTGAAACATTTACTTGTTCCTGTAAGACAACTCCCTCCATGTTTCTTTCCACACATTGAGCATAAGGGAAAACAATTCTTCTTTTCAGTGTGCTCCATAGATTTTCCTTTGAATTCCATTTTCCACTTCTTATCAAACCCATATGACTGATGGGTTACTCTAATCTCCATCTCAACTTTGAGAGCACATCGAACGATTTCCTCATAGGTATTGAAGTACCTTATGGCTAACACCCTTCGAAGACTTGGTTTTAAGCCACTAAATAATTGATTGATCTTACTCTCCGGTTGGATAATAATACCCGAAGTGTACCTTGCAAGTCTAGTAAAATTTGCATCATAGGTACCAACAGATTCATCATCCTTTTGCTTCAGTTCAAGAAACTCCTTCTCCATATTTGTTCGGAGAATACGAGGTAAGTACTTATTGAAAAATAAGTTCTTGAACGCGTCCCATTCCATGGACTCAATTTCATCTCTTGGCCTCGTATTCATTATAAGATTCCACCATTGATCAACATCACCTTCCAAACGATACACTGCTAAGATGACATTATAATGTTCAGATCATTGAAGAACTGAAAATATATTTTTAGAAGTACCGATCCATTGTTCAGCAACCAATGGATTAGTAGACCCACTGAATGTAGGTGGACGCTGCCTCATGAAGGATTTAACAGAATGTTCCTCCTTCCTTTGCTCGTTTGGCAGTACCGCATGATTCATAGCTTGAGAATGTTGTGTGGGAATGACTACAAGTTTTTCATTCCAGCTCCCATAACGTTTGGTTGCTCAGGGGGACAATCATTGCATGGCCCGTCACATTCTGAATTAACACGGTTCCTTCGGGTTCCAGCCATTGACTAAAACCATGAAGAATACTGTGAGTAACAATAATAATAATAGGAAAAACACATAATCAAGAATAAAATTTCACACATAAGGTCTTATCCTAGGTTATTCATGGCCATTTCTAAAACACTAAGATTATGTTCTATGCTTAGACTTATCCATAGGATTTTTACTAAGGCTTTCACATCCTAGTTTCTAAAGGTTGACTATACCTTTCCTTTGATCCCAACTATAACGACCCATACTTTACATACATTTTTAGTACATCAAAATTGAAGTACAATTATTACAACATATAATAAAACCATGAAAGGACCGTATAGGTATAGTGTCTTTAGAAAATGGGAAACATAAAGAACGGGTTCATAATGTGTCTACACTATCTCCCATTTATTTCATCATATCTATAGTCCCTTTTGGCATATCATACTTAATAAACTTCTTCCTGACTTGGGGAATGAAAACATACAAAAGGGTGAGCTCAAATGCTCAGTAAGGGTAAACAAAACAAATATCAATCACATCATATTCATAAGAACATAACATTTTGGAAATCTTACCCTACAAAAGATATCATATTTTAATAACATGGTATAAATCATGGTAGTTAAATGTAATAACAATAATCATCACATAAAACATGGTTCTTTGTTGCAAACACCCATAATAATAGAGAAAAATTTCTTATTATTCAAGACTCATTTCCAAGAATATCTTAGTGGACAAATTCCATTTCTGAACTGAGTTCATTCCTCGTTTCAGTCCTGTTTCACAGAACCGGTTTAACCTGCCGTTCCAGCCAGGTCTATCTCATGAGATATAAAATCCTTACCCAATGCATTGGAGGGATATATAGGTACCACCAATTTCATAATGATACCATTATTATGTGTGCCACAAAATCATAAACCATACATCATAGCATAACCCATGTAATAAAAATGGGATTATTAAACATCCTGAAATCATAAAACAATTCATATAAGATAAAGGAATTCATAAATATAATTCCATCACAAAATAATCAAATCAATGTATTAATAGGGATAGAAACAGAACCCTTTATTATCTTAGATGGAAAATAATTTTCATAAAACACTTGAACTCCATTCTTGAGGAAAATATCCTTTCTACTTCAAAAACACTATTACTTTCTTAACATGTCATACAATGCTAAACTAAAATAAGTTGATTAAAAATAAACTTGAAAACTTGTAAAGGATGGTTCTTGGAAATAATGTTTTAAAAATCCATTCATTTCGTACATGTTAAAAAAAAACATTCTTCTCGTACTATTGTTGGAAAAGTCAAAAAGTACCTCTTATGAAAAACGACAAAAGATTCCATTCATATCTTTTACTAAAAACTCATAGAAGGGTAAAATTGGATTTAAACAATTGTAGGTGGATTGAAATAATATTACATATTGAGGAAACTTTGATGTGGATGATAAAATACACCCCAGTAAATTCCAAAGTATAAACAATCTCGCATAAAAATGAGATTGTGAAATTTCCCTTACCTTAAGTCTAATTTGCTTTGTAAGTGTTCGAACCTCCTGTATAATGATTTAAATAATGTTATTGACCTATTCCAGAAACATAATTATTCTTATTATATCATATATGGTCATATTCTTAGCTTATTATTAGTAATATTTCATTTTTTCTTGTTATTCTGGTGTTTTTTACTTTTTGTTCTTATGCGTGTTTTGTCGAATAAATTATTATTCTTCTTTTTAGGTTATAGATACCTCATTTAATCAATGGTATTAGTGTAATATATATCATATTTTTTCACTCAATTCATTTATGTAATCAATATGAAATGAAAATCATGTAGAACGAGTCGCATCACATCGTGGAGACAGTATTCCGTACATACGCACGAGCGATGGTATCATTCCCATGATCATGGAATTGTTTCGGAGTGTATGTGTACTATTTCAAAATAAATATAACTTTACAATAAACATATATATTCATTCTTTACACCATTATACCCATCCAAGTAATGTGGTGGTGGAAAATAGATTACACCACGGCGTGGAGACGGTATTCTGTACGTACGCATGAACGGTGATTTCGTTTCTCATAGGATGGATAGATGGTGAAATAGGTTTGTTTCATAATTATAATAACATATCATTATATTAGTGATACTGATTTTATTACTTCATAATTAAACAAATAAATAAGATGAAGTGGAAGAAGAAATAAAGTTGAAAGAATCGGTAATAGACATTACTTCTTCTTTGAAGCGCCTCATTAAGACCTCCTTTTAGGGCACTAAAATTGGACTTTGAAGAAGACCAGGACCTCTATGATGTTTCTAGGGAAGTGGAGAGGAGAAATTGGCAGGGTTTGGCCGATCTTGAAGGCTCAATGTAGTGTTAGGAAAAGAGGGAGGAGGTTCCCTTTTATAAAGGAGGAGAGGGGATCCTTTGGAAAACCTAAAAATATTATTTTATTATAAAGGCATATTCTATTTTAAATAGCTCCAAATTTATTTATATCGAAGATAAGGTGGGGATGGGTCTAAATACTCTCATACAATAGAATTTAGAAATGTTTAGATTTCTATTTTAACCTTATCATTTAGATTTAACTTTATGTTAGATAATATTACTTTTACCGTGTCTTTTTGTTTTCTCACACTATAATGTTAATAAACATACTATAACAAACCAAACGAACCCCAAGTTGTTTATTATTAATATATATAACCTTATATAAGTCATTTGGACGATTCTTAGATATTTATGAATAAAATAAAAATTAATAATATAATATTTATTTTAAAAACTATTTTATGTCAATTTTGACACTATTTGGTAAATGATTTTTTTAAAATTATAATAGAAATATTAGTTCGACAAAAGTGAATTAAATCAATACTAACATGTCATATTAACATAGAAAATTATTTTAATTCATAAAAAGTCTCAAGTTACATTTATTTGTGTATTTATAACATCAATTATGTAAATATTTCATTAATAAGATAATTACTGTATCATCATTGTGTCATAAATAAATTAAGTTATATAATCTCTAAAAATTATAAATAAAATACCATTATGTAGTAAAGCTTTTTATCATTATAGGGAATATTTTTAGTAGAATTTATCTTATGTATAACACTATATTAAAAAAGCATTAGTTGTAAAACATTGATTTTAACTATTTTAACCATTCTTTAAATAAATTTATAATAAATGTCCTAATCTAATCCAAGTGGGCATAAATGGTCATATTTTATTCCTAAGGTTGTTTTTGGTCGAATAACACTTATCCAATAGAATTAGGACATGTGTTAGGGTAATAATAATATCATTTTTACACTTAATTACCCTATTACTTTTAGTCGTGGTAAATAAAAGTAAAAAGTTACTATTCACCAAAAATTATTTTCATCTCATTGAATTAAATTTTACTTACTAACATCAACCGTGTCTCTCAGTTTTTTAAAATTCCACTCACAAAAGTGGTAAAAATATGTTTTATGTAAATTTGAGAATTCTCATAGGAGGTGGGTAAAAGACGGTGAAAAGTTCAATAAAATTTTATATATCTAAAATTATTATAAAATGACTCCAATGAATTAAATTGAAATTATATAGATATTATGTATCAATTTTTACTTTAACAAAATTTAAATAAAATAGATAATTATTTAAATAAAAAGTCGGTTTTTTAAAAGTAACCTAGTGTTTTCACTATTCATAAAAAATTGAACATTTTCAAAAAAAATACCAAAATTTCACCCTTGGCTAATTTCGATATTCCGAATCCAAAAACGAAGTCCATTATGAAAAATAAAATTTCAAAAATTTCAAAAAGTGGTTATTACTATTCATAACGACAAGTTTTAATAATATTTTAATAGCATATCATTGTTTAGTGAAACTCGGTATTGCGTACGACGGAAGCTATCAAGGAAGGTCATGATTGCGTGTAATGCAAGACAAGATAGTGTTGTGTATAGTGAAAGATTCTTTTGATGATTTATATAAAACAAAAAAAATATTTCTTATAAAAGTCTCAGGTTTTACAGTAGGGGATTCCTAATCGTTTGTGATAAATCCTATACTGGTTCTTGATAATTTTTGGACCTATGGGATTTGGTTGGTTGGGCTTAAGTTGTAAGGGTCTTAGGGCCAATATAAAAAAATTAATTTCAATGATACTATTGTATATTGGTGGTTTATCCCATGGGGGCTATTCTAGAACTAGTGGTTAGTGGGGGAGGTGTGTGTTTGTTCTAGTCTGTTCATATAAACTTGTATGTAATATATATATTTGATATTTATTCATTTTTATTCATTTTTTATGTGTATTTTTTATAATAGAAAATGAAAATTTCTATCTGGGAAGAGTAATATCCATAACATAGCTCATATTCCCATGACCAAGTGTCCTAATAACGTGGCCCAAAGGCATGGTGTAGTACCATTGTTGTATCATCCAATATGGGTCACTAGGCCAATGTCCTGTATGTATCACGGACTGCCGGTATCATGCCCATGTCCCCACCTACTTGAGTAACTACATGTTATGTAAATCCCCCAAGAGGAATATAATGATTCAAACCCTAGTTTTTAGGTGTATTTTATTTATGTAATTATTCTTCTATATTGAATCATTAATATATATAACATCTTCAATTTTATTAATTCGATTTTAATTTTATTTCATTTAATATTATTTTTTCATTTTTAATATTAATTTTTTATTCAATTTATTCATTTTTTACTATTTATTTATACATAATTATTTAATACGTATTAAAAATAAAAAATAATTCATAATATATATGATTAATATTTATTAAATCTCAATTATTAAGAATTAATGCATTTAAAATGTTTAAAATTTTTATAATTCATTTTTGTAAATTAAATTTTCAAAATTATCTACATTTTTTAATGTGTTTAAAATTAATTTAACTAATCATTGAAATTTGACATAATTATTCACTATGTTTTAATATTTGTAACATTTTTTAAATTTATTTGTTAAATTCCCATTATGTTTTATTAAGCTGGTAAATTTTTAAAATGGTGTAAATGTATATAAATAATTTATTTATATTTTTTTAATATTTTCAACAATTTTTTGTACGTGTTCAAAATTTATGTAATTATTCTTATAATTTCTTTTTTACATATTTTCTATGTTTTTAGGTTTTCACTATGTTTTCATCTTCATTATAATATATGTACATTTTAATCATTCTCAATAATTTATACAATTCATAAAAGTTATCCATTTTATTATTATTTATCGAGACTATGTATTTTTTATTATTCAATTTCACCAATTTTTTCAAAATCATGCATTTACGATTGAATAATATTTGATAATTTTAATTATTTTAAATTTTTAGGAATTAATTTTTTTTAAATATATTAATATATTTTTTTATTTTAAATGTATTATAACATCTCTAAAACGAAAATTGCTCAAAAAACTTATATATATCAGTGCTAAAATATTATTACTGATAAATTTAGTTTTTATCTTCAATAATTTTAGCGATGATTAATATTGGTTTTATCAGTTCATAATTTAGCATTGATAAAACATAATTATTTTAGCGATTACTAGTATCACATGGATAAAACCCATATTTATTATAACTTCTTGGAATGCCCTAATAAGAGATTCTTGTTCATATAATATCAACACTAAGGAAACATGTTTCTTCTCCCCATTCATGCTCTCTCTTAGAAGTCAACCTCTTTTCCCAGTCAACCTACATCTTATTTAACAAATCAAAACTCCTAAAACCTTTGGTGTGTTAGTCAATATCATGAAAATCCTTGTACATGATTTTCATTATGCATCGAAAAAAATATTGGTTTTTGTGAGGAGTTTAGACATATGAAATTCCTTACTCCAAGATGCATAAATTTTTTATAAAGGTAACATCTAATGCATCAATTTTGTAAAATGATTTAATCTTCCACGATTATTTTTGATTGTTACAGTATGAGAGCCTTTCATAATCACTTAAATTGTATAATAAGGACCAATTAATAACAACCATCTCTACAAAACTATATCAATAATTCAAAATAATATACATTCAACTTCAATTAATATTTTATTTTTCATTATAGTTCAAAGAAATTGGAATTTATAATTTGTGATTCCATACATAATTACTTATATGAGAATATCATTATAATATTATTATTCAATTGATGTGTCTTCGGGAAAAAGTATTGATTCTCCTTCCAGATTGATATCAATTGCTCACTCTGTCAATGCTTTGACCAAACTAGGGGGTTAGGATAGCGGTAACCAATTTCCCAAATCCAGTGTGTCTTTATGGATGGGTTTTTTTCTAATTTAATTTCTATGGAAGATAAAGACATCATATTTTGTGGGTATAGGATTATAGACGAAGTACACATTTTCCCATATCTTCTTTTCTGATGGTATATTTATTTGTCTAAAGGGGTTTTATTTATGAATTCATATCTATTTTCTATCTTATCCAAATATATGGGAAAGAATCGATACAATCCATTAATTATTCAAAATCATAAAATTATATCATCTTGGGTGAGACTTCTTATATAAAGGAAGATCTTTTTCAATCACTAGTTCTTCAGGAGGTTGATAAACATAATAAATATATTTGGTTCCCGGTGATTTTGGGTCAATCCAAAATTGTTGTTATCTCTAGAATCAAGGAAAAGTTAGAGAAAAAAATTTTACTGATGGAATTTTAAGAGCGTCTCTAAAGTAGTGATGGAACCACTTAGAAAGGATATAGGTCAATCAATTTTAATTAATAATATGTACATATTTATAATACATTAATTTATGATTGAACAATCAATTTTATGAAATGAAATTAACCTTTTCATGTTTTTGGGTCAATAGAGGGACTTGAGGATACTGGAAACTCAGCAGAACCGAAAGGGATAACATGGGGAGATAAGGGTTGGAAAAGATAGGGTTTCAATTAAAATATATTATTAACTTTTTATATTTCATAATTCAGTAGTCAAATAAACTTATGGAAAACAAATTATTTCAATTTACAAAAATTAATTAATGAAAAATTATAAAAAATAGTTAATTTGTTTGACCACCTATAAAAAGTGAAGAAGGTGTTCGTGATCAATTGTGGGCAAATCAGTGGAAGATTGTCAGGATGGAAAGATGAATACACTGTCACAAATTTTAATAGATTAATGATTTACATTATTAATAATTTATGTTGTAATCATTAAATTTTTTTAAAATGAAATCATTACTCACATTGTATTAGTCATTAACATATATTTATTTATTAAGTTACTATTTTATTTTTGCCCATCCATGACTGTGTTATTGTTATATTATAATATTATTTGTAAAGCAAATTGACTGGAAAATATTATAAGATTGTTTTAATCATACATAAATCCATGTATTAAAATATTTTTATAATAAAACAATGTTTAAAATTTTTGGTTTATAAAATTATCCCCCCTTCAAAATACTTTGGTCCTTGTAATTCATTCGGGCGCATAAGGAAAACAATTATACAGAAGAGGTATATTTTAACTTATTAATTTCCAACAAATTTTCTAGAAATATCTAAATCGTTGCACTCGTACTATGTATAATGATCTGAACCAACAACAACATTTCATCCCCTATAAATGTTGTGTATAATTTTATTAAAATTATAACATAAAACACAGACAACACTTATTAGAAAACATGATCTTTTGCAGGTCCAGTTTTATTATATAAAAATAAAAAAAATTATCCTTTACATATAGACTGAAAATTGATAGTTATATATGATTATATATTTACACACACACACACATATATATATATATAACCCTTTCTAGGACAATTAATTTTATGATATGAAATGAAAAGTAAACTATTTTTGGGTCAATTGGGGGATTTGATGTTACAGAAAATTGAGAATAAAAAAATGGGGGAACCAAGGGATATGATGGTCAGATGTTTTGTTGTGAAAAGAGGGGGTTTAAGTAAATAAGTTTAAGTATTTTTATATATCATGTTGCAATAATCATAGACAATTATGGAATAAATTTTGATCAAAGTTAAAAATATGATGCAATAATATAAAAAAGAGGCGATTTGTTTTACAACCCATGGGAAGTGAAGGAAGAGTTTTAGATTTATGGGGGGAATTTCTCCGGTAGATTGTGATGATGGTATGTTGAATACAACCTCAGAATTTTTAATAGACCAATGTTTTATAGTTTAATTAATTTTGGTTATAATAATTAAAATATTTCATATATTTTATCTAAACCATGATCACCTTTTTATTTTAGAAAAACTAAATTTATTTTTTAATATTAATTTTTTAGCCAATCCAATATTGTGTTTTTATTATATTATTATAAATTCCTATATTTTTGGCTTATCATTTTGATTTATCAAATCATCTCAACATAATTTTTTTGTAAACATGAATCTTTTTATACAGACAATGGTTTGAAATTTTTTTAACCAAAATATAAATTCTTATTTTTATATATAAAATTTTAGAATTTTTAAATATATATAAATATAAATATTTTTTGTTTTTTAATATAAATAATTTATTTTACATTTTTATTTTAAACGTAAATATGATGTGCCTTTTGAATAATTAAAAATGTATATATATTTATAATTTATAGATTATATAAATCAACAACATAATAGATCATATATATTTATAAATTATATTATCATTATAATATAATAGTCTTCTGAAAAAATGATTTATCTTTATTTAATATTATATTAAAAAAAATAAATTGTTAAAAAATCATTCAAAAAAATATTGTTATTTTTTAATATTCATTTAAATGTTGGAAAATCATATTTTTTAAAAAATTATTTTTAAAAATATAAATAATAAGTATTATTAGTAATTATTATTATAATAATCTTATAATGAAATTAATTTAAAAAAAAATCATAATTCCTTATTTTTATATAAAATAAAATTAATAAAATTATCATTTTGATTTAATTATACATTAATCCATTAAAATATATTATTATAACAAAACTTTCATGAGAATTTCTTGTATGTTACCAAAATTAACAATGTGCCTTAATGAGATGAAAACACAATGCACAAAAAAATGAAAGAAAATTATGAAAAATAATTTGATTAGAAATAACAGTGAAAGTAATGACAACATAGAAATTAGTCAACAAAAGAATGTGGACTTGTTAGGTGTATATGTACAAACACACACACAAGCCGAGGCTTACTATAATCCATCCATTCAATGAGTTTATATCTCTAAAATGAACTTGTGATTCGGTTGAAGAAAGAAAGATTCATTGGTCAATCATGAAGAAGATGATATGGACCCTGAAGAGGGTTTTGTATGAGGATTTCAACCCCCATATATTCTATGGAATTTGGGGTCACCAGTACACATACGTAGGACCAGGAGTAGCATGTTCCACTCTATCCTCATGGGTTTCCCCAGATTCCCTCGGACGACTTGCAATAACACCCCATAGAAAATTCATATCAGGCTAGACAGGGGGGAGATGGATATACCCATCACTTCCCATTCTCATACAACCTTTCATGATTCCCAATTAACAATGCGTACTAGGAATGAAAAACTTACAATGGATACGACCATCACCACCCATTCTCAAACAGCCTACCATGACACCCCATCGGCAATGCCTACCACCATCACCTCCTTATCTACCTTCCACTTTATCCCATAAGAAACCCCTACCAGGGCAGTCACCAACATGACCTATCAAAAAACCCCATCCACAACATCTACAAGTCTAGATAGGGGATGTTGTAGAAGGTTGTCCTCACCCTTAATCAGACAATGTTCCACGATGCCCCATCGATTATGCCTTCCACCATCAATGCCTTTCTCAGATGATCATTCACACTCCCTCCCCCATCAACAACACTGACCACTATCTTCGCACTTTCTTAAATGATCGTCCACAGTTCCCCATCGACCACAACTACAACCATCACCTCATTATCTAAAAAGATCATCCATAGCATGTCATCGATAGCGGCTACAAGGCCGGGTGGGGGAAGATGAATATTACAGTCTTCATCCCCATTTGTGAAATTTCCCAGACCACAAGAAACCGATTAGGACTGAGGTTTTTGGAAACAACGCTTTTGGTCCAAACCAATCATTCAATACTATTGAGGATGAAGCACCCTGACAGCCGATGTATAAAAGACTGCGTCTAAAAGTGAAAGAACTACTGAATTACCAATTAAAAAGGGACACACTACAATGGATCCCTCCCTCCAAACAAACAGTGATGAACAATAGATTTATGATTATGTTTTAACTAACATGAACAACCAGCTATGGAAATTAATATTTTTCCAACAGTAATTAAAATAATAATGTATTTTCATATGGTATATTAAACTATCTTGTTATATCTAATTGTTTTTTGAATTTTATAGTAAATAATAATTCCCATTTAATTTTTTCACTATATTAAATTTTAAAATTTATACCTTAGAAATAAATTATTATTTTTATTCATTTTATACTACTGCATATGGTGTAATATTCAACGATGCTTCTAAAAATAATAATAAAAGGGATCCCTTTCTCTTTGATTTTTTCAATCTCTAATAAAAGTCCAACTATTGTGAGAAATATTTTTTGGGGAGAAAAGTGAAACATTGAATAACTCTGTATATATCAATACATTCTTATATATTTTTAAATGCAATTTATTTTTCAACAAGTATATATATTTAAATATATTATATATCATTTAGTAACTTATGTATATTCATTTTTATCTAAGTTTCTGTATCTGCATGTTTATGTATGTGTTGTTTGTGTATGTATATTTTATGTTTTGTTGTGTACGTGTCTGTCTTTATATACGTTAATTGTTTGTATGTGTGAGTATGTATAAGTGTGTTGAAGAATATATAATTGAATGTGTAGGTTATACATATGGGTACCAATATGCGTATGATTATGTATATAGGCATATATATAATTATATATATGTGTGTGTGTGTGTGTGTGTGTGTGTATACGTGTGTGTGCGTATGTGTCAGTGTGTGTACGTATTTATATTTTTTTGTATGTATATGTATGTGCACATATGTATGTAAGTGTGTATGTGAATGTGTATGTGTTTTTGTATGTTCATGCAAATGTGTTTGTATGTGTATCTACATTGGTATGAGTTTGTGTATGTATATATGTGTGTTTTCTTGGGTGTGCATGTCTGTTAGATTATTGATTTTAAACTCTTTATTGGTTTTTAATATCTCTCCATTTTTAGTATTTTTAATAATTTATTCATTTTTATTATATAATCATTAAATATTTATGTAATATATACAATTATGATATTTATTTATATATATATATGTATATATTTAATTGAATAGTAATATTTTACCCACTAGTAAAAATTATAAAAGCTAATAACCTATTAGATTTTATATATACAATCAATATAAAGCATACATCAGTTATTATAAATTATAATATTACTTATATTTATAAATTTAGTCAATTTTATATGTTTTCAATTCATGTAATTAATATCATCAATTAATCTTTTTAATGATTTCTTAACATAATTCCTTTGAATTAGTCATTTTTAATATTACGTCTTTATTTTTTATTCATTTTCACTATTCAATAATTTTCAATTATATTTTAATTTATTAATTTTCAATAATATATTTTTTTGATGGGAATGATAATATTCGTACTTATTTTTTATACGTACGTAATCGATGTAATCATTCTTACAAATTTGATTTTAAATATTTATAACTTATTTAATTTTAATTATTCATTTTTAAAAGGATTTTAATTAATATTAGTTATTCATTTTCAATATTTAACAATTTTAATGATTTGTGTAATTTAATCATTTTAATATTTATTTATACATAATTATTTACTATGTTTTATTATTATAAAAAAGTCTGTTATATATATGATTAATATTTATACAATTTCATTTATTATGGTGTAATGACATTTAAATGTTTGGAAAATATATAAATAATTTTTTATATGTATTTTTTAGTATTCATAACTTCTTTTAAATTTATATGATTAATTCTCATTCTATTTTATTTTTTATGTTCTAACAGTTTTAAATTGTTTAAAATATACGTAATTATTCTTACAAAAAAATTGATCATATTCATTATGTTTTGATATTTTCACTATGTATGCACCTTCATTATAATATATACACTACGAGAAAAATTGATATTTGCGACATAATATTTGCAACGGAAATTAATCCTGTAAAAAATATTCTATCTCAGAGGTTATTTGCGATGAGGGTTCGTCCCGTTGAAAATAATTGGTTATTTGCGATTGGATTTCGGGCCCCATCGCAAAAAGAAAGGCGCGGTTTGGTGCGGTCTGTGCACCAAATCGCAAGAATCAATAGTAATAAATGAGAATAAACAGAAAAAAATAGGAAAAAATCGCAATAAATCGGAATAAATAAAAAATAAATAGAAATAAATATAATAAATAAGAATAAATAGCAATAAATAAGAAAAAAAATATTAGTATACTAAATAGTAATATAGAGTGGTAAATTGTTATAAATTGAAATAAATAGTAATAATTAGTAATAATTAGTAATAATTAATAATAAATTGTAATGAATAGTACTAAATAGTAATAAATAGAAATAAATAGTAATATATATTAATAATTAATAATAAGTAGTAATAATTAGTATTAATTATTAATAATTATTAATAATTAGTCATAAATAGTAGTAATTTGTAATAATTAGTAATGATTATTAATTAATAGTAATAATTAGAAATAATGATTAATAAATATAAATAACTAGTATTAATTAGTAATATTTATTAATAATTAGTTATAATTACTAATAATATGTAATTATAAGTAATTATTATTAATAATTAATAATAAATTGTGAAAATAGTAATAAATAGTTAAAAATATTAATAATTAGTAATAAAAAGTAATAAATATTAATAATTACTAATAATTAAAAATAATTATTAATATTTTTTAAATAATAGTAATTAATAGTAATTAATAGTAATAAGTAGTAATAAATAGTAATAAATAGTAATAAGTAGTTATAAATTGTATTAAATAGAAAAATAGTAATAATTAGTAATAAATAGTAATAAATGGTTGAAATTAGTAATAATTAGTAACAATTCGTAATAATTCAAAATTATTATTAAATATTAAAAATAATTAGTACTAATTAGTAAGAATTAGTAAAAATTGGTAGTGCTTAGTAATAATTAGTAATAAATAGTATTAAATAGTAATAAGTAATAATAATTAGTAATCATTAGAAATAATTTGTAATAAATAGTAAGAAATAGTAATTTAAACTAATAAATAGTGAAAAATAGTAAAAAATTAATAATAATTTTTTTAATAAATAGTAATGAAGAGTAATTAATAGTAATAAATAGTAATAAATAGTAATAAATGGTAATAAATAGTAATAATTAGTAATAATTAATAATTATTTGTAATAATTACTAATTAATAGTAATAAATAGTAATAACTACTAATAACTACTAACAAATAGTAATAATTAGAAATAATTAGTAATAATTAGTAATAATTATTAATAATTTCTAATAATTAGGAATTATTAGAAATAATTAGTAATATGTAGCAATAAGTAGCAATAAGTAGGAATAAGTATCAATAAGTATTAATAAGTAGAAATAAGTAGCAACAAGTAGCAATAATTTGTAATAAGTTGAAATAAGTAGCAAAATTTAGCAATAAGTAACAATTAGTAGCAATAAGTAGCAATAAGTAGCATGAAGTAGCAATAATGAGAAATAAGTCGAAATAGGTAGCAATTTGTAGCGATAAGTAACAATAAGTAGAAATAAGAAATAGTAAGAAGAAGTCAGTAGCAATAAATAGCAATAATTAGCAATAAGTATCAATAAGTAGCTATAAGTAGCAATAAGTTGCAATAATTAGAAATAATTAGCAATAAATAACAATAATTAACAATAATTAGCAATTATTATCAATAAATATAAATAAATAGGAATATATACCAGTAAATAGCAATAATCAGGAATAATAATTGAGAATCTGCTCAGAGGTATGCTTTTAAATTCTCGTATGCAGAAGAATGAATATGCATACCTCCAATCAGATTTTTCATTGTGATATCATTGTGAGAATGTTTCCAATAAATGAGTCGTCAGACAATATAGTAGTTGTCAATCCACTGGAAATTGTGATTCCCATAAATAATTGTAATTATTAAGAAGTTGTTGTAATTATTTATCTTCTTTTTTATATAATGTTTTTATAATTTCAATTTATTCAAAAATAGTAAGTATTTAATATTTTGTAGAAAAATATGGAACAAGGAAGTTGACAACATTCATTATTAAATGACCATGCTTGGACAAATCAACATAGAAATCCAAATTTTTCTCGTTTAAATCCAATATATATTGAGGTTTCTAAAACATTCTTACCATTTTCATAATAAAAAACAAAATATGTTTCAGAAGGCACAAAAATGATTCCTTGTAAAAAATGTTCTTTGAGAACATTTGACAAATTTGACAAGGTAAGGGGACATCTCTTGAAGTTTTTTTCATCCAAATTTTGTTATTTGGAATCAACATAGTGAATGCAGTTCCCTATATGAAACTAATAAAATTATTCTGGATACATCACACTTTCAAAATATAGCACATGCTATTTTAGGTCCATCTTTTCAACAAACTGATCCACACGATGATATTTATTTAACTCCTGAGTTGGTACAATCTAAATTTTATATGTTGTTGAGGTTTACTGAGGATGAATTATTTCCCAGTTGCAAGATAAGAATATTTGAAGCAGTTTCAAAATGAATATATTTTAAATCGGATAATTCAATATAAAACAGTTATTTTGATCAGATATTTTCTTTGCATAAAACACTGCTACTTGAAGGAAATTAGTTTCCTACAAATTACAATGATAATAAGATGTTGGTTCTTAATTAGGGCCATATAAATTTTAAGATACATTCATATCCAAATTATTGCATCTAATATTCTCTTGAAAATTAGTCGTTTGATTGTTGTCCCACATGAGGAAAATCGAGTTATAAAGAAGATCTTCCAGGGATGTTGGGATCGATTCTTGTAAAAAATAGTTGGGATATTTCACTCTTACTCCGAGGATACATCATTTATTTATGGCTTAGATCAAATCGTTGTTGATGTCATGGCATAGAAACATTATTTCAACTGATAAAAGATTGAATCATCAATCTAATGGTGATTTATGGAATCATTTTGACTGTCTGCATCTGTATTTTCCTTTAGAATCCAGAAATGTGTGATTGGGTCATTCTACTGATGGTTTCTGCCTGTTTGGAACTTATTCTAGTCAGTATTCATGTTAGCCTATATTTATAACTCCGTAAAATTTACCTCAATCGATATAGATGAAGGATACCTATATCTTTTGGACATTATTAATAAAAGGACATCTGCAAAAATATTGATCATTATTTGAAACCATTGATAGATGAGTTAAATTAATTATAAAGTAATGGTGCTAGTACATATGATGTTGCTGTGAAATAAAATTTCATATTAAAAGTATCATTAATGTGGAAAATTAGTGACTTTTCAGAAAATGGTATTTTTTATCTCTTGAGTAAAGATGGTCTGAAGTCATCTACTTAATGTATGAAAGACAAAAAAGTCATTATGCTAATCACGGGGAAAACCCAAGATATTTTGACTGTCATCGCTTATTTCTTCCTATCGATCAACCTTTACGGAGGAACAAATCACATTTCAGAAAAGACACAATTGAAAGGGTGAGGCTCAAAAAATGATATCAGTTATATTGTTAAATTCAGTTTTATTTTCATTACCACCTATCAAATTTGGGTCAACAATAATCAAATAGGAAATTAATGGCTTTGGGAAAGAACATAATTAGATAAAACGAGGAATTTTTTGAGATCATCCATATTGGTCTGATTATCTGGTCCACCACATGTTGGATTTCACACATATTTAAAAGATCTATTTGATAATTTATTTCATATAGTTTTGGATTCACCAGGTATGACCAATGATACTATAAAGGCACGATTATATTTTTCCCAAATTTGCAGGCGACCAGAACATGAACTATATAAAAGTGAAAAATCAGAGAGGTTTGGGTAGCCAGAAGTATCTTATACACTGTCCAAAGTAGAGTCTCTTATTATTTTGTTAGTGGATTGTAGATTTCAGACTTCCGGATGGGTATGCTTTCAATTTGGTCAGATTTTTTCAGAATGGTTATATTTGCAGATTAAAAAGTCATGATTATCATGTTATAATGGAATGCTATATGCCATTTGGAATTAGAGGTTTGTTCAATCCTATGATTTGAAATATGAAAACTGAAATATCATATTTTTCCATGACATTTGTGCAGAAAAAAAAGACTAGGATTCACTATGAAAACATGAAATAGATTTTTCATTAATTATATGTAAATTAGAAAAAATCATTATGTCAAAATTCATTGACTCAATGTAACATCTGATTTTACATTTTACACATGATCCTAAATGTCGAGAGGAATCATCTAATTTGACTCAATGGTTGTACCCATTCGAGAGATGCATGTATAAATTGATGAAAAAAGTAGGTAACAGGGCATTAGATGAAGGCTCAAATATTGAAGCTTATTTTCAAGAGAAGATTACTTTTTCTGTTCTCATTATTTTTTGTATGAATATCCCTCAAAACCAAATTATATGGGACATAACTAGGGGATTTTTAATGATGAAATGGTCAATAAATTATTATCTTTTAATCATCTAAATCTTGGCATAGGTAGAGTTCATGAATGATGGATTTCAGATGATGAACATCACAGATATCATACATATGTTCTGCTCATATTTGATGAAATGAAATAATTTTTATTTTGATATCTTATATCACATATTCTATAATTTATGTAACAATATGCAAACATATTTTATTTTTAGATTATATGTTAATCAAATCAAGAAACCACAATCTACAAAATAAAGTAGTTTCTCTTGAAGAACACAGAAAAATATCACAATGGTTTACAAAACTGGAGAAAAAAATTATTGATGGTTTAATAACAATTAAGTTTATTATTTATTATATTGATAAATGTTTTAAAAATATTCATGTGTCTCAACATGATGATATTATTTATAAGTGACTTCGTATATTGAGTAACCAACAATCCAAAATCGTAAAATCATATAATTCATATGTGGTGAATGGTTTTCGATTGCATACACATGCATATAGGGAATAAAAAAATGATCAATGGATTTTTCTAGAGAGGATCACATCATAAAGAAACTGATGTTGAATTTTATGAAATTTTTGATTAACTTGTTGTTCAATGTTTTCTAGGATAGAATTAAATATCGATCATTAAATATTGGTGGTTGGATGCTAAGAGAGGCTTTCATGTTCATCCGACTCAAGGAATCGTATATATTAAATAAAAAAATTCATATAGTAAATGAACCATTATAACTAGCTCAAGAGGCACATAAAATTTACTACACAATGTACAATTCTACATCAAGAGAACCGAGTGATTGGTGGAGCATAATAAAAAGTAAATCTTAGGAAACCAGTTTACTCAAACCGAATGTGGTTCATTGAAGTGGAAGGAATTGAAATTTTTTATGAGACAACTCGAAAATCGTTATTTATCACAAAGAGACATTAATATCGATGTTGACATCCCACAAACAAGGGTCGATGGTGAAAAAGATGTTAATGATGATACATATGAATTTGAAATGACAAGACATTATGAAAATAAATCTCATATGGATATTGATTATGATGACGAGGAAAATGAATACATTCACATAATCATATATGAAGATGATGATGATGGTGAACATTGAAACATTTTCCACACAGTCATGCATGACTGACGATTATTGGCCCTATCTCTGAGCGACATCGACATCTAGGATTTGATCCATGAACACAAAGATATGGTAACATGCATATTTTAGTTATCATTTTTCATTTTATTTATATATATACTAATTTTTTGATTATTTATTATTTTTTCACAGTTTTTTTCATTTAGGTGTTGAACAAGGGGTCTCAATCATGTGAAATTATTTTTCACAACCATGGATCTCATGGGAAAAAATTCCTCTTGATGTGGGGCATGGAATGTTAAATCATTTTTTGGTACGTAAATAACTAATATTTATTTATAAATGTATTTAAAAAATAACTTCTTATTATAGATTATTTGTAGGTATTGTGGTATTCCATCAATGATAGCTTGTGTGACACTATCCAAACAGGATGGTATGTGTCTATGCGTGGAAATTTTTGTCAGTTTTTTCACAATTTGTGTAGGACAACTATTAACGAAGCAGGAGTGATAGAATTTGATGAGTCATGTAGTGACCACCGATTAGAGTACGTTTAATCTCATGTTTGGGATGGATTATGATTACAATGGTTGGGTAGTTGAATTAAGAGGAGATCACTAGTGGGTCGATAGAACTGGGGGAGACATGAGTTGACACATCGAGCTGGTAGCCATATATTCAGTACGCATTGAGAACATCCGATATTTATCTTTTTTAAAATTTTTATATAACATTAAATATAAATAGTTTATATTATATTTCTATAGGAAGTATCGCATCCCGATATTATGAAGTACGACATTTATCAGAGGATGTACAATGATCTAGAAATATGAGAGATTAAAGGTGATCTCCAATGTCAGATTGTGGTTAGTATTTTTTTCATTTTTAAAATTAACTCCATATAATATTTTCACAATTTTAATTTAAAAATTGAATTGGAGGAGTCATATGAGGCTGTGACCTCTCATACATAGGCTGAGAGTCCAAATGAGACAACTGATCATACTAGTGCCCACCATTACGATTATGCAACAGGGATGCATCCAAATCAGTATGGCATTGAGAAGGGCCTAGAAGTTGGTATCAACTCTAATTTGACTCCAAGTACTTAATATGGTATTGATGTGATATCAGTGTCCAACTTGAGAGGAGCTCTTGGACATTCATCATCATCATCCTCACAATATCAGGAGGATTTTCGAACTCAGACAGGGATTATAGAGAGTTTGCATAAGCAGCATGAAGATATGCATCAGCAGCTGCAGCTGTAGTACGAGTTGGATTTGCATCGATGGCAGCAGCATTCACTATAGCATCATGAGTAGATAGAGTACATGCATTGTTTGAATCATTGTTTAGGGATGGAGTTTCCACCTCCATCTCCTATAGATCTTCCACCTCCTCTAGAAGGCGACCCCCAATTATTTTTTATGTTAAAACATTTGTATTCCATATTTGTTTTAATATGAACTATTTAAATTTTATGTATTTTATATTGTTGTGAATATTGTATAGTAGAATTTTATTATTAATTTTTAATATTTTAATATTTATATTATTGTTATACTTTTTAATGTTGGTTTAATATTAAAATAATAATAATAACAATATTTTTTGAATTTTTTTTTATTTTTTTTGTGAATACTTAGACTTTTAATAATTTTTTTTATTATTTTAATTATATTAATATTACATTTTCATTAATCATAATGTTAATAAATATTTTTTTTAGTTTTATATTTTTTAATGAATTTTTAGATTACAAATATAATAATAATAATATTTAATGATTTTTTATATTTTATTCATAATATTGAGAATTTTAATATTTTCATTCTATAATTTTAATAATTTTTTATATTATAATTAAATAATTATTTTTTATTAATATATATTTTTTACAACATTTTTTATTTATGACAAGACCAACTGTGACCAGATCCCGTCACAAATAGTTTAAATATATATTTTTATGGTATTATTCATGATGTGCCCATCAAAAAAGGTTTATTTATTTAATATTTATGTAATTGGATTCTTATTTGCGATGGAAAAATTCCAAATCAAAAATACAATTTTTTGGAGATTTGCCCTTCGCCAATGGTTTATTTATATATAATGTATATAATCAGAGGCTTATTTGCGACAACGAACTACCACGTCGCAAATACTATTTTTGCGAGGGGGACGTCCCAAAAAACATTATTTGCGACGCCGATTTCTAAAATTGTATTTTTACGACATCACACCGTTACAAATTCATATTTGTGATTTGATCTCATCACAATTAGCCCGTCACAAATACCACAAAATCTAGTAGTGTATATTAATTTTGTAATTTTTTAATAATTCTTAAAATAAATAATTCTTATTCAATTTTTTTAATATCTTTTGAGTCTATTGATTTTTAATTATTCAATTTCACCATATATTGAAATTCATACTTTAAATATTGTATATTCAATGATAAGGATAATTATTTTTAATTCATTACGAATTAAAACATTTTTAATATTTATTAATTTAATAATTTTTATTTTCATTTTCATATTTTTATTGGCTCCAAAATGAAAATATCTCATAAAACACACAAACAAATATATATATGTGTGTGTGATACAATATTAGTGTTGATAAATATAGATTTTATCTACTATAATTTCAGTACTGATAACGATAAGTTTTACCAAAACATATATTAAAATTAGTAAAACCTATTTTTTGGTGATTATTAAAATCACAAGGATAAAAATAATATTTATATGCACTTTCATTGAAATCATTGATAAAACCTTCTGGGTTATAAATATTCTACAATAATTTCACATGTTCCTTCTCCACATTCATGCTCACTCATGGAAGTCAACCTATTTTTCCACTCCCCCTCAAACATCATGGACAAATCAAACCTCTCAATACCTAAGAAATGTGGGAAAATCTCATGTAACTGCTTGTACTTGTTTTTAATTATGAATTACAAACAAAATTGGTCTTAGTGAGTAGTTTAGGCAAATGAAATTCCTTACTCCATGATTCATAAATGGGTTATAAAAGAAATTTATTTTTCAACCATTTTCTAATTCGATTTACTCTTCCATGAGTATTATTAAGTGTTCTCATAAGAGATCCCAGTGGAATAAATTGAATATTTATTAAAGAAAAATCAATAAAAAACTACTATACCAAAATATAAAAAAAAATTAAAAATAAAATACATTCAACTGAAATTAAGAATTACTATTTCATTATAATTTGTAGAAATGTGATATTCCATATTTTGATTCCACTAATAATTATTTCAATCAATGGATGATTAAAATAATATTATTAAACTCCTGTAACGTAAAAAAAATTATTCAGTCTCCTTGATGATCAATATTAATGGTACACTCTCTCCGTGCTTCTCCTCTTCTAGAGGGTTTAGATAGGGGGACCCACATTCCCCTTTCACGTGTGTCTTGATGCCTGTTAAATTTTTTAATTTCTCTAAAAGCTAATGGAAAAATATTTGAGGTTTGGAATTTTTATAGAAGAATTACACATAATTCCCATATCTATTTTCTACCTTATCCAAATATAATAGAATGCATCCAGATAATTAGTTAGTTATTCCAAATCAGAAATTTCCATCTTCTATGGTGATAGTAATTTTTAAAGGAATATCATTGTCAAACCACATGTATTAAATTTGTTGATAAACATAATAAATATATTTTGATCCCTTCGATTTTTGGTCAAACTAAAATAGTGTTTCTCTCGAACATCATGGACTTGTTAGGACAAAAAATTCAGGGATGGAATTTTAAGTGTATCTCTATAGTAGGTAAGGAAGAACTTATAAAGATGCATCTCAATTGATTAAAATTATTGGTATGTATTTATTTAATGCACATGGAGGTGTGATTAGAGATATTCAATATCATGTTACCATGTTCTGGTGGGGTCTGAATGACTAGAAAAAAGTTCATTTGTCTACTTGTGATAATCTATTCATCCCATAACCTTGTGGTGGTACTGGATATTAATCCATGTTCATTATAAAAATTAAACATTTATAAAATCAAGGATGTAACATGATTCATAACCCCGGATCCCTATAAACAGAAATCATTGAATCAAAATATTTCTCCAATACATGCTTTTGCGTTGTTTCCCTTAGACACCGAACTATCTTTTTTTAGAGATGCCTCATTGAATTGGGAGTTATTCTTCAAAAGGAACTCTTTTAGGGGCCAAAGAATGATCCATTGTGAATATGTGAAGGATACCATGGATTTAGTATAAATGTGGGATGATGGAAACTTCACTGTTGGTTTCTGATTGGGAGGATGAAACTATTTTATACCATTTAAATAATTATAATAACTGATGGTGTTCTAATAAATTAGATATATGGTTCAATGAATGGTATTTGACGGTTATTCTAAGTATTCCTAACACATAATATATAGACCGGGATAATCTATGTTTGAATAATGATTGTTTGGGAGTTTATTATGTTAATTATAGATATATATTGTCCAATAGAATACAGATAATTGGAACTGATGATTTATAGAATTTCCTATGTCACATGGAGGCCCTGTCCATTTTCTGATATTCTAATTGAATAACTTCATTTGAATACTCCATTTAATGTAGTTAATAATGACACAACATATTAGATATTATAATTTCATTCCATTCCACATTATTAAAGAAAAAACTCATATACATGCAATGTTATACAATCAAGGGGCCAAAAACATCTGACGTGAAAAGAACCCAATGATAGATAAGATTGTGGATATGGTGAATGGTTTTGTGTCTCTATTCTCAATGTGTAATTAGTCAATCCCAATAGATATAATATAATCCCTCTATACCATATCATTTTTTATATGGGTGATAATATATGACCTATATTTTAACAATATTTCAAAACCAAAAACTTTTTTTGATCAAGTAGGTTCTATTGGATATGGTCTAGTAGTTCATAATCATCTAGGTTTTATTATCACAACATGAAAGAGTTAAATCCATTATTATTTGTTATCGACTAGTGGCTGAAGCCCATGCATTATTCACTGAATTGAAGTTCTCCCTTGAGAGAGGATGGGAAAATTTATTCATGGAATGAGATTATATTTTCATTATTAATGGTATTAATGCATCATGTTATGTTCTCCAGTTCTTTGACACACTAGTGGTAAAGGTTCAAGACATTTTTAACACATGTAGAAGCTGGTCCAAAAACAATAGACCTATACCATTTATTTTTAAAAAACCATTTGTATAAAAACAATCACATGACCATATTTAAAAGTTTTCAAAAAAAACAATTTGTATAGGTCATACCTATACTAATGGTTTCATACAAACCATTTCCATTTCTTTAATAAAAAATTATTATACAAATGGTTTTACAAAATTGTAGGAATATGTTATGGTTATACCAAAGGATTCAATAAAACCATCGGTATCAAATACATTTAACAATCCTTTACTAACGGTTTTTTTGAAACCCATTGTAAAATGTCCCAAAATTCAAAATACATATAATAATGTTTTTTGAAAACATTGGTATAGGTTTATACTAATAGTTTTCCATGAAAATGATATCAGTTTTCATTTTATTAATGATTTATTTTATCAAATTACACCGAATACAAAAAAAATTACATATAAATAATCATATACAAATATATCATATTATTTTCTAATTTTTTTTTCAATATTGGTTACATGTTTTAATTATAAATTGGAGGGGTGGCGATCAAAACCAATAGATGAATTTTTGAATTACGTATATCAATGGTTTTGAAAATATTTGGTATAGTTATATCATATTACATAAAACAACTATTTTTTCATTTTTTATAGCACAACTATACCAACGGTTTTTCAATATCATTTGTATTGGTCTATACCGACAACAGGCTGGCCAACGACCCCCATACCATTCCTATAACCCATTCCAATGGTTTTGGGGCCTATACCAATAGTTATAAACCAATTGTATCGACATTTATACAATAGTTTAACCTCTTATTTTTATTTCTATTCTACTTTATAACTGAAATAATAAAAGATTGGCTAATGTGATTACCTCTTCCAGTTTATCTCGAGAGCCACCTGATTGGTAGGAGGATATACCTCTTTGTTTGATATCACCTATAATTTTTATGTATGTTCCATTATTAAAATGAATTTTATTTTAAAAAATAATGAATTAGAAATTTAATTTGAACATACCAGTTCTACATAAGAAATAGTGTCATGTCACTATAAAATTAATGTGTCCAAAGATGTGAGATATTGAAATAATTCAAATTATGGGATTATCATCACCTAAATTTCTTTCCCTCATAGGAAGAGTTCATGAAATATTCACTTGTAATAGTTTCTTCCCCCTACTAACCATGTTGACGATTCCATTCACAATTATCACATCCCCATCCCTAATTAGTAATTGGGTCATTCCTTTTTAATGTGTTATTTCTTTAGGCCCCACAAAATTCTTTCTCATATCTATTTTATTTTTTTGTCATTAATTTGACCATTTTTTTGATAACATTATCGGTTCATCCCTTTGAGAAAAACCCAAAATATTATTCTTTATAACAAATAAATTTCCTCATTATCATAAAATGTAAGGTTCTCAGGGCTAGGTGATTGGAACCTATCATCTTTTTCATTATCTGAAAAAAAATATTAACATTATCTCTTAAGGACTATATCACTGAAACAACACCAGGTATCCCATTTACAATGTGATGAAATGCATGAACAACACATCCTCCCTATTTTCATTAATCCCACTTAGAGAATATACGAAATCATTCCTTGAACTATCTTTTTTTTAATAGATAATTATTTAATTACATAATTTGTAACAATATAGATATCACAGATTCCATTTTTAATGATTTACAACACTACAAAAGAATCTCAATACACAACATTTATCCTATATTATCTTATAAAAATACTTTTATGTATTATAAATAATTCCTTAATAGTAAACATTAAGTGTTATTAGTTCATATAATATATGTATTTATTTATTTTATTAAATATTAATATTATTGAATCAAATATGATTAATATGAATAAAAATGGATGGATGAAAATCATATTATGAAAGTGTTTGATGTTGGGGTTCATCAAATATGAAAATGATCTGGCATATAACACATCTAAAATACTTTTTTTTGTGTTCATAATATTACTCTTCAAGGATAAATAGTCTATTGGAGTTGTAAAAAGACTAGTTCTTTTGGTAAATTGAAAAATTTTATGAATGAGAGATTAAACATGGGTAATAACTAAAAATATCTTTTTTTAGGGATATGATATTGTTTTATAGATAACATTATATGATAAAAGATTGATCAATGATGATGAATGTATTGAATATATGATTATAAGTGTGATTATGCAAAATATTGTATTAAGGAAAATAAAATTACAATTGAATATTAAAATCACGATCACCAAACATTATTTTTGAAGTTAAAGATATGTGAGAATACACAAATGTATACAGGTTGTACTAAACATACAACATTTTAAACAACACTAATGTTGTATAAAGTAATTTTTGGGAATGTATGGATTGACACTGGATTTAATGAACTTTTTTCTCTACTGATTAATATGATCTAAGAATATAATAAGATTCCTCACAAAAATATTTCACTAAATGAATTCTACAATTAATTCTTATGATCCATGAATGAATACATGGCCATATAAATGGTTGTATTCAATTATAAAAAATTTATTAATCTCTTTAAAAATATCCAATTTATGGTCCATATTGAAACAGAAATGATGAATCCATTCATTTGAATGATTTATGGTTTGTATAAATCAATCCAAGGTTTAGGCACCTATACAAAAGCGAGAATACTGTATGAAAATTGATGAGGCATATAGATAAAATATATAAAAATTGGAATCCCTCACAGCCTCACAAATCTCGAAATCATTATTATTGCATAACATGAAACATGTGTTTAGATAATTAACCTCTTAGCTCATGGAATTCACAAGATCATAAAGATATCTAAAAGCAATAATGAAATATCACATTTTATTTTTGAGAAAACCTTCATCTATAATCTTTTCATTCAGTAATGATCCAACTGTAGGATCTGGGTGCAGTGGAAGCATGTTGGTGGGTGTACCCAACATTAATTTTAGCATTAACAATGATCTATCAGAGATCTCTCATGATAATTAAACGCCAGATATACATAATAGAAACAATAATGAAAAAGAAAGATGGGAGTCTAGGAACTATTTATAGTATCGTCATATTATTTTTATAATTAACTAAATTAAATGGCAAGAATTACTTTAATGGAATTTTTTATTCATTGATGTTTCATGTCACGATCCTATGCGATCCGCCATTGTGTCAAAGAATACATGTGTAGGATTCCCTTAGCGGTGATCTACTCATGGTCCTCCTATATCTAGAAGTCACTAAATGGATCTCTGAGTGCTAGCACAGAATATCCTTTGCTTGCGATGTCCACCTTCGAATTCCATTATCTGGTGGTGGTGGATCTCTCTCTCGTTGCATGAAATAATTGTTTTTAGAAAAAAGGAATTCTCTATTGTCTTGAGAGAATTTCCAAATCCATTGTGCACAACCACCCAAAAAATGGCTAGGATAATTAGAATTATATATTTGGGATTTTAATTACATAGAATCATAAAAAGAATTAATTACCTAAAATCATTTATTCATTTCATTTAATTATTAGTAATACCCCATGTCTAAAAATAATAGTTGACTATTGTTATTACATGACATGCAACCAACAAAATATACCTAATATTATTTAATTAAATAAATAATATTATTTCTCATAAATTCCAAGAATAAAAATGGAGTGTGTATTTAATATACACGATGTGTACTTTTGTTTTTTCCATTTTTCATTATTTCCTCCACCACATTTATTAGACATTAAATAATGGATATTTATTTCTAAAATATATATCCCTACATTACTCGCTAATAAATATATTATTTCTCCCATAATATATTTTCTCGGATAACTAGTGTCATAATAAATGCGATCAGTCATCCTTAAATAATTTTTAAACCAAAATACGGAATATTATTTATTTAACTTGTTAAATTATTATTTAACTGAAATAGTAGTACACACATAGTTTGGGACCCTCTTGAGATCTTTCTCAGTGGCATTAGTCAGATCCTACCTAATGTCCATGGTTAGTGTCTAGAAACATGACAATTCACCCATAAATAACAAGTTAACACTGCAATGACATGTCACCTCCTAGGAACGATTACCGTGTAATGTAATACCTATGTCACGATATCTCATATCAACTGGTTTTCATGCTAGTGCCATCAACCCATGTGCTCGACTATTCATTCATTGAATTTCGGGAATTGATCTTTCCCATTACTCACCATGGCCATGGATTTATTTAGGTTATATCAATTACATCAAAGGGCCTGAAATATCTAGTTCCATTATATAGTAGAAGGGGAGAACCCTTTCTCTCATTATCTATTAAGGCAGTTTCACTCTTGATGCACCCAACATATTCTACATCACTGATAATAGTGTGTCATCACAATTTTCATCAATACACCTATATACATGAGTTATAATACCCATTAATAATAATTGTAATTTTTAAGGACCAATACACACATCTGAATATAGGAACATCCAATGACAATAGGAAATGTGTATTTCTTACTGACGGGTCTTGTTCTCATAATATCCTCCTGGGTATTAACAAGGGAGAACACCATGAGAAGGTGGTTCAATGATTTATGAGTCTGAAACCCTAATGGCCTATATTATTTGTGTCCCCCAAATAACATCATCCAGTCATAGATCATATATTCAAGAACAGTGTTATGGCACTTCTGAGTTCTCATCATAGTAGTGATTCGTTATAACCTTTTAATGTAACAACTATCCATAGGACATAATCATAAGAATTGTCACATAGAAGAACAATGAAAATGTGATAAGGTATTTATTAGTGAATAAAGTACAATGTATTTGTTAATAGGCCACCAACTCCAACATACACCCACTTGGACTAGATCCAACTGCAAAAAACCATTAAATCGCTATCTCTTACATGATATACTATCTTCTGCTGAGATAGGCCTTATTTATTGGTGTCTACCATGATCTCATCAATGAACACTCTACACACTGCAACTTCACCCCTTTGATTGAAATCCAACAAGAGGTGATACTTCTAGAGAATGTGCTTTGTTCATTGATATGAACTTTGTTCTTTTACAAGAGCCACCAATGAAGAATAATCACAATACTATTTATAGTATATTTACTTCTCGACACCACATCAAGCTCGAGAACAAATTCTTGAATCCATACATCTTCCTTGGATGCATAAGAAGCCCCTATATATTCAAACTCCGCTGTAGAATCTGCGACAACTGGCAGCCTTGCACTCTTCCAGCACACATCTCCTCCATTGAGACATAAAACGTTTCTAGATTGTGACATAAGATCATTCTTATATATCTAAAAACCATCATCAACATACCCTCTGATGAAAAGTTCATTGTCTCCTCCATACACTAGGAACATATCCTTTGTTCATCATAGATTCGTAAGGATTGTCTTAACAGCAATCCAATGTTTTTCTCTTAAATCTAAATAATATCTGCATAACATGCTCTGGGAATAGGAAAAATCAAGCATGGTACATAACATGGAATACATGATGGATCCTATAGACTAAGTGTATGGGGTATTAATCATTATATATTTCTCTTATTGTGTATGAGGAAACATTTTCTTAGAATGATGTAGGCCATGTCACACTGGAAGCAATCCCATATTTGATTGTTCCACACAAAATCACTTTAGTATATTGTCAATGAATGTACTCTGAATTATTCCAAGCAGCCTCTTAGATCAATCACGAATGATCAGGATCCCTAGAATGTAGGCTGATTCTCTAATGTCCTTAATGGAGAAACAATTTCTCTACCAGTCCTCAACTGATTTTATGAATGGTACATTTTTTCCAATAACCAATATGTCTGTAATATATACTAGTAGGATAATGATCACATTCCCATTAAACCTCTTATAATCACATTTCTCAAATACATTCTCATGGAAACCAGAATCATTTATGGCTACATAAAATCAAATTTTCCACGACATGGATGCTTGCATTAATCGATAAATGGATTTCATCATCTTTCATACACTTTTTGCTTCAACTGTTGTGCAAACCCTTATGGCTGTTTCATATAGACATTTTCATGAAGGTTTTTGTTAACGAATGTTGTTTTTACAACCATTTTTCAAATCATGTAGTTATGGTAAGCTCATATGGAATGTATGATTCTTATGGATTTAAACCTGTCAACTAGAGAGATGGTTTCATCACAGTCAATTACATGACATTGTATATGGCCTTTAGCCACTAGCCTTTCTTTATAGGTTCTATCTTGACCTTCCATGACCAGTTTTCTCTTGAAAAATCATTTTCATACAAAAATATTAACATCAAATGACACATCGATAAGAACCAAAACTTGGTTCTACTATAAGAATCCATATTAGAATTCATAGCTTCTAGCCATGTTTCATCTTCTATGCTTTCATCTGCTTCCATGTAGGAGAGTGTTTCGTCATTGTCCAAAAATAGTGATTCACCATCATTGGAGACTAGGAAACTGAATCTCTCTTGTTCCCTTACCTCCCATGAGCTCATACACAGTACTTGTGTTTCTGGATACACTTCCATAGAGACATGTGGAACTTTTTCCTGTAACAACTCCTATGTATCTTGAGCCTCAACATCATCAAAGTCAATATTTCTCCACCCATCCATTCTGAATAAGTTACCCCTCTCATGAAAGATGTATTGTATAGAGACAATCAAATTCTTGTCTAAAGGGTTATATAGGTAATATCCTCTCGTTTCCTAGTGATATCCTATAAAGATACAGATCGTTCCTTGGGTTGATAGTCTGTTTCCAGAGAAGGCCTTCACAAACGCCTCGCATCCACATACATGTGTGTGTGACAAAATCGCTTTCATTCCACTTCATAACTCAGAGGGAATTCCATTTGTCTCCTTGAATGGTGCCCAGTTTAATGTGTATGCATCAGTCTGTAATGCATATCCCCAAAAGGATAATATAATATCTACATGGCTCATCATAGACCTCCCCATGTCCAGAAAAGTGTTGTTACTCCTTTCACTGACACCATTTCACATTTTTTTATAAGGAAGAGTGAGCTGAAATAGAATCCCAGATTCTGTTAGAAGATCTATGAACTATTGGTTCAGATATTCTCTTCCTCTATTTGATTGAATAATCTTTATCTTCTTACCAAGCTTACCCTCTACTTCATTCGTGAATTCCTTAAATTTCACCAAGGCTTCTAACTTATACCACATTTAGTAGACATATCCATATCTACTCAAATAATCATTAAAAGTAATGAAGTATGAATATCCACCTATATCTTCTTCCAGAAATGGTCCACACACATCCATGTGCACCAATCCTAGAAGCTTTGTGGCCCTTTCAGCCTATCCACCCAAAGCCATCTTGTTAATTTTTCTTTGTAAACCATCATGACATCTATCAAGGTGGTTTTAGATCAGTAGAGTCTATATAACCATTTAGGTAGATATTTTTCATGTGCTTCTCATTTACATGAACGAGATGGTGATTCCACTACTGGGGGATGTTTGAGTCCATTGATTTTGTTTTGTTATCGATTCCCATCACTTGGTTTTTGTAATTTAATAAATTAAACCATTATTTAAATGGGGCATTCCATAACATACGTTGTTCTAATAAAATACAAAACCCTTATTTCCAAACATGAAAATAAATCCATCCATATCCAAAAAAGATACAAAATGATCATGGTACCACTAGCCACATAGTAATAATTATATAAAACCAAAATCATCCAAGTTGGAAATGATAGGTTGTAATTTCCAATGGCTAACACAGCATGCCTCACGCCATTTGTAGCACGATGATACTCCTCTCCTCTAGAAATATTTCTAAATCTAATTGGTTCTATCATTTGAATTCAGATGAGAGCCCTGAAAGCTATATCTAATATCCAATGTGTAGAAATCGAATGATTACACTCGATAACGAACACCCCTTTACTGTCCCAATGCTTCTGGGTGCAGTTCCACTTCTAGTAGACATGCTTGCCACAAGAAAAACATATTTCCTCTAATTCCATGCCCTGCCTCGGGATATTCCCTTTCTTGGGGGGACAATGATAGGGGGAATAAGACCGTTTATATTCCTTTGGCCCCTTTGCCTTGTCCTTCCTTTTATTATTCACCATAATGAATGCGGTTTTTTCATGACCCATGTCCTTATCTACCTAGTGAAATAAGGTTTGAATCTCTGATAGACTCTTCTCATTGTTTCTCATGTTTTAGTTGACCATAATGATAGAGAACGTTATGGGAAGTGATGATATGATTAGATATGTAAGAAAATAATCTGAATTCTTACTCCCTATGATGTCACGACGTTCAATATAGCTAATGAGCTTGAATACATGAGGGATAGCTGGTGCGGGATCTCCACGAATAGTCGTAATAAATGCATTAGAGATCTCATATCTCTCCTGTACTTCCTTATCTTGATAGAGATCCTTAAGGTGAGACATTATTCTATACACGTCCATGTTTTCATGTTGCTTCAAGAGCTCATTAGACATGGATGACATTGTAAAACACTAGACATTTGTGGCATTATCTGCGTGTTTCATAAAGAGAGATAATTTCTCCTCACAAGACGCTTTTTAGGGGATACTAGAATAGACTCTTCCTTCACATATAATTTCCTCTCATGGTTAAAGATGATGTTTAAACACCACTTCCACTCTTGGAAATTTGTGTTTGTTAGAAGGTTTTCTTTCTCTAGTATGGTTCACAATGACATTCTTGAATTAATTTTTCTTGTATATTCCAAAAATGAATATGAGAAAATGTATAGAACATTATTATAATAAAACTAAGTCAACTAAATAAATTAATACTTATTAGTCTCCCACTATTTTATCAAAATCTAATATACTGACATTGGAATACTCTATTTCCTGAATATTCTAGTGTAAATGACCCATATTACCCATCAAATTACCCCAACATGTATTAGTAAAAAAACATGAAGTCTTTCAGGAAGGAATTATAAATGCCAACTGCATTAACTCAAAATTCCTTGAACTGTTGAGAGGACTCCCCTATCCTGAAACCTTTTTTTGGATTTCCTCAACCTTTTCCTCTTCATCACACCATGTCCTACTATGGCAGTCAACCCTTGATGAGAACCAAGTCATTTAAACCCAAAAACTTGAACTAGAATTCCCTGACAATTGAAAGCACCACAACCAGGGTTGGTCAAGCCTATTGAACTGTGGATTGATTCTAACCCATATTACGAATGGATGCACCAACTTAATATTTCATTGAGGGATTTTATCCTTATATATAACATTCCATTTTATTATCTTTGATTACATGATTGATAATTTTAAGTGGGATATACTTAAGAGTATAACCATGTCAATGATTATATTTTATGTATAATCCAATCTTATTTTTGTTCCATATTGCACATTTGTTTATTGCATTAATTATGTTATTGGGAAGACACACCCACCATAAAAAATCCACGCAACTGACAGAAATAAAATAAATGGTACTATCATGAGATTGTTCTATTGGTTAGTTTATCTACTAGTAGATAAAATAACCCATGTCCTTGGGGAGAAACACCTTGATCCTTTTGTGTTCATGTTTAAATCATTCACCTATCCACCTTTGAATCTCCTTGGATTCGTTTCACCTTGGATCATAACATGAGACGCCTCCAATTGCTAGGGCGATACATCCATTACATATGCATTTATCTCACACGATGGTAAGGGGTAAAATGCGCTATTACATAAAAAACCTTGGGCGCAGATGTCCAACATATTAATGAGGAGAAGGCTCGCAGGACATAAAATTAAATTTAAATATATAAAATAAATTAAAAGATTAACATACAATGGTCTTGGTCTATCTCATGATCACCCATATGTGCAATAATATTTACACATAAATAAAACTATCATTAAATTTTTTAATTGTTATTGTTTATGATAAATAACACTCGAATAAATTAATTATCTTTAATTAATCAATCCTTTTATCTTAACCTTTTTCCTGAATTTCCATGAGATTCTCATCCATCATAATTTTAAACAAATTAATTCATTTATAGTTATCATTATAGGTAAATTTTACCTTGGAGGATACCTAGTGAATTCCCCTTTATAACTTCCCAATGAGTTGAAATGAACATTACAGAGATGTTAAATTAAAAGAATATATATAAAACACCGATTAGGTGTTCTGCCTAATCTTTACAAATGAAATATGGTACATGTCTCAAGGGTTTCTATAATATGATATATTTTTTTTATAAATCTGCATAATTTGGATGAGTACATGGCGTGTAGTGCCGACTAAATGGTGTGTACTTTTGTTCTCCATCCATCCAAATTAAACACTTGAGGACATGTTGTGTAGATGTAATTTGTAAATTTTCGGAGTGCACGACGTGTTCAGTGGGACACATACCATGTAGTATATGCGTTACACGGTTTCCAGCCAGGCAAGCCATGCACGAGGTACATGGTCCAACCCTAGCCTGATGGGACTACACACCGTGTTTAGTGGACCACACGATGTGTAATCCAAG
The DNA here is from genome assembly GCA_963277665.1 of Viscum album. Classification (NCBI taxonomy): domain Eukaryota; kingdom Viridiplantae; phylum Streptophyta; class Magnoliopsida; order Santalales; family Viscaceae; genus Viscum; species Viscum album. The sequence goes on from OY728152.1 coordinate 697,708,818, forward strand.
AATCGTGTGCCACCAATTCCCGGTAAGCACAGGGTGTCATTTATGTATTAAAAATACTCCAAAACATGACCTGATTTGGCAGACAAGTCTGATGTATTGTACCAAGACTACATGGTGTGTACATTTGAATACATGACGTGTATTATGGTGTTGTACGACCAGGAATGTTTGGCACCTCTGGATGGGATCCCCTATTTTATTTTAATCAAAATTAATGAAATTTTTTTTATGTAAGGTGAATGAGAAACATGAGAGGAGGAAAAGATATCGAGATTCATATTTTAAAGAATGATAAACTGTAATTGAAACAAATATATTATTAAATGCGTAAATACCCAATGAATAACATAAATAATTATATCCAATGATATGACCGCTCTGATACCACTTGTAGGTTCCAGGCGTAGTGGAAGCACATTTGTGGGTTTATCGAGATTAAATGTAGCCTCATCTACGATCAACCTGAGATTCATCACGATAATAAAACACCAAATATTCATAATATAATGAATAATGAAAAGGAAATAGGGGTGTCCTAGATCGGTAGATACGATCAACATATGTTGGTTATAGTTAATTTAATTTATTGACAAGAATTACCATGATGGAATTCTTTTTTCGGTTATGTTTCTAGTCATGATCCAATGTGATCCATCATTGAATCATATAACCCATGTAAAGGATTCCTCTAGTGGTGATCCACATGTGCTCCACGTATCTATGGATGTCACGGAAGGGATCTATAGGCTCTACCATGGATGATCCTTTTCATGCAATGTCCTACTTTGATTGCCTTGATCCGCTGGAGGTAGATCGCTCTCTCGTAGCGTGAGATTATTCTTGGTGGAAAATGGAATTCTCTATTGGCTTGAAATATTACCCATATTTGTTGTGTAGAACCACCAAAAAATGGCATGACTATTGAGAATTATATAAATGTTATTTTAATTACACAGAATAATAAAATGAATTGGTTGCCTAAATGAATTTATTATTTTTATTTAATTCATAATAATTTCGTATGTCAAATAATAACAGGTGAATATTATTATTAATTTACATTCACCCAACAAAATATACTTATTATTATTTATTTAAATAAATAATAATATTTCTAGTAAATTCCAAAAAAAATGATGTGTATATTTAATATATATGGCTTGTACTTTTTTTTCCATTTTTCATTATTTCCTCCACCACATTTATTATACCATGAATAATGGATATTTATATTTCAAATAAATATCACAACATTAATCACTAATATATATATTATTTTACCCACAATATGTTTTCCTGAATAACTAGTGTCTAAATAAATGCGATCAGATATCCATAAATAATTATTAAACAACAATCAGGAATAACCATTATTTAACTTGTTAAATTTATATTTAATGTGATATTTAGACATACTAAGTGTGTGACCCTCTATGCCTCTTTCATAGTGTCATTAGGCGGATCCTGCATAAATTCCAAGGGTAGCGTCTAGAAATGCACCAAGGCAACCAAATAGAAAGAGATTAACACCACAATGATGTGTAACCTCCTATGAGCACTTACTGTGTAATGTAATCTCTTTCTCATGATATCTCATATAAAGAGGGTTTCATGCTAGTTCCATCAACCGATGTGCTTGATTATTCTTTCTATAACTCTCCGTAATTGAACTTTCCCATTCCTCACCATGAACATGGATTTATTTTGTCTTTATAAATTCCATTAAAGAGTGTAAGATATCTAATTCCGTTATAGAATAGATGGTAAAAATCTTTCCTCACATTATCTACTAATGTAGTATCACTAATTACGCACCCAACATATCCTAACTCAGTGAGAACAGTGTGTTGTCACAGTTTTCTTCAACACATCTAAGTGTGCGACATGTAACACCCATTAATAATAACCTTAAAGTCTAAGGACCAATACACACATCCGCAAATAGGAACATTCAATGACATTATGTAATTTTGATTTACTTCTAGTGTGTCTCGTTCACACAATATCCTCCTGAATATTACCAAAGGAACACACCCAGAAAATGTGCCTTAATGTTTTATAATTCCTCATATATAATGGCCTATATTTTTGTCTCCCTAAAGTAACATCATCTAGCTATAGAACATATATTCATGAATAGTGTCATGGAAATTCCATGTTCTCATAATAGTAGGGATCTGTTATGACCGTTTATTGAAACAACTATCCTTATGAAATTATCACATGCATCGTCACACAGATGAAAAATCAAGATGTGATAAGATATTTATTAATGAATAATGTACAAATTAGTAGGATCTAGTCCACCAACTCCAAAACCATCCACATTTTAATTTGAACAAAATGAATAGAGGATCCATCTTACCCAACGTACAGTTGAGTTGGCTACAACTATGGGCCTTTTTAGAAATCCATAAACTGAATTTGACCACTGACCCCATTTAATAATAGAACCCAACTCCAAAAGTTTCACCTCCAATCACACTTGTAGGAAGTAGATCGTGTGCGGGATTTCCATCCTCACATAATTTCTATCATCCCAGAGCATCCAAGGGATTCCAATCTATGTGATATAGAAGGATTTCGAATCCATTTCATTATACTCCATGAATAGATCCATAATTCATAAATTCCCCCCATTTTTTGGAACATACGAATGTTTTATATAGAGGCTTGATTGTTGGTATTTTTTTTTTAAATGAAACCTAGAACCAATTCCCCTCTTTTTAACATGATAAAAACTTGTCTTGAATCATGATATTTCATCATATAAATCTATAAAAATAGTACTAACCAATTTATCATTATATGTTTAGAAAAAATATTATAATTTTACCATCATGGAGATGGATAATGGGAATATCTAAATCCACTACATAATTTTTAATTAAATATAACATATCTCCCAACATATTTTTCCTTCCTCCAATATTATTATCATGTTATTTATCATCTGTTCATTCCATGTATCCCCACTTCTCCCATGTCAAAAATTATAAATAATTGTTCACATTTTATACCCTATCTATGAAGACGAACAATTATCCTTTAATATTTTCATTTTTGTGAACATCCAAATTAGGAATTTTCTATACAAGCTGCAAATCCTTTGTTATGTCTCAAATACAATCTTGTATGAATGATTCAATAATAGAGTATATATATAAGATAAGGTTTCAGATCATTATTATGTAGGTTACCAATAATATCATTATCATACCAAAATAAATTATAATTAGAAACTCTAACCGAGTATTTGAGTCTGTTCAAGATCACATTATTTTTTCATTATAATGAAATTTCATCAAGTGTTTCTACTTAGAAAGTAATTATTTTTTGATACATTCATGAATTATTTTTTCCAATCATTCATCCATGAGATTAATGATGGGTATTATGAAAAAAATAAACATATATCACCCACGTCCAACACATATTCATTTGGGCTAATAAAAAAATACCTAATTGATATTCGCATAAATTATCAAGGGTGTGATTCCCATAATGATATTATTGAAATTATGAACTCCTATTCACATTAAGTATGATTATAATACCCAATTAAACATTTTTTTCAAATACCACACAAATGGTATGAACATTTAATGATATAATAATTCCACTAGCAACATGAAATATAATATTATATATAATTTAAAACACCGTCAAATTACATTATGTTAAACGGGGAATCACAAATTATAGTAACATGTTACATAATATTATGCATATATATCCAATTTTAAGGGACTCAAGCATGATATTCAAATAATTGGTCATCAAACAATGTACATTAGTAGGATTATTGAAAATTTTGTTATCCATTTTTCACGTGAAGAGAATGGGATCATCTACATAAAATAATTATTTAGTCTTATCTATGAAAATATTTTATTCTAGATAAGAATAGTTGTGGATATTTAGAAATATAAACATATTGGGATGCTAAATGTGTGGGATTATTTATCCCAGATATCCAAAATTTGAATACATTGTTTAAGTATTTGTAATTCCATACAAATATCCCTTTGATCCAGATCATATCCGATTGAATTATTTCCCATGATGGATTCAAAATAAAATCTACTTTGATTGTTATTCGAAAATTTGTAATCATCTATGGTTGAGGACATAAACAGAGGCTATGTGGTACTAATAGTCATTGGAGGATCTATAAAAAGTTAAAATAATGTGATATATACCAATACTCAACCATAATTATCTTTTCATATTTATTTTGAGCATTAATGGGAGAAATAAACCTATTCCTATTATATTTTCATTCGATTACAATATTATCAACCCTATCATAGGTTTAGAGGTTCACAATAAAGGATACGTGACTGGAGAATATGATAATAGGCCCTCTTATATGAATGGTTCATGGTTATGTTTCAGTAGATATTTATATATGTCTATATGTGTAATTTTCCTTAAGTATTTTGATTTATATTTATGTAAATAATGACTCATACAATATAATGTATTTTATCAACAACGACAATATAGTTTACAGGGATGATGGATACATTGGGTATGTCATGAGTGGTACATTATTAATTAATATTGTGAGGAAGGTTCCTAAGATGAGGTATAATTTAATAATATGTTTTATAAATTATTAACAAATTTAACATGCATAATATTCGGTAAGGGTTATTTACTTTTCTATGTCAATATTTGATTTATTGTTTTTCATGATGTTTATTTCATGTAAAATTTATGAATGATGCATCGATAACGAAAGAAAAATGTTATTGTTATTCACCATCAACAATATTATGCATCATCTGAAACCTTCATAAAACCCATATTCAACAATAAATATCTTCCAAAGTCTAATACACGCTCTAAGACAAAGACCTTCTTACTGAAAACTCCCAAAAACAATAAAAGTGAGTAAAATATTGTATCTTGGTCATGATTTGATACATCATCTGTATATGAGAACTGATGGCATATTCTCCATCACTCCCAATCCATTTTTAGGGAAATAAATAATTCCCTAAAAAATCTTTTAAATCCCCTCATCATCCTGGAATCATGACACCCACCAACCTACCCAATGTGAGGGTTCATTTTAAAATCACAGAAATACTTTTCTATTTAATATTTGGTTTTGTTTTGGAAATTTAAATTTTGTTTTTTATGGTTGGGTCCTTTGTGGGTTTCCCACTTAACTTATAATAATGGTATTTATGAAAATACATAAAAATATTTTTTTTTAATTATTTAATTGATATATAATATATAAATTTCATGATATAATATTTATTTATAAATAAAATAAATATCATACTTTAATATTATTGTATTATAACGAAACTTTATCGACTATATATATAAATAAAAATGTTGCACATATTTCATTCACTTGATCTAATATATATATATAAATATATATACTTTTATAATATTAATATATATTTCCTTAATTATATTGATTATGATATATAAAAATTAGTTAATAAAATTAAAATATGTAATATTATAAGTTAATTGTATTTGTTGAATTCATTTAAAATGAATTTAATATAATGCATAAAAACGAATGATTTCATATTATATGTACATATTAAAATAATTTAAAATTTAAAATTATATTATACAAGATAAATTTTTATTATAATTTGGAACAAAATAAATTATATAATTATATTTTTGTCAAATATTATAGTTGATTTAATAAATATAATTGATGAAAAAATAGTTATATTTGAAATATAAATATTATCACTAATTTGAGAAATATAAATTAATTATAATTTATTAGTATATATTCTAAAAAAATTAATTGACATGGTAAATTTTATCTAATATTCAATGTATTAAATTTATAATGAAAATTATAGATGATAAGGGATGATTTGTTTACCACACATAGACATGATTTTTTGGGGGGCTTTACTGTTATTTGTGAAAAAATAAATAAAATCATAATGTAATTAAAAAACTATAATAACTCAAACCCACTACCGAATTTTAGCCCTTATAAATGATGTGTATTTTTATAAAATGATAAATAATAATAAACACTACATTTATTACATATGGGGATATTTTAAGATTCAATGTTTTGAAATTATTTTTTTAAAAAACAAACCCTTTTCATATACATTACAAATAGATTTTTATATATGTGTATATGTGTACACACACACATAGACACACCCACACCCATACACACATATATAACTATAAATTTTGTATAAAAATTAATTTGATTCATTAAAATGAACCCTTACAAGTTTTGGGGGTCAATTGAGGTACATGAGGCTTCTATAATTTGAGTGGAACAAAATGGGTGAATATGGGAAGATGCTGGTCAGATGTATTTATTTGAAAAGTGGGGGATTAAATAAAAATGGTTTACATAATTTTATATTTCTTGTTTCCATAATCACAGACACAGATGGAAATAATATTTGATCAAAATAAAAATAAATAAATGGTGAAATATTACATAAAAGAGTTGAGTTTGTTTGGAATCTTGTTGAATTGGAAGGGGGCATTCAAGATTAACTATTGGAATTTTCCTGGTTGATAGTCATGACGACATGTTGAAATTATGTTTTTACATTAAACATAATTATAATATGTTTTTTTCATAAAATAATATATTTATTTATTTATAATTTTTATATTTTATTAAAACAATTATATATCTTATATATATATATATAAGATATTATCTTATGAATATTTATAAATAAAAAAATGTGTTTACATTAATTTATTTTTTAATAAAAAAAATTATTTTACTAAAATAATTAAATAAATGTACTTATTTAAAACTATTCTATTAAATAAAGAAAAAACTATATTTATCTTTGGAATATTAATTTAAAAACACTAATTTATAGGTATAATTAATTATAACTTTTTTAATTAACATATAATCAAAATAATTAAATCAAATAATTTTTTTTATTATTTTTAATGAAATTCGTCTTAAAATTTTATCAATTTGTTTTAATTATATAAAAATCAACTGAATAAAGTATTTTTATAATAAAACCCTTTTTATAATTTCTTGGATCTTACATTATCCCCCCCTCAAAATAATTTTGTCTTCACAATTCTTTCAGGAACACAAGGAAAAAAATTCTACACAGGAGGCTTATTTGAAATTTTTAATTTTGATCTAATTTTCCAAAATTATCTATACAATTGCTGTAATAGTGAGTATAACAACCTGAACCCACATCATGGATCTATCACATATAAAATATGTGTCTCTCTTTTTTATAAAATGATAAATAAAAATAAACACAATTTTTAGTACAATCTATGAAATTTTACCGATCAAGGTTCTAGAAAAAAATTATAATAAAGAAATTCATTTCTTATACTTTGAAACAGATAGTTATATATGTTTATATATGTATATATATATAGAAACACACACAAACACATATAATCTTTTTTTACAAAATTAATTTGATGAAATTAAATGATCCCATGGCTATTCATTGGGTTAATTTAGGTATTTGAGGCAACTATATATTAGGAAGAACAAAATTTTGGATTTTAGGGAGATGAGGTTTAGATGTTTTTATGTAAAAAGTTAGGGTTTAAATAAAAAGAGTTTATATATTTTTATATTTTATGTTTTATAATCAATGACACCGATTGAAAAACAATTTTATTAATAAAAAAATTGTAGAAAAATTATAAAGTATAGTCGAGTTGTTTGACAACTCGTGGAATATGAAGGATGAATTCGGGATTTACGGTGGGAAAATCATAGGTAGATTGTAACTATGTGAGCTTGAATTCAACCTCATAATTTTTAATAGAATTCTGGTTTACATTGTTATTAATTTATCTTGTTATCATTTCAATATTTCTTCTTTTAATCTAAATCATTTCCCACTTTTTAAATTCATTCACATCTCATTGTTTTTTATCTTACAATTTTTTATTGGATAATAAATTATTTTGTTTTTAGTATATTATTCTAAATTCATATTTTTATGTTTGTACATTTTGTGTTGTCAAAACAAATCAACAATTTTTAAAAAAACGTGATCATTTTTATGGAGATAATGGTTTAACATGTTTTTAATATTTTAAATTAATTTATTATATATATATATATATATATTATTTTAGATGTTTTAAGCAAATAAATAAATATATTTATAAATAGTTTTTTAAAAATAAATATTTCAAATTTTATTTTTATTTAATCATAAATATAATATGTTTTTTTATAATTAATAAATTTTATATTACAAAAATAATAAATCTCCTATATTTAAAAAATAATTTATTTTAATAATAATAATAATTTTCTAAAAAAATTGTTTACCCTTAAATGATATTATAATAAATTTTCTATATTAAAAAAAATAAAAAAAAATATAATTATTTTAAAATTTTATTTTAAATAATGAAAACCAATATTTTAATTTATATTAATAATTAGAATAATTTTAATTGATATAAGTAATTTTATGTATTGTAATTTACTAATAATGAAATTAATTAAAAAACTAAATTTCATTATTTATTTTTAATGAAAATTGTCATCAAATTGTTATGAGATTGTTTTAATTATACATAAATCCATTTACTAATATATTTATATAAGAAACATAAATATATAGGTTATTGGTTGTATCAAAAAATGAACCATGTGCCTTAATAAGGTCAAAACACATTTAACCAAAAAATGATAATTAAATTAATTAGAATAACAGGGAAGTGAAATAATTGAGAAAGTAATGGCATCATTGGGGTTTTTCAACACCGATATGTGGAATCATTAGGTATATATATAAATATTAACAGGGGTTAAGGATTAGCAATATAAATCCATTCTCTATGTTTCAGTAATAATGGGAAATCAGAGTTTCGTTTTTCATTAGAAATATGCATTGGTCGAGTGTGGAGAAGAAGTTAGGGTCCTAAAATATGGGTTTATATGTGGTTTGCAAACCCTCCATTTATGTTACAACATGTTGTGACATCATTCCATAGATTCTGGACCAGGTGGAACCTGTTGCCATTTGTCCCCACAAGTTTCCCCATTCTTTCTCAAACGACCTACCACAACACCCAATCACTATGCCTTCTAGGAATGATAGGGGAATATAGATATGATGATTACCATTATTTCTCAGAAAACCTATCATGATACCTGATCATCATTTCGTACTAGGCTAGATAGTGGGAAGATGGATATGATCGTATCTTTCGTTTCACAAATGACCAGCCACGACCCGCCATCGATAACGCATAACAACATCTCTTCCCATTATAGCTTCCTCTTTATCCCATTTGTAAGAGATGGTGTCCTAGAACCAATATGTAGTACATTTATTACATGGATATTAAATGTATTTAAATATTAAACATCATACTAAATATTGTTCATTGTTATGCATGAATGTGATGTAATAACGTCCAAGTCTATTTTTTTCATTGATAAGGTTGTGGCAGTTCCCCCACTATGATGAGAACCATTAAATGATATATCAATATTCTTAAATATAGTTCTACTATTTTATTAAATACGTTGATTGGAAACATAACATTAAAACCATCAGGTGTGTGTACTTCTAAGAATATGAGACTTCTTCTCAGAAATTTCACACTAGGTAATCTAAAAACAGATTATTATATGAACAGACCCACCAATAGGAATTCTACATGATTTGATGTCATCAGATGATTATATCTATGAACATGTATAATGTTCCTTAGAAATAAATATGTTTCATGGATCATGCACATTTATTTAATGTTAAAAAATGTCTTGCATACAGTTTTCAGGATGTAGTGTACATTTGTTGCATCATGTGTGGAATTTTATTAATGGATATTTGGAGGAAGGGGATGTCCCATCCATTTATGGATGTTGATATCTCAGAACATTTATTGAAATAGAGTTTTCACCCAAAATTTCAAGTCAATTGTGTAATGATGAGTTTATTTTTGGTAGTCAAAGAATGACATATCAAGCATAAAAGGTGATGATATTGTCCTGAAACATCCATGATGAGATATTGTGACAAATAAATTATATTACACAGTGAGACTTCGTACGTGGATGTTGTGTTTGTGACTATACATTCCTTCTCATGGGTACTTTGACCGTCTCAAGAAACTATCTTGGACTTTAGAAAAGTCCCCCAAATTCAAATAAGGAATAATCCTAGATGGGCAGAAAATAACTATTTCTGGGGGTCTTAGTTAAAATATATTATAATTTAGTTATTAGTTATTATTCTCGGGATAGTGGAATAATTTTTTTCAAGTTAAAAAATTTCAAAAATTAAGTAAATATTTATTCACTATATAGTGGGTAAAATATATTTTTTTTTTGTAGAACATTTAATAAATAAATATTTTTTAGTTTTTAAATAAAATTATTATTTAGGAAAATAAATTATTTATCGATTTATTTGGGTGTTCAATAAATGGATGTAGAGTTCGAGTAGACCAAGTCTGGTCTAGTGGTAAAATTATTATTTACAAGGTAGTGGATTTATATTTAACGAGTAGGCAAAAATTAAAATAATAATAACACTTCTATTATTTTGTGATGTGAAATTGTATTTATTCCATATTGCGCAAGTTGGCGCACCATAAATAATGACACAGTATTATTAATAAATTCATGAGTTTCATCTAAGGATATTAATCTATATAATTTTTTTATGCAATTAAATATTTAAATTGAAGCCCCTTATTAATAAATATACATGTATGTATATTGATCCATGTACAGAACCCCACAACCAGTGAATTGAGAATTGGTGAGAAAAATAATTTCTCCCTTGAATCCTCTTCCCACCCCTCTCAAAAATGATATATGTTCTTCCCGACTGATGAATTAGTGATCAATAATGATCGAATGTAGACACTCGCTTCTCTGTGCTAGAAATTAAAGAACATGCATCATCAATCAGAGGCAACAAGAGAAGGTGTGGATCACTACTTGAGGAATTCTAGTTTGTATCCTTTCATGCACAACATGATAATCTAGAAGGGTCATTCTAGATGATCAACATAATCAATGAAGAAAATAATATAGATCTAGGTATTATATTCTTTATGAAATTAATTAAATTAATTATAATCATGATTTGAAAGATTCAATCTGATGATTTTGGGATTCTTACTTATTTATCTAAATCATTCATTCTATTCCATGGAGACTAGCCTTTATTGTTGTATTGATCCTGGAATAATTATTGATCATTGTAAAAATCAATGATGGGTGCTGGCCCAACCATGCTTCTACAGCACTCGGAACCATCAACTAGTATCAGAGTATAAAAATAACAGTTTTTAATTATTTAAATATTTCATTGATGATTTACACATATAATAATTTAGTTGTTTTAATTTATCTTAATAATTCTTCAAATCTGAATCATTAAATCCGTTCATCATCTTTCATTTCATGTTCACCTTATAGAGACAATACATTATTTAATTTTGATAAATCTAAAATAGAGGATCTCATCAGCCGGTTCCAAATGTAATTGTCCATACAACAAAATAACACATGACATGTATTCAGTAGAACACATTGTGTAGCCATAGTACGATGCACTAGGTCTGGTCTGTGACACCAAGTCATGTCATTAGAGCTTTTCTATGTCGTAATGACTCCATGTGTTGAACAAGAAATGGAGGAACATATTTTCTAGATTACACGGCATGTAGCCCACTGGACACAATGTGTAGTCCCTTCAGGTTAGGTTTGGACTATGTACCCCTTACACGGCTTGCCTGGTCAGAGGCCATGTAATGAGGAACTACACAGTGTGTGGCCCACTGGACATGCCGGGTACTCGGATGATTTCTATTGTACACTCAAAATATGATTCCATAGTCATGTACTTCGGATGGATTGTTAAAAATACTACACGCTATGTAGTTGGAACTACACACCGTGTATCATCCTAATTACATAGATTTATTAAAATTTATTATTATATTATACAATTCTTTCAGAGATGTACAAGCGTGTGGGCAAAAATATGAGGCTAAACACATGATTGAGGTTATATATATAAATATTTAATTTAATATTTGTGTAATGTTCATTTCTACTCATATGGTAGTTATAAATATAAATTCACTGGGTTTACACCAAGGTACATGTGACAGAAAAAGATATTTTTAAATGAATATATTTGTGTATAATTAATATGGATGAGATTCATAAGGAAATTCAAAAAATGGTTTATTATTAAAGGATTCAATAATTAGTGAAGATAACTAATTGATTCAAGAGGGATTTATCCTAAATAAGAACTATTAAAGAATTTAATTCTACATTTATTTATTTTTAAATATCATTTCATTTAAGGATGACAATGAGTTAGAACAAGACCATTGTATGTGGATGGTTTCTTTTAATTAATTTATTTAAATTAAATTTATTGACATGTATGGTTTCTCCTCAATAATATATAAGGCCTATGTACCGGTTGAATCTTTTATTCAAAATACCTTTTTACCCATAATGTTTGAATTTGAGTTAAAAAAGGAATATGTATTGTATGGAACTACCAAGGTAGTGAAGGAAGTTTAAGCTGGATTTGAGATGAAACCAATCCTAATAGATATAGTGGTGGACATGTAGACATCTGTAAACATGTTTCAAAAGGATTCATGATTTTTCTCCCCTAGGGTAGGGTTAGTTTATCAACATCTATATAAACTAACCATTATAAAAGCTCATAATCACTCCCTTTACATTATTTTATTTATGTTAGTTTCATGGTTTATCATTATGGATTTGTTGTCATAGACACATAATTAATGAATTAAACAAGCATGTAATATGTAACTAAAATAAACTAGACGTCTACGTAAATATTATCAAGACACAGTTATTCACATATGTAACAACCCCAAAATATTTAAAATCATGTGAAAATGATACTAATGAATTCACACATAAGATATAAAAATGGCATAAATAAAATATTATGTTAGACTGAGACATCCATTACATGATTATGGGAAAAACTCAATAAAACAATGTTTTTGACAAACCATTGTTGGGGCACATTATTTTATTATATAATACCATATTAATGGTTTCTGTTTGACATAAAAATTTTACATCAAGAAGAGTATCCATTTCTAGACTTCGAGTAATGTTGGTAGTAAGAGTTGAGGAAATTCAAAGTCATGATTTCATGATTGGGGACTCCACTGAACAGATCTAGGAGAAGTAAGCACATTGTTGGTGAAGACCTACCTACCTAAATAACTATTAATATCTTGACCCACCCATGCTAGGGTTATGAAAAGGGGAATATTGATCATTTCCAATATAATTCCATGAGAATTAGACATTCTGAGTTCAATGTTGAGGGACATTTTGACTTGATAAAATAGTGGGAGACATGATAAAATTTTTTATTTCTTATAAAATGTTTTCAAGAAAGTACTAATGATCTGGAATTTTTAATTGTAGAATAAAAATGGAATTATCGGAAACCGCACTATCTTTGTGATCAATTCTATATAAAGTCAACATCCCCACCGGTAGCAAATTCCATGAAAGGTTTAGACACCATCAGGTTTTCCTACACCATTAATAGAAGCCTTACTTGTTGGAGTAAGCCTTATATAATCTTCCAGCCAAAGAGGTGAGTGATGATGTCTTACTGGTTCATGAGAAACATATGAAAAACGTGGTTGAAATTCAATGATGGATGGTATCATCAATGTCTAGTGATCTCATGAAGTCTCCAGAATACATGTATTATTATATAATGATTGAATACCTCTATGGTATTTACCAATAGAGGGAATGAAATGAAAGGTTTGAGATCTCTTAGGAACTATTTTAGATTAATCATGGTGAAGGTTCCCCATCAGGGCCTCATGTATTAAATCTCATTGGCTACATTGAGCTCCAGGAGGATCTAGGGTTTAAACACCCAGAATAACTAGGCACTGATCTCATTCTTTTATCACTTCATCATATCATCTATAAAATGTTTTTCAATTTCAATATGAACAATATTGAGAAATCTATATATGATCATCTTATCCTCATTCTCCATGTGGATTGAGATATTAAGCGCGAAATTCTTTCTGTCCTTATGGTGAATAAGAGGAATGGGAAGGCGAAGAGATTTAAGCCCAAATATTATTCACGACCTTCCATGAAAAAGAATATCAACGTTGAGGTAAGTGAAGATGGTGATTTTTGTTTTTCCTGTGTAATAAAGGTCCACTAGAAGAAGAACTGCACCTATCATAAGAAGAAAGGGGATGCATCAGATGAATTCATTTTCGAATTAAATCTATCTATATCTTCAAATTGGGAATTAGATACACCATGTGGTGGTCACATATGTATCCAAATATAGGAACCAGGTAGATTCAAGAAGATTGACCCAGGTGATGTAGGATCACGAGTAGCCAATGGATCCAGACATGCTACTGTAGTTGTCACGGACTACCACCTCACGTTGCCAACAGGGATGATCTTGGTGTTAAACCGTTGTAATTATGTGCCTTAGGTTACTAAAAACATTATTTATGTATCCAGATTATATACATATGTATTATTTTATGTTTGAAAATTAATTTTTCTTCTTTTAAAAGGATATAATTTGATTTGGTAAGGAACATATATGCAACAGTCATTACTTGTTATACTACACAAACCAAGTAATAGAATTCGATAACAATGATACTTTACATGACTCATAACACACCCAAATTTTGTATAAATGGCTAGGTCATGTAAATGAGAATCAAATGACAATGTGATAACAAGATGTATATTTAGATTCATTCAAATAAAAAACACATGGTTTATGTCATGCTTGTTTACAAGGAAAAATGACAAAATCCCCATTTTGTGGGAATGGATAAAGTTTTAAAGAACTACTTGAATTAGTTCAAACCAATATATGTATACCATTACCAATTAAATAAATAGGAGGCTACTCATACATAATAACTTTTAAAAATAATTTTAATAGATATGGATATATCTACTTAATGAGGATTATGTCAGATTCTATTGATATGTTCAAATATTACAAGAATGATGTTGAGTACCAACTTTGTAAGAAGATTATTACACTTCACTAAGATTGAGATGGAGAATATCTCAATCAAGTCATCGGATATTACTTTTGGGATTTTTGGATCCTATCCCAGCTCATTCCTCCATAAACTCCACAGTGGAATGTTTTGAGATAATGGAGGAACCACGCCCTGTAGGACATGTTGAGATCAATTATAAGGTATGTGAGTCATCCATTATCCATTTCAAGATAAGCATTAAAAATAGAAGTGAATGTACTACACCAAGTACCAACAAAATCGGTAAATGGTATTCCCTATGATTTTTGGAGTTTAAAGAATTCCATATTAGCGAAATTAAATGTGTGGGGGATGATTTATTTGTTAAGGAATCTTCATGTAACAAACTTGAACCCCAAGGCACACATTGTACCTTTATTGGATGCACAATGGATACATGAGGATATCACCTATATAACCCCTTAGATAAAAAGATTATAGTGTAATGTCATGAAATATAAAATGAGAGGGAAAAAATCTCCAAAAGATATAGTGGGAGCGTGATAGACTTCTATGAAGTTGAGGCTCAAGGTAAGCAAGAGTTGGAACATTAGAATATTCCACAAAGCCCCATGGAAGAACGAATAGTTTCAAAGACCCAAGAGCTGCATAGGAGTACAAGAGAGGTTAGTGAACCAAAATGTTATGATTTTAAAATTATTGAGGTCGGTGACTCGTTATTATTTGATATTAATGTTCCACTAACATAAAAGGAAGCTATATGTGGCACAGATGTCTCTAAGTCGCAAGAAGACATAAATTTTGAAATGGAGTCAATGTACCAAAACCAATTATGGATTTTGGTAGATCCTCCGATTGATGTAATGCATGTAGGCTGTAAATGGGTATTCTAGAAGAAACCAGACATGGAAGGACTAGTGAGTACCTATAAGGCATGACTGGTTGAAAAAGGGTTCAAGAATAATCAAGTCATTGAATATGATGAAATCATTTCACCAGTTTCAATGCTAAAATCAATCAGAATTTTATTGGAAATTGCAACTTACCATGACTATCTGATTTGAAAATTGGATGTCAAAACAACCTCACTTGTTGAGAGCCTTCAGGAAGATGTCTTCGTGACACAAAATTATGGGGTTATTACTCCAAAGGGCGCCAATAAGGTATGGAAATTGTAGAAATCCATTTATGGATTAAATAAAGAATCCATGTCTTGGAACATTCATTTTGATGTATCCATAACGAAAATTTTTTTATCAAGAAAAAATGTGATCCATGCCTCTACAATCAGTATAGTGGGACTGCAATCATTTTCTTAATATTATATTTCCATGAAATATTACTTATTGGAGATGAGATACCATTCATATAGTATGTTAATGTATGGTTTAATAAATGCTTCTCCATGATGATCTTGGACGAGGCATCATATATTCTTGGTATCCAGATCCATCGTGTAGAACCAATTGATTTTTGGACCTATGTCAAATTACATACAATGATAACATATAGAAGTGATTAAGTATGGAACAATCTATGAGGGGGCTGTTGTCAGTGTCACATGGAATTCATCATTATAAGAAAATTTGTCCTCAGAAATATCAAGAAAGGAATGATAACTAAATGAAATCCATATGCTTCACTGATTGGGTCAGTCATATATGCCATGATATGTACTAGGCTAGATGTCACCTATGCTTTGAGTATGGAAGACCGATATCAAGCTAACCCAGGTGACCACCATTAGATGGAAGTCAAGATTAACTTAAAGTATCTAAGGAGTGGTTAGGATACATTCCTAGTTTATGGAGGAGATGAGGAAATATTAATCAGAGGATATGTAGATTCTAGCTTCTAGACTGATCAAAATGACATGATGTTGCAAATGGGATACATCATAACATTTAATGGAGGTGCAGTGAGCTAGAAGAACTCAATGAAGAGTGTGGTTTTAAATTATATAGTATATTTTGAGTATATCACTGTTTCTGAGGCACCTAAAGAAATAGTTTTGATACAAATCTTCATCCAGAAGTATGACATGATACGTGGTAGAAAATATCCCACCTCATTGTACTGTGATAATGCTGTACTGGTGGCTCTCACAAAAGTGACAAGGTCACATCAACGAACAAAGCAGATACTTCTGATGTATCATCTCTTGATGGTTTTCTATTACAAAGGTGAAGTTGCAGTGACCAGTATTGTAAACACGAGGAAATTTATTGTAATTTTTTTAATTAAATGGAATTATTATGATTCTATAAAAATGGACGGCGCAAGATTCCAAAGCTTGGGGTAACCTGAACGATCCGTCAAAATGGTGTTAAGCATTAAATTGCGTGTGTGAGAATTTTTCCAAAAAAATGTGGAATAACCAATAAATCGGTCCCCATATGAAAAGTATGAGGGCACCATTACGTTTAGTATGGTGGGATTACCTTAGGAACAAATTATGTTGATTCAGCGCAAGCCTCCAATATTAAAACCCAAAATGGAATAACCGTAAGTAAAATATTTAAATAAAATTATTTTATTTTTCAAATGCTTATCACTAATGAACTGTGACTCAGAATAAAAATCCAAAAACACTAATTAGCTCATGAGGATATACTTTCCTTTGGTAGATTCTATAATTGGCTGGAACATTCCAATAGTGGAAGTTAATTTTGGGAAATAAATAAAATAATTATGTAACAATTATTTTATTATTCAATTATTTAACTCATAATTGGTAACTCGGATTTTTAATATGATGGTACCATTGAGATTTTGTGGGCGTGTTTCCCTAAGACAGAGCATAACCTCAACCAATGGGGGTCAAGGGTGACTGTTAATAATTTTTTTTATCTTTTTCAAAGTATGATAATTAAACGGGTATGTGATGATTTCTATCCATTGATCTGGTGCTCAAATTAAAAATCAGAGGGCATTGTTTCATTCACAGTGCCATGACACTCATAAGGGAAGGATTAACAAGTTTTTTAATTTAATTAATTATTGAACCTCTTTAATGTGCGGCACATTGATCCTATCTTTTTTCTATTAAAATGAAGCATGTGCATGGGCTTTTTTCACTCAAGAGTGGAACTTCTGATGAAGTGTCGTGGAATATTCCACACTCCAATAATAAGGATTCAATGGACATTTTTGGATTTTACACTGAGTGCCAAAGGACACAAACCTTTTCCTTTATCTGCAACACCCATGGAAGTGGACACCCCTTCATCGTATGCATCGACTTCTATCGAGCTCGATGTCGGGGGTTAGTTTCTTAATTCCTTCTTTTTACCTATTCATGAATATAATTAAAAACACATATCAAACACCAATAGGTTTATCTGAATTTCGTTCTTTAATATGGGAAGATAATGTGGGGTTTTTTATTGGATTTTTTATGACTAAATAATCTTACCCATGTTATAATGCTAACGTGGAGGGAGTGGACCAAACGAATAAGGCCCCTTCCCTCCTCCAATCTTAGTTTGGTTGTGTTTCATCTAGGGAGACCTAGAAAACATGTGACATGGACAAAACAAGAGCCACACTATGATGGATGCGTCTTGGTTGTCCCTTAGGCACAATGGGTAGAGGAAATGTACCATTGGAGCTTCACCGGAGTCATGAGGAAGATTCGTTGGCGTGGCAGCACCGACGACCAGAGAAGGCGGTTGTCGTCACCATCTGGCCACAAATAAGAGGCATTTCCCAAAGGTGCCATGGCGAAAAACGGTGACTGGCCGACACTGACCCCATTGATAAATTCGGTGTTCCGTGGCATCACACCCTGAAGGAGGACCGCAGCTGCGAGCCCTGGCAGACAGAATGGGGGACTGACCATCGCCAGTTGAGTTTTCACTAGGTGGTGGGCCATGACAGTTCGCCATTGAGGAAGGTTACGGCTTCCGGCCACATAGAAGGGTTGTCCCATGCCCTGATGTACCTATGGGTGACCTGTCTAAGCGGACCGACCACGTGTTGTGGATCCATCCAACACAGCCACATTAAAATCAGAACGACATGGCTATTCGGGAAGAGGAGCAGACCCCCGTGCCCAGACAACAGGTCTGGTGGTTCCACAGCCAGGTGAACGATGCCCAAACATGTGGTATGGGCCTATTCCACAGCCCAGCAGATCGAACCTGGCGCATCAGATCCAGGTCGGACAAGATCTGAATCCTTCATGGCCAAGTTACACTTTAATGAGCATAAATATTGAATCTAACATATCTATGATGAACCATCTATGGTTCTAGAACCCTTTGGATGAGGCATAACATTTTTGATAATCCAATTGAGTTTTTGAGATAGTTGGAAAACAACCAGAATGGATTGACCCTGAATCTAACTATGACCTCAACACTAAAATTCCAATAACTCACATACTGAGTGTCCCGTAGACGCACTATATGGTGTGATGGAAACCTTATGACATAGAGTTTCACTGGTATGCTTCTTCGTGGGACATCAAACCCGTTGAAATACAACAGATGGCATGAGGATCAGATCCTCCCAGAATCATGTGTGCTTTGAGCGGGAATCTAATGGTTGGTTGAGACATGAAGAACGAATAGAGATCCTTTTTGGATTATCACAGATTTGTCCTCTGTGGATCAGCACTGATCAATCCTATGTGGAACATCATTGAGAAATCCTGTGTGAATCAACACCGAGAGACCTTGTGCGGGTCAGCACCGAGCGATCTTTTGTGGCTCAGCACCGAGCCACCCTATCTGGGTCAGCAAAAGAGCATCATGGTAGAATATGATGATATTTCATTATTAATAAACATTTTTACATATATACATAAGTTATACCTAGTGTGAGATGTATTTGGATTTATTCTTTGTGATTGAGATCATTCTTTGTGGTTTTTTCTTTGTAGAATTCTGAAAGACCGTTAAGGGTCTCAGGGTCCGTACAGGGTATTGTTATACTCATCCATGCATGAGCTTCACCCACACCTTGTTGTGTATTTTGTAGATGATGGGATGCTATGAATAAATCTTTAGGATCCATAAAATGATGGTGTAAATAGGTGACTAATTGGCATAGACAACCGCAGTGATGAGTTGTACCGATCATTCATATAGGATCATTGGAAGATGACCACAAGAGATCTTTATTCCCTTTTAATATATTTCCAGTTTAGTTGGGCCTGTATTTTGGACCCTTTATATTAGTCCTAACTTCTACACTCATTGGTGGTATTTAGTTGTGGTTTCTCCTTTCTTTTTCTATTGTGTTTTACATGTGTGCAGCCAACCATGTCGGTCTGTGTACAGGTTTTCATGCAATGTCATCCCATTTTATGTAAATGTATTTTCAGTGCTAGTCATCATAACCTATACTATAGATGGAGGTCATGGTTTGGTCTAGGAATGGGCCCCTGGGGATCAGTCATGATAGTATTTCTATAGAATAATGCCTGTAAAACCCCTTGAATAAATCCTTAACTCAGTAAAAACATGATCACCATGTGAGGAATCTCAAACTGAATTTCCTAGGCAATTGGCTCTAGTTCTATTAGGATTTTTTTATGTGTTGGTGTCTTTGATCCAAATTTTTGTACATTGATTACATGGATATTTAATGTATTTAATCATTGGTCATATTATTAAACATTGTTATGTTTTATGAATGACTACGATGTAATAATATTGTAGATTATTTGTTCCAAATATTAGGTTGTGCAGTTCCCCACTTGGATGAGAACCTTGGAATTGAAAAAAAATATTCCTAAATATATTTCTATGGTTGGATGACATATTATGATGGGACACATAGCATGATGAATGTCAGGAGAGAGTACTTGAAAGCAGATGAGACTTCCTCCCATGAAGTCTGCACTTGGAAATCTATAATATAAGAGTTTATGAAAATAGACCCACCAATAGAAATTCCTCTTGTTTTGGGGTCATCGGATATTGCGTTCTGTGTGTGTGTGTTTAATAATACTTATAATTTAAGACTATCATTAATACATGTCATGACACACACACTTTTATTTATTGAAAAAAAAACCGTCACGCAAACATTTATAGGGATGTAGGGAATGTTGGGTGCATCATGAGTGGAAGGCTATTAATGGATAAATAGAGGAAGGTTATGTCACTTCCATTTATGGAATATGATATATTGGCACTTTGATTGTAAAATAACTGTGGTGCGATATTCTATGGCCATGCGGTAACAACGAGTTTATATTAGTTAGTAAAATAACGATGTATAAACCATAAATGTTTATGACGCTATCATGAAACCTTTTATATGAGATTTTGTGACTAAGGGATTATATTACACAGTGAGTTTTTGTATGTGTATTTCCTTTTTGTGACTTTATGATCTTTCACATAGGATCCTTGACATTTTTCTAGGCAATAATCATGGATGTTAGTGAAGCCCACCTAATAAAAACAAGAATGAATCCTAGAGGGTCAGTCACAAAGTGTTTATGGTTGTCTTGGTTAAATTCTATTTGAATTTAATTAATATATATTAGCATAAATACATTAGTATAATTTAATTTATGTTAAAATGATTTCATAAATTAATTTGATATTTATTCACTAGATTGTGTCTAAAATATAATTATTTATTTTATAGAACATTTAATAATTTTTTTTTACTAGTATGTAAAAAAATATTTATTCAAGGGAATAAATTATTTATTTATTTATTTGTGTGTTCAATAATTGGAAGTAGTGTTCGAGTGGACCTTGGCTATTCTGGTAGTAAAATAATTATTCGCAAGATAGTGAATTATTATTAAACTAGATGGAAAATATTAAAACAATAATAACATTACTATTATATTTTTACATAGAATTTTGTTTATTCTATTTTGCACAATATGGGACACCATAAATATTGATGCCATATTATTATTAAAATCAAGGGGTTTAACTATGTTTTTGAATGTATTTAATTGTGGGTATGCAATTAAATATTGTAACTCACGCACCATGTTAATAAATAGACTTTTCTGTCTATTATGTTGTGTACAAAACCACACACCCAATGTATTTAGAATTGTTGAGCTAAAAAAATTCACTCTCAAACGCTCTTCCCACCCATATAAAAATGGAGATATGTTCATTAAGGATGAAGAACAAGCGATCATGAATGGCCAAAAAAGGACACTATCTTCTCCACGCAATCCTAGGGAGAACGATAGGTGTTGATCGGAGGCCATCAAAGCACCTGTAGATCACCACTAGATGGATTATTACTTGGTTTGACGAAATCGCAACAAGATAATTTGCAATTGGTATTCCTGAATATCAACATAATCAACAAAGATAATATGAAATGTCTAGGTATTATTTTCATTATGAAATTAATTAAATTAATTCTAAATATGATGTCCAATATCATCTCTACAGTTTTTGATCATTATACTTATTTTTCTAAATCATTGATTTTATTCTATGGATACTGGTGTTCGTCATCATATTGATATAATAATATTAATTGATCACAATAAAAATCAATGATGGGTGTGTTCCCAATCAAAAATCCTCTGTTCTTGGAACATTCACCATTAATATCCCATATATAGATAGTCCCTGCCGCGACCTCTCATAGTGACCCATCCACACCACATACCTAGAAAGACATGGGGAAGTTGGATTTGTCTGTTATCTCCCTTTATAAGGAAACCTGCCAAGGTTCCCCATAGAAAATGCCAATCTACATCACCACACATTCTCAAGAAATCTTCCACTACACCCCATCAATAATTCCTACCATGGTCACTTCCCTACTTCACTTCCCATTCTCAAACGATATGGCACAATGCCCTGTCAACAATTCAAAGCACATACACTGCCCTTTCGTAGATTATTTTCCATGACGCCCCATTCACAATGCATACAATGAGAGATAGTTGAAGATGGATATGAAATTCGCCTCCCTATAAATCCCCTCAAAAGAAGAAACCCGTTCGGATATAGGCATTTGGAAATGAATCTTTCATCCCCTACATATCATTCAACCCTATTCAGGATGATTCAACCTAAATATGAATGTATAATAGGTTGATTCCAAAACTGAAATGACTGATGTAGTATCAATCAAAATGGGGCATGTTGTGACAGCTCCCACCATACAAACACGTACGACCAGCCAACTGATTTCAGATGTTGAGTTATCTAACATGAACAACCTACATCAGAAATTAGTGTATTTTTACACATAGTAATTAATAAAATTCACTTATTGTCTTCTGGTGTATTTATTTATCATGTTATAATTCATTGTATTATAAATACAATGCTTATTGATATTTATCAATTAATTTTCTCATTCCATTAAATTTAAAATTTTACACTTTAGAAATTCCCTATTTTTTATAACAATGTAACACTACTTTATAATATGAAAGATTCAAAGACGCTTCAAAAAAAGAACTATTTATGAGAAATTTTTTAGGTTTTCATAATGACACATTGTATAAGTTAATATATATATATATATATATTCTTATATATATTTAGATAATTTCATATTTCTAAATGTATATATTTTTAAATAATATATATATGTGTGTGTTTTATATAAAATTTAATAATATATGTATATTCCTTTGATTCTATTTGTTTTTATTGTCTGATTATGTATGTGTTGTTTCTGTATGCAACTTTCATGTTGTGTTTTGTGTGTGGGATTAGGTATGTTTATGGTATATAGATGAGTGTAAGTATATGAGTATAGGTGTGTATGTAATTGAATGTGTTATGTTATAAACATGTGTATGAGTACAAGAATTTATATATGTGTGTGTATATATATATATATATGTTTGTGTGTGTGTGAGTGTGTGTGTGTGTGAATGCATGTATATGTGTACGTATGACACCACATTTATGTAACTCTGTTTGTGCATGCGTATGTGTATATGTGTATGTTAATATTTTATGTGTGTCTATAGTCATATGTATAGATGTGTATGTATGTGCACACACAAGTATATAATTGTTTGGATGTGTATGTATATAAAAATTCATGTGTTTGTGTGTGCATATAAACTTTCATGTGTATGTACATGTTAATGTGTTTGTGTATGTGAATTTTTCAATGTTGTATGTATATGTATATAAGCGTATAAATTGATATGTATGAATGTTCATGCATGGGTATGTAACTGTATGTACACGTATGTGTACATACATGTTTGTGTATTTATATATGGTTATGCCTATGTTTATGAGTGTGTGTATGTGTTTTCCAATATGTGTATGGTTATATTGTGTATGTATTCGTACATGTATGTCTATAGGTTTTTATGTGTGTATATGTGTGTATGTTTATTGATTTAATTTTATCCATTTGTTTTTATTATCTCTCTTTTTTTTATTTTCAATAAATTATTCCTTTTTATTATATATTAATTTAATGTTTTCTTAATATATTTAATTTTGATATTAATATATACATTATTAAAAATGTAAATATTTAAATTAATAATAACAAATTGAAAATTATTAAAAATTATATTGGTAAATAAGGTATTATATTTTCTATATAAAATTAATGAAGTGAATATTAAATAAATAGTAGTTATAATATATATATATATATATATATATTTTATTTTATTCATTTAAATATATTTGTAATTTATCTAATTAATGTTTTTTTAAATGTGTAATTGTTTTCCATTTAATTTAAGAATTTTTAATATAATTTCAGTATTAATTTTTTCATATATGAAATTTAATAATTGTCAATATTTTTGATTTTTAATCAGTTTTTTAAATTTATACTAATTTAATAAATAAGCTTAAATATTTTCAATTTGTTTTTAAATTATGTGATTGTTATTTATTAATATTTAATTATTTTTTTATATTTTTAATATCTTTTATATAAATATAAATGATTTCTATAATCCCATCTCCAACACACACCTTTTTTCTGTAAAATTGAACACCAACATACACCATCACTAACATCATTTTTCTTGTTATTTATACTAATGAAAATGATGTGGATGTGCATCACAATGACTTGTAATGAAGAATGGGGTCAGTGAAGGCTATGGCGTTCAGTCTCGATAGTGCATGCCGTCAATAGATGGTGATAGTTAGATGAATGTGTTGGTTCAAGGATCACTAGGTGTCTCAAGAGACAGGTATCAGGGGTGGTGGCCAATGCTTGGGATGGAAGGATTGGGGATATAGGATTGATGAAAACACTCCATTGCTAATTTTGGTGGCATTCCATGATAGTGGCCCCAGGAGAAAAGTGATAGATTTGGATGCATGGTTGACATGTTTGTGAAGCTCAGAGAGCTTATGTGGTTCTATGATTTTTTGATTGCTGATTGGGATCAGAAAATACACAGTTGACAGTGAAGACGGTGGTTAGACTATCGTCTATGACAAATCTCAATGACGTTCTTTGAGATAACGGATGTCAAAGGCGTCGTTGGGGCCTATTGAATGATGGTTTTAAGGGACGCCCACCCTGTTGTGATAAATCCAAATGTGGTGTTTGATAATGTAAGGGCCTACGGTCCATGGTGGTCTATACATATGTTTTAATGGTATTAGGGCCTATATAAATAAAAATTGAGGTCTATAGGCATATTGACTCTAGGTTACATATCCATGGGGGTGGGGGGGCTATGGCCTGCCAATTGGCATGTGGGTGAGGTGTGTGTTTGTTTGGGTGTATTTGTGTCCTCTAGTACAATATATATATATATATATATATATATTATATTTTATCATTTTTATTCATTTATTATGTCGTTATTTTTATTCTTTTTTATTAATGCAATGGCCACTTTCTAACTAGGTAGAGGAAGATCCATTACATAGCCTATAGGCCCCTAGCCAAGTGTCTTAAAAAAGTGGCCTAAAGGCTCGATGTAGCATCATGCATGCCTCTTCCTATCTACATCAATGGCCTGCGTCAACCCTGCATCGCCGCATTCCTGCATCATACCAATTTCACTTTATTCCGGAGTCAACACATGGGATGTAAATCCCCCATGGGGCATTCCAGGATTCATACCATGGTTATTATGATTATTTAGCTGATATATTTAATATTACGAATTCAATTATTAATTTTTTTGAATTATTCCATTTTATTTAAAAATATTTATATGATTTCATTTCATATTAATTGTTAATTATTTATATTTATATGTTTTTAATATTTTTTGAATTTATTCATTTTTAATTTTTATTTATACATAACAATTTTATATGTTTTAAATTTATAATTTTTTTATTTATATGATTAATATTTATTCATTTTCATTTATTTCGGTGTAATTCAAATTAAACGATTAAAATTAATATGATTAATATATTTAAATTCATATTAAACGATTATCTACATTCTAAGGTGTTTAATATTAATTCAATTATTCTTTGAAATTTAACATAACTATTTACTATGAAATAAAATTAATAACAAATTTTAAATTTATATTATAGATACCCATTCAATTTATTTGATTAAGTTGTTATAGATTTTATGAAAAGTTTGAAAAAAAATAATTATTATATTTAAATGATTTTTTAAAATTCTAATTAATTCAATGTATGTGTTCACAGCTCAAGTAAATATTCAGTCAAAATAATTTTATATATATTACAAATGTTTAAAAATTGTCACTTTTTATTCATTTTACATATAATATATATTCATTTTTATTAATTATAAAAAAAATTATAATTAATTAAAAATAAAAATTGGGTAAATATTATTTGAACCTAATGATTTCGGAATATTCAATTTCACTCAATTTTATAAATCATACATTTATAAATTTTTTATACATTAATAAAGTTAAGTATTTTTAATTTTTTATGATTTAAATCAATTTTAATATATATTAACACAAAAAAAATTTATTTTTTTTTAAAATTTTTTTATCTGCAATAAAATAAGAAATTGCTCATAAAACAAATATATATCATCTATATAATATTATTATTGATAAATTTTGTTTTTATATGCTATAATTTGAGCACTGAAAAGTTAAGTATTATCAATGATAAATTTATAATCAACAAAACCTACATATTTTTATTTGTTATTATTTTCACAATGAAAATACTCATATTTATCAAAAAAAAATTGGAAAGTGCTGATAAACCATTTTTTATATAAATTCGTCACTTTGGTGGCTTGTTTCATTTCCCCAATCAGGCCCTCTAGTGGATGTCAACCTCTTTCAGCACTCCCCCTCGAAAATCATGGACGAATCAAACCTCTCATTACCTATTGTATGTGAGTTAATCTCTTGATACTACATGTACTTTATATTTATATTTCATCACAAAAAAAATTCTTATTGATATGTTAGGACTTATGAAATTCATTACTCGATGATTTATAGATTGTTTATAATGTTAATATATTATGCAACAATTTTGAAATTTGATTTACTCTTCCCTGATTATTGTAGAATGTTCCCATAAGAATGATAGGTTTAATCACTTGTGTAGTATAATAAGGACCAATCAATAACAAGCTACTCTGTGAATCTGTTTCAATAATTAAAAGAAAATTCATTCAACTACAATTAATAATTTATTATTTGTTATAATTTTTAGAAATGGAAAATTCCAAATTGTGGTAACATAATTGTTTACTTATATAAAAATAGTATTATAATATTATTATTCAACTGATTAAACATAAAAAAAATTCTTGAGCATCCTTGAAGATAAAAATCAATGATACTATCACTTAATTATTCTCCCAGACTAGGGTGTTCAGATATGGGGACCCACATTCCCCATTCCATTGTGACATGATTGTTGCTGTTTTTCATAATTTAGTATCTGTGGAATCTAATGAAAACATATTTCAGGGGGTAAGGCTTACAGATGATGTGAACCTATTTCCCATCAATTAAATTCCAATATCAGGTTTCATTTTCTCTCGGGTAAATCTTTACTAATGCATATCTATTATCTAACATATCCAAAAATATTAGAATGAATCAATATACTAAAATAATTATTCGAAATTGGATATTTCGATCAGCTCTAGTTATACTAATTTTTGAAAGGATGATCTTCAATGGTTATCTATTATATATGTGGTTGATATACCTAATAAATATATTCGGATCCCTAGGATTTTACGTGAAATTAAAAAAAATTCTTGGGTATCAATGAAAAGTAAGACAAAAAAAATATGTATGGTATTTTAAGAGGGTCTCTAATGTAGGGAAGGATGATCATATAATATTTTTAGCTCAATCATTTCCAATTAGTGATAAATATTTATTTATTCTCCCTGAATTATTGTTTGAATAAATTCACTCTCATCGAACCATGTTTTGGTGGGTAATGAATTATTACAAAAAGGTCATTATTGGGAATGTGATAATCTATACATCCCTAAACCTTGTGGTGTTATAGAATAACAATAAATGTGCATGATCAGATTTATCTGTTAGAAAATAATTTAACAAAACTAATTCATAACCATTTTTTCATATTCACTCAGATCAATGCCTCCAAATATTTCCCCCATACGCGGTTTTGAGATGTATCCATTTACCCCATCTTTGGAATTTTTTATAGCTTCCATTGGGGATCGAGTGTTCTTCTTAAAAAGGGACTTTTTGGAGTGCCTAAGATGGTTCCAAAGTCACGATCTAGATGTCCCCATGGGTTGTTAATAAATGCGGTGTGATGGAAGAATCCCAAGATGTTTCGAATAGGGAGGATTCTACTATTTTCTCCTATTTGAATAATTATAATAACAGATGTTGTTTGGTTAAACTCTATGTATGGTTCATTTAAATTGATTAGAGGGTTATTATGAATATTACCTGCATATGAGAAATATATTAGGAACACTTTGTTTGAATAAATAATGTTTGTGATTCTATGTGGTGAATTATAGGTATATGTAGGCCAAAAAACTGTACATAATATAAAATGGATATTTCTACAAATGCATATCGCCCATGGTAGTCCCACCAACAGTATAAACATTATTATAGAAAGAAATCATGGGAATATTCCATTTAAGGTATATCCTAATGGTATGACATTTTGATGAGTATAATTCGATACACTTCCTCCATAGTGAAGACAAAACAACTATACATGCAATTTTTGATGGTTCTGTCCCATCCATACTTCTGTTGCGCCCAGAAACTTCAAGTGGTATCAGAGGGGTTACATTATAGTTTATTAATATTTAAATATTTTGTTGATGATTTATGCAATTAATTATTTTGTTTTTTCAATTAATGTAAAATATTCTGAAAATATTAATCACAAGATCTATTCCTCCTCTATATTTTATCATTCACTATAGAGAAATTATATTTTCATTTAATTCTAATTTAAATAAAAAAGAGTATCTCATCAAGATTTTCCAATGGTTCGTGGATGTACAACACAAGAACTCAAAACAAGTATTCATCAGTACACATCATGTAGCCATGGTTCAATGCATCGGGTCCGGTCCACCAATCCAAGTCATGTTAATGGATATTGTCTAAATTATAATGTCTCTGTGTGTTGACCAGAAATAGGTGGCACGTTGTTTATGGATTACAAGTTGTGTGGCCCACTGGATAGATGGTGTAGTCCCTTAAGGTTTGTGTGGGACCATGTACCACGTACACGGCATGCCCGGATGGAGACTGTGTAACGATGAACTACACATCCTATGGCCTCTTAGACACATTGTGTACTCCAATGATGTTTGATGTACACTCACACACAATTTTATCTAGCGTGTACATCAGATGGTTGGTAAAAAATGTACAGGTTGTGTTGTTGTAACTACACTCCATGTAATATTCTAATTTATTCAAATTTATTAAATTTTTTATTACACTATACAACCTCTGAAGACTTGTACGATCGTGCATGTTGAAATATGAAGCACAGCTTGTGATAGGTATTATATATATATGTGGGATTAATTGAACATCTATGTAATTTTCATATATACTCATCGAGTAGTTATAAATAGGAATTCACCGGGTTTCCTCAAAGGTACAAGATTTTTCTCCCCTAGGACATGGATAGCTTATAAAACACTTGATAAATTATCCATTAGATATTATAATGATCATGATCATTATTTTATTTCTCTTAGTTTCATGGTTTATCATTATGGATGGGTTGTCAAGGTCAGATAATTAATTAAATAATAAATCAAGCATGATAGAACTAAAATTAAATAGATGTATGCATAAATATTATTAAGACATGGTTAATCACTTAATATTATCAGAATATTAAAAATAATTTGATAATGATAATAATCAATTCACATGTAGGAGAAAAAATATCTCAAATAAAATATTATTGCTAGATCTAGACACTCATTACATGATTAAGGTAAAACTAAATATATCTATGTGTTTGACCAACAATTGTTAGACCACTTACTATTAGAAAGGAATCCCTTATGAATGGTTTCTGGTTGACATATCCATATTAAATCAAGAACAGTTTCCATTTCTAGATTTGGTGTAATATTAGAGGAAAGAGTTTGGAAAATCCAAAGTCCTGATTTCAGGATTGGGGAGTCCCCTAAATAGATCATGGTGCTACATTTCCACAATAGGCAAAGTCATCCCTCCATAAATACCTTATAATATCTTGAATAACCTTTTTTGGGGATATGTGAAGGGAATAAGGATCCTTTCTACTTGAATGTCATGGAAACAAGATATTCTGTGTTCAGTGGAGAGGGTCTTTGGGACATAATAAAATAATGGGAGACTTATTATTATTTTTTTCTAATTAAATTTTGGAAATTAATTTTTTATGATCGTCTATTATGATTTTAAAATAAATATTACATGCCTTTATACCACAGTATCCCTGCGATCAATTCTGGATAAACACCAAATCCACAATGGCGGTATCTTCAATAAATGATTTAGATGCCTTCAGGATATCCTATGCCATGAAAGGAAGTCTTACATGATGGAGTCATAATTACCTAATACACCTTTCAAAGAGGTGGGCTATGAGAATATCCTGATCAATTGGAAACACATGAACAACATAGTCGATGTTCCATGTTTGATGTTGTCATCAATGTCTAGTGAGCTCATGAAGTCTCATGATAACATGGATGCTTAGAGAAAGATCGAGCACCATTGTGGTATTTACCAGGAGAGATCAATACAACAAAGGCCTGAGATCTCTAAAAAACACATTAAGAGTATGCTTGGAGATGCTAACCCATATGGGCCTCATGTAGTCAAGATAATCAGCTACATTCAGTGACTCATGGTTCTAGGGTATAAAGTACATGAAGAACTGGGCACCAATATTAATATGACATCACTCCTTCAGAGATTATCTAAAATTGTTTTCAAATTCAATATAAACAACATTGATAAATCTCTATCTAATCTTCCTATCCACATTTCCCAAGTGGATAATGATACGAAATGTTAAAATACTTATGTGCTTATTTTCAATAAGAGGAATGGGACGAAAAAGATATTTAGTCCCAAATAATCATCATGTCCTACTATGAAATGAAGGATCAAAGGGGTGGAAATGGTAGAGGAAGCTATTTGTTTTGGATGTCGCAAGAAGGGACAATAGAAGAAGAACTGCACCAATCTTATGAAGCAAGGGGATGATTCATGTGAATTTTTTATCGAATGAAATATATCTGTTTCTACAAATTTGTTATCATATACCGCATGTGGTGCTAAAATATGAATCTAAATACAAGAAACAAGTAGATATAGGAATATTGACTGAGGGGATATTGATCTTAGAGATCCTAATGGATCCAGACGTGCTGTTATAGTAGCTGGGGACTACCACCTCACAATGCCAACTAGGATGATCTAAGTGATAATGAGATTTAATTATGTGTCGTATGATACTAAAAACATTATTTCATTTTCCATATTAGATACAAATTGATTTTTTTTTTCATGTTTGGAAATTATTTTTACATCTTTTACTAAGATAAAATTTGTTTTTTCAGGGAAAATTTATAAAACGTTCTTTACATGTTCTATTTCACAAACAGTGTAATGGAAATTTATAATACAGATACTTCACATGACTCATACCAGACTGATATTTGGCATCATCAGCTAGGACATGTAAATGAGAAGCACTTGACAATGTTATATCATGATGGATATTTATATTCCTTCAAACTAAAACAACTTGGGGTATTTCATGCAAGTGTACAAGGAAAAATGACCAAATCCCCATTTATGGGGAAAGCTGAAAGGAATACAGAAGTTCTTGAATTAGTTTATACCAATGTGTGTGGACTATTTCAAGTTGAATCAAGGGGAGGGTACTCATATATCATAACTTTTACGGATAATTTTAGTAGATATGTATATATCTAATTAATTAGGTATAATTATGATTCTTTTGATATGTTTAAAGAATAAAAAATTATGTTGAGAACCATTATGGTAAAATGATTAAGAAATTCCACTGAGACCGAGGTGGATAATATCTTAATTCCAAATTCATTTATTACATAAGTGAGTTTGGGATCCTATCCCAAATAACTCTTCTATACACGCCCTAGTATAATTGTGTGAGTGGAAAAATGAATCACCCCTATTAGAAAAGGTGAGTTCATTTAAGATCTATGTCAGTCTTCCATTAACATTTTGGGGATATACGTTACAAACAGTGGCACATATACTAAACCATGTACCAAATAAATTAAAAAATGGTATTTCATATTATTTATAGAGTGGAATGAAATCTCTATTACCGAATTTAGATATGTGGGGAAGTGATGTGTTAGTTAAGGCCTCTTCAGGTAACAGACTTTCACCCCTAGGCACAAAGTGTACCTTTATTGGATACCCTAAGGAAATAAGGGGATATTACCTATACAACCCCTCATACAAATAGGTGATAGTGAAATGAAAATCCACATCCCTTGATAGGGAGATCATATCCAGAAGCGATAGTGGCAGTGAGACAGGCTTCATCCCAGGAAGTGCACCGCAGTTAATGTTCTATTCAACATATTATACCAAATATAACAACATGGTCTCGGTGATAGGAAAAACACCCTAGATTAACATGGTAATAAAGTCCTGAACAGCCAATTTTTACCAATTTCCCTGTAAATATGTGGTCCCCACCTTGGGGCCCACCCACTGGCCCCATCATTTTATCCAACTAATGTTAGTCCCCACAAGACAACACTTGTCCTTTCTAGTGTGATTTGTCCTCACTCACACACACCCTGAGAAACATCCCAAAAGGCCACACAACCTGATCACTACTCCAATCCTAGCACACTTCTCCATTCATAGAACACTTAACTGTGGATTTTGAATTAGGTAGGATCCCAAAAATGAAGGTTAAACTTGTTGATAACAGTCAAATCATTCAGTAATTTAATCCTTTATCATATGAGGGTGTTATAGAGCTGATGGTTGGATGGACATGGATGGTAAGTCAGGGTTTTTAGGGTCTTCATTCTCTGCTAGTGGTCATGGGCATTAATATAGAATAAATTGGAAGCATGATGACTCTCATAGTGGTTCTCGATGAATGTGTATTTTTAAATCATCTTCATCACCTAGAATAGGTTATTCAATGTAAAACCATTATTGTAATACATGACTTTCAAAGAGGGTTATCACTATAACAACCAACAATTTTGGCATCTGATGATGATCAGGTCACATATAGGGGTTATTCCATGTTTATTCAAATCTGAATAGTGGTAAGGGATCATATACACATTTAAAAACTATGTCACAATTTGATGCTTCCCATGAAAAAGGGTTACATACATATAAACATGGATTGAAGCTTCTTCACCTACTAGAAGAGTCTATAGAGGAAGCAGATACATTCCCAGTGAGTGTGAGAGGTACCATCACAATAGTGTCATCATTATCAACATCTCTATTTGATAATGGTGCATCTCATTCCTTTATTTCATTCTATATTTTTAATCTTCTAAATGATCTTACAAATATTTTATATATTGAATAGAATATTAATACAAAACTTGGTAAGAAGAGAGAGAATGGTCTCCATAGACGTCATTATGTTTTCTCTCAAATCGATGTTGATATTATGTGGACATTTCTCATTCTCGACATGAAATATCATTACTTAATTTTCTATATGGATTGGCTCATTGTTAATTATTCACAGATTGATTGTTATCATTGAATGGTCACCTTCACAACACCAATTGGTGAGTGTCATGTCTTTGAATGTGTATGCAACACAAGGTTACCTAGAATTGTACCTTATTATCCGAAGATATCATGAATTTTTATCTATGTTATACTTTCATCTAGAGTGGGAATATTTTAGTGGTTATCTTTCACTAGTATTCTGTAATTTGTGAGACGTATTTCCCAATGACAACTCTTGTTTTACCCTAATTAGGGAGGTAGATTTATCTATTGATTTAGTGCATAGTGGTCAACCAGTTTCTTTTCCCCCTTTTTGTAAGTCATAGAACAAAATGATAATGATTATTTCCTAGTTGGATGAACATCTTGAGAAATTCTATATAAACTAGATTGTGTCTCAATGGGCTAAACTGGATCTCTTTATTATGAATTATGATTGTTCACATTTCTTATGTGTTGATTATTGAAAACTCAATCATGTAACGATAATGAAATAATATTCGATTGCACATATTGATGATCTATTAGATTAGTTGAAATTAGATAAATGGATCTCATAGATCAATCATTTATCTTGTTACCATCAGTTGAGGATAATGTATTCTAAAATTCATTAAACCGCTTTTATGACCAAGTACGATCATTATGAGTACATTATTATTTCCATTACAATAATACTATAGTTAAGAGTTCATATATTTATCAGTTCTATAAAAAATAACTAATAAATGGAGTCTTCATCCCATATAATGAATGTGCTGATAAATTTAACCAATTATCAGAACTTTTTTATCACTGATAAAGGGTACAGTTTATCAACACAATAATTTAAGTGCTAATAATGTGTACCCTTTTAGTGTGAATTATTTTTAGCGCTGTTAAATGTTACATTATATCAGTGCTATAATTTTTTCACACATAATAGAGTCTTTTATCATTACATTTTTTACGCCGATAAAGGTACAAATAAATAAAATAAAATAATTAAATGACTAAAAAATTTAAAAATGATATTATTAAAAAAAATATAACTAATATTATAAATTAAATAACTATTGAAAAAACTGAAAAACATTGTTATAAAATATATAAATAATAAATACCAATTATTAATTTGTGTTAAATATATAGATATTAGAATTAAAAATTAAACAATTTATAATTTATAATATGTTGATTGAAAAAAAATTAGTAAAAATTTTCTGAATTATAGGATTTTAGATTATGTTAATAAATTGTATATATTATATATATAGATATAGATATATATATATATATATATATTAAAGAATACAAATATGATTATGTTTTACAAAATATTTTTTTTGTATATTTAGAGAATAATGTTTTATAATTAAAAATTCATATGAATCAAAAATACAGACTAATTGCATAGTGTAATGGACATATAATTGAATGCCATTTGTTTTTTCAATTTTACATAGTTTAAATGTGTGTTATATTGATGTCACATATACCTAGATAATGAATTTTTAAATATAATGTGCTTAACTAAAACATATCTAGTTTTATAACTTCATTAATGGGTACTAATTTTTTATTTATTCAATTACACTTATTTTTACCACACATGAACTTAAAATGTGATATTCAATAAGAATGATAAAAACATATTTGTACCAGATATTTGTGAAAAATATTTGTAAAAAAATATTTGTAAAAATTATGTGTAAACAAAAATATATAAAAATATACATATAATATTTATAAAATTAAATATTTAGAATTATAAATAAAAAAAGTTTTTAAATTTTATTTATATAATTATAAATATATACATATATAAATTTTATTAATTATAAAATTTATAATAAATGTTCTTAAATAGTGAATATTTTTAAAATATTTATATTTTTATATATTTATAATATATATATTTAAATATTTGTATTATTTATATATTATTATATAAATATATATAATGATATAGGTATTATTTTTTAAAAAATATTTATATAAATATAAATCAAGTATTATATATTTAATTAATAATAAATTAATAATATATATATTTAAAAAAGAAATATATTTTCTATATTTATATTTATATATATAAATTAGGCATATATATATTTACACATTTTTTATTTATATAGATAATTATAATTCCTTTATCCGCGCTTAACTATTATGCTGTAATAAAATATATCTTTATTTACTCTCTTTTTTAGTGCTGATATAAATGAGGCTATATCAGTGATTTTATAGAACTAATAAAGACCTTAATTTATGAACTCAAAAAAATTATTAACAAGTATTAATTTTATATGCTCTTAAATAATATGAATTGACAAAAGCGACCCGATCTAATTAAAAAAAATAACATCTGGAAAACATGTCGTGATATCAAAATATATCTACAGAATACTCCTATTAATGACACTCCTCCAATGCGAATCGACGATCGAATCACATTAACCCTCTGCCTCCAGTTTCTCAATCATCATCTAGCATCCGATGTTCAGTTGCAGTTAGTGTTTATGATGAAAACATCGAGATCTATATCTGTGGGTCTTGAATTTTTTGAAACCTAGTAAGGTAGGCCACTGTTTTCATTTTTAGGTTCCAATTTTCATTATCTACATTCAGTTTCCAGATAAGAATCCATGGTTATTTTATTTTCTGTTGTACGATCTGTATATGTCCTCTAGTTGTTGTATACTATTTTTATATTCGTTATGATCTGTTGTTTTCATAACTACATTTTTTGGATATATTATTTGGAATTTTTTAAATTGTTGTCTTCAATCAATTCTCGTTGATGTCTACATATATTCCCCATATTGTTCTGAATGATTAATTTTATCATTCTTCTGAAATCATTGTGAATCTCCTCTGGCATATTGATAACAAAATTAAACAAATATTTATGCCACTATATAAACAGTGGATGTTTTGGATATAAAACCCATAAAAGAAATAGAAATTTGATTTAGCAACCCAATTATCAGTCTGATTATGTTGTGAAGTAGCATCAAAATATGATTTTATACAATCCATTTAATGGGATTTATTAATCTAAAATTTATTTTAAATATATATATGAATAAATTTGTATGGAATAAACGTTTCAAGGTTTGGTGTGTTCTTTTTACTTTTTTTCTGATATATCTATTTGATGTGTATTATTTCTTTATGACAACTTCTTTATGGGCCTCTATAGAAATTCATGGACGAGTCAATGCATATTAGATTTCCTCCCAATAATCCCTAGTTTTCGGTATAATTTTCCCTAAAATATTGAATGTATGTTATCAAAATTCAATATATAGGAAATTGTTTTAAGCATTAATCAGTTTTGGTCAACATAAAAAATTTAGTTTAATATATACATTTAATTAAGAGTCATATATTCATATGTAAATTACCAAAAAAACCTGGTTACCTAATGTAGCTTCCATAATTATAAAATTAGGTAACTATATATATATTTTTTAAATAACTAGACTTTAAAAAATTTAAATAATTATATTTTATAAAACATTACCCAAAATATTAATTACTTATAAATAATATAATTAATAAATTTTTATTAATATTATATATTAGTTACATTATAAAAAATAGTATTATATCTATACTCAAAACAAATAACATATTTTATATTTAAAAACATGAAGTATGTTAAGTAATACATAATCATATACATATATATTTATATTAAAATAAATTTAATAATAAATTATATATATATATATATGAAATATATATAAAATATTCAGGTAGATTCATATCATTAATAATTTTATCGAAAAATGCATTCAAAGGTGTGTTCCTTAGCATGACTTGGCATAAGGTGAGGCAGGGCACACCTAGTTTGCCTCCCCATAAGTGAGGCAGTGCAACCTCACCATGGTAATCCAATGGTGCATGCCGCACACCCAAACTCAAGAGGCACAGATGTACCAGGCATGGTAATGGTTTATTGTGGTGGTAAAAAATGTGGGTATAGGCAATCACAGAAATCGTGTGTAGGGTACATGTGATCATCGTTTGTTGAATGGATTAAAATCATGTGTACATATGATTGTGGATATCATGGCTATATGAAACCTCATGTCGTGCAACCCACACTGAAGAACACATATACTTCATGCATGATATCTACTTCAATTGAGATATCCCAAATGATAAGATGAATGCATGACTTACTCTATATAAATGTAACCCCACTATCAAAACCAAAAAATAATGAACAAAAACAATAAAAACATAATAAATAAATATATATAATAATTTTAGTAATAATTATTCAAATTTAACTATTATGTGAATAAATGAATATGAAAATATATATATCTATATAATAATAATAATAATAACAACAATAATATATTTAAATATAGATATTTTGTGCATGTCCCTTAGTTTCTCCTCATGTTACGCCACATTCCACATCCCAATGTGGCCATTGTGACTTATTACGCTATGTGCCATTGAAAACACTTGTATCGACGAAGAGTGACATTAAATTTTTAGTTTTTTATGATGGAAGTTGTGAACCCCATTTAGAAATATTACCAATCAAGGTATGTGTGAATGATGTAAATGCATCTATATTCCTCTTTATCTAATCATATAGAACCATGCCATTTTTTAATAAAATAAACCCAATTAAAAACCATGTTATCTTGAAAAATAATTATTAAAAAAATCCAAAATCAATTATTTTATAAATTTTTTATTCAGATCCATCTAAATTTATTCAAGGATAAAAATGAATGTAATTCATCATTAACTATGGTTCCTTGTCAATGGAAAAATAATATTTCACAAGCAAAAACTAATCTATTGAAAATACACTATAGCAACCCAAGATCCTCGTGTTATGCATCATTACAGTTGTGTATTCTGATTCCTCCATATCAAACCTCTATAAATCATTCCTGCACTTCACTCTATTATTTCACTATATATACAAAGATTTTCTCTCAATGTATTTGGTGTAAATGGATTCGTCAAGTTATTGAATAGTGCTAATGGTGTAATTATCACAAATGTGAGGAATTTCCCATTTTAGATAACACAATGAAGTACAATTTTCATCTTTATCATCTTAATAACCTAAAATGTTATTATAACATTTTGACACATTGAGAATCAACCCCCATCAATTTTATGTTTCATATAATACTTTGATCATTAGTCACCACATGGACGACTAAATCTTAGATTCTATCAAGAAACATAGGTGATCTTCTCGAAGAGATAGAGGATTTGTGTTAAACCACAAAATGAATTGATAAATGTTTTGGAGATGATATAATAAAGATGATAATGACACTTCATTGGGTTCTCTAAAAGTGGAAATTCCTCCCATCTATGATTATTACACCATTAGAAGTAGTTATTAAGTCAATGCCACCATTTCCACTAAACAATTATAGATAATATATCTACAAAAAAAATTAAATTAAAGAGTGATAGGAAAAATTGAAATGGAAATAATGGAGATGGAAGAATCATAATAAGAAACTATAGTCTTGTACAACGTGAGGTAATTGGGTTTCTACAGTGAAATTTCATTTGATGAGTATATGTTAAGAAAAATTAATTTTATATTTTATCAGGAGTAATATATAATGATGAATTAAATTCATTTAATCCTAAAATTTATCCACAATGATCTGAATAAAAATTTAAAAGATAAAATAATTAACATATTTTTATAATTTTATTTCAATAAAAAAAATTTTATAGATTTTGTTTTGTTTAAAAATTGTATTGTTTTATATGAATGAAAAAAATAGACAATTTAGGAATGTACTTCATTCATGCATAGAGATTCAAACCATAAGTCATTATAGATGTGTAGGAATCATCCAAAAATCCATTTGATGCACGGTGTGACCACTATGATTCAATGTAACTATTATTAGTTTAAAATTGTTAGTAATGTTTGAAAATTTTCACTCCCTAAAAACAATGAAAATACAATCTTATTTTTTTGATAATTTACAAATGAAATTCATAAGCCCTTTGTGATGTGTAGTAATTAGCCTCATGTAAATCTGAAACATGATGTGATACGTATATGTAAAAGTGTTTGTTTCTAATTTAAAATTAAATTTTAGTAAAAAAACAAGTGACATACTCCAAATTGAAAATTTCCCATTTCCATAAAAGTATAAAATATCCAAAAAAGGATTAGTAAAATATAAAAAATGTCATTTCATTGAAAAATTTGAAGTTAAAAAGTCTAAAAGGACATGGCTATCATGTTATGATGCGTGATTTATTGTCAGTTTCATTCTATTTCAATATGACTCAAAATGAATAAAATACATTAAACATATTATTCTTCTTTTTAAATCCACATGTAGTAATTTTTGAGACATAGTGAAGTTTCACATCATGAAAAAGGATATAAAAGTCAGTTATTGTGAATTAGATATGATCATGCCACCATCATTCATGACTTTGTAAAACGAGGAATGAGGCTACCTCTACTCAATCATAGAGTTAATAATTATGTATTCATATTAAAAATTTTCTCCGTATTATTAATGTATTGTTTTATATTAATGTTTAATTTATTTTATTTGATTATTATTATCATAATAATTTGTTTCTTATACAGGTGGATTCTTTTGTTAAATATTGGGAGATCTGCATATCATTC
Source organism: Viscum album (assembly GCA_963277665.1). Taxonomy (NCBI): domain Eukaryota; kingdom Viridiplantae; phylum Streptophyta; class Magnoliopsida; order Santalales; family Viscaceae; genus Viscum; species Viscum album. The sequence continues at coordinate 697,749,620 of OY728152.1, forward strand.
ATTCCTTTATACCCCAATGCAACCCCACATTTCATCTACCTAAATGTTTTTCACTCATACTGTGTTCCATTTATCCCTTCGCGTCATGTTTTCTCCACTGAAATTTTAGGATGATAGATTATGTGGCCTCTAATAAATTACAGTGGTAATATTGATGTTTACAATGTAAAATAAGTGTCCCAAGAAATAATTTATTGTTTCATATTTATGATCAATTTTTTTACCTATTACTCATATAATAATTGTTTTCATATATAAGTTGATTGGTTTGTTGATTTGGGGAGCTTTTTCAATCTTTCACCACATTCTGCACAAAAACGATCATAAACTTCTTCTGTCACAAGACCTTTTCACCCATGTAGTTATGAATTAATAACTTTAATTGATGTTCCCTCCACTTATTTTATATGAATTTCAACCCCACAACCTTTACTCAATTACAAATTTAATCCAGGAATTTGAATAGTAAATTCATATTCTATAGAATTAATTTATTGTTTCATATTTATGTATAATTTATTTCATTATAATATTGATCACATAATAATCATTTTTCTATACAACTAAAATCATTTGGTTATGTTGGAGTGCTTTTTCCAAAATTCATTACATTCTAAAAAAATCATCCACATACTAATTCTCCCAAAAAAACTTTCACCGCATTTATGTTTACAAATATATATTTCCTTAATGTTCCCTACAGAACCTTTCTAGTTAGTGAATCCCCACCCCTCTATTCAGTTACATATGTAATCTGGATATTTTCACAGTAAAATAAATATCCATAGAATTAATTTATAATTTAATATTTATGTTTAATTTATTTTTTTATATTACACATATTATAATTGTATTATTATAATGGTTTTCTCGTTTTTGTGTTCATTTCATTAGTTTGAATCTACACACATTGTGTTGAATATTCAAAAAAGAAAGTCAATGGAAACAATGGTGACCATGACAGTTATGATTTTCTTAAATATTGGATGGGTAGCAATCTAATGAACCTCAATCTAACACATTATGTGAATGACATTACTCCATGCAGATATTTCTATTTGAAAATTAAAAAATTTTTATTAGAATAGAAAACTTACTCAAGGTGTTAGTTATCAGTTTGAAATAGAAATCTTACATTGAAAAGTGTGACTCACTAAAAACCAAGAAAATTTACTCAATTTTGATATTAATTTTAAGAATCAATTCATAATTTTTTTGATGGGTAGTAATAGTTCTCCCATCAAATCGATACACGATATCATCCGTATGAGAAAAATTTTCTGTTTTAAGATTAAAATTCCATTTTATAAAAAATGATGAGTAACAATATCAAATCTAAGAAAACAACATCAGATTTTTAATAATATTTTTGAAAAATAATCTATAAGTTGTTAGGAACATGTAGGAATTAGCCCCACCTTAATATGAATAAAGGTTTGAAAGGTATGACTATATTTGAGTATTTATTTCAAATTGACATAAATTTTAGGAATATAAAAACAAACTGACCAACTCAAAATTATACAAACACATTCAGATGGTTTTTATACATTCATACAATGATCTATATGTGATTTTAGACTTTCATGAATCGTCCGCTAATCATTCTGATGCATAGATAGATTGATATGAAACCAAATTAGACTTTTATATAAAATTATGATCTATTATAGTATAAATAAAAAAAATCCAACACAATACCAAGAAAACACATTTAAATTGTTTAAATACATTTGGAAAATGATACATATGTAATTTTTGATTTATATGAATCAGTTGCACATCAGTATTATACACAATGTAATTATAATAAGTTATTGTGAATATTTTAATATTAAAATGATATTTTGATAAAAAAATAATAAATATATACATAAAGTCAAGAAAAAAATTTACTATAGATTTTATTATTGTGGAAAACAATCCAAATGTCATTTGATATGTGTTGTAATTATACACACCTCAATCTGATGCATGATGTGAACTGTATAACTCAAAGGGTATCATTTTAAATTGACGTCAATTTTTGTTAAAAATGATCTAACATAATAAAAACCTAATAGACACAATAATATTAACTTGATACATTTGGATAATAATCCATATTTGATTTTGGACATTCATGAATCATCTACACCTCTATCTGATGTACAATGTGACCGATATAACTCCAGCTAATGTTTATAATTTAAATTGAGATCAATATTATTAAAATGGCCATGTAACCAACAAAAAATATGGAATAAATTCAAATTATTTAAATACATTACAAAATGGATTTATAATTCATTTTGGTTTTATATAATTTAGTTGCACCTCAATCTGGTACACAATGTGGTCGGTATGAGTCATAGTGTAGGATTCAATTATAAAGTGACTTTTTTAAAAAAAAAATACAAGTGACATACTAAAAACCAATGAAACACATATATAATGATTTAATATGTTTTAAAAGATATCAATATGTCATATAAGATGTTTAGGAATCATCTCATTCTCAATCTCTCATACGGTATGACCGGTATGACTCAAAGTGCTTATTTTTATTAACAATTGTAAACATTTTTTGTAAAATGGACAACTGTCATACTCAAAACTATGCCAAAACATTTATATTGTTTTGTTACATTGAAAAAAAGATAGATACGTAATTTTTTACTTATAGGAATCATCCTAACCTCAATCTGATACACGATGTGAGAATTATGACTCAAATTTTTTGTTATCAGTTTAAAATAGACATTTGTGTTCAAAATATTTTCATTCAATAAAAACCAATCAAACATAAAAATATTTTCTTTATTATTAGGAAAAATGTTTTATATGCCATTTTTGATTTGTAGGAATCAGTTTCAAATAATACTGATACACACTGTGATCTGGATGAGTCAATAGTGAGTGCATCTAGTTTAAAATGTAATATTTGTAAAAAAGTAAACTAAGATACTAAAAAACAAGAAAACACATTCAGATTGTTTTGATTCTTTAGGAAAATAATCCACTAGTCATTTGATAATCTTTTTTGGAATCTTTTTTTTCTAAATCTGAGCATAGTATGACCATTATGAGTCCATGTGCATTATTTTATTTAAATTTGACAATAATTTTACTAATATTAACACTTTTTTAGTTAATATATTTATATTATTAAAAAAATTATCATTTAATAGTGTTTTCATTTGATCAAATATGTGTTGTTTACACATCAATAAAACTTTTATGGTATAGATTAAATGTTAATGTAACGTTGATGTTTTTGAATGTGTGTAATAATTTGTATTTATGTAATTGTAAAATCATTAGTTTGAAATGTATATAATAATGTGTTTTTTTATTAGTTGTATTAAAATGTTCATTACATTTATATTTTTTATTGGGACTTGTGTTTGGTGATGTCTAGTTTGATTCAACATCTGTGGTGTGTTGTTATAACGCACTGTAGTGGTTCTACAATGTAGTCTTACATCATGCGGAAGAATATCCCTTTATCAATGCTTTTGAAACCACTGATAATGTCCGCATTTATTATCACTTTTAGAAGAACTAATTAAGTTATAATTCATTAGAACATATAGAAACTCTGGTAAAAAGACCATTGTTAGGGATTTTATATGTGAATATAGTGGTATACATTATCAATGATTTTGTAAGCACTAATAAAACACCCCTTTCCAACGGCTTTATAAGCACTGATAAATTTTTATTTTTGTAGTGTTTAATTAACATGCTCATCAATTATTCCTTTATAAATGGTTTTTTAATCATTGTTAAAGGACCCATTTATCAGTGATTTTTTATAAATGATAATGGAAACCTTCATCTAAACTTTTTTATCGCTGATAAAAAACTAGGGATTTTAACCTTGATGATGTAGTGAGAAGATTTCAAAAACTGAAAAAGGAAATTTTTAGCGTTGTTAAGGGAATATTTTTATGTAGTGGCCCATTATCATAACCTATTTTTGTTTAGTTTTCACGTATATTAGTAACATGATTTTTAATGTGTCTCTCGATAACTATGTGGTAGTTTTTGTGGATGAAATAATCATTTACTCTATGTATGAGGAGGGTCATGTGCATCATCTATGTAAAGTTTTGATATTAATGAGAAATCAGCCACTTTATGCCATGATTTTAAAATGAGATATCTTGATCTAGGAAGATATTTCATTTGGAAACATTTTATCAGAAAAAGGATTAACTGTTGATCCTATGAAGGTGAAGGATATTGTTACATCAGATAAACCATAAAATGTCTTCAAGATTTAGAGCATTTTTCAGTTAGTTGTATTATATCACTGGAACTAGATGGAATTCTTGATGTTCGATTCTCCGATGACTGCACTATCTATAAAGTTAGTAATGTTTACTTCAAATGAGAATTTTTTGTATTATTTTTAAGTGATAAAATTCCATTTCACTACTTCCCCAATCTTTACTCTTTTAGAGGCTGAGTAAGGATATTTGGTCTTTGGGGATGCATCAGGTATGGCTTGTGTTGTATTCTTATGCCAGATATCATTAAATTTCTTATAGATATCATTAGCATAGGCCACATGAGAAGAATTATCGTGCCTAAAACTGGGAACATTCTTTTATGAGGAATGAAAAATAGAGTTTATGAAACTACATTTATAGAAATGGTTTACCATATTTTGTTGTCATAAGATCCTTAGTTATATGTTCTCTCAAATGGATTTCAATATTTGCTAAAGGAATTGGGTGGATTGACTATAATATTTTATTTTTAGAATCACCTATTCCCTATGGAATTGTAATTCCATTGTTGATGTATTGCGAATGAAACACCCAATCTAGGAAGTTAAGTAATATTCGGAAGAGTGGAAAACTGGTGGTTCTTTTTGCAAAGTAACATATTGGAGTCTGAGATTCAGGGGTTGAGAATTCATTTGCTAGTCTTCAATTGATATTTTCTCTTCTCAAGTTGATTCTTCTTGAACAACATCTTGGTGTTGTGTTCTGTATCATTAGAGAATCTGTTTATGGTGTGTAGACCATTGATGATTTCTCATTCTCTAAATTTTGAATACTATGCTTTTGAATCCATTTTTTGGTATGATCTCTCGTAAGGAAGTTTCATAAGGTGTTTTTCCACTATTCCTAGTGGGCAATGTACATATGAACCACATATATGTTCTATGAAATGAGGTGGTATTTTTGGTTAATAGGAATGAGATGAGAGAGTTCATAGTTTGTATCTTGTTGTAATATGTACCAATAGGTGAAGGTCAGGCAATAGATAGATTCAGGTTTTTTCAGCCACATCCAGTCATTATTTGGATATGGGATTACAAATATATTTACAATGTTTTTGGTTTTCTACACTCCCAATATAATATGAATGCAATATCTGCTGTGATTGAAAGGCTGACGAAATAAGATCACACTATACCGATTTGGGATTCAACAAAGTAAAGGAGCTTGGAATCACCTATGTGGATGAGACAATTCCATGTAATGGAGTTCTATATATTATAGTCTATGATAAGAATACATGGATATATTCTCATTTCTACAGTGACCTTCAGGAGGAAAAATGATCTCATGTACATTTAAGGATGGAATATCATCCCTAGTAGGATGGACAAACAGAAAGAGAATGCAAATTCATGATGATATGATTCACACTAGTGTTCTCAATTTTGTTGGAGATTGGGATGATTATTTAGAGATGTTTTATTATTTATATAACAAAATTTATTATTCCATTATTATAGTACATTTTTTTCAGTCCTTGTATGGTCGTCCATCTAAGTCTATGTGGTGTTGTTTAGAGATTTTTGATAGATCCTTGGTTGGACCGATATTGGTCAATGACACGAAAGAAAAGATCTAGTCAATTCATCAAAGGATATTGATTGAACACAATTGATATAGGTCTTAATTTGATATTCAAAAGAGACCTTTGGAATTCTTAGTCGGTGTAATGGAATTTATGATGGTTTCACCCCGATTTTGGTCATCATAGGCTTGAGAAAAAAGGGAATATTTTTCATTGTTTTGTGGTACCATGTGTGGTTGTTAAGAAGGAGGAGAAAGTTTCTTACCATATATCACTCTCTCCACAACAAACATAAATCTGTATCATGTTTCATGTATCACATCAAATAATGTATCTATACAATCTATCTCATGTTTTGAGCTGGAGGTAACTTGATGTTGAACATGATTTATTCGTGACTAAATGGAAAGGTAGAATAGATGATTCTAAAATAATGTTACGTTTTGGGAAGATGAAACTTCTGGTTCATGTTCTATGGAATCCCAATTCAGAAGTTCATTAGACAAGGGATAGGGAAAAAATATGAGAGAATAGTGGCCTCGTCATTTTCACATTTAGGCTTCATCATAGAATTTTTAGGAACAAAAAGTTTCTATGGAGGGGAGTGTGTAACATCTTTTTACTATTTTAGGTATTCATAAACCCTATTTTTGAACATTCATTGGTTGGATTTTGATTGGGATTTCATCAGGTGAAATTTTAATGGTTTTGGATGTTTTTGGGCTACTGCCTGATTATTGCACGTTTTTTCAAACAATGTGCCTTTCTAAAACATTTTTGAAAAATTGGACAGCGGGCTTCAAACGACATGTGTATCATTTATCAAATTGTGCCCCCAATATTGAGAAAAAACTCATGCAATTTATAATACGCACATGGATTATGCATGATTTATCAGTTTCTCCCATCATTTTATCTACCATGAAGGAATTTTGGTTTCCTAAACCCCTCTCGGATGTGATTCAAAGCATGAGGATTGGTTTCAATCTACAACCTGTAGGTTTACATTTTCTGTTCTTTTTCTAAAATGGTTTCTATTCCTCTCCCTGGGTTTCCATGAATCTCTGTATTGATTTGATGAACTAATTATAACTATTTTGGTTCTAAATATATTATTGATTCAAAGATATTTATTGTTGTTGTACTCTATACAAGTTTTCTACATATGCCATTATGTTTTGAGATCTATTCATCTTGAGGTAGGTCGTTCGGTTACAATTCACAATTTGTATTAAACCAAAATTTCATTTTTTAATATTAAATGTTATAATTAAATTATGTTTTATGGTTTTAATTATATTTATTTCCATGAAATTGTTGAAAAAAACCAATTCCTTTGAATTGGGGTCATAATGAAAAATGGGGTTTTGGAATGAAATTGGAAAAACCCAAATTTCATTGAATTAAATTGTGATTATGGAAAATTGTGATATTAAAATTGAATAAGATAAATTGTGTCTGTGATTGAAATTATTTCAATTATAATTTAATATTTTAAAGAGGAGATGGTTTTGGTAGAAAAAAATTGAAAAACCCAATTCCATTAAATTGGAGGATTGTTATGAAATATATAGATTTTCTTGAAAATTTAATCATTGAATTAAATTAAAAAAATTTGGTTTTTGAAAATTTAGAATTGGATTCAAATACTTCTTTATGGAAAATGGATTAAAATTTAGTTATATAGAAAAATTATTTTCTTATATTAGTGATAAAGAATGTTTTTTATTTAAAAAAAATTATTGTTTTTAATGATAAAATATGAATATTTTAAATGGAGAATGAGATTTAATTGATTTTTTAAGTAGTATTAAAAAAGTCCCTTCGTTTTGTTAACTATATCACATTCATGTCTATGGTAGTCAGTGAGTAAATTTTGGTGGCACATTACGACATTAAACATTATAAACCATCATATCAACACCTCACATAACATATGAAATAATGGTGAATACACATTGGAATTAGTCCCAATGGGTTGTATATACATATTTGTCATTTCATAGTGTTGGGTCCCTATATCATAGAACTATCATTCCAAATCATTCATATGACATTATTTCTCCATGGTTTTCATTTATAATGTATATATTGATTTTTTGGAAACTATACTACATTCATTGTGATTTATATATTGTATAATTATATAAATATTTTAATTTAAGTCAATTGTGAAATGTTCTGTTTTATTAATGCACCCTTTTGAATATAGGTAATTCCATTATTTGAGAAGAATTTAATATTTTGAAATGTGAAGTATGAATTTATAATTTATTTAAATATTTTAACTCTAATGAATTATTTTTTTTGAATATTCTTTTAAAATTCCAAACTAGATTAATTGAAAAGTGAAATTAGTTTTTTTGAATTTTATATTTTAATCTTGTTAGGGAATTTTTTGGTAAAATAATATTTGGAGATGGATCAAATCGAACATGTGCCTTTGCATATTTTTAGATTAAATTCTTTTTTAATAGAGAAGCCAAAAAGGATAAATTAGAGGTGGATCTAGCTAATGATTTGAGGACACGGTGAGTGGAATCCATAGAGACTTGAAACTTTTTTATTATTTGTTTGTTTTTATATATTATTTTGCTTTGTATTTCATGTTTGACATATGTTATTTGTCTCCTAGTGGAGTAACTCAAAGATGAACAATGACAGTTGGATCGGGTACATGACGTTTTACACGTTTCATAGTTGACGAGGTATGTTCATGACCCATCGCTCGTTATCAACTAGGGTGAGCTGGACATTGGTGATGAATCTACCTTTTCCATGTACATAGATTATATTAAGGATCAGAATGAGATTATTCTTCATGCGCATTGGATTCCCCTTATGTGTGACCATTGTATTTATAGGAATCATAGTGGGAGTTCCAGAGAGCAGGAGACCCAGATTTGAGAATAGTACCATCATCATTTTGAATAGGTTTTTTTCTTTTATTGATGAAAATATTTAAGGTTGGGATAATGTAATTAATCATATTTTCGTTTTATTATTTTTTATAGTATATGGATTATTTTTTAGACATGGTAATGGGACAACACAAGATTCTGTGTGCCGAATAAATTTTTAAAATATATTAAATATAATAAATTTCACACACATTCACTTTTCCAAAAAAATATGAATAAATAATGAACGACTGACCATATCTGAAATATGAGTCCACATTTATTTTCAAAATTATTGTTTTATGCTAGGCATGCCATAATCATTTTATTCTGTGGGATGTTTTTGAAAAAATCATTTTTGGAGTAAAACACAATTTATTTACTTAATTTTTGTGTTTATTTTGACATTGAAATGGATTTATACTAATAGAATGAGGTAACTATATTTCCATGGTGATTAATGCTGAATATCTAGAGAAATAGATGCTTTTTGGACAAAATTCATGGAAAGCGATGACAAATCCAGATCAGAGAATGGATCATTACAACAGTAGAGTTTTTGGATATCATTTACCACATTGACAAAATAGTTAATCATGAATTTTAAATTCAAACATAGGTTAGGATATTTTATTCATAAATGTACATCATGTTTCTTAATATTTTGAAAACACATATGAATTCCACAAAATTATTAGATATGTGTATCATAGGTAGAATTAAATTGATGGAATTATTTATTTGTTAATTTTGGTTAATCCCACACCATCTATCTTCTTATATGAACATGTATCAAGGACAATTGAACAATGTTTGAGGTTTATCTATCATGTTTTATGGATTATGATTTTCTCCCTTATTTCATTGTTATATCATCGTTGGTATTTTTTTGGCTGAATGATAGACCAATACATGGTTTTTTTTTACACTAGTGTAAATAATCGAAACTGTTGGTATTAAATGTAATGGCCCTTTAATTTGATGATTCAATGATGGTGATGGATCGATCAATGGATAATGAGAATGAATTGGGTGTTATTAATTTTTCCCATGAGACATGTGGCACAATTCTAGATAGTGTTAATGGATGAATACTAAGTATATTTGAAACCCAGATCTATAGTCTCTCTCAAAATGATTCTTGGAAGACCCAAAATCTAGAGTTTCTGAGGAGGGTGGTGTCTCTAATGATGTGGAAGATGATGGGGAGGAGAACCAAGGTTTCTAGAAAATATCATAAAATATATCGTGTATATCAGGATTACAAGCCATGTGGTGCCCTCTAAATGGTAGAAAGGGTTTCAAAACGAGGATAAGGATCACACGATGTGTGACCCTATCACATAGCATGTTACCCATCCATTATGGCTTAGAATTCAATTATGAAATTACGTGGACACTAGAAAATGTAAATTTCTAGAGGAATGTCATGTAATTAGACTCAGACAAGGCCAAGTGTACACGAGCACTACCACCTATGCACATGTTTATAAAAATGCCAAAAAAGTATCGCAAACATAGCGAATAAAACATATGATAGAGACATGTGCCCTCTACACACTATGTATCTTGACATTTTAATGATTTGTGAGTATTTAACAAATGGTATGTGTTGTGGATATCTTTACACCAAGTGTACCCCTATTACATGCAATGAAACCCATTCCAAATCATTTTTTTCTCTTCATATCCATAGACTGGAAAAATCAATTTTGACTGTGTTCCTATGTTACATTAACATGGTGGTACAATATGTTATTACATCTATATATCAGGATTGTAATACTCTATAGAGCACAAGTCTCAAATTGGGTTTTCGTTTCCCTCCATGAGACTGTAGTATGATCCTCTATCGTATTTATACCCTATGTGGGGGTTGTGTAATTAGCATGACCAATCTATGTAGGGTGTTGACTGTATATTTATTAGGCCATATTAGTGGGGTTTGTGATATAAATATCATATGATATCATACATAGATGGTTGATCTGTATTGGGTTCATGTTGTCCTCTAGTTGTTATAGGCTTGACCACTATGTATATATTCAGTCAACATCGACTAGTGAGATTTTTGGTATGTTCCCAAAGATCTATACGTATTCATAATATGTCTCATATGATACCATGTCAAATGGAGTGGCCCCACTAAATCTATATTATCTTTTTGAAAAATCCATGGATGGTAGTTTGTTATGACTGCCTCATGTTGTCATGTATTTCCTGAGTATATCTTTATGTTTATGTTATAATTTTTTTTATATTTTTTATTTATATTAATATAAATGAGTTTTTTTGTAAATTTTTTTTTGGATCCCTACTAGGTATTGTTAAACTCATTTATGCATGGGGTTTTCCTGCATATGTAATGTATTATGAAGATGATATCCCATTGGTTGGAATCCTCAGAGGATAATGAGTGAGTGGATCATAGCATGACATTTTTATAATAAGGTTGTTCTTTGGAGAAATAATTTGACATTAGTCCTCTCCCATGGAGCAGTTATTTCACTTTCTAGTTTTTGGTTTGGGTTGTATTTTACCTCCTTGTCCACTTTTCGTATTACACTATCATTCAATATTGTGGGATCATTGGTTCGTGTATTCATTTGTTTCAGTTTTTCAATATTAAATTTTTTTAGGATTGGATATGTGTGCATGTGTATGAGTACATTGGGCTAATACCTCAAATTTATAAGATATTCCTACTCAGCATTAATCTCGAGCTACTAGTTTATTGGAGGTGGGCTCGGGGTCTTCATGAGTTGAACATCAGTGGTTTGGGCCCTGAAAATTATTCTATATAACCATTCACAAATATTGGGATCCAATACATAAGAAATATGATCACTAAATTTGAAAATTGAACTTATCATTAATCCTGAAAAATACATGAAGTAGTTTTTAATATTCACATACCAAATATGTGGATACAATCATCATTTTATATTTTAAAACATTAAAAAACATTAAGTAAAAAAAATTATTGTAAACATGGATGATTTTATATTCATTAAATAAAACATAGATTATTGGAAATATTCCACAAATAAAAAAATGTTGTTTACTCCATTAATGATAGGATGAACCACTTTTTCAATATAAAACTTTAATCACTTCCAATGTAGTCAGTACAATCCATTTTACATTATCCATATCAATCATCTCAATATCCCAACATCATTACCTCAAAACCATGAATATATTAAGGGTTATATTACCCTCAATCATGTGTTTTACTTGATGATCAACATTACAACGAATCGTTATTCTTGGTCCTTATTACCATTCAATATACACATTCCAATCCTTAATAAAAATGTACTACAATACAATGCATATAAATTTAATAATTCTTATAACCATGATATCATTGATAAAATACTCGAATAAAAGAATTATTAAAACCAAACACCAGCTTATTAATCACTATTTTTCTTCTATTGTATAACCTAAGATTAACTCGATGATTTTGATCCTCTTCAGTAGTATTCATTGATACATAATATTGTAATTTTAGTTCTTCCTCATCTGCACATAGTTAAATCATTTCACAATATTGTATTATTCCTTAACCTTGTTATCATATGCACATTTTACATTATCTCCACTCTTGTACGAATCTACCATTCCCTTTAATAATGTATAGGGGTTAATAATTTATTAATTAACTCATGTGGGAAAAACCGTCATGTTGTTTTTCCATTTATACACATTTTATACCACGATAAACATATTATATTTTTCCCTTCAAAGGAATTATATATATATAATTATTTATATTCCTAGTAACCATGTGATAGTATATCCTCATTTAATGGGACACCGTGGGAGGCTAGTTCGCTTCAAAAAATTGGATTACATCCATCAATGAAATGATGACTCATAATCTTTGGATTACATACATTGATGTCTTTCCAATTACTTACACTAGGATCCATTTTAAAAAATGGAATAAAATAGATTTTTATCGATCATATTTTCAACCCAAAAACTAGTGAAATGATTAATTCATAACTAAAATCAAAAAATTTAATTTTTTATTATCATAAATAATTTAAGTGGTAATGTTAGAAACCAAAATGTTCACCCTTAAAAAACACTAAAAGAAACCACATAATTATTAAAGGATAACTAATCCAATTGGAAACAATCTCCAAAAATAATTTCAAAGATATAGGGTTTACCAATATATCTGGATCTTTTTTTATATGGTCTTTAAAGTGATTCAATAATTTATCATATGATTTAATGTACCAATAATTGTTGAAAAACACATTATTGATTCCTATTATTATTTAAAGAACATTCTTTTCAATCCATCATCATTGATAATTATAATCACACACTTTTTGTGATCATTTGATCATCTAATATGTTTCCTATAGTGTCTCATTAATCACGATAAAATCCACTAATATTTCTACCACCAAATTCCTATGATATTCTGACGTTTCATAGAAATTTCACCTGTATCCCATTATTTTTCAGTTATAACAAATTAAATTAGAAAATACAATTGATTTACAACCTCAGTTCGATAAGTAATTCCAAAATCCTTGGGATCACCATACATCATATTTGATGTCAACCATTTGAGGGTTTTGTCTCCATTGGTAGGGGTAAATAGGAATATTCCTTTTGACCCTTCCTATTTTCTCTAGGGCCCATCATCATCATCAGGATGAGAAGCCATCTACTATGAATCACGTCACCACTCACTCCATAGAACTTACAAAATGTCTCATTACATGACTCACCATAGGGCTCCATATTTATTAATCGAGTTCTTTTCATACGTGACATCAAAATCATGGCCCCTCTCATCACACTCCAACCCATTGAATTTATTTAGAAGATTAATAATAGAAAATCTCCTTCTCTATCTTGACCTTTTTAGTGATCCAACATATATGGATGGTTATTTACCCATGCCACCCAATTTGACACCCTCCTGTTATAAATTAGGCACCATTTCAAAAAAAATCATAGGATTAGTCTCTATGAAACCCATTCTTCCTGTGTTTTTGTACCCTAATAACATAAAATATACATATGATGTATCCTTAAAGGGCCTTGCAACTCCCTCAACATCAATTAATGTTTCATCTTCATGGATGATTGAACAATCAGATCCCAAATTCCCACTATGGGATTCATTAATTAAATTTAATGATAAATTATTAAAAACACAAGGAGAACATACCACAACAGTACTGACTGGTCCTTTTCTTATAGCCACAACTACATCATTTACAACCTCTGGTGTATCATTAGATTGAAGCTCTACATGAAATGTTGTGATCAATAGGTCGCTGGATAATATTACATTTTTGTATGAACCTAGTTCTTCCACTGAGGTTCATTTTTTCATTATTTATTTCTTCCATTAAGTTGTTTTTGTGAAAAAAATGGAAAAATAGACATGAAATGTAATCATTACTGTCCCAGGGCCTGACATAGTGGTACTTGTCATGTAATAATACATACATGTTGTGTAGCTTGGCCATGTATTATTGGAATACTTAGTGTGTAGTCCTCTTGGTATGAAAAGGTGGGAAAACTAACTACATTCCATGTACTTCCATGTGTACATTGTATATTCATGTCGACAGGCCCTAGAAAGTATATCAGCAAAATTTATATACTAAATGAATAGTTAAATGATATACATGTTGTTTATATGTACTTAGACACCATTGATATTTGGTTTTACTATTAAAAAGGTTAGTATCCTCTCTATTCAATTAATTGGACAATGGTCTCACCGGGGGAACTGAAGATGAGCATTCGAAATTCAATCTCTACCCAGTTGATCATCTGATCTCTGAATCAATCGACATTTGTCTCGTTTAAACCCAATTGGAGAGGGTTAAATTTATCGTGACTTTTTTTAGAAATTTATATTCTCAAAGAATTTATTTATGGTTAATTTTATATCCTTGTATTGGGAATATCTACTTTTTTATATTGAATTGGAAGTCGAGGCTAGATGAGGAGAGTAATACCACGATGAGGTAACTGGTTTCGTGCCAATTGATTAATTTCATGTGGTTTATATGTACTATTTTTACATGTTCCCATGTTTATTTTTTCTCTTTATTGATTCTTTAAACTAAGTTAATTCCAAAAAATGTTTTGGTGATTAGTTATACTATTTGAATCATGTTGAGACCACTTGTTTTTATTATGTTCCACCCCCAATGTGTGATTCCCATGGAAAACTGTTTTTGGGCCTTTTGGTTTTGGATAACCGTGGTTATGCCACTCTTTTCCATGTTATGGGTAGTTTCAAATTAATTGGTTTGATAAATTATTACCACTGTAAGTTATTTATTTGTTGGGCTTGGCCCTGTTGAAATATTCATCCTATGGGAATAAATTTTTCACTCATGTGGGACGGTATTGTGTGCCTGTCATCTACATTTTGTCATGCTTGTGTAAAATCCCACGTGGGAAAGTATTTTTTATGAATATGGACTACCAGAGGGAAAGGTTTTGAATTGAGGTTTGACTGTGTAATGAGGTTTGATGTGTTTCCAAAATATATCACAATCATGGTTTCATCTGTCTTCATACATGATAGATTTTGTGATGAGGTATCTAAAGTGTTTACTTGAACAGGGGACTGACTGGATGTGGATGGATCCCAGGAACATATGAATCTATGTAATTTATTTAATTAACATGAATTGTATAAATGTAACAAGACATGTATGATTTTTTTAACTTTGAGTACATCTGAGATTAATTCTTTCAATATTATACACTACTACTACATATACTCACTAACAGATTAGCACAAACCATCATTGGTTTCCTACAGGTATTCATTTCATAAACCCTATTATTGTCATGACTTTGGGACTAAATAGGCTATTTTGAAGGAGGTGTCGATAGGGGAAAATATCCTTATACATGCACTAGATCGTTTCATAGGTTCAAGAGATCATGGGACTAAACCAAGGCTTGTGATACTGTTGTGGTTCTATCTGTATTTTTCTACCTTAATATTGTATTTTAATTTATAGCAGTGAATCCTATTTTCCATGCTTTCTTAAAACATGTGACATGCTGAATCATTCATATATTATATGCCTTCTGGTAAAAAGTTTCATTCAGTCTTCCGTTGTTTACATCAGTTGTATGATGTATACTACTTCTCCTATTATTATTATTATTTTTGATGTGTTACACTCTACTAATGGAAAAATATATTTAAAACATTCAAACACTAGGACCTTGTTGCTAGTCGGTATCGTCTGGTGTTTTGGGTAATGCATTGGGGGCCATTCTCCAAATTGAGTATGGAGAACCTTTTTGTGGCTTCTGGATATGGGACATTACAATGTGGTATTAAAGGAGTCTCTTTTATTGTTTTTTTTACAATTTTTCTATGAAATATTTATATGAAATTTTGTAATTAGTTGTGCCTCAGACTACCAACCCCATGTATGTGGAAAATCAAAATTTTCTTGAATTAAATTGTGCTTTTGGATTTTGTTATTATTGATATTATTCAGGATCTGTTTTTTTGCACCCTGATGATATGTCGGTATTCATCACATACCAACATGTTAGAATCGAATTTCATGCATTATGCCATGCCACATATGATGTATTAGATATTTCATGTTAGTGTGATAAATTCAATGCTAGAAATTCATGATTTTGAGATAATACAAAGATAGATATTCCTGATGATGAGATTGGTGTCTTGGTACACGATATCGTGTGAATTGGATGGATTACAAACATTTACCTATGAGGTTTATGGGCCCTCTTGGATTAGAATTTTGTAGATTTTTTTTTAGACTTTTTGTATTGAATTGTATTGTGATATGTTATTCATGGGTTCCAAACATTAAATTCAGTGGAGTATGGGACCACACATATCAGAATTTGACATAAAACTGGTTGGTTTTTATACTGAACACGGGTTACCTAGGAAATCTAGAGATTCATTAATAAAAAACTAAGTATTCAGGGTGTGTAGTTTAGCATAACATGCCGTGTTTTTTTCCTGTTTTGTGGATATGATGATCCATTTTTTATAAGAACACGATGTGTATTGTATGAATGTGTATCTGATTGCATGGGAAAAAAGTGGGATATGAATTTTTTATTAGAACACACCGTATACATTCAGTACATAACATGTAGCCTACCCAGGTATATCCCATTTGAACCTAGCCATGTGGGAGTGTGTGGAAAGGATTACAGAATTGTGTACACATAGGGTTCATGTGGGACACTCCATTTACCTGGGGTTGATACAAACCTTGGTTGGAGATGAAACACAACCATGTGATAGCGAAAGGGTACACACTGTGTGGTCATTATAAACACCGTGTAGTCCTTTTTTTTAACTCAGAGGGTCTTTTCTTATTCAGTTTGGCACCCATGAATGAAAAACCATGATGATGATCATGAAATAATATGTGCTCTTGACCGAGTAGAGTCATGCCACATAAATGACCGAAATATTTATGCCTGGAGAGAGGTGAGGATCATAATCAATAAATGGTAGGTCATGGGAAACTGAGGGACACTCCAGTTTTATTAGCTGCAACCCCCTATGTTATCACGGACGTAGGTCTAGATGCATAGTTCCATGAATGCTTTGTGAGGTTCATGTATACCTTTGAGGGAGCATCATAGTATGCCACATGTATGGAAGAGTTGGAACGTATCTTCTAGAAGCTGCATTGGATTAATTTTTTTAGGGGATGTGAGACCACATGATACAGAATAATTACTGAAATTAGTGGTGACAATCGTCATGTATTTGGTTACACTAATCAAGAGGATGGTCAAGATAGTGACATATATGTTGTGTGAATATACCAAGAGATGGTGTGATATAATCATTCTTGCATGACATCATTAGTATATGAAATGTTAATACTTTTATGTAGCCTTTTACGATTACTATTTTATCGAGATCTTAGGGATGACCAAACAAAGGAGTTCATTCACAAGGATTATGGCACAGAATTATTTATAGTATATTATGGCCAGTATACTGAGCATTAGGTATTCATCCCTATTCTGAGGGGTAATGAAATATAAGAAGATAGACTATTTTTATATTGTCTCACTTTCAATATTCGATCACATGTAAATTTATTTAGATTATTTTTAGTATCTTCTATTATGAATCAACCATTGATCACATAGCGCATTCTGTAGGAAGATAGTTGTGAAAGCTGGGGAAGATTGGCCCAAATTTATGGTACTTTCTCAACTGCAAATAGGATGATTCATGTGTAGGTATCTCACAGTGAAAGTGGAATCCAAAAAATTTTCTCTAGTGGACAGGTGATGTACTACCATTGTGGAATGATCACGCACAATAGGCCTTAGTTCCAAAAGGATCTAGTAAAGTGTCGATCAGGTTGTAGGATATGCCACTTATAGTTCTACTACAAGGGATTTCCCCCAGTGTCTAGTGAGAGATCTTCTATATAGACTCAACATGTAAGAGTAGGGTCCGTTGCATTTCACTAGTCTTGAAACTAGAATACATCAGGGAGTTTAGGACAAGGTGGTGGTCGTGACCTTGGTATTTATCCTCTAGGATCTCAGTGACAGCAGGGTGGGTCAACGTAGTGTAGCCAAGAAATGTCTTAGGGCCATGGGGAAACATCGACTTATGTAGTGAAACAAACCCAGTTGGAGTAGAATCATGGACCTTCTACTGTCAGAGGTACTAACCTAATCCCCTCTATTATTTCTTATATAATTCTTATACAAGTGCTAAAAATAGTTTTATATAATTTTCCATTGTATAAAGACATGGGATGTATTATTAGACATATTATAATGTTTTTACTCTATAAACATCATTGGAATTTAGAATTATAGGTGTGTGTTAGTGAAAGGATTCCCCCTTAATATCTGTGGGTGTCACCCTCCATGGATACTCTATGTATTAGAGATTAGAATCATCATTTCCATTCTAATAATAAACTGGTTGGTTCCTTTTTGATCCATTTCTAATTGCTATCACCAAAGGGTGTGTTTCACATCACCAAAAGGGTGAGGTGTTTCTACACATGGATGAATGGGATGTCTAGGTGAGCAGAGAAGGACCCAATCATCCTGGGTAAGGGGGAATGATACTCCAAATTGAGAGTTAAATCTTGATGACTTGTTAACATTTCTGGAAGACTCCCCTCCCACAATATATAATTTTAGGGATGTTTTCCAAAATGACATATCATGTTTACCTCCAGTCAGAGAGGTGGAGTTCACTATTTATCTAGGGGTTAGAGCATCACCAACATCCATTACACCTTATAGTATTGCTACAACGGAGTTGTAGGAGCTCAAAAGACAGCTGGAAGAACTAGAATATAAGGGTTTCATTTGACAAAGTGCTATTCGGTGGGGTCCTTCTGTCCATTTTATGATGAAGGTGCACAATTCATAATTTTTGTGGTCTATTTGAAACTGAACCAGTTGATAGTAAAAATCGGACATATCTTACAATGAATAGATGAACTGTTTGATCTTCTATAAGGTGCTCTCGTGTTCTCGAATAATGAATTGCTGTCAGGATATCATCATGTATGTGTTCGACCTGCATACATTCCTTGTACTTCATTTCATAATATGAATTTTATATATGTGTATCTGATTATTCCATTTGGTCACATGAATGTTCCAACAGCTTTTAGGGAACTTATGAACTAAGTGTTCCATCCATTGCTAGATTATTTAGGGGTGGTTATCCTAGATGAAAAATTGGCGCATTCTCACAATAGACAAGACCATGATAAGATTCTTGACATCGTTTTGAATAATTTGAATAAGAATTAGTAATATGATTTTCTCAAAAAAAAACTCATTTAGATGAATCTAATTCACTTCCTAGGACACAACATCATAGAGATAGATGTATCTGTGGACCTGGAGACGGTCAGAGTAGTAGTTACCTTGGATCAACCCAAGGAAAACATTGTGGTGCATAGTTTCTTATGTCCCTATGATTAGTCCATGTTTTATGTACAAGTCATCTCATAATTATAAGTGCTGATGAAATGATTTATTGTGAAAGGTGTGATGTTTGAGTGTCCAGATTCATATGAAGCATCTTTTCATGAATTGAAAGAGAGTTTGACTTCAGAACCAATATTTATATTGCCAGATCCAGAAAAGAGTAACAATGTATACTATGATGAATCATGTATTGGGTTGGGAGAAGTTCTTATGCAGTGTAACAAAGTTTTTGTGTATATGTCATGACAATTGAGGAAACATTCGAGGAATTACTTGATGCATGATCTCGAGTTAGCTGTAGTTGTTCATGCCTTGTGTGGTTGGATAAATTATTTTTTGGGAGAGAAATTTTTTGTGTACATAGACCAAAAAAATATCAAATACAACTTTAATCACCGTGATTTGAATATTCTACATTGATGGTGGGGGGAATAGCTTCAGTCGTTCGATTTTGAGATCACATATTCACATGGAAAATGAAATTTAGTGGCTGACTCAATGAGTAGGTGGACTCAAATACATGTAGTGCATCACAATAGTGATGAGTGTAACCTTATAGATTTTTTCTCTGAGATGCATTGTGAAGTCAAAAATGGTCAAGGATAGATATATATTACATCTTTGGAAATAAACTATACCCTACTGAATAGGGTGAGTACGAGGCAACAATCGGATTCAGAAGAACTAGTTCAATGGGAGAGTGTGGCTAGTGATGATTCTCTTATTGGATGAATGATAGATGATGATGATGTTTTGTGTATCCATGGACATGTGTGGGAGCCATGTGATATATGTGAGGAGAAGATGCAGAAGATTCATTCTTCATCTTGGGTAGTGCGTCCCATAGTTACGAATATGTACCGTGACATGCGTTGTTAGTACCATTGGTCGAGTTTGAAGTGGTATGTAGTTGGTTTTATTAATTCTTTTTCCACCTTTAAGAAGTGTAGGGTGGAACATCAGTGACCAGGTGGGATTTTACAGCGATTACATATTCTTTAGTGGAAATGGGATGATTTCATAATGGATTTAATGAGAGGGTTATTGAGGTCACCTAGAGAAATTATGTCGTGTGGGTTGTAGATTGTAGGTTTAAAAAGGATGATAACTTATTTCTAATCAAAGAGTCATTTAGTGTCGATGAGAATGAAATGTTTTATATTTGAGAGTTGGTAAAACTTCATGGGGCCACACTTTTTGTCATTTTTGATAGTTAAACCCACTTTATGTATTGTTTTGGTAAGATTTTTAGAGGGAATTAGGTAAAAAGGTGCTTCTGATATTACTGTACCACCCTCAGACCTATGGACAGGGATAGAGTATGATTTAGGTGCTATGGGAAATGTTGAAATCATGTTTCCTACACATTGGTGGCTTTTGGGGGAATCATATACCCCAGGTCAAGTTCTCCCATAATAATATCTTCCAGGATACTCTTCAAATGGAGATATATGATGCCTTGAATGGGAGGCCATGATGAACAACCCAGTGTTTGGTGGAGGGTGGAGAGGAATCTATAATAGGAAATCGGCATGTCTAAGAGACCACTGAGCAGGTTTAGTAGGCGTTTAACAATATGGTTACCACACAGTCCCATCAGAAATCATACACTGATCACTATAGATGTCCTTTAGAGTTTGATTTTGGGTATCGTGTAATCCTTCATATCACACCAGGTTTGGGACATAAGAGCTTTAGAAGAAATGGAATGATTTTACCGATATATGTTTCTCTGTTTGAGATTCTGATGAGTGTCAGCTTGGATTCTTATCAGCTACAGTTACATCAGTGTTATCATGCTATGCATGACGTCTTTTATATTTCTCATTTTCCCCACTATAACCCAAACATGTCTCAAAAATTTTTATCACGATGTGGATGGGAATTAGGTAGAATCATCCTTTGAGTAGAATAATATTCTTATTGCTGATAGGAGCAAAAATGTTTTCTGAGGCCGGTCAGTTCCTCTTTTACGGGTGCTTCGGTGGCATTGTTGAGTGCAAGGTGAGACTTGGTTGTGGGAGGCCGAAGTGCATGCTTATTAGTAGAGGTTATTCAAATATATTACATCATCAAAATTATAATTTCAATTCAAGGATGAATTACTTTAATTTGGAATGATTTTAATAACACATTTCTTCGTTTTATGTACATGTTTCTTTTATTCTTTTTCAGTTATGCAGTTTTCTATAAAACATGTGAAAACTAGATATGATCTGCAATAATTACTGTCCCACAACCTGACATAGTGGTACAATACATGTAATACTACATACACACCATATATGGTGGTTCATTATTAAGGGAATACATTCAGTGTATTTATGTTGATATGAAAAAGAGGAAAGACAAACTACATGTCATGTACTTCCTAGCACACATCGTGTAGTCATATCGGCAGGACCTGTAATGTATTCTGGAAGAATTCAGCCTCCAAATAAATTGTTAAATAAAATTCATTCCATGTATATGTACATACAATATTTTTATATAGGTTATTTCATATAAAATCAGCAATTGCATCTCCATTCAGATTATTGGTTAGTGGGGACACTAGTGGAACTCAAGAGGAGCACCAGAACATCATCATATTCTTGGTTGATCATCCAAACTCTAAATCAATCAATTTAAATCTCATTGGAAACCAAATAGTGACTTTTCAATTACCCTTGATCCGTTCTTGGTAATTTTTGTTTTATAAGATGTTATTTAAGGTTGAAAAAATATTCCTTTTTCAGATATCTATACCATTATTGCTTGAATTGGATGTTGAGGCTATACGAGGTGAGTCATAACATAACGAGTTAGGTTGTCTCAAGCCAATTATTTAATGTCAACTTGTATATATGTGTTATTGTGCAGTGTGTCCATGTTTTCATTGTCTCTTGGTTGAGACCCTGATCTATGTTAAAGCCTATAGATGTTTAAGTGATTAATTATATGATTTTAATCATGTTGAGAATTCTTGATTTGATTAAGGGACACCACACGAGTGTGATTCCCATAAATAGATTTTTTTGGACCTTTTGGATTCGGATAACCAATATTATTCTTCTATTTTACCTTTTATGGTTTGTTTGATATGAATTGTATAATTAAATTCTTACCTATTAAAATTTCTTACATGTTGGACTTGGCCCTGCCGAATTATTTTGCATACAGGAAGAAATTTTTCATGCATGTGGGAATGGTTTTTTGTGTCTGTGGGCTATATTTTGTTAAACCAGTGGGAATTCATCTCTAGGAAAGGATATTTTATTTCTATGGACAACTGGAGTTCATGTTTTTGAATTGTGATTTGACTATGTAATGTCTTATTACAGATTTTAAAAGATATTTAAAAAGAATGGTTTCATTTTTCTTTTCTCCTAATTGATTTCCTAGTGAGCTGTCTGATGTGTTTCTTGAATAGTTGATTGACTAGCCATGTCCAGATACCAAGGAGTTATAAATAAATGTAATGGAATTAATGAACATGAATGGTATAAATGAAACAATACTTGGACGACTATTTATATTTGAGTACATATTAGTTTAATTTTTTCATTGTTATACATTATTGTTGCATATAATCAATGACAGATTGGTACATACATTCAGTGGTTGCTTAGTGGGATTCATTTCTCTCACACTATTTGGGTCTTGTCTTTTGCCCCAAACTGTCTATATTGATGCAGGTGTCGATAGGTTCATGGCTCCTTGTATAGGTACTTGATTGATTAATAGGAGTAGGAGAGAAAGGGACCATGCCAAGGCTTGTGATGCTGCTATGTTTCTCTTTTTATTGGTGTACCTTATATTTTATTGTTCCAGATAGTAGTGTATCCTGGTTTTTATTCTCTATAATAACATGTGACATACTGAATCAGTATGATATTATATTCCTCCTAGTTATCTTTACCTTTCAGTATCCCGTATATTACATCAGTTTCATGATGTTTAATACTTCTTTTATTGTTATTAATTGTTATGTTGTGTTACACTCTACTAATGAAGGAATAGTTTCCCCATTATCACACCCTTGGACCACACTAATAGTCGACAACGTTTGGAATTTGGGGAAACATTCTTGAGGCCATGTGGCCAAGTGATGTCAAAAACATTCAAATCGGTATATAAAATATTATTAATTATCTTTTTTGTGATGTCCTTTGCTTGCCCACATTGATCTTATTATTCACCTGGGTGTCCAACATTCAAATCCTAGTCCAGCTCCCTTCCATCCTGAGTTCTAGTATGAACATTATTTGAGTATCTATATAAATAAATTGAAACCCCAATTACAATGTGTTAATTATTACATGTTACGTATCAAGTAACCACTCATTTTTCACAACTCACATGATGCTTAGAATCTAAGTTCCCCTATCTACACACTGCTAATGAGGGCCCTAAATTGTTGCATAAGGGATGTAAATCAAACCATGAATCGAATTAAACTGACTTCTTGTATGAAAATTCCTCTCAAACATAAACCCAAAATAATTCAATAGTAAGAATCAAAGCATCCTCTTTAATGTAGATATGTGGTTAAATTGAATGATAAACTAATCAAGTCTAGCTATCAGTGTGAAGATAACTACCTAAAAGGTTTCCAAACATTCGAGAAGTAAGAGGGTTTTGAAAAAGAAGTGGGAGTTCAATATATCTCATCCAAATAGTCATTTTTGGTGAGACATTTATCATGTGGATGTTGTTGGTCCACTAGAAAATTAATAACAAATATTCGTTGGAGATACATGGAGTGAAATAATAGGACATTACCAAAAATCATTTGATATAAACCATACAATGATGTGTCTATTGTTGAGGAGGCCCACCATAGCACAATCATAAAAAACCAAATATTACAAAAATAAATTTATCAAATTAATCCATATATGGATGTTAATTGTTTAATTTTTTAATCATCATCAGATTCTTCAAAAATAAAGTAATATGTGAACTCTGAGGGTGAGATGTAAATTTTCGGCTAACCTTCTAACATATAATCGACATGGGTTCTAAGAGGGATTATAGTGAATGTAGGTAAGTAGCTGGGGATGAAAAGGATGAGAATGGAATGGGGTCAATAATCTTGGAGAGAAGATGAATCCCCCCCCCAATCAGGGGGGAAGGTCCGATGCAAGGATTGTCACCATTAGGTCATGTGGAGCATCCTCCTCTAAGAATAATCAATTCTATCATCAAAATCATGATTATGGAACATTAGGGATATTACTATTAGAAATCCTTCATATTTATTTGTAATGAAATTGAGATTTATCCAATGAATATTCCCCATGTGTGTCAAATTAGGTGAAATGTAAGGCCCGTTTTTCACCTCTTACAATCAAGTGAATCCCAATTCTCCATTTCTGTACTTATTTTATCACGAACCAGCCCGGGTCGTCCCTGAACCGGTCACCCGAGCCGGTCCGCGGCAAGTCCCGAGGAGCGTTCCCGATCCCCCCGGGATGGCAACAAGTGTCGGGCATTGAAACATTAATCGTTGGGAATGATTTCAGCCCATACTAAAAATAGGATCGAAAGAACGAAAGTAAACTAAACAAACGGGAAAAACCCTAAAGACATAAACAAAACTAAACCACGACATACCTCCACGTGACCTCGCGGGTCACCACCCAACCACAAACCAGCGTCGCTCCATCACTGAGCGACTCAAGCCAGGAAAACCAGAACACAAGAAACCTGCAACTGAAAAAGGTAAAAGATAGGCGTGAGCACAAAAGTACTCAGTAGGTGAGCCCCACAACAGATCCCAACGCACTGCCAGTAAATTAAAGAATCTACATAATCCAGGTTTGAACTATAATGTACAAAAGTAAGTTTTCATAATGCTTTACTTGAAAGTCAAACACGAGACATTTTCCTTATTCTTTTTGAAAGTTAGTTCCCTTTCATCAGTTTTAAACTCATTCTGAAAAGCAAAGTGTTACATTTTCAAATCTCACCCAAAGAGAATTAAGCATTTTCATTTGAAAACCCATTTTTTCCAAAGTCTAACAGTATAGGCTGTGAAAGATGACTGAAAGTAAACAAGCAGGGAAAACAAGTGCAAGTAAAGGTAAACAGGCAAGGAAAACCAAGTGCAAGTAAAAATAAGCCAGAAATTATCAGCAATAACCATGGATACACACACACACTCACACACTCACACACACACACACATACTCACACACTCACACACACACACAAATACTCACACACGCACACACTCACACCCAAGTGGTCCCCCGTATGCCGACGGGAGGCACCATGCCAGAGATGGTAGAGCACTATGGGTAAATCCCTTAAGGTTCATCTAGCTCGCGTGGGACCCTAGAACCTCGTGTCTCGGTGAAACGTGGCTTAGAAGGCCACGACCCTCAGAAAACGTGTCTTAGAAGGCCACGACCCTCAGAACACGTGGCTTAGAAGGCCACGACCCTCAGATATCATATGTTTAGTTAGTGTTGCAAACGTCAATCCAGCTATGTGAAACAGGGACGACACCCATCCGGCTCACTAGCACACTAGTTCTAGTCCGCCCACCTAGATACCCAGGGTTTCCCCGTGTGCTCAAACAAGTTTCACATTCATATAGTATATTACTTCCTCATATCGCAGGCCAAACCAGATATCGCACACAAAAGTCACCATTTCCACACCCAGACAATATTCCAAAACTCATGCACGTCAAAAATACCTTTCTGAAAAAAAAAAATGTCATTACCCAATCTTTTCGCAAAACCCCCTTTTTGGAAACACTCAAACAAGAACATAAACAACTTTCACAACCCAGAAAGCATTATTTTTAATAACACAACAAGGGGAAAACATCTTTTTTCAACCAAGAACCACACGTAATGTTTCCAAAAACAATTTCAAAAGGTCACACGACGTTTTCTCTGATCAAGGTTATAAGAAAACACCATTTTCCATAAACAGTACATTTACTAATTTACACATGCCAAAAACATTTCAAAACCCAATTCAACATGTCTTTCGTTACTCAGGAAGAACCATTTAGCGACATTACTATGAAATCCCACAA
The DNA here is from genome assembly GCA_963277665.1 of Viscum album. NCBI lineage: Eukaryota > Viridiplantae > Streptophyta > Magnoliopsida > Santalales > Viscaceae > Viscum > Viscum album. The sequence goes on from OY728152.1 coordinate 697,776,359, forward strand.
TTGAAACCAAGAAAACACTTTTAATGAAATGCAAGAATTAAACAGTTTGCATTATCAGCAAATCACCACACTATAAAAACTACTTAATATTATTTTCTTAAATTTACTGAAATTTAAGAAAAGGACAAGGAATAAATAAATTATTAATTTAGAGGCAAGTGCATAGGGAGACCTACCTCAAGATCCAAGTGCGATGACATGACGTGTGTCCGAAGCCACATGATAAAGTCCAACACTCTCGAAACTGAGGCACGGAGAGGGCAGAACCTCAGAAACAAGGCGCAGCGATGGCGCTTTCTCGGAAACGCCCTGCGCGGGTCCTAAAACAGTAGACCGTTAAACGGTCTCAACGATATTAATAACAGAATAATATTAATAATAATCACAACGTGAAAGTAATCGCGATGATAACAATAATCACAATAATAATTATAACACAACATAATAATAATAATGATGTTATAACAATAACAATAATAATATAATTAGCATAATTATAATATATCAATAATAACAATAATAATAATATCATAATATTAATACAATAATAATAATAGGAACAAAGCCAATTTAACATAATCATAATATATCAATAATATAATAATGATAATAATATAAAATAATTTTAACATAATAATATTAATAATAATAATATAATGACAATAGCATACTAATAATAATAATTTAATAATAATAATAAGAATAATATCATAACATAATAATAATAATAAAAATAATATGATAATAATTAAAATAATAATAAATATATTAGTAATAATAATAATAGTAGTAGTAATATAGTATTAATAGTAATAACATAATAATAATTATAATAATGATGTAATGAGGATAATAATATTATTAAAATAGTAATAACAATAATAAATTTAATAATAATAATAATAATAATAATAATAATAATAATAATAATATAGAATTAATAACAATAACATAATAATAATTTTAATAATGATGTAATAATATTAATAATAATATTAACATAATAATAACAATAATATTGATAGTATAATAATATTAATTGTAATATAATAATAATAATTATAATAAAATGAAACAAACAAAAATAACAATTAATAAAAAAAAAGAACTCACGCAGGGGGGAGAACGGGTCGGCGAGCAGGGGAGAGCAGGAGGGCGGACAGGGGGGTTGCCACCGGAGGGGAAGCCAGGACGGCGTCGGGGAAGCGGTGCGCAGGGGGAGATGCAGGAGGCGAGGCCGGGGGTTCGGAGGTCACGCGGCGCGGCGGTCGGCGCGAGGGCTGAAGGAGGGAGGCCAGGGTAGGCGGGGCATCGGGGTGAGGAAAGGCCGGCAGGGCGCGGCGACGGGAGTAGGAGGGGAACAGGGAGCCGCGTGGGGGAGAGGTAGCAGGAGGGCGGAGGTCGGGAGAGGAGTCGGGACAGGCGGAGGGAGGCGAGGGGGAGTGCGGAGCAGGAGAGCGCGGCCGGGGGCGCTGCGTGCAGTGGGAGAGCTGGAGGGGTGCCGGCGGGGTCGCCGGACGGCGACGGCTGGAGGCGGCGCGCCTTCTGGGTGCGGCGAGGGAAAGGGAAGCAGGGGGTTCGCGGGTGAAGCGGGGCGGCGGGGCTGGCCGGAGCGAGGCGGTGCAGCGGGTAGCAGGAAACGGTGCGGGTAGGGAAGAAGGAAGAAGAAAATGAGAAGAAGAAGAAAGAAAAAGAAACGGGGAAGAGGGAGGTGGCGGCTGCGGGAGATAAGAGGGATAGGGGTAGGGTTAGAGTAGGTTTATATATATATATATATATAATTGATAATAATAATAATAAAAGGATAAATAAAAATAATGAAAACTAATCTTAATAAAAATAAAAATTTATAACAAAAATATTAGTAAAACCTTATAATAATAATAATCATAACAATAAAATAATATGTTAGCTAATTATAATAATAATTATTATAACCAAAGTATTTAGAATAATAAAACCACTAAAAAAAGATAATAATAAGAAAACACACATATATAAACACAAATATATATATATAGACATATGTATATACATATACCTTTATAAAAAACATATAAAAACAAATACAACAAACATATATGTATATATATATACATATATAAACACAACATATACTCATATATAAACACATATAAAATTAAAAATAAATATAATAGTAATAACACAATTTAAATAGTGAGAGTAATAAAATGTCAACACAAAAACATTAGTATTTAAAACGCCGGGTGAGCATATAGTCACCCGGGCTGAAAGCACGGTAACTGCTAGCGATGCGGTGACTGCGCACCGGCGCAAAACCACCAATCGACGTTAAACTCCGAAAAATTTAAATCGGGACCAAGAAAGGAGAACAAATATGGACATCCGCGGTCGGGGTGTGACAATTCTCCCCACCACAGACACTTTCTGCCCCTAGAAAGTCACCAGGCCAAAAGTGGATCAAGATTTAAGTCCATGCCCCAACGGAACTAAAGAAACCAGAGAGAACTAAGAATCTCGGGGATGACCTTACTCTACACAGGTCACACCCGACCGATTCAAGAGAAAACTGGGGTCCGAGATTGAGGGGAGAACACGAAGGGGTTCTCCCCACCCCAAGAACTAAACTAGTGCAGAAAAGATGACCATTTAAATAGAAAACCCCAGGAAGGGGGGGGGGTCGACGCGGGAACTCCCAACCGGTTTAAACCAACTTTTATAGCACGAGTGAAAAACAACACCTTCGTCGAAACCTTGAACCCTCGACTAGAGTCAATAACTTCAACACCAGGGAAAACCCATAGAAAAACACTTAACCAACATCAAATTGGAGACATGATCCCCCGAAGTCCACGAAACATAACCACATTTTAAACATAACTAAAACGAGGTCAACCCACACGAGAGTCAAACACACTTTTAAGAAGGACACACGATTTAGAGTATCACCCCCCCACACGACAATTATGCTTAGATTATCACAGAGCAAATCCATTGTCACTTTTTAGAAAAACAACTCATTTACAACGCTGTTGAAACTTTTGTAGCAGGAAAACAAGTACTAAAAGATCTTGATTGTTCCACTGCTAACACGGAACACAAAATCTGGACCAAGGCTTCACACCCCTGGGGACTCCTGACTGTGCGCGAGCTTCACCCCGAGACTTGTGGCTGGGGTTCTGATAGCTGAAGCATCTTCTGCCTCACAGTCAGGTACTGACACTCTCCCATCACAGCTTCCTCTTCAAGCGACGCTTCTTGCAAAACTTCTCCCGATGACCCAGACGGCCGCATCGATGACACGTCTTCGGAGGGTTGCGACACGACGGCTTTAAATGCCCAAAACGACCACACTGATAGCACACCATTAAACGATCTGATGAACTAGGAATAGGGACCAAAGGGGATAACTCCTTAGGAACAGGTATCTCTGGCTCCTTTTCCTCACCAGAGGGGGAACTCTTACGAACGACAGGGGACGCTGAAGGATTAACCACCTGCACACCGGAAACTAACTCAGCCAAGAAAGCTTCCTCCACCAGCTTCTCGAAACAAAGGTCTTTAGAAGGGAGGACTCGCTCCTTGATCTCTGGACGCAGACCCCCAGTGAAAAGAGAGGCCTTCATGTGTTCATGTGACGCTACATCTGGAGAAAAGGAAATCAGTTCCTTGAAATGGTCAACATATGTCTTCACCGTCCGTTGACCTTGTTGAATATGCACTAGCTCCCTCTTTTATCCAGCTTCACTTCCTCAGGTACAAACCATTGGATGAAAACCGTTTTAAAGACATCCCACGTCATTTCACCTTACATTGATGATGGGGTAACCCTCTTCCATTGGTCCAAAGCTGAACCCTCAAACAACTCCATAATTGCACGGACCTTAACACTACCGGGAGTTCCCAATATTCTAAAGACACGTTCCACTTCCTCGAGCCATTTCACTGCTTCTAACGGACCCTGATCACCATGGAGAATAGGCAATGTCTGAGGAGGACCAAAAACTGGGCATGACATATCCGAATCCTTAGAGACCTTTCTGGGCGGCATTTCCTGAGCGATATATAAAACTCAAAGCCAAAACCAACATCAAATCGAAGCAACATCAATAAAAGCGTCTTCATCAAAAACAGTTGGCACAAGGACCAAACAGATACAACACAACCCAAAACAAAATTTCCTCTTTAAAATTCCCTTTTCATTTTTGATTTCAAAACCACCCTTTTTCAAGATCACTTTCCAAAAACCAATCCACTTTCAAACCAAAACTTTCCAAAACCGTTTCCCATTTAAAACCAATTTAGAAAACAAGATCAAGCCCTTAATTTCAAATACACACCCATGTAATCTCATGAACCGTTGCACATGTCCTTATCCACATTCCATTCATACGTGCATCAACACACACTTTCCATGCATTCTCACACATGTGCAAACGTTCATAAAGAGGACCTGGGTTTTCATCCTGAACCATCCTTAACCAATTTCAAGCAAACAACAGATTTCCAAATCAAGAGATTTCAGTTTCAAAACCCATTTCATATATTTAAAGTCCTTTAAAAGAAACCAGTAAAATTTTCAAAAACTCTTTTTTTTTCATTTCCAACTACGCACTCACACAGACCAAAACGAAAACAACATCCAAATTTGCATCAACCACTGAAATGAGGGACTAGTAGTCACGCTCAACCTGGCGACATGGTAGTGGGCCATGTCCCAAGTCAGCGTCGACCACTAGGAGGAATTCAAACCACGTACTCGAACTCCACATGGGTCACTACTCCATGTGAAATTACGATGTAACGTCGGCTTGCCTCCATTGTCATCTCTCAATCTAAGACAAACCAGAAAAGACAAGGACACAATTCCCGAACTACCCCTGGTAACTACAGGATCGGTGCGAGCAAGAGTTCGCGACGCTCTTCCCGTACCTACCTCTCGAGTTCCGACAGTCCTAATCTCCTTCTACCGGACATCCCAAATAACAAGAACCACCTCTGATACCATTTTGTCACAAACCAGCCCGGGTCGACCCTGAACCGGTCACCCGAGCTGGTCCGCGGCAAGTCCCGAGGAGCGTTCCCGATCCCCCCGGGATGGCAACAAGTGGCGGGCATTGAAACATTAATCGTTGGGAACGATTTCAGCCCAAACTAAAAACAGGATCGAAAGAACGAAAGTAAACTAAACAAACGGGCAAAACCCTAAAGACATAAACAAAACTAAACCACGACATACCTCCACGTGACCTCGCGGGTCACCACCCAACCACAAACCAGCGTCGCTCCATCACTGAGCGACTCAAGCCAGGAAAACCAGAACACAAGAAACCTACAACTGAAAAAGGTAAAAGATAGGTGTGAGCACAAAAGTACTCAGTAGGTGAGCCCCACAACAGATTCCAACGCACTGCCAGTAAATTAAAGAATCTACATAATCCAGGTTTGAACTATAATGTACAAAAGTAAGTTTTCATAATGCTTTACTTGATAGTCAAAAACGAGACATTTTCCTTATTCTTTTTGAAAGTTAGTTCCCTTTCATCAGTTTTAAACTCATTCTGAAAAGCAAAGTGTTACATTTTCAAATCTCACCCAAAGAGAATTAAGCATTTTCATTTGAAAACCCATTTTTCCCAAAGTCTAACAATATAGGCTGTGAAAGATGACTGAAAGTAAACAAGCAGGGAAAACAAGTGCAAGTAAAGGTAAACAGGCAAGGAAAACCAAGTGCAAGTAAAAATAAGCCAGAAATTATCAGCAATAACCATGGACACACACACACACACACACACTCACACACACACACACATACTCACACACTCACACACACACACACATGCTCACACACGCACACACTCACACCCAAGTGGTCCCCCGTATGCCGACGGGAGGCACCACGCCAGAGATGGTAGAGAACTATGGGTAAATCCCTTAACGTTCATCTAGCTCGCGTGGGACCCTAGAACCTCGTGTCTCGGTGAAACGTGGCTTAGAAGGCCACGACCCTCAGAAAACGTGGCTTAGAAGGCCACGACCCTCAGAACACGTGGCTTAGAAGGCCACGACCCTCAGATATCATATGTTTAGTTAGTGTTGCAAACGTCAATCCAGCTAAGTGAAACAGGGACGACACCCATCCGGCTCACTAGCACACTAGTTCTAGTCCGCCCACCTAGATACCCAGGGTTTCCCCGTGTGCTCAAACAAGTTTCACATTCATATAGTATATTACTTCCTCATATCGCAGGCCAAACCAGATATCGCACAAAAAAGTCACCATTTCCACACCCAGACAATATTCCAAAACTCACGCACGTCAAAAATACCTTTTTGAAAAAAAATAAATGTCATTACCCAATCTTTTCGCAAAAACCCCTTTTTGGAAACACTCAAACAAGAACATAAACAACTTTCACAACCCAGAAATCATTATTTTTAATAACACAACAAGGGGAAAACATCTTTCGTCAACCAAGAACCACACATAAAGTTTCCAAAAACAATTTCAAAAGGTCACACGACGTTTTCTCTGATCAAGGTTATAAGAAAACACCATTTTCCATAAACAGTACATTTACTAATTTACACATGCCAAAAACATTTCAAAACCCAATTCAACATGTCTTTCGTTACTCAGGAAGAACCATTTAGAGACATTACTATGAAATCCCACAATTGAAACCAAGAAAACACTTTTAATGAAATGCAAGAATTAAATAGTTTGCATTATCAGCAAATCACCACACTATAAAAACTACATAATATTATTTTCTTAAATTTACTGAAATTTAATAAAAGGACAAGGAATAAATAAATTCTTAATTTAGAGGCAAGTGCATAGGGAGACCTACCTCAAGATCCAAGTGCGATGACATGACGTGTGTCCGAAGCCACATGATAAAGTCCAACACTCTCGAAACTGAGGCACGGAGACGGCAGAACCTCGGAAACAAGGCGCAGCGATGGCGCTTTCTCGGAAACGCCATGCGCGGGTCCTAAAACAGTAGACCGTTAAACGGTCTCAACGATATTAATAACAGAATAATATTATTAATAATCACAACGTGAAAGTAATCGCGGTGATAACAATAATCACAATAATAATTATAACACAACATAATAATAATAATGATGTTATAACAATAACAATAATAATATAATTAGCATAATTATAATATATCAATAATAACAATAATAATAATATCATAATATTAATACAATAATAATAATAGGAACAAAGCCAATTTAACATAATCATAATATATCAATAATATAATAATGATAATAATATAAAATAATGTTAACATAATAATATTAATAATAATAATATAATGACAATAGCATACTAATAATAATAATTTAATAATAATAATAATAAGAATATCATAACATAATAATAATAATAAAAATAATATGATAATAATTAAAATAATAATAAATATATTAGTAATAATAATAATAATAATAGTAATATAGTATTAATAGTAATAACATAATAATAATTATAATAATGATGTAATGAGGTTAATAATATTATTAAAATAGTAATAATAATAATAAATGTAATAATAATAATAATAATAATAATAATAATAATAATAATATAGTATTAATAACAATAACATAATAATAATTTTAATAATGATGTAATAATATTAATAATAATATTAACATAATAATAACAATAATATTGATAGTATAATAATATTAATTGTAATATAATAATAATAATTATAATAAAACGAAACAAACAAAAATAACAATTAATAAAAAAAAAGAACTCACGCAGGGGGGAGAACGAGTCAGCGAGCAGGGGAGAGCAGGAGGGCGGACAGGGGGGGTTGCCACTGGAGGGGAAGCCAGGACGGCGTCGGGGAAGCGGTGCGCAGGGGGAGATGCAGGAGGCGAGGCCAGGGGTTCGGAGGTCACGCGGCGCGGCGGTCGGCGCGAGGGCTGAAGGAGGGAGGCCAGGGCAGGCGGGGCATCGGGGTGAGGAAAGGCCGGCAGGGCGCGGCGACGGGAGTAGGAGGGGAACGGGGAGCCGCGTGGGGGAGAGGTAGTAGGAGGGCGGAGGTCGGGAGAGGATTCGGGACAGGTGGAGGGAGGCGAGGGGGACTGTGGAGCAGGAGAGCGCGGCCAGGGGCGCTGCGTGCAGCGGGAGAGCTGGAGGGGTGCCGGCGGGGTCGCCGGACGGCGACGGCTGGAGGCGGCGCGGCTTTTGGGTGCGGCGAGGGAAAGGGAAGCAGGGGGTTCGCGGGTGAAGGGGGCGGCGGGGCTGGCCGGAGCGAGGCGGTGCAGCGGGGAGCAGGAAACGGTGCAGGTAGGGAAGAAGGAAGAAGAAAACGAGAAGAAGAAGAAAGAAAAAGAAACGGGGAAGAGGGAGGTGGCGGCTGCGGGAGATAAGAGGGATAGGGGTAGGGTTAGAGTAGGTTTATATATATATATATATATAATTGATAATAATAATAATAAAAGGATAAATAAAAATAATGAAAACTAATCTTAATAAAAATAAAAATTTATAACAAAAATATTAGTAAAACCTTATAATAATAATAATAAAACTTTATAATAATAATCATAACAATAAAATAATAAGTTAGCTAATTATAATAATAATTATTATAACCAAAGTATTTAGAATAATAAAACCACTAAAAAAAGATAATAATAAGAAAACACACATATATAAACACAAATATATATATAGACATATGTATATACATACACCTTTATAAAAAACATATAAACACAAATACAACAAACATATATGTATATATATATACATATATATACACAACATATACTCATATATAAACACATATAAAATTAAAAATAAATATAATAGTAACAACACAATTTAAATAGTGAGAGTAATAAAATTTCAACACAAAAACATTAGTATTTAAAACACCGGGTGAGCATATAGTCACCCAGGCTGAAAGCACGGTAACTGCTAGCGATGCGGTGACCGCGCACCGGCGCAAAACCACCAATCGATGTTAAACTCCGAAAAATTTAAATCGGGACCAAGAAAGGAGAACAAATATGGACATCCGCGGTCGGGGTGTGACATATTTACCCATGTTACAACTATATTAAAACAAATTATACTTATATTATCCATAAATGGATGTATAGTAAGAAAATATAACATTATTTATACCTTATCGAAACATAAGGATGATATTGCATACTTATAATCAATTCATAGAATTGGGTTTTGATCACATACTATGATTTCATAAATATGGTTCAATAGGGTTCTACTAAACTTTTTTGGAATACAACTGTAATGTCTCAGAATCAAGAATCACAATGCTAGTGTCTTCTGCATTACATTGGCATAGAATACATAGAATCACATCACAAATAAACAAGTAGTTTAATAGTATTTCTATAATATATATCAACATGATTACTATATTACATATGAATATAGAATTTACAAGATAATAGTTTATCCATGAAAATAATTATTCCCTCTAGAATATCCATACTTTTCAATAATAAAATTATCCCTGGTATCCTAGGGAAAAACAAAGGAATGGGGTGAGTTAAAAAGATATGTAATGGTATGTGTATAGTACACATTATGAATTAAAAAGTAATAATAAATATGGAATGGTATATAAATGAAACATATTCCAATTATTCAATGACATGAGAATAATGTTGAATAAATTAATGATGATGAAATAATTCCAAATAAATAATCACATAAACATGTATTCTCTAACTAATTCTATAATCACATGTAATTTTTATGATAGAATACACACGGAGTAATTTTATAATGTAAAACATCATAATCATACAATCATGATCTTGTACAAGAATTTTATAGATGATACCATACAAAAAATTTTATAAATCTTCTTGCTTTGAAATACATCAGCTTTTATGAACTCCTTTTTTTTCAAGACAATTCAAATGACACATACAATGATGGAATATCAGAGGAAACATTAAAAATATTAGGTACAAAATCACATTATTTCAACAATTGATTTTTTCTTATGATATCAATTGATGACTCGACAGTCTATTTGTATTGGGCACTAATAGACACATACTATGTCTAATGCAATACTCGTATGAAATGGTTGAAACATTGTCATCCTAATAAAAATATATTAAATAATAACTTATGAAATTTTAATACATATATCAATAAAATAAAAAATATCATAAACAATAAAATTTTATATGGTATATGGTACCAAAATATAACATTCAAAATATAACTGATCTTAAAGCATCCATAGAAATTATAAGGATGATATCAATACAACAAATCCAAAATGGATAATAAGTACATTTAATGGTTGGTTTCACTGATGAATATAAATTCCATAAATATATGATTATAACTTTCTTTGGGAAAATATAATATTCATTTTGAAATAAAAAATCATTTAAAAATATATTTCTTTGAAAATAACATTTAAAAATCATACCATTTTAAAAGTACAAGGGAAAAAAATCTTTAAAATGATCCTTATAATCATTCAAATTATGAATCAATGATACGATGATCATGAGAGTGGATAATTCCATACATGTTTTACATGTAAAATATAACATTCCCTTTGTACTGTTAAAAGTTTACAAATATTTGATGTTTGGAAAATTACCGGAATATTCCTCTCACATTTTTGAAAATAAATCCAAATGCATATTTTTTTACATCAAAATTAGAAACATTTAAAAAAAACTAAAAGTAAAAATGGGTAAAAATACATTTAATAAATCATATTTAAAATTTTATTGAAATTTATGAAACTATTTTATGAAAACATTGTTTTGGAAGAAAAATGATTTTCTTAAATTTAAATTTAATTATAATCAATCATCACTATAATGATATTGTGAAATAATCATTGACAATTATCATAACCTTGAACTGAGAGATAATAAATAAATCAATTATATGTATCATGTATTAATAAACATAAGAAAATATAAATGTAACATATGTTAGTAAAATTTATTATAAAAATAATCTTATAATGGAATAGTAAATGAATTATAATTTTAACTAATCAATGGATATTGAGTGAATAAATACCTTCCCCCACGCTTTTTTTATTGAACACTCATTTACCTTGTATACAATTGTTTTAAACATGTTATTATCATTAATGAGGGAAATATTATTATTTATAATATCACATCTAATCGATTTATAACATATTATCCCTCGTTCATTAATAACCATTCAATTTTTTTATTTTTTTGTGTGAATTTCCTTGTTTTAATATGAATGTTTCATTATTAAAGATCCATTTTTACATATATTAAATATATTTTTAATCTCATTAATAATAATAATGAAATAATCTCCATATTTTAACATGAATTTTAATATAAAAAACAATCATTAAATATGGTTCAGAAAATTGAAGTAGATTATGATCATGGATACAATAGGTCCTGTGTACACAAGGGTAACATTTCCAAATTTCAAAGATAATCATGTAATGAATTTATGTAAGTTATAATATATATTTAAAAAATATAACATTATATATAGAAAATTATTTATTTATAAAATCATCCATGTGGTTTGGTGATAAAAATATAGCCTCATCTCTTCCTTATGGAGATAGTCCACATGTATAGAAACGATGTTATGATATTTAACTAAGTGACAATAAATAATGAAAATTATTATTATATTTTAATAATGAAAAATATGAAATGAATATAGTAATTATTTCACATTCATCTCATATAATCATTATCATTATCTTTATAAACATCCGTAATGTTTCTGAAAGAGGAAACACATAGCTTCGTGAGGTGTCATTCCATCATACAGATGAGAGTCATTATCGTTTCTCATACGAAAAAATTCTTAATGAGATATATATAATATAATGACTACATAAGTATAAAAATGTTTTAATAAGCACATATATACAAAATATATCTTCATAAAAAACCTGTTGAGTTTGTAATGGTAAAATGAATGGCATCTCTTCATGAAGCGATAGTCGTTCGAACACACAAACAATGATTTCCTAACCCATTTGAAAAAATTAGAGATGTTTGAAGATCATGAATTTATTATGTAAATATACCAAATATATTTATGATAATGTGTTAGTTATATCACCATATTCTTATAATAATTTATGGTGGTGGAGAAAAAATAATATAAAGATGTTTTTTGGGGGACATTACCTATTTTTCATGTATCCTCTTTAGGATTACACTAAATCCAACATGGGATGAATTTATACAAAAAATAAAGGTTCTATGATAAGTGTAGAGAATGTGGGAGGATATTTTGTTGCATATTGGATGGAAAAAATATATGTGAAGGTGTTAAGAATAGAGGATAGGGGGTTCCATTTTATAACTAATCTGAGTGGAATATTTTCAATTTGTTTCAAAATATTCAATAATACCCATGTTTTAATAATGAAAAATGATTCCAAAATGGCGCATTAATGTTCCTAAAAGAGGTAATGTAAATATATTGACCTCAAAGTGGCAATGTAAAATTTTATAGGTCATATGTATTCCTTATCATCTATGTTTAACCCCATGATAAAAACATTTTTAGCCTAAATACGGTAATTATTTTTCAATGTTTTATCTTTTCATTTTTGTATAATAAAAATAAGGTGACAATATTATAAATTATAATCTATTATAATTCTAAATATGTAATCCATTTTCCCAAATTCAATTCATATAAGTGAAAAAATTTAATAAAGAATTAATCACATGGAAGTGACAAGAAATGGGTTTTTATTAGATAATATTCAAAGTATAAAATATTTTTTATCAAAATATAACATGAAAATGATTAAAATTACCTTAATTGGATGAAATGATATATTATTAAGCAAAATTTAGTTTAAAATAAATTAACCTTATAATTAATCAATAGGAATAATTTCATAAAAAATCTATTTTTCTATTAAAATACAATAATTTTCACAATTCATCAAAAAGTACACTTATAGAAAAATAAAATAAATCATCCTCAGATAATTTTGATATTTCAATTTAAAAAATAATCATTATTATTTCTAATAAATTTTCCGAAAAATATAAAACTAAAATTAAAATTATGTGTAAATTTATTGATTAAATCAACTTTAAGGGAAAAAAGTTCATTAGTAAACATCTAAATGTATTCTACATGATTATTATTATATTCCCAATAAATAGATAACCACAATTATGATAATTTTTATATTAATGTGAATAATTAATAATTTAACAACATGGTTATAACTATTATATTGAATAATAATTTATTAATAGTATTTCATTTTTCATTTTAACTCGATGTTTCCTGCAGTGAACGCAAAACATGGTGTTGAGTGTAACTGAAGATAAATAAAATGTTTCCTATAGTGAATTTTAATTAATATATTTAATATATTTAAAAATAAATATATTTTAATGTATCATTGGGTTATATTTTCATCTATATTTGTTTTAATTTATTGCATTAACTATCGAATACAGTGTTCTTAATTTAGAATTTTACGGTGTTACAGTGGCTTCTAATCACCAATATATAATAATTTTTATTTATCCAAATTTTATTAATATCAAAAATCACTTCATAAACATATTATAACTCTTATTTCACCTAATTTACAATAACATAATTTTATAAACAGATAGTTTTCAACAAATATGAACCATCAAGGAGGATCTTCATTTTCGACCACATGGGATGATGTTTATGAATATCAAATAATAATTATGTGACATTTTACAACAAAAACCCATGTTACCAGTACAATACGATCATTTAATCTATATACTACACTAATAGGGTATTTTATTATGTATTTTGTATCCCTCTACTAATCTTTTTTTAGAGATTCATCGGGTGATCAGGTGTAATTGTTTCAAAGGGTCACATTTTGGGGATCTTAGATTGATCCACAATCAAGATATGGATTGTCCCATTGTGTGTTTATAAATGTTGCGTAATGGAAACTTCGCTAGAGGTTTTAGACATGGAGTATTCTAGTAGATTCAATGATGCTAATAACAGATGGAGTTTGGATAAACATGATGTTTGGTTCAATAAAAGAGATTATCTGGTTATTTTTAGTATTAAATGCACACAAGATTTAGACAAGGAAACAATTTGTTTGAATAATAAATTTAATGGAAAATATTTGTTGAATTAAAATTACATGTTGCCAGTGAGAACACTGATAATAGAGAATGATGATTTATAGAAATGACTATGGAAAACAGTGGTCCCACCCAATGTTTAATCATTCTTAAAGAATGATTTCCAGGGAATAATCCATTTAAATTAGTTCTTAATTGTATGAAATATTAAATAGGATAATTTGAAACCCTTATTAATTAGTGATGTAGAAACTCTTATACATGCAATTTTCTACCATCAAGGGCCCAGAAACATTTTACATGTATAGTACCCGAATGCAGATAGGATTGTGAAAAGGTTGAATGGTTTTGTGTCTCAATCTTCCAAAGTGGACTTCTTCCATCCCCATCGATACATTATACTCTATATATACCATATTAATGCCTATAATGGTAACAATATAAGACCATGTTTTTGAAAATATTTAAAAACCTAACTGCTTTCGTATCAGGTAGGTTGTATCTTGGATGTAGATGTGGAAGAATAAGGAAATTAATCTTGATTTCCAATTTCTATCTTCTCACTTCTATATGTAGATCCCCCAAAATTAAATTTGTTTAGTATTAATGTGGAAAAAACTATCTTCGGAAGATGTTCTATTGGATTGGGTCTTTCTATTCATGATCATCATGGTTGCATTATCACATCATGATTGATTTATATCCATTATTTTTGGGATCCACCAATAGAAGAGGCCCTGCATTATTCTTTGGATTGATTTTCTCCATTGGTAGAGGATAAAAAAAATGTCATCATTGAATTTGACAATATTTTAATTATTAATGGTATTAATGAATCAAATTGTGGTCACGAGTCCTTAGGATTATTGGATATGAAGGTTCAATCAATTTTCAAAACTACTACAAATTGTACCTATACTAATAGACCGATACCAATGTTTTTAGAGAAACCATCAATATGTGAACCGGAAAATGACCACATTCAAATGGTTTTCCCATAACCATTGTTATGAAAGCCATAATATGACTGTATACCAATGGTTTTGGAATCATTTTTAGTATAATTCATATTTATAAAATAAGGTTTTATACTAACAGTTGTCTTGTCTTCAATAAAATGAAATTATACCAATTGTTTTACCAAAACCATTGGCTTATGTGATTATTGTACCAATTGTTGGGATAAAAACATCGGTATAGATTACATTTAATGAACCTATACAAATGGTTTTTCAAAAACCATTTACAAAAGTCCCTAAACACAAAACACATATATTAATGGTTTAGAAAACCATATGTATAGGTCTATACCAATATTATTCCAAATAGTTGGTATTGGTTTTCGAATTATAAATTAATTCATTTATCAAATAATAATGAATTGTAAAATATATATAAAAATACTTATAAATATTCTTCATATTTTTCGTCCGAAAAACCACATATATTAGTGGTTAGATGATTTAAATATAAAATGGAGGTGTAATGATCAAAACCCACAAGGGGTTTTTTTGAATTATTTATATCAATAGTTCTATAAACTGTTGGTATATGTATTTCACATTACATATACAAGTTGTTTTTAAACTATTGGTGTAGTCCATCTATACAAAAAATTTCCCAAAACCTTTTATATAGGTACATACAGTCAAATGACATTCCAATACTCCCCAAAACAGTTGGTATTTAATATACCAACAGTTTTGGGGCCATTACAAACGGTTCCAATATATTTGTATAGGATTTATTTACAACAGATCATCCTTTTATTTTCATCTACATTATCCTTTATTAAAAGAGATTGATATAGGGTGGATCATTAAAATACATTTTCTGGACTCTCTAGAGAGCCACTTGATTAGTTGGAGGACATCCAACCTTGTTTGATATCACTTATAATTTTTTTATTTGTTTTCGTGAATTAAAATACATTTTATTTTAAAGAAAATTCATTAATTAGAAATTAAATTAGAAAATTCCAGTTCATAATAAGCAATAATTTCTTGTCCCTCTAAAATTAATGTCTCCAAATTATGTTGAGTTTCTGTAACAAAACAAATTATGTTTTTGTTATCACCTATATTTCATGCACTCGTTGGATGAGGTCTGTAAATTTTCACTTAATGTATTATATTCCCCTACTTTCCACATTGAGGATTCCTTCCACATTCCTCCCATCATAAGCTCCAACTAGTAAGTTATTCTTTTTTTAATGATTTATTTTCTCATGGACCCGTAGAATTCAATATCATCATTATTGGATTTTTTATGTCATCATTTTGATCATTTTTTCAATTAACATTTTTGGTTCATCCAATTGAGAAAACCCCAAAATTTTATTCGTTATAACCATTGAATTTAATGATTCTCATTAAATGTAAGGTTCTCATGGATAGTTGATTGGGCCCTATCAAGATTTTCATAATCTAATAAATGACCAACATTATCTCTAGAGTATCTGATCACTAAAACACCACCATGTCATCCATGTACCAAGTGAAGAAATGTTTGAACATCAACTAATCTTTATTTCATTACTCCAAAATAGAAAAAAATTGAAACAATACATTATCTATTATTTTCAACAGATGTAATCTTAATTATATTATTTGTAACATTATTGATATCACACATTCGATTTCTTAATTATTTCCACCACTAAAAAATCATCTCAATACACAACATTTATCCATTAATCTTTTATAAATTTATTTTTATGTAATATAAATAATTCCTTATGAATAACCTTTCCTTGTTATATGTTCATACATTCTATGTAATTTTTTATTATGAATATTATTTAATCAAATAGGTAAATATAAATAAAAAATTGTAGGATTCTAATCTTATGAAAAAAGATTATGAGGATGGGGTTAATGAAATATGGAAATTATCATACTTGTAACCATTATCGAATACTTTTTTTTACACAATTATTAGTAATGACTAATTCATCAAGAGAAGTTGGAAGAACCCATGATATATTCTAGAGTAGACGAATTTTATAAATGTCAGATGAAACATATGTAAAAATTATTTATAGATAGTTCTAGCGATTAAATTTTTTTATAGATAATTTGAATTGATTAGATATAAGAATAATTATAATGCTTGTATTGAAGATAAGATTATAGGTGTTATAATTTATAATGTATTGTTGTAGAAAATAAAATTACAATTGAAGAATAACATCATTATAACCCAACAATGGTTTTGAAGATAATTATTTTTGAAAAGACTCGAATGCATTTTTGTTTTGCCAAAAAATACATTATATTAAACCATACTAAATAAATATAGTCTAAAATATGGAAACCTATGGTTTGACACCAGGATTACTAAATTTCAATCTACATTAAATGATATGATCCCAAAATTAAATAAGAACCCCCCAAAACTATATTAAACAAAATGAATTCTAAATAAAATTGGTATATGAGGATACATCAAGAAAATTGATGTGAAATGTTGATAAAATATATGAATAGTGGACAATTTTCACCCATTGGACTATTTATAATGTAATAAAATTGAAAAAATATATCCTAAATTTGAAATTGAGTCATGTATCCTTCGTCATATTCTATGAAATGATTTATTTAATTCTATAGGTTTTAAAAGAATTACTCATATTATATGGATAGATATATTGAAAAATTATATCTTTCCACCATGGTTAATCATTATGCGAAAATAAGATATGTAGAGTCTAAATATATAAGATATATAATTGGATATTTGTATGGATATTTAGTTGGAACCCGAGATTGAGAATTTCAAATTAATGTTGGAATTAATTGGTATGTGATATGATTCATACTGAAATGAATATTTCATTTTGAAATTTATTTTTTATGGAATGAAAAATGATTTTTTATTATGTAAATTATTAAAGATGTACTATTAGAGGAAATCAAGGTTGTAAAATTTTTGAACAAGGTACACTGTTAGATAGGTTATAACATTCATAAAATACTATGTTTCGAGAAAATCATATATTTTAACCCTAAATAAATAAATACAAATATTGGATGACATCATTCTATAGGAGTTTGGATGATGGTATATCACAATCACCACTAATAGGTGAAATTTATCTTGAGAATGTAAGGTATAATGAATTGTCCATGGAGAATGTAAAAAACTAATCGATATAATTTTCGATATTAAATATTAAAATTTATGAATGATATTGAATTCCATTAAAAAACTAGAATCCCCATTGCAGAATTTTAGATGATAATTACAATTTCATTTAAAATATTTATTAATCCATTTTTATTTATATTTTTTTCAGTACAATAAATATTTTCAATATAAAATTTATTTAAAAGTGTAAAAATCTTTTTTTTAAATTAATGGCCAATAAAATATTTGTCATGATATATGAAGACAAAATGAAAAAGTAAAATTGTACAACATATTTAGGAAATTTATTTATTATATTAATTAATTTTTTTAATTAATATCCTTATCATTTTTATCTGATACTTATGTATAAAATTATTATATATATCGTGATTATATAACTTCATAAATAATTGCATTTAATTTATCAATTTTTTGCTTTATTAAGACAAAATAACGATCAAGGGAAAAATATCAAATATTTATAAAATAAGAATGACGCGGTAATATATTATTTGTTCAATTCATACTTTAACATCATCTTTATTTAAATTTTCTATGTTTAGTAATGATTTTTTTCAATTAACAAAGGAAACAATGTATTTTTTTTGTTTAAAAATATATTTCTATAAAAAAGTAAACCGACTAACTCAAAATTTAATAAACACATTCAATTTATTTTTATAATTTTGAAAAATGACCCATATGTCATTTGTGACTTATTGGAATTATCTACAATTTAATCTTATAAATGGTCTGATCAGTATTACATAATATGTGTGTTTTAAATTTAAAATTTATATTCAAATTAATATTAATTTTCAATCCATTAAAAATAAATAACATTCTTATATTTTCATAACACTTTAAGACTATTATCTATACGTCATTTTTTGATGTTTAAAAAATGGTGAGACATCCATCGAACACATGATAAGATCGTTATGACATAATGTTTGTGATTTTATATTAGAAATGAAATTTTAGATAAAACATTTTTCACTCACTAAATACCTCTGAAACAAACTCATAATTTTGTTATTTTTAGGAAAATGATCGTTAAGTCATTCTTGATGTTTGATAAATCATTTGACAGTCAATCTAAAATAGTGTGTGTCCAATTTGACTCAACGTTCTGTATAAAAAAATCACAGCCCGACCCACTTGTAATTGAAAATTCGAAATACATGATCACACAAATTTTCATCATTTCAATTTTCAAATTGACTAAATTTTCAACTATAACCTCTCACATACAAACAGAAATCCATATAACACCCATCGATGCTACTGCTAATCAAGATCAAATAAAAAACATTCACCGAGGGAATAGTAGTCTTATTTCATCTCCAAAATGAATTTTTTTGAATCACTATGAAAAAATAGTTAGCTAAACATAATGTTTTATTTAACTAAATATAAAAAGAAATGTGTTATATAGAAAACTTATTTTGAAAGGTGATTATTTTAATTAATCAATAAATAGATTATATATTTGAAGAAATCCCACTTCCAAGCCAACAAATATGTTTTCCACTTAAAATTTATAAATTAATATTATATATTAATTATCATCAATGAATTTCACATCACTAATTTGAATGGAGTTGCACCATCCTTGATAAAAAAATCCAATGATGCAGGGGATTTTTAATCATGTTATTTTCTACAAAGAAATTATTTTTTATGTCTTTAAAAGAAATTTCATGTTGTAAACGAATACAAGACTTCCATTGTAATAAAATGTTCACAAACATATTGATAGGATTATATAAATTCATACCTCTCTAGAATATTATGTATCTAATTTTTTTACAAATGGATTATATTATTATAGAATTCCACATCAATAAATTCAATTTCAACAAGAATAGATCCATATTTCAGAAATTCCCCACATTTTGAGGAACATAAAAATATTTGATATAAAAGATTTTTTATATGGATTTTTTTACAAAGAAACCATAATCCAATTACCCTTAATTAAACATCATAGAAACATGGATTGATTCATGGTATTTAATTTCAAAAAATATACCCCAAAAGAACCAATAAATTTATATTCATTATTTAAGATAAAAATATGAGAAATACAACATCCATGAGATGTATAATGGTAATATTTGAATCCCCAACATAATTTTAAACAAAACCAAACGTATAACCCCCATATTTTTCCTTCCTCATTAATTATCTGGCATTCGTTAATATACTATATGTTCTATGTATCCCATCTTTTCCTAGTGATAAATTTTAAAATATCGTTAACATTTTCATATTGTTCTAGGAAGAAGAACCATAATACTTTTAATATTTTAATTTTCATGAACATCCAATAAATGAATTTTTCTACACAACCCCCAGATATTGTGTTCATTCAGACATTAATTCTTCTATAAATGATAAAAAATTAGACTTTATATAAAAGATAATATTTGAGGTCATTATAATGTTGTTTACGAATAATATCGTCAACATAATGAATTAAATTATAATATGAAATTGTAACAATGAATGTGATACAGTTCAAGATCTCCTTCTTTTGAAATTAATACAAAATGTCTTCCTATGTTGTTGGGTGTAAAGAAAACCGTGTTGATACATACATGAAATCTTCTTTCATGTAAATATTCTATGAGAAAAATGGTGGGTATTATGAAAAATATATATAGATATCCCCCTAGTTCAAAAAAACTATATGTTTTATCATGATTATATATAAACATTTGATCCATGTTAAACATTAATGGAATTAGACATTCTACATAATATAACGATTTATTTTTATGTTTTATAATATTAAACTCTATATATGAAGAGTAGTTTATTTGAAAAAAAATAAAAACATATTTGGAGGTTAAATGTGAGTGAATTGTATCTGTCATCATCCATGATTTGAATACATTGACTAATTTTTTATAATGTCATACATGAATCCCATTGATCTTGATGTTTTCAAATAGTATTGTTTCCCTTGATGGCATCAAAAGAATATATAATTTAATGATGATGGAGAAATTTTTAATCATTTATGCTGGAAAAAAATAGAGACCATGTGGTGATGATCATATTTCAAGGCACTCTTCAAAGGGAAAATAATGTAATATTTACCAATCCTACACCAGAATTATCTTTTTATATATAAATTCATAATTTCTGAGATACTTATACATCTATGTGTTATATTTTCATTTAGATCCAATGTTATCAACCCTCTCCATCCTTTAGTGGTGTATTATAAAGGAATCATGATGAGAGATTTCGAGAATATAAACTCTTATATGAATTGTTCATTCTTATGAGTCATTGGATATTCTTAACTATGCGAATGTGTAATGTTCATTAGTATTTAATATTTTTATTAACATCCATCATGACACATGCACTATAATTTATTTCATAAACCATGATGATACAGTATACGAAGAATATGGATACTTTGGGTACATCACAAGTGATGCATTATTAATTAATGTGTTGTGGAACGCTGCAATGTGGAGTTATCATTTCATAATATGTGAATTAAATAAATTATAATTTTAAAATGAAGAATATGCACTTTGGGTTATGGAATTATAAATGTAAATATTTGAAAGATATTCTTTAGTCATGATGACTACGTCTTGTACAATTTATGAATGATGCATCAAACCAGACCAAACTATTACAATTATTCACCATCCTGAAGCTTCCAATGGATCTGAAACATTCATAAAACCCATATGCACCAAACAATATGTTATAATGTATTAGATATTCTCTTAGTCAAGAACATAATGCTGAGAACTCCCCAAACAAAACAAAAATTTTAGAATATTGTATCTTGGTAATGATTATACACATCGATCATATCCGAGTATTGATGTCGTATGAATCATCATTCCAAATACTTATCTTGGAAAATTATCAATGGTAGAACATATCTCAAGAAATCACATCAACGTCATTGTTAACATCAAACCCTCTTACGAATACAATATTAGGAATTATTTTAAAATCATATATAGTCTATTAAATTTAAAATTAGGTTTTGGGATTGAATTTTAAATTGTTTGTTACGGTTGGGTCATTTTTTAGAGTTCCTACGTAACCTATAAAAATGGTATAAATAAAAAGTCTGAAAATATATTTAAGAAAAAAAAGTAGGCAAATTATATATAATATACTAGTTTTGCAATTTTATATTTATTTATAAAGAAAATAAATATCATATTTTATCAACAATATATTACTATGTAATTTTATCGACTGTATATATAAATAAAAATGCATCACATATATAATTAATTTGATATAATATATTCATAAATATATATAATTTTATAATGTTAATATAGTATTCCTTAATTTTATCTATTATTATATTTAATAATTTTTTTATATTAAATATATTATATTAGAAACTAATTATATGTACTGAATTATGTTAATGTGAATTTCATATAATGTATAAATATAAATTATTTCACATTTTAAGATTATATTTAAATTTTTTAAATTTTTTATTTTTATATTACAATATAAAGTGTTATTATAATGAAAGACAAAATAAATTATTTATTTATATTTTTAAAAAATGTTATATTTTATTTTACAAATATAATTTTTTTAAATTAAATATCATTGCAATATAAATAACAGTTATTACTCATTTATGGAACATATGTGATTTAAAATGTATTAATATTTTAATGAAAAATAAATATTATGATTGAAAATTTTTACTATTTTGTAATGTATAATAATTATAATTAAAAATCTAGGCGTCAAGGGAATTTTTTTGAACAACACATTTAAATGCCTTTCTCCTCGGTTATTTATTTATCTATGTAAAAATAATTTGATGTATCTATAATGTAATTGAAAAACCAAAATGACACGAACCCAAAACCCAGGATCGACCCTTATAAATGTTGTATATAATTTTTTATAAAAATATAACACAAAATATGCACATCATTTATTATATATCATGATCGGTTACAGATTTAGTTTCTAGAAATAAAATGTATTAAAAAATAAACCCTTTTAATATACACAGAAAATGGATAGTTATATATGTATATATGTGTGTATATGTCTATATATACAAATACATATACTTGTATATATATACATATATACATAACCGTTAGTAAAACAATTAATTTTATGAAATTAAATGCACCCTACATATTTTTGTGTCAATAGAGGGATTTCACGCTACAAGAAATTGTGGAGAACATAATGAGGTTCTTGGGGAGATATAAGTCAGATGATTTGATGTTCAAAGTGATGTTTAAAAAAATTATTTATATATTTTTATATGTCAAGTTTCAATAGTCAAATATGCTGTCGGAAAACAAATTTGACAAATGCATCAAAAATATTTGATACAAAATTATAAAAATGATTTGAGTTGATTGACGACCCATAGAAAGGGAATGAGGTATTCAGGAATGGAAGTGGTAATTTCACCAGTATATTTTCACGGTGAAAGGTTTAATATGGCATCATAACTTCTAATAGCATTAATTTTTCCATTTTAATTAATTTATGTTATAATCATTGGAAAATTTATTCTTTTTATTTAAATCATTACTCCCTTTTTATAATTTAATCATTTCTATTAATTATTTTATCTCACTCTATTATTTTTTCCAACCCATGAATTTTAATTATATTATTATAGATTCATAATTTTTTGTTGAATCATTTGGTTTTATCGAACCATATTACATTATTTTTTTAATGATGTAGCTTAAACATCAAATTAATGTGCGTTTATTCCTAATATAATAAATATATTTATTTATAATTTATAAATTTTATAAAAAATATAATATATATATATCATATATTAAAAAAATATACTATCTTAATAATAATAATAATTTTATAAAAAAATAATTTACTATTAATTAAAATTATAATAAAAAAATAAATTTTTAAAAAATAATTATGTAAATATAGTTATTTTAAAATATAATATTAAAAACTAAAAAAAAAATATTTTCCTTTAGAATATTATTTTTCATACAGTAAATAATATATATAATTTTTTATAATTATTTCATCTAAATTATAATTTAATTAATGAAAATACATAATTTTATTTATTATTTTTAATGAAAATAATATGAAAATTATTGTCAGTTTGTTAGAATTATACATAAATCTATCTAATAAATAATTTTATAATTAAACAATGATTAAAATTTCTAGATTGATAAATTTAACACCGCGTAAAGCAATTTTGTCCTCTCAATTTGTTTGGGTGCATGGGGGGATCATTATTTCATATGAGGACTATTTGAAATTATTAATTTCGATAAATTTTTCCCAAATTATATATATCATTTTTGTGATAAAATGTACAACAACTTGAACACGCAAATTTTGTTCAACCATTATAAAGTATTTGTATATTTTTTTAATAGATCACAAAAAATTCTATCAACATTAATTACATACCAGGTACATTTACCAGTCTAGGTTCTAGAAAAAAATGTAAAACAATATAATCCATTTTCCAATACACTATAAATAGATAGTTTTAAATGTTTATATTATTATATTTATAAACACCAAAAAAAATATAACCCTTTATAAAACATATAATTTTATGATATGTAATAAACGATTTAATATTTTTAGAGAATTGTCGTATTTGTGGAAACTAGAAATTGAGTAGAAAAAAATGTGGGAAAATAGGAAACATTAAGATATGAAGGTTGGATGATTTGATGTGTAATGTTAGGGTCCATATAAAATAGATTATATATTTTACTTGTCACATTTCTATAATAAAATATATTAACGAAAGAAAATAATCATAGATCAACAATTTAATTGATGCTAAATTATAAAAAATAATAAACATGTTTGAAAACCAGTGGAAAGGGAATGAGGAATTTGAAATTGATAGGGGGGATTTTTTGTTAGATATTTATGATGAGATTTCAAATATAACCTCAAATTTTTTAATTTCTTTATGTTTTATTTTGTTATTAAATTATTTTTTAATCATTACAACATTTTTTATTTTTATCTAAATCATTTCTCTATTTCTATTTGACAATAAAACTATTTATTATTTTATCTTGTGGTTTTATTTGGGCCAATCTAGGAATTTTTTATTATATTATTAGTAATTCATATTTTTTATAATTTTGTTTTATCAAAAAATATCAATAATAGATTTTTTTAAACATGAATCTTTATATACATATAATGGATTGAACATTTTATTAACCCTCATAAAAAATCATTTAATATATATATATAATTATTTAATAATTATATATATATATATAATTTTTTAATATAAATAATTCAAATTACCTTTTTTTATAACATAAAAATATTGTGCGTTTTTTCTAAATATAACAAATGAATATATTTATAATTATTAAATTTCATAAAAAAACATAATACATTTCATATATTTATAAAATTAATTATCTTAATAATAATAATAATAATTTTCTAATTTTTTACACATAATTAATATTATATCAAAAAATAGATTTTACAAAAACAATTTTAAAAATATAGTTATTTTCATTTTTTTAAACAATGAAAAATCATATTTTTCTTTATAATATCAATTTTAAAATGATAAATATGTGGTATAATTTATTATAAGTATTGTAATTAATGAATAAACAAATTAATTAAAACAGTTAATGTCATTTATTATTTTTAAAGAAAATCATCGTTACAAAATTATAATTTTTACTTAATTATAAATAAATGAATTTAATAAAATATTATTATAATGAATCTTTTATTAGAATTTATGTTCTGTTACATAAATGACAAATATGACATGATGAGGTCAATACACATTGAACAATAATATGAAAAATTAATTTTGAAAAATTATTGGGTGAAAAAATAATAGTGAAAGTAATGAATACATTGAAATTAGTCAACGCTGGTATGTGGACATGTTAGGTGTATATATGCATACACCCACATGCATATTATTACTATAATCCTTCCTTTTTATGAGTTTCATTGTCAATGGTGAATCAGAGTTTTGGTTGGTGAATGAAAGATGCATTGTTCGAGTGTTATGAAGAAGATAGGCTCCCTAAAGAAGGTGCTATATGAGGTTTTTGACCCAACCCTCCCCCTTCTATTATATATCATGTTTCCCCATCATACCAAAAATATAGAAATGGGCATCACATGTTTCCCTTTGTCAATGAGGGTTTCCCAGACTCCCTCAATCAACCTATCATGGCGCCCCATCGAAAATTCCTACCATGCCATATGTGGGGAAGATAGATATGATCGTCGCCACCATTTCTCGGAAAACCGTCCATGGGAACCCATCGAAAAAGCCTATTAGGCTAGACTAGGGGAATATTGAAAGGACTGTCTCCACTCATTATGAAACCACTAGATTTGACACACCATAGACTTTTGGGATTTTATTATTTTAAATTTTAATATTGAGTAGAGATAAAATTATTAATGGAGAGATGTATTTCAACATTAATGGTGGATTTTATCCCTATATAAATGGATATTTTTTATAAATATTAAGTGATATAATAATAGTTGTTAGCTACATTAATTGGAGATATGTATTGGGTGTCTATATAAGAAGATGTAGTACCATGATTTGGAAGGGAGAGTCGGAAAGATATAGCTGGTATGAGAGAGAACAAGGAAGGTGGGTTGGCAATGATGTGGTCGTCAAGAGAAAATCCAGAAGGGTTTGCCTCATTTGTGGTAAATCAAGTTAAGAGATGATGAAAAAAGAATAATTAGTGGTGATGAAGACGATGATGGTGGTGTGTCATCGACTTTGAATGAAATCTAGTGCATATAGATGATGTCGGTGCTATGTATTGAATGTCCTCATGGTTGCATAGATCCATTGGTGTTTCCCAGTTGTGATGATAAAAAAAATGGTATGATAATTGGTATTGATGTGTCAAGAGAGAGATATCCTTCAGTTGAGTTGTTAAATTCCTTTGGGTTTGGTGTAAAAATGGATAAGGGTGTAGTGTGAAAAATTGTAGTTGGGTGAATCTTATCATATGTATTTCTACAACGGCATCAGTTGTGGCTCCGGGATCCATGCAGCAATAGTGGTTTTAGAGGGATTGATTGATTTGTGCGATTGTAGAAAATGGTAGAATACATCTGGTGGGTCATTTTATTAAGAAATCAGATGTTACAAGGAGACATCAGTCGTACAAGAGGTGTGTCTGAGATATCGAATGTCCGATTGACTAGCTAGATTCATGAGGAATGATCTATTGTTGGTGGAAGTCATTATTTGGTGGATTAATGTTGATGTTCTTTTGGTTACGTAGTATGTCAGGAGTCAGGAAGAATGTCATTGAAAAATGATGGCGGTATCAGCGGTGTTTCTAGGATATCGAAAATATTCTATGTCGTATG
Source organism: Viscum album (assembly GCA_963277665.1). Classification (NCBI taxonomy): domain Eukaryota; kingdom Viridiplantae; phylum Streptophyta; class Magnoliopsida; order Santalales; family Viscaceae; genus Viscum; species Viscum album. Next base: position 697,803,992 of record OY728152.1, read on the forward strand.
TGTCATGGGGCATGTTCTGTTAATTGGGTGACATTCGGAGCTTGGTGGAGCCAACCATCACACTGACTCGGATGGTGGATATGAACATGGAATATATGAATTTTAAATTAGAGAGAGGATTTTTCTGATTTTTTGTTAATAATATAAATATTGACCTAAGTGAATATTATTAATAGAGTTATATAATGCAAACATTAATGGAGGATTTTGTCCCAAAATTAATTAAGAATTATTTCCAATATTTATTGATGGAATAATGAATTTATTCCACAATAATTGTAGATATGGATAGGATGTCTATATAAGAAGATGTTGTAGCATGTTTTGGAGGGGAGAGTCGGAAAGAAGTAGCTGATGTAAGAGAGAACAGAGAAGGTGGGCTGGAAAACATATTACCACCAAGAGAGAACCGGAATGTTGTTTCAATATTTGAAATAAATCATGCGAAGAGAGGATGAAGGCCTTTGATGAAGAGGTGATGATGATGACAATGATGGCTTGTCAGTGATGGTGAATGAAAACATGTGCTTGTAGATGATGATTAAGCCATGTATTAAAAGTCATCTTTGTTTCGGAGATAGAGCGACGTGTCCCGGGTTTGATTATCAGAAGTACAACAAAAATGATACATTCATGGGTATTGGTGTGTCAAGAGAGATTAATACATTGTATAAGGTCCCGGCCGTAAACCTTACTTAATATTGAATTAAATGAATAATTCACATTGTGGATCTTTTCAGGTTTAGAGTTTTAGAGAATTAGGACATAACTATTACATCTCAAAAGATTACAAAGTAGAAACTTTTACTACGTTTCCATATAATAAAAACTCTTAAAAATAAACATGTCCAGTTCCATGTTTTAGGTTGCATGACTTTCCCTTGATCCCATCCTTGACCTTATTCCACATTAAGTCCTGTGAAAAACATTTCAAAAACTTGTGATGAGCATAAAAAGCTCAGTAAGGGATACAAAAAGAATGAAAATTGTTAGTTTTTCAAAACAACAAGTAAACCATGTATACTTTATCAAAGTAATAATTTTCACTTTTTCGAAGTAGTAAAAACTCTTCACTGAATAAAAGATCATTACTTACCCTTTTGTAACCAAAATATTACCATAAAACCCATATAAAGATCACATAACATATAAGGTAACTTGGGACATAAACATACTTAAGTGGAATAACCATATGGTCGATTCCACACATATCACTTAATGGAATAGCCATTCGGCCAACTTCCATACATACTTAATGGAATAGCCATAGGGTCGACTTCCATACCCAATGCATTGGAGGTTATAATGTAACCACCCATCCTGGAATTCACGGCACCACAAGTCATATGGTTTATCACGTAACCACCCATAAAACGTCCAAGTACCATTATAAAATTATAACACATAAAACCAATATAATGGAATGATAACATTTCCATATTTCAATCACAATATATCATTTAAATATATTGACAAAAAATAATCATTTATCAAAACCATTTTCAATACCTAAATACCTAAAACAGTAAATGGTATTTATTTTATTTTAAAAACATTACGGCTTGTTGAGGATGCCAAAGATCAAATAATACTCACGGCGGTGGAAAAGGTCGTTGTCACCTCGTACGTTAAAAGAATCATTCCTTTTTGTTGTTCTGTAAAACACTTCGTAGAAAAATATTCCTTTTGTATAAAAGTAATAGTCAAAGGGGATTATACACCGTATAAAAGAAAGTTGTTTATAAAATGAAATATGCCTCAATGAAAGGAGATTGAGACAAATTCCCGTACAAAGATGGTATCCTTGTTTTAAGGATAAATCAATTACATAATTATGTGTGACAAATGAATACACCAAATATAAGTGGATATTATTTGTAAAACAATCAGAGGATATTCATACATATTCATAGAACAAAAAATTCAAGGGGTATAAGATTATTCCAAAGAATCAAATTTGGGTTATGAAGTTCCCTTGCAAAAATTTGACAGCCTAATGGTGTAACTAAAAAATTCAGAAAATGAGTTGATGAGAGATAAAAAAAGGTATCTCATTACATTGAAATAAAATTTAAATCAATAAGGATATAGAATAACATATAGCAACATAATAGTATGTGAATTAAAAGATATATCAAAGAAGTATTTTAAAAAGAGGTGGGTGAAATGTTCCCTTACCCACATGGGTATCTTTCGAATCATACACCCCGTGAAAGAAGGACAATACAACATTGATGTAAATACTCATAAATGAACGTATATTACACAATGTGTAAAATAATAGGTAGTACATACACCACTCAAATGAAAATTGTGGCAAATGAAGCATAAATCTCACTGGAATAAAAGTGAGATGAAAAATCCCTTACGAAAATTCGATAGCCAAACGACGCCACATAAAAATTAAAAAAATGGATTGATGAGAACAAGTAGGGTATCTCATAAATTTAACATAAAGTTTATTGAAATAGGAATATAAAATAACATCCCCCAACATAACAAATAGCTGTTTAAAAGAAGTGACATAAAGGAGAGTACTTAAAAAGAAAGAGAGAGGTTAGATCTCTTATGAAAATATGGCAGCCTAACGGCACCACCCAAAACATCAAAAATGGTTGATGAGAGAGAATAGGGTCTCACATCATATGAACATAAAAATTACAGTAATTGTAATATTAAATAACATCTCAATAACAAGAAAGATGATCTTTAAAAGGAATGACATAAAAGAGCGTACTTAAAAAGAAAGAGAGGAGTACGATCCCTGACCTCGGGTCGACTTGACTCGATCATTCTTTAATCTCCTGAACAATAAACATGAGTTAGTTTATACTTTCTTAAGAACCTTTATCAAGTTCATTTTTACTTTTATATCAATTATTGACATGTTATAAACATTATGTAATCATTTAAGTTAATAATGTTTGTTTTGTCGATATTTGGTTCTTAAGTCAAAAGTGGACTTCTTACAATTACATGTTGTTCATGTGGTCAAAGGTTTTTTATATTCTGAATGAAATTACTGATATAGATATCATATATATCATATATATCCAGCATATCCAAGTAATTATAATATTACATAATCATTTAGAGGTAAGAAATGAAATGCACCGTTCATGGAGACGGTAAGCCGTACGTACGCATGAACGCTACTTTCATTTTTTGTCATATTAATGGAATTAAAAATAAATGAGAGGTATGTATATATTAATTCCAGGATTATATTCATCATTTAGACGTATCATTCATCATATATATCCATTATATAATGTACTTATAATAGTACATTACATTTGGGGATAAGAAATGAAATGCACCGTTCATGGAGACGGTAAGTCGTACGTACGCATGAACGCTACATTTATTTCTATCTGATACTTTAATGAAAGAAATAATAATGATATATAGGTATATTATAATTCCAGTATAACATCATATATTATAACTTTAAATCCATCCTTTATACGTCCCACATATGGCATTAATGAATCAAATCACTTTGAGGGGGCGGTAGTCCGCACTTCCTAAAATGAAACTATCATGTTTACCCACAATGGAAACCATAAAGGTATACCACAAATGAAAAATAAAGAAGAATAAGGAAAACATAAATATAATATATATCATATATAAATATAGTGACATCCTAATGGCCACCTATGAAGGTGTCATATGAGTGTTGAACAATCATCGTTTCGTGAGGCAGAAATTCGCAATCCACAGAAACTATATATTCATTAACCATTAGATGAAGGTGTGTTTAAGTGTAGAAAGAATACTTATTTTAACAACATCCTAGTATATTGAGGATACTTTATTTGTTACAAAATAAATTAATAAAAATAGTTTAGGGGGTTGGAGAAGCAAAATAAAACAAAAGAGCACAAGTGAAGATGTTACCTTAAAATTGGGTAACTCCCTTTTGTTTGAACCAGAAGGGTTTCTTGAAGAGCTTTGTACCTATGTTAAGGCTTATAGGATTTGGAGAGGGATTTGGAGAGACACAAAGATCAGATATTGGCCGAACCAAAGGTTTGAGAGGAGAGGGTAAGGTGGTAGAGGTGGGGGCCTTTTATAAGAGGAGAGGAGGGGCATTCTTGGAAAAGTATATAATGTTACTTTATTGTCAAATGGTTTTCGTATTTTAATGGTCCCAAATTGATGAGTTTCGAAGATAAGGTGATAAGGGATCGAAATCCACCCATCCAATAGGTTTTTTACATGTTTAGGTCCTAGATTTTGTATTATCATTCCATTTTATTTAAATCGTTAAATAATGAGGTCATCGCTGCATTATCATGATGTCATAATGAATTTAATTTATATAATGTCTAAAAATTATAAAAAAATTACTATGATGTAGGAAATATTTTTATCATTCCAATGACTACTTATAGTCAGAATTATGACTTGTATAACCACATGTAAAAATTGTTTTAGTAAAACAAATCTTGTTTGTGACATTTTTATTTTAACTTTAAATAAAAGGCATAAATGTCATTATCAAACCCAAGTGGCTCCATGGGGTACCTAAAATCGACCCATGGGTTGTCTTGGTCGGCCATAACTCATCAAATAGGGTTAGGAAAAGTGTCAATATATTTTCATTTTATTATAATATCATTTTTACCTTAAATCACACTAATTACCTTTAATCGCGATTAATAAAAATTAAAAGCTACTTTTCATCAAAAATTATTTTCATCCCATTGAACCAAACTTTACTTAACAATTAAAATAATTTAAATTGGATTTTTGAAATTCAAATCAACGAAGTGGTAATGTCCCATTTAAACGAAAAATCAAATTTTGTAACCACCACTTTGTGGTTTCACTATTCATCAAAAATTGATAGTTTTCAGAAAAATACCAAAAATTAAACCTAAACTATATTTGATATTCAGAATTCAAAAATAATGTCTATTTTACCAAATTAATAACATAAAACTTGCATTAATTAATTTTATAATTAAATCCCGATGTTAAAACAAATAGCGTGTTTTTATGAAACAATATCTTTCAAAATATTGACACTCGTTTATGTCCAATCTTAAAGTGATATAAATTACAATGACCACCATTGGATTTAATTGTAAAAATATATCCTATTTAAACTTTAAAACCAATTAATAAAATAATCTAATCATATAAATAAATTAGATTAAAAACAGGTTTTGAATTAAAATACAACATTTTCACTATTCATTAAAAATTGAACTTTTTCGGAAAAATACCAAAAATTTACACAAAGTAAATTTTGATGTCCCTATTATAAAGAAGATTTTTATTTTGTCAAATATCACAAATAAAATTTTCAAAAAGTGGAGTTAAAAGAGGTTCTCCATCAAAAGGCGGTTAATCGACCTTTTAAATAATATTAGACTGTCTACGCTTAAAATTTGATTCATTCGCATTTTTAATGCTCTAAAATTTATTGTAAAGAGTAAAAATATTTGACAAACATATATAATAATTTTTTAGTTTTTTCTGTTCATTCCCACCATTACAATGGCTAGGCATTAACTACCATTTTAAATAATATTATTTTATTATTAGAGTGCAACGTAAGATTCCCAAGAAACTCATTGTTGCGTATTGGGTAGGCCATCGAGCATAGCATCCCCTTTAAAGTAATATTAATATTTTATTCAAAAATATGGATAAATATAAAAATTTCATATTGTTTATTTACCTGGGGTGTTACATCTTTCCCCCCTTTTGGGAATTGCATCCTCGCAATTTTAAAATTGTGCTTGGAAATATCATTGAAAGTCCCACATCAGAACAAGAGTCGGTAAAACAATAACATTAAAATAAAGAAAGATAAGTACAAAGGTCACCCAAGATAACCCATACAAGGATTCCTAGTACGAAAATATGGACATGGAAGAAAAAAAAGGGTCATGTTCTGATGGAGAGTGAGAGTAAACATGTCTAGGAGAAAGTTAACCATAAGAAAATCACAAACTTGTGATGGGTTAAACGGTATTCGATTCCCCAGTAGAAAAAGTTAACAGACTAAATTTTTGTTTTAATTTACTTTTCATGGGGGAATTTATTTTTGAGCTTAACTATATCATAATGAAACATACATACTTTTCATGTACACTTTCAACTTTTACTAGTTTCCTTAATCAAACTCATTTTTTCTCCAAAAGATGGTTATATAGGATGAATTGTTCGCATTAAGAGTAATATAATCAATTTCTAGAGAATCACCTAATACCTGAAAGAGAACTATACACTTCCCATGTCTTGAGACTCTAATCAAAACCAAAACCAAAAAGGTTAGTACAAGATCAGATAATCCAGGAAAGGATAACCCTTTATAAAAAGAAAATATATTCTTAATCTCCAAAATTTGTCCTACCATACCCAAAGTTCAACAAGGACCATTCGATAAACAACTTGTCCATAAAATTCTTCAAATTAAACCAAAAAATTATTGAAACCCAAATATTTGAAGGATTTAGTCACATAGTCTTCCAAGTTAAATCGTAACATTTATCTCCAAACAACATCAGTTGCTCCTAAAGTCTCGTATTGAAAAGTAATTAACCTAATCACATATCCTACATGATAGGTTAATAAATTTTCATAGATATCCCAAAATCAACATACTCTTTATTCATAAAATCATTTAACTAAAAATAATTAGTGAAAATAACCAGGGACTTCACGTAGTCCAGTGGTCAGCGATAAATACCCATTGCACTCTGGTTGTGGGTTCGATTCCCACAGCCTTGTCCGACACGATGGGCTGTCACATGGTCTACAAGTTGTCCTTTTTATAAAACTACATAACTCTTAAAACATTCCCCAATAACGAGATAAAATATTAAAAAATAAACATAATGTAATTTAACCTCAATTTTATCTCATGACTTTCACTTTCCATCATTACATATAGTAACCCATAATTACCTCGAAAGTAAGGTTCATATAAACCCAAATGGTTCTTTAAAACTATGTCCACAAAAGAAAATATTACTATTCTTTGAATAAAATTTTCATATATCAAACATCAGTGTTACACATACTATAAATAGTCTTCTAATGTACCCCATCATCAAAAGACACTTAATACTCTCAAGAATTTCACCATAAATCATGAAGGCCTTATATGTTGACTTCTTACTCATTCAACATTCTTCATGATCCATTAACCATTCCTTTCCAACTTATTCTGAAATACTTATTTCCTAAAAACAAAATCATGAATCATATCCTAAGATTCCAAAATAGTAAAAAAAAGTTAAGAAATAATCTATACCTTTAATTGGTCATTATCAGTTTCTTCATCCTCAACCAGAATGGAATTAGGTATTGGTAAACATGTACTCGTATGGTCTTGGTGATCCCATTCATGAAACTTCGTCATAGGACATGTGTTTGCATAATTACTATGCACACCACATTTAAAACATTCAATTGATCCCTCAGAAAGAACTTCTTTCCCTTTCCTCGAGTCAACTGGATGCTTCCTTTTTTCCATGGCATGTTATTTCTTTATGACCTTTATTTCCACATCTATAGCATATTTTTGTCCCTTTGAAACATTTTCCTAGGGGTTTCTTTCCACATCTATGAAACATAGGTTTTTGAACACACTTACCTTTATGATTATTACATGTAGTTCCGTAGGGATTTGTTTCTCGCATATATGATGCCTTATAGAAATCACCAAGGTTTATGTGGTCAATCATGACTCTAGATAGCTGGTTGAGGATAAACACAAGAGTTCTCATTGGAGCTCCAATATAATTCAGTTCCTCACTCAGAAAACTGTCACGGTTTCCTTCACATCCACCGTTACTTTGGTGTCTGCTAGATCCACCCATTTACTAAAACCAAAAAGGTCAGTGTGTGTATATCAACAAAACCATCATGTACTAAAGAGGAAGATAAACACTAAGATATACTTACTCGTTCACATTATTTAAAACTAGGACTGTTTATGAAATCCTAACCATTATGGTCATGTCACTTATGCTTAATGAATACCCTAACCTCTAAAGTTATCTAAACGGACCTTTGATACCAACTATAAGGCCACGGCCTTAAACCTTACTTAATATTGAATTAATTGAATAATTCACATTGAGGATATTTTTAGGTTTATAGTTTTAGAGAATTAGGACATAACTATTACATCTCAAAAGATTACAAAGTAGAAACATTTACAAAGATTCCATAAAATAAAAACTCTTAAAAAGAAACATGTCCAGTTCCATGTTTTAGGTTGCATGACTTTCCCTTGATCTCATCCTTGACCCTATTCCACATTATGTCCTGTGAAAAATATTTCAAAAACTTGGGATGAGCATAAAAAGCTCAGTAAGGGATACACAAAGAATAAAAAATGTTAGTTTTTCAAAACAACAACTAAACCATGTATACTTTATCAACGTAATACTTTTCACCTTTTTGAAGTAGTAAAAACTCTTCACTGTATAAAAGTTTATTACTTACCCTTCTGTAACCAAAATATTACCATAAAACCCATATAAAGATCACATAACATATAAGATAACTTGGGACATAAACATACTTAAGTGGAATAACCATAAGGTCGACTTCCACACATATCACTTAATAGAATAGCCATTCGGCCAACTTCCATACATACATAATGGAATAGCCATACGGCTGAATTCCATACCGAATGCATTGGAGGTTATAACCTAACCACCCGTCCTGGTATTCACGGCACAACCCATCATATGATTTATCACGTAACCACCCATAAAATTTCCAACTACCATTATAAAATTATAACACATAAAACCAATATAAAGGAATGATAACATTTCCTCATTTCAATCACAATATATCATTTAAATATATTGAAAAAATAGAATCCTTTATCAAAAACATTTTCAATACCGAAATACATAAAAGAGTATATGGTATTTATTTTATTTTAAAAACATTACGGCTTGTTGAGGAAGCCAAAGATCAAATAATACATGCGGCGGCGGAAAAGGTCGTTGTCACCGCGTACGTTAAAAGAAACATTCGTTTTTTTGTTTTGTAAAACGCTTTGTAGAAGAAGATTCCTTTTGTATAAAAGTAAAAGTCAAAGGGGTTTATACACTGTATAAAAGAAATTTGTGTACAAAACGAAATATCCCTCAATGAAAGGAGATTGAGACAAAGTCCTTTACAAAGAAGGTATCCTTGGTTTAAGGATAAATAAATTACATAATTATATGTGACAAATGAATACACCAAATATAAGTGGATTTTAAGTGTAAAACAATCAAAGGTTATTCACACATATTCATATAACGACATATTCAAGGAGTATAAGTTTATCCCAAAGAATCAAATTTGGGTTAAGAAGTTCCCTTGCAAAAATTTGACAACCAAATGGCATCACTACAAAATTCAGAAAATGAGTTGATGAGAGATAAAAAGGGTATCTCATCACATGGAAATAAAATTTAAATCAATAAAGATATAAGAGAACATATCCCACCATAATAGTATGTTAATTAATAGACATAAGAAAATAAGTCTTTTAAAAAGAGGAGGGTGAAAGGTTCCCTTACCGACATGGGTATCTTTGGAAACATACACCCCGTGAAAGGAGGACAATAAAACATTGATGTAAATACTCATAAATGAAATTATATTACACAATGAGTAAAATAATGGGCAGTAAATACACCACTCAAAGGAAACTGGGTAAATTGTAGCATAAATCTCACCGGAATAAAAGTGAGATGAAAAATCTCTTATGAAAACTCGACAGCCTAACGGTGCCACAAAAAACATACAAAAATGGATTGATGAGATAAAATAGGGTATCTCATAAAATTAACATAATGTTTATATAAATAAGAATATAAAATAACATCCCCAAACATAACAAAGAGGAGCTTAAAATAAGTGACATAAAGGAGAGTACTTAAAAAGAATGATAGAGGTTAGATCTCTTGCGAAAATTCGGCAGCCTAACGGCACCACTCAAAACTTCCAAAATGGATTGATGAGAGAGAATAGGTTCTGTCATCATATGAACATAAAACATACATTAAGTGTAATATAAAATAACATCCCAATAACAAGAAATATGATCTTTAAAATTAATGACATAAAAGAGCATACTTAAAAAGAAAGAGAGGAGTAGGATCCCTTACCTCGGGTCCGACTTGACTCGATCGTTCTTTAATCTCCTAAATAGTAAACATCAATTAATTTCTACTTGCTTAAGAACCTCTTTGAAGTTCATTATTACATCTATATAAATTATGTACATGTTATGAACATTATGTAATCATTTAAGTTAATAATGATTGTTTTGTCGATATTTGGTTCTTAAGTCAAAAGTGGACTTCTTACAATTACATGTTGTTCGTGTGGTCAAAGGTTCATTATATCCAGAATGACATTCCTGATTTAGATATCATATATATCATATATATCCAGCATATACATGTATTTATAATATTTCATAATAATTTATAGGTAAGAAATGAAATGCACCGTTCATGGAGACGGTAAGCCGTACGTACGCATGAATGCTACTTTCATTTTTTTGTCATATTAATGGAATTAAAACTAAATGAGAGGTATGTATATTTTAATTCCAGGATTATATTCATCATTTAGATGTATCATTCATCATATATATCCATTATATACATGTACTTATAATAGTACATTACATTTGGGGATAAGAAATGAAATGCACTGTTCATGGAGACGGTAAGCCGTACGTACGCATGAACGCTACATTCATTTCTATCTCATACATTAATGGAAATAAATAATAATGATATAGAGTTATATTATAATTCAGGTATAAAATCATATATAATAACTTTAAATCCATCTTTTATACATCCCACATATGGCATTAACGAATCGAATCACTTTGAGGGGGTGGTAGTCCGCACTTCCTAAAATGAAATTATCGTGTTTACCCACAACGAAAACCATAAAGGTATACCACAAATGAAAAATACAGAAGCATAAGTAAAACATAAATATAATATATATCATATATAAATAGATTGACATCCTAGTTTCAACCTTTGAAGGTGTTATATGAGTGTTGAACAATCATCGTTTCGTGAGGCAGAACTTTTCCATCCACAGAAACTATATGTTCTTTAACCATTAGATTATGGTGTGTGTAAGTTTAGCTAGAATACATATTATAACAACATTCTAGTATATTTATGATACTGTAGTTGTTATTAAAGTAATGAATAAAAATAGTTTAGTGGGTTGGAGAAGCAAAATAAAAAAAAAGAGCACAAGTGAAGACGTTACCTCAAAATTGGGTAACTCCCTTTGGTTTGAACCAAAAGGGTTTCTTGAAGAGATTCCTGCCTAAGTTAAGGCTTCTAGGCTGAGAAGAGGGATTTGGAGAGACAAAATTATCAAGGCGTGGCCGAACCAATGGTTTTAGAGGTGTGGGTAAGGTTGTAGAGGTGGGGCCTTTTATAAGAGGAGAGGGGGGGAATTCTCGGAAAAGTATAAAATATTAAGTTATTTTCAAATGGTTTTCGGATTTTAATGGTCCCACACTGATGTGTTTCTAAGATAAGATGATAAGGGTTCGAAATCCACCCTTACAATAGGTTTTTTACTTGTGTAGGTTCAATATTTTTCATTATCTTTCCATTTTATTTAAATTGTTAAATAATGAGGTCATCGCTGCTTTATCATGATGTCATAAAGAATTTAATTAATTTAATGTCTAAAAATTATAAAAAAATACAATGATGTAGGAAATCGTTTTTTATTTCCAATTATTATTTATAGTCAAAATTATGACATGTATAACCACATGTAAATATTGTTTTAGTAAAACATATCATGTTTGTGATATTTTTATTTTAACTTTAAATAAAAGGCATAAATGTCATTATCAAACCCATGTGGATCCATGGGGTACCAAAAATAGACCCATGGCTTTTATGGGTCGGGCATAACTCATCCAATAGGGTTAGGACAAGTGTCAATATATTTTCATTTTATTATAATATCATTTTTACCTTAAATCACACTAATTACCTTTAATCACGATTAATAAAACATAAAAGTTACTTTTCATCAAAAATTATTTTCACCCCATTGAACCAAATTTTTCTTGACCATTAAAATAATTTAAATTGGATTTTTTAAATTCAAATCACATAACTGGTAAAGTACTATTTAAATGAAAAATCAATTTTTGTAACCACCTCTTTGTGGTTTCACTATTCATCAAAAATTGATGTTTTTCAGAAAAATACAAAAAATTCACCCTAAGCTATATTTGATATTCTGAATACAAAAATGATGTCTATTTTACCAAATTCATTAAATAGAAGTTGCATTAATTAATTTTATAATTAAATTCCGTTGTTAAAACAAATAGCATGTTTTTATGACACAATATCTTTCAAAATATTGACACTCGTTTATGTCCAATCATAAAGTGATATTAATTACAATGACCACAATTGGAATAAATGGTAAAAATATATCCTATTTAAAATATAAAACCAATTTAAATGTCAATATAATCTTATAAATAAATTAGATTAAAAGAGGTTTTGAATTAATATACAATATTTTCCACTATTCATTAAAAATTGAACTTCTTCAGGAAAATACAAAAAATTTACACAAATTAAATTTTGATGTCCCGATTATAATTAAGAATTTTATTTTGTCAAATATAACACATAAAATTGTCAAAAAGTGGGTTAAAAGGAGGTTCTCCATCAAAAGGCGGTTAATTAGCCTTTTAATGAATATTCGACTGTCTACGCTTAAAATATGATTCATTCGCAGTTTTAATCCTCTAACATTTATTGTAAAGAGTAAAACTATTTGACAAAAATATATAATAATTTTGTAGTTAGTTCTATTCATTCCCGCCATTACAACGGCTAGGCATTAACTACCATTTAAAATAATATTATATTATTATTAGAGTGCAACGTAAGATTCCCATTAAACTCGTTGTTGCGTATTGGGTATGCCATAGAGCATAGAATCCCATTTAAAGTAATATTAATATTTTATTCAAAAATATGGATAAATATACAAATTTCATATTCTTTATTTACCTGGGGTGTTACAAATTGAGCACTTTGTAAAATGACATTGTGTGTGGTGTGAAAATTCCTTTAGATGTGGTGTGATAAATGGCCTTCTGGTGAATCTTCTCCAATGTGATTCTGCAACGTATTCCACTATGGTGATTGGCTCTATGCCAGAACATCGACAATTCCATTCACCATCACCGCCGTTTTTACCCACCAAGTGTCCCTTCAACTGCCCCTGCATAGAATGTTGTCAACACAACCTATCACAGAACCTCATGCACAACACCTACCAAGTCAGATAAGGGAAGACGTATATGACTATCATCTCCCTTTCTCAGATATACTTCCATGACTCCCCATCGAAAATGCCTACCACCATCACCAGCCATTCATAGAAAATCTCCCACCGACCCCATAAAAAATCCTTCCATTATCACCACACTTTCTCAGATGATCTTCCTTGATTCTGCAACGACCACACAGTTATCTTTTACCACTATTTCTCAGATGATATTCCATGACACCACATCGACAAAGCATTCAGGGAGAGATGGGGGATGTTCGATATGATGGTTTCCACCTCCATATGTGTAATTTTTCACATGAGAATAAACCCATAAGGATGGAGGTGTTTGGAAATGAGGCTCTCATACTCTTCCCATCATTATCCACTACTGTGGATGAAGCACACTGACATTAGGATTTTAAATGGATGAGCCTAGAAGTGAAATGACAACTGAAGTATCAGACAAAAAGGGGCATGATGCGATGACTCCATCCCTTCAAGCACACAACACCGAACTATAGATTTTAGTTGTTGAGTTATCTAACCAGCACAACTTGTTTCAAAAATTTATTTATTTTTTCCAACATCATTTTAAAAAAACATTATATATTTTTATATGGTATATTTGACAATAATCTAATAATTCACTGTTTTATGAATTCAATACTATTTGACAATTCTCATTTAATTTTATCAATATGTTAAAATTAAAATTTCACCCAATAGAAATTCCCCATTTTTCAAATTTATGTTACACTTTTTCATATGGTGAAATATTCAACCCTACATATAAAAAACACTAAGAAATGTGTTTCCTTTGTCAGTAGTTTTTTCTAACACTCATTAAATTCGTACAATTATGGGATCTTTTTTGGGTTTCTAAATCATATAATCAAAAAATTAATAAATAAATATATACCTTCTTATATATCTTAAAATTTTATGTATATTTAAAAAATGTGTGTGTATATATATTATACAAATGGTTTGTATAACATTTAATATTATATGTATACTCATTTTCGTATGTGTTCATATGTATGTATTTTGTTTGTTTGCATCTAGTGTGTTGTGTTGTGTTGTATGTTTTTGTGTTTATGTATATTAATTATTTACAATTATTTGTGCATATGCATCTATGCAATTGTATGTCTATGTTATATATATATGTACATGTACTTTTATGTGTATTTATATATGAATATATATATATGTGTGTGTGTGTGTGTGTCTCTATGTGTATCTGTAAGTGTATGTGTATGTGTATGTATTTATAAAATTGTATTGTATGTATATGTATGATCACATATGTATGTATGTGTGTATGTGCTGGTGTATGTGTTTTTGAATGTTCATGCGAATGTTTTTGAATGTGTATTTATATATGTTTGAGTATGTGTAAGTATATATGTGTATGTTTCGTATGTGTGAATGTATGTCAGTTTGCTGCATTAATATTGTTAATTTGTTTTTAATATCTCTTCATTTATAGAAATTTCAATAATTTATTTATTTATTTTATATAATCAATTAATATTATTGTTTTGTATTAGATTTTGTTATTTATTTAAACATGCTTATATAAATATATATTAAATTAAATAATAACATTTTAACAATTACAAATAATTGTAATGCTTAATAACATATTATATTTTATATATCCGATCAATATATTTAATACTTCAATAATTATAAATGATATTAGTTTTTATATATTAAATTCTATTAAATTTTATTCATCGAAAATTCATGTAATTAATGTTATGAATTGTCTTTTCATGATTTCTCGTAATTTATTTCATTTAATTTATTCATTTCTAATATTATATCAATAATTTTATTTTCATTTTAAATTTTTAATAATTTTCAATATTTGGGGAATTTAATTACTTTTTTAAATTTATACTTATTTATTTAATAATCATGAATATTTTCAATATGTTGATAATTTATATGATTAATATTTATTGATTTTTTATTAAGATTTATTATAATTAATATGTTTGAAATCCTTATAAATGATTCTTATAATACCATCTCCAACCCACAAAATTTCCACTAAAATTTAACCCTAACATACACTATCCCAAATATCAGTTAGGTGTTTATTTAAACAAATGAAAATGATGGGGATTTACATCATGAGGACTGGTAATAACAGATGGGGTCATTTAAGGTCATGATTTTATTTCTAGATAGTGTGTACCACTAAGTGAAGACAAGAGTTGGATGGAGACATCGGGGTATGGATCACTAAGGTACATGAGCCCTAGGTTTTAGGGGCAGCGACGAACACATGGGATTTCCCGATGGTATATGTTGGAGGGGTGAAAAATATTAATCATTGATGTTTTGGACAGAGCTTGACGGTGTACCCAAGAGACAAACGAGAGGTTATCAATCCTTGATGGTAGCTTCACCCAGTTATAGTGATGGCATTGCAGGATTCGGGGGACAATTTGGTATGCAATGCCAACATGTCTATGATGCTTGTAGAGATGATGTGATGGTAGGCTTTGTTGACCAGTGATTGATATTGGCAGATTCCATATTGATGGAGACGGTACGGGTATGACTACCATATGTCACAAATCGCTCTGATGGTTGATGATATAATGGAAGAGTAAGGCATGGTCTGGGCCTATCCATCAATGCTTGGTAGGGGAGGCCCAATTAGTTGTGATAAATCCTATATCATTACACAATAATGTTGGTGTCAAAGGGCCATGATGGACATGGCAAATGTTTTGAGGGTATTAGGTCCAATATCAATAAAAAAGGAGGTCCATGGGACTATTGAATATAGGTCGGTTATCCTATAAGGTGGCTATGACCTGCCCAAAAGCTGATGGGTGCGGTGTGTGTCTGTTTTGGTGTATCAGTATCCTCTAGTATCAAATATATATATATATATATGTTATCTAATTATTAAATTTTATTCAATTTTAATTTTATTTTCTCCATTTTTTATGAAATGAAGGGCCACTTTCTATATAGTTAGTGGAAGATCCAATACATAGCATGTATGGACCTAGAAAAGTGTCCTAAAACTTTCCCAAAGGATCAGTGTAACGTCATGGCTGTATCATTCTATATGTGTCACTAGGCCTATCTCCTACCTGCATTTCCACCTACCCACATCATGCCCATGTCACCAACATCCTGAGTCACCACATGTGATGTAAATCCCCCTAGGGGCAAGGTAGGATTCATGCTATGGGTTTTAGGTGTAGTTTGTAATTTTTATTTATTCATATATATTTACTAATTATTAAATATTTTATTTTTATATGATTAGTATTTATTCAATTTCATTTATTTTTGTGTAATTCAATTAATTTTTTTCATTTTATATAATTATTTTATTTAAATTCATTTTTTAATATTTTTTACATTTTTGAATGTGGTTACAATTAATTCAATTAATCATTCATATTTTTCATATTTATTTTCTATGTTTTAATATTCGTAATATTTTTTTAACTTATATTATTAATTAAAATTTTATTATATTTATTATGTTGAAATGTTTAAAAAAATTGAAATCAATGTCATTAATTTATTTAAATGCATTTTATAATATTTTCATCAATTTTATGGATGTCTCCCAAATTCATGTAATTATTCTTAGACATTATTTTATGTTTTTTCAATGTTTTTGATATTTTATTTATGTAATAATATTAATTAAAATATATTTTAAAATATATTTTTTTTAATAATTTATATAATGTATATAAGTTATCCATTTTTACATATTTTTGGTGTCTATTAATTTTTTTATTCAATTTCACTCATTTTTCAAAATCTTGTATTTAAGATTTTATATTCATTGATAATGTTAATTATTTTTAATTTTTTATGAATCAATTTATTATATATATATATATTCATTTAACATGTTTTATTTTCATTAATGTGTTTTATCATCTCTAAAATGAAATGTTCACATAAACACATTATATATTTGTTATATAATATTAGTACAGATAAATATTGGTTTTTTATGCTATAATTTTAGCGATGCTATATATAGGTTTTATCATTTCATATTTTAGCATTGATAAAACCAATCTATTTTAGCAGTTATTAGGATCACAATGATAAAACTCATATTTATTATCACTTTTTGGAAGGTACTGACAAACCCTTCTTATTCGTATAATATCAACACTATGGGAACTTGTTTCTTCTCCCCATTCCATATCTCTTGTGGAGGTCAACCTATTTTTCCACTCCTCCCCAATCTTCATGAACGAGTCAAACCTCTCAATACCTATGATATGTGAGTTAATCTCATGAAAATCCTTGTACTTGGTTTGTATTATCTATCACAAATAGAATTGTTCTTAGTGAGTAGTTCATGCACATGAAATTCCATAAAACATAATTCATATGTGGTTTCTAAAGGTAAATTATTTTGCTACAATTTTGAATAATTATTTAGTATTCCATGATTAATATTGAATATTCTAATAAGAGAGCCTTGCTAAATCACATTAATTTTATATTAATGGACAATCAATGAAAACCTACTCTACCAAACTATATAAATAATTCAAAATAAAATTCATTCAACTTAAATTAATAAATTCTATTTTGTTATAATTCCTAGAAATGGGAAACACAAAATTGTGATTCCATACACAATTATTTAATTCGACATATCATTATAATATTACCATTCAACTGATGTGACTTAAAAAATACATTGTGAAGTCTGTTTCCGGATCAATAAGTTTTGTAATTATCTCAATGATTCGCCCATACCAGGGGTTCAGATAAGGTTACCACATTCCACTTTCCTTTTTCTCTTGATGGATGTGGTTTTCTGTAATTTAATTTCAATGGAAGATAAACACAACATATTTAATGGGGGAAGGATTACAGAAGAAGTCCTCCGGTTTCCCATATCTGCATTTCTGATGGTATATTTGTTTTTTTCAATGGAAACTATTTATGAATTCATATATATTTCCCAGCTTATCCAAAAAAATGGGAATGATTTCATAAAATCACTTAATTATTCTAAATAATAAATTTCCATCATCTGAAGTGAGTCTAGAAATAGAAAGGATGATCTTGGTAAAACGTCTTTATTTAAATTTTTTATAAACATAATAAATATATTTTTATCCATCTGATAATTGGTCAAACTAAAAGAGCAGTTCTCTCGAGCATCATGGTATATTTATACAAAAAAATTCATAGTATCGAATTTTAAGAGGGTTTATTAATTAGGGAAGGAAGCACTTATATGGGTAGAATCTAAAAAAATTTTAATTAATAATTTGTATTTATTTATGATACTTAACTTTGGGATTGAATAATTAATATTATGAAATAAAATGAAGCATTACCTATTTTTAGGTCATTTGATGGACTTAAGGATACTAGAAACTAAGAAGAATAGAATTTGAGAACACTGGGAGTTAAGGGTCAGATTTTTTTACGTTCAATGTGACGGTTTAAATAAATATATTTTATATATTTATATATTTCACGTTTCAATAATAATATTCGCTAATGGAAAAAATAATCGATCCATGTTAAAAACTAATATTTTATGAAAATTTATAAATAAGATTATTGTTTTTTGACAAACTTCTGAAAGTGAAGGAGGCATTTTGGATTGACAGTGGGAATTTCACTAGTAGATTTTCATGATGGAAGGTTGAATACTATGAAACAATTTTAAATATATCTACGTTTTACATTATTATTTATTTATGTTGTATTCATTGATATATTTTCTTTTTTTAAATCATTACTCCCTTTTTATTATCAGTCAAATCTATTTATTTTTTTACCTCAACATTTTCTTTTGGCCCACCCATGATTGTGTTTTTTTAATTAAAATATCATTTGTAATGAAAATCATCTAGAAATATTATAATGTTTTTTAATTATATATAAATTCATCTATAAAAATATTTTTGTTAATAAAATTAAGTATTGAATTTCTGGTTTGTTAACTCATCCCCCCTTCAAATGAATGGTGACCTCGCAATTCGTTCAGGCCCACTGGGAAAATAATTTTACATTGGATGCCTATATGAAATTATTTATTATATATTGTTTTTCAACTTTATCTATATTGTTTCTATCAAACCAAGTATAAAATCTCGAACCCACAACCTGGTTTCAACGCCAATAAATGATGGGTAATTTTTTATTAATTTTTAACTAAAAATAAAAACAACACTAATTATATACCATGAACATTTACCAGTCTCGGTTCTGGGAATAGAATTAAAAAATAAACCCATATCATATACTCTAACAATAAATAGAGATATATGTGTATATATGTATATATATATATAGATATATATATATATATATCACTTTTAAGAACAATTAAGTTGATGAAATGAAATTAACACATAACTATTTTTGGTCAACTGAGGGATTTAATTTTACTAAAATTTGAGATGAACAAAATAGGGGAAACTCTACAGATGAGGTTCGGATGTTTTGATTTGAAAAGTGAAGTTTAAAAAAAATGTGTTTATGTATTTTTAATTGTCATTTTTCAAAAATTAAATAAACTAATCAAAATTTTTTTTATCATGGTTAAAAAATAACAGATGCAGAATTATAAAATTTAGTTGAGTTGGTTTGACAAACCATGGAAAGGGAAAGAGACTTTTGGGATTGACAAGGGGAATTTTTTAGTATATTTCTACGATGTAAGGTTTAATACAACTTCATAATTTTTATTAGATTTATTTTTTAATTTATTATTAATTCAGTTTGTAATCATTAAAATATTTTTACTATTTATCTAAACCATTACTACCTTTTTCTTTGTCAATAACTATATTTATATTTTTATCTTATCGCATTTTGGAAAAACAAGTATTGTTATTTATTAAAATATAATAAATTCAATTTTTTTGGTTTACCATTTTTTATCGAATCATATCAATTTTTTTAAAACATGCGTCCTTTTATACATATAATGGTAGGGTCATTTTTAACCACTATAGAAAATCATATTTTTATGTATAACATTTTTACATTTTCAATTATATATATATATATTTCATTTTCTTAATATAAATAATTCAACTTATATTCCTATTTAAAACATAAATATAATGTGTGTTTTATCTTAATATAATAATTATATATATTTTTAATATATTGATTTAATAAAACAGAAACATATTAAATCTCATATATTTGTAAAATGTATTATCTTAATAATAATAGTTTCATAAATATAACATTTACCATTAATTAACATTTTATTAGAAAATTTCTATTTTATAAAATATAATTTTAAAAATATATTTATTATGAAATAATTTTTTAAACAACGAGAATTCATATTTTCCTTTAAAGTATTATTTTTTGAACTATAATTAATAGGTATAATTAATTATATGTAATGTAATAAACCAATAATAAAATTAATTTAAACACTTAATTAAATTTATAATTTTAAATGAAAGTCATATTAAAATTTATATTATTTTGTTTAAATTATACAAAAATCCATTTAATAAATTATTATAATAATAATACTATTTGTAGAATTAAAGGGCTATTAAAATAATGAAACATGTTCATTAATGAGGTGAAAACACATTAAAACATAAAATGAAAAACAGATTATAGAAAATGAATTGGAATATAAATAATAGTGAAGGTAATTGTAGCATTGATGTTAGTCAAAAATTGAATATGGACACATTACATGTACACACACACACACAGAATCCTAGGATTACAAGAATCCATCCTTTCTATGAGATTTCATGTCTTCCGCGAACCCGAGTTGTAGTTATAGAAATAAAGATACATTGGTCAAGAATGAAGAAGATGTTAGGGTCCCTGAAGAATGTTATTCCCCCTTCTGTTCTATAGCATGTTGCATCACCATTCGAGAGACTCAGGCCCGGGGGCTGCTATTTTCCCTTTATCCTCACAGGTTTCCCCAGACTCAATCATAACACCTACCAATACTCCCCATCCACCATTCCAACTAGGATAGATGGGGGTAAGACGAATATGACAGTGACCTTACTTTCTCATACAATCTACTATGACGCCCCATCAACAATGCTTACTAGTCTAGATAGGGGTACGATAGATATAACCATAACTTCCCTTTCTCAAAAATTCATGCCACAATAACCCAAAGACAAAACCTACCACTATCACTACCCATCCTACCTTCCATGTCACCCAATCAATAGCCCCAATGTGGACAATAACTGAGATGACCTGTCACAACACCCCATCCAAAAAACATACCGTGCAAGATATGGGTATGATCGATATGTCTGTCATTGCCCTTTCTCAATCATCTGACCACAATTCCCCTTCTACAATGCCTACAACCATCACCATCCTTTCTCAGACGATCTTCCACAATGCTCCATCGACAATACCTACCATTATCACCACCCTTTCTCAAACAATCATCCACAAATCCCCATATTAAACACCTACCATTGCTGCCTCCCTTTCATGTGAAATCATCCAAGACACACCATCAAATATGCCTACTAGGATAGATGGGGGTAGATGATTATTACGGTCTGTTCCCCCATTTGAGTATATTCATGAACCAGAAGTTTATATAAGGAAAGTGGATTCTGTAAATGATTCGTTTAGACCCAATGTGAAATTCACCACTACTGAGGATGAAGAACACTGAAACCGAGAGTATAAAAGATTTAGTATAGAAGTTAAATGACTAGTTAAGTATAAGATAAAAAGGGAAACACAACGAGGGCTCCCTCCAACCCAATTTTTTTTGGAAAACAACTGATTTCAGATGTAGAATTATTTAACACGATCAACCGGCTGCATATAATATTATATTTTTTTTGACAATTATAACACAAAATAATGCACAATCATATGGTATATTTATGAATAATTTCATAAACCATTGTTTCTGAATTTAATAATAATTGATAATTATAATTTAATTTTACCAATACATTAAATTTAAAATTTCACACATTATAAATTCAATATTTATTATATTCATTTTAGACTAATACTTATGGTGAAATATTCCACACTATGCTAAAAATGGAATAATTGGGTTCCCATTCTCGATGCCATTTTCTGACACTAATAAAAGTTCTACAATTATGAGAATTTTTTTGTCTAGGGTTGCTAAATAACCCATTTAATAATTTAATATATATATATATATATATACTTTATAATATATTTATAAATAATATATATATTTCATCGTGTATAAATATGAAAATATGTTATGTATAAATTGTTTATATAGAATTTAATAATATATGATTATTAATTTTTTTCCAAGTGTCTATATGAAGGTATTTAGGTATGTTTTGTTGTTTATGAATGTATTTTGTTTTGTTTTATGTGTGTTAATGTATGTTTATTATTTGTATGTGTGAGGATGTATATGTGGATAGGTGTGTATGTATTTGTATATGTGTGTTATACAAATGTGTACGTGTACATGGATGTATATATGCATATAAATATATATATATATATATATATGTATGTGTATGTTTATGTGTTTGTGTTTGTATTTATATTTTTTATTGTATCTATATTCATGTGCACAAATGTATGTATGTGTGTATGTGTATATATATGTGTTTTTGTATGTTCATGAAAATGTGTTTGTAAGAGTATGTGTTTGTATATGTGTGTTTGTTTTTTATGTGTGCATGTATGTATGTTTATAGATTTAATTTTATTTATTGGTTTTTAATATCTCTACATTATGAGTATTTTATATAATTTATTAATTTTCATTATATAATCATTTTATATTACTCTAATATTTATAATTTTCATATTTATTAATACATGTATATATATATATTTCATTAAATATTAATATTTTATAAATTATTAAAAATTATAAAGGTTAATATCATGTTAGATTTTCTATATAAAATCAATAGAGTGCATAAATAAGTAATTATCATTAATAATATTATTTATATATTAACTTTTATTCAATTTTATATGTCTTCAATTCATGTATTTAATGTTATGAATTATATTTTTAAATTTTTTCATAATTTAATTAATTTAATTTCTTTATTTATATTATTATTTCCATTTTTTAGTTTTGATATTTAATCATTTTCGGTACTATAGAAATTTAATCATATCTATAAAAATTATAGACTATTATTTAATAAGCATTAATATCTTTAAAATGTTTTCTATTTATATGATTATTATTTGTTAATTTTTATTGATTAAGATTTAAGATTTTTAATATGTTTTAAATCCATATTAATGATTCCTATAAGACCATCTATAACGAACACTAACATCCCCTAAAATTGTACCCCAATGTATATAATCCTTAATAGATTTTTTGTGTTTATGTAAACAAAATAAAATGTATGTTATGTGCTTCATGGCAAGTGGTCATGATGGATGGAGTCATTGAAGGTAATGCATTGCAGTCTCGATAATGTGTTCCATCGAGAGACGAAGAGAGTTAGATGGTGGTGTATGTGTAGGGATCAATATGGGTCTTGAGCAGCATATTCATGGGTGGTAGTGAATGCCAGGTATGGAAGGATTGTAGATGTAGTATGGGGGGAAACTCTTCATTACTGATGGTGTGGGCGGATATTGAAGGTGGACCCAAGAGCGATAATGGAGTTTATTTGCTGATGAAAGCTTCACGCGGTGGATGCATTGGTACTGCTGGAGTCAAGCAATAATATTGGATGCATGGATTAAATTTCTATTATGCTGAAGGAGCTGATTTGAGGGTAGGATTTATTGACAGGTGATTCACATCTACGAACACTAGATTGATGGTGAGTTTGGCGATCTAACAGTCATCTGTTACACTTCATCATGACATTTGATGAAGTAACAGAAGCACAAGGCATGTTGGGACTAGTCTATCTTTTTTGGTATGGGACGCTCAATCCGTTGTGATAAATCATTTAGCGATGCACAATAATATTGGGGTATATGGGACATGGTGGTCAAGAATATGATTTAAATTTCTTAAATCCAATATCAATAAAAAAGTAAGTCTACGCGACGATTTAATAGGGTTGAGTTATCCATTAGGGAGGGGGGGCAATGGAAATCCCAGCAGCTGATGGGTGAGGTGTGTGTGTATTTTGGAGTATTTTTATCTTCGAGTACCTAATAAATAATTATATTTTCTATTTATTCGTTTATATTAATTTTTTATGTATTTTTTTCCATATTTTTTAATGAAAGAAAGGTCATATTTTCTATCTAGGTAGAGAAAGATCCATTAAATAGCTTGTATGACCATGGCCAAGTGGAATATGAATGTGGCCAAAAATATTGGTGTAGCACCATTCCTTTATAATCATATCTTCATCAACAGGCCTATGTCAAGCCTACATCAATGCATGCATGCATCATGCTCATGTCACCACCTTCTTTAGTCACCACATGGGATATAAATCCACTTTGGTGCATACAGGGATTTGAACCATAGTTTTATGTGTATGTAAATGATTTAATTATTCTTAAGGATACAATTTTTAATATTTATAACTTATTAAATCTTATTTAATAATTTTTAAGATGATTTCATTTAATATAAATATTCATTTTAAATTTTAATAAATTTTAAATATTTATGGATTTTATTCATTTTTTAATATTTTTTTATACATAATTATTTACTAAGTTCTACTGTTATAAACATTTTGTTATTTATATGATTAATATTTATTCAATTTCAATTATTAATGTGTAATTCCTTTAAAATGTTTGGAATTTGTATAATAAACATAGTTAAATTCATTTTTTATTATTCACTACTCTTTTATATGTGATTACAATTAATCATTCAAATTTTGCATTATTATTTATTTTGTTTAAATATTAAAAAATGAATTTACTTTATTGGATTAATTTTCATTCAATTTTATTTATTATGTTTTAATAGTTATAAAATGTTTTAAATCTATATAATAAGTTTTTTTAATTAAAATTTTAATATATTTTTCAATTTTTAGGACATGTTCATGAGTGGTGTAATTATTCTAAAAAATTTATTTTTTTTGTGGATATTCACTATGTTTTGATATTTCAACTATTTATTCACCTACATTATAATATACATTAATTTTTAATGTATTTTAAAATTAATTTAATTAATAAAACATATAATATTTTTAATTTTCAGATTTTATTGATTTTATAATATTCAATTTCATTCATTTTTTAAAATCATTCATTTAAGATTGTATATTCATTGATAAGGTCAATTATTTTTTACCATTTTTTGTATTACTTCATTTTTAATATATATTAATTCAATTTTTTTTAAATTGATTTTATGAGCTTTAAATTGAAATGTGCTCATAAAAACACACACACACACACACACACATATATATATATATTAGTCATATAATATTAGGGCTGATAAAAATTTGTTTTATCTACTATAATTTTAGTGCTGACAAATATTTGTATTATGATGTTATAATTTTTAATTGATAAAACCAATATTTTAAGAAGTTGTTAATATCACATTAATAAAACCCATATTTATCAGCACATTTTTGGAATTAATTAATAAACCCTTCTTGGTCATATAAATTCAACATTAACCGAACATGTTTCATATCACCATTCAAGATCTCCCATGGAAGTCAACCTATTTTTTCACACCCCCTCAATCTTCATGGAAGAATCAAACATCTCAATGCCTATGGATTGTGATTTAATCTAATGAAACATATTGTAATTGTTTTTAATTATTAATTAAAAACAAAATTTTTCATAGTGAGCAGTACAAGATTATGAAATTCCTTAGTCCATAATTCATACGTCGGTTTTAAAGGAAGTTTCTTATGAAAACATTTTGTATAATGATTTACCCTTCCACATGTATTATTTAATGTTCCTATAATAGACGATGGATGATTCACATGCATATTATAATAAGGACCAATCAATAACAACCTACTCTTCCTACCTATATAAATAATTCAAAATGAAAACATTCAACATAAATTATAAATTTGTAATTAAATATAATTTGTAGAAATTTGAAATTCCGAATTTTCCTTCCATACTAAATTATTAAAATCAATGATGAATTATAATATTATTAATCAAATAATGTGTCTTCAAAAATAATTATTGAGTCTCCTACCAGATCTATATAAATGGTACAATCTATCAATGCATCGCTCATACATGGGTTTTTTTGATAAGGGGACCCACCATCCCCTTTCATGCATGTCTTAACAACTGGTGTTTTTTCTAATTTAATTTCTATGGAATCTAAATACAACATATTTCATTTGGGGAGTGCTTATAGAAGAAATCCACCTATTTTATATATCTTCTTTTCCTATGATATATTTCTTTTTCTCAAGTTATAATATTTATGAAAGAATATATATTTTCAATATTATCCATATATATGAGAAATTATCCACACAATCAATTAGTTATTAAAAAATAAGAATTTCCATTAGCTCGGGTGAGACTACTTTTAGAAAGCATGATTGTTTCCAAAACACGGGTATTCAAATGGTGGATAAACCTATTAAATATATTTGGATCCCTGTTATTTTTGGTCATACAGAAAGAGTGTTTCACATGAGCATCATGGACAAATTTGACAAATAAATCAGTGGTGTAATATTAAGAGGGTCTCTAATGATGGTAGGAAGAACTTATAAAGGATGTATCTCAATTGATTACAATTAATAATATAAATTTATTTAAGATAACTAACATTGTGAATATCCCAATTCAATCTCAACATAACATGTAATAATGGGGTATGAATGATGGGGATACATTCATTTGTTTTCTTGGTATAATCTATGCATCCCTAATCCTTGTGGCATTATGGTATATCAATACATGCACATAATAAACATTTCCCTTTGTTAAAATCAAAGGATGAAACATGATTCATAATCATGTTAACCTATCAACCTAGATCATTGAATTCGAATATTACCCCTATATGGGATTTTAAAATGTTTCTTATAGCCCCCACTGTGGCATTTTTGGGGATGCCTTAGGGGATTGGGTGTTATTCTTCAAAAGGGACTCTTTTGGGGATAGAGAGTAATCCAAATTCAATATGTGAAGGGTCCCATGGATTGTTTATAAATTTGGGATGATGGAAACATCCCTGGAGGATTCTAATCTACAGGATTCCAATGTTTTCTCTTATTTTAATGAATATAATAATGAATAGTGTAATGATAAACTGCATTTATGATTCATTGAAATGGATAAGATTATTATTAAGACTATTCCAAGAACATTAAATAATGATCTGGACAAACAATGTTCTATTAATCAATGTTTAAGATTCTATGTGGTTACTTATATATATATGTTCTCCCAATGAATATAGATAATAGATAATGATGATTTCTAGAGACCCTATGTCACATGGTTGTCCCACAAATTATTTGAATGTTATTATTTGATGATTTCATGGGAATACTCCATTTTTTTTAGTTCTTAATTGTATGACTTAATAAATAGTATAATTTGATACCCATCTACATTAGTGAGGAAAAATCACTAATACATTAAATTTCCTAAAACAAGGGGCCATTAACATCTCAGATGCATAGAACACAAATGATGATAGGATTGGGGATATGGTGGTTGGTTTTGTGTATCTATTATCAAAGTATAATTATTTCATCACCACCGGTATAATATACACTCTCTATACCATTTCATGGAATAAATTGGTGGAAATATATGACCTATATTTTATCTATATTTCAAAACCCCACACCTTTCTTATCAATAAGTTTGTATCATAGAGTTAGATTTGTATGTGTGATGAGATTCGACATGATAACCTCCTCTCATCATGATGATTCTGTAAGTGGAGCCCAAACCATTAAATTTGTTTCAAATTAATTTTTTTATATCTCTCTTTGGAAGAGGTTCTATTGGATTGTGACTTATGGTACATGTTTAACTGGGTCTCAATATCACACTTTTTAATATTTCTATCCATTATTTTTGTGATCCACTAGTGGATAATGCTCAATCATTATTCACTATACTGATGTTCTCCCTTGAGAGAGGTTTGAAAAATTTCATCATAAAAAACTTTTGTATAGTCATTATTAATGGTATTAATGAATCACAATGTGGTCTCGTGTCCTTTAACTTACTCGTTATGAGGGTTCAATCGATTTTCATCCCCACAATAAATTAGAGATATACCAATACAATAACAAACACATTTTTGGAGAAACGTTTTGTATATGTACCATAAAATTACCCCATTCCAATGGGTTGGCCAAAAAAAGTTGGTATGAAAAACATCATTTGACCGTATACCATTGTTTTTTAAGAAAAATGTTGGTATAGGTCATAGCTATACAAAATGCATTATATAAACCATTGGCATGAATTAAATAAAAATTTATTATACCAACTATTTTTTCTAAAACAGTTGGTATATGTTTTGTCTATACGATTGATTTCGATAAAACCATTATTATCTCATACTTATAATGAACATCTAATATTTGTTTCTCTAAAACCATTTTTAAGGGTCCCAATACTCAATATACATATATCATCATTTTTGGAAAATCATTGGAATAGGTCAATACCAATAGTTTTCCAAAGAAATGGAATATGTATTCATATTTTTAAGAAATTATTTTACCAAATAAAGTTTAATACATAAAATATTTAATATAAATATACATATACATATACATCGTATTATATTTCCAAAAAAATGTTTATTAATGGTTTGTTGTTTGAAATATAAATCGGATGGTATTTGATGAACACCTGCAAGGGTTTTTTCTATTAGCCAATATCAACGGTTTTGAAAACATTCGGTATAGTTATATCATATTACATATAACAAGTATTTGTAAATTATTTTTATAGCCCAAATATACCAATCGTTTCCCAATACCATTTTTATATGTCTATACTAGTGAAAAACAAACCAACTATCCCCCATACAATTGGTATACCATATACCAATGTTTTCGGTGCCTTTAATAACGAATCCAAACAAATTGTATCAGGTTTTATACAATAGTTAATACTCCTATTTTAAATTTCATTCACCTAAATATAATAAATGGTAATTGAGTTTCTTATTTGACTCCATTTTATATTGTCTTCAGATAGCCTCCTGTTTGGTAGGATTACATCCCTTATTGATTGAAATCACCTATAATTTGTTTTACCAATGTTCGTTCATTAAAAGGCCTTTTTATAAACTATTAAAGAATTTGATTTTAAATTTTAACATACCAGTTCAACAAAATAAATACTCTATTTCCCCTATTAAATTAATGTGTCCAAATGATGTTGATTTGTAGAAATAATTCTAATTATTGGATTATTATCACAAAAATTAATTTCTCCCATTGGATAGGGTATTCCAATTTTCAGTTATAGTAGTTCCTTCCCCCAACTGAACTCGCTGACTATTCATTCCACATTCATCCCACCCTAATATATAATTAGTAATTTTTTATTTTGTGTTTAATTTGTTTTTTCTTTTGTCCACACTAAATTCATGGTCATCAATATTTTATTTTTTATGTAATCCTTTTGACTATTTTCAGTAAATATTATTGGTTCATCCTAATGGGAAATACTAAATATTTTTGAGTTATAAAAAAATAATTCCAAGAGTCTCATTAAATGTAATTTTTTCAATGCTAGGTGATTGGGAACAATCAACATTTTAATCATATGATAAAAGATCTTCATCATATCTATAGTATCCTATCATTAAATAACCACCATGAATCCCATGTACCATTTTATGAAATGAATGGACATCAATTCCTCCCTATTTTGTTATTCCCTTTTGGAGAAGCAATAGAAACCATCCTAGACCTCTCTCGTTTTCCATAGTCAAAAATTTAAATAGTATATTTGTAATAATAATGATAACAGAACATCCATTTTTAATGACTTACAACACTATAAAACAATCTCAATACACATCATTTATCCTTTATTATCATAGAGAAATTATTTTTTGTATCATAAATAATTTTAGAAGAATAACCTTTCAATGTTATAAGTTCATACTATCTATGTATTAATTTATTATATTAAATATTAATTTTATTGAATAAAAAATGATTAATATGAATAAAAACATGATGGACTCTAATCATAAGAATGAAGTGTATGATTATGGGTTCATCAAATATGATGGAGATCATGCTTAAAATCCTTCTCAAATACTTTTTCATTGTTTACACTATTATTATTCAATTGTAATTACTATATAGGAGTAGTAAGAACACATGATATATCATGAAATACATAAATTTTATTAATGTGAGATATACATATGATGAAACTGAAAATATATAGTGAGAGGGATAACATTTTATTTATAGATAATATTATATTATTATTTGTTTGAAAAATGACGATACACGTATTGAATACATGATTATATGTGTCATTATAGAAAATATTTTATAGATGAAAAATTTTACAATTGATGATGAACATCATGATCACCTATAACATATTTAGAATTTAAAGAGTGGTGTAAAGACCAAAGTGTATATTAGTTTTACTAACTATACATTATTTTAATCCATAATGATTTAGAATAGTTAAAAGTAGTAAAATTATGGATTGAAACCAACATTAATGAACTTATTCAACTATTAATGATATCATTTGAGAATATAATATGATTCATCATCAATCATATTTTACTAAATTAAATATATATAGAATGGGTAAGATCTATTAATGAATACATTCCTTTCTAAATGATTGTATATTATTTTAAAAAATTAATTAATCATTTAAAAAATTCCCAATTTAATGTCCATATCAATTTAAGAATGTTGAATCTTATCATTTTAATGTTTTATGGTACTTACAAATCAATCCAAGTTTTAGGTACCAATAAAATAGTGAATATACTACGTGAAAATTGAACTAGCATATAGATTATATATATATAGGTTTTTTTCCCCCAGTAGAATCAATTAAGTGAAATAAAATGAATCACAAGTATCCTAAATTATGAAATTTGTGAAAAAACATTCATATTCTTCTATCTACTTATAGATTAAATAATTTTTGTTTCAAAAGTAGTATTATCATAATATTGATATTTATGTTTCCAAATTATGACATTCCACCATGGTTAATAATGAAGAGAAAAACAATATGATTTATTTTCTTATATAAGGAAAATTATTGGGTGTTGATATTAATATTTATTTGGGTCCATTAACTAATAATTTTAAATTAAAGGAGGAATTAGTTGTTACATTTTATCATTCATACATTAATGAATAATTCATTTTAAAATCTAGGTTTTAAGGTATGTGAAATTATTTTCCTATATATCGTAATATTTTAAGATATAATATTAGATGACCTATTGTTTATCCCATTTGAGAACATTGTACACTATTAGTTTGGTTAAAACTTTCTTCCAAGTTTGTGTTTCAAGGCATCATATATTTCAACCAAAGAGAAGTTAATTTTGATATTGGATTATGTCATTCAATGGGAGTTTTGAAGAAGGTTGAACACCTTATACAATAATAGGTGATATTTTATTCGAGAATATAAAATAGATTACAATGTTGTTTGAGAATTTAAATAACTAATGGAAATGATTTTGGATATTACAATCTAAAATTTAAGAATGATATTTTAGTTTAGCAACAAACTAAAATCCACAGTGTGGTAATTTTTTTTATAATTAAAATTTTATTTAAAATATGTATTGAACCATATTAATTTATATTTTATCAGTACTATATTTATTTCCAATATGAAATTTATTTAAATTAAGAATTTAATTTTTTAGAAATTAATGATCAACAATCATTGTCTTAGAATGTATGAATACACCATGATGAAGTGACATTATAAAACTCATATATTAAATTTTCTCATCATTTTATTTAATTTTTACAACTAATTTCCTTATAATTTTATTCCTAATAATTATCTATTAAATTTTAATAATGATCTAGATGAAAGATAACATTCTATAATTGATTTAATTTATCTATTTTATTCTATATTGTGATAAAAAAATTATTTCAATAAAAAACATATCAATAATTTTTACAACTTAGTTGATGCACTAATGTAATAATTTTCACATCTTAAAGGAATATCTTCTTTATTTGAAATGATTATTTTCAGTAGTGTGTTATTTCAATTTATAATGGGTCAATGTTTTATTTCAGTATAAATAAATATTTTTTAAAAAAATGAATGTTACATAGTCAAAATAGGGGAAACATATTCAATTTATTTTGATACATATGAAAAATGGCCCATATGTCAATTTTGAATTGTTGTAATAATATATAAATTAATCATATATATGGTGTGATGAGTAAACATAAAATGATTTTTTTCTATTTAAAATATGTATATAGGTTGAAATTATGTGTCAATCACTGAAAAAGAAACAAACATTCTTATGTTGTGTTAATACATTAACACAATTATTTATAATTCGTTATTGATGTTTATGAAATGGGCATACATGAATAAAATGAATGATGAGATAATTATGACTTAGTGTATGTTATTTTAGTTTAGAAATGAAATTTATGTTAAAAACATTTATCACTAAATAAAATTCTATAAATCATACTAATAATTTTATTATTTTCTTGGACAATGATCATTAAGTCATTCTTGATACTGTTTAAAAAAATTTCACGTCAATATAATGTGAAGTCTCATCAATTTGACATAAAGGTACATAAATACAAAAACAAATGAGGAGAACATTCAAGTAATTGATAAATCAAAATCAATGATAACAATATTTATCATCAAGTAATTTTTTAATGAGACTGTGTGGTTCAAATATAACAACTCATATACCAAGGGAAAGCCATCAAACACCTAACAATGGTGGGGATATGAAAGATCAAATAAAATACAGTCACCTTGGTAAAAATATCAATATTTAATATTTAATAATTTCCTATTTTAAATCATTATTAATGTTTATTTCCATAACCCAAAATTATTAATTTAAATAAAAATATTGTTAGATGAAAAAAGGATTTTATCAGGTGAAGATTTTAAATAATCAATAAAAATATGATGGTTTTGAATAAATCACAATACCACACCATGAAACTTTTTTTTCATCTATATATGAATAAATTTTTATGAATTAAATTATTGGGGAAAATAACCCATTATTGAATAAAATAATAAGGCCCATGGTTTCTAAAGTGGTGTGGTTCAAGGAAATTCACTTGAAGAAAAGAATTACACTATAGAAGACAATGTCTAAATTTGTGTAGTGCATAAGAGATTCCTCTACCCTTATCACATGAGAATGTGTGTTCCCTGAAAAAATGGTTTCTCTCAGGACATGATAGAAAATCAGCCCTTTTAGTGTATATCTTGGATGGATATGAATAACGTAGAAAAACAATTACACGGGGGATTAATATTACCATGATGAAAATAATCAAATACATCAGAGCCCATCTTAACCTTATAAATAATAAAATCATTATTTTTTCATACCATTAGGCCTGTGTGCAACTATTACACCTCTAAGATCATATAATTCCACATATTGTAAATAGTGTTGAGTGTAATAAGAATTGATCCCCTTGTGTATATAATCATTTCAACCCCTATCATCTTCCCATTCAATAAAGGTCAATAAATCTTCAAATTTGAACCAAATGTATGATGGATTCATCTTACCAAATTTACAGATGAGTTTTTTTACCAATGGTAATGTTTAAAAATCTGTAATGTGCATGAGGCCAAGAACCTCCTTTAATTTGAGAACCCATATCAGAAATCATCACCTTTAATTTCACCTATAGGATGCATATCGAGTTGTTCATACCCAATCATACTTAATTCCTAGTAGCCTAGAGGATCCAAAGGATGGAAGTCAACGTCATATAGAAAATTTTCAACACCATTTTATTATGCTTCAATAATATATCCATCTATCCTAAATTCCATGCATTTTTAGGAAAAAATAAATGTTTTATATAGAGGCATTTTTGCATGGATTTTTTCAAAATAAACTTTCATCAAATTCCCCTCCTTTACACAATATAAAAACATGTCTTGATTTGTGATTTTTCGTTTTACATAAATATATCCCAAAAGGAAATCCAAATTTTCATTAAAATTTACGAAAAAAAGTGAGAATTACTGCCTCAATTAGACGAATAATTGGTTTATCTAATTCCCATACATTCATTTTAATGAAATATAACTAATCTCCCTCATAGTGTCCCAGACCTCAATATTGTTAGGATATTGTTAATATTCTCTTTCTTCTCTATATTTCCACTTCTCTTACGGAAAAAATTAAAATAAATCATCACATTTTCAATCCTATTCTGGACGAAGAACCATAATCCTTATAATATTTTCACTTTTCTGAACATCTACTATATGTATTTTCTATTCATGCACAAATCTTTAGTTATGTCTGAAATTCCTTCTGGTGTGAATGATTAACAATTAGAGTGTAGATATAATAGAATTTTTCGATACAATATTAAGTAGGTTACCAATAATATTATTATCATACTTGAAGAAATTATAATAAGAAACTCTAACCAGGAATTTGATGCTGTTCAAGATAACATTTTATTTTGATCATCAAGAAATATCCTCCAGTTTTTCTATTATAAAAAAAAATTTATAGATACATGAAATATTTTTTCCAATCAGTCAACCTTGAGAAAAATTATCTCAGTTAATCTAAAAATAAATATATATGAAACTTGCCTAACCTATCTTCATTTTGATGCATAATAAAATTTTCTAATTGACATTCAAATATATTATCTTGGGCATGTTTCCCATAATAATTCTTAAAATTATGAACTCATATTCACCATAATAATGATTATAAGCTCAATATAAACATTTTTTGAAATACCACGTAGAAGGTTTGAACTTTAAAATCACTAAGAATTATAAAATCAACATGAAAATTATTATTCAATATAATTATAGACACCATAATATTGTTTAATTTCAAATAATGATTCTAATATATTAATAAAATGTTTCAAAATAATATTTATATATATATCTATCTCTTTTTAGGGGACAAAAGCATGAAATTCCAATAATCGGGCACTGAACTAGGTAAATTATAAAGATTATATAACATGTTGTGATGTATTTTTCACATGCATAGAATGATATATTCAATTTATAATAATTATTTAGTCTTATCTCGGACAATATTCAACTCTAGATATGAAAATTTCTTGAGTTTTAAATATTTAAACATATTGGTATGTTAAATGTGTAGGATTATTTTGTCTCATCAATTAAAATTTTAATGCATTGTTTAATGATTTAGAATTCCATTAAAGTGTCACTTTGGTCCAGAATATATAAAAATAAATTATTTCCCTTGATGGGTGAAAAAGAAAATATATGTTGATGATACTGGAAAATTTGTAATCATTTATGTGGGAAGATAAAAATAGATACTTTGTGTTTTTGATCCTATATGGATGCACTATTCAAAAGAAAAATAATGGGATATTGAAAAATCCTACACCATAACTTTCTTTTCGTATTTAATTTCTGTATTTATGGAAATCATCTACCAATACAAGTTATATTTTCATGGGCTCCCAAAAATAACATCTCTATTATGATCTTAGAGTTGTAAACTGAATTATTCAAGGTGGTAGATTAGGATAATAGGCCCTCATAAATGAATTTTTCATGATTATGTGTCATTAGAATTTCTATCTATCAGTGTGTGTAATTGTCCTTAGGCTCTATGATTTTTATTAATGTCTAACATGACTCATGGACAATGATATATTTTATAAACAATGATAATAGAGTTTACATGAAAGATTAATACATTGGATACATTATTAGTGATGTGTTATTAATAAATACATGGAGAAAGGTTCTTCAGAAGAGGTATCATTTCATAAGATACGATTAATATTATTAATAAATTTATTGAAGAATAATCCCTATGAGATATAGACTTTTCTATTTAAATATATGAATGATGATTTTTGTCTTGCCTTTTATTTCTGGTAGAATTTATGAATGATGGATTAAACCCGACCAAACTGTTACGGTTAATCACCCACCAGATGATTCTGCTACATCTGAAACCTTTATAAAAACCATTAACACCAAAAAATATCCTCGAATAATTTAGAGATTATCTAATACAAAGACCTTCAAACCAAAAACATACCAAACCAAACAACAATGATTAAAATGTTGTGTCTTGGTCATTATTTGATACATCATCCATATTAGAGAACTGATTTCATATCTTGCACCACACACAACCCTTTTGTAGGTAAATAAAAAATTCCATAAAATATCTAATAAATCCCCTCAATATCATAAGATTCATCAAACCCTACAACCAACCAAATATCAGGGTTCAGTTTAAAATCATAGAAAAAATTTAGTTATGAAATATGGTTTTTGGTTAGAAATTTTTTTTTTATTTTTTCAATGGTTGGGAACTTTGAGGGGTTCCAACAAAAAAAGTAAAAATGTTATTAATTAAAACACATAAAAAGATGTCTATGAAATAAAATAATGTAATTGATTTGTAATATATTAATTTCACGATATAAATTTTCTTTATATATAAATTAAATATAATATTTCAACATCTATATATTATAATATTACTTTTCTGAAAATATTTATATATAAAAATTCATCACATATTTAATTAAATTGATGTAATCTATTCTTAAATAAATATAATTATATAATATTAATATATAATACCTTAATTTTATCAATTTTGATTTAGAATAAATAGTTTTTTTAAATTAATATATATTATATTATAAACTATTTATATGTAGTAAATTTGGTTAAAATGAATTAAATATATTGTATCAATATATATTATTTCACACTGTACATATATTTTAAAATCATTTATAATGTTTATTTATATAATACAAGATACCTTTTTATTATAAATATGAAAATAATAGATTATTTATTTTTATTTTTCATAAATATTATAGTTGATTGAATAATTATAATTGATGTAAAATATGTTTTATTTGAAATAAAAATAATTATTAATACATATTTGTGAACATAAGAGATTTATAATTTATAAAATTTATATTTTTTCTAAAAATAATTTATATAGTAAATTTATCTAATTTTTTATGTAATACATTTATAATAAAATATCTAGAAGTCAAGGGATGTTTTGTGTACCCATATTGAGATTCATTTCTCGTTGTGTTTTATTGTTCTATATACAAAATATAGATATATTTATAATGTTATTAAAAACAATAATGACTCAAACCTACTACCCAAGTTCATCCATTATAAATGATGTGTATTTTGTTTTTAAAAAGACAACTACAAATTAAAACAACTATTATTAAATAACAGGTCTATTTACTAGTCTTTATTATGAAAAAAATTAAAAAAATACCATTTCATATACAATAAAAATAGATAGTTATATATGTGTTTATGTGTAGACACACACACATACATAACTATTTTGGATGAAAGTTAATTTGATGAAATTAAATGAACACTTACTAGTTTTGGGATCTATTAATGGATTGGTGGCTAATGAAAATTGAATATAACAACATGGGGTAATACAAGGAGATGAGG
Source organism: Viscum album (assembly GCA_963277665.1). NCBI lineage: Eukaryota > Viridiplantae > Streptophyta > Magnoliopsida > Santalales > Viscaceae > Viscum > Viscum album. Next base: position 697,841,966 of record OY728152.1, read on the forward strand.
GTCATATTTTTTGATTTGAAATGTGTGGTTTTAAAAAGAAGGATGATATAATTTTTCATACTTCATGTTGAAATTTTCAGAGACACTAATGGGAATTTTTTTTGATCAACTGAATTAACGTAATTGATTAAAAATTATAAAAAAGATTCATGTTGTTTGAAAACCCATTAAATGGGATGTATGCATTAAGGATTGATTTTTGGAATTTCTCTAGTTGATTTTCATGAAGTCATGTTGACTAAAACCATACATTTTTTAATTCCTTTATATTTTACTTTATTATTAATTTTGATTGTAATCATTACAAAAATTCATTTTTTATCTAAATCATTACATAAATTTTATTATTTAATTACATATTATTTTTTATCTTCTTATTTTATTTGGTCTAATAAATGATTTTTATTATATTCTTATAGATTTATATTTTTTGTTTTATCATTTTTTTAAAACATATCAAGATTATTTTTTTAAACATGCATATTTCTATAAATATAAGGGATTAAATCTTTTTAACATTTAATTATATTAAATTTTAATATATAAAACATTTTCTAGTTTTTAATTATAATTATATATATATATATTTAATTTTATAAATATTATGGATTTAGAATACATTTATACTTAAAACATAAATAAAATAATCTTTTTTATAATATTATAAATAAATATATGTAATTTTCATAAAATATAATATAAATAAAATATCATATATATTAAAATAATATATTATATTACTATTTATCATAATTTTATTTAAAAAATAACCATTATTTAATTTTATAAAAATAAATAATTTTTTTAAAAAAATTAAATAAAAATAGTTATTCAAAAATATCCGATTCAACAAAGCAAAACCATATTTATCATTAGAGTATTAATTGGAACACTCTAAATTATAGGTTTAATTAATTCAACTATTTTATTTAACATATAATAAAATTAATTAAACATTTAATTTCATTTATTATTTTTAATGAAAATCATCATAAAAATATGATAATATTATTTTAATTACTAGTACCTAACCTGTCCATTTTCAAGAAATGATCAATTATTTATCAATTTTGAAACAACCAAATAATTAGTGTGATGATCTAGGAAATCAATGTCACTGTTTGCGAGAATGAGTGGAAATTGGAAGAAGAAATAAATTGAGTTGGCTAATCATGGTAGAAAAATAGGGAGTGAAAACTAGTAACAATGGTGATTGAATATGATGGAATGTGATAGGTGGAGATCAAAGACAATGTTGAAACAGAAGGCAGAGGAGGTAGAGGAGGAGGTGGAGGCACGATGAGAGCTTTCAATTAACGTTGGAAGGCATTCTAAATAGATTTTCAATGTTTCTCGATTTTTATGGTAGTTAATGGGCTTGATAATGAAATAGGGATGAGTATTTGAAGGAAACCGACTAACATTTGATGAAATGTAATTGAATGATAATTGGTATCTGAGGAGAAAAATGAATCAGCCGATTAGAAATAGAACATGAATAATGAATTTGGGGCAATGTATGGGGGCCGAAATGAAGAGAAGATGTTGGGGAGACACGTACCAGAGAATCGGGTGTGAGTCGGAGATTTGGAACACATAAATTTCAAGAATATGAAATGAATAAGGGAAATTGGGGTGGTCTCCAAGGACAGAAATGGGGTGGAAGATGCTCGGGGGTTGAAACAGGGTTGGAGAATGATGGAACATATATGAAGAGGGATTTTTGGATGTGCTTGGGGGTCCATATAGGGTGGAGTAAGAATCTCGAGTGGGGTGAAATGGGAAGGAGGTAGAATTATATGTATGGGAATGAGTGGTGAACACATAAAAGTACCAATTTCGAGGAGACGTGTGGGGAGAGGAAGATCCTACTTTATATAAATTAGATATAATAGATTTAATTTAAATTATTAATGGGGTAACTCTTATTCCATAATAAAAATCATAAAAATGAAATATTGAAGATACATATTTCATTAAGTAATTAGAGATAATTATATTCAAAAATAAATGATGTGGTGATATATATTTTAGTTAAATAAAATTTAGATGTTGTATGATATTCTACATAGTAAAAGTGGTAATATACATGGAATTACCCTATAAATAAGGAATTTAATGAAAAAATATCATATGAACGCTGTAAAGGTATGGTATAAAAATGAAATAAATATGTTTACTAAAAAAATGTACTAAATGGAATAGATGATGAATACAGTTTCATACTAACTCCAGTGATCCTAGTGATGAAATATTACAGAATTGATACATTGATTTGACGCCTATGAAATTTTATTAAAGCATCATGTGTAACTATCCCTAATCATGGAACAATCATTGGGAATCACACCATATAGGAAATCGAGCACGTTCAGCCGACACAACCTCAACATTTCATCTCTTCCAAAGATGTTGGTGATTCCACTTCATCGCGACCATCAATTTGAACAAATATTTATTTTTGTGTGTTGTTTCAGAAACTTCTTTCTCTATGGACTAATGAATTCATGGTTCCATATTTTTTTTTTCTAAGATATGGAAGAATAAAATAAATTTATTATAATGCTCTATAAATGGGCGAGAATCATGAAATGATGTGGCATAGTGTTGGAATTTATTCTTCCATAGATTTGAAGCTTAATTCATGAAAATTTTATTGAAATATGGTCCCAATAATGTTCTTATGATGCATCCAACTCCAATAAAGTGATGATTAAATCCAGGGTTTCAACATATCAATTAGATTAGTAGAATTCATCTTCTGTAGATTTATTCTTTGTTGGGGATGTTGATGACTTTTTAGAGAGTGTTATAATAGAATAATTAATGATGGAGAATATAATAGAATATTAGAGACAAAACTAAGTGTCTCTCTAACTACATCCGGAAATTACAAGTACTGTTTCAGTCACAGATATGATCCTAGAATATCAGAGCTGCTATTTCAATTAATAATCACATGTAAGCAAACTATATATATATATATTAATACAAATTTTTAGTGAAACTATATACCTTAATACACATTTTTAATTTTTATTATTAATCATTTTAAGAGAAACCATATTCAGTTACAATCAATGGAATTTATAAATACAAAATGTCTTAGAAGTAGTATAATAGAATAAAAAATCATTGAGAATTGCAGAGAAATACATTACATTATTAGACAATATATATAGATTAATAATAACTATTATTCAATAATCTAAAAAAGGAAATACTCAACACATTAATATATAAAATAATATATGATTCCAATTATGAGAAATAACTGTATACATTATAATACAAAATGCATACATTAACACACGTTAGAAGTTTACTCAGCAGATTTATTATAATTACATGTAAGCACCCAGTGAAATAAAAAAATCTAATGGAAATATATTTTCAAGTGAAATTATTCAATTCAGCACTACCAAATCCGTGTAGAATTTAATACTCAACAGAAAGAGATATGCAATTGAAATCATAAAACAATTTCCATGAAAACACACATGGGGCATCATTCATACAAATATCACCAACAAAAATTTAATTACCCACTCCATTTTGTAGAGACTGTGAAGAATTCATATCATGCAGTTTAGACTTCATTTATCTAACAACTGATCCAACACCTTTCTAACCTTCATGTTGTATGTCCTCACACAACTATAATCTGTACGATTGTTTATTTCTTAGGACTAACAATTTCATATTCATGTGGTACAACTCACCTCAACCAGTGTAATACCGGGAAAAATCATCCAGTGTAGTGGAAGACATCCATCAAAATTTTAGAATATGACACGCTTCATTCTCATCTGCAACAGTAAACCATCAAAAATGTTAATATGAAACCAGAAAACATAATAATTATCAAGTGATATTTGTAACATTCTAAACAAATATACACAAACAATTCAGTAAAGGACCCGTAAATCACATATTTCATGGGACACAATTACTACAATGAATATCCATTCCTGAATTCCCTACATGAAACTATAAATAACTACTTGAAAAGGACCTAAACAATATACACTTTATCATCTTTCTAAAACCTCTCATTACTTTGAAAAGTTGTTTGAATTACATAAGTGTCCAAATAATTAGTATGAAAATTCAATGCACTGTAAAAATAATATTTTGTTTCCCTTGAAAACAACTGAAATCATTGCAACATTAATGTCGACATCAAGAAATTCATGAATGCCAATTCCATCAACATGTAGCACAACATCAATATAGTAAATATCGTTAATTGAATTATCATCTTTTAAATGATACAAAAAAAATATGAAATTGTAAGAATTCAAACGATCAACATAATACATATTGATGAATAAAAAATTTGAAACCTATGTAAGCCTAGTGCAGTAAAATATAAAAATTAATATTCAATAAAAAAATGATAAGATCATCGGTCGTACTTCAAAATTAATCAATGAAAATCACAAAATGATCTATAAATAAGATTAAAATAATCTATAAATTTGTTGATGGTTTCACAAAAAATTACGACGAGTACCTAGTCCATATTTGACATGAGATCATAATTGAGATAATTCATGTAACATAATCATTCTCAAACTTCATGTTTATAAAAATCATCATAAAAATTCCCAAAATTATCTCATCATTTTACCTAGATCATGGTGCAGACCACCCAATACATTTAGAATTACACATTCAATGATTATTATAGAATAAATATCATTAAAATAATAATAAAAATTGATTTCCTGTTATGCATAATTTTGATATAGATAATATTTTTTTTCCAATTATATAACAACTAAAACTAAATTGGAATGAAAAGAAATTATTAGATAAGATAAATTCCACCACCTTCCTTGAGAAAGGTCTCTGTTAGAGAACATACCAATAAGTGAGTACCAAAAATGAAAATCTACAATTCCAACTACCTTGCATAAGGATGAAATTTCTAGACTCCCATTATTTCAAAAAATATAAAGGAAAATTTGTGATGAAGTTTAATCATCATCACCCCTAAATGATCTCCCAAAAACTAGATCTGTGATGTTACAATTAGGGCTCGAAGATAGATAGGCACATACATCACCATGTGGCATCATGACTTCAATGCTCTCCAAAAATTATTTTTAGGAATCAGAAGGGCGTCGTCATGAAATTTGAGGGGAGGGGAAGTTTATTAGGAGAGGGGTGATTCATTGGGAGGGGATGGTGAAGAGGAGGAGGCAGAGGGGGTGAGGTGACAATGGTGAGGATGAGGCATATGTGGAAGGTGGCAGGTAATGGTGTAGGCAGCATCGGCAAAGACGAGGATGAGGATGAGATGGCGAAGGGGAGGCAGTGAAGGGGATACAGAGACAAGGATGCGGGGAAGCGGATGAATCTTTTCTACATAAGAGGAGAAGGGATTGAAAGTGATGTAGAGGTGGAGATGTATGTATAGATTGGGGATGTCGATGACTAAATTTGAATTCCCTTGAGGTGGAGTATGCGGATAGTACAGATAAGAGGACACACCATCCAAAAGAATGTGGAGACGTGGAAAAAAGAATTACAAGATTTAGTTTATATAATATATTTACAAATTGATATCAAATGGGGATATAATTGGCTATATTTTTATTATTTTGAAGGATTATGTATCAAATTATTCTAAAACAATAATCAAATATGGCACATTGATATTGAGTTCAATTAAAATATGAAGGACTAAGAGGAATCCTTAACACAACCAATGATTTACTCCTCAACAGCCTTCAATATGAGTAATATGGGGTGATGATGTATAATTGTTTTATTACTAATGAAATTATTATTGAAACAATAGGGCTATTATGGTAATCATTTAGTATACATATTTGAATAATATAGATCGTTGTATGAATGGATTTTATGGAATTGAATCTATTATAGGGCGATTTGTCACCTCATTCCATAAAATTAGAAGGTGTTAATCATGAAACATCGAATTCAAATGACAAAACCATGGATCCATTAATAAAATAACAAAATAGAGGGAGGAATATATAGGATAATATGATAAGATAAAATAATATGGTTATATCATTATATCTAAAGATCCAATCATAATGAGGTGAATATATAAATTTCATAGTACAACCACACCAATTATGAAGATAATTATGGAAATGAAATATGTATGGTAACTGATGGATATATGATTATTTAACATCACGGGTTACACATATCATAACACAATAGAAGCCAAAAATAAATAGAGAAAACATTTGAAATAATCCTATGTGAAATATATAAACTACTATTACTATCTAAAAAGATATCTGGTTAGTGTGTCAAATGCATATGGAGGGATATGACAACAATAATTTGGAGAATAGGACAAATAAAATAAATTTAATAATGTAATAGGATATTATAAGATGGAATCTTATAAAAAAATAACCAATCCCATAATTTCATAATTATAAAATCTATAAATAACTTCAATTTTGAAAACAATGGCATAAAAACACTATTCATTAACCATTAAGGAAATATTTATTATTAATGAAAAGTTGTTTGAGTTGAAGTGTCGCAAAGCCTTGAATTCTCCAAAATAAGATAACGGGGGAAGTAAAGATGGAGAGAAAGATGCTCATGCCAGGAAGTTGGACTGGTAATGAAATATGCAAATTATGGAAGTTGTTCCCTCACTGGATGTGGATGTAGTGTTGCATCCTATTCTTGTGGTGTCGTACCTTACCCATCATTTCCTAAAACCATGCTATTCCCAAATTAATAAGAAAAATGTGATCAGAATTATAACGTTCAGTTGGAATGAGAAGCATTACATGATATAGGTTAAGGTGTATTAAATGGTAAATTAATAACATAAGTTGTGTAACAGAATCTGAAATTTTCATACAATGTGAATGTAATATAAACTGAAATATTAAATATAGGAATATTTATTGGAATATATATTTATATACATGAAGTGACTCTAATATGAACAAACAAACCATTGGTATGATGTTTTTCAAGTGTTTAACATTTAAAAATTTGAATGTTCACCTTAAAAGTTGATAGTCCACTCAACCTATATTTAGTGAGAATATGTTGATGAGTTTATGACAGAAACAATAAAAAATAAATTCTGTAGTGAAATATGTAATTACGTTATATCCAAAAAGGTTCCAAACCGTCATTGTTGGCTAATTTTACTCACATTGTTAACTTCCAATCACATTCTATCTTTTTACATCATGATATTTTATTCAAAGAATATTCTTCAAACTCTTAGAATATTATATAAGGTTTATGTAATAATACACCTATATAAATAAAATATAGAAATTGGTTTAATATATGAAACTCAATTGATGATATCATTAAACCTGAATAAATTGAAAAACATTATAGAACATGATCAATGACATATTAAAAAGATATCATTGAATTTTTATAAATTGTAAAAGTAACATTACATAAAAAATAAAAAAAATATACACATGATATACCTAATATAATATGAAGCACTTGGTTAATAGAAATTATGTATCTTGTAATGAATCTTCATCATAGAAGTCCTATAACCATTTTATATACAATAAAAAATAAATAATGTGACTATTAGATAAGACATGATTCTACAAAACACATTATTTTTATATGAATATGATGTGTAAATATTTATGTGTCTCATTTACCTTACTATTGGTTTTGAAAATATTGGTGTTAGGTTCCAAATGGTTGAGAACTACTAATCCATTACTGAAATTTGACAATGGAATCCATTTTCAGTACTGTCTGAACTGCATATTTTATATAGACCGAACAAATGTATAAACTAAAAATGGATTGGTTAGTCAATTGAATAGACTGTATTAAATAAAAATGGATTGGTTTGTCCATTTAATTGACAAAATTTTTGTTCATTTTTTGTAATGTATATTTATTGTAATGAATGTATATGAACTAACAAAATAAATTTTCATTTTCTTATTCAGTGTTGCATATTTATTGTACTAAACTACTATGTGAACATCATAATTTGGGGAACATAAAATGAAAATTAATTTTATATGAAACATTCCAATGAACCAAGTAATCCATTTTCTTAATAAGTACTGTTAATTTAAATTACTAAAAATGAACATGCATTTTGATGATCACACATAATGCATATAGTTTGATGTTTGTCCCCAATTTTTCTTAGTTAGAAACATGTTGCATATATTTTTTTGGTCCCACACATGTTGTACTAAAGAAGATCATGATACTTCCAAGCTTGAAAATTACACCAACTTAGAAATATCTATTTATATCATTTCATTAAATACAGTACATTAAAACCTAAAATAAGGATTATTATTTTCGATACAATCCTCTACTTGATGAAATTCTAAAGAAAACATATTACCTCATTATCGTGGAACAATTTTATCTACAAGAAAAAATTAAATAATGTGAATAATAGATATGACATTATTCCATAGAACATTATTTATATATGAATATCATGTGAAACTAATTATGCATCTCCTTGACTCTACTGCTTGTTTTGATAATTTTGGAGTCTGGTTCCAATAGGGTGAGAACTCCATCATCATTACTAAAAAAGGAAAAAGAATTCCATTACCAACACTGTCAAAAATTCATATTGTATATAGTCCAAACTTCTATCTTAACTATATATTTACTGGGTTTTCCACTAAAAAGAATGTATGACCTAAAAAGGGATTGGATAGTCCATTGAATAGAAAAAATTCATGTTATTTTTTCTTAATTCATTTTTGAAGAACTAAAAATTTATGAACTAATAGAATGTAACTACATTTTCTTATTCCGTAATGAATATTTAAAGCACTGAACTAATGTGTGAATTGAATAATTTGGTGAACATAAAATGAACAATCATTGTATATGAATCTTCCCAATAGACTATCAAATTCATTTTAGGAATAATGGATGTTAATAGAAAGTATTTAAAATTGACATGATCTATCCAAATAGACTAACCAATCAATTTTAGGAATAACAACTATTAATTGAACGCAATGAAAATGGACATGGATCATTTTGGTCAGGTAGGGCATATCATCTATTGTTTGTCCCCAACATATTTTGGTCAAACACAAGATATACTTACGATGAACATGAACCTTCCAATCAATCCAATTATACAAACATAGACCTATTTTTTTCAATCATTTCATTAAAGATATTAATTTAAAACCTAACTTAGGAAATATCAGGTTTTGAAACCAACCTATGTTATATGAAATTATATAAGAGACATTAAGTATCAATATCTCCCTGTAGTTCCAAAAGTTATTTCACTCTCGTCTCAAATTAGATATTGTTTTCCAGTTGGCACACCACCAGTAACTGCAACCATAAAATGAAAATCTATGAGTAAACTAATTATATGAGTAGTAAATTGAAAATAAGTGCAAAATAAATATTAATAGATGGATAGAATTTGAGCGACTGAAAATCCACAGAAAGTTGAGCATTATATATCTATACATTTCCAATAATGGGAATAACCTTAAATCATAAAGAATCTTGTATATAGGGTTCTTCATATTAATTCCTTCAATGAAATAGATCATAAATAGCTGATCAGTCATGGATTTCGAAATCATAAATATATATATCTTATTAAAATTAACCATATACATAAAGAAGTATTATATATGAACGTGAAATAATTTATACCTAAACTACAAGATTTTTAATGAAGTAATAATAAGAACCTAGAGAGAGGCCTCCTAAAAAAGCATTTTGTTTGCACTTGTAACTATAACAGAAATTGTAAAATATGAATGTCGAAGGTATTTTTCTTTCCAAAAATTGTATATAATGATCCAACAACATCATGTGACTCAGTAAAAAACTAATATAAAAAAATTGTATCTCAAAAATTCAATTTTCATATCAATGAAAAACTATAAAGGAAAAGATGAAATTCGATCAAACATCCCTTGATGATTAGCTGGTTGAAAGAATTTTTTTTTGTTTTGGGTTCATGAATCCAGGTTTTCTAAAATACATCATGTGTATGAAATTGAATCAATGCACTCACCATAAAAAAAACCAGTTTCATTAAAGTGATCGACATCAAACTTTCATTCCTTCCATTAAATGAACCATGAAATACCTTGTGAACAAAATCACATATAAAACCACATAAAATGTTATTGTAGAAGAAACATTTACACTTATGGGTCAAGAGAACTAAATTTTAATGTTACAATGGATGTGGAAATAATAAATAAGTTCATCATAAAAGCTAATAAAGCACATACAATTTCTTCTATCTTAATAAAATGAAAAATTTAATTTTCATGGTATAAAGATTTATTAATCAATTATAAAACTGATCATTTGATCCTATAAATATTAATTAATATAGAAAAAATATCTGTTGTAATATATTAATCCAATAATATAAAATATTCTAAATTCTGTATAATTGATATTAAATGTTGAATGAAATTTAAAAAATATTAAGAGTATAAACATTTCAGGATTTCATTTTAAGAAACTAAATAAAAATATATCATTTTTGTGGATAATAATTTTTTATTTACAACTGAAATCATGTGAAATTTTATATCTTACTATAGAATGCATTCTATTTACATTAATTTAGAGTGAAACTACATATTATAGTGTTATTGATCAAAAAAATAAATTCCAATACATTGAATATTTTACATAACTTCGTAACATGAAATTTCATATTACTATAAACAATATATGAAAATGGCTACTAAATTCAACTTATTTTATCAATTTTTAATGTATAATATATAGAATCATGCTAATTTAATGTAGGTTGAATTTTATTATAAATTAAAAGTAAATAAAACCGAATTTATGTAAAATATTCATAGAGATATATATATATATATATATATATATTATTACAGACATTGAATATGATCATCATGCCTTGGAAACTGAAAAAGACATAATATTTGGTAAACACTAAATTTTTAGCATATTGAATAGACATAAACAACAAAATAGAAACAATTAAATCTTTTATTATTACATTGATATATATAATGATATATAACATTATGAAAATAAACAAAAATAAAAAATTGAAATCCAAAAACGTTTTAACAAAACATTTTCTAAAATAATTACCTCTCAAGTTTCAATCTAGAACCTTTTTTCTAGATGATTAAATTAAGATAAATAAAATAAAATATAAATTTTGTAAAATACACATAAATTTAAAACATTATAATGCCCATACTATTAAAGTAATTTTATCAAACCCAACTATAGATCCCATTTGCTAGTATTTTTTTTAAAAACCATTTCCAAATACATTCATTGTAATAATCATAAAATGAAACATTTGTTAAATACGTATAGACATTATGAAAAACATTAAACAATAATTTTAATTTCTTAATTAATCAATCCATCAAAAAAATATTGTTGTGAATATTTTTTTCACCCATCCTACATAGATACATAGTAAATGATGGATATAGTATGCTCATGTAGAAATAAATAAAAAAACCTTGGAAATGAAATATAAAAACTCATGAATCTAATAAATCATTTGAAATAAATACTTTCTCAATTTCATGAATGTAATAAATTTATTGATCATAATGGTTGTACAGTTTCAAATCTTTTACTGATTGTTTAATTATTTTTTGGAAATTATTTCTATGACCCAATGTTGTTGAATTGTCTCTCGTGAAATCATTTTTGACATAATCTAGTTAATCATCCCTGATATAAATTACGAAAAAAATGGAATTACAATATTTTGAAAATTATGAAATGTCATAACCATCATGGTATTCATTTAATACCCCCTTTTAGACCCCTTTTTCCAAGTTGTGTTTCATAACCATTTCTAAATACCATAATTACGGTAATCAAAAAAAATATCTGATAAAGATGTAAATTTGTTTTCAATGACATAATCTCATAATTTGAATATAGTAATTCATCAATTCATCAAAAAAATTATGTTATGGTAAAATATTTGTTCCCTCAACCGATAGAGATTCTTAGGAGAAGATGAATATAGTTTTCTCATTTGGAAAAAATTAAAAAAAATATAAATATAAAAATATAATTTAAATAATGATGTAATTATTTTGAAATAAATGCTTTCTAATAGTAATCAGAATGGTAGTATAATTTCTAGGATGAAATAAAATGTTTGAACATAATGGATTCAAAATTTAAAATTAATTATTAACAATTAATAATTTCATTTGAAAGTATTTCTATGATCCTTTAAAGATGAATCATCTTTGTTGGAATAATTTTTTGACATCTTAATTACATCAACATAGAAATCATTTTAGAAAAAAATGGAATGCCTCATATGCAATTCTGCACTATTAGTATTGTATAATGAAACGGGTTTTTCTGTTTGAATAACATGAGTATGTTCAACTATAAATTTGGGAAAATAATGCTACATTTTAAAGGGTGTATGCGTACTAAAAATAAATGAGAACATAAGTTTGGTAATAATACAATAAGGGATTTAGAAAAGACCAATATTATTAATCAAAATTAATGGTACATCAATTTATGAAAAATTGAAAAATTTAAAAGGGATATATCAACGAAATATTACTAGTATTGTAATTGAGTTATAGATATTTCTACATATTAAAGGACGTTTTTTGAATGTTTGTACATGTATGTTTCAATGTTACCTTGGAATCCAGTAGTCTTCTGATGATACATTGGAAATCCAGTGCTCCTTTAATGATTCATTGGAGAACATATGATATATGATTCCATTCCTTGATAGATTATGCATTTCATGGAATGATGGTGTATTCAAATGAATCATGTTTGTATGATTTGATCCATATGTACATACGAATGGTATTAGAAATATTTATCCATCGTACCTTGGAAATCCCTCGGCCTTCCGACAATATCTTCAAAATCCTATGTTTTTCAATGATTCCTTAGAAAATATCATTGAAAATTGATGCCTTTAAAGAGATTCTCAACTTCATAGATGATTTAAATGAAGTTCCTCCCCATGCTATCCCCATTTGAAAACATAGATGTCCTCCCCATGCCATAACCTATAAGAGTGGAGGTATAAACACCTATGTCCTTCCAATGCCATATTCCGTCCAGTGGTATTTCACCCTGAATCACCCTACCACCACCAAAACCACCAATATAGATGCATCAATAGCGTTATATTCATCAACAGAATCATATAATATGTGTCTTCACACATAGAGATCGGTGGTAGGGGAATGTACACTGATCTCTACTTCAACCCTATTCGGTAACTGCCTAACCTACCTATTTAAGATGATGATTATATCCATTTATATTTATGGTAATCGTAGGTTTTCCCTTGTTTTTAATGTATGGGAGAACTGAAATAGGTTCTGACAGAGACAACCCACTCTTTTTCTAGTTTATAATCACATAGACCCCCACATAGGTGTTCATACCCTCGAGAAAAGGGAGTTTCTCTTCCTCGGGTTCTATCATCATCATTTCCTCCCAATCATAATTCTAAAAATGTAATTTGAACTATGGAGCCCATCAAGCTTTCTAATATCATTATTAAGATAGAGACTGATCCCATGATTGTTTCCTTTCTCTAGTAGGTCACATATAAAAAATGGATCATCGATGAGAACCTTGATGAATGAAGGCCAGATTATGGCACTCCTCGATTGGATCCCATTTTTCCTCCTTTGGGGATTTTACAAGTCGTTCATACCCAATTTCTCCCAGTTTAACCTAATGAACCCATTCATCCAGACAAAGTGGAGGCATGAGTGTATGGAATGAGACCTGGATATGAGTTAATGAATCCATTTTATCAGTGTTATAATATTCCTTGGGACCATATTGATCCATTTCAAGAGTCAAATAACCTACATATCATGCTTATAATCCTATTAATGCTGGGGTGGTTAGTGATCATCGTTATTTTTAAAACCCATACCATGAAAACATGACAACCACTCTTACTGCTCACCTTGAATCACTGAAGACACGATAGGTAATGATCCCACATAATGAAAAGTCATATCTAGTTTGGGTGGATGACATGAGGGAACCCCTAGATTTTGGGAAACATATAGTTTCCAATTTAAATATGATGGGTGACCCACTGCATCATTTAGACCACATTATATCAAGATTTTGAACATGTTGGGAACCCTAGAGCAATAGGAGGCTGCCAAGCTCTAATGTTTCGTTTAGACATTTGATGGAGTTATGTTTCTCTTAAAACCTGTTACCAATCAGGTCTATCCTTGTTTGGAATGATCTACACTGATATTTCATTTACCAGTTCAACTCCACCATGATATGGATAAGAATTTAAAATATCGTCATGTTAAATAAACTACCTGATTAGTGTGTAAAAGATTTTTTTTCTCTGTGGAAATGACTAATTTATTCACTTGATATTCTGCTGACTCAATATATGCTACTAAAAATGTACATGGGTAATATCAAGACTGATTTTCTTCCTACCCTCATCACTCTTATTTTCATATCTGGGTTATAAAATTTCTCCAACAATTTACAATGCATGAAGTCATCCTTATAGTAGGCTAAGAAAGTTCAACCCTTGCCTCAAGTTCATGTATGTATTGATGATAATGAAGAGACTAACACTTTTATACACATGAAGGTCAACGATCTATAAGAGATATTTCCCCCATTGTAGTAGTTCCTCACCCTATGAAATAGCCTCATCAAGTCTAGCCTCAGCCAGAGAAAACTTGGATGGCTCTACACGGCTAAAATTGGCTTCCTAGAGGACATAATGTGGCTCCTGCCACTTATCAGTCTCTATCACCTTATTTGGGATAGGAGCCCAGAGTTCCCTACCAAGATATGAGGTAACATATCTATTCATTCAAATATATATAGGTTCATGGTTTTGTCTATGTTCCCTAGAACATTATATTATGATTCTTTAACGTTTTAGAAAGCCCCATGCAGTCGAGGGTCCTGATTGAACTATCCATTTCCCTTACCAAAGGATCATTGGACAAACCATAAAAAATTTATATGTGTTGAAGTATAGTATTTAGAACCATATGGATAATATTCTAGACAGATTTATAAATTTTGTAAAACATATTGAACACAACTCTATTGAGCCTCATAGTGATAATGAAGAACCATTCCATTATACCTATAGAATATAAATCCTCGAAGATCTACACATTCAATAAAATGTTTGTGTCCCTTGGTGATGATTTGAAATCCCCATTTTTGTTTTATGTACAATTAGATTCTGTTAATTCCTACTACATAGAATAGGTTATGAAAATATAATTCCACACTTCCATTTCATTCTCCAATGAAGATGCGGGATATAACATGAATGGGAAAAATTAACTTTTTTACATCATCATATTGTTAAATTGTGGGGAGATCCATCACTTTCTAGTAGATATAGGTTCCAAGAACAATCTCATCATGACACGGAAACTCTACAATTAGGGACTGAATAATGATGATTTGTGTTTCTGTAACCTAAAGATTTTATGTCAGTTCTAAATCGAGAATATAATATCTTGAAGAATTATGTTTAAGACATAGATAAATGTTTTTGTAAAAAATTATTAATTCGATGTTGTATAACAGGATACCAAATATAATGTGTTGATGGGTAGACCCTAGATTCATCTTCAGGTGGTAGTTCCCTCCTCATATCACTAATACCCCATGTACATCCTCAATGGGAGAGAGGGTGTGCTTCAAGGTGATCCATAATTCATCAACAACAGCGAATCCCACTATCTGGATGGAATATATTACTAGATCAAGGAAAATCTAGTTTAGACTAATGTGGTTGAGAACCTAACCATTATTCATAGTCTATGGATTGAATTGGATGACATTTCAACCTCCAAATTCATTCGTTGGAGGCTACACAATGAGATTTTTTAAGTTAATTAGTTTGCCTTGATATAAAAGGGTGCTACATCCCTATGTACATGGAAAATCATATGGTCACCTCATACTTTTACACAGTCCTGGCTTGAGAGATACCAGAAGCTCCCACAACTATGAAGTATTGATAAGTTCACCACATGGACACAATTTCATGGAATTTCTACACATTTAATTGAGTTGGGATGAGTCAATAGAATCTAACTACCACTATTTCTATCATTTATCGAATGGAACCGATGTTCTATGTCTTGATTGGATTGTTTCCACAGCCTCAATCACTATGATTTCAGTTGGGAAGGATTCCCCCTACAACGATTTTGTATCCGCCCAAGGATGCAACAGAATTCCCCAATAATCAATGAGTTTGGATGAACCTCCAACCACTAATTGTCCTTAAACAGATGATGAAGAGGATTTGGAATATGTTTTTACAAAATTTAAAGAGGGTATCCCCATTGCTATTTTTGAGTTGATTTAGGTGAATCGTGGTACTGAGACAGATCTGAGTCCTATGTTGGTCAGTGAAAACATGCATCTAGAGGAACAAAACATATAGATTTCCTAAAGAAGAAGAATGATGTATTCACTTAAATTATTGATTATATTCTAATAATTGACACTCAATTCATCATACAACATATGGGACTTCTACTGAGTCATTGTGAGTTCAAAACACGTCCCAGAAAAATGTTCCATTTTCATGGTACCATTGTCGAAGTCAAAGTTTATAATCTTATAAAAGAAAATGTTTTCATAGAAAATCAATTCCCAAAATTGATATATATAATTTTTTGATTTAGGAAATATAATGTGAAGATCATAGTCTGTATAGACATCTAGGATCTCATCCAACATTGTCCAAATTATTATTTTCCCCTTCCTATGATTGATCAACCAATCGATGCCAAAATTGGGTTCCAAGAAGTCTCCTTCATGGATCAGTATTCTAGGTATAAATATATCCATATGGAAACCAAATATGATGATTAAACCAGATTCAATGAACTTAATGGTACCTTTTTTATAATTTAATTAATTTAGGTTAGAAGAATACATTATCCATGTATCTACAATCCATGTACCACATCTTCAAACTGATCCCCGACATCGAAGGGGAATTATCTATTAATGATTTGGAAGTCAAATCCTTTTAGAATTAGTACCATATCCTAGATATCAAATGTTTATTTATTCTCTTATATTCCAGGAATTTTCTAGATGAACACGTTGATGCATGCCTTAGTGGTTACCTTCGAGATGTATCTCATCTTCTGTATCTGATATAGAGGCAACCAGATCGACCTGATGAAGTTCATATCCATAAGACAGATTCCAACCCTTAGAAACATCTAGAATCTCTAAGGACATCAAGGAAACATATCCAATTTACGAAAATTCATTAAAAATGTGGATGGAATCTGTATGCCTTTTTCGTGCACAGAAAGAAAGGTACCATCTACTAGTGGGATGAAGAGTGTCTGAAATCCTTATTGAAAATCATGTTGTATTTTCTACAGCCTACAGTTATGATGCCACCCATATTCGACAAGAATATTTTCCCCAATGTGACACGCCAATACTAATTCATTCTAATGTTTCTCTTTCAAAACAAAAATAAATTTAGAGAGAATAGTTTATACTATCTCACATGCTTTATCTATGACAAGGAGGCCAGATACTCTCATATCTGGAATAGATGAATCATTGTTGTCATTATAGTGTATAAGTTGTTTCATTATTGGTTTAATAATTAGTTAGAGATGGTTTCCTAAGTATACCTACTAAAATATATCCTAAATTTTACCATGTTTATCAGATATTCGGTACAATGGGTGGTAATCTATCAGTAGTTATACAACATATTTGTTCTGTAGAAATCCATCAAGGGATATGCATTGGCATACATCCTGGTCGTGCATCCTATACTAGAATAAGATCCCCTCGACATTTATTTCAATGATGATTTCATCTAATTAATAGATTATTCTATGTCAATATGAAAGGTGAATCTTGTTGGTGCCTATATGTGCCCAACTAGTATAATGGTCAATGATCCCAATATGAATAAATTAGTTATGGGAATTGTCTTCACCACTCCTACACATGATGATATTACCTACACATTCTTATTTAATGAATGTTGTAGAAAAAACAACCCATAATATTAGGACCTCCTTATTGGTCTTGATCTATCCCTTGAGAGTGATGTCACCAAATTTCATGTGAATTGAGATTCTACATTAGTCATCACCAAGATAAATGGTTACTATACAGTTACAAATCCATATATCCTACCCTTATAGGTATGAACTCATTAGATAACGACCAAGTTCCCTTCTCATCCATATGTGAGTCATGTTCTCCAGTCATAAAATAGTCAAGATGTGCCTTGGAATGTCTTTCCATGATTCATGCAAATCCTGACTAGGATATCTTGTTCATTCATGTGGTGTATCAGAGATTCATTCCTCCCTTCATTCTAGGTGTTGATGATGGCCATCAGGTGATCCTACATTCCACTAGTTCTTTAACACCTGGACATCTGATCCCCCCACAGTATAAAACCCCCCAAATTGGTCAACATCTTTCATTGAGTACATCCATAATTGTTTCCAATAAAAAAAGATATTTGATTCTGAGAAAATACCTCATCTTGAAAGATAGTTCACTCTCCATAGTATCTATATTAGAGTCAAGCCTTCTATATACATGATTTTGATGGAATTATCCACTTTAGAATTCACATTTTTGAGATTTCCTAGGTTCAGAAGAAAGTTAATTTAGGGTCTTACAGAGATCAACATGTAGTGTAAATGTTCTCCCTCTAGATCCAATTGTTATGAATCATTTGGCCAACCATTTTCCACAACCGCATCATGTATACAAAGATTATTCATTCCTTTCAGTTCCACACCATCTTTGTTCATTGATTAGTGGATCCCCTATATAATAAAAATAATTCTCAGACCATTGATATAAGGTCACTTGATGATGGTGCCAACATCTTTTATATTAAGTTAATGAGAAGGGAACTAGGTCATTAGCTTATGAAAATGGTACCAACATCTTGGCTACTAAGCTAATGAGATTGTATTCTTTGTATAGTATTCAGTACAATTGCACTTCCTACTATTTGTTTCACACAAATGGGATGATCAAGGTGTTTATCAAAATACACTCTATCATTATAAACAATATGGTGGTCCATATTAATAATATATTACGGAATAAGATCTTCAATGCCATATTGTCCTATCGATTGATGACTCATAATTCCACCCATGTGACTCAATATTCCATGGTGTATAGAATAGAAGAAATCTTTCACATTGAGATCCAATTTTCACAACTCTGAATTGATATCTATGAATAGAATATCCTAAAATTAATGAAAAAATTTCATCAATCTATGCTAAAATCCCTCGATGAGAATAAGATACCAACCTTGTATAATCTTGAGAGGAACCAAAAAATGATAGAAATGGTTTAAAAAAATAGATATCCTCCACTCCTTCCATGTTGACACAATACTGGCCCTTAGAATAATGATAAAACCTAGATTAGTACACCATTGTTGGAACCCATTTGGGAAAGACCATACATCAGGAAAAAAAATTATTTCATTGGTGTGTACTATTAAATCACTATAGAATGAGAGCAGAATACTCCAACCAATTCTGTGTCCCAAAAGAATTAAATTTCATAAGGATTCTACATCCTAGGAACAAAATGTTAAAATGGGAGGTTAGTCTGAACTATATGACATTAAACTAAGAGCCACAATGTTCCATGATTAATGACCTTAAAATATTTTCTATCCAATGGTCTATGCCACATGACATTAAACTTTTTGAAAAAAAGGGTCAGAGATCCATTATAGTAAACATGGAATCATAGTCCAAGAATCATGCCTTTAAAATATGTGTGAGCCTTCCTTGTAATGTGTTGTATGGAATAGGGACTCCTTGTCCCTAATTTATGTTGGGTTCATCACTAAGTCACACCAAATATTTCCATTTTTTGGATCCTCCTTCCCTTGGTTTGGAATCCATGATCTAAGAGTTATATTCCAAGAATCATGAATTTAACATAAGTGTGAATCTCGCTAAGAATTTTTCAAGTAGAATAGGCCTCTTTGGTCATTATTCACATCTTCATACTTATATAATTTTCTAAATTTCCCATTTAGTTGAGATTCTCCAATAAATATAGAGGTAGTTTCTCTAGTATGTTTCAGGTTCCATTGGGCCTCCTTGGGCATCATTCACATCACCATACTACACAGACCTATTTGATACATTCCTTCATTTTGGAATAAACTCTATGACCACAAACTATAACGTATTGAACTCAAGACACGATATTAAACTATGATAATACCCCGAAAATGTTCACAATTCAGCTTAAACTCAATTGATATGGTGCATACCCCATTTTAAATATGGATGAATCATAGGATATGTGTTAGATGATTACCAAATGTTACCCCATGCCATGATCATGAGATACCCCACGATAACCATGGTCTTCCCCAATTCTATCATCGAAGAGGATTTCCCCATTCAATGATTATTTCATTACCCCAATGTGTTCCTAATACTATGTATGGATTGATTATCATCCTAATCAGATACATAGAAAATCTCATAAATATTTTTCTTTTCATTATCTGAAAATTAATCAAACATTTTTAGCCATGGAATCTGTTAAGATACATGAAATATGATCTAAAACTATATATAGTCAACATCAAGGTGAGTATATAGTGGTAGGCCTCTTTGGCCTATATTCATTCAGTGTCTGTTACTATAGAGCCCTACGTACATTCCAATGACGCATGTCCCCTTTTTGGTCTGAAATCTATGATATTTAAATGATACAATATAGGTTGAGAATGTTGACTCTAAACTATATGGAAGTCCACTCTAGAATATGTATTGTGGAAACTTTCCTCATTGGACCTCATTCACATTGGGTTTATCAGTCATTCACACAACACAAACCCACTTGAGAAGTCCACTTTCATCAATCCAAACACTATGACCATAAAGCAAGATCGTATGGTCCAATCAACATGATGTAAATTATTTTATCATGGACACAAATCATGAAATTAAACCATTTGTGGGACCTCTCAGGAATATTTGATGTGACACTAGGCCTCATAGGACCACATACACATTGGATTTTTCACTCTGTCACACTATAATTATGTTCTTTAAAAGACCCTTCTACATGGTTTGAACTCTATCAACATAAAAATGGAGTCTACACCTTTGGAATATGGTGATAAAATGCGCACATCGTCGATGTTCTATTACAATAAACTAAGATCCTAGGATCTTGGAAAATTACCTTATTATATTCTCCATATACCCATGAAATGTGACCTTATATTGTTTGCAAACACTATAATCCGAGCTGTTTGAATTTAAGCTACCTCGACTAACATCCCCATCCTTCAAAATTAAATTTTGAATCTACAATGATCTAAATTGCGATTCATCTTAATAAGAGATTATTTTTACCCTATTTTAAATTGTGAAGCCTCACATCATATGTACGAGATTATTAAAAAATCCACCATGCCTTGTTCGGTTGAAGAGCTATGATAATCAAGGGATACATCAAATAACATTTTCAGAGAGGATAATATTCACAACTTTGGTATTATACCACACTATTATGTAATTATTTGTGTTTCTTGATTCCCATCCTTATCCGATACATAACAAAACCTAGAAATTACATCCCTAGGTCAACCACAAATTCATTAATTTTTGACTCTTTGGTTCCCATTATGTCTCATTATATATAATTGGGATCTATCTCATATGTGATTTTATTTTGAGTTATTATGTTATTTAATGATGGTCGTGAGTTTACCAATTTTTTTTCTTGAATGAAATGGAGTTTGTTGGGCTCAACAATAGGTGGCACAAGATTGGTTCACTATAAGGGGAAACTGTGTTCTAGACCATGGAAAACTCTAAACCATAGAGAGTGGAACTATACATGTTTTACTATAAGTCACATGAGAGTATTAACTCCACTAGGAATCTATTTGTCCAGTTGATTCATTGATAGAGTAGGTCACACAGTTTTGTCACTCTTTGGAAAAATATATTGTGTAACTACGCGGCCTATCCGGGTCATTAAAATTTAAAATTACTTTTTTACCCTCCCCTAATTTTATCCCCAAACCAAACCTAATTAGATCCACACTGGATTTTATTCCAAAGAACAATTCTCTTATCCCTCTCACCCCAAATGAACTCTATTTTTTGTGTTGATTTGTAGTTTGATCTACATAAATCGTGGAGTAAGTCCCTTGTCACCTCATTTCATTCTTCTTCCAGGGTCATCATTCATATTATGTGAGTTTTTATATTTTAATGGGTTAGTTGAACTAATAAGGGTTTACTCATGAATTTTTGGGAAAAATACCCATGTCTATGTTTTGATATTTCCCTTATAGGGTCTCATTTGGGAGAAGTTGTGATTTTCCACTGGATTTGAGATGTTCAAAATTATTAGGTATGTGATTCCATGTTATTGAGTTATTAGATGAATTTTCAATAATTTCATTACTTTTTGAACGAGGTCATTGGATTTTTTTGGATCTGAGAAGAGTTTTTCTAATTGGTTTCATTGTGAGTTTGTTTTGAGAAGTGGATTCACAAAAGAAAATTTTTTATATCATGTGTTCTTTCTTTTTTGAGTTTCTATATGGGATTTATGACTTATGCATGTTGTAAAAAGTATTAATAAAATTTTTTGGGTGTGCATGCGAATGTGATAAGGGTTTTTTCATTGAAAATTAATTAATTTTAATGGGTGATTCATGTTTCTTGATCTGTGTATATGAAAATGGGGATATATGTGACATGTGAAATGAAAATTGAGTACAAAGGGAATCCTAGCTATCAAGGTGGGTGGATTAAGACTAGTAGGCGAATTGTATTTGAATGGCTGCTGCCTGATTCCTCATAGTAGAATTGATGATAGAACAATAAATAATAATTTATTTTTAGAGATGAGTAAACCTTGGGATTTGATCTTGTCTATAGGATCATGTAGTGTAACCCCATGGGTTAGGGTCGAAATACCATGTTTCACTGAGATATGAGGTTACTAGGGTCTCACTAGTGCTACTACCTATATTGATTTCTCATGAATTGGTGATATATTTTGATGTTGTGAAAACCATCGACATACGATGAATTTTTGTCTTATATTAAATTGAAATCCATGTTTCTATGAAAATGTTTTCCATAAAATTATGTATCAACAATATTTTCTGGTTTCTTATTAAAACATGAATAGTTATTTTTCATCTAATGTTATATCATGGAATCGTTATTTTGGGAGGAATCCTACTGGGATTTTTATAACACCCTACATACACACTTTGGGGTATGTAGACTATGTTATTTATAAACTATGTAATTTAATGCTGTTATATAGTGATGATGCTAGATTTGGATTCCTTTGTCATTATCTAGAATGTGTTGGTGGATTTAGCTTGAGGGTGGTATCCATCATGTTTCCTTGTTGATTTCATATTTTTATTTGTTTTTCCCTTCCTGATTTATTATTTTGGTTTTTGGTTAATGATTTAAATTGTTGGAATTGAAATTTTCTATCTATTTTGTTTAGGGATATCATTCTTGGAATGCTGTATTATTTTTTTAGTTATTAATGATTCTTATCATGGGGGAAATCATATCCAAAAATTATTTTTGATACACAAGAAATAGTTTACAGTCTATGGGGATCGACAATTCCATTCGGGCCAGGGCATGAGATGGGACAGGTGTTTGTGTGGATGGAACCACAGATTGTTTGATGACAAAATATTATTAGATAATGGGTTTTCCATTTATTTGGGTGATGATGTTTGGGATAGTCTATTTAGACGTTATATATTTTAATCAGGGCATGAGGTTATTGTTTTGAGTGGGGGTGTCTTGACATCAAGCCTCATGAGAGATCTTGAGTCACAATGGGATATTGAAATTTGGTTACAATTTCCTTCTAGGTAGTGCTTACATGGTGAAATATGTGCATGGACACTGAGTTGGGGTGATGTGGTTGAGCTTGTAGATTGAGATTTTTTATTCGGGTTTCAGTTTGGTTTATGGAATTATGTTTAACTTGTTGTTTTCACTAAAAATATTTCTTAATATTGTAGTCATGGATTTTTCTTGTGATTATTGTTTGATGTAGAATCAGGCGTAAATGGAGACCTCCTGTGTAGAAATGTGATGAGGATGGATATATTTAACCCTTTATCAATAGATTTGAGACTATTATAGTTAATTGTTATGTTTTTCCATTCTTTGGTTCAGGGAATTAGAATTGGTCCTACTCATCGTAGGGAATCCGATCCAGGTCCTAGAATGGAAAAATATTAGGAGCTCATCAAGAACAAGCATCCATATTTTGGGGTAGAATGAACATCTAGGATTTAGGAGAGAGTCGTGGAATAAACAAGTGTTTGTTTGGAATTATTGAAACTCTTAATACAGTGAAGGTGATGTGTGCTTCGTTCTTCTTTGATGTTCTGAGTTGGGGGTGGTGGGACTCAGTGTTTCAAGGTATGAAAGATGATATAATTTTAAGGAAGTATTTAAAGGTCATCGTCAATGTGTATTATTTCCCTATGACCTTACCATATTCCAAGACATGAGATTTTATTGATCTTCACCATGGTGATCACCCCCTTATAGAGTATGCAATCCACTTTGTATAGTTTGTTCAGTTCACACCATATGAATTTTTTAATGAGAAGCTGAAAGAAAAATGTTCGAATTGGGGTTCTGACTAGGTAAATGATATAATTTATTGTTGTTAAAGATAAAAATGTATATCATGTTGTTTGATAATTCATTTATGTTGACATTGATCCTAGTGGGATGTATATTTTCTATCGATCAGTATCAGTAATGGTCCAGGGTAGTGCCAGATCAACTGTGAAGAAGAGGAAGCTGGACGAGAAGGAGAATATATGAGTTGTTCACTGAGGCCATCCACCTTGAGTGTATTCATCCATGTCTTTGGGTTCATGATTTGATTTGTTCCATCAATATGGTAATTTAAGGAGTATGTAGTCAACCTATTTTTTGCAACCTAGACCTTAGCATTGGTGTGAAACGGTGGGACACTTACAGTGGTTTGGAAGGTAGTGGGTCCATATCAAAGTGGAGAAGGTTCTCTAGCCTCTAACATTATATCAAATTAGTCCTATAAAAATTGTATAATTGGTTATAGGACTGCTATTAATGGTTACTAGGTTAGATTCACTTCTTGGTAGAGTCATTTCATGGTAGTTCCACATGTCACTGGCCATTCTGAGGCTCAGGTAGATCTAGGAATCCTTATTCTATACATCACAAAATAATGAAATTTTATACGGTAAATGTTGTTGTTATTGGTAATATCCCTATGGAAAATTCCATAGTTGATTATTTATTTTAAATGGGTGCACCTATTTCGTCTATTTTTCCCATATTGTCGATGTTTGAAATATTCAATTGAGCATATTCCATTTGTGATGGAGTTAGTGAAACCACTTGGTAAAAAGAAAGGTTAGGGTTTCTGGAGTACTTATTTTGACCTGATACTATGTATGGATTTGATTGTACTATATCAGGTGTACATTGATTGTTATTATTGGTGAGTGAGTTTCATGGAACCTGATGGGAGTACCAAGGTTAAACAAGGTGAAAGGGATTATCGGATAAGACAAGTTAGAACTCCCCATATGTATTTGGGAAGTATTTATTTTTATACATGATCAATTAGGTTGGATAATTATTATAGTATTTCAGATGGTGGATTACCACCAATAGTGTATGATTTTCTAGTGGTGATTTAACAGTACTTCTTAGGTTTACCTCAATAATTGGATTTGGAGCTCATTTAAATTTTGGTGTTGGGGGCATAGTTGATATGTCACCCATTGTACCATAAATCCCCCTCTGATTTGATGTAATTATTTGTACATTTAGATGTTTTAGTATCTAAATGATACATTTTTCCTAGTGTTTTACCTAGGTCTACCGCAGTTTTGTTTCAAAAAAAGTAGGACACATATTTTCTATTATTTATTAATTATTGGAAGAAGAATAATGTGAAGATCAATAAAAAATTTCATTTTCCCCACAACGATATCATTTATAAAAAACAATAAGGGGTTGAGTTGGTTTTCCATGATCTACATGTGTTCTGGGTGTCACCAGTTCAGATTTAGAGATGAAGATGTTCCAAAAATATATTTTTGATGTAGGTACATCCATATTGAGTTCTTATTCATTACATTTGGATTAAAAAATGATCCATAAGTATTCATGACGATTGTGAATAGGGTGTTCCTCCAGTGTCTGGACACCATTGTCAGGGTATTTATTGATGAAATACTAGTCTATTTGAGGATCGAGGAGTACCATCAGAAGAATCTAAGGATTTTTTTATGCACACTTCATGATAATTATCTATATTTGATGTTTCCCAAGTGCGACCTATAGATCCTAGAGGAGAAGTTTCTATGTCATGTGATCTTGGAATGATGGGTTTTGGTTTATCTTGAGAATATTAGTATAGTGTTGTCATGGGAGCAGTAGAAGACCATTTTTTAGATCATGATATTTTTGGGCATGGAAGGGTATTACAGGCAGTTGTTTGGGATTTATATCATCTATATCTTCCCATTATGATGCTCACCTAAAAATGGGTAATGATTTAATAAAGCGTAGAGTGTCGGGCTTCCTTTCATTAGATTCATTAGCAGTTGACCACATCCCCAATTTTTTATTTTTATACAATATGGAATGGGATATGTGATCTATTTGGATGCCTCAATAATGTTTCTTTAGTGTGTGATAATGTGGGATGATCATGTGGTGGAGATTGGTTCCCTCCAACTTTGGACACATGAAATAAATTACCCATACTAAGACATAGAGTTAGTGGATGTGAAGCATTCCTTGAATACTTGGAATCATTATAATTTTTTGTAGTTTCTTGTAGTTTATTTGGATCATAGTAGTTTGGATTACATATTCTCCCCAAAAATAATAACTTTCAGGCAACATCACTCGGTTGAGTACCATCAGGTGTTTGATTATAATATCGTGTATGCTAGAGGAAAATGTAATGTAGTCGAAGATGCATTGAGAAAACAAATTCTGGTAAGTGATTTAAAATCGTCCAATGATGAGTGAAATTTTATGGGATATTTTCCCATATACATATATAATCCATGATTATAGTGGTGGTGATTTCATGGGAAGTGTTCAGCTGACACATTATGATAAGTAGTTGATTCAACAAGATCAACATATATATGAGTAGTTCTAGTCTACCGTAATGTATCTAAATGATGTTAAGGATCCTTGTGTGTGGTATTTGTCTCATGTGGGATTTATAATTTCCATGGATAGATGTGTGGTGATGTTTTAGATTCCATATGGTGTGATGCAAGATAGCCCCCAATATCAATGGTCTGTCCATCCTGGTACTATAAAGATGTTAGACAGTGTGTGATGATATTTATAGTATTTAGGAATGAGATTAGTCATATATAACTTAATATCATGATGCTATGCATGTCAAAAATTACATGTTTAGCACCAAAGACCCTCTAGATTAATTCAATAGTTACCCATTCCTATTTGTAAATGAGATGAGGTATCTGTGGAATTCATTTTTGGGTTACCTCATACTCCATGTGTAAATAATTCAATATGGGTGTTGATTTACCATGTAACCATGTGGGACCATTTTATTCAAATTATAGAGTCAAATAAAGTGAATTAATTTGGTATATTATATGTTTCATAAAGAATGAGGCTTCATGTTGTGTTGTTGAATCTCGTTTCAGACTAGGAGCCCCCATTTCAAGTCATAGTTTTATGATGGGCTTGAAGGTGTAATGCATTCATTGTTAAAGTTCAGTATAGAATACCACCCT
This sequence comes from Viscum album, assembly GCA_963277665.1. Lineage (NCBI taxonomy): Eukaryota > Viridiplantae > Streptophyta > Magnoliopsida > Santalales > Viscaceae > Viscum > Viscum album. The sequence continues at coordinate 697,869,840 of OY728152.1, forward strand.
CAAATGGATGGTCAGATGAAAAATGTGTATCATATTTTGCATGTTTTACAATAGGAATGTGTGTTGGATTTCAGAGTATCATGGGGAAATCATTTGGTGTTGATCGAGTGGATATAATACTAGCTACCAATATTCAATCAAAACGGGACCTTTTGAGTCACCTTATTGTGGGCCGTGTCAGTCTTCTTTTTTCTCATAAGATGTGGGTGATACCTCATTACTGGGACTATGGATTTTATAGGAAAATTAATATCATGTGAGTTTTATGATGAATCATATTTTCATAGCACAGAGTCACCAAAAGTCATATGCCAAAAAAAGGCATCGAGCATTAGAATTCTATATGGGTGATATAGTATTTTTGGATGTGTCTCCTCGTTTGGGTCACCATCATGTTGGTAAGAAATATAATCTAACACCGAGGTATTTCGGACCACTTTAGATTAGTGAGAGAGTTGGTATAGTGGAATATCTATTAACTTTATCATCTCAGCTGATGTCATGTCATGAAAGGTTCCAAGTCTCTCGGTTATAAAATTATAATCTAGATCCATCCCATCTGTTTAATTTTGAATAATTGGAATTATAAAAATATTTTTTAATGATTAAGTGGCCAATACAAATTGTGTATTTTCAAGAGAATGTTCTTTGGGGTATTTTTATATAGTTGGACCGAGTTCTTTGGAAGTATAGTAATGTTGTGCAAGAGACATGGGGGAATAATTATTGAGTTGAGGAGTAGTATCCATTTATATTCTTTGATTATAATCAAGAACGAATTATTTGTGGAGGAAATTTTCCATGGTGGGGAGAAATTTCTAATACAGCATTTTATTTTCAGTAATTCCATTGATTATTTTTGGTATTTTGTTTACCCATTGGGTTTCATGGTTGTTTTTTGAGAAATATATAGCTTTTTGGATAATTAGAAGGTGGAACATGGTTGGAATATGGTTTGGGGAAACTATGTGCTATCCCAGGTGAAACTGTGTATCCTCCACTACGAAACCATGAATCTGGTTTCATCTTGGAAATAGGAGGTCACACGGTTGGCACAAAATTTGGAAATCCTTGATGGCTAATTGAACAGCCTATCTAGTTCATCATAAATTAGAATTTACATTTCTATATTCGTATATTTTTAAACCAAAACCACCCATAAATCATGAAATAGAGGATTTAAATCCCTATAAGCTTCCTCCCCTCCCTCTTATCTCCCTTAAACTCGAATTTATCGGTGTGTTTGGCATTAAATTTTCAATAATCATCTTGTGAGTTCCTTGTTTTAAATTTTATTCCTTCTTTTACGGTTATCCTTCCCTTATCGTGGAGTTATTTATTCCAGTTGGTTTGTTAACATAATAAGGCTTCTATCTTCTTTCGTTGCGTAAGATCGTGATGTTTTTGTTTCGATATTTCAATTATAGTGTCTCTTTGTTTGTAATTTATAGTTTTTCACTATATTATAGATGTTTACAAGAATAAGGATTGTGGTTACATGTTTTCAAATCATTATATGATATTGTTAAGATTTATTTTCTTTTGGAATATGTTCTATAGATTTTTTAAAAGGAGAAAATTTGTTTTCAAATTGTTTCATGGTGTGTTTTGTTTGAAAAGTTATTTCATATATGTAAATTGTTTGATATCATGTGTGATTTCGTTGATGATTTCCGTAAGGGTTTTATGAATTATTAATAAAATTGTAATGTATGCATAAAAATGATTTTTATGTCCGTGAGAATGTGATATGCGTTTTTGAAAAGAAATTTGATGGAGTTTCATGTGTGATTCTTATTGTTTGATGTGTGTATGTGAAAGTGGTGATATATGTGACTTGTGAAATTGAAATTGAGAACAAATGGAATACTAGCTATCTCGGTTGGAGAACAAGGACAAGTATGCTAGTTGGATTAGTGGGGAAGAGTCTTGGATTCTTATAGCAGGATTTACGATACAATAGTTACTAAAGATATATGATTGGAAAATAATATATCTTGGTGTGAGTTACCGTCAAGTAGTTTGTGAACGAGATAAATATGGGTTGTTATTACTAAACCATTTTTAATTGAGATGTTGGATTCTTATTTTCCCACTAGTGGTAGTACATATAGGGATTTTCCATGATGTGTTTCTCTGTTGTGATATTGTGTATAATATCATTATAAAATAAAATTTACATGTATGTTAAATTGAAAATCATGTTTCTATGAAATTTGTGTCCATAACATTATTTATCAATAATTTTTCCATATTCCTTATTAAAACAATCATAGTAAGTTGAATTCCAATGTTATATAATGGAATCTTTCTTTTGGGATACAACCTACTAGGCTTTGGATCACACCCTAAAAAAACCCTTTTGTTTATCTAGAAATTGTTATATATGAACCAGGTAAAGGAAAGATGTTTTGTAGAGGAAATAATGGATCTTGTTTTTGGTGTTCCAATCTTTCATGTGTTGGTGGAGGTGGCTTGAGGGTGGGGGCCCTCATGTTTCATGGGGGATTTTGGGTCTTGGTTTTTTGGTTTCCCTCATGTTTTAGTGTTTTTGTTATTGGTTAAAGTTGTGAAAATTTGAAAACTAATTGTTGTGTTTATATTTTTTATGGATATTGATCTTTGGGTGGTGTTTTTATTTTTATAGTTTATCATGATAGTTATCATGGATGAAACAATTATAAAAAATTCATTGTTGATACGCATTCCCTAGTTCTCTGCCCATGGGGATCGACAATACCCTTCAATCCATGCCAAAACCATGTCAAGAGTCGGGTTAGATGGAACCCTAGCATGGTTTTCTACCTGAACCATATGCATATAGTGAGTACACTACACTAAATTGTTCTGGGGGTTGGATACATTCCTGTGTTCATTAGGAATTTCATTGTCATTATTAATTCTTCCCTTTTTTCTATATTTATTGTATTTTTACTTACCCCCTTATAGACTCCAAAATCTTGAAACTTACTGAAAATTCATGTATAAATTTTTTATTTAATGTTGATTTATCATTTTATGAATACATTTCTCTTTTATGGAATGAATATATGTATGAATTTAACATCAGGGAGTGATTTTTAGTGAATAGGATTTCAATCAATGATATAAATTATTGTATCTCTATGAAACATTTGAAATTATTCATGCCACTTGTGTGATTAGGTTTTGGGAAAATAGTGTCACTAATATCTCCACACATTTTTACACCAATTAATAAATTGAGAATATATCTTACTTGACAGAAGGTAAATATATGTTAGGATAATATTTTTCACCTTAAAATGATATTTCCATAAATTTGATCCATATCTGATATGTTTCATTAATGTACCGGATAAGACATATGCATGTATACCTGATATCCGACTGTTGTACGCCCTAAAAAGGGTTGTGTCTTGGGCAGTTAAAAAACAACAACTCCTAAACCTTTGATCTTGTTATTACTAATTCAATTAATGTCATGAGAAGATCAAACAGGGCCTGTGAGATGACTGTTAGATTTATTCTGAATAAAACTTCTGAAAAGAATGATTGGAGTGTTGAAATATGAAACATATTCAGATATTTAGGTCAGGAGATTATGGTTTGACTTTTGGGAATGCTTAAGTCAGTGGGTCTTGAATTTTTATTGCAAAGGATGTAGGGCAGTATTGGGAGACAAAATCATGTAAGCTTAATAAAGATAAAATAACCTATAATTATTGGATAGAATATGGAAAGAATAGTATGGAAATATTTTAACACACACCAATGGAGAGTTAGTGGAATGGATGGATTTTTAATTTCACGGTAAATTTGGTATCATGAATCTCCTTAAAATACATCGTGATAGGATTTATAATACATCCTTTTCCATTTTCACTATGAAGAACTCCTTGGTGTGGTTTGTGCATTGATCAATTTACATTTTTAAATTTAAATTTCATAATTTGATAAAACTTCATGATGTTTGAAATATATACATGAATCATTTTTTTGGTAATGTTTTTTCCTAGGAGTGAAAATGTTTGAGTGTGGGGGTGTGATCGCATTGCGATTCACAATTCAAATCCACCCTTACATGATTGTTTTAGACTTATTTTGTAATGAATATTAAAAAACCTAAATAAATTTCACATTATATTGGATTCAATGAATTAATTTTTATCACAGTTTAATTGGGATATTTTACTTTTTTTGTTTTTACATTGTAGGAGGAGGTGATTTGGAGAGCCCATGATGGAAATCATGCAAAATGGGCCAAACTGCGTGAGAGCCCAAATAGGAATTTGGACAATTATTTATGATGTGGATAATTTTTGCATCATATTGTGCTAAAAATGGTTATATGAGTTCAAAAAAATGTGGGATACATTTCTCTATATGATCATCACACCAAATTTCTCCATTTGAATGCCCAAAATAGTCACAAAATGTGAAGAAATTATGGGTGGGCCAGAATGGACCATCCTTCATTATTTTATCCATATGTATCGCCTCAGAGATCCAATTGGGCTACTTACACATCCCATGAACTAAAAATTTTAAGGTTCACCTCTCCACCAAATTTCAATTTAATTGAACGCGGTTTGTTTAGTCCACCAGCCGGTTAAAGAAAGATTAAGAATTCTATCATGAATAGTGACATAGTTTCTTAGGAACATGACCAGATTTTTGTAAAGTGTGATGTTTTTTGTACATAAAATCACTTTTCACCCTCATTATCTCATGTTTCATAGCCACTAATTATGATAAATCTAATTGGAGATCTCTCTTCTCCATTTTATTTCTCCTCTACCTCATGTACTTCTAAACCTCCTAGTCGTCAATTGGGGGGTATTTCTTATTGTTGTCCCAAGATCCGCAAATTTAATAGTTAATAGGTAATTTATATCCTATTTTTTTTGTAAATAATTCTTCATTTATACATTTTAAATTACTGTATATTTTGGTATGATCAAATACTAATCAAAGAAACACGAATCAGCAAGATTTCATGCATAACCTCGATCTTGTGATGATTTCAGTATGGTTGCCACTTTTATTTGTATTAGTTCATACCATAATAAAAAAACATAGAAGGTAAAAATGATATACAATTAACATAAAATTTAAATATATTTCCATACGAATATTACACGTGTGGAGCTTGGGATTACATAAATGAACAGCTCCCAAATTGATCACTAAGATGATTAGAAGTACATGAGGGAGAATAGAAATAAAATGGGTGAAGAGAGCTCTTCAATTAGACTTACCTTCATCCCTGGCCATGCTACATGTGAGAATGTGTGGAGGAGTGATTTTATTGAAAAACATCACAGATTTAACAAAATAGTTCATGTTCCTATGTTACTGGGTCACTATTCAAGAAAACAAATTAGTCATTATTTATACGGATGGTAGACTGACCAAAACGTGTTATATTGACTTGAAATTCGTTGGGGATGTGGACCTTCGAGTTAATTTTCCATGGGATGTTGAATTATCCCAATCAGATCTCTATGGCCTAAGGTATGGCCCAAATATAAAAGGGTAGTCCAATCTGGCCCACCCAGAATTTCATCACACTGTCATTTTATTTTGGGAATTCAAATGGACTAAATTGGATTCATTATCTTCTAGAGAAATGTATCCCACAATTTTCTGAACACATATACACATTTTAGCCCAGTTGGATCCACATATTAAAATAATTTCAAAAAATTGTTCAAATTCATTATTGGGGTCTCGTGTAGTTTGGCCCATTTTGGTGAATTCCATAACGGGCTCTCCTAATCTCCCCCTCCTACAATTTAAACACAAAACCAAGTAAAATGGACCTATTAAACAGTGATAAATTCATTTATTCAAATTCAATGTTATATTTATTATTATATTTGTAATTTACATTAAAATCTTGTTTAAAACAACAATGTAAGGGTGGATTTGAATAGTGGATCGCTATGTGATACCATACTCATCCATCACTGCCGATGCTAACTACTACTCAATAGTTTTTGGTATAATGGGTAAAAAACTAGGAGGTAATATATCTTCTACATGACCATATATTAAATCCTAATCACTGTTTTAATCATCCTTATGGTCATGTAGTAATATATCTTCTACATGACCGTATTAACTCTACTTCTATTATAAGATGAGAAATGACACAAGCTATACTAAATTACAGAGGAAATAATTATATTTTCAAAGTTAAATAAATGTGAATAAAATTTATGTATTTTTCATTTTTAATTTTAGTTTATTTAATTTTAGTATTACTCATATAATAATTCTTTTATCACACATGTGGATTCTTTTTTGAGTTGGGGTTCTATGTCTAAAATTCAAGCCTTTCTGGCCCAAAACGTCTACAAAAATCAACTTCCTCAAAACCATTTTACACCTATAATGTTTTTTCCACATCATTCAATTTCAATCCACTACATTTTCTGGATGATCCACATTACCGTGTCTTCTCAATTACAGATATAATCTAGATGTTTGAACTACAAAATCATTGTCCAAAAAATTATTTTATTGTTTCATATTTATATGGAATTTATTAAATTTTGGAATTACTTACCTAAAAATTGATTTCATGTACATATTGATTCATTTCATATAGTTGGGGTACGCTATCATACTATAATCTCTTTTAGATGAAAACATTCACATATTTCTTCACCTTTAAAACCATTCACCAATTTGTGTTTAAAATTTTTTCCATCGTGTTCAATCCACTACCATTGTATGAAGAGAAAACATGCTCTATATACTCAATTATGGAGGTTGACATGATATTTTAACTGAATTTTTTTTATCAATTTTATAAATTTAATGTTTTATATTTATTTTTTATTTTTTTTGAATCTTAATCACATAAACATTGTTTTATTATATAGTTGGATTTTTTTTCAGAGTTAATGTGCATTGTTCGATGCTTCCCATACAGTGTGGGTAGTTCAACAAATCAATTAAATAAAAATAATAGTGGTATTGAATTATTGGATTTTTTTGAGACTTTTTGACATGCATGGATCAGTTGTACCATAATCTAACCCATGATGTGATTGATAAGACTTCATTTAATTGTATCTCTTAAATTTTTTTATTAATATTAGTAGAAAAGACATCTAACTCAATGTGTCTGTTATCGGTTTGTATTCTACATATGATTTTGAAAAGTGTCACTAATAGATTTCCAAGAAAAGACGCTCTATTTCTTGGTAATTTAATGAATTGATTAATAAATCATTTGTAACATGTAGGAATTCATCTCACATTAATATGATAAATGATGTGATACATTTTATTTAATGTGTGTTTTTCATGATTAAAAATAAGTTTTAGTAAAAAATATATGTGACATAATAAAAAAATTGGAAAAAAAAAATCATATTTTATTGAAACATTAGTTAAATAATGAATAATTTATTTGTAAGATGTAGGAATCAGCTGCACCTAAATCTAATGCATGGATTAACCAGTATGACTGTAAGTGCGTATTTATTTAAAATTGAAATCGATTTTAGTAAAATAACAATCTTCCCTTCCCATAACTGAACAAATCAATTTAGATTTTCTTCATAGTTTATGTAAAATATCTTTATGTTATAACGAGAAATGAATGAATTAGCTTATCCTAATTTGATGCACGGTGTGACAGATATGACTCCAATTGAGTGTTAATATTGAAAATTTAAAACCATTTTAGTAAAAAGACCAATTGTTTCGCGACCCGTCCCCCGAGAGTCAAGCGATGTCGTATGTGAATCATGCCTCTTAAAGGCCAGAGGTTGGAAAATAGTGCCGAAGGCATCAACCTATAAATGGGAGGCATTTTCCAGAGTACCTATATGCACTCACAAACAACCAAAACCCAAATTTTTGAAATTTAAACATGAATTCCACTAAACAACCACTTATTAAATGTAATAAATGAAGATAAAATGGATTGAATACAATCACAAAAAATGAAGAACTATAAATAGAAAAATAGTAGGAAAATATGATAGTTTTACATTGGAAACCCCACTTATGGGTGTGTATAGAGTAGCTTACAGAAGCCATAGAAACACATCCCACATGCCTGACCTCCTGGGGCACTGCCTGGTGATGGGACACAAAGTCCTCTGCCAAGATGTCGTTCATCTACAACAAACATGACACGTGCAGGAAAGCCCACACCGTGGTGACTGATGAAATTTTCATTACGGACCTTGAAATCATCTTGGCCCTCCCATAAATCCACAAAGGAAATCCCAAAATAATGAATAAAGATTAGGGTTTCTGGAGTCTTCTCGACATAGGTATAATATAAAGTGTTGATTGTAAAAACCACGGTTGAAAACACATAACATCATTAACTACAATGGATCTTGACCCAAATAAGTTATTTATGCTAGCTAAGTGACCTATAACTTTATAGTAGCTAATTCACGAAGACTTTATGGGTTGTAAATCATGGAGCCACACTAATAACTGAGTCACGAAGTCTCACTGGGTTGCTGAGTAATGACATCTCACTAATAGATGAGTTTCAGAGTCTTTTTGGGTAGTTGATTCATGATGAATTGTATAGTAGCTTAATCAAGTAGTCTCATTGATAGCTAGTTCATAGAGTCTCGATGTTTAGTTGAGTCACACATTCTCACTGATATCTAAGTCACAGAGTCTGGCTAGGTAGTTGAGTCATGAATTATCATTGTGTAGTTGAGTAATGGAATCTCGCTGATTGTTGAGTCATAGAGTCTCACTGGGTCAACATCCATGAAATCTTACATAAATGATCTCATAAGGATATCCCTCTCACATGGGATCCAATGCTGGAGATGGAATTTCAATCATACACATTGTCTCGGAGATACGCCCCTTAGTGTAAATAGGGGTTGGTTGCATCTGGGGACAGTCTGACTAGTTCGGACCGACCCGACCAACCCGACACATAGTCCCTCCAAACCTGATCCTATCCATATATCCCATTGGGCCACACTAGACCCTGTCGAGGTTGGATGTGTGACCATTCTACATGATCATCTAGTGACCAAAAGTTATTAGTCCCGGCCTGCACTGGTGGGCCAAACTAATTTCCCAGCCTGAGCTACCGCATTTCCCAACATTATCCCATATTAATAGTGGGATATGGAATACCATCTTGAAATTTTATCTAGGCCACAACATCTTTATTGCAGTGCCCGTAGTTACGCCGCTTCTAGCATACGGTCGCCGGTACTGCCACACCGATGGGGTCATGCCGGCGGTCCCCTCTGCAAGTTGTTGGGTCTGCTCCGGTGGTCCGATCTTAGATCGATTTGTTCCCTCGGGCCTCACGGGTCGCCGCCATAAATTCCATGACCTTGGATCCTACTTGCCTCCATTTCAAGGATGTGGCCACAAAGAATGCATAAGCGTAGGGGCTCATGCCCTGTTCATGTTGGCCTGCACCATCCACGTTAGATGTTTAAGAACATTTGAGGATTGGGATCATAGATCAATCCAAAAATTAACAATCTCAATTCAAAAAAACCAAGGTAAACACAATCATATAGGATCACATGATCGGTGAATCATCCTATTTGTGGTTTGACCTATGTTCATTTTGTTATAATAAGATCAAGGAAAACATAAAACAATTAAACCCCTACATTGTTTAAGGATCCATTGTTGACGAGGGACAAAGCATCAAGCTATCGTTGATCCCCGTTCCATTATCGTTTGTCATAGTTCATAATCTATTGAATAACTCCAACAAAAATTCCTCGATCCTTGATTTTATGTTGTCCAACGATGGTGTTTATCATCAAATAAAGAGAAAGATAGAGAGAGGGAGAGAATTATCATTCATTAGAAAATTTCCCAGCATTTTTTTTCAACTATGGATGCATGTTTAATTAATGGAAGGAGACACATTGTGATTCACAAAACAATATCATTAATGAAATTCATTAATGATTCAATGTCGTATCATTACTTCACCCCATCTATGATTGGTCATTTTGTCACAGTGGAAAAAATTCCAATAAAATAATTATTGAATTCTATTTATGTTTATTTTATTTCATTCACCTAAAGTCCAAAATATTTATTTTTCGGTTGACCTGCACCAGTCATGGTTAGGCCCATATTAAGAAAATCATGGTTTTCTGAATTCAATGGTGCCCTAATATTTTTGATCTAATCACTAGTTTAGTTGTTTGAAATACCCAATCTCACGTTTATTTAAATGAAACTTAAAAATAGTTCCATAATTAACTTTCACCCTCATCATGCACTGGATGAAGTTAGGATCCAGCGTATGGGAACAAACCCTCATGAGCTCAACGATACCCTTATATTTTCAATACAATATACCTTTTCAAAGTTATAAGTATTTAACAATAATATAATTTTTACATAATTATTTTATTTACAGCAAAAAATTAACATCCAATGTTGTCACACGTCGGCGAACATTAGGATCTTCCTAAACAATGAATACCCTCCCGATCTAAATGGTGGTCTTGGATAATTAATCCAAGTCACATTTCCTATGTTATAATAATTTTAAAGACAAAATAATTTTATTTAATTATTTTAATCCTATTTATGACATTTTCATGTTTTCTCACTGGAGGCATGCACCGACGAAACATAAGTCGCTCCTAGAGTAAAACTTCCCTCCTAAATGTAATGAATCCCTAAGATGTCTGATCCACACATTTGTTTTAGTGTTTTTCCACTTTTTTAGAAAAACTGCCCACACACACAATTTAACGTTTAACATTTTTTGACGGATAATTTCAAGAAATCAAGACCACGGAATTACTCATTGTATCAAAATATTCTCTCGAAATAATTCCATGTAATAAAAAATTCATGGAAATTCCTAGACATTACATTTCTCCCCCATTTATTGGATCCAAAAAGTCTTAAGCGAAAACATGGATAATCAACCAAAAGGGGGTACTATGCACAAATATGAGCCTCCCTCTCCCATGTTCTCTCTAATATGTTTTTGTGAAAATGTATCCCCAACATTAATGTCCAGCTCTCCCAAGTCAATTGACGTGTTATAGATCAGGCATGAACCTCCTCAACTGTAACACATGGATATCATCATCCACGTGGTGCATCTGTGCTGGAAGCCCTGGGCAATACACCACCTCTCCAACTCTACTCAAAATCTAAAAATTTCTTATAATCCTTAGAGATAACTTGCATCCGAAGAAAAATCACTATATTCCCCATCAGGGTGATAATTGAAGGAAAACATGTTCTCCCTCCTCAAACTCCAAGCATCTCCATATTCACTTAGCATATGATTTCTGTTTGCATATGTTGTCCTCATATGCTCCTGGATGATATGTACCTTCTCAGTGGTGGCATGTACCATCTCTAGAACCATGAGTGCTGATTTCCTTGGGTATTTCTAGCATAGAGATGATCTACAAGGTCACTCGTACCAGTTCTCGAATGGTGATATGAAAATTATTGAATGGTATATTTTTTTCAACCTAAATACCACTAGTGGTAGATGGTCATCCAAACTACGACAAAAATATAGTACACAAGATAGATGCATGCCCACCACGGTATGAATGGTCCACTCTGTCTGACCATCTCTTTGGGGGTGAAATGTTATGCTCAACTGCAACAATGTCCAAAAAACCTCATATAATTCCTTACCCAACCCAGATATAAAGGGTTCATCATGGTCTGATAAGACTGTCGAAGTAACCATACATAGATGAACTATCTATTTGAAATAGAGGTGTCATGAGCCCACTACCGATCCCATTTCCCAAATGGATAAGAAGTGATCTGACTTGGTGTGTTAGTCTAGGATCACTCTGATAGAATTGTGGTCCCTAGTAGTGTGTGGTAACCCTGTCATGAATTCAATTGTTATATCATCTAATTTCAACTATGGGACATCATTCGGTAGTTCCAAGCCGACTGGGACCTGATTCTTGGCCTTCACATACTGAAAATTGAGGCATCATGAAAAGATCTCGGCCACTTATTTTTTCATCCATGGAAACCAAATCTGATTTTAGAAGTTTTGGTACATCTTTTCCACACTAGGATTCACCACCAATGATGATTTATGTAACTCCCTCAACACATACTCATAAAACATCACTAGTACTCTGATGCATCATCAGAAAATTATGACGTTCTCCCTGCCTATTGAAATTGCATCATAATCTTGTCCTTAGGATAACTATGAATGTTGGTCCTCACAGTCAAAATCCATTTGTTGTGCCTCCATAACTCTCTTTAAGAGGATGGGATTGATTGTCATCAACTCATGGTATGTTGATCCACTATCATTCAACAAGGATATTTTCATTGCGACTAACTACTCTATCACTTCTCTTAGAAGCTGTAGGCCAGATATCTTGTTGAGTGTGGTTTCCACCATTTTTCCTTCCCTATGAATATATACTATCATAATATCATAGTCCTAGAGTAACTCCAGCCATTGTCGATGTTTCCACATCTGAGAAGCCAACGGGAACCATTCCATCCATGTGAAAGGATACCCCTTTTAACTGATTGAAGTGCCCATAGACCCTTTGGTAGTGGGAACTCATTATCCATAGCCACATGTTTAAATTGTCGGTAATCCACATAGAACCAAGAACACTGGGTCATATTAATACCTTCCTCAGAAATTCCCCCACCTACTCCCCCTTTTTGTGAATCTCTACAAAGGCCCACTGATATACTATTGTCGATATCAGTGCCATTTTTGGGTGTAGAATGATATATAATTCACTCCCCCTACGTGGATGTAATCCTAGAAACATGTTTTGAAAGTATTTTCTTGAAAACTACCACTACTGTTGGTTACTGAAAACTAAAAACATCCACTTCCTCAAGGGTAAGGCTGAATGACTCAAGAGTGATCATATGAACCCTACTATGCATGAGTTTATCTCGTGCTACATGGGTATATTTTTTCACTAAAAAGGAGAACCACATTGCAGTGATACAGATATACCAAATCCTATTTCCTAAAATAGTCAATTTTAGCATGAACTGTGGATGAGTAGTCCACACCCAATCTAACAACGTAAGGCCTATACACTGCCACAAAACGATTCAAACTAAATCTCTCACCTCAAGGGTCATATAAAATCATCAGAATAAGTGTGATTATCGTGTCTCCTTCTATTGGAATCTCCATACATATGGATCAAGTTAACTATTTAACCATAAAAAATAGGTATTTAACAATATTTGTGATAAGTATAAATTTTTAATACCTATATCTATTTTTACGGATTCTAGAAGTATATTCATACCATACCTCGAATGATTCCTAGAGTCCACAGGTCATACTCCTTGACCGCAAGTAGGTTATCCCTTTGACTATCATCCAACTCCCTAAGCATGGTGTGGAACATATTGAGGTGGTCGTTGTAGCATGTTGAAATGTATACCACATCATGTTGGTATCCTATATCCTTTACCACATGTTCCACCCTGTAGATTAATTTGTTTTGATCACATCCTCCTCCTCGATGGACCATCTAGAATTTCACTATCAGACCGATGTGCTAGGAAATCTCTAGACAGATTTCCACTAACATCTTTTGAAAATAATTACCACTTACTAGGCTGACTGGACACTCCCTAGAAGCCCTAAGATATAGACCCCTTATAATAGGACCTCTTCTTTGAACCGATCACACGTACAAGTATATGAGATTGATGTTGGATTTTTTTTCCCACTGCTGACATCCCCTGGTTGTATCTGCACATCAAAAGGACTTCCAACCACAAAGGTTCTCTATAGAACCCAATCATAAATAAGAAAGAAAATAAGATTAGTTCTGTTATGGATGTCCAAAAACACAAAATTCTCGATGGTTTGAGACATGAAGAACTTTTGAAATCATATTCAACGAGTACCTATAAATTTTTTCATTCCATGATGAATACTCAAATACTGAAATATAGTCCTATAGAAGCTCATGGACACACAAACCACTAAGACTTTATGGAAAGATCCCATTTTCTAAAAATGGTTCTACTTATCTATTAGATGAAAAGTAACCTCATCTTAAGATCAAGTTATCTAAACCTTCTTATCTCCCTTAAAATCTATATAGAAGGCTCACATCCAAGACCGTCATCTGATCTAATGGTTCCCTGTATAGATGGAAGCTCAGTCACCACCTCAGGCCAGTCCTTATCCACATATTATTTAGGTTCTCATCAAAACCTAAGGGTTATATTTCTCTAAAACTCATGTAAGGCACTAAGCCTACATGTATCCTTTATCTATAGTGCCAAAAGTGACTATTGACCAACGAGCAATGCTAGAGCTGGGACACTGCCCGAACGTACCATTAAGGGAATTAGTCCCAGTATCAAAGCATCATCACTCTATGGACAATCATCATGGTCACACACTGGAATCCTTCTTGGCTATCAATGTTGATGCATCTTGAAATAGAATCAAGATGAACCTTGGTTAATTTTTTATACCTAGTGAGATAAATTTGACTAAAATAGATCACGAGTAATCACTCAATTCCTATATTATCCATGCAACAAGAATTTTTATATATAGAGATGAAAAGAAGAATTCAAAGTACTGTTGTATGGATACAATGGCCTCCACACTAATATTGGACTCCCCATATAAGAATGTAGAAATTGAAACATTTAGAACTGTTTCCCAAAAACAAAACATAAGGCTTCATATCATTTAGGTAGAAATGAACACCTTTAATAACACTTTGTCACTACTTATCTCTCAGGGCATGTGTCGTGACATTCCCCAAGATCACCTCAAAGGTTGGGTGTTGGTGACTAGCTCTGAAGACGTCAACCTCCAAATGGGAGGCACATTCTTGAGTACTTGTAAGTACGTACAAACACCTACATTACCCATTGCTAGAAAAGTAAACATGAATGCCAGTAAAAACCACCGAGTAAGAGTAAATACTAATTGTAAAATGTTTTATAATACAATCCCATCAATGTTTTAAATGGAAAAAACGATAATACTAGGATACTTTGAAATTAGTGCGTGGTAATCCACACCTAATGTGTATATATAGAGTTACATCTGAAAGTCTTAGAATCACGTCCCACCTGCCTAACCTCACTTGGAACTGCCCGGTCCTATGCAACCAATTCCTCTGCCAAGTGATCGGTAGTCTGCCCTAGAAAAAAAATGTGAGGGCGAAACCCATCAAGGGGTGAGTAACAAAATACACATTGGGGGACTTGAAACCAACTAATGTCTCATATAAATCAAAAAATGGAAATCACAAAATAATGCACAATGATTTGATTCATTAGAGTTAGATCGACATAAGTAAAACATAGTGGATTGATTGAAAAACCAAGAGTTCCAATCACTTGACATCATTTAATGTAAAGGAAATCTTCCCCGATTAGTCCTTTTGGCTATCTAGGTCTTCTGGACCTATTCAATAGCTGAGTCAAAATGCCTCTCTTGTTAGCTGAGTCACAGAGCCTCGCTAACAGCTGAGTCATGAAGACTCACTCAGTAGATGAGTGATGATATATCATTGATAGTTGATTAATGGAGTCGCAATGGGTATTTGATTCCTCAATCCTCATTCGTAGTTGAGTCGTAGGGTCTCTCTAAAAGCATAGTAAAGGTGACTTATAGAAAGTCATTATGACGCACTAATATCTATGTCATAGAGTATCATAGGGTAACTGAGTCCTGATGTGTTGTTGGGTATCTGATTCACGGAGTCTCACTAGGTAAACATCCATGAAATATTACATATATGATTTCATAAGAACCTCCCCATCACATGGGTCCCAAAACTATTTATGGCGTGTTAATTAGACGCATGGTCTGAGAGATACATACCTTTTTCTAAACCGGGGTCGGTTGTTTCTGGTTCCAGTCAGACTGGTTTGGACCAACACAACCACCTCGACCTTGGGGTCCCGCAATATGTGATATAGTCTGTTTGGCCCATTTTCTTGGACGATTGATCATCACTGGACCCGTCCGAGGTTGGTTGTGGGTTCAATCTGCTTGGTCACCCAGTGACCCGAATTTAACTGGCCCAGATCGCACTGACGGGCCTATATCATTTCATAGCCCAGTACACCATGTGGAAATGATATATACTCATGACCTGGTACTCTAAATTTTACCACCTCAAAAGTTTTAATGGGGTGTGTGGGAAAACCAGCCGACTACCCTAGCCCTACCGGTTCGGCCCGGACTGGCGTGACTAGAACGGTTTGGGCATGCGCGGCCGATCATCCCCACTCCTCTTCCCCCATGTCTTCCACATGTGGCCCACATGGAGTAGGCCACTCCTCTTACATGGATCCTCTCTAGAACCATGGATAACGAGACACGGCCCTCCTCCACAGTGCTAGTGGTGTCGCGTCGAAAGCACCTTCCACATGCCACTTGGTCTACACAAGTGGTCTGATATCTGATCTGTTTGCAGCCTCAAGACTCTCGTGATTCCAAAATCACTAACATGTCCTCATATCCACCATAACACCTTTTTGAGGATGTGTCCACGAAGAATTCACAATTAGAGGGGCTCGGGAATTTTTTGTGTCATCCTGTGCCCTTTGGGTTTGATGTTTAAAAATAGGTTATGCTTGGGATCATATTTCGTTCATATAATCATCAATCCCCATGAAAAAACCCCAATGTAAATACCATTCGGCAAGAATACACAATCCATAGATCATCCTATTCTCATTCATCAGTCTGTTTCCCAGCATTTTAATTTAACTATAGAGAATTGTTTAATTATGTGAAAGATACACATTTTTCATCGTCACGTTGTCTTATTAATATGGTTCTTTAAAGATTTAGCATCCCACTGTCACTTCACCCTAGTTCTGATTGGGCATTACGTCACAACATAAACTATTTGAAAAAAATAGACAATGAATTCCTTTTAAGTTTGTTATATTTGTTCACTAAAAGTATGAAATTTATCATTTTTGATCGACTTGTATTGGTCGAGGTTATCCCCTTCATAGGAGAATCCCGGTGTTCTGAAATCCATTGTAGAGACCCATATCATGACGTACATGGACATTACATTACTTTTGCGGAATACTTGGTACATAACAAAAACACACACACAAGGATCGTAATAGTTTAGTGCCTTTGGAAACTCGGAACGTAATCTTCTAATCGTGGTGAAAGATCTTCAATATCTCCCATAAAGATCTCCTTTTTTTTACCTAAAACCTTTATTTATATCCTGGGGAAAACAAAACATAAAAGGGTGAGCTCAAATGCTCAGTAAGGGTATACAAAAGAAAAATCAATCACATCATATTCATAACTTTTGGAAATCTTAACCTGCAAAAGAGAGCATAATTTCATAACATGGGATAAATAATAGTAGTGAAATGAAATCCCAATAATCATAACATAAAACATGAAACTTTGTGGCATACACACATAATCATAGAGAATCATTTCTTGTTAGTCAAGACCCATTTCCAAGACTATCTTAGTGGACAAAGTCCCTTTCTGAATCGAGTAACCCTCGTTTCAGTCCTGTTTCACTGAACCGGTATAACCTACCATTTCAGCCATGTCTCTCTCATGAGATATAAAATCTGTACCCAATGCATTGGAGAGAGATATAGGTCCCACCCATCTCATAATGATCATTTCTTATGTGTGCCACAAAATTATAAATCATACATCATTGCATAACCCATGTAATAAAAATGGGATTCTTAAACAACAGGACATCATAAAACCATTCCTATAAGATAAAGGAATTCATAAACATAATTCCATCACAACATATTCAAATCAATGTAAAAATATGGATAGTAACAGAACCCTTTATTATCTTAGATGAAAAATAATTTTGATAAAACACTTGAATTGAATTCTTGAGGAAAGTATCCTTTTTTCTTCAAAATCAATTTCTTTTCACAAAACATCATGCAATTTTAAAATAAATAGATTTTATTGAAAATAGTCATGAAATATTTTGGAGGAAGGTTCATGAAAATAAGGCTTTATAAAACCGTAAAAATCCGTTCGTGCCGTATAAGTTAAAAAAAACATTCTTCGTACTTTTGTCGGAAAAGTCAAAAAGTACCTCGTATAAAAAAACGAAAAAAGATTCCTTTCATATCTTTTACTAAAAACTCATAGAAGGGTAAAATTGGTTTAAAACAATTGTAGGTGGATGGAAATAATATTACATATTGAGAAAACATGGATGTGGATGATAAAATACACCCCAGTAAATACCAACGTATAAACAATCTCAGATAAAAATGAGATTGTGATATTTCCCTTACCTTAGGTCCGATTTGCTTTTTACGTGTCCGAAGCTCCTTTATAATGGTTTAAATAATTTCATTGACTTATTAAAGAATCATATTCATTTTTATGATATCATTTATGGTTCACTTATGACATTATATTACCCGTTCTTTTGTAAATTCCATGTTATAGAAGTGTTTTGGGTAAAATCGTCTCATTTGTCGTTCGTGTTTTTAACTTGTAATTATTCATATGATTACTTAGATCATTATTACTTAATTCCATAATATAAAACATGATTTATATATATATATATATTCATAATACACATATATAATAAATCAGTAAATGGAAAGAAATACACAGTTCATGGAGACGGTAGTCCGTACGTACGCATGAACGCTGTTTTCGTTTCCTTATTGAATTGAATGGAATTAAGTAGATGACATACATATAAATATAAATAATTCCAGTATTATTAGGTCATATATTTCATTAGTACTTATTATATATACTTTATAATCATTCATGAATGGTTAATCATTGAGAATGAATCTCATCACGTCGTGGGGACGGTATTCCGTACGTATGAACGCGCGGTGATTTCCTTTTTCCGTAGGATGGATAGAAGGTTAATTAGAGTTGTTTCATATTTATAATAACATATCAGTATATAAGAAATAATGATGTTATTACTTTATCATGAAACAACTAAATAAGAAGAAGTTGAAGAAGAAAGAAATTGAAAAAGATCGGTAATGGATATTACCTCTTTTTGACGCGCCTTTTCTTAGCCTCCAATTAAAGAACTAAGGATGGTCTTTGAAGAAGACCAGGACCTCTATGATGATACTAGGGAAGTTTAGAAGGGATTTTGGCAGGGTTTGGACGAGCTTGAGTGCTCAAATTGGTGTGAGGAGGAGGGGGAGGAGGTACCCTTTTATAAGGGAAGAGAGGGGCACCTTAGGAATTCTTAAAAATATTAATTTATAATAAATCTAACCCCACTTAAAAACCTCCAAAAATGACTCATATTCGAAGATTATATGAGATAGGGTTGTAATCTCATCAACCAATCAAATTTAGACATGTTTGGATCTTATTTTCAACCTTATCATTTTGATTTATCCTTATTTAATCTATTTAAGTTTATTTGTGGTAATAAAATTCTAAATTTTAAATTATAACAAATAATTACTTATTTGTTGTGAATTTTCCATAATTGTTTACTTTATAACATTATAGACCATATAAATATAAATATATAATTTTTAAATATTTTAGTGATTTTTAAACAATTTTATAATATGTTATTTTTGTAAAATAACAATAGTGTCAATTTTGACACTATTCATTTATTTGAATTTAAATAAAATATATACAGAAGATATGTTCGAAATAAAAGCTTTAATATATTAATAAAAGGTCATATGTATCTATAAAATTATTTTATCACATTAAATAGTTCATATATTTTTTATTTTATTATTTTTAAAACCATTTATTTGGTTTATCTCTTAATAAAATAATTACTACATCATTTTTGTATAATTATTTAATATACTTATTTGTTGTATAAAAATTTAAAATAAAATTCTATGATGAATATAAATATATTACCTTTCAAAATAATACTTTTACTCGAATTTATCATCTTAAAATCACAATATTTAAATTGTTATATTTACTAAATTATGAAGGTGACAACTTTGGCATCATTTAAAATAAAATAATATAAGTGTCATAATCGCTTTTATAAGGCTCCAAATGGTCAAATATTAGACCATTGGATGGTTATGGTTTAAATTTACATTTCCAATAAGTTTTGGTTAGGTATTCGTGCATTTTATGGTCACTATTAGTTTAAGAAAAACAATATTCTTGATTTTTCACTAGATAAACAATTTCTGCATCACTATTGTGTCATAATTTATGATAATTATTTAATCCCTAAAAATTATAAATAAATTTATATGATGTAGATAATTTCATTAGCTTTCTGGAGACTATTTATTTTTGAAGTTTCATGAAGTTTATTACTAAATTAAAATTAATATACTTATAAAATTTAAGAGAGTGACATGTTGTCACTTTCTTTGGTTTTAATAATAATTAAGTTATTTTCATAGACAAATGTCCATTAAATGATTCTAATCCGACCCTTAGGTGATATGGATCGACTTTTAGTCATCCAATAGGATTTTGACATTTGTTAGGGTAATTTTAAAATATTATATTTACCCTTAATTACCCGATTTACCTTTAACTATGGTAAATAAAATTTACCGTAGTTACTATTCATAATTCCCAAAAATAAAAAGTAGCTTATTAACATAATTTGGACTCACTGATTCCAAATATGGAATCCATTTTTCCAAATTCAATACACAAAAGATGCAGAAATTAAATTAAAATTAATCTCGTTGTCGAAAGAAAACATGTATTTCTTTAAAACATTGCAAAAGATTGAATTGATTTAACCTACGAATTCACGGTAAAATCAATGCTAATGACATACATTATATTAAATGGTAAAAATATATTATATTTATACTTTAAAACCATTCAATATTATAATTTAACCATATAAGATATTACGATGAAAAAAGTTGTTTTTAATTAAAATATAGTGTGTTTTTACTATTCATTAAAATATGAAAGTTATCGGAAAAATATCAAAACTTTATGTAATGTAAATTTTTATATCCTGATTCAAAAGAAGAATATTATTTTGTCAAATTGAACATATAAACATGTCAAAAACCAGATTTAAACTGGCTGCGCCATCCAAAGGCGGCAAAACTGCATTTTTTGAAAAATACTTATTTTACCCGAAAAGTTATTTTGTTCTTATACCATGTTCTAGAAATGTGTAAGATGAATAATAATGTTATAAAATTCAAAATTTAGTTAATACTATTCATAACGGCTAGTTCATGACAATAATATAATAATATAACATTGTTTATTAAAACCCGGTATTGCGTACAACACACGCTATCGAGGAAGGTCGCGATCGCGTGTAATGCAAGCCAAGTCAGGGTTGCGTGTTCTGAAAGAATCCTTCATTGTTTCGTATAACAGAATCCAACCATATTTCATTTATACATTTAATATATATATATATATACTCAATTTTGCGTAGAATAACTATTATCAAAATTATGTGTAACACGGTCCAAGAATAGTGTTACGTATACTGCAAGCTAATACGGTGTTGTGTATAGCGCAGGGTAATCTTGGTGTAGAATACAACATAAGACATTAATGAAATTAAAAAGAATATTTTTCATAAAATCTCGGGCTGTTACATTCTACCCCCCTTAAAATGAATTTCTCCCTCGAAATTCGTCGGGGTTATAAATGGTTTATTTTTTGAAAGTTTCATTGATAGAAACCCACATCGTAAAAAGGATTACCAAAACTTATCTTTAAAAACAAAAGTATGAAATGTAACAGTTACCCAAATAAACTAATCACTGGGTTTCCACATAGGTGAAAATATGGACATAGAAGAGAAATCTAACCATCATGTTCTGATGGAGAGTGGTAGAGAACATGGCTATGGAAAAGCCAGAAATCACAAAGCCATAAATTTGTGACGATCTAAGGTACCATCTGATTCATCAGATATAAGATCACTAGGACAATATTTTTGGTTTTCAAGATCGTTTCCCTAAAGTTAAAGAATTTAAATTAGAATACTTACTTTATTTTGGTACAATTTCACTGTTGTTCGTGCCTTTAACAATTTCCACTTCATCTCTTAAATAAATGAAGTTGAATTTGTTATTCGTGATGTGTTAGCAGATCATGTGATATAATGACGGGTCATTCCATCTGTCTCAAACAAAAGGTTAGCAAAAAAGATTATATACATAAGTCGATCTATAGTGAGATTAATCATATATGGTTCCTAAAATGGACTTATACATCATATGTCATATAGCATAATATAATAAAACTAGTTTCTACTAAACAGGGACTTCCTGTAGGCCAGTGGTAGGCGATAAAGGCCAGTCGCACTTCGGTTGTGGGTTCGATTCCCACATCCTTGTTCGAAGCGATGGGATGTCGCCCGTCCTGCAGGTTGTCCTTTTTCTAAAACTACATTACTATAACATCCCATCAATAATATCAAAAATCTTATATCCTTAAACAATACTAACTTATGTCCAACATAATCCATTCTAATCTTTAGGCTTATCCATAATACTACATTCCACTCTCATAATATAGTGAAAATGATTACCAGAGATTTAATACTGTCGTTAATCCCCATATATCATAAGATATTTCTTGTTGGTCACATTCCAAACATTCAAAGGCCTTAATCATGTATTCTCTTGAATACCCATTGAACCTTATTGAAAACATGAATTCTATTAAAAGTTAACTCTTTCCACATACCAAAATCCTCAAAAACTCTATATAATCAAACCATAATATAACCTTTTCCTTATATCAGTCATGAGCTCATGAATACTATCAAACATTTAATTTTCTCCTTATCCCTACATTATGCGCATATCATCTACATTCCAAAAATATCTGAATAACCTTCCATGGATACTGGTAACATTAATCATACACTTTCAAAACTCAAGGAAAGACAATAGTGAAACAATCCTTAGATGTCTCGTTATTCCAACATTACACATGATAAACATGTAATCATTCCAATACATTCTTAAACCATTGTCCAAGATTCAACAATTCTTTCATCTCACATATCATTTGTAGTCTCTTCATCATCATCAACATAAATACTTCCCATACGACCATACTGATTCTCTTCATGAGACTTTCCCTTAGGGCACTGGTTTGCATAATGCCCGTACATTCCACATTTAAAACATTTAACCAGTGTTGATGTCGTAGCAATACCATTATCCTCATCCCTGGTGTTAACTGAACATTTTACTTTGCACTTACTGGCTTTGTGTTCTTCTTTTCCACACCCAAAGCATCTTCCAGTTCCTTTGAAACATTCTCCTTGATGCCGCTTCCCACATGATTTACATAGGGTAAATTGAACTTTCTTTCCTCTATGATCATCATGAAACTCCATCATTTTCATATTAGCCGAGCCAGGAAACTTACCAAATTTTACATTATTGATCATATTATGAGATTTCTGATTCGGCATAATAATGATGTTTGGTTATCCAAATCCCATTTCATTTGGTTGCTCATGAAGAATATCATTCGATTGTCCATCATATCCTCCATTATCGTGAATCACCTTGTTTCCATCCATTTTCTAAAACCCAAAAAGAATAGTGTGAGAGCCAAAAATCATAATAAAGGGGGAGTAACTTAAATATCTAACATATTTGGTTTAATCTAATATCGTTACCATAGTTCTAGGACTATATCCTATACGTATACTTATCCTTTGGGGCATCCCTAGACATACCTTAGAAATATCTCTAGGGATCTCACTAACGTTTTCGCATCCTAGTTTCCAAAGGTTGACTAAACCTTTCCTCTGATACCAACTGTAGAGACCCGTATCTTGACGTACATGGACATTACATTACTTTTGCGGAATACTTGGTACATAACAAAAACACACACACAAGGATCGTAATAGTTTAGTGTCTTTGGAAACTCGGAACGTAATCTTCTAATCGTGGTGAAAGATCTTCAATATCTCCCATAAAGATCTCCTTTTTTTTACCTAAAACCATTCTTTATATCCTGGGGAAAAGAAAACATAAAAGGGTGAGCTCAAATTCTCATTAAGGGTATACAAAAGAAAAATCAATCACATCATATTCATAACTTTTGGAAATCTTAACCTGCAAAAGAGAGCATAATTTCATAACATGGGATAAATCATAGTAGTGAAATGAAATCCCAATAATCATAACATAAAACATGAAACTTTGTGGCATACACACATAATCATAGAGAATCATTTCTTGTTAGTCAAGACCCATTTCCAAGACTATCTTAGTGGACAAAGTCCCTTTCTGAATCGAGTAACCCTCGTTTCAGTCCTGTTTCACTGAACCGGTATAACCTACCATTTCATCCATGTCTATCTCATGAGATATAAAATCTTTACCCAATGCATTGGAGGGAGATATAGGTCCCACCCATCTCATAATGAATCCTTTCTTATGTGTTCCACAAAATCATAAATCATACATCATTGCATAACCCATGTAATAAAAATGGGATTCTTAAACAACATGATATCATTAAACCATTCATATAAGATAAAGGAATTCATAAAAATAATTCCATAACAACATAGTCAAATCAATGTAAAAATATGGATAGAAACAGAACCCATTATTATCTTAGATGAAAAATAATTTTGATAAAACACTTGAACTGAATTCTTGAAGAAAATATCCTTTTTTCTTCAAAATCAATTTGTTTTCACAAAACATCATGCAATTTTAAAAGAAAAAGATTTTATTGAAAATAGTCATGAAATATTTTGGAGGAAGGTTCATGAAAATAAGGCTTTATAAAACCGTAAAAATCCGTTCGTGCTGTATAAGTTAAAAAAACATTCTTCGTACTTTTGTCGGAAATGTCAAAAAGTACCTCGTATAAAAAAACGACAAAAGATTCCTTTCATATCTTTTACTAAAAACTCATAGAAGGGTAAAATTGGTTTTAAACAATTGTAGGTGGATGGAAATAATATTACATATTGAGAAAACATGTATGTGGATGATAAAATACACCCCAGTAAATACCAACGTATAAACAATCTCGGATAAAAATGAGATTGTGATATTTCCCTTACCTTAGGTCCGATTTGATTTGTATGTGTCCGAAGATCCTGTATAATGGTTTAAATAATGACATTGACTTATTAAAGAATCATATTCATTGTTATGATATCATTTATGGTTCACTTATGACATTATATTACCCGTTCTTTTGTAAATTCCATGTTAAAGAAGCGTTTTGGGTAAAATCGTCTCATTTGTCGTTCGTGTTTTTAACTTGTAATTATTCATATGATTACTTAGATCATGATTACTTAATTCCATAATATAAAACATGATTTATATATATATATTCATAATACACATATATAATAAATCAGTAAATGGAAAGAAATACACCGTTCATGGAGACGGTAGTCCGTACGTACGCATGAACACTGTTTTCGTTTCCTTATTGAATTGAATGGAATTAAGTAGATGACATACATATAAATATAAATAATTCCAGTATTATTAGGTCATATATTTCATTAGTACTTATTATATATACTTTATAATCATTCATGAATGGTTAATCATTGAGAATGAATCTCATCGCGTCGTGGGGACGGTATTCCGTACGTACGCACGCACGGTGATTTCCTTTTTCCGTAGGATGGATAGAAGGTTAATTAGATTTGTTTCATATTTATAATAACATATCAGTATATAAGAAATAATGATGTTATTACTTTATCATGAAACAACTAAATAAGAAGAAGTTGAAGAAGAATGAAATTGAAAATGATCGGTAATGGATATTAACTCTTTTTGACGCGCCTTTTCTTAGCCTCCACTTAAAGAACTGAGGATGGTCTTTGAAGAAGACCAGGACCTCTATGATGATACTAGGGAAGTGGAGAAGGGATTTTTTCAGGTTTTGGCCGAGCTTGAGTGCTCAAATTGGTGTGAGGAGGAGGGGGAGGAGGTAACCTTTTATAAGGGAAGAGAGGGGCACCTTAGGAATTCTTAAAAATATTAATTTATAATAAATCTAACCCCACTTAAAAACCTCCAAAAATGACTCATATTCGAAGATTATATGAGATAGGGTTGTAATCTCATCAACCAATCAAATTTAGACATGTTTGGATCTTATTTTCAACCTTATCATTTTGATTTATCCTTATTTAATCTATTTAAGTTTATTTGTGGTAATAAAATTCTAAATTTTAAATTATAACAAATAATTACTTATTTGTTGTGAATTTTCCATAATTGTTTACTTTATAACATTATAGACCATATAAATATAAATTTATAATTTTTAAATATTTTTGTGATTTTTAAACAATTTTATAATATGTTTTTTTTGTAAAATAACAATAGTGTCAATTTTGACACTATTCATTTATTTGAATTTAAATAAAATATATACAGAAGATATGTTCGAAATAAAAGCTTTAATATATTAATAAAAGGTCATATGTATCTATAAAATTAGTTTATCACATTAAATAGTTCATATAATATTTATTTTATTATTTTTAAAACCATTTATTTGGTTTATCTCTTAATAAAATAATTACTACATCATTTTTGTATAATTATTTAATATACTTATTTGTTGTATAAAAATTTAAAATAAAATTCTATGATGAAGATAAATATATTACCTTTCACAATAATACTTTTACTCGAATTTATCATCTTAAAATCACAATATTTAAATTGTTATATTTATTAAATTATGAAGGTGACAACTTTGGAATCATTTAAAATAAAATAATATAAGTGTCATAATCGCTTTTATAAGGCTCCAAATGGTCAAATATTAGACCATTTTATGCTTATGGTTTACATTTACATGTCCAATAAGTTTTTTTTAGGTATTTGTGCATTTTATGGTCACTATTAGATTAAAACACTTGTATTGAATTCTTGAGGAAAGTATCCTTTTTTCTTCAAAATCAATTTCTTTTCACAAAACATCATGCAATTTTAAAAGAAAAAGATTTTATTGAAAATAGTCATGAAATATTTTGGAGGAAGGTTCATGAAAATAAGGCTTTATAAAACCGTAAAAATCCGTTCGTGCCGTATAAGTTAAAAAAACATTCTTCGTACTTTTGTCGGAAATGTCAAAAAGTACCTCGTATAAAAAAACGAAAAAAGATTCCTTTCATATCTTTTACTAAAAACTCATAGAAGGGTAAAATTGGTTTTAAACAATTGTAGGTGGATGGAAATAATATTACATATTGAGAAAACATGGATGTGGATGATAAAATACACCCCAGTAAATACCAACGTATAAACAATCTCGGATAAAAATGAGATTGTGATATTTCCCTTACCTTAGGTCCGATTTGATTTGTACGTGTCCGAAGATCCTGTATAATGGTTTAAATAATGTCATTGACTTATTAAAGAATCATATTCATTGTTATGATATCATTTATGGTTCACTTATGACATAATATTACCCGTTCTTTTGTAAATTCCATGTTAAAGAAGCGTTTTGGGTAAAATCGTCTCATTTGTCGTTCGTGTTTTTAACTTGTAATTATTCATATGATTACTTAGATCATTATTAGTTAATTCCATAATATAAAACATGATTTATATATATATATTCATAATACACATATATAATAAATCAGTAAATGGAAAGAAATACACCGTTCATGGAGACGGTAGTCCGTACGTACGCATGAACGCTGTTTTCGTTTCCTTATTGAATTGAATGGAATTAAGTAGATGACATACATATAAATATAAATAATTCCAGTATTATTAGGTCATATATTTTATTAGTACTTATTATATATACTTTATAATCATTCATGAATGGTTAATCATTGAGAATGAATCTCATCGCGTCGTGGGGACGGTATTCCGTACGTACGCACGCACGGTGATTTCCTTTTTCCGTAGGATGGATAGAAGGTTAATTAGAGTTGTTTCATATATATAATAACATATCAGTATACAAGAAATACTGATGTTATTACTTTATCATGAAACAACTAAATAAGAAGAAGTTGAAGAAGAATGAAATTGAAAAAGATCGGTAATGGATATTAACTCTTTTTGACGCGCCTTTTCTTAACCTCCACTTAAAGAACTGAGGATGGTCTTTGAAGAAGACCAGGACCTCTATGATGATACTAGGGAAGTGTAGAAGGGATTTTGGCAGGGTTTGGCCGAGCTTGAGTGTTCAAATTGGTGTGAGGAGGAGGGGGAGGAGGTACCCTTTTATAAGGGAAGAGAGGGGCACCTTAGGAATTCTTAAAAATATTAATTTATAATAAATCTAACCCCACTTAAAAACCTCCAAAAATGACTCATATTCGAAGATTATATGAGATAGGGTTGTAATCTCATCAACCAATCAAATTTAGACATGTTTGGATCTTATTTTCAACCTTATCATTTTGATTTATCCTTATTTAATCTATTTAAGTTTATTTGTGGTAATAAAATTCTAAATTTTAAATTATAACAAATAATTACTTATTTGTTGTGAATTTTCCATAATTGTTTACTTTATAACATTATAGACTATATAAATATAAATTTATAATTTTTAAATATTTTTGTGATTTTTAAACAATTTTATAATATGTTATTTTTGTAAAATAACAATAGTGTCAATTTTGACACTATTCATTTATTTGAATTTAAATAAAATATATACAGAAGATATGTTCGAAATAAAAGCTTTAATATATTAATAAAAGGTCATATGTATCTATAAAATTAGTGTATCACATTAAATAGTTCATATAATATTTATTTTATTATTTTTAAAACCATTTATTTGGTTTATCTCTTAATAAAATAATTACTACATCATTTTTGTATAATTATTTAATATACTTATTTGTTGTATAAAAATTTAAAATAAAATTCTATGATGAAGATAAATATATTACCTTTCACAATAATACTTTTAATCGAATTTATCATCTTAAAATCACAATATTTAAATTGTTATATTTATTAAATTATGAAGGTGACAACTTTGGCATCATTTAAAATAAAATAATATAAGTGTCATAATCGCTTTTATAAGGCTCCAAATGGTCAAATATTAGACCATTGGATGCTTATGGTTTACATTTACATGTAAAATAAGTTTTTGTTAGGTATTTGTGCATTTTATGGTCACTATTAGATTAAGAAAAACAATATTCTTGATTTTTCACTAGATAAACAATTTCTGCATCACTATTGTGTCATAATTAATAATAATTATTTAATCCCTAAAAATTATAAATAAATTTATACGATGTAGATAATTTCATTAGCTTTCTGGAGACTATTTATGTTCGAAGTTTCATGAAGTTTATTACTAAATTAAAATTAATATACTTATAAAATTTAAGAGAGTGACATGTTGTCACTTTCTTTGGTTTTAATAATAATTAAGTTATTTTCATGGAAAAATGTCCATTAAATAATTCTAATCCGACCCTTAGGTGATATGGGTCGACTTTTAGTCATCCAATAGGATTTTGACATTTTTTAGGGTAATTTTAAAATATTATATTTACCCTTAATTACCCGATTTACCTTTAACTATGGTAAATAAAATTTACCGTAGTTACTATTCATAATTCCCAAAAATAAAAAGTAGCTTATTAACATAATTTGGACCCACTGATTCCAAATATGGAATCCATTTTTCCAAATTCAATACAAAAAATATGCATAAATTAAATTAAAATTAATCCTGTTGTCGAAAGAAAACGAGTTTTTCTTTAAAACATTGCAAAAGATTGAATTGATTTAACCTACGAATTCAAGGTAAAATCAATGCTAATGACATACGTTATATTAAATGGTAAAAATATATTATATTTATACTTTAAAACCATTAAATATTATAATTTAACCACATAAGATATTACGATGAAAAAAGTTGTTTTTAATTAAAATATCGTGTGTTTTTACTATTCATTAAAATATGAAAGTTATCGGAAAAATATCAAAACTTTATGTAATGTAAATTTTTATATCCTGATTCAAAAGAAGAATATTATTTTGTCAAATTAAACATATAAACATTTCAAAAACCAGATTTAAAGTGGGTGCGCCATCCAAAGGCGGCAAAACTGCATTTTTTGAAAAATACTTATTTTACCCGAAAAGTTATTTTGTTCTTATACCATGTTCTAGCAATGTGTAAGATGAATAATAATGTTATAAAATTCAAAATTTAGTTAATACAATTCATAACGGCTAGTTCATGACAATATTATAATAATATAACATTTTTTATTAAAACCCGGTATTGCGTACAACACACGCTATCGAGGAAGGTCGCGATCGCGTGTAATGAAAGCCAAGTCAGGGTTGCGTGTTGTGAAAGAATCCTTCATTGTTTCGTATAACAGAATCCAACCATATTTCATTTATACATTTAATATATATATATATATACTCAATGTTGTGTAGAATAACTATTATCAAAATTATGTGTAACACGGTCCAAGAATAATGTTGCGTATACTGAAAGCTAATACGGTGTTGCGTATAGCGCAGGGTAATCATGGTGTAGAATACAACATAAGACATTAATGAAATTAAAAAGAATATTTTTCATAAAATCTCGGGCTGTTACATCCATGGTGCCTTTTTATTTTTCATCTAAGAACCAGTTTAAATGTTTGAAAAATCCACTTGCATGATTAATTCAATGAACCTGAAAATAGTTAAAAAATTAACTTTCCCCCTCAACCCTCACCAGTCAAGGTTATACCCCACCTAAGGGGATAACACCCTCATGAGCTTAACTGTATCTCATATTTACAATTTTGTGTAACCATTTATGAGTTATATGTATTTGAAAAAAATATATTTTTACTTCCTTTTTTATTTATGACCAAATACTAACTTCCACGGTTGGCCTACACCGGCCAATATTTGGATTTTACTAAAGAAAGTGTACCCTCAAAATCTCATCAGTGTTATCAGAATTTCAATTTTATTAACTATTCTGGAGTTATAAGCATTTGAATGACAAAATAATATTATTTTATTATTTTATTAACGGTTATTCTATTTTTGGGTTTTCTCACTGGAGGCCTACATTGACTAATCATATGTAGCACCTATGGTAAACTAATCATCCAAAATGACACGATGACCTTAAATTTCTAATCTGGGATCCCATTTAGGAGTTATTCTACGTTAAATGTAAAACAGAACATGTGTGCTATTTATAGACTAACATTTTTCGACGGATCATTCTGGGCACTCTGGTACTTAGAATCGCTAGTTTCATCAGTGCCTAGTCATGAAAAATATTAATATAATGAAAATTTACTTATAATTTCTATGAAATTTCAAACATGCCAACAAAAAACTGATCAAAGACATTAAAATTATTTAAATACATTATGATAACAATCCATATTAATTTTTTGAAGTGTAGGAATTAGCTCCACCTCAATATGATACACCATGTGATCAGTATGAGTCAAAGTGAATGTTTCAATATTAAAATGAAAATTTATTTAAAAAGACTATAGGCATACGCAATGAACCAAAAAAATTCATATTGTTTTTATTTTTTAGTCCAATGATCCACTATCCATTTGAGACATGTTGGAATAAGACGAACCTCAGTCCAATTCATGGTGTGACTAGTGTGACTCCATGGGAATATTAATATTTAAATTGGCATAGATTTTAGTAAAACCCCAATATGAACTACACAAAAATGAACAAAACAAATTCATATGGTGTTGATAATTTATGTTTTGATACATCTGTGATTTGATATATTCATGAATCAGTCGAACCTCGATCAGGCACACAGTGTAACTGATATGAATCCATGTGCATGACTATATTTCAAATTGGCCTCAATTTTAGTAAAATGAAAAACTAACCTACTAAAAACTGGGAAAAACATTAATTTTTTTTCAAAATGTTAGGACAATTTTAAATATGTCATTTGTGATGTGTTGGAATTAACTGCAATTTAATCTGATACACAATGTGGTCATTATGAGTTAATGATAATGTTTTAATCTTATAATTTCATTTTTGTAAAAAAAAATAATAGTGACAATCACAAAACCATGGAAACACCTTCTTATTATTTTCATCCATTTGTGAGATTAACAATATGTAATTAGGGAAATGTAGGAATCATCATCCCCACAATCTTACATTCAACATGATCAGTCTGACGAAAATTTATTAATTTTATTAAAATTTGTCATCAATTTTAGTAAAAAGGTAAATTGTCCTACTCAAAACTGAGATAATAAATTTATATAGAATTGTAATTTATAAAAATGATCCCTATGTCATTTTTGAGGTTTTATAATCAGCCACACGTCAATATGATACATGATGTGGCCTGTATGACACAAATTTTTCAATGTCATTTTAAAATGGACATATCACCTAAAAATGTGTGAATCAAATAAAACCGTCTAATCACAATTATATTTTATTGATAATTATGGTTACTAATTAATATTTCATTTCTGAAGTGTATAAATTTGTTTCATTTTAAGCTAATAAAACATGTCATCATAATGCCTCAATTGTGAGTGCTTCCAGTTTAAAATGATATTTTAGTAAAAAAGGCAAATTTCATACTTCTAACCGAGAAAACACATTCATATTGTTTTGATACATTAGTAAAATGATCCAAATGTTATTTGAGACTTGTTTAAATCATTCCCACTACAATATAATGCATGTTTTGAATATAATGACTCTAGGTTCATATTTTTATTTTTAATTTACATCAATTCTAGTAAAAATAACACTTATTATTTATTAATTTATTTATATTGTTACTAAAATAAGAATATTTTTTCTTATAAAATTGTGTTCTTTTGATCGACCTTGTATGTTGTGTTCAGCAATAATATGTGTCTTGTATGGATTAATAGATAAAATAACATTGATTTTTTTGAATTTATGTAATAATTTTTATTTGTGTAAATGTATAAACAAAAGTTTGAAATTTGGATAATATTGTGTTTTATTATTTTATTTGTATTTAAAATGTCATTTAATTTAAATATTATATTGCGACATTTTTTGGTTGATATCTGGATTATTTCTACTACAAGGGTGTTCTATTACATGACACTATAGTGGTTCTGTAGTGTTATCTTATAGCACACTATAGAATATCCCTTAAACATCTCTTTGAA
Organism: Viscum album; assembly: GCA_963277665.1. Classification (NCBI taxonomy): domain Eukaryota; kingdom Viridiplantae; phylum Streptophyta; class Magnoliopsida; order Santalales; family Viscaceae; genus Viscum; species Viscum album. The sequence continues at coordinate 697,902,926 of OY728152.1, forward strand.
ATTCATTTATAAAATCCACATTTATCCATTCTTTTAAAAGCATTGATTAATGTCTACATTATCGTAATGCATATATTCAATAGAAAAATGTCTTTTTAGTTCTTTTATATGTGAATATAAAGGTATTATTTATCAGAGCTTCTGAATACACTGAAAAAACCCTTTAACAATGCTTTTAAATGAACAGATATTTTATTCTTTTAGTGGTGATAAATTAATGCACTGATAAACAATTCCTTTATCGATTTTTTGAAGCACTGATAAATTCACCATTTATCAGGGATTTTTATTACCAATATAGTAAACCATTGTTACATCATTTTCAATGTTTATAAAAAACCATGTATTTGAACCTCGCTCATTAATTCGGAAGATTTATAGCCCTGAAAAAGTATAATTTTAGCATTTTAAAAGTAATATTTTGTAGTAGTGTCCCATTATCCTAACCAATACTCATTTATATTTCATGTATTTTATGACCAATATATTAAATGATTATGTTGAAACCTGTTTGGTAGTCTCTCTAGAAGACATATTCATTCACTCTATGTCTAAGGATGATCATGTGCAGCATCTAAGAATATTTCGGAGTTTGCTGATAAATCACCAACTCCTGCAAATCATTTGAAATTTTATTTATGTATTCGGGATGTGATTTTATTTGGACACATGGTATCAGAAAAAAGAATATCATTTGATCCTATGAAAGTGTAGGATATTTTTACATGCCAGAATCCATGAAATTTCATCATGATTCATAGCTTCTTAAGCATAGTTGGCTATTAACGCCAGTTCATGAAGTAATTTTTGATGTTGTATTCTCTGATGACTACACTAACTCAGAATAAAGTAACGATTACTTGGTATGATAAATGTCAAAATTAATTTTTAGATAGGAATATTCATTTCACCCCTGCACCATTGGTTACTCTTCTAGAGATCATGCAGGGCTACGTGGTCTTTTGTGATGCCTCATGTATAGGCTTGGGTTGTGTTCTTATAAAGGATATCATGTTGTTACTTATATATCATATTAGATTATTCCACATGCAATGAATTATCTGAAAAAATTCTTTGAACTTGAAGGTGCGTTGAATGAACATAAGAGTTGATATAATTACCCTTCAGGAAAATTATTACCATATTTTCTAGTCACTAGAGCTTTTGTTATTTCACCACTCAAAAGGATTAAAATCTTTGATAATGAAATCAGTTGAAATACCTAAATTATTTCCACTTCCAAATGTCTTATTCCCAAGGGATATAAATTGTCGTGGTAGAGGATTTGAGACAGAAACATATGACCCTTGTAGTGAAAGAATCATTAGATGACCAGAATATGATGGTTCTCTTTGAAAAGATGCATATTGGAGTACAAGAATCATGGATCAAGGCTTCTTAGATAGTATTCAGTCGATATTTTCTCCTCTCGGGATGATTCATCGGGAAAATCATCTTGATGTTGAGTTCTGTTGAATTAGAGACTCTCATTATGGTGGGGAGACCATTTATGATTTTTCATTCTCCCGAGAGGCCATTCAGTTCTATCAGAACCATTATTGGTATCGTATATTGTAAGGAAATATCTTTTGGTGGATCTTTATAGTATTGAGAGGAAAATGGAACTAGGAACTAAAAATATTTTCTATAACATAAGGTGGTACATTTGGTGTCCATGAATGATACTAGACACTACTGATATTGTATTTCCTTGTTATATGTTTCTATATATGAAGTCCAAACACTAGAAACCTGTTGTTTTTTTTTTTCATTTACAATCCATACATGGATGTGGGATAAAATATGATTAGATTTTGTGGTATGGTTTACATGTTTCTATTGGAATAAGTATTAAATATGGGTTGAGATTGACAGGATAATGAAATTGGATCACATTATTCCCATTTGTTATAAAACAATATTAGAGGAGTTTGGAACCATATACGAGGAAGGTATTTTTCATTTTCATCGAGTTCCATATAGTATGGTCTCTAATTGGGATAAATGGTTATCTTTACATTTTTGGGAGTCCCTTATGAGGTAGTATGATCTCTTGTTCATTTGAGTATTGAATACCATCCATGATCTGATATCCAAATATAAATAGCTATACAGATTCATGAATATATGATTCACGCTTCTGTTCTAATCAGGGGTGGAACCTGGGATGATAATTTGGAGCTGGTTGAGATTTCATATACAAATTATACTTGTCCGTGATCAAAATGTATTCTTTTATGTACTTTTATGGCCATCATTTTATGTCTCTATTGTATTAGACAGAGAGTGGTGAATGTTCTTTTGTTGGAGTGAGCATGGTCAATGAGATGAAGGAAAACATCCAGTCGATTCTTAAAATGATTTTCATGGAACAGAGTGGATATATGTCATATTCTGATGTTCAAGATAGATCATTGTAAATTATAGAATATTGCTAAATGTTAATTATTGATTCACCCTTATTGGGTTATCAACATCTTGGGAGGTAAGGGAAGCATGATCCCCATTATGTGGGACCATTTGATGTTTCTGAGAAGGTGGAGAAATATTATTCAAATTTATCACTACCAACGCAACCTAAATCTATCAATAACATGAGTCATGTATCCCAACTGAAAATGTATCTATCTAACCCATATCATTTCGAAGAATGTGGAGAATGATTATTCAAATTTATCTCTACCAACACAACATTATTTTAGTAAATTGTTTTTTTGTTCCATTTAATCTAGGGATTATAATTAGATATCTGGAAATTGTTAAAAATTTAATGATTGAATTTAATTGTGAAATTGGATTGTGGAATTGAATTATTTTTTTAAAATAAATATTTGTGAAATATGGATTTATATAGTTATTTATATAAAAAATAGTGTCTAATATTTTTGAAAAGGCATTCTTTTGATTAAAAACCTATTATGGGTTTTCAAGAGAAGACTGGCATATTTGAAATGGTGAATGATATTTAATTTTATTTTTAAATAGTCATATTATAAATTTCAATCATTATTTTTTCCTTTGGAACAAACAAGACTTAGGTGGTATGTTGTTCCTATTTGTTTATATCTAATGTATATATGTCTCTTTGTAAATACCCAGAATTTCCATGTAATTTTTTTTAAATAAATAAGAATTTTACGAGTCCGTGAAAATTGACGGTGTGTGATTCTGAGGCCCGGAGTGCCCGAAATGAATTTATGAACATTTTTTCAGATAAGTTTAGAAAATGTGTGAGCATATTTATCTAACTTTTAAAGTGGTGCTCAGAATTGAAATACAAGGGTAGTATTGAACTCGCAGCACCGATATTCGATTATGAATACATCCATCAATACAAAATTTGGTCTAGGGTGAATGTTAATTTTTGGGTTTTTTGTGAAAAGAAAAAATAAAATAAATTGTGTAACATTTTATTTTATTATGTTTTAAAAATCTCATGTGGAAGGATCACTGGTGGGGACCACCTAAATTAACCTCCTATGAGAGGTTATGATTGTGTGGGCCACCCGAGCCTAACCTCCCATGAGAGGTTATGGTGGGGAGGACCACCAGAGGCATAATCTTATTGATCTTCCCTCTTAATGAGGGAGAAACCTCTCAACTCCCTCTTTAATGTGGAGGATCCATTTTAGCTTCCTACACATTAATTGATCTAATTCCATACAATATTTTTTTCCAACATGTGTGTGTGTGTGTGCAAACATATTTCTTATTCATAAGTTAAATTATATTGGCACCTATTTCTTTTGGTTGGTAAATGAGAAGGAGAGAAATATTTGTAGAATTGTTGAGAATCCCATCCTCCAATGAAGAACTCACTCACCGATGAAGAATTCCTTTGAATAAGAAGAATCAACGAACGAGCTCGGGATCAGAGTCATGTGGCGAGCAAGACGAATGATGATATCTTCAACTTCCTCCTATGTGGGATGTATTAATCTATGATGAATCTATGTTTGTACTTCCTCCTTGTGCCAACTTCAATGAACAATCGAAGGTATTGGGTTATTATTAAATTCAGAAATTATCAATATTAGTTTCCTTGTTCTCGGAAAGCATGGATAATATGGATCAACCAAAATGAGTTGATTAATTATTCATATTAAATTAAAGATTTTGTCTTTATTGACTCATAATGTTTGTTAAGACACTTGGTACCTCTCTAACGTGGGGGTTGTGTGCCACACAAACATGGCCTGACCACTCCGCCTTTCTTCCTTATTGTGTTCTTCATGATGAAAAAAAGTGGCTTACCCCATGACTATGAAAATAGAGAGAGGCCGGCTAAACCAGTCGCCGATGAAGGCATGACGCCGTCACCGCCCGCAACATCACCCCTCGAGATGGCGCCCACCCCGGCTGAGCTCCAAACAGTGATGCTGCCTTCATCCGCAGACACGTAGCTGACAGCGGCCATGCCCCCCCCCCAAGATGCCGCTATAGTCGGCGGCTGAGCCGCCTCCCACCCTACTGCCATCGTCTGAAGCTGATCCGCCGCCACGACCTCGCCATCCGAGCTACTGCCGCTGTCAGCAGCCCCGCCACACCCCCAGCAGCATCCCATGGCCGAGTTTCCAATGCGGAACCCACGTGTCAATCTGCACAAGTGGCACCCCCAGGCTGAGTCTCCCTCTGGACACCCCTCAACCGAGCTACCATCACGGTACCCTTTGGTCGAGCCGCACACACGGCAAATCCCCGGGTCGGGCTGCCCTTGCAGCACCCCTCGAACGAGCCACCCTCGCGGCACCCAAGGCCAACCCACCCTCGCGGCCCCATCTGCTGTCGAGTTGACCTCGCAGAACACCCTGGCCCTCTGCGACACCTCGTGGCCTACTTTACCGTCTAGTGGGATGTGCCACCTAGCACTATTCAGGCCGGACCCCACAGGCCAGGCCGAACCCAATGGGCTAGGCCTAACACAGTGGGCCACATCCATACTTCATTTATTAATGTGTAATGCCATTAATTTTATTGAAATGTATATAATTTATTTATTTAAATGTATTTTTGTTGGATTCTCAACAATTTTTATGTGTTTAAAATTAATTTAATTAATGATTGAGATTTTAAAAAATTATTTAATATTATTTAATATTATAATATTTCTTTAATTTATATTATAATACTCATTAAATTTTATTTTTTACATTTTAATATGTTTAAAATGTTTGAAATCTATATTTTCACGACCTGTCCCTCAGGGCCCACGATGTGACTACCCCAAGCCCGACATCCATATGCCTTGGGATGGCAACTAGAAACGGAATGTTGTATCCCAAAAACAAGAAGGCATTGTCTTTAAACCTTTGGAAATACATAGTCTCATAACACTACAAGATAAAACCATGATGTAAAAAACTATAGTAGAAAAAGTGTCTAGTGAGAGTAAAGGGGCCGAAATACAAGCCCAATTAAAAGATACAAATTGTACAGAAAATAGTAAACAACCCCCATAATCGTCCACCAATGATCCTACCTAAACGGTAAGTAAAAATCATCTCCACAAGTCACCGCATCAACCATCACCACAATCCACCATCAGGTCCTAGCTCCCGTAGTCTCAGTCAAGGTTGCCTATCGTCTGTGTAGGATACAACAAGGTGTGGTTGAAGCCCATGCTAGGGTGAGTATAGCAATATCCAGTAGGGAACAAGGGAACCCTAAAGGTCTATCAGAATTATATAATGTAAAACAAAAAATCATGATCCCAATAACGAAGCACAATTCAAAATATTCACCTCAAACCATGTATACAACTCAAAGATCAAGAATAAAGATAATTTTCCTTATGATATATCATTTTATTCTGTTAGGAAATCACCAAAACTAAACCACTAACTATTTTTTCCAATGATGATCCACACAGTGTCATATATCACTAATCTACAATGGGCATCTCTAAGGTTGGTCCTCGTTAGGTCACACACATCTGATCCACATAGGGTCTCTATAATGTTGATCCCCACATGGTCGTTATGATGTTGTTCCAAATATGGTCATTAGATGTTGATCCACACAGCGTCCCTATGATGCTGATTCACACAGTGTCGCTAAGATGTTGATCCAAAGAGGGTCTCTAGATACTGATCCCCACTGGGTCACTAGGATTCTGATCCACACAGGGTTTCTACGATGCGAATCCACACAGGGTCGCTACTAAATCACAGTCAACCACAATATTCCCCTCACTTAGTGTGCATGAGTTCTATAATATATACTCCACTGGATATTGGTCATGCCTCAACTAATATAAAAACCCACAAAGGAGTAACCGAAATAATATTTAGGTCCATGTGTTCCAATTCATGATACGGAGCATCAGCCGAACGCCCCGTCTGTGAGTATTTGGCATTTTAATTTCGAGGGCCAAATTTGGTTTGGGAATGATCCAACCCTACTGTAATCCAAATTTCTCCAAAACAATGGTGGAGTATATCAATTCGACAGTCTCGCTCGAAGGATCCCAACGCCATAGATGGTTCTTCAAATAGACATCGGGTTCACAATATAAGCCTCTTTAAGCGCGACATGGCCCAAATGGTTCTGGGTTTGGTGCGACCCAGTCGGGTCATCACAGTTTTGATGAGACATGGCAGGCTTGTCCCTCTGGGCCACGGAATGGCTAGGTCCACCGGGTCATGCAGCTGGGTGTGCTGGAACAGCTCTCCAGCCAGGTTGCCACCCAGCTCCCCTAACTGCTCAAAAAGCCCTTCGAATCTTCAATCTGTGTCTTTATATGGCACATCCACATTGCCCATGAGATCTGAGGGGTTTGGGTCCCCCTCCACCGTGACATCGATGATGTGACCCATTCATTGTGTTGCGCGATAGCGCTCCACCTCACCAAAGCGGTCGGCCGCCCCGTCAGGTCCACTGTAGAGCTATGGTGTGCAACCGTCTATCGCAGCCAGTGAGCTACGACCTCTTCCTTCTCCACCGGTTCCACGTCAGCGGATCTTCTGTGGGCCATCAGATGATATTAAGTGGTTCATTTTCCCCTCCTCTTGCACCTACAGGCCTCCCAGGATGCATGTGTTGATGCATCGATCTCGTATTAAAGGTTCTGTCGAGTTGGAATGTCCTCCCCCAAAGAGAGAGACAAGAACATAGTGGTGGAGTGTCCGGGCCTTGTTTGTTCGGCCCACTCCCTCCGTGTTAGCGTCCTTACAAGAGGGTAAAAATATATTTATATTTAACTCATATAATTTATCAATGAGAAATCCCCTTAGTTCAAGATTCATTTGAGACGTTGTGGTATTGGAAAAAGATTCATGTTTGATGATGTTTTCAATGTTCTTCATTCTTGGTTCAACCCCTCTGACGTTACTTTCCAAGCTCCTGTTCCTCTTCGGTGGAAGACGTCACATCACTTCGACAATGGTTCCACTCTTTTGTACCAAAAGCATAGGCCCAAGATTTAATTAAATGGCTGGAATAATCAAATGAGTTTCACTACATTAATACAGTTATTTTATCAACCACATTTAATGAATCAACTATATGGTTACCAAAACCTAGAGTTAAGAAATCAAATAGCCTGACAACTATGTGGTCCCACCATGCTGCTCAACCTATAGATATAAAATTAAATACAATTTTCATGTTATTTAATTATTCTTTTTGATGTCTAAAAATATTATTTTACTCCCGAACCACTACGGTTTAAGTGAATCTTCCCTTAATAAAATCATGGAGCTGCGGATTCAATGTTTTCCTCATATTTAATTTCAAAACACCAGTTAAAATGTTAGAAAACACCACCCACACATTTATTGAACTTACCAAAAAATGTTCTAAATTCCTTTCCAGGCACACTGGCCTTGTAATCAAGCGACGTCAATTTTAACAGACTCTTAATTGTCAAAAATAATTTAGAAAAATTTATATATAATTTTTTATGTCTTTAAAATTTCCCCACCTTGAGTATTTTCATCCCAAAAAGCTACAAAAAAATAGGGAAACAAATGGGGATACAGATTACTTTACTAAGCCTTCTACACAGAGGTGATCTCTTGATATTCCCATGTGGCCATCGAACTCGGACCAAAAGAATCAACCGCCCACAAAGTACCCACCCATGTCGATCATCTACATCCATTGGAAACACTATAAATAATTCCTCATCGTCGATGTCCAACTTTCCCCAATCGATAACATGTGATGAATCATGAACGTATCTCCTCACCTATGACATGTTCAAAACATTTTTCTCCTAGTTCATCTTTCGGGGATGTGTTGGACCGTACACCACCTCGACTACTCTGCTGAGGATCTGGAAGGGTCTCATGATTCATGGAGATATATTGATGCCTTGGACAGACCTCTATAATCCTATTCTAGCTGAGACTCATAGGAAGACATGGTATCCTTCACTGAACTCTATGGGTAGCTATCTCCTCTCAGTATACGACTTTTTCCTGCTCTGTGCAATCTTTATCCACACTGGGATGATCTGCACCTTCTCCATGGTAGCCGGTACCAACTCTGGACAATGAATTGATAACTCCCCCTCGCCTTTCAATCATAGTGGGGACCTACTAGGTTTCCCATAAAGGGCCTCCAATAGATCCAATCCAATGGTCGATTGATAACTTTTGTTTTAAAAAAACTCTGCTAGTGATAGATGGTTCTCACAACTGCGGAAAAAATCAAGGACACGAGAAAAAAATCATGTCCTCGAGTGTCTGAATACTCGTCTTTGTCTAACCATTTGTCTGATTATGAAAGGAAGTGCTCAAGTGTATCTGAGTTCCGAAAACATCCAAAATTCCCTTCCACAAGAGAGATGTAAAATAATCATCATGATATAAGAAAATCATTAATGGAACCCCATGAAGTCGTACAATCTTTTGTATGTGTAGATGTCTAATGATCTCTACTGATCCCTACACTCATATGGATTGAATGTGGGCCGACTTGGTGAGTCAGTCAACGATCACCTAGATGGAATCATGACCCTTGGACATACATGGTATCCCTGTCATGAAGTCCGTGGATATGCCATCCCAAATCCACTCTTGTATCTCAAGTGGTTGTGCTAAGCCTGTGGGTATGGGATGCTCAACCGTTACTTGATATCAAGTTAGAAATAAAGATACGAACTCTGCCACCACTTTCTTCATTCATGGCCACCAGTACTAACGCCATAGGTCTAGGTACATCTTTTTCATAGCAGGATTTACCACCAAATGGGATGTGTTGAACTCCATCAACGCCTCCTCCTGGAATGTTATCGCCACTACGTGGATCCCAGAGTCAAGGTTCTGCCGAGTAAGAAATTCATCCCCCGAAGAGCATGATAATAACCAAGTAGTAGCGGGTTCGAGCCTTGTATGTTTGGACTGCACCCTCCAAGTTAGGAGCGTATCACGAGGGTTAAAATTTATTCATCTTCAACTCAAACAAAATAAACCATAAGAAATCCCCTACCGCGAGATTCGTTGAAGACATCGCGTTGGAGGAAGTAGATTGTACTTTTTTTGATGCCACCAGTGTTAGTCATTCTTGGTTCAAATCCTTTGATGTTTCTTTCGATGCTCTCATTCCTCGTCGGTGGAAAATGCCACAACACTTCCTCAGAGGTTCCCCTCTTCCATAAAAAAATCCCACGACTGAGCTTCTATTAAATAGACAAAAGAATCAACAATGTTTCACCATGTTAATTGATTTCATATATGATCCACAATTAATATTTCAATATTGTGGTTACAAAATCCATGAGTCAAGCTATTAAATGGCTAGAAAACTCAGTGATCCCTACACACCGCTCATCCACTAGAGAGAAAATTAATTAACATTTTCATGTTATTTTATTATTATTATTATAGTCGGAAAAAATAACGTTTCTCCCGAACCAATGTGGTCAAAATTAAGTCTTATTTAATTTAATTATGGTGCTGCATATTCCACAATTTCCTCATATTTCAATTATGAGACCCAGTTCAAAAGATTGAAAATTTCCCCCCCGTGTTTACAGAATGTACATAAATTTTTTTCATAATTCCATTCTGGGCAGACCAGGTCATAGAATAAAGTTCCGTTAATTTTATGACTCATATTAATCCCAAATAATTTTTAAAAAAACATTAAAATTAAAATTTCAGTATCTTTACATAGATAATTAATTAATTTAAATAATTTTTTAAATGATTCATCAATTTTTCTAAATTTGTTCGGAATTAATGTAATTATTCATAAAAATTCTTTTTTTGGTGTATTTACTTTTTTCAAAGAAAATTAATATGTTTTTATCTACATTTAAATATATATTACTTATTAATCTTTTTAAATTAATATATAAAATTAATAAATGTTGACACGTTTTTTAATTATTTCGAGGCTATTGATTTTTTATTATTCAATTTCACTAATTTTTTATAATCATGCAATTTTTATTATATATTCATTAATAAGGTTATTCTTTTTAAATTTTTGGTAATATATTCATTATTATCATATATTCATGTAATACGTCTTTAATTTTTTAAATGTTATTATCACCTCTAAAATGATAATGTTATCATAAAACCAATATATATCAATGCTATAATATTAGTGATGATAAATATATATTTTATCCACTATGATTTTATTAATGATAATGACATGCATTATCTACAATAAATTTAGCACTAATAAAACCTATATTTTTTATCAATTATTAATTTCACACTAATAAAACCCATATTTATCAACACTTTTTAAAAATTACAGATAAACACTTATTTGTCATAGTAATTCAACACTAACGGAACATGTTTCATTTCCCCATTCATGATCTCTTATGGATTTTAACCTCTTTCACTACTCCCCCAAGATCATCTTGGACCAATCAAACCACTCAAAACCTATGGTATGTGAGTTAATCTCTTACAACAGCTTGTACATGATTTTTTTTATGCAACACAAAAACATTGGTCATAGTGAGAAGTTAAGGTTTATGAAATACATTTCCCATTGATTCATAAATGGTTTACAAATGTATTTTCCTATACCACCATTTTGAAGAATTATTTACTTATCTGTAAGTATTTTTCAATTTCCTCCTATGCAACTCTTCCTGAATCACATCTGTTGTATAATAAGTACTAATAAATAACAACCTTCTCAAAGAAGCTATATCAATAATTCAAAATAAAATACATTCATCTAAAAATATGAATTTCAAAATCATTATAATTTTTTGCAAGGGAAAATTCTAATATATGATTCTATACTTACTTTTTTAAATAAAAAAGAATTCTATTATTATTATTCTACTGATGAAACATCATGAAAAATTCATGAGTATCCTACAAGATAAATGTTCCCATATGGAAGTGTTGTTCAATGTTTCCCTATGAAACAACATGAAACATTCAACGCACTTTGTAGTCTGATCCGGCCCACTTGAAGGTCGTGGGATCAATACGACAATAAAAACTAGTCTCAAAAGATCTAATCATTGAAATAGACAATGAAAAGAAATGTATCATAAACATAAAGGAACGATCATCATAGGTTTATTATAATTAATTTAATTAATTGACAAAAGGTACCTTTAATTGTGTTCTTTATTCATTGATATTCTTGATTATGTTACAATTTGAATATTCATTTTTTCATAGAATCCAAGTGTAGACTTCCTCTAGAGGTGATTTAAACATGCACTACATATCTATAGATGTCACCTAACAAATCTCCAGGTAGTAGCATTGCGAATCCTTTTCCAGCGTTGTGTGCCTTAGACCTCATTGATCTGATTGATTTGGATCTCTCTAGATCTTAAGAGTGTTCTTGGAGGGCAGAGAACTGTTGGTCTAGAAAAAAATCTCCATAATTGTTGTGTACAATTATTATCCTAGGAAAAGAGTTGGGGTTTTGAGGATATTTATAATCTGTTTTGAGGCTGTAGAGTTATGACAATAGCTAAACTTGTTACACATTTAATTTATTTCATTAACACTTTTGAAAACCCGATGTTGAGTCATTAATTAAATGACATGTTCCCACACTAATTATAATAAATATCATTTAATTAAACAATATTATTTACCCAAAATACAGAATGGAAAAACTACACTGTGTGTAATCATAAATACATGGCGTGTAATTGTTTTTCATTGAAAACTACACAATGTGTACAATAAATGTACACTATGTGTATTTCTTATTTTCAATTATTCATTTCCTTTACAAATTGAAAACTACACGTCGTGTACATTCAATAATACACAATGAGTACTTGTTTTCAAAATAAAAACAACATGGCATGTAATCATTAATACATGACGAGTACTTGTTTTCATTTTATTCTTCCTCCAAAATTAAATTGATTTATGCCTCCTTGAATAGTTATTAAACTATGTATGAGAATAAGAATTATTCTACTTCAGAAACATCGATACACATACTGTATGACCCTCTAGGAGTCTTTCTTGAGGGAGTTAGGCATGCTTTCCTAATGACCCAGATTACTGTCTTGAGACTAGTCATGGAACCCAAGAGAATGATGTTGAATCCGAATTAACATGTCACCTAATATGAATTATTACTATGTAATTTAATCCCTTTGTCTCAAAATCTCATCAATAATGTTTCATGGAAGTGTCATAATCCTATATGCTTGATCTGTCATTCATTGGATTCCAGAAATAAACTCATCATTAAACCACAACCATGGTAATTGGGTGGCAGTTCTATTTCAATCAAATAGACCAAGATATTTACAACCATAAACATAGAAGGGACAAATCCTTCCTTGACATATGCATAAAAACATGTTATTTGTGATGCACCCGAGGTACCCTACTTCCCACCAACTGTCTTTGTGATTGTTTCATCAGAAAATCTATGTGTGTGAGTCATGACATGGGTTAATGATAATATTCCCATATTATGACCATTACACACACTCGTAGATAGTAATTTCTAATGAAACCAAATCATGAAAAATTTCTATTGGCGGGTCTGTTCTCATAATCTCCCATCTTAGAGATTACCCATTGCGAACTCCATGAGAGAGAGTCTCTCCTTCTTACGCGTACTCTCACATGACGGTCTGTGTACTATGTTTCCTATCATAGTATGTCTTCCAACCATAGAACATTATTTAAGAATATTGTTATATCACTTCAAGGTTCTATCATAGCGGGGATCTACCCTGACCTTATCTATGAAACAAATATTACAATACATTATTACATTATAGTCTTGCAGAACAATGAAAAATATATTATAAGTGTACATTCATGTAATCAAAGTAAAAAAAAAGTTGGTTCCCATAAAATAAACCCTTACAAACCCCTAGTTGGACTAGAGCCAACGGCCTATGACTTTGAGTCCGCTAGACCTCACATGATGATCATGTTTTTTTTGATTTAAGGCTTTAGTCAAGGGGTCTGATACATTGTACTCCAGGGGCATACTGCTCACTGCAACATCAACTCTATGAGAAAAACCCCTCATGAGATGATACTTCTGAAGTATGTTCTTTGTCCGCTGTTGTGGCCTTGGATCTTTGGCAAGTTCCACCACTGTAGTATTACCACAATAGGGTGTGATGGGATCTTTACTTCTAGGTACTACATGCAGCTCATTGATGAAGATTCACATCCATACTGCTTCTTTAGCTGCCTTAGAAGATGTGATATACTCGGACTATACTGTAGAATATTCTACCACACCATTCTTTGAGCTCTTTCATCTCACTACACCTCCATTCAAAATGAAGATGTATCCATTCTGTGACTTCATGTCATCCTGATCGGTCTAGAAACTAGAATATAAATGTCCTCTGTTTAGTAGTTCCTCATCTCCTTCATATACCAGGATCATATACTTATTACACCATAGATACTTAAGGATGGTCTTAACTACAATCCAGTGGGAGTCTCCTTGATCAGCTTGATATTTTCCTAACACAATTAATGTTTAAGAAACATATAGCCTTGTACATAGCATAGCATACATGACTGATCCAATCGTTGATTCATATAGAATCCGTGAAATTTTATTTCTTTCATTATGTGTCTGAGGACACATTTTCTTGGAATGATGAATTCCATGTGACACTGGAAACAATCCCCTCTTGCAATGTTCCATACTGAATCTCTTAATTATCTTGTTAATGCATCTACGTTGACTTAGGCCCATCACTCTCCTGGATCTATCACGATGGATATTGATCCCATGAATATATGTTTCCTTGCCCAATTCATTCATAGAGAAGCATTTATGCATCCATGCCTTAACTGACTGTAATATATTTACTTTGTTTCCAATTAGTAATATTTCATAAACATATTCAATTAGGAAAACAATTGCACTTCTAGTAAAACTATTTTAGACATAAGTCTCACATTCATTCTTAACAAAGAAAAATTTCATTACGGCTTCATAAAAAAGAATGTTCCATGATCTTGATGCCTGCTTTAATCCATAAAATAATTTCTGCAACATGAATACCTTTATTTTATCCTTTTGAATCACAAACCCTTCAGGTTGTGTCATGTAGACATCATCCTGGATATTCCCGTTAAGGAATTCTATTTTGAAATTAATTTTCCAAATTTCATATTAATGGTATGTGGCAATGGTTAATAGGATTTTAGTGGATTTCGGCATCTCAACTGGTGAAAAGGTTTCACCATAGTCAATTCCTTGACGCGATCAAAAACCTTTTGCAACCAGTCATGCCATATAGGTTATGACTTTCCCCACCATGTCCATCTTCTTCTTGAATATCCAATTATTACCAACATGATTTACATCAACTGGTGGATCTACCAAAATCCAGACATGGTTTTGGAACATTAAATCTATTTTAGAATTCATGGTTCGTGCCACATGGTCATGTATGTGGCTTCAATTGATTTCTCTTAGGTATGAGGATCATCATTGTCAACCAGTAATGAGTCACCATCCTCGATGACAAGAAATCCATATCGTTTTGGTTCTCTCACCTCCCTCGTGCTCCTATGCAGTTCTTATGTCTCTGGAACAGATTGTTCTTCCACAGGGCTTTGTGGAATCTGTTCTTGTACCAACTCTTGTGTATCTTGAGCCTCGACTACATCGAAGTCTATCTCACCGCCACTATCTTTTTTGGATATGTGTTCCCTCTCAAGGAATATATAGTGTCTTGACACTATAACATTTTCATCTGACAGGTTGTATAAATAATATCCCCTTGTCGCCTAGGGATATCCTATAATGATATAGATTGTGCCTCATGGTTCTTTTTTGTTACCTGAAGTTGCCATAACAAATGCTTTTCTACCCCACACATGTAAATTTGATAACATGGCTTTGCATCCACACTATAATTAGTATATAATAACATTTATCGATTTAGTTGGTACTTGGTTTAGTATGTCTGATGTTGTTTTTAATGAATATCCCCAAAAGGATTATGGAACACACACATGACTCATCAATGATCTCACCATGTCCAACAGGGTTCAGTTCCTCCTTTAACATACGCCATTAAACTGAGGCATGTAAGGAAGGGTTAGTTGAGATAGAATCCCAAACTCCCGTAAGAAATCAATGAAGTCCTGATTATGATATACTCCTCCCCTATATGAGTGGATTTTTTTAATCTCCTTACCAAGATGGTTCTCAACTTCATTCTTGTATTTTCTGAACCGATCAAAAGAATATGACTTATACACCATTAATTAAATATATACATATCTACTAAATTCATTAGTAAAAGTTATGAAGTACAAGAACAAACACTTTGCTTCCACTAGAAATGGTCCACAAACATCTGTGTGAACTAATTCTAGAATCTCATTATCCCATCCCCATTTCCCACTAAATGGGTATTTGGTAATTTTTCTTTTTAGACATACATGACATAAACCAAGTTATTTTAGTTAGAATGAATCTAAATACCCATCTTGATTTAATTTTGTCAAAATTTTCTCCTTGAGATGACCTAGCTAGTGAGGCCAAATATGGGTGTGGTATGAGTCATGTGAATTAACTTTGTGATCTATTTCCATTACATTGATTTTGTAGTCTAACACATAAAGGTTGTTATATAAATGATGCCTACAAAAAAATCATTGTCTTTATAAAAGTAGCAATATTCATTTCCAAACATTAAGATGAATCCATAAATATCTAATCTGGATACTGAAATAATTTTTTTGGTTACAGAGGGTACATAATTACATTTTTTTTAATACCATGATCATCCTAGTAGGAAATGTGAGGTGGTAGTATCCGATATCTACAACAGCAATTCTGGCTCCATTGGTTGCTCGCAGATCCACCTCACCATGTTCAATCATTTTGAATCTACTTGCTTCATGTATTTGGATACAAATATGAGCCCCACAAGAACTATCCAACACACAATTGGTATAAATAGATAGATTGCATTTGATAACAAACACAACATAAGCTTCCCCTTGCATACTTGGAAAAGTGCGATTTTTCTTCTAGTGGCCTTTCTTTCCATAAGAGAAAAAACATCCTCTTGTGCTCTTTCCTTCCCTTCAATCTTCCTTTTCATGGATGGACCTGATGAATAATTGGGCTTAAAGATCATATCGTTCCTTTTCTTTTTATTCACCCGAAGGAAATAAAGGCTTTTCCCACTTCATATCATTGTCCACTTGGTGAATAATGATAAGAAGAACATATCGAGATTTCTCAATGTTGTTCATGTTGATATTTACAACCAAGTTAGAGAATCTCTAGTAGAGTGATTGGAGAATGAGATAGGTACATAGTTCTTCCGGGAGTTTATTTCCTAGAACCTCCAAGCGCTCAATGAAGCTAATGATAATGAATATATGAGGCCCAAGGGGGAAACCCTCTCCATTCATTCTCTAAAATTGTTCCTTGGAGATGAAAAACATTTCATGTCTTGCTCTATCCTAGTATAAACCACGATGGTGCTCAATCATGCTATTGAAATCCATTTTTTCATGAGACTTCATGAGATCAGTTGACATTAATGATAGCATCAAACATTGAATGTTGAGTGAATCATTCAAATTTTGATCATAAAATAGTAAATCATGATCACACGCCCCTTGGGCAGGAGGATCAGGAAGTGAGGGCTCTAACACGTAAAATATTCATTCATGGCATAGAATAACCTGATGGTTCCTAAACCATTCTTGAATGTCACTACTGGTGAGGATATTGTCTTTATCCATAATTGATTGAAAAAAATTTGTGGCTGACGAGCTTGTTATATTTATTTTAAAAATTAAAAGAGAATATTTATTAGTACCATTTGATTACATTTTATGAAAAATAATAAATGAATTTATTAATTCTCCCACTATTTTTTCAAGTCTTAATGGCCCTCACCAATGAACTCGGAATGTCTAGTTTCATTGACATTCTAGTGGAAAGGATCCATATTCCACTTTTCATAACCCCAACTAGGGTTGGTGAAGCTATTTTATGTTATATGTGTAGGCATGTTTTTTCCAACTGTGAGATTACATTTCCTTGATCTATTGAGTAGAATCCCAAATCCTGAAATCTTAACATGGATTTCTTCAACACATGCCTCTATTTTACAAAAAGTATATCAAGGGCTAATCCTCTTGATGTAAAATGTTTATGTCAGCCTGGAACATTCATAAAATCATCATTTATAAAATTATATACCCCAACAAGGGTTATCCAAACACATTGTTATATTGAGTCTTTACCTTAATCATGTAATGAATGGCTTGGTGTTACGTAATATTTTATTTGAGGTATTTTATTCATTATGCTTTGTTTTTAATTATCACATGCTTTTAAATATTATCTAATGCTTTCTTAAGGTATTAACCATGTTCATAGAATGTTTACACATAGTCCGATTTTTATTGTATTCCATCTGTCCATACTTGTTTATTTCATTAATTATGTGAAAGCGAAAACACATACATTAAAAATAAACCATGAAATTAGATAGAAATAAATTAAGATGGCATGATCATGATCTTTTATTAGTTAACTTATCTAACAGTTGGGATAAGCTAACCCTGACCTAGGGAAAACACCTTGAACACGATGGTTCATGTTTTGCAGCTCACATTTTTCCAACGTTGCATCTTTATGGGTTTGTTTCACCTCATCATCATATTTTTGAACTGTCTACACTAGCTTGGGTAATCCTCCGTTACATTGGGTTTACATTAAAGAATCCATGGGCATGAATTCCCAATATTTTATTGGAAGAAGTCTTGTAGTCTAAAAAATTAAAATTAAACAAATTAAAATGAAGCCATACACACATACAAAGGGTATTTGGTCTAGCTCATGATCATCCATAGCATGAAATGACATTTACACATATTTAGCATTCAAATTATTTAAATCTTTATTTTATTCATGATAAGTTTCTCTTGAATTAAATTAATTATGATCATATAAATAATCAATTATTTAGAGATAATTATTTTGTGAATTTCCTTGAGATTCTCCTGATCCATATTCTTTGTAAAGGTCTTTGTACTTTTGGATGAAACCTAGTGAAATTCAATTTCTGGAAAGTACACTGCATGTAATATAGCATACACGCAGTGTATTTTTTACCGTTTATGCAAAGTACACATGGGGGATTTGGCTTGTTGTGTGTACTTTGGAAATTTTGCAGAACACAACATTTAGATTAATCTGACGTGACATGTACTTTTTATGCAGTTACTGGACTGGCAATACTGTGTATACAGAAAACGACTTCTCCTAGTACATGGCTTCACCGGGGCTAGATCAGACTACACAACTTGTTGATTCAACATAAATTCCGTTTATTTCAGTTCCATGGGCCATTCATTTCTGGTAAATTCATTATAATAAATACATAGTCATACTCAATTCACATGGCATGGTTTTGCAGAACAGTACTGGTTCATTAAACCCAAGTACACTGCATGTAGTTTTTAGTAAACACTGTGCATTCTTGTTTTGTACAGACTGAAAGAGCGGCTCCTCCAAATGAGTTCCTCGATTTTAATTTAATAAAATTAAAAATTAAAAGGTCGTTTCTTTTATGAGAATCTAGAGACCATGGAAAAAGAATAGATCTCATTCATTCAGTTTTATAGAATGATTTATCTTGAATTGAATCAAATATAAATGCATAAATTATCAATGAAAATTAAATTACTATAACTAATGTTGTGACTATATTTGACACCACTTGAAGCTTCTAGGAGCAGCAAAAGCTCATGGGTGGATGTTCCCACTTAGATTTTTTCATTTTCAATGATAAATCTGGGATCAAGACGACTATAATGGCCAGTCTCCACGGATTGAATCAATGAAATAGACAATGAAATGAAAACTCCCCGAACTGTAATGGAAAGATCATCACATATTTATTAAAATTAATTTAATTAACTGACAATAAGTACCTTTTATAGAGTTAATTTTTTCATTAATATTTCCGATCACGTTCCTATGAGAATCGTCATTGAGTCACAAAAGAAATGTGTACACTTCCTCTAGAGGTTATCCACACGTGCACCATGTATCTGTGAACTATGAAAAAGGAATGTCCAGGTGCTAGTGTTGAGAAGCCTCTACATGCGTTGTCTACCTTTGATTGCCTTGATCCGGTGGTGGTGGATCTCTCTCGATCTTGAGAGCGTTATTAGAGGACGGAGTTCTTTCGGTCATTAGAGAATTTTGAAGAATTGTTGTGCACAACGAATCTCTTCGGAAAAGAGTTGGGGTTGTGAGGATATTTATAATCGGGTTTGAGGTTGTAGAGTTATGACAATAAATAAACATGTTACATGTTTTATTTATTTTATTTACTCTTTTGTAAACCCTATGTCGAGTCATTAATTTCGTGACATGATCCCATAATGATTATAATAACGATCATTTAATAAAATGATATTATTTCCTCAAAATCCAGAATGAAAAAATTACAATGCATGTAATCATAAATATATGGTGTGTACTTGTTTTTCATTGAAAACTACATGGCGTGTACATTCAATGTATACGACGTGTATATATTTATTTTCAATTATTCATTTCCATTGCAAAATTAAAACTACAGGGCGTGTAAACTCAATAATCCACGGTGTGTACTTTTTTTCAAAATAAAAACTTCATGTACTGTAATCAGTAATGCACGTCGTGTGGATGTTTACAAAATAAAAACTACATGTCATGTAATCATTAATACATGGCGTGTGCTTGTTTTAATTTTATTCTTCTACCAACATTAAAAATATTTAGGCTTCCTTGAATAACTATTAAACCACATACGGGAATAATATTTATTCTACATAACATTACTGGATACACTTAGTGTGTGACCCTATAGTCCTCTTTCTCATTGGCATTAGACGAGATTTCATAAAGTCCAAGATTATTGTATAGAAACGGGTCATGGAACCTAAGGGAAATAAGTTGACACCGCATTGACGTGTCACCTCATAAGAATGCATACTATGAAATTTAATCCTTTTGTCTCAATATCATATCAAGAAGGTTTCATGGAATTATCAGAAACTTATATTTCTGATCTATCATTCTTTGACTTCTCGAAATAAACACATCGTTAAACCATGGCTATGGAATTTTGGAGACATATCTATTTCAGTCAATGGGCCCGATATATTTACTTGCATAATCTTGGAAGGTACAGATCCTTCCTCAAAATATATATTAACAACATTTCATTCATGACACCCACAACGTACCTTACTTCCAACCAACTATCTTTGTGATGGTTTTCGACATCAAATCTAATTGCGTGAGTCTAGAAATGCATTAATGATAATCATCCATTATAAGGATCATTACACATGCTCGTAGATTGTAATGTTCGATGACACAAAAACATGTGGAATTACTACTGGAGGGTCAGTTCTCATAATCTTTAATCTTGGATATTACCAAGTGAGAACTCCATGAGACAGAGTCTACTCTTCTTTCGATTACTCTCACCTGATGGTGTGTATACTATATGTACTATCATAGTGTGTTATCCAACCGTAGAACAATATTTCAGAATATTGTTATAGAATTGCAAGGTTCTCATCATAATGGGGATCTACCATGACCTTATCAATGAAAGAAATATTCCAGGAAATTATTGTATTATAGCCATGCAGAACAATGAACAATATACAATAAGTACACCTTCATGTAATCAAGGTACAATCAGTTGGTTCTCAGGACACCAACCCTTACAAACCACATTCCCCATTCCTATGTGTCTTGATGGATTTTTTTCTAATTTAATTTATTTGGTAGAAAAAGAAAACATATTTCATGGGGGAATGTCTCCCATATAACCTTTTTTGATGGTCGCATTATTTTTTCTCATGTGAAATTCTTTAAAAATGCATATATATTTTCTAGTTTATCACAATATAAACGACAGTGATTAATTATTCCAAATCAGATTTTTGTATTAGCTCTGGTGAGACCTCTTGTAGAAATGAATATCTTTTCCTATCCTAAATTATTCAATTGGTTGATAAAAATAATAAACATAATTGGAACTTTTTGATTTTTGGTCAAACAAATAGTGTGGTTTTCTAGAGCATCATTGACAGGTTAGAAAATATTTTAGGGATTGAATTTTAGGAGGGTCTCTAATATAGGGAAGGAATCACATATAAAGGATGTATCTCATTTAATTATAATTGATAATATATATTAATTTATGCTACCAGAATTTATGATTGACCAAATTCCCTGCCACATTGACATCTTTTTGTGGGGAATGAAATATGAAAAAAAGTTCATTTGTTGGTTTGGGATAATTTATGCATCCATAATTCCTTTTGTGAAATGGGATATCAATACATGCACATGATCGATATTGATATTTTAGGAAATATAGAATGTGACCTGATTCATAAACTCGGTTCCCTATGGACATAGATAATTATATCCAATTATTACCCCCATAAGTGTTTTTGCAATGTAGCATTTAGCGCTGGCCCTATATTTTTTTGAGATACCTTGGGGGATCATCTGATCTTCTTCAAAAGGGACTAATTTGATGGACCAAAGAGAGATCCAAATACCTGGTTAGGAGGGTCCCATTTCTTGTTTATATATCTAGGATGATGTAAACATCCTGCACAGTTTATGATTGGGAGGATTCCTCTATATTCACCTATTTTTATGATGCCAATAACAGATTGTGTTTTGATAAATTGGATGAATGCTTGCATGAAAGGTATTAGAGGGTTATTGTGATAAGTCATTGAAAAAATGATACATTCCAGGAATACTATGATCGAATAATGAATATTTGGGATTCAATATGGGGAATTATAGGTGTATGTTGGCCCACATAATATAGATAATATGCAATGAAGGTTTTTTTAAATTCCTTTGTCCCCGAGTAGTCTCACGCAATGCCTTAACATTCATATTAAAATATTGATAGGAATAATCCATTTAATGTATCTCATAATGGTTTGACATATCAAAGATGATAAATTGACATCCTTCGTCATTAGTGAAGGATAAACTCCTATACATGCAATGATCTACCTTAAATGGTCCATGATCATGTGACATGCATAAAACCCAAATGCATATTAGATTGTAGACATGGTGAATGGTTTTGTGTAACTATTCTAAAATTCATCGTCTTTCATAAAAAAATATATAGAATTCTTCCTCTATACCATATCAAAGTTTATATGGGAGAAATGTAATGACCGAGTTTTTAACAACATTTAATAACCCGACTGCATTTGGATCAAGTTGGTTATATCATGGATAGTGATTTAGAAGCATAATGAGATTTAACTTAATAACCCCTACATGTATTCTCATAGTTGAAAGTGGATCCCACCACCATCCAAAGTGTTTATGATTAATGTTGCTGAAACAATCATCAGAAGAGGTTCTATTTGATTGGGACTTGTGGTCCATGAAAATCAAGGTTGCATTATCACAAAATGATTGATTTCTATCTTTTTTTTTGTCCACTAGGGGATGAATCCGATTCATTATTCACTAGATTGATGTTCTCCCATAAGAGAGGATGGAAAATTTACATCATGGAATCACACTAAAATTTCATTCTTAATGGTACTAATTCATCATCGTGTGGTTTATAGCTCATCCAATTGTTGGTTATGACGGTTAAATTCATTTTAAGCATTACGAGAAATTGGACCTATAACAGTGGTTTTTGATAAACTGTTGATATAAGAACCATAATAGGATCCTATACCAAGGTTTTCCACAAAACCACTGTTATGAAATCAATCATATGACCCTATACAATTCATTTTGAAAAATATGTTAGAATATGTCATATTTATACCAATGGATAAATACAAACTGTTGGTATGTCTTCAATAAAATGGCATAATACAAAAAGTGTTTCCAAAACTGTTGGTATATACGATGTCTATGCCATCATTTTTGAAAAAATTGTCATTTTGTCTTTCATTTAAGGATCCTATATTAATCATTTTTCAATAAAAATCTAGAAATTTTCCAAAATTCAAAATACATATATCAACGTTTTGGAATACCATCAGTATAGGTCTATACCAATATATTTCCAAACAATTGGTAAATGTTATCCTATTTTTAATGAATTCTTTTATCAAGTAACACTGAGTAAAAACATGAATAAATACAAATATTCATATAAATATTTATCATATTATCGTTATAAAATATATTTCAACATATTGGTTATGTATTATAGATATAATGTGTATGATTTCATATAATAAGTGAAATTTTAGGTAAATAAATTTATCTGTCACTAAAAAACTATCACACACGATCATATTTTTGAGATTCATTATGAAAATTATCATTTAGACATTCCTAAAGTTGATTGCATCAATTTTAAGTCAATATTAAGAAGAGTGTATCTAGATTGACTTGATGTTCTGCCAACAAAAAATAGAGGAAATCATTCCAATAATTGATAATTTAAAATCTATGATCACACTAAATTTCATCAGTACAATTTTTAATGATACTATGATGTTCAAATGTAATCTCTCATCTATCAATGAAAATCCATAAAACACCCAATGAAGTTAGAACTATTCATGGTCAAATAATAAACATTCACCTGGGGATATGTAGTATTATTTTATGTTCAAGAATTTCATTTTTTAAATCACTTTAAAAATCATGTTACATAACCCGTAATTTTAAATTCATTTACATATAAAATGAAATGTGTTAGATGTAAAAAGATTTTTATATGGTGAATATTTCAAATAATTAATAACTACATGATAGTTTTAAATAAATCCCACTACCATGCTAGGAGTCCCATTTTCATCATTATATGAATACATTTTTATTATATAGTAATTTTTTTCCATGAAAATCATGTCACTGATTTTCTGAGAAGTTCCCCATCCCTGATCAAACGTACTCTAATTTATTAGGGATATTCATCCCTATGAATATCTAATACAACATCATGTTTGATGTTTTAAAAATAAATTTCTCATTGTTACGGAAGATGAGGCATCCATTTTCAAAATAGTTTCTCAAATATAATTACATGTTTATCTAAATTTATACCTCACTCAAATATCATGTATCAACTTTTTTTATCAAATGGAAATAATAACATTGAATCCTACATCAATAAATGTAAATTAAACATGAACATATCCATCTATAAAAAATTCCCACCAATGTGAAGATCATTATAATTTTTTATATAGAGTCATGTTGTTTTGATTTTGTTCAAATAAACCATCAACCAAATCCCCACAATTGCGCTTGACAGAATCATTTCTTGAATCATGATATCTATTTTTTATAAATCTTTCCTAGAAGAGACAATGTAATTATCTTCATAATTTATGACAAATTGTGATATTTAAAGCATTTAAGAGACGAAGAATGGGAATATCTAAATCCCCAAGATACATTATAATTAAATCAAACATATATCCCCCCAATGTGTTCCATCCTCGAAAATTATCAGGGGGTTGATAATCTACTCTATATTCCATGTGTCCCTACTTATCCCATGGTTTAAATTATTAAAATAATCTCATTTTATAACCTTTCTAGAATGATGAACCAAAATACATTAAATATTATAATTTTTTGAACATACACTATATGAATTTTCTATAAAAATTGTCAATCTAATGTTTAGTTAGAAATACCTTCTTATATGAATGATAAATAAATAGAGTTTAAATAAATGAATATTTTGGATCATTATTATGTAGGTTTGTATTTATAACATTAGAAAACAAGAATACATTATAACAGGAGACCCTCACCTTGAATGTTAGCCTGTTAAAGATCACATTCTTTGAGGATTAAAAGGAAATGAACTACTGTTTTTTTGGGTTAAAAAATTGATTGATACATATATGAATTCTTTTTCCAGTCCATCATCCATGAGATAAATTATGGTTATTAAGTTAAAAAAATATATATATATCACATTCATCAAACATATCTTGATTTTTGTTGCTAAATAATATTAACAAATTTATATACACATATATTAATAAGGGTATATTTCTTATATTGATATTCTTAGATATTTGAACTCCAAATCACTATTAGAAAGAAGGAACGCTCCAAATAATCATTTGTGGACATACCACACAAATGGTTGTAACTTTTAATTAAATTTTAATTCCACTGCATACATAAAAATTAATCCACTTTAAATTTAAAAAGATCATCAAATTTCATTATGTTAAATGTGGATTTTAAAATTTTTGAATCATGTTTCAAAATATTTTCGATATATATCCCTATTTTTAGACATTTGAATTAGGATATTATAATTATCCAAAATCAAACAATGTACATTATTAGGATTATAGAAAATAAATTGATCCATATTTTACATGAATAGAATGAGATATTCTATAGAAAATAATGAATTAGTCTTATCACTAACATTATTTAACTCTAGATAAGAAGATATTTTGATATTTAAAAATCCTTACATGTTGGGAAGTTAAATGTGTGGGAATTTTTTGTCTCATCATAAATGATTTGAATGCATATGTTATTGTTCTGTAATTCCAACCATATATAACATTGCTTCAAATGTTGTCAAGTAGACTTGTCTCCATTTTAGTATTCTTAATAAAAATAAAATTTTTTATGATGAAAAAATGTGTAATCATTTTTGTCGAATGACATAAATATAGATCACTTGGTGATGATCCTCAATGGAGGCACACATAAAATTGAAAATAAATTTATATTTACCACTCTTCCTGATTTATTATATTTTAACTTTTGTTATGATGATTTGTTGGAAACATATATGTCCTCATGTTATATTTTCATTTTCATCCATATTTATCAACCCTCTAACCTACTGAGAGGTTTAAAATGAAGGATTAAAATGAGTGATTATGAGAATATACCTTCCTATATGAAATGATCATGATTATGTGTAATTTCATATTGTTGTTAGTTGGTGTGTGTAATAATCCACATCTATTTAGATTTTTATTAATTTATATGATGACTAATGCACTGTAATGTATTTAATATAACTCTACAATAATATTTATAGAGAAGATGGATACATTGTGTGTGTCATGGGTGATGAGTTACTAATTAATATTTTGAGGAACGCTCCTATTATGAGGTACCATTTCATAAGATGTGATTTAAATAATTTAAAAAATTAACATACAAAATATCCTCTATGGGTAATGAGCCTCTCTATTTTAATATTTGATGGAATTGTTTTGGTCATGAAATATATGTCTTGTATAATTTTACAAATGATTCATCTAACCCGATAAAACCATTATGGTTATTCACCCACAAGAAGTATATGATGCATCTAAAACATTCATAAAACCCATTATCACCAAAAAACATCATCCAATGACTAACAGATGCTCTTATCCCCAGACATTCCTACTGCAAACTCCCCAAATAGAATAATTATGAGTATAATATTGTCATGGTTGGGATTTGATACATCAGCCATATCGGAGCACTAATGTCGTATCCTCTAGCACTCCCAATCCTTTTCTAGGGAAATTAACAATTCCATTACATATCTCATAAATCCCCTCAACATCATAGGAATCATCACAACATCACAACAACCCAATGCCAAGAATCAGTTTAAAATCAAAAAAATACAATTCAATTTGAAATTTGATTTGGTTTTTTAAATTTTAAATTCTATTATTATTGTGTCATTTGTGAGGGTTCACACATAACCTATTAAAATGTTATTTAAGATGATAGTAAAAAATATATTTATGAAAAAATTTCTGTAAAAGATATATAATATATTAACATCATGATATTATATTTATTTATAAAAAAAATAAACATCATATTTTAATTCAAATATATTATAAATTATATTTATTAACAGTATATATTAAAAAAATGCAACACATATTGTATTCAGTTTTTTCAAAAATATTCATAAATTAATATAATTTAATAATATTAATATATTAAAACATAATTATATCGATTATAATTTAGAATAAATATTTTTATAATATTAAAATTTATTATATTATAAACTAATTATGGCTATTGAATTATTTTAATATTAATTAAAAATAATGTCTAAATAAAAATTATTTCACATTTTATGTTTACATAAAAATAATTTTAAATGTTATTTTATATCATACAAGAAAAATTTATATTATAATGAAGAAAAAAATACATTAATTATTTATATTTTTAAAATATATTAGTATCGATTTAATAAATAAAATCGATGAAAAATAATTTGTCATTTCAATATAAATAAATAACATCACTAAATTGAGAAACATAATTGATTTATAACATTTTTATTGTATATTTAAAAAACATAATTGATATTGTGAATTTTTAATAATTTTTAATGTATAATATTTATAAGGAAAAATCTAGAAGTCAATGCATGTTTTGTGTACCACACATCGATAGGCTTTTCATGTGGGTTTTTATTGTTCAACGTACAAAAATAGATGTATTTATAATGTAATTAAAAAAACCACAATGACTAAAATTCAAACTTGGGTTCAACTCTTATATATCTGATGTATTTTTTATATAAAAATATTACTTCAAACACACAAAATTTTTATTACAAACCTAGAACATTTACCATCTAGGTTCAAAAAATTGAATGAAAATAAACCCTTTTTATATACAATGAAAATAGATAGTTATATATGTACATATATACACAGACATATATATAACCCTTTGTAAAAATCATTAATTTGTTGAAAGGAAATGACCACTTTAATTTTTTTAGTCCAATTGAGGGATTTAATGTTACTTGAAATTGTGAAAAAACCATTTTGGATTTGGGGGAGATGAGTGCCATATGTTTTGATTTTAAAACTGATAGTTTTAATAAATTTTTTATAATGTTTTAATATGTCATGTTTCAATAATTAGAGACTCTTATGGAAAATAATTGATCAAATTCAAAAAAATGATACAAATTTTATAAAAATGAGTCGAGTTGTTTGATAACTCGTGATAAGGGAAAGAGGCATTCAGGATTAAATGTGGGAATTTCGCTCAAATATTGTAATGAGTTATCATTGAATACCACCTCACATTTATTTAATACCCTTATGATTTACATTATTACATATTTATGTAGTAATCATTACATTATTTCTTCTTTTCATCTAAATCGTTACTCCATTTTTATTACATGTACTTAATTTTTTATCTTATTGTTTTCTTTGGGCCATTCCATATTTTAGTTTTTATTATATTATTACAAATTCATATTCATTTTGGTTTATCATAACATATCAATTTTTTTAAATCATGCAACTTTTTATACAAATAATGGTTTGAACAATTTCCATATACAGAATATACGCTAATATTTTTATATAAATAATTTAACTATTTCTATAAATAAATAATTAATCAAATATTATTTTTTTTAATATAAATAAATCAAATTACATTTTTATTTAAAAAATAAATATGATGTTTGTTTTTTAATAATATAAAAAATATTTATATTTATAATTTCTAAATTTTATAAAAATAACAATACATCTAATATTTTTAAAAAATATTTTATCTTAATAATAATTAAAATTTTCTATAAAAATGTTGTACCTTAAATTAATATTATAATTAATATTCAATTTTTCAAAAAAAATTTATGTAAATATCATTGTTTAAAAATATTCTTCTAAAATAATTC
This sequence comes from Viscum album, assembly GCA_963277665.1. Classification (NCBI taxonomy): domain Eukaryota; kingdom Viridiplantae; phylum Streptophyta; class Magnoliopsida; order Santalales; family Viscaceae; genus Viscum; species Viscum album. Next base: position 697,932,042 of record OY728152.1, read on the forward strand.
ATAACCATAATTTCTTATATAATACTAATTTAAAATCACTAAATAATTGGTATAAATAATTATAACTATTTTAATTAACTAATAATAAAATTAATTAAAACTCTTAATTTTATTTATTATTTTTTAAGAAACTCGTCTTAAAAATATTATCATAATGTTTTAGTTATATGTAAATCCATTTAATAAAATATTATTACAATAAAACAACGATTATAATTTTTAGGTTATTAAATTATTCCTCACTCAAAATAATTGTCTCCTCCTAATTATTTCGGGCACAAAGGGTATTTTTTTTACAAAGGAGTCCCTATTGAAATTATTAATTTTTATCAAATTTGTAAAGACCCGTAAATTTTAAGGAATTTTTTTTTTATTTTCTTTGGGATTTTTCAAGAACGCAGTTTCTGAAGGCACCTGATTCCGAGGCCCAGTGTGCCCGGAATCATTCTCTGAAGTTTGCCTCGGGTACGTTCAGTGAACGGACGAGCGGGTTTTTCTAACTTTTGAACCGGTGCCCGGAATCGAATTCTGAGGGCACCGATGAAATCGCAACGCCGGTATTCACTTAGAAACGCCTCTTCCGGAGTAGCGTTTGCTCGAGTGTGGTTTTTAATTTTTTGGGCTTAAAGTTGAGAAATAAAATAATTTTGCGACAACTTTATTTTATTTCTCTTAAGCCACTTGGAAGCCACTTGAAGCCACATAAGGGCGGCATGAACTGAGTTGAACCGGATAGGATGCTATCAGAAATATCCTACCCCCTTGGTAGGATATTTGTGAGGTGGAACCCGCACGAGCCCCGCCGTTTCTTTCCGCTAAGAAACGCACCCGCGAAAACCCGTCATCATGAAAGTCAACTGACGCGTTTCTTAAAAATCTTAACAGACCATTTAATTGGGCGGTTTATTTCGTGAATTAAATGGGTTGTTTCTTTCGTTTAATTAATTCAATGAATTAATTCAATCGTTTCTTATCCAGTTTTCATGTGTTGGCATATTAATAAAATAAGACCATCCAAAATCTTTTGGGGGATTACTCGTTGAGACGGAATTCTTGTTTCTTCTTCCTCCTTTGCGAAAAACGTGAAGAACGCGAAGAATGCGATGAATGCGAAGAACGCCGAACCCGGAAATCGACGACGCGACGCCGTGATCCGCAACGCCGACAACGTTCTTCTGCGACGTCTCTTCCTCCGCGACGGATCTTCGAAAGACTACATGAGGTAAGAGCCTCGTACCTTCATTTTTTTTACATCCTTCATGATTCTTAACCAAAACACGGATTTAATTAATTTAAATTAAATCTTCTGTTTCATGGAGCGTTGAGTTCGCCGACTCAACGCCAGCTTCCGCGACGACGCAACACCTCCCCGCGACGACGCGACGATCCCTCTCTTCCGCGACGAGCTTTTCCGCGAAGAATGCCCGCGCGCGACGATCGACGAGGTAGGGATTTATTATGGGAATTACCCCTTTAAATTATTCCCGTCAATGTTTCTTTAATGAAATTAAAGTACCGAATTGTGAACAATATTAATTTTATTAAAATTTTTGTTTCCTGTGTGGAATAAAATTCTCCCGGATGTTTATCTCTAACGCGGAGGGTGCGGGCCAAACGAACACGGCCCGACGACCCTCCGCCGTTCTTCGTTTTGTGCGGATTTGACGGGCGACGACGGAACGTGCCGCAGTGGAGGTTTGACGATCCCGCAGTGAAGAACGAGTCCCGGGAGGAGAAATGGCGCAGACGAGAAGAGAATCGGACCACCAGAACGATCCCGATGGCACGGTGAACTCGGCGCGGCGCCGGCGGCGGCCGTGAGCGGCGGCGCCCCGGCGCGCCGCAGGAAAGGCCGCGGCGGCGGCGCCACCCGCGGACCCGCGGCCGCGCGGGTCTGGTGCCCTCGGACGCGGCTGAAGCCATGTCCACGACGAAGCGCGGCCCCACGCGGGGGGCCGCGGCACCAGCTGGTCACGGGGGCGGCGCCACGCGTGCCTCGGCCGTTCGGCCGTTCGGCCGAACCGGACCAGGCCGGTCCAACCGGCCGGGCCACGCCCCGGCCGGACCGAACCGAACCGGACCCGGTCGGGTCGACCCGGTTCGGCCAACTCCCGGGGGGGGGGGTCGGCCCGGGTCGGCCCGGGCCCGTACCCCCCATCTTCGGACGGTCTTCGTTCACATGGCTGTATCTTGAGCAACGGGAGTCCAAACAACCCCCCGTCAGCGGCAACTCGATCCTTGGTTCGAGACGGTCGTTTTGGTATATCGCACTCAAGGTCTTGGAATACTTTGAGTTCAGCCGGGTTGGTTCGTACACGAAACCAATCGGGCCTCTCGAGCGGAAACGCTCATATAATGAGCTACGGACGTCCGATTGACGTGTCGTCAGCTTTGTTGAATTCCTCTTTGTGAGACGGATCTTTTGGCATACTCCGCCCGAGCTTTGGACGAAAGTGGAGTATGGTCGGTTGGTTTTTCCTTAAAAACCAACTGGGCCCCTCGGACGAAAAAGCCAATAACTCTCAGACCGGGCGTCCGACTGACGCGCCGTCTGCGACGTTGAGTTCCTGTTGACGATACGGAAATTTTGGATACATCAACTTCAGACTTTGTGTCAGTTGATGTATCGGCCTCTCGGCTCGTGGAGCGGACCCTCCCGAACGAGCTTGCTGTGTGCGGGAACCCTAGAGGTGGTTGCGACTGCTACTTCGACAGCGACGACCGTGCAGAGATCCTCAGTGGACTGCGGCGACGACTATGCAGAGATCCTACGTGGACTCCGACGACGACCGTGCAGAGATCCTCAGTGGACTGCGGCGACGACTGTGCAGAGATCCTCAGTGGACTGCGACGACTACTGCACTCAGCGATCCTACGTGGATCAGTGCTTCAGGTCCTGCGTGGGACCGGTCCTGTGTGGGCCCGATACTGTGTGGGTCCGATCCTGTGTGGGTCAGCGCTCAGCGGTTCTGTGTGAGCCAGCGCCTATAGGTCCTGCGTGGGCCCGGTCCTGTATGGGCCCGATCCTGTGTGGGTCCGATCCTATGTGGGTCATTGTGTGGGTTAGTTACCTATCGATCCTTCGTGGGTCTGACGGCTTAGATGGATCAGTGATCATCTTTATCGTCATCCGAAGATGTATACCTGTGTGAGCTGAATCTTCTGTTTACTCTCCTTTGTTGATTTTGTTGAGCTATCCTGTGTGGATTTACTATTAACTCTCCTTTGTGGATTGTGTTTTTCTATCCTGTGTGGGTATACGTTTTGCTTTCCTGTGTGGACTGGGTTGTGCTTGGGCTCGGACGTTGGAGCCGAATGAGAATTGAAGACTTAGGTATATGTATGGGCATATACCTAAGCCGTGTCAGATGTTACTTCGTGATTGTATCTTTTCTTTGTGGATTATCCTTTGTGGATTTCGAGAGACCTTCAGGGGTCTCGGGGTCCCTATTGAGTAGCTTATACTCACCCCTGCATGGGCTATGCCCGCACTACGTTGTGTTGGTTGCAGACAACGGACAGCGCTGATCGTGGTGGAGGCGTGCGGAGCAGGACGGTACCTGGAGGTGGACCTCTGGGCGGGACGTACTCGGAGCAGTCAGGTGGACCCGAGGAGCAGTGGAGGCTATCTGTACCCACCCTTCTGTTGGGACTTCCAGAGGACGGCTCGACGCTGCAGTTTTCCCTTTTTAGTTGCTGTTATTCCTTTCAGTTGTACTTTACTATTGGGCTTGTATTTCCAGCCCCGTTTACTTTCAGCACAGCTTGTACAGTTTCTACATATTGTTTACTTTTCCACTTGCTTACTCTGTGGTGCTTGTTTACTTTTCAAAGGAAATGCCTTCCCTTTTTGTTGGGATTTATGCCTTGATGCTAGTCGCCAGCCCCTGGCCTATGGAAGGCGGGCTTGGGGTAGTCACGGCACGGGCCCCGAGGACGGGTCTTGACAAATTGTTATTAGAGCTGGTCGGTTCTACCGCAGACTCTGTTCTTTCTTCTGTGTGAAGCAATAGTGTTTAGCATATTGAGTGTGGTTATCAGTCCAGGGAGTCCAGTGTTGGTGCGGCGGCCGACGTATCCATACACCAGGACCCTGACTTCTGATTTCCGACTTAATGCACGAAAACATTAATTGCATGTGGGTTTCAAGTTTTCTCTGTGATTACTTGTGTCAGCTCACCAGGTATATTGTTCTGACCGTGGCATACTTGTTTCCTTTTCAGGATGGCACGACGACAGCAGCCAGCTAGGGTTCCTAGAGTAGGGCGCGACGACAGCCCGCCGAGCGATGAGGCCTCGGTACAGGGCTCGTTGATAGCAGAGGCACCGACGGTACCTTTACCCGCCGAGCCCCCGATGCTTCCTGCACTGGCAGCTGACGACGCACGATGCCTCGGAGCTCTGCATGAGTTCCAGCGCCAGCAACCACCCAGGTTCCGTGGGGAGTCGGACCCCCAGGAAGCCGAGGACTGGCTGGAGGCGGTCGTCCGAGTTTTCAGGCTAGTGAGGACACCAGCAGACCTCATTGTGATCCTCGCGGCGAGCCTACTGCACACAGCAGCAGGGCGATGGTGGAGCCTGATTTTCCAGGTACACGATGAGGCCACCCTCATCTGGACAGATTTCGAGAGCCTCTTCCACTCAGAGTTCGTCCCGGACAACCTCCGTGCGGTGCGCATCCAGGAGCTTCTTCAGCTGCGGAAGGGCATCTTGACGGTCGCCTAGTATGCGGCGAGGTTCACCGACCTTTCTCACTACTCGACAGACATGGTACAGGACCCCTTCTTCCGGGTCCAGACCTTCGAGCAGGGATTGAGACACGAGATCAGGGAATCGCTGATCTCCCGCAGCATCCCGACCCAGGCAGGAGTGCTAGAGCGAGCCCTTCTGATCGAGAGCTTCCTGGCTGAGTCCACAGCGAGACCTGCCGCAGGGCGGCAGATAGCGGAGTCTTTGGCAGCAGGTAGCTGACGGATGACTCAGGGTTCCAGGAGGACCAGACCTTCCGGCAGACGACCTCGGGACACTGGCTCACCAGTGCAGGTCACTCAGCGCGGAGCCAGTCTTCCGAGAGGCAGGCAGTGCTACGAGTGCGGCGGGCAGGGCCACATGGCTCGTGACTGCCGGACCCGTCGTACCGAGGGGCAGAAGACGGTGGAGGGACCACCCAAGCAGAGGCATAGGGTCGACAGTGGCGGTCCGCAGGGAGGAGGCGAACGAGGCAGAGGAGCTGGCCGAGCAGCAGGTGGTGGGTGACACTTTGAGGCTCTGCCACCACCACCACCAGGGGGCCCGCCCCGACCACAGGGAGCTGGCGGGCAGAGACAGGCGCAGCTCCAGGCAGTAGATTCCTATGCCCACGGCGCGCCAGAGATGATTTGAGGTACGATCTGTGTCTATTCCACCCTTGCTGCAGTTCTGATAGACACAGGAGCGAGTCACTCTTTCATAGCCACTGCCCTTGTTCGGAGCTCGGAGATTCCGACAGAGCCGTTGGCTCGATCCATGTGGCTAGAGACTCCTACGGGAGCAGACTCGACGATTAAGCACTGGTGCCAGCAGTGTGATCTCAATCTTGGAGGCGAGAGCTTCAGCTGGGATCTTCTGGTAGCGGCGTCGAGGCCTTACGACATCATCTTGGGCATGGATTGGTTATCTACGGTCCATGCTCATATTGACTTCATTAGGCGCAAGGTGCGATGTGTGCGCACTGAAGGGAGCAGGTTCACCTTCACCGGTGAGAAAAGAGCCTTAGCAGCACAGGATGGACTCACACAGAGGAGAGGTCAGCCCATCACTCATCAGTTGGCTATCCTCATCCTGGGAACAGTTGACGTGCGGAGTCCCAGTTTTCCTGCAGTGGTGGATCAGTACGTGGACGTCTTTCCCGACGACGTTCCAGGGCTACCTCCTCGCAGGGAGGTAGACTTTTATATTGACTTGTACCTCGGGACAACCCCAATATCCACTCCAGTGTATCGGATGGCCCCCGCTGAGCTCCAGGAGCTGCGGGTATAGTTGGAGGACTTGCAGGGCAAGGGGTTCATCTGACCCATTGTTTCACCCTGGGCTTCCCCGATATTGTTCGCCAAGAAGGCGGACGGGAGCTTGTGACTGTGTGTCGATTATCGTCGCCTGAACCCGGTGACAGTGAGGAACAATTATCTGATACCTAGGATTGATGACCTCTTCGATCAACTCAAGGGAGCACGGTGGTTCTCGAAGATAGACCTCAGGTCAAGCTATCATCAACTCAGAGTTCGAGACGAGGATGTGCAGAAGACAACCTTCAGATGTCGGTATGGCCACTTTGAGTTCTTGGTAATGCCTTTCGGCGTGACCAACACTCCAGTAGTGTTCATGAGCCTCATGAACATGATCTTCCATCCATACATCGATCGATTTGTCATAGCCATCATCGACGACATCCTGGTGTACTCGACCACAGAGGAGGAGCACGCCTACCACTTGCGTGTTGTTCTAGACACACTCTGAGAACACCAGCTTTATGGAAAGCTCTCGAAGTTCCAGTTCTGGTTACGTGAGGTCCACTTATTGGGGCACGTCATTTCTGAGGCGGGAGTTGCAGTGGATCCTGCAAAGATCGAGGCAGTGCTAGCTTGGGAGCCACCCAGGACCGTGACAGAGGTGCGGAGTTTCTTGGGTCTTGCCGGATACTATCGGAGATTTGTGCCAAACGTCTCCAGAGTTGCGGCACCACTCTCAGCATTGACGAAGAAGGGGAAACCCTTCGTGTGGTCAGACAAATGTCAGCAGAGCTTCCAGGAGCTGAGGCAGAGGTTGACCAGCGCACCTATCTTGAGGTTTCCTGAGGAGGGAGTTGTATACGTAGTCTACTGCGATGCATCAGGGACCGGACTCGGGTGTGTCCTGATGCAGGAGCGGGCCGTGATTGCCTACGGATCACGTCAGTTGAGGCCTCATGAGCAGAACTATGCTACCCAAGACTTGGAGTTGGCATCGGTGGTCTTCGCCCTGAAAACATGGCGGCACTATCTGATTGGCGAGCACTTCACAGTCTTTTCTGACCACCAGAGTCTCAGGTACATCTTCTCTCAGAAGGATCTGACCCTGAGACAACGTCGATGGCTCGAGTTCCTCCAGGACTATGACTTTGAGATAGTCTATACTTCTGGGAGGGGGAACGTGGTAGCTGATGCCCTCAGCAGGAGGACGGGCATCCAGCTACTTGAGGAGGCGACAGAGCAGCTAGCCGCTTTGCAGATAACCTTCATGGATAGAGACGGAGAAGCCTTCCTCAGTCTCTCACAGTCTCTCCCCCACTTCTACAGCGGGTCAGAGAGGCACAACGTGGGGACGCTGACTGTGAGACACGACGTGAACAGATATCCTCGGGATAGGCACCTGATGGTTTCTCCATTGGAGAAGAGAACGATGTCCTTTTCAGAGGACGTACCTTGGTACCAGTTGCTTTACGAGAGGAGGTGTTGAGAGAGTTCCACACTTCTCCTTTGGAGGTACATCCTGGAGTGGCGAAGATGTACCAGGATCTCAGACATCACCACTGGTGGCCGGGCATGAAGAAGGTTGTGGAAGAGTTCGTTTCACGGTGCCTCACCTGTCAGCAGGTGAAGGTATAGCATCAGGTACTAGCAGGCTTGGTACAGCCCTTGGAGGTCCCGGAGTGGAAGTGGGACGGGATATCTATGGACTTCGTGACTGGACTTCCATGCACATCCAGAGGTCACGACTCTATTTGGGTGATTGTTGACCGAATCACCAAGTCGGCACACTTCTTACCCATCCGAGAGCAGGGCTCAGTGGAGAGCTTGGGGCGTCTCTACGTTCAGGAGATTGTGCAACTTCACGGTGTTCCATCGACTATCATCTCCGATCGGGACGCACGCTTTACTTCCCGTATTTGGAAGGGGTTGTAGGAGGCGTTCGGGACGCGGCTACGTCTGAGCACCGCCTTTCACCCTCAGACGGATGGTCAGACGGAGAGGAACATTCAGATTCTCGAGGACATGCTCCGCGCATGTGTCGTCGACTTTGGTCGCAGTTGGGAGGACCACCTACCCTTGGTGGAGTTCGCGTACAACAAAAACTACCACTCCACCATCGGGATGGCACCCTACGAGGTGTTGTACGGAAGGACATGCAGATCTCCTTTGTGCTGGATAGACCCTGGGGAGTCAGCACTTGTGGGACCAGAGATGGTCCGGCCCACGACAGAGAAGGACTAGGTCATCCAGGAGCGGATGAGGACAGCACAGAGCCGGCATAAGTCATATGCTGACAGGAGGTGGAGGCCACTAGAGTTCGAGGATGGCGACCACGTCTTCTTGCGTGTCTCACCTTGACGTGGTTTGTGGAGATTTGGCCGAGGCGGAAAGTTGTCTCCAAGCTTCATCGGGCCTTTCCAGGTCCTCAGCAGGATTGGCGAGGTGGCTTATCTCCTGGCTCTGCCACCTTAGTTGCACCGGGTACACGACGTCTTCCACGTATCCCAGCTGAGGAGATACGTGCACGACCCGACACACATCATTGACTATGGGGAGTTAGACGTGGATGATGGGGCGACTTTTGCGGAGGTCCCAGTGGATATAGAGGATCGACAGGAGCGGGTCCTACGTGGGTGAACAATTCCTCTTGTGCACATCAGATGGCAGCACGGGAACCTCCAGGAGAGCACTTGGGAGCGGGAGGCTCAGATGCGTGCTCAATATCCACATTTGTTTCCCTAGTTTATGATGTATCTTTACGGGGACGTAAAGTCCTGAGGTGGGAGTAATGTAAATACCCATAAATTTAAAGGAAATTTTTTTTTCTTTGGAATTTTTCAAGAACGCAGTTTCTGACGGCACCTGATTCCGAGGCCCGGTTAGCCCGGAATCATTCTCCGAAGTTTGGCTCGGGTACGTTCAGTGAACGGACGAGCGGGTTTTTCTTAATTTTGAACCAGTGCCCGGTATCGAATTCTGAGGGCACCGATGAAATCGCAGCACCGGTATTTTCTTAGAAACGCCTCTTCCGGAGTTGCGTTTTCTCGAGTGTGGTTTTTAATTTTTTGGGCTTAAAGTTGAGAAATAAAATAATTTTGGGACAACATTATTTTATTTCGCTTAAGCCACTTGGAAGCCACTTGAAGCCACTTAAGGGCGGCTTGAACTGAGTTGAACCGAATATGATGCTATCCAGAAATATCCTACCCCCTTCGTAGGATATTAGTGAGGTGGGGCCCGCACGAGCCCCGCCGTTTCATTCCGCTAAGAAACTCACCCGCGAAAACCCGTCATTATGAAAGTCAACTGACGCGTTTCTTAAAAATATTAACAGACCATTTAATTGGGCGGTTTATTTCGTGAATTAAATGGGCTGTTTCATTCGTTGAATTAATTCAATGAATTAATTCAATCGTTTCTTATCCTGTTTTCGTGTGTTGGCATATTAATAAAATAAGACCAACCAAAATCTTTTGGGGGATTACTCGTTGAGACAGAATTCTTGTTTCTTCTTCCTCCTTCGCGAAGAACACGAAGAACGCGAAGAACGCCGAACCCGGAAATCGACAATGCGACGCCGTGATCCGCAACACCGACAACGTTCTTCTGTGACGTCTCTTCCTCCGCGACGGATCTTCGATCGACTGCTTGAGGTAAGAGCCTCGGACCTTCCTTTTTTTATCTCCTTCGTGATTCTTAACCAAAACACGGAGTTAATTAATTTAAATTAAATCTGCTGTTTCATGGTGCGTTGAGTTCTACGACTCAACGCCGGCTTCCGCGACGACGCAACACCTCCCCGCGACGACGCGACGATCCCTCTCTTCCGCGACGTGCTTTTCCGCGAAGAACGCCTGCGCGCGACGATCGACGAGGTAGGGATTTATTATGTGAATTACCCCTTTTAATTATTCCCTTCAATGTTTCTTTAATTAAATTAAAGAACCGAATTGTGAACAATTTTAATCTTATTAAAATTGTTGTTTCCTGTGTGGAATAAATTTCTCCCGGATGTTTATCTCTAACGCGGAGGGTGCGGGCCAAACGAACACGGCCCGACGACCCTCCGTCGTTCTTCGTTTTGTGCGGATTTGACGGGCGACGATGGAACATGTCGCAGCGGAGGTTTGACGATCCCGCAGTGAAGAACGAGTCCCGGGAGGAGCAATGGCGCAGACGGGAAGAGAATCGGACCACCGGAACGATCCCGGTGGCCCGTGGAAGGCGCCGGCGGCGCGGGACGCCGGCGCGGCGGCACCGGCAACCGGGAGCGGCGGCGCCTCGGCGCGCCGCCGGACAGGCCGTCCCGGCTGAAGCCACGGCGGCGGCGGCCCCCGCGGACCTGCGGCCATGCGGGTCTGGTGCCCTCGGACACGGCTGAAGCCGCGTCCACGCCGCAGCGCGGCCCCACGCTGGGGGCCGCGGCACCACCTGGCCGCGGGGGCGGCGCCCCGCGTGCCGTGGCCGTTCAGCCAAACCGGACCCGGCCGGTCCGACCGGCCGAGCCGCTCCCTAGCTGGATCGAAACGGACCGGACCGGCTCGGGTCGACCCGGTTCGGCCGACTCCCGGGGGGGGGGGGGGGGGGGGGTCGGCCCGGGTCGGCCCGGGCCCGTACCCCCCGTCTTCAGACGGTCTTCGTTCAAATGGACGTATCTTGAGCTACGAGCCTCCAAATGACCCATCGTCAGTGGAAACGCGATCCATGGATCGAGACGGTCGTTTCGGTATATCGCACTCAAGGTTTTGGAATACTTTGAGTTCAGTCGGGTTGGTTCGTACACGTAACCAATCGGGCCTCCGGAGCGGAAACGCTCATATCTTGAGCTACGGACGTCCGATTGACGTGTCGTCAACTTTGTTGAATTCCTCTTTGTGAGACGGATCTTTTGGCATACTCCGCCCAAGGTTTGGACGCAGGTGGAGTATGGTCGGGTTGGTTTTACCTTAAAAACCAACCGGGCCCCTGGGACGAAAAAGCCAATAACTCTCAGACCGGGCGTCTGAATGACGCGCCGTCTGCGACGTTGAGTTCCTGTTGACGATACGGAACTTTTGGATACATCAACTTCGGACTTTGTGTCAGTTGATGTATCGGCCTCTCGGCTCGTGGAGCGGACCCTCCCGAACGAGCTTGCTGTGTGCGGGAACCCTAGAGCTGGTTGCGACTATTACATCGACAGCGACGACCGTGCAGAGATCCTAAGTGGACTGCAACGACGACTGTGCAGAGATCCTCCGTGGACTCTGACGACGACCGTGCAGAGATCCTCAGTGGACTGCGGCGAGGACTGTGCAGAGATCCTCAGTGGACTGCGACGACTACTGCACGCAGCGATCCTACGTGGATCATTGCTTCAGGTCCTGCGTGGGCCCGGTCCTGTGTGGGCCCGATCCTTTGTGGGTCTGATCCTGTGTGGGTCAGCACTCAGCGGTTCTGTGTGATCCAGCGACTACAGGTCCTACGTGGGCCCGGTCCTGTGTGGGCCCGATCTTGTGTGTGTCTGATCCTGTGTGGGTCATTGCGGGGGTTAGATACCTATTGATCCTTCGTGGGTCCGACGGCTTAGATGGATCAGTGATCATCTTTATCGTCATCCGAAGAAGTATACCTGTGTGAGCTGAATCTTCTGTTTACTCTCCTTTGTGGATTGTGTTGAGCTATCCTGTGTGGATTTACTATTTACTCTCCTTTGTCGATTGTGTTGTTCTATCCTGTGTGGGTATACGTTTTTCTTTCCTGTGTGGACTGGGTTGTGCTTGGGCTCGGACGTTGGAGCCGAACGAGAATTGAAGACTTAGGTATATGTATGGGCATATACCTAAGCCGTGTCAGATGTTACTTCGTGATTGTATCTTTCCTTTTTGGATTATACTTTGTGGATTTTGGGAGACCTTCGGGGGTCTCGGGGTCCCTACTGAGTAGCTTATACTCACCCCTGCACGGGTTATGCCCGCACTACGTTGTGTTGGTTGCAGACGACGGACTGCGCTGATCGTGGTGGAGTCGTGTGGAGCAGGACGGTACCTGGAGGTGGACCTCTGGGCGGGACGTACTCGGAGTGGTCAGGTGGACCCGAGGAGCAGTGAAGGCTATCTGTACCCACCCTTCAGGTGGGACTTCCAGAGGACGGCTCGACGCTGCAGTTTTCCCTTTTTAGTTGCTGTTATTCCTTTCAGTTGTACTTTACTGTTGGGCTTGTATTTCTGGCCCCTTTTACTTTCAGCACAGCTTGTACAGTTTCTACTTAGTGTTTACTTTTCCGCTTGCTTACTCTGTGGTTCTTGTTTACTTTTCAAAGGCAATGCCTTCCCTTTTTGTTGGGATTTACGCCTTGGTGCTAGTTGCCAGCCCCTGGCCTATGGAAGGTGGGCTTGGGGTAGTCACGGCACGGGCCCCGAGGACGGGTCGTGACAAAATTTTCCAAAAATAACTACATTGTTTCCCAAATACAAAGTATAACGGCCCGAACCCATAACTCGGGTTCCTCACTTATGAATTATTTGTTTATTATTTTTATATAAATATAACTAAAAATACACAAATCATTATATAACATTCTATGACCACTAACAGGTATAAGTTCTGGATATTAAATTTAAAACAATATAAACCCTTTTCATATACTCTGAAAATATAAAGTTATATATATGTGTATATGTGTAGACACACACACACAAATATATATACAAACATCCATATATATATATATATAACTCTTTGTAAAACAGAATTATTTGATGCAATGATATGAACCGTTAACTATTTTGTGGTCAGTTTATGGATTTGGGGCTATTAAAAATTGGGCAGAACCAAATGAGGAAACATTGGGAGAGGAGGTTTAATTTTTTTGATGTAAGAAGCGATGGTTTAAATATAATCTTTTAATATATATTTAGAGGTCATGTATTAATAATCGAAGACACTGAGGGAAAATAAATTTTATCAATGATAAAAAATAATTGATGCAAAATTATTAAAAATATTCAAGTTCTTTGACAACCTATGGAAAGGGATGTAGGGGTTCGGGATATACATTAGGCATTTTTCTAGTAGATTGTCACGATGGTTGGTGGAATAAAACCTCACAATTTTTCATAGCTTTAGATTTAACTTTATAATAAATTTTGGGTGTAATAGTTAAAATATTTATTTTTAATCTAACTAAGTACTCCCTTTTTATTAGTCAATCACTTATCTTTAATTTTTTATTGTAAAATTTTCTTTTGGAAAATACATTATTGTGTTTTTATCATATTATTAAAATTCATATTTTGTATTATTTTTCATTTTTTTATCAAGACATTTAATCTATATTGTTTTTAAACATACATGTTGTTATATATATTAATGGTTGAACAATTTTTTACCCTTTCTATAAATTCATTTATTGTATATAAAAGTTTTTGGGGTTTATATATATATATATAATTCGTTTTTAAATATAAATAATTCCAATTTCAATTTTTAAACAAGAAAATAATGTTCTTTTATTATTATTATATTAATTATATATATTTATAATTTATAAATTTTATAAAACAAGAACATAATATATCTCTTATATTTATAAAAAATATTATCATAATAATAATAAAAATCATCTAATGTTTTTTCTTTTTTAATGTTATAATAAATAATTCAATATGAAAAAATTGTAGTTATTTTAAGATAATATTTTAAACATGGAAAAATCATATTTGGCTTTTGAAAATTATTTTTAAAACTATAAATAATAGGTACAATTGATTATTAGTATTATAATTAATATATAATCAAATTAATTAACAATGTAAATTAAATTTATTAAATTTAATGACATTCATCGTAAAAATATTTTTATTTTATTTTAATTATACATAAATTTATTTATTAAAATATCATTATAATAAAACTATTTGTACAATTTTGGGGTTGTTACAAAGACAGCCCATGCTCATTAATAAGATCCAAACACATCGAACCATATAATGAAAAAGATATTAATGAAAATAACAAGGAGGAGAAATTATAGAGAATGTAATAGTAAAATAAAATTATTAAAAACAGGTATTTGGGATCGTTAGGTGTATATACACACAAACACAAATGATACACGTTTTATAAAAAACCATGCGTTTCATGAGTTTCTGTGTCAGCCGAGAACTAAGGTTTTGGTTGAAGAAAGAATGATGCATTGGTTGAGTGTGATGAAGATGTTAGTGTCCATGAAGTGGGTTATATATGGAGTTTTCAAACCCCTTTCAACATGTGTTGTCACCATTCCACATATGCAGGGCCACGTGCGGCTTATACCCCTCTATCCCAACAGGATGCCCCGAACACTCATAGATGATCTGCCATGACGCCCCATCGATAACACGTACTAGGCCAGACGGGGGGAAGATAGACATGACCATCACCAGAATTTATCAGAAAACCATCATCGGGGCCCCATCAACAATGCCTATCAGTCTAGAGATGGGGGTGATGGATATGATCGTCACCTTCCATTCTCAAATGACTTTCCACGGCACCCCATTGATAATTCCTACCACTGTCACCGCCCATTCATCCTTTCACGGATCCCCACATAGACTACCTACCTGGCCAAACAGGGGAATGACATATATTTATGTAACCTCCCATTCATGGGTGACCTTCCACGTCACCCAATTGGCTACTCCAACCAACTTCACCATCCTTTCTAAGACGATCTTCCACCACACCCCATCAATAATGACTACCAGGGTTACTACCCTCCCTCATCATCCTATCTCAGACGATCTTTCATGACACCCTGTCTTCATTCCCTATTGGCGGCCCAACACATTATTAGATGTTCTTCCATGATACCCCATCAACCACTCCTACCATGCCTAGTGGGGGAAGATGGATATGTAGGTCGCCATATCCATATGTGTAATTCTCCATCCTAGAGGAATCCTAGTAGGATGGAGGTGTCAAGAAACTACACTTTTAGACCCTACCTGTCAATTAACACTATTGAGGATGAAGCACACCGACACCTCAAGTTAAAAATGTTGAGTCCAGATGTGATATGATAGCTGAAGTGTCAGAAAAAATGAGTCACATTGTGATGGCTTTCTCTATCCAAACATGCACCACCAGACATCATATATCAGATGTATATTATTTTACATAAACAACCGAATGCAGAAACTAATGTATTTTTTCAAATAGGAATTTTAAAAAATTAATTTCTTTCCATTTTGTGTATTTAACTATAAATTTATTATTCAATTTATAATGAATTTAAAAATAATTGATTATTCTGATTTAATTTTATGAATCCATTAAATTTAAAATTTTACCCATTAAAAAATTCCATATTTTTTATATTCATGTTACTGTACTACATATTGGGAAATATACAATACTTTTGCTAAAAAATCACTAATAAAAGGGTTCCATTTTTCTTTTATTTTTTATAACACTTTTAAATTTATTATAATTAAGATAACATTTTTTTTATAGTTACTAAATGAATCATTGAATAAGTTAATATATATACATGTATACATTGTTATATATTTTTAAATAATATCTATTTTTCACCATGTATATATAGAAATATATATTGTATATATAATTTTTTTTATAAAACATTTAATAATATATGTATATACATTCGTATCTGTATCTCTCTATATGTTTTTTATGCGTGTGTTGTTTGTGTATGCATCTGTTTTGTTGTGTTGTGTGTCTCGGTGTGTGTTTATCTACATTTTTGGTTTGTATGTGTGTATGTATATGTGTTAAGGAATGTATGTAATTATATATGTATGTTATACATGTGTGTATGTGTACGTGACTGTGCACGTATATATGCATATATATACATATATATGATTATGTGTATGTGTATGTGTATTTGTATGCACTTATAAATTTGTATTGTAGGTATATGTATGTGTAAAAATGTATGTATGTGTGTATGTGAATGTTTATGTGTTTTTTTATGTTCATGATAAAGTGTTTGTGTATATGTATGAATATGTGTATGTATGTATGAGTATGATTATATATTGGTTAATGTATGTAAATGTGTCTATAGACTTTATGTTTATGTACATGTGTATGTGCATGAGTTTGTGAATATGTATATGTTAATGTTCTATTTGTGTAAATAGTCATCTGTATAGATGTGTATGAATGTGCATGCACAAGTATGCAATTGTGTGGATGTGTATATATGTATGTGAATTCATGTGTGTATATGCATATACATTTGTATGTGAATGTACATGTGTATGTGTATTAGTATTTTTATTTGAATATGTATTTGTTTATGTTGTTTTTTTGTGTTCTATGTTTATGTTGCATGGTTATGAATTTATGCATATGTATTGATATATATGAATGTACATTCATGGTAATTTAACTATATGTATGTGTATGCGTACATACTAGTATATGTATATTTATATGCATATGCCTGTGTCTATGTGTATGTGTATGTGTTTCCTAATATGTGTAAGTGAATATTGTGTATGTTTGTGTACATGTATGTCTATGTATATATATTTGTGTACATGTCTGTTTTTTTATTAATTTAATGTCATTTATTAATTTTTAATATCTCTATATTTTTTGTCTTATCAATAATGTATTCATTCTTATTATGTAATAATTAAACATTTTCATAATATATTTAGTTTTGGTATTTTTTATATATGATATAATATCTATATATTTAATTAAATAGTAACAATTTTAAAATTAATAAAAAATTTAATTTTTAATAACATATTATATTTTCGATATAAAATTCATACAATGAATACACCAATAATTAGCAGTAATAATATTATTTGTTTATATAATTTTAGAGAAATATTTAAATTTTCAATTCATCTAATTAATTTTATGAATACATTTGTTTTAATTTTTTTTCTTATTTATTTCATTTAATTTAATTTTTTGTATTATTTAAATATTTTGTTTTCATTCTTGATATTTACTAATTTTAAATTTATTTCTAATTTTATCATTTTTTTAAACACAAAATATATTTATTTAATAGCATCAATATTTTAAATATGTTTGTAAATTATATGATTAATATTTATTCATTTTTCTGTTATTTTTTAATATTTTTATTATAATTAAAAAACATATAATTGATTCTTATATGACAATCTCCAACCCACAAAATATTTTCCAAAAATTGATCACCAATTTATTCCATGCATAACTTCATTGAATGTTGTGATTTGCAGTCTTGATAGTGCTTACCATCGAGAGATGGTGATAGTTGGATAGTGGTGTCAGCAGAGGGATCCCAATGGGGCTTGAGGGGAATGATTCAAGGTAGGTGGCGAATGCGTGCAATGACATGATTGTGGATGTAATAGGGGAAACAACTCTTCCTTGCTAATGTTGTGGGAATAACTTGACGCTGGACCCAATAGAGACTATAGTGGTACCCCATTTCTGATGATGGGCTAACACAGCGGCGATGTCGACATTGTAGAGGTCAAGCGATAGCTTTGGATGCAATGTCAACATGTATATAATGGTCAGAGAGCTTATGTGTTGGATGGATTTGTTTACCAGTTATTCGAGTTGGTGAACACACAATTAACTGTGGGGGTTATTGTTCGACGGTCATCTACGACAATCCTTGATGATGTTCATTGAGATAATGGATGTGTAAGGCATAGTCAGGTCCTATCCATCATTGCTTTGTATGGGTGGCCCAATTGGTTGTCATATTTCCAATAGATGTTCACCATAATGTATAGGTCTGTGGGCCATGGTGGTCTTCATATAATATGTAAGGGTCATATGGACAAATAAATAAATAATGACATTGATGGGAATATATAATATAGGTGGATTATCCTTTAGGTGGGAGTGGGGGCTATGGACTACCCATTTGACATTGGGTGAGGTGTTTTTGTGTGTTTTAGTGTATTTGTATTCATGAGTACCTTATATATATATATATATTATATTTTTATTTATTTTTATTCATTTATTATTTTTATTTTTTCTCCATTGTTGTGAAAGCAATGGCCTCTTTCTATCATGCCAGAGGAGGATCCCTTACATATCAACTAGGCCCATTTCCAAGTGGCCTATGAAATTCCATGAAGGCTCGGTGTAGCATCATGCCTACAACATCCAATCTGTATCACCTGGCCACCATCATGCATGCATCACCATCTGCCTACATCATGCCCACATCACTACCATCTTGAGTCACTTCATGCGATGTAAATCCCCCAAGGATAATGCTAGTATTCAAACACTTATTTCTATGTGTAGGTAATTTATATAATTTATCATAAAGATTCACATATTAAGGTTTTTAACTTATGTAATTTTATTTAATCATTTTTAAAATGTTTTCATTTATTATTAATTGTTAGTTTTAAATATATAAACAAATATTTTTTTAGTTTATTCAATATTTTATTTTTATTTAGACATATTTATTTACTGAGTTTTAATTTTATAATTTTTTTTATTTATATGATTAATATTTATACAATTTAATTTATTATTGTTTAGTGACATTAAAATGATTGAAATTCATATATTTATTTTATTTAAATGCTTTTGTTAACATTATCTACATTTTTTGTGACTTTACTAATAAATCAATTAATGATTGAAATTTTCCATAATTATTTAATAATATTTAATATTCTTAAAATGTTTTTAATTTATATGATTAACACTCATTCAATTTTATTTATTAAGTTGTAATATATATGAAATTTTTGAAATCATTAAATTTAATTTATTTAAATGAAAATTTTAATATATTCATCAAATTTTGTTTACGTGTTCATAATTCAAGTAATAATTCGTAGAAATGTTTGTGTATGTATTTACTCATTTTTAAAAATATTCAATTTTTTCATCTTTATTTTCATATATATTATTTTTTAAATTTTTAAAATTAATATATATAATTAAAAAATCATAACCTATTTATTAGTATTTTTGGTGTCTATTTATTATTAATTATTCAATTTCACTGATTTTTTTATAATAAAGCATTTATTATTATATATTCATTAATAATTTTAATTAGTTTTAATTTTTTACAAATTTATTCATTTTTAATATATATTCATTTAGGATTTCATTATTTTATTTTAATTATTTATTATCATCTCTAAAATGAAAATGATCTCATAAAACATATATACATATATCAGCACTATTATATTACTATTGATAAATATTGATTTTATCCACTATAATTTTGCGATGTTAAATATTTTTTATCAGCTCAAAATTTAGCAACGATAAAACACATCTTTTTTAGCGGTTATTAATTTCACTCTGATAAAACTCATATTTATAAAAAAAATTATTGTATTGATAAACCATTAATGGTAATAAAAATTCATCACTTTTGGAAAAAATTTCTCTTTCCCTTTCATGATCTCTCATGGATGTAAACCACTTTCTCTAATCCCCTAGAACTTTGTGGACGAATAAAACCACTCAAAACATATTGTATGTGAGTGAATATCATGAAACGGCTAGAACATGTGTTTTTTTATGTATCACAAAAAACTATTCTTAGTGAGTAGTTAAGGATTATTAAATTCATTTCTCGATGATTCGTACGTGGTTTATAAAGGAAATTTATTATGCAACCATTTTGTAAAATGATTTTCTCTTACCCAATTATTATTGAGTGTTCACTTATAAAAGACTAGATGAATAACATGCATAGTATAAAAAGGTCTAATCAATAAAAACCTATTCTACAAAAACAGTATCAATAATTCAAAATAAAACAAATTCAACTACAATTTATAATTCCTAATTCATTATAATGTTTAGAAATGTAAAACTCCAAATTTTGATTCAATAATTTATTATTTAAATGAACAAAGTGTTATAATATTATTATTCGACTGATGGGACATCAAGAAACATTATTGAGTATCATAAAACTTCAATATCAATTGTACACTCTCTCAATGCTTCACCCATACTAGGGTGTTCAGATAGGGTGACCAAATTTCCCCCTTCCATCGTGTCTTGATGGCTAGTGTTTTTTCTAATTTAATTTATTTGGAAGCTAAAGGAAACATATTTTTTAGGGGAAGGTTTATAGAGGAAGTACATCTATTTCCCATTTCTTATTATCTAATTTTATATTTGATTTTCTCAACGATAACCCTTAAAAATTCATATGTATTTTTTAGTTTAACTAAATATATGAGAAATAATCCATACAATTGGTTAATTATTCCAAATCTGATATTTCTATCAGCTCGTGGAAGACCTCTATGTTGGGCGCCTCCCTAGTTGGCACACTGGGTAACGCCTCCTCAATTGGTGCTCATGCGGTATCTGTTTTAATGCGGGCCAAGACCACGTGAATTAATTCACGCGGCTACACTCTATTGACATGATGACATTATTTTGATGCTGTTTCTTTTCTAATATAAGGAGGCATATGCAAGGCATTTCAACACGACCGGAAGCAAAAACACCGAGAGAAAATCCCATTTGGTGATCGCCTTTCTTTGACGATCATCTTTCTTTGTCTACACCTTTTGATCCATACTTTTATTCTTGAGTATTACTTTTGAGATCCCTTCCATTTTTTGGAGTCTCTACTGTGTACTTCTTGATTTTAGTGGATCCCTCTTTCTGGAATAGGTCCGGTGGTTTTTCCCTTTTAGGTTCTCTACGTAAAACATTCCGATGTTAAATTTATTTTTCTGCACATTTAATGTTTTCACTGCGCATCCGCTTCTATTTGGGGGGGAAGATTCAATTTCTGTTGTGTGTTAGCTTTTTCTTTTGTTTGTGCATTCATCTCTTTTCGGTCTTTCCCAACATCTGGTGTCAGAGGGAGGTTATTTTCGTTTCATATTTATTATGGAGGCCAACTACAGTCAGAGGATTTTGTTAAATGGTACCAACTACCATATGTGGCGACTTAAAATGAAGGATCTTCTTTTTTCATGTGAATGGTCCTTCCAATGTTTAGTACCTAGAAGCCAGAGAGAATGTCAGACGAAGAATGGGCATTCGAGCATGAGATAGTTTGCGGCTTCATTCTCCAATGGCTCGAAGACAACGTGATGAACCACATTGTCAACATCTCTCATGCCAGATCATTGTGGTAGAGGCTTGAGACGTCCTACTCTTCGAAGACGGGAAACAATAAACTGTTTCTTCTCAATCAAATGATGAAATTTAGGTACAGAGAAGCTACTTCTATTTATTATTATTTAAGTGAATATCAAGGATGTTTTGATCAGTTATCTGTAATGTATATCAATTTTGAAGATAAGGTTTTAGCTCTTTACTGCTTAACACTTTACCCGATTCATCGGAAAATTTATGTGTTACTCTAACCGGTTCTGCTCCTAATGGTTCTGTGACATTTAGTATAGTTAAGTCTACTATTTTAAATGAATATCATAGGAGACGTACTCAGGAGAAATCTTCTTCCGAGCTTTTGGTCACAGAGAACAGGGGGAGAATCCAGGACCGGGGGCAGAGCAGTCGAGATAAGAGCAGAGGCAGAAGCAAATCCAGACTGAAGTAGAGAGATTTTGAATGTCATCATTGTGGTAAGAAGGGGCATGTTAAAAAGTTTTGTTATCAGCTGAAAAGAGAGAACAGATTGAAGGAAAATCAACATAAGAAAAATAGCGATGGAGATGATCATGTTGCCGCTGCTACATGGGGTGATCTTGTTATTGTTTATGATTCCATTAACATGGATTCTGATGATTCTTGCTGGGTTGCTGATAGTGGTGCCTGTTTTTATGTGACATCGGAGAAGTAGTTCTTTACATCTTATAGCCCATGTAATTTTGGTATTTTAAAGATAGGAAACGATGGACATGCTGACGTTTTAGTTATCAAGGCTATTTGTTTAAAGACCAGTACAAGAAGTAAGCTGATTTTGAAGAATTTCCGACATGCACCCAAGGTTCGTTTGAATCTTATCTCTACCAGTGTTCTTGATGATGAAGGGTTTATCATCACATTAGGTGATTTACATTGGAATCTTTCCAAGGGATCTTTGATTGTGGCTAGAGGAAAGAAGCTATCAGGTTTTTACTGGACTAGAGCTTCTATTTCTTGTGATACTGCATGCGTTGTTGAGTGCAGTGTTTCGTCCAAGTTGTGGAATAAGAGGCTCAGTCACATCAGTGAGAACTATCTTGGCTGTTTGGCCAAGATAAATATTCTTCTAGATTTGAAGAGTGTCACGTTGGACACATGTGATCATTGCATGGCTGGAAAACAGAGCAGAGTGAGTTTCAGTAGTCATCCTCTACACAGGAAGTCACACATACTTGAATTGGTCCATTCTGACATTTTTGGTCCTTTGAACTCGAAGATCATTAGTGGAGGTCTATATTTCGATACATTTATTGATGACTACTCACAAAATATCTAGGTTTATGTCCTGAAATACAAAACCCATGAGCTCAGTGTTTTTAAGCAATTTCATGTTTCTGCGGGGAGTGAATCAGGAAAGAAATTGAAATGTATCCGCACAGACAATGGAGGAGATTATTGTGGTCCATTTGATCAGCATTGCAGGTAGGAAGGTATTCGACATCAGAAGATGCCGCCCAAGACACCTCAGCTGAATTGTGTAGCTGATCGGATGAACAAAACTTTGCTGGAAAGAGTTCATTGTTTGCCTTCAGAAGCAATGTTGCCTGGACATTTTTGGGGTGAGGATTTACTTACTACTGCTTGTATAATCAATTTACCACCTACGGTTTCTTTGCAGATAGACACTCCTGACAAATTTTGGTATGGAAAAGAGATCTGGTACGATCACTTGTGTGTTTTTGGTTGCAAGGCTTCTGTTCATGTGCATAGAGATGAGAAATCCAAGTTTGATGGTAAGACACGCCAGTGTATTTTTACTGGAAATGGACATGATGAGTTTGGGTACAGGTTCAATGATCCTATTTTGAAGAAACATGTCAGAAGCCATGATGCAGTGTTTAAGGAGGTTCAGACTATTACAGACAATGATAAGGGAGAAAAAGATGCTTCCCCAACTTATGATGGTTTTGTCAGTCTTGAGTTAGGTTCTAATTCACATTTTCCTCATGTTGTCTATTCTGATGATCATGTTGATGTACAGAATGATGATCTAGGTGAATAGGTTGGATTTGACAATTCTAATGCACATTTTGTTTCTGAATATCCGGTTCCAGGGGTTATTAATGAACCCGAAGTTCCACTCTGGAGGACATCTCGGCATCACACTGTTTCTACTCGATATTCACCTAATGAGTATGTGCTACTCACTGAAGGGGGAGAACCAGAATCGTTTGATGAGGAAATGGAGAGTGAATAGAAGGACAGATGGGTTGCAACAATGGATGACGAGATGAAATCATTCCACGACGACCACACATTTAAGCTGGTGAAGTTACTGTCAGGGAAGAGAGCTTTTCAAAATCGGTGGATTTATCGTATTAAGAATGAAGAATCCAGTTCTGTTCCACGATACAAGTCAAGGTTAGTTGTAAATGGCTTCCTTCAGAAGAAAGGTATTGATTTAGATGATATTTTCTCACACGTTATCAAAATATCTTCCATTCGGGTTGTTCGTGGTTTGGATGCCAGTTTAGATATGCAGATTGAGCAGAAGGATGTGAAGACAACTTTCCTCCATGGAGATTTAGAGGAGGAGATTTATATGGAGCTACCAGAGTATTTTTTTGAAATAGGTAATGAAAATCATGTCTGTAAGTAAACGAAGAGCTTTTATGGTTTGAAGTATTCTATGAGGCAGTGGTATAAAAAGTTTGAATCTGTTATTTCTCATCAGGACTTCAGGAAGACATCTTCTGATCATTGTATTTTTGTTCATGGATTTAGTAATGATGATTTTATTATATTCTTTCCTTATGTTGATGATATGCTCATTGTTGGCCATGATACTTCTAGAATTGAAAAATTGAATACAGATCTTTTTCAGTCTTTTGCGATGAAAGACTAGGGGCCAGCACAACAGATTCATGGCATGACGAGCTCCCGTGACAGGAGGATCAAGAAGTTGTGGTTATCTGAGGAGAGATAAATTTAGAAGGTTTTTCAGAGATTTTCTATGGATATGGAGAAAGTGGTTAGTACTCATCTTGCTTTACATTTTATGCTCAGTACCAGTCAGTCACCTTCTACTAATGAAGAAAGAGATAAGATGCAACACATACCTCATTCATCTGCTATTGGAAGTTTTATGCATGCAATGGTATGTACTAGACCTGATATATCTCATGCAGTTGGTGTGGTCAGTCATTTTCTATCAAATTCAGGTAGAGAGCATTGGAGAGCACTAAAGTACATTTGTCATTATCATTGTGGTACTTCTGATCTGATATTGTGTTTTGGCAAAGGGGAACCTATTCTTTGTGGCTTTAAATATTAAGATATGGAAAGAGATATCGATTCGAGGAAGTCTACATCAGGAAATTTGATCAATTTTGTATGGGGAGCTGTATCTTGGCAGTCTTGATTGCAGAGATGTGTTTCATTATCTAGCACAGAGTCAGAGTTTATTGCAGCTACTGAGGCGTCCAAAGAATTGTTGAAAAATTTTATTCGACAACTCAATTTAAATCAATACATGTATGTTTTATTCTGTGATAGTCAGAGTGTTATTGGTTTGGGAAAATATTCTACTTTTCATTGCAATTTGAAAGATATAGATGTTCGATATCATTGGATTTGCAACGTCCTTGAATCAAGACAATTACAACTTGAGAATATCCACACTGATGACAACGTGTTAGACATGTTGACAAAGAGTTAACCCAGTGGAAGATTTGGGATGTGCCGACAGATTGCAGGGTTGGCGGTGATCCCCACTTGAGTAGGAAGGGGAGATTCATGGGCGCCTCCTTGGTTGGCGCACAGGGTAACGCCTCCTCAATCGGTGCTCATGCGGTATCTGTTCTAATGCGGGCAAAGACCGTGTGAATTAATTCATGCGGTGACACTCTTTTGACCTGACGAAATTATTTTGACATTGTTTCTTTTCCTATATATGGAGGTAGAGGCACGGAATTTCAACACGACCAGTAGCAACAACACTGAGAGAAAATCCCATTTGGTGATCGCCTTTCTTTGACGATCATCTTTCTTGCTCTCCACATTTTGATCCATACTTTTATTCTTGAGTATTACTTTTGACATCCCTTCAATTTTGGGGAGTCTCTACTTTGTACTTCTTGATTTTAGTAGATCCTTCTTTCTGTACTAGGTCCTATGGTTTTTCCCTTTCAGGTTTTCCTTGTAAAAATTTCCGATGTCAAATTTATTTTTTCTACACATTTAATTGTGTCACTGCACATCCGCTTCAATTTGGGGGGAATGATTCAATTTCCACTGCACGTTCTCTTTTTATTTTTTTGTGCATTCGTCGCATTCCCGTATTTCCAAACACTCTTATAGAATGAATGATATTAGTGGGTCATCGTTTATTCTAGTTGTTGATAAAAATTTTAAATATATTTGGATCCCAGTGAGTTTTTTTTTCAAACAAATAGTGGTTCTCTCAAGCATCATCAACATGCCAGGAAGTAAAATTCAGGGATGATATTTTAAGAGGGTATCTAAATAGTGATGGATTCACATATAAAGTATGTAGCTCAATCAATTCCTATTAATTATATGTATTTATTTATTATACATATATTTTTTATGGGAAAAATTCACACTCTCATTTACATGTTCTTGTGGGTTATGAAATATGGAAAAAAGGCCATTTGATGGCTTGGGATTATTTATGCATCCCTGATCCTTTTGGTTTTTTGGTCTATAAATACTTTCCCATGATCAAGATATATATTTTTTAAAAGAATAGATGGATCCGGATCCATTAACATGTTTCCTAATGTAATCAGATCAGTGAACCCAAATATTACCACCATACGGGCTTTTGTGAAGTATCCATTATCCCCATCCCTAGATTTTTTTTGTAGATGCCTCTAGGGATGAACTGTTCTACATCAAAATATACTAATTTGGTGGACCAAAGAGGAATCCAAATTTAAGACCTGGAGGGTACTATGGTTTTTTTATAAATATGGGTTGATTCCCACATTCCTTTTAGACTCAAATTGGTAGGATGTCACTATTATCTCTTGTTTTAATGATGCTAATAACATATGAGGTTTAATAAACTAATATTATGGTTCAACAAAAGGGATTAGAGGTTTACTCTAATTATTCCATTGTTATAAGATTTAGAAAAGGAATACTCTGTCAAATAATGAATACTTGGGATTCAATTTGGGGAATTAAAGGTGTGTGTTGGCCCACAAAATTCATATAATAGTCAATGAATATTTCAATTAATGCATATGCCCCCCAGCAGTCCCACCCAATGTTTGAATATTTTTATTGAAATATTTTATGGGAATAATCCATTTAATGTTTCACATAATGGTATGAAATATTAAAGAGAATAATTTGATACCCTTCCTCATTAGAGAAGCATAAAATCATATAAAAGCAATGTCCTACTAGTAAGGTTCAAAAATCATCTAACATGCATTGAAGGAATTTTGGTATTGTAATGACATTCAGATTAATTACCCCTTCCTGTCTCCTAACTCATGTTGGTGGATCCCCCCACTATCCAATGTGTATAAGGTTAATGTATATGAAACAATCTTCAGAAGCGGTTCGATTATATTGGGTCCTATGGTATGTGATCATCTGGCTTGAATTATCATATGTTGATATATTTCCATCCATTATTTTGGGAATCCACCAATCAATGAATCTTATAAATTATTATTCATATTGTTGTTATCTATTGAGAGTGGACGGAAAAATGTCATCGTGGAATCAAACTATATTTTCATTATTAATAGTATAAATGCATCATAGTGGGTTCTCCAGTTCATTGACTTATTGTTTATGAAGGTAAAATCCATTTTCAACACTATTATGAATTGGAACTATACCAATGATTTTGAAAAATTGATGGTATAGGTACCATAAGATGACCCTATACCAAGGGTTTGACTAAAACCATTGGTATTAAAACGATTGTATAACCCTCTTCGGTTCCTTTTTAAAAAATCTATCAGTATTGGTCAAATATATACCAAATGTTTTATACAAACAGTTCTAATTTATTCAATGAAATAACATTATACAAATATTTTTTCCCAAACAGTTAGAATATGTAACTGACATGCAAACAGTTTGTATAAAACTGTCTGTATAGCTTAGATTTATGGAACCTATTCTAATTGTTTTCCATAAAACGTTCGTAAAAATACCAAAATTTGAAATACATATATCAATGGTTTGGAAATAAAATATGTATAGGTCTATAAAAATTATTTTCAACACATTAGGTTATGATCTTCAAAGTTTAAATGAATTATATTATCAAATAAAATTTTGTACATAATATAAGAAAAATAAATTTACATATAAATTTTTATCATAATAACATTCGTAAAAAAAATTTAGCTTATTGTTAATGTGTTTGAAATATAATTTGTGTGATTCCATATTATAAATTATATTTTATTTAAAAAAATTTCACTAACTAATAACTTATCACACATGCTCATATTATCATGATTATTTAAGAAAATGATCCTTCAGTTATTATTAATGATTTCTGAATCAAATTCTCATCAATATGATGCATTGTATGACCAGATTTACTCGAAGGTTGGCATAGAAAATCAATAGGACATCCCTCTAGTAAATGATACCTCAAAATCTATGATCACACCAAAATTCATTAATTCGTTTTTTAATTATACAATGATGTTCAAATATACTCTCTCATATACCAATGGTAATCCATCAATCACCACCCGAAGGATTCTCTATTCATGATAAATAAGAAAAATCACGTATGGATATGTAGCCATATTTCATCTTCAATAATTTATTTTTATAAATCATTATGAAAATCTAGTTAGATAAGCAATAATATTTAAATAGTTTCAATATAAAAAGAAATATTTTAAATGGAAAAAGGGTTTTCTATGTTGATGATTTCAATTAATCAATAACTAGATGATAGTTTTGAATAAATACAACCACTATTCCTAGAAACATGTTTTCATCTTCATATGAATACATTTCTATTATGTATTTATTATTATTAATGAAAATCACATTGCTGATTTTGTTTCTAGTTCTCCATCACAGATCAAAAAACTATAATGTATTAGGGAATATGTATCCCTTGGAAGTTCTCATGCAGAATAATTTTGTATGTTTTGAAAAGGCATTTCACTTTGTTATAGAATAAGAGGATTCCATTTTCATAATAGTTTCTCAAACATTAAGATATGCTTTTCTAAATTCATAACAGACTCGAATATCAAGTAGAAACTTTTTTATCAATGGGTTATAATATAATAGATTCCCGCAACAATAAATGAAATTTCGACATGAACATATATATCTATCAAAAATTCCCTCCATTGTGAGGAACATACCAATTTTTTATATATGGTGGTGTCATAGGGATTTTGTCCAAATAAACCTTCATCCAATTCACCACTGTTAGGCTTGATAGAATCATGTCGTGAATAATTATATTTATTTTCTAATAAATAAATCCTAGAAGAAGCTATGAATTTATTTTTATATTTTAATAAAAAGGTTTGAGAATATCAGCATCTAGGAGACAAATAATTGGAATATCTAAATCCCCTACATAAATTTTAATGAAATAAAACATATCTCAAACCAAAGTGTTCCTTCCTCAAAAAATATAAAGGAGTTTTTAATATTCTCTATTTTCCTTGTATCCAAACATCACCCAAGTATAAAATAAAAAAAATTAATCACATTTTATAAAATTTCTTGGAAAAAGAAAAAAAAATCATTTTTATATTTTTAATTTTTTAACATCAACTATTATAATTTTCTACAAAAACCACAAACGACATGTTCAATAAGAAATACCTAAATTCATGAATGATAAAAAAATATTGATTAAATAAAATAATGTTCTAGATCATTATTATTTTGGTTATGAATAAAATCAATAAAAAAACTGAAGATATTATAATAAGAATCTCTCACCATGTATGTGAGATAGTTCAAGATCACCAACTTTTAAGATCAAAATGAAAACAATTCCTCTATTGTGGGGGGATAAAAATTTTTATTGATACATATATGAATTCAAGAATGAATTTCTTTAAAAACTGTACAAAATCACAGTGTAGATAACAATAAGTGGAAACCACTTAGACTAGAACATAGTAAAAGAAACTGTGAAATAAACTGTTTTAGTAAAGAGTGCTAAAACTAAATGGGACTAGAATAGAAGCCCAAGAGGAAAATGTACATATATAACTAAAAAAGTACCTAACAACTAAAAAATTGAAGGCAACACCAGGTTCATCCACCATGGATCCATCATGAACTGTATATACACCTCACGATCTCTAGTCCCTGTGCCACATCACACCAAAAGGTCAATCTTAAATCACCACCCATTCCTAGTTCCCTCTACCTCAATCAATGTTGTACGTCATATACACTAGAAAAAACTAGGTGTGGGTGATGATCGGGCAGGGGTGGGTATAAATATACATAGTAGGGACCCTGAGAACCTCATAGGTCTACAAGAGTCCCAAAAAATGGAAAAAACAAAGCATGAAGTAAAAGTAGACAACACAAGCCATCTCACACTAGGTATCAATTTAGGTCAAGGATGAAAGGCTTATCACATCATAAAAATCCATATTTGTTGGGGAACTCCTTCTTTATTGAGTTTTTTGGGATTTATAGGATACGAAGAGCCACTTCCCACTATCCTTGAACTCCTGTGGTACCCATCCATAACGGTTACCGTGGGCAAGTCAGGTCACACAAAGTCGCTTCCCACCATGGGATTGTCGGGTCAGGCAGAGCCACATCCCACATTGGATGAATTGATGTACAACTTTTGTCTAGTTAATTGGGTTAGTCGGGTCACAAAAGTCTCTTTCCAGTATGCGCTAGCTGAGATTGACATAGCTACTACCCACTGAGCCAATCGTCAAGCAGTCTTCAGGTATCAGCCAAGAGAAAGGTTCCATATGTAGTCTACATGGTAGAACCAGTCACCAAGACACTCTCCACATCATGATACCCATAGAAGTCACCATAATTTATTTCATAATACCTCTATACTAAGGAGTCTCCCAAATCCACAAACAACTCGTCAATCAGATACAATGTTATCGAGATACGTTCATTTTATTAATGAGGGTCCAGTTGGATTTGAATTCGACCAAACCTGTATGTTCCCCAATTTTCTCCAAAACATAGTTGGTGTGTCTCAAAAAGGACCACTTTGTACTAATGATCTTGGAGCCATATATGGTTCATGAAACGAACATCTGGTTTAGATGTTAAAGTTGATTATGTGAAACAAGACATTGTAGGGCCCCGATCTGGTCCACCTCCATCAAAACGGCCCAACCTGGATAAAAATGGGCTGACTCAGATCAACTTGAGTTGACCCGACATGGGTCAACCCCATCCAATAGGCCTTGACCATCCTAGCTTGGTCCCGGGTCAGGCCTCTATGCCATGGGTCGGCCCGCTACTCTACGGGTCGGCCGACTGGTACATGTTTCGGTCCGCTGGGTGGCAGTTCATTTCATTGGCAAACACGGTGGTATCACACGCCTAGTGTCGCGTGCCACTAGAGACACCCGAACATGGTGCGTCTGGGTAGGGATGATGTGGTGTGGAGCCACATTTGCAGGTCAACCCGCGGGGGTTGACCCAACGTGGTGCCACGTGGCACCGCGGTTCCTCCGCACCGTGGCCGATGGGGCGCTACCTTGACATCTGGTGTGTCGCTTGTGTGCACCCCGTCTCCCATTTGTCGTTCGAACTAGTAGGCTTCAGTCCCACCAAAACTAGTGCATGCCACGGCCCTACTACTATGTGGGCACATCGCCTGGGGTGATCCCCTCCATTGCTCCGCCGGATACGCGGCCGACGCTAGTTCCAGCGACATGGTATTCGCTAGGGTGTCGGGGGAAAATCGAGTCCTATTTACTTTGTTGTCTATTCCTGCTAGCTTCTAGGCTTGCATCCTTTGCTACGGTAGTAATTGATTTGGATTTCCACTTCCTTCAATATTGGGCAATCACAATCAACACACATGTAGAGGGGCTCAGTCCTAGTTTGTGCCGACTCGCACCCTCCACCATAGATATAATTCTGGAGGATTTTCGTGGGATTGTTTAACATGATTTCATTCCTTGATTCCAAAACTGATCCAAAAAAAGAAACACACCATCCCACACATTGATATCTATTAACAGATCCCCTTATTCAGGAGTAGACTCGTTCTTATCATTTTTGAAGGAATTTCGTTGAAACCAAATATCAATAAACAAAACCCCCTACCTTGAAAAATTGGGGAGCGCTCATGGTTGAGGGAGTCTCATTGTTCTTATTCCTCGCAACAAGCCACCCCGCTGCTACTCAAACATCAAAATCTAGTTTGGAGATTCAGTGTCGCATGTCACCTCCAACTAGGACCAGCTCCATCCTCTAAGAGATCTATGTTACGACACTACTACAACACTTCTTTGCATGTAGATGCTTGTCTAATACCCCTCCCCAAGATCTATATTTATAGAAGAGGGGGGTGGTATGTAACGATGTGATTAATTAATGGGGGCTCATAAATGAGGAAAATTAATAATTCCCCAGCAACATTGTTACTTAGGGCATGGCATGTTAAACCATTCATTGGTTGGACTCACCGCGGGTCCCACACTCCGCTAGTCTGTTGGTGGAAAAGAAATAAAATAAAATAAAAAATTTATTTTATTTCATTTCATTTAAATTTTACAAATCATAACTTCTTCTCAGGACATACTGTGGTTAATGTAATGTCTCACTTAAGTGAATCTCAATGTTGCAGATTCAACGATGCCCTTAGATTTTTAATCCAATCACTGGTTCTAATGTTAGAAAAATTCGGTTACGGGTTTACTGAATGTACCAGAAAAAATGTTCAGAAAATAATTCTAGGCATGCAAGACATTTGATTCACGGGCCATAATTTTTCACGGACATTTATAATTCCCTTAATTAAAAAAAATTATATGAAAATTTCTAGGTCATTACATTCTCCCCACCATAGGTCTATTCATCCCTGAAAGTTACTACATAAACAAAGAAAACAATTTGTTGTACTGAGCATAAATCTGAGCCTCCCACTCCCATTTTCTCTCATGGAGGTTCTTGTGAGGTCAATGAACACGTAACAGAGGTATAGACTTCCCACAAAGGACTCGCCCCGGTCGATCCTCAATCTCTATGGGAATCTCCGTAAACATTAGCCCATCTTCCTAGCCCATCTCTCCATTTCCTATGACATGATATGGGTCATGCAAGTGTCCATTTAGATGGGATATGTGGAAGATTTCATAGACCCTCTCCATCTACGATGGACGTCCCAAGTGGTATTCCATCTCGCATATCCTTGAAGTATCAAAAACGGTCCAATAAAAATCAATGATAACATACCTCCTTGACCAAATCTATGTAGTCCCTGTTGAGGAGAGACTCTCTAGAATACATGTCACTCCTCATAGTACCCTAATGTACTCAGCCTCCTGTCAACATAAGACATTAACCTAATTTTCTTAGTCTTCATCCACTCCAGGATGATCTTAACCTTCTCAGTGGTAGCCGGTACCAACTCTGGGGCCATATGTGAGGACTCCCTAGGGTCTGTTCAACATAGAGTTTATCTTCAAGGTCAACCATACAAGTAATTGAATGGATCCATATCGATGGTGGAGTGGTAACTATTGTTATATGAAAACTCCACCAAGGGGACATGATCCTCCCAACTGCATCTAAAATCTAGAATGCATGCATGAAGCAAGTACTCCAGCATCTGTACGGTCCGCTCTGTCTAACCATCAAGATAAGAATTAATGGCGTTGCTCAAACGTAGATGATTCCTGAATTCCTCTTGCATTCCCTTCCACAAAAGTGATGTGAAATGCACCTCACTATTAGTGATGATCATTGATGGAAACCCATGGAGTGGCACAATATCCTATATGTAGAGGCGTCCTAGGCTCTTTATTGATCCCTTCTCTCTAATATGTAAAAAGTGTTCCGACAAGGTGAGTCAGTCAAAAACACACAGATGGAATAATGTCCCCTTGATGTACTCGGAATCCCTGTCAAAAATTCCATGGAGATCCCATCCAACATCCACTCTGGAACCTCTAGAGGTTGTGCAAAGCCTAATGGAACCATATGCTCGGCATTCACTTAATAACAAGTGAGGAATCATGGAATGAACTCTGCTACAACGATCATCATCCTTGGACACCAGTGCTCATGCCGAATGTCCGCGTACATATTTTCCACACTTGGATGTACCTCCAGAGTGGATGTATGTAATTCTCTCAACACCTCCCCCCGTAGCACCACTAGTTCTATGGGACTCCCCCTGAAGAAGATGACCTGATCCCCACCTTCATAAAATCAATCAGGTGCTTGGGTCGAGGATATATGATGATGTTGAGCGTCAAAGTCAACGTCCCCAAGCTGCAACTACTAGACTCGCTGAAAAAGTGGTGGAGTGAATATGATACCACACTCCACAACCCAGGATTATAGAATATATCAATGTCATAGTTCAAGAGGAATGTTATCCATAGTCGTTGTCTTAGATTCATGACCTTCTGAGAGAATATGATCCTGAGAATATTGTGATCATAGAAGAACGTAAAATGTTCTCCCATCAGGTAATGTTGCCATATCATCTGGGAGAAGACCAAAAATGCAAACTCTAGTTCATGTGTAGCGTAGTTATAGTCATGTGGTCTCAGCTGTCGTGAGTCATAAGCGATCACTTCTTTCTCCGACATCAGGAAACTCTTATGTTAGGTCTCTGAAGTGACTTAGTGGATTACCTAACCCACACCCTCATTTGGTAGCCTCATGATGGGAGCACTCTTCAGTCTATGTCTAATCTATTGGAATCTCTGTTGGAATCTCTTTATCCATACGAAGGTCTTCCCCTTATTCGTAAAAATCTGACAAGGGTTCCACAAATAATGAAAAGGAAGGAGAAAATCTCCAGTTGTATCCGTCCCACCCAATGAAACATTTCACCTCAGTCACAGTCCTAGGTGGCTCCCAAACAAGGACAACCTATATCTTCATTGGATCCACCAAAAACTCACCCTCAGCAAAAAAGATTCCTATAAAGGGGACCTCTCATATCTAGAACTAGCACATCGAGAGTTTACCATAATATAGTTTCTCTTAAGGTGTATCCAGAACAATCTGCAAAGTATATGCATTCTCATCCTCTATCACTGAGTATATCAGGATGTAGTTGATGATGACTAATTCAAACCGATCTACATATGGCTAAAAGATCCTATTAATGAGTCCCATGAACACTGCAGGGGAATTGGTCACGCCGAATGACATAACGAAGAAATAATAGTGGCCATACAGTCATCAAATGGTCGTTTTCTGCACATCCTCATCTCGTAACATGAGCTTATGATAGCATGATCTGAGACCTATTTTTGAAAACCAAATAGATCCCTTCATCTAATCAAAAATATCATCAATTATCAGAAGTGGATACTTTTTCTTCATGGTCACCTAGTTCAGGCACCGATAGTCCACACAGAGTCTCAAACATCCATCTCACTTCATGGAAATCAAAATTGGGGTTTCAAAATGAAGAAACACTGTGTCTTATGAACCCGTTACCTCGTAGTTCCTCCAACTGTACTAGTAACTCACAAAGCACCATGGGAGAAATATGATATGCTAGTGTAGATATAGGTTCCTTCCCGTGTTATAGGTCAATTCAAAAGTCTAACTCTCTCCATGGAGTTAGTCTACGAAAATCATTCGGGATGACATCGCCATATTGGTCCACCACTACAGGATAGTTCGGACTCTCAAAATAAACATCCTTGAGGGTAAGGCTATCCAATTGATGAGTGATTGGCTACACACTCCTCTTGGTAAGTTGTCTAATGCTGCAATGGATCCATTCTTATTGGTGAAGGAAAACCTGGTCACATCCATGAAGACGCACCACACATTGCGCATAATACAATTGATCTGAAAATGGACTATGGATTACCAGTCCATACCCAAGATGACGTCTTAATGTATCTAGGCCATATCTAGGCGATCCCAACCGTAGTTCTCGCCTCCATGAGTAAGCTCACAATTTTGGCACCGTGTGTAATCATAGAATCATCTCCCGTAAGAGTATCTAGCTATAAAGATTGAGCCAAAGAATCTGAAATAAACATCAAGCTCTAAACGAGGGACGAGCCAATAAAATAGTGATTGTAAGCCGTATCTTTAAGAACTACATTTAGGGAGGAGTAGAAACACAAATAATTCTTCTAATAATCTTTACAGTGTCATGGTCATTGGCCTTAGCTACCTGGAGTTTATCTCGCCCCCGTCCACCTACTCCATGTCATTGGTGATGACCTACTGGTGGTGGTGGCGGTAGCACCACGAATCACCGCACATCACCTACTGTATGAACAGATCCACTGACATGTCCTCCACCCTATATACCACCTCACATGAACCTCTTCCTCTTCCATGGTGGTCCCTCGACTGTCTTCTGGTCGTTCATAAAGCAGGTCAGGATTTCACGAGCCATGTGGACCTATACACAACATGTAAATCACTAGCTATCTCCCAACTGACTCCCTCTAGACTGGGAGCCTTGTATGGTCGACGTAGAGTCTAAGGGTCACCCTTTGAATGACCTGGCCTGCTTGGGCTCACACGACTGATGCATGGTGCATGCTGAGGACTCTACTTCCTTGGTCTGCTGGTGGCCCCAGAAGATGGTACTTGCTCCATTAGGAAGCTCTCCGCAAGAAGGGCATGCTCCATCAGTCAAGCCTAGGTGGGGATGATGAGGGTCACCACAGAAGACTTGATCACCCTTTTGAGCCCATTCGTGATTTCCTGAGCATGGATGAAACATTCTCAAACCATATCCGTATAGTAGCAAGACAGCTCTATAAGCCTTATTGAGTACTCGTCCACAATCATGTTGCCCTACTGAAGGTGAAGTAGCTCATGAATGCGAAAAATAACAACATAACGGGTAACACAATCCCCTCAAAAAAGACTATAGATGTCAACCCAAGTGAGGGTAACCTCATCATGAATCTAGTTGGTCAAGCTCCACCATCTCTCAGCTGATCCTCGCATAAGGCTCTCTACCAAGATCACATTCTGGTCTGGTGGTGTCCCCACTAATTGAAAGAATCACGTCACATCCTCTATCCAGTACTCAGTGACTCGGGGGGGGGGGGGGCGGGGGTCTAACTCCCACCTAAACCCGAGAGGTCTCTACCTATGATTTGCATGTAGGGTGCTGAGCCTAAAAACATATTCTACTGGATCTACCAGTAGCATGGGCTAACAATCGGGTGGTGGTAGCACTAGGTTCCCCCCAGTGGGGCCTTCTCAAAACCTAGTCCATGGAACGATGCCTCATCACTGAGAGGGATGTCCTCATGCATCGGGATCCTGGCATATCATCGTAATGGATTCATTCTAATATAAATAAATATGTGCTGCAATTAAAACATTATACCTGGTGAGATGAATTTTATTGGAAATAAAAAATGGAAACGCAACCAACATTTTCATGCATTGACCCAAAAAAGGACATAAGGTTCCATTGTATGGATACGTCGGCCACCGCACCATCCCGAGACTCCCCAAACTTTAAGATAGGACTCACTTCAATCATCACCATTTATTTAAAACAAAAACATAGTCTTATAATCTCTGAGGTAGAACCGACCAACTCTGATACCACATTGTCATGACCCATCACCTGGTGACTGTGCTATGACTACACTATGCTCACCTTCCAAAGGCCAAGGGCTGGCTGCTAGCACTTGAATGATATATCTCTAAAATTGGAAGGCTTCCCATTTAAACCTATACAATCTCATAGAGCAGAATGCAAGGAGAGAAAGACACACATACTAGAATGAAAAAAAAGCAATTGTGAAGTAAATTGTTATAGTAAAGAGTGATGAATGTAAAGGGGGTGTGTATAATGCCAAACATGAAAAAGTTATAGCACAAATAAAAAAGTAAAAAAACCTTAAATGTGAAAGGCATCTCCTAGATGGTCCACCACGGATCCTACCTAAAGGGTAGGTACAACTCACAATCTGTAGTCCATGCGTCCTGTCATAGAAAAAGGTCCAGATCCAACCACATCCATGTCCTAGCTCCCAATGCCTCAATAAATGTAGTATGTTTTTACACACAACACAACAAGGAGTGGGAGAAACCCATATAAGTGTGTGTGAAAAGACACTGTGTAGGGACCCCAACACTCTTATAGGTCTCCTAGAGTTCCACAGATGAAAAAACACAATCCATGATTACGAAGTAAACAACACAAGTAACCACACACCAGGTTTCACATTAGGTCAATAATGGAAGGGTTATCACATCATAGAACTCCTATGATTCTGGAGAATGCCTCCTCTATCGAGTACAGTGGGCTTGCCGGGTCACACAGAGTCGCTTCCCACAATCCATGAACTGATACGGTACCCATCACTGATGGGTACCCTATGCATGCCAGGTCACGTAGAGATTATTCCCAGATTGGCCAAACTGAGGTGCTCCTCTTTTGAGTACCATGGGTCTACTGAGTCACACAGATCCACTCCCCACCATGGCCATACTGGGTCACAAAGAGTTGTTTCCCACTAGGTCAGTTGTCAAGCAGACTTCTTTCCTTAGCCAACCGTAGGGTTCTATACATAGTCTTCTTGGAAAAAATGCTCCTCAAACCACTATCAACATCTTGATAACCCTGGAATTCAACTCAATTTTTTCCAAAACTGTAGAGCTGTGTCTAAAAAAAGACTGCATTTTCCTAAGGATCCTGATTATGTAGATGGTTCGTCAAATGGACTTCTGATTTAGATGTTAGGGCCCGTTTTGTGAAGTGATAAGGTACTAGCTCTGGGTCTGGTCAGCCTCGATCGGACCTGCCCGAACCTGTTCGGCATTGGAAGACCTGGATCGACTTGGGTTCTCCCGACAAGACACAGGTCTGACCCGAACCGTATGGGCCGTGGGTCAGGCTGCTGGGCCACGGGTTGGCCCGTAGGACCGTGGGTTTCCCCACTAGGCAGAGGGTCGGTCCGCTGGGCCGACCCATCGGTGCCACCCAACTAGTGGCATGGGCTACTAGAGACACCTAGACGTAGTACGTCAGGGTAGGTATGACGTGGCATAGAGCCACATCAATGGGTAATCCCACGGGGGTTGACCCAATGAGCCGCCACTGGGCGCTACCATTCTACCATGCCACGACCCTAACGCTGAGCACCATTGGTTCACGTCTCGCCCTCTAGTCACCTGATGAACCAGTGGACTATGCTCTAACCATGACTGGTGTATACCACGCCCCTGATACTACATGGGTGCGCAGCAAGGGGTGAGGTCCTCATCTGCTGTGTCAGACACGGGGTTGGCACCATTGCGTGCCGTTGTGCGCTGCCGCCGGCATTTCTGTCGTTGGTATCGTTTTCATCAGGCTTCCGGTCGCGCAAGGGGGCATGTCTCCTATGCCTTATGCCCCTACTAGATCCTTTGTTTTAATATATTATTATTGTTGTCCTTTATTATACTTTCCACCGCCTTCAATATTGGGGGATAACAATCCATGCACAAATAGAGGGTGCCATGCCATGTTCGTGTCAACCTGCACCCTTCGCATTAGAGATAATTCCTGGGGAGTTTTAGGGGAATGTTCAATTGGATTCCATTCATTGATCCCAAACCTGAACCCAATAAAAGAAACACACCCTCTCGCACATAGATATCTATTAACATATCTACTCATTCATCACTTGACATATTATTATCATTTTGGAAAGAATTGTGGAGAAAACCAAAATCTATCAACACAAGCCCCTACCTCAAAACATTAAATAGCACTCACGATTGACAGAGTCTTGTTGTTCCCCATCTCCACAACATGATACCCCCACTACTGCTCGATTTTCAAACACCGGTTCAGGGTATCGGTGTCGCACGTCACCTCCCACTAGGATTTTCTCACTCCTCTAAGGGCTTGGTGTTACGGCACTCCTAATGTAGTTTGTTTCTTGGAAAATCTTGTGGGATACGTCTCCCCAAGCTCTATATTTTTATGGGAGGGGGATTGTATGTAATGAAGTGTGGAATTAATGGGGTCTCATAAATTAGAAACCTTCCTAATTCACCAATGGCATCGTTACATATGATTTGGAATGTCAAGCCATTCATTGGCCTAAATCACCACTGGTCCCACACTCCGCATTTCATTAATGGAAAATAATGAAAATAAAATAATAAATTGTTTCATTTCTTTTAATTTAAATGTCTCAAAAAATAAAATGTTCTCTGGACATACTATATTAAAAGTAAAGTCTCCCTTAAGAAAATCTCGGAGCTGTAGATTCAATGGTTCCCTCAGGTTTTTAATCCAATAACCTGTTAAAATGTTTGAAAAATCTGGTTACGCATTTACCGAGTGTACTTTAAATAAGTTTGGAAATTAATTATCGGAACCCTAGACCTCATATTCACATGTAGTAAATTTTTTCATACTTGTAAAATTCCATTAATTAAAAGAATTTCATTGAAAAATCTAGGTCTTTAACTTTTTTAAAGCCTTCCATGTATCTGTTTGTTCTATATGTTATCACATAGTCTTTTTTCCCTTGATGGATAATGAATAAAATTTACTTGGTTAATTATGCGAAAATATTGATCATTTATGTGTGAATACATAAATTGAGTCAATGTGGTGATGATCATATTTGGAGGCACGCATCAAATTAAAAATGATGTTATATTTATCACTCATCTAGAACAATTATATTTTAATATTTAAATTGATGATTGAGGGGAAACATATATGACTACATGTTATATTTTCACTAAATTCTAATTTTATCAACCCCTAAAATTTTGAGAGGTGTACATTGATGCATTAATGAAAGGATATTATCATAATATACCCTCCTATAAAAATTTTTCATGGTTATGTTTCATTGGATATTTTAATTTTTATCTATATATAATGGTCCTTATGATTCATGAATTTTATAAATTTCCATCATGACTAATGCCATGTAATTTATTTCATAAAAATGATGATATAGGACTTATAGAAGATTAACACATTGGGTTTTTCATGATTGATGAATTATTAATTAATAGGTTGTTGAGGGTTCTAAAGAAATGGTTTCATTTCAAAAGATGTATTTATGATAATAATAAATTTAACTTGATGAATATCTAAAATGGGTTATAGACATTTCTATGTGAATATCTGATGGATTTTTTTCAGTCATAACATTTATGTATTTTAAAATTATTGAATGATGAATCGAATACGAAAAAGAAATTAAATTTTTTCACCCACAAGATGCATCTACTCTATCTAAAACCTTAATAAAACCACTCAGCGCCAGAAAATATCATCCACTATTTAATAGATGCTCTAATCCCAAGGCCTTCCTACTGAAAACTCCTCAAATAGAACCAATAGGATTATAATATTGTATCTTGTCCAATATTGGATTAATAATACATATATGAGTACTTATTTCATATCATGCATCACTCCCAACACTTTTCTTGATTAATAAAAAAAATTCTTTCACATATCTCATAATTTTATTCAACATCATAAGAAACCACATAACCTCTTACCAACTAAATATTAGTGTTCATTTTAAAATCATAGAAACACTTTTCAATATGAATTTTGGTTTTTTATTGGGATATGAAATTTTTTCATTTTAAGGATGGGACCTTCGTGAGGGTTTCCAGTTATGGTATTAATGAAAACACTAAAATATGTAATTTATGAAACTATATCGACTGTATGTATAACTAAAAATGCATCACATATTTAACTAATTTGTTATAATATATAAAAATATATATAATTTTAGGATATACATATATCATTCCTTAATTATATTGATTATCATTTAGAATAATTTTTTTGAAAATTAAAATATATTATATTATATACAAATTACATTTGTTGAAATCTGTAAAAAAAAATTAATTATAATGATTATATTTAATTGATAACACATTTTATGTTATTATTTAATGCATTTAAAATTATTATTTACATAATAAAATATAAATTTCAATTTTAATAATGAAAATAATACATTATATAATTATATTTTTCATAAATGTTATAGTGAATTTAATAATTATAATTGATGTAAAATAATTTATCATTGCTTTATAAAAAAATGTAATCACTCATTTATGAAACATAAGTGATATATAATTTATTATGTTTATATTTAAATAAACGAAATTCAAATAGTAAGATTTAACTAATTTGTAATCTATTATATTTATAATGAAAAATATAGAAGTCAAGGGATGTTTTTTCACACAACATATTGAAATGATTTTCTTGTGGTTTTTTTATTGTTACATGTGAAAAAATAGTCTAATATAAAATGTAATTAAAAAAATCCATTTTCATAATGACATCAGAACACATTGAAACATAAAATGAAATAAGAAATTACGGAAAATAGTAAGGATGAGAAAGAATAGTAAAACTAGTAACATTATTTAAATTAATCGTATGTGGACTCATTAGGTTTATATATACCCAAAACCTAGATAAAGATTACAATCTTTCATCTTTATATGAGACTTTATGGCTACGTAGAACCATAGTTTTAGTGGATGAGAAAAAGATTCATTTGAAATTTATGAAGAAGAAGTTAGTGTCCCTGAATGATTTTATATATGATGTTTTTGAACACCCCTTCTATGCTACAAAATGTTGTGTCACCATTCCATAGACGCAGGCCTAGATGCTGCATGTCACCCTCTTTCCACATGGGATTCCCAGTCTCTCTCAGACAACCAACCATGACTCCCCATAGATAATGCCTACCAAGAAAAATTGTGTGGGTGATGGATATGACTATCACTACCCTTTATAGAACAACCTGCCATGGATCCCATTCAACCACACTTGTGATGCCAATGAGTGGGAATATGAATATTATTATCACAGACAGTTCTAAAATGTCATACCCCGAAAGCCCATCGTCATTTCCTACTTCATCCATCACCCATTCTACCTGCCATAGTACCCCATAAAAATTTTCTTATTGGATAGTGACCACCATGAACTGTCACGGTGCCCCATCCACAATTCCTACTCGGATAGATAGTGGGAAAATGGATATTGAAGTCAATGGATATGGAATTCAATTTCCTTTTGAATTAAACATTCCATGATTCCCCATCGACAATACCAAACACTGTCTCCACCCCATCTTAGATGACCCTCAATGGAACCCCATTGAAAAAACCTACCACAGTAACCACCCTCCATCACTAGAAATTCTCAGACGATCTTCCACGACACCCTATCAACAACAACTACCACTATTAGTTCCCCTTATCATACAATAATCTCTAGTGTCCCATTGAGAATGTCTACAAATCCATATAATGGAATATGGATTTTATGGTCACTACACCCAATTGTGTAAATCCCCATACAAGAAGAAACCCATTGGGATGGAGGTGTATCTAAATGATTCTCTCAGCCCAAACCTGTCATTCACCACTACTGGGGATGAAGAAAACCAATGCTGGAAGTATAAATTGATGAGTCCTAATGGGAAATGACTTCTACTGTATCAAACAAAAGGGGGCACGAGGGAAAGTCTCCCCCTCTCCCAAAACGCAACACTGGACAGTCGATTTCAGAGGTTGATTTATCAAACCTAAAAATCTGACTGCTAAAATTACAATATTTTTTTCATGGATTATAAAAATAATGTATTGACATTTTTAATATTTAATTATCTAATTACAACTCATTAAATTATTAATTTAATACTAATTGATAATTCTCATTTAAATTTATCATTAAACTAAATTTAAAATTTCAACAATTTGAAATTCCTTAATTTATATATTCATGTTACACTATTTCATATCATTCAATATTCAATGAAGCTACTAAAAATCACTAATAAAATGGATCCATTTTTTAATGAATTTTTTTAACACTGCTAAAATTCTTACAATTATGAACTATTTTTTTTGGGTTTCTAAAGGACACATTTAATTATTTAAATATATATAAGCATTCATATATATTTTTAATGAATATTTATATATCAAAAATTATATATATGTAAATATAATAGATATAAATGGTTTATATAACATTTAATAAAAGATGAGTCTTGTTTTCTTAATTTTATGTATGTTAAACTTTTTATGTATGAGTCTGTATATCTGCATATGCGTGTTTGTAATTGGATGTCTATGTTATACATATGTGTACATGTTCATGTATGTTTACATATAAATTCATAAAAATATAAATATATTTAAATATCTATGTGATTGTGTATGTTTAAGTGTAGGTGTACGTATTTATATATTTAGAATGTATATATATGTATGAGAAGTTATGTATGTGTGTGTGTACGTTCATGTGTAGGTGTTTTTTAATTTTCATGTGATTGTGTTTATATGTGTATGTGTATATGTATGAGTATGTGTAAGTATATATATGTTTGTTTATGTTTGTGTGCATCTATCTCTTTGTGAATTTAAATCATTATGTATGTCTACATTTTTATGAGCATGCATATGTGTATATGTGAATATTAATGTTGTGTCTATGTAGTCATATGTATAGATGTGAATGTATGCACATTCACATGGATGTAATTGTATGGATGTGTATGTGTATGAAGATATATTTTTATTTGTATGTACATGTGTATGTGTATGATTATTAGTGTGTGTATATGTATTTTTTTATGTTGACTATGTAAGTATATATTAGTATGTATAAATATGAATGTATTTTCATGCATACATGTATTATTATATGTATGTGTTTTTTTATGCCTATGCCTGTGCGTTTGTCAATGTGTATGTGTTTTCGAAATGTGTTTTTGTATATTTTGTATGTATATGTGTATGTGTATTTTTTATTATTTATTTAGTATTATTTATTGGTTTTTAATAGTTCTCTATTTGTAGTATTTTAAGTAATTTAGTCATTTATA
Source organism: Viscum album (assembly GCA_963277665.1). NCBI lineage: Eukaryota > Viridiplantae > Streptophyta > Magnoliopsida > Santalales > Viscaceae > Viscum > Viscum album. The sequence continues at coordinate 697,976,155 of OY728152.1, forward strand.
TTATATATTTGTTTAATATTTTTGTAATGTATTCCTATTATGTTTTTTATTTAAATATGTTTAAATAAGTAAATATTTAATTAAATAAGTACATTTTAACGATTATTAAAAGATATAAATGTTAATATCCTACTCAATTTTCTATATACAATTAATATAGTGCATAATTAAATAATAAGAAATAAAATTATATTTATTTATTTATTTTTAATATATATTATATGTTTTCAATTCATGTAATTATTTTTATCAATTACCCTTTTTAGAAATTCTTGAAATATATTTCATTTAATTTATTCATTTTTAATATTATTTCGTAGATAATATTTTCCATTTTTTATATTTTTTAATTTTCAAATTTTTTTAATTTAATAAATATTTAAAATTTATATATATATATATATATTTAGATTCAATATTTTAAATATGATTATATTATATATTATTAGTATTTAATAATTTTTATTAGACCATCTCCAACTAAGACTATTTAAAAACTGAAATTGAACCCCAATGTACACCACCCCTAACACAATTTATTTGTATATGTAATCCATGGTATATTATGGGGATGTGCTTCCCAATGACAAGTCATGATATATGGGGTCGTTGAAGGTCATGATTTTCATTCATGGGAGTGAATTCCATTGAAATACTGCAAGAGTTGGATAGTGTCGTTGGCGGAGGGATCACTATGGGTCTTGAGTGGCATGTTTCCTGGGGGGAATCAATCACGTGGGATAGTAGAAATGTGGAATTATGTGGGGTGAAAACTGTTAATCATTGATGTTGTGGGAATAGTGTGATAGAGGACCCAAGACCGTTGGTGGTGGCGCTCTAACACGAGTGGGGGCTTCACATGACGACAATGTCTGTGTTGTTGGAGTCGAGCAATAGATTTCACGGAAAGGTAGATGTGTCTATAAAGCTCTGAGTTCTGATATTGTGGTAGAAATGTTTCACCGGTGATTGGGATCCGAAAACGCACAATTGGAGGTGAGTGTGGTGGTCTGACAGTCGTTTATGGGAATCAGCCGTGACGTTCGGTGAGATAAGAGAGATACAATGAATGGTCCGAGCATATCCCACATTGTTCAATAGGGTAGGACCAATCTATTGTGATAAATCCAAAAGTGATGCATGATAATGATGGGGCATAGGGGGCATCATTTCTTGGGAATATGATGTATGTGTCTTAAAACCAATATCTATAAAAATGAGGTCTATGGGGCTATTGAATTTGGGTGGGTTATCCCTTGGGGGGTCTTTGGCCAGACAATTGTCAAGTGGGTGAGGAGTCTATTTGTGTTATTGTGTATTTGTACCATATAGTACTTAATATATATATATATATACATATAATCCAATTTTTTATTTTTATTCATTTTTTTGTATAGTTTTTTTTCTTTTTTTATCAATGTAAAGTCCCCATTCTATATGTGTTGTGAAAAATCAATTACACATCTTGTAGTTCTGAAGCCAAGGGTCCCATGAATATGGCCTAAAGGATCAGTGCAACATCATACATGTATCATCCTATCTATGTCACCAGGCTTGAATCATGCATACATCACCACCTGTCTACATCTTGCCCATGCCACCACATGCTTGAGTCACTACATGCGACATAAACACCCCAATGGGTATGTCAGGATTCAAACCCCATTTTTTATGTGTGTGTAATTGATGTAATAAATCTTACAAAATAACTTTAAATATTTTTTAAAATTATTCAATCTGATTATTCATTTTTAATATGATTTTATTTAATATTAATCATTCCATTATAATATTTATTATTTTTAATATTTTTGATATTAATTCATTTTTAATCAATTATTTGTACATAAATATTTACTATGTTTAAAAAAATATTTTTATTTATATGATCGAAATTTATTGATTTCAATTATTATTGTCTAATTCTATTAAAATTATTGAATTTTATATAATTTATTAATTTAAACCCATTTTTTATGACTCTCAAAATTTTTTATGTGTATAAAATTACTTCAATTATTTATTCAAGTTGTAAATAAATATTTTCTTTTTTTAATATTATTACCTTATTTTTAAATTATATTAATTATTATCATTAAATTTTATTTATTTTGTTTTAATAGTCTTAAAATTATTTAAATATATATAAATAACTTATTTAAATGAATTTTATAATATTTTCATCAATTTTTTGTACGTGTTCGTTGTTCATGTAATTAATTAGAAAATTCAATTTTTTTAATTTCTTTCATATTTTCACTGTGTATTCATCATCATTTTAATTTATATTAAATTTAAATATACTATTAAATAATTTATAAAATTAAGAAAACATAACCAACTTTTTAATATTTTTTTGTGTAAAATCATTTTTAATTATTCAATTTCACTCTTTTTTGAAAATTATTCATTTAAGAATTTATATTTAATAATAACATTAATTATTTATATTTTTTTAATAATTAAATCATGTTTAAAATATATTATATTAATTATTTTTTATTTCATTTCAAATAGATTTCTTATCTTCTCTAAAATGAAAAATTCTCGTCAAACCAATATATTTAACTGCTATAATATTTATGGAAATTAATATAGGTTTTAACTGTTATAATTTTATTGCTGATAATGATAGGTTTTATCAAAGCAAACTTTAGAATTGGTAAAACCTCTCTTTTTTAGAAGATATTCATTTCACACTGATAATACTCATATTATTAGAACATTTTGGAATGTACTGATAAAACCTTCTTGGTCAAATAAATTCAACACTAAGGAAACTCATTTCATTTCCCCATTCATGATCTCTTGCATAAGTTGACCTCTTTTTCCACTCCCCCTTAAACTTTATCGACAAATCAAAACATTGAAAACCTTTGGAACATTAGTGAATCTCATGAAGCTACTTGTACATTTTTTATGATGCATCAGAAAAAAAATTGTTCATAGATAGAAGTTCAGTCTTATTAATTTCGTTACTCCAAGACCCATACAAGATTTATAATTTCAATATATTATGCAACCAATTTGTAAAATTATATACACTACCGTGAGTATTGTTGAATGTTCCCCTAAGTGAGTCTAGTTGAATCACATTTGTAGTTAAATAAGGACCAATCTATGAAAAACTATTATAAAAATTGTATCAATAATTCAAAATAAAATACATTCAACTACAATTAAGAATTTCTATTTCATTATAATTTGTAGATGTTGAAAATACCTAATTGTTAATGCATATATAATTATTTAAATCAACAGTGAATTATAATATTTTTCATTAAATGAATTAACTTCAAAAAATAGTATATAGTCTCCCTCAAGATAAATATAAAGGTTACTTTTCTAAATTTTCTGTCCCTACTAGTGTGTTGTGATATGGTGGGACACAATTTTCCCTTTTCTTTGTTTCTTGATGGATGGTTATTAAGTCTAATTAAATTTTTGAGTATGTTAAAGAAAACATCTATTTTAGGGGAATGTTTGTAGATGATTTCCACCAATTTCCCACATCTAATCTTCCAATGGTATATTTCCTTTTGTCATGGGTCACCCTATAGGAATGTATATCAATTTTCCAACTAATGCAAAAAATATGATAAATCATCCAGATAATCGATTAATTATTCCAAATCAGAAATATAAAATATCACATGTGATACTGATTTCAAAAAGAATGATCTTTTTCCAGCATCAGGTATTCAGGTGATTGATAAACATTATAAATATACTTGTATACTTATGATATTTTTTAGAACAAAAAGAGTGGTTATTTTGATAACCAGGGTCATGATGGAAAAACAATTAGGGATGTGATTTTAATAGGGATTCAATAGTAGGGAATTAATAACATATAATATATTTACCTCAATTAGTTACAATTAATAATATTTATTTATAAAATATACATTTCTTTGTGATTGACCAAATTCATTCTCAACTTTCCAGGTTTTAGTGGGGAATGAATAATTGAAAAATGAGTTCATTAATTGGCATGGGATAATCTACGAATCCATAATCCTTTGTGCTGGTATATGATATCAATACATGTGCATGATCATCATTTATCTTTTAGAAAATAAATTATGACACTTGATTCATTTCCAAGGATCCCAATCCACTCAAATAATTGAATCAAAATATCACCCCCTTATGGGATTTTTCAATAGAGTCATTATCCCCCGCACTGTATTTTTATAGAGATTCTATTATGGAATGGGTGTTTTTCTTCGAAAGGGACTCATTTTGAATATCATAGATGGAGCCTAAGTAAGGATATGGAGGGTCCCATGGATTGTTTATAAATGTGGGATGACTTACACATCCCTATCCATTTATGATTTGTAGGATGTCACTATTTTATACCATTTGAATGAGGCTAATAAGAAATTGTGTTCTGATGAACAAGATTTATGGTTCATGAAAAGGGAATTGAGAGTTATTGTGAGAATTCCTTGAACAAATGATAGGGAAAAGCACAAAAACTTTTGAATAAAGAATGTTTTTGCATGTGTGTGGTAAATAATGGGAATACGTTGGTCCACACAATATTGAAAATAGAAAAAACATTGTTCACTGGAATTGTGTGTGTCACTTAGAGGTCCCACCCTTTGTCAGAACATTATTATGTAATTATTTCATGGGAATAAACAATTAAAATTAGATCCTGATGGTACAACATATAATTGAGGATAATTTGATTCCCTTCCTGATTAGTGAAATGGAAAATCCTATAAATTCAATGTTCTACCATCAAGGTGTTATGAACATCTAAAATAATAGAACCAAAATATAGATAGTATTGTGGAGATGGGTAGTCGTTTTGTTTCTCAATTGTTGAACTGGATTACTTCCATCTCCAAAGATACAGTGCACTCCCTATGTACCATATCATGGTTTATATGGGAGTTATGATATGTCATAGTCTTTAACAAGATTTCAATGCCTGGATCCTACTAGATCATGTATACTATATCATGGAAAGGCATTTGGAAGTGTAATTATATTCAGTTTAATTACCACTTATTATCTTATCTATTATATAAGTGGATCCACCAACATCTAACGTTCAAAAAATTAATATGGATGAAAATATTTTATAAATAGGATCTATTTTATTAGGTCTTGGGGTATGTGAACATATGGGTGGAATTATCATAACATTGAATATTATTGTCCATTATTTTTTGGATTCACCAGTGGCTGAAGACCATGCATTATTATCTAAATTGAAGATCTACCTTCAGTGAGGATGGAAAAATGTCTTAATTTAATCATATTGTATTTTAATTATTAGGGTTATTAATGTATCATAGAGTGGTCTTTAATCCTTCAGATTACAATTTATAATAGTTCAATCCATTTTCATCTCTACTAGAACATTGACCAATACCAACAGACCTATACCAACTATTTTGGAGAATCTGTTGGTTAAGGTACCATAAAATGACCATATACTAATTATTTGTCCAATGTTTCATCATTTCTGCTTTTTGGGAAATATATTATTTCTAGTTCTATTATCCCATCTTATGGATCTATTTGGTTGGAATTTTTTTTCTGGTATGGGAAGCAACATTAGTTGCTGAATGATTATAAAATGAAGGTCTTTATGAGTTAATAGTTTTATACATATAACATGAAATATAATTTCATTAGAATGAAAGCCATCATATGGCCCTAAACCAATGGTTATGGTAAATTAATTGGTATCAGTCATTTATATACAAATGGAATTATAGAAACTATTGGGATATAATTATTAAAATGACACTATACTGCTAGGTTTTCCAAAAACATTGGAATATGGAATGTTTATGCATATTGTTTCGATAATAGAATAGTTATAACATACATTTAATGAACCATTACTAAAGTTATTTTCAAAACCATTAATAAATGTCCCATATTTTAAAATACATATTACAAAGATTTCTAAATCCTTTGGTATAGGCCTAGACCTATGGTTTTCTAAACATTTGTTATAAATTATGATATTTTTAATGATTTCTATTGTAAAATAACATTGAATACATAAAAAATACACATAAATAAAAATAAACATGTTTATAATAATATTCTTCCAAAAGCATTGTATCATAGTGATTAGGTGTTTGAAACATAAATCGGTGTTGCGGGGAGGAAAACTAACAAATTGTTTTTTGAATTACCTATAAGAATAGTTTTGAAATCAATTTGTATAGTTATATTATATTATATATACCAATTTTTTATTAACTATTTAATAGCCAATATATACTAAATATTTCAAAAAACAATTGGTATTGGAATATATTAATGATAGACAATCCAACGGTTCCCCAAACCATTGGTATAGATTATAACAATGTTTTTGCGTAATATACCAATGGTTCCAAACCATTATAATTGGATTTTCAATAAATAGCTTACCCTATTGTTAATATTTCAATGATATTTTTTTAAAATAGATGGTATTATGGTGGCTAATTTATTTCCTCTGATGGTCTATCTAGAGGGCCTATTGATTTGTTAGAGGACATCCCTCCTGGGTTGATATCACCTAAAATTTTGGTTTTATGTAACTTTTTTAAAATTATCATTCTTGGAAAAAAAATTCTCATAAAATTAGAAATGAAATTTGAACATATAAATTTAACATTATAAATAATGTTTTATCCCTCAAAAATTATTGTCTATAAACGTTGTGGAATTATTGTAAGAAATACAAATATGGGATTATCATCACCTAAATACCTTTACCTCATAAGATTTTGTTTGTAAATTATGACTCATAATAGTTTCTTCACCATTCATACCACATTGAGGATTCCTTCCAGTTTCACCCCATCATTTTGAATTTTTTAAGTAAACATTATTAGCTCATCCCATTGATATATACAGACAATTTGATTCTTTATACCCTATTGATTTCATGAGTCTCATTAAATTTAAGGATCTAACTGCTAGGTGGTTGGCCCTTATAATAAATTTAAAAATATGATAAAAGATCAAATTCATCTCTTAATTATGCTATAACTAAAACACTACCAAGCCTACCATATAAAAATGAAGAAATGTATGAACATCAACTCATCCCTATTAGATGATAATTTATTTATATTATTTATAATAATATATAAATCACAACTTCCCTTATATTTAAAAATTTATCAGACATCAAATAAATATCAATACCCATCATTTATGTCTTATTATCATTGAAAAATAGTTTAATGTAACACAAATAATTCCTTCAGAACACCCTTTTGGGGTAATAAGTTCAAACATTCTATGAATTTATTTATTTTATTGAATATTAATATTATTGAATCAAATACTATTGACATGAATCAATAAAGTATGGATTATAATAATATTAAAAAGGAGTGTTAGGATGGGGTAAATCAAATTTGAAAAATATCACGTATTCAACACTTATCAAATACTTTTTCTATGATTAAAAAATTTTGATTAAATACTAAATATTCTAGATTTTCTGGGAGAGCACTTGATCTATCATGCAAATGATCAATTTTATAAATGAGATATGAAATATAGGTAAAAATTGAATATATCTAGTTATATGGAGAATGTTTTTTATGGATTATCTGATATGATTAGATGTGTGAAAATTGAAAATGAACATATAGAATATATGATTATTGTCCTGATTCTGGTTGATGTGATTGTGAAAACATGTAATGCAATGGATAATTCACCACATCCACTTCCCATTCAAGCTATTGATGTGTAACCTTATATGGATGTTTCCATGATTAGTTTCCAAGAGTTCCTTCGACAAAATCCAGAATAGTTTTATATATAAAATGACCCCAATGAGGATGAGGATTGTTTGAGGGGAATAGATAATGTGTTTGGGTTTTTGAGACCCACGAAGAAATTAGTGTGAAGAGTGAAAAATTCATGCTTAAAGGGCCCAGAAGAAAATAGAGGTACATAATGGTCATGAAAAATAAGAAAGAGTTATTAGAGTGTAAATTCATCACGGAACATTTCACCAAACAATTCCATCTAGAGTCGATGTTGTTAGAAATGTCCACTAATTTCATCAAACAAGAGCTGGATGATAGGACCATGACTGATTATGAAATTTTTTTTTCTAAGAAAGTTTATTTCACATTTGAGATATTATTGATTGCGAAGATTAATGAAAAATGGTTTGAGTTAGGAGTTCATCTAGATATACACTCTAATTAATTCCTTCTAAAGCATCCTTCCTATGTTGATATTCTTGATAGAGCACTAATGGTCAAGATGGACCTGGATGGTAAGTCAGTATTTTCATGTTTTTCATTCACTCCTACTGGTAGTGTGCATAAATCTATGGGAATGCAGAAGCATGATGACTCTTATGGCGGTTCTCAAAGGATTGGTTTTTCAAAACCCATTAGTATATGGGAAACATCATTTAATATATTACCATTTTGGTAATCCATGACATTAAAAGTGGGTTTTCACAACAGCAACTGAGAATTGTGTCTCCTTTGGGTTCTCAAATAACATGTATAAGTTATTCCTTGTTTATTCCAATCATTATATTGGAACATGATATTATGAAACTTATAAAAGTATGGTGCAATATGATGCTTCACGTAAAAAAAGGGTTACATCCACATGAATACTAAATTATGATTCCTCACATACTAGAAGAGTCTCCCGTGGATGTTGATACCGATGCAACTACTTTGAGTGGTATCCTCACTATAGCTTCGTAATTAGTTACTAATCTGTTTGATATTAGTTCATAAAATTCATTTATTTAAAATTATATTGTTAACTGGATAAATCATCCTATGAATATTTTATCATGTGAAGTCAATTTTAATAAACCCGTTGGTACGAAGGGAGAGAAGGGTCTCCATTTCCCCACTAGTGTATTCTCTCAAAAAGATGTTGTGATTTTTTTGACATTTTTTATAATTAACAAGAAATATAATTTTGTAATTATATAGTTTGATTGGATCGTCAAAAATAAGTCCCCAATTTATTTTTAGGATGAAAATGTCACCTTAAATACACCTGTTGGTGTTCATCATGTATTCAAAGGAGAATGGTACCCAAGGTCGTATAGAATCATGCATTCTTATCTGGAGTAGTTGAAACTGATGTCAATGTTTTCTTTTATCATGGAGTGGGAATGTTTTAGTGGTGATCTCCCTCTAGTAGTAATTGAGAACATTGATTTTTTTCCTCTCATATGACCTGTTATTACATGGTAAGGGATTTATATTTTTCTATTGATTTACTGTGTAGTACTCAACCATTTTATAGTCACCCTTTCTAGATGGAACTGACTAAAATGAATGTGATGAAGTCCTAGTTGGATAAACATCTTGAGAAAGGCTTTAAATTCATAAGCATGGCTCCTTGTGCAACACATTTTATTTTTATTAAGAAAGATTATGGTTCACTTTTCCGATGGTTTCATTTTCGAAAACTCAATCGAGTGATGAAAAAGAACATATATTTTTTTCCACTGATTTATGATTTTTTTGATCATATCAAATAGGAAAAGTGGTTCTCGAAGGTCGACCATCAATAATGTTACCATGAGTATTGTATTAGGGATTCATACAATCAAAAACTGCCTTTGGAAACATGTATGATAATTATAAGTAAATTATATTTCCTACTACTAAAAAACATGAGATAAGAGCGTAGGTATTTACCAGCTCTACAATAAAGAACTGATAAATAGAATCATTATTAGTAGTGAAGAATGTTATGATAAATTTAATCCATATACGACATTTTTTAACACTGATAAAAGGTATTTTTTATTAGTGCTTAATTTTCAGCACAAAAAAAGTGTATCCTTTATTAGCACTTTATTTTTAGCATTAGTAAAGGGTACCTATTATCAGCTAAATATTTTTAGTGCTCGTAAAGGAGTCATTAATCATAACTTTTAATGATATGATTACTATCCAAATAAATAAATTGAATTTTATGTGAATCACCTTTGGACTACATATAAATGAATAACCAAATATTTATTCATCGTTATAAATAGTGGAGGTGTTGGATATAAAACCATTAAAAGAATAAAAATATTGATTTAGCAACACAATTATAAGTGCGATGAGGGTGTTATTTAGCAATAGAGTATTATTTTATGAGACTCATATAAGGGAATTTATTTATTTAAATTATATATTAAATGTATATATATATATATATTTAAATGTGTATGGGATAGACGTTTCAATGGTTGGGGTGTTTTTCTCATTTTTTTCTGGTATATCATATTGATTACTATTATTTTATTATGCCAACTTATTTATGGAACTCCCTAGAATCTCATGGATGGGTCAATGCTTATTAGATGGCCTCCCTAGTATCATTTTCTATTTACATCATTTCTTCTAGAAAATTGAATGGTTGTTATGAAATTCTATATTCAAGAAATTAATTTTAGGCATTCGTCATTTTAGGTTCATATATGAAATTTATCTATATATATACATTTAATAAAGAGTAATATAATTAAAATTAAAAATCAATAAAATTTAGTTAACAGAAGTTACATTCAAAATAATTAATGTAGGTAACTATATATACATTTTTTTGAAATAAAAAATCTTTTCAAAATTTTAAAAATTATATTTTATTCAAAATTAACCAGAATAATAATTTTCTTGTAAATAATATAATTTATAAATCATTGTTAATATTAATTATTAGTTTCCTTATAAAAAATAGCATTGTATATATATACAGACCTTAAAAAACATATTTTATATATAAATAAATATAAATATGATAAACAATATACACACATATATATACACATATATATAATATAAATTTATATAAAAAATACATATATACATATGACATTTATATATAATATTTAGGTAGAGTAAATTAATTTTACTATGTATTGAACAATGTTTTTAAAGGTGTGAGTTGAGCAAGGCACATTAATTTCACCTCCCATAGTTGAGGTGGTGCGACATTTTCAAGGCGTGCCAAAGGTGTGCTCCTCACATGATAACTCGAGTGGCACCGTAGTCCGAGGCGCGATAAAGGTGCATCGTGGCAATAGAAATCATGGGTATAGGAAATCCATGAAATCGTGGGTAGGGTATAAGCAATCCCAGTTGATAGAATGGATATATATATTGGGTATATGTGATCATGGAAATCATGGATATATGAAACCCTTTGCCACAACACCCCCACTGAAGAACACCTCTGCCACATTCATGTTTACTGCTTCCATCACGATCTCCCACATGAGAAGAACAATGCTTGACTTCCACTATGGAAATGGAAATCTGATGTCAAAACTGAAAAATAATGAACAAAAAAAAATAAAATCAAAACAAAATGTTATATACATAAAATAATTGTAATAATTATTATAAAAACATAAATATTATGTTAAAAGAAAATGAATATATGAATATATATATTTATATATAATAATATATATATATATATATATCTATATTTTTGTGCATGTGCCTTAGTTGGACCTCGCGCTGTGCCACCCGCCACATCCCCAAGCGGCCTTTATGCCATATTACACCTTGCCCCTTTGAAAAAACGGATATTAATTAGGAGTGACACACACTTTGTAGTTTTGTGATGATGGATGATGTGAACCTCATTCAGTATAATTAGCAATCATGGTATGTGCAAATGATGTCCACGCAACTATTGACCTCTTAATCCAATCATATTTTACAATGTAATTTTTAAATAAAATTAGGCCTATTAAAAACATATTATCTCAATGAAATTTATTAAAATAATACCCAACCAATTATTTTATTAAAATATCATTCGGATCGTAGAGGATAAATTCAAGGATAAATATGAAATAAATTCACCGTTAAATCTGGTGCCAAGAAAAATGAAAAAAAATAACTTTAGTAACATACACTCATTAGTTGAAATTTAATTTTAACAACCCAAGAACCCCAAGCTATACATAACTACATTTGTGTATTCTGATTCATTAATTTCCACCAACATTATTTCTTTCCCATTCTCCACTCTACCATTTCACTGAATATGTGAATCTTTTCTCAGGATGTTTTTGTTGTTAATGGGGGGTCGATTAAATTAATAGTTACAGAGGTGTATTTATCACAAATGAGAGGAATTTCTCCATTTTGATAACATAATGATGTTCAATTTTCACCCCAATAATCATAATATCCTGAAATGTTATTATTGCATTATGTTTCCTTGAGACTCATCCCCCATCTATTTTATGTTTCTTACAATTATACGAGAATTTGTCACAACCCGGGTGACTAATTCATAGTGTATTTCATGAAATGTGGGTTATTTTTGAGAAACTAAAGTGTATTTGTGTCAAACAACTAATTGAAATGATAAATGTTCAAGAGATGAGCTGATGAGGATGACAATTGCACTTCATTGTGTTCTCAAAAAGAGGCAATGCCTCCCATTTGTGATAATTACACCATTCTAAATATTTATTAACATTATGCCTCCATAGCCATGAAATAATTATATATTAAAGCTCCCCACAACACTAAAAGTGATTGTTTGAAGGGAAAGAACGAAATGTATTGTCTAGAGAACAATGAATCAGAATACACAACTATTGTGTTGCACAACCCAAAGGAATTAGGTTTCTATTTTGTAATTTCATCTGTTGAGTATATGTTACATTTTATTTTATTTTATGGGGAGGATGATTTAATGATTATCTACTTTCGTTATTATCCTTTAATTTATGAAAAAGTATCAGAATAAATCATTTTACAATAACAAGTTTAGGAATTTTAATATAAAATTCAATTAAAAAATTTATATAGGTTTTATTTTATTTAAAAAATAGTGGGTTTTACAGGATTTAAAAAAGAGGTTGTTGGAGGCATGTTATTTTTCACACCATGTGAAGCAATCCAGTTGTCATTTGAGACATGTAGGAATCATCCACGCTTCAATTCGATGCATGATTTTTCCACTATGACTCATTGTGCTCATAATCAGTTTAAAATTGATAGTTAAGTTAAAAAAATTCACACATTTAAAACACTGAATATTCCTTCTTATTTTCTTTATAATTTAGGAAAATGATTCATATCTACTGTGTTATGTGTATGAATCAGTCTCCTATCAATCTGAAACATGATGTGGTCAGTATAAGTTAATGTGTACCTTTCTAGATTAAAATTAAATTTTACTAAAAAAACAAGTGACATATTAAAAATTGAATTATTACCTTTTCATTAAAAGTGTAGAAGTACCACAATTGTATTCATAAAATAACAAAAATATTATACTAATGAATAATTTGATATTAAAATAACTAAAATCATATGAGTGATAGGTTTTGATGTAATATTTAATGTTTGTTGTTGAATTCTGCCTCAAAATGTTCGACATTCAATAAACATACAATTCTTATTTTTAAATCCATATGAATATGTTTTTTTTTTCAGGTCACATTTCCCATTACGAATAATGGAGATTTTAGTCATATTATGTGAATTAGTTATGTTCTTCCCACCATGTGTCATGTCTTTGTAAGAAGAGAAATTACGCTACATCTGCTCAACCATAGAGGTAATATCAATGATTGTCCTATAAAATCATTGTCTATGTAATTAATGAATTTTGTCACATTTATGTATAAATTATTTCTTTTTAGTATTACTTTATTATGAATTTTCATTTTATATAGGTTGACTATATTGTTTTTTTGGGATATCATTCTATATTTTCTGATTTTCACCAATAAACTTATAGAAATATCTTCTCCCTAAAAAATTTTTCACCACTACAATATTTCATTTATCAATTTCATTCATGTTCTCTTGAATAACATTGTAGTAATATAAATAATGTAGCCTATACTCAATTATAGAGGATATATTGGTGTTTTAACCATAAAATAATTGTCCATGGAATTATTATGTTGTTTCATATTTATGATTAATTTATTAATTTTTATTATTACTCACATAATAAGTGTTTTCAAATATAGGTGGATACTTTTGTAGAGTTGGGGTGCTCTATCCATCTTTCGGTCCATTATGAACCAAAACATCCCCAAACTTCTTCTCCCACAAATCCTTTTCACCCATGTACTATTTCATCAATCACTTTCATTCATGTTCCCTCCACTACATTTATTGGAATATCCACTCCACCTACTCTTCCTAATTACTTATGTTTTCTAGATTATTAAATAGTAAAATAATATCAATAAAATTAATTTATTGTTTTATATTTATTATTAATTAATTTTTTTAGTATTATTAACATAATAATGATTTTTTTCTGCATGTTGATTTTTATGGTTGAGTTGGGGTTCTCTGTCCAACTATTATGCCCTTCTACACGAAAATATCCACATACATATTCTCCCTCAAAAACATTCAAACCTCTTATGTTAAAATTTATATATATCCTTCAATATCAATCCAATTTTTTTAGGAAGTGAAACCCAACTTCCTCTGCTCAATTACATTGGTAATATTGATATTTTCACTGAAAAATCATTTTCTATAAAATTAATTTATCATTACATATTTATGTTTAATTTATTTTTTAGTGTTATTAACATAATAATTGTATTATTATACATGTGGATTGTTTTATTTTTGAGTTGATGTAGTTTGTTAGAATCTACACATGTAGTGTTGGTAGCTCAACAAACAATTTTAATGGAAATCATGGTGACATTGAATATTAAGATTTGTTGAGACATGAGGACATGTAGGGATTAGTTTCACCAAAATATAACACATGAAATTAACATTGTGGCTCAATGTACTTATTTATATTGTAAATTTTCATTAATTTTAGTAAAACATACATGTGATTCAATGTGTTCGTTATCAGTTTAAAACCAACTTTTGACATTGAAATGTGTTTTTCACTAAAATTTGAGAAAATGTTCTCAAGTTTCATGATATTTTATAGAATTGATACATAAAACATTTGTGACGTGTAGGAATCAGTTTCAAATCAAACCAATATATGATGTTATCCGTATGATTCAATGTCTGTGTTTGAGGATTAAAATGATTTTTTTGGAAAAATGAAGAGTGAAATATTTCAAACTGATAAAGGAAATTTAAAATGTATTGAAAAATTAGGAAAAAAATCCATAACTGATTTTGAATGTGTAGAAACCATCCACACCCCAATCTGATTCATGGTTTAACATGTATTATTTTATGTGAGTCATTATTTAAAATTGATACCAATTTATTAAAAAAACCTCACATTCTCAAAACTGAACAAAAACATTCTCACTGCTTTGATACATTAGGAAAATGATTCATATGTTATTTGAGATGTGAATGAATCAGACAAACCTCCATATAATTCATGGTGGGTCCGATATGACTCCAAATGAGTGTTTTTATTCAAAACTGACATCAATTTTAGTATAATGGCAAACTGACAAACTCAAATCTGAGAAAACATATTCAATTTGATAAAATACATTTGGATAATCATCTATATTTGATTTTTTATGTGTATGAATCATCTACACCTCAATATAATACACAATGTGATTGGTATGAGTCAATTTTCATATTTCAATATTTTAATGACAATTTAGCACAAAATAAAATATAAATACAATAAAACAATAAAAAACATTCATATTGTTTTGATATTTTAAGACAATGAAACAAAAGTCATTTGAGATGTTTTGGAATTATCGACAGCTCAATTCAATGCATGGTGTGACTAGTATGACTCAGTGGGAATATATTTATTTAAATCAACACCAATGTGATTTGAGACATTCATTAATCTGCCACACCTTAATCTGAAGAACAGTTTGACCGAGATGACTCCATGGGCATGTTTATACTTAAAATTGACTACTATCTTAGTAAAAAGTCTATCTTACCTACACAAAAAATGTAAAATGCCTTTGAATTGTTTAATTACATTAGGAAAACAATTCATATGTCAATTTGGATGTGTAAAAATCAGATACACCTCAATATGATATACAATGTGATTGGTATGATCCAAATTTCATGTTTCTATTTAAAAATAACATTTTAGTAAAAAAATACATACGACATACTATATACCAAGGAAACCCCTTCATATTGTTTGGATAAGCTGTATAAATAATCAATATGTAATTTGGGATATGTAGAAAGTATATTCATCTCAAACCGTCATACAGTGTGCCTAGTATGACTCAAAGTGAAAATTTTTATATAAAATTATCATCAATTTTTGTAAAATTGACCATTGTCCTTCTCAAAACTGAGAAAATACATTCATATTGTTTTGATACATTATCAAATGATATATAGGTAATTTTTTTACTTTTAATAATAATCTGAACCTCATTATGATACATTATGTGACCTGTATGACGCTAATTTTCCGTTATCGGTTTAAAATCGACATTCCATTTCAAAAAACAGTCACTCACTAATAATAGATAAAACATGCACATATTTTCATTATGTTTAGAGAAAATGATTCATATGTAATTTTAGATGTGTAGGAATCTATTTCAAATCCAACTAATACACAATGTGATCATAATGAGTCCATAGTGTCTGTTAACATTATAAAATAGCATTTTAATAAAACAGTAAACTAACATACTCAAAAATGAGAAAACACATTTAGGTTGTTTTGATACATTATTAAAGGGATCCAAATGTCATTTGAGACATCTTTGAATACGATTCACCTGAATCATATTCATAATGTGACATATATGACTCTGTACATGTCTTTTTATTGAATAATTACATCTATGATACTAAAATTAACACTTTTTGTTAATTAATTTATTTATATTATTACAAACATAAGAATATTTTATGTGTGTACAGATGAAAAAATAAGTGTGATTTTCTCAGAAATAAAATGATTTAGGTGTTTATTTAATGATAAAGGAACATTGATGTTTTTGAAAGTTCATAATAATTTTTATTAACGAAATTGTATAAACAAAAGATAGAAATTTTTATAATTTTTTTTTGTAGTATTTGTATTAAAATCTTCATTTAATTTTATTCTTATATTGGGACATGTTTTTTTGATTTCCAGTTTTATTTTTCTATTGTGTTTTGCTATTACAGCACACTATATTGGTGTTGTTGTGTGATCATAATACACAATGTAGTATATACCTTTATTAGCACTTCTAAAATCACAGATAATGCCAACATTGATCATCTCTTTTAAAAATAATGATAAAGGGATATATTATCAACACATATAAATGAGTAGTTAAAATGTTCTTTATCATTGATTTTATAAATATAGATAATGGTAGACTTTATCAGTTCTTTTATTTGCACTGATAAAATACCCTTTGTCAATTATTTTATAAGAACATATAATTTTTTATTTTAGAATCGAAAAATTAATAATATGATAAATGATACCTTTTTCGGTGCATTATTAAGTGATGATAAAGGAAACCATTATCTGCGATTTTTTATCAATGATGAATGACCATGGATTTTAACACTAATAATGTATTTAACACATTTCTTGCACTGAAAAGGCCATTTTTTGTGCTCTTAATGGTTTATTTTGTAGTATTGGCCCACTGAACTAACAAATTATCCTATAGTTTTCATGGATTTGATGTAAATGGTTTTTACTGAGAACCTTATCACATTTTTTTGTTATCTTTGTTGATTAATTCCTTATATACAATATTTCATAGGAGGATCATGTGCATCCTATAAATATAGTTATGAGTTTATTGAGAAATCACTAAATTTATTCCATGATTTTGAAATCCAATTTCATGATCTGAGATGTTATTTTATTGGGACACATGGTATTACAACAAGGAATAATAGTTGACCCTGAGAAGTTGAATGATATTATTACTTGGGAGAAACCATAAATGGTCATATAGATTATGATCATCTTGGGCTTAGCTGGCTATTATCAATGGTACATGAAGGAATTCTCAATGTTGTATTCTCAAATGACCGTACTTAATCATAATGGAGTAATGTTTACATTAGATGATAAATTTCATTTTTATTTTATAGATCTGAACATTAATTTCACCACTTCACCAATGTTTACTCTTTCCCGAGGTTGTTCTTTTTCATGTGGTCATTTGTAATGCATCTAGTATAGGCTTGGGCTACGTTCTTATGTCGGGGATCATGACGTTTCTTATGGATCTCGATAGAATAGGACACATGAGATGAATTATATTTCCTAATACATTGAACATGAAGCTGTGATCAATGCACTTATGATTTAATTGAATTACCTTTATTGAAAAGGTTTATCATTTTTATATAAACAAGATCTTGAGTTATATAATCTCAAAAAAAAGGTTTGAATATTTTCTAAATGCATGTGGTTGATTACCTATAGTCATTCGATTTCGAAATAAAATATTTCATAGAGAATGGAAATTTCGTTGAAAATCATTTGTGTAAGAATCTTATGACCTATGCATTGAATGAATCATAATAAGAGAGAAATGAGATGGTTATCTTTTAAAATTTATATATTAGAGACTGAGAATCTGGGAATGTGGTTTCTTTCGGTAGGATTTAGTTGATATTTTATCTTCTCGTGTTTATTCTTCAAGAAAAACAACTTGTTGTTGTGTTCTGTTTCCACAGAGACTCTCTTTATTTTGGGGAGTTTGTTAAGGATTTAACATTATCCAAATAGAGAATAATATGATTTCAAACCCATTTGAATTACCGTATCTGGTATGCAAATCCCATACAGTTGATATCCATATTTCATATTGGGATGTGGACCTTGAAAACCCAAAGATGATCTACAAAATGGTGTGGTAGTTTTTAATCTAGGTTTGAGAGAGACTCTCCTGATTTTGTCTCTTGTTTTTATATGATCTAATATGTTAAGGTTGAGCAATAAAATCCTTCTTGTTTTATTCAGCCACATCTTATCCCTAATTGGATGTGGGATTAAATTGGTATCGATATTGTGGTTGGGATTCCACATTCCTAAATGAAGATTAATCCAATATTTTCTGTGATTTATAGTCTGATGAAATAAGATCACATAATACCCTTTAATGGTACAAAAAAATAGTGGAGTTTGAAAACATCCATATAGTAGAGATTTCTCATTTTCCTGGAGTTTTTTATATTATAGTCTCTAATTGGAATCTTCAGTTATCTTCCCTTTTTGGGGAGGCTTTCATGAGTCACTATGATGTCATGTACATTTGAGTATATAATATCACCCCTCATCAGATGGAAATATAGAAAGGGAAATACAAATTCTGGAGGATATGCTTCAGACATGTGTTTTCAATGTTAGTGGATCTTGGGATGATCATTTAGAACTGCTTGATTTTTTCTATAAAAAAGGTATGAGACCATGATCAAAATGGCTACACTAGAGTCCTTGTATGTCTATCTTAGTTTCTCTATCCATTTATGTCTATATTGTGTTGGTAAGAAATTTTTAAAAGTTCCTTGGATGGACTGAGATTGGTCAAAGAGATGAAAGAATAGATTTAATTGATTCATTACAGGATTATGATGGAAAACATCTAATATAAGTCATATGCTTATATTCAACATTGACCTTTGGAATTATCAGTTATTGACTAACTTTTATTGAAGGATTCACCACAATTGGTACATCTACAAATTGGGATTAAATGGAATCATTATCCTCATTTTTTTGGTACCATATGATGTTGTTGAGACGATGGAGAATGTTTCTTACAATTTATCACTACTACTGAAGTTGAAATATATGTGTAACATGTTTCATATATGAAAAATGAGAAAGTATCTATCTTATCTCTCTAATCTTCTGAGATAGAGTTATTATGATGTTGAACCAGATATATCATAGACTGAATAGCATGTTAGGACAGTTGATTCAAAAATCAACTTATGTTTTGGGAATATAATACATTTGGTTCAGGTGATATGGAAATATAGATTTGATATTATTGACACATGAGATAGGTACATATAGATGAGATAATATTTGCCTCATCATTTCTACATGGAAGCTATAACATAAAATTTGTATTTATAGAAGGTTTATATGGTGGGTAGGGCATAAAATCCTTTTACTATTTTCAATTATTTATAAACACATAATTTTAAAAATTATTTGGATGGGATTTTTTTGGGTTTTATTCGGGTAAAAATTTAAAAATTTTGGATTTTTCTGTGGAAATTTATGAATTTCGCACAGTTTTCCAAATAGTGTACCTTTCTAGAAGAATTTGGAAAAATTGGACTTTGGGCGTCCCGTGATTTGTGCATGACATACCAAACCATGCACCAAATCTAGAGAAACTAATCCACCTATTTATAATAGGATAATATCATCTGCATGATTTATGAGTTTCCCACCTCATTGGATCTCCCTAGAATTATTTTGGGTATCATGAATGCCTTTAGGATGCAGTTCAAAGCTTGAGGAACAACTTCAATCCTCAACTAGTATGTTTCATTTTTCCATTCCTGTTCTACAATGATATCTCTTATTCTTCCTTGGGTACAATGAATCTATGTGTTGATATGAGAAATCAATACCGAATATTTTGAATTTAAATATATTATTAATTCATATATCCTTGTATTATTTGTTCTATTTTTTGGATTCTATGTACTCCATTGTGATTTGAGATCTGATGATCTTTAAGTAGGTGATTCCATTATGATGCCCAATTTTAATTAACCGTGAATTTCGTTAATTAAATTTTAATTATATAATTAATGAAAATTTATTGGTTTTTATTAAATTGATTTTGATTAATCTGTCAGAAAAAATAGGTTCCTTTAAACTTCGGTTATATTGATAAATGGAGGTTTGGTATGAGTTTTGGAAAACTCCAAATTTCATTGAATTGAAATGTTATTATGGAACATTTAGATATTTAATTTGATGAAATTTAATTGTGTTTTTGATTGAAATTATTTCAATTTAATTGAGCGATTTTAATGCGGAAATGGTTTTCATGGAATTTTTTTTGAAAACCCTCGCATCCATTGAATTAGAGGATTGTTATGAAATAGATGAAATTTGATGAAAAAGTAATTGATGAGTTTAATAATGAAATTGTTTTATGAAATTTCAGAAGTGTTTTAAAATACGTATTTGTTGTAAATTTAATTTAAATGGTTTTTGATTGAAAACAGGTAGTTTAATCTACGTGATAATGCATTTTTTTTATTAAAATCCAGTTATGGGTTTAAAAAAGATAAATTAAATATAATAAATGGATATTGGGATTTAATAAAATTTATGTAGACTTAAAATAAACATTTCATCATTGTTCTGTACTAAAGTGAAATCACGAATTATATAGTTAGTGATTTATTTTTGATGGCACATTATAACGTACAACATTCTAAAAAATCATTTAATCACATCACATACATTAAGAAATTATGGTCAGTACTCTTTAGCCTCAATCCTAAATTGGAATATGTGCATATTTTTCATTTCATAGTGTTGGGTCCATATATCCTGGAACTATCATACCTAATTAGTATTATGACCATGTTTCCACTTTGTTTGTATTTATAATCAATATATTATGGTGTTCTAAAATATTTTACATTCATTGTGATTTATCTGAACATTTTTTTCTATAATTTTATTTGAAATTTAAAAAACCATCCATTCTTGTAAAGAACCATTTTTAGGTAATTCCATCATTTGAGAAGTATTTCGATAATTTGAATTGTGAAGTATTACTATCTAATATATATGTATATTGGAATTGTAAATCATGATTATGTTGAAAATTATTTTGAAATTACAATAGTGTTTAATTGAAATATTAAAGGACTTTCTTGGATAAATTTATATTTTTATATTGTTATGGAGTCATTGGGTGAAATACTAGTGGGAATTGGTTCACACCCTCATCGTTCCTTCCAGTTAATATAGATTATATATTTTTTAGAATGAGAAGGTGAAAATGAACAATTAGAGGTGGTTCTAACTATATATTTTTCGACTTGGTGAGTGGTGTCCATATGGACATGCTCAGTTTTATGTATTTTGGATCATTTTCTATAGTAAAATGGGATGTATTTCATATTTGACTTTTGGTACAATTCTCCTAGTGGAGTACCTATTAGATCAACAACTATTGTTGGACTGGGTACACAAAATTTTCCACATGTCATAGTTAACGAGGTATGCACATGTCCCATCACTCATTAACAACTAGGGTGAGCAGGACATCGACGATGGATATAGATTTTCCGAGCACTGAGTTGATATTAGGCAATGGAATTATATTATCCTTCATTGGTATTTTATTTCCCCCGTGCATATCCAATATCATCAAAGGAATCTTAATGGGACTACATGTGAGCTGGAGACCTGGATTTGAGCCGAGTACCCTGATTCTTTTGAGTAGGGTTTCTCTTTATTGGATGCAAACCCCTAAAGTTGTGAGAATGTAATGTTAATATTTCTTGTTCATTTTATTTGGATATAATATGGATTATTTTCTAGACTAGGAGTTGGGACAACATGTGATTTCGTGTCCTGAATAATTTTATGAAATATATTACAAATATTAAATTTCGAACGTATTAACTTTTCCAAAAATGTGGAAGGAATCGTGAATGGGTGACGCAATCAAAAATATTATTTCACAGTTGTGTTCAGAATTTAGGTTTTAACATAAGATTGACATAATCATTTTTTTCTTATGTCTTTTGTGAAAAATTCATGGTGGTCATAAATAAAAAACAAAATAATTAATTTATTTTTTATGTTTATATTGACGTAGAGACATATTTCTTCTCTACGTATTTGGGTATAATATTTCCTCAGTTATTAATTCTAAATATATAGAGATTTAGATGACCATTGGAGTTAATTAAAGGTGAACAGTGACAAATCTGGATCAGATCTTGGTTCATTACAACAATAGAGTGTGTTGATATCAACAACATTGTCGACCAAATAGATCTTAATGAATGTTAAATCTAATCACATTTAAGGATGTTTGATTTTTTAATTTTCTTCATTTTTCATTATATTTTACAAATATGGATCAATTCCGCAACTAGGGTTAATATTTACATCAACATTAGAATTAAATTGATTGAATTGTTTATTTTTTTATTTTTATTTATCCCACGTTTTAGGTATTCTTATATGAAAATTAATCCAACCCAAATGAAAAATGGTTCAGGTTCATTCATCAGGTTTTAGGTATTATGATTTTCACCCCTATTTATTTATTATACAATCATTTGTATTTATTTTCAAAAAGGTTTGACCAATAATTTTTCTCTGACTGTTGTGCTACAATACTTCAGTGTAAAGAATCGAAACCATAGGTACGACATGCTGTGGAGATAATCTTTCATTAATAAATTATTATGATGTATAGATCAATGGAAAATTAGACTGAAATTTTTTTCTTAATTTTTTACGAGAGGTGCATGAAATGACATTGGATGATGTGAATTGATGAATAGCAAGTTTATTTGATTCCCAGATCTATAATCACTAGCAACATGAGTCTTGGAAGTTCCATAATCTAGTGTTTCTGGTGTGGGTGGTTGCTGCAGTAATGTGGTTGATGATGAGGAAGATAACTAATATTTCTATAACATATATAGAAATATTGTGTTTATATATGTATTAAAATCCATGTGGGACCCTCTCAATTATTTCTAGGATTTACAGGTGAGGATAAGAATCACACGGGTGTGTGATCGTATCACATAACATGTACCCATCCATGAAGTCTCTGTATTTACATTGGAATGTACATGGACACTAGAAAATGTAAATGTAAATATGTTTATCATGTAATTAGACACAGAAAATTCTAGGTGAACTGGATCATGACCACCTATACACATGTTGATACAAGGGACAGAAAAAGTACACTGACTTACCCAACATCTCAAAGTCTGGTTCCAAGTGATCTCTACACACTATGTATCTTGACCTTTACATGTTGTGTGAGGCTATAACCCATTGGAGGACTTACAGATATATATACACCATGTGTACCCATAGTACATCCCATCAAAACCCCTATTCAATATTATTTTTATCTCTTCATTTTCATAGTTTGGAAAAATAATTGTTGAGTGTGTTCCCTTATTCCATTCTCTTGAGGATACAGTGAGACATTTCTTCCACATCAAATTAATATAATCCACTCTAAAGGTAGATTCTCAAATTGGGTGGTGGCTTTCCTCTATATTACTATAATAAGATCCCCAATTATATTTATTCCCTATGTGGGATTTTTGTAATCAGTTTGACCTCAATAGTTGGTTATGACCACCTAATTTCATCATGTATTTCCTCAGAATATTTGGGTGTTTATGTAAAATAATTTTAATATATTTTATTAATAATAACAAACATGGTTAATTATTTTTAGGGTTTTGGGTACCCTATAGGGAATTTTTATACTAACGGGTAAATGTGGTTTTTTCATACATGTCATGTCTTTTGCAGATGATGGACCATTTGGCCACGTCCTAGGAGGATAGGGAGTGAGTGAAACATTGTTTAACCATGGAATAATGAAGTGATTCTTGTGAGTCTTTATTTAACACTAGTCCTATCCCACATATTTGGTTTTACTCTTTCTATTATTTGTTTTTTCTTCAATTTTACCCCTTTTCAACTTTTAGTACATCACTATTTCTCTCTTTTGTGGGATTACTGATATATTCATTCATTGGTTTCAATTTTTTTACATTTCATCATTTCATGAGATTGGATATATATGAATGTGTGTGGGTACATTGGGCCAATACCACTTATTTATGGGATATGGTAACACAACGCTGGTCTTGAGTCGTTGTCCTATTGGAGGTGGGCTAGCGTTAGTCATGATTTTGAAATTATTGGGTTGGGTTGTGATAGTTAATCTATATAACCCTTCCCAAATATTGAGATACAAAAAATTTGAAATATAAACACTAAATTAAAAGAATTAACTTATCTTCTATCCATAAAACAACATGATGTATTGTTTAATCTTCTCATACTAAACATATGAATACATTTATCATGAAATCTCTTGAAAATTTGATAAAAACAAGAAATACAGAAGAATCATTATTTTAATAATTCATGTATCCATATTCCATAAAAAAAATAGATTATTGTATAGATTAAATAAATCCCAATAATGTTGTTTACTCCATTAATGATATCATGAACAACTTTTTCAAAAAAATTGTTCATTAATTCCAATGAATTCAATACCGTCCATTTTACTTTATCCATATCAATCATCTTTGTATCAAAACATCCTAATATCAACACCATGAATATATTAAGGCTAAATTTACCTCAAATATGAGTTTTAATTGAATATAATAATTATAATGAATCATTTTTCATTATCATTGGTACTTTTTAATATACAAATTGAAATCCTGGATAAAAATTTAATATAGAAAAATGATTTTATATTTCGTAATTATTATCACCTTCATTTCTCAGATAAAATACTAAAATAATATATTTATTATATAAAAACACTGGAAAATAAATAACTCTTCTACTTATAATGTATAATCCATGATTGGATATGATTCAATTGATTCTCTTGGGTTATATTCCATTAATATTTGAGGCATTCATTTGTGTAGTTCTCTTTATATATATATTTAAGGAATTATACATTTGAAAAAATTTTCTTACATAAGATATCACATGAATCATTTCCTTTCTCTCCACTATTTTATAAAATTCCCCTTCCTTTTAATAGTGTAAAAGGGTGATTATTTATTTAACTATCACATCTGGGAAAACCATTTTTTCAATTCTCTCATTTATCCACATTTTTTCCCACCATACACATATTCTATTTTTTCCATTGAATCCATAATTCATTGAAAACTATTTCTCATACATGTCAGAATGTTATAGTGTGTAATCATATAATGACACTATTTTGTGGAATAGTTCCCTTTGATATGATGGATTAATCCCATCAAAGAAACGATGATTTTTAATCTTTTGATAACGTGAATTAATGTGTTTCCCATTCCTTACACATGGAGGAATTTATAAAAAATGGAACACAATAAAATTTTATAGATACAATGTACAACCCTAAAATATGTGAATTGATTATTTCATAACATATATATGATAATGAAAATTTTTATTATCAAGAATACTTTTATGGGGAAAATTTTGAAACCAATTGTTTCACCACAGAAAAATAGTAAAATAAACCACGTAATTATTAAAAGATAAATTAATCCAATTGGAAACAACATGCCTATATAATTTCAATGGGTGACTTATTAACTATATATCTGGGTCATTATTAATAATTTCTTAAATGTTATAGGCCGCATTATCCCACATTTGAATGTACACCTCTTTGTTGATAATTTCATTATTGAATCCTCTTATTACTATAAGAACATTTTTTAGTCCATGCACACTTCTCATAATTAATGTCCATACATAATGATCATTTTAACATCTATTCATTTTTTATGGTGATTCATTAATATAGATAAACTCCTCCAATATTTATACCCATTAATGCAAGAGAAATTCCAGAGTTTTCCTATAAATTAAACCCACATACCATTGTTGTTGAATTATAACACCATCTGAGGGAGCTTACGAGTGATCAACAACCTCAGTATGACCAGAATTTTAAAAATCCTTGGGATCACTATCCATAAACTTTTTTATTATCCTTTGGGAGGGTTTTTCCCATTATTAGGGGAAAATAGACAATTTTTATTCAACCATTCGTATTTCTACTATGGCCTTCATCCTCATCAGGATGAGAATCCCTCTACCTTGAAGCACATCACCACTCATTATTGTAAACATACAAAAAGAATCCTTACTAGACTCACCACAGAGGCTTCCTATTTAGAAATGGAGTTCTCTTCCATAGTTTCATCATACTCATAGTTTGTCCCTTCACTCTCAAATCATTTGAATCTAGTTCCTAGTTAAATAATATTAAATTCCATTCTGGGGATTTTCCATGTCAATCATCCACCTAATATGGATGGATCTAAACCCTTTCCACCTAATGAAACACCCACCCTTATACATTGGTCACTTGTGCATAGAATATCATAGACTCGATCTCATTGGAACCCTTTCAACATGTGGTTTCGTACCCTAAGAAAACCATGTCTCCATATGATGCAGCCTTTGGATCCCTTGCACCTCCCTTAGCATCCATTTTCATTTTTACTTCATGGTTGATTGTACTTATAGATCTCACACCCCCTATGTTGGAAACCTATTTAAATTTAAAGATAAGTAATTCAAAACGTGAGAAGAATTTACCCGAGTAGAATGAATTAGTCTATTATTTATATCCTCAACTGCCTCATTTGCAAGCTTTGGGGTTAATTTAGATTGAAACTCTACATGTCATATTGTGAACATAAGGTAGCTGAATATTAATCTATTGATGTAGAAAACTATTGATTCAGTAGTTAATTTATGATTTTTATTCTAGTTATGTATCTCCAATGATGGCCCACAAAAAACTGAGTGTTCAGCAGGGTGTCCTGCAATCAAATTCTGGTCTAGCTCCCCACCCTCCAATGTTTCAGCAAGCACAACACTTAAATAGGTAAATAAATATACTGACAACCCAATTGGAATTTGTTCATTATAAATTTATTAATATCTATTAAAAACTATTTTTTCACCACTCACATGACCCTTTTCATTCGAGATTCCCTGTCTACACACTACTATTGAGTGCCCCAATTTCATTCATGGGGGATAAAAATCAAACCAAGACAGTATAGAACTAATAACATGTATAAAACTTCCTCTCAAACATCAATTCAATTGAATTCAACTAGATTTAAAAATAATTTTACATCAATGCATATTTCTAGAGAAATTGGATGTAAAATTGATGTAGTCTAGCTATCCGAGTGAAGAAAATGGCCTACAATGTTTTTGAACATTTGTAGAGTTGAATGGATTTTAAAAGGAAGATAGAGATCAAGAAATCTCAGACAGATTGATGTTATCAGTTAATAATTTTTCATTTGGATGTTGTAGGTTCCCTAGAAAAGGTAGAACTGAAATTTGTTAGAGATACCGGGAGAGATGGACCAGGACAGTACCAAAAAACTCATTGATATGAAGAATACATTGATATTTATATTGTCGAGGAGGCCAGTAATTTCTTGATATTGTAAATAAAAATATTCCAAAATAAATATACAAATGAATCCATTGATTTTATGTTGATACTTGAATAGTGTATCCAATATCAAATTCATACAAGTGGTGGAATATGTGAACTCCGAGTGTGAGATCAACATTTTCTGGTAACCTTTGAAAAATCTGGGACATTCGGGAAAAGAGGGGTCAAAGGGAAAAGTGGTAAGTATTCAGGGATAGAAAATTTGAGGCAGTAATGGGGTTAATAGTACTTTAGACATGATGAAGGGACCTCCTCCATTGAGAAGGAACAGATGACACAAGGTTCTTCAACATTAGGGCTTGGGGAGCATCCTATTCTATGAATCACCATAGATAATATCAAAATCATTATTAAAAATCTCTGGAGATATCACTATTTTAAATACATCATAATGGTTTATAAGGAAATTTTCAATTATCCTATGAATATCCCCTATTGGTGTCTAAATAGATTAAAACCAAAGCATTTTTTTGGAATTGTGACAATTAGGTGAAGCCCATTGCTCCATTATTATAGTTTTTCCCCAAGGAACAATTATACAAGAACAAATTCTACTTATAGTATTCATATAGGAATGTATTCAAAATAAAAACACATATTATCTACCTTACAAAAATAGAAGGATGATATTATATTCTTATCATCACAGTATATCATAGTGTTATGATCTTTAAATACATTTTACTAAATCTGGATCCCATGGGTTTTACTAAAGTTCCTTAGATAGAACCTATAATTTCCTTGATTCATGAAACATATATCTAGTGTCTACATTATTGCGTTTTAATATGATACAAGGAATGCCATCCCAAAGAACCAAAACATTCATTAGTCTTTGAAATATAGATGCATTTATTATTCCTATATTAAATTGGAATATAAAAATTGAAACATAATAATTTTTAAAGAATAACATTATTCCTTCTTACATATTGGTGCATATCAATAAAAAAATTCTCCCATGTATCCTAGGTAAAACAAAGGAAATATGTTACTTCAAATGACTTTAAGGGTATGTGTATAACAAAGAAAATGACTTAAATAGTAATAATCAATATGTAAATTCATATAACTGAATCAAATTCTACATAATCAATAACATGAGATTAATATGGAAAAAATAATGATGAATAAATAACTACAAATAAATAATCACATAATCATGTATTATCTATCAAATGGAATAATCCCATGAAATCTTTATGAAATAATTCATAATGAGGAAATATATAATGTCAAACATCTGTATCAAACAATCATGATTTTTTAACAGATATTTACTATTGATCCCTTTCAAAAAATAGTCTAAATTGTCTATTTTCAAACTCAATAGGTTTGGTGAAAACTTTTTTTAAGCCCATTCACAAGAGATATTCTATCAAGACCTTTAACTGTAAAATATAAAAAAGTGGGTAGTATCCCATAGAATTTCAACAACTGATTTTTTATCATGATATGCATTGATTCATTGATAGTCTATTTGTATTAGGTCTTATCTGACACATACTATATGTAATAAATTCATTATATGAAATGGGTGAGTCATTGTAAACATAAAAAATTAATATTAAAAAATAACTTAGGAAATGTTAATTCATACCACAATTAAATAATCAAAATCTTAATCCATCCAATGTAATATGGTGAATGTTATCAAAATAGCAGATCCGCAATAAAACTTATCATAATCCATTTGTAGAAAAATACGGATGATATCAATGCAACTTATCACAAATGAATAATAATTAAATTTAAGGGATGATGTCACTGATGAATATAAATACAATAGAAATATGATTACAACATTCTAGGGGAAAATAATAATAAATTTGAAATCATTATTAATTTTGAAAATCATTATCTTTGAAATTAAATTCTAAAAAACATACTGTTTTTTGAATACAAGGGAAAAGTATTCTTTAAAATGATCATTATAAAAATTCAAATTATTCTTAAATGAAATGGAAATCATTTTATTTTATAATTCCATAAATTTTATACATGTCAAAAATAACATTTCCTTTGTACTATAAAAATGTAATTAATGTTCCATGTTTGAAAAATAACCTGAATATTCCTTTCATATTTTTGATAAAATCCAAATGGTTATTTTTTTGAAATCAACGTAAAAACCCATTGAAAATAAATAAAAAGTAAAAATATGTTAATATACATTTAGTAAATATAACTTATAATTTTAATAAAATGTATGAAACAATTTTAGGATAACGTTGTTT
The DNA here is from genome assembly GCA_963277665.1 of Viscum album. Taxonomy (NCBI): domain Eukaryota; kingdom Viridiplantae; phylum Streptophyta; class Magnoliopsida; order Santalales; family Viscaceae; genus Viscum; species Viscum album. The sequence continues at coordinate 698,006,524 of OY728152.1, forward strand.
TGGATGAAAATTTATTTTCTTAAATTTTAATTTTTTGAATAAACATTCTCTATTAGAATGTGATTATGAAATAAGCATTTACAATTACCATAACATTGAACTGAGATTTAATAAATGAGTAAATTATATGTTTCATTTTCAAATAAACATAAAAAAATTATATGTAACATATTTTAATCAATTTTTTTATTCACTTAATCTTATAATGGAATAATCAATGAATTAGTATTTAAACACAATGAACAGATATTGAGTTATGAAATTCCTTCCCTCACACATTATTTTGATTGAACATTCATTAACCATATTTATATTGGTTTTAAACATGTAGTAATCTTAAATTATTAAGATATTAATTTTTATAATATAACATATAATCTGTTTATTACATCATATCATCCATTCATTTATAACCATTCAATAATTCCATTATTTTTTGCGTTAATTTCCTTTTATTCATATGCTTGTTTTTTCATTCACGATCTATTTTTTACAAGTATTTCATAGTTCAATTATATGAATAATATTAATAATGAAATAATGTTCATATTAAATATGAATTTATATATTGAAAATATTCATTAAAGATGGTTATAAATAATAATGTACATTATTATCATGGATAAAGTAGATCCTGCGTACACACGAGTTACATTTTCATATTTCAATGATCATCATGTAATTATGTTAATAAGTTAAAATATTTAATTAAGAATGATAATAAAATATATATAAAATTATATACTTATATACATCATCCATGTGTTTTGGTGATAAAAATAGTGTCACATTCCTTCGTTAAGGCGATAGTCCACACATACACAAACGATGTAATGATATTTAATTGAGTGAAAATAAATAAAAAAATTTGAAATATTATATTTCATAATGATAAAAATAAAAATAATATCACAATTAATTTATGTGTATATCATATAATAATTAAAATTATACTTATAACCATCCTTGTAAAGTGTTTTTAAAGAGGACTCATGTCACTTCACTAGGTGTTAGTCCATCATACAAATGAAAGATGTTAATGTATCTCTTACAAAATAAGAGTTTATGAGATATATATAATATAATGATTCCATAGGTATAAAAATGTTATAAATATCACATATATACTATATATATATAATCATAAAAAACCAATAGATGTGGTAATGGTAAAATGAATGACAACGCTTATGAGGCAGTAGTTCTCTGTACACACAAACAACGATTTCATAAACTATTTGATGGAATTAGAATATTTTTTTGATCTTTACCTTCTTGGGAAAAAATAACAGAATATTTGAGATAACATTGTAGTTATATCATCATATTCTAATATTAATTTATGCTTCTGTAGAATAAATAATATAAAATCATTGTTAAGGTACATTACCACATCTTTGGGTATAATCCTTATGATTTGGTTGTGTATTGTATGAAATTTTTCTATTTTGAGTTGTTAATAATAGAAGAGAGGTGGTGACCTTTTATAAATAAGGTGAGTTGAATAATGGTATATAGTTTTCTTAGTATTCGACAATACCCACGTTTTTATCATGAAAAAATGTTTTAAAAATGGTTCATCCTATAACCATGAAGAGATAAAGTAACACTATATTCCTATAATGGGTGTTTTAATTGGTTGGAGGTCATATTTGTCCCTTATTTTCTATGTTTAACCCCAGATAAATAAACTTTTAGCCTTACCACGATAATTATTTTTCACTGTATTATGTTTATAATTTGGTAAAAAAAATAAACTGACCAAATTTAAAATATAAATTATTCTAATTCCAAATATAGAAACCATTTTTAAAATTTTAATTAATATATTTTTATTATTTTAATAAATAATTAATCCCGTGGAAGTGATGTGAATAAAAGGTTTTAATTAAAAAATATTTAAAAGTATAAAAAGTTTTTATCAAAATTCAACATGAATATGATTAAAATTAAAAAAATTGGATTAAATGATATATTATTAACAATTTTAAATTTATTATAATGGTAAAATATAAATAATTATTATGAATAATTCCACAAAAAAGAATTTTTCAAATAAAATACAATATTTTCATTATTCATCAAAAAATGAAACTTCCCAAAAAATATAAAATAAAATAACCCTTACATAATATTTGTATTCCAATTTCATTTTTTTTATTTTATCAAATAAATTTACCAATATTGGTAATATTTAAATATAAATAATGTGTAAAAATCATGATTAAATCATATTTTAGGAAAAAATGTTTTTTAACCAATATTTCATTATCATTAAAATGATTATTATTTCATTCCAAATCTAATGATAAATAGAATTATAAAAATTTTGTCATTAAAACTATGAAATGAAATTTTAATAGAAAGGTTATAAATATTATATTGATTAATAATATATTAATAATTTTTTATTTTTCATTTTAACTCGATGTTTTAAGTAATAAAATCTAAAAAGGGCGTTGTATGTAACTCAAGATAAACTCCGAATTTCATGTATTGAATGTTAATGAATAGATTTAATATATTTGAAAATAAATATATCATAATATATCAATGTGTTATATTTTTTTTCTATAATTGATGTATTGTGTTGCATACAGTATTGAATACAATGCTCATATTACGGAATATAATGGTGTCACAGTTGCATCTGATCACCACCATTTCCAAAATAATATTTATCTATATTTTTAGAAAAATATAAAAAAATTAATAATAAACATCATTAAAAACTTATTTCACCTAATTTACAATTTCATTATTTTATAATGAGATTTTTTTCATCAAAAACAAAACCTTGTTAAAAAAGAAACCAACAAAGTATTTTCAAAATTGACCAGATGTGATGATGATTATGAATATTAAATACACTAAATGAAACATTTTATAAATAAAAATAATGTTATACGTTTCATATTATGGTTTAATTATTAATTATGATATGGTAGTTTTTAAATATCATCATCATTTTGGCACAAGGAAATTCCTTAAGCATAAGAGGCCTATCAAATTATTTAAATAGATAAGTATAAGGGTATATATAAAAATATTTCACTCTCAACATATATATCAAAATAAATTACGATTTTAAAATGTTTCCAAGGCTTTAAAAAAACTAATGGAAAGGATTTTGAGTATTATATTTGGAAATTTATGAAAAATATTGTATTCTTCCAGCAAAACAGAATCCCAAATGATTTATTTTCGATGATAATTACAATTTCATTTAAAAAAATATTAATGAATTTTTATTTATATTTATTTAGTAATACAAATACTATAAATATAACATTTATTTAATGGAGTAAATATATGTTTTTTTAAATGAATTTCCTGCCAGAATTGTGTCTAAATATATGTATACATCATGAAGAGGTGGCATTTTAAAACTACTTAAGTATATTTTCTCATCATTTTACGTTAATTATGTAGGTAACTTCCATATCATTTTTACATGATACATATATAGTTAATATTCATATTTAACATGAAGAGAATGATTTTTTGAATAATATATTTCTATTTGACCATTTGTTATATTTTAATGGAGAACAATGATCACAAAAAAATTGTCAACTATGTCTATTATAATAATGATTCACTGATGTACTATTAGTTTTCTTTGTATTGGGATATCTTCATTATTTGACCTGTTTATTTTCGGTTGTCTCTGTTATCAATTTATAAATTACAATATCGGAATTTTTCATTTTAAAATGATATTTTTTTTAAATAACATGCACGTGACATACACAATATTGAGAAAACACATTGAAATTGTTTCCTTACATTTGAAAAATGACCCATTTTTCATTTTTTACATGTAAGAACAAACCAGAACTTAATATGACACAAAGTGTAATCATTATGAAATAAATTGTGTGCTTTATGTTGACAATTGATATTTAAATAAATATTATGTGACAATAACTAGAAAACAAAAAAACATGGATATATTTTCTTGATGTTTTAATCATGTTATCTATTAGTCATTTTTTGATGTGTAGGAAAAGTTAGGACATAAATTGAATACATGATGAGATCAGTATGAGTTAATGTGTGTGATATTAGATTAGAAATGAAATTTTAGTTAAAAAATATTGTCAAATAATAAATTCATAAAAAAAACACCCATATTTTTGTGATTATTTAGAAAAATGATTCTAAATACATTCTTGAAGTTGTATGAATCAATTACATGTCAATATAACACATATTGTGAAATTTTTTACAAGAAATTTCACATACAAAAAGCATAGACCATTCCTCATGTAAATGATAACTCAAAATATATTATCACACCAATTCTAAAAGATTATTTTTATAATAATATTATGAAGTTCATAAATAACCTCTCATGTACCAATGGAAATCCATCAAACACCTACCTAAGATGGAGCAATTCCATATAAAATAAAAAACATTCAACTAGGTAAAAATATCCATATTTCTAAATCAATACATTCTTATTCTGAATCATTATAAAAATATATTTACATAACCAAAAATTTTTAATGCATTTAAAAATAAAAAAAATGTTATATAGAAAAAAGGTTTTTGAAACTTTATGATTTCAAATTATCAAAAACTATATTATAGTTTTGAATAAATCCCAATACAATGATAAGAAACATATTTTCATAATCATGTGAATAAATTTTTATTATATTGTAATTATAAATAGTTAATGTCATGTCACTAATTTATTTGGCGGTGCTCCATCCCCGATCAAACAACTCCAAAACCTCTAGGAAGTTTTTCACTAGGGATGTTTCCATTGAAAATTATTTTTATGTTATGAAAATTATTTTCTTGTTATTAATGATGTTGAGGCTTTAATTTTCATAAGACTTTTTCAAACATAGAAACATGATTATATATATTCATAACTCAATCGAATTTCAAATTTATCCATTCTAATCCAAGGGTTATATTATAATAGAATTTCACATTAGAAAATGGAATTTCAACATGAAGATATCCTTCATTCAAACATTCCCCCCATTGTGAGGAACATAAAAATGTATGATATAGAGATTTGATGTATGTATATTGTTCAAAAAATCCTTCAACTAATTATCCTATTTTAAACATGATAGAATCATGTCTATATTACTAATATTTCTTTTCTTATAAATCAATACCAAAGTAACCAATGAATTTATATTCATAATTTTTGATAAAATGTGAGAATTACAGCATCTTGGAGATGTATAATGGGAATATATAAATCCCTGACAAACATTTTAATGTAATATCTTATATCTCTCAAACTATTCCATCCTCCAATATTATCTGAGAGTTGTTAATCCTCTCTATGTTGATGGTATCCACACATCTCCCATAGAGAAAATTAAATAATTTGTCACACTTTTTAAACATTCAAGGAAGAAGAACCAAAGTCAATTTAATATTTTAATTTTTGGGAGCATCCACTATATGAAATTGCTACAAAAATATAAAATCTCATGTTATGTTAGAAATTATATTCTAATATTAATGATACATAAAATATAATCTATTATAGATAATGTTTTGGTTAATTATTAAGTAAATATCCCATAATAGTATCAGAATACATGAATACATTATAATAAGAAACTCTCACCATGTATGTTATCTAGATTAATATCACCTTATTTTAGGATTAAGAAGAAATTTCATCTTGTGTTTCTTTGGTTAAATAAAACTATTTTAATACATAAATTAAATCTTTTTTCCAGTTAATAATCCAAGAGATTAATAATTGATTTTATGCTAAAAATAAAAAGATACCATCATCCTCTAACATATCATCATTTGTGCTGAAAATTAAAATTATCTAATCAATATTCACATATATTTTCAAGGGTACATTTTCAATTATTTTATTTTTTAATTATTGAAATCCAATGGAATATGTTATAGTTTAAAAGCTCCGAATAAACATTATTAGAGAAACCACACATATGGGTTGGTCATTTAATGGTCCCATAATTCCAATCGCTAGATGAAAATTAATGTTCTATATAATTAAAAACACAATCATATTCATTTATCTCAAATTGGTGAATCTAATATTTTCGTAACATGTTTAATATTTTTATGAATATATTTATATATATATATATATATATATTTGTATTTGTATATATATCTCTTTTTTTTTGGAAAACTAATGTTGAATATTACCACAATCAGGCATCAATCTATGTACATTAGCAGGATTATGGAAAATATTTTGATCCATATTTGACATAAATGGAGTGAGATCATATGAATAATATAATAATTTAGTATTATATTGGACAATATTAATCTAAATATAGGAAGAATAATTTATTTTAAAATTCATAAATTATTGGGATGTTAAATGTGTGTGAATATTTTGTTTCCACATCCATGATTTGAATGAATTGATTAATGTTTTATAATGCCAAATATTTATCCCTTTGATCTAGATGGTATCAAATAGACTTGTTTCCGTTGATTTTTTAAGAAGAAAATATACTTTCAAGATGATGAGAAAATTTTTATTCATTAATGTGTAAAGACATAAAAAGAGGCCATCGGGTGATGATCATCTTTGCAGGAATTCATAAAAGGGAAAATAAAGACATATTGACCACTCCCGCACCAAAATTCTATATTAATATTTATTTTTGGGATGGATAGACAATTTTTAAATCTACATGATATATTTTCATTACTCTACAAATTTATCAACCCTCCCTTCTACCGAGTGGTGTGAAATAAAGGATTCCAGATGAGAGATTATGAGAATAAACCATCCTATATGATTTCTTCATGATTATGTGTCATTGGATATTGTTATACATCAATGTGTGTAATGATAATTATTCATTAATAATTTTAGTACTTTCCATCATGAATCATGCATTTTAATGTATTTTATAATCCATGATGATATTTTTTACAATAAAAATTGACAAATTCGACATGTCAAGAGTGATGTGTTGTTAATTTAAATGTTGAGGATAGTACCTAAGATGAGGTATAAATTTTTTTGATATGACTTAAACTAAGAATATATTTAACATGAATAATATCCTCTCTAGGTTATGGACTATTCTATATCAATATTTAATTGATTTTTTAGTTATGACATTTATTTCATGTACAATTTGTGAATGATGCATCAAATCTGACAAATCCCATACAGTTATTCACCCACTAGACGCTTCTGTTACATTCAAAATCATCATAAAACCCATAATCACCAAAAAATATCAACCAAAGTCTATGATATGCTCTGATCCCAAGACCTTCCTAACAAAAACTCCCCAAAAAAAATAAAAAACAGAATAATATTGTATGTTGTTCATGATTTGATGCATCATCTTTATCCAAGTACCAGTGTTGTATCATACATCACTCTCAATCATTTTTTAGGAAAATATACAACGCTGGTATATATCTATTAAATCCTCTCTACATAATAGGATACATCACACAATCCAACCAGCACAATATCTGGGATGAGATTTAAATAAAAAAATGTTTTTTCAATTTGTAATTTTGTTTTGTGCTTGAATTTTAATTTGTTATATTTTAGGTGGGGTCATTTGTGAGGGTTTACACATATCATTTAAAAATGGTATTTATGAAAACACTAAAATATTTATTTATGTAAAAAAATTACGTAATTGGAATATAATCTATAAATTTCATGATATAATAGTTTATATATTTGTCAAATAAATATCATATTTTAAGATCAATATATTATTATTTAAAAATATCATATTCATTTATAAATAAAAATACATCACATATTTAATTCATTTGTTCTACTATATTCATAAATATCATTAAATTTATTATATTACTATATTATTCCTTATTTATATCGATTATGAATTATAATAAATATTTTTATAATATAGAAAAATATTAAATTATAAACTAATTATATGAATATAATGTTATTAAAATGATATTAATATAATGTATAAATATAATTGGTAACACATTTTATGATTATATTTAAGTTGTTTTAAATTATTATTTAAATACTATGATAATAAAAGGTTTTATAATTAATAAAAAAATACATTTTATATTTATATTCATAATAAATATAATAATTTATTTAATAAATATTATTGATTTCAAATAAGTTATCTTTGATTATAAATATAAATTATTAGAAATTTATTAATCATAAATGATATATAATGGATTGTGTTTATATTTAGCAAATATAATTGATTTACTAAATATTAAAATAAATTTAATGTGTTATATTTATAAAGAAAATTTTAAAATTCAAGAGATGATCATAGTACCACACGTTGACATGAATTTCCTACGAGTATGTTTTCTATCAATAAATAAAATAGACGTATTTATAATCTAATTAAAAAAATACTATGCCCTTTAATGAGGCAAAAACAAATTCCACATTAAATGAAAAAAAATTTAAGTAAAATAATGTCTTGGAGAAATAATTTTGAAAGTAATGTCTTCATTGAAATTAGTCAATGTAGGTATGTGGAATCGTTATGTCTATATATACACACATACATGCCATGGTTTAAAAAAATCCATCTATTCTTTGAATTTTTGTGTCTACAATGAACCATTGTTTTGGTAGACGAATGAAAGATGCATTGGTCGAGTGTTAAGAGGAAGTAAGGGTCCCTAAAAAATGTTTTGAACGAGGTTTTCAAACACATCTTTTATGATAAATCATGTTGTGTCACCATTCCAAAAACATATTCCCAAGCAGAGACTATTTCCCTTTATCCCTATGTGTAACCCTATCCTCTTAAAGATGACCTACCACGTCACCCATCGACTTCTCCTATGAGGCCAGATGGGTGGAAGATGGATATGAACGTCACCACCCATTCCCATAAAACCTTCCACATTTCCCTATACACAATGCATGCTAGGATAGACATGGGGAAGACAGTTATGATTATCACTACCCTTTCTAAAACAACCTACCAAAACAACCCATTTACAATACCTACTCCCTTCACCACCATTTTTAACTGCCACAATGCACCATAGACAATTCGTACCAAGAAAGTCAACTCCATGACATGTCATAGAGCCCCATCTACAATTCCTACTATGATTCATATGGAAAGAAGGATATGGTCATAATCTTCATTTCTCATAAAAACATCCATGATACCCCATCGATAACACCTAACATCATAATTTACCTTTCTTAGATGTTATGACACAACTACACATCGACAATTCCAACCACCATCCCCACACATCGTCATCGCACTTTCTCAGACGATCTCCCATGGTCCCCCATTTAAAAAACCTACCACCCTAAATTCCATTTGATGGATAGTATACCATTTCAACCCATCAACAATGTTGACCATTCCAAATGGGAGAGAATGGTTATGATAGTCCCTGCCCCCAGGTGTGTATTTCCCCACTCCAGAAGCAAACCCATTGGTATAGAGGTGCTTGGAAATGACTCTATATGACCCTACCTATCATTTACCATCGTGGAGGATAAAGCACACTGATGCTGAGAGTATTAAATGTTTATTATATAAGTGGAACGACTGTTGAAGTATCATTGAAAAGAGGGAATGCTGCGATGAATCCCTCCCTCCAAACACACAAAAACAGATAAATGATATCAACTTTTCAGTTGTATGACATGAACAACAAGTTGTAGTAATTATTTTTTCATAGGGATAAAAAAATTAAATTTTTATATTTTACAATGAAGTTATAATTCATTATATTATGAATTTAATAATAATGGTTAATAATTTTTTAATTTTATCAGTCATTTAAATTTAGAATTTCACCCATTAAAAAATCCCTATTTTTTATATTCATGTTAAATTAATTAATAATAATCAATATTCAATGATGAAACTAAAAATGAACTAATAAAAGGATTCCATTTATCTATGAATTTTTCGAACACTGATAAATGTCCTGGCACTATGAGCAATTTTTTATTATTGTGGAATTTTACATTAAATAAGTTAATATATATATATGTGTGTGTGTAAGTATAATATTTTTAAATTGTATATAAAAAATTAACTAAAAAGTAAACAATATTTATAAAAGTTGTATTTAAAAAATAATTTAATATATAATATTTAACAAAAATATATTACCATATTTATACAAATTAAAACATTTTTTATATAAGAAACATAATTGTTATTTCTTAATATTTTAATTAAACATTTTTATGATATGTAAATGCATATATTTATTTAAATAGATGAGTTCAATTTTACTTTTTATATTTATATTCATATTAGACAATTCAATAATATATGCATATACATTTGTATATGTTTGTTTGTATGTGGGTGTTTATATATTTTCAATTTTTTATGCATCTATTGTGTTGTGTTATGTGTGTGCATGATTATTGTAATTTTTCGTTTTTATTTGTGAGTATGTATATGTGAATAGAAGTGTCAGTAATTGTATGTTTATGTTATACGTATGTGTATGTGAATGTTTATGTGTATGTATGTATGCATAACTGTATGTGTATGCATTAATAAATATGTATTGAAAGTATATGTACATTTACATATGTACGTATGTGTTTATGTGCATTAGAATTTTTTTTTGTGAATGAGAATGTGTTTCTATGTGTATGTGTCCATGTATGACTACGTATACTAATATATGTTTGTGTTTATATATGTATGCATGTATGTATATGTGTATGTATTTCATCATCTTTAGTTACATGTGTATGTGCATGTGTATGTGTATGTGTATATGTGTATGTTAGTGTTGTATGTGTGTGTGTAGTCATATGTGTAGATGTGTATATATGTGCATGCACATGTATGTAATTTTATGCCTGTGTATTTATATGCAAATTCATGTGTATGTGTATGCATATACATTTGTATGTGTATGTACATGTGTGTGTGTATTAGTATGTGTATGTGTTTATTTATTTTTTTATGTTGTATGTGTATGTATATATGCATATGTATAGATATGTATGTTTTTTCATGCATGAGAATGTAACTGTATGTTTGTGTATGTGTGCATAAAAGTATTAGTATGATTATTTTCCAATTCCTACATGTATGTGTATGTGTATTTTCTTGTATATATGTGTATATATTTATTGTGTATTTTGGTTTTCATGTATGTGTATGCATATGTATGTGAGTACATTCATGCCTATTTATTGATTTAATGTTAATTATTTCTATTTAATATCTCATGATTATTAGTATTTTCAAAACATTAATCAATTTTATTATATAATTATTTATTTTTTTTGTAATATATTCAATTTTCTCCATTATTTAAACATGTTTAAAAATGAATATATTTTATTGAATAATAATTTTTTCTAAATTAATAAATATTATAAGGGTTAATAACATATTATAATTTTTTAATATAAACAATAATGTGCATGCTTCAATCATTAGTAGTAAAAATAGTATTTATTTATTTATTTTTATTCTATTTTATATATTTAAAATTCATGTAATTGATGTTATCAATTATATTGTTAGGTTTTTTAAATATCTAGAATTTTATTTATTCATTTAAAATTGTATTCAATTAATTTATTTTTTCATTTTATATATTTAATTAATTTAAATATTTTTATAAATATATAATTTTTAAAAAACGATTCATATAATTTAATATGATATAATACTTTCAAAGTGTCTATAATTTAAATGATTAATATTTATTCATATTTGATTATTATGTTTTAATATATTAATATGTTTGATATCCATATAATTTATTCCAATAAGACTATCTCCCACCCACAACATTTTTCCCGAAATTGAACTACAAAAAATGACATACCTAAAACCATTCAGGTATTTATGTAAACAAACAAAAATGATTGGGATATGGTTTTTGATGACTGGTAATGATATATGGGGTTTGTGAAGGTCATGCTTTGCAGTCTAAACTTTTCGGGCCATCAAGATATGGTGAGAGTTGGATGGTGATGTCAGTGTAGGGATATTTATGGTCCTCGAGTGGAAGGTTTCAAGGATAGTGGAGAACGATGGGGAATGTAGGATTATAGAAGTAAGAGGGGCGAAAAATAATCATCACAAAATCTATCGGCATAGCATTATGATAGAACCAAGACTGAGGATAGAGACACTCCATCTCTAATAATGACATCATGCGGTGACAGTGTGGCCATTCCATGCGTCGACCTATAGCTTTGGATGCATGGTGGATGTGTTAGTGAAACCCATAGAGATGATTTGGTGGTTGGATTTGTTGGGCATTGACTGAGTTGGGGGAACACCTAATTGACAGTGATAGTGGTGGAATGACAATCATCTATGACAACACAGCATTATGTTATGGGAGATAATGGAAGCACAAGGCATTGGCAAGGCATGTTGATAATTTTGTTTTGTAGTGGAGGCCCAATCGGTTGTGATAAATCATATATCAGTGCACTATAATGATGGGTCATATGGGACATTGTGGTTTGGGGCATAAATTGTAAGGTACATAGAGACAATATCACCAAAAATGTTGGTTTATGGGACTATGTAATAGAGGTCAGTTATCCCTTGGGGGTTATTTCAATTGGGGGGATATTACATTCCAATTGGTCGGAGGGTGATTTGTGTGTATGTTTTAGGGAGTTTGTAACATCGAGTACCTAATATATATATATATATATATATTATTCATTTTAATTAATATTTAATCCTTTTTATGTGTTTTGTTATTCTTTTTTCATGAGAGAAAAAGGTATCTTTATATCTCGGCAGAGAAATGTCCCTTGAATAGACAGCATGCCCAAGGAATAGAGGCCTAAGAACAAGGCCTGCATTCCCGGTGAATCTTCCTACATGCATGATCCTATCAGCATCACTAGGCATGCATCATGCCTACGTCACCACTTTTCAAAATAATTCCCACAACATTTTCTACATGATTCACTCTATTCGATATAATTCTCCCAAGGGGAAAGCAAGGATTCGATCCTTGGTTTTTATCTATATGTACTTGGTTTAATCAATCATACTACTTCAATTTTTAATAGATTTTGACATATTTAATTACATTTATTAATTTTTATTATGGTTTTATTCAATATTAATTATATATTTTTAATATTTAATAATTATTAATATTATTGTAATTTATTCACTATTAATATTTATAAATACATTAATTATTTTCTATGTTTCAATATTACAAAATGTTTTTAATTTTTTTGATTAATATTTTTTCAATTTCATTTATTACGGAGTTATCCATTAAAAATATTTATATTTATATAAGTAATTTATTTAAATGAATATGTTAAGATTCTATACATTTTATTATTTGTTTACAATTAATTCATTTAATCCTTCAAATTTTACAAAAAAATTTACTATGTTTTATTATTTTGAACATGTTTTAAATTTATATGATTATTTTTCATTAAAAATTATTTATTAACATGTAATATTATATATATTTTTTGAAATATCTATATTTAATTTATTTAAATTCATTTTTTATTATTTTCATCAATTTTTTACATGTTGAGTATTCCTGTAATTATTCATAAATTTTGATTATGTATATATTATGTTTTAATATTTTCACTAGTCATTCTACATTATATTAATATACATTCATTTTTTGTTTTTTAACCTAATTTTCTTAATTAATAAAACTTATCCATTTTTTAATATTATTTTAGTCTATTCATTTTTAATTATTCAATATGTTGTATCATCATATAAATGGGAAAAATAGATATAGATATTGATATATATTCAGATCCATTGATTTAAAATTTATAATTAATGTTGGAATTTGATGTTATGTTGTTTGAATCTTAAAGAAATAAATATTTAATTTTGAATTATTTGTTGTATGGGACGATTAATGATTTTTCTGCTTATGGTAATTTTTTATGATATAATATTAGAGGAACACATGGTATTCCTATTTATGATCAACGTAGACACTATGTTAGGTAAAAACATCCATCAATGACTATCTTACTAGGACATAAAATATTTCTACCATAAATGTATAAATACCGATATTAGATGTTATTATTCGATTAGAGTTAGGAAAATGGTATAACACCATATGAACTAATAAGTGAAATTTCATTATGGAATGTGAAATATATTGAAATGTCTTATTAAAGTGTAGAAACACTAATAAAAATTATTTAGGTTATTAGAAATTAAAATTTATGGATGTTATTTTATTCAAACAAAAAACTAGTATCCCCAATGATGTATTTTTTATGATAATTACAATTTCATTGAAAAAATTTTAAATAATTTTTACATATATTTTTTCATTTCTACAAAGACTATGAATTTATCATTTATTTAGAATAGAAAATATATTTTTTTAATATATGAATGACCAATATGCATTGGGTCAGAAAGAATGGAGACATCATGAATAGGTGGCCTTTGACTACTTCATTAGTAAATTTTATCATCATTTTAAATATTTTTTCTAGTTAATATCATTAAAATTTTTACCTGAAACATATGTAGTTATTTTTCATATCAATTATTATGAAATTACTACAGATAAATTTTTTTTATTTAACAAATTTCTGCTATGTTAAGAAAAAAATCATTATATAAAAAATTTATCTGAAATGTATACAATAATAATGATGTCCTCAAATACTATTTGTGATGTCATGACCAAGGTGCTACAGTGTAGAGCCATTAGATTTTTGGTCACATTCCCTCTTGTGTGCCTCCTCGTATTCCAAAGGGTGCCGACTAGCAGTGACGGTCTGGTAAGTCCGTCCTGGGGAGATTATACCTTATTTTATCAGAACATGACACCATCATTATAAAACAACAATAACCAACTATGGAAACATATAAATAACCATATAAACACCATGAAATAAGATTTTAAAACCCATAAAAAATTACTCATCTAAAATTTAAGTCATGTTATGACAATTCAAGTGTGAAGTGACTGTAATGAAACTAAAATTAAAGACACAACTACTCTAAAAAGGTTATCGAATCATGTCTGGTTCTATCTACAATTCTCCAATCCCCAAAATACACCTATCCCTTGGCCTTGACCTTATCATGTCCCATGGAAAAAAATTCTTCTCGTGTGTCGATCAATCAACCAAAATAGGGTGCGAGTACAACTCAGTTTTCCACCACCAACAGTGTCTAATTCTAGTCTAGTCAAAAGATAGTCTATGCAGTTTTGTAAATCAATAAATACAATTCATAATTTAAACAGTTATCATATTTTCATTTAATCTTATATCATTAAATTAGGCCTACTTTCAATTATTGTTTCCCAATTGAATCACCAATCAATATTATTATTCACTCAATGTATGTTGTGATGCCTAACACCTGAAAATATAATTTAAATAATCATTAATTATTATAATTCATTTGTTGTAGGTCTTCATTTCTAGAACCCAAAATCACATTAAGGGTAGGTCGTCATTCTTATCACTTTATATCACATCCGATGTACCATTTCATACCTAGCATCATATAATTTCATTATTGGATAACTATTGGGAACGAACGCCCTATACATACCCAACTTCTAATCGGTCTAGAAGGAAATGTATAACACCACAAATATCTCATCCATTAAATCAATATTTAATTCATAAGTTTTTTCCTCATTATTCATTTAAAAATCCAATTATTAGTTAAACATTTCCCTGTAAATTATTTAATTCAACAATTAACTAAGAACATAAGCCATTAAATAATTAATTAATTAATAAATAAATTAATACCATTCTCATTCATTAATTAATTCATCATAATTAATTATTCATATAAAAACCCAAAATTTAATAATTAATTCACACCATTAATTTTCATATATCCAAACATGTCTCATAGTTAATTCTCTCAATAAATTAACATTTTTCAATATGATGGAACATAATTATTTCTCATAATTAGTTATCTCACATAGCCAAACATAATTCCAAAATTAATTCCCCCCAATTAATTAACATATCCAAATCAGTTAAATATACTAACTACCAAATATAAAACCATAAAAAATCTCGAAAATATATATTTGGAAAACCCCCTTCATTTGTTCCCCGATTTTATTATCAATTAACCACTAAGGAAACTAAATTTAATTCCACTTTCCTAAAAACTAATATTTTTTAAATAATTTTTCAAGGAAGTATAGAAATAAAAAATATCATAAAAATATCATAAATCATGATTATGGGACATTAATTTAGACCACCTAACTTGGTTTATTGACAAATGTTAGCCCACCGAGAATCCCCAAAATCTGACCGGCACAACGTCTTCGATCCAATTCATAATCAGAATCCCTATGTTAAAACATAAGATCAAGGCATCAAGATCATTCAAAAAAAGATATATATCCAAAATCCAATATCTAGATCTCAACTCATAGGTTATGATCCATGCAAATGGGGGTTATCTTCAATGAAAATAACTAGAAAACATTATAGAAAGAACATGAGAAGCATCGGTATGAAATTCACTTACTAGGAGGAGATAAGATCATCAATCAGGGATTTTGATCTCTAATAATAGTGTTAATATCAATTTGGAATCCTTTGGAAGGAGTTGGTAACTCCTAGAAATTGTCAAAACCGAGCCTAGGTCGAATTTGAGTGGTTTTGAGGGTATTAGTGGTTTTTAATCCAATTTTTTGGAATAAACTGCGTCGTGCCCATAGTTTCACCTGGGAGGCCACACGGTTATGAAAAATTGTGTGAAAACTATATGTTCATCCACTTCAAACATGACATAATGGTTCATGGTTAGGAAATACATATGCCAACTGTGCTGAAATACACTATCCGGACGGTTTTTCCAAATCGTGTGCAAATCGTGCACAACCCTTTTCATCCATAGTTTCTTAAAAAAATCACCAAAACACATCATAGGTCATACCCCAACTCAATTTTACATAAATAATAACATTTACCAGATAACACTCCAGAGATTTCTTGTGAAAAGTCCAGGATATTACAATCTCCCCACCTTATAACAACTCCTCCTCGAGCATCACTCCCTAAAATATCTAAAATTTCAATCCAAAATGATTGGTCCATTGAGCCCTCATGACTGCTTCCCATTCAAAATATTCTTTTTGAACACTTCAATGTTTCCATAACACTTGAACTAATGACATAGTATTTCCATGTTACACTTTCTCAGTATGACCCATCACTAATGTTAGATGCACCTCAATGGACACATCTAACTCAACGTAAATCTCATCAACGTCAATCACATTAGAATGTTTGGGGAGATACAGCCGTAGTTGTGACACATGGAATACATAATTAATAGTGACTAATTTTTGTGGAAGTGTTAATTGGTGTGCCACTGGCGTGATTCTCTTCCGCTCCTCCGACAGTCCAAAACACATGGGCACTAACATGCCCCACCTCTGTATCCTATGGTGACCCAATCTAGGAGAAAACAAATGGACTACACAATCACCCTTTGTAAACTCTTGGGGTTATATTTGTCTAACAACATATGACTTATGTCTACCATATGTTGTATCCCTATGTTTCCGAAACAACTCCACCTGCTCCGATGTATGAGGAACAAGACTTGATCTCAATAGCTCTGACACACCTACTTCTATCTAACATTGAGGTGATTTAAAAGGTCAACCATAATGTTCCATGAATGGTTCCATATGGTTAGTTTCCTAATAAATGTTTTTATAGGTAGACTCCACCAAATTGATGTGCTTCTACCACAAACCACCAAAGATATGTTGCCATGCTCATTGTATATCCTCTAACACCTATATGGTGCGCTTCGACTACCTTCTATCTGTGGGTGGAAGGTCGTACGTAACTAAACCTGTATACCAATATTTTTTTTAAGACCTTAAAAATTTATGAAGAAAAGAGTGAATTCAGTTATGAAATAATGGTCTATGGAACCCCATGAAAACGAACTATCTCTCTCATATATATCTCTCCCAACTACTCTACTACAACGGTTTCCTAGATAGTCAATAAGTGTACAAACTTCCTTATCCAATCCATAATGACCCGAATAGAATCATTCTTCTTAAGAGTCTTTGGATGTCATACCACGAAATATATAGTAACATCATCCTATTTCCATTCTGGAATAGTTAACGACAGATGTATGCCTTTATGTCATTAATGATCTACCTTCACCTATTGATAGGTGAGTCATCTTGTTACAAACCGTGTTATCTACTTTTTCATACATAGCCACCAAAATTGTTGTTGTAAGACATGGTGAATTTTTTCACCATATGATTTACCACCCACATTGAAGCATGTAATTCTCGCATTAGTTCCTCTCGCATAATTGTCAGCACCACAACCCAATTAATCAGATAGATGATCTCATCCTCATCTATCATCATGTCTAAAGGTGTCTCACAACCATCAAAGCATTCCCATGAAGCTAAAAACCCAAGATCATCATACTTATTATCCATGATTCGTCTCAAGAGTGTAGACTCATGTGCCACAAAAACCATAGGCACCCTCTCCTAACTCTCCTAAACTACCTCATGCATTTCCTCCAGCAATATCATCAAATTCCACTCAGAACTCTACTCATGTACTAAATGAGTTTGAGTTTTCATAAATAATTCATCAACCCAACTACTCTTATTCCTCGGGGTATATTGCAGTTCAAAATCAAAAGACTAGATATAATCTACCCATCTGCGCTTCTGAAGATTCATGTCATGTTGTGATAAGATATAATTCATGATTTTCTTATTTGTAAAAACTATAAAAATTTCAAGCAAAAGATATCTTCTCTAACACATAAGAGCATAAACTACAATTTCCAACTCTAGTTCATGTGTAGGTTAATTCCGTTTGTGTGGCCCCGACTACTGAGACCCATAAACAATGACTCTATATCATTGAATCAACAATACTCTATGTCTGATCCCAGAACCATTGCAATACACCATTTACTCTTCACCTGACATAGGTAAGTTGAAAATTGGTGCCGATTTCAATAACTAATTCAACTCCTGGAGATAATTATCGCATGGTTCTATCCAAATAATCATTATCACTTCCGTTTTCAAACCAGTAATTAGTGTCTCCATTTTAGGGAAATAATGTATGAACCTCCTATAATATCCCCCTAACCCAAAAATCTATGGATATCAAAAACATTCTAGTCTGATCACAATATACCACTGCCGGAAAAAAATTTGGCACCATTATCACACCTTCGTTTTAGATGATGTTCTCCAAAATATGTAGTATTTTAATCCAAAACAGACCTTTAGATGGGTTTGAATATTTCTAATGCTCTCCCAGTGTACCCAAAATGATCTCTTGATATTGGGTGTGATCGTCATGAGTTTAAGAGTAATCCCAGTTGTTGTCCACAAACACCACCACAAAACTGATCTAAATAGGGGTGAAAGATCCTATTCATCAAGGCCAGAGACATTTATGGATCATTTTTCAACCAAAATTTCATTAAGAAAAAGTCCTAGCATCCATACATACTCATGAAATGAGTTATCGGAATATAAGATGTTCGAACTCTAACCTATTGATACCCTAATCATTGATCAATATTTGAGGATATAGAACCCCCCTTCAGAAGGTCAAAAACATCATTGATATGCAGAAGTGTTATCTATTATTCACATTAATATTATTCAACATCTGGTAATCAATAGACAAGAATAAATTCAAACCATCAATCGTTGGAAACGAAATAGGTGATCCACAAGGTGGAGTACATGGATGGTTAAACCCTTTATCCTAAACACCTCAAATTCCATTTTGTGCTCTTGAAGCTCAGTTGGTTCTATTTATACGTTATAATAGATACAGAATCATCCCTCAGCATCATCCCAATAGTGAATTCCATATCTCTCTTAGGTGGAAACCCTAAAAATTATTCATGAATGGAAACATAAAATAGTTCTACTACTAGTGGAAGAACATCTTTCATACAACTCCCATCATCAAGAAAAAGACTAGAAACTAGGACAGTGAACTCTCCTAGTTCCTACATAATTGGACCAGCTTTACCTACATGGATATGCCAATCACCATGAAGGAAAAATGGGTCCCCCTCAAAAAATACCAAGGTCACTCTCCTGTGATAACAATCAATGTGGGATCAATATACAACTAGCCAGTCAATACCATAATTATGATGAATCCCATTAGATTAATGACATATATATCCCAAAGGAAACGATACTCCTCGATATCTTGAAAATATCCCTTTCATAAAAATACATCCTTGTACATTGTTCACAATGATGTGTCGATATTCATCACCTTGCTTGCAGGATCCTCCGCCAGGATCAATCCATTAACAATGTTTGCATATATAATTGTATGAGAGGTACTGGTATCAAACAAGGAAGAAGATAAAGTAGAAGAAACTATAATAGTACATATCACTATCGATAGTCCAACCTCTCTCTCCATATGTGAAGGTTTAAATGCATGTTATTATCCTCCCCCTTATCCTTATGGCGTCGTCTGACTCCCCTGAGTAGTAACACTCTGCTGATTTGGGTGATCATACCATGAAGCACCATTTCCACTACCACTGCTGCCTCTTCCAGTATAACTCCAACGGCAAGACCTATATGTTGTAGAAGAACCTATTCCCACACACTGACTCTGATTAGTTTCTCCATCAATAACATCATGCCATTTTTCATAGAGAAC
Organism: Viscum album; assembly: GCA_963277665.1. NCBI lineage: Eukaryota > Viridiplantae > Streptophyta > Magnoliopsida > Santalales > Viscaceae > Viscum > Viscum album. The sequence continues at coordinate 698,027,192 of OY728152.1, forward strand.
TTCTATAGGTTTCCCATTTTTTCCACAATACATTCACTCCACTAGTGGTTGAGGAAAATGGGATTGATAGTGTCCCTACACATCTCATTGGTGGAGAATCACTTGAAAATGATCCAGTGAAACATTAACTCTTGTATGATCACCTTACTTCAACTATCATGACTAAGATTCACTTGATGGTGCTCCCTACACTCGGAAGGCCCTCTCCCAGAATGTACAACTACCTATCTAGTACTAACTAGATTCCATCAGGTTCCCTCATGAAATGATATCTTCATTAAACACTTATTAAAATTCTTCAGACAAATAAAATACACATGGGACATAATTTTACAATTATTTCATGAAATATTTTTTCCAAATAAGCCTCATCTAATGTCAATGCTTGAGAAAATGTTGTAAATCTATGAATCACCAAGCGTATTCCATTATGGGCATATTTCCTTGGGTCAGATTCATAATCCTTGAATCCTTCCCTTACTTCAGTGTGTCTCGATAAAAGTTCTCTATGAATATATACAAAAATGAAATTAAATAACATATCATCAGAATGTCCATATAATACCTAAATTTCCCACAAGTTCTTTACTGAACCACATAACATTTAAAAAGCCATCATGACCGACATATTTTCCACAGTTTAAAAATTTTCATTTATCATCTCTATGGATTCAATTTATATTTTATCTCCCTCACATCCACCCTCCCTAGAAAATGTTGGAGGGTGAAGCAGTTGAAGCTCCCTTTTTAATTCAGAAATTTGTTTCAAAACATTCCATGGGTCTCTCTCTGTGAATTGCAAGAAATAGAAAATGTTCTATCTGAACAATCACCCTTTATATTTAGCATTCACCAACAGTGCCTCAAGCTCCCTATCTGGATGTTCATTCCCGGCCATACCCATTGGTATCTTCCTCAATAAGTGTCATGGAGGCATGCCTATAAAAATTCCAACACATTTCTTAGCTCTCATAATTGAACCATAAAACATTTTCATAAGTGGATAAACAGACAAAAAAAGTTTCCACATGTCCATTACCTCTTTATCTCTCCACACGATCAACATTGATAGCTTATCACTACCCTTCACCATAATAATCCTAAATTTTTTTTAATAAGGGTATATTCATTATCACTAATTAATTAATCTATTAATTAATAAAACATCTTCAAATTAATTATTTCGTCAATTAATTAAATTTTCACACTCAATTAAACAATCAAGGTTCTCACTAGGTATCGATTAATTCTCCCCTTGCTTAATTATTTCAATCTCACATGATGGAAAACTATTTCAAGTTCAACAACATACCCATAACCATTTTTCCATTGAGTTCCTAGAAAGATTCATGTCACATAAACCCTGAGTGCCTAGAATGATTCATGAATACTCATGTACCATGCCTCTATAGTCCATGACTCAAAATTCAAAAACATTTAAATCAAATATCTCATCACACCAAAAGTGAGTCACCAAAGGTAAAATAAAATACAATTGTAACAACAAACTAAAATCACAAAAATCCCACCCCGATTACACAAATTTTCCCCCACACATGGGTTTGTAACTCCCATGAATGAGATCATTATAAATCCTTGACACTTCATAGTCTCTTGTCTACCTTTCGAAAAATAGTATGAAAAATAACTATGAATGAAATGAAAACTCCTTCGATAGAACATTGTGATGTCCTGACTAAGGATCCACTGTGTGGTGCCCTGATCCTGTTGGTCACATCCCCTCAAGTGAGCCTCCCCGTATTCTAGATGGTGCAAACTCAAAGCAAGGATATAGTAAGTTAGTATAGGAGAGAATATACCAACATTTATTAGAATAAAACACCAGTGGAAGAAAAAAAAAATAACCAGAAGCTAATATGTATAAATAACCTAGGAAATACTATGACATATGATAGTAAAAACCAAAAAACTCAATACTCAGATGAATGATAAATCATGCTTTGATAATTCATGTGTCATGTTTCTATAATGAAACTAAATGTAAAGATATAAAGACTCCAAAATGGGCCCTAACCCATATCTGGTTCCCTCTCCCATGATAAAATCCCATAAAAACATATCATAGGCCCTAGGCCATATCATGTACTTCACGAAAAAAGTATACTCAGGTGCCATTCAGGCGATCCGAATAGGGTGTGAGTACAACTCAATAGGCCACCGCCAATATTTTAAAAACTAATATAGAATAAAGATAGTGCATGAAAATTTATAAAGGAAAAAATACAATTCATTATTTAAATAGTTTTCAAATTGTCATATAATATTTATTCTTCACATTAGTCCCATATTAAATTCATGTTTCCCAATTTAATCATCATTCAATATTATCATCCATTCGGTGTTGGTCTCCATCCCTAACACCATAAAATATCATTTAAATAATCATTTATTATTATCATTCGTTTGGTGTTTGTTGTCATGTGTAGATCCCCAAATATCCTTAACTGTAGGTCTCCATTACTATCATTTTATATTTCATTTTTTGTAGGCCATCATGCCTAGCACCCCAAAATCGCATCAATGGATAACTATTAGGGGGAACGCCATATCCAAATCCCAAATTATAATCAGTCTATAACACCATGTATTGCACAAAAAATATATAATCCATTTATTCATTATTTAATTCAAATTAACCTCCACATTATTTAATTACTTATCAAATGATTAGTTATACATTTCGAAGTCCATTAGTTAATTCAAAAATTAACTAATCACACAACCCATTAATTAATTAATCAATTAATTAATCAATCAAACCCATTCTCATTAAGTAATTAATTCATCACAATTAATTATCCGTATCAAAGTATAACATGTCTTAATTAATTATCACAATTAATTTTCATAGATCACAACATGGAAAATAGTTAATTATCTCAATTATTTATCATTGGTCAACATCCTAGCAAAAAATTATTTATCAAAAATAATTACCACACATTGCCAAACATAATTCAATAATTAATTCCCCATTATAAATTATGTTATCATAATCAATTAAATATCTCTATTAACAAATATCAACCCATTAAAAATCCAAAAATATAAATTTGGGAAACCCACATAATTGGTTCTATGATCTCGCTATCAATTAACCACTAAGGAAACTCAATTCAATTCAACAATCCAAATTAATCCAATTTAGGAAATCATTTATTTAGGGAACCTAAAAATAATAAAATCAAATTCAAATATAATAAATCATGACTATGTGAGTTTGATTTATACCACCTACCTGAGTTTAGGGGTAAAAGTTAGCCCAATGGAAATCCCCAAAATCTGAGAGCCATAATGTTGTTGTTCATATTCCAGATCTAAATCCCTAAATCCAGAATTAAGATAAAGGACAAATTATCATGAAAAAATAGATCTAGAACCAAAATCCTATATCTGTTTCTCAACACAAAAGTTTAGATCCACGATAACATTGAAGATATTCCTTGAAAATTTCTAGAAACGATAAGACAATGAACTGGAGAAGCATCAGGATGGAAGCCACGTACTTGTAGAAAAGAAGATCATCGATCAGAGCTTTTCATCTCATAGATAGGTGTTAATATCACCTAGAAAACCTCCAAAAGTATTCGGGAACATCTATTAATTTTCAATCCCCATCCAATGTCGTATTAGAGAGCTTCAATAGGTTCAAGTCGTTTTAAAACCAATTTTTCGAATAAACTGGGTTGAGTACACGGTTTTACCTGGGAGGGCACACGGTTAGACCAAATTGTGAGTAAACCATGTGATATTACACTAACTACAATAATTAATTACACATAGATAGGTAAACCCTGAACCAACCATTATAACCTTCCATATCCTCACGTTTTGTCGATACCAGGCACACTCTGTGTCTAACCCCTGTCTTCCACAGTTTCATAAAAACCTCACCCAAGCACACCCCGAGTCATACCCCAACTCAAAGGAATATGAATAATAGAAAAAAGTACCTAAAAATACCCCTGATATTTCTCTAGAAAAATGCCATGATCTTACACCATTTGGTCTCTTCATAATGGTATATCTCATTATTTGACATTATCATGTTCAGTAGTGTGTTTTCTCAATTTGTAAAGCGCTTAATGAGTTTTTTTATGTAAAACATTATTATATAAAAAATTAATGTCACATACTGATAGTCGAGAAAATTCATTCAAAATGATTGGTTACTTTTGATAAATGACCCATTTGTCATTTGTTACATGTAATAAACATCTTCACATTAATTTGATGCATGGTGTGATCAATATGACTTAAAATGTGTGTTTTTAGATTAAAATTTATAAATTGGTTAAAATAATGTGTCAATTACTAAAAACCCCCAAAAAACTATTCTTATATTGTCTTAATACATTATGAAAAAAGAAATATGTAATTTGTGATGATTTTTGGAATGACTGGACATAAATCGAACACATGATGAGATCAGTATGACATAATTTCTGTGATATTATTTTGGAAATGAAATTTTAGGTAAAAACAATTATAACTAAATAAAATAATATCAAACACAATCATATTTTCATGATTATTTATGATACATATCCTTAAAAAATTCTTGATGTTGTATTATTGAATTACACATAAATATGACATATAGTGTGACAAGTTTGATTCGATGATCTACAAAAAAACACAGGCCATTCATCAAGTAATTGAAAACTCAAAATCTATGATCTCACCAATTCTCGCCAATTTTTTTAAAGATACATTAACAATAAAATATAAAATCTCATCTACCAATTTATTTCCATAAAAACATACCAATTTAATCACTATTAATAGTCTAATAAAAAAAATCTCCTTTCGGAAAAATTTTCGTATTTAATTTTCAATAATTATTTATTCTGAATCAATATTAAAATCTAGTTATATAACCCATAATTTTTTAAAGTACTTCAAGATAAAAATGAATAGTTTTATATAAGAAGTGGTTTTAGTAAGGTGAATATTTTAATTAATCAACAACATGATGATAGTTTTTGTAAGTCCCACTTCCTTGCTATGAAACATCTATTCGTAATTATATGAATAAATTTATATTATGCAGTAGTTTCCATGAATTAATGTCACATCACTAATTTTTTTGGTGGTGCTCCATCCCTGATCAAACTATTCAAATGAATCAGGGAATCCAATGCCTAGTATGTTCTCACCCAACATCATTTCTTATGTTTTGAAAAGTCTTTTCTCATTACTAGGGAAGATGAGGGTTCCATTTTCTTAAGTTGTTCTCAAATATACATACATTCTTATCTAAATCCATATATTACTATATCTTCAAGTAACATTTTTTTATCAAATTATTATATTATAATAGAATCCAACATATCTGATTTAAATTTAACAAGGAGGGATAAATTTTTATGAAATTCACCCCATTGTGAGGAACATACAAATTTTTGATATAGATTCTTATTTATGGGTATTTTGTTAAAAGAATAATTCATCCAATTAAACTCTTTCTCATATGATATAATAATTTCTAAAATCTGGATATTTATTTCCAAATAAATCTATCCCAAATTAACCATTTCATTAAACTTCATAGTAAAAGTAAATAATGTAAAAATTGCAGTATCTATTAGTCAGATAATCATAATATATAAATCCCCAACATAATTTATAATGAAATCTAACATTTCTCTCACAATGTGTTGCTTCCTCCAATATAATGAGGAATTTTTAATATGATCTATCTTCTATTTATCCCCACTTCTCCCATGGATAATATAAAAAATAATAATCATATTTTTCAACTTTTCTAGGAAGAAGAACCACAATCCATTTAATATTTTCTTTTTTGTAAACATCCATGATATGAACTTTCGACAGGAACTATTAATTTCTTGTTAATTTAAAAATAAATTATTGTATGAATGGTAAAAAATGGATTGTAAATATGAGAGACGATTTTAGATAACAAATAAATTTGTAACCAAAAATTGCATCAGCATACATGATGAAATTATAATATGAATCTCTCACCATTTATTTGAGCCAGTTCTATATCACCTTCTTTTATGATTAATATGAAATGTCTTCATGTGTTTCCTGGGGTAACCAAAACTCTTTGATACATATATGAAATCTTTTTTCCATTCAATCAACCACAATATAAATGATAGGTACTAAATTAAACAAAAAAAATATCACCCCCAGCCAACATATCTTCAATTGTTTTGCATATTAATATTATCAAATTGATATTCACAAATATTATAAAAGGTATGTTTCCCATAATTATATTCATTTCTTTTTTAACACCAATTCACTTTACGAATGATTATAATATCCAGATAAACATTATGAAACAATTCACACATATGTTGTTAACATTTAATTCACATATAATTCCACTCACTACATAAAATATTATATTCTATATAATTAAAAAGACAATCTAATTACATAATATCAAACTAGGATTCTAATATTTTAGTCACACGTTTCGAAATATCAAACATATTTATCCCTTTATGGGGGGACTCAGGTCGGGGATTCAAATTAGCAGGCATCAACCGATATACCTAAGCACGATTCTATAAAATGTTTTGATCCATATATTACTATCATTGAAAGTGGTCATATGCTTTTAAAAAATTATTTAGTCTTATCTTTCATAATATTTTAATTTAGATAATAATTTTTGATGATTTAAATAAACCAGAAAATATTTGGAGGTTAAATGTTTGGGATATATTTTCTCTCCAACCATTATTTAAATGTAATAATTACTATTTTGTAATGCCTACCATGTATCTTTTTGATCCAGATGTTATCAAAAGGACTTGTTTACCTAGATGGTTACAGAAGAAAATATACATTGATTATGATGGAAAATTTTTAAATCATTTATGTTTGATAACACAAATAGAGACCATGTGGTGTTGATCCTCTTTAGATGAAAACTTCAATGTGATAATGCATTGATATCGACCACCACTCAACCATAATTATCCTTTCATATTTATTTTCCGGGTTTATTGGAAACATATACCTCTTCATGTTATATTTTTATTCGATTCTGAATTTATCAACCCCTCACTTACTGAGATGAGTAAGATGAAGGATTCAAGATAAGAGATTAGGATAATCGAACCTCCTATAAGAATTGTTCATGTTTATGTGTCATTAGTTATTGTTATCTATCCCTATGTGTAATAGTAATTATGAATTATTATATTTATTGATGCACATAATGACCCATGCACTATAATTTATTTCATAAACCAATACTATATAGTTTATTGATAATCTGGACACATTGGTTGCATCATGAGTTATGCATTATTAAATAATATGTTGATAAAGGTTCATAAGATACGGTATCATTTATTTTGAAATGATTTAAATTAAAAATAAATTTAACATTAATAATAATCTATTTTAATTATGGACTTTTTTAAATATTTATTTGAAATGTTTTGATAGTTTGGTTGTTTAGGCCTTGTAAAATTTGTGAATGATACATCAAACCCGTAAAAACAATTACAGTTTTTCAAACACAGATGCTTCTGCTGTATTTGAATCCTTCATAAAACCCATCATCACCAAAAAAATATCATCCAATGACTAAGAGATCCTCTGAGACCAATACATTCTTTCTTAAAACACCCCAAACAAAACAAAAAAATTAGATAATTGGATCTTTTAAATGATATAATAAATCTTTAAAATCCAATAACTGATGTCGTATAATCCATAAATACCAAGACATTTGTATGGATACAAATAATTCATGAACATATACCCTAAATCCCTTCAACATCATACAAAAAATCACACCTTCCCACCAAACCAATATGATGATTTAGTTTAAGATCACTGAAATACATTTCAATTTGAAATTTGGATTCGGTTTTGAATTTTAAATTTGGTTTTTTATGTTTTGGTCCTTTGTGAGTGTTACAATTTAAACTGTAAAAATAGTATTTATGAAAACACTAAAAAATGTATTTATGAATTATAAATTGTTAATTGATATATAGTATATAAATATCATGATAATATATTTATTCATAAATAATATAAATATCATATTTTAAATTCAATATATTATAAATTAACTTTATCCCCGTTATTTATAAATAAAAATTCATTAGATATGCAATTCATTTTATCTAAAATGTTCCTAAAAATATTATTTTCTAATAATAATATATATGACATAATTATAATGATTATGATTTAGAATAAATAATTTTATAATATTAAAAAAATATTTAATTATAAACTAATTATATGTATTAAATTCAGTTAAAATGAATTTAATATAATGTATAAATTAAAATGATTGAACATTGTATGTTTATATTTACATCATTTAAATAATATACTTAAATAACAAAATATAAATTCTTATTATAATTAAGAACATATTATTTTTAATATTTATATTGTTAATAAATATTATACTTGATTTAATAAATTTAATTGATGTAAAATAGGTTATCATTGAAATATAAATAAATATTATCACTTATTTATGAAACAGAAGTTATTTATAATGTGTTATGTTTATCTTTAATAAAAAATAATGTATACAATAAATATTAAAAAATTTGTATTGTATTATATTTATAATGAAAAATATAAATTCCCATATTCTTTTGTGTACCACACATTGACAATATATTTTTTTTGTGGGTTGTTTTGTTATTATATGTACAAATAAATCCGCAAATTTGTAGTGTAATTAAAAAATTAACTCATGTTCCTTAATGTGGTCAAAACCAAATGTGACATAAATTTAAAATTAAATTAAGGAAAATTATTTGGAGGAGAAATAATTGTGATATTAATGAGATCATTGAAATTAGTCAATGCTGGTATGGGGTCTCAATAGGTTAATATACATACACACACGGGACAAGGTTTACCATAATCCTTCCATTCTATGTGTTTTGGTGTCTATGGTTGACTGGAGAGTTGGTGGAAGAATGAATGATTCATTTGCTGATTTTTAAGAAGAAGTTATGGTCCCTGAAGAAGGTTATTCATGAGGTTTTCAAACCCACATTCTGTAGTACATCATGTTGCATCACCATCCCATAGACATAGGACAAGGAACAACCTATTTCTCATTATCCCAGCAGGTTGCCTGGGACTCTCTCATACAACCTACCATGATGCCCCAATGAAAATTCCTACTAGGCCAAATGGTGGGAAGATGGATACGACCATTGCAACCCTTTTTTGGACAACCTTCTATGGTGCCCCAACAAAAACAGCTTCTAGGGAAAACATGGGGAAGATAGATATGATTGTCACATCCATTTCTCAAACAACTGACCACTACACCCAATAGATAAATCCAACCATAGTCAACACCCATTGTACCTACCATGAATCCCCATTCATATCCCCTACATAGATGGTCACCACCACAACCTTTCACAGTGCCCCATTGACAATGCCTACCAAGACATACATGGGGATTATGGTTATGTATTTCCCCACCATTTCTCGAAAAACATTCCACGAAACCCCATCAACAATGCCTATAACTTTCACCTCTATTTCTGAAATGATATTCCACCCTGACCCATTGACAATGCCTATTGATGTCACTACCTTCCTTCACCACCCTTCCTTATAAATCCATCCCTGAAACATCATCGATAATGCATACCACCATCAACACCCTTTCTCAGATGATCTACCGAAATTCCCAATGAACAACAACTTCCATTCCATTAGGGGAATATGTATATGAAGGTCTCTGCCCCAATTAGTGTAATTCCTCGCAGTGGATGCAACCAATTTGGATGGATCTATTTCAAAACAACGCTTTTGACCCCAACCTATCATTCACCACTAATGAGTGTAAATAACCCCAATACTGGGAGTATAAAAGGTTGTTTTCAATACTAATATGAATGCTAAAGTATCAAAAAAAAGGTCACACAATGACCACTCCCTCCCTCCTGACACGCTAAACCAGATTACTGATTTCAGGTGTTGTGTAATCTAACATGAACAACTAATTATAGAAATTATTGTATTTTATATAATTTTTATAATCACAATTATTTTATTATCATATGTTATATTTAAAGATCAAGTAATAATTCATTTAATTACTAATTTAATTGTAATGGTAAATTATATTTTATCTTTATTAAACCATTAAATTCAAAATTTCACCACTTATAAAGTCATTATGTTTTATAATCATGTTACCCTACATCATATGGTGATTTATTCAAAATTTCTTCTAAATGAGAACTAATAAAATAGTTCCATTTCCCTATTATTTTTTCTAACAATGATAAATGTCTTACAATTACTGGTAGTTTTTGTATTGGGTTGCTATATGACAGATTGAATAAGTTAACAAACAAACATATACACACACAAACACACACACACACACACAGATATATATATATATAGACATTCATATATATTTCTAAAAAATATTTATATTTCAGAAAGTACATATAAAAATATAAAATATATTTAAATAGTTTATATAACATTTAATAAAATATGTATATGCATTTGTATATGTGTGTTTGTATGTTTGTGTGTGTGTGTTGTTTGTGTATGCATCTGTTGTGTTGTGTTGTGTGTGTGTTTGTGTTTGTACATCAATGGTTTGAATGTGTGATAATGTATATATTCATAGGTGTGTATTTAATTGTATGTGTATGTTTTAAGAATGTGTATGTGTATGTGCATGAGTATGAGTCAGTGTACATGTATGGATTCATAAATAGGTATTGTATCTACCCGCATATGCACATATGTATGTATTTGTGTATATGAAAGTTTATGTATTTTTGAATAATCATGTGAATGTGTTTTATGTGTATATGTGAATGTACGAGTATGTGTATGTATATATTTCTATGATTATCTATGGGTTCATTTATGTATATGAGTATTTATATATTAATGTTTATGTACATGGGTATGTGGATCGGTATGTGTATATGTGTGTGTTAATGTTGTATGTGTGTATAAAGTCAAATGTATAGATGTGTATGTATTCAAAAGCACATGTATGCAATTTTATGTTTGTTTATGTATATAAAAATGCATGTGCATGTGTATTCATATGCATTTATATGTGTATATATTTTTGTATTGGTATTCGTTTGTGAATGTGTATATTTTTTTATGTTGTATGTGTATGTATATATGCGTATGTATAGATATGTATATACATGAATGCAAGTGTATGTAATTGTATGTTTATGTATATGTATTTTTATAGGCCAATGGCTATGTGTATGTGTTTTCCAATATTTCTAATTCTATATTGTGTATGTATGTGTACAAGTATGTATATATATATATATATATTTCTACATGTATGTCTATTTATTGAATTAATATTATTATTTTTTCTTTTAATATATGTCCATATTTAGTAATTTTAATAATTAATTCATTTTTATTATATAATCATTTAATAATTTTGCAATATATCTAATGTTTATAATTTTTTAAACGATTAAATATGTATATATTTAATTAAATAATAACATGTTAACATTTATTAAACAAAATAAATATTAATAATATTTTATATTTTAGATATACAATCAATACTATGTAGATATCAATAATTTTCAGTATTAATAATATTTATTTATTTAATTTTATTCAATTTTATATTTTTTTCATTCATGTAATTAAGGTTATGAATTTACTTTTCTAAATATTTTTTATTTTATTTCTTATAATTTAATCATTTTTAATATTTTTTTTTTCAATATTTATTTTATTTTTTATATATAATAATTTTCATTATTTACTAAAGTAAATCATTTTATTAAATATATAAATATTTATTTAATAAACGTCAAAATTTTCAATATATTTTTAATTTATATGAATAATATTTATTTATTTTGATTTATTATGTTTAATGTTTTTATATATGATGTAAATCTAAATAATTGATTCTTATAAAACTATATTCAACCCACACCATTTTCCCTGAAATTGAACCCCAACTTACACCCTCCCTAACACTATTTAGGTGTTTATTTAAAAAATAACAAATGATGTGGGGGTGCTTCCCGATGACTAGTAATGAATGATGCTGTTGTTGAACATCATTTAATGCAGTATAGATTTTTCATTCCATTGAGAGATGGGTATTGTTGGATGGTGGTGTTTGGGTCGGGATCACTACAGGTCTTAAGTGGTAGTTTTCATGCGTTGTGGTGAATGTGTGGGATAGAAGGATTGTGGATGTAGGAGGGGAGACAACTCTTCCTCATTAGTGATGTGGGAAAATGTTGACAGTGGACCCAATATCAATTTTGGTTGTGCTCCATCAATGATGAAGGCTTCACACAATGATAGTGTCGGCATTCCAAGACTCGAGATAGATATTTTGACGCAACAATGATGTGTATTTGAATCTCATAGAGATGATGTGGTGGTTGGCTTTGATGACTGGTTATTAGGATCATCAAACACCTGATTGACGAAGATTCTAGTAGTCTGATGGTCATATAATACCATTTTTCATGATGTTTTGTGAGGTAATGGGTGCGCAAGGCATGGTTTGGGCCTTTCCATCATTGGATTCTAGGGGAGGCCCAATCGGTTGTGAAAAATACCATAGTGGTAAATGATATTGTTGGGGGCCATGGGTCCTGGGGTTATAGAATAATGTTGTAAGTGTCTTAGGACTAATATAAATAAAAAAGAGGTATATGGGCCACTAGAATATAAGTGGGTTATCCCTTTATGGGATACGACCTTCCCCTTGTGTCGGTGGGTGAGGTGTGTGTATGTTATCCGGAGAGGGTTGGTGTATCATCATGCATGCTTCATCTTTTCGGTGTCACCAGTCTTGTGTCATGCCTGCATCACCGCCAACAACCATCTCTCCCACATCACTCCTTGCCTAAGTCACCGCATGTGATGTAAATCACCCAGGGGATGTGCCATGATTCGAATCAAGGGGTTTATGTTAATATACATAATGAAATTTATATTACACATTCAATTTTTAATTATTCTTTACATATTAAATTTACATTATTAAATTTTATTATGATTTCATTTACTATTAATTTTTAATTTTTAATATTTAACATTTATTATTGATTTATTAATTTATTATGTTTTGAATATTAATTTACACATTATTATTTTCTAAGTATTAATATTATAAAATAGTAATTATTTATTTGGTTAATATCTGTTCCATTTCATTTATTAAGTTATTATGCCATTAAAACGGTTGAAATTTATATAATTAATTTTTATTTATATTTTTTTTAAGATTGTCAACATTTTTTATGCGTTTAAAATTAATTTAAGTAATAATTCAAATTTTACATAAATTTTTTCTGTGTTTTAATATTCATAACATGTTTTAAATTTTTATGATTAATTATTATTAATTTTTATTTTATTTGTTGTAATAATTTAAAAATGATTAAAATCTATATAATTTATTTATTTTAATACATTCCATAATATTTTCATCAACTTTTTGTACGTGTTCACAATTCATATAATTATTATTAAAAATTATTTTTGGTACATATTTTCTATGTTTTAATATTTCTTATATGTATTCATCATCATTTTAATTTATATTAATTTTTTATTTCTTTCAATATTTTATAAAGTTTATTAAAAAATCATTTTTTAAAACATTTCTTAGTCTATTGAATTTTTGTAATTTAATTTCACTCATTTTTTGAAACCATGAATTTAGGATTGTATATTCATTAATAAAGATAAATATTATTAATTTTTAGAAATAAATAATTCTTTATATATATTGATTTTATATATTTTTTTTATTATAAAATGGTTTTATCATCTCTAAAATAAAATGAGCTAATAAAACCTATATATATTAGTGATATAATTTTTGTGATGATAAATATATGTTTCCTCTACTATAAATTTAGTGCTGAGAAAGATAGGTTTTGTCTGCAGAAAATTTATCATTGATAAAACATATCTTTTTAGTGGTTATTAATTTCATGCTGATTAAAATCATATTTACCAGAACTATATTGAATGAAATGATAAAAAATTCTTTGTCATATAAATTAAACACTAAGGTAACTTGTTTCTTTTCCCCATTCAATACCTTTTATTTAATTCAACCTCTTCCACCACTCCCCCACGAACATCATGGATCAATAAATCATACCAAATCATTAGCTACAAGAAATAATCTAATGCCACTTATTGTACGAATAAATAAAATAGACGTATTTATAATCTAATTAAAAAATACTATGCTCTTTAATGAGGTAAAAACAAATTGCACCCTAAAATGAAAAATAATTTAAGTTAAATGATGTAATGGGGAAATAATTGTGAATATAATGTCTTCATTGAAATTAGTCAATGTTGGTATGTGGACTCATTATGTGTATATATACACACATACATGCAATGGTTTACCAAAATCCATCCATTATATGAATTTTTGTGTCTAAAATGTACTATTGTATAGGTAGACAAATGAAATGTGCATTGGTCTAGTGTTAAGAGGAAGTAAGGGTCCCTAAAAAATGTTTTGAATGAGGTTATCAAACACCTCTTCTATGATACATCATGTTGCATCACCATTCCAAAAACATAGGCCCAATCATAGCCTATCTACGTCTATCCCTATGGGTAATCCTAGCCTCTCAAAGATGACCTACCATGTAACCCATCGACTTTGCCTACCGGACCTAAAGGGTGGAAGATGGATATGAACGTCACCGCCCATTCCAAAAAATCATCCCACATTGCCCTATCCACAATACATGCTAGGATAGACATGGGGATGTCTGTAATGACTATGACCGCCCTTTCAAAAGCAACCTACCATAACACCCCATTTACAATGCCTATTGCCTTCACCACCATTTTTAACTGCCATAATTCCCCATTAACAATTCATACTTGGATAGTCAACTCTATGACATTTCATAGAGCCCCATCAACAATTCTTAGTTGGATTGGTAAGGGAAGAAGGATATTGTCATAAACATCATTTCTAATACAAACTTCCATGATTACCCAACGATAACACCTAACACCATCGTTTCCCTTTTATAGATGTTATGCCACAACATCACATTGACAATTCCAACCATCATCCCCTCACATCGTCATTGCATATTCTAAGACGATCTCCCATGGGGCCCCATTGACAACACCTACCACCCACAATTCCATTTGATGGATAGTCTATCATTTTAACCCATCAACAATTCCTACCATTCCAAATGGGGGAGAATGGGTGTGATAGTCCCTGCCCCAAGTGTGTATCTCACCACTCCAGAAGAAAACCCATTTGGGAAGAGGTGCTTGGAAATGACTCTCTTTGACCCTAACTCTCATTTACCACTATAGATGATGAAGCACACTGATGTCGAGAGTATAAAATGTTGATTCCATAAGTGAAACGACTGTTAAAGTATCATTGAAAAGAGGGAATGATGCGATGAATCCCTCCCTCCAAACACACAACAACAGATAAAGGATATAAAATTTTTAGTCATATAACATGAACAACAAGTTGCTGTAAAATTTTTTTATAAGGATTAAAAAAAATTAATTTTATTTTGAATATTTTACAATGATGATATATTTCTTTATATTATGAATTTAATACTAAGGGTTAATTTTTTTTAAATTTTATAAATCATTTAAATTTAAAATTTCACCCATTAAAAATTCACTATTTTTATATTCATGTTACATTAATTCATTATAACCAATATTCAACACTGCTAGTAAAAATGCACTAATAAAAAGGTTCCATTTCTCAATGAACTTTTCTAACACTGATAAATGTTCTGGAACTATGAGTAATTTTTTATTTTTGGGAAATTTTACATTAAAGTTGTTAGTATATAAATATATAAGTCTGTTATTTTTAAATGGTTTATAAAAAAATTAATAAAAAGATACAATAATTTATAAAAATTTTATTTAAAAAATAATTCAAAATATATTAGTCAATAAAAATATAAAATCATATATTTATACACATTAAATGATTTTTTATATAATTAATATAAATGTGATTTATTAATATAATATTTTAACAATTATATGATATGTAAATTCATATATTTATTTAAAGAGGTGAATCTTATTTGATTTTTTATATTTATATTAATATTATTTAATTTATTAATATATGTAAATATATTTGTATATGTGTGTTTGTATGTGTGTGTTTATATATTTTCAATTTTTTTATGCATCTATGGTGTTGTGTTGTGTGTGTGCATGTTTATTTTCATTTTTTGTTTTTATGTGTAAGTATGTATATGTGAAAAAGAGTGTATGTAATTTTATGTGTATGTTATACATATGTGTATGTGTCTATTTATTTGTATGTATGTATGCATAACTGTATGTGTATGCATTTATAAATTTGTATTGAAAGTATATATACATTTACATACGTATGTATGTGTCTATGTGCAAGTGAATGTGTTTTTGTATGTGAATGAGAATTTGTTTGTATGTGTATGTGTCTATGTATGACTACGTATAAGAATATATGTGTGTGTTTATATATGTTTACATGTATGTATACATGTATGTATTTCATTATCTTTAGTTACATGAGTATGTGAATGGGTATGTGTATATGTGTTTGTTAGTGTTCTCTATGTGTGTATAGTCATATGTATAGATGTGTATGTATGTGCATGCACATGTATGTAATTTTATGCATGTGTATTTATATGAAAATGAATGTGTATGTGTATGCATATACATTTGTGTGTGTATGTACATGTGTATGTGTACTAGTATGTGTATGTGTATATTTATTTGTTTATGTTTTATGTGTATGTATATATGAATTTGTATAGATATGTATGTATGTGAATGCATGAGAATGTAACTGTATGTTTGTGTATGTGTGCATACAAGTATTTGTATGTTTATATGCCTATGCCTGCATGTGTGTGTATGTGTATTTGCTTATATATATGTGTATATTTATATTGTGTATTTATGTGTACATGTATGTGTATGAGTATGCATGTGTTTACATGCATGTCTATATATTTATTTAATATTAATTATTTCTATTTAATATCCCATGAGTTTTAGTATTTTCAATACGTTATTCATTTTTTTTATAATCATTTAATATTATTTGAATATATTCAATTTTTTTCCATTATTTATACATGTTTGAAAATGTATATATTTTATTAAATAATAACATTTTCAGAATTAATAAATATTATAAAGGTTAATAACATATTATATATTCTGTATATAATCAATATTGTCCATTCTTCAATCATTAGTAGTAAAAATACTATTTATTTATTGAATTTTATTGAATTTTATATATTTGAAATTCATGTAATTGATTTTATCAATAGAATTTTTAGGTTTTTTAATTTAATTCATTATATTTAATCATTTTATATTATATTCAATTAATTTATTTTTTCATTTTCAATTTTAAATTTTTTAAATATTTTTAAAATTATAAATATTTTGAATAACTTTTCATATAATTTAATATGATTTAATACTTTCAATGTGTCTATAATTTAAATGATTAATATTTATTCATTTTTGTTTATTATGTTTTAATATATTAATATGTTTGATATTTATATAATTTATTCTAATAAGACCATCTCCCACTGACAACATTTTACCTGAAATTGAACCACAAAAAACACCATCCCTAAAACCATTCAGGTTTTTATGTAATCAAACAAAAATGATTGGTATATGGTTCTTGATGGCAGGTAATGATAGATGAGGTCGGTGAAGGTCATGATTTACAGTATAAACTCTTTGGGCCATCAAGATATGGTGAGAGTTGGATGGTGATTTCGGTGTAGGTATAACTACGGTCCTCGAGTGGAAGGTTTCAAGGATACTGGAGAACAATGGGGAATATAGGATTATCGATGTAAGAGGGGAGAAAAATCATCATCAGTAAAGCTTTACGCCTAGCATGATGATAGAACAAAGACTGAGGTTGGCGATACTCCATCACTAATGATGAAATCATGCGGTGACAGTGTGGGCATTGCATGTGTCGACCAATAGCTTTGGATGCATGGTGGATGTCTTATTGAAACCTGATGAGATGATACGGTTGTTGGATTTGTTGGGCATTGACTGGGATGGGTGAACACCTAATTAACAATGAGTGTGGTGGACTTAAAATCATCTATGATAACACGCCATGATGTTCTGGGAGATAATTGAAGCACAAGGCATGGGAAAGGAATTTTGATCATTGCTTTGTAGTGGAGGCTCAATCAGTTGTGATAAATCTTATAGTAGTGCACAATAATGATGGGTCATATGGGACATGGTGGTTTGTCCATAAGTTGTAAGGTACTTGGGGACAATATCAATAAAAAATTTGGTCAATTTTACTATTTAATATATATGAGTTATCCCTTAGGGGTTATTCCAATTGGGGGGATATGACATTCCAATTGGCCGGAGGGTGAGGTGTGTGTGTGTTTTGGGGTATTCGTATCCTCACGTAACTAATATATGTGTGTGTGTGTTTGTGTGTGTTTATTCATTTTTATTCATATTTAATCATTTTTAGGTGTTTTTCTTCTTTTTTCATGAGAGGAAAATGACTCTTTATATCTGGGTAGAGAAATGTCCCTTGAATAGTCTGTAGGCCCAAGTAATAGAGGCCTAAGAACAAGGCCTGCATGCCCAGTGTATCTTCCTACCTGCATGATCCTATCAACATCACTAGGCATGCATCATGCCAACATCACCGCTTTCCTACATCATTCCCACACCATTTTCAACGCGAGTCACTCCATTGGATATAAATCTCTCTAGGGTAAAGCTAGGATTTGATCCATGTTTTTATCTATATGTAATAGGTTTAATCAATCATACTACTTCAATTTTTATTATATTTCAACAAATTTAATTTTTTATTCATTTTTAATATTTTTTTATTGAATATTAATTATAAATTTTTAATATTTAATATTTATTAATATTATTGTAATTTATTTATTATTAATATTTATTGATACATAATTATTTTCTTTTTTTTAATATTACAAAATGTTTTTTATTTTTTTGATTAATATTTATTCAATTTCATTTCTTACGGTGTAGTCCATTAAAAATATTTATATATATATAATTAATTTATTTAAAGGCATATGTTAGAATTCTATAAATTTTTGAATGTGTTTAAAATTAATTCATTTGATCATTTAAATATTAAAAAAAGTTTTACTATGTTTTATTATTCTGAACATGTTTTTAATTTATATAATAATTTCTCATTAAACATTATTTTTTAACTAGTATTATAATTTATATTTTCTTAAATCTCTATATTTAATTTATTTAAATTCATTTATTTATTATTTTCATCAATTTCTTAAATTTTGAAAATTCTTGTAATTATTCCCAAATTTTTTTATGTATATACTATGTTTTAATATTTTCACAAGTTATTCTATATTATATTAATATACATTCACTTTTAGTTTTTTAACCTATTTTTCATAATTAATAATACTTATCAATTTTTAAATATTATTTAAGTCTATTCATTTTTAATTATACAATATGTTGTATCTTCTTATAAATGGTAAAATTGTATATTGATATTGATATTTATTCGGATCCAATGATTTAAAATTTTTAATTAGTGTCGGAATTTGTTGTTATGTTGTTTGAATCATTCAGAAATAAATATTTAATTTTGAATGAATTTTTCAATGGTATGATTAATGATTTTTCTGCTTATGGTAATTTATTATCATATAATATTAAAGGAACTCATGTTTTTCCTTTTTGTGATAACGGTACACACTATGTTAGGTAAAAACATCAATCATTGACTATGTTACTAGGACATAAAATATTTACACCATAAATGCATAAATACTGATATTAGATGCCATTATTTGAATAGATTTGGAAAATGGAATAACACCATCTGCACTAATAAGTGAAATTTAATTCTGGAAATTGAAATATATTGAAATGTCTTTTGAAAATGTAGAAACATTAATAAAAATTATTTAGTTTATTATAATTTAAAATTTATCGATGTTATTTTATTCAATCAAAAAACTAGTATCCCCAATGATGTATTTTTTATGATAATTAAAATTTCATTTAAAATAATATTAAACAATTTAAATATATATATTTTTATTTTTATAAAGACTATGAATTTATCTTTTATTTAGAATGGAAAATATATTTTTTTAATAGATGAATGACCAACATACATTGGCTCAGAACGAATGAACACATCATGAATAGGTGACCTTTTATAACTTCATTAGTAAATTTTATCATTGTTTTAAATATTTTATCTAGTTAATATCATTACCATTTTACCTGAAACATATGTAGATATTTATCATATCGATTATTATGAAATTAATACATCTATATATTTTTAATTTAACCAATTTCTACTATGTTATGAAAAAACATCAGTATATAAAAAAATTATCCGAAATGTATACAATAATAATGATGTCCTCAAATACTCTTTGCGACGTCTGGACCTAGGTGCTATAGTGTAGAGCTATGAGATGGTTGGTCACCTTCCCTCTAGTGTGCCTCCTCATACGCCAAAGGGTGCCGACTAGCAGTGAGGGTCTGGTAAGTCATTATTTGGAAGACTGTACACTCTTTTATAAGAACACAACACCATTAGTATAAAACAATAATAACCAACTATGGAAAGATATAAATCAACATATAAATACCATTAAATGTGATTTTCAAAACATGAAAAAAATTTACTCATCTGAATGTTAAGTCATGCTATGCCAATTCATGTTTGAAGTAACTGTAATGAAACTAAAATTAAAGACACAACTACTCCAAAAAGGGTGTCAAATCATGTCATGTTCTCTATCCTATGCTCCAATCCCAAAAAACCATCAATCCCAGGGCCTTGACCTTATCATGTCTCATGAATAAAAATTCTACTTTTGTGTCTATCAATCATCCAAAATATAGTGTTAGTACATCTCAGTTTTCCACCACCAATGGTGTCTAATACGAGTCTAGTCAATAGATAGCTCATGTAGTTTTTTGATGCAATAAATACAATTCATAATTTAAATAGTTATCATATTTTCATTTAATATTATATCATTAAATTTGGACAAGTTTCAATTAAAGTTTCCCAATTGAATCCCCATTCAATATTATCATTCATTCAATGTATATAGTGATGTCTAACACCCTAAAATATAATTTAAATAATCATTAATTATTATCATTCATTCATTGTAGGTCTTAATTTATAGAACCCTAAATCCCATCAAGTGTAGGTCATCATTATTATCACATTATATCACATCTGGTTTATCTTTCCATACCTAGCATCCTATATTTTCATTCCTGGATAACTATTGGGGAGGAACGCCATGTCCATACCCAACTTCTAATCGGTCTAGAAGGGAATGCATAAAACCAAAAATATATCATCCATTAAATCATTATTTGATTCATAATATTTTTCCTCATTATTCATTTAAAAATCCAATGATTAGTTAAAAATTGTAGAGTATTTTATTTAATTCAACTGTTAACTAAGCACATGACCCATTAATTAATTCATCAATTAATTAATAAATCAATATCATTATCATTCCTTAATTAATTCATCGCAATTAATTACCCATATAAAAACCCATCATTTATTTATTAATTCACACCATTAATTATATAATATCCAAATATGTCACATAGTTAATTATCTCAATTAATTATCATTGTTCAACATGATGGAACATAATTATTTATCACAATTAGTTATCTCACATAGCTAAACATAATTCCATAATTAATTCCCCCAAATTAATTTACATATCATGATCAGTTAAATACACTAATTACAAAATATCAACCCATAAAAAATCCCTAAAATATATATTTGGATAACCCCCTTTATTTATTCCATGATTCCATTATCAATTAACCCCTGAGGAAACTCAATTCATTTCGACATTCCTAATAACTCAAATTTTAGAAATCATTTATCAAGGAAGATTAGAAATAAAAAAATCATTAAAAAATCATAAATCATGATTATTGGACTTTAATTTGGACCACCTAACTCAGTTTATTGACAGATGTTAGCCAACCGAGAATCCCTAAAATATGACCAGCACAACATCTTCGATCAAATTCACGATCAGAATCCCTAAGTCATAAATCATGATCAAGGAATAATGATCATTCAAAAAATGATATAGATCAAAAATCCAATATCTAGATCTCAACTCATAGGTTATGATCAATGAAAATGTGGGTGATCTTCCATGAAAATAACTAGAAAATATTATAGATAGAACATGAGAAGCATCGGTATGAAATTCACTTACCAGGAGGAGAGAGGATCTTCAATCAGGGATTTTGATCTCTAATAGCAGTGTTCATATCTACTTGGAATCCCATTGGAAGGATTTGGTTACTCCTAAATACTTTCAAAACCAAGCCTAGGTCGAATTTGAGAGGTTTCAAGGGTTTTAGTGGGTTTTAATCTAATTTTTCGGAATAAACTTGGTTGTGAGCATAGTTTCACCTGGGAGGCCACGTGGTTATGAAAAATTGTGTTCCAAATATATGTTCATCCACTACCCACATTTCATAATGGTGCATGGTTAGGAAATCCTTATGTCAACTGTGTTGACATACGTTTTTGAATGAAATGCACCTTCACCGATGTCTCTGGAACAAGACTTGGTCTTAACAGCTCTGACATACATGCTACTAACTAACATAGAGGTCATCTAAAATGTCAACCATAATGTTCCTTGAATTTTTCAATATGTTCAGTTACCTAATAAATGATTTTATAGATAAACTCCACTAAATCGATGTGCTTCATCCATTAACCACCAAGGTTATGTACACATGCACGTTGCATATCCTCTAACACCTATATGGTGTGCTCCGAATACCATCTGTCTGTGGTTGGAAGGTCGTACGTAACTAAACCTATATACTGAGATCCTCTTTTAAGACCTTACAAAATCATGATGCAATTCATGAATTGAGTTATGAAATAATGGTCTATTGAACCGCATGCAAATGAACTATCTCACTCATATATAGCTCTCCCAATTGCACTACAATTAAGGTTTAATGGATAGTCATGAAGTGTATGACCTTCCCTAGAAAATCCACAATGACCCAAATAGAATCATTCATGCTAACATTCTTTGGATGTCCTACCACAAAATATATAGTCACAACATCTTATTTCCATTATGGAATAGGCAACGACATATGTAGGCCTCCATGTCATTGATCATCTACCTTCACCTGTTGATAGGTGAGTCATCTTGTTATGAACATTGTTATCTACTTTTTCATACATATCCACCAAAACGGTCATTGTAAGACACGGTGAATTTTTTCACCACAGGATATACCACCCACATTGAAGCATGTAATTATTGAATTAGTTCCTCTCGCATACTTGTCAGCTCCACATCCCAATTATTAACATATATGATGTCATAGTCATCTATAATCATGTCTAATGTTATCTCTCCACCATCAATCCATTCCCATGAAGCTGAAAACTCCTAATCCTCATACTTATTATCCCTGATTCGTCTCAAGAGTGTAGACTCGAGTGACACAAAAACTAGAGGCATCCTCTCATAACTCTCTTGAACTACCTAATGAATTTTCTACTACAATATCATCAAATTCCTCTCTGAACTCGACTCATGAACCAAATGAGTTTGAGGTTTCCTAAATAATGCATCAACCCAAAAATTCCCAGTCTTGGGGATATATTGACGTTCAAAATCAAAGGACTACATATACTTTACCCATCTGTGCTTCTTTAGATTCATGTTAAGCTGTGATTAGATATACTTTAAGATTTTGTGATTTGTAAAAACTATAAAAATTTGAACCAAAATATATCGTCTCTAACACATAAGAACATAATTTACTATTTCCAACTCTATTTCATGTGTAGGTTAATTATGTTCATGTGGACCCAAATACCGAGACCCATATGAAACGACTTTATTTCGTTGAATCAATAAAACTCTGAGTCTGATCCTAGAAGAATTGATATACACCATGTACTCTTCAACTGACTTAGCTAAGTAGAAAATTGGTGTCAATTTCAATATCTAATTCAACTCCTAGAGAGAATTATCGCATGGTTTTATCCAAATAAAAATTATCGCATATTTTTTAAAACAAGTAATTTGTGTCTCCATTTGAGAAATGTAATGGATGATCCTCTTATAATATCCACCTAACCAAAAAATCATCGGACATCAAAAAAATTCTTGTCTGATCCCATGATACCACTGCCGGAACATTTTATGGCGCCATTATCACACCTTCATTTTAGAAGATGTTCTACAAAATGTGTAGTATGTAAATTCAAAATAGACATTTAGATGGATTTTCATATTGATAATGCTCTCTCAGTGTACCCAATATGATGTCATGATATTGGGCATGAACATCATACGTTTTAGAGTAATCCCAGTTTTCGTCCACAAACACCACCACAAAAAATGATCTAACTAAGGGAAAAAGATCATATTCATCAAGACCAAATAAATTTCTAGACCATTTTTCAACCAAAATGTCATTAAGACAAAGTCCTATATTCCATACCTACACCTAAAATCAGTTATTGGAATATCAGAAGTTCAAACTCTCTCCTATTGATACCCTAATCTACTATCTATATTTATCGAAAAAGAATCCACCATCAGTAGGTCAGAAACATAATTGATATGAAGAAGTTTTATCTATTATTCAGATTCATTTTATTCAACTTCTAGTAATCTATGGACAAGCATAAACTCTGACCATCATTCATTGGAAAATAATAGGTGATCCACAAGGTAGAGTACATGGATGGATAAACCCTTTATCCTACGCACCTCCAATTGAGTTTTGTGCTCTTGACTCTTAGTTGGATCCATTTTTAAGGTCTAATAGATACTATATCATCCCTCAACATCATCCCAATAGTGAATTCCACATCTCTCTTAGATGGAATCGGTAAAAATTATTCATGAAAGGCATCCTAAAATAGTTCTACTACTAGTGGAAGGACGTCTTTCTTACCACTCCCATCATCTAGAAAAATACTAGAACCAAGGAAAGTGTGATCTCTTGGTTCCTGAGTAAATGGTACAGCATTACCTACAAGGATATCCCAATAACCATGAAGGACATATGGGTCCCCCTCAAAAAATATCAAGGTCACTCTCATGCGATAAGAATCAATGTGGGATCAGTATGCGACTAGAAAGTCAATAACCATAATTATATCAAATCCCGTTATATTAATGAAATATATATCCCAAAGGAAACGATACTCTTCGATAGCTAGAAAATATCCCTTTCATAAAAAGATATCCCAATACATTTCTCCCAATGGTGTGTCGATATTCATCACCTCGCTTATGGGCTCCTCCTCCAGGATCAATCCATGAACACTTTTTGCATATATAATGCAATGAGTGGTACTAGTATCAAACAAGGAATAAGATAATGTATAAGTAACTATAATATTACATATCACTATCGATAGACCATCCTTGCTCCCCATAAGTGATTGTTTCGCTACACGTAACTGTCCTTCCCCTCTTCCATGGGGTGTCGTCTGACTCCCCTGAGTATCAACACTCTGCTGATATGGGTGATCATACCATGAAGCCCCATTTCCACTACCACTACTGCCTCTTCCAGCAGAACTCCAACTGCATGACCTATATGTTATATAAGAACATCATCTCACACACGGACTCTGAGTAGTTACTCCTTCAACACCAGCCTGTTGTTGTTTCCTAGACAACTTCTATTGGTTCCCCATTTTTTCACAATACCTTCACTCCACTGGTGGGTGAGAAAAATAGGAATGATAGTGTCCCTACACTTCGCTCTGGTGGAGAAGCACTTGAGAATGATCCAGTGAAACTGTAAATCTTATATGATCACCTTAAGTCCACTATCTGGACTAAGATTCTTTGGATAGTGTTCACTACTCTCGGAAGGCCCACTCCCTGAACATACAACTACATATATAGTAAAAGAAGATTCTATTAGGTTCCCCTCTGATATGATATCTTGATTAAACACTTTGTATAATTCATCAACCAAATGAAATTCACCTGGGACATAATTTCACAATTATTCCATGAAATAGTTTTTCCGAATATGCCTCATCTAATTCCAATGCTCGATAAAATGATGTAAATCAGTGGAATACCAAGCGCATTCCATTATGGGCATGCTTCCTTGGGTAAGATTCATAATCCTTGAATCCTTCCCTTACATCAGTGTGTCTGGATAAAAGTTCCTTATTAATTTCTCCAAAATGAAATTAAATAACATATCATCAGTATGTCTATATCATCCTCAACTTCCCACAAGTGAATTACTGAACCCATTAGCATTTAAAAAGCCAACATGACCCACTTATTAGCCATAGTATAAAAATTTTCATGTATCTTCTCTATGGATTCAATATATATTTTAGATCCCTCGCGTCCACCCTCTCTAGAAAATGTTGGAGGGTGAAGCAGATGAAACTCCCTTGTTAATTCAGAATTTTAGTTCAAAACATTCCATGGGTCTCTCTCTGTGAATTGCCTGAAACGGAAAATGTTCTATCAGAACTATTACCCTTCCTATTGAGAATTCACCAATAGTGCCTCAATCTCCCTGTCTGGATGTTCATTCCCAGAAATACCCATTGGTATCTCCCTCAACATGTGTCATGGAGGCATATCTCTAAAAATCCAAACACAGGACTTAGGTCTCATAACTGAACCTTAAAACATTCGCATAAGATGATAAACTAACAAAAAAGATTCAACATGTCCATTCCCAATTTTTCTCACCACACGTTCAACATTGAGTCCTTATCACAACCCTTAACCATACTACTCCTAAATATTTGTTAATACGGGTACATTCATTCCCATTAATTAATTCATCCATTAATTAATAAAACACTATCAAATTATGTAATTCAGAATGTAAATAATTTTTCACAATCAAGTAAACAATAAATGTTCTCATTATTCTTCAATTTACTCTTCCCTTTCTTCGTTATTTCAATCTCATATGAAGGGAAAATATTTCATGTTCAACAAATAATCCATAAACATTTTTCTATTGTGTTACTAGAACGATTCATGTCATTGAAGCCCTGAGTTCCTAGAATGATGAATGAAGACTCGAGTACCAACCCTCATTGGTCCATGACTCAAAATTCAACAACTAATAAATATAATATCTCATTACACAACTAGTGCACCACCAAAGGTAAAATAATATCTCATTGTAACAACAAACAACAATCACAACAATCCCACCTCGATTAATCAAACTTTCCCCCTTACATGAGTTAGAAACTCCCATGAAAAAGCTCATTACAAAGCCTTGACACTTCCTAGTATCTTGTCTACCTTTCCCAAAATAGTAATAAAAATAACGTTGATCAAAATTAAAAATCCTTTTATAGCACATAGTGATATCCTCACTCAGGTTCCACTTAGTGGTGCCCTAATCTAGTTGGTTACATGACCTTAAGTGCGCCTTCCCATATACTAGAGGATTCAGTCTAGAAGCAATGATATTATAAGTTATTATTGGGGAGACTATTATCTATTTAACTAGAATAAATCACCAAAGGAAGAAAATAACAATAACCACATGATAATATTTATAAATAACCAAGAAAATACTATGAAAAATGATAGTCAAAACCATAAAATTCAATACTCAGATGAAAGATAAATCATGCTATGAAAATTCATTTTCATGTGTCTATAATAAAACTAAATGTAATGTTATAAAGACTCCAAAAAGGGCCCGGAATCATATCTGGTTTCCTCTCCCATGTTAGAATCCCATAAAAAACATATTATAGGGCCTTGGCCTTATCATGTCCTTCAAAAAAAGGTATACTCAGGTGCCAATCTGGCAATCCAAATAGGGTGTGAGTCCGTCTTAATAGGCCACCGCCAATAGATTAAAAAACTACTCTTGTCAAAAGATTGTGCATGAAACATTATAAATGAAACAATACAATGCATTATTTAAATAGTTACGACATTTTCATATAATATTTATTCTTCTCAATAGCCCCATATTAAATTCATGTTTCCCAATTGAATAATCATTCAATATTATCATTCATTCGGTGTTGGTCTCCATCCCTAACACCAAAAAATACAATTTGAATCATCATTCATTATTATCATTCATTCGGTGTAGGTCGTCAAGCATAGATCACCAAATATCATTATGTGTAGGTCTCCATTACTATCAATTTATATCTGATTCAGTGTAGGCCATCATCCCTAGCACCCGAAAATTACTACCATGGATAACTATTAGGGAGAACACCATGTCCAAATACCAAATTATAATCAGTCTAGAACACCATGTCTTGCACAAAAAATATCTAATCCATTTATTCATTATATAATTCAAATTAACTTCCAAATTATTTAATTACAAATCAAATTATTATTTATACATTTCAATGTCTGTTTGTTAATTCAAAAATTAACTAATAACATAACCCATTAATTAATTATTCAATTAATTATTCAATCAAACCCATTCTCATTCAATAATTATTTCTTCACAATTAATTATCTATATCCAAATACAACATGTATTAATTAATTCTCAATATTAATTTTCATAGTTCACATCATGAAAAATTGTTAATTCTCTCAATTAATTATCTTTGGTCAACATCCTAGGAAAAAATTATTTTTAAAAAATAATTACCTCACATTGCCAAACATAATTCCATAATTAATTACCCATTATAAATTGTGTTATCATAATAAATTAAATATATCTATTACCAAATATCAACCCATAACAAAAATCCAAAATATAAATTTGGGAAACCCACTTCATTGGTTCCCTGACCCTATTATCAATTAACCACTAATGAAAATCAATTCAATTCAACATTCCAAATTAATCCAATTTCGGAAATAATTTTTTAGGGAACCTAAAAATAATAAACTCACATTAAAATATAATAAATCATGACTATGGGAGTTCGATTTATTCCACTTACCTCGGTTTAGGGGCAGAATTTAGCCCAATGGAAATCCCCAAAATCTGAGAGGCACAATGTTGTTGATCATATTCCGGATCTAAATCCCTAAATCCGAAATTAAGATAAAGGACTAATTATCATGAAAAAATTGATCTAGACCCAAAATACTATAACTATATCCCAACATAATGATTTAGATCCACGATAACAGGGACGATATTCCATGAATATTTCTAGAAAAGATAAGAGAATGAACTTGAGAAGCATCATGATGGAATCCACATACATGTCAAACAGAAGATAATCGATCAGAGCTTTTGATCTCAATTATAAGTGTTATGATCACCTAGAAAACCTCTTAATGTCTTCGGGAATAAATATTAATTTTGAATGCCCATCCAATGTCGTATTAGAGAGGTTTAATAGGTACAGGTGGATTTAAAACAAATTTTTGAATTAACTGGGTCCAGTACACTGTTTTACCTAGGAGGGCACATGGTTAGACCAAATTGTGCGTCAACCATGTGATATTCCAATGCCTACAAAAATTAATTGCACATGGATAGGTAAACCATGAACCAACTATTCCACCCTTCCATATCATCACGTTTTGTTGTAACTAGGAACAAACAGTGCCTAACCCCTGTCTTCCCTTGTTTCATAAAAACATATCCCAAGCAGACCCCGAGTTATACCCCAACTCAAAGGAACATGAATAACAACAAATATTACCGAAAAATACCCCTGATATTTCTCCAAAAAATTTCCAATGATCTTACATCATTTAATCTCTTCATAATGGTATATCTTCTTTATTTGACATGATTATGTTTAGTAGTGTGTTTTTTCAATTTGTAAAGGGCTTAATGTGTTTTTTATATCTAAAAATATAATTATATAAAAAATTAATTTCACATACTGAATGTCGAGAAAATTCATTCAAATTGTTTTGGTACTTTTGAAAAATAGCCTACATGACATTTGTTACATGTAGTAATCATCTACACATTAATATGATACATGGATTGATTAGTACTACATAAAATTTGTGTTTATAGATAAAAATTTATACATTGGTTAAAATAATGTGTCAATTAATAAAAATCAAAAAAAACATTCGTAGATAGTATAAATACTTTATGAATATTAGCAATATGTAATTTATTATTCTTTTTGGAATGGCTGGACATGATTCGAATGCATGATGAGATCAGTATGACATAATTTCTATGATATTAGTTTTAAAATGAAATTTTAGTTAAAAACAATTATAACTCACTAAAATAATATCAAACACACTCATATTTTCATGATTATTTATGATACATATTCTTAATTGATTCATGATGTTGTATTATTGAAGTACACATCAATCGGATGCATAGTGTGACACGTTTGATTCGATGATCTACAAGAAAAATATAAGCCATTGATAAAGTAATTGATAACTCAAAATCTATGATCTCACCAATTCACTCCAATTTTTTAAAGGTAAATTAATAATCAAATATAACATCTCATATACAAATTTATATCCATAAAGACATACATAATTTTTCACTATTAATAGACTAATAAAAAATTCTCCTTTGGAATAATTTTCAAATTTCATTTTCAAGAATTACTTATATTGAAAAAATATTAAAATATAGTTATATAACCCATAATTTTTTAAATCACTCAATGATAAAAAAGAATTGTTTTATATGATAAGAGGTTTTAGTATGGTGAATATTTTAAATAATCAATAACATGATGATAGTTTTTCTAAGTCCCACATCCATGCCAAGAAACATTTATTCATCATTATATGAATAAATTTATATTATACCGTAATTACCATCAATTAATGTCTTATCACTAATTTTTTTGGAGGTGCTCCATCCATGATCAAACTATTCCAACGAATTAGAGAATTGAATCTCTAGTAAGTTCTCACCCATCATAATTTCATAATTTTTGAAAATACTTTTCTCATTATTAGGGAAGATGAGGGTTCCATTTTCTTAATATGTTCACAAATATACAGACGTGCTTATCTAAATCCATACATTACTATATTTTTAGGTAAATTTTTTTTTCAAAGGATTATATTATAATATAATCCACCATATCTAAATTTAATTTAACAAGGAGGGATAAATTTTAATGAAATTAAACACATTGTGAGGGACATACAAATGTTTGATATAGATTCTTGTTTATGAGGATTTTTTAAATGAATCATTTGACCAATTCTACTCATTCACACATGATATAATCATGTCTAAAATATGGATATTTTTTTCATATAAATCTATCATAAATGAACCATTTCATTTATCTTTAT
The DNA here is from genome assembly GCA_963277665.1 of Viscum album. Lineage (NCBI taxonomy): Eukaryota > Viridiplantae > Streptophyta > Magnoliopsida > Santalales > Viscaceae > Viscum > Viscum album. The sequence goes on from OY728152.1 coordinate 698,058,580, forward strand.
ATTAAAAGTAAAAAATTTAAGAATTTCAGTATCTATGAGTCAGATAATCATAATATCTAAATCTCTAAAATAATTTTTAATTAAATCTAAAATTTCTCCCACAATGTGTTCATACCTCCAATATTATGAGGTATTTTTTAATATGATATATGTTCCATTTATCCCCACTTCTCCTATGGATAATATCAAAAATAAAAATCTCATTTTTCTTCTTTTCTAGGAATAGTAACCACAATCCATATAATATTTTCATTTTTTCAAAAATCCATGATATGAATTTTCTACATGATCTTCTATTCTCTTGTTATGTTAGAAATAGATTATTGAATGAACTATAGAAATATGGATTGTAAATATAAGAGAATGTTTTAGATCACTATTAATTTTGTTACCAATAATTGCATCAGCATACATGATGAAATTATATTAAGAAACTCTCACCATTTATGTGAGCCAGTTCAATATCAGCTTCTTTGAATATTAATATGAAATGTCTTCATTATGTGTTTCCTGGGGTAACCAATACTATTTTTATACATATATGAATTATTTTTTCCATTCAATAATCCATGAGATATATGATAGGTTTTAAATTGAACAAAAAAATGTCACACTCAGCCAACATATCTTCAATTGTGTTGCAAATTAAAATTACCAAATTGATATTAACAAATATTATAAAAGATTTGTTTCTCATAATTATATTCTTTAATTTTTATAACACAATTTCACTATAAAAAAGATTATAATATCCTGTAAATATTATGTAACAATCCACACATATGTTTTTAACTTTTAATTCACATAGAATTCCACTCACTACATAAAACATTTTATTCTATATAATTAACAAGTCCATAAAATTCCATTATGTCACACTAGGATTATAATATTTTAGAAACACATTTCAAAATATTATACATACATATATATATATATATATATCCATTTTTGGGGGGACTCATGTAGAGGATTCCAATTTTTAGGAATCAACCGATATACCTAAGCATGATTTTGAAAAATGTTTTAATCCATATTTTACTATCATAAAAAGTGATTATATGATTTTAAAAAATTATTTAGTCTTATCTTTCAAAATATTTTAATTTAGATAATAATTGTTGATGATTTATAAAAACCTGAAAATATTGGGAGGTTAAATGTTTGGGATGTTTTTTCTCTCCAACCATAATTTGAATGTAATAATTACTGTTTTGTAATGCCAGCAATGTATCCCATTGATCTACATGTTATCAAATGGACTTGTTTACCTAGATGGTTATAAAAGAAAATATACCGTGATTCTGATAGGAAAATTTTAATGCATTTATGTTTTAAGACACTAATAGATACTCTGTGGTGTTGATCCTCCTTAGATGAACACTTCAATGTGATAATATAGTAATATAGACCAGACCTCCCCCATAATTATCTTTTCATATATATTTTCAGGGTATATTGGAAACATATACCTCTTCATGTTATATTTTCATTCTCTTCCAAATATTTCAACCCCTCACTTACTGAGATAAGTATGATGAAGGATTCAAGAAATGAGATTATGATAAGAGAACCTCATATAGTAATTTTTCGTGTTTATGTGTCATTAATTTTGGTTATTTGTCACTATGTGTAATGGTACATATGCATTATAATTTTTATTGATGCACATCATGACCCATGCACTATAATTTATTTCATAAACCAATACGTTATAGTTTATGGAATATATGGTCACATTAGGTGCATCAAGAGTTATGAGTTATTAAATAATATGTTGATAAAGGTTCCTAAGACACGGTATCTTTTATTTTGAAATGATTTAAATTAATAATAAATTTTACATTCATAATATTCTATTTTAATTATGGACTTTTTTTCAAAATATTATTGAAATGTTTTGATAGTTAGGTTATTTAGGCCTTGTACAATGTGTGAATGATGCACCAAACACAAAAAAAACAATTAGAGTTATTCACACCTAGATGCTTCTGCTACATTTGAAACCTTCATAAAACCCATCATCACCAAAAAATATCATCCAATAACTAAGAGATCCACTGAGACCAATAAATTCCTTCTTAAAACTCCAAAAAAAAAAAAATAGATAATTGTATCTTTTAGAAGATATGACACATCATAAAAATCCAATCACGGATGTCATGTAATCCATAAATCCCAAGACATTTATAGTGATATAAATAATGCATGAACAGATACCTTAAATCCCCTCAACATCGTATGAAAAATCACACCCTCTCACCAAACCAATATAAAGATTCTATTTAAGATCACTTAAAGACATTTAAATTTTAAATTTGTTTTTGGGTATAAATTTTAAATTTGGTTTTTTATGTTTTGGTCCTTTGTGAGGGTTCCAATTTAACCTGTAAAAATAGTATTATTTAAATCACTAAAAATGTATTTATGAATTAAAAAATAGTTAATTGATATATAGTATATAAATTTCATGATAATATATTTATTAACAAATAATATAAATATTTTTTTAAGACTAATATATTATAAATTAATGTTATCTCTTGTATTTATAAATAAAAATGCATTCAATATTCAAATAATTTTATCCAAAATGTTCCTAAAAAATATTGATTTTTAATAATAATATTTCTGACTTAATTATAAGGATTATGATTTAGAATATATAAATTTATAATATTAAAAAAAAAATTATTTAAAAACTAAATATATGTATTATATTCAGTTCAAATGAATTTAATGTAATGTATAAATAAAAATTATTGAACAATGTATGTTTAAATTTAAATCATTTAAATCATTTACTTATATAATACAAGATATATTGGTATTATAATTAATTACATAATACAATGAATATTTATATTTTTAATAAATATTATCGTTGATTTGATAAACATAATTGATGTAAAATAGGTTATCATTGCAATGTAAATTAATATTATCACTTATTTATGAGACAAAATCGATTTATAAAGTGTTATGATTCAATTGATTAAAAAATAATTGGTACATTAAATTTTGACAAATTTGTACTCTATTATATTTATAATGAAAAATATAGATTCCAATGTTCTTTTGAGTACCACACATTTCCAATATTTTCATGTGGGTTATTTTTGTTATTCTATGTACAAATAAATCTTCATATTTATAATGTAATTAAAAAATTGTCACATGTTCCTTAATGTTGTCAAAAAAATGGGACATAAATTTAAAAATAAATTAAGGAAAATAATTTGGTGGAGAAATAATAGTGATATTAATGAGATCGTTGAAATTAGACAACGCGGGTATGTGGACTCGTTCGGTGAATATACATACACACACGGGACAAGGTTTACCATAATCCTTCCGGTCTACGTGTTTTTCTGTCTATGGTTGACTATAGAGATGGTGGTAGAATCAATGATTCATTGGCTGATTATTAAAAATAAGTTAGGGTCCCTAAAGAAGGTTATGCTTGAGGTTTTCAAACCCCCATTCTATACTACAACATGTTGTGTCACAATTCCATAGACACAGGACAAGGCACAACCTATTTCTCATTATCCCAGAAGGTTTCCCTGGACTCTCTCATAAAACATGCCATGATGCCCCATTGCAAATTCATACCATGCCAAATGGTGTGAAGATGGATATGACCATCAGAAACATTTTTTGGACAACCTGTCATAGTGCCCCCATCTAAAAATATCTTCCAAGGAAAACATGGGGAAGATAGATATAATTGTCACATCCCTTTCTCATACAACCGACCACAAAACCCCATAGATAATGCCAACCATAGTCACCTCCTATTATACCTACCATGATTCCACATTCATATCCCCAACATAGATGGTAACCACCACAACCTTTCACAGTTCCCAATCGACTATGCCTACTAGGCCATACATGGGGATGATGGATATGTATTTCACCAACTATTCTCATAAAACATTACAAGGAACCCCATCGACAATGCCTACAACTTTCACCTCCCATTCTGAAATGATATTCCACTGTGACCCATTGACAACACCTATTTCTGTCACTACCTTCCTTCACCACCCTTCCATATACATCCTACCCTGACACTTCATCGATAATGCCTACCACCATCATCACCCTTTCTCAGATGATTTACCAGAATTCTCCATCTACTACACCTTCCATTTCAAATAGGGGAATATTTATATGAAGGTCTCTTCTAATGAGTGTAATTCCTCATTGTGGATGCAACCAATTTTGACAGAGCTATTTGAAAACAACTCTTTTGACCCCTACCTATCATTCACCACTACTGAGTGTGAAGAAAACCTACACCGGGAGTATAAATGTTTGTTTTCAATACTAAAATTAATGGTAAATTTCAAATAAAAAGGGTCACACAATGACCACTACCTCCCTCCCGACATGCTAAACCAGAATAATGATTTCAGATGTTGTGTTATCTAACATTAACAACCAATTATATACATTAATTTATTTTAAATAATATTTATTATCACATTTAATTTATTATCATATGTTCTATTTAAGTATCATATAATAATTTATTTAATTACTAATTTAATTCTAATTGTTAATTATATTTTATCTTTATTAATCCATTAAATTCAAAATTTAAACACTTATAAATTTCTTATGTTTTATAATCATGTTACCCTACTTCATATGGTGATTTATTCGAAATTTCTTCTAAAAAATAACTAATAAAATAGTTCCATTTCAATATTATTTTTTCTAACAATGATAAATGTCCTAAAATTATTAGTTTTTTTTTATTGGGTTGTCGTATGACACATTGAATAAGTTAACAAACAAACACAGACACAGACACAGACACACACACATATATATATGTATACATTCATATATATTTTTAAATATTATTTATATTTCCGAAAGTACATTAAAGAATTTAAAATATATTTAAATTATTTATATAACATTTAATAAAATATTTATATGAATTTTAATATGTGTGATTGTATGTTTGTGTGTATGTATTGTTTGAGTATTCATATGTTGTGTTGTGTTGTGTGTGAGTGTGTGTGTTTTTACATCAATGGTTTGTATGTGTGATAATGTATATATGCATAGGTGTGTATGTAATTGTATGTGTATGTTATACGTATGTGTATGTGTATGTGTATTTGTATGAGTATGTGTAAGTGTACATGTATGTATTTCTAAATAGGTATTATATCTACACGCATTTTCACATATGTATGTATTTGTGTATATGAAAGTGTATGTATTTTTGAATAAGCATTTGAATGTGTTTTTATGTGTATATGTGTATGTATGAGTATGTGTATATATATGTCTATGATTTTCTATGGTTCCATGTATGTATATGTATATTTATATATTCATGTTTATGTACATGGGTATGTGGATGGGTATGTGTATATGTGTGTGTTAATGTAGTATGTTTGTATATAGTCAAATGTATAGATGTGTATGTATTCACAAGAACATGTATGTTATTTTATGGTTGTTTATGTATATAAAAATGCATGTGTATGTGTATTCATATGCATTTATATGTGTATATATTTCTGTATTGGTATTAGTTTTTGTTTGTGTATATATTTTTTTATGTTGTATGTGTATGTTTATATACGTAAGTATAGATATGTATATACATGCATGAAAGGGTATGTAACTGTATGTTTATGTATAGGTTTGTTTATTGGCCAATGTATATGTGTATGTGTATGTGTATGTGTTTTCCAATATTTGTATACATATATTGTGTATGTATGTGTACAAGTATGTATATGCATATATATATATATATATATCTGTACATGTATGTATATTTATTGATTTAATATTATTTTTTGGATTTTAATATATGTCCATATTTAATATTTTTAATAATTAATTCCTTTTTATTATTTAATCATTTAATAATATTGAAATATATCCAATTTTTATAACTTTGTTTACACGATAAAATATGTATATATTTAATTAAATAATAGCATGTTAACATTTATTAAATATAATAAATATTAATAATATTTTATATTTTCAATATTCAATCAATACAGTGCAGATATCAATAATTTGCAGTATTAATATTATTTATTTATTTAATGTCATTCACTTTTATATTTTTCCATTTCATGCAATTAAGGTAATGAATTAACTTTTTTAAATATTTTGTAGTATATTTATTATAATTTAATCATTTTTAATATTTTTTTCTTTATTTATTTTATTTTCGATATATAATAATTTTCATTATTTTTTCAATTAATACATTTTATTAAATATATAAATACTTAATTAATAAACATCAAAATTTTCAATATATTTTTAATTTATATGAATAATATTTATTTATTTTGATTCATTATGTTTTATGTTTTTAAATATGATTGAAATCTAAACATTTGATTCCTATAAGACCATATCCAACCCACAACATTTTCCATGAAATTGAACCACAACTTACACCATCCCAAACACCATTTAGTTGTTTATTTAAAAATTCAAAAACGACGTGGGGGTGCTTTACGACGAATAGTAATGACGTATGCTATTGATGAACATCATTCAATACAGTATCGTTTGTGCATTCCATTAGGAGATGGGTAGTGTTGGATGGTGGCATTTGGGTCAGGATCACAATAGGTCTCAAGCGGTATTTTTCATGTGTTGTGGTGAATGTGTGGGATAGAAGGATTGTGGATGCAGGAGGGGAGAAAACTATTCATCATTAGTGATGTGGGAAATGGTTGAAAGTGGACCCAATACCAATATTGTTTGTGCTCCATCAATGATGATTTCATCACGTGATGATGACTCGATCTAGAGCTTTTGATGCAAAAAAGAGGTGTCTTTGAATCTCATAGAGATGATGTGGTGGTTGGCTTTGTTGACTGGTTATTGAGATCATCGAACACCCGATTGACGGATATTCTAGTAGTATGATGGTCATATAATACAATTTGGAATTATGTTCTTATGAGGTAATGTGTGTGCAAGGCATGTTCTGGGCCTCTCCATCGTTGGATTCTAGGGGAGGCCCAATAGGTTGTGAAATTCCTATAGTGGTGAATGATATTATTGGGGGCCATGGGTCAAGGTGGTATGGACTTAAGTTGTAAGTGTCTTAGGACCAATATAAATAAAAAGGATGTATATGGGCATATATAATATAAGTGGTTTATCCCATTTGGGGATACAACCTTCCCATTGGTCAGTGGGTGAGGTGTGTGTATGTTATCCTGAAGGGCTTGGTGTATCTCCATGCATGATTCATCCATTCTGTGGCACCAGTCCTGTGCCATGCCTGCATCACCGCTAGCTAGCATCTCACCCACATCACCACTTGCCTGACTCACCGCATGTGATGTAAATCCCCCAGGGGACATGCAATGATTCGAATCGAGGCATTTATGTGAATGTAATTAATGTAAATAATATTACACATTCACTTTTTAATTAATATTTAAATATTAAATTTACTTTTTTAAATTTTAATATGATTTCATTTAGTATTAATTTTTAATTTTTAATATTTAACATTTATTATTGATTTTTTTATATTTTATGTTTTGAATATTAATTTACACCTTATTATTTACTAAGTATTAATATTATAAAATAGTAATTTTTTTAAATGATTAATATCTTTTCAATTTCAATTATTAAGGTATTATGCCATTAAAATGGTTTAAATTTATATAATTAATTTATTTTTATTTATTTTTTAGGATTGTCAACATTTTTTTATGTTTTTACAATTAATTCATGTAATCATTCATATTTTACATAAATTTTTTACTGTGTATTAATATTATTGACATGATTTAAATTTGTATGATTAATTCATATTCATTTTTATTTTATTAGCTGTAATAATTTAAAAATGTTTAAAATTAATATAATGTATTTATTTTAATACATTCTTTAATACTTTCATCAACATTTTGAACATGTTCACAATTCATGTAATTATTATTAAGAATTATTTTTGGTACATATTTTATATGTTTTAATATTTATAATATTAATTCATCATTATTTTAATATATATTGATTTTTTTTAAATATTTTATAAAATTAATAAAACAAACACATTTTTTAAAACATTTTAGTGTATATTGATTTTTTCTAATTTAATTTCACTCATTTTTTGATACCACGCATTTATGATTTTATATTCATTAATAAAGTTAAATATTTTTATTTTTTAGAGTTAATTCATTCTTTCTATATTTTGATTTAATATATTTTTTATTTTATTATAAATTGGTTTTATCAGCTCTAAAATAAAATCTGATAATAAAACCTATATATATATATCAGTGATATTATATTTGTGATGATAAATGTAGGTTTTATCTACTTTAAATTTAGTGCTGAGAAAGATAGGTTATGTCTACGCAAAATTTATCAATAATAAAACATATCTTTTTAGGGGTTATTAATTTCAAACTGATAAAAATCAAATTTACCAGCACTATATTGAATGAAATGATAATACATTCGTGGTCATATAAATTAAACACTATGAGAATTTTTCCCCCCATTCAAGACCTCCAATTTAATTCATCCTCTTCCACCACTCCCTCGCGAACATCATGGTTGAATAAATCTTACCAAAACCTTAGCTACCTGAGTTAATATAATGCAACTTCTTGTACATTATTCATGAATTTCAAAAGACAATTGTCTTAGTGATAAGTTTTGGATTTGGAAATTCCATACTCAATGATTAATATGTTGTTTATAAAGGTAATTTCTTATGTAACCATTTTGTTAAATGTTTTACTCTTCTGCGTGTATTGTTTGTTTTTCTCATATGCATGTCTGGATGAATCATTTTTGTAGTGTAACATTTTTCAATCAATGAAAACCTACTTGCCTAAATATATTAATAAATAAAAATAAAATACATTCAAATACAATTAATAAATACAATTTACTTATAATTTGTAGAAATGGAGAATTCCAAATTGTTATTCCATATTTATTTTTTAAAATCAACATGAATTATAATATTATTATTCAAAGGATTCAACATCAAAAAAACATTTTTCAGTATTCTTCATGATCAATATCAATGGTACTCTCACAAAATTCTTCAACTATACCAGGGGTTTCAAATACAGGGGCCATCATTTTCCTTGTTTTTGTGTCTTGGTGGCTTCTGTTTCTTCTAATTTAATATTTCTACAAGCTAATGAAATTATATTTCATGGGGGGATGATTTACATATTAAGTCCACCTATTTCACATCTATTTCTTTACATTGGTAGATATTTTTTTGTCAAGGGAAACCCTTTAAATATATATATATATATATATACCATCTTAATCAATAATAATAGAAATCATACATTCAATCAATTAATTATTTCATATCAGAAATTTCTATCACCTCAGTTTAGTATACTTTTAGAAAAGAAGATCCTTGCTAACCCTTATGTAATCAGGTGGTTGATAATAATAAAAAATATGATTGCAACTTTGTGATTTTTTGTCAGACTAAACGAGTGGTTGTCTCGATCATCATGGACATGTATGAAAAAAATCCAAGATGAAAATTTAAGAGGGTCTCTAAATTAGGGAACGAAGAACATATAAATTTTTTTTCTCAATTAGTTCCACATAATAATATGTATCTATTTATGATACCTAAATATATGATTATCTAAATTCAGTCTCACCATGATAAGTTATCCTGGGGAATGTACAATGGAAAAAATTTGTTTTGTTGGCTTAGGATAGTATATGAATCCCTAAATCTTATTGTGGTATGTGTTATCAATACATGTGCATAACCAAAATTTCACTATTATAACTGCAAGGATCAAACTTGATTCATATCCTTGGATACTCATGTACTCATATCATTGAATCCAAATATTACCAACATTCAGGATTTTTCAATGTATCCATTATCTCTCACCCATGATTTTTTGGAGATTCTTCTAGGTCACAGGAGTTCTTCTTCAAAAGGGACTGTTTTAGAGGACTGGAGACAGAGCCAATTCCATGGTATGGAGGGTCCCATGTCATTTTTATAAATTATTTATGGTGGAAACATCATTGGAAGACTCTTATTGGGAGGAATGCACAGTTTTCTCCCATTGTACTGATGCAAATAATTGATGGTGTATAGATAAACTGAATTTATGTTTCAATGAATGGGATTTGAGGGTTATTCTATAAATTCCATAGATAATAGTTATAGACCAGGACAATATTTTCTAAAAAAATTAATGCTTGTGAGGATATGTGGTGAATTATTAGGTTACATTGGCCCATTTATTACTGATTACAGAAAATAATGATTTCTAGAAATGATGTTGACACCTAGCAGTCTTGTTGAAGGTCTCAATATTCTTTTTGAAATATTTCAAAGGAATACATCTTTTAAAGTAGATCCAAATGGTACAAAATTATAATGATTATAATTTTATACCAATCATCATTAGTATGTAAGAAACTCTTATGCATGCAGTGATCTACCATCATCAGTCCAGGAAATATCTGACATAAATACAAGCAAAATGTTGAAATTATTATTGTAACAAGTGGACTTCTCACACCAGTTTCCCCACAGACACATGGTCCCCATATTTGGGCCCAACATGTGCCTGAACAGGTTATCTGACTAATGACTACCCCACACATGACAACACTTTTCTTTTCTAGTGTACATTGTCCTCACTCAGACACATCCTGAGAAACCTCCTATAAGGTCACCAATCATGATAATTACTCCATGACAATCACACTTATCTATGGAATTCTAATCCAGTAGGCTCTTGGAAAAGAAGGTGCACCATGTTTACATGAGTCATATAATTTATCCATTTAACCATTTATCTTAATGGGGTGTTATAATCACCCCCTCCCTTTAGGGAGCAAGGTCCTTGTTGTAGGCCCTACATCACATCCCAGGTAGTGCACCACAGTTTAGACTGGGTAATTCATTTGACACCAAATGTAACAACGGGGCTTCACCCACCAGTTTCCCCGCAGACACATGGTACCCACCATTGGGCCCACCACATTCCCGAACAGTTTATCTGAATCATGACTTCCCCACAGGCCAACACATGTCTTTTCCAGTGTGTTTTGTCCTCACTCATACAAAACCTGAGAAACATCCTTGATGGTCACCCATCATGATCACTACTCCCGGCCAAGCACACATAATTTTGGATTTCAAATCAAGTAGGCTCCCAGAATGAAAGGTGCACCTTACTGACATTATTCATATCATTTATCCTTTTAATACATTATCATTATGGGGTGTTACAATTATTTAGATGGAGAATGTTTTTGTTTCTCTATTCTCATTGTGGACTTCTTCCACCCACACAATAACATTATACTCCCTATTTACAATATCATTGATTATATGAGTGAAATATATATGAATTAGTCTTTTGAAATATTTCAAATCATGCCTCCTTTTGGAACAAGAATCACGTATCTCAGAAGGATATTTAGAAGTGTAATGAAAATCACCTTGATAACCCATTCCTATCTTCTTTCTTTATGAAGTGGATCCCCCACCATCCAATTTGTTTATGATAAATGTGGATGAAACAGTCATCAGATGAGTGTCTATTGGAATGTGTCTTGTGGTACATGATTATTTGGTTTCATTATCACAAAATAAAATATTTCTATCTATTTTTTTTGGATTCACCAATGGATTAAGCCCACATACTATTAAAAGGATTTAATTTCTCCATTTAGAGTGGATTGAAAATTTTATTTATTCAATCCAACTGTATTGTCATTATTAATGGTATTAATTCATCATATTGGGATCTCTAATACTTCGGCTTACTGGTTAGGTTGTTTCAATACATTTTAAACACTATTACAAAATGGACAAATACCAACATATCTATACCAATTGTTTTGGATAAAACATAGGTATATGTACCATAAAATGATCATGTACCTTCATTTTTGCTGAAAGAAATTGTAATGAAAAAAATCATATGACCCCATATTAACGGTTTTGCAAAAATCGTTGGTATTTTTCAAAGTTATACAAATTGTTTTATACAAACCATTGGCATATCATCAATAAAATGACATTATAACAATTATTTGGATAAAACCCTCTCTAATTCTAACATTTAATTATCCAATTCTAATGGCTTTAGTAAAAAAAATGTTAATGGTCCCAAAATTTAAAATACATATATCAATGGTTTGGAAAACCATATTTATTAGTCTACACTAATTTTTTTCCAAATAGTTTGTACATGTTTTAATATTTTTATTGAATTTTTTAACCAGTTAAAGTTTAGTAAATAAAAATTACTTTTAAATATTCATACACATATTTTCCCTCTTATCATTACAATGAAAATTCTTTCTTTATTGTTCGGTTTTTGAAATATAAATTATTGTTTCTGGGATCAAAACCATAAGAGATTTTTTAAATTATAAATATCAATGGATTTTGAAACTATTCATATAGTAATTTCACATTACATATACAAACATTTTGTATAATGATTGTATAAACAACATATTCAAATGGTTTCACAAAACCTTTTATATGGACTATACAGATGACAAAAAATCCAATGGTCCACAAAAAATTGGTATTTCATATACCAACCATTTTGAGGATAGACCAACTATTCCAAACCAATGGTATTGGATTTTTTAAAATAGTTAATACTCTTGTTTTTGTGTTTATTATCCATTATTTAAAGTGATGGTAAGTGGGTGGATCATTATATTACCACATATGGTCACTCTAGAGAGCCTCTTGATTTGTATGAGGGCATCCCACCCTATTTGATATCACATATAAATTATTGTCTAGGATACCTTATTGAAATTACACAGTTCTATTAAATAATTTTTCATAAATAAGGAATGATATTTGATCATAGTAGTTCAACATAAGAAATAATGTCTTCTCACTCAATAATTAATGTGTCAAAAGGATGTAGATTTGTAGAAATAATTCCAATTATGAGATTATAATCACCTAAATTTATTTCCCTTAAAGGATGGGTATTGTATGTTTTATCTCCTAGAAGTTTCTTCCCACACATAACCAAATTGAGTATTTCATCCACATTCATACCATCCTCATATCCACAAAATTAGTGCATCTTTCTTTTTGTTGTGTTATTTATCTTGTCCTCGCTATATTAATTCTCATCAGTATTGAATTTTTTATGTCATCATTTTACCCTTTTTTAGTTAACATTATCTGTTAATCACATTAGGAAAAACCCAAAAATTTATTCGTTATGCCCAACAAATTTCATGTGTCACATTAAATGTAAGGTTCTCATGGCCGAATGACTGGTCCTTTTAATTGTTTTCAACATATGATAAAATATCAAATTCAGCTCCTATGTATCCATTCATATAAACAACATCGGATCTTCCATGTTCCATGTGATGAAATGTTTTAATACCAAATATCCTTATTTCATTAATCCAACCCAGAAAAGCAAGAGAAACCATCTATTATCTCATTTCATTTTTATAGACAAAAAGTTAATTAGATTTTTTGTATCATTATAGATATCAAACATTCCATTTTTAATGCCTTTAAACAATACAAATAAATCTACGTAAACATAATTTTTCCACAATTATATTATAAAAATTGTTTTATGGCCCACAAATAATTCCTTAACAATAACCTTTCAGGTTTATTAGTTCCTTCTGTGTATGTATTTAATTATTTAATTAAATATTAATTTTATTGAATCATTTAGGATTAACATGAGTAAAAAATTTATGGATGATAATCATATTAAAAATGAGTATGAAGATAGAGTTCATCAATTTTCAACAGATCATGAATATAACCCATCTAGAATAATTTCATTGTGCTTACATGTATATTATTCAAGAAATATTATTCTATAGGTGTTGGAAGAATACTTGATCTATCATTGAATAGATAAATTTTATAAATTTGAGTGTAAACTATGGTAAAAACAATATAAATCTAGTCACAGGTATAACATTCGGTTTTATGTATAATCAGATATGATTAGAAGTTAAAACAATGAAAATGACTATATTGAAGATATGGTTATTTGTGTGAGGATGGAGAATACAATATTGAGGAAAATAAGATTAAAAGTGAATATAAATATCAAAATGACCCATAACTATTTTAAAAGTTATAGTGTTGTGAAAAGGCATCAATGTATACCAGTTTTATTAAATATACATCATTTTAAACCATATCGAAGCAATATAATGTAAATGTTCTCAAAGAATGGATTCACACCATTTTTGCTGGACTACATTATATAATGAATGATATGATCCCCAAATATAATTATCTTCATCAAAAATAAATTCAACTAATCTAACTAAACAGTTTATGGGTATGACCTATAAAAGTATACATTCTCATCTAAATGATTGTATATTATTTTTTAAATTACAATGAATCACCGAAAAAAATTCCATATGTATGATTCATTTTCAAACATGAAGGATGAATAAATACCATTTACATTTTTATGGTAACTTAAAAAAATCATTGGATTAGAATCCTATATAGAAGTGAGGATACTACAGTTATTTTGAAAAGGAATGTAGATAAAATATATAAATAGGCAAAAATATTTACCCTTCATGACTATATTCAGTGAAATAAAATTGTTCACAATTATCCTAAATATAGAAAAGTGTTAAGGTACCTTCATCTAATATTATTTACTAAAAGGGTGAGTCATTTGTTTTTCAATGATGTAATCATAATAAATGGATAGTTATGATTTTAAAATTAAAACATTCCAACATGGTTTAGCATGAAGCAAAAATACAATATTTTGTATCTTCTTGAATAATGAAAAAATGGTTATTGGTATTGATATTTACATGGATCCTTTGAACAAATATTTTAAATTGTTGTGTGAATTAGTTGTTATGTCGTAGGATTCATATTGGAAATAAATATTTCATTTTGAAAGCTTTTTTTATGATATGATAATTGAATTTTATGAATATGATAAAATTTTAAGATATAGTATTAGAGGAACTCAAGGTTATCCCATTTGTGAACAAGGTACACACATAGTTAGGTTAATAAATTCATCAAAGACTATGTTTATAAGACATTAAATATTTCAACAATGAACACATTATTACCGATATTGGATGACATCATTTGATAAGAGTTTGGAAGAATGTATGACATTGTCTCCAATAATAGGTGAAATTTAGTTTGATAAGGTAAAATATAAGGGAATGTTTTTTGAGAATGTAAAAAACTAATGGGAATTATTTTGGATAATACATTTGAAAATTTAGTAAAGATATATAATTCTGTCAACAAATTAGAATCCCTATATAGATATTTTAGGTGATAATTACAATTTCAATTACAAAACATATTAATACATTTTTATTTAAATTTATTCTGTTCTACAATGAATATCAATAAATCATTTATTTAAAAGTGTGAATTTATTTTTTTAGAAATGACTGGAAACAAACCTTATGTTAGAATGTATGTAGACATCATAAAGAGGTGTCATTCTAAAACATCATTATTAAATATTCTTTTCATATTCATTAATTTTGTTAGTAAATTTCCATATCATTATTAGATGATAATCAAGATGTCTATTTTCAAAAATATCGTAAAGAAATAACATCATTGATAATTGTTTTTTATTTAACCATTTTGTGCTATATTAAGAGAAAAAATGAGCCTTGAAAAAAATTATCAATAATATCTACTATAATGATGATGTACTAATATAATATTTGTTCTATTCATAAATTTATATATTTTTTATTTGAATAAATTATTTTCAATTTTTTGTACTTTCGATTTATAAAGGACTAAAGGTTTTTTTTTCATTTTAAAATGATGTTACAATAATAGTTGGAGTCTGACATACATAAAAATCATGAAACACATTGAAATTGTATTGGTAATCTTGAAAAATGACCCATATGCCATTTTTGATAAGTGAGAATCATCTAAACCATAATCTAATACATGGTGTGACCAGAATGATATAAAATGTGTGTTTTCAGTTTAAAAATGATATTTTATTTAAAATTAAGTGTCAATAATTGAGAAACAAACAAGGATTCAAAGACGGCCTTAACACATTAATAAACATATCTATATGTCATTTGAGATATCTAGGAAATGGGATGACATGAATCGAATACATGATGAGATCATTATGATATAATGTTAGTGATTTTATTTTATAAATGAAATTTTAGATAAAAACATTTTCCACTAACTAAGAACCCTCATCTACCAATTTATGTCTGTCAAACACCTATCAATGGTGGTACTATTCATGATCAATTATAGAAAATTCAGTTGGTGAATAGTATCCATACTTCATCTTATGGAATTTCTTATTCAAAATAACTATGAAAATCTAATAAGACAACCCTCAATGTATAATTCACATAAAATAAAAATAAATGTGTAAATTGAAAAAAGTTTTTTTGTGTGAAGATTTCAAATAATAAAATACTAAATGATAGTTTTGAATATATACCACTACCACACAATGAAATATGCTTTCATCTTCATATGAATAAATTAATAATATATATAAAGATTCCTTAATGAATGTCATGTCACTGATTTTTTGGGAGATTACCCATTCCTGATCAGACATGTAAAGTCCCATAAAATTCTAGGGGATTTTTTTCTTTATTTTCCTTGGGATTTTACAAGAACTTAGTTTCTGACGACACCTAATTCTGAGGCCCGGTGTGCCCAAAATCATTTTCCGAAGATTAGCTCGGGTACGTTCAGTGAACGAAGGAGCATATTTCCTAACTTTTGAACTGGTGCTCGGAATCAAAATCAGAGGACACCGATGAAACCGCAGCGCCGGTAATTGCTTATTAACACCTTTTCCGGAGTTGCGTTGCTCAGGTGAGGTTATTAAATAATGGGTTAACTAATGAATGAAATAAAATATTATGCTACAATTTTATTTCTATAATGAATTGTTTAAACATATTCTTGGTGGTTAGAGTGGGACCCACTTATATCCTAACTCCACTATGTAGGATATTAGTGAAGTGGGACCCACACGATCCCCACCCCTTCAGTCCCTTTATAACCTCCCTCTTATGCTTTTAATATGTAACTCACCTGCACCCCGATATAATGGCAAGTCAACCGTCAAAATTAACACAAAAATTAAATGCTCCTCAATTAATTCAATTAATTGAAAGAGATTTGTTTGATTTTCAAATTAATGGCTTGAGTTGTATTAATTAAATAAGACAAGACATATTTTATTAGGGGTTCATTCGTTGTGCGATAGGAAGGAAGGACTCTTCCGCTCTTGAGGAATATCTTCTTCCTCCTTGAAGAATGCGAAGAACACACCGTCACCGACGAAGAACATCGACCTCCGACGAAGGATGACAAATAACGCTGATTCCTTAGAGATTGATGACACGACACCATGTACCACGAAGCCGATGGTTCTCTTCTCCATGACGTTGTGTACTACAACGCTTTGTACTGCGACGCTGACGATCCTCCTTCCGCAACGCCGTCTTCCGCAACGTCCCTTTCCCACGACAAACCTCGTTCTAAGACTTCATCGAGGTAGGGGGTTTTTGAATAAATTTTATGTATCTATTATCCCCGAGTGCAGGAGTATTTTAATTTCAGGTTGATTGAAAAATTTTACCTTGAATAAATTATTCCCTTGTTTAGATCATGTCTTCTAAATATTGCATTTTAAAAAAAACCTAACATGGAGGGTGAGGGCCGAACAAACACGGCCCGACAACCCTCCGCAGTTTATTTATTGGTGTACGGATCGACGGGCGACGACGAAGTGGGCCGTAGAGTAGTTTTGAATCCTTTTGGAGTAATCTATGGGTCCCAGTAAAGCCGTAGCCGAAGACGGCAGGCAAAACGGACAATAGAAGCGCGTCCGGCGGTCTACAGAAGGCCCGGGCCGGCCGCCCATAGGCGGCGGCGGCCCGGTGCGCCGCCGGTAGGAGACACCATGGCTGATGCCGTGGTGGCAGCTGGATGACCAGATCCCGCGGCTGCGTGGGATCCGAGGGAGACGCGGTGACCAGCGCCGTGTCTGTTAGCAAGGGGGGCAGCACACCCCCCTACATCCGCTCAGTGCGCGGCACCCTTGGAGCCAGGCCGGCCGCACCAGGCCGGGCCGCGCCAGTCAGGCCAGCCCGCGCCCTGATGGGCCGCACCCGGACCCAGGTCGGGTTGACCCGGTTTGGGCCGACCTAGGGGGCGGGGTCGGGCCGGGCCGGGCCGAGACCACCCATTTCGAACTGTTTTTAGTCATTTGCCCATATCTTGGGCTTCAGACCTCCGATCGATGCACTGTCAGTTGGGATGGGATCCTTGGATTGATACATTCATTTTGATATATTACACTCAAGGATTCAGAAAACTTGGGGGTATGGCCAGGTTGTTTCGAACACAAAACCAACCGGGCCCTCGGGGCGGAAATGCTTATAACTTGAGCTCAGGACGTCCGATTGACGTACCGTCGACTTTGTTGGATTACTCTTTGTTATATGGACCTTTTGGCTTATTCCGCTCGAGTTTTGAACATAGTTGGAGTACGTTCGGGTTGGTTTTGACTAAAAAAACCATTCGGGCCCCTAGGATGAAAAATCTATTAACTCTCAGATCGGGCGTCTGATTGATGCGCCGTCTGTCACGTTGAGTTCCAATAGACTAGGCGGAATATTGGAATACATAATATCTATACTACATGTATGTTGATGTATCGACCCACTTGGCTCGTGGAGCGGACCCTCCCGGAATTGAGCGTGTTGTGTGTGGGAACCCTAGAGCT
This sequence comes from Viscum album, assembly GCA_963277665.1. Classification (NCBI taxonomy): domain Eukaryota; kingdom Viridiplantae; phylum Streptophyta; class Magnoliopsida; order Santalales; family Viscaceae; genus Viscum; species Viscum album. The sequence continues at coordinate 698,077,392 of OY728152.1, forward strand.
GGCTGCGACGATGAAGACTTTCGTACTAGAATCCTCCATGGGTTCGATGATGAAGACTACCGCACTGAAATCCTATGTGGGTTAAACGGTGAAGACATACGTACTGGAATCCTTCGTGGGTTTGGCGATGAATACATTGGTACTGGAATCCTCCGTGGGATCGACAATGAAGACTACCGTACTGAATTCCTATGTGGGATCGACGGTGAAGGCTTTTGTACTGGATTCCTCCGGGGGTTCGACGATGAAGAATATCATACTGGAATCCCTTATGGGTTCGATGATGAAGACAATCGTACTGAAATCCTATGTGGGATCGACGGTGAAGGCTTTCGTACTGGAATCCTCCGTGGGTTCGACGACTACGACTACACTGAAATCCTCCATGGGTTCGTCAGTGATGACAACCATACTAGAATCATCTATGGGTTCGACGGTGAAGACTATCGTACTGGAATCCTCTGTGGGTTCAATGACGATGAAAACCATACTAGAATCCTCCATGCGTTCGGCGATGCTGACTACAGTACTTTTATCCTACGTGGGACCCATATAGATGAATCAGTGGATACATCCAATCATCTCTATCTCCTTACGAAGGAGTATACATGTGTGAGATGATTCTTGACTTTCAATCAATATCATTGATAAGATTGACTTGGTTTCCTATGTGGATTAGGTTGTGTTATCCTGCGTGGATTGTGTTGTACTATCCTTTGTGGATGTGATCGAACATGGGCTTGGATGTTGGAGACGAACTGGAATTGATGACTTATGTATATGTATGGGAATATACATAAGTAGTGTTGGTTGTTACTTCATGATTTTATCATTCCTTTGTGAATTATTCATTGTGGATTCTGGGAGACCTTCGGGGGTATCGGGATCCCTACTGAGTACTGTATACTGACCCCTACACGGGTTATGCCCACACTACATTATGTTGGATGCAGACAACAGACATCTCTCATCGTGGTTGAGGCTTGTGGAGCAGGTCGTTACCTGGATGTGGTCCACTGGGCGGGACGTACATGGAGCAGACGACTAGACCTAAGGAGATGAGGAGGCTATCAGTACCCTCACATCAGGTGGGACATTCAATGGATGACTCGACGTTGCTGCTTTACTTTCAGTTTTTGTACTTTCTTTCCAGTTGTACTGCACTTTTAGTTTGGGTTTGTATTCTGGCCCACTAACTTTTCCGCACTACTATTGTACCAAGTTTTACATAGTGTTTCCTTCTACATGCTTACTCAGTGGTGTTTGTTAACCTTATAAAGGCAATGCCTTCCCCTTTTTTCTAGATTTATTCCTTGCTGCTAGTCACCAGCCCCTAGCCTATGGGAGGCGGGCTTGGTGTAGTCACGACACGGGTCCCGAGGACGGGTCATGACAAATTGGTATCAGAGGAGTTCAGTTCTACCGCAAAACTCAGGAATATGATCTTTCTTCTATGTGATGAAATAATGTTATGGGTATTTTTTGTTGTTATCAGTACCGGGAGTCCAATGTTGGTGCGGCGGCCGACGTATCCGTACACCAGGATCATGGCGTCTGATTTCGGACTCAATGCACAAAAACATTGATTGCGTGCATTTTTCAAATGTTTTCGTTGTGATTACTTTGTGTCAGCTCACCAGGTATAATATTTGACCATGGAACACCTGTTTCTTTTCAGTATGGATCCATGACGATAGCCAGCTAGGGTTCCGAGCTTTGTGTGAGATGACAGCCCACCGAGCGACGAGGCCTCGGTGCAGGTCCCTTTTTCAGCGGAGGCATCGGCAGTACAACTACCCGCCGAGCCACCGATGCCACCAGACCCAGCCGCTAAGAGTGATCGTCACCATAGTGCACTAAACAAGTTTCAGCGTCAAAGACCGCGTAGGTTCCGCGGGGAGATAGACCCTCAGGCAGCCGAGGATTGGCTGGAGTTGGTTGTGCAAGTTTTCAGGTTAGTGGGGACACCAGCTGACCTCATGGTGATCCTCGCAGTGAGCCTCCTGCACGCGCTAGCAGGAAGATGGTGGAGCTTGATTCTCCGGGTGCACGACGAGGCATATCTCCTCTGGACGAACTTTGAGAGCCTCTTCTGCTCGTATTTTGTCCCAGCCACCCTCCATGTAGTGCGCATCTAGTAGCTACTATAGCTGCTGCAGGGCAGCATGGCCGTGACCCAGTACTCGGCGTGGTTTACTGATCTCTCGCGCTACTCCAAAAATATGTTACGAGACCCGTTCTTCTGGGCCCAGACCTTCTAGCAGGGACTGAGGCATGGAATTAGGGATTCTATGGTCTCCCTCAACATTCTTGACACAGGAAGAGGTGTTTGAGAGAGCCCTTCTAGTGGAGTGTTTTCTCGCCGAGCAGGCACCAGTGGCAGGAACCTCAGCAGGACGACCCATAGAGGAGTCTTCTACAGCTGACAGTAGACAGGTGACGCACAGGTCCAAATGGGCCACACCATCATATGGGCAATCTCAGGGTGAATATTCAGTTGTGCTGGGAACACGAAGGAGATCTAGTTACATGAGGATCAGTCAACGCTATTCATGCGGCGGGCACATTCACATGGCTCGAGACTGCCCGGCGCATCGTGCAGATGAGCAGAATGCGGTAGAGGGACCTCCCAGGTAGAGGTTTGACCATGGCGGTCTGCAGTGAGTAGGCGGGCGAGGTAGAGGAGTTGGACGAGTAGTGGGTGGTGGACGACACTTTGAGGCCCAACCACCACCACTACCTGGGTGACCACACCGACCATAGGGAATGGGTGGAAAGGGAAGAGCTTAGCATCAGGTAGGTGAGGCCTAAGATCCGGGAGCAGATGTACAGGAGTGGGACTAGATCCAGTCATGGAAACTTTTGTTCATGTTGCTTCTAGATTTGTTGATGTTTGTTTGTGGTTGCTTTGTGCCTTTGTACTTTCAGCTGCAGTAAAAAAAGACACCTTTATTTGTGGCATTTTCTTTCTTGTCTTCTCTTTGTGTGGTTACTGAGAGGATCCGGTTTAAAACTGTTGACTTGACCCTCACTTTTGATATACCTACTGGCGGAGACCCAGTAACCACACACTGATGCTGACAGTGTGACTCAACCCTTGGAGGCAAGAGTAACGGTTGGATCTTTTAGTAGTACCGTCGAGGCCTTACGATGCCATCCTTGGTATAGATTAGTATCATCCATTTCAGGATTGACTGTATTAGGCTGGGAATGTGTTTCATCCAATGGATGAGACCAGGTTTCTCTTATCGGAAAAGAAGAAATCTTAGTAGCTCTTATTAGACCAGAGAAGGTCCAGGTCGTCCAAGAGCAGAAGAGGACAACTCAGAACTGACAAAAGTCTTATACTGACAGGTGGCGGAGGCCAGTAGAGTTCGAGGATGGAGACCACGTTTTCTTGTGGGTCTCACCTGGACGTTGATTAAGGATTTTTGGCCAGGGCGGAAAGTTGTCTCCGAGCATCATCGGACCTCTTCAGGTACTCAACAGAATAGGCGAGGTGGCTTACCGCTGGGCTCTACCACCTCAGTTGCACCGGGTGCATGACGTCATCCACATATCTCATCTGAGGAGATATGTGCACGACCTGATGCATATCATCGACCATGGGGAGCTAGAACATGATGATGGGGTGTCTTTTGCAGAGGTACCGATGGATATTGAAGATCGACAGAAGCGGGTCCTACGTGGGTGGTCGATTCCTCTAGTGCGCATCAGATGGCAGCACGGGAACCTCAAGGAGAGCACTTGGGAGCGGGAGGCTCAGATTCGTGCTCAGTACCCAAATTTTTTACCCCAGTTTATGATGTATCATTATGGGAACATAATTTCCCTGTGGTGAGATTAATGTAAATACCCGTAAAATTCAAGGCAATTTTTTTTTAAAAATTTTCATTGGATTTTACATGAACGAGGGTTCTAACGGCACCTACTTTTGAGGCCAGGTGTGCCCATAATCAATTTCTGAAGTTTAGCTCGGGTACGTTCATTGAACGAACGAGCGGGTTTTCCGAACTATTGAACTGGTGCTCGGAAGAAAAATACGAGGACACCGATGAAACCGCAGCACCAGTAATTTCTTAAGAACACCTTTTCCGGCGTTGTGTTTCTCGTGTGAGGTTATTAAATAATGGGTTAACTAAAGAATGAAATAAAATATTGTGATACATTTTTATTTCTATTCTAGGTGGTTTAAACCTATGCTTGGTGGTTGGAGTGGGACCCACTAATATCTTAATTCCACTCGGTAGGATATTAGTGAAATAGGGCCCACACGAGCCCCACCCCTTCAATCACCTTTTAACCTCCCTCTCGTGCTTTTAATATGTAACTCACCCGCACCCTGATTTAATGGAAAGTGAACCCTCATAATTAACTCGAATATTAAAAACTCCTCAATTAATTCAATTAATTGAATGAGATCTTTTTTATTTTCAAATTAATGGCTTGCATGTGTATTAATAAAATAAGACAAGACATATTTTATTTGGGGTTGATTCCTTGTGCGAAATGAAGGAAGGACTCTTGCGCTCTTGAGGAATATCATCTTACTCCTTGAAGAACACGAAGAACACACCGTCACCGAAGAAGAACGCCAACCTCCGACGAAGGACGACAAATAACGATGATTCCTCGGAGATCGACGATGCGACGCCGTGTATCGTGATGCCAAAGGTCCTCTTCTCCGTGATGTCGTGTACCGCGGTGCTGTGTACCGTGATGCCGACGATTCTCTTTATGCGACGTCGTCTTCTGCAACGTCCCATTCCCGCGAAAAACCTCATTCGACAACTTCATCGAGGTAGGGGGTTTTATAATAATGCTTATGTGTAAATTATCCCCTCGTGAATGAGTATTTTAATTTCAGGGTGATTGAATAATTTTACCTTGAATAAATTATGCCATAGTTTAGAGCTTGTCTTTTAAAGATTGCCTTTTGAAAAACACCTAACGTGGAGGGTGCGGGCCAAAAAAAACACGGCCTGATAACCCTCCCCAGTTTGTTCATTGGTCTGCGGATCGACGAGCAATGAGAAAGTGGGCTGCAAAGGGGTTTTGAACCCTTCGTAGTAATATATGGGTCCCGGGAGAGCCGCAGGCGTAGACAACGGGCAAAACGGACCACCGGAGCGCGTCCGGTGGTCTGCAGAAGGTGAGGCCAGCACCGTCCGGCCACTCGGAGGTGGCGGCACCCCAGCGCGCTGCCGGTAGGAGCCACCCCGGCTGAAGCCGTGGCGGCGGCGGGATGACCGGATCGAGCAGCAGCGCGGGATCCAGGGGAGACGCGGTGACCAACAACGCATCGGTTAGCAAGGGGGTTCAGCGCACCCCCCAACGTCCACTCTTCTCATGGAACCCACTGATCCGGACCGCCCGCACTGGGCCAGGCTGCCTCGGACGGGCCGGGCCACCCGCGTCGGGCCAGGCCGCGCCCAGACCCCCCAATTTCGAACTGTTTTTAGTCATTTTCCCATATCTTGGGCTTCATACCTCAGATCGATGCACCATCAGTTGCGTTGGTATCCATAGATAGATACGGTAATTTTAGTATATTTCAATCACGGTTTTGGAGAACTTGGGGCATGGCCGGGTTGGTTCGAGCACGAAACCAACCGGGCCCTAGGAGCAGAAACGCTTATAACTTGAGCTCCGAACGTCCGATTGACGTACCGTCGACTTTGTTTGATTCCTCTTATTGAGACGGACCTTTAAGATTACTCATCTTCAGGTTTTGATGTAGTTGGAGTACGGTCGGGTTGGTTTTGTCTTAAAAAAACGAACCGGGCCCCAGGGACGAAAAAGCCATTAACTCTCAGAACAGGCGTCCGATTGACGCACCATCTGTCACGTTGAGTTCCTATCAACGAGGTGGAACTTTGGGATACATCAACTCTGGACTACGTGTCAGTTGATGTATCGAACCAATTGGATTGAGGAGCGGACCTTCCCGGAATCGAGCGTGCTGTGTGCAAGAACCGTAGAGCTGGCTGCGACGATGAAGAATTTCATACTGGAATCCTCCGTGGGTTCGACGATGGAGACTACATTACTGAAATCCTATGTGGGTTTGATGGTGAATAATTTCGTACTAGAATATTCCAGGGGATTGACGATGAATACTTTCGTACTGGAATCCTCCGTGGGTTCGACGATGAAGACTGTCATACTGAAATCCTATGTGGGATTGACGGTGAAGACTTTTGTAATAGAATCATCTGTGGGTTCGACGATGAAGAATTTCGTACTGGAATCCTCCATGGGTTCGACGATGAAGACTACCGTACTAAAATACTATGTGGGTTCGATGGTGAAAACTTTTTTACTAGAATCCTCCATGGGTTCGACAACTACGACTGCACTGAAATCCTCCGTGGGTTCGGCAGTGACGACAACCATACTGGAATCTTCTGTGGGTTTGATGGTGAAGACTATCGTACTGGAATCCTCCGTGGGTTCGACGACGATGACAACTGTACTGGAATCCTCCGTGGGTTCGTCGGCGACAACTACAGCACTTGTATCCTATGTGGGTCCCAGCTAGATGAATTATTGGCTACATCTGATCATTTATATAACGTTACGAAGGAGTATACCTAGGTGAGGTGTGTCTTGACTTTCCATCAATATCTTTGATATGATTGACATGCTTTCCTATGTGGATTTGGTTATGTTACCTTGTGTGGATTGGGTGGTACTATCATGTGCGGACGTGATCAAACTTGGGCTCGGATGTTGGAGCCGAACGTGAATTAATGACTTAGGTATATGTATGGGCATATACCTAAGTAGTGTTGGTTGTAACATCGTGATTGTATCTTTCATTTGTGAATTATCCTTTATGGATTATGGGAGACCTTCAGGGGTCTCAAGGTCCCTACTTAGTAGCGTATACTCACCCATTCAAGGGCTATGCCCGCACTACGTAATGTTGGATGCAGATGACGGACAGCTCTGATTGTGGTTGAGGCTTATGAAGCAGGTCGGTACCTGGAGGTGGTCCACTTGGCGGGACGTACACGGAGCGGACGGCTGGACCCGAGGAGCTGAGGAGGCTATCTATACCCACCCTTCATGTGGGACTTCCAGTGGATGACTCAACGTTCCTTCTTTACTTTATGTTGTTGTACTTTCATTCCAGTTGTACTTTACTTTCTTTTTGGGTTTTTATTCTGGCCCACTTACTTTTCCACACTACTATTGTACCTAGTTTTACTTAGTGTTTCCTTCTGCTTTCTTACTCTATGGTGTTTTTTTACCTTATAAAGGCAATTCCATTCCCTTTTTGTCAGTATTTACGCCTTTGTCCTAGTCACTACACCATGGCCTATGGGAGGTGGGTTTGGGGTATTCACAACACAGTTCCCATGGACGGGTCATGAAAAAACAACTCCATTGAATCAAGGGATTTGTAACCCATGGATGTTATCACCTGACATTACATTTTTCATTGAAAATACATATCCACATTTTAAGGATGTTGAGGATTCCATTTTCATTAGATATTCTCAAACATAAAAACATTTTATCTAAATTCATATCTAGCATGAATTTCAAGTGGAACCTGTTTTATTAATGTATTATATTATCATATAATCCCACAACAATAAATGGAATTTCAAAATGGATAGATCCATCATTTAGAAATTCTCTCCATTTTGAGAAACATAAAAATTTTTGATGTAGAGGATTGTTTTAGGGATTTTGTTCAATGTAAACATCAACAAATTTCCCTCAACTACACTATATAGAAACATTTATTGAATCTTGATATTTCATTTCTTATAAATCTGTCCCAAAAAACCAGTTTAATTATCATCATAATTTAAGAATTTTTTTTATAATTTCATCATTTAGGAGACCTATAAGAGGAATACATGAATACATTATATACATTTTAATTAAATATAAAATAGCTTCCCCAAAATTGATCTGTTATCTAATTTTATCAGATAGTTGTTAATTTGGGAAATTTTCTATCTATCCCCACTTCTCCCATGGAAGAAATCACAGAATTTACACATATTTTCAAACCCTTCCAGGAAAAAGAACCAAAATACTTTTAATATTTTTAATTTTGTGAACATCCATTATAGGATGTTTATACACAAACCTCAAATCATATGTTCTGTAAGAAATTACTTCTTATAATAATGATTCAAAAATAGAGTTTATATATAGGAGAATATTTTTATCATTATTTCGAATGTTTCCTATAATAGAATAAACATACATGATGACATTATAATAAGAACCTCAAACCATGTATGTGAACTAGATCATGAAAACATTCTTTTTAAATTAATAAGCGATGTATTCCTATGATTTCGAGGGAATGGGAAACAGTTTTGGAACAAAAATTAATTATATTTTCAAATCAATAATCCATGAAATAAATGAAGGGTATTAAGCTAAAAATAAATAGATATCACACTAGTAAAACATATCTTCATTTATGCTATAAATGAAATAAAAAATTGATATTCAAATATATTATCAAGGGTATGTTTGTCAAAATTATATTCTTAATTTTTTTAAATCCAATTCAGTGTATGAAATATTTAAACCTCCAAAAAAACATTTTTATACAAACCACACTGATGTTTTGAACTTTTAATGTATTAAAAATTCTACTCGCAATAATAAAATAATTCATCAATATAATTTATATCACACTAAAATTCTTCTTTGTAAAATGAGTATTTTAAATTTTAGTTATAGGTTTCTAAATATTATTCAAATATATCACATTTACAGGACACAATAAGAATATTCCAAAAAAAATTCACTAATCATTGTAAATTAGAATAAATATGGAATATTTTGATCCATGTATGACATACAAGGAATGAGATAATCTATTTAAAATAATGATTTATAAATATCTCTATTAATATTTTAATCAAGATATGAAGAGTATTTTATTTTGGAAAATCTAAAAATATTGGAATGTTAAATGTGTGGTTATTTTTTTCTCGACATCAATAATATAAATGAACTGATTAGTGTTCTGTAATTATAGCCATGTATATCATTAATCTAGATGTTATCAGATAGAATTTTTTCCATTGATGGATGAAAAGTAAAATCTACTTAGATGATGATGAGAAATAATTTCCTCATTTATATGGGATTACATTAATAGATACCATGTTGTGTTGATCCTCATTGGAGGCTATCTTCAAAGTGAAAATAATGTGATATTGACCACTCATGTGCCACAACTATCTTTTCATATTTATGTTGTGGATTGATGGGAAACATCTATCTATGAATGTTATATTTTCATTTTCTTCGAAAATTATCTACCTATTCACCAACTGAGATGTGTCCAATTAAGGATTCAAGATGAGATATTATGATAATATAACATACTATAATATTTTCCATGATTGTGTGTCCTTGGATATTTTTATATGTCTTTTTTTAGATAGTTTTTAAGAATTATGATTTTTATTATTTTCCATCATGACTCACTCACTGGAATGTATATCAGAAACCATGAAGGTACAATTTATGTATAGGTTGGATACATTATTTATGTCATTAGTGTTGCATTATAAATTATTATGTTGAATAAGGTTCCTAAAATGATGTATCATTTCATAATATATGATTTAAATTGTTAGTAAATTTAATATGAATAATATCATCCCTATGTTTTGGACTTTTGAATATCAATATTTTTTGGATATTTTTTGTCATGATTTTTATGAGTTTAAAAATATTCAAATGATACATCTAACATGAAAACCCGTAATGGTTATTCACCCACTAGACACAGCAACTGCATCTGAAACATTTTAAATACCTATCACTGGCATATGATATCGTCCAATTAATATAACATTCTATGAGATTATGAACTTCCTATGAAAGGCACCCCATAAAAAATAAAGAGTATAATATTTTATCATAATCATGATTTGATACATCATCCATATCTGAGAACTTATGTTGTATAATCCATCACTACCACACCTTTTCAGAGGAAAAAACAAAGCTAACACAAATCTCATAAATTCACTCAACATCATAGGAATCATACCACCCTCCACCCAACCCAATATCACTATTCAGTTTAAAATCACATAATGAATTTTCATATTCAAATTTGGTTCTGTTTTGGAATTTGAATTTTAGTTTTCTTAAGGTTGAATACAATGTTAGAGTTCCCACAAAACCTAGAAAAATGTTATTTATGAAAACAGTAAAAAATTATATATGAAAAATAATTCTCTAATTGTTATATAATAATTTAATTTTATGATATAATATTTATTAATAAATAAGATAAATCTCATATTTTAACATAAATATATTATAAATTATCATTTTTGACATTATTTATAAATAAAAATTCATCAAATATTAAATTAATTTGATCTACTATATTCCAAAAAATATAATTTTAAAATATAATTACATAATGCATTAATTTTATAAATTTTGATATAGAATAAATATTTTTATGATATTAAAAAATTTTATATTATAAACTAATTATGTGTATTATATTTAGAAAAAATTAATTAAATATAATTTATACATATAAATGAATGTTCACTATATCATTATCTTTAAATAATTTAAAATATCCTTTTATATTATTCATGATACATTTCTATAATAATGATGTACATAATTCATTGAATATTTGAATTATTAATAAATATTATTGTTGATATAATAAATTTTGTTCATGTAATATAATGTATCTTTTGAATATAAATAAATATTATCAATGATATAAGAAACATAAGTGATTTATAATTATTAATGATTATATATATTAAAATAAATGATATGGTAAATTTTCACAAATTTTAATGAATTATATTTTTGAGGAAAAATCTAGATGTAAATGGTTGTTTTGTGAAACCCACATTGACATGATTTTCATGTGGGGTTTTCTATTCTTCCATGTATAAAAAAATATTTATTTATAATGTAATTAAAAAATGATCAATATGCCTTAATTTTTATAATGCACATTTTAACATAACATAAAACAAATACAGAAAACAATAGGGAGGTGAAATAATAGTTAATGTAATGACAACATTGAAATTATTCAACAATGGTTTGTGGACTTGTATGGTGTACACATATACACACACACACACATGTTGAGGTTAACTACAATCCATCTTTTCTATGTGTTTCGATGTGTATGGGGATTTTTGTTTTTGGTTGGAAAAATATTCATTGGTCGATCATGAATAAGCAGTTAGGGTATATGAATAGGGTTCTATATGAGATTTTAGAACCATGTTATATGATACATGATGATGGGTCACTATTTTGTAGATGTTGGCCGATGAAATATCTATTTCCTTATGCTTCCACAGGTTCCCCCAGTCACTCTTAGACATAATTCCATGTCTCCCCATCGACACTACCCATGAGGATAGAGAGAGGGATGATTGATATGATAGTTATATCCATTTCTTGGATAACCTTCTATGGCACCCCATCAACAAAGCCTACTAGTCTATGTGGGGGAAGATAGATATGACCATAACCACCCATTCTCAGTCGAACTACCATGGTACCCCATCGACAATGCCTACCATGGTCACCACCCTTTCTACCTACATCAACACCCCAAAAAGAACCCCTACAGGTACAATAAGCTCCATAACCTATCGCGGTGCCCCATCCAAAATTCCTTCCATGCCAGATATGGGGAAAATAGATATGGTTGTCACCTCCCATTCTTAGAAAAACATCCATGGTTCCCCATCAACAATTCCTACATCTATCACCACCCTTTGTCAAATGAACATTAACTACACACCATTGACAATTCCTACCACAGTCACAACCGTCTATCATCTCCCATTCTCATAACATCTTCCCTGACACCCCATAGACAATGTGGACCATGCCATATGGTGGAATATGAAAATTTATGAATGTGGGTGTTTATGTATGTGTCATTTTAGTATTCATTTGTTATGTTGTGTTGTGTGTTTGTGTGTGTATTTTTGTATGTTTATTTTTTTAAATTATGAGTTTTTATATGTGCATTGGTGTGTATTTAATTTCATGTGTATGTTATTAATATGTTCACATGTATGTGCATGTGTCTTTATACATTCATGTATATATGTATGTATGTATTTATGTTAATGTTTATGTGTATGTATTTACAAATTTTTATAATATTTATCTATATGTGAACATAATTATTTATTTGTGTATGTGAATTTGTATGTTTTTCTGTATTTTCATGAAAATTTAATTGTATATGTATGTGTATACGTATGAGTATGTGTATTTATATAAATTTATGTTTATGTATGTGTGCAAGTATGTATATGTGTATATTTTTCATTATCTTTATGTACATGTATAAGTACATGTGTATGTGCATTTTTATGTTAATGTTGTTTGTGAATAAATATTCATTTGTATAGATGTGTATGTATGCGCATACATATGTATGTAATTGTGTGGATGTCTACATAAATTAAAATTCCTATGTATGTGGATGCATATACATTTGTATTAGAATGTACATGTGTATGTGTATTAGTATTTGTATGTGTATAGGAAATTTTTTATATTTTATGTCTATATATACATGTGTATGTATAGATATGTTTGAATGTGAATTCATGGGTAGGTAACTGTATTTATTTTTATCTGTACATAAATGTATGTGTATGATTATATACATATTCCTATGTGTATGTGTATGTGTTTTCCAATATGTGTGTGTTTGTATATTGTGTATGTATTTGTACATGTATGTCTATGTGTATGAATGTGTGTACAAGTTTGTCTTCTTATTGATTTTATATTATTTATGGGTTTTTAATAGATCTTCATTTTTAGTATTTTCAATAATTTATTCATTTTTATTGTATAATAATAAAATAGTTTTTCAATATATTAAATTTTTGATATTTATTTATAAATGGATAAATATGTATATAATTATTAAAATAAGCTTATATTAACAAATATTACAAGTTATAAACATTAATAACATATTATTTTTTCTATCTATGTCCAATTCAAAGCATACTTCAATAATTAGAAGTAATAATAATATTTAATTATTTAATTACACCCAATATTATATGTTTTCAATTTATTTAATTAATGTTATGAATCAGAATTTTTTTTATTTTTCATTTATTTCAATAAATGATATCATTTTTAAAATTATTACTTTCATTTAATTCATTTTTGAACATTAATTTTTATTTTTATTAACAGAATTTAATAATTTTTTTAAATTTATACATATTTATTGAATAATATTCAATATTTCAATATGTTTTATATATATATGATTAATATTTTTCATTTTTATTTATTATGTTTTAATATTTATTATCTGATTTAAATCCATACACCTGATTCCTATATGTCCATCTCCAACTGACTAAAATTTTCCCAAAAATTGAACAACAACATAAGCCGTAAAAAATAAAATTTAGAAGTTTATTTAAACAAACTCCAAAAATGGGGATGTGATTCACGATTATTGATAATGATGGTTAGGGTCATTGAAGGTTGTTCGTTGTTGTCTCGACAGTGCGTTCCATCGAGAGATGGTGAGGTTTAGATTTAATGTATATTGTGGGGATCGCTTCGGGTCTCCAAGAGTAGGATTTAAGGGTTTTGGAGAACACATTGGATGGAAGGATTGTGTGCGTAGGATGGGTGGAAACTCTTCATGTCATGAACTAGCCTAGGTCTACTCTGAACCGATCTATGGCATATCCTGAAGGGTATTACCTATCCCAAAGGGCTAGAAACATCTGTCAGACATCATCATATTATAGCAAGGGAACATTACTTCCCAATAAAATAAATAAAACCAAACAAGAAAAGAGGCAATAGATGATCAATATATAAAGAAAACAAATTGAACATAATTTATACAAGGTCTAAACATTCTTATTTAAATATTTCATGGAAATACTCTATTTAAATTATTTATAAATGGTGCAACAATATTAATGATTATATTTTGATTCCCTCAGTCATTAGTGAAGCAAAAACTCTTATACATTTAATGTTATACCAACAAGGGGACATGAATATCTCACATGCATTGAACCCGATTGCGAAAAGGAATTTGGAGATGGTGAATGGTTTTGAATATCTATTTTCAATGTGTACTTATTTAATCCCCACATATACAGTATACTCCTTTTGTAAAATATCAAGGTTTATATGGGTGAAATGTTATAAACATGTTTTTAACATGATTAGAAAACATAACTCCTTTCGGATTAAGTAGGCTATATCAGGGAAGGTGGCTTGGAAGAGTAATGAGATTTGGCTTGATAACCCCTTCGTGTATTCTACTATATATAAGTGTAGGTCCACTATCAAATGATTTTATGATTAATTTTTTTGTATCTCTCTTTGGAAGATGTTTTTTATGATCAGGGATTTTGGGACATGATCATCTGAGTTGAATTATCAAAACAAGCAAGATATCAGTCCATTAATTTTGTGATCAACCAGTGGATGAATCACATGAATTATTCATTAAATCAATGTTCTCCTACGGATGGAAAATATTAATCATGGAATAAGGCATTATTGTATTTATTAACTGTATTAATGAATCATAGTGTGGTCTCCAGTCTCTCGGCTTATTGTTTATGAATGTTCAATCCATTTTCAAAACTACTAGAAATTGGACATATTCCAACAGACCTATACCAAAAATTTTGGAGAAATTGTTGTTATATGTACCATAATGTGACCCTATAACAACAGTTTGGACAATACAGTTTGTATGAAAACCATCATCTAACCATATAATAATGGTTTTGGAAAATCCTTTTCAATAGTTCATAGCTATAAAAATGTTTTTATACAATCCATTGGAATGTATTCAATAAATTGAAATTATACAAACAGTTTTTCCAAAACCACTGTTATCAGTGATATTTATACCAATGTTTTGTATAAAACTATTTTATAGCTAAAATTCAATAAACATATACTAATTTTATTTCAAAAAAAATGGTAAATGCCCAAAAATTGAAAATAATTATACCAACGGTATAGAAAACCAATGGTATAGGATTATAACAACGGTTTTAGAAACATTAGGTATAATGTTTTATTTTTTATTGAGGTTTTTTATCATTTATCATTGAATACATAAAAAAATAAATTTAAAATTACCTAAACCTATTTATGACATGACATAAAAACATGAATTTTTATTGATTTTTTGAAACTGCACGGTCTTTTTTCAATTTATTATATCAATAGTTTTCCAAACTGCAGATATATCCCAATTATAAAAATTGATTCCCAAAGCCATTTATATCTGTATATCCCAATGACAGACAATGTAACTCCCCCCTAAACCATTGTTACAACATTTAAAAATATTTTTGGGGCCTATATGAATGGTTCCAAACCATTTTTAGAGGCATTTTTACAATTGATACACTCTTATTTTCTTGTTCTTTATCCTATATTAGAAGGGATTATAATAGGGTGGATCATTAAATTACCTCTTCCAGTATCTCTAAAGAGACACATGTTTATTAGGAGGACAACCCTACTAGTTTTATGTAATATATAATTTTGATATATATTTCATTATTAAAATTCTATTTTTTAAAAAACTTTCCCTGAATTATAATTGAAATTTGAACAAACTAGTTCAACTAATGATATAATGTCTTGTCCCTATTAAATGAATGTGTAAAAATGATATTGAGTTGGAGTAAGAATTTAAACTATGTAATTATCACCACCTAAATTCCATTCACTTTTTGGATGAGATTTGAAAACTTTCACACGTAGTAGTTTCTTCACATACTAATCCCATTGTAGATTCATTTCACATTCATCCCATCCTCATCACCAATTATTAATTAGGACATTCTGTTTAATTTATTCTTTCTCATGGACCCATGTATTTTATTCTCAATAATATTGTATTTTGATGTCATCATTATGACATTTTTTTATCATTATTTTTTCTCCCAATTGTGAAAAACCCAAAACATTATTTATTGTATCCAATAAATTTCACAAGTCTCATTAAATTTTATTTTATCATGGATTAGAGGATGGTCCTAATCATAATTTTCATCATCTGATAAAATATCATCTTTAGATATTATGTATGATTAGAAGTGAGAAAAATGATAATGACCATATATAAGATATGATTATAGGTGTGATGATAGAGAATATCAGTTTGAGGAATTGAAAATTACAATTGAAGAATAAATTCATGATTGTGAAAAACTATTTTAAAAAATAACATGTTGTGAAAAGACACAGAGGTATAACGGTTTTACTAAATATACATCATTTTAGACCAAACTAAATTAATATTGTGTATATTTTAGAAAAGTTTGGATTGACACATGATTTATTAAACTGCTTTCAAAACTAAAATATATGATCCCAAAATATATTTATCCTCCCCAAAAAAAATATTGCACTAAAGGAATTATACATTCCATGGGTTTGATCTTTCATAGAATACATTTCCATCCAAATGATTCTATACTGAATTCAAAATAAGATTAATAACTTAAAAATTTTACAATGTATGGGGCATCTCGATACATGAATGATGAATCATTTCTTTCGAATATTAATGTTAATTTATAATTAATACAAGGATTTGGAACCTATACAGAAGTGATGATATTACAATAAAATTGATGTGGCATGTAGATAAGATATATAAATATGGATAAACCATTCACCAAGTAGACCATATTCAATGAAATAAAATCGATCACGTGTATCCTAAATATGGCAATGAGTTGAGAAACTCTAATCATATGATATTTTTTGTAGGAGTGAATCATTTTGGTATTCCAAGAAGTACACAAGTTAAATAGATAGGTATTTTGAAAAATTGTAACATTCCACCATGATTAATAATAAAATGAAAATAAAATATGTTGTATATGATTATATAAAGAATAAACTTGTGTATTGATATTGATATTTATTTGGATCCATTGATTGAAATTTCTATATATTTTTTGGAGTTAGTTGTTATTTTGTATTATTCTTACAGAGATGAATATTTGATTTTTGAAGCTACATTTTATTAGATGATAAATGATTTTTATGTGTATGGTAATTTGATAAGATATAGTATTAGAGGAAGTCATTGTTTTCCCATTTTTAACAAGGTACTCACTCTTTTTGGTTTAATAATTCAGAAAAGAATATGTTTCTATAGCATCATATTTTTCAACCAATAAGACAAAAATACCGATATTGGATGACGGTATTCAATGGGACTTTGGAACAGTGTGTAACACCTTCTCCGCTAAAAGGTGAAATTTCGTTTTATAATGTAAAACATATGAAAACAACTTTTGAGAATATAAAAAACTAATGGAAATGATTTTGGGTATCACATTGGAAGTGTTATAAATGATATTTAATTTCATCAATAATCTCTCATACACGTTGAGGTATTTTCAACGATAATTTCAATTTCATTTAAAATTCATACTAATCAACATTTATTTATATTTTTTCAGTACTAGAAGGACTATCATTATAAAATTTATTTAAACGAGTAAATAGATTATTTTACAATTGAATGGAAAATAATCATTTTGTTAGAATGTATACAGAAATTGTGAAGGGATGTCATTCAAAAAATTCTTTTATAAATTTAATCATAATTTTACATATTTGGTAATTAATTTCCATTTCATTTTTACCTGATACTTTTGTAGTTAATTCTCATAAATCTCATGAGATAATAACATCATACATAGTTGTTTAATATTTATCCATTTGTTGATATGTTTATTGAAAAAATAATCATACAATAAATTTATCAATAATATCTACAATTAGGATGATTCACTCATGAACTATTTGTTTTATTTATAAAGGTATTTATTCTATATTTGATATGTTTATTTTTAGAAGCTTTTTTCAATATATAATGGACTAAATGTGAAATTTTTCATTTTATAATGATATTTATATTAAAAAGGCATGTGAAATAATCAAAACTAAATAAACACATTCAAATTGTATTGGTACTTTTGATAAATGTCCCATATGTCTTTTATGACTAGTAGGAATCAACTGGACGTTAAGATTATATATGGTGTTATTAGTATGACTTTAAATATATGTTTTATATTTAAATTTTATATTTTAGTTAATATTATGTGTCAATCACCAAAAAACAGACTTAGATTAACTTAGTAATTTATGAAAATTACACATTCGTCTTTTTTGATGTTTCGGATATGGTTGGATGTCAACCGATCACATGATGAGTTCTATATTAGTTCGTGTCTGTGTTTTATTTTATAAAAAAAATTAAATAAAAACTTTTATCACTCACTGAAAACCTATAAAAAAATCTCATATTTTCGAGATTCATTATGATAATTATCCTTTAGTAATTCTATATATTGTCTGAATCAATTTCACAAAAATCAAACGCACAGTGGGAGTAATATGACTTTAAGGTCGATGAACATTAAAACATAGTGAATCATCCAATAATTTTTAACTCAAAATCTATAATCAAAATAATTTTCCTAAAATAAGTTTTTATTGATACTATGATGATCTAATATAACCTCATGTCTTCCAATGTAAATCCATCATACAATTTCCGAAGGTTGTGATATTCAAGATAAAAGAAAAAAAAGTCCTAGTGAACTATAGAAATATTTTATCTTCCTTAATTTCTTATTTTGGATCACTATGAAAACATGGTTAGATATCCAATAATCTTAAATGCAAATAATAATAAAAATACAGCTTTTGAAATTTTTTTAAAAGGTGAATATTAAAAATAATCCACTATTAGATGATTCGTTTGGATATATCGCACTACCATGGAAAGAAACATGTTTTCATCATCATATAAATAAATTTCTATTATATTGTAATTATCATCAATGAACGTCACATCACAGATTTTCCTAGCGGTGCTCCATCCCTGATCAAACAACTACAATGCATCTGGGGATTTCTAACAATGGGACGATATCACCCAACATTATATTTTATTTTTGGGAAAAACATTTCTCATTGTTGTGGAAGAGGAGGCTTCCATTTTTATATTATGTTCTCAATCAAATCTAAATGCTTATATAAATTCAAATCTCAATAAAATTTCATGTCAAACCTTTTTTTTCTAAGTATTATTTTATCATATAATCCCACATTAGTAAATATAATTTCAAAAAGAAAAGATCTGTCTTTTAGAAATTCGCCACATTGTTAGGCAGATACAGTTTTTTGATATATAGTCTTGTTTATAAGAATTTTTTTCAATGAAACATTAAACTAATTCCCCTCCATTACACATGATAGTAACATATCTTGAATCATTATTTTTCATTTGTTATATATCTATCCCAAAATAACAAATTCATTAATTTTCAAAATATAATACAGAAATTTGAGAATTGTAGCATCTTGGAGATGGATAATGGGAATATTTGTATCCCCAAAATGTGTTCTAATGAAATATAACATATCTCCACCAATGTGTTCCTTCTTCCAAAATTATCAACCAGTTGTTAATAACCTCATTATTCCATGTATCCCATCATTTACCATGGATAAAATTATTAAGTATCTTCACATTTTATGATCATTATAGGAATAATACATTCAATTATTTTAATATTTTAATTTTTTGACCCTCTATGGTAAGAATTTTCTACAGAAAATGCAACTCTAATGTTCAGTCTTAAATACCTTATTGTAGGAAGTATAAAAAAATTGAGTTTATTCATAATATAATGATTCAAATAATAATAATTAGGTTTCCAAAAATATAATCAGAATAAATGAAGTCATTATAATAATAATCTATAACCAGGAATGTTATATTTTTCAAGACCCCTTCTTTAATGATCAATAAGAACTGTCTTCTGGTATTGCTAGTGGTAGATAAAATTGTTTTGATACATACATGATTTTTTTTAAATCCAATCCTTTATCAAATTAATGATGGGTATTGAGGTAAAAATATATAGATATAACCCTCATCCAACCTACCTTCATTTGTGGTGAATAATAAAATTATCAAATGGATATTTTTATATATTAACGAGGGTATGTTTCCCATGATGATATTCTTAAATAGATTAACTCCATTTCATTGTATGAAATTGTAGAGCTTCAACTAGAGAATTTTAGAAAAACCACATAGATACATTGAACATTTAATGTACTAATAATTCAACTCTCTACATGAAAATTAATCTTTTATAAATTAAAAAGAATATAAAATTCATTTATGTAAAATGAGTCTTTGGATATTTTAGTTTCATGTTTCCAAATATTATGCATATATATCCCTTTTAGCGGGACTCAAGAAGGATCTTACAATAATATGTAATAAATATATGTACTTCTATGATGATATATATCCTAAAATCACAACCCACTCATTATAAATTCATTTATATTTTAAGGCATATCAAATATTAAGGTAAAGAATCCAGAACATTGGTTAATTATTACAGAGCAGAAATTTCCATCAGCTCAGGCGAGACTGCTTATAGAAAAGATGATATTCTCAAAACCTCAGGAATTCAGGTGATTGATACTCCTAATAAATATATTTGGATCCCTTAATTTTTGGTAAAAGTAAAAGATTGGTTCTCTCAATCATTATGGACAAGTTATGAAAAAAAATTCAAGGGTGGAATTTTAAGAGGACTCTAACGTATGGAAGGAAAGAGAATATAGAGGATGTAGCTCATCCGATTCTAATTATTTTCATGTTTTTATTTAATGAAAATGTCTTTTTGATGAACCAAATTTACTCCCACATTTCCATGTTCTTGTGGGATATGAACGATGGATAAAACAAATAATTAGTAGTCTTAGGATAATCTATGCATCCATAATCCTTTTCGTGGTATGGGCTATCAATTCATGTTCATGTTCTGTATTTCCATTTTAAAAATTCAAGTATGGAACCAGATTCCAATTCCTTGTTCACTAAACACTCATATCAATGAACCCATATATTACACCTATATGGGATTTTGCGATGTACCCCTTATCCCTCGAACCATCTTTTTTGGATATGAATATAGGGATCAGGTGTTCTTTTTCGAAAGGTACTCTTTTAGAGGATAATAGATGGATCTAAACACATGATCTGGAGGGTCGCATGGCTTGTTTATAAATATTTGATGATGGACACATCCCTGGTGGTTTCTGATTGTTAGGATTCTATACTTTTATACTATTTTAATGATCCTATTAATGGACGGTGTTAAGATAAATAAATATTATTGTTCAATGAAAGGGATTATTGGATTATTTTGAATATTCCATGAACAAAATATATAAACTAGGACTAGATAAGTTTGATTAATGAATGTTGTGGAGGAATTGTTTTGAAGTATATGTAAATGTTTGTGCCAAAAATATACATAATTGAAAATGAAGATTTATAGAAGTTCTTATGGCACATGAAAGTCCCACCAAAGGTCTAAACATTCTTATTGAATGATTTCATCAGAATACATCATTAAATGTAGTTATTAATGGTATTAAATTATAAATATGAAACATTTATATCCATTATCATTAGTGAATCAGAAACTATTATACATGCAATGAACTACCATCAAGGTTCTAAGAAAGTCATACATGCATAGAACATGATTACAGATTGGACAATGGAAATAGTGAATGATTTTGTGTCTCTATTATCAAAGGGTACATCTTCCATCTCCATAGATATGGTATACTCCCTCTATACCAAATTAATATTTATATTGGTAAAATGATACATAATATTTTTTATCATGATTTAAAAACCCTACTCCTTTTGGATCAATAAGGTTGTATC
This sequence comes from Viscum album, assembly GCA_963277665.1. Classification (NCBI taxonomy): domain Eukaryota; kingdom Viridiplantae; phylum Streptophyta; class Magnoliopsida; order Santalales; family Viscaceae; genus Viscum; species Viscum album. The sequence goes on from OY728152.1 coordinate 698,099,218, forward strand.
TTGGATGGATATTATGAAGAATAATGTGATTCCTCTTGATAACCCCTTCCCATCTTCTCACATATGTAAATGGATACCACACCATCCAATGTGTTTATGATTAATGTGGATGAAAATATATTCGAATAGGTTATATTGGATTGGGTCTTATGGTACATGATCATCTAGTTTGAATAATCACAACTGGAATGATTTTTATCCATTATTTTTAGGATACACCAATGGAAGAAGTTGATGCATTATTCACAGGATTGATGTTCTCCCTTAAGAGAATATGAGAAATTGTCATCCCCAATTTGACTGTATTATCAATATTAATGCTATTAATGCATCCTAGTATGGTCTCTAGTGGTTCACATAATGGATTGTGAAGGTTGAATCCATTTAAAACACTACTATACATTTGAATAATACCAATAGACAGATACCAATGGTTTTGGAGAAACCATTGGTAAAAGTACCATAATACTAACAAATATCAATGGATTCACCAATCCCATTGGTATGGAATCCCTCATATGACCCTATACTAAGGGTTTTGGAAAACCCATTGGTATATGTCATAGTTAGACAAATATTTTTAAACTAACCATTGGCATGCCTTTAGAAAAATGACATTATACTATTTGTTTTTTTCAAAATCATTGGTATATGTGATGTCTATACCAATAGTCTGGATAAAAACATTAGGGTGTCATACATTTAATGAACCTATATTAATGTGTTTTAAAAAATCGTTTTTAAATGTCCAAAAACACAAAATACATATATCAATGTTTTGGAAAACCATTGTTATTGGTATATGACAATGGTATTCCAAACAGTTGTTATTGGTTTTCAAATTTTTAATGAATTATTTTCTCAAATAAAATTTAATAAAAAATGATAAATATAAATATAAATATACTTATTTTTCATATTTTACTTCCAAAAAACATTGTAGCATTTTGGTTAGGTGTTTGAAATATAAATCGTAGGTGTGAGGATCAAAACCAAAAAGGGGATTTTCGAATTAACTATATCAATTGTTTTGAAAACCATTGGTATAAGTATTTAATATAAAATATACCAATTGTTTGTAATCCATTTTTATAGACCAACTATAGAATTTTTTTCCCCAAACCGTTTGAATATGTCTACACTAACATCAGATTGACCCACAGTCCCCCAATGCATTTGTATATCATATACCTAGGTATTTGGGGCCAATACCTAATTTTCCAAACCATTAGTATATGATTTTTAAAAATTTCTAATCTGCTTATTTTCATGTTAATTACACTTTATTTAAAGAGTTGGAAATATGGTGTATCTTTAGATTACCACTAAAGGTAAATCTAGAGAGCCTCTTGTTTGGTTGGAGGAAACCCCTCCTTGTTTGATACCTCCAATTATTTTTTAATATTTTATCCTTTATTATAAAACAATTGTTTAGGTATAAAATTGTTTCTGAATTATAAATGAAATTTTAACATTCTAGTTAAAAATAAGAAATAATGTCTTTTCCTTAAAAAATGATTGTTTCCCAATGACGTTGAGTTGTAGTAAGAATTACAATTATGGGATTATCATCCCCGAAATTCAATAAAATAATTGTATGTGGACTTTAAATTTTCACTTGTAGTAGTTGATTCCCCCTAATAAAAAAATAGAGGATTCAACCCACATTCTTCCCATCCTTTTATATAATTAGTATGTGAGTCCTTATTTTAAGTGTGTTCCTTCTCCAGGATCCACTGAATTCATTCTCATCACCATTGGGTTTTTATGTTTTCATTTTGAACTTTTTTTATGTTATCATTATTAGATCATCCCATTGAGAAAAACCAAAAATTGTAATCCTCATACCCATTTAATATAAACATTCTCATTAAATGAATGGTTCTCATGGCTAGGTGATTGGTCCCTATCAACATTTCCATCATCTAATAAATGATCAACTTCATGCCTCATGTATCATATCACTGAAAAACCACAATTTCTTCCATGTACTATGTGAAAAAATTTATGAACATCATCAAATCCATATTTCTTTACTACCACCTAGAAAAAATATATAATAAAACCATTATATATTTTTTTAAGAAATTATAATTTAATTATATTATTCGTAACATTGTGGATATCACACAATAAAATTTTTAATTATTTCCTAAACTATAAAACAATCTCAACAAAAATCATTTGTCCCTTGTTATTTAGAAAAATATTTTTATGTTGTGTAATTAATTCCATAATAATACCCTTTCAGGGTTATATGTTCAAAAATTCATTGAATAAATTTATTTTATTAAATATTAATATTATTGAATCCAATAAGATTAATGTGTATAAAATGGTTGGATTCTAATCATTTTTAAAAATTGTTTGAGGATGGGGTTCATCAAATTTGCAAAATATCTTTCATTAAACCCTTCTAAAATATATATTTTTTGTTTACACTGTTATTATTCATGAATAATTATTCTAGAGAAGTTGGAAGAACACTAGATATATAAATTAATATATAAATTTAATAAATATGGGAGTAAATATTGGTACAAATTTAATATACATCGTTCTAGGTATTAATATTTTTATATGTATAATATGATATGATTAGATGTGAAAATAATGATAATGACTGTATTGAAGATACAATTATTGGTGTGATTATGGAGAAACTCATATTGAGGAAAAGAAAATTAAAATTGAAGGTTTTCATCATTTTCACAAAATTTTTTTTGAAGGTAATTATTTTTAAAAAGACACCAATGCATTCTGGTTGAACTATATATACATTATTTTAAACCATACTGATGCAATAGAGTGTAAAAGTTGGAAATTTGTGTATTGACGCTAGGTTTTCTAAATTTAATTCAATATTTAATGATATGATCCAATAATATAATAATCATCCTCAAAAAACATGTTTCAGTACATGAGTTCTATATTCAATGGGTATGATCTATAAATTAATACACGACCATCTAAATATTTTATACAATTTTGAAAAAATAGTGAATCACATTAACAATTCCCAATGTATGGTGCATCTCAATACAATAATGGTGATACAATTCCTGTCAAAATATTATGGTACTTTACAATCATTCAAATTTTTAAGATCCAATTTGGAAGTAATGATACTCCACGAAAATTGGCATGTGAAGTAGCTAAAATATATGAATATTGGAATATTTTAACCCATTAGAATCTCTATAGTGAAATTAAATTGATCATTAGAATCCAAAATTTATAAAGGAGTCAAGAAAAATTCATCTAATTCTATCTACCGATGTAGCAAATCCTTTTGGTATTCATAGAATTTATCATATTATACAGATGGTTTTGTTGAAAAAGTATATATTTCCACCATGATTAAGCATTATGCGAAAATGCAATATGTGTTATCCACTTTTATATAGAAAAGTGAGTCTTGTTATTGATTATTATCGGGTACCCTTGATTTAAAATTTTAAATAAATGTGGGAATTAATTGTTATGTATTATGATTCTTATATAAATGAATATTTCATTTTAAATTAGTTTTTGTATGGGATGATAAATTATTTTTATTCTTAGGGATATTTTTTATGTTTAGTTATTATGGGCACTCATGGTTATCCCATTTTTGAACCAGGTACATAGTTAGATAGGTTTAAACAATCATCGAAGACTATTTTTTATGACATCATATAATTTTACATTGAATATTGAAATAATAATATTTCATGACATCATTCGATAGTAGTTTGGATTATTGTATAACACCATCTCCACTAATAATTGATTTTTTATTTGAAAATTTAAAATATATATGGAATGACATTTTAGAATGTAAAAAACTAATATAAATAATTTTGGTTATTATATTAAAAATTTTATGAAATAAATTTAATTCCATTAATGAAATAGATTCCCCAAAAAGGTATTTTCCATGATAATTACAATTTTATTTGAATTTTTTAATCTATCATAATATATATGTTTCAGTACTACAAATATTTTCAATATAACAATTATTTAAAAGTGGAAAGGTATTTTTTTTAATTTTACGGTCAAAAATATTGTTTCATAATGTATGATGACATAATTAAGAAGTTTAATTCTACATGTTATTTACTAAATTTTAACATTATATTACATAATTTCTGTAATTAATTTATTTATCACTTTTGTCTAATAATTTTGTAGTTAATTATTTTAAATATCATGAATAAAAATCACCTCAATAATCTTTTTTTATTAACCATTTTTTGATATATTAAGAGAAAATAATAATAGAAAATAAAATTCAAAAAATTCAAAAATAAGGATGAATCACTAATGTACTATTAGTTCACTTTATATTGGTATATCGTCTTTATTTGACCTCTTTATGTCCAGAAATGAGTTTTTTCAATTAATAAAGGAAGAAATTTATTTTTTCATATTAAATTTATATTTCTATAAAAAATTCATGTGACATACTCAAATATCAAGAAACACTTTAAATTATTTGGTACATTTAAAAATGACCCATATGTCATTTGTGACCTGTAGGAATCATCTACACATTAATCTAATACCTGTTCTGGTTAGTATTACTTAATATGTGTGTTTTTAGTTTAAAATTGTTATTTAAGTTAATATTTTGTGTCAACCATGGAAAAATCGACTATCATTCTTATATTTCTTTAATACATTAAGAAAATTATCTATATGTGTTTTGTGATGTTTAGGAATTTGTCATACATATATCGAATTCTCGATGAGATCAGTATGACATTATATGTGTTATTTTAACTAAGAATTCATATTTTATATAAGAAAAATTATCACACACTAAAACCCAATGAATAACACTCATATTATTGTAATTATTTACTAAAATTATCGTTAATACATTCTTGAAGATGTATGAATCAATTTAATGTCAATATAACACACAATGTGAAAAATTTGACTAAAAATTTGGCATGAACAAAATCATAGCCCATCCTTCATGTAATCGATAACTGCATATCTATTATCACACAGATTTTCATCAATTCAGTTTTAATAGAGACTATGAAGTTCAAATATGACATATCATATACAAACATGAATCCATAAAACACCTACCGATGGTGTTTCTAATCAAGATTAGAAATCATTAAACCATGGAAGAATAGTCATATTTCATCATCATGATTTACTTATTTTGAATCACTTTTAAAAAATAGATAAGAGACCCATAATTTTTAATGAACATAAAATTAAAAAGAAAAGTGTTATATGGAAAATGTTATTTGTAAGTTTATGATTTAAAATAATCAATTAATTGATCGTAGTTTTGAATAAATACCACACCCATACCCTTAAATCTTTTTTAAACATCATATAAAAAAAATTATCTAATATATAAACTATCATCAATGAATGTCACATCACTGATTTTTTTCGTGGTGTTCAATCCTTGATAAAAAAAATCTATTGATTCAAAATATTTTTAACACTGGTATGTTCTCACCCAACATTATATTTTATATTTTGAAAAGACATTTCTCATTATTAATGATTAAATGGTTTCCATTTTCTTTAGATGTTTTCAAATATATTGAAATGATTATATATGTTCATACCTCACTTGAATTTCAAGTTGATCATTTTTTATAAATGTGTATCATTTTCATGGAATCCCACATCAACTAATGGAATTTCAACATGAATATATCCATATATTAGAAATTCCCCCATTATGATGAATATACAACTATTTGATATAGAGGATTGTTTGAAGGGATTTTCATCAATGAAAATATCAACCAATTCCCCTCCATTACATATGATAGAAACATGTCTTAAATCATGATATTTCTTTTCTTATAAATCTACCCCAAAAGAACCAATGAATTTAGCTTCACAATTTAAGCCAAAAATGTGAGGATTACCACATATATGTGATGGATAATGATAATATCAAAATTCCCAAAATAATATTTAATGAAATATAAAATATCTCCCCCTACAGTTTTCCATCCTCATAATTATCAGGTTGTTGTTAATATAGTATTTTTTCCATGTAGCCCCACTTCAGTAATGGATAAAATAAAAAAAAATACATCACATTTTATTACCTTTCTTCAATGAGGAACCACAATCCTTTTAATATTTTCATTTTTGTGAACATCCATGATATGTAATTTTCTACATAATCCAAAAATATGGAATATTTGGTGTCTAATAACCAACTAGTTGTATTTTTAGTACCTATATATTAAATATATTTAAATATTATAAATATTATTATATATTGTTCATTGTTCTGCATGAAAATTATGTAATAATTTCATAGTGTATATGTTGCGGTGATATGGTCATGGATGTTTCACGCTATGATGAGAACATTGAAATGATATAACAATCTTATTAAATATAGTTCTATATATGTATGAAATAATATGATCGGACACATAGCATGCAGACTGTCAGGTGTGAATACTCATAAGTAGATGAGACTTCCTCTAATTAAGTTCACACTAGGTAATCTCCAAGACAAGAGATTGTGAGAAAAAACCTACAAATTCCAAATCAACATCTTTTTGTGTCAACATATATATGTATTTTTTTGAGTGTGTAATGATCCTAGAAATATAATATTATCATTTAAACATTTCATGACTCGCGAACTTTGATTTACATATGAAAACAGTCATGCAGACAATTGGTGAGATGTAGGGTACATTGGGTGAGTCACAATTGGAATGTCATTAATGAAGAAGTTGAGGATGTATTTTTCCCTCACATATATGGAATTTGATATCTTGGACCTTTGATTGAAATAGAACTCTCGCGTGAAATTTCATGTCCCTCGGGTATGGATGAGTTTATTTCGGGTACTCAACGAATGAAGTATAGAGCATAAAATTTGATGACACTATCGTGAAACCTACGCGATGAGATATTGAGACAATGGGATTAAATTAGACAGTGAGAATTTATATGTGGATTACGTTGTTGTGAGTTTATGTTCATTAACTTTGGTCCCTTGAACTATTGCAAGATTGTACTCTTGGACATTATCCAAGCCCACCTAATACCAACATGAATGATTCTTAGAGGGTAACACACTACTAGTTTTTGGTGGTCTCAATAAAATTCTATTTGAATTTAGTTAATAAGTGTTATTATCAAGATAGTGGAATAATTTTATTCATGTTAAAATGGTTCAATAAATTAAATGTATAATTATTCAGTCGATTGTGGGTAAAATATATTTATTGATTTTTTTGAGAATTTAATAAATATTTATTTACTAATTTTTAAATAAAATATTTATTTTAAAAAATAAAATTATTTATTTATTTATTTGGGTGTTCAAAAAATGGAAGTGTAGTTTTAGCGGACCAAGTCTGGCCTGTTAGTAAAATAATTATTTGCAAGGTGGTGAATAATTATTTTACAATTTGGAAGAATTTAATATAATGTAGCTAATATTTTGTGACGTGGAATTTTATTTATAATTCTATTTTGCATAAATGAATCACCATAAATAATGACATGGTATTATTATTAAAATCATGGGTTTTCTATAAGGTTATGAATGGATTTAATTATTGTTATCTAATTAAATAATGTAACCAAAGCCCCGTGTAAATAAAAAGACACAAATGTCTATTGTGTCTTATACTGAACAACACCCTGGTGAATTTAGAATTAATGAGCTAAACAATTTATCTATAGAGTAATCATCCCACCACTCTTAATAACTAGATATGTTCTTTAAGGCTAAAGAACAAGCTATTAAGAACAACCCCCGGTAGACACTTGCTTCGCCGCACCAGCACCCCGAGAATGAGAGGTGTTTATTGGAGGCCCTTGGAGTACATGTGGGTCACCTCTAAATGGATTATTGTTTGGATCCTTTCAATGACAACAAGATAATCCTGATGGGTCATTCTGGATGATCAAAATAATCAACGAATAAAATACCAAATATCCATGTATTATTTTATGTATGAAATTATTTAAATTAATTATAAACATGATGTGAAATATCCTCTATAAAGGATTTGGTTCGCTTTATTTATTTATTTAATATTTGATTGTATTTCTAAGAGACTGGCTTTCATCATCTTATTAATCTCATAATAATCATTGATCATGGTAAAAATTAATGTTTGGTGCCCACCAACAAAACTTCCTAGCTCTAAGAACATGAAAAAATATTGTCTTCCGTTAGAAATACCTTCTTATATGAATGATACGGAAATAGAGTTTATATATAAGAGAATGTTTTGTATCATTATTAATTAGATCACTAATAATATCACCAACATACATGAAGATATTATATGAAGAAAATCCACCCTTCTATGAGATCCAGTTCATGGTCACCTTCTATTAAAATTGAAATGAAATGACTTCCTATGTTGTTGGGTGTAAAGAATCCTATTTTGATACAAACATGAATTCTAAAATCTAGTAAATCAACCATGGTAAAAATGATGTGTATTAAGACAAAAATAAACAATTATCACCCTTGTTCATTAACTAATAATCATTAAGAAGATTATATAAAATCCATTGATATATTTTTATCATTCATGGCCTGAGATCTTTTTCTTAAAATAATGATTTATTCTTATATATGACAATATAAATCACTATATAAGATGAGTGGTACATATGAAAAAAAAATTAACATATTAAGAAGATAAATGTTTAGGAACTTTTTGTCTCGATATCCATGATCTGAATTCATTGAATAATCTTCTATAATGCCTGCCATCAATCCCTTTGATCGAGATGTTATAAAATAAACTTTTTCCCATTGATGGATTTGAATGAAAAATCCACATTAAAAATGAGATGGATTTTTTAATCTTATAAGTGGGATTTCATTAATTGATACCCTATGGGGTTTATCCTCTTTGACAAAACTCTTAAGAAGGAAATTAATGTTATATTGACCAATCCTCCACAAATATTATCTTTCCCTATTTATTTTATGGATTTATAGGAAACTTATTCATCTACATGTTATATTTTCATTCACTTCCAAAAATATCAACTCCCTCCCTAGATGAGAAGTGTACAATGATGGATTCAAGAATGAAGATTATAAATATAGAGACTCATATAGGAATTGTTATTTCATATGAATCATTGGATGTTGTTATCTATCAACATGTATAATGGTCCTTATGATTTATGATTTGTATTAATGTCCACCATGACTCATGAAATGTAATTTATTTCATAAACCATGATGATATCATTTACGAAGAAGATGGGTACATTGGGATCATAATGACATATGTTTCATTAATAAAAATAATGAGGATAGTTCCAAAGATGAGTTTTCATTTTCTAAAATGGGATATAAATAAATAAAAATTTAAACATGAAAAATATCCTCTCTGGTTCTTGAATTTTTCAATGAAAATATTTGGTGGAAATTTTTTGAGTCATAACATTTACAGATAGTAAAATTTGTAAATGATGTGTCGAACCTGACAAAACCCCTATGGTTATTCACCAACCAAACGCTTAATATGGGTATGAAACCTTTATAACACCAATCAACACAAAACAATATCATCCAATTCCTATGAGATTCTCTGATACCATGACTATCCTACCAAAAACTCCCCAAAAAAGAAAAAAAGGTGTAGATTATTTTATCCTGGTAATGATTGGATACATCATACAACATATGACTACTAATGTTGTATCATCCATCACACTCAAGCCTTTTTGGGGCAATGAACAATGCTAGAACATATCTCAGAAATACCCTGAATATCATAGGAAACATCACATTCTCACACAAACATAATAGCAGTGTTCAGTATAAAATCATAGATAGATATTTCAATTTGAAATTTGGTTCTTTTTGAATTTTAATTTTATTTATGGTCTGGTCATTTGAGATGGTTCGTACTAAACCTATAAAAATGGAAATTATGAAAACACAAAAAATTGTATTTATGGAAATAAAATATGTAATTTATATATAATATAATAGTTTCCTGATACAATAATTATATATATTAAAATAATTATCATATTTTTACATTAATATATTATAATGAAATATTATCGGCTATATTTATAAATAAAACTGCATCATATATTTAATTAATTCGGTATACAATATTCATAAATAAATATAATTTATAATATTAATATATTATGCCTTAATTATATCAATTATTATTTTGAATAAAAATATCTGTAAATTAATGTATATTATATATTAAAATAACAATATGAATTGAATTCGGATAAAATGAGTTTAATACAATATATAAATATAAAATATTTCACATTTATTTATTATATTGAAATCACTGTAAATGTTTGTTTTTATATGACAAGATTCATTTTCATTATAATGAAGAACGTAATACAACATATTTCATATTTTTAATAAATATTATAGTTCATTTGATAAATATAATTGATTAATAATATGTAATAATTTCAATATGAATAAATTTTATCATTTATTTAGGAAACATAAGTGATTTATAATGTATTAAGTATATATTTTAATAAAATTATTTATATTGTAAATATTAAATAATTTGTAATGTAATATATTTATAATAAAAAATATACAATTCAGGGGATTTTTTGGGTTCCACACATTAACTTGTTGTTCTAGTGGGGCTTTAATTGTTCTATGATTAAAAATTAGACATGTTCATAATGTAATTAAAAAACCAAAACAACCCGATCCTAAAACCAAGGTTCATCTCTTATAGATGTTCTGCATGTTTTTTAAAGATAACATAAAATACCCAAAACATTTACTACATACCATGTACTTTTACAGATGTAGGTTCTCGAAATAAAATTTAAAACAAATTAATCATTTTTTATATACACTGAAAATAGATATATATATATATATATATATATATATATATTCATATATGTATATATATATATATAAGCAATTTTAGAAAAATTAATTTTATGAAATTAAATAAACCCTTGCATGTTTTTGTGTCAATTTTGGGATTTGACGCAATTGGAAATTCATTAGAATAGAATGAGGGAACATGGGGTGTCAATGGTCAGATTTTTTTGATGTTTAAATTGAGGGTTTAAAAAAATAGTTTATATATGCTTTATATGTCATGTTTCAATAATCAAATACAATAATGTAAATTTTTTATCAATGTTAAAAAATATCTGATATAGATTTATAAAAAAGTGTCAAGATGATTAATTAATTGTAGAAAGGGAAGGAGGCATTCGGGATTGACAGTGGGCATTTCACTGGTAGGTTTTCATAATGGTAGGTTTAATACAGCTTTGTAATTTCCAATAGCATTATATTGTACATTATTATAAACTAATGTTGAAATCATTGAAATATTATTTAAATAAACCATTACTCCCTTTTAATTAGTCAGTCGCTTATATTTATTTATTTATAATACCATTTTATTTTGAAAAATCACGGATTTTGTCTTTTTATGTTTTTTAAAAATCAAAAAATTTTGTTTTATCATTTTGTTTTATCAAAAAATTAAGATTATTTTTTTAACCTTCACCTTATTATACATATAATGGTTTAAAAATTTATTTACCCTTTATATAAATTATTTTATGTATATATATATATAATTTTGGCATATTTAAAAATATATAAAAATATATATATATAATTATTTTCTAAATGTTATTAATTAAAATTAATTTTTTATTTTAAACCTTAATATAAAGTGCTTTTTTCAAAATATAATAACTATATATATTTCAATTTTTAAATTTTATGAAAAAAAATATAAATCATATATTTACAAAATATATTATCTTAAAAATAACATTATTTTTCTAAATAAATCATTTACCATTAATTGTTGCTATAATGAAAATTTATATATAAATAAATATTAAATAAATAGATTTATATAAAAATATTCTTTAAAAAAATGTAAAACCGTATTTTTCTTTAGAATATTCAAAAGAAAACTATAAATAAATCGTATAATTAATAATATGTATTGTAATTAACTTATAATCAAATTAATTAACATAAAAAATTTCATTTAATATTTTTAATGAAAATAGTGTGAATAATATTATCAGTTAGTTTTAATTATAGATAAATTCATCTGATAAAATATTTTTATAATAAAACAATCTTTCAAATTTCAGGTTTTTCAAATAATTCCCACCTCAAATGAAATGTGTCCTCACAATTCATTTGGGTGCATAGGGAAATTTTTTTACAGAGGATGCCTATTTGAAATTATTAATTTCGATCCAATTATCCAAAATTATGTAGACCATTGATCCTATAAAATGTATAGAAACCCGATACCACAACCTAGGTTTATCCCAATTAAATTATTAGTATATTTTTTTTAATAAGATGAAAAAAAATATTAACATTCATTACATACCAGGAAATATTACTAGTCAAGGTTTTGGAAATAGAATTTTAAACAATCTGAACACTTTTCATATATACTAAATATATATAGTAATGTATTTGTGTATATATATATAAACACACTTATAAATATAAGAGTTTGTTGAACAATTAATTTGATGAATTGAAATGAACCCTTAAATGTTTTTGGGAAAATTTACCAATTTTAGGATACTATACATTGAGTAGAATAAAATTGGGGAACATATGTAACATGGGGAGATGAGTGTTAGATGATTTGATGGGAAAAGTGAGGATTTATATAAAAAGTGTTGGATGATTTGACAATCCATGGAAAGGGAATGCGGCATTTGGGATTGACGGGTGTATTTCGCAGGTCGATTTTCATGATGGCAGTTTGAATAAAAACAAACAATTTTTAATAGATTTAGGTTTTACATTATTACTTATTTTATTGTAATCCTTACAAAATATAAAATATTTATCTAAATCATTACTCCCTTTTTATTAGTGAATAACTCGATTTATTTTATATCTAACCATGTTATTTTGGCCAATCCAAGAATTTTTTTTATATTATTATAAATTCGTATTTTCTTTTTGGTTTTTTAATTTTTTTCATCAAAACAAATCCACATTTTTTTATAACATGATGATTTTTATGCATATAATGGAATGAACATTTCTTAACCTTTATATAAAATCATTTTTTTATATAAAAGATTTTATTATTTCTATATATATATATTATTTATTAATTTATTATAAATAATTAATATTACATTTTTACTTATAACATAAATATAATTTTCATTTTTTCTTAATATATTAATTATATATATATATATATATAATTTAAAAATTTTATTAAAAAACAAAATATATCTCATATATTGATAAAATATATAATAATAATAATAATAGTTTTTTTTAAAATGTTTTACCATTAATTAATATTATATTAACAAAATATATTTTACAAAAAATATTTAAAAAATATAGTTATTTTAAAATCAATCTTTAAACAAAGAAAAATTATATTCATCCTCAGAATACTAATTTCAAAATTAAAAATAAAAGGTATAATTTATTATAATTATTGAAATTTATATATAAAAAAATTAATTAAAAACTCAATTTAATTTAGTATTTTTATTGAAAATCATCTTAAAAATATTATCATTTTTTTAATTATACGTAATTCCATCTATTAAAATATTATTATAATACAAACATTTTTAGAATTTTTGGGTTGTTTCAAAAATAACCCATGTGACATAAGGAGGTCATAACACATTAAACTATAAAATGATAAATAAATTATGGAAAATTATTGGGAGGATAAATAATAGTGAAAGTATTGACTGCATTAGAATTAGAAAATGTTGTTATGAGGACTTGTTATGTGTATATATACAAAAACACTAGAGGTGATATTTACAGGAATCCATCATTTCTATGAGTTTCTGTGTCTATGTTGAATCAAGGTTTTTTTATTAAATAATGATTTATTGGTTGAGAGAAAAGAAGAAGTTATTGTCCCAAAATATGGTTCTATCTAAAGTTCTTAACCCCCCACCCCCTTCTGGTCTACAGTATGATGCACCACCATTCCACATACACAAACCTAGGCGTCACTAGATGCCCTCTGTCACCGTGGGTTGCCAGGACTCTCTTAGAATAAATTCCATGACTCCCCATCATCAATTCCTACCATTACATACGGGTGGAAGATGGATATGACAATCACTTCCCTTTCTCAGACAACCGTCCACATCACCCCATCAACAATAACTGAAGGGACAGAAAGTGGGAAGATGGATGTGGCCGTCAATGCCCATTCTCAAATGACCTACCAAGAAACACCATCAACAACACCTACCACTTTCACCACCATTTCTACCTTCCATAGCCTCCAATCAACATCCCTTGCACGGACAGTCACCGGCATGACCTATCATTACACACCATCCACATCACCTACCAGGACATGCATTGGGAAGATGTATATGGATGTTATCACCCTTTCATATAAATCCTAACATTATGCCCCATTGACAATATCTACCACCACCACCTCTTTTTCTCTGACAATCTTCAACCACACCCCTCGAAACGCCTACAACTGTAACCACACTTTTCCAGAAAATCTTCCATAACGACCCATTAACAACAAATTCCATTGTCACCACCATTTATGAGATGATCTAAAATGGAACCCCTTCGAAAATGACTTCCATCAGAAATGGGGGAAGATGGATATGATGGTGGCCACCCCCTTTGTGTAATACCCCGCACTAGTAAAAACCCATTACGACAGTGATGTTTGGAAACGATGATTTCAACCCCTTCCTATCATTCACCACTAAAGATGACGAAGCACACTGGCATTGTGATTATAAATGGTTGAACCTTTATATGAAATGGCTGCTGAGGTATCAGATAAAAATAGCCATGCTACGATGTATCCCTCCCTGACATCACAAAGTGCTTAACAACTGATATAAGTTTTTGAGTTAACAATCTTGAACAACTAGCTATAAAAATTATTGAATATATTTCCCACATAGGTTTAAAAAAATAATATATTTTCTTATAGTATATTTAACGATAATGTTATAAATAATTGATTTATTAATATAAAACTAGTTGGTAATTATCATTTAACATTATCAAAACATTAAATAAAAAAGTTCACCCATTTTAAATTCCCTATTTTTTAAATTCATGTAACACTTCATTATATGGGGTTATATTCAACCTCGCTTATAGGAAAACACTAATAAAAGGGGTTCCTTTCTATATAGTTTTTTTTCTTACACTGATAAAATTCCTACTATTATGAGATCTTTTTGATTGAGGATTCTAATTGAATAATTGAATATATATATATACATTCTTATATATTTTTTAAATAATATTTATATTTAAACAAGTGTATATATGAAATATATTATACAGAAATTGTTTATATTACATTTAACAATAATTTTATATTCATTTTTATTAGTGAGTATAGGTATGATTTGTTTTTGTTTACATCTCATGTATTGTGTTGTGATGAGTGTGCATGTGTTTATGAACATTTATTTTTTGTATTTGGGAGTATGTATATATCCATATTTGTCCATGTAATTTTATGTTTATGTTATACATTTGTGTACATGTACGTGTATGTGTATGTATATAAGAATATATATATATATATATACAGGTCTGTGTATGTGTGTGTGTGTAAGTGTATGTGTATGTATTTATAAATTTGTATTATATGTATATGTTTGTACATATATGTCTGTATGTGTGTATTGGCATGTGTATGTGTTTTTGAATGGGAAAATGAATGTGATTGTATGTGTATGTGTATTTGTATGAGTATGTGTTACTATTTTTATGTAGGTTTATGTTTGTCTCCATGTATGTCTGTTTATTGATTTAATATTATTTTTTGGTTTTTCATATCTCCATATTTATAGTATTTTCAATAATTTATTCATTTTTATTACATAATCTTTTAATTTATTTATTAATATCTAAAATTTATATATATATATATATATATATATATTAAATCAAATATTAAAATTTCAACAAATAGTTAAAATTATAATGGTGAATAACATAATATATTTTCTATATACAATCAATACAATTCAAACTTAAATAATTATGATTAATAATATTATTTATATATTCAATTTTATTCAATTTTATATGTATTAAAATCATGTGATTAATGTCATGAATTAACATTTCAAAATTTCCCGTAATTTAATTATTTAATTTATTCATTGAAAATATTATTTCAAAATTTATTTTCATTTTCAATATTTATTAATTTCAATATTTTGGGAATTTAATCATTTTTTATAATTTATACTTATTTATTTAATAATATAGAATATTTTCAACATGTTAATAATTTTTATGATAAATATCTATTCATTTTTATATATTATGTTTTAATATTTGTAATACTTTTTATATCCTTATAAATGATTTTTATAAGACCATCTCCAACACAAACCATGCTACCATTAAATTGAACCCCACCATACACCATCCCAAACAACACTTATATATTTATTTATACAATTAAAAATGATGGGGATGTGCATCATGATGACAGGTAATGATGGATGGGGCCAGTAAAGGTTAGGAATTTCAGTCTTGATAGTGTGTACTATCGAGAGATGATGAGTTTTGGATGGCGTCGTCACTGCATGGATCACTAGGGGTCTCAAGCGGCATGTTTCAGGGGTAGCGACAAATGCATGGGATTTCTGACTGTGGATGTATGTGGGGTGAAAACTCTTCCTAGTTGTTTCTTTAGGAGTAGCTTGATGGTGGACATATGAGCGACGTTAGTGGAGCTCAATCATAGATGATAGCTTCACATGACGACATTGTTGGCATTGTAGGAGTCAAGAAATAATATTTGATGCAAGTTTGACATGTTTGTGATAATCTAAGAGCTGATGTGGTGGCAGGGTTTGTTGACTGATGATTGAGATTAGTGGACACCTGATTGAGGGTGACAGTGCTGGTCTGATGGTCATCTTTGACTATCTTCCATGATGTTAGATAAGATAATCGAAGCGCAAGTCATGTTCGTGGCCTGTCCATCATTGGTTTATAAGGGAGGACCAATCATTTGTGATTAATCATATAGTGGTGAACAATAATTTTTGGACCTATGAGATTTGGACGTATGGGAATATGTTGTAAGGGTCCTAGGGCCAATATCGATAAAAAAGCAGGACTACAATACTATTGAATATAATTGGGTTATCCTAGGGGGGATATTCCAAGCCCAATGGCTGGTGGTGGAGGTGTGTGTTCTAGTTCATTCTTATACTCATGCACTTAATATATATATATATATATTATTTCTTATTTTTATTCGATTTTTATTGTATTTTTTCTTCTTTTTCTATGAAATATAAAGACAATTTCTATATTAGTAGAGGAATATCCATTACATAGCCCATATGCCTATGGAAATGTGGGCTAATAACATTGTCTGAATGCTCAGTGCAGTGTCATGGTTGTATCATCAAATATGTGTCACCAGGCCTATGTCCTGCCTATATCACCGCCTGTCTGTATCATGCCCATGTCCATGCCCACATGAGACAATTCATGCTCTGTAAATCCCCGAAGGGGAATGTTAAGATTAAAATCATAGTTTTTAGATGTACATAATTTTTGTAATTATTCTTATGGATTCTCTTTTTATAATATATTACTTATTAAATTTTATATATTATTTATTAATATTATTTCATTTAATATTAATTATTTGTTTTTAATGTTTAACATTTTTATCATTTCTTAATTGTTTAATGTTTATTTTTACATAATTATTTACTTCATATTAAAATAATAAAATAATTTGTTATTTATTTGATTAATATTTCTTAAATTTCATTTATTAAGATGTAATTCATTTAAAATGATTAATATATATATAATTAGTTTATGTAAATTTAGTTTTTAATGTTATCTACATTTTTAATGTGTTTAATATTAATTTAATTAATCATTCAAATGTTAATTAATTATTAACTATGTTTTAATATTCGTAAAAAGTTTTTAATTTATATGATTAATTCCCATTATGTTTTATTTATTAAGTTGATATATTTATTAAATTTTACAAATCTATATAAATAATATATTTAAATACAATTTTTAATATTTTCATCAATTTTTTATATGTGATCAAAATTCATGTAAATATTCTTATAAATTTTTTTATTTCATTTTCAATGTTTTTATTTTTTCACTATGTATTAATATTCATTATAATATATATTAAATTTTATATTTTTTATAATATATATAATTCATAAATGTTATTAATTTTTTTATATTTTTGTTGTCTACATAATTTTTATTATGAAATTTCACCCATTTTTTAAAATCATGCCATTAACATTGAATCTTAATTGATAATGTTAATTATTTTTAATATGTTAGGAATTATTTTTTTAATATATATTTATTTAAATTTTTTTATTTAAAATAGTTAAAATCATCTCTAAATTGAAAAGTGCTCGTAATACCAATATATATCAGTGATATGATATTAGTGCTGATAAATATTGGTTTTAACCGATATCATTTTAGCGATGATAAATATTGGGTTGATCAGGTCATAATTTACCATTGAGAAAACCTATCTATTTTCGTAGTTATTAATATCACACTAATAAAACTCATATTTTTTATCAGTTTTTGGAAAGTGCTGATAAATTTTTCTTGTTTATATAACATCAACAGTAAGGATTCTTGTTTCTTCTCCCAATTCAATCTCTCTCATGGAATTCATCCTTTTTTCTTACTCACCCTAGATTTTATTTTACAAATCAATCCTCCCAATACCTACGGTATGTTAGTCAATATCATGAAAATCCTTGTACATTATATTCAATATGCATATAACACTATGTTTGTATTATTGAAAAGTTCAAACATAAGAAATTCCTTACTCCAAGATTCCATCATGGTTTATAAATTTAATTTATAAAGCAACAATTTTGTAAAATTATTTAATCTTCCGGGATTATTGTTGAATATTATCATAAGAGAGCCATGTTGAATCACTTTAATTGTATAATAATGACAAATAAATAACAAACCAATTATACCAAACTGTATCAATAAATCAAAATAATATACTTTCAACATAAATTAATAATTTATTTTCTGTTATAATTTATATTAATGGGAAATTCCATATTTTGATTCCATACTTAATTACTTATATCAACATATCATTATAATATTATTATTCAACTGATGTTATTTCAAAAAAATATTATTGAGTTCCCTTCCAGATCGATTTCAGTTGTGCACTCTCCCAATGATTTTCCCAAACTAGGGGGATAGGATAGGGGAAACTACATTCCCCTTTCTTGTGTGTCATTATGGATGATTTTTTTTCTAATTTAATTTCTATGTATGCAAAATAAAACATATTTAATGGGGGATGGTTTAAAGAAGAAGTACACCTTTTTCCAATCTATTCTTTTTTGATGGTATATTTATTTTTATCAATGGGTTCTATTTATGAATTCATATCTGTTTTCCTGCTTATCCCAAAATATGGGAAAGAATCCAGACAATTTATTTATTATTTAGAAAAAAAATTCCATCTTTTTTGGTGATAATTCTTATATAAAAGAAGATCTTTTTCTAACCAAAGTTATTCGAGTAGATCATTAACCTAACAAATATTTTTGGATCCCTATGATTTTGGTCAAAATAAAAGTATGGTTCTCTCTAGAATTATAGAAATGTTAGACAAAAAAATTTAATGGATGGAATTTTAATAGTGTCTCTAATTTATTGATGGAATCACTTATAATGGATGTAGCTCAGTCTATTTTAATTTATAATATATATTTACTTATAATACATTAATTTATGATTGATCAACTAATTTTAAGAAATGAATTGATCCTTTCCATGTTTTTTGGTCAATTGTGGGATTTGAGGATACGAAAAATTGAGCCAAAATGAATGGGAGAACATGGATAGATAAGCGTCAGATGTTTTCATGTGAATAGGTAGGGTTTAAATAATATGAGTTTATATAATTTCTCTATTTCATGTTGCAATAATAAAATAAACTTAAGGAAAAAAAATTTGATCAGTTTAAAAATATATTTGATGAAATATTTTAAAAAATAGTTGATTTTTTTGACAACCTATGGTAAGTCAAATAGTCGTTCTTGATTGATAGTTATCATTTCACTGGTATATTGTCATGATGGAAGGATGAATACAATGTCACAATTTTTAGTAGATTTATGTTTTAAATTAAAAATAATTTATATTATAATCATTGAAATATTTATTCTTTTAAATAAAATCGTTACTGAATTTTTATTAATCTATCATGTATATTTCTCTTTTTATGTTACCATTTTTTAGGCCAATATATGATTGTGTTTTTGTTATATTATAATAATTTTTGTTGAGAAAATTCTCTAAAAAATATTATAAGTTTGTATTAATTATACTGAATTCCATCAAATAATAGATTTTTAAAATAAAACAATGTTTAGAATTTCTGGTTTGTTAAAATATTCCCCCTTCAAAATAATTTTTTCCTCACAATTCATTCGAGGATAGAAGGAATAGTTTTTACATAAGTGGACTATTTTAAATTTTTAATTTCAAAATAACTTTCCAAAATTGTCTAAATTGTTGCTCTCATACAAGGAATAATGATCTGAACCCAGAACCCCAGTTAAACACCTGTAACTGTTGTGTATATTTTTATTAAAATTATAACATAAAATACAGATAACACTTATTAAATACCGTGAAATTTTAGCAGCATAGTTTTTGGAAATAAATTTAAAAAAATTACCCTTTTCATATACACTGAAAATAGATAGTTGTATATGTTTATATATTTATAGACACACAAACACTCATATATATATATAACCCTTTATAGAACCATTAATATAATGAAATAAAATTAATCGTTAACTATTTTTGTGTCAATTGATGGATTTGATGTTACTGAAAATTGAGCATAACAAAATGGGGGAACCAAGCAACATGAGGGTCAGATATTTTGTTGTCAAAAGTGGGGATTTATGTAAATGAGGTTTATATATTTTTATATGTCATGTGGCAATATTCAAAGACACTTATAGAAAAAATTTGATCAATGTTAAAAAAAATTGATGCAAATTTATTAAAAAGAGTGGGTTGTTTGACAACCCCTGTAATTGGAAAAGTAGTGTTTTGGATTTATGGGTGTAATTTTGCTGGGATATATTCACAATGGTTGGTTGAATACAACCTCGCTATTTTTAATAGATCTACGTATCTCTTTTTTATTAATTTGAGTTATAATAATTACAATATTTTCTATATTTTATCTAAACCATTAATCCATTTTTATTTTTCAAAAACTATATTTATTTTTTTAACATACATTTTTTTTGGCAAATCCATTATTCTATTTTGATATATAATTATAAAATCATCTATTTTAGGCTTCTCATTTAGATTTATCAAAACATGTCAACATTAATTTTTATAAAACATGCAGCTTTTTATACATACAATGGTTTGAAAAAAATTTAACCATTATATAAACATTTATTTTTTTATAATAAATGTTATCATTTTTAAATATATATATAAATAATTCAAATTACATTTTCTTTAAAACATAAATATAATGTATGTTTTTTACTAATATGAAAATTATATATATTTATAATATATATATTATATAAATCTACAATATAATAGATATTATATATTGAAAAATTATACTATTTAATTAATAATAATAGTTTTATAAAAAAGGTTTTATCATTAATAAATATTGTATTAAAATATTCTATTTTAGAAAAATAATTTAAAAAATATTTTCTTTTTGTAATATTCATTTAATAATTGGAACTTCATATTTATGATTAAAATATTATTATTAAAACTTTAAATATTAGGTAAAAGTAATTATTATTATTTTAATTATCTTATAATGAGATTAATTTAAAAACATAATTTCAATTTTTATTTTTAATGAAAATGAAATTAATAATATTATCATTTTGTTCTAATTATAAATAAATCCAATTAAAATAGAATTATAAAAAAATCTCTATAGAATTGATGGGATGTATAAGAATTACTAATGAGGCTTAATGAGTTGAAAATATATTGCACAACAAAAAGAATAATAAATTATGAAAAATATTTTGGAGAAGAAATAACACAAAAAGTTATGACACCATTGAAATTAGTCAAAACTAGAATGCGGGCTCATTATGTGTATATATTTACACACACAAACAAATCCACACGAGCCGAGGCATACTACAATCCCTCAATTCTATGAGTTTATCTGTCTACGATGAACTATTGTTTTGTTTGATGAATGAACGATACATTGGACAATCGTGAAGAAGAAAATATGTACCCTAAAGAAGGTTTTGAATGAGGTTTTCAACCCCCATTCTATTTTATATAATTTTGTTTCACCAATACACAAATGTAGGCCCAGGGGAATCATATTCCACTTTATCATCATCGGTTTCCCAAGAATCTGTCAGACAACTAGCCACAACACCCCAACGAAAATTCCAACCAGGCCTGACGGGGCGGAGATGGATTTGACCATCACCACCCATTCTCAGACAACATAACCTAACACCCCATTAGCAATGCCACCTAGGCAAGACAGGGGTATGATGGATATGACCATCACCGCCCTTTCTCGAACAATCTACCACGACACCCAATCGGCAACGCCTACCATCATGGCCTCCCTTTCAAACTAACCCATCATCCCATCAACTACCACCACATGGCCAGTCACTGACATGACCGATCAAGAAACCCCATCCACAACATCTACCAGCCTAGACAAGGTGAATTTTGATATGGCCGTCATCTTCCATTTTAAGACAATGTTCCACGATGCCCAATCGACTATTCCTACCGCCATCACTACCATTTCTTATACGATCTTCCACCCCACATCATCGACAACGCCTACCACTATCACGATAATTTCTCAAATGATCTTTCACATTGTCCCATCGACATCACCTACCACCATCCCCACCCTTTCCTAGATGATAGTCCATTGAATCTCATCGATAGCGACTACTATTCCCAGAGGGGGAATATGAATATGACAGTCTCCACCCCCATTTGTGTAATTTCCTAGACCATAAGAAACCCATTAGGATTTTTCTTTTGGAAACAATGATTTCAGCCCCAACCTGTCATTAACCACTATTGAGGATGAAGCACACCGACACACAAAGTATAAAAGGATGAGTCTAGAAGTGAAAGAACAATTGAATTACCAAATAAAAAGGGGAACACTATGATGGCTCTATCCCTACCAACACATAGTTGCGAACAATAGATTTCAGATTATGATATAACTAAAATGAACAAAATTATGTAGAAATTAATAATTTTTTCCCTCAATGATTAAAAAAAATAATTTATATTCATACGGTATATTTAAAAATATTTTTATAATTCATTGTTTTATGATTTTTATAGTAATTAATAAATCTCATTTATTTTTATCAATATATTAAATTTTAAATTCTAGCCATTAGTAATTCAATATTTTTTATATTCATTTTATACTACTGTGTATGGTGTAATATTCAACGCTGCTCCTAAAAAACTAATAAACAGGTTCCCATTCTCTATGATTTTTTTCAATAAATGATAAATGACCTACTGTTTTGAGAATTTTTATTTGTTACAAAATGACAAATTGAATAACTCAATATATATAAATACGTTCTTATATTTTTTAAATACTATATATTTTTCAACTATAATATATATGTAAATATTTTATATATAAATGGTTTATATATCATTTAATAACACATGTATATCAATTTTTATCTGTGAGTATGTTTGTGTATGTTTATGAATGTGTTTATTGTGTATGCATCTATTGTTTTTTTTCTTGTGTGTGTATTTATATACATTTATTGTTTGTATGTGTGAGTATGTATATGTGCATAGGTGAGAATGTAATTATATGTGTATGTTATACATATGGGTTCTTGTGTTAGTATGTGAATATATATATTCATATATATATATACATATACATTTGTCTGTGTTTGTGTATGTATGTGTAAGTGTGT
This sequence comes from Viscum album, assembly GCA_963277665.1. NCBI lineage: Eukaryota > Viridiplantae > Streptophyta > Magnoliopsida > Santalales > Viscaceae > Viscum > Viscum album. The sequence continues at coordinate 698,123,242 of OY728152.1, forward strand.
GTACATATTTAAAAAAATATGTTTGTATATGTATGTGGACATATGTATGTACATGTCTATGTGCATGTGTATGTGTATTTTTATGATCATGTGAATATGTTTTTATGTGTATATTTATTTTGTTTTTGATTTATTGTTCGTATATATGTGTTTGTTTTTTTGGTGTGCATGATTGTCAGTTTTTTGATTTAAAACTATTTATTAGTATTTAGTATCTCTATATTTTTAGTATTTTCAATAATTTATTCATTTTTATTATATAATCTTTAAATATTTATGTAATTTATATAATTTTGGTTTTTATTTGTACATATATATATATATAAATATAATTTTTCAAATAATAATATTGTAAGAATTAGTAAAAATCATAATCATTAATAACATATTAGATTTTATACATACAATCAATATAAAGCATACATCAATAATTATAATTTATAATAATATTTATATATTTACTTTTAGTCAATTTTAAATGTTTTCAATTCATATAATAAATTTAATGTGTTAAAAATTTTAATGTTTTCATAATTTAATTCATTTATTTTATTCATTGTTATTATTATTTCAGTTATTTTTCATTTTTGATATTTAATAATTTTCAATTATATTGTAATTTAATAATATTAATACTATAGTTTTCTTAGGGGCATGATAGGATTCGAACCCAAGTATTTATTTGTATGTAACTAATGTAATTATTCTTACAGATTAACTTATTAACATTTATAACTTATTAAATTTTAATTATTAAATTTTAATATGATTTAAATTATTATTAATTATTGATTTTCAATATATAACTATTTTTATCATTTTTTGAATTTACCCATGTTTTAATACATATTTATACATAATTATTTAATATGTTTGTATATTATAAAATAGATTGTTATTTATATGATTACTATTTATACAATTTGATTTTTTAAGGTGTAATGCATTTAAAATGTTCGAAATGAATATAATTTTTTTTATTCTATACATTTTTGTATGTTTTTAAAATTAAATCAATTAAACATTCTAATTATAAAATTTTTTTTATTATGTTTTAATATTCATAACATGTTTTTAATTTATATTATTAATTCCTCATCAATTTTTTTATGGACTAACATTTTTTCAAAATTTTGAAATCAAGATAAATGTATTTTTAAATGCATTTTTTTATATTTTTATAAATTTTTTGTATGTCATCACAATTCATGTGATTAATCTTCGAAATTTTTTATACTTATTAACTATCTGTCGATATATTTGCTACGTATTGACCTTCATTATAATATATATTAATAATTAATTTTTTAAAAATTTTATAATAAATAAATCATATTCAAAAGTTTAATAACGGTGGATTCTATTGATTTTTTATTATTCAATTTCACTAAATTTTGAAATTAATGCATTTAATATTTTATATACTTCGATATTATTATTATTATTATTTTAAGTAATAATTTGTTTTTAATGTATATTAATTTAATTTTTTTTAATTTTATTTTAAATTTTTTATCCGCTCTACATTGAAAAGTGCTCATAAAGCACACACACATATATATTTATATATATCAGTGATATAATATTAGTTCTGAAAAATATAGATTTTAACTACAATAATTTTGGCGTGGATAAAGATGGGTTTTTTCACAACATAATTTAACATTGTTGAAACCCATCTTTTTTGGAGATTATTAATATCAAACTTATATTAATTATATTTATTAGGACTTTTTGGGAAATCATTGATACATCCTTCTTTGTTATACAAAATCAACACTAAGGTTACATGTTCCTTCTCCCAATTCAAGCTATTTCTTTGAAGTCAACCTTTTTTCCCACTCCCCCTCAAACATCGTGGACCAATCAAACCATTCAATACTTAAGGTATGAGGGTTAATCCCGTTAAACTTATAGTACTTTTTATTTATCATACATTCAAAAAAGTTTCTCCTAGTGATCAATTCAGTCCTATGAAATTCGTTACTCCATGATTCATACATGTGTTATAAAGTAAATTACTTATTCAACCATTTTTAATATGATTTACTCTTTCTCATGTATTATTTAATGTTCTCATAAGAGGTACTCGCTAAATCACTTGCATAGTATATTATGGGCCAATCAATAACAACCTACTCTACCAAACTATATATGTGTAATTTAAAATAAATTACATTCAAATACAATTAAGAATTTCTATTTATTTATAATTTGTAAAAATGGGAAATTCCAAATTTTGATTCCATAAATAATTATTTAAATCAATGGAGTATTATAATAATATTATTAAAGGCAATTAGCATAAAATAACATTATTTAGTCTCCATTAGTATCAATATCAATGGAACACCCTCTCACTGCTTCTCCCAATCTAGGGGTCTGTGATATGGGGGCGTGATTTTTCCATTCATGTGTGTCTTGAGGGCTAGTGTTTTTTCTAATTTAATTTCTGTGGATGAAAATGACAACATATATCATGGTAGGAATTTTAAAAAAATAATTACACCTATTTTCCATATCTTATTTTATTACGAAAGATTTATTTTTTCATGGGACACTGTTTATAAATGAAAATCTATTTTCCAACATATCCAAATATATGATAAAGCATCCAGACAATCTGTTTGTTTTTCCAAATCAGAAATATCATTCAGCATGGGGGATAATATGTTTTTAATGGAATATCATTGTCGAACCTTAGGTATTCAGGTGGTTGATAAACATAAGAAATATATTTGGATCACTGTGTTTTCTTGTCAAACTAAAAGGGTGTTTTCCTCGAACATCATGGACATTTTAGAAAAAATATACAGGTATAGAATTTTTAGAGGCTCTCTAAGTATGTAAGGAAGAACATATAAAGTATATATCTCAATTGATTCCAATTATTTTATTTATTTATATAATCTACATGAATGTGTGATTGGACAAGTTCAATATCACATTACCAAGTTCAGATGGGGTACGAATGATGGGAAAAAGTCTATTTGTCTTCTTGGGATAATCTATACATCCCTAAACCTTGTCATGGTATGGGATATTAATAATTGTTCATTAAAAAAAATTTCTAAAATCAAGGATGTATCATGATTTATTACCATAGTTACCTAAGAACATAAGTCATTGAATCCAAATATTTCCCCCATATGGGATTTCTTATTGTTTCTATTAGCCCCCACCCAAACTTTTTTTGGAGATGCATCGGGGATTGGGTGTAATTCTTAAAAAGGGATTCTATTTGGGGAAAATGGAATTATCCATTGTGAATATGATAAGGATCCAATGGATTTTGTATAAATGAGGGATGATGGTAACATCCATGTCTATTTCTAATTGGGAGTATGCTAGTATTTTATCCCATTTTAATTATTATAATAACTGATGGTGTTCTGATAAACTAGATGTATGGTTCAATGAAAGGGATTCAATGGTTATTTGGAGTATACCTACAACATAAAATATAGACCAGGAAAAAAAATGTTCGAGTGATGAATGGTTTAGATTCTATGTGTTGAATAATAGTTATATGTTGGCCCACATAATACAAGTAAAAGGAAATGATGATTTATATAAATTCCTATGCCACATGGAGTCCCCATCCATTTACTGAATATTCTTATTGAAATATTTCATTGGAATAGTCCATTTAATGTCATTCCTAATTATACAATATAATAAAGTGTATAATTTTATAACATTCCACATTAGTGAAGTAGAAACTCATATAATTGAAATGTTATGTAATCAAAGATCCATGAACATCTCCAAAGCACTAATCCCAAATGTAGATAGGATTTTGGAAATGGTTAATTGTTTTTTTCTCTATTCTCAATGTGTAATTATTCCTTCCCCATAGGTATAATATACCTCCTATATACCATATCATTATATATATGGTTGATAATTTATGAACTATATTTTAACTATATTTCACAACCTAACACCTTTTTGATCTTGTAGGATGGATCATAGAATGAGATTTGGTTGTATAATGATAATCGTCATGATAAAAAAATTATCATCTTATCACTTTTTAAAGTGGATCACCAACATCTAATGTGTTAATTATTAATTTGGATTCATCTATCATCATAATAGATTCTATTGGATATGGTATTGTGGTACACAATCATTTGGGATTCAATATCAATACATGATATATTTATATCCATTCTTTTTGGGTTCCACTAGTGGCTGAATCCCATGAATTATTCACTGGATTGACATTCTCACTTGAGAGAAGATGGAAAAATGTATTCATGGAATCAGAATTTGTTTTCATTATTAATTGTATTAACACATCATATTGTGGTCTCCAGTCCTTCGATATACTAGTTATGAAGGTTCAATCCATTTTCAACACTACTAGAAACTAGACCTATAATAAAAAACCTATACCAATAGTTCTTTCCAAAACATTGGTATGAAAACCATCATATGACCATATACCAATGGTTTCTAAAACAATATTGGTATTTTCCATAGCTATACCAATTGTATCATATAAACCATTCTCTTGTCTTTTATAAAAAGATATTAAACCAATGGTTTTCCAAAACTGTTTGTATATGTTATGGTTATACAAAATGTTTAAATAAAACCATAGATATCACATACATTTAATGGTCCTATAATAATGGTTTTTTCAAAGCCATTGTTAAATGTCCCAAAAGTAAAAATACATATATTAACATTTTTGGAAACCATTGGTATATGTGTATACAAATATTTTTCCAAGAAAATGGTATAGGTTTTCATATTATTAATGAATTATTTTATCAAATTACATTGAATACATAAAAAATTACATATAAATATACATATACATATATATCATATTATTTCCCCAAAAAAATCATAGCATCGTGGTTATGTGTTTCAAATATAAATCATAGGGATGGCTATCATAACCCATAGGGTAATTTTTCAATTACGTATATCAACGGATTTGAAAACACTTGGTATAGTTATGTCATATTCAATATAACATCTTTTTCTAAACTTTTTCTATACCCAACTATACCAACGGGTTCTCAATACAATTTGTATAGTTCTATACCGATGATAGATAGGCCAAGTGCCTCCAATATAATTCATATAACTTATAACAATGTTTCTGGGGCCAATACCAATAGTTTGCAAACTATTTTATCAGCCTTTATACAATATTTTATTCTCTTATTTTCATTTTCATTCTAATTTATAAAATAAATCAAAATAGGCCAGCACATTTGATTACCTCATCTTGTCTATATGGAGAGCCTCTTGATAGGTAAGAGTATATCCCTCCTTGTTTGATATCACACATAATTTTGTATGTATGTTCCATTATGAAAATGCCAATTTTTTTTTAAAAAAACTTGTATTAGATATATAATTTGAACATAACATTACTACATAACAAATAATGCCATGTCACTCTGAAATTAATGTTCCAAAAAGATGTGTGTTGTAGAAATAATTCCATGTATGGGACTATCATCACCTATATATTGATCCCTCATACGAAGAGGTCATTAAATATACCCTTGTAGTTGTTGCTTCCCCCTACTAAACCCATTTGTGATTCCTTCCACTTTCATCCCATCATCATATATAATTAATAATTTGCTCTTTCTTTTTTAATGTGTTCTTTCTATAGGCCCCACATAATCTTTTCTCATCTCAATTTTATTTTTTATGTCATTGATTTGTCCTTTTTCAGCTGACATTATCAGTTCACCCCATTAAGAATATATATTGCCCTGACCCCATAAGCCGAGAGTCGATGCATTATTTTAATCCATTTGCATGATTACAATGAATGATGTCCCGAAAGAACGACCAGTTTAGTAGTCTTGGAAATTATATTACATACATGAACGTTACATTATATTATAAAATGAAAAACAACATCAACATTGTACCCTTTTGATCACATTCATATCCCTTAGCATATCCCTGCAAGTAGACCATATGATATTTCTTTCAATCATTGGAAAAATAAAACATAGAAATGGGTGATCTCAGATGCTCAGAAAGGATAATAATATAGAAGAAAGATTTATAAATAAGTATAAACATTTATGGAAAATTATAAGACTAAAAAAGCCTTTTATACATAAATGTCAGCAGAAAATTGTAAAGATAAAATCAATGAATTCCATTTACTTATTTACATGGATATTCTAATAGTCGAATAATAACAAGCAATATCCGTAGCCACATTAATAATGATGGAATTCATAATTCCAGACTTTATAACCACATATTCAAGGCCATGTGCCAAAACAACAAATAATAAGTTGTCATGGACTTGTGCCAAAAAAACTAGTTTGTCTCATTAGACCTATCGATTCATCGAGGAGCTACAACGATCTCCACCCATCAAATAATAAGTCCAACACATTCATTATCTGAAAAAGATTAAACATAACACAAACTTTCATATTAAAACTAGCATACAAAATGTCAATACTTGATCCATAAATCATGAATGGTATAAAAATAAAACATCAATAGTCAAACATATCAAAAAACCATCAATAAAATATGGTTAATTTGATGCATAATAAATCAACCTCGATCAAGAATAATATCTTGTAAAGGATTTTTACATAGTTAAAAATGATCGGTAAATTTCACTGAGAGAAATAAAACTTTTTCATGAAATCTCTTAAAAGTAGCATAATTATTAAAGGATGACATTTAAAATATAGTTTTGATTCAAAGTGTTCCATACCAATTTGAATCTTTTTAATGGAATTATCATTTTAAAACATTCATGTATATATAAATAAATCCTTAAAAACATTTTTAACACATGGACATTATTGAGAATGGTTTAGAATAATAAATCCTATAACCATTTAAAATGTTGATTTGGTAAAAAAGTAGCTTAATATTATCCCATTGAAAATTATTTTATGTAACATGGATATGGATAATAAATATTTCCCAGTTGAAACTTACATAAAATCAACTTCAGATAATAAAGAGATTGTGAAATTGTCCCTTACAATGTACTTTCCTTTCGTCGAGGGTACATTTAAACTCTAATATAATGACCATTGTATGTTATTAAATTATAAAAAAACAATATTCATATTTATTAAGACATAGGTGATTTATTTATGACTTTATAAAATCCATTTAATAATTATTTCCATGTTAAATTAACATTTCAGTTAATAATCGTTTTCTTTGTCGTATGTGTTTTAACTTGTTATTAATTATAATATCACTTAGATCATGATTTAAAAAATTCCAGAATAAAAAACATGATCTATATATCATATATATATTCTGTTTATATATGTATAATGTATATATATATATGATATGGAAAACACTGTTTATGGAGATGGTAGGTCGTACGTACACATAAACATTGTTTTTGTTTTCATATCATATTTAATGGATGTATGTCAATAAGATATATGTAAGTACATATATATATATATAGCTAGTAGAATAATTATGACATATATTACAAACTTATTAATAATAAATCTTATTATAATCATCATTGAATGGTGAATGTGGAAATTAATCTTATCCCGTCGTGGAGATGGAAATCCGAACATACGCACAAGAGACGACAATATTATATTGATGGTGAAATCAAATTTTATTGGATGTTATATCATATATATAGAATAATTAAAATTTTATATTTATTATTTACATCAATTATACTAATTATTATACCCATCCATATAATGATGTGTTTGAATAAAAAACTACACAATAATGTGGAGACAGTAAGCTGTACGTAAGCACATATGGTGAATTTATCATTTATATGATTTATAGAATAACAAATATGTTTGTACCAGATTTATAATAACATAATAGTGTGTTGGAAGAACTACAATTATTACTTTTTTATGGAAAAAACAAAGAAAATGGAAGTGTAAGTAGAAAAGAACATGGAAGAGGGTGGTGAAAGTACTACCTCTTCTTCGGGTGTTTTCTTTGGAGTTGATCAAAAGGGATCCATAGGATGGAAATATGATACATTTAGGGACTCTAGGATGATTTTAGGCATGTTTGTAGGATATTTGGTTAGGTTTTGGCCGAGCCAAATGGCTTTGGAGAAGGGATTTTGAGGGAAGGGGTTGTGTTCTTTTATAAGAGGGGTGATGGTCACATTAGGAAAAGATTCAAATATTAATTTATTATACAATCATATTCGGGTAATAATGGCTCCAAATAAATTTATATCACTTAATAAGTGGTTATTTTCGAAAATACTCTCAACCAGTAGGTTTTATACAAGTTTAGGTTTACATTTTATCCATATCATTTATATTTAACTCTTCGTTAAATAGTTTAACCCTTACTGTGTCTTCTTGTATTCAAACACTAAATTGTTTTTGTGAAAGTCATAACAACCTTTTCACTTTGGAAACAATAGATATAATCAACACTAACATATCATATTATAATATAAAATTATTACAATTAATTAGAAGTCTCATTTTATATTTGTTTGGAGATTTATAATATCTTTAATTTTTTTCATAAATAAAGTAATTACGACATCATCATTATGTAATAAAGAAATTAAATTTTTTATTTTCTAAAAATTATAAATAATATACCATTATGTAGTAAATAGATTTATATTATTAATAAATATTTATAGATTCATTTATGTTTTGTGTATCCTTATATTAGAAATGGTTTAGTTATTAAACTTTGAATTTAACACTTTTAACTCTTCTTTAAATAAAATAATAAAAAATGTCATAATATATTCCAAGGGGACAAAAGAGGATAATATTTTAATCATATGGTTTCTTTTGGTAGAATTACATTTATCCAAAAGAATTTTTTCTTGTGTCAGTGTAATTATAATTCCGTTTTTACATTTAATTTCCCAATTGACTTTTAAACGTGGAAAATAAAAGACAAACGTATCTATTCACCAAAAATTATTTTCAACATATTGAACCAAAATTTACTTACTCATATCCATTGTGTCTCTTTGATTTTTTAAATTCAACATATAAAAAACATAAAATTATTTTTTATTGAAATTTGTAACTGTCCTTACAAGGTGGTATAGGACAGTAGAAAGTTCAATAAAATTTTATTCATCTATTTTTATTATAAAAAGACTCCAATGAATTACATTGAACATATATATATATTATATGTCTATTTTGACTTAAAATATATATATATATATAATATAAGTAAATATTGATATAAATTATCGATTTTAAACAATAACGCTTGGGTTTTCACTATTCACCAAAAATTGAATGTTTGGAGAAAAATACCCAAAATTCCCCATAAGATAATTTTGATATTCCGAATTCAAAAATGAATTTTATTATGCCAAATAAAAAATATAGAAGATTAGATAAATATTTTTAAATTAATTATTATTTCTAAAACCGAAAAGCATTTTTTATAAAGTAAAAATTATCCAAATATTGACATGTGTTTATGTAAAATTACATTAAATGAACAACATTGTATTAAATGATAAAAATATAATCTAATTATTAATCAAACCTATTAAAATAGATAATTTAACTATATAAATTATTTTTATTAAAAGTCATTTCATCAATATGGAAGATTTGTATCATAATAAATAAACCTCGGTCAAGAATAATATCATGTAATAGAGTTTTACATAGTTGTAAATGATTAGTAAAAATAATTGATAGAAATACCCCTTTATGATGAAATACATTAAAAGTCACATAATTTATAAGGGAATAGATTTTATAGACTTTTTTTAATCAAGGTGTCCCATTCCATATTGAAACTTTTTAATTGAATTATCATTTTCAAACATTCATGGTCATATAAATAAATCCTTAAAACCATTTTAAAACATGGATGACAATGATTATGCTTTAGTAGAATAAATAATTAAAACATATTAAATGATGTTTCAGTAAAAATTTTCCTTAAGTATAATCAATTTGAAATATCTTTTATTAAACATGGATATGGATAATAAATATGTTTCAGTAGATACTTACGTAAAAACAACCTCAGATAATAAAGATATTGTCAAATTAACACTTACCTTGAGCATTCCTCTGGTCGAGGTTACGTTTATCATCCTATATTTTGACCATAGTATGTTATTAAATAATTAAATAACCATATTCATATTTATTATATCATACATGATCCGTTTATGACTTTATAATAGCCATTTAATAATGATTTCTATGTTAAAATAACATTTCAGGTAATAATCGCTTCCTTTATCGTATGCGATTTAACTTATTATTCTTGATTGTGTCACTTTGATCATGATTTAAATACTTATAGATAATAAAAAATTATTTATATATAATATATATATATATATATTATAAATACTTATAATATATAGATATATTAAATGGAAAACACCATTTTTGGAGACGGTAGGCCGCACGTACGCATAAACGTTGTTTCTGTTTTCATATCTTATTGAATAGAAGTAAGTGAATAAGATATATAAATGTAAATAAATAAATATATCCATTATAATTATTATTTCATATATAAAAAACTTATTAATGTATATATTTCTATAACAAACGTTGAATGGTGAAAGTGGAAATGAATCTCATTACGTCGTGGAGACAGTAATCCGTACGTACGCAGGAGTGAAAATATAATTATATTGATGGTAAAATATTATGTAATTTAAGGAAATATCTTATATACAGAATCATTAACATTTTATATTTCTTATTTACAAAAGTTATACTCATTATTATACCCATCCAAATAATGATGTGTTTGAATATCTATTGAACCACGATGCGGAGACGGTAAGTCGTACGTACACACGTATGGTGACATTTTCATTTATAGGATTGGTATAATAAAAAATATTATAGTACAATATTTATAATAACATAAAATTATGTATCACATATTTTACTAAAAAAATTTCTATGGAAACAAAAAATAAAGAGGAAGTGAAGAAGCAAAGAACTTGAAAGAGGGTGGTGAAATTATTACCTCTTAGCCGGATGTTTCATTTTGAGCTGATCAAAAGATCTCCATAGGTTGGATTTATGATCAAATTATTGACTCTAGGTTTATTTGAGGGATGTTCGGAGGATATTTGGTAAGGTTTTGGCTGAGCCAAATGGTATTGAAGTTTTTATTTTGAGGGAGGGGGGGGTTCCCTTTTATACGAGGGGTGAGAGTCACTTTAGTAAAAGATTAATTTATTAATTTATTATACAATCATATTCGGTTTATAATGGCTCCAATTGAATTTATTTATAGGAATAGGTGGTTATTGGTTAAAATAATCTCAACCAATAGGTTTTAGACAAGTTTAGGTTAACATTTTTTACCTTTGTATTAACCTTATATTTTTAGGAATATTATATCAACCAATAATAGAGTATTTGTTTTAAAAACTAATTTAGGTCAATTTTGACAGTCTTCGATATTTTGTTTTTTTAAGTCACAAAATCCTTATCACATTGAAAAATATTTATCTAATCAACCCTAAAATGTCATATTAACATATTAAATTATTGTAATTCATCATATGTCTCAATATACATTTATATGTATATTTATAATATAAATTATGTTAATATTTCATTAATAAGGTAATTACTACATCATCATTGGGTAATAAAGAAATTAAATTATATAATTTATAAAAATTTAAATATAATTCCATTATTTTGGAAATCTTTTGATCGTTCTAATATATATTTATTATAAAATTTAAATTGTGTGTATCCCTATATTAATGAATATTTAGTTATTAAACTTTAATTTTGACACTTTTAAAACTTTTTTAAATAAAATCATAATAAATGTTATCATCTAATCCAAGTGGACCAAATATGACCATATTTTATTCATAATGTTGTTTTAGTCGAATTATTCTTATCCAATAGAATTAAGACAAGTGTTAGGGTAATTATAATATCATTTTTAACCGTTAATTACCCTATTAATTTTTAAACGTGTAAAATAAAAGTCAAAAGTTAGTATTCACAAAAAATTATTTTCATTATATTGAACCACATTTTAGTTACTGATATAAACTGTGTCTCTTGGAATTTTGAAAATTAATTCATAGAAGTCGAAAAATTATGTTTTATTCAAATTTGTTAGTGCTCCTTGAAGGTGGGTAAAAACGACAAAACGTTAAATACAAATGTATACATATAATTTTAATATAAATATAATCCAATGAATTACATTTAACTCATATAGGTATTATATATCTTTTTTTACTTAAAATAAAATTCAATAAAATAAGAAATTATTTTTAAAAAAAGTTGGTTTTAGACAATAACGTAATGGTTTTCACTCTTCATCAAAACTTTTATCTTTTTAGAAATATTCCAAAACATTATCCCAAATAAATTTTTATCTCCCGCTTCTAATGAAAAATGAAATTTAATTAAATTGAATAATTAAAAGAGTCAAATATTGGTTTTAAAACTGCATATGCCTTTAATTATGGTAAAATTACATTTTTTTTAAAAATAATTCTTTTATATTAATAAATTAATTTGTTATTATATTATGTATAAGAAACACATAATATAGATGATAAAATTATATAGAGTATATTAGGTTCAATATTCAGTTATTACTATTCATAATTGCTTTTTGAACAGTTTTCTTGGTATGTTGTGGTGTGCTCAAACTCAATGTTGCATTAGCACAAGCTGTTGAATTACTGTAATGAGATAACATACTATAGAATAATGGGGTGTTATAAAAATCAAAGTTTTATTCGTTATAAAAAATTAATTTCAGTAGTCTCATTTAATGTAAGGTTCTCAAGGGTTGGTGATTGGTACCTATCATCGTTTTCATCATCTCATAAATGTTTAAGACTAGCTCCTATGAATCCTATCACCGAAAGAGCACTAGGTATCCCATTTAAAATGTAATTAAATGCTTGAACATCACATCCTTGCTAATTCATTACTCTCACCATCAGAATAATTTGAAACTATCCTATATCTCTTTGTTTTTCAATAGATAAATATTTAATTAGATTATATGTTACAATATAGATACCACACATTCCCTTTTTAATGATTTAAAACACTACAAAACAATCCCAATCCATGTCATTTTTCATTTATTTTCATATAAAAATAGTTTTATGTAACATAAATAATTCCATAATATTAAACATTAATGGTTATAAGTTCATATATTTTATTTATTTATTTATTTATTTAAATATAAATATTATTTAATAAAATATGATTAATATTAATAAAAAAACGGATGGATGAAACTCATATAATAAAATAATATGATGATGGGGTTCATAAAATATTAAAATAATCATGCATATAACACTTCTCAAATTTTTTTTCGGTGTCTACATTATTACTATTCAAGGATGAATAGTCTATTGGAGTTGGGAGAAGACTTGATACTTTATGAAATTGATAAATTTGATAAATTGGAGAATAACATATGTAAAAACTGAAAATATTTAGTCTTAGAGATAACATTTTTTTATAGATAATATCATATGATTAGAATTTGGAATAATGATGATGAACGTTTTGAATATATGATTATTGGTGTGATAATGAAAAATATTGTATTGAGGAAAAACAATTTACACATGAAGATTAACATCACAATCACCCAAAACTATTCTAGATGTTAAATAGAATTGAAAATTCACCAATATATACTGGTTGTACTAAATATAAATCATTTTAAACAATACTAAAGAAGTATAGAGTAATGTTTTGGAATGTATGGATTGACACTAGCTTCAATGTACTTCTTTCACTACTGAATGATGTGATATGTGAATATAATAATATTCCTCAGAAAAAATATTTTACTAAATGAATTATACATTTAATGGGTCAGATCTATGAATAAATGCATGCCCATATAAATGATTGTATACAATTTTTTTTATAAAAATTGAATCTCTTTAAAATTTACAATTTACTATCAACCTAGATACAGAATTGATGAACCTCTTCAATTGATAATTTTATGCTACATCCAAATCAATCCAATGTATAGGAACCAATTCAAAAGTGAGGATAATGTATGAAAATTGATAATTCGTATCGATAAAATAAATAAATATTTGAAAAACATTCACCCAGTAGGCTTTCATTAGTGAAATAAAATTGATAGAGTATACTAAAATTTTAAATTAGTCGATAAACCTTCATATTATGCTATATAATTACTGATGTAATCCTTTTGTTTTCAAAGTATTAATCACAATATATGGATAGTTTTCTTTCACAATTAAAACATCCATACACGGTTTAACATGAAGAGAAAATAAAATATGTTGTATCATCAAATATAAGGAAAAAATTGGTTATTGATATTGATATTTATTTGGATTAATATATTGGAAATTTTAAATTAACGTGGGAATTGGTTGTTATATTTTATTATTCATCCATAAATGAATACTTATTTTTTAAAGATATGTTTAATGTGATGCGAAATGATTTTCTTACTTATCGTAATATTTTATGATATAGTATTAGAGGACCTCAAGGTTTCCCTCTTTGTGGATAACATACACACTTAGTTAGGTTAAAAATCCATCAAAGACTATGTTTCTATGTAATCATATATTTCTACCCCAAAGAAATAAATACCACTATTGGATGACATCATTCGATAGAGTTTGGAAGAATATATATCACTTTCTCCACTAATAGGTGAAATTTTATTTGAGGATGTAAAATATATGGAACTGGGTTTTATGAATTTTAAAAACTAATGGAAATTATTTTAGGAATTATATTGGAAAATTCATTAATGATTTCGCATTTCATAAAAAAACTATCATCACTAGTGATGTATTTTTAATGATAATTACAATTTCTATTAACATATGTTTTAATCCATTATTTATATTTTTTCAGTACTATAATGACTGTCAATATAACATTTATTTAATTGATTAAATTGATTTTTTTATAAATCAATGTACAAAAAATGTTGTGCTTGGAAGTATGAAGATATCATGATGATGAGGTATTTTACAACTCATTTAGTTAATTTTCACATCATTTTATTTATTTTTTGAAACTAATAACCTCATCATTTTTAACTAATACTTATATTTTCAATTTTAATAAATATCATGATGAAATAAATTAATTGATAATTGTTTTTTATTTTACAATTTTTTTCTATATGAAGATAAAAAAATGAATGTTGAAAAATTATCAATAATGTCTACAATATTGTTAATGGACTCATGTAATATTTTTTCTCCTCCTATAGGTATATCTTATATATTTAACCTATTTATGTACAGTAGTGTGTGCTTTCAATTTATAAAAGACTCAATGTTTTTTCTAGTTTAGAATGATATTTCTATTAATGAAAGAATGTGATATAGTTAAAATTGAAGAAAGACATTCAAATTATATAGGTTGTTTAGAAAAATGACACATATGTCATTTTTTACATGTAGGAATAATCCATACATAATTATTATTCATGGTGTAATGAGTATGACTTAATATGTGTTTTTTCAATTTAAAAATGATATTTAAGTTATAATTATCTGTCAATCATAGAAAAACAATCAAAACATCTTATATTTTCTTAATAAATTATAACAACTTTGTATAAGTCATTTGTGATGGTTAGGAAATGGTTGGACATCAACGAAGTTCATGATGAGATCAGTAGAACTTAATTTATGTGATTTTAGTTTAGAAATGAAATTTTAGTTAAAAACATTTTTCACTTAGTAATAATTAAAAAAAATAATCATATTTTAATGATTGTTTTGTACAATGATATAGTAGTCTTTCTTGAAGATTAAATCAATTTAACATCAATTTGATGCATTGTGTGATTAGTTTCACTCGATGTCCCGTATACAAAATAATATAGACCATCCTTAAAGTAATTTATAATTCAAAATCCATGATCACAATATTTTTCATCAAGTACTTTTTCAAGAGACTATGAGGATCAAATATAACCACTCATATACATATTTCATATTTAATAATTTATTATTTTTAATCGCTATGAATGACAATTTAGATAATCCATAATTTTAAATTAACATAGAATTAAAAAAAAGTGTTAGATGAAAAAACGATTTTAAGGTAATGATATCAAATAATAAATATCTAGATGATAAATTTGAATAAATCCCAATACCACACCAAGAAAAGTGTTTTCAACATTATATGAATTAATTTATTTAATATAGTACTTATAATCAATCTATGTCATGTCACTAAATTTTTTTGTTGTGCTTCTGCCCTAATCAAACTATTCCAAAGCTTTAGGGGATTTTACGCTCAAGAAGTTTTCACCCAGATTTATTTTTTAGGATTTGGATTGAAATTTTTCATTATTAAGGAATACAAGGAATCTATTTTCATAATATGTTCTCAAAAAAACATACACGCTTATTCAAATTCATACAACAATCGAATTTCAAGTAGAATATTTTTTCTCAAAGGATTATATTATCATATATTTTCTCAATTGGTGGGAGAACAATTGATTTTTTATATGAAAATTAAAAAGGTGTAAAATAACACATCATAGAAAATGAAAATAAGGCTCTAGCGGATCTAAAGAGGTGAATATCAAGGGTATCCCCTTGTAGAAAATACTTACATTCTTGCAGAACACAGAGTAAAGTTTTGTTGATGATAAGAGGTTCCTCTACACTTCCTTAAAGGGATAGAGAGTCTGCATAAAAATTGGATTCTCACAAAACAAGATGGTAAATCCCCACTTCACGAGCATCTATTAAATAGATATGAATAATTTATACCATATTCCATAGGGGATTATAATTACCTTGAGAAATACACCCAAACACCATGGAATCCCTTTCAACCTCAAAAAACATGAAATCATTATCCTTGCATATCATGAGTATTGTGTGTAGAGATTTCACCTCTAAACTAATGGAATTCCCCAGATCATAAAAATATCTAAATGAAATAAGGACCTATCCAATTGTTTCTATGAGAAAACAATCCCCTTTCATCTTCCCATTCAAGAGAGAGCCATCCACATTTAAATTTGAACCAAAAGAATAGAGGATCCATATAACCCAATGTATAGTTTAGATTGCTAAACTATGGGCCTTTTTAGAAAATTATTATTTTAATTTGACCACTCTCCTAATTTAATAAGAGAACAAAACTCAAAATTTATCTCCTTCAATCACACCTATAATAAGTAGATCGAGTGGTGCATAGGAAACCTCAACTAGTATCTTTCGTCCAAAAGCAACCTGAAAATTCTAATCAATGTGATATAGAAGGATTTTAACTCCATTTCAATATCCTCCAATAATAGATCCTTCATTCATAAATTCTTCCCATTTTTAGGAATATAAAAATGTTTTATAAAGAGTCATGTTTGTAGGGATTTTTTTCAAATAAACCTAGAACCAATTATGCTCCTTTAAATATGAATAAAATCATGTCTTAAATCATGATATTTCATCATATAAATATATCCAACAATAACTTTGCAATTTATAATTATAATTTTAGAAAAAATATAATAATTTTACCATCATGGGGATTTATAATGGGAAAATCTAAATCTCCAACATAAATTTAAATTAAATAAAACAATTCTCCTCCAATAGTGTTCCTTCCTCAAATATTATTATTCTGTTATTTTTCTTATCCTAGTTAAATGTATCCCCATTTCACCCTTCAGAAAATTAACAACAATTCTTCACATTGTATATCTTTTCCATGAAGAAGAACCTCTATCGTTTAATATTTTCATTTTTTTAACATCCACAATAAGAATTTTCTATACAAGCTGCAAATCCTATGTTTAGTCTAAAATACCATCATCTATGAATGATACAAAAATAAATTCTATATATATGAAAAGGTTTCAGATCATTATTATGTAGGATACCAATAATATGATCTTCATACCTGAATAAATAATATTTAGAATGTTTAACCACTTATTCGATCCAATTCCAGATCACATTCTTTTATGATTATTAATAAATTTATTCAAGTGTTTTTGTTGTGATAGAAATTATATTTTGATAGATACATGAATTCTTTTTTCCAATCAATCATCCATGAGATAAATGATGGGAATTATGCTACAAATAATCATATGTCACCCACATCCAACAAATCATTATTTGTGCTAAAAAATAAAATTATCTAATTGATATTCACATATGTTATTAACTGTGTGTTTCACATAAGGATATTGTTGAAATTATGAACTCATATTAACTGTAAGTTTTATTAGAAGCTTGAAATTAACATTTTTAAAATACCACATATATGGTATAAACTTTTAATGCACTAATAATTCCACTCACAAAATGAAACCTAATATTATATATTATTTAAAACACCATTAAATTACTT
Source organism: Viscum album (assembly GCA_963277665.1). Lineage (NCBI taxonomy): Eukaryota > Viridiplantae > Streptophyta > Magnoliopsida > Santalales > Viscaceae > Viscum > Viscum album. The sequence continues at coordinate 698,141,592 of OY728152.1, forward strand.
TAGTTCAAATGAGTATTCAAAAATTATAGTAACATGATTCAAAATATTATGCATTTATATCCTTTTTTCGAGGACTCAAGCAGGATATTCCAATAATTGGTCATCAAACAATTTTATTTTGTAGAATTATGTAAAATATTGTGATCCATTTTTTACATTAAGATTTTAGATCATCTACATAAAATAATTATTTCTCTAGATAAAAATATTTGAGGATATTTTAAAATATGAACATATTGGGATGTTAAATGTGTGGGATTATTTGGCCTCGTCATCCATAAATGGAATGTAGTGTTTATGGTCCAATAATTCCATCAATGTAGCCCATTAACCCAGATCTTATCAAATAGAATTATTTCCTTTTATTTCTTAAAATTAATATCTACTTTTATTATTATTTTTGAAATTGTAATCATCTATGTGGGAAGAAATAAATAGAGACTACATGGTACTAATAGTCGTTGGGAGCACTCTTAAAAGGGAAAGAAATTTGATATTGAAGAATCCTCCACCATAATTCAAATTTCATATTTATTTTGAGGATTAATTGGTGAAATCTACCTCTACATGGTATATTTTCATTCGATTCGGAAATTATCAACCCTCTCATCGGCTGAGAGTTGTACAGTGAAGGATTTGAGATGGGAGATTATGAGAATAGACCCTCCTATATAAATGGATCATGGTAATGTGTCATTAGATATTTCTATATATTTACATGTGTAATGGTCCATAGGAATTATAATTATTATATATGTCCATCATTACTCATGCAATGTCATGTATTTCATAAATCAAGATGATATAGATTACAGAGAAGATGGATACATTGGGTATGTCAGGAGAGATAAATTAATTATTAATATGATGAGGAAGGTTTCTATGATGATGTATCATTTAATTAAATATTATATAAATTATTAACAAAATTAACATGCATAATATTCTCTATGGATTATGTAATTTGCTATGTCAATATTTGATTGATTTTATTCAGGACGATTACTTCTTGTGCAATTTGTGAATGATGCATCAAACCTGAAAAATTCCGTACGGTTATTCACTAACCAGAATCATCTACATCATATGAAACCTTCATATAAGAAAAAATCACCATACAATATCTTTAAATGACTTATATACACTCTAAGACAAAGACAATCTTACTGAAAAATCTCAAAAAAACCAAAAGGAGTAAAATATTGTGTTTTGGTCAAGATTTGATATATCATCCATATCTAATATGTAATTCCATATTCCTCATCACCCCAATGATTTTACCAGGTAAAAAACAATCTGATATCATATCTCATAAATCCCCTTTAAATCCTAGCAGTCATCACACCCTCCCACCAACCCGGTATGGGGGTTCATTTTAAAATCAATGCATGACTTTTAAATTTGAAATTTGGATTTATGTTTGAATTTGAATTTATTTTTTTTATGGTTGGGGCCTCTATGGGGTTCCCACTTAACCTATAAAAAACCCATTTATGAAAACACTTAAATATATATTTTTTAAAAAAAATTATGTCATTGATAGATAATTTTTTTAAATAAAATAAAAACATACTTCAACATAAATATATTATAAATTATATTTATTGACTATATTTATAAATAAAAATTATTTAAATATTTCATTCACTTGATCTAATATATTTATAAATATATACTTTTATATAATATTAAAATATAATTCCTTAATTATATTGATTATGATTTAGAAGAAACCTTTTATAATATTGAATTATATTTTATTATATAGTAATTATATTAATTTAATTTTGTTAAAATGAATTTAATATAATGTATAAATATGAATGATTTCACATTTAATGTTTATATTAAAATAATTTATAATTTAAATTTATATAATAAAACATACATTTTTATTATAATTATAAACATAATACAATATATATTTATATTTTTTATAAATATAATAGTTGATTTATTAAATATAACTCATGTGAAATCGGTTATATTTTCAATATAAATATTATCACTACTTTGAGAAACATAAATAATTTATAATTTATTAGGTATATATTCTTAAAAATATTTGATAGAATAAATTTTTTCTAATTTTCAATGGATTATTTTTATAATGAAAAATATATAAGACAAGGGCTGTTTTTTGCACCACACATTGACATGAATTCCTTGTGGGGTATTAATGTTCTATGTAAAAAAAATACATTTTTAATGTAATAAATAAACTATAACGTCTCAAACCCGCAACCCGAGTTCATCCCTTATAAATGATGTGTATTTTTATTAAAAGATAATTAATAATACACACAAAATTTATTACATATGGAGAACTTTTAACATTCTAGGTTCTGAAAAAAAAAAATTAAAACAAAATAATCCCTTTTCATATACACTACAAATTGATTGATATATATGTGTATATGTTTACACACAAACACACACATATATATAATATATTGTTAAAAATTTAATTTGATGAATTAAAATGAACCCTTACCTGTTTTTGGGTCAATAAAGTTATATGAGGTTTCTAGAAATTGAGTAGAACAATATTGGGTAATATGGGGTGATGAGGGTAACATATTTTTTTTAAAAGTTGGGGTTTAAATAATAATGGTTTATATAATTTTATATTTCAGGATTCAATAATCAGAGAAAAAGATGGAAAAAATTGATCAAAATATACAATAAAAATTTGTGAAAATTATATAAAAACGATGAGTTTTTTGGAATCTTCTGGAATTTGATGGAGGTGTTTGGGACTGACTGTGGGCATTTTTCTGGTATATTATCAAGACGACATGTTGAATACATCCTCCCCTTTTTAATACCGTAATGTTTTACTTTATTATTCATTTAGGTAGTAATCATTACAATATTTCATATTTTTATCACAATCATTACTCTAAAATTTTTAGTCAATCTCATATATTTTTTTATCTTTCTATTTTATATTGGCAAATCAGTTACTTTTTTTATATTATTATAATTTCAAATTTTTTCGTTGATTTTTTTTATCAAAACATATTAGCATTATTTTTTTTAAACATGCATCTTTTTATACATATAACGATTTGAAATTTTTTTTAACTATAATATAAATTCATTTTTTTATAAATAAAATTTTATAGTTTCTAAATAAAAATAATAGTAATTATATATACTATTATTTTTTAATATATATATAAATAAATTTATATTTTTACATTTAACAAAAATATATTCTGTTCTTTTCAGAATATAATAATTATATATATATTTATAATTTATAAATCTTATTAAAAAACAATATATCTTTTCAATATATATATATATAATATATTATCTTAAGAGTAATTAAATATAAATAAATGATTTTGAAATAATTAATATTTAAATACAAAAATAATATTGTACAAAAATAATTAAATAAATGTACTTATTTTTAAATATTCTATTAAATAAAGAAACCCCATATTTATCTTTAGAATATTAATTTAAAAACTCTAATTAAAGGTATTATTAATTATAACTATTATAATTAACATACAGTAATAATATTTAAAACCCATAATTTTATTTATTATTTTTAATGTAAATCATTTTAAAATTTTATCTATTTGTTTTAATTGTATAAAATTTCATTTAATAAAATATGTTTATAAAAAACAATGTTTAGAATTTCTGAGATTTTCCATTATTCCCCCTCTAAAAATTATTGTGTCTCCAATATTCATTCTGGAACACAATGAATAGAATTTTACACTGGAGGCCTTTTTGAAATTATTAATTTCTATCTATTTTTCCCAAATTATCTGGAACGTTTCTGTAATACTAAGTATAAGAACCCAAACCCAAATCATGGGTACATCACATATAAGTGATGTGTATATTTTATTATAAAAATATAAATAAATATAAACAAAAAAATTACTACAAAACAGAATCTTTTACTGATCTAGGTTCCAAAAACAAAATTATAAAAACCATTTCTTTTCTTATACACTAAAAATAGATAGTTATATGTGTCTATATATGTATATATATATACACAAACACATAGACACAAACATAAAAAGACAAATATATATATATATATATATAAACCATTGTAACAATATTAATTTGATGAAATTAAATGAACCCTTAGCTATTTTTTTGGTCAATTGAGGGATTTGAAGCAATAGGATACAAGGTAGGTAAAAATAAGGGATCTTAGAAAGATGAGGATTGGATGTTTTGATGTGAAATGTTAGGGTTAAAAAATCATTTATATATTTTTATATGTATTGTTTTAATAATCTATGACACTAATTGAAAAACAATATTATAAACATTTGAAAAAATAATTGAAGAAAAATTATAAAAAAATTTCGAGTTGTTTGACAACCCGAGGAAATGGTTGGAGGTGTTTGAGATTGATGGTGGGAATTTCATGGGTAGATTGTAATATTGATAGCGTAAATACAAGATCATGATTTTTATTAGCATTATGGTATACATTATTAATAATTTATATTGATAGCATTTCAACATTTTTTCTTTTTATGTAAATCATTATCACCTTTTTATATTATTTCACGTATCATTATTTTTTTATCTTACCATTTTCTATTGTCCAATAAATTATTGTTTTTTTATTATATTTTTATAAATTCATATATTTATGTTCGATCATTTTGTTTTATTAAAACATATCAACAATTTTTTTTAAACATGGATCTTTTTATACATACAATGGTTTGAGCATTTTATTAATATTATATATAAATTATTTATATATATATATATATATAATTTTGTCAGATTGAAATAAATAAATAAATATATTTATAATCAGTTTCTTAAAATTAAATAATTCAATTTTCATTTTTATATAAAACATAAATATAATATTTGTTTTTCTTAATTTATTAACTATATATATTTATAATTTTTAATTTTTTTAAAACAAAAAAATTGTATCTTTTTTATATAAGATATATATTATCTTAATATTAATAATAATTTTCAAAAACAATAGTTTACCATTAATTGTTATTATATTATAAAATTCTTCATTACAAAAAAATATATATTAATTTTAGAATATTATATTAATCAAAGAAAACACATATTTTCCTTCGGATTTCTAATTAGAATAATTTAAATAAATATAATTTATTACAATTATTGTAACTTAATAATAATGAAAATAATATAAAACACTAATTTTCAGTTATTTTTTTTAATGAAAATTGCATTAAAAATATTATCGGATTGTTTTATTTATAAATAAATGCAATTAATAAAATATTTTAATAATAAACCAAAATATATAATTTATTAGTTGTTACAAAAATGAACCATGTGCCTTAATGACGTAAAAACACATTTATCCATAAAATGAAAATTAAATGAAAGAAAATAATGCGGAAGAAAAATAATTGAAAAAGTAATGACATCATTAAAGTTAGCCAAAATCGCTATGTGGACTCATTAGTTGTATATATAAATAGACACAGGAGCCTAGGATAAGAAATATAAATCAATTCTCTGAGTTTCAGTAACTACGGAAAACCAGAGTTTTGTTTTTCGAAATAAATATACATTGGTCGAGTGTGGAGAAGAAGTTAGGGTCCTAGAAGTTGGTTTTATATGATGTTTTCAAACCTGCCTTTTGTGTTACAGAATGTTGTGACATCATTCCGCAGATACTATCCCAGGTAGAACATGTATCCATTTTTTCCCACTAGTTCCCCATCCTTTCCCAAACATCCTACCACAACACCCCATCGACAATGCCTACAAGGCATGATAGGGGGAAGATGGATATGATGATCACCACCATTTCTCAGAAAACATGCCATAACAGGTCATCAACATTGCATTCTAGGCCAGACAGCGGGAATAATGATAGGACATTCATCGCCCTTCCACAAATGACCTTCCATGATACCCCATCAATAACTCCTAACAACATCACTTCCAATTCTAGCTTCATCGTCGTCCAATTTGAAAGAGACGGTGTCCTAAAACTAACTAGTTGTTTTTTATTACATGGATATTTAATTTATTTAAATATTAAACTTCTAATTATATATTTTTCATTGATATGAATGAATATGATGTAATAATGTCCTAGAATATTTGGTGCATTGATAATGTTGGGGCAGTTCCCTCCAATGATGTGAACCATGAAATGCTATATCGATATTCATAAATATTGTTATACGGTTGTATTACATACTATGATTGTACATGTAACATGCAGACCATTATGAGAACATACATGCTAGTATGAACTCCGAATGTTTTGGTGTTATCAGATATTCATATCAACTAGTATTTGTATTATCCTTAGACATTATGATTGTCATTAATACATGTCATGACTCACACATATTTATTTACTGATGAAAATCGCCGCACATACAGTTGGGGGGCATGTAGTGAACATTTTATGTGCTACGATTAGCATGTGTTTAATGGATATCTCATGGAAGGAGATGTGCCTTCCATTTATAGAAGATGATATCTCTTCCATTTGATTGAAAAATAATCGTCATTAAAAATTCCCTATCCATGGTGTAACGAAAAGATTATTTTATGTAGTCAAAAATGACGTATCAAGAGTAAAAGTTGATGACACTATCATGTTAAATTATTGCATAAAATTAAATAAATATTTATTCACCAGATTGTGGGTAAATTATATTTATTTATTTTATCGAACATTTAATAAATATTAATTTACTTGTTTGTTAATAAAATATTTATTTAATAAAATAAATTATTACCTTATTTATTAGGGTGTTCAATAAATTAAAGTAGAGTTTTAGCAGAAAAAATCTAGTCCGGTAGTAAAAGAATTAATTACAGGTGAACTATATTTTGACTAGTTGGCACAAATTTAAATAATAATAACACTTAAATTTTTTTGAAATGTGGAATTTTATTTATTCTGTTTTGCGCATGTTTGAGGACCATAGATAGTGATGTGTTATTATTATCAAAATCAAGGGTTTTCTCTATGATTATTAAGGTATTAAATTACTTTAACAAAATTAAATATTGAAACTTAATCCCCATGTTAATAAATATACTTGTACGTCTATTGTGACATGTAACGAACCCCACATCCAGTGAATTGATATTTTTGAGCTAAACAATTAATCTCTTGAAACATCTTCCCTCCCCTCTCCATAACGAGGGACCTTCATCATGTCTGAAGAAAAAGTGATCAAGAACGACCAACACAAGACACATGCTTCTCTGTGCTACTAACCAGAGAACGAGAAGCATCGATTAGAGGCCATCATAGTAGGTGTGTATCACTATTAGAGGGATTTCAATTTGGATACATGAAAGCACAAAATTATAATCCAAGAGGGTCATTCCAGATGATCAACATCATTAACGAAGAAAATACCAAAGATCGAGGTATTATATTCTATATGAAATTAATTAAGATAATTATAAACATGATGTTCAAGATCCTATATAAATTTCTTGGCCATCTCTCTTATTTATATAAATCATTTCTTCTATACTATTGATACTATCCTTAATCATCGTATTGAACCCGGAATAACCATTGATCATGGTAAAAAACAAATATGTGTGCTGGACCAACCACACTTCTGCTACACTAGGAATCATCAAATATTATTAGAACAGATACATCATAGTTTGTAATTATTTAAATATTTCGTTGATTATTTACGGATTTAGTAATTTAGTTTGTTTAGTTTAAGTAAATAATTCTTCAAATCTAAATCCTTATATCTATTACACCTCTTTTTTCCTCGTTCACCTTATAGAAACAATATTTTATTTTAATTTTGATTAAACTATAACTGCAGATCTCATCCAGTAGTGAAAAATGTTCTTTTCCATTCAACACCTGAACACATGACATGTATTCTACAGTACACATTGTGTATCCATGGGTCGATTGATCGGGTCTGGTCTGCGACACCAAGCCGTGTCGTTGGAATTTTTCTAAGTCATAATTACTCAATGCATTGAACATAAAGAGGTTTCTCATGGTTTCCAGATTACATGCCATGTTGATCACTGGACATGACTTGTAGTCCATTTTTATTAGGGTTGGACCGTGTACCCCATACACAGCTTTCCCAATTGCAGACTGTGTAATGAGGAACTACATAATCTGTGGCCCACAGGACATGTCGTGTAGTCCAAAAATTACTAATGTTCCCTCACAAGATGTTAACCTATGAGTGTACTTTGGATAGATGGTGAAAGATAGTACACGCCGTGTATTTGTAAATACACATCGTGTACTCATCCTAATTACACATATTTCATAAAATATATTATTATATTATACAAAACATTAAGACTAGAACCATCATGTGGGAAAAATAGATGAGGTTAAACATGTGATAGGTGTTATATATATATGTTCAATTTAACATTTGTGTAATATTCATTTATACTCATTCGGAAGTCACGAATAGAAATTCACTGGGATTCCTCTAAGGTTCATGTAACGTACAAAGATTATTTTAAATGAATTTACTTGTTTAAAATTAACATGGATGATATTTTTAAGGTCATTCAGAAATTGGTTTGACATAAAACGATTGATTAATTAATGTTCATAATTAATTGATTCGAGTGTGATTTTTTTTAAACAATAATGATTAATGAATTCATTTCATGTTTTATTTATTCATAAATATCATTTTAGTTATGGATGATCATGCGATAGAACAAGACATTGGTATGTGAATGGTTTCTTTAAACTTATTTATTTAAATTAAATTAATTTCCTTGTAATCCTTGTCCTCTATAATATATATGTCCAACATACCCAATTTTTCATTTATGTATACTCCATTTTTATCCCCCATGTTTTAATGTGAGTTAAAAAACGGCCTATGTAATGTATGGAACTCCAAATGTAGTGGAGGCGGTTCAAGCTGAATCAAAGATGAAACCAATCCACAGAAATACCATAGTGGACTGGAGGAAATCTATAAACATGGTACGAAATTGTTCTAGATGTTTCTTCCCTAGGTCATCGTTAGTTTATTAAATTCATGATAAACTATACATTATAAAATATCACGATCATTCCCTTTGCAATATTTTATTTCTGTTAGTTTAATGGGTTGCCATTATGGATGTGTTTTCACGATCACATAATTAATGAATTAAACAATCATGTAATATGGAACGAAAATAAACTATATTTATGCGTAAAATATATCAAGACACGATTAATCACTTATGTAACTTCGACATAATATTGAAAATCATGTGATAATGATAATAATCAATTCACAAATAAGAGATAAAAATCCCTTAATTAAAATATTAAGTCATACCAAGACATCTGTAACATGATTAAGTGAAAAACTCAATAATACTATGTGTTTGACCAACCATTGTTGGCAAACATTCTTTTATACAAGAATACCTTATGAATGGTTTTAGGTATACTTAACAATGTTACATTAGGAGGAGTTTCTCATTCAATATTTGGTTTAATGTTGGATGTAAGAGTTTCGAAAATCCAAAGTCGTGATTTCATGATCGGGGAGTCCACCCCACAGATCAAGGAGCATCATAACCACATTTGGTGAAGACCTTCCTACCTAAATAGCTTCTAAAATCATGTCCAACACATGATGGGGTTATATAAAACGGAATATAGATCACTTCCACTAGAATTTCATTGGAATTGGACATTATAAGTGTATTGGTGAGGGCCATTGGGGATTTATAAAAGAGTGGTCGACTTTATAAAATTTGTTATTTCTCATAAAATGTAATCAAGAATGTACTAGTGATCTGGTCAATTTAATTGTATAATAAAAATGGAAATCTCATCAACCACACTATCTTAGTGATCAATTCTAGATAAAGAGAAAATCCTCACCAGTAGTAAATTCTATGAATGTATTAGATGACTTCGGGTTATCCTACACCATGAAGGGAAGCATTACATTCTAGATTCAGCATTACCTAATCCTTCATCCAAAGTGGCAAGTGATGATGATTTACTTGTCTATGATAAATATAAAAACAATGTGGTTGACATTCAATATATGATGCTATCATCAATGTCTAGTGATCTCATGATGTCTCAATAATACATGGATTCTTATAGCATGGTTGAACACATCTGTGGTATTTACCAAGAGAGGGAATGAATGGAATGTTTGCGATATATAAGGTTCTATTTTTGAGAAATCTCGGAGATGGATCCATGTCTGGGCCTCGTGTAGTAACGTTTATTGGCTACATTGAGCACCTGGAGGTTCTAGGTATTAAACACCATGAAGAACTGGGATTTGATCTCATTATTGTATCACCTCCATAGATCATATATAGAATTTTTGTCAATTTCTATGTAAAAAATATTGAGAAGTCTCAATATGATCATCTTATCCTCATTCTTCATGCTGATAGGGACATGAAGCGTAGAAGTTCTTCTGTCCTTGTGGTGAATAAGAGGAATGGTATGGCGAATAGAATTAAGCCCAAATATTCATCACAACCTTCCATGAAAAAATAATATCAAATGGGATTCAATGGAATATGAGGATGATGATTTTTCATGTGGAAATAAGGGAAAATAGAAGAAGAACATCTCCTAGACTAAGAAGAGAGGCGAATCATTAGATGAATTTTTTATATAAATAACTCAATCTATTTAAAAAATTTGCGTATTAGGTATATCATGTGGTGATCAAATATGTATCCAAATATAAAAAACAAGTATATTTATGACGATTTACCAACATGATATAGATCCACGAGTTTCCATTGGATCCATACTTGTTGTAGTAGTTGTTAGGGACTACCACCTCATGTTGTAAACATGGATGATGGTGGTGTCAATGGGTTGTAATTATATGACCTCAGTTACTAACAAATTATTTATTTATTAAAATTAGACACAGATGGATTTTTAATGTTTGGAAATTAATGTTGCATAATTTATAAATATATAATTTGTTTTGGTAGGGAACATTTATACAACGGTCATTACTTGATGTTCTACAAAAACCAAGTAATGGAAATTGATAATAATAACACTTCAAATTACTCATACCACATCCAACAATGGCATCATTGTCTAGGTCATGTAAATGAGTAAAAAAAGACAACTTTACATCAATATGCATATTTAAATTCTTTCAAACTAAAACCACTTGGTGTATGACATGCATGTTTAAAAGGAAAAATGACCAAAACCATATTTAGTTGGGAATATTAAGGGGACAAAGAACATCATGAATTGGTTCCTACCAATGTATGTGGACCATATAAAGTTGAAGAAAAGGGAGGTTACTCATACGTCATATATTTTTCTAATAATTTTAGTTGATATGGTTATATCTACATAATGAGGTATAAGTCGGATTCTTTTGATAAGTTCAAAGAGCACAAGAATGACATTGAGAAGCAGATTTGTATAAATAATAAGAAACTACGGTCAGATCGAGGTGAAAAATATCTCAATCAGGAGTTCATAGATTTCTTTCTAGAGATGGGGATCTTATCCCAACTCCTTCCTCCATACATGCCCCAGTGGAATTGTGTGCTAGATAGGTGTAACCACACCCTATTAGACATAGTGAGATCAATAATGATGCATGTGAGTCTTCCATTATTCTTTTAGGGATATACATTAAACTTAGTGGTGAATGTACTAAACCGAGTACCAAATAAATCAATAAATGGTATTCAATATGAGAAATGGAGTGGAATGAAATCCATATTATCAAATTTACTTGTGTTGTGAAGCAATTTGTTTGTTAAGGCATATTCAAGTAACAAACTTGGACCTGAAGGCACAAAGTTTACCATAATATGATGCCCCATGTAAACAATTGGATATTACATATATAACCCCTCATATAATAATTTTATAGTGGAAAGACACACCATATTCCATGGGAGGGAGAACATATCCAAATGATATAGAGGGATCAAGATATACATTGATGAAGTTGAGGCTCAAGATACACAAGAGTTGTTATGTTAGCATGTTCCACATAGACCTGTGGAAGAAAGAAATATTCCAAATGCACAAGAGCATGATATGATTACAAGAGTGGTTAGTAAACCAAAACTGTACGGTTTTATAGATATCGAGCATAGTGGCTCATTATTATGTGATATTAATGATCCTTTAACCTAAATGGAAGTAGCAAGTGGAACATCAGTTTCCAATTGGAAAGAAGGCATGATTTCTGATATGAATTCCATGTACCAGAACCATGTATGGGTTTTTGATAGATCCTCTAGTTGATGTATAGGTTATTGGATACAAATGCGTATTAAAGATGAAAATTGACATAGAAGGGAATGTCATTACCTGTAATGCCGGACTGGATGCAAAAGCATTCAAACAACATCAAGGAATTGTATATGATGAAATCATTTCACCAGTTTCAATGTGGAAATCCATCATAATTATATTGTCCATTTCCACATACCATGATAATGTGATCTGGAAAATCGATCTCAAAACAACCTTTTTTGTCAAGAACCTTTAAGATGATGACTAAATTACACAACCTGAAGGGGGGATGACTCTAAATGTCACCAATAAGGAATGCAAGTTGTAGAAATAAATTTATGGATTAATTTAAGAATCCATGTCATGAAACATTCATTTTGATGAAGCCATAATAAAAATTGGTTTTATCAAGAACAAATGAAATCCTTGTATCTAAAAACAGTTTAGTGGGAGTGTAGTTGTTTTCATAGTAGTATATGTTCCTAACATATTAATTATTAGAAGTGAGATAATAACCATATAGTCTATTAAGGCAAGGTTGAATCAACTCTTCTCCAGGAAGGACTTGGACGAGTACGTATATATTCTTGGGATCAAGATCCATCGTGATAGATCCAATAGATTTTTGGGCCCATGTCAATGTACACACATTGATAAGATATTGATGTGATTGATTATAGAACAATCAAAGAGGGAATTGTTGCCAGCATCACATGGAAATCATCTTACTAAGAAAATGTGTCCTTAGACACATCCTGAAAGAAAGATAATGGAGTGGACTCCATATACATTAATTATTGGGTCACTCATGTATGACATGATATGTAATAGGCTGGATGTTGCCTACACATTGGGTGAGGTAGGCAGATATCAAGCTAGCCCAGGTGATAGCCATTGGATGGTAGTCATGACTATACTCATGTATATGAGGTCTACTAAAAATTGGTTCCTACTATATGGAGGAGATGAAGATCTATTCATCAGAGGATATGAAGATGATATCTTCAGGACTGATCCAAATGGCATGAAGTTTCAAACGGTTTAAATCTTCACTATGAATAGTGGTGTAGTGTGTTGGAAGATCTCAAAGTAGAGTGTGGTCAATGATTCTACAGTAGAGTCTGATTATATCATTGCTTCTGAGAAAGCTAAAATGAATTTTGGATACAAATCTTTATCTAGAAGTTAGATGTAATACCTAACAATAAATATCCCCCACATTGTACTGTGATAATACTGTATATGTGGATCTCACAAAAGAGACATGGTCACATCCACGAACAAAGAACATACATCAACAGTATTACATCTTGATGGATGTTTTCTAGATACGTGAAGTTACAGTGACCTGTATTTTAATGACTACGAAATTCCATAATTTTTTTAATTAAATGCAATTATTACGAGTCTGCGAAAATTGGCGGCATGTGATTCCAAGAAACGGAGTACCCATAATGATCCATCAAAAAAGTGTTGCACTTTAAATAGCGCTCGTGAGAAGGTTTCCTGAAAATTTAAAATAACTCATAAATGGGTCCCGGATCAGAAATCTGAGGGCACCAGGGAGTTCAGTAAGGAGGGATTAACTTAGGCGCGACATGTGTTTTGTCGAATAATGCATTCAATTAGAAAACCCAAAATGGAATAACCGTAAGTAATATATTTACATAAAATTAATTTATTTTTCAAATTCTTATCACTCACGAATGGTGACATGGATTAAAAATCCATAAACACTGCTCTTCTCAGGATGGTATACATTCCTTAGGTAGATTCTATGTTTGGTCAGTGTGGGCCAATAGTAGATGTTAATTGTTTTTCATAAATTAAATAATTATGTAATAATTATTTTATGGTCGAATTCGTCAACTCAAAAATGGTAACTCAGATTTAATAATCAAGGGTACCATTGAGATTGTGAGGGCATGTTTCCCTCAGGCAAAGCCTAACCTATAATAGTGTGGGTCGAGGGTGACTGTTAATAATTTATGAATATTTTTTGAGGTACGTTCAGTAAATGTGCAATCAACGATTTCTAACATTTTATTTGGTTCTCATATTAATAATCCAAGGGAACTATTGAATTAGTAGTGCCATGATTCTCTTAAGGGAATATTGAAATTGACTAGAAAGGGTAGGAAAAAAAACCATTTTTTGGACCTTACAAAAAAATTATAAAATAACTCAACAATTTTTTTTGTTCTTTATTGTAACTGTTGAGTGCTAGTGGGGGGACCGCTGGGTTGTTAGACGATTAAATGGCCAGTTACACTTGGTTGTGTAACTGCACCATTGAGAGAATTAATAGGTTTATTAGTTTAATTCATTAGTGAACCTCATTAAATTTGTTATGCATTGATTCTATCTTTTTTCTATTTAAACGAAACTCGAGGGATGGGTTTTTGGAACTCAAGAGTAGAACTTCTGATGAAGGGCCGTGGTATCTTCCACCAACCTAGAAGGAGGATTCGACAACCATTGTAGGATTCGAAAATGAGTGTCGAACAACACAAACCTTCTCCTTCGTCTGTAACACCCTCAGATGTGGACACTCCTTCCTCATCCGTAGTGTCTCTAATGAGCTCATGGTATGGGGTTATGTGCTTAATTCCTTATTTTTTCTGCATTCGTGAATAATATTTAATCCACAGATCATCCTCCAATAAGTTGATTTGAATTCCATTATTTAACATAGGATCAAAATGAGAGGTTTTTTATGGGATTTTTTTATTAATTAATCCCCCATGATATAGTGCTAACATGGAGGGAGTGGGAGAATGAACAAGGCCCATGCCCTTTTTCATTCTTGGTTTGGTTGTGTTTATTCTTGGGTGATAGAGAAATAATGTGAAAATTCCACACCGGGAGTCACACAGTGATGGAAGCATCTTGGGTGGCCCATAGGCACAGTCAGAAGAGGTAAAAGACCTCCTAGGCTTTACCGGAGTCCCACGGAAGCATTGTGGTCGTGGTCATGATAGTGAACGAGGAAGGTGTTGGATGTCACCTACTGGCCACGTATAAGTGACGACACCTGATGGCATCACGACAGACAATGGTGGTTGTCTGATTACATCCCCATTGATAATGGTGACGTGCCATGACAACGTGATGTGGAGGAGGGTCGCGGGTCCGAGCCACGGTGGAAGGAAGGGACAACATGACATCGTTGACACTGTTTCAACTAGATGGCGTCTCGTGTAAGTGTACCGCCAAGGAAGACCGTAGCTTTCATCAAAGAAAACGGGTTGACCTGGGCCCCGTGAGTGCTATAGGTGACCGGTCTGAGCGGAACGGCCAGGTGGTATAGTTCCATCGGAGGGAAGCACATTAAATATCGGAACGGCTCACTCGTTCGATAAGGGGAGAAGACACTCGTGCCCAAACATCTGTTTAGGTGTTTCTTTAGCCAAGCGGGCCATTCCCAACTAGGTGGTCCAGGCCTAACCCGCTGCCCGGTAGGCCAGACCAGACATAGCCAAACCCATTCGGACAGGACTCGAACACTTTTCGGCCCAGTTATGATTAAATGAGCATAACAACTAAACCAAACATCCATTTGAAAATCCATCAATGGTGTTATAACCCTTTGGATGAGTAAGATCATTTTTTATACTCCACTTTTTTTTGGATAAATTTGGAGGAAAACCGAGTTAGATTGACCACGAATCTAACTGGGCCCTCAGAACTAATATGCCTATAAATCGCAGACTGGGTTTCCGGTTGACACTTCATATATTTTGTTGGAACTCTTATTACATGGAGGTTCATTAGGTTACTACATCGAGGGACATCGTTCTTGATGAAATATGATTGATGTCTTGAAGTCAGTATCCTCCCATTATGACGCATTATTTGTGCGGGAATGCAGTAGTTGTAAGAGATGTGACGAATTAATAGAGATCTTGTGTGGATCAGCACCGAGTGATCCTATGTGGATCATCACCGAGCGATCTTGTGTAGATCAGCACAGTGTAATCCTCTTAGGATTAACATAGAGTGATCTTGTGTGAATCAGCACTGAGTGATCCTCTGTGTATCATCACTGAGCTATGCTGTGTGGATGAGAATCGAGAGATCCTATGTGCGTCTACTCCAAGTGATCATATGTAGATCAACACCAAGCCATCCTTTGTGGTTCAACAACAGAGCCTCATGATAGAATAAGATGATCTAGCTTTATGAATAACCATATGTACATCTGTACTTAAGTTAATACTAGTGTGATATTTTTTTATTTGTGTTGTTTTATTTGTATCATTCTTTGTGGTTTTTACATTGTGGAATTCTGAGATACCTTTGGGGGGATCAAGGTCCCTATTGGGAATTGTTATACTCAACCCTGTAAGGGATTCACCAACACCTTGTTGTGTCTTGTGTAGACGATGAGTAGCATTGAATGAATCTTGAGGAGTTAGTGCATGATGGTGTACAGAGATGACTGATTGGCGTGGAAAGTAAAAGTGATGATTCGTACCTACCGTTCAGGTTGGATCCTTGGCGGGTGAAATAAGGAGATGTTTTATTCCCTTTTACAGTGTTTCCATTTCAGTTGAGCATGTATTTTGGACCCTTTACAGAGATACTAACTTTTACACATCTTGGTGTTATTTAGTTGTTGTTTCTCCTTCTTTCTTCTTTTTTGTCTTACTTGTGTGCAGTGTACCCTATCTGTGCATGTACAAGTTTTGAGCAATGCCTTCCCATTTTTTGGAAATGACTATTTGGTGCTAGTCACCCACCCCTGGCCTAAGGAAGGCGAGCATGGGGTAGTCAAGACCTGAGCCCAAGGGGATGGGCTGTGAAAATAATTTCCACATATGACAACATGGGAGACCCCTTGAATAAATCCATAACATAGTAGAAACAGGATCACCATGTGAGGTCTATTAAACTAAATTTCACAGGCAATTGGCTCTAGTTCATTTTGGAGTTTGTAATAGTTGGTGTCTTAGAACCAACTGGTTGTACTTTGATTAAATGTATATTTAATGTATTTAAATATTAAGCATCGTATTACACATTGTATATTTTTAAGCATTTATATGACGTAATAATGTCCTAGAGTTTTTGTTGCATTAATAAGGTCATGGAGGTTCACCGCTATGATGAGAACCATGAAATGAAAAAACAATATACTTAAATATAGTTCTATGATTTTTGGACATAATATGATGAGACACATTGCATGAAGACTGTCAGGTGTGAGTACATGTAAGAAGATGAGACTTCCTCTCTTGAAATTTTCACTTTTTAGTCTCCAAAATATGAGATTATTAAAACATACCCTCAAGTAGGGATTCCTCATTTTTTTGTGTCATCAGATATTTATATCTTCAAGTGTGTGTAATGAAACAAAGTCATTATAATTCTCATTAATTCCTGTCATGACTCGCAGAATTTGATTTACTGAAGAAAACTATCACGCAAGAAATTTGGGGGGATGTAGTGTACGTTGGGTGCATCACTAGTTGAATTCTATCAATGGATAAGTTGAGGTAGTATTTTTCCCTTACATATATGGAAGTAGATATATCGAACCTTTGATTGAAATAGAACTTTTCTGAGAAATTATATCGATAGGGTGTATTGATGAATTTATAATACGTAGTCAAATAACTACGTATCAAACATAATAGTTTAGGACACTATCATGAAACATTCTTGATGAGATATTTCAACAACGAGATTATATTAAATAGTGATTTTTCGTATGTTTTTGTCGTTGTTGTGACTTTATGTTCTTTCTCTTGGGTTCCATCACCCGTTGCTAGACAGTACACAAGGACATTTGGCAAACCCACCTAATGCCAACGATAATGAATCATAGAGGGCCACAAACTAAATGTTTATGGCGGTCTCGGTTAAATTCTATTTGAAATAAATTCATAAATTTTATTCTCAATACATTGGAATAGTTTTACTTCAGTTAAAATGATTTCGTAAACTAAATAAATATTTATTAACTATATTTTTTGTAAAATATATTTAATTATTTTATTAAAAATTTAATTACTATTTTTTACTAGTTTTAAATAAAATATATATTTATGTGATTGAATTATTTATTTATAAATTTTTGTGTGTAATAAATGGATTTAGAGTTATATTGGACAAAGGTTAGTCCGGTTGAAAAATAATTATTTTCCATATAGTGAACTATTATTTAACTTGATGGAAAAAATTAAAATAATAAATACATTTCTATTTTTTTGACATAATATGTCATTTCTTCCATTTCGTGCAATTTGGGACACCATAAATAATGAATAGGTATTATTATTATAATCATGAGTTTTCTCTATGTTTATGATTGTATTTAATTGCTAGTATGCAACAAAATATTGTAACTGACTCCCCATGTCAACAAATAGACATCTACATCTATTATGTCTTTTACCGAACCGCACACCTGGTGAAATTAGAATTATTGAGGAAAACAATTTCTCTCCCAAATACACTTACCACCCCTCTATAGAACGAGATATTTTCTTTAAGTCTAAAGAACAAGTGATCAATAATGACTGACACAAGACACTAGCTTCTCAGCACTAGCACTTGGAGAGAGAGCGATGTCAATCAGAGGCCACCAAAGAACACGTAGATCACTGCAAGAGGGATGCTAGTTTGGATCTCTAAAATCTAAATAAGATTATTCAAAAAGTTAAATATAGAAGATAAACATCATCCTGGAATGAAATACTGAAGGTCCGCGAATTGTTTTTATTATGAAAATAATTAAATTAATTATAAATATGATGTGCAATAACACCACTAAAGGATTTGAGCCTCTTCATTCTTTATCTAAATAATTTATTCTATTCTATGGATACTAGTGTTCATCATCATATAGATCCCATAGTAATTTTTGATCATGAAAAAAATGAATGATGGGTGTGTTCCCAACCACGCTTCCACTAGGCCTAGAACCTTCGCAATTAATATCCCATATACGAACAGTCCCTACCGCGACCTATCAAGTTGACCCATCCACACCACCTACCAGGTCAGACAGAGGGAAGATGGATATGTTTGTCCCCCCCCCCCTTCTTAGGAAACCTGCCATGATGGCCCATCAGCAACACCAATCGATATCACCACCCTTACTCAGACAATCTTCCACTACACCCCATCAATAATGCCTTCTATGGCCACTGCCCTCCTACACTGCCCTTTGTCATACGATCTACCATGATGCCGCATCAAAAATTCCTACCACCTCCACCTCCCTTTATTAGATGATTTTCCATGATTCCCCACTAAAAATGCCCACTTGTTGAGATAGGGGAATATGGATATGGCGGTAGCCTCCCTAGTAAATCCACCCACATGAAGAAACCCATTCGCCTGGAGGTATTTTGATATGACGCTTTCCACCCCTACATATCATTCAACACTATTGAATATGAAGCACACTAATGAAAAATGTATAAAAATCTGAGTCCAAATATGAAATGACTGATGATGTATCTATCAAAAAGGATAAATCTGTGACTGCTCCCTCTCTCCCTACACGTACCACTAGACAACTGATTTCAGATGTTGATTTATCTATCATGAACAACCTGCTGCAGAAATTATTTTATTTTTTCAAAAATTAATTAAAAAATTAACTTATTGTCCTATGGTATATTTAATTATCTTTTTATAATTCATTTTAATAGAAATACAATTCTTATTAATAATTCTCATTTATTTTAATGAATTTGTTAAATTTTAAATTTCAGACATTATAAATTCCCTAATTTTTTTCATTTAAGACTAATTTTTGTTATTAAACATTCAAAGATGCTGGAAAAAATAACTAACAAAAGGGTTCCCATTACCTAATAACTTTTCAAACACTGATAAATGTCCTATAATTATGAGCACTTTTTTATTAGGTATGCTAAATGACACATTGAGTAAGTTAATATAAATATATATATTCTTATATAAATTTATATAATATTTATATTTCAAAAGGTATATATATTTGAATAGAATATATATATATGGTTTAAATAACATTTAAAAATATATCTATATGCCTTTGTTTCTATGTTTTTGTATTGTGTGTTTATGTATGTGTTGTTTCTATTTTAAACATTCATGTTTGTGTGTGTGTGTGTGGGTTCATAAATGTTTATGGTATGTATGTATTTGTATGTATATGCGTATAAGATTGTATGTAATTGTATTTGTATGTTATACATATATGTATGTGTACAATAATGAGTATGTATATAAGAATATTTGTGTGTGTGTGTGAATGTATGTACTTGTGTATGTATGACAGCATGTTTATATAAATCTATATGTGCATGCATATTTTTATATGGGTATGATAATGTTGTATGTGTGTGTATAGTCATGTGTATAGATGTGTATATACATGCACACACATGTATATAATTGTATGGATGTGTATGTATATGAAAATTCATGTGTTTGTGTGTGTATATACATTTTCATATATATGTACAAGTGTATGTGAATTTTCCTATGTTTTAGGTGTATGTATATATGTGTATGTATAGATATGAATGAATGTGCGTTCATGGGTATGTAATTTTATGTATGTGTATTTATACATACATGTATGTGTATGTTTATATGCCTATACCAATGTTTATGCGTATGTGTATGTGTTTTTTAATATGTGTATAGTTATATTGTGTTTGTATGCATTCATGTATGTCTATACATTTGAATGTGTGTACATGTATGTCTTTTTATTGATTTAATATAATTCATTTTTTTATTATCTCTCCATTTTTGTATTTTTAATAAATTATTCATTTTATTATAAAGTCATTTAATTTTTTTTAACAAATACTATATTGATATTTAGTTATACATCATAATATATGTATATATTTAATTAAATAAAAATAATATAACAATTATTAAAAATTATATAGGATAATATGGTATTATAGTTTCTATATAAAATTAATAATGTCCATACTTCAAAATTTAGTAGAAATAATTATATAAATATATATATATTTATTCATTATTATATGTTTAAAATTCACCAAATTAATGTTTTGAATTTTTATAAAAAAATTTCATTATAGTTTTCTATTTAATTTATTCATTTTTGATATTATTTAATTATTTTTTATCATTTTAAATATATAATAATTGTCATTATTTTTTTGAAATTTCCGCAGTTTTTAAAATTTATACATTTTTATTTAATAATCATCAATATTTTCAATATGTTTGTAAGTTATATGATTAATATATATTCTTTTTTTATATTTTCAATATCTTTCAAATCAATATAAATGATTCCTTTAAGACCATCTCCAACACACACCATTATTTCCTAAAATGGAACCCCATCGTACACCATCCCTAACACCATTTTGGTGGTAATTTAAACTAATGAAAATGATGTGGATCTGCTTCACAATGGCTTCTAATGACGAATGGGGTCACTAAAGGTTTTGATTTTCTATATCGATTGTGCTTGTCTTCAAGAGATGGTGATAGTATGATGGAGGTGTTGGTGTAGGGATCACTAGGTGTCTCAAGCGACATATTTTAGTGGCAGTGGCCAATGTGTGGGATGTCAGGTTTGGGGCTGTAGGATAAGATAGAACACATCATTTCTAATGCTGGTGTATTTCCTTGATGATGGCCCCAAGATTGATGATTACGACACTCTGTTGCTGATGATGGACTCACACAGAGGTGATTTCAGTATTGGAGGAGTAAAGTGATGGCATTGGATGCAAGGTCGACATGTTTGTGATGCTCGGAGAGCTGATGTGGTTATATGAATTAATGAACAAAGATTGGGATCAGAAAACTCCTAGTTGACGGTGAGGGTGGTGGTTGGAATGTCGTCTATGACAATCCTCCATAACGATCTGCAAGATAACAGAAGTGAAAGTTGTGGTTGGGCCCTGTCAATTGTTTTTTTAAGGGAGGACCCACATATTGTTATAAATCCTATTGTGGTGCATTATAATGTAGGGTCTTATGGGCCATGGTGGTCTACGAATATGTTTTAAGGTTCTCTGGGAAAATATAAAAAATTGGTGTTATATATGAATATTTAATATAGGTTTCATATCCCTGAGGGGGCTATGGCCTGCAAATCGGATGGTGGGTGAGGTTTGTGTGTATTTTGGTGTATTTGTATCCTTGAGTAAAATATATATATATATAATAAATTTATTCATTTTTATTCATTTACAATTTGAATTTTTTAATTTTTTTTATTAAATAAAAGGCCACTTTCTAACTGGGTAGTGGACGATCCAGTAAATAGCCCGTAGGCCCATGGCCATGTGTCTCAAAAAAGTTGCATGAAGGCTTGGTGTAGCCTCATGCATGCATCTTTCTTTCTATATCACCGGCCTACGTCATGCCTACATTACTGAATTCCTACATCATACACATGTCACTTCATTCATGAGCCACCACATGGGATGCAAATCCCCTAAAGGGCATGCTAGGATTCAAACCCTGGTTTTTATGTGTATGTAATTGATATAATTAATATTACATATTAATATTTAAATTTTTTAAAAGATATTTTTTTAATTTTAATTTTTTTATAATTTCATTCAATATTAGTTATTAATTATTAATATTTAAATGTTTTTAATTTTTTTTGAATTTATTCATTTTTTAATATATATATATATATAACTATTTTATATGAGTTAATTATATAAAAATGTTTTTTATTTATATTATTAATGTTTATTCAATTACATTTATTATGGTGTAATACCCTTAAAATGTTAAAATTTTATATAATTAATATAATTAAATTCATATTTTAATATTCTCTACAATTTTATGAGTTTTTTATTATTTAAATTATTCATCTAAATTTATCGCAACTATTTACTATGTTTTAATATTAATAACATATTTTAAATTTATTTTATAAATTCCTATTCAATTTATTTTACTAAGTTGTAATATTTTTTTGAAATGATTGAAATCCATATAATTATTTTATTTAAAATATTTTTTAATATTTACATCAATTCTTTGTACATTTTCAGAATTAATGTAATTATTCATCCAAGTTCATTTTTTAAATATTTACTATGTTTAAAAATTTTCACTATGTATTCATCTTATATTTAATATATATTCATTTTTAATATTTATTAAATAATTTTATAATTAATAAAACATATCAATTGTTTTAATATTTTTTGAGCCTATTGATTTCAAATTATTAAATTTCACTCATTTTATAAATAATGAAATTAAGATTGTATGTTCATTAATAAGGTTAAATATTTTTATTTTTTTATAAATTAATTCATTTTTAATATATATAATATTAATATATTTTTATTTTATATTAAATTTTTCTTTATCTACTGTAAAATAAAAAAGTGCTCATAAAACCAATATATATCATCTATATAATATTACTTCCGATCAGTGTAGATTATATCTGCTATAATTTGAGCTCCTATAAAGATAGGTTTTATCAATGAAAAATTTAGCATTAACAAAACATCCCATTTTAGTGGTTATTATTTTCACAGTGATGATACTCATATTTATCAATAGTATTTAGAAAGAACTGATAAACCATTTTGTTTTTATAAATTCAGCTATTAGGGAAATTGTTTTGTTTCCCATTCAGGCTCTCTATTAGATGTAAACCTCATTCGTTACTCCCCCTCAAACATAATGGGTGAATGAAACCTCTCCTTACCTATTGTATGTTACTTAATCTATTTAGACTACATATAATTTTTTTTATATTGCATCACAAATAAAATTGATCATAGAGGGATGTTAAGGCTTATGAAATTCATTACCCCATGATTTATATGTGTTTTATTATGTTTATATATTATGAAACAATTTTAAAAATAATTAAATATTATGTGATTTTTGTTGAATGTTCTCATAATAAATCTTCATTGAATCACTTGAATAGTATAATAAGGACCAATCAATAACAAGATACTTTGTGAATCTATTTCAATAATTCAAAATTAAAATCATCGAACTAATATTAAAAATATATTATTCATTTGCGTTTTTAGAAATGGAAAATTCTAAATTGTGGTTCCATAATTTTTTATTTAGATAAACAGTGTATTAAAATATTATTATTCAACAGGTGAAACTTTATAAAAAAATTATTGTGTATCCTTTTATATCAATATTAATGATACAATCACTCAATTCTTCTCCTTAACTAGGGAGTTTAGATATGGTCACCCACATTCCCCATTCCTTTGGGACATGATTGCAGGTGTTTTTATAATTTAGTATCACTGGAATCTATAGAAAACATATTTCATGGGGGGAAGGTTTGCCGTTGATATCCACCTATTTCCCATTATTATTTTCTAATGTTATATTTCATTTTCTCATGGTTAATGCATTAAAAATTCATACCTATTTCTTAACTTATCCAAAAATATTTGGAACCATCCATTGAGTGTGGTAATTATTTCAAATTGGGTATTTTGAACAGATCAAGTGAGACTGATTGTAGAAATGGCGATCATTGTTGGTTATCTATTATTTATGTGGTTGATAATCCTAATAAATATATTTTGATCCCTATGATTATAAGTCAAACAAAAAAATTTGTTCTCTATTGCATCATGGACATGATAGACAGAAAATTAGGGATGGTATTTTATGAGGTCTCTAAAGTATGTAAGGATGAAATAACAAATTTTTTAGCTCAATCATTCCAATGAATTATATGTATTTATTTAATATACCTGATTTATTATTTGAACAAATTCGCACAAACCTAGCTAGGTTCCAGTTGGTTATGACTGATAGAGAAAATGTCATTTTGTGGATTGTGATAATCTATACATCCCTTTACCATGTTGTGGTTTAGAATATCAATAAATGTGCATGATCAAGATTTCTCTGTTAGAAAATAATTGATCAGACTGAATTCATAACCATGGATATGTATGCACTCAGATCATTACATCCAAATATTACCCCCATACGGGCTTTGGTGATGATTCACTTCTCCATCACCGTAAAAAATTTTGTAGATTTATTTGGTAATCAGGTGTTCTTCATAAAAAGGGATTGATTTGGAGGGCCTTATATGTTGCCAATTTAATGATCTAGTGGGTCCCACATATATTTTATAAATTTGGGATGATGGAAAAATCCCTGGATTTTTCAGATAGGAAGGATTCCACTATTTTGTCTTATTTTAATGATGATAATAACATATGGAATTTGGATAAAATAAATGCATTGTTACACAAAATGGATTAGAGGGTTATTCTGAGTAATACTTGCATAAGAGATATATATCACGAATACTGTGTTTGAATAATGAATTTTGGGGATTCTATGTGTTTAATTATAAGTATATATAGACCGAAATATACAGATAATAGAAAATAAATATTTCTATATATTCCTTTTCCACATAGGATTCCAAAACAAGGTCTAAAGATTAATGTTGAATTATTTCATGGGAATACTCCATCTAATGTAGATCCTGATGGTGTGTCAAATTAAATAGTATAATTTGATACCCTTCCACATTATTGAAGTAGAAGGTCCAATACATGTAATGTTTGATGGTTCCGTCCCAACCACAATTCCACTACACCCAGAACCATTAAGTGGTATAAAAGGGGACACATCAAAGATTATAAATATTTAAATATTTCGTTGATGTTATATGAATTTAATAATTTAGTTCTTTCAATTATTGTTAACTATTCTGCAAATCTAAATCTTGAGATTTGTTCTTCGTCTTTCGTTTATCATTCACCTTACAGAAATGATATTTTCATAAAATTTTGATTAATATAAAATAGAAGATCTCATATTGAGGTGCCAATAACTCCTCAACATACAACACATGAACTCATGACATGTATGCATTAGTACACATCATGTAGCCAGGGATTAATAAATCGGGTCTAGTCTGCCAAAACAAGCCATGTCATAAGATTTTGTCTGAATATTAATGTCTTCCTATTTTGACCAGGAACAGGTGGCACGTGGTTTCTCAATTACACATTATATGGCCAACTGGACTAGTGGTGTAGTCCCTTCAGGTAAGGGTGGGACTGTGAACCGCATACACGGCTTGCCTGGATGGAGACTGTGTAACATGGAACTACAATTCATGTGGCCTACTAGACACTTCGTGTACTCCAAATGTGTCTAAAGTACACAAACATGTCATTTACTCGGGTGTGTACTTCGGATGGATGGTGAAAAACATACACGCCATGTAGTTGTAAATACACTCTGTGTACTCATCCAAATTACATAGATTTATTAAAATTTATTATTATATTATACACCCCCCCAGATGTGTACCATCATGTAGGTGTAGATTTGAGTCAAAACATGTGATATGTGTTTTATATATATATGTGTTTAATTTAACATCTGTGTAATGGTCAATTCAACTCTTTGGGTTCTTATGAATAGTAATTCTCTCGGATTCCTCACAGTTACAAGTTACGTATAAAGATAATTTTAAATGAATTTATTTTTTTATAAATATGATGGATGATAATATATACAAAAATCAGAAAAGTGTTTAAGATAAATTGATTTATTAATTAAATATGATAACTAATTGATTCAATCATGATTTATCATAAAAAAATGAATAACGAATTGAATTCGAGTTTTATTTATGAAAATATTTCATTACATGTATGGTTGATAATTATCTAGACAAAAACCATTTGAAGTTGATGGGTTCTATTAATTATTTTATTTAATTTAATTTTTTTCTCCTATGATCCTTCCCGTCATTAATATAGAGGGCATGTGTTCCTAAGGATTATTTTATATAAAACTCCCTTTTTACTCCTCACCTGCATGTGGGTTAAAAAGGCTTATGTAATGGATGGATCTCCCTGGCTAGTAGAGGGGGTCGAAGCTGAAGCTGAGACAAAACCAATCCCTGGAGATACATAGTTGGATAGGTGGAAATCTCTAAACAAAACCCAAATGGTTCAAAAAATTTCTCCCCTAGGTCAGGGTTATTGTATCAACCACATGATAAACTATATATTAGAAAATTTTATGATCATTATTGTAATTTA
This sequence comes from Viscum album, assembly GCA_963277665.1. Lineage (NCBI taxonomy): Eukaryota > Viridiplantae > Streptophyta > Magnoliopsida > Santalales > Viscaceae > Viscum > Viscum album. The sequence goes on from OY728152.1 coordinate 698,168,877, forward strand.
ATTTTTTTCAGTTTCATGGTTTATCATAATGGATGTGTTGTCACGATCCCATAATTAATGAATTAATAAATCATGAAATATAGAACTAAAATAAACCATACTTATGCATAAATATTATGAAGACATGGTTATTCACTTATGTAATTTCAATCAATATTTACAATCATGTGATAATGAAAATAATCAATTCACATGATAGAGATAAAAATACCTCAAATAAAATATTAAGCCAGATTAAGACTTTTGATACATGATCAATGGAAAAAATCAATAAATTATTGTTTTGACCAACCCTATTTGGGAAACTTACTTTTATACCGGAATTCATTATGAAAGTTTTCAGGTTGACTTAACCATATTACATCAAGATACGTATCCATTTCTAGATTTGGTGTATTATTGGATGAAAGATTTGAGAAAATCCAAAGTCATGATTTCAGGATTGGGAATTCCACTCAATAGATCAAGGAGCTAAAGGCACATAGATGGAAAGAAATTATTACATAAATACAATATAATATCTTGGAAAACACATGTTGGTGTTATGCGAAGGGGAATAAGGATCTCATCCACTATAATGTTATAAAAACTATACATTCCATGTTCAGGGGTGAGGTCCATTGGGACATGATAAAATAATGGGAAACATAATAAAAAATTAATATTTCTAATAAAACGTAATCAACAATGTATTAATTTCATCTATTTTATTTTTAGAGTAAAAAAGGAAAAGCTCGTATACCACACTATACCTTCGAGGAATTCTTGATAATGATAACAGCTTCACTAGTAGTGACTTCTAGGAATGGTTTAAATGCATCTAGGTTATCCTACGCCATGAACGAAAGTCATACATGCTAGTGTCAGCATTACAAAATCCATCTTCAAAGAGGTGAGTGATGAAGATTTCATGGTCTATGAGAAACATATGAATAACACAGTCAACATTCCTTGTTTAATTCTATCATCAATGTCTTGTGAGCTCATTAAGTCTCATGAAGACATGGATGATTTTATCATGATGGAGCACCTCCGTGGTAATTACCTGGAGAGAGAAATACAGGAATGGTTTGATATCTCTATGTTACACTTTCAGAGTAAGCTTGGAGAAGGTTCCCCAAATGGGCCTTATATAGTCATGATAGTTGGGTACATTCAGCTCCTTGAGGTTCTAGGGTTTAAACACAATGATGAACTGGGCACCAATCTCAATCACTCATCACTCCCTTAGATAAACTATAAATTGTTTTACAATTTCAATATGAACAACATTGAGAATACTATATCTGATTTTATTATCCACATTTTCCATTTGGAAAATGTTATGAAGTGCGAAGAGCCTTCTATCTTTATGGTGAATAAGTGGAATGGGAATTCAAAGTGATTTAACCACAAATATTCTTCATGACCTTCCTTGAAATGGAATGTCATAAGGGAGTAATGGGAAGAGGTCGTTGTTAGTTTTTTATGTGGCATGATGGTCTATTGGAAGAAGAACCGCACCAAGCATATGAAGCAAGGGGAAGATTCATGTGAATTTGTTATCAAATGAAATCAGTCTATTTCTACCAATTGGGTATCAGATACAGCTTTCAGTGCTCAAATATGTATCTAAATACAAGAAAATAGTATATTTAAAAATATTTACTGAGGGGAGGTTGATCTACGAGCATACAACGGATCTAGGCTTTCGGTTGTAGCTGTTGGGGACGACCACCTCACATTGCCAACTGGGATGATCTCGATGTTAATGGGTTGTTATTATGTGTCTTATTTTACTAAAAAAATTATTTCTGTCTGTAGATTTTATACAGATTGATTTTTATTCACGTTTGGAAATAAATTTTCCTTCATTTACAAATATTGAATATTTTTAGGAAGGGAAAATTTATACAATGGACATTACGTGATGGATTACACAAACCATGTAATGGAAATCAATAAAAAAGATACTTCAAATGACTTATACCACACCGACCATTGCCATCACGGAAATGGTCATGTAAATGATAAACACTTGAAAAAGGTATATCTAGATGGATATATAGATTCTTTCAAACTAAAAGTACTTGGGGTATGTCATGAATGTTAACATGGAAAAATAACCAAAGCCCCATTTATGGAGAAATGTGAAAGGACTAAATAACTTCATGAATTTGTTCATACCAATGTGTGTGGACCATTTCTAGTTGAATCATTTGGGGGGTACTCATACATCATAACTTTTTCTAATGATTTTAATAGTTGTGGATATATCTACTTAATGATGTATATTTCAGATTCTATTGATATGTTTAATGAATAAAACAAAAAATCTAACAACCATCTTGTTAAGAATATTATGAAACACCACTTTGACTGAGGTGGATAATTTCAAAATCAAGACTTCATTGATTACATACGAGAGTTTTGGAACCTATACCAACTCACTCCAACATACAAACCCTAGTGGAATGGTGTGAGCAATATGGGGAACCACACCCTATTAGACATGGTGAGATCAATGATGATTCACGTGTGTCTTCCATTATCCTTTTGGGGAATTAGGTTACAAACAGCAGCACACATACTAAACCATGTACCAACTAAAATGATAAATGGTATTCTATATGAGTTATTGAGTAGAATGAAATATATATTATCAAATTTAAATTCATGGTGAAGTGATGTGTTAGATAAGGCCTCTTCGAGTTACAAACATTCACCCCGAGGCACAAAGTGTACCTTATAGGTTACCCCAAAGAATTATGGGAATATTACCTATACAACCGCTTAGAAAAAAATGATTATAGTTAAAAGGAATTCCCTATCCTACGAGAGGGAGTACAAATGAAAAAAAAATATTGGGAGTCAGATAGACTGAGATGAAGTTGAGGCACAAGGTACATAAGAGTCGGTACATTAACATATTTCACAAAGTACTGTGGATGAATGAACTGTTCCAAAGACACAAGATCTGCGTAGGATTACAAGAGAGGTTAGAAAATAGAAATGATATAGTTATCTAGACATTGAGGATGGTGAGTCATTATTAGTTGATAATAATGATCCTCTAACCTACATGGAATATGATAGTTGAATGAATTTTTCCAACTGGAAAGAATCCATGATTTATTAAATAGATTCCATGTACCAAAACCATGTTTGTATTCTAGTAGATCCACTAGTTGATGTAAATCCAATTTGTTGAAAATGGTTATTCATGGAGAAAAATGACATGTTGGGACAAGTCAGTACATATAAGGAATGCATGGAAGCAAAAGGGTTCAAGCACCGTCAAGGCATTGACGATGATGAAACCTTTTGACTAGTTGAAATGACGAAATAGAAAGGAATTCTATTGGCCATTGTTTCATACCATGACTATGATATTTAGAATATTGATTTAAAAATAACCTTAATTAATGGGAAACTTGAAGAATATGTATACATGACACAACTTGGACGGTATATGACTCCAATGTTTTCCAATAAGGAATGAAAGTTGCAGAAATCCATTTATGGATTACTGTAAGAATACAGGCCATGGAACATTTGTTTGGATGAATCCATATTGAAATTTGGTTTTATAAAGAATGAATGTGATCCTTGTGTCTAAAAATGGCTTAGTGGGAGTGTAGTCATTTTCCTAATAGTATATGTTGATGACATAAAACTTATTGGAAATGAGATACCAGTCTTACTATCTATCAAGGAATATTTGAATCAATGATTCTCCATGAATGAATTGGGTGAGGCAACCTATATTATTGGGAACCACATCCATTAAGATAGATCCAAGATATTTTTGTGCCTATGTCAGAGTACCTACATTGATAAGTTACGGAAGTGATTCAATATTTAAAAAACCAAGAGGGGATTGTTTCCAAAATCACCTGGAATTCACCATTCCACGAAAAGTTGTTATCAGACAGACCATGAAATAATGATAACAGAAAGGACTCCATATGAATCAACTATTAGCATAGTCAGGTATTAGATACTATGTAATATGATATATGTCGCGAACACATTGAGTGTTGTGGGTAGATTTCATGCTGACCTAGGTGAACGCTATTGGACGGCTGTCAAGACTATTCAATTATATCTATGGTGTACTGAGGATATGTTTCTAGTTTATGGAAGAGATGATGAACTTGTCATCAGATTATATTCAGATTCTAGTTTCTAGATAGAACTAGATGACATGATGTTGCAAAATCATACATATTCCCTTTTGTTAGAGGTTCACTAAGCTGGCAGAGCTCAATAAAGAGTGTGGAAGTAGTTTCTATTGTAGAGTATGAGTACATCGTAGCTTCTGAGGCAGTTAAAGAAGTAGTTTGGATGTAAAGCTTCATCTAGTGGATGGATGTGATATGTAGTAGAAAATATCCCATTACACATTACTGTGATAATACTGTAGTGGTGGATCTCACAAAAGAGCCAAGGTCACATATGTAGATGAAGCACATACATCGGAAGTATCATCTATTGTGGTAATTTATCTCAGAGAGGTGATGTTTTAGTGAGAATATTTGCATGGAAGACACATTGACTAAAGCCTTGACTCATCAGAAACATGATCACCATGTGAGGTCTAGTGGACTAAATGTTGGAGGCAGTTGGATCAAGTACAAGTGGTAGTGTGTAAGTGTTGGTGTCCTAATACCATTGGGTTGTACTTTGATTTCATGGGAATTTAGTGTATTTAAATATTAAACATCTAATTACATATTTTTCATAGTTTTGCATGACTATTTTGTAATGATGTCCATGTCTATTTGTTTCATTGAGAAAGTCCTCGTAGATCTCCTCTATTTTGTGAAACATGAAATGCTATGAAAATATTGTTATAAATTGTTCTACAGTGGTATGACATACTATGATGGGAAAAATAGTATGAAAACCTTTTTATGTGAGTACTCTTAAGAAGAGAATACCTCATCTCATGACGTTTTCACTTGGTAAACTCCCTAACTTACGATTATGAGAACAAACTTTCTAATAAAAATTCTAAATGTTTTGGTGTAATTGGATATTTCTATCTGCGATCACGTGTTATGATACATATACTTTAATATTATCATTAATACATGTCACGAATCACACACTTTGATTTACTGACAAAAACTATCACGTGGACAGTTGGGGGGAAGTAGGTTAGGTTGGGTACAAAACGAGTGGCATGTAGATAATGGATAAGTCGAGGAAGGATTTGTCCCTTCCATTTATGGTTGTTTATAAATCCTTCATCGAATTATCCATTAATAACATGCCACATGTGATGCACCAAACATACAGTACATCCCAAAATCTTTCTCCATGATAGTTTTTGTCTGTAATTCAATGCGCAAAAGTCGTGACCCATATTAATGATAATATTAATGTCTAAGGATTATTACACATGATCACAGATAGAAAAATATAATGAAACTAAAACATGAGGAATTCCTACTTGCTGGTCTGCTCTCACAATCTCATATCATAGAGATTATGAAGTGCAAAATAATGGGATGAAGTCTCATCTACTTAGGAGTACTGACACCTGACGATCTTCATGCTATGTGTCCCATCATAATAAGACATCCAACTATAGAACAATATTAAAGAATATTGTTAGAGAATTTTATGGTTCACATCATAGTGGGAAACTCCCATGACCTTATCAATGCAAAACAAACTCTAAGACAATATTAGATAATATTCATGTAGAACAATGAAAAATTTATAAAAATATGATTTATATATAAATACGTTAAATTCCCATGTAATCAATGTACAACCAATTTTTTCTAGGACACCAACTCTTACAATGTATTACCATCAAGGGTATTGGAATTTATGACTTGCATAGAACCCAAATGAGGATATGATTGGGAGATGGAGATAGGTTTTTTGTATCTACAATCAATGATTAATTCTTCAATCCCCATAGATATCTTATTACCCCTTTGTACCATATCATGGATATATTGATGAAAATAGATGAATTAGTTTTTAACAAGACTTCCAAATATGAATTTTTTTTATCAAGAATACATTATCATGGAAGGATATTTAGAAGTGTAACTAAATTTTCCTTGATAACCCCTTCCTTTTATTTTTGCTTCTGAAAGTGGATTCCCATATCATAAAATGTGTTTAATATAAATGTAGATGTATCTATATTTAAACGAGGTTATATTGGATTTGATATTTTGGGGTTTTATTATCTAGGTTGCATTATCACAACAATAAATATTTCTATCAATTATTTTTTGTATCCACCAGTGGCTCAAGCCCATGCATTATTCACTAGATTGAACTTCTCCCTTAAGAGATGATGGAAAATTTTACTCCTGGAATAATATAGTATTATCATTATTATGGGTATTATTTAATCATAGTGTGGTCTGTTGTAATTAAATTATCTGGTTATTAATATTAGATCCATTTTCAACACTACAAGAAACTAGACCTATACCATCTGTTTTAGAGAAACTGTTCGCATAGGAATCGTATATTGAACATATACCAAAGGTTTTTCCAAAAACAATGGTATAAAAAGCATCTTGTGACCCTATAACAATATTTATTGAAAAACTATTTATATATGGAATATATATAACAAAGGTTTTATAGAAATCATTGTCATGTATTCAATAAAATGACATTAAAACCAATGGTTTTTCCAAAACCATAGGTATATTTGATGGTTATAATAACAGTTTGGATAAAATCATCAGTATATCATACATTTAATGATATTATAATTTTGGTTTTTCCAAAAACACATGTAAAGGTCCCAAAAATCAAAATGAATATATCAAGGGTTTGGAAAATCATTTCTATAGTTCTATACCAACGGTTTTCCAAACAGTAGGTAATGGTATTAATATTTTTAATGAATTGTTTTTCAAAAACATTGAATACATAAGAAAATACATGTAAATATGAATTTTCATATTAATAATATTATGATTTAAGAAAACATTTTAGCTTAGTGATTTTGTGTTTGATATATAAATCCATGGTGGGGGGATAAAAACCCATATTGGGTTTTTTTGAATTACTTATATCTTTGATTTTACAAACTATTTGTATCGGTATTTAGGATTACATATACCATCATTTTGTAAACTCTTGGTATATCCCAAAAATTACAAATGTTTCCCAAACCCATTTATATAGGTCTATACCGATGAATGAAAATCTAATGGTCCCCAAAAACATTGGTATAAAATATAACTTCATTTTTTTGTCCCATACAAACTGTTCCAAAATACTGGAATACGATTTTTAAAAACAACACATCAACTTATTATCAAGTCCAATCAAATTTATAAAAAGAGATGGTAATTTCAATCTTCCATCATCCCAGTTGCTGATGGGTGATGTGTAGGTGTTTTTTGATGTATTTGTATATGTGTGGACCATGATTGTGGTTGAAGGGATGCTGTAATTTCATGCTGGCATCATCCCATATTCATCAGTATAAATACATCATGCCAGCTTCCCCACCTTCCCACATCATGCCTAAGTCACTGCCATCCTAAGTCACCTCATGCTATGTAAATCTATAACAGTAATGCTAGGATTCAAACCCTACTTTTTATGTGAATTTAATTGATTTAATCAATCATATATATTCACCTTATAATATTTTTTTAACTGATTCAATTATTTTTATTCACTTTTACCATGATTTCATTTAATAATAAATATTCTTTTTTAATATTTAATTTTTTTTATATTTTTGTAATTTATTCATTTTCTAATATATATTTATAAATAATTATATAATGAAATTTAATATTATTTGAAAAATTTATTTATATGATTAATATTTATTCAATGTCATTTATTAAGGTCTAATGCCTTTAATTTTTTTTGGATTTTTTAGAATTAATTAATTTAAATGCATTTTTAAGATTCTCTACATTTTTATGTGTTTACAATTAATTAAATTAATCATCCATATTTAACATAATTATTTTCTATATTTTAATATTCATAAGATGAATTTAAATTATACTATTAATTCTTATTAAATTTTATTTATTATGTTCCAAATTTTTTAAACTATTTTAAATCTATATTATTAATTTATTTAAATGAAATATTTAATATTTTCATCAATTTCTTTTATGTGTTCACAATACATGTAATTAATCGTACAAATTATTTTTTTGTACGTAATGACAATATTTTGATACTTTCACTACAAGTTCATATTTATTATAATATATATTAATTTATTAGTTTTTTAATAATTTATATAATGCAAAAAACATATACATTTTTTAATATTTTCAGAGTTTATTGACTTTTTATTATTCATTTTCACTCATTTTTTAACATTATTCATTTAATATTGTATATTCATTAATAAGGTTAATTATTTCCATTTTTTTAATAATTAATTCATTTTTATTATATTTTAATTTAATATATATTTATTTTATTTTAAATAGTTATAATCATCTCTAAAATTACAACCAATTATAATTCTTATATATATCAGTGATATAATATTAGTGATGATAAATATTGGTAATATATACTACAATTTTAGTACATATAAATATAGGTTTTATCAGTACATAGTTTAGCGTTGATAAAACCTATCTTTTTAACATTTATTAATTTCACACAAATAATACTCATATTTATCAGAAATTTTTTTGAAAGTGAAAATAAACCCTTCTTGGCCATAAAAAATCAATACTAGGGGAACATGTTTCTTCTCCCAAAGCAATTTCTCTCATGGAAGTCCATCTATTTCGACAATTCCCCAAAAACATCCTAGATGAATCAAATATCGCAATACCCAATATATGTGAGTTAATATGTTACATCTAGTTGTACCTATTTTTTTATTATGCATTTCAAAAGAAATGTGTCTTATAGAGAGGTTCAAGATTATGAAACTCCTTACTACATGATTCATACATGGTTTATAAACATAACTTATTGTGCAACCATTTGGAATAATGGTTTACTCTTCTACCAATGTTATTGAATTTTATCATTAGCATGCCTAGCTGAATCACTTGAATATTATAATAAAGACCAATCGATGAAAAATAATGAAGCATTAGAGTTATGTCTACTTAATGAGGTATAAGTAAGAAGCCTTACAGAAATTTAAGGAATTCATGAATAATGTAGAGAATCACCTTGGTATGAAGATAAAGAAACTTCAATTAGATCAAGGTGGAGAATTTCTGAAGCAAGATATCATTGATCTTCTATGGGAGTCTATAATTCTATCTTATCTCATGCTTCTTTATACACCGCAGTGGGGTGCTATTAGTTAAAGGAGGAACCGCACCTTTTTGGACATGCTGAGGTCTATGATGAGTCATACATATAATCCATTATCCTTTTGGGGATATGCATTACAAACTAAAACATACACATTAAACTGAGACCCAACTAAGGTGACAAATGGAATTCCCTCCAAGATATGGAATGAAAAAAACCTTTTCGTTGCATTCACGTGTATGGGGATGCGAGGCATTTGATAAGGACTTCTCAGGAAAAAAAATTTCACCTCGAGGCATGAGGTTTATCATTATAGGATATCCCAAGGAATCCACAGGATTTTAACAATATAACCATCAATATAAGAATGTGACTATCACCATACAAGCCATATTTTTTGAGAGGGGGCACATCCTCAAAAGGGATAGGTGAGAAAGATTGATTTCGACGAAGTTGATGCTCATGATACACAAGAGTTGGTATAGGAATAAGTTCTACCGGTCCCCATGGAAGAGGTTCCAGAAGCACCAGTTCTACGTAGGAGATCAAGAGAGGTAATGGAAACATAGAGATTTAGTTTCCTAGTGACTGAGTATGGTGAATCATTATTGTTGGACCATGATGAACATATTTACAACATGGAAGCAGTATAAATATCAAAATATGCATGATGGCTAGAAGGTATGAGTTCTGAGATGGATTCCATGTATCAAAACTATGTTTTGATTCGGTTTGATTCGCCTATTCATGTAAGGCATGTTGGATGCAAATGGTTATTCAAGAGAAAACTAGATATGGAAGGTCATGTTTGCACCTATAAAGCATGGATACTGGATAAAGGATTCATACATCATCGATGAATTTTCTATGATGAATTCTTATTGCCAGTTTCAATGTTTATATCCATAAGAATCATAAATACCATAATAGCTTACCACGACTACATGATTTGGAAAATAGATGTCAAAACAGCATTCCTTAATGGGAACCGTCAGGAAGATGTCTATATGACACAACCAGAGGGGATTGGGACACCAAGTGAAGCCAAACGGGTATGGATGTTGCAAAAATCCATTTATGGATTAAAGCAAGCATCCCGGTCATAAAACATTCTATTTTAAGAAGCCATAAAAGAATTTGGTTTCATTATGAACGAATGTGAGACATGTGTTCATAAGTATTTTATTGGGAGTGTGATCTTTATCCTAGTAGTATATGTTGAAGACCTATTGCATATTGGAAATGATGTACAAGTGTTACAATCAGTCACGACTTGTTGGAAAAGTGTTTCTCCATGAAGGACTTGGGTGAAGAAGCCTATTTTCAAGGGATCAAGAACATTCGTAATAGATCCAAGAGGCTCCTTGGACTATGTTAGGGTATATACATTGACCATATACTAGAGATATTTAGTATGAAATAATCCAAGAGGGGATTGGTTCAAGTGTCACATGGCCTACATCATTCTATGAAATGTGTCCTCAGACACAATAATAGAATGATAGAATTAGTATGATCACATACACTTCGTCTATAGGATCCATCATGTATTCCATGTTATGTACCAGGCTTAATGTTTCGTATGCACTGTGCATGGTAGGAAGATATAAAGAAGATCTAGGAGATCAAAGTTGGACTCCTGTTAAGTCTATCCATTAGAGTATGAGAATAACTATGGATATGTTCCTGGTGTGTGGAGGGTATGAAGAAATTTTCAACAGAGGGTATGCTAATTATGGTTTTCAGATAGATCAAAATGATCTAAAGTCACAATCTAGATATGTTTTCTGTCCCAATGGAGGAGTTGTGAGATGGAGGTGATCAAATCAGCCAGTTTCACCCAATTCTATAGTGGAGTCCAAATATATAGCGACTTCTGATGCATCCAGGGAAGCCGTTTGGATTCAAGAACATTGTCTAAGATCTTGATGTGGTGCCAAGCAATAAAGATCCTATAACATTGTGTTGTGATAATACTCTAGCAGTGTCTCTAGCAAAAAAAACCAAGGTCTCCTCAACATACAAAGAACATAGTCTGAATGTATAACATATTGAGCAATTTCTATAAAAGTGGAGAATTTGTAGTGAGAAGAGTATCCAAGGATGACAAGGTGGTGGACCCAATGAATAAAGGCTTATCTCAGCAGAAGCAAGAATATCTTGTGAGAGCTAGTGGGATTAATATTGTTAGCAGTTGGATATATTCCAAGAGGGAGTGTGTTGGATTTGGTGGCTTAGAACCAAAATACATTTTACATTATTCATTAAATAAATACCTTATTACATCTTGATTGTTCGTATACATGTCAATACATGTGATAATGTCCTAAAGACAACTGTTGCATTAAAGGGTCATAGTTAATCCCTACTATGATGAGTACCCGAAAGTTCCATAACACTGTTATTGAATATAGGTTCTATGGTCGTATGATGTTATTTGTGGGACAAAAATAATACAGTCCATTAGGAGTGAGGACTCATAAAACATTGATTCACCTTCTTATGGTTTGCGCCTGTGGTAATATCCCGAAGGATATTATGAGAATGAGACATGCCTGTAGGAAATCCAAATTTCATAGTGTCAATGGATGTTCCTATCAGTGGACAAGTGTATTGGTCCTTGGAATTTAAAATTTTTATTAATGGGTATTACAACTCGCGCACTTAGATGTTTTGACGAAAACCATGATGACACACAGTTCGCAACAAGGTAGGATACGTTGGGTTCGTCACGAGTAATACTGCATTAATAGATAATGCGAGAAATTATTTGACCCATCTATTACATAAAGGAAGTAGATATTTATAGCCCTATGATGGAATTTATATAGCCTAAAAAATCCATGGCCACGATAAAGAATTGTAGAGTTCAATTCCGGAAGTTAATGAAAGAATAATCGAGCTCATGGGTTGTTTTCACTCGAATGAACCCCGCTTGATTCGAGATATCGTGGAAATGTGATTATATTACACAGTATGCCTTCTTATGATGTGACACGTCATTCTTGTGTTAACTTCATTTTCTATGGGTGCCTTTGGGTTATGCTAGACAATAACCTTAGACATTAGGCAGGCTCCGCCTAATTCCACTGAAAAAAGTGTCCTAGAGGGTCAAACTCTAAGTGTGTCCATGTATCTCAATCAAATTCTAATTTAACATTTTAAATAATGATTATTTTCAACTGTGGTTTATTAATTATTTAAGAATTCTTAATCTCATTTATTTCGACACTAGTTATTTGAGAAAATATATTGTGGGAGAAATAATATATATTTATTAGCGAGTAATGAAGTTACATTTATTTATGAATTAAATAGACATTACTGAAGGTGTAAATTTTTTTCAGAGGAAATAAAGAAAAAGGAAAAAAATATAAACACGCCATGTACATTGAATGTACACACCGCGTAGTATTCATGGAAAAAGAGTACATGACATGTATTAACAATTACATGCCTTGTAGTTTTTCCAGTCGGGATTCTGAGGAAATAATATCATTTTATTATATGATATTCAATCAGTGTGGGAACATATCATGGTATTAATAATTGGACATGGGGTTTTAAAATAAGTGTTAATGAAATAAATATAATTTGTAACAAATTTATTTATTCTAATAACTCTATATCCTCAAACCAGATTATAAATATCTACACAACCCCAACAATTTTCCAAAAATAATCGTTGTTCACATCAATTATGGAGTTTTTCTCAAGGCCGAAAGAACTCCTTCCTCCAAGAATTCTCTAAAGACTGAGAGAGATCCTCCTCTGGTGGATCAAGGAAATCTATGGTGGAAAATGCAAGAAAAGACTTCTCCATACTAGCACATGGAGATTCCATTGGCAAAGTCTAATGATCTGTGGTGCACATTTAGATCACCGAAAGATGAAGTCTATACTAGGTTTCTGCGATGCAACAACGAATCACATCGGATTATGACCAGAGACATCAATGAAGAATGAATTTCAATAAAGGTAATTCATGTCAATTAATTAAATTCATTATAACCAACATATGATGATCCTATATTTATGGTTCTAGGACACCCTCTTTATTTTTCGGTTCTTCATTCTAATACGAAGATCATACATTTTATTATCACAGCCGATCACAGATTGATCATTGTAAACAGTAAAATTAATATTAGGAAAACCCTCCAACACTCTTCTATTGTGCCCAGATTCTATAACCAGGTTGTCCCACCCAAGGTCTAAACATTCTTATGGAAATATTCCATGGGAATAGTATAATTAATGTAGTTCCTCATGGTACACCATATAAATTAGGATAATATTATACCCTTCCTCCTTAGTGAAGTAGAAACTCAGATACATGAAATGTTCTACCATCAAGGGGATTGGTTCATCTGACATGTATAGAACCCGAATACATATCGGATTGTGAAAATGGTGAATCATTTTTTCTATATTCGCAATGTGGACTTTTTTTCATACCCACAAGATATAGTATACTGCCTCTATATTATGAAATGGTTAATATGGGTGAAAATATATGACCTATTTTTTAAAAATATTTCAAAACATCACAAAATTTTTATCATGTAGGTGGTATATTAGATGGAGATTTGGATGTGTAATGAGATTCATCTTAATAAGCACTTATCATCTTCTTTATTCTGTAACTGGGTCCCCCACCATTTAATGTGTTTAATATTTCTATGGATTCATCAATATTTTGAAGATATTCTTTTGGATTGGGTCTTGTGGTATTTGATCATCTGGGATACATTATCTAATTTATATGTTTTCGGTTAATTATTTTTTGGATCTATTAGTGGCTGAAGGCGATGCATTATTCACAATATTGATGTTTTCCCTTGAGAGTGGATGGAAAACTTCGATCATGTAATCAGATATCATTATCATAATTTATCGTATTAATTCATCATAGTGTGGTCTCTAGTCCATCGACTTTATGGTTATGATGGTTCAATCCTTTTTCAACACTACTTGAAATTTGACCTATACAAATGTACCTATACCAACTGTTTTGGTGAAAATTGTTGTATATGTTCAAAACAATGACCCTATAGCATCATATTGTCCAAAACACGTAGGCATGAAAACCATTATAAGACCCTCTGCTAATGGTTTTAGAAAATCAAATTTATATGTCATAGATATTCACATGGTTTTGTACAAACCGTTGGAATTACTTCAATAAAACGACATTGTAGAAATGGTTTTTCTAAAACCATCACTATATCTGATGGTTATACAATTGGTTTTGAAAAAACCAATGGTATATCTTACATTTAATGAACCTATACTAATGGTTCTTCCAAAAAAATTGGTATTGTACCAAAAATTTAAAATATATAGATCAATTGTATGTAAAACCATTAGTATAGGTCAATACCAATGGTTTTCCAAACTATTGGTATGATTATTCATTTTTTAATGAGTTTTTTTATAAAATAAAATTGAATTCCTAAAAAATAATTTTTCGACACTCCATTCATCACAGAATCGAAAGATCAGAAAAGGGGAATATCTGAGCTAAAAGTGATTCAACCTTTGAAGAAAAATATCAATAAATCGACAAAGGCATGAAAAGGGGATCAAAAGAACCTGTGCCGCGCAAGTTCTATCACTGTCGTGCAAGTCCACTTGCATGACGCATTATGGTCGCGCAAGTGACATGTGCGACCTAAGTGATAACCACCCGGTAACCGCTCGAGGTCTTCTCTAGCCTATAAATAGTCCATGTGGGCCCCCTATTCGGGAGGATTTTTTTTTCAGTAACCCAGATTTGAGCACCCAGCTCCCTACTCTCTTATCAAAGCTTCCAGAACACTTCTAATGAAATTTCATACCTAGAACGGAAGATCTAAAGTGGGGGAGGAAGGCCTAAGTGTTGAAACTCATCAACACTTGCGTGCCTAGGTGTCCAGCCCTTAAGGGAAATGGCCACACCTGCTCGCCGCCTTACTCCTTCAATAGAACCTGCATGCCCCTCTCCTGGAAGAACCTCAAGAGGATTATAAAGGCCTTAACCTAAAGTCTCTCAAGTATTACCCTGCTGGTTAACCGTCACGCAAGTACACAATGTGTCGCGCAGGAATACCTGCGCGACCAGGACCTACGAGACCAGGACTTGCGCACCCATGCAATACCAGTGCGCATACCATGACTTGCGCGCCCCTGCCTTTTTTGGTGCTTTTCTTGCCCATTTCACCCCTCTTAATCCGTTATACCTTTCCTATTAAAGATTCAGTCTTCACGACACTCTTCAAATCCATTTTATGGCATGGTTTCTTGATTTGACTTCCTTATCTGAAAGGAATTTTGTGGAATATCTCTCAAAACCTAGTGATTTAAACATCATTGTGTCACTAAAGGATGAGATTTTATTCATTCAACCTCATCCTTTAAGATGAGAGAATCCTCAACTTGGGTCTCCTTTTAAAGAATAATCCCCAGTCATAAGTCCTCTAATATGGGCATCCTCTTTAAGATTAAGCCCCAAGTCCCTAAATTTTTGGGCATCCTCTTAGGAGTAAGCCCTAGATCCTCTAAACGGGGCTTCCTTTTTCAAGAGTAAGCCCCAGTCTCAAGATTGGGCATCCTCTTAGGAGTAAGCCCCAAACCCCTAATTTCGGCATCCTCTTTAGGAGTAAGACCCAAACCATAATCCTTACCATGGGCCTCCTTTTCAAGAGTAATCCCCAGTCTCAATCATGGGCCTCTTTTCAGGAGTATTCCCAAGTCATAATCCTCTAAACCAGTCCTAATTTAACTTTGATCTGGGATTCCTTTTCAGGAGTAAAACCCAATCATAAGTCTTCTCCTAATTTGGGCCTCCTTTTCAGGAGTAAGCCCCAAGTTAGAGTATTAGAAATCTCCATGAAGCACATATACCTTTATGGACCCTGTTCCTGGATTTCTTCTCTAATGTAAATCCTAAACCTTCATTTATCTTGGAAGTCATACATACATAAAACCCACATTATTTCTTATGATTTCATCTATCATGGTACAATTGCATAATTTTTACCAATACCTCTTGTTTCTTACACTGATCATGACTCACGTAAGCTTAGAGTGTAAATGTAATTGTGACATCCTTATTTGAGCCATCAATCATAAACATCATACTCCCTTACTCAAACTACATGGGTTCTGATTCCTTTTCTAAACAAAGGATACGTAGGTAGCCCGTCTACGGGTTTGATCCCAACTCTAAAATAATACATTTCCTTCTAAATGACAATAATCTTCATGTTCCCCACTGAGTGGATTTAAAACCATCATGGTCATCATAATGACCATGAAACTTCTGTATAAATGTGTTGAAGGGTACAATGGACCAAGAATCTCTAATAAATACAGATGATTCTCTATCGATGAAGAAAATCGAATAGATACAAAAGATTCTATAAATTTCCTACATATTTAATCATTGATTGTCAGATATTAAGGAAAGATCATTTTATACATGGTAATGTAATAAGGATTCATGACCATAACTTAAATCTACAAAGAGATTCTCAGAGTAGACAATAATTCCCCTCAAAAAGGTGTGATGAGTTCGACCTCCCATCCTCTCGACCAATGAAAATTCCTAAGCCTCATCAGTCCACAAACTAATGAGTACCTACCTTTGAATGTAGGTCCGAATGGATGTGGAATCATTGGATGTTTCCGGTTCTACGAAGAAACCCGTTAGAAACCGATCAAAACATTTGAACCTACCATCAAGGCGGTTATCCCCGGATTCTGAGGGAAACAAAAATTGTGAACTTGACGTGAATCCTTAACCAGGTTAAAATTATGTTTTACCTATTTGTTAGGCCCCTATTTAAAACTCAATGATAGGGAAAACAAAAAAAAATCATTGACATATGTGCTCATACAAAAGATGTAGTGGCTGAATTTTTATTGATTACTTCTGTTATATAAAAAAGTGCACTCTTTTTCCAAGATCTTCTGCATTTCTAGAATATCTGCTCTCAATTTCACACCTATGAATACTGTTGCTGCAAATGCCACTGCTGCTACTGCTGCTGGATCGTTGTCTGCTCTTAGGACGATATCACCTAATCAACGTCTTCAACGCTGGGTATCAAACACACTGGTTAAGGAGTACCGCCAACACGGTACCATCCCAACGATGGAGGCTGCTTGACAAGCCATCCATGTAAATAACTTACATCGGTCGTCCGGACAACGACGACCAGTGATCAAGAAACAGGCGGTGCTGACTACCACCTCCAACAGTTTTGGGTTGTTATCCCCAGAACGCAATCCCCATTCTCCCCCTTATTCTTGGGAGGTGAATGAGCAGGTCCCTCATGACCTTAATTCAAAGAGAAATAAGTCCTTCCTGAGGGCTCCCACCAACAATCACCGCCAGACTCGTGCGGTAGTGCGCCCTCAACATGATAAGGGTACCAACTCCAGGTGTTCGGCTCAGGTTCCTCAAACCTGAGCAAGCAAGATGAACCACCATAGGCAGAATACGGTCAACAGTGAGCTGGTTCAAATCTCTATCATCTCTGAAGAAGTCCACCAACCTAACTCGGTGGCAAGCAACGGAGAGGAACATACACCAGCCCGTTGTAATTGTGTTGTCCAGTGGAGTCGTCTGGCTGCATCATGCCAATCCCGCCAGGAAATTCCAGTGGAGTACTATAGGTAGGAACATACACCTGTTTATACATCATCATCTAGTCAGTAGGCTCTTCTAACTACATATGATAGATCTCGTCAACCACGTTTGGCGAAGTGCAATAAGCAGGAACAAACACTTGCTAGTTTTAATCAAACCTACCAACAGTCTCGCTTGGTAGCATTCAGAGAAGTTATTCAGAAAGCCCCACCAACAAATAGGAGGCAGACTCAACTCTCTTCCCCCACACATGAGTACTGTCAGGATTCACTGACAGGACAAGGAGGACACGAGCAGGCACATACACCTGCTCCAAGCCCGGAATGTACATATATTCCTGCTCCGGCAGCTGAAGTCACCAAGGATATTATATCAATGGTGAACGAGAAGAAGCAAATCCCTGCTCATATTCTGGATGCCTTCCAGGATATTATAACAACTTCAGTGGTATCTCAGGGAAATACACATAAATATATCCCAACCAGTGGAGTGATACATCACCAATTCACTCCGGAACAGACACACATATCTGTTCCAATCCAAGATGGTTATAGGGCATACTCCCCCATATCAAATGGATGACCATGTTAGGCACAGACACCTGATTTGAGAGGAGATCGTCAGCCTAACCTGGCCATCATTCCTGATCAGGCACATACACCTGCTCATAGTAGCCACCTTCATCAACAAGTGGTTTCCAAGGCGAGTAAGAAGGCGTCTAAGAAAAAGACCCACCCAGTACAGTCAGGAGATCAAGTGCCAATATGTAACAAGGCCATGCTCGACGCTAGAGTTCATAAATCCCTCAGGCAATTATCTGCTGGAATTCAGGATTCTACTCCCCAGTTCCCAATATTGCGAACATTAATTCCGAAGGTCTTCAAAAGACACTTCCTCTTGAAGGCTTGCTTCATGACAACTCGTATGATCTCAAAGTTTCAACTTCAAATGAGATCCATAGGAACCCTCAGTGTGGTCAGAAGAACAAGGAGAAATAGATCTCATATTTTTCTTTAACCCATTATGGTGGTCCTCCCCATGATGATGAATTTCACTGCGAAAGTCCTCTCCGCAGTAGTGATGCGCATTACCCAGAAAATTCTCCAGTCGACAATGTAGTGCCTAGAAATACCTCTTATCTTGAGGCACTTGCAAATGCGAAACCAGTCATGTATGAAGCTTCATCGCTAGCCGTTGAAATACTTTCTCAATCAGATGATAGCCCAGGGTGTATGTCATTCTCTGAACCACCCCTAACTCTACATCTTCTAGTTTGATCAATGATTTCTCTACCAATCCTATTGAAACCAATGAAGCAACAAGGAAACACCATCTCTGGTCAAATAAGGTAGAAGAATCTTCATCAAATGATAAATAATAAATATTGAACATGAAAAAACAACTGGTGAAAGGTGAGGTGCTAGTTATGTTTTGGCCTTTGGCTGACTCTCAGTATAATATTCCAGAAATGTTGAAGGAAGATGAAATTCATGATATTCGTCTCAACATATGGAAAACTATTTTTCAGTTCAAAAATAAAGTATTATCTTATGATGAATATGAAAATAATCTTAAGATAATATAAGGGTTACAACGTCAGATTGATTTTGCGTCTCTATCAGTTTCTCGATATCCGAAGGATGAAAAGTAGTAGAGAGTCCTTCAACGTTCATGCTTTGGCGTAGTAAGAAAATTGCATCAGTTAATTTCCAATGCCCCATCTGGTATTCGTGTTAGAGGATGGGGTGTTCATGGAGCACTGCATTTCACAGGGATCTCTAGTCCGAAAAGCCTTCCGAAAATGGTCTCAAGCAATGTTATTTCCCATGGCCGGCAACAGTCAATGGGATTTGTTTGTAATCAAAAGCATGCCCAAGGGCAGGCTTCAACTAGTTCATTTCAAAATCAAGAATACAAAGAATAAGTAGTTGAATTACTCTTGCATCAAGCAAAAGAGAATATTGAACATGCCTCTCTTTTGGAAGAAGCATGTCACCAAGTGACAGAAGTGTCGTAAATCATCCAAAGGTCTTTTGAACCGGGTGATAAAAGAAGATACAGGTTAATGCATTCAGCTAATTTCCGAACTAAGGTTCTCAAGATCAGGAGGACTTCCAAGAAAGTCTCAGACATAGCATGTCAAGAACCACCCAATCTTTCCAGAATAGGGACTCATTTAAAACAACCCCCGGAATCAACAAATATGTTCCAAGGAGTTGAGCGAGAATTGCAAGAACAGCCCCAGTCCATTGGACTGGTGACTTTTTAAAATCATCAATCCCCTCCTCAGAGAAAGTCATTTTTTTCTCGATTGGGGATGAAACCTCAAGAAGAACAGAGAGCCAAATTATCAGGAGGTTCCCTCCAAATTACGGTTCTTCAAAAAGTTCCTGAGGGATTGAATCAACAAAAGGAAATGTCTCATCAAAGACATGGGAGAAGACAATATCACAGAAATGATGATAGAAGGGATGCAATGAGTTATGCATAGATTAATGTCATCAATGCCATTGTTTCTGATCCACCAGATGAGTCTCACTCAGGGGACTTAGATGAAGAGGTTCCTGCTCAAGAAAATGTACGCACCGACACAAATGAAGAAGTTGTGCATACACGAAGTCAAAGGATTACTCAGAACTAAAGTAATCCTTCAAGTAACCCACTTCCCCCTCTACAAAAATGATCCAACAAAGGGAAGGGAAAGAACCAGGTTACATATCCTTCATCTGGAGAAGGTCAATCGCTCTCACTAGAGAAGACGTTTGCACAACAGAAGGATGAAATGAAGGAATTAAGAAAGTTGAATGCAGAACTACTTCAGAGTAGTCTTCTTCTTAATCATGCTGAAGTCAGTCAGCTAAAGAAGTTTGATGCAGCTACTGAGATGGATCAATAATATCCTCCACTATCAGTACACCGACACAGGTCTAATCCTACGGGTCAAGTGCAACAAAAGTTGGCAGTACTACCATTAGTTGCAGTGCCAATCGCCACATATGTCCAAGCTCGATTCATTGCTCCTACCCAAGTCCAAGTTCAATCAAGTGTTTCTCAAAAGTTAATAACTACTATTGAGTCATTAACAGCTCGGTTAGAAACTATGTAAGGGATGTGTGTGCAAGTTCAACCAGAAAATAAGGTTTACCCTGATTGGGTAGATTCAATTTCTCCTCCATCCAGTTTTGGGAACCCTATATTCCCTATTTTCAAGGGATCAGGCGATCCAGAACAACATTTGACGCATTACGTGTCTTGTTGCGATCCTATTATGGGAACTCCTAAGCAACAAGAAGTAGTGAAACTCAGATTGTTCGTGCAAACCTTGAAAGGACCTGCTTTTTTGGTATAAAATCATTCAATCCCGGTCAATTACCAGATGGGAGGATCTTTGCCAAAAATTCATCGTTCAGTTCAGCTCAACTTTTTCCAAAGACAACAGTTTTCGATCTTACAAACAGTAAGAAAAAGGAGAATGAAAGGGTCTCTGATTTCATTTCTCGATGGAAGGGATTAACATATTCCTTGAGTTTATAACTCCCTCAAAAAGAATTGTTTCCAATATGTGTGGAAAATCTGCGTGACGAATTACGCACGCCGTTAATCCATGTGAAATACACAGGAGGGTTTCAAGACCTTACTTCAATCGCTCAGCATATTGATGATTCCCTTATACAGGCTAAGGCTAAATCTCATGTAATTCCATCAACTCCAAGAAGGAGAATGGGTAAAGCAGAAACTACTATAGTTATTCTTAAACAAGGACCTGTACCTATTCCTACCTCAAAACCTTCATCTTCTCGAAGGGATCCACCTTCTGAGCGCCAATAACAAAGGCCTTTTCGTCTAGATGATTAAAAAGATCAAAGAGAAAAACAATTTGAGGATTTGAAGAGCAAAACATAATCTTTTCAAAATGAAAAAGTTCCTGGTTATATCATTTCGGCTCTGGAAAACAATTTGGTTCAATTGCCAATACCCAAGAGGCAAAACAAGAAAGTAGATGAAGATCATCCAAATTATTACCCTTTTCATCAAATGTTGGGACATCCCATCCAAGAGTATTTTGTCTTCAAAGACCTCCTGCAAAAGATGGTCGACTCGGGACATGTCACATTGAAAGGCTCCTCAGCGCAGGTAGCATGTGTCACTACTATTTTCCAGAGGAGGAAGATGAATGGTAGGAAGTAAAAAAGAAAAAATGCACAAAAGTATGATGATTGGATGGTCAGAAGGAAAATCAATCGAACTCATGCTATTTTGCGAACAAGATTGTGTCTTCTTCCATCAATGTTGCGGCAAAACCCTCTTCATCAGAGGGAATTTCCTCAAAAAAACGACATGATTCAAAGAAAGAAAATGAATCAGAAGAAGATGAGTATGTGTCAAAGCCTAAATTGTCTCTGACATTGGAGGACATCATGCCATCTACTTCAAAGCCACTGGCACCGTCCCACCAAACGGCACAGCCTAAAGAGGCTAATCAGGTAAAGTCTTCATCAGACGAAGAGTTAATCTTTGGTGCTGTTAATATGATTCAATTAACAGATCCATATGCCAGTCGCATTTTTGATTTCAATGATTCTGAATTCCCTGTATCAAATAGAGGAATCAGAGGATGTTATAGGGGCTCAGGATACAAGGGAAGACGTGGATCTTTCAAAATCCACTATTCCAATTTACCCCTGCTTGAACTGTGTACATAGCAGAAACTCGTGGTAGAGCCCTTCAGTGAGCTCAGCAAGAACAAGAAAGTTCTTCTACCAATAGTACATTCAGTCCTGGAATAGTTATTTTGGAAAACTGGTTGAAGGTTCCATCATATTCCGCTCAGTAGGTAAATGGATCTAATCGGTCTAATCTTCCAAAACCAGGAATATTGCCAACTCATACACAAGATGCATCAACTTCCAAAGCATCTACTTCCAAGGTACCTTCTAAACCACACATTCCTATTGGGAAACACAGACCTCGCGATCAAAAGTATGATATATTGAAACACTTGGACCATGTACCAGCCACGTTATCAATTCTGGATGCTTTGAATCTGTCAAAAGATCTTTGGGAAGCACTCATCGAGGCTTTGTCAAGTCCTCATGAGTTTGAAACTAAAATTGTTGTAGCTGAAGTCTATCACATAGAAAATAATCCTACAGGATGCCATGCAATAATATCCTTTACTACTGAAGATGAAGATGATGTTGTGCATTGACATATTAGACCATTGTACTTGTCTGGAAAAGTCAATGGAGTGGATGTTCGAAGATTTCTCATTGACAATGGTTCAGGAGTCAACCTCATTCCCATTCGTACACTTCATCGATTAGGCCTCAATGAATCTGATTTATCTCCCTCCACCATGATGATACAGGGATGTGATAAAAATGAACATGAACCACTTGGTGAAGTTACACTCAGAACTCAGTTTGGAGATCTTGTATCCAATTCAGATTTCATGGTTGTTGATCAAGACTCAGCCTTCAACATTTTTCTTAGAAGACCCTGGTTACATCAACATGAGGATATCCCTTCTTCATACTATCAATCTCTCAAATATTGTTTCGATTGTCAAGTTGGGACATTGTATGGTGATAAGGCCCCCTTCAAGACATGTGAGTCTCAACACATTGAGGCAGAATTCTATCACATGAAACAAAGGAAGAAATCCATAACAAAATAGATTACCAAAGTTAATGCTCCATATGGTTTGGAAAAAATTCCAGTAAATCCATTTACACATGTGAGTACAGATTATGTGTTTCTTATCAATTAAATTGACAAGATATACAAAAATAAAAATACTCTTATGGAAAGATCCATAAGGTCAAATACGGCAATCGAGCCGGACAACATGGGAGAAATTGGTAATCTACCAAGCAGTGATGAAAGCACAAATGGTGACATCAACATTTCATCTTCTGAAATCCAACAAGTCTATGCTTCGCCAATTAGTCCAGAAGAAGTTATAGCAACATCAAAGGTGAAAAATGATATTGATTCTCAATCCATCATTTCCTCTTTATTACCCCAAGAAGACCCTTCATCATCAATCGGGTTAGAAATGGAAGCTTCTTCTTCAAAATGTGCAAATTTTGACATCTCTTCTGATCATGAAAATAATGCTTTGTCATATACTATGAAAGTAGAAACTGAAGAAATAACACATGATGAAAAAGAAGAGGAAGATCTTAGAGATGCTCCTCCAGCATTTGAAGATGGTATCTCTACCACTGTGGATGAACTCAGACAAATAAATCCGGGTACAAAGGAAGATCCACACCCCACTTTAATCAGTGCAGCCATGACCCCTGAAGAGCAAGAGATTTATATTTCTTTTCTAATGTTAAATATAGATATTTTTTCTTGGAACTATACAGAAATGCTCGGGCTTGATCCTGATGTTTCTACTCATCATTTGGGTTTACTAGAAGAACATAGAGGATTTAAGCAAGCCGCGAGAAGAACACACCCAACTTATGCTTCTAAAATTGAAGCTGATGTGGATATGCTTATCAAAGCTAACTTTGTCAGAGAAGTTCAGTATCCCATGTGGTTGGATAATATTGTCCATGTAAAGAAGAAGAATGTAAAAATTAGAGTTTTCATCGATTTCAGAGTTCTTAATCGGCTTTGTCCTAAGGATGATTTCCCAATTCCGATTACAGAACTTCTAATTGATGCAACAGCTGGCTATGAAGAACTTTCCTTCATGGATGGATATTCTAGATATAATCAGATCTGAATGGCCCCAGAAGATGAGGAATTCACATCCTTCAGAGCCCCTCAGGGTGTGTTTTGCTACCGAGTAATTCCCTTTGGCTTAAAGAATGCAGGTGCAACATATCAGCACGCCATGCATCGTATCTTCAAACCCTTCTTAGGAAAATTTGTTGAATGCAATGTAGACGATTTGGTGGTTAAATCCAAACAACGTTCTAATCACTCGGCTGATTTGGAAATCATTCTCTACAAGCTTCGACAACATAATTTGAAGATGAACCCCTTAAAACGTGTTTTTGGGGTAACCTCAGGAAAATTTCTCAGCTTTTTTGTACGCCATCGTGGTATTGAAGTCGATCCTAAGAAGACCAAGTCAATCCTTGGTATGTCACCTCCTCAAAATTTGAAAGAATTAAGAGGCCATCAAGGACACTTAGCCTATATTCGACATTTCATCGCCAATTTGGCAGGCAAAAGTATCCCCTTTACCAAATTGATGAAGAAGGGAGTCACCTACCAGTGGACTGAATAATGTCAAGTATCATTTGATATTCTCAAGAAATACCTCTTGAGTCCACCGGTACTCATGACACCTGTTTAAGGAAGACCACTTATCATCTACATGACAGCTCTATAGCGATCATTGTGTGCCTTTCTTGCTCAAAAGAATGATGTTGGGAATTAAAACAGCCTCTACTATCTCAGTCGAATGATTCTTGAAGAAGAAACCCAGTATTCAAGTATTGAGAAGTGCTGCCTGGCATTAATCATTGTAGTTCAGAAGTTGAGACATTACCTGCAACATCACGAGGTCCAATTGGTATCTCGAAATAACCTGCTCAAATTCATCCTTAGTCATCCAATGCTTACAGGTCATCTAGAAAGGTGGGCCGTTATTTTACAACAATTAGACATTCAGTATGTGTCTCAAAAGGCGATAAAGGGTCAAGCTCGGGCTAATTTCCAGGCTGAACACCCTTCAGTGGAAGACACATCTTCAAATATTGAACTCGCTGATGAGGAAGTCTTCTCTATTCAAGAAAGTCCTGAAGCATGGGAAATGTATTTTGATAGTTCTTCGAGAAGTCCAACAGGGATGAAAATGGAAAATCCTAAATTCAACAAAGATGGTTTTGGAATTGTACTCATTTCTCCAGAAAAGGCAGTGTTACCTTATTCATTATTATTATGGTAAGGTGGTACCAATAATGAAGCAGAATACTAATCTCTCATCGTTGGTTTGGAATTATCACTTAAAGCACAAGTGAATCAATTAAAGATGAAAGGTGATTCAGAACAGGTAATCAAACAAGTCAATGGGGATTATTCCATTAGAAAAGAAGAATTAATACCTTTGTATGATTACGACAGAGAGTTAATGGAAGAATTCCCTTCAGAACTGACATTTTCATATGTCCCAAGATCACAAAATGCTCAAGATGATGCACTGGCTAATATAGCCACAGCTCTGGAAGATCCAAATCGGGACGAGACAACCATCAGTATTGCCCACCGTCGAGCAATTTCAACTTATGTTCGAATCAGAATAGAGGAAATTAATGAAATTAGTCCCATTCATGAACTGTATGTTCATACTATAGGATGGAGGCCACCAATCAGTGAATACCTTCAAAATCGAACACTTCCACCTAATAGATCCAAGAAATAACAAATCTGGCATCGTGTGGTCAATTTTACTCTTTATGATAGCCCATTTCACCTAGAAAAAATTCTCTACAAACGTGGTTTTGATGGAGTTCTCTTCAGATGTATTAATGGAGAAGAGACAATGGTTGTCATGATAAAAGTGCACGCATGAGTCTGTGGTGCCCACCAGTCTGGACATAGAATATCTGATTAGGTTCGAAGGCTTGGATACTTTTTTCCTTCAATGATATGATATTGTGCCAACTTCACAAATAAGTTTCATTCATGCCAAATACATGCCAACATCATTCATCAGCCTCTAGAGTTGCTTCATACAGCTAAATACTCATGGCCATTTTCCACATGGGGAATGGATGTGGTGGGACCTTACCCTTTGACTATGGATAAGCAGTTTAAGTATATTTTTACTGCTACTGACTTCTATTCCAAATGGGCAGAGGCAATACCTCTCAAGGAAGTCAGTTTTAAATGCATTTTTAGCATCATCATGTCTAACATCATTACCAGATTGGGTGTCCCTCATACCATATTGATGGAAAATGGCACCAATTTCTGTTCATCTGAGATGAAGATGTTGTATCAAGAATACAACATCAAATCCAACCATTCATCTCGATATCATGTAGTAGACAACGACCAGATAGAAGCCTTTAACAAGACTCTTTCAAATATACTAAAAAAGATGGTGTATAAAGATAAGAGGTCATGGCCTGATAAACGTTTTCATGCTTTATGGGCTTATCGGACTACCACACGCACTACAACTCAGTCAACTCCATATTCATTAGTATATGGAACGGAAGCTGTCTTGCCCATTGAAGTTCAACTACCCTCGCTCAGAGTTTCCATTTGTGATCAATAATATGTAGATGAAAAATCTCAAAAGTGATTGAATGAATTCGAACGATTAGATAAGAAAATATTGTGCACTTTGCACCACTTGGAAGTATATCAGAATCGAATAGCACGAGCTTTTAACAAAAAAGTTTGTCTTCGTTCATTCACTCAGGGAGAATTGGTATTAGTTCTCCGAACTCCAATCATACTAGGGAAGAAACCTCCCATGAATGAGCCAAAATGGGAAGGACCTTATTCAATACATAGGGTCTACTCTAATGGAGCTTATTCATTAATCTCAAAGGATGGATAACTCATCACTACTCCAACCAATGCCCGATTTTTGAAGAACTATTTTGTATAAACTGCAAATTCACCACTTTGTCCCTGCAACATGACACTAAACTGTGTGGAACCAGTTCGACCTTGCTATATGATGTTAAACTATATAGTAATGGTCCAGTATGACCTTAAACTCCTCCTTGGTCCAGTGCGACCTTAAACTATTCACCACTTTGTCCCTACAACATGACACTAAACTGTGTGACACCGGTTTGTCCTTACTATATGACGTTAAACTATACAGCAATGGTCCAGTATGACCTTAAACTACAACTAGATCCTGTATGACCTTAAACTGCATCTTCAATAGTCCATGCATATGACCCTAAACTATTTGCAAGTCCCTTACGTCCAGCAAGACGTTAAATTGTGACGTCCTAACTACATGATGCTAAAATGTATAAAAGTACCTTATGTCTGAAAAGACGTTAAACAAAATAAGCATCAAAGGTCATGTATGACCTTAAACTGCACCATCCACGGACTATGCATATGACCTTAAACTATTCTCACATTCGTCCAACATGACGTTAAACTGTATCATCCCATTTTCATCCAACATGACTGTAAACTATGAAAAAAATCCCCAATGCATCCAACATGACGTTAAAATGGTGCACTCTTTTGTCCTCACTGGATGACATTAAACTGCACAGTCCACCCCCTTTCATCCAACATGACATTTCACTCTATTGTCCCCATCGAACTAACTACATGATGCAAAACTGTACAGAATTTTCGTGATACATCCTACATGACATTAAATTGTACTTTGTCCCTGCTACATGACACTAAATTGTGCATTACCAATAGTCCTAACTGCAAGACTTTAAACAGCATAGTCTCTTCATACATCCTACATGACGTTAAACGGGGCATCGTTAAGGTTGTTTCTACCTCTTGTTTCTCACACCGAGTATGACTCACGTGAGCTTAGAGAAAACCTCAACTATAACACTCTCTATGGGCCGCTAACCATGTGTAAGTCCCAACAACATTTTTTTTAGTTCGTTGTCCCCAAGAACAACTTGATCATTAATTCATTCATTAATTGAACGACACAGACTTTTATCCTTTCCTTCTAGGCTGGGTATGTAGGCAATATCCCAAGGTTCATGCCCAAAACCAATCTCTTCACATTGGTTCACCTCCATCTCATACGATGTAGATTCGTGAAATCGCCCCTAGAATCAATATCATTACATTGGTTCACATTCTTCCTTGTTATACAATGTTAAACTATACAACAATTCTATCCAGTATGACAATATATTAAAATATTCTTTATACCCTCACCTGAGAGGGAACCATTATTTACATTGATTTTTCAATCATTTTTCATTTCAAAGACTACATGCATACATGGAAATGACCAAACCTTTTATCTTGGGTTAAACCATTATTGTACTAAATTCCCCTTTTACCCTTCATATGTACAAACCTAATTTGTACAGAGGGTATTTCTAGAACTATGTGGGCTTGATTCCCATCCTTAAGGGATACGGATGAACGTTCGAGTGACCCTTGAATCCAGCCCCAAGTCTTTGGGCCTAACCGCAAATTCATCTTTCAGTCCCTTGGCTGAAAAGCCCCCATGAAAATACACAATATTTATTTCTTACAATTGTCCAAGCTCTATGACCCTAAACTAAGATCTCAAATCCTTTTGTCCCACACGACGTTAAACTGTAGTTTAAGAACTACGTATGGCTTGATTCTCATCCTTATGTGATATGTAGTGAAGTCCAACATTTCAATTCAGGACCCAGCCACAACATGATTATGGTTAGCATTGACCTATGTATATCTGTACATATTGAACAATACCCATCTTTATGTGTCATAATCCTAACCATAAATATTTTCAGATCCTCATAACCCCTTTTTTCATGACTTCTAGTCACAAAAATGTCAAACTTCTGAGTGTTCTTTTGTCTGACTATGCATCACATGCCCATAGGCGGCCTTGAATAAATAGTTTATATAACCTACTTGTTATCCAAAAGATACTATTATTTGACTATGCAGCCAATGCCCTTAGGTGGCCCTGCATAATTCAACACCATAACGGGTTTTCGGATAGTGGTAACTACATTCCGGGGAAGAATGACTCTTTTGTCCTTATTTGTCTTAAATGACAGTATGTAGGGATCCTAAAAAATAGACATCCTTAATATATTTGTCTAATATACTTTTTCATGATCTGAAAGAATTCAAGTCTATGGTTTATATTCTCCTTCCCTACGTTTGGGTCAGACCTTCGTTGGAGTGATATTCATCTAGTTCTTCGATAATTATGTTTTGAAATATTTTCTCCATATTCAAGTACCACTTTCTATACAAGAAACTCTATAATTTGGAATATTTTAATATCCATAAACATTCAAGGGCATTTAGCACTAGGAATGTAAATTTTTTAGAGTTCTTTTGCCTGACTATGTAGCACGTTTCCATAGGTGGCCTTGCATAAACAGTCTATATAACAGACTTGTTAGCCAAAAGATACTATATTATTTAACGATGCAGCTAATGCCCTTAGGTGTCTCTGCATAATTCAACCCCCTAACGGGTTTGTAAAATAATGGTAACTTAATTCTTGGAAACTACTTCTTCTAATGCCTTTTAGATCTTTTTTCATATCATTCCTCATATTAAAATATTCTTAAGTCATAGATTACATATTTTTCCTTCATACTTCTGTATGGTAATATGTTTTCAGATGAATTTTCAAGGAATTGAGTCAATTCTAATACATTTCGGTCAAAGATATTTCAACCTTAAAAATTAGCCTCTGTATGTATGACATGCATGACTTTAAACTGACCACAAAAGACAGGGGAGCTCTGAATAAAAGTCAAGTTCCCAGCTCACTAAACATTCATTTTTTGAATGATTTAGGTAACATTGAGCAATTAAAAGGATCGAAGATTGAAAGTTTATTTACATTAATCATAGTAAAAATTAAACTATGCTTACTAGGCCCATTGGCTTAGGTAAAATATAAATCATATAGCAAAAGAGAATGCAGGTAAAAATGAGTGAAGGAGAAAGTGTTTTTCATTGATGCACAAGAGTTAGAAGGTCATCCATAGACTGGAGTCTCTTCCCTCTTTCAAGAATTACAAGAGGGTTTCATCATAACTCTTCATTTGATTTATGGCACCCCGAGCTTCATCAGCAATCACTTGGAATTCATTCATTCAACTGGATACAATAAGAGATGCAGTAATACTAGCTCTTCTTGGAACAACTGTAAAAGGATGTTCTTCCGTGCGGTTTAAGAAAATTTTATGCTGATCAAACAATGACTCTGTTTTTGTCCAAGAGACTTGGAAGATGGATACATGGATATGAGAATGGAGAATTGGAAGTAAAGAGCCATTTGGAGAGAGTACCCTTTTCAGATATTTCTCTAATTCCATGTTTTTCTTCTCTCCGACAACTGACAACGTAAAACATTTCAGCCCAAGGGTTTGCTATTTCATATCTGAAAGAAAATGACATGGTGGAAGAATTTGAAAGTTCACACCATTGTTGTTGCTCTTAATGCACATCGTAACTAAAATAGAGGAGTAGCAGTGCAGATGCATTTCAGGCTTATAGTTCTTGGCATCTGGAACATTGACTCCTTGCAGATGACCATGACAATATAGAGGAAGGTAGATGATCTGTGGGAAATTAAGATGATATTTCTTCAATTAATTAACCAAATCTGGGAAAGTGATGTGACAAATATCATAATAATAATGGCAAATGATGTCCGTCATATCATCTATCCTCTTGCTAGGCAGTTCATCAACTATTACAGGTCTAACAACCATTGATTCTGCTCAAAAATTGAATAAATTAAATTCTTAAATGGATTGATTTTTCATAAACATTGTGAAGAAATCCAAAAAAATAGAAAAGGAACTAAGGCGCGCAAGTATAAAACTTGGTGCGCAAGTGTTCCTATGTCACGCTAGTTTTTACCACGCAAGTCTAAACCGCACAAGTACAGATACCTAGATGGCAGCGCGGTGGTAAGGAAACAGCAGAAAGAAGATAATTGCGTGGCGATGATAACTTGCGAGGCGAAAGCTCGAGAATTCTGAAGAAAATGCTATGTGCGGCCAAAGATCCTATATTTATAGGCCAGGCGGCCTATCTGCGCACCTACACCCAGTGCGCCCAAGCCCTGCGCGATGCACACTTGCGCGCCGCCCACTACGCCATCAAGACTTGTGCGCCACCTTTTCTTTGGATATATTCAATTTCCTCAGAGTCAAATCCTCATTTCTTTCAGATCCAACTCTTAGGGGAGACTTTTGTTGACGCTCCTTTCGTCACAGAATCTAATGATCGGAAAAGGGGAATATCTGAGCTAAATGTGATTCAACCTTTGAAGAAAAATATCAAAAAATCGACAAAGTCATTATCAAGGGAACAAAATCACATGTGCCGCGCAAGTTCTATCACTGTCGCACAAGTCCACTTGCGCGATGCATTGTGTTCACGCAATTGACTTGCGTGACCTAAGTGATAACCACCTGGTAACTGCCCATGGTCTTCTCCTGCCTATAAATAGACCATGTGGGCCCCCCATTCAGGAGGAATTTTTTACAAAAACCCAGATTTGAGCTCCCGGTGCCCTAGTCTCTTCTCAAAGCTTCCAGAACACTTTTATGGTAATTTATTACCTAGAACGGAAGATCTAAAGAGCGGGAGGAAGGCCTATGTGTTGAAACTCATCAACACTTGCGCGCTTAGGTGGCCAGCCCTTAAGGGAAATGGCCACACTTGCTCGCCGCCTTACTCCATCAATAGAACCTGCGCGCCCCTCTCCTGGAAGAACATTAAGAGGATTCTAAAGGCCTTATCCTAAAGTCTCTCAAGTATTACCCTGATGGTTAACCATCACGCAAGTAAACCATGTGTCGCACAGGTATACCTGCGTGACCCGGACCTACGCGACCAAGACTTGCGCGCCCACGCAGTACCTGTGCGCCTACCAGGACTTGTGCGCCCCTACCTTTTTTGGTTCTTTTATTTCACATTTCACCCCCCGTAAGCCGTTACACCTTTCCTATCCAAGATTCAGTCTTCAAGACACTTTTCAAATCATTTTATGTCATGATTTGTTGATTTGACTTCATTATCTGAAAGGAATTATGTGGAATATCTCTCAAAACCTAGTGATTTACACATCATTATGTCACTAAAGATTGATATTTCATTCATTCAACCTCATCCTTTAAGATGATAGAATCCTTAACCTGGGTATCCTTTTCAGGAATAAATTCAAGTCATAAGTCTTCTAATATGGAAATCCTCTTTAGGAGTAAGCCCCAAGTCCCTTAATTTTTGGGCATCCTCTTAGGAGTAAGCTCTAGATCCTCTAAACTGGGCTTCCTTTTTCAGGAGTATGCCCCAATCTAATGCTTGGGAATTCTCTTAAGAGTAAGCCAAAAACCGTTAATTTGGGCATCCTCCTTAAGAGTAAGCCCCAAACCATAATCCTTAATCTGGGCCTCCTTTTCAATAGTAAGCCCCAGTCTCAAACCTGGGCTTCCTTTTCAGGAATAAGCCCTAGTCATAATACTCTTAACCAGTCCTAATTTAACTTTGATCTTGGATTCCTTTTTAGGAGTAAAACCCAATCATAAGTCTTCTCCTAATTTGGGCCTCCTTTTCAGGAGTAAGCCCCATGTTAGATTATTCATTATCTCCATGAAGCACATATACCTTTATGGAACCTGTTCCTTGATTTCTTCTCTAATGTAAATCCTAAACCTTCATTTATCTGGGTATTCATACATACATAAGCCCCACATTATTTCTTATGATTTCATCTTTCATGGCACAATTGTCTAGTTTTTACCAATTCCTCTTGTTTCTTACACCGATCATGACTCACGTAAGCTTAGAGTGTAAAAGTAATTGTGACATCCTTCTTTGAGCCATCAATCATAAACATCATACTCCCTTACTCAAACTACGTGGGTTCTGATTCCTTTTCTAAACAAAGGATACATAGGTAGCCCATCTACGGGTTTGATCCCAACTCTAAAATAATCTATGTCCTTCTGAATGACAATAAACTTCATGTGCCCCACTTAGTGTCTTTAAAACCACCATGGTCATCATAATGACCAAGAAACTTTTGTATAAATGTTTCGAAGGGTACCGTTGACCGTGAATCTCTAATAAATACAGATGATTCTCTATCGATGAAGAACCTCGAATACATAAAAAAGATTCTCTAAATTTCCTACATATTTAATCATTGATTGTAAGATCTAAAGGAATGCTAATTTTATACTTGGTAATGTAATAAGGATTCAAGAACATAACTTAAATCAACAAAGAGAGTCCCAGAGTAGATAATAATTCCCTTCAAAAATGTGTGATGAGTCCGACCTCCCATCCTCTCGAACAATTCAAATTCATAAGCCTCATCAGTTCAAAAACTAACGAGAACCTAACATTTGAAAGTAGGTCCGAATAGATGTGGAATCATTGGATGTTTCCTGTTCTATGAAGAAACCTGTTAGAAACTGATCAGAATGTTTGAACCTCCCATTAAGGTGGCCATCCCCGGATTCCGAGGGAAACATACTTATATAAATACATATTAATGTTTGTCGTATTATTTTTATAGAAAACATTATATATTAGTGGTTATGTGTTTGAAATATAAATCAAAGGTGTGGGATTCATAACCCTCATTGGGTTTTTTGAATTACATATCACAATGGTTTTGCAAACTGTTGGTATCGGTATTTAATATTACATATACCAATGGTATGAAAACTATATTTATATACTAACTATACCAATGGTTTCCCAAAACCATATATATAGAACTATACTAATTAATGACAAGCCATCGACCACCCATTCCATTGGTAGGGCATCATTCAATTGTTTGGGGGCATATACAAACGGTTCCATACAATTGATCTAGGCAATTTTATAATAGCCATTCTTCTTATTTTAATGTTCATTTTTTATTAAAATAGATAGTATTAGGGGGGATCATTTTATTACATCTTCTGGTATCTCGAGAGAGTCGCTTTATTGTAGGATTACATACCTCCTTTTTCGACATCGCATATAATTTTTTTACATATATTCCATTATTAAAATCTATTTTATATTAAAAATCATATCATGAATTCGAAATTAAATTTTAGCATACTAGTTCCACATAAGAAATAATTTATTGTGCCTATAAAATGAATGTGTCTTAAATATGTAGAGTTTCAAGAATAAATCCAATTATGGGATTATCATCTCCGAAATTCTTTTCCCTCATAAGAGGGGGTCTTTATATTTTCACTTTTAAGAGATACTTCCCTCTAATAACCCCATTGAGGTTTCCTTTCACATCCATCCCATCCTTATATGTAATTAGTACTTGGGACATTATTTTAATTTTTTTTTATATTTTCCCCACAGAATTCATTCTTCATCACTATTTCATTTTTTATGTCATCATTTTGACCATTCTTCAGTTAAAATTATCGGTTCATCTAGTTGAGAAAAAACCAAAATTTTATTCTTTATAACCAATTAATTTCATATTTTCACTAAATTTAATGTTTTCAAGGCTTGGTGATTGGGCCATATCTACATTTTTATCATCTGATAAATGATCAACTTCTGTTCATATGTATCATATCATTGAAACACCACATGTTCTTCCATGTACCTAGTGAGGAAATGTATTATCATCAATTCCACCTTGTCACTTTAATCCATCCCAGAAAAGTTATAGAAATCATCTTTGATCTCTTTATTAATCGATGAAAATTTAATTTTATTATTTGTAACATTATTGTTATAACACATTCCATTTTATAATGAATTCAAACACTAAAAAATATCATACACATCATTTATCAGCTATTATCATTGATATTTTTTATGTAGAATAAATAGTATTATAAGAACAACTTTTCTGGTATATAAGTCCATATATTCTCTATATTTATTTATTTTAATAAATATTAATATTATTGAATCAAATAGGGTTAACAAGAATAAAAAATGGATGGATTATAATGATAAGAAAAATGTTTATGAGGATGGAATTCATAAAATTTGAAACTGATCATTTATATAACCCATATAAAATCATTATCTATGTTTACGCAATTATTAATAAACAATAACTAGTCAATATGAGTTTTAAGAACACTTTATCTATCATGGAATAGATAAATTTTATAAATGTGATAGTAGACATAGGTAAAAACACAATATATCTAGTGACAGGGATAAAATTTAGTTTTATGTATAATATGATATGAATAGAAGTTTAAATAATTATAATAACCATATTAAAGATTTGATTCTTTGTGTGGTGATGGATAATATCTTATTGAGAAAAACAAATTTACAATAGAATATTAACTTCATGATCACGCAAAAATATTTTAGATGTTTTAGAGTTGTGAAAAGACACCAATTTTTAATCTTTGTACTAAATATCCTACATTGTAAGCAACAATGAAGATATATAGTGTAAATTTTTGCATGTTATTAGTTGAGACCAACTTTAATGAACTTATTTCTCTACTGAATTATATATTCCTAGTATATTATAAGCTTCCTCAACATTAATATTGTACTAAGAGAATTCTACATTCAATGATTATGTTCTATAAAACAACACATGTCCACCTAAATTATTGTATACTATTTTTAGAATACTATGAATCACTGAAAAAATGATCAATATATGGTGCATCTAAATTTAAGAATGATTAATAAATACATTTCATTGTAATATGGTAACTATAAATAAATATTTGTTTTGGAACCTATACAAAAGTGAGGATACTGAAATTCAATTGACATGGCATGTAGATAAAATATTTAAATAGGAGAAAACAATTCACCCAATCGACTCCCTCCAGTGAAATAAAATTGATCAATGCTATCCTATATTTAAAAATGAGTTCATAGAACTTCATATTATTCTATTTACTCATAGATTGAATGAATTTTGTTTTCAAATTGGTAATCAAAGTATAGGAATAGTAATGTTGAAAAATTATATCTTTCCACCATAGTGAAGCATGAATTGAAGAAAAAATATGTTGTATCATCTTATATAATGAATAAAATGGTGTATTGATATTGATATTTATTTGGATCCATTAATTGGAAATTTTAAATTAATTTTTTAATTAATTGTTATGTTTTATGATTCTTATAAAAATGATTATTCAAATTTTAAAGCTATGTTGTATAGGATCACAAATGATTTTTATACTTATAATAATTTGATATTATATAGTTTTAAAGGAACCCTATGGTTATACCATTTGTGAACAAGGTAAACACTTATTTAGATTAGAACATTCATCAATGACTTTGTTTCTAGGAAATCATAGATTTATACCATTAAGACATAAATACTGATATTTGATGACAACATTTAATATATGTTTTTATGAAGGTAAAAAACCTTATCATGTAATATTTGAAATTTCATTTGAGAATGTAAAACATATGGAAATTTAATCAATGAATGTAAAAAATAATGGAAATAATATAGGGTATTACATTTAAAATTTTAGGAACGATATTATATTCTATAAATAAACTTGTATCAAAAATGAGTTATTTTCAATGATAATTATAATTTAATTTAAAATACTTATTAATCCAATAATATTTATATTTATATGTACATTAATGACTATCAATATATCATTTAGTTAAAATTGGAGATATAATTTTTTTATAAAATAATGTCCAACAAAAACTGTGTTAGGATTTATGCAGATATCATGAAGAGGTGACATTATAAAACTTTTTTAGTCAAATATTCAGCATTTTATTTAATTTTTTAATCTAATTTCCATATCATTTTTACCGGATACCAATTTTATAAATATTCATAAATATCATTACTAAATTACTTTGACTATAATTTTTTTGTTATCCATTTTGTGCTATATTATGATACATAAATGATCAAAGAAAATAATTATCATCAATTTCAACATTAATTATGATGAACTCAGGTACTATTTTTCTCTTCATAATGGTATATATTTTTATTATTTGACCTGTTATGTTCAGCAGTATGTGTTTTCAATTTATAATGTAATCAATGTGTTTATTAGTTTAAAATGATATTTCTATAAAAATGAAATGTGAAATTCTCAAAATTGAGGATACACATTCAAAATGTTTTGGTGCTTTATGAAAAATGACCCATATGTCATTTTTAAAACATAGTAATAATATACACATTAATCATATATACAATTTGATTAGATTCGATTAAAATATATTTTATCAATTTAGAAATGATATTTAAGATAAAATTATGTTTCAATCATAGAATAACAAACAAACATGTTTAGATTGTTTTAATACATTAAGAAACATATGTATAACTCCATTGTGTTGTTTAGGAAATGGCCAGAAATCCATAAAAAACATGATGATATAACTATTACATAATGTGTGTTATTTTAGATTAGATCTGATATTTTTAAAAACATTTTTCACTCACAAAAAATATCAATCACACAGATATTTTCATGAATATATTGGAAAATGATCCTTAAGAAGTTTTGGACGTCAAATGAATCATGATCAGATCAATGTAACACACATTTTTGCTAGTTCGACTCGATGGCCCACGTACACAAAAACATAAGACAACATTCTCTTAATTGATAAGTCATGATATTTGATGACACAATTTTTTATCATGTACTTTTTAATAAGATTCTGAAGTTCAAATATACCCTATCATCGACCAATGTAAATCCATAAAACACATAACAAAGGGAGAATTATTAAATATAAAATAAAAAAAATGATCTGGGGAACAATAAAAATATTAAATTTCAAGAATTTTTTCTTCTAAGTAACTATGATTATGTAGTTAGATAAACCATAATTTCTAATTCACTAATAAATAATAAGATATATGATTTATTAATAGAGGTTTTTCTAAGGTGAAAATTACATATATTCTATAACAAGATGACTGTTTTAAATAAAAACCACATCTATGGAAAGAATAATTATTTCATCTTCAAATGAATAAATTTATATTATATAGTTATTATGATCAATGAATGTCACACTACTGATTTATTTGACTATGATCCATCCCTGATCAAACAACTCCAATGCTCCAAGGGAATTTTAACCTTCGAATGTTCTCTTCCAGCATTATTTTTTATGACTTTAAAATACATTTCTCTTTGTGAAGGAAGTAGAGGCCTCAATTTTCAAAATAATTTCTCAAAATTACATATATGATTATCTTAATTCATAAATCACATGTAATTGAAGTTGTTCCATTTTTATCAATGGATTATACTGTAACGCCCCGACCCCAGTTACCCAGAGTCGGTGCATTATTACATAACATTGGCATGATCACAAGAAAGATCAAATCTCGAAAGACCGATTGGTTTAGTAGCCTTGGAAACACTAGATATATTCATAAGTTTTACATTACATCATAAAATGAAATACTACTACAATAACATAATGTATCCATAATCCACACTCATATCCCCACATAATATCCCTTAAGGTCATTCATAATTTACTTCTTCACTTCCTGGGAAAAATAAAACATAGAAAAGGGGTGAGCTCAAATGCCCAGTAAGGATAACAATATAGCGGAAACTTTCATAAATAAGAATAAAAATTTAAGGCAATGTATAACTAAAACAAAAGCCTTTTAAATATGAACTTTCAACATGGTATGGCATAAATAAAATGAAATAATTCCATTTATTTATTCACATGGATATTCTACTAATCGAATAATCACATGCAAAAATCAATAACCACTTTCATAATGTTGGAATGCATAATGCCAGACTATCATAACCACATAGCCAAGGCCTCGTGCCAAGACTACAAATAAGATTTTGTCAAGGCCTTGTTCCAAGACACTAGTTTGTCTCATTAGACCTACCGATGCATCGAGGAGCTATAGCGGGCTCCACCCGTCACATATTAAGTCCAATGCATTCCCATATGAAAAGTTTTAAACATAACAGAAACATTCGTATTAAAACTAGCATACGAAATGTCAATAATTTCACCATAAACTATGAATGGTATAAAAATAGCACATCCACAGTCAAACATATCAAAAAACTTTCAATACAATATAGAAGCTTTGTATTACAATAAATCAACTTCAAATAAGCGTAAAATCCATCAAAGGATGTTGACAAAGATGAAATCAAAATTCTTTTTAAAGAAATATCTCTTTTTATTTTGAACTCATTTATGATCCATATAAAATAAAACATTTTCTTTGACAATATTCTTATAAGCTTGTAATGGAAGTTTTGAAGATTTTATAACGGCGGAAATTAGCCGCACCCGCCGTGTAAAAAAAACATTCTTACCTTAATTCTGTCGAAAAGGTTAAAAAGGGACCTTGTTTTGAAAACGACGGAAAGATTCCTTTATAAACCACTTATAAAAGTCAAGAAGGGTATAAATGACTTTAACTCATATTCTAGTAAATAGTAAAAATGTTTTGAAATACATTTTTAAGAAACATGGATGTGGATGATAAAGAGATCCCAGTAGATTATTACATATAAACAACCTCGGATAATGAAGAGATTGTGAAATAACCCTTACCATGTACTTTTCCTTGGTTGGGGTAGGTTAACCTCCTGTATAATGGTGAAATAATTGTTATTAAATTATACAAGAATCATATACATTAATATGATATCATATATGATCTTTTAATATTGATTTGATAATAATATCTTAGTATTATCATTATATCGGGTGTTAACTTACTTGTTTTCTTTTATATGTTTTGTTATGTAAGACATGTTTGTAAAGGATAGGATGTATATTATTCATATCTATAATGATATCATGTCCTTAAACATCATTTTTATTTCATCAAATGATAATTATACTTGAATGGATACGATGGAGAATGAATCTCATCGCGTTCGTGGAGACGGTAGTCCGTACGTACGCACGAGCGACAATATCATTCTTTTGATATTAAAATAATATATAAATGGATGGTATATCATATATACAGAATCATTAACATGTTATATTTATTATTTACATGAGTTACACATCATTATTATACCCATCCAAATAATATTATATTGAATAACAATTACACCACGACGTGGAGACGGTAAGCCGTACGTACGCACGTATGGTGACATGTTATTCAAAGGGTGGATAGAATACTGAATATGGTTGTACCATATTTATAATAACATCACAGTATATGTGAGATACTGGAGTTATTATTTTAGAATTGTAAGAACA
Source organism: Viscum album (assembly GCA_963277665.1). Taxonomy (NCBI): domain Eukaryota; kingdom Viridiplantae; phylum Streptophyta; class Magnoliopsida; order Santalales; family Viscaceae; genus Viscum; species Viscum album. The sequence goes on from OY728152.1 coordinate 698,209,600, forward strand.
AAGGAAGAAGAAGTGGAAGAAGAAATGAACTTGGAGAAGGGTGGTGAAATCATTACCTCTTCTTCGGGTTCTTCCTTTTGATTTGATCAAAAGGGCTCCTTAGGTTGGCTTTCTGATCAAAATAAGGCCTCTAGGTTGTATTGAGGGATGTTGGGAGAGTATTTGGGCAGAGTTTTGCCGAACCAAAAGGCTTTTAAGGTGTGAAGAAATGAGAAGGAGGAGTGCCCTTTTATAAGAGGGGTGAGGGGCACCTTTGGAAAAGCTAGAAATATTAATTTATAATAAATTCATATTCGGTTTATAATAGCTCCAAAGTTGATTATTAAAAGGTTACGGTGGGTATAGGTCGAAAACCACTCAACCAATAGAATTTAGACAGGTTTGGGTACTTATATTAACCTTATCTTTAAGTATTAACTCTAAGTTAATTAGTTTGACTTTTACAATGTCTCTTTGTATTTTTATATAATATAGTTAATAAACTTACTATATACATCCTAGAGACCCCCAAGTGGTACATTAATGATGAAACTATCATGATATAAGTCTCTTGGCCGAACCTTAGATTTTTAGGAATTTAATATCAATTAATAATATAATATTTGTTTGAAGAACTCTTTTATGTCAATTTTGACACTATTCAATAGTTGATTTATGTGAAACTCATAACAGATTGATTACTTCGAAAAAAGTCAATTAAATCAGTCCTAATATATCATATTATCCTAGAAAATTAGTTTAATTCATTAAAAGTTTCATATTATATTTATTTGGGTATTTATAATATCAATTATTTTAATTTTTCACTATTATAGTAATTACTTCATCATCATTGTGTCATAAATAAAATAAATTATTTACTGTCTAAAAATTATAAATAAAATATAATTATGTATGAAATCGTTTTATCTTTCTAATTAATATTTATAATCGAAAATCCAACATATATAACCCAATGTAAAAATTGTTTTTCTAAAAGCTATATGCTTGTGTCATTTTTGTATTCATTTTAACTTAATTAAAATAAAGTGTCATTATCACTTACAAGTGGATCCATGGGGTCCCAAAATCGACCCAAAGATGCCCATGGTCGACCATGTATCAACCAATAGGGTTAAGACACGTTTTAGGGTAATTTAGGATTATTATAATATTATTTTTTAACCCTTATTTACCGGATTTACCCTTAACCATGGTAAATAAAATATTTACCGCAGTAATTATTCAAAATGTCTAAAAATAAAAGTTACCTATTTACACAATTTGAACATCCTGATTCCAAATATGGAATACATTTTTCTAAATTCAAAACACAGAAGTGGAAGAAATTAATTTAAAATTAATTCCCGCTGTCAAAACAAAAAGCGTGTTTTTAAGAGATAATAACTATCAAAAGATTAACACTTGTTTATGTTCGGTTTAATTGTAAAATTTTGTATAATGACCAACATTATATTAAATGGTAAAAATATATTCTAAATATACTTTAAAACCACTCAAATTCATAATTTATCACTATTAATTATTTTGATTAAAAAAGTTGTTTTTAATTAAAATTTAGTAATTTTCACTATTCATCAAAATATGAAAGTTATCCGAAAAGTACCAAAATTTCACCTTAGGCTAAATTTGATATTCCGAATCCAAAAATGAAGTCCATTTCAAAATATAAAATATATATTATTTCAAAATTTAGGTATTACTATTCATAACGGCCAGTTTGATTGGTTGTGGTGTGTGTTAAAACTCGAAGTTGCGTACAACACACGCTACTGTTTTATTCAAAGGAAAGCGTACCATGGAAGCTTGGGAAGTTTCATTTTAAATTTTTTGATGTCTCCATTTACTCAAAAAGTTTAAAATATTGTATTTAAAAAGGTTTCACTATCAAAAGTTGATAAAAGTGCAATACTGAAAATGAATCTGTTCTTGCATTATGACTAAGAAACTCATAATATGGATTCTAAAATTATAAAGTTTAAAATTTAGTTAATACTATTCATGACCTCTTTTAATGGCTTTTTTTTTGGTAAGTCAAGGTGCAATTGAACTCGGTGTTGCGTGTAGTGCAAGTTATTAAATTATTTTGATGAAATAACACACTATGAAATCTTGGGGTGTTACATTCTCCCCTCCTTCAATAAATTGCGTCCTCGCAATTTGAAATTGTTCTTCGAAAATAAAAGGTTGAAAGTAGAAAATATATTTCTGGGAAAACCCACATCGGAAATTGGGTTACTAAAATTTAGTCTTAATATGAGGAAAAGTGAAATCAAAGGGTCACCACCAAATTATGATCTCGATTAGGAGAACATTGGTGGAAATTGGAGACATATAATCGGAGGAAAAACGTAAATATTTATAGGTAGTGATTGAGGTCATCAATCACAAACAAGTATAAAATTGAGGTCCTTAAATTCATCAATCTATGATGAATTGAAATACCATCGGTTCAACAAAACATAGGGTATTAGTATAACACATTTTTGACGTTTCAAAATATCCTAGTTGAAATCCCACATCGAAAAATGAATTAATGAGGCCTCTATTTAAAATAAAGAGTCGAAAGTATGAAGATTACCAAAAATAACACATACTAGGGTTCCATGTAGGAAAATATGGATATGGAAGAAAAATCTAACCATCAATTATCTGATGGAGAGTGGTAGAGAACATGGCTATAAAAAGGCCAACAATCCCAAAGCCATAAATTAGTGATGATTTAAGGTACCATCTAGGAAAAAAAATTTGTTCAAAGTTGCATTTATTAATATTGAGGAATTTATTTATGAGATTGGCTAAGATCATAAGGAGATATACTTACTTTATAATTAGAGTTTTATCCATTAATAAATTTCTACCACAAACTCATCTTTCACTCTAAAAGATAATAGAATGTAAAAAAAATTCTATTTACACTATTCGTATAGGGTTCCAAAATAAATGAATTTATAATTCATCTACATGATATTTTAATAAAAACTACATTATTTAATCCAGGACATCTCATGGTCCAGTGGTAGGTGATACACCCTTGTCGCCCTTCGGTTGCGGGTTCAAGTCTCGCAGCCTTGTCGGACGCGACGGGTTGCCGCCCGACCTCCGGGTTGTCCTTTTATGGCAATCCAAAATAATCCAAACTAGAACTATCCAAAATACTTCTGTCCAAACTCACAGTCTAACATTTATAAGGAAGGTAAACATAATATAGATCCTTTTTACCCCACAATAGCATATGAATACCTTCATCTTGTATTCTTTTAATAAACTAAAACATCTTGAATTACCATATTCCTTATTGATTACATTCATGCTCCCCTATTCCATATAGAATGCTGGATATACTTCATCAATCCAAAAATGTTTTAAACCCCAACAATGATGGAATATACAAATCATTAATCAGTTCCAAGGTAGTCAAGAATATCCAATATAATTTATCCAAAACAATCATGTATTATTCCAAAATTACTACCTCAGTATCAAAACTATATTATGGTTTATCATTCTCTCACCCATATATTTTCCAAAAATTATCCTGCTATTGAGTCACTTTTCTTTGTTCCACACAATCTCAAGTCCTTAATGAAATAGTACTGCAGTTCAATCCTTATATACTCCATAATTATTATAACAAGTACATTGTTGATACAACACTCAATTGACATAATCAACATAATAACTCTAATCATTCCTCTTCATCTGTGGTAGTATAATAACATGATTATTATCCAATAACATCATTTGCGGCATAGTCTGATGACTGGGACATAGGTTCGCGTAGTGTCCAAACTCCTTGCAAATGAAGCATTGTACATTTGAAACCGTTTTCTTACCCTTGCAGTCACGTACTTTGTGCCCTTTTCCTCCACACTTATAACAAAATCCCATTCCTTTCAGGAAAGTTCCAGGGTGTTTCTTTCCACAGTTACCACATATGGGAAAATTCTTCTTTTCCCTCTTCCCTTTATCAATCTTTCTCTCTTCCATCAATTTCTTCTCTTGCTTCCCTTCAAGGCCATAGGACTCAGTAAACTCTTTACTTATCTTATCAACACATGATATTATTTCTTCATATGATGATAATACATGGGAGATTATTTCTCTTATAAATTCTAGCTTAAGACCATGAGAGATATGATCCTTCCTTCTCTTTGAATCATGTGCATTTCTGGAGTTATCATTCCTTCTACTGGGCGCCATTTCTAAACAATGGCATAAACTAGATTAGTTTATGAATCAAAATACATAATCCCATACTTATAAAACACTTAACATAAATTGAACTATTTATGGATATAATCAATAATCATAAAAATGTTTTCTTTGAGTAAGTATATACTCATAAACCCTTCATAATGATTTGTAAAGAAAATGAGAGTTATCCTAAGCATATCCCCCGGGAGTGTCGTAACCAAGAGTGCAGCAAGGCCCGTTGTCGTGCACCAGTTCCCATTCTAGTCTAGCTCAAAGCGGTGTTTTCGGGTTTTACCCCTAGGTACATCTGTGCCAGAGCCGCCTCTACCTGCTCGTATCCAGACAGGGATGTATTGCTCGGAAAACTCACAAAATCTCTACAATACCAAAATTCTAGGAAGTTCTTCTATAATAATCCTCAAAGTTCATCTTAGGTCTACATGCTCTAATCAGAGTTTATCTAAATCTAGCTTCCAAGGTTTGTACTAAACTTCCTCTGATACCAACTGTAACGCCCCGACCCCAGTTACCCAGAGTTGGTGCATTATTACATAACATTGGCATGATCACAAGAAAGATCAAATCTCGAAAGACCGATTGGTTTAGTAGCCTTGGAAACACTAGATATATTTATAAGTTTTACATTACATCATAAAATGAAAAACTACTACAATAACATAATGTCTCCATAATCCACACTCATATGCCCACATAATATCCCTGCAGGTCATTCATAATTTACATCTTCACTTCCTGGGAAAAATAAAACATAGAAAAGGGGTGAGCTCAAATTTCCAGTAAGGATAACAATATAGCGGAAACTTTCATAAATAAGAATAAACATTTAAGGCAATGTATACCTAAAACAAAAGCCTTTTAAATATGAACTTTCAACATGGTATGGCATAAATAAAATTAAATAATGCCATTCATTTATTCACATGGATATTCTACTAATCGAATAATCACATGCAAAAATCAATAACCACTTTCATAATGTTGGAATGCATAATGCCAGACTATCATAACCACATAGCCAAGGCCTCGTGCCAAGACTACAAATAAGATTTTGTCAAGGCCTTATGCCAAGACAGTAGTTTGTTTCATGAGACCTACCGATGCATCGAGGAGCTATAGCGGGCTCCACCCGTCACATATTAAGTCCAATGCATTCCCATATGAAAAGGTTTAAACAAAACGCAAACATTCGTATTAAAACTAGCATACGAAATGTCAATAATTTCACCATAAACTATGAATGGTATAAAAATAGCACATCCAAAGTCAAACATATCACAGAACTTTCAATACAATATAGAAGCTTTGTATTACAATAAATCAACTTCAAATAAGCGTAAAATCCATCAAAGGATGTTGACATAGATGAAATCAAAATTCTTTTTAAAGAAATATCTCTTTTTATTTTGAAATCATTTAAGATCCATATAAAATAAAAAATTTTCTTTGAAAATATTCTTATAAGCTTTTAAGGGAAGTTTTGAATATTTTATAACGGCGGAAATTAGCCGCACCCGCCGTATAAAAAAAACATTCTTACCTTAATTCTGTCGAAATGGTTAAAAAGGGACCTTGTTTTGAAAACGACGGAAAGATTCCTTTATAAACCACTTATAAAAGTCAAAAAGGGTATAAATGACTTTAACTCATATTCTAGTAAATAGTAAAAGTGTTTTGAAATACATTTTTAAGAAACATGGATGTGGATGATAAAGAGATCCCAGTAGATTATTACATATAAACAACCTCGGATAATGAAGAGATTGTGAAATAACCCTTACCTTGTACTTTTCCTTGGTTGGGGTAGGTTAACCTCCTGTATAATGGTGAAATAATTGTTATTAAATTATACAATAATCATATACATTAATATGATGTCATATATGATCTTTTAATATTGATTTGATAATAATATCTTAGTATTATCATTATATCGGGTGTTAACTTACTTGTTTTCTTTTATATGTTTTGTTACGTAAGACATGTTTGTAAAGGATAGGTTGTATATTATTCATATCCAGAATGATATAAAGTCCTTAAACATCATTTTTAAATCATCAAATGATAATTATACTTGAATGGATACGATGGAGAATGAATCTCATCGCGTTCGTGGAGACGGTAGTCCGTACGTACGCACGAGCGACAATATCATTCTTTTGATATTAAAATAATATATAAATGGATGGTATATAATATATAAATAATCATTAACATGTTATATTTATTATTTACATGAGTTACACATCATTATTATACCCATCCAAATAATATAATATTGAATAACAATTACACCACGACGTGGAGACGGAAAGCCGTACGTACGCACGTATGGTGACATGTTATTCAAAGGGTGGATAGAATACTGAATATGGTTGTAACATATTTATAATAACATCAAAGTATATGTGAGATACTGGTGTTATTATTTTAGAATGGTAAGAACAATGGAAGAAGAAGTGGAAGAAGAAATGAACTTGGAGAAGGGTGGTGAAATCATTACCTCTTCTTCGGGTTCTTACTTTTGATTTGATCAAAAGGGCTCCTTAGGTTGGCTTTCTGATCAAACTAAGGCATCTAGGTTGTATTGAGGGATGTTGGGAGAGTATTTGGGCAGAGTTTGGCCGAACCAAACGGCTTTGAAGGTGTGAAGAAATGAGAAGGAGGAGTGCCCTTTTATAAGAGGGGTGAGGGGCACCTTTGGAAAAGCTAGAAATATTAATTTATAATAAATTCATATTCGGTTTCTAATTGCTCCAAAGTTGATTATTCAAAGGTTAAGGTGGGTATAGGTCGAAAACCGCTCAACCAATAGAATTTATACAGGTTTGGGTACTTATATTAACCTTATCTTTAAGTATTAACTCTAAGTTAATTAGTTTCACTTTTACAATGTCTCTTTGTATTTTTATATAATATGGTTAATAAACATACTATATACATCCAAGCGACCCCCAAGTGGTACATTAATGATGAAACTATCATGATATATGTCTCTTGGAAGAACCTTAGATTTTTAGGAATTTAATATCAATTAATAATATAATATTTTTTTTAAGAACTCTTTTATGTCAATTTTGACACTATTCAATAGTTGATTTTTGTGAAACTCATAACAGATTGAATACTTCAAACAAAGTCAATTAAATCAATCCTAATATATCATATTATCCTATAAAATTAGTTTTATTCATTAAAAGTTTCATATTATATTTATTTGGTTATTTATAATATCAATTATTTTAATTTTTCACTATTATAGTAATTACTGCATCATCATTGTGTCATAAATAAAATAAATTATTTAATGTCTAAAAATTATAAATAAAATATCATTATGTAGGAAATCGTTTTATATTTCTAATGAATATTTATAATCGAAAATCTAACATATATAACCCTATGTAAAAATTTTTTTTCTAAAAGATATATGCTTGTTTCATTTTTGTATTCATTTTAACTTAATTAAAATAAAGTGTCATTATCACTTACAAGTGGATCCATGGGGTCCCAAAATCGACCCAAAGATGCCCATGGTCGACCATGTATCAACCAATAGGGTTAAGACACGTTTTAGGGTAATTTAGTATTATTATAATATTATTTTTTAACCCTTATTTACCGGATTTACCCTTAACCATGGTAAATAAAATATTTACCGCATTAATTATTCAAAATGACTAAAAATAAAAGTTACCTATTTACACAATTTGAACATCCTGATTCCAAATATGGAATCCATTTTTCTAAATTCAAAATACAGAAGTGGCAGAAATTAATTTAAAATTAATTCCCGCTGTCAAAACAAAAAGCGTGCTTTTAAGAGATAATAACTATCAAAAGATTGACACTTGTTTATGTTCGGTTTAATTGTAAAATTTTGTCTAATGACCAAAATTATATTAAATGGTAAAAATATATTCTAAATATACTTTAAAACCACTGAAATTCATAATTTATCACTATTAATTATTTTGATTTAAAAAGTTGTTTTTAATTAAAATTTAGTAATTTTCACTATTCATCAAAATATGAAAGTTATCCGAAAAGTACCAAAATTTCACCTTAGGATAAATTCGATATTCCGAATCCAAAAATGAAGTCCATTTCAAAATATAAAATATATATTATTTCAAAATTTAGGTATTACTATTCATAACGGCCAGTTTGATTGGTTGTGGTGTGTGTTAAAACTCGAAGTTGCGTACAACACACGCTACTGTTTTATTCAAAGGAAAGCGTACCGTGGAAGCTTGGGAAGTTTCATTTTAAATTTTTTGATGTCTCCATTTAGTCAAAAAGTTTAAAATATTTTATTTAAAAAGGTTTCACTATCAAAAGTTGATAAAAGTGCAATACTGAAAATGAATCTGTTCTTGCATTATGACTAAGAAACTCATAATATGGATTCTAAAATTATAAAGTTTAAAATTTAGTTAATACTATTCATGACCTCTTTTAATGGCTTTTTTTTGGTAAGTCATGGTGCAATTGAACTCGGTGTTGCGTGTAGTGAAAGTTATTAAATTATTTTGAAGAAATAACACACTATGAAATCTTGGGGTGTTACACATACTATCATAGAATCCCTTAGTGAAATGATAAACAATTGATGTTTGATATAAAAATAACGATGGGGATAAGAACCCATTAAAGAACAGGACAATGAGGCTTTTGGCGGTCTAGAGCGTTGATGCCCAAGGTAATCCCATGGTAAAATAGACATAATTTAAAACAGAATAGGTTCTAATCTATTGTAGAAAATATGAGACTCTTCTATTGTTCCTGCATGAGAAAGAGTGTCAAATTAGAAATTTGATTCTCTCCAAACATGATGGGAAATCATCCATTACTGATACTCTCTTTTGATGAAACTATTAATGTAGATCAAATGAAAGGGGGGGGGTCAAAATTACCTTGATTAATAAGCTCCAATAACTCATAGTCCATCTCAACATCAGAAATCTAAAAATCATTATTCATGCATAACATTAGGACCATGTGAAGAACATTCACCTCTGTGCTAGTGGAATTCCATGGACTATTAAATAAACTGAAAGCAATTAGGACCAACCTTGTTGTGTCTCTAAGGTGACCACCCCCTATGGTAATGTCTATAAATCAAAAAAATGAATCTTACCGCTTCCTCCATTAATAAAAGAACCCACATAAAAAATAGCTCGTTCTATCTCAACTGTATGATGTAGATCAATTGGTACCTACCCATCCTCCCCTAAAAGTGGGTCTCCCAATGCATCCAGATGATGGAAGTCACTATAATACATTGAATTTTCATCTATATTTCATCATACTCATAGAATAGATCCATATTTTTGAAATTCCACAAGTGTTAGGAACATAGAAATTCATATAGAGTTTTTTTTGAGGATTTTTTAAAAGAAACCTTCAATAATTTCCCCCCCCCCCTTTACACATTATAGAAACAAGTCTTGAATCTCGATATTTATTTTTTTATAAATATATCCCAAAATAACAAATGCATTTATTAGTATAATCTAAGACCAAAATTTTAGAATTGTATTGTTTAGGTGATGGATAATGGGAATATCATAATCCTAGTCAATCTTTTTAAGGAAATAAAACATATATCCCCCACCCAAACTGTCCAGTACCACAAAATTTTCATACAGTTGTTAATCTTCTCTTTGTTCCATATATCACCATATCTCACACTGATGAAATTTGATAAAATATTCATATTTTATATCCTTTATAGTTAGAAGAACTATAATCAATTTAATATCTTCTTATTTTTTGAACGTCCATGTTCTCAATTTTCTACAAAATCAAAAAATCTCTAGTACAGTCCGATATACCTTCTTGTATGAAGGAATAAAAATTGAGTGTATATATAAGAGAATGGTTCAGATCATTATTAAGGAGCATACTAATAAAAACATCATCGTACATAAAGACATTATAATGAGAAACAATACCCATGTATTTGATCTAGAACAAGATCAATTTCTTTTATGAATAAAAAGAAATGTCTTCCTATGTTTTCGTTGTTAAATATGACTATTTTGATACTTACATGAATTGTGTTTTCCAATCAATAATCCATGATATAGTTGAGGGATATTATGATAAAAATAAATAGATATAACACTCATCCAACACATATTAATTTGTGCTTCAAAATAAAATTATCAAATTGATATTCACATATATTATCAATGGTATCATTCCCATAATTATATTACTAAATTTTTGAACTCCTATTCACTTTAAGAATGATTAGAAAGTACAAATAAAACATTTTAGAAAAACAAAATAGATGGTTTGAACTTTTAATGAACTTAAATAAATCTCACTACAAGAAAATATATTTTATATATAATTAAAAACACCCTCAAATTCCATTATGTTAAACATGTATTATAATATTTGATTTAAATGTTTCAAATTATTATGGATATAATTCTCTTTTTGGGGGACTCAAGCAGGATATTCAAATAATAATGCATCAACCTATATATATTAGTTAGATTATTGAAACAAATTATCCATGTTTAACATGAATAGAATATGAATTTTTTATTAAATTAATGATTTATACATATATGTGATAGTATTCAACTATAGATAAAAAGATTTATTGATTTCTAAAATCTAATCTTATTGGGATGTGAAATGTGTGGGATAATTTTGTGTCGAATGGAATGATTTGTAAGCATTGGTTAATGTATTGTAATGTCTAAAAAGTATCCCTTTGATCTGGATGTTATCAAATAGTCTTATATCCAATGATGAATGCAACATAAAATCAACAGTGATGATGATTGGAAAATTTGTATTCATATATGTGGGAAGACATAAATAGATACCATGTTGTGCATATCCTCTTTTTAGGCTCCCGTCAAAGGAAAAATAAAGTGATATTGTACACTCCTCAACCACAATTTCATTTTGTTATTTACATTAAAAATTAATCGGAGAAATCTACCTCTTAATGTTATATTTTCATTCGTTGCTAAATTTTCAACCATCCCACAGAGGAGTACAATGAAGGATTTAGGATATGAGATAATGATAATAACCCCTAATATATAAATTGTTCATGAATATGTGTCATTTGATATTTTTATATATCAGTGTGCGTAATGGTCATTAGGATTTATGATTTTTATTAGTATCCTTCATGAATCATGACTGTTATTTATTTTGTAAACCATGATGATACAGATTACAGAAAATATGGATACACTGTGTGTGTCAGGAGTATTGTGTTTTTAATTAAGATGTTGAGGAATTTTCCAATGATGGGGTAAAATTTCTTATGATATGTAAAAATTATTAATAAATTTAAAATGTAGAATATACTCTCTAGGTATTGGATCATCAAATGTCAATATTTTATTTAATCATTTTTTCATGTCGTTTATGACTTGTATAATTTTACGAATGATGCATCGAACCAGAAGAAATATGTAAGGTTATTCAGGAACCAGAATCTTCTGATGCATCTGAAACCTTCATAATACCCATCTACACCATCAAATATCATCCAATGACTATGATTTTCTCTGATCCTAAGTCATTCCTATCAAAAAATAGCAATTCAAAAAAATGATTAAAATATTGTGTTGTGGTAAATATTTGAAACAAAATACATATCTAGGCATGAATGGTGTATCGTCCTCCAAGAACAATCCTTTTATTGTGAAATAATCAATTATTTCACATATATCATAAATTCCCTCAACATCACAGGAATCATCAAACCAATCAAGCAACCATGTTTCATGGTTCAGTTTAAAAATCACAAAAAGGAATTTCAATTAGAAATTTAATTTTGTGTTTGAATAATAATTTTTGTTCTTTTATGGTTTGGTCCTTTGTGAGGTTTCCCACTTAACCGGTAAAATGATATTTATTAATACACTAAAAAAAATATTTATGAGTAAAAACTATATATTTGATATTTAATATTATAATTTTCTGATATAATATTTATTTTTATATAAAATAAATATAAAATTTTAATACAAATATATTATAAAATAACATTATCAATTGTATGTATAAATTAAAATGCCTCATTTGTTTAATTAATTTGATCTAATATATTAAAAATTAAATATAATTTAATAATATTTATATATTATTCCTAAATTATATCGATTATGATTAAAAAAAATATTTTTATAATTTGAAAATATATTATATTTTAAACTAATTATACGTATTGAATTTCTTTATAATTAATTTAATATGATTTATAAATTTAAATGATTTCACATTGTATGTTTATATTAAAATCATTTAAATTGTTTACTTATATAATATAAGATACATTTTTATTATAATAAAAAACTCAATACACTATTTTTTTATTTTATGTAAATATTATAGATGATTTGAATAAGATAATTTATCTAATTATGATTTCATTTCCGTGATAAAAATAACTATCAATGAATTGAGGAACTTAAGTGATTTTTAATTTATTTAGTTTATAATTAAAAACATTAATTGATATATTAAATTTTAAAAACTTTTTAATGTATTATATTTATTAATAAAAATATATATGTAATGTATGTATTGTGTACGACAAATTGACATGTTTTCTTATGGATGATTATAGTTAAATGTACAAAAAATAGAAAACATTATAATGTAATTAAAAAAACATAATGGCTTGAAGCCGAAAACTGGGTTCATCACATATAAATTATGTTAATTTTTGGTATATAAAGATTACTAAATACAGAAAAACATTTATTACATACCAAGACCTTTTCCCCGTCTAGGTTCAAAAAAAAATTTACAACAAAATAAACCCTTTTCAAATACACTACAATTTTTAGTCATTTATGTGTATATATTTATATATATATACATATATATATAATCCTTTGTGAAACAATTAATTGGATGAAATGAAATGAAAAATAACATGTTTTTTGGTAAAGTGATTGAACTAACATGTTTTTATGTCAATTGAGTGATTTGAGGCTAAAAATTGAGCAAAACAAAATGGTCGATCTTTGGGAGATGAGGGTCAGATGTTTTTATGTGAAGAGTGAGGATTTTAAATATTGACTTTATCTGTTTTTATATGTCATGTAGCAACAATGAGATAAGCTTATTGAAAAAAAAGTTATCAATAATAAAAAAAATGTTAAAAAATTATAAAATGCATTCAAGCAGTTTAACAACCCATGGAATGGGAAGGAGGCATTCTAGATTGACTGTGGTCATTTCACTAGAAGATTGTTAGGATGAATGGTTTAATAGAATCTATCATTTTTTTAAAACCCTTATTTTTTACATTATTAATATTGTATGTATTAATCATTAAAATATATCTTCTTTTTATGAAAATAATAATTGTCTATTTATTTAATCTCTTAATTTTCCTTAACTTACCGTTTTCATTTGTCCAATCCATGATTTTATTACTATATTATGATAAAATCATTTTTTTGTTCTATCATTTTTTTTCAAAACATATGACCACTAATTAATTAATCATGCATCCTTTCAAGAATATAATGCTTTAAACATTTTTTGTAATCATAATATAATTTCATTTTTATATATATAACATTGTCATGATTTTTAGTATATATATATATATATATATATTATTTTTAGTATAAATAATACATATTAAATTTCTATTTAAAAAATAAATATGAAGTTCATTTTTCATAATAATAATAATTCTCTAAAAACATGTTTTACCCTTAATTTATATTATAATAATAATTAATATATTTTACCAAAATAGTTATATAAATTTAGATATTTAATAAAATTCTATTAAAAAATTTAAAAATATTTTTCTTTAAAATATTCATCTGGAAACTCTAAATAATATGTATAAATAATTTTAACTGTTGTAAGTAAATAACAATAAAATTAATTATGGAACTTAATTTTATTTATTATATTTAATGAAAATCATCTTAAAATTATTATCAGTACGTTTTAATTATAGATAAATCCATTTATTAAAATATTTTTTAAAATAAAAAATTATAATATTTGGGCTATTACAGTCCCCACCCCCTCAAAGTAAATGAATCATCATAATTAGTTTGTAAATATAGGTAAAAGAAATTTACAAATGAGCCCTATTTTAAATTATTAATTTTGATCTAATTTTCCAAAATTAACTAGGATATTTCTCTAATACAATTTATTTTGACCCCAACCCGAAATTGATGTTCATCACATATATTTGGTGTTTATATTTTGTTTATAAAAAGATAACTAAAAATAAAATCAAAATTTATTACATACTATGTCCATTTACTAGTGTAGGTTCTGTTAATAAAATTTAAAACAATATAAAACATTTTCATATACAGTGAAAATTTAATTTTATATATATGTTTATGTATATATATAAACACACACACACACAAACATATATATATATATAACACATTTTCAAATAATTAACTTGATTAAATAATATAAACCCACAACTATTTTTTGGTTATTTGAGGAATTTGAGGATATTGGAAATTGGGTAGAACAAAATGGGGGAACTTTGGGAAATGAGGGTCTGATTTTTTAATGTAAAAAATGATGGTTAAAATAAATAGAGTTTATATGTTTCTAAATTTCATGTTTCAAAAATAAAAGACACTAATGGAAAAAAATTGACCAATGCAAAAAATAATTGATTCAAAATTGTTAAAATTTTTGATATATTTGATAACCCGTGGAGTGGGATGGAGTTATTGATGATTGACATTCAACATTTCACTAGTAGATTGCCACTCTGGTATATGGAATACAATCGCAATTTATTGAATATATTTATGTTTAAAATTATAATTAATTTATATTATAATAATTACAATATTTATTCTTTTATCTAAATCATTACTCCATCATTTTAGTCAATGAAGTCACTTTGATTTTTTGTCATACTATTTTTATTTTTTTAATAGTTGATTCTGTATTTATTGTGTGATTATAAATTCATATTTTTTTATTCATTTTGTTTTAACAAAAAATATCAACTTTATATTTCTTTATACATATAGGATTTTATACAGATAATGGTTTGAATTTTTTTTATCTTTTAAATTTTTTATATATATATATAATTTTATCATTTTAAATTAATAAATAAAAATAATTTTTTAATATAAATAATTAAGTTTTCATTTTTATTTAAATCATTAATATAATGTGAGTATTTTTATTATAATAATTATTATATATATTTATAATATAAAAATTTCATAAAATAGAAACATTATATATCTTGTATATTTATAAAATTTATTATCTTAAAAAAAATAATTTTCTAAATTTCGTTATAGCAGATTAATATTATAATTAAAAATTCTATATTAGTAAGAAATTATTTTTTTAAAAAAATATTCTTTTATTTAAAAAATAATACTTTTCTTTTGAATATTAATTTTAATACAATAAATATTGTGTATAGTTAATTATATGTATTATAATTAACTTATAATAAAATTAATTAAAACAAATTATTTCATTTATTAGTTTTAAATAAAATAAACCTACAAATATTAATACTTTGTATTAATTATACATAAATCTATTAAATGAAGTATTTTTATAATAAAACAATGTTTACAATTTCTATGCACCTTCAAAAATGACCATTGTGCCTTAATGAAGTCCAAACATATTGATCCTTCAATTGAAAAAGAAATTAATGAAATTAATGGGGTTGTGAAATAATAGCAAATGTAATGACAAAATTGAAATTAGTCAACACAAGAATGTAGTATCGTTAGGTGTATACACACACACACAAATGGTCTGAGGAATATAAAAATCCAGCATATCTGTGAGTTTTTGTGTATATAGGGAACTATAGTTTTTGTTGAAAAAAGAATGATGCATCGGATTAGTGTCTATAAAAATTTAGGGTCCCTAAATATGTTTCTATTTGATGCCCCCCCCCCCTTCTATTCATCAACATGTTGTGTTGCCATTGCACATACACTTAACAAGGTGCTGCCTATTATCCTATTTCCCCACGGGTTACCCATGACTCTCTAATATAATGTTCCATGAGGCCCTATCGACAGGGTCTATCAGGCCTAAAGGGGGAAAGAAGGATATGTCCATCATCACCATTTCTCAGAAAACCTTTTGTGGCACCCCATCAACAAATCCTACAAGGCCAGAGAGGCGGAAGAAGGTTATAACTGTCACAACCTATTCTCAAAATGACATGACATGACACCCCATTGACATATCCTACCATCATCACCTCCCATTATATCTTCCTCAACTCCCCATAATCAACCCCTACATGGACAGTCGCCACCACGACCTGTCATGGCGTCCCACCCAGACTACCTAGCATTCTAGGTAGGGGGAAAATGGAATTGTTTTTCATCGACCTTTCTCAAAAAACCATCCATGACCCTCCATCATAAAATCTTACAAACTTTATCTCCATTTTCAAAATGATCTACCACCACACCCCTTCAATAATTTCTACCATGGTCACTACCTTCTATCACCCCCCATTCTCAACTAATTTTCCTCGACAACCAATCATCAACACCTACGACTGCCACCTCCCTTTATTTGATGATCTTCCACAACACCCGGTTGACAATGCCAACCATGCAAGATTGGGGGAATATGGATATGAAAATCACCACCCCATGTTTGTAACTCCCCACACCAAAAGAATCCCATTTGGTTGGAGGTGTTCAGAAATGATGCTTGCCGCCCCTACCTATCATTCACTAGTATTGATGATGAAGCACACTGACCCTTGGATTGTAACAGGATGAGTCCCGATGTTAAATGATGCTGAAGTATTAGAAAAAAAGGGGCACACTGTGACGGCCCCCTCTCTCCCAACATGAACTACCTGACATCAGATTCCAGATTTAGGGTTATATGACATGAACAATCGACTCCATCAATTAATGTATTTTTTCCCATAGGAATTAAAAATAATATTTTATTGTGATATGATATATTTAACTTTGATGTTATAATTAATTTTATTATGAATTTAATACTAATTGATAAGTTTCATTAAATTTTATGAATCCATTAAATATAAAATTTCACCTATTACCAATTCAATATTTTTCTATATTCGTGGTGCACTAGGGAATATGTTGAAATATTCAATTATTCTTCAATGTATGATCTGATGAAAGAGTTCCCTTTCAATATTATTTTTTCTAACACTGTTAAATGTACTAGATTTATGAGCACTCTTTCATTATGGTTACGATATGACACATTTCATAAGATAATATATATACATATATTCATTCTTAAATATATTTTAAATAATATTAATATTTCAAAAATTAAATATATGTAACTATTATATATATATATAGTTTTTATATAATTTTTAACAATATTTTATAAGAATATATATATGTCTGTATGTTTTAAAATTTTTATGTATGTGTTGATATTGTAAACCTCTATTGTGTTGTGTGTGTGTGTGTTTATTTATCATAATTTATTTTTTGTATGTGTGTGGATTAATATATTGAAAGGTGTGTATGTGATTGTATATGTATGTTAAACATATGTGTAGATGTTTGTGAATGTGTATGTATATATATATATATATATATCTGTGGGTGTGTGTGTGTATATGTAAGTGTAAGTGTATGTATATGTATTTAAAAATTTGTATTGTGTGTATATGTATGTGCACATATGTATGTATGTGTTTATGTGCATGAATATGTATTTTTTATGTGGATGAAAATTTGGTTGTATGTGTTTGTGTATATGTATGAGTATGTGTAAGTATATATGTGTAGGTTTATGTATGTGTGAATGTATGTATATGTATATATATAACATCACGTTTATGTACATGTGTATATGCCTTTGTATGTGTATATGTGCATTTTAATGTTGTATTTGTGTATATAGTCATATTTTTATATTTGTATGTATGTGCATTAACTTGAATGTAATTTTATAGATGTGTATGTATATTGAAATTCAAGAGTATGTGTATGCATTTACATTTGTTTTGGTATGTATGTGTATTAGTATGTGTATGTGTATATGTATTTTTTTATGTTGTATTTTTATGTATATATGTCTATGTATAGATATATATATATATATATGAATGTTCATGCATGTATATGTAAGTGTATGTTTATGTATGTGTACATACATGTATGTGTGTGTTTATATGCACATGCATTTTGGTATGTGTATGTGTAAGTGTTATCCAATATGTGTTTGTGTATGTTGTATATGTCTGTATACATATATGTCTATGCGTATTTATATGTGTATATATATGTCTGTTTATTGACGTAATATTTTTTTTGGTTTTTAAAATTAACCCATTTTTAGTATTTTAAATAATTTATTCCTTTTTATTATATACTCATTTATATTTTTTGTAATATATTCAGTTTTGATATTTATTTTTACTTTTTCAATTTTTATATATTTAATTAAATAATAACAATTTAAAAATTATTAAATAAATATAATGTTTAATAACATATAATATTTTATATATATAATTAATATTGTGCACACTACAATAATTATCTTCAATAATTATATTTATTTATATAATTTTATTCAATTTTATATGATTGAAAATTATGCAATGAAAGATATGAATTTTTTTAAAATATTCTGTAATTTATTTAATTTAATTTATTCCTATTTAATATTATTTCATTAAATTTTTTCATTTTAGATATTTAATAATTTAATATATTTTTTGGAATTTATTCATTTTTTAAAATTAATACGTATTTATTTAATATGGTTCAATATTTTTAATATGTTTATAATTTATATGATTAATATTTATTCATAATTATTTATTTCTTTTTAATGATTTTAATATGTTTGAAAAACATCTAATATATTCCAATAAGACTGTCTACAACCCAAACAATTATTCCATGCAATTGAACCCCTACATATGAAATGCCTAACATGATTAAGTTTTTTATTTAATCAAATGAAAAATTTAGGGATGTGCTTCATGATGATTGGTAATGACATATGGGATATTTGAAGGCCATTTATTCTAGTCACTACAGCGTGTGCCATCGTGTGACAATGAGAGTTGGATGGCGATGTCATCGCAGGGATCACTATCAGTCTTGAGCGGTAGTTTTGGAGTAGGCGTTGAATGCGTCGATTGTAAGGACAGTGGATGTAGGAGGGGATACAAATTGTCATTGCTAAAGATGTGGGTGTAGCTTGATGGAGGACCCAAGAGCGACTATGGAAGCCCTCCATCGCTGATGACGCCCTCACGTGGCAATGATGTCAGTGTTGTAGGGGTCATGTGAAAACATTGTATGCAAGGTTGACATGTCTTTGAAGTATAAAGAGCTAATGTGGGGGATGGATTTTTTGACCAGTTATTCGGTATGTCAAACAACTGATTGTTGGTGAGGGTGATGGGCTAACGATCTTGTATGAAAATATTCCATGAAGTTCAGTGAGATAATAGAAGTGCAAGGTGTGGTCGGGGGTTCTCTGTCATTGGAATATAGGGGAGGCCCAATTCATTGTGATAAATCCGATAGATGTTCACAATAATGTAGGGGCCTATGGGCCATGGATGTAAATGAATTAATGGGTGTTTAACTGTATGTATGTGAATGTGTACATACATATAAGTGTATTTTTATATTCTTATGCCTATTTGTATGTGTTTGTGTATGTGTTTTCCAATATGTGCATTTTTATATTGTGTATGTATATGTACAAGTATGTCTATAAATAGGTAAGTGTGTACATGTATGACTATTTATTTATTCAATATTATTTATTGGTTTTTAATATATCTACATTTTTAGAATTTTCAATTATTTATTAATTTTTATTATATAACCATTTAACATTTTTGTAATAAATTCAATTTTAATATTTATTTTTACATGTTTATAAATCTATATTGTTAATTAAATAAAAAATATAATAATTATTGAAATTTATAATGGTTTGTAACATATTATATTTTCAATATACAATTAATATAGTGCATACATAAATAATTGGTATTATTAATTATAATTACTTATATAATATTATTAAATTTTATTTTTTTAAATTCTTATAATTAATTCTACTAATAAACTTTTTTTTAATTTATTCATTTTAACTATTATTTCATTAATCTCTTTCATTTTAAATAATTAATAATTATCATTATTGTTGGAATTTATTATTTTTTAAAAAATAATAGTTTTTTTAATAAGATTAAATATTTTAAATAGTTTTCTAATTTAAATTATTAATATTTATTCATTTTTACCTATTATATATTAAAAAATTTAAATGATTGAATACAATATAATTGAATCTTATATGACCATCTCTAACACACACCATTTTTCCGGGAAATTGAACCCAACTGTACACCATTGCTAACATATTCTTAGTTCTTATATAAATAAATGAAAATGATGGGTTTGTGCTTAATGATGACTAGTTATAGAAGATGGGGACTTTTAAGGTCATGTTTTGTAGTCTCATTAATGTGTTCTATCATGAGACGGCGAGAGTTGGATGGCAGCGTCTGTGCATGGACCACAACAGTTCATGTGCATCGGTTTTCCTGGGAGGTGGTGAATGTGTTGGATGGTATGATTGTGGATATTGGAGGGGAGACAACTCTTATTTTATAATAATGTGGGAGTATCTAGACGGTGGACCCAAGAGAGACTATGGAGGCTCACTAGTGTTGATGACCACCTAAGGCCGCAGCAGTGTCGGCACTGCAGGAGTCATGAGACAACGTTAGATGAAAGGATAACTTGTCTTTGAAGATCAAAGAGGTTATGTAGGAGAAGTGTTTATTGAATTGTGATTCATATTGGTGAACACGATATTGATGTTGAGGGTGGGGGTCTGACGAACATCTATTTCAATCTTCCATGAAGTTTAGTGAGATAATGGAAGCGTAAGGCATTGTCAGGGCGTCTCCATCATTGGATTGTAGGGGATGCCCAATTGGTTGTGATAAATCCTATAATGGTGCACAATAATGTAGGGTCCTATGGGGAAAATTGGTTTATTCATATGTTATAAGGGTAATAGGGACAATATCAATAGAAAAAGTGGTCTATAAGAATATTGAATATAGGTGGGTTATCCCTGGGGTGTTATGGATCTCCCGTTGGTCGGTGGGTGAGGTGTGTTTGTGTGTTATTAGTGTATTTGTACCCATGTGTACCTTATATATATATATATATTATTTATTCATTATTAATCCTTTATTTTGTGAATTTTATTCTTCTTTTTTATGAATGAAATGACCCCTTACTATCTAGGTAGATGAAGATAATTACAAATCCTATAGGCCCATGGCCACGTGGCTGAAGAAATTTCTAGAAGGCTCAGTATAGCGTCATGCCTGCGTCATCCAGTCTACATCATCAGGCTTGCATCATGCTTACATCACCGCCTTCCTCGCATCATGTCCATGTCACAACCTGCCTGAGTGACTACAAACGATGTAAATCCCCCAAGGGGAATTCTAATATTTGAAATCAAGTTATTCTGTGTATGTATTTGATTTAATTAATATTATATATTCAATATTTAATGTTTTTTACTTATTAAATTTTATTTAATCATGATTAATATTTTTTCTTATAATATTAATTAGTTATTTTTAATATTTAACAATTTTAAATTTTATGAACATATTCATTTTTAATATTCATTTTACATAGTTATTAACTATGTTTAAATTTTACAAAAATGTTTATATTTATATGATTATTATTTATTCAATTTCATTTATTAATGTGTAAAAACATTATTTTTATTGTAATTTATTTATTTAATTTAATTAAATGCATTTTTTAACGATTGCATACATTTTTGTATATTATTACAATTAATTCAATTATGAAATAAAATTTTACAAAATTATTTACGATGTTTTAGTATTCTTAATTTTTCATAAATTATAAGATTAGTACTCTTTCAATTTTATATTGTAATTTGTAAAAAAAATTAAATGTTTTAAATATATATAATTATTTTATTTGAATGAATTTTTTAATATTTTCATCAATTTTAGTATTGTTTCCAATTCAAGTAATTATTGGTAATTTTTAACATATTTACAATGTTTTAAAATTTTCAATATGTTTTCTTCTTCTTTTTAATATATATTCATTTATATTTTTTTAAATTAAAATATATAATTATTTAAACTAAACCAATATTTTAATATTTTTAGTGTCTATTGATTTTAAATTATTCAATTTCACTAATTTCTGTTAATCATGATATTATGATTATATATTCATTAATAAGGTTAATTTTTTTTAATTTTTTAGAATTTATTCATTTTTATTAAATATTAATTTAATATTTAATTATTTTATTTTAAATATGTTTATCAGCTCTAAAAAGAAAAATCTATCATAACACATATATATATCAGCATTATAATATTAGTGCGGAAAAATATAGATTTAATCTACTATTAATTTTTAACTGATAAAGATATGTTTTAGCAGTGGAAATTCTTTCCCTAATAAAACTTATCTCTTTAAGAAGTTATCATTTTCACAATGATAAAACTCATATTTATCAAAATATTTTGGAAACCAACAATAATCCCATTAATTTTTTATATAAATTCAATATTAATGGAAAATGTTTTATTTTCCAATTCATGATCAATCGTGGATGTCATCCTCTTTCGCCACGCCCCTATAACTTCTTGGATGAATCATACCTCTCAAAAAAAATGGTATGCTTGTTAATATCATTGTACTTCTTGATCATGTTTTTTATTATATATAATAATAAAAATTGGCCTTACTGAGTAGTTTAGGCTTATGAAAAACATTTCTCTATGATTCACACGTGATTCATAAAGATAATTTCGTTTGTAACAATTTTGTAAAATTATTTACACTTCTGTTAGTATTGTTGAATATTCTCAAATGAAAGCCTGGGTGAATCAATTGTGTAATTTAATAAGGACCAATCAATAAAAACCTACTCTACGAAACAATATCAATAATTCAATATAATATACATTCACCTAAAATTAATAATTTCTTATTCATTATCATTTTTAGAAATGGAAAATTCCAAATTGTGATTCCATATGTTGTTATTGAAATATATAGAGAATTATAATATATTCATTCAACTGATGAAACATCATGAAACATTACCGATTATTACCCAAGATGAATATCAATGGTACACTATCTCAATGCTTCACCCATACCATGCGGTTTAGATAGGGGGACCACTTTCCCCTTACCCTTGTGTCATGATGGCTGCGAGTTTTTATAATTTAATTTCATTGGAAGATAAAGACCACATTTTTTATAGGGGAAGGTTTACAGATGATTTCCAACTAATTCCCATATAATATTTTCCAATAGTAGATTTATTTTTCTCAAGGGACACTCTTTAATAATGAGTATCTATTTTCCATCATATCCAACTATATTAGGAAGCATCCATACAATTATTTAATGATTAAGAATAAAATATTTCTATCAAATTAGGTGAGACTGCTGGTAGAAAGGAAGTTATTTTCCTATCCTCAGTTATTCATGTCGTGGATTAACAAAATAAATATATTTTCATCCTTGTTATTTTTTTTCAAATAAAAAGAATGTTTCTCTTGTGCATCATGGAAGTGTTAGACTAAAAAAAAGTCAGGGATTCTATTTTAAGAGGCTCTATAATGTAGGGAAGTAATAACATATAAATAATGTCACTCAATCGGTTTGAATTGATAATATCTATTTAGTTATACTACCTGAATTTTTCATTTACAAAATTACTCTAACATTAAAATAATCACGTGGGGGTACAGAAGATGGAACAAAAGTTCATTTGTTTGCATGGTATAATTTATGCATCCCTAACCTTTTTGTGGTATTGGCTATAAATACATATGCGTGATCAAGATAGATATTTTAAAAAATAATGGATGGAACCAAATTCATAATCATGGTTCCCTATGAACTCAGATAATTGAATTCAAATATTACCCCCATATTGGATTTTGTGTGGTTGCCTTTAGCTCCTGCCCTAGATTTTTTTAGAGATTCCTTTGAAGATCATGTTTTCATCATCAAAAGGTACTAATTTTGAGGACTGGAGTTGGAGATAAATTGAGGATTTGGGGGGTCCCTGGATTGTTTATAAGTCTGAGATGATGTCCAGTTCAATCATGGTTTCTGATTGGGTTGATGCCACTATTTTATCTAATTTTAATGATTCTAATAACAGATGGTGTTTGGATAAACTGGATGTGCAGTTCAATGAAAGGGATTACAGGGTTATTATGAGTATTCCTTGCATATAAGATATAGACCAAGAAAACTATGTCTGAATAATGAAATCTTGAGATGTTATAGGGGAAATTATAGTTGTTTGTTGGCCAATATATTATATATAATAGACAATGAATATTTATATCAACGCCTATGTCCCCTAGAAGTCATTCCCTCAGTCTAAACATTCCTCTTGAATGATTTGATACCATACCACATTAGTGAATAAGAAAAACCAATACATTCAATTTTCTTCCATCTATGGTCATAGATCATTTAATATCTATAGAAAAAATGTGGATAGGATTGTGGATATGGTGAATGGTATTGACTCGCATTTATCAATTTTAATTCGTCTAACCCCAAAGATAGAGTATACTCACACTATAGCATATCATGGTTTATATGGGTGAAACAATATGACCTAGTTTTTAACATGATTTAATAATGTGAATATTTTTGTATCAAGTAGGCTATATCTTGGAAGGCCATTTGGAAGCATAATGAGATTCAGCTTCATAACCCCTTCCTGTATTCTCAATTATGAATGTAAATCCCCCCCACCATCCAATGCGATTAAGATTAATGTTCATGAAAATATCGATGAAATATTTTCTATTGGAATTGGTTTTAGGGTACGTGGTCATCTGGGTTGCAGTATCAAAAATTTAAATATTTCTATCCATTTTTTAGTATACACCTGGGGATGATGATTAAGAATTATTCACTAGTTTAATGTTAACCCTTGAGAGAGGTTGACAAACTTCCATCATAGAATCAGATATTATTTTAATTCTTTATTGTATTAATGATTCATAGTGTAGTCTCTGGTATGTTGGCTTATTGGTCATGATGGTTCAATCCATTTTCAGAACTACTATAAATTGGACCTATACCCACTGTATTTGAGAAATTGTTTCTATAAGAACCATAAGATGACCCAATGACAAGGTTTTGACAAAAACCAGTTGTTTGTAAACCATCATATGACCCTATACCAACATTTTAAAAATACATTTGGTATATGTCCTAGCTATAATAAATTTTATATACAAACTAGGTGATTGACTTCAATAAAATGAAATTATACCAATTGTTTTTTCCATATACATTGGAATAATTTATGGTTATGCTAATGGATAGAGTAATCCCATTAGTATAGATTACATTTAACGTACTTATATTAATTGTTTTTTAAAAACCTGTTTCAAATGTACTAAAATTCTAAATACACTTATCAATGGATTGGAAACCATTTTTATAGGTCTATACAAATGGTTTTTCATAATTTTAGTAATGTTTTTCAAATTGTTAATGAATTATTCAATCAAAAAACAATGAGTACATTAAAGAAGAAATATAAATATACATTTACCTTTGTATCATATTTTCTTTCTGAAAAACATTGTATCTTAGTGGTTATGTGTTTGATATATAACGGGTTTGATTTCAGATTATAAATGAAATTTTACTTAATTTTTTTACACTATATAAACCTATCGTAGAAGCTCATAATATCATGATTCATTAGGAAAAGGATTTTTCGATCATTCTTAATGTTGTTTGAATCATTTTCATGCCAATTTGATGCACAGTGGTACTTGTATGACCTCAAGGTCTGCATACACAAAACATAGGGCATCCATCCACTAATTTATAACTGAAAATTTATGATAACACCAACATTCATCAATTCATTATTCAATGATACTATTAATTTACAATATAATCTCTCATCTACTAATGTAAATCCATTAAACACTTATGGAAGGATTCAGTATTCTATATTATTTAAAAAAAATTACTAAGGGATAAGTATCCATATTTATTCTTGTATAATTACTTTTTCTAAATCATAATGCACATCTAGTTAGGTAACCCTTAATTTTTAATTCACTACAATATAAAACGAAATGTGTTGTAATAAAAAAAACTTGGTCACTATTTGAAATATTCACTAACTAGATGATAGTATTTGAATAAATCCCACTTCAATGCCATTAATTCCCCCAATTTTGAGGAACATACAAATTTTCTATTTAGATACTTTTCATATTGTTTTTTAATAAAACCTTCAAGAAATTATCCTCCATTTCACATGTTAGAAACAGATATTGAATCAAGATATTTATTTTCATATAAAACTATCCCAGAAGTACCAATTAATTTGACTTAATAATTTATTAAAAATTGTAATAATTTCTAAATCTTGGAGTTGAGAAATGAGAATATCTAAATCCCATATAGAATTTTTAATGAAATCTAGAATATTTACCCCATAATGTGATCATTCATTAAAAAATATCATGGAGTTGTTAATATGCTCTATGTTCCATGAATCTCAAATTCTCCCAAGGATAAAATTTTAAAAATATTTCACATTTTGTATCCTTTTTTGGTAGAAGAACACAAATCCATTTTATATTTTGAATTTTGTGAACATCAAATATATGAAATTTTATGATGAACCACTAATATAATGATCAATTAACAATACTATCTTTAATGAATGATAAAAAAAATGAGTTTAAATAAAATAATTTTCATGATCATTATAAAGTAGGTCACCAATAATACCACTAGAAACATAAAGAAATTATAATAACAAATGTTATCCATGAATGTGATCCAGTTCAAGATCACTATTTATTAATATTAATAATAAATGTCTTAATTCCTTGTAGTGTGTTAAAAAACTATATTCATACATATATGAATTCATTTCTCCATTAAATCATCAAGGATATAAATGATGTGTATTACGAAAATAATAAATAGATATCACTTTCATCCAACATATCTTCATTCCTGGTGTGAAATATAAAAATAAAATTTTTATTTTCAGATATTAACAATGGTATGTTTCATATAATGATATTATTAGATATTTGAACTCCAATTAACTGTAAGAATGATTAAAATCTCCATATAAACATTATTAGTCAAACCACATAGATGTTTGGAACTTTTAATGCCCTTTTAATTCCACTCACTACATGAAAATTATTCATCTATGTAATTAAAAACACCATAAAATTACTTTTATTCAAATGGAGATTCTATTATTTTAGAACCATGTTTCAAATTATTATGCACAAATATCCCATTTTTTGGAAATTAAAGCATGATATTATAATTATTGTGAATCAACCTGTGTTATATAGTAGGATTATGGAAAATGTTTCGATCCATCATTGAAATTAATGGAAAGAGATATGTTTCATTAAATAATTATTTTGTTTTAACACTGATAATAATCATCTCTAGATAAGAAGATATATCGATTTGTAAAAAACAAAACATGTTGGGAGTTAAATGTGTGGTAATTTTTTTTCTCAAAATCAATGATTTGAACTCATCGATTAATGTTTAGTAATGGCATCCATGTATCCATTTGATCCAGATGTTATTGAATAGACTTGTTACCCATGATGGAAATTGAAGAATATTTACTTGTTTTATGATAGGAAAATGTTTACTCATTTATGTAAGAATACATACATAAAGACCATGTGGTGGTGATCCTCTTTGGAGGCACTCATTATATAAAAAATAAAGTGATATTGTCCAAGCCTCCAACATAGTTCTATTTCAATATTAATTTTGATGATTTATGCGAAACATATAAGTCTTCATGTTATATTTTCCTTAGATTCTAAATTTATCAACCCTCTAACCTACTGAGAGGTGTAAATTAATGGATAAAATATTTTATATTATGAAAATAACCCCTCCAAAAAGAATTGTCCATTCTTATTTTTCATTTCATATTGTAATTTTTCATACATGTGTAATGGTCCATAGGATTCAAAATTATTATTAATGTCCATCGTGACTCATAGAATCTAATGCATTTTCTAAAAAATGGTGAAGTAGATTATGGAAACATGAATACATTCGGTGTTTCATGAGTTATGAATTATTAATTAATATGTTGAGGAAGGTTCCTAAGATGAGGTACATTTCCTAAGATATAATTTATATTAATAAAAAATCTAACATGCAGAATATCATATATGGGTTATGGAGTTTTCCATGTGAATATTTTATATAATGTTGATAGTCATGAAATTTTTGTGTTGTACAATTTGTGAATAACACATCGAATCAGAAAAAACCATCACAATTAATCCCTCAACAGATTCTTCTGCTACAATTGAAAACATCATAAAACACCTCAATGCCAAAAAAAATTAATCCAATAACTAAGAGATGATATGATCCCAGGAACTTCCAACCAGAAACTACACACACAAAAACCAAAATGAGTAAAATATTGTTTCTTGTTAAAAATTTGATACATCATCCATATATGAGTACTGATTACATATTATTCATCCCTGACAAGCCTTTTCTAGGGTATTAAAAAATTATATCACATATATCAAAATTCCCATCATCATCATAGGAAACATCACACCCTCCAACCGAACCAATATTTGGTTTCTGTTTAATATCCTAGAAACAAATTTCAATTTTAATTTTGGTTTTATGTTACAATTTAAATTTATTTTTTTATGGATCAGTCATTTGTGAAGGTTCCCATTTAAAATGTAAAAATGGTATTTATGAAAACACTACAAATGGTATTTATAAAAATTATGTAATTGATATATAATATATTTATTTTACGATATAATAATTATTCTAAATAAAATATATATCATAATTTTACATCAATAATTTATAATTTAGTTATATCAAATATATGTATAACTAATAATAAATGACATATTTAATATATTTTTTCTAGTGTATTAATAAATATATATAATTTTATGATATAAATTTATTATACCTTAATTATATTGATTGTTATTATAATAAAGTTTTCATAATATTAGAAAATATTATATTATAAACTATTTATATATATTTAATTATGTTAAAATGAATTTATTATTATGTATATATTTACTTGATTACACATTTAATGTTATTATTTAATGAATTTAAATTTTTTATTTGTATAATGTATAAATTTTTATTTTAATGAAGAACATAATACATTATATATTTATATTTTTAATATGTATTATACTTAATTTAATAAATATATTTGATGTAAAATATGTTTTTATTTCATTATAAATTTATATGATCACTGATTTAAGTGACATAAGGGATATATAATTTATTAGGTTTATAATTAAAAATTCATAGTTGACATAGTAAATGTTATCTATTTTTTAATTTATTATATTTATAAAGAAAATTATAGAACTCAAGGGATTTCTCTCATACCACACATTGACAAGCTTTTCTCATGGGTGTTATATTGTTCTATGTGAAAAAATAGACATTTTTACAATTTAATTAAAAAACCATCCATGTTCTATAATGAGGCCAGAACACATTGAAACATAAAATGAAAAATAAATAATATAAAATAATGGGTAGGAGAAAAAATATTTAAAATAATTACAATATTGAAATTAGTCGTATGTGGACTTGTTGGGTTTATATATTCACAAACCCCAGCGGAAGTTTACCATATTCTATCCTATTAGTGAATTTATGGGGATATAATAAACCAGGGATTAGGTTTATGAAAGAAATATTCATTGGTAAAGCATGAAGAATAATTTAGTGTCCTTGAAGAAGGTTCTATATGTGGTTTTAGACACCATTTCTATGCTATAGCATGTTGCTTCACCATTCCACAAACGTATGACTAGACATAATGTTTTCCCCCTTTTCCCATAGGTTTCTCCAACCTCTCTCAGACCACCTGAAATGATGTCCCTTTGACAATGTTTACTAGAACAAATGGGCGGATATGGGTATTACTCTCACTCCATTTCTCGATCAACTTACCATGGATCCCAATCAACCACACCTACCAGGCTAGACAGGGGGAATATGGGCATGACTATCATATACCATTCACAAATGACATACCATGACAACCAAAAAAATTCCCTACAACCACCATCACCCTTTGTACCTACCATAGTGCCCCATGAACAATGCATAATAGATATGTCACCTCTATGAGAAATCACGATGCCCAATCCACAATGCCTACTAGGTTAGGCCATTGGAATATGGATATCAAAATCACTATCCATTATTAGACATCCTACCATGATTCCCCATCGAAAATCCGTACCATCATCACAACCCTTTCACATACGATCTTACACAACTCCAAATTGGAATCTTATACCACCATCCCCACCCTCAGTCACCGCCCATTCCCAGATGATCTACAATGATGCCCAATCGACAACACCTACCATAGTTAGTTCCCCTTCTCAAATGATATTCCCTAGTGCCCCATCGACAATGCCTACAAAGATATATGGGGGAACATGTATATGACGTTCAATACCCACAAGTGTGTAATTACCTACACAATAAGAACACCATTATTATGGAGTTGTTAGGAAATGAAACTATCATCCCCTACCTATCATTCACCACTATTGAGGATGAAACATATCAATTCTGAGAGCCTAAATGTACAAGTAAAAAAGAGAAATGACCACTAAGATACCAGAAAAAAGTGGCATCATGTAAAGGCTCCATCCCTCCCAAAATGAACTACTAGAATACCAATTTCCAATTATTAGTTATCAAACAAGAACAACCTTCTTTAGAAATTTATTTATTTTTTAAAATAAAGATTAAAAAATTAATGTATCGTTATATGGTTTATTAATCAATCAAGATATAATTACTTTTATTGGTAATTTAATACTAATTCAAAGTTATTATTTAATTTTATCAATCCTTTTAATTTAAATTTCCACCAATGACGGTGAGAGTTGGATGATAGAGACAGTGGATGGATCACTACAGTTCTCGAGTAGCAGGTTTAAGGGATGAAAGAAAACATGTGGGATAAAAGGATTGTGGATTTATGATAGGTTAAGACAATTCATCACAAATGATGTGGGAATACAATGATAGTGTACCCAAGTGAGATGGTGGCGACAGGCCATCGCTTGAGATAGATTCATGCGGTAGTAGTGTCGGTGTTGTAGGAGTTGGGTGACAACATTGGATGCATGGTCAATGTGTCTATGATTCTTAGAGAGATGATATTGTGGTGTACGTTGTTTTTTATTGATTCAGATCAACAAACACCCAATTGGCGGTATGGGTGGTGGTTTGTCTGACATTTATGGAAATCAGCCATGATGTTTGGCGTGAGAATAGATGCACGAGGAATGTTCGGGGCCTGTCCATCATTGTTCTATAGTGGAGGCATAATCTGTTGTGATAAATCCAATAGATATTAATGATAATGTTGGGGAATAGGGGCCATGGTAGTTTGGGCATTACATGTGAGGGGCATGGTGCAAATATCTATAAAAAGAAGGTCTGGGGCCTTTTTAATATATGTGGGATATCCATTGGGGTGATTTGGTCATACAATTATCAAGTCGGTGAGGTGTGTGTGTGTTTTGGTGTATATTTACACAGTAGTTACTAATACATACATATATATATATATCATCTATTTATTTACATTTATGTGTATTTTTAGTCGTCCTTTTTAATTAATGTATTGACTTCTTTCTATATTGTTAGAGGATGGTCAAATACAAAGCATGTGGGTTCAAGTCCAAGGGACCAAAGAATGTGGCCCAAAGGCCCGATGAAACATGATGCTTGCATCATCCAATCTGTGTCACCAGGCCTGTGTGATGCCTACTTCACTGCCTGCATGCATCATGCACCTGTCCATGCCTTCTTAAGTCATTCCATGTAACATAAATCTCCCAAGGAGCATGTTAGGATTCAAACACCAACATTTATATGTGTGAAATTGATGTAAATAATCTTATACATTCACTTTTGAATTAATTTATAGCTAATTCAATTTTTTATTCATTTTTAGCATTATTCCATTTAATATTAATTATTTATTTTGTAATATTTTATAATATTTTATATTTTTATGACATTATTCAATTTTTTATTTTTAATTGTACAAAAATATTTACTGATTTTATATATTATAAATTTTTTTTATTTATATGATTAAAATTTATATATTTCATTTTTTACGGTAATATGCCTTAAAAATGTTTTAAATTTATATAATTAATGTAATTAAATGAATTTTTAAGACTCTCTACATTTTTTGTTGGTGTTTACAATTAATTCAATTAATAATCAAATTTTAGATAATTAATTTCACAGTTTTAACATTCAATACTTTTTTTAATTCATATAATTATTTATAATTAATTTTTTTTATTATTATGTAATATTTTTAAATTTTTTGAAATCTATATAACTAATTTATTTAAATACATTTTATAGTATTTTCATCATTTTTTTGTATGTGTTCACATTTCTTGTAATTAATCTTAAAATTCAATTTTTGTACATATTTATTATGATTCAATATTTTCACCATTTATTCATCATCATTTTAATATATATTCAATTTAAATTATATTTTAAATAATTTATATAATTAATAAATCATAATCCATTTTTTAATATTTTTTGTTTCAATTCATATTTAATTTTAAAAATTTTAATCAAATTTGATAATTATGTACTTATGATTATATAATAAATAATAATGTTAATTATTTTATCTTTTTTTGTGAATTAAATCATTTTAATAGAAATTAATTTGGTATTTTTTTTATTTTTAAAATTATTTTTAACAGCACTATAATGAAAAATTTTCATAAAACCTATATATGTCAGTGCTATATTATTTGGTCTAATAAATATAGGTTTTATCAACTATACTTTGAGTGCCAAAAATGATAGGTTTTATGATTATAAAATTAAGCATTGATAAAACCTATCTTTTTATCAGTTAATAATTTCACTCTGATGATACTCATATTTATTATCACTTATTGGAATGCGCTGATAAACCTTTATTGGACATATAAATTCAACCCTAAGGGAACACATTTCATTTCCCCATTCATTCTCTCTCACAGAAGATGACATCTTTTTCCACTCCCCTGCAAACTTATTCAATGAATCAAACCATTCATAACCAAATGTACATGAGTTGATCTCATTAAAGTGATTTCACATTTTTTTTAATTATGCATCACAAACCAAATTGGTCTTAGTGATATTTTTAGGCTTGTAAAATTCCTTACATCATGATTCATATATGGTTTATAATATTAATTTTTATGGATCCATTTTGTAAATCGATATACACTTTTCTGAGTATTGATGAATATCCCAATATGTGAGCCTCGATGAATCACATGCATAGTATAATAAGGACCAACCAATAACAACTTAATATACCAAATTTAAAAACAATTAAAAATAAATTACATTAATCTAAAATTAATTATTTCTATTTCATTGTAATTTGTAGAAATTAAAATATCCATATTGTGATTTTATATATAATTGTTTAAATAAAAACCTAGATACAATATTATTCTTCAGCGGATGTAACTTCAAAAAACATTATTGATTCTCCTTCTGGATCTATATAATGGGTAATGTCTCTCAATACTTTGCCTCTACCGACTAGTTGGGATAGGGGCACCCACATTTTCATTTCCTTTGTGTCTTGATAGTTAGTTTTTATTTCTAATTTAATTTATTTGGATGTAAATGAAAATATATTTCAGTGGGAATTTTTAGATATGAATTCCAGCTATTTAAAATATCTTCTTTTCTGATGATATATTTTTTTCACAAGGTACACCCTTTATGAATGCATATATTTTTTCTAGATTATTAAAAAAATATGACAAAGCATCATGATAATTGGATAATTATTCCAAATAAGAGATTTCTATTAACTAATTTTAGACTAAATGAAGATATGTTGATCTTTTTCAAACAACATGTATTAATGTGGTGGATAATCCTAATACATATATTTGGATACCTATGAATTTTGGTCAAATTAAATGAGTTGTTCTCTCAAGCATCATGGAGAAGTTATATAAACAAATTGTGGATGGAATATTAATTGTGTCTCTATTTTTGGGAATGATGAACATATAATGTATGTAGATCAATCAATTAAAAATTTTAATATGTATTTATATAATCTGAATTACATTGTGTTTGACCAAATTCACTATCACATTTCCATGTTCTCGTAGGGTATGGAAGATGGAAAATAGGTCATTAATTGGCCTGTGATAATTTATGAATCCCTAAACCCTGTGGTTATATAGGATATCAAAACATGAGCACGAACAACATTGAACATTTAGAAAATCAAGCTTGACTTCTGATTCACATACATGGTTCCCTATGTACTCAAATCATTGAATATAAATATTACCATAATATCGGATTTTGTGACATAGTACATAACACCCACCTTATAATTTTATAGATATTCCACTATGGATTGGGTGTTCTTCTTCAATGGGGGAACATTTGAATGATCAGATATGGAGCCAATGTAAGGATTTACAGGTTCCCCTGGATCGTTTATAAATGTGGAATGATTGACACATCCCTATCCATTTCTAATATAAATGATTCCCAAATTTTCGACTTTAAATGATGTAAATAATGGATGGTGTTCTAATTAAAATGATATATGGTTCACAGAAAGGGATTAGAGGGTTATTTTGAGTATTCAATCAATAAATGATATAAAAAGGAAAAAAATTGTTTAAATAATGATTTTTAAGGATTCTATGCGGCGAAGTATAGTAATAAGATTGCCCAGAGAATACAAGTAATATAAAAATAATGATTATTAGAAACACATGTGGCACATAGAGGTCTCTCCCAAGGTTAAAACACTCTTATGTTATGATTGCATTGGAATACTTCATTTAAATTAGTTCCTGATGGTACAACATATTATAGAGGATAATTTGATACCATTCCTCATTAGTGATGTATAAGATCATATACAAGTAACATTCTACCATCAGGGGACCAAGAAGATCTATCATGTATAGAACCAAAATGCAGATATGATTGTGGAGATGATGAATGGTATTGTGTCTCTATTATCGAAGTTCAATGATTCGGTCACCATAGATAAGGCATACTCCCTCTATTCCATATATAGGATTATATGTGTGATATGATATTTCATTGTTATTAAAAATATTTCAAAACATGAATCCTTATGAATTAAGTGGTCTATATCGTGGAAGGATATATGGCCGCATAATGAGATTCTTTTCGATGACTACTTATCATCTTCTCTCTTCTATAATTTTATACCCCACAATCCAATGTGTTTAAATTTAATGTGGATGAATCTATCTTCAGAAGAGGTACTATTGGACCGGTTATTGTAGTACGTGATCTTATGGGTAGCATTATCATAATAGA
The DNA here is from genome assembly GCA_963277665.1 of Viscum album. Lineage (NCBI taxonomy): Eukaryota > Viridiplantae > Streptophyta > Magnoliopsida > Santalales > Viscaceae > Viscum > Viscum album. The sequence continues at coordinate 698,245,362 of OY728152.1, forward strand.
CAATATTTTTGTCCATTATTTTTGGTATCCACCTGTGGTCGGATACCATGCATTATTCAATAGATTAAAGTACTTCTTTGATTGAAGATGGAAAATTTTCATCATGGAGTCATACTGTATTGTAATTATTAATTTTATTAATGCTTCATAGAGCGGTCATTAGTCATTCAGCTTACTTGTATAAGGGTTCAATATATTTTCAACAGTACTAGGAAATGTACCTATACCAATAGTTTTGGTGAAACTATTAGTATAGGTACCATAAAATGACCTTATACCAATGATTTTTCCAATGAATTTGGATCTCTACTTTTCGGAAAAATATTATTTCTCGGTCTATTATCCCAACATATGCAGCTACTGGTTGGGATTTGTTTTCTGATATGTGATGAAACATCTATTGATGAATTCTTTTACAATGGTGTACTTATGAGTTAATTGTTATAGACATACTAGTATCCATATCTTTTAATTGGTATAAAAAACATTATGGGAACCTATACCAATGTTTTTGGAACAACTATTTTTATTGGTCACAGCTATACCAAAGTTATTATACAAATTTTGGCATATCATAAATAAAATGACACTATATCTGTAGTTTTTTAAAAATAAATGGAATATGTGATGGCTATTCAAATGGTTATGATAAAACCATCTGTTTGGAATACATTTAATTAACCTATAGAAATAGTTTTTTCAAAACCATTACAAAAGTCCAAAAATTAAAAATACCTTTAATAAAAATTTATAAAACCATTGGTATATGTCTATTACAATGATTTTCCAAAAAACATTTATAGGATTTTATATTTTTGATAAATTATATTATGAAATACCATTGAATACATAAAAACATACATATAAATATACATAAACATATTAATCATGTTACTCTTCGTAAAAAATGTATCTTAGTGGTTAGGTTTTTGAAATACAAATCGGTGGTGTAGGGATGAAAACCAACAATGTGTTTTTTGAATTACCTATATAAACAGTTTTGAAAACAATTGGTATAGGTTTTTCATTTTACATATACAAATTGTTTGTAAACTACTACTATATTCCACAAAAACTAATGGTTTCCAAAAACCATTGGTATAGGTCTATACTATTGACCGAAAATCGAACTGTACCCCAAACAATTGTCATATCCTATAACAATGGTTTTTTGGGCATATTCAAACGGATCCAAACCATTAATATATTTATTTTTACTATAGTATATCCTCTTAATTTAAGTTTAGTTGTAATTTATTAAAATAGTTGGTATTAGTGTGGATTATTCGATATCTGATTTTGGTAAATCTAGTGATCCTCTTATTTCATTTTCTGACATCCTTCCTTGGTTGATATCACCTATAATTTATGATCTATGTTTATTTTCAAAAAATTATTATTTTTTAAAAAATATTAATTAGAAATGAAATTTGTAAATACCAATTCAACATTATAAATAATTTCTTCTCAAATTAAAATTAATGTGTACAAATGTTTTTAAATTGGAATGAGATTTACAATTATGGGACTATCATCACCTATGGTCCTTTCCCTTATACAACATGGTCTGAAAAATTCCACTAATAGTTGATGCTTCACCCTGTATACTATATTGAATATTCCTTCAACATTCATACCATCTTGAGCTCAAATTAGTATGTGAGTCTTTCTAGTTAATGTGTACCATCACTTCATCCCATTAAATTAATTCTCAAATATAATAGATTTTTTATTTCATCATTATGACCTTTTTCAGTTAAAATTATCAGTTCATCCTGATGATATAGACCACCAATTTTATTCATTATACACCATTAATTTCATTAGTATCATTAAATGAATAGTTTTCAAGTCTAGGTGATTGGCCTCTATGAACAATTTCATCATCTGATTAAAGATCAACTTCATCTCTTACATATCCTATCACTAAAACAACACTTGGCCTACCATTTACCATGTGAAGAATTGTATGAACATAAAATCCACCCAATTTTTTACTACAACCTAGAAAATCTACAGAAACCATCCATGATCTTTTTATTTTTCAATAGATAAAAATTTAATTAATTATTTGTATTAATATAGAAATCATACATTCCATTTTCATAATGACTTCTTTAATTAGAAAACAATATCAATACACATAATTTATCCCTTATTAACGATGAAACAAAATTAGAAAAAATAATTCCTCATGAATAAACTTTTAGTATTATATGTTCATAATTTCAATTTATTTAGTCATGTTAGTTAATATTAATATTATTGAATCCAATTTGATTGATAAGAATAAAAAAATGATGGATGGTAATAATGGGAAAAAATATTATGAGGATGGGGTTCCGTATATTTGAAAATTATCATGCATATAAACCTTATCAATTACATTGTCTATGATTAAAATGATATATTTAAATTATTATTATGGATTATTTTTTGGATTAACTATTGATCTTTCATAGAAAAGATATAATTTATAAATGTGATATTAAACATAGGTAAAAAAAAATATAGACAGTGATAGGGATAACATTCTGTTTTATGGATAATATTATATGATTAGAAGTGTGAAAAATGATAATGAACGTATTAAAGATAAGATTATAGTCAAGATGATAGAGAATATAATATTGTGAAAAAGAGAGCTACAAATGATTATTAACATCAACATCAACAAAAAATGTTTTATAAGTTAAAGTGTTGCGAAAAGTCACCAATATAAACTGCTTGTACTAAATATAAATAATTGTAATCCACATTGTTGCTATATAGTGTATATTTTTGAAATGTATGGACTGAAACAACCTTTTTTCAATTCCTTTATCTATTTAATGATATTATCCAAGAATATAATAATCTTCCAAACCAAACATACGTCATTAAAGAAATTATATGTTTATTGTTTATGATCTATGAAAGAATACATGCATGTCTAAATGATTGTAAACTATTTTGACAAAACTACGAATCACAAAAAATAATCCCAATGTATGATTCATCTAGACATGAGAATGAATAAATAATTTAATTAAATGATTTATTGTATATTCTAGTCAATCAATGTTTTCACAATCTATATGGAATTGAGGACACTGAATGAAAATTGACATGGCATGTAGATAAAATATATATATATGTGAAAATTTTACACCTAGTAGGCTCGCTTCAATGAAGTGAAATTGATCATGAGTATCCTTAATTTGTAAATGAGACCAAAAACATTCATATTAGAATATCTACTAACATTTTGAATCCTTTTGGATTTAAATGTATTAATCACTGTATATGGATAGTTATGTGGGACAATAATTACATTCCACTATATTTAAGCATGATTCGAATATAAAATAATTTTTATCCACTTATTCAAGTAAAAATCATTAGTGTATTGATATTGATATTTATTGGGATCTGCTGATTGAAATTATGAAATTAATGGGGGAATTAGTTTCCATGTTTTATGATTCTTACAGAAATGAATATATCATTTTGAAATCTATTTCATATGGGATGATAAAAAATTTTCCTTCTTATGATATTTTTTTAAGATAGAGTATTATATAAATTCAATGTAGTCACAATTTTGAAAAAGGACCACGCTCAGTTAGGTTGCTATATTTATCAATGACAATGTTCAAAGGATATCATACATTTCTTCCGTGATGACATAAATACCGATATTGGATGAAATCATTCTCTTGGAGATTGGAAAAATGTATAACACCTTCTACTCTAATATATTATATTTCTTTTGTGAATGTAAAATGTATGGTAATTTATTTTAGTAAACCATCTATAAAAATCCATGTGAACTTTAGTTAAAAAATGATATCATTTTATTAATTTCCATAAAAAAATTGCTGGTACATAATAAATTTTCTAGGTGTCATGCATGTGGAAAAGGATGTATGAGATAGTGCCACTAGAACAATACTAAATGAACTCAGAAAATCATAGGAATACATTTATGCTTTTTTGGTAATGATTAAACTGGGGATAAATGGATTTTTGGTACCAGTGAAGGGTGAAATATATATATTCTTCCTCTATCTTCTTATACTAATTCAATATAAGAGAGGTGTATGTTTTTAAACTCAGTGAATGATTTAATGGATCTGGATGTGTAAGCATAAACTATCAAGAATATTATGTAAATGAATAATTTGATGTTAAAGGACATAAAATGACATGACTGTCATGTTTTGAATCTTGTTCTAATTCATGTATCATTACATTGAATTTATCTAATGATATCCAATAATATATTAACCAGGTCCTATTTTTTATTAAATATTATAAGAAAAATACTAATAGGTATGATGGAATTAACTACTATTGAAAAGGAAATTGCATTCATATTATTATGGGACTGGTGATGTTCTTCCCACATTCACTCTTTTATATGGTAGTTTACTTAATGGTTCGCATGGTTAGAGGAATTTGACTATGTGGTCCTGTACATTATAGATAGATGTATCCCATTGAAAATAATACAATGATTTTTATGGGAATGTTAAATATTGATATATTTCACAAGGATGTATTGCATAATGATATATTATTGAGGAACTTGTTGAATTATAGAACAACTACTAGTCTGATGTGGAATGAATTAGTCTAGTAAAATCTCATAAAAACAATCTACTTGTGTGGAAATTAATATTCACAATACTTTGGTCACAATTACTATTACAATGTATGAACAGGTACACCATTAAATTTTTATACTAGTTTAGAGGATTCACCATATGTTAAATCCCAAATTGATAATAATAGGCATTAAAATCTATTAGTTGATAAATAAAAGATATAAAACATGCATAATCAATAGTTTAAAGGATGGTTAGAAGAATATATTATTAAGGAGTCGTGTGAAAATTTGAATTCATTTTTAGAATGACTTTCTTGTCCAGCTGGATATCCAAGTGTGCATGTGTTATCAAATAATCGTTATGTAATTTACAGTAATACATTCAAAAAATTAAATATGATAAATAAATTACTATAAAAAATAGATGAGTTACACTTCTAGATGAATTGATACATTTATTTGTTACCATGGAATGAAATCTAATATATTTTATTATTTTACATGTTCTCATCATCTAAATAATATGGGTGTTGGACTATAAAACATTCCATGTTCATAGATTTCATCACAATTTGGTTGATTAAATTATTTATGATTTGTTACATATGGTTTTAATAAGTAAGGTTTCATTGATCAAATAGTTATAACATGGTGAGATGTTTTAAAGAAGTTTTATTTTAGGAATACTACAAACAGAATGCGTTCATTTGTTCTTTTTTATACCAAAACCACTAAAGGATCAGATTTGATGTCAATTTTGTTTAACACTTTCATTGGTATTTCACAATAATTTTTTGAAAACACAAATGTAGATGAGGAATTGTATGTTATAAGTGACCAAACTGATGGGATTTGGATCCATAATAATGGGGTGAAACCATTTTAACATTTATTAGAAAAATAGAGATCAATATTCAGGTCATTAAATACATATACATTGTGTTACCTCATATTATTCTATATTATATACTATATTTATGTAATATATATTAAATGATATAAAATTATTTTAAAAATAGATTAAGAACATTCTAATGCAACCAATCATGGTCAAAAATAGGTTTATCAATATGTCGATGCACCAAATGTAGAGGAACAACATGTTTTATTATATGGTGATGCTCAAAATCTTAATGAACGCTTGTTTTTTCAACATGTAGATTCATCCATTATAGATTAACATCATTTTTATACACATACCAATGCAATCAATCTGGAGTAAATATATATTAATGATGTTGATTAAAAGGAAATTGTAATAGTTTTCAACCCATGTCCCATAATATTATAAGCATTTTAGAATGATATAGTTGAAAAATAATTTAAATTGTTTTGTAGAGGATTAAAATTATATATTTGATTGAATTAATGTTACCATTTTATTAATCATGAAATTAAATGTTTATTAGTTACATTGTGATCACCACTCTAATATACTTTTTAGTTTATATAGATACTTGCCACAATTATGTTTTCACGCAGAATGAAATTATTTTTGAAGTGATTAATGTATCAATATTGTATAATTTATTTATTTTAGTAAAAAAAATTAATATAATATTATTTAATTCTCCATTAAACTGGGTATATTAAATTATTTCTAGATGATTTTATAATAATATTTTTATAAATATTCAATTTAATTTATCATAGAGACCCTCGATCAATTCTTATGAAGTGTCATCTCCGGAATTCTATGGTGAAATTTAAATCAAATCCACCACATATTTTTAAAGTCATGATAAACAAAAAAATATATAAATAATTTATTAGACTAAATTAGGATTCATATTGTCATTAACATTCATATTTTTAATACAACATTTGATAATATAAGAGTTATTCATGTCGATTAAGAAATATTATTTTTTGAAATAAAAACCATGTTCTGAAAATAATCATAATTTAGAAAAACCATCATACCCATACCATAAATATAGAATGGACAAAACATCATATGAAAATAGGTATATTTGTTTAATATACACTGATAAATTTATGTGGAATGAAACAACAAAATAATATTTTATGTTATTTATATACAGATTAATGAATTAAAATACCAATCTCCTTTTATCCCATGACATGTGATATGGATGTAGGATTTTGTAAATAAATACATGAAATTAGTTGTAAAATTATGTAAAAGTTTTTTGTTATTCCAAAACCCATACATTGGAACATTATTTTTTTTGAGTTTCATTTGGGTTACTTTAGGAGATATTTTGTAGTCTTTGGATGATTCTATGTTGCTACACGATTTTACAATCCATGCTCCCTGATACATCAATATGAATATATACGATAGTGGTCCTCAAAAGGATATTGCATCATTTCCCAAATAATCTTAAATCTCTAGGGAAACTATGAATCCCATTTAAAATAGGTTCACTTATTGGAAATAGTTTTACTAAAATGTGTGTGTTTGTCCATGAAACTGTGTAGATGTGCATTGAATTAATACAAATTTTGAATAAAATTTTCATATCCTAATTTTTAGGACCCTAATGGATTTGTATGACCTAATATAATTTTCTACCATACATGGATCTCAAAATATAGATATTTTCCCCTCGGATCCCTCCTGGAAAATATCAAAATCCTGAGGAACGTCCATCTATTGTCAACTGATAGGTTTCCTTTTTCTATTAATATTATTCTATCATATCTCTTCTTTACGGTAGGGTTACATGAATCTATGAATTTATTTTTGGATATAATAACCACTTTTTGTATCTATACATTTGATTAAGTCCTCGATCCTTATTTCTATTTTTCTCCATTGGATTTTTCAATGCTTGTCTTTGTGATTCACATTTTTTGATCCCGAGGTAGGTGTTTCTGTTACGATGCACAATTTTTATTATACCTAAATTACATTATTTCATTTCAATTATTTAAATTAAATGAAATGGATTTTTTTATATTGATTTATACTAGTTTTTGGATTAACCCAATTCCATTTAATTGGGGTTTAAATTTTTTTTTCATGAAATATGAAAACCAAATATTTGTGTGAATGATGGTTTGTTTACTCAAAATTGTGATATTTAAATTTTTGAAAATAAATTATTTATTTTATGTAAATTATTTCAAATAAATTGTTATATTAAATTGATGAAATTAGTTTGTGGGGAAAAATGTAAAAACTCTAATTCCATTGAATTGGGGGTTTCTTATTAAATTTATGTTATTTTTTAAAAATTAAAATTTTTTAAAGTAATATGAATTTGGATTGTAAATTACATAATTTGGTTGGAAATATTTTTTATAAAATGTATTAAAATGGTTTTTTATAGAAAGCATAGGGTTTTATCTTGTTGAAAATACATGTTTTTGATTAAAATATTTTATGTGTTTTAAATAAAAAATTATAATATTTCCAATGGATTAGGGGATTTTATTATATTTTTATGAAGTATTAAAACAAATTTCTGATCACTATTTTTTATTTTAGGACATGAAATGCATAGGTAGTTTGTGAGTTATATTGGGTGGAACATTAAGGCATAAAACATTATAAATATAATATCATCACATCACATCCCATAGGTGATGGTGATGAGTCCTATTTGGCATTAGGCCTGATGGGGATTGTGTATATACTTTCTGTTTCACTGTGTAATGTACCTATAGAATGGGACTCTAATACATATTTAGGATATTACTATGTTACTCGGTTTTCTATATTAGATATTTTAAAATCCCATCGATGTAAATTGTTTACCATGCCATGTGGTTTATACAAATTGTTTTTAAGTAAAAGTGTTTATTATATAAATTATAAAAACCTACCATTTTTTTAGAGAACCAATTTTTTATAAAATAACTATATCATTTGAAAAGAATTTGTAGTATTTGATCTGTGATTTATGAATTTCTAATGTATTTCCATATTTGAATTGTAAAGCATGACTTGGTTAAATATGATGTTTAAATGAAAAACATATTTATTTGAAAAATAAAGTCACATTCTTGGTTTATTTGATATTGGATTATTTTTATAGAATCATTGGGTGAACTCTTATTGCAAATTGGCCCACACCCGACTTCTGCTTTCGTGTGTTTCTTAATTATATTCTTCTCGGATCGAGTATGGGGAAAGGACCACATGGAGGCTATTATAGATATTGATCTATTCACTTGGTGAGTGGTGTCCTTAGGGAAATGGGTAGATTTTTTGGTAGGTTTTTTGTAGTACATTTTTTTATCATGGGTGTTTGAATCCTATTATACTTCTCTAAGTGGATAATCTTTTGTAAGCATTACCAACTTGTCTCTTTTTCTTTTACATTGTCAGTGAAAAAATATTTCCCACTTCCAAATTTTTATAATTCCAGGTTCTAGTCGCCAACCAAAGGGGGTCAGAAAATTGCTTCAGACATTTAAGGGTCGTCTAGGCTATTGAGCTACTAATATACCAAGGATATTTCATTTCAATGTTGTCTCAAAGTATATTCAACTTCATATCTTGAAGTCAATACGCATTTTTGAAATAGTTTTGGGACTAAGGAGGTAGTTGTGATTTAGTGAAGGTATATATCTCACCATAATGGTCCTTAGGTATATATGGGTGGATGGTGAAAGATTTATTGAAGATTAGTTTTGGTAATTTACCTATTTTTATTTTGGTATATTGAAATCAAAAACATTTTTGTGTATCTTTTGAGATTTTTTCAACATTTTTTTCTATTTGAAGGTAAATCTAATGTATTCTTTGTAGTATAAAGATGTTATATAGCATCATACATACTAGAATACATTATAATTAGATATATGGGGAATATTATGTTAAATAATTTTGAGTAAATCCTATTTTGGACATTATTCTAGTTGAGTTGACTGCGAAAATAGTCAAAGCATTTTGAGCTGCACAACCTCCAATTACACTTCAAGCTCTAGGTGTTGAAACCCCAAAAGAAATTTTCATGAGTAGTTCTCTAGAGTTCCTTCACTACATGCCAGAACAGTTCAATGGATCAAATGATCCTTAAGAGGATAGTGATTTGATGAGAAAAATGGAGAATTTGTTTAGGTTTTGGGGTCCCAAATAAAAATTATTGTGATGTGTCCAACCATTGTGAAAATAAAACAAGAAGGATGTGGTGGAACATAATGGTAATTTTAAATAAGTAATGGTGATTATAGTGGAAATACTTCAAGGATCATTTCACTATCAAATTCTATCCATAGTCAATCTTATTAGACAAGTCCATTGTGTTTTTAAAACACATCCACATAGACAATACCATGAAAGTGCATGAAAAAGGATTCTTTAAGGTTGTTAATTTAATACAAGAGATATTATAGAATAAAAAGATTAAGGATCAATGGTTCGAGGTGGGATATCGTCTATGTATTTACTATATGTTTTTCATTCTAATGATGGCTTATTATGATAATGTATTTGATAGATCACTTTTATTTCCTCAAGCCCGATCAACTAGACTCAGTGCTTCAAAATTATATGTAATTGTTTTCTTATAAAACAAATTGATAAATTATAAAACATATTAAAAAAACTAATATCTTATACCAGCCTAGGTTCTAGAGGACTAGACAACACCATACATTTATCTGAGCTGAAACAATGAAAAAATAATTGCATAATATGCTTCCACATGGAGTAACTCCAAAAGTGTTGAAATTCAAAAATAAAATTGTAAGATACTTATGAAACATCATTTAAAAAAAAGGGTGAGTATTCAATTATATATTAAGTGGTTTTTAATTTTCTATAATACTTTTTAGAATTTCATTTCTTGGAAATAACTTGAGAAATTCTTCTATGATTACATTAGAAATAAAAATATATATACATTTTCAAATATCCATTGAAATCATAATTTAAATTACATAAATTTAAAATAATATAAAACATTGGAAATTACTTCCATAAAAAATTTATTTAAAAATAATCATGTGAATTTTTATAAAACACAAAACAAGATATAGATTAAAAAAATAGTGACTTGTGGAAAATTGAAAAATTAAATGCTATGTTGGGCCTACCCACTTGTTAATATATTGAGTTCACAACCCAATTACCTACCATATTTATGATGATCATGTACATGGTTTAAGGAAAACTATTTTAATCATTCTTATGAATAAATAAAATCAATGGGCTATTTGATTTTGAAAACATTTCACTACATTAAAATACAAATTCACACTTAAAATTATATATATAAGTATTTAAATACCTAAATATATGATCTTCTATTTTATATCACATCAGATTTTTGTTCAAACCATATATCATTCAATATATTCGTTTCATAGACATTAATGTACACATACATTTAGGAAATACATTTTTTACATGTTGTTATAACTTCAACAATTTTATAACCACATTTTTAAATAAAAAATTCCATCGGAATTCTTGTTTCATTTATTTATTCATGCAGCCCTTAAATTATAAATTCATCACTTTCCTGGATATATATATATGTACATAATTTTTTATAGATATTAACTTTATGCATATATAAATATATGTATATATATATACACACACACACACACACATATAATTAGTGGCCGATCATGAATGTGGAATAATTAATTTCTCATTTTTAGGTGATTCAATAATATATATCATACACCCATGATTTAATCAGAATGATAAAATTATCACTTCAATATGTATATATATATATATATATATATATATAACCATAATTATAATCCAAATCAATAATTTACATAACACCCATATTTAATTGATGAAAAAAAATTATTGACATGGATTTATATATAGTATAAACCGTGAAATATAAATAAAATTTTTCGATATATTACTCATATATATATATATTAACAAATATAAATGTTTTAAAATAAGAAATAAATGTTTAGGTTTTGAATAAATCTCTTTATTGTGGAACATATTTAAATATTGTTTTTGATAAATATTATTATTCACATAAATTAAAATTGATACATGAATTCATAAAAATATAATAAATTTAATTTAGATAAACATAAATCATTTAAGGACTTGAATTTGATATAAGATAAATATTGTAAAATAGAAATAATCCTTTACTAAATTATTTGCAGTGACTTCCACAAGTCAGAATGAATTTTTTTTTGCACATACTCTATCAATGCTTCTAACATTCACTGTTCTCTATGAGAAACAACAAAGACCACTATGAAACTCATAAAAATGAAATTGGATAGGAAGTGTAGAAAAAGGAATCTGAGACACTTATTTATAGGTATAAACTCACTTAATATTTTATTACAACATTTGAGATTAATTTATTGATTATATTCGGTGAAATATGGTCACATAAATATTAAATATCAATGACATTCAATATAAAGAAAAACACTGAAAAATGTTATGACCTGTGTATATAGTATGATAGAGATATTTATTATTTTATTAGATACTGATAATTGCATGCTAAAATTGACATATAACGAAATAGAAAACAATTTATGGGAAGAAATATATATCTATTCACACTCTTGTTTATATCAAATGAATGAATGAAGGTGGATTAAATTAATTTGATACAAAAAATGAAAATAAGAGATATGATTTGGATCATATTCTACGAGAAGTTTTGTTGAAGATGATAAAACTATATGAATAATAGATCAAATTAATACAGGTGTTGAAAATCAACAAAGTTACAAATACTGATATTGGATAGAAGGTATATGTAGATGTATTGAAGAAAAAAAAAGTTAAAAAATAATCAATACATATATTATTATTCGAATATGATTTTTGAACACATAAATCCAAAAAAACATGAAAAATAAGTATTTATGACACCCTAAAAAAATATGGAATCTCAATTCAGAAATACACAAAATGAATAAATAAAACATACTGGAAAAACTAGATATTGTGTGGTATATCATCAAATCTCATGTCATTTTCCCCAAAATCCCATTCAGATCATTTACGCATCATATATCTGGAATCAGTCTCAGAATTTGGTTTTATCTTCACATCTGAATATGAAAACCCTAATCCACAAACAAACTCCAATGACAATTCTCAGTATTCAATTGTCGATGACTGACAACAACCGAGCTAGACTCTTGACTGTGTCGTATGAACCCATTGTTTCCATTGCTACACTAACTCAACTATGAAAACCCCATACCATCACCTCAGCTCCCAATGAAGTTCTCACATTGACCTTGTGTAACAACCCGGGATTTTATGAAAAATATTCTTTTTAATTTCATTAATATCTTTTGTTGTATGCTACACCAAAAAGAGCATGCAGGACACACAACCAAGACTTGGTTTGCATTACACGCAATCGCGACCTTCCTCGATAGCGCGTGTTTTACGCAATATCGCGTGTTACTAAACAACGATATATTATTATAGTATTATTATAACTCGCCCTTATGAATAGTATTAACTAAATTTTTAATTTTATAACATTATTATTCATCTTATACATTTTCTAGAACATGGTATAAGAACAAAATAAATTTTTCAGGTAAAATATGTATTTTTCAAAAAAATGTATTTTTGCCGCCTTTTGATGGCGCACCCACTTTAAATCTAGTTTTTGACATATTTATAAGATCAAGTTTACAAAATAAATATTCTTATTTTGAATCAGGATATATAAATTTACATTGGATAACGTTTTGATATTTTCCTGATAACCTTCATATTTTAATGAATAGTAAAAACACACTATATTTTACTTAAAAACAAATTTCATCGTAATAATTTAAATGGTTAAATTATAATATTGAATGGTTATAATGTATAAATAGAATATACTTTTACCATTTAATATAATTTATGTCATTATCATTGATTTTACCTTGAATTTGTAGGATAACTCAATTCAATCTTTTACATTGTTTTAAACAAAAACTCGTTTTCTTTCGACATAGGGATTAATTTTAATTTAATTTCTTCAACATGTGTGTGTTGAATTTGGAAAAATGGATTCCATATTTGGAATCAGTGGGTCCAAATTATATTAATAGACAACTTTTTATTTTTGGGCATTATGAATAGTAACTACGGTAAATTTTATTTACCATAGTTAAAGGTAAATCGGGTAATTAAGGGTAAATATAAGATTATAAAATTAAACTAACACCTGAAAAAAGCCAATTGGATGACTAAAGTTCGACCCATATCACCTAAGGGTCGGATTAGAATCATTTAATTGACTTTTTTCCATGAAAATAACTTAATTATTATTAAAACCAAAGAAAGTGACAACATATCACTCTCTTAAATCTTATAAGTACATTAATTTTAATTTAGTGATAAACGTTATGAATCATTGAACATGAATAGTCTAAAGAAATCTAATAAAAATATATACATCATATAAATTTATTTATAATTTTTAGGGATTAAATAAAAATCATTAATTGTAACACAATAGTGCTGCAGAAATTGTTTATCTAGTGACAAATCAAGCATATTGTTTTTATTAAACTAATAGTAACCCTAAAATGCCCAAACCCTGATAAAAACTTATTGGTCATGTAAATATAAACCCTAATCATCCAATGGTATAATAATTGATCATTTGGAGCCTTATAAAAGCGATTATGACAGATATATTATTTTATTTTAAATGATGCCAAAGTTGTCACCTTCATAATTTAAAAAATATAAAAATTTAAATATCGTTATTTTAAAGTGATTAATTCGAGTAAAAGTATTATTGTGAAAGGTAATAGATTTAAATTCATCATAGGATTTTATTTTTAATATTTATGCAAAAAATAATTATATTAAATAATTATTCGAAAATGATGTAGTAATCATTTTTTTAGGAGATAAACAAAATAAATGGTTTTAAAAATAAAAAAATAAATATTATATGAACTATTTATATTTCCCCACTAATTTTATAGATAAATATGACCATTTATGAATCTATTAATGCTTATAGTTTGAACATATCTTTTGTATATATTTTATTTAAATTCAAATAAATGAATAGTCTCAAAATTGACACTATTGTTACTTTATAAAAATAATATATTTTAAAATTGTTTAAAAATCACAAAAATATTTACAAATTATAAATTTAAATTTATAAGGTATAAAATTTTATAAAGTATCCAATTATGGAAAAATCACAACAAATAAGTAATTATTTGTTATAATTTCAAATTTAGAATGTTATTACCACAAATAAAATTAAATTGATTAAATAAGGATAAATCAAGTTGATAATGTTTAAAATAAATTCCTAACATGTCTAAATTTTATTTTTTGATGATATTACAACCATATATCATATAATATTCGAATATGAGTCATTTTTGGCGGTTTTTATGTGGGGTTAGATTTATTATAAATTAATATTTTTAAGATTTCCAAAGGTGCCCCTCTCCTCCCTTATAAAAGGGAACCTCATCCCTCTCTTCCTCACACCACTTTGAGCCTTCAAGTTAGGCCAAAACATACCAAATTAACTTCTACACTTCCCTAGAAACATACTAGAGGATATGGTCTTCTTCAGAGGCCAGTTTTAGTTCCCTAAGAAAAGGACTCAAAGAGGCGCTTCAAAGAAGAGGTAATGTCCTTTACCGATTCTTTCAACTTTATTTCTTCTTCCACATATTATTCATAGGTTTTTTCATTATGAAGTAATAACATCAGTATCACTCATATACTGATATGTTATTATAAGTATGAAACAACCCTATTTCACTATCGCTCCATCCTATGGAAAACAAAATCACTGTAGATGCGAACGTACGGAATACCATCTCCACGCCGTGGTGTAATCTATTTTCCACCACCACATTACTTGGATGGGTATAATTGTGTAAATAATAACCATATATGATTATTTTAAATTGATATTGATTCTGAATTAGTTTACATACACTCCAATACAGTCCCACGATCATTTGAATGATATCATCGCCCGTGCGTACGTACGGACTACCGTCTCCACGACGTGATGAGATTCATTCTCCACGTTAACCATTCATGAATGATTATAAAGTATATATAATAATTAATCATGAAATATATGACATAATAATGATACTGTATTTATGTGTATATAAATGTATGTCATCTACTTAATTCCATTCAACTCAATAAGGAAACAAAAACAGCGTTCATGCGTACGTACGGCCTACCGTTTCCATGAACGGTGTATTTCATTCCATTTTCTGATTTATTATATATATGTATATTCTGAATATATATTATATATAAATCATGTTTTACATTCTGGAATTAATTTATCATGATCTATGTAATCATATGAATAATTAAAAGTTAAAACACGGACGACAAATGAAACAATTTTATCCAAAACACTCTTTAACATGGAATTTACAAAAGAACGGGTAATATAATGTCATTAGTGAACCATATATGATATCATAACAATGATTATGTTTCTAGAATAAGTCACTGACATTATTTAAATCATTATAAAGGAGGTTCGGACACTTACGAAGAAAATCGGCCCTAAGGTAAGGGAAAATATCACAATCTCATTTTATCCGAGATTGTTTATACTTTGGTATTTACTGGGGTGTATTTTATCATTCACATCCATGATTTCTCAATAGGTAATATTGTTTCCATCCACCTAAAATTTTTTAAATCCAATTTTACCCATCGGTGAGTTTTTAGAAAAAGATATAAACTGAATCTTTTGTCGTTTTTCGTACGAGGTACTTTTTGACTTTTCTGAAAAAAGTAAGGGAATAATGTTTTTTTAACTTATACAACAAGAATGTATTTTTTCAGTTTTAAAAAGCCTTATTTTAATGAATCTTCTTCCAAAAGATTTCATGACCATTTTAATCAAAATCTCTTTCTTTTAAAATAGCATGACTTTTTGTGAAAAGAAATTGATTTTGAAGAAGAAAATATATTTTCCTCAAGAATTCATTTCAAGTGTTTTATCAAACATTTCTTCCATCTAAGATGACATTATTTCATATGTGTATGTTTCACGTATAAAGTCTCTATGAATTATATGGTTTCCCTTTTCTTATTATGAAATGATATCCATTTCTTTTATATGGATTATGGGATTATGGGATGATGTTTATGAAACCCATTTTATTTATTGGGTTATTATGAATGATGTATGTTTATTTGGTGGCACAAGTAAGAATTATTTCATTATGAGATGGGTGGGACGTATATCTTCCACCAATGCATTGGGTAGAGATTTATATCTCATGAGATAGACATGGCTGGAATGGCAAGTTAAACCGGTTCAGTAATACAGGTCTGGAACGAGGAGTGAACTCGATTCAGAAAGGGACTTTGTCCACTTTGATGGTCTTGGCAGCAATGCCTTGGCTACTATGGAAATAATATCATGTGCTTAATGGTTGCCACAATTACATGTTTTATTCCCATGCTATTTTATCATGTTTTATGTTCCATTATGATCTATTCCTAATGTACTGCCATGTTTTATGTTGTTGCTCAAGATTTTTAATGATCATGTTTTTTTTAAGTTCAAATGTATATGGTATGTTTTATTTTATCCATGCTTACCCATACTGAGAATTTGAGCTCAGCCTTTTTATGTTTTCTTTTCCCCCAGGATTAAAAGAATGATTTTAGGAAAGGAAAAAAAATTGGAAGATCTTTATGGGAGATGTTGAAGATCTTTCACCGCGATTAGAAGATTACGTTCCAAGTTTCCAAAGTCACTAAACTATTGCGGTCCTTGTGTGTCTATTTTTGATAGGTACTAAGTATTCCACAAAATTAATGTAATATCTATGTATGTCATGCTTCGGGTCTCTACAGTTGGTATCCGAGGAAAGGTTTAGTCAACCTTTGGAAACTAGGATGCGAAAATGTTAGTGAGATCCCTAGAGATATTTCAAAGGAATGTCTAGGGATGTACCTAAGGATAAGTATACGTATAGGATATAGTCCTGGAACAATGGTAACAATCATAGAATTTAACCTATGATGTTAGATATAGAGGTTTCTCCCCCTTTATTATGTTGTTTTCCCTGGCATGATTTTTGCCTCTCACACTATTCATTTTGGGTTTTAGAAAATGGATGGAAACAAGATGATTCATGATAACGGAGGATATTATGGACAATGGAATGATATTATTCATGAGAAACCAAATGAAATGGGATTTGGAAGTCCAAACATCATTATTATATCGAATCATCAATCTCATAATATGATCAATAAACTAAAATTTGGTAAGATTCCTGACTTGGCTAATAAGAGAAAGATGGAGTTTCTTGATGATCATAGTGGAAATAAAGTTCAATTTCCCCAATGTAAATCATGTGGTAAGAGGAATCATGGAGAATGTTTCAAATGAACTGGAAGATTCTTTAGGTGTGGAAAAGAAGGACACAAAGCCAGTAAGTGCAAAGGAAAGGGTTCATTTAACACCATGGACATGGATAATGGTATTTCTATGAAATCAACAATGGTTAAATGTTTAAATGTGGAATGTACAGGAATTATGCAAAACAATTATATAAGGGAAAGTCTCATGAAGAGAATTAGTATGGCCGTATGGGTAGTATTTATGTTGATGATGATGAAGAGACTACAAATGATTTGTGAGATGAATGAATTGTTGAAGCTCGGTCAATGGTTTAAGAAGGTACTGGAATGATTACATGTTTATCAAGTGTAATGTTGTATATGTAATCTCATGGAACTATGGAATAAAGAGACATATAAGGATTGTTATGCTATTGTCTTTCATTTTGTTTTGAAAGTGTGTGATGAATGGAACCAGTATTTTTGGAAAGTAGATGATATGTGTATAATTAAGAGATAAGGAGAAAATTAAATGTTTGATAGTATTCATGAGCTCATGACTGATATAAGGAGAAGGTTATATAATGGTTTGAGTATATAGAATTTTTGGATTTTGGTATGTGGAAAGAGTTAAATATTGACAGCATTCATGTTTTCACTAAGGTTTAATTGATATTCATTTTTTCAAGAGAATACATTATTAAGGTATTCACATGATTGGAATGTGACCAACAATATAATGGGGGATAAATGATGGTTGGTTGATGACATTTCATGTAATAATTTTCCTTATACTATGAGAATGGACCGAAGTATTTTAGATAAAGATTAGAATGGATTATGTAGGAAATAAGATAGTATTGTTTATGGATAGAAGTTTTTTTTATATTATTGGTGGGATGTTATAGTAATGTAGTTTTAGAAAAAGGACAACCTGCAGGACGGGAGACAACCCATCGCGTCGGACAAGGCTGTGGGAATCGAACCCACAACTGAAGTGCGACTGGCCCTAATCGCCTACCACTAGCCTACAGGAAGTCCCTGTTTAGTAGAAACTAGTTTTATTATATTATGCAGTATGATATATGAAGTATAAGTCCATTTTTGGAACCATATATGATTAATCTCACCATAGGTGGACATATGTATACATGATAACTTTTGGTAACCTTTTGTTCGAAACAGATTGGATAACCCATCATTCTATCACATGATCTGTTAACACTTCCTGAATAACAAATTCAACTTCAATTATTTAAGAGATAAGGTAGAAATTTTTCAAACCACGAACAACAGTGATATTGTTCCAAAATCAAGCATGTATTTCTTCAAATTAAAAATTATAAACTTTAGGTAAATGATATTGAAAACCAAAAATGATTCCATGGTGCTCTTATATCCGATAAATCAGATGATAACATAGATCGTCACAAATTTATGGCTCTGTGATTAATGGATTTTTCATAGCCATGTTCTCTACCACTCTCCATCAGAACATGATGGTCAGATTTCTCCTCTATATCCATATTTTCACCTATGTTCTCCTATATGGAAACCCAGTGATGAGTTATTTGGGAATCCGTTATGTTTCCAACATTCTTTTTTTTAAATGAAGTTTTAGTATTCCTTTCTACGATGTGGGTTTCTATTAAAGAAATTTTCGAGTAGTAAACCATTTATAACCCCAATGAATTTCGGGGGTGAAATTCATTTTAAGGGGGGTAGAATTTGACACCCCGAGATTTTATGAAAAATATTTTTTTAATTTCATTAACGTCTTGTGTTGTACACTACACCAAAATGATCTTGCACGACACACAACCCTGACTTGGTTTGCATTGCACGCAATTGCGACCTTCCTCGATAGCGTGTGTTGTACGCAATACAGGGTGTTACTAAACAACGATATATTATTATAATATTATTATGAACTAGCCATTATGAATAGTATTAACTAAATTGTGAATTTTATAACATTATTATTCATCTTATACATTTTCGAGAACATGGTATAAGAACAAAATAAGTGTTTCAGGTAAAATAAGTATTTTTCAAAAAAAAAAGGATTTTTTCCACCTTTTGATGGCGTACCCACATTAAATGTAGTTTTTGACATGTTTATAAGTTCTTTTTTACAAAATAAACTTCTTATTTTGAATCAGGATATACAAATTTACATTGGATAATGTTTTGATATTTTTCTGATAACCTTCATATTTTAATGAATAGTAAAAACACGCTATATTTTAATTCAAAACTACTTTTTTCGTCGTAAAAATTTAAATGATTAAATTATAATATTGTATGGTTTTAAAGAATAAATAGAATATATTTTTACCATTTATTATAATGTATGTCATTTGAAATGATTTTACCTTGAATTCGTAGGTTAATTCAATTCAATCTTTTGCAATGTTTTAAACAAAAACCTGTTTTCTTTCGGCAACGGGATTAATTTTAATTTAATTTCTGCAACTTCTGTGTAAAGAATTTGAAAAAATGGATACAATATTTGGAATCATTGGGTCCAAATTATATTAATAAACTTATTTTTATTTTTGGGCGTTATGAATAGTAACTACGGTAAATTTTATTTACCCTAGTTAAAGGTAAATCGGGTAATTAAGGGTAAATATAAGATTATAAAATTATCCTAACACCTGAAAAATCCTATTGGATGACTACAAGTCGACCCATATCACCTAAGGGTCGTATTAGGATAATTTAATGGACTCTTTTCCATGAAAATAACTTAATTATTATTAAAACCAAAGAAAGACACAACATGTCACTCTCTTAAATCTTATAAGTATATTAAATTTAATTTAGTGATAAACAATATGAAACTTCAAAAATGAATAGTCTCCAGAAAGCTAATAACATTATCTACATAATATAAATTTATTTATAATTTTTAGGGATTAAATAATTATCATTAATTGTAACACAATAGTGATGCAGAAATTGTTTATCTAGTGAAAAATCAAGAATATAGTTTTTATTAAACTAACAGTAACCATAAAATTCAAAAAAACCTGACCAAAACTTATTAGTCATATAACTTTAAACCCTAGTCATCTAATTGTCGAATATTTGTCCATTTGGAGCCTTATAAAAGCGATTATGACACTTATATTATTTTATTTTAAATGATTCCAAAGTTGTCACCTTCATAATTCAATAAATATGACAATTTAAATATTATTATTTTAAGATGATAAATTCATTTAAAAGTATTATTTTGAAATTTAATAGATTTATATTCATCATATTATTTTAGTTTTAATTTTTATGCAACAAATTAGTATATTAAATAATTATACGAAAATGATGTAATAATTATTTTATTAAGAGATAAACCAAATAAATTGTTTTAAAAATAATAAAATAAATATTATATGAACTATTTATTGTCCTCCACTAATTTTCTAGACATATATGACCTTTTATTAATCTATTTAAGATTTTATTTCGAACATATATTCTGTATATATTTTATTTAAATTTAAATAAATGAATAGTGTCAAAATTGACACTATTGTTACTTTATAAAAATTACATATTTTAAAATTGTTTAAAAATCACAAAAATATTTAAAAATTATAAATTTAAATTTATAGGGTATAAAATGTTATAATTTATCCAATTATGGAAAATTAAAAATAAAAAAGTAATTATTTGTTATAATTTAAAATTTAGAATGTTATTACCACAAATAAAATTAAATTGATTAAATAAGAATAAATCAAGTTGATAATGTTTAAAATAAATTCCCAACATGTCTAAATTTTTTTGGTTGATGATATTACAACCCTATATCATATAATATTCGAATATGAGTCATTTTTGGAGGTTTTTAAGTGAGATTAGATTTATTATAAATTAATATTTTTAAGAATTCCAATGGTGCCCTCTCCTCCCTTATAAAAGGGAACCTCAACCCTCTCTTCATCACACCACATTAAGCCTTCAAGATCGTCCAAACCCTGCCAAATTATCTTCTCCACTTCCCTAGAAACATCATAGAGGTCCAGGTATTCTTCAGAGACCAATGTATTGCCCTAAGAAGAGGACTCAAAGAGGCGCTTCAAAGAAGAGATAATGTCCTTTACCGATTCTTTCAACTCTATTTCTTATTCCACTTATTTTTCTTAGGTTGTTTCATTATGAAGTAATAAAATCAGTATCAATAATATACTGATATGTTATTATAAGTATGAAAGAACCCTATTTCACCATCTATCCATCCTACAGAAAATGAAATCACCGCATGTGCGTACGTACGAAATACCGTCTCCACGCCGTGGTGTAATCTATTTTCCACCACCACATTACTTGGATGGGTATAATGGTGTAAATAATAACTATATATTATTATTTTAAATTGATATTGATTCTGAAATAGTTTACATACACTCCAATACAGTCCCATGATCATGAGAATGATATCATCGCTCGTGCTTACGTACGGACTACCGTCTCCACGACGTGATGAGATCCATTCTCCATGTTAACCATTCTTGAATGATTATAAAGTATATATAATAAGTAATAATGAAATATATGACATAATAATGATACTGTATTTATGTGTATATATATGTATGTCATCTACTTAATTCCATTCAACTCAATAAAGAAACGAAAACAACGTTCATGCGTACGTACAGCCTACCGTCTCCATGAATGGTGTATTTCATTACATTTACTGATTTATTATATATATGTATATTATGAATATATATTATATATAAATGATGTTTTATATTCTGTAATTAAGTAATCATGATCTATGTAATCATATGAATAATTACAAGTCAAAACACGGACGATAAATGAAACAATTTTACCCAAAACACTCTTTAACATGGAATTTATAAAAGAACGGGTAATATAAAGTTATAATTGAACCGTATATGACATCATAACAATGATTATGATTCTGGAATAAGTCAATGAAATTATTTAAATCATTATACAGGAGGCTCGGACACTTACGAAGCAAATCGAACCTAAGGTAAGGGGAAATATCACAATCTCATTTTATCCAAGATTGTTTATTCTTTGGTATTTACTGGGGTGTATTTTATCATACACATCCATGATTCCTCAATATGTAATATTGTTTCCATCCAAATAAAATTGTTTCAATCCAATTTTACCTTTTGATGTGTTTTTAGTAAAAGATATAAAATGAATCTTTTGTCGTTTTTTGTACGAGGTACTTTTTGACTTTTCCGACAAAAGTACGGGAAGAATGTTTTTTTAACTTATACGGCACGAATGGATTTTTACATTATTATAATGCCTTCTTTTAATGAATATTCCTCCAAAATATTTCATGATTATTTAAAAAAAAAAATTCTTTTAAAATAGCATGACGTTTTGTGAAAAGAATTTGATTTTGATGAAGAAAGGATATTTTCCTCAAGAATTCATTTCAAGTGTTTTATCAAAACCTTTTTCCATCTAAGAAGTCATTATTTCATATGTGTATGTTTCATGTATAAAGTCTCTAGGATTTATATGGTTTCACTTTTCTTATTATGAAATGATATCAATTTCTTTTATATGGATTATTTGATTATGGAATGATGTTTATGAAACCCATTTTATTTATTGGGTTATTATGAATGATGTATGGTTATTTTGGGGCACAAGTAAGAATGATTTCATTATGAGATGGGTGGGGAATATATCTCCTTCAAATGCATTGGGTAATTATTTATATCCCATGAGATAGACATGGTTGGAACGACATGTTAAACCGGTTCAGTAATACAGGACTGGAACGAGGAGTGAACTCGATTTAGAAAGGGACTTTGTCCACTGACATGGTCTTGGTAGAAATGCCTCGGCTACTATGGAAATCATATCATGTGCTTAATGGTTTCCAAAGTTACATGTTTTATTCCCATGCTATTTTATCATGTTTTGTGTTCCATTATTATCTATGACTTATGTACTTCCATGTTTTATGTTGTTGCTCAAGATTTTTAATGTTCATGTTTTTTTTAAGTTCAAATGTATATGGTATGTTCTATTTTATCCATGCTTACCCGTACTGAGCATTTTAGCTCACCCTTTTTTGTTTTCATTTCCCCCTGGGTTAAAAGAAAGATTTTAGGTAAGGAAAAAATGGGAAGATCTTTATGGGAGATGTTGAAAATATTTCACCGCGATTCAATGATTACGTTCCATGTTTCCAAAGACACTAAACTATTACGGTCCTTGTGTGTCTATTTTTGTATTTTACTAAGTATTCCTCTAAATTAATGTAATGCCTATGTACATCAAGCTTCGGGTCTCTACAGTTGGTATCAGAGGAAAGGTTTGGTCAACCTTTGGAAACTAGGATGCGAAAATGTTAGTGAGATCCCTAGAGATATTTCTAAGGTATGTCTAGGGATGTACCTAAGGATAAGTATACGTATAGGATATAGTTCAGGAACTATGGTAACGATCTTAGAATTTAACCTAAGATGTTAGATATTGAGGGTGCTCTCCCTTTATTATGTTGTTTTCCCTAGCATGATTTTTCCCTCTCACACTATTATTTTTTGGTTTTAGAAAATGGCTGGAAAAAAGTTGATTCACGATAATGGAGGATATAATGGACAATGGAATGATATTATTCATGAGTAACCAAATGAAATGGGATTTAGAAGTCCAAACATCATTTTTATGCCGAATCAGAAATCTCATAATATGATCAATAAACTCGAATTTAGTAAGTTTCCTGACTCAGCTAATAAGAGAAATATGGAGTTTCTTGATGATCATAGAGGAAAGAAAGTTCATTTCCCCTATGTAAATCATGTGGGAAGAGGAATCAAGAGAATGTTTCAAAGGAACTGGAAGATGCTTTGGGTGTGGAAAAGAAGGACACAATGCCAGTAAGTACAAAGGAAATGGTTCAGTTTACACCCTGGACATGGATAATGGTATTGCTATGACATCAACAATGGTTAAATGTTTTAAATGTGGAATGTACAGGCATTATGAAAACCAATTCCCTAAGGGAATGTCTCATGAAGTGAATCAGTATGGTCGTATGGGTTGTATTTATGTTGTTGATGATGAAGAGACTACAAATGATCTGTGAGACGAATTAATTGTTGAAGCTCGGTCAATAGTTTAAGAAGGGAGTGTAATGATTAATTGTTTATCAATTGTAATGTTGTATAAGTAATCTCATGGTACTATGGAATAAAGAGACATCTAAGGATTTTTACACTATTTTCTTTCCTTATGTTTTGAAATTGTGTGATGAATGGTACCTGTATTTTTGAAAGTAAGTGATATGTGCATAATGAATAGATAAGGAGAAAATTAATTGTTTGATAGTATTCATGAGCTCATGACTGATATAAGGAGAAGGTTATATCATGGTTTGAGTATATATAATTTTTGTATTTTGGTATGTGGAAAGAGTTAAATTTTTACAGCATTCATGTTTTCACTAAGGTTTAATCGATATTCATTTTTTCAAGAGAATACATGATTAAGGTATTCACATGATTGAAATGTGACCAACAAGATAATGGGGGATAAATAATGGTTGGTTGATGACATTTCAAGTAATCTTTTTCTTTATACAATGAGCTTGGACCAATGTATTTTAGATAATGATTGGAAAGGATTATGTTGGAAATAAGATAGTATTTTTAAGGATATACGTTTTTTTTCGATATTATTGGTGGGATTTTATAGTAATGTAGTTTTTGAAAAAGGACAACCTGCAGGACGGGTGATAGCCCATCGCGTTGGATAAGGCTGTGGGAATCGAACCCACAACATAAGTGCGACTAGCCTTTATCGCCAACCACTGGGCTAAAGGAAGTACCTGTTTAGTAGAAACTATTTCTATTATATTAATAAGTATGATATATGAAGTATAAGTCCATTTTAGGAACCATATATGATTAATCTCACTATAGATGGACTTATGTATACTTGATAAATTTTTCTATCCTTTTGTTTGAAACGGATGGGATGACCCATCATTCTATCACATGATCTATTAACACATCACGAATAACAAATTCAACTTCATTTCTTTAAGAGATGAAGTAGAAATTGTTCAAAGCACGAAAAACAGTGACATTGTACCAAAATCAAGCAAGTATTTCTTCTAATTCAAAATTTTCAACTTTAGGGAAATGATATTGAAAACCAAAAATGTTGCCCTGGTTCTCTTATATCTGATGAATCTGATGATACCTTAGATCATCACAAATTTATGTCTTTGTGGTTGATTTCTTTTTAATAGCCGTGTTCTCTACCACTCTCCATCAGAACATGATGGTCAGATTTCTCCTCCATATCCATATTTTCACATATGTAATCCTATATGGAAACCCAGTGATGAGTTATTTGGGTATCCGTTATGTTTCTAACATTCTTTTTTTAAATGAAGTTTTAGTATTCCTTTTTACGATGTGGGTTTCTATGAAATAAACTTTCGAGTAGTAAACCATTTATAACCCCAACGAATTTCGAGGGAGAAATTCATTTTAAGGGGGGTATAATGTAACACCCCGAGATTTTATGAAAAATATTCTTTTTAATTTCATTAATGTCTTGTGTTTTATGCTACACCAAAATGAGCTTGCACGACACACAACCATGACTTGGTTTGCATTACACGCAATCGTGACCTTCATCGATAGCGTGTGTTGTACGCAATACCGGGTGTTACTAAACAACGATATATTATTATAATATTATTATGAACTAGACGGTATGAATAGTATTAACTAAATTTTGAATTTTATTACATTATTATTCATCTTATACATTTTCTAGAACATGATATAAGAACAAAATAAATTTTTCAGGTAAAATAAGTATTTTTAAAAAATGCATTTTTTCCGCCTTTTGATGGCACACCCACATTAAATCAACTTTTTGACATGTTTATAAGTTAAATTTTAAAAAATAATCTTCTTCTTTTGAATCAGGATATAAAAATTTACATTGGATAATGTTTTGATATTTTTCTGATAACCTTCATATTTTAATGAATATTATAAACACGCTATATTATAATTAAAAAAAACTTTTTTCATCATAATAATTTAAATGGTTAAATTATAATATTGAATGGTTTTAAAGAATAAAGAGAATATATTATTACCATTTAATATAATGTATGTCATTAGTATTGATTTTACCTTGAATTCGTATGTTAATTCAAATCGATCTTTTGCAGTGTTTTAAACAAAAACTCGTTTTCTTTCGACAACGAGATTGATTTTAATTTAATTTTTGCAACATCTGTGTATTTAATTTGGAAAAATGGATTCCATATTTGGAATCATTGGGTCTAAATTATATTAATAGACAAATTTTTATTTTTGGGCATTATGAATAGTAACTACGGTAAATTTTATTTACCATAGTTAAAGGTAAATCAGGTAATTAATGGTAAATATAAGATTATAAAACTAGCCTAACACCTAAACAAATCCTATTGGATGACTAAAAGTAGAACCATATCACCTAAGGGTCGGATTAGAATCATTTAATGCACTTTTTTCCATGAAAATAACTTAATTATTATTAAAACCAAAGAAAGTGACAACATGTCCCTCTCTTAAATATTAAAAGTATATTAATATTAATTTAGTGATAAACTTTATGAAACATCAAACATGAATAGTTTCCAGAAAGCTAATATCATTATCTACATCATATAAATTTATTTTTAATTTTTAGGTATTAAATAATTATCATTAATTGTAACACAATAGTGATGCAGAAATTTTTTATCTAGTGAAAAATCAAGAATATAGTTTTTATTAAACTAATAGTAACCATAAAATGCCCAATACCCTGACAAAAACATATTGTTCATGTACATTTAAACCCTAATCAGCCAATGGTCGAATAGTTGACCATTTTGAGCCTTATAAAAGCGATTATGACACTTATATTATTTTATTTTAAATGATGCCAACGTTGTCACCTTCATAATATAATAAATATAACAATTTAAATATTGTTATTTTAAGATGATTAATTAGATTAAAGGTATTATTGTGAAATTAAATAGATTTATCTTCATGATAGGGTTTTATTGTTAATTTTTATGCAACAAATTAGTATATTAAATAATTATACGAAAATGATGTAGTAATTATTTTATTAAGAGATAAACCAAATAAATGGTTTAAAAATAATAAAATAAATATTATATGAACTATTTATTGTTCTCCACTAATTTTCTAGATACATATGACCTTTTATGAATCTATTAAACCTTTTATTTCGACCATATCTTCTGTATGTACTTTATTTAAATTCAAATCAATTAATAGTGTCAAAATTGACACTATTGATACTTTATAAAAATAACATATTTTAAAATTGTTTAAAAATCACAAAAATACTTACAAATTATAAATTTAAATTTATAAGATATAAAATGTTATAAATTATTGAATTATGGAAAAATCACAACAAATAAGTAATTATTTGTTATAATTTAAAATTTAGAATGTTATTACCACAAATAAAATTAAATTGATTAAATAATGATAAATCAAGTTGATAATGTATAAAATAAATTCCCAACATGTCTAAAATTTATTGGTTGATGATATTAAAACCCTATCTCATATAATATTCGAATATGAGTCATTTTGTATGGTTTTTAAGTGGGGTTATATTTATTATAAATAAATATTTTTAAGATTTCTAAAGGTGCCCCTCTCTTCCCTTATAAAAAGGAACCTCATCCCTCTCATACTCAAACCACTTTGAGCCTTCATGATAGGCCAACCCCTGCCAAATTATCTTCTCCACTTCCCTAGAAACATCCTAGAGGTCCTGGTCTTCTTCAAAGACCAATTTTAGTGCCCTAAGAAGAGGAATCAAAGAGGCACTTCAAAGAAGAAGTAATGTCTGTTACCGATTCTTTCAACATTATTTCTTCTTCCACTTCTTCTTCTTAGGTTGTTTCATAATGAAGTAATAAAATAAGTATCAATCATAAACTGATATATTATTATAAGTATGAAACAACCCTTTTTCACCATCTATCCATCCTACAGAAAACGAAATCACCGCGTGTGCGTACGTACGGAATACCGTCTCCACGCCGTTGTGTAATCTATTTTCCACTACCACCTTACTTGGATGGGTATAATGGTGTAAATAATAACTATATATGCTTATTTTAATGTAATATTAATTCTGAAATAGTTTTCATACACTCCAATATAGTCCCACGATCATGAGAATGATATCATTGCTCGTGCGTACGTACGGACTACCGTCTCCATGACGGGATGAGATTCATTCTCCACATTAACCATTCATGAATGATTATAAAGTATATATAATAAGTAATAATGACATATATGACATAATAATTATACTAGATTTATGTGTATATATATGTATGTCATCTACTTAATTCCATTCAACTCAATAAGGAAACGAAAACAGTGTTCATGCGTACGTACGACCAACCATCTCCATGAACGGTTTATTTCTTTCCATTTAATGATTTATTATATATATATATATTCTGAATATATATTATATATAAATCATGTTATATGTTCTGGAATTAATTAATCATGATCTATGTAATCATATGAATAATTACAAGTCAAAACATGGACGACAAATGAAACAATTTTACCCAAAACTCTTTTTAACTTGGAATTTACAAAAGAATGGGTAATATAAAGTCATAAGTGAACAATATATGATATCATAACAATTATTATTATTCTA
This sequence comes from Viscum album, assembly GCA_963277665.1. NCBI lineage: Eukaryota > Viridiplantae > Streptophyta > Magnoliopsida > Santalales > Viscaceae > Viscum > Viscum album. The sequence continues at coordinate 698,274,959 of OY728152.1, forward strand.
TAATAAGTCAATGACATTATATAAATCATTATACATGAGGTTCGGACACTTACAAAGCAAATCGGACCTAAGCTAAGGGAAAATATCACAATCTCATTTTATCCGATATTGTTTATACTTTGGTATTTACTGGGGTGTATTTTATCGTCCACATCCATGATTCCTCAATATATAATATTGTTTCCATCCACATAAAATTGTTTAAATCCAATTTTTCCCTTCGGTGAGTTTTTAGTAAAAGATATAAAATGAATCTTTTGTAATTTTTTGTGTGAGGTACTTTTTGACTTTTCTGACAAATGTACGGGAAGAATGTTTTTTTAACTTATAAGGAACGAAAAGATTTTTATAGTTTTATAAAGCCTTATTTTCATGAAGCTTCCTCCAAAATATTTCCTGGCTATTTTCAAAAAAATCTCTTTCTTTTAAAATAGCATGACGTTTTGTGAAAAGAAATTGATTTTGAAGAAGAAAGGATATTTTCCTCAAGAATTCATTTCAGGTGTTTTATCAAAACATTTTTCCATCTAAGATGATATTATTTCATATGTTTATGTTTCACATATAATGTCTCTATGATTTATATGGTTTCACATTTCTAATTATAAAATGATATCCATTTCTTTTATATGGATTATGTGATTATGGGATGATGTTTATGAAACCCATTTTATTTATTGGGTTGTTATGAATGATGTATGTTTATTTTGTGGCACAAGTAAGAATGATTTCATTATGAGATGGGTGGAACCAATATATTCCTCCAATAAATTCGGTAAGGATTTATATCTCATGAGGTAGACATGGCTGGAACGGCAAGTTAAACCGGTTCAGTAATATAGGACTGGAACGAGGAGTGAACTCGATTCAGAAATGGACTTTGTCCACTAAGATGGTCTTGGCAGCAATGCCTTGGCTACTATGGAAATAATATCATGTGATTAATTGTTTCCACAATTACATGTTTTGTTCCAATGATATTTTATCATGTTTTATGTTCCATTATGATCTATTCCTTATGTACTTCAATGTTCTATGTTGTTGCTCACGATTATGAATGTTCATGTTTTTTTTAGTTCAAATGTATATGGTATGTTTTATTTTATCCATGCTTAACCTTACTGATCATTTGACCCCAGACTTTTTATGTTTTCTTTTCCCCTAGGATTAAAAGAAAGATTTTAGTTATGGAAAAAATGGGAAGATCTTTATGGGAGATGTTGAAGATCTTTCACCGAGATTAGAAGATTACGTTCCATGTTTCCAAAGACACTAAACTATTATGGTCCATGTGTGTCTGTTTTTGTTATGTACTAAGTATTCCGCAAAAGTAATGTAATGTCTATGCACGTCAAGCTTCTAGTCTCTACACCTTGTGACCCCATAACTCAAAACTGTATTCCTCGTACTAGACACGAACTCAACCCCTTAATCGTGATTCATTTATCATTTTTTCACTTGTTTCTTAATTTTCATTACATATCGTTTATCATCATTATATTTATACAATTATATTTATTTTCATATAATTATTTATAATTCTTATTTAATAAAATTAATTTTAATAATTTCTAATTGTAATAAAAATATAAATCTGTTTAGAAAGTTGAATAATATTAAAAATTTAATAATAATTTATATATTAATATTTCAATTAATATTATATTATATTTATAAATTATTAATAATTTTTATCATTTATTTAATCCAATTTCTTTAATATTAAAAAAATTATTATCATATCAAATCATAATAAATTTTATAAGTCAAAATAATACACATATTATCATATTTAAAATTATTTTAAGAACATTAATTATTATTTTATTTATTTATAATAATAATTAATTTAAATATAATAATTCATTTATAATTATCGTTCCTCAAATATATCTACAAATAATGGGTTTATTCAAAACAATATTTTTCACATAATAATTTTTCTAAATATTACCTTTCAAAATGTTTTCATTTATTAAAACAATATATTAGAAAATGTTAATTCAGGAAAACTATAGTTCATGAATGTGTAATTAATTAATATTATATCAATATGTCACCATGTATTTAAATAGTTACATGTTAAAAATTAATTAACATAAAAATGAAAATTAACACAAAATAATGAAATAAAAATAAATTTTGATTAAATGAATTTACATATTTTTATTCAATTATTTTATAAAATTATTTATTTATAATATTTTGAATGTATATAATTAGTTAAAATATCATGAATGTCGAATTATCCACCCCCCCCCCCCCTCAAAAGAATTGTGTCCTTGCAATTCCTTTTGACAGACAAAAAAATTCAGAATTTCCATCTTCTAAATTAAGACATGCTAGAGACGATAAACTCCTGGACTCATCAAAATCTAATAACCAAAGTCTTGTAGAATATTTCTCTGATAAAAAATGTAGCTAATGGGTCTTGATGATTACACAAACACACTACCTTACCATGGTCGTCGGGTGGTGTCCCACCTGGTACCACCAGTTGCCCCGTAGACACCTGGTCCCTACCATGGGTCCCAGAAACATGGTTTAATGGGTCATCTAACAAATGAATGTACCCACATGAAAAAACATATCCTTTCTATTTTCATTTTACCTCATTCACACACACCCTGAGAAACATTCCCAAAAGGTCACCCATTATGATCACTACTCTATACCAAAGACACTTAACTGTGGAGTTTTAATTAGGTAGACACTAGAAAATGAAGGTGTACCATGTTGACATGAGTCATATCATTTTTTCCGTTAACCCTGTATCATTGGAGGATGTTAAATTAACCCCTCCCCCTTATATAATAGCATCCTCATTGTGGTCCTGACTTCTCAACATAGGAAGTGCACCACAATTAAGGTTGGGTTCCTCCTCTTACACCAAATGTATCATTTGGGACCCAGTGATAGCACAAACACCACACCCTAACATGGATGTCAGGTCCTGGCCTACCAGGTAAACCAGTTGCCCCATAGACTCATTGTCCCCACAATGGGGCCCACCCACAAGGTCGAACGGGTCATCTAACTAATTACAACACCCACAGGACAACACTTTTCTTTTCCAGGGTGATTTGTGATCACCCACACACACCATCGGAATCATTCTAGAAGGTCACCTATCCAGATCAATACACCAATACACATCATATTAATTTGGGAGTTCTAATATTCTAGGCTCCTGAAAATTATGGTTCACCTTTATTGACATGGGCCATATAATTTAGTCAATTAACCCTTTATCATTATAGGGTGTTACATTAACCCCCCCCCCCCCCAGAGCACAATGTCCTCATTGTGGGCCCAACATCTCATCCCAGGCAGTGCACCACACTTAAGGTTTGCATCCTACACATATAAAAAATGTAAGAATTGTTCCCTAGTGATAGAAAAAACACCCCTCATTAACATTGTCATCGTGTCCTAGCCTGAAAGTTACCACCAGTTTCACTGTAGAGACGGTGTCCCCACCTTGGGGCCAACCAAAAAGCCTGAACATGTTATCTAACTAATTTTAGTCAACATAAGGCATCATGTGTCCTTTCTAGTGTGATTTTTCATCACTCACACACACCCTGGGAAACATCCTATAGGGTCACCCATCCTGATCACTAATCTCAGCAGAAATCACTACTCTGTTGCTTGCTCACTTAACTGTGGATTTGTAATCTGGTATGCTATCGAAAAAGAAGGGGAATCGTTTTTACATGAGTCATATCATTTTTTTCAATTAACCCTTTATTATTATAGGGTTCTATAGCACTGATGGTCAATATGGACATGGATAGTTAGTCAGGGTTTTTAGTATCTTCTTTCTCTCTTAGTGGTATTAGGCATTAATATATGAGAAAGTGGAATCCTAATGAATTTCGTAGTTGTTCTTGAAGAATCTGTATTTTTAGACCCCATTCATCTCCTGGATGAGGTAATTAAATGTATTACTATTGTGGTAATCCATGACTTTCAAAGAGGGTTTTCACTACAGCACCCAATAATTTTGTCCCTTGTAGACGATCTGGTCACCAGTAGGGGTTATTGCGTGGTTATTCCAATCGTCATAATGGAGAGGAATTATATACATGTTTTAAAACTATGATTAAATCTGATTCTTCTCATGTAAAATGGTTCCATCCACGTACATATGGAATGATGCTTCTTCACATACTGGAGGAGTCACTAGATAAAATGGATACTGGTCTAGCAACTATTAGATGTACCATCACTATAGCTTCATGATTAGAGACTTCTCTATTTGATAATGGTGCATCTCATTCCATAATTTCATTCTCTATTTTTAATCTGGTAATTCTTCTTCTGGATATTTTATCTTCTGAAATGAATATTAATACACTCATTGGAACCAAGAGAGAGAAGGGTCTCCGTGGACCTAATTGTGTTTTCTCTCGAACCGATGTCGAAATTTTTTCGACATTTCTTATTCTCAAAATGAAGTATCATTACAAATTTTTTTGTATAGGTTGTCTCATTAATAAAAAATCATAGATTTATTTTTATCATTGAAGGGTCACCTTAATTAAACTTGTTGGAGAGTATCGTGTTTTTGAAAGTGTGTGAGGCCCAAAGTAGAGAATAATAGGACCTTAATATCTGATGTTATCAAAACTGATATTTTTATTTTCCTTTTATCTAGAGTGGAAATATATTATTAGTGATCTCACTATAGTCATCACCGATTTTTTTGATGTGTTTCCCAATGATATTCCTTGTTTTCCACTGATAAGGGAGGTTGATTTTTCTACTTATTTAGTGACTAGTAGTGAACAATTTTCTTTTCCCTCTATCTATATGGAACTGAACCAAATGAAATTGTTGAAGTCCTAGTTGGATTATTATATTGATAAAATCTATATACAATAGATTGTGTCTCCTTGGGCTACGCTGGATCTCATTGCTAAGAAAGCTGATTTTTCACTTTCCTTATGTGTTGAATATTAAAAACTCAATAAATTGATGATAAAGGGGATATATTTGTTTCTATAGATTTATTATCTATTTTATTAGTTGAAATTGGGAAAATGGATCTCGAAGATCTCTCTTTTATCTGGTTACCATCAGTTGAGGATAATGGATTCAAGCATTAAATAAACCTGCTATTAGAGAATTTACGATCATTATGAGTACATTATTTTTCTCACTACTACAAAACATGAGTTGAGAGTGAAGGTATTTATCAGTTCAACAATAAATAGAATAGATAAATGGAATCGTTATCAGTTCTAATGAATGTACAGATTTATTTAACAAATTATCATCACTTATTTAGAATTGACAAATGTTAGTGTTTATCAGCACATTATTTTTAGTGAAAATAATGTGTACCCTTTATTAGAGCGTTATTTTTAGCAATGGTAATGGCTATATTTTATCAATGCTATAATTTTTGGAACACACAAAAGACTCTTTTATGATCACATTTTTAGTGATGATAATGGTACAAATAAATTAAATGATATAATTAAATAACTAGAAAATTTCAAATGAGGTTATTAAAAAATATTACAAATTTTATTAATTAAATAACTTTTAATAATAATGAATAAATTGGATATAATATATATAAATTATAAATACTAATAAATAGTATGCGTTAAATATATAGATTTACCAAACAAAAATTAAACAAATTAAAATTAAAAATAAGTAAATTAGAAAATATAGTAAACATTTTATGAATTAGATGTTTATTAATTATGTTATTAAATAGTATATATTATACATATAGATATATATATTAAATAACCGAATAATTATTTATGTATTACAAAATATTTATCTACTATATTTGTTGAATAATGTTTTATAAATTAAAATTAATATGAATTAAAAATACAGACTAATTTCCTAGCATAATGGACATATAATTGAATGTTGTTTGATTTTTTCAATTTTACATAGTTCAAATGTGTGTTATATTGATTACACATATAGCTAGTTAATTAATTTTTAAATATAATGTTCACACAAAAAACATATCCAATTTTTTAATGTCATTAACGTGTAGTTATTTTAAACTTCTACAAATAAAATCATTTTTAAAACCCAAGAACATAAAATTAGATATTCAATAAGAAATTTAAAAATATATTTGAAAACAAATATTTGTAAAAAAATATTTGATTTTTTTTTCAAAAAAATTTTGTATATAAAAATATATAAAAATATAAATAATATTTTTATAAAATAATATATTCAAAATTATAAATAATTAAATATTTTTTAAGATTATTTATATAATTATAAATAAATAAACCTATCAATTTTAATTATTAAAAAATTTATAATAAAATTTACTTAAATAATTAATATATTTAAAATATTTATATTTATATATATTAATTATATTTTTATTAATGTGTTTTTATTATATATATATAATTATATAAATATATATACTTATATAAGTAATATATTTTTAAATATATTTATACAAAAATAAATAAAGTATTATATATTTAAATAATTATAAAATTATAATAAATATATTTATTTATATATATATATATATATCGATTATGTATATATATACAAATTTTTAATTTATAAATATATTTATAATACTTTTATTGGCACTCATGTTCTATGCTCTAATTAAAGATATCATTAATACCTTTAGTACTGATAAAAATAAGGCTATATTAGTGATTTTTTAGCACAAATAATGTCATTCATTTATCAACACTAAATAATCCTTTGTATATATTACTTTTATCAACTCTGAAATAATAATCACCAGTAAAAGTGTCTCGATATAATTAATAAAACATAACATGTTGCAAAATCATTGCGATATCAAAATATTTATATTGAATCCACCGATTAATGTCGCTCCTCCAATGTGAATCGAAGATCGAATCACATAATCCCACTACCTCTTGTCTCTCAAACTTCATTCAGCATAAGGTGTTCAGTTGCAGTTAGGGCACAAGAAAATAACATTATGATATGGATCTATGGGACTCAGATTGTATTAATCCTATTAAGGTATACATATGTTTTCTTTTTATGGATCAAATTTTCTTTCTGTATTTGACGTTTCGAGATCTGGATCCATGGGTTTTTTATTTTCCTTTTTTACGATCTGTATTGGTCCTCCGATTGTTGTATACTATTTTGATTTTCTTTATGATCTATTGTTTTCTTAACTAAATTTTTATTTATACTATTTTTTATTTTTAAAATTTATGTCTTCAATCAATTAAATTTGTTGTCAACATCTATACTCTATCATGTTCAAGATGATTAATTTTCTTATCCTTTTGAAATCATAGTGAATTTCATCAGGTCCATTGATAAAAAAATCAAAATATATTTATGCCACTATATAAAATATGGACGTTTTTTTATATAAAATCCTTAAAAGTTCATTAAAATTCATTTATCAACCCAATTAATAGTCTTATGATTATGTTATATAGAAACATAAATTTATTTTATAGAATTTTTATAAGGGAATTTATTAATTTTAGATTTATTATTTATATATATATGTTTAAATTTCTAAGGGATATATGTCGCTAGGGTTTATATGTTTTTCTACTTTATTTCTAATACATCTAGTTGATGTGTATTATTTCATTACTTCATCTCCTTTATGGGCCTCCCTAGAATCTCATAGATGGGTCAATTCATATTAGATGGCCTCTATAGAATCCTTAGTTTTCTGCAACATTTATTCCAAAAAATAGAATGGAAGTTATCAAAATTCTATATATAAGATGTTATTTTTAGGTATTAATAATTTTGGGTCTATATATACAATTTATGCCAATATATACATTTAATTAAGTGTCATATTTTTATACATAAATAAACAACAATTTTTTTACCTTATGTTGCTTCAAAAATTATAAAATTTTGTAACTATATATATATTTTAAAATTACTAAAGATTACAAAATTTAAATAATTATATTTTATAAAATGTTACACAAAATATTAATTACTTAAAATTAATAAAAATTATAAATTATTATTAATAATATTTATTAGTTTCATTAGAAATAATAATATTATATATATACACACATTAAAAAATATATATTATTTTTAAATAAATTTAAATATGATAAATAATACATATTTATATTTATTAATATTTATATTAAAATAAATTTAATAATAAAGTACACATATATATATATATGATATATATATATATATAATATTTAGGTAGATTCAGATCAATTATTAATGTATCAAACATTGTATTCAAAGGTGTGTGCCTTTGCATTCATTGGCATGAGGCGAGGAAGGGAACACATGAATCACCTCCCAAGAAGTGAGGTAGTGCAACCTCACCAAGGTGTGCCAACAGTGCACGACTCACACCCCAACTCACGAGGTACTATAGTTTCATGGGTGGTAAAGGTTCATTACGGTGGTAAAAATCCTCGATACAAGCAATCCCAAAAATCGTGGGTAGGGATCTGGGGATTAATGTTGGTTGAATGGATGGAAATCGTGTGTATAGACTACTGTGAAAATCTGGGCTATATAAAACCCCATGCTTCACCACCCCCTCTGAAGAACCCATAGATCACTTGCATGTAAACTTCCACCATTGCGATCTCCCACGGGAGAAGAAGAATGCATGACATACTTAATTGAAATGGAAACCCCGTATCAAAATAGAAAAATTATGAACCAAAACAATAAAAATAATATATATATATAATAAAAGTAATAATAATTATACAAATATATCTATTATAGAAAATGAAAATGAAAATGAAAATATAAATATATCTATATAATAATAATAATAATAACATACATATATATAAATATTTATATTTTTTTCCATGTTCCTTAGTTTCTCTTCATGTTACGCCACGTTCCACATCACGAAGTGTCCTCTTTGCCTAATTGTGTTATGCACCATTGACAACATTGGTATCATTGAGGAGTGACATTCATTTTTTAGTTTTTAATGATGGTAGATGTGAACCCCATTTAGAATTATTACCAATAAAATTTTGAATGATGTACGTGCATCCATCGACCTCTTTATCAAATCATATAGAACGATTCCATTTTTTAATAAATTAATGACTTAAAAAACCATGTTTTCTTACTAAATAAATATTAGAAAAATATTCTACAAATTATTTTATTAATATTTTATTCAGATCCATATGGATATATTCGAGGATAAAAATTAACATAACTCATCATTAACTATGCCTCCATGTCAAATTAAAAAGAAATATTTCACTAACATAAACTAATCTACTGAAATTACTCTGTAGAAACCCAATAAACTCATGATATGCATCCCTATAGTTGGGTATTCTGATTCTTCTATATCCACACTCTATATTTCTTTCCCTCCTTTCACTCTATTGTTTCACTGGTTATGTGGAGAATTTGTGTTGATGGATTAGGTGTAAATGGAGCCTCCGAGTTAATTAATAGAGCCAATGGTGTAATTTTCGCAAATCAGTGGCATTTCCCCTTTTTGATAACACAATAAAGGAAATTTTTCCTCTTTACCAACTTAATATCCTAAAATTTTATTATTAAATTTTGATTCCATGAGACTATCCCCCATCTTTTTTATATTTCTTATAATACATTGAGAAATAGTCACCACATGGATGACTAAATCATAGATTCTATCAAGAAAAATAGGTGATCATCCCCAAAAGATAGAGGATTTGTGTCAAACAACAAATGTAAATGATAATCATAGATTAGATGAGCTACGGAGGATGACGATGGCACTTCATTGGGATTATTAAAAGGGTAAATCCCACCCATCTATAAGAATTACACCATTAGATGTAGTTATTCAGACAATGCCACCATTTCCACCAAATAACTATAGATAAAATATCCACACAGCCATGGAAAAGAAAGGGTTCTTGGAATGAATGAAATAGAGATGGCGGAGATTGAAGAATTATGATGAGAAACTGTTGTGTTGCACAACTCAAGGGAATTGGGTTTCTACAGTGAAATTTTATCTCATGGAGTAAACGTTACAAAAATTAATTTTTTTATTTTATTTGTATATTTATTTAATAATTAATTATAGTAATTTGTATCCTCAAATTTATCTACAAGGATTTGAATAATAATTAAAATAAAAATAGTTTTAGGAATTTTTAATAAATTTATTTCAATTAAAAAATTAATAGATTTTATTTTATTTAAAAAATTAGAGGGTTTTTATTATTCAGAAAAAACTTTAAATTGAGTAATTTACTTCATTCACACATAGGGATTTAATCCATAAGTCGTTTTAGATGTGTAGGAATCAGCCAAAAATCTATTCGATGCACAATGTGACCACTATGACTCAATGGGAACTGCTGGAAACTAAGGCTATACCAATGGTTTCAAACTATTGGTAAATTATGTCAAACCATTGGTATAATATATACCAAACGTTTTCCAAATCATTTGTATATAAGGAAATGGGATAGCCCATTTCCAAAAGTTTTTGCATAACTGTTTTGAAAGGATGTATAGCCCATGTATTCCCAACGGTTTCTAACCGTTGGGAAAGGCAGTGTAATCAGAGTATTCCCAACAGTTTGTAAAACTGTATGGATAGGTAGTGTAATCCAATTATTCCCAAGTGTTTGTAAAAATATTTGAAATACAACAATTTTCTGGATTTAAAAATGTTTTAATAAAACCATTGGTAAAAAAATGTAAAACACTATACCAACGGTCTTAGTAAACCCTTGGTATAGTATATTTCCATAATTTGGCAGACCAACCACCTAAAATATAATCCATTTCACACTCAACTGTATACACCAACATACACTCTTAACGGCAACAAAAATAACTTCTATAGCACACAAAATCTCATAAAAATATTATACGCTTCTAACCATGGAATGTACCACAATTATAATCATATATATGAACCCAATTACCCTTTGAAATATAGATTTCATAATTTAATTCTCAATATAATACATGCACAATTAATTATGTAATGAATTATGCATCATGAATTAATAACACATACAAATTTATCTATGTTGCATACAAAAGTATGAATTATATATAACACATATATAATATGTCATATAAGGGGTTGGGGGTGTCCTGGGGGGTGGGGGTGTCCAGGGGTGGGGTGTCCAGGGGTGGGGGGTTGTCTACGGGGGTGGGGGTGTCTGGGGGATGGTTATAAAAAATTCAGAATACATACACAATTGAATTTTCTATAAGTCATACATGATTGAATTTAGAAATTAGAATCAAATAACCATTAAATAAATTATCAATAGAATCCGAATATGTTAGGTCGGTTTTTGTAAATACCAGTTTTTTTACTTTAACTGATGTCCATTGTAAACAAAATACCTATAGATGGAGTGATACTAGCCACACAGTGCATCAGAATGAGGCGGGGTTGGACACAGATGTCACGGATGACTCATGGATAGTTGTCATAATGTATCAACAGAAACTAATTTCATTTGGTTAGTATTCTGATTGCCAGTTGTGGTTGTCACATAAAATATTTTACATTTCAAAAAAAGGCGAGACATTATGAGTGGTACCAGCCACACTGTGCCACAAATTGCGGCAGGGTTGATTCGTACACGTACATATGACCCATGGATCATTGTTCTAAAGTATCAACACAATGTGAATATGTTTGGTCGGATTTCCATATGCCATTTGTTTTTACTTAAAATGGTGTCAATTTTAATCAAAAAAGATACCGTTAATGTTATACTAGCAGCTCCACACCTTAGATTGAGGCGGGGTTGACTCTTACATGTCACATATGAACCATGGATTGTTTTCCCAACGTTTCAACATAATCTGAATGCGTTTGGATGGTTTTCCGTATGACTGTTGTTGTTTTAACTTAAAATCTTTTCCATTTTAAACAAAAGAGATACATGTTGAATGTTGTCGGCCACACCAAGCCTCGGATTGGGGCAAGGTTGACTCATACCCGTCACATATGACCCATGGATCGTTGTCCTAAATTTTCAAAAGAATCTGAATGCATTTGGGTGGTTTTCCGTATGTCAATTGTTGTTTTCACTTAAAATGATGTTCATTTTAAACCAAAGAGAGAGAGTTTGAGTGGTGATTGTTACACCGCACTTCATAATGCGGTGGGGTTGACTCTTACACATTACATATGACCCATGGATCATTGTCCTAATGATTCAACAGAATCAGAATGTGTTTGGTTGGTTTTTCATATGTCTGTTGTTGTTTTCACTTAAAATGATGTCCACATTAAACAAAATAGAGACACATTGAGTGGTGTCGGCCTCACTGCTCCTCTAATTGAGGCGGGGTTGACTCATACACATCAATAATGACCTATGGATCATTTTCCTAAATTATCAACACAACCCAAATGTGTTTGGTCAGTTTGCCATATGCCTGTTGTTGTTTTCACTTAAAATCATGTCCATTTCAAATAAAAGTAAGATAGTTTCAGTGGTGCTAGCCACACCGTACCTCGGATGGAGGTAGGGTTGACTCGTACACGTCACATATGACAATTAGATAGTTTTCCTAAAGTTTAATCAGATTTTGAATTTCATTGGTTGGTTTACTGTATGTACGTTGTTGTATTACCTTAAAATGATGTTATTTTGAAACAAAAGATAGACACTTTAAGTGGTGTTGGCCACAACGCACCTCGGATTTATGAAGGGTTGACTCGTACACATCAAAAATGACCCATGGAACGTTTTTAAAAAGTATCAACAAAATCCAAATGTGTTTGGTTGGTTTTTCATATGCCAGTTGTTTTTACAAAATAGAGTATCCATTTTAAAGAAAAGAAAGACACTTTCAGTCGTACTGGCCACACTGTGCCTAGGATTGAGGCGGTCTTGACTCTTACAAATCAAAAATGACCCATGGATCCTTTTCCTGAAGTATCAATAGAATCCGAAAGTGTTAGGTCAGTTTTTTGTTTTCCAGTTATTGTTATCACTTAAAATGTTGTCCATTTCATACAAAAGTGAGACACATTGAGTGGTACCAGCCACACTGCACCTCATATTGAGGCGGGGTTGACTCTTACACATCAAAAATGACCCATGTATTTTTTTGTTTAAGTATCAGCATAATCCGAATGTGTTTGGTTGAATTTCTGTATGCCTATTGTTGTTTTAACTTAAAATGTTTTCCATTTCAAATAAAGGTGAGTCTCTTTGAGTGGTGCTGGCTACACCATGCCTCTGATTGAGGTGGGGTTTACTCTTACACGTCACATAATACCCATGTATCGTTGTGCTAAAGTATCAACACAATCAGACTGTGTTTAGTTGGTTTTCCATATTCCTGTTTTTATTTAATTAAAAGGATGTCCATTTTAAACAAAAGGGAGATTTAGAGTCATACCAGCCACACCAGGCCTCGAATTGAGGCGGGGGTGACTCTTACACATCACATATGACCCATTGATAGTTTTCTGAATGTTTCAATAGAATATGAATGTGTATAGTAATTTTTCCATATGAAAATTATTATTTTCACAAAAAATGATGTCCATTTTAAACAAAAGAGAGACACATTGAGTGGTGCCAGCCCCACCATGCCTCGGATTGAGGTAGGGTTCACTCGAACACATCACATTTGACCCAGGGATCATTTTCCTAGATGTTCGATATAATGTGAATGCATTTGGTCAGTTTTTCCTATGTCAAATTTTGTTTTTACATAAAATGATGTTAATGTTAAACAAAAGAGAGAGACATTGAGTGGTTCCGGCAACACCGCAACTCAGATTGATGTTGTGTTGACTCGTAAATGTTACATATAACCCATTGATCATTTTCCTAAACATTCAATAGAATCTGAATGTGTTTGGTTGGATTTATATATGTCATTTTTTGTTTTCACTTAAAATGATGTCCATTTAAAAAAAAGATTCACATTGAGTGGTTTCGGCCACACTACGCCTTGGATTGAGGTGAGGCTGACTCATAAACATCAAAAATGACACATGGATCGTTTTCCTAATGTATCCACACAATCTGAATGCTTTTGATTGGTCTTCCATATGCCAGTTGTTGTTTTCACTTAAAATCATGTCCATTTCACATAAATGTGAGAATTTTTGAGTGGTGTTGACCACTCCGGCCCTTAGATTATAGCGGGGTTAACTCATACACATCACATATGACCCATAGACCGTTTTACTATTGTTTCAACATAATCTGAAATCCTTTGGTCGGTTTTCCGTATGTAATTTGTTGTATTCACTTAAAATGATGTCCATTTGAAACAAAAGAGATACACTTTGAGTGGTTTCGGCCACATCGCACCTCATATTCATGTAGGGTTGACTCGTACATGTTAAAAATGAATCATGGGTTATTTTTCTAAAGTATCAACATGATAGGAATCTGTTTGGTCGGTTTTCCGTAAGACATTTGTTGTTTTAATTTAAAATGTTGTCCATTTCAAATAAAATTGAGACACTTTGAGTGGTATCGGCCACATAGTGCCTCGGTTTGAGGTGGTATTGAATCTTACATGTCACTTGGGAGTTTTAAGTGCTATCATGTGTGGATTGATTATCCGAGTGAGTCTAATCCTCTCCTTGATTTCACTTTTATATTTGGGTTTTCACACTTCTCTCATCTTCTTCTAACACTCTAAAAACCACTTTTATTTTGGGATTTAGGGTGAATCTTGAAGAGAGATTAGATTGGGATCTAAGGTCCATGATGGAGGGATGGGGGGTGTTTGGGGTCCATAGAGGATGGTGGTGGGGCTGTCCGTGGTGGCTATCCGGGGTCCAGGGAGGAGGGTGGTGGGTTGTCCAGGGGTTGTTTGAGGGGCTGTTCGGGGTCTAGGGAGGATGGTGGTGGGGCTGTCTGGGGGGCTATTTGGGGGGTTGTCCGGGGTCCAAGAAGATCGGTGGGGAGGCTATTCAGGTAGTTGTCTGGGGTCTAGGGAGGTGGGGGGGGGGGGCTGTCCCCGGAGCTATCCAGGGTATAGGGATGATGGTGGGGGGCTATCCAGGGTGGATTTTTGGGCTCCAGGGAGGAGGTTCGGGGCTATTCGTGGGGCTGTCTGTGGGTTTGTCTGGTGGGATTTGATGGGTTCATGGGAGGGTATTTACATATTTTCTATGCAAATTCTATCAATGTTGAAAAATAATTTCATTATATCAACTTCTAAAAAATTAACACTTCATTAAAAGAAGGGGTTTTCACATAAAATCATCAAATCAAGTTTTTTTATTTATAGATAAAAAAATAATGATTATGTGACCTACCTAATCATAGATATATTCATGAAGAACAAATCAGTAATCATCAAATTTCAGTAATATCATTAAAAAATATAACAGATCAATATGTCCCTCATCACCATCGCTATCATTAACATCATCTGCACCCTCACCCCCTTTCTCATCGTCGTCCCCATAATCGTCTCTGCCTTCCTCATTTCCCTCGTACTTAGCCTCGGCCTACTCATCACCCTCCTCATCCGCCATGGCCGCCTCCTATCCCTCCTCCTCCGCCTCATCCTCCTCCTCTCCCTGCTGCTCCTCCGCTTAGGCCTCCTCCTCTCCATTATCTCAACCACAACAAAAACTGCCACATGGTGAACAATATGTATAACACATCGGTGACCTATATTCCTAACATGTAGTGCTAGCCTCTGGTGGATGTTTTTGACATAATGCTTCCATCAGTTTCATATATGCAGTGTTTTCCAAAGCATACTGTGATGTCATCTCTGTGGCCCTTTTTCAAGATGTTCTTCCTATTCCTTAACCTACAGCAACTCGGTGGCACCACAACTCGTACCTGAGGAGGGCCAATAGCTTTTCGTAATAATACTCTTCCTAGACTTGCAGCGTACTCTACCAGGGTGCTAATCTCCCAACACCTGATGTAAGTCAACGTTTGGACCAAAATTGTTAGGTTCGTGGGAATTGATGGCCTCTAATGAAGTCTAATACAAATATAAATAGATTTTTAAATTACAAAATATAGATTAAAATTTTAAATCTACCATGAAAAACTTAAAATCTGTTGTAGAGAAGGTTCATTAACCACACTTCCATCTTTCTTCATTCTACTCGATAAAAATAGTTTTGCTCGAGGCACATGTCCCTATATATTAATTTTATTCCCCTTCAATGACATTGAATGTGGGAAACAATAATTAAAATTAAGATACAAAAAGATGCTAATTTCATTACTAAAATTATATAACAACATTAGAAATTGAATAAATTAATGCGAAAGCAAAAGAAAGTGAAAGTCGTAATGAATGATTATAAACTGTCATACCAGTTGTCTCTCATGATCTGGCATCGTACTACATCCCAATGTGTCAATGTATTTCTTAGCATCAATGTATTTTAATTTCTTCCAGATGCATCCTAAATAAAATTCAATAATTTTTATTAACGATAAACATGAAAATATTAATTTAAATACTTATAATTTTATTAATTCCATAACTTCACTAGTCTTCCAATGAGTAATCATCTTTCGATACTATTCTAATGGATAATAATCCATGATATGGACTGACTCCAACTGTGTGCCCACCTTATCACGCCCTCCAATGTATAACTCATGCTTATATTCTCTCCAAATCTCGCCTAAATCCTTTAGATGCTCTGGTCATGCACCCTCACAATCGGGAAAATTAAACAGCACCTAAAACCAAAATATTATTTCATATAATACAAATTATTATATTGTATTAAATACAACTAATTTTTTACCCATATCTCTGCCCAGGCTTTATCCTTGACTTCATTCGGCAGTTGTCTCCATGAAAGCGGGCAGACAGGAATGATGTCGGAGTATTTGTCAAGCGTCACCAAATAACTCCAACATTGCTACCATGATTTTTCAATCATCTGACTATCTTAATTGTAGTCAGCCATCAAATACGTGTGGCGGTTCCACCCCGCACGCATGTGTGTACGCCCCAGCCCCTGCCTCCTATAAGTAAATGTATCTATTATGAATGAAAAAAAATAATTATCAATACATCTTATAATGAAAATAAATAATGGTGTAACAATTTGTTAGGGTTTAATAAGTATACCTACAGTATTCTGATCAATGGGAGCCACTGGATCTGTAGAAACTGAAGGAACACCCTATACAAATGGATTGAGTCCCAATGTATCCTTCACAGGGACAAACTCTAGCGGAGCATGAGTTGAAGAAGTTGGAATATAAAACCCCAGAACGATCGAAACAATAGTAAAAGAAGATGACAGGGATTGTTGTCAAAATGATGGATGGTGAGTGGGAATCATCATCAGATATAGTTCAGATGGGTGAGGAGGGTCAGATGTAAAGGGTGGTGAAAATAGGGGTGTCCTAAATATCTCGTGTGTCCATAAAGGCACACTAGGATCAGAATGATGGATGGAAGGTATGTCAGTGGTAGGGGAAGAGTCTAATCTGGTATGCCAACCAGATCATCTAGCTCCCGTACCACCACCCGTCGTACGAACACCCGGAGTGCTGGGACCACTACTCAGATACTCATCAAATAAATGTATCCTAGTAGATGGATCCTGAAAAAATGTTTAGAAAAATTAATCACATGAAATTATATATACTTTAAATAAATATATTTGAAATAAAATACTCACTGTAGGCACTACTGGTGGAATTCATAGCTCGGTCATGCGATGACAATTTTCCATAATCAGTTTTTGTCGCCTCTCTTCAAATGGTTTCATTTAGAACATTTAAAAACAAATATAGAAGTAAATAGAAATGGAAAACTAATGTGTAACCCAAAAAACAAAATAATTGAGAGGAAACATCAATTGTCATAATTAAGGAAAAAGGTAATTTCTTTAGCCTAGGTAGATGATGCAAATTTCATTATTAAATCAATATGAATAGAACAAATCCTACCAACCCAACTCTAGGTTAACCGAAAAAAATTGAGAACATGAATGGATGATTTTATATATTTCCAACCACAACATCAGGTTTCCATTCATCTCTGACAATTGAGCTATTAGAGTCATCAAAATAAATGATTGGATTGGTTCCCTTGGTTGTTGGGATGGTGTCAATTTCATTATCAACATCATAAAAAATATGTCATTGAGTTACATCAACTATGAAACCATATTCGGGTCGATGTTGGTCATTAACATAAAAAAATTGTTTACCCATTGATGCCAATACTTATGGTTCGTTGGTAGAAAGAGTTTTAGTTATATTAATTACTCGAAATCCACAATCATCAATAAATATACCATCTCTCCTCATCGAATCATATCAATGTCATTTCATCATCGTGACTCATCAATGAGAGTATTTAATCCAACATTATTATTTTTTCAATGACTCTATAATAACCAACATTTTCAAATGGCGGTCTACTATCTTATGAACATGCATAAAAATCTATTGTGGCAGTAACCATACCACCATCATGTTGAGTTCTCGTGTTCTTTTCTTGTTCAGTGACAATAAATTTGTACCCATTGATAACAATTGATTTATAGTCACAAACCACTATTTTAGGACCAAAAGCCAATGCTCTTATATCTTCAAAGATAGAGTCACCAAGAAAACTCAATACCTGCAATATAATTGAATATTAAAAATAATTAAATATTGATTTAATTATTTTAAACAGTAATATTTTTACCTTCAATTTTAACCACGTAAAAAACTCTTTTCTATGAAATGTCTCACTCCATCTCAAAGATAAAGAAAGATGATTTCTATTTATCCCTGTTTTATTTTCTGTGTAGATAAAATATATGAATAGTTTTATATATATATATATGTAATACATATATATTCAAATTTAGTAACCTGATGTAGTCACCGAACAAATCACATTTGATCAAAATTGTGTGATGTGCCATCTCCCACTCTTCAAAGATTAATTTCATCAATGTATATGATCCAGGATTTCCTCTTGTTTGAGGAAGTGATGGAAAATTGGGTTCAATTTGTTCATACTATTATTGTTTATTTCTCATTGGTCTGTTCATTATTTAGTAAGATTAGACAAATACATTGAGAATAAATCCATTCATTCCTTATCCATGTAATCCTTGAAGATAGAACCTTTGGGATGATTCCTGTTTTGGACATAAGACTGTAATGTGTACATATTTCTATAAGTTGGATACATCAAAAAAATATAAACAGGTCCTCAGAGAAGTATTTCAGTGGGAATATGGACAGTCAGATGCGGCATGCATGTGAAAAATGATGGAGGAAATATTTTCTCTGACTCATGCAAAATTAAAAGGACATCTATGAACATTTTTTGCAAGAACGACCAGGAAATCTTCTTAGCATAAATATTTCTAACAAATTGGAACAAACGAATAACAGTCACACATAAATTATTGGACAAAAGATGAAAGATTTCTATTTGAATCAAATAATGGCGAAGAACGTGATAATCATGAGTCTTCAATGATTTTAGCTTCAACTTTCTTATGTTGACCCATTTAGACATGTTTCTTGAATATCCATCAGGAACTGTAGTAGTCTCTAATACTTCATGATTTTTTTCGTAGGTGTCATCACATAAGAAGCACATAGAAGTTTCCATTTATATTCATTGATACACACAAGATGCTATTTTTCTCTCATACCCCAAACCACCAAGTCATGTCGGGACCATAAATCATCTTTGGTCCTTCCCTTAACATTTAGAAGTATCGAAAGCAACATTTCACATATATTTTTTTCAATGTTCATTAAATCAAAAAATTAACATAACAAATTAATTGACCAATATGGAAAATCAAAAAAGATACTCCTCTTCCTCCAATTGTAATAGGTCTCAGTGGAAACATTTTTTGTCTTTCCAGATTTCATTTGACCCTTCCCGAATGAAAAATCAAAATATATTAATTCATTAAGAACATCAGTTCTAGACATACCCTTAGGTGGATCATCTCTATCTATGGTATTATCAAATCTTCGAAGATTATTTCAATATGGATTTTCCATTCACAAGAATCATCAATGTCCCATTAAATAGAAACTTCAATGATGTTTTAGTCCTCTTGATTGTGTATTCTTCATACGAATAGGACATGGCAGTTTGCCACTCGTGTTTCATCCAGACCTCGTTGCATAATCCAGAAAATCATTTATCGTCCACATAAGCATAGCACACATCTGATATATGTCTTTTGAACATGCATCGTATGTGTGAACACCCACATCCCAATGATGATCAAACTCTATTATTAAAGGTTTCAGGTATACCTCAATATAAATAATGGGTTAAGAAGGTCCAGATATGAGTATACCCATGAAAGTGAAATGTTTTTTCCTACACAACCGTGGGGAAATATTATAAATGTGTATAAAAACTAGCCATGTGCATTGCGAAGTAATAATCTGCCCACACAGATTAAAACATTCAAATAAAATACCCAGCCTCACATTATGTACGTTAGCTGCAAAATCAAGATATTGATAATCAAATCTCTTCCATGCAAATCCATCTGCATGGTGAACCAACTCATCATTAGTCTTCGTTCTCTCGGTATCATTCCATCTCATTTTTATTGATATGTCATCAGACATAATAAAGATTCTAGAGTCTATGGATCAATGGAAAGTTCCATATTACTTTCTATGGAATGCGGGATGGTTTTCCATCAGATTTTGACTTCTAGAGAGATGTGAAACTTTATATACTTCAATTTTGTTCAAGGGTTTATTTCGAGAATAAACTACAATCCTTCTGGAAAGCATGAAATTTTTTTCATGAAAATCCAAGTTTCTCAACTAACTTCCATGCCATATAGTGGTTTCTAGGATTATCTGCATCATCTTGATGTAAATACTTCATGAATTTAAAATATGTAAACGATTCTGGTTTTAGAAATCTCATTCGTAGTTTTACCATGAAACTATCGGATTAAAAATTCCATCTTTTTCATTTTATCTCAATGTCGATATACTAGAGTCGTGGAAGCATCATTCAATTATTTCACCTGTACAATAACATCAATTTCCTTAGATGCATCATGTGTTCTCATATCAAAGTCTTCTTAGGTCAGGATCCTTTTTTTTCATGAATATGAATAAACAGAAACTATTCATCTAACAAATTCTCCATTCTAGTCCTTTCATTTCGATCATCAGCAATTTGAGATTTCATTTTCTCCACATTGTGATACCACACAAAGAAGCTTTCTTGAAAACCATATATTGTTAAGTGGTACCTGACTTATTCACAGCTCAACCAAGGTCATCCTACCCAATTGGAACCTGGGAAATGTATTCAACCACTATCTGATGCCTTCTGAAATGGAAAATCTAAAGATATCTCCAATTTTTTTGAAAATCGCTTGATATCTGATCAGTTTCCTACATCTAACATCTATTAATTCTGTAAAAAGAATTTTTATAATTAATTTATTCATAAACAATTCAATAAGATTAATGTTTAATAGAAAATATAATTAAGTAAAGGATAATGGAAGGAGTTTCTAGTTGATTTATTGAACTATTAAAACAATGTAAAGATTTATTAATTGATTGACATCAGAATGATTTATAGGGAGGAATGAGTTAACACACTATGTAAAGAGAGAGGCCTCTGGTTTAGAATCCAAGGTGGACTTCCCCAAGGCATCATAAATCATAACCACAATTAATCCAATGTAGATTTCCTCAAGGTATTCTAAACCAAATCATTATGAATCCAAGGGGATTTTTTAATGAAATTCAAAGGTAAATTTTTAACATTAATCCTTAGTTGGTTTATTCAATGAATTACAAATCATTAATCAATGAACATTTACTCAAAAATTAAATTAATATTTATTTATATTCGTTTTAATTAGGTCTTATAAAACAGGAACATGCCTTAAGTCCCATTATGAGTTATAGGCATCCCAAATCATTCAATCATGTTCAATAAATCATTCTTGGAACCTCTATGCTCATACCATTCTTTACCCAATTATTTCCCCAAGTCAAGAGCACCCCATGGGTCGTTAATTTTTTGGCTTCTACACTAATAAGTTGTTTGTGGCTTGTAAAAATGTTTAATATCATAATGTATAGACATAAACATTTATTTATAAATTTGAGATTAATAAAAAAGTATGTAAATTATACCAAGACTACTGAAATAAACTTGTGACTTATCTGACATTGTTATGGATGTCTACACATGCCAAAGTGGACATTTAAAAGCACACCACCATCATAAAATTGAGTATTGGCCATGAAATAGACATAATATTCAACGTACAGAGAGAACAATATTTTAATGACCCTAAATTTATATTAGTACAATCATCCTAGGAATCCAATTCTCACTCAAGACTAACCATGACACTATAAATAACATGGAGTGTATGAGTTTTCTCTCTAATCTCAACAACATCATCACACATTAATATCGTGATGTGAAACATGTGGAATATGGACGATATTTACACAAAATTCTCAGAAATACCAAGACTTATAAGAACTGAAAATTTAGGGATGATATTTACACATATTTAATTTGGAATCAAATTTGATTCACTTTACTACTTATCCCTACAGACCAAACCCATTCTATAATCAATATATGTGTTCCACTGTCAAAGCCCAACACACACACCGAAATCAACCAGAAAAAAAGTCAAACACATCCCAATTCAAAATAGAAAACCAAAACAGTAGATTCAGAACATTAAAATGAACGTATCACTTACAGATTGGATGTAGAACATGAAATCCAAACACACAAATCCACTTGCACATCCCCCCTCCCCCACCCCCATTATCACAGCCCACCCCCACCGCCACCTATACAGTACTCCCCCCACACCAACCACACCCCAATAGATTTTCCCTGCATATCCCCCCCCCCCTCAACACCCCAACCCTGCACATCCCACCACCACCTGCACAACCCCCCGCGGAAGTGGTTGCATAGTGACTAAAATTTATTCCTTCAATGATGGTGAATTTCCTAAATACATAATCCCTACCTTATGGGACATCCTGATATCATTTATCAAAAATAAGAATACATATAAACGTGGGAAAAATCACTTATCATACTTACCTTACCCTTGACATATAAGGTCATACAATCTATGAATTTTTTACCATCAAATATTATAATGAATGGACTACTAATAATTGGAAAACTCTATTTCACAATCCCATTTAAAAAACCACATATCTCCCAACAATTATATAAAATTATAATAAATGGTAACCATCCCATAAAATGCTTCTATGGGTGAAAACCAATTAATTGATCATAAAATCACTAACCCGCATAATGATATATTGGGAAATGAGGTACTAAAATATATATTTGTAACTATACCATTATGTGGTGCAATAGTCACTAAACCAACAAACATTGTGTTGTTAACCATCTTACCAGAAGATATCACATCCTAAGGAGGAGCATTAGTTTTCCTCCATCACAATAAATTTGATTTCTTCCATGTCTAATGAATTTTGATGAGGTTATAATGAATGTATTCTAGATATAGATGATGAAACACATATTTTTACATTTAAATATTAAAAGGTGGACTAATTATATACAACTAGTATTGGTGAATAAGAACATAGTTATATTAAACATGATACTAAATAAGTTGTTATCAATCCTATGGAAAAATCATAGTGAAATGTTGATAGACCAAGCACCATGTGTCAATAGATGTTCCAGTCATAAGGGTCTACACCAAAACTCCCATTATCATACACTCATCATATCATTATAAAAGGAAAAGGTCTCAACAATTTCATTGGGTATCTACTCTCTGAGTATTATAAGATAATATCTACTAATGAACATATAACTATATTATCATTGGAAAATTAAAAGATCTTCAACATGATGAAATAGTTTAAGTGTAGAAAAAAATTAGAAAAAAAATCAAATATTAATTCTTGGGTATACCATAGTGCGCAGACCTATGGTTTAGGAAAAATCAAAACATTAATAAAAAAAATAGATCGAAAACATTGAACCAAAGGTACCACATACAAATTGGAAGTGCAGAACAAAACAATTATTTGGTTGAAGGGTGGAAGAATTTTCTGAGAGAGAGAGCCCTCTGTATCATGATTTAGGTCTGCAAACCAGTAGTTTGGGGATTGGGTGTGGCAACAAAATTAGGGGAAAACATTACCAATGGATTTAAAAACCTGTTGGGAAAGGTAATCTCTAAAAACATTTTTTTAAAACTGTTGGAAAAGGTATCCTAAAACAACACATATCCCAATGGTTCTATATAATTGTCGGGTAAAACTCATCTAAACGAATATATTCCGCCGTTTTTTTTTTGAAACCGTTGTATAAAGAAAGATCAAAATCCCTATACCAATGGTTTTCATAAAACATTGCGAAAACCCATTGGAATAGCTTATGTGTCCAGTAGTGGTGCCTATTATCAGTTTCAAATTGATAGTATTGTTCGAAACATTTTAGTCCTTGAAAAAAAAATGAACTCATATTTTCATGATAATTTACCAATGATATTCTGAAATCCTTTGTGATGTGTAGGAATCAGTCTCATGTCAATCTGATACATGATGTGATAGGTATAGGTCAGAGTGTGTGTTTCCTATATAAAATGACATTTTATTAAACATAACTAGTGGCATACACCAAATTGAAAATTTTCCATATCATTACTACTGTAAAAGAAATATAAATGAAATTAATAAAATATATAAAATGTCATATCAATGAAAAATTGAATTTAAAATGCCTAAAAGAACACGACTATTATGTTTTGATGAAATATTTAATTTCAATTGCATTCTATTGCATTATACATAAAAATGTATGATATACATTAAACATACTCTTCTTATTTTTAAATCCATATGTAGTAATCTTATAGACCGACCAATTTTTCACATCATGAATAAGGATATTATAGTCATATTTGGTGAATTAGATATGATCATGCCACCATGTGTCATGCCTTTATAAGATGAGAAACGAGGCTACATCTGCTCAATCATGGAGTTAATCATTATGTTTTCATAGTAAAATCATTTAAAATATAATTAATGTATTGTTTTATATTTATGTAGAATTTATTTTATTGAATTATTATTATCATAATAATTTTTTTCTTATATAGGTGGATTCATCTCTTGGATTTAGGGTGATCTGTCTATCTTTCATGCCATTATACACCGAAACATCCACACACTTCTTATCCATAAAATATATGACATTCCAACAGTGTTCTATTTATCACTTTCGTTCATGTTCTCTCCACGGCCTTTGTAGGAAGAGCAATTATGCTCCCTGTACTCAATTACAATGCTAACATTGTAGTTTTCGATGTATAATCCTTTTCCATAGAATTGATGTATGGTTTCATTTTTATGATTAATTTAATTTTTTTCTATATTACTAACATAATGATTGTTTTCATATATTGGTGGATATTTTTGAAGATTTTGGGAGCTCTGACCATATTTCACGCCATTCTGCACCAAAATGTCCAAAGACTTCTTCTTCCACAAAACCTTTTCACCCCTGTAGTGTTTCCTTAATAATATTTTTTCTTGTTCCCTTCACTTCCTTTGTAGGAAGTTCCACTCCACCACCTTTACTCAATTATAGATGTATTATAGATTTTTGAATAGTAAAATCATTTTCCATATAAATAATGTATTATTTCATATTTATATTTAATTTATTTACTTTTAGTATTACTCACATAATAATGGAATTTCTGTACTAGTGGATTCTTTTGGTTGAGTTGGGGTTCTCTGTCCAAAATTCACACCCTAAATCATCCACCTACTACTTATCCCTCAAAAACATTCAACCTAGTTGTGTTGACAATTATATATTTCCTTAACTTTCCCTACAATTCATTTCTATGAATTGAATCCCCACCCCCTCTGGTAAATTATATAGGTAATCTTAATATTTTCACAATAAAATCATTATTCATAGAATTAATGATTTTTTTCATATTTATGATTTATTTATTTATTTTTATTATTACATATATAATAATAGTATTATTATAATGGTGGATTATTTTTTTGATGTGATTTGTTTGAATCTACACATGCAGGGTTGACAGTTCAATAAATAATGTTAATTGAAATCATGGTGGCATTGAAAGATACGATTTTTTAAAATATTGGATGTGTAGGATTTTGCTGGACATCAATTTGACACAAAATCTGAATTGTATGACTCCATGTACTGATTTCTATTTTCAATATTCAATAATGTTATTTGAAAAGAAAACTGACTCAAGGTGTTTGTTATTAGTTTGAAATAGATATCTGATTGAAAAGTGCCACTCACTAAAAACCCAGAACATGTGCTCAGTATTTTTTTTAATTTATGGAATCAATTCATAAATGATTTATGATGTGTAGGAATCAGTCTCCCATCAAACTGATTAACTATGTGATCCATATGAGAAATATTTTGTGTGTCTAGATTAAAATTCCATTTTTTATAAAACCAATGATTGGAAAAATCAAATCTTAAAAAACACCATTAAATTTTAGAGAACATTTTTGAAAAATAATCCATTAATATTTTGGAACATGTAGGAATCATCTAAACCACAATATGATGCATGTTTTGAATGGTATGACTCTATGTTAGAATATATTTAAAATTTACATCAATTTTAGGAAATGAAAAACAAACTGACCTTATCAAAACCAAAAAAACTCATTCATATGGATTTTATACATTAGGACACTGATCTATATGTGATTTTAGATGCTCAAAAATAAGTCACACCTCAATCAGATGCACAGTGTGACTGATATGACACCAAATGAGTGTTTTTATTTAAAATTGAGATCAGTTTTTTTATAAATTAAAATTACCCAACAAAATACCAAGAAAACACATTGAAATTGTTTAAATAGATTTATATAATTATACATATGTCATTTTGGATGTCTTGGAATCTGCTGCACCTCAATCTGATACACAATGTGATCAGTATAAGTTAATGTGCATATTTCAATATGGAAATGAAATATTAGTAAAAAATAAGAAATACATATATAAAAACAAGAAAACACATTACAATTGTTTTGATAATTGTGGATAACGATCCACATGTCATTTGAGATGTGTTGGAATTAGCCTCACCACAATCTGAGGCATGATGTGACCTGTATGACTCCAAGGGAATCATTTTAAATTGATATCTATTTTAGTTAAAAAAATTCGACCTACTCAAAACTGAATAGACACAATAATTTTTTTTAATACATTAAGAAAATGATCCATATGTAATTTGATAGATTCATGAATCATTCATAGCTTAATCGGATGTTCAATGTGACCGATATAACTCCATGTACATTATTATAATTAAAATTGTGATAAATATTACTAAAAAGGCCAACTGACCAGAAAAAGGTATAAATTCAAATTGTAGAAATATGTTAGGAAAATGATCCGCAAGTAATTTTTGTTGTATGGAAACCAGCTTCACCTCAATATAGTACACAATGTGGTTGGTATGAGTCAAATTGCAGGTTTAAATTTTGAAATGACATTTTAGAAGAAAAAAAGACAACTAACAAACTAAAAGTCAATTAAACAATTAGTTATTGTTTTTATATGTTTGAAAAATATCAATTTGTCCTATGGGATGTGTAAGGATTATCTCATTCTCAATCTCTTGTACGGTGTGACATGTATGTCTCAAAGTACTAATTTTTATATAAAATTTTCATCAATTTTAGTAAAAATGGACAACATTCCTACTGAAAACTCTGCCAATACAATTTTAATTTTTTTTGATACATTGAAAAAATGATATATATGTCAATTTTGACTTGTAAAAATTAGCCTCACCCCAAACCTATAATCAATGTGACCAGTATGGCACAAATTGCGTGTTATGAGTTTAAAATTGACATTTGAGTTCAATAGAGTGTCATTCTCTAAATTCTAATCAAAGATACATATATTTTAGTAATTATTTGGTAAAATGTTTCATATGTCATTTTTGATGGGTAGGCATCTGTTTCACATCAAACTGAAACATGAAGAGATCTGGATGAGTCAATAGTGTGTTTTTTCAGTTTAAGATTTAATTTTTGTAAAAAATAAAACTAACATACACAAAACAGAGAAAACACATTCATATTTTTTGGATGCATTAGAAAAAATATCCACATTCCATTTGATACTTATTTTTGTAATCATTTTTACCATAATCTGAGCATAATTAGATAGGTATGACTCTATGTGCTTCATTATATTTAATCTTGATAACAAATTTACTAAAATTAAAACTTTTTGTTAATTGATTTCATTAAATTTTTATATATATTTTTATTCATTTAATAGTGTTTTCATCTGATCGACTATGTGCGGTTTTCTCAGCAATAAAATGTGTATGGTATGTGTTAAAATTTAACGGATCATTGAGGTTTTTGAATGTATGTTATAATTCGTATTGGTGTAATTTTATAATCCAATGATTGAAATATATATTATATTTGGGTTTTCCAAGTATTTGTATGAAAATTTTCATTTATTTTAAATATTGTATCAAGACTTCTTTTTGTTGGTATCTAGTTTGATTCTACAAATATGTTGTGTTGTTGTTGTACACTATAGTGGTGCTACATTGTGGTCTTACAACACTTTTTAGAATAGCCCTTTATCAATGCTTTTTAAAGAACTAATAATGTACACATTTACCATCAATTTTAAAATCACTAATAAAGGTCTATATTTTTTCACTTATAGAAGGGCTGGTAAATTTTCCTTTTTCGTTGATTTTATAAGTGAAGATAATGGTATAAATTATCATTTTTTAAGAACTAATAAAATACCCTTTATCAACGCTTTTATAAGAACTAATTAATTTTTATTTTAGTATATCTCAATTATTTATCTCATCAATGACTCCTTTATCAGTTCATTTTAAATCATTGATAAAGGCCCCATTTATTGGTGATTTTTATTATCACAATTAATGGAAACCTTTTCTTACACTTTTTGAACACTAATAAAAGACTAGCTATTTTCACAATGCTGATGTAGATAGCACATTTCTAGCACAGAAAAAACCGCATTTTTAGCATTGTAAATGGTTTATTTTTTAATAGTGTCCTAATATCCAAATCAATAATCTTGTAGTTTTCATGGATTTTAGGAATATGATTTTTATTGTGTATGTCGATGAATTTTGGGTATTATTTCTGGATGAAATCATCATTTGAATTATTTATAGGGTGGAGCATGTGCATCATATAAGTGGTGTTCAGAGATTACTAAGAAATCCCCCTCTTTATTCCATGAATTTAAAATAAGATATATTGATCCGGGAAGTTCTTTCATTGGAACAATTGTTATCAGAACGAGGAATTGCAGTTGATCCTAAGAAGGTGGAGGACATAATTACTTCGGAAAAACAATATAATTTCTTAGAGATTTAGAGCTTCTTTATCTTAGCTGGATATCATAACTTCAACATGACAAAATTCTCAATGTTGGATTCTCCGATGACTGCACTATCTCAGAAGGGAGTAATGATTACTTCAAATTAGAAATTTAAGTATTCATTTGATGAATGAAAAATCATTTCACTACATCACCAATGTTTACTCATCTAGAGGCTGGGTAAGGCTATGTGGTCTTTTGGGATGCATCAGTATGGGATTTTGTTGTGTTCTTATATTACATATCATTTTATTGACTATCGAGTTATTTGTTCCCTCAAAATGATTTGAATCTTCACTAAAGGATTTGAGTGGATTGAATATAGTGTTTTGATTCAAAATCACCTATTCCCTAGGGAAAGTAATTTTCATTGTAGATTCTTTAAGATGGAAACAACCAACATAGGCACTGAAATAATATATGGAAGAGTGGAATATGGGTGTTCCCATTGGAAAGTTACATATTGGAGTTCGAGAAACAGGGTTTGATGTTTCATTGGCCAGATATTTGTTTATATTTTATCTTCTCAAGTTGATTATTTTGGAATAACATCTTGATTTTGAGATTTGTATCATTATATTATCATTCTATGGTGTGGAGTCCACTGATGATTTCTCATTCTCTAAATTGGGAATTCTATGCTTTTGAAACCATTTTTTGGTACCTTCTCTGGTAAGGGATGATCTTAAGGTGGTTTTCGATTTTTTCCAGTAGGCTATGCACCTAGGAACCACACATATGTTCTAATAAATGAGGTGTTAGTTTTGGTGGCTAGGTATGAGGTGAAACAGTTCTTAGTTTGTCTCTAATTGTTATATGTCCTAACAGGTTATTTTAGAGCAACAAAAAGCTTTGGTTTTGGTTTATCCACATCTAGTCTATACATGGATGTGGGATTAAATCGATATTGACATAGTTTTTGGGTTTCTACATTCCCACAAGAATAAAAATGAAATATGTTTTGTTATTGGAAGGGTTATGAAATCAAATCACACTATACCAGTTCGTTATACAACCACATAGAATAGTTTAAAAACCTCCTTGTGGATGAGATTTTTCCTTTTCATGGAGTTCCATATATTATAGTCTATGATAGGAATACGTTGATATATTCTCATTTCAAGAGATGAATTTAGGAGGAAAAATGATCTCATTTCCATTTGAGTATGGAATAACATCCCTAATCCGATGGACAAACGGAAAGAGAAATAAAAATTCATGAGGATATGCTTCACACTACTATTCTCAAATTTGGTTGATATTTGGACGATCATTTAGTGTTGGTATAGTTTATTATAACAAAACGTACGATTCTATGATTACATTGGATCTTTTTCAGTCCTTGTCTGGTCGTCATTGTATTTCTATGTGGTGTTGGTTATAGATTGGTGATAGATCTTTCGTTAGACCGAGCATGGTCAAAGACACGGAAGAAAAGATCCAGTCAATTCCTCAGAGGATATATATGTAAGATAACCGATATAGGTCTTATGATTTTATTCAACATAGAACATTGAAATTATCAGTCAGTGTATAGGTGATCATGATGGTTTCACCCTGATTTAGTCAACGATGGATTTAGAAGAAATGTAAGTTGGTCTTTGTTTTGTGGGACCGTGGGAGGTTCATAATAACTAGGATAAAGTTTCTTATCATTTATCACTACCACCACAGCTAACATTAATCCATAGCATCTATCATGTTTCACTACTAAGAATGTATCTATCTAATCAAGACCATGTTATGACATTGTAATGAACCAAAGTTTCATTAATGGAAATCCCTCTTGATAAAGTTAATTGTCTTTTATGTTTATATAAAATGTCAACATCTTTGGTTTTATGATATGAATTTTGACCGTTGCTAATATAGTCTTTGAACAGTGATCACATGATTAGTATAAATATAGGAATTTAACAAATCTAATTTACTCATACAAAAGAAGCGATGGAATCATCCAGTAGAATTGCTCCATAAGAAGCCCATTTGTCGGAGCTCAGAAAAAAGGTGGCATATTTGGGCTTCTCTCTTTACCAAGCCCATGTTGAGCTTCATCATGTCAAGATCGAATGGGACCGCCTATGGGAGAAGTGGAAGTTGATAAAAATTACCACTCGAGCGATAGTTATCTGAGCCACCCCAAGAGTATGTCACCACCGCACACCTTACCCTTAGGCCTTATGCAGCTGTTTTAAGGGGTTATGTAACAAATAAATAGTACTATGTTCATGTACATTATTTTTTTATATAATAATGAATATAATTTATAGTCATTATTGATACATTGTAAATAGTTTTTAATGTAAAAATATTGTTTTTAGTAATTATTTAATAAAGAATTCTATTTTATTAAATTAAGGGATTTTTTAATTAAATAATATTTTAATAAAATATTATTATTACTATTAAATTAATTTTTATCAAATATAAATGATCTTATAATTTTATGAAAGCAATTATAATTTTTATTAAGGTTTGAAAGCCATTTTTGTCAAAACCTCTGAATTTTCAATAAATAGATGTTTTTATTTTAAAAGTAAAAATTAACATATTTAGAAATGTATATATATAAAAGAAATATTATTTCTATAATCAAGAAATCGAAATTATCCAATGGTGAATTTTTAATTATTTCCTGAGGCAGTCAAATTCTTTTGTAAAAATTAAATATCGTTTAAATATATAATGTGTTTTATGACATCATAATGACCCAATAGTTATGTAATAAAATACTATAATCTTCATGTTAGGAAAATATATGTTTTACCATTAAAATAATGTGATTTTGGGTTTGTTTGACTTACTTTTCAAAGCATTAATGGACCCCTCAGGACTTATTAATCACCTTGTCTTTTTAAATTAATTTCCATGGGAGTGTGACCCACCTCCACATAAGCAACCATAATATATGAAGAAGTTCGTACATTGGCCTTATAAAATATTTTTTTCCTCTTCCTTTTTCCAAAAACAATGTGCAAAAACCATGGTATGGTTTGTGTTTTGGATTAATTTAATGTAAGGGGTCCCAAACCTAAATAATAAAGAATTCCCTCACCTTTCCTATATAAACCCACCCAAGCTCCCAATTCCTCCCCACTCAAAGCCTTTGGATTTCTTCCAACATTTTCCATACTCTATATAGATTCCTCCCAAGGAGCCCCAAGCTCCCATGAATCCACTCACAAGCCTCTCTCTAGCCTTCGGATACACACTTCCAAGTAAGGGTTTTTTTCTTCCTTTCTCATTTTTGTCAATTTTCTTTAAGTTGTATTGCCCTTTTAATTTCAATTATGATGGTTGTGGTATGGTTTCTCACCTCCCCCATACTTCCCTATTAATTTTTTAATGATGGGAGACCCCTTTCTCTCTCATTAAATGCCTCCCATGTACACCCATTACTATGCCGAAATTCCGAAAGGAACTTCTCTCTCTTGTTTTACATTCAAGAAATAATTTTGTATCATGAATCTATATTCCATTACAGTTGTTGGGACATGTATCTATATGACCTACTTACATTAAATTACATGTAAATATGATGAGGAACCCCTTTCTCTCTCATCAACCATTTTTATTAATTCTTTTGCCATGCAGTTTCGCTACCGAAATCGCACCTATTTTCTAAGCCAATGCCATTGTGTAGTGGATACCATGTCCATTTCTACATCAAGGGTATTAACCTTTATGAACATGTATTTATTGATTACAAGGTTTCATTTATAAATTACACATTCCATTATCGTGGAATAAATAATTATGTTTTATGAATCCATGTTTTATTATCTATGTGACATACTTATGCATGAAATGAAATGTTTAAGAAGGGTTCACCCTTCTAGCGCTCCGATGAATTGGGTAAAGTATAGTATCATGATAAGTCATGTGTAATGAGTGTTTAATCATGCTAATTCAAGTGCAACGAGGGTTTAATCGTGCATCATGTGCAATGGGGATTTACTCATGCTCTATGTGTAATGAGCCCTGGATCATACTAATTCCATGTTAAGTGTGGTTGATACATTCCCATGTTATGATTATCATGCTTTATCATGAATTTATATTCATGTTGCTCTTGTTCTCTATTTATATTCCTATTGTATAACATGTATTGTACTCCTCTTGTTATTCCGTTTGTATTCCCTTGCTGGGCTTTATAGATCACCCTTTTCTTATGCATGTCCTCAGGTTATCCCATGCAATGATAAGTATGAGGGAATGTAGTGGTCATGTAAAGGAAGTTTTCAATAAAGATGTTGTATTTCATGTTTTAATTTTTTTTATGCAATGATCCTAATCCCCAAAGACAATAAATCTCTCGATATTCTTTGTTGTATCAAGTTAAGTTTTATGTAATAAATCATGTTTATGTTTGTAATAAAAGTAGGGTTGTCATAGATATGGAGTGAACATGAAGTTTTACCTGATTTATCCTTGACTGAACGGACAGTTAGGAGGGTTGATTCTAAAAACATGTTAGTTTTTGGAAGATGATACAATTGGATCATGTTCTATGGAAGCCCGGTTCAAATAATCATGAGACATGAGGAGCGAAATACATATGATAGAATAGTGGCATCATCATATTGACATATAGGCTTCATCGTAGCATTTCTAAGGACAAAACGTGTCTATGTTTGGGAGGGTGTAACATCTTGTTACTGTTTTTAGTTATTCATAAACTACACTTTTGAACCTTCTTTGGTTGTTTTGTATTGGGATTTATTGAGGTGATATTTTAATGTTTTTCTATGTTTTTGGGATACTATACTATTTCGACACATTTTTCCAAACATTGTGGCTTTGTATGACATTTTTGAGAAAAATAGATAGTGGGCTTCGCACGGCTTCTGTATGATTTACCAAACACTGCACCCAATATAGAGAAAATATTCATCCAATTTATAATATTTGCATGGATTGTGCAAGATTTATCAGTTTCTCCCATAATTGGATCTACCCTGAATGATTTTTGGTTTACTGAACCCCTTCTAGTTGTGATTCAAAGCACGAGGAACGACTTCAATCTGCGTCCTTTCAGTTTGAATTTTATGTTCTTTTTCTCCAATGGTATCTATTATTCTCTCTAGGATTCCCTGAATCTCTATATTGATTTGAGGAAATAATAAAAAATATTTTGTATGAAATAAGGGATTAATTCAAAGATCCTTGTTGTTTTTATACTCCGTTAGAGTTTTCTATGTATGCAATTATGATTTGAGATCCAATGATCCAGAGGTAGGTGTTTTTGTTATAATGCCTAATTTTTATTAACCCAAAATTTCACTGTTTAATTTTAAAATTTAGTATTAAATTATATTATATGGTTTTTATTAATTTAATTCCCATGGTTTGGTTGAAAAAACAAAATTACTTTGAATTAGGGTCATAATGAAAAATGGAAATTTCGCATGAAAATGGAACACCCCCAATTTCATTTAATTTTGGTGTGATTATGGAAAACACTATGATTTAAATAAATTAAGATAAATTGTGTCTGTGATTGAAATTATTTCAATTAAATTGTTATATTTTAATGAGGCGGTGGTTTTGGAAGAAAAAAATGTGAAAAACTCCAAATCCATTAATTTGAAGGATTGTTAAGAAATATATGGAATTTGTAGAAAATTTAGTCAATGAATTTAATATTGAAATTTGGTTTGTTAATTTTTAGAATTGGTTTTAAATACTAATTTGTGGAAAATGGATTAATATTTATTTTGATAGAATACATATTTTCTAATATTAGTGATAAGGAATGATTTAGATTAAAAAACTATTATTTTATTTAAAGATTAAATTTTATTATTTGAAATGGTGAATGAGATTTAGTTGATTTTTTATGTAGTCTTAAAATATACATCCCATAACTATTTTTTACTAGATCCCATCAACGTACTTCCCAGTAGGTGAGTTACTTTATGTGGCACATTACGACTTACAATGTTCTAACACATTATATCAGCCCATTACATACCTTGCTAAATGATGGTGATAACACTTTGTATTTAGTCCCAATGGGGTGTATGTACATATTTTTCATTTCATAGTGTTTGGTCCATATATCTTGGAACCATCATACCTAATTAGGCATATTCCCATGCTTCTACATGGTTTCCACTTCTAATGTATATATTCATTTATTGTAAACTATATTACATTCCTTTTTATTTATATAAGTAATTTTTATATAAATAGTGTTATTTAAGACATTTGTGAAAATTTCCAATTTTTTAATTCACCCTTTGGATTAATGGGTTATTCCATAATATGAGGATAATTTCAACCATTTAAAATATGAATTGTGAATTTATAATTTATACATTTATTTTAATTGAATAGAATTATTTTGTTGAATATTCTTTTAAAATGCCAATCATGTCTAATTAAAATGTGAACGCACTTTTTGTTTAACATTTTATTTTAATCTTGATATGGAATTGTTTGGTGAAATCATATTCAGAGTTGGGTCACACCCAACTTGTTACATTGGGTGTTTGTATATTATATTATTTTCGTATCGAGAAGCCTAATAGGATATATTAGAGGTGGATCTAGATAATGATATGTGGAAATGGTTATTGGTGTCCTTGGGGACTAGTAACTTTATTCCGATTTTGGAACATTTTATATAGTAATTTGGGTTGTATTTCATGTTTTAAATAAGGTTTTTTCACACTAGTGGAGTAACTGTTAGATGGACAACAGTAGTTGGACCTAGTACATGATGTTTTCTACATGTTGTAGTTGAAGAGGTATGTTCATGAACTGTAAAGACCCGTAAAATTCAAGGGAAATTTTTTCTTAATTTTCTTTGGAATTTTACAAGAGCGCTGTTTCAGACGGCACCTGATTCCGAGGCCCGGAGTGCCCGGAATTAATTTCCAAAGTTTGGCTCGGGTACGTTCAGTGAACGAACGAGCGGGATTTCCTAACTTTTGATCCGGTGCTCGGAATTGAAATCCGAGGACACCGATGAACTCGTAGCGCCGATTTTCTCTTAAAGAGACCTTTTTGGAAGTTGCGTTTGTTGCGGGTTGAAAGTTAGTTTTGGGGATTAAAAGATAAGTAAAATAAAATTTTGTGTGTGAATTTTATTTTATTCATGGTTGTTAGACTCTCTCATGGGAAGTTGTTGGTGGGGCCCACAACCACCCAACTTCCCATGTGTGGTTATGAGGGAGGTGGGGCCCACACGAGCCCCCACCTTTTCAAATTTCCTAACTCCTCATTAAACTCCACTTTATTAATTTGACAACTTGTGTAATTTATTACATGAGTTAGTTTTATTTTCAAACTCTTGGAATTCAAGAGTCATGTGGAGTTAAGGTTGGAAACTCAACAAACTTAAGTTATAACTTAAGATTTAAATGAGGAGAATTAAATGAAGTGGTTTGGATTTCAAACCTTTGAAATTCCAAACCCTTCTATTTAATTCATGGTTTAGTTTCCTTTGTTTTGGTTTTTTGGGTTTTGCTGTGCGGAGAGGAAAAGAGGGAGGCTTCTTGTGAGTTCTTCCTCCACGACGAAGAACGCGGCGACCTTCTTCCACGACGTCGGACTGCAACGCGTTGGATTTCCTCCACGACGCCGCAACGCATCCTTTCCGCGACGTGCCTCTCGCGGTGAACCCACGTCCGTCTACCGCGACGCCATAACCGTGATGCCGACGACGTCTTCCTCCGTGACGTCCGACTTCCGCGACACTCATCTCCCGCAGCCATTGACGAACGCCGAGTTGTTAATTGAGGTAGGGGTTGTACCTTATTTCATGATTTAATTTACGCCTTCGTAAATAAATTATTGGACCGCTTGTTATCATTTACATGGGAGGGGATCGGACCGCACAAACACGGTCGATCCTCCTCCAAACCTTGTTGTTGGATTTTTACTCGTGGTTCGAAGAAGAGGCGGAGCGGTGCCGTGACACCGCGCTTGGACGCAAGGGGTTCATGGGATTGCGCAAGATTGACGCGTCACTCCGGACGTCGAGGGCCGTGGTGGTCTCCCACGGCCGGATTGACCAAGCCGCCGGAGCAATGAGGCGCGGCCCGTTGGCCGCGGCGGAGTAAAGGAAGTGCGACCGTTGGATGCAACGCCGCCGCGCCGCATCGGAGGAGAAAACAAAGGCGCTGCGGCCGGAGCGGGGCCGCGGCGAAGGCGCGCGGTGCCGTCGCACCGCGCCGGACGACGAACACCGCGGCCGGTTCCGGGCCGCGGCGGGACGAGGAGACCGCGGCCGGTTCCGGGCCGCGGCGGAAGAGAAGACCGGCGGCCGCGCCGCCGGCATCGGAAGCCGAAGGGGGGGACCGGAATTTCCGGTCCCGTTTGAGAAAACCGGCCGGCCAGCTGGCCGGCCGGATGTCTAAAAAACCGGGGGAATTAATCCCCCGGCCAACCCATTAAAACCCCCCCTCTTAAAGGAGGGGGCGGTTCTTTGAAGGAGGGGGGCAGCCGGCCCCCTCGGTTCCGCACCAGCAGGCCCCCCACGTGGGGGGGGGGGGGGGCTTCTTTAAAAAAAACAAAGGGTGCGGCCCTTTGTGCCGCGCCGCCCCTCAAAAAACCGCGGGGCTTAGCCCCCGCGTGCCGACCGTGCGCGGCCCCTCGCGGCACCCCGAGCCGCCGCGGCACCCCGCGCCGCGGCGCCGCCGCCGCCCGGGGGGGGGGGGGGGTCGGGCCGGGTCGGCCCGGACCCGGACCCCCCGTTTCGAACCATATTTGGTTTTTGGCCCATAACTTGAGCCTCAGACCTCCGATCGACGAACCGTCAGCGGCAACGCAATCCTTGGATCGAGAAGGTCGTTTCGGTATATCGCACTCAAGGTTTCGGATTACTTTGAGTTCGGTCGGGTTGGTTCGTTCACGAAACCAACCGGGCTTTCGGAGCGGAAACGCTCATATCTTGAGCTACGAACGTCCGATTGACGTGCCGTCAGTCGCGTAGTGTTCCTCTTAGTGAGACGGATCTTTTGGTATACTCCGCCCGAGGTTTGGACGCAGGTGGAGTACGGCCGGGTTGGTTCGTTCACGAAACCAACCGGGCCCTCAGAGCGGAAACGCTTATATCTTGAGTTCCGGACGTCCGATTGACGTGCCGTCGACTTTGATGGAATCCTCTAAGTGGGACCGAACTTTTGACATGCTCCGCCCGAGTTTTGGATACAGTTGAGATATGGCCGGGTTTGGTTCGCTCACGAAACCAACCGGGCCCTCGGGACGAAAAGGGTAATAACTCACAGACCGGGCGTCCGATTGACGCGCCGTCTGTTGCGTTGAGACTCCTTTGACGAAGCGGACGTATGTGGCACTTCTTCGTTGGACTTTGAGATACTTGGAGTATCGACCAGTAGCTCGTGGAGTGGACCCTCCTGGAGACGAGCAGGCAGGGGAGCGCTTGGGTGTAGCGGCGGACCCGTGGTACTTGACAGTGGTGGTGCGCTTGGATGCAGCAGCAGACCCTTGGCGGTGGAGTGCTTGGTTGTAGCGGCGGACCCGCGATACTCTACGTAGTGTGTGCGCTTGGTTGTAGCGACAGACCCGCGACGGTGGAAACGTGCGTGCGGAGTACGGAGACCGTGTAGATGACTGAGACCTGACGACTGCTTGACCAACTCGACTTGGAGTGAGTCGACTAGCCCAGTGGACGGAGCGCCCGATATTTCGCGGCAGACCCACGGCGGACGGAGCGCCTGGTAGTTGGCAGCAAACCCGCGGTACTCGACAGGAGGAGTACCTCAGTAGGCTATTTGGGTGAGCGCCCGGTATTTGGCAGCAGACCCTCAGCGGACGGAGCGCCCGGTAGTTGGCAGCAGACCCGCGGTACTCGACAGGAGGAGTACTTCAGCAGTCTTAGGTTAGTGAGCAGTACCGCGGAGTCGTGACAGGACCACTGTACACTCTAGAGACGGAGCTCTTCAGTAGTTATGGTTTCGATAATAAAAATCCTGGTTTGAGCTGAGTCATTGATCTTTGTGTTTCCTCATGATTGAGATGGACCGCTTGATAACTTAGGTATATGTATGGGCATATACCTGGGTAATAGTTATCCGTTGATTTCATAAACTTGTTATAAACCGTGTGGACTTGTACTGTTATCCTATGTGGATTTTACTGTTTACTCTTCTTTGTGGATTGGATTGTTCTTGGGCTCGTGTTGGAGCCGAACGGAAATTGGTGACATAGGTATATGTATGGGCATATAACTAATCAATACTGGATGTTACTTCGTGATTGTTACTTTTCTTCGTGGTTTATCCTTTGTGGATTTGAGAGACCTTCAGGGGTCTCGGGGTCCCTACTGAGTAGCTTATACTCACCCCTGCACGGGCTTTGCCCGCACTTCGTTGTGTTGGTTGCAGACGACGGACAGCGCTGACTGCGGTTGAGGCTTTCGGAGTAGGACGGTACCCGGAGGAGGACCACTGAGCGGGACGTGCTCGGAGCGGACCGTTGGACCCGAGGAGTTGTGAGCTATCTGTACCTACCCTTCAGGTAGGATCCGTGGTGGACGATCCAGGAGCTGAGCCATCTGTACCTACCCTTCAGGTAGGAATCGAGGAGGACGTCCCAGGAGCCGCTTGTACTTTCAGTTGCTGTTTTCCCTTTCGAGTTGTACTTTACTTTCAGTTGGGCTTGTATTCCGGCCCCCTTTACTTTTCTGCACTTATAGTTACTTTTCGCTTGCTGACTCTGTGGTGGTTGTTACTTATAAAGGCAATGCCTTCCCTGTTTACCGGGATTTTACGCCTTGGTGCTAGTCGCCAGCCCCTGGCCTATGGAAGGCGGGCTTGGGGTAGTCACGGCACGGGCCCCGAGGTCGGGTCGTGACAAATTGGTATCAGAGGGGTCGGTTCTACCATAGACTCTTATCTTTTTTCTATGTGAAGCAATAGTGTTTAGTGTATTGAGTGTGGTTATCAGTCCAGGGAGTCCAGTGTTGGTGCGGAGGCCGACATATCCGTACACCAGGACCCTGACTTCTGATTTCCGACTTAATGCACGAAAACACTGATTGCGTGTGTGTTTCCCAAAAGGTTTAAAGTCAGCTCAAACTAGGTCAGCTCACCAGGTATAAATCGTTGACCGTGACACATCTGTTCAGGATGTCACCATGCAGATAGTTAGCTGGAGTTCCGAGAGAGTTCTCGATGATGGCCACCGAGCAGCGAGACTCCGGTGCAGGGCCCTTTTTCAGTGTTGGCACCTTCGGGTGGTGTACCAGCAGCACCACCACTCGTTAGGCAGCAGATGCCACTAGCTGACAGTGCACGCTGGCAGAGCGCGATGCACGAGTTCCAGTAGTAGAGGCCTCTGAGGATACGAGGCGAGACAGATTTCCCAGGCAACAGTGGACTGGATGGAGGCGGTTGCTAGAGTTCTACGCCTAGCATGG
Source organism: Viscum album (assembly GCA_963277665.1). Lineage (NCBI taxonomy): Eukaryota > Viridiplantae > Streptophyta > Magnoliopsida > Santalales > Viscaceae > Viscum > Viscum album. Next base: position 698,315,751 of record OY728152.1, read on the forward strand.
ATACTAGTGGAGCGGATGATGATCTTAGCTCCTGGTGTTTCCATTTAGTGACCATGAGGTTGGTCCTTATAGTAATGAGGCTTCGGTACGCGATCCGATACCTGGGATAGTATCTACGGGTAGTGCGCCAGCTATGTCACTACCTGTTGGTCAGCAGACACTACCGGCGGTACCGGTAGCGGAGACTCACAGGCTCAGTGCCTTACATATGTTTTAGCACCAGATATCCCTCATGTTTCGAGGTGAGCCTGACTCGTAGGAAGATGAGGACTGGCTTGAGGAGGTGGTTGTGAGTTTTCTGGAGCTAATACAGCTTTGACAGTACGACATGTCGGAAGCAGAGCACTCAACGTGGCTTACCAATCAATCTAGGTATTCGTTGGTTACGTTGTGATCAGATCTTTAGACTCGAACTTCTAAGCGAAGTGTGTCTAAAGGACATCCGAACCATTACTTTTCCTCTATGCATTCCTACCTATGCTAGGATGCTAGAGAGAACCTTTGTGGTTGTGAACGTTAGCAGTGAAAGGCAAGAAACTAGCGCCAGTCTCAGAGACTCGGGCGTGTAAAATGTTTCAGGAGGAGGAAGTGCTAAGGACAGATGAATCTGCAGGGTAGCAGACGTGGAAGCGGAGCTTGGAGAGCAGCATGTGGTGGTGTACATTTCGACATGTTACGACCACCCGACTTAGTAGTCCCCGCCAGGCTCAGGGAGCAGGAGGGCTGGGGAGGAGAATAGCTGCATTGCGGTCAAGGAGTGTGACCCAGGAGCTCTAAGAATGATTCAGGGTACAAATTATGTCTACTATGAGCTGCCATATCTATAGACATAGGAACCAATCATTCTACCCTTCCACGAATCATGTCCCAGACCTAGAGGATCCGGGTAAGCCGTAGACTTGACCCTCACGTCTGGAGATACCTTTGGGAGGAGACTCGATAATCACACTTACGCCGACGGTGTGATTGACCTCGAGGCGAGAGTTTCGGTTGGAATCTCTTGGTGGCAGTGTAGAGGCCTTACGACGTTGATCTGGGTATGGTTTTGATTCACAAATCATACCCCGGTTGACTGTTTTAGGCAAACGTCGGAATGGGTTTACCTTGGTCGGCGAAAAAGGAAACCCTGGGCAGCACATGTTAAACTCAGGGATAAGAGGGTGTGACCGATCACTCTTGAGTTGGTCAACCCTACCCTTGTGGCAGCAGGAGTTTTGAGTTTCAGTTCTAACCTAAAAAGGGAAACCTCTTGAATTTGAGGGTGACGAACACGTTCTTTTACGGTCTCAACCCGATGAGGTTTCGGAGATGTGGCCGAGGCGGCATGTTATCTCCGAAGTTCGATGGACCCTTTTGGTCTTCAGCAGGGTAGGCGAGGAGGTTTACCGCTTGACCCTACCACCTCAGTCGCACCGGGTGCATAATGTCCACCACGTGTCTCAGCTGTGGAGATCAGTGTATGTTTCTTCACACGTCATCGACCTCGGGGAGTTGGACGTCGATGACAGGGCGTCAAGCTCAGAGGTTCTAGTAGAGATCGAGGATCGACAGGAGCAGGATCTACGTGAACGGTTGCTTCCTCTGGGGTGCTTCTCGGGTAGCACGAGATCTTCAGGTGAGCATATGGGAGCGTAAAGCTCAGTTGCGTGCTCAGTACTACCTTGTTTCCCTTAAGTGTGAGTTGAAGATTTACGGGGACGTAAAGCCCTGAGGTGGGAGTAATGTAAAGACCCGTAAAATTCAAGGTAAATTTTTTCTTAATTTTCTTTGGAATTTTACAGGAGCGCTGTTTCAGACGGCACCTGATTCCGAGGCCCGGAGTGCCCGGAATTAATTTCCGAAGTTTGGCTCGGGTACGTTCAGTGAACGAACGAGCGGGATTTCCTAACTTTTGATCCGGTGCTCGGAATTGAAATCCGAGGACACCGATGAACTCGTAGCGCCGATTTTCTCTTAAAGAGACCTTTTCGGAAGTTGCGTTTGTTGCGGGTTGAAAGTTAGTTTTGGGGATTAAAAGATAAGTAAAATAAAATTTTGTGTGTGAATTTTATTTTATTCATGGTTGTTAGACTCTCTCATGGGAAGTTGTTGGTGGGGCCCACAACCACCCAACTTCCCATGTGTGGTTATGAGGGAGGTGGGGCCCACACGAGCCCCCACCTTTTCAAATTTCCTAACTCCTCATTAAACTCCACTTTATTAATTTGACAACTTGTGTAATTTATTACATGAGTTAGTTTTATTTTCAAACTCTTGGAATTCAAGAGTCATGTGGAGTTAAGGTTGGAAACTCAATAAACTTAAGTTATAACTTAAGATTTAAATGAGGAGAATTAAATGAAGTGGTTTGGATTTCAAACCTTTGAAATTCCAAACCCTTCTATTTAATTCATGGTTTAGTTTCCTTTGTTTTGGTTTTTTGGGTTTTGCTGTGCGGAGAGGAAAAGAGGGAGGCTTCTTGTGAGTTCTTCCTCCACGACGAAGAACGCGGCGACCTTCTTCCACGACGTCGGACTGCAACGCGTTGGATTTCATCCACGACGCCGCAACGCATCCTTTCCGTGACGTGCCTCTTGCGGCGAACCCACGTCCGTCTACCGCGACGCCTTAACCGCGATGCCGACGACGTCTTCCTCCGTGACGTCCGACTTCCGTGACACTCATCTCCCGCGGCCGTTGACGAACGCCGAGTTGTTAATTGAGGTAGGGGTTGTACCTTATTTCATGATTTAATTTACGCCTTCGTAAATAAATTATTGGACCGCTTGTTATCATTAACATGGGAGGGGATCGGACCGCACAAACACGGTCGATCCTCCTCCAAACCTTGTTGTTGGATTTTTACTCGTGGTTCGAAGAAGAGGTGGAGCGGTGCCGTGACACCGCACTTGGACGCAAGGGGTTCATGGGAGTGCGCAAGATTGACGCGTCACTCCGGACATCGAGGGCCGTGGTGGTCTCCCACGGCCGGATTGACCAAGCCGCTGGAGCAATGAGGCGCTGCCCGTTGGCCGCGGCGGAGTAAAGGAAGTGCGACCATTGGATGCAACGCCGCTGCGCCGCATCGGAGGAGAAAACAAAGGCGCCGCGGCCGGAGCGGGGCCTCGGCGAAGGCGCGCGGTGCCGTCGCACCGCGCCGGACGACGAACACCGCGGCCGGTTCCGGGCCGCGGCAGGACGAGGAGACCGTGGCCGGTTCCGGGCCGCGGCGGAAGAGAAGACCGGCGGCCACGCCGCCGGTATCGGAAGCCGAAGGGGGGGACCGGAATTTCCGGTCCCATTTGAGAAAACCGGCCGGCCAGCTGGCCGGCCGGATGTCTTAAAAACCGGGGGAATTAATCCCCCGGCCAACCCATTAAAACCCCCCCTCTTAAAGGAGGGGGGCGGTTCTTTGAAGGAGGGGGGCAGTCGGCCCCCTCGGTTCCGCACCAGCAGGCCCCCCACGTGGGGGGGGGGGGGGCTTCTTTAAAAAAAACAAAGGGCGCGGCCCTTTGTGCCGCGCCGCCCCTCAAAAAACTGCGGGGCTTAGCCCCCGCGTGCCGACCGTGCGCGGCCCCTCGCGGTACCCCGAGCCGCCGCGGCTCCCCGCGCCGCCGCGCCGCCGCGCCGCCGCCGCCGGCCGCCGCCGCCGGCCCCCGCGCGGCTCAGGGGGGGGGTCGGGCCGGGTCGGCCCGGACCCGGACCCCCCGTTTCGAACCAGATTTGGTTTTTGGCCCATAACTTGAGCCTCAGACCTCCGATCGACGAACCGTCAGCGGCAACGTGATCCTTGGATCGAGACGGTCGTTTCAGTATATCGCACTCAAGGTTTCGGATTACTTTGAGTTCGTCCGGGTTGGTTCGTTCACGAAACCAACCGGGCTTTCGGAGCGGAAACGCTCATATCTTGAGCTATGAACGTCCGATTGACGTGCCGTCAGTCGCGTAGTGTTCCTCTTAGTGAGACGGATCTTTTGGTATACTCTACCCGAGGTTTGGACGCTGGTGGAGTACGGCCGGGTTGGTTCGTTCACGAAACCAACCGGGCCCTCGGAGCGGAAACGCTTATATCTTGAGTTCCGGACGTCTGATTGACGTGCCGTCGACTTTGATTGAATCCTCTAAGTGGGACGAAACTTTTGACATGCTCCGCCCGAGTTTTGGATACAGTTGAGATATGGCCAGGTTTGGTTCGCTCACGAAACCAACCGGGCCCTCGGGACGAAAAGGCTAATAACTCACAGACCGGGCGTCCGATTGACGCGCCGTCTGTTGCGTTGAGACTCCTTTGACGAAGCGGACGTATGTGGCACTTCTTCGTTGGACTTTGAGATACTTGGAGTATCGACCAGTAGCTCGTGGAGTGGACCCTCCCGGAGACGAGCAGGCGGGGGAGCGCTTGGGTGTAGCGGCGGACCCGTGGTACTTGACAGTGGTGGTGCGCTTGGATGCAGCAGCAGACCCTTGGCGGTGGAGTGCTTGGTTGTAGCGGCGGACCCGCAATACTCTACGGAGTGTGTGCGCTTGGTTGTAGCGACAGACCCGCGACGGTGGAAACGTGCGTGCGGAGTACAGAGACCATGTAGATGACTGAGACCTGACGACTGCTTGACCAACTCGACTTGGAGTGAGTCGACTAGCCCAGTGGACGGAGCGCCCGGTATTTGGCGGCAGACCCACGGCGGACGGAGCGCCTGGTAGTTGGCAGCAAACCCGCGGTACTCGACAGGAGGAGTACCTCAGTAGGCTATTTGGGTGAGCGCCCGGTATTTGGCAGCAGACCCTCAGCGGACGGAGCGCCCGGTAGTTGGCAGCAGACCCGCGGTACTCGACAGGAGGAGTACTTCAGCAGTCTTAGGTTAGTGAGCAGTACCTCGGAGTCGTGACAGGACCACTGTACACTCTAGAAATGGAGCTCTTCAGTAGTTACGGTTTCGATAATAAAAATCCTGGTTTGAGCTGAGTCATTGATCTTTGTGTTTCCTAATGATTGAGATGGACCGCTTGATAACTTAGGTATATGTATGGGCATATACCTGGGTAATAGTTATCCGTTGATTTCATAAACTTGTTATAAACCGTGTGGACTTGTACTGTTATCCTATGTGGATTTTACTGTTTACTCTTCTTTGTGGATTGGATTGTTCTTGGGCTCGTGTTGGAGCCGAACGGAAATTGGTGACATAGGTATATGTATGGGCATATACCTAATCAATACTGGATGTTACTTCGTGATTTTTACTTTTCTTCGTGGTTTATCCTTTGTGGATTTGAGAGACCTTCAGGGGTCTCGGGGTCCCTACTGAGTATCTTATACTCACCCCTGCACGGGCTTTGCCCGCACTTCGTTGTGTTGGTTGCAGACGACGGACAGCGCTGACTGCGGTTGAGGCTTTCGGAGTAGGTCGGTACCCGGAGGAGGACCACTGAGCGGGACGTGCTCGGAGCGGACAGTTGGACCCGAGGAGTTGTGAGCTATCTGTACCTACCCTTCAGGTAGGATCCGTGGTGGACGATCGAGGAGCTGAGCCATCTGTACCTACCCTTCAGGTACGAATCGAGGAGGACGTCCCAGGAGCCGCTTGTACTTTCAGTTGCTGTTTTCCCTTTCGAGTTGTACTTTACTTTCAGTTGGGCTTGTATTCCGGCCCCCTTTACTTTTCTGCACTTATAGTTACTTTCCGCTTGCTGACTCTGTGGTGGTTGTTACTTATAAAGGCAATGCCTTCCCTGTTTACCGGGATTTTACGCCTTGGTGCTAGTCGCCAGCCCCTGGCCTATGGAAGGCGGGCTTGGGGTAGTCACGGCACGGGCCCCGAGGTCGGGTCGTGATATGAACCATCGCTCATTACCTACTAGGGTGAGCTGGACATCGAGGATGAATATACATTTTCTGAGTTCCGAGTATATATTAAGGATCGGAATGAGGGGATACTTCATGGGAATATGACTCCCCTTGTGTTTATCCATGTGTCATCATAGGAATCATTGTAGGTGTATTTGGGAGAAGGAGACCCAGATATGTGCCTAGTACCATCATCTTTTTGAATTGGTTTTTCTCTTTTCTCGATGTAAATAATTAATTTGGAGAAAATATATTTAATAGTATTTTTGGTGTATTATTTTTATATATTATATGGTATATTTTTTATACTTCGTTCTGGGAGAACACAAAATTCGGTGTTCCAAATAATTATTTTAAATATATTAAATATAATAAATGTCACATAAATTCACTTTTACAAAAATATTTGAATAACTCATTAACGGGTGAACATATATGAAATATGAGTGCATAGTTTTGTTTAGAATGATTTTTTATCCTGGGGATGACATTATCTTTTTTTGATGTGGGATGTTGTGAAAAATTCATTTTTAGACTAAATAAAAAAAAATAATTCATTTATTTTTTGTGTTTATTTTGACTTATAAATGGATTAATAATATAATTATGTGGCAATAAGATTTCCTTAGTGATTAATTCACAATATAAGGATATTTAGATTATTGTTGGATAGATTTCTTGGAAAAAAACGACAATTCCAGATCAGATCATGGTTCATCGCAACAGTAGAGTTTTTGGATATCATTAACAATAGAGAAAAAATAATTCTTCATGAATTATAAATTCAAACATATGTAAGGATATTTTATTGATAAATTTACATCATGTTTCTTAATATTTTGCAAAAACATATCATTTCCTCAAAAAATTGATATATGCATTATAGGTATAATTAAATTGATGGAATTTTTTATTTGTTAATTTTTATTAATCCCACATCATCTATCATATTATATGAACATGAATCAAGGAAAAATGAACAATGGTTGAGGTTCATTAATCATGTTTTAGGGATTATGGTTTTCACACCTATTTCATTGTCATATAATCGTTGGTATTTTTTTTGGCCAAATGGTTGAAGAATACATGGTTTCTGATTGTTGTGTAACTGTATATCTGTGTAAATCATTGAAACTACATGTACAACATGTTATGGCACTTGATTTTCAAGAATAGATGATGATGATGGATAGATCAATGGAAAATGATACTGAATTGAGTCTTATTAATATTTTCCATGAGAAACATGGGACACTAGTTGATGGTGATAATGTATGAATACCATGTAGATTTGAAACCCAGATCTATAGTCTCTCACAACAGGAGTCCTTGAAAAAAAAAATCTAAGTTATCTAATGAGAGCGGTATCTCTAATGATGTGGAAATGATGCAGAAGAGAACTAAGGTTTCTAGAAAATACCATGAAAGATATTGTGTATATCAGGATTACAAGACATGTGGGGACCTCTCAATGGTGGATTGGGTTTCAGGATGAGGTTAAGGATCACACGATGTGTAACCCCTATAACATAGCATGTGACCCATCCATGATGGCATATTATTTACTGAAAAAATTACATGAAACTACGAAATGAACATGTCTAGAAGAATGTCGATTAATTATACACACACATGGACAATTGTCCACAAAGATGACCACATATGCACAAGTTGGTACAAGTGCCTGAAAATGAACACCAACATATCAAACAACAATAGTCTAGATCCATTTGATCTCTACACACTATGTATCTTGACATTTATGTCGTGTGATGATTTACCCCATGGTATGACTTGGGGATATCATTACACCATGTGTACACCTATTACATTCCATTAACTCAGTCAATATTATTTTTGTCACTTCATCTACTTATATTTGACAAATCATGTTTTAGTGTGTTCCTGGGTTCAATTCATTTGAGGATACAATGTGATATTACATCCATATCATAGTATTGTAATACCCACTGGAGCTCGAGTATCAAATTGAGTTTTTGATTCCCTCCATGATATTATAGTATGATCCCCTATCATATTTATACCCTATGTGGGTGTTGTGTAATTTGAGTGACCTCCCTAGGTAGGGTGTTAACCCAATATTTATCAAAAGACATATTGATAGGGTTTTTGGTATAAATTTCAAATGATCCCCTAAATATATGGTTGATCTGTATCAGGTTCATGGTGTCCTCTAGTAGTTATGGGCTTGACGCCTATGTATGTATTAGGTATACATCGACTAGAGAAATTCTTGGGATGTTCCCAATGATCAATATATATACATAGAGTATCTCACATGATAACATGGCTCATGGAGTGGCCCGACTAAAACTAGCATTTCTTTTAGAAAAATCCTTGGATGGTAGTTGGTTATGACATCCTAGTTTCTTCATGTATTTCCGAATTATATCTGGATGTTTCTGTTATACCTATTTTATATTTTTAATTGATATTAATATACAAGGTTATTTGTGTTTATTGTTTTTGGGGTTCCCTTCCTGGTATTGTTATACTCATTCCTCCATGTGGTGTTCCCACACATGTCATCTCTTATGAAGATGATATCCCATGGGGTGGAATCCATAGAGGATAATGTGTGGGTGGAGAATAACATGACCTTTTTAGAATTAGGTGGTTCTCAAGAGACTTCATTTGACATTAGTCCTCTCCCATGAAGCAGGAGTTACTCATTCTAGTTTTAGGATTGGGTTGTATTTTACCACTTTTTCAACTTTTAGTTATTTAATATCATTCACTATTGTGGGATCATTGATAAATGCATTCATTAGTTTCAGTTTTTTTAAAATTTAATATTTTTTGGGATTGGATATGTTTAGATGTGTATGGGTAAATTGGGATAATACCTCCCATTTATTGGATATTCCTACTCAGAACTCATCTCGAGCCACATGCCTATTTAATGTGGGCATGGGGTAGTCATGAGTTGGACATCATTGGGTTGGGTCATGAAAATTAATCCATATAACCCTTCCCATATAATTGGATCCAATATATTATAAATATTATCAAAAAATTAAAAAATTTAACTTATCATTAATCCCTAAAACAACATGATGTAGTTTTTAATCATCACAAACCATATATGTGAAAACATGCATTCGATAATATCATAAAACATTAAAAAACCATAATTACAAAAAAAAATTTATTGTAAACATGAATGATTTTATATTCCTTAAATAAAACATCTATTATTGGAAATATTCTATAAATAAAAAATTGTAGTTTACTCCATTAATGATAGCATGAACCACTTTTTCAAAATAAAAAGTTATTTAGATCCAAAGTATTCAGTACGATCCTTTTTACATTATCCATACAAATCACCTCTATATCCAAACATCATTATCTGAACAACATGAATATATTAAGGGTTATATTTCCCTCCATCACGTGTTTTTATAGAAATTCAGCATTACAATGAATCATTTTTTTCATGGTCATTAGTACAAATCAATATACACATTCAAATACAAAATAAAAATGTACTACAATAAAATCCTTATAAATTTCATAACTCTTATCACCATGACTTCATTGATAAAATAATCAAATAACAGAATTATTAAATCCAAACACCGGCATATTATTCACTCTTCTTCATCTATTGTATAACCTAATATTAACATAATGAATTTGATTATCTTGAGGTATATTCCTTTGATACATGAGACATTCATTTCTGTAGTTCCCGATCTCTATACAGTTAAAGCATAGTACATTAGATTATTTTTCTATAACCTTGTTATCACATGGACATATTCTTTTCTCTCCCCTCTTGTAGAAATATCCCATACTTTTTAATAAATTACGGGGGTAATTATTTTATTAATTACATAATGTGGGAAAACCATTCATTTTGTTTTTCAATTTATCAACATTTTTTCATGCCGTACATATTTTATATTTTTTCGTTCAAAGGATTTACTCAAAGGTAATTTATTCTATTCCATTCTAAAATGTGATAGTACATCATCATATAATGTGTCTCTTTGGGATGCTAGTTGCATCTGACAAATTGGATTAATCTCATTAAAGAAACGATGATTCATAATCATTAGATTAATTTCATTGATGTCTTTCCCATTCCTTACACTAGGAACCATTTATAAAAAATGAAATACAATTGATTAATATGGATCATATGTACAACCCAAAAACAAGTGAAATGATTAATTCAAAACTAAAATATAATTTTTTTTCAAAAACTCATTTAAGGGAAAATATTAGAAACCAAAATCTTCAACCTTGGAAAACACTAAAAGAACACACATAATTTCTAAAGGATAACTTAATCCAATTAGAAACAATCTCCCTACATAACTTCAATGATATTGGGTTTTCTAATATATCTAGATCATATTTTATATGGTCATTAAAGTGAAACAATAATTTATCACATGTTTTAATGTACCCCTCATTGTTGGTCATCAAATTATTGAATCCTCTTAATTTAATAAGAAAATTCATTTCAATCCATCATCACTGATAATTATTAACGTCCACATGTAGTGATATTTTGATCATCTAATATGCCTCTTACAGTGTGTCATTAATCAAGATAAACTCCTCTCATATTTCTACACCTCTATACATAATAAATTCCTATGTTTCCTAGAAATTTCACATAAATACAATTGTTTTTCAGTTATAACACCATCAAATGAAACACCCCCATGATTGTAACCTCAGTTCGATAAGAAATTGAAAAAGCCTTTGGATCATTGTCCATCATCCTGGCTATCAACTATTTGAGGTTTTTTTTCTCCATTGGTAAGGGTAAATTGATATAGTCCTTTCGACCATTCCAATTTTCATTAGGTCCCTTCATCATCATCAGGCTGAGAAGCCCTCTACCATGAAGCATGTCACCAATCACTCTTGATAACTTACAATATGACTCATTACTATACTCACCCCCATGTCTCTGTATTCATAAATGGGGATCTCTTTTTTAGTTGAATTATACTCCTGGACCCTCCCATCACTCTCCAATCAATTTAATTGATTTCAAAGATTAATAATAGGACATTACCTTCTCTATATTATAAATTTTAGTTATCCAACCGATATAGATAGTTCATGACCCATGCAACCCAAATGTAACACCCTCCCATTCTAAATTAGGCACCATTTCATATAATTACATAGACAAAGTCCCATTGGTTCACATTCTTCTAGTGGTTTTGTACCCTACAAACATACAATCTAAATCTGATGTTGCATTCAGAGGCCTTGTGCCTCGCTCAACATCCATTTAGGTTTCTGCTTCATGGACGGCAGTACTACCAGATCACACATCCCCATTATAGGATCCCTCAGTTAAATTGAATGCTAAGGTACTAAAAACTCTAGGTGCACATTCCCCAGTAGTACTAACTGGTCCCTTTCTCTTATATCCACAACTACCTCATTTAGAACCTCTATTTTTTCATTATAATGAAACTATACATGTTATGTTTTCTTCATTTGGTCACCAGGTAATCTTCCATTATTGTAAGAACCTAGTAATTCTTTTGAGGAATGATTTTCGTTTTTAGTTTTTTCCCTATAAGTTTTTCTTGTGAAAAAAGGGGATACTAGACATGAACTCGAATCATTACACTCCCATGACCAGACATAGGGGTACACATCATGGAATAGTATATACATGATGTGTATTTTCTCCATGTATGAAAGAAATATAGGGTGTATAGTCATTCTGGTATGAAAAAACGGAAATAACTAACTACATTCCATGTAATTCCAAGTACATGCCGTGTAGTCCTGTCCGCATGCCCTGGAAAGTAAGTTTGCAAAATTTATCCATGAAATTAATAGTTCAATGATATTTATTATTTATATATGTACTTACACACCATGAATTTTTTGTCTTAAAATGGGATGTAGCCTCTCTGTTCGATATATTAGACAATGGGATCACAGGGGGAACTCAAGAGGAGCGTCAGAATGTCAATTTCATCCCATTTGATCATATGAACTCGAATCAATCAATATAAGTCACTTTTGAACCCAATCAGCGAGGGATAAATAAATCTATATTTGTTCTTGGAAATTTATATTCTAAAATAATTTATTTAAGGTTGATTGAATATCATTGTTTCGTAGATATCTACCATTCAATCTTGAATTTGAAGTCGATGTCGAATGATGATATTCATACCACATCGATGTAATTGGTTTCTTTCTAATTTCTTAATTTCATGTTGTTTATATGTTTCATTAATTACATGATAACATGTTTATTTTTTAGCTTTATTAATACATTGTCCCATGATAATGTGTACATCTGTTATGTTGATTAATTATACTATTTTAATGATGTTGAGACTGCTTTTTTTTATTAAGGGCCACCCTGCTGGTGGGTTTCCCTTGGATAATAATTTTTTGGACCTCTTGGTTTTGGATAACATTGGTTATTCCACTATATTACCTGTTATGGGTAGTTTGAAATGAATTGGTTTAATAAATTATCACCAATATAAATTTCATATATGTCAGGCTTGGCCCGGTTGAATTTTCCATCCAATGGGAATAGATTTGTCATGCCTATGGGAAAGGTTTTGGGTGCATGTGGGCTACATTCTGTTATGCCTATGGAAAACGCAAGTGGGAATGGATTTATTTGTCTTTATACTAGCTTAGGAAAAGGTTTAGAACTAAGGTTTGACAATGTAATGACTTATGATGTGTTTCCCAGATACAGCACAATCATGGTTCTTGTTGTCTTCTTACTTGTTATATTTCTTGAAGAGGTATCTGTTGCGTTTACTTGAATAGGGGATTGAGTGGCCATGGTTTGATCACATGAACAGATGAATCTATGTAATTTACATAAAGAACATGAATGATATATGTTTAACAAGACTATTATGAATTTTTTCCTTTTATTACATCCAAGTTTAATGATATTAATATTATTAATTACTACTGCATATACTCACTGATAGATTGGCACTAACATCATTAGTTTCCCACTAGAATTAATTTCTATCACCATATTCCTGAAAAATAATTTGGCCCAAATAGACTATATTTTTTGAGTTGTTGATAGTGGAATGATCCTTATACATGTACTTTATTTCTGCTTAGGATCAGGAGAGCATGAGACTAAGCCATGATTTAAATGCGGTTGTGGTTCTATTTGTATTTTCGTACCTTAATATTGTATAATAATTGATATCTATGGATACCATTTTCACTGATTTCATAGATCATGTGTCATGATACATCATTCTAATATTATATGCCTTTTGGTAATCTTTTACTTTTAGTCTTTCATTTTTTACTTCAGTTCCATGCTTTATACTACTTCCACTATTGTTAGTATTTGTTCTGATGTGTTCCACTATTCTAATGTGAGAATAGAAATAACATTATCAAATTTTGGGCCCTCTCTGCTAGTTGTCATCCTCTAGTGTGTGGGTAAATGCATATGGGGACATTTTTTCCACCAAGTATGGAAAACCATTTTGTGGATTCTAGATCTTCGACGTTACAAGGTGGTATTAGAGGAGGATGTTTTATAGCTTTCTTTAGTATTTTTCAATGATATAAAGGATATAATATTTTGTAATTAGCTATGCATGGGATTAGCTACCCCGTGTATAGTGAAAATCCAAATTTCCATGACTTCAATTGTGCTTTTGGATTTTTTTTTATTATTGATATTATTGTAGTTTTGTTATTTTGCAACCCGATGATAAGAGGGTATGCATCCCATACCAACTTGTTAAAATCTCATGCCATGCATTATGCCATGCCATCTAGAATGCAGTAGATAGTTCATGTTGTTATGATAAATTTCATGCTGTAAATGCTTGTTATTGTGATAGTACCTTGATATATATGCTTGCTGTTGTGATTGGTGTATTGGCACATGATATAGTTCGAATTGGATGCAATCCAATCGTTGATCTCTGAGGTGTACGATCCCTCTTGGATTGGAATTTGGTGGATCATGATTCTTCCTTTTTTTATATAATTTTATTTTGATATGTTATACAGTAGGGAAAAACATTGATTCGATTATATTATGGACCCTCACAAATCTGAATTTGGCATACAACTGGTTGGTTTTTCTAAAAAACAAGGGTTTCCTAGAAAATCTTGAGATTCTATCCTATAAAACCATGTATTCACAGTTTGTAGTTTTTCCTAACACGTCGTGTGTTTTTCATGATTGTGGGAGATGAAGTAACCTATTTTTAGAAGAACATAATGAGTAATATATGACTGGGTAAGGGTTTGTGTGAGAAAAAAATAGGCTATGAATTTTTGATTAGAAGACACCATGTAATTCCAGTACATTCCATTTTTCCTACCCAGAAAGAACCCATGTGGACCTAGCCATGTGGGAGTACCTGTCATGGAGGACACACTTGTGTACAGGTAGTGTTCATGTGAAACACACTTCTTACTTGGGGTTGATACACACCCATGTCTGAGAGGGAACACAACCATGTGATAGAGTAAGGGTACACACCATGTAGTCTTTCAAAATTTCGTTTAGTACTTTTTTTCAAACTCAGAGGTTCTTTTCATGTACTATATTGGCACTCTTTAAAGACAAAACATAATGATGATCTTGACCTAAGGAGTGGTCTTGACTGAGTAGAGTCATGCCATCGTGATGACCAAAATAATTATTCCAAGAGAGCGGTGAGAATCATACTCCATAAATGGTAGGAAATGGGAAACTGATGGACCATCCAGCTATATTAGCTGCAAAACCATCTATTATAAAAGATGTAGGTGCATAATCATAGTTACATGAATTCTTTATGAGGTTCATGCATTCCATTCTGGGAGATCCGTAGGATGCCTCATCTATAGAAGAGCTGACATGTATCTTCTAGAAGCATCATCCGCCAACTTTTGTAGGGAATGGAGGAACACGTGCTACAGAATAATGGCTGGAATAAATGATGACTATCTTAGAGCATATGGAGACACCTCTTGAGTGGAGGATCATGATATCTAAGTATATATTGCATGATTCATCCAAGATAAGTTGGGAGGATAACATTCTAGAAGGGCATCACTGGTATATGAAACGGGAAGACTTTCTAGCGGCCATCTATAATTACAATTTTCATGATATTCTAAGGGAAAACCAATTCTAGGATTTCATTCACTTGGAGTAGGTCACATTATCAGTTATAGGAATATATGACCCATTTACAAAGCTTCAGTGATTCACACCTATTCTGATGGGTGAGGAAATATAAAAAGATAGTTGATTCTCATATGGTCTTAGGTTCGATATTCGATAACATGTAAATTTCTTCAGTTTTCTTTATGTCTCTTCTAATAAGAATCAAGAATTGATCACAATACGCAATCTATGGGAAGCTAGTGGTGCATTCGAGGGATGTGTGGAAAAGATTTCTGGTACTTTCTCAACCAGAAAGATGAAAATTCAAGTTGAGTTATCTTGAGGTGAATGTAGAAGTGAAAACATTTCCTCTAGTGTCCAGGTGATGTACTACTAGTGTGAAAAGGTCGGACATAAGGGGAATCATTCCCAAGGGATATAGTAGAGTGACGAGTATGTGGTAGGATGGGCCACCTAATGTGCTACTATAGGGAATTTCCAACAGAGGCTATTTAGAGTGATTATGTATAGACTCCACATGTAAGATCAGGGTTATTAGCTTCTCACTAGACTGGAACATGGAATACATCGGGGTATTTAGGCAACGATGGTGGTCGTGACCTTGATAGTCAGACCCTAGAATCTCAGTGAAAGCATGTTGGGTTAGCTCATGAAAGCCAAGCAGTGTCTTAGGGTCGTGGTGCATGTTAGACTTATGCAGTGAAACAAACCCAGAACGAATATGATCATGGACCTTCTACTATCAGAGTTACTAACCTTGTCACCTCTGATTTAAATTATTTACTTTGATGATATAGGTTCTGTAACTATTTTATATTTATGGTCATTGTGGAATGATTTGGAATATGTGTTAATACATATTCTGATTTTTTGACTCTAGAAACATCGTCGGAGTTTAGAATGACAGGTGTCCATCAGTGCAAGGAGTCCCCATAGATATTATTGGGGTCACATTCCATGGAACCTCTATGTCATAGAGATTACAGGCATCGATGCCATTATCATAATGGACTAGTTGGTTCATTTTTAATCCTTGGTTGATTACTATCCCCAAAGGGTGTGTTTCATATCACATAAGGGTGAAGAGTTTCTACATAATGATTAATGGGATGCCTAGGAGAGCAGAGATCGACCCGAGAATCATGTGTCTGGAGGAATGATATCCCAAATTTAGAGTTTATGTCTCAATGAGAAGGCAACATTTCTGGAAGACTCCACTCCCACAATATATCATTTCAGGGTATCTTTCACCAATGAATTCTCAGAATTACCACCAGTCAAAGAGGTGGAGTTCACTATTGAGTTAGTGCACAAAGCAGCACCATCATCCATTCCCCATAAATGATAGACACAGAAGAGTTTTAAATGAACTAAAGACTGTTAGAATATATAGAATATAAGGGTTTCATTGAACCTAGTACATATCTATGGGGATATTCTATCCTTTTTTGAAGAAGCCAGACAATACAGCATTTATGTGGCTTATTGGAAATTGAACCATTTGATTATTAAAAACTGATATCCCACAACACGGATTGATGACATGCTTGATCTTCATCGAGGTGATCATGTTTTCAAAAAAATGAATTATGTTTAGGACATCATAAGGTAAGTGTACGACATACAGACATTCCTAATACCGCATTTCATAGCAGGAATGATCAATAGGAGTATCTGGTTATTCCATTTGGTCTCACAAATGCGCCAATAGTTTTCATAGCACTGATGAAATGAGTGTTCCATCTATACCTAGATTCTTTTGGGGTGGTTTTTGTGGATTTCAAATTGGTGCATTCTCACAATAGACACAACCATGCTGGAAATCCCGAGATCATTTTAAATACACTGAATGGGAATCAGTCATATGCATTGCTCACAAAATTCGACGTCATGATGGATCTGATTCACTTCCTAGGTCACATAATATTTGAGAAAAAAGATTCAGTGGATGTTTAGAAGGTGAGAATAATAGTTTTCTAGGATCTTCCCAAGAAAAATTTTGAGGTGTGGCGTTTCTTAGGGCCATATGGTTACTACACGTATTTTATAAATGACTTCTCATGTTGATATGTGATGATTACAGGATTGAATAAGAAAGGTGTGATGTTTTTAGTTTTCATATTCATAAGTGAAAATTTCCATGAGTTGAAAGGGAATTTAATTTTAGAACCATGTCTGATATTGCTAGATCCAGGAAAAAGTTACAATGTATAATTTGATGCAACATGTATTGGGATGGGATAAGTTCAAATGTATGAGAACATATTTTTTGTGTATGAGACATGTCAATAGAGGCACATTCGAGGAATTATCTAACACAAGAACTCGAGTTAGCCATAGTTGTTAATGCCGTGTGATGTTGGAGAAATTATTTATTGGGAGAGACTTTTTGCTGTACACTGACCAAAAAATATAAAATACAACTTTAATCAGCATGATTTTAATTTGAAGAAGCGATGGTGGGTGGAATACCTTTAGTAGTTCAATTTTGACCTCACATATAATCATGGAAAAGGTAACGTAATTGCTGATTCAATGAGAAAGAGGACTCAAATACATTTAGTGTAAGAGTCTAGTGGTGTGTGTAATTATATGGATTTTTTCTATGAAATGCATTTTGAGGTGAATAATACTCATGGATAGATATATGTTGCATCATTGGCTATTAAATCATCCCTACTGGACAGGGTGAGGATGAGGCAACTATCATATTTTTAAGGACTAGTTCTAAGGGAGAGTGTGGCCAGTGAGGATCCTTCTCCTAGATGAACGATCGATGAGGATGGAGTTTTGTGTATCCATGGACGTGTGGGGGATCTGGGGGATAAATGTGAGGAGATGATATAGGAGTTTCATGCTTTTTCTTGGGTAGTGCACCTAGATTCACCAAGATGTACTGTGACTTGCACCGCCAATACTGGTTGTTAGGTATGAAGTGGTATATAGCTAGTTTTGTTAAGACATGTTCCACCTGTAAGAGGGTGGAGGTAGAACATCTGTGTATGAATGGGAGTTTATAGCAATTACTAATTCAGGAGTGGAAATGGGATGATGTCAAGATGGATTCCACGATAGTGTAATCGAGGTCTCCTAGAGGTAACAATGTTGTGTGGGTTGTAGTTTGTAGGTTTATGATGGTTACTAACTTAATTCAAATCAAGGAGACCATCTGTCTTGATGTGCATGGATTTTTTGTATATCTGATATTAGGTACAACTTCATGGGGTCACTCGTTCTATCATTTTAGATAGGGAAATTCATTTTATGTCCTTTTTCTGGAAGAGTTTTCAAAAGGGAAGTGGGTAAAAAGGTTATTCTGAACACAGCGTACAACCCCCAGTCCTATAGACAGTCAAAGAGTATTATATAGGTGCTATAGGAAATATTCAAATAATGTTTCATAGTCATTGGTAGATCTTGAGAGAATCGTATACCCCTGGTTGAGTTCGCCCATAGTAATAGCTTCCAGACTACTCTTCAGATGGCGTTGTATGAGTCTTTGTTCGAGAGGCCATGATGATAACCCATGTGTTGTCCAGAGGGAGGAAGAGAACATATGATGGGACATATCCTTGTCCAATAAGCCATTGAGCAGGTTTAGTTTATTCTTAAGTAGATGGCTACCACGTAGTCCCCTCTAAAATCATACGTTGATCACTAGATATGACCTTCAGAGTTCAATGTTGGGTATCATTTCTTCCTTCATTTCACACCAGGGTTGGGATAGAAAAGAATCAAGATACAGTATAAGATTTCACTTAGATATGTCAGTCTATGTGAGATTTTTAAGGGAGTCATCTTGGTTTCCTATCAGCTACATTTACCTCGGAGGTACCAAACCATGTGTGACGTCTTCCATATATCTCAGTTACACCTCTATCACTTAGACACGTCTCAAATTTTTTATCCCATGGAGGATATCAATTATGATATTGAATTATTTTGAGGAGAATATGTTTAATATTTTTGATAGGAGAACAATTGTTCTATGAGGATAGTTTGTTCCTCTTGTACATGTGCTTTGGTAGCATGAATGAGTGCAAGAAGAAACATGGGAGTGGGAGGCCGACGTGCATGCCCAGTTTCCTGTGTAATTATTATATATTACTTCACCACACTTTTAAGCTCAATTTAGAGACCAATTAATTTATTGTGGGACGTTTTTAATAGACCATTTCTTCCTTTGAGGTACTAGTTTCTTTTATTATTTTTCATTTATGCTGTTTTTGAGAAAACAGGAGAAAATAGACATGATCTAGAAATCATTACTATTCTACGAACTGACATAGGGGTACAATCCATGTACTACTACATATATTCTGTCATATTTGTTTGTTTATGAATGGAATACATGTTGTTTAGTAATGTTGGTAAGAAAAAGATGAAAACCAACTTATATGTCGTGTACTTCCTAGTACACATCGTGTAGTCATATTGGGAGGCCCTGGAAAGTATGTCTACAGAATTCAGCCACCAAATGAACAGTTAAATGATATACATTCCATGTGTATGTACATAAATAATATGAATTTATTTCACTTAAACGGGAAATATCCTCCCCATTCAGATGATTAGATAGTGGGCTCATAGAGGGAACTCAAGAAGAGCACTAAAACATCATCCTCTTCACAGTTGATCATTCAAACTCTTAATCAATCATTGTAAGTCTCATTTGAACCCAAGTAGCTAGTTCAAAATTACCCTTGATATGATCATGTTAATTTATGTTCTCAATGAATTTATTTACGTTTGACTGAATATCCATTTTTTCATATATCTCTACCATTCTAGATTGAATTGGAATTTGAGGCTAGATGAGGGGAGTCTTTCCACAATGAGGTAGGTTTTCTCATGCCAATTTCTTCATTTAAAGTTGTTTTTATGTGTTATTGTGGAACCCTCGCATGTTTTTGTTGTCTCTTGTTGTGATATTGATCTCTGTTAATGCCTACGGATGGTTAGATGAATAATTATTTGATTTGAATCATGGTGGGACTACTAGTTTTGATTGAGGGCCACTGAACGGGTGTGTTTCAATTGGATAATTATTGTTGGGACTTTTCAATTTGGATAACCATGGTTATGCATCTATTTTAGCTATTATGGGTTGTTTGAAATTAATTTTTTAATTAAATTTATTCCGATGTAAATTTATTATCTGCTGGTTTTGGCCCTATTGAATTATTCTGCCTGCAAGAAGAAATTTCTCATGCATGTGGGAAAGGTTTTGTGTGTATGTGGGCTATGATTTGTTATAGCTGTGGGAAATTAATTGTGGTCAAGGATTGGTTAGTCCAATTTACTTATTTAGGTAAAGGTTTTGAATTTAGTTTTGACTATGTAATGACATATGACACATTTTCTTAGATAAAGAAAAATCATTGTTTCATTCTTTTTACATGATTGATTTCCTACTGAGGTGTCTGGAGTGTTTAATTTAATATTTGATTGACTGGACATGGACGGATCCCATGAACATATAAATCAATGTAATGGAATAAATGAACATTAATTGTATAAATTCAATATGACATGGATGATTGATTACCTCTTAGTATGTCCTAGTTTAATGATTTCATTTTTATACATTATTACTACATAAAACCATTGATAGATTGGAAAATACCATCATTGGGTACCTAGTGGGATTCATTACACTCACCCTATTTGGGTCATGTCATTTAGATCAAATAGTCCATAATGATTTATATGTCTATTGGGGAAATTCTCCTTGTATAGGTATATGATTGATTCATCGGGGAATGAGGGAATGAGACAAATCAAAGGCATGTGATGCTGCCTTGTTTCTATTGGTATTTTTTTACCGTAGTACCGTATTTTACTTGATATCAGTGTATCATGTTTTCAGTTCTCTATTAGAACAAGTGACATACTACATCATTATGATATTATATGCCTTTTGGTTATCATTACCTTTTAGTCTTCAGTTGACTACTTCTATTGCATGTCGTATATTACATCCGCTATGGTAATTATTTCTTCCATTGTGTTACCCACTATTAATGAGGGAATGGTTTCCCCACTATCACACCCTAGGCCCTCGCTGCTAGTCGGCATCCTTTCGAATTTTGTGAAATGCACTTGAATCCATGAAGCCAACCGGGTACGGGGCACCTTTTTACAGCTTCTGGATCCTGGAGGTTACATGTGATGTTAAAAACATTTTAATTGGAGGATAACTTATTAGTATTCTTCTTTTTAGTGACCTTCTTCACTGTCCCACATATAACTAACTATTCAGCTGTGAGTCCAGCTATCAAATTCCAGTGCATCTCCCCACCCTCCTATGTTCTATTTTGCAGAACCTTTGAATAGGTACATCAATCAATTGAAACATCAATTGGAATTTGATAATTCATAGTTGTTACATGTCAAGTAACAGATCATTTTTCACTACTCACATGACCCTTAGCATCTGAGCTCCCCTGTCAACACACTACAAATGAGGGCCCCAATTTCATGCATTAGGGAAGGAAATAAAACCAAGACTCGAATACAACTGAAAACTTGTATCAAATTGTTTCTCAAAAATCATCCCAAATATAATCAACTAGAATACTCATAACATCCAATTCATTGTAGATTTGTGGATTAATTTTATGAAATTTTTTATCTAGTATATCTTTTAGTGTGATGATAATGACATAAAAGTTTTCCAAACAGTCGAGAAATAGAAGTGTTTTGAAAACGAAGTGGGAGTTCAATATATCTCCCCAAATAGTCATCGTAGGTGAGACATTTTTTCAGGTGGATGTTCTAGGTCGACTAGAAAAGCTATAACTGATATTCATTAGAGATACAGGGAGTGATAGACCTCAAAAATAACAAAAAACACTTTGATGCGAACCATACAATGATGTGTCAATTTTTTAGAAGTCCAACCATTGAACAATATTATAAAACCCAATATTACAAAAACAAATAAATCAAATGAATCCATCGATTGATGTTAATGCTTCAATTGTGTAATAATCATCAGATTCATCAAATAAGAGGCATATGTAAAATCAGAGGGTGAGATCAAAGGTTTTGGGTAACCTTTGAAAAAATCATGGACATTCGCTCTAAGAGGGATCATAGGGAATGTAGGTATGTAGTCAGGGATAAAAATGATGAGAATAGAATGGGTTCAATAATAATTTAGTGAAGATGATTCCCCCCCCCTACACAAGGGGGATGGTTTGATGCAGGTTTTGTCAGTATTAGGGCATGGGGAGATTCCTCCTTTAAGCATCCTCATTGATATTATTAATATAATTATTATGGATATTTTGGAATATCAGTATATGAAATCATACATTGTTATTTGTAAGAAAATTTTGAATTATACTATGAATATCCCCCATGTGTGTCAAATTAGGTGAAACGTAGGGAGCTTTTTGAACCTCTAACAATCAGGAGAATCCCAATGCTCTACTTTGATAGTAATTTTCCAAAGGTACAACTATAATAGAACAAATTATACTTATAGTATCCATAAAAGGATGTATTTTAAGAATACATCTCATAATCTCTAAAATAACAAAACATAAGGAATATATTGTATACATATCATCAAATTATATCATTGGTGTTTTAATCACATAAATTTTTTTCAGAAATATGGTTCACAAGGGTTTTAATAAACATATTTTTAATACAACTATAATGTCCTAGTTTCTCGAATCACAGAGCCATTTTCTTTATTACATTGGTAGAAAATACATGGAATAAAATACCAACGGAACAAATATTTTAGTAGTATTTTCAAAATAGATACATACATGATTACTTTATTACATATATATACACAAATTACAACATAATAATTTTTCATGAATATAATTATTCCCTCTATCGTATCCCTACATATCATTCATAAAATTATCCCTGGTATCCTTTGAAAAAACAATTAAAATTTGTGAGTTCAAATGAACCGTAAGGGTATGAGTATGGTAGATATTTTGAATTAAAACGTAATAATAAATATAAAAAAGGTTTATAATCGAAACATATTCCAATTATTCAATAACATGACAATAATTTATAATGAATTACTAATGAATAAATAATTCCAAATACATAATAACATAAACTTGTATTTCCTAACTAATTTTATAGTCACATGTATTTTTTGTAATATAATACATATTGAATGAAATTATAATGTAAAACATCATAATCATCAAATCAAGATCTTTTATAAGAAATTTAATGTCGATACCTTATACTGAATAGTTTAAATCTTCTAGTTTGAAATACATAAGGTTTTCAATACACTTTTTTTCATGACCATTAACACGACACATACTATCAAGGCCTTTCAAAGGAAATTTTAAATCAATTCTGTACAAAATAACAGTGTTTCGGAAATGGATTTATTCTTATGATATCTATTGATTCATTGATAGTTTGTTTGTGTTGGGCCCGAATTGACACATACTATCTCTAATTCATTCCTCATATTAAATGAGTGAGACATATTCAACCTAAAAAATTGATATTAAAAAATAACCTATGAAATTTTAATACATAAGTCAATAAAATAGAAAATCATAAACCATCAAATCTAATACGGTGTATGGTATCAAAATAGAACATCCAAAATAAAACTGATCATAAACCATACGTAGAAAGAATATCGATGATATCAATTCAATGTATCTCAAATGGATGATAAGTACATTAAAGTGTTGATTTACCAAATGAATATAAATTTCATAGTAATATTTTTTCAACATTCTTGGTCAAAATATCATATTCATTTTGAAATGTAAAATCATATAAAAATTACATTTCATGAAAAATATCATTTAAAAATCATAGTGTTTGGAGAATACAAGGAAAAAATTTCTTTAAGATTATCCTTTTAAACATTCAAATTAAGCATAAATGAAATGATGATCATGAGAGTTTATAATTGTATACATTTTTTAAATGTCAAAAAGAACATTACTTTTGATCTATAAAATTTTTATTAAAGTTCCATGTTTGGAAAATGACCAGAATATTCGTTTCACATTTTCAATAAAATCCAAATGCATAATGTTTTTGAAATAAACATAACAACCCATTAAAAAATTAAAAATTTAAATTGGATAAAAATATATTTCATAAATAATATTTGAAATGTTAATGAAATTTATGAAACCATTTTATAAAAACATGGTTTTTGAAAAAAATTGATTTTCTTAAACTGAAATTAAAGAATAAACAATCGTCATTAGAATGTGACTGTGAAATAAGCATTTAAAATTATTAAGACCTTAAACTAAGAGTTAATCAATAAATCAATTATATGTATCATGTATTAATAATCATAAGAAAATATATATTTTACATATCTTATTTAAATGTATTATTCCAATAATCATATAATCGTATAATAAATGAATTAGAAATTTAACCCAATGATTGGAAATTGAGTTAATAAATCCCTTCCCCGAAGCTACATTTTGATTCAACACTCATTAACCTTCGATATAGTGGTTTATAAAATTTTATTATCTTTAACAGGGACAGTAATATTATTTATAATATCACATCTAATCCCTTTAAACCATTTTATCACCTGTTCATTAATATCCATTCATTAGTTTTATTTTTGTTGTTAACTGCCTTGTTTAAATATGTATGTTTTTTCTCTAATGATCCAATTATTACATATATTAAATAGTTTCATAACCTCAATAATTATAATAATGATGATGAATTAATGGTCATATTTTAACATTATTTTTAATATTAAAACAAATAATTAAATATGGTTATGAAAAATGAAGTACATTATGATCATGGATATGCTAGTTCCTACGTACTCAAGAGTAAGATTTCCAATTTTCACAAATAATAATTTAATTATGTTTGGTAAGTGATAATATATAAATAAAAAACATAACATAATATATTGAAAACTATATACTTATATAAATCATTTATGTGTTTTGATGATAAAAATAGAGTCATACCACTTCGTGAAGGAGATAGTCCACACGTAAACAAATGTTGTTATGAAAATTAACTGAGTGCAAATAAAAAAAATTATTATTATATTTCAATAATTAAAAATATTACATGAATATAATAAATATTTCACATGAATATCATATAATCATTAACATTATACTTATAACCTTCCATGTGGATTGTTTGTGAAAGAGGACTCAAATCGCTTCGTGATGTGGCATTCCATCATACAGATGAGAGACATTATCATATGTCCTACGAAATAAGAGTTAAGTAGATATATATAATATAATTACTCCCGAGGTATAAAATTATTATAAATAGAATATATATACTATATATATCATCATAACAAACCTGTAGAGGTAGTTATCGTAAAATGAATGACATCACTTCATGGAGTTGTAGTCAGCCGAACAAACGAAAAATGATTTCCTTACCCATTTAACGGAATTAGAGATATTGGTAGATAATTAACTTATAATGTCAAGATACCAATATAATTAAAATAATTTGGTTTTTATTTCATCATATTCTAATAATAATTTATGGACTTGGAGAAAAAATATTATAAAATTGTTTGTTGGTGGATATTTCCTCTTTTTCTGTTATGCACTTTAGGTTTACAATAAATCCATCATATGATGAATTAATACGAAAAATAAGGGTTCTCCGAAAAAGGTAAAGAAGGTTTTAGGTTATTTGGGTGTATATTGGGTCTAAAAAATATATTTAAAGGTGTGAAGAATCTAGGATAGTGGTTTCCATTTTGTAACTTAGGTGAGTGGAATAATTGCAATTGTTTTTCAAAATATTCAACAATACCCATGTTTTTATCGTAGAAAAGGTTTCCAAAATGGTTCATTCACGATACTAAAAGAGGTAATGTAAAAATATTGACCTCAAATTGGATATGTAAATGTTTCAAGGTCATTTTTATCTCTTATTATCTATGTTTAACCCCCTGATATATCAATTTTTTCCCTAACTGTGTTAATTATTTTTAACAGTTTTCCCTTTTAATTTTGGTATAATAAAAATAAGGTGAAAAAATTATAAATTATAAATTTTTATAATTCCAAATATAGAGTTCATTTTCCCAAATTCAAGAAACAGAATTGAAAAATATAATAATGAATTAGTCACTTGGATGTGAAAAGAAAATGATTTCTATTTGAAAATATCCAAAACCATAAAATATTTTTTATAAATATTCAACATGAAATTGATTAAAATTACATAAATTGTTGTAAATGATATATTATTTAAAGAATATAATTTAAAATAAATTTAAAAAATAATTAAAATATATGAATAATTTAATCAAAAAACTAGTTTTCTATTAAAATAAAATATTATTCACTATTCATAAAAAATCACACTTCTAGAATAATACAAAAATGATAACCAATAGATAATTTTGATATTACAATTTCAGAAATGATCATTATTTATTCAAATATATTTTTAAAAATTTATAAAAATTAATTTATAATTACATTTACAAATTGATATTAAATCATCTTTCAGAAAAAAGAAATTAATAAACATTTCACTTTATTCTAAATGATTATTATTTTATTCATAATCAACAGATAACCACAATTATCATAATTTTGTCATTAATATTAAAAGATGAAAATTTAGCCACAAGTTTATAACTATTATATTGAAAAATAAAATATTAATAATATTTCATTTTTCATATAAACTAAATGTTATAGGTAATGAATTCCAAACATGGGGTGGTGTGTAACTCTTGATAAGCACAATGACGCATGTAGTGAATGTTAATGAATAGATTCAATATATTTAAAAATAAATATATCATAATTTCTCATTGTGTAAAATTTCCATCTATATTTTTTGTCATATGATGCATACACAATCGAATATGATGTTCTTTTTTTGAATTTTAGGGTGTTATAGTGGTGTCTGATCACTAACCTCTAAAAAATATCTTTTTCCAGATTATCCAAAAAATATCGAAAAAAATTTCATAGACATCATACAACACATCATTCACCTAATTTACAATAACATTATTTTAAAATATGACAGTTATCAACAAAAACAAAACAAGACAAAGGATCTTCAAAATCGACCACATGTGTTGATGTTTCTGAATTTTAAATACATTTCATGCAACATTTTACAACTAAATCCCGTGTTCCCTATAATATGAGATCATTTAATACAAATATTACTCCATTGGGTTCTTTTTCTATGTATATCTTATTTCCCAACATAGATTTTTTTGGAGATCTTTCTGTGGATAAGTGTTATTGTTTGAAATGGACACATTTTGGGAATTGTAGATGGATCCAAAATCAAGATCTTGAGTGCCCCAAATATTATTTTATAAATGTGTGGTGATGAAAACCTCCATGGAGGTTTTAGATTTGGAGGATTCTACTAGTTCTAATGATTCTAATAACATGTGGTGTTCGAATAAACAGGATGTATGGTTCAATGAAAGGGATTATATGGTTATTTTGAGTATTCCATGCTCACAATATATAGACCAGGACAATCTATGTTCGAATAATGATTGTTTGGGAGGATATTGGGTGAATTATAAGTACTTGTTGGAACCGATAATATAAATAATAGAAAATTAACATTTATGGAAATGCATATGAAACACAGTGGTCCCACCCATGTTCTATACTTTCTTATTGAATGATTTCATGGGAATACTCCATTTAAATTAGATCATAAAGGTATGAAATATTAAATAGTATAATTTTATTAACATCTTAATTAGTGAATGAAATACTCTTATACACTCAATTTTCAACCATCCATGGGACTGAAACATCTAACATGTATAGTACCCGAATGCAGATATGATTGTGGAATGGTTGAATGGTTTTGTGTCTCAATCCTCCAAAGTGGACTTCTTCCATCCACATAGATACATTATACTCTATATATATCATATTAATGTTTTTATTGGTAAAAATATATGACCTAGTTTTTAACATAATTTTAAAATCTAAATGATTTGGGATCAAGTATGTTGTATCTTGGAAAGTGATTTAGAAGAATAAAGAGATTCATCTTGAGAACCACTTCCCAACTTCTAACATCTATATGTGGATCCCCCAACATCAAATTTTTTTATGGTTAATGTTTATGAAACATTCTTTCGAATAGTTCCTATTGGATTGGGTCTTTATATACATGATCTTCTTGGTTTCATTATCAAATCATGAATGATTTATATCCAATATTTATGGGATCCACCAATGGAAGAATCCCATGCATTATTCACGGGATTGATGATCTCCCTTGAGAGAGGACGAAAAAAATATCATCATTGAATTCGATTATATTATCATTATTAATGGTATTAATGCATCATTGTGCGGTCTTGAGTCCGTAATATTATTAGATAAGAAGGTTCAATTGAATTTATACAGTAATAGAAATTATACATATACGAATAGACCTATAACAATTGTTTCTGGGAAACCATTAATATAGGAACCATAAAATGACCATATACCAATGTTTTTGCCAATACCATTGGTATGAAATCCATCATATGACCATATACCAATGGTTTGGTAAATATTATTAGTATATTTCTTATATATATAAATGGTTTTATACCAACCATTGGCCAGTCTTCAAAAAATGATATTATAACAATGGTATTACCAAAACCACTGGAATATGTGATTATTGTATCAACAGTTGGGAAAACAACTGTAACGCCCTGACCACAGAGGTCCAAAGCTGGTGCATTATTGTGTATCAATGGAATGATCACAAATGATCAAGTCTCAAAAAACTAATTAGTTTAGTAGCCTCATATGTGATAGATACATTAATAAGGTTTACATTACATCATGAAATGGAAAACTAGAAAAACATTGTTTCCATAGACAACACTAAGATCCGATAGAATATCCCGACATGTCAGTGCTTATATACTTCTTCGCATCCTAGGAAAAAAACATAGAAATGGGTGAGCTCAAATGCTCAGTAAGGATAACAATATAGAGGGAACATTCATAAATAATCATAAACATTTAAGGCAATGTATAAGACTAAAACAAAATCCTTTTAAACATAAAATTCAACATAATATTGAAGAGAAAAAAATCAAATAATGACATTTACATATTCACATGGATATGCTAATAGTCTAATAATCACATGCAATATCAATAGCCACATTCATAATGATGGAATACATAATGCCAAACTTTTAAAACCACATAATCAAGGCCTTGTGCCAATACTACAAATAATATTTTGTCATTGACATGTGCCAAGACACTAGTTTTTCTCATGAGACCTACCGATTTATCGAGAAGCTATAGCGATGTCCAGCCTTCACTTACTATGTCTAATGCATTCCTCATTTGAAAATTTTGAAACATAATATAAAAATTCGTATTAAAACTAGAATACGAAATGTAAATACTTTATCCACAAATGATGAATGGTATAAAAATAGCACATCCACTGTCAAAAATAACTCATTCAATACAATATAGAATTTTGTATTGTAACAGATTGACCACAAACGATAATAATGCTGGATATTGACATATATTAAAACTATTTGAAATAAAAATCCCCCTTTTTCTTGAAATCATTTAACAGTCACGCTATTTTTCAAGAAGCTGTTTAAAAAATAGATTTTTGAATTAATGTGTCCCATACCTATTTCAAATATTTAAAAGTAATTTTAATTTTAAAACATTAATTTCCATATAAATAAATCCTTAAAACCATTTTTATAACATTGTCATTAATGAGGATGATTTAGAATAATAAATTTATTAAACATTTAAAATGATATTATATTTAGAGTTCCTCACCCAAAGAGTGAAAATTGAATACAAATAATTGAGGTAATAAAAACATTTTAATATCATGAGAATAATGGAATCATGATATACTATGTCAAAGTACATTATATATACTATATAAAAGTGAATTGGGGTATAATAACAATGAAGTCTCAATGGAATGTAAATTGAGATAAAATCTCTTATAAAGACAGTATCTTTAGGTTAAGCAAAAGTCAAGGAAATAATTATGTGTGAAAAATATAAATACAGTAAATATGATTGGATATTTAGTGTAAATCAATCAGAGGATATTCGCACTTATTCTGGTAAAAACAAAACCAATTAATTGGATTTTTTTAACTCAATTAATGGATATTGTGTTAATATTACTAACATCATGTTCATATCGATGCCTTGAGTATTTATCAATGGAGTGATTATCTGTATCAAAATTATATCCACATAAAGGGGAGTGGAATTACTACACAAATAATAAATAGTGATTCCACACATAATCATTGAGTAAAATAATCAATGAAGTATGCGTAAATTCCACTGAGTTGAAATTGAAATATGAAATTCCCTTACCAATTTGGTAACTTAAAAAGCATACAACACATGAAAGAAGTATCATACAATGAATATGTAAATATTCATAAATTAAAATATATTACACCAAGAATACAATCATGGATTGTACATATGCCACACAAAAGGAAATAGTGGTTGATCTAACATGAATCTCACATGAATTAAAAGTGAGATGAAAAACCCTTACTTCATTGTAATCAATCGAGTCATATGACCAAAAGTTAATAACGTCAAAATTAATCATAAAATACCATGATTATTAAGATAATAACTATAATATATATCAAATGGTTGTACACAATACACCACATGCAATATATAAGTGGCGTACAAAGGAAAACTCACAGAAATAAATGTCAGATAAGAAACCCTTTACCTTGTACTTTTCCTTGGTCGAGGGTAGGATAACCTCATGTATAATGGTGAAATAATTTTTATTAAATTATAAAATAATCATATACATTAATATGATATAATATATGATCTTTTAACATTTCTTTGATATTAATATCTTATTATTATCGTTGTTTTGGGTGTTAACGTATTTGTTTTCTTTTATATTCTTCGTTATGTGAGTCATATTTATTATGGATTGGATGTATCTTATTCATTTCAAGAATGATATGAAGTCTTTAAAAATTATTTTTTATCATAAAATGAAAATGAGTCTTCAATTGATACGATGGGGAATTAATCTACTCGTGTTCTTGGAGACTGTAATCCGTACGTA
The DNA here is from genome assembly GCA_963277665.1 of Viscum album. NCBI lineage: Eukaryota > Viridiplantae > Streptophyta > Magnoliopsida > Santalales > Viscaceae > Viscum > Viscum album. The sequence continues at coordinate 698,346,815 of OY728152.1, forward strand.
TGCACAAGTGACAATATCATTCTGCTGATATTAAAATAATATATAATTGGATGTTATATAATATATAGAGAATAATTAGCATGTTATATTAATTTTCTACATCAATGACACATCATTATTATACCCATCCAAATAATAATTTATTTGATAACAATTAAACCATGACATGGAGACGATAATATGTATGTACGCATGTATTGTGACATGTCATTCAAAGGATGGATAGAATAATGAATATTCTTGTACAATATTTATAATAACATCAAAATATATACAATATAATGGATTTATTATATTATAATAGAAACATCAATTAAATAGGATGTGGAAGAAGAAAGGAACCTAAAAGAGGAGATGAAATATTTACCTCTTCATTGGGTTCTTCCATGTGATTTTATCAAAAAGGCTTTTTATGATGGCTTTCTGTCTACAGAAATGCCTCTAGGATGAAGGGATCACAATTTAGAGGGTATTTGAAATGATTTTGGGTGAGCCAAGTGGCTTTTATGTTGTGAATATTAAGGAAGGGATAGTTCCATTTTATAAGAGGGGTGAGTGGCACCTTAGAAAAAACTATAAATATAATTTTATAAATAAATCAATTAAGGATTCAAATGGCTCAAAAATGTATTATTTAAAGGATAATGTGGTGATGGGTAGAAAAAATTTCAACCAACAGGTTTTTGATAGGTTTGGGTTTCTATATTTACCTTATCTTTTTGATTTAACTCTTAGTTAAATAGGTTGACATTTTCTGTGTTTCTTTTTAATTTTATATTACATGGTTAATAAACATACTATAAACTTCCAAGAGAACCCCATGTGGTTCATTAATGTTACAACTATTATTATATAATTATTTTGGACGAACCATATATTTTTAGGAATATAATATCATTTTATAATATAATATTTATTTTAAAAACACTTTTATGTCAATTTTGACACTATATGGTATTTTGTTTTTTCTAAATTCATAACAGAATTATTACATTGAAAAAAATTAATATAACCAACCATAACATTTTATATTAACCTATAAAATTATTTAAATTAATAAAATGTCTCAAATTACATTTATTTGGATATTTATTATATCAATTATTTTAATATATCATTAATTAGGTAATTACTGCATCATCATTATGTCATAAATAAATTAAATTATTTAATGTCTAAAAAATATAAATAAACTAAAATTATGTAGGAAATATTTTCATATTTCTAATAAATATTTATAGTCTATTTTATATTATGTTTAACACTATATTAAAAAAATTAGTTATTAAACATTGATTTTAACTCTTTTAACTCTTCTTTAAATTAAATAATAATAAATGTCCTAATCTAATAGAAGTGGAAAAAAGAGGTTCATATATTATTTCTAACATTTTTTCTGGTTTAATGATACTTATCTAATAGATTTATGACATGTTTTAGGGTAATAATAATATCATTTTATCCTTAATTACCCTACTGACTTTTAACTGTTGTAAATAAAAGTAAAAGGTTACTATTCCCCAAAAATGATTTTTATCATAATGAACCAAATTTGACATAATGATACCAATAATTTCTTAATTATTTTTTAAATTCAATTCATAGAAGGGGTAAAATTATTTTTCATTCAAATTTGTAAATGTTCCTAGGAGGTGGGTAAAAGACGGTTTAATGTTCCATAAAATTTTTATATATCTAAAATTATTATAAACTGACTCCAATGAATTACATTGAACCTATATAGGTATTATATATCCATTTTGACCTAAAACAAATTTAAATAAAATAAATAACTATTTAAATAAAAAATCAGTTTTAAACTATAACTCAGTGTTTTTCACTATTCATAAAAAATTGGATGTTTTCATAAAAATACCAAAAATTCACCCTAAGCTAATTTAGATATTCCAAATCTAGAAATGAAGTCCATTTTGAAAGATAAAATTTATAAAATTTGAAAAGCAGATATTAATATTCATAGTGCCTAGTTTGATTGGTCATGGTGTGTTAGAATTTCGATGTTTCGTACAATGAAATCTATTACATTATTCATAGGGAAACGTACCGTGGAAGCATGGGGTGTTGCATTTTTTCCAAATTTTGGAAATTGGGTCATTAGAATTTTTAAAATTCGGCTTGGGAACATAATTGAAAGTCCCACATCAGAAAATGATTCAATATAACTATCATTTTAAAAAAAAGAAAGAGAAGTAAAAAGGTCACTCGAGATTACCCATACTAGGATTCCATGTAGGAAAATGAGGATATGGAAGATAAACTAAGTGTCATGTTTTGATGGGGAGGGATAGAAAAATTGATCAAAAAAAGTTGACAATAAGAAAACCAAAAACTTGTGATGGGACAAATGGTCATTAGTTACCTAGTAGGAAAAGCAAACAGACAATGTTTTTTTAAGTTACATTTCATAATGATGAGGAATTTAGTTATGAGATTAACAATGAACATAAAGATATGTAATTACATTATAATTAGAGTTTCATTATATAATAAATTTCTAATAATAAATAATTTTTTTCAAATGATGAGTAATCAAGATGACATGGTCACACCGAAAGATCTAGATTCCACTTCTAGATAATCACTAGATCCACAACGGAGAAAATATATATTCACTTTGTCTTTAGAGATTAATAAAAACCAAAATTGTTAGTACAAGATCAGATGATCCCCCAAAAGGATATTCCTTTTGAGACGTAAACACTAATCTTAATTTCTAAAATTAAACCATCAATACCCCAAAGTTAAATAAATACCATTAAATAAACAATTGTCCTTAAAATCCTTCAATATAATCCAAACTAATATTCAAACCCAAAACATAGATGAATTTTTTTATATAGTCTTCCATGTTAAATTGTATCTCCAAATGACATTGACTACTCTTAAAGTCACGTACTTAAAAGTAATTAACCTAAAAACATATTCTCTATTATATGTTAATCATTTCCATAAATAACCCAAATCACTATAAATCAAAAATAAAAACATAGATACAAATCCACCATTACTCCTCAAATGAAATACCATATTATTATATATTTTTAGGCATATAGTGTTCCCTATAGAGTGAACATCTTCCAAAATAACAATTCTCCCATAATCACCAAATAATTTTCCTATACTAACTGTATTCATATGATAATACATAAGATCTCAAATGAACTTATTATTAATCAATAAAATTATTTAACTAAATATAATTAGTCATGCTAACCCGCGATTTAATGTAGTCCAGTGGTAGGCAATAAATTCACATCACACTCTAGTTTTGGGTTCAATTCCCACATCTTTGTTCTGTGCGATGGGTTGTCACGTGGTCTGCGATTAGTCCTTTTTCAGAAACTATATTTTATAACATTACCAAAATGAGATAAATTCATCAAAATAACCATTACATAATTTAACCACAGATGTTATCTCTTACATTGCATTTTCATACCAAAATATATTAACTTTTAATTGCCTCAAACCCAATGATCATATAATATCAAATGGTTATTTATAAATATATCCACAAGAGAAAAGATAATTCATCCTCAAATATAAATTTCATATGACAAACTACTGGGTTAAAAATATAGGAAATTTATTCCAATGTAATCACATCAACAAGGAGCAATAAAAATTTTAAACATTTCTCCAGTGATTTATTTCCACATAGCATCTTCTTTGAGCGAGAAAATATCATATAGAATAGGGCACTCAATCAGGTAACGTTCAGGTCCTATACATTTACAACAAATGACTGTAAATGGATTCCTGGGACCATTTTTATTTTATTCCATAGTACTATTCATTTTTCCTCAGAAATTCTTTAAATTATTAACTTCTTTCCAACACGTAAAGAAATTCTTTATTCCATTGAGAAACTTTCCAAGGTGTATCCTTCCACATTTCCTTCATGATGGAAATTGAGGATTATTTTCTCCATGGTCTCCACTAATGGAACTCTTATCATTCATCACCTTTCTCTTCATTGTTGAGACTGGGAGTTAGTTAATATATTTGTTGTCGATCATATTTTCGGAAACCTGATTTGGCATGAACACGATATCTTTTATTCCTATCATCATTCAATTTTTTTTCTCATTTCCACCATTGTTCCCACCTTTTCCATCATTCTCAATGTTACTATGACTTCCATGGAATCCATCCATTGACTAAATCCAGAAATCATTGTGTGAGTAACAGTTGTCATAAAATCATGTATAGAATATCATTACACCATGTTTTCAATTTGAAACAACTTAGGATTAAACAAGGTCATTTATTCTCATCTTATATTAAAATCCATAAAATCGGTTTGTAATGAAAATGTAAATAATCCTAAGAATATCCCCAGAGAGTTTCATAACCAAGAGTGCAGTAAGGCTCATTGGTGTGAACTTGTTTCCATTCGAGTCGATCTCAAAATGGTGTATTTGGGTTTTATCCCTAGGCAAATTTGTGCCAGATCCCCCTCTACCTTCTCGTATATAGACATAGATATATTTTATGGAAAAATCAAAAAATATCTACAATAAAAAAATTATTGGGTGTTCTTCTGTACTAATCCTCAAAGTCTATCCTAGGGTAATGTGCTCTAATAAAAGTTTTCTAAATCTAACTTATATGGTTTCTACTAAACTTCCTTTGATAACAAACTGTAATTCCCTAAACCCAGAAGCACATAGTTTGTGTACCAACCCGAAATTTTAAATAAATCGTGTTTCCTAACTTTGTGTGTTATTTTATTTTATTTTTATTCTCAAGAAAAATGTTTCATTTAATAACATGAGTATAATTATAATGAAACCCAACATGAGTATAATTAAAATGAGACCGTTGGGTTTTGACTAATGATATGACCATTGGTCAATATGACCGTTGGTAACTAAATGTTTTGATTATTGTCTATAAATACAAGTAATTGTGGTTAATAAATATAGAAAGAAGATTCGATGGCCTCACCCATTAGTCTTGGACCGATCGAAGCCCATCTAATAAAACTTGGGAAGGAGGTAGCATCACTGGGCTTTTCTCTGGACCAAACCCAAGCTGAACATCATCGTGTGAAGCTAGAATGGGATTTCCTTCACGATAAGTTCATACTGATTGAAATTATTACTCGTGCGATGTTGGTCGAGCCTCCCTCAGATTCTCTCACTTTAGCACACCTTACTCATAGGTCATATGCTGCTATGATAAGAGGCTATGTAAGGAGACCATAACTGCCTTGTGTAGTCCTTTGTTTTAAATAAAAATTGGGATTTCTTCTTATGATGATGTTTATGACTTTTCAAATGTCCGGATAAATATAGTATGAATATTTTCGGTGAATTTTAGAGAAAGGATATTTTAAAAAATGTATATGTAATCCTTAAATAATTAAAAATGTATAATGATTTTCAAAAAATGGTCTTCTACAATTATGTTCGATACGAAATTTAGAGTCTAATAAGATCAACTTAATTTTTGATGAATAATAAATTATGAATAGTGGTTGTATGCTTAGTATTAGTAATGTGACCCAATGTATTTGTAATCTCACGTAACGAAACTATTAATATAATCTAGGTACCTTGATTAAGTAATGTGATTCAATAAAACGGTTAAATAACAGTTTCATAAATTATTATTCAAGTATTAGTTTTTTCGGGTGAATGGTGTTTTTTAATTAAATATTAAATTAAAATTTTTTAGAAACTTATTTTTATAAAATGGATTTCATTTTTTAAATCAGAGCATCAATATTATATTAAGGTAAATTTTGAGATTTTTTCTGAAAAAAATGAATTTTCAATGAATACTGTATTTATTTTAGAAAATAAATTAAAATTATTTAAAAAATTATTTTTATAAAATGGATTTTATATTTGAAATCAGAGCATTGATATTTCGTTAAGGTGAAATTTTGGGATTTTTCTGAGAAAGATGAATTTTCAGTGAATAGTAAAAATACAGTTTTAGGGTTTCGGTATGTTTAATGACATCATAACTGTTTAATGATGATTTCATGAGATATTTTATGGGTTGGCCGACAAAGGTAATTAATTAATATATTTGGGTCCCCATTTGGCCTAACTTCATGGGAAATATCTTGGGAGAGCACATGGTTTTGAGAAACCCACTTATGAGGTGTCCCTCGACCATTAATGCCTTGTCCCCTCACGTTCCCTATAAATACCAAGAACTTCTCTCATCCTTTGGACTCCAAAATCTTTCTCAACTATTTTATGGTCTCTTTACCCCCAAGGAGTCTTCCCAAGGTTCCCCCAAGCCTTCATGTTCCAAACCATTGAGTTTTAAGAGTTACGTTTTAAGGTAAGGGATCTGACACCTCTCTTTCTTTTCAAGTGATCTCTTTTATGTAATTGCTTTTATGCTCCATTTTAGTATGTTGTTGTATGTTATTTTATATTCATTATAATCTCCTTTTTATTTTCATATGATCAGAGACCCCGTCTTACTCCCATCATTTAATTTTATGAATGTTTAAGTGGCGCTGTTAGGCTGCCGAAATTTTTGTAACGGATTCTTTCACCCTTCTCATTCTTTTCAAAGATCTACATTCATGTCAAGTCTTTCAAGTTACTTTTTATTATTTTTGGGTATGATATCTATATATATCATAATTAACTCTTATGTTCACATGATGAGAGGCCCTATTTGATCTTTTCAAATAATTTTTGTAGAAGCTTAAGTAAAGCAGTTAGGCTGCCGAACATTCATTAGAGAAATCTAATTTTTGTCTTCCTTCCGTGTTTTTCATTTCAAATGTTATTACATAAAAAATTCATTACCATGTTAATATATCCTTCTTATCTTGTCCCTATAATGCTTTATGGGTCATTTATGAATGTTTTACCCATGTCCCCTCTCTTTTCTATGTTTTCTAAAAACCCAAAACATAGCTGTTATGCTGCAGAATTTTTGTCTCAAAATGCCATTCTCTTTTCTCAAAATTATTTTATGTTATAAAGTGAATACTCAAAGCTCTTATTTATACATGGGTATTCACATATATATCAAAATTTTATATTTTAAATTCTTTGATTTACATACATGAGACCCGCTCTACCCTTCTATGGGATTAAAGTGACGTAAAGATCATGTCTTTAAAGCAGTTTTCTTCTAAAAACATTATGATTATGAAATGAAACCCATTTATTTTATACTATATGGGTTATTTATGAAATTTTTTATGATGATATATGTGGCCCACAACATAATAAAGGCAAATTTAAGGGTGATCCCTGATTGGGCTCCAATGCATTGTGTAATGATGTAACCACTAGAGATTACAATTTTCACGATATCTTGGTGAGAAACCTTGGTAATTATCAAATGACTCCTTGGGGATGGACCTTGGTGATATTTTCATGATTGTCTATGTTTTATGATGTAGCAACATCTCAATGTTGTGAAAATGTTATTTTTATTATGATATGCCACATGATTTCTTTCTCATGCCTTAAAGTTCTTTTTCATGGCATAGGTGATGTATCTCAAGTTGACATGTTAAATTTTTCTCTTTTTCCCTTACTGGGCCTTCTGCTCACCCATTCTATTGATGTATGTCCCCAGGTTATGAGATGCAGTAATGAACCTAGGATTAACTAAAGTAGAATCCTTTCACGTGTTTAAGGAGAATGTTTTATGTTGTTTTCATGTATTATGTTCCTGGTTTCCAAGACACTAAACCTTAAAGATCCTCAGTTTTGTGTAATGTAATGAAAGTTTATGTTATAAAAATTTGGGATGCAATATTTGGTATCAAAGGATTGTTCAGTTATTTGTGGAAATTAGGATATGAAAACATTAGGAATAAGCCTATAGAAATGTTTATATATAGGAAATCATCCTGGAATTTTGGTGAGTATTGAGTAATGGGTTTCCAAGAAAATACATCCTTGTCTAGAATAGAGGAGGTAGAGGTGGCTCTGGCACATATGTACATAGGGGTAAACCCCAAAAACACTACTTTGAGATAGACTCAAACGGGAACTGATACACAACAATGGGCCTTGCTGCACTCATTGTTATGACACTCCCGGGGAATATGCTTTGGTAAATTCATAAGCTTAGTATGAACCATTGTTAATGGAACAAAGATAAAATAAAATAGAGATTCGCATAAGAATATATGATCATGGATAACCTATATGGGAACCTATGGGATTACAAGTTAGGGTATACTCTTCTTCTACAAGTTATCATTATATGCTTTATGTTCCCTTTCATGATTATTGGATAAGTATTAAATACCCTAATTATACTTTCTCTTCTTAGTTAATGGTGGGAAATGGAAGAACATGTCCCAACAACCAATGTGATAGGAAATGCGACGATTGCCGTATTAATATGACAAAGATGATTAGGGGATTTAAAGATGATTATTATTTTGGAAGGCGTTCACTATTTTTGGGACCCTATATGATCGAGGTAAATATATTACTATGGTATTTTCATTGAAGAGTAAGGTTCACTTATATTTTGAAGAATCGATGAATTTACGGTGGACATATAGTAATTTAGGTTACTTATGGGAATGATTAACCTATCGTGGGTAAAATATGTTTAGGTTAGAAACTTTTTTTATAAGATGTTAGGAGTGGTTGATGTTGTTTGGAGATGAACAATGAAGATTATTTTGGAATACTATGTTATCAAATCCTTCTTGTATTTGGGTTTCAATCTTAGATTGGTTTATTTTGAGGAATATTAAGGACCATTATTTAAGGAATGGTGTATGATGAACTTTGAGTAGTACCATGGAACTTTGAAGATTTAAAATTAGTTTCCATTCCTATGAGGTTATTTCTTTTTGAAGAGTTGTTTTACCTTAAGCTTTCTGTTTTTGGGATAATGTTTAAAGATAAGAGAAATAGATAGTTAATATTTTGTGGAATATGTGATTCTCTAGAAGATAATTCTTCTTTTTTGATGAGACCATTTAGTTTTGAATGCTCATCGTTAGGAGAAAAGATTAGTTTTAGTAGAAACTTATTAAATGGTGAAACTCTACATGAAGGTAGGTATATTTCATTATATTTTTGTTCTATTTAGTAAATGAATTCCTCAAAATTATGAAAAGAAATGTAAAAGAAAAATGTTTTTGGTTTACGTTTCCTACTAGGTAATCAAAGACCATTTACACACATCATAAGTTCGGGATTTTCTCATGGTAAAATTTCTCCTAATCATGTTTTCTATAACTCTCCCCCAGAACATGACCCTTTGTTTTTCTTCCATATCCATGTTTTCCTCCATGGAATCCTAGTATGGGTTAACTCAGGTGACCTTTGTACTTCCCTTTCTTTCTATTAAAGTTATAGTGTTACTAACTCCTTTTCTGATGTGGGACATTCAATGAAATTTCAAAACCCAATTTTAAAAATTGTGAGGATGCAATTTCTTATGAGGGGAAGATTGTAATGACCCGAAATTTTGAATAAATATTGTTTCCTAATTTTGTGTGTTATTTTATTTTATTTTTACGCTCAAAAAAATGTTTTATTTGATAACATTATTATAATTAAAATGAGACCATTGAGTTTTGACTGTTATATGACCATTGGTCAATATGACCGCTGGAATCTAAATGTTTTGATTATTGTCTCTAAATACAAGTAATCATGGTAAATTAATATAGAAATAAGATTTTATGGCCTCACCCAGTAGTCTGGGACCGATCGAAGCCCATATAACAGAACTTGGGAAGGAGGTAGCACCACTGGGCTTTGCTCTGGACCAAACCCAAGCTGAACATCATCGTGTGAAGCTAGAACGGGATTGCCTTCGTGAGAAGTTCAAACTGATAGAAATTACTACTCCTGCGATGTTGGCCGAGCCTCCCTCAAATTCTCTCACCTTAGCATACCTTACACTTAGGTCTTATGCTGGTGTGATAAGGGGCTATGTAAGGAGACCGTAACTGACTTGTCTAATCCTTTGTTTTAAATAAAAATTGGGATTTCTTCGTATGATAATGTTTATGACTTTTCAAATGTCCGGATAAATATAGTGTGCATATTTTTGGTTAATTTTAGAGAAAGGATATTTTAAAAAAGGATTATGTAAACCATAAATAATTAAAAATGAGTAATGATTTTCAAAAAATTGTCTTCTACAATTATGTTCAGTACGAAATTTAGAGTCTAATAAGATCAACTTAATTTTTGATGAATAGTAAATTATGAATAGTGATTTTATGCTTAGGATTAGTAATGTGACCAAATGGATTAGTAATCTCACTTAAAGAAAGTATTAATATAATCTAGGCACCTTGATTAAGTAATCTGATTTAATAAAATAGTTAAATAACGGTTTCATAAATTCTTATTCAAGTATTAGTTTTTCAAGTGAATAGTGTTTTTTAATTAAAAATTATATTAAAAATATTTAGAAAATTATTTTTATAAAATGGATTTCATTTTTGAACTCAGACAATCGATATTATGTTAAGGTAAATTTTGGGGTTATTTCTAAAAAATGAATTTTCTCTGAATAGTGTATTTATTTAAAAAAATAAATTAATAATATTTAGAAAATTATTTTTATAAAATGGAGATGATTTTTAAAATCAGAAAATTGATATTTTGTTGAGGTGAAATTTTGGTATTTTTATGAGAAAGTTGAATTTTCAGTGAATAGTAAAAATACAGTTTTAGGGTTTCAGTATGTTTAATGACATCATAACTGTGTCATGGTGATGTCATGAGATATTTTATGGGTTGGCCAACCAAAGGTGATGAATTATTGTATTGGGGGCCCCATGTGGCCTAACTTCATTTGAAATATCTTCGGAGAGAACATTGTTTTGAGAAACCCACTTATGAGGTGTCCCTTGGCCATTAATGCCTTGTCCCCTAACTTTCCCTATAAATACCAAGCCATTATCTCATCCTTTGGACTCCAAAATCATTATAAAAGAATTTTTGGCCTCCTTACCTCCAAAGGAGTCCTCCCAAGGTTCCCTCAATCCCTCAAGGTCCAAACCGTTGAGTTTTAAGAGTTACATTTTAAGGTAAGGGATCTGACCACTCTCTTTCTTTTCAAGTGATCTCTTTTATGTAATTCCTTTTATGCTCCATGTTCTTATCTTGGTGGATGTTATTTTATATTCATTATAACTTCCATTTTTATGTTCATATGATGAGATAACCCATCTTACTTTGAACATTTCATTTTATAAAAGTTTAAGTGGCGTCGTTAGGCTACCGAAATTTTTGTAACAGATTCTTTCACCCATCTCATTCTTTTCAATGTTCTACATTCATGTCAACTTTTTCAAGTTATTTTTAATTATGTTGGGTTATTATCTCTATATCTATAATACTGAACTCTTATGTTCGCATGATTAGAGACCCTATTTGATCTTTTCAAATAATTTTTGTTGAAGTTTAAGTAACGTCGTTAGGCTGCGGAACATTCATAAGAGAAATCTAATTTTTTTCTTCCATCCATGTTTTTCATTTCAAATGTTATGTCCTTAAAATTTCATTAACATGTTCATATATAATTCTTATTTTGTCCCTATAATGTTTTATGGGTCATTTATGAATTTTTTACCCATGTCCCCTCTCTTTTCAAGGTTTTCTAAAATCCCGAAACATAGCCGTTGTGCTGCAGAATTTTCGTCGCAAAATTCCTCTCTCTTTTCTCAAAATTATTTTATGTTATAGAGTGAATACTCAAAGATCTTATTTCTACAGGAGTATTCATATATATATATATATATATATATAAATTTTATATTTTAAATTCTGTGATTTACATACATGAGACTCGCTCTCCCCTTCCATGGGTTAAAAGTGACGTAAAGATCATGTCTTTAACGCAGTTTTTTTTCTAAAAACGTTGTGATTATGAAATGAATCCCATTTGTTTTAGGCTATATGGGTTATTTATGAAATTTTTGATGATGATATATGTGGATCACATGAAAATAAAGTAAAATTTAAGGGTGCGCCCTGATAGGGATCCAATGCATTGGGTCATGATGTAACCACTACAGATTACAATTTTCACAATATCTTGGTGAATAACCTTGGTAATTTTCAAATGACACATTGAGGATGGTCCTTGGTGATATGTTCAGGATTTTCTATGTTAGATTATGTAGCCACATCTTAAAGTTATGAAAAATATGATTTTTATTATGATATTCCACATGATTTCTTTCTCATGCCTTAAAGTTCTTTTTCATGACATAGTTGATGTATCTCATGTTCACATGTTAAATGTTTCTCTTGTTCTCTTACTGGGCCTTCTTCTCACCCTTTCTTGTGATGTATGTCCCCAGGTTATTAGATACAGTAATAAACCTAGGATAAACTTAAGGATAATCCTTTAAGGTGTTTAAGAAGTATGTTTTATGTTGTTTTGTTGTATTATGTTCCTAGTTTCCAAGACAATAAAACATAAAGATCCTCAGTTTTGTGTAATGTAATGAAATTTTATGTTATAAAAAGGTGAGATTTTGTAGTATGTGAATTATTATATATCATTGGCATTATCACAAAATATCATGTATCAAAATACCGATTATTTTAGTATCATTGGATGTGCTAGATACATTCATTAGGATAACATTAAATCTTGAAATGGAAAACTACAACAACATTGTTTCTATAGAAAACAATGATATCCAATAGACTATACCTATAGGTCAGTCATAATACACTTATTTGTATCCTTGTGAAAATAAAACATAGAAAGGGGTGAGCTCAGATTTTCAGTTAGGAAAACAATATAGCGGGAACTTTCATAAATAAGCATAAACATTTAAGGCTATGTATTACACTAAATCAAAAGCCTTTTAAACATGAAATATAGCATAATATGGCCAAGATAAAAATTAAATAATTTCATTTACTTATTCACATGGATATTCTTCTAGTTTAATAATAACATTCAATATCAATATCCACTTTCATAATAAAGGAATGCATAATTACATATTTTCATAACCACATAGTCAATGCATCGTGCCATGATTACAAATAAGATTTTTTCAAAGCCTTGTAACGAGACACTAGTTTGTCTCATGAGACCAACCGATGCATCGAGGAGCTATAGAAGGCTTCACCCTTGCCTTACTAAGTTTAATGCATTATTTATATGAAAAGTTTGAAACATAACATAATCCTTTGTATTAAAACTATCATATTAAATGTCAATACATTATCCAAAAACCATGAATTGTATAAGAATAGGACATCAACATTCAAACATAAGTCATTCGATTCAATCTAGAAGATTGTATTGTAATAGATTAACCTCAATCGAGAAAAATGCAGAATATTGACATAGATAAAAACTATTTGAGTGAAATATCCCCTATTTCTTGAAATCATTATAATGTCACAGTATTTATCAAGAAGCAGTTGAAAAATATATTTTGAATCCAAGCTTCTCATACCACATTGAAACATTTAAAATTAATTTTAATTTTAATACTTTAATTTCCATATAAATAAATACAGAAAACTATATTTAAATCATGGACATTAATGAGAAAGATTTAGAATAAAAAATCGTTAAAACATTTAAAATGATATTTTAGTTAGAGTTTCTAACCAAAAGATAGACTCATTAATACAAATAACTGAGGTAATAAATGCATTATAATATCATTAGAATAAAGGGATTCATGATATACTATGTCAAAGTACATTATATAAACCATATAAAAGTGAATTGTTGTGTAACAACAAAGAAGTCTCAATGGAATGTAAATTAAGTTGAAATCACTTAAAAAACAATATCTATAGGTTATGGATATATCATGGACATAATTATGTGTGAAAAATATAAATGAACTCAATATGATTGGATATTCATTGTAAATGAATCAGAGTATACTCACACAAATTCGTGTAAAAACAACACCAATGAATTGGATTTTTTTAACTCAATAAATGAAGATTGAGTTAAAATTACTCTTATCAAGGTCATATGGATGACTTGGGAATTTATCGATGAAGTGATTATGTGTATCAAAAGTATATCCACAGAAAGGGGAGTGTAAATTACTATGCATATAATAAATAGTGATTCCAATCATAATATTGGAGTAAAATAATCAATGATGTATGCGTAAAGCCCACTAAGTGGAGATTGAAAATTAAAATTCACATAGCGATTTGGTAACATATGAAAAATACAACCCATGAAAGAATTATCATAAAATAAACATGTTAATAATAATAAATAAAATTATATTAAACCATGAATACAATCATGGATAGTAAATATGTCACAAAAAATTAAAATAGTGGCCAATATTGCCTGAATTTCACTTGAATAAAAAGTGAGATGAAAAACCCTTACTTCATTGTATTAAATTGATTCATATGACCAAATGTTAATAAAAACCAAATGAATCACAGAATACCATGAATATAATGATAATCATGATAATATATATCAAATGGCAGCACACAATACACCACATGCAATAAATAATTGACGAACAATGGAAATCTCACAGAATTAAATGTGAGATAAGAAACCCATTACCTTGTACATTTCCTTGGTCGACGGTAGGTTAACCTAATGTATAATGGTAAAATAATTGTTATTAAATTGTACATGAATCGTATACACTAATTTGATATCATATATGATCTTTTAACATTTCTTGGTTAATAATATCTCAGTATTATCGTCGTTTTGGGTGTTTACATATTCGCTTTCCTTTATATTTTTTGTTATGTGATTAATATTTTTTATGGATGGGATGTATATTATTCATATCGAGATTGATATCAAGTCAATAAAAATTATTTTTAATCATCAAATGAAAATCCGTCTTGAATGGATGAGATGGAGAATGAATCTCATCGCGTTCGTGGAGACGGTAATCCGTACGTATGAACGAGCAACAATATCATTATTTTGATATTAAAATAATATATAATTGGATGGTATATCATATATACAGAATAATTATCTTGATATATTAATTATTTACATCAATTAAACATCATTATTATAACCATCCAAATAATAATGTATTGATTAACAATTACACCACGACGTGGAGACGGTAAGACGTAGGTATGCACGTATGGTGATATTTCATTGAAATGGTTGATATAATAATGAATATAGTAGTACCATTTTTATAATAAAAAAACAATATATATAGGATATTGGAGTTATTATTTTAGAATGGAAACAACCCAGAAAGGGGAAGTGGAAGAAGAAATGAACTAGAAAGAGGTGATGAAATATTTACCTCTTTTTCGGGTTCATCCTTTTGATTTTATAAAAAGTGCTCCTTAGGATGGAATTCTAGCATAAATAAGTCCTCTTGTATGAAGGTATGATAGTTGATAAGGTATTTGGGCAGATTTTTGTAGATCCAAAAGGCTTTGATGGTTTCAAAATAGAGGGAATGGGGAGTGCCATTTTATAAGAGGGGTGAGGGGCACCATTGAAAAAACTGGAAATATTTTTTTATAATAAAATAAATTTCGGTTTATAATGGATCTAAAATGGATTATATAAAGTAAAATGTGGTGATGGGTCTAAAACCACACAAACAATAGTTTTTATGTAGGTTTGAGTTATTATTTTTACCTTATCTTTTAGATATAACTCATAGATAAATAGTTTGACATTTACCATTCCTCTTTGTAATTTTATATTATATGGATAATAAACATAAATGAAACTTAGATTAGAACCCCATGTGGTTCAATAATTATACAAATATCATTATATATGAATTTTGGCTGATCCCTAGATTTTTATCAAGATAATATTAATTAATAATATAATATTTATTTTAAATCTCTTTTATTTCAGTTTTGACACTATTTGGTATTTTGTTTTTTCTAAATTCATAACAGCATTATTACTTCGAAAACAAATCATATAACTAACCCTAACATTTCATATTAACAAAGAAAAATTTTTTGATTCCTAAAAATTTTCAAATTTCATTTATTAATATATTTATAATATCAATTATTTTAATATTTTATTAATTATGTAATTACTGAATCATTATTGTGTCATAAATAAAGTAAATTATTTAATGTATAAATAATATAAATAAAATACCATTATATAGTAAATAATTTTATCATTATAATGAATATTTATAGTCTAATTTATCTTATGTGTAACCCTATATTAAAAATGTTTTAGTTATTATACTTTGATTTTACCTCTTTTAACTTTTCTTTAAAATAAATAATAATAAATGTCCTGATCTAATCCATGTGGACCTAAGTGGTTTCAATTTTGTTAATATTTTTGTTTCTGGTTGAGTTATACTTATCCAATATAATTATGACATGTTTTAGGGTAATAATTATATCATTTTTACCCTTAAATACCCTATTTACTTTTAACCGTGGTAAATAAAAGTAAAGAGTTACTATTCACTGAAAATTATTTTTATCTTATTGAACCACATTTTACTTACTAATATCAAATGTTCCTCTCGGAGTATTAATAATTAATTCACATATGTGGTAAAATGAATTTTTTTCAAATTTGAAAATTCTATAAGGAGGTGGGTAAAAGACGGTTAAAAATTCCATAAAATTTTTATATAATTAAAATTATTATAAACCGACTACAATGAATTAAATTGAACTTATATTGGTATTATGTATCTATTTTGACATAAAATTAATTTTAAAAAAATAATTATTTAAAAAAAATTCAATTTTAAACTATAACTCAGTGTTTTCACTATTCATCAATAATTGAAAGTTTGCTGAAAAATACCAAAAATTAACCCTAAGCTAATTCTGATATTCTGAATCCAAATATTAAGTCCATTTTGAAAGTTAAAATTTATAAACTTTCAAAATGTGGGTATTACTATAAAAAACGGCTGGTTTTATTGGTCGTGATGTGTTAGAATCTCGAAGTTGCGTACAATGCAAGTTATTACATTATTCAAAGGGAAATGAATAGTGGAAGCTTGGGGTGTTACAACAACATAGGTATAGATTATATTTAAGGAAAATATACTAATTGTTTTTCAAAAAACATTGGTAATGGTCCAAATACTGAAAAGACATATATAAATGCTTTAAAAAACCATTGGCATGGATCTGTACCAATGGTATTCCAAACAGTTGGTATAAGTTTTCATATTTTTAATTAATTCATTTAACAAATAACATTGAAAAAAATACATATAAATATACATATAAATATTTTTCATATTTTTTTCTGAAAAACATCATATCATAGTGGTTAGGTGTTTGAAATATAAAATCGAGGTGTAAGGATCGAAAACTACAAGGGGTTTTTTGATTACCTATGTCAACAGTTTTCAAAAGTGTTTGTATAGGTGTTTAATATTATATAAACCAATGGTTTGTAAACTATTGGAATAGACCAGCTATACAAATGTTTTTCCAAAACATTTTTTATATGTCTATACCAACAAAAAACATTCCAATAGTCCCCCAAATTGTTAGAAATGCATATACCAACTGTTTTGGAGCCTATACTAATGGTTCCAAACCATTGGTATAAGATTTTTTACAACAGATCATCCTTTTATTTTCATGTTAATTATCCTTTATTAAAAAATATGGATATAGGGAGGCTCATTTGATTACCTCTTCGGGTATCTCTGAAGAGCCTCTTGTTTAGTTTAAGGTCATCCATCCTTGTTTGATATCACTTATAAATTTTTTATCTATGTTCCTTAATTTAGATACCATTTCTTAAAAATTAATTCATGGATTAGAAATGAAATATGAACAGGCCAGTTCAAAATAAGAAATAAATTCTTGTCACTCTAAAAAGAATGTGCACAAATGATGTTTAGTTGTAGTAAGAAAACTAATTATGTGATTATTATCACCTAAATTTATTACACTCATATGATGAGGATTGTAAATTTTCACATGATGTATTTCCTTCCCCTGCTGACCCCATTGACTATTCCTTATACTTTCCACCCTTTGTAAGCTCCAATTATTATGTGATAATTTATTTTTAATGTGTTACTTCCCATGGACCTACTAAATTCATTGTCATCACTAATGGATTTTTTATTTCATCACATTGAACATTTTTTCAGTTATCATTATCGGTTCATCCCATTGAGAAAACCCCAAATTTTTATTCGTTATAACAAATTAATTTCAAGAGTTTCATTAAATTTATGGTTCAAAACAATAGTTTATTGGTCCTTATCAACATTTTCATAATCTAATAAATGACCGACAACATTTCCAGAGTATCCTATCAATAAAACACCACCATTTCTTCCCTATACAATGTGATTAAATGTATGGACATCTACTCCTCCTTATTTCTTTACTACCACTTATAAAATAAATAGAAACCATAGATGATCTATTTGTTTTTCAATAGATAAAAATTTAATTATATTATTTGTAAAATTATGGATATGACACATTGCATTTATTAATTATTTCCAACACCGCAAACAATCTAAATACACATCATTTATCCCTTATTCTTTTAGAATTATATTTTTATGTAGCATAAATGATTCCTTAAGAATAAACATTCATGTTTATAAATTCTTACATTTAATGTATTTATTTAAAATGAATATTATTCTATCATATAGGATTAATATGAATAATAAATTTTTGGATTTTAATCAAATGAAAATTTATTATTGGGATGGGTTACCTTGTATTTGAAAATGATCATTCATGTTACCCTTCATGAATACATTTTTTATGTTTTTACACTATTATTAGTCATGATTAATTATTCAAGAGATGTTGTAAGAACACTTCATCTATCACAGGGTAGAAAAAATTTATAAATGTTAGACTAAACATAGGTAAAAATTGAATATAGCTTCTTCCATGGATTAAAATATATTATGGATAATATTATATGATTAGATGTGTGAACAATGATAATTTTTGTACTAAAGATATGATTATTAGTGTGATGATAGAGAATGTCATATTGAGAAAATGAAAATTACAATTCAAGATTAACATCATTTTCAACCCAAAATGTTTTTGAAGATAAAGATTTATGAATGTTCTCCAATTCATTCTGGTTGTACTAAATATACATTATTTTAAACCATAATGAAGAAATATAGTGTAAAATATGGAAACATATGGGTTGACACCACATTTACTAAATTTAATTCTATATTGAATGATATGATCCCAGAATTAAATAATAATCATGCACAAAAATATTACTCTAAACGAATTATAAATCCCATTGAAATGATTATAATAGAATATAAGCACATAGAAATTATTTTATACTATTTTGAATATTCTATTATTCACATAAAAAATAAAAAATGTATGGTTAATGTAGATATAAAAATGATGAATCAATATCCTTGAAAAATTTATCACACTTTATAATCATTCCATTGTTTTTAAAAAAATATGGTTGTGAGGATACTTCATGAAAATGGATTTGAAATGTAAATTAAATGTATGAACATTGGAAAATTTTCACCCATTTGACACTCAATAGTGAAATAAAACTAATCAAAAGTATCATCAATAAGGAAATGAGTAATGAGAACTTTTTCATATTCTATCTAATCATTTGTTGAATAATTTTGGTTTTTAAAGAAGTAGTCATACTATATGGATATATATATTGAAAAATTATATATTTTCAACATGGTTAAGTAGGATGTGAAAATAAAATATGTCATATATATATAAATATAAGAAAACAATTGGGTATTTTTTTAATATTTAATTTGATACCTTGATTGAAAATTTCAAATTAATGTTGGAATTAATTTTTATGTTATATTAGTCTAACAGAAATTAATAGTTCATTTGTAAATTTATGTTGTATGGGAAGATAAATGATTTTTTTATATGTAAATTTGTTAATATATAATATTAGAGGAAGTCATGGTTGTCCAATTTTTGAAGATGTTACACAATTAGTTAGGTTAAATCATTCATCAAAGACTACCTTTCTTGAACATCATAGGTTTATAACAAGAATAAATATATAGAAATATTGGATAAAATCATTCGATAAGTGTTTGGATGAATGTATAACAAGATCTCCACTAATAATTGAAATTTATCTTGAGAATGTAAAGAAGAATGAAATGTCATTTGAGAATGTAAAATACTAATGGAAATAATTTTGCGTATTAAATTTTTAAATTTATTAATGATAATAAATTATATTAAAAAACTAGCATCTCCAAATGAAGTATTTTAGATGATAATTACAATTTCATTTAAATTATTTATTATTAGATTTTTTTTACAAAAATTAGTAGAACAATGTTTTTCAACATCAAATTTATTTAAAAGTGGAAAGATATTTTTTTCGAAATTAATGGTGAACAAAAGATGTGTCATAATGTATGAAGACATCATGAAAAAGTGACATTATTCAATTTATTTAATAATTTTTTTCATTATATTAGATAATTTCTGTAATTAATATCCTTATCATTTTTATCTGATACATATGTAAAAATTTTAAAAATATAATGATGAAATAACTTCATAAATAATTGTACTATATTTAACAATTTTTTTCTCTATTAAGAAAAATAATTTTTGTAGAAAAAAATTTCAAATATTTCATAAAATAAGGATGATGCACAAATATACTATTATTTTTCTTCATAATTTGATATCATATTTATTTAATTGTTTATGTTCATTGATGAGTTTTTTCAATTAATAAAGGAAGCAATGGATTTTTTATTTTAAAATGATATATCAATTAAAATGGCATACGTCATACTCAAAATTTAACAAACACTTTTATTTCATTTTGATAATTTTGAAAAATGACCCATATGTAATTTGTGACTTGTAGGATTTATCTACAATATTATCTAATACATGGTCTGATCAGTATTACATATTTTTATTGTTTTGAATTTAAAATTGATATTTATGTAAATATAACGTATCAGTCACTTAAAAACACACAAACCAACTTTTATTTTCATTACACATTATATAAGTTATCTATAAGTCATTCTTCATGTTTAGGAACTGTTCAGACATTAATTGAACACATGAGGAGATCTGTAAGACTTAATGTGTTTGATTTTTGAATAGAAATGAAATTTTAGTTAAAAACACTTATCACTCACTAAATACCTATGTAAAAAACTCATATCTTTGTGATTCATAAAAAGAATGATAATTATGTTATTATTGAAGTTGTATGAATCAATATCAAGTCAATCTAATACAAAGTGTGTCCAATGTGACTCAAAGGTCTGTATAAAAAATTCACAGCCTATCCATAAAGTAATTTATAAATCAAAATATATGATCAAATCAATTTTCATTAATTCATTTTTCAATGAGACTATTATTTTCAAATTTAACTTCTAATATGAAAACAAAAATCCCTAAAACACAGACCGATGATGGTGAAAATCAAGATCAAATAAAAATCCTTCACCCACGTTACAGTAGTCCTTTTTCATCTTGAATAAATATATATTTTGAATCACTTTGAAAATATATATAGATATAAAATAATGTATATTTCTCCTAAAAATAAAAATAAAATCGTTATATTGAAAAATGTTTTCGTAAGGTGATTATGTCAATTAATCAATAAATAGATTATAGTTTTTAATAAATCAGACATCCATGACAAAAAACATGTTTTCAACGTCATATGAATAAAATTATATTATATACTAATTATCATCTATGAATGTCACATCAATGATTTAATTGGTTTTGATCCATCCTCGATCAAACAAATCCAATGACTTAGGGGATTTTTAATCCCAGTATGTTCTGCCCATACATGATTTTTTTATGTCTTGAAATTAAATTTCTCATTGTAAATGAAGACAAGGATTCAATTATCATAATATTCTCTAAAACTTATTTATATGATTATGTAAATTAAAAACTCACTAAAATTACAAGTTTTTCATTTTTTTAATGAAAGGATTATATTGTCAACAAATAACAAATCAATAAATTGAATTTCAACAAGAATATATCCATATTTCAAAAATTCCCCACATTATAAGGAACACAAAAAATTTAGATATATAGGTTTGTTTGTAAGGAATTTTTTTGAAATAAACCGTCAACCAATTAACATCCTTTACACATGATAGATACATGTCATGAATATTGATATTAAATTTCATAAAATCTATCCGAAAAGAACCCAAAAAAATTTCTTAATCATTGAAGACATAAATATGAGAATTATAGCCTTTATGAGATGGATAATGGGAATATATGAATCTCCAACATACATTGTAAAAAATATAACATATCTCCCACCACATTGTTCCTTATTCCATAATTATCAGGTAGTTTTTAATCAACTATATGTTCAATGTATCCCCACATCTCCCGTGGATAAATTTAATAAAATCATTCACATTTTCTTACCCTTCTAGGAAGAAGAACCACAATAATTTTAATATTGTCATTATTTTGAACATCTAGGAAATGAATTATTCTACACAAAGAACAAATATTATATTCCTTTAGAAACACATTCTTAAATGAATGATTAAAAAATAGACTGTATATATAATAAAATATTTCAGTTTATTATTATGTAGTTTACCAAAAATATCTACAACATACTAGAAGAAATTATAATAATAATATCTAACAATGTTTTGGATCCACTTCAAGATCGCATTCTCTTTTTATTAACACAAAATATATTATTATGTTTCCAGGGGTAAAGAAATTTTTTTTTTATACAAACAAGAATTCTTCTTTCTAGTAAATAATCCATGAAAAAAATTATGGGTATTAATATAAAATATATAGATATCACCCTCGTTCAAAAACCTATTTGATTTATCATAATTTTAGATAATCATTTGACCAATGTTTTACATTCAGGGAATGATATATTCTCCTCAATATTAAGATTTATTCTTATCTCTTAAAAAATTCAACTCCAGATAAGAAGAGTAGTAGATTTGTAAAAAATAAATTCATATTGCGAAGTTAAATGTGTCAGAATTTTTCCCCTCAACATCCATGATTTGAATACATTGACTAATGTTTTATAATATAGGCCAAGTATCCCATTGATCTGGATGTTATCAAATAGTAAGGATTCCCCTCATGGATTAAAAAGAAAATATACTTTAATGGTGATGGGGAAATTTTTAATCATTTATGTGGGATGAAAAAAATAGAGGCCATGTGGTGATGATTCTCTTTGGCAGCACTCTTTAAATGGAAAATAATATTATATTAACCAATCCTCCACCACATTTATATTTTCATATTTAATTTGAGGATTCATGGCAAAATTATAAATTAATATGTAATATTTTCATTCACTTAAAAAAATTGCAACCCTCCCTCCAACTGAGAGGAGTAAAATGAAGGATTCATGATGGGAGACTTCGAGAATAGATTCTCCTATAGTAATTGTTTATGTATATGAGTCATTGGATATAGTTGTTTGTGGGCATGTGTAATGTTCCTTAGGATTTAATATTTCTATTTATTTCTATCATGACTCATGCACTATAATTTATTTCATAAACCACAAGGATACAGTTTGCAGAGAATATGGATACATTGGGTGCATCGCGAGTGATGAGTTATTAATTAATATGTTGAGGTATGTTCTAAAGAAGAGTTATGACTTCATAATATGTGATTTAAATAAATTATATTTTTTATATGCAGAAAATCCTCTTGTGGTTATGAAATTTTAAATGTAATTATTTTAAGGATATTTTTGTAGTCAGGGTGATTACATCTAGAACTATTTGTGATTGATTCATTGAACTAGAAAAAAATGTTACTGGTATTCACCAACCTGAGGCTTCCCTTGGATCTGAAACATTCATAAAACCCATCTAAACCAAACAATATAATCCAATGTCTATGATATGATCTTAGTAAAGACCTTCCTACAAAGAACACCCCAATCAAAACAAAAAATATTTGAATATTGTATGTTGGTAATGATTTGATACATCATCCACATCCGATTGTTGATGTCATAACATACATCACTCCCAAGCCTTATCTAGGGCAATAAACAATGCTACATCATATCTCAGAAATCCACTCATCATCATAGTTATCATCACACCCTCCTACCAGCACAATATTATGGATTATTTTAAATTCATAGAACGCCTATTCAATTTAAAATTTGGTTTTGGGTTTGAATTTTTTTATTGTTGGGTGATTTTATAGGAATCATACATAACCTATAAAAATGGTTTAAATAAAAACAAAAAAATTTATTTATGAAAAAAATTATGAAATTTATATATAATATATTTTTTGTACAATATTGTTTTTATTTACAAATAAAATAAATATCATATTTTATCAATAATATATTACAATGTAATTTTGTCCAATGTATTTATAAATAAAAACGCATCACATATATAATTCCTTTTATATAATATATTCATAAATAATTAAAATTTTACAATGTTTTTATAGTATTATATAATTGTTTCTATTATTATTTTGTATAAATTTTTTATAATATTAATTTATAAAATATTATATTCTATTTTTATGTATTGAATTAGTTTTGTGTGAGTTGAATATAATGTATAAATATAAATGATTTATCATTTTTTGTTTATATTTAAATCATTTAAATTTTTTATTTTTATATTAAAATATTCATTTTTATTATAATTATAATCATAATAAATTATTTATTTATATTTTTTATAAATGTTATAGTTGATTTTATAATTATAAATGACTTAAAATAAGTTATCATTACAATAAAAATAAATATTATTATAGTTTTATGTAACATAAGTGATTTATAATGTATTATGCTTAAATTTAAAAAACATAATTAAGCTAGTAATTTTTCACTAATTTGAAATGTATTAAAATTATAATGAAAAATCTAAGAGTCAAGGGATTCATTTTGTACAACACATTAACATGCCTTTGTGCTGGTTTTTTATTTTTCTATGTAATAATAAATATATTTATTTAATATTTATTTAAAATACCAAAATAATGTGAACCCACAACCAAGGATCAGCCCTTGTAAATGCGGTGTATATTTTTGTTTATTAAAAGTTAACAAATAAATAGACACAACATTTATTACATGCCATGAGCATTTACTCATGTAGGTTCTAGAAATGAAATGTAAAACACAATAAAGCCTTTTAATATTAACTAAAAATGGATAGTTATATATGTTTATATAAGTATATATATACATATATTCACAATCCTATATAAAACAAATAATTTTATCAAACAAAATGAACCCTGACCTATTTTTGTGTAAATTGAGGAATTTGATGCTACTAGAAATTGAGGAGAATAGAATAGGGAACATGTGGAGATATTGGTAAGATGTTTTGATGTTAAATGTGAGGATTTAAATAAAAATAATTTATATGTTAATATATTTCTTGTTGCAATAGTCATATACACTGATGGAAAACAAATTTTTTCAAAGTTAAAAAAATATTTGATGATTAATTATAAAAAATGATTTGAGTTGATTTATGACCCATGGAATGGGAATGAACCATTCAGGAATGGAAATTTGATTTTCAATGGTAGATTGTCACGATGAAAGGTTGAATACAGTGTCATAATTTCAAATAGAATTATTTTATTACTTTATAATTTATTTATTTTAAATTCATTGAATTTTTTTTCATTTTATTTAAATCATAACTCTTGTTCTATTAGTTAATCATTTCTATTTATTTTTTATCTAATTGCTTTATTTTTTCTAATCCTTGGTTGTTTATTATCATATAAAATTAAATTCATAATTTTTTGTTTATTTATTCTTTTTTATCAAACAATATTACATCATTTTTTTAAACATTCAGCTTAAATATTAATATAATGTGCGATTATTCTTAATATATTAATTATATATATTAATAATTTATAAATATTATAAAAAAATATTATATATATCATATATTTAAAAATATAATATCTTAATAATAATAATAATTTTCTAAAGAAAACTTTTACTCTTAATTAATAATATAATATAAAATTAAATTTTGAAAATTTAATTAGATAATTTTAGGTGAATTAAAATATTATATTAAAAAACTAAAAATAATATTATCATTTATAATATTAATTTTAATAATATAAATAATAAGAATAATTAATGTTAATTATTTCAATTAAATTATATTCAAATAAAGGAAAATAATTAATTTTATTTAATATTTTTAATGAAAATAACCTGGAAAATATTATTAGTTTATTTTAATTATACATAAATCTTTTTAATAAAAATATTTTATAATAAAAGAATTTTTAGTTTTTATAAATTGTTAAATTTTTTCCCACTTAACGGAATTGTGTCATCACAATTCGTTTGGGGACATGGGGAAAATAAGTGGAGACAGATTCTATGATGGTCTACAATGCCCTTCACAGCCTCAGAGCTACCCCAGGTCAATCTTCTATATCATTCGCATGTTCCATAGTATCATTGAAACTAATACCAAAGTGTCTCACACATGGCATGAGGGGTATAAGGCAGCAGACTACCTGGCCTCATTGGACACCCCTGGATCGGGGAACATATTTCATCATGACCATGAATATATTAAAGAAATAAGGGTTAATATCACTTGAGGTGACTCTCTTGGTCTCCATGATTTTAGGCATCAATTGCTCTATTTTCACCCGGCCTAAATAGATGGGCCTTGTTCATGTAATTTAATTTTCCTTAATAAAAAATCTAATTAGTAGTAAAATAAACCCTTAACTATTTTGGTACAATTGGCCGATTTGAGGCTACTAGAAATTGAGTATAAAAATGGGGGAACAGGGGGGACCTTGGGAGATGAGGGTTGGATGATTCGATTTGTAATGTGAGGGTTCATATAAAAAAAATTATATATTTTTATATGTCATGTTTCTATAATAAAATACACTTATAAAAAACACTGAACATAGATCAATAAAATAATTGTTTCAAAACTATAAAAAAGACTCTACTTCTTTGACAACCAGTGGAAAGGGAAGGAGGAATTTGATATTGAAGGTGGAATTTCACTAGTATATCTATATGAAGGAAGTTTGAATAAAACCTCATAATTTTTAATATGTATATGTTCTATTTTATTAGTAATTTCTGTTGTAATCATTCGAACATTTCTTATTTTTATCTAAATAATTACTCCCTTTTTATTATACAATACCTCTATTTTTTATTTTATCTTATGATTTTATATGATCCAATCCATGTTTTTTTATTATATTACTATAAATTCATATTTTCTGGTTTTATTATTTTATTTTATCAAAACATATCAACAATTTTTTAACATGAATTTTTTTATACAGATAATGCATTGAACCATTTTTTAACCATCATATAAATTCTTTTATATATATATATATATATTTATGGAATTATTAAATAAATATATATATATAATTAATTTTTTAATATAAATAATTCAAATTGTATTTTTATTAATAACATAAATATAGTGTTCGTTTTTTCTTAATAAAATAAATAAATATATTTATAATTTATAAAATTCATATTAAACCACATAATACATTTCATATATTTATAAAATATATTATATTTAAAATAATAATTTTTTTCTAAAATTTATTTTACACATAAATAATATTATGTTAAAAAAATCAATTTTACAAAAATAATTTTAAAAAATATAGTTATTTTAAAATGTTCTTTTAAACAAAGAGAAAACATATTATTCTTTAGAATATAAATCTGAAAATGATAAAAAAGAGGTATCATTGATTATAAGTATTTTAATTAATATATATACAATTTAATTAAAACACTTAATTTCAATTATTATTTTTAAATAAAATCATCTTAAAAAATTAACATTTTTATTTAATTATAAATAAATAATTTTAATAATATATTATTTTAATAAATCTATTTTCAGAATTTATGGAATAGTACAAAAACAACCCACATGCCTTAATGAGGTCAATACACATTGAACCATAAAATAAAAAAGAAATTACAAAAAATTATTTGGAGGAGAAATAACTGTGAATTTAATGAATAATTTTAAATTAGTCAACATAGGTATGTGTACTCTTTAGGTGTATATATACACACTAACGAGCCCATGATTACTATAATCCTTCCATTCAATGATATTTTTTGTCAACAGTGAATCAGAGTTTTGGTTGATTAATGAATGAAGCATTTCTCGTGCATTATGAAGAAGTTAGGGTTCCTAATGAATGTTCTATGTGAATTTTTCAACCCCCACCCTACTGTTATATATCATTTTCCCCATCATTCCACAAATGCAGGCCATGCACCGCTTTTTTCCCTCTATCAATGCGGGTTTCCGAGACTCTCTCAAAAAACCGGTCTCGCCGCCCAATCGACAATGACTACCAGGACATATTGGGGGATGATGGATATGGATGTCAGCTCCATTTCTCAGAAAACCTTCCATGATGCCCTATCAAAAATGCCTACAATCCTAGACTAGGGGAATATTGATAAGATTTTCACCAACCTTTCTCAAACGACCTATTGTGACACCACATCGACTATTGGGATTTATTTATTTTAAATTTAAATATCGAAGAGTGACAAAATTATTAATGGATAAATTTATTTCAACATTAATATAGGATTTTCTCCCAACATTAATGGAGATTTATTCTAAATATTAATTGATGGAATAATGGATGTTGGACACATTATTTGAAGGTATGGATGGGGTGGCTATATAAAAATATTTGATACCATGTTTTGGACGGGAGAGTCAGCAAGATGTAGATGGTGTAAGAGAGAATTAGGAAGGTGGGATGGAAAAGATGTATCCATCAAGAGAGAATCAGGAAGGGGTTTTCCCATTAGTAGTAAATCATCTGAATAGATGATTGCATAAAAATTAAGTAGAGGTGATGATGATGACGATGATGGTTTCTCAAAAACAACGAATGAAATCTTGTGCACGTAGATGTTGATGGTGCCCTATATTGAAATACCTCTTGTTTTTGGAGATCAAGTGGAATTGCCCGGTTGTGATGATTGGTTGTAAAAAATGGTATCTTAATGGGGGCCACTGTGTCAAGAGAGAAAAATACATTATGTGTGTTGTAAAATTATGTCAGGTGTGGTGTAAAAATGGATTCAAGCGTAGCGTGATAAAAGGTAATTGGGTGATTATTAACTTATGTATTTATACAAAATCATTAGTTGTATTGCCTGGATCCATGACCCAATAGTGGTTTCTGAGGGATTGGTTAATGTGTGCGGTTGCAGAACATGGTTGCAGACATCTGGTGGAGCATTTTATCAAGAAATCAGATGTTTCCAGAAGACAGAAATGGTACCAGAGGTTTTTCTAGTATATCGAAAGTCTGATTTACTAGCTTGATTCATGAGTCATGTTCTATTGTTGGTGACAGTCAGTGTTTGTTGGAATAATGTAGATGTTCCTCAGGATAAATGGTATGTACGGCGTCTAGAAGAATGTCATTGTAAATTGACAGTGGTTTCAGTGGCGTTGCTGGAATATCGAACGTATTCTAATCCGTATGCGTTATGTGGCATGTTCTGTTCATTGGGTGACATTTAGAACATGGTGGATCCAACCATGACATTAACTCATATGGTGGAGATAAACCGGGATAATTTGAATTTTAAATCCTGGTGGGGAATGGTGGGATTTTTTGAAAAATAAATTGACGAGAGAGAAAATTACTAATGGAGAGATTTAATTCATCATTAATGGATGAATTTCCCCCAACATTAGTTTAGAATTATTCTCAAAATTAATTGATGGAATAATGAATGTTGGCCACCTAAATAGGAGATATGGACTTGGAGTCTATATAAGAAGATGATGTAGAATATTTTCGATGGGAGAGTCGGCAAGATGTATCTGAGGTGAGAGAGAACCGCGAAGGTCGGCTGGCAATGTTGTAGCCACCAAGAGAGAACCGGGAAGGGGTTGTTGCATTTGCGATATATCCAGTGAAGAGATAATGAATAAAAATGATGATGTGGTGATGACGATGACAATGATGGTGTGACAACGATAGAGAATGAAAATGTGTGCATGTAGATGATGATATTGACAAGTATCGAAATTCTTATTTGTTTCTGAGATCAAGCGACGTGTCCTAGTTGTTATTATCCACAGGACAACAAAAATGGAACATTAATGGGTGTAGGTGAGTCATAAAGGATTAATACATTGGGAACATTGTAAAATTCCATTGGGTGTGGTGTAAAAATTCCTTCGGATGTGGTGTGATAAAAGGAATGAGGGTGCATATTCTCTTATGTGTTTCTGCAATGACTTCCATTGCGGCGCTAGAATCTATGCCACAACATCGAAAATTCCATCCAGCAACTCCACCCGTTTTAACTGCCAAGTGTCCCTTCAACAAAACCTCCACAGAATTTCACTAAAACAACCTATCACGGAACCCCATCTATGACACCGACCAAGCCAGACAAGGGGAAGACGTATATCACTGTCATCTCCCTTTCTTAGACTTCCTTACATGACTCCCCATCGACATTGCCTACCAACATCAACACCCTTTCTTATAAAATATCCCATTGTACCCAATAAAAAACTCCTACCACTATCATTGCACTTTATCAGATGATCTTCCATGATTACAAACCAATAACAC
The DNA here is from genome assembly GCA_963277665.1 of Viscum album. Taxonomy (NCBI): domain Eukaryota; kingdom Viridiplantae; phylum Streptophyta; class Magnoliopsida; order Santalales; family Viscaceae; genus Viscum; species Viscum album. The sequence goes on from OY728152.1 coordinate 698,377,417, forward strand.
CTTCCGCATTCACCGCCATTTCCCTGGCGATCTTCCACGACACTGAATTTACAAATACTTCCATGTCAGATGGGGGAAGTTGAATATGACAGTTTCCAGCCCCATGTGTGAAATTCCCCGCATGAGAAGAAACCCATTAAAATGGAGGTGTTTAGAAATGTTGTTTCAGTCCGTTCCTATAATTATACACAACTTTGGATGAAGCACACTCACTCTAGGAGTATAAATGGATAATCCTAGATGTGAAACAAATGCTGAAGTATCAGGAAAAAGGGGAATGTTGTGATGCCTCCCTCCCTCCCAGCACATAATACTGAACAACTGATTTCAGATGTTGAGTATTCTGACTTTCACAAGTAGTTTCAAAAATTAATTTATTTTTTCCAACATCATTTTTTAAAAAATAATATATTTTCATATGGTATATTAAACAATCAAGTAATAATTCATTGTTTTATGAATTTAATACTATTTGATAATTCTCATTTAATTTTATCAATACATTAAAATTAAAATTTCACGCATTAAAAATTCCCTATTTTCATATTCAAGTTAAAATTTGGTATATGGGGAAATATTATACCCTACTTCTAAAAAAACACTAAGAAAATTATTTCCTTATTAATAGTTGTTTCTAACACTAATAAAGTTCCTTCTATTATGCGATCCTTTTGGGTTTCAAAATGAAACAATGAATGAATAAGTACACATATATATACACAATATTATATATTTTTAAATAATATATATATATATATATATATATGAAAATATATTATATTTAACTAGTTTTTATAACATTTTATAATATATGTGTACTCATTTGAATATGTGTGCTTATGTATGTGTTTTTTTCATCTTCTGTGTTGTGTTTTGTTTTGTGTCCGTGTGTTAATGTACATTTATTATTTGTATGTATGAGTATGTATATGTTCTTATGCTTCTATGCAATTGTATATGTTTGTTATATATATGTGTTCTTGTACATGTTTGTGTATGTATATATGAATATATATATATATATATTTATTTATGTCTGTGTTGATGTCTATGTGTAAGTGTATGTGTAATTGTATTTGTATGTATTTAAAAACTTGTATTGTATGTATATATATGTTCACATATTTATGTATTTGTTTATGTGGTGGTGTATGTGTATTTCAATGTTCATGTGAATGTATTTGTATGTGTATGTGTATATGTTTGAGTATGTGTAAGTATATATGTGTATGTTTTTGTATGTGTGAATGTATGTCTGTTTTTTGATTTAATATTATTTATTTGTTTTTAATATCTATCCATTTATAGTATTTCCAATAATTTATTCATTTCTATTATATGATCATTTAATATTATTATCATTTATTAAATTTTGATATTTATTTAAACATGTTTATATATATATATATATTAAATTAAATAACATTATTTTAATAATTACTAATAATTATAATGGTTAATAACATTTTATATTTTCTATATCCAATAAACATATTGCATAATTAAATAATTATTATTAATTATTATTATTATTTAATTAAATTTTTTAAATTTTATATTTTTGAAATTCATGTAATTAATGTTATGATTTAACATTTGGAATGTTCTCATAATTTATTTCATTTAATTTATTAATTATTAATATTATTTCCATAATTTTTTTCATTTTCAATATTTATTAATTTTCAATATTCTTTGTATTTAATCATTTTTAAAAAATTTATACATATTTATTTAATAGTCATGAATATTTTCAATATGTTATTAATTTATATGATTAATGTTTATTCATTTTTGTTTATTATGTTTTAATATTTTTAATATTTTTTAATTCCTTATAAATGATTCTGATAAGACCATCTCCAACCCACAGAAGTTTCCCAAAAATTGAACCCCAACATACACAATCACAAACAACATTTAAGAGTTTATTTAAAGGAAACAGATGATGGGGATGTACTTCATGATGAATGGTAATGACGTATGGGGTAATTGAAGTTCATAATTTGTAGTTTGGATAGTGTGTACCCCCGAGAGACGATCTGAATTGGAAGGAGACGTTAGTGTAGGGAACACAATAGTACTCGAGATGCTGGTTTTATGGGAGCGACAAACACATGGGATTGTAGGATTCTTTATGTTGGGTGGGTGAAAAATCTTCATCGCTGATGTTGTGGGCGTAGGTTGAATTTGGAAACCAGAGAGACGGTAGAGGCACTCAATCATTTTGATAGATTCCCACAACGATAGTGATGGAATTACAGAAGTCTAAGGACTACATTGGATACAATGCCAACATGTATATGATGCTTGTAGAGAAATGTGGTGGTAGGATTTGTTGACCAGTGATTGAGATTGGAAGATACCATATTGATGGTGATGGTGCTAGTCTGATGGTCATCTGTGGCAGTCCCCTCTTTCATTTGATGAGATAAATGAAGAGAAAGGCATGTTTTGGGAATGCCATCAATGGATTGTTGGGGAGGCACAATTGATTATGATAAATCCTATATCGTTGCAAAATAATGTTGTGGACGATGGGCCATGGTGCACTGGGCATATGTTTTAAGGGTATTACGGCCAATATCAATAAAAAAGGAGGTCCATGGGCCTATTGAATATATTTGGGTTTTCCAATAGGGCGGCAATACCCTGTTGAATAGCCAATGGTTGAGATGTGTGTGTGTTTTGGTGTATCATTATCCCTGAGTAACTAATATATATATATGTATATATATGTATGTATGTATGTATGTATATTCACAATTTATTCATTTTTTATTTAGTTTTATGCTTATTTTTTTCTCCTTTTTTTCTGAAATTAAACGCCACTTTCTATCTGTGCAGAGGAAGATCCATTACATAGCCCATATGACCCTATAAAGTGGCATAATAATATGGCCCAACAGATCAGTGTGTTGTCTTGACTGTATCATCCTATATGTGTCACCAAGACTATGTCTTGCCTACATCACCACCTCCCTGCATCATGCCCATGTCACCTCATTTCTGAGTCACCGCATGCAATGTAAATCCCCCTAGGGGTAAGGTAGGATTCTATCCCTAGGCATAGGGTGTATTTAATTGATGTAATTATTCTTATGGATTCACTTTTTATTATTTTTAACTAATTAAAATTTATATAATCATTTTTAATATGATTTCATTTAATATAAATCATTCATTTTTACCATTCAACAATTTTAATTTGTTTTGAATGTATTAATTTTTTAATAATTATTTATACTTATTTATTTCCTAATGTTTTTAATGTTTTTTATTTTTTATATGATTAATATTTATTCAATTTCATTTATTAATGTGTAATTAATTTAAACTTGTTTTATTCTATATAATTAATTTATATAAATTCATTTTTGTTAATATACTCTAAATTTTGGTATGTAGATATAGTTAATTAAATTTATTATTCATATTTTACATAATTATTTACTATGTTTTAATATTCGTAGCATGTTTTTAATTTTTATTATTGATTAAAATTAAATTTTTTTATTAAGATGAAATATTTAAATAATGTCTGATATCTATGTTATCAATTAATTAAAATGCATTTTTTAATATTTTAATCAATTTTTTGGATGTCTTCACAATTCATGTAATAATTCATACAAATTTTTTTTACGTATTTTCAATGTTTTTGATATTTTCATTATGTATTCATATTCATTACGATATATATTAATTTTTTTATAATTTATATAATACATAAATGTTATCCATTTTTTCATATTTTTTGTTTCTATTTATTTTTTATTATTCAATTTCACTCATTTTCTAATATCATGTATTTGAGAATGTTTATTCAGTGATAATGTTAATTATTTTTATATTTTTATAAAATAATTTATTATTAATATATATTCATTTAATATTATTTTATTATTTTATTTTAAATGGTTTTTATTAGCTCTAAAATGAAAAGTTCTCATAAAACCTATATATATTAGTTCTATAATATTAGTACAGATAAATATAAGTTTTATTTGCTATCATATTTGGGATGATAAAGAGGGGTTTTATCATGTCATATTTTAGCATTGATAAAACCAATATATGTCTGCACTTATTAAGATCACACTGAAAAAAATCATTTTTATTATCACTTTTTGGAAAGCATTGATATACCCTTCTTGGTCATATAATATCAGAACTATGGGGCCATGTTTTTTCTCCCCATTCCATCTCTCTTATTGAAGTCAACCACTTTTTCCACTGCCCCTCAATCTTCATGAAGGAATCCAACCTCTCAAAACCTATTGTATGTTAGTTAATCTCATGAAAATCCTTTTACTTGTTTTTTATTATGCATCCTAAACAAAATTGTACTTAGTTATAATGTCATTCTTATGAAATTCCAAAATTTGGGATTCATACTTTCTTTGTAAAGGTATATTATTAGGATACTATTTTTACAATTATTTACTCTTCCACAATTATTGTTGAATGTTCTCATAAGATATCCTTGTTGAATCACCTAAATTGAATAATAAAAAAATGAATAACAACAAACTCTTCCAAAATATATTAGTAATTCAAAATATAATTCATTCAACTTCAATTAAGAATTTTTAATTCATTATAATTTTTAGAAATGGTAAATTGAAAATTTTGATTCCATACATATTTATTTAAATAATCATATCATTATAATATTTTTAGTCAACAAATGTGACTTAAAAATAATTCTTAAAATGCTTTTCATATCAATATCAATTGTAATTCCCTCAATTATTTACCTATACTAGGGGTTCGGATTGAGGGACCCACGTTCCCCTTTCTCATGTTTCTTGATGGATAGTGTTTTATCTAATTTATTTTCAATGGAATATAAGGACAACAAATTTCATGGGGGAAGGATTCTAGAGAAATTCCACCTATTCCCCATCTCTTATTTTCTGATGGAATATTTGTTTTTCCCAATGGTCACTATTTTTGAAGTCATGTCTATTTTCCAGCTAATCCTGAAATATGAGAATAAAACAATAAAATAAATTAATTATTCCAAATAAAAAATTTATATCATATCAGGTGGGTCTACTTAAAAAAATTATGATCTTTGTAGAACCTCATTTATTCATGTGGTTGATAAACATAATTAATTTATTTGGATCCCTCTGATTTTTGGTCAAACTAAAAGAGTGGTTCATTTTAGAATCATGGTAATGTTATACCAAAAATTCTAGGAGTTAAATTTTAAGAGGGTTTATAATGTATGGATGAAAGAACTTAATAAGGTATTATCTCAATCGTTTTTAATTAATAAAATATATTTATTTATCCTACATCACATTGGGATTGACCAATTAATATTATGCAATGATATGAACCATTACTTGTTCTTGGGTCATTTGAGGTATTCAAGGATACTAGAAACTAAGAAGAATAGAATGAAAGAACATGGTGAGATAAGGTTCGTATATTTAAATGTGCAACCAGATGGTTTAAATAAAAAAATTATGACTATATATATTTCATGTTTTAATAATAAAAGAATCTACTACAAAAATGAATTTGATCAATGTTAAAAAACAATTATTGATGCAAAATAATAATAATGAGTCTTGTTTTTTGAGAACCCATTAAAATTGACGGAGAAATTAAGGATTGACGGTCGGAATAATACTAGTAGATTGTCACGATTGTTGTTTGAATAAAATGTAATAATTCTTAATAGATATATATTGTACATTATTATTAATTTATGTTGTAATAATTGAAATATTTTTTCTTTTTATTTAAATCATTACTCCCTTTTTGTTATCAGTCATATCTATTTAACTTTTTCTTACCATTTTCATTTGGCCAACCCATGATTGTGTTTGTGTTATATTGAAATATTATTTTTAAAGAAAATCATCAAGATATATTATTAGTTTTTTAAATTTTAAATTAATCCATAAGATAAAATATTTTTATAATAAGATAATGTATGGAATTTATGGTTTGTAAAATTATTCCCCCTTAAAAATAATTGTGTCCTTTCAATTCATTTGGGAATAGTGGGAAAATAATTTTACACATGATGCCAATTTGAAATTATTCATTTTGATATAATTTTCCAAAGTTATATAGATTATTTCACTAATACACACTATAACATCTCGAACCCACAACCTGGGTTTAACCCCAACAAATTATGTTTATATTTTTTTATAAAATGATATCTATAAATAGAAACAACACTTATTAAATAAAATTAAATTTTATCGGTCTAGGATCTGGGAATAGAATTTAAAACAAAATAAAGAATATCATTTCCGCTAAAAATATGTAGATATATATTGTATATATGTATATATATATAAACACACACACACACACACACATATATATATATATAAATAACACTATGTATAATAATTAATTTGATGAAATGAAATTAACACTAACCTATTTTTTGGTCTATTGATGGATTTAGGGTTACTGATAATATTGCTGAACAAAATGGGGGAAATTAAGGAGATGGCGTTTAGATGTTTTGATGTGAAAAGTGAGGTTTTAAATAAAATGATTTTATATATTATTATATTTCAATTTTCGTTAATTAAATTAACTGATGAAAAAACATGATCATGGTTAAAAAAATAACTGATTCAAAATTATAAAAAAGTGTTGACTTTTTTGAAAACCCGTGGAAAGGGAATGAGACGTTTGGGATTGACAGGCGGAATTTTTCTAGTATATTTTCACAATGGAAGGCTGAAAACAATCTAAACATTTTTTAGATTTATGTTATAATTTATTATCAATTTAGTTTGTAATCTTTAAAATATTTTTACTTTTTATCTAAACCATTACTACCTTTTTATTAGTCAATAAATCTTTTTATTTTTTATCATACCATCTTTTGCAAAAACCATGATTGTTTTTAATTATATTATTATAAATTCATATTTTTTTGCTGTATCAATTTATTATCTAAACATATCAACATTATTATTTTAAAACATGCATCTTTTTATACATATAATTGTTTGATCATTTTTAACCTTTATAGAAAATATTATTTTTATATATGAAATTTTATGTTTTTAAATATATATATAATTCGTTTTCCTAATATAAAGAACTCAAATTAAATTTTTATTCAAAACATAAATATAATGCATGATTTTTATTAATATAATAATTATATATATTTTTAATTTATCAATTTTATAAAATAAAAACATAATACATCTCATATATTTAAAAAATATACTTTTTTAATAATAATAATGATATTCTAAAAATAACATTTACCCTTAATTAATATTATATTAAAAAATCTATTTTATAAACATAATATAATAAATATATTTAGTTTATAATATAATTTTGAAATAAGAAAAGTCACATTTTCATTTAAAATACGATTACTAAAACATTAAATTATATGAATAATTAATTATAAGTAATATAATTAAAATATAATTAAAATAATTTAAACACTTAATTTCAATTATTATTTTCAAATAAAATCAACTTAAAAATATTATCATGATTTTAAATTATACAAAAATCCATTTAATAAAATACTAGTTAATAAAACTATTCATAGAACTTATGGGCTTTTAAAATAATGACCCATGTGCCTTAATGATGTGAAAACACATTGAAACATAGAATGAAAAACAAATTATGGAAAATAATTTGGAAATAAAATAATAGTGAATGTAATGGAGGCATTGATATTAGTCAAAGCTGGTATATGGACTCCTTAGGTGTATGCAAAAACACACACACATGATGAGGTTTATAAGAATTCATCCTTTCTATGAGTTTCTGTGTCTTCATAAAACCCGAGTTGTGTTTTTAGAAATAAAGATACATTGGTAAAGTGTGAAGAAGATGTTAGGGTCCCTAAAGAATATTTCCCCCCTTCTATTCTATTGCATATTGGTTCACCATCCCAATGACACGGGCCTAGTGGCAGCCAGTTTCCCTAGACTCTCTCAGACGTCCTACCACTACGCCCAATCAACAATTACAACCAAGACAGACGGGGGAATAGGGATATGACTGTGACATTCTTTTCTCAAACAACCTACCATGATACCCCATAAACAAAACTTACTATGCCAGACAATGGTGCGATGGATACAACCATCACTGACCATTATCAAAAAGAATGCCAAAACACCCCATCGACATAAACTACCACTTTCACTACCCTTTCTACCATTCACGTCTCCCCATAAATAGCCCCTACGTGGACAATAACTGACATGACGTATTACGACACCCCATCCATGAAACCTACCAGGCTAGATATGGGGATGATTAATATGACCGTCATAACCATTTCTCAAACATCCTTCCATAATGGACCATCAAAACTTCCTACTACCATCTCCAACCTTTCTCAGACGATCTTCTACATCACCCCATTACAAATGTGTTCCATTATCCCCAACCTTTCTCAAACGATCATCCACTATTCCCCATTTAAAATACATTCCACTGTCTCATCCCATTCATAGAAAATCTTCCTAGACACACCGTCGATAATTCATACGAGGCCTGATGGGGGTAAGGTAAATATGAAGCCCCCCTCCACCATTTGTGTAATTCCTTGAACAAGAAGAAACATATTACGATAGAGGTTTTTGGAAATGATTCTTTCAGACCTAGTGCATAATTCACCACAATTAAGGATTAAGCACACCGAAACCGATAGTCTAAAAGTCTGAGTCTAGATGTAAAATGAATACTAATGTATCAGATAAAAAGTGACCCACTACGACGGATCCCTCCCGCTAAACACATTCTTGAAAAAAACCAATTTCAGATGTAGAGTTATCTAACATGAGCATCCGGCTGTAGAAATTTATATATTTTTTTGCACAATGATTAAACAAAAAAATGCATTGTCATATGGTATATTAATGTATCATGTTAGAATTAATTGTTTTATGAATTTAATTATAATTGATAATTCTAATTTAAATTTATCAATATATTAATTTAAAATTTTCACACATTAAAAATTCATTGTTATTTATATTCATTTGACACTAATACATATGGTTAAATAATCAACACTACTACTAAAAAATTAATAAAATGGTTCCCTTTCTCTATTTTTTTTTCTTACACTGATAAATATTCAACTATTATGAGAAATGTTTTAGGATTTTATAAAGGATAAATTGAATAATTATATATATATATCGACATTATTATATATTTTTAAATAATATTTATATTTCATCAAGTATATATATGAAAATATGTTATATATAAATGGGTTATATAAAATTTAATAATATATGTATATTAATTTTTATCTGAGTGTCTATATGTGTGTATTTATGCCTGATTTGTTTTTGTATTCATGTGTTGTGTTGTGTTGTGTGTGTGTGTGGGTTTATATACGTTGATTATTTGTATGTGTGAGTATGTATATGTGAATAGGTGTGAATTTATTGGTATGTGAATGTTATACATATGTGTACCTATATTTGTATGTATATATGAATATATATATATATATATATTACTCTCTCTATGTGTGTGTGCGTGTTTATGTGTATGTTTATGTTTCTGTTTTTATAATTTTTTAGTGTATCTATATGCATTTTCACATATGTATTTTTATGTGTATGTGTATATGTAAATTTTTTTTATGTTCGTAAAAATGGGTTTGTATTAGTATGTGTATGTATATATGTTTGCCTTTTTTTATATGTGCATGTATGTATGTTTATGGATTTAATATTATTTATTGGTTTTTAATATCACTATATTTTTAGTATTTTCAATAATTTATTAATTTTTTATAATCATTTTATATTGATGTAATTTATACAATTTTTATATTTATTTATAGATGTATATATATATATATAAGGAAATATAAATATTTTAAAAATTATTAAATATTATAAAGGTTAATATCATATTATATTTTCCATAAACAATAAATACAGTGTATACATAAGTAATTTGTATTAATAATATTATTTAAATTTTTACTATTATTCATTTTTATACGTTTCCAATTCATGTAATTGATTTTACGAATTATATTTTTTTAATTTTTCATAATTTAATTCATTTAATTTCTTCATTATTAATATTATTTCATTTTTTTCATTCTTGATATTTAATAATTTTGAATACAAATATAATTTAATCATTTTTAAAAAAATTATACATATCTAATTAAAAGCATAAATATTTTTAAAATGTTTTCAGTTTGTATGATTAATATTTATTCATATTTATTTATTATGTTTTAGTATTTTTAATATGTTATAAAACCATATATATGATTCAAATAATACCATCTACAACCCACACTATTTTTCCCTAAAATTGAACTCCAATGTATAAAATTCCTAACAAAAGATTGGTGTTTATTTAAACCAAATAAAAAGATGGGTATATCTTTCATGACCAATGGTAATTATGGATGGAGTCAATAAAGTTCAGGCTTTTCAGTCACAATAGTGTGTCTCATCATGATATGATGAGAGATGGATGGCGGTGTCGGTGTAGGGAGAACTATAGGTATCGAGCAGCTGGTTTAGGGGTTGTAGTGAATGCCTTGTATGGAAGGATTTTAGATGTAGTTTTGGGGGAACTCTTCATCACTGGTGGAGTGGGAAAATATTCAATTTGGACAGAAGAGCGATGACATCACTCAGTTGATAATGACATCTTCACACGACCAAAGATTTAGTTTTGCTGGAGTAATGCAATAGCTTTGTATGAAAGGTTTACCTATCTATGAAGCTCTAAGAGCTGATTTGGTGGTAGGATTTTTTGACCAGAGATTCATATCTATGAACACCAAATTTATGGCAAGGTTTGCGATCTAACATTCTTCTGTTACAATTTGTCAAAACGTTCGATGAAGTAACAAAAGCGTAAGGAATGTCGAGGGCCGGTCAATCGTTGGTTTCTAGGGGAGGCCCAATCGGTTTTGATAAATCATTTATTGGTGCATGATATTGTTGGGGCCTATGGTCCAGGGTGGTCTAAGCATAAGTTGTAAGTTTCTTAAGGCCAATATCAATAAAAAATGAGGTCTATGAGCCTATTGAATATAGTTGGGTTATCCCTTTGGGTGGAATATGGAATTCTCATTGGCCGGTGGGTGAGGTGTTTTTGTGTTTTGGAGTATTTGTATCCTCGATTACCTAATAAAAAAATATATTTAATATTTATTCATATATATTCAATTTTTAGGTGTATGTTTTTTCTACTTTTTTTATGAAATCAATGGCCCTTTTCTATCTGGGTAATGAAAGATCCATTAAATAGCTTATAGGCCCATGGCCATGTGGCATATGAATGTATCCCAAAGGCTTGGTTTAGCGTCATTCCTATATAATCACATCTGCATCACCAATCCTATGTCAATCCTACATCAATTCCTCCCTACATCATGCTCATGTAACCACCTTCCTGAGTCACTTCATTCAAAATAAATTCACTTTGGGGCTTGCGAGGATTTGATCCCTATCTATATTGTGTATGTAATTTATTTAATTATTCTTACGAAATCTATTTATATTATGTATAACATATTCAATTTTGTTTATTAATTTTTAATATGATTTCATTTAATATAAAATATTAATTTTTTATTTTAAACTATTTTTAATATTCTTTGGATTTTATTTATTTTTTAATATTTTTTAATACATAATTATTTACTATGATTTTATATTAAATTTTTTTTTGATTTATATGATTAATATTTATTCAATTTAATATATTAAAGTGTAATGCCTTTAAAATTTCTGGAATTTATATAATAAATTTATTTAAATTCATTTTTTTTATTAAATACTCTTTTGTATGTTATTGCAATTAATTCAATTAATCATTCAAATTTTATATACTTATTTATTATGTTTTAATATTAATAAAATGTTTTCAATTTATATTATTAATTCTCATTCAATTTTATTTATTATGTTTAATAGTTCTAGAATGTTTGAAATCAATATATATATATATATATATATATATATATATTTCATTTTTTAATATTACCGCATGATTTTTGTACATGTTCATGATTTGTGAAATTATTCTCAAAAAATTACATTTTCCTGTGGATATTTACTATGTTTTGATATTTTCACTATTTATTCACCTTCATTATAATATACATTAATTATTAACGTTTTTAAAATGTATATAATTACTAAAACATATACAATTGTTTAATATATTTGGAGTCTATTGATTTTTAATTATTAAATTTCACCCATTTTTAAAAATCATGCATTTAAGATTGTATATTCATTGATATGGTTAATTAATTTTTTTTTATGAATTAATTCATTTTTAATATATATTCATTCAGTTTTTTTATTATATTTTAAATTGTTATTATGAGCTATAAAATGAAATCTGCTAATAAAACACAGACCCACAAATATATGAATATATATATATTAGTTTTTTAATATTAGTGTTGATAAATATTATTTTTATCGAATATAATTTTAGCGCTGATAATGATAGGTTTTAAAAAATCAAAATTTAGAATTGATAAAACTTGTCGTTTATCGGTTGTTAATACCACTATAATAAAACTCATATTAATCAGTATTTTTATGGAAATATTTTTTAATCCCTTCTTGTTCTTATAAATTAAACAAAAAGGGAACTTGTTTCATATCCCCATTCAAGATCTCCAAGGGAATTCATCCACTTTTTGTACTCCCCCTCGATCATCATGGATGAACTAAACCTCTCAATACCTATGGTATTTGAGTTAATCTCAGGAAACCTCTTGTACTTGTTTTTTATTATGCATTGAAAACAAAAATTGGTCTTAGTGACATGTTCAGGATTATGAAATTCCATAGTCCATGATTCATACGTGGGTTATAAAGGTAATATCTTATGAAACTATTTTGTAAAATGTTTTTCCCTTATATGGGTATTATTTAAATTACATAGAAAACAAAATATCAAATTAATCTTTATTCGGAATGAGAGAATATTTTTGCCCAATTATTTATCAACTAAGTTTCAATTGGAATGAAAATAAATGATTAGATAAATGAAATTCCACTACCTTCTTTGAGAAAGGTGTTTGTCAGAGAACATACCAATAAGCGTGTAGCAAAAATAAAAATCTATAAATTCCACTACCTTCAATCAGAATTCAATTGATAGATTCCCAATATGTCAATAAATGGATAGGGAAATTTGTGATGAAGTTTCATCAACATCACTGGCGAATGATCTCCCAAAAACTAGATCAGTGATGGGGTGATTAGGGCTCGAAGATGGATAGCCTTGTCTATAGCCATGTGCAATCATGGCTTCAATTATCTCCATGGAAGATTATTAGGAATTAGAGTGGTGTGGACATGCTATTTGAGGGGTGGGGAAATTTAGTGGGAGAGCGGAGATTTAGTGGTTGGGGGTGGAGAAGGGGAGGAGGCCGAGGCGGCGAGGTGCATGTATTGGCATAGGAAGAGGTGACAACGGAGAGGATGAGGAAGAGGTGTAAAGGGGTAGGTACTTGTATAGGCAGAGGAGAAAAAGGCTAGGATGAGGTTGAGACTTCCATGGGGAGGCATTGAAGTTGAAACAGAGAAAAGGATGCGGGGAAGCAGAGGAATCTGTGATACAGACAAGGAAAGGGTTTGAATGTGGAGGAAAGACGGGGACTGAGGTAGAGATCATGTAGGAAGATGGTTGAACGTGATGTCCCAGGAGGTGGAGTATGCAGAGAGTATAGATAGGATGACACAACATCCAAATAAATGTGGAGACATGGAAAAATGAATTACTAGAATTATTATAGATAATTTATTTACAGATGGATATAAAATGATGATATAATTTGGCTATATTTATATTATTTTCAAAGATTATGTGTCAAAAAATGCTAAAAACCAATTTGACACATTGATATTGAGTTGAATTCAATTATGAAGGCTGGAGAATTATCCATAACACAATATACGTCTTCACGCATTAACATCCTTGAATATGAATAATATGGGTTGAATATGTATGATGTTTTTATAACAAATGAAATTAAATATGAAATAATGGGGGTATTTTGGTAATAATTTAGTATACATATGTGAGTAAACTAGAGCTTTGTATAAAGGGATTTGAATGGATTGAATCTATTGTAGCGTGATGTGTCACCTAATTAAATAAAATGAGAAGGTGATAATCATGAAACACCGAATTCAAATGCCACATCCATGGATCCCATTATAATATAGGAAAATAGAGGGAGGAATCTGATGTATAATATTAAAATTGAAAATCATATTGTTATATCATGATAACTAATGATCTGATCATAATGAAGTGAGGATATATATTTCATAGTACAACAGCACCAATTAAGATGTCAGTAGAAAGATATGTATAAAAATGAAATATTTATTGTAACTGGTGGATATATGAATATTTTAAAACAGGGGATACACATATCATTGAACAATTGAATCCACAAATAAACAAAGTAATCATTTTAAATAATCCTATGTGAATGCTATAAACTACTATTAGTTCCTAAAAAATATGTCGGGATAGTGTGTTCAATTCATATGGAGGAATGAGACATCATTAATCTGAATTATAGGAAAAAGCATAATATTTTATCAAAGGAATAAGATATTATATGATGGAATCTGCTAAAAATGAGTATTTACATTATTTTAGAATTACCAAAGCTATGAATAACATCAATGTTGAAAAGTAATGGCAGAAAAATAAGACTATTGAATAACCATTAAAGAAATATTTATTATTAATGAAAAGGTGTGTGAGTTGAAGTGCCCATATGCCTTTCATTCTCTATAATAAGATGAAGGGAGTCGTAATGATGAATTGAAAGAGGCTAATTATGGAAAGGGTGATTTGTAATGATATAAGAATCATTTGTATGTTGTTCCCTCTCTGGAAGTGGTAGAGGTTTTGCATTCTATTTTAATGGTGCCTCACTTCGCCATCCATTACCTACAACTGTTCTCTTCCCATTGGAATAAGAACAACGTGATCAAAATTTTATCATTCAGTAAGAATGAGAATCATTATAGGACATAGGTTATGGTGTAGTAAATAGTCAATAAATAACCTCAGTTGTGTTATAAAATCTGAAATTTTCATACAAAGTGAATTAAATATTAATTGAAATAATAAATATTGGAACATATATATGAATATATATATATATACATGAAGTGACTGCAATATGAACAAACAAACCTTGGGATGGTATTTTTTCATGTCGATAACATTTAAAAATTAGTATGTTCACTTTAAAACAGGATAGTCGAGATAAACCTGGATTCCGTGATAATATATTGTTGAGTATATGAGGGAAACACTTCTAAAAAAATTATGTGGTGAAAAATATAATTATGTTATATCCAAAATTATTCCAAACCAACGTTTTTGGCTACTTTTACTCCCATTGATTACATCCAATCAGAACCTTGATTCTTATATCATGATTTATATTCAATGAAAATTTATCCTACATTTTGAATAATTGATAAGGAGTGTGTAATAAAACAGTTCTATAAATAAATCATAGAAATGGGTTCAATATATGAAACTCCATTGATGATATCATAAAACTCTAATAGTGGTAAAAAATTTAGAACATGATCAATGACTTACTAATAAAATGTCATTGATTTTTTTAAAATTGTAAAAGTAACCATATTGAACGAAGAAATATAAACAATATGCACTTGATATACCTAATAGAATATAAAGTGCTTGGTAAAGATAAATAAAGTATCAAGAAATGAATATTCAATAAAAAATTTCTCTAAAAATTTCATCCAGAAGAAAAATAAAAAATGTGACTAATAGATAAGACACGATTATATAGAACACATTATTTATATTTGAATATCATGTGAAACTATTTATGTCTCTCACTGACCCTAATATTGGTTTTGAAAATATTGGAGTTAGGTTCCAAAAGGGGGAGAACTACAACTCCATTAGTGAATATTGACTAAGCCATCCATTTTTAGTACTGTATAACCTACTTATTGTATATAGGCTGAACTAAAGTCTGAACAACAAATGGATTGGTTTGTACATTAAATAGATTTTATGAACTGAATATGGATTGGATAGATCATTGAATATAAAAAATTTA
Source organism: Viscum album (assembly GCA_963277665.1). NCBI lineage: Eukaryota > Viridiplantae > Streptophyta > Magnoliopsida > Santalales > Viscaceae > Viscum > Viscum album. Next base: position 698,393,537 of record OY728152.1, read on the forward strand.
TGTTCATTTTAAGTTAGGCATATTTAATTTACTAAAAATGTCTGAAATACCAAAATGGGAGTTTATTTTCTTATTTAGTGTTTCATATTTATTGTTCTACACTACTATGTGAAATTCATAATTAGGTGAAATTGAAATTAATAATTATTTTATTTGAAACAACCCAATGAACTAACCAATACATATTCTTAATACTGGTTGTTAATTGAAATTACTGAAAATTAACATGCATGTTATTTTTCACATACAATGCATATCCTCTATTGTTTTCCCCCAATGTTTTTTGGTTAGAAACGGGCTATATATATGTTTTTTTGTCACACACATGTTGTACTAAAGATGAGCATGATACTTCCAATCTTGAAAATTAGACCAAATTAAACATATCTTTTTACATCATTTCATTAAATACAGTACTTTAAACCCTATAACGAGAATTATCATTTTTTTGATACTAACCTCTACTATATGAAATTAAATAGAAAACATTGTCTCTCAATTTAATGCGACAATTTTATCAAAAAGAAAAAAATAAATAATGTGACTAATTGATAAGACATTATTTCGTCGAAAATTATTTATATATGAATATCATGTGAAACTAATTGAGAATCTCCTTGACTATTCTAATGGTTTGGAAAGAATTTTAGTCATCATAGAAAGGGGTGAGAACTCCAACTTCATTACTGAAAATTTACTAACCAATCCATTCTCAGTACTCTCTAAACATCATATTGTATACAGACAAAAATACTATCTAAACATCAAAGGGATTGGTTAGTCCATTGAATATAATGTCTTAACTATAAATGTATTGGTTATTCCATTGAATATACAAATTTCAAGTTCATTTTTAATAATACATATTTGAAGTACTAAAAATGTATGAATTAAATAATTAAAGTACATATTCGTATTCCGTATTGCATATTTAACTCACTGAAATAATGGGTGAATTGAATAATTTGGTGAACAAAAAATGAACATGAATTTTATATGAACCATCCCAATAGACTAACCAATCCATTTTCAGAACAATGTTTGTTAATTGAATGTACTAAAAATTGACATGAAATATCCAAATGGACTATCCAATCCATTTTAGGAATGATGAATGTTAAATTAAAGTACTGAAAATGGACATGAATTTTGTTGTTCACATAGTGCATATCCTATATTGTTCCTCCCCAATGTTATTTGGTCACAAACAAGTAGTATATACATTTTTTTATCAAACACAGGTTGTACTGAAGATGAATATGCTACTTCTAGGCCTTCCAATAAGACAAACATAAACTACCTTTTCTATCATTTCAATATAGAAATAAATTTAAAAACTAAATTAGGAAATATCATTTTTTGATACCAACCTATGTTAAATGAAATTATACAGTAGACATTATGTATCAAAGTCAACCTACAGTTCCAAAAATTATTTCAAGCATGTATCTATATTGATATTGTTTTCCAATTGGCACAGCACCAAAAATTGCAACAACCATAAAATAAAAATCATTGTCTATAACCATTATATGAATAGTAAGTTGAAGATAACTGAATAATAAATAGAAATAGAGGGATAGAAAGTGAACGAGTTAAAATCCGCAATGAGTTGATCAATCTATATCTTTGCATTTCCAATGATGGTAAAAACAATAAAACATAAAGAAGCATGTATATATGGTTATTCATATTAATTCCTTTAATGTAATAGATCATGAATAGCTGATATGTCATGGATTTCAAAATCATATACAAAATATCTTATTATAAATAACCATATACTTCAACTATAATTATATTTGAACATGAAATAATTTATTCCTAAATTCCATGCTCTCAAATGAAGTAATAATAAGAACCTACAAAGAGGAATCCTAGAACATGCATTTTATTTACACTTGTACATGTACTAGACATTGTAGAATAAGAAAGATAGAGGTATGTGTCTTTATATATATTGTATCTATTGATATGAAAACATCCTATCACTCAGTAAAAAAATTCACATAAAAAACTAATTTTTTCACAAAATTTTTATTTTTTTATTAATGAAAAACTACAAAATAAATAATGTAATTAGTTGAACCTTCCCTTTATACAAAACAGGTTGAATGAATAATTTTCGGTTTTGTTTTTAGCTCCATGAATCCATGATTTTAAAAATATATCATGAGTAAGAGATGGAATCACAAAACACCCCATCTAAAAAAAATCCAGTTTTACTGAAGGGTGCTACATCGAACTTGACTTTATACTATTAAATGAACAAAGAAACACCATGTCTGAAAATTAACCTAAAAACGACATAAAATTTTATTTTTGAAGAAAAATTTACACCGATGAGTCATGAAAACTAATTTTTAATGCTACTATGGATGTTGACATAAATAATATTTTTATCATTCAAGAAAATAAAACACATACAATGTCATACAACTTAATTAAATGCAAAGTTTAATTATTATGGTAAGTGGATTTATTACTCAACAATACAAATAATCATTTCATCTAGTAAGAATTTTTTAATATTGATTATATTTCAGGGGTAATATTAGAATCCAATAATATAAAAGCACATATATTATATATAATGGATACTGGATATTGAATGAAATTTTAAAAAATTAATAGTATAGACTAATCATAAATTCATTTTAATAAAATAAAAGAAAATATATATCTTATGTGAACAAAAAAAATTATTTACAACTCAAATCAGGAAAAATTTTAAATTTTACTACGGAATTCACACTATATCAAAGTAGTTAGAGTGAAACTGCATATAATATTTTTATTGATCAAAAAAATAATTTTCAATACATTGAATTTTTTACATAACCGTGTAACATGAAATTTCATATTACTAGAAAAAAATATATGAAAAACGATACTGAATCCAACTTTTTGTAAGAATTTTTAATGTATATTATATATAATCATTCTAATTGGATATAGGTTGAATTATATTATAAATTCAATGTGAAGAAAACTCTATTTATGATGAAAAATTGTAGTTATATATATATATATATTATTATAGACGTTGAATCAGATCATCAAGCATTGGATACAGAAAGAGGCATAATATATGGTAAACACGTAATGATTATCCTATTGAATAGACATTAACATCAATATAGAAACAATGAATACATTTAATATTAGATATAAATAAATATAACATTATGAAAATAATCAAAAATAATGGAAAGAAATCCAAAAGTGTTTTAAGTGTTCTTATCCAAATTAATTACCTATCAAATTTTCTTTAGGAACCTTTCTTCTAGTTGAATAGATTAAATGAAATAACATAAAATACAAATAGTGTAAAATGCATAGAAATTTAATATTCTATAATGTAAAAACCATCACAAACATCTTTAAAAAACCCACTATAGATCCCTTTTTCATGTTTGGTTGTAGAACCATTCCCAAATACCTTTATTTTAATATTCATAAAATGAGACATTTGTAAATGTTTTATAAACATTATCAATAATATAAAATAATAATTTGAATCACTTAATTCATCATTGTATAAAAAAATATTGTTGTGAATATTTTGTTCACCCATCTTACATAGATACATAGAATAATATGGATATGGTATGCTAAACTAGAAAATAAAAAAAACATAGGAAAAGAAATATACAATTTCAATAATTTAATAAGTCAATAGAAATAAATTGTTTCTCAATTACATGAATATAAAAAATTGTTTGAAAATAATGGTTTTACTATTATAAATGTTTGATTTACTATTAAATTTTTCTTTTGAAATTATTTCTATGATCCTATGATGTTGAACAATCTCTGGAGAAATCTTTTGGGACATAATATAGTTCATCAACTCTGATATAAATTAGGGAAAAATGGAATTAGCATAGAATGAAAATTCTAAAATGACCTAATCATCATGGTATTCTATGAAAATCCCACATGTATACCCCTTTTTCTAGGTTATGTTTCTGAACAACCTTGAGTAATAAAAAATGGAAAATTTGATAATGATGTAAATGTTTTATCAAAGAAATAAACACGTAATTTGAATATTTTAATTCATCAATGAATCAAAAAACTCATAATAATGTTTTAAAATATTTTTTCAGTCAACCGATAATGATGAATACAAGAAGATGGATATATTATACTCAAGTTGACAAAATTGAAAAAAATCATAGAAATAGAAATATAAAATTTAAATAATGTTATAAATTGATTGAAATAAATGCTTTCTAACAAAAAACAAAATTTTTGTTTAAATTAAATTATAAAATATATTTTTTGAACATAATGTTTACACAATATCAAATGAATTCTTGAATATTATATTTATCATTTCAAATGCTTTCTAAGATCCTTTAAAGATGAATTGTCTGGGGTCAAATCAGTTGTTACCATCTTAATTACATCAAAGGTGAAATAAATTATGAAAAAAAATAGAATGTTCTATATGAAATTCAACACCATTGGTATTTTATAGTGCAATGCCTTGGTCTATGGGAATATCCCGAGTCAGATCAACTCTAAATTGGAGAATATAATGTTACATTTTAAAGGGTGTTTGTGTGCTAAAAATAGAAGAGAACATATATTGTGTCATCATACAATAGGGGAGTTAGACAAGACCAATCTTCTTTATTATAATTAATGCTACATCAAATAAAAAAATGAATAACAAAAAAAGGAGATATCAATGAATTATTACAAGTATAATATTTGACAATTGGAAATTTCTATATATTAAAATATGTTTTCTCTATGGTTTTACAAGTATGTTTTAATGTCACCTTGGAAATCCACTATCCTTCTAATGATACAAAAGAAGTTTAGTGGTCCATCAGTGATTCCTTGGATAACAGATTTGATATATGATGCCTTTCAATGATAGATGATGCATTTGAACGTTAGTGGGGGTATTCAAATGAATCGTGTTTGTAGGACGTGTTCTAGAAGTACCTAAAAATTGTATCAGAAATATTAATCCATCGTACTGTGGAAATCTCTCATTCTTCAAACAATGTCTTGGAAATCCAATTTTTTTTCGATGATGCCTTCGAGAATATATTTAATAGACAATGCCTTGCAATGATACTCTTCACTTCATCAATGATTAGAATGAATTTCCTCCCCATGATATCTCCATCAGAAAACACTGTGGTCCTCCCCATGCCATAACCATATGGAGTAGAGGTCCTCCCCACTCCGCCAAAATTGAACATGGAGGCCCTACACATGTCTCACATCTCATAAAAGAGGTCTTCATAATTCTTCTAGTAACTAGTAAGGAGGTCATATCTGTATTCTAACTCCTCAACATGGAGGTCCTCCCCATGTCCATTTTGATAAGTGTGAAGTTCCTTCTCATTTATAAACTAACCATTACAAATGTAGTCCCCATTCCATTACTACTAGATGGCATGGGGGTCCTTCTTATGTCCCCATAAACTAATTTAGATGTCCTCCCTACTTTTTCAATAACTAGTGGGGTGGTCCTCCCCACTCCTATAGAAATTAAAATGGAGGACCACCCACCTCTAAAAAACGGTGATATAGAGGCCCTCACCATATCAAAAATATTCAATTAGAAGGTCATTACTATTATACCACTGACTTGCATGAATCTTATCCAAACATTAATGAATTACCCTACCCTGAAGAACTACCTCAGGGAAAAAGGATGAGCTGCCACCGATGAAGGAAAAATTATTGGAAGCACCAATTCATTGTCAATCCAATTCACCTATCAGATTATATGGTTAATGTGATTCAATGATGGAATATTCACCCCAAAAATTATTATAATAATCTGGTTAAGGATCTATATAGCTTAATTTATCCATTTTGGATGGTGAGATTCACAGGACCCCCAAGTCACTCTAAATGTACATGTGGGTGGATAAAGTCTAGGCTCCCATGGAGGGTTACAGTTCAACCATATCCATCATCAATAATTTCATTCTATACATATAACCAAGATCATGGAGAACCATTTTGGAATAGGATAGATAAAATATATATATTAGACCCACCGAGGAGTGCCATCAACCTTTCACATGATGCAGTGGTGAACACTTAGTCTTATTAGGACATGATGATGTAGATGGTACCACCCTCAAGAGAAAACCCAACATGTAACAAACTATATAATCACATAGAAAATCATCCAATCTCTAGAAAACTTCCACACTGATCCCCAATATATCCACATTCAATATATCTATAATCAACGATTGATGTATGGGCCGATCAAGAGAAGGGACCTACCTCTGAAAAAGAAAGAATGTGGGAGACTCTGGATATCAATCAACATTTTTTCCATGTTTTTCCTAAATGAAACGTCAAAATTTGAATTTATAGAGCCACTAAAACCTCCAATATAGATGTTTCAATAGTGATATATTCCTCAACCGAATCACAGAAAATGTGTCTTCACACATTGAGGTCGGGGTAGGGGAAAGTATGTTGAACTCTACTTCAACACTATTCTGTAACAACCTAACCTACCTATTGATGTTGATGATTTTATACATTTTTAGTTATGATAAACATGGTATTTCCGCCATTTTTCAAGGTTGGGGGGACTGAAATAGGGTCTGAAAGCGAAAACCTTCCCCTAGGGTAGTGTAGAATCACATTGACCCCCATATAGGTGTTCATCCCTCTAGAAAATGCAGCTTCTCTACCTTAGGGATCCTCCATCATTGTTTCCTGCCAATAAAAATACTAAAATAGGAATGTGACCTATGGATACCATAGAGATTTCTAATATCATTCAAAAGATAGAGAAATATCATGTGATTGTCTCAGTTCTCTAGTAGGTCACATATCAAATATGGATCATCAATGAGTTCCTTGATGAATGATGCCCATATTATGGAACACCTCGATCAGATCCCATTTCTCCTCCTTTGGGGTATTCACAAGTCCAACATACCCAAATGCTCCTAGATAAACCCAATGATCATATGTATCCAGACAGAATAGATGCATGAGTGTATGGAATGTGACATGGATATCAGTCACCAAATCCATTTGATCAGTGTGATAATATTTCTTGGGACCCATATTGATCCATTTCAGGAGTCACCGAGCCTACATAATAGGTATGTGAGCCTGTTAATGCATTGTGGGTAAGTTATAATCATCTATATAGTAAGACCTTCCAATAAAATTTTATAGACTCTCTTTCCGCTCACCTCAATTCCCTGAAGACATGATAGGTTATGATCACACATAATGAAAATTCTTATCCAGTTTTGGTGGATGACATGAGTGAACCCCCAGATAATGGGAAACATATAGTTTCCAATTTCAATAGAATGGGTGACCCACATCATCATTTGGCCTAATTCATCTCGATATGTGGGTACATGTTGGGAACCCTAAGGTAGCAGGAGGCTGCCAAGCTCCAACATTTCGTTCAGAAGTTGGATGGCCCTATGTTTCTTTTAAAACAAGTTACCAATCGGGTATATCACTGGTTGGGAAGAGCTAAATTGATATTTCATCTACCACTTCAACACCACCTTGTGAAAGATAAGCATTGAAAATATATTCATGTGAAATATACTACCCAATTAGTGTGTAAAAAAATTTATTGCTCAATGGAAGGGCCAAATGTATTCACTTAATATGCAACTGACTCAAGAGATGATACTAGAAATGTGCATCGGTAACCTCAAGGATTGTTTCATCCATACCCTCAACACTCTAATTTACATATTTTGGTTATGATATTTCTCCAACAATGACCAATGCTTCGAAAAATCCCCATAGTAGGCTAGGAAAGTGAATCTCGCACCTCATGTTCCTATAAGAAGGGACGAGAAATATGAGACTAACTATTACATACACGTGGATGTCCTAGAGCTCTTAGAGTTGTTTACCCCTCTGTAGTATTGTGTCACCAGTTGAAATTTCCTCATCAAGACTACCCTTACCCAGATAAGAATTGGGTGGCACTACCCCGCAAATAGTAGATGCCTAGATGTCACAATGTGGCTCCAACCCCTTCTCGAACTCTATCCCATTATTAGGGATAGGATCACAACTTTCGCTTCCTATATATGAGGTGCCATATCTATTCGTTAAAAGATACATAGTTTCGTGGATATATCCTCAGTTCCCTAGAACTAGATATCATGAAGCTTCCAGTGTGTAGGAAGCCCCATGCAGTCGAGGGTACAAAATGACAAAACCATTTCCCTTACCAAAGGATCATTGGACATACCATCAAAAAATTCTATGTGATGAAGTATTGTATTTAGAACCATGTGGATACTGATCTAGTCCAATTTTTAATATTTATAAAATATATATAACAGATCTATATTGATCCTGATACTGATAGTTTAAGTGAATTGTTTGAGGTTTCCAACTATAGGACTTAGATTTATGATGATTAGTTGTCTTGCATAGTATTTTCCCATGACCATTGTTCCATCCCCACCCGATAAGGATGGACTGTACCTTTTGATTTTCTATGAATCTTCTAACATGTGCATCATCATCCACATCACATCCCTCCAGATCTCATAACAGTATGCACTGATGGATAAATGAAATTATATGTATGCAACCAGTACCATTGATTACTCATACCGTCTGTGATTTCACGATTCTACTGTTTGGAATCACCCCTAGGGCTAGTACCATATTGGATGACTCCTATGACGATGAACAAGAGTTCACCTATATCAACAACATTGAGTCAGTGGATCCCTTTATGGTCCTTGATGGTGAGGGGAGTAGAAAAACCCCTATGTTAATCCAGTCGACACTGGGAAATGAGCGATTGAATAAATACAATCGAATATGACACCAAAGTCAATACCTCAAAATGGGTTGTGCATTATATAGATACTAGGATACAAGACATGCATTGGGCTATATACACATTGTCCTCTCAACCTACTCCATAATCACACATCCATAGTTGACCATGCTAACATATCTGGAAGAATAGTTGTAAACACCTCTTTATCAGCCACATCCATCCAAAGCCAGGCATTTTCTATCCTATAGTTAGCCGATAGATGTTCTAGGTGAGTCAGCTGATAATTCACCTGGTATTTTCTACACCAGCTTGAACCTTATGGTACAACCGACATAACCAATTGTAACCCCTCTAAAAAGAGACCCTATTTGGTTATAAATGTGCATCTATCATGTTTTTGAAACAATGATAATGTACCATTCCATTATACGTAAAGAATATAAATCCTCTATGATCTATGCATGTAAAAATAAATGTGTTTTTCCGTTATAAATGATTTGAAATACCCTTTTTTTGTTGAAGTAGAAGTGGATGCTGTAAAATCCTACTATAAAGTGGTGGTTGAGAAAATATAATTCCAAACATCCATTTCATTCTCCAACGAAGATGAGGGATCTCACATTAAGGGGCATATCAACCCATTGCACATCATCATCTTGTTCAATGGTGCATAGATCCATCATTGTCTAATTAATATATGTTCATGGCTCTATATCATCCCAACACGGACACTCCACAAGCTAGGACTAAATGAATATGATTTGTTTTTTTATAATCTATTTATTTTTGGTCATTTCTGGATGGAGAAGATAATATGTAGAAGAATTAGGTTCATGATCCAGTTCAAATGCTTTCTGAGTCCTAAGATGGTCAGTTCAAACATGCCTATAGAGGAACAACAAAAATATATGGATTTCCAAAATATGAAACCAGATTTATTCACTTTAATCATTGAAGTGATTCTAGGAATAAACTCTCAGGTAATCATCCAACATCTATGACATCCGGTGAGCCATTTTTATTTCAAGAACCATCCCAGGAAAATGTACCCATCTCATGGTGCAATTGTCGATGTCAAAATTTATAATCATATCAATGAAAATGATTCATATAAAATCAATTCCCCCAATGGATATACATAATAAAAATTGTTAGGAAGAATAATAAGAATATAATAGTTTTTACATACTTCTAGGATCTCCATCAACATTGTATAAATGATTATTTTCCCCTTCTAGTGATAGATCTACCGATCTATGCCAAAAATGGATTCCAGGTTGTCTCTTTCATGGATGGGTATTCTAGGTATTATTAGATACATATCCAAATATTAAGATTAAAATACCTTAAATGAACTGAAAGGAATTTTGTTATAATGTAATGACTTCAAGATAGAAGAATACATGATCCACTTATTACTAGGTCATGCACCACATCTTCAAATTGATCCCCGACATGCAAGGGGTATTCACAATTGATGATTTTCAGTCAAATCCGTCTATCATTATGACCATATCGTAGATCTGAAGACAGTATTTATTATCCTACATTCCTGGTATTTGATGATGTACCACTTGAATAATTCCTTCATGGTTAATGTCGAGATGTTTCTGATCTTTTCCATCAATTATAGAGCCATCAAGATCGACCTGATGAAGATCAGATCCCTCAGCCAGATGCCTCCCCATAGAAACTTCTAGGATCATTGAGGCCTCTAATGAAACATATCCTACATTAAAATATTACTATAAAATATGGATGGAAGCTGTTAGTCCTTTTTCAAGCTCATTAAGAATGGTACCATCAACAAATGGGATGAAGAGTGTCTGACCTCCTTTTTGAAAATCATACAGTATCTTCTACATCCTATAGTTATGATGCAACCCATCTTCGAGAATCCATTGTTCCTATATGTGACATTCCTATAATGATCCCTGGAAAACTTTCTCTTCCATAAGAACAATAAATCTAGAGAGAAGAGTTTATACTATCTCAGTTGCATGCTCCATGACACAGAGGATAGATACTCTCATATCTAGAATAGATGAATCATGATGGTATTCATAGTGTAGAAATTGTATCATTATTTGTATCATTGTGAGTTATTGTTGGTGTCCTAAGTAGACCCATCTAAGTAATTGCTTTAATTTCACTATGTTTATGGGATAGTTGGTAGACTGGGTGGTAATCCTTTAGTAGTTAGACATCATATTTGTTCCGTAGAAATCCTACAATGGTCAGGAATTGGGAGAAATCCTGGACATGCATCTGAACCTAGAATAAGATCCTCTCGACATTAATTTCATAGATGATTTCACTCAATCAAAAGACCATTCTGTGTCATATTGATGGATGAATTTTGATGGTGCCTCCATGATCCCAACTATTTTAAGGATCAAAGATACCAATATGAAAATAGTAGTTATGGTAATTAACTTCATCACACCTGCACATGATGGTATTCCCTACACATTCTAATTTAATAGCTTTTTAAGAAAAAACAATGCATAATATCATGATCTCATTATAGGTCTTGAGAAATCCCTTGAGATTGATGTCCCCTAATTGTATTTGAATTGATATTCTATGTTAGTCATCAAACATATCAATGGTGACTATACCGTTTAAAATCCATATGTCCTACCCATATAGGTTTGAACTCATTAACTAATGGCCAAGTAACCTTCTCATACAAATGTGACTCATACTTCCCAGTCACATAATAGTCATAATGGTGCCTTGGAACGTCATTCCATATTTCATTAGGTTCTTGACTATGGTATCGTATTCATTTATGTAGCACATCAGAGAGTCATCCCTCCCCTCATTATAGGTTATGTTTATGGACATTAGGTGAACCTACTTTCCACTACTTTTTCCACACCAGGACCTCTGATCCACCCCATAGAAGAAAAGACCCCCAATTGGAAAACACCATTCATTAAGTACATCAATAATAGTATCCTACCACCTAAGAGAGATGATCGAGAGAAAATACATCAGATTGAAGAATAGCTCACCCACCATAGTGTCCATATTCTAGACAATACTGCCTACATACATGATTTTAATGGAATTATCCTCTATTGAATTCATGTAGATGAGATTTCCTAGGATATGAAGAAATTTCATTTTGGGTCATACAGAGCTCAAAATGTGGTTTTAATGTTCTCCCACTATATGCAGTGGTTAGGAAACATTGGGCCCAACATTTTCCATGAATGCATCATGTATAAAATGAGGTGTCGTTTTGGTCAGTTTCAAACCAACTTTGTGAATTGATCACTGGATCCCCTTTATAATAACATGAATTCTCAGACCTTTGAAGTATGTTGACTCGATGTTGTGGGACCATATCCTCCATAAAAAACTCACAATTAATGGTTCATTATGACAATGATAGATTTTTTATCTAAGTGGGAAGAAGATATTTCTCTTAGGGATGTCAAGGATCAATCAAATATTGAATTTGTAACATCACACATCAACCCCCATTTTAGATTTCCTCACGCTATTTTCACTGACAATGGTACCATCTTCATAACTACAAACCAAATGAGATTGTATGACAAGTATATTATTCAATAAAATTTTACTTCCTGCTATCATGATATCCTAAACATGAAGATCATTTTGTTCATCCAAATACTCTCTAACATTTTAACAATATGGTTTTTCATATTAAGAATATTTTTCTGAATAAGATCTTCAAATTCCCTATGGGAATATCAATCGATGACTCATAATTCCACCCATGTCACTACATATTCCATGGTTTATATAATAGAGGTAATCATTGACATTGAAATCTAGCATCCATGAATCTGAATTGAAATATATGAATAGAATATCCTAGAAATAATGAAAATTGTCCATCTATATAAGATAAAATCACTTGAAGAGAATAAGGTCCAAGCCTTTCATAAACATGAGAGGAACTAAAACAATATATAAATTTTTTAAAAAAAAAGATATCCTCCACTCCTTCCTCTGGGGTGACAAAATATTATCCCTTTTAACAATGATGAAACCAAGAAATAATTCACCAATGTTTGAACCCACATGGGAAGTACATTTCATCATTCAAAATTTATATTTCATTGGTACAAAATATTTGATCAATATAGAATGAGAAAACAATACTCCTACCAATTCTATGTTCCTCAAGAATTACATTAAATATGAAGTCTACATCCTAGGAACATAATGTTATAATTGTAGATTAGTCTGAACACTATGAACTTAAACTGAGAGCCTAAATGGTACAAGATTAAACACCATAAAAAATTATCCCTCCAATGGTCCATGAAACATTACCTTAAACTATTCAGAAAAATGTATGAGATCCATGATATTATACTTGGAATTACATTCCAAGAATCACTCCTTTATATATGTGTGATACTTTAGTGGAAGGTGTAGTTTTGAATAGGGACTCCTAGGACCTCATTTATATTTGGGTTTTCACTAATCCACACCACATATTTCCATTGTGGAAATCCTCCTTCCCATGGTCTGGAATCCATGATCTAAAAGATAAATTCTTAGAATCATGTCTTTTAACTATGTGTGAATCTTGTTAATAATTTTTCAAATAGAACTATCCTCTTTGGTCCTCATTCACATCATCTTACTTCTATCATTCCCCACATATCCCTTTTGGTTGAGATTCTCCGATCAATATAGGGAAGAATTTCTCTAGGATGTTTCACGTTCAATTGGGCCTCCTTGGTCCTCATTCAGATCACCATACTAGAGGGACAAATTTGATACATTCCGCCATTTTGGAATGAACTCTATGAAATCAAACTATATTGTATTGGCCTCAAGACACGATATTATACTATGATCATTCCATGAACAAGTTCATGATTTCATCTTAAACACGATAGAGATGCTTCTTGTCCCATTTTAAATATGGATGATTCATATGATATATGTGGGATTGTTAACAAATGTTACCTCATTCCATGATCATGTTATCCCCCACGATAACCACGGAATGGCCCCATTATATCAACCAAGAGGACTTCACCCATCAGTGATTATTCTATTACCAAAACATGATCCCAGTACTATGTATGGCTTAAATACCATCCTGATGGGACACATATCAATGCTCATATTTTTTTGTTTTTCCAAGATGAAAAATAATCAACCATTTGACTGCATGGACTCAGTTATGATCAATGAATTATGATATAAAACTGTATATAGTCTATCTCAAGGAGAGTATATGCAGTTAGGCCTCTTAGGACAACATTTACACCTAATCTCCTAATATGGATCACTACATACATTCCAATGATGAATGTATCCAGAATATTTAGTGTGGAACTTAGCCTCCTAGGACCTCATTCTCATCAGGTTTTCACTTGTTCTAACTACACATAACCATTTTACAATCACCCTTTCATAGATCAATAATCTATGACCATGAAATAAGAGCCTTTGGTCATGTCAACATGAACATAAACTATTTATAGCATGTCCACAAATCGTGACATTAAACCATAAGTGGGTCCTCTCTGGAATATTTGGTGTGATGCTGGGCCTCATAGGACCACATCAACATTGTAATTTTCAGTCTATCTCACTATAATTATGTACATTATATGACACTTCCACATGGATATAATTATATCAATAAATACTAGGAGTATAAATCCCAGGAATATGATGTTAAAATGTGCACAATATTTAAATTATATTACCTTAATCTATGATCATATGATCTAGGAAAATTACCTTAATCTATTTTCCATATACAAAAGAAATATGACCTTATATTATTTGCATATCCTATAGTCCGAGCTTTATGAATTTAAACTACAATGACTGACAACCTCATCCCACAATATTATACTATGATTCCACAATGTTCAAAATAAGGATTCCTCTTAATAAGAGTTGATGTTTACACTATTTTAAATAGATATTCTTCACAGGATATTCATGAGATTATTAAAAAAATCTCCAATTTCATGTTCAAGGGATGATCTATGATAATCTTGGGATAGATCAAATTACTTTTTTAGAGAGGATAATATGCATTGAATTGGTATTCTACCACACTATTATCTAATGTTGTGTGTGTCTTGATTCCCATCCTTATCGGATACATAATGACCCCTAGAAATATCATCTCTCGACCCAACCACAAATTCAATAATATTTTCTCCCTTTGGTCCCCATTATGGCCATTCATTATAATCCTGAACTATCACAAAAATGATTTTATTTTGTGGTATTACATTATTTTTTTCTTTTTGTGTGTTTACCAAAGGGTTTTCGTAGGTGTTTTTTGAGAAAAATGGAGTGTTTTTGGGCTAGACAACAGGTGGTGCATGATTGGTGCACTATAAAGAGAAACCATGTTCTATCATATGGAAACTCTAAACCCTTGATAGTGGAACTATCCAGGATGAACTATAAGACACCCGATAGTATGACCTCATCTAAAAAACTATGTGGCCAATTTATTCATCTATATAGGAGGCTGCACTGTTTCATCACAATTTTGAAAACAATGTGGGATAACCGTGCGTCCTATATTGGTCATTAAAATTGAAATTTAATTTTATACCCTCCCCTGATTTTATCCTCAAACCTACTCTAATTGGATCTATATAATATTTTCATACATAGTATCTTTTTCTTATCCCTCTCACACCACATGAACTATAATTTTTGGGTGGATTTTTCCATGGATCTTCCTAAATCATCGAGTAATCCCAAATCATCTCATTTCAATCTTTATCTAGGTTTATCCTTCTATATTATTTTATTTTCTCTATTCCAATGGGTTAGTTGACATAGAAAGGGTTTACTCTTGATTTTTTGGGTAATATATTCATTTTTGTGATTCATTATTTCTCTTACATTGTCTCATCGGGGTGAAATTGTGGGTTTCCACCAGATTTTAGAAGTTTCAATTCTATAGGTATGTGATTCCATGTTTTTAAATTATTAGATGATTTTGGTTTGCTTTATTTTCTTTTTGAATATGCTAATTGGATTTTTTGGATGGTGAAAATGTTTTTTCAAATGGTTTCAAGGTAAGTATGTTTTTAAAAGTGGTTTTTTCGATGGAAATTTTATTATTTCATGTGTTCTATCCTTTTTTAGCTTCCAAATAAGATTTATGACTTATGAATGTGGTGAAAAATATAAAACAATATAAACCAAATCATTCATATATCTACGATCCCACAATCGGAGTATAATTGTATGGTATTGAAATTGATAAAAGAGTCCAAATACAAGAAAAAAAATTGAATTGAGTCCAAACATCATAGAAGTTGAATAATACATTATTACAAAACCAACCATAAGAAAAATTAGTATATTTAGTTAAATCTATACTCCACCGATCCCCTCTGTCCTAGGACACCCCCAAATGGGATTTTATCAGTATAGGACATGACAAATGTGGGTAACGACCATTCGAGGTTTAGAATAATAATAACCCATAGGACAACATAGAAATAAAAAACACGAAGTATCAAGAATAGTCATAACATTACAAGGATATAAAAAAATTCATAAAAATTACTAATATACTCAGTAAGGACACAAAACATCCTTATAGTCACAACAAAACATCCAACCATAGGATTCTACACGATGAAACGCCTGTTAATGGTGAACCCAATCCATGTGTTATGATATAAAAAAGAATATCATCCAAGAGATCCTTATCATTGGTATCATCCAAACAAACACACTAGTATTTGAATATCATTATCCGTTGATAGGGGAAAACACCTTGGACATCAGGGGGATATTACAAATACAACAAGTATCAACCCACAATGTCTGGGATAGTATAATAGTAATACCTTGAACAAAAATGAAATATATTTCTAGTTGGGGGATAAAAACCTTGTGTAAGGAGTTGAATCCATTTCCACAAACCCCACCAAGGGTATAAGATGAAATGATACAGGATCACTCTCTGGTCTCATAGAGGGACACCAAAAACACTATTCAAGTCTGATCCTCTAGAGGGGATCATAATCAAGAGATGTGGATCTAATTATACACTCTAGAATTAAGGGGATGTACTAAGGTAACAAAATCAACCATTGTTGTTCAAAAATAATAATATGTAGGGCACTTAGCACCATCAAATTGGGTGATGGTGTGTACTACTGGTACATTAAATGTCCATCCAAACCCTAATAATCCCATATTGTGATTTCTCACATGGAATTTAAATTAAAATGTACACTACAAGTATGTATGTTTAAAAAAACATTTATATGGCTCATGGAACCCATCTAGTGACTTCTAGTCCTGCTTGTGTATGGCTGGTCATGAGTGTTTACACATGGACATGTACTCTAGTGGTGTCTGTGCACTTCAGCCTACCAGTGGTTGTATATCCATTAAGATACAAACTGAGATGCCCCTATGGGTAACATGACTTGTGAAAAGAATCTCATTAACATTGATCCTTTTCTTCTAGTAGAAAACCTAAGGTTAAATCTGGGGTCCCACGTGACATCTAATTCCGTATAACACTCCTTGTAACATGAGATTTTATAGAACCCACTTATTACCCATAGACATCATCCTATGTGTTTCCAAACCTCCTTCCTTTCTGAATAACATGAATCCGAGATTAAATAACCTTTATATGGTTGGATATCAGGATTCATGATTTTAATAAACTTGGTAAAGGCACCCTTAAACTATTACATTATCATTGCATATCAAAATTGGAAAGAACAAAATTTGTCAATCCATCTATTCAACCTTCGATCATCCTCTATCACTGTTTTACCTCAATCTCACCATCAATCAAAAACCCCATTCATCGTATTGATTCATTGAACAAAATAATGGAAATTAAATTATCAAATACTAGGTATTTATCAAACCATCTGAAATTTAAAATGATAAAGACGAACATGAAAAAACTTTGATAAATCCATAAACTACCACATTTAAGGATCAAACCTCATTATTTGTTAATTTTCATCTTTGAATTATGTTCAATGAATTAGATGAAAGAGGATGTAAGTAACAATAATCAAAATAAATTCTTCATAAATATATCTTCATTTATTGATTGAATCAATTCTTATTCATGGTATTGACTTTCATTCTAATAGGATAAAATAATGGGAAGGAAATTAAAAACATAAAGAATACAACCAAGTGTTTTGTTCTATCACTGATGAATAACAGTCATGCAACACCATCTTTGGTGAGATCCATGAACTCTGAGAGTGCAATGATCCTCAATCTAGTCATGATACACTATCATTTTCCAAGATCTACTCCAACAGTTCTCTGCAATTATTTCCCTAAATTTACACACGTATGCATCTAACCAAAAAAAATTTCCATAGTACCATATACATAGGATATTATATGGTTATGATTTAATTTAAAACTTACATAAATATAATTATATTTTTATAATTATTTTCCCAGTATGGAACTCAATTAAAACAACCAATGTCAACATAGGTTATGATAGGCATAGGTTTACCCACACAACGAACACATTAGCGACATCAGATATCTGATCCAATCCTATGTTTGGGATTTATTCCACATTTTATGAAAACCATCTTGTAATCATAAAAATATAATTAGTATTATTAAATTATTAATTTAGGACTCTTTTGTCTTTTATTTCTCACTATGTATCGGTTAATGTCCCCAAATAGAATCCAAAAAGTATTTTAAATCATTAAATTGAAAACTTATAGCCATTATATTCTCCCCACCATAGCGATTTTTATCACGAAAAGATAAAATCCTACTATAACAATATGGGGTTAGTGGGCAAGAATATTGGTATCCCTCTCCTAGTTTTTCTCATAATGATTTTATTTTATCGACTAAAAAACTTGGGGAATCAATCACCAACAAAAGATACCCTCCATTACATCCTAAATATTTACAAAGTAATCATCAAAACTATTCACATCTACGATGTCCAACTCTCCACATTCAAATAACTTGTGTTGGGACTTGCACATACCTCCTCAGATACGATCCATTAAAGACATCATGTACTCGGACTAACTATCATAGTAGATCTATGTGGTATGTCACCTCGCCAACTCTACACAATATCTAGAAAGGGAACGTGAATATCAGAAATAACATTCCACCTCGACCAAATCTCTACAATCCATATCATTATGAGATCCTCAAGGACACATGGCATCCCTAATTAAACTCCATATTCCGCCATAATTGGTCCTTATTTGAATTATGATATCTATGTACAGTCCTCATATGCTCTCGGATGATCTTCAATCTTACTATCGTAGCTCACACCATCATTGTGCCCGACAGTTATGAATTTGCTGAATAATTCCAATAATGGGTCAACCTGAGGGGTCTCCCATACCTTGAACTATTTCATTCCAATGGTAGAATGATAATGGTTGTTGTACTCAAACTTCACCATGGGAATCTGATCCTCCAAACCACAAAAAAATCAAACCTGGATATTCGAAGCATTACCTCTATGACATGAATTGTCTGCTCGGACATGGCCTTGTTTTGGGTGTGAAATGTCATTCTAAGCTGAATCTGAGTCCCAAATTCCACCTACAAACCTCTCTATAATCATGATGTGAAGTGGTAATCATGTATTTAAATTACCATCAAGGGAACTACAGTGAGTCAGACTATCTCATTAATTTAAAAGTATCTAGATCCCTCTATGGAACTCTACTATCCAGTGGGTAGGAAGTGGGATGACAAGGTGATTCAGTATGTGACCACCCGAGAGGAATTATATTCTTTAGATGTACATGGTAACCCCTTCACATTTTTCATGAATATCCCATACTAATTCCACTCTGTTACCTAAAGGGGTTGAGCTAAAACCACTATAACCTTGTGATCGAACATCACTTATTCAAAATTGAGACATTGAGAGACAAAAAAAATTATAAATGGACACCCAAAGTAACATCTTTTGTCTCGATAAATATTTTCAACTCCTAGATGTACGACAAAAGTGTATGTATGAAAGTCCCTCATGAACACTCCAAAAACATCACTAATACAATCATTAATCTTCTGAAAAATGAAAACATTCTCCCAACCTTTAGAATATCCATTAGGAGAATTATCAGTTTATATATGAGATTATAAGGCATCATAGTTAGTATCACAATTTTGATCATCATTAACATGCTATGACCATGTTAGGGTAAAACTGTCAATAGAAAATATGAATCACGATCCTTGACAACTATGGAATACTATAACGATGTTATCTTCCCGGATGCCTCACCCAATAATTGAGAATAATATCTCCTGCTGAGATCATCTATCACCATTTCACCATCCCAAGAGTACAGGTAATATCAAATTCATTTTCTACAAGATTCTCTATCCATCCTCTAAATTTTAGTTTAATATCCTTCTTTGAGAAGATATACTTGATACTCTTAAGGTCATAGTAGATTATATACAACTTTCCCATTAGGTAGTGTTACTATATATTCATGTTAAGGACTACCACTACATTCTCAATATCATGGTTCAAGTAGTTCTGATCATACAGTATCAAATGCTTGGGGCCATAGACAATCTCGGTCAAGCATTTCACTATAATAAAACCTCGTATAATCCATGATGAATTAAATAAAAATATATACTCAACACCCTAATCTATAATTCTCAAGATTGGTTCTCTCATCAACCTCTTCCTCTACTCCTGAAAACACTGATGGTACCTTTTTGTCCACATGAACTGCTCCCCATTTTGAGTCCAATTTTATAGGGGTACTATAACACAAAGTAAATTGAATACAACCCTTAGATAATACCCATCCAACCCATGGAAACTCTACACCTCAGTTACATTCATGGGTGGAACCCAAGAAAGAACTGACTTATCCCAGGCTGGGTCCACTTCCACTCTTACATATAAGATGATGTCTTAGGAGGTGGAACTATCGAATCCAAAACTAATGCTTTGGGAGATTAACATAATAATGGATCTCTTACAGTGTGTCTAGGACTACACCCAGGTGTCTCACATGATTCTACTTATACAACACTTATATTTTAATATCATAAATGAATACTACCAAAAACTGGAGGAGGAAGGGCTAAATGACCTGATGCATGAGTCCCACGTAATCTACTAGGGGATTCTTCATATTGAAGTAAATCACCATGTGATCATAGTGATCACAGTTACTTATGAATGTCATATTTTGTATATCAAATTTTTTTATTTGTTTCTGATGATAGATTTATTAGAGTAAAATCTAGGATAACCATCACTCCCCTCTAAATTGATCGATGAGTTATTTGATGATCGGTAGTGGATACTAATTCTCCATGGTCACCTAGTTTAAGCAATATTAATACCCACATAACCTCAAGATACCATATTACTTATTTGCGATTAACACTGGATATACCTAGGGGAAAAAATTGGTCACACAATTATTTTCACCTAAAAGTCCTCTAATTAAACACTCGGTTCATGAATTTCCATGTGAGGAAGCTGAAATGATGGTCCAGATACTAGGGCCAACTTGTGTGGTAAGTAAATGAATAAGTCTAGCACTCATTAGGGAGGTAATCCCTATACATCCTCTGTAAATATTTTTTTGCATTACTCCACCACCATATGGAGTTGGTAGCCCATAAAATCCACAATTCCAAGTGTCATGCTAGATATTTAGTGATTAATTTACACCACTCCCATGTACATGAGCTAATCCTATTTTTCCATATTTTTATTTTCACCCACAAAGGAAATCCTTGTCTCATCACTATGGACACACCACATCCTCTACCTTAAATAGCCAACATTGGGATGAAAAGTGGATATGTTGTCGAGGCATATGGTTGAATTATAAGACCACATTGTTTCCTTTATTTGATTCCAAATAAATCATTAAACTCTAGAAATTAGAAAACATTATCAACAGAAATGTGCAATATTTAAGTAATCACCTATCAGAGTTTCCAATAATAAGGGTCGAGCAACATGCTCCACCAGATTCTCCATCTCCTGAATAAGAGAAGTGGAATGAAAGGAATCAATCACACCTATGTCTATGAATACAATAAATAATGTCTGAATGACATAGACCATACTTCTCATCAACCTTAGTGTGCATAGGAATATTCCTCCACATCTGTTGGTTACCCTCATCCCTTACCACAAGCTCCATAAGTCGAGCGTGGACTAACTAGTGGTGGTTTTGGTAAAAGGCCAAACATCTAATGACCTCATAATGCTCTACCGGACCCTATTCCATGTCCACTTCACTGTAGAACACCTCTCCTTAACCTATACAATTCTTCAATGGTCCCCTGAACTTATCCCAATCAGTCATATGACAGGTTAAAAAATCAAATTCTATATGTCCATGACCACAAATTGAGAAACACCACCTTTCCCTTGTAAATATCTGGATATTTGTAGAGCCCTGAACGATTGATAAATTGTCCAAGGATTGTCTGTTGATGTGTATGGAATGCGCATATCCCTACACCGTCCATCATCTACCAATTATAGAGGTGTCAACTCTAGTTTCATACTACATGCACCCACAATCGACACATGATATACCAAATATGTGTATTCTATTGGATGAACACTAATTCAAAAGTGGCCAGATAAATATCCTCCCTAGAGAGACACTCAAATTATTACAATGAAATTTTTTTATCATTGTGTGACTGAGTCCCTAAACTCATCATCATTGAGCGAATCCTTGAATAAGACACATTGTGAGGATCCACATATAACCTATATGCATCACAATATGGTGTAAAACATGAGTGAATACCTTTAGAAGTCATAATATCAATGGGTTTGTGGCTTTCCCTAAAATCTACCAGATCACTATCACTGGAACTCATGCAATTCATAAATAATTCATGCGTACTGAAGTTTTGATCAAATTTGAGTTCTGTTTTTTACATCGATTCATGGAAGTTGATTTTGAGCTGTTACTGATAATGAAAATCATTTATCAATAAAATCCTATGAGGTAACCTAGTAAGAACTCACAAACCATTACTGTTTTCAGCTTGTATAAAATCAAGGAATCAATGATCATTCCCTTTTCCTTGAGAGAAATTACAGATTGAACATCAAGGGACACATTCCTGGGTTGATCACGATTTCTCCAAACATTTTCTTTTAGTAGTAGTATACTTTCAACTTTTGTTATTTAAGAAAAAAACAAGTTTTATAACACCCCATTCCCATTTTATTTTCATAATCCTAACCTCTTTTCTTAATAAATTATGAAAGTCTACTTCAAAAGATGACCGAGGGTTGCTGCTATACTGTAGATATTCTAGTTAAAAATAAAAATCTATTTTGATGTGCATGACTACTTGACCAAATTTTCACATTTTTCCCATAGATCGAAGATCAATTTTTTCCTTAAGTTCATTTTGTTTATTTATTTTAATTATTAATTTATTGTCCATTCAACACTCCACCCCCATTCCATTATTTTTGTTTTGGATTTCGGTATCTATTTTTTGTAGTTTTTGTGTTTTATTCATCTCTATCTATTTTTATTATTCTTCTCCATACCTCTCTATAATTTTATAGTAAAACATTATCTATTATTTCCTACGATTCATTTATTAATTATTTTTTAATTTATCATCAATAAATTTTTTTCTTTTAAAAAACAACAAAGAATCAATCAATCAAACTAGAAATCATTGTTTCATGACAGGATATGGAAAAGAAAAACTACTTGAATTTGACCATGAAATTGATAAATCAATCCATTAACAAATTGAGGAATCTAGATAAGTTCAATCAAGTAACACAATGGAACCCTTTGTTGAACCATAGGTGGTTATAAACCAATCAATAATTGAACCCGAAAAAACCCAAGAAAATATGTCTACTAATAATCAAACCTTAAATGAACTAACCACCCGAGATGTGGAGTACCATCCTGCATACATCTAATATCCCAAGAAAGCAGCCAACTATGAGTTAATATCAGGAATCATCCACCATCATCCACAATTCAATGGTCTTCCCGATGAGGACCCTCGTAAACATATAAAAGAGTTTCACGTAGTCAGACCCACCATGAAACCCCAAAATGTCTCTGAGGAATTAATTACATTTAGGGCCTTCCCTTTACCCCTTGATGGTGTATCTAATGATTGGATATCCATTTTTCCTACCACAATTGGGTGATGGAATGACCTAAAAATACTATTTTTAGAGAATTTCTTCCCTGCCTCACGAAATGCATCAATTAAGAAATAAATTTGTGGAATTAGTCAATCACGTGTAGAGACCCTTAATGAATAGTAGGAGAGATTAAAAAGACTTTTCTCAAGCTACCACGACCACTATATAATTGAATAACTATTAATCCAATACATCTATGAGGGACTTATCACCATGGATCATGGAATTATTGATGTTTTAGACAGTGGTTCCCCAGTTGATAAAACTCCTTCTAAAGATCATGAAATAATATCCAACATAGCTCAAAATGAACAATTATTTGGTACAAGAGATATAGAACCAACCCACGGAGTTCATGATGTAATACATCCATCTCTATAATAGAAGGTAGATAACAAGCCTGATGAGATGCATACCCCTCTAATGCAATTAGATCAAGCACAAGGTAACTCACAATCTCCTATTGTTCCAATACATTAATGTATTTGTTCTGAAAATACTCATTTCCTAACAAGTGCCCGTAACTTCAATATTCAACTGAGTCATGTGCAATATTCTTCATAGGGCATCCATTTCAACAAGAACCTCCCTTAAAGAAGGATAAATTTAGGCCTAATCCAAACCATGGAGGGCAAGAACATCCCCATTACCAACAAGGAGGAAACTCTAGCTACCCCTAGAAGAATTGGATTCCACAATTCCATGGTATGAAACTATCTTATCATTCATCTTCACAAAACAATCAGCATCCTCCTCCCAAATCGGATCCAAGCCTCGATTATATGGTGAATCAAATGGCAACCCAGAATATCCAGTTCCAACATACCACACAACCTAAAATTCAAGAGATACAAACTTAAGTGGGACAATTGGCGACAACCATCGGTGAGCTTAAGATTCATGTCTCTAGAAAACTACAATCATGACCTATTGCCAATCTGAAGGAAAAAAGGTAACGTATGTGTAGTTACACTTAATAGTGTGAAAGACGTTTCTCATTCTTCTGATTCTACGCAACATGTATGTCCCACACTTGAATACTCTCTTCTCCAACTGTCAAATGATTCAGTCAATGAAAAACCAGAAAAAAAAAATTAATAATCAAATTATTATTAAGGATTCCCATGAAAAATCCTTTCCTCTTCCTTTCCCTCAAAGACTCACCAAATCTATGAAAATCATTGATAAAGATATTGACATTAAATAACAGATACATTCAAAAAAGATCAAGTCAATTTTCTATTATTGGATGCAGTTAAGAAAAATAATCATTTGAAATTTCTCAAAAAACTATTCACCCCTAGACAAAGGATAAAGGGGAATGAAAGGGACTATTTTTGAAGGAATGTATCTGCCTTGATTCAACCAGAAATTCCATCCAAATTCAAGGATCCATTCACATTCACGATACCATGTACCATAGGGGAGACCTTCTTTTCTGATGCTGTTTTAGAATTTGGTTTTTTCATTAATGTAATTCCTCACTCTGTGTGCACTTCTCTATTGGTTGGAGAGCTTCCACCAAAGGCCATTTTCATACAACATGCCAACTAAAGTTCTACGCATCCAATAGGAGTGATTAAGGATGTCATTGTATGAGTGATGAATCTCATCTTTCCTGATGATTTCCACATTCTTGAGATGGATGAAAACCGAACCCAATGACATGATCTTCTCATACATGGGAGGTCATTCTTAAAAATAACAAAGATGATCATCATCGTTCACAATGGTATGTTTTACATGGATTTCTAAGGAGAAAATATGTGTTTTAACATCCTCTATTCTATGAAACACCCCATTGAAGAGCACTCTACTCTTCTTTTCTATTTGATGGAAGTGCTCTCAAACTACGCTCAGACACACAATTCTCTCCTAAATCAATACTCTGATACATTTTCCTCTTCTTCAACCATGTATGATTTGAGTTTCAATTCATGAATTGAGTGTTCTCTGGGTTCTGAAATGTCTAACTTTTGTGCATTAATTGATATGTGTGTTCATTTTGTGGTACTCATCACTGTTGATGATTCTAAAAATCTCATTTCAACATATTCTATAACATTAGGGAATAAAATTGTTCGGATATACAATTTAATGGGCCTCACTCTTCTGAAATACCTCCCTCAATCTAGAAAACATCGGTGTTGGAACATAAAAAACATCCATGAAAATTAAAATATTCCTATTTTGAGGGTATTGAATAATTTCCTGTCATTATTTCCAATATCCTCTCTCCACAAAACGAATTGAGACTGCTCAAACTTTTGAGTGAGTGTAAAATGAAAATCGGATGGAATTTTTTTTGAAATTTCCATGATTATCCCATCTATTTGTATGCACTATTTACTTTTAGATAATGAAGATATGCCCGTAAGACAATGTCAATGACGGTTGAATCCAACTCTCCTTGATGTGGTAAAATTGGATGTATGTATATTATTTGTTGTGGGGATAATTTATCCAATATCTAATTGTAAATGGGTTATCCCAGTGAAAATGGTGCCAATAAAATAATAAAAACTGCTGTGTCAAAACAATAGAATGAGTTGGTTCCCACATGTGTGCAAAACAGCTGGCAAGTCTATATTGACTACCATCGATTGAAACAAGCCACGTAGAAAAAACACTTTCCTATACAATTCATTGACCATGTGATATAAATATTGGCTGGTAAGTCCCATTATTTCATCCTTTATGGCTATGCAGGTTATTCACAAATCCATATATCCCCTTAGGTTCATGAAAAGAAAACATTTAATTGTCCATTTGGAACATTTCCATAATGAAGGATGCCATTTGGTTCAAGTAATACTCTAGGATCTTTTCAGTGATTTATGTAGAGTATTATTTCTAAGTAGCTTGAATGTTGAATTGAAGTATTTATGGATAATTTCATATTATATGGTTCTTTTTTTGATGATTTTTTTTGTAAAACCATGGATTTTTCCTCCACCGCTGTATTGATAAGATCATGATTTAAATTATGGGAAATGTCGTTTTTTGGTTGATAGAGGGATTGTTTTTGGTAATTTCATTTCAAATAAGGTAATTCAAGTTTATAAATATAAAATTCAATTAATTTCATCACTTACATATCCAAAATTTGTTTGTGAGGTGAAATAATTCTTGCGACATGCTAGTTTTTACCGTTGATTCATTAAAGACTTTATTAAGATTTCATAACCATTATTCTGGTTATTGCAAAAAGACTCTGAGTATGTGGTTGAAAAAAAATTGGTATGATGAATTTAATTCACTAAAAAGGTGTCGAACATTACCTCCCAAGTAAACTACACACCAATTAAAAAACAACACCATTCTATTTTGTTTTCCTTAGAAAAATCTCATTGCAATCTTCTTGTGTCCTATGTGATGGTGTTTTCTGACCATGTTTCCCATCGATTCCTCTTAATGAAACATGAATCTAAGACCTGCATCATACGGTTGGTGGTCCTCCTCCAAGATTTTGACTGTGAGACTAGAGATAAGAGGGGATTAGAAAATGTTTTATTTGACCTCATTAGTTTGATATCATCACCATTGGACCCCCCATGTTGACTCATCCCTCCCCATTGGAGAAATCATTCCTCATGAGAACCTTGGTGATGTTGTGGACATTACCCCTTGGTATGCAGACATTGTGAATTTTCTAGAATCATCTAGGGTCCCCATCTATTTCATAACGTCCCAGTCCTAGAGAATTTAAAATGATTCTCAGTGGTACATTTGGGATGACCCAAATTTTAGGATAATTTGTGTTGACTAAGTAGTTCGTCGGTGGGTCCCGGACCTTGAGTTCTCCTCTATTTTAACCATCTGTCACACTTTGGCCTATGGGGGCCACTTTGGATCTCAATGTATAGTACAGCTCGAAAGATCCTTGACTCAGGACATTATTGGACAATGTTGTATAAGGATGCCCATTGATTTTTCTAGTCATATAGTCATTGTCAATTAATTTGGAATATCTTTAAGAGGAATAAAATTCCCCAGTAGCCCATGTAATTCTGTGAAATTTCTGATGCCAGGGGAATTGACATCATCAGGCCTTTTAGAAATTCATTTGGATTTTTTTACATCTTATTTTCTGTTAACTATGTATTTAAATGGGTGGGAGAAAATTCCACCAAGACGGATAACTCTTGAGTGGTTGTTGATTTTGTGAGGTCCCAAATTTTTAGTAGGATTAGTTTACCTAGATTCATCCTTAGTGATCATGGTTCACATTTTTTCAATCGCAATTGGAAATATTTTTTCTTAAGTATGGATTTTATCCTAAAATCTCTACTTTATATCACCCCCTTTCTAATAGACAAGAAAAAAATATAAAATTACTAAGCTTATAGAATCATGGAAAAAATGTTACAACCAAACATGAATGATTGGAGTTTTCTCATCGATGATGCACTTTGGGAGTACCGTACATCTTCTAAAACCCCAATCAGAATGTCATCATACATGATTATTTTTGGGAAGGATTCCCACCTTCTAGTGGAGGTAGATCACTGTGCATACTGGGATGGTAAACTATGACAACCCTGCTTGTTATTACAACTTAAACATGCTTTATTACATAAAACTTCACTTGATACAACAAAGAAGATCGAGAGGTTTAGTGTCTTTGGGGATTAGGATCATTACATAAAAACTTTAAACTTGAAATACAACATCCTTATTGAAAACTTCCTTTACATGACCACTACATTCCTTCGTACTTAGCATTGCATGGGATAACCTGAGGACATGCATAAGAAAAGGGTGAGCTATAAAGCCCAGTAAGGGAGTACATAATGAATAACATGAGGAGTACAATACATGTTAGTAAATAGGCATATCAATAGAGCATAAGAGAGACATGAACATAAAGGCATGATAAAGCATGATAATCATAACATGGAAATGTGGCAACAACACTTAACCTTGAATTAGCATGAGCCAAGGCTCATTGCACATGGAGCATGAGTAAACCCTCATTGCACTTGAATCACGAGTAAACCCTCGTTGCAATTTAATTAGCATGAGTAAACACTCATTGCACATGACGTATCATGATACTATACTTTACCCAATGCATTGGAGCGCTATCAGGGCGCACCCTTCTTAAACATTTCATTTCATGCATAAGTGTGCCACATGGATCATAAAACATGGATTCATAAAACATAATAATTTCTTCCACGATAAAGGAATGTGGAATTCATACATGAAACTTTACAATCAATATGTATATTTGCATAAAGGTGAATACCCTTGATGGAGAAATGGGCATGGTATTCACTACACAAAGACATTGGCTTAGAAAATCGGTGCGATTTCGGCAGCGTAACGGCGTGACATAAGAATTCATAAAAAAGGTTGATGAGAGAGAAAGGGGTTCCTCATCATATTCACATGTAATGGACAGTAATGAGATCATATATATACATGTCCCAACAATAGAAATGGAATTTAGATTCATGATACAAAAGTATTTCTTGAATGTAAAAGAAGAGAGAGAAGTTCCTTTCGGAATTTCGGCATAGTAACGGGTGTACATGGGAGGCCTTTAATGAGAGAGAAAGGGTTCTCCCATAATTCAAACAATAAGAGGGCAGTATGGGGGAGGTGCGAAACCATACCCCAACATTCATAATTGAAATAAAAAGGGAAATACAACTTATAGAAAATTGACAAAAAATGAGAAAGGAAGAAAACCCCTTACTTGGAAGTGTGCTTCCAAAGGCTAGAGAGAGGCTTGTGAGAGGCTTCTTGGGAGCTTGGGGCACATTGGGAGGATTCTAGAGAGAGTAGGGCAGAGGTTGGACGAACTTAAAGGGCTTTGGGTGAGGAGGAAGTGGGAGCTTGGGTGGGTTTATATAGGAAAGGTGAGAGAATTCTTTATTATTTAGGTTTGGGACCCCTGATATTAAAATAATCCAAACCACAAACCATCCCATGGTATTTGCCCATGGTTTCTGGAAAAGGGAAGAGGAAAACAATATTTTACAAGGCCAGGGTCCGAACTTATTAAAAATTTAGGGTTGCTTATGTGGAGGTGAGTCACACTCCCATGGAAATTAATTTAAAAAGGAAAAGTGTTGAATAAGTCTTGAGGGCTCCATTAATGCTTTGAAAAGTGAGTCAAACAAACCCAAAACCTCATTATTTTATTGATTAAACACATATTGGCCGAAAATAAGGATTATGGTATTTTATTACATCACCATTGGGTCATTATGATGTCATAAAACACATTATATATTTAAATGGTATTTAATTTTTACCCAAAAATTTGACTGTCTCAGAAAATTATGAAAAATTCACCGTTGGATAATTTCGACGTCCTGATTCCAAAAATAATATTTATTTTATCTAAATAATTTTCTAAATATGTGAATTTTCACTTTTAAAATAAAAACCGACATTTATAAAAATTCACGGGTTTTGACAGAAATGGCTTTCAAACCTTAATAAAAATTTTAATTGCATTCATAAAATTATAAGATCATTTATATTTAATAAAAATTAATTTAATATTAATAATAATATTTTATTAAAATATTATTTAATTCAAAAATCCTTTAATTTAATAAAATATAATTCTTAATTAAATAATAACTAAAAACATCATTTGTACTTTAAAAACTAATTACAAAGTATCAAAAATGACTAGAAATTATATTCATTATTATATACAAAGATAATGTACATGAACATGGTGCTACTTATTTGTTACATAACCCCTTAAAATAGCCGCATAAGACCTAAGGGTAAGGTGTGCGATGGTGACAGACTCTTGGGGTTGCTCGGATAACATCGCTCGAGTGGTAATCTCTATCAACTTCCATTTTTCCCGTAGACGATCACGTTCGAGCTTGACATGGTGAAGCTCTGCTTGGGCTTGGTCAAGGGAAAATCCCAAAGACGCCACCTCCTTTCCGAGCTCCGACAAATGGGCTTCGTAAGGGGAAATTCTACTGGATGAGGCCATCGCTTCCTTTATCTGAGTAGAAAATTGGTTCGTTAAAGCCTTATATTTAAACTACCCAGATGATCACTGTTCAACGGCTATAAAAGTAACGGTCACAAATCTTAACGTTAAACTAAAGAAGTTGACATCTTATAAAAACATTTTTTTTTCATAAAGAAACATTTAACTGGATCAAGAGGGATTTTCCATTAATGAAATTTTGGGTCGTTACCACATTCCCCCCTTAAGAAATTTCGCCCTCGAAATTTTCCTTTTCCCACACTAAAACAAATGTGGGTAACTTAGCTTCATCATATCCTCTGACTCCCAAGTTGCTTCTTCAAACTTGTGGTTTCTCCACAACACCTTGACGAGGGGCATTGTCTTATTTCGTAGAACTTTTTCTCTACGATCTAAGATCTTCACTGGTTTCTCCTCATAAGAAAGATCGTCTTCTAATTGTACCACCTCGGAAGAGAGTACATGTGAATGGTATGGTATGTACTTCCTTAAGAGGGATACATGGAAGACATCATGCACCTTGGCCATAGTAGGTGGAAGTGCTAGTCGATAGGCCACAACCCCAACACGATCAAGAATCTTGAATGGGCCTATGTACCTTGGACTTAACTTCCCTTTCTTTCCAAACCTCATGACCTTCTTCCACGGAGATATGCGTAAAAACACCATGTCTCCGACTTTAAACTCAAGGTCTCATCGACGATTATCTGCATAACTCTTCTGTTGACTTTGGGCTGCCTTGATATGCTGTTGAATGGTTTTCACCTTCTCCACCATTTCTTCGACCATTTCTGGTCCAAGCAGCTTACGTTCACCGACCTCATCCCAACATGCCGGTGTTCTACACCTTTTCCCATACAGGGCATCATATGGTGCCATTTGGATGCTCGAGTGGAAACTATTATTATAAGAGAACTCAACTAGAGGAAGATGTTGATCCCATCCTCCTTTAAAGTCCATTGAGCACGCTCTCAACATATCATCAAGTGTTTGGATAGTCCTCTCGGATTGGCCATCAGTTTGAGGATGATAGGCCGTACTGAAGTTCAGTTCAGTATTCAGAGCATGTTGAAGACTCTTCCAAAACTTAGAGGTAAATCTTGGATCTCGGTCCGACACAATAGATAGTGGTACTCCATGCAACCGTACCACTTCCCTGATATATATCCGTGCCAGTTGATCCAAAGAGAAATCCTCTCGAATAGCAATGAAGTGTGCAGTCTTTGTAAGACGATCCACAATAACCCAGATTGCATTGTTGCTTTTGGATGTCCTTGGAAGTCCAGTGACGAAGTCCATGGTGATGTTCTCCCATTTCCATTCTGGTATGGGCAACGGTTGCATCATCCCCTTAGACTTCTGCCTCTCTGCCTTCACTTGCTGACACACCAGGCACTTTGATGTATATTCGGCGATCTCCTTCTTCATATTATCCCACCAAAAGTTTTCTCGGAGATCTCGATACATCTTTGTGCTCCCTGGGTGAATAGAGAAATTTGAACTATGTGCATCATCCAAAAGTTCCTTCTTCAGCTCCGAACTTGATGGGACACATAGTCTTTTCCCAAACCGCACAATTCCTTCTTCATTAACATTAAACTCTGAGGATTTTCCCTTTTTGATAGCTTCCACTTTTTCTTGGATTCTCGCATCATCCTTTTGAGCATCCTTTAACCTTTCTAAAAGAGATGGTTGAGCAATCATTTTTGAAAGGATTGATGATGTTCCCTTCTTTATGATTCCCACATCCATCTTCATCAAGTCTAAGAAGATTGGATCCTTCTCAATTCTCATCATTGATAGAATTGTTGGATCCTTTCTACTTAGGGCATCCGCCACCTTGTTCGCCTTCCCAGGGTGGTAATGTATTGAACAGTCATAATCCTTTATGAGCTCTATCCATCTTCTCTGGCGCATATTAAGCTCTTTCTGTGTGAATATATATTTAAGACTCTTGTGGTCAGTATATATCTCACATTTCTCTCCATAGAGATAATGCCGCCAAATTTTCAAGGCAAAGATCACCGCCGCCAACTCCAGATCATGCGTTGGATAGTTTCGCTCATGGATTTTCAACTGTCTTGAGGCATAGGATATCACTTTATCATTCTGCATCAGCACACATCCTAATCCCTTCTTCGAAGCATCACTGAATACCACAAAAAGCTCCCCACTTGTGGGTAAAGTGAGCACAGGTGCAGTGATAAGCCTCCATTTCAACTCCTTGAAGCTTTCTTCGCATTCATCACTCCAAGCAAACTTTACTCCCTTTCGAGTTAGCTTGGTAAGAGGTTTGGACAATCGTGAGAAGTTTCTCACAAATCGTCGATAATATCCAGCTAACCCTAAGAAGCTACGGATATCAGTTACCGATGTTGGCCTCGGCCATCCTTCAATTGCATCTGTTTTGGAGGGGTCCACAGATATCCCATTGCTTGTGATGATATGGCCCAAGAATGAGACCTCCTTCAACCAGAACTCACACTTTCTGTACTTGGCATAGAGCTTCTCCTTGCGCAAAGTCTCCAGTACAGTTCTTAAATGCTCCTCATGGTCCTCCTTGGTTTTGGAGTATATTAGAATATCATCTATAAAGACTACCACAAATTTATCTAGGTAATCTCTAAAGACTCTATTCATCAAGTCCATGAATATTGCTGGAGCATTGGTGAGTCCAAAAGGCATTACTATGAATTCATAGTGCCCGTACCTTGTACGAAAAGCAGTCTTGGGGATATCTTCCTTCTTCACCCTTACTTGATAATATCCCGACCGCAAGTCGACCTTGGAGAAGTATTGTGCTCCACGCATCTGATCAAACAAGTCATCGATTCTTGGGAGAGGATACTTGTTCTTTATCGTGATTTTGTTAAGTTCACGATAATCGATGCAAATCCGCATTGACCCATCCTTCTTCTTGACGAAGAGGACTGGTGCACCCCATGGTGATGCACTTGGGCGTATAAACCCTTTATCCAGATTCTCCTGTAGTTGTTTCTTCAGTTCTTCAAGCTCAACCAAAGCCATTCTATATGGAGTCTTGGATATTGGTAGCACCCCAGGTATAAGTTCAATTGAGAACTCAACATCTCTTCTTGGAGGAAGACTAGGAAGTTCCTCGGGAAATACTTCAGCGATTTCCCTCACAATAGGCATTTCTTCAAGGGTGGTTTCTTCCTTGGACTCAATCATCTGAGCCAGATATGCGTGCTCATAAGGTAGTAATATCCATGCTTGAGATGATGGAGCTAAAGGAGATTCATCTTCCTCCTGACACTTGTAAAGAATCGGGGGTCGATTCTCCATATGGAGTGTGATTTCCCTCTCCCGACAATTTATGTTGGCTCTATATAAGGAAAGCCAATCCATGCCAAGAATTGCATCAAATTCCACCAAAGGGAGTATGACGAGGTTCGCCTGGAAATTCAATCCACAGATTATAATAGGGGAGGACTTATACTCATGGGATGCAATGATTGCCCCATTTTCCGTACTCACCGACATCTTTACTTCCATGATTTGTGGTGGTGCAGGGATTATTCTACTAAACTTTTGAGATATAAAAGAATGTGTAGAACCTGAATCAAAAAGTACGTTCGCTATTCTTGAATGAATAACTAGCGTACCTGTCACCACTTCGTTTTCGGGGTTCACTTCGGCAGAAGTGATGGCAAAAGCTCTTCCTTGTTGTCTTGGAGGTTGTTGATTGCCTCCGATAACCCTTGGATTAGGGCACTGATTCGCAAAATGACCCGGTTCTTTGCATTTGAAGCATTGAACAACGCGTTGAGGTTCGAACGGAGCGTTCCTCCCCTCCGTCGCAGCCGCGGGTCCTTGCTGACAGTTAACAGCTAGGTGCCCTTCTCTTCCACACTTGAAGCATTTTCTTGTCCCCCTAAGGCAATTTCCAGGGTGCTTCTTTCCACACTTTTGGCATGTGGGGTGCTGGAATTTCTTAGCGCTGTTGGATTTATCCATCGGACCACCAGCATTGAAGTCCACCTTCCGCTTCTTGTCCCCATGATACCCCTGTGATTCTCCAATCTCCATTTCAACCTTGAGGGCACATCGGACAATTTCCTCATAGCTGTTGAAGTCACGGATCGCTAATGCTTTCCGCAAGCTAGGCTTCAGCCCACCAAAGAAGCGGTCAACCTTGCATTCGGGGGTAACGACAAAGCCGGAAGCGTATCGTGCAAGCCTTGTGAAGTTTTCCTCGTACGTTCCCACAGATTCCTCATCTTTCTGCTTGAGGGAAAGGAAGTCCCTTTCCATCTTAAGAAGGAGGGTGCGTGGAAAATATTTATCGAAAAACATCTTCCGGAATACCTTCCATTCCAAAGCCTCGATATCCTCCTCAGGCTTCGTATTTTTGATCAACGTCCACCATTGATCAGCTTCACCCTCCATACGATAAGCCGCCAGGAGAACCTTCTCTTTTTCAGAGCATTGGAGGATGGAGAATATCTTTTCAATGGAGTTGATCCATTGTTCAGCAATTGTGGGATCGGATGATCCACTAAAAGTAGGAGGCCTTTGTCTCATGAAGCTTTCAATAGAGACTTGTTCTTTCTTATGGGGGGTTGAACGTTCCTCTTGACCAGTGTTTCTATTCAAAACTTGAGTTAGCTGAGAGAGAAGCGTGACAAAGTTCGCGATTCCCGCTCCCATTGGATTGGGCATCTCATAAGTACAATCATCACACTGATCTTCACAACGGTTGTTAGCCCGAGTTCTCCTATTACCGGCCATTGGCTGGAATAAAAGGAAAGTTCGTGGTAACACATAAAGGGTAATCCAAAGACAAAAGTTGATGACTTATAAATAAACTTTAATCTCTTCAACTCATGATTCTATAGGATTCAATCCAGGCTTTTCATGATCTTCCTTCTAACATATATTCTTAGGGGGCATTTTTCCCTTAATAAGGGTTCATACTAAGATTGTGAATTTATCAAAACATATCCCCAGGGAGTGTCGTAACCAAGAGTGCAGCAAGGCCCGTTGTCGTGCACCAGTTCCCGTTTGAGTCTAGCTCAAAGCGGTGTTTTCGGGTTTTACCCCTAGGATACATCTGTGCCAGAGCCGCCTCTACCTGCTCGTATCCAGACAGGGATGTATTTGTTTGATAAAACACTTACTTAGTATTTACCAAAACTTAGGGATGTTTTTATTATGCTTAGTCTTGTCTCTAAGGCTTTACTAGGGTTTCCTAATCCCAAAAATAACTAAACCTATCCTCTGATACCAACTATGACAACCCTGCTTTTTATTACAACTTAAACATGCTTTATTACATAAAACTTCACTTGATACAACAAAGAAGATCGAGAGGTTTAGTGTATTTGGGGATTAGGATCATTACATAAAAACTTTAAACTTGAAATACAACATCCTTATTGAAAACTTCCTTTACATGACCACTACATTCCTTCGTACTTAGCATTGCATGGGATAACCTGAGGACATGCATAAGAAAAGGGTGAGCTATAAAGCCCAGTAAGGGAGTACATAATGAATAACATGAGGAGTAAAATACATGTTAGTAAATAGGCATATCAATAGAGCATAAGAGAGACATGAACATAAAGGCATGATAAAGCATGATAATCATAACATGGAAATGTGGCAACAACACTTAACCTTGAATTAGCATGAGCCAAGGCTCATTGCACATGGAGGATGAGTAAACCCTCATTGCACTTGAATCACGAGTAAAACCTCGTTGCAATTGAATTAGCATGAGTAAACACTCATTGCACATGACGTATCATGATACTATACTTTACCCAATGCATTGGAGCGCTATCAGGGCGCACCCTTCGTAAACATTTCATTTCATGCATAAGTGTGCCACATGGATCATAAAACATGGATTCATAAAACATAATAATTTCTTCCACGATAAAGGAATGTGGAATTCATACATGAAACTTTACAATCAATATGTATATTTGCATAAAGGTGAATACCCTTGATGGAGAAATGGGCATGGTATTCACTACACAAAGACATTGGCTTAGAAAATCGGTGCGATTTCGGCAGCATAACGGCGTGACATAAGAATTCATAAAAAAGGTTGATGAGAGAGAAAGGGGTTCCTCATCATATTCACATGTAATGGACAGTAAGGAGATCATATATATACGTGTCCCAACAATAGAAATGGAATTTAGATTCATGATACAAAAGTATTTCTTGAATGTAAAAGAAGAGAGAGAAGTTCCTTTCGGAATTTCGGCATAGTAACGGGTGTACATGGGAGGCCTTTAATGAGAGAGAAAGGGTTCTCCCATAATTCAAACAATAAGAGGGCAGTATGGGGGAGGTGCGAAACCATACCCCAACATTCATAATTTAAATAAAAAGGGAAATACAACTTAAAGAAAATTGACAAAAAAATGAGAAAGGAAGAAAACCCCTTACTTGGAAGTGTGCTTCCAAAGGCTAGAGAGAGGCTTGTGAGAGGCTTCTTGGAAGCTTGGGGCACCTTGGGAGGATTCTAGAGAGAGTAGGGCAGAGGTTGGACGAACTTAAAGGGCTTTGGGTGAGGAGGAAGTGGGAGCTTGGGTGGGTTTATATAGGAAAGGTGAGAGAATTCTTTATTATTTAGGTTTGGGACCCCTTATATTAAAATAATCCAAACCACAAACCATCCCATGGTATTTGCCCATGGTTTCTGGAAAAGGGAAGAGGAAAACAATATTTTACAAGGCCAAGGTCCGAACTTATTAAAAATTTAGGGTTGCTTATGTGGAGGTGAGTCACACTCCCATGGAAATTAATTTAAAAAGGAAAAGTGTTGAATAAGTCTTGAGGGCTCCATTAATGCTTTGAAAAGTGAGTCAAACAAACCCAAAACCTCATTATTTTATTGATAAAACACATATTGGCCGAAAATAAGGATTATGGTATTTTATTACATCACCATTGGGTCATTATGATGTCATAAAACACATTATATATTTAAATGGTATTTAATTTTTACCCAAAAATTTGACTGTCTCAGAAAATTATGAAAAATTCACCGTTGGATAATTTCGACGTCCTGATTCCAAAAATAATATTTATTTTATCTAAATAATTTTCTAAATATGTGAATTTCACTTTTAAAATAAAAACCGACATTTATAAAAATTCACGGGTTTTGACAGAAATGGCTTTCAAACCTTAATAAAAATTTTAATTGCATTCATAAAATTATAAGATCATTTATATTTAATAAAAATTAATTTAATATTAATAATAATATTTTATTAAAATATTATTTAATTCAAAAATCCTTTAATTTAATAAAATATAATTCTTAATTAAATAATAACTAAAAACATCATTTGTACTTTAAAAACTAATTACAAAGTATCAAAAATGACTAGAAATTATATTCATTATTATATACAAAGATAATGTACATGAACATGGTGCTACTTATTTGTTACATAACCCCTTAAAATAGCCGCATAAGACCTAAGGGTAAGGTGTGCGATGGTGACAGACTCTTGGGGTTGCTCGGATAATATCGCTCGAGTGGTAATCTCTATCAACTTCCATTTTTCCCGTAGACGATCACGTTCGAGCTTGACTTGATGAAGCTCTGCTTGGGCTTGGTCAAGGGCAAATCCCAAAGACACCACCTCCTTTCCGAGCTCCGACAAATGGGCTTCGTAAGGGGAAATTCTACTGGATGAGGCCATCGCTTCCTTTATCTGAGTAGAAAATTGGTTCGTTAAAGCCTTATATTTAAACTACCCAGATGATCACTGTTCAACGGCTATAAAAGTAACGGTCACAAATCTTAACGTTAAACTAAAGAAGTTGACATCTTATAAAAACATTTTTTTTTCATAAAGAAACATTTAACGGGATCAAGAGGGATTTTCCATTAATGAAATTTTGGGTCGTTACATAAACAATGTAATATGAATCTTTCACATGCCTCTGTGTATAGGAATCTGTTGATTCAAGAGTTAGAAGAAATTCAATGTGATGCATATGAGAACATCTGAATCTATAAGAAGAAGGAAAAGGCTTTCCATTATAGCATGATTTATTAGAGGATGTTCCATATTGGTGAAAATTTCTTCGTGTAAAATTCCATTCTAAATCCACAACTTGGTAAGATTCATTTTTGATTGCTCAATCCTTATACTATTGATAATGATTACCCTATTTGTGTAATATAGATTTTACATGATCGGAGTGGATTAAGTCTAAACTTAATTGGGAAGTGACTTAAAAACTTCTATGAGAATTTTCTATGGGATCTGGTCGAGGAAATCCACCTTCTAGAAGAATAAAACTAGAAAAACCTACCAGATTTTATCCATCCTTCTCATATTCTCAATTATTAAACTGAGGACACTTAACAGTATACTTGTTGGGGTGGATACATTCATGGGTTCATTAGTAAATTCATTTCATTTCTTCATTCTTGTCTTTTTCACCATCTTTATTGTATTTTTACTTTCCCCCATATGGTCACCGAAATCATGGAATTCACTGAAAATGTAGGTTGAAATTCATGATTCCATGTTGATTAACATTTTATGAAAACATGTATATGTCATTGAATAAATATTTGTATAAGTTTAACATCCAGGAGTAATTTTTAGTGAATAAGTTTTCTATCAATGATATAAATGGTTTTATATCTATGAAATCAAAGAGACGATTGATGCCCCTTGTGTGGTTATTTTTAGGAAAAACTGTGTCACTAATATCTCCAAAAATTTCTGCACCAAACCCTAATGTGTAAATATTTCTTATTTAATAAAAGATAATTATAGTTTAGGTTAATATTTCTCATTTTAAAATGATATTTCAATTTGTTTGTTCTTTATCTGTTCTATTTCATTACTATACCGGATTGACCTATGCATGTGTACCAGATATCTAACTATTGTACGCCCTAAAAAATGGTATGTGTCTTGGTTAGGTCAAAAACCACTCCTCCACAACCTTTTATCTTATTATAACATTAAATATTAGTGACGTGAGGTGATCAAATAAAGTTTGAGAGATGAGTGTGAGATTTGATCTGAATGCAACTTCTGAAAAAATAATATATGAGGGGAGTGATGAAATGTGCAACATATGAGGATATCTATGTTGGTATATTATGTTTTGACTTCTATGAATTAATAAGTGAGTGGGTCTTGATATATGATTCTAAAATATTTAGGGTAGGTTCAGGTGAGAAAATCATTTAAGCTAAATAATGTAAAAATAAGCTATAAGTATTTGATAGAAAGTGGAAAGAATATCAGTGAATGGTTTCCACGAACACACATGGAGAGTTAGTGGAATTATTGACTTTTTAATTCCTCACTCAATATGGTATCATGAATCTCTATGAATTTCATTGTGAAATAATTAATGACGAATCTTTTTCCATTTTCTCTAGGAAGAACTCCTTGGTTTGGTTTGTGCATTGATCACATTACATTAATAAATTTAAATTTACTTAAATGATAAATCTTCATGATGTTGGGAATATATACATGCATAATTTTTTTGGGTATTTGACTTTTCCCAGGTGTTCAAATGTTTTGATGTGGGGGTGTGATCGCATATCGATTCACTATTCAAATCCACCCTTAGATTGTTTTTTTAAACAGGTTTTGTAATGAATTATAAAAATACAATAACAAATTGGCCGTTATATTTATATTAAAGAATTAATATTTATCACTGGTTAATAGTGAAATTTAAGTTTTTTGGTGTTTGCATTGTTGTTGGGGTGATATGGAAAGCACATGATGGAATTCCAGCAAAATGGGCCAAACTGCGCGAGAGCACAAGCATGCATGTGGAGAATTATTTGTAATGTGAATATATTGTTCATTAAATTGGGGAAAAATGGGAATGTGAGTTTAAAAATTGTGTGATACATTTTCCTATATGATCATGAATCCCAATTCATCAATTTGAAGGCCCAAAATAGGCCCACAAAGTGAAAAAATTCTAAGCGGGCCAGATTGGACCACACTTCTGTATTTGGCCCATAACCCAGCCCTCAGTGATCATATATGACTAATTCCACCTCCCATGGATAGATTACTTGAATGGGCACCTCTCCACTAAATATAATGTCAATTGACCATGTTTTTTCCGTAAACCCACCATATAAAGAAAGATTAAATATTATATTTGAATAGTGACCAAGTCCCTTATGCACTTTAGCTCATTTGTGGAATGTGTGACGGTTTTTCCTTAAAAAATCCCCCACTCATTCTCTCATGTTGCAATAATATGGATTAAGGTAACTAGAATTGGTGATCTCTCTTCAAAAGTTTTATTTCTCTTATCTCTCATGAACTTCTAAGCCTCTTCGTGATCAATTTGGGGGTGTTCATTATTGTAATCTTGAGCTCCATACTTGTAATCATAATAAGGTAATTGATTTCTAGGATTGTTCTTAATTGTACCTAGCCACATATGATTCATGATATCCTTAGAAATAAGTGTTCTCTTTCACTGAAACTCTTGTAAGGTACTGAGCCTTCATATGTCCATTATCAGTACTGTTGGTAGTAACTACTAACAAATGAGTTGTGGTATAGCTGGGACACAGCCCCAAGGTACCATATCGGGAAAAATTCCCAGTACTGAACCCTCATCACTCTAGAGACTATCCTCATGGTCATGAAATAGACTTCTTGTTGGCTCTCTATGTGGATGCATCTTGAAACAGAATCAAGATGAACAATGGTTAATTTATTATGCTTGGGGAGATAACTCTGACTCAAAAAGATCATGAGGAAACACAAAATTCCTATATCATACATTTAACTAGAGATTATATATATATATTTGAAAATAATAAATCGAGGTCCTAGTGTATAGATACATTGGCTCCCACACCCACACTAGACTCCTAGGATATGAAAGTCAAAATCAATACATTTAGCAAACTTTCTTGAAAACAAAACAAAAAAATCACTATCTTTTAGGTAGAACCGACCACATTTGATACCACTTTGTATCTACCCATCCATATGTGCATATGTTTGTTACATACCCCAAGCATTCCTCCAAGTACAGTGGTTGGTGACTAGCACAAAAGGCATGAACCTGCAATTGGGAGTCATTTTCCTAAGTAAATGTACACAAAGAAACACAACACCATGGCCCTATGCTGGAAAAGAAAACATGCATGCCACTAAAAACTAGTAAGTAAAATTAATAATTGTATGTCAAATAGTCTACAATACAAACACAGAAAAGTATGAACTGGAAAAAAGATAATACTTGGAAACTCATATAGTCATCTTCTAGAAACCCCACCTGATTGTTACATATAGAGTAACATCCAGAAGTCGTAGAAACATGTCCCTCTTGACTGACCTCACTAGGAACCACCTGGTCCGGGGCCACAAAGTCCCCTGCCAAGTCACATGTCGTATGTACAAGACACAACATGTGCGGGTGAAGCCCATGAAGAAGTGAGTAACAAAATACTCATTAGGGACCATGAAACAAACTCATGTCCCAATGAAATCCAAAATGGAAATCAAAAAATAATTCACAATGATTAGATTCATTAGTGTCAGATAGACATAGGTAAAACATAATGTATTGATAGAAAAAAACAATAGTTCCAAACACTGAACATCATTTTATGCAAACAAACACATCCCCAATTAGTCCATAACACTATATAGGTCTCCTAGACCTATTCAATAGATGATTCACAAAGACTCGCTGGACAGGTGAGTCCCAGATCCTCACTAATATATGAGTCACGATATCCCACTAGGTAGTTGTGTCATGAATATTTGTTGATAGATGATTCATTTATTCTAACTAGGTATCTAATTCATGAAGCCTCACTGGTTAGATGAGTCATAGAGTCTCGCTGACAGCTTAGTCTAGGAGTCATTTTGGCTACCTGAGTCAGGATGACTCACTAATAACTAATTCATAGAGTATTACTGGGTAACTGAGTCCTGAAGTCTCACTGGGCAGCCCAGTCATAGAGACTCATTGAAAGTAATGTCATAGAGTCTCAAAGGTTCATCTTCCATGAAGTATTACATAGATGATTTCAAAATAACTACCATATCATTTGGGTCCCATAGATGTTAACTGAACATCAATCAGACGCATGGTCTAAGAGTTATGTTTCTGTTTCTAAATACGTGTCGGTTGCGTCTGGGCTCGGACCGATAGGTTCGGACCCACCCAAACAAC
This sequence comes from Viscum album, assembly GCA_963277665.1. Lineage (NCBI taxonomy): Eukaryota > Viridiplantae > Streptophyta > Magnoliopsida > Santalales > Viscaceae > Viscum > Viscum album. Next base: position 698,436,665 of record OY728152.1, read on the forward strand.
CTAACATAGGGGTCCCACATGACCTGATATTATCTTCATGGCCCATTTTCATAGCCCTTTGGGCCTCTCTAGACTCGTCCGCAGTTGGTTGTGGTTCCAGTCTTCTTGGTCACCCAATTACCCAAATTTATCTGGCTCGGCTCGCAATGGCGGGCCGATATCTTTTGAAATCTTGGGCCTCTACGTGGCCCAAATATATCTTGATGGCCTGGTCTGATAAAATGGACCTCCGAAAAAGTTTTAATGTATGCATGGGAACATCGTCATGCCACCCCTTCCCTACCAGTTCGGCTTGGAGAGGCGTGGCTTGTCCGGTTAGGGCATGCATGGCGCATAAGCCAGCCCCCATCCCCCAATTGGTTACCATGTGGCCAACATGAAGTAGGACTCTCCTTCTACACGGATCCATGCTGGCACCACAACTAATAGGCCACAGACCTCCTCCACCATAATGCACACCGAGCATGCCCTCTCGGCCAGCGCGGTCAGGGAGTTTCAGCCACTTCGTCCACCCCGCGTCGCCCGGGGTGGTTCCACCTCCTGCCTATGGCCACTACCACTGGTCTTTGGTGTCTCCATGCCGGTGGTGACGCACCGAGGGCACATTGTACAGGCCACCAGGTCTATTCAAGTGGTCCGATCTCAGATCTTTGTGTGACCTCGTGACTCTCAGGTCGCCACAATCACTCCAATGGCCTCACATACACCTTGATAACTTTTGGAGCATGTGGACTTCAAGAATACACAATCGGAGGGTCTCCTGACATGTTCGTGTTGGACCATTCCATTCATGTCAGATTTTTAAAAAGAAGGCACTCATAGGATCAGACATCTATTGTATAATCATCAATCCCCATGAAAAAACCGCAATGTAAATACCTTCCTTAAAGAATACATGATAGACATATAAACATGTTCATGGGTTGATCCATGTTTTTTGTTTTAGAATATGAATGGGGAAATGGTAAAATAATTAAACCCATGCCTTCTTTTAGGATCCTTCATGGATGAGGGATAAAGCTCTGAGCACTCATCAATCATCGATCCGTTAGCGTTCATAATCATTTTTCATCTCTTCAATCCTTCACACCACCATTAGTTGATCCTTGATTTGATGGATTACATTGATGGAATTCAACGTCAGAGAGAGAGAGAATTCTCATTCGTCAGAGAGTTTCCTAGTGTTATTTTTCAACACTGGATCCCTATTTAATTAAGGGAAGGATACACGTTGAGAGTCATCACGTTGTCTCATTAATGAGTTTCATTAATGATTTAGCAACACCTCATCGATGCACCCCAGTGCGGACTGGACATTAGATTTCAGCAGAAATAGTTTGAATAAAATAGACTTTGAATTCCTTTTATGTTAATTTTATTTTCTTCACTAAATGTCTGAAATTTATCATTTTTTATTGAACTGTGCCAGTCGAGGTTAGGCCAATAATAGGCAAATCCCAGTGTTCTGAATTCCATGGTGCCTTTTTATTTTTGAACCAAACACCATTTTAGAAGATAGAAAACCCCACTTGTACATTTATTTCAATGACCATTAAAAATATTTAAAAAATTAACATTTACCCTCACCCCCACGCCAGTCTATGTTAGGCCCCGCCTAAGGAGAAAACAACCTAAAGTATTTAACAGTACTCTCATATATCCAATTCATGTTATATTTTAGGAGTTACAAGGATTTGAAAATAAAATAATTTTAACTTAGTTATTTTATTTATGACCTAATATTAACTTCCATTGTTGGCCTAAGATGTCAATTGTTTGGATTTTCCTAAAGAAAGTGTACCCCCAAAATCTCATCAGTGGAATCTGATTATGAATTTGAGTCACACTTAATGAGTTCTATTTAATGGAAATGTATAATAATTTTATTTTATTATTTTATTTATGATTATTCTATTTTCGAGTTCTCTCACCGGAGGCCTACACTGACTAAACTTCTGTTGCACCAATGATAAACTCCCAATCCAAAATACAATGGAGCCCTAAGAGTTCTAATGTTGGAACCCATTTAGGAGTTATTACCCTTTTTATGTAAATCCACACACATGTGCTATTTACAGATTAACATTTTTTGACGGATCATTTAGGGCAATATGAGCCTTAGAATTGCTTGTTGTCTTAGCGCCTACTCTTGAAAAAATTCAATAAAATAAAAAAATAAATAGAATTTCTAAGACATTTCAAGCTGACCAACTCCAAACTGATCAAACACATTCATATTATTCCAATAAATTATGGTAATGATCCACATTCCATTTTTTATGTGTAGGAATAATCTCCACCTCAATCTGATACACAATGTAATAACTATGAGTCAAATTGAATATTTTAATTTTAAGAAGACATTTTATCAAAAAAAGACAACATAAATACAAAAATAAACAAATAAACATTCACATTTTTTATATTCTTTAGTCCAATTATCCAAAAGACATTTGAGATGTGTTGGAATTAGAATAACATTAATATGATTCACTGTGTGACTATAATGACTCCATGGGAATATTTATATTTAAATTAACTTCAATTTTAGTAAAACCCCAAAAGGAACTACTCAAAAATGATTAAACACATTCATATGGTTTTTATAATTTAGGATAATGATACAATTATGATTTGAGACATTCATGAATCTGTCGTACATCATTCTGATGGACAGTGTGGCCGATTTGAATCCAATTTTTTGTTTATATTTCTAATTGACGTCATTTTTAGTAAAAAGACAAACTAACCTACTCAAAACAAGGAAAAACATTAAAAAATTTAAATATGTTATGACAAAGATCCATAAGTCATTTGTGAAGTGTAAGAATCAGTTGCACCTCAATCTGGTAGAATTTGTGATTGGTATGATTAAAAGTGAATGTTTTAATATTAAAATTTTATTTTTGTAAAAAATGTGACAATCAAAATACAATGGAAACCCCTTTATATTATTTTAATACTTTTGTAAAATTATCTCTATGTAGTTTCGGACATGTATGAATCATCATCACCTCAATCTAACATATACCGTTATTGGTATGACTAAAATTTATAATTTTTATTAATAATTGTCATCAATTTTAGTTAAATGGACAACTGTTCTACTCAAAACAATGATTATACATTTATATTGTTTTATAATTTACGATAATGATATCTAAGTCACTTTAGAGGTGTAGAAATTAGCCACACGTAATATGATACATGATGTGACCTGTATGACACAAATTGTCTATTGTTGTTTTAAAATCGACATATTTATTAAAAAAGTGTCAATCATAGAAAACTGACCAAAAATAATTATATATAATTTATAACTTCATAAACTAATTCATATTTCATTTGTGATGATTATGAATCTATTTCATGTAAAACTGATACATGAAGTGATCAAAATATCTCAATTGTGAGTGTTTTCGGTTTAAAATGACATTTTAGTAAAAAACAAAACCGACATACTCATAATAGAGAAAACACATTCATATTGTTTTGATACATTAGGAAAATTATCCACATGTTATTTGAGACTTGTTGGAATCATTACCACCTCAATTTAATTAATTGTGTGACAGAAATGACTCCATGGGAATATTTTTATTTTAAATTCACATCAATTGTAGAAAAAATAACACTTTTTATTAATTTATTAGTTTATATTTTTACTGCCAAATGATTTTTTTTATATAACTGCATTATTTTGATCGACATTTTCTATTGCGTTAAAAAATATTATGAGTCATTTATGGATTAATAGATAAAAAATTTATTTTTTGAATGTATGTAATAATTTTTTTTATGTAAATTTATAAACCAATGTATGAAATTTAAATAATATTGTGTTTTATTATTATTATTTTATTTAAAATTTTATTTCATTTAAATCCTATATTGTAACTAGTTTTGGTTGATATCTAGTTTGTTTCTATTACTAGGGTGTGCTCTTATGGTACACTGCAGTGTTGCTACAGTGTTCCCTTACAGCACATGGTAGAATATCCCTTTAACATCTCTTTTAGAATCATTCATAAAATCAACATTTATCAGTTATTTTAAAAGCATTGATAGTTGTATACATTATCATCACACATATAAGCGCTATAACAAAGTCCTTATCAGTGATTTTCTAAGTGCAGATAAAGGTATACATTATCAGAGATTTTTAAGGCACTAAAAAAACCCTTAATCAACAATTTTATATGCACGAATATATTATTCTTTTAGCAGTGTTAAATTTATTTCCCTGATAAATGATTCTTTTATTATTATTTTTTGAAGAAAATATTAATTCCCCATTTATCTGTGATTTTTATATTACCGATATAGGAAACTATTTTTTCTTCTTTTGTAATTTTGATAAAATATAATGGATTTTAACCTCACTTATTTATTCATAACTTTTATAGCACTGAAAAAGGTTATTTCTAGCACTGTTAAAGGCCTATTTTGTAGTAGTGGACCATTGTCCTAACAAATTATCCCGCAGTTTTCATGGATTTGATGAACAAGATATTCAATTAGTATCTTGATACCTTTTTGGTAGCCTTTTTGGATGACATCCTCATTTACTATTTTTCTGAGGATGATCATGTGCATTATCTAGGAATAGTTCTGAGTTTAATAATAAATCACCAACTTCATGCCATGAATTTGAAATGTGATTTATGTATTAGAGAAGTCATATTATTGGGAAAAGTGGTATCAGAATAGAGAATATCATTTGATCCTTAAAAGATGAAGGATATTATCACATGCCATAAACCATAAAATGTCTTCATGATTCAGTTCTTCTGGCTCATACCTGGCTATTAATTCTAGTTCATAATGTTATTGTCGATGTTTTATTCTCCGGTGATTGCACTAACATGAAATGAAGTAATGATTACATGGGATGATAATTATCAGTATGATATTTTATATTTGAATATTCATTCAACTACTGTACAAATTTTTTCTCTTTTAGAGGTAGTTCATGGATATGTGGGCTTTTTTGATGCATCGGGTATATACTGGGGTTGTGTTCTTATATAGGCAATCATGATGTTACATTTGGATATCTTTAGATTATTCCACACGAGAGTAATTATCTGATCCAATAACATGAACATAAAGTTGTGGTAAATGAACTTATGATTTGATTGAATTATGATTAAGGAAAAGTATTACCATATTTTCTAGTGATAGGAGAATTAGTTTTATCATCACTCAAAAGGATTTGAATCGTCGCAAATGGAATTGGGTAGAATACCTATGGTATTCCAATTTAAAAATGACTTATTCCTTTGGGAAATAGAATCTTGTTGTCGATTTTTTGAGAAGGAATCTTATGACCCTGGCTATGACCTAATAACCAAAAGACTTGATCAAGATGGTTCTCTATGAAAATGTGCATATTGGAGTCCAAGAATCAGGGATCTAGGTCTCTCGTCAAGTCTTAAGTGGGTATTTTCACTTCTTCGGTTGATTCATCAGGTAAATCCTCTTGATGTAGAGTTCCATAGAATTACAGACTCTCATTATTGTGGGGAGTCTGTTTATTAGTGGTTATTCTCTCGAGAGGCCATTGAATGATTGTAGAACCATTTTCGGTACCATATCTAGTAATGAAATATATTATGGTGGATCCCTATATTTATGAGTGGGCAATGAACCTAGGAACCGAAAAGATATTCTGTGAAATAAGGTGGTACATTTGGTGTCCATGTATTATATAAGACACTGCTGAGTTTGTCTCTCATTGTTATATGAGACAATAGGGGAATTACAAACATTAGAAACATAAGGTTTTTCTTTTTCACTTCCAGTCCCTACATAGAAGTGGGATAAAATATGTATGATTTTTGTGGATGGGATTACATGTTCCCAATGGAATAAGTATTAGATATTGGTTGTGATTGATGGGTTGATGAAATCTGACCACATAATACCCATTCGTGATACAACAATAGTAGAGGTGTTTGGAAACCTGTATGTGGAAGAGATTGTTCATTTTCCTGGAGATCCATCTGATATGGTCTCTAATAGGGATCCTTGGTTATCATATGATATTTTTAGGGGCCCTTAGCAGATAGTGTGATCACATGTTCATTCGAGTACTGAATACCATCCACGGTCTGATAGCTAGATAGAAAGTTCAATACATATTCCCCAGTATATGCTTCACACTTGTGTGAAAATCATTGGTGTCACATCGGATGATAATTTGTAGCTGGTTGTGTTTTATTTTAATAAATGAAACAATTCAATGACAGTAATTTCTACTTTTGAGTCCTTTTATGTCCATACTTTTGTGTTTATGTTGTGTTGGTCAGAGATTGGTGAATGTTCTGTGGTTGGACTGAGCATGGTCAAGGAGTTGAACGAAATGATTTAGTCGATTCATCATAGGATATTGATGGAACAAAGTGGATAGGTGTCTTATTCTGACCTTCAGCGTAGAACATTCAAATTCATAATATATGAAAACCTGATAATTATGGTTTCACCATTATTGGGTCATTGACTGCATGGGAGGCAAGGAAATCTAGATCCTAATTATGTGGGGCAATCTGAGGTTACTAAGACGGTGAAGAATGTTTCTTCAAATTTATCACTACCACCATAGCATAAATCGATCAATATCTTGATTCATGCATCACAATTGAGAATGTATCAATCTAACCCATCTCTTTTTCGAGCTGGAGTGATCTTGAAGTTAATCCTGATTTATCTGTGACTAAAGGACTAGTCATGAAAGTTGGTTCTAAAATCATGTAACATTGTCTAAAGATGATACCATTGGTTCATGTGAAATGGTTGCACAGTTTGGATAGTCTTGATAGGTGATAGAGTTACATACTGATGAGGGAATAGTGTTATCATCATTTTTAAATGGTATTTTCATTGTAGTATTTATATGGAATGAATGATTCTAGGGTGGGGATGGTGTAACATCGTGTTACTATTTTTATGTATTCATATACCTCTACATTTTAACATTTTTTGGTGGTTTTTTGTTTGGGTTTTCATTGGGTGAAATGTTATTGTTATTGGATGTTTATATGATAGTGCATGAGCAGTGCACAGTTTTCCAAGCCTTGTGCCATTCAATAGACATTTTGAAAAAATTGGAAAATGGGAAGTGCATGGCATGTGCATTATTTACCGAACTATGCACCCAATATTGAGAAACTATTCAACAATTTTATTATAATTTCCTGACTTGTGAAGGGTTTGATTAAACCATGATCCTCTAATCAAGAAACCTTGTGAAGGGGTTTGAACATAATCTGAAATTTGATAAAATCCAATTTCAAACATCATTTCTTGGTCATCGATGTCCCAATATTACTAAATTTTAGTTTCTCCCATTATTGTATATCCAATGAATGATTTTGGGTTTCATGATTCCCTTCCAGATGTGATTCAATGATTTATGAACAGTTTCAATCTTCAATAAGTAGGTTTCTTTTTTATATAATTTTTTCTCTCTTGGTATCTCTTATTCTGCATACGGTTCTATTAATCTCTCTATTAATATTAATATCTAATAACCACTATTTTGAATATATATATATATATATATTTTATTAATTCATGTATCAATTTTTTTTTCTCTGTTGGAGTTTCTATATACGACACTGTGATTTGATATTTGTTTATCCTAAGGTTTGTGGTTCCGTTATGATGCCAAATTTTTATAAACCCTGAATTTCTTGGTTTATTGTAAATTATTAGAATTAAATGAAATTTAGTGGTTTTTATTAAATGAATTTCTGTTGTTTTATCAAAAAAATACAATTCCATTTAATTGGGGTTATACTGAAAAATGGTTTTTTTGGAATGAAATTGGAAGACCCATAATTTCATTTAATTTTGTGGTGTTTATGGTAAATTGTGGGATTTTAATTTCTGAATTTAAATTGTGTGTTTGATTGAAATTATATCAATGAAATTGTTGTATTTTATTTAGGAAATGGTTCTCGTGGAAAATTTTGACAAACCTCCATTCAATTTAATTTGGGGTTTGTTATGAAATAAATGGAATTTGTTGAAAATTTAGTGATTGAAATTAATTGTGATATTTGTTTGTGAAATTGTAGAAGTTTTTTCTATTATATATTTTTGAGAAATGGATTAAAATTGTTTTTTTTATAATATATTGTTTCTATCCATGTGGAAAAGGTATTATTTTGATTAAAAACTAATTATGGGCATTAAAGGGAATATTGGAATATTTGAAATGGGGAATGATATTTAATTGTATTTTTAAATATTCTTATTATAAATTTCAATCATTATTTATTCCTATGGAACATTAAATACATAGGTGGTATGTTGCTCCCATTTTAGTATTTCTAATGTAAATATGTTGTTGTTGTAAACATTTTTACATTACTTATGATTTATATAATGAATTTTTATATAAATTTTATTATCTAAGTCATTTTTGAAAATTTCCATTTGTGTAAGGAAACCTTTTGTTTAAAGGTAATTCTATAATTTCAGAAGTATTTCCTTCTTTTGAAAAATAGAAGTATGAATTTATAATGTATATCAATATTTTAATTATAAATCATGACTCATAGAAATTAATTTGGAAATTCAAAACTAGTTTATTTGAAATTTGAAAGAACATTCTTGTTTAATTGGATATTTTCCTATTGTTATTGAATCTTTGGGTGAAATCATATTTGGTATTTTATTACACCATACTTGTTCCATCTAATGTTTGTATATTATCATATTTTAGGATTAAGCAAGGGAAAAAGATCACATATAGGTGGTTCTTTAAATAGATCTATAGACTTGGTGATTGGAATCCATAGGGAGTGGCATCATTTTTACTATTTCGCTACTTTTTATGAAGTGCATTGTGTTTCATTTGTTGTCAATGAGGCATGAAGTTGTCTTGGAATGAATGGAAGTCAAGGAATGTCAAGATGTGAATGACAAAGGTTGTGATGGTGTTGGTGGTAAAGGAGAATGGCCATGGTACTAAGATGCATGTCACTTAGGAGATTCACTAAGTGGCATTGGAGAATATGGTTGAAACATTCTCCATGTGCATCTGACGATTGTTGAGCTGTTCTTAAAGTTCCAAGAACTTGTATCAACTGGATACAAAGTCACAACAAGTTAGAAGACCATGCATTGTAGTGACAATGCATGAGGAGTTGAAGAAGCAAGATGATCCATTCACTACTTCTAAGTGGATGAAGTGGTTTAATGAAGTCGATGCACTATCACTTAGTGCATGTGAATCAGAAGATGTTCCAATTGATCTCTGATTAGATCAATGAAGTTTATTTAAGAATTTAAGTGATTCAGGAGTTCTGTTGAAGAAGAAGATCCTTGAGAATTCTCTCCTAAGTAGAGAATGAGATGATTAAGAAGAAACCGTTTGAAATTCCATTCCTATGTGATGAATACATGTTGAAGATAATGGAGGAATTTCAAATGAAGAAGAAGAAATGAAGAAGGAGAAATAATGAAGAATAATTTTAAGTGGCATTTGGCTTGGAAGAACTTGGGTTGACATTTATACATTGGGAGAACTTTATTTTCAACAAAGTGTTTATTCTGTCCTTTGCCAAAAAATAGGCCAGCCCACGAGTTCAACCCCACGGCTCATATGGGAACTAGGCGCCATGCCCATGGGGGATCCCATAGTGCAAGCTCAAGGCGGCAGGGGGCCGTGTGTAAGCCCCCGAGGGAACGCGGTGGTGAAGCCCGCGCACCCGAGGTGCATAGCGGGCGCTAGGTGCGCGCCCGCGGGAGCAGAGTGGGCGCAGAGCGCGCCCGCAGGGAGAACACGGTGCGGGGCGGCACCGTGGAGGGAGGAGATTCAATTGCCAGGTTGAGGGAGCGGCATATTGATAAACCGCGGAAAAACCGCGTCCCGTTTCGATGTGGGATGCGGAAAATTCACCAGGAGCGAATCCTGGCCGTCCGAGCCATCGCGCGCTTTATCCACGCCGCACGATTCATCTCCGCGGCGATGATCTGATCCTGGCCGTTTAACATCGCATCCGACGGCCGAGAGCTCGTCTCCTTCCTCGAGCCATGCCGAAGGCCACCCGCGAGCCGCCGACGAACCAGAGGCCATCCGACGACCTATTTCGAGCTCCCGGCCACTGCTGATCGAAGTAAAGCCTCCATGGTGATCGTCTGGCCAAGACGAACCGATCCATGCTTTAAAATACACGTGCATGCAACAAATGGGAGTTTTGATATCCGGCCGAGGCAAGACGAAGCTGCCGAGATTTGGGTGTTCATGCTTGCATGTTTTGGATCGAAGGAAGGCCATGCATGCGTTCTAAGTCGCATGCACGTGGAGGAGAAAAATAAAGAGGAAAGAACCCGCGTGAAATAAAAAGAAAAACAAGATTCACAGAATCTTGAAATACCCGAAAACTTCGGGGATTCAAAGATTGTATCCCGCGGATGTTTTGAGGATTCCTCTACCTATAAAAGGAGAGCCCGAAGCACAGAGAGGCTTGCTGATGTGCTGAAGTTTTTATTGAAAACTTGGAGTCCCGCGTGTGCTCTGCCTCGCGAAGAAGAAGCCCCGTGCAAGTTTACTTGCACGGCTGGAGTCCCTTGCGCGCAACAACTTTGCGCGACAAGAAGAGGAGTCCCCTGCGCGCATTATTTGTGCGACAGGAAGAGCTCTCCCTGCCCGCATACTTGCGCGGCAGTAGTCGCTTGCGCGCCCAAGGTATCCTCACCCTTGTGGCATGCGCGCCCTGCGGCTTGGTGCCTTGTACCCAAGGCTTACGCGGTCCTTGAGGCCCGTGACACCTTGTGCGGCTGCCCCTTGCACCAAGGCCTTGTGTGTGTGCTAAGTGAACAAGAAGACCACAACTAAAACCTAAGTTAGTGTGTGTCAAAGAAAGAAGAGGTCATAGCCAAGATTGTGTGTGCAAAGTGCAAATACACCCTACGGGCATTTATTGTGTGCAAGAAGAGGAAGGTCACTACAAGTGTATGCTAAGAGAAGAATTTGTATGTGCAAATTAAAGAAGTGGCCAAACCTATGTGTATGCTCTAAGTGGAGTGAACACACATTGAAGAAGGAAGAAGTTGACCCACACTAAAGTATAACACACTTTTAGTGTGTGAACAATTTGAATATAGTGTGTGAAGATTGTGGAGAAGGTGTGTGCTATAATTGATTACACCCTTTGAGGGTTTATTGCACCAAGAGGAGAAAGAGGAGAGTGCATGCATGCATGCATGCACATGCACACGTGAACAAATCCAAATTTGGTTGTGTGCATTTGAGGAGTCCAAGACCAGGAGGATCTTGAGGATTTTGAGAAGACCATGCAATCAGTGCATGAGGATGCAGAGATGCCATGCACTCAGTGCATGAAGTTGATGTGAACTGAGACTGAGCCAGACTGAAGTGAAAGATATTGTTTGTCTGAGTTTCCAGTATTTGAGAAGACCCTGATCAACAGAAGTGATCAGAAGATTTGAGCAAGACCAATAGACCTTTTCAGAGGCTATTGAAGATTCTTGAAGAGAGAAGCCAGGTCATCCTGAAGAAGGAGATAAAGCCTGATCTAGACGAGAAGTCCTGATCAACCACAAGTGATCAGAAGAGAAGAGCAAGGCCAGCAGCCTTTATCCCAGGCTGCTGAAGTTACTTGAAGAAGCTTAAAGTGAAGAAGAGCTACTCGTGTGACTCGAGGAGCCAAGAGAAGACCCTGTGGGACTCAGGGAAAAGAAGTCTTCAGTGGGATTCTGTAGCAGGCCAGTGGGACTCTGGTAACACTGTGGGACGCAGTATAAAGACCCTCATGTGGGACTCAGGAGAGATACAGTGGGACTCTGTATCGACCATTGTAATACTAACCGATTATAATGGAGAATCCATGCTGGGAGAGCATGGCAAGGATGTAGGCCTTTGGTGCCGAACCTTGTAAATCCTTGTGTCCTGTGCCTTTTCATTAATACATCATTCAGGAAAGGTTGAGAGATACAAGAAGAGTGGATCGAGGCCTTAGCCAGCCATAGAGGTTTAATTGATAAAGAATCAATTAGTAAAAAGTTTTAAGGGATCACTGATTCACCCCCTCCCCCTCTCAGTGATTCACACTGATCTGGGCACTTCAATTGGTATCAGAGGGAGGTTACCTCTAAAATATCCAAGAGAGTCTTTATGAAGTTCAGATTTGAGGAAACGAGCGACCAGCCTCAAATGGAGATATCTGCCAAGACTCAGAAAAATAGAAAGAAGAAACAGGCCAATAAGATGAAGAAATCCTGTCCTAGCTGTGATGAAGTTGAAACAATGAATGATCTTCAGAGTGCACTCAAATATCTTCAGAAGACAGTTCCCAAGGAAGTGGCAATGTGTATAGCTACAGGCATCCTTGATCTTCAAGAAGAAAAATCACAGTTAGAAGAAGAAGCCAATGCTATGGAAGATCAGCTGGCTAAAAGGGTTGGCATAACCAACACTCTCAGAAAGCTGGTAAATGCCAAAGATGAAACAGTATCTCTTTGCAATGAAAGATATGAAGACACTGCTGAAGAATTGCAAAGAAGCCTTTCTGAGAATGAATTCTTTAAGACTGTGGTCAAAGAAGTTTTCAATGCACTGGAAAAGAGGCACAAAGTGTCAATGAATGTCAGAGATGCTCAACTCGAAGAAAAAGTCAAATTGATGAAGGAGCTGGACAATTCATTGCAAGAATTAAAGAAGGTGCATGAAGACCAGATAGAACAGCTGAAAGAGAAATGGGAAGGAAGGCTAAGAACTATTGAGGATGAGAAGAACTCCCTCAATATGAAATGCTTAGAGCTGGAGGTGATATTGAAAAATCAGCAATCACCCAAAGCTAAAGCCTCCCAGTCAGCTGAAAGGAGAAATGTTGCTACTCAAGTATGCATTGAGCAGGATGATTCTAAGAGAAAGACATCCTCTAATAAAAGTTCAACATCTTCTAAAAAGAAGGTACCATCCATACCATCTTGTACTGATGCTTCTAATTGTGTTTCCACAAAAAGTGCAGGATGGAAGAATAATTCCAAACAAATATGGATGAAGACAGTAAAGAAGCAGAGCTCTCCTGAAACGGCACAACAGGTCAAGAAAAGTACCCTACAATCAGAAGGACTGAAGAGGTCAAGATTCGTGGGACAATGCTGGTGTTGTAACAAGTATGGGCACTGTGCAAAGGATTGTTGGTACAATCCACTGAATGTAAAAGCACAGAGGAAGCCCATGCCAAGGGGGAGAAAGCCAGAAGAAAAGAAGCAACATCCACAGGTCCAGAGACATCTGTTTACTGCAAATAGATTTGGATTACTTGACAACATCTGGGATGATTGCAAAAGTGGTCAAAAAGATACATGTCAGTCTCCAACTGTATCCAGAGCTCAAAAGAAGAAAAGATCACAGAACCTGGCTCAAAAAGATTCCTTGGGAAGCAAGCAGAAGAAAGTGGAAGATGCTCCCAAGAAGAGTTTGAAGAATGAAGAGAAGTCCTTGGAGTCTGAGTCCAAGAAGGGTGATGCATCGAGAAGGACCACCAAGAAATGCTTCTACTGTGGAAAGAAAAGACACACCATGGATCTTTGTGAACAAGCCATGGAACTGAATAGAAGCACACTGGACTCAAACAGACAATCAATCCAGAATAAGCAGAAGGGATTGATTGAAAACAAGTTGCCTAATAAAGGTAGCTTGACAGCATCAAAAGAACCATTTGGAACTTCCAGAACTGAGGCCACACTTCAAAATGACTTACTAGTCATATGGCCAAATCAGTTGCAACTTGCCAAAGATCTGCAGAGAGCTGAAGATGAAGTTCTGGCAATTGCTAAGGCAAAAGGGAAGAAGAAGGTTTCACATGAAGATGTTTTGAGAACCACACCAGCACAATCATCAATGAAGATCAAATGTGCAAGTGTGAAGACTGGTGAAAATGGGACATCTCGGTTGAGAGAATCTTCTCAACCTTGTTGTTCACATTGATGAACCAAGGAGGTTCCATCTTATTCCCTTATACTATTGGTATTTACATGTGCTAACATTACATGGAATTGAAGATGATGATCATTCTCAACTGGAGAGTGGTTTGGACAGAATGGAGTGCACCCCTTGAGGTGGAGCCAATCTGGAGAAGATGATGTTCTGAAATTAATATCATCTTGAGAAAGTGGATGAATGGGGGAGCTTTATCATTGCACTGAACTTTCTAATAAGTTTTGTGAAGTTGTGCAGGATTTAGCAAATTCATTGTTACATCTGGAAAATTTCAAACCCCCAAGCATGATCTCACATGTGTAGAGAATTGTGGACAGCATTGAAAAATCTTGGTTACATCACTCTTGTTTTCTAGACCGGGTTAGCCCAAGTAGACTTAGAGTTGATTTACTAAAGGTTCTTTGCTAAAGAGAACATGTGACATCATCCCTCTCTCAGTGTTTTTCAAGAAAATACATTTCAATGGGAGGAAGAGATTTTTGAAAGAGAACCACACCACACCTTTGCATTTGATTGCCAATAAGGGGGAGAAAATATTGGCACACATATTGACCCATTCATATGTGCTAAAGGAGTGTATTGACAACAAATACAAAGGGGGAGATTGAAGTGCATTGTGTTGAATTTGTTGTCAATGAGGCATGAAGTTGTCTTGGAATGAATGGAAGTCAAGGAATGTCAAGATGTGAATGACAAAGGTTGTGATGGTGTTGGTGGTAAAGGAGAATGGCCATGGTACTAAGATGCATGTCACGTAGGAGATTCACTGAGTGGCATTGGAGAATATGGTTGAAACATTCTCCATGTACATCTGACGATTGTTGAGCTGTTCTTAAAGTTCCAAGAACTTGTATCAACTGGATACAAAGTCACAACAAGTTAGAAGACCATGCATTGTAGTGACAATGCATGAGGAGTTGAAGAAGCAAGATGATCCATTCACTACTTCTAAGTGGATGAAGTGGTTTAATGAAGTCGATGCACTATCACTTAGTCCATGTGAATCAGAAGATGTTCCAATTGATCTCTGATTAGATCAATGAAGTTTATTGAAGAATTTAAGTGATTCAGGAGTTCGGTTTAAGAAGACGATCCTTGAGAATTCTCTCCTAAGTAGAGAATGAGATGATTAAGAAGAAACCGTTTGAAATTCCATTCCTATGTGATGAATACATGTTGAAGATAATGGAGGAATTTCAAATGAAGAAGAAGAAATGAAGAAGGAAAAATAATGAAGAATAATTTTATGTGGCATTTGGCTTGGAAGAACTTGAGTTGACATTTATACATTGGGAGAACTTTATTTTCAACAAAGTGTTTATTCTGTCCTTTGCCAAAAAATAGGCCAGCCAAGGCCAGCCCATGAGTTCAACCCCACGGCTCATATGGGCACTAGGCGCCACGCCCATGGGGGATCCCATGGTGGAAGCTCAAGGCGGCAGGGGGCCGTGTGTAAGCCCTCGAGGGCACGCGGTGGTGAAGCCCGCGCACCCGAGGTGCATAGTGGGCGCTAGGTGCGCGCCCGCGGGAGCAGAGTGGGCGCAGAGCGCGCCCGCAGGGAGAACACGGTGCGGGGCGGCACCGTGGAGGGAGGATATTCAATTGCCGGGTTGAGGGAGCGGCATATTGATAAACCGCGGCAAAACCGCGTCCCGTTTCGATGTGGGACGCGGAAAATTCACCAGGAGCGAATCCTGGCCGTCCGAGCCATCGCGCGCTTTATCCACGCCGCACAATTCATCTCCACGACGATGATCTGATCCTGGCCGTTTAACATTGCATCCGACGGCCGAGAGCTTGTCTCCTTCCTCGAGCCATGCCGAAGGCCACCCGCGAGCCGCCGACGAACCAGAGGCCATCCGACGACCTATTTCGAGCTCCTGGCCACCGCTGATCGAAGTAATGCCTCCATGGTGATCGTCTGGCCAAGACGAACCGATCCATGCTTTAAAATAAACGTGCATGCAACAAATGAGAGTTTTGATATCCGGCCGAGGCAAGACGAAGCTGCCGAGATTTGGGTGTTCATGCTTGCATGTTTTGGATCGAAGGAAGGTCGTGCATGCGTTCTAAGTCGCATGCACGTGGAGGAGAAAAATAAAGAGGAAAGAACCCGCGTGAAATAAAAAGAAAAACAAGATTCACAGAATCATGAAATACCCAAAAACTTCGGGGATTCAAAGATTGTATCCCGCGGATGTTTTGAGGATTCCTCTGCCTATAAAAGGAGAGCCCGAAGCACAGAGAGGCTTGCTGATGTGCTGAAGTTTTTATTGAAACTTTGAGTCCCGCGTGTGCTCTGCCTCGCGAAGAAGAAGCCCCGTGCACGTTTACTTGCACGGCTGGAGTCCCTTGCGCGCAACAACTTTGCGCGACAAGAAGAGGAGTCCCCTGCGCGCATTATTTGTGCGACAGGAAGAGCTCTCCCTGCCCGCATACTTGCGCGGCAGGAGTAGCTTGCGCGCCCAAGGTGTCCTCACCCTTGTGGCTTGCGCGCCCTGCGGCTTGGTGCCTTGCACCCAAGGCTTACGTGGTTCTTGAGGCCCGTGACACCTTGTGCGACTGCCCCTTGCACCAAGGCCTTGTGTGTGTGCTAAGTGAACAAGAAGACCACAACTAAAACCTAAGTTAGTGTGTGTCAAAGAAAGAAGAGGACATAGCCAAGATTGTGTGTGCAAAGTGCAAATACACCCTACGGGCATTTATTGTGTTCAAGAAGAGGAAGGTCACTACAAGTGTATGCTAAGAGAAGAATTTGTGTGTGCAAATTAAAGAAGTGGCCAAACCTATGTGTATGCTCTAAGTGGAGTGAGCACACATTGAAGAAGGAAGAAGTTGACCCACACTAAAGTATAACACACTTTTAATGTGTGAACAATTTGAATATAGTGAGTGAAGATTGTGGAGAAGGTGTGTGCTATAATTGATTACACCCTTTGAGGGTTTATTGCACCAAGAGGAGAAAGAGAAGAGTGCATGCATGCATGCATGCGCATGCACACGTGAACAAAGCCAAATTTGGTTGTGTGCATTTGAGGAGTCCAAGACCAGGAGGATCTTGAGGATTTTGAGAAGACCATTCAATCAGTGCATGAGGATGCAGAGATGCCATGCACTCAGTGCATGAAGTTGATGTGAACTGAGACTGAGCCAGACTGAAGTGAAAGATATTGTTTGTCTGAGTTTTCAGTATTTGAGAAGACCCTGATCAACTGAAGTGATCAGAAGATTTGAGCAAGACCAATAGACCTTTTCAGAGGCTATTGAAGATTCTTGAAGAGAGAAGCCAGGTCATCCTGAAGAAGGAGATAAAGCCCGAGCTAGACGAGAAGTCCTGATCAACCACAAGTGATCAGAAGAGAAGAGCAAGGCCAGCAGCCTTTATCCCAGGCTGCTGAAGTTACTTGAAGAAGCTTAAAGTAAAGAAGAGCTACTCGTGTGACTCGAGGAGCCAGGAGAAGACCCTGTGGGACTCAGGGAAAAGAAGTCTTCAGTGGGATTCTGGAGCAGGCCAGTGGGACTCTGGTAACACTGTGGGATGCAGTATAAAGACCCTCTTGTGGGACTCAGGAGAGATACAGTGGGACTCTGTATCGACCATTGTAATACTAACCGATTATAATGGAGAATCCATGCTGGGAGAGCATGGAAAGGATGTAGGCCTTTGGTGCCAAACCTTGTAAATCCTTGTGTCCTGTGCCTTTTCATTACTGCATCATTCGGGAAAGGATGAGAGATACAAGAAGAGTGGATTGAGGCCTTAGCCAGCCATAGAGGTTTAATTGATAAAGAATCAATTAGTAAATAGTTTTAAGGGATCACTGATTCACCCCCTCCCCCTCTCAGTGATTCACACTGATCTGGGCACTTCATTTTATATATTACATTAGGGTTTAATTAATGTTTGACTTATAGACCAATTATATTTGTGTAGTACAACATATATCAACAAAAGTAGTTGGACTAGGTATATTGTTTCTTCTGTGAGTCGCAGTTTACGAGGTATGTTCATGACCCATTGCTCTTTATTGACTAAGTTGATCTGGACATTGAGGATGGAGCTACCATTTTTTAGTACCCAGAGGATATTAAGGATTGGAAATAGAGTTTACTTCATGGGAATTTGATTCCCCATTTTCCTATCTAGAATCCGCATAGGAATCCTAGTGGGAGTACCTTGGAGCGTTATACCTGGAGTTTAGCGTAGTAACCACACCTCTTTTAGTAGGTTTTTCTTTTTTCTGGATGAAAATATCTATATTGGGGAGAATTTAATGAATGATATTTTCAATTTATTTTGTTTTTATTATTTATATTATTTTGGAGGCTAGGCTCTATGATGACATGTGATTCTCTATCCCAAATATTTATTTGAAATATATTAAATGTCACCGTAATTCATATTTCATAAAAAAGTTTAATAACTATAAAATGTGAAACCATATTCGAAATATGAGTGCATATTTGTGTTTAGAATGTGGGTTTTCACATAGATTCGACATAATCATCTGTGGTGTGGGGCGTTTGTGAAAAATTCATAGTGGGAACAAATAAAAAATAAATTAATAAATTTTTTATTTCGACGTAGCAGACGATTTCTCATATACATATATGTTAATATTATTTCCTCCATGAATTTTTCAAAATATATAAACATTTATATGGTTATTGGATATATATTTTGGAGACTGATAATAGACCAGGATCAGATCCTGGATCATTGGACCAACTGTGTATGAGGATCTCATCAACGATGGTGACACAATATTTATTAATGAATGATAAATGCAAACACATGACGAGATGTTTTATTATTTAATTTCAATAATCATTCAAAATCGTGTACAAACAATGATCAATTCCACCAGCATAATTTAAATATGCCTCGTCAATAGAATTAAAATGATGGAATTGATTATTAAGTCATTTTTATTTATCACACTTCATCAATATTCTTCTAAGAAAATTAATCAAGAAAAATGAATAATGGATGATTTTTATTCATAATGTTTTATGTATTACGGTTTTCTCTCATATTTTTTTATATAATCATTGGTTATTCGTTTGGACAACAGTTTAATCAGTACTTTGTTGTTGGTTGTTATGTTTTTTTACTACAGTGAAATGAATCGAAACTGCTGGTACGACACTTGATCATGGTTGCAGTTCAAGAATCAATGATGATGATAGGTTGATCAATGGAAAATGATACATAATTGGGTGTTCTTTATTTTTTCATAGAGACACAAAAGTTAATTATAAATGGTATAAATGGAAGATTACCATGTAGATTTGAAACCTGAATCAATGATGTCATAATATATGAGGGTATGAAGACCATAAATCTAGAGTTTCATGTTGGTGTGGTGGTCTAGTGATGTGAAAGATGATGAAGAAGATGACCAGTGTTTTAGAAAAACATGCGAATGATAGAGTGTATATCGGGATTATCGGCCATGTAGGAGCCTCTCAATGGTGTATAGGGTTTCAGATTGAGGCTAAGGATCAAAAGTGGTGTTACCCCTATCACATAGCATTTGACTCATCTATTATGGAACATTATTTACGTCATAATGTATACGGACACATGAAAATTTACATATCTGGAGGCATGTCGTGTACTTTGAAACATACACGGCTAGGTGTACAAAAACTTGAACACTTGTACACAGGATAGTACAATGGCCAATAAAAAGTACATTAACATAGAAAACATCACTTAGGATTTTTCCAAGGGTTATCTACCCAATTTATATCATGACATTCACATTTTGTGTTGGTATTTACAAATGGGATGACCTAGGGTAGATAAAAACCATGTGTACCCCTACTACACACCATGAACCAACATCATGAGTATTTTTATCTCTTCATTTATTTAGTTTGTAAAAACCATGGTTAACTGTGTTCCCTTGATCCATTATCTCGAGGATACATTAAGAAATTACACCCACATCGTAGGATATTGATCCCCTATAGAGGTAGAGTCACAAATGGAGTTGTGGTTTCGATCCCTGAGACTAGAGTATGATCTCATAACATATTTATAGCCTATGATGTGGTTTTGTAATCATTGTGGCCTCCCTAATAAGAGAATTTATCCTCTATTTATTAGGTCACGGTGCTAGATTTCATGATATCAATATCATTTGAAACCCTATATAGAGGGATGATCCATATTGGATTTGTGGTGTCCTCTAGTGGTTCTGGGCATAACCCACTATATGTGTATCAAGGTCTTCAATGACTAGTGATCTTCATGGGTAGTTTCCAATGATCTATACATTATCATCATGTGTCTCCAATGATATCATGGCTCATGGATTGGCCACCCTTCAAAATACTTTTTATTTTAGGTAAATCCTTGGATGACGGTGGGTTATAACTACCTTGTGTTGTCATGTATTTCCTAAATTTCTCTAATTGTTTTTTGTATACATTTTTTATTTATTTTATTGAGATTAATATATTAAGTTCATTTGGTTTCGTGTTTTTTGGGATTCCCTACTTGTTATTGTTATACTCACACCACCATGGGGTTTTCCCACACATGTCCTACAATATGAAAATGATATCCCACTTGGCGGCATATGTGATGTGTGTGTGTGTGTGTACTTCAGGTTAATCTCTCTTATTTGTGGGATATGCCTAATCGGTGATGGTCCCCATCCACTATCCTATTTGAGGTGGGCATGGGGATGTCATGATTTTGAAATCGGCCGATCGGGTCCTCGCAGTTAATCCAAATAAGTCTTATAAAATATTGAGATCCAAATCAATAGAACAATTATCACTAAATTTAAAAATTATACATATCATTAATTCCCAAATCAACATGAATTAGTTCTTAATTATCACATACCAAACATGGTAATACATTCATCATGAAATCTCATGAATCATGAAAAAAACATTAATTTAAAAAAATTATTATAATAGTGAATGATTCCATATTTAGTAAATAAAATATAGATTATTAGATATATTCCACAAACCCAAAATAAAATTTTCTCCATTAATTAAAGCATGGTCCACTTTTTTAAAAAATAATTAATTGGTTCCAATGTATTCTATACATTCCATTTTAATTTATCCTTATCAATAATTACTATATCCCAACATCATTATCTCATCACCCTGAACATAATGAGGGTTATATTTCCCTCAATAATATTTTTTACAAGAATATACCGATTATATTGAATCATTTCTATTTTCATCACCATTTTTCACCATAAACATTCATAAAATTAATAAAAAGTAATACAATGCCATCCTTATATATTTCATATATCTTATCACCATTATATCACTGATAAAAAACTCATATAACATAATTATTAAATCTGAAAACAATCTTGTTGATCAATCATATTCATATATTTTATATCCATTGATTTTCTATGATTAATGTGATTCTCTTGAGGTATATTCCTTTCATACATGAGGCATTCATTAGTGTAGTGCCCTATCTCCATACTGTTAAATCATTTTATATTGGAATCTTTTTCCATACACTTGAAGTCACCTGAACAGTGTATTTTCTCTCTACTCTTTTAGAAAACTCCCCTTACTTTTTATAAACACCAATGTTGTTTCTTTCATAAATTATCATGTATGGGAAATCCTTTCTTTACATTCTTCCATTTGTCCCAATTTTTTCCCGCCATCTTATTATTCTATTTTTCACTTAAAAATCATAATATGTAGATAATTCTTTCAATTCTTTGTCATCTCATCATAGTCCGTCCTCATATGATAAGAATATTTTGGAGACTACTTCCCTTTGAAAAAATATACTAAACCCCTCAAGGAAATAGTGATTCCTTCTCTTTGTATTACGTTCATTTATTTTTTTATAAAAAAATTTTGGGACAATGCCTCATTTTTATTATTAAAGCAAATCACTGACCAATTTTAACATGGTACAAGGAGATTCCTTACATAGACTGAAGGCCCATTGGAAAATTAGCCTATTACATGACATGTAGTCCCAAATTCTTGGCACAAGGCACATTCTATGAGTAGTATAGCTACATCACCATCTAACTACAACACCACACAGTACCTATCGCTTCTACAATTCCCATGCGGCTGCTACAATTCCCACGATTTCTATAGTTATGACGCGGCTACAATGCTCCAGTTCTAATATTTTCATAATAGGTTTTGAACCCCCATTTTTTATGTAGGATTACGTGGTTCATACAGTGGAGAAATATTTATAAACAACAGAATACTAAAGATTAGATTATTTCATAATAGATCATATGTACAAATTGCAAAAATATTAAATGATTAATATATAACTAATATATTATAATTAACTTTTTTATTGTCAAAATCAATTTTAATGGGAAATATAAGAAAAAAAAAGGTTCACCATAGAAAAACACTCAATGAAACCTCCTAATTATTAAATGATAACTTTATCCAACTGGAATCAATATCCAAAAATAATTTCAAAGTGTGAGTGGTTATATGTATATCAAGATCATCCTTTATAAGGATTTCAATCGGATACACCAGTTTATCCCTTGTCTTAATGTACTCCTTTTTTTGATCATTACTTTATTTAATAATATTATTATAAAAATAACTTTCTTTTCAATACATTCTCACTACATGGAAAATGTCCACACATACCAATCTATTGAACAATGAATCTACATGCTATGGTGTTTCATTAATCATGATAAACACCTCCCACATTTCTACCCCCAGATGCGTGAGAAATACAGGAGTTTATATAGAAATTTCACATGGCCCGCATTTTTTTTCTTTTATAACTCCCTCAAAGAGAGCTCCCCATGATCTACAACCTTAGTCTGATCTGAAATATTAAAATCCTTGGGATCACCATTCCATATCATGGGATTAAACCTTCTGGAGGTTCTTTTATCCATTGGTAGTGGTAAAAAGATATTATCCTTTCTACCCTTACTATTGCCTCTCTAACCCTTCATCCTTTTATAGATGTGAATCCGTCTACCTAGAAGAATGTCCACAGTCACTCATGAGAACATTCAAAAAGACTTGAGTTGTTTAACAACTTGTGGAAAGGGAAATAGGGATTCAACAATGGATGGGGGAATTTTGCTAGTAGATTTTCCTGATATCACATTGAATACAACCTCAAATTTTTGTATACCCTTATGTTTTACATCGTTACTAATTTATGTAGTAATTATTAAAATTTTCCTTCTTATTATCAAAATCATTACTACCTTTTTATTATGTCTCTTTATTTTTTTAACTTACCATTTTCTATTTTCCAATCCATTTTTATGTCTTTATTATATTAATATAAATTAAAATTTATTGTTTTTTCATTTAGTTTCATCAAAACATATTATGGTTTTTCTAATCATGTAGTGTTTTATAAATAAAATGGTTTGAGAAATTTTTGTAAACATCATATATATTAATTTTTTTATATATAACATTTTATTTTTTTAATATAAATAAATATTTATAAATCATCTTTATAATATGAATAATTATAATTACATTTTTATTTAATACATAAAAATGATGTTCATTTTTTCATAATATAATAATTATATATATTTATAATTTATAAATTTCATAAAAAACATAACATATCTCATATATTTATAAAATATATAATCATAAAAATAATAATTATTTTCTAAAAACATGTTTTACCCTTAATTAATATTAAAATAAAAATTCAGGTTTTCAAGATTAATTATATAAATATAGTTATTTAAAAATATTCTTTTAAACAATTCAAAAGCTTATTTTTCTTTAGAATATTAATTTAAAAAATCTAAATAATAGGTATATTAAATTATAACTATCGTAATTATCTAATATTAAAAATAATTAAAACAATTTATTTAATTTTTTATTTTTAAGGAAACCCGTATTAATAATATTATCAGTATGTTTTAATTATAAAAAATCCATATAATAAAATATTTTTAGGAAAAAAAATATTTTTAAAATTTCAGGGTTATTACATCATTCCCCAACTCAAAATAATTGAGTCCCTGTAATTTGTTCGCGCACATAGGGAGAAAAATTACAAAAAAAAGAAAATTTGAAATTATTAAATTAGATATAATTTTAAATAATTATCTAAACAGTTTCTCAAATACCATTTATAATGACCTGAACCCAAAACTAGGGTTCATCACTTATAAATGATATCTATTTAAAAAATTATAACTAAAAATACACACAAAATTTACTATGTAACATGAACATTTAAGGTCGGATGTTTTGATGTAAAAAGGGGTGGTTTAAATAAAATTTCGTTATATATTTTTATAAATAATGTAGTAATAAGTCAATGACACTGATGGAAAAAAATGATCAGTTTTAAAAAAAATTGATGGAAATTTTATTAAAATATTCGAGTTGTTTGACCACCTGTGGATCGAGATGAAAGGGATTAAGATTGACATTGGTAATTTTTCTAGTAGATTGTCACGTTGGTAGGTGGAATAAAACCTCTCATTATTTTAACATCTTTATGTTTAACATGATTACTATTTTATGTTCTTAATAACTACAATATTTCTTCTTTTTATCTAAAACATTCGTCAACTTTTATTAGTCAACCTAGTCAATTTGATTTTTTATCATACTATTCTCTGTTGGCCAACACATGATTCTATTTTGATCATATTATTATAAATTCTTACTTTTTCTATCGTTTTGTTTTATCAAAAAATATCAACTTTATTTTTTTTAAACATGAGGTTTTTATACATATAATGGATTGAATATTTTTTATCCATTATATAAATTTGTTTTTTTATATATAAATTTAGTAGTTTTAAATAAATATATATAAATATATAATGATTTATTTAATATAAATAATACAAATCTCATTCCTATTTATATCATAAATATAATGTTATTTTTTTAATTTTATAATAATTATATATTTCTATATTTTAATAATTTAATACAAAACCATAATATATGTCATATAATTAACAAATTTTTAATCTTCATAATAATAATAATATTTTGATAAAAAAATTTACACATAATTAATATTATAATAAAAAATACTATATTAAAAAAATAGTTATTTTGAAATAATCTTTTGAACAATGTAAAATAATATTTATCTTTTGAATATTAATTTGAAAACTATAAAGAATAGGTATAATTCATTATATGTACTATAATGAACTAATAATAAAATTAATTCTAAAACATAATTTCATTTATTGTTTTAAGGAAAATATCCTTTAAGATATTATCAGTTTATTTATTTCAATATATATATATTTAGTAACATCTTTTTATAATAAAATAAAGTTTACAATTTCTATTTCGTTACAAAAATGACCAATGTGCCTTAATGAGGTCAAAACACATTGTACCATAAAATGAAAAGAAATTAATGAAAATAATATGGAGGGGAAATAATAGTGAAATTAATGACAAAAGTGAATTTATTTAAAAGTGGTATGTTTAATCGTTAGATCTACACACACACACATTCTAAGGTTTAAAAAATCAATAATTTATGAGAGTTTCTGTGTCTGCTGTGAACCATAGTTTTGGTTGAAGAATGAATGGTGTATTGATGGATTGTAAAGAAGAATTTAAACCAGGCGAATATGGATATGTACGTCACCTCCATTTCTCAGGAAACCCGCCTTGTCGCAACATCATCAACTCTTACCAACATCACTGACTTTTCTCAGATGATCTTCCACCACGCCCTATCAAAAATGACTACTATGTTCACCACAATCCTTCACCTCCCACTCGATCTACCACAAGTCCCCATATTCAATGTCTACCACCACAACCACCCTTTATTAGATGATCTACCGTGATGCCCCATTGACAACGCCTACCATCCCACATGGGGAAGATGGAAATGAAGGTCAACGCACCCAAGGGTGTAATTCCATGCACTAGAAGAAACCCATTATGATATAGGTTTTCCAAAATAATGCTTTCATCCCCAACCTATCATTCACTGCTATTGAGGAAGAACCACATATATTCCGGGAGCGTAAATGGGTGATTCCAGTTGTGTAATGACTATTAAAGTATCAGAAAGATTGGGCACACTCAGATAACACTATCCCACCCAACACGCACTGCTGGACATCAGATTTCAGATATAGAGTTATCTAAAATTTACAACATACTCTAGAACTAATTGTATTTTTTCCAATAACAATTACAAAATTTGATTTATTTTGATATGTTATATTTCAGTATCAAGGTATAATTCATTGTATTAGGAATTTAATATGAGTTGATAATTATCATTTAATTTTAACAATCCATTAAATTTAAATATCATAAATTATCAATTCCGTTTTTTTGTATTCATGTTACACTATTGCATAATGTGAAATATTCAATTCTTCTACTAAAAATGAACAAATAAAAGGGTTCCCTTTCACTATTATTTCATGTAGATTGTTAAAATCCATGCAATTATCAAAGGTTATTGTTAAGGGTTGTTAAATGACACATTGAATATGTTAACATATATATATGTGTATACACTCATATATAATTTTAAATAATATATATATTTAAGAAAGTACATATAATATATATATATATACTATATAAAATTTAATAATATATGTATTTGCATTTCTATCGGTGTGTCTGTATGTGTGTGTCTATGTATTTGTTGTTTGTGTATTCTTCTATTCTGTTATGTTGTGTGGTTGGTTGTGTCTTTATCTACGTTTATGGGTTGTATGTTTTTTATGTATATGTGCATAAGATTTTATGTAATTATATTTGTATGTTATACCTATGTGAATGATTATGTGAATGTGTATGTATATATGCATAAATATACATATATGTGTGTTTTTGTATGTGTATGTGTATGAGTATGTATTTAAAAATTTAATTGTATGTATATGTATGTGAACATATATATGAGTGTGTGTGTGTTCATGTGTATTTTTTTCGTATGTTCAAGGTAATGTGTTTATATATGCTTATGTATATGTATGTGTATGTTTTAGTATATATGTTGATGTTTATGTTTACGTGAATGTATATAACTATGTATATATGAATTTATGTTTATGTACATGTGTTTCTGTCTACGTTTGTTTATATGTGTAAGTTATTGTTATATGTTTGTATATAGTCATGTGTATAGATATGTATGCATGTTCCTTCACATGTTTTTAATTGTTTGAATGTTTATGTATATAGAAATTAATTTTTGTGTGTCTGAATATACATTTTTATGTGTATGCATATACATTTGTATGTGTATGTACATGTGTATGTGTATTAGTATGTGTCTATGATTATTTATTTATTTGTTTTATGTGTATGTATATATGTGTATGTATAGATATATATGTATGTGCATGAAAGGGTATGTAGCTGCATGTATGTTTATGTGTACATACATGTATGTCTATATTTATATTCCTATGCCTATGTGTGTGTGTATTTGTATGAGTATGTGTATTTGTATGCGTATGTGTATGTGTATGTGTATGTGTATGTGTATGTGTATGTGTATGTGTATGTGTATGTGTATGTGTATGTGTATGTGTATGTGTATGTGTATGTGTATGTGTTTTACAATATGTGTATGTGTATATTGTGTATGTTTGTGTACATGTATGTCTATGTGTATGTATGTGTGTACTTGGATTTTTGTTTATTGATTTAATATTATTTTATAGTTTTAAAAATCACTCCATTTTTAGTATTTTCAATAATTTATTAACTGTTATAATATAACCATTTAAAATATTTGTAATATATTCAATTTTTATATTTATTTATACTTGTGTACAAATGTCTATAATTAATTAAATAATAGAAATTTAATAATTATTTGAAATTATAATGGTCAATAACATATAATATTTTCTATATACAATTAATACAGTGCATAATTCTCTAATTAGTAGTAATAATGATTATTATTTATATAATTTTATTCAAATTTTAATGTTTGAAAAATTTGTAATTAATGTTATGAATAAAATTTTTTTATGTTATTTTTAATTTACTTCATTTAATTAATTATTATTTAATATTTTTTAATATTTTTTTATTTTTGATATTTTAAATTTCAGAAAATTTTTCAAATTTAATCATTTTATAAAATTAATACATATTTATTTAATTAGCTACAATATTATAAATATGTTTTTTATTTATATGATTGATATATATTAATTTTTATTTATAATTTTTTAATATTTTTAATCAGTTTGAAAAACATATAATTGGTTTTTATAAGGCAGTCTCCATCAAACACCATTTTTCTAGAAATTGATCCCCAACGTACGCCATTCCTCACATGATTTTGGTATTTATTTAATCTAATTAAAAAGATGTGGATGTACTTCACGATGACTGGTAATGATAGATGAGGTCTTCGAGGTCCGTGCATTGCAGTATTGATAGTGTGTTCCATCGAGAGATGGCCAGAGGTGGATGGAGTTATCGGTGTAGGGATCACTATGGGTCTTGAGCATAAGGATTCAGTGCAGGCAATGAATGAATGCGATGGGAGGATTTTGGATGTAGGAGGGGTTAAAAATCCCCATTGCCCTTTTTTTGGGCGTATCATGATGGTGGACCCATGGGAAACTTTTTCAGAACTGCATCGCTAATGATGGCCTCAGACGGCGGTAGTGTCGGTGTTGTGGGAGATAAGAAAACTCTTTTGATGTGTGGTCGATGTGTTTTTGATGTTCAGAGAGATGATATTGTGGAAGGATTTGTGGACTAGTTTTTTGGATCGGTGAACACACAATTGGCAATGAGAGTGGTGGTTTGACGGTCATCTATGAAAATAAACCATGATGTTCTGTGAGATAAATGATGTTTTTGGTGTGGCCAGGGCCTGTCCAAAATTTGGTTATAGGGGAGGCCTAATTGGCTGGGATAAATTCTATAGTGGTGCTCAATAATGTAGGGTTCTATGCACCTTGGAAGTCTGTGAATATGTTGTAAAGGGCCAATATCAATAAAAAATGATGTCTACGGGCATATTGAATATAGGTGGGTTATCTCATGGGGGGTCTATGGCCTCCTTATTGGCCAGTGGGTCAGGTTTGTGTCTTTGTTTTAGTGTATTTGTATTCATCAGTAAATTATATATATATATATAACCCATTTTTTCATTTATTATGTGCATGTTTTATTCATTTTTTTATGAAAGCAATGGCCTCTTTCTATCTCAGAAGAGGGAGATACATTACATAGCATGTACGCCCATGGCCAGGTGGCCCACAAAATTGCATTAAGGCTCAATGTAGTGTCATGAATGCACCCCACAGTATGCATTACGAGGCATGTGTCATGATTGTGTCACTGCATTCCTGCATCATACCCATGTCACTACCTACCTGAATCACTACATGCGATGTAAATTCCATAAGAAGCATGCCAAGATCCGAACCCTTGTTATTATGTGTATGTAATTGACATAATTATTATTAGAGATTCACTTTTTAATGTTTTTAACTTATTCAATTTTTTTTTATCATTTTTATTATAATTTCATTTATTATTTCTTATTCATTTTAAGTATTTACAATTTTTTACATTTTTTTCATTTATAAATTTTTTAATATTTATTTATACATAATTAATTACTATGTTTTAAATTTTTTAAAAAGTTTTCTATTTATATGATTGATATATAATAAATTTTATTTATTAAGGTGTAATGCCTTTAAAATTATTGAAATCCATATAAATAATTTATTTAAATGTATTTTTTTAGGATTATGAACATTTTTATGTGATTACAAATAATTTAATTAATGATTGAAATTTGACATAATTTTTTGTATGTTTTAATATTGTAAATATTTTTTTATTTATATTATTAATATTCATTCAATTTTACTTATTATTTTGAAATATTGTTGAAATGTTTTAAATCAATATTTTCACGACATCTCCCTTCGGACCCTTGTTGTGACTACCCCATTCCTGCCTTCCATAGGCTTGGGGTTGGAAACTAGCACTGGAAAGCCATATCAATAGAAAAAGAAGACATTTCCATTAAACTTGTACAAAAACAAAGTCCATGAACACAACAACATGAAACCACGAAGTAAAAAAACTACAGTAGTAAAAGTGTGTACTGAGAGTATTGGGGGCGGAATTCATTCACAACTGAAGGATAAAAATATAACAGAAAATAGTAAACAAATCGAGTGATCGTCCACCAAGGATCCTACCTGAAAGGTAGGTACAACTCGTCTCCATAGTTCCCCACGTCAACCATCACCATTGTCCACTATCATGTCCTAGCTCCCCGATTTTTGTTCTAGGTTTCTCGTCGTCTGCACAAGATACCACAAGGTGGGTGGGATGCCCGTTCAGGGGTGAATATAACAATACCTAGTTGGGACCGTGAGAACCAAAAAGGTCTCTCGTAATTTTGAAAAATATAACAAAAAATAATTATCTCAATCGTGATTCACAATTAAAATGATTCATCCCAAACCTGGTATACAACTCAGTGTTCAGGAATAATGATGATTAGTCTTATGATATATCAATTTATTCCCTTAGGAAGTATCCACAACTAAACTAGGAAAGAGTTGTTAAAATGTCGATCCAAAAAGGGTCGAATACCACAGATTCATGATAGGACGCTCTAAGGATTGTCCCCCTTGGATGGTGCACTGCCGATACACATAGGGTCACTAGAATGCTAATCTACATAGGGTTGTAATGATGCTGATCCACATAGGGTCCCTAGATGCTGATCCACACAGGGTCCTTATGATGTTGATCCACATAGGATCGATATGATGATGATCCACATAGTATCTCTAGATACTGATCCACACAAGGTCTCTAGGATGCTGATCCACACAGGGTCCTTATGATTTTGATCCACATAGCGTCGCTAGATGTTGATCTACACAGGGTCGCTACTCAGATTAAAGTCACACACATGATTCCCCGCACTCGGTGTGCATGAGTTCTGTAGTATCTTCTCCTCTTGTTATCGGACGTGCCTCAACTAATACGATGATCCACAAAGGATTAATGCAAAGGACCATCATTTCATAAGGGTTCCAACATAATAGATGGTGCATCAACCGAACACCCAGTCTGTTAATAATTTGATTTTTAGTGCCCATGGCCCAGTTGGATTTGGGAACAATCCAACCCGTTCATACTCATATATTATCCCAAACACATGTGGTGAATTAAAAAAAGACCATATAGAACCAAGGTTCCCAGCACTGCAGAAATTTCATCAAATGAACGTCTTTTACACAAGAGACGTCAATTTAATCGAGACTAAGACAGAATGTGTCATGGTCCGCTCCGACCCAGTCTGGTCGACTCGGTTCGGCGGGGCCATGGTGGGCTCAGCCCTCAAGGGAGCGGAAATTCCCAGCTCGTCGAGTGACATAGCTCAGTGTGCTGGCATGACTCACCAACTAGGTGGCCTCCCATCTCCCCAAACCGCTCAAAGAACCCTTCAGCTATTCTATTAGTGGTGTTTCCACATTGTCTGTGGGATCTGTGGGGCACAGGTCCCCCTTTTTCATAGCTTCGATGTTGTGGCACCATCACTTCGGCGTGCGACGGTGCGCCACCTCACCAACATTGTCGACCGATTTTCTGTTGCCCCTACGGGTCCGCTTCAGTGCCAAGTGGTGTCACCCTCTTCCGCGGCCTACAATCGTTGGCCACTACATTCTCCATTGGTGTTGCGATGACGGATCATCTATGATGACTAGGTGAGGTCGGGTTTTCAGTTTCCCCATCCTCTTGTGCCTATAGGCCTCGCAGGATTCCTCTACCATGGCACAACTCTTGTATTCAAGTTTCCACTGAGTTGGAAATTCCTCCCCCGAAGAGAGAGACATTAATGATGTGTTGGAGGGTCTGGGCATTGTACGTTTGGCCCGCGCCCTCTTCGTTTGCATCATAACTCAATGGTAACAATTTATTCATCTTCAACTCAATGAATTAAACCTTGAAATATCCACCTACATCACAATTCGTTGGATACATCATGGTGATTGAAGAAAATTCTGTGTTTGGTGAAGTTGTCGGCGTTCTTCATTCTCAGTTCAACCCCTTTGGCGTTGCATTCCAAGCTCCCATTCCTCGTTGTTGGAAGACGTCGTGGCACTTCGTCATAGGTTCCTATCTTCCAGAAAAAACTCCAACTCTTGATCTTCAATTAAATTGATGGACGAATCAACCGATTTCCACAACATTACTATGGTTCATTTATCAACCACATTTAATGTTACTACGTTATGGTTTCCAAAACCAGGAGTCAATCCATTAAATGTCTTGACAACTCAGTGGTCTCAACACACGGCTCAATTTCTGTATAGAAAAATAAATAACATTTTCATGTTATTTTATTATTCATTTTAAAATCTGATAGACAATATATTACTCTCGACCTACAATGGTCGAAGTGAAGCCTCCCTTAAGAGAATCCCAGCGCTGTGAATTCAATGGTGTCCTCGGAATTGAATTCTGAGCACCGTTTCAAATGATCAAAAATGTCGCCAGCATGTTTGCTAAACATACCTAAAAAATTTCAAAATTACTTTTCCAGGAACACTAGGCCTTAGAACCAAGCACCGTAAATTTTCATAGACTTGTAATAATCCAGAAAAATTTAAAAAAAAATTATATGGATTTTTCTCGGTCTTTACATTTCCCCGCCTTAGGTTTTTTCATCCCCAAAAGCTACAACAAAACTAGGGGAAAATGGGGGTTATGATCACATATATAAGACTCCAGTTCCTATTTTCTCTCTTGGATATTCTTCAGTTGCGAACGAACTCGCAAATGAGGAATCAACAACCAATGATGTTCCCACTCATATAGATCCTCCAACTCCATCGGAAACTCTGCAAACATCACCCCATCGTCTTTGTCCAACACAGACAGGTCGATAACGTGTGATGAATCATGAAATTATCTCCTCAATTGCGACATGGGGAAAAACATATTCACTCAGTTCATCTATGGGGTATGAGCTTGATGTAACGCCATGTCTCCTACTGCTTTGAAGAGATGGAAGGGTCCAATGAAGCTCGGAGATAGCTTGACATCCTAGAAAACCCACTATAATCCTCTTTCGGGTGATTCCCCTAGGAAGACATGGTCTCCTTCCATGAACTCCAAGTGTCATTGTCTCCTATCATCATATTACTTCTGCATACCATGTGCGGTATTCATCCACTCCTTGATGATCTGCACCTTCTCTGTGGTATCATATACCATCCCTAGACCCTTAACTGCTATCTCCCCTGGGATTGTCCAACAATGTAGTGACATTCACGTTAACCCATTTAGGGCCTCAAATGGAGTCATGCTGATGTTGGAGTGATAATTGTTGTTGTAGGAGAACTGCACTAGTGACAGGAGGTCCTCCCAAATGTGGCCAATATCAAGGACACAAGCACGATTCATCTCCTTGAGTGGCTGAAAGCTCTGATCTATCTGATAATTTGTCTGAGTATGAAAGGTTTTTCATGAGAAGAGCTGAGTTCTGAATGCCTCCTACAATCCCTTACCCAAGTGGGATGTAAAACAAGCATTTATATCTAAGACGATCATCATTGGAACCCCGTGAAGATGTACAATTTTCTGTAGGTAGAGACGTCTCAATATCTCTAATTTTCCCTACTCTCATATGGATATGAAGTGGGCTTACTTGGTGTATCGATCGACAATCACCCATATGGATCCATGACCCCTGGACATATGTGGTAGCCCAGTAATGATGTCCATGGATGTTCCATCCCCCTTCCACTTTGATAACTCTTGTGGATGAGCTAAGCCTACTGGTACAAGATTCTCATCCTTCACTTTCTAACAAGTGGGGCATCGAGATATGAATTCTGCCACTCCTTCCTTCATTCCTAGCCACTAGTACTGATTCCAGATGTCCTGGTACATCTTTTCCACACTAGGATGTATCACCAACGGGGATTTTTGGAACTCCCTCAACACCTCCTCTCAAAGATTCAGTGGTACTATGGGGAAAACTATAAAGAGAACGATGTGGTCTCCACCTTCATATAATCCCTTAGAAGCTTGTCCTAAGGATATCGGAGCACGTCTGGATTTTTAGTCTATGTCCCTAAGTTGTGCCTCCCTGAATTGCAGAAGAAGTGGGGAAGAAACTGTCCCAGACAGAAGATAAGGTTCTCCATATCTATCCCCAATGAATATCTGCCACGCCGCTGGAAATTATGTCACCTCACTCCGCAACGGTAGACCAGACCTCCTATATAGTGTGTCTTATACTATGTTACCCATCCTAGGAGTGTGGACTATAATTAATTCATAGTCCTAGAGGAACTCATGCCATCACCATTGTCTCATGTTTGGGTCCATCTATGAGATGTTATACTTAAGAATCTTGTGATCAAAGTAAACAGTAAACTGTTCACCCATCAAATAGTGTCTCCACATATTTAGTGAAAACACCAATGTTGCTAACTCTAAGTCATGGGTAGTGTATATTATCTCATGCTTTCTCAAATTTCGTGAGTCATAGGTGATCAATACATGCTTCGGAATCAGGACACAACCTAGTCCAGTCCCTGATATGTCACAGTAGAGAACATACCCACCTCCCACTTCTAGTTGCCTAAAGATGGGTGCACTCGCCAATCTCGGCCTCAAATATTTAAAACTCCGCTGACAATTCTCCATATAGAAGAAATGATGTCCCTTATTTGTCAATGATGACAATGGTTTTTCTACCCTGAGATGTCAAGTACAAAACTCCAGCAGTATCCAGCCAATCCAAATAAACTCCATACCTCGGTCACACTCTTGGGTGGTTCCAATGAAATCACTACCTCTATCATCACCGGATCTAATGCAAAAACATCATCCCAGATAACGTGCCCCTAGAAGTGGACTTCCAGTATCTAGAAATGGCACTTTTAGAGCATAAAATAATTCTTGTGATCTCAGAGTGTATCTAGAACTATCTTCAAGTGCATGGAGTTATCCTCCTCTAACACTGACCAAATCAAGATGTAGTCAATGAAGACCACAAGAAAGTGATCGAGCTATGGTTGGAAGATCATATTCATGAGCATTGTGAACACTATTGTAGCATTGGTCATGACAAATAGAATCACCATGAACTCAAAATGGGCATACCGAAATCTAATGGCAGTATTTGGTACGTCCTTATCCCGTACCCTGAGCTAGTGATAGCTTAATCTGAGATCTATCATCGAAAACCATCTATCAACCTTATACTGGTCTAAGAGGTCATCAATCCTAATAAGTGGAATATTGTTCTTCACAGTCACCTCAATTATGTGCTGATAGTCCACACAAATCCTCAGACTCCCATCTAAATTCATGGTGAAAAAAATTGGGGATTCCCATGGATAAACACTGTGTATTATGAAACATTTCCACTGCAAGTACTCCAACTGTACACGCAACTCGTGATCCTCTAGGATATCCATCTGATATGTTATCATAGTTATTGGTTCCATCCCTATGTATAGGTCGATGTTGAATGCTACGTATCTTCGAGAATTTAGTCCTGGAACATCATTAGGAAAGACATAGACATACTTGTCCACCACTATAGGATAACTCGGACTCCTCATGTCTACTGATCTGAGGGTAAGGCTAGCCGACTGCTGTGTGATAGGCTACACCCTACTTCGAGTAAGTCCATCATATGATACAAAAGGTTCCCTCATCTCCAGTGATGGTAAACATGATCCCATAATTGCGGACACACCGCACATTGCGCCTAATATAGTGGATCTGAGAATGGAATATAGATAGCCAGTCCATATGCAAGATGATGTTATAAAGCCTAGATTCTTCTACTAGGAGAACCCTACCTAATATCTCGCCTCCAAGAGTGAGCTTACACAACCTTCACTAGTGTGTGATCCTCGAATCTACTCCCGCAGGATTCTTAAATCGTAAGGATCGAGCCACCGGCTCCATCATAATCTATGAGCTATGAATGAGTTACGTGGAAATTAATGATTGACGTGAACCTATGTCTATAAGTACTGCAAATAGGTAGTAATAGACATAGATCATACCTATAATCATATTTGTATAGTCATTTTTGTAGGCCTCTACCACCTGTAGCTACACTAACCCTTGTCCTCCTACTCCCTATGGTCGGTGTGGACCACCTGGCAGTGGTGGTGGTAGAGATTCAAAAGTCCATCCATCACCCACTACAAGACCTGATCATCTTCCATGTTTGTCACCATGTGGGACTCCTCACTAAAAACTCTTCCCCTACCTAGGTGTTCCCTCAACAATATTTTGATCATCAGTACAGTGGGTCGAGCAGTCACGAGCCTTGTCGCTCTTCCCGCAGCACGTGATGTACATTGTGCTTCCAAGCTGAACCCCTCTACCTCATGACCTATGCACCTCCGATCCTACATCCGAGGGTCATCCACTGGAGGGTATAACCCACTTGGAACTCTGATTCCTATACCTACAATGTTTTTAAAATGACTCGGCTACCTATCACCTAGTGGTGGCTCTAACTGTCAGTTCCAGCTCGGATAAGAAGCTCTCCACCAACAATAGTCTCTCCAGCCTGTGTTGGGATATTCAGAGATTACATCAATGCACTGATATCCCATTGGAGACCCTTATCAATATTTTTGCCCCTGAATAATGGGTCTCATACCATGTCGGGGGAGTAGAGTGAGATGTCATCCAACTTGATCGTGTACTAGTCCTATGATAAGCTACCCTTAAGTATGTGCAGCAGCTACAGGATTCACACAGAGCATAATGTCGTTAGAACAAAATCTTCCTGGAAGAGGGTCTCAACGTCCATCCTACAATGTGTCACCTCCTCATTTGACTATAGTATCATGCTCCACCATCTTCCTATCATTCTGAGGAAAATAATAGAAACATGGATCACCATTATCTCTACTGGTGTCCCAACTAAGCGGAAAACAATGACCATAGCCACCATCCAGTCCTCAGCTGCCTGGGGATCATTCATGCCCCAAAATATTGGAGAACTCAGTATCTGGAACTTGTGAAATGCACTCAATTGGAATGAATATTCTACTAGTGGGGCTAGTGGAAACAACTTCCCAATGAGTAGTTGTGCTTTTGGAGCACCACATGAAGGTGTTATCAATGTAATATGGACCTGCACTGAAGCATCATCACTCGGTGGGCCGTAATCGTGAACTCTCTATTGAATCCTGGCTGGCGGTCTACATGGAGTAATCCTATAAAGATACAGGTGTTCCACGGTCAATAGGTTATACCTATTGAGAAAACTCAAATGAGATCAAAGGTAAAACTTTTCTAAAACCCACGCAATCGGTGTTTTCATGAACTGAGATGGAAATCAGAATTCAGGGACCTTTTATGGATATATTGGCTACCACACCAACACAAAAATCCCCAATCTCAAAACCACACTCAAAACAGATAACACTATTGATCTATTGAAATGATCAGAGTCATAGTTATTTGGTATAATTGAATCCTTTTATACCAGTTTGTCACGACCCGTCCCCCGAGACCTGTGTTGTGACTATCCCATGCCCGCTTTCCAGAGGAAAGGTGTTGGTGACTAACACTGGAAAAGTGTATCCATAAAATGGGATGGCATTGAATTTAATCATGTATAATCACATAGTTCAAGAACACAACATGATGCAACCATGAAGTAAAATTATAGCAGT
This sequence comes from Viscum album, assembly GCA_963277665.1. Taxonomy (NCBI): domain Eukaryota; kingdom Viridiplantae; phylum Streptophyta; class Magnoliopsida; order Santalales; family Viscaceae; genus Viscum; species Viscum album. Next base: position 698,474,333 of record OY728152.1, read on the forward strand.
AAAAGAGTGTACTGTGAGTAAAGGGGAAGGTACAAAATCCCAACTCAAAGATAAAACTATAATAGAAAACTATAAACTCCACATGCTATCTTTGGCCAAGGATTCTATCTGAATGGTATATACAGCTCGTCTCCACATGTCTCCATGTTAACAATCACCGTTCTCCACTGTCATGTCCTAGCTCTCTGGGCCACAATAAAGGATTCCCATCATCGGAACAAGACACTACAGGGTACTAGAATATCATGTGCAAGTGTTATTATAAGAATTATTTGTAGGTACACCAAGACCACTAATGGTCTATTATAATTCTGCAAAGTAAAATCACAAAACATCATCTCAATCATGAAGCACAATGAAAAAGACACATCCCAAACAATGTATACCACTCAAAGTTCATAAATAAAGATGAATTGTATTATTCTATATCATTTTATTTCATCAAGACGACTCCAAAACTAAACAACATAGTCTTTATTCCATTGTCGATCCACAGAGGGTCGTATATCACTGATCCAGGACGATCCACTCTAAGGTTAGTCCTCATCAGGCCACACACTGCTTATCCACACAGGGTCACATGAATTTCGATCCACATAGGATCGCTATGATATCATTACACATAGGTTCTATAGATGTTGATCCACATAGGGTCTCTATATTGTTGATCCACATGGGGTCTCTGTGATTTTAATCCACATAGTGTCGCTAGATGATGATCCACACAATGTGGCTTCTTAGATGACAGCCTGCCACAGGATTCCCCACACTCGTTTCACATGAGTTCCATAATATCTTCTCCTATGGTTATCATTTGTGAATAAACATCTATGAATATCTACTAGGAGTAATCCAATAACTTTAATTTTGTAAGGGTTCCAACGCAACAGACATCGCATAAACCGGACACTCGGTCTCTACGTTATTAACATTTTAGTGTCAAGGGCCTGGTTAGATTCAGTACGATCCAACCTGGTTGTACTCGATCATTCTCCAAAATTCAGGTGGAGTATCTAAAAAGGACAGTCTCGCTCCATGGATCCTAGTTCCGTAGACGGTTCGTCAAATGGAAATCTAGTTTCATGATATGACACTTTATGCTAGACGGTGCTCAAATGGGTCTTCGTTCGTTCCGAACTGTCCTAGGCCTACCCCACCCAGTTTGGGCCTACCCCACCCAGTTTGGGCCGACCCAACCCGGTTTGGGTTGACCTGACTCAGTACATGTCTGACTCAGCATGGCCCGAACCAGCCTTGGCCAGCCCAGTTTGGTTGGGCCGCGGTGGGCTCGGTCTGCTAGGTCATAGATCGGCCATGGCAGCCGGTCGGGCGCAGCTCGTCGGGCAATGCATCCTGGTGCACAGGCACATTTCACCTGCCAGGTGGCCGCCCAACTCCTGGAAAGGCTCAAAGAGTAATTCGACTCTTCAATCAACAGTGTCATGTGGTGCCACCGTGTGGTTCGAATGATCCGCGGGGTGCGGGTCCCCCTCCGATGTGGCCCCTTCATCATGGTGCGTGATGGCACGCCGCCTCACCAATGTGGATGACCGAGTGTTGGATTCCCCTTAAGATCCAACCTAGCATGTAAAGGTGCCACCCTCTTCTGTGGTTGGTGCTCGATACTAGCGTCGGTCACTGATGTCCTGCTAGTGGATCTTCTGCGGGCCACCCGGAGAGATTTTGTGGTCCGTTTTCACCTCCTCACTTGAAGAAGGGCCTCCCGGGATGCCGCCATCATGGTGCGACACCTAGATTCATGGTTCTGTTGAGTTTTAAATTCGTCCCCCGAAGAGTGTGGCATGAACAAAGTGGCAGAGGGTCCATGTCTTGTTCGTTTGGCCCGAGTCCTCTGCGTTATGATCGTAAAAAGCAAGTAACAATTTATTCATCATCCACTCAATGAATTAAATCATAACAAATCCCCCTACATCGAGATTCATTGTATACGTCATGGTGGTGGAAGATGATTCTGCAATTGATGAAATTGCTGGACAACTCAGTGGTCCCACCGATCCGGTCAACCGCTGGAGAGAAAATTATATAAATGTTTCATGTTATTTTGTTATTAATTTTAATGTCTGAAAAACTATCTTTTACTCCCGACCCACTATTGTCGAAATGAGGTCTTCCTTAAGTGAATCACAGGGCTACAAATTAAACAGTTTCCTCAGATTTCAATTTTGAGCAACAGTTCAGAAGATTGAAAATGTCGTCTGCACGTTTAATGAACATATCTAATAAAGTTCAGAATTTGGTTATGGGCAGAACGGGACATGAATCAATAGATGTCAATTTTCTCTGTCTTATATAAATCCAAAATATTTTTATAAAAATTAATATAAAATTTTCCGGTTCATTACATATATAATTAATTTATTTTAATGAATGTTTTAATATTTTCATTAATTGTTTTTTACTTGTTCCAAATTCATATAATTATTCGTAAAATATCTTTTTTGTACGTATTTACTATGTTATAAAATTTTCACTAGGTTTTCATCATAATTTTAATATATATACATTTTTTAATTTTTAAAATTACTATATATAATTAATAAAACATGACAAATTTTTTATATTTTTTGATTCTATTTATTTTTACTTATTAAATTTCTCCGATTTTTTATAATCATTCATATTTGAATATAAAATCATTTATATTGATAATTATTTTCAATTTTTTTGGAATTCATTCATTTTTAATATATATTCATTTAATATATATTTATTTAATTTCAAATACTTTTATCATCTCTAAAATGATAATGTTCTCATAAAACCTATATATATATATACCAATGTTAGAATATTAGTGGTTATAAATATAGATTTTACCAACTCAAATGTTTGTAATGATAAAGATATGTTTTATATGCATAAAATATAAAACTGATAAAACCTATATGTTTTAGATGTAATTATATTCATATGAATAAAACCAATAGTTATCCACACTATTTGGAAAGAACTGATAAAATCTTATTATTCGTATAAATTCAACACTAACAGAACTTGTTTCATTCCACCATCCATGCTCTCTTGTAGATTTCAACCTCTTTCGCTACTCCCCCAAGAACTTCATCGACCAATGAAACCTCTCAAAACCAAAGGTGTGTGAGATAATATCTTACAACAACTTGTACTAGTTTTTTATTATGCATCACAAAAAAATTGATCTTAATGAGAAGTTAAGGCTTATGAAATACCTTTCCCCATGATTCATACATTGTTTATAAAGGTTGTCTCTTATTCCACCATTTTATAACATGATTTACTCATCCGAAAGTATTTTTTAATATTCCCCAAAACAACTAAGGTTGAATCACTTGTGTAGTATAATAATGACAAATCAATAACAACATACTCTTTGAAACAATATCAATAATTCAAAATAAAATACATTAAACTTCAATTAAAAATTTCTGATACATTATAATTTTTATAAATGGAAAATTCCAAATTAGGATTCCATACATTATTATTTAAATAAACAATAAATTGTAATATGGTTATTCTACTAAGGAAACATCATGATTTTTTTTGAGTATCCTACAAGATCAATATCAATGGTACTCTCTCTCAATGTGTCACCCTCACCAGGGGGTTCAGATCGGGGGGCCCACATTCCCCTTTATTGTGTGTCTTGATGGCTATTTGTTTTCTAATTTAATTTATTTGAAAACTAAAGTCAAACTTTTTCATGGGATAAGGTTTCCCATATTTATTTTTCCGATGGTAGATTTTTTTTTTAAGGGAGTCTTTTTTATAATGCATATCTATTTTCCAATTTATCCGAATATATTAAAAACTTATTAATTATTCCAATTCATATATTTCTATCAGCTCGGGTGAGACCGCTTTTAGAAATGAATATCTTCTTCAATCCTCAATTAATCTAGTGTTCGATAAACATAATAAATATATTGGGATCCTTGTGATTTTATGGCCAACAAAAAGAGTGGTTTTCTTAAGAATCATGGACAGGTTAGACAAAATTTCAGGGATTGAATTTTAAGAGGGTCTTTAATGTATGGAAGGAATAACTTATAAAGGATGTATCTCAATAGATTCCAATTGATAATAGGTATCTATTTATTATAAATGAATGTTTAATTATAAAAATTCAATTTCACATTAAAATGTTCATGTGGGGTATGAAATGCAGAAATAAACAGGTCATTTGTTGGATTGGGATAATCTATGCATCCCTAAGCCATTTGGTGGTATTGGATATCAATACATGGGCATGATGAAGATTTATGTTTTAGAAAATATATGATGGATTATTATTCATAAACTGGGTTCCCTATGCACTCAAAAAAGTGAATCAAAATATTATCCTCATATGAGCTTTTTCTACGTAGCCTTTATCCCCCTCCCGAGCTTTTTTGCCGATGCCTTGGGGATCGAGTGTTCTTATTCAAAATTAACTAATTTTATGGACCTAAGACATATCCAAATTCAAGATCAGGATGGTCCCATGCCTTTTATATAAAGCTTGGATGATGTCCACATCCCCCAGAGTTTTTGATTGGGAGGATTCCTCTAATTTATCCTATTTTAATGATTCCAATAATAGATGGTGTTATGATAAATTTAATGTATGGTTCAACAAAATTGATTAGAGGTTTATTATGATTATTCATTGATATGAAGATATATTCTAGGAATACTATGTTTGAATAATGAATATTTGGGACTCTATTTGGGGAATTATAGGTGTATATTGGTCCACCGAATAAAGATAATAGACAATCAGGATTTTGGTAAGTTATTATGGCCCTTAGTAGTCCTGCCCAATGTCTTAACATTAGTATTGAAATATTGAATTGGAACACTACATTTAAACTATCTCCTAATGGTATGACATATTAACAATGATAAATCAATACTCATCATCATTAGTGAAGAAGAAACTCCAATACATGCAATGATCTACCATCAAGGTTCCTAGATCATCTGACATGCATAAAACGAAATTCACATAAGATTATAGAAATGGTGAATGGTTTTGTGTCATTATTCTCAATGTCAACTTCTTTCATCCCCAAAGATGTAGTATTCTCTATCCCTACCATGTCATAGTTTAAATGGGAGAAACAATATGACAATTTTTTTAACAACATTTAATAATCTGAATCTTTTTGGAGAAGTAGGCTCTATATTGGGTGGAGATTTGGAAGCGTAAGGCGAATCAGCTTAAGAACCCATTCCTATCTTCTAAATTCTGTAAGTGGTGCCTCCCCACCATCCAATGTGTTTAAGATTATTTTGGTTTCAAAAATCATCAGAAGAAGTTCTATTGGATTGGGTCTTGTGGTATGTGACAATATATGTTTCATTATCACAAATTGAATGAGTTCTAGAAATTCTTTTTTGTATCCATCTATGCCTGAATCCACTTCATTATTCACTCGATTGATGTTCTCCCATGAGAGAGGATGAAAAAATGTCATCATGAAATCAGGTTGTATTTTTACTATTAATAGTATTAATGTATCATTGTGTGTTTTCAAGCCTATTAAATTATTTGTTATGAAGGATAAATCCATTTTCAACACTACCAGAAAATGGACCTATAAAAACGGTTTTTGAGAAACTATTTATAAGGCCCCACCCTTAAACCTAACTTAATATTGAATTAAATGAATAATTCACAATGAGGATCTTTTCAGGTTTAGAGTTTTAGAGAATTAGGACATAATTATTACATCTCAAAAGATTACAAAGTAGTCACTTCTAATAAGTTTCAATAAAATAAAAACTCTTAAAAAGAAACATGTCTAGTTCCATGTTTTAGATAGCAAAACATTCCCTTGATCCCATCCTTGACCCTATTACACATTATGTCCTATGAAAAACATTTCAAAAAAAACATGGGGAGAGCATAAAAAGCTCAGTAAGGGACACACAAAGAATGAAAACTGTCAGATTTTGAAAACAACAATTAAACCATGTATACATTATCAAAGTAATATCTTTCACCTTTATGATGTAGTAAAAATAGTTAATTGAATAAAAGATCATTACTTACCCTTTTTTAACCAAAATATTATCAGAAATCCCATATAAAGAACACATAACATATAAAGGTAACTTGGGACATAAACATACTTGAATGGAATAACCATACGGTCGACTTCTACACATATCCCTTAATGTAATAGCCACACAGCCGACTTCCATACCCAATGCATTGGTGGTTATAACATAACCACCAATCCTGGTATTCATGGCACCACCCGTCATATGGTTTATCACGTAACCACGCGTCAAATGTCCAAGTACCATTATAAAATCATAAGTCATAAAGCAAAAATAATGGAAAGAAAACATTTCCACACTTTGATCACAATATATCACTTAAATATATTGACATAACAAATCCATTATAAAAACAATTTTAAATACCAAAATACATAAAATATTCTATTGTATTTATTTCATTTTAAAAACATTACGGCTTGTTGAGGACGCCAAAGACCATATAATACTCACGGCGACGGAAAAGGACGTTTTCACCCAGTACGTTAAAAGAAACATTCCTTTTTGTCATTTAGTAAAATGATTCGTAGAAAAAGGTTCCTTTTGTATAAAAGTAAAAGTCAAAGGTTTTTATACACCATATAAAAGTAAGCCTTGTATTAGAACAAAATATGCCTCAATGAAAGGAGATTGAGACGAAGTTCCTTACCTCGGGTCCGACATGACCCGATCGTTCTTTAACATCCTGAATAATAAACTTGAGTTAATTTCTAATTGCTTATGAACCTTTTTCAATTTCGATATTCCTTTTATTTCACGTATTTCCATGTTATAAACATTATGTAATCATTTAAGTTAATAATGTTTGTTTTGTCGATATTTGGTTCTTAAGTTGAAAGTGGACTTCTTACAATTACATGTTGTTCGTGTGGTCAAAGGTCATTATATCCAGAATGATATTCATGATTTGGATATCATATATATCATATATATCCATAATATACATGTATTTATAATATTACATAATCATTTAGAGGTAAGAAATGAAATGCACCGTTCATGGAGACGGTAAGCCGTACGTACGCATGAACGCTACTTTCATTTCTATGTCATATTAATGGAATTAAAACTAAATGAGAGTTATGTATATTTTAATTACTGAATTATATTAATCATTTATATGTAACATACAACATATATATCCATTATATATATGTACTTATAATACTACATTAGATTTGGGGATAAGAAATGAAATACATTGTTCATGGAGACGGTAAGCCATACGTACGCATGAACACTACTTTCATTTCTATCTCATACTTTAATGGAAAGAAATAATAATTATATAAAGGTATATTATAATTCCAGTATTACATCATATATAATAACTTTAAATCCATCCTTTATACATCCCACATATGCCATTAACGAATCAAATCAATTTGAGGGGGCGGTAGTCCGCACTTCCTAAAATGAAGATATCACATATACCCATAATGGAAACCATAAAGGTATTCCATAAATTAGAAATACAGAAGCCTAAGGAAAACATAAATATATCATATATCATATATAAATATAGTGACATCTTAATGGCCACCAGAGAAGGTGTTATAAGAATATTGAACAATCATCATTTTGTGAGGTAGAAATTCGCCATCCATAGAAACAGTATGTTCATTATCCATTAGATGTAGGTGTGTGTAAGTTTAACTCCAATTATTCTTATAAAAACATCCTAGTATATGGATGATACTGGAGTTATTACAAAATAAATGAATAAAAAGAGTTTATGGGGTTGGAGAAGAAAAATAAAACAAAAGAACACAAGTGAAGACATTGCCTTAAAATCGGGTAACTCTCTTAGATTTGAGCTCAATGGCATCCATGGGAAAACATATGCCCCAAGTGAGGATTATAAGAGTTAGAGAGGTATTTGAAGAGACAAAATCGGCAGGGGTAGCTGAGCCAAAGGCTTTGGAAGTGTGGGTAAGGTGGTAGAGGTGGGGGCCTTTTAGAATAGGAGAGGAGGGGCACACTTGGAATGTTACAAAATGTTACTTTATTTTCAAATGCGTTTAGGATTTTAAAGGACCCACATTGAGGTATTTCGAGGATAAGGTGATAAGGGATCGAAATATACTCATCCAATAGGTCTTTGACAAGTTTAGGTCTTAGATTTTACATTATCTTTTTATTTAATTTAAATCTTTAAATAATGAGGTAATCGTTGCATCATCATGATTTCATAAATAATTTAATTTATATAATCTCTAAAAATTATGAAAAAATACTATGATATGGGAAATCCTTTTAGCTTTCCAATTAATATTTATAGTCCAAAATATCATTTATTTAGACAAAATTCTAAATATTTTACTCAGGTGATTCATTCTTTGTTATATTTAACTTTCTTTAACAATAAAAAGATAAAAAGTCACTTTCACACAAAAGTGACTTTCACACAAAATTGATTCCATGGGGTCCCCAAGTTTGGCACAAGGAATCCCATGGTCAGAAATGAGACAACCAGTAGCATTATGACACTTGTTGGTGTCATTTTTTATTATTATGATATTATTTTATTATCCTTAAATACCAGATTACACATTAATCAAGATAATTAAAGATAATTACCGTCGTTACTATTCATAATGACAAAAAACAAAAGAGTCATGATTACGTAATTTTTATCTTCTTATTCAAAATATGTAATCCATTTTACCAAATTCCAAACACAAAAATTTCAATAATTTATTTAAAAATAATATTCGTTGTCAAAACAAATAGCAGGTTTTTTGAAACAATAACTTTGAAATGTTTGGCATTATTTTATGCCCAATTCCAAAGTGAAATTAATCATAATGACCACCAATGGATTAAATGGTAAAAATATATTCATATTACACTTTAAGACCAATTAAAAATATATCCTAAACATATAATTAAATTAGATGAAAATGCGGTATTTTTCATTATTCATTAAAAAATGAACATTGTCAGAAAAATACAAAAAATTTATCCAATGTAAATTTCAATGTCCAAATCATAAAGAATATGATTATTTTGACATATAGAAATTATAAAATTGTCAAATGTTTGATTTAAAAATGGTTTTCCATTAAAAGGCAGTAAAACAATCTTTTAAAAATATTAGTGTATTCCATTCTTAAGATTGGATTTATTCTCATTTTAAGCCTCTAAAACACTATATAATTCATAAATGGACATAGATAAAAATATCTATTATTCATTACTTACTTGGGATGTAACATCCTCCCCCCCCCCCTTTAGAAAATTGCATCCCCGTAATTTATTTACTTATCGAATAAGTGGGGGTATTTATCCCTCATTGCATTTCCAGATTCCCATGTTGCCTCTTCAATCATGTGGTTTTATTAAAAAACATTTACCTGATGAATCAACTTATTTTGTAACACCTGCTCCATGTGGTCAAGAATCTAGACCTGTTGTTCCTCATAAGATAGGTTCTCTTCCAGCTGAACTACCTCTGGACTCAAAACATGAGATGGATCTGGCATGTACTTCCTTAACATTGAAACATGAAAAACATTGTGTACCTGAGATAAAATCGGAGGTAAAGCCACTCGGTATGCAACTGATCCAACTCTCTCTAGAATTTCATATGGTCCAATGAACCATAGACTCAGATTTCCTTTCTTACCAAATCACATCACACTTTTCCATGGTGATACTTTGAGAAAAACATGATCACCTACCTCAAAAGAGAGACCCTTCCTCCTGTTGTCCGCATAACTCTTCTGCATGCTCTGAGCTGTTCTCATGTGTTTCTGTATCAACTGAACTTTTTCTGCCAAATCTTCTACCAATTCTGGTCTCATCAGCTTCCTTTCACCCACTTCATCCCAGAAATCTGGAGTTCGACACTGCTTCCCATATAACGCCTCAAATGGAGCCATCTGTATACTGGAATGAAAAATGTTATTATATGAAAATTCAACCAAAGAAAGATGTTGGTCCCAACTTCCCTGTTAATCTATAGAACAATCATGTAGCATATCATCCAAAGTCTGAACTATTCATTCTGACTACACATCTGATTGAAAATGAAAAGCTGTACTAAATTTTAATTCAGTACCCAACGACTTCTGAAGGCCGTTCCAAAAGTTAGAAGTAAACCTGGGATCATGATCAGATACAATGGAGAGAGGAACTCCATGCAACCTTACTATCTCTTTAAGGTATAAATGGGAAAGTTGATCTAGGTAAAACATATCTCGTATAGCAAGCAAATGAGCAGATTTAGTCAAGCGATCAACAATAACCCAGATTTCATTCTTACCTCGAGGTGTCTTCGGCAATCCTACAATGAAGTCCATGGATATATTTTCCCATTTCCACTCTGGCACTGGTAAAGGATGATGTTTCCCTTTCGTTAACTGCTGCTCTGCTTTTACCTATTGACAAGTCAAACACTTCATAGTAAAATCAACAATATCTCTTTTCATTCCATCCCACCAGTAATACTCCCGCAGATCTCTGTACGTCTTAGTACTGCCAGGATGAACTGAAAACGGGCAACTATGAGCCTCACATATCAACTCTCTCTTAAACTGTGAATCACAAGGAACACACAATATCTTCCCAAATCTCAAAACACAATCATTATCAATGTTAAATTCATGCAACTTACCCTTCTGAACCAGCTCTACCTTTTTCTGCAACTCACTGTCTTGCTTCTGTGCTTGCTTAATTCTGTCTGATAGAGAAAATTTCACTGATAGCTGAAAAAAACAGAAGGCCATCATGCACCAACAACTTCAATGCCAAAGTTCATCAAATCAAAAACAAAAGTATGTCATTCTAAACGTGGCATGGTTAATGAAGCATTAATTTTCCGACTCAAAGCATCAACCACTTTATTTTCTTTTCCTGGATGGTAATGAATTGTAAAATCATAATCCTTGATTAATTCTAGCCATCTCCTCTGTCACATGTCCAATTATTTCTGAGATAATATATACATTAAACTAATTTGATCGGTATATATTTCACACTTTACTCCATACAAATGATGCCTCCAAATTTTTAAGGCAAAAACAACAGCAGCTAATTCCAAATCATGTGTAGGGTAATTTACCTCATGAATTTTCAACTGGCATGAAGCATAAGCAATTACCTGATCATTCTGTATAAGGACACAACCAAGTATTTTCAATAAATCGTCACTGTATATAACAAACTCCCCATTTCTGGAAGGAAGTTCAAAAACTTGAGCATTCACCAATCTTCTTTTCAACTCCTGAAAACAATCATCACATTCTGTTGTCCAGATAAACATTACACCCTTCCGAGTTAGCTTAGTCATTGGACTAGATAAACGTGAAAACTTTTCACCAAACCTTCAGTAGTAACCTTCCAGACCAAGGAAACTATGGATCTCTGTTACATTTGTGGGTCTTGGCCATTCTTCAACAACTTTAGTTTTAGTAGGATCAAAATTTATGCCATTTTTTGAAACAATGTGACCAAGGAAAGAAATTTGTTGTAACCAAAACTCACACTTTCTAAATTTTCCATATAGTTTCTTTTATTTTATGGTTTTCAAGACAACCCTTAAATGTCTTTCATGCTCTTCTTTACTTTTAGAAAACACCAAAATATCATCAATGAAAAAAACCAAAAACTTATCCATGAACTCATGGAATATTCTATTCATTAAGTCCATGAATATAGCAGGTGAATTGGTTAGCCCAAAAGGCACTACTAAAAATCCATAATGGCCATATCTTGTTCGAAACGTGGTCTTCGGAATATATGCTTCCTTTACCTTCAACTGATGGTACCCTGATCTCAGGTCAATCTTTGAAAAATAATGTGCTCCCTGGAACTGATCAAACAAATCATCGATATGAGGGAAAGGATATTTGTTCTTAACAGTGATGTTGTCACGACCCGTCCTAGGGGCCCGTGTCGTGACTACCCCAACCCTACCTTCCATAGGCCCGGGGCTGGCGGCTAGAACCAAGGCGTAAATCCCGGTAAAAAGGGAAGGCATTTCCTTTGTAAATTAAACAAACACCACAGAGCAAGAAAGCAGTAGAAGTAAACACTAAGTAAAAACTGAGTACAAAAGTATGTGTGGAAAAGTAAGTGGGCCAGAATAAAAACCCAAACTGAAAGTAAGGTACAAATGGAAAGGGAAAACAACAACTAAAAAGTAAAGCCGTAGCATCGAGCCATCCACTGGAAGTCCCACCTAAAGGGTGAGTACAGATAGCCTCCACAACTCCTCGGGTCCAGCCGTCCACTCCGAGTACGTCCCTCCTAGAGGTCCACCTCTGGGTACCGACCTACTCCACAAGCATCAATCACGATCAGCGTTGTCCGTCGTCTGCAACCAACACAACGTAGTTCAGGAAATTCCCGTGTAGGGGTGAGTATAAGCTACTTAGTAGGGACCCTGAGACCCCCGAAGGTCTCCCAGAATCCACAAAGGATAATCCACAAAGGAAAGACTCAATCATGAAGTAACATTCGACACTACTTAGGTATATACCCATACATATACATATGTAATCAATTCCAGTTCTCTCCATCCTCCGATCCCATGTACAACCCAGTCCACACGGGAAACCACAACCCAATACACACAGGAAAGTATAACGTAATCCACATAGGAAAGCAAGTCAAGATTCAGCTCACACAGGTATACTTCTTTGTATGACGATAGAGATGATCAGATATAGTCACTGATTCATCGAAGCATTCAGACCCATAAAGGATCGATAGGTACTAACCCCCGTAATGACCCACAAAGGATATAACCCACAAAGGATCGATAAGTAACTAACCCCCGCAAAGACCCACACAGGATCAGACCCACACAGGATCTATAGGCGCTGGCCCACACAAGACCGCTGAGCGCTGACCCACATAGGATCGGACCCACAAAGGATTCCTAAAACTGATCCATGTAGGATCGCTGAGTGTTTTAGTCGTTGTCATTGAATCCACTGAGGATCTCTGTACAGTCGTCGTCGTCGTAGTCACAGCCAGCTCTAGGGTTCTCGCACACAGCAAGCTCGTTCGAGAGGGTCCGCTCCATGAGCCGAGAGGCTACTACATCAACTGACACATAGTCCAGATTTTATTATCCAAAATTTCTGTATCGTCAACAGGAACTCAACGTCACAGGCGGCGCGTCAATCGGATGCCCGATTTGAGAGTTATTGGATTTTTCATCCCAGGGGCCCGGTTGGTTTTTAAGTCAAAACCAAGACGACTGTACTACACCTGCATCCAAACCTTGGGCGGAGAAATCCCAAAGATCCGTCTCACTTAGAGGAATCCAAAAAAATCGACGGTGCGTCAATCAGACGTCTGGAGCTCAAGTTATAAGTGTTTCCGCTTCGAGGGCCCGGTTGGTTTCGTGTACGAACCAAACCGGCTGAACCCAAAGTTCTCCAAAACCATGATTTCAATATACCTAAACGACCATCTCGATCCAAGGATCGCATCGCAACTGAAGGTACGTCGATCAGAGGCCTGAAGCTCAAGTTATGGGCAACAGACTAAATAAGGTTCGGTATTAGGTTGGTTCGGGCCCGGTCCGACCAGGCCCGATACCCCCAGGGTCGGCCCGAACCGGGTCGACCCGTCCTGGGTCCGGGTCCGGCCCGCTTGGGCGCGGCTCGGCTTGGCCGGCGAGGCCCGGCCGGGGGATCAGCCAAACGACCAAGCCATTTCGGTGTGGGGGGCACGCTGCCCCCGCGTGGAGAAATCGCGGCCCCTTTATGGGGCCTCTCAGCTTGCCGGCTGGGGGTTACGACCCCCGGAGCTTTCCTCGAACCGGTCGGCCTGCACCGGCTGGACGGCTGCTGCCGCCACGTGACCGGAAAGGGTTGTTCCCCTTGCTCCGACTCTGGCAACCCGGTGCCGACCGCCGGTCCCGCTGCTCTGTCGCGGCCTGGAACCGGTCACGGCCTTCGTTCATCTGGCGCAGCGCGACGGCACCGCGCCCCTCCGCCGCGGCCCCGCTCTGGCTGCGGTGCTTTAGAGGTCCTTTGGAGATGCGCGATGGCACTGTGTCCTTTTTTCATTTTCTACAGCATGGCGCGATGGCGCCACGGATTTATTGTTTCCAACGGCGCGGTGTGACGGCGATGCGCTTCTCCGCTCTCCCTTTTTACAAATTTCGTGCGGTGCTTTGGTACCGCGTCTCCTTGCTCGCCGCATCAATATCCACAACCAAAAAAAATGGTGAGGAGTGTCGGCTATGTTCGTGCGGTCCGACCTCCTCCCGTTAATGCGATAACAAGCGGTTCAATTGAAATTGGGATAACGACGGAAGTAATAAAAAAACGCATAAAACCACTACCTCAACGTTGCCATCGAACGAGCGTTCATCACGGAATTAACCGTCACGGAAGAAGAGGTTCATCAAAGGAGGAAGAGGATCGCCGCAGAAGGAATGTCGTTGGTGTTAGGTGATCTCTGAGGAAGGTGTCTCCCGTCGATGGAGGTTGGCGTTCTTCGTTGGCGGTAGAGCATTCTTCGCGTTCTTCGTCGAAGAACGAAGAGTCCTCTCTTTTTCTCCCAAAGCTTTTTAACACAACACCACCCAACCCATGAAATGAAATAAGTCCTCCCCTTATTTTATTATCGACATAAGAATTTGAAATTCAAAAGATAATAAACGAACAATTAATTCAATGAATTAATTGTAATGATTTATCGCCCAATTTAATGGGGCGTTTCTTAACCAGAATAAATGTAAGGTTTGACTTTCATTAAAAATGGGGGTTGTGGGTGCGTTACATAGAAGGAGAGAAACAGCGGGTCTCATGCGGGCCGTACCTCACTAAAATCCAACCATGTGGGTAAGATATTGTGGGTCCCACCTTATCCGCTTAACATAGGTTAAGCGGCATTAAGTGAAATAAAATAAAATTGTTGCACCCCTTTTTATTTTCTTTCATAACTTAACCCCAAAAATTAAAAGCCACACCCGAGAAAACGCATCTCCGAAAAAGGTGTTTCGAAGAAAATACTGGAGCTACGATTCCATTAGTGACCTCATAATTCCATTCTGAGCACCGGTTCAAAATTAATAAAAACCCGCTCATTCATTCACTGAACGTACCTGAGCTAAACTTCAGAAAATGATTCCGGGCACACCGGGCCTCAGAATCAGGTGCCGTCAGAAACTGCGTTCTTGTAAAATTACCAAGAAAATTATGAAAAACAATTTCCTTGATTCTTATGGGTATTGACAACACTCCCACCTCAGGGATTTACATCCCCGTAGAGATACATCCAAAACTAGGGAAACAATGTGGGTACTGAGCACACATCTGAGGCTCCCGCTCCCAAGTGCTCTCCTAGAGGTTCCTGTGCTCCCATATGATGCGCACTAGAGGAATCGAACGTCCATGTAGGACCCGCCCATATTGATCCTCGATCTCCACTACGACCTCTACAAAAGTCTCCCCATCATCAACGTCCAACCCCCCATCGTGAATGATATGCATCGAGTCATGAACGTATCTCCTCACCTGAGATATGTGGATGATGTCGTCCACCCGGTGCAACTGAGGTGGTAGAGCCAGGCGATAAGCCACCTCGACAATCCTGCTAAGGACCTGGAATGGTCCGATGAAGCGTGGAGATAACTTTCCGCCTCGGCCAAATCTCTGTAATCCAAGTCAAGGTGAGACCCGCAAGAAGACGTGGTCGCCATCCTAGAACTCCAGTGGCCTCCGCCTCCTGTCAGCATAGGACTTCTGCTGGCTCTGAGCTGTCCTCATCTGCTCCTGGATGATCTGGACCTTCTCCGTCGTGGCATGGACCATCTCCGGTCCCACAAGTGCTAACTCCCCAGGGTTTGTCCAGCACAAAGGAGATATTCAAGGTCGGCCGTACAACACCTCATAAGTTTCCATCCCAATGGTGGAGCAGTAGTTGTTGTTGTATGAAAACTCCACCACGGGTTGGTGGTCCTCCCAGCTGTGACCAAAGTCGAGGACACATGCGCGGAGCATGTCCTCGAGAGTCTGAATGGTCCTCTCCATCTGACCATCAGTCTGAGGGTGAAAGGCGGTGCTTAGAGGTAGTTTCATCTCAAACGCATACTGCAATCCCTTCCAAAGTTGGGAAGTAAAGCAAGAATCTCGATCGGTGATGATAGATAATGGAACACCGTGAAGTCGTACAATCTCTTGAACGTAGATACATCCCAAGCTCTCCACTGAGCCCTGCTCTCTACTAGGAGAGAAGTGAGCCGACTTGCTCAGTCGGTTGACAATCACCCAAATGGAGTCATGACCTCTGGAAGTGCGTGGAAGTCCAGTCACGAACTCCATTGATATCACGTCCCACGTCTACTCCGGGACCTCCACAGGCTATACCATGCCTGTTGGTACTTGATTCTATGCCTTTACCTGTTGGAAGGTGAGGCATCAAGAAATGAATTCTTCCACTGCCTTCTTTATACCCGACCACCAGAGCTGTCGTCTGAGATCCTGGTACATCTTCACCACTCCAGGATGTACCTCCAAGGGGGAAGTGTGAAACTCTCCCATCACCTCTTCCCGTAAAGAAACTGGTACCAAGGTATGTCCTCTAAAAAGGACGTCGTGCTCTACTCCAAAGGAGAAACCATCAGGTGCCTGCCCTGAGGATATCTGTGCACACCGCGTCTCACAGTCAGTGTCCCCACGCTGTGCCACTCTGACCCGCTACAGTAGTGGAGGAGTGATTTTGAGAGACTGTAGGAAGGCTGCTCCATCTTTATCAATGAAGGATATCAGCAAAGAGGATAGCTACTATGTTGCCTCCTCATGTAGCTGAATGCCCGTCCTGCTGAGAGCATCAGCTACCACGTTCCCCTTCCCATGAGTATAGACTATATCAAAGTCATAGTCCTGGAGGAACTCGAGCCATCACCGCTGTCTCAGGTTTAGGTCCTTCTGAAAGAATATGTACCTGAGACTCTGATGGTCAGGAAAGACTGTAAAGCGCTCTCCCATTAGGTAGTGTCACCATGTCTTCAGAGCGAAAACCACTTCTGCTAACTCCAGGTCATGAGTAGCATAGTTATTCTCATGTAGCCTCAACTATCATGATCCATAGGCGATCACAGCCCGCTCCTACATCAGGACACACCCGAGTTTGGTCCCTGATGCATCGCAGTAAACTACATACCCTACACCCTGCTCTGGCAACCTCAAGATAGGTGTGCTGGTCAATCAATATCTCACCTCCAGGAAGCTCTACTGACATCTGTCTGACCACACAAAGGGTTTCCCCTTCTTTGTAAGAGGTGAGAGTAGTGTCGTGACTCTGGAGAAGTCTCGCACAAATCTCTGATAGTATCCACCTAGTCCTAAGAAACACTACACCTCCGTCACGCTACTGGGTGGCTCCCATGCTAGCACTTCCTCGATCTTCATAGGATCCACTGCAACTCCCAGCTTATAGATGACGTGTCCCAAGAAGTGGACATCACGTATCCAGAACTGACACTTCGAGTGCTTTCCATAAAGCTGGTGCTTTCGGAGTGTGTCTAGTACAACCCAGAAGTGGTAAGCGTGATCCCCCTCAGTCGTCGAGTATATCAAAATGACATCGATGAAGACCACAAAAAATCGATCGAGGTATGGCTGAAAGATCCTATTCATGAGGCCCATGAACACTGCGGGATCATTGGTTATGCTGAAGGGCATAACCAAGAACTCATAGTTTCCATACCGACATCTGAAGGTCGTCTTCTGCACGTCCTCGTCCCGAACTCTGAGCCGATGGTAGCCTGACCTGAGGTCTATCTTTGAGAACCATTGTGCTCCCTTGAGCTGATCGAAGAGGTCCTCAATCATCGGTAGTGGATACTTGTTACTCACTGTCACCTGGTTCAGGCGACGATAGTCGACACAAAGTCGCAAGCTCCCATCCTCCTTCTTTGCGAACAAAATCAGGGAATCCCAGGGTGAAACACTGGGTCAGATGAATCCCTTGGCCTGCAAGTCCTCCAACTGTACCTGTAGCTCTCGAAGCTCGGTGGGAGCCATCCGATATTCTGGGGTGGATATCGGGGATATCCCGGGGTACATATCAATATAAAAGTCTACCTCTCTGCGAGGAGGTAGTCCTGGAACGTTGTCGGGTAAGACGTCCACATATTGATCCCCCACTATAGGAAAACATGGACTCTGCTTGTCAACTGCTCCTAGGATGAGGCTACACAAATGATGAGTGATGGTTTTTCATCTCCTCTACGAGAGTCCATCATGTGCTTCGAAGGCTCCCTTCTCACCGGTGAAGGTGAACCTGCTCCAGTCGATGCGCACACATCACACATTGCTCCTAATATAGTCAATCTGATCATGGACTGCAGATAACCAATACATGCCCAAGATGACGTCATAAGGCCTCGACACTGCTACAAGAAGATCCCAGCCGAAGCACTCGCCTCCTAAAGTAAGCTCACGCTACTGGCACCAGTGCGTAAACGTCGAGTCTGCTCCCGTAGGAGTCTCTAGCCGTAAGGATCGAGCCAACTGCTCTGTCGGAATCTCCAAACTCCGAACAGGGGAAGTGGCTATAAAAGAATGACTCGCTCTGATGTCAATAAGAACTGTATCAAGGGTGGAATAGACACAGATAGTACCTCGAATCATCTCAGGCATGTTGTGGTTGTAGGCCTCCGCTACCTGGAGATATGTCTGTCTCTGCCCTCCAGCTCCCTTTGGTCGGGGTGGACATCTTGGTGGTGGTGGTGGTAGAGCCTCAATGTGTCACCCGCCACCAACTTCTCGGCCAGCTCCTCTGCCTCGTCTTCTTGCTCTGTGCGAACCGCCACAGTTGACCCTCTGCCTCTACCTGGGTGGCCCCCCAACCATCTGCTAATCCTCGGCATGGTGGGTCTGGCAGTCACGAGCCATGTGGGTCTGCCCACCGCATGTGTAGCATTGTCTGACTATCGAAAGACTGGCTCCATGATGTGTGCCCTAAACTGCTGAGCCAGTGTCCTGACGTCGTCTTCCTGAGGGTCTGTTCTGCCTGGACCCATGACTCATCCGTCGACTACCTGCTGCAGAAGACTCTGCTACGTGCCGCCCCGCAGTAGGTCTCGCTGCTGATGTATACTCAGCAAGAAATCTCTCGATCAAAAGGGTTCTATCCAGTACTCCTGCCTGAGTCGGAATGCTGAGGGAGATCAGCGATTCCCTGATCTCATGTCTCAATCCCTGCTCAATGGTATGGGCCCAGAAGAATGGGTCTCGTACCATGCTTGTCGAGTAGGGCGAGAGATCGGTAAATCTCGCCGAGTACTGGGAGATCGTCAAGCTGCCCCGCCGCAGCTGTAGAAGCTCCTGGATGTGTACCGCATGGAGGGTGGATGGGACGAACTCCGAGCGGAAGAGGCTCTCAAAGTCTGTCCAGATGAGAGATGCCTCATCGTGCACCTAGAGCATCAAGCTCCACCATCTTCCTGCTGCCGTGTGCAGTAGGCTCGCTGCGAGGATCACCATGAGGTCTTTCGGTGTTCTCATTAACATGAAAACTCATACCACTACCTCAATCCAATCCTCAGTTTCCTGGGGGTCTGTCTCCCCGCGGAACCTGGGCGGTCGCGGGCGCTGGAACTCGTGCAGTGCACTTAGGCAACGTACATTGTCAGCGGTTGGGGCTTGAAGCATCGGTGGCTCGGCGGGTAGAGGTACTGCTGGTGCCTCAGCTGTCAATGGGCCATGTACCGTGGCCTCGTCGCTTGGTGGGGTGTCGTCACACGCAACTCTCAGAACCCTAGCTGGCTACCATCGTGGGGCCATCTTGAAAAGAAACAGGTGTTCCACGGTCAAACAATATTCCTTGTGATCTGACATAAAGTAATCACAAAAAAAACTTGAAACACACATGCAATAAATGTTTTCGTGCATTAAGAGGGAAATCAGAAGTCAGGGTCCCAGTATATGGATATATCGGCCGCCGCACCAACACTGGACTCCCTGGACTGATAACCACACTCAATACTCTTAACACTATTGCTTCACATAGAAAAAGCTCAGAGTTATGAGTTCTGCGGTAGAACCGAACTCCTCTGATACCAATTTGTCACGACCCGTCCTCGGGGCCCGTGTCGTGACTACCCCATGCCTGCCTTCCATAGGCCAAGGGCTGGCGACTGGCACCAAGGTGTAAATCCCGGTAAAAGGGGAAGGCATTGCCTTTGTAAAGTAGACAAACACCATAGAGCAAGAAAACAGTAGAAGTAAACACTACGTAAAAACTGAGTGCAACAGTAAGTGCGGAAAAGTAAGTGGGCCAGAATAAAAAACCCAAATTGAAAGTAAAGTACAACTAGAAAGGGAAAACATCAACTAAAAAGTAAAGCCGCAGTGTCGAGCCGTCCACTGGAAGTCCCACCTGAAGGGTGAGTACAGATAGCCTCCACAGCTCTTCGGGTCCAGCCGTCCACTCCGAGTATGTCCCGCCCAGTGGTCCACCTCCGGGTACCGACCTGCTCCGCAAGCCTTAACCGCGATCAGTTCTGTCTGTCTTGTGCAACCAACACAATGTAGTGCGGGCATAGCCCGTGTAGGGGTGAGTATAAGCTATTCATTAGGGTCCCCGAGACCCCCGAAGGTCTCCCAGAATCCACAAAGGATAATCCGCAAAGGAACGATTCAATCACGAAGTAACATTCGACACTACTTTGGTATATGCCCATACATATACCTAAGCCATCAATTCCAGTTCACTCCAACCTTCGAGACCAAGTACAACCCAGTCCACACAGGAAACCACAACCCATTACACACAAGAATGCATAATGTAATCCACATAGGAAAGCAAGTCATGATTCAGCTCACACAGGTATACTTCTTCATATGACGATAGAGATGATCAGATATAGCCACTGATTCATCTAAGTCATAGGACCCATAAAGGATCGATAGGTACTAACCCCCTCAATGACCGACAAAGGATCTGGCACACAAAGGATCGATAGGTAACTAACCCCCACAAAGAACCACACAGGATCGGACACACACATGATCTGTAGGCGCTGGCCCACAGAGGACCGCTGAGAGCTGACCCACACAGGATCGGACCCACACAGGATCGGCAGCACAGATCCACGTAGGATCTCTGTGTGTTGTAGTCGTTGTCGTCGAATCCACGGAGGATCTCTGTACAGTCATCATCGTCACAGTCGCAGCCAGCTCTAGGGTTCCCACACACAGCAAGCTCGTTCGGGAGGGTCCGCTCCATGAGCCGAGAGGCTGATACATCATGTGACACATAGTCCAGAGTTGATGTATCCAAAAGTTATGCACCGTCAACAGAAACTCAACGTCACAGGCGGCGCGTCAATCAGACGCCCGGTCTGGGAGTTATTAGCTTTTTCGTCCTAGGGGCCCGGTTGGTTTTTAAGTCAAAACCAACCCGACCGTACTCCACCTGCATCCATACCTCGGTTGGGGTAAGCCCAAAGATCCGTCTCACTTAGAGGAATCTAACAAAATCGATTGTACGCCAATCGGACGTCTGGAGCTCAAGTTATAAGCATTTCCGCTCCGAGGGCTCGATTGGTTTCGTGTACGAACCATCCTGGACAAATCCAAAGTTCTCCGAAACCTTGAGTGCGATATACCGAAACGACCATCTCGATACGAGGATCACATCGCAATAGACGGTGCATTGATCAGAGTCCCATAGCTCATGATATGGGAAACAGACCGAATAAGGTTCGGTATTAGGGGGGTTCGGGCCTGGTCTGACCCGGGCCGATACCCCCAGGGTCGGCCCGAACTGGGTCAACCCGTCCCGGTTCCAGGTCCGGCCCTCTTGGGCGGGGTCTAGTCTAGCGGACAGGCCAAACAGGCAGCCCGACGCGCGGCGCGCTGGCCAGGGGCTCGGCCGAATGGCCGAGCCGTTTCGGTGCGGGGGGTACGCTGCCCCCGCGTGGAGAAACTGCGGCCCCTTTATGGGGCCGCTCAGCTAGCCGGCAGGGGGTTATGACCCCCGGTGCTTTCCTCAAACCAGTCAGCCCGCACCGTCCGGCCGACTGTTTCCACCACGGGACCGGCATGGGCGGGTCCCCTTGCTCCGACGCCGGTGACCCGGTCCCGACCGCTGTTCCCGCTGCTCTGTCGCTGCCCGGAACCGGCCGCAGCCTTGGTTCGTCTGGCGTAGTTTGACGAGGCCACGCCCCTCCGTCGCAGCCATGCTCCGGCCACGGTGCTTTAGCGGTTCTCCGGCGCGGCGTGATGGCGCCATGTCCTTTGGTCATCTTCTACGGCGCGGCGCGACGGTGCTACGGATTTATTGTTTTCAACGGCGCGGTGCGACGGTGCCGTACTTCTCCGCCCTCCCTATTTACAAATTCCGCGTGGTGCTTTGGTACGGCGTCTCCTTGCTCACCGCATCAATATCATCAACCAAAAAAAGGTGTAGGAGTTTCGGCCATGTTCATGCGGTCTGACCTCCTCCCGTTAATGCGATAACAGGCGGTTCAATTGAAAGGGGGGATAACAACGGAAGTAATCACAAAAAAAGAAACGCATAAAACCCCTACCTCAACGTTGTCGTCGAATGAGCGTTAATCGAGAAATTAACCGTCGCGGAACAATAGGGTCATCACGGAGGAAGAGGATCGCCGCAGAAGGAACGTCGTAGGCGTTAGGTGATCTTCGAGGAAGATGTCTCTCGCCGACGGAGGTTTGTGTTCTTTGTTGGCAGTAGAGCATTCTTCACGTTTTTCGTCAAAGAACGAAGAGTCCTCTTTTTTTCTCCCAATTCTTTTTAACACAACACCACCCAAACCACGAAATTAAATAATTCCTCCCCTTATTTATTATCAACATAAGAATTTGAAATTCAAAAGATAAAAAATGAACAATTAATTCAATGAATTAATTGTAACGATATAACCGCCCAATTTAATGGGGCGTTTCATTACCAGAATAAACGTAAGGTTTGACTTTCATTAAAAAGGGGGTTGTAGGTGCGTTAAATAGAAGGAAAGAAACGGTGGGGTCCGTGCGGGCCCCACCTCACTAATATCCTACCAAGTGGGTAGGATATTTTGGGTCCCACATTATCCGCTAAACTTAGGTTAAGCGGCTTTAAGTGAAATAAAATAAAATTGTCGCACCCCTTTTTATTTTATTTCATAACATAACCCCAAAAATTAAAAACCACACCCGAGCAAACGCATCTTCATAAAAGGAGTTTCTAAGAAAATACCGGCGTTGTGATTCCATTAGTTCCCTCGGAATTCGATTCCAAGCACTGGTTCAAATGTTAGAAAAACCTGCTCGTTCGTTCACTGAACGTACCCGAGCTAAACTTTGGAGAATGATTCTTGGCACACCGGGCCTCAGAATCTGGTGCCGTCAAAAACTTTGTTCTTGTAAAATTCCCAAGAAAATTATGAAAAAAACTTTCCGTGAATATTATGGATCTTTAGAGATGTTATTTACGGCTCTATAATCAGTGCAATGTCTTATTGAACCATATTTCTTTTTAAAAAATAAAACAAGGTCACCCCATGGTGATGTGCTAGGTCTAATGAAACCTTTCTCTAATAAATCTTGCAATTGTTCCTTCAACTCTAAATTTTCAATATGATCCATTTGATAAGGGGTTTTGAAATTGGCTTAGTATCAGGAACTAAGTCAATTGTAAATTCCACTTTCCGATCTGGTATTATTCCAGGAAACTCATCAGGAAAAACATCAGGATACTCATTTACCACTGGCACATCATTAATCTGAACTGTTCCCATGTTTTCGAAGATATGTGCAAGGTAACATTAATTTCCATATTTTACAAGTTTCTCAGCCTCTTGATAAGTTATCAACAGTAAGGATTCATTCCTGTACACAAACTGAAAGTATTTCTGAAAAGAAACTTCTTTAGCTCTATAGTCAATCTTAGCATGGTAAATAGAGAGCCAATCCATACCAAGGATAACGTCAAACTCTACTAGAGGCAAAACAATAAGATTCGCAAGTAGTTTCTTTCCACGGATAAGGATAGGAATATTCTTATAAATTATTTTTTCCTCAACATTTCCCCCAGGTGTTTTTACCACAAGTTCAGGAGTCATTCCTTGAGATGGTACTCCCATTTTACTAGAAAATTTTTCCGAGATGAAAGAATGTGTAGACCCCGAATCAAACAACACACTGGAATAATCTGAAAAAACAAACAAAGTACCTAATACAACTTCATTTGATGGCCCGACATCTACTGAAGTAGTTGCAAAGGATTTCACCACCCCTTTCTTCATTTATTCTAACTGCTTCCCATCACTCGAGCTCTTTGTCGGACACTTGTTTTCATAGTGTCCCATCTCGTTGCACTTAAAACATTTCAGTATTTTCAAATCAAATTTGGACTTACCATCACCTTGATCTTTTTCAGTGCAATCACGAGCCTTATGTCCCATCTTACCACATCGGTAGAACATTCTAGAATTCAGAAGACATTCCCCAGCATGCCTTTTCCCACATTTATCACAAATTGGAAACAAAGTTTTCTTTACAGCAGACCTTTTTGAATAATTCTTCCCTTTCTCCTTCCACCATTCTCTCATCTTCTGTTGGTTTTTATAGAACACTTGATCATCAGAAAACTCCATTTCAACCTTCGGAGCACATCGAACAAGCATTTCATAACTATTGAACACGCGAGAAGCTAAATCCCATCGATATTTGGCTTTAATATTGAGTAAAAATGATTGATTTTACTATCCAGGTCTCAGATACAATTTGGAGCATACCTTTCAAATCGAGTGAACCTTTCTTCATAGGCAGCCACTGAGTCCTCCTCTTGCCTCAATTACAGGAATTGTTTTTCCATAATAAGTCGAACAGCCTTAGGAATATACTTCTCATGAAACATACCTTTAAATTCATCCCAGTCGATAGCATCAATCTCATCAGCATCCCTGATATTTCTAACCATCGACCACCACTGATCTGCTTCACCCTCCAGATGGTAAATAGAAAAACTAACCTTTTGATTGTCTGAACACCAAATGACATCGAAAATATTCTCTAGGGCTTTAATACACCCTTCAGCTAGCACAGGGTCAGATGATCCTCTGAATGACGAGGGATGTTGCCTCATGAAATGTTCCACCACTGACATGTTCCTCTGCGGTTGATCTGGTTGATCTCATGCATGGATACCACCACCATTTATCGCTTGATTCAACTACGCCATTACTTCAACAAACTGTTCAGTTCCAATTCCGACCATCTCAGGATGCTAATTCGGATGGTTATTTCCTTCTGTATGCCCTCCTAGCACTGCTTCCCTGTTTCCTCTGCGGAAAACCAATCTAAACAAAAATGTTATATATGAAGCAACATGGTAATATTCAAATGTTATATCATTTCAATTTGACCATAAAAAATATTTTTGAATAATAATTTAATAAAATTCTAACTCCTAAAGTTATCTAAACTGACCTCTAATGCCAACTATAAGGCCCCAGCCTTAAACCTTACCTAACATTGAATTAAATGAATAATTCACATTGAGGATGTTTTCAGGTTTAGAGTTTTAGAGATTTAGGACATAACTATTATATCTCAACAGATTACAAGGTAGACACTTCTACTAAGTTTCAATAAAATAAAAACTCTTAAAAAGAAACATGTCTAGTTCCATGTATTAGATAGCATGTCTTTCCCTTGATCCCATCCTTGACCCTATTCCACATTATGTCCTGTGAAAAAAATTTAAAAAAAAACTTGGGGTGAGCATAAAAAGCTCAGTAAGGGATACACAAATAATGAAAACTATTAGATTTTCAAAATAACAATTAAACAATGTATACTTTATCAATGTAATACCTTTCACCTTTATGAAGTAGTAAAAACTCTTCATTGAATAAAAGATCATTACTTAACCATTTGTAACCAAAATATTACCATAAACCCAATATAAAGAACACATAACATATAATGGTAACTTGGGACATAAACATACTTAAATGGAATAATCATACAGTCGACTTCCACACATATCCCTTAATGGAATAGCCACACGGCTGACTTCCATACCCAATGCATTGGAGGTTATAACTTAAACACCCATCCTTGTATTCACGACACCACCCGTCATATGGTTTATCATGTAACCACCCCTCATTTTTCCAAGTACCATTATAAAATCATAAGACATAAAACAAATATAATGGAAAGAAAACATTTCAACACTTTGGTCATAATATATCACTTAAATATATTGACATAACAAATCAATTATAAAAACCATTTTCAATACCAAAATATATAAAATATTATATGGTATTTATTTCATTTTAAAAACATTACGGCTCGTTGAGGAAGCCCAAGACCAAATAATACTCGCGGCGGTGGAAAAGGTCATTGTCACCGCGTAAGTTAAAAGAAACATTCCTTTTTGTCGTTTAGTAAAATGCTTTGTAGAAAAAGATTCCTTTTGTATAAAAGTAAAATTCAATAGGGTTTATACACCATATAAAATAAAGCATTGTATTAGAACAAAATATGCCTCA
Organism: Viscum album; assembly: GCA_963277665.1. NCBI lineage: Eukaryota > Viridiplantae > Streptophyta > Magnoliopsida > Santalales > Viscaceae > Viscum > Viscum album. The sequence goes on from OY728152.1 coordinate 698,500,866, forward strand.
ATGAAATGAGATTGAGACGAAGTCCCTTACCTCAGGTCCGACTTGACTCGATCATTCTTTAACGTCCTGCATAATAAACTTGAGTTAATTTATAATTTCTTATGAACCATTTTCAAGTTCATCATTCATTTTATATAACTTATTTCCATGTTATAAACATTATGTAATCATTTAAGATAATAATGTTTGTTTTGTTGATATTTGGTTCTTAAGTCAAAAGTGGACTTCTTACAGTTACAGGTTGTTCGTGTGGTCAATGGATCATTAAATCCAGAATGATATTCATGATTTGGATATCATATATATCATATATATCCAGAATATACATGTATTTATAATATTACATAATAATTTAGAGGTAAGAAATGAAATGCACTGTTCATGGAGACGGTAAGCCGTACGTACGCATGAACGCTACTTTCATTTCTATGTTATATTAATGGAATTAAAACCAAGTGAGAGATATGTATAATTTAGTTCCAGAATTATATTAATCATTTAGATGTATCATACATCATATATATCAATTCTATATATGTACTTATAATATTACATTACATTTGGGGATAAGAAATGAAATGCACCATTCATTGAGACGGTAAGCCGTACGTACGCATTAATGCTACATTCATTTCTATCTCATAAATTAATGGAAAGAAATAATAATGATATAAAGGTATATCATAATTCCAGTATAACATCATATATAATAAATTTAAATCCATCCTTTATACGTCCCACATATGGCATTAACGATTCAAATCACTTTGTGGGGGCGGTAGTCCGCAATTCCTAAAATAAAGATATCGCATGTAACCATAATGGAAACCATAAAGGTATGACATAAATGAAAAATACAGAAGAATAAGGAAAACATAAACACATTATATATCATATATAAATATAGTGACGCCTTAATGGAAACCTTTGAAGGTGTTATAAGAATATTGAACAATCATCGTTTCGTGAAGCAGAAATTCGCCATCCACCGAAACAGTATATTCTTTAACCATTAGACGTAGGTGTGTGTAAGTGTAGCTCGAATGATTCTTATAAAAACATCATATTATATTGAATATACTTGAGTTGTCACAAAATAAATGAATAAAAATAGTTTCGGGTGTTGTAGAAGCAAAATAAAACAAAAGAACACAAGTGAAGACATTACCTTAAAATCGGGTAACTCTCTTAGATTTGAGCTCAAAGGCTTCCTTGGGAGGACATCTACCAAAAGTGAGGCTTATAAGAGTTAGATAGGGATGTGGACAGACAAAATGGGCAGGTGTTGGCCGAGCCAAAGGCTTTGGATGTGTGGGTAAGGTTGTAGAGGTGTGGGCCTTTTATAAGAGGAGGGGAGGGGAACTCTTGGAAAGTAACAAAATTATACTTTATTTTCAAATGAGTTTCGGATTTTAAAATTCCCACATTGATTTATTTCGAGGATAAGGTCATACGTGTTCGAAATATACTCATCCAATAGGCCTTTGACAAGTCTAGTTCTTAGATTTTAAATTATCTTATTCATTTATTTAAATCATTAAATAATGAGGTAATTGCTGCATCATCATGATGTCATAAATTATTTAATTTATTTAATGTCTAAAAATTATGAAACAAATATTATTATGTAGGAAATAATTTTATATTTACAATGAATATTTATAGTCCAAAATATCACTTATGTATACAATATTAAAAATGTTTTACTCAGGTGATACATTCTTTGTTATATTTAACTTTCTTTAACAATAAAAAGATAAAAAGTCACTTTCGCACAAAAGTGATTCCATGGGGCCCCCAAGTTTGGAAAAAGGCATCCCATGGACGACCATGAGACAATCAGTAGCATTATGACACATTTTGGTGTCATTTTTTATTATTATGATATTATTTTATTATCCTTAACTACCCGATTACTCATTAATCAAGATAATTAACGATAGTTACCGTCATTACTATTCATAATGTCCAAAAACAAAAGAGTCTTGATTACGTAATTTGGAACTTCTGATTCGAAATATTTAATCCAATTTTCCAAATTCTAAACACATAAATTGCAATAATTTATTTAAAAATAATTCCCGTTGTCAAAACAAATAGCGGGTTTTTTTGAAACAATATCTATGAAAAGTTTGGTATTAGTTTATGCCCAATTACAAAGTGAAATTAATCCTAATGACCACCATTAGATTAAATGGTAAAAATATATTCATATTAAAATTTTAGACCAATTAAAAAGATAATCTAACCATATAATTAAATTAGATGAAAATGCAGTATTTTTCACTATTCATTAAAAAATGAACATTGTCAGAAAAATACCAAAAATTTATCCAATGTAAATTTCAATGTCCCAATCATAAAGAATATGTTTATTTTGAAAAATAGAAATTATAAAATTGTCAAAAGTTTTATTTAAAAACGGTTTTCCATTAAAAGGCACTAAAACAATCTTTTAAAAATATTAGTGTATTCCATGCATAAGATTGGATTTATTCCCATTTTAAGCCTCTAAAACACTATCTAATTCATTAATATACATAGATAAAAATATCTATTATTCATTAATTACTTGGGATGTTACATTTTTGGTATTGTAACAATAAGATGATCTTATCACAAGGGTTTGACCAAAACCATCGGTATAAATCCCATCATATGATCCTACACCATTCTTTTTGAAAAAATATATTTGTATAGGTCATAGCTATACCAATTTTTTTATACAAACCATTGGCATGTCTTCATTAAATTGAAATTACACATAATGTGTTTCCAAAATACTTGGTATATGTGATGTCTATGCCAGCATTTTGGATAAAACTATCAATGTGTCTTACATTTTTGGAACCAATACTAATTATTTTTCAAAAACCATTCAAAATGGTTCCAAAATTAAAAATACATATATAAAAGGTTAGGAAAACCATTGGTATGGGTCTATAACAACTATTTTCTAGTCAATTGGAAAAGGATTTCATATTTTTAATGAATTCATTTATCACGTAACATTGAGAACATAAATGAATAATTATAAATATTAATATACATATTTAACATATTATCTTTTTGAAATACATTTTTTCATAGTTGTTATGTGTTTGAAAAATAATGTGTATGATTTCACATTATAAGTGAATTTTATTACCAAACAAATTTCACTAAAAAAAACATATCACACATGCTCATATTTTTTAGATTCTTTATGTAAATTATACTTCAGTCATTTATTATGTTGTTTGAATAAATTTATTTTTGATATGATGCATATTTTGAACAGTTTGACTTGAACGACTGAAAACACAAAACATAGGACATCTTTCTAGTAATTGATAACTCAAAATCTATGATGACACAAAATTTCATCAGTTTATTTTTTATTGATACTATTAAGTTCAAATGTATTCTCAAATCAAAAAAATAGAAATCCATCATACACCAACTGATGGTAGAATGATTCATGATCAAATAAAAGGAATTCACTTGGGGATAATTAGCCTTATTAAATGTAAATGAATTTCATTTTTTAATTCACTACGAAAATCATTTTTGATAACCTGTAATTTTTAATTCATTTACATATTATAAAAAATTAGATATAAAAATGTTTTTATATGGTGAATATTTAAAATAATTAATAACAATATGATAGTTTTGATTAAATCCCATTACAATGCTAAAAAAAATTCATCATTATATGAATACATTTTTATTATATAGTCATTATAATCAATGAAAATCATGTCACTTGTTTTCTTGGAATTGCTCCATCCTTGATCCAACATACTCCAATGAATTATAGAATATGTAACCCAATGACATTCCAATCCAACATTATGTTTTATTTTTTGAAAACACATTTCACATTGTAACAGAATACGAGGCATCCATTTTCATAATACTTTTCGAAACATAAAGACATGCTTATCTAAATTAATAATTCACTTGAATAGAAAGTAGCATCTTTTTTATAAAAGGGTTATAATATCATTGAATCACGTATCAATATATGGAATTTAAATATAAAAAAATCCATTTATCATAAATTCCCCCCATTCTGAGGATGATACAAATTTTTTATATAGTCATGTTGTAGGGATTTTGTTCAAATAAACCATCAACCAATTACCCACAGTCGGGCATGATAGAATCATTTCTTGAATCATGATATTTATTTTCATATAAATCTTTCTTAGAAGAACCAATGTTGTTATATTCATCATGTGTGACAAAATGTTAGATGTGGAGCATCTAGGAGATGAATAATGGAAATATATGAATCCTAGACATACTCTTTAATGAAATCTAACATATATCCCCCCAAAGTGTTCCTTCCTAAAAAATTCTCAGGGAGTTGTTAACTTGATCTAGGTTCCATGTATACCCACTTATCCCATTGATAAAATAAAAAAATAACATTTTATAATCATTCCCGGATGAATAATCACAATCCTTTTAATATTTTTATTTCTATGAACATACGCTATAGGAAATTTGTACAAAAAACGCAAATCTCATGTTCAGTTAGAAATACCTTCTTATATGAATGATAAAAAATAGTGTTTAAATAAAATAATGTTTTGGATCATTATTAAGTAGGTTTCCAAAAATAACATTTGCTATCATGAAGACATTATAATAAGAGACCCTCACCATGAATGTTATCCATTTCAAGAACACAATTTTTTAAGATTAAAATTAAATGTACTCCTATGTTATTGGGGGAAAACTATATTGATACATATATGAATTCCATTTTCCAGTCAATCATCCATGAGATAAATAATGTGTATTAATTTAAAAATAAACAGATATCACCTTCATCCGACATATCTAACTTTCTATTGCTAAATGATATTACAAATTTTTATTCGCATATATTTTCAAGGGTATATTAAATATAATGATATTCTTAGATATTGAAACTCCAAATCACTATAAGAACGAAGGAAAGTGAAAAATAAACATTTGTATACATACCACACAAATGGTTGGAACTTTTGTGGCACTTTTAATTCCACTCCCTATATAAAAATCATTATTCTATATAAATAAAACGACCATCAGATTCTTTTGTGTCAAATGAGGATTATAATATTTTATATACATGTTTCAAAATATTATGAATATATATCCATATTTTGGGAAAAAGAATTAGGATATTATAATTATCCTAAATAAACCTGTGTACATTAATTGGATTATAAAAAATCAATTAATCCATCTTTTAGATGAATTGAATGAGATATTCTGCATAAGATAATGAATTAGTCTTATACCTGACATTATTCAAATCTAGATAAGATGATTTTGTGATTTTAAATAATCCTAGCATGTTGGGATGTTAAATGTGTGGGAATTTTTTGTCTTGACATCAATGATTTGAATGCATGAGTTAATGTAATTAATTCCAACCACATATACCTTTTCCCCATATTTTATCAAATATACATGTTTTCATTTATTTTATAATGAAGAAAATTTAATTTGTTGATGATGGAAAAAATTTCAATAATTATTGTGGAAAGACATAAATATGTAAAATGTGGTGATTATCCTAATTGGAGGCACACATCAAATGTAAAATAAATTTATATTTTTTAATCATGCTAAATAATTATATTTTAAATTTTATTTTGATGATTTATAGGAATATTATCTATCTACATGTTATATTTTCATTAGTATCCAAATTTTTTAACCCTCTAACCTACTGAGAAATTTTCAATGGTGGATTCAAATGGGAGATTATGAGAATATCCCCTCCAATAAGAATTTTCTGTGCTTATGTGTCATTGTATGTAGTTATTAGTTGGCATGTGTAATGGTCCACAACCATTATGATTTTTATTAATGTCCATCACGACTCATGCACTGTAATGTATTTAATAAACCACAGTGATACAATTTACCTAGAAGATTTATTCATTGGGTGAGACATGAGTGATGAGTCATTAATTAATATTTTGAGGAAGGTTCCAATGACGAGGTAACATTTCATAAGATATGATTTAAATTATTAAAGTAATTAACATTAAGAATACCCTCTATCTGTTATGGACCTCTCTATTTCAAAATTTGAGGGAATTTTTTTTTGTCCAGACTTTTACCTCTTGTATAATTTTACAAATGATGCATCAAACCCAATAAATCCATTATGGTTATTCAGCCACCAGCAGCATCAGATGCCTCTAAAACCTTCATAAACCCCATTAGCACCAAACAAAATCATCCAATGACTAGGAGATGCTCTGATCCCTATAAATATCTATAGAAAACATCACAAAAAATGAGTATAATATTGTGTATTGGTCATGATTCGATACATCATCCATATCTGAGCACTGATGTTGTATCATCCACCAATACCATTCCTCTTCAGGGGAAATAAATAATTCCATCACATATCTCATAAATCCATCAACATCATAGGAATCATCACACCCTCCACCCAACCTAATAACAAGGATCAGTTTAAAATCTCAAAAATATATTTAAATTTGAAATTTGGTTTTTCTATTGATTTTCATATTTTTTTATTGTTCGGTCCTTTGTGAGGCCTCCCACTTAACCTATAAAAATGGTATTTAAGAAAACAGTTAAGAATATATTTATGAAAAATTATGTAATTGATATATAATATATTAACTTTACGATACTATATTTATGTATAAATAAAATAAAAATCGTATTCTAACATCAAAATATTATAAATTATATTTATCAACATTATTTATAAATAAAACTGCATCAGATATTTAATTCATTTGATATAAAATAATCATAAATTATTATAATTTGATAATATTAATATATTATTAGTTTATTATATCGATTATGATTTAGAATATATATTTTTATAATATTAAAATATATTATATTATAAACTAATTATATGTAATGAATTTGGATAAAATTAATTTAATATAATGTATAAATAAAAATGACTGCATATGTTATGTTTATATTAAAATCATTTAAAATGTATATTTCTATAATACAAGATACATTTATATTATAATGAAGAACATAATAAATAAAATATTTTATTTCTAATAAATATTATAGTTGATTTGATAAATATAATTTATGTAAAATATGTTACCATTTAAATATAAATAATCATTATCGCTAATTTGAGAAACATAAGTGATTTTTTACGTATTTATTTTATATTTTAAAAAACATAATTGATATTGTAAATTTTAACAAATATGTAATGTGTTATATTTTTTAGAAAAAATATCAAAGTCTAGTCATGTTTTCTGTCCAACACATTCACATGGTTTTCCTGTGGGTTTTTATTGTTCAATCTACAAAAATTAAATGTATTTATAATGTGGTTAAAAAATAAAAAAGACTTGAAGCCACTACCTGGGTTCAACACTTATATATCTTTTGTATTTTTTATATAAAATGATTACTGAAAATATAAAGAATATTCATTAAAACCCATGAACATTTACCATCTTAGTTCTGAAAAAATTAATGCAAAATAAAGCCTTTTTATATACAATAAAAAATAGGTATATATTTGTATATGTGTACATATACACATACACACACACATATATATATATATCCCTTTCTAAAACAATTAATTAGTTGAAATGAAATGACTACTTACATTTTTTTAGGTCAATTGAGGGATTTTAGGCTACTTGAAATTGAGCAAAACAAAATGGGGGATTTTCATGAAATGAGTGTCAGTTGTTTTGATGTGAAAATTGAGGGTTTAAATTAAAAAAAGATTAAATGTATTTATATGTCATGTTGAAATAATTAGATACGCTTATGGAAAAATATTGATCAAATTTTAAAATATAATTGATACAAAATTTATAAGAAAGAGTCGAGTAGTTTGAAAACACGTGGGAAGGGAAAGAGGCATTCAGGATTGACTGTGGGAATTTTGCTGGTAGATTTTCATTATTTCCCATTGAATACAAACTCACATTTTTTCAATACCTTTATGTTTTAATTTATTACTAATTTATGTTGTAATCATTAAAATATTTCTTCATTTTATATAAATCATTACTCCCTTTTTATTGCGTCTCTTTATTTTTTTAACTTACCATTTTCTTTAGGCCAATCCATGATTCAGTTTTTAGTATATTATAATAAATTCTAATTTCTTTTATTTTATCATTTTTTTATCAAAATATATCAAAATCAATTTTTTTAATCATGCAACTTTCAGTAAATATCATGGTTGGAACATTTTTCATAAAAATAATATAACTTCATATTTTTATATATATAATTTTATTGATTTTAAATTTAAAGTAATAAATAAATATAACTCTTATATTTAATAAAAATAAATTAAATAAAATTTTTATTTATCACATAAATATGATGTGTTTTATTTTATAATATAATAATTATTTATATTTAAAATTCGGAAATTTTATATAAAACAAAATTTATATTATATAATTAAAAAATATTTAATCATAATAATATTTTTATTTTTATTTAAACATGTTTAATAGATAATTAATATTATATAAAAAATTATATTTTACAAAAATAAATAAATAAATATAGTTAATTTATAATATTCCTTTAAAACAACGATGAACCATATTTTCCTTTAGAATATTAATTTGAAAAAAGATAATAATAGTTGTAGTTAATTATAACTATTGTAATTAACTTATAATTAAATTAATTAAAAGAAATAATTTTATTTATTATTTTTTATGAAACCCGTCTTAAAAATATTTTAAGAATTTTTTATTAATTTGTAAATCCATTTAATAAAAAAAAATTACAATAAATTAATGTTTATAATTTCTGGGTTGTTACATTATACCTCCCTCAAAATAATTGTGTTCTCGTAATTAGTTTGGGCTCATAGGGAAATTATTTTTACAGAGGAGGCCTATTTGAAATTATTCATTTAGATCTAATTTTACAAGATTAATTAGACTGATTATCTAATACCTTGTATAACGATTAGAACCCACATCTCGGGTTTATCGCATATGAATTATGGGTATATTCTTTTTATAAAATGATAAATAAGAATACACAATACATTTATTAATACCATGAACATTTACCAGTATAGTAATTGGAAATAAAATATAAAATAAAATAAAGCTTTTTCATATAAACTAAAATTAGAAAGTTATATATATGTCTATATGTGTATAAACACACACACACACAAACTCTCTCTCTCTCACACACACACATATATTAATCTTTTTAAAATATTTAATTTGACGAAATTATATGAACCCTTAACTATTTTTGGGTCGGTTCAGTTATTTGGGTATATTGGAAATTGGGCAGAACAAAATTAAGGATCTTTTGGAGATGAGGGTTGGATTTTTTTGATGTAAAAAATGATGGTTTTAAAAATTTTGTTTAGAGGTTTTTATATTTCAAGTTTTAGTAATCAAAGACACTTATGGAAATTAATTTTGATCTTTGTTAAAAAAATAATTGATGAAAAATTATTAAAAATATTCAAGTTCATTGACAACCTGTGGAAGGAGATAGAGGGTTACGGGATTGACATTGGGTATTTTTCTATTAGGTTGCCATGATGGTAGGTGGAATAAAACCTCAAAATTTTTAATATCTTTAGGTTTAACTTTATTATTATTTTTGGTTCTAATAATTAAAATATTTCTTCTTTTTATCTAAGTCAATACTCCATTATATTTAGTTAATAATATAACTTTGAATTATTATGGTACTATTTTCATTTGGAAAATATATGATAGTGTTTTCATTATATTATTAAAATTTATATATTTTTATTTATCATTTTGTTTTATCAAAAGATGTCAACTTTAGTTTTTTAAAAATACAGGTTCTTATACATATAAATGGTTGAACATTTTTACTGTTAATATAAATTAGTTATATATATATATATAATTTTATTGGTTTTAAATATATATATATATATATAATTCAATTTTTAATATAAATAATTAAAATTTCATTTTTTATAAAAAAAATAATTGGTGATTTTTAATACTATAATAATTAATTATATTTATAATTTATACATTTTATAAATAAACAAAAAATATCTCCTATATTTATAAAATTTATAATCTTAATAATAATAAAAATCTTCTATAAATTTATACGTGTTTAATGTTATAATAAAAAAATCTATATTAGAAAACAATATAGTTATTTTAAGATAATATTTTAAAAAAAGAAAAATAATATTTGTCATTTGAAAATAAAATTGAAAACTATAAATAGTAGGTAAAATTAATAATTATTATTATAAATGACATATAATCAAATTAATTAACAAACATAATATCATTTATTATATTTAAAAACAATCATCTTAAAAATATTATTAATTTAATTTAATTAAACCTAAATCTATTTAATAAAATATTTTATAATAAAACTACGTTTACAATTTAGGGGATATTACAAAGACGACACATGTTCTTGATAAGGCCAAAACACATTGAACCATAAAATGAAAATGAAATTAATGAAAATAATGTGGAGGAGAAATTATAGAGAAAGAAATAGAAAAATTGAAATTAGTCAAAACTGGTATTTGGAATCGTTAGGTGTACACACACACACACACACACACAAATGATCTGTGGTTTTGAAAAAAAAACATCCTTCTGGTGAGTTTCTGTGTCTACGGAGAACCGATGTTTCAGTTAAAGAAAGAATGATGCATTGGTCAAGTGTGAAGTAGAATGTAGGGTATGTGAATAAGGATATATATAAGGTGTTCAACCCACTTACAACATGTTGTGTGACAATTCCAAATACATACGACCAGGTGCAGCATGTACCCCTATGTCCATGTAGTGTTCCTCAAACTCTCTCAGATGATCTTCCATGATGCCCCATCAACAACACATATCATTCTAGACAATAAGAAGATTGACATGACCATCACCACAATTTCTCGGACAAACTTCCACGAGGCCCAATCATCAATTCCTACCAGGACAAAGAGGGGGATGACAGATATGTCCATCACTGCCCATTCTCAAACTAATTGCCAGTAAAACCCATCGATAAAGCCTACCACTATCACCTCCCATTCAACCTTTCATGGCGCCCCACCCAAACTTCCTACCAGGCTCGTCATGGGGATGGTGGATATGTATGTCACCTACCTTTCAAGGGTGACCTTCCAAAACACCTAATCGACATCTCCTACTGACGTCACCACCCTTTCTCAGACGATATGCCACCACACTCCATCAATAATTCCTATCATGGTTACCACCCTCCCTCACAACCCTTTCTCAGACAATCTAACATGATATCCCATCTTCAACACCTACTGGCACCCCATCCCTTTATTAGACATTCTTCCACGATTCCCCATTAACATCTCCAAACATGACTAGTGGGGGAAGTTGGATATGTCGGTCACCACATCCATATGTGTAATTATCCACACTAGTGGAAACCCAATAGGATAGAGGTGTCCGTAAATGACATTTTTAGACCCTACCTGTCATTCACCACTATGGAGGATGAAGCACATCGATGCCTGAAGTAAAAATTTTTGATTCCATATGTGAAACAACAACTAATGTATCTAACAAAACGAGTCACACTACGATGGATCTCTCCATCCAAATATGTACCATCGGATATCAGATTCTTTATGTAGAGTCATTTGACATTTACAAATGACAGCAGAAACAAATGTATTTTTTCCACATTAGAATTTATAAAAATGTATGTATTTTCAATTTGTATATTTTACTATCAAGTTATTATTCATTTTGTTATTAATTTAAATATAATTGATAATTCTCATTTTTTTAATCAATCCATTAAATTTAAAAATTTTCCCTTCATCAATTCCATATATTTTATATTCATGTTACACAACTGCATATGGGGAAATATTCAATACTTATTCTAAAAAACCTCTAATAAAAGGGTTCCCTCATTATATTATTTTTTCTAACACAATTAAATTTTCTAAAATTATGAGCACTTATTGCTTCCATTTACTAAATGAAACATTAAATAAGTTAATATATATACATATATACAATCTTAAATATTTTTAAATAATATTAGTATTTCACGAAGAATATATATGTAACTGTACTATATATATAAATGTTCTATATATCATTTAATAATATATGTATATCCATTCCTACATGTATGTATGTATGAGTTTTTTTATGTATGTGTTGTTTGTGTATGCATCTATTCTTTTGTGTTGTGTTTCTGGGTGTGTGTTTATCTATGTTTATAATTTGTATGTGTGTATGTATATGTGCATAGGCATGCATGTAAATGTATGTGTATGTTATACATATGTGTATGAGTACGTGAATGTGTACGTATATATGCATAAATATACATATATATATATGTGTGTGTGTCTGTATGTGTATGTTTAACTTTATTTGTATGTATTTAAAAATTGGTATTGTATGTATATGTATGTACAGATATATATGTATGTGGTTATGTGAATGTGCTTGTGTTTTTTAAGTGCATGCTAATAGGGTTTTCGTATATGTATGAGTATGTGAAAGTATATATAAGTATGTTTATGTATTGGTGAATGTATGTATATGTGTATATATGACATTATGTTTATGTACAAGTGTATGTGCATGCATATATGTATATGTGTATGTTAATGTTTTATGTGCATATATAGTCATATGTATAGATGTGTATGAATGTGCATCCACATTTATGCAATTTTATGGATGTGTGTGTATATATATCTATGCAAATTCATGTGTATGTGTTCACATATACATTTTTATGTATATGTACATGTGTATGTGTATTAGTATTTGTATGTGTATTTGTATTTGTTTATGATGTATGTCTATGTATTTATGCATATGTATATATATATATATGAATGTGCACACATGGTGATATAACTGTATGTATGTGTATGTGCACATACATGTATATGTATGTTTATATTCCTATGCATATGTGTATGTGTATGTGTATGTGTTTTCCAATATTTGTTTGAAAATTTTGATTATGTATGTGTACACGAATGTATGTATATGTATGTGTGTACATGTCGATCTGTTTATAAATTTAATGTTATTTATTGGTTTTTAATATATCTCTATTTTTAGTCTTTTCAATAATTTATTCATATTTATTACATAATCATTTAACATTTTCGTAATATTTTCAGTTTTTATATTTATTTATATATGTTGAAATATGTATATATTTAAATAAATATCAACAATTTAACAATTAATAAAAATTAAAATTTTAAGAACATATTAAATTTTTGATATATACTTAATAAAATGCATACATAAATAATTAACAATAATATTATTATTTTTCTATACAATTTTATTCAATTATTTACGTTTTCAATTCATTCAATTAATGTTATGGAAACATGTTTTAATTTTTTTGTTATTTATTTCATTTTATTTTTTCAATTTTAATATTATTTAATTATTTGTTTCATTGTTTATATTTACTAATTGTAAATTTATATCGAATTTAATCAGTTTTTTAAAATTAATACACATTTATTTAATAGCATAAATATTTTTAATAAGATTGTAATATATATGATTAATATTTATTCATTTTTATTTGTTATTTTCTAATATTTTTAATATGTTGGAAAAACATATTATTGATTCCTATATGACAGTCTCCGACCCACACCTTATGTCTTAGAAATTGAACCCTTATGTATGCCTTTCCAAACATGAGTTAGGTGTTTATTTAAACAAATTGAAAATAATGGGGATGTGTTTCATGATGACTTGTAATGACAGATGGGTTATTTGAACGTCATGCTTTGTAGTCTTGACGGTGTGTACCATTGAGAGATGACATGAGTTGGGTGGTGGTGTCAGTACATGGATTCCAATGTGTCCCGAGTGGAAGGTTTTAGAGGAGGTTGTGAATGAAAGGCATGGAATGATTGTGGATGTAGGATGGGAATCAAATAATCATTGCCAATGTTGTGGGTGTAGTTTGATGGTTGACCCAAAAGTGATTGTGGTGGTGCCCCATCGCTGATGACGACCTTACGCAGTATCAGTGTCGACATTATAGAAGTCAATAGATAGATTTGGATGCATGGTCGATGTGTATGTGAAGCTCAAAGAGTTGATGTGCTGGATGGATTTGTTGACTAGTGATTCAGGTCGGTGAACATGCCATTAACACTAGGGGTTTCGGTTCAACGGTCGTCTATGATAATACTCGATAAAGTTCATTGAGATAATGGATGTGTATGGCGTGGTCAGGGCCTATCCATCATTGGTTAGAAGGGGAGGCCCAATTGGTTGTGACAATTCCTATATAGGTGCACAATAATGTGTGGGCCTATGGGCCATGGTAGTCTATGCAAAAGATGTAACAGTCTTAGGGCCAATATCAATAAAAAATGTGGTTGATGGGCATGTTGAATATAGGTGGGTTATCCCTTGGGTGGGGGTGGCGGTTATGTCCTGCCCAATGGCTGATGGGTGAGATGTTTCTTTGTATTTTGGTGTATTTGTATCCATGTGTACCTTATATATATATATATATATATATATATATATTCTATTTATTTATTTTTATTCATTTATTATGTGTATTTTTCTTCTTTTTTGTGAAGGAAATGGCATCTTTCTATCTGGGTAGAAGATGATCCATTACATTGCATGTATGCCAGTGGCCAGGTGGCCCAATTAATTTCATGAAGGCTCGGTGTAGCCTCATGCCTACATCATCAAGTCCGTATCACCAGTCATGCGTCATGTTTGTATCACCATCTTCCCACATCATGAAGATGTCAATAGCTTCTTGAGTCACTTCAAAAGATGTAAATCCTTTAAGGGGTATGCTAGGATTCGAACACATGTTATTATGTGTATGTAATTTATGTAATTAATCATACAGATTCACTTATTAATTTTTTTAACTTATATATTTTTATTTCATCATTTTTAAAATCATTTCATATAATTTTAATTATTTACTTTTAATTTTTAATAAATTTTAATTTTTTTTGATTTTATTCATTTTTAATATTTATTTATACAAAATTATTTACTATGATTTAATTTTATATAAATGTTTATTATTAATATGACTAATATTGATTCAATTTCATTTATTATGGTGTAATGACGTTAAAATGATTGAAATTCACATAATTAATATTTTTTAAAGAATTTTTTTAGCAGTCTCTACATTTTTGAATAACTCTAATATTAATTCAATTAATGATTTAAATTTTCTATAATTATTTTGTGTGATTTAATATTCGTATCATGTCTTTAATTTATGTTGTTAATTCTCATTCAATTTTATTTATTAAGTTGTTATATTATTTAAATGATTGAAATATTTAAAATTATTTTATTTAAATTAGTTTTTTAATATTTTCATTATTTTTTTGAACATGTACATAATTCATGTAATTATTCTTAGAGATTTTTTTCCTTATTTACTAGGTTTTAAAAGTTTTCCATATTTTCATATTCATTTTAATATATTTTCATTTTTATTTTTAAAAACATTAATATATATAATTAATAATACATAATAAATTTCTTAGTAATTTTAAAGTCTATTTATTTTTAATTATTCAATTTCACTAATTTTTTATAATCATGCATTTATGATTATATATTCATTAATAAGGTAAATTATTTTTATGAATTTATGAATTTATTTGTTTTTAATATATATTCATTTAATATTTCATTAAATTATTTTAAATATTTTTTATCATATCTAAAATGAAATTGATCTCATAAAACTAATATATATATCTTTAATATAATATTAGTGTTGATAAATATTGATTTTATCTACTATCTTATAAAAATGTTAAATATTTATTTTATCAGTGCCAGATTTAGTACTGATGAAACCTATCTTTTTAAGCGGTTATAATTTTCACAATGATAAAACTCAATTTTATCAACAATTTTTGGAAATAATCGATAAACCTTTCACGGTTATATATATTCAACAATTTTTTAGCATGTTTCTCATCCCAATTCATTCACTCTCATGTATGTAAACCATTTTCTCCAATCCCCTAGAACTTCTTGGATGAATAAAACATCTCAAAACCTAAGGTATGTGAGTGAATCTATTACAACTACTTCTACTTGTTTTTTATATTGCATCACAAAAAATACTCTTAGTGAGCAGTTCAGTATTATGAAATTCCTTTCTCGATGATTCCTACATTGTTTATAATGGTAATTTCTTATGTATATATTTTATAAATTTACTTACTCTTCCATGAGTATTGTTTAATGTTCACTTAAGCATGACAGGACGAATCACTAGCATAGTATAATAAGTTCTAATCAATAACATCCTACTCTATGAAACAATATCAAAAATTCAAAATAAAACACATTCAACTAAAATTTATAATTCCCAATTCATTATAATTTTTAAAAATGGAAAATTCTTAATTTTGATTCCATTCATTATTATTTAAATAAACAGAGAATTATAATATTGTTATTCGACTGATAAGACTCCAAGAAACATTATTGAGTATCCTAAAAGATCAATATCAATGGTACCCACTCTCAATGCTTCACCCATATGAGTGGGTTCAGATAGGGTGACCGATTTTCCCCTTTCTATTGTGTCATGATGGATAGTGTTTTTTCTAATTTAGTTTCTTTGGAAGATAATGGCAACATATTTCATGGCGGGAGGTTGAAAGAATAATTCCACCTATTTATCATATCTTATTTGGTTATACAATATATTTTTTTCTCAAGGATCCCTCATTAAGAATTCATATCAATTTTTCAATTTATCCAAATATATGAGAAACCATCCATACAATTTGTTGAATATTACAAATTAGATATTTCCACTAGCTCGGGTGAGCCCTCTTATAGATTGAAAGATATTTTCTGATCCTCGGGTAATCTAGTAGTTGGTAAACATAATAAATATATTTGGATCCCTGTAATTTTTGGTCAAAAATTAGTGGTTCTCTCATCCATCATCAACATCCAAGACAAATAAAATTCAGGGATGATATTTTAAGAGGGTCTCTAAGTTAGGTATGGAATCACTTATAAAGGATGTAGATCAATCGATTATAATTCATAATATGTATTTATTTAAGCTAACTATATTTTTGATGGACTAAATTCACTCTCACATTGACATGTTCTTTTTTGTTATGAAAGATGGTAATAAGGTCATTTCGTGGATTGGGATAATAAATTCATCCCAAAACCTTTTTGTGTTATGGGATATCAATACATGTGCATGATCAAGATATCTATTTTTGAATAGAATGTGTGGAGCCTAATTCCTAAAATGGTTCCTGATGCAATTATATCATTGAATCCAAACCCAAATATTTCCCTCATACGGGCTTTTTCGAGGTAACCAATAGCCCCCACCCTAGGTTTTTATGGAGATTCCTGTAGATATAGAGTGCTCTTCTTCAAAATAGATTAATTAGGAGGACCGAAGATGATGCCAAATTCATGACCTGGAGGGTCCCATGGCTTCTTTATAAATCTAGGATGACGTCCACATACCTTGCACTTTCTGATTAGGATGATGCCACTATTTTATATATTTTAAATGATGCTAATAACATAGAGTGTTTTTATAAACTAGATGTTTGATTCAACAAATGGGTTTACAAAATTTTTTGATCATTCCTTCCTTATTAGATATAGATCAGAAAATCTACCTTAGAATAATTAATGATTGGGATTCTATTTGGGGAATTATAGGTTTCCGTTGACCCTAAATATATAGATAATAGTCAATGAATATTTCTATAAATTCATATGTCCCCGAGTAGTCCCGCCCGAGGTTTGAACCTCATTATTGAAATATTTCATGGGAATAATCCTTTTAATATTCCTCCTTATGGTATGACATACTAAATAGGATAATTTAAAACCATACATCATTAGTGAATCAGAAACTCGTATACATGAAATGTTCAACTAGTAAGGTTCCAAGATCATCTTACATGCATGGAAGAAAATTTGGATGAGTAATGACATTCAGAGTAATAACCCCTTCCTATCTCCTTACATATATGAGTGGATCCCCCATTCTTTTGTGTTTAATATTAATGTGGATGAAAATATCTTCGGTAGTGGAACTATTGGATTGGGTCTTTTGGTATGTGATCATCTAGGTTTCGTTATCACAAGTTGAAATATTTTCATCCATTCGTTTCGTAATCCACCAATCGCTGAAGCTTATGCATTATTCACTGAATTGATGTTCTCTATTGAGAGAATATGGGAAGATTTCATTACAAATCAAACAGTATTTTCATTATTAATGATATTAATGCATCATAGTTGGTTCTCCATTTCAGTGAGTTATTGTTTATGAAGGTATAATCCATTTTCAACACTACTAAAAATTGGAACAATACCAAGGGTTTTGAGAAAATGTTGGTATAGGTAACATAATATGACCCTATACCAAGCATTTGGCCAAAACCATTGGTATAAAAACCATCATATTCCCCTATTCAATTAATTTTTAGAACAACTATTAGTATTGTTCAGATCTATACCAAAAGATTTATACAAACCATTGGCATGTATTAAATAAAATGACATTATACCAATGGTTTTTCCAAAACCATTTGTATATGTGATTGATATGCCAACAGTTTGGATAAAACATTCAATATAGGTTACTTATAAGGAACCTATACTAATTGTTTTTCCAAAACCATTCATAAATGTATCAAAATTCGAAATACGTATATTCATTGTCTGGAAAACCAATTAAATTGGTCTATACCAATGGTTTTCAAAATAGTTGGTAATGATCTTAATATTTTTAATGAATTATGTAATCAAATAAAATTTAGTACATAATAAAAAAATAAATCTAAATATAAATTTTTATCGTAATATCTTTCCTAAAAACATAGTATCTTAGTGGTTATTTGATTTAAATATAATGTGTGTGATTCCATATTATGAATGATATTTTATTTAAAAACATTTTCCACTTACTAATAACGTATCACACATGATCATACTATCAATATTATTTAGGACAATGATCCTTCAGTCATTATTGATATCTTTTTATTCAGTTTATCATCAATATGATGCAATGCATGACTTTTTTTACTCAGAGACCGACATAGAAAAAACAAATGACATCCCTATTTATATTGATACCTCAAAATATATGATCACTCCAACATTAATCAATTCTTTTTTAATGATACTATGATGTTAAAATACAATCTATCATATACCAATGGAAATCCATCAAAAACCAACTGAAGGATTCACTATTCAAGATAAATAAAAAACATTTGTCTCAGTATAAGTTTCCATATTTAATCATCATTAATTTATTTTTCTGAATCATTGTGAATATCTAGTTAGATAACCAATAATATTTAATTCATTTAAATATAAAAATAAATGTGTTAAACGTGAAAATGTTTTTGTAAGTTGATGATCTCAAATATTCAATAACTAGATGATAGTTTTGAATAAATCCCACTACTACTCCACGAAACATGTATTCACATTCATATGAATACATTTATATTATAAAGTAATTATTATCAATGAAAATCACATCACTGATATTTTTTCTAGTGCTCCATCCCTGATCAAAAAACACCAAAGTTTCATAGAAGATAGAACCCTAGGATGTTCTCATCCAACATTATTTTTTATGTTTTGAAAATACATTTCACATTGTTACAGAATAGGAGACATCCTATTTTATAATAGTATATAAAACATAAAGACACACTTATCTAAATTCATATATCTACCGAATATCACGTATCACCTTTTTTATCAAACGATTTTAATATCAAAGAATCCCGCATCAATAAATTGAATTTAAAAATGCACATATCCATATGTCAAAAATTCAAGCAATTGTGAAGAACATACAAATTTGGTATATAAGGTCCTGTGGTAGGAATTTTTTTCAAATAAACCTTTAACCAAATCCCAACCGTTAGGCATGATATACTAATTTCATGATTCCGGGTATTTATTTTATTTTAAATCAATCCTAGAATACCTGAAGAATTTATTTTCTTAATTTATGAAAAAATGTGATAATATCATCATCCAAGAGAAAAATAATGGGAATAACTGAATCCCCAACATACATTTTAATGAAATATAACATATCTCCCAATGAAGTGTTCCTTCATCCAAAATTATAAGAGAGTTATTAATTTTATCTATTTCCCATGTATCCCCACATCTCCAATGGATATAATTAAAAAAAATATTCACATTTACTAACATTACCAGGAAGGAGAAAAAGAATCCTTTAAATATTTTTATTTCTGTGAACATCCACTATATGAATTTTGTACACAAACTAAAAATCCCATCTTCAGTTAGAAATACATTCTTGCATGAATGATAAAAAATATTGTTTAAATAAAAGTATGTTCTATATCATTATTATGTAGGTTACGAAAAATAGCATTAAAAAACATAAAGAAATTATAATAAGAAACTTTCACCATGAATGTGATCTAGGTAAAGATCACCATCTTTTAAGATAAAAATGTATTGTATTCTTGTGTTGTCATGGTTTAAAAACAGTTTTGATACATATATGAATTCATTTTTCCATTCAATTATCCATGCAATAAATGATGGGTATTAAGCTAAAAATAGAAAGATATCACCTTCATCCAACATATCATCATTCATGACGAAAAAATAAAATTATCAAATATATATTAGCATATACAATCAAGGGTATTTTTCCTATAACATTATTCTATGATATTTGAACTCTAATTCACTATTAGAATTATTAAAAGCTAAAAATAAACATTTTTCGACAAACCGCATAGATGGTGGGAACTTTTAATGAACCTTTAATTCCACTTGCTACATGAAAACTAATCTCTTATATAATTAAAAACACCATAAAATTACTTTGTGTCAAACAAGGATTCTAATTTTTTTGTAACATGTTTCAAAATATTATGCATATATATCACATTATTGGGAAATTTAAGCCATATATTCTCATTATTTGGAATCAACCTATGTACATTAGCAGGATTTTGGAAAATCTTATGATCTATCTTTGACTTCCATCGAATGAGATATTATACTTAAAATAATGATTTTGTCTTATGAGTGAAAATATTTAACATTACAGGTGATGATATTTTGATTTGTAAAAATATATACATGTTTGGAAGTTAAATGTGTGTGGATATTTTGTATCGACATCAATTATTTGAAAGAATCGATTAATGTTTTTTTTTCACGACCCCCCCCCCCCCCCGGGGCCCGTTGTGTGACTACCCCTACTGCACGATCTATAGGCAAGGGGCTAGCGGCTAGCACTGGAAAGGTGTATGCATAAAACAGGAAGGAATTGTCTTTAAACCGTTACAAACTCACAAAGTAGAACACAAAAAGAGGCAACCACATTAAATAGAACACAATAAAAGAAACTGGGAAGTACACTAATGTATTAAAGTGTGCCAAATGTAAGGGGGTCCAGAATAAAAGCCAAACTAGAAAATGTACAGGTAAAATTGAAAAAGTAAAAAATAGATGAAAAATGAATGGAAACACCTAGATCATCCACCACAGATCCTACTAGAAGGGTAGGTATAGCTAATGATCTGTTTTCCTTGCGTCACATCATGCAAAAAGGTATTTATCCAAGAACTACCCAGTACAAGCTCCCTCAGCCTCAATCAATGATGCACGTCATTTGCATGAGACCCAACAAGGCGTGGGTGATACCCGTGAAGGGTTGAGTTTAACGATACTCAGTAGGGACCCTAAGACCCTCATTGGTCTCCTAGAGTTCCAAAAAATAATAACCAAAAAGCTTGAAGAAAATGTACACAACACAAGTCGGCACACACTAGGTATCAATATAGGTCAAGGATGGAAGGGTTATCACATCATTGAACTCCTCCTTTATCGAGTACAGTGGTCCCTTCAGGTCACACAGAGCCTCTTCCCACTAAGATTGAACTACTATGGTCCCCATCCCTATTAGTTACCATGGGAATTCTGGGTCACACTGAGTCACCTCCCACTATGGGCATGTCGAGTCACACAGAGTCACTTCCCACCGTGGCCGAATTGAGGTACTCATCCGTCCCTGTTTGATTTGTATTCAACCCAACCCTGTCATGCCCCAACATTCTCCAAAACTCATGTAGAGTGTCTTGAAATGGACTGCCTTGTCCTAAGGATCCCGGTGATAGAAAAGGTTCTTCCCACAGACATCTGGTTTAAAAGATGATGCTCATTTTGTGAAACATGATGGTGTTGGGTTCGGGTAATGTCTTCCTCAGTCAGACCCGCCTGACCCGTTTTTTCATTGGTCATCCCGGATCGACCTGGGTGGACCCGACCTCGGTCAATCCATCCCACTGGAGCTGGCCCGACCTGACCAGGTCATGGGTGAGGTTGCTAGGCCAACTATGGGGGTGCCTCCCGACTAGCGGCACGGGCCGCGAAAGACACCCGGACGCGGTGCGCCCGGGTAGGGCTAACGTGGCACGGAGCCGTGTCTGTGGGTCAACCCACAGTTGATGACTCAATTCAGCTCCATGGAGTGCCCCAGGTCCTCTAAGACAGGACCGATAGGCCGCGGCCTAGCCATTGGGTTCGTTGCTAGTGTGTGCCCCATCTCAGGGCCGCCGGTCGAACCGGCGACCTATGCTCCCACCACAGCCAGCACATGCCATGGACCTTCTACTGCATGGGTGCTCCTCCAGGTGATCACCCCTCTTATTAACCTTCAGACACACTTCCGGAACTGGTACTGGTGGTATGGTGTTTGACAGGACGTCGGTTGCGCACCGGGGCTGGTTTCTATTGTCGTCTATGACTGTGGGATCCTGGGTTTGCATCCTTCGCAGCAGTAGGCCCTGATTTGGCATTCTGCCACCTTCAATATTGGGAAATCATAATCAATTCACAAATAGAGCAGCTCGGGCCTCATTCGTGTCAGTCCACTCCCCTCATGTTAGAGATAATTCTAGGGGATTTTTGGGGAAAAAGATCCACTAGATTTCTTGACTTCATTCCAAACCTGATCCCTTAAAATAAAAACACAACCTCTTGCACATAGATATCAATTAATAGATCAAATTGGTCCTGAGTTGAACTTTCTTATCATTTTAGAAATAATTGCATGGAAAACAAAAATCAATAAACACAACCCCCTACATCAAAATGTTGGAGACCGCTCACGGTTGAGGGAGTCTTTTCGTTCGCCATCCCCACAAAATCCCCCCCCCCCGCAGCTTCACGAAAATAAAACTCCAGTTCAGGGTTTCAGTTCTGCATGTCACATCCCACTGGGATCGGCTTCATCCTCTAAGGGATCAGCATTATGGCACTCCGACATCACATCGTTTCATGGTGAAGCTTGTCTAATACCCCTCACCAAGCCCTATATTTATTGGTTAGGGAGAGGGTAAGTAACAACATGGGGAATTAATAGGGGAACATAAATTATAAACCTTCCTAATTCCCCAACAACATCCTTACATTGGATTTGTAATTTAATTCCATTCAATTTCCTAACTCACCACGGGTTCCACACTCCGCTTGTCAGTTTGTGGAAAGTAAATAAAATAATTCTATAAAATAATATTATTTCATTGCATTTAAAAGTCAAAAAACCTATCTTCTTCCCAGGACCTAATTTGGTCTATTTAGAGTATCCATTAAGAGAATCTCAGTGCTTCGGATTCAAAGATGGCCTCAAATTTTTATTCCAATCCCCGGTTCACAAGATAGAAATAGTCTGTTATCCATTAACTGAACGTACCTTAAAAATTGTTCAAAAATTAATTATGGGCACACCGAACCTCTGATTCAAGGGCCATAAATTTTGGCTGACACATAAAATTCCATTAATTAAGAAAATTTACATGAAAAATTTCAGGTCTTTATATTCTCCCCACCTTAGGGAATTTCGACCCCAAAATCCACAACATAGACTAAGGAAACAAATTGGGGTACTAAGAATGAATCTAAACCTCCCGCTCCAAAGTGATCTCTTGGAGGTTTATGTGCTTCCAGTGAATGTGTACTAGAGATATCGACTAACCAAAAAGGACTCCCTCCTGTCGATCCTCAATCTCTACTAGATCCTCTAAAAACGTCTCATAATCATCCTAGTCCAGCTCGCCATGGACTATTACGTGAGATGGGTCGTGCACGTATCCCTTCGGATGGGATATGTGGAAGATGTCGTTCATCCTATCCAACTACGGTGGAAGTTCCAAGTGGTATGCCACCTCACCTATCCTATGATGTATTATAAATGGTCGGATAAACCATTCCTATAACATACTACCATGGCCAAATCTCCATAGTCCCCATCGAGGAGAGACTTGTATGAATACATGGTCCCACTCGAGGAACTCCAAATGTCTCGTCCACCTGTCATTATAATACATATTCCTACATTGCACAGTCTTCATCTGCTCCTGGATGATCAGCACCTTCTCAGTGGTAGCTTGTACCAACTCTCGTACAATAAGTGCTGACTCCAATAGGTTTGTATAACATTTGTGTGATCTGTATGGTCGACCATAAAAGCCCTCGAATGGAACCATACCGATGGTGGAGTTGTAACTATTGTTGTATGAAAACACCACTAAGGGAAAGTGATCTGCCCAACGATGGAAAAAATAAAGGATGCATGCGCGAAGCATGTCCTCCAGTGAATATATTTTCTGCTCTGTCTGACCATATGTCTAAGGATGAAAGTCGTTGCTCAAACGTAGCTGAGTCCCAAGTGGATCTTGAAATCTCATCTGCAATCATGATGTGAAATGTGTGTCACGGTCAGAGACGATCGCGTATGGAACCCCATGGAGTCGCCCAATCTCATATACATAGAGGCATCCTAGGATCTCTACTGATCTCTGCTCTTTGATAGGTAGGAAATGGGTCTACTTGGTGAGTTGGTCAACGATCACTTTAAAGGAATCATGACCCCTGGATGTCCTTGGACGCCCGATCACAATGTTCATGGCGATCCCATCCCACATCCACTCTGGCACCTCAAGTGATTATAATAATCCTACTGGAACCTGATGCTTGACCTTTAATTGCTGACAAGTGGGCATTGTGAAACAAACTTTACTATAATGTTCTTTATCCCTGGCCACTAGTGCTGGCATCAGAGGTCCTAGTACAAAATTGCCACACCAGGATGTACCGCCAGAGCGGACATATGGAATTACCTCAAGCCCTACTCCCATAGAACAACTGGTACCATGGTACATCCTTTGATGAGGACTACGTGTTCCCCACCTTCCTAAAATCAATCATGTTCTTGTTGCAATGATATCTGAGCTCGTTGAGCCTCACAGTCCACATCCCCAAGCTGCGCCTCCCAGACTCGCTGAAGAAGCAGGGGAGTGACAGTCATAGAACAGAGGTTAGTGGCAACATCTCTATCCACAAATTTTATCGACAACATGGATACCTGTTCTATCTCCACACCCAGCAAGTGCAGGAAAAACTTCTATCATAGTGAATTTTCTACCATGTTCCCCTTCCCAAGATTATAGACTTTCTCAAAGTCCTAGTCTAGGAGGATATGTAGCAATTGTTGATGCCTCATGTTCAGGTCCTTCTGAGTGAGGATGTACGTGAGACACTTGTGATAATATAAGACTATAAAATTTTATCCCATCAAGTAATACCACACAATCATCAGGAAGAATTCCATTACTGCTAACTCTATGTCTTTTGTAGTGTAGTTCTACCCATGATGTCTCAGTTCTCATGAGAAAAATGTGATAAGTACTTTCTCCTGCATTAGGACACACCGAAGTCTAGTCCCTGATGTTTCATAGTAGACTACATACCCCCACCCAATTTTGGTAGCCTCAATATGGGATCAATCGTCAGTCTCTATCTCACCTCTATGAAACTCTATGGGAATATCTCCATCCATACCAAGGGTTGCCCCATCTTCGTCAATGATGAAAAGGTCACCACAACTCTGGAAATGTTAGGCACAAATCACCAGTAGTATCTGGCCAACCCCAAGAAACTTCGCACCTCAGTCACACTCCATGGTGGCTTCCATTCAAGCACAACCTATATCTTCACGGGATCCCTGGCAACCCCTGCATCATAAATATCGTGTCCCAGAAAGATGACCTCTTTTATCTAGAACTGGAACTTCGAGATTTTACCATAAAGTTGGTGCTCTCAAAGTGTATCTAAAACAATCTGGAGATGACAGGCATGTTCCTCCTCCATCGCTGAGTATATCTAGATGTCGTCGATGAAGACTACTACAAAGAATTTGAGGTATGGATAGAATATCATTTTCCTGATTCATATGAACACTTTAGGGGTGTTGGTCACACCTAATGGAATAATGATGAACTCATAGTGGCAATATCATTATCTGAAGGCTTGTTCTACACATCCCCATCTCGTACCATGAGCAGATGATAGCCTAATCTTAGTTCTATTTTCGAAATCAATGAATCTCCCTATAGCTAATCGAAAATATAATCAATTCGTGGATGTGGATACATGTTCATTACATTCACCTATTTCATGCACCGATAGTCCACACAAAGTCTCAAACTCCCATCTTCCTTCTTGGTGAATAAAATCGGGGCTGCCCACAGAGAAACACTGGGTCTTATGAACCCCTTTCCCTATAAGTCCTCAAACTGTATGCATATTTCAGGAAGCTCCGTATGAGCCATCCAATTTTCTGGTGAAGATATAGGTGCCATCTCGAAGTACATGTTGCTGAAAAAGTAACCCTTTCTGTGTGGAGTTGTTAATCGGACATCATCAAGGGTGGCAACGACATACTAGTCAACCATTATAGGATAGTTTGGACTCTCAACATTAACTGCTTCGAGGGTAAGGCTCTCTAACTATTGAGCGATCGGATCCACCATCCTCTGGGTAACTATGTCCAATGCTACAAAGGATCCCTTCTCTCCAGCGAAGGGAAACCCGGTCACATCCGTCCGGAAGCACTGCACATTGCACCTAATATTGTCGATCTGAGCATGGAATGTGGATAACCAGTACATGCCCATTATTATGTCATAAGGCCATTGCGGTGCTACTAGGATATCTCAAAAGACACTATCACCACCTATAGTAATCTCACATCTGTGGAAACTGTGTGTAATCGTCAAATCTACACCTGTAAAAGTCTCTATAAGTAATGATTGATCCAATGGCTCGGTTAGAATCTTCGAGCTCCGAATGAGGGATGTGGAAATAAAAGTGTTACTAGAACCTATTTCTATAAGAACTACATCTAGGGTGAAGTAGAAAAAGATCATACCTCTAACAATCTCTGAATTGAAATGGTATTAGGCCTCATCAGCCTAGTGCGGAGCTCACCCCTATCCACCTGCTCCCTGTGGTCGGGGTGGACCTCCTAGAGGTAGTGCCAGTAGCACCTCGAATCACCACCCACCACATGTTGCATGACTAGCTCCCCTGCCATGTCCACCACACTCCAAACCTCATTACTCGAAACTTTTTCTCTACCTTGGTGGTCCCACAACATTCAGTAGGTTGTCCTTATGGCGGGTCAAGAAAACACGATCCATGTGGCCCTGTCTCCCGCACGTAAAGCACTATATGGCTGCTTAATTACTCCCTCTGGACTGGGAGCCTTGAACTGCAAATCCGGAGTTTAGGGGTCTCCCTCTAAATGACTGAACCCGCTTGGGCCAATGGGCTTGATTCCTGCTGCTTGTTGAGGACTCTGGTGCCTAGTATCTGTTGAAGGTCCCAGCTATCATCGCATGCTCCATCAAGAAGCTCTCAGCAAGAGGAACCCGCACCATCACGCCAGCCTAGGAGGGGATTCTAGGGACACCACTTAACCCCTAATATCCCTTCTATGTCACTTCTCAAAGGCCTTATCCCTAATGAAAGGGTCTTTCACCATATATGTATAGTAGAGAGAATGCTCTGTGAACCATTCTTAGTATGCCGCCACTATCACGCTACCCTGCTGAAGGTGAAGCAGCTCTTGAATGCACACAGAGGGCAACATCACAGGAAAAACTCATCTTGAAAAAGCTGTGCAAAGTCAACCCATGTGAGGGTCACCACATTGTGAACCTGGATGGTCACACTCCACCATCTCCCAGCTGATCCCTATAGAAGGCTCGCTGCCACGATTGCCTTCTAGTTGGGTGGTGTCCTCACTAAGTGGAAGACCCACATCACGGACTTTATCCAGTCCACAATGACTCGAGGGTCTATCTCACCCATGAACATAGGAGGTCAATACCTTGGAAACTCATGTAGGCCATTGATCCTACGAACGTTATCTAATATAGTATTCAGTAGTCGGGGCTGACCATCGGGTGGTGGTTGCACTGGGGCACCACCCAGTGTGGCCATCTGAAACACTAGTCCTTATAAAGATGCCTCTCCACTGGGAGGGATGTCCTCATGCATCTGGATCCTGAATGGTCGTCCTCGTGGAGGCATTTTGAGATAAATCAAGATGTTTCACAGTCAGAACCTTATAAATGGTGAGATGACTTTTATTCAAAATCAAAAAACGAAAATGCAACCAGCATTTTCGTGCATTGAGCCAAAAAGAAGTACTCAAGGTTCCAATGTATGGATTTGTCAGCCACCGCACCATCCCAGGACCCCTAGAATCTGATGGTCAGACTCACAACACTTGACATTGTTGTTTTAAAAAAAACACAGCCTCCCGGTCTCTAAGGTAGAACCAAAAACCTATGATACCACTTTATCACGACCCGTCCCCCATGGACTGTGCTCTGACTACCCCAGGACCACCATCCATAGGCCAGGGGCTAGCCACTTTAACTGAAATGGTGTATCCCTAAAACAGAAAGGCATTCCCTTTAAACATGTAAAAACACATAGACTAGAACACAACAAGAATCAACCACATTGACTAGAACGCAACAAAATAAATGTGAAGTAAACTGATGTAGTAAAGAGTACTGAAATTATTGGGGCCAAAATACAAGCCCAACTAGAAAATGTATATGTACAACTGAAAACGTAAAAAATAGTTGAATAGTGAAAGGATGCTCTGGGATCGTCCATCACAGATCCTACATGAAGGGTAGGTACATATCACGATTTTTAGTCCCTGCATCACGTCATGCCAAAAGGTCCAGATCACACCCCCACCTGGTTCTAGCTCCTTCTTTTTCAATCGATGTTGTACATCATCTGCACCAGACACAACATAGTGTAGGAGAATCCCCAATAGGGGTTAGTATAAATATACTCAGTAGGTATCCCAACACCCCCGTTGGTCTCCTAGACTTCCAAAAATGAAAAACCACCAAGCAAGAAGAAAACATAAACAACACAAGTCAGCTCACATCATGTATCACTTTATTTCAAGGACGGAAGGGTTAGCACATCATCGTACTCCTCGGGTGCGGGAGAAGTTTTCCTCTATCAAGTAAAGTGCACCTGCTTGGTTACATCAAGCCACTTCGCATTAACCTTGAACTGTTGTGGTACAAATTTGTCATGTGTACCATTGGCATATTGGGTCACACAACGCCGCTTCCCATCTTTGGAATTATAGGATATACATAGTCGATTCCCTAATGTAGGAGAACTGAGGTACAGCTCCTACCAAGTACCATGGGTCTACCGTGACACACAGAAATGCTCCCCACCGATGGCCTGCTGGGTCACACGGAGCCGCTTCCCACTGGGCATAACATCTTGCAATCTTCAGGTCTCAGCCAACCCTAGGGTTCCATTCGTAGTTTTTTTGGAGAACCAATACAAAAACCACTAGCGGAATCTTTATATCCTTGTAAGTCACAAAATCTTAGGCTAAAATATCTTTCTCCTCAATAGAGTCCCAAATCTAAAAACAGTTTATCAATCGGATGCATGGTTTGCGAGATACGGGTGTTTTAGGGCCGAGGGCCCAATTGGATTCATATTAGACCCAACCAGGCCTTACCCCAACATTCCCCAATACACTGTAGGAGTTTCTCAAAAAGGATTGCCTTGTCCTTTCGATCCTGAAACTAAAGGCAGATAGTCGAATAGACATCCGATTTAGAAGTTTGGATCCATTTTTTGAAAGAAGACATTATTGGGAGAGGGTTCGGTCTACCTATGACAGACCGACCCGACCTTGTTCAGCATGGGATTACCCAGATTTCCTGGGTCGACCCGGCCCTACTCAGGACCTACCCAACCTGGGTCATCTTGACCCGATGGGCCCGACCCGACCTGACTGGTCCGTAGGTCAGGTCGCTGGGTCGCGGGCTGGCCAGTTGGTCCACAGGTCAGCCGACTAGGGGGAGTGTCGGTCCGCTGGGCTGACCCGGCGATGCCCCCCACCTGGAAACACGGGCCACCAAAGACACCCCAGACGTAGTGTGTCCGGGAAGGGCTGGCGTGTCGTGGAGCCACGTTAGTAGGTCAACCAGAGGGAGTTGACCCAACGGGGCACCACATGGCACCACAGGTCCCCCATGCCACAACTGACCTGCTGCGGCCTAGCCACTGGGTGTGCCGCTGGCACGCGCCCCATCCATCAGCTGTCGGTCGAACCTAGGACCTTTTCTCCCGCCGGGACCATGCTGCTGCATGGATGCGCTGCTGGGGGTGCTCCCCTCCTCTACTCTTCTAGACACATGGTTGGTGCCGCCATGTGCTGTTGTTGCATCGCTATGTGTTGTTTCCACAACTGGTTCCGGTGACAGGGTGTTCGTCGGGCCACCTATCACACATTGGTGCTTGTTTCCTACACAGTCTACACCTAATGGCTCTTGGGTTCACATACTTTGTTGTTGTAGTATCTGATTAAGATTTCTGCTTCCTTCAATATTGGGTGATCATAATCTACGCAAAAACAGAGAGGATCGAGCTTTGTTTATTTCGGCTCGCGTCCTCCGCATTAGAGATAATTCTAGGGGAGTTTCATGGTAAATTTCAACTAAATTTCATGCCAGGATTCCAAACCTGATCCAAAAAAAAGAAACACACCCTCCCTCTCATGGATATCGATTAAAGTATCAACTTTTTCATGATTTGATAGGTTCTTATCATTTTTGAATGAATTGTGGGGAAAAACAAAATAAATCCACACAACCCCTCTTCCTCAAAATGTTGTAGATTGCTCGCAGTACTTAGGGGTATCATTGTTTGTAGTCCCCACAACAAGCCACCCCCACTACTTATAGAATGTAAAACTCCTATTCAGGGTTTCAGTGTCGCACGTCACCACCCACTGGGAGTGGCTCCATCCTCTAAGGGCTCCGTTTTATGACACTACTACAACACTTTGTTTTTTGGCGAAGCTGGTACGATACCCCTGCCCAAGCCCTATATTTTTAGGAGAGGGGGAGGGTAAGTATCGATGTGGGGAATTAATAGGACTCTAAAATCAGGAACCTTCCTAATTCTCCAACGACATCGTTAATTTGGATTTGGCGAGTCCAACCATTCATTAGCCTGAATCACCGCAGGTCCCACACTGTGATTTTCTGTTGGTGGAAAAGAATTTAAATAAAATAATAAATAAATTTATATCCTTTCTTTAAGATTTCACAAAACATAAAATCTTCTAGAGACCTACTGCGGTAAAAATAAAGTCACACTTAATAGAATCACAGTGCTTCGTATTCAACAGTGCCCTATGATTCTTACTCCGAGAACCGGTTCAAATGTTAGGAAAAGCTGGTTACATGTTTACTTAACATACCTTAAAAATGTTCATAAAATAATTTTGGTCACACTAGACCTCTGATTGTCATGTCATAAATTTTTGCAGACTCATAAAATTCCATTAATTAAAATAAAATCTTGGAAAAACCTTTTTCATTACAGTTTTGCAATGCCAACCATGTATCTATTTGTTCTAGATGTTTTCGAATGGACTAGTTTCCCTTGAGAGATACTGAATAAAATTTACTTTTTTGTAATGGGAATATTTAAATCATTTATGTGGGAAGTCCTAATAGATACCATGTAAAGATGATCATATTTTGAGGCACTACCCAAATGGGAAATATGGTGGTATTGACCACACCTCTAGAACAATTATATTTTATCAATAATTTTGATGATTGATATAAATCATATAAGTCTACATGTTATATATTCATTAGATTCCAAATTTAAAGACCCCCTATATTTCTGAGAGATGTACATTGATGGATTCAATATGGGATATTATGAGAATATACCCACCTATAGGAATTTTTCAGGGTTATGTGTCATTAGATATTGTTATTTTTCAGTCTATATAATGCTCTTTATGATTTATGATTTTTTTTAAATTCAATCATGACTCATGCCCTGTAATGTATTTCATAATAAATTAAGATATAGTTTTTAGAGAATATTGATAGATTGGGTTTTTCATGATTAATGTTTTATTAATTAATATGTTGAAGAAGGTTCCTAATATGAGTTATCATTTCATAAGATATAATTTATGTTAATTATAAAATTAACATAAAGAATATCCTATATGGTTTATGGACTTTTCTATGTGAATTTTTTATAAAATATTTTTATAATGACCATTTAAGATTTTACAATTATTGATTGAAGAATCAAATACGAAAAAAACAATTATGGTTATTCACCCACCAGATGCTATTGATGCATCTGAATCCATCACAAAAACCCACAGTACCAAAAAATATCATCCAATGACTAATAGATGCTCTAATACCTTGGCATTCCTTTGGAAAACTCCCCAAACAAAATCAATAGAAGTATAATATTGTGTCTTGTTCAATATTTGATAAATCATCCAAATTTGAGTACTGATTTCATATCATGCATCACTCCCAACCATTTTCTTGGGTAATAAAAAAACACTATCACATATCTCATAATTCCATTCAATATCATAAGAATCAAAACACCCTACCACCAACCAAATATTAGTATTCCGTTTAAAATCATAGAGTCGCTTTTAAATATGATTTTTGGTTTTGTGTTTGAATTTTGATTTTTGTTCTTTTATGGTTCGGACCATTGTGAGGGATCCCGATTTATGTATTTATGAAAACACTAAAAAATTTATTTATTAAAAAAATATTTAATTGATATATAATATATTAATTTCCTAATATAATATTTATTTATAAATAAAACAAACATCATATTTTAACTTCAACATTTTTTATAGTAACTATATCGACTGTATGTATAACTAAACATGCATCACATATTTAATTAATTTGATCAAATATTTAAAATATATATATAATTTTATGATATAAATATAAAATTCCTTAATTATATTGATTATCATTTAGAATACACTTTTATAATATTGAAATATATAATATTATTAACTAATTATATATATTAAATTCTAATAAAATGTATTTTATATAACGTTTATATAATTTATTTCACATTGCATGTTATTATTTAAATAATTTAAAATTATAATTTAAATAATAAAATATAAATATTTATTTTGATGAAGAACATAATACATTATATAATTATATTTTTAATATATATCATAGTTCATTTAATAATTATAATTGATGTAAAATAATTTATCATCGCATTATAATAATTTTTATCACTCATTTAATAAACATAAATGATATATAATGTATTATGTTTATACATAAATAAACGCAATTCAAATTGTAAATTTTAAAAAATTTGAAATCTATTATGAATATAATGAAAAATATAGAAGTCTAGGGAAGATTTTTACACCACACATTGACATGCATTTAATGTGGGTTTTTTATTGTTATATGTGAAAAAATAAATTAATTTACAACTTAATTTAAAAAAGATCAATGTTCCATAATGACATCAGAACACATTGAATCAAAAATTTAAAAAATAAATTAATGAAAATAAAGGGGTGGGTAATTAATTGTAAAACTAATGACATCATTTAAATTAATCATATATTGAAAAAATAGGTTTATATATACACATACCCTTATCAAGGATTACATGATTCCATCCATTCAATGAGTTCTTCTGTCTAATAAGAACCATACATTTAGTTGACGAAAAAAGAAGCATCGGAAAAGCATGAAGAAGAAGTTAGTGTCCCTGAATAATGATATATTTGAGGTTTTCAAACACCCATTCTACACTACAACATGTTATGTCACCATTCCATAGACATAGTCCTAGATGCAACATGTTTTCGTCTTTCCCTTGTGTTTCCCAGTCTCTCAAATACCACCTTCCATGACACACCATTTATAATGCCTAACAGTCAATATTGGGGGGTGATGGATATGAATGTCACCACCCTTTCTCAAACAAACTCCCATGGATCCCAATCAACCACAATTTTCATGACAAATAGGGGGAATATGGATTTGATTATCCCTGACTGTTCTCAAATAACATACCAAAAAACCCCATCGTCATTTCTTACCAGCGCCATTACCATTTCTACACGCCATAGTGACCCATAAACAATTCATTATAGGAATGTCACCAACATGACCTGTAATGGTTCACCATCCATAATGCCTACTAGTAAAGATAGGGAGAATATGTATATGGATGTAAATGTCCATTTGAAGAAAACCTTCCAGGATTCCCCATCGACTACACCTACCACAGTCACCACCCTTTCCCAGATGATCCTCAACGGTACCCCGTTGAAAACTCCTACCACAGTCGCCACCATCCCTCACTGGAAATTCATAAATGAACTTAGAATGCTTCCCATCAATAAAAACTACCATTGTTAGTGAAACTTTTCAGTAGATAATCCATGGTATCCAATTCACAACATCTACCAAGCCAGATGGGGGAATATGGATTTGACGATCGCTACCCAAATGTGTGTAATTCCCTATCCAAGAAGCAACCCATTAGGGTGGAGGTGTTTGGATATAAAGCTCTAAACACAAACATGTCATTCACCACTACAGAGGACTAAGAAAATAGATGATGAATGTATAAAAAATGTGTTCAAAAGGGAAACGACTGTTAATATATCAGAAAAAAGGGGGCATGAGGAAACGTCTCACTGTCTCTAAACACGCAACACTGACAACAGATTTCATATGTTGAGGTATCAAACAAGAAAAATTGACTGTTGAAATTAATGTATTTTTCTGCATTGATTAAAATATGTATTTTCATATTGTATATTTATTTACCCACTTATAACTCATTGAATTATAAATTTAATACTAATTTAAAATTTTTTTTTTATTTTATAAAGCCACAAAATTTAAATTTTCTTCAATTATCAAATCCCAAATTTTTATATTACTGATACACTATTTCATATATTGAAATATTCAATGTTGAAGCTAAAAAACACTAATAAAAGGGTTCACTTTTTCTATGATTTTTTCTAACACTAATAAAATTCCTACCAATATGATCAATTTTTTAGGGTTTCTAAATGACACATTTAATATGTTAAATATATATATATACATAATTATAAATTTTTAAATAAAAATTATATATCATCATGTATATATATGTAAATATAATATATATAAATGGTTTATTTAACATTTAACAAAAAATTAATCCTATTTTGATAATTTTATATTTATAAAATAAATAAATTTATATTAATCAATGAAAATATATAAAAGTATATCTATATAATTTATTTAAAAAATTATTATATAATAAATATAAATATGAATTATTAATATTTTATTGAATCAATTGTATCATATATAAATTCATGTGTTTATTTATATATGTGATTCATATTTGTATTTTTATATTTATATTAAAATTAAATAATTTAATGATATATTTATATTAATTTGTATATGTGTGTATATATGTGTGTGTTTATGTACATCATGTTTGTGTACACATCTGTTTTGTTGTGTCTGCTTATGTGTTTACGTACGTTTATTGTTTGTATGTTTGAGTCTGTATATGTGCATAGGCATGTATGTAATTGTATCTCTATGTTATACATATGTGTACATGATCATGTATTTTTACATATAAGTTCATAAATATATATATTTGTGTGTGTGTGTGATTGTGTATGCGTATGTATTTATAAATTTGTAGTGTATGTGCAGGTAAGTGCATTTATGTACGTATGTGTGTATGTGCATGTGTATATGTTTTTTATGAGCATGTGATTGTGTTTGTATGTGTATGTGTATATGTATGAGTATATGTATGTATATATCTATATTTTTATGTATGTGTTCATGTTTTTATGTGTGAATGTACATCACTATGTTTGTGTACATGTTAATGGGCATGCGTATTTGTATATGTGTATATTAATGTTGTATGTGTGTGTATTGTCACATGTGTAGATGATTATGTATGCTCATGCACATGGATGTAATTTTATGGATGTGTATGTGTATGAAGATAAATTATTTTGTGTATGTACAAGTGGATGTGAATGTGTATGAGTATGTGTATATGTATTTTTCTTTGTTGTCTGTGTATATATATATGTGTATGTATAAAAATGAATGTAAGTGCATGCATTCTTATGTAATTATATTGATGTTTTTTTGTATGCCTATGACTATGTGCTTGTGTATGTGTATGTGTTTCCTAAATGTGTATGTTTATATTGTGTATGTATAGTGGTACGTGTATTTTTTATTATTCATTTAGTATTATTTATTGGTTTTTAATAGTTCCCTATTTGTAGTATTTTAAGAAATATATTCATTTTTATTATATATTTGTATAATATTTTTGTAATATCTCCAATTATGTAATTTATTTAAACCTATTTAAATATGTATATATTTAATTTAATAAAAACATTTTAACCATTATTAAAACATATAATGGTTAATAACATATTGAATTTTCTATATAAAATTAATATAGTGCATAATTCGATAATTAGCAATAAAAGAAATATTTATTTATTTATTTTTATTGAATATTATATGTTTTAAATTCATGTAATTGTTATTTTGAATTAACTTTTTAAAATATTTAGAAATATCATTCATTTAATTTATTCATTTTTAATATTTTTTCATAGATATTTTTTCCATTTTTTGATATTTTATAATTTTCAATATTTTTTATATTTAATCAATTTTTAAAATTCAAAATTATTTATTTAATAAGATTAAATATTTTAAAAATTATTTTATATTATATTATTAATATTTAATCATTTTTATTTATTATATTATAATATTTTAAGTATGTTTGAAATCCATATAATTGATTCCTATAATATCATCTCCATCGCACGATATTTTTCCCAAAAGTGAACCCTAATGGACACCAACCATAAAAACATTTAGTTGTTTTTCTAAAACAAGTTAAATGATAGGGATGTGCTTCATGAGGACAAGTAATGATTTATGGGGTCATTGAACTTCATGCAATGCATTCGTAGTAGTGGTTTATGTTGAATGAGAGTGAGAGTTGGATAGTGTCGTCGGCGCATGGATCACAATTGGTCTCGAGCGGCATTTTTCAGGAATGGAATCAATCATGTGGGATTGTATAATTGTGGAATTATGAAGGGTGAAAACTATTAATCAATAATGCCAAGGGCATATAATGCTAGTGGACCCAAGAGCAATGGGGGTGGCGCTCCAACGCCAGTGATAACTTCACACTGTGGCAGTGTATGTGTTTCATGAGTCGAGCAAAATCTTTCGATGTAAGGTAGAAGTGTCTATAATTCTCGGAGTGATGATATAGTGATAGAAATTGTTGAACAATGATTGGGATCGAAAATCACACAATTTTTGGTGAGGGTGGGGGTCTGATGGTCATTTCTGGAAATTAGCCGTGACGTTCGGCGAGACAATAGAATCACACGGAATTGTCGGGGACAATCTGTCGTTGTTCTATAGGGGAGGCCCAATAAATGGAGATAATTCAAATAGTGATTCATGGTAATGATGGGGCCTAGGGGGCTTCGTTTCCTAGGAATATGTTTTATGGGTATTAGAGCCAATATCTATAAAAAAATGGGGCTAGGGGGCTATTGAATTTTGGTGGGTTATCCCTTGGGGGGATTTGACCAGACCCTAATAAAGTGGGTGAGGTTTCGATATGTTTTTTTGTCTATTTGTACCACATATTACCTAATATATATATATATATAATCTATTTATCCATTTCTTTCATTTTTTTGAAGGGTTTATTTCTTTTTTAATGAATGTAAAGACCTCTTTCTATATGGGTTGAGAAATATCAATGACATAGCCCGTAGGTTCGATGCTGAGGGTCCCAAGAACATGGCCAAAAGGCTCTATGAAATTTCATACCAACATCATCCTATAAATTTTACTAGGCCCGCATCACGCCTACATCACCACCTACCCACATCATTCTTAGGTCACCATCAACCTTAGTCACAGCATGGGACATAAATCCCCAAAGGGGCATGTCAGGTTTCGAACCCCAGTTTTTATGTGTATGTAACTGATGTAATTAATCATAAAAATTCACCTTAAATATATTTAAACTTATTCAATTTTTTTATTCATTTTAAATATGATTTAATTAAATTTTAATTTTTCATATGTAAAATAAAAAAAATATTTTTAGAATTTATTTATTTTTAAACATTTATTTTTAAATAAATATTTACTATGTTTAAAAATTATAAAAATTATTTTTATTTATATGATTGAAATTTATTTATTTTCCATTATTAATGACTAATGCCTTTAAAATGTTTAAATGTAATCTAATTAATTTATTTAAATGTAATTTTTAAGATTCTCAACATTTTTTGCATGTGTATAAAATTACTTCAATTAATCATTTAAATATTAAATTTTTATTTTCTTTTTTAAATATTATTTACTTGTTTAAATTTATATTATATTTCTCATTCAATTTTATTTATTAAGTTATCATATTTTTACTTTTTTTAGAAATCTATATAAATAATTTATTTATAGGCATTTTATAATATTTTCATCAATTATTAGAATGTGTTCGCAATTGAGTTATTAACCATAAATTCATTTTGTACTTATTTATTTTGTTTTAAAATTATCAGTATGTATTCATCTTCATTTTAATATATATTATATTTTAATGTTCTTTTAATTAATTTATATAATTAATAAAACATAACCAATTTTATAATATTTTTTGAGTTAATTCATTATTTATTATACGATTTGAATTGTTTTTTAAAATTATTAATTTTCAATTTTATATTAAATAATAACATTATTTATTTTTATAGTTATAATAATTGAATCATTTTTAAAATATATTCTTTTAATAATTTTTTATTTCATTTTAAATGTTTTTTTTATCATCTCTAAAATTGAAAATGCTCATCAAACCAATACATATCAGTGATATCATATTTATGGAAATTAATATAGGTTTTATCTGCTATAATTTAATCACTAATAATGATAGGTTTTATCAAATAAAACTTTATCATTGATAAAACCAATCATTTTTAGCGGTTATTAATTTCACGTTTATAATAATCATATTATTAGAATTTTTTGGAAATAACTTATAAAACCATCTTCCTCATATAAATTAAACACAATAGGAACTCATTTCATTTCCCCATTCATGATCTCTCGCATAAGTCAACTTCTTTTTCCACTCCCCCTCAATCTTCATCGACAAATCAAAACATTCAAAAACTATAGTACATTAGTTAATCTCATTCAAGTGACATACTAATAACTGATGAATCACAATCATATTATTTTGATATGTTTGGAAAATTATCAATAAGTCATTTGGGACAAGTATAATGTGTTTGCATCTCAATGAATCATAAGGTGTGATAGGTATGACTCAAAGTGCATATTTTTATATAAAATGATCAAAAAATTTAGTAAAATGGACAATTGTCCTACTTCAAACTCAAAAAATAAATTATTATTGTTTGGATACATTGAAAAAATGATAGATATGTCATTTATGACTTTTAAGAATTAGTTTCACCTCATTATGATACATGATGTGACTGGTATGACTCAAATTTTCTATTATCAGTTAGAAAAACATTTCAATTCCAAAAAGTGGCATTCACTGAATACCGATGAAACATGCACATATTTTCATTATTAATGGAAAATAGATTCATATGAAATTTTTTATGTTTATTAATCTATTTCAATTAAATCTAATAGGAATTGTGATCAAAATGTGTTAATAGTGTGAGTTTCCAGTATAATATTATATTTTAGCACGAAATAAAACAAGCATACACAAAAATGAGGAAACACATTTAGATTATTTTGATACATTACAAAAATGATCCAAAAGTCATTTGAGACAAGTTTTAATATGATTCACCTTAATATTATGCATTATGTGAGCGATATGACTCCATGTGAATTGAAAAATCACATCAATGTTACTAAAATTTACACTTTATGATAAGTTATTTCGTTATATTATTACTAACATAAGAATTGTTTTATTTACTATGTGTGTTCATTTGATCGACTAAAAGTGATTTAATCATAAATAAAATGAGTTTGGTATGTATTAAATGATAAAGTAACATTGATGACCATTAATGTTCATAATATTTTTTATTAATGCGATTTGGTAAACAAAAGATTGAAAATTTTATAATATTGTGTTTTTTATTGTACATGCATTAAAAATTTCATTCCATATAAATCATATATTGGGACATGTTATTTTTGATATCCAGATTGATTCTGCTATTTTGGGGTGCTGTTATAGCACACTGTAGTTGTGCTTCTGTGTGGTCTTACAACACACTGTAGAATAGCACTTTATTAATGCTTTTTAAAATCACTGATAATGTACACAATTATCACCTCTATAAAATGAAATGATAAAGGGATACATTATCATACCTTATAGATGAGTTGGTTAAATGTTCATTATCATTTATTTTAAAAATTAAGATAATGGTATACATTATTAGTTTGTCTATTAGCGTTGATAAAATACCCTTTATCAACGCTTTTATAAGAAATAATTTTTTTTATTTTAGTACCGCTAAGTTAATGCTTGGATAAATGATTCATTTTTCAGTTCGTTTTATAGTGAAGATAAAGGAAACCATTATTTGCGCCTTTTATTTTCTAATAAAAGTCCACATATTTTAACCTTACTGCTGCATTTAACAAATTTGTAGCACTAAAAATGGCATTTTTTAGTGCTTTTAATGGCCTATTTTGTCATATTTTCTCATTAGACTGACAAATTTTTCTAATTCCTTCATGGATTTGATAAAAAATATTTTTAATGAGTAATGAATCACCATTGTGGTTGTATTTGTTGATTAATTACTCAATTAATATATTTCATAGGAGGATCATGTGCATCATATAAAAATATTTCAGATTTTATTAAGAAATTAATATAATTATTCCATGATTTTTAAATTTGATTTCTAGATTCATGATGTTATTTTATTGGGACACATGGTATCAGAACAAGGAATAATAGTTGATCCTGAGAAGGTGAATTATGTTATTACTTGGGATAAACCATAAAAAGTCTTTGACATTCTGAGCTTCTTGGGATTAGCTAGATCATATCAATAGTACATAAAGGAATTATAGATGTTAGATTATCAAATGATTTCACTATCACATAAGGGACTAATGTTAACTTTAGATGATAAATGTCAGTTTTATTTTATTGAGCATAAAATTAATTTCACTACTTCACAAATGTTTATTCTTCTAGAGGTCGTTCTGGGTTGTGGGGTCTTTTGTGATGCATTGGGTAGGGGCTTGGGAAAAGTTCTTATACTGGAGATCATAATGTTGCATATGGAT
This sequence comes from Viscum album, assembly GCA_963277665.1. Taxonomy (NCBI): domain Eukaryota; kingdom Viridiplantae; phylum Streptophyta; class Magnoliopsida; order Santalales; family Viscaceae; genus Viscum; species Viscum album. The sequence goes on from OY728152.1 coordinate 698,542,561, forward strand.
CACATTATCATAGGCCACATGAGATGAATTATATTTCCAAATAGATTGAACATGAATATGTGGTTCATGAAATTAATATTTAATGTAATTACCTTTATAGAAAAAGTTTATCGTATATTATAGAAACAAGATCTTGAGTTATATCATCTCATAATTTTTTTTAATCATTACTAAGGTCATTTGGTTGAATACCTATAGTAATTCTATTTCAAAACAACATATTCCATAGCGAATGGAAATGTCGTTGAAAATTATTTGAGCAGGAAACATCCGACCTATGCATCGAATGAATCATCAAAATAGTGTGACATGATGATTCTATTTGAAAAGGTACATATTGGAGTATGAGAATTAGGAAATGAGGTTTATTTATCGAGTATTTAGTTTATATTTTAACTTATAATGTGTATTATTCTAGAAAAAACTTCTTGTTGTTGAGTTCTGTATCCAATGTATCTCTCTTTATGGTGGGGAGACTATTAATGATTTTTCATTCTCCAAAAAAAGAATTCTAGAATTCCGATCTCATTTGCGAAACAGTCATTGGTAAGGACAGATATTATTGTTGACGTTCATATTTCCTAATTGGTTGTTGACCTAGGAAACACAAAGATGTTCTATGATATTATGAGGTAATTTTTTTGCTAGGTTTGAGAGAGAATCTACTGTGTTTGTATCTCGTTTTTATATTTTCCAAAAGGTTATGTTTGTTCAATAGAATCCTTCTTGTTTTCATCAGCCACATTCAATCCCTACTTGGTTGTCAGATAAAAATCTGTATGGATATTATGGTTGGTAGTCCATGCTCCTAAATGAATAATAGTTTAATATGTGTTGTGATTTATAGGGTGATGAAATCATATCACATTATACCCATTCATGATAAAAAAAGTAGAGGAGTTTGGAAACCTCCATATGGAAGTGATTTCTCATTTTCATGGAGTTCATTTTGGTATAGTGTCTAATTGGAATAATAAATTATCTTCTACTTTTTGTATAGGCATTTATGAGTCATTATGATCTCTTGTCCATTTTATCATGGAATACCATCCCTGGTCAAATGGCTAGACAGAAACATAAATACAAATTCTTGAGAATATGCTTCGGAAATGTGTTCTCAACAATGGTGGATATTGGGAAGCTCATTTAGAAGTTCTTGAGTTTTTGTATAAAATATATATGAGTCCATGATCAGAATGGATCCTTTAGATTCCTGGTATGTCTAGCCTTGTATGTCTGGCATGTATGTCTATGTTTTTTTGCTTAGTGATTTTTGAATGTTCCTTTGATGGACCGAGAATGGTAAAAGAGATGAAAGTAAAGATTCAATTGATTCATTACAGGATGTAGATAGAAAAGGCCGATATAAGTCTTATTCTAATATTCAACATAGACCATTGGAATTATCAGTTTGTGACGAAGTTATCATGATGGTTTCACCATGATTGGATCATCTTCATCTGGGGAGGGAAGGAAAGCTTGATACAAATTTTTTGGTACCTTTTGGGGTTTTTGAGATGGTGGAGAATGTTTCTTACCATTATCACTGCCAAAGATGTTGACATATATCCATAACATGTTTCATATATTACAACTGAGAATGTATCTGTCTGATCTATTTAATGTTCTGAGCTAGAGTTATCTTGATGTTGAACATGATTTACCCCCAACTAAATAGCCAGTTAGGACAGTTGATTCTAAAATTAAGTTACATTTTTGGAAGATGATACATTTTTTTCTTGTGATATAGAAACATAGTTTTTATATTCTCAATACATGAAAGAGGGACATACTGATGGGAGAATATTGGCCTTATCATTTTTACATAGAAGCTTCATCATAGGATTTATAGGGAATAAATGTTTTTATGGTGAGAAGTGTGAAACATCCTAGTACTATTTTCATGTACTCATAAACCCCCCATTTTGAACATTATTTGGATGGGACCTGTTTGGGTTTTCATTGGGTGATATTATGAAGGTTTTGGATTTTTTTCAACATTACGATTACCGCCCCATTTTCCAAACCGTATGCATTTCTACAACATTTTGGAAAAATTGTTCTCTAGGATTCACATGACTTGTGCATGATTTACCAAACCATGATCCAAATATAGTGAAACTATTCCACCAATTTATTATATGATCATATATTGTGCATGATTTATCAGTTTCTCCGATCATTGGATCTTCCATGAATGATTTTTTGTTTCGTGAATACCTATAGGATGAGGTTCAAAGCTGGGTGAATAACTTCAATCTTCACTAGTAGGATTCATTGTTTTATTCGTGTTCTCCAATAGTATCTCTTCTTATCCGTAGGGTTCCATGATTCTTCATGTTTATTTGAGGATCTAATACACAAAAGTTTGGATTTGAATATAATTTTAATTCATACATCCTTGTATTTTTTGTTCAATTTTTTTGTTTCTATATACTGCATTGGGATTTGAGATCATTTGATCATGAGGACGGTGGTTCCATTATGATTCACAATATTAATAAACACTTAATTTATTTGATTAATGTTAAATGTCACAATTAAATCAAATTTATTGGGTTTTATTAAATGAATATTTATTTATTTTATGGGAAAAACAAGTTTCTTTGAATTTGGGATATAATGACAAATGCGGGTTTGGTATGAAATTGGAAAAGCCCCAATTTCATTGGATTGAAATGTGATTATGGAACATTGGGAGATTTTATTTAAAGAAATTAAATTGTGTTTCTGATTTAAATTATTACAATTTAATTGATGGTTTTTATTGAGGAAATGGTATTGGTGGAAAAAAATTTTAAACCCACAATTCCATTGAAATAGAGGTTTGTTATGAAAAATATGGAATTTGTTGAAAAATTAATTCTTTAGTTTATTATTGAAATTGGACTATGAAATTTTGGAATTGGTTTTAAAATGTATATTTTTTTTAAAATGGATTAAAATTGTTTTGATAGAAAAAATGGTGTGTTATCTAGCTGATAAGGTGTGTTTTTTATTAACTACCCATTATGGGTTTTAAAGAGATAATTGGAATATTTGAAATGGAGAAAGACATTTAATTATGTTTAGGTAGACATAAAAAAACATCTCCTAATTGTTTTGTATTAAAGTGAATTCCATAATTTGGTAGTCAATGATTTATTTTTGGTGGCACATTACAACATAAAACATTCTAAAACATCATATCATCTCATCAAATACATTAGGAAATGATGGTGAGTAATCTTTGGTCATAATCTTAAAGGGGAATATCTATATATTTTTCATTTCATAGTGTTGAGTCCCTATATACTTGAACTATAATACAAAATTAGGAATATGACCATATTTCTCCCTTGTTTTCATTTATAATGTATATATTCCATTATTCTAAACAATTTTACTTTCATTGTGATTTATATAAAAAAAATTATATATTTTTTTTAATACATTTGGAAAAATTCTCATTTGTGTAAAGAAATATTTTCCATGGTATTTCAATCATTTTATAAGTATTTCTATAATTTGAAATGTGAAGTTTGAATTTATACTGTATTTCTATATTTGAATTACAATTCCTTGCTATTTTGAGTAATCTGTTGAAATTCCAAACCAGTTTAATTGAATATTGAAAGAACTTTCTTGGATAATTTGATATTTTTAGCTTCTTATGGATACTTGGGTGGAATACTATTGGGCATTGGATCACACCCTAATCATTACTTCATGTGATGGTAGAATATATTCTTTTAGGATCCTGATGGGGAAAAGAATCAATTAGAGGTCGTTCTATCTATTGATCTGTGGACTTGGTGAGTGGAATTCATAAGGAAATTCTTAATTTTACATATTTTGGAACATTTTAAAAAGAAAATTAGGTTATATTTCATGTTTTTCTTATAGTAAAATTCTTCGAGTAGATAACCTATAAGATCAACAACTGTAGTTGGACTCGATACATGAAATCTTCTACATGTCATAGTTAAAGAGGTATGCGCATGACCCATTGCTTGTTATCAACTAGGGTGAGCGGGACATCGAGGATGGATATACCTTTTATATGTACTGAGTTGATATTAGGGATTTGAATGAGAGGATCCTTCATTGGTGTTTTGTTCCCCCTATGCATATCCATTACCAGTATAGGAATCATAGTGGGAGTATATAAGAGTGGGAGACCCAGATTTGAACCGACTAACCTAACATTTTTGATTGGGTATTTTTGTTTTATTGATGAAATCCAACAAGGATGCATGAATGTAATGAATAATATTTTCAGTTTATTATTTTTGGATATTATATAGATTATTTTGATGATTAGGTGTTGGGACAACATGTGATTTCGTGTCCCGGATAATTATTTGAAATATATTAAATATATTAAATGTCACACACATTCACTTTTCCTAAAAATGGAAAATAAATCCGTAATGGGTGACCATATCAAAAATATGGGTGCACAGTTGTGTATAGAATGTAGGTTTTACCCAAGTTTCTACATAATCATTTTTGTGTAGGCTGTTTGTGAAAAATTCATTGAGGGCGTAAATAAAAAACAAAATAATTAATTTATTTGTAGTGTTTATATTCACATAGTGACTGATTTATATACTATATATATGGAATTAATATTTCCTTAGGGACTAATTCTAAATCTCATGAGATTTAGAAGACTATTGAATAGAATTCATGGTGAACTATGAAAAATCTGGATCGGATCACGGTTCATTACACAAATATATTTTTTTCATATCATCAACAATGGAGACAGAATAGTTCTTCATGATCGATAAATCCAAAAACAATTTAGGAAGTTTGATTGTTTAATTTCAATCATGTTTCTAAATATATTACAAACATGGATCAATTCCACAACTATAGTTAATATATACATCATCAGTAGAATATAATTGATTGAATTGATTATTTTTTTTATTTATCCCACTTATTATGTCTTTCTATATGAAAATAAATCAATGCCAAAGGGAAAATGGTTCAGGTTCATTCATCATGTTTTATGTATTATGGTTTTCTCCCCTATTTCATTATTATAAAATCATTGTTAATTACTTTGGAAAATGGTTAGACCAATACTTGATTTCTAATTGTTGTGTTAATATACATCGATGTAAAGAATTGAAACACTTGGTATGACCTGTGATGGATCTTAAATTTCATGAATCAATGATGATGATGCATAGATCAATGGAAAATGATACTGAATTGGTTGTTCTACATTTTTTCCAAGAGATGCATGAAAAAACTATGGATTTTGTTAATGGATTAATAATAAGTTCATTTGATTTACATATTTATAATCACTAATATCATGAGACTTGGAAGACACAGAATCTAGATTTTTTGGTGTGGGCGGTGGCTCCAATGATGTAGTAGATGATGAAGAAGATATTCAAGGTTTATAGAAAATATCTAGAAAGAAAGCATGTATTTAAGTATTAATAGCCATGTGGGTCCCTCTAAACGATGTCTAGGGTTTCAAGACGAGGTTAAGGATCACACGGTGTGTGAATGTATCACGTAGCATGTGACCCATCCATGGTGGCAATGTATTTAATTCAGAATGTACATGGACACTAGAAAATGTAAATGGATAGTGGAACATCATGTATTTGGACAGAGATAAGGCTAGGTGAACATGGATATGGCCACCTATACACAGTTTGGTACAAAATACATAAAAATTATACTGACATATCCAACATCACATAGTCTGGTTCCAAGTGATCTCTACACACTATGTATCATGACATTTACAAGTCGTGTGAGGCTTTAACGCATGGTAAGACTTACAGATACCTATACACCACGTGTACCCCTAGTAAATGCCATGAACCCCCATTCAAGAGTATTTTTATCAATTCATTTACTTATTTTGGAAAAATAATGGTGGAGTGTGTTCCCTTATTCCATTCTATTGAAAATACGGTGTGACATTTCATCCACATCACATGACTGTAATCTACTCTAGAGGTCGAGTCTCAAATTGAGTGGTGGCATCCCTCTATATCACTATAGTAATACCCCCTGTCATATTTATACCATATGTGGGGTTTGTGTAATCAGTGTGACCTCCCTGGGTAGGGCGTTGCTCCAATCTATATCAAGTTGTATTGGAAGAGTTAGTGATGTCATTATCAAATGATCCCCCACTTAGAGGGTTGATCCATATTGGGTTCATGGTGTCCTCTAGTGGTTCAAGAAATGACCCCATAATTGTGTATTAGGGTCAATATATATACCATTGAGATTCATGGGATGTTCCCAACGATCTCTACATCTTCATAAATTGACTCTTATGATAGCACGACACATTGAGTGGACCCCTAATACTAGTGTTTCTTTTAGAAAAAAAATCCAAGGATGACAGTTGGTTATAACCGCCTAGTGTCATCATGTCATTCCCCAAAATATCTGGGTGATTTTTTTATAAATGTTTTATATATTTTATTGATAATAATATACATGGTTCATTTTTTTAGTTTTTTTGGGTTCCCTACATGGAATTTTTATACTCATGCATTCATGTGGTTTTCCAAGCACTTTTCTTTTCTTTTGCAGATGATAGCCCATTTGGCCACATCATCAGAGGAAATGGAGCGGGTGGAGCATTGAATAACCATGGAATAATGAGGTGGTTATCAGGTGTCTGTATTTATCATTAGTCCACTTCCACAGAGCATTTTTAACACTATCTAGTATATGGGTTGTCTTCAATTTCAACCCTTTTCCACCTTTAGTACATCACTATCGTACTCTTTTGTGGAATCATATATATATATATATGCATTCATTGGTTTCAGTTTTACTACATTTCATCATTTTAGGTGATTGGATATGTATGCATGTGTATGGGTACATTAGGCCAATACATCCTATTTATGGGATATGCTAACTCAGTTCTTGTCTCGAGCCACTGGCCTATTGGAGGTGGGCTACGGTTAGTCATGATTTGGAGATCGGTGGTTCAGGTTGTGATATTTAATCCATATAACCATTCCCAAATATTGTCATACAAAAAATTAGAAATATGATCATTGTATTTAAAAAATTTAGTTATAATTAATCTATAAAACAACATGATGTATTTTTTAATCATTTCTTAAAAATATCTGAATACATTCATCATACAATGTTTTGAAACATTGAAAATAACATGAAATACAAAAAAAACATTATTTTAATAATTCAAGCCTCCATATTCCATAAAAACAAAAATTATTGGATATATTCCATAAATCCTAAAAATGATGTTTACTCCATTAATGATATCATGAAGAACATTTTCAAAAAAAATGTTAATCAATTCTAATGAAGTCAATACTTTCCATTTTACTTTTTCCAAATCAACCATCTTTTTATCCCAAAATCTTAATATCAACACCATGAATAGATTAAGGGTTATATACCATCATACATTAGATTTAATAGAAGATAAACATTAAAATGAATCATTTTTATTGGTCATCATTACTTTTCTATATCAAAATTCAAATCCTTAATAAAAATTTGATTCAATAAAATCCTTATAAATATCATAATTATTATCACCATGATATCACTGATAAAATACTACAATAACATAATTATTAAATATTAACACAAGAATGTTAATAACTCATCATCTTCTAATTTATAATCCAAGATTGAATATGACTCATTTGGTTCTCTTGGGTTATATTCCATTAATATTTGAGACATTGTTTTGTGCAGTTCCCTATATATATATATATATAGTTAAAGAAATGTTTATTGGAATCTTATTTCATACCCTTGATATCACATGAATCACTTCCTTTCTCTCAACTCTTTTATAAAACTCTCATTCCTATTAATAAATTAAATGGTTTGTTATTTTTTTAAGAATCACATGTGGGAAACCCTTCATTCCATTCTTCCATTTATCCACATTTTCATGCACCTTCCGTTTATTCTATTTTTTCCTTTGAAGCCATAATTCATAGAAAATTCATTCTCTTCCATTTCAGCATGTGATATTAAGTACTCATAAAATGATACTATTTTGAAAAATATTTTCCTTCGATAAGTTGGATTAAACCCATCAATTAAATGATGATTCATAATCTTTGGATTACATGAATTGATGTGTTTCCCATTCCTTACACAAGGAGACATTTATAAAAAATGTAATACAATACATTTTTATAGATCATTGGTCGAACCCTAAAAGTAGAGAAATTATTAATGCATAAAAAATATTTTTAAATGAAATTTTTTATCAAAAACACTTTTATGGGAAATATTTAAAAACAAAATGATTTTCTCAAGAAAAATAGTAAAATAATCCACTAAATTATTAAAAGATAACTACATCTAATTTGAATCAATATCCCTAAATAATATCAATGAGGGAGTGGTTACCAATATATCTGGATAATCCTTTATAAGGTCTTAAATTTGATAGGCCAGTTTATCCAACATCTGAATGTACACTTATTTATTGATCATCCCATAATTGAATCCTCTTATTAGTATAAGAACTTTTTTTTCAATCCCTGCCCACTTCTCACAATTAATTTCCACACATAATGATCTTTTGATCATCTAATATTTTTCCAATGGTGTTTCATTAATCATGATAAACTACTCCAATATATCTACCTCCAAATGCATTATAAATTCCAAAGTACTCCTTGAAATTACACCCGCATCTCATTGTTGGTCAATTATGACACCATCAGATGGCGCATCCCTGTGATCTACATCCTCATTCTGATCAAAAATTCAGAAATCCTTTGGATCATTATCCATCATATTAGAAATCATACTATTTGAGGGTTTTTCTCTATTTCTAGTGGTAAATATAAATTTTCCTTTCAACGCTTCCTATTTCCACTATGACAACTCATCTTCATCAGGATTAGAAGCCATCTACCTTGAAGAATATCACCACCCACTCTTGAGAACATAAAATAAGACTCTTTAATAGACTCACCATAGAGGCTCCATATATATAAATTTAGGTCACATCCTGAGTTGAATCATACTCATATTTTGTCCCTTCACCCTCAAATCATTTGAATGTATTTCCAAGTTTAATAATTGTAAAGTCCCTTCTTGGGATTGACCGTGTCAATGATCCACCCAATATGAATGGATCCTGACCCATTACACCTAATGAAACTCCCCTCATTACACATTACTCACTAGTTCACAACATTTCATAGACTCAGTCTCCTTGGAAACCTTTCATCATGTGGTTTCGTATCCCAAAAAACAACATCTTTATATGATGCAGCCTTCATAGACATTGCACCTCCGTCAACATCAATTTTAATTTCTACTTCATGGATGATAGTTCTACCAGATCTCACATCCCCACTATGGGAAACCGAATTATATTCAAAAATAAGGAATTGAAAACACTTCCAACATTTCCCCCAGTAGTCCCAACTAGTCCCTTCCTTGGAGCTACAACTGCCTCATTTCTAACCTCTAGTGTTGCTTTATATTGAAACATTATATGTCCTATTGTGCCCATTAAGTTTCAAATTATGTTTCTATTGATTTAAAAAACTATCAGATAATTAAATAATTTATGATTATTATTCCAATTAGATATCTCTTTTGTTGGCCCACACAAAACCGAGTGTTCCACTGGGGGTCCAGCAATCAAATTCTCATCTGTCTCCATGCACTACTTATATCTAGAAAGCACAACCGTCAAATATGTACATTAATATATTAACAAACCAATTGTTTTTTTTTCATTCTAACTTGTATCATATCTAGGAAATACTCATTTTTAACTACCCACATGACCCTTTCCATTTGAGATCCCATGTCTATACACTGTTAATGAGTGCCCCAATTTCATTCATGATGGATAGAAATAAAACCAATACTTGAATACAACTAAAAACATTTATCAAAATTACACTCTAACATTAATACAAATTAATTCAACTATAAGTATAAAAAATTCCACTTCAATGCATATTTGGGGAGAAATAGGACGGAAAATTGATGTAGTCTAGCTATCCGAGTGAAGATAATTGACTACAAGGTTTTTGAACATTTGATGAGTACAAGGGATTTGAAATGGATGATGGAGATCTAGAAATCTCACATAAATAGTCGTTATTATGAATCATTTTTCATGTGTATGTGGTAGTTTCACAGTAAAATGTACAACTATAATTTGTTAGAGATACGTGGAGAGATGGACCAGGACAGTACCAATAAACTCTTTGATATGAAGCATAAAATGATGGCTCTATGGTCGATGAGGAAAAACATTTCTCGATCTTGTATATCCAAATATTCCAAAATAAATCCTCAAATGAATCCATTGATGTCTGTTGATGCTTGAATTTTTTAATGAACATAAAATTCGGAAAAGAGGATGAATCTGTGAACTCTGAGTGTGGGATCAAAAGTTTCAGGTAACCTTCAAACAAATCTGTGACATTGGGGAAAAGATTGGACATAAGGAAAGGAGGTAAGTAGTTTGGGATAGAAAATTAGATTATGTCATGGGGATTAGAATCTTTGAGAGATGACGAAGGGACCTCCCCCATCAAGAGGCAAGAGACGATGCAAGGTTCATCACTGTCCAGGGATGGGGAGAATCCTCCTCTAATCATCGCCATAACTAATATCAAAATCACGATTATGGATCTTTTGGGATATAACTATTTCAGATCCATAATAATGTTTTCTAAGAAAATTTTGAATTATCCTATGAATATACCACTATTGTGTCAAAATAGGTGAAAATTAAGGCATTTTTTTGGACCTGTGACAATCAAGTGAATCCCAATGCTCCATTATCATTGTTATTTCCCCAAGGAACAACTATAAAAGAACAAATTTAACATATAGTATCTATACTTGGATGTGTTGAAAGGAAAACCCCATAATATCTACCTTAAAAAACAAATGTATGATATGATATTCTTAACATCACATTATATCATAGCATTATGATCCATAACTACATTTTCTTAAATTTGGTTCCCATGGGTTCCAGAAAATATCCTATGACTGTAACAGTAATATCCCAGACTCAAGAAACCCAAGGCCAGTGTGTAATTTATTAAATTGGTATAGAATAAACGGAATCACATCCCATTGGACCAAAACATTTATTAGTCTTGGAAAATTGATACATTCATGATTCTTATATTACATTTTAATATAATAATTATAACATAATATTTATTCAAGAATATATTTATTCCTTGTATCATATTCATACATAACTATCATAAACTTCTCATAGCAATCTTTGGGAAAAACAAAGGAAATAGAATATTTCAAAAGATTCATAAGGGTATGTGTATAACAAATACTATGAATTAAAAAGTAAAAATCTATATGGAAATGTATATAAGTGAATAAAATTCCACTTAGTCAATAACATGAGAATAATATGAAAGTAATTAATGAACATTAAATAACTCCAAATAAATAATCACATAATCTTGTATTTTATAACTAATTGAATAATCACATGAATGTTTTTTTGACATAATTAATAATGAGGAAATTTATAATGTCAATAATCAGAATCATACAATCAAGATCTGTTACCAAAAATTTACAATTGATACCTTTCACAAAATAGTCTAAATCTTCTTGTTTCAAACACATCATTATTGGTAAACTCATTTTTCCCAATTATATTCATTGGATACATACTAACAAGATCATTCACTATACAATTTAATAATATTTTGTACAATCTCATAGCATTTCAACAAATGATTGTTTCCCATGATATGTATTAAATCATTGATAGTCTATTTTTATCAGGTCCCAACATACATTTACTATGTCTTATTCATTCTTTATTTTAAATGGGCTAAACAAAGTCAACCTAATAAATTATTATTAGAAAATAAATTATGTAATGTTATTACAATCCCCAATACAATAAAAAATCATAATCCTTCAAATTTAATATGGTGAATGTTATCAAAATAGAACATCCACAATCAAACTGATCATAAACCTTCTATTGAAAGAATAAGGTTGATATCAATACAGCATATCCCAAATGTATCATAATGACATTAAATGGATTTTTTCACTGATGAATATTAATTCCTTAAAAATATGTTTACAACATTATTAGGGAAAATATAGTGTTCATTTTGAAAATTAATAATAATTTTGAAAATCCTTATCTTTGAAAATAAATTTTAGAAAACATACTGTTTTGAGAATATAAGGGAAAATATTTCATTAAAAAAATACTTATAAACATTCAAAATATGCTTAAATAAAATGATGATCATGATAGTATATAATTCCATACATTTTTTACATGTCAAAAATGAAATTATCTTTTTACAATAAAAAGATAATTAATGTTGCATGTTTGAAAAATAACCAGAATATTCCTTTCACGTTTATAATAAAATCCAAATGCATATTTTTTTTTGAAATATACATAAAAACATGAAAAAAAAATTAAAACTAAAAATGGCTAAGTATACCTTTATTAAATATTATTTTTAATGTTAATATCATGTATGAAACCATGTTAAGATAACATAGTTTTGAAGTAAAATATAATTTCATAAATTGAAATTCAAGAATAAACATTCTCAATATGAATGTGATTATTGTAAAAGCATTATCTATTTCCATAACATTGAACTGAGAGTTAATAAATGAATAAATTATATGTTTCAAAAATTAATAAACATAAAATAATATATTTTAACGGATTATAATGAATTTTACTTTACTCATAATCTTTTAATGGCATAATCAATGAATTATAATTATAACATAATAAATGGAAATTGAGTTATGAAATCACTTCCCTCACGCATCCCATTGATTAAACATTCATTAACCATTTGTATAGTGGTTTTAAACATGTTTTAATCATAAATTATAAAAATAATACTTTTATAATATCACATAATATCCTTTTATTACATCTTATCACTAGTTCATTAATAACCATTAAATATTTTCATTATTTTTTTGTTAATTTCTTTGTTTTCTTTATTCTTGTTTATTTATTAAAGATCAATTTTTTCACATATTTCATAGTTTAATAATATAAATATTAATAATGAAATAATGTTCATAATAATAATTAATTTTAATATTAAAAGTAGTAATTAAATATAGTTATAAAAATAAAGTACATTATGATCATGGATAATGTAGATCATTGGTACACATGAGTGACATTTTCATTTTTCAATGATCTTCATATAATTTTGTTATGTAAGTTATAATTTTTAATTAAGCATCATAATATAATATATATAAAATTATATACTTATATACATCATCCATATGGTTTGGTGATAAAAAGAGTGTCACATTTCTTCGTGAAGGTGATAGTCCACACGTACACAAAAGATGTTACGATGTTTAATAGATATAAAATAAATAGAAAATGGAATATTATATTTTCATAATGATAAATATAAAATGAATATAATTATTATTTTATGTGTACCTAATATATTAATTAAAATTATCCTTTTAAGCTTCCATGTACATTTTCATTAAATAGGACTTAAGTCTCTTCATGAGGTGGTAGTTCATAGTATAGATGAAAGACATTAATGTATCTCCAACGAAATAAGAGTTGAGGAGATATATATTATATAATGAGTGAATAGTAAAAAAAATGGTTAAAATATAATATATATACTATATATATATCATCGTAAAGAAGTTATAGAGGTGGTAATGGTAAAATGAATGTCATCAGTTCATGAGGCAACAGTCCATCAGCACACAAACAACGATTTCATTACCCATTAGATGGAATTTGAAATTTTTATAGATCATGACATTTTTTAGGAAAAAATAATAGTATATTTGAGATAATTTGGTAGTTATATGATCATATTATCATATTAATTTATGCAGTTGGGGAAAAAATAATATAAAGAGGCCGGCTGAGGAACATTTCTTCAACTTCGGGTATCAACAATATGGTTACACTAAATCAATCATAGGATGACATTATACCAAAAATAAGGGTTTTATGATAATTGGATGTATTTTGGGAGGTTATTTGGGTGTGTATTGGATGATAAAATATTATTTTATATTGATAATAATAGAGAAGAGTGGGTGATCTTTTATAACTGAGGTGATTGGAATAATTGTAAATTATTTACTAAATATTCAACAATACCCACGTTTTTCTCATGAAAATAGTTTCGAAAATGATTCATTCTATATCCTAGAAGAGATAATGTAAAAAACAATTCCTATAATGGGTGTTGTAATTGTTGGTAGGTCATTTTTATCTCTTATATTCTATGTTTAACCCGTGATAATTCAATTTTTTTCCTTACCGTGATAATTAATTTTCACATTATTCCGGTAACATTCGTGGTAAGAACTACTATGGTCAACATATTTAAAATATAAATTAATATAATTCCAAATATGGAATCCATTTTTAAAAATTCAATTAATATATGTGGAAGATTTTAAAAAGGAATTAATCCTCTTTAAGTGATGCGAAAACATGGATTTAATTAAAAAAATTTGAAAAGTGTAAAATGTCTTTATTAAAAATCAACATAAAATTTATTAAAATTTCTTAAATTGGATTAAATAATTTATTATTATACCAATTTTAATTTAAAATAAATGTAAAATATAATTAATCATTATGAAAAATTCAATCAAAAAAATGTTTTCTAATAAAATGCAATTTTTTCACTATTCATCGAAAAATGAAATGTCTCAAAAAAAATAAAAAATAAAACCACCCTCAGATTAAATTTTCTATTCCAATTTCAAAAAATTTTATTTTTTGTATTACATTTCCCAATATTGGTAATATTTAATTTTAAATTATGTGTAAAAATAGTGATTAAATTATTTTTTAGAAAAAAATAGCACACAATTCATTATCATTTAAATGATTATTATTTTATTCCTACTCAATAGATAACAAAAATTATAAATCTTCTTTCATTATTATTAATACATGAAATTTTAATGGAATTTTTATAACTATTATCATATAATAATATATTAATAATTTTTCATTTTTCATTTAAACACAATGTTTTAGGTAATGAAATCTAAAAAGGGTGTTGCATGTAACTGATGATAAACACAATGTTGCATGTAGTGAATGTTATTTAATAGATTTAATATATTTGAAAATAAATATATCATAATTTCACATTGTGTGATATGTTATTCTATATTTTATTTCTTGTGTTGCATACGATATTGAATACAATGCTCTTATTTAAGAATTTTATGGTGTCACAGTTGTGTCTGATCACCCCCATTTAAAAAATAATCTGTATCCATATTTTTTGAAAAATATAAAAAAATTCATAAATATCCTACATAACTTCTTTCACATAATTTAAAATAACATTATTTTATAAAAATATTTTTTTCATCAAAAACAAAACCTTGTTAAAACAAAACACCACAAAGGATAATCAAAATCGACAATATGTGAAGATGTTTATGAATATTAAATACACTAAATGCAACATTATACAACTAAAAATAATGTTATAAATTTCATATTATGGTTTAATAAATAATTATGATATGGTAGTTTTTAAATATCAGCAAAATCATGGCACAAGGAAATTCCATTAGCACAAGTGGCCAATCAACTTTTGTAAGTAGATAAGTATTAGGGTATTTATAAAGATATTTCACTCTCAAAACATATATCAAAATTATTTTTTAAATCAAAATGATTCTAAAACATTCATAATATAATGATTTAATGCATTTTGGGTACTATATTTGGGATTTTATGAAAATTATTGCATTCTATCAGAAAAACAGAATCAACAATGATGTATTTTTAATGATAGTTACAATTTCATTTAAAACAAAATTCTGAATTTTTATTTGTATTTTTTTCAGTACAAAAAATTCATTCAATATAACATTTATACAAAAGAGTAAATTTATATTTTTAGAAATTAATGTCCCACAAGCACATTGTCGGAATGGTGGTAGACATCATGAAGGGGTGACATTTTAAAACTTCTTTAGTAAATTTTCTCATCATTATACAAAACATTTGAAGGGATCTTCCTTATCATTTTTAATTGATACATATATATTTAATTTTCATAATGATCATGAAGAAATAAATTTTTTTATATTTGATTTATATTCAACCATTTGTGTAATATTAAGAGTGAAAAATGATAACAAAAATGTGTCAAAAATTTATACAACAAAAATGATCCACTATTTTACTATTTGTTGTCTTCGTAATGGTGTGTCTTCATTATTTGACCTGGTTATGTTCGGTTGTGTGTGTTATCAATTTAAAAATAACAATATCTATTTTTCAGTTTAAAATGATATTTTTGCAAAAAAAACAGGCATGTGACATACTCACTATATAGAAAACACATTCAAATGGTATCATTACTTTTGAAAAATGACCCATTTGTCATTTTTAACATGTAAGAACAATCCACCACATAATCGGACACAATATGTAATCATTATGAAATAAATTGTGTGATTTATGTTTGCAATTGATATTTAAGTAATCATTATGTTGAAATTACTAAAAAACAAACAAATATGGTTATATTTTCATAATTCTTTAATATAGTTATCCATAATTAATTTTTGATTTGTATGAAATATTTAGAAATCAATCGAAAAAATGAGATCGGTTGGACTTAATGTGTGTGATTTTAGATTAGAAATGAAATTTTAGTTAATTTTTTTTTCAATCACTAAAATCCTATAAAAACACTCATATTATTGTGATTATTTAGGAAATTGATTCTAAATTCATTCTTGAATTTGTATGAATCAATTGCACAAGAATCTAATGCATATTGTGAATAGTTTTACTCGAATGTTTGAATACACAAAAAAATTCCATTCATCATGTAATTAATAACTCAAAATATATTATCACACAAATTTTAATATATTTATTTTTTAATGAGATTATGAAGTTCAAATATAACCTCTCATCTACCAATGTAAATCCATTAAACACTAACCCGAGGAGTATCAATTCAAGATCAAATAAAAAACATTCACCTAGGTAAGAATACCCATATTTAAACATCAATAATTGAGTATTCCGAATCATTATAAAAATATAGATAGATAACACATAATGTTTAATGGATTTAAAAATAATAATAAATGTGTTATATAGAAAAACAATTTTTGAAAGGTGATGATTTCAATTGATCAAAAACTAGATGATAGTTTTGAATAAATCCCACTACAATGACAAGAAACTTGTTTTCATCATCATATGAATAAATTTATATTATATATTTATTATCATTATTGAATTTCATTTCATTGATTTGTTTGGATGTGCTCTCTTCCTGATCAAACAACACCCAAACCTCATGGGAATTATAAACCTGGGACATTCTCATCAAACGTTATTTTTTATTTTAGGAAAAGTCTTTTATAGTTATTAATGAATAGGAGACTTTAATTTTCATAATATTTTCTCAAACAAATATACATGATTATGTAAATTCATAACTCACATGAATTTCAAGTAGCAGCTTTCTTGTCAAAGGATTTTATTATCATTGAATTTAACATTAATAAATTGAATTTCAACAAGAAGAGATCCATCATTCAAAAATTCCCCCCATAGTGGGAAACATAAAAATGTTTGATATATAGGTTTTATGTTGATAGATTGTTCAATGAATCATTTGACTAACTCACCAATTTCACACATGAAAGAAACATGTCTGGAATAGTCATATTTCTTTTCTTATAAATCAATACCAAAGGAACCAATGCATTTATATTCAAAATTCAGGTTAAAAATATGAAAATTGCAGCATCTAAGAGATGAATAATGGGAATATCTGAATACCCAACATACATTTGTAAGAAATCTACCTTATCTCTACCTACTATTCCTTCCACCAATACTATATGAGAGTTGTTAATCCTCTCTATTATGACATCCCGGTTCCGTAAGCCGCTGAGAGGCGCTCCCGGTTGGTCACATGGACTCAAGTGAATTTAACCAAGCGCCAGAGGATACCAACTAGTAGTGAGGGCCTTAGGTGTGATAGTGGGGAATCTATGCCCTCATTGGCAGAGTAACACAGTGGAAGTAAAAAGATATACAATAGCTGAAGAAGTAATAATCCATAGAAAAGGAAATAGCAGAAGACTATAAACATTAAACAAGAGAGCACAAATATATGAATGATGCATGATACATATGTCTAGGGAAGCAGCCAACAAATCCCAATGATGGAATAAAAACTGTACTAATCCAATTTAAAAATGAAAGGTAGATGAAAGCTCCTCTGCATCGCAAGCCTCAGATTGGTCCCATGCTCTCCATCTCTACAGCACTCATGTACCTCAATTAGATGGGCGCTAACCTTTATCTATACCTGCAGTAATATAATTTGTTTGGGCCCAAAAGCATGAACCAAATAGGGTGTGAGAAAAAATCCCAGTAGGAAACCCCCAAGAGGTCTATGCCTAATAGTCAGAAAATATACGGGAACTAATAATCGAATGAAGGCAGTAAACAAGGAATTACTCAGCAGTAACCAATCCTATAATTTCAAAGCATTCCGTTTCAAATATCATGTAAATTGATGATCATGTAAGAATACACAAATAGGTAACACTCTGGGTTTACTCATAGCCTACCCCTCTATTCCTACCTAGCAACATGAGCAACCCTATGTGAAGCACACACAGTCTACCCATCTGGTGAAAATTATAAGGATATAACAAACATGCTCTAAGGAATCACTCAATGTCAATTCCCCTTATAGCCTAAAGTGGTAATGACTCTCTGAATAAACTCACACAGTCAATTCCCATTATAGTCCAATGGGATTAAAGGATTTCTGAGGAATCTCTCAAATTCAATTTCCCTTATAGTCCAAAGTGATTAAAGACTCTCTAAGGAAGCTCCCATGGTCAATTACACATATAGCCTACTACACCAGGTTCTCATGGCGATGTGTAAGTCAAACGAGCATAGCAATGCAATACAGCCCAAGTTAACTTCATGAAATACTTGGCTAATCAGTATACAACATATCTAGAATGTCAGATCAAATAATCACTCCATACTACAGTACTAATCTTGGAAAACACAAATTAATCCTAACGGCTAAACAGGACCAAACGGGTGTAAACGGAACATGCATGGGAAAACACATCCAAAGCATAGAAATCAACCCTATTCACCTCTAACCTACCTCTACTAAATCATACCAGCATAGTAGGAAATTGACAGGGTTAAAACGGTAAAAACCCAATACCCCGTTCGAGGGTATGGGACAAAATTTCAAATATAACACAAAAAATTTCCACTTAAAGGCACAAACCACCTACCTCGGTTTTGGTAGATCACCATATGTGATCCTCAAGCCTTGAATCTCCCCAGAAAATCATAGATCTACAAAGACATCTAAAACGTTTAACAGGTGAAAACTTGAGAAAAAGGATAAATCAGAAGAAAAAAACATTATCAAAAGGACGAGCTTACCGAGGCGATACCCCCTTAATAAATGGTGTTAAAATCAGATATATGATGCCTGGTTGAGGGCTCGGAGGAAGATCTCCACCATACGGGAGCTCTCGAACAATCCAAAATTAGATGAAGCCCTTTCTATCCGTCATACGTGACCCTAGTACATTTAATGAAAAAAATTCATGGTGTGTACTTTGTATGTACACGGAGTGTACATTCCATTTTGATACACTGCATTAGGTGGCCTCTAGGTGTCCCCCACAGGGCCGATTGTGCGCCAATTACACAGCCAGCACACAACATCATGTGGAAACTGAGTACACGACGTGTACTCATAAAGTACATGGCATGTACTTAAAAAATTTCTAGAATTTTCTCTTTTCTCAAAAATGACTAGAAAAGGAAATAATACATAAAAACAAAGTCCAAGTTCTTAAAAAATTCCCCCATATAGAAATTTTTCCTTGAATTTTCCTAACAAGGTGTCATAGAAGTCAAAACCCCAAACTGTTCCATCCACAATGATCGTACATCTACCTTCCTCTCCCAATTCTCATAATGTACTTACCTTTGATTCCTTAGCACTCATACTAGAGGATCATACATACCACGAAGATCCTTCATACTTTGATCATCGATACGGATAGGATGCTCCTCAAAAGATGCATCCACTTCCAACTCAACATTCTTAGGTTTAAAAGCATGAGTCAGGTCTGATAAGTAACATTGATGCTTAGATACATGGAAAACATTGTGCATAGCCAGATACCTCTAAGGTAACAGCAACTGATAGGAAACAGACCCCACTCTATCCAATACCTCAAATGATCGAACACAGCTCAGTGAAAGCATACCCTGTTTCCTAATTCTCATGTGGCCCAACCTCGGTGTGACACGTATGAAAACCTGATCCCCATACTCGAACTATAATGGTCATCTTCGCTGATCAGCATATGACTTCTATCGAGACAGTGTAGCAGCCATCTATTACGGAATCAACTCTATCTGCTATGTGGTCTCCTGGACAAGAAGAGGTCCCAGATAAGCTACCTCTCATGCCACTAGCCAACATAAGGGTGATCTGCATGGCATAGCGTACAAAGCCTCATAAGGTGCAATCTGAATAGTACCTTGGAAATAGTAGTTGTAGGAAAACTGCACAAGAGGTATGTGCTTCTCCAGAAACCTCCAAAATAAATGATACAAGCTCAAAGCATGTCCTCATGAACCAAAATCATACACTCAGACTGGCCACCTATTTGGGGATGGTATGCTATACTCAAATATACTTGTGTACCCAAAGCCTTATGCAATCCCTGCCAGAACTGAGAAGTAAAATAGGTATCCCAGTCTGAAACCATTGATGGTGGAAATCCATGTAGACTTATGATCTCGCAAATGTACAAACTTCCTAGATCATCAACACTGAAGGTATCCTTGATTTTCATATAGTGGGCAACCATCATGAGTCTGTAAATGACCACCCAAACCACATCATTCCCTTGAATGTGCAAATTATGCAGAAGCCCTATTGGTCGCTGATATTCCGCCTTCACATGCTGATAGGTGGAAAACCTCATCACGAAATTATTAACATCTCTCTTCATACCTGGCCACTAATACTGATGGTGTAGGCCATGATACATCTTGGTGACACCTGGATGAACTGCACAAATTGAGGAATAAATGTCCCGCATCATCTCCATGTGTATGTCTGCTGGAACCCATATGCTCCCCAGGAAACACAATATCTCATACTCACCTAAGGTCCATCCAATAATAGGTTACTCTCCAGACAAAATATCATGCAGGATTAGGACATTATAATCTGATAGTTACCTCATTTGATCTCAATCAAGAAGAGTATATATTACAGCTACAGAATAAAGAAACTTTTTCCCCTGTCAATCATGAACCTCCAAATACATCTCAGAGAATAGTTCCATAAGCTTCCACTCTTTAATGGCCCCCTGAACATCTTGTATCTGAGTACTTATAATCAAAGCATTAGCCCCAATGTTGTGTTTCATAGGCATATAGGCATGTTCAAAGTCAAAAGAATAAAGGTACTCGACCCACCTGATTTGTCTCAAGATTAGGTCATGCTGAGTGAAAATGTACATGAGGCCTTTTTGGTTAGTGAAAACTAAAAAATGAAATCCCAAAATATAATGTCTCCAAAAATGTAGGGAATGAAAAACTGCATCCAACATAAGATCGTGTGTTGGTTAATTCCTCTCACGTGGCCTTAACTTCCTAGTCCCGTACATGATGACTCCATCCCCTTGCATAAGTACAGCTCCCAGCCCGATACCTGAAGCATCATAGAGAACAATATAGCTCTTTCCTACCTCTGGAAATACTAGTATCAGTGCTGATGTCTCCCTCCCTTTCATCTCATGAAAGGATGAAACAGAAGAATCTGACCACAAAAACCTTTCACCCTTCTTAGTCAGACCCATCAGTGGTGCTGCTAAGCGATAAAAGTCATGTATTAAATTCATGTAGTATACATAGATCCCTATAAAACTCTTTAAATCAAATACATTCTTCATCTTCTCCCAGGATACTACTGCTCTCACTCTATCTGGGTCTACTGATACTCCTTCCTCTCAGATAACATGACCCATGAAGTGGTGTTGGTCCATCCCAAAGTTTCATTTTGAGAGCTTATCATATAAATGATGCTCTATCAGGGAGCACAAAATGATCTCAAAATGGTTAGCAAGGACATTTAGAGGTTGAGAGTACAACAAGATATTTTCCATGAAGACCACCACAAAAGAATCCAAGTATGGATGGGACACTCGGTTCATCAGTTCCATGAAAACTTCAAGAGCCTTCGTGAGACTGAACGACAGAACCACATACTCATATATACCATACCATCTTAGGAAAGTTGTAAGAGGTAAATCAGATGATATAACATGCAACTGATGATAACTGGATCTCAAGTCTATCTTTGAGAACACCCATGCTCCTCGAAACTGATCAATGAGATCATCAATACTAGGAAAATGATATCGGTTCTTGTCCGTCATTTGTTTTTGGTTCTGATAATTCCCACAAAGCATGATGGTACCATCTACCTTCTTCGTAAAAATTACAGGGAAACCCCATGAAGAAGTACGGGGTTGTATGAAACCCATTTCCTGCAACTCCTCAACTGCTTCTTGAGCTCCTTTAACTCTGGTGTAGCCATCGTATAAGGAGGAATGGACACTGGTGTCGCTCCTAGGATGATCTTAATAGAAAAGTATACCTTTTTCTCTGATGGAAAACCTGAAAATTCATCTAGAAAGACGTCCTTGAAACGATCTACCATGGGAGGAAATCCCATATATGAAGTCCCATGGTCATCTAGATGTAGAATTCCAATATCGGCTATAAGACCTCCCAACACATGATGCTCGGGTCCCGCTTCACTTTCCTGGACATCCCATTCGTACTTATGTTGAAAAAATCCTCCAACTGGGGATGTAAAAATCACCCTACATTGACAACAGTCGACGACTTCTTAGAAGGGATCTAACCAGTACATTCTGAGAATGAAATCAATGCATGTAATCTATAGAACCCAGAGGTCCCATAAAAAGTTACACCCCACCAACCTCTATAGGGTACTCATTACATTGATTCACACCATTCGATCTAGTCCCCAACAGAGTGTCTAGAATCAAGATATCTGTAGAAGAAAATATACAGATCCCAAGACTCTCCACAATAGAAACATTTATACATCCATGGGAAGAACCTTTATCAAAAAGAGAAGAATCTAAAACTAAGGAAACTATGATCGTACCTTGAACTATTGAGGGTCTGGGATCCTGCTCCTCATGGGTCTGCTCCACTGAAAATGTTTGACCTACACTGTGGCCATGTGACCCTACCTGTCCACTCTAAGCTGATCCACCTGGTTGTCATTGGTGGGAGACTGGTGGTACTTCTCCTAAACGAGTTGCCATAGATGAACCTCTGTCACCAGCTACTGGTGAATAGAACTTATAGAAATGCTGAAGATGACCCATCTTTCCACAAGTCTGACACTCAACTAGGTCCCTCTGGAAATGTGGCCTCATACGCCCGCTCCTCCCTAACTGATAGCCCACCACCTGGATACCAGAATATGCTTCCTACCTACTCAGATCTCCATGTCCAGTCTCCCTACAGTGCTTCCTATTATCAGCTGGAAGGGAACTAACTCTAGAGGCCAAACCGGCCTGGCTCATAGCTCCAGAATCCTTCAGATTGATCTCGGTGATCAGCACCTGGTTAAATATAGAAGAAATTGATGTCAACCAGATGGTGATCACCTACGATCATATATCCTTCTTGAGACAATCCTAAATCATTCATGCAAGGAACATCTCATGTCCCCCAAGAAAGGTGTAAAGTGATGCAGCTCGGTGAAGCAAGAAGAACACTTCAAAACAGAATGAGTACCCCAAACCAACCTCATAAACTCTCGATCATAGTTGGACCTGAACATCTATTCATAGAATAATTCATAAAAGATTCACTGAAACTCATCCCAGTCCATATTCTACTGGAATCCTGCCTGTGATATCACATTCTGTCATCTCTTGGTGGAATCTCAAAGCATGTATGTAGCAAGCTTAACCCTCCTCTCTATAGGCATCTCCAGATGCTCGATAATCGGCAATGTTGTTTCTAGCCAGGACCCTACATCCTGAGGTCTTCATTCCCCCATGAATGTGGGAGGATGTTGCTGCTAAAAGACCCGTGAAAATTTGGATATCGATGGAGATGGAGGTAGCGCTCCCAGGAAGGTATGCATCATCCTCAAAAATCCCTCCCTAAACTGTGCATAGGCACCTATGTCAGGTATAATGGTTGGTTCCATGACTATCTCTACTAGAGGATCTGCTGGTAGACCCTGATCAGCCGTATCCGGTGTCTGGTCACCGCGTGGAAACCAGTGTAAAACCGGAGGACGTCTTAGTGGCATGACACTGCAGTGTTAAGCGCACACATTATATCAGGATTAACTTGGACTGAAACATATGAGTGTAATAAGGAAACATTATAAAGAAAGCTTTCAAGTTTTTAAAAAAAATGGTACACATCATGTATTCTTAACTAAATGGTGTGTTCTAATAAGCCAATCATAAGGGCGTGTACCTCTTCCAAAACTAGTCGTGTAAAACCCTATACATGACATATTTTCCATACAAAGGATGTGTTCATGAATTCACTTCCCCTGAACATGTTCCCATACATGGTGTGGCCACAAAGTTCACTTAGAACAAGGCTACATGGTGTGTTAGTTCCAAACATTGCGTGTATTATACGTGCTTCACCAAACTGTGTTGTTAGTGACTTGGATGGACACATGGCTCACACATCATGGTGTGTTCCATATAGACACAACGTGCACTAAAGGATTTCCATCGAATCGTGTTGTTCATTACACAGTCGGATTATAAGATTACACTACACAGAATGGTTAAAATAGACACAACAAGTATAACCTATGGTTTTTCAATCCGTTTTGTTAGTCACACATGCAGACACAGTGTCAACACAACAAGACATGTACAACCGGTATAGGGCGTTTTCCCACAAGAATTTCCATCTCCTGTTCCTCAGCCCACAAGGATTATGACACTGTTAGAGGCTTCACAACGTGTAAGTATGTTACATGGCGGGTACTTAAGAAAAATAGTACATCCCGAATAGAAGAACACATGGCATGTATTCAAAACTACACTGTGTGTATTATGGGTTTTTCTAGTCAGTAAGTCTCATAAACTACTCGGAAGCCTAGAAATACACTGAAATGAACCCCAATGTGCCAATAAACTGGAGCACAAATTTATATATGAATGATGCATGATAAATTTGTCTAGGAAAGACTACAAACAATCATAATGTTAGAATACATAATGTACTAAACCAAAGTACAAAATAAAGATAGATGGAAGATCCTCAGCATCACAAGCCTTAGCTTGGTCCCATGCTCTCCAGCTCCACTGAACTCAAGTACCTGAAGTAGAAGGGTGCATGCCCTTATCTATACATGCATCAATATAATCTGTTTGGACCCAAAAGAATGACCCAAATAGGGTGTGAGATTAAATCATATTATGAAACCACCAGGATATCTATTCCTTACAGTCAGTGAATATATGGCAGGTAATAAACAAAAGAAGGAAGTAAAAAGGATATACTCAGCAGTAACCAACTATACAGCTTCAAAGCATTCAGTTTTATATATCAAGTAAACGGCTAATCAAAAAGGAAAACAAAAATAGGTATCCATCTAGGAAGTACTCAAAACCTATCCCCTCTGGTCATACCTTGAAACATGAGAAACCCTATAGGAAACACACACAGTATACCCCTATGGCTCAAATTATAATGATATAACAAAGACTCTCTGGGGAACCACTCACAATCAAGTCCACTTATTGCCTTAAGTGATAAAGTCTCTCAAGGGTAGCTCAATGGTCAATTATTCTTATAGTACAATGTGATTAATGACTCTCTGAGGATGCTCACGTGGTCAGTCCACTTTATATTCCAAAGTGATTAATGACTCTCTGAGGATGCTCAGAAGGTCAATTTCTCTTTTAGAATACTACACCAAGTTCTCACGGCCTTGTGTAAGTAAAACAAGCATAGAAATTCATTACATCCAAAGTAAACCTAACTAACAACTGGGATATACTAACTACTACCTATCAAGCATGTCAGATCAAATAATACCTCCATCCTCTAGTAATAGTCATGGAAAAACATCAAGGAAACCTAATGGCTAAATAGGAAAAAACGGTATTAAACATGACATGCATAGGAAGCACATAAAAATCATAGAAAAACACCCTATTCAAATCCAATTAACCTCTACTCATGTATACCAACATAGCAGAAACTAAGAGGGTTAAAACCGTAAACACGCAATACCCTGTTGGAGGTTATTGGACAAAATTACACATATTACTCAGTTTAATTTAATGGAATGTCACAAACCACCTACCTAGGTGTCGGGAGATAGCTATATGGGAACCTCAATCCTTGAATCACCCAAGAACACCATAGAACTACAAAAACGTATAAAACGTTCAATAGGGGAAACATGAGGAAGAGGAGAAATCAGGAAATGAAGCTCTAGAAGAAGGGGGAGCTTACTGAGGCGATCCCACGACAATTTACGGTGGTCAAATCAGAGATCAGATGCTCTGTCGGGGGATTGTAGGAAATTCATTGCCATATTGGAGCTCTCAGATGAACCTGACCTAGAAGAAGCCCTTTCTGTCCATCAGATGCGACCCCGGGGCATTTAATTAAAAAAATAAAAAACTTGTACTTTGTAAGTACATGGTGTGTACTTTCTGTTTCCATAACACACATTTGGTGGCCTCCTGGTCACCCCTACTTGGCCATGTGTGCATCAATTACATGGCCACCACACAACTTCATGCGGCAGCCGAGTACACGGCGTGTACTCAAAAAGTACACGGCATGTACATCAAAAATTTCCACATTTTCCTCTTTTCTAAAAAACGACCATAAAAAAGAAAACATACATAAAATTAAATTATGGGTTCTTACATTTATGTTACATGTATCCACACTTCTCCCATGGATAAAATTAAAACATTATTCAAATTTAGTATCCTTTTAAGAAAGAAGAACCCAAAAACATTTAATATTTCCATTTTTTGGAACATACACTATTGGAAAATGCTACAAAAATGTCAAATCTCTAGTTTAGTTAGAAATTAATTCTTATATTAATGATACAAAAATATAGTGTATACAAGGGAATGTTTTAGATCATTATTATTTCAATTAAAAATAATAGTATAATAATACTTGAAGGAATTATAGAAAGAAACTATCACAATGTATGTGATCTAGTCCAAGATCATATTATTTTATGATTAAATGGAAATTTCTTCATGCGTTTCTGGGGGTAAATAAAACTATTTTCATACATACATGAATTCTATTTTCAATTCAATCATCATTGAGATTAATAATAGGTTTTATGAAAAATAAAATAAAATGATATCATCTCTATCCAACATGTCTTCATTTGTGCTGAAAAATTAAATTATCAAATCGATATACATATCAATATTAAACAGTATGTTTCCATTATTTTAATGTTAAATTTTAGAACTACAATGTAAAATATGATAGATTAGATGCTTAAAATAAATAGTGTTTGAAAAACAACAAACATGGGTTGATCAATTAAGGCTCCTCAAATTCCACTAGCTACCTGAAAATTAATGGTCTATATAATTAAAAACACCATAAAATTTCATTATCTCAAATGATTAATCTAATATTTTAGTAAGATGTTTAAAAATATATTGAATATATATATATATATATATATATATTGGGAAACTGATGTTGGATATTCCAATAATCAGGCATCTCCCTATATACTTTTGCAGGATTATGGAATATATTTTGATCCATATTTGACATAAATGGAATGAGATCATATGAAAAATATAATAATTTATTCTTATATATGACAACATTCAACTAAATATAATAATATTTATTTATATTTAAAAATATAAAATTATTGGGAAGATAAATGTCTCGGAATTGTTTGTCTCAACATCCATGATTTGAATGCATTGATTAATGTTCTGTAATGCCATCCATGTGTCCCTTTGATGTAGATGTTATCAAATAGACTTGTTTATCTTGATTGATGCAAAAGAAGATATACGTCGATGATGATGGGAAAAGTTGTATTCATTTATGTGGGAAGACATAAATAGAGGCTATGTGGTGATGATCATCATTGGAGGCACTCTTAAAAGAAAAAATGAAGTGATATTGACCACTCCCCCCAACACAATCCAATATTCATATTTATTTTGAGTATGAAATGGAAACATCAAAATCTACCTGTTATATTTTCATTCACCTTCAAAATAATCAACCCTATCCCCTACCGAGTGGTGTAAAATAAAGGATTCCAGATTGGAGATTATGACTATAAACCATCATATAGGATTTTCTTCATGAAATGTTTCCTTATATATTTATAACCATATATGTGGGTAATTATACATAAGCATAAATAATTTTATTAATTTCCATCATGAATCAAGAATTGTAATTTATTTTATGAACAATGATGATATAATTTAACATAATGATTGATACATTGGATGTGTCAGGAGTGATGTGTTATTAATTAATATGTTGTAGATGGTTCCTAATATGAGGTATAAATTTTTATGATATGATTTAAACTAATAATAAATTTTACCTAAGGAATATCCTCTATTGGTTATTGTATTTTTTATATCAATATTTGATGGATTAATTTAGTTATGATGTTTATGTCTTGTACAATTTTTGAATGATGCATCAAATCTGAAAAAACCATTACAATAATTCAGCCACCAAACACTTTTGTTAAATATAAAACTATCATAAAACCAAACAGAAGAAAACAATATCTTGCAATGACTATGATGTGATCTGATCAGAAGACCTTCTTAACAAAAACTCCTCAAACAAAACCAAAAGGAGTAAAATATTGTATCTTCTTCATGATTTGATACATCATCCATATATGAGTACCAATGTGGTATCATACATCACACTCAATCATTTTCTTGAAAAATAATCAATGATAGCACATATCTCTTAAATACTCTCTACATCATTGGATACATCACACACTACCATCATCACAATATCTAGTATCATATTAGAATCACAAAAAACTTTTCAAATTGAAATTTTGGTTTTTGATTGAATTTTAATTTTTGTTTTTTATGTTTTGGCCATTTTTTAGGGTTTCGACTTATACATTAAAAATGGTATTTTTGAAAACACTAAAATTGGTATTTATGAAAAAAAATATTATGTAATTGGAATATAATATATTAATTTCATGATATAATAGTTAATATATAAGACAAATAAATATCATTTTTTTAAATCAATATTATATAATTTAAGTATGTTGATTTCATTTATAAATAAAAATTCATCACATATTTATTTCATTTGATCTACTATATTCATAAATAATTATAAATTTATATTATTAATATATTATTCTTTAATTATATCGATTATGAATTAAAATAAATATTTTTATAATATAAAATATATAATATTATAAATTAATTAAATGTATTTAATTATATTAAAATGATATTTAATATAATGTATAAATATAATTGGTTACACATATTATGATTATATTTAAATAATTTAAAATGTGTATTTATATAATATGAGATAGAATTGTATTATAATTAATACCACAATACATTATATATTTAAATTCTTAATAAATATTATAGTTGATTTATTAAATATAAATGATGTCAAATAAGTTATCTTTGCATTATAAAAAATATTATCATTGATTTAAGAATCATAAGTTATATATAATGTATTATTTTTACATTTAAAAAATAATAATTTATTTAGTAAATAATAATAAATTTGGGATGTATTATATTTATAAAGAAAAATTTAGTTGTCAAGGGATGTTTTGTGTTCCACACATTGACATGATTTTCATGTGAGTTTATATTTGTAGATGAATAAATAAATTTATTTATAATCTAATTAAAAAAATTCATGTGTCCATTAATGAGGTAAAAACACATTGCATCATAAAATATAAAAGAATTAAGTAAAATAATGGGTTGGGGGAATAATTTTGCAAGTAATGACAGTATTGAATGTAGTCAAAATTGGTATGTATACTCATTATGAGTATATATACACACATACTGACTAAGGTTTACCAAAATACATCCTTTCTATGAATTTATGTGTCTATAACTAACTATTTTCTTGGTAGACACATGAATGATGAATTGGTCAAGTGTGAAGAAGAAGTAATGGTCTCTAACAAAATGTTTTGTATGAGGGTTTCAAAACCCACTTCTTTTCTAAATCATGTTTTTTCACCATTACTTATACATAGGAAAAAGCGTAGCATATTTCCACTTATCCCCATGGGTTACCCTAGCCACTCTTAGATGACAATCCAAATCACCCCATCAAAAACACCTACCAGGCCAGATGGGTGGAATATGGATATGAACGTCACCACCCATTCCCAAAAAACCTTCCACAGTGCCCCATCCACAATGCCTACCAAGACAATCACCACCATGACATGTCATGGAGCCCCTTCCACAATGCCTACATGGAATGAGAGGGGGAAGAAGGATATGGTCATCACCTTCATTTCTTATACAAAAAACCACGATGCACCATTGATAACAACTAACACAATCATTTCCCTTTCTCAGATGATATGCCACAACTGCCCATCGACAATTCCAACTACCATCCCCACCCATCTTCATCTCACTTTCTCAAACGATCTTCAATGGTGCCCCATCGACAACACCTACCACTCTCAATGCCCTTTGTCGGATAGTTTGCAATTCAATCCCATCGACAAACGCCTACCATGCCAGATGGGGGAGAATGTGTGTGACGGTTTCCGCCCCCCAAGTGAGGATTTCCCCACACCAGAAGCCAACCAATAGTGATGGAGGTGCTTGGAAATGACTCTCTTTGCCCCTACCTGTCATTTTCCACTATGGAGGATGAAGCACACATATGTTGAGAGTATAAAATGTTGATTCCATAAGTGACATGACTGTTGATGTATTAGTCAAAAGTGGGAATTTTGCGATGACTCCATCCCTCCGAAAACACAGCACCAGATAAGTGATACAAAATGTTTAGTCGTAGAACATGAATGATAATTTTTAGTAATTTATTTTTTTTCCACAAGGAATACATTTTATTTTGTAACGTAATATGGTATATTTAGTTGTGATGTTATAATTCATTATATTATGAATTTAATACTGATGGTTAATTCTCATTTAATTTTATCAATATTTTCAATTTATAATTTCACCTATTAAAAAATCCCTACTTTTTATTTTCATGTCGCATTAATTCATATCATGCCATATTTAACACTACTACTAAAAAATCACTATAAAGTGTTCCATTTTTCTATGCATTTTTCACACACTGAAAAATGTTATGGATCTATGAGAACTTTTTTATTGTTGTTAAATGTCACATAACATATGTTAATATATATATATACACATTATTATATAATTTTAAATAATATTTATATTTCAAAAATTATAAATATGTAAATATTATATATTTAAATGGGTTATATAAAATATAATAAAAAGATAATAATATTTAATTAATATTATATTTTAAAAATAATATATATTATAATAGTTAATAAGAAGGTATAATATTATATTTATACAATTTAATATATTTTTAATATAATTAATAAAAATGTGATTAATTAATATTTTATTTAAAAAATTATATGACATGTATGTGGATTTATTTATTTAAAAATCTGATTCTTATTTGATTTTTTATATTTATATTCATATTATATAATTCAACAATATATGTATATACATTTGTATCTATTTGTCTGTATGTGGGTGTTTATATATTTTTCATTTGTTTATGCATCTATTGTGTTGTGTTGTGTGTGTGCGTGTTTATTTTAAGTTTTTGTTTTCTTTGTTTGATAATGTATATGTGAATAAGGGTGTATGTAATTATATGTGTATGTTATATATTTGAGTATGCATATGTGTATGTGTATGTGAATGCATGTATGCATTAGTGTATGTGAATGTATTTATAAAATTATATTTAAAGTATATTTATGTTTACATACATACAAATGTGTGTATGTGCATGTGAATGTGTTTTTGTATGTGCATGCGAATGTCTTAGTATGTGTATGTGTATTTGTATTTCTATGTATAAGAATATATGTTAATGTTTATATATTATTCCATGTATGTATATGTGTATGTATTTTTTATCTTTATGTACATGTGTATGTGCATGCATATGTGTATATGTGTATACTAATGTGGTATGTGTGTGTATTCTCATATGAATAGATGTGTATGTATCTACATGCACATGTTTGTAATTGTATGGATGTGTATGTATATAGAAATGCATGTGTATGTGTACGCATATAAATTTGAATGTGTTTTTATATGTGTATTTGTATGAGAATGTGTATGTGTATATATATTTTTTTATGTTGTATGTGTATGTATATATGCGTACACATAGATATGTGTGTATGTGGATGCACGAGTATGTAAATCTATGTATGTGTATGTGTGCATTGAAGTATTTGTATGTTTATATGCCTATGACAATGTGTATGTATATGTGTATGTGCTTGTATATATGTGTATATTTACATTGTGTATATATGTGTACGTGTATGTCTATGTGTATATATGTGTGTACATGAATATCTCTTTATTGATTTAATTTTAATTATTTATTTTTTACAATCTCTTGATTTTCAGCATTTTCAATACATTATACATATTTATTATTTAATAATTTAATTTTTTTATAATATATTTAATGTTTATATTTATTTATACATGTTTAAATATGTATATATTTTATTAAATAATAACATTTTTACAATTATTAAAAACTATAAAGGTAAATAACGCATTATATTTTCTATATATAATCAATATTGTCCATACTTCAGTCATTAGTAGTAACAATAGTAATTTTTTATTAATTTTGATTCAATTTTATATGTTTGAAATCCATGTAATTGATGTTATCAATTAAATTTTTAGGTTTTTTTATTTATTTATTTTAATTCAATCATTTTAAATTATATTCATTTAATTTTTTTCCGTTTAAATATTTAATAATTTTAAATAGTTTTGGAATTATATTATTATTTAAAACCTCTAAATATAATTTAATATGCTTTAATATTATCAATATGTCTGTAATTTATATGATTAATATTTATTCACTATTATTTATAATGCTTTAATATTTTTGATATGTTTGATATCCATATAATTTATTCCTATAAGACCATCTCCAACCCACAACATTTTCCCTAAAATTGAACCACAACATAAAACATCCCTAAAACCAAACAGGTATTTATGTAAACAAAAAAATGTAGTGGATGTGCTTTGTGCTGACTGATAATGATAGATGGGGTCATTGAAGGTCATGCTCTGCAGTCTCAACAGTGCGGGCCATAGAGAGACGGTGTGATTTTGATGGTTATGTTAGTGTAGGGATCACTATGGTCCCTGAGTGGTCAGATTCAAGGATGGTGGAGAATTCTTGGGAAGGTATCATTATAGATGTTGGAGGGGAGAAAACTCTTCATCACTGATGTTGTGGGCATAGGATGATGATAGAACCAAGA
The DNA here is from genome assembly GCA_963277665.1 of Viscum album. Taxonomy (NCBI): domain Eukaryota; kingdom Viridiplantae; phylum Streptophyta; class Magnoliopsida; order Santalales; family Viscaceae; genus Viscum; species Viscum album. The sequence goes on from OY728152.1 coordinate 698,576,283, forward strand.
CTGAGGATCACAATGATTTGTCTATAATGACGGAATCATACGGTGACAATGTGGGTGTTTCAAGTGTCGACTGATAGCTTTGTATGTATGGTGAATGTTTTTATGAACCCTGGAGATTGGATTTTGTTGTATGATTTGATGAGAATTGATTGGGATGGGCGAACACTTGATTGACAGCTAGGGTGTTGGTCTAACAATCATCTAGGACAACCCTACATGATGTTCGGTGAGATAATGGATGCACAAGGCATGGACGGGGCATGTCGATCATTGGTTTTTAGGGGAGGCCCAATCGATTAGGATAAAACCTATATCAGTGATCAATAATTTTTGGTCATGTTGGCCTTGGTGGTTTGGGAATAATTTTAAATGGTCTTAGGGCCAATATCAATAAAATATTTGGTGAATGGGAGTATATAATATAGGTTAGTAATCCCTTCAGGGGTTATTCCTATTGTGGGGATATGACATTATAATGGGCCGGTGGGTGCGGTGTGTGTGTGTTTTAGTGTATTTGTATCCTCGAGTATCTAATATATATATATATATGTATGTATGTATTTATGTATAATCTGTTTGGTCAATTTTATTCATTTTTAGTCATTTTTATCTATGAGTTTTTTTTCTTTTTCCATAAAAGAAAAGGCCTCTTTTTCTCCAGGTAGAGGAAGATCCATTTCATAGAACATAGGCCCAAGGACATGTGGCATACAAACAAGGTTCACATGCTCGGTGTATAATCATGCCTGCACCATCCTTTCAGCATTACCATGAGTGTTTCATAATTGCATCACCGCTTTCCTACATCATTCTCACACCATTGTCTTCCTGAGTCACTGCATACGATATAAATTATCTAGGGGGCATCCCTGGATTCGAACCTAATTTTTTATTTGTATGTAATTGATGTTATCAATATTACTAATTCCATTTTTAATTGTTCTAAACATATTCAATTTTATTTATTCATTTTTTTATTAATTTATCCATATTAATTATTAATTAGTAATATTAAACAATTTTTAATATTATTGTTATTTATTAATTTTCTAATATTTATTTATACATAATTAATTTCTATTTTTTAATATTATAATACTTTTTTTTATTTATATGATCAATATTTTTTAATTTCTTTTAATAACGTGTAATGACTTTAAAACGTTTGATATTTATATAATAAATTTATTTAAATGCATTTGTTCTGATTCTCTACATTATTTAGGTGTTTACTATTAATTCATTTAATCATTAAAATTTTACAAAATTATTTACTATGTTTTATTATTTGGAACAAGTTTTTAATTTATATGATTAATTCTCATTCAAAATTAAATATTAACTTGTAATATTATTTCAATTTTTTGAAATCTCTATATTTAATTTATTTAAATGCAATATATTATTATTTTAAAAAAATTTATATGATCAAAATTAATGTTATTATTCATTCAAATTATTTTTTTGAACGTACATACTATCCCTTAATCTGTTCACAATGTATTCTATAAAATATCAATATAACTTTATTTTTAGTTTTTTAACATAATTTATGTAATTAATAAAACATATACATTTTTAATATTTTTTTAGTCAATTCATTTTTAATTATTCAATTTCACTCTTTTTTGAAAATCATGCATTTAATATTGTATATTCATTAATGAGGTTAGTTATTTTAAAATTTTTATGATTTTAAAATTTTTAAATATAATTTATTTTAATATTTTTTATTTTATTTTAAATATTTTTTATCATATATAAATGAAATGTTTCTAAATAGACTATATATATCAGTTCGATAATATTTGTTATGATAATTATAGGTTTTATTTGGAATAATTTTAGAACCAATAACATTATATTTTATTAGTGAAATATTTTTCATTTATAAAACTTTTCTTTTTTAGCTGTTATTAATTTCCCACTGATAAAAAAAATATTTATCAACATATTTTGTATATAATTGATAAAAAATTCTTGGTAAAATAAAATCAACACAATGGGGACTTTTTTCATTTCCCCATTCAAGCTCACTCTTAGAAGTTGACAACGTTCTCCACTCAATCTCAAACTTCTTGGACAAATCAATCCTCTAAAAACCTATGGTATGTGAGTTAATATTGTGCATCTTCTTGTACTTGTTTTTTTGTTACGCATCACAAATACAATTTGACTTATTGAGTAGTTAAGGATTATAAAATTCCTTACTCCATGACTCATATGTGGTTTATAAAGGTAATTACTTATGTAACCCTTTTGTAAAATAATTTACTCTTCCACAAGTTTTGTTGAATGTTCTCATAAGAGAGACTTAGTGAATCAATTGTGTAGTATAATTTGTAACAATCAATAAATACCTAATATTTCTTACTTTATCAATAATTCATTATAACATAAAATAAACTAAATTAATAATTTCAATTTGACTAAAATTTGTAAAAATGGAAAATTCAAAATTGTGATTCTGTACATAACTAATTCAATAAAATGAATCATAAAAACCATTCTCGGGTTTTTGTCACAAAAAATATCAGTGGAAGACTCTCTCAAAGTTACACCTATACTAGGGGGATTGGATAGGGGACAAACATTCCCATTTGCATTCTGCCTTGATGGGTGGTGATTTTTCAAATTTAATTTCCACAGAGGATGAAGACAACATATTTCTTGGGGGATGGTTTACAGAAGAAGTCCACATATTTCCCATATCATCTTCTATGATGGAATATTTATTTTTATAAAGGTCCACTCAGTAATTATTCATATATAATTTTTATCTTCTCCAAAATATGATAATGAATCCTCACAATCCGTTAATTATTCCAAATTGTAAATTTCCATAAACATAGGTTAGACTGCTTGCAGAAAAGAAAATCATTGCTGAACCTAGAGTATTGTGTTGGATGATAAACATAATTAATATTTTGGATCCCAATGATATTTGGTCAAACCTAAAAGACCAGTTATCTCAAGCATCATGAACATGATGGACCAAAAAAATCAGGGATGAAATTTTAAGATAATACTTAATAAATGGAAGGAAGAACTTATATAGTATGTATCTCAATCAAATATAATTAATAATATTCATTTATTTATGCTACCTAACATTGTGATTGATCAAACACACTCTCGCATTTCCATGTTATGGTGAGATTGAATTACAGAAAAAAAGTTCATTAGATGGATCTGGAAAATCAATGTATCCCTAAACCTTGTGGTGGTATAAGCTATCAATAGATTCCCATGATCAACATTGATATTTTATAAAATAAAGGATGATACCTAATTCATAACCTCGCTTCCATATGCACTCTGATCATTGAATCCAAATATAATTCCTATATGAGATTTTGGGATGTATCCCTTATCCCCTGCCCAAGATTTTTTTAAAAAGATGCCTCTGGGCTTTTTGTGTTCTTCTTCGGAGGGGAATCTTTTAGAGGATCAGAGACAGATCCAAATTCATGAATTGGAGAGGCGCTTTTCTTGTTTATCAATGTGGGATGATTTCCACATCCCCGGTGGTTCTGGATTGGTAGGATTCCACTGTTTCCTACATTTTAATATTGCTAGTAATGGATGGTGTTCTAATAATCAGGATGTATTGTTCATTGAAATGGTTTATATTGTTATTTTTAGTATTCCGTGAAAATTTTATATAGACCAGGAAAATATTTTTTGAATAATGAAATTTTTGGAGGCCATGTGATGAAATATAGGTATACATTCCCCAGAGATTATATAAAATAAAAAATGGATATTCCATGAAATGCCTATGAGACCTTGGAGTCTCACACGGTCTATAAACTTTTTTAGAAAAATAATTCATGGGAATACTCCTTCTAAAGTACTTCATAAGGGTTGGAAATATTAAATGGGATATTTTTATACCCTACATCATTAGTGAAGCAGAAACTCATATACATGTAATGTCTATTATCAAGGGGGAAGGAACATTTGACATACTTAGAACCCAAATATGGATGGGATTATGGAGATGGTGAACGGTTTTGTGTATCAATTATCAATATAGACATATTCTATCATCCCTGATACAATATCCATCATCTATACTAGATCACAGTTTATATTGGTGTGAATATATAATAAAATTTTTAACTATATTTTAAAACATAACTTATTTTGGTTCAATATGTTTGTATGTTGGAAATGGATTTCTAAAGTGTATTTAGATTCTTCTTCATAACCCCTTACCATCTTCTAGTGTATATAATTGGATCTCCCACCATACAATGTGTTTAATATTAATTTTTATTAATAAATAACCATAATTGTTTTTATTCTATTGGATATTGTGGTACAAGATCATCGAGGTTGTATTATCACAAATTTATATTTTTCATCCATTCTTTTTTTGATCCTCATGTGGATGATGTCCATGAATTATTCATTGTATTTATGTTCTCCCTTGAGAGAGGATGGAAAAATGTCATCATAGAATCATACTGTATTGTCAATATTAATGGTATTAGTGCATCATATTGTGTTCTCTAGTCCATAAATTGATTAGTTATGAAGGTTCAATCCATTTTCAATAATACACGAAAATTGACACATACCATCAGTTTTGAAGAAACCATTGATATTTGTACAATAATATGAACATATACCTCAGGATTTTCCAAACCATTGGTATCAATACCATCTTATAACTCTATAATAATATTAATGAAAAAAATTGATGTATATTTCATAGATATTCCAAATGTTTCATACAAACCATTGGCATATCTTTAATAAAATTTCATTTTACGAATGGTTTCTCCAAAACCATTTTGATATGTGATGGCTATATCAAAAGTTTGGATAAAACAAATGGTATAGCTTATATTTAATGAACATAATCTAATGGTCTTTCCAAAACATTTTGTAAAGGTCTCAAAATTCAAAATACATATTTCAACAGTTTGGAAATCCACTTGTATAGGTCTCTAACAAAGGTTTTCCAAACACTTTTTGAAGGATTTACTATTTTTAATGAATAATGTTATCAAATAACAATGAATACATAAAAAATAAAGAAAATATTAATATATATATATTTATCATATTATTTTTCGTGAAATAATTGTACCAAAGTTGTTTTGTGTTTGAAATTAATTCTTTTAGCTCTATGATCATAACCTCCAAGTAGTTTTATGAATTATCTATATCAATAGTTTTTCAAACTATTATTAAAAGTATTTCATATTATATATAAAAACATTTTATAAACTATTGGTATAGAAAAACTATACCAATGGTTTCCCAAAACCATTTTTATAGGTTTATACCGATGCAAGACAAGACAATGGTCCCCCAAACCATTGGTATAACATTTACCTACGTTATTGGGGCCTATGCAAATGATTCCAAACCATTAGTATTGGATTTATAAAAAATAAATTGTACTCTTATTTTCATGTTTATTCTACTTTATTAAAATAGTTAATAATAGGGTGGACCATTTTATTACCCTGTCTTCTCTCTCTAAAGAGCCTCTGGTTTGGTATCAATACATCACTTCTTATCTGACATCACCTATAATTATTTATCTATTCGAATTTATTAATATGTATTAATTATTTTTAAAAATATTCATGAACTTGAAATAGAATTATAACATACCAATTCTGAATCAAAAATAATTTCTTGTACATCTAAAATTATTCTATCCATATGATGTTCTGTTATATAAGAATTTCTATTTTGAGATTATCATAATCTAAATTCATTCCCCTCAAAGGATGGGGTTGGTAAATTTTCACTCGTAGTAATAGAATCCTCCTAATGACCCCATTGAGGATTCCTCCAATTATATCCCATTCTATGCTCCAATAAGTAATTGGGTATTTATTTTTAATGTTTTTCTTAATTAGGATTCACTAAATTCATTCTCATCACTATTTGATTTTTTATGTGATCATTTTGACATTTTTTAGTTAACATTATTGGTTAATTCCATTGAGACATACCAAAAATTTTATTCATTTTACCCAATATATTTCAAGAGTCTCATTAAACATAAGGTTCTCATGGATAGGTTATTGGGAATATCAATGTTTTTATAATTTTATAAATGATCATCTTCCGCTCGGATGAATCCTTTCATTAAAACAACACCAGGTCTACCATGTACCATGGGATGAAATTTATGAACATAAAATCCCACATATTGCATTACCCCTTACAATAAACCAATTGAATCAATCCATGATCTTTTTGATTTTCAATAGATGAAAATTAAATTAGATAATTTGTTACATTATAGAGATCACACATTGAAAATAATTAAATATTTCCATCACTAAAAAATAATATCAATAATCATCATATATACCTCATTATGTTAGAAAAATAGTTTTATGTTTCAGAAATAATCCCTTAAGAATAACCTTTTAGTGTTATAAGTTCATACATTTTTTGAATTTATTAATTTTATTAAATATTAATATTATTGGATAAAATATGATTAATATGAATAATAATGGATGTATACTTATAATATAATAATTGATTATGAGTATGGGTTTCATCAAATTGAAAAAATATCATGAACATAACCCTTCTAAAATACTGTTAGGTGTTTACAATGTTATTAATCAAAACCAATTCATCAAGAGGAGTTGAAAGAAATCATGATCTATTACAGAATTCATCAATTTTATATATATTATAATTATCATAGGTAAAAACTGAATATATCTAGTGATAAGGATAACATTGTTTTTAATTGATAATTTGATATGATTATAAGTGTGAAAATAACAATTACAATATTGAAGATTTTATTATATGTGTGATGATGAATAATATCGTATTGAGGAAAATAAAATTACAATTGAAGATTAACTTCATAATAAAAAAATATAATTTTTAGATGTTAAATAGTAGTGTATAGACGCCAATTTATACTAGTGGCCCTAAATATACATCATTGTATACTATAATGAATCTATGTTGGGTAAATGTTAGAAATGTATGAATTGAAACCAACTTAGTTGAACTGCTTTATCTATTGAATGATATTATCCTGGAATATAATAATCATCCAAAAAACACATATTGATCTAAATGAATTCAGCATTAAATGATTTGGATTTATGATATATTCATTCATGTCTAAATGATTGTATAATATTTTCAAAATACTATGAATCACATAAAAATTTCCAAATGTATTTTTCATCTTGTTAAAAGATTGATTAATTAATTCCATTGAATCTTTTATGGTACACTCTAATAAATTAATGGATTAGGAACCAATTAGAATGTGAGGACACTACAGGAAATCAACATGGGATGTAAAAATAAATAAAAATATTGGAAAATAATTCACATACTATATAATTTTATTTGAAATAAAATTGATCAAGCGTATCCTAAAATTGTAAATGATTTGAGAAACCTTCATCATTTTTTATATTCGGATGGAGTGAATTTTTTTGGTTTTCAAACAATTACTCACAATATATCGATAATTATATTAATAAATTATAACATTATTCCTTGGTTAATCATGATGTGAATGTACATTATGTTATATCTTCATATAAAAGGGAAAACATGTATATTTATATTGATATTTATTTGGATCCATTGATTTAAAATTTGAAATTAATATCGGAATTTGTTGTTAAATTTTTTTAATCTTATAGAAATAAATATATAGTTTTAAATGATATGTTGTATGGGATGATTAATGATTTCTCTTCTTATGGTAATTTGTTATGATATGTTATTAAAGGAACTAAATGTTTTCTTGTTTGTGATCAAGGTACACACTCAGTTAGAATAGAACATCCATAAAAAACTAATTCTCTAGGACATCAATGATTTCTACCCTAAAAACCTAAATAGAAAAATTAGATGTCATTATTCGATTAGAGTTTGGAAAAGGTTATAACACCATCTACAGTAATAGGTGAAATTTTACTTGGGAATGTGAAATATATTTAAATGTATTTTGAAAATGTAAAAATAGTTATAAAAATTATTCAGGGTATTTTTTTTGAAAATTTTTGGATCATATTTTATTTCATAAAAAATCTAGTATCCCCAATGAGTTATTTTTTATGATAATAAAAATTTTATTTAAATTACATTTTAAAAATAATATTATATTTTTTCAGTAATACAATGACAATCAATTTATCATTTATTTAAAATATGAAAAATATTTTTTAATATATGAATGACCAACATACATTACGTTAGAACGTATGAATACATCGTGAAGAGGTGACATTCTACAAATTCATTAGTAAATTTTATCATCATTTTAATTATTTTTTTAGTTAATATCATTAAAATTTTTACCTGATACATATGATGTTCTTTTTCATAATGATTATGATGAATTAACTACATCAATATTTATTTATTTAACCACTTTTTTCTATATTAAGAAAAAAATCATTATAGATAAAAAATTATCAATAATGTATACAATAATAATGATTTCATCGTATACTATTTGTGATTTCTTGGCATGGGTGCCACTAAGTGGTGCCACATGTTGGTTGGTCACATGACATCTGGTGCTCCTCCCCATACTCCAAAGGGTTCAGAATAGTAGTGAGGGTTTGGTAAGTCATTCATAGGGATAATATAACCTCTTTTATCAGAACACAACACCAGTAGAAGAAAACAACAATAACCAAGTGAGAAAACATATAAATAACCATAATAATACAATGAAATATGATAGTCAAAACCAGAAAGAAAAATCTCAACTAAATGTTAAATCAGGTCATGACAATTCATTGTGAATTGACTATAGTGATACTAAAAGTAAAGTCACTACTACTCTAAAAAGCATGCTGAACCATGTCAGGATCCCTCTCCCATGCTATAATCCTGATCAACAACCTATCTTAGGGCCATTCCCTTATCATGTACCACAATAAAATTTCTACTCATGTGTCTACTTGTCATACCAAATAGGGTGTGAGTACAACTCAGTAGTCCATCACCAACGGTGTTTAATACGAGTCCAGTAAAACGATAGTTCATCGAGTTTTATGAAGCAATAAATATTATTCATAATTTTAACAGTTATTACATTTTCATTTAATCTGTATTCTTTACATTAGGAATAGTTTCAATTCATGTTTCCCTATTCAATCACCACACAATATTATAATTCATTTGGTGAGGGTCTCTAGGGCTAAAACCCTAAAATATAATTTAAATTATCATTAATTATTATTATTCATTCGGTGTAGGTAATCATCACTAGAACACCAAATCTCATTAAGTGTAGGTCATCATTCCTATCACTTTTTATCTCATACAGTGTAGCTCGTCATGCCTAGTATCCCATAATTTCATGCTAGGATAACTATTATGGATGAATGGCATGTCCATGTTCCAACATCTAATCGGTCTAGAATGCCATGTCAAGAACCAAAAATATCTCATCCATTTAATCAAAATATAAATCATAAGAAATTTCCACATTATTTATTTAAAATTTCAATGATTAGTTTAACATTTCAATGCCCATTATTTTATTCCAAAATTAACGAAGAACATAACCCATTAATTAAATCATCAATTAATTAATAAATCAATACCATTCTAATTCTGTAACTTATTAATCACAATTAATTATACATATCAAAACCCAAAATATAATAATTAATCCATGCAATTAATTATCTTAGATTACAACATGTCGCATAATTAATTCTCTAAATTAATTATCTTTTCTCAAAATTCAGGAACTTATTTCATTATCACAATTAGTTATCTCACATAGAAAAACGTAATTACATAATTAATTCCCCCAATTAATCAACACATCTCAATCAATTAAAAATATTAATTACCAGATATGAAACCATTAAAAATATCCAAAATATCTATTTGTAAAACCCCCATTCATTTGTTCCAAGATTACTTTATCAATTAACCACTGAGGTAACTCAATTAAATTCCACTTCCCTAATAACTCGAATTTAGGAAATCATTTTTCAAGGAAATCTAGGAATATTAAAATATCATCAGAATATCATAAATCATTATTATGGGAGTTCAATTTAGAAAAACTAACATGGTTTATTGACAGAATTTAGGCCAATGGAAATCACCAAAATCCGAGGGGCACAACATCATTGATCAAGATCCAGGTCTGAATCCTTAAATACAAAATTATGGTCTAGGCATCTGGATATTTCAAACCCTGATCTAGATCTAAATTCATATTTCTATATATATACTCATAGGTTTAGATCCAAAAAAATGGGGGATATCTTCCATGAAAATATAAAGAAAATATTCTAGAATGAACATGATAAGCATCAGTATGAAATCCACATACCGGGGGAAGAGAGTATCATCAATCCGGAATTTTAATCTCTAGTAACAGTGTCTATATCACCATGGAATCCCATTGGAAGGATTTGGTAACACCTCGAAATTGTCAAGCACGATCCTAGGTCAAGTTGGATAGGTTTTGAGGGTTTGAGTGTTTTTAAAACCAATTTTTCCTATTAAACGAGGTGATGTGCACAGTTTCACCTGGGAGGCCGCACAGATAAGAGAAACAGTGCACCAACCCTGTGATCTTCCACTGCCCACATGAAATAATGGCATGTGGTTAGGGAAACCATGAGACAACAGTGCCGATATAAACTGTCCACAATGTTTTTCCAAATTGTGTGCCAACCATGTACTACCCCTTTCATCCATAGTTTCTTAAAAAAATCACGCAAACAAACCCTAGTCATACCCCCACTCAATTTAACATAAATAAATAAATGTACTAGATACCTTCTAGAGATTTCTCCAAAAAAGTTTGGGATATTACAATCTCCCCACCTTATAACAACTCGTCCTCGAGCTTCACTCCCAAAATATTCCTATCCAAAATGATTGGGCCATTGAGCCCTCATGTCTGCTTCATGTTCCCATGTTTCATCTTGAACACTTACATGTTTCCATAACACATGAACTAATGAAACAATATTTCCTAGTAACACTTTTTCACTATGACCCATCACACATATCCGATGCACCTCAAAGGACGCATCGAACTCGAGGGAAAAAACATCCACATCAATCACATGGGAAGGGTTGGGGAGATATGTTTGTTGTTGTGACACATGGAAAATATAATTTATAATGTTGAATTTCTATGGAAGTGTTAATTGTTATACCACCTTCCCAATTCTCTCCAGTACCTCAAACGGTCTTACAAACCTGGGTGCCACCATTCCCTACCTCCATATACTATGGTGACCCAATCTAGGAGACAACCTTAGGAATAAACGATAACCCTTGGTAAACACAAGTGGTCATATCCATATATCAGCATACGTCTTCTGTCTACTCTGAGGTGTAGAAATATATTTCTGAATGAACAGCACCTACTTCAATGTCTCCAGAACGAGACTCGGTCCAAATAGCTCTGACACACCTTCCTCTAACAAATATAGAGGTGATCTAAAAGGTCTAGCATAATGTTCCTTTTATGTTTCCATATATATAGTTTTCTAATAACTGTTGTTATAGGTGAACTCTACTAGAGTAATGTGCTTCTTCAATGAACCACCAAAGTCATGTATACTTGCTCGTAGCATATCCTCTAACACCTATATGGTGCCCTCCCACTACCATATGTCTGTGGGTGAAAGGCTATACAAAACTAAACTTGTGTACCATGATCCTTTTTCAACCCCATCCAAAAGCGTGAACTAAAGCGTGAATTGTGATATAAAAATATATTCCATGGTACACCATGAAAATGAACTATCTCTCTCACATATAGCCCTCCCAACCACTAAACTGTAATGGTTTCATGGATAGTCAAGAAGTGTACGACCTTCATTAGCCAATCCAAAACAACCCAATTAGAATCATTCTTTATAAGAGTCATTGGATGTCCTACCAAGAAATGTATTGTCACATCAATAAATTTCTATTCTGGAATTGGTAACTCCTACAGTAGGCTTCCATGTCGTTGATGATATACCATCACTTGTTGATAGGTTAATCATCTTATTATGAACCTTGTTATCTTCTTTTTCATACCTGGCCACCAAAACTATCATTTTAGGACACGGTACATTTTTTCAACACAAGATGTATCGTAATCCTTGATGCATGAAATTCTCACATGAGTTCCTCTCGAATACATGTCAGCACAACAACCCAATTTTTCACATAGATGATCTCATCCTTATCTATCATCCAGTCTAAAGGTGTCTCCTCACCATCAATGCTTTCCCATACAGATTAAAACTTTAGATGCTCATACATAATATCCCTAATCCATCTCAAGAGTGTAGACACCACTACCCCAGAAACCAAACGCATCCTATCCTAACACCCCTAAAATACCATAGGCATTTCCTCTAGTAATATCATCAAACTCCTCTATGAACAAAACTCATGTAACCATTGTGTCTGACTTTTCCTACGTAATGCATCGAGAAAACTACTCCCATTCCTGGGGGTATGTTGTAGTTCAAAATAATAGGACTACATATACTCTACCCATCCATGATGTTGAAGATTCACGTCACGCAGTGATATGATATACTTAAAGCATTTGTGATTTGTAAAAACAAAAAAAATCAACGAATAGATATTGACTCTAACACATAAGAGCATAAAATTCTATTTCCAACATGATGTCATGTATAGGATAATATCCTTAATGTGTCCTCAACTACTGATACCCATAAGCAATGACTATATTTCCATGAATCCACACAACTTTAAGTCATATCCCAGAAGCATTGTAATATGCAATGTACTCCTCCAATGACTCGGGTATGATGAAAATCGGTTTCAATTTCATGACCTTATTCAACTTCTGAAGATAATTCTTGCATAGTTCTACCCAAATAAACTTTATCCCTTCCATTTACATACTATTATGTTGGGATCACAGTTTGAGTAATGTATAGGATAAACCACCTGTAATATCCAGATATCCAAAAAAATCTTCGGATATCAAAAAAATTCTAGTCTGATCACAAGATATGACTACCAAAACATTTTGTGGCTCCACTATCGCACCTTCTTCTTAGATGATATTCCCAAAAAAGTGTAATATGTCAATCCAATACTAAAATTTATGTGGGTAGGATTATATTTTATTCTCTCTACGTGTACCCAAAAGGATGACATGATGTTGGGCTTGATTTCCATGAGTCTTATTGTAATCCAAGATGTCGTCCACAAACACCTCTACAAAAATGATCTAAATACATGTGAAAGATAATATTAATCAATGACATAGACACTAATGTAGATTTTTTTAACCCATATGTCATTACGAAAAACTCATAAAGGCCACACCTGCACCTAAAAGTAGTTCTAGATATATCAGAAGTTCTAACACTAATCTGATGATACCCTGATCTCAGATCTGACATTGAGAACCTAGAATCCCCCTTCAGCTGGTCAAAAAAAAGATCAATATGCAGGATAAGATATCTATTCTTCAAATTCATTTTATTCAACTTCCGTTAATCGAAACACAAGCATAAACTCATGTCATCTTTCCTTGGAAACAAAATAGGTGATCCCGAAGGTGGATTACTAGGACGGATAAACCATTTTTCCTCAAAAACCCCAATTGTGTTTTGTGGTCTTGAACCTTAGTTTGTGACATTGTGTAAGGTGTAGTAGATACTGAATCATCCCATGACATGATCCTAGTAGTGAATTACACATATCTCTTTGGTGTAAACTCTAAAAATTCATCAGGAATGGCATCTTGAAATAGTTCTACTACTAGTGGAAGGAAATCTTGCTTACCACTCCCATCATCCATAAAAAGATTAGAAAATAAGAGGTTCAGCTCTCTTTGTTCATGAGTAATTTCCCAACTTTAACTACATTTATATCCCATTCTCCCTGAAGGACATATGGGAATCCGTCAAGAAATACAAAGGCCACTCTCCTGTGGTAACAATCTATGTAAGATCAGTATGGGACTAGAATGTACCTAACCGTAATTATGTCGAAGCTCATTATATTAATTACATATATATCCCAATGGAAATGATACCCTCTGATTGCTTGAAAATATCCCTTTCATAAAAAGATATCCCTAGACTGTGTTCCTATTGGTGTGTCGATATTATTCACCTCACTTAAGGACTCCTCCTCAATGATCAATCCATTAACATATATAAAGGAATGATATGAATCACTATCAAACAAAAATGTATTTAATTTAGAAGAAACTGTAATAGTACCTCTCTGTAGAGATATACCAGCCTCGTTCTCCAAAAGTGTACACTAAACTGCATGTAATTTTCCTTCCCCTCTTCCATATGGTGTCATTTGACTCCCCTGAGTAGCAATACTCTACTGATACATGTGATCATACCCTAAATCACCATTTCCACTACCTCTACTGTCACTTCCATTAAATCTATAACTGCTAGACCGATATGGTGTAGAAGAACATCTTCCCACACTCTGACTCTGAGTAGTTGCTCCCTCAGTACCAGCCCGCCATAGTTTTATACATAGCATATGTTGGTTCTCTATTTTTCCAAAAAAATCATCAATCCATAGTTGGATGAGGGAAATGGGTTCGATAGTGTCCCTACCTACCGCACTGGTGTAAAAGAACATGAGAATGATCCATTTCAACTGTTACTCCTGTATGTCCACCTTGCTTTCCACTGTCTTGACTAAGATTCTCATGATGGTGGTCCCTACTCTATGAAGGTCCACTCTCTGATCATACAACTACCTATCTAGAACTAGAGGATTCCTTCAGGTTCCCTTCTAAAATGAGATCCAAATTAACAACATCTTGTAATTTCTTCAGCATAATGATATTCAACTAGGACATAATTTCATAGTTAAGTGTGTCATTAAATTGTTTTTTCAAAGAAGTCTCATTTGCCAACAATGCACGATCAAAACACTATAAATCTGTGAAACTCCAGGTTTATTTCATTATGGGCATGCCTCTTTGGGTGAGATGCATAAAATCTGAATCCATCTCTGGCCTCATTGTGTCTTGATAGAAGTGCTCTATGAATTTCTCCAAAATGTAATTCTATATCATATCATAAGTATATCCATATCATACCTGAATATCTTACCAGTTCATTACTCAACCCCATAGAATATAAAAGGCCAACATGACCCACCTCTCAGCAGTAGTATACAAATTTTCATATAACGTCTCTATGGATTAAATCTATATTTTATCTCCCTCAGGTCCACCATCTTTAGTAAAATTTTGAGGGTGAAGCTGTAGAAACTCCTTTATCGACTCATAAATTTTTTCAAAACATGACATGGGTCTCTCCCCATGAATTGCATGAAATGGAAAAAGTTTTCAAAGAACTATTCCCCTTCTATCACAGCTTTCACCATTGGTGACTCATGCCCCCTGTCTGGAAGTTCATTCCGGGCTATACACATTGGCCTCACCCTCAACAAGCCTCATTGAGGCATATCTCTACAAAGCCAAACACATGTCTATGGACTCGTAAATAAACCATAAAACATTTACATAAGAGGATAAACTAACAACAAAATATTCAACATGTCCTCTCCCCTTATTCTCACCACACAATCCTCACTGTGGCCTTATCACTACCCTTAACAATACTACTCCTAGGTCTAGGTTATTAAGGGTAAAATCATTATCACTAATTAATTCAAACATTAATTAATCACACAATCTCAAATTAAAAAATCATAAATTAATTAATTTTTCATACTCAATTCAACAATAAATGTTTTCACTAGGCACCTATTTATTCTCACCTTCATCATTATTTCAATATCACAACAAGGAAAAACAGATCATGATCAACAACTTACCCATAACCTGTTTTCCATTGAGTTCCTAGAATGATGCATGTCACAACAACCCTAAATGCCTAGAATTATGCATGAAGACTCATGTAATGTGCCTCTTTATTCCACGACTCAAAATTCCACAACTGTTAAAGAAATTTCACATCACAACACAAGTGAATCACCCAAAGTGAAATAATATCCCTCTGTAACAAGAAACAATAATCACAACAATCCCACCCTGATTACTCAAATTTTCCCCCATACATGTGTTTGAAACTCCCATGCATGACCTCATTAAGAATCCTTGACTCTTCCTAGTATCCTGTCAACCATTCCCAAAACAGTAAGCTAAATAAATTAAATAGCCAAGAATACTCCTTTGATAGAAATTTGTGATGTCCAGACCTAGGTTCCACATAGTAGTGCCCTGATCAAGTCAGGCACATGCCTCAAGCACACCCCCATGTATTCTAGAGGGTGCCGACTAGTATGAAGGATCTAGTATGTCGGTCTTCTGGAGAATATACCGTCTATTATTAGAATAAAACACCAGTAGAAGAAAACAAAAATAACTTCATCCTAATATGTATAAATAACTAGTACAATACCATGCTAGTTGACAGTAAAAACCAAAAAATTCAATACATATCTGAAATATAAATCATACTATGACAATGCATGTGTCATGTGTCTATAATGAAACTAAAAGTAATGATATTAAGACTCCAAAATGGGCCCCAAACCATATCTGTTTCCCTCTCTCATGCTTCAATCCCAAACAAAAACTTATCCTAGCTCTTTGACATATCATATCCTAAAACCAAAAGTCTACTTGGGTTCCAATCAGGCTATCCGAATAGGGTGTGAGTACAACTCAATAGGCCACCGCCAATAGTTTCAAAAACTGTTCTAGTCAAAAGAAAGTGCAAGAAACATTATAATGCAAAAAGTAAAATTTTTTATTTAAACTGTTAACACATTTTCATTTAACATTTATTCTTCACCTTAGTCCCATATTCAATTAATTTTTCCCAATTGGATCATAATTTAGTATTATCATTCATTCAGTGTAGGTCTCCAGGCCTAACACCCTGAAATCTAATTTAAATCAACATTCATTAATTTAATTCATTCGGTGTAGGTTGTTATTCCATGATACCAAAATATCATTAAGTGTATGTCTCTATTACTATCAATTCATATCTTATCTGGTGTATGTCATCATGCATAGCAACCAATAATCTCATCCTTGAATAACTATTCCGGAGGAACTCCATGTCCATGTCCCAACTTCTAATCAATCTAGAACGTCATGTCATGCACCAAAAATATCTCATCCATTTAATCATTGTTTAATTCACATTAAATTTCCATATTTTTAATTACTAATCAAACAATTAGTTAAACATTTCATTGTACGTTAGTTAACTCAAAAATTAACTAAGCACATAACCCATTAATTAATTCATCAATTAATTAATCAATCAATACCATTGTCATTGAATAACTAATTATTCACAATTAAGTATCCATATCAAAATCCAAATTTTCCAAATTATTTCTCACTATTAATTATCATAGATCACAACTTGGAATAAAATTCATTATCTTTGGTCAGCATCTTAGCATAAAATTTATTATCACAATTAATTTTCTCACATAGCCAAGAAAAATTCCCTAATTAATTCCCCCTAGTAAATTATCTTATCACAATAAATTATATATCTCAAATTAACAAATATCAACCAATAAAAAATCCAAAATATAAATTTGGGAAACCAACTTCATTGTTTAAAAGAATCTATTATCAATTAACCACTAAGGAAACTCAATTCAATTCACCTTACTAATTACTACAATTTAGGAAATAATTTATCTTGGGAATCTTGGAATAATAAAATAACATTCACATATCATAAATAATGACTATTGGAATACAATTTATACCACATACCTTGGTTTATTGGAAGAAGTTAGCCTAATGGAAATCCCCAAAATCTGAGTGGCAAAATGTCATCGATCATGATCCTGATCTAAATCCCTAAATTCAAAATTATGATAACGGAGTAAATGTATTGAAAAAATATTTCTAGACCCATATTCCTAGATCTATTTCTCAACATATAGGTTTAGATACATGATAACAGAGAAGATCTTCCAAGAAAAGATCTAGAAAAGATATAAGAATGAACTGGAGAAGCATTAGTATAGATCCCACATACTAGGTGGAGAGAGGATCTTCAATCAATGATTTTGTTATCAAAAAGAGGTGTTCGGATCACATTGTAATACCTTCATAATGATTTGGGAACATCAATAAATTATAATTCCCCATCCAATGTCGGATTATAGAGGTTTTGGGGGTTTGGATGGTTTTAAAATCATTTTTTGGAATAAACAAGGTGGTGTACACAGTTTTACCTGGTAGGCCACACGGTTAGGCCAAACTGTGTGTCAAACATGTGATATTACACTACCTACACAAATTTATTGCACAAGGTTAAGAAAACCATTCACAAATAGTGCCAACCTCACATATGTGCATGGTTTGTTGAAACTATGTGCAAATCGCGCCTAACCCATGTCTTGCCTACTTTCTTAAAAAAACATCCCCTAGAACACCCCGAGTCATACCCCAACTCGAAGGTACATAAATAAAAACAAAAATTACCTAAAACTACTCTTGAATTTTCTCCAGAAAAGGAAATGATCTATCACTATTTACTCTATTCATAATGGTATATCTTCTTTATTTGAAGTGATTATGTTCAGTAGTGTGTATTTTCAATTTATAACGGACTTAACGTGTTTTTTCTATCTAAAAATATATTTCTATAAAAATGTAATGTGACATACTCAAAGACGAGATAACTCATTCAAATTGTTTTTGTACTTTAAAAAATTCCCCATATGTCATTTGTGACATGTAGAAATCATCTACACCTTAATCTGATGCTTATTGTGAACAGTATGAATTAAAATGTGTTTTTTCTGTTTTAAAATGAAATATTGGTTAAAATAATTTTTCAATTAATAAAAATCCTAAACAACATTCTTATATTGTCTTAATTAATTATTAAAATTATCAATATTTAATATGTCATGTTTTTGGGAATGATAGGACAAAAATAGAATGCATGATGAAATTAGTATGACATAATTTTTGTGATATTAGTTTAGAAATGAACTTTTTGTTAAAAACAATTTCCACTCACCAAAATCCTTTCAAACAAACTCATATTTTCATGATTGTTTAGTATTGTTATTTTTAAGTCATTCTTGATGTCATACAAATGAATTACACATCAATCTGTCCCACAATGTGACCAGTTTGACTCGATGATCTACAAACACAGAAACATATGCAATCCATCAAGTAATTGATAACTAAAAATATATAATCTCACCCATTCACAACAATTTAATTTTTAAAGATACACTGTCATTAAAATATAACATCTCATATAAATATTTAAATCCATAAAACACCTACCAATGGTTGTACTATTCATAGTCTAATAAAACAATTTCCTAGGGAACAATTTATATATTTCAATTTGACGAATTTTTTATTCTGAATCACTAATAAATTATTGTAAGAAAACCCATAATTTTTAATGCACTTAATGGTAAAAAGAAAATTTTTATATGAAAAGTGGTTTTAGTTAGCAGAATATTTTAACTAATCAATAACATCATGACGGTTTTATGAAAATCCCACTTCCATGCCAATAAACATGAATTATTTTTTATAAGAATAAATATTTATTATATAGTAATTATCATCATTTAAAGTCACATCACTATTTTTTGGGGTGCTCCATCCCTGATCAAACTACTTCAATGATTAAAGGATTTGAATCCCAAGTACGTTCTCACCCAACATCATTTTTTATCTTTTGAAAAGACATTTCTCATTGTTTGGGAAGAGGATGGTTCCATTTTTTTTATGATACTCTCAAATATACATATATGATTATCTAAATTCATAACTCACTATATTTCCATGTATCAATATTTTATGAAATGATTATATTATAATTGAATCTAAAATCTATAAATTTAATTTAACAAGAAGTGATCATTTTTTTAAAATCCCCCCATTGTGAGGAAAATATAAATGTATTATATGGATTCTTGTTTCTGTGGATTTTTTTTAAGAAATCATTCAAAAAATTCATCTATTTAACATATGAATAAAATAATGTATGAAATCTAGATATTTATTTTCATATAAAGCTATCCCAAAATAAAAATTTCATTTATATTCATAATAAAAGTAAAAAATGTGAAAATAGCTGCATCTAGGAGTCAGATAATCAGAATATCTAAATCCCCAAATATTTTTAATCTAATATAACATATCTCCCACAATGTGTTCCTTAATCCAATATTATAAGGTATTTTTTAATATTAAATATGTAACATGTATCCTTACATCTCCCAAGTATAATATTAAAAAAATCATTACATTTTAAATCTTTTAAAGGAATATGAACCCAAATCCATCTAATATTTTCATTTTTGCAAACATCAATGATCGGAATTTTCGACATGGACCACTATTCTCATGTTTTGTTAGGAATAACTTCTTATATGAATGATACAAAAATATATTGTAAACATAAGTGACTATTTTAGATCATTATTAAGTAGTCTA
Source organism: Viscum album (assembly GCA_963277665.1). Lineage (NCBI taxonomy): Eukaryota > Viridiplantae > Streptophyta > Magnoliopsida > Santalales > Viscaceae > Viscum > Viscum album. The sequence goes on from OY728152.1 coordinate 698,596,738, forward strand.
CCAATAATTTCATCACCATACATGATGAGATTTTAAGAATAATCTATCACCATGTTTGCGATCCAGTTCATGATCACCTTCTTTTAAGATTAATAAGAAATGTCTTCATGTGATTATTGGGGTAATGGAAACTGCTTTCATACATACATGAATTCTTTTTTTCCATTCAATCATCCATGAGATAAATGATTTGTACGAAATGGAATAAAATGTATATCACCCTCAACCAATATATCTTCTTTTATGTCGCATATTAAAATTATCAAATTTATATTCACAAATATTATCAAGGGAATGTTTCCCATTATTATATTCGTAAAATTTTTAATACCAATTCATAATACGAATGAATATAATATCCAGATAAACATTTTGATACAAACCACAGATATTTTTTTAACTTTTAATTCACTTACGATTCCACTAATTATATGAATATTAATATTCTATATAATTAAAACACCATCAAATTCCTTTATGTCAAACTAGGAATCTAATATTTTAGTCAAACTTTTAAAAATATTAAACACACGTATATATATCCCTTCTTGGGGGAACTCATGTAGGGTGTTCCAATAATCGGGCATCAGTCGATATACCTAAGTACGATTATGAATAATGTTTTAATCAATATTTGACTCTAATGGAATGTGATCACCTACTTTTAAAAAATTATTTAGTCTTATATCTCAAAATATTTTAATCTTCATAATAATTTTTGATGATTAATAAAAATATAAACATATTGAGAAGTTAAATATTTGGGATTTTTTTGTCTTTGTACCCATGATTGGAATATATTAATAATTTTTTTTTATGCCATCCAAGTATACCGTTGTTCCCGATGTAATAAAATTGACTTCTTTCATTAGATGGTTATAAGAGAAAATATAGATTTATGATGATGGAATAATTTTAATAATTTATGTTTGAAGACATAAATAGAGACCATGTAGTGTTGATTCTATTTAGAGGAACACTTTAATGGGATAATACAGTTATATTGACCACTCCTCCACAACAATTATATTTTCAAAATTATTTTGAGGGTTTATGGGAAACATGTACCTCATCATGTCATATTAAATTAACTTCCAAATTTATAAACCCTCTCACATACAAATTGGTGTATGATGAATGATTAGCGATATGAGATTATGATAATTGAACCTCCTATAGGAGTTGTTCTTGTTTATGTGTCATTATATATTTTTATCAATCGGTTTGTGTAATGGTACATAGGCTTTAAGTTTTTTATTAATGTAAAAAATGACCCATGAACAATAATTTATTTCATTAACCAAGAGGATGTATTTTATGGAGAAGATGATCCATTGGGTGCATCATGAGTTATGTGTTGTTAAAAAAATATGACGATAATGGTTCCAAAGATAGGGTACCATTTATTCTAAAATGATATAAATAAATAATTAATTTAACATTTATAATATCCTCTATGAATTATGGTCCTTTTTCATTATTTGATGGAAATTTTTTTATTGTTAGGTTTTTTACGCCTTGTATAATTTGTTAATGATGCATCAAACACGAGAAAAACAATTAGGGTTTTTCACACCCAGATGCTTCTTCTGCATTTTAAAACATCATAATACCCATCATAACAAAAAAATATCATCCAATGACTAAGAGATGCTCTAAGCCCAAGACCTTCCATCCTATAACACCCCAAATAAAACAAAAAAAATAGAGAACTGTATCTCTTCCATGGTTTGATATATCATAAAAATACAAGCACAAATTTTTTATAATCCATCAATCAGAAGGATTTTATAGGGGAATAAATGATTCATTAAAATATCCCCTAAATCCCCTAAACATCATAAGAAAAATCACACCCTCCCACCAAAGAAATATTAGGATTCAGTTTAATATCATAGAAGTACATTTCAATTTTAAATTTGGTTTTGTGTTCGAATTATAAATTTGGGTTTTTTATGGTGGGGTCCTTTGTGAGGGTTCCAATTTTACAGGTAAAAAATTTATTTTTGAAAACAATTAAATATGTTTTTTTAAATAAAAACTATTTAATTGAGATATAATATATAAATTTCATGATAATATTTTTATTTAAAAAAAATAAATATCATATTTTAACAACAATATATGATAATGTAACATTATCCGCTGTATTTATAAAAAAAATCATTAGATATTCAATTCATTTTATCTACGATATTCATAAAAAGTATTATTTTCTAATATTAATATATATGAATTAATTATATGGATTATGTTTTAGAATAATTATTTTTATAATATAAAAATATTTAATTATAAACTAAATATATATATTGAATTCGGTTACAATGAATTTAATATAATTTATAAATTTAAATGATCGAACATTTTATGTTTACATTTAAATAATTTAAACTATTTATTTATATAATACAATATACATCTTTATTATAATGATGAACAAAATGCATTGTATATTTATATTTTAAATAAATATTATAATTGATTTAATAAATATAATTTATGTAAAATATGTCATATTTGCAAAATAAATAAATTTTATCACTGATTTATAAAACACATGTGATTTATAATGTATTAAATTTTTATATAAAAACATAATTGATACAACAAATTTTAACAAATTTGTAATGTATTATATTTATATTGAATAACATATAATTTGAAGGTTCTTTTTTGTACCACACATTGAAATGATTTTATTATGGGTTTTTTTATTATATGTCCAAATAAATTGGCTTATTTATAGTTTAATTAAAAAAATTCCCAGGTGCCTTAATGTGGCCAAAAAAAATTAGACCATATATATAAAAATAAATTATGGAAAATAATTTTGTGGAGAAATAATATTGATAGTAATGAGATCATTGAAATTAGTCAACGTTGGTATGTGGACTCATTAGGTGAATACACACACACACATGGGACAAGGTTTAACATAATCCCTCCATTCAATGAGTTTTTGTGTCTACGTTGGACTAGAGAGCTGGTTGAAAAAAAAGATGAATTGGAAGAGCATTAAGATGAAGTTAGGGTCCCTGAAGAAGGTTATGTATGCGGTTTTCAAACACTATACTACATCATGTTGTGTCACCATTCCATGGACACAAGCCAAGGCACTACTTGTTTCCCTCTATCTCAATGGGTTGACCTGGATTCTCTTATATGACTAACCATGATGCCCCTTTGACAATTTCCACCATGCCAGATTGTGGGAAGATGGATATGACAATCGCCTTCCTTTTTCGGAAAACATGTGATGGTTCCCCATCAACAACAGGTACCTGGCCATACATGGGAAATATGGATATGACTATCACATCCCATTATCAAACAACCTACCACAACACCCCATAGAAAATGCATACCATAGTCGCTGCCCATTATACCTACCGTGAGGCCCCACTAATAGCCCCTATAATAACAGTCACTAGTACAATTAGTCAAAGTGCCCCATCTACAATGTCTACTAGGCCAGACATGGGGAAGATGGATATGTAGGTCACCAACATTTCTGAGAAAACATTCCAAGTAACCCCATCGATAATGACTACAACTTTCACTTCCCTTTCTCAAACGATCTTCCACAGTGACCCATTGACAACCCATACTACATTTTCTACCCTCCTTCACCACCCTTCCTTAGACGTCTTGCCCCGACAACTCATCGATAATTCCTAACACCATCACCACCCTTTCTCAGATGATCTACCACAATGACCCATCAACAACACCTTCCAGAAAAATGGGGGAATATAGATATAAAGCCCCCCCCCCCATGTGTGTAATTCCTTGCAGCAGAAGCAACCAATTCAAAAGATGATCTTTGTAAACATTTCTTTTGACCCCTACCTATCATTCACTACTATGGAGTGTGAAGCAAACAAACTCCAGGAGTATAAACGGTTGTTTCTAGTATTGAAATGAATACTAAATTATGGAATAAAAAGGGGAACACTATGACCACTCCCACTCTCCCAACATGCTATGCCAGAAAACTAATTTTAGATGTTGAGTTATCTAACATGAACAACCAATTTTATAAATTAATGTATTTTTACCCATAGAGATATACATAATTAATATATTATCATATGATATATTTAACTATCTAGTTGTAATTCATTGTTTTATGAATTTCTAACTAATTTATAAGTTTCAGTTAACTTTTTCAATACATTAAATTCAAATTTATACATATTATTAATTCTCTATTTTTTAATATTCATGTTACACTACGTAATATGGTGATTCATTCAACACTGTTTTTAATAAAGCACAAAAAAATGGTTCCCTTTCCCTATTATTTTTTCTATCGATGATAAATTTCTGACAATTATGAGTAGTTTTTTAGGGTTTCTAATGAATCGTTGAATATGTTAACACACACACTCACAAACATATATATATATACAAGTATACATTCTTATATATTTTTAAATAATATTTATATTTGTGCATGTACATATAAGAATGTAATATATATTTAAATTGTTTTTATAACATTTAATAATATATGTATATGCTTTTGTATCTGTGTGTCTGTATGTGTGTGTTTATGGATATGTTGTTTGTGTACGCATATGTTGTGTTGTGTTGTCTGTGTTTATGTGTTTATGTACATCAATGGTTTGTATGTGTTAGTAAGTCTATATTCATAGGTTTTTAAGGAATTTGTATGTGTGTGTTATACATATGTTAATGTGTATGTGTATGAGTATGTGTAAGTGTACATGTATGTATTTATAAATTTGTATTGTATCTACATGTATCTTCACATATGAGTGTATTTGTGTAAATGAATGTGTATGTCTATTTTAATAAGTATTTTAACGTGTTTTTATTTTTATATGTGTAGGTATGACTATTTGTAAAAATATATGTCTATGATTATCTATGTGTGCATGTATGTATATGTGTATTTATATCTTCATTTTTATGTACATGGGTATGTGAAGTCATATGTGTATATGTGAATGTTAATGTTGTATGTGTGTATATAGTCATATGGATAGATGTGTATGTATTCACATGCACATGTATGTAATTGTATGGTAGTGTATGTATGTGAAAATTCATGTGTATATGTATTCATAGACATTTATCTGTGTATGTACAAGTGTATTTGTATTAGTTTGTGTAGGTGTATATGTAATTTTTTAGGTTGTATGTGTATGTATATATGTGTATGTATATATGTGCAAGCATGGGTATGTAACTTTATGTATGTGTATGTGTTTGTTTGTATGCCTATGTCTATGTGTATGTGTATGTGTATGTGTTTTCCAAATATTTGTATGTTTATATTATGTATTTATGTGTACATGTATGTTTATTCATATATATATATATATATCTGTTCATGTATGTCTATTTATTGATTTAATATTATTTTTTGGATTTTAATATCTGGTCAATTTTAGTATGTTGAATAATTAATTCATTTTTATTATATAATAATTTAAATTTTTTGAATTATCTAAAATTTTTATAATTTGGTATACATGTTTAAATATGTATATATTTAATTAAATAATAACACTTTAACATTTATTAAAATTTTTGAATGTTAACAATATTTTATATTTTCAATATACAATCAATACACTACAGAATTCAATAATTTTCCATATTAATAATATTTATTTATTTAATTTTATTCAATTTTTTATTAGTTCAATTTATGTAATTAATATTATGAAGTATCCTTTTTAATTTTTTTAATTTAATTCTTATAATTTCTTCCTTTTTCATATTTCTTATATTATTTTTTTATATTATATGTTTAATAATTTTCTATATTTTTTGAATTAAAACATTATATAAAATTTATAAATATTTATTTAAAAATATTCACTATTTTAAATATGTTATTAATTTATATGATTAATATTTATTCATTTTTATTTTTTATTTTTTATGTTTTTTAATGTGTTTGAAATCCATATAATTGATTCTTATAAGACCGTATCCCACACACACCATTTTCCATGAAATTGATACACAAAATATGACATCCCTAACACCATTTAGGTGTTTATTTTGACATTCAAAAATGATGTGGATGTGCTTCACAATGACTAGTAATGACAGATGGTGTCATTGAATATTATTCTTTGCAGTATCGATAGTACATTCCACTGAGCGATGGGGAGTGTTGGATGGTGGCGTTTGGGTTGGGATCACTATAAGTCTTAAGAGGTTATTCTCAGGCATAGAGGTGAATGTGTGGGATGGAAGGATTGTTGATGTAGGAGGGGAGACAACTCTTCCTCACTAATGAAGTGGGCATAGGTTGAAGGTGGACCCAAGATCAATTATGGTTTCACTCCATCAATGTTGAAGGCTTCATGCCACAGCAGTGTCGACGTTGCAGGACTCAAACTAGAGATTTTGATGCATCAAAGATGTGTCTCTATATCTTATAGAAATGATGTGGTGGTATTCTTGGTTGACTGGTGATTGGGATCATTGAACACTCGATTGATGAAGATGGTGGTTGTCTGATGGTCATATATTACAATCCTCTATGATGTTAAGTGAGGTAATGGAAGCGCAAGGCGTGGTCAGGGACATTCCATCATTGTTTTGTAGGGGAGTACCAATCAGTTGTGAAAATACTATAGTTGGGAATGATAATGTTTTGTCCTATGGGCCATGGTGGTATGGAGATAAATTATATGTCTATTAGGTCCAGAATTAATAAAAAGGAGGTTTATGGGCCTGTTGAATAAAGGTGGGTAATCCCATTGTGGGATACGGCCTACCCATTGGTCGGTTGGTGAGGTGTGTGATTTTTTTTGTGTATCTTTATCCCCATATACCCAAAAAATATAGGTATGTATGATATAATTATTTATTTTTATTAATTTTTTATGTGTATGTATTTTATTCTTTATTTATGAAATCAAAGTCATCTTTCATATCTTGGTAGAGGAAGATCCATTACATATATCATTGTCCCAAGGCCAAGTGGGCCAATACTATGGCCCGAAAGGCTTGGTGTAGAGTCATACTAGCATAATCCATTATGTGTAACCGGGCCTATTCCATACCTGCATCCCCGCCTTCCATCATCGCTCACACCCCACCGCTTGACTAAGTCATCGCATGCGATGTAAATCCCCCAAAAGACATTCCATGATTCGAACTGAGGTGTTTAAGTCTATGAAATTAATGTAGTTAATCTTACAAATTTACATTTTAATTAATATTTATATATTAAATTTTCTTTATAAAATTTAAATATTATTTCACCTAATGTAAATAATTAATTTTTAATATTTAACAATTTTTGTAATTAATTATGTTTTCAATATTAATTTATACATAATTATTTACTAAATTTTAATATTATAAAATAGTAATTTATTTATATGAATAATATTTAATCATTTTCATTTGTTAAGATGTTATTCATTTAAAATGATTGAAATTTATATAACTAATTTTTTTATTTCTTTTTTAGGATCCCCTACATTTTTTTATGTTTTTACAATAAATTCAATTAATCATTCATATTTTACATAAATTTTGTACTATGTTTAAATATTCATAATGTAACGCCCCGACCCCAGTTACCGAGAGTCAATGCATTATTACATAACATTGGCATGCTCACAAAAGATCAAGACTCGAATGACCGATTAGTTTAGTAGCCTTGGAAATAAGATTCATACATAAGTTCAACATTTTAGATTGAAATAAAATACAACACAAATATATTTCATTAAAAACATCCAAGCATCCTAGATTATGCCTACTGGTCACACATAACTAACTTCTTCATATCCTTGGAAAATGAAACATAAGAAAGGGGTAAGCTCAAATGCGCCGTAAGGGTAAGTAATACAGTAGAAAATGACATAAATATTAAGCATGGTGAATAATTTAAACCACATAATAAACATGAATACTTTTATGGCAGGGAAATGAGATAAGTAAATAATTCCATAATAAAATATAATCACAGGTATTCTACTAGTTGAATTACCACATGAACCATAAATATTATTTCCATAATGAGGGAATGTATAATTTAAGACATTCTGAAACATTTCTTCAAGGCCTCAGACAAGACTTCTAAAAACGATTAAGGCCTCGGCGAAAACCATAAATCAAATTGGGAAAGGGCTTCGGCCAATTCCATGTCTAGTTGTCTCATGAGACCTACCGATGCATCGAGGAGCTACAGCGGGCTCCACCTGTCAGATACTACGTACAATGCATTCATCATATGAACTGGTTTAAACATAACATAAACATTCGTATTAAAACTATCATACGAAATATCAATACTTTCTCCATAATCCATCAATGATATAAAAATAACACATTCACACTCAAACATATCACAAAACCTTCAATACAATATGAATGTTTTGTATCATAATAAATCAACCTCAAATATGATTAAGATCCATCAAAGGATGTTGACATATATGAAATCAAAACTATTTGAGAGAAATATCTCTTTTTTTGATATCATTGAAAAGTCACACATTTATAAAGGAAGTAATTTAAAAGAGAATTTTGAATCAAAGTGTCACATACCACTTTGAAATTTTTTGAAAAAAAATATCATTTAAAAACATTCATTTATATATAAATAAATCCATAAAATAATTTTGAAAAAATGGAGATTAATTAAAAAGATTTATAAAGATAAATCTTTAAAACATTTAAAATACTGATCATGATAATGTGTACCTTTCACAATTTCTTAAAATATTAATTTTCAAATCATTTAAAAGTCACATAATTATAAAATAAAACATTTACATTCAAAATATTATTATAAGATTGTAATGAAAGTTTTGACGATTTTATAGCAGATGAAAATAGACACACCCACCGTATAAGTTAAAAAAACATTCTTACCTTAATTTTGTCGAAAAGGTTAAAAATGACCTTGTTTGTAAAACGATGGAATGATTCATTTATAAACTTCTTATAAAAATTAAAAAAAGGGTATTAATGACTTTAACCCATATTCTGTAAAATAGTAAGAATGTTTTGAAAAACATTTCTAAGAAACATGGATGTGGATGATAAAGAGGTCCCAGTAGATAATTACGTATAAACAACCTCGGATAAAAAAGAGATTATGAAATAAACCCTTACCAATTTTGTATCCTACGCAAAAATACAAACCCTGAAAGAGTTATCATAAAATGAATATGTAAATACACATAAATTAATGTGTATTTCCCAAATAATACAATTATGGGTAGTACACAAACCACACAAAAACTAATAGTGGTAATATGGCACGAATCTCACGGGAATAAGGAGTGAGATGAAAACTCGTTACCCTGTACTTTTCCTTGGTTGAGGGTTAGTTAACCTCCTGTATAATGGTGAAATAATTTTTATTAAATTATAAAAAAATCATATACATTAATATGATTTCATATATGATCTTTTAACATTGATTTGTTAATAATATCTTAGTATTATCATCGTTTCGGGTGTTAACAGATTCGTTTTTTCTTTATATTATTTGTCAAGTGAGCCATATTTCTTATGGATGGGATGTATATTATTCATATCCAGAATGATATCATGTCACTAAATGTTATTTTTAATTATCAAATAAAATTTAATCTTGAATGGATATGAGGGGGAATTAATATCATCGCGTTCGTGGAGGGGGTAATTTCTACGTACGCACGAGCGACAATATCATTTTTATATTAAAATAATATATAATTGGATGGTGTATCATATATAGAGAATCATTATCATGTTATATTTATTATTTACATGAATTACACATCATTATTATACCCATCCAAATAATAGTGTATTTTATAACAATTACACCACGACATGGAGACGGTAGGCCGTACGTACGCAATTATGGTGACATGTCATTCAAAGGATAGATAGAATACTGAATATGGATGTAAGATATATATATTAACATCACAGTATATAGAATATTCTGGATTTATTATTTTAGAAAGGAAATAACAACGAAATAAGAAGTTCAAGAAGAAAGGAACTTGAAAGAGGTTGGGGAAAACATTACTTCTTCTTCGGGTTCTTCCTTTTGATTTGATCAAAAGGTCTCCTTAGGTTGGCTTTATGATTCAAATAAGGCCTCAAGGGTGAAGTGAAGTAAGTTTAGAGAATATTCTGGAAGGGTTTGGCTGATACAAAAATCCTTTAAGGTGTGAATAATTGGATAGAATTTGTGTCCATTTAAAAGCGGGGGAGGGGATATTTAAGAAAAAGTTGATGTATTATTTTATTATAAATTAAAATTCTATTTATAATGGCACCAAAGTGTATTATTCAATTTCAAAGGTGGCTATGGGTCTAAATCCTTTAACCCATAGATTTTATATAGGTTTGTGACATTATATTAACCTTATCATTTAATTTTAACTCTTAGTTAATTAGGTTGACATTTACCATGTCACATTGTATTTTTATATTATATAGTTAACAAACATACTATATACATCCATGAGACACCCAATTTTAACATTAATGATACAAATATAATGATATATGTTCTTTGGCCGAACCTTAGATTTTTAGGAATGGAATTTCAGTTAATAATATAATATATTTTTTAAAAACTCATTTATGTCAATTCGGACAATATTTAATAATTGATTTTTGTAAAAGTCTTAGGAACTCTATTAATTAGAAAAAAATTCCTTTAATAAATCCAAACAAGTCATATTAACCAATAAAATTCTTTTATGAAATAAAAACTTTCAAATTATATTTATTTTATCATTTGTAATACTAGTTATTTGATTCGTTCATTAATGAGGAAAATACTGCATCATTATTGTGTCATAAATAAATTTAATTATTCATTGTATATAAATTATAAATAAAATAAAATTATGTAGGAAATCCTTTTATATTTCTAATTAATATTTATAGTCGAAAATAAATCATATATAAGGCTATGTAAAAATTGTTTTTCTAAAATATATATTCTTATGTCATTTTTGTATTTATATTAACATAATTAATATAAAGTGTCCTTATCACCTACAAGTTGCTCCATGGGGTCCCCAAATCGACCCAAAGATTCTCATGGTCGGAAATATATCAACCAATAGGGTTAGGACACGTTTTAGTGAAAATTAATATTATTATAATATTATTTGTTTACCCTTATTTACCAGATTTACCCTTTAACCATGGTAAATAAAATATTTATCAAAGTAACTATTCAAAATGTCTAAAAATACGAGTTATCTATTTTCAAAATTTTACATCCAGATTCCAAATATGAAATTAATTTTTTAAAATTCAAAATACAAAAGTGGCATAAATTAATTTAATTTTAATTCCCGTTGTCGAATCAAAAAGCGTGTTTTTAACAAATAATAACTATCAAAAGATTAAAACTTTCTTCTGTCCAGTTTAAAATTGAAATTATGTTCAATGACCAAAATTATATTAAATGGTAAAATTATAATCTAATTATACTTTAAAATCCCTCATATTCATAATTTATCACTATTCATTATTTAGATTAAAAATGTTGTTTTTAAGTAAAATTTTGTAATTTTCACTATTAATCAAAATATGAAAGTTATCAGAAAAGTACCAATGTTTCACCCTAAGATAATTCTGATATTTTGAATCCAAAAATGAATTCTATTTTACCAAATTAAAAACATAAAATTTTCATTTATTAATTTAAAATTAATTCCCGCTATTAAAACCAAAAAGCGTATTTTTAATAAATATCAAAAGTTTGAAATTTTTTTATGTTCAATTTAAAGTGAATTTACTTACAATGACCATAATTGGATTAAATGTTAAAAATATAATCTATTTATACTTCCATAGCATTAAAATTTATAATTTTACAATATAGATTATTTATATTAAAAAATTCGTTTTCAGTTAAAAATTAGTATTTTTCACTATTCACCCACATATGAATGTTATTAGAAAAACACAAAAACATTATTGGAACTAAATTATTTTGTCCCAATTCTAAAAAAGATGTTTCTTTGTTAAATTTAATATATGAAAGTTTCATATATTGGATTTAAAAAGGCTTTTCCATTAAAAGGCAGTAAAATTGCATTTTTTTAAAATACTTCTTTTACCTAAAAAATGTATTTGTTCTTACATTATGTCTATGATACTCATAATATGGATTCTAAAATTATAAGGACTATATAAAGTTCAAAATTCCATTATTTATGTTCATAACCGCTTTTGAATGACTTGTTTGGTGGGTCATGGTGCGCTAGAACTTGGTGTTCTGTGTAGTGAAAGTTATTGAATTACTTCAAAGAAATAATGTAAAATAAAATATTTGTTGTGTTACATTCTTCCCTCCTTGAATAAATTGCATCATCGCAATTTGAAATTATTTTTCGAAAATAAAATGTTGAAAATAGAATATAACTTTGGGAAAACAAATATCATAAATTAGGTTAGTAAAATTTAGTCTTAATATAAGGAAAAGGGAAATGAAAGGGTCACCACAAAATTATGATCTCTATTATGAGACCATTGGTGGAAATTAAAGACATATAATTGGAGGAAAACGTAAATATTTATAGGTATTGATTGAGGTCATCAATCACAAACAATTTTAAAATTGAGGGCCTTAAATTCATCAATCTATGATGATTTAAAATACCATCGGTTCAACAAAACATATGGTATTAGGATAACTCATTTTTTTGTTTAAAGATCCCCTTCACTAAAGTATAATAATTAATTTATTAATTTAATAATATAAGAAGAAAAATATATACATGGTAAGTAGAGTCCCATCCTTAACTATGTTCTACCACAAACTCATCTTTCACTCTAAAAGATGATAGATCTTAAAAATATTATTCTATTTATCCTATTCTTATAGGGTTCAAAAAATTGAATTTATAATTCATCTAGCAAAACCATTAAAAAAACTACATTATTCATTCATAGACATCACATGGGTCAGTGGTAGGTGATACTCCCTTGTCGCCCTTCGATTGTGGGTTCAAGCCTCGCAGCATTACCGGACGCGACAGGTTGCCGCACGACCTCCGATTTGTCCTTTTTATGGAAATCCAAAAATAATCTCCAACTAGACTTATCCCATATACTTATGTCCAAATCACAGTCAAAAATTTATAATGTAGGTAAACACAATGAAGATCCTTTTCCCACGTAATAGCATGTGAACACCTTCATCATGTATTATTTTAAAACACTGTAATATCCTAAAATACAATAAAACCATATTGGATACATTCATGATCCCTTATTACATATAGAATATTGTATGTACTCCTTATATCCAAAAACATTGAATATTCCTACAATAATGAAACAAATAAACCATTAATTAGTTCTATGTTAGTCATGAATATCCAGTATAATTTATCCAAATCAACCATCTCTTTTTCCAAATTTACTACCTCAGTATCAAAACCATATTAACGATTACCTTTCATTAAAACATTTTTTTTAAAAAAAATGTTTAGCTTTTTATTTTGTCACTTTTCATAGTACCATATAATCTCAAATCCTCAATAAAACAGTACATCAATACAATCCTTATTTATCTCCATAATTCATATAACCAGTACATCATTGATACAACACACAAATGGAATAATTATTTAATAACAACATAAGATCACTAGTCATTCCTCTTCATCTATGGTTGTATCATAACTTTATTATTATCCAACAACATCATTCGGGGCATACTGTAATGATTTGAACATTGATTCTCGTAGTGTCCCCACTCCTTGCAGATGAAGAATATACATTTGAAACCTTTTTCTTACCCTCACAATCATCAACATGGTGTCCTTTTTCTCCACAATTATACCATACTCCCATTCCATTCATGAATTTTCCAAGGTTAATCTTTCCACAGTTATCACAAGTGGGAAAATCTTTCCTTACCTTCTTCCCTTTATCTTTCATTATCCCTACAATCATTTCCTTCTATGGCTTCGTTTCAAATACATAGGACTCTGAGAACTCTTTACTTATCTTATCAACACATGATACTATTTCTTCATAATATGATAATACATGGGAGAATATTTCTATTCTAAATTCTTTCTTAAGACCTTGAAAGATATGATCCTTCTTACTCTTTGGATCACGAGTATTGCTGGAGTTCTCATTCCTTCTACTGGGAACCATTTCTAAACAAAGACATACACTAGATTAGTTTATGAATAGAAATAACTAATCCCAAACTTCTAAAACACTTAACAAAAATTTAATAGTTTATGGACATAATCCCTAATCATAAAAATGTCTTCTTTGAGGATGTATATACTCATAAACCCATCATAATGTTTTGTAACGAAAATGAGAATTATCCTAAGAATATCCCCCGAGAGTGTGGTAACCAAGAGTGCTGTAAGGCCAGTTGTCGTGCACTAGTTCTCGTTCGAGTCTAGCTCAATGCGGTGTTTTCTGGTTTTAACCCTAGGTACATATGTGCTAGAGCCACCTCTACCAGCTCGTATCCAGACAGGGATGTATTGTTTAGAAAACTCACAAAATCTCTACAATACAAAAAATTATAGTATGTTCTTCTATAGTAATACTCAAATTCTATCTTAGGGCTATGTGCTCTAATCAGATTTTATCTAATTCTAGCTTCTATGGTTTGTACTAAACTTCCTCTGATGCTGATTGTAATGCCCTGACACCAGTTACCCGGACTCGGTGCATTATTACATAACATTGTCATGAACACAAAAGGTCATGTTTAAAATTACCAATTAGTTTAGTATCCTTGGAAACAATATTCATACATATGTTCAACTTTACAGCTTAAAAAGAAATACAACACAACTATATTTCATTAGAAACATCCAAGCCTCTTAGATTATGCCTAAAGGTCACTCATTAATAAATTCTTCATATCCTGGGAAAATGAATCATAAAAAAGGGGTGAGCTCAAACGCTCTGTAAGGGTAAGTAATACAGTAGAAAATGACATAAATAATAAGCATGGTGAATAATTGAAAACCACATAATAAAAATGAATACTTTTATGGTCGGAATATGAGCTGAGTAAATAAGGTTATAATAACACACTATCATGTGTATTCTACTAGTCTAATGACCACATGAACCGTCAATATTATTTCCATAATGAGTTAATGTATAATGCAGGACATTATGAAACATTTTTTCAAGGCCTCGGCCAAGACGTCTAAAAATGATTAAGGCCTCGGCCAAAACCGTAAATCAAATTGGGAAAGGGCCTCGGCCAATTCCACGTCAAGTTGTCTCATGAGACCTACTGATGAATCGAGGAGCTATAGCGGGATCCACCCATCACATACTAATTCCAATGCATTACTCATGTGAACATGTTTAAACATGACAAAAACATTAGTATTAAAACTATCATATGAAATGTCAATACATTCTCCATAATCCATGAATGGTATAAAAATAACACATTCACAGACAAACATATCACAAAACCTTCAATACAATATGGAAGTTTTTTATCATAATAAATAAACCTCAAATAAGCTGAAAATCCATCAAAGTATGTTGACATAGATGAAATAAAAACTATTTGGGAGAAAGATCTCTTTTTTTTTGAAATCATTTAAAAGTCAGACATTTATAAAGGAGTAATTGAAAAGAGATTTTTGAATCAAAGTGTCCCATACCAATTTGAAAATTTTTGAAAAGAAATATCATTTCAAAAATTTCATTTCCATATAAATAAATACTTAAAATTATTTTGAAAACATGGACATTAAATAAAAATATTTATAAATATAAATCATTAAAACATTTAAAATTCTGATCTTGATAAAGAGTTCCTTTCACAATTTCTTAAAATATTCATTTTGAAATCATTTAAAAGTCACATATTTATAAAATAAAACATTTACATTTAAAATATTCTAAAAATCTTGTAAGGGAAGGTTTGATGATTTTATAATGGTGGAAAATAGCCGCACCCACCATATAAGTTAAAAACATTCTTAACCTAATTCTATCGAAAAGTTTAAAAAGGACCTTGTTTGGAAAATGATGAAAAGATTCCTTTATAAACATCTTATAAAAATTAAAACAAGGATATAAATGACTTTAACCCATATTTTTTATAATAGTTAGAATGTTTTGAATTTTTTTTAAGAAACATGGATGTGGATGATAAAGATGTCCCAGTAGATAGTTATGTATAAACAACCTCAGATAATATAGAGATTGTCAAATAAACCCTTACCAATTTGGTATCGTACGAAAAATATACCCCATGAAAGATGTATCATACAATGAATATGTAAAAACACATAAATTAATTTGTATTACACAAAAAATACAATTATGGGCAGTACACACACCACACAAAAGGTAATAGTGGCAATATGGCACGAATCTCACGGTAAATAAGAGTGAGATGAAAACCCCTTACCTTGAACTTTTCCTTGGTTGAGGGTAGTTTAACCTCCTGTATAATGTTGAAGTAATTTTTATTAAATTATAAAATAATTACATACATTAATATGATATCAAATATGATCTTTTAACATTGATTTGTTAATAATATCTTAGTATTATCATCGTTTTGGGTGTTAACGAATTCATTTTTTCATTATATTCTTTGTTATGTGAGCCATATTTTTTATGGATGGGATGTATATTATTCATATAAAGAATTATATAATGTCTCTAAAAATTATTTTTAATCATCAAATAAAATTTATTCTTGAATGGATATGATGGGGAATGAATCTCATCGCGTTCTTGGACACGGTAATCTGTAGGTACGCACGAGCGACAATATCATTTTTTTTATATTAAAATAATATATAATTGGATGTTATATCATATATTGAGAATCATTATCATGTTATATTTATTATTTACATGAATTACACATCATTATTATACCCATCCATTTAATAGTGTATTAAAAAACAATTACCCCATGACGTGGAGACGGTAGGTCGTGCGTACACCGGAATGGTGACATGTCATTCAAAGGATGGATAGAATACTGAATATGCATGTACCATATTTATAATAACATCAAATTATATAGAAGATTCATGATTTATTATTTTATAAAGTAAATAACAAAGAAAGAAGAAGTTGAAGAAGAAAGGAACTTGAAAGAGGGTGGTGAAAACATTACCTCTTCTTCTGGTTCTTCATTTTGATTTTATCAAAAGAGAACTTTAGGATGGCTTTCCAATCAAACTAAGGCCTCTATTATGATGTGAAGGAAGTTTAGAGAATATTTTGGCAGTTTTTGGACGAACCAAAAGGCTCTGAAGGTGAGAAGAATTGGTTAGAAGAGGTTTTCTTTTTATAAGGTGGAGGAGGAGCTCTCTAGGAAAAACTTACTGTATTATTTTATAATAAATTCATATGCGGTTTCTAATGCCTCCTAATGGATTATTCAATGTATAATGTGGGGATGGGTCGCAGACCTTCCAACCAATAGATTTTAGATAGGTTTGGGTCATTATTTTAACATTATTTTTTTGTTTTAACTCTTAGTTAATTAGTTTGACATTTACCATGTCACTTTGTATTTTTATATTATATAGTTAATAAACTTACTATATACATAAAATAGACCCCCAAGGTGTACATTAATGATACACCTATCATGATATAATTTATTTTGCAGAACCTTATATTTTTAGGAATATAATATCAATTAATAATATAATATTTGTTTTAAAAACTCATTTATGTCAATTCTGACAATATTTAATAATAGATTTTTTTTAAGTCTTAACAACATTTTTAATTCGATACAAACTCATTTAATAAATAATAACATGTCATATAAACCAATAAAATTCGGTGATGAAATAAAAAATTTCAAATTATATTTATTTTATCATTTATAATACTAATAACTTGATAATGTCATTAATGAGGAAAATACTGCATCATTATTATGTCATAAATAAATTTATTTATTCAATGTATAAAAATTATAAATAAAATACCATTATTTAGGAAATATTTTTATATTTCTAATGAATATTTATAGTCAAAAATATAACATATATAACTCTATGTAAAAATTATTTTGCTAAAAGATATATGCTTATGTCATTTTTGTATTTACTTTAACTTAATCAATATAAAGTGTCCTTATCACCGACAAGTGGCTCAACGGGGTCCCAAAATAGACCCAAAGATTCTCATGGTCGGAAATGTATCAACCAATAGGGTAGGACACGTTTTAGGGTAAATTAATATTATTATAATATTATTTGATTAACCTTATTTACCGGATTTACCCATTAACCATGGTAAATAAAATATTTACCGAAGTAATTATTCAAAATTTATAAAAATAAGAGTTACATATTTTAACAATTTGGACATAATTATTCCAAATATGGAATCCATTTTTCCAAATTCAAAACACAGAAGTGGCAGAAATTAATTTAAAATTAATTCCCGTGGATGAAACAAAAGCGTGTTTTTAACAAATAATAACTATCAGAAAATTGACACTTTCTTATGTCCAGTTTAAATATGAAGTTATGTTCATGACAAAAATTGGATTAAATGGTAAAATTATAATCTAATTATACTTTAAAATCACTCAAATTCATAATTCATAAATATTAATTATTTCGATTAAAAAAGTTGTTTTTAACTAAAATTTAGTAATTTGCACTATTCATCAAAATATGAAAGCTATCAGAAAAGTACCAAAATTTCACCCTAAGATAATTTCAATATTACGAATCCAAAATTGAAGGTTATTTTATCAAATTCAAAACATAAATGTTTTATTTATTAATTTAAAATTAATTCCTACTATTAATACCAAAAGGTGTATTTTTAATAACTATCAAAAGTTTGACACTTGTTGATGTCCATTTTCAAAGTGAAATTACATAAAATGACAATTATTGGATTAAATGGTAAATATATAATATATTTATACTTCCATTCCATTAAAATTTATAATTTTACAATATAAATTATTTTTATTAAAAAAGTTGTTTTCAGTTAAAATATAGTAATTTTCTCTTTTCACCCACAAATGTAAGTTATCAGAAAAACACCAGAACTTTATTGAAACTAAATTTTTTATTTCCCAATTATAACAAAGAAGTTTTTTTTGTTAAATTTAATATATAAAAGTATCAAATATTGGATTTAAAAAAGGCTTCACCATTAAAGGCGGTAAAATTGCATTTTTTGGAAAATTCTACATTTATCTGAAAAAAATGTAATTGTTCTTACATTTTTTTGAAGAAACTAATAATATGGATTATAAAATTATAAGGATTATATAAAGTTCAAAGTTTAGTTAATACTATTCTTAATGGCATTGTAACTATTTTTTTGGTACGTCATGGTGTGCAAGAACTCGGTGTTGCGTGTAGTGAAAGTTACTGAATTACTTTGAAAAAAATGGCATACTATGAAATCTTATGGTGTTACACATAACATGTTTTAAATTTATATGATTAATTCCCATTAATATTTATTTAATATGTTTTAATATTTTTAAAATGTTTAAAATCTATATAATTAATTTATTTTAATATATTTCTTAATATTTTCATCATCTTTTTGTTTGTGTTCACAATTCATGTAATTCAACTTAATTTTTTTATACATTTTTTATTTGTTTTAATATTTATAATATGTATTCATCATCATTTTAATGTATATTCATTTTTATTTTAAAAAAAAAATTATAATTAAAAAAATAAATCCATTTTTTGTTATTTTATTTAGCTTATTGATTTTTAGTAATTCAATTTCACTCATTTTTGAAAATAATGCTTTTAAGATTGTATATTCATTAATAATGTTATATTTTTTTAATTTTTTTAGAATTAAATCATTCATAATATATATTCATTTTATATATTTTCTATTGTCTTATAAATAGGTTTTATCTGCTCTAAAATGAAAGGTGCTCATAAAACCTATGTATATTAGTGATATAATATTAGTAATGATAAATATAGGTTTTATCTACAATAATTTATGTGTTTAAAAATATATATTTTTTCATCGCAAAATTTAACATTGATAAAACTTATATTTTTAGTAATTATTAATTTCATACTGATAAGAATCATATTTACCAGCACTTTTTTGAATGAAATGGTAAAAAATTATTGTTCATATAAATTAAACAAAAAAGTGAACTTGTTTATATTTCACATTCAATATCCCTTGTGGAGATCAACCTCTATCACCACTCCCCCTCGAACATCCTAGATGAATCAAACCTCTCAAAACCTAAGCTACATGAGTTAATCTGATGCAACTTCTTGTACATTTATCATGCATTGGAGAAAAAATTGACTTAGTGATCAGTATAGGATTTTGAAATTCTATAATTAATCATTAATTTGTGTTTTATGAAGTTAATTTCTTATGCATCCATTTTATTAAATGATTTACTCTACTACATGTATTGTTGATTCTTCTCATAACCATGCCTGGTTGAATATATTGCATAGTATAATAAGGTCAAATCAATAAAAACCTATTATCCCAAACTATATAAATAATTCCAAATAAAATACATTCAAATAAAATTAATAAATTTTATTTGCAAATAATTTTTACAAATGGAGAATTTCAAATTGTAATTCCATTATTATTTCTTAAATCAGAAGGGCATTATAATATTATTATTCAACTGACGCAAAATCAAAAAAAAACATTATTTAGACTCCTTCTAGATCAATATAAATGGTACTCTCTGTCAATTCTCCAACCATGCTAGGGGTTCAAATACCGGGGCCGACATTTGACTTTTTGTGGTGTCTTGAGGGATTTTCTTTTTTCTAATTTAATTTTTTTATACTAAAGAAAACATATTTCATTGGGGGATGGTTTATAGATTAATTCCACCTATTTCTCATATCTTCTTTTACATTGGTATATTTTATTTTATCAAGATATATCTTTAAGAATATAAATATATGTATTCCATCTTATTGAAAAATAATAGAAATCATACATTCAATCAATTAATAATTCTAAATTAGAAATTTCTCTCACTTATGGTGAGACTACTTTTAGAATAGAAGATCTTTTCTAAACCATGTGTAATTTGGTGGTTGATAAAAATAATAAATAATTTTGGATCTATGTGATTTTTGGTCAAACTAAAAGAGTGGTTGTCTTGAGCAATATGGAAAAGTAAGAAAAAAATCAGGGATGAAATTTTAAGAGGGTCTCTAAATTAGGGAAGGAAGCGATTATAAATGTTTTTTCTCAACTATTTCCACATAATAATTTTTATTTATTTAAGATACATAACTCAATGATTCACAAAAATAAATTTCACCATGCTATGTTATTGTAGGGTATGAATAATGGAAAAATGATGTTTTTCTATCTTGGGATAATCTATGCATCCCTAAATCATGCAGTGGTATTGGTTATAAATACATTAGCATGATCAAAAATTTTCTTCTATAAATGCAAGAATCAATCCCGAATCATATCCTTGGATCCTCTTGAACTCATATCATTGAATCTAAATATTACCCAGAAACTAACATTTCCAACATATCATTTATTCATCACCCTAGAATTCTTTTGGAGATTCCACTAGGGAACATGTGTGCTTCTATGAAAGGGACTCTTTTAGAATACTGGAGACAGATCCAATGTCATGGACTGGAGGGTACCATGGCTTGTTAATAAATTCTTTATGATGGAAATATAATGGGAAGTTTCTCATTGGGAGGAATACATTATTTTCCCCCATTTTACTAATTCTAATAATGGATGGTGATTTGATAAACTGAATGAATGACTAAATGAATGGGATTAGATTGCAATTATAAGTATTTCATGAACAAAATATATAGACAATGACAATATTTTATATAATAATGAATGTTTGTGAGGTTATGTGGTGAATTATAGTTATACATTGTCCTCTAGAATACCAAAAATAGAAAATGATGATTTCTAAAAATGATGATTGCATCTAGTGGTCCTGCCAAAGGTCTGAACATTCTTATTGAAATATTCCATTGGAATACTTCTTTTAATGTAGATCCAAATGCTATGATATAATAAATATTATAATTTTATACCCTTCCTAATTTGTGAATAATAAACTCTTATACATGCAATGGTCTACCATCATCATTCTAAGAAACATCTTACATGCATAGAACCCAAATTTGGATAGGATTATTGAGATGGATAATGGTTTTGTGTCTCTATTCTCCTAGTGGACTTCTTCCATTCCCACAAAAAACATTATACTCTATATTTACAATATCATGGATTATATGAATGAATATATATGACCAAGTCATTACAAATATTTCAATACATGGCTCCTTTTGTATCAAGAAGAATGTATCTCAAAAAATATTTAGAAGTGTAATGGTAATCCCCTTGATAACCCATTACTGTGTTCTCGATTTAGTAAGTGGATCCACCACCATCAAATGTGTTTATGATAAATGTGGATTCAACAATCATCAAAAGAGGTTCTATAGGAATGGGACTTTTGGTGCATGATTATTTGGTTTTCATTAACTCAACATAAAATATTTCTATCCATTTTTTCAGGATCCACCTGTAGTTGAAACCCACACATTATTCAATAGATTGAATTTCTCTCGTGAGAGTGGGTTAAAAAATTTCATGATTCAAACTAACTATATTGTCATTATTAGTTGTATTAATTTATCATAGTGGTATCTTTAATACTTCGGCTTACTAGTTTGGAAGAGTCATTCCATTTTAAAAACTGGTAGAAACTAGACCAATACTAACATATCTATACCAAGTGTTTTGGAGGAAATGAAGGTATATGTAAAATAAAATGACCATATACCAACATTTGGGAAAAAACTGGTATGAAAACCATCATATGACCCCATATTAATGGTATTGAAAAAACTCTTGGTATGGTTTGTTTCTATACAAAAGGTTTTATACACACCATTGGGATATAATCAATAAAATGACATTATACCAATGATTTTGATCAAAACCTCTATATAGCTAACATTTAATGAACCTATAATAATGATTTTAGTAAAACCATGGATAATGGTCTAAAATATAAATTACATATATAAATGGTTTGGAAAACCATTGTTATTAGTCTATTCCAATTGTTTTCCAAACAATTTTTATAGGCTTTCATATTTTTATTGATTTTTTTAATCAGATAAAATTGAATAAATAAATAATACTAATAAATATTCATACACATATTTACCCTCTTATTTTTCTAATGAACATTGTTTCATAGTTGTTAGGTTTTTGAAATATTAATAATTGATTTAGGGATCAATACCATTAAGGGATTTCTCAAATTACTAGTATCAGTGGATTTTCAAACCTTTTTTCTAGTTATTTCATGTTACATATACCTATGTTTTGTAAAATGTTGGTATATCCAAACTATTCAAATGGTTTCACAATACCATTTATATTGGTCTATACTGATGACAGAAAATACAATGGTCCCCAAACAATTATTATATTATATACCAACTGTTTTTAGGATATACCAACTATTCCAAAATATTGTTATTGTATTTTTTAAAATAGTTCATCCTCTTAATTTCATGTCCATTACCCATTATTAAAAGTGACGGTAAGAGGGTGGCTCTTTTGATTACCTGAACTGATCTCTATGAAGTGCCTCTTGTTTGGTAGGAGGACATCCCACCCTATTTTATATCACCTATAATTGAATATCTATGATACCTTATTAAAATTATAGTGTTCTTTTAAATAATATTTCATATATAATAAATCAAATTCAATCATAGCAGTTCAACATAAGAAATAATGTAATGTACCTCTAAAGTTAATGTGTCCAAATGATGTTTATTTCTTGTATGAACTCCAATTATGGGATTATAATCACTTAAATTACATTCCCTCATAGGACGGGAGTTGTATGTTTTCACTCGTAGAATTTATTCTCCATGATAACCATATTGTGGATTTCATCCCCTTTCATCCCATCCTCCTCTCCAAAAAATTAGTGGATATTCCTTTTTATTGGGTTCTTTAACTTCATCCCACTAAATTTATTATCATCACTATTGTATTTTTTATTTCATTAGTTAACCCTTTTAGTAATAATTATCAGTTAATACCATTGAGACAAACCTAAACATTTATCCATTATACTCAATAAATTTCAAGTGTCTCATTAAATGTTAGGTTCTCAAGACTTGATTATTTGTCACATTCAATGTTTTCAACATATGATTAAAGATCAACTTCATCTCATATGTATCAAATCATTTAAGAAACACCAGGTTTTCCATGTACCAATTTATGAAATGTATGAATATCAACTCATACCTATTTCTTTACTCTAACCTAGAAAATCATTAGAAACCATTTATGCTCTCATTTCTTTTTGATAGACAAAAAGTTATTAAGATTTTTTGTAACAATATAGATATCAAATATTCCATTTTTAATGCCTTCAAAAAATAAAATGTAATCTCAATAAACATAAATCTTGCTTTATTATCATATAAAAATAGTTTTATGCCCCCTATATAATTCCTTAAGAATAACCTTTCAGGTTTACAAGTTCTTACTGTGTATTTATTTATTTATTTTATTAAATATTAATTTTACTGAATCATTTATGATTTATATGAATAAAAAATGGATGGATGAAAATCATAATAAAAATGAGAATGAGGATGGGTTTCATCAAATTTTTACAACATAATGCAAATAACCCTTCTCAAATACTTTGCTTGTGTTTACACTGTTATTATTCAAGACATATTATTATAGAGTGTTAGAAAAAATATATCATGGAATAGATCAATTTTTAAAAATGTGAGAGTAAATAGACATTAAAAAAATATATCTATTCACATGTATAACATTGTGTTTTATGGATAATCAGATATGATTAGAAGTGTGAACAATGATAATGACTGTATTGAAGATATGGTTATTGCACTATTGGAAAAAACGTTTAATGCATTGGAATTTTTCACATGGGCTCTATATAACAGAAGTGATGTATCAATCAGGATCCATATTTTACGTCGGTTATAAAATATCTGATGTAAAATATACAGATATTAGCTATTTTACGTCGGTTATTGTATAACCGATGTGAAAATTGAAACCGGCATGCATTATAAAGTCAGTTATAAAATAACTGACGTTATAAAGGAATGATCTCTACTTTGTCACGTGGATAATTTTATAACATATGTGATAAAGTAAAGCTTGGTGCTTTATGACGTCAGTTATAAAAAAATCGATGTGATAAATCCAATCTCTTCAATTTATCACTTCAGTAAAAAGGGACATATATCACGTTAGTTATTTTATAAACTAAGTGATAAATTCATTTCTATGTTAGTTATTAAATAACTGACATTATAAACATTAAAAAAAATTTACAATGCTGGTTATTAAATAACCGATGTGATAAATATTTTAAATGATTTATCGCACCACATATTTTGTCATTCTATTTTCATCGATTGGGAGACCTGTGACTCATCTCTGTCACACAGAAAACCTAGAATGATTCATCGAAGTCATTCCCTACAGCCTCATTTTTTCAACATCATTCATCTTATTTACTATTATCAGATCTATCAGGTTGGCTCACAACACTCAAGAAATCCCCACATGACTCCTTTTCAGTTTTTATTTTCCACGATGCCCAAAATTAATTTTTAGAGGTGTTATTACTCTTTGTTCTTGTTATCATGGTACGTTTCTTAGTTTTCATTTATACCATGCTAATTCTTTTATGATAAAATAAAATCATGGAAGTTATATCATGAATGTTTATGATTTTTGTGTGGTCTATCATGTGTGTCTCCATGTATAGGGGGTTTCTAAGGGGGTGGGGGCTGTGCAAGTGGGTGGGGGTGTCCAGGGGGGTTGCGTGGGATTTCCACTGGGGTGGGCATGTCTAGTGGGTGTCAAAGGGGATGGGGGTGGTGTTCAGGGGGAGCAGGGGGTTGTACAAGGGGGATGGGGTGTCCAATGGGGTGAAGGGGATGTCAAAGGGGTGGGGGTGGGGTTCAGGGGGGTGTTGGGGATGTCTAAGGGGGTGGGGGTTGTCTAGAGGGTTATTTTGGTTGTACATAGTGTTGGGGTGTCCTGGGTGTCCATGGAGGTGGGTGGGGGGCAGTCCAGGTGTGTGGGGGGGGGGGGGTGGGTGTGGGTGTCGAAGGGGGTGGGGGGATGTCAAAGGGGTTGGGGGTGTGCAAGGGGGTGGGGCATGTTCAGAGGATTTGGGGTTCTCATGGGGGTTTTCCAGAGGGTCGGGGGTTTCCAGGGGGTGTCCAAGGGGGTAGGGGTGGGGTAGGGGTGGGTGTCTAGATTGGTGGGGGATTTCCATGTGGTGGGGGTTGTCCAGAGGGGTGGTAGGATATCCAAAGTGGTGGTGGTGTCTATGGGGTGTCAAAGGATGTCGGGGGGTGGTGTCCAGGAGGGGTGTGGGGTGTCCAAGGTGGTAGGGGGATGTCCAATGGGTTGGGGGCTGTATAGAGGATTAGGGGGCTTTCCAAAGGAGTGGGGGCAAACCAAGGGGGTGGTGTTGTCCAGGGGGTGTCCAAGGGGTTTTTGGTCGTGTTTATAGGGATCAGGGCGATGTCCAAAGGGTTGGGGGTGTCCAGGGTGTCCAGGGTGTCCATGGAGGAGGGGGGACAGTCTATGGAATTTTTGTGTGGGGGGTGTCGAAGGGGGTGGGGTGTCGAATGGGGTGGGGGCATCCCAAGGGGGTGGGGCTGTCCAATGTGGGGGGCTATCCAGTGGGTTTGGGGGGTTTTCTGGGTGGGGGGGGCTGTCCAGAGGGTTGGTGGTGTCCAGGGGGTGTCCAAGGGGGTAGGAGGTGGGGGTGGTGTCCAAGAGGGGTGGGTGTGTCCAAGGGGGTGGGGGCTGTCTAGAGGTGTGGGGGATGTCTAGGGGGGGTTGGGCTGTCTAGAGGGGTGGGGGCTGTCCAAGGGGGTGGTGGTGTCCAGTGGGTGTCCAAGGGGGTGGGGGTGGTGTCCAGGGGGTGGGGGGATGTCCAAGGGGTGGTGGTGTCCATGGGGTGTCCAAGGGGGTTGGGGTGGTGTCCAAGGAGGTGGGGGGAAGTATTAGTTGTGATTTTCTATTGCATCATGGACTGTGAGATTATGACATGGTGATTTTATTGTTTCATGGATATTAGGCTATAATTTATTAGTGTTGTTTAAGGGGGTGGTGTCCAAGGGGGTCAGTACAGTCTATGTTTGAGGTTTCCACTATGAGTTTTAAGGATTCATGAATTATGAAATGATTAGGGGTGTTGCAATATGATTCTATTTGGTTATATATATATATATTGACCAGTCATTGACTATGAGAAAATTATGGGATATGGGGGAGACCATGTCGTGGTTTTCAAAGATGTGTAGTTATCATTACCCCATTGTGCTGTGATGATAGGCTTTACAATGTGACTTTCTCCATCTGATATTTTATTTTAAATTTGATTTGATTATCAGGTTTACTTCATTTTCTCCAATTTTTTGTCAACCATTAGAGGCCCCATGGTTTTCATGGATTCCATGGAATTTCCTTAAATAAATTACTTATTTCATGTTCTTCTACCTTTATTCTTTGTTTCTTTTTTCTTCTTCGTCCACTTCTTTTTTTCCTTCATTCCTAATATTATTAGGGATATGTGGTCATGTTTAAATTGATGGCTTAACAGTAATCGTTGTTTTCGTGGGTTATTAATTGAGGTGGAGTGCCCAAGGAGTGGGGTGGGGGGCTGTCAAAGGGGGTGGTTGTGCCAGGGGGTGTCCAAGGGGGTGGGGTGGTTTCCACTATGTGGGGGGCTGTCCAAGGGATGGTGTTGTCTAGGAGGTGTCCAAGGGGTGGGGGTGGTATGTAAGGGGGTGGGGGTGGTGTCCCAGGGGGTGGGGGTGTTGTGAAAGAGGGTAGGGTGTCCAGGGGTGGGGGTGGTGTCCATGGGGGTGGGGTGATATCCAGGGGTGGAGTGGTGTCCCGGGGGTGGGGTGGCTTTCCAAATGGGTGGGGGGGGGGGGGGTTGTCCAGATGTTTTAAATTGTTAGTATCTATGTAATTTTCAGTACTGAATGTATACATATTTTAATATTTAAACTTCATATTTCTTTTTTATGGAAGGGTGAATTTGGTATCCTGTTTTACCAGGATGTATTCTTTGTGATCCTTAAGAAGAAAGGATTCAAGATTAATTTTAAACTGTTATATCTAACTATATTTTATTTATAAAATCATATTCAAGCATTTATTTTTTATATATGCATAGATATGTTTTATATTTAAAAATGGTCTTACATTCAAATTATGTTTTTTTCATATAAACATATATTTGTCTTATCTTAAAATGATGTATAATGTTTATATTTGTTATAGATAATATTGAGTCAAAGTTGGATTACAACACAACAAATGAGCAATGAATATGATGAAGGCGTTGATTCCATTTTTGAATTTTCTAAATGAAATGTACCATGTAGTGAAATTTCTTTCTGTTCGTGCCTGAAATGTTTGAATATGATGATGTTGAAAAGTCGAGAGATAAAAGATCATCTGATTTTTCATTGTTTTAATCCACATTACAACACTTGGATTTTGCATGGTGAAACTGGATGGAATGTCACAGATGATGATGATTCAGAAGATGGTAACACTGAAGGAATTGATGAAATGATTCTCAATATTGTAATAGAACAAATTGAGATAAAACTAAGAGTTACGCATCTATATGGTGATACTAAAAAATCATTTTTTCCTAGTTGTACAATTTTTACATTTCTGTCAACGGTGTTAAGATTGATTAACCTAAAGGCGAAATATGGATGGAGTGACATAAGTTTTATAGAGCAGCTACAATTGATGAAAGACAATATTCCAAAAGATAAAGAACATCTACATTCACATTATAAGGCCAAGAAAATTTTATGCCTGATGGGATTGGGATATAAGAAAATAAATGCATATCTGAATGATTGTATGATATATAAGATGGAATATGAATTTCTATCAGAGTGTCCTAAATGTGGGACATCACGGTATAAGGTGAAAGAAAAATCGTAGGATGATGTAGAGATTGCAAAGATTACTTCAAAAGTATATTTGTATCTTCCTATAATTCATCATTTAAAACTTTTATTTGATAATTCACATGATGAAAAAAGGTGAAGATGGCATGCTAATTAGTGGTTATGTGATGGAACAATACATCATCCAGCTGATTGTCCACAATAGAATTAAATTGATGAGAAGTACCCTACATTTTGAAAAAAATTAGAAATCTCAGAGTAGGGTTGTGCACATATGGAATGAATCCATACTGAACCCTCAGTAGCACACATAGTTCATGGAATATTTTATTGGTAGTTTACAACCACTCTTTTGATGTTTTTATGAAGCTCAAAAATATCATTTTGAGTATAATGAACTCTATTCCGAAGCAACTCAACGATGATATTGACGTTTTTATTATCACCATTTATTGATGATTTGAAACTTTTATTTGAGGATAGTATTAGGGTGTATGATTGTTATAAAATGGAAAATTTTCAACAGCATGCAGTGCATATGTTCATTATAAATGACTTCCCAGCATATGGAAATTTGACTAGATATAGTGTTAAAGGGAATAAAGCAAGTCCAATTTCCGAACAACAGACATAATAATTTCAATTGCATCATGGGAGAAAAATACTATAAATGGATCATCGAATGTTTTTGCCTATGGAACACTCTTATAGAAGACTAAAAAAGGAATTCAATGGATCACATGAATTTGATAATTCTCCAAAACCTTTATCCCCTGATCTATATTTTGAGAGGGTGGAAAACCATGATGTGACATTGGTAATGACATAGAAATATAGTAATGATAGACATATTTAGAAGAAAGGGTCAATATTTTTAGAGCTACCATATTGGAGATATCATGTAGTAAAACATAATATTGATGTCATGCACGTGGAGAAGAATATTTGTGATAGTTTTACTGGAAAATTATTAGATATTAAAGGAAAGACAATATATGGGTCGAATGAAAGATTATACTTACTATCAATGGGAATATGTTTAATGTTTTCTCCCACTCTTAATGGAAGACGAACATTTCTTCCCCCGACTTGTCATACATTATCCAAGAGGTAGAGAATTAGATTTTATCAGTGTCTTCATGATATCAAAGTTCCTCAAGGTTATTCATCTTATGTAAAATAAATCTACTCATTTAAGGGCTTGATGTAGATAGGTATGAAATCTCATGATTTTCACGTCATGATGAAACAACTTCTACTAGTAGCATTGCATTGAATGTTTCCAATCTGTGTCAGAAAGACTATAAAAAAGTTGTTCTATTTTTTCAATTAAATATGTAATAAAGTGATTGATGTGAATGCTTTGATAATTTTGGAAATGAGTGAAATTTTTATACTTTGTCAATTGGAAATGTATTTTCCTCCAACCTTTTTTTGATATAATGGGGAATTTAATGATTCATCCTATTCCAGAAATAAATGTACGTGGACCTGTATATCTTTGTTGGATGTATCATTTTTAATGGTATATGAAAATATTGAAGGGGTATGTTAAGAATCCATATCGACCTGAAGCCTCCAATATTGAACAGTATATTTCTGATGAGGTTGAAAAGTTTTGTACGAGCTACATGGATGTCGTGTAGGACATTGATTTGCCTCCATATCACCATGAACGAGTTAATAATGTTGGAAAGGGGATTCATGGCTTAAAAGTCAAATCGTTGTCAGTTGAACAAATGAAGAAGTCAGAATCATACATCTTGAATAACATAGATTATTCTCAACTGTATATCACATTGCATATTAATGAGTTCAAACAATTTCATCCAAAGAAGAAAGAAATGTGGATTTTTAATTAGCACAACAAAACAATTTTGTCATGGTTTAAGAACACCTTTCATGGTAGATTAGATGTATCAGAGACATTATAATGGTTAGTGGGTGGTCTTGTTTAAATGTTATAACATGGTCCAGTTATGACATTAATGGTTGTACATTTCATACAAAAGCTCAGGATAGAAGAAGTGTAGTTCAGAATAGTGGTGTATTGGTGTTTGCAGAAGCAATGCATTTTTCAAGTGCTAAAGACAAAAACCCAATTTCTACATCAAGATCATATTATGGAGTGATTGAATACATATGGGAGGTTGATTAATTTAAAATTAAAGTTCTTGTTTATAACTGTAAATTGTTTATTGGTAAAAATGGTGTAAGAAAAGATGAATTTGGAATAACAGTTGTTAATCTTAATAGATTGGAAGACACAATTGATTCGTTTATAATGACAACACATGAAAAAAAATATTTCTATGTAGTAGATCAATCAGATATGCAGTGGGCTGTTGTTTTACAAGTGAAAAAACAATATGTTAGTGAGGATGAACATGATGAAAAAGCTTATTTGTGTGAGATCCCTACTTCCATGGAAATATTAACATGGCATAATGATGAGAATGTTGAATACATGGTTTGTGCTATAAGTAAAGGTCACAACGAAGGAATTTGGGAAAACAATCCATTTGTACATTCCTAAAATTACAGGTAAAACTTGTTTATTTCATGTTTACAGTTATTATTTTCATAAAATGTTAGATATTGTAAGTTTTTTCTTTATTAAAACATGTAATAAAACAAATAAGTATAAGTTTTTGTTTGTTTTAATTTTGTTAATTTACTTTATCATGATTACCATTACATAAATTATATATCTATTATTTTTGTTCAGTGACAATTACTTTACCAAGTTTACCATATTTACCAGGTTTATCATATTTACCATGTTTACCATGTTTAAAATCTTTACTATCTTTACTATCATTAACATTATTATACATGCTTACCATATTAACCATATTTACAATTACGTAACATAGTAAAATTTTATATTTTCTAATTACATTAATATTATAATATTTGAATTTTTATATTTGTGAACTAATGTATGTTTTGTTTATTTGAAGGATAATGATAGATAAATCAGTTGATCAACCACATGATTCTGGATATGAGAATATTGGTCTTACCGCTGGGGAGGAAAATTCACATACTCCTCTTGATGTTCCCCAATCATCCTCATGTGCTCCCAATACAAAAAAGAGTTCAAGAGTTGGAAAACGTGGGTGCACACGTTTACCAAAATTATCACTTTCCCATATCCAGGATCAAAGGATACACGTCAAGTTTGATAAGGATGATATTCCTAGAGGTCCAAATGAAAATTATTTTATGATTATTTTATCAACTCAGGGTAAGATAAATGTAAGCATTTTGTATGATGACTGGAGAATTATGGACAAAGCAATAATCTCTCAGTTGTGGGAGATGATTTTGGTAAAATCTTTTGCTATTTTTTGCATATTATTTTAATGTTTCTAATATTTATAAACTGATTAACCTCTTCTTTATCAGATGACATTTGATATTCCTGACACTGGAGGAGTCATGAAGAAATGCTTATCGATGGCTATAGGAGATGGAAGGATTTCAAATCAACCCACTCATATGATTCCAATTTTTTCAAAGGAGTCTTGAAAATCTATGTCTTATATATCCATTCATAGGTGAAGACACCATGAGATAGTTTGATGATATTGGAAGAAAATATTCATTTTTGGTAAGGAAAATGTAAAATTTTATAAGAATTATTATATAAATGATGTTATTAATGTTTTTTTAATGATTTATTATTCTTAATTTATAGCTAACAAGGAAATATCATTAGGAGATCCAATCAATAATTTATACACTCATTGTTTATCTTGGGGAGGGTATACATTATTGGATGAAAAAATGATGGCAGATAAATTACAAAAACGAAGAGCTGAGTCTTCAAGCTCTGTAGAGGTGGCACCTCTATCCCCTCCATCTAGAAATGAAAAATAAAAGAGAGCTCGGATGGGAAAAAGGGGAAATATCTTTTAGAAGATTTGAGAATCGTAGCTGAGAGGATTTTAAGATATCTTTTTTATTTATTTAAGTTAACTATTTTCTATACATAATTAAAATCATTACAGAAATGTTCAATTAATTAATATAAGATTCTCTTGAGGTGAAGAGCTCACAGGGGTTATTTACAACTACTGGGAGGCAATATATTTTATCTTCAGCATTGGGAAAGCCCGAACATCCTAGTCGTGTATGAGGATATTTGGCATGTGTATCAGTAAGAAAAGCATTTCCATGTTATTTAACTTCTTATGTTGATGGTGTTTAGAAAAAATAGAATCCTTGGAGGCTGATGTTCATAATATTCTTGCGACAATGGAGGAAATGATTTGAGCGTCGGTACAATAAATGTTTGCAGACATGAAAAGACAATTTCAGACTGCAACTCCCACTCTACCACCTCCTCCTACAGACCCCATTATTTATCCTCCACCTCGGCCAGTAGCTCCCACTCCCCCACCTCAGCCTGCAGTCCCCATTTTATATCCTAATCCTCCACTGCATCTTCCTACTTATTGCGAGTTGTATGTTGATGATCCTTAACATCATATAGTTGCATATGGGTTGGTCTATTGTATAAGAGATACAGTTCATCATCAATAATTAGAGGTAGGGAATCAGAGGGTCACTGTACAGGATATTATATATAGATCAGCTCGAGTGCCATTACATTCAGATGATGTGATGACAGTTGGAAATAGTATCAACCGTTTTTTAATTTGGCTATCCAGACTTCTTTGAATCATTACCATAGAGGTATGTATGTTATATCATCAATTTTATTATTTTGTATTTATGTTGTTTTATCATTTGAAAAAAAAATATAGGAATATTACAAAGGTAAAGAAGTACTGTATAGACAACCACAGAAACAAATGGCTATGACATCAGATTTAGATTCAAGTAGTCTTGAGAGATTGTCAAGATATTCAAATTTTTTGGTGGATCATTATGAGTTTCCAATGGAAGCTTATGTTTGTGGACATATAATAACTGTGGGTTTTGTCAAAACAAGTTTTATGGAGCTTGTTATTGGAGATATGTTGGGGATCAACGTGGGGAAAATTTATTCCATGTAAGTCTTAACAGCTTTCACAACATTATATTTATTAAAAATTTATACTTATGGATATTTTTTACTAGGTATTTTTATAACATTTGTGAGAAGAATGAGAGGACAGATGTATATGGATTCATGGACCCGCATTTGATTTCCCCTGAAGCATGTTTATTGAATGAGGAACAAACCATGCATTATATTTTTGAATGACTTGAACAGAATATAGTCACACAGTGTTGGATTATTCCTTTCTGTGAGAGGTATTAAAAACATATATCTCAAAGAGTACATTATCATTTAACATAAAAAACAACTAACATTAAATATTCTTTTATCAGTGATCATTTTATGTTAGGGGTATTTTTCAAGGGAGAAAACACTTCATGGGATATGCTCTATCCATGGTGATGTGCAGGAAATTTTTATGAAAATGTTGTAAAAGTAAGTTTCAATTTCTCAATAGTTTTATATAATATAATGAATTTTAAATTTATCCCATTTTTATTATTTTCTCACATGGGATGGATCTACTTTGGAAAAAACACAAAGAAAAGGACTCTGAAGATCAAATATATAAATGTAACGGTAAATATCCAATTATAATTTTTACTTTTGATTTAGTACATAAAAATTATATATTTAATTTACACTCATTCAAATAGAATTTTCATGAACAACAAGGTGTCATCGAATGTAGATATTATATGTTATGATTTATGTATGAAATAATAACAACTGGAATAGTTGTGAACTTTGACCTGGTAATATTTCCATTTAAACTTTTCCATACTATTAAATTTGATTTATTCATTATACATGTTATCTACTATTCTTTTAATTTTTAGCTATTTGATGACCCTAAACCCTATAGTTCTCATGAAATCAAACACCTACAGGTGGAATGGTCAAATTATTTTACTGGTTTGATTGAATTTTAGTTTTTTGTAGTGTAAAATGTAATTTTGAATATTGTCATTATAATTGCATATTTGGTAGTCATTTAGGATGGATATTTTTTTTAAGTTGACATTGTATGTTTTGAATGTTGTATATGTGCCTGTTTAATTTTTCTCTACTTCTTATTTTGGACTAATTGTGATGGTTTTTCTAGTATGGATTATGGTGAGGGGGGAGGGGTTCCAAGGGTGTGGGGGTGTCCAATGGGGTGGGGGTATCCAGTTGTGTGGGAGGGTCGTCTGATGGGGTGTGGGTGTCCTAGGTGTCCTTGAGAGTGGTGGGGATGTCCAGGGGTGGGATCATTTCTAGGGGTGGGAGGGCTGTCCAGGCAAGTGGGGGATGTTAGGGGATGTCCATGGGTGTGGGGTGTCTTATGTGGTGAGGGGGGTTTCCAGGAGTGTGGGAGGGTTGTCCAGTAGGGTGGGGGTGTCCAGGGTGTCCATGGGGATGGGGGGGAAAGTCCAGGGGGTAGGAGAGGAGGCGCTTCCATCCCTCATGGGGCTGAAAGTCGCATAAAGGTACTCATAACTCTCACATGAGAAGCTTGAGCTCTCAAAATGTTTCACCAATGTTGTCTTCCCCTGTAAACATCATTCATTCTATCAGAGTGATGCCAGAATAAATAGGGGAAATTTCATCAAAGTGATATAATAAATGATGTTTACAGGGGAAGAAAGCATTGATGAAACATTTTGAGAGTTCAACCATCGCATGTGGGAGTGATGAGTACCTTCCAGCGGTGTTTACCCCCCAAGGGATAGCAGCTCCTCCTATCCCAACACCAGTTGTCCAGGGGATGTCCAGGGGTGGGGGTAGTTTGGGGTGAGGGGGTGTCTATGGGTGTTTTCAGGGTAGTCTACTGAGGGCGGGGGGGGGGGGGTCTTTTCTAGTTATGGTCAGGTTTTGGTCTGTTTTTGGTCTACGGGTGTCTAGTGAGGTGGGGGTGTCAAAGGGAGTGGTCTAAGCTGTCCAGTTGGGTGGTAGGGTGTCTAGAAGGGTCGGAGGGATGTCCCGGTGAGGGGGGGGGATGTCCAGGGGTCCAGGGTTGTGGTGGAAGTCCTTTGGGGTGGGGGGGTTCTGGGGTGTTGGAGGGCAGTCTAGGGGAGTGATGTCTAGTGGGATGTGGGTGTCCAGGAGGGTGGGCGGTTCTATGGGTGCCGAAGGTTTGGCCAGGGGTGTGGGGGTGCTGTCCAGGGGGTGGGGTGTCCAAGTGGGTGGGGGTTGTCTAGGGGTGTGGGGGGTTGTCCCGGGGGTGGGGCAGTCCAGGTGTGTGGGGGTGTCTAGTAGGGTGGGGGTTGTCCAGGGTTGTGGTGGGCAATCCAGGGGGGTGGAAGAGGAGGCGTTGTCATCCCTCGGGGGGGGCAGAATTGTGCTCGAAGGTACTCATCCCTCCCACATGGGTAGCTTGAGCTCTCAAAAATTTTCACCTATTCTTTATTCCCCTATAAACCTCATTCATTCTATCACTTTGACGCCAGTATAACCAGGGGTAAATGTCTTCATGTGTGACGGTGTCTGCCTCTGGTTATACTGGCATCAAAGTGATAGAATGAATGATTTTTTCAGGGGGAGAAAGCAGTGGTGAAACATTTTTAGAGATCAAGCTTCACATGTGGGAGTCATTAGTACCTTCCAGCAGCGTTCAGCCCCCTGATGGATGGCGGAACCTCCTATCCCAACACCAGATGTCCACGGGATTTCCATGGGGTTAGGGGGCAGTACAGGGGTATGGGGGTGTCTAGGGGTGTGGTGGGGGCTGTCTAGTGGGGGGTGGGGGCGGTTCTGGTCGGTTTTTGGTCAGGTATTGGATAGTTATTGGTCTGGGGGTGTCTAGAGGTGTGGTGGGGGCTTTCTAGTGGGGTGGGAGGGTGTTCATGCTGGTGCGATGGATGTCCAGGCAATTTGTGTGATGTCTAGGGGATATCCAGGGATGTGGTGGGTAGTCCTGTGGGGGGGGGGGGGGTGGTTCTAGGGGTGTGGGAGGGCTGTCTAGGGGAGTGTTGTTTAGTGGGGTGGGGGTGTCCATGAGGATGGTGGTTTCTAGGGGTGTGGGAGGTCTGTCCAGGGGTGTGGGAGTGCTGTCTAGGGGGAGGTGTATCCAGTGGGGTGGGGGTTGTCTAGGGGCATGGGGATTTTTCCCAAGGGTGGGGGTGCAGTCCAATGGTGTGGGGGTGTCCAAGAGGGTGGGGGTAGTCCAGGGGTCTAGGGGTATGTCCAGGGGGATGCCCTGGGGTGTGGGGGTGTCTAGGGGTGTGGGGGGGTGTCTGGTGGGGTGGGATGGGGGAGGGGGTTCTGGTCTTTTTTGGTCTATTTTTGGTAACTTTTTCGTCTCTTTCAGGGGTGTGGGAGGGCTGTCCTGGGGTGTGGGAGTGATGTCAAGGGGGTGGGGGGATACAAGATGGTGGGGGGTTTCCCAGTTGTGTGTAGGTTGTCCAGGGGGTGGGGGATGTCCAGGGGTGTGGGGGTGTCCATGAGGGTGGGGGGAGGGGGTTTCCATGGGTTAGGGGGCTATCTTGGGGTTAGGGGAGTAGTCCCGGAGGGTGGGGGTGTCCAGGAGGGTGGGAGTTTTCTAGGGGTGAGGGGGGGTTGTCTAGGGGGTGGGGGACGTTCAGGGGTGGGGGTGTCCAGGGGTGCGGGGGGAGCTGTCTAGTGAGGTGGGCGGGGGTCTGGTCTGTTTTGGTCTATTTTTGGTAACTTTTTTGGTCTACCTCAGGGGTGTGGGAGGGCTATCCAGGGGTGTGGGGGTGCTTTCCCGGGGGTGGGGGTATACAGGAGGGTGGGGGTTATCCAGGTGTGTGGGTAGGAGTGTCCAGGAAGGTGGGGGTTTTCCAGGGGTGTGGGTGGAGTCCAGGGGGTGGGGGTAGTCCTGGGAATGTGTGGGTGTCCAGGAGGGTGGGGGTTGTCTAGGGGTGTGGGGGGTTGTCCAGGGGTTGGGGGGTAGTCCAAGGGTGTGGGGTGTCTAGGGGTGTGGTGGGGGCTATCTAGTGGGCTGCGAGGTGGGGGGTAAAGACTGTTTTGGTCTGTTTTTGGTACCTTTTTGGTCAGCTTCAAGGGTGTGGGAGGGATGTCAAGGGGTGTGGGAGTGGTTTCTAGGGGGTGGGGGTATACAAGAGGGTGGGGGTTGCCCAGGGCTGTTGGGGGTTGTCCAGGGGGGGTAGTCCGGGGTGTGTGCGGGGGTCCAGGAGGGTGGGGGATGTCTAGGGGTGTGGGGGATGTCTAGGGGGTGGGGGTAGTCCAGGGGTGTGGGGGTGTCCAGGGGTGTGGTGGGGGATGTACAGTGGGGGTTTGGTCTATTTTGGTCAGTTTTTGGTAACATTATAGTATTTTTCAGGGGTGTGGGAGGGCAACCAAGGGGTGTGGGTGTGATTTCTATGGGATTTCGAGTATAAATGAGGGGAGGGGGGTTGTCCAGAGGTTTGGGGAGTTGTCCAGGGGGTGGTGGGGTAGTCCATGGGTGTGGGGGTGTCTAGGAGGGTGAGGGGGTTGTCCAGGGGTGTGGGGGCTGTCTAAGGGGTTGGGGGAAGTCTAGGGGTGTGGTGGGGGCTGTCTAGTGGGGGGTTCTGGTATGTTTTTGATATGTTTTTTTGTAACCTTTTGGTCTATTTCAGGTATTTTGGCTGGGCATTGAAGTGGTTCTGTTTTATTTAATAAAAAATTTTTTCGTCGGTTATTTCATAACTGACCTAAACAAAACAATGGGATTAGTTTTAACAAAGGTTATTTTGAAACCAATGTAATAAATTCATGGGATATGTTTTTTAGGTCGGTTATTTCAGAACTGACGTAATAAATGGAAATGGATAGTTTTTTACATCTGTTATAAAATAACCAACGTCGTAGATATGTTTTCACATTAGTTATTATATAACCATCATTGGGAACTACATGTAAATAGGTTTATCACATCGGTTATAAAAATAATTAATGTGATAAACACTTCAGAGGAGTTCTATATGACGTAGGTTATTTAATAACTGACGAGAAAGGGTATATACCATGCCAGTTATTAAATAACCGACGTAAAAAACAATGACTCTGTAGCGTTTTCCAAGCAGGTTTTTTTTCAACGGATGTGAAAAATGCTTCAGATTTGTGTTTTATACATCGGTTGTAAAATAAAAAACATAAAAAACTATGTTTATAACATCTCTTATAATAACGTCAGCCAAAATACGATGTTAAAAATAAAAAATAACCTCTCTAAAAAAAACCTTTTATGCACTAGTGTTTGTGTGATGAAGCAGTGTATCAAATTGAGGAACAGAAGATTAAAATTGAATATAAACATCACGATGACTCATAATAGTTTTAGAAGATATAGTGTTGTGAATAAACACTAATGTATACTATTTGTATTAAATATACATCATTTTAAACCATATCGAAGCAATATAATGTTAAATTTTTCTTGGTATGGATTGAAACCATTATTACTGAACCGCATTCTCTATTGAATGATATTATCCCCAAATAAAATTATCTTCCTCAACAAACATATTGAACTAAATGAATTATACATTTAATGTGTATGACCAATGAAATTATACATTCTCATCTAAATGATTTTATATTATTTTTAGAAATACTATGAATCAATGAAAAAAATTCCAAATGTTTGGGGCATTTCGATACAAGAATGATGAAGCAATTCCTTTTAAATTTTTTATGGTACCATTAGAAAAATTCAATCATTGGAATCCTATATGGATGTGAGGGTACTAAAATCATATTGAATATGGAATTTAGATAAAATCTATAAATTGGAGAAAAAATTTCTCCTTTAAGATTACATTCGGTTAAATAAAATTGTACCCTAGTATCCTAAATTTGGAAATGAGTTAAGAGACCTTCATCTCATTATATCTACTGAAAGAGTGAATCATTGTTTTTTCAAATATGTACTCATAATATATGGATATTTATGTTATAAAATTATAAAATTCCACCATGTTTAAGCATGAAGAAAGAATTAAATATTTAGTATCTGCTTATATAAGTAAAAAATGGTTATTGGTATTGATATTTATATGGATCAATTGATCAAAAATTTGAAATTAATGTGTGAATTAGTTTTTATGTTGTAGGATTCTTATTGGAAATGCATATTTCATTTTGAAATCTATGTTTTATGAGATAAAATATTATTTTTATACCTATGTTAAAATTTTAAGATATAGAATTAAAGGAACTTGTGGTTTTCCCATTTTTGAACAAGGTACACACACAGTTGGGTTAAACAATTCATCAAGGACTGTGTTTATAGGACATTAAATATCTCTACACTAAACACATAAATACCGATATTGGATGACATCATTTTATAGGAGTTTGGAATAATGTAGAACATCTTCTCCAATAATTGGTGAAATTTAGTTTGAGAATGTAAAATATAAGGAATTGTTGTTTGAGAACATAAATACCTAATGGGAATTATTTTTGATAATTCATTTGAAAATTATGTAAACATACTATATTCCATCAACTAACTAGATATCCCAAATAAGTATTTTTGATGATAATTACAATATCATTTAAATAACTTATTAATACATTTTATTTATATTTTTTCAGTTCTAAAAATAATATCTATATAACATTTATTTAAAATAGTGAATTTGTTTTTTTAGAAATGAATGGAAAACAAACATTATATCAGAACATATATAGACATCATGATGAGGTGAAATTCTAGATCTTAATTATTAAATATCTCATAATTTTATTATGTTTTGAAATTAATTTTATTATCATTTTTACCTGATACATAGGTAGATAAGTTTCATTAATATCACGAGGAAATGATGTCATTGATAATTGTTTTTTATTTAACCATTTTTTTATATATTAAGAAAAAAATGAGCATAGAAACACAATTATCAACAAAGTATACTATAAGGACGATGCACTAATATATTACTTGTTCTTTTCATAAATTCATACCTTCTTTATTAAAATAATTTATTTTCAATAGTGTGTATTTTAAATTTATAAAGGACTAAATGTATTTTATCATTTTAAAATGATATTACTATTACAACAGGCATCTGAGAAACTAAAAAAATGAGGAAACACATTGAAATTGTATTGTTAATTTTGAAAAATGATCCATATGTCATTTGTGACAAGTAAGAATGATCTTCACCTAAATATGATATATGGTGTGACAAATATGACATAAAATGTGTGTTTTCAGTTTAAACTTGATATTTGAGTTAAATTTATGGGTCTATAATTGCGAAACAAACAATCATTCATAGACAGCCATAATACATTAATACAATTAACTATTACACATTTGAAATATTTAAGAAATGGGATGACATAAATCAAATACATGATGAGATATGTATGAAATAATATGTGTAGTTTTATTTTAGAAATGAAATCTTAGAGAAAAACATTTTTCACTCACTAAAAACCGGTCAAACACCTTCATATTTTTGTGATTAATTAAAAAAATGATCCTTATTTAATTCATAAAGATGTAGTAATCAATTTCAAGTCTATATAATGGACATTTTTACTAGTTTGACTTGAATTTCCACACAAAAAACATAGGCCATCCATCAGTTATTTGATAACTCAAAATATTTCATCACACCAATTTTCATCAATTAATTTTTTGAAGAGAATATAATGTTTTTATATAACCTCTCATCTACCAATGAATATCCATCAAAACCCTATCAAAGGTGGTTCTATTTATGATCAAATATAGAACATTTAGTTGGGCAATAGTAGCCATATACCATCTTAATGAATTTATTATTCAAAATCACAAACAAAATCATGTAAGGCAACCCACAATGTTTAATTAACATAAATGTAAAATTAAATTTGTTAGATGAAAAAATGTTTTTTAGGATGACAATTTGAAAAAATAAAATACTTCATGATAGTTTTATATATATACCACTACCATAAATGAAATATTTTTTCAACTTCATATGAATAAATAAATATTACACTGTAAATTTCATTAATGAATGTCATGTCACTAGTATCTTTTGGGATTACCCATCACTGATCAAACAACTCCATTGCTTCATGGGATTTGGAACCCATGGATGTTATAACCCATCATTATTTTCTATGTTTTGAATAGTCATTTACCTTTTTATAGGAGTGGATACTTCAATTTTCATAAGATATTATCCACCATACAAACAGTATTATCTAAATTCATACCTAACTTGAATTTCAAGATGCAAATTTTTTATCAACAAAAAATATTATAATATAATCCCACATCAAAAAATGGAATTTCAACATGATTAGATCCATCATTCAGGAATTCCCCTCATTTTGAGGAACATAGAAATGTTTGATATTGAGGATTGTTTTAGGTATTTTTTTCAAGGTAACCTTCAACCAATTTCCCTTTATTACACATGATAGAAACATGCCTTGAATCGTGATTTTTCATTTCTTATAAATCTTTCCCAAATGAAACAATTCATTTATATTCATAATTTAAGACAAAAATTTGATGATTTCATCATTTAGGAGACCTATAACGGGAATACCTAAATCCCTTATATTCTTTCTAATTAAATATAACATATCTCCTACCAAATTTTTAAATTATCCAAAATTATCAGGCAGATTTTAATTTGTGAAATGTTACATCTATGCCCACTTCTTTAATGGATGAAATGTAAAAAAATCATATTTTCTAACCTTTCCAATATGAAGAACCACAATTGTTTTAATATATTTATTAATGTGAATATCCATGATAGGAAGTTTCTACACGAACCACATATCATATGTTTAGTCAAAAATACCTTCTTTTATGAATGATACAAAAATATTGTGTATATAGAGGAGAATGATTCTGATCATTATTAATTAGGTTACCAATAATAGAATCATCATACTTGAAGATATTATAATAAGAAACTCATACCATGCATGTGACCTAGTTCATGAAAAAATTATTTTTGGATTTATATGATATTCCTTCATGTGATGTCGGGGGTATGGAAAACTATTTTGGTAAAAAAATGAATTCTTTTTTCCAATCAATCATCCATGAAATAGATGATGGGTACTAAGCTAAAAATAAATAGATATCACCCTAGTCCAACATATCTTAATATATTCTAGAAAATAAAATTATCAAATTGATATTTTCATATATTATCAATGGTATGATTCCCATATTGATATTCTTAAAATTTTTAAATCCAATTAATTGTAAGAAATAATAGATTCTCCAAATATAAATTTTTATACAAACCACAATGATCTTTTGAACTATTAATTCACTATGAATTCCACTCGCAACATGGAAATTATTCTTCTATATAATATAAATCTCCATCAAATTCATGTATTCAATATTTGTATTTTTATATTTTAGTAACATGTTTCAAATTATTCAGCATATATATCCCATTTGAGGGACTAAATATGAATATTCCAATAATAATGCACCAAACAATGTAAATTAGTTGGAATATGGAATATTTTGATCCATGTCTAACATACATTAAATGATATTATCTGTTAGAAATAATGATTTATAAAAATATCTAAGAATATTTAAATCTATATTGGAAGAGTTCTTGAATTTTAAAAATTTAAAAATATTGGGATGTAAAATGTGTGGTTAATTTTTGGTCCCAACATCGATAATCATAATGAATTGATTAATGTTCTGTAATTCTAGACATGTACCTTTTGATCTAGATGTTATCAAATAGACTTATTTCCATTGATTATTGAAAAATACAATCTACTTCAATGATTATGAGAATAATTTTGATCATTTATATGAGATGACATAAATATATACCATGTTGTACTGATCCTCATTGGGCTATTTCATCAAAGGTAAAATAAATTGATATTGACCACTCATGAGCAATAATTATCATTTAAAATTTATTTTCGTGGATTGATGGGACACTTCTACCTCTACATGTTATATTTTCATTTTCATCCAAAATTATGAACCCATTCACCTACTGAGAGATGTACAATGAAGGATCCAAGATGAGATATTATGATAATAGAACTTCCTCTAGGAATTTTTCATGCTTGTGTGTCCTTGTATATTTTTATATGTTTTTTTGTAAGGGACATTAGGAATTATGATTTTTATTAATGTCCATCAGTACTCAATCATCAGAATGTATTTTATAAACAATGATGGTTCAATTTACGGAGAAGATGGATACATTTGGTATGTCAAGAGTGATGAATTATTAATTAGTATGTTAAGGAATGTTCCTAAGATGTGGTACCATTTCCTAATATATTATTTAAATTAATAATATATTTAACATGATTAATATCTTCCATAGGATATGGACTTTTGCATATCAATATTTTAGGGAATTTTTTAAGTCATCATGTTTTCGTCTTGAACAATTTGAGAATAATGCTTCACACCTAATAAAACCATTATGGTAATTCACCCACTAGACACTACCACTACATATGAATCCTTTTTAAAACCCATCACCACCATATAATATCATTCAATGACTAAGAAATTCCCTGAGACTATGACCTTCCTACGAAAGGTTCCCCATACAAAATAATTAGTATAATATTATATCCTCATCATGATGT
This sequence comes from Viscum album, assembly GCA_963277665.1. Classification (NCBI taxonomy): domain Eukaryota; kingdom Viridiplantae; phylum Streptophyta; class Magnoliopsida; order Santalales; family Viscaceae; genus Viscum; species Viscum album. The sequence continues at coordinate 698,641,282 of OY728152.1, forward strand.
TAACCACAATCCATATCTAAGAACTGATTTTGTATCATTCGTAACTCCCACGACATTTCTATGGAAATAAACATTTCCAGCACATATATCATAAATTCCCTCAACATCATAGGAATCATCACACCCTCCCACCATCCCAATATCAGGGTTCAGTTTAAAACCACATAAATACTTCTCAATTTGAAATTTGGTTTTGTATTTGAATTTGATTTTTATTTCTTAAGGTTGAGTCCATTGTGAGGGTTCCCACTTATCCTAGAAAAATGATATTTTCAAAAACACTAAAAAAAATTATATATGTACAAATATTCTATAATTGATATATCATTTTTTTAATTTCATGATATAATATATATTTATAAATATAATAAATTTCATATATTAATATAAATATATTATAATGTAACATTACAGATTGTATTTATAAATAAAAATGCGTCAAATATTAAATTAATTTGATTTACTATATACAAAAAAAATATAATTGTTAAATATATTTATATTATTCCTTATTTTTATCCATTATGATTTAGAATAATTATTTTTAGGATATTGAAATAAATTATATTATAAACTAATTTTGTGTATTGGATTTAGTTATAATTAATTTAATATAATGTATAAATATAAATGAATGTGCATTGTATATTTATATTTAAATCATTTAAAATATCTATATATATAATACAAGATAAATTTCTATAATAATGAAGATCATAAGTCATTGTATATACACAATATTAATAAATATTATTGTTGATTTAATATATATAGTTCATTTAAAATAATGTATCATTTTAATATAAATAAATATTATCAATGATTTACGAAACATAATTGATTTATAATTATTTATGTTTACATTTAAAAAGCATAGTTGATATGCTAAATTTTAACTAATTTGTAATGTATTATATTAATTATGAAAAATATAGATTTCAAGGGTTGTTTTGTGTACCCCACATTGAAATGTATTTCTTGTGGGTATTTATATTGTTCCATGAACAAAAAATATATGTATTTATAACATAATTAATAATCAATTCATAAGCCTTTATTTGGTCAATGCACAGTGAAACATAAAATGAAAAAAATATTGAAAACAATAGGGAGGTGAAATCAATGATAATGTAATGACTACATTGAAATTTTTAAACAATGGTATGTGGAATTGTACGGTGTACACACACACACACATGTTATGGTTCACTAGAATCCATCATATCTATGTGTTTCTATGCGTACAGTGATCTTGGTTTTTGGTTGGAAAAAGAAGAATTGGTCGATCATGAAAAATATTTTAGGGTATGTGATGAAGGTTCTATATGGGGTTTTCGTACCACTTTATATGCTACAACATGATGTTTCACCATTCCATAGATGCAGGCCCATGCAATGCATGTTTCCCTATGACCTCGTGGGTCTCCCAAGACACTCTTAGACATTTTTTCATGAAACCCCATCGACAATTCCTATAGGGTCAGAGGGAGGGATGATTGATATGATTGTTAATACCATTTATTGGATAATTTTCCATGGCGCCCCATCCACAAATACTACTAGTCCAGTTAGGGGGAAGATCTATATGAAAATCACAACCCATTCTCAGTCAAACTGATATGGTACCCCATCGACAATGTCTACCATTTTCATCACCATGTCCACCTACCTCAACACCCAATAAAGAGACCCTACACAGACAGACACCTCCATATTCTATCACAACACCCCATCTAAATTTCCTACTATGAATGATTCAGGGGAAATGGATATGGTCATCACCTCCCTTTATTATAAAACCATCCATTGTTCCCCATCAAAAATGTGTACACCTGTCATCACCCTTTCTCAAATGACTTACCACTATGCCCCACCGAAAACGCCTACGATGGTCACATCCCTATATCATCTCCCATTCTCATAAGATCTTCCTTGTTGCCCCATCGACAACGTCTACCATTCCAGATGGGGGAATATGGAAATGTATTCATGTGGGTGTTTATGTATGTGTTGTTTTCGTATTCAATTATTGTGTTGTGTTGTGTGTGTGTGTATTTATGTCTGTTTATTTTTTGTATTTGTGAGTATGTATATGTGCATTGCTGTGTATCTAATTTCATGTGTATGTTATACATATGTGTACATGTATGTGTATATATATGTATATATGAACATATATATATGTGTGTGTATAAGTGTATGTGTAAGTATTTTCAAATTTTTATTGTATGTATATGTATGTGAATATACGAATGTATTTGTGTATGTGAATTTGTGTGTTATTTTTTGTATTTTCCTGAAAATATGATTGTATGTGTATGTGTATATGTATGAGTATGTGTATGTATATAAATTTATTTTTATGTAAGTGTGCATGTATGTATATGTGTAAGCTTGTATTTATGATTATGTTTATGTTTATGTACATGTATATGTGAATGTGTATGTTAATGTGGTATGTGAATATATATTCATACGTATATATGTGTATGTATGTTCATAGAAATGTATTTAATTGTGTAGATGTCTATGTATGTGAAAATTCATGTCTATGTGGATGCAAATACATTTGTATGTGTATGTACAAGTGTATCTGTAATTGTATTTGTATTTGTATAGGCATTTTTTATGTTTTTTTTCTATGTATATATGTGTATGTGAAGATAAGTTTGTATGTGCATGCATGGATATGTAATTGTATGTATTTTTATGTGTACATACATGTATGAGTATGCTTATATACCTATGACAATGTGTATGTGTATGTGTTTTCAAATATGTCTGTGTGTTTGTATTATGTATATATGTGTACATTTATGTCTATGTGTATGCATGTGTGTACATGTTTGTCTGATTATTTATTTAATATTATTTATTGGTTTTTAATATCTCTTCATTTTTAGTATCTTCAATAATTTATTCATTTTTTCATAATAATATAATATTTTTGTAATATATTCAATTTTTTATATTTATTAATACAGGGATAAATATATATATATATATATTTAATTTAATAATATCATTTTAAAAAATATTTAAATTTATAAACGTCAATAACATATTATATTTTCTATATACATTCAATTCAATGCATACTTCAATAATTAGCAGTAATATTAATATTTATTTATTCAATTTTATTCAATTTTATTTATTTGTAATTCATTTTATTAATGTTATGAATTAGCATTTATAATTTTTTTGTAATTTATTTCAATTGATTTAATCTTTTATAATATTCTTTCCTTAATTTTATTCATTTTTGAAAACAACAAATTTTCAGTATTTAGGAAATTTAAACATTTATTAAAATTTTTACATATTTATTGAATAATATTCAATATATCAATGTGTTTGAAATTTATATGAATAATATCATTTTCTTTTTTTATTATGTTTTAATATTTTTAATATGATTGAAATCCATATAATTTATTTTTATAAGTTCCCCTCCAACTTCCACCATTTTCCCTGAAATTGAACAGCAACATACACTATCTCTAACACTATTTATGTGTTTATTTAAACAAACTCCATCAATGGGGATGTGCTTCACGATGACCGGTAATGACAGATGGTGTCATAGAAGTTCAATCTTTGTACTCTCTATAGTGTGTTCCATCGAGAGAAGGTGAGGGTTGGACTTAATGTTTAGCGAGGGGATCACTACGGTTCTCAAGTAGCATGTTTTAAGGGCGGTGGTGAACACGTGGGATGGAAAGATTTTGGATGTAGGAGGGGCGACAACTCTACATGTCTTGAACCAGCCATTGTCAACCTTGAACCGATATGTGAAATGGCCTGAAGGGCGTTATCAATCCCCAACTGCTGGAAACTACTATCGGTCATCCTCATAGTACAACATGGGAACATTGTTGACCAATAAAATAGATAAAACCAAACAAAAAAAGATGCAAAAGATGATCAATATATAAGGAAACTGAAGTGAACATAATTTGTACAAGGTCTAAACATTTATATTGAAAGATTTCCTCGGAATACTCAATTTAAATTACTTCATAATGGTAAAAAAATATTAAAGAGGAAATTTTATTCCCTTCCCCATTAGTGAAGAAAAAACTCCTATACATGCAATTATATACAATCAAGGGGACTGGAATATCTCACATGCATTGAACCTGATTGCGGAAAGAATTTTAGAGATGGTGATTGATTTTGTGTATCTATTATAAAATTGTACTTCTTAAATCCCCATATATAAAATATACTCCCTTTGTACCATATCATTGTTTATATGGGTGAAATGATATATCACTATTTTTATCAACATTAAAAACCCTAAATCCATTCAGATCAAGAAGGTTGTATCATGGAAGGTGACTTCGAAGAGTAATGTGATCGGCTTGATAACCCCTTCCCGTCTTTAGTCTTATATAAGTACAGGCTTCAACATCCAATGTGTTTATTATTAATGTGGATGTAGATCTCTTTGTAAGAGGTTATTTATGATAAAGTATTTTGGTAAATGATCATTTGGGTGGCATTATCAAAACATACAAGATATCATCCCATTATTTTTGGGATCAACCACTGGATGAATACCATTAATTATTAATTGTATTATAGATCTCATATGGAGGGAAAATTGTAATCATGGAATCGTACAGTATTGTCATTATTAATGGTGCTAATAAATCATAGTGTGGTCTCCAGTATTTTGACTTATTTGTAATGAATGATCAATCGATTTTCATCTCTACTTAAAACTTGTCCTATACCAACAGACCTATACCAACATTTTTGGAGAAACTATTATAATGGGTACCATAATGTGATAGTATACCAACTTCTTGGCCAATACCATTGGTTTGAAAACCATCATCTGATCATGTAAAAATGGTTTTTAAAAAACCATTGGAATAGGTCATAGTTATAAAAATGTTTTTATACAAACCATTGTCATGTATTAAATAAAATGACTTTATACAAACAGTTTTTGCAAAACCATTGGTATTAATGATGGTTATACCAAAAAAATTGTATAAAACAATCGGTATAGCTTAAATTTAATGAACCTATAATATTTTTTTAATACCTTTGGTAAATGTCGTAAAATTAAAAATAAATATACCAATGGTTTGGAGAACCAATGGTATTTGATTATAATAATGGTTTTAAAAATAGTAGGTGTAGGTTTTTATTTTTTTATTGAGTTATTTTATCATTTAAGATGGAATGAAAAAAAAAAATTAAATACACCCATAAATATTTATGACATGACATGAACACTAGAATTTTTATTTATTTTCTTAAACTGCAAGGTCATTTTTGAACTTCCTATATCAATAGTCTTAAAAACTGTGTATATATCCCAACTATACCAATAATTTCCCCAAACAATTTATATATGTCTATACTAATGATAGACAATGTAACAGCCCCCTAAACCATTGGTACAACATATTCTAATGGTTTTGGGTCCTATAATAAAGGTTCCAAACCCATTTTATCGGATTTTTTACAATAGTTTATCGTTTAATCTGAATGTTCATTCTCCATTATTAAAACGGATTGTTATATGGTGGATCATTAGATAACCTCTTCTAGTATCTCACGAGAGAAACTTGTTTTGTATGAGGACAACCCTACTAGTTTTATGTCCTGTATAATTTTGATCTATGTTCCTTTATTAAAATGCCATTAGTTTTTAAAATTTTCCCTGAATTATGAATCAAATTTGAACATACCAGTTCAAACTATGATATAATGTCTATTTTTTCTAAAATTAATCTGTCAAAATCATATTGATTTGGTTTAAGAATTAAAATTTTGGGATTATCATCACCTAAATTCCATTCCCTCTTAGGATAGGGTTTGAAAATTTTCACACGTACTAGTTTCTTCACCTACTAGTACTATTGCAGATTCCTTTCACTTTCATCCCATCCTCATAAACAATTATTAATTGGGACTTTCTATGTAATTTATTCTTTCTCATGGTCCCACGTATTTTATTCTCATCAATAATGGATTTTTTGGTCATCATTATGACCTATTTGGTTATCATTATTTATTCACACAATTGAGAAAACCCCAATATTTTATTCATTGTACCCAATTAAATTCATGAGTATCTTTAATTGTAATTTTCTCAAGGATAGGGGTTTTGTCCCTATCTACATTTTCATCATCTGATAAAAGACCATCTTCAGCTCCTATGTATCCTATCAATGACATGCCACCAGCTCTTCTATGTACCATGTTAACAAATTAATGATCAAATTATCCACCTTATTACATTAATCACACCTAGATAACCTATAAAAACCATCCATGATCACACTTATTTCAATAAATCAAAATTTATTTATATTATTTGTAACAGTGTAGATATAAAAAATTCATTTTATTATGATTTCCAATAATACAAAATAATATTAATACATCTCATTTATCCCTTATTGTCAAAGAAATATAGTTTTATATAGAATAAATAAGTAATTAAAAATAACATTTCAAAGTTATAAGATCATAATTTCGAAGCATTTCATTATTTTATTAAATATTAATATTATTGAATCAAATAGTATTAATATTAATAAAAAATGGATGGATAATAATCACATGAAAAAAGGTTATGAGGATGGGGTTTACAAAATTTTTCTAAATATCATACATAAATCCCTTTTCAAATAAATTGTCTATGTACAATCTATTATTATTCAGGAACAAATAATATACAGGAAGTGGAAGAACATGTGATCTATCATGGAATAGTTAAATTTTTTAAATGTGGGAGTAGACATAACTAAAAATTTAATATATCTACTGAGAAGAATAAAATATTGTTTTATGGACAAATATGATATGATTAGAAGTGTGAAAAATGATAATGATCATATTTAAGTTACGATTATATGTGTGATGATGAAGAATATCCTATTGATGAAAAAAATTACAAATGAAGATTAACTCCATGATCATGGAAAATTGTTTAAGAAGATAATGTGTTGAGAAAAGACACATATGTCTGCTGGTTTTACTAAATATACACCATTTAATACAACACTAAATAAATACAATGAAAATTTTGGAAATGTATGAATTGACTCCATCATTATTAAACTACTTTATCTAATAAAGTATATGATCTCAAAAGATAATTTTATTCCCCACGAAACATATTGCACTAATGGAATTACACATTCAATTGGTATGAATTTTGGATGAATACATTTCCATCTATATGATTGTATACCAATTTCAAAATACAATGAATCCCTTAAAAAATTCCTAATGTATGGTGAATCTTGATACACGATTGATGAATCATTTCCAAATAATGTGTATGATACATTATAATTAACACATGGTTTAGTATCCTATACAGAAGTGAGGATATTACATGAAAATTGACGTGCCATATAGATTAGATATATAAATATGGTAAAAAAATCACCCATTAGACCATCTTTAATGAAATAAAATTCATCATGAGTATCCTAAATTTCTAAATGAGTCGAGAAACTCTCATTTAATGCTACATACTGAAGGATTGAATCATTTTGGTAATCCATGAAGTGTAAAATTTATATACATAGATATTTTGAAACATAATAACATTGACGCGTTATAAATCATAAATAAAATAAAAATATGTTTGTATATTCTTATATAAGGAATAAACTCGTTTATTGATATTTATAATTATTTGGGTCCATTGATTGATAATTTCATATTTATGATGGAATTATTTTTTTTTTTTTTATTCTTACAGAAACGAATATTTTATTTTGGAAGCTACATTGTATGGGATGATATATGATTTTTATGCTTATGGTAATTTGATAAGATATAGTATTAGAGGAAGTCAATGTATTTCCATTTATTAACAAGGTCCACACTCAGTTAGGTGTAAACATTCATGAAACACCATGTTTCTATGTCATCATTGTTTTCTCTCCTAAAGACATAAATACCAATATTGGATGACATTATTTGATGGGAGTTTGGAAGAATGTATAACGCCTTCTACACTAACCGGTGAAATTTCGTTTGAGAATGTTAAATATATGAAATCATCATTGGGGAATGTTAAAAACTAATAGAATTTATTTTGGGTATTACTTTTCAAATTTAATAAATTATATATAATTACATCAATAATCTTGCACCCCCAATGAGGTATTTTCAATGATAATTTCAATTTCATTTAAAATACTTTTTAGCCCACTTTTATTTTTATTTTCTCATTACTACAATGACATTCATTATAAAATTTATTTAAAAGACTAAATAGATTATTTTAAAAATTAATGGACAATAATCAGTTTGTCATAATGTATACATAAGTCATGAAGAGATGACATTCTACAACTTCTTTTATAAATTTACTCATAATTTGTAATTATTTTTGTAGTTAATTTCCATATAATTTTTACCTAATACTTATGTATATAATATTCTTAAATCTCATGAGTAAATAACAACATCCATAATTGTTTCTTATTTATCCATTTGGTGATACATTAAGTGAAAAAAATGATCATACTGGAAAATTATCAACAATGTATACAGTAATGATAATGCACTCATGAACTATTTGTTATTTTCATGAAGTTATATATTATATATTTGATATTTTATGTTTAGTTGTTTTTATCAATATATAACTGAATAAATGTGTTTTTATTCAGATTAAAATGATATTTCTATAAAAAAGGAACTTGAAAAACTAAAAATTGATGAAACACATACAAATTGTATTGGTACTATTGAAAAATGACCCGTATGTCCTTTATGACTTCTAAGAATCATCTGGACCTTAATATGATATATTTTGTTTGCTGTATGACTTTAAATATATGTTTTCAGTTTACATTTTATATTTTATTTAATATTTTGTGTCAATCACTAAAAAAATGATTAGATTAACTCTGTATTTTATAAAAACTATCCATAAGTATTTTTTTGGAAATGGTTGGATATGAATCAAACACATGATGTGTTCTATATGACATGGTGTCTGTGATTTATTTTAAAAATGTAATTTTAGATAAAAACATTTTTCACTCACTAAAAACCTATTAAATAATATCATATTTTCGTGATTCTTTTGGATAGAGATCCTTAGGTCATTCATGATGTTGTATGAATCAATATCACAACAATCTAATGCACAATGTGTTAAATTTAACTCGAAGGCCTATGTACATGAAAATATTGGCCATCATCCAATAATTCAAAACACAAAATCTATAATCACAATAATTTTCATAAATTAATGCTTTAAAAGAGGCCATGAAGTTCAAATATAACCTCTCTTCTACCAATGTAAATCTATAAAACACCTATCGAAGGTGGTCCTATTCAAGATAAATGAAAAAAAAATTATGGTGAACTATAGCCATATTTCATCATCATGAATTTCTCATTCTGGAAGACAATTAAAACCTTGATAGATATCCAATAATGTAAAATTCACATATAATTAAAAATAAATATTTAGATAAAAAATGGTTTTTGTAAGGTGAAGATTAAAAATAATATATAATTAGATGATTATTTTGTGTAAATCCCCTTTCCATGTTTATAAAAAAGTTTTAGTCATCATATGAATAAATTTTTATTATATTTTAATTATCATCAATGAAGTCATGTTACAGAATTTTTTGCCGGTGGTCTATGCTGGATCAAACAACTCCATTGCGTCAGGGGATTTGTAAACATGGGTAGTTCTCACCCTACATTATTTATTATGTTTTGAAAATAAATTTCTCATTGTTAATGAATTAGAGGCTTCCATTTTCATATGATGTTCTCAAACATAAATACATGCTTATATAAATTCAAAACTCACTAAAATTTCAAGTAGCACATTTTTTATCAAAGTAGTATATTATCATATAATCCCGCATCAATAAATGGAATTTCAACAATAAATGATTATTCTTTTAGAAATTCCCCCCATTGTGAAGAACGTATAATTATTTTTATAGAGTCTTGTCTATAGGGATTTTTTTCAATGAAACCTTCAACTAATTCCCCAATTTTACACATGATAGAAACAAGCCTTCAATCCTTATTTTTCATTAGTTATATATATATCCCAAAAAACTAATGCCTTTATTTTCATAATATAATACAGAAATGTGACAATTGTAGAATCTTGGAGATGGATTGTGGAAATATATGAATTCCAAAAATAACTATTAATGAAATCTAATATATCTCCCCCAAAGTGTTCCTTTCTCTAAAATTATCTAACAATTGTTAATATGATCTTGGTTCCATGTATCCCATCATTAACCATTGGTAAATCTAAATAAATCATCACATATTATGATATTTCTATGAAAAATTTCTTCAATACTTTTAATATTTTAATTTTTTGGACATATATGATAGGAATTTTCTACACAAAATGAAACTCTAATGTGCAGTCAGAAATAACTTCTTCTATGAATGATAAAAAAATTGAGTATATAAATAAGATAAGGTTTGAAATATTATTTATTAGGTTAATAATAACATAATCTGAAAACATTAAGTCATTATAAAAAGAAAATATTACCATATATGTGATCTAGTTCAAGTTCACCTTCTTTTATGATTAATATGAATTATGTTCTGATATTTTGGGGGGTAAAGAAAATTGTTTTGATACATACATGAATTAATTTTTTTATCCAATCCTCCCCCAGATTAATGAAGGATATTGTGTTAAAAATAAATATATATAAACCTCATCCAACCTATCTTCATTATTGGGGAAAAATTTAAATATCAAATTGAGATAATTATATATCATCATGGGTATGTTTCCCATGATGATATTATTAAATATTTTATCTCCAATTCATTGTAAGAAATATAATAAGAATCAAATAAATTTTTTTAGAAAAACCACATAGATGGTATGAAATTTTAATTTGCTAATAATTAAACTCTATACATGAAAATTATTCTTCCATATAATTTAAAAAATATAAATTTCATTTATGTCAAATGAGGATTTTCATATTTCAGTGTCATGTTTCAAAATATTATGCATATATATACCTTTTTGGGGGACCCAAGAATTGTCTTACAATAATAGGTCATCAAAATATGTACTTTTATGATGATAAATTTCATTAACTCAAAATACACTATTTAAACATGAATTTTTATTTTCAGGCTTATAAAAAATGAAGAGAATGAATCCAGAAAGTCAGTTAATTATTCCAAAGCATAAATTTCCATCAGCTCAGGTGAGAATGATTATAAAAATGAATATATTTTCCAATACTTGGGTATTAATGTGGTTTATAATCCTAATAAATATATTAGGATCCCTATGATTTTTGGTAAAACTAAAATATTGTTTCACTCAAGCATCATGGACATGTTAGACAAAAAAATCAGGGGTGGAATTATAAGAGGACACTAACGTTGGGAATGAAAGGAATATAAATGATGTAGCTCATATGATTCTAATTAATAATATGTATTTATTTAATCTAAGTGTCTTTTTTATTTACCAAATTCACTTCCACCTTTCCATTTTCTGGTGGGATATGAACTATGTATAAAAAACATCAATACATGGCTTGGGATTATCTATACATCCCTAATCCTTGCGGTGTTATGGGCTATCAATACATGTAAATTTTCTATATTTCTATTTTATAAATTCAATGGTGAACATGATTCAAAACACATGTTCCCTATACACTCAGATCATTGAATTCATATATTAATCCCATACGGGCTTCTGCAATGCATCCCTTGTCCCTCGACCAAAATTTTTTTATACGCCTCTGGGGATCAGGTGTTCTTGTCTGAAATGTACTCTTTTGGAGGATTGAAGATGGAGACAAAGTCATGATATAAAGGGTCCCGTGTCATTTTTATAAATATGGGATGATGGACACGTCCCGGGTTGTTTTTGATTGGGAGGATTCAAAAGTTATCTCATATTTTAATGATGCTATTAACGGATGTTGTTTATATAAATAGGATGTATTGTTAAGTGAAAGGGATTATTGGATTATTTTGAATATTCCATGCACAAAAGATATAAACTACGATAACTATGTTCAATTAATGAATGTTTGGAAGGATTGTTTGTGAATTATTGTACATGTTGGCGTACATAATAGATAAAATACAAAATGAAGATTTCTGGAAATGAATGTTGAACATGATGGCGCCACACAAGGTCTGAACATTCTTATTGAATGATTTTAATAGAATACTCTATTTAATGTAGTTCCTAATGGTATGAAATAATATATAGGATACTTTAATATCCTTATTCATTATTGAATCGTAAACTATTATGCATTATAAGAACTACCATCAGGGGGATAAGAACATCTGACACGTGTAGAACACGAATACAGATAGTATTATGGAATTGGTGAATGTTTTTGTGTCTCTATTATCAAAGGGTACTTCTTCCATCCCAATAGATATAGTATACTCCCTCTATACCATATCAATGTTTATATTGGTAAAACTAATGACAATGTTTTTAACTAGATATCAAAACCTAACTCCTTTTGGATTAATTAGGTTGTATCTTGGAAGGAGATTTGGAAGAATAATGATATTTGTCTTGATAACACCTTTCCATATTCTCACTTCTATATATGGATACACCACCATCGAATGTTTTTATGATTAATGAGGATGAAACTATATTCAGATAAGATCTATTGGATTAGGTCATGCGGTGCCTGACATTCAATGTTTCTTAATCACAACTTGATTGATTTCTATCCATTAATTTTGGGAACGACCAATGGGCGAAGCCCATGCATTATTCACTGGATTGATGTTCTCCCTTAACAGTGTATGAAAAAATGTAATCATTTAATTTGACTGTATTTTCATTATTAATGGTATTAATGAATCATATTGTGGTCTTCAGTCCTTCACCTTATCAGTCGTGAAGGTTGAATCCATTAACAACCCTACTTGAAATTTTACCCATACCAACAGACCTATACCAATGGTTTTCGAGAATCCGTTGGTATAAGATCGATAAAATGAACATATACCAATGGTTTGGCCAAACCCATTGTTATTGAATCCCTCATAGGACCATGTACCAGTTGTGTTGGAAAACATGTTGGTATAGGTCATAGTAACACACATGTTTTTATACAAACAATTATAATATCTTCAATAAAATGACGTTATACCAATTGTTTTTTCATAAAAGTTGGTATATGTGATGCCTATACGAAAGGTCTGGATAACAACATCGGTGTATCATACATTTAATGAACCTATAATTATGGTTTTTAAAAATCATTGGTAGAGGTCCCAAAACACAAAATATATATATCCACGTTTTGGAAAACCATTGTTGTAGGTATATACCAATGGTATTCCAAACAGTTGGTACATGTTTTCAAATATTTAATGAATTATTTTATCATAAAACAATTAATTAATAAAACATATAAATATAAATATACATATTTATCATATTTTTCGTCCAAAAAACATTGTAGCATAGTGGTTAGGTGTTTGAAATTTGAATCGTAGGTGAGAGGATCAAATCCTTCAAGGGGTTTTTGAATTACCTATACAGATAGTTTTGAAAAATGTTGGTATATGTATTTAATATCAAATATACCGATGGTAAGTAATCTATTGGTATAGACCAACTATAAAAAAAATTTCCAAAACCATTTGTATAGATCTACACCAACGACAGAAAGGCTGACTATCCCAGAAACCATTTTTATTATATATACCAATGGTTTTGGGGCCGATTCCAACGGTTCGAAACCATTGGTATAGGGTTTTTAAAAATATTTAATCCCCTTTTTTCATGTTCATTCTTCTTTATTAAAGAGATGTGAATATGATGGTTGTGCCTAAATTTACCCAAGTCATATGGTGTAAGCGGTAATTGTAGATTGGCTTGGGTTGTTGATCCTCATAGACCGAATAAAAACCTATGAAACAAACATTATATGAAAGTGATTTGATGATATTGATTTTATTATGAAGTGGCCCACATTGGTTGGAAGTGATTGGATTATTTTATATTTTAAATACCTTTGTGAATTAAATATAAAATCTTGAGTTGATACTTGGTTTTCACATGGGGTAAATTGGATGAATTTCTTTTTAAATTTTTTCAACGTCTTAAGTTTGAGTGTTTCTTTTAAAAAAATACAAACTTCCCAAATCACTCACCGATTTAGAGTTTTAATTTTACTAAAGCCAATCACTTATTCACATGGAGGATCATATTGATGAGAACTTCAAGGTAGAGGATCGTTTTAGAACTCGAGATGTGTATCCGTAAAATTGGTGAGTTTAAAGGAGAACGTAAATCATTGAATGAAAATCTCAAAAATAGAATTGATTAGTAATTATAAAATTAAGAAATAACATCTCATTCATCCCTTTTCTACTACTTTGGATCAACCCATTATGGAATTATACATCAATTAATTCTATTATATCAATGAAATCCGGTATTAGACTTATGATGGTTGAATTGTATAAGATGAAAAAAAATCACTCCATCGTTGTGTGAAGTGTTTCACAAAAGATTATGCGAATAACCTCACTCCAGAAAGAAACGTTATAAACATGATATAAAAAATTAATAAATTAAGGAAAAGAATAAGATGATGTTTTGTTAATTAAATTAAGGTTAATGAAAAACATATATGGAAGAAATTTACAATGCTATTACAAAATGAAAGCATGACAATACAAATGAATGAAAAAAACATTGATCAAAGAAAAACATGGATTGAAATAAATATATTTGATGATAATTCCCTTCACCACTATTTCCTTATAAAAGAATATAATGATCCTTATATTCACCTCCAATAACAAATTCCATCCCAATTAATTTAGAGAGTCAATAAAAGGGTGAGAAAATCAAGGTAATTATACATTTCGACATTGACCTGGAAAATTGTCCAGATTCATCCCCCTTATTGACATGAGAATTTGTAACTGAATGATGCTAAATCCGTAGTGGTCATTGTAGAGAACATTTCTTGTCTATCTGTTCTCTATTCGTAGTAAAATTTTCAGGTCATTTTTTTCAACCTTTTGGATGTCATGATATAAATGGATGGACAACAATTTGGGAGTTCAGGTCGGGCTCACTATATAAATGTTAACATCAGATCCATTTATCATCATGAAAACATCAGAATTGGCACAATTCAAAGTTGAATAAAATGACCCACATATTTTTCATTTTCTACAGTAAGAAATTTGAGCTTTATTGAGCTTTTTTGGGGGCCCCTCTTTTGATTGATGGGCCTTAGGCCCAATATGATTTATCTGCAAAATTTATGCATTCATGCTGAAAAATCACCATCATCTATAGGGATTAATACATCAATGATATAAGATAAAATATACTAAAAAAAGTGACCAATCATATACAAAAATATCAAATTTAAAAAATGAATATAATGTTCTACACAAAAAGATGACAAATATGGCCCAAATTTTCATTTTAAACACGAATTGCATTTGACATGAGAAATAACATTCAATTTATATAATGAAATAAAATTTAATATTATGGACATTAAAAAATATTATTATTAATATATTGAAAATGAATATTAGCCACTTTTAGTGGCTAATCACACCCCCAACTTGGTTTTTTCTAGTCCCGAGCAAAATATATTTCAAATATGAAATTAAAATTCCCTTTTCCAAAAACATTTTAATACATATTCCTCACCCAAAGAACTCATACCAAAAAAAATATGAAACCCATAAAAATCATTTAAAAATAACTAGTTCCATTAGTATATCCCAAGTACAATCCCATTCCATGGTTAAAATTCATCCCCACATTTCATCCAATTACAATTAAACATGATGATGTGTTGTGAGTCACAAAAGACATGGGGCCCATTTTAATTTTTGAGGGGACAAACGGAAGCACTCTGTGGGAATCACAATAAACATTAATATGTGTATCCATTTTATTGTAATTTTTTTGATTTTTTGTGGTTTTTTTGTTTGTCTTTTTATTTTTTTAACCATAATAGATATGAAAAGATTAGCTCTGGGCAAAAAAACTTTGGAGTCACGATCTCCATGTTTCAGATGCCACACATGTTGTCAATTCCATGCTCTAAGATAAGGATATAAAGCATATATTTTTCCAAGACAAATAATGAGTCACTATCCCCATTTGTCGGATGCTACACATTTGAAGAAAAAATTTCTCTATGTTGTCATTATTTTTTTTTTGAATTTTATTTTTATGTTTTTATTGATACTCAAATTAAAAAAAAGTGACTCATACCCTATGCTATGATGAAAGTTACCCAAGAACTCAAATTTAAACCCAAGATCTAGTAGACGTGCATTGTGTAATTTTGATTAAGATGATGAAAATGTAAACATTGAAAAATCAGATCAAAGAACCACAATTTTCAAAAATTATGCTCATGAACTTAAACAAGCATTAAAATCAAAATCAAGGCACAAAAATTTATTCGATATTCGATTTTAGAGATTGAAATTTGGGTTATCATGTCCACGGTTAATTGAAATTTTTGTTCCATGCATGTTCTTATTCACAAAAAAAATAATTTTTTATTTAATCTCCCCCAAACATAGAATAACACAATCATGAGTGTTTAAAGAAAACGTAGAAGGGGGTATGATATAGGTGCTCAAATGGAAAATTGAAAACAATAATCATGGAATGAAGTCGCCTGGTGGTTGATAATGACAGCGTGTACTACAGTCTCATTTCAATCTTGGGTTTGAGTCCCAACAACTTGGACGGTTGTGACGGGATTTTACCCACAACTAATGACATGTCCTTTTAATTTTTTAAACTATAAAAACATATAAATAAATCCAAATAAATGGATGACGCATTTTCTTATTTTTAAATTTTATGGTAAGGTATCAATCAGAGATCATACCATGTGACATGGATGAATATGGAAGTCCTCTTTGATAGGAATTCATACTCATAATAGGATAAAATGTCTACGGTCTAAGGTACTATCATATACTGATTGTTTTTAAACCTATAGAAAATAATAAAATAAAATGATGATACATTGTCATTTTGTTAAATTTCTGGCTAAGGTTTTACTCAGGGATCACACCACGTGAAAGAGATGAATATAGTGCTCCTCATTCATACCCTTCCATACTTAAAAATAAATAACAGGTCCAAATCCTAGAAAAAAAAATTTTAAATGAAAAAAAATAAACAAAATGATTCACAATGATTGGAAAAATGAATAAATCAGTGTTTCCTCCCATGTATCTATTTTTTTACATCGTTAGCTCGACTTGAAACCCCCAAATTATCCATTCCCAACATTCAATGTTTTAATGAACCCATATTTCCCCACTTCAACAATATTTAGGTTGATTATTTGTTTTAAATTTTATTGATTTAAAATCATATGTTCAACAATGAGTGTGAAAGTCAAACGAATTTCAGTAATGGAAGATTGAGTTTGATCTAGAGTCTTTCCTATGATTTCAAGCGCCATTCCTCCTTTATGGGATTCTTGATGAAAATGGATGATAATTGAATGTTCTGGGATATCATAAATAGACGGATTCTTGAATTGGGAAAGAAGGATCATAACATGGAGTTCTATTTGATTGAATTTTCCAAAAGAAGAATTGAAATTTGAATCCATATATTTTTCTTCAAGAAAACATTTTGAAAGAATTGGTTCCTTTTGAAAATATGTTTCATACTGAAATTTTTCTAGTTGAAAATCAGGAATGGTTATGGACTCATTTTTTGAGATCTCTCTTAATGGTTCAATGATTGGTTCTTTTGATAATTTATCAAAGGAGTTATATTCAGAACACTTAATCCATGACTTCAAATTTTCCTCTTTTGTGTCCAAAAAATCAATTTCCTCTTGATTTAAATACCCTTCAACATTTACTCCATCCTCTTCTATTATCCCATATCCAAAGGTTAGTTATTTTGTAAATTCACGAGTGGAATTTGGGGTAAATTATTTTTCTATCTGTGATGAGGAATGGACATCCTGCGTGGTAATGAGTACCTCAAAAGTAATAATTCTATTTATTTCAAATCTTAGTGATGAAACATATGAATTCATTTTAACCATTTTTTCACAAAATTGTTCAAAAAAAATTTCATGATTAGGATTGATAGATGTTTTTACATCATGTAATTCATATATATTTATATTTTTCATCATTTTTGATAGGAATGAATATTGATCTTTTAAAAATTCATCATGACAAAAATTCATCAGGTTATCGGGTGTGTGGTATTCATTCACAGTATGATAAAAGTAATTAAAATATATTGGTAATTCCCAATGTGGATTTTCTAGTTGATTCCATCATTTTTTTGGAAGGTATATTGTTGATTATACTCTATTTTATGTATTTTGAAATTTGGAAACGTGATTTTTGGGAGCCAAAAAAACAGAAACCAAAATATAGAAGAGAAATGGGATGAGAAAAGAAAAATGGGGGAGAATAGAAATATGTTCTACGGTGACTTACATGGTCCATGAAAACAGTGCCAAAATTTGGTTGCACCAAAATTTACCCAAGTTGTATGGTGTAAGCGTTCATTGTAGTACGACTTGGGTTATCGATCCTCAAAGAACTAAGAAGAAACCAATGAAACATACATTCAATGAAAGTAATTTAATGATGTTGATGTGGCTATGAAGTGGCCGACTTCTGCTTGAATGGATTGGATTATTTGATATTTCAATGATGATATTGAATTCAATTTAAATAAATGAGTTGATCCTTGGATATCGCATGGGGTGAACTGGATGAATTTCAATTTAAATTATTTCAATGTCTTATGTTTGATCATTTATTTTAACAAAATACAAACATCCCAAATCACTCAGTGATTTCGATTTTTAACTATCCTAAGGCCAATAACCTATAAACATGGAGGATCATATTGATGAGAACTCCATGGTAAAAGATCATTTTAGCACTCGGGATGTGTATCCTTAAAATTGGTGAGTTTATACAAGAACGTAAATCATTGAATGAAAATAAAAAAATAGAATAGATTAGGAATTATTAAATTAAGAAATAACATCCAATTCATCCCCTTACCAGTCCCTTGGATCAAATCATTAGATTATTATCCCTCTATTGATTCTGTTAAATCAATGAATGTGGGTAGTATATATAATATGGTAGAATTTGATAAAAAGACAATAACAATCACTCCACTGCTCTGTGAAGAGTTTCACAAAAGATTATGCAAATAACATCACATCCTAAGGAAACCGTATCAACATGATATAAAAAATAATAAATTAAGAAGAAGAATAAGAAAATATTTTATTAATTAAATTAATGAGAATGAAAAACATACATGGGAGAAATTGAAAAGGCGATTACAAAATGAAAGCGTGACAATACAAATGAAATAAAAGAAACTTTGATGAAAGAAAAACATGGATTGAATGAAATATATTCAATGCTAATTCCCTTCACCAAAAGATACTTATATAGACTTTTTATGATCCTTAGATACACCCCCAAAAATAAATTCCATCCCCATTAATTTATACATTCAAAAGGAAGGTGATAAAATAAAGTGAATTGGACATTTCGAAGTTGACATGACAAATGGTCTAAATTCACCCCCTTGTTGACGTGAGAGTTTGTAACTAAAGGAGGCCAAATCCGGAGGGTTTATAGAAAATGAAATTTATCTTCCATATGTCCTCTATTGGATGAAAAACATTCCGTTCATTTGGTTCATCTGTTTTGATTCTATGATAAAAATGGTGGGAAGACATTATGGGTGTTCTGGTCAGGCCCATCGTTTAAATATAAATTTTAAATCCGTTTATCTTCATGAAAACATCAGAATTAGCTCTGGTCACAGTAAAATAAAATTATATCCATAATTTTATATTTCTACAGTTAAAATTTGAGCTCCATTGGGCTTGGTTTGTGGGCCCCACATTTTTTAGATGGGCCTTGGGCCCATTATGCTTTGTCCGTAAAATTTCTGCATTCATGTTGAAAAATCACCATCATATATTGGGAATCATCCATCGATACGAAAAGATAAAATATTCCCAACAATGTGATAAATCATATACAAAAATATTAAATTTTAAAAATTAATATAATGTTCTCCACAAAAAGATGATTGATTGGGCCCAAATTTTTATTTTAAACATTAATAGCATTTGAGATGAGAAATGAAGTTATATTTTTATAATGCACTAAAATTGATGTTTATGAACTTTAGAACATATTATTATTAAGATATTGACGATGAATATTAGGAACTTTTAGTGGATAATCATATGTTGCTTCATTATATTACCACTTCTGATCACTCTGGAGAGCCTCTTGTTTGGTTGGAGGACATCCCTCCTTGTTTGAAATCACCTATAATTTTTTAATATATATTCCCTTTTTAAAATTCCATTATTTTCGTAAAAAATGTTTTTGAATTAGAAATGAAATTTTAACATGCCAGTTCAATAGAAGAAATAATGTATTGTCCCTATAAAATAAATGTGTACAAATGATGTTTACTTTTAGTAAGAACTCCAATTATGGGATTATCATCACCTAAAATCATTAAACTCATTAGATGTGGCCGTTAAATTTTCACTTGTAGTAGTTGATTCCCCCTACTAACCTGATAGTGGGTTCCCCCAACATTCCTTCCATCCTATGATATATTTATTATGTGAGTATTTATTTTTAGTGTGTTCTTTCTCATGAATCCTTTGAATTCATTCTCATAACTATTGGATTTTTATGTCATCATTTTGAACTTTTTTTATTATAACATTATTAGTTCCACTAATTGAGAAAACCCCAATGTTTTATTCACTATACATAATTAATTTGATGATTCTCATTCAATGAATGGTTCTCAAGGATAGTTGATTGGTCCCTTAAAACATTTTCATCATCTAATAAATGATCATCCTCGGATCCTAGGAATCCTATAACTGAAATACCACAATATCTTTCTTGTACTATGTGAAGAAATTTATGAACATCAACTCATCCATATTTCCTTACTACCACCTAGAAAATATATATAAACTATCCTTTATATATATGTAATTCAATAAATTATAATTTAATTAGAAAATTTTTAACAATATGGATAACACACAATCCCTTTTTCAATTATTTCCAACACTATAGTAGAATTTCAATGCACATCATTTACCCCATGTTATTTTAGAAAAATATTTTTATATTGAGTAAATAATTACATAATAATAACATTTCTGTGTTATATGTTTATAAAATCTATGTATTAATTTATTTTATTATATATTAATATTATTGAATCAAATAGGATTAATATGAATAAAAAATGGTTAGATTCATATCTTTTGAAAGAAATAGTTTGATGATGTGGTTCAATATATTTGCAAAAGATCAGGCATGTAACCCTTCTCAAATACTATTTTGGTGTATACACTATTATTTTTCATGAATAATTATTCTAGAGAAGTTTTAAGATCACTATATCTATCAATAAATATATCAATTTTACAAATTTTGGAGTACAGATTGGAAAAAATTTAATAGATCTAGTTTTGGGGATTACAATTTTTTTATGGATAATATTATATTATTTGAAGTTCAAATATTGGAAATGACTGTATTGATGATACAATTATAGGTGTGATGATGGAGAAAGTCTTATTAAGGAAAATAAAATTTCATTTGAAGACCAACTTCATGACCACCCAATAATTATTATGATGATAAAGATTTCTACAAAGACACAAATGCATACAATTTGTACAAAATATACGTTATTTTAAACCATATTGATGCAATGTAGTGTAAATGTTGGAAATGTGTGGATTGACACTAGGTTCACTAAATTTCATTCTATATTGAAGGATATGATATAATAATATAATAATTTTACTCAAAAAACACATTACACAAAATGAATTCTACATTCAGTGGGTATGACCCATGAATGAATACAAGCCCTTCTAAATAATTTAATACTATTTTTAAAAAACATTGAATCACTAAAAAAATTTCCAATGTATGGTGCATATCGATACAAGAATAGAAAAACAATTCCTATGAAAAAATTGTGGTACATTAAAACCAATTCAATGCTTATGAACCAATATTGAAGTGATGATAATGAAAGAAAATTGGAATGTAAGGTATCTAAAATATATGAATATGGGAATATTTCCCCCATAAGAATCTCTATAGTGAAATTATATTGATCATGAGAAACCTAAATTTGGAATTGATTCAAGAACCCTTTATCTTATTCTATCTACAAATAGAGTGAATGCTTTTAGTTTTTATATATTTACTCATAGTATATGGATTGTTTTGTTGAAAAATTATATATTTCCACCATTTTTAAGCATGATGAGAAAATAAAATATGTTTTATCTACATATATATGGAAAAATGTTTCATGTTATTGATTTTTATTGGGTAACATTGATTGAAAATTTGAAATAAATGTCGAAATTGGTTGTTATGTTAAATGATTCTTATAGAAATGAATATTTCATTTTGAAATATTTGTTTTATGGGAGGAGAAATAAATATTTTTATTCTGGAAATTTGTTCAGAAATACTATTATGGGAACTCAAGGAAGTCCCATTTTCAAACTAGGTAAATAGTCAGTTATGTTAAAACATTCATCAATTATTATGTTTTTAGGACATCATAGAATTATAAATGTAATATTGAAATACTATGATTGGATGACATCATTTGATAGTAGTTTGGATGATTGTGTAACACCATCTCTACTAATAGGTGAAATTTTATTTAAAATTTAAAAATATATTTAGAATATCATTTGAGAATGTGAAAAACTGAAGGAAATAAGTTTTGTAATATCATTTAAAAATTTTGAAATGATATTGAATTCCATTAACAAACTAGCATCCCCAATTAGGTATTTTCAAGGATAATTATGATTTAATTTAAAAAAAATTATCCCTTTTTTATTTTTATTTTTTGTACTAAAAATATTTTCAATTAAACATTTAGTTAAGAGTGGAAAAATATTTTTTAAAAAATTTATGGACAACAAAAATTCTGTCATAATGTATGAAGTCATAATTAACAAGTTTCATTATACAACATCTTTAGTAAATTATATCATTATATTAAATTATTTTTTTAAATAATTTCCTTATCATTTTTATCTAATACATATGTAGTTAATTATTATAAATATCCTGAACAAATAACATCATCGATAATTTTTTTTAATTATCTATTTTCTTCTACATTAGAAGAAAAGAATGATAGAATTTTTTTTCAAAAATGTCAATAATGAGGATGATCTACTCATGTACTATTAGTAATATTCATGATGGTATATCATCTTTATTAGACCTTTTTATGTTATGTAAGGAGTATTTTCAATTAATAATAGAGAAAATGTATTTTTTCCGTTTAAATTGATATTTCTATAAACAAAATGCATGTGACAGACTCAAAATTTGAGAAACACATTCATTTGTTGGTTACATTTTTAAAATTCCCTATATGCCATTTTTGACCTCTAATAATAATCTACAACATAATCTGATACATGATCTAGTTAGTATTACATAATATGTGTGTTTTTAGTTTAAAATTTATATTTATATTAATATTATGTTTCAATCACTGAATAGAAAACAAGCTTTCTAATATTGTGTTAATAAATTAAGAAAATTATATATATTTGATTTGTAATGTTTAGGAAATGGTCATACATATATCAAATGCTTTATGAGATAAGTATGAAAAAATGTGTGTTATTTTATATTCTAATAGATATTTTAGTTTAAAAAAAGTATCACTCACTAAAAACATATATAACACACTCATATTATTTGTAATTACTTACAAAAATTATCGTTAAGACATTCTTGAAGTTGTATGAATAAATTTCATGTCAATATATTACACAATGTGATCAATTTGACTCAATATTCTGCATACACAAAATCATAGGACAACCCTCAAGTAATTGATAACTTCTAATCTATGACAACACCAATTTTCATCAATCCATTTTATAAATAAACTATGAAGATCAAATATAACGTCTCATATACAATCATAAATCCATAAAAAACCTACCACTGGTGGTGCTAATCAAAATAAAAAACACTCACCCAAGGAACAATTGTCATATTTCATCTTCTTGAATTACTTATTCTGAATAACTGTAAAAATATAGTTAAATATCCCTTATTGTTTAATGAACATAAAATAAAATAAAAATGTCATATAGAAAAACGTTATTGTAATGTGATGATTTCAAATAATCAATAACTAAATTATAGTTTTGAATAAATACCATTACCACACAAAGAACCATTTTTTCAACTTCATATAAATAAATTATCTTATATAGAAATTATAATCAATTAATGTCACATCATAGATTTTATTGGTGATGTTTCATCCTTTATAAAACATCTCTACTTATTGATGGTATTTTTAACCTTTGGAAGTTCTCACCCAACATTATTTATTATTTTTTTAAAACATATTTATCGTTATTAATAAATAAACGGTTTCCATTTTCATAAGATATTCTAAAACATATCTAAATGATTATCCAAGTTCACGCCTCAATCTAATTTCAAGTAGAAGATTTTTTATAAATGTATTACATTTTCATCTAATCCCACATCAATACATGGAATTTTAACATTAACATATCCATCTTTCAGTAATTCCCCCCATTGTGAGGAATATTCAAATATTTGATATAGGGGATTGTTTGTTGTGATTTCTTTTCAATGAAACCATCAACCAATTCTCCTCCTTTACATATGGTAGAATCTTCTCTTCAATCATGATATTTCTTTTCCTATAAATCTATCCCAAAAGAAACAATTAATATACCATTATATTTTAAGATAAAAACATGAGAATTGCAGCATCTATGTGATGGATAATGGGAATACTCGAATTCCCAACATAATTTATAATGAAATATAACTTATCCCCCCTATAGTTTCCCCCCTCCATAATTATAAAGTTTTTGTTAATATAATCAATGTTATATGTATCCCCACTTTTCCAATGGATAAAATTAAAAAAATATTTCCCACTTTCTTAACTTTCTATGAAGAAGAACCACAACCCTTTTAATATTTTAATTTTGTGAACATTCATGATATTCACTTTTTTGTAAAACCCAAAAATCTGTTAGAATTGGTGTCCTAGAACTATCTAGTATTACTTTTATTACATGGATATTAAATTTAAATAAAAATTAAACATCTTATTACATCTTGTTCATTTTTCTGCAAAACTATTAAGTAATAATTTCTTAGAGTATTTGCTGCGTTGATAAGGTCACGAAATTTCTCTGCTATTATAAGAACCTTGAAATGATATAAAAATTTTATTAAATATAGTTATATTGATGGTTGAAAAACTATGACAGGACACATATCAAGAATAACGTCATGTGTGAGTACTTGTAAGAAGATGATAATTTCTCTCATTAAGTTCGCACTTGGTAATCTCCATGAAAAGATATTATGAGAACAAACCTACCAATTGAAATTCTACATGTTTTAGTGTCTCTATATATTTGTATATGTGATAGTGTGTAATGATCCTTGTAATTTAGATTATCATTAATATGTTTCATGACTCGCAAACTTTTATTTACTGATGAAAACCGTCAGGCAGACAATTTGCGGGATGTAGGGAACGTTGGGTTCATCATAAGTGGCCTATTATTAATGGATATGTCGAAGAAGGATTTTTCACCTCCATTTATAAAAGTTTATATCTTTTAACATTGATTGAAAAAGATCCATATCTTGAAATTCCATGGCCTTCGTGTAATGATGAGTTTATTTAAGGAAGTCAAAAAATGACATATATAGCATAAAAGTAGATGTCAATATCATGAAGCTTGCTTGATGAGATATTATGAAAATGAGATTATGTTTACACGATGATCATTCGTATTTGGATTTAGTTGTTGTGACTTTATGTTCATTATGTTGGGCGCCTTGACCTGTTGCAGGATAGTCCTCATGGATATTAGGCAAGCCCACCTAATAAGAATGAGAAAGAATCCTATAGGGTCACACACTAAGTGTTTCTCGTAGTCTAAATTAAATTCAATTTGAATTTAATAAATAAATATTATTATCAAGACAGTAGAATAATTTTGTTAATGTTAAAATGATTTCATAAATTAAATAAATATTTATTCACCGGATTGTGTGTAAAATATATTTATCTGTTTTAATGACCATTTAATAAATATTTATTTACTAGTTTGTAAATAAAATATTTATTTAAGAAAATAAATTATTTATTTATTTATTTGGGTGTTCAATAAATGGATTTGTAGTTCGAGCAGACCACATCTCGTGTCGTAGTAAAATAATTATTTGCATGACAGTGAATTATTATTTAACTTGTCGGTAAAAAGTAATATAATGTTGCTTCTATTTTGTGATGTGAAATTTTATTTATATTTCTAGTTTTTGAAAATCGAACGCCATAAAAAATGACATGATATTATTATCAAAATGAGGTGTTTTCTATAAGGATATAAATGTATTTAATTACTGTTATTTATTTAAATATTGTAACCAAATCCCTATGTCAATAAATAGATATGATTTTCTATTGTTCGTTGTATCGAACCACACACCCGGTGAATTGATAATTATTGACCTAAAAAATTTACTTATCGAATCCTCTTCATGCCCCTCTCATGAAGTTGAGATTTTCTTTATGGAAAACGAACAAGCTATCAAGAAAAACACACACTAGACACTCGCATCTCTGCACTAGCACCCAGAGAATGAGTGTTGTCGATTGGAGGCCCTTGGAGAACATGTGGATCACCTCTAGGGGGGGTTATATTTTGGATTATTACAAGAACAACAAGAGAATCCAGTTGGGTCATTCCATATGATCAACTTCCTCAAAGATGAAAATACGAAATATCAAGGTATTATTTTCATTATGACATTAATTAAGTTAATTATAAACATTATGTGAAATATCCTCTATAAATGTTTTAGGTCACTTTATTATTTAACATATTCTTTGATTATATTACATGGATTCTAGAATTAATCTTCTCATTAATCCCATAATAATCAATGATCATGGTAAAAATTAATGTTGGTTGACGAACCCACCACACATCCTATGCACTTAGAACCTGCAAAAAATATTGTGTTCAGTAAGAAATACCTTCTAGAATGAATGATTCAATAATAGAGTTTAAATTTAAGATAATGTATCAGATTATTATTATGTAGTTCGCTAATAATATATTCAACACACATGAAGAAATTATAATAAGAAAACCTAACCTTGTATTTGATCCTGTTCAAGATCACCTTCTTTTAAATTGAAAAGAAATGCCTTCCTATGTTGTTGGGGGTAAATGATCCTTTTTTGATACATACATTAATTTATCCTTCCACTAAACCATCAATGATAAAAATAATCTATCTTAAGATAAAAATAAACAAATATCACCCTTAATCAACAACCAATATAATTTAGGATAATTATAGAAAATATTTTGATCGATGTTTTACTTTCATGGAATGACATCATCTGCATAAAATAATTATTTATTCTTATCTCTAACAATATTTGACTCTATATTTGAAGAGTGGTTTATTTGAAAAAATTATAAACATATTGATAAGTTAAATGTTTTGAAATTTTTTTTCTCTATGTCCATTATATTAATGCATTGAATAAAGTTCTCTAATGATCGCCATGTATCCTGTTGATTGAGATGTTATCAAGTAAACTTTTTTCCCCTAATGGATTCAATCAAAAATCCACATTAATTGTGATGTGGAAATGTTTAATAATTCATTAGGGAAGTCATAAACAAATACCATGTGGTGCTGATCCTCTTTAAAGGCTCTTTTAAGAGGGAAAAAAGTTATATTGAACAATCATCCACCAAAATTCTATTTTCATATTTATCTTGTGGATTTATTGGAAACATATACATCTATATGTTTTTTTATTATCTTATAAAATTATCAACCCTATCCCTACCTAAGAAGAGTTAAATTAAAGATTCATGATGAGATATTATGAAAATAGACACTACTATAGGAATTGTTCATGAATACGAGTCATGGGATATTGTTATCTGTCAGCATGTGTAATGGTCCATAGGATTTATGATTTTTATTAATGTCCATCATGACCCATGAAATGTAATTTATTTAATAAACCACAACGCTACAGCTTACATAGAAGATGGATACATTGGGTTCATCATGAGTGATGTGTTATTAATTAACATATTGAAGAATTTTTTAAAGATGAGTTATCATTTTGTAAAATGTGATTTAAATAAATTATAAATTTAACATGAAAAATATCCTCACTATGTAAGGATCTTTTCAATGAAAATATATGATGGATATTCTTTTCGTCTTGACATTTACATATTGTACAATTTGTAGTTGATGCATCGAACTTGACAAAACCATTATTGTAAATCACCAACCAAATGGTTCATATGGATATGAAACTATTAGAAAATCAATCAACTCTAAACAATATCAACCAATGTTTAAAAGATTCCCTAATCCCAATACCATCCTACTGAAAACACCCCAAACAAAAAAATGAGTATATGATTTTATCTTGGTAAATATTTTATAAATCATCCAATATCTGAGTACTAATGTTGTAGCACCCATCACTCCAAAGACTTTTTTAGGGCAATGAAAAATGCAATAACATATCTTAGAAATTTCCTCATCCTCATAGGAAACATGACACCCTCCCACCAACACCAAATCACTGTTTAGTTTAAAATCACAGATAGTCTTTTAAATTTAAAATTGTGTTTTTTTATTTTTAAGTTTAATTATGGTCGAGTCATTTGCGAGGGTTCCTACAAAACCTGTAAAAATGGTATTTATGAAAACACAAAAAATCGTATTTATGGAAAAAAATTATGTAATTTATATATAATATATTACTTTAATTATATAATATTTATTTATAAATAATATAATTAGCATATTTTTACATCAATATATTATAATGTAATTTTATTGACTGTATTTATTAATAAAAATGAATCACATATTTAATTAATTCGGTATACTATATTCATAAAAAAATATAAATTATAATATTAACATATTATGGATTAATTATATTGATTAATTTTTGGAATAAATATTTCTATAATATTAAATTATATTATGTTATAAAATAGTTATATGTATTGAATTAGGTTAAAATGATTTTAATATGATATTTAATTATAAATGATTACACATTTGATGTTTATATTTAAATCATTTAAAATGTACATTTATATATTATAATATATATTTTTATTATAAACAAGAACATAATACAACATATATCAAGTTTTTTATAAATATTATCATTGATTAATTAAATATAATTAATTTAAAATATATTATTTTTTCAATATAAATATATATAATCCCTGTTTTATGAAACAGAAGTGATTTATAATGTATTGAGTTTATATTTTAAAAAAATAATTGATATAGTAAATATTAATTATCTTGTAATGACTTATAATTATAATGAGAAATCATAAATTCATGGGATATTTTTGTGTACCGCACATTGACATGCTTTTCTAGTGGGTTTTTTATTATTCAATTTACCAAAAATAGACATATTCATAATGTCATTTAAAATCCAAAACAACCCGAACCTAAAACCTAGGTTTTTCCATTCTAAATGTTGTGTATGTTATTTTTATGATAACATAAAATATGCACAACATTTATTACATACCATGACCTTTTACTGATGTTGGGTGTGAAATAAATATTAAAAACCAAATAATCCATTTTTATATTCACTAAAAATATATTCTTATATATGTTTATATATGTATATTTATTTTAATATATACATAAACCTTTTTATGAATATTAAAATAGTGAAATGAAATGAACACTTACCTGTTTTTGGGACTATTGAGGGATTTGACGCTACTCAAAATTCAGCTAAATAGAATAGGGAAACTTGAGCAGATAATGGTCAGATGTTCTGATATTCCAATTGAGGATTTAAATAAATAGAGTTTATATATTTTTATTTTTAATGTTTCATTAATCAAATAAAATAATGGAAGTTTTGTTTGAGCAATGTTAAAAAATATTTGATAAAAAATTATAAAAAAATGTCGAGTAGATTGAAAACATATGGAAAGGAAATGATGCCATCAGGATTGATAGTGGGAATTTCACTCGTAGATTGATATGATGGATCGTTTAATAAAACATTGTAATTTCCAATAGCATTATATTGTACATTCTTGTTAATTTATGTTGAAATCATTGAAATATTTATACTTTTTATTTAAACCATTACTCCCATTTTATTACTCAATCGATTCTATTTATTTAATTATCTAAACCTTTTCTTTTAAAAAATAAAATATTTTGTTTTTATTATATTTTTAAAAATTCATATTTTTTTAATCAATTTTTATCATCAACTTTAACATTATTTTTTTAGCATGCAGCTTATTATACATATAATGGATTGAACATTTATTTATCCTCTATATAAATTTTATTTAAATATATATCATTTTAGTGTATTTAAATATATATATATATATCTCTTTTCTTAAAATGAATGAATAAAATTACATTTTATTTTTAAACATTAATATAATGTGCATTTTTCATAATATAATAATTATAAATATTTATAATTTATAAATGTTATAAAAAAATATAAATCATATATTTAAAAAAATATATTATATTAAAAATAATATTATTTTTATAAATAAATAATTTACCCTTAATTACTATTATAATAAAATTTTCTATTTAAAATAAATATTAAAAAAATATAATTATATAATAATTTTTTTAAAAAAAAAGAAAAAACATATTATTCATTAGAATAATAATTTGAAAACTATATATAAATGGTATAATTAATTATAAGTATTGTAATTAACTTATAAGAAAATATTTTTACAATATAAAAAATATTCGAATTTATGGCTTTTAAAATTATCCCCCCTTAAAAGATATGTGTCCCCAAAATTTGTTTGGGCGCATAGGGAAAAGTATTTTATTGAGGAGGCCTATTTGAAATTATTAATTTTGATCAAATTTTCCAAAATTATATAGACCATTTCTCTCAAACCATGTATAACAACCCAAACCCACATCTTGGGTTTTTCCCTTATAAATTCTATGTATATTTTTTGTATAATAATATAACCAAAAATATAAACATTTATTACCTACATGGAACATTTACCAGCCACTGTTTTGGAAAAGAAATATTAATCAATATAAACCCATGTCATATACACTAAAAATAGATAGTAATATATGTATATATATGTATGTATATATAAACACACAAATATATATAACACTTTGTAGAATATTTAATTTGATGACATGAAATGAACCCTTAAATGTGTTTGAGAAATTTGACCGATTTGACGTTACTGGAAATTGAGTATTAATAAATAAGGCGTCATGGGGAACTTAAGGAGGTAAGGGTCGAATGATTTGATGTGAAAAGTGAGGGATTATATAAAAAGTGTTTATATATTTTCATATATCCTGTTGCAAAAAGATAATACACCGAGGGAAGAAAATTGATCAATGTTCAAAAAAATAAGTGATGCAATGTTATAAAAAAGATTCAACAAGTTTGATTACCTATGGAAAGGGAAAAAGGCATTTGGGATTTTCGGGGTTATTTCACTGGTATATTTTCACTATGGCTGTTTGAATAAAACGACACGATTTTTAATAGATTTATGTTTTACATTATTATTTATTTATGTTGTAATCATTACAAAATTTAAACATTTTATCTAAATCTTTACACCCTCTTTATTGGTCAATAACTCTATTTTTTTATACCATTTCATTGGACATTCCATGATTTTGTTTTTATTATATTATTATAAAATAATATTTTTGTTTGTTTTATTAATTTTTTATTTCGAAACATATCTACATTTTTTAAAAACATGAAATTTTTTATAAATATAATGGCATGAACGTTTTTTAAACCATTAAATAAATAAATTTTTATATATATAACATTTTATCATTTTTAAATATAAAAATATATATATATATATATATTTAATTTCTTTAATATAAATAATTCCTATTACAATTATATTACTAACATGAACATAATTTTTGTTTTTTTAATATAATAATTATATATATTTATAATTTATAAATATTATAAAAAACATAATATATCTAATATATTTATAATAAATATAATAATCATAATAATAGTTTTATAAAATAAATTTTACCCTTTATTAATATTATATTAAAAAATTCAATTTCAAAATTATAATTTAAAAAATATAGTTATTTTAAAATATTCATTTGAACAAAAAAAATTATATTCGTCCTTAGATTATTAAATTGAAAACATCAAATAATATTTATAATTATTTATTTTTACTGTAATTTTTATATAATGAAATTAATTAAAAACACAATCTCATTTATTAATTTTAACTAAAATCATCTTAAAAATATTTTCATTTTTTAATTATACATAAATCAATTTAATAAAATATTATTTTAATAAAACTAATTTTTCATTTTTAGGGTTGTTTCAAAAACGGTCCATGTGACATAAGGAGGTCTAAACACATAGAACCATAAAATGAAAAACAAATTATGGAAAATTATTGAGAGGATAAATAAGTGTGAATGTAATGACTGCATTGAAATTAGTCAATGCTGGTTGGTGGACTCATTAGCTGTATATATACACACGCCCAAGAGACAATGTTTAGAAGAATCCATCATTTCTACAAATTTCTATGTCTACACTGAATCAGAGTTTTGGTTTATGAAAAAAACGTTGTATTGGTTGAGAGGGAAGAAGGAGTTAGGGTACCTAAAGAAGGTTCTATATGAGATTCTCAAACCCCCATTATGTTATATAGTATGTTGCAACACCACTCCACTAACACAGACCCAGGAGTCACTTGACGCACTCTGTCACCACGGGTTTCCAGGACTCTTAGAATACCTTCCATGACACCCCAATGACAATGCCTACTAGGAAAGATGGGGAAAGATAGATATGATCATCACTTCCCTTTCTCGGAAAACCGTCCACATCTCCCCATCAACAATGACTACCATGCCAGATAGGGTGAAGATAGATATGACCCTCACCACCCAGTCTCAAATAACCTACCATGACACACCATCAACAACACCTACCACTTTCACCACCATTTCTACCTTCCATAGCATCCCATCAATATCCCCTACTCGGACAGTATATGAAAAAACCTATTAGAACACCCCATACATAGCACATATGAGTCGAGACAGGGGGCTGGTGAATATGGCAGTCATCGTCCTTTCTCAGAAACAATACCATGATACCCCATCAACAATGCCTACCACTATCACCTCCCTTTCATAGAAAATCAACCATCGCACCCCAGTGAAACACCTACCACTGTAACCACAATTTTTCAGAAGATATTCCAGGACCCCCCGTCAACAACACCTATCTATGTTACAACCCTTTATGAGATGATCATTAATGGAAACCCATTAACAATTCCTTACAGCCCAGATGGGGGAAGTTGGATATGATAGTCGCCACCCCCTTGTGGGTAATTCCTCACACCAGAAGAAACTGATTTGGACAGTGGTGTTTAGAAATGATTATTTTTACCCCCATCATGTCATTCACCACTACCGAGGATGAAGTATACTGACACCAGACATATAAATGGTTGACCCATGATGTGAAATGTCTACTGAATTATTAGATTAAAATAGTCATGCTGTGATGGATCCCTCCCTCACATCACATAGTGTTGATCATCTGATATTATTTATTCAGTTATCGATCTTGAACAACTAGGTGTAAAAATTAATTAATTTTTTTCCCATAGAGGTTTAAAATTATATATATTTTTATATAGTATATTTAACTACCCTGATATAATAAATTGTTTTATTATTTTCATAGTAGTTTATAATTTTCACTTAATTTTATCAATACATTAAATATTAAATTTCACCCGTTCGAAAATTCCATACTTTTTATATTCATGTTACACATATGTATATCGTGTAATATTCAACACTGCTTCTACAAAAACTCTTATAAAATGGTTTCTTTTCACTATCGTTTTTCATACACTAATAAAATTCATACTATTATGAGATGTTTTTGTTTAGGGTTTCTAAATAACAAATTGAATAAATTAATAAATATATATATATACATTTTTAAATATTATTAAATAATATTTATTTTTTAACAACTGTATATATGAAAATATATTATACATAAATGTTTTATATAACATTTAATAATATTTGTATATTCATTTATATATGTGTGTGTATGAATGTGTTGTTTTTGTTTGCATCTCTTGTACTATGTTGCATTGTGTATGCATGTGTTTATGGACATTTATTATTTTTATGTGTGAGTATGTATATGTTCATATGTGTCTATGTAATTGATTGTTTATGTAATACATATGTGTATGTTTACGTGTATCTTTATGTATATAAGAATATATATATGTATATACATGTGTGTGTGTGTGTGTGTGTGTAAGTGTATTTGAATGTATTTATAAATTTATATTATATGTATACGTATGTAAACATATGAATGTGTGTATGAATGGGCAGTTGTATGTGTTTTTGTAGTAGTATATGAATAGGTTTGTATGTGTATGTGTATATGTACGAGTATGTGTAAGTATATATGTGTAGGTTTATGTTTGTGTTCATGTATGCCGGTTTATTGATTTTATATTATTTATTGGCTTTCAATATCACCATATTTATCACATTTTCAATAATTTATTCATTTTTATAATATAATCATTTAATATTTTTTTAAGATATGAAATTTTGATATTTATTTATACATGACTATATATATATATATATTAGACTAAATAATAAAATTTCAACAATTAGTAAAAATTATAATGGTTAATTACATACTATATTTTTTACATACAATCAATACAATGAATACTTAAATAATTAGGATTACTATTAATATTTATATATTTAATTTGAATCAATTTTATATGCTTTCAATTCATGTAGTTAATGTTATGAATTAACTTTTCAAAATTTCTCGTAATTTTTTTATTTTATTAATTCATTTTTAATATTACATTAATATTTATTTTCATTTAAATTTTTTAATAATTTTCAATATTTTTGGGATTTAATCATTTTTTATAATTTATACATATTTATTTAATATGATTGAATATCTCCAATATGTTAATAATTTATATGATTAATATCTATTCATTTTTATATATTTTGTTTTTATATTTTTATTTTTTATAAAATCCTTATAAATGATTCTTATAAGACCATATCCAACCAACAAAATTTTTCCCTAAAATTGAACCCCACCATACAGCATCCCAAAACAACACTAATGTGTTTACTTAAAAAAATGAAAATGATGGGGATATGCTTCATGATAACTGGTAATTCTGGATGGGATCATTAATAATCCTGGTTTTCAGCCTCAATAGTGTGTACCATCGAGATATAATGTGAGTTGGATGAAGGCTACGGTGTAGGGATCACTACAGGTCTAATGCGGTGAGTTTCAGGGGAGGCAACAAATGGATGGGATTCTGGGACTGTGGATATAGGAGGGGCGACAACTCCTCAACATTGATTTTTTGGGTGTAGATTGATGGTGGATATAAGATTGACGTCGGTGTTTCTTGATCTCTATTGATAGCTTCACATGACGACAATGTCGGCATTGTAAGAGTTGAGCAATAGATTTGGATGCAATTTTTATGTGTTTGTGATTCTCGGAGAGATGATGTGGTGGTAGGTTTTTCTAACCAGTGATTGAGATCAGTGAACACCCGATTGATAGAGATAGATCTGGTCTGATGTTCATCTGTGACTATCTGCAGTGACGTTCAATAAGATAATGGAACCGTAAGACATGGTCGGGGTATGTCCATCATTGGTTTGTAGGGGACACCCAATTAGTTGTCATAAATCTTATAGTGGTGCATAATAATTTTTGTACCTATGGTATTTGGTGGTCTGGACACATGTTTTGAGGGTGTTAGGGATAATATCAATAAAAAAAGAGGTATGTGATACTACTGAATATAGGTGGGTTATCCAATGGGGGGGCTATTCCATGCCCAGTGGCTGGTGGGGGAGGTGTGTGTTTGTTATCGTTCATTATTATACTCAAGTACATAATATATATATATATATTATCTATTTATTTAATTTCATTCAATTATTATGTGAATTTTTTTCTTCTTTTTTTGATTGAAAAGGACAATTTCTATCTAGGTAGAGGAAGATTCATTACATAGCTCGTATTCCAATGGACAAGTGGCTAAATAACATAGCCTGAAGGGTCGGTGTTACTTCATGGTTGTGTCATCCAATATGTGTCACCAGGCCTATGTCCAACCTCTATCACAACCTGCCCATATCATGCCTAAGTCCCCGCCTACATGAGTCACTACATACTATGTATATCCCCCAAGGGGAATGGAAATATTCCATCCCTGAGTTTTTAGGTGTATGAAATTGATTTAAATATTCTTATGGATTCACGTTTTAATATAAATAACTGATTAATTTTTATTTATTCATATTTAATTTTATTTCATTTAATATTAATTTTTAATTTTTAATATTTATCATTTTTTTAATTTATTCATTTTTTACTATTTATTTTATATATAATTAGTTAATGAGTATTAATATTATAAAATAATTTGTTATTTATATGATTAATATTTATTAAATATCATTTATTATGTTTTAATTCATTTTAAATGTTTCAAATTTATATAATTAATTAATGTAAATTCATTTCTTAATATTATCTACATTTTAAATGTGTTTAACATTAATTTAATTAATCATTAAAATTTTACATAATTATTTACTAGGTAGTAATATTAGTAAGATGTTTTTGATTTATGTGATTAATTCCCATTACATTTTATTTAAAAAGTTGTTAAATTTTTAAATTGTTTGAAATCTATATAAATAATTTTTTTAAATTCAATTTTTAATATTTTCATTAATTTTTTGTTCCTGTTCAAAATTCATGTAATTATGCTTCTAAATTCCTTTTTACGTATTTTCAATGTTTTTATATTTTCACTATGTATTCATCTTTATTATAAAATATATTAATTTTTTATAATTTATATAATTCATAAAAGTTATAAATTTTTTTAATTTTTTTTGTGTCTATGTTTTTTTATTATTCAATTTCACCCATTTTTCAAAATCATGCATTTAAGATAGAATATTAATTGATAATTTTAATAATTTTTTATTTTTAGTGATTTAATTTTTTTAATATATATTCATTTAATATTTTTTAATTTTATTTTAAATAGTTTATATTATCTCTAAAATGAAAAGTACCCATAAAACCTATATATAATAGTGCTGCAATATTTGTGGTGATAAATATTGGTTTTATCTACTATCATTTTAGCGATGATAAATATTGGATTTATAAGGTCGTTATTTAGCATTGAGAAAACTTGTCTATTTTTGCTTTTATTAATATCACACTGATACTACTCATATTTATTATAACTTTTTGGAAGGAGAAGATAAATGATTCTTGTTCATATAATATCAACACTATGGAAACTTGTACCATCACCCCATTCAAGCACTCTCATGGAAGTCAACCTCTTATTCCACTCACCCTAGATCTTATTTGACAAATCAAACCTCCCTATACGTATGGTATGTTTTTCAATATCATGAAAACCCTTGTACAAGTTTTTCGTTATACATAGAAAAATATTGTTCTTAGTGAGCTGTTCAGATTTATGAAATTCTTTACTCTAAGATTCAAACATGGTTTATAATGTTAATTTCTATATCAACAATTTTGTAAAATGATTTAATATTCCATGATTATTGTTGAAAGTTATCATAAAAGAGCCTTGTTGAATCACTTTCTTTGTATAATAAGCATCAATCAATAACATCCAACTCTACCAAACTGTATCAATATTTCAAAATAAAAAACATTCATCTTCGATTAAGAATTTGTTTTTTTTATAATTCTTCTTAATCGGAAATTACAAATTGTGATTCCAAACATAATTACTTATATCACAATATCATTATAATATTGTTATTCAACAGATGCGACTTCAAAAAAAATTATTGAGTCTCCTTCCTGATCAATATCAATTGTACACTCTCTCAATGCTTTGCCCAAAATAGGGGATTGTATAGGGGGGTCGACTTTCCTCATTCCTGTGTGTCATTATGGATAGTATTTTTATTCTAATTTAATTTATATGGAAGCTAAAGACAACATATTTCTTGGGGGAAGGATTATAGAAGATTTCCACCTTTTTCACATCTTTTCCATTCTGATGGTACATATATTTTTCTCAAGGCATGTTATTTATGAATTCATATCTATTTTATAGCTTGTCCGAAAATATTGGAAAGAATCCATAAAATCCATTAATTATTAAAAATCAAAAAATTCCATCATCTTCAGTGAGATTTCTTGTGTAAAACAAGATATTATTTATTCCTTAGTTATTATGGTAGCTGATAAACATAATAAATATATTTGGATCCCCGTGATTTTTGGTCAAAATAAAATTGTGGTTTTCTCTAGAATGATGGAAATGTTAGACAAAAAAATTTGGTTTGTAATTTTAAGAGGGTCTCTAAAGTAGGTATGGAAGAACTTCTAAAGGATGTAGCTCAATATATTTTAATTGATAATATGTATTTAATTATACTACATTAATATATGATATACCAATTTATTCTATGAAATTAATGAACCTTTTCGTGTTTTTGGGTCAATTGAGGGATTAAATGATACTCAAAACTAAGCATAATAGAATGGGAGAACATGGGGAGATAAGGGACATATGTTTTGATGTTAAAAGTTTGGGTTTAAATAAAAAGAGTTCATCTATTTGTAATATATCATGTTGTAATAGAAAAATTAAACATATGGAAAACAAATTTGATCAAAGAAAAAATAATATTTGTTGAAAAATTTAAAAAAATAGTGAATTTGTTTGACAACCCATTGAAAGTGAAGGAGGATTTTGTGATTGATAGTGGGAATTTAAATGGTAGATTGGCACAATGGAATCATGAATACAATCTCACAATTTTAAATAGATTTATTTTTTACATTGTTAATAATTTATGTTGTAATCATTGAAATTTTTCTTTTCTTAAAGTAAATCCTTACTCACTTTTTAATAATTTATCACATATATTTATTTTCTATGTTACCATTTTATTTTTTCCAAACCTTGATTGTGTTTTTGTTATATAATAATATTTTTTGTAAAGAAAATGGACTGAAAAATATTATATATTTTTTTAATTATATAGAAATTCATCTCATAAAATATTATTATAATAAAACAATGTTTCAAATTTATGGTTTGTTAAATTATTCCCTCCTCAAAAAAATTGTGTCCTCACAATTCGTTCAGGCACATATGGAATATAATTTTACATAAGAGGGCTATTTGAAATTATTAATTTCAACCTAATTTTCCAAAGTTATCTTAACCTTTTATCTCATACTGGGTATAACAAGCTGAACCCACAACCCCAATTCAACCCCTTTAAATGTTGTGTATATTTTTTTAAAAATGAAAAATTAAAATACATACCTCTCTTATAAAAAAACATAAACTTATACCGGTATAGGTTTTGGAAATAAAATTTCAGACAAATTATCCTTTTCATATACACTGAATATATATAGTTATGTACGTTTATATATGTATACACACACAAACACCTATATATATAACCCTTTGTAATACAATTAATTTGATGAAATGAAATGAAACCTTACCTATTTTTGTGTCAATTGAAGGATTTGGTGTTACTTAAAATTAATCATAACAAAATGGGGCCACCTAGAGAAATGAGGGTCAGATGTCTTGATGTGAAAAGTGGGGGTTTAAGTAAAACATGTTTGTATTTTTTTATGTCATGTTGCAATAATCGATGGCACTTATAAAATAAGTTTATCAAAGTTAAAAAAATAATTGATGCAAAATTAAAAAAAAGAGTCGAGTAGTTTGAAAAGCCATGGAATTGGAAGGAGGTGTTCGGGATTTACGGGGGGAATATTTTTTGTTTATTTTCATGATGGTAGTTTGAATATATCCTCACAATTTTTAATTGATTTATGTTTTACATTATTATTAATTTTGGTCATAATAATTAATATATTTCATATATTTTATCTAAACCATTACTCCCATTTTTTTTTTCAAAAATTATATTTATTTTTTTATCTTACTATATTTTGGTCAATCCGTTATTTTGTTTTTATTATATTATTATAAATTCATATATTTTTGGCTTATCATATTGATTTATCAAAACCTGTCAACATTTAATTTTTTAAAACATGCAGCCTTTTATGCATACAATGGTTTGAAATTTTTTTAACCATTATATAATTTTGTATTTTTATATAATAAATTTTGGAATTTTTAAATACATATAGATATATAATTTGTTTTTAGAAATAAATAAATTAAATTAAATTTTTATTTGAAACCTAAATATAATGTGTGTTTTTTTCCTAATAAAAAATAATATATTTTCATAATATATATATTATATAAATCAACAACATACTAGATCTTATATATTTAGAAGTTATATTATCTTAATAATAATAATAGTTTTCTAAAAAAAGTTATCTTTAATAAATATTATATTACAAAATTCTATATTAGAAAAATAATTTAGCAATTATTGTTATTTTGTAATATTCATTTGAATATTGGAAAATCAAATTTTTCTTTAAAATACTATTTTTAAAAATATTAATAAAATGTATAATTATTTATAATTATTATAATTAAATTAAATTATAATTATTTTTAAAACATAATTTCTCTTATTATTTTTAATGAAAATAAAATAACTATTATTATAAGTTTTTTTTAATTATACATAAATCTATTAAAAATTTATTATTATAACAACACATTATTTTGATTTTCTGGGATGTTACAATAATTACCAATTGTGCCTTAATGAGCTGAAAACACATTGCACAATAAAATGAAAAATAAATTATGATAAATAATTTGGAGGAAAAATAATAGTGAAAGTAATAAAAACATTCAAATTAGTCCACACTAGAATGTGGGCTCATTAGGTCTATATATGTCCACACACACACTCAGAAGACAAAGCTTACTAGAATCCATCCATTATATGTGTCTATCTTTCTATGATGAACTATCGTTTTTGTTGAAGAAAGAAAGATGCATTGGTCAATTGTGAAGAAGAAGATATGGTCTTTGAAGAAGGTTTTGTAGGAGGTTTTCAACCCCCCTTCTATTCTATAAAATTGTGTGACACCTTTACATAGATATAGGTCTATGCGCAGCCTGTTTCACTCATTCCTCATGGGTTTCCTCAAACTCTCTCACGCGAATTTCCACAACACCCCTTCATAAATTCCTACCTAGACAGATGCGGGGATGATGGATATTACCATCACTGCCCGTTCTCAGAAAACCTACCATGACGCCCCATTAACAATGTCGACTAAAAAAGATTAGGTTACAATGGATATGGCCATCACCACCCTTTCTCAAACTGCCCACCACGACACCCCATCAACAATGCCAACCACCGTCACCTCCCAATCTACATGCAACATCATCCCATCAACAACAACTACATGTGCAGTCACCAAAGAAACCTGTCACGGAACACCATCCCCAAAACCTACAATGCTAGATAGGGATATGTTGGACATGGTCATGATCACCCTTTAGCAGACATCATTCCACAATGCCCCATCGACTATGCCTACCACAATCACTGCCATTTCTCAGACGATCATCCACCCTTCCCCATCGACAATGCCTACCACTATCACCGCACTTTCTCAAATGATATTCCAGAGTTCCCCATCGACAAAACCTACCATTGTAACCTCATGTTCTATTATGATCATCCATATCATCTCATATATATTGGCTACCAGGAAGGATGGGGGAATATGAATATGATAGACTATTCCACCATTTGTGTAATAACCTAGAACACAAGAATCCCATTAGGACTATGGTTTTTGGAAACGACGCTTTTGGACCCAACATTTCATTAACCACTATTGAGGACGAAGCACACTAATGCATAGAGTATAAAAGGGTGAGTCTAAAAGTGAAAGAATTACTGAATTACAAAATAAAAAGGGTCACAATGTGATGGATCCCTCCTCCCAAACACAAAGTGTAGAACAACAGATTTCAGATTTTGAGTTAACTAACATGAACAACCAACTGTTTAAATTAATATTTTTTCCAGCAACTACTAAAAAAATAATGTGTTGTCATATGGTTATTTAACAATCTTGTTATAATTCTTGGTTTTTTGAATTTTATAGTAAATAATTATTCTCAGTTAATTTTATCACTATATAAAATTTAAAATTTTAGGCATAAGAATTTCACTATTTTTATATTCATTTTATACTACAGCATATGCTGTAATATTCAAAGCTTCAGGTAAAAATACTAATAAAATGGTTCCCTTTCTATATTCTTTTTGCAATCAGTAATAAAATTCCTACTATTGAGAGAAAAAAATTTTGGTTGCAAAATAACACATTGAATAACTCAGTATATATAAATACATTATTATATATTTTTACGTACTATTTATTTTTTGACAAGTATATATATGTAAATATATTATATATAAATGATTTATATATCATTTAATAACATATGTATATTCATTTTTATATGAGTTTCTATATGGGTATGTTTATGTATGTGTTGTTTATGTATGCATCCTTTGTGTTTTGTTGTGTGTGTTTGTGTGATTATGTATATTTATTGATTGTATGTGTGAGTATGTATATGTGCATAGGCGAGTATGTTATTGTATGTGTATGTTATACATATGGGTACATGTATGAGTATGTGTTTATATAAATGAGAATATATATTTGTGTGTGTGTATGTGTAAGTGTGTGTACATATTTATAATTTTTTTGTATATGTTTGTGCACATAAGTATGTATGTGTGTTTGTGCATGTTTATGTGTATTTTTATGTTCATGCAAATGTGTTTGTAATTGTTTGTGGATTTGTGTGAGTATGTGTATGTATATATGTGTGTTTTTTTGCAGTGAAAGTATGTTAGTTTATTGATTTATAACAATTTATTGGTTTTGAATATCTCTCCATTTTTAGAATTTTAAAAATATTATTCAATTTTATTATATAATCATTAAATATTTATGTAATATATACAATTTTGATATTTATTTATTCATGTTTATTAATATATATGTATAATTAAAAAATAATATTTTAACCATTAGTAAAAATTATAATTTTTAATAACCTATTAGATTGTATATATACAATAAATATAATGAATACATCAGTAATTAGCATTTATAATAATATTTATATATTCACTTTTAATCAATTTCATATCTTTCCAATTCATGTAATTTTTATTATGAATTAATATTTTTAATCATTTTATAATTTAATTCAACTATTTTATTAATTTTTAATATTATTTCATTTTTTTCATTTTTGATATTTAATAATTTTAAATTATATAGTAATTTTATAATTTTCAATATTATAATTTTCTGCGGGGCATGATAGGATTTGAACCTAGGTTTTTAGGATTAAGTAATTTATGTAATTATTCTTCATGATTAACTTTTTAACATTTATTACTTATTAATTTTTAATTAATCATTTTTATCAATATTTAAATTAAAATTAATTATTATATTTAAATATTTAATAAATTTTATGATTTGAGGAATTTACACAATTTTTAATATTTGTTTATACATAAATATTTTCTATGTTTTAAAATTATGAAAATGTATGTTATTTTTATGATTAATATTAATAAAATTTTATTTATTATGGTGTAATGACTATAAAATGTTTGTTGTTGATAAAAATAGGTTTTTTATATTGATTTTTTTATGATTCTATAATTATTTGTTTGTGTTTCAAATTAATTCAATTAATCTTTCAAATTTAACAAAAATTATGTATTATGTTTTAATATTCATAATAATTTTTGAATCTATATGATAAATTCTCATAAAATTTTATTTTTAATGTTCTACGAGTTTAAAAATGTTTCAAATCTATATAATTAGTATTTTCAAATGCCTTTTTTATGATTTTCAGGAATTTTTTGTATGTGTTCACAACTCATGTAATTATTATTAGATAAATTTGTATGTATTTACTATGTTTTGATATTTTACCTATGTATTCACCTTCAATAAAATATATATTAATTTTTTATTTTTTTTAATAATTTAGATAGTAAATA
Organism: Viscum album; assembly: GCA_963277665.1. Taxonomy (NCBI): domain Eukaryota; kingdom Viridiplantae; phylum Streptophyta; class Magnoliopsida; order Santalales; family Viscaceae; genus Viscum; species Viscum album. The sequence continues at coordinate 698,685,658 of OY728152.1, forward strand.
AATCTTATTCAAATTTTTAATATCTTTGAAGTGTATAGATTTTTTATTATTCAATTTCCCTGAATTTTCAAATTCATGAATTTAATATTTTATATTCATTGATAAGGTTAATTATTTTTAATTTTTAAAGTATTAATAAATTTTTAATTTGTATTACTTTATTATTTTTTAATTTTATTTTATTTTTTTTATCAGCTCTAAAATGAAAAGTGCTCATAAAAAAATATATTTATTTATTTATATCAGTTCTATAATATTAGTGATGATATATATATATATTTCATCTACTATAATTTTAGCATTGATAAACATAGGTTTTATCACTACATAATTTAACATTGATAAAACCTATCTTGTTTTTGTGATTGTTAATATCACAGTAATAAAAATCTTTTTTATCAGCACTTTTTTGGTAATCATTGATAAAATCTTCTGGGTTATATAAATTCAACACTATGGTTACATGATCCTTCTCACCATTCATGCTCTGTCATGGAAGTAAACCTATTTTTCTACTCCCCCTAAAACATCATGGACAAATCAAACCTCTCAATACCTATGGAATGTCGGTTAATCTCATGAAACTGCTTATACATGTTTTTTATTATGAATTACAAACAATATTTCTCTTCGTGAGCAATTCAGGCCTATGAAATTCCTTACATCTTGATTCATACATGGGTTATAAATAAAAATTCTTATTCAACCATTTTTTAAAATGATTTACTCTACCTTGTGTATTATTTAATGATCTCACAATTGAGACTAGCTGAATCACATGCATAGTATAATAATGAACAATCGATAACAACTTACTCTACTAAACTTGTCACGACCTGTCCTTGGGGCCCGTGTCGTGACTACCCCAAGCCCGTCTTCCATAGGCCAGGGGCTGGCGACTAGCACCAAGGCATAATTCCTGATAAAAAGGAAGGAATTGCCTTTGTAAAGTAAACAAACACCATAGAGCAAGCAAGAAGAAGTAAACACTAAGTAAAAACTGGGTATAACAGTAAGTACAGAAAAGTAAGTGGGCCAGAATACAAACCCAAACTTAAAGTATAGTACAACTAAAAAGGGAGTACATCAACTGAAAAGTAAAGCCGCAGCCTCGATCCGTCCACTGGAAGTCCCACCTGAAGGGTGGGTACAAATAGCCTCCACAGCTCCTCGGGTCCAGTCATCCGCTCCGAGTATGTCCCGCCCAGTGGTCCACCTCCAGGTACCGACCTGCTCTGCTACACTCAACCACGATCAGCGTTGTCTGACATCTGCAACCAACACAATGTAGTGCGGGCATAGCCCATGCAGGGGTGAGTATAAGCTACTCAGTAGGGACCCCAAGACCCCTGAAGGTCTCCTAGAATATACAAAGGATAATCCACAAAGGAAAGATACAATCACGAAGTAACATCCGACACTTCTTAGGTATATTCCCATACATATACCTAAGTCATAAATTCTCGTTCGGCTCCAACATCCGAGCTCAAGTACAACCCAGTACACACAGGAAAACACAACAAAATCCACACAGGAAAGCAAAATGTAATCAACACAGGATTTCAAGTCAAACATATCGAAGATAAGGATTGAATGTAAAGATTCAGGTCACATAGGTATACTTCTTCGTAAGACAATATAAATGATCAGATATTGCCACTAATTCATCTAAGCCATCGGAATCACACAGGTTCGATAGGTACTAACCCCCATAATGACCCACAAAGGATCGATAGGTAACTAACCCCCACAATGACCCACAATGGATCGATAGGTAACTAACCACCACAATTACCCACACAGGATCAGTAGGTAACTAACCCCCACAATGACCCACACAGGATCAGACCCACACAGGATCTATAGACGTTGGCCCACACAGGATCATTGGGCGCTGAACCACATAGGATATGACCCACACAGGATCGGTAGCACTGATCCACGTAGGATCGCTGATTGTTGTAGTCGTCACCGTCGAATCTATGGAGGATGTCTGCACAGTCGTCATCGTCATCGCAGTCGTAGCCTGCTCTAGGGTTCCCGCACATAGCAAGCTTGTTCGGGAGGGTCCGCTCCATGAGCTGAGGGGCTGATACATCAACTGACACATAGTCTGTAGTTTATGTATCCAAAAGTTCCGTATCATCAATAGGAACTCAACATCATAGACGGCGCGTCAATCTGGCGCCCGGTCTGAGAGTTATTGGCTTTTCCGTTCCAAGAGCCCGGTTGGTTTTTACGTCAAAACCAACGTGACCGTACTCTAACTATGTCCAAACCTCGAGCGGAGTAAGCCAAAAGGTCTGTATCACTTAGAGGAAACCAACAAAGTCAACGACACGTCAATCGGATGTCTGGAGCTCATGTTATAAGCATTTCCGCTCCGAGGGCCCGGTTGGTTTCATGTACGAACCAAACCGACCGAACCCAATGTTCTTCGAAACCATGAGTGTAAAATACCGAAACGTCTGTCTCGATCAAAGGATCGCATCGCAGCTGGCGGTGCATCGATCAGAGGTCTGCAACCCATGTTATGGGAAAAGACCGTGAGAGGTCCGGAATTAGGGGGCTCGGGCCCGGTCCGACACGGCCCGATACCCTCTGGGTCGGCTCGAACCGGGTCGACCCATCCTGGGTCCAGGTCCGGCCCGCTTGGGTGCAGCCCGGCCGGGCTGGTGCGGCCTGGGCGCGGCCCGGAATGGCGGTCCGGCATGGGCAGCACACCCGGCGTGCTGGCACGCTGGCGCTAGCCAGGTGGCTCGACCGTTTCGGTCGAGCGGACAGGGGTGCGGGGTGGCACTGCCCCCCTCTCATTTATAATTGTGGCCCCATGTGGGGGCCGCTCATGCTGGCCAGCCGAGGGTCGTAGCCCCCGGCTCTTCCCCTGACAGGTCGGCCCGCTCCGGCCGGTCGGTAGCTGCACCATGGGACCGGCGCTGGCCGGTCCCCCTGCTCCGATGTCGGCGGCCCGGAATCGGCCGCCGGTCCCAGCTTCGCCGCGGCCTATGACCACGAACTTGGTTCGTCCGGTGCGGCGCGACAGTTCTACGCCCCTCCGCCGCAGCCCCGCACAGGCCACGGTGTCTTCGGGTTTTTCTGGCGCGGCGTGACAGCGCCACGGCTTGGTTCGATTTTCAAATGCGCAGGGCGACGGCGCCGCGCATCCTTGCCGCTCATTCCCACACGGTGCAACGACACCGCGTCACTTTCTTTCGAACCACAACAACACGGGACAATAAGGGAGGACGGTCAGTGGTGTTTGTGCGGTTCAGCCCCCTCCCGTTAAACGATAGCAAGCGGTCCAATTGAACGAGGAAAGATGGCAGAATATTTCACGAATAAAAACACATAAAACCCCTACCTCGTCGAATTCATTGAGCAAGGGTTCGTTGCAGAAATAACCATCACGGAAGAAGACGTCACAGAAGGATAGAGTCGCGTCACGGAGAAAAGATTTGTCGGTGTCGTGTCATCGATCATCGAGGATCCGAAGTTCTTGTCAACCTTCGTTGGAGGTCTTTGTTCTTCGCGTTCTTCGTGTTCTTCGTCGAGGAAGAAGAACTTCAAGAGATTTTCCTTTTCTCCCAAATCCTCCCAATGCAACAAGTTCCAACCAAAATAAAATAAGTCTTTTACTTATTCTATTAACAGGACTTAACTATTTGAATTCAAACATCCAAATTATACTCTCCTAATTAATTAAAATAAGTTATCAACATTAATGGTGAGTAGAAGGAGTTAGGGAATATGAACGGGTGGGGTTCGTGTGGGCCCCACCTCCCTCATAACCTCTCATGGGAAGTTGGGTGGTTAACCAACTTCCACCCAAAGGTTTTAATTACCTAGTAAAAATAAAAATTGAAGCTCAATTTTTATTTTAACTTCCACAATTTTTAAGAACTTCTCCCGCGTAAACGCAGTTCGGGAAAAGGTGTTCCTAACCAATTAATGGCACTTTGAATCCATCGGTTATCTCAGAATTCGATTCCGATCACCGGTTCAAAAGTTAGAAAAACACGCTCGTACGTTCACTGAACGTACCCGAGCTAAACTTCGGATTGAAATTCTGGGCACACCGGGCCTCGGAATAAAGTGCCGTCAGAAACCGCGTTCTTGTAAAATTTCCAAGAAAATTAAGAAAAAATTTCCCTTGAATTTTATGGGTCTTTACAAAACTATATAAATAATTCAAGATAAAATACATTCAACTGCAATTTACAATTTTTTTTCATTATAATTTTTAGAAATATGGAATTCCAAATTTTGATTTCATACATTATTATTTAATTCAATACAGGATTATAATATTATTATTAAACTCATGTAACATAAACAAAAATTATTGAGTCTCCATCCAGATAAATATCAATGGTACACTCTCTCAGTGATTCACTCATTCCAGGGGGTTCAGATAGGGGGACCCACAGTCCCCTTTCATGTTTTTCATGATGGATGGTGTTTTTTAATTTAATTTTTGTTGAATATAATGACAAAATATTTTTTGGTGTTATTTTTATAGAAGAATTCCACCTATTTCAAATATCTTATTTTATGATGGTACATTTATTTTTCTCAAGGGACAGTATTTATGATTGAAAATTTATTTTCCACCTTATCCAAATATATGAGAAGGCATCCAGAAAATTACCTAATTATCCAAATAAAAAATTTCCATTAGCATGTGTGATTATACCTTTTTAATGGAATATCTTTGTCAAAAATCATGAATTAAGGAGGTTGATAAACATAATAAATATTTTTGAATCCCTGTGATTTTTTCTCAAACTAATTGAGTGGTTCCCTCGAGCATCATAGACATGTTAGAAAATAAAATCCAGGGATGGAATTTTAAGATGGTCTCTAAAGTGGGTAAGGAATAAATTATAAAGGGTTCGTCTCAATTGATTCCAATTAATTGTTTGTATTTATTTAATCTACATGAATGTGTGATTTTCCAAATTCGATACCACCTTACCATGATCTTGTGGGGGTATGAATGATGGGGAAAAAGTTCAATTTTCATCTTGGGATAATCTATACATCCATAAAACTTATGATGGTATGGGATATTAATAAATGATCATGATAAAAATTAAACTTTTATAAAATCAATGATGTAAGATGATTCATACCCTTGGATCCCTATGAACATAAATCATTGAATCCAAATATTACCCCCTTATGGGCTTTTGTGTTGTTTCCCTTAGTCGACGCCATATCTTTTTTTTTGAGATGCCTCAAGGGATTGGGTTTTATTCATAAAAAGTTACACTTTTGGGGTCCAATGAATGATCCATTATTAATATGTGAAGGATCCCATGTATTGATAATAAATTTGAAATGACAGAAACATATCTAGATGTTTATGATTGAAGGATTTGACTACATTATCCAATTTTAATTATTATATTAAATAATGGTGTTATGATAAACTAGTTTTATGGATCAATGAAAGCGATTAGATGGTTATTCTGAGTACTCATAACACAGAAAATATATACAAGGAAAAACAATTTTCAAATAATGAATGATTCAGATTCTATGTGGTGAATTATAGGTATATTTGGGCCCACTGAAAACAGTTAATCAGAAATGAATATTTATAGAAATAACTATATCACATGGAGGCCCCGTACAATTTCTGAACATTCTTTTAGAAAGATATCATAGTAATAATCCATATAATGTTTTTCATAATGATACATCATATTAAAGAGAATATTTTGATACCATTCCACATTAGTGAAGCAGAAATTCATATACATGCAATGTTATACAATCAATGGTTTAGAAACATCTAACATACACCAAACCGGAATGTAGATAGGATTGTGGATATGGGGAATGGTTCTGTGTCTCTATTCTCAAAGTGTAATTCTTCGAACCCCATAGATATAATATACTCCCTCTAAACCATATCATTGTTTATATGGGTGAAAATATATGACCTACATTTTAAAAATATTTCAAAACCTAACATATTTTTTATCAAGTAGGTTGTATCATAGAATTGTATTTGGAAGTATAATGAGAATCATATTGATAAAAAATTCTCATCTTATCACTTCTATAAGTAGATCCCCACCATCTAATGTGTCTAAAATTAATTTGGATGCATTTATCTTTTAAGAGGTTCTATTGGATATGGTCTTGTGGTACAAAATCATCTGGGTTTCATTATCAGAACTTGCATGATTTATATCCATTCTTTTTTGGGATCCACTAGTGGCTGAATCCCATTCATTATTCACTAGATTGATGTTCTCCCTTATGGGAGGATAAAAAAATTCTTCATGGAATCTGATTTTATAGTCATAATTAATGGTATTAATTCATCATAGTGTGTTCTTCAATCCTTCAACTTACTAGTTATGAAGGTTCAATTCATTTTAAACACTACTAGAAACTGGACCTATAATAATTGACCTATACCAATTTTTCATCCAAAACCATTGGTACGAAAACAATCGCATGACCTTATGCCAATGGTTTCAAAAAAAAACTATTGGTATAGGTCATAGCTATACCAATGGTTTTATAAAAACCATTTTCATGTCTTTAAAAAAACTATATTATACCAATGGTTTTCCAAAAATGTTTGTATATGGTATTGTTATACAAAAGGTTTCAATAAAAACACCAATATCACGTTCATTTAATGATAGTAAACTAAATGTTTTTTCAAATCCATTTGTAAAGGTCCTTCAATTCAAAATACATATATTAATGTTTTTGGAAACAATTGGTATTGGTAAATAACTATTGTTTTCCAAGAAAATTCATTAGGTTTTAATATTATTAATGAATTATTTTATCAAACTACATTGAATACATAAGAAATTACATAAAAATATACATATACATATATATCATATTATATTTCAAAAACAAATTAGCATAGTTGTTACGTGTTTGAAATATAAATCGGTGGGGTGGCGATCAAAAACCATAGGGGTGTTTTTTAATTACGTATATCAATGGTTTTGAAAACATTTGGTATAGTTATATCATATTACATATAACAAATGTTTGTAAATTTTTTGGTATATTACTACTATACCAACATATTCTAAATACAATTTTTATAGGTCTATACCAATGACAGACATGCCAAAGGACCCCCATTCCATTCCTATAACCTATACTTATGGTTTTTGGGCCTTTACCAACCATTGCAAGCCAATTTTATCAACTTTTATACAATATTTCATCCTAATATTTTCTTTTTCATTCAAATTTATAATAGAAATCCTATTAGTCAGGCTCATTTGATTACCTCGTCTAGTCTATCTGGAGATCCTCTTGATTTCTAAGAGGACATCCCTCACTGTTTGGTATCACCTATAATTTTTTTGTATTTTCCTTTATTAAAATGACAATTTTTCTTAAAAAAATCATGAGTTAGATATTTAATTTCAACATACCTGTTCTAAATAAGAAATAATGTCATGTCACTATGAATGTAATGTTTCAAAAAGATGAGAGTTGTATAAAGAAATCCAATTATGGGATTATCATCACATAAATTTTGTTCCCTCTTAGGAAGAGGTCTTTAAATTTTCTCATGTAGTGGTTGCTTCCCCTACTGACCCCATTGTTGATTCCTTCCACTTTCATCCCATCCTCGCCTCTAATTTGTAATTGGGTCTTTATTTTTTATCTATTATTTTTCTATTCCCTAGAGAATTCATTCTCATCACTATTGTATTATTTATGTCATGAATTAGACCTTTTTTCAGTTAACATTATCTGTTCATCCCATTGAAAAAAACCCAAAATTTTATTCATTATAACAAACTAATTTCAAGAGTGTCATTAAATGTATTTTTCTCAAGGCTAGGTGATTGGTACCTATCATTATTTTAATCATCTGGTAAAAGATTAACTTTAGATACTAAGAATCATGTCACTGAAAAAGCACCAGGTATCCCATTTACAATGTGATGAAATGCTTGAACATCACTTCCTCCCTATTTCATTACTCCCACATAGATAATATAGAGAAAACATCCTCGAACTCTTTATTTTTCTATAGATAAATAATTAATTATAGTATTTGTAACAATATATATACCACACATTACCTTTTTAATGATTTACAACACTACAAAACAATATCAATACACATCATTTATCCTTTATTATCATATAAAAATTGTTTTATGTATCATAAATAATACCTTAATAATAAACATTAAGGGTTATAAGTTCATATTTTATATGTATTTATTTATTTTATTAAATATTAATATTATTTAATCAAATAAGATTCATATGAATAAAAAAAGGATGGATGAAAATCATATGATAAAAGATTTTGATGATGGGGTTCATTAATTATGGTAATGATCATGCATATAACAATTCTCAAATACTTTTTCTGTGTTTAAACTCTTAATATTCTAGGATAAATTATCTATTGGAGTTGGAAAAAGACATGATCATTCAGGAAATTGATAAATTTTATAAATCGAAGAGTAAATATCGGTAAAAACATAAAATAGATAGTGTTAGGGATACCATTTTCTATTATAGATAAAATGATATGATTATATTTTTTAACAATGATGATGAACGTATTGAATATAAGATTATAGGGGTGATTATATAAAATATTGTATTGAGGAATATAAAATTACAATTGAAGATCAACATTATGATCACCCAAAACTATTTAAGAAGTTTAAGAGATGTGAATAGACACCAGTGTATACTAGTTGTACTAAATAATCATCATTTTAAACAATACTAAAGCTGTATAGAGTAATGTTTTGGAAGGTATTGATTGACACTGGCTTTACTGAACATATATCTCTATGGAATGTAATGATTCTACAATATAATAAGATTCGTCATAAATAAAATTTCACTAATCAAATACTAAATCAATGTGTATGATCTATTAATGAATACATGACCATATAAATGAATGTATACATTTTTAAAAAAATTATGAATCAATTAAAAAATTCCCACCTTATTGTCCATCTAGATACAAAAATGTTGAATCTATTCAATTGAATGTTTTATGGTACTTCCAAATCAATCCAATGTTAAGGAATCTATACAAAAATTATGATAATGTATGAAAATTGAGGATTCATATAGATAAAATATATAAATATTGTAAAAACATTCACCCAGTAGACTCTCTTCAATGAAATAAAATTTATCACGAGTATCCTAAATATTGAAATTAGTCGAGAATCCATCATCTTATGCTATCTACTGACTGATTTAATCCTTTTTGTTTTTAAAGTAGTAATAAATGTATATGGATATTTATGATTCAAAATTATAAATTTCAAAAATGGTTAATAATGAATAGAAAACACAATATGTTGTATCTTCATATATAAGGAAAACATTTGGCATTGATATTGATATTTTCTTGGATCCATTAATTGAAAATTTTAAATTAATGCGGGAATTGGTTGTTATGATTTTTTTATTCTTACATAAATGAATATTTATTTTGAAAAGATATGTTTTATGGGATGAGAAATGATTTTCCTAAATATCATAATTTTTTAGATATAGTATTTGTGGAAATCATGGTTTCCCCATTTTTGGACAACAAACACACTTAGTTAGATTAAATTGATCAAATATTTTGTTCGAAGAAAACAAATATCTTTACCCCGAGGAAATATATACCAATATTAGATGAAATCATTTGATTTAATTTGGAAGAATGTATAGCACATTATATTCTAATAAGTGAAATTTTATTTGTGGATGTAAAATATATTGAAATGGATTTTTAGAACGTAAAAAATTAATAGAAATAATTATTCGTATTACATTTGATATTTTATGAATGATATTGTATTTTTTCAAAAGACTAGCATCCTTAGTGGGGTTTTTTTAATGACAATTACAATTTCAATTAAAATAAGTTTTAATCCATTTGTTTATATTTTTCCAGTACTAAAAATATTTTCAATATAAAATTTATTTAAAATATAAAAATGATTTTTTATAATAGATTAGAAAACAATTATGTTAAGATTTATGAATATATCATGATGATGTGGCATTCTACAACTCATTATGTAAATTCGCACATCATTTTATTTATTTTTTTGTAACTAATTTCCTTATCATTATAAGCTGATACTTAACTATTAAATTATAATAAATATCCTCATTAAATAAATTCATTGATAATTGTTTTTTATTAAACCATTTTGTTCTATATGAAGTTAAAAAAATTATGTTGAAAATAATTATCAATAATTTCTACAATAAGGATAATGGACTATTGTAATATTTTTACTATTCTTAAAGGTATATCTTATTTATGTGACATATTTATGATCAGTAGTGTGTGATTTCAATTTATAAAGAACTCAATGTTTTTTCTAGTTAAGAATGATATTTCTATTAATGAAATAATGTGATATAGTTAAAATAGAGGTAACACATTCAAATTATTTTGGTACTTTAGAAAAAGGACCCATGTGACATTTTTGACATGTAGGAATAATCTATATAGTGATATTATACATGGTCTGGCCAGTATAAAATAAAATGTGTTTTTATATATATAATTGATATTCAAGTTATAATTATGTGTAAATCATAGAAAAACAAACAAAATTCATATATTTTTTTAATACATTATGAAAATTATGTATATTTCATTTGTGTTGTTTTGGAAATTGTTAGACATCAACCAAATTCATGAAGAGATCAGCACGACATAATGTATGTGATTTTAGTTTAGAAATTAAATTTTAGTTTAAAAAAATTATCACACACTAAAAACTATTAAAACCTTCATATTTTAATGATTGTTTTGGGAAATGATCCTTAATACATTCATGATGTTTTTTAAATCAATTTCATGTCAATATGATACACTATGTGACGGGTTTTACTCAAAGGTCTATATACACAAAAACATAGGCCATCCCAAAAGTAATTTATATTTCAAAATCTAAAATCACAATATTTTTCATCATGTCATTTTTTAAAGAGACTATGTGGTTCAAATATAAACACTCATATACAAATGGATATCCATCAAATGTATACCAATGATGGGGTTATTCATGATAATATAAAAAACATTCACCTTGGGATCAATATCATTAATTCATATTTAATAATTTATTATTTTTAATCACTATGAATGTATAGATAGAAAACCCATAATTTTCAATTCACTTAGAAATGCTAAAAAATGTGTTTGAAGAAAAACATTTTTTCAAGGTGTGGATTTTAATTAATAAATAACAAGATAATAGTTTTGAATAAATCCCAATATCACACCAAGAAACATGTTTTCATATTCCTATGAATAAATTTATATTATAGATTAATTATCATCATTCTAGGTCACATCACTAATTTGTTTGGCTATGCTCCAGCCCTGATGGAATAATTCTAAAGATTTATGGTATTTGTTACCTCACGTGGTTCCAAACCCACATTATTTTATGTTTTGAAATAAAATTTCTCATTGATAAAGAATATGAGGAATCCATATTCATAATATGTTCACAAAAAACATAAAATTATTATCTAAATTCGTACATTAATAGAATTTGACGTAGCGCCTTTTCCCCAAAAGATTATATGATCATAGAATCCCTCATCGGGCAGAAGAACAACTTATTAGTTACAAGAAAATTAAGGATATGGAAATGAACCCATCATAGAAAAAGAAAATAAGTATATTGGGTGGGGGTTTAAATTGGTGAATCAAAAGGGTATCCCCATGAACAAAAGTCTTACATTCATGTAGAATAGAGACTAAAATGGTTTAGATGATAAGAGAATCATCTCCCCTTCCAACAAGCGATAGAGCATATGGTAAAAAATCTGATTCTGTCCAAACATGATGGTCAATCCTCCATTCACAAGCATTTCTTGGGTAGATCTGAATAATGTAGACCCAATTACATGGGAGATCAAAATTACCTTGAAATATACAAACCAACACCGTGGAATCCCTATTATTCTCCAAAATCGTGAAATCATTATTCATGCATATCATAAGGCCTGGGTGTAGCAATTTCACATCTGAACTCATGGAATTCCCAATACCTTAAAAATATCTAAAAGAAATAAGTACGTATGAAATTTTTTATAAGAGAAAAATAAACCCAATATACATCCATTCATAAAAGATCCATCCATGTTCAAATTTGAACCAAAATAATTGAGGATCCATGTAACCAAATGTATAGTTTAGTTTGCTGCAACTATGTGAATTTTCAGAAATCTATTCTGTGAATTTGACCAATGCTCTCATTAAAAATAGAACACAACTCCAAAAATATCACCTTCAATCACACATGTAGGAAGTAGATTGGGTGGTGCTTAGCCTACCTCACCTAATTTCTTTCTTCCCATAGCGTCTAAAGGTTGCAAATCAATGTGATATAATATTATTTCAACTCAATTTCATTATACTCTAATAATAGATCCATCATTCATAAATTCCCTCCATTTTTAGTAACATGAGAATTATTTATATGGATTCTAGTTTGTAGGGATTTTTTCAAAGAAACCTGGAACCAATTCCCCTCCTTTAAACATGATAAAAACTTTGTTTAAATCATGATATTTCATCATTTAAATATATCCCACAAAAATAGCAGAATTTATCATTATAATATTAGAAAAAATTTGAGAATTTTACCATCATGTATATGGATAAATGGAATATCTAAATCCCCAAAATACTTTTTAATTAAATATAACATATCTACCACCAAAATATTCCTTCCTCCAATATTATTAGGTTGTTATTAATCTTCTCTTCGTTCATGTATCCTCAATTCTCCCAAAGAAAAAATTAAAAATAATTCTTTACATTTTATATCATATCCATGAAGGAGAACCACTATCCTTTAAAATTTTAATTTTTTTAACATCCATAAATTGAATTTTCTACACAAGCTGCAAATCCTATGTTCAGTTTGAAATACCATCATGAATGAATAATACAAAAATATATTGTATATATAGGATAAGGTTTCATAAATTTATTAATTAGGTTACAAATAATATCATCATCATACTTGAAGAAATTATAGTTAAAAACTCTAAATATGTATTTGATCTAGTTCAAGATGGTATTCATTGATGATTAAAAAGAAATTTTTTTCATGTGTTTCTATTGTAAAAGAAATTAATTTTTGATACATACATGAATAATTTTTTCCAATCAATAATCCATGAGGTAAATGATGGGAATTAAGATAAAAATAAACTTATATCACCCACATCCAACACATCATCATTTGTGGTACAAAATAAAATTATCTAATTGATATTCACATATATTATCAAGGGTGTGTTTCCCATAATAATATACTTTAAATTATGACCTCTTATTCACTATAAGTACGATTAGAAGCTCTAAATAAACATAATTCGAAATACCACACATATGGTTTGATCTTTTAATAAACTAATAATTCCTATCGCAACATGAATACTAATATTATATATAATTAAAAACACCATCATATTACTTTATTTCAAATGAGGATTCAAAAATTATAGTATCATATGTCAAAATATTATGCATATATATACCTTTTTCGGGGACTCAAGGAGGATATTCCAATAATTGGTCATCATACTATGTACATTCGTAGGATTATAGAAGATATTGTATTCCATTTTTGGCTTGAAAAAAATAAGATCAGTTATTTACAATAATTATTTAGTCTTATCTTGGAAAATATTTAACTCTAGATAAGAAAAGATGTGGATATTTAAAAATATAAACATATTGGGATCTTAAATGTGTGGGATTATTTTTCCTTGACATCCATAATTGGAATGCATTGTTTAATGATCTATAATTTCATCCATGTATCCCTTTGATCCAGATCTTATCATATATAATAATTTCCCTTTATGGATTCAAAATAAAATCTACTTTGATGGTGATGGAAATTAATGTGATATTGACTAATAAAGACTATGTGGAACTGATAGTCTTTGTAGGAACTCTTCAATGGGAAGATAATGTGATTTTGACCGATCCTTGAAAATAATTCTCCATTCATATTTATTTGTGGATTAATTGGATAATTATATCTCTACATGTAATATTTTCATTAGATTTCTAAATTATCAACCCTCTCACCAGCTAGGAGTTGTACAATGAAGGATTTGATAAGGGAGATTATGAGAATAGACCATCCTATATGAATGGTTCATGGTTATATGTCATTGGATATTTCTAACTGTTTACATGTGTAGTGGTCTTTAAGAATTAAGATTTTTATTTATGTCCTTCTTGGCTCTTGCATTGTAATGTATTTAATAAGTCACAATGATACCGTTTACAGAGAAGATGAATACATTGGATATGTCATGAGTGATGCATTATTAATTAATATATTGAGGAAGGTTCCTAAGATGAGGTATCATTTAATAAGATATTATATAAATTTTTAATAAATTTAACATGCACAATATTTTCTATGGTTTATGTACTTTTCAATGTCAATATTTGATTGATTTATTTCTTCATGTTTATTTCTTGTAACATTAGCAAATGATGCATCGAGATCAAAAAAACCATTATGGTTATTTGCCATCCAGACTCATCTGCAACATCTGGAACCTTCATAAAACCAATATGACTAAACAATATCTTCTAATGACTAATATATTCTCTAAGACAATGACCTTCGTTCTGAAAACTCCCCCAAAAAAATGAGTATAATATTGTGTCTTGTTCAAGATTTGATACATTATCAATATCTGAGAACCCATGTCATATTCTCAATCACTCCTAATCCTTTTTAAGGGAAATAAACAATTCCATAACATATCTCAAAAATCCCATCAACATCCTCGGATTCATCAAACCCTCCCACCAACCCAATACGGGGGTTCATTTTAAAACCACAAAAATACATTTCAATTTAAATTTGGTTTTGTGTTTGAATATGACTTTTGGTTTTTTATTGTTGGGTCCTTTGTGGGGTAACCACATATCCTATAAAAATGGTATTTATGAAAACACATAAAAATATTTTTTTTTAAAAATATTATGTAATTGATATATAATATACTTATTTCGCGATATAATATTTATTTATAAATAAAATAAACTTCATACTTCAACATCAATACATTATAATTTAACATTATCAAATATATTTATAAATAAAAATGCTTCACATATTTCATTCACTTGATCTACTATATTTATAAATATATATAATTCTATAATATTAATATATACTTCCTTAATTATTTTTACTATTATTTAGAAAATATAATTTATAATATTAAAATATTATATATTACAAACTAATTATATTTATTGAATTCAGTTAAAATGAATTTAATATAATGTATAAATACGGATGATTGTACACTGTATGTTTATATTAAAATAAATTAAAATTTAAAATTACATAATAAATGATACATTTTTATTGGTATTAAGACATTTATACATTATATATTTTTTTTAGATAAATATTATAAGTTATTTAATAAATATAATTGATGTATAATTAGTTATATTTGAAATATAAATATTATCACTAATTTTAGAAACATAAATGATTAATAATTTATATGGTACATGTTTTGAAAAACATATTGATATAGATAATTTTAAATAATTTTCAATGTATTATATTTATAATGAATAATCTAGAAGATAAGAGATGTTTTGTGTACGACACATAGACATGATTTTCTTGTTGAATTTTATTGTTCTGTGTAAAAAATAAACAAATTTATAATGTAATTAAAAAACTATAACAACTCAATCCCATAATATGAGTAAAGACATTATAAATGATGAGTATTTTTATAAAAAGGTAACTAATATTAAAAACAACATTTATTAGATATGAGGAACTTTTATCTTTATAGGTTCTAAGAAAAATTAAAACAAAATAAACCCTTTTCATATACACTACAAATAGATTGTTATATATGTGTATATGTGTACACACACACATAACCCTTTGTAAAAAAATTAAATGGATGACTTAAAATAAATCCTTACATGTTTGGTGTTCAATTGAGGTATTTAAGTCTACTCGAAATTTAGTAGAACAAAATGGGGGAATATGGGGAGATGAGGGTCAAATGTTTTGATTTGAAAAGTGGGCGTTTAAATAACAATGGATTATATAATTTTATATATCTTATATCTATAATCTGGGACACCAATTGAATAAAAATTTGATCACATTAAAAAAAATTATGGAAAATTATATAAAAGAGTTGAATTTGTTTCGAATCACGTGGAATTAGGAGCTATTCGTGATTCACAGTAGGCATTTTGCTGGTAGATTTTCAGGACGACATGTTGAATAAATCTTCACAATGTTTAATACTATTATGTTTTACATTACTATTCTTTTAGGTTGTAATCATTACAATATGTCTTATTTTTATCAAAATCATTAATCTCATTTTTTAGCCAATAACGTCTATTTTTTATCTTACCATTTTCTATTCGCCAGTTAATGATGTTGTTTTTATTATATTATTTTAAATTCATATTTTTTTTATAATTTTGTTTTTTCAAAAAATATCATCATTAGTTTTTTTTCAACAAGAATATTTTTATATAAATAATGGTTTGAACATTTATGAATCCTTTATATGTATTTTTTATTTTATATATAACATTATATTGTTCTCAAATAGAAATAAATATAACTACGTTTATTTATTTATTTTTCAAAATATTTATAATTAAAATTACATATTTACCTAAAATTTGAATATAATGTATACTTTTCATAATATAATATATATATATTTAAATTTTAAAATTTTTATTAAAATAATAATATATCTTATATATATATAATATATATTATAATATGAATATTTATAATTTTTTAAAATAAATGTTTTTTCATTCATAAATATTAAAATAAAAATTAATATTTTACAAAAATAATTAAATAATAATCATTATTTTTTAATATTTTATTAAATAACAAATGAATATATATATCTTTAGAATATTAATTTAAAAACTCTAAATTATATGTATAATTAATTATGACAATTGTAATTAACAGATAATAAAAATAATTAAAACATATAATTTTACTTATTATTTTTAATGAAAATATAATTTAAAAACTTATCAATTAATATTAAATATATAAAAATCTATTTAATAAAATATTTTCTATAATCAAACTATGTTTAGAATTTATGGGCTCTTACATTATTCCCCCCCTAAAAATAATTCTCTCTTCACAATTCGTTCAGGAACACAGGGGAAATAATTTAACGCATGAGGCCTATTTGAAATTATTAATTACGATCTAATTAGACAAAATTATCTAGACCGTTGCTGTAATACTAAGTATAAAAAATTGAATCCACATCACGGGTTCATCACTTAAAAATGATGTGTATTTTATTATAAAAATACAAATAAAAATTAACACAACATTTATTACATACCAAGAACTTTTACCGATCTAGGTTGTAGAAACAAAAATATAAAAAATAAAATCTTTTCATATACAGTGAAAATAGACAGTTATATATATTTATATATGACTATATATATACAAAAACACACACACACACAGATATATATAAACCATTGTAGCAAAATAAATTTGATGAAATTTAATGAACCCTTAGTTATTTTTGGGGTCAATTGATGGATTTGAGAATACTGGATATTTGGCAGAACAAAATGGAGGATTTTATAGAGATGAGGGTTGGATTTTTTATGGGAAAAGTTAGGGTTTAAATAAAAATAGTTTATATATTTTTATATGTCATGTTTTAATAATCAATTATACATATTGAAAAAAAATTGATCAAAGATAAAAATTTAATTAATGCAAAATTATAAATAATAGTCGGGTTGTTTGATAACCCCTAGAAAGGGAATGAGGCATTTGAGATTAATGGTTTGCATTGTTGGGGCACAGAGACCGGCACCGCAAAAAATATAGTCATTGTAAAAAAAAGGAAAGAGGAGATGATTTCACCCTAAGGAATTCTATCACCCATAGGCATTTTATCACCTGGAGTAAGTTTAAACATCACCCGAATGATTTTTAACATCATCCCCAAAGGAATTATACAAAGAAACACTAACAACCATGATCATTCCATTTTTATTGTATCGTCGATCATCGCAATCGGGACACACAACATGATCTCCGCAACCAAGAGAACATTCGATACATGGCACCGTCATCTTCATATTCTTCAATCATCACCAACGACAAACCATCGTAGAAGTAATGAGCACATTCTATTGGAACAAGTTACCACAAATGCAGAAACCCCTTCACCATTCTCTCTGGGAATCTACATCTTTGACAACCCATAATTCAAAACATTCTACAACAGCTTCTTATATAGGCACCCAACCCATATCTCCAACAATGTTGTCAACATTCATTATTCCATTAATTAATATTGATAATACTACTTCATTAATGTTGGGAGAAAATCCACCATTAATGTTGAGAAAATCTCTCAATTAATAATTTTCCCTCTCTTCATTATTTAGATTTTAAATAAAAAATCCCAACAATCCCCCCTTGATTTAAAATTCAAATACTCCATATTCATCTCCACCATCTGGGTCAATTTGATTGATAACTCTACCAAGATTTGAATGTCCCCCAATGAACGTAACACACATCATTACACCTGCAGTAATGAACATTTTCAATATTCCAGCAACACCACTGATACCGCTGGCATTTTCCAATGACATACGAGTCTTGAGTCCTTGATAAGATGCTCCACCAAAATAATGCCACCATGTTCTGCAATCGAGCACTTCAACCAATCCCTCTAGTACAATTGTTGGGTCTCAAAGCCCTGTGTTGCAACGGAAGTAGTCATTGCAGAAAATAGACAAGGGGAGATTATTTCACCTGATACCCTTTTATCACTCGATGACATTTTATGATCCGGAGGAATTATAAACATCACATGAAGGATTTTTAACATCACACCTGAATTCCTTTTACAATGAAAAAACAATACCCATGAACATACCATTGTGATTGTACTGCCGATCAATGAAACTGGGACACGCCGCTTGATCTCTGCAATCAAGTGGAATTTTGATACATGGCACCGCCATCACCGTCATCTATAATCATTGCTGCTGACAAACCATCATAGACGTAATCATCGTCTTTTCTTTGAACAAGATACCGCAAACACAGAAACCCCTTCAATGTTCTCTTTTGGTGTCTACATCTTGGATAACCAATATTTCAAAACATGCTACTACATCCTCTTATACAGACACCCTGCCCATATCACCAATAATTCGATCAACATTCATTATTCCATAAATTAATATTGAGAATAACGCTTCAGAAATGTTGGGTTAAAATCCACCATTAATGGTTAAAAAATCATTCAATTAATAACTTTATCTATCTTAATTATTTATATTTTAAATCAAAAAATCCCAACATGCACTTCATGATTAGATTGTAACGATGGCAGCATGAATACAACCTGACAATTTTTAATAGCATTTTGATTTAAATTATTATTAATTTATATTGTTATCATTCAAACATTTATTCTTTTTATCTTAATCATTACCCACTTTTTAAATTCATTCATGTCTCATTATTTTTTATCATAACATTTTCTATTTTCCAATAAATTATTGTGTTTTTGTTATATTATTAAAAATTCATATTTTTATATTTTATCATTTTATTTTATCAAACCATATCAAATAAATTTTTAAAAAATCAAGCATCTTTTTATACATAAAATATTTTGAACATTTTCTTAATATTTAATATAAATTCATTTTTATATATATAATATTTTACTGGTTTTATGTAAATAAAAAAAAATTATAATTAGTTTTTAAAAAATAAATAATACAAATTTCATTTTTATTTAAAACATAAATATAATATATGTTTTTTAATTATTTTATAATTATACTTATTTATAATTTAAAAATATTCTAAAATTTAAATAATAAATATCTTTTATTTATAAAATATATTATCCGAATAATAATAATTTTCTAAAAACATTATTTACCCTTAATTAATATTGTAATAAAAAATTCTATATTACAAAAAACATCAATAAATATAGTTATTTTAAAATATTATTTTAAAACAAGAATAGCCATGTTTCCCATTAGATTATCATATTTAATAATTTTAATAGGTATAATTAATAATAATAATTGTAATTTACTAATAATGAAATTAATTAATGAACTAAATTTCATTTAATATATTTAATGAAAATTGTCATAAAAATATTGTGAGATTGTTTTAATTATATATTAAACCATTTGATAAAATATTTTTATAATAAACCTAAATATATAATTTATTGGGTGTTACAAAAATGAACCATGTGCCTTAATGAGGTCGAAACACATTTAACCATAAAATAATAATAAAATAAAATAAAATAATATGGAATATAAATAATTGATAAGGTAATGGAATCATTGAAGTTGGTGAACACCAGTATTTGGATTCATTAGGTGTATATATAAAATGAAACAGGGGCCAAGGATAAGTAATATAAATCCATTCATTATGTTTCAGTAACAACGACAAACCGATGTTTTGTTTTTTGAATGAAATATGATTTGGTCAAGTGTGGAAAAGAAGTTAGGGTCCTAGAAGATTGTTTTATATGAGGTTTTCAAACCCCCCTTCTATGTTACAGAATGTTGTGACATCATTCCCTAGATACTAGACTAGGTGGAACCAATTTCCCTTTTTCCCTTCTAGTGTACCAATATTATCTCAAAGGACATACAACAACACCCCATTGAACATTACTACCAGGAAGGATAGGTGGATGATGGATCTGATGATCAACACCATTTCATAGAAAACTAGACACGGCACCTCATAAACATTGCCTTCTAGGCTAGATATGGGGAAGATGGATATGACCTTCACCGCCCTTTCACAAATGACTTTCCACAACACCCCATCGATAACGCCTAACAACGTCACATCCCATTCTAGATTTCTCGTCACCCCATTTGTAAGATTCGGTGTCCTAGAACTAACCAGTTGTACATTGATTAAATGGATACTTAATTTATATAAATATTAAACATCTTATTAAATATTCTGCACTGTTTTTCATGAATATTATGTCATAACTTCCTAGAATATGTGTTACATTGTTAAGGTTGTGGAAGTTCCCCACAATGATGAGAACCAGAAAATGCTATATAAATATTCTTAAATATATTTCTACAGTTTGATTACATACTATTATTTGACACATAACATACTGACCATCGGGTGTGTGTACATATAAGAAGATGTGACTTCTTCTCATAATGTTCACACTTTGTAATCTCCAAGGAAGATGTTTTTGAGAATAGACCCGCCAGTAGGAATTATGCATGTTTTTTTGTCATCAGATATTTTTGTCTACAAGAATGTGTAATGATCCATAGATTTTATGATTATCATTAATATGTGTCAAGACTCACTCACATTGATTTACTAATGATAATTGCCGCACATATAGTTGGTGAGATGTAGGGTTCATTGGGTGTGTCTTGAGTGGCATGTTATTACTGGATATGTTGAGGAAGGAGATGTTCCTTTTATTTATAGAAGTTGATATCTTAGCCCTATGATTGAAATTAATACGTCACACAAAATTAAATGTTGATGGTGTAATGATGAGTTTATTTCAGGTAGTCAAAGAATGATGTATCATGCATAAAAGTTGATAAAACTATCATGAAACCTGCATGATGAGATATTGCGACAAAGGGATTATATTACACAGTGAGCGTTCGTATGTGATGTCATTGTTGCGATATTACGTTCATTCTATTTGGTGTTTTTACCATTTCTAGACCGTAATCTTGTACTTTAAGCATGCCCTATAAATGCCCATGAGAAATATGCATTGAGGGTCAGAAATTAACTGTTTCTTTTGGTCGGAGTTAAATTATATTAGAATTTAGTTAGTAAATATTATTCTCAAGATGCCATGCCCGAAGGCTCTATGGTGAAAAAGAGAAGATGGATATAATCATGCCAATTGATAATGGCAGTGTTCCACGGCAGCACTCCACGGCTCCGAGCCATGGTGGACGGAAGGGGCGACTGGACATTGCCGATTGCGGTGTCACCAGGCGGCATGCCACGACAGTGTGCCGTGGAGGAAATTCGCTACTTTTAGCTAGGGAAATGGGTTTACCCAGGCCCCGTTGGTTCTTTGGGTCACTAGTATGAGTGGACCATCCAGGTGGTGTTGTGCCATCCGACGCTACCACTTTAAAAATTTGAACGACATAGTTATTTTTTGAAGGGGAGTGGACCCCCATGCCTGAAAATCTGTTCTGTTGGTTCCACGACCCGGTGGGCCTTGCCCAACCTAGTGGCTGAGCCTAACCCGTATCCCAATAGGCCGGACAAGGCATATCCAAACTGGGTCAGACCAAACCCGAACCCTTTTTGGCCTAGTTACGCATAAACGAGCATACCGAAAAAACAGAATAGCCATTTGAAAAATTGTATATTGTGCCAGAACCAATAGGATGAGGCAGAACTTTTGTGATAATCCAATTCAGTTTTGGAGAGATATAGAGAACAACTGGGTTGGATCGACCATGAATCTAACTAGTCCCTCGCCACTGAAATACCTATACCTCACAGATTAGATGTCCGGATGACGCATCGTATGTTGTGATGGAACCCTTATGACATGGTGGTTCAGTGGGTTACTTCTTCGTGTTAAATCGTGCTGGTTGAAATATGATCATTGGCTTGAGGACCAAATCCTCCCAGAATAATGCGTTCTTTGTGTTGGAATCTAGTGGCTAGTAGGGACATGAATAATGAATAGAGATCCTATGCGGAACAACACCGAGAAATACTCTGTGGATCTACACCGAGCGATCCTATATGGATCAACATCATTCATTCATATGTGGATTAGCACCATGCAATCCTATATTGATTATAACTGAGCGATCCTGTGTGGATCATCACCAAGTGATATTTTGTGGATCAGCACTGAGTGATCCTGTGTGGGTCATCACTAAGAGATTTGATGTGGCTCAGCACCGAGTCATGTTGTGTGGGTCAATAATAGAGTCTCTTGATAGATTAAGATGATATAGCTTTATGACTAAACATTTATACATCTGTACTCAAGTTAAACCCGATGTGAGATGTCTTTTGTTTTTTGTTTTTTTATTGAGATCATTCTTTGTTTTTTCTACTTTGTGGAAATCTGAGAGACATTCTAGTGTCTCTAGGTCCCTACTGGGTAATTTTAATTCTCATACCAACATGGGTTTCGCCCACACAGTATTGTTTCTTTTGTAGACTAATGGAATATTTGAATGTTTCTTGAGGATCCAAGACATGATGGTGTACGGAGGTGACTAATTGGCATGGAGAGCTGCAGTGATGATCTATACCTACGGTTTAGATAGAATACTTGGTATATGACCTCAAGAGATTTTTTATTCTCTTTTACTATATTTCCATTTTATCTGAGCTTGTATTCTTGTCCCATTACATCAGTACTAACTTTTACACTATGTGGTGGTTTTTATTTGTGGTTTCTCCTATCTTCTTCTGTTGTGTTTTACATGTGTTCATTGTACATAGTCTGTGTGTGTATAGGTTTTGAGGAAATGCCTTCCCATTTTAGGGAAATTACTTTTTGATGCAAGTCTCCAACCCCTAAATTATTGGAGGCATTCATGGGGTAGTCAGTGCATGAACCCCTAGGTATGTGTCATGAAAGGTATTTCAAATGAAGTCAACATGGATGACCCCTTGACTAAATCCATAACATAGTAAAAACATTATCACTATGTGAGGTTTATCAAATTGAATGTCATAGGTCATTGGCTCTAGTCCCAGTGGGAGTTTGGAAGTGGTGGTTTCTTTGATCCAATTGGTTGTACATTTATCGCATTGAGATTTAAGGTATTTAAATATTAAACATCTTATTACAAATTGTTTCTTTTTATGCATGACTATGATGTAATATTTCCCTATAGTATTTTTTGCATTGATAAGGTCGTGGTAGATTCCCTCTATGATGAGAACCATGAAATGAAAATATACTATTCTTAAATATAGTTCTATGGTTGGATGACATACAATTATGGGATACATATCATAAAGACTGTCATGTGTGAGTACTTGTAAGAAGATAAGGATTCCTCTCATGGTGATCACACTTGTTGATCTCCGTGATAATAGATTATGAAAACAGACCCTCCAGTAGGAATTCCTCATGTTTTCTTGTTATCAGATATTTTGATCTGTGAGTGTGTGTAATGATAATTAGACTATAATAATATCATTGATACATATCATGACTCGAACAATTTGATTTACTGATGAAAAACATCACGCAGACAGTTGGAGGGATGTAGGGTTTGTTGGGTGCGTCACGAGTGGCATGCTATTAGAGGATAAATCAAGTAATTTTTTGCCCCTTCCATTTATGGAAGTTGAAATAATGGCCCTTCAATAGAAATATAATAGTAGTGTGAAATTCCATGTCCATGGTGTTATGATGAGTTTATATTAGGCAGTCAAATAATGATGTATCATACATAAAAGTTTATGACACTATCATGAAATCTTCTTGATGAGATATTGTGACAAAGGGATTATATTACACATTGAGTGTTCCAATGTGTATTTCGTTTTTTTGACTTTATGTTCTTTCTCAAGGGTGACTTGACCCATTGCTAAACAGTACTCATGGACACTAGGAATGCTCGCCTAATGGAAACAAGAAAGAATCCTATAGGGTCACACACTAAGTATTTATGGTGGTCTCAGTTAAATAGTATTTGAATTTAATTTATAAATATTATTGTCAATAAATTGGAATAATTTAAATTAAGTTAAAATGATTGCATAAAATAAATAAAGATTTATTCACCAGATTGTGGGTAAAATATATTTATTTATTTGATTGAACATTTATTAAATACTTTTTTACTAGTTTTAAATTAAATATTTATTTAAGAGAATAAATTATTTATTTATTTAATCATGTGTAAAATAAATTCCAGTAGAGTTCGAGAGGACCAAGGCTGGTCTGGTAGTAAAATAATTATTTTCATGATAGTGAATTATTATCGAACTAATTGGCACAAAGTAAAATAATTAAAACATTGCTACTATTTTTTGATGTGGAATTTTATTTATTTCATTTTGTACAATTAGGGACACCATAAATAATGATGTGATATTATTATTAATACCATGGCTTTACAATAAGATAATTATTGTATTTAATTGAAGGTACGTAGTTATATATTGTAACTGACGCCCCATGTCAATAAAAAAACATGTACGTCTATTATGTCATGTACTGAACCACACACTCGGTGAATTTAGAATTATTGATATAAATAATTTCTCTATCAAATATACTTCCCACCACTCTTAATAAAGATATATTTTCTTTAAGGATGATGAACAAGTGATCAAGAACGACTGACACAAGACACTCGCTTCTACACGCTAGCACTAAGAGAACGAGAAGTGTCGATCGAAGTTCATCAAATAACATATAGATCACCTCTATTGGGATTATATTTTAGATCCTTTAAATAAAAACTAGGTAATATGGAGAGTACATTCTAGATTATCAAAATCATTAATGAATAAAATACCGAAGATCCATGTATTGTTTTCATTGTAATATTAATTAAATTAATTATAAATATGATGTACAATATCCTCTCTAAAGGTTTTGAGCCTTTTACTTATTTATCTAAATCATTGAGTCTATTTCATGGAGACTTGTTTTCACCATAATATTGATCTAGGAATAATCATTGATCACGTTAAAAATCAAAGATGGGTGTGCTCCCAACCACACTTCGACTGCGCCTGGAACCTTCACCATTAATATCCACTATACGGACAATCCCTGTCGCGACCAGTCACGGTGACCCATCCACACCACCTACCTGGTTAGACATGTGTAAGATGGTTATGTCTATCACCTCCCTTTCTTGGGAAACCATCCATGGTGCCCCATCGACAACGCCTACCAACATCACCACCCTTTTTAAGACAATCTTCCACTACTCCCCATCAACATTTCCTACCATGGTCACTGCCCTCCTTCACTTCCCTTTCTCAGTCGATCTACCATGATGGCCCATCAACAATTCCTACAACCTCCACCGCCCTTTCTCAGATGATTTTCTACAATGCCCCATTGACAACACCTACATGGTGAGATGGGGGAAGATGGATATAACCGTTTCCTCTCCTGTAAATCCACTCACAAGAAGAAACCCATTCGGATAGAGTTGATTGAAACTGACACTTTTGGACCCTACCTATCATTCACCACTATTGAGGATAAAGCACACTAATGCAGAAAGTATAATAGACTGTGTCACAATGTGATATTATTGATGATGTATCTGGTAAGAAGAGGCACGCTATGACAGCTCCCTCCCTCCCAACACACACCACGAGACAACTGATTACCAATGTTGATTTATCTAACATGAACAACCTATTACATAAATTAATATATTTTTTTCACTTAGTAATTAAAAAAATTAACATATTTTCATATGGTATATTTATGTATAAATTTATAATTAATTGTATTATAAAAAAATACATATTGATAATTCTCAAATAATTTTATCGATCCATTAAATTTCAAATTTCCCCATTATAAATTCCAAATATTTTAAATTAAAGATACACTACATAATATTAAGAAACATTCGAAGTTGCTGAAAAAAAAAGATCTTACAAAATGGTTCCCTTTATCTAATATTTTATCAAACACTGATAAAAGTCCTATAATTATGGGAACTATTTGTTTAGGGTTTCTGAATGACACATTGAATAAGTTAATATATATTTATATAGTATTTATATATCAACAAGTATTAATTTGTTAATAAAATATATATATATATGGTTTGTATAATAGTTAATAATATATGTATATGTCTTTGTTTCTATGTGATTGTATTGCGTGTTTATGTATGCATTGTCTGTGTATGAAACTTTCATGTTGTGTTCTATGTGTGTGGGTTTATGTATGTTTATGGTTCGTATGTGTGTGTATGTATATGTGTATAGGAGTTATGTAATTTTTTGTGTATGTTATACATATGTGTATGTGTACAGCAATGTGTATGTATATATGAATGTGTGTGTGTGTGTGTGAATGTATGTATATGTGTATGTATGATGTCATGTTTCTGTACCTATGTATGTGCATGTTAATGTGTATATGTGTACGTTAATGTTTTTATGTGTATATAGTCATATGTATAGATGTTTATGTAGGTTTACACACATGTATAAAATAGTATGGATGTGTATGTGTATGAAAATTCATATGTATGTGTGTGCATATACATTTTCATGTGTATGTATATTTTTATGTGCTTAGGAATGTGAATTTGTATATGTTGTATGTGTATCTATATATGCGTATATATAGATATGTTTGAATGTGCGTTCATGGGTATGTAACTATATGTATGTGTATGAGTTCATACATGTATGTATATGTTTACATGCTTATTCCTATGTTTATGTGTATGTGTATGTGTTTTCTAATAAGTGTATGGTTATATTGTATATACATTCATACAAGTATGTCTATACATTTGTATGTGTGTACATGTATGTCGGTTTATTCATTTAATATTATTCATTTGTTTTTAATATCTCTCCATTTATTGTATTTTCAATAAATTATTATTTTTTATTATATAATCATTAAATATTTTTTCGAATATATTCAATTTTCATATTTATTTTTACATGGTTAGATATGTATATATTTAATTAAATAATAATAAATAAACAATTATTAGAAGTTATATTGGTTAATAAGGTATTATATTTTCAATATAAAATTAAAAAAGTGCATACTTCAATAATTGGCAGTAATAATAATATATAATTATTTAATTTTATTCATTTTATATGTTTGAAATTCATATAATTAATGATTTTAATTTTTTAAAAAATTTCTATAATTTATTCATTTTTAATATAATTTCATAATAATTATATTCATTTTTGATATTTAATAATATTCAATATTTTTGAAATTTAATATGTTTTTAATATTTATACATATTTAATTAATAAGAATAAATATTTTCAAAATGTTTTTAAATAATATGATTAATATTTTCTCATTTTTATTTATTATGTTTTTATAATTTTATTATGTTTGAAATCAATATTAATGATTCCTATAAGGTCATCCCCATCACACACCTTTTTTCCTAAAATAGAACCCCATTGTATGCCATCCCTAATGCCATTTTGGTGGTAATTTAAACTAATGAAAATTATGGGGATGTGATTCCCAATGACTTGTAATGAAAAATGGGGTCAGTGATGGTTATGGTTTGATATCTAGATAGTTCATGCCTTTGAGAGATAGTGATAGTTGGATGGAGGTGTTGGTGAATTGATCACTACGTGTCTCAAGCGGCAGCTTTCTAGGGTGGTGGCCAATGGGTGGGATGGCTGGATTAGGGATATAGGATGGGAGAAAACTCTTCATTGCTAGTGTTGGTATAATTCCTTTATGGTAGCCCGAAGAGTGACAACTACGACGCTCCATTGCTAATGACGGCCTCACACGGCGGCAGTTTCAGTGTTGGAGGAGAAAAGTAATAACTTTGGATGCAAGGTCGACATGTTTGTGAAGCTCAAAGAAATGATTTGGTTCTATGATTTGTTGACAGGTGATTGGGATCAGAAAACATGCAGTTGAAATTGAGGGCAGTGGTCAGACTGTTGTCTATGAAAATCCTCTATGACGTTCTACAAGATAATGGATGTGAAAGGCGTCGTTGGGGCCTGGCGATTGTTGGTTTTAAGGGAGGCTCATACTATTGTGATAAATCCTATAGTTGTGCCTGATAATGTAGGGGACTATGGTAAATGGGGGTATAAACATATGTTTTATGGTTCTTAGGTCCAATATCTATAAAAATGGTGGTATATAGGCATATTGAATATAGCATTCACATTAATGGGGAGATATGGCCTTCCAATTGGGTGGTGGGTGAGGTGTGTGTTTGTTTTGGTGTATTTTATCCATGAGTTCTTTATATATATAATCTATTTATTCATTTACTATCTATATGTTTCTATTATTTTTTATGAATGGAAAGGACACTTTCTAACTGGGTAGAGGAAGATCCATTACAAAGCTCGTAATCCCACGGCCAAGTGTCTCAAAAATGTGGTTTGAATGCTTGGTGTAGCCTCATGCCTGCATCTTCATGTCTTCATCACCGGCCTACGTCATGCATGCATCACCATATTCCTGCATCATACCCATGTCACTTCATTCCCAAGTCACCACATGGGTGGTATATCCCCCAAGGGGCATGCTAGGATTCTAACCCTGGTTATTATGTGTATGTAATGGATATAATTAATTATACATACTCGCATTTAATTTTATTAACTTATTCCTTTTTATTTAATAATTTTTATTTTTATTTTATTTAATATCAATTATTATTTATTAATATTTAAATGTTTTTAATATTTTTTAGAATTTATTCATTTTGTAATATTTATTTATACATAACTATTTACTAAGATATAATTTGTCAAAAATGTTTTTTATTTATATGATTATTGTTTATTCAATTTCATTTCGTATGGTGTAATTCCCTTAAAATTTATAAAATTTTTAAAATTAACATATTTAAATGTATATATTAAGATTCTACACATTTTTTGGTGTTTACAATTAATTCAATTATTCTATGAAATTTTACAATGCTATTTACTATGTTTTAATATTAATAAAATGTTTTCAATTTGAATTATAAATTCCCATTCAATTGATTTAACTTAGTTGTAATTTTTTTAAAAAATATTGAAATCAATATAATTATTACATTTAAATGATTTTTTTATATTTTCATCATTTCTTTGTACGCATTCACAATTCATGTAATTATTCATTCAAATTACATTTTTAAATATTTACTATGTTTTAAAATTTTCACAATGTATTCCTCAAAATTTTAATATATATTCAATTTTAATATTTATAAATTAATTTTTATAATTATTAAAACATAAAAATTGTTTTAATATTTTTTGAGACTATTGATTTCTGATTATTCATTTTTTCTCATTTGTTTAAATCATGCATTTAGGATTTTATATTCATTAATAAGGTTAAATTTTTTAATTTTTTTAAGAATTAATTCAATATTAATAGATATTAACATAAAAAAATTATTTTATTTTAACTATTTTTTATCAGCTATACAATAAAAAAGTTTTCAAAAAACCAATATATATTAGCTATATAATATTAGTGCTGATAAATGTATATTTCATCTGTTATAATTTGAGCACTAATAATGTTAGGTTTTATCCGTGCAAAATTAATCATTGTCATAACCTACCTTTTTATGGTTATTATTTTCACATTGATAATACTCGTATTTATCAAAAATTTATGGAATGTGCTGATAAACAATTTTTGTTTATATAAATTCTTCACTTAGGGGACTTGTTCCTTTTCCCCATGCAGGCTCTCTCGTGGATGTCAACCTCTTTCTGTACTCCCCCTTGAACATCATGGACAGATCAAACCTTTGACTAACTATTGTATGTGAGTTAATCTCTTGAAACTACAGGTACTTTTTATTTATATTGCATCACAAAAAATTGGTCTTAGTGAGAAGTTCAGGCTTATGAAATTTATTACCCAATGATTTATAAGTTTTTTATAAAGTTAATATATTATGCGACCATTTTGAAAAATGATTTACTCTTCCACGATTATTGTTGAATGTTCTCATAAGAAAGACAGGTTGAATCACTTGCATAGTAAAATAACGGCCAATCAATACTAATATACTCTATGAATCTGTTTCAATAATTCAAAATGACATTCATTCAACTACAATTAGTAATTTCTAAAAAATTATATTTTTTAAAAATAGGAAATTCAAAATTGTGGTTACATAATTATTTATTTTGATAAACAGAGTATTATAATATTATTATTAAACTATTTCAACTTCAAAAAACATTATTGTGTATCTGGGAAGATAAATATCTATGATACTCTCACTAAATTCTTCTCCCAAAATATGGAGTTCAGATATGGGAACTCACTTTCCCCTTTCCTTTATGACTTGATGGATGATGTTTTTCATAATTTTATATATATTGAATCTAAAGAAAATATATTTCAGGGGGGGAGGTTTACAGATGATGTCCACTTATTTCCTATCAATTCTTTTCCAATGTTAAATTTCATTTTCTCATGGGTAACTCATTAAGAAATCATATCTATTTTATAACTTATCCAAAATTGTTATAAAGCATCCATACAAACTGGTAAATATTCTAAATTGGATATTTTGATCAGCTCCTGTGGAACTGATTGTAGATAGGATGATCGTTGTAGGTTCTATATTATTTATCTGGTTGATAAACCTAAAAAATATATTTGTATCCCTATGATTTTAGGTCAAACTAAATTATTTTTCTCTCGATATTCATGGACAAGTTAGAACAATAAATTATGGATGGAATTTTAAGAGGGTCACTAATTTACGTAAGGATGAACTTATAAATTTTTTAGCTCAATCGTTTCCAATATATAATATTTATTTATTTAAGTCACATGTATTATTGTTTGAACAAATTTACTCCCATTATTCCATGATCTGGTGGGTTATGAATGATAGATAAAAGGTCATTTTGTGGCATGGGATAATCTCTGCATCCCAAAACCTTATTGTGGAATAGAATATCAATAAATTTTCATGATCAAGATTTTTCTATTAGAAAAGAATTGATCAAACCAGATTCATAACCATGGTTTCCTATACTCTCAGATCACTGCATCCTAATATTACCCCCATTTGGGCTTTTGAGATATTTCCCTTTTCCCCTCCCTAACTGTTTTATGTAGGCACATTTTAGGATCAGGCGTTCTTTATAAAAAGGGACTCTTTTGGAGGGACATGTATGGAGATAATGTCAAGATTTAGATGGTCCCATGGCTTGTTTAAAAATATGGGATGATGGAAACATCTTGGGATGTTTTGGATAGGGAGGATTCCACTATTTTCTACTCTTTAATGATGATAATAACATATGGTGTTTGGATAAACTAGATTTATGGTTCAACAAAATTTATTAGAGGGTTATTCTGAGTATTCCATGCATAAGAGATATATATCAGGAAAACTGTGTTTGAATAATGAATTTTTGGGATTCTATGTGGTGAATTATAGATATATTTATTCCCACAAAATACAGATAATATAAAATGAATATTTTGGTAAATTCCTATGGCCCATGGGAGTCCCACTCAATTTCAAAAAATTATAATTGAAACATCTCTATGGAATACCCAATTTAATGTAGATCCTAATGTTACATCATATTAAATAGTATAATTTTATTCCCTTCCTCCTTAGTGAAGTAGAAACTCATATACATGAAATGATTGAAGGTTCTGTCCCATCCACTCTTCCTCTACGCTGAGAACCTTCAAGTTATATCTGAGGGGTTGCATTATAGTTTATAATTATTTAAATATTATGTTGATAATTTATGAATTTAATAATTTAGTTGTTTAAATTAATGCTAATTGTTATGTAAATATGAATCTTGAGATCTGTTTCACCTCTTTCATTTCTCATTCACCTTAGAGAAACGATCTTTTCTTTTTTATTCTGATTAAAATAAAACTAAGGATATCATCTTGAGGTCCCAATGGTTCCTATACATACAACATAATAACTCATGACATGTATTCATCAGTACACGTTGTTTATCCAGGGAACAATGCACCAGGTCTAGTCCGCCAAACCAAGTCATGTCATAAGAGTTTGTCTGAATCTTAATGACTTTGTGTGTTGACATGGAATAGGTGGAATGTGGTTTCTAGATTACATGCCATGTGGCCCACTAGATAGGACATGTAGTCCCTTCAGGTTAGTGTGGGATCATGTACCGCATACATGGCTAGCCCGGACGGAGACTGTGAAATGAGGAACTACACAACACGTTGCCTACTAGACATTCCATGTACTCCTAATATATCTAATGTACACTCACACTCCATTTCTGATGGGGTTTAATTCAGATGGTTGGTGAGAAAAAACACACCATGTTGTTGGAACTACACTTCATGTACTCATCCAAATTATATACATTTATTAAAATTTAGTATTATATTATAGAACCCACTGAGACGTTTACCGTCATGTTGTCGTAAAGATAAGGAAAAACTTGTTATAGATGATTTATATATGTGTGTTTAATTTTAGATCTGTATAATGTTCATTTCAACCATTTGGGTTGTTATGAATAGGAATTCACTAGGTTGCCTCAGTCATACAAGTAACATACAAAGATAATTTTAAATGAATTTATTTTCTAGAAATTATGTTGGATGATAATCTCTAGGAAATTTAGAAAAAGGGTTTAAGATAAAAATATTGATTAATTATAGATTATAATTAATTTATTCATGATGGGTTTATTTTAAAAAATAATGATTAAGGTATTGAATGCTAGTTTTATATGCATAAATATCATTACATGTATGGATGATAATTATATAGACCATGAGCTTTGTATGTGGATGGTTACATTTAATTTATTTATTTACAAAAAATTGGCCTACGAGCTATCTCATCATTAATATGTAGGGCATGTGTGCCCAAGGTTTTTTATGTAAAACCCCTTTTTTACTTCTCACATGGATGTGTGTTAAAGAAGGAATATGTAATGGATGGAACACCCAATCTTATGGAGGACATTCTAGCTGGAGCTGAGACAAAACCAATCCCATGAGATATAGAGGTGGATAGGGGGAAAGTTGTAAACACGAACCCAAAATGATCAAGATGATTATCCCCTTGGTCAGGGTTATTTTATCAACCACTAGATAAACTATCCAATAGAATATATCATTATCATTCAATTTATTTTAATTTTATCATTATCATGGATTATTATTATGGATTTCCTGTCATGACCATATAATTAGTGAGTTAATCAAGCATGAAAAATTGAATTTAAATAAACCAGACTTATGCATAAATATTATCAAGACATGGTTTATCACTTAAGTAAGTTCCACTTAATATTAAGAGGCATGTGATAATCATAATAAGGAATACATAGATAAGAGATAAAAATCCATCAAATAAAATATTGTGTCAGATCAAGCCTTTTGTTAGATGATTATAGGTAAAACTCAATAAAACTATATGTTTGACCAACCATTTTTGGGAAAAATACATTTATACAGGAAGCCATTATGAACGGTTTTAGGTTGACTTAACCATATTACATAACGAAGAGTATCCCTTTCCAGACTTGGTGTAATATTAGAGGAAAGAGTTTAGAATATCAAAAGTCATGATTTCCATATTTGGGATTCCACTCAATAGATCAGGGTGCTTCTATCCCGTAGTTGGAAAAAAAAATTCCTACCCAAATACCTTATTATAGGTTTAGCAACCCTTTTGGGCTTATGTGAATGGTAATATGGATCCTTTCCACTTGAATGTCATGGAAAACAGACATTCTGAGTATAGTGGTGGGGGCCATTGGGACTTGATAAAATAATTGGAGACTAAATAAAAGTTTATTATTTCTCATAAAAGGTAGTCAATTATGTATTAATGACCATCCCATTTAATTTTATAAAAAATGACAAGCTTGTATACCACACCATATCTATGATGAATTCGGGATAAAGACAACATATTCATTTGCAGTACCTTCCAGGAATGGTTTAGATGATTTCGGGTTATCCTATGCCATGAACGAATGTCTTACATAATAGAGTCAACATTGCCAGATCCACCTTCCAATGAGGCGAGTGATGAGGACTTCTTGGTCTATGAGAAAAATATGAATGACACGATCAACATTCATTTTTTGATGTTGTCATCAATGTCTAGTGAACTCATGATGTCTCATGAAAACATTGATGTTTATAGCTTTCTCAAGAACCAGCAGTGTATTTACTAGGAGAGAGAAATATAGGAATGGTTTGAGATCTCTATGGCACTTTTTCCTATTAAGCTTGGAGAAGGTTTCCAAATGGGCCTCATGTATTCAAGATAATTGGATACATTTAGTGCCTTGAGGTTCTAGGGTTTAAACACAATGATGAATAGGGAACCAATCTCAATCTCACATCACTCCCTCTGAGATTATCGAAAAAAAATTAGTTTCAATATTAACAACATTGAGAAGTCCCTATCTGATCTTTTTATCTTCATTTTCCAAGTGGACAATGATATGATGCATGAAAAGCCTTCTATCCTTATGGTGAATAATAGGAAAGGGAAGGTGAAGATCTTTAAGCCCAAATCATCTTCACGTCCTTCCAATTAATGGAAGATATAATGGGAGGAATGGAAAGAGGAGGTTGTTTGTTTTGCATGTGCTAAAAAGGTTAACTGGAAGAAGAACTCCACTCGTCCTAAGAATCAAGGGGGAGATTCAGGTGAATTTGTTATTGACTGAAATCTATCTGTTTCCACAAATTGGGTATCAAATATATCTTGTGGTGCTCAAATATGTATCCAACAAAGAAACAAGTAGATTTAGGAATATTGACTTAGGTGATGTAGATCTATGAGCAGCCAATGGAGCCAGACCTGTGGATGTAGATGTCGGTGACTACCGCCTCACATTGACAAATTTTATTAACTTGGTGTTATTGGGATTTTATTATGTTCTGTATGTTACTAAAAACATTATTTCTATATCAATATTAGATATAGATTGATTTTTTTCATGTTAGAAAATGAATGTAGCTTCATTTTAAAATATAGAATTTTTTTAGGGAACAATTATATAGTGGTCATTACACGTTGAATTACACAAACCATGTAATGGAAATCAAATAAAAAAGACACATCACATGACTCATACAACAACAATCATTGGAATCACTGGCTAAGTAATATAAATGAAAAATGCTTGACAATGTTACATCAAGATAGATATTTAGATTCATTCAAACTAAAACCACTTGGTGAATGTCATGCGTGTTTACATGAAAAAGTTTCCAAACCCCCATTTATAGGGAAAGTTGAAAGGACTAATGAACTTCATTAATTGGTTCATACCAATGTGTGTGGACCATTTCTAGTTGAATCAAGGGGAAGCTACTCTTACTTCATAACTTTTACTGATGATTTTAGTAGATATTGTTAAATCTACATAATGAGGTATAAGTTGGATTAATTTGATAAGTTTATTGAATAAATCCACAAAGATGAGAACCATGAGGGTAAGAATATTAAGAAACTCCTCTCATACTTAGGTGGATAATATCTTAATGAAGACTTCATTGATTACTTACATGAGTTTGGGATCCTATCCCAACTCACTCCTCTATACATGCCCTAGTGGAATGGTGTGAGCAAATGTTAGAACCAAACACTATTTTACATGGTGAGATCAATGATTATTCATGAAAGTTATTCATTATTCCTTTCAGGATATACATTACAAATAGCAACACACATGCTAAACCATGGACCATCATAATCGATAAATGGTATTCCATAAGAGTTCTAGAATGGAATGAAATCTATATTATCTAATTTACATGTGTGGGGAAGCGATGTGTTAGTTAAGGCATCTTTAGGTAAAATACTTACACCCCCAAACACAAATTGTACCTTTTTAGGATACCCCATGGGAACAAGGGGATATTACCTATACAATCCCTCAGCCAAAAAGGTTATGGTGGAAATACATTCCATATCCCATGAGAGGGAGAACATATTCAAAAGTGATAGTTGAATCGAGATAGACTTCGATAAAGTTGAGGCTCAAGATACACAGGTGTTGGTATGTGAACTGATTCCACAAAGTCCCGTGGAAGAAAGAACTATTCTGGAGACACAAGAGCTTCATAGGAGTACAATAGATGTTACAAAACTGAATTGGTTTAGTTTTCTAGTTATTGAGGATGGTGAATCATTATTAGTTGAAAATAATGATAATCTAACCAACAAGGAATCCGTTAGTGGAAAAAATGTTTCCAAGTGGCAAGATTCCATGAATTCTGAAATGTATTCCATGAACCAAAACTAATTGTGGAATTTGGTAGATCCTCTTGTTAATTTATTGCCTATTAGTTGAAAATGGGTATACACGATGAAACTGGACATGGAAGGCCAACTCAATACCTATAAGGCATGCATGGTTTGCAAAAGGGATTAAAAAGTGTCAAGGCATTGACTAATATGGATCCTATTGACCAACTATAATGCTGGAATCCATTGGAATTCTATTGTCCAATGCCTCTTAACAAGACTATGACATTTGTAAAATGGATGTAAATATAACCTTCTTAATGGGATCCTTATGGAAGATGTGTACCTGACACAACCTGTAGGGTTTATGACTCCAAAGGTTGCTAATAATTTATTCATGTTGTATATATTCATTTATGGATTAAAGGAAGCATCCAAGTCATGGAACATTCATTTTGACGATTCCATAATAAAATTTGGTTTTATCAAGACAGAATGTATGCCTTGTTTCTACAAATGGTTTTGTGTTTATGAAATCATTTTCCAAATAGTATATTTTGGTGAAATATTACCTATGGATATATAGATATCAGTCTTACATTCTATCAAGGCATGGTTGAATCAATGCATCTCCATGAAGGCCTTGGGTGAGGAAACAAATATTCGTCAGATCAAGGTCCATCGTGATAGATCAAAGGGATTTTTGGCCCAATGTGAAACTACCTACACTGATAAAAGACCAAAGAGATTCAGTATGGAGGAATCCAAGAGGGGATTTTTTTCAGAATCACATGGAAAATCATCTTTCAATGAAAATGAGTTCTCAGACACATTAGGAAAGAACGCTAATTTCAGTGACTCTATACGTATCAATGATTGGTTTAGTCATGTAATCCATGCTATGTAATAGGTTGGATGTATCCTACACATTGAGTGAGGTAGACAGATATCTAGCTAACCCAGGGGACTACCATTTGATGGTATTCAAGACTATCCTAAAGTATCTAAGGTGTAATATGGATTTGTTCCTGGTTTATGGAGGAGATGAGGAAATATTCATCACAGGATATGCAAATTCTAGTTTCTAGACTGATCATGATGACACGAAGTTACAAACAGGATACATCTTCACTTTGGTTAGAGGTGTAGTGTGTCTGAAGAGCTCAAAGAAGATTGTGGTAGTAGATTCAATAGTAGAGTTTGAGTATATCGTAGCTTATATGGTAGCTAAATAAGTAGTTCGGTTGTGAAGCATCATCACGGATAAGGATTTGATACGTAGTAGTAATGATCCCATCACACTTTACTTTGATAATATTATAGTGGTGGCTCTCACAAAAGAGCCAATGACACATCTTCAGACGAAGCACATACTTCAGAAGTATCATCTCTTGGGGGAATATTACTCAGAGAGGTGAGGATGCAGTGAGAAGTATTTCCATTTAAGACAACATGGAAGACCCCGTTACTAAAACCTTGACATAGTAGAAACATGATCTATATGTGAGGTCTAGTGGACTGAAAGTCGTAGTCAGTTGGCTCTAGTCCAAGTGGGATTTTGAATGGGTTGTATTCTTGAACCAACTGGTTGTAAATTGATTACATGGAAATTTAATGTATTTATGTATTAAAAATCTTATTACATATTGTTCATTGTTCTTTAGGAATATTATTTAATAATGTCCCGAAGTATTTGTTTCCTTGATAATGTCATGGTAGTTCACCTCTCTTATGAGAACCATGAAATTATATAAAAATATTCTTATATATAGTTCTACAGTTGGATGACATTCTATGATGGGACACATTGCATGTAGACTGTTAAATGTGAGTATTCCTGAGAAGATGAGACTTATTCTCATTAAGTTCACACTTGGTAATCTCAAAGATAAGAGATTAAGAGAATAGACCTGCTAGTAAGAATTCCAAATGTATTGGGGTCATTGGATATTTCTATCTGCGAGCATGTGTAATGATACATAGACTTTGATATTATCATTAATATCTGTCACGACTCATGTGCACTAATTTACTAACGAAAAAAGTCACACAGATAGTTGGAGGGAAGTAGAATATATTGGGTGAAAAATGTGTGGAATGTTATTAATGTATATGTCATATAATTATTTTTCCCTTCCATTTATAGTAGTACATAAATCCTTCAACGAATTTTCCATTAATAACATGCCACTCGTGACACTTCGAATGTACCGTACTACCTATCGTCTTTCTGTGTGACAGTTTTCATTGGTAAATCAAAGTGAATGAGTCGTGACATGTATTAATGATAATAATAATATCTAAGGATCAATACACACACTTGCTGATAGAAATATATGACGAAACCAAAACATGTGGATTTCATACTAGAAGGTATGTTCTCACAATATTCTATCTTGGACATTACCATGTGAAAACATCATGAGAGTAAGTCTCATCTACATACGAGTACTCACACAAAATGGTCTGTATGCTATCTGTCCCATCATATTATGTCATCAAACAGTAGAAATATATTAAAGAATATTTTTATATCATTACATGGTTCTCATCATAGTAGGGAACTGCTATGACCATATCAATGAAACAAATAATCTAGTACATTATTACATTATAGTCATGTTTAACAATGAACAATATGTAATAAAATTCTTAATATTTAAATATATTTAATTTCCATGTAATCTATGTACAACCAGTTGGTTCTAGGACACCAACTCTTCAATGTTTTACCATCAAGAGTCCTAGAAGGTATGACATGAATAAAACCCAAATGTGGATATGATTGGGAGATGGATAATGGTTTTGTGTCTCTACTCTCAATGGTGATTTCTTCCATCTCCACAGATATATTATAACCCCTTTGTACCATATCATGGTTTATAAAGGTGAAAATACATGACCTACATTATAACAAGTCTTCCAAAGATGACTCCTATTGGATCCAGAAGACTTTATCTTTGAAAGAGATTATGAAGTGTGATGAAAATTTCCTTCATAACCCCTTCCACTCTTCTCGCATCAAATAGTTGATACCCCCACAATACAATCAGTTTAATATAAATTTGGATGTAGCTATCTTCCAAAGAGGTTCCATTGCATTGGGTGTTTTGGTACTTGATTATCTGTGTCGCATTATCACAATGTGAATGAATCATGTCAATTCTTTTTTGTATCCAGCTGTGGCTAATGCACTTTCATTATTAACATGATTGAAATTCCACAAGAGAGGTTGGAAAATTTTCATCATGGAATCAGACTATATTTTCGTTATTAATGGTATTAATTCATAGTGTGGTCTGTAGTCATTCAAAATAATGGTTCTGATGGTTAGATCAATTTTCAACACTACTTGAAACTAGACTTATACCATCAGTTTTAGTGAAACTATAGGTATAAGAACCGTAAGATGAACATATACCAATGGTTTGTTCAAAACCATTTTTATATAAACCATCTTATGACCCTTCAACAATCTTTATGGAAAATCAGTTTGTATAGGTCTTATCTATTCCAAAGGTTTTATAGAAATCATTGGAATGTCTTCAATAATATTACATTATACCATTGGTTTTTCCAACGAAAATATTATATTTTATTGTCATACTAAATGTTTGGATAAAAATTCCATTAGATCATACATTTAATGATATTATATTTTATGTTTTTCCAAAACCACTTTTAAAGGATCCAAATTTCAAAATACAAATATCAACGGTTTGGAAAACTATTTGTATAGGCCTATAGCAATGGTTTTCCAAGATGTTGGTAATGGTATTCATATTTTTAGTTAATTATTTTATCAAAAACATTGAATACAAAAAAATACAGGTAAATATAAATTTACATATTAGTAATATTATGATTTTGGAAATAAGTTATCATATTGATTATGTGTTTGATATATCAATTGAATGTGTAGGGATCAAAACCCGGAAGGGGTTTTTTAATTACATATATCAACGGTTTTACAAAATTTTTGTATAGGTATTTTATATTACATATTCCATATTTTTTTAAACTATTGGTATGTCTCAGTAAATCCAATGGACTCCCAACACCATTTTTATAGGTCTATATCGATGAATGACAAGCCAATGGTCACCCAAATCATTGCTATAGCATATACCTTCATTTTTTGGTCATATAAAAATAGTTCCAAAACATTGGTATATGATTTTTAAAAATAACACATCCTATTTTTTTCATGTCCGATATCCTTTATTAAATGAGATGTTAATAGGGTGGATCATTTTATTACCTCTTCTGGTATATCTAATCAGCCAGTTGTTTGGTTGGAGGACATCCCTTCTTATTTTATATCACTTATAATTCTTTTATATGTTTCATTATTAACATTCCATTTTTTAAATAAAATGTTCATTAACAATAAATGAAATTAGAACATGTCAATTCAACAAAATTGATAATGTCCCATCCTTCTAAAATGAATCTGTCAAAATGATGTTGTGTTGTAGTACAAATTCCGATTTTGGGATTACCATTAGGTAAATTCATTTCCCTCCATGGACGAGGTCTGTAAATTTTCACTCGTAGTAGTTGCTTCCCCAAGTGGACCCCATTGAAGATTAATTACACTTTCATCATATCCTCAACTCTAATAAATAATTGGGTCTTTATTTTCGATGTGTTCATTCTCTAGGCCCCACTAAATTCATTTGATTCACTATTGTAATTTTTATGTCACTATTTTGACATTTTGATTTCTGTTATCATTATCGGTCCATCCCATTGATACAACCCCAAAAATTTATTTGTTATTCCCAATTAACTTCAAGAGTCTCATAAAATATATGGTTCTCATGGATAGGTGAATGGGCCCTAAAAAATAATTAATCATTTGATAAAAGAAAAACTTTTGATCATATGCATCCTGTCATTAAAGCACTATAATGTTTTCCATGTACCATGTGAAGAAATGTATGATCATAAAATACTAGAAATTTAATTACGCAATCCACAAAAATATATATAAACTATTCGGATCCATTTGTTTTTCAATATATGAAGGTTTAATCATATTATATGTAACATTATGGATATCACACATTTTATTTTTAAATGATTTCCATCACAACAAAACATAATATATCAATTTTATTAAAGTTAGAGTAATCAAAGGTAAAAAATGAATATAACTAGTAACACAGATAAGATTGTATTTTATGGATAATCTGATATGATTATATTTTTGAACAATTATAATGACCGTATTGAAGATATAATTATATATGTGATGATAGTGAATAATAATAGGGGGAAAAGAAAATATCAACTGAACATTAATGTCATGATCACCAAAAACTATTTTATAAGTTAATGAGTTGTTAATAGAAACTAATGTATACTAGTTTTACTAAATATACATCATTTTAAACCATATTGAAACAATAGAGTGTATAATTTGGAAAACTATGGATTGACACTAGCTTTACTAAACTGCTTTATCTATTGAAGGATATGATCACAGAAAATAATATGATTCCTCAAAAAACATATTTCACTACAAAAAATATATATTCAATGGGTATGATATATGAATGAATACATGCATGTCTAAATGATTTTATACTATTTTGAAAATACTATGAATCATCTAAAAAATCCCAATATATGGTGAATCTTGATACAATAACAATGAATCCATTCCTTTGAATGTCATATGGTAATATTCAATCAATCAATGGTTTAGAATCCTATATGAAAGTGAGTATACTGGAGGAAAATTGATGTGGAATGTAGATAAAATATATAAATATAGGAAAACATTCACTCAGTATACTCTCTTTAGTGATTTAAAATTGATAGAGTATCTTAAATTGGGAAATCTGACATGAAACCATTATCTTATTTTATATACGGATGGAGTGAATCCTTTTTGTTTTAAAAGTAGTACTTATAGTATATAGATATATATGTTGAAAAATTAAAACATTCCAACATGGATAATCCTGAAGAAAAAATACAATATGTTGTATAATCTTATACAAGTAAAATAATGGGTAATGATGTTGATATTTATTTTGAACCACTGATTAAAAATTTTAAATTAATGTGGAATTATTTTTTATGTTGTGTGATTCTTATAAAAATTAATATTTAATTATCAAAGCTATATTTCTTAGGATGGTAAATGATTTTTCTGCTTACGGTAATTTTTTATGAAATATTATTATAGGAACTCAGGCCATTACTATTTCTGAACAAGTTACACACTCAGTTAGGATAAAAAATTCATCAAATACTATGATACTAGGGAATCATAGATTTATACCCAAAAGATATAAATATCGATATTTGATGGTATCATTGTATTGTAGTTTGGAAGAAGGTATCACTCCTTCTCAACTAATAGGTGAAATTTAGATTGAGAATGTAAAATATATGGAAATTCCATTTGAA
The DNA here is from genome assembly GCA_963277665.1 of Viscum album. NCBI lineage: Eukaryota > Viridiplantae > Streptophyta > Magnoliopsida > Santalales > Viscaceae > Viscum > Viscum album. The sequence continues at coordinate 698,729,120 of OY728152.1, forward strand.
AATTTAAAAACTAATGGAATTGATTTTTGGTATTACATTTGAAAATTTATTATTGATAATGGTTTCCATCAACAAACTAGCATCCACAATGTGTTATTTTCCATGAAAATTAAAATTTGATTTAAAATAATTATTAGTACATTTTTAATTAAATTTTTTAGTACAAAAAATAATATCAATATAACATTTATTTAAAATAAGAAAATTATTTTTTAAAAATGAATGGCCAACAGACAATGTTTTGGAATTTATGCAGATATCTTTAAGAGGTTACATTTGATAACTTCTTTAGTAAATTTACATATAATTTCACTTAAGATAGGTAGTAAATTTCATTATCATTTTCCCTGATAAATATGTAGTTAGTTTTAATAAATTTCATCATGAAATAACATCATTGATTAATGTTATTTATTTTAATATTGTTTTTCATTATGAAAAAAAATGATGGTAAAAAAAATATATCAATAATGTAAACAATAAAGATGATGCCCTCATGTACAATTTGTTATCTTCATAATGGTATTTCTTCTTAATTTGACCTATTTATACTTATCAATCTATGTTTTAAATTTTTGAAGGACACAATGTGTTTTTTCTATTTAAAAGGATATTTCTGTAAAAAAAAATTTGACGGCATTGAAGTATTTGGGGGAATCTTTAGATTCAAGGTCGATGTGTTTGTGAAGCTCAGAGAGATGATGTGGTGGTAGGCTCTATTGACTGGTGATTAAGATCGACAATAACTCGATTGACGGTGAGGGTTGTGGTCTGGCAGTCATCTCCGAAAATCTGTTGTGATGTTCGATGAAATTACAGAATTTCAAGGCATGGTCAGGGATTATCCATAATTGGATAGTACGGGAGGCCCAATCGGTACTGATAAAACCTAGAGTGGTGCACAATAATTTTTGAGTATATGGGCCATGGTGATCCAGGAATAAGTTGGATGGTTTTTGGAGCCAATATCAATAAAAAGGGAGGTCCCTGGGATGATTGAATATTGGTGGGTTATCCCTTGGGAGGATATGTCATTCCCAGTGGTCGGTGGGTGAGGTGTTTGTGAGTTTTGGTGTATTAGTACCCATGTGGCCCAAGAACATGGTCGGAGGTTCGGTGTAGCATCATGATAACATCATCTTATCAGTGTCATTAGACATACATCATGCCTTTATCTACACCTTCCCACATCATTCCCAAGTCACCGCCTTCCTACGTCGCCTCATGCGATGTTAATACCAAAAAGGAATACTAGGATTCAAACCATAGTTTTTATGTGTATGTAATTGATATAATTAATCATCAATATTCAAATTTTAATATTTTTTATAACACATTCATTTTAATTTATAAATTTTTTAATATGATTTCAATTAATATTAAATATTCTTTTTTAATATTTAACAATTTTTCGTATTTTTGGAATTTATTTATTTTTTATGTTTATTTATACATAATTATTTACTATGTTTTGATATTATAAAAAATATTTCTTTATATGATTAAAATTTATTCAATGACATTTATTAAGGTCTAATGCCATTAATTTTTTTCAAATTTATATAATTTATTTATTTAAATGTATTTTCTAAGATTCTCCACATTTTTTATGTTTTTAAAATAAATTAAATTAATCTTCCAAATTTTACATAATTATTTACTATATTTTAATATTTATAACATGTTTTTAATTTATATTATTAATTATTATTAAATTTTATTTATTAAGATGTAATATTTTTATACTATTAGAAATCTATATAATTAATTTATTTAAATGCAGAATTTTATATTTTCATCAATTTCATTTATGTGTTCATATTCCATGTAGTTAATTATAAAAATTCTCTTTTTGAACATATTTACTATGTTTTGATACTTTCACTACGTATTCATATTTATTATAATATATATTAATTTATTCGTTTTTTTAAAAATTTATAAAATTAATAAAAAAAATTCATTTTTTAATTTTTTTTGAGTTTATTTTTTTTTTATTATTAAAGTTCACAAATTTTTTAACATTATATATTGAATATTGTATCTTCATTAATATGGTTTATTATTTTTAATTCATTAATAATTAATTCATTTTATATATATATTTATTTAATATATTTTTATTTTATTTTAAATTGTTATTATAAACTATAAAATGAAAAGTTCAAATAAAACTTATATATATCATGGATATAATATTAGTCATTATATATTTAGGTTATATATTCTATAATTTTAATATATATAAATATTGGTTTTATTGGTGCATAATTTAGAATTGATAAAACCTATATTTTTTAGTGTTTATTAATTTCACACTAATAACACTCATATTTATCTAAATTTTTTTGATTGTGCTAATAAAAACATCTTGGTCATACAAATTCAACACAATGGGATCTTTGTCCTTCTCCCAATTCAATTTTTCTCATGGAATTCCACCTCTTTCAACACTCCCACTCAAACTTCCTGAATGAATCAAATATATCAATACCCACGGTATGTGAATTAATCTCATTAATTTACTTGAACTAATTATTTATTAGGCATTGCAAAAAAATGGGTCTTATTCGGAAGTTCAAGATTATGAAATTCCTTAATCCATGATTCAAACATGGTTTATAAACATGACTTCTAGTGTAACCATTTTGTAAAATGGATTACTCTTTAACAAGTACTGTTGAATGTTCTCATTAGCAAGCCTAGCTGAATCACATGCATAGTATAATAAGGAAAAATTTATTAAAACCAAATCGGCCAAACTGTATCAATAATTAAAAATATAATACATTCAACTACAATTTATAATTTCATTATCATTATAATTTTTTGAAATGGAAAATTCAAAATTTTGATTTCATACAAAATAATTAAAATCATCAGAGCAATATATTATTATTATTCAATTGATGTAACATCAAAAAAATATTCATGAATCTAGTTCAAGATAAATATAAATGATAAACACTCTGAATGCTTCACCCAAAATAGGGGGACCCACATTCCCCTTTCCTTTGTGTCTTGATAGCAGGTGTTTTTTCAAACTAAATTTCAATTGAATCTAAAGACAAAATATTTCCTTGGGGGATGTATTAGAGAACAAGTCCAAAAATATCCCAGATCATATTTTACAATGATTTATTTCTTTTACTCAAAGGAAACTCATTAATAATTCATATCTATATTATAGGTTTTCCAAATATATGTGAAATAAACCAAATGATCCAATATTAATTCCAAATCAGAAATTTCCATAAGCTCGAGTGAGACTGTGGGTAGAAAAGATGTTCTATGCCGAAAATTTGGTATTTAGGTGGGTGATAAACATAATAAATATATTTTTATACCTAGTATTCTTGCTCAAACTAAAATAGTGGTTCAATCATGCATTATGGATAAGTTAGACAAAAAATATCCTGGTATTCAATTTTAAGGGTGTCTTTAATGTTAGGATGGAATCACATATGATAGATGTAGCTCAATCGATTCCAATAAATAATATGTATTTATTAATGCTATCAAACATTGTTATAGGACAAATTCAGTCTCACATTTCAGTGTTCTGATGTGGTATAAATGATGGGAAAATAGTTCATTGGATGGCTTGGGATAATCATTGAATCCATAAAGCTTGTGGTGATAATGGATATCATTACATGTGCATGATAATCATGTATCTTTTAGAAAAGAAATTATGGAACCTGATATATAATCCTTATTTCCTCCGCAGTTTGATCATACAAACAAAATATTACCCCCCATATGGTTTTTTGTGATATTACCCTTAGCCCCCACCATAGATATTTTTTAGATTCCCATGAGGATAAGGTGTTAATCTTCGAAAGTGAAACTTGTGGGGGGATGATAGATTGAGCCAATGTCAAGAACATGAGGAGGATTGAGTTCTAATAAATTTAATGTATGGTTCAATGTAATTTAATAGAGGTTTATTAAGAGTATTCGATGCAAAAAAATATAGACCAGGACAAAATGTGTTAAAACAATGAATGTTTGGAATTTTATCCAGTGAATTATAGGTATACATTGGCCTAAAGAATACAGTTAATAGAAACTAATGATTTCTATAAATTCCTACGTTACCTGGTAGTCCTGCCAAATGTCTAAAAATTAGTATAGAAAGATTTTGTGTGTAGAATTTATTTAATGTAGTTCCTCATGGTACAACATATTAATGAGGAAAATTTTATACCCTTCCTCCTAAGTGAAGAAGAAACATATATACATGAAATGTTCTACTATAAAAGGGTTAGGACCATCTGACATGCATATAACCCAAATTCATATAGGATTGTGGAGATGGTGGATTGTTTTTCTCTCTATTCTAAAAGTGGACTTTTTTCATACCCACATATATAGTATACTCCGTCTATACAATAAAATGGAAAATATGGGTGAAAATATATGACATATTTATTTTGAAATATTTCTAAACATGAAAAAATATTTTCATGTAGGTTGTATATTATAAGGATATTTGGATGTGTAAAGATATTCATCTTAATAACCCCTTCTCATCTTCTCTCTTATGTAAGTGGATCCCCAAAAATTTAATGTGTTTAAGATTACTATGGATTCATCTGTCTTTGGATGAGGTACATTTTGATTGGGTATTGTGGTATGTGATCATCTGGGATACATTTTCACATATTCTAAGATTTCTATCCATTTTTTTTGGGATCCATTGTTGGTTGAAGGCGATGCATTATTCGCTACTTTGATGTTTTCCCTTGAGAGATAATGTAAAAATTCAATCATGGAATCATATTTCATTATCACTATTTCTGGTATTAATGTATCATAGTGTGTTATCTAGTCCATTGACATACTGGTTATGAAGATTCAATCCTTTTTCAAAAGTACTAGAAATTAGACCAATACAAATGTATCTATAAAAACTATTTTGGAGAAACAATTTGTATATGTTAAATAAAATACCCTATAACATTGGTTTAGCCATAACCATTGGTATGAAAATCTATATAGGACCCTCTCCAAATGGTTTTAGAAAAACTGTTGCTATATGTCATAGATATTCCCATGGTTTTGTACAAACTTTTGGCATGCCATCAATAAATTATCATTATAAAAATGGTATTTCCAAAACCATTACTATATCTGACAGTTATATCAATAGATTTCATAAAACCATTGGTATAGCTTAAATTTAATGAACTTATACTTATGGTTCTTCCAAAACTATTTGTAATGGACCAAAAATTCAAAATACATATATCAATGGTTTGTAAAACCATAGGTATAGGACAATGCTAATGGTTTTCCATACAGTTGGTATGGGTTTTCAACTTTTTAATGATTTTTTTATCATATAACATTGAAAACATAAAAAAAATACATATAAATATACATATAAATAATTATGATATTATTTTAAAAAAACTTTATAGCATAGTGGATATGTGTTTGAAATATAAATAAGAGGTGTGGGGATCAAAACCCTCAAGGGGTGTTTTGAACAACATATATCAATAGTTTTGCAAACTATTTGTATAGGTATTTCATATTACTTATACCAATGGTATGAAAACAATAGGTATATCCCAAATATAATAATGGTTTCCCAAAAAAATTTGAATAGAACTATTCCAATGATAGACAAGCCATCAGCCCCCATACCATTGGTATAGCATATTCCAATGGTTTTGGGGCCTACACAAATAGTTTCATAGCATTAATATTGGATTTTTTATAATATTTCATCCTCTTCATTTCATTTTCATTATTCTTTATTAGAATATATGGTAATAGGGTTGCTCATTTGATTACCTCTTACGGTCTCTCAAGAGACCCTCTTATTTGGTAGGAGGACCACCTCCTTATTATACATCACCTAAATTTTTTTACATATATTCATTTATTAAAATCTCATTTTCTTTAAAAAACAGTCATGAATTAGAAATTAAATTTTAGCATTCCAGTTCCACATTGGATGTAATTCCATGCACCACTAAAATGATTGTGTCCAAAATATGTTGAGTTTCATGATGAATTCCAATTATGGGATTGTCATCAGCTCAGTTCATTTCCCTCATAAGATGGGGTCTATATATTTTCACTCACAGAAGATGCATCCCCCAACTGACCCCATTGAGGTTTCCTTCCCCATCCATCCAATATTTATATCTAATTTGAAACTGGAAATTTCTCTTTAATGTTTTTTTTACATTATCACCACTTAATTCATTCTCATCACTATAGGATTTCTTATGTCATCATTTTGACCTTTTTTCAGTTAAAATTATTGGTTCATGCGATTGAGAAAAACCCAAAATTTTATGATTAATAACAAATTAATTTCAATTTTTTCATTAAATTAAATTTTTTCAAGGATAGTTGATTAGGAAAAATGAACATTTTTTTCATATGATAAATGATTAACATTAGTTCCTAAAAATCCTATCATTGAAACACCACTATGTCTTCCATGTACCAACTGAAGAAATTTCTGAACATCAATTCCTCCAAATCGCTTTACTCAAACCTAGAAATGTCATAGAAACCATCCTTGAGATATTTCTTAATAGATGAAACATTATTTCAATTATTTGTAATGGTGTTTATATCACACATTCCATTTTTTCATGATTTCCAACACTACATAAAAATCTCAATACATATCACTTATCCCTTATTATTGTTGAAAAATTGTTTTATATATAAGAAATAGTAATTTTAGAACTAAATTTCTATTTTATATGTTCATAAATTATTTTTATTTTTTATTTTTATTAAATATTAATATAATTGAATCCAATAGGATTAATATAAATAAAAATGGATGGATTATAATCATAATAAAAATGAGTATAAAGATGGAATTCATCAAATATGCAAAAGATCGTGCATATAACCCTTATAAAAATCTTTTACTATGTTTAAATTTTTATTATTCAATTATAATTTGTCTAGAGGAGTTGTAAGAACAAATTATATATCATGGAATAGATAAAGTTTATGAATGTTAGAGTAAACATAGGTTAAAAATGAATATATCAAGTGATGTGGATTACATTGTTTTGGGATAATTCGATATGAATATAAGTTTTAACAATGATAATGACCATATTAAAGATTATATTCAAGGTGTGGTGATAGAAAATATAATATAGAGGAAACGAAATTTACAATTGATGATTTACTTCACGATCACCCAAAATTGTTTTAGATGGTAAAGAGTTGTGAAAAGACACCAATGTATAATGGTAGTACTATATATCCAACATTTTAAACAATACTTAAGATATGTAGTGTAAAATTTTGAAAGGTATGGGTTGACCCCAGCTTTACTGAACATATTTCTCTACTGAATGATATGTTTCAAGTATATAATAAGCTACCTCAACAATAATATTGTAATAAGATAATTATACATTTAATGGGTATGATATTTGAAGCAAAACATGATAGTAAAAATTATTGTATACTATTTTTAAAATACTATGGATCAATGATAAAATTCCCAATGTATGGTGAATGTCGATACATGAATGATTAAGCAATTTATTTTAATGTTTTATGGTCATTCCAAATCAGTAAACTGATTAGGAACCTATACATATGTGAGGATACTACAATAAAATTATCATGGAATGTAGATAAAATATATAAATATGATAAAACAATTCACCCAATCAACTTCATTCAGTGAAATAAAATTGACCATGAGTATCCAAAATTTTTAATTGAGTTCATAGAACTTATTATTATGCTATTTATTAAAAGATTGAATTCTTTTTGTTTTCAAAGTTGTTCTCAAAGTATATGAATAGTTATGTTGATAAATTATAACATTCCACCATATTTTAGCATGATGTGAATATAAAATATGTTGTATCCCATTATATGAAGAATAAAATTGGTTATTGATATGGATATTTATTTAGATCCATTTATTGAAAATTTTAAATTAATGTTGGAATTAGTATTTTTGTTTTATGATTCATATGAAAATGAATAATTAATTTTGAATTTTATGTTGTATGGGATCATAAATTATTTTTCTACTTATAATAATTTTATAAGATATAGTTTTAAAGGATCTCATGGTTCTCCGATTTTTTAACAAGGTAAAAACTTATTTAGATTAGAACATTCACCAAAGATTCTTTTTCTATGAAATCATAGATTTATACACTAAAGAAATAAATAATGATTTTGGATGATGTCATTCAATAGGATTTTGTAAGATGTTATAATCTCATATCCACTAATAGTTGAAATTTAGTTTGATAATGTAAAACAAATGGATATGTCATCTAAGAATGTAATAAACTAATGGAAAAAATTTTGAGTATTAAATTTTAAAATTAATGTAAGATAATATATACCATAAGTAAAAAAGCATCCCCAATGAGTTATTTTAAATGGTAATTACAATTTAATTTAAAATACTTATTAATCCATTAATATTTTTGTTTTTTCAGTACTATTTTGACTACGAATATATCATTTATTTAAAAGAGGAAATATGTTTTTTATAACAATGGATGGCCAACACAAATTGTGTTAGGATGTTTGTAGACATCATAAATAGGTTACATTCAACAACTTATTTAGTTAAATTTACATCATTTTACTTAAATTTTTCAACTAAGTTCCTTATAATTTTTTCCATAAACCTTTGTTCTAAATTTCCATAAATGTCATTTATAAATAAATGCAACTATAATTGTTATTTATTTATCCATTTTGTGCTATATTATTATAAATAAATGATCATAGATAATAATTATCATCAATTTCTAGAATAAGGATGACACAATCATGTACAATTTTTTCTCTTCATAATGGTATATATTTTTCATTTTACCTGCTTATGTTTAGTAGTATGTGTTTTTAAATTATAAAGGACTCAATTTTTTTCAGTTTAAAATGATATTTCTATAAAAAAGTCTTGTGATATTTTTCAAATTGAGGAATCACCTTAAAAAATTTTGTTTCTTTTTGAAAAATGACCCATATGACATTTGTGATATGTAGAAGTAATATTCACATTAATCTTATACATGATTTTATTATATTGACATAAAATATATGTTTTATACATAGAATTGATATTTAAGATAAAATTATGTTTTAATCATATAAAAACAAACAAACATGTTTAGATTGTTTTAATACATTAAGATATTTTTGTATAATTCATTTTTGATGCTTTAGAAATGGTCAGACATCCAACAAACACATGATGAGATAAATATAACATAATGTGCCTAATTATAGATTAGAAATGATATTTTATTTAAAACACATTTTTCTCACAAAAAAACATAACAATCCCATACATATTTTCATGATTATTTAGGAAAATGGTCCTTAATATATTTATGATTTTGTATGAATCATGTGAACATCAATCTAACGTTGAGTGTGACCAGTTCGACTCTATGGTCCACATACACAAAAAAAATAAGCCATATTTATTTTTATTTTTAGTAAATATTAATGTTGATTTAATAAATATAATTGATGTAATGTAATATATCATTTCAATATAAAAACTATTATCAATGAATTGAGAAACTTAAGTGATTTATAATGTATTAAGTTTATAATTAATCACAATAATTGATATATTAAATTTTAAAAAACTTGTAATGTATTTTATTTATAATGAAAAATCTATAAGTAAGGTATGTATTGTGTACCACATATCGACATGATTTTCTTATGAGTTATTATTGTTTAATGTACAAAAAATAGGAAAATTTATAATGTAAAAAAACCATATTGACCTAAAGCCTTAACCTCGGTTCATCCCCTATAAATAATGTTAATTTATTGTATATAAAGATGACTAAAAATACACTAAACATTTATTACATACCAAGAACTTTTACCAGTCTACGTTCTGTAAAAAAATTTAAAAAAAAATAAAATCATTTCATATACACTGAAAATAGAAATTTATATGGGTGTATAAATTTATATATATATATATATATAACCCTTTGTGAAAAATTTAAATAGATGAAATTGAATGAACACTTACATATTTTTAGGTCAATTGAGTTATTTGGGATGAAAATTGAGAAAAAATAGTTGAACTTGGGGAGATGAGGGTCTGATGTTTTTATTTGAAATGTGAGGATTTAAAAAAAGAGTTTATATGTTTTTATATTTCATGTTGCAACAATTAGATAGGCTGATGGACAAAATTGATAAAATTTAATAAAATAATTGATACAATATTATAAAAATGAGTCGAGCAGTTTGACAACCCATGGAAAGGGAAGGATGTATTCCAAATTGACTGTGGGCATTTCACGGGTATACTTTCATGATGAAATGTTTAATAAAAAACTCACAATTATAAACACCCTTATGTTTTACTTTATTACTAATGTAAGTATTAATCATTAAAATATTTCTTCGTTTCAAAAAAATCATTACTCCCTTTTTATTTCATCTCTTTATTTTCCTTAACATACCGTTTTCAATTGGCCAATCGATGAATTATTTATTATATTAATATAAAAACATATTTTTTTAATATTTTATCCATCAAAACATATAAACAATAATTTTTTAATCATGCATCTTTTTATACATATAATGGTTTGAACAATTTTTGTAATCATAATATTAATTCATTTTTATATATATAACATTTACCTGATTATATATATATATATAATTATTCATTTTAATATAAATAATTCAAATTACATTTTTATTTAATAAAAAAATAAGATGATCATTTTTCATAATAATAATAATTTTCTAAAAACATGTTTTACACTTAATTAATATTATAATAATAAATTATTTTTTACAAAAATAATTAAATAAATTTAGATATTTCCAAATATGTTTTTAAACCATAAAAAACCATATTTATCTTTAAAATATTAATTTCTGAACTCCAACTAATAATTATATATAATCTTAACAATTATAATTAACTAATAATTAAATTAATTAAGACACTTAATTCCAGTTTTTATTTTTAAAGAAAATCATCTTAAAATTATTAATAGTATGTTTTAATTATAGATAATTCAATTTAAAAAAATATGGTAATAATAATTTTTTTTATAATATTTGGGATATTACATTATTCCCCCCTGAAAAAAAATTCATCCTCGTAATTCATTTGTGAATATAGGGATACGAATTTTACACATGAGTCCTATTTGAAATTATTATTTTTTATCTAATTTTATGAAAATATCTTGACTCTTTCTCTAATACCAAGTATAATGACCTGATCCCGAAATACAGGTTCATCATAGATAAATTATGAGAAAATATTTTTTTTATTAAAATATAACTAAAAATACAAACAACATTTATTACATACCATGTCCTTTTACCTGTCTAGGTTCTATAAATAATATATAAAATAATATAAAACCATTTCATATACACTGAAAATAGAATTTTATATATGTGTCTGTGTTTACACACACACACAGATAGAGAGAGAGATACACACACACACACACGTATATATATATATAACCCTTTTTCAAATAAATAATTTGACTAAATTATATGATCCCTTCACTATTTTAGGGTCATTTGACAGAATTGAGGCTATTGGAAATTGGGCAGAACAAAATGGGGAAGATAGGGAAATGAGGGTAGGGTGTTTTAATGTAAAAAATTGATGGTTTAAATAAATATAGATTATATATTTTTAAATGTCACATTTCAATAATTAAATACACTAATGAAAAAAAAGATAAATGTAAAAAAATAATTGATGCATAATTGATAAACATATTCGAGTTATTTGATAACCCTTGGAAAGGGATGTGGTGGTTGAGGATTGACGTTTGACATTTTTCTGGTAGATTGTAATGATGGTAGGTGGAATACAACCTCACAATTTTTAATAGATTTATGTTTATCATTATAATTATTTTACATTACAATCATTAAAATATTTACTCTGTTTATTTAAATCATCACTCTCTTTTTATTAGTCAATAAAGTCAGTTTTATTTTTTGTCATTCTGTTTTAATTTTTCAAATACATGATTGTGTTTTTATTTAATTATAATAAATTCATATTTTTTGTCTATTAATTTTGTTTTATCAAAATATATCAACTTCATATTTTTTTAAACAAGTATGTTTTTATACAGATAATTGTTTAAATTGTTTTTTATCCTTTATATAAATTCATTTTTCATATACATAAAATTTTATATGTTTTAAAATTATATATATAATATGTTTATTAATATAAATAATTCAAATTTTATTTTTATTTAAATCATAAATATAATGTGACTCTTTTTATTATAAAAATTATTTAATATTTTGTATAATATATAAATTTTATAAAACAAAAAAATAATATATCTCATATATTTATAAAATTTATTATCTTAATAATAATAATAATTTTCTAAATTTGTTTTAAAATTATTTAATATTTTAATAAAAAATTATATATTAGAATATAATTATTATTAAATTAAATTAATCTTTTAATGAAAAAAAATCATATTTTTCATTTGAATATTAATTTGAAAACAATTAATATTTGGTATAATTAATTATATGTATTATAATTAAATTATAATCAATTTAATTAAAAAACATAATTTCATTTAATGTTTTTAAAGAAAATAAACCTAAAAATATTATTACATTATTTTAATTATACATAAATCTATTTAATAAAATATTTTTATTATAAAACTATGTTTAATATTTCCAAACTCTTACAAAAATGACCAATGTTCCTTAATGAGGTCAAAACATATTGAAACTTAAAATGAAAAATAAATTAATGAAAATAATGTGGAGGAGAAATAATAGAGAATGTAATGAAAAAATTAAAATTAGTCAATAATAGAATGTGGAATCGTTAGGTGTATACACACTCAGACGCACTGTAGGATGTTTAGGATAATCCTTCATTTCTGTGTGTTTCTGTGTCTACATTGAACCATAGTTCTTGTTGAAACTTAATGATGCATTGGTTGAGTGTGTAGAATAAGTTAGGGTCCCTAAAGAAGTTTTTATTTGATGTTTCCACCCCCCCCCCCCCCCGCACCTCAATGCATCAACATGTTGGGTCACCATTCCACATATATAGGCCAAAGTGCTTCCTATTGTCCTCTATCCCCATGGGTTACCCATGATTCTCCCACATGACATGCCACGACGCCCCATCAACAAGGCCTATCAGGCCTGATGGTTGGAAGATAGATATGACCATCACCACCCTTTCTCAGATAACCTTCAACGACACCCCATTAACAACTCCTACAAGGCCAGAGAGGGGGAAGATCTATATGAATATCACCACCCATTCTCAAAACGACTTTCCATGAAGCCTCATCGACAAATTGGACCACTGTCACCACCCATTCTATCTTCCTTGACACCCCATAAACAACCCCTACATGTCTAGTAACCTCCACGACCTGTCATGGTGTCCCACCCAGACTACCTACCAGGCTAGATATGGGGAATATGGAAAAACAATTTCACCTACGTTTCTCAGAAAACCTACTATGACCCCCATCAAAGACTCTTACCAATTTTACCACACATTTCAAGATGATCTACAACCATTCCGCAACGAAAATTCCTACCATGGTTACTACCCTCCATCACCACCCATTCTCTAATAATCATTATTCAGACCCTATTTTCATCACCTATGATTGCCACCGCCCTTTAATAGATGATCTACCACAATTCCCCATAGAAAATTCCTACAGGTCAAGATGGGGGAATATGGATATGACAATCACTACCCCCAGGTGTGTAATTCCCTGCACCAAAATAAATCAATTTGGATGGAGGTGTTCATAAATGACACTTTCAGCCCATAGCTGTCATTCAATACTATTGAGGATGAATCTCTCTAACACATGGAGTATAAAATGTTTAGTCCAGATGTGAAATTTTGTTGAAGTATCTGACAAAAGGGGGAAAACTGTGATTGCTCCCTCCATCCTACATGCACTGCCAGACATCGGATTCTAGATGTAAAGTTATGTATCATGAAAAATCGACTGCAAAAATTAATTTATTTTTTCCAATAGGAATTTAAAAAATATAATGTATTTTCATATCATATATTTATCTATGAAGTTTTAATTAATTGTATTATGAATTTCATACTAATTGATAATATTCATTTAATTTTATCAATCCATTAAATTTAAAATTTCACTGATTAGAAACTCTATATTTTTCTATATTCATGTAACACTACTGCATATGGTCAAATATTCAACTATTATCCTAGAAAGGAACTAATAAAAGTGTTCCCATTCACTATTATTTTTTCTAACACTGTTAAAAGTCTTACAATTATGAGAAGTTTTTCTTTACGGTTATTATTTGACACATTGATAATGTTAATGAATATACATATATTCATTATTATATATATATATATATATTAAATAACATTAATATTTCAACAAGTTTATATATGTAACTATGTTATATAAATATATAATTTTTTTATATAACATTTAACAATATATGTATATGAATTTTTATATCGATGTCTATTTGAGTTTGTTTATGTATGTGTTGTTTGTGTATGCATCTATTATTTTGTGTTGTGTGTGGGTGTGTTTATCTACATTTATTGTTTGTATGCATGTTTATGTATATTTTCATAGGTGTGTATATAATTTTAGGTGAATTTTAAGCATATGTGTACGTGTATGTGAATGTGTTTGAATATATGCATAAATATAAATATATTTATATGTGTGTATCTTTAATTATAATAGTACGTGTATTTATTTAAAAAAAAAATTGTTTGTATATGTATGTTTTTATGAATTTACATGCGTATGTGTTTTTGTATGTGCATTCTAATGTGTTTGTATGTGTTTTTCTACATGTATGAGTATCTGTAAGTATATATGTGTATGTTTATGTCTGTGTGAATGTATGTATAAGTATATATATGACATTATGTTTATGTACAAGTGTATGTGCCCGCGTATGTGTATATGTGTAGGTTAATGTTGTATGTGTGTATATAGTAATATGAATAGATGTGTATGTATGAGAATAACCTCTAATGTAATTTTAGGGATGTGTATGTATATAGAAATTCATGTGTATGTGTATCCATATACATTTGTATGTGTATCTATGTGTATTAGTATATCTATGTGTATATGTATTTTTTTTATGTTTTATGTGAATGTATATATGAGTATGTATAGATATATATGAATGTGCATGCATGGATATGTAAATGTATGTATGTGTATGTGTACATACTTGTATGTGTATGTTTATATGCATATGCCTATGTGTATGTGTATGTGTATGTGTTATCTAATATGTGTATTTGTATGTCGTGTATGTATGTGTACATGTATGTCTCTGTGTATGTATATGTGTACTTTTATGTCTATATATTTATTTTTTATTTTTTATTTTTTTAAATCTCCCCATTTTTAGTATTTTCAATAAGTTTTTCATTTTTATTATATAATCATTTAACATTTTTGTAATACATTCAGTTTTGATATATATTTATAAATTTTCAATATATATATATATTTAATTAAATTATAACAATTTAAAAATTAATAAAAATTATAATGTTCAATAACATATTATATTTTCTATATAAAATTAATATTGTGAACACTTCAATAATTACCAGAAATAATTATATTTATTTATAAAATTTTATTCAATTTAATATGTATGACAATTTTTCAATTACAGTTATGAAAAAACTTTTTTAAGTATTTTGAAATTTATTTATTTTAATTTATTCATATTAATATTTTTTTAATTTTTTTTCATTTTCGATATTTAATAAAAAAAATTAATTTTGGAATTTAATCATTTTTTAAAATTAATATGTATTTATTTAATAAGATTTAAAATTACAAAAATTATTATAATTTATAGGATATATATATACTTGTATTTATTTATTATTTTTTTATGATTTTCATATGTTTGAAAAACATATAATAGATTCCTATAAGAGCGTTTGCAACCCACACCATTTTCCCCTGAAATTGAACCCCAACGTATGAAATACCTAACATGATTTTGGAGATTATTTGAACAAATTCAAATTATGGGGATGTGATTCATGAGGATTGGTAATGATATATGGGGTCTTTGAAGGCTTTTCTGGGCAGTCTCAAAAGTGTGTGCCATTGAGAGATGACGAGCATTGGACGGCAGTCTTGGTGTAGGGGTCACAACCAGTACTGAGTGGTTGGTTTCAGGGGAGGCGTTGAATGCATGGGATAGAGGGATTATGGATGTATAATGTGATATAACTCATCGTTTCTAATGATGTGGGTGTAGCTTGATGGAGGACCCAAGAGCGACTTTGGCGACGATCCATCGTCGAAGACGACCTCACGTGGCGACGATGTCGGCGTTGTAAGAGTCATGTGAAAACATTAGATTCAAGTTTGACATGTCTATGACTCATAGAGAGCTAATGTGGTGGAAGGAATTGTTTACCCGTTATTCGGATTCGCGAACACTTGGTTGATGGTGAGGGTGGTGGTCTGACGACCATCTATAAAAATATGACATGATGATTGGTGAGATAATGGATGTGTAAGGTGTGGTCGGGGCTATTCAATCGTTGGTTTATAGGAGAGGCCCAATTGGTTGTGATAAATCCTATAGAGGTGCAAAATATTGTAGGGGAAAATGGGCCATGGTGGTCAACACATTAATGGGTATGTAATTTTATGTATGTGAATGTGTACTTACATGTATGTGTGTGTTTATATTCTTTTTCCTATGTGTATGTGTTCTCAAATATGTTTATTTTTATATTGTGTATGTATGTGTACATTTATGTCTATGAATATGTATGTGTGTACATGTATGAATATTTATTTAGTTAATATTATTTATTGGATTTTAATATATGACCATTTTTAGTATTTTCAAAAATTTATTCATTTATATTATTTAATCATTAAACATTTTTTGTAATAAATTCAATTTTTATATTTATTATTACATTTTTATATATTTATATATTCAATAAAAAAATCAATTTAATACTTATAGAAAATTATAATGGTTAGGGACATATTATATTTTCAATATACAATTAATATAGTGCATAAATCATTAATTAGTAGTAATAATTATAATTATTTATAAAATTTTATTCAATTTTACATTTTTTTAATTCATGTAATTAATTCTATTAATAAACTATTTGAATTTTTTGTAATTTATTTCATTTAATTAATAAATTTTTTATATTTTTTCATTAATTTTTTTTTGATAAGTAATAATTTTCAATATTTTTTGGAATCTAATCTTTTTTTATAAATCTTATTTGTTTAAAAAGCATCAATATTTTCAATATGTTTTTAATTTATATGATTAATAGTTATTTATTTTTACTTACAATTTTTTAAATTTTTAATATGGTTGAATAATATATAATTGATTCTTGTAAGACCATCTCTCACCCACACCATTTTCCCCTCAAATTGAACTCCGATGTACACTATTCCTTGCATTATCATAGTGTTTATATAAACAAATGAAAATGATGGGGATGAGCATTACAATGAATAGTAATGACAAATGGGGTCTTTTAAGGTGGTTCTTTGTAGTCTAGATGGTGCACGCCATCGATAGATGACGAGAGTTAGATGGCAGTGTTCGTGCAGGGATAACTACATGGATTGTGCATTGAGTTTTAGGGGAGGTGGTGAATGCGTGGGATGGAAGGATTGTGAATCTAGGAGGGGTCAAATTAATTCTTTTATAATGATGGGGGAGTAGCTTCATGGTGGAACCAAGAGTGACTATGTTAGCTCCCTATTATTAATACGCACCTTATGCAGTGGTGGTGTCGGTGCTGCAGGAGTCATGAGAGAGCTTTGGATGCAAGGTCTGTAGGTTCCGGACGCAGCGGAAGCGTGTTGGTCGGTTTTTCCTACTTTAATTTTAACGTTAAACAACGTTCAATCCGAGATCCGTCACGATATAAAACATCAAATCCTCGGAATAGAACGAATAACTAAAAGAAAAGAAGAGTCTCGGACCCCTTGAGGAGGATCATCATATGTTGATTATAATTAATTTAATTAATGCATAAGAATTACCTCGTTGGAATTCTTTCTTCGTTGATGTTTCCGGACACGATTCAGTGATCCCTCGTTGCGTTATAGAATCCAAGTGTAGGATTCCTCTAGCGGTGATCCACAAGTGTGTCACGTATCTCTGGACGTCACTGAAGGGATCTCCGGGTGCTAGCACAGAAGAACCTTCGCTTTCGATGTCCGCTTTCGACCGCCTTGATCCGGTGGAGGATCTTGCTTTCCTAACATGAGGGCATTCTTGGTGGAAAGGGAATTCTCTCTTTTCCTTGAGAGTAATTCCAAATCCGTTGTGCACAAAAATGGCTCTACAAAATGTTGGGGTTGCAAGGATATTTATAATCGGGTTTGAGGTTAATAGAGTTACGACAATAAATAAATGTGTTACGCATTTTATTTATTTCATTAACTCTTATTGAAAACCCCAATGTCAAATTAGTAATTCCTTGACATGTGCACACGCTGATTATAATAAATATCATTTATTAAAACAATATTAAATCCTCAAAATCCCAACTGGAAAAACTACACGGTGTGCAATAATTAATACACGGCGTATAATTGTTTTCCATAAAACTACACGGCGGGTATATTTAATATACATAGCGTGTACTTTTATTTTCCATTTTTCTCCACCATGTTTATTAGACCTTGAGTAATGACTATTTATTTCTTAAATAAATGTAACTACATTACTTTCTAATAAATATATTATTTCATCCACAATGTATTCTCTCTAATAACTAGTGTCAAAATAGATGTGATCAAACATCCTTAAATAATTATTAAACCACAGTCGGGAATAATATTTATTTAACTTGTTAGATTAATATTTAACTGAGATACATGGACACACTTAGTGTGTGACCGTCTAGGCCACTTTCTCAGTGGAATTAGGCCTCAAGGCACCCATAGAGAAAGAAGTTAACATCGTAATGACGTGTCACCTCCTACGAATGCTAGCCGTGTAATATAATCCCTTTGTATCGATATCTCCAATCAATCGGGTTGCATGCTAGTGCCATCAACCCATGTGCTTGATTATTCTTTCTTTGACTTCTCGTAATTGAACTTTCTCATACCTTACCATGGCCATGGATTTATTTAGGCTATATCAATTCCATCAAAGGTCCTGAGATATCTAC
Source organism: Viscum album (assembly GCA_963277665.1). Classification (NCBI taxonomy): domain Eukaryota; kingdom Viridiplantae; phylum Streptophyta; class Magnoliopsida; order Santalales; family Viscaceae; genus Viscum; species Viscum album. The sequence goes on from OY728152.1 coordinate 698,748,354, forward strand.
TTCCGTTATGGAAGGAAAGGGAAAAATCCTTTCTCGCATTATCTATTAATGCGGTATTACTCGTGACGCACCCAATGTATCCTACCTCGCTGCGAACAGTGTGTCGTCACAGTTTTCGTCAATACATCTAAGTGTGCCGATTGTAATACCCATTAATAATACTCTTAAAGTCTAAGGAACAATACACACGTCCGCAGATAGGAACATTCAATGACATTATGAAATGTGGATTTCCTACTGGCGGGTCTCGTTCTCATAATATCCTACGGGATATTACCAAGGGTTCACACCATGAGAAGGTGCCTCAAAGTTTTATGAGTCTTCATCCCTAATGACTTGTATTATTTGTGTCCCTCAAATAATATCATCCGGCCAAAGAACATACATTCAAGAAAAGTGTTATGGCACTTTCAGCTTCTCATCATAGCAGGGATCTGCTATGACCCTTTAATACAACAACTATCCTTAGGACATTATCACATGACAGGCCACATAGAAGAACAATCAAAATGTGATAAGGCTTTTATTTAATGAATAAAGTACAAAGAAGTTGGTTCTAGATCACCAACTCCAACAGACTCCCACATGGACTAGAGCCAACTACTAACAACCTTTAACCCTCTAGCTCTCACATGATATTCATGATTTTGCTGAGATAGGCCTTTAGTCATGGGGACCGCCACTTTCTCTTCTTTGGACACTCTGCTCACTGAAACTTCACCCCTTTGATAGAAATCCCTCAAGAGGTGATACTTCCGGAGTATGTGCTTTTTCCATTAATGCGACCTTTGTTCTTTTGCAAGAGCCACCACTGCAGTATCATCACAATAAAATGTAATGGGATCTTTACTTCTAGGCACAACACCAATCTCCTGGACAAAGTTCTGAATCCATACGGCTTCCTTGGATACATCAAAATACTCTATATACTTGGACTCTGCTATAGAGTCGGTCAAAACTGGCTGCTTTAAACTCTTCCAGCTCAAAGCTCCTCCATTGAGACAGAAAAGATATCCAGATTGTGACTTTAGATCATTCTGATCTGTTTGAAAACCAGCATCAGCATACCCTCTAATGATAAGCTCCTCATCTCCTCCATACACCAGGAACATATCCTTAGTTCTTCTCGGATACTTAATGAAAGTCTTAACAGCAGTCCAATGTTGTTCTCCTGGATCTTCTTGATATCTGCCTACCATGCTCAGTGCATAGGAAACATCAAGCCTGGTACATAACATGGCATACATGATGGATCCTATAACCAAAGCATATGGGATCTTTCTCATCCTATCTTTCTCCTATTGTGTCTGGGGACACATTTTCTTAGAAATATGTAATCCATGTGACACTAGAACCAATCCCCTCTTGGATTTTTCTATACTAAATCTATTTAGTATCTGGTCAATGTATGTACCCTGACATAGTCCAAGCATCCTCTTGGATATGTCAAGAATGATCTTGATCCCTAGAATATAGGCTGCTTCTCCTATGTCCTTCATGGAGAAACACTTGTTCAACAAGTCCTTAACTGACTGTAAGGCTGGTACGTCGTTTCCAATAAGAAATATGTCATCAACATATACCACTAGGATGACGACCGCATTCAGATTAAACTACTTATAAACACATGGTTCACATTCGTTCTTAATGAAACCAAATTCCATTATGGCTTCATCAAATCGAATGTTCCATGTCCTGGATGATTGCTTCAATCCATAAATGGATTTCTGCAACTTGGAAACACGTTTGATATCCATCTTCCAAATCTCATAGTCATGGTAAGCTGCTATGGAAAGTATGATTCTTATGGATTTAAACATGGAAACTGGAGAGAAGTTTCATCATAGTCAATTCCTTGAAACTGTCTGAATCCTTTAGCCACTTGCCTTGATTTATAGGTGCTAACTTGACCTGCCATGTCCAGCTTTCTTTTGAATACCCATTTGCATGCAACAGGCTTTGCATCAACTGGCTCATCGACCAGAATCCAAACTTGGTTCTGATACATGGAATCTATCTCAGAATTCATAGCTTCTAGCCATCTTTTAGCTTCTCAGCTTTATACTGCTTCCTTTTAGGAGAGAGGTTCATCATTGTCCAACAATAATGATTCCCCATCTTCAGTGACTCGGAAACAAAATATCTCTGGTTCCCTTACCTCTCTTGAGCTCCTACGCAGTACTTGTGTTTCTAGAACCTCTTCCACGGGGACCTGTGGAACTTGTTCTTGTGCCAACTCCTGTGTATCTTGAGCATCTACTTCGTCGAAGTCAATCTTGCTCCCACTATCCTTTTTGAGGATGTGTTCCCTCTCATGAAAGACGTCTTGTCTGGAGACAGTCACTTTCTTATCTTGAGGGTTATATACGTAATATCCTTTTGTATCCTTGGGATATCCTATAAAGATACACTTCGTACCCTGGGGTGCTAGTTTGTTTCCTGAGAAGGCCATAACAAATGCCTCACATCCCCATTCACGTGTGTGCGACAATGTAGGTATCCTTCCATTCCATAACTCATATGGAATTCCATTTTCTGCCTTAGTTGGTACTCGGTTTAATGTGTATGATGCAGTTTGTAATGCATATCCCCAAAAGGATAGTGGAATATTTGCATGACTCATCATCGACCTCACCATGTCCAACAAGGTGTGGTTCCTCCTTTTACTAACACCATTCCACTGTGGTGTATAAGGAGGAGTGATATGAGATAGAATACCAGACTCCCATAGAAGATTGATGAACTCTTGGTTCAGATATTCTCCACCTCAATCTGATCGAAGCTTCTTTATCTTCTTACTAAGCTGATTCTCTACTTCATTCATGAATTCCTTAAATTTCTCTAAGGACTCTGACTTATACCTCATTAAGTATACATATCCATATCTACTCAAATCATCAGTAAAAGTAATGAAGTAAGAATATCCACCTCTGGCTTCTACTATAAATAGTCCACACACATCTGTGTGTACCAATCCTAGAAGCTTTGTGGCCCTTTCACGTTGTCCACTAAAAGGTGGCCTGGTCATTTTTCCTTGTAAACAAGCATGAAATATATCATGTGGTTTTAGCTCAGTAGAGTCTAAATATCCATCTTGGTAGAGCTTTGTCAAACACTTCTCGTTCACATGACCAAGGCGGTGATGCCATAACTGGGTGATGTATGAGTCATGTGAGTTTGTTTCGTTATAGATTGCCAACACTTGGTTTTCATAATTCAATACAAACAAACCATTATTTAAATGTTCCATACCATAACATATGTTGTTCTTATAAAAGAGACAACCCTTATATCCAAATTTGAAAACAAATCCATCCATATCCAAAAATGATACAGAAATTATGTTCTTGGTAACACTAGGCACATAATAACAGTTATGTAAAACCAAAATCATCCCAGTCGGCAATGAGAGGTGGTAGTCGCCAATAGCCAAAGCAGCCAGCCTTTCCCCATTGGCAGCTCTAAGATCAACCTCTCCTCTGGCGATCTTTCTAAATCTACTTGGTTCCTGCATTTGAATACAGATGTGAGACCCACAAGCTGTATCTAATACCCAATGTGTAGAAATAAAAAGATGGCACTCAATAAAAAATGCATCTTTAGTGTCCCCATGCTTCTGGGTGCAATTCCTCTTCCAGTGGCCCTGCTTGCCACATGTAAAACACACTATCTCCCATTCCTTGCCCTACCTCTGGATCTTCCCCTTCTTGGAGGGACGGTGCTCAGGGGATTCAGACCGTTTATAAGTCTTTGGCCCCTTTTCCTTGTCCTTCCTTTTCTTATTCACCATAAGGACCGCGGTTTTGTCACGCCCCATGTGCTTATCTACCTAGAGAATCAAGTTCAGAAGCACTAATATACCCTTCTCGTTGTCTCTCATGTTATAGTTGACAATGAAGCTAGAGAAGGTCTTGGGCAGTGGTGATAGGATGAGATCTGTATGAAAATCATCTGGGAATTTAATCCCTAAGATGTCCAGGCATTCAATGTAGCCAATAATCTTGACTACATGAGTCCTAGCTGGCGCAGACTCTCCAGGCTTCATGGTAAACAAAGCATTGGAGATCTCATACCTCTCCTGTCTCGCCTTCTCTTGGTAGAGATCTTTAAGGTGAGACATCATGCTATACGCGTCCATGTTTTCATGTTGCTTCAAGAGATCATTAGACATGGTCGATAGCATGAAACACTGGACATCTATGGAATCATCCATGTGTTTCATGTAGAGATATAATTCCTCATCACTAGCCTCTTTCCCAGGAGAAACTGGAATAGGCTCTTCCAGCACATATAATTTTCTTTCAGGGCGAAGGAAGACGCGTAAACGCCTCTGCCACTCTTGGAAATTGGTGCCTGTGAGAAGGTTTTCTTTTTCATGTATGGTGCGCAATGATATGTTTGAAGTCATTTTCATTCCATTTCTACAAATTATGAGAAACGTTTTACTACCTTATTACAAAAATTGAGATAAATAAAAAAATTAAGACTTATTAGTCTCCCACTATTTTATCGAAATCAAATAGCCCTCACCATTGACTTATGAATATTCTGTTGCATGAATATTCTAGTGGCAAGGATCCATATTGCCCTTCGCATTACCCCAACTAGGGTTGGTCAAGCAACTTGAAGGGTTTTAGGTGGGCATTCCAAATGCCAACTGCAATAACTCATAGCTCCGTGATCCGCTGAGTGGACTCCCCAATCCTGAAATCTCTTTTGGATTTCCTCAACCATTGCCTCATGGTCACACCAAGTCCTGTTGTGGCAGTCAACCCTTGATTTGAACCAAGTGAATTCAACCCAAAACCATGAATTAGAATTCCCCGATAATTGAAAGCACCCCAACTAGGGTTGGTCAAGCACTTTGAACTATGGTTCGATTCTAACCAAGATTATGGAAGGCTATGCTGACTTAATATTTATTTTGATGGATTTTCTCCTTATACGTAAATTTCCATTTTATTATCTTTGATAACATGATTGTTAATATTAAGTGGGATATACTTAAGTGATTAACCATGTCTAAGATAATATTTACGTATAAGCTGGTTTTATTTTAGTTCCATCTTGCATGCTCGTTTAATTCATTAATTGTGTGATCATGACAACACACCAACAATAAATAAACCCTGAAACAGACAGAAATAAAATAAATGGTATGATCATGAGCTTTTCTATTGGTTAGTTTATCTAGTGGTTGATAAACTAACCCAAGACCTAGGGGAGAAACACCTTGAACCTTTCGGGTTCATGTTTACAGCTTTCCACCTCTCCACCTTTGTATCTCCTTGGATTGGTTTCACCTTGGCTGCTGACTTGAGCCACCTCCATTATCTAGGGAGCTCCATCCATTACATATGAATTTATCTCACACGCAGGTGAGGGTTAAAAGGGGTATTTACAGAAAAGAATCCTTGGGCATGCAGGCCCTACATATTAATGAGGAGATGGCTCGCAGGCCAACAAATTTAATTTAAATAAATAAATTAAAAGAAACCATTCACATAAAAAGGTCTCGGTCTAGCTCATGATCATCCATACATGCAATGATAATTACGCATAAATAAAAAACTAGCATTCAATTCATTAATCGTTCTTGTTTAAGATAAATCACACTCGAATCAATTAATTATCTTTAATTAATCAATCCTTTTATCTTAAATCCCTTTTCTGAATTTCCTTGAGATTCTCATCCATCATAATTTTAAGCAAATGAATTCATTTAAAATTCTCCTTGTACGTACCTTGTACCTTGGAGGAAACCCAGTGAATTCCCATTTATTACGCAGATGTTAAATTAAAAACATATATATAAAACTCCTATCACGTGTTGTGCCTCAGCTTTACGCCTGCACCATGGTACACGTCTCAAGGGTTTGTATAATATAATAATAAATTTTAATAAATCTGTGTAATTTGGGTGAGTACACGGCGTGTAGTGTGGACTACACGGCGTGTAGTTTGGACTATACGGCATGTACCTTTCTTCACCGTTCATCCAAAGTACACACCCGGGGACAGGGCATGTTAATGTACTTCAAAAAGTTTCAGAGTACACAGCATGTACAGTGGGACACACGCTATGTAGTTTCCACGTTACACGGTTTCCAGCCAGGCAGGCCGTGTACGAAGTACACAAACCAACCCTAACCCGAAGGGACTACACGCCGTGTTCATTGGACCACACGGCGTGGATTCCGGAAACTGTGTGCCACCTGTTTCTGATCAACACACGGTCTCTTAAATTCTTAGAAAGAATCCAATGCATGGCTTGATTAGGCGAATCAGTCAATGCATTGAACCTAGACTACATGGCGTGTACTTCCAAATACACGCCATGTATTCTGGTGTTATACGGCCAAAAACGTTTGGCTCCTCCGGATGAGTTCCTCTATTTTATTTTAATCAAAATTACAAGAAAAAATTGTTTCTGTGAGGTGAACCAGAAACAAGGGAGGAGGAATAGATCTCGATATTCAGATTTCCAGAATGATTAAACATGAATTGAAATAACTAAATTATTAATTGCGTAAATAACCAATGAAAAACTAAATAATTATAATCAACGATATGACCCCCACTGATACCACTTGTAGGTTCCGGGAACAGCGGAAGCATGTTGGTCGGTTTGCCCAACATTAATTTTAATGTTAAACAACGTTCAATCCGAGATTTGTCATGATATAAAATGCTGAAACTTAGGAATAGAACAAATAACTAAAAGAAAAGAAGAGTCCCTGAACCCTTGTGGAGGATCATCATATGTTGATTATAATTAATTTAATTAATGCATAAGAATTACCTTGTTGGAATTATTTCTTCGTTGATGTGTCCGGTCACGATTCGGTGATCCGTCATTGTGTCGTAGAATCCAAGTGTAGGATTCCTCTAGCGGTGATCCACAAGTGTGTCATGTATCTCCGGACGTCGCTGAAGGGATCTCCGGGTGCTAGCGCGGAAGAAAATTCGCTTGCGATGTCTGCCTTCGACTGCCTTGATCCGCTGGAGGATCTTGCTCTCGTAACTTGAGGTCGTTCTTAGTGGAAAGGGAGTTCTCTCTTTGGCTAGAGAGTATTTCCAAATCCGTTGTGCACAAAAATGGCTCTATAAAATGTTGGGGTTGAAATGATATTTATAATTGGGTTTGAGGTTTATGGAGTTATGACAATAAATAAGCATGTTACGCATTTTATTTATTTCATTACCTCTTATTGAAAACCCCCATGTCGAATTATTAATTCCATGACATGCGCCCACGCTGATTATAATAAATATCATTTATTAAAACAATATTAAATCCTCAAAATCCCAACTGGAAAAACAACATGGCGTGTAATAATTAATACACGGCATGTACTTGTTTTCCATAAAACTACACGGCGTGTATATTTAATATACACGGCGTGTACTTTTATTTTCCATTTTTCTCCACCACATTTATTAGACCTTGAGTAATGACTATTTATTTATTAAATAAATGTAACTAAATTACTGGCTAATAAATATATTATTTCATCCACAATATATTCTCTCTAATTCCTAGTGTCAAAATAAATGCGATCAGACATCCTTAAATAATTATTAAACCACAGTCGGGAATAATATTTATTTAATTTGTTAAATTAATATTTAACTGAGATACATGGACACACTTAGTGTGTGACACTCTAGGCCTCTTTCTCAGTGGCATTAGGCTGAGCCAGTCTAAAGTCCATGGTTAGCGTCTAGAAACCTGCCAAGGCACCCATAGAGATAGAAGTTAATGTCGTAATGACGTGTCACCTCCTACGAACACTTACCGTGTAATATAATCCCTTTGTCTCGATATCTCCAATCAAGCGGGTTGCATGCTAGTGCCATCAACCCATGTGCTTGATTATTCTTTCTTTAACTTCCTGGAATTGAACATTCCCATACCTTACCATGGCCATGGATTTATTTAGGCTATATCAATTCCATCAAAGGGACTGAGATATCTACTTCTGTTATGGAACGAAAGGGACAAATCCTTTCTCGCATTATCTGTTAATGTGGAATTACTCGTGATGCACCCAACGTATCCTACCTCACTGCGAACAGTGTGTCATCATAGTTTTCATCAATACATCTAAGTGTGCGAGTTTTAATACCCATTAATAATAATCTTAAAGTCTAAGGACCAATACACACGTCTGCAGATAGGAACATCCAATGACACTATGAAATGTGGATTTCCTACTGGCGGGTCTCGTTCTCATAATATCCTCCTGGATATTACCAAGGGCGGACACCATGAAAAGGTGCCTCAAAGTTTTATGAGTCCTCACCCCTAATGACCTGTATTATTTGTGTCCCTCAAATAATATCATCTGGCCATAGAACATTCAATCAAGAACAGTGTTATGGCACTTCCGGGTTCTCATCATAGTTGGGATCCGCTACGACCATTTAATGCAATAGTTGTCCTTAGGACATTATCACATGACATGTCATCTAGAAGGACAATCAAGATGTGATAAGGCTTTTAATTAATGAATAATGTACCAAGTAGTTGGTTCTAGACCACCATCTCCAGCAAGGTCGACATGTTTGTGATGCTCAAAGAGTGGTTGTGGTGGAAGTCTTTATTATCCAATGATTCATATTGGTGAACATGTGATTGATATGAGGGTGGTTGTAAGAAAATATAATATTTAAATATTTCGTAACCTTTAGTGAGATAATCGAAGCGTAAGGCATGGTTGGGGTGTGTCCATCGTTGGTTTGTATGGGATGCCCAGTTGGTTGTGATAAATACTATAGAGGTTCACAATAATGTAAGGGACTATAGGGAATTGAGGTCTATGCATATGTTGTAAGTGTCATAGGGAAAATATCAATAAAAAATGAGGTCTATAAGAATATTGAATATATGTGGGTTATCCCAGGGTGGTTATGGACTACCCATTGGCCGGTGGGTGAGGTGTGTCTATGATTTTTGGTGTATTCGTATCTGTGAGTACCTTATATATATATATATATATATCTGTGTGTGTGTGTGTGTGTGTGGGTTATCTATTTATTCGTTATTATTCATTTATTATGTGTTTGTTTTTTATTCTTTTTTATGAATGAAATGGGCTCCTTCTCTCTAGGTAGAGTAAGAAAATTACAATGCCTATAGGCCCGTCTCTATGTGGCCTAAGAAATTTCTGGATGGCTCGGTCAAGCGTCATACCTACATCATCCAGTCTACATCACTAGGCTTGCTTCATGATATCATCACCGCCCGGCCCACATCATGCCAATGTCACCACCTGCTTGAGTCACTACATACGATGTAAATCCCAAAAGGGGCATGCCATGATTTAAACCCCAGTTATTCTGTGTATGTAATTGATGTAATTAATATTATAGAATCAGTTTTTAATGTTATTAAGTTATTAAAATGTATTAAATCATGTTTAATATGATTTATTTTAATAATAATTATTTATTTTTAATATTTAACAATTTTTAATATTTTTTTGATCTTATTCATTTTTTAATTTTTATTTATACATAATTATTAACTAAGTTTTATGTTTATATTTTTTTATTTATATGATAAATAATATTCAATTTCATTTATTATGGTGCAATGCCTTTAAAAATTTGGTAATTCATATAATTAATTTATTTAAATTCATTTTTTTAAGATTCCCTACATTTTTCTATGTGATTACAATAAATTCAATTAATTAATATAATTTCACAGAAATATTTACTATGATTTAATTTTCTTACTTTTTTTTAATTATATTATTAATTCTCTTTCAATTTTATATACTAATTTGTAATATTTTGGAAATTTTAAAATATATTTAATTAATTTATTTAAATGAATTTTTTAATATTTTCATCAAATATTATAGTGTTCCCAATTCATGTAATTATTTGAAAAAAAATCTCTTTTTGGATGTATTTACTATGTTTTAATATTTTCAAAATTTTTTCATCTTCATCTTAATATATATTCAGTTATAATTTTTTTTATTAAAATATATAATTAATAAAACTTAAAAAATAGTTTAATATTTTTGGAGCCTATTGATTTTAAATTATTCAATTTCACTATTTTATGTTAATAATGATTTTATGATTACATATTCATTAATAAGGTTAATTTTTTAGAAATTTATTCAATTTTAATATATACTAATTTAATATTTCTTTCTTTAATTTTAAATATTTTTATCTTCTCTAATATGAAAAAGCTATCATAACATATATATATATATATATATCAACACTATAATATTAGTGCTGGTAAATATTGAGTTAATCTGTTGTAAATTTACCACTTATGTTGATATGTTTTATCAGTGCAAATTTTATCACTGATAAAACCAATCATTTTAACCAGTTAATAATTTCACAATGGAAAAACTCATATTTATCAACACATTTTGGAAAGAACTAATAATACCTTATTTTTCATATAAATTCAAAACTAATGGAAGAATTGTTTTTCCATTCATGATCTCTCATGGATGTCAACCTCTTTCGCCACTCCCCTATAACTTCTTGAACGAATCAAACCACTAAAAACCTACGGTGTGCAAGTTAATATCTTTCAACTGCTTGTACTTGTAATTTATTATGCATCACAAAAAAAATTATTTAGAATGATTTTTAGGCTTATGAAAGTCCTTTTTCTATGATTCTTACGTGGTTTATAAATACAATTTCTTTTTCGACCTTTTCATAAAATTATTTATTCTTCTGTCAGTTTGTTTAGTGTTATCAAAATCAAGCCCGGATGAATCAATTATATAGTATAATAAGGACCAATCATTAAATACCTACTCTATGAAACTATATCAATAATTCAACATAATATATATTCAACTCTAATTAATAATTTCATACTAATTATAATTTTTAGAAATAGAAAATTCCAAATTTTGATTCCATATGTTAGTATTTAAATATATAGAGCATTATAATATTATCATTCAACTGATGAAAAATCAAGAAATATTATTGATTATTCCTCAAGATTAATATCAATGGTTCTCTCTCTCAATGGTTCACCCATAACCGGGGGTTCAGTTAGGGGGACAATATTCCCCATTCCATTGTGTCTTGATGGATGGTTTGTTTTTTAATTTAATTTCTTTGGTAGCTAAAGACAACACATTTCACAGGGGAAGGTTTACATAAGAAGTGAAACTATTTCCCATATCATCTTTTCCAATGGTATATTTCTTTTTCTCAAGGGACACTATTTAAACATTCATATCTATTTTCTAGTTAATCCAAATATATTAGAAAGCATCCATACAATTGGTTAATTATTACAAATCAGATATTTCTATCAACTCATGTGAGATTTATTGTATAAATGAAGATATTTTCCAATCATCAGTTATTCATCTTTCTTATAAACAAAATAAATATATTTGGATCTTTTTGATTTTTGGTCAAACAAAAATAGTGGTTCTCTTGAGAATCATGGATAGGTTAGAAAAAAATTAGTGATTTAATTTTAAGAGGTTCTATAATGTATGCAAGGAAGAAATTATAAATCATGTTACTCAATCAATTCAAATATATTATATGTAATTATTTAATCTACCTGAATTTTTTTTCCAAATTCACTCTCACATTGATATTATTAGGTTGGGAAAACAATATGGGAAAATTTTCATTTGATAGCTAAGGATAATCTATGCATCCCTACACATTTAATTGTATGGGCTACAAATACATATCCATGATCAAGATGGCTCTTTGAAAAAATAATGGTTGGAACCAAATTCATATATGTGGTTCCCTATGCACTTAGATCATTGAGTCCAAATATTACCCCCATATGGGCTTTTGAGAGGTCATACATAGCCCCCTCCCTATATTTTTTTGGAGATGCCTTTGGGGATCAGGTGTTCTTCTTCAGAAGAAACTAATTTAGAAGCCTGGAGTCAGAGAGAAATTGATGATTTGGAGGGTACCATGAATTGTTAATAAGTATGGAATGATGGCCACATCCCTCATGGATTTCTATTTGGAGGATGCCACTATTTTCTCCCATTTTGATGATCCTAATAACTGATGCTATTTTGATAAACTGGATGTGTGGTTCAATGAAAGGGATTAGAGGGTTATAATGAGTATTCCTGGCATATCAAGTATAGACCACGAAAACTATGTTTGAATATTGAAATCTTGGGATGTTATTTGTGGAATTATTGTTCTTAGTTGGAAAATATAATGTAGATAACAGAAAAATAAGATTTCTGTAGACGGATATGGACCCTAGCAGTCCATCCCTCGGTCTGAACATTCTTATTGAATGATTTCATAATAATACCACATTTTAGGTTTCACCTAATGGAATGAAATATTAATATGGATAATTTGATACCCTACCTCATTATTGAAGTAGAAACTCCAATACATACCAGGTTCTACCATCTATGGTCCATAATCATCTAACATCCATAAAAACCAATTGTGCATTTGATTATGGATATGGTGAATGGTTTTGTTTCACTATTAACAATGTCATACTTTCCATCCCCAAAGATATATATACTCCACCTATTCCATATCATGGTTTATAAGGGTGAAACAATATGACCTTGTTTTTAACATGATTTAATAACATGACTCTTTTCGGATCAAGAAGGTTATATCATGGAAGTCGATTTTGAGGCATAATGAGATTCAACATCATACCCCCTTCGTGTATTTTCACTTATGTATTTCATGCCCCCCCACCATCCAATGTGTTTAAGATTAATGCTCATGAAAATATCTTTGAAAGAGGTCTTATTGGATTAGGTTTTATGGTACGTGATCATTTGGGTCTCATTATCAAAACATTAAAGATTTCTATCCATTCTATTTTGTATCCACAAGTGGATAAAGCTTAGGAATTATTCAGTGGATTGGATTTAACCCTTTAGAGAGGTTGAAAAAATGTAATCATGGAATCAAATGTTAATTCTATTATTAATTATATTAATTATTTACAGTTTAGTCTCCAGTCTAAGAGTTTATTGGTATTGAAGATTCAATCCATTTTCAAAACTACTATAAATTGGACCTATACTCATGATTTTTTAGAAATTGTTGGTATAGGTACCATAAGCTGACACTATATCAAGTTTTTTACCAAAACCACTACTATTTAAACAATCATAGAACCCTGTACCAATATTTTTGAAAAAAAATGGCTGGTATAAGTCATCGATATTTGAAATGTTTTATCCAAACCTTGGGATTGTCTTCAATAAAAGGTTAATACACAAATGGTATTTTTCCTAAAGATATGGTATATATGATGGATATGACAATGGATTGGATAGAACCATCAGTATAGATTATATTTAATTAACATATACTAATAGTTTTTTGAATACTGTTTTCAAATGTACCAAAATTGAAAATACTCTTCTCAAGGGTTTGGAAACCCATTGGTATAGGTATATAAAAATGGTTTTCCAAACAGTTGTTAAAGGTTTTCATAATTTTAATGGATTAATTTATCAAGGAAAAATGATTACATAAAATGATAAATATAAATATACATTTACATTTTTATATTATTATCTTTCAGAAAAAAATTGTAGCTTATTAGTAATGTCTTTGAAATATAATGTGTTTGATTTCAGATTATAAATAAAATTTTAGTTAATATTTATTTCACTCTTTATTTTCCTATCATAGATGATAATAATTTCGTTATTATTTAAGAAAATGATTTTTCATTCATTATTGATGTTTTTTTAATCAATTTAAATTCAATTTGATTCATAGTTTGACTAGTTTGTCTTGAAGGTCTGTATACGCAAAACATATGACATCCTTCGAGTAATTTATAACTCAAAATATATTATAACACCAACCTACCTTAGTTAATTATTTAATAATACTATGAATTAAAAATATAATCTTTCATCTACCAATGAAAATCAATTAAACACATATTAAATGATTCACTATTCAAGATAAATAAATAACATTTACTAGGGGATAAGTAGCCATATTTTTTCTTGAAGAATTTATTTTTCAAAATCACAATTTAAATCTACATAGGTAACCCATAATATTTAATTCATTTAAATATTAAAATAAATGTGTTACATGGGAAATTTTTCTGTAAGGTTAATATTTGAAATATTCACTAACTATATGATAGTTTTGAACAAATCCCACTACCATTCCCCGAATTCCCCCTATTTTGAGTAACATAATTTTTTTTCGTATAAATCCTTATTATAGGAATTTTATCAATGAAAACTTAAAACAATTTCCCACCTTCTCACATAATAGAAACATGTTTTGAATCAAGAATTGTTTTTTATAAATCTGTCCTAGATGAAACAATTAATTTATCTTCATAATTTATTAAAAAAATGTGATAATTTCTATATCTGGGAGTTAAAAAATTGGAATATCTGAATCCCAAAAAAACTTTTTAATGAAATATAAAATATTTCCCCAAAAAAATTCCTTCCTAAAAAAGTATCATTGAGTTGGTAATATTCTCTATGTTTCATATATCCCATCTTCTCCCATGGATAAAATTAAACAAAAATTATTCACATTTTATAACCATTCTAGGATGAAGAAAACCAATCCATTTAATATTTTGATTTTTGTGAACATCCAATGTGGGAATTTTCTACCCTAACCACTAATATAATGTTCATTTAACAATACCATCTTGTATGAATGATAAAAAAACATATATTTTAAATTAAAGAATGTTCAGAATCATAATTAAGTATGTTACCAATAAAATAATTAGCTAACCTGAAGATATTATAATAACCAACACTCACCATGAATGTGAACCAGTTCAAGATCAACTTCTATTTAGAATATTGAAAAAATTAATAATCTATGTAATTAAAAAAACCATACAATTACTTTTTTTTCAAATGAGGATTCCAATATTTTTGTATCATGTTTCAATATTTTATGCCTATATATCTCATTTTTTCAAAATTGAAGAATGATATTATAATTATTGGGAATCATCCTATGTATATTAGCACGATTATGAAAAATATTTTGATCCATCATTTACTTGAATGAAACGAGATATTTTTCTTAAAATATTGATTTAATTTTATCACTCATAATATTCAACTCTATATAAAAAGATATGATGATTTGTAAAAATCTCAACATGTTGGGAGTTAAATGTGTGTTAATAATTTTTTCTTGACATCAATGATTCGAATGAATCGATTAATGTTCTATAATACCATTCATGTATCCCTTTGATCATGATATTATCAAATAGACTTTTTACCCTTGATGGCTACTGAAAAATCATTTCATTCTTTATGATGGAAAATGTTCAATAATTTATGTGGGAAGACATAAATAGAGACCAAATGGTGATGATCCACTTTTTAAGGCACTATTCAAATAGAAAATAAAGTGATATTGGACAATCCTCCAGAATAATTCTATTTCAACAATTATTTTTAAGATATATGGGAATCATATAAGTCCACATGTTATATTTTCATTAGCTTCGAAATTTATCGACACACTAACCAACTCAGAGGTGTACATTAATGGATTCCAGATGGGAGATTATGAGAATATTCCCTCCTATATGAATTTTTCATGCATATGTGTCATTGATTATTGTTATTCGTCAGTATGTATAATGGTCCATAGGCTTTAAGATTTTTATTAATTTCCATCATTACTCATACACTGTAATATATTTCGCAAAAAATTGTGATATAGTTTACAGAAAAGATGAATACATTGGGTGTTTCATGAGTGATGCATTATTAATAAGTATATTGACGAAGGTTCCTAAGATGAGGTATCATTTCGTAAGATATAATTTAAATTAATAAGAAATATAACATCCAGAAATTCATATATAGATACTTTACTTTTCTATGTGAATATTTGATGGATTTTTTTTAATCATGACATTTACCTGTTGTATAATTTGTGAATGACACATCGAATCTGATAAAACCATTATGGTTATTCCCCCACCGAATTATTCTACTTCATCTGAAACCCTCATAAAACACGTTGGTACAATAAAATTATTATCCAATCGCAATTATATGATCTAATCCTAGGACCTTCCTACTGAAAACTCCTAAAACAAAACCAAAAGGATTATAATATTTTATCTTGATCAAGATTTGATACAATACCATATACGAGTATGGATTTCATATCATTCATCACTCCCAAGAATTTTCTAGAGTATTAAAAAAATTCTATCACATATCCCAAAATTCCCCCCAACATCATAGGAAACATCACACCCTCCCACCAACCCAATATTAGTGTTCAGTTTAAAATCCTAGAAACAAATTTCAATTTTTATTGGTTTTCTGTTTAAATTAAATTGTGGTTTTTTTATAATTGGGTCCTTTATGAGGGTTCCCACTTGAATATTAAAAATGGTATTTAAGAAAATGCTAAAAAAGGTATTTATAAAAAATTATTTAATTGATGTATAATATATTGATTTCATGATATAATAATTATTTATAAATAAAATAAATATCATATTTTAATATGAATATATTATAAAGTATTTTTATTAAATTTTTTTACTTACAATTAAATTTCATATTTTATATATTTTTTTATATTTTATTCATAAATATATATAATTTTATGATATAAATATTTTATGCATTAATTATATATATTATAATTATAATAAATTTGTCATAATATTAAAATATAGTATATTATAATCTATTTATATATAATTAATTAGGAAAAATTGAATTAATTATTATGTATATATATATTTGGTTACACATTTAATGTTATTATTTAAATCATTTATAATTTTTATTTATATAATGCATACATTTTTATTTTAATGAAGAACATAATACAATATATATTTAAATTATTAATAAATATTATAGTTGATTTATTAAATATAATTGATGTAAAATAAGTTATCATTTCATTATAAATTACTATGATCACTAGTTTAAGTAACATAAGTGATATATAATGTATAAGGTTTATAATTAAAAAAATCATAATTGAAATAGTAAATTTTAACTACTTTTTAATGTATTATATTTATAATGAAAAATATAGAATTAATTGGATGTTTTTCATACCACACATTGGAAATATTTTCTCATGGTTTTTTTATTATTATATGTGAAAAATAGACACATTTACAATGTAATTAAAAAACAATCCATGTCCCAAAATGAGGGAAAAACACATTGAAACATAAAATGAAAAATAATTTATCGAACATAATGGGGAAGAGAAATAATATTTAAAATAATTATATTATGGAAATTATTCATATTTGGACTCGTTCAGATATTATATACTAAAACATTGGCTTATGATTACCATATTCCATCTTTTTAGTGAGTTTTTGGGGATATATGAAACTATAGATATGGTTTATTAAAGAAATATGCATTGGTAATGCATGAAGAATAAGTTAGTTTCCCCGAAAAAGGTTCTATATGTGGTTTTCAAATACCCCTTCTGTGTTATAGAATATTGTGTCACCATTCCACAGACACAGGCCTAGAAATAATGGCTGTCCCTCTTTGCCCATGGGTTTCTCTGACCTCTCTCATACAACCTGCCACGACGTCCCATTGACAATGTCTGGTAAACCAAATGGGGGGGATATTGGTTTTACTTCCACCGCCCTTTCTCAAACAACCTATCGTGGATCCCAATCAATTACACCTACCAGGCCAGAGAGGGGGAAGATGGACATGATAGTCACTGACCTTTCTCATATGTCATACCTGGACACCAAATCAACATTCCCTACCACCAGCATCACCCTTTCTACCTACCACAGTGCTCCATCAACAACGCATAATAGGAAAGTAACCTACACCACTAGTCACGATGCCCCATCCACAATGCCTACTAGGGTAGACTGGGGGAATTTGGAAATAAAAATCTCTATCCTTTCTTAGACATCCTACCATGATTCCCCATCGACAATCCCAACCATCTTCACTACCCATTCTTATACGATCTTACAAGACACCCAATTAAAAACTACTACCATCATCCCCACCAACCAACACCACCCATTCCCAGACGATCTACCATGATTCCCCATCAACAAATTCTACCACTGTCAGTTCCCCTTCTCTGATGATATTCCCTAGTGCCCCATTGAAAACGCATACCAGGATAGACGGGGAATGATGGATATCACGAATGATGCCCATAGGTGTGTAATTTCCCAAACAAGAAGAACTCCATTATTATGGACGTATTTGGAAATTATTCTCTCATCCCCAACCTATCATTCACCACTATTGAGGATGAAGAACGTCAATTTTGAGAGAATAAAAGGATGGGTCCAAAAGTGAAATGAATACTAATATATCAGACAAAAAGATGAATTATTTAAAGCCTACCTCATTACCAAAAAGATGCACTGGACCACCAATTTCAAATGTTCAATTATCAAACAATAACAACCTATTGTATAAATTAATTTATTTTTCCCATCGAGATTAAAAAAATCATGTATCGTTACATGGTATATTTATCAATCAAGTTTTAATTAGTTTTATTGTTAATTTAATACTAATAGATAATTATTATTCAATTTTAACAATCCATTTAATTTAAAATATCACCCATTAGAAATTACTTAAATTTTATATTCATGTTACATTATTTCATATCATGCCATATTCAATCCATCTTCTAAAAAACCCTAATAAAAGGGTTCCCTTTTTCTATGCATTTTGATAACATAGATAAAAGTCATACAATTATGAGAAATTATTTTGGGTTTCTAAATGTCACATTGAATTTGTTAAATTTAAATATATATATATATATATATATATTTTTAAATAATTTTTATATATGAAAAAGTATATATATGTAAATATAATATATATATAAATTGTTTCTTTAAAATTTAATAAAAAGAAATCTTATTATCATAATTTTATATTTTAAAAACAATAAAATTTATATCAGTCGATGAAAATGTATAATTGTATATTGATATAATTTTAACTAATATATATATAGTTAAAATAAAAATGATTTGTTATTATTTTATTGAAAAAATTATATGATATATAAATTCATATAATTATTTTAATATGTGATTCTTATTTGAATTTCTATATTTATATTCTAATTAAAAAATTATATAATATATGTATATTCATTTTTATCTGTGTGTTTGTGTTTGTGTGTTTATGTATGTGTTTTGTGTGTAGGCATATGTAGTGTTGTGTTGTATTGTGTGTGTGTTTATGTATGTTCCCTGTTTGTATGTTTGAGTATGTATATGTGCATAGACATGTATATAATTGTATGTGTTTGTTACAAATATGTGTACATGTTCGTGTATGTGTTTGTATAATGAAAAAATACACACACATATATATACATGTGTTTTCATATGTGTATGTGTATGTGTATGTGTTTATAAATTTGTATTGTATTTATATGTATGTGCACATATGTGTGTGTGTGTGCACGCATGCGTATGTGTTTTTTTGTTCACATGAATGTGTTTGCATGTGTGTGTGTATATGTATGAGTATGTGTATGTATCCATATGTATGCTTATGTATCTGTTCATGTAGGTATATGTGTATATACATCATTATCTTTATTTACATGTGTATGAACATGCATATGTGTATATGTGAATGTGAATGTTGTATGTGTGGGTATAGCCATTTGTATATATGTGTATGTATGCACATGAATATATTTGTAATTGTATGGATGTTTATGTATATGAAAATTCATGTGTATGTGTATACATATACATTTGTATGTGTATGTACATGTGTATGTGTATGAATCTGTGTATGTGTATATGTATTTTTTATGATGTCTGTATATATATATATATGTGTGTGTGTGTGTGTAAAAAAATGTATGTATGAGCATTCATTCGTATGTAACTATATGTATATGCATGTTTATATGCTTATGCATATGTGTATGTGTAGGTGTATGTGTTTTTATATATGTGTATGTGCATATTGTTTATGTATATGTGTACATTTATTTCAGTTCATTTATTTAATATTATTTATTTATACTTAATTACTCGCTTTTAGTAGTATTTAATATAATTTATTCATTTTTAATGTGTATTCGTTTAATATTTTTTTTATTATATTAACTTATTATATTTATTGATAGATGTTTAAATATGTAAATATTTAATTAAATAATAACATTTTAAGAATTATTAAAAATGAAAGATGTTAACAACATATTTTATTTTCTATATATAATTAATAAACTGCATAATTCAATAATTATCAATAATAATAATATTTAACTTTTTAATTTTATTCAATTTTATTAGTTTTCAATTCATGTAATTAATGATATGAATTTAATTTTTTAAATATTATGAAATCTCTTCCATTTAATTAATTAATTTTAAATATTATTTTATGGATTTTATTCATTTTTAATATTTTATAATTTTCTATATATTTGAAATGTAATCAATTTTTATAATTTGAACATATTTATTTAATATGCTTAATATTTATAAATTTGATTGAATTTTATATTTTTAATATTTATCCATTTTTATTTATTATATATCAATATTTTTAATAAGTTTGAAATCCATATAATTGATTCCTATAATTTCATTTCATGCCCATGCTATATTTCCTTAAAATTGAACCCCAACGTACGTCATCCCTAACACAATTTTGTTTTTTATCTAAACTAAGTTAAATTATTAGGATTTTCTTCAAGCTTACTTGTAATGAGAGATGGGGTCATTGAAGATCATGCATTGTAGTATCGACACTGCATGCAATTGAATGAGGGTGAGAGTTGGATGATAGTGTCGGTGCATGGATCACTATAGGTCTCAAGTGACTGGTTTTATGGATGAAAGCGAACATGTGGGATAAAAGTGTTGTCGATGTATGAGGGGCTATGACTATTAATCACTAATGATGTGGGTATAGCACGATAATGGACCCAAGGGAGATTGTGGCAGCACTCCATCACATGAGATGGCTTCACACGATAGTAGTGCCAGTGTTATAGGAGTCGAGTAACAGCATTGGAATCATGGTCAATGTGTCTATGATGCTTGAAGAGAATATATTATCGTATACTTTATTGCCCATTGATTTGGATCAACAAACACCCTATTGGCTGCGAGGGTGGTGGTCTGTGAGCCGTTTATGGCAATCAACAATGACATTTGGTGAGATAACAGAAGAAAAAGGAATGTACGGGGTATGTCTATAATTTTTCTATAGGGGAGGCCAGATATGTTGTGATAAATCAAATAGAGATTAATGATAGTGATGGGGTGTTGGGGCCATGGAATTTTGGGCATAAGTTGTGAGGTTCTTAGGGCCAATATGTATAAAAAAGGTGGTCTATGGGCATATTGAATATATGTGGCTTATCCATTGGGGGGTGGGGCTTTGGCCCGACAATTATCAAGTGGGAGAGATGTATGTCTTTTTTGTTGTATTTGTACCCAATAGTACATAATATATATATATATATCATCTATTTATTTACTTTTATGTGTATGGTTTTTCTTTGTTTTAAAAGAAAGTAATGTCCTCTTTCTATATGGGTAGGTAAAGATCAATTACATAGCCTATAGGTCCAAGTCTAAGGGACCCATGAACATGGCCCAAAGGCTCGGTGCAACAAGATGATTTCATCAGAACAACTGTGTCACGAGGCTTGCGCCATGCCTACATCACCGCCTGCTCACATCATTCACATTCCACTACCTTCTTATGTCACTACATGAAACTTAAATCCCCCATGGGGTGTGTTAGGATTCAAACCCCAACTTTTCTGCTTGTGTAATTGATGTATTTAATCATTCATATTCACTTTTAAATATTTTTTAACTTATTCAATTTTTATTGATTTTTAATCTGATTCCATTTAATATTATTTAATAATTTGTAATATTTAATTATTTTTTATTTTTTTGACATTTTTAATTTTTTAATATTTATTTGTACATCAATATTTACATATTTTATATATCATAAAATGTATTTTTATGTATATGATTGAAATTTATATATTTCATTTTTTAAGGAAAAATGCCATTAAATGTATTAATTTTATATAATTAATGTAATTAAATTCATCTTTTATGATTCTCTACTTTATTTGTATGTGTTTACAATTAATTCAATTAATCATAAATTTTTACATAATAATTTTTATATTTTTAACATTCTAATTTTTTTTTAATTTATATGAATAAATATCATTAAATTTATTTAATTAAGTTGTAATATTTTTGAATTGTTTGAAATATATATAATTATTTTATTTAAATCCATTTTATAATATTTTCATCAGTTCTTTAAATGTTCTCACATCATTAAATTAATCTAAAAATTCAATTTTTTTACTTAAATATTATGTTTTCATATTTATGCTATGTATTCAACTTCATTTTAATATATATTCAATTTACATTTTCTTTTAAATATTATATTTAATTAATAAAACATAATAAATTTTTTAACATTTTTTGTGTTAATTTATTTTTAATTATTCATTTTTTATCATTTTTTATAATCATGAATTAATGATTGTATAATAAATAATATCTTTAATTATTTCTTTTATAAATAAATCTTTTTTAATAGATACTAATTAAAAAATTTATTTTATTTTATTTTAAATAGTATTTATTAGATCTGAAATGAAAAATTTTCATAAAACCTATATATATCTGTTCTATATTAATTGTGGTAATAAATATATTTTTTATCAACTATAATTTTAGCGCAAATAATTATAGATTTTATGAGCACAAAATTTAGCATTGATAAAACCTAGATTTTTGGAATTTATTAATTTCACGCTGATAATACTCATATTTATTATCAGTTTTTTGAAAGCACTATTAAACACTTATTAGAAATATGAATTAATGACTAGGTGAACACATTTCATTTCCCCATTCATTCTCTCTTGTGGAAGTCTACCTCTTTTTCCACTCCCCTACAAACATCTTCAACGAATCAAACCATTCAAAACCTAATATACATGACTTAACCTAATGAATGTACTTGTAACTTTTATTATAATGAATCAAAAACAAAATTTGTATTAGTGATAAGTTTTGGCTTGTTAAATTCCTTACTACATGATTCATATATGTTTTATAATGTTAGTTTGTTATGGATCCATTTTGTAAAGTGATATACTCTTCTATGAGTGTTGTTGAATGTTCCAATAAGTGAGTGTGGCTGAATCACTTACATAGTATAATAAGGACCATTCCATAATAAATTGAAATAAAAAATTTACCAATTGTACCAAGTAATGTACATTCAACTAAAATTACGAGTTTCTTTTTCATTGTAATTTGTAGAAATTTAAATTTCCATATTTTGATTGCTTATATAATTTTTTATATCAAAAGTGAATTATAATATTATTCTCCAGCTAATGTAACATCAAAAAACCTTCTTGAGTCTTCTTCTAGATCTATATAAATGTAACTCTCTCTCAGTGCTTTCTCGCTACCTTGGAGTTGGTATATGGGAACCCACATTCTCATTTGGCATTGTGTCTTAATGGTTAGTATTTATTTCTAATTTAATATCTTTAGATGTTAAAGACAATATATTTCAGGGAGAATGTTTATAGATGAATTCTACCTATTTACCATCACTTCGTTTCCAATGGTAGTTTATTTTCTCAAGGAAAACCCTTTATTAATGCATATAT
This sequence comes from Viscum album, assembly GCA_963277665.1. Classification (NCBI taxonomy): domain Eukaryota; kingdom Viridiplantae; phylum Streptophyta; class Magnoliopsida; order Santalales; family Viscaceae; genus Viscum; species Viscum album. Next base: position 698,772,054 of record OY728152.1, read on the forward strand.
ATTTTTTAGCATATTAAAAAATATGAGTAAACATCAAGATAATAAGTTAATTATTCGAAATCATAGATTTCCATTAAATTTGTTGAGACTGAATGCTGGAATAATGATCTTTTCCAAACAACATGTATTTAGGTGGTTGATAAACATAATAAATATATTTGTATACCTATGATTTTTTTCCAAATTAAAATATAGTTTCTCTCAAGCATCATGGACAAGATAGATAAAAATAATAATGGATGTAATTTTAATTGGGTTTCTTTAGTAGGGAAATATGCACTTATAAATTATGTATCTCAATCGATTCAAATTGATAATATGTATTTATTTAATGTAAATTACATTGTGATTGACCAAATTCACTCTCACGTTGCCTTGTTTTTGTAGGGGTATGAATGATGGAAAATAGTTCATTAATTGGTCTAGGATAATCTATGAATCCATAAACCATGTGGTGGAATTTGATATCAAAACATAAGCATGATCAACATTGATCATTTAAAAAATCAAGGTTGACTACTTATTCACATACATTGTTCCCTATGCACACAGATCATTGAATGTAAATATTACCCCCATACGGGATTCTGTGACAAAGTCCATAACCCCCACCCTAGATTTTTATAGAAACTCTATTGTGGATCGGTTGTTCTTCATCAAAGGGGGCTCCTTTGAAAGATCAGAAACAGAGCCATATTAAGGATCAAGAGGGTCCCTTGTATTTGTTTATAAATGTTGGATGATGGCCACGTCCCTATCTATATCTAACTGGGAGGACGCCACTTTTTTCCATTTTAATGATGTTAATAATGGATGTTGTTCTAATTAAGGGTATGTATGGTTTAAGGAAAAGGATTAGAGGGTTATTTTGAGTATTCCATTGAATATTGAATTGGAAAAGGAAAATAATTGTTTAAATAATGAATGTTTGGGATTCTATTTGGTGAATTGAAGGTATACGTTGGATCAAAATACAAGTAATAGAAAAATATTGATTATTAGAAACACATATGGCACATAGAGGTCCCGCCCAAGGTCGTAACATTATTAAGGAATGATTTCATTGAAATAATTCATTTAAATTAGTTCATGATGGTACAAAATATTATAGAGGATAATTTGATGCCCATCCTCATTAGTGATATATAAACTCTTATACATGCAATTTTATAACATCAAGGGACGAGGAACATCTGACATGTATAGGAACCAGTTGTAGATAGGATTGTGGAGTTGGTTAATGGTTTTGTATCTTTATTCTAGAAGTGTAATGATTCGATCCCCATAGATAAAGCATACTCCCTCTGTTCCATATCATTGTTTATATGTGTGATATGATATTTCATAGTCATTAACAACATTTTAAAACCTGAACCCTCATAAATCCCGAGTTCTATATCATGGAAGGATATATGGAAGATTAATGAGATTCGACTTTATGACTACTTCTCGTTTTATATCTTCAATAAGTGGATACCCACACAATCTTATGTGTTTAAAAATAATGTGGTTGCATCTATCATCAGAAGAGGTTCTATTGGGATACGTATTGTGGTGCGTGATCTTATGGGTAGCATTATCGTAACATAAAATATTTTTTTCCATTATTTTTGGGATCCACCAGTTGCTGAAGACCATTCATTATTCACTGGATAGATTTTATTCTTCGAGAGAAGATGGAAAAATATAATCATGGAATCCGATTGTATTGTAATTATTAATGGTATTAATGCATCATAGTGTGGTCTTTAGTCCTTTATCTTACTTTTTATAATGGTTCAATCCATTTTCTACACTACTATAAAATATACCTATAACAACGATCCTATACCAATAGTTTTGGTGAAACTATTGCTATAGGTACCATAAAATGACCATATTCTAATGATTTGGCCAAAGATTCTGTAACTCTACTTTTTGGAAGAAATATTATATCTAGGTCCTTTATCCCATCTTATGAAGTTCTTTGTTGGAATTTTTTTTTGATATGAGATGAAACATCTGTTGATGAATGGTTAAACATCGGTGTACTTATGAGTTAACTACTATACAATTCATACTATCTATATCTTTTCATTGGTATGAAAACCATCATATGAAACTATACCAGTTTTTTTGGAATAAATATTTGTATAGGTTACTGCTATAACAGAGGTATTATAAAAACTGTTGGTATATCATTAATAAAATGATTCTATATTGTTAGTTTTTTTAAAAAAAATTGAATATGTGATGGCTATTCTAATGTTTTTGTTAAAACCATTAGAATAAAACACACTAAATGAACCTACAATAATAGTATTTCCATAACCATTACTAAAGGTCCCAAAATTCATAATACATATAATAAAGATTTATAAAACCATGGTTATAGGTCTATTCTAATGGTTTTCCAATTAATTGTTATAGGATTTAGATATTTTTGATGAATTCTATTATCAAATACCCTTGAATATATAATAACATACAATTAAATATACATAAACATATTTATCATATTATTCTTCTAAAAAACATTGTACCTTAGTGGTTAGGAGTTTGAAATAAAAAGTAGAGGTGCGGTTATGAAAACCAACAAGGGTTTTTGTAATTACCTACACCAATAGTTTTTCAAACTATTGGTCTAGGTATTTAATATTGCATATACCAATGGTTGGTAAAATATTGTTACAGCCCACCAATACTAACTATTTCCTAAAACCATTGGTATAGGTCTATACTGATGACTGACAATCCAACGGTCCACCAAACCATTGGTATATCCTATAACATTGGTTTTTGGGCATATACCAATGGTTCCAAACCTTTAATATATTCATTTTTTACAATAGTTTGTCCTATTATTCTAAGGTTATTTGTAATTTCTTAAAAGAGATGGTATTTGGGTGGCTCATTTGATTTCGAATTTTGGTCAATCTAGAGAGCCTCTTATTTAATTAGATGACATCCGTCCTTGGTTGATATCACCAATAATTTTTTATCTATGTTCCTTTTTTATAATTTAAGAATCTTTGAAAAAAATTCATTATTTAGAAATGAAATTTGAAAATAACAGTTTAACATTATAAATAATGTCTTCTTCATTTAAAATTAATATATTAAAACAATGTTTAATTTGAGTAATAATTACAATTATGATATTATCATCACCTAAATTATGTTCCCTAATAGGATAGTGTTAGTAAATTTCAACTCATAGTTGATGCTTCACCCTACATACACCTTTGATAATTCCTTCCACTTTTATACCATCCTGAGCTCTAATTATTATATGAATCTTTCTGTTTAATATATACCATCTCTTCTACCAATTGAATTAATTATCATTTCTAATGTAGTTTTTTATGTCCTCATTTTGACCTTTTTTATTTAAATTTATCAGTTAATCTCGTTGATATAGACACACAATTTTAGTCATTATACTCAATTAGTTTCATGATTCTCATTAAATGTATTTTTTACAAGGCTGGGTTTATGTCCCGTATCAACTTTTTCATCATCTGATAAAAGATCATCATCAGCTCATAATTATCCTATTACTAAATCACCACTTCTCCTGCCCTTTACCATGTGAAGAAATGTATGAACATAAACCCCTCCTTATTTCTTTATTACCACATTGAAAATCTACAAAAATCATCTATGATTTCTTTTATTTTCAATAGAGAAAAATTTAATTATATTATCTGTAATATTATAGAAATCACACATTAAATTATTTTAAGGGTTTCTAAAACTAGAAAACAATATCAATACACATAATTTATCACTTTTTAACGTATAAATATTTTTTAATTTTATACAAATAATTACATAATTATAACCTTTTAGGATAATAAGTTTATAAATTCTATGAATTTATTCATTTTAGTAATTATTAATATTATTGAATCAAATTGGATTGATAAGAATAAAAAAAGGAGGGATGATAATCATATGAAAAAGGATTATGAGGATATGGTTCAATAAATTTGAAAATGATCTTGCATATTACCCTTATAAAATACATTATCTATGTATAAATTGATATTATTAAATTATAATTATTTATGATTTGTTGGATGAACAATTGATCTATCACAATAGAGTTCAATTTTATAAATTTGATATTTAACATTGGTAAAATCAAAATATATCGAGTGATGGGGATAACATTATATTTTATGGATAATATGATATGATTAGAAGTGTGTACAATGATAATGAACATGTTGATGATATGATTTTAGGAGTGATAATAGAAAATATCATAGTGACGAAATGAAAACTACAATTAATGATTAACAACATGATAACGAAAAAATGTTTTAGAAGTAAAATTGTTTTTCAATGTCCCCAATGTATACTGGTTTTACTAAATATACATCATTTTAATCCCTACTATAGATGTATAGTGAAAATTTTCAAATATTTTGGATTGACAACATCATTACTGAACTGCTTTATCTATTGAATGATATGATCTTAAAATATAATAAGCTTCTACATGAAATGTAGAGTAATAAACCAATTATTTATTCAATTTGTATTATATATGAAAGAATACATGCTCGTATAAATTATTTTAATATATTTTGATAAAACTATGATTCAATTAAGAAATTAACAATGTATGATTAATCTTGACATAATAAGGAAGAACTAATTCAATAGAATTTTTTATTGTACATTCCAATAAATCCATGGTTTAGTAACCTATATAGAAGTGAGGATACTACATGAAAATTGAAATGGCCTGTAGATAAAATATATAAATATGGGAAAATTTTACACCCAGTTGACTTGCTTCAGTGAAATAAAATTGATCGTGAGTACCCTTAATTTGGTAATGAGACAAGAAACCTTCATCTTAAAATATCTACTAACAGTGTGAATCCTTTTGGCATTCAATGTATTACTCAATGTATATGGATAGTTATATTGGAAAATTATTAAATTCCACCATGTTTAATCATGATGCGAATATAAAATAAATTGTATCTACTTATTCACGGAAAAATCAATAGGGTGTTGATATTGAAATTTATTTGGATCCAAATTTGTAAAATTTTATATTTATGTGGGAATTAGTTGTCATGTTTTATTACTCTTGTAGAAATGAATATATCATTTTGAAATTTATGTCATATGGGATGATAATAAATTTTCCTTCTTATGTAAATTTTTTTATATATAATATTATATGAATTTAAGGTTGTCAAATTTTTGAATAAGGTACACACTTAGTTAGGTTAAAATATTCTTCAATGACTTTGTTTCAAAGACATCATAGATCTCTACCCAGATGACATAAATTCCAATATTAGATGAAATAATTTTATTTGAGATTGGAAGAATGTATATCACCTTATCTACTATTAGGGTAAATTTATTTTGAGAATGTAAAATATATAGGAATTTTTTTAGAAAAACATCACTAAAAATACTTGTGAAATCTTATTGAAAAAAAGAAATCATTTTTTTAATTGCCATAATTTGATTGCTTGTACATATTACATTTACTTGATGTCATTCATGTGGAAAAGGTTGTATTAGATAGTTCTGTTAGAACAATACTATATGAACTAAAAAATCAAAGGATTACATTTAGGCTTTATTGGAAATGATTGACATGGGGATATGTGAATATTTACTACCAGTGAAGGGTGAAAGAAATATTTTCTTGCTCTATCTATTTATACTAATTCCATACAATAGAGGTTATTGAATGATTTAATAATCTAGACTGGTATTAATAAACTATAAAAAATATCATGTAAAATAATAATTTAATATTACAGGTCCCAAAATGAAATGATTGTCATGTTTTGATTCATGTTCTTATGAAAGTAGCATTACATTGAAATTATCCTATGATATCCAATAAAAAATTAACCAAGTCTTGTTTCTTAGTCATTATTATATGAAAAAAGTATAATAGGGTAGATGAAATTAACTACTATAGAAAATGAAATTGCAGTCATATTATGTGGACTGACGATGTTCTTCCCACATTCTTTCATTGATATTACAGTTTACTTGATGGTTCGCATGGTTAGAGAAATTTGACTATGTGGTCTGGTACATTATATATAGATGTATCCAACTATTAAAATAAAATGATTTTGTAAGCGTATGTTAAATATTTTTCCAGATGGTTCTATTTCATAGAGATATATTATTGAGGATATTTTTGAATTCTATAAAAACTACTAGTCTAATGTGCAATGAATAAGTCTGGAAAAATCTCATAATAAAAATCATCTTGTGTGTAAATAAATTTTCAACAAAAATTTTTTCCCAATTGCTATTACAAAGTAAAATCAGGTACACCATTACATTTTTATACTAGTTTAGAGGATTCATTTTATGTTAAATACATCAATGTAAATAATAAGAATTTGAAGATATGAAGTGAAATATATAAGATATAAAATACGCATAATAGATATTTTATAAGATAGTTAGAAGAACATATTATTATGGAGTGATATGGAAATTTTAATTCAATTTTAGAACAGTTTTTTTCCAAGATGGATATCCATGTGTGCATGTATTATCAAATAATGGTAATGTAATTAATGATAATACATTATATAAAAAAACATGATATATAATTTACTATTAGAAATAGTGGTATTAAACTTATGGATGAACTGATACATGTATTTTCTACCAAAGAAATAAATCCAATATATTTTAATATTTCATACATTTCATACATTTCCATAATCTAAAAAATATAGGTGTTGGACTATAGAACATTCAATGTTCCTAGATTTCAGTGCAAGTTGGTTGATAAAAATAGTGTTATTAAAATTTATTATTTATGATTTGTTAAAGTAGGTTTCAATAAGTTTGGGTGCATAAGTCAAATAGTTATAACATAATCATATGTTTTAAATTTATTTTATTTTCCATATCCTGCAAACAAAAAGTGGTCATTTGTTCTTTTATGGACCAAAACCACTGAATGGTTAGATTTGAAGTCAATTATGGAGGACACCTTCATTTATATTTCACAATAATTTTATGAAAACAAAAATTTAGATGAGTTATTTTATGTTATAAGAGACCACATGGATGGGATTTTGATCCTCAATAATGGGGTAAAATAATTTTTAAAATTTATTATAAAAAGGGAGATCAATTTTCATGACATTTAATTAAAATAAACATTGTTACCTCATATTATTCACAATTAACTACTAAATATATGTAATATTTATTAAATGATCAAATTGTTTTATAAAAAATAGATTATGAACATTCCAATTCTTCCAATCTTGGTAAAAATAGGTTTCTCTACATGCAAATGCACCCTATGTAGAGGAACAACCAGATTTGTTACATGATGATGCTAATAATCCTAATGAACACTAGGTTTTTCAACATGTAGATTCTTCCATTATAGATTTACAACATTTTTCTATACATTACAATGATATCAATCTCGAGTAACAATATATAAATTATTTTGAAGCTCAGGAAATTGTAATTGGTGACCACCTATGCCCCATAAAAATGAGAATCATTTTAGAACGATATGGTTGAAAAGAATTCATATTTTTAGGTAGAAGATTCAAATTACAGATTGGATTGGATGCAAGTGACCATCTTTCAAATCATGAAATTCCATATTTATTTGATGAATTGTGATCACCAATCGAATACATATTCTTGCTGATGTAAATAACTTCCATGATGATGTTCTCGAGCTTGAGGAATTTATTTATAAAGAGATTAATGTATCATTATTATATAATTTTTTTAAATTACAAAAATAAAATTTAAGAAATCTTTATTTATAGTCCATTAACCCTGTTAGAGTAAATTTTTATTAGATGATTTAGGAATAAAATTTTTATTAATTTTCATTACAATTTCTCATAATGGCTCTCAATCAATTCTTATAAAGTATCATCTCATGGATACATTGGTGAAATTAAAATCAAATCCACCACAAATTTATGAACACACGATAAACAAAGAAAGATAGAATGAATTTATCAGACTTAATTATGATTCATGTTGTAATGAACATTCTAAATTTTAATAAATCATTTGAAAATACAGTAGTTATTCATGTCGATTATGAACTATTATTTTTTAAAATAAAATCTTAGTTCTGAAAATAATCATCATTTAGAAAATCCATCATACCCCTACCATAAATATTGAATGGAGTACACTTCGTATGAAAAGAGTTATATGTTTTTAATATATACTAATAAATTTATTTGGTATGAAAAAACAACATAAATTTTTATTTTATTTATATACAGATTAATGAATTAAAATCCAAAGCACATTCTATACTATGTCATGTGATATGGATGGAGGATTATGTAAATAAATACATGACATTAGTTGTAAAATTATGTTAATGTTTTTCAGTAGTCCTATACCCATACTTTTGAACATTCCTTGGTTAGGTTCAATTTGGGTTACTTTGGGAGATATTTAATAGCATTTGGATGATTCTTGGTTGCTGCATGATTTTAAAAACCATGATCCCTGCCACATTAATAAGAAAAAAATTGGATAGTGGGCAATAAATGGATTTTTCACCGTTTACAAAACCATTTTACCTCTCTAGAGAAACTGTGAAACCAATTAAAAATAGGTGCACATCTTTCACATTCTTTTAATAAATTGTGTGTCTCTGTCTATGAAACCTTATGTACGGGGTTTAAATTAATCCAAATTTTGACTATAATTTCCCTAACCATGTTTTTAGGCACCCAATTGACTGGTATGACCTAATATCGGTTTCTCCCATACTTGGATCTCCCAATATACATTTCTCCCCCTCGTATCCCTCCTAGAGAATATCCAAATATTGAGGAACGTCCTTCAATCGTCAACTAGTTGGTTTCATTTTTCTATTATTCTTCTTCTACAGTATCTCTTCATTACCCTAGTGTTACATGAATCTACGCATTTATTTGTGGATATAATAACCAATTTTTCTATCTATACATAGGTTTAATTCATAGATCCCTTTTTCTATTGTTCTCAATTGGATTTTTCACTTCACGGCTTTGTGATTCAATATTTTTTTATCCTGAGGTAGGTGTTTCTATTATGATGACCAATTTTTATTGTCCCTAAATTACAATATTTCATTTCAATTGTTAAAATTAAATAAAATTGATTTTTTTTGATTAAATTTAATTATACTGGTTTTTGGATTAACCCAATTCAATTGAATTTGTGTTTCAAAAAAAATTTGTTTTGTCATGAAATTTGAAAACCCAAAATTTCATTGAATTGTGGTGTGTTTACGCAAAATTGTGATATTTTAATTTTGAAACCTAAATTTTGTATATTATGTAAATTATTTCAATTAAATAATTATATTTTATTTTGGAAATGATTTTGGTGGGAAAAAATGTGAAAAACCCAATTCCATTGAATTTGGGGTTTGTTATTAAATTAATTGTATTTTCAGAAAATTAAATTTTTGAATGTAATATGAATTTGGATTGGAAAATTTCAAAGTTGGGTTCAAATATTTTTTTAATTTGATTAAAATGGTTTTTTATAGAAAGCATAGGGTTTTGTCTTTGTGAAATTAAATGTTTTTTATTAAAATCCTTAATGGTATTTGAATTTTAAATTGGAATATTTCCAATGTATAATGGGATTTAATTATATTTTTATGAAGTATTAAAATATATTTCCATCACTATTTTTTATTTGAGGACAAGAAATCATTAGGTAGTTTCTGAATTGTTTTGGGTGGCACATTAAGTCTTACAATGTACTAAATATCATATCAGCACATTACAACCCTTAGGTGATGGTGATCAGTACTATTAGGCCTTAGGACCAAAGGGGATTATGTACATACATTAGATATCATAGTGTCAAGTCACTATATAATGAAACTATAATAACTATTTTTTAATATGACAATGATATTAACTTTTCTGTATTTGAAATTTAGAAATCCAATTGGTGTAAATTGTATTCCATACCATCTGATTTATATAATTTTATTTATTTTAATGTGTTTATTTTAAAATTTATTGAAAACAACCATTTGTATAAAGAACAATTTTGTTCAAAGGTAATTATATCATTTGAAAATTATTTCCATCATTTGATCTCTGATTTGTTAATTTTAAATTTATTTCTATATTGGAATTGTAAAGCATGACTTGGTTAAATATGATGTTGAAATGCCAAACATATTTATTTGAAAATTAAAATCACATTCTTAGTAAATTCTATTTTGTAATTTTTTTATGGAATCATTGGGAGAAATCCTATGGCGAATTGTCACACACCCTACTTGTTCCTTCAAGTGATTGTTTATTATATTAATTTAAGATTGAGTAGGAGAAATTATCACATTTAGGTGGTTATAGCAATTGATCTACTGACTTGGTGAGAGGTTCCCTTAGATACATGAGTAGTTTTTTGGGTACATCATCTATATTACATTGGGTTATCATGCATGTTTGAATTCTAGTATATTTCACCTAGTGGATAGTCTTTTTTATGAATTACTATCTTGTCTCTTTAATTTTTCACTGTCAGTGAAAAAATTGTTCCCACGTCCAATTTGTATAATCTCAGGTTCTAGTCACCAACCCCTGCGGATCAGAATATACCTTTAAAAAATTTTAGGGTCATCTAGGCTATCGGGCTACCAATGTATCTCAGCCAGTTCATGTCAAAGTTGAATGAATTGATATAGAGCTTCTTTTCTTGAAGTCAATATGAATTTTTGAGATCTCTTAGGGATGTAAGAGGTAGTTTTGATTGATTTCAGGTACATATCTCATCATAATGGAACTTATATCTCCAGAGGTTGTTGGGGAAAGATGTCTTGAGTATTATTTTTTTGGTCATTTACCTTTTTCTATTTGGATAGATTGTAATTAAGAACATGTTTGTGTATCTGTTGATATTTTTTCACCTTGTTGTTCTATTTGAGGGTAAATCTAATGATTTCCTTATTGTATAATGATTTTGTGTAGAAACAAGCTTCCTAGAATACATTATAATATGATATAGGATGAATTTAATGTTAAAACATAATGTGTAAATCCTTTGTGGACATGATTCTAGTTGAGATGATCGTAAAAACAGTCCAAGCTTTGTGACATGAACCACCTTCAGTTCCCATTCAAAATCTTGTTGATCAACCCCAGAAAGAAATTTTCATGACAAGTATTCAATATTTCCTTCAACAGAAGCCAAAACCATTATAGTTATCAAAAGAACCTTAAAGGGATGAGGATTAGTTGAAAAAATTAGAGATTTCTTTTGGATTTTGGGGGCCCATAAAAAATTAAGGAGAAGTGTCCCACCATTGTGCTACATGAACAATAAGGAAATAGTGGAAATGATGGTAACGTCAAAGAAGCAATGGGGATTATAGGGGAAATAATTCATGGTTCATTTCAGTAAACAATTAAATCCATAGTCGATGTTGTTAGGCTTTTCCGTTGAGTTCTTAAAACTCAAACAGGTTTACAGGACCGCGAATGTGTATGAAAAAGGTTTTTCTAAGCTTGATCATTTCACACATGAGGTATTATCAAATAAGATTATTAAGTCCCAATAGGTTGAGTTGTGAATTTTTCTAGATATTTAATATTATGTTTTCATTTTAATGTTGCCTTCTTATGTTGATATATTTGATAGAGCGCTTATAATTCCTCAATCTCTCTCTTCCGGACTCAGTGCATATAAATTCCGTGTAATTTTTTTCCTATATAATAAACTGAATAATTAAACAACATATTAAAAAAACTATGATCTTTTACTGGTCTAGGTTCAGGAGGATTAGACACAACCTTACATTTATCACAGCTAAAACATAAATATTATAACATCCCACTATGCTTCTACATGGGATAACTCCAAAAGAGATGAAATCTATAATTAAAAATCTAAGATACATGTAAAAAATCATTTTAAATAAAGGTTGAGCATTAAATTTCCGAGTAAGGGGTTTGGAATTTTATGATATACATTTTAAAATATAAATTCATTGAAATAACTTGATAAATGCTTCTAAGAGTACATTAGAAATTAAAATAGAAATATTTTCTGAAATATCCTTTGAAAATTTAATTGAAATTACATTCATTTAAAATAATATACCCCATTGGAAATTACTTACATAAAAAAAGTTCGTTAAATATAATCCAGTGATTTTTTTAGAAAAAACTAGACTATATTTCGATAAAAAACATTGGAACTTATGGAAACATGAAAAATTGAATGCTATCTTGGGATTACTCAATTGTTGAGAGATTGGATTCACACCCCAATTCCATACCATATTAACGATGTTCAAGTATTGATTTTAATTAAAATTGTTTTATGCTTTCATTACGTATAAATACATTCAATGGGATACTTAATTTTGAAAACATGTTAGTGCATTAAAATACACATTCACATTTTTAATTATATATATAAGTATGTAAATACATAAATATATTATAATCCATTGTATATCACATTTGATTTTGGTTCTAACCAAAACACTTTATATATAGTCATTGCATAAACATTCATTTACTCAAACATTTAGGATATACATGTTTACAAATTGTTATTACTTTAATCATTTAAAAAACCCAATTTTAAAAAAAAAGTTCAACGACATACTTGTTTCATTTATTTCTGCATGAAATTATATATAAAATAATAGTATTATTAAACATATAGTTTTTTTCTTCATAAAAAAACCATAATCCATAGATAATTATGCGTCACTCCCAAAAATTAATAATGTATCACATAAATTATAAATTCATCATTTTCATGTATATATATATATATGTGTGTGTGTGTGTATGTGTACAAAATATTTTGTAGATATTAACTTTAAGTATATATATATATACATAATTAGAATTCGATCTTGAATATAGAATATATCATTTTCTAATTTTTATGTGTTTCAATAATATGTATCATACACCCATGATTTAATCAAAATGTGAAAATTATCACTTCAATATTTATATCTATATATCGAGCATAAATATAAAACAAATCAATAATTTTCTTGAAAAAAAAAATTAATTCATGAATTAAAATTATTGTCAGGGATTTATATATAGTATAAATCATTCAATCAAAATATAATGTCTGTATATATTACTCATATATATATATATTGAGAAATATAATGGTTTAAAAATTATAAAGAAATGCTTTTCAACCAAATAAATCACTTAATCATGGAAAAAATATAAATATTGTTTTTGATAAATATAATTCCTCACAAAAACATAAATTGAGATATAAATTCATAAAAATATATTAATTTTAATTTATATAAACACGAATCTTTAATGGACATAATTTTTAAATGAGATAATTATTGTAAAGTAGAAACAATCCCTTACTAATTTATTTTTAGTGAATTCCACATGTCCGAATGAATTATTTTTCGTAGCACACACTCTAACACTACTTATAACAATCACTACTCTCTATGAGAAACAACACATACCACTATGAAACTCATAAAAATGAAATATGATATGAATTGAACAAAAAGGCCACTGAGAAATTTATTTATAGGTATAATAACCCTGAATATTTTATTTCAACTTGTTAGCAAAATATATTGATTAGATTGGATAAAATATGATCACTAAAATATTAAATATAAATGAAATTCTACATAAATCAAAATGCTCAATATTGTTATGACATGTTCATATAGTATGATAGTCATATTTATTATTTTATATGTTACTGATAATTTCATGTTGAAATTGATGGATAATGAAATATAAAACAAATTATTTGAAGAAAGATATCTCTATTCACACAATGTTTTATATCAAATGAAAAAATATGGTGGATTAAATTAATTTAATGCTAAAAATGAAAATAAGAGATAATATTTGGATCAAATTCTATGTGATGTTTTGTTGAAGATGAAAAAATTATCCAAATAATATATCAAATTAATACAGGTGTTGAAAATCAACAATGTTATAAATACTGAAATTGGATATAAGGAAGATGTAGAAATATTGAAGAAAAAAAGAATCAATATATTGCATATTATTCTGATACGATTCTTGAAAACATAAATTCCACAAAAAATAATACAAATAAGTATTATGAAACCCTAAACAAATTTGGAAACTTGATTAAGAAATATAAAAAATGAATAAATAAAACATACATGCAAATATAGACATTGTGGGGTAGATCTTCTAATCTCTGGTCATTTTCCCCAAAATCCCATTCTGATCCATTATTCATAGTAGATCTAGAATCGGTCTCTGTATTTGGATTCAACCTCACATTTGAATATGATAACCCTTAACCAAAAACGAAATTCAATGAAAAATGTCATTCTGAATCTGTCGATTACCAAAAACCATCGAGCTAGACACTCGACTGTTCTTTACAATTCCATTGGTTCAATCACTACTCAAACTCAATGAAGAAAAAACCCGACCATCACCTTGGCTCCCTGTCAATCTTTCCCTCTGACCTTGGACGCCTTATCATGAAACCATATCACTTGTTCTAGACTTGGTCTCAAACCATTAATCCTAATTCATTTCTCTTATTTTTTATCATTTGGTTCATAATTTTTTTTTACATATCGTTCATCATCGTTATATATATATATATAATTTTTTTTATTTTCATAACATTAATCAGAATTCTTATTTCATAAATCTATTTTTAAAAACTTCTACTTATAATAATAATATTAATTTGATTAGAAATATGAATAATATAAAAAATTTAATAAGAATTCATATATTAATTTTATCCTTAATTTTAGATTTTATTTATAAAATTTTAATATTTTTAATAATTTATTTAATGTCGTTTAATTAATATTCAAAAAAAATTATTTTCATATCAAATAAAAAAAATATTAGTCCAACTAATATTCATATTCAAATAATTAAAATCATTTTATGAACCATAATTATTATTATCATTATTTAATATCATAATTAAAGTAAATATACTATTTTATTTACAATTTTCTTTCATCTTAAATATTTATAAATATCCGGTTTATTCAAAACATTATTTTTGACATTATAAAATATTTTTTAATATTACCTTTAAGTATTATTTTTGATTTATAAAAACAATATATTAGAAAATTTTACTACAATAAAACTATATTACATGAATGTGAAATTATTTAATATTATATCAATATGTCATCATGTATTTATATAGTGTTGTGTTGAAAAATAACTAAAGTAAACATGAAAATTAACACCAATTAAAGTAATAAAATTTCATTTTGATTAAAAGAAATTACATAGTTTTATAGAAATATTTAAAAAATTATTTATTTACAATATAAGGAATTTATTTAATTACATAATATTTCATGGATGTCAAATTATCCCCCCTTCCAAGAATTGTGTCCAGGTAATTCCGTTTGTCAGACTAAAAAAATTCTGAAGTTCCATCTTCTAAATTAAGAAAACACAAGGGATGAAAACTCTTAGACTTGACAACATATAATATCAAAAGATTCCTCTTCATTCTCTCTAATTCCAAATGTAACAACTGGGTACCGGTGACAGCACAAACACCATACCTTAACACGGTCGTCGGGATATGTCTCGTCAGGTACCACAAGTTGCCCCGTAGACACGTGGTACCCACCATGGGTCCCACCCACATTGCTGAATGAGTCATCTCTCTAATGAATGTCCCCATAGGCCAAAAAATGTCCTTTCTAGTGTGATTTGTCCTCATTCACACACACCCTGAAAAAAAACATTTCAAGAAGGTGACCCATCATGATAACCACTCCATCCCCAACACGCATAACTATGGAGTTTTAATCTGGTAGACTATTGAAAAGGAAGGTGTACCATGTTAAAATGAGTCATAACATTTTTTTATTTAACCCTTTATCATTCAAGGTTTTTAAATTCACCCATCCCTCCTTAGATATCAACGTCTTCATTGTGGGACTAATATCTCAACCCAGGCAGTGCACCACACTTTAGGTTGGGTTCCTCCTCTTAAACAAAATGTTACAACTAGGTCCCGATGATAGCACATACATCCCCCATATCATGGTTTTTGGGTCTTGACCTACAAGGTACAACCAGTTCCCCTGTAGACATGTTGTTCACACCATGGGGCCCACAAACATGGCCGAACATGTCATCTGACTAAGGATAGTTCCAACAAGACAATAGATTTCCTTTCAAATGTGATTTGTGCTCAAACACACACACCATCAGAATTGTTCTAGATGGTCTCCCTTCCTAATCAATACTCCAATACAAACATGCTTAATTTAAGAGTTTTAATCACATAGGCTCCTGAAAAGAAGGTTATGCCTTGTTTACATGAGGAATATCATTTATTCTGTTAACCCTTTATCATTAGAGGGTGTTACATCCACCACCCCCCCCCCCCTTATAGGACAATGTACTCATTGTGGGCCTGACATATCAACACTGGGATTGCAACACACTTATGTTTCAGTTCTTCCTCTACTACCAAATATTACAACGGGGTCCCGATGATAGCACAAACACCCCACCATAACATGGTAATCGGGTTTTGGCCTTCCAATTACCACAAATTTACCCATAGAGAAGTGGTCCCCAGATTGGGGCCCACCCACATGCCTGAACATGTCAAATAAATAATGTTAGTCCCCACATGCCAACAATATTCCTTTCTAGAATGATTTTTCCTCACTCACACTCACCCTGAGAAACATCCCAAAAGATCACCATTCTTGGTCACTAATCCATACCTAGTACACCTAACTGGGGATTTTTAATAAGGAATACTCTAGAAATGGTAGGTGAAACCTATTGACATGATTCATATCATTCAGTCATTTAACCCATTATCATTTTGGGGAGTTATATCGTTGATGGTCGGTATGAACCTGGATTGTAAGTCATGGTTTTCTAGATCTTCTATCTCCCCTAGTAGTTGTGTGCATTAATATAATAGAAAGTCCAAGCATGATGAATCTCATAGTGGTTCTTGATGAATGCGTATTTTTAAACCCCCTTCATCACATGGAAGAGTTTATTCATTGTGTTACCATTGTTGTAATCCATGACTTTCAAAGAGGTTGTTCACTAAAGCACCCAATAATTTTGCTCCGGCAGATGATCAGGTCACTTGTAGGGTTTATTCTAGGTTTATTCAAATCGACATAGTGGTATGAGATCATATAATACATTTAAAACAATGCCACAATCTGATGCTTCGAGTGAAAAATGGTTCCATCCACAAACATTTGGAATAAGGCTTCTTCCCATTCTGGAAGAGTCCGTAGAGGATACCAATAGAGGTCATGCGACTGTGAGAGGTACCAAAACTATAGCTTCATCATTAGGGACTTCTCTGTTTAATAATTGGGCATCTCATTACTTTATTTAATTCTATATTTTTAATCTTCTAAATCATCCAATGGATATTTAATATGGTTAAATGAATATTAATACAACCATTGGTATGATGAGTGAGAATGGTCTACGTAGTCCAAATTGTTTTTTCTATCAAATGGATGTTGAGATTTTTTGACATATCTCATTCTCGACATGAATTACCATTGTGTCATTTTCATTATGGATTGGCTCATTACTAAAACATGATGGATTTAATTTTTTTTTGAAGGGTCCCCTTCACTACACATGTTGGTGATTGTCATGTCTTCGAAAGTGTATGGGACCCATGGTTGAGTAGAATATGACCATCTTATCTGATGTTATCGAAAGTGATATTTCTGTATTATTTTCATCTGGAGTGGGAATATTTTAGTGGTGATATCCCTCTAGTCTTTGTTGATATTTTCACATGTTTCCCAATGATATCTATTGTTTTACCCTCATAAAAGTTTTTTATTTCTTTACTCATTTAGTGTCTTGTACACAGCCAGTTTCTTTTCCCTCTTTCTAAATGGCACCGAATGATATGGAATTGTTGAAGCCCTAGTTGGATGAACAACTTGAGAAAAGCTATATACAAAAGAGTGAGTCTCCTTGGGTAATGCGGGATCACTTTACTAAGAAAGCTGATTTTTCACTTTACCTATGTGTTATTTATCGAAAACTCAATCAAGTGATGTTAATGAACAAATATATGTTTACACAGGATGATTATCTATTTCATTAGTTGAAATTGGAATATGGATCCTAAATATTGATCTTTTATCTGGTTTCCATCATTTGAGGATAATGGATTCTAACATTCAATAAACCTTTTTTCGAAGAATGTACGATCATTATGAGTACATTATTTTTTCCACTACTAAAAAACCTAGAGTTTAGAGTGAATGTATTTATCAGTGCTACAAAAAAAATATTAATGGAAACTTAAATGGCGGTAATTAATTTGATGATAAATTTAACCCATTATCAGCAGTTTTTTAGCACAGATAAAAGGTAAAATATATTAGCACATTATTTTCAGTACAAATAATGTGTACCATTTATTAGAATATTATTTTTAGCACAAGAATAGGGTGCATCTTATCGGTGCTATAATTTTGGCACACATATTAGATTCTTTTATCATCACATTTCTAGCAATGATAAACATACAAATAAATAAAATGAAATCATTAAATGACTAAAAAAATAAAAATGAAGTTATAAAAAAAGTTTTACAAATTTTATTAATTAAATATCTATTGATAAAAATGAATAAATTGGTTATAATATTTATAAATAATAAATACTAATAAATATTATCTATTAAATATATATATTTTCAAAAATTTAAACAAATTAAAATTAAAAATAAGTAAATGAAAAAATTTGTTAACATTTAATGAATTAGATGATTATTGATAACGATAATAACTAGTATATTATATATATATATATATATACTAATGAATATAAATATGATTTATGTATTAAAAAATATTTATGTTCTATATTTAGTGAATAATGTTTTGTAATTAAAAATTAATATGAATTAAAAAATACTGACTAATTTCCTAATGTAAAGGACATATAATTGAATGTAGTTTGATTTTTCAATTTTACATAGTTCAAATGTGTGTTATATTGATGTCACATTTACCTTATTAATTCATTTTTAAATATAATGTTCACACAAAAAACATAATCATTTTTCTAATTTCCTTAATGTATACTTATTTTTAATTTATTCAATTATACTCATTTTTAACATAATTGCATTTAAAATTAGATATTAAAAAAGAATGTTAAAAAAAGTTAACTAAAATTTGTAAAAAAAAATTGTAAAATATATTGGTAAATAAAAAAATAAAAAAAATATACATAAAATATTTATAAAAGTATATATTTAAAATTATAAATATATAAATATTTTTTATGATTATTTATATATTTTTAATTAAATAAATTTATAATTGTTAATAATTGTTAAATTTATAATATATTTTCTTTAATAATGAATATATTTAAAATATTTATATCTATATATATTTATTATATATATATATATTATATATAATAACTTTTATTAACTCTTAAATAATAAGAACTAACAAATTTTTCCCAATCTAATTAACAAAACATAACAAGATTCGAACCCATCACGATATCAAAATATTTTTACAGAATCCACCGATTGATGATGCCCCTCCTATGTGAATCGAAGGTCGAATCACACAAAACCATTGCCTCCAGTTTCTCAAACTTCATCTGATATCCATTGTTCAGTTGCAGTTAGGGTTTATGAAGAAAACATCAAGATCTGGATCAGTGGGTCTCAGATTTTCTTAAACCTGGTAAGGTAGGCATGTGTTTTCCTTTTTATGTTATGATTTTATTTATGTATTATCCATTTCGAGATATAGATCTATGAGTCATTTATTTTCATTTGTACTATCTGTACCTATCCTCTGGTTTTTGTATATTGTTTTGATTTTCATTATGATCTGTTGTTTTCATAATTAATATTTTTGATATACTATTTTGGATTTTCTAAATTGTTGACTTCAATCAATTTTCTTGATGTATACATCTATACCACATCATGTAGTGCGTGATTAATTTTCTCATTCTTTTGAAATCATAGGGTATCTCCAATGGACCCTTGAAAAACATTAAATGAATATTTATTCCATTATATAAATAGTGGATGTTCTGGATATAATACGCTTAAAACAATAAGAAAATTGATTTACAAACCCAATTATCAGTCTGCTGATGGTGGTAAGAAGAAACCGAAGTTGATTTTATGCAATTAATATAAAGGAATGTATTTATTTATTATTTATTTTTGAATATATGCATGTTTAAATTTTCATAGGATAGACGTTGCATGGGTTGGTGTGTTTTTCTTCTTTTTTTTGATATATATTTTTGATGTTTATTATTTATTTATGCACACTTCTTTATGGGAATCCACTGGAATCTCATTGACGGGTCAATGCATTTTAGATGGACTCCCTAGAATCCTTAGTTTTCTTCATCATTTTTTCCATAAAATAAACTGGATGGTATCAAATTCTATATATAAGAAATTATTTTTAGGAATTCATCATTTTGGGTTTATATATAAAATTTAGGTCAATATATACATTTAATTAGGAGTATTATATTTATACATAAATAACCAATTAAATATTATCACATTATGTTTTTTGAAAAATTATAAAATTAGGTAATTATATATATAATTTAAACAACTAAACTTTCAAAAATTTAAATAATTATTTTTTATGAAAAAAATACACAAATATTAATTAATTATAAATAATACAAATTATTATTTATTATAATATTATTTATTAGTTTCATTCAAAAAATAGTATTATATATATACAGACAACAAATAACATATTTTATATTTACATATAATTAAATATTATAAATAATACAAACATACATATAAATATATATATTAAAGTAAATTTAATAATAACGTAAACACATAGATATATATATATATATATAATATTTAGGTAGATTCACTTCATTTAAATATGAATCTAACAATCAATGGCTTGTGCCTCAGCATGCCTTGGCATGAGGCGAGGCCGGGCACACCTGGTTCGCCACTCCACAAGTGAGGCGGTGCAACCTCACCATGGTGTGAAAATGGTGCATGCCTCACACCCCAAATCAAGAGGCGTTGTAGGTCCATGCACGGTAACGGTTCATTGCGGCAGTAAAAATAATTGGTATATGCAAAAATAGAAATTTTGGCTAGGGTACAGGCGATCATTATTTGTAGAATGTATAGGAATATTGAGGTGTAGGAAATTGTGGAAATCATGGCTATATGCTACCCCATTTCATGCCACCTCGACTAAAGAACACATCTGTTGCACACATGTTTACTACCACCATTACAATCTCCCATTGGAGAAGAGAAATGTATGGCTTACTCTATGGAAATGGAAACCCCCTACCAAAACCAAAAAATAATGAACAAAAACAATAAAAATATCATAAAAAGAAATATATATATATATATATATATATAATTATTGTAATAATATTTATACAAATATATATATTATGGAAAAAGAAAATTAATATGTAAATATATATATCTATATAATAATAATAATAACAAACATATATATAAATATTGATATTTTTGTGCATGTACCTTTGTTTCTCCTCACTCTACACCATGTTCCACATCTCGAAGTTGCCTTTCTGCCTTATTGTGCTATGCATCATTGACAACAGTGGTATCGATGAAGAGTGACATTCATTTTTTTAAATTTTTATAATTGATGGTGTGAACCCCATTTAGAATTATTAAAAATCATGGTAAGTGTAAACGATGTACATGTATCCATAGACCTCTTTATCCAATCATATAGAACGAGTCCATTTTTTAATAAAATAAATCTTATTAAAAAACAATGTTTTCTCAAAAAACATTATTACAAAAATACTCCAACAATTATTTTATTGAATTTTTATTCAGATCCATCTAGATATATTCGAGGATAAAAATGAATGTAATTGATCAGTAATTATGCCTATATGTCAAATGGAAAAAATTATTTCACTAACATAAACTAATCTACTGAAATTAAACTATAGAAACCCAAGAACCTCGTGCTATGCATCACTACAGTTGTGTATTGTGATTCATCCATATCCACACTCTATATATCATTCCTGCCTTTCACTCTATTGTTTCACTAGTTATGTGGATATTTTCTATTGATGTATTTGGTGTAAATGAATCCATCGAGTTAATGAATTTTTCCAATGGTGTAATTATCGCAAATAGAAGGAATTTCCTCTTTTAGATAACACAATGAAGTCCAATTTTCATCTTTATCAACTTAATACCCTAAAATTTTATTATTACGTTTTGATTCCTTGAGACTCATCACACATCTCTTTTATGATTCTTATAACACTTTGAGCATTAGTAAGCCCATGGATGACTAAATCATAGATTCTATCAGGAATCATAGGTGATCATCTAGAATATATATAGTATTTTCACCAAACCACAAAACTAAATGATAAACATTTAGGAGACGAGCTACTGGGGATGACAATGGCACTTTATTGGATTCTCTAAAATGGGAAATCAATCCCATCTATGAGAATTAAACCATTAGAAGTAATTATTAATTAAATTCCACAATATCCAATAAATAATTATTGAAAAAATATCCACACTACCAATGATAAGAACGAGTGATTGGACTGAATGAAATGGATAGGGTGGAGTAGAAAGAATTAGATTAAGAAACTGTAGTGTTGCAAAACCTGAGAGATTTGGGTTTCTACAGTGCAATTTCATCTGATGAGTATACTTTACAAAAGTTAATTTTTTTGATGGGGAGGTATATTTAATGATGAATTACATTCACTTATATCCTCAAATTTATCCACAAGGACCTGAATTTTTTTAAAGATAATTGGTTTAGTAATTTTATATAATTTGATTTTAATAAAACATTTATTAATATACTTTAATTTATTTTAAAATATAGGGGGTTTTATATGATTTAAAAAGGTGTCCAATGGATGAATGTACTTAATTCCTTCATAGGGAAGAAATATATAAGTCATTTGATATGTGTAGGAATCATCTGAAAATCAATTTGATGCACGGTGTGACCACTACAACCCAATGTGAATATTATAAGTTTAAAATTGATAGTAAAGTTCGAAAAACTCCAATCCCCGAAAACAATGAAACTAAACTCTTATTTTCTTGATAATTTACAAAAGCAATTAGTTGGTCTTTTGTGATGTTTAGAAATATATCTCATGTCAATCTGATAGAAGATGTTGTTGTTATAGGTAAAACATTGTGTTTTTTATTTAAAATGAAATATTAGTAAAAAAAAGCGACATACTCAACATTTCAAAATTTTCATTTCCTTACAAGTGTTAAAGATCCAGAAAAGAATTAATAAAATTATAAAAATTTCATTTCAATGATAAATTTTATGTTAATGTCTAAAATCACATGACTATCATGTTTTGAAGCAATATTTAATGTCAGTTGCATTCTATTGCATTATGCCTCAAAATGTATGAAATACATTTAACACAATATTCATTTTTTAAATCCATATTTAGTATATATGTATACCAAGTGATGTTTCACATCATTAATAAGGATATTATTGTCATATTTTGTGAATTAGATATGATCATTCCACCATGTGTCATGGCTTTGCATGAAGAGAAATGATTCTACCTATGCTCAATCATAGAGGTAATCATTATGATTTCATAGTAAAATAATTGTCCATATAATTAATTTATGGTTTCATATTTATGATTAATTTATTTTATTTGATAATTACTCTAATAATTATTTGTTTCTTATACATGTGGATTCTTTAGTTCGATTTGGGGTAATATATCTATCTTTCATGCCTTTCTACAACAAAGCATCCACAAACATCTTCTCCCTATAAAATATTTCACCCTTATAGCGTTCCATTTATTTCTTCCCTTCAGGTTCTATCCAACGCCTTTGTAAGAAGAGAAATGATGCTTCCTCTACTTAATCGTAGAGGTAATATTGATGTTTTCACAATAAAATCATTGTCTGTAGAATTATTGTATTGTTTTCTATTTATAGTTAATTTTATTTTATTTATTACTCACAATATAATTATTTTCATATATAGGTGGATTGTTTTGTTATTTTGGGGAGATCAATATATCATCCACATTGTTCTACACCAAAATGTCCATATACTTCTTCTTCCAAAAAACCATTTCCCCCAGTAGTGTTGAATTAATCACTTTCACTCAGGTTCCCACCATATCCATTACAGGAAGAGCCACTCTAACACCATTACTCAATTACAGAAGTAATCTAGATGTTTTAATAGTAAATTAATTTTCCATATAATTAGAGTATTGTTTAATATTTAGGATTAATTTATTTAATATTATTATTTCTGATATAATAATGGTTTTCATGTACTAGTGGATTCTTTTGGTTGCGTTGGGGTGCTCTATCCAACATTCATGCCTTTCTACATGAAATCATCCACTTACTACTTCTCCCTCAAAAACATTCACCCCAGCTATGTTTAACTTTATATATTTTCTAATCCTTCCCTACACTTCAAATCGGTGAAGTGAACCCCCTCCCCCATTTCTCAATTATAGAGGTAATCTTGATGTTTTCACAGTAAAATAAATATCCATATAATTGATGTATGGTTTCATATTTATTATTAATTGATTAATTTTTGTTATTACACATTTGAAAATAGTATTATTTTAATTTTGGATCCAGTTTTTTGATATGATGTGATTTGTTCTAATCTACACATGAAGTGTTGAATGGTCAATAATGAAATTCAATGGAAATCATAGTGACATTGACAGTGAGTATTTTTTTAGAATATTATATGTGTAAGAATATTCTGCACTTCAATCAGACACATGATGTGAATGGTATGACTCGATTTTCATATTTATATTTGAAATTTAAATTAATTTTATTAGAAAAGGAAATAGACTCAATGTGATCGTTATCAGTTGAAACAGACATCTGACTTCTAAAAGTTTCACTCACAGAAAATTGAGAAATTGCACTCAATTTTATTTTTATTATAGGGAATCAATTCATAAATTAGTTTTTTATGTGTATGAATCAGTCTCCTTTCAAACCGATATATGATGTGATCCGTACGAGAAAAATTGTGTGTTTCATGATTAAAATGTTATTTTTTAAAAAATTATGAGTGACATAATAAAATATGAGAAAAAACATTCATATTTTATTGAAACATTTTGAAAAATAGTCCATAACTAGTTTGGATCTTGTAAGAATCTGACACACATCAATATGATGCATGGTTTGAACGATGCGACTCAATGTGAGTATTTATTTAAATTTGACAACAATTTTAGGAATAGAAAAACAAATAGACCTACTCAAAAATGAACAAACACATTCATATGGTATTTATACATTTGTAAAATTACATATATGTGATTTTAGACATGAATGAATCAACCACAGCTCAATCTGATGCATGGTGTGACCGATATGACGCCAAATGAGTGATTTTATTTAAAATTGATATCAATTTTAGTATTAAAGAAAAAATGTCAACTCAATACCATGAAATCACATTAAAATTGTTTAAATAATTTAGGATAATGATTCATATGTCCTTTTTTAAGTGTAGGAATCAACTGCACCACCATATGATTCACATTGTGATCAGTAAAAGTTAATGTACTTATTTAAATATTAAAATGAAATTTTACTAAAAAATAAAATAGAAAAACAGAAAACTAGAAAAAACATTACTGTTGTTTAGATAGTTGGGTACAATGATCTACATGTCATTTGAGATGTGTTGGAATTAGCCTCCCCTCAATTTGATGCATGATGTAACCAGTATGACTCCAAGGGAATCATTTTAAATTGGCATCAATTTTAGTTAAAAAACAACATGTCCTACTCAGAACTGAAAATACACAATAATATATTTTTGATACTTTAGGATGATGATCCATATGTTATTTGAGACATTTTTGAATCATCCTCACCTCAATCCAATGAAGAATTTGTCCAATATAACTCCAATTACATGTTTAAAATTAATATTGAGATCAATATTACTAAAAAGGCCAACTGACCAACACAATACATATAAAAAATTCAAATTGTTTAAATAATTTATAAAAATGATCCATAAGTCATATTTGTTTTATAGAAATCAGCTGCACCTCAATCTAGTACATAATGTGGTCTGTATGAGTCAATATGGTGGTTTCAATTTTCAAATGACATTTTAGAGAAAAAAATACAAGTGACTTATGTAAATCCAATGAAACATGTACAAATTGTTTTTATATTTTGAAAAAAATATCAATATGTCATATGGGATGTGATGGAATCATCTCATTCTCAATCTGTCATAAGGTGTGACCAGTATGACTCAAATTGCATATTATCATTTAAAATTGACATCAGTTTTAGTAAAATGGAAAACTGTCCAACCCAAAACAAAGACAATATATTTTTATTATTTTGAAACATTAAAAAAATATAGAAGTAATTTTTGACTTGTAGGAATCTGCCTCACCTCAATCGGATACACGATGTGACCAGTATGACTCAAATTTTCCTTTTTAGTTTAAAATCGACATTTGAGTTTAAAAGAGTGTGATTCACTAAAAACCAATTAAACATTCATAAATTTTCATTATTATTTGCAAAAGTGTTTCATATGACATTTTTGATGTGTAGGAATCTGATTCTCATCAAATTGATACACGATGTGAACTAGATGAGCCAATGGTGTGTGTTTTAATTTTAAAATATAATTTTTAAAAAAAGACAACTAACAGACCCAAAACTGAGAAAACACATTCAAATTGTTTTGATGGATTAGGAAAATTATCCAAATGAAATTTGATACTTTTTTTAGAATCATATGTACCTTAACTTGAGCATTTATGGTCTAGTATGACTCTATGTGCATCATTTTTTTTAAATTGACAACAATTTTACTAAAATTAACTGTTTTTGTTAATTAATTTCATTATATTTTTAAAAAAATAATTGTTCTCATTTAATAGTTTTTTTTTAATCTATTATGTGTGGATTTCATAGCAATAAAATTTGTACAGTCTGGAGTAAAATTTAAAGGAACATTAAAGTTTTTTAATGTATGTAATAAGTCGTATTTTTGTAATTGTATAATCCAATGTTTGAAATGTATATAATATTGTGTTTTTCTAGTATATGTATTAAAATTTTCATTTCATTTAAATCTGGTTTTGGGAATTATTTTTGTTGATATCTGGTTTGATTCTACTATTGAGGTGTGTTGTAATAGCACACAGCAGTGGTGATACAATGTGGTCTTATAACACACTGTAGAATAGTCCTTTATCAACACTTTTAAAAGCACTAATAATGTCGACATTTATCAGCACTTTTAAAATAACTACTAGCGGTATAATATATTATCACATATAATAGCACTAGTAAGAAGTTTGTTATCAATAATTTAATATGTGAAGATAATGGTATTCTTTATCATTGATTCATTAAGCACTAAAAAAACACCCTCTATCAACCTTTTATTATGGCTAATAAATTGTTATTTTATTAGTGCTAAAATAACGCACTCATAAATCATTTTTTATGAGTTATTTTTTAAATCATTGATAAAGTCCCCATTTATCAGTGATTTGTTTCTCACTAAAAATTGTCCCATTTATCTATAATTTTACAACTCTGATAAAAGAAGAGGTATTTTAATGATGCTGATGTAGAAAACACATTTCTAGCACTTAAAAGGCCATTATCATCACTCTTAATGGATTATTTTTTAGTAGTGGACAATTATCCTAACCAATTCTCATGTTGTTTTAATGGCTTCTATGAATGTGATTTGTAATGTGTAACTCAATAACATTGTGGTGGTCTTTTTGGATGAAATCATCATTTACTCTATGTATGAGGAGGATCATGTGCATCATCTAAGTAGAGTTTGGTGTTTTTTGAGAAATCAGCCTCTTTATGCCATTCTTATAGAATGATATATCTAGATCTAAGAAGTTATTTAATTGGAACACATGGTATTAGAACAAGGAAGAGAAGATGATCCTAAGAAGGTGAAGGATATTATTACTTTAGAGAAACTGTAAAATGTCTTCGAGATTTATAGCCTCATGGTCTTAGTAGGCTATTATCACTTGTACATGAAGAAATTCTCAATGTTGGGTTCTCCGATGACTGCGCTATCTCATAAGGGAGTAATGTTTTCTACAAATGATAAATTTCTGAATTCTTTTGATGATATGAAATGTAATTTCACTACTTCACCAAATTTTTACTCTTCTAGAGGCTGAGTAAGGCTATGTGGTCTTTTGGGATGCATTAGGTATGGGATTGTGTTGTGTTCTTTTGTAGGATATCATGTCATTGCTTATAGATATCATTATCTTTGGCCACATGAGAAGAATTATATTACCTAAAACATATAACATTCTTCTATTAGGAATTAACTTATGATTTTATCAAATTACCTTCATGGAAATGGTTTACCGTATTTTTTTGTCAAATGATCCTGAGTTATATGTTCTCTCAAAAGGATTTGAATTGTCACTAAAGGCATTGGGTGGATTGACTATAGTATTATTATTTCAAAATAACTTATTCACTAGAGAAAGGGAATGTCATTGTAGATTTAATAAGAAGGAAACATCCAACCTAGTAAGTGAATGAATCCTTAGAAGAGAGGATTATGTTGGTTCTCTTTGAAATGTTATATATTGGAGTCCGAGAATCAGGGGTTGTGGTTTTGGTGGCCAGTCCTTTGTATATATTTTCTCTTCTCATGTTGATTCTTCAGTAACTACATCTTAATGTTGAGTTTTGTATAATTATATAATATATTTATGGTGTGGAGATCATTGATGACTTCTCCTTCTATAAATTGGGAATTTTATTCTATTGGAAATATTTTTTGGTACCTTATCTGGTAATGAATGTTCTTAAGGTAGTTTTACATTGTTTGCAGTGGTCTATCCACTTAGGAACCACACATATGTTATATTAAATGAGGTGGTAGTGTTGGAGGCCAGGTATGAGATGAAATAGTTCTTATTTTGGCTCTCGTTGTTATCTGTGACAACAGGTGAAGGCCGAGCAATAGAATGCTTTGGGTTTTCGTCAACCACTTCTAGTCCCTACATGAATGTGGGATTAAAGTTGTTTTGACATTTTGGTTGGGTTTCTACATTCCTAATGGAATAAGAATGATATATTTTTTGGGATTGATACGATGATGAAATTGGATCACCCTATACCCACTCATGATACAACCATGTATAGGTGTTTGGAAACTTCTATGTGAAAGAGATTTTTACTTATCATGGAGTTCCATATATTATAGTTTATAATAGGAATACAGTGATATATTCACATTTATGGAGAGGCCTTTAGGTGGAAAATGATATCATCTCCATTTGAGTATGGAATACCATCCCTAGTCAGATGGATAGACAGAAATAGAAATACAAATTAGTGAAGATATGCTTCGCACTTGTGTTCTCAAATTTGGTGGAGATTGGGAAGATCATTTAGAAACTATTGAGTTTTCTTATAAAAAAAGGTACGAGTCCATGATTACAATGGATCTTTTTCAGTACTTGTATTTCCATCCATGTATTTCTATGTGGCGTTGGTTAGATATTGGTGATGATTCCTTGGTTGGAACGAGCATAGTCAAAGACATGAAAGAAAAGATCCATTCAATTCAACAGAGGATATCGATGGAACACAACCGATATAGTTCGTATGATGATATTAAATATAGACCTTTTGTAATTCACTATCAGTGTATAGGTGTTCATGATGGTTCCACCCAGATTTGTTCATTGAGTGCTTAAGAAGAAAGGGCAGATTTATCATTGTTTTGTGGGACCATGTGATGTTGTTATAAAGGAAGAAAAAGTTTCTAACCACTCTTCACTACCACCTATAATAACATCAATACATAACATGTTTCATGTATCACAAATAGGAATGTATCTATCTAATCTATCCCATGTTATGAGATATAGTGAACTGAAAGTTGATCCTGATTTTTCCATGACTGAACGGACAGTTTGAATAGTTGATTCTAAAATCATGTTACGTTTTGGAAAGACGATACATTTGGTTCATGTTCTATGGAATCCCGGTTCAGATAATCATGAGACATGGGAGAGGGAAATACATTTGAGATAATAGTGTCCTCATCATTTTGACATAGAGGCTTCATCATAGCATTTCTAGGGAAAAATAGTTTCTATTGCAGGGAGGGCGTAACATCATGTTACTATTTTCATGTATTCATAAACCCCACTTTTGAACATTCTTTTGTTTGGTTTTGTTTGTGATTTCTTCACGTAAAATTTTAGTTTTTTTGGATGATTTTAGATGTTTTTGGGCTACTATAATACTGGTTATCGTTTTTCTAAATAGTGTGCCTTTCTAAAACATTTGGGAAAAATTAGACAGTGGGCTTCACACAGCTTGTGTATGATTTACAATACCGTGCACCCAATGTAGAGAAACAATTCAACAAATTTCTAATAGGTTCATGGATTGTGCACGATTTAACAAATTATCCCATCATTGGAACTACAATGATGGATTTTTGGTTTCCTGAACCCCTCCAAGATATGATTCAAAGCATGAGGAAAGGCTTCAATCTACAACCATTAGGTTTACATTTTCTGTCCTTTTTCTCCCATTGTATTTATTCTTCTCCCAAGGTATCCCGGAATCTTTTTATTTATTTGAGGAAATAATAACCAATATTTTGGTTCTATATATTGGATTAATTCAAATATCCTTGTTTTCATTGTACTCTGTTGGACTTTTTTATGTATGCCATTATGATTTGAGATCCATTGATCCTAGTTTCAGTGGTTCTTTTACAATAAAAAATTGGTAATAACCCTAAATTTAATTTTTAATTATTAAATGATAGAATTAAATTATGTTTTATTGTTTTTATTAGGTTTATTGCCATTGGTTTGTTGAATAAACCCATTTCTTTTGAATTGGGGTCATAATGAATAATGGTGTATTGGAATGAAATTGGAAAACCACCAATTTCATTGAATTTGGGTGTGATTATGAAAAATTGTGAGATTTAAATTGAATAAGTTAAATTGTGTCTGGGATTTAAATTATTTAAATTAAATTGGTAGATTTTAATGAGGAGATGGTTTTGGGGGGAAAATGGGAAAAACCCCATATCCATTAAATTGGAGGACTTTTATTAAATATATGGAATTTGTTGATAATTTATTCATCGATTTTAAATTTGAAATTTCGTTTGTGAAATTTTATAATTGGATTAAAATACTTCTTTATGGAAAATGTAATAAAATGGAGTTTGATAGAAACATTATTGTCAAATATATCTGATATAGAATAATTTTGATTAAAAAAATTTAATGGTTTCAAAGA
Organism: Viscum album; assembly: GCA_963277665.1. NCBI lineage: Eukaryota > Viridiplantae > Streptophyta > Magnoliopsida > Santalales > Viscaceae > Viscum > Viscum album. Next base: position 698,803,437 of record OY728152.1, read on the forward strand.
TAAAATTTGAATATTGGAAATGGAGAATGAGATTTAATTGATTTTTTATGTTTTCATAATATAAACATCTCGTCATTGTTTTTTACTAGATCCCATACATGTTTTTGTTAGTTAGTGAGTTACTTAGGGTGGCACATTACGACTTACAACGTTCTAAAACATCATATCAGCACATCAAAAACCTTAAGAAATGATGGTGACTACTCTTTGGTCTTAGTTCCAATGGGGTGTATGTACATATTAGTCATTTTAGAGTGTTGGGTCCCTATATCTTGGAACTATCATACCTAATTTGGAATATGACCATGTTTCTCCATGGTTTTCAATTCTAATGTATATATTCCTTTGTTGTAAACTATATTACATTCCTCGTGATTTATATAATCTAATTTTATATTAAAACTTTTATTCATGACATTTGTAAAATGTTCCATTTTTGTAATGAACACTTTTGATTATAGGTAATTCCATTATTAGAGTAGAATTTCATTTATTTGAAATGTGAAGTATGAATTTATAATTTATTTCTATATTTTAATTATAAAGAATGATTTGGTTGAATATTATTTTGAAGTGCCAAACATGTTTAATTGAAAAATGAAAGAACTTTTTTGTTTACTTTTATATTTAATTATTGTTTTGGAATTGTTTGGTGAAATCCTATTGGGAGTTCAATCAATCCCAACTTGTGCCTTTGGGTGTTTCTAAATTATATTTATTTCAGATCGCTAATCCTAAAAGGATCAATTAGAAGAGGATTTAGCTAATGATTTGTGGACATGGTGAGTGGTGTCCTTAGGGACTTGCAATTTTTTTCCTATTTTGGTACATTTTATATAGTAAGTTGGGTTGTATTTATTGTTTAAAATAAGGTATTGTTCTTAAATTGGAGTACCTCTTAGGTGAACAACTATAGTTGGAATGGGTACATGGCGTTTTCCATGTGTTGTAGTTAGCGAGGTATGTTCATAACCCATCACTCGTTGTTAAGTAGGGTGAGCTGGACATCAAGGATGTATCTACCTTTTCCGAGTACCGAGTTTATATTAAGGATTAGAATGATAGGATCCTTCATAGGAATTTTATTCCCCTAGTGTGTATCCAGTGTCATCATAGGAACACAGTGGGAGTACCAAAAAGCTAGAGACCGAGATATGAGCCTAGTACCATCATCTTTTTGAATAGATATTTATCTTTTGTAGATGAAAATAATTAAGGATAATATAATTTAATTAATCATATTTTCATTGTATTATTATTATGTTTTATATGGATTAATATTTAGACTTGGCGGTGGGATAACACAAGATTCTATGTGTCGAATAATTTTTTGAAATTTATTAAATATAATAAATGTGACACACATTCACTTTTCCTAAAAAATTAGAATAACTCATGAACTGGTGGACATATCATAAATATGAGTTCATAGTTTTGTTTATAATGCTTGTTTTATCCTAGGTGTGACATATTCGTTTTTTAGTGTGGGATCTTTTTAAAAAAATCATTTTTGGCGAAAACACAAAAATAATTTATTTATTTGTTGTGTTTATTTTGACATAGAAACTGATTTATACTCTAAGTATGTGGTAATAAGATTTCCTCAGTGATTAATACTCAATATCTATAGATTTAAGGGATTGTTGGACCAGATTCTTGGCGAACGACGACAAATCAAGATCAGATCGTTGATCATTGAAATAGTATTGTTTTTGGATATCATTAACAATACCGAAAAAATATTTCTTCATGAATTTTAAATTCATATATAGGATACGATGTTTTATTGATAAATTCACATCATTTTTTTAATACTGTAAAAACAAAAAACAATTCCACAAAACGAATTGATATATGCATCATAGGTAGAATTAAATTGATATAATTTTTAATTTGTTAATTTTTATTTATCCAACATCATATATCATATTATATGAACATGAATAAAATCCCTATGAAAAATGGTTGAGGTTAATTAATCATGTTTTATGGATTATGGTTTTCTCCCCAATTTTATAGTTATATCCTCATTCGTATTTATTTTGGACAAATGATTAACCAATACTAGATTTCTGATTATTGTGTTACTCTACATCAATGTAAATAATCGAAACTATAGGTACAACATGAGATGTCCCTTGAATTTCATGAATCGATGATGATTATGGATAGATCAATGGAAGGTGAGACAAAATTGGTTGTTATTAATTTTTTCCTAGAGACACGTGGCACAATTATGGATGGTTTCAATGGATTAATACCAAGTAGAATTGAAACCCAGATCTATTGTCTCTCACAACATGAGTCTTGGATGACCCAAAATCCTTTGTTTCTGATGAGGGTGATGTCTCTAATGATGTGGAAGATGTGGTAGAAGAGAACCAAGGATTCAAGAAAATACCAAGAAATATGTTGTGTATATCTGGATCACAAGCCATGTGGGGCCCTCTCAATCGTGTCAAGGGTTTCAGGATAAGGTTGAGGATCATACGAAGTGTGACCCCTATCACATAGCATGTGACCCATCATCAATGGATTAGTATTTATTTCAGAAAATACATGGACACTATAAAATGTACATGTCCAGAGGAATGTCGTGTAATTAGACATAGACATGGCTAGGTGTACCCGAACACGCCCACTTATGCACAGGTTGCTACAAGGGCCTGAAAAGGAACACCAACATGGTAAAAAACACAAAGCCTAGAGCAATGTGATCTGTACACACTGTGAATCTTGACATTTACATGTCGTGTGAGGCTTTACCAAAATGTATGACATGGAGATAACATTAAACCAAGTGTACCCATATTACAAGCCATGAAACCGATTAAAGATTATTTTGGTTTCATCATTTAATTGGATTGGAGACATCATGGTTGAGTGTGTTCATGTGTTCCATTCACATGAGGATACAATGTGTTATTACATCCATATCATAGGATTGTTATACCCTCTCGAGCTCGAGTGTCAAATTATGTTTTCATTTCCCTCTATGAGATTGTAGTAGGATCCCCTATAGTATTTATACCCTATGTGGGGGTTGTGTAATTAGGATGACCTCCTTGGGTAGTTTGTTAACACTATATTTATCAGGCGGTGTTGGTAGGGGTTTTGATATCAATATAATATGATTCCAAACATAGATTTTTTATCCTTATTGTTATCATGGTCTCCTCTAGTGGTTATGGTCTTAACCCCTGTGTATGTAATTGGCCTACATCGACTAGTGAGATTCTTGGAATGTTCCAAATGAGCTATACATATTTATAAAGTGTTGTGTACGATAGCATGGCTCATGGAGCGGCCTCAGTAAAACTTGTAGTTTTTTAAAAACACATCCTTAGATAGAAGTTGGTTATGACCACCTATTGTTGTTATGTATTTCCTGAGTATATCTACATGTTTCTGTTATACATTTTTTTATATTTTTTATTGATATTAATATACATAGTTCTTTGTGTTTAGTGTTTTCTGGTTTTCTACTAGGTATTATTATACTCATGCCTACATGCAATTTTCCCACATATTTCATGTGTTATGAAGATGATATCCCATTGGATGGCATCCTAAAAGGATAAGGAGATGGAGGAGAATAGCATAAACATTTTATAATGAAGTTGTTCTCCAGAGACATCATTTGACATTAGTCATCTCCCATGGAACATGTGTTACTCTTTCAATGTTTTCGTCTGGGTTGTATTTTAACCCCTTTTACACTTTTTGTACTTTACTATCGTTCTCTTTTGTGGGATCATAGTTGCATGAATTCATTTGTTTCGTTTTATTACATTTATTAATTTTATGGGATTGGATATGTGTGCATTTTTACGGGTACATTAGGCTAATACCTCCCATTTATAGGATATTTCTAATGGACACTCGTTTCAAGCCATATGTCTATTGGAGGTGGGCATGGTGTAGTAATGTGTTTGAAATTAGTGGGTTCAGTCATGAAAATTATTCCATATAACCCTTCCCATGTATTGGGATCTAATACATAAGAAATATGATCTCTAAATTTGATAATTCAACGTATTAGTAATCCTAAAACAACGTGATGTTGTTTTTAATCGTCTCTTACCAAATATGTGAATACATTAATCATGTAATATATTAAAACATTAAAAACACCTTAATTGCAACAATAATTAATGTAAACATAAATGATATTATATTCCTTAAATAAAACATAGATTATTGGAAAAATTCTGTAAATCAAAAAATTTTGTATACTCAATTAATGATAGCATGAACAAATTTTTCAAAATAAAATGAAAATTATCTCCAAAGTAGTCAGTACAATCCATTTTATGTTATCCATATCAATATCTCTCTATAACAACAACATTATCTCACAAAATTTAATATATTAAGGGTTATATTTCCCTCAATCATGTGTTTTACTAGATGATCAACATTACAATGAATCATTTTTATTGGGAATCTTTACTATTCAATATACACAATCAAATAATTAATAATAATGTACTACAATACTATCCTTATACATTTGATATTTATTATCACTATGATATAATTGATAAAATAATCTAATAACATAATTATTTATTTTAATCATCAGAAAAATAATCATTCTTCTTCTTCTGTTGTATAACGTAAGATTAACTTGATGAATTTGATTCTCTTGAGGAATATTCCATTGATACATAAGACATTAATTTGTGTAGTTCCCTATCTCTATACAGTTAAAGCATTATAAATTGGAGAATTTTTCTTTAACCTTGTTATCACATGCCCATTTTCCTTTATCTCCACTCTTGTAGAAATCTCCCATTCATTTTATTAAAGAACATGGGTGATTCATTTATTAATTATCTCATGTTGGAAAAACCTTCATTTTGTTTCTCCATTTATCCACATTTTTCTGCCTTCCATATATTATATTTTTTCCTTCAAAGTCATTATACGTAGATAATTATTTCTCTTCCTCATCAGTATGTGATTGTATGTCCTCATATAATTAGACCCCTTGGGATGCTAGTACCCTTCAAAAAATTTGATTAAATCCATCAAAGAAACGATGATTCTTAATCATTTGATTACAGTCATTGATGTCTTTCCCATTTCTTACACTTGGATCCATTTATAATAAATGGAATACAATATATTATTAAGGATCATATGTATAACACAAAAACGAGTGAAATAATTAATTCATAATTAAAATCTAAAAATTTACATTATTATTATAAAAAACACTTTTAAGGGGAAATGTTATAATCCAAAAGCTTCATCCATGAAAAACAATAAAAGAAATCGAATAATTATTAAAGTATAAGTTAAGACAATTGGAAACAATCTCCCTGAATAATTTCAATGATAGAGTGTTTACCAATATATCTATATATTCTTTTATAAGGTATTTAAAGTGATAAAATAATTAATCCCATTTTTTAATGTACCCCTCATATTTTATCAACCAATTATATAATCCACTTATTAGTATAAGAACACTATTTTCAATCCATCATCACTGACTATTATTGACATCCACATGTAGCAATGTTTAGATCATCTAATATGCTTCCAATGGTGAGTCATTAATAATGATAAACTTCTCTAATATTTCTAACCTCCAATGCATAATAAATTACTATGTTTCCTATAAATTTTACCTATATCCTATTCTTTTTCAGTCATAACACCTTCAAATCGATCATCCCAATGATTTTCATCCTCAGTCTGATAAGAAATTACAAAATCCTTAGTATTACCATACATCATATTGGATATGAACCTTTTTAGTTTGTTTCTACATTGGTAGGGGTAAATAGATATAGTCCTTTCCAAACATCTTATATTCTCTAGGACCCTTCATCATTATCAGGATGAGAATCCCCCTACCTTGAAGCATGTCACCACACAATCTTGAGAACATACAATAAGACTCATTACTGGACTCACCCATAGGTCTCTGTATTCAGCAATGGAGTTCCCTTCCTTAGTTGAATCATACATTTGGCCCCTCCCATCACTCTCAAATCCATTGAATTGAATTCGAAGATTAATAATAAGAAATTCCCTTCTCTGTCTTGACATTTTTAGTGATCCAACCGATATGCATGTTTCCTCACCCATGCCACCCAATTTAACACCCTACCTTTCCAAATTAGGCACCATTTCATAGCATTTCATTGACATAGTCTCTTTGGAACCTGTTCAACCTATAGTTTGGTACCCTAAAAACAAAACATCAACATATGATGTAGCCTTCCAAGGCCTTACACCTTCCACAACATCCATTTTTGTTTCTACTTCTTTGATGATAGTACTAACAGATCACACATCCCCACTATTGGATCACTCAATTAATTGAATGAAAAATAATTAAAAACACTAGGAGCACTTACCCTAGCAGTACTAACCAGTCCCTTTCTTGTTTCCACAACTCCCTCATTTACAACCTCTGGTGTTTTTTATACTAAAACTATACATGTCATGCGGTTATCTTTATGTCGATGGATAATCATCCATTTCTGTAAGAATAAGGTTCTTCCTTTAAGGTATGGGATTCTTTTTTTATTTTTTCCTTTAAGTTGTTTTTGTGATAACAAGGGATAACTAGAAATGAACTAGAATCATTACTGCCCTAGGACCTGACATAGGGGAACACATCATGTAATAATACAAACACACCATGTATTTTTCCCATGTATGATAGGAATACTTGTTGTGTAGTCCTATCCGTAAGAAAAAGAGGAAAAACTAACTACATGAATTGTACATCCTAGTACACACCATGTAGTCATGGCTGCAGGCCCTAGCAAGTAACTTAGCAAAATTTATCTGCCTAATGAATAGTTAAATGATATACATGATTTGTATATATACATATACACAGTTTAATTTTTTCGCATAAAACAGTTTGTGTCCTCTCTATATGATATATTAGATAATGGTCTTGCCTGGGGAACTCAAGAGGAGCGTCGAGACATTAATGTCTTCCTATTTTATCTTTTGAACTCCGAATCAATCACCATTAGTCTCTCTTGAACCCAATCAGTGAGACCTCAATTAATCATGAGATGTTCTTAGTAATTTCTATTCTCCAATAAATTATTTGTGGAGGATTTAATATCCTTGTTTTGTAGATATCTACCATTCAAGCTTCAATTGGAAGTCAAGGCCAGATGAGGAGAGTCATGCCATGACCAGGTAAGTGGTTTCGTGTTAATTGCTTAATTTCATGTAGTTTATATGATCTGTTTTTCCATGTGCCCATGTTTGTGTTTTCCTTTTATTGGTTCATTGAACCCTGTTAATTCTTACAGATGATTAGGTGATTAATTATACTATTTAAAGCATGTTGAAACTGCTTGTTTAGATTAAGGGCCACCCCGCATGTGTGTTTCCATTGGATAGCTGTTTTTTTCTTTTTGGATGAGGATAATTGTGGTTATGCCACTATTTTCCCTGTTATGGGTAGTTTGAAATGAATTTTTTTAATAAATTATTACCAATGTAAAATTCTTATATGTCAATAATGTCCTTGTTGAATTATTCCTCATATGTGAATAGATTTTTCTTTCTTGTGGGAATGGTTTTGTTTGCCTCTAAGATACATTTTGTTATGCCTATGGAAAATCGCTGTAAGGAAAGGAATTTTTATGCCTGTAGACTATCTGAGGGAAATTTTTTGAACTGAGGAGTGATTGTGTAATGACTTCTGACATGTTTCCCAGATATATCACAATCATGGTTTCAATTTTCTTCTTACTTGATAGATTTCCTGTTGAGGTATCTGTTGTGTTTACTTGAATAGGGGATTGACTAGACGTGGTTGGATACCATGAAAAGATGAATCGATGTAATTTAATTACTTGTAGGATATTTTACTTTTGAGTACATCCAAGTTTAATGATGTCAATATTATACACTACAACAGCATATACTCACATAATTATTTTCATAGACCATCATTGGATTCCTACTGGGATTCATTTCTAACACCCTATTCAGGTCATATATTTGGGCACAAATAGACTATACTGATGGAAGTGTCGATAGGGGAAGAGATCCTTATACATGTACTTGATTACTTCTTAGGATGAGGAGAGCATGGGACTATTCCAAGGCTTGCGATGCTGTTGTGGTTCTCTATATATATTTTTACCTTAGTATTGTATTATAATTGATAGCAGTGGATCCAATTTTCACTACTTTCTTAGAACTTGTGACATTATGCATCATTCTGATATTATATAACTTTTGGATATCTTTTCCTTTCAGTCATCCATTGTTTATTTAGATTTCATGTTGTATACTACTTTCGCTTTTGTTATTGTTTGTTCCAATGTGTTACACCCTTATAATGAGGGAATAGATTTACCACTATCAAACCATCAGCCCTCACTTCTAGTTGGCATCCTATGGTGTTTAGGGAAATTCACTTGGGGAAATTTTTTCAACTAATTACGAGGAACATTTTTATGGCTTCTAGATCCGGGATGTTACAAAGATGAATCAGAGGAGGATCTTTTATATTTTTCTTTACTATAATTCAATGATACAGATGATATGATATTCTTCAATTAGCTGTGTCTAGGAGTATCTACCCTGTGTTTAGGGAAACCCCAAATTTCCTTGAATTAAATTGTTCTTTTGTATTTTTTTGTTATTGATATTATTGTGGTTTTGTTTCGCTGCAACCCAACGAGATGAGGGTATGCATCACATACCGACTTCTTAGAATCACATTCCATTAATTATGTCATGCCATCTAGGATTCATTATATATTGCATGCTATTGATATAAATTTCATGCTAGAAATGCATGTTGTTGTGATAATACCTTGATAGAAATGAATGTTGTTGTGATTAATGTATTAGTACGTGATATGGTTCGAATTGTTTGGATTCCAAATGTTGATCTTGAAGGTGTATGGGATATTATGTATTGTAGTTTAGTGGATCGTGATTCATAATTTTGTATAGAATGGTTTTGTGATATGTTATTCACGGGTTCCAATCATTGATTTTAGGGTAGTATGGGCCCTCACAGTTTAGAATTTGGTATAAAACTGGTTGGTTTTTCTAATGAACATGTTTTTCCTGGGACATCTGGTGATTCTGTCAAAAAAAAATATTTATTCACGGTGTGTAGTTTAGTCTAAAATGTCGTGTGTTTTTCCTTTTGGGGGGAAATGATGTTCCATGTTTTCAGAAGAACACTTTGTGTAGTATATGATTGTGTATGGGACCATGTGAGAAAAAAACGGGATATGGTGTTTTGATTAGAAAAAACTGTGTACTTTCAGTACATTCCATGTATCCTTCTTAGGTAGAATCCATGTGGACCTAGCCATGTGGGAGTACATGGCCAGGAGGACAGACTTGTGTGCACGTAGTGTGCATATGGAACATACCATTTTCCTGGGGTTGATACAAACCCAGGTCGGAGATGGAACACAACCATGTGATAGCGTAAGGGTACACACTGTGTAGTATTTCTAAACGTTGTGGAGTCCCTTTTTTTCAAAAACAGAGGGTGATTTTTTGTTCTTTTTTGGCACTCCTGAAAGGCAAACCTTGATGCTGATCTTGAAATAAAGCATGTTCTTGATTGAGTGGAGTCATGGAACTATGGTGACCATAATCTTTATGCTTGGAGAGTGGTGAGGATCATATTCTATAAATGGTAGGACATGGGAAACAGATGTTCCCTCTAGTTTTATTAGCAGCATCATCATCTGTTATAACAGATGCAGATGCAGATGAATCATTTCATGAATGCTTTGTGAGGTTCAGGATGCCCACTCAGGGAGCACTTTAGGATGACACCTCTATGGAAGTGTGGATCTGTATCTTCTAGAAGCAGCATCTGCCTACTTTTTAGGGGATAGAAGAACATAGGCTACAAAATCATGGTTTTAATCAGTGATGACTATCTCTGAGAATTTTTAGACTCATCTTGATAGGAGGTTCAATATCGTGACGTATATGTTTCATTATTCTTATAAGAGATGGCGGGATGTTATCATTCTGGAAGGGAGTCATTGGTATATGAAAAGAGAAGACTTTTAGGTGGCCTTCTATGATTACTATTTTCCCGAGATTCCAAGGGATGACCACGCCTAGGAGTTCATTCTCATGGAGTAGGTAAATCTATCATTTAAATACTATTATGGTCATTTTACTGAGCTGAAGTGATTCACACCTATTCTAATGGGTGATGAAATAAAAAAAGTTTGATGATTCACAGATGGTCTCATGATTGATATTCGATCACATGTGTATTATGTGTGGTTTCTTTCTGTTTATTCTATATTGAATTATGGATTGATAATAGAGCACAATCTAGAAGATTCTAGTGCTGTAATCCAGGGAAGATCATCCCCAATTTCGGGTACTTTTTCAACAGTAAATAGGAAGATTCATGTGGATTTATCTCGTGGTGAATGTAGAAGCGAAACATTTCCTCTATTGGCCCGGTGATGTAATACCAGTGTGGAAAGGTTGGGCACAAGAGGACTTAGTGCCCATGGGATATAGTATAGTGTCGAGCATGCAGCAGGATGGGCCATATACAGCACAACTAAAGGGAATTTCCAACAATTTCTAGTGAGAGAGATCTTGTATAGACTCCACATATAAGAGCTTGGTTAGTATCTTCTCACCAGTTTGGAAACTAGAATACATCAGGGCGTTTAGGCAAAGGATTTTTCCGTGACCATGGTAGTCAGACCCCATGATCCCGGTTAATGCAGGGTGGGTCAGCTCAGGGTGGCCAAGCAATGTCTCAGTGGCTTAGTCCATGTTAGACTTATGCAGTGAAACAAACCCAACAGGAGTAGGATCATAGAACTTCTTTTGTCAGAGGTACTAACCATGTCACCTCTGTTTTATCTTATGTGCTTTTTGGATATAGGTGCTACACATTTTTTTATATCTATGGCCATTGTGGAAAGACATGGGATATTTTTTACTAATTCCGATATTTTGACTCTATAAACTTCATTGGAGATTAGAATGAAAGGTGTGTGTTAGTGCAAGGAGTCCCCCTTGAGATTGTTGGGTGTCACCTTCCAAGGAACCTCTATTTCCTAGAGATTATCGGCATCGATGTCATTATCATAATGGACTATTTGGTTAATTTTTCGGTCGTTTTTTATTTCTATCACCAAATGGGGAGTTTCACATCACCAAAGGGCAAAGAGTTTCTACATAAGGGTGAATGGGATGTCTAGGTGAGCAGATATGGACACAATCATCGTGGGTTGGGAGGAATGGTAGACCAAATTGCGAGTTTATATCTAGATAATCAGGGAACATGTCTAGAGGTATACCCTCCCGCAGTATATCAATTCATGGTTGCTTTCGCAGATGACTTCTCGGGCTTACCTCTAGTCAGAGAGGTGGATTTCACTGTCGAGTTAGTGCCCAGAGCAGCACCATCATCGATTCCTCCTTACAGTATGTCTACGACGGAGTTGGAATAGCTCAAAAGTTAGCTCGAAGATCTAGAATCTAAGGGTTTCATTTGACATAGTACTTATCTATGGGGATCTCTTCTCCTTTTTATGAAAAAGGCAGACGTTTCATAACTTGTGTGGACTATCAGAAACTGAACCAGTTCATTGTAAAAACTAGATATCCCTTACCATGGAAAGATGAACTGTTTTATCTGCTTCGAGTTGCACATGTGTTCTCGAAGAATGAATTATGGTCATGATAACATCAATTACGTGTTCAACATCAAGACATTCCTTGTACCACATTTCTTAGTAGGAATGGTCTATATGAGTATTTGGTTAGTCCATTTGGTCTCACGAACGCACTAACTGTTTTCATGGTAGTGATGAACTGAGTGTTCCATCCATACCAAGATTCTTTTGGGGTGGTTTTCGTGGATTACAAGTTGGTGAATTCTCAAAAAAGACATGACTATGCTGAGCATCAACAGATTATTTTGAATCCACATAGTCAGAATAAGTGATATGCTTTTCTCACAAAATTCCTCTTTTGGATGGATCTGATTCACTTCATAGGTCATGTCATCTGAGAGATAGGAGTATCAATGGACCTATAGAAGTTGTGAGTAGTGGTTACCTAGAAGTATCCCAAGAAAATTTTTGAGGTGTGGAGTTTCATAGGGCCAGATAGTTACCACATCTATTTTATAAATGGATTCACATGCTTATAAGTGCTGATGATGGGATTGACTATGAAAGGTGTGAATTTTGAGTGGTCTGATTCTTAAGACTCAACATTTTATGATTTGAAAGGTTTTTTGACTTCAGAACATATATTGATATTTCCAGAGCTACGAAATATTTGAAAAATATGCTGTGATGCATCTGGTATTTGTCTAGGAGATGTTATTATGCAGGGGAATAGAGTATTTGTGTATGTGTCATGAAAATTGATGCCAAATTTAAGGAATTACCTGACACATGATCACGAGTAAGCTGATTTTGTTCATGCCTTGTTTTGTTGGAGAAATTATTTATTGGGAGAAAATTCTTAGTTGTACACAAAACAAAAAAGTATCAAATAAAACATTAATTAGTGTGATTTGAGTATGAGTCAGTGATGGTGGGTGGAATAGCTTTACTAATTTGATTCTGAGCTTTCATATACACATGGAAAAGGTAATTTAGTGGATGACACAATGAGTAGGTTGAATCAAATACTTGTAGTGAATGGGTTTAGTGGTGATTGGAAGCTTATAGAATTGTTCTCTAATATGAATTTTGAGGTGAAATATAGTCCTAGATAGATATAACTTGCATCTTTCGATGTTACCTATACCCTAATAGATAGTGTGAGATTGAGGCAAGTATCATATTCTGAAGGACTAGTTCTATGGGATAGTTTGGCCAGTGAGGACCGTAATCCTAAATGTATGATAGATGAGGACAAAGTTGGGTGTATAAATGGAGGTGTGTGGGATTCAGGGTATATACATGAGAAGCTGATGCTGAAGTATCATGCTTCCTCAAGGGCAGTGCATCCCATAGTCACCAAGATGTACCTTGACTTGGGTCATCAAAACTGGTGGTTGGGTATGAAGTAACATGTAGCTGGTTTTGTTAATATATGTACCACTTGTAAGATGTTGAAGGCAGAACTTCACCATCCTGCTGGGATTTTAATGTAATTACATATTCTGGAGTAGAAATTGGATGAAGTCATAATATATTTCATGATAGGGTTATCGTGGTCTCCTAGAGTCAATAGTGTTGTCTGGGTTGTAGATTGCAGGATTACGAAGGTTTCTCATTTCATTTCAATCAAAAAGACATTCAGTGATGATGAGCATTGAATGTTGTATATATGAGAGTTTTTTCAACTTCATGGGATCGCTCATTTTGTCATTTTAGATAGAGGAACCCGCATTATATCTCATTTCAGGAAGATTTTTTAGAGGGAACTATGTATAAAGGTGCTCCTGAGCATAGCGTACCACCCTGAGACCTTTGGATAATCAGAGAGTATGATACAGGTTCTAGAGGAAATATTTAAATAATGTTCATAGACATTGGTAGCTCTTGGGAGAATCATATACCCCTGGTTGAGTTCTCCAAAAAATAGCTTCCAGGATACTCTTTAGATGTGGCTATATGAGTCTTTGTATGTGAGGCCATGCTGATCACCCCTGTGTTGGCTAGAGGGAGAAGAAGTAGCTGTGATGGGACATAACCTTGTCCCAGAGACCACTGAATGGGATTTGTTGATTCATAAGTGGATGGCTACCACACATTCCCAACATAAATCATACACCGATCGCTAGAGATGAACTTTGTAGTTCGATGATGGGTATCGTGTCATCCTTCATGTCACACCAGGGTTGGGACATAATAGAATCAGGGGACTAGGTAAGATTTCACTCAGATATGTCAGTCTGTTTGAGATTCTAAAGATAGTCGCCTTGGTTTCTTATCACCTATAGTTACCTCAGATGTACCAAGTCATGCATGACATCATCCATATATCTCTGTTACACCACTATCACATAGACTTGTCTAACATTTCTTTATCCCAAGAAGGATGGGATTTAGGTTGATGGATCCTTTGAGGAGCATCTGATTCGTATAGTTAATTAGAGCATGAAGGTTCTTGGAGACCGGTCAGTTCCTGTTGTACGAGTGCTTTGGCAGCATGGCTGAGTGTAAGACAAGACTTGTGAGTGGGAGGGCAACCTCCATGCTCAGTGGCCGGTGTTTTTCTTAAATATTACTTCAGCACACTTCAAAGGTAAAATCAGGGAGGAATTAATTTAATCTGGGACATTATTAATAACCCAGTTCTTCCATTAAGGTACAATTTTATTTTATTCTTTTTCCATTATGATGTTTTTGAGAAAACAGGGGAAAATAGATGAGATTTGGAATCATTATTGTCCCATGACCTAACATAGAGGTACAATCCGTTTACCACACACACACGCACACACCTATTTCTAGGTTTATTATGAATGAAATATATGTTTTTTAGTCATGTGGGTAAGAAAAAAAGTAAAAACAACTTGTGTGTCGTATACATTCTAGAAAACATCGTGTAGTCATGTTGGTATGACCTAGAATGTATGTCGGTAGAATTCAGCTTCCAAATGAATAGTTAAATGAAATACATACCATGTATATGTACATACACAATATTTATGTTTTTCACATAAATCATGAAATATCCTCTCCATTCAGAGGATTGGATAGTGGGCTCACCGGGGGAACTCAAGAGGAGAATTAGAACATTATCCCCTTCGCGGCTGATTATCCAAACTCTGAATCAATTACAATCAGTCTGATTTTAACCCAATCAGTGAGTGATCAATTACTCTTGATCTGTTCTAGGAAATTTATGTTCATGAAGAAGTTATTTAAGGTTGACTGAATATCATTTTTTCATATATCTCTACCATTCTAGCTAGAATTGGAATTTGTGGCTAGACATGGAGAGTCATACCACAATGAGATAGGTTGTCTCATTCTAATTTCATAATGTCAAGTTGTTTATATGTGTTATTGTTCAACACACCCATGTTTTGGGTGTCTCTTGGTTGAGACCTTGATCTTTTATAATTCCTAACGATGGATAGGTGATTAATTATATGATGTAAATCATGCTGAGACTACTTCTTTTAATTAAGGGGAACCCCACGAGTGTGTTTACCTTGGATAACTGTTGTTGTGAATTTTGGATTAGGATAACAATGGTTATTCATCTATTTTCACTGAAATGGGTTATTTTAAATGAATTGTTTAATTAAATTCCTATCAATATAAATTTATTATACGTTGTGCTTGGCCCTATTGAATTATTCTGCCTGCAGGAAGTAATTTTCCATGCATGTGGGAATGGTATTGTGTGTTTGTGGGATACGTTTTGTTATACCCTTGGGAAATATCCTATTGGAAAGGATTTTTTCGTTCTATAGACTTCCGGAGGTCATGGATTTGAATTTTGTTTTGACTATGTAATGTCTTTTGACACATTTTCCAAGATAAAAAAATTGGTTCCATTTGACTTTTTATCTAATAGATTTCCTAAAGAGGTGTCTGGTGTGTTTACTGGAATAGTGGATTGACTAGCCATAGTCAGATCCCAAGAACTTATAAATCAATGAAATGGATGTAATGAACATGAATGGTATAAATTCAATAAGAATTGGACGATTGTTTACATTTTACTACTTCCTAGTTTAATGATTTCATTGTTATACATTACTGCTGCACATACTCACTAACAGATTGGAAAAAACCTTTAGTGGTTGTCTACTGAAATTCATTTCTCTTGCCCGATTTGGGTCATGTATTTGGGCCCAAACAGTCTATATTGATGTGGGTGTCGATTGGGGAAGGCTCCTTATATAGGTAATTTATTGATTCATTGGAGTTGTAGAGCATGGGACCAAGCCAATGCTTTCGAAGATTCTATGTTTCTCTTTGTATTTTTTTTACCTTAGTACCATATTGTACATGATATATGTTTATCAGGTTTTCACTGCTCTATTAGAACATGTGACATACTGCATCATTATGTTATTATATTCCTTCTGGTAATCTTTACCTTTCAGTAATCTGTTGCATACTTTAGTTTCATGTTGTTTATTTCTCCTCTATTGTTTTTAATTGTTCCATTGTGCCACACTCTGATAATGAGGGAACAATTCCCCAATATCACACCCTAGGCCATCACTGCTAGTCAGCTACCTTTGGCATTTGGGGAAATGCGCTTGAGGACGTGTGGCTAAACCAGTACGGGGAACCTTTTTATGGCTTTAGAATCATGTAAGATACAAGGGATAACAAAAACAATCGAATCAGTAGATAATTTATTAGTCTTCTCCTTTTTAGTGATCTCCTTTGCTGGCCAACATAGAACCAAATATTTAGGTGGGCGTCCATCAATAAAATTCTCATCCAGCTCCCTGACCTCTTGAGTTATATTATGTACAACCATTGAATAGGTACATCAATCAAATGAAACCCCAATTGGAATTTTTTCATTCATACATGTTACATATCAAGTAACCGCTCATTTTTCACTACTCACATAACCCTTATAATCTTAGCTCCTCGATCTACACAATGCAAATGAGGGCCCCAATATCTTTCATGAGGGATGGAAATTAGACCATGTCTTGAATACAACTGAATACTTGTGTCACAAATCCGCCCAAACATCATCCCAAATGAATTCAACCGGATGACTCAAAACATCATCTTCAATGTATATTTGTGGATAAATTGGATGAAAATGTGATCTAGTCTAGCTATCTATGTGATGATAATGGCTTACAAGGTTTCCAAACATTATAGAAATATAAGGGTTGTGAAAAGGAAGAGGGAGTTCATGATATCTCACCCAAATAGTCTTTTTTGGTGAGTCATTTATCATGTGGATAATGTATGTCCACTGGAAAAAGGTAGAAAAAATATTCTTTGGAGATACATGGAGTGATAGACCAATACAGTACTAGTAAAACTCTTTGATACGAACCATAAAATGATGTATTGATTGTTCAAGAGGCCCACCACTACTTAATCATATAAAACACAACATTACATAAAATAAATCAATCAAATGAATCCATCAATGGATGTTTATTCTTGAATTATGCAATCATCCTCAGATTCGTCAAATAGTATGAATATGTGAACACCGAGGTTGAGATAAACATTTTTGGGTAACTGTTGAACAAATCAGGGACATTGGGACTAAGAGGGATCATAGGGAATGCATGTAAGAATCTAGGGATAAAAAATTTGAGAAATGAATGGGTTCAATAATCCTATAGAGACGATGACGTCTCCCCCCCCCCCCATCGAGGGGAAGGTCCAATGCAAGGTTTCTCACCATTAGTGTAACACCCCGAGATTTTATGAAAAATATTCTTTTTAATTTCATTAATGTCTTGTGTTGTACACTACACCAAAAGGAGCTTGCACAACACACAACCCTGACTTGGTTTGCATTACACGCAATCGCGACCTTCCTCGATAGCGTGTGTTGTACGCAATACTGGGTGTTACTAAACAATGATATATTATTATAATATTATTATGAACTAGCCCTTATGAATAGTATTAACTAAATTTTGAATTTTATAACATTATTATTCATCTTATACATTTTCTAGAACATGGTATAAGAACAAAATAAAATATTCAGGTAAAATAAGTATTTTTCAAAAAATGCATTTTTGCCGCCTTTTGATGGCGCACCCACTTTAAATCTAGTTTTTGACATGTTTATAAGTTAAATTTTACAAAATAAACTTCTTCTTTTGAATCAGGATATAAAAATTTACATTGGATAAAGTTTTGATATTTTTCTGATAACCTTCGTATTTTAATGAATAGTAAAAACACGCTATATTTTAATTAAAAACAACTTTTTTCATCATAAAAATTTAAATGGTTCAATTATAATATTGAATGGTTTTAAAGTATAAATAGAATATATTTTTACCATTTAATAAAATTTATATCATTATCATTGATTTTACCTTGAATTCATAGGTTAATTCAATTCAATCTTTTGCAATGTTTTAAACAAAAACTCGTTTTCTTTCGACAATGGGATTAATTTTAATTTAATTTCTGCAACTTCTGTGTATTGAATTTGGAAAAATGGATTTCATATTTAGAATAAGTGGGTCTAAATTATATTAATAGACTACTATTTATTTTTGGACATTATGAATAGTAACTACGGTAAATTTTATTTACCATAGGTAAAGGTAAATTGGGTAATTATGGGTAAATATAAGATTATAAAATTACCCTAACAACTGACAAAATCCTATTGGATGACTGAAAGTCGAACCATATCACCTAAGGGTCAGATTAGAATCATTTAATGGACTTTTTTCCATGAAAATAATTTAATTATTATTAAAACCAAAGAAAGTGACAACATGTCACTCTCTTAAATCTTATAAGTATATTAATTTTAATTTAGTGATAAACTTTATGAAACTTCGAACATGAATAGTATCCAGAAATCTAATAACATTATCTACATCATATAAATTTATTTATAATTTTTAGGGATTAAATAATTATCATTAATTGTAATATAATAGTGATGCAGAAATTGTTTATCTTGTGAAAAATCAAGAATATAGTTTTTATTAAACTAATAGTTACCATAAAATACCGAAAACCCTGACCAAAACTTATTGGTCATGTAAATTTAAACCCTGGTCATCCAATGATCGAATATTTGACCATTTGGATCCTTATAAAAACGATTATGACGGTTATATTATTTTATTTTTAATGATTCCAAAGTTGTCACCTTCATAATTTAATAAATATAACAATTTAAATATTGTTATTTTAAGATGGTAAATACTATTAAAAGTATTATTGTGAAAGGTAATAGATTTATCTTCATCATAGGATTTTATTTTTAATTTTTATGCAACAAATAAGTATATTAAATAATTATACGAAAATGATGTAGTAATTATTTTATTAAGAGATAAACCAAACAAATGGTATTAAAAATAATAAAATAAATATTATATGAACTATTTATTGTTCTCCACTAATTTTATAGATTCATATTACCTTTTATGAATCAATTAATGCTTTTATTTCGAACATATCTTCTGTATATATTTTATTTAAAATCAAATAAATGAATAGTGTTAAAATTGACACTATTGTTACTTTATAAAAATAACATATTTTAAAATTGATTAAAAATCACAAATATATTTACAAATTATAAATTTAAATTTATAAGGTATAAAATTTTATAAAGTATCCGTTTATGGACAATTCACAACAAATAAGTAATTATTTGTTATAATTTAAAATTTAGAATGTTATTACCACAAATAAAATTAAATTTATTAAATAAGGATAAATCAAGTTGATAATGTTTAAAATAAATTCCTAACATGTCTAAATTTAATTAGTTGATGATATTACAACCCTATCTATTCTAATATTCTAATAGGAGTCTTTTTTGGAGGTTTTTAAGTGGGGTTATATTTCTTATAAATTAATATTTTTAAGTTTTCCAAAGGTGCCCCTCTCCTCCCTTATAAAAGGGAACCTCATCCCTCTCTTCCTTACACCACATTGAGCCTTCAAGATCGTCCAAACCCTGCCAAATTCTCTTCTCCACTTCCCTAGAAACATCCTAGAGGTCCTGGTCTTCTCCAAGGACCAATATTAGTGCCTTAAGAAGAGGACTCAATGAGGCGCTTCAAAGAAGAGGTAATGTCCGTTAGCGATTCTTTCAACTTTATTTATTCTTCCACTTATTCTTCTTAGGTTGTTTCATTATGAAGTAATAACATCAGTATCACTCATATAATGATATGATATTATAAGTATGAAACAACCCTATTTCACCATCTATCCATCCTACAGAAAACGAAATCATCGCACGTGCGTACGTACGGAATACCGTCTCCACGCCGTGGTGTAATCTATTTTCCACCACCAACTTACTTGGATGTGTATAATGGTTTAAATAATAACTATATATGATTAATTTAATGTGATATTGATTTTGAAATAGTTTAAATACACTCCAATACAGTCCCACTATCATGAGAACGATATCATCGCTCGTGCGTACGTACGGACTACCGTCTCCACGACGCCATTAGATTCATTCTCCACGTTAACCATTCCTGAATGATTATAAAGTATCTATAATAAGTAATCATGAAATATATGAAATAATAATGATACTGAATTTATCTGTATATATATTTATGTCATCTACATAATTCCATTCAACTCAATAAGGAAACGAAAACAGCGTTCATGCGTACGTACGGCCTACCGTCTCCATGAACGGTGTATTTCTTTCCATTTACTGATTTATTATATATATGTATATTATGAATATATATTATATATAAATCATGTTTTATATTCTGGAATTATGTAATCATGATCTAAGTAATCATATAAATAATTACAAGTCAAAACACGGACGACAAATGAAACAATTTTACCCAAAACACTCTTTAACATGGAATTTACAAAAGAACGGGTAATATAAAGTCATAAGTGAACCATATATGATATCATAACAATGATTATGATTCTGGAATAACTAAATGACATTATTTAAATCATTATACAGGAGGTTAGGACACTTACGAAGCAAATCAGACCAAAGGTAAGGGAAAATATCACAATCTCAATTTATTTGAGATTGTTTATACTTTGGTATTTACCGGGGTGTATTTTATCGTCCACATCCATGATTCCTCAATATGTAATATTGTTTCCATCAAACTACAATTTTTTAAATCCAATTTTTCCCTTCCTTGAGTCTTTAGTAAAAGATATAAAATGAATCTTTTTTTGTTTTTCGTATGAGGTACTTTTTGACTTTTCCGACAAAAGTACGGGAAGAATGTTTTTTTAACTTATACAGCACGAACGGATTTTTATAGTATTATAAAGATTTATTTTCATTATGCTTCCTCTAAAATATTTCATGACTATTTTCAAAAAAATCTCTTTATTTTAAAATAGAATGACGTTTTGTTAAAAGAAATTTATTTTGAAGAAGAATGGATATTTTCCTCAAGAATTCATTTCAACTGTTTTATCAAAACCTTTTTCCATCTAAGATGACATTATTTCATATGTGTATGTTTAATGTATAAAGTCTCTATGATTTATATGGTTTCACTTTTCTTATTATGAAATGATATCCATTTCTTTTATATGGATTATGTGATTATGGGATGATGTTTATGAAACCCATTTTATTTATTGGGTTATTATGAATGATATATGTTTATTTTGTGGCACAAGTAAGAATGATTTCATTATGAGATGGGTGGGACCTATATCTCCCTCCAAGGCATTGGGTAAAGATTTATATCTCATGACATAGACATGGCTGGAACGACATGTTAAACCGGTTCAGTAATACAGGACTGGAAGGAGGAGTGAACTCGATTCAGAAAGAGACTTTGTCCACTAAGATGATCTTGGCAGTAATGCCTTGGCTACTATGGAAATCATATCATGTACTTAATGGTTTCCAAAATTACATGTTTTATTCCCATGCTATTTTATCATGTTTTATTTTCCATTATGATCTATACCTTATGTACTTCAATGTTTTATGTCGTTGGTCAAGATTTTTTATGTTCATGTTTTTTTTAAGTTCAAATGTATATGGTATGTTTTATTTTATCCATGCTTACTCTTACTAAGAATTTTAGCTCACCCTTTTTATGTTTTCTTTTCCCCCAAGATTAAAAAGAATTATTTTAGGTAAGTAAAAAAATTGGAAGATCTTTATGGGAGATTTTGAAGATCTTTCACCGCGATTAGAAGATTACATTCCACGTTTCCAAAGACCCTAAACTATTACGGTCCTTGTGTGTCTGTTTTTGTTATGTACTAAGTATTCCGCAAAAGTAATGTAATGTCTATGTACGTCAAGCTTCGGGTCTCTAAAGTTGGTATCAGAGGAAAGGTTTAGTCAACCTTTGGAAACTAGGATGCGAAAACGTTAGTGAGATCCCTAGAGATATTTCTAAGGTATGTCTAGATATGTACCTAAGGATAAGTATACGTATAGGATATAGTCTTGGAACTACGGTAACGATCTTATAATTTAACCTAAGATGTTAGATATTGAGGGTGCTTCCCCTTTATTATGTTTTTTTCCATAGCATGATTGTTTCCTATCACACTATTCATTTTAGGTTTTAGAAAATGGCTGGAAACAAGATGATTCACAATAATGGAGGATATGATGGACAATGGAATGTTATTATTCATGAGAAACCAAATGAAATGGGATTTGGAAGTCCAAACATCATTATTTTTCAGAATCATAAATCTCATAATATGATCAATAAAATCAAATTTGGTAAGTTTCCTGACTCAACTAATAAGAGAAAGATGGAGTTTCTTGATGATCATAGAGGAAAGAAAGTTTTGTTTCCCCTATGTAAATCATGTGGGAAGAGGCATCAAGGAGAATGTTTCAAAGGAACTGGAAGATGCTTTGGGTGTGGAAAAGAAGGACACAAAGCCAGTAAGTGCAAAGGAAAAGGTTCAGTTAACACCATGGACAGGGATAATGGTATAGCTACGACATCAACAATGGTTAAATATTTTAAATGTGGAATGTACGGGCATTATGAAAACTAGTGCCCTAATGGAAAGTCTCATGAAGAGAATCAGTATGGTAATATGGGTAGTATTTATGTTGATGATGATTAAGAGACTACAAATGATATGTGAGATGAAAGAATTGTTGAAGCTCGGTCAATGGTTTAAGAATGTAGTGGAATGATTAAATGTTTATCAAGTGTAATGTTGTATAAGTAATCTCATGGTACTATGAAATAAAGAGACATCTAAGGATTGTTACACAATTGTATTTCCTTATGTTTTGAAAGTGTGTGATGAATGGTACCAGTATTTTTGGAAAGTAGATGATATGCGCATAATGAAGAGAGAAGGAGAAAATTAAATGTTTGATAGTATTCATGATCTCATGACTGATATAAGTAGAAGGTTATATCATGGTTTGATTATATAGAATTTTTGGATTTTGGTATGTGGAAAGAGTTAAATTTTGACAGCATTCATGTTTTCACTAAGGTTTAATCGATATTCATTTTTTCAAGAGAATACATGATTAAGGTATTCACATGATTGGAATGTGACCAACAAGATAATGGGGGATAAATGATGGTTGGTTAATGACATTTCAAGTAATCGTTTTCTTTATACTATGAGCTTGGACCGAAGTATTTGAGATAAATATTGGAATTGATTATGTTGGACATAAGATAGTATTTTTTAAGGATAGAAGTTCTTTTTCGATATTATTGGTGGGATGTTATAGTAATGTAGTTTTAGAAAAAGTATAACCTACAGGACGGGCGACAGCCAATCGCATCGGACAAGGCTGTGGGCATTGAACCCACAACCGAAGTGCGACTGGCCTTTATCGCCTACCACTGGCCTACAAGAATTCCATGTTTAGTAGAAACTAGTTTTATTATATTAAGCAGTATGATATATGAAGTATAAGTCCATTATAGGAACCATATATGATTAATCTCACCATAGATGGACTTATGTATACTTGATAACTTTTTCTAACCTTTTGTTTGAAATAGATGGGATGACCCATCATTCTGTCACATGATCTGTTAACACTTCACGAATAACAAATTCAACTTCATTTCTTAAAGAGATGAAGTAGAAATTGTTAAAAGCATGAACAATAGTGATATTGTACCAAAATCAAGCAAGTATTTCTTCTAATTCAAAATTTTCAACTTTAGGGAAATGATATTGAAAACCAAAAATGTTTCCCTGGTGCTCTTATATACGATGAATCAGATGATACCTTTGATCATCACAAATTTATGGCTTTGTGATTGATGGATTTTTCATAGCCATGTTCTCTACAACTCTCCATCAGAACATGATGGTTACATTTCTCCTCCATATCCATATTTTCACCTATGTTCTCCTATATGGAAACCCAGTGATGAGTTATTTGGGTATTTGTTATGTTTCTAACATTCTTTTTTTTAAATGAAGTTTTAGTATTACTTTTTACGATATGGGTTTCTATTAAAGAAACTTTCGAGTAGTAAACCATTTATAACCCCAACGAATTTCGAGGGCGAAATTCATTTTAGGGGGGGTAGAATGTAACACCCCGAGATTTTATGAAAAATATTCTTTTTAATTTCATTAATGTCTTGTGTTGTACACTACACTAAAAGGAGATTTCATGACACACAACCCAGACTTGGTTTTCATTACACGCAATCGCGACCTTCCTCGATAGCGTGTGTTGTACGCAATACCGGGTGTTACTAAACAACGATATATTACTATAATATTATTATGAACTACCAGTTATGAATAGTATTAACTAAATTTTGAATTTTGTAACACTATTATTCATCTTATACATTTTATAGAACATGGTATAAGAACAAAATAAATTTTTCAGGAAAAATATGTATTATTCAAAAAAAATGCATTTTTGCCGCCTTTTGATGGAGCACCCACTTTAAATATAGTTTTTGACATTTTTATAAGTTCAATTTTACAAAATAATCTTCTTCTATTGAATCAGGATATAAAAATTTACATTGGATAAAGTTTTGATATTTTTCTGATAACCTTCATATTTTAATGAATAGTAGAAACATGCTATTTTTTAATTAAAAATAACATTTTTCATAGTAATAATTTAAATGGTTAAATTATAATATTTAATTGTTTTAAAGTATAAATAGAATATATTTTTATAATTTAATATAATGTATGTCATTATCATTTATTTAACCTTGAATTCGTAGGTTAATTCAATTCAATTTTTTGCAATGTTTTAAACAAAAACTCGTTTTCTTTCGACAACGGGATTAATTTTAATTTAATTTCAGCAACTTATGTGTATTGAATTTGGAAAAATGGATTCCATATTTGGAATCAGTGGGTCCAAATTATATTAATAGACTACTTTTTATTTTTGGGCATTATGAATATTAACTACGGTAAATTTTATTTACCATAGTTAAAGGTAAATCGGGTAATTAAGGGTAAATATAAGATTATAAAATTACCCTAACACCTGAAAAAATCCTATTGGATGACTACAAGTCGACACATATCCCCTAAGGGTCGTATTAGAATCATTTAATGGACTTATGTCCATGAAAATAACTTAATTATTATTAAAACCAAAGACTGTGACAACATGTCACTCTCTTAAATATTTTAAGTATATTAATTTTAATTTAGTGATAAAATTTATGAAACTTAGAACATTAATAGTCTACATAAATATAATAACATTATCTAAATCATGTAAATTTATTTATAATTTTTAGGGATTAAATAACTTTCATTAATTGTAACACAATAGTGATGCAGAAATTGTTTATCTAGTGAAAAATCAAGAATATAGTTTTTATTAAACTAATAGTAACCATAAAATGCCCAAAACCCTGACAAAAACTTATTGTTCATGTAAATTTAAACCCTAATCATCCAATGGTGGAATATTTTACCATTTGGAGCCTTATAATAGCGATTATGACACTTATATTATTTTATTTTAAATGATTCCAAAGTTGTCACCTTCATAATTTAATAAATATAAAAATTTATATATTGTTATTTTAAGATGATAAATTAGAGTAAAAGTATTATTGTGAAATTTAATAGATTTTTCTTCATCATAGGATTTTATTTTTAATTTTTATGCAACGAATAAGTATATTAAATAATTATACGAAAATGATGTAGTAATTATTTTATTAAGAGATAAACCAAATAAATGGTTTTAAAAATAATAAAATAAATATTATATGAACTATTTATTGTTCTCCACTAATTTTCTAGATACATATGAACATTTATGAATCTATTAAAGCTTTTATTTCTAACATATATTATGTATATATTTTATTTAAATTCAAATAAATGAATAGTGTCAAAATTGACACTATTGTTACTTTATAAAAATAACATATTTTAAAATTGTTTAAAAATCACAAAAATATTTTCAAATTATAAATTTAAATTTATAAGGTATAAAATTTCATAAATTATCCAATTATGGACAATTCACAACAAATAAGTAATTATTTTTTATAATTTAAAATTTAGAATGTTGTTACCACAAATAAAATTAAATTGTTTAAATAAGGATAAATCAAGTTGATAACGTTTAAAATAAATTCCTAACATGTCTAAATTTTATTGGTTTATGATATTACAACCCTATCTCATCTAATATTTGAATATGAGTCATTTTTGGTGGTTTTTAAGTTGTTTTAGATTTATTATAAATTAATATTTTTAAGATTTCCGAAGGTGCCCCTCTCCTCCCTTATAAAAGAGAACCTCATCCCTCTCTTGATCACACCACATTGAGCCTTCAAGCTCGGACAAACCCTTCCAAATTATCTTTTCCACTTCCCTAGAAACATCCTAGAGGTCATGGTATTCTTCAAAGACCAATTTTAGTTCCCTAAGAAGAGGACTCAAAGAGGCGCTTCAAAGAAGAGGTAATGTCCATTACCGATTCTTTCAACTTTATTTCTTCTTCCAATTCTTATTATTAGGTTGTTTCATTATGAATTAATAACATCAGTATCACTCATATACTGATATGCTATTATAAGTATGAAACAACCCTATTTCACCATCTATCCATCCTACGGAAAACGAAATCACCGCGCGTGCGTACGTACGGAATAACGACTCCACGCCGTGGTGTAATTTATTTTCCACCACCACCTTACTTTTTTGGGTATAATGGTGTAAATAATAACTATATATGATTATTTTAAAGTGATATTGATTCTGAAATATTTTACATACACTCCAATACAGTCCCACGATCATGAGAACGATATCATCGCTCGTACGTACGGACGGACAACCGTCTCCACGACGCGATGAGATTCATTCTCCACATTAACCATTCATGAATGATTATAAAGTATATATAATAAGTAATCATGAAATATATGACATAATAATGATACTTTATTTATGTGTATATATATTTATGTCATCTACTTAATTCCATTCAACTCAATAAGGAAAAGAAAACAGCGTTCATGCGTACGTACGGCCTACTGTCTCCATGAACGGTGTATTTCTTTCCATTTACTGATTTATTATATATATGTATATTCTGAATATATATTATATATAAATCATGTTTTATATTCTGGAATTAAATAATCATGATCTAAGTAATCATATGAATAATTACAAGTCAAAACACGGACGACAAATGAAACAATTTTACCCGAAAGACTCTTTAACATGGAATTTACAAAAGAACCGGTAATATAAAGTCATAAGTGAACCATTTATGATATCATAACAATGCTTATGATTCTGGAATAAGTAAATGACATTATTTAAATCATTATACAGGAGGTTCGGACCCTTATGAAGCAAATCGGACCTAAGGTAAGGGAAAATATCACAATCTCATTTTATCCGAGATTGTTTATACTTTGGTATTTACTAGGGTGTATTTTATCATCCACATCCATGATTCCTCAATATGTAATATTGTTTCCATCCACCTAAAATTGTTCAAATCCAATTTTACCCTTCGGTGAGTTTTTAGTAAAATATATAAAATGAATTTTTTGTCGTTTTTTGTACGAGGTACTTTTTGACTTTTCCGACAAAAGTACGGGAAAAATGTTTTTTTTAACTTATACGGCACGGACGGATTTTTACAGTTTTATAAAGCCTTATTTTCATGAAGATTCCTCCAAAATATTTCATGACTATTTTCAAAAAAATCTCTTTCTTTTAAAATAGCATGACGTTTTGTGAAAAGAAATTGATTTTGAAGAAGAAAGAATATTTTTCTCAAGAATTCATTTCAAGTGTTTTATCAAAACCTTTTTCCATATAAGATGACATTATTTCATATGTGTATGTTTCACGTATAATGTCCCTATGATTTATATGGTTTCACTTTTCTTATTATGAAATGATATCCATTTCTTTTTTATGGATTATGTGATTATGGGATGATGTTTATGAAACCCATTTTATTTATTGGGTTATTATGAATGATGTATGTTTATTTTGTGGAAAAAGTAAGAATGATTTCATTATGAGATGGGTGGGACCTATATCTCCCTCCAATGCGTTGGGTAAATATTTAGATCTCATGAGATAGACATGGATGGAATGGAAAGTTAAACCGGTTCAGTAATACAGGACTGGAACGAGGAGTGAACTCGATTCAGAAAGGGACTTTGTCCACTAAGATGGTCTTGGCAGCAATGCCTTGGCTACTATGGAAATCATATCATATGCTTAATGGTTTCCACAATTACATGTTTTATTCGCATGCTACTTTATCATGTTTTATGTTCCATTATGATCTATGCCTTATGTACTTCCATGTTTTATGTCGTTTCTCAAGATTTTTAATGTTCATGTTTTTTTAAGTTCAAATGTATATGGTACTTTTTATTTTATCCATGCTGAAACATACTGAGCATTTGAGCTCACCATTTTTATGTTTTCTTTTCCCCTAGGATTAAAAAGAATGATTTTAGGTAAGGAAAAAAATGGGAAGATCTTTATGGGAGATGTTGAAGATCTTTCACCACGATTAGAATATTATGTTCCAAGTTTCCAAAGACACTAAAATATTACGGTCCTTGTGTGTCTGTTTTTTTTTATGTACTAAGTATTCTGAAAAAGTAATGTAATGTCTATGTACGTCAAGCTTTGGGTCTCTACAATTAGGCCATGTGGAACTTCCTCCTATAAGCATCCTCATAGCTAATATCAAAATCATGATTATGGATCTTGGTGGATATCACTTTTTGAAATCCTTCATAGTGTTTTGTAAGGAAATTGTGAATTATACAATAAATATTCCCCATGTGTGTCAAATTAGGTGAAAAGTAAGACCCTTTTTTTCTCCTTTCACAATCCAGAGAATCCAAATGTTCCATTTTTATAGTTATTTCTCCAAGGTAAAACTATACTAGAAAAAATTATACTTATTGTATCTGTATAGGGATGTATTGTAAGAAAAAATCACATAATATTTTCGTTACTAAAAATATTGTATACTTAACATCAAATTATGTCATTGGGTTATGATCCCTTTCTATGTTTTAATAAATATAGTTCACTAGGGTTCTACTAAACTTATTTTTATTAAAACTGTAATGTCCCGGACTCCAGAAACACAAAGCTAATGTCTTCTTTATTACATTGGTACCTAATATATAGAATAAAATCCCAAAGGAACAGATAGTTTTGTAGTATATTTAAAATATACACCTACATGATTACAATATTACATATGAATACAAAAATTACAACATAATATTTTTTCATGAATATAATTGTTACCTCTAGCGTATCCCTACATATCAATCATAATATTCTCCCAGGTATCCTGGGGAAAAAAGTCAAGGGGTGAGTTAAAAAGATCCTTAATGGTATGTGTATAGTAGAGATTATGAATTAAAAAATAATAATCCATATGGAATGGTATATAACTGAATGATATTCGAATTATTCAATAACATGAGTGTAATGACCTGAATTCAGAGCCCCTCCACTGGTGCCCCATGCTTGGTTCACCACATGACCTCAAGTGAATTTCCCTAAACACTAGAGGCTACCGACTAGCAGCGAGGGCCATGTTATCTTATTGGGGAAACTATGCCCTCATTTGGAGGTAAGGAAAACAATAGTCAATAGTGGAAGCAGTAACAATATACATAACTGTAACCAACAACGGAAGAATAATTATATCGAAATGATGATAATGATGTAGTAGGTACAAGTATCTATGGAAAGCAGAAAACAGAACAACGTGCTGAAATACTACTGAACACATGTGCTAAAGCAACAGCAAAAGAAAAACAGATGATCAACTCCTTAGCATCGCAAGCCCCGGATCGGTCCCATGCTCCCTATCTCCAGTGCAATCAAGAACCTGAAGTAGAAGGGAGATTTCCCTTACCTATACATGTAGGAACATAGTCTTCTTGAGCCCAAAATCATGGCCCAAACAGGGTGTGAGACAAAGCCCCATTAGACAATCACCAAAAGATCTGTGCCTAACAGTCAATGAATACATGGCAAGTAAAGTACAGGAACAGTAAACTGGAAGATACACAGCAGCTACAAGTTATAGTCTAGCATATAAACTACACAAGTATAAAACAATCGAAAAGTAAAATAAAGGTAACACCCTGGGTATTTCTCACATCCTAACCCTTATGGTTCAACCTATTGGTACTAGAAACCCCCTGGGAGGCACACACAGTATCACCCCTCTGGTTCAGATAAATAATAGACTCTTCGGGGAATCACTCACCATCAATTCCCCCTATAGTCTCGAATTGTACTAAAGGCTCTCTGGGTAAGCATTCAACATCAATTACCCCTATGGCCCACGTTGAGGAACTACAGTCTCTCAGAGGAACCACTCAATTTCAATTCCCCTTGTGGTCTTGCATCGTAATTAAAGACACTCTGGATAAGTCCTTCCGTCCATTCTCCCTATGGTCCACTACACTACGTTCTTGCAGCACTGTGTATAAATAAACATGCATATCGCGTGTGTATTGTCCAAGTAAACCTCAAGAACTACTTGGCTATCATTCTAAGGCATAGCAAAAAAATAGCACAATAGTTCCACTATCCTACAACTAGGCATGTAAACTAGCATACGCCTAATAGGAAAATCAAGTACGTCCAACATCTAAGGTATATAAAAAACTACTCTATTCAAAAAAGTAAACCTCTACTATATCAATCAAGTAAGCGGGAAATCAATCAAGGGAAAAACAGGAAAACAGACAATTCTAGTTCAAGGGAATTGGTGAAATTGCACAAAAATATTCAAGGACTCCCTATAGAAAGGCACAAACCACCTACCTTGATCCTAGAAGATAGATATACATGAACATAAATGAAATATTGTCCATATGACGTCATCGATCTGATAAAACCTCTGAAACACATAAACCATCAAAACATGAGAAATTGGAGTAATTGGAAAGAAAGTCCCAAGCATAAGGGAGAACTCACAGCTACGATTCCAACGCAATCAACGGTTCTCAAAACGGAGAATGGACGGAGAGGCGGTAGCTCATCGAATATTCGTGGGTTCCCGGTGCTCTCGGATGAAGAAGCTGGAGACGAAGAGCTTTTCGTCAATTCGGGGTGACCCCGGTCTGTTTAATGAAAAAAAAGTAGATGGTGTGTACTTTTAGAGAACACGGTGTGTACTAGTTTTTTCCGTACTCCGCCAAAATCGGCCTCCACGTCACCCCTACACACTGTGTGTGTGGACCGGACACGGCTAGCATAGGGCATCGAGCGGGAAAATAGTACACGGCGTGTACTCATAAAGTACACGGCGTGTACTTCGAAAAATTCCATAAAATCCATTTTTCTCAATAACTCCCGAAAAAGGAAAGGCATACCTGAAAAGAAGATCCAGGTTCTTATAAACTTCCCCCCTTAAAGAAATTATTCCCCGAATTTCCCTAGCAAGGCATAGAAGAAGAAACCCTGAACAACTCCGGCCACTGCGATCGTACATCATCCTCCCTCTCCCAGGTCTCGTCCTGTACTCGCCCATGCAGCCATAGCACCTGTACAAGAGGGACAGACCACCCATGGAGAACCTCCGTACTGCGATCGACAATCTAGATGGGATGCTCCTCAAATGATGCATCCGCTTTGAGCTCTACCTCCTCGTGCTGAAAGACATGAGACGGGTCTGAAAAGTAATGTTAGAGATGAGAGACATGGAAGACATCGTGCAAGGCCTGGTACCTTTGAGGTAGCTACAACTGATAGGTGACGGGCCCAACTCTCTCCAAAACCTCAAATGGTCCGACGTACCATGGTGAAAGCTTGCCCTGCCTCTGAATCCTCTTGTGTCCCATCCTCGGTGCGACACACCGAAAAACCTGATCCCCGGCCTCGAACTCTAGAGGTCATCTCCACTGATCAGCATAAGACTTCTGTCGAGACTGTGCTACAGCCATCCTCTTCCGAATCAGCTCTATCTGCTCTGAAGTCTCCTGAACAAGATGAGGTCCCAGCAAAGCTACCTCTCCTACATCCAGCCAGCATAAGGGTGATCGGCATGGCCTATCGTACAATTCCTCATATGGTGTCATCTGAATAGTTTTCTGAAAACTGTTTTTTTATGAGAACTCTAGCATAGAAATATGCTTCTCCCAGGAACTGCCAAAGTCTAGGATGGAAGCTCGGAGCATATCCTCAAGCACCTGAATCGTGTGCTCGGACTGGCCATCAGTCTGGGGATGGTATGCCGTACTCAGAAGTGCCTGGGTACCCAAAGACTTCTGAATTCTTTTCCAAAACCGAGAATTAAAGCGCACATCCCTATCTGAAACAATAGAGTGTGGAACTCCAGGCAGACGAACAATCTCTCTGATGTAATGTCGTCCCAGATCATCGACACTGAAGGTCTCCTTGATTGTCAAGAAGTGAGAAACCTTCATGAGCCAGTCGACGAGAACCCAAAAAACATTGTTCCCCTGAGGTGACCTCAGCAACCCGGTCATGAAGTCCATCACATCATCATTCAACTTCCACTCCGGAATGGGTAACTGCTATAAGAGGCATGATGGTCACTGATGCTCCAACTCCACCTACTGAAAATTAGAGCATCTCATGAAAAAACCAGCAACATCCCTCTTCAGACCTAGCCACCATTACTAGAGATGAAGATCCTGATACATCTTCGTGACTCCAGGATGAACTGCCCAAACTGAGTAATGAAAATCATGCATCAGCTTCTCGCGCATGTCTGCTGGCACCCATACATGTCCCTGGAAATGCAAGATATCATCCTCGACCACTGTCCATCCAGGAAGAGGGTCCTCTCCTAACACACTCTCCTGCAGGACTATGCCTTCTGAGTCTGATAGCTGCCTCATCAGTACCTGATCAAGTAGTGTAGAGGTAACAGCTACAGAAGATAGGGAAGTATGTCCCTGTCAGTCGTGCAGCTCCAGATGCATCTCATTGAATAGATTCATAAGCTTCCACTCACTGCTGGCCTCTTGAACTACCTGAATCTGAGTTCTTCTATTCAACACATCTACCACTGCATTTCCCTTTCTCGGCGTATAGGCATGCTCAAAATCAAAAGACTGAAGATACTTGACCAACATGTGCTGTCTCATATTCATATCATGCTGAGTGAAGATATACTTGAGACTCTTGTGGTAGGTGAAGACCACAAAGTGCTCTCCCAGAATATAGTTTCTCTAATAGCGTAAGGCGTGAACAACAACCGCCAACTCCAGATCGTGCGTCGGGTAGTTCCTCTCATGTGGCCCCACCTGCTGAGACTCGTACGTGATGAATCTATCTCCCTGCATAAGCACAACTCCTTTCCCGATACCTGAAGCATCACATTAGACTGTATAGATCTTGCATGGCTCTGGAAAGACTAGTATCGGTGCCGAAGTCAACCTTCCCTTTAGCTCCTGAAAGGCTGACTCACAGGAATCTGACCATAAGAACTTCTCCCCCTTCTTGGTCAGACCTGTCAATGGTGCTGATAGGCACGAGAAGTCCTTGATGAAGCGTCTGTAGTATACATCCATCCCTAGAAAACTCTGTACCTCAAAAATGTTCTTCGGCTACTCCTAGGAGACTACAGCTCTCACTTTCTTTGGGTCCACAAATACTCCTGCCTCTGAGATGACATGACCTAAGAAGTGAATCTCTTCCATCCAAAAGTGGTACTTCAAGAGTTTATAATAATGATGATGGTCTCTCAGTGTAATCAGAAAGATCTCAATATGTGTGGCATGGTCGTGTCGAGTATGATAGTACACCAAGATATCATCCACAAAGACCACGATGAAGGATTCCATGTAAGGACGGAACACTCGGTTCATCAGTGCCATGAAAATTGTAGGCGTGTTCATGAGACCGAACGACATGACTATATACTTGTATAGACCATACCTGCTCCATAAGGCTATCAGGGGTATATATGATGGTATAACGTGCAACTAATGTTAACCAGACCTCAAGTCGATTTTCAAGAACACCCAGGCTCCTAGAAGCTGATCAAAGAGGTCATCGATCCTCAGTAAGGGATATCAGTTCTTGATTTTCAACTGGTTCAGCTTCCGATAATCCACACAAAGACGATGGGTACTATCTTCCTTCTTCGCAAACAGGAAAGTTGAACCCCAAGGATAAGTACTGGGTTGGATGAAACCCTTTTCCTGCAACACCTCCAACTGCATTTTGAGCTCGTACAACTCAGGTGTGGCCATCCTATAAGGAGTAATGGACACTGGTGCTACTTATGGAACGAGCCCAATAGAAAATTCTACCTCAAAATCCCGAGGCAAACTTGAGAAGTCCTCTAGAAAGATGTCCCTAAAATGATCCACCACTGGAGGAAAGTCTAACTACGAAGTCCCTTGATCATCCAGATAAAGACTAGAAATCTGGGTTGTCACCCTTCCTAGCCCCTGATGCACGAGTCCTGCTCGACTCGCCTGAACATCCCATTCGACTCTATGAAGAAAAGATTCACCCTCTGGTGAAACAAAACTCACTATGTGGCGATAACAGTCAACGACTTCCTGGAAGGGAACCAGCCAATCCATCTTGAGGATGACATCACAGCCTGTCATCTCTAGGACATAGAGATCCCATATGAAACGATACCCTGCTACCTCGAGAGGGCACTCTCTACACTAATTCACACTAGATGTCCTCGTCTCCAAATGTGTGTCTAGTGTCAACGAGTTGGTATAGGAAAAGATACATAGCCCAAGGCTCTCCACAATAGAAACAGAGGTAAAGGTATGTGTATTACCAGTATTGAAAAGAGATGAAGATAAAACTGAGTATACTAAAATCGTACCTCGAACTGTAGAAAGTTCGAGATCCTTCTCCTAATAAGCCTGCTCTACTTCAAAAGTATGGCCTACCCTGCGGCCATGTGCCCCTACGTGACCACTCTGAGCTAAACCTCCCTTTGGGCGCTGAGGGACTGGTTACTGATTTCCATGGCCTCGACCTCCACCTCGGCCGGAACGGACAGAAGAACTCCAATTCCCCGACTAGTGAGAAACTTGTGGTGCCGCTCCTAAACGAGGTGTCACGGAAAAACCCCCGTCACTAGAAACTAGTGAGAAAACCTGATAGAAATTCTGAAGGTGACCCATCTTGTCGCAAGATCAGCACTCCACTGGGTCTCTCTGGCACTGCGGCCTCGTATGCCCTGCCCTACCACACTGGTAGCATACGACCTGACCACCTGATGATGTGTCTTTCCTCCTCAGATCACCATGCATAGGCTCCCTAAAGCACTTCTTACTGTCAACTGGAGGAACACTAGCTCTGGATACAGAACCCCCCTGGTTCACAGCTCCGGAGTCTCTCAGATTGCGCTCCGCAATCAATGCATGGTTGACGATAGAAGTGATGGAAGTCAATTGGAAGATATTCACCTGCGAGTGGATCTCCCGCCTGAGTCCACCCTCAAACTTCCTTGGTAAGAACGCCCCACTTCCATCCCGAAGGGGTATGAAATGTTGAAGCTCTATGAAATGAGAGGAATACTCCCTGACAGAAAGAGTACCCTGCTCTAAACTCATGAACTCCGAGGCTTAACGGCCCTCATGGCCTCTGGGTAGAAGTAGTCATAGAACACGCGCTGGAACTCCTCCCAATCCATAACCTGTAGATGATCTACCTGTGTGATCACATCCCAACACCTCTTGGTGAATTCTCAGATCATGTAGGCAGCGAGCTTGGCCCGCCTCTCTGGAGGTGTCTATAGATGCTTGAAGATAGTCAACATGGCTTCCAGCCATGACTCTGCAGCCTGTGGTACTCCTTCCCCAGAGAAAGTAAGAAGATGTTGCTGCTGGAAAACCTAAGTCAAGTCCGGCATAGTCATGGTAGGAGGTGGTACTCCCTGAAGGGTCTGGATCATCCTCATAAAGCCTTCCTGAAACTACACATCAATGCCTGTAATGGGTATAACTGCTGGTGCCAAGGTTGGCACAACAAGAGGATCTACAGGAGGCCCCTAATCAGTTATATTCAGTGTCTGATCACTATCTGACAACTAATGAACAACTAGAGGACGTCTCAGAGGCATAGCTCTGAAAGATCAAAAGCACACCTTAGATTAGGATTAACAACGACAGAAAAACACAACAGTAAAAAACATGAACAGGGAAGGGAAAACACACAAGTTCACAAAACACCACTACAAGGCGTGTATAAAAACTACATGACGTGTCTTCTTAAGCCATTGACATGGGTGTGTACCCATTCCCTACAGGTCATGTAACACCTCAAACTACACGGCGTGTTGACCACACACAGGGCGTGTACTTGAAAACTATTACCCTGCCTGAGTCTCTTTACACGGCTAACTCACATGGTCCGACTTAACCCGAGACTACACGGCGTGTTCTGATCAAACACGGCATGTACTATACAAGGCGTCGGTGGCCCGTGTTGTTAAATAAACTACCATCTACAAGGATGAACCTTACACGGCATGTTCCGAACAAACACGATGTGTATAAGAGAATGTGTCACCGTCCCGTGTTGTTCGTGACACGGCCGAGTACCTGAAGAAGACTACATGGCATGTTCCTTTACAACACGGCGTGTTCTAATCGAGCTTCCCTGACCCATGTTGTTAGAGACATGTCTGGGCACACGGCTCCGAACTACACGGTGTGTACCTACCATACACGGTGTGTTCCTAAAGTTATTACTACAACAACATGTCCATGCTCACATGGTCAGTGACACGGTCTAAAAACTACATGGCATGTAGTCAAAAAGTACACGCCGTGTATTCTGGGTTTTTCTGGGAAGTAGCTCAGAAACTGCATCGAAGCCCAGAAAACATAGAAAAAAAGGAAAGGAGGTGCCAAATTCTGATTCGTGAGGGCCCATACTCCCCGAGAATAAAGACTTGGCGTTCATTTAAGCAAAGTAGAATACAGACAATCCTCTAACAATGCAGCAGAGATTCTATCAAGCATCTATCACAACAGCATGCATAATCTACAGAAGGTCTATCACAACAGCATTCAATCGCTAATGCACCCTAGATGGCATGGAAAGATGCATGGAATGTGATTTCTTCAACTTCCTAAATGATGCATTAGATGGCATACCCTCATCTCATCGGGTTCCGACAGAAATAGAACTGCAATCATTAAGAAAATAACAACACAAAGCATATGAATCACTCTAGGTGAAATCATATCAACCATAAGATCTCAAAACCATCAAACTACAATTAACGAGGTAGTATGGATTTTCCCTATACACAGTTTAGCTACTCCCGAGCACATCTTAATACCAAGTACTAAATCAGTCCTATCCCTGGATAAAGTCTCCAAACTGTAAAACAAGAGAAAAGAACCCCTCTGATACCACTTTGTAACAACCCGAATCTAGATCCCCTCCACTGGTGCCTCGTGCCCGATTCGCCACATGACCTCAAGCACATTTCCCCAAACGCCAGAGGCTGTAGACTAGTAGCGAGGGCCTTGTTATGTTATTGGTGAAACTATGCCCTAATTTGGTAAGGTATACGAGGTAAGGAAAACAGTAGTCAATAGAGGAAGTAGTAACAACATACATAACTGTAACCAACAGTGGAAGAATAATTATATAGAAATAATTATAATGATGGAGTAGGTACAAGTATCTAAGGAAAGCAGAAAAGAAAATGACATGATGAAATACAACCAAACACAAGTGCTAAAGAAAACCCGACGAGCAACTCCTCCGCATCGCAAGCCCAGGCTTGGTCCCATGCTCCCCAGATCCAGTGCAATCAAGAACCTGAAGTATAATGGTGCATGCCCTTATCTATATCTACAGAAACATAGTCTGCTTGGGCCCAAAAGCATGGCCCAAATAGGGTGTGATACAAAGCCCCAGTTGAAAACCACCCAAAGATCTCTGCCTAATAGTCAATGAATACATGGAAAGTAAAGTACAGGAACAGTAAACAGGAAGATACATAGCAGCTACAAGTTACAGTCTAGCATATAAACTACACAAGAATAAAACAATCAACAAGTAAAAAAAGGTAACCACCTAGGTAGTTCTCACAGCCTAACCCTTATAGTTCAGACTATAAGTACTAGAAACCCCATGGGAGGCACACACAGTCTCACCCCTCTGGTTCAGCTAAAGAATAGACTCTCTGGGGAGGCACTCACCATCAATTCCCCCTATAGTCTCGTATCGTAATTAAAGACGCTCTGGAGAAGCCCTTCGGTCCATTCTCCTTGTGGTCCACTACACTAGGTTTTCACAAACCTGTGTATAAATAAACATGCATAGTGCACGTGTATTGTCCATTTAATCCTCTTGAACTACTTGGTTATCATTATAAGGAACAGCCGCAAAACAACACAACAGTTCCACTATCCTACAACTAGGCATGGAAACTAGCATACACCTAATAGGTAAAGCAAGTACGGAAAACATCCAAGGTACATCCAAAACTACTCTATTCACAAAGGTAAACCTCAACTATAGAAATCATGTAAGCAGGAAATAAATCAAGGGAAAAACGGGAAAAATGCACAATTCTCATTCAAGGGAATTGGCGAAATTGCACAAAAATATTCAAAGTCTCCCTACAGAAAGGCACAAACCACCTACCTCGATCCTAGAAGATCGATATATGTGAATAGTGATAACGGATTCTCCTTAGGATGTCATAGATCTGATAAAAGGTCTGAAACACATAACCCACGATAACATGAAAATGAGGTTGAATTGGAAAGAAAGGCCCAAGCAGAAGGGAGAACTCACCGCTTCGATTCCAACGCAATCAACGGTGATCAAAACGTAGGACGGATGATGAGTCGGTGGCTCATCAAAGATCTTCAGGTTCCATGCGCTCTCGGATGAAGAAACTATAGAAGAAGATATTTTCGTCGATTAGGCGCGACCCTAGTCCGTTTAATGAAAAAAAATTACACGTCGTGTACTTTTAGAGTACACGGCATGTACTAGGTTTTTCCATACTCCGCCAAAATCGTCCTCCACGTCACCCCTACACACCGTGTGTGTGGCCCGAACATGGCCAGCACACGGTTTCGAGTGGGAAAAGAGTACACAACGTGTACTCATAAAGTACATGGCATGTACTTCGAAAATTTCCAGAAACTCCATTTTTCTCAAAAACTCCATAAAAAGGAAAGGCATACCTGAAAAGAAGATCTGGGTTCTTACATTTAGAATAATGTGAAATGAATGAAATATGAATAAATAATTACATATAAATAATCACATAAACTTGTACTTTCAAAAAAATTGTATAATCACATGTAATATTCATAATAAAATACACAATGAAGAAATTTATAATGTAAAACATAATAATCATACAATCAAGATCTTTTAAAAGAATGTTATAGTTGATACATTTAACAAAAAAAGATTAAATCT
This sequence comes from Viscum album, assembly GCA_963277665.1. NCBI lineage: Eukaryota > Viridiplantae > Streptophyta > Magnoliopsida > Santalales > Viscaceae > Viscum > Viscum album. Next base: position 698,842,922 of record OY728152.1, read on the forward strand.
TCTGGACTGAAATACATCAGTTTTTTTAAACTAATTTTTTTCAAGACCATTCCAAAGAAACATACTACCAAAGAATTTTACATGAAAATTTAAAACTATTTGGTATAAAATCATAGTGTTTCAACAATAGATTTTATCTTATGATATCAATTAATGAATCGATAGTCTATTTTTATAAGGCCCTGACTGACAAATATAATGTCTAATGTATTCCTCTTATGAAATGGGTGAATCATAGTCAACCTAAAAAATTTATATTAAAAAATAACTTATGAAATGTTAATCCATATGGCAATAAAGTAAAATAAATCATAAACCATAAAATGTAATATGTTTTATGGTATCATAATAGAACATCCAAAATAAAACTTATCTTAAACCATCTATAGAATGGATAATGATGATATCAATACAACATATCACAAATGGATGATAAGTACATTAAAGGGTTGATTTCACTAATGAATATAAATTCCATAAAAATATGTTTAAAAAATTCATGGGGAAAATATCATATTCATTTTCAAATCTCAAATCATTTAAAAAATCCATTTATTTGAAAATAACAATTTCAAAACAATGTTTTTTAAAAATGCAAGGAAATAATTTCGTTAAAATGATCTTTGTAAAGATTCAAATTAATCATCCATGAGATGATGACCATTATAGTTGATAATTCCATATATGTTATAAATGCCAAAAATAACATTCCCTTTGTACTATAAAAAGGATATTAATGTTCCTTATTTGTAAAATGACTAGAACATTCCTCTTAATGTTTCGATAAAATTCGAATGCATATTTTATTGAAATCAAAATAAGAACCCTTCAAAGAAAATTAAATCTAAAAATGGGTATAAGTACCTTTAATAAATTATATTTAAAATGTTAATGAAATTTATGAAACCCTTTTATTAAAACATGGTTTTAAAAAAAATATTTTCTTCAATTTAAATTCATGAATAAACAATTTTCATTTGAATGTGATTGTGAAATTAGCATTTATAATTATCACAACCTTGAACTGAGAGTTAATAAATAAATCAATTATTTGATTCAAGTATTAATAACCATAGGAAAATTAAAATGTTACATATTTTAATCAAAAGTATTATACAAATAATCTTATAATGGAATAATAAATGATTTATATTTTTAACCCAATGATTGGAAATTGAGTTTATAAATCCCTTCCCCCATGCTTCCTTTTGATTGAACACTCATTTACCTTCTATATAGTGTTTTTAAACATGTTATTATATTTAATGAGTACCATATTAATATTTATAAAATCACATCTAATCCCTTTATAACATATTATCACCCATTAATTAATAACGAATCATTATTTTTATTTTTATTTGTTAATTGCCTTGTTTTAATATGTATGTCTTTTCTTTAAAGAAACATTTTTCATATATTACGTAGTTTCATAACTTCAATAATAATAATAATGATATAATGGTCATATTTTAAACTGAATTTTTATATTAAAACCATTCATTAAATATGGTTATGGAAAATGAAGTACATTATGATCATTGATATGGTAGGTCCTACACACACAAGAGTAACATTTCCAATTTTCAACTATAATCATGTAATGATGCTAGGTATGGTATAATATATAAATAAAAATCATAACATAATCTATAGAAAATTATATACTTATATACATCATCCATATGGATTCTTCATAAAATTAGAGTCACATCGCTTTGTGAAGGAGACAATACACGCGTACACAAACGATGATATGATATTTAACATAGTGGAAATAAAAAATTAAAATGATTATTATATTTTCATAATGAAAAATATTACATGAATATCAGAATTATTTATCATGGATCTCATATAATCAATAAAATTATCCTTATATCATTCCACCTGGATTGTTTGTGAAAGAGGACTAACATCGCGTCGCGAGGTGGGATTCCATCGTACAGATGAGAGACATTATCATATCTCCAGTGTAATATGAATTAAGGATATATGTAATATATTGACTCCAAAGGTATAAAAAGTTTATAAATATCATATATATACTATATATATCATCATAAAAAACTAGTATAGGTGGTAATGGTAAAAGGAATGACATCGCTCCATGAAGAGGTAGTCGGCCGAACAGACGAACAATGATTTCCTAACCAATTTGAGAGAATTAGAGATGTTTGTAGATCATGACCTTATTATGTCAATATAAAAAAATATTTATGATAATGTGGTAGTTATATCACTATATTCTAATAAAAATCAATGGAGGTGGAGCATAAATAATATAAAGATGTTTTTTGGGGGACATTACCTCTTCTTTGAGTATCCTCTTGAGGATTACATTGGTGCAGATTGGATGAAAAAAATATATGTGAAGGAGTGAAGAATAGTGGACAGTGGGTTCTATTTCATAATTGAGGTGAGTGGAAAAATTGCAATTTTTTTCAAAATATTCAACAATACCAACTTTTATCAAGAAAAAAGAATCCAAATTGGTTCATTCTCGTTACTGAAAGATATAATGTATAAATATTGACCTGAAATGGGCGATGTAAAAGTTTCTTGGTCATTTTCATCCCTTATCATCTATGTTTAACCCCCTGATAAATCATTTTATAGCCAAACTGCGGTAATTTATTTTCACTATTTTCCATTTTCATTTTGGTATAATAAAAATAAGGTGACAATATTATAAATTATAAATTATTATAATTACAAATATGGATTCATTTTTCTTTAATCCTGTTCATATAAGTATAAAATTTTAATAAAGAATCATTCATGGGGATGTGACAAGAAAAGGGTTTTTATTTGAAAATATTCAAAAGTATAAAATATTTTTAATCAAAATTCATCATGAAAATGATTAAAATTACATAAATTGGATTAAACGATATATTATTTAACCAAATTTAATATAAAATAAATTTAAAATATAATTTAACAAAATGAATAATTTAATTAAAAACTTGTTTTCTATTAAAATAATAAATTTTTCACTATTCATCAAAAAAGAACACTTCTAGAAAATAAAAAAAATTCACCTTAAGATTATATTGATATTCTAATTACTAAATTTATCTTCATTTTTTCCAATATATTTTCCAAAATTTATAAAAATTAATTTAAAATTATGTTTATAAATATGGATTAAATCATCATTTAGAAAAAAAAATTACCATTTCAATGTATTCTAAATGATTCTTATTTTATTCATAATCAATAGATAACCGGAATTATCATAATTTTATCAATAATATTAAAAAATGAAAATTTAACAACAAGGTTATAACTATTATGTTGAATAATAATATGTTAATAATATTTCATTTTTCATTTAAACTCGATGTAGTGGGTAAAGAAAGAAAAACATGGTGTTGCATGTAACTCATGATAAACACAGTGTTGCATGTAGTGAATGTTAATGAATTGATTTCATATATTTTAAAATAAAAATATCGTAATGCCTCATTGGTTTATATTTTCATCTTTATTTCTTACCATGTGTCTCATACACAATTGAATATGATGTTCTTATTTTAGAATTTTAGGGTGGTACAGTTGCATCTGATCACCAACATCATAAAAACTTTCATTATCCATATTATTCAAAAAATATCAAAAAACACTTCATAATCATCCTAAAACACTTCTTTCACCTTATTTAAAATAACATTATTTTCGAAAAGGAATGATTTCAAGAAAAATTCATCATAGAGGGTCTTCAAAATTGACCACATGTGATGATGTTTATGAATTTTAAATACAGTACATGCAACATTTTACAACTAAAACTCATGTTCCCTATACACTAAGATCATTTAATCAAAATATTACTCCCTTAGGGGATTTTTTGATGTATCCCTTATCCTTCGACATATCTTTTTTTTTGAGATTCTTCTAGGGATTTGGTGTTAGTGTTTTAAATGGACACTTTTTGGGGATCGTAGATGGATCCAATAATCAAGATATGGAGTGTCCTGTAGCTTGTTTATAAATATGGAGTGATGGCCACAACCCTTGAGGTTTTATGTTGGGAGGATTCCACTAATTTTAATGAGGATAATAATTGATGGTGTTTGGAAAAATAGTATGTACGGTTCAATGAAACGAATTGTATAGTTATTTTGAGTATTTCCTGCATAAAAGATATAGAACCGCGAAAACTATGATCGAATAATGAATTTTTGGGAGGCTATTTGGTGAATTATAATTACATGTTGGTCTAGAGAATATATATAATAGAAAATTAAGATTTATGGAAATAAATATGGCACACTGTGGTCCCACCCAATTTCTGAACTTTCTTATTGAATGATTTCATGGGAGTACACCATTTATTGTAGGTCATAATGGTATGAAATAGTAAATTGGATAATTTGATAAACTAATTAATTAGTGAAAGAGAAACTCTAATACATGTAATTTTCTACCATCAAGGGGCCAGAAATATCTGACATGTATATTACCCAAATGCATATAGGATTGTGGAATGGTTGAATGGTTTTGTGTCTCAATCCTCCACAATGGACTTCTTTCATCCCTTTAGATACATTATACTCTATATATACCATATTAATGTTTATATTTGTAAAAATATATGACCTATTTTTTAACATGATTTGAAAACCTAACTTCATTTGCGTCAAGTAGGTTGTATCATGGAACGAGATTTGGATGAATAAGGATATTGATCTTAATAACCACCTCCCATATTCCCACTTCAATATGTGGAGCCCCACCATCAAAGTTTTTACAATTAATGTGTATGGAACTATCTTTGTATGAGGTTATATTGGATTGGGTTTTGTTGTGAATGATAATCATGGTTTCATTATCACATCTTGATTGAATTATATCCAATATTTTTGGGATCCACCAATGGAAGAAGCCCATGCATTATTCACTAGATTGATGTTGTCCCTTGAGAGAGGTTGAAAAACATTTCATCCTTGAATTTGATTATATTTTCATTATTAATGGTATTAATGCAACATAATTTGGTCTTGAGTCCTTTAGCTTGTTGGATATGAATGTTGATTAAAGAAAGATGCATTGTTCAAGAGTTATGAAGATGTTAGGGTCCCTGAAGACGCTTTTATATGATGTTTTCAAACCCCCCCCCCCCCCCCCCTTCTCTTATATATCATGTTTCCCCATAATTCCACAAATGCAGGCTCAGGCATTGCTTGTTGCCCTATATCAGTGTGGTTTTCCCATACTTTCTCAAAAAAACATATCCGGGCTCCCCATTGAAAATGCCAACCAGACCATATAGGGGGAAGATGGATACGACTGTCACGGCCATTTCTTGGAATACCTTACCTAGAATCCCATCAACAATGCCAACCAGGCTTGACTGGGGGGATATTGATAAGACATTCACCAACCTTTCTCAGATGACATGATGTGGCACCCCATCGTCTATTGGGTTTTTTTATTTAAAATTTAAATATTGAGGAGAGATAAAATAATTAATAAAGAGATCTATTTCAACATTAATGTATGATTTTCTCCCAACATTAATGGACAGTTATTCTAAATATTAATTTACATAATAATGAATGTTGGAAAAATAAATTAGAGATATGGACTAGGTTTCTATATAAAGATATGTGGTACCGTCTTTTGGAATTAAGAGTCGGCAAGATGTAGAAGGTATGAGAGAGAACAGGAAGGTGGGCGGGAAACGATATATCCATAAAAAGAGAACCAGGAAGGGATTTCTGCATTTATGGTAAATCATGTGACGATATTATGAAGAAAAATGAAGAATATGTGATGAAAATAATGATTATGGTATGTCAATGATGAAGATTGAATTCATTTGCAAATAAATGATGAAGGTGACATGTATCGAATGTCCTCTTAGATGCTAAGATCATGAAAAATTTCCCAATTGTGATGATCAGTGATAAAAAATGGTATGTTCATGTTTGTCGTTGTATCAATAGAGACAAATCCTTCAGAGGCGTTTCAAAATTCCTTCGGGTGTGGTGTAAAAAATCGATTTGGCGGTAGAGTAATTAAAGGTCTTTGGGTGAATCTTCTCTTATGTATTTTTACAACTGCTTCTATTATGGAGACGGGATCCATGCCCCAATAGTACGTACCGTGGGTTTGGTTGATGTGTGCGGTTGGAGAACATGGTGACAGACATCTGGTGGAGCATTTTATCTGGAAATCAGATGTTACCAGAAGAAATCAGTGGTTCCAGATGTGTGTTTGGGATATCGAATGTTCGATTGACTAGATAGAGACATGAGGCATGTTCTGTTGATGGTGACAGTTAGTGTTTAGTGGAAGAATGATGATGTTCCTTAGGTTAAGTGGTTTGTCAGTCATCCGGAATAATTTCATCATCAAATGATGGTGGTATCAGCGGTGTTGCTGGAATATCAAAAGTATTCTATGTTGTATGTGTCATGTGGGGTGTTTTATTCATTGGGTGACATTCAAAGCCTGGTAGAGCCAATAATCATAATGAATCAGATTGTGGAGGTGAATGTGGAGTATTTGAATTTTAAATCATGGAGGGGATTGTTGGGAATTTTTTATTAAATATATAAATATTTACCAGAGATAAAATTATTAATAGGGACATTTATTTAGAAAATAATGGAGGATTTTCTCCCAACATTAATTTAGAATTATTCTCAATATTGATTGGTGGAATAATGAATGTTGGGATCATTAATTGGAGATATGGACTACGTGTCTATATAAGAAGATGTCGAGTCATGTTTTGGAAGGGAGAGTCGGAAAGTTGTATCTGTTGGGAGAGAGAGTCAAGAAGGTGGGCTGGAAAAGATGTATCCACCAAGAGAGAACCAAGAAGGGGTTTCTGCATATGCGATAAATCAGGATAAGAGACGAGTAAGACAAATGATGAATATGTAAAGATGATGACAATGATGGTGTTTCAACTAGGGAGATTGAAAATGTATACATATAGATGATGAAAATTCCATGTATCAAAAGTCATCTTTTTTGTAGAGATAAAGTGATGTGTCCTGGTTGTTATTATCGGCAATACAACAAAAATGGTATATTCATGTGTGACAGTGTGTCAACAGAGAGAAATACTTTGGGAATATTGTTTAATTCCATTAGTTGTTGTGTGAAAAATCTTTCGGATGTTGTATAATAAAAGGCCTCTTGGTTAATCATCTCTTATGAGTTTCTGCAGTGTCTTCCACTGTGGTTCGGGGCTCTACGCCACAACATTGACAATGGAAAACACCTTCACCACCATTTTTACCTTCCAAGTGTCTCATCAACTACCCGTACACAAAAACTCACTGACAAAAACTATCACAGAACCCCATCAACAACACCTACTAGTCCAGACAGAGAGAAGACGGATATAAATTTCATCGCCCTTTCTCATACATCCTTCCATGACTCCCCATCGAAAATGCCTACCACCATCACCACCATTTCTCAGAAAATCTCCCAAAGTACCACCATAAAAAACTCCTATAAAAACACTGCACTTTCTCATAGGATCATCCATGATTCCCGATTGACAACACCTTCTACTTTCCCCACCATTTCTCAGATGATCATCCACAACACCGCATTGACAAAGCCTTCCATGAAAAATGGGGGAAGTTGGATATGACACTTTCCACCCCCATCTGTGTATTTACCCACATGAGAAGAACATCATTAGGATGGATCTGTTTGGAAATGATGCTTTTAGCCCCTTCCTATCATTGACCAATAATATGGATGAATCACACCGACACTAAGAATATTAATGGATGATCTTAGAAGTGAAATGATAGATAAAGTATCAGAAAAATGGGGCATGTTCTGATGGCTCCCTCCCTCCAAGAACAGAGTGTTGAACAACTGATTATAGATGATGAGTTATCTAACATGCACAATTCGTTTCAAAAACTTATTTATTTGTTACGACATCAATTTATAAAAAATTAATATATTTTCATATGGAATATTTAACAATCATGTAATAATTCAGTGTTTTATGAATTTAATACTATTTGATAATTCTCATTTAATTTTATCAATATGGTAAAATTAATATTTCACCATTATAAATTCTCTATTTTTCATATTGATGTTACACTTTTTCATATGGGGTAATATTCAACCCTACTTCTAAAAAACACTAATAAATTTGTTTCATTTTTAAATAGTTTTTTGTAACTACCATAAAATTCCTACTATTATGGGACCTTTTTGGGTTTCTAAATGAATCAATGAATATATTAATACATATATAGATTCTTATAAATTTTTAAATAATATTTATATTTATAAAAGTATATACATGAAAATATTATATATATATATGGTTTTTATAAAATTTAATAATATATTTGTACTCATTTATATGTGTGTTTATGTATGTGTTGTTTTTGTTGGCATTTGGTGTGTAATGTTTTGTTGTATGTCTATGTGTTTATGTACATTTATTAGTTGTATGTATGAGTACGTATATGTGCATATTCATCTATGTAAATGTATGTGTATGTTATATATATGTGTACATGTACGTGTACGTGTATGTATATATGAATATATATATGTGTGTGTGTGGGTTGGTGGGTGTGTGGGTGTGTGGGTGTGTGTGTGTGTGTGTGTGTGCGTGTGTGTGTGTGTGTATGCATATGTGTATGTGTACGTATTTATAAATTTATATTGTATGTATATGTATGTTCACATATGTATGTATGTGAGTATGTGCTGGTGTGTCTGTTTTTGAATGTGCATACGAATGTATTTGTATGTGTATGTGTATGTGTTTGAGTTTATGTAAGTATATATGTGTATGTTTTTGTATGTGTTCATGTATGTCTATTTATTGATTTAATATTAGTTATTGGTTTTTCATGTCTCTCAATTTATTGTAATTTCAATTATTGTTTCTTTTTTATTATATAATCATTTAATATTTTTGTAATGTATAACATTTTCATATTTATTTAAACATGTTTATATTTATATTAAATTAAATATTATTATTTTAAAATTTAATAATAATTATAATGGTTAATAACATATTATATTTTCTATATCCAATCAATATATTTCATACTTCAATAATTATAATTATTAAAAATATTTATATATTTAATTTTAATTAATTTTATATGTTTCAAATTCATGTAATTAAAGTTATGAATTAACTTTTCAAAATTTCTCATAATTAATTTCATTTACTTTATTCAATATTAATATTATTTTAATAAATTTTTTTCCATTTTCAATATTTAACAATATTCAATATTTTTTGAAATTAATCTTTTTTTTAAATTTATACATATTTATGTAATAATCATGAATATTTTCAATATGTTTGAAATTTATATAAATAATATTTATTCATTTTTATTTGTTATGTTTTAATATTTTTAATATTTTTGAAATCCTTCTAAATGATTCTTATAAGACCATATCCAACCAAAATATTTTCCCTAAAATTGAACACCAACATACACAATCCGAGACAACATTTAGGTTTTTATTTAAACAAATAAAAATGATGGGTATGTGCATCCTTTGGACAAGTAATTACAGACAGGGTTTATTGAAGGTCAGGATTTGAAGTATGGATACTGTGTACCACCTAGAGATGACGAGAGTTGGATGGAGACGTCGATACAGGGACCACTACGGTACTCGAGCCATAGGTATCAGGGGAAGTGACGAAGACATGGGATTGCAGAATTGTGTATGTGGGAGGGGTAAAAAATATTCATCATTGTTGTTGTGGGTGTAGTATGAATGTGGACACAAGAGAGACGACGAAGGTGCTCTATTTTTGCTGATAGATTCACACAGCGATAGTGATGACATTGCAGGAGTCGAGGGACAACATTATATGCTATGCCAAGATGTATATGATGCTTGTTGAGCTGATGTGGAGGTAGGCTTTGTTGGCTAGTGATTGAGATTGGTGAATACCTCATTGATGGTGACGGTTCTAGTCTGAAGGCCATCTATGACAATCCGATCTGATGTTTGAAGAGATAATGGAAGAGAAAGGCATGGTCCGGGCATATCCATCAATGATTTGTAGGGGATCCCCACTCGGTTATGATAAATCCTATATCGTTGCATGATAATTTAGTGGCTGATGGGCCATGGTGGACTGGGCATAAGTTTTAAGGGTATTAGGGCCAATATCAATAAAATAGGAGGTCTATGGGACAATTGAATATAGTTGGGTTATCCCTGAGGGGTCAATGGCCTTCCCAATGGCAGATTAGTGAGGCGTGTTCATGTTTTGGTGTATTTATATCCTTGAGTAACTAAATGAGATATATATATATATATCTGTGTGTGTGTGTGTGTTATCTAATTATTCATTTTTATTCATTTTTAATTTTATTTTTTTCTCTTTTTTTATGAAAAGAATGGCCACTTTCTCTCTGGGTAGAGGGAGATCCATTACATAGCACATATGACCCTAGAAAAATGGCCTAAGAACATGGCCTGAAGGATCGGTGTAGCCTCATGTATTTATCATCCTCTATGTGTCACCAAGACAATGTCCCCCCTGCATCGCCACCTTCCGACATCATGCCAATGTCACCACCTACCTGAGTCACCACATGCGATGTAAATCCCCCTAGGGGAAAGGTAGGATTCGAACACTATGTTTTAGGTGTACTTAATTAATGTAATTATACTTATGGATTCACTTTTTAATATTTATTACTTATTAATAAAATTTATTCATTTTTAATATGATTTTATTTAATATTTATTATTAATTTTTATTATTTTATAATTTTTTATTTTTTTGGAATTTATTCATTTTTTAATATTTAATTTTATTTATTTATTTACTAATTTTTTTATTATTTTAATTTTTTTATTATTAATGTTTATAAAATTTAATTTATTAAGGTGTGATTCATTTAAATTTTTTTAATCTTATATAATTAATTAAATTCAATTCAATTTTTAATATTTTCAACATTTCTGTATGTGGTTATAATTAATTCAAAAAATCATTCAAATTTTACATAATTATTTAATATGTTTTAATATTCATAACATGTTTTTAATTAATATGATTAATTAAAGTTCAATTTTATTTATTAATTTGATATATTTTAAAAATATTTGAAATATATGTTATCAATTTATTAAAATGCATTTTTTAATATTTTCATCAATTTTTTGGATGTGTTCCGAGTTCATGTAATTATTCCTAAAATTCATATTTTTACGTATTTCTATGTTTTTTATATTTTCATTATCTATTCATATTCATTAAAAATATATATTAATTTTTATTTTTTTATAATTTAAATAATTCATAAAAGTTATCCATTTTTTCATATTTTTTGTCTTCATTAAATTTTGTTATTCAATTTCACTCATTTTTAAAAATCATGAATTTAAGATTTCATAGTAATTAATAATGTTATTTATTTTAAATTTTTAATGAAATATTTTACTTTTAATATATATTCCTTTAATATTTTTTATTTTACTTTAATTGTTTTTATCAGCTCTAAAATGAAAAGTTATCATAAAACCTATATATATCAATTATAGTAATATTAGTACAGATAAATATAGGTTTTACCTACTATGATTTTGGTGATGATAAAGATATGTTTAATGATGTCATATTTTAGCACTAATAAAACCTAACTATTTTAGCAGTTATTATGATCACACTGATAAAACCCATATTTATTATCAGTTTTTGGAAAGCGTTGATAAACACTTATTGGCCGTATAATATCAACACTATAGGGACTTGATTCTTCTCCCAATTCCAGTACTCTTTTGGAAGTCACCCTATTTTTCCACTCCCACTCGATCTTATTGAAGGAATTAAACCTCTAAATACATATGGTATGTGAGTTAATCTCATTGAAATCCTTGTACTTGTTTTGTATTATTCATCACAAAAAAATTGTTCTTAATGAACAGTTCATGCTTATGAAATTCCATACAACGTGATTCATATGTGGTTTGTAAAGGTAAATTATTATGCTACCATTTTGAAAAAAATTTACTCTTCCTCGATTATTTTTGAATGTTCTCATAGGAGTGCCTTTCTGAATCACTTGAATTGTATAATAATTAAAAACCAATAACAAAAAACTCTACCAAACTATATCAATAATTCAAGATAAAATTCACTCAACTTTAATTAAGAATTTCTATTTCGTTATAATTTGTAGAAATAGTAAATTCAAAACTGTGATACCATATATAATTATTTAAATCAGCATATCATTATAATTTTACTATTCAACTGATGTGACTTAAAAAATCATTCTTAAGTCTCTTTTCGGATCAATATCAATTGTTCTTCTCTCAATGCTTTTCCCATACCAAGGGGTTCGGAAAGGGGGACTCACTTTCCCCTTTCCTGTGTGTCTTTATGGATGGGGGTTTTTCTAATTTAATTCAATTTAAGATGGAGACAACATATTTAATGGGTGAAGTATTACATAAGAATTCCACATATTTCCCATCTCTATTTTTCTAATGGTATATTTGTTTTTATCAATGGATTATCTATTTTCCCGCATATCCAAAAATATGAGAATGAATCCATAAAATCCATTAATTATTCCAAATAAGAAATTTCCGTCATCTCAGGAGAGTCCACTTATAGAATGGATGATCATTGTAGAACCTCATTTATTCATGTGGTTTCTAAACATATTAAATATATTTGGATACCTCTGACTTTTGTTCAAACTAAAATAGTGGTTCTCAATGCATCTTGGTAATGTTATACAAATAAAATCTAGGAATCGAATTAATTATCCAGACCCTTGATTGTGTTTTTGTTATATTAAAATATTATTTGTAATGAAAATCATCTAAAAATATTCTCAGTTTTTTTAATTATATGTATATTCATCTAATTAAATATTTTTATAATAAAACAATGTTTAGAATTTCTGGTTTGTTAAATTGTTCCCCCTTCAAATTAATTGTGTCCTCACAATTCGTTCAGACACACATGGAAAATAATTTTACACACGATTCGTATTTGAAATTATTAATTATGATATAATTTTCAAAAGTTATCTAGATTGTTCCTCACATACCATGTATAACATCTCAAACCCTCAACTCGGGATCAGCCCTAATAAAATATGTATATTTTTTTATAAAATGATAACTAAAAATACAAAAAATACTTATTGCATACTATTAACTTTTACCAGTCTAGGTTATGGGAATAGAATTTATAAAAAAATAATCCCTTATCATATACACAAAAATTATATAGTTATATATGTGTATATATGTATATATATACAGACTCATATATATAACACTTTGTAGAAGAATTAATTTGATGAAATGAAATGAAAACATAACTGTTCATGGTCAATTGAGTGATTTAAGGTTACTGAAAATTGAGCAGAAAAAAATAGTGGAAACTATGGAGATGTGGGTCGGATTATTTGATTTGAAAAGTAAGTTTTTAAATAAAAAGTTTTTTTATATTTTTATATGTAATTTTTCAATAAATAAATAAATTGGTGAAAGAAAATTTGATCATGGTTAAAAAAATAATTGATGCAAAATTATAAAAAAGAGTTGAGTTATTTGACTACCCTAGGAAAGTGAAAAGGAGGTTTGGGATTGACGGTGGGAATATATCTAGTATATTTTCACAACGGAAGGTTGAAAACAACCTCATAATTTTTATTATATTTATTTCTTAACTTATTATTAATTTATTTTGTAATCATTAAAATATTTCTACTTTTTATCAAAACCATTACTACCTTTCTATTTTTCAATAACACTATTTTATTTTTTATCTTACCCTCTTTTGGAAAATCCATGATTTATTTTTATTATATTATTATAAATTCATATTTTTTCTGTTATCATTTTTTAATCAAGACATATCAATATTTTTTTTAAACATGCATCCTTTTATTCATATAATTGTTTGATCCTTTTTATCCTTTTTAGAAAATCATATATATATATATATCATTTTTACGATTTTAAATATATATATATATATATCATTTTCATAATATAAAGAATTCAAATTACATTTTTATTTAAAGCATAAATATAATGTGTGATTTTTCTTAATATAATAATTATATATATATATATATATATTTAATTTATCGATTTAATTTAACAAAATCATAATACATCTCATATATTTAGAAAATATATTATTTTGTTAATAATAATAGTTTTCTAATTATAACTTTTACCCTTAATTAATATTATATTAAAAGAATTCTATTTCATAAAAGTAATATAAAAATAATATTTATTATAAAATAATCTTATAAACAATGAAAAGTCATATTTTCCTTTAAAATATTATTTTTAAAATAAAAAATAATATGTATAAATAAATATAAATAATTTAACTAACCTATAATTAAATAATTTTAAACACTTAATTTCATTTATTATTTTCAATGAAAATCATCTTAAAAATATTATCATTTTGTTTTAATTATAAAAAAAATGTGTTTAATAAAAAATTATTATAATAACACTATTCATTGAATTTATGGGATGTTACAATAATGACCCATGTGCCTGAATGAGTTGAAATCACATTGAAAACAAAAATGATAATCAAATTATGGAAAATAATTGGTAAGTGAAATAAAAGTGAAAGTAATGGGAACATGGATATTAGTCAATGCTGGTATGTGGGATCATTATGTGTATACACACACACATATAATAGCCAAGGTTTACAGGAATCGATCATTTTAGTGAGTTTTCGTGTCTTTACTGTTCCCGATTTGTGGTTGTAGAAATAAAGATACATTCATCAAGTGTGAAGAGGAAGTTGGGGTCCCAAAAGAATGTTATTCGCCCCTTCTTTTCTATATCATGTTGCACCACCATTCCAAAGACTCAGGCCCATGAGCAGCCAGTTGCCCTTTTTCCTCATAGGTTTCCCCAAACTCTCTCAGATGACCTACCTCTACACCCCATCAACAATTCCAACTAGGTCAGATTGGGGATAATGGATATGACTGTGACCTTCCTTTCTCGGACAACCTACCATGACACCCCATAAATAATGCTTACTTAGCCATAGAGGGGTACGATGGTGAAAACCATTACTGGCCTTTCTCAAAAATCATGCCGTGACACCCCAACGAAAACACCTACCACTATCACTACCCTTTCTACCTTCAACCTCACCCCATCAGTAGCACCTGCGTGGAAAATAAGTGATATGACCTATCACATCACCCCACCCACAAAATCTAACGGGATAGATATGCTGAAGATCAATATGATCGTCATCTCCCTTTCAAAAATATCCTATCACAATGCCCCATCGACAATGCCAACCACCATCACCTCCCTTTCTTAGACGATCATCCACCACGTCCCATCGAAAACACCTACAATTATCACTACCCATTCTCAAATGATCTTCCACAGTTCCCTATATAATAAACCTACCACTTTCACCTCCCTTTCATAGAAAATATTCCAAAACACACCATTGATAAGGAATACTAGTACATATGGGGGGATGTTGAATATGATGTCCACCGCCCCCATTTGTGTAATTCCAGGAAGCAGGAGAAACCTGTTATGAAAGAGGTTTTTGGAAACAATGTTTTCAAAACCCATGTGTATTTCACCACTACTATGTATGAAGCACCCTGAAACTGGGAGTATAAAAGTCTGAGTCTAGAAGTGAAAAGAAAACCGATGTATCAGACAAAAAGGGACACAATGCGACAGCTCCTTCCCTCCCAACATATTGTGGAAAACAACAAATTTCAGATGTAGTGTTATCTAACATGAGCAACCGGCTGCATAAATTAATATATATTTTCCCAAAATCATTTAATAGAAATATTTCACTATCATATGGTATATTTAAGTAACATTTTATAATTCATTTCTTTATTAATTTAATTATAGTTGATAATTCTAATTTTACTTTATCAATACATTAAACTTAAAATTTCCCACATTTAAAATTCATTATTTTTTATATTCATTTTACAGTAATACATATGGTGAAATATTGAACACTACTACTAAAAATGAATAAAATGGTTCCCTATCTCTATGCTTTTTTCTAACACTGATAAAAGTTATAACATTATGAGATTTTTTTTAAGGTTACTAAATTACCCATTGAATAATTTAATATATATATATATACATTTTCATATATTTGTAGACAATATTTATATTTCATCAAGTATATATATATATATATGTTATATATAAATGGATTATATAACATTTAATAATATATGTTTATTAATTATTATCTTAGTGTATATATATGTGTGTTTCTGTATGTTTTGTTGGTGTATGCATGTGTTTTGTTTGGGTTTGTGTGTGTGCCTGTGTGTTTATGTACGTTTATTATGTTTATGCGTGTGTATGTATATGTTCATAGGCGTGTATGTATTTTTATTTGTATGTTATACATATTTGTACGTGTACGTGTATGCATATATGCATATATATATATCTGTGTGTGTGTGTGTAAGTGTATGTGTATGTATTTATAATTATTTATTATATTTATATTCATGTGCACATATGTATGAATTTGTGTATATGTATATGTATGTGTTTTTGTATGTTCCTGAAAATGTGTTTGTATGTGTATGTGTATTTGTATGAGTATGTGTATGTATATATGTGTGTTTTTTGTATGTGTTCATGTATATATGTTTATTGATTTAATATTATTTATTGATTTTTAAAATCTATATATTTTTAGTACATTCAATAATTTATTCTAACTTATTATATAATCATTTATGGTTATTATAATATATATAATTTTGATATTTATTTATACATGTATATATATTTAATTAAAATTTAATATTTTAACAAATATTAAAGATTATAAATGTTAATATCATATTAGATTTTCTATATACAATAAATAAAGTGCATACTTATGTAATTAGAATTAATATATTATATATATATTTACATTGATTCAATTTCATATGTTTTCAATTCGTGTAATTAATGTTTTGAATTTCCATTTTTTTTATTTTTCATAATTTAATTCATTTACTTTAATCATTGATAATATTATTTCAATTTTTTCCATTTTTTATATTTAATAACATTCAATAATAATAGAATTAAATCATTTTTAATAATTTTATACATTTTTATTTAATAATATTGATTATTTTTAAAAAATTTGTATTTTATATAATTAATATTTATTCCTTTTTATATATTATTTTTTAATATTTATTATGCTTGTAATTCGTATAAATTATTCTTATAAGTCAATCTATAACCAACACTATTTTCCCCAAATACAGATCCCCTATGTTTAGAATCTCTAACAACATTTTTGTGTTTCTTTAAACAAAATAAAAAGGTGGGTATGTGCTTCGTGGCCAATGGTAAAGATGGATGGATTCATTGAAGGTCATTCATTGTAGTCTCGATAGTGTGTTCCATCGAGAGACAATGAGATTTGGAAGGAGATGTTGGTTTATAGATTACCATGGGTCTCGAGTGCTAGGATCAGGGGTGGTAGTGAATTCCTGGTATGGAATGATTGTAGATGTAGTATGGGGGTGGGAGTCAACTCTTCATCACTAATGGTGTGGGCGTAGATTAAAGGTGGACCCAAGTGTGATAATGGCACTCAGTTGCTAATGAAAGCTTCATGATGCAAAATAATTGGTATTAATAGAGTCGAGTAATAGAATTGGATGCAAGGATTAACTATTTGTAACTCTCAATGAGCTGATTTGGTGGTTGGATTTTATAACCGGTGATTCAGATCTACGAACACCATATTGATGTGAGGGTATAGATTTAACATTCATCAGTTAAAATTAATCGTGACCTTCGATGAAGTAACAGAAGTGCAAGGAATATCATGTCGGGAAATCGTTGGTTTGTAGGGGAGGCCCAATCGGTTGTGATACATCATTTAGTAGTGAAAGATAATGTTGGGTCCTATGGGACATGGTGGTCTAAGCATTACTTGTATGAATTTTAAGGCCGATATCAATTAAAAATGAGGTCTACAAGCCTATTATATATGGTTGGGTTATCCCTTAGGGAGGAAATGGAAAACCTAGTGGATGGTAGGTGAGGTGTGTGTGTGTTTTGTAGTATTTGAATCCTTGAGTACCTAATAAATAAATATATTTTCTACTTATTCATTTATATTCATTTGTCTATGTATTTTTTTCATTTTTTTATAAAATAAAATGCCTCTCTCTATCTGGGTAGAGAATGATCCATTAAATAACATGTAGGCCCACGGCTAGGTGGCCTATGAATGTGGCCCAATGGCTTGGTGTATCGTCATTACAATATTATTATATCTGCATCATAAGACCTATGCCATGCCTATATCAATGCATGCCTACATCATGCTCCATTCATCGCCTTCTGGAGTCACCACATGCGATATAAATCTACTTAGGGACATGACAGGATTCAAACACTGATTTTTATGTGTATGTAATTGATGTAATTATTCTTACAGATTAAATTTTTAATATTTAAAAAATATTGAATTTTATTTATTTATTTTTAATTTTATTTCATTTAATATAAATTATTCATTTTTAATTTTAACCAATTTTTTATATTTGTAGATTTTATTCATTTTTTAATTTTTTCTTATAAATAATTATTTACAATTTTTTAATATTAAAATAAATTTACTTATATGATTAAAATTTATTCAATTTCATTTATTAAGGTGTAATTCTTTTAGAATGATTGGAATTTATATAATAATTTTAATTAAATTCAATTTTAATTAATCTCTACACTTTGGTATGTGATTACAATTAATTCAATTAATCATTCAATTTTAACACAATTATTTATTTTGTTTTAATATTAATAAAATGTTTTTAATTTATATGATTAATTCTCATTAATTTTTTTAATTATGTTTTAATAGTTTTAAAATTTTTGAAATTATTATAATTAGTTTTTAAAGTGCATTTTTTAATATTTTTTTCAATATTTTGTACGTGTTCATGATTCATGTAATTATTCTTAAAAATTATATTTTTTCTGGACATTTACTATGTTTTTATATTTTCACTATGTATTCACCTTAATTATAATATAAACTAATTTTTAATATTTTTTTATAATTTATATAATTAATAAAACATATACATTTTTTACTATTTTTAGAGTCTATGGATTTTTAATTATTCAATTTCACTAATTTTTGAAAATAATGCACTTAGAATTGTATATCCATTGATAAGGTTAATTAATGTTTATTTTTATGAATAAATTATTTTTTAATATATATTCATTTAACTTTTTTATTTTACTTTAAATTGATTTTATGAGCTCTAAAAAAATGTGCTCGTGAAACACAGTCACACACAAACACTCACACACCCACACCCCCCCTACACACACAGATATATATATATATATATATATATATATATTAGTTCTGTAATATTAGTGCTGATAAATATTCTTTTTATCTACTATAATTTTAGCACTAATAACAAATTTTTTTATCAGGTCATAATTTAGCATTCATAAAACCTATCATTTTAGCTGGTATTAATATCACTCTAATCCAACTCATATTTATCAGAACTTTTTTGGAAATAATTGATAAACCCATCTTGTTCATATAAATTCAACACTACGGTAACTAGTTTCTTATCTCATGTCATGATCTCCCATTGAAGTCAACCTCTTTTTTCACTCCCCCTCGATCTTCATCGACGAATCAAACCTCTCAATACCTAAGGTATGTGAGTTAATCTCATGAAACTTGTTGTACTTGTTTTTTATTATGAATTTAATAAAAAAGTTGTTTTAGTGAAGAGTTCAAGATTATGAAATTCCTTATTCTATTATTCTTATGTGGTTTATAAAGGATTTTTCATATGAAACCATTTTGTAAAATGAATTACCCTTCCACGGGTGTTATTTAATGTTCACATAATAGATCCTGGATGATTCCCATGCATATTACAATAAGGACCAACAAATAACATACTACTTTGCCAACCTATATTAATAATTAAATATAAATACATTCAACTTCAATTAAGAATTTCAATTTCTTTATAATTTGTAGAAACTGGAAATTCCTAATTTTTATTCCATACTAAATTATTTAAATCAACGAAGCATTATATTATTATTATTCAACTCATGTAACTTCTAAAATAATTATTGAGTCTTCTTCAGGATCAATATTAATGGTACAGTCTATCAATTCTTTACCCATACAAGGGGTTTTAGATAAGGGGACCTACATTCCCTTATCCTGTTTGTCTTCAATCCTGGTGATTTTTCTAATTTAATTTCTCTAGAAGCTAAAGACAACATATTTCATGTGGGGAATGATTATATAATAAATCCACCTATTTTAAATCTCTTCATTTCCTATGATATATTTCTTTTTCCCAAGGGAAACTATTTATAAAATCACATCTATTTCCAACATTATCCTTATATATTTGAAATTATCTAGATAATCAGTTAGTAATTCCAAAACAAGAATTTCCATTAGCTTGTGTGATAATACTTGTAGAAAGGATTATAGTTGCCAAAACTCTTTTATTCAAATGGTTGATAAAAATAATAAGTAGATTTGGATCCCAATGATTTTTGGTCAAACTAAATGAGTGGTTCACATGATCATGATAGACAAATTCAACAAAAAAATCAGTGATTGAATTTTAAGAGGGTATATAATGTAGCTAGGGAGCACTTATACAGGATGTATCTAAATTGATTCCAATTAATAATATTTATTCATTTAAGATAGATAAATTTTTTATTATCCTAATTCAATCTCAACATACCATGTTATAGTGGGGTATGAACGATGGGGAAAAATTTGATTTGTTCTCTAGGGATAATCTATGCATCCCTAAACCTTGTGGTGGTATGGTATATCAATACATTCACATGATAAAAATTTCTCTTTTTTAAAATTATGGATGGAACAGGATTCATATCCCTGGTAACCTATGAACATAGATCATTTAATGCTAATATTACCCCCATATGGGTTTTTTCTTTGTTTCCCTTAGACCCCGCCCCCAAGATTTTTGGGAGATGCCCTAGGGGATTGGGTGTTATTCTTCAAATGGGTCTCTTGGGGGGGGCTAGAGACTAATCCATTATCCATATATGAAGGTTATCATGGATTTTTTTATAAATTTATGATGATGGAAACATTCTTGAAGGATTCTGAATGGGAGGATTCCATAGTTTTCTCCCATTTTAATTATTATAATAATGAATAGTGTTATGATAAACTGCATTTATGATTCCATGAAAGGGATTAGAGTGTTATTATGACAATTCCATGCACTTAAAATAATGATCTAGACAAACTATGTTCTATTAATTAAATTTTATGATTATATGTGGTTATTTATAGGAATATTTTGTCCCCCAAAATATAGATAATATAAAATTATGATTTCTGGAAATGTCTATGTCACATCGTAGTCCCGCACAAGGTCTTAACATTCTTATTGAAAGATTTCATGGGAATACTCCATTTAATGTATTTCATAATGTTATGAAATATTAAAGAGTATAATTTTATACCCTTCTACATTAGTGAATAAATAACTCCAATACAGGAAATATTCTACAACAAGGGTCCAAGAACGTCTGAGATGTATAGAACCCAAATGAAGATAGGATTGTGTGGATGGTGATTGGTTTTTGTGTCTCTTTTCTCAAAGTGGAATTCTTCCATCACCATATATATAGTATACTCCCTTTATAACATATCATGGATTATATGGGTCAAAATAAATGACCTATATTTTATTTAGATTTCAAAACCTGACAAATTTTCTATATAGAAGGTTGTATCATAGAAATATATTTGGATGTGTAATGAGATTAAGTATGACAACCACCTCTCATCTTCATGATTCTATAGGTGGTGTCCACAGAATTTAATGTGATTCAAATTAATTTGTCTATATATATCTTTAAAAAATATTGTATTGTATTGGGACTAATGGTACATGATTACCTGGGTTTCAATATCACAAAATGTCATATTCCTAGCCATTATTTTGGTGATCTACTAGTGGAAAAAGATCGTCCATTCTTTACTAGACTAATGTTATCCCTAGAGAGAGGATGGAAAAATATTGTCATGGAATCAGATTGTATTGTAATTATTAATGGTACTAATGAATCACAGTGTTGTATCAATTCCATCAACATACTCGTTATGAGGTTTCAATCCATCTTCAAAATTACTAGTAATTAGACATATACCAATACACCTATACATACGGTTTTGGAGAAACTATTGTTATACGTACAATAAAATGACAACATAAAAATGGTTAGTCCAAAAACATTAGAATGAAAAACATCATATGACCTTATACAATTGGTTTTAATGAAAATTTATGGAATTGTTCATAGATATACAAATGGTTTTATACAAACTGTTGGCATGTATTCAATAAAAATATATTATACGAATTGTTTTTTATAAAATAGTTGGTATATGTTATGGCTATTCCAATGGTTTCAATAAAACCATAAGTATATCTTACTTTTAATTAATTTACACTATTGGTTTCTCTCAAACCACTGTAAATGGTCCAAAAATTCAATATACATATATCAAATTTTTGTAATACAATTGGTTTAGGTCAATTCCAATAGTAATCCAATTAAATGGTATAGGTATTCATATTTTTAAATAATTATTTTATCAAAAAAAATTAAATACATAAAACAATAAATATACATATACATATACATATAAATCTTATTATGTTTCCGAAAAATTTTTACCTTAATGGATAGTGGATTGAAATATAAATTGGAGGATTGATGAAAAAAATCCACAAGAGATTTTTTGAATTACCCATATCAATAGTTTTGAAAACAGTTGGAATTATTATATCATATTACATATAAAAACTGTTTGCTAACTATTTCTATATCCCAAATATACCAACGGTTTCCCAATACCCTTTGTATATGTCCATAATGACGACATACAAGAAAACTATCCCTCATACCAGTGGTATAACATATACCAATGTCTTTGGTTCCTATACCTACAGTTATAAACAAATTGTATTGGGTTTTATATAATAATAAATACTCATATTTTCATTTTCATTCTCATATATAATATAAATGGTAGTAGGGTGTATCATTTTACTACCTTTTTTAGTCTCTCTGGAGATCCTCTAGTTTGGTAGGAGGATATCGCTCCTTGATTCAAATCACATAAATTTTTTTATCTGTGTTCTATTATTAAAATTCTATTTTATAAAAAAAATCATGAATTTGAAATTAAATTTTTGACATACTAGTTCAACATAAGAAATAATCTCTTGTACATGTTAAATTAATGTGTCCAAAATATGTTGTGGTGTATAAATAATTCTAATTATGGGATTATCATCACCTAAATTACATTCCACCAAAGTAAGGGGTGTTTAAATTTTTACTTGTAGTAGTTCCTTCCCCCTAATAACCCCATTGATGATTCCTTCCACATTCAACCCACCGTTATCTCTAATTACTAATTGTGTTTTTTACTTTTAATTTGTATTTCCTCTTGTCCCCACTAAATTTATTGACATCGCTATTTTATTTTTTATTTCATCCTTTTAACCATTTTTCTATTAAAATTATTGGTTTTTCTCAATGAGACAAAACCAATATTTTATTCGTTAAAAAAATTATTTCCAAGAGCCTTATTAAATGTAAGGTTCTCAAGGCTTGGTGATTGGGAACTATCAACGTTTTAATCATCTGATAAAATATCATCATCATCTCTTATGTATCCAATCATTAAAACACCACCAAGAATCCCATGTACCATGTGATGAAATGCATGAAGATCAATTCCTCAATAATTCGTTACTCCCTCTTAGAGAAGCTATAGAAACCATCCATTACCTCTCTTTTTTTAATAGATAAAAATGTAATTAGATTTTTTGTAACAATAAAGATAGTGCACCATCCCTTTTTAATGATTTCTATCACTACAAAACAATATAATTAAACATCATTTATCCGTTATTATCATAGAAAAATAGTTTTGTGTAGCATAAATAAATCCTTAAGGATAACCTTTCATAGTTATAGGTTCATACAGTCTTTGTATTTATTCATTTTATTAAATAATAATTTTATTTAATAAAATATGATTAATTAGAATGAAAATGGATGGATGATAATCATACTAAAGAATATTATGATGATGGGGTTCATCAAATATGGAAAATATCATGCATATAATACTTCATGATTACTTTATCTATGTTTACACTATTATTATTGATTACTAATTATTCTAGAGAAGTTGTAAGAACACATGATATATCATGAAATACATAAATTTTATAAATGAGAGAGTAAACATAGGTAAAAACACAAAATTGATAGTGATAGGGATAACATTTTTTATTGATAAACTTATATGAATAGATGGATGAAAAAAGATGATACATGTATTGAATATATTATTATAGATGTTATTATGGAAAATACCGTATTATTGAAAACAAAATTACATTGGATGATTAACATCACGATCACCCAAAACTATTTTAGAAGTTATGATTTGTGCAAAGACCCAATTTTATATTGGTTGAACTAAATATATATAACTTTAAAACATAAAAATTTAGTATAGTGTAAAATTTGGAAAATTATGGATTGAAATGAACTTTAATGAATTTCTTAATCTACTAAATTATATCATCTGAGAATATAATATTCTTACTCAATAATCATATTTCACTAAAGGTATTCTATATTCAATTGGTATGATCTATGAATGAATACATTTTTTCTAACAGATTGTATACTATATTTTAAAATTAATGAATGACATAAAAAAATTCCCAATTTAATATCCATATTGATACAAGAATGATGAATCTTTTCATTTTAATGTTTTATTGTACTTAAAAATCAATCCAAGGTTTGGGTACCAATAAAATTATGAGGATACTACAAGAAAAATGACCTAGCACATAGATACCATTTATATATTGGATATTTTTTCACCCATTAGACTCTAATAAGTTAAATAAAATTAAACAATTGTATCATAAATTAATAAATTAGTCAAGAAACCTTCATTATTATGTTATATACTGATATTTTGAATACATTTGTTTTCCAATCGTGTATTCACAGTATATAGATAGTTATGTTACAAAATTATTACTTTCCACCATGGTATAGAGAGATGAGAAAATAAAATATGATTTATCTTCTTATACAAGGAATATGACTGGGAATTTATTTTAATATTTGTATGGATCCCTTTATTTAATGTTTTAAATTAAATAGGGAATTTTTTATGTTATATAATTCTTAAATTAATGAAAAATTATTTTTAAAAGCTATTTTCTATGGGATGAGAAATTTTTTTCCAGCTTATCGTAATTTTTTAAGATATAATATTATAAGAAATCATGTTTATTCCATTTGAGAACATCGTAATAAAATAGTTATATTAAAACCTTCATCAATGTATCTGTTTTTAGGACATCATATATTTCAACCCCAAATAATTAAATACAGATATTAGATGTCGTCATTCGATTGGAGTTTTGATGAAGGTAGAACACCTCCACTAATAGGTGATAATTTATTTGAGAATGTAAAATATATTGAAATGTCGTTTGAGAATGTAAAAAACTAATGGAAATGATTTTGGATATTACTTTAGAAAATTTATGAAATATATTGTAGTTTATCAACAAACTAGAATCCCTAGTGTTGTCATTTTTATGATAATTACAATTTTATTTAAAATATTTTTTCATCCATTTTAATTTATATTTTTTCAGTAATACAATGATATTCAATATAGAATTTATTTAAAAGAGGAAATTGGTTTTTTATAAATTAATGGTCAACAAACATTGTGTCTGTATGTATGAAGACATCCTAAAGAGGTGACATTATTAAACATATTTAGTAAATTTTCTCATCATTTTATTTAATTAATACAACTAATTTCCTTATAATTTTTTCCTGATATTAATATATTACATTTTATTTAAGATAAGGATGAAATAAATCCCTTGATAATTGTTCTTATTTAACCATTTTGTTCTATATTATGACAAAAAATTATCTTAGAAAAAAATTATCAACATTATCTACAATAACGGTGATGCACTAATGAAATAGTTTTCTCATCCTAAAGGTATGTCTCCTTTATTTGAAATGTTTATGTTCTGTATTGTTTTCTTTCAATTTATAATGGGTCAATGGTTTTTTCCATTTTAAAAATATATTTTTATTAAAAAAGGAATGTGACACTATCAAAATTGGGGAAACACATTCAATTTATTTTGGTGTTCTGAAAAATGGCCCATATGTAATTTTTGAAATGTAGGAATAATATATACATTAATCTCATATATTGTGTGATCAGTTCAACATAAAATGTTTTTTTATTTAAAATATGTATTTAGATTAAAATTATATGTCAATCACTGAAATAGAAACAAACATGCTTATATTGTCTTAATACATTAATACATTTATGTTTAATTTATTATTTATGATTAAGAAATGTTCAGACGTCAATCGAAATAATTAGGAGATCAGTATGACTTAGTGTAGGTGATTTTATTTTAGAAACGATATTTTCATTAAAAAAATTTATCACTCACAAAAAAAATCAAACACACCCATATATTCATAATTAGTTTGTAAAATGATATTTCATTCATTCTTGAAGATGTTTAAATAAATTTCACATCATTCTAATGCACAATGTCACCCGTTTGACATGAAGGTACATATAAAAAAATTGGATATCATTCAAGTAATTCATAACTCAAAATCAATGATAACTATATTTATCATCATGTAATTTTTTAAAGAGACTGTGATGTTAAAATATAACTACTCATATTCCAATGGAAATCCATCAAACAACTAACTAAGTTGGGGCTATTAATAATCAAATAAAAATCATTCACCTAGGAAAAAATATCCATGTTTCATATTTAATAATTTCTTACTTTGAATCATTATAAATGTTTTGATAGATAAACCATAATTTTTAATTTACATAAAATCATTTTAGATGGACAAAAGATTTTTTAAGGTGATGATTTTAAAATATCAAAAAATTGATGGTTTCAAATAAATCCCAATACAAGACCATGAAACTTGTTTTCATCTCTATATGAATAAATTTATATTATATATTAATTATCATTAATGAATATCACATCACTGATTTTGTTAGCTCTGCTCTTTCCCTGAAATAAAAAAACTCCAAAGCATTAGGGGATTTGTAACATCATGAAGTTCGCAACCATTATTATTTTATGTGTTTTGAAATGAAATGTATAATTATTATGTAATAAGAGGCATCCATTTTCATAATATGGTCTCAAGTATACATAAATTTTTATCTAAATTCATACATGAATCAAATTTCTCATAGAACCATTTATATCAAATGATTATATTATCATAGAATCCCACATCCTACGGACGAACAATTGATTTTTATATGAAAGAAATGGATGGAAAATATAACACATTAGTGAAAAAAGATAATAATGCCCAGGGGGTCTAAAGTGGTGATGTCCATGGAAATATTGTTGTACAAAATAATTAAATTCCTGAAGAACAACAACAAAAATTGATGTAGATGATATGAGAATCCTCTAACCATTTTACATGAGCAATAGCATTCGCTGAAAAAAAAATTCTCTCCAAACGTTATGGGGAATCTTACTTTGTTGTCTATATCATTGGTAGATAGTAAAAATGAAGATAAAATTACATGGGGGATCAATATTAACATGAAAAAAATGCACCAACCACTCGGTGTTTGTCTTACCCTTATAAATATGGAAATCATTTTTCTTGCATAACATGAGGCCCATGTGAAACGATTTCACCTCTGAGCTCATGGAATTCCACTTATCGTTAAAAGTGTTTAATGAAATAAGGACAAATACCCTTGTGTCTATAATAAATTCAACCCCTATCATATTCCCTTCAAAAAAAATAATTAATGTTAAAATTTGAACCAAAATAATGTTGGATCCATCTAACCCAATGTACGGTTGAGTTCGTTGTAATAATGGGCCTGTTTAGAAATCAATAAACTGTATGTAGACACTAATCTCGTTTAATTAGAGAACCCATCTAAAAAATAATCACCCTTAATCGCACCTGTAATAAGTAGATTGAGTGGTTATTAATCAACCTTTCTTAATTCCTAGCTTCATAGAGCATCAAAAGGTTTTAAGTCAATGTGATATAGAAAATTATCAAATCCATTTCATTTTGATTAAATAATATATCTATCATTCCGAAATTCCACCCATTGTTATGAACATACAAATTTTTTATATAGAGGCATTTTTATAGACTTTTTCAAGTAAACCATCACTCCATTCCCCTCCTTTACATATGATAAAAACATGTCTTGAATCTCAATATTTATTTCCATATAAATCTATCCCGAAAGAAAACTATAGTTTTTCATAATAATTTATGAAAACAAAAACTGAGAATAACAGCCTCAAGTAGTCGTATAATGGGAATATCTAAATCCCCAACATACATTTTAATTAAATATAACATATCACCCACACATTGTTCCCTCCTCCAATATTATCAGAAAGATGTTAATATTCTATATCTTCCATATATCCCAGCTTATCCCTTGGGGTAAATTTAAAAAAAATCATCACATTTTCTATCTCATCCTGGAAGACTAACCATAGTCCTTTTAATATTTTCACTTTTGTGAACATCCACAATATGAATTTTCTATACATGACACAAATCATGCATTATGTCTGAAATTTCATCTTGTCTGAAATATACCAAAATAGAGTGTATATATAAGGGAATTTTTTGAAACATTATTAAGGATGATACCAATAATATCATCATAATACTTGAAGAAATTATAATAGGAAACTCTAACCATGTATTTGAGCCCATTCATGATAACATTCAATTATGGTCATCAAGAAATGTCCTCATGTGCTTCTTTTGGAAAAAAAATTTTATAGATACATGAATTTTTTTCCCAATCAACACTCCCTGAGATATATTATTTGAGTTTAGCTAAAAAAATACATATCAACCTCGTCTAACTCATTTTAATTTGGGATACGTAATAAAAGTATCTAATTGATATTCGAATATATTATCATGGGCATGTTTCCCATAATAATTCTTAAAATTGTGAACTCATATTCACCATAAGAATAACTAGATGCTCCAAAAAACATTTTTTGAAAAACCACGCTGAAGGTTTGAAATTTTAATGCACTATGAATTCTACTCAAAACATGAAAATTACTATTCAATATAATTAAATACACTACAAATTTCTTAATTTCAAATAATAATTCTAATATATTACTAACATGTTTCAAACTAATATTCATATATATCCTTTTTATGGGACTGAAGCACGATATTACAGTAATCAGGCATCAACCTAGGTACATTATCAAAATTATAGAATATTTTGTTATCCAATTTTCACATGAATAGAATGAGATCTTATAATTAAAATAATTATTTGGTCTTATCTTGGACAATATTAAACTCTAGATAAGAATAGTTCTTGAGTTTTAAAAATCTAATCATATTAGGATGGTAAATGTGTGGGATTATTTTTTCTCTTCATTTAAAATTTGAATGCATTGTTAAATGATATATAATTCCATAAAAGTACCCTTCTGATCTAGATGTTATAAAATAGAATTGTATCCCTTGATGGGTGAAAAATAAAATATAATTTGATTATAATTGAAAATATGCAATCATTTAAGTGGGAAGAAGAAAATAGAGACTATGTATTGTTGATCCAATTTGAAGGCACTCTTTAAAGGGAAAATAAAGGTATATTGACCAGTCATACACCATAATTATCTTTTGATATATAATTTATGTATTGATGGGAATAAACTACCTCTACATGTTATATTTTCATTCGCTTCAAAAATTATCATCCCTATCACTAGTTGAGAGGTGTACATTGAAGGATTCTAGATGGTAGATTATGAGAATAGCCCTCATATATGAATTTTTCATGATTATGTGTCATTAGATATTTATATCCATTGGTTTGTGTAATGTTCTATAGTCTATCTGATTTTTATTAATCCCCAGCATGTCTTATACAGTGTGATGTATTTCAAAAAACATGATGATAGAGTTTACAAAGAAGATGGATACATTGGATACGTTATGAGTGATGTGTTATTAATTAATACATCAAGAAAGTTTCCAAAAAAGAGGTATCAATTCCTAAGAAACTATTTAAATTAATAATAAATTTAAAATGAATAATATTACCTATGGTTAATGGACTTTTCTATGTTAATATATGATTGATGTTTTTTGTCATGACGTTTATTTCTTGTATAATTTTTGAATGATGCATCAAACCCGACCAAACCATTACGGTTATTCACCAACCACATGATCCCACTACATTTTAAAACTTTATAAAACCCATGAACACCAAACAATATCATCCAATGATTAAGAGATTCTCTAAGACAATTAACATCATACCGACAAATAACCAAAAAATCAACAGTGAGTAGAATGTTGTGTCTTGGTCATTATTTGATACATCATCCATATAATAGCATTGATTTCATATCATCCATCACTCCCATTCCTTTTATAGGTAAATAAAAAATTCCATAACATATCTACTAAATCCGCACAAAATCATAGGATACATCACACCCTCCAACCAACTAAATATTAGGGTTCAGTTAAAAATCATTGAAAGACTTTTCATTTTGAAATTAGGTTTTTTGACAGTTTTTTTGTTTTTCAATGGTTGGGTCTGTTGTTGGGTACCCACTGAACCTGTAAAAATGCTATTTAATAAAACACATATAAATATATTTATGAAATAAAATTTTATTTGATATATAATATAATAATTTCACGATATAGATTTTATTTATAAATATAATTAATATCATATTTCAACATCTATATATTATAATGTTACTTTTTCAAAAATATTTATTAATAACAATTAACCACTTATTTTATTCATTTCATCTACTCTATTCATAATAAAATATAATTCTATAATATTAATATATAATTCCTTAATTATATCGATTTTCATTTAAAATAAATAGCTTTATAATATTAAAATATATTATATTTTAAACTAATTAAATGTTTTTAATTTTGTTAAAACTAATTTAATATAATGTATAAATATAAATGATTTCACATGGTACATATATTATAAAATCATATAAAATATCTATTTATATAAAACAAGATACATTTTTATTATAAATAAAAACATAATAAATTTTTTATTTATATTTTTTATAAATATTATAGTTTATTTTATAAAAATAATTGATGTAAAATAAGTTATATTTACCATATAAAATAATATTATCACTAATTTGTGAATGTAATTTTTTTATAATTTATTATGTTTATATTTTAAAAAACATAATACTCCTAGTAAATATAATCTAATATTTAATGTATTATATTTAAAATGAAAAATATTTATGTCAAGGTATGTCTTGTATACCACACGTTGATATTCATTTCTCATGGTGTTTTATTGTTCAGTGTACAAAATATGGAAATATTTATAATTTTATTAAAAACTATAACGTCTCTAACATACAACCTGAGTTCATCCCTTATAAATGATTTGTATTTTTTATAAAAATACAACTAAAAATACACAACTTTTATTAAAAACCAGTAACATTTACCAGTTGATGCTCACTCAAATTTACCCAAGAGATGAAGGTAGAACGGTCCTTGTAGTCTAGCTTGGGTTATCGAATCCACAGAGATCAAAGAAGTAACCTATAGACACGCACATTCTAAGGACTGTTTTTGGCTATGAAGTGGCCAACATGGATTTATTTTGTATGGGTTTGAAAGATGTGTAATAGATTTAACTGAATTCAATTTAAAAGAATGGGTTAATCCTAGGTTATCGCTCGGGGTGGATTGGACGTATTTCCTTTTTAATGATTTCAACTTATTATATTTGAGATGGGTTCTTTTAAGGAGATAAAACAACATCAGCACTTACTGATTTAATGCCTATACCCTTTAATACTAATCACCTATAAACTTGAAGGAACAATGTTTTGAGCACTTCAAGGTAAAGGTTTGTATTAGTACTTGAAGTGTGTGGCCTTAAATTCAACAAGGATGATGGAGTTTAAAAACCATCAAATAAAAATATCAATTAAATAAGTGATTATACATTAATGAGGTGATAAATAACATTCAATCCATCCCCTTGTTACTCCCTTGGATCAACCCATAAGTGGGTTAGCCCTCCATTGATCCCATGGTTTCAATGAAAGCGGAAAGTAGACTCATGAGGGAGGAAATGGAAAAGTAAAAAACGCAATAAAATAACAATCACTCCACCGTTGTGTGATAATCTCACAAGGTTTGGTATGAACAAGTTCACACCTTGAACCAACGGTATCAAAGTGATAAGTAGAATAACAGAATAATAATAGAAGAAGAACTTTTATTAAGAAACAAGGATGAATTAAAACAACTTACATGTCAAGGAAGAACATTACAAAGAGAAATTGGCATCATAACATTAAGATAAAAACAAGCTCAAATATTTCTAAATCCTCCAACACCACTGCCTTAAATAATAATTTTTGAACCTTTGGGTCGAGCCTCCAACAGTAAAAGGTATCTCAATTAATTTTGGTAGGCCATAGGTGGTGGAAATCTTGTAGAAATTTGGACTTTTCTATATTTGACCCGAGGTGGTAGCCATCTTTCATCCGCCGAAAAGATGTGTTTGGATGACCTTATATATGGAAGAATATGAGTAGTCCATAGAAGAATAAAATGGGGCTCCGGATGTCTTCTAACCTCCTGTAAACTGTGGGCACATTTAGAGTTGTGGATTCCGAGATATTATCAAATTAGTGGGCTGTTTTTCTGGGACACAGAATCTGGCACAGAATTGTATCTCTAACTTAGGGAGCCTTAATGACCACCATAGAGGCCGAATTAGCATTATCTCCGGAATCGTTATTTGTTTCTCAACATTTATTATATCATCCCACAAAATTTGGGATTCATTGGGACTATATGTGGGGCCCTACAGTCTCATAAGTTGGCTGGTTTCCAATCTGCCTTCTCTAGAATTGCTTCCATTCATCTCCAAATATATCTGTCATCGTTTATGAATCATCCGTTGATCCCTGAATGAAAAATGTTCACATTTAAGTATAGATAAAGTTAATAAATATCAAATTAAAATATTGAAAATTAAATTCCTTATAATCATATGACTCATTGGGCTTAAATTGGTGTATATTAGGCATGAAGTGCACAAATGATGAGAATGGATGTTCATAATGAAAATGCACTAACTCAGGCCCATAAGATAAAAAATGATCATTTAATACCATTAAAATGTAATTAAAAAATATGTTTTTATTGGATAATCAAACCCCCCAACTTGAGATTTTCTAGTCCCAAGCAAATAATTCAATGATTTTATTTGAATTCCTTTCTTCAAACACATTATAACAAACAGTGATCACAATATAAACTGCACACAAATATATTTTTATAACCTATCAAGATAATTTAAAATAAGATGAATGTAAAAGTAGATCCCAATCCCAAGCCCATTCCTTTGATCAAATCCATCATCATACTTCACCCAACTCAATTAGGTGTAATGATGTGTTGTGAATCACAATAGATAAGGGGGTTCATTTTCATTCAAGGGGGAAATCCTGGAAGTGCTAGGTGGAATCACATTTAATCCAAATATGAGTATTCTTCATTCCTCTTTTTTTGGATTTTTTTTGTTTGAAATATTGCTATAGTAATTGAGATTGCAGTTAATCAAATTAACCCATGTTTCAAGAATTTGATGATGACTCCCAGACTCAAAAGCCTTTGGGCACCAAGTGAAGCCCACATTATCGGGCATCATCTCGAGTTTACTTAATCAAAAAAAAAAGTCGTATTAAGATAAATAGAGATAGATTGAAAAACACAGGGCTAGAAAACTCTGGAGTCACGATCCCCAAGTGCCGAAAGCCTCACATTTTATCAATCCATTTCTCTACACACAAATTTTTATTTATTTATTTATTTGAATACTCATATTATTTATAAAAATCAAACTATCCTATGCTATTTATTATGGGACCCCAAAAATTCAAATTAGTACCCCACAGTCTAGAGGACGTGCATTGTGGCATTTTGATTTAATGGATGAAAATAAAAATGATGAAAATTTTCATTGGACAACCAAACATCCAAAATCAATGCTTTTAAACTTAATCATGAATTAAATTAAGAATCAAGGAAATAAAAGTTATTTTCTATGTAGTCTTAATGTTAGCAAAGATGTTATTATATGAATGATAAAGGAATTTTACTTCTTTTTTTTCATTGTTTTTTTAAACAAACATTTTGTTTCCACACACCCCAACTTAGAATGAAACTGTCCCTAGTTTCGTAAAAATAAAATTTAGAATGGGGTAGAGGAATAAAATGGGAGTTCAATAAGGAAATTTAAATATGAAGATCATGGAATGAAGTCACCTGGTGGTTGAAGTTTGAAGTTCTTGTCGCTCAAATTTAGTCCCTTGATATCCATGTCGCTTGCAAAGTTCCCTAGTGGAAAAAGGAAAACAAACAAAAAAACAAAACAAAATATATATATATATATATAAGTAAAATATAAGTATATATATAAAATAAAATAAACTGATGATACATTGTCTTCTTTTTAAATTTCTGGGTAAGGTATTACTCAAGGATCACACCACGTCACACGGATGAATATGGTTCTCCCCTTTCGTACCCATCCATACTCATAATAGAAGAACAGGTCAAAAGTGTATTCTTTATTTTTAAATATAAAAATGATTAATTATTCTTATTTGAAAAATAAAGATGATTCAGAAAGATTAGAAACATAAAAACCACGGGTTGCCTCCCGTGCAGCGCTTTGTTTAACGTCGTTAGCTCGACTTGAACCCCCAAAATTATCCAATACCAACTTTCAACATTTTAAGGACCACATGTTTCACCAATTATACTAGTTAGAGATTGATTCTATGTTTAGAATTTGTTTCATTAACAAACCTATGTTCTAAAATGAGTGGGTAAATCCAAGGAATATCAGAAATAGTGGATCTAGTTGCTTCTCTAGTTTTCCCTAAGACATCAATAATCATTCCTACATTTTCTTTTTCAATATAATCTTTAATTACAACTAAAAGGTCATGGTTATACCCTATGAAGGGATACTTTAGTGGGTAAGGAAGGATAATAATTTTGAGCTCGGTTTGGATAGGACATTTAGACACAAGTTGATATTTTGAATCCAACACAATTTCATTTTCCAAATTTCTCAACAAAATTGGTTCCTTCTGAATAGAAGATTTAACCACCAAATTGGAAAGATATGTTTCAGGAATGGGTATGGACTCAATGTTTTTGATTTCTCTTAATGGTTCAGTGATTTCTGTTTTTGAAAAATGATCATTGGATTTATATTCATGAGACTCAATCCATGATGTCAAATTCTCCACTTTTGAATCCAAAAAATAAATTTGCTATTTATTTAAATACCCTTCAACAATTCCTTTTTCCTCTTCATCTTCCCCAAATCCAAAGGTTTTCTCTTCTGTAAATTCATGAGAGGTTTGTGGGAAACTAGGCACTTCATATAAGGTTATGGAAGGGACAGTTTGTGTAGTGATGGGTTCCTCACAATTTTTAATGCTTTTTAGTTCTAACCTTAATGATGAAACCTCAAAATTCATTATCTCCATTTTTTGACACAACTTTTCAAGTAATGGTTTTGGATCATGATGGTCAAGGGGTTGATAAATATGGTCTATTCCAGGTGGATAATTAAGTTGTTGGAATTGCATAAGAGGGTGTTCTGATTGGCTTTGTGGGGATTGAAACTCATTATAGGATTGAATGTATTGTGGATCATATGAATAAAAACATTTTGGTTCAGTATGTTGTTGATGATCCCATAAGTAGGAATTAGGATGGTCATTGTACATCACACTTGGTGTAGAGTGATCAAAGTAAGGAGAGGTTCCCCATGTTTGGATTTGTTCAAAAGGGTTTTCCATTAGAATGAAATTTGTGATGAGATAAGAGAAGAGAGATGAAAAAAAGATGATAATGTCTACGATAACTTACTTAGGTCCCCGAAAACAGTGCCAAAATTTGATTCTCGCTCAAATTTACCCAAGAGATGAAGGTAGAACGGTCCTTATAGTCTATCTTGGGTTATCGAATCCACCGAGACCTAAGAAGTAACCTATAGACACGCACATTCTAAGGACTATTTTTGGCTATGAAGTGGCCAACATGGATTTATTTTGTATGGGTTTGAAAGATGTCTAATAGATTTAACTGAATTCAATTTAAAATAATGGGTTTATCCTAGGTTATCGCTCGGGGTGGATTGGACGTATATCCTTATTAATGATTTCAATTTCTTATATTTGAGATGGGTTCATTTAAGGAGATAAAACAAAATCATCACTTACTGGTTTAATGCCTAAAACCTTTAATACTAACCACATATACACTTTAAGGATCAAAGGTTTGAGCACATCAAGGTAAAGGTTCGTATTAGCACTTGAAGTGTGTGGCCTTAAATTCAACAAGGACGACGGAGTTTAAAAACCATCAAATAAAAATCTCGATTACAGAAGTGATTATACATTAATGAGGTGATAAATAACATCCAATAAATCTCCTTGATACTCCCTTGGATCACCCCATAAGTGGGTTATCCCTCCATTGATCCCATGGTTTCAATGAAAGCAGAAAGTAGACTCGTGAGGGAGGAAATGGAAAAGTAAAAAAACGCAATAAAATAACAATCACTCCACCGTTGTGTGATAATCTCACAAGGTTTGGTATGAACAAGTTAACACCTTGAACCAACGGTATCAAAGTGATAAGTATAAGAATAGAATA
The DNA here is from genome assembly GCA_963277665.1 of Viscum album. Taxonomy (NCBI): domain Eukaryota; kingdom Viridiplantae; phylum Streptophyta; class Magnoliopsida; order Santalales; family Viscaceae; genus Viscum; species Viscum album. The sequence goes on from OY728152.1 coordinate 698,879,900, forward strand.
ATAATTTAAGAAGAACTTTTATTAAGAAACAAGGATGAATTAAAACAACTTACATGTGAAGGAAGAACATTACAAAGAGAAATTGGCAGCATAACATTAAGATGAAAACAAGATCAAAGATTTCTAAATCCTCCAACACCACTGCCATAAATAGTAATTTTTGAGCTTTTGGGTTGAGCCTCCAACAGTACAAGGCATATCAATTAATTTTGGTAGGCCATAGGTGGTGGATAGCTTGTGGAATTTGGACTTTTCCACATTTGACTCGACGTGGAAGCCAGCTTTCATCCACCGAACAGACGCGTTTGGATGACCTTCTATATGGCAGAATCAGAGTGGGAAATAGAAGAAGAAAATAGAGATCAGGATGTCTTCTAACCTCCTGTAAAATGTGGGCCCATTTGGAGTTGTGCATTTCGAGATATTATCAAATTAGTGGTCTGTTTTTCTAGGACACAAAATCTAGCTCAAAATTGTATCTCTATCTTGGGGCGCCTTAATGACCACCATAGGGGCCGAATTAGCATTATCTCCTGATGATTGATTTGTTCCTCGACATTGCTTATATCATCCCACAAAATTTGGGATTCATTGGGCCTATATGTGGGGCCCTACAGTCTCATAAGTGGGCTGGTGTCCAATCTTCCTTCTCTAGAATTGCTTCAATTCATCTCCAAATATCTCCATCATCGTTTATGAATCATCCATTGATCCCTGAATGAAAATTGTTCACATTTATTTATAGATAAAGTTAAAAATATATCAAATTAAAATATTGATAATTACATTCCTTATAATCAGATGACTCATTGAGCTTAAATTGGTGTATATTAGGCATGAAGTTCACAAATGATGAGAATGGATGTTCATAATGAAAATGCACTAACTCGTGCCCATAAGATAAAAAATGATCATTTAATACCATTAAAATGTAATTAAAAAATATGTTTTTATTGGATAATCACGAGTCTAGATTATGGAAAAAAATTAAATAAAAAATTTCATAAAAACTACAAATAGATAGTAATATATGTGTATATATGGGCACACACACACAAACAACCCTTTTTAATGAATGTCATTTTTATGAAATGAAATTAGCAATTACATGTTTTTGGTCAATTGAGGGATTTGAGGCTACTGTATATAGAGTAGAACAACATAGGGAAATGTGGAGAGATGAGGGTGAATAGCCACTAAATGAGGCTAATATTCATTTTTAATATATATAATATTCATGTTCTTTATTATTCATAAACACCATTTTAGTCCATTTTACACTTTGAACATCATTCCACATTATGATTGTAGTTCCTTCTTAAAATGCACTATTATGTGGTACATTTTTAACATCATTTAAAGTACCCAATGATTCATCTGATTTTAAGGAATGTAATTATAAATATTTTAATTTTATATTTTGGGAAATTGATTTAAAATTAAATATGAACATGTTTTATTCAGGGACCAATGTAGAATTCATGGAAGAAGATTGGGATATTTTGTGATGAAAGGAAGTAATTTTAGAGAAGGAAGATTGGACACCATCCCACTTATGAGAATTTGGGGCCCAACATACAAACCCAATGAATCCCAAATTTCGTGGTATTATAGAATACATATATAGGAACAAATAGTTCTTCATGATCCAGTGCTAATTCGGCATCCATTGTGGTAATTTAGGCGGCCGATGTTAGAGATAAAATTCAGGACCAGATTCTACGGCCCAGAAAAACAGACCACTAATATAATCATATATCAAAATATAAAACTCTAAATGGGCCCAAATTATTCAGGAGGATAGGAGAAATCAGGGTATCCATTTTCTTCTTCTATGGCCCACTCTGATTCGGCCGTCTAGAAGGTATTCCAAGCATGTCTGTTCGGTGGATGAAAGTTGGCTGCCACCTCGGGTCAAATGTGGAAATGTCTATGTTCCACAGGCTTTCCACCACCCTAGGCTTACCATAATCAAGTGGGATGATTAGTACTGTTTGAGGCTCCACCCAAGGCTTCCAAAATTCCTATTTAAGGCAGTGTTGGTGGAGTATTTTGATCATCTTGGGTGTTTGTTTTAATGGTAATGTTATGCTGCCACTTTGTGTTTGTAATCGCATTTCAATTTCCATGTAAGTTTCCTTTTTGTACTTATTTTTTCTTAATAAACATCTTTTTATTATATTATTACCATTTCTTTAATTAAAACTTTATAATCACAAAGCACAGTGATATATCTTTGTTGTTCTGAATTAGTTCACACATAGGTGTGAATTTCATTCAGACACACGGAGGAGTGCTCGTTATTTCTGCGGTTTTAATTTCTTCAATATTAATCTTGTAAGCCATATTCCACCCACCATTGAGAGTATAACCTAAATGGAGGGCTAACCATTTAATGGTTTAATCTTATGAATATTAGAAGTCTGGATTGAATTTTATTTTATGAATGAATTTTTGTTAATTGGTTAACTAATTTAAGACTTCCATTCTTCAGTTACTTCCACTCTTCATCTTCACTGTGTTTGAGGAAGCTAAATCCAATTACTAAAATGATAATATACCTTATAGACATCATGAATTTGGTTCTCTAAGTGTCTAGTGGATTATTAATTGAGTTTAGTTGTATCAAACCATAAAATGATGATGGTAGTGTTATTTTGAAGAATGGATTCATCAAGAATTAATTAAACCAAAATAGTCTAAAGAAGTAAAATTCATTCAACCCACCCCTAGCATAATCTTAAGATCAACCCATTTTTTTTAAATTGAATTCACTAAATTTTATTAGTGTTACTTAAACCCATCTAAAATCAACCCAAATTTGGCCACTCGATATCCAAAAATAGTCCAAAAAATGTACGTGTCCATAGGTTACTTCTTAGGTCTCTGAGGATTCAACAACCCAATCTAGACTACAAGGATCATTCTACCTTCATATATTGGGTAAATTTGAGCGAGAATCAAATTTTTGAGCCTTTTAAAGGGACCCAATTAAATCATCTAAAAACCCATTCTATTCTCCCCCATTTCTTCTTTTCTCATCCAAATTCTCTTATATTCTCTCTTTCTCGTTTTTTTTCTTTTGGCGCATGTCCGCCAACTCCTGCGATCAATCAAACCGTCTAGTTAGGGTGGATAGTCCAGGGGTTGGGGAGTCAAGTACACCAAGGTAACTCTTTCCATTAGATCCTAATCTTCCTAATACTCCAGAGTCAAAAATTGAGCCCATTTTAATGGAAGGTATACAAAGAAACCAACTCATAAATCCAGGTGCGAACCAAAATGGAAACCAAAATGAGGAAGCCCTAAACTTGGGGAATTCAATTGATCAAACCATGAATGACTACCTCACACCTTCCTGTACCAATTCCCCCTCATATATTAGACACAATTCTCTAGCATATTCCAATTACATCTTTAAACCCCATGTTCTAAACCACCTTCCAACCTTTCACAGGATGGAGTCTGAGATGCCCTACCTTCATGTTAAGGAGTTCAATGACATTGTAGAAACCATGTGTCCCCCACATCAACTAGAATAGGCTAAAATGAGGCTCCTTCCTTTTTCATTGAAGGATAGAGCTAAAATTTGGATAAACAACTTGAGACCTACATCAATCCACTCATGTAACCAATTACAAAGAAAATTCTACAAAAAATACTTCCCTCATTACAAAACAATTGCATGTAAAAAGAGAATCCAAAACTTTTTTGAAAAAGAGGGAGAGTCATTCTATGAAAAATGGGAGAGGTTCAAAGACACTCTAAACATGGTTCCACACCATGGTTTTTCTATTCCTGAACAAGTGAGAATTTTCTATGAAGGTTTGGGTCCAGGGAATAAACAATTCATTGAAATGATGTGTAATGGAACCTTTAAAAACAAAGCCCCAAATGATGCTTATGAGTATCTAGAAAGCCTTTCTAAAGAAAACCAAACATGGGGAACTTCACCTTATTCTGAAAAGCCACAAAGAACTACTAGAATTCATACACTTAGATAATAGTAAAGCCTTAGGGCTAAACTCACAGCACTCTCTAGGAAGGTTGAAGATATAGACCTTAGGAAAGTCCATGAAATACAAAATGTTGACCCTGTTTGCACAATTTGTGACAAACATGACCATAAGATAGAAAACTTCCCAACAATTCCATCCATCAACGATGTTATTTTAGGAGGACCCCCATTGGAATTAAATTCTTTGAACATTCAAAATCCTCAATACCAAAACAACTTCAACCCAAGGTATAATGACCACCCAGGCTTCTGCTGGAAAGATAACCAATAACCTAGCCAAACACAGGTACAAAATCCTTACCCCCATCAGAACTACCAAACCCATAACCAGTTCCAAACCCAACATATCTAATACCAACAGCCACCTGTCCATTTTCAACAGACCATCCCACCTCCAAAATATCCCCCTAGGATAAACCAATCTTCTCAATAACCAACCCAAACTATTCCACAAAGCCTACTAGAACAACTGTGCAAACAAATGGAAAGGATGAAATCGGAAGTCTCTTCCCTTAAACAAGAACTTAAAACCATCAAAACTGGAAAGGCACCCAGTCCTACTCAAGCGGTGCCATCCTCAACTTCAAGGGGAGGGTCAAGTTTTACTCAAACAACTCATGAACAACTAAAGTTTGTGACTATTTTAAGAAGTGGGAAATCAATTGAGAAACCTAAACAACTAATTAAGAACCCACCTGAAGATTCAAACTTGGATGAAAATTCAAATGAACCAAATGATATAACTGAAAAAAAAAAGATATCATTTTCAAAGAAACAACTCTTCAAAAAACAACCCCACAACCTGCTCCATTTCCTCAACTCATGAGGGGGAACACCAACCTTGAACTGATTGAAACATTGATAGAAATCATCTCACAAGTCAAGTTGAACATTCCCATTCTTGATGCAATCCAAACCATACCTACCTAATCAATGTACCTTAAGTACTTGTGTACTTTTAAAAGAAAAATTTTCACATAAAAACCAAGTCCTTTTGGCTGCTAATGTGAGTACCACCATTCAAAGAACCATTCCTCCTAAGTTAAAAGACTTGGATTTCCCTTACGTCAATGTTGAACTAGGAGAGGGAAAAGTTTTCAGGGCCTTATGTGACCTAGGTGCTTGTGTCAATCTCATCCCATATGATGTGTACTTCCAGTTAGGCCTAGAAGAGCACCAACCCACATCTCTCACACTTCAACTTGTTGATCGTAGCATTAGGGTTCCAAAGGGGATTTTAAGGGATGTTCTGGTAAAGGTAGAAAAATTCATCTAACCTGCTGACTTCATTGTCCTTGGCAACCATCCAAACTTAGGAAAAAAGAATCAAACCCTAATCATCCTTGGTCGTCCCTTCCTTGAAACAATCAACTCTATTATCCGAGTCTGAAATGGGAACATGATCATCACCTTTGGGAACATGAGTCTAGACTTGAACATCTATAATGTAAGCTCACAAATAGGGGATGATGAGGACATTCATGAAGTACACATGATAGGAATCATTGATAATGAATCCATAGAACACCAAGGAATATTTTATGAATGTTTATGTCAGGATGAGATTGATTTCCTTTGTTCATATGAAGGAAGTTTATCTCCTTGGATTGAATCATTTTCAAATTGCTCCTATGATGAAGTCTTAGGTCCAACAATCAGTGAAACCTTTCAAGAAACCACTTTCATGGAGACCACTCAAACTTCCTTCCCTAAATCTAATCATGCCAATATAGTAGCTGAAACTTCTACATGTGGGGAATCAATCGTATCTGAAACTCTAAAAAATGAATTTGAACATGATCCAATGTCCCAATCTTATGCTGAAATTCTGAACCAACCTGATCTTGAATTGAAGGAACTTCCCACTTCACTCAAGTATACTTTCCTATGAGATAATAAAACACAGACTATTTTCATTTATTCTTCTCTTGAATCCAATCATGATAGTATGCTTCTAGATGTCCTTAGTAAACATAAGAAATCCATTGGTTGGACCCTGTCTGATATTCCCGGGATTATCCCACTTATTGGGACTCATAAGATTGTTCTGGAATCTGAATGAAATCCATGTCGTCAACCTCAATGGCGAATCAATCCTAATCTCATGGAGGTCGTAAATAAAGAACTTCTGAAATTGTTAAAAGCTGGTATCATATATCCCATAGATGAGAGTGAATGGGTGAGCCCAATCCAGGTGGTTCCAAAAAAGGCTGGAATCATAGTGATAACCAATGAGGATTGAGAGATTCTTCCAATAAGGGTGAATAGTGGATGGAGGGTATAAATTGACTATATGAAGCTAAACTAATTCACCAAGAAGGACTATTTCCCCTTAACATTCATTGATCAAGTCCTTGAGAGAGTGGCAGGTCATGCCTTCTATTGTTTCTTAGATGGGTACTCAGGGTGTAATCAAATTGAGGTCTCCCTATAGGAACAAGGGAAGACTACATTCACATGTCCATTCAGTACATTTTCCTTCAAACACATGCCCTTTGGTTTATGCAATGCTCCTGGAACCTTCCAACGGTGTATGATGGGAATCTTCTCAGACATGGTAGGGGATTTTCTAGATGTCTTCATGGATGACCTATCTGTGTTTGGGGATACATTTGAGGGTTATCTGCATAATGTGGAGAGATTCTTGTCAAGATGTGAAGAAAAAAATATCATCCTAAACTGGGAAAAATTCCATTCCATGGTTAAAGAGGGACTAGTTCTAGGACATCTGGTCTCAGGTAGGGGGATTGTAGTTGATAAAGACAAGGTTGACATCATTCGTCACCTTCCATCACCCAACACTGTCAAGGAAGTGAGTTATTTCTTAGGACATGCTGGATTCTATAGAAGATTCATCAGGGATGTTAGTTTAATCTCCCATACCCTTTTTTCTCTCCTAGTAAAGGATGTTCCATTTGTATGGACAGAAAGCTGTGAGGGTTCATTCTCAACCCTCAAATCCTCTATCATGTCTCCTCCCATTCTGAAATCTCCAAATTGGAACCATCCTTTTAAAGTTATGTGTGATGATAGTGACTTTGTTATAGGAGATGTCTTAGGAAAACGTTGTGATAAAACTCTTTATATCATTGCTTGTGCAAGAAAATCCTTAAATAATGCCCAAATAAACTACACAACTACTAAAAAGGAGTTACTTGCTATTGTTTTTTCTTTAGATAAGTTTAGGTCCTACCTCTTAGGATCCACCATCACCGTGTTCACTGACCATTCTGCACTTAAATACCTCTTCCAAAAACATGATTCTAAGGCTAGACTGATTAGGTGGGTCCTTCTCTTAAAATAATTTGACCTCACAATCAAGGATTAAAAGTGTGTTGAAAATGTTGTAGCTGATCACCTCACTAGTATGGAATTCAAAGACAACTCAAATCACCTTTCTGTGTCTGATTCATTTCTTGATGAACAACTATACTCTCTGAGTGACTACCCTTGGTATGTTGATATATCCAACTTCTTAGTTACGGGAGTAATTCCAAAATTCTTAGGGACTCAAGCTCAAAGTAAATTACTTTCTGATGTTTGGCACTATGTGTTTGATGATCCATACCTCTATAAGTTCTTCCCGGACCAAGTCATTAGGAGGTGTGTCCTAGAATTTTAACAAGAGTCCAACCTTAAATTTTGTCATAGTGAGGCATGTGGAGGTCACTTTTCCACTAAAAAACTTCTGTTAAGGTTCTTCAGAGTGGTCTATTCTATCCCACCCTCTCAAGGTACTCTTACACATTTAGTCAATGTTGTCCTAGGTGTCAACAAGTAGGGTCCATCACAAAAAGGAATCAAATGACACTCACTCCCATCTTAGTGGTTGAAATATTTGACTGTTGGGGAATTGATTTCACGGGTCCCTTCCCAAACTCTTGGGGATACCTCTACAAACTCTTAGATGTTGATTATGTCTCAAAATGGGTTGAGGCCATTCACACTAAGTCCAATGATCATCAAGTTGTGATTCGATTTCTGAAAGAGAACATATTTTCTCGATTTGGAATTCCTAGGGCTATAATTAGTGATCAAGGAACCCATTTCTGCAACCACCCATTCTCTTCACTCATGTCTAAGTATGGTATTTCTCATAAAGTGTCCAATGCATACCATCCTCAAACCAATGGTCAAGCTGGGTTAGCGAATAGGGTGATTAAGCAAATTCTTGAAAAAATTGTCAACCCCTCTTGGAAAGATCTTTCCAATAAACTCTTTGATACTCTTTGGGACTATTGAAACGCATATAAAACTATTTTAGGAATGTCCCCGTGTAGGTTGGTTTATGGAAAAGCATGCCATTTAGCTATTGAAATTGAGCATAAGGCATTTTGGGAAATCAGACAAATGAATTTCGACATTTCTTTAGCAGAAGAAAAGTGGAAATCAGATATTAATGAACTTGAGGAACTTAGGATGGAGGCTTATGAAAATTCAAGGATAAACAAAGCTAGATTTAAAGCCTACTAATCTAGGAATATCAAAGTCAAACATTTTGAATTGGGAAAATTTGTTCTCTTATATAGTTTAATACATCATTTACACCCATGAAAGTTAAGGTCTATATGCTCAGGTCTATTCATAGTGCATCAGGTATACCCCCATGGGGAAAAAGTGATTCAATATCCCACAAGTAGTTAAATTTTCAAGGTCAATGGTCAAAGGTTAAATCCATTCATTGAATCATTCAATAAACAGGAAATAGATATTGAGTTAACTAAGACAACCTATGAACCGGGAAAAAATTGATAGATTTAGGATCCATGTCAGGCTAACGACGTTAAACAAAGCGCTGCATGGGAGGCGACCCATGGTTTTAAAGTTTCCTATAATTTTGTTTTTTTATCAACATTATATTTTAAATAGGATTAATTAATCATTTTTATATAAAAAATAGACTGTTGACATGTTCTTCTATTATGAGTATGGATGGTTATGAAAGGGGAGCACCATATTCATCAGTGTCATGTGGTGTAATCCTTGAGTAATGCCTTACCCAGAAATTTAAAAAAAAAGACAATGTATCATCAGTTTGTTTTATTTTAATGTGTTTGTATGATTAAAATAAAAATACAAAAAAATAAATAATAATATAATAATAATAATAAAAAGGGACACGTCGTGGTTCATGGGTCAAACCCCGTCACAACTGGCGAAGTCGCAGAGATTCGAACCCGGGACCGAAGGGAGACAGGGGCATGCGCATACCACTGACCTACAGTTTATTGTACTTCCTTATTCTATAATTTTTAAATATATACTTATATTTTACTTTAATTATAATATAAATATATATATATATATATTGTTTTTTTTTGTTTTTTTTTCATTTTCTACTAGGGAACTTTGTATGTGACATGGATATCAAAGGATTAAAAGGGAGTAGGAAGAATTTCAACTTCAAACACCAGGTGACTTCATTCCATGACCCTAATTTTCAATTTCCTTTTTGAACATTAATTCTCTACCTCTACCCCTTTAAAATTTTCTTTTCATTAAAATCTGGGGATAGTGTTATTTTAAGTAGGGGGGAGATAAAATAAAAAATTCTTTTGTGTAAAAAAATGAATGATTTGAAAAAAAAAAGTGTAAATGGAAGGAAAAATTCCTTTAACTTTGAACATTGTAATACACATTACACACATTGAAACTGGATATCAAATAATTTAGCATGCCCTGATTCTGATTTTAATCCTTGTATAATTTCATGAGCATAGATTTTGGAAAGTGTGGCTCTCTAATGCGATATTTCATCGTTTATATTTTCATCCAAATAAAAAAAGATCACAATGCACGTCCTTTGGATAGTGCGGTATTAGTTTGAGTTCATGGGGTCCACCAAATAAATAACATAGGTTTGGTGATCATTTTAGTTTTAATATGAGTATTAAATAAAAAAAATAAAAAAATAATCATAATAAATTTGCCCGTAGAGCAATGAAATGACCTAATGCGTGGCTTTCGGCACTTGAGGATCATGACTCCATAGTTGCCTGGCCCAGAGTTAGTAATTTTTTCTCTATTTTTGGTAATTTGAATTTTTTTTGACTGATTTAACTTGATATGATGCCCAAGTATGTGGGACTCACTTGGTGCCCTAAGGCCTTTGTGCCCAGGAGTCATCAGTAATGTCTCGCTACAGGGGTTGACTCTTTTGAGTGAAATTTCAATTACCATGAAAAAATTGCAAAAAAAAAACAAAAAAAATAATACAATAATAAAATTGAATACTAATATTAATATTTAAATGTGATTCCACCTAGCGCTGCCATCATTTTCCCCTTGAATAAAGATGAACCCCCGTGTCTATTTTGATTCACCACACATCCTCATACTTAATTGATATTGGATGAAATATGGAAATGAATGTGAACAAACGAATGGGATTGGGATTGGGATCTACTTATGAAACTATCTTTTATTAAATTATTTTGATTGATTTCATGATTGTTTGGTATAAGTTTTTTTGGTGATCATTGTGTATTAAAATGTTTTTGGGAAAGGGAATTCGAATTTCATTTTGATGAGATATATTTTTCTCGGGACTAGTAAAACTCAAGTTGGGGGTGTGATTAGCCACTAAATGAGGATAATATCCATTGTTAATATATATAATATTCATGAGATTTATTATTCATAAACACCATTTTACTTTATTTTACACATTGAATATCATTCCACATTATGATTGTAATACCTTCTTAAAATGCACTATTATGTGGTATATTTTTTAACATCATTTAAAGTACCCAATGATCCATCTGATTTTAAGGAATGTAAGTATCCATATTTTAATTTTATATTTTGTTACATTTATCTACACTTCAATATGAACATTTTTTATTCAGGGATAAATGGATAATTCATTGAATAAGATGGGGATATTTTGTGATGAACGGGAGAAATTTTAGAGAAGGCAGGTTGGACACAAGCCCACTTACGAGAATGTGGGGCCCAACATACAAACCCCATGAATCCTAAATTTCTTATCATGATATAAGAAATATAGAGGAACAAATAATTCTTTAGAAGCCAGTACTAATGCAGCCTCCATTGTGTTCATTCAGGCATCCCAAGTTAGAGATAAAATTCTGGGCTTGATTCTACAGCCCAAAAAAACAGCCGACTAATCTAATCATATCTACGAATCTAAAACTCCAAATGGGTTCAACTTTTTTCGGAGGATATGAGACATCGGGGGATCCATTTTCTTTTTCTATGGTCCACTCTGATTTGTCCATCTAGAAGGCCTTCCAAGCACGTCTGTTCGTTGGATGAAAGCTGGATTCCACCTCGGGTCAAATGTGGAAAAGTCTAAGTTCCACAAGCTTTCCACCACCATAGGCCTACCATAATATAGTGGGATGCTTTTTACTATTAGAGGATAGACCCAAGGATTCCAAAATACCTATTTAAGTTAGTGGTGGTGGAGTAGTTTGATCATCTCGGTTGTTTGGTTTAATTGTAATGTTTTGTTGCCACTTTGTGTTTGTAATCACATTTCAATTTCCATGTAAGTTTCCTTTTTTTACTTCATTGTTCTTAATCAACATATTTCTATTCTATTCTTCCCATTTATTTCATTAAAACATTATAATCACAAAGCACAGTGATATCTCTTTGTTGTTTTGAATTAGTTCACACATAGGTGTGAATTTCATTCACACACACACACACGGAGGAGTGCTCGTTATTTCCACGGTTTTAATTTCTTCAATATAATTCTTGTAAGTCATATCCTACCCACCATTGAGAGTATACCATCAATAGAGGGATAACACTTTAATGGGTTGATCTTAGGAAGATGAGAAGCCTGGATTGAATGTTATTTTATGAATGAATTTTTGTTAATTGGTAAACTAATTTAAGACTTCCATTCTTCAGTTATTTCCACTCTTCATCTTTACTGTGTTTGAGGAAGCTAAATCCAATTACTAAAATGACCATATAACTTGGAGACATCATTAATTTGGTTCTCTAAATGTGTAAGGGATTATTAATTAAGTTTCATTTCATCAATATAGAAAATGATGAAGGAAGTGTTATTTTGAAGAATGGATTCATCAAGAATTAATTAGACCAAAATTTTCTAAAGAAATAAAATTCATTCAATCCACCCCTAGCATAATCTTAAGATCAACCCATTTTCTTTAAATTGAATTCACTTAGGTTTATTAGTGTTACTTAAACCCATCTAAAATCAACCCAAATTTGGCCACTTAATAGCCAAAAACAGTCCATAGAATGTATGTGTCCATAGGTTACTTCTTAGGTATCTGAGGATTCGACAACCCAAGCTAGACTACAAGGACCGTTCTACATTCATCTCTTTGGTAAATTTGATCGAGAATCAGAGGGTAAGATTTTTTGATTTGAAATGTTGGGGATTTATTAAGAAAAGTCTATATATTTTTATATTTAATGTTGTAATAGTTAGAGATAGTAATGGGAAATGTTTTTGATCAAAGTAAAAATTATAATTGATGAAAAATTATAAAAAAGAGTCAAGTTGGTTGAAAACCCATGGAATGGGAAGGAGTCATTTAATATTGACTGTGGGTATTTCACTATTATATTATCAAGATGGCATGTTGAATAAAACCTCACATTTTTTAATACCCTTATGTTTTACTTTAATGTTAATTTAGGTTGTAATCATTACAACATTTTTCCTTTTTATCTAAATCATTATTCAATTTTAATTAGTCAATCAAATATATTTTCTTATCTTCTTGTTTTCTTTTGTCCAATCAATAATTTTTTAATATATTTTTATAAATTCGTATTTTTTGTTTTATAATTTTGTTTTTTCAAAACATATATGCATTTTTTAAACATGCAAATTTCTATACATATAATGGTTTAAACATTTTTTACCATTATATATATATATATATTAATATTTTATATATATAACATTTTTAAGTTATTAACAATAATTAAATCAATATATATATATAATTAATTTTTTAAATTTTGATAATTTAGAATACATTTTTACTTCAAACCTAAATAAAATTTTATTTTTTAATTGTTTAATAATTATATATTTTTAAATATCATAAATTATATAAAAAATAATATATCTAATATATTTAAGAAATATATTATCTTATTAGTTATTATAAATTTCATAAAAAAAATTTACCGTCAATTAATATTATAATAAGGACTTATATTTTACAAAAAAAATTAAAAAAAATATATAGTTATTTAAAAATATTATATTCAACAAAGAAAACCCATATTTATCTTAAGAGTGATAATTTGAAAACTGTTAATAATATGTATAATTAATTCGAACTATTTTAATTAACATATCATTAAATTAATTAAAATAGATAATTTCTTTTATTATTTTCTAAAGAAAATCATCTTAAAAATATGATCAATAAGTTTTAATTACTAGTACCCAACACGTGCATTTTCACAACAAGATCATTTATTTATAGATTTTTACACACCAAAAAAATTAGTGTGACGATCTATGAAATCAATGTCACTTGTTAGGAGAATGAGTGGAAATAGGAAAAATAAATGAAGTGAGTGGGTTACTCAAGGCACACAAAAATTGAGTGAAAACTAGTGCCAACAGAGATGGAATATGCTGGAATGGGAGAGGTGGAGATCTAAGACAATGATTAAATAGTAGGCGGAGGAGGTAGAGGCGGAGGTGGAGGCAAGATGTGAGCTTTCGATTAAGGGTGGGAAGAAACCTAGAGATATTTTCATGGTTTCTCAATTTTTATGGAAGTTGATGGGCTTTATAATAATGTAGGGATGAATATTTGTAAGAAACCTAATCGAATTTGATGCGATTTCATTGAAAGATTATTCGTATTTGAGGAGGAAAACATATTTTAGGATTAGAACTCGAACATGATGAATGAATTTAGGGAGATGTATGGTGGTAAAAATTAAGAGAAGATGAGGGAGACATGTACTAGAGGATCATGTGTGGGTTCAAAGATTTGGAAAACGAACGGTTCAAGAATATTAAATGAATAAGGGATTTTGGGGCAGGCTCTGGTGGCAGAAATGGGGTGGAAGAAACTCAGGGGGCAAAATAGGAAGGGAAAATGATTGAACATATAGGAAGAGGGATTTGGGATGGGCTCGAGGGGTCAAAATGGGGTGGATTAAGAATCTCGAGTGGGCTGAAATGGGGAAGAGGAAGAATGATGTGGATGGGAATGAGAGGTGAACACGTAAAAGGATTGATGTGGAGGAGACGCGTGGGGAGAGGCATATCCTATAGTATATATAATAGATATAATAGATTTAATATAAATTATTAGTGGGTTAAGTCTTATTCCGTAATATCAATCATAAGAATGAATTATTGAAGATAAATTTGTCATCAAGTAATTGAAGATAAATATATTAAAAAATAATTGACGTGGTAATATATATTTTAATGTAATATAAGTTATAATATGTTGTATGATATTCTACAGAAAAGTGGTACTGTACATGGATTTAACCTCTAAATAGGGAATTTAATGAAAAAATATGATATGAAGAGTATAATGGGATTATATAAAAATGAAATAAATATGATAACTAAAAACAATGTACTAAATAGGATAGATGATGAAAACATTATGATACTGACAGTAGTGATCATAATGATGGATTACTGCTGAATTGAAACATTGATTTAACACCTAGTAAATTATATAAAAGTATCATGTGTTACAATCCCTAATCATGGAACTATCAACCGGCATCACTACCTATTGGAAATGGAGCACGTTAATCCGACACAACCTCATCATCGCCTCCCATCCGAAGATGTTGGTGATGCCTCTTCTTCGTTGCCACCATGATGAACAACTATTTATAATTGAGAATTATTTCAGAAACTCCTTGGTCTCTGGACTGGTGAAATATTTGTTCCCATGGTTTTTTTGTCTAATCTATGGATGAAAAAATCCAAATTGATTATAATTCTCTACAAATTGGTGAGAATATTGAAATGAAGGTGTGCAGAGTTAGCATATATTCTTCAATAGCTAATAAGCTTGATTCTTGAACATTCCACTGGAATGTTGTCCTCGGAATATTCATTTCCTTCTATCAACTCCCTAAAAGAGAATATTCAATATAGGGATCAACTTATAAATTAGGTTACCAGCATGAATCTCTGGTACAATTACTCTGAGTGGGGGATGTTGATGAATTTTTCAAGAGTGGTGGTATAAATCCCCCATCAATTTTGAGGATGAGGATGATGATGAATTTAGAGACTCTATAGAAACTAATAGGGATTGAAATTTTTGTTACCAAACATGATGGAAAAATATCGAATATGAGACAAAAATTAGTGTCTCTTTAACTACATTATAAATTTACATGTATTGTTTCTATCACACAGATGATCCTAGAAGATCAGAGCTACTATATAAATTATGAAAGATCTGCAATGAAACTGTATATATATTAATACATTTTTCAGAGAAACTATATACCATATTAATCTTTTTTAGAAGTTATATATAAACATTTTAGGGGGATCCATGTTCAATAACAGTCAAAGGAATTTATAAAAACAAATCGTTAGAGAAGCAGTATAATAGAATAATGAATGATGGAGAATATCAGAGATAAAGATTACATTATCCGAAATTCTAAATACATTAACACTAAATGTTATTTAATACTCTAAAGAAGAAAATAATCAACAGATTCATATATTAAATAAACAAATAATCAAATTATGAGAAAAACTATATACGTTATAAGTGAAAATGAATTCATTAACACATGGTAGAATTTTACTCAGAAGATTTATTATAGTTACATATAAGAAACCCATGAAATCAAACAAAACTCTAATGAAAATAGATATTTAGGTGAATTCAAAAAAACTGCATTACCCACTCCATAGAATATAATATATAGAAGAATTTGAAAATCCACATAAAGAAATATGCATGTGAAATCAGACAAAAACTATAATTCCATGAAAAAACACAATTGGATGAATTCTTACCAATATCACCATCATAAATCGCATTTCCTTCCCCGTTTATCAGAGACTATGTAGAATTCAAATCATAGAGTTTAGACTTTCTCTATCTAACAATAGATCCTACCTTTCTCTAACCTATATCTTGTATGTCCACACACAACTATAATATATATGCTTTTTTATTCCTTAAAACTCACCATTTCACAAACATATGGTACATCTCACCTCAACCTATGAACTACTAGGAAAAAAACATCCATTGTAGTGGAATGCCTCCGTCATAATTTTAGTAGACAGTATACTTCATTCTCTTCTGAAAAACCAAACCATCGAAAAATGATAAGATGTAACCAAACACATCACCAATATTTATGTGATTTTAGTCACATTATTAATAAATATACACTACCAATTTGTTATAGGTCCCGTAAATAACATTTTTTAGGGGAAAAATTTTATCGATAAATTATCGTTCGTGAATTCCCCTTGTGAAACCTAAAATAACTGCTTGAAAAGGCCCTAAACAATATTCACTTTATCTGCATGCTAAAACATTTCTTTACAGGGATAATTTGTTTCAATAACATTTGTTTCTGAATAATTGGTATGAAAATGAAATGCATTTTCAAACTAATATATTATTGACCCTTGAAACCGGCTAAAATCATCACAACAACAATGTCGCCATCACCAAATTCATGAAGACCAATTCCATCACCAGGGAGCACAAACTCACTATAGTAAATATACTTAGTTGAAATATCAAAATTTAAATTATACATAAGAAATATGAAATTGTATGCATTAAAAAGATCAACCTAAACATATAGATGAATCAATAATTTGACACCCATGTAAGAATAATGCACTATAATATAAAAATTTTTATTCGATAAACAAAACTGATAAGATCATCAGTCGTACATCAAAATTAATCAATGAAAATCACACAATGATATTTAGAAGATATTGAAATAATCCATAAAATTGATGACGGTTTCACCAATAATTATGAAGAGTTCTTGGTCCCTAGTTGACATGATATCATACATGATACAAAACATGTAACATAATCAATCTGAAACACACTTTTTACAAAAACATTACAAAAATTCCCATAATTATCTTAGCATTTTTCCTAGATCATGGTGTGGACCACCCAAGACATTTAAAATTACACAATCCAAGATTATTATTCCATATATATCATTAAAATACATATAAAATCAGATTTAAAATTAAGAATCATTTGGAATGAGAGAATTATGTAGTCAAGTGAATTAGAAACTAAAACTCAATTGGAATGAAAGGAAATGATCTCATAAGCAAAATTCCACTACATTATTTGAGAAAGGTGTTTTTCAAAGAACATACCAATAAGAGTGTACCAATAATGAAAAGCTCGAAATTCCACTACCTTCCTTTATAAAAAAATGGATAAATTACAATTATTTCAAAAAGTAAAAGGGGAAATTTTCTATGAAGGTTAATCAATATCCTTTGTGAATGATGTCCCAAAAACTAGATTTGTGATGGTGATATTAGGGATCTAAGATTTATAGCCTCATCGAACTCCACATGGAATCACTTCTACAATGTTCTAGTTGGAAGGATGCTAAGAATCTTAGGGGAATGGACATGCTATAGGATGGGAGGGTAGATTTAGTAGGAGAGGGGAGATTAAGTGGGAGGGGATGATGAAGGTGAAAAAGCAGAGGGGGAGAGGTGCAAGTGTTGTCATAGGCAGAGGAGACAACAGTGAGGATGATGCAGAGGCGGAAAGGGGTAGGTATTG
The DNA here is from genome assembly GCA_963277665.1 of Viscum album. Classification (NCBI taxonomy): domain Eukaryota; kingdom Viridiplantae; phylum Streptophyta; class Magnoliopsida; order Santalales; family Viscaceae; genus Viscum; species Viscum album. The sequence goes on from OY728152.1 coordinate 698,897,690, forward strand.
GAGAAGGTGGAGGTGACAACGATGAGGATGAGGTTGAGACGACTAATGGGAAGCAGTGAAGGTGAGAAAGAGACAAGGATGTTGGGAAGGATAGGAATCTGTGCTACACATGAGTAGAAGGGTTTGAATGTGGAGGAGAGGAGGATATAGAGGAAACGATCTAGGTGGATGATGATTGAATGCGATGCTTGTGGAGGTAGAGTATGCAGAGTGTACTGATAGGAGACCACACCAGCCAATTGAATGTGGATATGAGGAAAGAAAAATTACAAGATTTAATATAGATAATGGATTTATTGATGGATAAAATGTTTATATAAGATCAATATATTTTTTAATTTATAATTAATATGTTTCAAATAATGATAAAACAAAAACAAAAATGCACGTTGATATTGAGTTTAATTCAAATATAAAATCCCAAGAAGAATCCAAAACAAAACCTATGCCTTCATGCCTCAACATCCTAGAAAATGAGTAACATTCGGTGATGATGTATGATGTTTTTATTACAAATGAAATTATATATGAAACTATGGGGTTATTCTTTTAATCATTTAGTATACATATGTTAATAAACTATAGATTTGTATGAATGGATTTGAAGGGATTGAATCTATTAAAGCATTATTCATTATCTCATTCCATAAAATGAGAATATAGTAATCATGAAACAACGAATTCAAATGAAAAAAGCATGGATTCCATTAAAATATAAAAAAAAGAGGGAGGAATCTGAAGAATAATATTAAAATAGAAAATCATATGGTTATATCATGATATCTAATGATAAAATCATAATGAGTTGAAGATTTTAATTTCATACTACAACCACACAAATTATGAGGATAGTTGGAAGATATGAATGAAGATTAAATATTTGTGGTAACTGATGTATATATGATTATTTAACAATAGTGGATACACAAATCATATCACAATAGAAGCCAAAAATAAATATAGTAAACATTTTAAATAACTTCATGTGAATGCTATAAACTACAATTAGTGTTTAAAAAAGATATTTGGTTATTGTGTCCAATGCATATGGAGGGAAGATTCATCAATAATCCAGACCATAGAATAGATCAAAATATTTTAATAATGGTATAGGATATTATATAATGGCATCGGGATCAAAAATGAGCAATCCCATAATTTCAAAATTATCATAGGTATGGACAAATTCAATGTTGACAAGGAATGGAAGAAAAATAACACAATTTATTTACCATTAAGTAAATATTTGTTATTAATCAATTGGAATTTGAGTTTAAGTGTCCAAAGGCCATGAATTCTCCCAAATAACATGAAGGGAGTGGTAAAGTTGAAGTGAAAGAGGTTCATGCCAAAAAGGGGGAATTGTAATGATTTTTGAATCATTTGCAAGTTGTTACCTCACTAGATTTGGAAGTAGTGTTGAATCCTATATTGGTGGCGCCACCCCTCACCCCTATTATCTACAATCATTCACTTCACATATGATTTAGGAAACGTGATCAAAATTTTAATTTTCAGATGGAATGAGAAGCAATACACGAAACAAGTTAAGGTGTAATAAATGGTCAATTAAGAACATCAGTTGTGTTATAGAATCTGAAATTTTCATACAAAGTGAATGTAATATAAATATAAATATAAAATATAAAAACATATATATGAATATATATAAATATATATATATAAACAAGATGTGACTGTAATATGAACAAACAAACAATGGGTAAAATATTTTTCATGTGGTCAATGTTTAAAAATTTCTATGTTCACATTAAAATGGGATAGTACAGATAAACCTGTATTCAGAGAGAATATGTTGTTGAGTTTATGACAGAAACACTGCAAAAAAAATTTTGTAGTTAAATATCTTATTATGTTATATCCAAAATGTTTCCAAACCAACATTGTAGGCTACTTTTATTCACATTGTTAACTTTCAATCACAACCTTGCATCTTACATCATGCTTTTTTATTTGATGAAAATTCATCCAACTTTTTTAATATTTTATAAGGAGTCTGAAATAAAAGACATTCATAAAAAAACTATAAAAATGTGTTCAATATATGAAAATATATTGATGATATCATAAATCCTAAATAATTGGAATACATTATAGAACACGCTCAAAGAATTACTAAAAAGATATCATTGAATTTATATAAATTTTAAAACAAAACATACAGAAAGATGAAAAATAATGAATATGCGCATGATATACTTAATATAATATTAAGTGCTTGGTATAGATAAACTAAGTATCTCGCAATGAATCTTCATCATAGAGGTCCTACAACAATTTTATCTACATGAAAAAATAAATAATTTGATTAATATATAAGTCATGATTCTATAGAACAAATTATTTAAATATGAATATCATGTGAAAATAATTATGTGTCTCATTGACCCTAATATTGGTTTTGAAGATATTGGAGTTAGGTTCCAAGGGGGTGAGAACTACAACGAAATTGCTGGAAATGGACTAAGAAATCCATTTTCAATACTGTCTAAACTACATATTGTATATAGACCTAACTAATGTTTGAATTACAATGGATTGGATAGTCCATTGAGTAGATTTTATGAACTTACAATGGATTGGTTATTACATTAAATAGAAAAAATTCATGTTCATTTTATGTAATGCATATTTAATTTTCTGAAAATATCTGAACAAACAAAATGGGATTTCATTTTCTTATTTAGTGATGCATATTTATTATAATGAACTCCTATGTGAACTGCATAATATGGTGAACATAAAAAAGAAAATGCATTTTATATGAACCATCCCAATGAACTAACCAATCTATTTTCCGAAAAATGACTATTAATTTAAATTACTGAAAATGGACAGGCATTTTGTTGTTCACAGAAAATTTATATCCTCTGTTGTTTGTCCCCAATGATTGTTGGTCACACTCAGGATGTATAAATGTTTTTCGGTCACACACATGTTGTAAAAATGATGATCATCATACTTCCAAGATTGAAAATTAGACCAAATTAAACATATCATTTTAAATCCATTCATTAAATACAATACATAAAAACCTAAAATATGAATTATCATTTTTTGATACCAACTTCTATAGATGAAATTCAATAGAAGACATTGTATCTCAATGTCATCCAACAATTTTATCCACAAGAAGAAATAAATAATGTGACTAATAGATAAGACATGATTCAATAAAACATTATTTATATATGAATATCATGTGTAACTAATTATGCATCTCTTTAACTCTATTGTTGGTTTTGAAAAATTTGGAGTTAGGTTCCAAAGGGGTGGGAACACTAACTTCATTTATGAAAATGGACTATGAAATCCATTCTCAGTACTGTCTAAACGTCATATTGTATATAAACCGAACTAAAATCTGAAATACAAATGGATTTCTTGGTCCATTGAATAGAATTTATGAACTGAAAATGGATTGGATAGTCTATTGAATAGATAAAATTCATGTCCATTTTTCATAATTCATATTTAAACTGCTGAAAATTTTTGTAAGAAAAAATGAAAGTAAATTTTCTTATTTCGTGTTGCAAATTTCATGCACTGAACTACTATTTCATTTGAATAATTTGGTGAATATAAAATGAAAATGAGTTGTGTATGAACCATCCCAATGTAATAACCAATACATTTTAGGAATAATGGTTGTCAATTAAAAGTACTAAAAATTGACATGAACTATCCAAATGGACTATCCTATCGATTTAAGAAAAAAATGATTGTTTATGGAAAGTACAGAAAATGGACATGAATTTTTTTGTTCACATAGTTCATATTATTTGTTGTTTGTCCCAAATGTATGTTGGTCACACACATGTTGTAAATATGTTTTGTGGTCACACACTGGTTGTACTGAAGATGAACATGGTACTTCCAACCCTGCCCATTAGACCAACATAAACATCTCTTTTATGGTCATTTCATCAAAGACAGTAATTTAAACCTAAATTAAGAAATATCATGTTTTGATACTGACCTATGTTAGATGAAATTGTATATCATACGTTATGTATCAAAGTCTCCCCGTAGTTCCAATAATTATTTCAAGTCTGTATCTAAGTTGATATTGTTTTCTAGTTGTCACACCACAACTAATTACAACAACCATAAAATGAAAATCTATGTCTACAGTCATTATATGAGAAATAAAATTATGATATGTTGAAAATGAAAATAAATAGATGGATTGAAATTGAGCGAGTGAAAATAAAAAAGTGAGTTGAGAATTATATATCTTTTCATATCCAATGACGATAAAAACCATAAAACAAAAAGAAGCATGTAAATAATGTTCTTCATGTTACTTCCTTTAATGAAATAGATCATGAATAGATGATCGACCATATATTTCAGAATCATGTAAAAAAATTATTATTATAATTAACCATACACTACAAAAAGAATAACATTTGAAAGTGAAATAATTTATACCTGAATTTAATGCTCTCCGATGAAGTAATAATAAGAACCTATAAAGAGGCCTCCAAATACATGTATTTTTTTGCACTTGTACTTGTACTAGACATTTTAAAATATGAAGCTTGAAGGTATGTGCCTTTACAGACATTGTATCTAATGATACAACAACATCATGTGACTCATTAAAAAATTAATATAAAAAAACAATTGTTTCTCAAAAATTCAATTTTCATATCAATGATAAACTATTAAAGAAAGGACGAAATTCATTCAACCTTCCCTTGATGAGAAAAATGTTGAAATAAATCCTTTTGTTTTGGTTTTAGCTCCTTGAAGATACAATTTTAAAAATATATCATGAGTGTGAGATGGAATGAAAACACTCGCCAACGAAAAAAATCAAGTTTCATTGAAGGCCGCTACTTCAAACATGTCTTTCTACCATCAAATGAACCCTAAAATACCTTGTCACCAAAATCACATATAAAACCACATAATATATTTATCTAGAAGAAACATTTACATCGATGAGTCATGAAAACTAAATATTGATGCAACAATGGATGTTGACATCACAAATACGTTTATCATTCATACTAATAAAGCACAAACATTGTCATACCACAAAATAAAATAAAAAATGTAATTATTATGGTATATGTATTTATTACTGAAGAATACAACTGATCATTTCATCTAGTAAAAATTTATTAATATAGATAAATTTTTTGAAGTAATATAAATATCCAATAATATAAAAGCACTTATATTGTATATAATGGATATTTGATTTTGAATGAAATTTTAAAAAAATAAATTGTATAGACTAATCAGGATTTCATATTAATAAACTAAATGATAATAAATCAGTTCTGTGAACAATATATTTTTATTTACAACTCAAATCATGTTAAATTTTATATTTTACTATGGAATGAATACTATATCAATGAAGTTAGAGTGAAACTGCATATTATAGTGTTATTGACCAATACATTAATTTTCAATACATCGAATATTGTACATAACCATGTAACATGAAATTTCATATTACTAGAAACAATATTTGAAAATAGCTACTGAATCTAACATATATTATCAATTTTTAATGTATAATACATTGAATAATGCTAATTGAATGCAGGTTGAATGTTCTTATATATTCAAAGCGAAGGAAAATGAATTTATGTTGAAACTTCGTAGTTATATATATATATATTTTACTATAGATATTGAATCCAATCATCGAGCAACAGATACTGAAAAATACTTATAATTTGGTAAACATTTAATGTTTATCCTATTTAATAGACATAAACAACAATATAGCCATAATGAAAACATTGAATATTAGTTAGATAGATATATAAAAATATATAACATTATGAAAATAAACAAAAATAATGAAAATAAATACAAAAGTGTTTTAACAATACATATTCTAAAATAATTTCCTATCAGATTTTCTTCAGGAAGAATTATTCTAGATGATTACAATAAAAGAAATAAAATCAAATCCAAATAGTGGAAAATGTGCAGAAATTGAATATTATATATTGACCAAACCATCACAGTCATCTTTACAAACCCCACATTAGATCCATTTTCCATGTTTTATTGTCGAAAAATTTCCAAATACCTTTATTGTAATAATTATAAAATGACGCAATTGTTAAATACATTTAGACAATATCAACAACCTAAAATAGCAATTTGAATCTTTTAATTCGATAATGCATCAAAAAAATATTATTGTGAATGTTTTGTTAGCCCAAACTAAATTGATACATAGGAGAAGATGTATATATTATTCTCATGTGGAAAAAAAATATATGAAAAGAAATATAAAATTTAATGAATGTAATAAATTGTTTGAAATAAATGGTTTCTCAATTTTAATAATGTAATAAATTGTTTTAACATAATGGTTGTTCAATTTCAAACTTTTTATTGACTATTCATTTTTTTGGAAATTCTTTCTAGGATCCTATGATGTTGAACTGTCTCTAGTGAAATCAGTTTTGACATAATCTAGTTCATCAAATCGAATATAAATTAAATAAAAATGGAATTAGAATAGATTGAAAATTCTAAAATGGAATAACCATCATGGTATTATTTGAAAATCCCCAATGTAGACCTCTTTTTCCAAGTTTTGTTTTAAAAAAATTTACAAATACCTTTATTACAGTAATCAAAAAATGAAAAAATTTATAAGGATCTAAATCTGTTATCACAGACATAAAATCATAATTTGAATATATTAATTCATCAATAATTCAATGAAATTATATTTTGGTAAAACTTTTTTTCTCTCAACCAATAGAGATGCATAGTATAAGATGGATATAGTATGTTCTAGTGGAAAAAATTAAAAAAAAACCATATAAATAGTAAAATAAAATTTAATGAATGTAATAAATTCTTTCAAATAAATTCTTTCTAACATAAACCTTAATGGTTGTATAATTTCAAGAAGGAAATTAATTGTTTGAACATAATGGTTTCACAATTTCAAATGAATTCTTGAATATTCGATTTTTCATTTGAAATTCTTTCTTGGATCCTTTAAAGATGAATCGTCTTTGGTGGAACCGGTTTTTGTCTTCTTAATTATATCAACACTGAAATAAATTAAGAAAAAAACAGAATGTTACATATGAAATTAAACACCATTAGTATTGTATAGTGAAACGAATTGGTCTATTGGTATAACCTAAGCCAGATAAATTCTAAATTGTAGAACATAACGATACATTTTAAAGGATGTATGTGTGCTAAAAATAGAAGAGAACATATGTCGTGTCATAATATAATAATGGTTTTGGACAAGACCAATCATCTTTATCAGAATTAATGGTATGTCAAATTATAAAAAAATTAATAACTAAAAATGGAGATATCAAAGAAAGATTACCAATGTAGGAATTTAGTAATGGACATTTCTACAAATTAAAATATGTTTTTGGTATGGTTTTACATGTATGTTTCAATGTTACCTTGGAAATCCTATAGTTTTTTTTATGATACATTAGAAATATAGTGTCCCTTCAATGATTCCTTGGAAAAAAGATTTGATATATGATGCATTTCCATGATAGATGATGCATTTCAAGGATGGAGTTTGTATTCAATTGAATCATGTTTATAGGATGTGTTCTGGAAGTACCTGCAAACAGTATGAGAACTATTTGTCGACCGTGCCATGAAAATACATCGGTCTACTGAAAATATCTAAGAAATCCAATGTTTGTTTGATGATGCTTTTGAGAATATATTTGATAGATGATGACTTGAGAAGATACTCCCCACACCACTGATGGTTAGAATAAAGGTCCTCCCCATGATTTCCCCATCAGCTAACACTGAGGTCCTACCCATGCCTTAACCAGCCAGAGTGTATGTCCTCCCCACTACTCCAATAGTCATTATTGAGGCCCAACCCATGTCCGACCTCTCAAAAAGGATGTCCTCGTCATTCTTATAGTAACTAATAAGGGGGACTTCAACATATTCTAACTCCTCAACATAGAGGTCCTCTCCATGTCCATTTTGATATGTGCGATTTTCCTCCTCATGGATAAACTCCCCTATACAGATTTACTCCCCAATACATTACTACCATATAGAATGGGGGTCATTTCGATTTCCCCATAAAATAATTTAGATCTCCTAAATACTTTTTCAATATCTAGAGTGGAGGTCCTCCCCACTCCTATAGCTATTAAAATGGAGGACCACCCACCTCTAAAAAACCCCGATAATGTGGTTCTCGCCATATCCCAAATAATCACTATGTAGGTCCTACCTATTTTTCCACCCACTAGCATGAATCTTCTCTACATTTCAAGGAATTACCCTACTCTGATCAACTATCTCAGAGAAAAAGGATGAACCACCACCGACAAAGGAAAAATACTGGGAAGCACCAATTAATTTTAAATCCAATTCACCTCTCAGATTCTATGGGAAATTTGATTGAATAATGGAACATTCACACCCATCATTATCATTATAAACTAGAGAAGGATCCCAATAGGTTACTTTTTTCCTTCTGGATGGTGTGATTCCCAGGATCCCCAAATCACTCTATAGGTACATGTGGGTGGATGAAATCTAGGCTCCCATCCAGTGTGTCACTGGTCTACTATCTCTATCATCAACAGTTACTCTCTCTACATATACACATGATCATAGAGAACCATTTTCGAATAGGATAAATGAAAAAATTATTGTATAGCCACCGATGAATTCCACCTACCTTGCACATGATATAGTGTTGAACACCAAGTCTCATTAGGACATGATGATGTAGTTGGTACCACCCTCGAGAGACAAACCAACAAGAAAAAAACTATATAATCACATATAAAATCCTCTACTAGATATAAAACTACCACACTGATCCAAAAAAGTTCCACTTCCCAACTATCTTAAAGAAATAATCGATGTTTGGACCGATCAAGAGCAGGGCCCTCCTTCTGAGAAAGAAAGCCTATGAGAGACTCTGGATATCAATTAACTTTTTTCATGTTTTTGCTATATGAGACTTACGAATTAGACATTATAGAGTCCCTCACCCAAGACAAGGATGTGTGTGTCTACCAGAACATAAGGGAGACACTTCATCACCTCTGTTATAGTCAGTTGGTCTATCTAGGATGTTGAGAGCACTTCAAAAACATTGATCAGATGTTCTGAATAGCTGAATTAGAATCACTTCCAGTGGGATTGCACCCTTCATCACCCTACCACCTTCAAAACCTCCAATATAGATGTATCCATAGCATTATATTCCACAACATAATCATGGAATATATATCTTCTTACAGGGATATCAAGGGTAAGTGAATGTATGATTCTCTCCAATTCAACCCTGTTCTATAATAGCCTAAAATACCTATTTATGTTGATGAATTTATCCATTTATAGTTATGGTAAACATGGTTTTTCCAATGTTCCTCATTGATGGGGGAACTAAAATAGGGTCTGATAGAGAAAACCCACCCCTACGGTAGTGTGGTATCACATAGACCCTCATAAAGGTGTTCATACCCTATAAAAAAGGCACCTTATCTACCTCAAGGATCCATCAGCAACGCTTTCTGCCAATCTAAATACTAAAAATGGAAAGTGACATATAGATCCCATCGAGATTTCTAATATCATTCCGAATAAATAGACTGATCCCATAATTGTCTCTTTTATCTAGTAGGTCACAAATCAAAAATGGATCTTTGATGAGTTCCTTGATGAATTATTCCCAGATTATGGCACTCCACGATAGGATCACATTTCTCATCTTTTGAGGATTTCACTATTCCTACATACCCAATTGATCCCAGTTGAACCCAATGATCATGCAACCAGAAAGAGTATAGGCATGAGTGTATAGAAAGCGACATAGATATGAGTCACTGAATCCATTTGATATGTGTGATAATATTCCTTGGTACCCATATTGATCCATTTTAGGAGTCACCGAGCCTACATATCTTTGTTTTATGAGACTATTAATGCATTGGTGGTCTGTGATCATCATCAGGATAATAACCCCTAAAACGAAATTTGATAGCCACTCTTACCACTCACCTCAAATCCTTGAAGACATGATAGGTAATGATTTCACATAATAAAAAGTATTATGCATTTTGGGTGGATGACATGAGGGAACCCCTAGATTTTGGGACACAAATATTTTCCAATTTCTAAAGAATGGGTGACCTGCTGCATCATTTAGCCCACTTCATCTCGAGATGCGGGCCCATGTTGGGAACCCTATAACAGTAGGAGGCTTCCCTGCTCCAATGTTTCATTTAGACATTGAATGGACCATTGTTTCTCTTAAAACTAGTTATCAATCAGATATATCCCTAGTTGGGATGATCTAAACTGATATTTCTTTTACCAGTTCAACTCCACTGTGTGCAATATAAGTATTGAAAATATATTCAATTGAAATAAACATCCCAATTAGTGTGTATAAGATTTTATTTCTTGGTGGAAGGGCCTAATGTATTCACTTGATATGCCTTTGACGCAAGACATGCTACTAAAAATGAGCATGGGGAACATCAAGACTGATTTTGTCCCTACCCTCATCACTATGATTTTCATAGTTGGGTTTTGATATTTCTCCAATAATGATCAATCCTTGGAGGAAGTCATATTATACGCTATGAAATTGTATCCCTTACCTCATGCTTCTGTAAGAAGGGATGAGAAAGATGAGTCTAACTCATTTATACATGTGGAGGCCCAAGATCTCCTAGGGTTGTTTCCCCATTGAAATAGTGCATCACCATGTGAAACAGCCTCATCAAGACTAACCTCACCTAGAGAATAATTGGATTGCACTCCCCCACTAATATTTGTTGCGTAGATGATACAATATGGCTCGAACCCCTTGTCAGACATTATCCCCTTTTTAGGGATAGGATTCTCGAGTTCCCTTCATAGATAGGAGGTACTAGATCTATTCATTAAAAGACACACATGTCCATGGTTATTTCCTCAATTCCCTAGAACATGATATTATGAAGCATCGAGGGTGTAGGAAGCCCCATGCAGCTGAGTGTACTAATTGACCTAACCATTTCCCTAACCAAATGAACATAGGAAATACCATCAAAAATTCTATGTATTGATTTATTGTATATAGAACCATGTGGATAATGGTCTAGTCAAATTTTTAAATATTTTAAAATAGATTGAACACATCTCTATTGAGCCTGATAGTGATTTTATGTGAATTGTAATAGGTTTCCAAATATAGGAAATAGAATTATGAAGATTGGTTGGCATGCATAGTAGATTTCTAAGACCATTGTGTCATCCCTCCCACCAAGGTTGGACAGTACCTCTTGATTTTCTATGAAACCTCTTACACGTACATCATCATCCACATCACATCCCTCCAGATATCATAAGAGTATACGCCTATGGATCATTGGAATTAAATGTTTTCTATCAGCACCATAGATTTCTCATACCATCAGCGATTTCAGGAATCTAGTGTTTGGAATCTCCCCTATGGTCAGTCCCACATTGGAAGACTCCTATTATGATGACCAAGAGTACCCCTATATGAAAATCCTAGAGTCAATGGATCCCTATATGGTCCTTGATGATTAGGGGAGTAGTAAAAACATGTAGGTGCCTCCAACTGACACTATCGAAGGAGTGGTTGAAAACATACAATATAATATGACAAATAGGTCAACACCTCAAACTGATTTGTGCATGATATCGATAGTAGGAAACAAGACATGCATTGGGATCTATAGGCACAGTCCTCTCAGCCTCCTCCATCATCACACCACCATAGTTGACAATGCTAACATATCTGGAAGAATGGTTGTAGAGACATCGTTATCAACCACATCCTTCTAAATCCATGCATCAACGAACCTATAGATAGTCGATAGATGTTCTGGGTGAGTTAGCTGATGATCCACATGATTTTTTTCTCACCAGCAAGAACCTAGTGGTACAACCGACATCAGTAATTGTACCCCATCCAATGAGAGACCCTATTTGGTTTCAAATGTCCATCTATCGGGGATGTAAAACAGTAAAAAACCCCATTCCATTATACATAATGAATATAAATCCTCAAACATATATTCATGTCAAAATAAATGTGTGTAACCCATACAGATGTTTTGAAATCCCCTTTTTAGTTTGAAGTAGAAGTGGATGTTGTAAAATCCTACTATGTAGAGGACGTTGAGAAAATATAATGCCAAGATTCCATTTCATTCTCCAATGGAGATTAGGGATCTCACATGAAGGGTCACATCAACCTTTTCAACATCATCATATTGTTCAATTGTGTGGTGATTCATCACAATCTAATCGATATAGGTTCCAAGATCAATCTCATGCTGACACGGACACTCCGCAAGCTGGGACTGAATGATGAAGATTTGTGTTTCTATAACCTATAGATTTGGGGTTAGTTTTCTATCAAGAATATAATATCTAGAAGAATTAATTTCAAGACCTAGTTAAAAAGGATTTGTAGTAAATGATTAATTCATGTTTGTATAGTAGGATACCACAAATAATGTGTTGATGGGTAGACCATGGCTTCATATTCATGTGGCAGTTCTCTCCTCATATCACTAATACCCCAAGTACTTCCTCAATGGATGAGTTGTCGTACATCAAGGTGATCCATATTTCATCAACTTTGGTGAATCCCGCTATCTAGAAGGAATATATTAAAAGTTCTAGGAAAATCTAGTTTAGAATAATGTGGTTGAGAACACAACAATTAGAGCTAGTCTATGGATAGAATTGGATGACACTTCCATCTATCAAATACATTGGTTGAAGGCCACGACAAGAGATTTGGGTAGTTAATTTGTTTTCATTGATAGAAAAGGGTGAAACATCCCTATGTACAAGGAACATCAGAAGATCACCTCATACATTTTCACAGTCCTTGCATGAGAGATACCATAATCACACACCACTGTGAAGTATTGAGAAGTTCACCCCATGGACACAATTTCGAGGAATTACAAAAAATTTAAGTGAATTGTGTTGAGTCAATAGAATCCAACCACCACTATTTCCTTGATTTTATTAATGGAAGGCATGTTATATGTCTTGATGGGAGTGTCTAGATATCCTTAATATCCATGATTTTATTTGGGATGGATTCCCCCAACAAAGATACGTTATTTGCCTGAGTAGGCACCAGAGTTCCCCAATAATCAACTAGCTTGGATGAACCTCCAAGTACTAATTGACCTGCCTCTGATGATTAACTGTATTTGGAAGAAGGTATTACAATATTTTAAGAGGGTATCTCCACCACAATTGAGGATTTGAATCAGGTGACCCATGGAACTGAGAAAGATCTGAGTCCGATGTTGGTCAATGCAATCTTGACTCTAGAGGAACAAAAAATATATATAGATTTACTAAATAATAAACATGATTTATTTATATTAATCATTGAATAGATTCTTGGAATAGACACTTATGTCATAATCAAACATCAAGGACTTCAAGTGAGTAATTTTGATTTAAAGAACCGTCCCAGGAAAATGTATCCTATTAACGGTGTCATTGTGGAGGTCAATGTTTATAATCATATCAAAGAAAATGTCTTCAAGGAACATAAATCCCCATAATGGATATCCATAATTTTTTTAGTTATTAAAAATAATGAGAAGATCATAGTCTGTACAGACATCATGAATCTCATCCTTCATTGTCCAAATGCGGATTTTCCACTTCCTATGATAGATCTACCGATCGACGCCAAAATTGGGTTCCATGTTGTCTCCAACATTAATGGGTAATCTAGGTATAATTAGATCCATATAGAACCCAAATATGAGTATTAAACCACCTTCATGAACTGAATGGAATTTTTTTTATAATGTAATGATTTAGGTTAGAAGAATACATGATCCCCTTATCAGTAGGACATGCACCACATCTTCAAACTGATCCCCCATATGCAAGGGGAATTCTCTACTGATGATTTTGAAGTAAAATCATTCCAACATTAGGACAATATAATAGATCTCACGAGTTAATTTATTCTCCTCCATTACTAGTATTTGATGATGAACCCCATGATTAATGCCTTCAGTTTTACATTCTTGAAGTTTCTTAGCTTCTCCATTAGATATACAGGCATCAAGAACGACCTGATGTAGATCACAGCCATCAGCCAGATGCCTCCCCTTAAAATCTTCTAGGATCTCGGAGGGCTTCAAGGAAACTTATCCTACATATGAAAATACATTAAAAATCTGGATGGAAATTGTATGACCTTTTTCATGCTCATGAAGAAAGGTTCCATCTACTAGTGGGAAGAAGAGTGTCTGACCTTCTTCCTGATAATCAGTTTGTATCTGCTGCAACCTACAGTTATGTTGCAACCCATCTTCGAGAAGCCTTTGTTCTTATATGTGACATGCTTGTAATGATCCTTTGGAACCATTCTCTCTCAAAAGAACAATAAATATGTAGTGAATAGTTTATAATATCTCAGTCGCATGCTCCATGACAAGAAGGCTAGATACTCTCATATCTAAAATAGATGAATCATGCTAGTCTTTATAATTTAGAAGTTGTATGATTAGTTGTCGCATCATGAATTATAGTTGGTGTCCTGAGTAAAACCGCTAAATTATATACTAAAATTTACTATGTTTATTGGATAGTTGGTACACTGGGTGGTAATAATTTAGTAGTTATACATCATATTTGTTCCATTGAAAGCCATCAAGGGTCAGGAATTGGAAGACATCCTGGTCGTGCATCCAAAGCTCCAACAATATCCTCTAGACAATGATATCTTAGATGATTTCATCCAATCAGTGGATCAGTCATTGTCAGGATGAGAGATGAATTTTGTTAGTGCCTCCATGAGCCCAACTAGTAGAAGGCTCAATGATCCCAAGATGAATATAATAGGTATGGGAATTGTCTTCATCACACATGCACATGATGCTATTCCCTACACATTCTTATTTAATGAAGGTTGAATAAAAATAAACTCATAATATCAGGATCTCATTAACAGACTTGAGCTATCCCTTATGACTTATTTCCCCCAATTTCATGTGAATGGAGATTCAAAGGTAGTCATCAAACAGATCAATGGTGACTATACCATAATAAATCCATATCTTCTACCCTTATAGGTTTGAATTCATCAACTAATGGCATAGTTCCTTTCTCATCCATATGGGACTCATGTTCCCCAGTCACAGAATAGTCAAGATGGTTCCTGGGATTTTCTTTCCATGTTTCATATAGATCCTAACTAGGATATCTTTTTCATTCATGTGGGGAATTAGATATTCATTCCTCCATTCATTATAGGTGATGATGATGGCCGTTAGGTGAACCTAGTTTCCCCTAGTTCTTCCACACCAAGACCTCTAATCCCCCCCCCATAGTAGAAAAAACATCCAATTAGACAACTTATTTCTTTGATTTCATCCATAATAGTATGATACCACCTAGGAGAGATGATTGTGAGAAAATACATCCTCTTGAAGCATAGTTCTCCCTCCATAGTTTGCATATCATAGACAAAACACTATACATACAAGTTATTGATGGAATTATCCTATGTTGAATTCAAAGAGATGATAATTCATAGGTTATAAAAAATGATTTTTTGGTCTTAGAGAGCTCAACATGTAGTGGTAATGTTATCCCACTAGATCCAAATGCTAAAAAAAACTTTTGGCCCACCATGTTCCATGACTACATCATTTATACCAAGAGGTGTCATTCCTTTTAGTTCCACACCAACTTTGTGCATCAATTACTAGATCCCCTTTATAATAACAAGAATTATATGACCTTTTATGTATGGTAACATGATGTTGTAGGACCCTATACACCATAAAAACTCACCCTTAGTGGTTCATTATGAAAATGTAAGATTTTTTCTCTTAGTGGGAATAAGATATTTCTTTTAAGGATGTCTAGGCTCTATCCATTATTGAATTTTTAAGATCCCACATCATTAACTAATTCATATTTCCTGAAGCCATTTTCTTCGACAATGGTACAAACTTCTTGGATACTAGGCTAATGATATTGTATGCCAAGTATAGTATTCAGTCAAATTGTACATTCTGATATCGTCTTCACCTAAATGGGAAGATCAAGGAGTTCAACCAATTACTCTCTAACATTTTAAACAATATGGTGGTCCATAATAAAAATATTTTGTTCAATTAGATCATCAATGCTTTTTGGGCCTATTGATCGATGACTCAGAATTCCACCCTTGTGATTCCATATTCCAGTGTGTATAGAATAGATGAAATCCATCACATTGAGATCCAGTTTCAATCACTTGGAATACCTATCTATAATAAAATATCCTAGAAATATAGACATAATTCCACCTATCGATGCTAAAATCTCTCAAATAAAATAATATCCAAGCCATTTAAAATCATGAGATGAACTAAAACAAGATAGACAAGGTTTTAAAAAAGTAGCTCTTCTCCACTCCTTCCGCTTGGTTGTCAAAATAATGGCCCATAAAATAATGATGAAACCTAGTAATAACACACCAATGTTGGAACCCACGTGAAAAAGACCTTAACTCATTCAAAATTTATATTTCATTGGTAAATACTTTTGGATCACTATATAAGAAGAGCACAATAATCCTACCATTTCCATGTTCCTCAAGAATTAAATTTAATAAAGAGTCTACATCCTAGGAACATAATTTTTCAATTGTAGATTAGTCCAAACTCTATAACCTTAAACTAAGATCCTCAATGGTCTAAGATTAAAGACCATAAAATATTAGCCATTGAATGGTTCATTGAACATGGCCTAAACCTATTTGAAAAAAGGTGTCTGAGATCCATGATATTAAACTAGAAATCATATTCCACGCATCACGCCTTTAAACTATGTATGAGTCGTCCTTGGAAAGTGTAGTATGGAATAGGGACTCATATGCCCTCATTTAATTCGTTATTTTCACTAAACTTCACCACATATTTCAACTTTTTGATTCCTCCTTCCCTCGGTCCAGAATCCGTGATCTCAGATCACATTCCTAGAATCATGATGTTAAACAATGTGTGAATCTTGTTATGAATTCTTCATTTAGAAAAATACTCTTTGGCCCTCATTCACATAATCTTACTTATATCATTCCCCACATAACCCTTTTCGTTGGGATCCTCCAATCAATAAAGGGATGAGTTTCTCTAGGATGTTTCATGTGCCATTGGGCCTCCTTTGTCCTTGTTCACATCACCATACTACATGGACCCATTTGATATGTTCTTCCATTTTGGAATGAACTTCATGACCTAAAACTATAATGTAATGGCCACAAGACACGATATTAAACTATGATCATACCCTGAAAATGTTCTTGATACTTCTTAAACACAATATATATGGTGTTTAACCCCATTTTAAATATGGATGAATCATACGATACATGTGGGATGATTAAAAAATAATTCCTCATGCCATGATTAGGGGAAACCACCACAATTACCATGGAATGACCCAATTATATAAATCTTGTGGATTTCATCCATTAGTGATTATTATTTTACCGCACCACATTCTCAATATTATGTATGGTTTGATTCCCATCATGATGGGATACATAGCAATGCTCATAAATTTTTTCATTTTCCTAGCTGAAAAATAATCAAACATTTTTCCCCAAGGACTCAGTTATGATTCATGAATTATGATCTAAAACTCTTTATAGTCCATCTAATGTTGAGTATATGGATATAGGCCTCTTAGGACAATATTCGCACCAAGTCTGTTAATATAGATCCCTACATGCATTCCAATAATGCAAGTCCCCTCTTTGATCTGAACTCCATGACATTTAACTGAGACACTATAGTCTGAGAATTATGACTCTAAAC
Organism: Viscum album; assembly: GCA_963277665.1. Lineage (NCBI taxonomy): Eukaryota > Viridiplantae > Streptophyta > Magnoliopsida > Santalales > Viscaceae > Viscum > Viscum album. The sequence goes on from OY728152.1 coordinate 698,915,542, forward strand.
TATATGTAAGACTCTCTAGAATATGTTGTGTGGAACATGGCCTCCTATGACCTCAATCATATAGTTTTTTTCACTTGTTCGCGCTATACAGACCAATTTTAGAATACCCCTTTCATCGATCAAAACACTATGTCCTTAAACTAAGAGCATATGGTCCAATAAACATGACCCTAAACTATTTATATCATGTCCAAGAATCGTGACATTAAACAATACATGGGTCCTCTATGGAATATTTGTTGTAATGATGGGCCTCATTAGACCACATCCACATTGGATTTTATAGTCTGTCGCACTATAATTATGTGCTATATATAACCCTTCTACATGGTTTGAACACTATCAACATAAAGTATGATTCTACATCCCAGGAATATGATGTTAAAATGTGCACTTCATTTAAATTCTCTTACCATAAACTAAGGTCCTATGATCTTGGAAAATTACATTAATCTATTTTCCATATACCCAAGTAATATGACCTAATATTATTTTCACACTATAGAGTCCATGTTGTATGAATTTAAACTACACTGACTTACATCATCATCCCACTAAATTAAAATTTTATTCTACCATGTTCCAAATCAATATGCCTCTTAATAATAGATGATTTTTTCCCTAAATTATATTGGGATGCTCATGGGATATGTATGAAATAATTAAAAAAAATTCCCCCATGCCATGTTCATGGGATGCACTATGATAATCATGGGATACATAAAATTACTTTTTCAGAGAGGATAATATTAACATAATTGGTACTATACAACACTATTATATAAAGTTGTGTGTGGCTTGATTCCATTCCTTATCAGATACATAATGTCACCCAAAAATCTCATCCCTAGGCCCAACCACAAATTCATTAATCTTTTGGACTTTTGGTCCCCATTATGGACCATGCATTATAATCTTGAACTGTCACCATTTTGATTTTATATTGAGGTATTACATTATTTATTTTTGTTCGTGTGTTTACCAATTGGTATTACAAGGTGTTTTTTGTGAAAATATATGTTTTTTGGGCTCGACAACAAGTGGTGCATGATGGGTGCACTATAAGGGGAAACCATGTGCTAGCCCATGGGAAGCTCTAAAACCTAGAGAGTGGAACTGTCCATGATGCACTACAAGACACACAAGAGTATGACCTCCCCTAGGAATCTATGTGGAATGTTTATTTTTAGATATTGGAGGCTGCAATATTTCATCACTATTGGGAAATCTATATGGGGTAACTGTGCTGCCTATCCAGGCCATTAAAATTTAAATTTACGTTTATACCCTCCACTGATTTTACCCTCAAACCACCCATAATTAGATCCATACTAAATTTTCTTCCATTGTATCTTCCTCAAGTCCCTCTCACCCAACTTGAACTCTAATTTTTGGGAGTATTTGTCCTTAGATCTTCATAAGTCATCTAGTAAGTCCCTTATCATCCCATTTCATTCTTCTTCTAAGGTTATTCATCCATTTTATTTGAGATTTTCTATTCCAATGGGATTTTTGGACTATTAAGTGTTTAATCATTTAATTTTTGGTGAAAATATTCAAGTTTATGTTTCAATATTTCTCTTTATAGTGTCTCCTCGGGGTGAAGTTGTGGTTTTCCATGGGATTCTAGATGTTTCAAAGATTTAGGTATGTGATTCAATGTTTTTGAATTATTAGATGATTTTGGTATGCTTTTTTTTGGATTTTGAATGACCTCAATGGATTTCGTGGAAGGTGATAAATGTGTTCTCAAATGGAATAATGGTAAATATGTTTTGAAAAGTGGTTTCAGAAATGGAAATTTTTGGATTTCAGGTGTTCCTTCCTTTTTAAGTTTCCAAATGGGTTTTAAGACATATGCAGGTGGTGAAAAGTATGAATAAAATGGTTTTGGTGTTCATGTGAATGTGATGAGGGTTTTTCCATTGAAGAGTGATTGTTTTTAATGTGTGTTTCATGTTTCTTGATGTTTGTATATGAAAATGGTGATATATGTGACATGTGAAATGGAAATTGAGCACAATTGGAATCCGAGGTATCTAGGTGGGTGGAGTAGGGAAAGAATGATAATTGGATCAGAATGGATGAGGCCTAGTTCCTTATTATAGTATTTATTATACAAAACTAAATAATCATTTATTTTTAGAGACGAGTAGACCATGTGATTTTATCCCCTCTAGTGGATCATTGAGTGGAACACTCTATGTTAAGGTTGAAATACCATGTTTCACTAAGATTTGAGGTTTCTAGGGTCCCACTAGTGCTAGTACCTATATAGATTTCTCCTAAAGGGGTGCTCTATTGTAATGTTGTGAAAACCATCGATATACGTTAAACATTACTCTTATATTAAATAGAAAACCTAGTTTCTATGAAAATGTTTTCCATAAAATTATTTATTAAAAATATTTTCTTGTTCATTATTAAAACAAGAATAGTTATTTTTCATCTAATGTTAAAGCATGGAATCTTTATTTTTGGTGGAATCCTACTGGGATTTGGATCACACCCTACATACAAACTTTGGTGTATGTAGAATTTATTATATATGAACAAGTTAAAGGAAAGTTGTTTTGTAGTGATGTTGTTTGATCTTTTTTCTATTGTTCTTATCTAGAAGGTGTTGGTGGATGTAGCTTGAGGGTTGTATCCATCACATTTCATGGTGGTTACCATATTTTTCTTTTATTGGTTCCCTTCCTGATTTAGTGATTTGGTTTTTGATTAATGTTGTAAATTGTTGAACTTGGAATTTTCTATCTATTTTGGTTATGAATATTGATCTTGGTGTGTTTTTTTAGAGCTATTAATGATTATTATCATGGGTGAAATCACAACAACAAATTTAATTTTGATTCCAAGTCTCTAGTTTACAGTCCATGGGGATCGACAATTCCCATTGGGACATGGCACGAGAGGGGTCTTGTGTCAAGTTGGATGGAACCACACATTGGTTCATGATAAAATATGATTAGATAATTATTTTATCCATTTATTTGGTAGATTATGTTTGGGATAGTCTAGTTAGACAAGAGATATTATTTTCAGGGCATGAGGTTATAGTGGCGAGTGGGGTTTATAGACAACAAACCTCATGAGAGATCCTGAGTCGCCATGGGATGTTATGATTTGGTTAAAATTCCCTTCTAGGTGAGGCGTACATGCTGAAATATGTGCATGGACCTCGATTTGGGGTGTAGTGGTTGATATTTTTGATTGAGTCTTTTTAGGTATTTAGTATGGTTTATGGAATTATGTAGAATTTTTTGTTGTCACTGAAAATTTTCAGAGTAGTGTATTAATGGTTTTGACTTGTAATTATTGTTTTGTGAAGAATCAGACCTAATTAGAGACCTCTTTTGTAGAAATGGGATGAGGCCAGAGAGATGTATCCCTTCTATAGTCGATTTTAGAATATTGGTAGCCATGGTTATGGTTTCCCATGCTTTGATTCAAAGACTAGGCATTGTTCTGACTCATGTTACAGAATCCTATTCAGTTCCTAGAAAGGAAAAATATTAGGAGTTCCTCAAGAACATGCCTCCATCATTCGGGGGTTTCATGAACACCTAAGAAGAAAGATAGAGGCATGAGTGGATCAATATTATGTTTGGGTTTCTTGAAACTCCTAACACAGTGAAGGTGATGTGTGCTTTGTTCATGTTGGATGATCCCAGTTCGCAGTGGTGGGACTCAATGTTTCAAGGTAGTAATGATGATATAATTTTTTTGATGTATTTCAAGGTCGTCGTCAATGAGTATTATCTCCCTAAGACTTTATCATTTTATAATACTTGAGATTTTTTGGATCTTCACCATGTGTATCACACCCTAATGGAGTATGCTAAACACTTCGTAGAGTTTTTTCAATTCGCAGCATAGGTAGTTTTTAATGAGCAGCTGAATGATCAAATGTTCAAATTGGGGTTGTGACTAGATAACTGATTTCATGTAAAGTTGTTAAATATAAACATGTATATTGTGGTGTTTTATCATTCATTAATGGTGGATATTGATCCTAGTGGGATGTATAGTTTCTCTCAGGAAGTTTCAATAGTGGTCCAAGGTAGTGGAACTTTATCTGTGAAGAAGATAAAGAGGGACGAGAAGGAGAATAAGGGTGGTGTTAGTTGAAGACATCCATCTCGAGTGTATTCATCCATGTATTTGGGTTCAGGATTATATTTTTCCCATCAATACTGGAATCCATGGAGTATGCAGTCATGATGTTTTTCACAATCTACGTTGTAGCATCAGTGTGAAACCATGGGACACTTGCAGTGGTTTTGTAAGGTAGTGGGTCCATATCGATGTAGAGATGGTTCTCTAGCCTCTATAATGATTTCAGCTCAGTCATATCCATCAAATATAATTTTTTCCAGGTCTTTTATTCATGGTTACTAGGTTGGATTAATTTTGTGGTAGATTCAGTTCAACATAGTTCCACATGTCAATGGCCATTCTTAGTCTTAGGTTGATCTAGAAATCCTTATGCTCTACATGAATCTCCAATGAAATTTGATGCGGTTAATGGGATAGTTATTGGTAATATCCCTATTGGATCATCTAGAGTTGTTTATTTTATTTATACTAGTGCCTCTTTTTCAATTATTTTTTCCCGTATTGTGGATGTTTGAAATTGTCAATTGAGCTTATTCCATTTCCAAGGGAGTTAGTGAAACAGCTTGGTAAGAAGCATGGTTAGGGTTTCTAGTGTACTTCTTTTTCACTAAGCATGTAAGGGGTCAGGTTAGAATGTGATTTCCTAATGCTATGAATAGAAATATTTGACATGATACAATGTATGGATAAGATGGTTCTATTTTAGGTGTACATCGATTGTTTTCATCGGTGAGTAAGTTTCATGGAACCAGATGGGATTACCAAGGTTTTACAAGGTGAATTGGATTATTTTCCAAGACATGCAAGAACTACACTTATGGATTTTCGATGTATTTATTTTTAGATATCATCTATTTGGTTGGAGAATTTTATTAGTATTTCATATGGTGGATTACCTCCTATAGTGGATGAGTTTCCAGAGTTGTTTTCAGAAGACTTCTCTGGTTAACATCTTTAGTGGGATTTGGAGCTCATAATAAATTTGGTATTGGGAACATAGTCTATATCTCAACCATCGTACCATATATCCCCCACATAGTTGATGGAATTTAAGGTACATCTAGGTGATTAAGAATATAAAGGATTCATTTTCCCGAGTGTCTAACCATGGTCTACCCCAGTCTTATTTGTGAATAAGTAAAATACATACCTTCAGTAATGTATAAATTACTAGAAGACCAATAATGTGAAGATCAAGAACAAATACTATTTTACCCATGTTGATGAAATTTTTGAAAAAAAATGAGGTGGTTAGGTGGTTTTCCATGATCTGCTTGTATTTTCGGTGTCACTGGTTTAGAGTTAGATATGAAGATGTTCCAAAAACATATTTCTAATGTAGGTACATCCAATTTGAGAACTTATTCATTACTTTTGGATTAAAAAAATGATCCATCAATATTCATGATCATTATGAATAGGGTCTTTCAACAGGCTTTGGACTCCATTATCATGGTATTTGTTGCTGAAATCCTGGTCTATATGAGGATCAACGAGTGGTATGAGGAGAATCTGAGGATTGTTTTAGGCACACATCATGACAATCATGTCTGTGTGATGTTTTCAAAGTTCACTATATGGTTCCTAGAGGCGATGTTTCTAGGTCATGTGATCTTGGAATGATGGGGTTTGGTTTATCTTGAGAAGATTGTAGTTGTGATGTCATGGGAGAAGTAGAAGAACATTTTTGAGATCATTATATTTTTGGGAATGGAAGGGTATTACAGGCATTTAGTTTTGTAATTATATAATCTGTAATTTCCCACTATGATGCTCAGTTGGAAATAGGTAAATATTTAATAAAGCATAGAGTGTCAGGCTTCCATCAATAAGTTTAATTAGTGGTTGAAAGCATCCCCTATTTTTATTTTTCTAGAATCTAGAAAGTGAAACTTGATCTATTAGGATTCCTCAAGTATTGTTATTTGGTATATGATAATTTGGGTTGATAATATGGTGGCATTTGGTTCCCTACAACTTTGAACACATGAAATGAATTAACCATCCCACGACTTAGAGTTAGTGACACAGAATCATGTCTTCAATACATGGAATCATTATATTTTTTGGGAGATGTTTTTAGTTAATTTGGATCATAGTAGTTTGGATTACATATACTCTCAAGAAATAATAAATTTAAGGCATCATAATTGGGCTGAGTACCTTTAGGCATTCGATTTTAATATCATGTATGCCTGTGGAAAATTTAACGTAGTTGAAGATGCATTGGGAACAATATTTCTGGTGAGTGATTTAAAATAGCCAAGCGATGAGTGGAATTTTTTGGGACTTTATTCCTATATAGATATATAATCCATGATGTATAGTGGTTGTGCATTCGTGGAAAGTGTTCATATGGCACCTTCCCTTATGGAGTTGATTCACCAAGATCATCTGAAATTTGATTTGTGCTAGAGTTATATGAGGTTTCTAAATGATGGGGAGGTTCATTGTGTGTGGTATTTGTATGATGGGGGAGTTCTATTTTCCATGGTTCGATGCATGGTGATGTTTTAGTTTCTTTAGGTGGTGATGCAAGATAGCCCCCAGTATCAATGAGTCGTCCATCCTTGTATCATAAAGATGTTTTACGGTGGGAGATGCTAGTTGTAGTGGCTAGGGATGAGATTTGACATATCTGACTTCGTATCCTAATGATATACATGTCAACAATTCAATGTAGAGAACCAAATACCCTCTATATTAATTCAATATTTACCCATTCCTATTTGGAAATGGGATGAGGTATCCATGGATTTCATTATTGGGTTACCTCATACTACATGGGTAAAAAATTCTATATGGGTATTGATTGAACATATGACCATGTAGGCCCATTTTATTCTGATTATAGATTCCACTAATGTGGACGAATTGGGTCGATTGTATGTTTCATAAAAATGGAGGATTCATGGTGTGTTATAGAATATCACTTCTAACTGGGACCCCCCATTTAAACTCGTTGATTTATGATTTCCTTCAAGATGAAATGGGGTCACTAGTCATGTTGAGTATGGAATACCACCCTCATATGGATGGTTAGACGAATTAGGTGAATAATATTTTAGAATTCATACTCCAAGAATGTGTGTTTGATTTCAGTGGATCATGAGATAATCATTTTGGGTTGGTCGAGTTGGATATAATACTAGCTACCAATATTCAGTCTGAATGGGACCCTTCGAGGCACCTTATGGTTGGTCGTGTCAGTCTCCATTATGTTTTGAAGATGTGGTTGAGTTCTCATTATTGGGACATAGGATTTTATAGGAAAATAAATATCATGTGAGGTTGATCAGGAATCATTTATTCATAGAACATAGTCACCAGAAGTCTTATGCCAACCAAAGATATTGAGCATTAGAATTTCCTATGAGCGATCATGTGTTTTTGGAAGTGTCTCCACACTTGGGTCACCATCATAATGGTAAGAAACGGAATCTAACACAAAGGTATTTCATACATTTTGATATTAGTGAGATTTGTTATGGTGGAATATCTATTAACATTATCATCTCAGCTGATGTCATGTCATGACATGTTCCATGTCCCTTAGTTATAAAAGTATAATCTAGAAATAGAGTCTTCCTTGTTTAATCAGCCAATACAAAATGTGGATTTTCAAGAGAATGTGATTCAGTAGAATTCTATATAGTTGGTCTGAGTTTTTTGGTGTTAAATTGATGATGCGAATGAGGCTTGGGAGAAGAATTTATTAGTTGAGGAGTAGTATCCATTTTTTTATCATACTCAAGAATGAATTATTAGAGGAGGTAATTTTTCATGGTGGGGAGAATAGCCATATCCGAGATTTCATTTTCAGTAATTCCTTTGTTTATTTTTGTACTTTTGTTTACCACTTGGTTTTTTGGTAGTTTTTAGTGAAAAATATAGCTTTTGGATTGGAAGTATGTGGAATATGGTTGTAATATGGTTATGGGAAACAATTTTCTAGCCTAGGGGAAACTTGGTAGCTTCCCCTAGGAAACCATGTAGGTGGTTTGATCGTGGAAAGTGGAGGTTGCACAGTTGCCGCACAATTTGGAAATCCATGCTGGCTAATTGCACAGTCTATCTAGGTCATTATAAATTCGAATTTACCTTTCTATAATCCGTTAATTTTAACCCCAAACATCCCATAATTCAAGAAATATAGTATTTGAAGGCCTATAATCTTCTTCCCCTCCCACTTATCCCCTTAAAAATCAATTTTTTTGGGTTTATTTGGCCTTGGATTTTCAATAATCATCATGTATGTCCCTTGTTTTCTCATTTATTCCTTCTTTTTGGGTTATCTTTCCTTCTTGTTTGAGTACATCATTCCTAGTAGGTTTTTTAACCTAATAAGTGTTCAATCTTGTGTCGTTGGGTAATATCTTGAGGTTTGTATTTCGATATTTCCATTATAGGGTCACTTTGTGGCACAGTTGTGATTTTTCAATGGATTATAGATGTTTCCAAGCTTCCGGATGGTGATTACATGTTTTATCATTATTATATTATTTTGGTATGATTTCTTTGCTTCTTGAATAAGTTCTATAGATTATTTTGAAGGTGAAAATGTGTTTTCCAATGGTTTCAAGGTTTGTTTGTTTAGAATGGTTGATTCAAAAATGTAAATGATTAGATTTCATGTGTGATTTCCATGTTGTGTTTCCAAATGGGTTTTATGAATTATTAATAGTGGTGCAATGTATGCATAAAAATGGTTTTCCTATGGGTGTGAATGTGATATTGGTTTTTTAAAAGAAATGTGATGGTTATTCATGTGTGATTCAAGTTTCTTGAAGTGTGTATGTGAAATTAGTTATATATGTGACATGTGAAATGGAAATTGAGAACAAAATGAATATTACATATCTCGGTGGGAGAATAAGGACATGTATACCAGTTGGATTAGTGGGGATGAGTCCTGGTTTCATATAGATGTATTGACGATAAAATAGTTACTAATGATAAATGATTGGAGAACACTAGATCTCAGTGTGAATTATCCGCATGTGGTTTCTACATGATGGCATTATGGGTTATTATTACTATACAGTTTTTTATTGAGATACCGGATTCATAGGGTTCAACTAGTGCAAATACTAATAGGGATTTCCCATGATGTGTTTATCTGTTGTGATAATTTTCATACAGTCTGTATAAAATGATATTTACTTGTATGTTAAATTTAAAATCATGTTTCTATGAATTTTTTTCCATAAAATTATTTATTAATAATTTTCCATTTTCCTTATTAAAACTATCATATTGATTTGTATTATAATGTTATAGAAAGGAATGTTTCTTTTGGGTGTCATCCTACTAGGATTTATCTCACACCCTATATACACCCTTGGGTGTATTTAGAAATTGTTATGTATGAACCAGGTAAAGGAAAGATGTTTTTAGTCGTAATGGTGGATATAGTTTTTGCTACTCCACTCTTTCATGTGTTTATGGAGGTGTCTTGAGGGTGGTGTCCATCATGTTTAATTGATTTCATCATTTCCAGTAGGTTTTTTGACCTAATAAGGGTTCAATATTGTGTCTTTGGGTATGATCTTGATGTTTTTTTTTTTGATATTTCCCTTATAGGGTCTGTTTGTGGCAGAGATGTGGATTTCCACTGGATTACAAAAGTTTGCATGCTTTAGGATGGTGATTACTGGTTTTATCATCATTATATTATTTTTGTATGATTTCATTGCTGCTTGAATATGTTCTATAGATTGTGTGAATGGTGAAAATGTGTTTTAAAAAGGTTTCAAGGTGTGTTTGTTTTGAAAAGTGGTTTAAAAAATGTAGATGGATTGATTTCATGTGTGATTTCTTTATTGAGTTTTTGAATGGGTTTTATGAATTATTTATAATGGTGCAATGTATGCATACTTTTTTTGTGTGTGTGCATGTGAACTGGGTTATGGAAATGAAATGTGGTGGTTTTCCATGTATGATTCATGTTTCTTGATGTGTTTTTGTGAAATTGGTGATATATTTGACATGTGAAATGGAAATTGAGCACAATAGGAATACTATGTATCTCAGTGGGCGAACAAGGATAAGTATACTAGTTGGATTAGTGGGGATAATTCAGGATTTCTTATAGCTGGATTGATGATACAATAGTTACAAAAGATTAATGATTTCAGACCACCAGATCTTGGTTTGAAATACCCTCAAGTTGTTTGGGCACGAGAGCATTATGGGTAATTATTACTATATCATTTTTCATTGAGATACAAGATTCATAGGGTCCTACTAGTGTTAGTACATATAGGGATTTCTCATTATGTGTTTCTCTGTTGTGATATTGTGCATATAGTTAGTATAAAATGAAATTTACTAGTATTTTGATTTGAAAAACACGTTTCTATGAATTTGTTTCCATTAAATTGTTTATTAATAATTTCTCCATGTTACTTATTAAATCTATTAGTTATTTTTATTCTAATGTTATAGAATAGAATTTTAATTTTTGGTGGAATCCTACTTGGCTTTGGATCTCACCCTAAATACACCCTTCGGTGTATTTAATCATTGTTATGTATGAACAATGTAAATTAAAGATGTTTTTTAGTGGTAATGGTGGATCTAGTTTTGGTGTTCCACTCCAGTAGGTGTTGGTGGAGGTGGATTGAGGGTGGTGGCCCTCATGTTTCATGGTGGATTTTGTGTCTTGGATTTGTGGCTTCCCTTCATGTTTGGGTGAGTTAGTTTTTGGTTAAGGTTTTAAAATGTTGAACTCTAATTTTAGTTTCAATTTTTCTTATGGATATTGATCTTGGTGTGATGTTTTTATTTTTAGAGTTAATCATGATTTTTATCATGGGTGAAATAATTCTGAAAAATTCATTGTTGGTATAAATTTCCTAGTTTAAAGCCCATGTGGATTGTCAATTCTCTTCAGGCCATGCCACGGGCCAGGTCAGAAGTCAGGTGAGATGGAACCATAGCATTTTGTGTGGCATTAATCATTTTCATATCACTTTAAGGAATTTATTTGATACTAGTGAATTATTATCCTTTTTCACATAGATTTTTCCTCCTTGTGTTCCATGCGAATTCCTTTATAATTAGTATTCCCCCTATAGTTCAATAAACATGGATATAAGCATTATATGATGGTGAAAACCCCAAAAAAATCTTTTTAGAGTCTTTTCCGTGCAGTATGATTTTAATTTTTTTTTGTTTTGGTCTAATATAAGTGATCATAAGATATTCACCTTTTTTCCCAAAACATTTGTAGTACACAAACCTCTTAAGTCCCTTCGCATCATGTTTCCTTCATTTTTGTTCTCCAATTATCCTTGGAGAAAACATTAATGAGGTCCAGGATATAAGACAATAAAATATGTTCTACATTATGAAATATGATGTTAAACTATGGGATACATCATAATACCTTGAAAACTAACTACACAATGAACCATCCTCACCATAAGATGATAAAATGAATTCCCCACATCCCTACTATATGGCGTTAAACTACATGTCTATCTTACTCATTACATAACATAAAACTATAAGGAATTCTAGGCCCTCCCCTGGGATGTCCTTCCCTATAATATTGGTTATCTACAGTATTGTTACTATTTTTGGTTTTCACTCATAATTTGATATTATAATTTCCCAAGAAGATGAGTTTGAATATTTTTATCCAACCAATATTCAAAAACCATTATTATCTAATCCATTGTTTCGTAATTCTTGGAGTGTCAGAATGCATTAAAACATTCCATCAAATCATTTACATGCTTTTTTTATCCTTTTTTAGATCATTATACTCCTAATTGATCTAAGGGAACCCCTAATGAAATGGTATCATGAACTATTGGATAACCAATTGTACTGAGATCATCCTAGAAGACATTGGAAAACATTCCAAGACATGTTTTGTGTTTCCAACATGATCAGTGGCCGACCCTCATTTGAATTTCCACAATCAAGGCTAATAGTTTGGATGAAATTTTTTGACACGGTCAAAAATTATCTTATATCACCATGTCACTCTCTTTGGGTTCTAGATTTTGTTAATTGTGATTCACACCTCTCCATTCCACCTTTTTGGAAAGATTTCATTCCCTTGGAATTATCTAATTCAAGCATCAGAGAAAACTAGAAATGAAAATTGGTTTTTATTAGATCCCTATACTCATTCTAAAACATCTCTCAGCCCAAACTCTCTCTTTTTTTGTTCAATAATTGAATTCCTTTAATATTCAATGATTATATAAAACACTCGTGCAATTGATAAATCGCATTTTTTTTCCTTGTTTCCCACACCGAGCATGACTCATGTGAGATTTGGGATTGATTGTTTGTTGTTTCATTTGATGTGCTCTAATTAAGAGGGGGAAAATAAAATATTTATATTCATGAATAATGATATAATGAAGAAAAATGTGGTATTTATAGAGGGTCATCTACATTATTCGATCCCTACTTGAGTCTTTGAAAACACTCCCCTATGGATTTACTCAAGTAATCGAGTTCTGTATCCCTTCTAACCTCTAATTTTTATCCCCTAACGCCTACTACCACCTATTGATCTCTATTTCCTCCTCATATTCTCCAAATGATTCTTATCATCCATGATATGTACCTGGTCTAATACATCCTGGATGTCATCAATATGAGATATCACTCGGTTCATCTACCATTCAACTTCCACAAGAAAATTCCTTAGTTGGATGATGAAATTCGATTGAGTGTCAAGGAAAGAAATAAGCTCATTTATTCCCCCCCCCCCCCCCCTAAACTAGATATCCAAATTAAATTCTTGGAACTTGTAAACTCTATCAAAATTCGCCAAACACTAGGAAACATCCATGTGATGGATTTTGTCGAACACTTTCTCAATGGGAAATCCACATACCAGTGTGTGATAAACATGAGTGTCAACCCCTCCAGCACACAAATTACCCAACCATTGGTGATGTGAGACCATATAATCCACTAGCTTCTTTTCCATGCCATGTTTAATGAAGCATTGTATGCACTTCAATGACATGCTTAAAATTATACAATTCTCTTTGGTTTGGTATGGTCAGAGTCTTCTAGATCTTCAGGCAGTGTAGGATTATACTCAAGAAAAGACATAAGAAGGTTGACAATAGGATCTTCCATAGAAGTACTTGTACATGGGTTGTGCTCCAGATCCTAAGGTTTCTCATCATTAATCAACTCTTCTTCATCAGCTTTTATGCCTTGCCTCGATTTTTCCCCAACAGTTGAAGTACTCACAACTGCATTTGAATATTCATCGATGACCAAGGATAGATCACCATGGACGACCAACTCCTCATGAACCAAGAAACTATGAGTGAATGGCTTTCAGATACCCCAAACTCATCCAATCATTGGGAACACAATATTTCAAGCACTGCTTGGTTGGGGAACATGTCAGTCTACCTAATCAAACAATTACAATTTATGGATCGATAATGTGAAGGAATTATAGGAGAATAGCATTAGACGATTGAACTCCCCATTCACAGAAAGGGATTCCACAATAAGAGAAACCTCAACATTGGTTGATATTTCAATGATTGAAACCTTCCCCTATAGTTTTGGTCGGGTAGGAGCTATATGAAATTGGAAAATAGGATGATGAAAAGACTCCATGAAAATATGATTGTGGATGAAATACATGTGATATGATATTAACTTGACGTGGAGTAATTTTGATTATTATAAATCCTAGTAAACCCATATCTTCATTATTGGGTGTCATTGTTGGCATTTCAGGACATGGTACCCCATAGACAATAGAGAGGACCTGAGGTTCGAAATTTTTCACCCTAACCTCCTTGGCCATCCTACCACATGCCATGGCCATGAAATCATTCACAAGAATGTGCTCCTCCACATCTATCAATGCACCTCCACCCACTTCAGTAGGGTCCCCTTACCCATTTTCATGATTCTCGTATATATTAAATGTTTCAATATGACAATATGGATAATGAATGTTGTAAGGATCAGGGAATATAAGTGATTTAAGGATTACCACATGATATTCATATATTTTTTTATCAGAGGATGTGATCTCACCACATTCCTATGGACTTAATTGATGAGAAGATAACCCCAAAGATTCATCATTAATAGATTCCTCAACTGCCTTATTAGTATATTCCAACATAGTTGATGAAATATTAATAGTATTCATCTTCTCATGATCTGACTCATCACCAAAAATCACATGTACTAGGGTGGGAGGGGGTCCATACAGCCCATGTTGACATACATTGGTCTCTATATCCATTAGATATATATGTCTCTAGTATAATACCTCCCGATAAAGGATTTGAATGGGCCCAAACATTGGTAGCTCCATCCCATCTCTCTTAATCATCCGCCATATTTATTTTATCAACATTGATGTTCGATGCATCCACCAAGACATCTAGTAAGGGGGAAAGATGATATTTTCATTCAGATGTAGTAGGTACCTCTGCTTCATCCTCGGATACTCCCTGGACCTGATCATCCAGGAATGGAAGACAATTTATTTCCCAAACCCTCACTTTTGAGACCCTTCCCCTTCAGGAGGAGCGGGTGCAACCACACTTTGCTATTTACCAACCTTAGATCCAGATTTAGCTTACCTAGTTTCCTAAAACCCACCTCAGGGGGAATCCCACATTCTTACACATTTCTCTATCTCCTCACTCGCCTACTCAAACACATAGATGTGCTTCTAAAATATTATTTCTAGATATTTTTTCACAAAGTTATGCTTATAGTTCAACAATAGGTCAGTATCAACGTTGGATGGTGAGAGTGTAATTATTTCCCTTGATCATACATTCAACTAGACAAAAATAAATAAATTCATGATATTACATGTGATATGGGTGAAATATAGACCTCATAAAAGATGATAGGTTCATAAAATAACATATGCCCCAAATAAATTAAGACAATATATTACCATAATCCCTAACTTCGTTTGTACACATTCGATCATCATGTATAATAAATATAGTATTATTATCCATATATTAAAAAAATTATATTTCATATGATATATTATTTACTTATGACATTTTATTACCCATTTATTAATAATTCCTTATTATAATCACATTTCAGGTAATAGCTACTTCATTTTTCATGAAAATTTTAATTTTTTGTTTTCAGCCCTCTTATATTGATAATGGTTCCAACATATCCAAATTTTTAACCATGATATAAATATAAAATACATTAATTATTTCTGTATTTATATTATTATACTAAATTTAGAGATATAAAATGAAATATGTCATTTAGGGAGACGATAGTCCATACATAAACAAGATCATTGTTTCCATTTTCCTAAGAAATGAAATGAAATGAAGGTGAAAAATATATGACTATTATATAATAATTTATATGAGATATCTATTCATTAAATTTTCAACAACTAACTTTAATGAATTTCATTTGTGAAAAAAAACGATTCAAATCTCTTTTTGAGGCGGTAGTCCACCCTACACATGAACAACGTAATCATATCCCTCAAGTAATGGAATGTAAGACAATATATGTCATATAATTATTATAAAAGTATAATCATGTAAAAAATATCATATATATTCGTTCAATATATATTTATTGACATCAAAGTTAAAAAAATGAAAAACACATCACATCGGTTTGTGTGGCAGTAGTACACCGTACACGTGAGAGACATTATGGTTTTCCAACATGCTTAAAGGTAATAAGGTATATATGGTATTATAATTTTACAATTATAATAATATAATATATATAATATATATAAGTTAAATCCAAAATTATATCATTTCATGAGTGGTGGTGACAGAAAATGAATAACATCGATTCGTGAGGTGGTAGTCTTCCATTTACATGATTGATGGTTTTTTTTCTCATTTGATTAAAGTTGAGATGGATATAAGTTATTAAAAAAAATAAAAAAATATGAGTTTATAGGATAATATTTTTGTTATTATATCCATATAATTAAATAATATTTTGTGGTTTTCTTATAATAAGTAATATAAAAACATATATTTTAAGACTTTACATATTATTTGGACAACCACTTTTGATCCAAATGGTTTTGGAAGTGTTAGGTGTATAGGATAGGAATTATCATTTTATAAATGAGAGAAAGGACACATATGGAATTTTTTAAAAGATTAAAGCATATCCATGTTTTTCAAAAGACCAAAACCTATAAAATGGAGCAATATTGAACCCTACAGGTTATAAGGTCAAAACATGTCATAAAAATTGGTTTTAGACTATTTCTAGTCCTTTTACCTTTTATTATTTTATGATAAACCTCGGTAAACATGTTTTAACCTTATGCACAATAATTAATGTTTTCTACTTTTACTATTCATTTTGACAAAACAAATGTTGAGATTGTTATATAATATAAATTATTAATTTTCCAAATATTTAATCCATTATTATAAATTCGATTTACATTAGTGAAAAAAAATTAATTTAAATTTAAACCCATAGATGTATCGAGAAATTAGTTTTCCAAAGAGAAAATATTCAGAAGATTAAAAAAAATATATCAGAATTCAATATGAAATTAATTAAAATAAAATAATCTAGATTAATAAAAATATTATTTAAATATTCATACCTGAAAAAACATTTAAAAAAATTAACTTCATATATTTTCTAAATGAAAAAATATTTTTCAATAAAAACTAGTATTTTTCACTATTCATTAAAAATACATATTTTTCAGAAAAAAATCCCAATTGATTACCCTGATAAAATTAAGAAATGTATATTTAAAATTTAAATTTCATTAAAAAAACATATTCTTAATTATTACAAAATTACTTTAATTATTTGTTCACAAAAAGAATTTATTAAAAAATTGTATTTCTGAAACATATAAAGACGTAACCCAAAATTAAGTAATTTTTTATCATTATTTTTAATTTATATGAATCTGTTATACTAAATATATAATTTTGTATATCATATTTATTTTAAAATATTTAATTAAAAGGTAATAATTATCATGTTTAAATAATAATATCAATAGTGTATAGCACATCGTTAAAACCAGATGTTGAGTATAATGATAACTATCATAGATATTAAATGTTTCCAATTTTTGACATAAAATATATGGTTGTTACATTACAACACAATTAAAATTGATTTTACAACAAACACATTACATTATGATATACAACATAGGATTATGTTTTCTTATTACATGATCAGCTTCCTAATTTGACTCCTCAAACTGGTGGTTTTCCCATAAAACACTGATCATGTGAGTTGTATTGTTTCACAGATCAATCATTATTTAATAAAAAATATACACCAGTACTTCCTCATTAAAAAATCAAGATCTAGTGGTATTAAGTATTGGTTTACTACATGTTATGGATTATGTATATACTTCCATAAGATAGATATATGGAACACATCCTGAACCTGAGAGGGGTTCAATGTAAGTGACAAGAAACATGTTATTGTCCCGATAAGATCGAGAATTTCAATTTGACCAAAATACACATGGCTTAGTTTTCCTTTATTTTAGAATATATATACCTTCTACTAAGAGGTACCACATAGTAAAACCTTCTCATCAACATCAAATTACAGATCACATCGATGATTATCATCATTACATTTTTGTCGACTTTGAAGCGACCTTGTATGGTGTTGAATTGATCTTACCTTTTATACCATTTCATCATCTGGTTCTGGTCTCGATAATTTTTTTCAAATTCATCATAACAAATTAGAGTTCCCAAATTCCTTAAATAGTGGGATTCATATGGATCCATATGAAATCTCGAGTGAAATCTATTGTTGAAAGAAAATATTACTTGGGAATGAATTGATACCAACAACAATTGAAATACATATAAAAAGATATCAATATACCCTATAGGGTATGAATTATTATATCATATTTTCCATCAATCTGGGGATGACACACAATTATACAAGTCTACTCTATATCAGGATCATTCTAAACATTTCCCTATGACATTGTGGTAAACCGTAGACCCCAATGAGACAAAATGGAATGTGGTACTTAATGAAACCAAATCATATCCTTAATGTATAGTTTTTCAATATGAGAAAGTGATAGGTATTATAAGATTACAATGAAGGGTGATGACATTGTAGAAAATCACATTCCATTTGTCACCGACCACCGAATGAGAAACACTATTTGTCTATCAGCCTTAACATTTTGACATACCAAGCACTAAGATATAAATTCATTGATATATATCATAATTCCATTCGACTAGAAATTATTTTAAATATATATATAACATCATAGTTCCAGTTTTAACATAGGATTAATGACTTTTAGCTTCTCATTTCAACTCCTACTTCATATCTGGTAGGGATGGACAATGTACAGATTTTTTTAACCTTGTTGTTACATCACAATAATGTTTTATCCTAGGAACATTTCTAACCTTATTCTACCTATTTATGTCATCTTTTTGTGGAAATTTAATCTCTACATTGATATATTGTTGGATACTCATTTGAGAAAGATACGATTTATCTGCTTATTTCAGGTTTCCAGATACATCCATTGAAAATCAAAAAATATTGGGTCTTTTGTGATCCTCATTACGGATAAGCTAGAAAGATCCTTTTGACTCAAAAAATCAACCATGTTATTCTCATTCCCAGTGTGGTAATAAACTGAGTAGTTAAAATAGTTAATCATCTATAAACATATTCTATAGTACATGTTCAAATACTTATATGTGAATATATACTTTATTCTTTTGTGATCGGTATATATATATATCACAATTTTCTCGGTAATGATAATTCCTATATATCATTAATGAACAATACTATTGTTTACACGAAATCATGAGTTAATTAATTTTTCTAACTATACTTCAATTAATAGGAGGGAAAATCAACAACCATTTCATCTTTCATATGAAAAAATCCCAATCACTTCTTGGATGTTTCATACAGAATAAAAACCCTTCTCTACAATAGGGTAACACATGAATGGGTGCACTGACCAATATTTTATTTAGTTCCTTTAAAATTTTCCACAATTACTCAATCCATAAGAACTTGGATATATTTAGAATTATCATGGTGAGTTGATTATATAGTCATGATAAATTATCTACAAACATTTTATAATATCGAAAATAACTATGAAATTATCTGTTTTCAGTTATAGTGGTTGGTTTGTACCATCATTCAATAACATCCATCATTTATGGGTCCACCTATATACCCTATGGTGGGATTATTGGACCCAAAAATGAAAACTATTATTTAAAAAATTATGGATTTTTAAATTAATCATACAATTTATCCTTCATTACAGAATTTAGTAAAATTATCAAGTAATATACATACTATTACCTTATCTTTCAATAAATAAGAATATCATTTACAAATATTACCACAGACTGATTACGGTAATCTATAAAGACAATATAAATTAAATCCATGAAGATAGTGGGGGATTTGGTAAGAAAAAATGGAATTAATAAATACTCATATTGCTTATACATTGTATAAAATATTTTCTTTGGTACATCATCCTTGAACCTCAATTATTGATATCCAGAATGAAGTTCATTCTAGGAAAGGTATTGAGATCTGTGATGTTGATCAAAAAAGTCATTAATATAGGGTCGATGATACATTTTTTTATCATTATCATGTTTATCTCTTGATAGTCTATCCAAATTTTCATATAACCATTCATATTTAAAAAATAATAATTGGTTCACCCCATGGTTGAACACCTGGATGAATGAATTCCATATCAATATTCTCGTGGAGTTTCTTCTTTAATTATTTAAACTCGATTAGGGCTATTCTATAAGGAGTCATTGAAATTGGTATATCACCACGCAAGAGATCATTTTAGAACTCAAATTCATGAATTAATGGATGAAACAGAATCTATTCCAAAAATAAATACTTAAATATCTATTAATATTCATATACTCAATGTTTATTTTCTCCCCAACCATCTAAGAAAAATTCCCCCTTTGAATCGGAATAAATTCATACACAATGGTCTTGATATCTATCAAACGTTCATATTCATTGTCACGTTGAAAAGTGATCATAGGTGATTTGGAATTTAAAATGTGGCACCATTATTTAGAAATTTATATGGGATTTATATAGAGAAATACAATCCATGCATATGAAAACATCAAATTCAACAAGAGTAATAATGAAAATATTTTCAACAAGAACATTCCAACAAACATCAATTGGTGAGGAATCATATACTTATGATGTGATCATCATTATATTTTTGGGTTTTAATGTTAATTAAACATATAATCATTAAGTTTGTATTTTGATACCGTTATCAAGTTATTCATATATAAATGAGTTGGTAGATCTAATTTCAAATACGACATTAGTTTTTCTAGAGGGGATGGTAATTGCACCTTTAATAACATTATTTTCAAAACCCACATCTGAAATAGTGGTCACATGAGATTTCCTTTTTATTATTTTGTTTAAAATGTTCAGGAAACTTATCATTTTCATCAACCTTCAGATTTTGGAACTTGTTATTATGATGTATGAACTCCTTGTATTTAAAACAATGATGTATGGGAGGTGAATTCTATGTGTTTTCTCTTAATTTATATCATTTTATATCCTTTCAAATCAAATTGGAATTTATCCACTCAGTGAGCTTCCTCTAAACACATAAAAGATTTAGTGTTCGACTTAAGACAATGTAATCCATTTTTCATTCCACACATAGAGCATGAATGAAATATAATCTTCTTCTCTCCATGTTATTTAGAGTTTCCCCTAAATTTCTTCATTCTTCTGTCATAAAATAAATGAAATTTACGGGTCAATACAATCTATATTTCCACCATGAATGTAAAATGAATGATTTATTCATAGTTTCTAAAGTCTGTTATGGACTACTCCCTTCAGAGACATGGTATTAAGGAACTAAATAATTGATCAATCTTACTTTAAGGTTGTATAATAATACTGAAAGTGTATCTCTCCAGTCATGTAAATGTTTCCTCATATGTACTAATAAATTTATATACCGTTTTCTATAGAAGAATGAATTCCTTCTAAATTTTCATATAAATAATATGAGATAATTACTTATTTAAAAAATAATATATTAAACTCATCCCAATAAATGTGTTCAATTTCATCTTGTTATCTCGTATACTTAATAATAGGCCACTAATGATCTACTTCATCATCCAAAAGATAGATACATTAGATGAGTTTATCAATATCGATAGACTGGAGAATAGAAAATATCTTTTCAATGGTAATGTTACATATTTCAAAAACTAGTGGATCATCAGAAGCACTAAAATAAGGTGGATATCTGGGACCTCGTGTGATGGGGCTCAAACATCAAAATCACAAATCCCACCTTCAATTACCTAGGGTTTGGATACCAGCACCGAGTAGACATATCACACACATGGGAGGCATTAACCAAATGTACACACACCCATACACACAAATCTACACGTCCATACAATACAGAAATGTAAATCAATAGAAACCAATTCATTCATATATCTATGACCACAGAATCAGAGTAAAATTATAAGGTACTAAAATTGATAAAATAGGCCAAATACAAGAGAAAACCAAAATTGAATAGGGTCCAACCATTTGAGAAGGTGAGGAATAATATCTTACAAAACCAACCACAAAACACATAGTATATTTAGCTAAATCTATGCTGCACCAACTCCCCTTTATCCTAGGATGCCGCCAAATGTGATTTTATCAGTATAGGACATAAAACATGTGGGTAAAGACCATGAAAGGGTGAGTATAATAAAATACAGTAGGATACCCTAGAAAAACATAACACAAACCATCAGAAATAGTATGCTCATAATAAGGATATAAAATTAATTGCATATAAAAAATCCAGATATACTTAGTAAGGACACCACACATCCTTATAGTCGCAACAAAACTTCCAACCAAAGGATTACTCTATAAGAAACACATGTTAATGGAGAAACCACTCCATGTGTCATGATATAAAAACAGACACTCGTCTAAGAGGTAATTATCATTCTTACCTTCCCATCAAAACAAACTAGTGTTTGAATATCATGATCTTTTGATAAGGGATCGCACCTAGGACTACGAGTGGGATAGTACAAACCAAACCTGGATCAACCCACTATGTATGGGATAGTATAATAGTAATACCATAAACCATAATGAGATATATTTCTTGTTGGGGGATAAACACCCTGTCTATGGAGTTCAAACCATTTCCACAAACACCACCATGGGTATAAGAATTAATTGTACTGGATCCCTCGCCGGTCTCATAGAGGGACACCAAAATCTATATTTGAGACTCATCCACTAGAGGGGATCATAATCCGAATATGTGGATGTAATTCCAATTTTTTTCCTTAAATGGATGAACTATGGTCACAAACTCAACAAATCTTTTTCCAAACTAATGAAATGTAGGGCACTAAACACCGTCAAATGGTGTGCATGGTGTGTACTATGGATACATTTCATGTCCATCCAACCCCTAATAATCCCTTATGGTGATGCCTCACATGGAATTTAAATCAAAATTTACACAACATGTAATTAAGTATAAAAAATGTATAGTTCTCATGGAACCCTTCTAGTTGCTTCTAGTCATGCCTGTTTATGGCTGGTCATGCATTTTTAAACATTTCCATGTACTTTGGTGGTGTCTGTGCACATCAGGCTACTAGTGGTTGTATATATTTTGAGATAAAAACTGAGATTACAATATGGGTAACATGAAATGAGAAAAGGATCACATTAAAAGTGATCCATTTCTACTAGTTTAAAACCTAAGGATAAATTGGGGGTCCCACTTCACATCTAATTCAAGAATACAATCCATGTGACGTGAGATTTTATAAATCCCACTTGTTACCCTTTGACATCATCTAATGTGTTTCTATCACCTCTTTCTTTTATAAATATCAGGGATCCGTGATTGGATGACCTTCCCATGGTTGTATATGTGGATTCAGGATTTTAATCCACTTGGTTATGGCACCCTTGAACTATTACATCACTATTTCATGTCAAAAGTGGTAAGAACAGAATCTGTCAATCCAACTATTCAACCTCTAATCATCCACTATCATTGTCTTACCTCAATATCACCCTCAATCATGAACCTCACCAATAGTATTGATTCATTGAACTAATGAATTTCCATGAAATGATTAAATACAAGTTATTCATTGAACCATATGAAAAATAAAATAATGAAGATGAACATGAAAAAATTGGGATAAATCCATAAACTACAACATGTAAGGAATGAAATTCAGTATTAGTTCATTTTCATAAATGAATTGTGTTCGATGAATTAGAAGAAAGAACAGGGAAGTAAAAAAACAAAATAAATTCCTCAAAAACAAATATTCTATAAATGATTGGATCAATTCTTACTCATGGTATTGACATTCATTTAACAGGGACAAAAGAACAAGATGGAAATTTAAAAAAAATAAAAAAAACCAAGAGTTTTGATCGATCACTGATGAATAACGGTCCTTCCATACCGTCTTTGGTGAGATCCATGAACTCTGAGAGTGCATCGATCCTCAATCTAGTCTTGATATAATGTCATTATCTAAGATCTCCTACAATGCTTCTCTACAACTATTTCCCACAATTTACACGGTTATACAGCTAACCTATCCAATTTTCCCTAGTACCATATATATAGGATATTATTTGGTTAGGATTTTAATTTAATTCTCACTTAAATTTAATTAAAATTTTATAATTATTTTCCTAGGAAGGCATTCAATCCCAACAACCAATGTCAAAAAAGGTTATGATAGGTCAAGGTTTACCCACACACTGAACACAATAGGTACATCAGATATCCGAACCAATCCTATGACTGGGATTTATTCCACTTTTTTAAGAAAACCATATTAGAATCATGAAAATATATTTATTATTTTTAATATATTAATTTAAGAATCACTTGTATTTGGATTTTCACACTGTCTCAGTAAATGCCACCAAAAATAATACATATAATATTTTAAATCATTACATTGAAAAATTAGAGTCATTACATTCTCCCTACCTTAGGGATTTTTATAAAAAAAGATAGAAAACTAATAAAAATATAGGGGTAATGGAAATGCATCTAGGTATCCCACTCCTAGGTTTTCTCATAATGATTCTCAATTTTCAAATAGACACACACTAGAGGAATCTATCACCCATGAAAGATCCCCTCTAACCAATCCATAATATCTACTAAGTAATTATCAAAAGTATGCATATTTGTGATGTTCATCTATCCAAATTTGATAACATGTGATGGAACGCACACGTACCTCCTCAGCTACGACACATGAAATACATCATGTACATAGACTAACTGTGATAATAGAGCTAAGTGGTATGACACCTCACCATCTCTATTTAATATTTGTATAGGGAATGTGAATATCAGAGATAACATTCCACCATGACCAAATATCTACAATCGACATCAGGATGAAACCCTTAGGAACACATGGTATCCCTACTTAAACTCTATATTCCTCCATAATTGGTCCTCGTATGACTTATGACTACTCTGTGTAGTCCTCATATGCTGTTGGATGATCTACACTTTTGATAACGTAGCTCACACAGTCTTTGGGCCCAAGAGTGATGAATTTACTAGATCAATCCAATAATGGGTCAACCTGATGGCTCTACCATACCATGAACTATCTCATACCAATGTAGTAATTATAGCCGTTGTTGTACGAAAATTTTACCAACTGAAAGTGGTCTGCCTAAATACAAAAAAAATCCAACCTACATTGTCATAGAATAACCTCCGTGAATTGAATGTTCCACTCTGTCATGGCCTCAGTTTGGGTGTGAAATTTATTGCTCGAATTAATCTGAGATCCAAATTCCTCCTACAATCCTCTCAAGAATCATGATGTGAAGTGATAATCATTGTATTAAATTACCATCAAGGTAAATACAGGGAGCTGGACTATCTCTTTAATGTACAAGTATCCAGATCCCTCTAAGGAACTATACTCTATAGTGGGTAGGAAGTGGGATGACTTTATGATTCAGTATATGATCACCCAAGTGGAATATTATCCTTTGGATGTACATGGTAACTCTTTCACAATGTTCATGAATATCCCATACCAATTCTACTCCAGCACCTAAATGGGTTGAGCTAAACCCACAATAACCTAGTGATTGTACATAACATATACACAAGTGAGGCATCAAGAGACAAAATCAAATACACAACTATTTATGAATGGACACAAAAAGTAACATCATAGGTATCGATTCATATTTTCTACTCTTGGATGTACGACCAAAGTGGATGTATGAAACTCTCTCATAACCTCTCCAAAAACATATCTAATACCATCATCTATCCTATGAAAAAAGATAACATGCTCCCTACTTTCAGAATATCAATTAGAATCATTCCCAGTTGATATCTGAGTATATAAGGCATCATAGTCAGTATCTCAATTCTGATCTTCCTTAACATGATATGAAAGTGGTGGGGTAAAACATTCTATAGAAAATATGAATCACCATCCATGTCCACTAAGGAAAACTACAACAAGGCTATCTTCACTGATGCCTAACCCAATAATCAAGAATAATACTCTTGCTGAGAGAATCTTTCACTACGTTTCCCTTCCTAATTTTATAGTCAATATCAAATTCATCATCCAGAAGATTAAATATCCATCCTCTCAATTTAAGTTTAATATCCTTCTTAGAGAATATATACATGAGACTCTTAAGCTCAGATTATATGATATACTACATTCCCATCATGTAGTGTTACCATATCTTCATGTCAAAGACTAGAAATACATACTAAAGATCATGGTTAATTTAGTTATGATCATGAAGTCTCAACTGGTATGGAGTAGTGGACATGTGATGAGGTAGAGGAAACCACTGCTTCCTTTGATGAGGCACTGAATGCGGGTAATGGTGTCTCTTTTAAGGGGAGGAAGGGACCTGTTAGGGAGGAGGCCATTACTGTTAGATAGGAGGAAACATGAGGTTATGGTTTTCTATCTCTTGCCCCTATACAGGTGAGAAATAGGTTTTAAGGCCTGGATGAAGTTTGTTCGAGTTATGTTATAGCTAGGTTGATGGATACAGATGAGGTCAATGAGAATGGAAGAAATAGAATTGAGGCTAGTAATTCGGTTGGTGAAGACACAAGGGATAAGTGTAATAGGAGTAGTAGTGGAAAGAGAAGCAAGAAGTACTACTCCTCTTTACCTCCTCCATTGGAGACCCTTTCTTCTAAGAAGCTAAATGCCAAGAAAGTAGATTTAGATTTTGTGGATGACCAGTATGTGGAACTAGAGCTATGTTCTGATGAAGACGTGGTCGACAAGTTTTTATTTCTTAATGAAACCGAAGTGGAGGCAGCTACGATGATGGGGAGGACTTTAAGGGTAGACCTCAATGAGGGGAAATACTCTTGGATTGACAAACAAGACTTAATCTTGGTACGGGGCTTCAATAAAGGGAGGATCAGACTGCAGGATTACATTCAGTCTGGGGATCATCTAGCTTCTGATTTTGAAAGTCTAGTGTTGAGTGTACCAGGTATTCAGGTATCTTCAATCTCCTAGAAATTTTGTAGGGAATCATTTTCGGGGAATCTCAAGATTTTCTTTAAAGATGGTAAAATTGTGTAGCCTGTTGACTGATTGGAAAGGTATGCTTGTTCGGTTTGAGTTTGTTTGTGGTTAGTTTTGGTTGTATTTAGATTTGATATAACTCTTGTGATACACATCCTAAATTCTATTTGGGTCTTCTCTAGATGAGGTTTGGAGCATTTATCCCTCACCAGAGCATGACATTTAGAATCAGTAGTTGAGAGGGTATGGCTATGTCATCAGTTCTGTGCCCGTGCTTCCCTACATGGGACAGTCTGTAGAGTGGTCATGCAATGGTGAAGGTTGGCCTTCTCGGTTTAGTTACTGGGGAGGGGTAGATCCGATAGATTTGTATGGGTTTTTCTCTAGTTTGGTATTTTGGTTGTAATGTTGGTTCTATGGTTTCTCAATTGTTCCTAAAAAGTGATTTGATAATAAAAAAGTTAATTTTTAGTCAGTCAACCATTTCTATTACCTAATGCATTAAATAAAACTATATACTCAACGCCCTACTCAATAATTCTCAATATGGGTACTCTCATCAACCTCTTCCTAAACTCTTGAAAACACTAATGGTATTGTGTTTTCCACATGAAAGGATACCCGCTTAGAGTCCAATTTTTAAGGGATACTAGAACTCTGAATAAATTGAGTACAAACCTGAGATAATACCCTTCCAACCAAAGGAAACTATGCACCTCAGTTACAATCTTGGGTGGAACCCATGAAAGAACTGCCTTAATCATGGCTAGGTTCACTTCAACTCTTACCTCTAATAAGATGTCATATGAAGTGAAACTATCCAATCAAAAACTAAAACATAGAGAGATTAGGATAATAATGGTTCTATTAATGTGTGTCCAGGACTATACCCAAGTGTCTCGCATGATTCAACATATACACCACATCAACTAGAATATCATCAATGAAGACTTCCAAAAACTATTCGAGGAATGGCTAAATGATGTGGTGCATGATTCCAATGTAAACTACTGGGGAATTCATCACACTGAAGTTAATCACCGTGAAATCATAGTGATCATAGATACATCTTATGTCATATTTTGTATATTCACAATTTTTTATTTTTATTTGATGATAGATTTATTAGAGTGAAATCTTCGATAACCATCACATCCCTCTCAATTGATCTACGTTTTCTTTGATTCATGGTAGTGGATACAAATTCACCATGGTCACATGGTATAAGAACTAGTAATCAACACATAAACTCAAGCTACCATATTGTTTATTTGTGACTAACACTGAGGATACCTAGAGGAAACAATTGGTCTCACAATTTCCTTCTCTTAAAAGTCCTATAATTATACCCTCAGTCCATGAATATCCATTGGAGTCATCCGATATGATGGGGAATATATTAGGCCCATCCTATAGTGTATGTAAATGAATAAGTCTAGCTCTCATTAGGGAGGTAATCAAAGAACATCCTTTGGAAATATTTCCTTGTACTACACCACCACCATATAGATCTGGTAGCCAATAGAATCTACAGCTACAGGTGTCATACAAGATGATTAGTGATTAATTTACATCACTCTCCTATACTTGAGCTAATACTATTTTTACTTGTTTTTATTTTCACCCACAAATGAAAACCTTTTCTCATTACTATGGACACATCACATCCTCTAAATAAAATAGTCAACATTGGTATGAAATGTGGACAGATTTTCTGACCTAAGTTTGAATTATAAGGCCTCATTATTTCTATAAAGAGATCCAAAATAAAGATTTCACCTTCAGTAATTAAAAGGCATTATCAAAAGAAATGTGAACTAGTTCAGTATACTCTTGTCTGAGTCTCCAGGTATAATGGTTGATCCAAAGGCTCCACCAGATTCTCCATGTCCTGAACTAGAGAAGTGGAAGGAAATGAATCACTCACACCTATGTATATCAATAAAATAAATTAGGTATAAAATAAACATATCATAATTCCCTTCATCCTTACAGCCTCATAGTAATATGTAATGTCCGGAGTCCGGAGCCCCTCCACTGGTGCCTCGTACCCGGTTCGCCACATGACCTCAAGCGCGTTCCCTCGAACGCCAGAGGCTGCCGACTAGCAGTGAGGGCCTTGGTGAGTCGGTGGGGAAACTATACCCTCATTCGGTAAGGTATACAATGTAAGAAAAAATAATAAATTGCAGAAGAAGTAAACAACATGCATAACAACAGAAACCAATCAGCGGAAGCAATGTATTTTATAACTATGAAGACAATGATGCAGCAGGTACAAGTATCTAAAGAAAACAGCAAACACAACAACGTGCTGAAATACAACTGAAACCAAGTGTAAAAGAAAACAAGTAATATCCTCAGAATCGCGAGCCACGGCTCGGTCCCGTGCTCCCCGCTCCTGGTGCAGTCAAGATCCTGAAGTAGAAGGGTGCTTGCCCTTATCTATACCTGCAGCAACATAGTCTTCTTGGGCCCAAAAGCATGGCCCAAACAGGGTGTGAGATACAATCCCAGTAGGCAACCACCCAAAGATCTATGCCAAAAAGTAAATGAATACATATCAGTACTAAAACGAGAAGCAGTAAATAGAAAATCACAACAGCTACATTCCACAGTTCTAACAATCATAGCACACAAGTAAGCAGCCAGCATCAAAAATTAAACAGGTAACCCTCTTGGTAGCTCTCACAGTCTAACCCCTATGGTTCAACCTCTAAGTACTAGTAACCCTCTGGGAGGCACACACAGTCTCACCCCTCTGGTTCAGCTACGTAATTAAGTAGACTCTCTGGAGAAGCACTCACCGTCAATTCCCCCTAGAGTCTCATATCGTGTTAAAGGCTCTCTGGGGAAGCACTCAACGTCAATTCCCCATGTGGCCCACATCGTGGTTAAAGACACTCTGGAGAAGCCCTTCCGTCAATTCTCCACTTGGTCCTGCATCATGATTTAAAAAGACACTATGGAGAAGCCCTTCCGTCAATTCTCCCTTTGGTCTACTACTCTAGATTCCCACAGTCCAAATAAAAAGGTAATACATGCTCATCGCGCGTGTACATCTTCCAAGTAAACCTCAAGAACTACATGGCTATCAACTAAGGCTCAACAGCAACAATAAAACAACAGTCCACAATCCTACAACTAGGCATGGCAAAGAAACTGAGCACAAACAAAATACTCTAATCACAAGTAATAACCTCTACTAAAGCAATCAAGCAAAGCAGGCAAGCAGCAAGGGAAAAACAGGAAACACTTAATACCCTGTTCAAGGGTATTGGTGGAATTTTCACATAATATTCATCAACTTTCAACTAAAAGGGACAAACCACCTACCTCTATCCTAAGAGATCGATATACATGAAACTCAATGACAAATTCCCCTTAGAACGACGTAGATCTGAGAAAACCCACAAATCGTTCATCTCACAATAACTTGGAAACGAGGAGGAATAAAGAAACAAGGCTAAAGTAGAAGGAAGAACTCACCACTGTGATTCCAACGCAACTGTCAGTTCTCGAATCGGAGAACGGACGGCGAGGCGGTCGTCCATCAAAGATCAGGTAATACGGTCTCTCCCAGACAGTCGAAAACTAAAGAAGAAGATGAATATGGGGTTTAGACGCGACCCCGGTCCGTTTAATGAAACAAAAGTACATGGCATGTACTTTTGGAGTACACGGCGTGTACTTCGAATTTTCTGTACTCCGAAATAACCGGCCTCCACCTCAGCCTTACACACCGTGTGTGGGGCCCGGACACGGCCAGCACACGGCTTTGAGCCGGGGAAAGAGTACACGACGTGTACTCAGAAAGTACATGCATGTACTTCTAAAATTTCCAGAAAATAAATTTTCCTCAAAAACTCCAGAAAAAAGGAAAAACATACCTAAAAAGAGATTCGGGTTCTTACAAACTTCCCCCCTTAAAGAAATTTGTCCCCAAATTTCCCTAACGAGGCGGAGAAGGAGAAACCCCGAACAGCTCCAACCACTGTGATTATACATCGGCCTCCCTCTCCCAGGTCTCGTCCTGTACTCGTACGTGCTGCCATAGCACTCGTACCAGAGTAATAGACCTCCCATGGAGAACCTTCGTACTACGATCAACAATCAGGATAGGATGCTCCTCGAACGACGCATCCGCTTCAAGCTCGACTTCCTCGGGCTGAAATATGTTAGACTGGTCTAAAAAGTAGCGTCGGAGCTGAGAGACGTGGAGGACGTCATGCATGGCCCGATACCTCTGAGGTAGCTGTAACCAATAGGCAACCGGCCCCACTCTCTGCAAGACCTCAAAAGGCTCGACGTACCATGGTGAAAGCTTACCCTGTCTCTGAATCCTCTTGTGCCCCAACCTCAGTGCGACACATAGGAAAACCTGATCACCGACCTTAAACTCTAGAGGTCATCTCTACTGATCATCATAAGACTTCTGTCGAGACTGTGTTGTATCCATCCTCTTACGAATCAGCTCTATCTACTTTGAAGTCTCTTGAACAAGATGAGGTCCCAGCAAAGCTGCCTCTCCTGCCTCCATCCAGCATAAGGGTGATCAGCATGGCCTACCGTACAAAGCCTCGTATGGAGCCATCTGAATGGTCTCTTGGAAACAGTTGTTTTAGGCAAACTCCACTAGAGGAATATGCTTCTACCAAGAACCTCCAAAGTCAAGGATGAAATCTCAGAATGTATCCTCAAGCGCCTAGATTGTGCGCTCGGACTGGCCGTCATTCTGGGGATGGTAAGCTATACTCAAAAGTACATGTGTACCCAAGGCCTTCTTAAGTCCCTACCAGAACCGAGAGGTAAACCACGCATCTCTGTCTGAAATAATAGAGCGCAGAACTCCGTGCAGACGAATGATCTCTCTGATGTAAAGTCGTCCCAGATCATTGACACTGAAGGTCTCCTTCATCGGCAAGAAGTGAGAAACTTTCATAAGTCTGTCGACGACAGCCCAAATAGCATTGTTCCCTCCTGGTGATCTCGGAAACCCGGTCACGAAGTCCATCACAACATCGTTCCACTTCCACTACGGAATGGGTAACTGCTGTAAAAGGTCTACTGGTCTCTGATGCTCTGCTTTCACCTACTGACATGTAGAACATCTCAAGACAAAACCAGCAACATCCTTCTTCATACCAGGCCACCAGTATTGGAAATAAAGGTCCTGATACATCTTGGTGACGCCAGGATGAATTGCCCAAACAGAGGAGTGGAAATCATGCATCAGCTCCTCGCGTATGTCTGCTGGTACCCATACGCGTCCCTGGAAGTGAAAGATCTCATCCTCACCCACTGTATATCCAGAAATAAGGTCCCCTCCTGACACACTCTCCCGCAGGACTAAGCCTTCTGAGTCTGATAGTTGCCTCATCCTTACCCGATCAGGTAGCGTGGAGGTAATAGCTACAGAAGATAGAAAAGTCTGTCCCCATCTATCGTGCACCTCCAGATGCATCTCAGAGAACAGATACATCAGCTGCCACTCACTACTAGCCTCCTAAACTGCCTGAATTTTAGTTCCCCTGCTCAACACATCAGCCACGGTGTTTCCCTTTCTCAGCATATAGGTGTGCTCGAAATCAAAAGACTAAAGATACTCGACCCACCTGCGCTACCTCAGATTCAAATCACACTGAGTGAAGATATACTTAAGACTCTTGTGGTCAGTGAAGACCACAAAGTGCTCTCCCAGAAGATAGTGTCTCCAACAGCGGAAGGCATGAATAATAGCTTCCAACTCCAGATCGTGTGTAGGGTAGTTCCTCTCATGTGGCCTCAAACTGCCAAGACCCATACACAACGACTCCATCTCCCTACATAAGCATAGCTCCCAGCCCGATACCCGAAGAATCATAGTAAACAGTTTAGCTCCTTCCTGGCTCTGGCAAGACTAGTGTCAGTGCTGACGTCAACCTCCCTTTCAGCTCCTGAAAGGATGACTCACAAGAATCTGACCATAAGAACATAGCCCCCTTCTTGGTTAGACCTGTCAAAGGTGTTGCTAGATGAGAAATGTATTGAATGAAGTGTCTGTAGTATCCAGCCATCCCTAAGAAACTCCATACCTCAAAGATGTTCTTCGGATGCTCTCGGGAAACTGTAGCTCTCTCTTTCTCTAGGTCCACTGATACTCCTGCCTCTGAGATGATGTGACCCAAGAAGTGAATCTAATCCATCCAAAAGTGGAACTTCGAGAGTTTAGCATAAAGCTGATTCTCTCTCAGTGTACTCAGAACGATCTCAAGATGTGTGGCATGGTCGTGTCAAGTGTGAGAGTACACCAAGATATCTTCCACAAAGACCACGACAAAGGAGTCCAAGTAAGGATGGAACACTCGGTTCATCAGTTCCATGAAAACTGCAGGCGCATTCGTGAGGCCAAACGGCATGATTGTATACTCGTATAGACCATACCTGCACCTGAAGGCTGTCAGAGGTATATCTGATGGTCTAACACGCAACTGATGGTAACCGAACCTCAAGTCGATCTTCGAGAACACCCGGGCTCCTCAAAGCTGATCGAAAAGGTCATCAATCCGCGACAACGGATATCGGTTCTTGACCATCAACTGGTTCAGCTTCTGATAATCCACACAAATCCGAAGGGTACCGTCTGCCTTGTTTGCAAATAGAACAGGCGAAACCCAAGGAGAAGTACTGGGTCGAATGAAACCCTTAGCCTGTAGCTCCTCCAACTGCTTCTTGAGCTCCTACAACTGAGGTGTGGCCATATTATATGGAGGAATGGACACCAGTGTTGCTCCTAGCATGATCTCAATAGAGAGGTCTACCTCACGCTCCGGAGGTAAACCTGAAAAGTCCTCTAGAAAGACATCCCCGAAGCGATCCACCACTAGAGGAAAGTCCAACTGTGGAGTCCCCTGATCATCCAGATAAATACTAGAAATCTGGGTTGTCACCCCTCCTAGGCCAAGATGCTCGAGTCCTGCCTGACTCGCTCGAATGTCCCATTCGCCTCTATGTAGAAAAGATTCACCCTCTGGTGAAACGAAACTCACTTTGCGGCGATAACAGTCGACGACTTCCCGGATGGGAATTAACCAATCCATGCCAAGGATGACATCATAGCCTATCATCTCTAGGACATAGATATCCCATAAGAAGTGATACCCTAAAACCTCGAGAGGGCACTCTCTACACTGGCGTACACTAGATGTCCTTGTCCCAAAGGGTGTGTCTAGTGTCAAAGAGTCAGCAGAAGAAAAGATGCAGAGTCCAAGGCTCTCCACAATAGCAATAGAGATAAAGCTATGTGTAGCACCAGTATCAAAAAGGTGTGAAGATATAACTGAGGCTACTAAAACCGTACCTCGAACAGTAGAAGGGTCGGGATCCTGCTCATGATATGTCTACTCCACGGCGAAAGACTGGCCTACAACACGGCCCTGCGCCCCTGGCTGACCACGCTAAGATGAACCACCCTGCTGGTGCTGAGGAACTGGTGGCTAACCGCCATGGCCTCAACCTCCACCTTTGACCGAATGGCCGGAAGAACTCCAGTTCCCCAACTGGTGAGAAACTGGCGTTGCTGCCCCTGAACAAGGAGTCATGGAAGAACCCCAATCACCTGTTGCTGGTGAGAAAACCTCGAAGAAACACTGAAGGTGACTCATCTTGCTGTAATATCGGCACTCCACGAGGTCTCTCTGGCACTGCGGCCTCGTGTTCCCTATTCGGCCACACTGGTAGCATGTCACCTGGCTGCCTGATGATGAGTCTCGCTTCCTCTCATCACTGCACGTAGGCTCCCTACGGCACTTCTTGC
This sequence comes from Viscum album, assembly GCA_963277665.1. Classification (NCBI taxonomy): domain Eukaryota; kingdom Viridiplantae; phylum Streptophyta; class Magnoliopsida; order Santalales; family Viscaceae; genus Viscum; species Viscum album. The sequence continues at coordinate 698,950,099 of OY728152.1, forward strand.
TGTCATCCGAAGGGAATCTAGCTCTGGAAGCAGAACCGCCCTGGATCGCAGCTCCAGAGTCTCTCAGACTGCATTCCGCAATCAGTGCCTGATTGAAGATGGAAGTAATGGAAGTCAGCTGGAAGATGTTCACCTGTGAGTGGATCTCCTGCCTGAGCCCATCCTCAAAATTCCTCGCCAAGAACACCCCACTCCCATCCCGAAGGGGTGTAAAACGATGCAGCTCAGTGAAACGAGAGGAATACTCCATGAAAGATAGAGTACCCTTATCTAAGCTGATGAACTCACGGGCTCGATCGGCCCTCAGGGTCTCCAGGTAGAAGTAGTCGTAGAACACGCACTGGAACTCCTCCCAAGTCATAGCCTACTACTGACCCGCCTGTGAGACCATGTCCCACCATCTCTTGGCGGAGTCTCGGAGCATGTAGGTGGCGAGCTTGACCCGCCTCTCTGGAGGCATCTCCAGATGCTCGAATATAGTCAGTATGGCTTCCAGCCATGACTTTGCAGCCTGAGGTCCTCCTCCCCCCCCCCCCCCCCCCCCGAGAACGTGGGAGGATGCTGCTACTGGAAAACCCGCATCAAGTCTGCCATAGATGAGGTAGGAGGCAGTGCTCCCTGAAAGGCCTGCATCATCCTCATGAAACCTTCCCTGAACTTCGCATCGGCTCTTTCAACTGGTATGACAACCAGTGCCAAGGTTGGCTCTACTGGGGGATCGATAGGAAGTTCTTGATTAGCCCTGTCTGGCATCTGATCACTGCCTGATGACAAACGTACAACCGGAGGATGTCTCGGAGGCATAGCTCTGAAAGATCAAAATAATCCTTAGATTAGGAAACAAGGACATAGAACACAAGAGTACAAAACGGGAACAGGGGAAGAAAAACACACAAGATTGAAAAACATGACTACACGGCGTGTATAAAACTACACAGCGTGTCTTTTGAAACCACTAACAAGGGCATGTACCCCTTCCCTAAATGTTTTGTACACAATAAACTACACGGCGTGTTGACCCCCACACACGGCGTGTACATAAAAACTATTCCCTTGCCCGAGTCTCCTTACACGGCTGACCCACACGGTCCGACTCAACCCGAGACTACACTGCATGTTTGAAACAAACACGGCGTGCACTAGAAAAGGCTTCGACGGTCCGTGATGTTGAGTACACGGTCGTCTACACGGCTGGACCTTACACAATGTGCTCTGAACAAGCACGGCGTGCATAGGCGAGGGCGACACCGTCCAGTGTTATTCGTGACACGGTTGGGTACCTGGGAAAGACTACACGGTGTGTTCCGAACAAACACGACGTGTGGAAAGGAAGGTCACACTGGCCCGTGTTGGTTGTGACATGGCCGGGTACCTGGACAGGACTACACGGCGTGTTCCCTATAGACACGGCGTGTTCTGCCCGAGCTTCCTCGACCCGTGTTGTTAGTGACATGGCCGGGTACACGGCTCCAAACTCACACGGCGTGTACCATTGGTACACGACGTGTTCCCAAAGTTACTCCCACGACACCGTGTTCTACTCACACGGTCAGTGAAACGGCCTGAAAACTACACTGCGTGTATACAAAAAGTACACGCCGTGTATTCTGATTTTTTCTGGGCAGTAGCTCCGAAACTGTGTAGAATTACAGAAACACAAAAAAAGGAAGAGATGCCAAATTCCGATCCGTGAGGGCCCATAACACCTCAAGAACCAAAATTTGTTGTTCATTTTAAGAAATAAACAGAAAAACAGTTTTCTAACATAGAAGCATAGAATCTATCAAGCAACTATCACAACAGCATGCATAATCTACACAAAGTCTATCACAACAGCATGCAATCGCTAATGCACCCTAGAGGGCATGGAAAGAATGCATGACATGTGATTTCTACAAGTGCCTATATGATGCATGAGATAGAATACCCTCATCTCAACGGGTTGCGACATAAATAGAACGGAAATATCAAAACAATAATCACACAAGTCATGTGAATCACTCTAGGTGAAAACATATCAACCACAAACTCAAAACCAGCAAACTGCCCTTAACGAGGTAGTATGGCCTTTCCCTATAAATGGGTTATCTACTCCCGAGAACAGCTTAATACCAAGAACTGAATCCATCCTATCCCTCGCTAAAGTCTCCAAACAGTAAAGAAAGAGAAAAGAATCCCTCTGATACCACTTTATAAAGTCCCGAGTCCAGAGCCCCTCCACTGGTGCCCCATACCCGGTTCGCCACATGACCTCAAGTGCGTTTCCCCGAATTCCAGAGGCTACCGACTATCAGCGAGGGCCTTGGTGAGTTAGTGGGGAAACTATGCCCTCATTCGGTAAGGTATACAAGGTAAGAAACAACAATAAATAGCAGAAGCAGTAAAAAAATGCCTAACAACAGAAACCAAACAGCGGAAGCAATGTATATATATAACTATGATGACAATGATGCAGCAGGTACAAGTATCTAAGGAAAATAGCAAACACAACAACGTGCTGAAATAAAATTGAAACCAAGTGCAAAAGAAAACAAGTAATCTCCTCAGCATCGCGAGCCACAGCTTGGTCCCATGCTCCCCGCTCCTGGTGCAGTGATGATCCTGAAGTAGAAGGGATCTTGCCCTTATCTATACCTGCATCAACATATTCTTCTTGGGCCCAAAAGCATGGCCCAAACAGGGTTTGAGATACAATTCCAGTAGGAAACCACCCAAAGATATGTGCCTAACAGTCAATGAATACATGGCAGTACTAAAACAAGAAGTAGTAAATAGAAAAGCACAATAGCAACATTCCACAGTTCTAACAAGCATAGCACACAAGTAAGTAGCCAGCAACAAAAAGTAAACAGGTAACCCTCTGGGTAGCTCTCACATTCTAACCCCTATGCTTCAACCTCTAAGTACTAGCAACCCTCTGGGAGGCACACACAGTCTCACCCCTCTGGTTCAGCTATGTAAGGGAAGCACTCATCGTTAATTCCCCCTATAGTCTCGTAACGTTCTAAATGCTCTCTGGGGAAGCACTCAACGTCAATTCCCCCTGTGGCCCGCGTCATAGTTAAAGACACTCTAGAGAAGCCCTTCCGTCAATTCTCCACTTGGTCCCACATCGTGATTTAAAAAGACACTCTGGAGAAGCCCTTCTGTCAATTCTCCCTTTATTCTACTACTCTAGATTCTCACAGTTCTGAGAAAAAGGTAATACATGCTCAGCGTGCGTGTACATCGTCCAAGTAAACCTCAAGAACTACTTGCCTATCAACTAAGGATCAACAGTAATAATAAAACAACAGTCCACAATCCTACAAATATGCATGGAAAATCAACTGAGCACAAATAAAATACTCTAATCATAAGAAATAACCTCTACTAAAGCAATCAAGCAAAGAAGGCATGCAGCAAGGGCAAAACAGGAAACACGCAATACCCCATTCAAGGGTATTGGTGGAATTTGCACATAATATTCATCAACTTTCAACTGAAAGGCACAAACCACCTACCTCGATCCTAGGAGATCGATATACATGAACCTAGATGAAAAATTCCCCTTAGAATGATGTAGATCTGAGAAAACGCACAAAACATTCATCGCACGATAACTTCGAAATTATGAGGAATCAAGAAACAAGGCTAAAGAAGAAGGAAGAACTCACCGCTGTGATTAAAACGCAACCGCCCGTGCTTGAATCGAAGAACGGACGGCGAGGTGGTCGTCCGTCGAAGATCCGGTCGTACGGTCGCTCCCGGACGGTCTAAAACTGAAGAACAAGATGAATATGGGGTTTAGACGTGACCCTGGTCTGTTTAATGAAAACAAATACACGGAGTGTACTTTTGGATTACACGGCGTGTACTTCGAATTTTCTGTACTCTAAAATAACCGGCCTCCACCTCAGCCTTACACACTATGTTTGTGGCCCAGACATGGCCAACACATGGCTTCGAGCCGGGGAAAGATTACACGGCGTGTACTCAAAAAGTACATGGTGTGTACTACTGAAATTTCCAGAAAATTCATTTTTCTCAAAAACTCCAGAAAAAAGGAAAAACATACATGAAAAGAGATCTGGGTTCTTACATAATATTTCTCCACAGCCGATGGTTGGCCTCGTCCCTTACCACAAGTTCCATGAGCTAAGAGTGGACCACCTGGTGGAGGTTTCGGTAATAGGCCAAACATATGATGACCTCATAACGCTCTACCCGACCCTATTCCATGTCCCCTTACCTATAGTCCACCTCTCCCAATCTTCTACTATACATCAATGGTTCCTTGAACGTATCTCAATCATCTGTATGACATGTTACAAAATCACAATCCATTTTTCACCGACCACCGAATGAGAAACACCCCATTTCCCTTAGCAAACTCATGATATCATGAGAGCCATGAACCATTGACTATTTTTCCTAGTATTGTCTATTGATGTGTCTGGAATGCACATATCCCTACCACTGCCTTCATCTTCCAATTATGTAGGCCTCAACTTTTGGATTCCCACTACAGGCAACCACTATCGACGCCTGATATACGAAGAATATCTCCACCACTATGGCATGATCCATCACTCCATCTTAATTGGGAATGAAATTAAATATCACTAATATCACTAATATCACTAATATCACATAATAATCCCTAAACTATGGTCTATGTCCAGAATAATGAATCCCACATCATATCCATGGAGCATCGTAAGATAATAGTGCATCATAAAAAATAAACCTCCATAGTAATAATTCTCTACTAATGATGCATATTCTCTTGGATACACACTCATTGCAATGTGGAAAGATTAAAATCCTCCCTGGAGAGATGCTCAGATTATAACCAGGTCATATTTTTATCATTGTGTGACTGATTCACTATAATTCACCATCACTGAGTGAATCCTTGAATAATATTCATTGTGAGGATCCCCATATAATCTATAGGCATCCCAATAAGGTGTAAAACTTGAGTGAAAACCTTGATTAAGTCATCAAAGACTTGGTGTTATGAATTAATCTAAAATATAGAAGGCCACTGCCAATGGAACTCATGAAATTAACTAATAATTCAAGTGTACTGATGCGATGACTAGATTTGATTTCTGTTTTTTACAATGATTTATGTTTGTTGATTTTGAGCGGTTGCCAATAATCAATATCGTTGATAGATCAAATCCTAGGTGGTAACCTAGTGAGAACTCACATAGAATTACTGTTTTCATTATGTATATAATCAAGGAATCAATGATCATTCCATTTCCCTTGAGAGGAATGATGGATTGAGCATCAAGGGACACTTACCTGGGCCGATCAAGATTTCTCCAATTGGTTCTTTTAGTAGTAATATACTTTAAACAAATATTCATTAAGAAAAAATACCCATGTTTTATATAAATTGAATCCCATTTTATTTTCTTAATCAGGAAATCATTTTTTAATTCATGATCTAAGGCTCCATCGAGAGACGAGCTATGGTTGTGGCTATACTGTAGAAATTCTAGTTAAAAATAAACATCTAATTTGACATGCTCGACTACAAGACCAAATTTTGGATCTTTTGTCGGGGATACAAGATCATTTTTTCTTTATTTCCATTTATTTATTTATTTTAATTCTCAATTAATACTCCTTTCCTTACCCCACCCTCATTCAATTGTTTATGTTTTTTTTCAATTTTTGGTTTTTTTTGTCTGTTATTCCTTTATCTCTCTCTCTCCTTTTCTTCTTGTTCTCCATATCTCTCTCTAATTTTGTAGTATAAAATTCTCTTTTCATTCCTCATTTAATTTTTTAATTATTTTTATTTTATTCATCTTCCATAATTTTTTTTCTTTTCACAAAAATTACAACCAAAAATCAATCAATAAAACTGGACATCATTGTTTCACGACAAGATCTGGTAAAGAAACACTACATGAATTTGACCCTGAAATTGAAAAATAACTCCATTCACAAATAAAGGCATCTAGATATGGTCAATCAAGTAACACTATGTAACCCCTTGTGTAACCTCAAGTTATCATAAACCAATCAAAAATTGACCCTAGTTAAACCCAATAAATCATGGATGAAAAAAATCAAACCTTAAGAGAACTAACAACCCCAGATGTGTTCAATCAAGTAACACTATGTAACCCCTTTTGTAACCTCAAGTTGTCATAAACCAATAAAAAATTGACCCTAGATAAACCCAATAAATCATGGATGCAAATAATCAAACCTTAAGAGAACTAACAACCCCAGATGTGGATTACCAACTTGTGTACATCCAATATCCCAAGGAAGCATCCAATAGGTATCGATTCATATTTTCTACTCTTGGATGTACGACCCAAGTGGATGTATGAAACTATCTCATAACCTCTCCAAAAACATATCTAATACCATCATCTATCCTATGAAAAAAGATAACATGCTCCCTACTTTCAGAATATCAATTAAAATCATTCCCAGTTGATATCTGAGTATATAAGGCATCATAGTCAGTATCTCAATTCTGATCTTCCTTAACATGATATGAAAGTGGTGGGGTAAAACTGTCTATAGAAAATATGAATCACCATCCATGTCCACTAAGGAAAACTACAACGAGGCTATATTCACTGATGCCTAACCCAATAATCAAGAATAATACTCTTGCTGAGAGCATCTTTCACTACGTTTCCCTTCCTAATTTTTTAGGCAATATCAAATTAATCATCCAGAAGATTAAATATCCATCCTCTCAATTTCAGTTTAATATCCTTCTTAGAGAAGATATATATGAGACTCTTAAGCTCAGATTATATGATATACTACATTCCCATCATGTAGTGTTACCATATCTTAATGTCAAAGACTAGAAATACATACTAAAGATCATGTTTAATTTAGTTATGATCCTGAAGTCTCAACTGGTATGGAGTAGTGGACATGTGATGAGGTAGAGGAAACCACTGCTTCCTTTGATAAGGCACTGAATGCGGGTAATGGTGTCTCTTTTAAGGGGAGGAAGGGACCTTTTAGGGAGGAGGCCATTACTGTTAGATAGGAGGGAACATGAGGTTATGGTTTTCTATCTCTGGCCCCTATACAGGTGAGCAATAGGTTTTAAGGCCTGGATGAAGTTTGTTCGAGTTATGTTATAGCTAGGTTGATGGATAAAGATGAGGTCAATGAGAATGGAAGAAATGGAATTGAGGCTGGTAATTCGGTAGGTGAAGACACAAGGGCTAAGTGTAATAGGAGTAGTAGTGGAAAGAGAAGCAAGAAGTACTACTCCTCTTTACCTCCTCCATTGGAGACCCTTTCTTCTAAGAAGCTAAATTCCATGAAAGTAGATTTAGATGTTGTGGATGACTAGTATGTGGAACTAGTGCTATGTTCTGATGAAGACGTGGTCGACAAGTTTTTATTTCTTAATGCAACCGAAGTGGAGGCAGCTAGGATGATGGGGAGGACTTTAAGGGTAGACCTCAATGAGGGGAAATAATCTTGGATTGACAAACAAGACTTAATCCTGGTACGGGGCTTCAATAAAGGGAGGATCAGACTTGAGGATTACATTCAGTCCGGGGATCAGCTAGCTTCTAATTTTGAAAGTCTAGTGTTGATTGTACCAGGTATTCAGGTATCTTCAATCTCCTAGAAATTGTGTAGGGAATCATTTTCGGGGAATCTCAAGATTTTCTTTAAAGATGGTAAAATTGTGTAGCCTGTTGACTGATTGGAAAGTTATGATTGTTCGGTTTGAGTTTGTTTGTGGTTAGTTTTGGTTGTATTTAGATTTGATATAACTCTTGTGATACACATCCTAATTTCTATTTGGGTCTTCTCTAGATGAGGTTTGGAGCATTTATCCCTCACCAGAGCATGACATTTAGAATCAGTAGTTGAGAGGGTATGGCTATGTCATCAGTTCTGTGCCCGTGCTTCCCTACATGGGACAGTCTGTAGAGTGGTCATGCAATGGTGAAGGTTGGCCTTCTCGGTTTAGTTACTGGGGAGGGGTAGATCTGGTAGATTTGTATGGGTTTTTCTCTAGTTTGGTATTTTGGTTGTAATGTTGGTTCTATGGTTTCTCAATTGTTCCTCAAAAGTGATTTGATAATAAAAAAGTTAATTTTTAGTCAGTCAACCATTTCTAATACCTAATTCATTAAATAAAACTATATTCTCAACACCCTACTCAATAATTCTCAATATGGGTACTCTCATCAACCTCTTCCTAAACTCTTGAAAACACTAATGGTATTGTGTTTTCCACATGAAAGGATACCCGCTTAGAGTCCAATTTTTAAGGGATACTAGAACTCTGAATAAATTGAGTACAAACCTGAGATAATACCCTTCCAACCAAAGGAAACTATGCACCTCAGTTACAATCTTGGGTGGAACCCATGAAAGAACTGCCTTAATCATGGCTAGGTTCACTTCAACTCTTACCTCTAAGAAGATGTCATATGAAGTGAAACTATCCAATCAAAAACTAAAACATAGAGAGATTACGATAATAATGGTTCTATTAATGTGTGTCCAGGACTATACCCAAGTGTCTCGCATGATTCAACATATACACCACATCAACGAGAATATCATCAATAAAGACTTCCAAAAACTGTTCGAGGAATGGCTAAATGATGTGGTGCATGATTCCAATGTAAACTACTGGGGAATTCATCACACTGAAGTTAATCACCATGAAATCATAGTGATCATAGATACATCTTAATGTCATATTTTGTATATTCACAATTTTTTATTTTTATTTGATGATAGATTTATTAGAGTGAAATCTTCGATAACCATCACATCCCTCTCAATTGATCTACATTTTATTTGATTCATGGTAGTGGATACAAATTCACCATGGTCACATGGTATAAGAACTAGTAATCAACACATAAACTCAAGCTACCATATTGTTTATTTGTGACTAACACTGAGGATACCTAGAGGAAACAATTGGTCTCACAATTTCCTTCTCTTAAAAGTCCTCTAATTATACCCTCAGTCCATGAATATCCATGGGAGTCATCTGATATGATGGGGAATATATTAGGCCCATCCTATGGTGTATGTAAATGAATAAGTCTAGCTCTCATTAGGGAGGTAATCAAAGAACATCCTTTGGAAATATTTCCTTGTACTTCACCACCACCATATAGATCTGGTAGCCAATAGAATCTACAGCTACAAGTGTCATACAAGATGATTAGTGATTAATTTACATCACTCTCCTATACTTGAGCTAATACTATTTTTCCATGTTTTTATTTTCACCCACAAAGGAAAACCTTTTCTCATTACTATGGACACATCACATCCTCTAAATAAAATAGTCAACATTGGTATGAAATGTGGACAGATTTTTCTGACCTAAGGTTGAATTATAAGGCCTCATTATTTCTATAAAGAGATCCAAAATAAAGATTTCACCTTCAGTAATTAAAAGGCATTATCAAAAGAAATGTTAACTAGTTCAGTCTACTCTTGTCTGAGTCTCCAGGTATAATGGTTGATCCAAAGGCTCCACCAGATTCTCCATGTCCTGAACTAGAGAAGTGGAAGGAAATGAATCACTCACACCTATGTATATCAATAAAATAAATTAGGTATAAAAGAAACATATCATAATTCCCTTCATCCTTACAGCCTCATAGTAATATGTAACGTCCGGAGTCCGGAGCCCCTCCACTGGTGCCTCGTACCCGGTTTGCCACATGAGCTCAAGCGCGTTTCCTCGAACGCCAGAGGCTGCCGACTAGCAGTGAGGGCCTTGTTGAGTCGGTGGGGAAACTATACCCTCATTCGGTAAGGTATACAATGTATGAAAAAATACTAAATTGCAGAAGAAGTAAAGAACATTCATAACAACAGAAACCAATCAGCGGAAGCAATGTATTTATATAACTATGATGAAAATGATGCAGTAGGTACAAGTATCTAAAGAAAACAGCAAACACAACAACGTGCTGAAATACAACTGAAACCAAATGTAAAAGAAAACAAGTAATATCCTCAGCATCGCGAGCCACGGCTCGGTCCCATGCTCCCCACTCCTGGTGCAGTCAAGATCCTGAAGTAGAAGGGTGCTTTCCCTTATCTATACCTGCAGCAACATAGTCTTCTTGGGCCCAAAAGCATGGCCCAAACAGGGTGTGAGATACAATCCCAGTAGGCAACCACCCAAAGATCTATGCCTAAAAGTCAATGAATACATAGCAGTACTAAAACAAGAAGCAGTAAATAGAAAATCACAACAGCTACATTCCACAGTTCTAACAATCATAGCACACAAGTAAGCAGCCAGCATCAAAAATTAAACAGGTAACCCTCTTGGTAGCTCTCACAGTCTAACCCCTATGGTTCAACCTCTAAGTACTAGTAACCCTCTGGGAGGCACACACAGTCTCACCCCTCTGGTTCAGCTATGTAATTAAGTAGACTCTCTGGGGAAGCACTCACTGTCAATTCCCCCTAGAGTATCATATCGTGTTAAAGGCTCTCTGGGGAAGCACTCAACGTCAATTCCCCCTGTGGCCCACATCGTGGTTAAAGACACTCTGGAGAAGCCCTTCCGTCAATTCTCCACTTGGTCCTACATCATGATTTAAAAAGACACTATGGAGAAGCCCTTCCGTCAATTCTCTCTTTGGTCTAGTACTCTAGATTCCCACAGTCCTAATAAAAAGGTAATACATGCTCATCGCACGTGTACATCATCCAAGTAAACCTCAAGAACTACTTGGCTATCAACTAAGGCTCAACAGCAACAATAAAACAACAGTCCAAAATCCTACAAATAGGCATGGAGAAGCAACTGAGCACAAACAAAATACTCTAATCACAAGTAATAACCTCTACTAAAGCAATCAAGCAAAGCAGGCAAGCAGCAATGGAAAAACAGGAAACACTTAATACCCTGTTCAAGGGTATTGGTGGAATTTGCACATAATATTCATCAACTTTCAACTAAAAGGGACAAACCACCTACCTCGATCCTAAGAGATCGATATACATGAACCTCAATGACAAATTCCCCTTAGAACGACGTAGATCTGAGAAAACGCACAAATCGTTCATCTCACGATAACTTGGAAATGAGGAGGAATCAAGAAACAAGGCTAAAGTAGAAGGAAGAACTCACCACTGTGATTCCAACGCAACTGCCAGTTCTCGAATCGGAGAACGGACGGCGAGGCGGTCGTCCGTCAAAGATCCGGTCATACGGTCTCTCCCAGACAGTCGAAAACTAAAGAAGAAGATGAATATGGGGTTTAGACGCGACCCTGGTCCGTTTAATAAAACAAAAGTACATGGCATGTACTTTTGGAGTACACGGCGTGTACTTCGAATTTTCCGTACTCTGAAATAACCGGCCTCCACCTCAGCCTTACACACCGTGTGTGGGGCCCGGACACGGCCAGCACACGGCTTTGAGCCGGGGAAAGAGTACACGACGTGTACTCAGAAAGTACATGGCATGTACTTCTGAAATTTCCAGAAAATAAATTTTTCTCAAAAACTCTAGAAAAAAAAGGAAAAACATACCTAAAAAGAGATTCGGGTTATTACAAACTTCCCCCCTTAAAGAAATTTGTCCCCGAATTTCCCTAACGAGGCGGAGAAGGAGAAACCCCGAACAGCTCCAACAACTGTGATTATACATCGGCCTCCCTCTCCCAGGTCTCGTCCTGTACTCGTACGTGCTGCCATAGCACTCGTACCAGAGGAATAGACCGCCCGCGGAGAACCTTCGTACTACGATCGACAATCTGGATAGGATGCTCCTCGAACGACGCATCCGCTTCAAGCTCGACTTCCTCAGGCTGAAAGACGTGAGACTGGTCTAAAAAGTAGTGTCGGAGCTGAGAGACGTGGAAGACGTCGTGCATGGCCCGATATCTCTGAGGTTGCTGTAACCGATAGGCAACCGGCCCCACTCTCTGCAAGACCTCAAAAGGCCCGAAGTACCATGGTGAAAGCTTACCCTATCTCTGAATCCTCTTGTGCCCCAACCTCAGTGCGACACATAGGAAAACCTGATCACCGACCTTAAACTCTAGAGGTCGTCTCTACTGATCATCATAAGACTTCTGTCGAGACTAAGTTGTATCCATCCTCTTCCGAATCAGCTCTATCTGCTTTGAAGTCTCTTGAACAAGACGAGGTCCCAGCAAAGCTGCCTCTCCTGCCTCCATCCAGCATAAGGGAGATCAGCATGGCCTACCGTACAAAGCCTCGTATGGAGCCATCTGAATGGTCGCTTGGAAACTGTTGTTTTAGGCAAACTCCACTAAAGGAATATGCTTCTACCAAGAACCTCCAAAGTCAAGGATGCAATCTCAGAATGTATCCTCAAGCGCCTAGATTGTGCACTCGGACTGGCCGTCATTCTGGGGATGGTAAGCTGTACTCAAAAGTACATGTGTACCCAAGGCCTTCTAAAGTCCCTACAAGAACCGAGAGGTAAACCACGCATCTCTGTCTGAAATAATAGAGTGCAGAACTCCGTGCAGATGAACGATCTCTCTGATGTAAAGTCTTCCCAGATCATTGACACTGAATGTCTCCTTCATCGGAAATAAGTGAGAAACTTTCATAAGTCTGTGGACGACAGCCCAAACAGCATTGTTCCCTCCTGGTGATCTCGGAAACCCAGTCACGAAGTCCATCACAACATCGTTCCACTTCCACTACGGAATGGGTAACTGCTATAAAAGGTCTGTTGGTCGTTGATGCTCTGCTTTCACCTACTGACATGTAGAAAATCTCCAGAGAAAACCAGCAACATCCTTCTTCATACCAGGCCACCAGTATTGGCAATGAAGGTCCTGATACATCTTGGTGACGCCAGGATGAACTGCCCAAACAGAGGAGTGGAAATCATGCATCAGCTCCTCGCGTATGTCTGCTGGTACCCATACGCATCCCTGGAAGCGCAAGATCTCATCCTCACCCACTGTCTATCCAGAAAGAGGGTCCCCTCCTGACACACTCTCCTGCAGGACTAAGCCTTCTGAGTCTGATAGCTGCCTCATCCTTACCCGATCAAGTAGCGTGGAGGTAACAGCTACAGAAGATAGAAAAGTCTGTCCCCATCTATCGTGCACCTCCAGATGCATCTCAGAGAACAGATACATCAGTGTCCACTCACTACTAGCCTCCTAAACTACCTGAATTTTAGTTCCCCTGCTCAACACATCAGCCACGGTGTTTCCCTTTCTCGGCATATAGGCGTGCTCGAAATCAAAAGACTGAAGATACTCGACCCACCTGCGCTACCTCAGATTCAAATCACACTGAGTGAAGATATACTTAAGACTCTTGTGGTCAGTGAAGACCACAAAGTGCTCTCCCAGAATATAGTGTCTCCAACAGCGCAAGGCATGAATAACAGCTTCCAACTCCAGATCGTGTGTAGGGTAGTTTCTCTCATGTGGCCTCAAACTGCCGAGACCCATACGCAACAACTCCATCTCCCTACATAAGCGCAGCTCCCAGCCCGATACTTGAAGCATCACAGTAAACAGTTTAGCTCCTTCCTGGCTCTGGAAAGACTAGTGTCGGTGCTGACGTAAACCTCCCTTTCAGCTCATGAAAGGATGACTCACAAGAATCTGACCATAAGAACATATCACCCTTCTTGGTTAGACCTGTCAAAGGTGCTGCTATACGAGAAATGTATTGAATGAAGCGTCTGTAGTATCCAGCCATCCCTAAGAAACTCCATACCTCAAAGATGTTCTTCGGATGCTCTCGGGAAACTGCAGCTCTCTCTTTCTCTAGGTCCACTGATACTCTTGCCTCTATGATGATGTGACCCAAGAAGTGAATCTAATCCATCCAAAAGTGGATCTTCGAGAGTTTAGCATAAAGCTGATGCTCTCTCAGTGTACTCAGAACGATCTCAAGATGTGTGGCATGGTCGTGTCAAGTGTGAGAGTACACCAAGATATCTTCCACAAAGACCACGACAAAGGAGTCCTAGTAAGGATGGAACAATCGGTTCATCAGTTCCATGAAAACTATAGCCGCGTTCGTGAGGCCAAACGACATGATTTTATACTCGTATAGACCATACCTTCTCCTGAAGGCTGTCAGAGGTATATCTGATGGTCTAACATGCAACTGATGGTAACCAGACCTCAGGTCGATCTTCGAGAACACCCGGGCTCCTCGAAGCTGATCGAAAAGGTCATCAATCCGCGACAAGGGATATCGGCTCGTGACCATCAACTGGTTCAGCTTCTGATAATCCACACAAATCCGAAGGGTACCGTCTGCCTTGTTCGCAAATAGAATAGGCGAATCCCAAGGAGAAGTACTGGGTCGAATGAAACCCTTAGCTTGTAGCTCCTCCAACTGCTTCTTGAGCTCCTGCAACTGAGGTGTGGCCATCTTATATGGAGGAATGGACACTAGTGCTGCTCCTAGAATGATCTCAATAGAGAAGTCTACCTCATGCTCTGGAGGCAAACCTGAAAAGTCCTCTAGAAAGACATCCCCGAAGCGATCCACCACTGGAGGAAAGTCCAACTGTGGAGTCCCCTGATCATCCAGATAAATACTAGCAATTTGGGTTGTCACCCCTCCTAGGCCAAGATGCTCGAGTCCTGCCCGACTCGCTCGAACGTCCCATTCGCCTCTCTGTAGAAAAGATTCACCCTCTGGTGAAACGAAACTCACTTTGCGGCAATAACAGTCGACGACTTCCCGGAAGGGAATTAACAAATCCATGCCAAGGATGACATCATAGCCTATCATCTCTAGGACATAGATATCCCATAAGAAGTGATACGCTAAAACCTCGAGAGGGCACTCTCTACACTGGCGTACACTAGATGTCCTTGTCCCAAAGGGTGTGTCTAGTGTCAAAGAGTCAGCAGAAGAAAAGATGCAGAGTCCAAGGCTCTCCCCAATAGCAATAGAGATAAAGCTATGTGTAGAACCAGTATCAAAAAGGGATGAAGATAAAACTGAGGCTACTAAAACCGTACCTCGAACAGTAGAAGGGTCGGGATCCTGCTCATGATATGTCTACTCCACGGCGAAAGACTGGCCTACAACACGGCCCTGCGCCCCTGGCTGACCACTCTAAGATGAACCACCCTGCTGGTGCTGAGGAACTGGTGGCTAACCGCCATGGCCTCAACCTCCACCTTGGACCGAACGGCCGGAAGAACTCCAGTTCCCCGACTGGTGAGAAACTGGTGGTGCTGCCCCTAAACAAGGAGTCATGGAAGAACACCGATCACCTGTTGATGGTGAGAAAACCTGGAAGAAATGTTGAAGGTGACTCATCTTGCTGTAAGATCGACACTCCATGAGGTCTCTCTGGCACTACGGCCTTGTGTTCCCTATTCGGCCACACTGGTAGCATGTCACCTGGCTGCCTGATGATGAGTCTCCCTTCCTCTCATCACTGCGCGTAGGCTCCCTACGACACTTCATGCTGTCATCCGAAGGGAAGCTAGCTCTGGAAGCAGAACCGCCCTGGCTCGCAGCTCCAGAGTCTCTCATATTGCATTCCGCAATCAGTGCCTGATTGACGATGGAAGTAATGGAAGTCAGCTGGAAGATGTTAACCTGTGATTGGATCTCCTGCCTGAGCCCATCCTCAAAATTCCTCGCCAAGAACACCCCAATCCCATCCCAAAGGGGTGTAAAACGATGCAGCTCAGTGAAACGAGAGGAATACTCTATGAAATATAGAGTACCCTTCTCTAAGCTGATGAACTCACGGGCTCGATCGGCCCTCAGGGTCTCCGGGTAGAAGTAGTCGTAGAACACGCGCTGGAACTCCTCCCAAGTCATATCCTGCTACTGACCCGCCTGTGAGACCACGTCCCACCATCTCTTGGCGGAGTCTCGGAGCATGTAGGTGGCGAGCTTGACCCGCCTCTCTAGAGGCATCTCCAGATGCTCGAATATAGTCAGTATGGCTTCCAGCCATGACTCTGCATCCTGAGGTCCTCCCTCCCCAGAGAACGTGGGAGGATGCTGCTACTGGAAAACCCACATCAAGTCTGCCATAGATGAGGTAGGAGGCAGTGCTCCCTGAAAGGCCTGCATCATCCTCATGAAACCTTCCCTGAACTTCGCATCGGCTTCTTCAACTGGTATGACAACCAATTCCAAGGTTGGCTCCACTAGGGGATCGATAGGAAGTTCTTGATTAGCCCTATCTGGCATCTGATCACTGCCTGATGACAAACGTACGACCGGAGGATGTCTCGGAGGCATAGCTCTGAAAGATCAAAATCACTCCTTAGATTAGGAAACAAGGACATAGAACACAAGAGTACAAAACGGGAACAGGGGAAGAAAAACACACAAGATTGCAAAACACGACTACACAGCATGTATAAAACTACACAGCATGTCTTTTGAAACCACTAACAAGGGCGTGTACCCCTTCCCTAAATGTTGTGTACACAATAAACTACACGGCGTGTTGACCCCCACACACGGCGTGTACATAAAAACTATTCCCTTGCCCGAGTCTCCTTACACGGCTGACCCACACGGTCCAACTCAACCTGAGACTACACTGCATGTTTGAAACAAACACGGCGTGCACTAGAAAAGGCTTCGACGGTCTGTGATGTTGATTACACGGCCGTCTACACGGCTGGACCTTAAACGATGTGCTCTGAACAAGCACGGAATGCATAGGCGAAGGCGACACCGTCCCATGTTATTCGTGACACGGTTGGGTACCTGGGATATACTACACGGTGTGTTCCGAACAAACACGACGTGTGGAAACGAAGGTCACACTGGCCCGTGTTGTTCGTGACATGGCCGGGTACCTGGACAGGACTACACGGCGTGTTCCCTATAGACACGGCATGTTCTGCCCGAGCTTCCCCGACCCGTGTTGTTAGTGACATGGCCGGGTACACGGCTCCAAACTCACACGGCGTGTACCATTGGTACACGACGTGTTCCCGAAGTTACTCCCATGACACCGTGTTCTACTCACACGGTCAGTGAAACGGCCTGAAAACTACACTACGTGTATACAAAAAGTACACGCCGTGTATTCTGGTTTTTTCTGGGCCGTAGCTCAGAAACTATGTAGAATTACAGAAACATAAAAAAAAGGAAGAGATGCCAAATTTAGATCCGTGAGGGCCCATAACACCTCAAGAACCCAAATTTGTTGTTCATTTTAAGAAATAAAGAGAAAAACAGTTTTCTAACATAGAAGAATAGAATATATCAAGCAACTATCACAACAGCATGCATAATCTACACAAAGTCTATCACAACAGCATGCAATCGCTAATACACCCTAGATGGCATGGCAAGAATGCATGACATGTGATTTCTACAAGTGCCTATATGATGCATGAGATAGAATACCCTCATCTCAATGGGTTGTGATAGAAATAGAACCGAAATATCAAAACAATAATCACACAAGTCATGTGAATCACTCCAGGTGAAAACATATCAACCACAAACTCAAAACCAGCAAACTGACCTTAACGAGGTAGTATGGCCTTTCCCTATAAACGGGTTAGCTACTCCCGAGAACAGCTTAATACCAAGAACCGAATCCATCCTATCCCTGGCTAAAGTCTCCAAACAATAAAGAAAGAGAAAAGAATCCCTCTGATACCACTTTATAAAGTCCCGAGTCCGGAGCCCCTACACTGGTGCCCCGTACCCGGTTCGCCACATGACCTCAAGTGCGTTTCCCCGAATTCCAGAGGCTACCGACTTGCAGTGAGGGCCTTGGTGAGTTGGTGGGGAAACTATTCCCTCATTCGGTAAGGTATACAAGGTAAGAAACAACAATAAATAGCAGAAGCAGTAAAAAACATGCCTAACAACAGAAACCAAACAGCGGAAGCAATGTATATATATAACTATGATGACAATGATGCAGCAGGTACAAGTATCTAAGGAAAATTGCAAACACAACAACGTGCTGAAATAAAATTGAAACCAAGTGCAAAAGGAAACAAGTAATCTCCTCATCATCACGAGCAACGGCTTGGTCCCATGCTCCCTGCTCCTGGTGCAGTGAAGATCCTGAAGTAGAAGGGATCTTGCCCTTATCTATACCTGCAGCAACATATTCTGCTTGGGCCCAAAAGCATGGCCCAAACAGGGTTTGAGATACAATTCCAGTAGGAAACCACCCAAATATATGTGCCTAACAGTCAATGAATACATGGCAGTACTAAAACAAGAAGTAGTAAATAGAAAAGCACAACAGCAACATTCCACAGTTCTAACAAGCATAGCACACAACTAAGTAGCCAGCAACAAAAAGTAAATAGGTAACCCTCTCGGTAGCTCTCACATTCTAACCCCTATGGTTCAACCTCTAAGTACTAGCAACCCTCTGGGAGGCACACACAGTCTCACCCCTCTGGTTCAGCTACGTAATTAAGTAGACTCTCTGGGGAAGCACTCACCGTTAATTCCCCCTATAGTCTCGTAACGTTCTAAATGCTCTCTGGGGAAGCACTCAACGTCAATTCCCCCTGTGGACCGCGTCATAGTTAAAGACACTCTAGGGAATCCCTTTCGTCAATTCTCCACTTGGTCCCGCATCGTGATTTAAAAAGACACTCTGGAGAAGCCCTTTTGTCAATTCTCCCTTTGGTCTACTACTCTAGATTCTCACAGTTCTGAGAAAAAGGTAATACATGCTCAGCGCGCGTGTACATCGTCCAAGTAAACCTCAAGAACTACTTTCCTATCAACTAAGGATCAACAGAAATAATAAAACAACAGTCCACAATCCTACAACTATGCATAGAAAAGCAACTGAGCACAAATAAAATACTCTAATCACAAGAAATAACATCTACTAAAGCAATCAAGCAAAGAAGGCATGCAGCAAGGGAAAAACAGGAAACACGCAATACCCCATTCAAGTGTATTGGTGGAATTTGCACATAATATTCATCAACTTTCAACTGAAAGGCACAAACCACCTACCTCGATCCTAGGAGATCGATATACATGAACCTCGATGAACAATTCCCCTTAGAATGATGTAGATCTGAGAAAATGCCCAAAACATTCATCCCATGGTAACTTCGAAATTATGAGGAATCAAGAAACAAGGCTAAAGAAGAAGGAAGAACTCACCGCTGTGATTACAACGCAACCGCCCGTGCTTGAATCGAAGAACGGATGGAGAGGTGGTCTTCCGTCGAAGATCCGGTCGTATGGTCGCTCTCGGACGGTCGAAAACTGAAGAAGAAGATGAATATGGGGTTTAGACGCGACCCTGGTCTGTTTAATGAAAAAAAGTACACGGCGTGTACTTTTGGATTACACGGCGTGTACTTCGAATTTTCTGTACTCTAAAATAATCGGCCCCCACCTCAGCCTTACACACCGTGTGTGTGGCCCAGACATGGCCAGCACATGGCTTAGAGCCGGGGAATGATTACACGGCGTGTACTCAAAAAGTACACGGCGTGTACTATTGAAATTTCCAGAAAATTCATTTTTCTCAAAAACTCCAGAAAAAAGGAAAAACATACATGAAAAGAGATCCAGGTTCTTACATAATATTTCTCCACAGCCGATGGTTGGCCTCGTCCCTTACCACAAGTTCCATGAGCTAAGAGTGGACCACCTGGTGGATGTTTTGGTAATAGGCCAAACATATGATGACCTCATAATGCTCTACCCGACCCTATTCCATGTCCCCTTACCTATAGTCCACCTCTCCCAATCTTCTACTATACATCAATGGTTCCTTGAACGTATCTCAATCATCTGTATGACATGTTAGAAAATCACAAGCCATTTTTCACCGACCACCGAATGAGAAACACCACATTTCCCTTAGCTAACTCATGATATCATGAGATCCATGAACCATTGACTATTTTTCCTAGGATTGTCTATTGATGTGTCTGGAATGCACATATCCCTACCACTGCCTTCATCTTCCAATTATGTAGGCCTCAACTTTTGGATTCCCACTACAGGCACCCACTATCGACGCCTGATATACGAAGAATATCTCCACCACTATGGCATGATCCATCACTCCATATTAATTGGGAATGAAATTAAATATCACTAATATCACATAATAATCCCTAAACTATGGTCCATGTCCAGAATAATGAATCCCACATCATATCCATGGAGCATCGTAAGATAATAGTACATCATAAAAAATAAACCTCTATAGTAATAATTCTCTACTAATGATGCATATTCTCTTGGATACACACTCATTGCAATGTGGAAAGATTAAAATCCTCCCTGGAGAGATGCTCAGATTATAACCAGGTCATATTTTTATCATTGTGTGACTGATTCACTATAATTCACCATCACTGAGTGAATCCTTGAATAAGATTCATTGTGAGGATCCCCATATAATCTATAGGCATCCCAATAAGGTGTAAAACTTGAGTGACAACCTTTAGTAAGTCATCAAAGACTTGGTGTTATGAATTACTCTAAAATATAGAAGGCCACTGCCAATGGAACTCATGCAATTCACTAATAATTCAAGTGTACTGATGCGATGACTAGATTTGATTTCCGTTTTTTACAATGATTTATGTTTGTTGATTTTGAGCGGTTTCCAATAATCAATATCTTTGATAGATCAAATCCTAGGTGGTAACCTAGTGAGAACTCACATAGCATTACTGTTTTCATTATGTATATAATCAAGGAATCAATGATCATTCCATTTCCCTTGAGAGGAATGACGGATTGAGCATCAAGGGACACTTACCTGGGCCAATCAAGATTTCTCCAACTGGTTCTTTTAGTAGTAATACACTTTAAACAAATATTCATTAAGAAAAAATACCCATGTTTTATAGAAATTGAATCCCATTTTATTTTCTTAATCATGAAATCATTTTGTAATTAATGATCTAAGGATCCATCGAGAGACGAGCTATGGTTGTGGCTATACTGTAGAAATTCTAGTTAAAAATAAACATCTAATTTGACATGCTCGACGACGAGACCAAATTTTGGATCTTTTGTCGGGGATACAAGATCATTTTTTATTTATTTCAATTTATTTATTTATTTTAATTCTCAATTAATACTCCTTTCCTTACCCCACCCCCATTCAATTGTTTTTGTTTTTTTTTCAATTTTTGGTTTTTTTGTCTGTTATTCCTCTATCTCTCTTTCTCTTTTTCTTCTTGTTCTCCATATCTCTCTCTAATTTTGTAGTATAAAATTCTCTTTTCATTCCTCATTTAATTTATTAATTATTTTTATTTTATTCATCTTCCATAATTTTTTTTCTTTTCAAAAAAATGACAACCAAAAATCAATCAATAAAACTGGACATCATTGTTGCACGACAAGATCTGGTAAAGAAACACTACATGAATTTGACCCTGAAATTGAAAAATAACTCCATTCACAAATAAAGGCATCTAGATATGGTAAATAAAGTAACACTATGTAACCCCTTGTGTAACCTCAAGTTGTCATAAACCAATCAAAAATTGACCCTAGTTAAACCTAATAAATCATGGATGCAAATAATCAAAACTTAAGAGAACTAACAACCCCAGATGTGGATTACCAACTTGTGTACATCCAATATCCCAAGGAATCATCCAATAGTGAGCTGAGATCTAGCCTCATCATCCATCTTCGTGAATTCCATTGTCTTCCCAGTGATGACCATCCCAACCATGTAAAATAGTTTCACATAGTATACTCCACCATGAATCCTCGAAATGTCTATGAGGACTTAATTATCTTTAGGGCCATCCATTTCTCCCATGATGGTGTAGGAAAAGTATGGATATACTATTTTCCTACAACAATTGGGGGCTGTAATGACCTGAAAAGACTATTTTTATAGAAGTTCATCCCTACCTTCTGAACTGCATCAATTAGGAATGAAAACTGTGGAATTAGGCAATCACAAGGAGAGACCCTTCATGAATACTTACAGAGATTCAAAAGACATTCCTCAAAATTTCCCCACCACCAGAATAGTGATAAACTATTAATCCAATACTTCTATGAGAAACTTATCTCCTCAGATCATTGAATGATTGATGTTGCAAATGGTTCTACCCTAGTTGATAAAACTCCTTCTAATGCTCGTGGCATAATAGCCAACAATGTTTCAAACGCACAGCAATTTGGAAAATGTGTTATTTCACAAACCCAAGGAGTCCATGGGACAATTGGAGAACACTGTCTGTGAGGTTACGATGCAAGGTTATGGACAACTATCATCCCAACCCATTGCCAACCCAAAGGACAATGATAATGTATGTGCAGTTACACTTCATAGTGGTAATTATGTTTCTCATTCTACTAATTCTACACCATTGGTATGTCCCCCTCTAGAAACTCTCTTCTCCAACCCTCTTTCATGAAAAAAATAAAAAAAAATACTCAAATTATCATTAAAGATTTCAATGAAGAATCCATTCCTCTTCCTTCCCTCAAAGACTCACTAAATCTATGAAAAACATTGATAATGATATTAAAGCTGAAATAATGGATACTTTTAAAAAAAATCATGTCAATATTCCATTGTTGGATGAAGTTAATAAATTAACTTGTTATGAATAATTTCTTAAAGAACTATTCATCCATTGACGAAGGTTTAAGGGGAATGGAAGAGTCAACACGGGAAGGAATGTCTCGGCCTTGATTCAACTAGCAATGAAAACAAAATGCAAGGATCCCAGCACATTCACGACACTATGTACCATAGGGGAAAACTTCTTTTCTGATGCTACACTATATTTAGGTGCTTCCATTAATGTAATTCATCACTTCAAGTACACTTACTTCTAGTTTGGAGAGCTTCAATAAATAGGGTAATTGTCGTACAACTTTACTATAGAAGTATTACCCAGCCAACATGAGTGATTTTTGGATGTCCTTATATGAGTAAAGAATCTCATCTTTCCTGTTCATTACTACATTCAAGAGATGGAAGATATCCGAACCCAAGGACATGCTCCTCTCATATGGGAGAGTCCATTCCTTAAAATAGAGAAGAAGGTCATCAACGTTCACCATTGTACGTTTTCCATGGAGTTCATAGGAGATAAGGTAAGATTTAACATCCTTGAGGCTATGAAACACCCTGTTGAAGAAAACTCCACTCTTCCTATCCATTTGATGGAAGTGCTCTCAAAATATGCACACGCACACAATTCTCTCCTCAACCCATACTCTGATTCATTTTCCTCTTCCTCACTCATGGATGATTTGAGTTTTGATTCATGTTTTGAGTGTTGTTTGGATTCTAAAAATTTTATATTTTGTTCTTTAATTGCTACATGTGTTCATTCTGAGGTACCCATGATAGTTGATGATTCTGTAAATATCATTTTAATAGATTCTCTATCTTTAGCGACTAAACATGATTAGATAGACAGTTTAATAGACCTCACTCCCCCTAAATCCCCTCCATTAATCATGAAACCAGCAATGTTTGAACTTAAAGTACTTCCTTGTAATTAAAAATTTGCATATCTTGAGGGTATTGACCAATTTCCCATCATTATTGCCAACAACCTCTCTCCACAACAGTAATCAGAACTGATCAACCTTTTGAGAGAGTGTAAAAAGGAAATAGGATTGACATTGGCTGATATTTCTAGGATAATACCATCTATTTTTATGCACCATATACTTTTGGATGATGAGGATATGCCTGTAAGACTATCTCAAGGACAGTTGAATCCCACTATCCTTGAAGTGGTAAAATTGGAAGTCAATAATTTACTTAATGTGGGTATCATTTAACATATATATGATAGAAAATGTGTTACCCAGTTCAAATTGTGGCTAAAAAATAGGAATTATAGTTGTGTTAAATGAAAGGAATTAATTGGTTCCAACATGTGTGCATAATAGTTGCTGAGACTGTATTGACTACTATTGACTGAATCAAGCCACACAGAAATACCCCATTCCTCTATATTTCATTGACCAAATTTTATAACAATTTTTTGGTAATTTCCATTATTTATTTCTTGATAGATATTTGGGTTATTTCCAAATCCATGTATCCCCTGAGGATGAATAAAATTCAACATTTACTTTTCCATTTGGTACATTTTCATAAATAAGGATGCAATTCGGTCTATGTAATGCTCCTAGTTATTTTCAGCAATGCTCGTTGAGTATTTTTTCTAAGTAATTTGAGATTTATATGGATGTATTTATGGAATATTTCATGGTATATGGTTCTTATTTTGATGATTTTTTGGAACAACTAGGTATTTTCCTTCACCGCTGAATTGAAAAATATCTTGTTTTAAATTACGTGAGATGCCATTTTATTGTTGGGCGGGGGATAATTCAAGGGAACGTAATTTCAAATAAGGTAATTCATGTTGATAAATATATAATTGAATTAATTTCATCCCTTCCATATAAAATTTTTTTTCGTGAGGTGATATATTTCTTATGTCATGTTGGTTTTTACCGCCGATTCGTTATAGACTTTAGTATGATTTTGCTTCCATTATCCCGAATATTGCAAAATGATTTTGATTTATTGTTTGATAAAAATTCTGATGATGAATTCAATTCACTAAAAATTAGTCTTGCATCACCTCCCATTATCCAACCACCACAGTGGGATCTCCCCTTGGAGATTATGTGTGATGCCTCTAAAGTTGTAGTTGGGGCAGTTTTATCACAAAGGGTTGTGAAGTCTCCTCATGTCATTGTGTATGTCTCACGTACCCTTGGCCATGCCCAAGTAAACTACTCAACCACTGAAAAATAACTCTTATTTATTGTGTTCACCTTAGATAAATTTTGTTATTATCTTCCTGGGTCCAAGGTGATTGTGTTTTCTAACAATGTTGCCCTTCGATTCCTCTTAAAGAGACATGGAGCTAAGCCCCGCCTCATACGGTGGATGATCCTCCTCCAAGAATTTTACCATGATATTTGAGATAATAGGGGATTATAAAATGTTGTATCTGACCACATTAGTAGGATTTCTCCACCACTGGACCACCATGTTGACTCATACCTCCCCATTGGATAATACTTTCTTCATGAGAACCTTTGTGATGTTGTGGACCTTACCCCTTCGTATACGGACATTGTGAATTTTATAGCTACATCTTGGGTCCCCACTATTTTCATCACTTCCCAATCCTAGATACATAAACATGATTATCAGTGGTACATTTGGGATGACCCATATTTGTGGAGAATTTTTTGTGACCACGTAGTTCCTTGGTGTGTCCCTGACCATAAGTTCACCTCTCTTTTGACCTTCTGACACACTTGGGCCTGTGGGGGCCACATTGGCTCCCAACATATAGCTAGAAAGTTCCAGGACTTAGGAATTTATTGGCCAACATTGTATAGGTATTCCCATATATTTTTCAATTCTTGTAGTCAATGTTAATTCATAGGAAATATCACTAAGAGGAATGAAATTCCCCCACAACCCATGTTATTCTGTGAAATTTTTTATCCATGGGGTATCGACTTCAGGTGGACTTTCCCAAATTCAATTGTATTTTGTTCATATTATTTTCTATTGAATTTTTATCTAAATGGGTGGAAGAAAAGTCCACTAGGATCGATGAATCTCGAGTGGTTGTTGATTTTGTGAGGTCCCAAATTTTCAGTTTGTTTGGTTTACCTAGATTCTTAATTAATGATTAGGGTTCACATTTTTGCAATTGAAACATGAAAATTTTTCTTCATTACTATGGGATTTATAATAATGTCTCAACTGCATATCACCACCAAAATACTGGACCAACATAAATATAAAATCAGTAATTAAAGAGAATCATGGAAAAAATGGTACGACCCAACATGAAATATTTGATTATGCGCTTTGATGATGCACTTTGAGTGTACCATATAGATATTAAAACACCGATATAAATGTCAACGTATAGGATTGTATTTGGGAAGTCTTTTCACCTCCATGTGGAGGTAGAAAAATGTGAATATTGGGCATTTAAACAATGTAATATGAATCTTTCATATGTAGGTGAGCATAAGAATCTGCAGATTCAAGAGTTGGGTGAAATTCTACGGGATACATATAAGAACTCCTAAATCTATAAAGATAAGAAAATGGATATCCCCAATAGCATGATTCATCAGAGAATGTTCCATATTGATGAGATGGTCCTCATGTGCAATTCCTTGCTAAAATCTACACAGGTAAGCTTCGGTCCCTATGTCTCACTCCTTATAATGTTATTAATATTTACCATTTTACTAAAACACATATTTTTCATGAGTAGAGTGGATAAAGATTTACCATCAATGTAAAGTGACTTAAACAATTATATGAGGATTTTTCAAATAATCTGATGGAGGAAATCCACCTTCTAGAAGCAACATACTTGCGAAACCCACCAGGTTTTATCCTTCCTTCTCACAATCTCGATTATTATAGTGAGTACACTTCACAGTCTAGGTGTGGGGGGTGGATAAATTCATTGGTTCATTAGTATTTTCATCACCTATATTCATTCTTCACATTTTTACATTCTTTATGGTATTTTTTCTTTTTCCCCCTTATAATCACCAAGGTCATGGATCATACTGAAAATGCATGCTGAAATTTTTGGTTCCATGTTGATTTAATAATTTATGAAAACATGAATTTGTTATGGAATGATTATTTTTATGAATTTAATATCCTGGAGTAATTTTTAGTGAATTGGTTATTTTTCAATGATATAAATGGTTTTGTCTCTATGAATACATTGAGATGATTGATTCCCTTGGTGCGATTAGTTTTTTGGGAAAACTATGTCACTAATATCTCCACACATTTTTTCGCCAAACCATAAAGTTTGAATATATCATACTTAATAGAAATTAAATATATGTTAGGTTAATAATTTCCATTGTAAAATGGTATTTCCATACTCTCATTCATTATTCAATCTGTTTCATTACTGTACCGGATTGACCTATGCTTTTGTAACTGATATATGACTATTGTACACCCACAAAAAAATGGTTTGTATCATGGGAAGTTCAAAAACTACTCGTCCTCAACTTTTAATTTTGTTACAAGTATTACAATTAGTGTTGTGACGATATGAAAGAGGGGTTGAGAGATGAATACGAGATTTGATCTGAATGAAAATTCTGAAAAAAAAATGAGGGGATTTTTGAAATGTGAAACATATGGGGATATCTAGGTCAGAGGCTTGTGGTTTGACTTCTGGGAATGCTTGCGTGAGTGGGTCTTGAAATATTATTACAATGGATATAGGTCAGGATGGGTGGACAATATCATTTAAGCTAAATAATGTTAAAATAGCCTATAAATATTGGATTGAAAGTGGAAAAAATATCATGGAATGGTTTTCACACACACACCTAGAGAATTAGTGTAATTGTTTAATTTTTAATTCCTTGCTCAATTTTGTATCATGAAGCTCTTTGAATTTCATTGTGATATGATTTATGAGACATCCTTTTTATTTTTCACTAGGAATAACTCCTTGGTGTGGTTTTTTTCATTGATCGCATTATACTTATAAAATTAAATTTCAACAAATTTCAAAAATTCTTGATTTTGGGAATATATAAATGAATCATTATTTTGTATATGTGTCTTTTCCCATGAGTGAAAATGTTTATGTGCGGGGGTGTGATCGCATAGTGATTCACTATTCAAATCCA
Source organism: Viscum album (assembly GCA_963277665.1). NCBI lineage: Eukaryota > Viridiplantae > Streptophyta > Magnoliopsida > Santalales > Viscaceae > Viscum > Viscum album. Next base: position 698,977,711 of record OY728152.1, read on the forward strand.
CCATTACATTGTTGTTTGAAATTGATTTCGTAATGAATATTACAAATTTAATAATAAATTTCACATTATATTTGAATCAATGAATTAATTTTTATCACTTTTAATTAGGGAAATTATATTTCTTTGGCATTTACATTGTAGAAGGAGGTGATTTTGAGAGCCTGTGATGGAATTCAAGCAAAATAGGCCAAACTGCACAAGTGCCCAAGCATTTATTTGGAAAATTATTTGTAATGTGTATAATATGTGCATAAAATTGTTATAAAAATGGTTTAATGAGTTCAAAAAAATGTGGTATACAATTCTCTAGAAGAACATGAAGCCCAATTCGTCCATTAGAAGGCCCAAAATAGGCCCACAATCTGAAGAAATTCTGGGCGGGCCAGATTGGACCACCCTTCTATATTTGGGCCATAACTCAGGCCTCGTAAATCCAATTAGGCTAATTATACCTCCCATGTACATCTAACTAGAAGGTAGACTGGTCTGCCGAATATAAAGTCAATTGAATGAGTTTGGTTTAGTCAAACATCCGGATAAAGAAGGATTAAAAATTCTGTCCTGAAAAGTGACTTAGTCCCATAGGCACTTCACCTCTTTTGTAGAATGTGGGATGTTTTTTCCATTAAATAACTACTCCCCCTAATTATCTCATCTTACAAGACCATATTTGATGTTATGTTGAATCTGAGAGATCTCTTCACCCATTTTATTTATCTTCTCCCTCATGTGATTCTAATCCTCTACGTGATCAATTTTGGGGGTGTTCATTGTTGTAATCTAGAGCTCCACACTTGTAGTCATCATAAGGTAAATGATTTTCATGTTTATTGTCAATTTTTCTTCATTTATACCTTCTAAATTTTTGTTTATTATATTATTATCAAGTAAAAATCAAAGGAAGAATAATTCACATGCTTCTATGCATAACAGACGCAATCTATTTGCACACTCATGAAAGGGAGGGGTGAGAAAAGAGGCAACCACACTCAAATCATCACACGATCCCAGTTATGTATTGAAGCATGTGGATTCATGTTTATCTGATTTTTATTTTATCATACTATAATAAAAAATAATTTAGGAGGTATTAATGAAGAACAATTTTCAACAAACCTGATAATCAATTACCTTATTAAGATTACAAGTGTGGTGCTCGGGATAACAACAAGGAACACCGCTCAAATTGATCACTAAGAGGTTTAGAAGTACCTGAGGGAGAAGAGAAATAAAATCTATGAATATAGATCTCCAATTCGACTTACCTTCATTGATGGTTGTTCAAAACTACAGAATGAGGTTGATTAGTGATTTTATGTGAAAAAACATCACACTTTCCACAAAAGTTGTAAATTGCCTAATGGACAAGGTCACTATTCAGGACAAGATTTTTAACCCTTTTTAACCGGATTGTTGACTTAACAAAACATGTTAAATTTACTTGAAATTCTGAGGATAGGTGAACCTTATAGTTTTCTGTCCATGGTATGTAGAATTAGCCCAATGGGATCTTCGAGGCCCGAGTAATGGCCCAAATAAAGAAGGGTGATCCAATCTGGCCTACCCAGAATTTCTTCACATTGTGGGCTAATTTTGGGCCTTCATATGGACGAATTATGCTTCATGGTATTCTATAGAAATGTATCCCACATTGGTTTTATCTAATATACCCATTTTTAGCCCAATTTGATGCACATATTATCCTCATTTTAAATAATTTTCCAAATGAATTCTTGGGCTCTAGTGCTGTTTGGACCATTTTTCTTTAATTCCATCACGGGTTCTCCAAATCACCTCTTCCTACAATGTTATGCCCAAAAAAGTAAAATTTCCCTATTAGACTGTGATAAACATTAAATCATTGATTCATATATAATGTTAAATTTATTATTATATTTTTAATATTCATTACAAAACCAGCTTAAAACCACAATGTAAGGGAGTATTTTAATAGTGTGTCATTATCTGATCATGTACTCATCCAGCATTATAATTTCTAAATACTATTCAAAATGTGGTGGTATAGTGGGTAAAACACCAGTATTTACAATCTCTACTACATGGCTGTAGAGACCCGTAGCTTATCGTACATGGACATTACATTACATTTGCGGAATACTTAGTACATAACAAAAAAACACAGTAAAGGATCGTAATAGTTTAGTGTCTTCGGAAACTCGGAATGAAATCTTCTAATCATGGTGAAAGTTCTTCAATATCTCCCATAAAGGTCATCCCTTTTTTTTACCTAAAACCTTTCTTTATATCCTGGGGAAAAGAAAACATAAAAGGGTGAGCTCAAATGCTCAGTAAGGGTAAACAAAAGAAATATCAATCACATCATATATATAAGAACATAGCTTTTGGAAATCTTAACCTGCAAAAAAACTCATAATATCATAACATGGGATAAATCATAGAAGTGAAATGTAATCCCAATAATCATAACTTAAAACATGAAACTTTGTGGCATACACACATAATCATAGAGAATCATTTCTTGTTAGTCAAGACTCAATGCCAAGACTATCTTAGTGGACAAAGTCCCTTTCTGAATCGAGTAATCCTCGTTTCAGTCCTGTTTCACTGAACCGGTATGACCTACCATTCCAGCCATGTCTATCTCATGAGATATGAAATCTTTACCCAATGCATTGGAGGGAGATATAGGTCCCACCCATCTCATAATGATACCATTCTTATGTGTGCCACAAAATCATAAATCATACATCATTTCATAACCCATGTAATAAAAATGGGATTCTTAAACAACATGACATCATAAAACCATTCATATAAGATAAAGGAATTCATAAACATAATTCCATCACAACATAGTCAAATCAATGTAAAAATATGGATAGAAACAGAACCCTTTATTATCTTAGATGGAAAATAATTTTGATAAAACACTTGAAATGAATTCTTGAGGAAAATATCCTTTCTTCTTCAAAATCAATTTCTTTTCACAAAACATCATGCAATTTTAAAAGAAAGATATTTTATTGAAAATAGTCATGAAATATTTTAGAGGAAGCTTCATGAAAATAAGGCTTTATAAAACAGTAGAAATCAGTTCGTGCCGTATAAGTTAAAAAAAACATTCTTCTCGTACTTTTGTCGAAAAAGTCAAAAAGTACCTCGTACGAAAAACGACAAAAGATTCCTTTCATACATATTACTAAAAACTCACTGAAGGGTAAAAATGGATTTAAACAATTGTAGGTGGATGGAAATAATATTACATATTGATGAAACATGGATATGGATGATAAAATACACCCCAGTAAATACTTACGAATAAACAATCTCGGATAAAAATGAGATTGTGATATTTCCCTTACCTTAGGTCCGACTTGCTTTGTAAGTGTCCGAACCTCCTGTATAATGATTTAAATCATGTTATTGACTTATTACAGAATCATATTCATTGTTATGATATCCTATATGGTTCACTTATGACATTATATTACCCGTTCTTTTGTAAATTCCATGTTAAAGAAGCGTTTTGGGTAAAATCGTTTCATTTATCGTAGGTGTTTTGACTTGTTGTTCTTGACATCATTACTACTTATATCATGATTTACTTACTTCCAGAATATAAAATATGATTTATATATCATATATATTCAGTATATATATATATATAATAGATAGATAAATAAAATGAAAAACACCGTTCATGGAGACGGTAGTCCGTACGTACGCATGAACGCTGTTTTTCTTTTCTTATTGTCTTGAAATGGAAGTAAGTAGATGACATACATATGTATATATATACATAAATACAGTAGCTTTATAATGTCATATATTTCATTATTATTTCTTATATATACATTATAATCATTCTTAAATGGTTAACATGGAGAATGAATCTCATCGCGTCGTGGAGACGGTATTCCGTACGTACGCACGAGCGATGATATCATTTCTATAAATATTGAATTGAATTGGAGTGGATTATACAATATATCAGAATCAATATGATGTTGTAATAACTATGTATAGTTATTCTTTACACCATTATACCCATCCTTGTAAGGTGATGGTGGAAAATAGATTACACCACGGCGTGGAGACGGTATTCCGTACGTACGCACGCGCGGTGATTTCTTTTTCCGTAGGATGGATAGATGGTGAAATAGGGTTGTTTCATACTTATAATAACATATCAGTATATGAGTGATACTGATGTTATTACTTCATAATGAAACAACCTAAGAAGAAGAAGTGGAAGAAGAAATAAAGATGAAAGAATTGGTAACGGTAATTACCTCTTCTTTGAAGCGCTTCTTTGAGACCTCCTCTTAGGGCACTAAAATTGGTCTTTGAGGAAGACCAGAACCTCTAGGATGTTTCTAGGGAAGTGGAGAGGAGAAAATGGCAGGGGTTGGCCGAGCTTGAGTGCTCAATTTGGTGTGAGGAGGAGGGGGAGGAGGTGTCCTTTTATAAGGGAGGAGAGGGGCACCTTTGGAATTCTTAAAAATATTAATTTATAATAAATCTAACCCCACTTAAAAACATCCAAAAATGACTCATATTCGAAGATTAGATGAGATAGGTTTGTAATCTAATCAACCAATCAAATTTAGACATGTTTGGATCTTATTTGAAACCTTATCATTTTGATTTATCCTTATTTAATCTATTTAAGTTTATTTGTGGTAATAAAATTCTAAATTTTAAATTATAACAAATAATTACTTATATGTTGTGAATTTTCCATAATTGTTTACTTTATAACATTATAGACCATATAAATATAAATTTATTATTTTTAAATATTTTTGTGATTTTTAAACAATTTTATAATATGTTATTTTTGTAAAATAACAATAGTGTCAATTTTGACACTATTCATTTATTTGAATTTAAATAAAATATATACAGAAGATATGTTCGAACTAAAAGCTTTAATATATTAATAAAAGTTCATATGTATCTATAAAATTAGTGCATCACATTAAATAGTTCATATAATATTTATTTTATTATTTTTAAAACCCTTTATTTGGTTTATCTCTTAATAAAATAAATACGACAACATTTTTGTATAATTATTTGATATACTTATTTGTTGCATAAAAATTAAAAATAAAATCCTATGATGAAACTAAATCTATTACCTTTCACAATAATACTTTTACTCGAATTTATCATCTTAAAATCACAATATTTAAATTGTTATATTTATTAAATTATGAAGGTGACAACTTTGGCATCATTTAAAATAAAATAATATAAGTGTCATAATCACTTTTATAAGGCTCCAAATGGTCAAATATTCGACCATTGGGTGCTTAGGGTTTACATTTACATGGCCAATAATTTTTGGTTAGGTATTTGTGCATTTTATGGTCACTATTAGTTTAATAAAGACAATATTCTTGATTTTTCACTAGATAAACAATTTCTGCATCACTATTGTTTCATAATTAATGATAATTATTTAATCCCTAAAAATTATAAATAAATTTATATGATGTAGATAATTCCATTAGCTTTCTGGAGACTATTCATGTTCGAAGTTTCATGAATTTTATCACTAAATTAAAATTAATATACTTATAAGATTTAAGAAAGTGACATGTTGTCACTTTCTTTGGTTTTAATAATAATTAAGTTATTTTCATGGACAAATGTCCATTAAATGATTCTAATCCGACCCTTAGGTGATATGGGTCTACTTTTAGTCATCCAATAGGATTTTTACATTTGTTAGGGTAATTTTAGAATATTATATTTACCCTTAATTGCCCGATTTACCTTTAACTATGGTAAATAAAATTTACCGTAGTTACTATTCATAATTCCCAAAAATAAAAAGTAGCTTATTAACATAATTTGGACCCACTGATTCCAAATATGGAATCCATTTTTCCAAATTCAATACACAAAAGATGCAGAAATTAAATTAAAATTAATCCCGTTGTCGAGAGAAAACGGGTTTTTCTTTAAAACATTGCAAAAGATTGAATTGATTTAACCAACGAATTCAAGGTAAAATCAATGCCAATGACATACATTATATTAAATGGTAAAAATATATTCTATTTATACTTTAAAACCATTCAATATTATAATTTAACCACATAAGATATTACGATGAAAAAAGTTGTTTTTAATTAAAATATAGCGTGTTTTTACTATTCATTAAAATATGAAAGTTATCGGAAAAATATCAAAACTTTATCAAATGTAAATTTTTATATCCTGATTCAAAAGAAGAATATTATTTTGTCAAATTGAACATATAAACATGTCAAAAACTATATTTAAAGTGGGTGCGCCATCAAAAGGCGGTAAAACTGCATTTTTTTTAAAAATACTTATTTTACCCGAAAAATTTATTTTGTTCTTATACCATGTTCTAGAAATGTGTAAGATGAATAATAATGTTATAAAATTCGAAATTTAGTTAATACTATTCATAACGGCTAGTTCATGACAATATTATAATAATATAACATTGTTTATTAAAACCCGGTATTGCGTACAACACACGCTATCGAGGAAGGTCGCGATTGCGTGTAATGCAAGCCAAGTCAGGGTTGCGTGTTGTGAAAGAATCCTTCGTTGTTTCATATAACATAATCCAACCATATTTCATTTATACATTTAATATATATATATATATACTCAATGTTGCGTAGAATAACTATTATCAAAATTGTGTGTAACACGGTCCAAGAATAGTGTTGCGTATACTGCAAGCTAATACGGTGTTGCGTATAGCGCAGGGTAATCTTGGTGTAGAATACAACATAAGACATTAATAATATTTTTTCATAAAATCTCAGGGTGTTACATTCTACCCCCCTTAAAATGAATTTCGCCCTCGAAATTCGTCGGGGTTATAAATGGTTTACTATTTGAAAGTTTCTTTGATAGAAACCCACATCGTAAAAAGGAATACCAAAACTTATCTTTAAAAACAAAATTATGAAACGTAACGGTTACCCAAATAAACTAATCAATGGGTTTCCACATAGGTGAAAATATGGATAGAGAAATCTAACCATCATGTTCTGATGGAGAGTGGTAGAGAACATGGCTATGGAAAAGCCAGAAATCACAAAGCCATAAATTTGTGACGATCTAGGGTACCATCCGATTCATCAGGTATAAGATCACTAGGACAACATTTTTGGTTTTCAAGATCATTTCCCTAAAGTTGATGAATTAAAAGAAATACTTACATGATTTTGTTACAATCTCACTGTTGTTCGTGAATTGAACAACTTCCACTTCATATCATAAAGAAATGAAGTTGAATTTGTTATTTGTGAAGCATTAGCAGATCATGTGATAGAAGGATGGGTCATTCCATCTATTTCAAACAAAGGGTTAGCAAAAGTTATAAGTCCATCTTATAGTGAGATTAATCGTATATGTTTCCAAAAATGAACTTATACTTCATATATCATACCGCTTAATAAAATAAAACTAGTTTCTACTAAACAGGGACTTCCTGTAGGTCAGTGGTAGGCGATAAAGGCCAGTCGCACTTCGGTTGTGGGTTCGATTCCTACAGCCTTGTCCGAAGCGATGGGCTGTCGCCCGTCCTGCAGGTTGTCCTTTTTATAAAACTATATTACTATAACATCCCATCAATAATATTGAAAAAACTTCTATCCTTAAACAATACTAACTTATGTCCAACATAATCCATTCCTATCTTTAGGCCTATCCATAATACTGCAGTCCATTCTCATAACATAGTGAAAACGATTACCAGAGATTTAATACTGTCGTTGATCCCCATATATCATAAGATATGTCTTGTTGGTCACATTCCAAACATTCAAAGACCTTAATCTTGTACCCTCTTGAATACCCATTGAACCTTAGTGAAAACTTGAATGTAGTTAAAAGTTAACACTTTTCACATACCGAAATCCTCAAAATTCTATATACTCAAACCATGATATCACTTAGTCCTTATATCAATCATGAGCTGATGAATACTGTTAAACATTTTGTTTTCTCGTTTTCCCTTCATTATGCACGTAATATCTCAATCACTTTGAATACCACATTAGACCAATACATAAATATTCCAATACTTCATGATACAACATTATTTTGGAATCCCATTACATAAACGCTTAATCATTCCACCACATCGTTATCATATTCAACATCGCCAATAGTGATCGCATGTGACTTCCCTTTGTCCTTTGCCTTCAGTGGTTGCTCATGTTGATCATCACTAACCCTTGGATTAGGGCAATTATTAGCATAATGCCCCATTTCCTTGCACTTGAAGCATTGAAGTGTTGGTGGTGGGTTCTCTGCAGTGTTTGCTTTATTCACATCATTAGAAACCCTTTTTCCATTACTTCGACACTCAGCTGCTCGATGACCTTCTTTTCCACACTTAAAACATTTTCTAGTCCCTTTAAGACAATCTCCACCATGCTTCTTTCCACACTTTGTGCATAAGGAAACATTCATCTTCTTTTCACTATTATTCTGAGATTTCTCCTTGAACTCCATCTTTCGTTTCTTGTCAAAACCATGAGATGGATATGTAACACCAACTTCCATTTCTACCTTGATAGCACAACGCACAATTTCTTCATAGCTACTGAAGTCTCTTATAGCTAATGCCCTTCGAAGACTTGGTTTTAAGCCACTGAAAAATCGATCAACTTTACTTTCAGGTTGAATGATAATACCAGAAGCATACCTTGCAAGTCTTGTAAAATTTGCTTCATAGGTACCAACAGATTCATCGTCCCTTTGCTTCAATTCAAGAAACTCTTTCTCCATCTTTGTTCGAAGAATACGAGGGAAGTACTTACTGAAAAACAAGTTCTTGAACTCGTCCCATTCCATGGACTCAATTTCATCTCTTGGCCTCGTATTCTTGATAAGATTCCACCATTGATCAGCTTCACCTTCCAAACGATATACTGCTAAGATGACTTTATCATGTTCAGAACATTGAAGAACTGAAAATATCTTTTCAGTAGTACTGATCCATTGTTCAGCCACAAGTGGATCAGAAGACCCACTGAAAGAAGGTGGATGTTGCCTCATGAAGGACTCAATAGAATATTGTTCCCTTCTCTGCTCATTTGGAAGTCCAGAATGATTCATAGCTTGTGTAAGTATTGCAATAAGATTTTGCACTCCATCTCCCATAACATTTGTTTGTTCAGGAGGGCAATCATTGCATTGTCCATTGCATTGATCAAAACGGTTCCTTCGGGTTCCAGTCATCGTCTAAAACCCAAAAAGAATAGTGTGAGAGGCAAAAATCATGCTAGGGAAAACAACATAATAAAGGGGGAGTACCTTCAATATCCAACATCTTAGGTTTAATTCTATGATCGTTAGCGTAATTCTATTACTATAACCTATACGTATACTTAACCTTAGGGACATCCCTAGACATACCTTAGAAATATCTCTAGGGATCTTACTAACGTTCTCGCATCCTAGTTTCCAAAGGTTGACTAAACCTTTCCTCTGATACCAACTGTAGAGACCCGTAGCTTATCGTACATGGACATTACATTACATTTGCGGAATACTTAGTACATAACAAAAAAACACAGTAAAGGATCGTAATAGTTTAGTGTCTTCGGAAACTCGGAATGAAATCTTCTAATCATGGTGAAAGTTCTTCAATATCTCCCATAAAGGTCATCCCTTTTTTTTTACCTAAAACCTTTCTTTATATCCTGGGGAAAAGAAAACATAAAAGGGTGAGCTCAAATGCTCAGTAAGGGTAAACAAAAGAAATATCAATCACATCATATATATAAGAACATAGCTTTTGGAAATCTTAACCTGCAAAAAAAACTCATAATATCATAACATGGGATAAATCATAGAAGTGAAATGTAATCCCAATAATCATAACTTAAAACATGAAACTTTGTGGCATACACACATAATCATAGAGAATCATTTCTTGTTAGTCAAGACTCAATGCCAAGACTATCTTAGTGGACAAAGTCCCTTTCTGAATCGAGTAATCCTCGTTTCAGTCCTATTTCACTGAACCGGTATGACCTACCATTCCAGCCATGTCTATCTCATGAGATATGAAATCTTTACCCAATGCATTGGAGGGAGATATAGGTCCCACCCATCTCATAATGATACCATTCTTATGTGTGCCACAAAATCATAAATCATACATCATTTCATAACCCATGTAATAAAAATGGGATTCTTAAACAACATGACATCATAAAACCATTCATATAAGATAAAGGAATTCATAAACATAATTCCATCACAACATAGTCAAATCAATGTAAAAATATGGATAGAAACAGAACCCTTTATTATCTTAGATGGAAAATAATTTTGATAAAACACTTGAAATGAATTCTTGAGGAAAATATCCTTTCTTCTTCAAAATCAATTTCTTTTCACAAAACATCATGCAATTTTAAAAGAAAGATATTTTATTGAAAATAGTCATGAAATATTTTAGAGGAAGCTTCATGAAAATAAGGCTTTATAAAACAGTAGAAATCAGTTCGTGCCGTATAAGTTAAAAAAAACATTCTTCTCGTACTTTTGTCGAAAAAGTCAAAAAGTACCTCGTACGAAAAACGACAAAAGATTCCTTTCATACATATTACTAAAAACTCACTGAAGGGTAAAAATGGATTTAAACAATTGTAGGTGGATGGAAATAATATTACATATTGATGAAACATGGATATGGATGATAAAATACACCCCAGTAAATACTTACGAATAAACAATCTCGGATAAAAATGAGATTGTGATATTTCCCTTACCTTAGGTCCGACTTGCTTTGTAAGTGTCCGAACCTCCTGTATAATGATTTAAATCATGTTATTGACTTATTACAGAATCATATTCATTGTTATGATATCCTATATGGTTCACTTATGACATTATATTACCCGTTCTTTTGTAAATTCCATGTTAAAGAAGCGTTTTGGGTAAAATCGTTTCATTTATCGTAGGTGTTTTGACTTGTTGTTCTTGACATCATTACTACTTATATCATGATTTACTTACTTCCAGAATATAAAATATGATTTATATATCATATATATTCAGTATATATATATATATAATAGATAGATAAATAAAATGAAAAACACCGTTCATGGAGACGGTAGTCCGTACGTACGCATGAACGCTGTTTTTCTTTCCTTATTGTCTTGAAATGGAAGTAAGTAGATGACATACATATGTATATATATACATAAATACAGTAGCTTTATAATGTCATATATTTCATTATTATTTCTTATATATACATTATAATCATTCTTAAATGGTTAACATGGAGAATGAATCTCATCGCGTCGTGGAGACGGTATTCCGTACGTACGCACGAGCGATGATATCATTTCTATAAATATTGAATTGAATTGGAGTGGATTATACAATATATCAGAATCAATATGATGTTGTAATAACTATGTATAGTTATTCTTTACACCATTATACCCATCCTTGTAAGGTGATGGTGGAAAATAGATTACACCACGGCGTGGAGACGGTATTCCGTACGTACGCACGCGCGGTGATTTCTTTTTCCGTAGGATGGATAGATGGTGAAATAGGGTTGTTTCATACTTATAATAACATATCAGTATATGAGTGATACTGATGTTATTACTTCATAATGAAACAACCTAAGAAGAAGAAGTGGAAGAAGAAATAAAGATGAAAGAATTGGTAACGGTAATTACCTCTTCTTTGAAGCGCCTCTTTGAGACCTCCTCTTAGGGCACTAAAATTGGTCTTTGAGGAAGACCAGAACCTCTAGGATGTTTCTAGGGAAGTGGAGAGGAGAAAATGGCAGGGGTTGGCCGAGCTTGAGTGCTCAATTTGGTGTGAGGAGGAGGGGGAGGAGGTGTCCTTTTATAAGGGAGGAGAGGGGCACCTTTGGAATTCTTAAAAATATTAATTTATAATAAATCTAACCCCACTTAAAAACTTCCAAAAATGACTCATATTAGAAGATTAGATGAGATAGGTTTGTAATCTAATCAACCAATCAAATTTAGACATGTTTGGATCTTATTTGAAACCTTATCATTTTGATTTATCCTTATTTAATCTATTTAAGTTTATTTGTGGTAATAAAATTCTAAATTTTAAATTATAACAAATAATTACTTATATGTTGTGAATTTTCCATAATTTTTTACTTTATAACATTATAGACCATATAAATATAAATTTATTATTTTTAAATATTTTTGTGATTTTTAAACAATTTTATAATATGTTATTTTTGTAAAATAACAATAGTGTCAATTTTGACACTATTCATTTATTTGAATTTAAATAAAATATATACAGAAGATATGTTCGAACTAAAAGCTTTAATATATTAATAAAAGTTCATATGTATCTATAAAATTAGTGCATCACATTAAATAGTTCATATAATATTTATTTTATTATTTTTAAAACCCTTTATTTGGTTTATCTCTTAATAAAATAAATACGACAACATTTTTGTATAATTATTTGATATACTTATTTGTTGCATAAAAATTAAAAATAAAATCCTATGATGAAACTAAATCTATTACCTTTCACAATAATACTTTTACTCGAATTTATCATCTTAAAATCACAATATTTAAATTGTTATATTTATTAAATTATGAAGGTGACAACTTTGGCATCATTTAAAATAAAATAATATAAGTGTCATAATCACTTTTATAAGGCTCCAAATGGTCAAATATTCGACCATTGGGTGCTTAGGGTTTACATTTACATGGCCAATAAGTTTTGGTTAGGTATTTGTGCATTTTATGGTCACTATTAGTTTAATAAAGACAATATTCTTGATTTTTCACTAGATAAACAATTTCTGCATCACTATTGTTTCATAATTAATGATAATTATTTAATCCCTAAAAATTATAAATAAATTTATATGATGTAGATAATTCCATTAGCTTTCTGGAGACTATTCATGTTCGAAGTTTCATGAATTTTATCACTAAATTAAAATTAATATACTTATAAGATTTAAGAAAGTGACATGTTGTCACTTTCTTTGGTTTTAATAATAATTAAGTTATTTTCATGGACAAATGTCCATTAAATGATTCTAATCCGACCCTTAGGTGATATGGGTCTACTTTTAGTCATCCAATAGGATTTTTACATTTGTTAGGGTAATTTTAGAATATTATATTTACCCTTAATTGCCCGATTTACCTTTAACTATGGTAAATAAAATTTACCGTAGTTACTATTCATAATTCCCAAAAATAAAAAGTAGCTTATTAACATAATTTGGACCCACTGATTCCAAATATGGAATCCATTTTTCCAAATTCAATACACAAAAGATGCAGAAATTAAATTAAAATTAATCCCGTTGTCGAGAGAAAACGGGTTTTTCTTTAAAACATTGCAAAAGATTGAATTGATTTAACCAACGAATTCAAGGTAAAATCAATGCCAATGACATACATTATATTAAATGGTAAAAATATATTCTATTTATACTTTAAAACCATTCAATATTATAATTTAACCACATAAGATATTACGATGAAAAAAGTTGTTTTTAATTAAAATATAGCGTGTTTTTACTATTCATTAAAATATGAAAGTTATCGAAAAAATATCAAAACTTTATCAAATGTAAATTTTTATATCCTGATTCAAAAGAAGAATATTATTTTGTCAAATTGAACATATAAACATGTCAAAAACTATATTTAAAGTGGGTGCGCCATCAAAAGGCGGTAAAACTGCATTTTTTTGAAAAATACTTATTTTACCCGAAAAATTTATTTTGTTCTTATACCATGTTCTAGAAATGTGTAAGATGAATAATAATGTTATAAAATTCTAAATTTAGTTAATACTATTCATAACGGCTAGTTCATGACAATATTATAATAATATAACATTGTTTATTAAAACCCGGTATTGCGTACAACACACGCTATCGAGGAAGGTCGCGATTGCGTGTAATGCAAGCCAAGTCAGGGTTGCGTGTTGTGAAAGAATCCTTCGTTGTTTCATATAACATAATCCAACCATATTTCATTTATACATTTAATATATATATATATATATATACTCAATGTTGCGTAGAATAACTATTATCAAAATTGTGTGTAACACGGTCCAAGAATAGTGTTGCGTATACTGCAAGCTAATACGGTGTTGCGTATAGCGCAGGGTAATCTTGGTGTAGAATACAACATAAGACATTAATAATATTTTTTCATAAAATCTCAGGGTGTTACAATGGCCATAAATTAATGCATCATCACCATGTGTGTCATTCTTATTATCATTTAGTATAATCATGGTTGGCTATCTTTGTAAAGGAATTATGAAAAAAATAAGATGCACCACGTTCAAAGATTATATTTGGGGAGCTCTATCAAGAAGGACATGGAAAATAAAACCTGTTCCGATATGATGCATGTACCAAATTTTTCCTTACAACCAATATCTACATGTATTGAATCAAAAGGTGTGTGTCTAGTCATATTGTAAGGATACATCCATCATTACATAAACACTAGTGACTCTGACATTAATACGAAACTTCATAAACATAACATTGTTTCTATAAAACACAAACCAAACACATATTCATTAGTCCTAAGTTATAATGAACTTCTATGATACTTCCCTATCATGACTCATCCCAACAGGGCCTAATCCACAACTAAACCATTCCCACCTTCTAAAGAACAAGTGATTACATCCATCATCGTGTTGGAAAATCACAAAAAAGTAGGCATTAATCTAATATAACTGTACACACAAAAACACAGAAACAAACATATATATCTCTAATAAAATACCGAACCGAAAATTAAAAAATTTAAACTAATGCATTCCTACATATATGATCCCACTATCTGAGTACGATAGTATCATATGGAATGTGATAAATTTGTCCATATATAAGTCCCAAGAAAATTTTCTGAGAGTGTAAGTTTCTCAAAATGTGAGGAATACTATCGAATGAAACAACCTGGAGAACACCTCATTTTTTCAAGACAAATCTATGTGCCACTAGCTCCATGTGCTCCCAAGGAATTGTTAAATGTGTCTTCATCAGTATAAGACATGAAATGTCTAGGAAGGGCCAAAGTAGGGGTGAGTATTAAAATATATAGCGAGACAACCAAAAACAAAAAAATTCATCATGGATATTCATCTCAAAATACGGATATAATAATCAATTCAAAAACAAAACACATATATACTATGGAAGGACACCACACCTTCAATAATTCACAACCAAACATCTAGCCAACTTTTTCTTCTAAAGAAATGATCCTTCCAAGAGAACCCACTCTACGAGTCTTGTTATCCCTAGACACACTCATCCAAGATTTAATGATCATTGGTCCCCACCCATGAAAACACAAAGCTCTTTGAAATTAATTATCCACTGAAAGGGGATCACACCCAATAGTGATGGGGGTGGAGGACACCAAAAGCCCATCTTGGTTCAACATACTATGTAGGGGATCATATACTAATGATATTTTAATCCTTAAAAAGACTACTAGATTGAGGATCAACACCATGTGTAATGAGGTCACCCAAATTTCATAAACCCCACTTAGGGGATAAGAATAAATAATAGAGGATCGCACTCTGGTCTCATGGAGGGAGAACACAAACTCTATCTAAGAATAATCCTCCAAAGGGGATTAGAATCTATATATGGGGACATAATTCCACATGGTATCCTCAATGTGATGGACTTTGGGAAAACACTCAACTGATATCAGTCCGAACTGATGAAATGAAGGGCTCCCAAAACCCTTAAAGGGGGTACAAGGAATTTATGAGGGGTAGACGACAAGTAAATGCAAACCATAATCTTACATTATGATACTTCATAACACAATATGTAAATCTCAATGTACATGGTATTTAATTAAGTATACACTACATGTAGAGGTCATCCAACACCCTACTCATGTCATCTAGTCATGTTCTTATACACCTAGATTAGTACTATGTTCATCTTCATGTACTTTGGTATGCCCATTACTGTGTATACATATATATATATAATCCACAATTATAACATGGGTCACATGTATTGTGATATATTAGAATGGGTTTTGTATAGTTTTCTCTATGCGGAAACCCTGGTGGTGCATAGGGGGAACATGATGTGTAATTCCATATTACATGTCATGTAACTATAGAATTTTGTGATTCTATAGGTATCACTTCCACATCATCCTCTTCATCACCACA
The DNA here is from genome assembly GCA_963277665.1 of Viscum album. NCBI lineage: Eukaryota > Viridiplantae > Streptophyta > Magnoliopsida > Santalales > Viscaceae > Viscum > Viscum album. The sequence goes on from OY728152.1 coordinate 698,993,938, forward strand.
ACATCTTTACTCTCTGAAAAACATGGAACCATTTTTGGTTGACCTTCCGATTTCTAAATATCAGGATTCTGGCTTCGAATCCACTCGAGAAACACACCTTTGAGCCATACCATCACCATTGTCAGTTAAAACTAGGAAGAAATGAATCCATCGATCTATCTGTTCTACCCATGATTTTACCCCATCATCATCAATACTCTATCTCACCTATAATCAATAACCTCATCCATTATATATATATATATAGTACTGAATAATGGTCATGCAATGACAATATATAGGGTATTATTTTAACCCTCTTCCAATGAAAACACCGATGATGAACATGTGAAAAAACATAGTATAAATCCAAAAACCACATGATGTGAGGAACAAATATTATCCATTTTTTCTTTTTTCCAATGATCTATTGTTGAAGAAATATATGATTGAATTGGGAAGTAACCAACCAGAAAAACAAATCCACCACAAATAAATCAACCATTGATCTGTGAATCAATACATTTTTTGGAATTGATACCCCTTCAATTGGGATAAAATAACGTGATGGACATTACCCAAATAAAAAATCCTAATCAAATTTTTGTATTGATCAATGGAAAATAATGGTTTTTATTTTTTATCATTAGTGAGAAATATGAACTCTAATGGTACAATAAACCCCAATCTGATCATGATCTAATGTTATTTTCTAGAATCTACTCCATTGATTCTATCAAATGGATCCTATAAATTTATTGGTTTATTTGGTATGTTAGTATTTTAATTGAATAATTAAATATGTATAATTGTATTTATTTAATTATCCACTGATGAAACCTCTCAAGTCTAATGCCTGATGCTGAACTAGATTATGTTTCTCATAGTGTACAACCTATTCTCTCAACTCAACGAGGGCCTCATATATTTTATATGATTTTATTTTTGGGAGTTATCCAATTATCAATGAAAAAAAATTCTCTTGATACAAATATCTTAATGAGTGTTCAAATATCTTAATGAGTGTTCAAAAAAAAATTCTCTTAATACAACTTTTTAAAGATAATAAATCATGTTGATATTATGAATAATAAATGTTGTTAGAAAATTTCTCTTAATGAGTGTTCAAAAATTTCTCTTGATACATAGATTTTTACTCATTAAGGAATCCGAAAACCTTCTAACAACATTTATCATTCAAAATATCAACATGATTTATTATCTTTAAAAAGTTGTGTGAGCATAGAAATAATATTTTTTATTCCACCTCCCAAAACATTTGGTTTCACGGGAGGACAGTCATTTCATTATCTATTTCATTTAGTATAAACATTTTTATTTTATGTTTAAACACTTAAATAAATCAACATTTTAGTGTCAGTAACAATAATCATAGTGGGAATCCTCATAATTATGAATTATTACTTATAATATGTCTAAATCATCATGAATTATTTACAATATATTGAACTTTTGGATTTACCAAAGTAATTCATGGTTATTATTAAAATCATTCATGATGGTGTATAAAGGGTTTTGTGAATTTAAAAATCATATCCCCTGGTAGTGTCAAAATAGATTCATAGTGGGGACCATTTTCATGTACCATGTATTTCTATTGTCATGACCGACCCACCTTTTTTGGATTTTGTAATGCTAGGTACATCTATCCCAAAACCTCATCCACTTTTAATATCCATACATGGATTTTTTTTTTGGAATCCAATAAATATATCCTATAAAAATATTCTACGAAATCATCCCACATTTATACTTTTCAATAGAATTATCATTACACATATCATAAAGCATCTCACTATTGTTTTCTCATAGTAGTATCCATAGGTTAACTAAACCTACCACCTAACACTACTTATAAAAACCCAGGATTTTAATACAAAAATATTACATAATTTAAGATTAATATTCATTACATTACACTAACAAACACATGATGATTAAAAATATTTAGTGAATTTGGAATCCAAGATGCAAAAAAATGGGTTCATATGTGAACTACAAAATCCCCACCTATGTTATTTCTAATGATAACCCTTCTTATACATATTATACATAATATATTTCTTCATAAACTATGGAAAGGGAAAGATAACGGTTGATATTATATGCTCATTAAGAGTTAAAAAGGGATATATATAAAGATCACATGTGCATAAGGGGTTGAGAACATTAGAATAACATTTGAAATCCAATCCTTGTACATCAAATACTATAATATTGAGACATAACATAAATATTGGGAGTTCATAAGACATGAATCATAATGAAATAAATAAACATTATACATGAGAGCATAACATTGTAAAAAGGCATAGAACCATGGAAAACATGTAAGCATTGAAAACCTTGTGTCATGGATACCAACCAAAACATTCATGAATGATATATTTGGGATAACCACCCATGTACCTACTTTGGTCCTGGGATAACATCCTATGTACCCTATTTTTTAGCATGGAATAACCAATATTGTTTGATAAGATCTCATAGAAAATTAATCATTACCCAATGAAATAGAGATATATATACATATGACACATCACATAATCCATAAATTTATGTTCCATGAGATCATAAAACAGTCATCATATCAGATCTAGTGATGTGACATTGGATTCATAAAAATTTCATCAAATCATTACCAGAAAAAAATTAACAAGTTTAATAAAAAAAATTAATCATAAAAATAAACTATCAAAAGAACTGCTAAGAATGATATCATTTGATCATATACCATTTAAATCATAGTTAACATGAAATTATGTCTTCTTAGATGTAAAATTATTTTGAAAGAACATAAGGAACTTTTCTTTAGGAAAATAAAATTTAATTGAAAATCACTTTTTAAAACTAATAATTAACAAAAAAATTTGGAAATCATTTTTTTAAATATTATTTGAAGCATTAAAATAAATTTTCAAAACATTTATAGGACTAGAGAGCATTAATTACAGTACACGTTAAAATAATAGATCATTTCACATTTTTGGTAAAATCCAATTGTTGCATGATTTGAAAACAAGATGAATATTCCTAAAAAAATATAATATAAATATTCCAAAAGGGTAAAAATTACTCTAAAAATCCCATAAGAGCATTGAAATATTTGTAAAACATTTTTAGAAAATATTTATATGGAAGAAAAAATGGTTTTCGATCAATGAGTTAAATAAAGTTAGTTTTCATTAAAAAAATTCTTTTGGATTCATGAGACTATAAATAGAGGACAAGGAAGGAAAATATGTATTAATATGAAATGACCAGAGGAAAGGATAAATAATTATTTTCATGAGATATAGTTAATAATATTTCATCATTGAAATCATAAAAATTAAAAATTATAAATAACAATGATATTGTATCATTAAACACGAACCACATTGGTAGGTTTGAATCACAATCCCCATAATGGAATCACATTAAATGAAGCTTACAATATAATGATAATAAATAAATTAATGATATTAAATGTTAAAGGGGTGTGTTATATAAAAATTTTAAAAGTATTATTATGTTACCCATATCATATATATTCATTTAATAATTCTTTATTACCAACCATGTAAAATATAAATTTGAATCACATTACATCGCTTCTCATGGTAGTTGTCTTTCGTACACACAAGAAAAATTATTATTTCCCAATGGGTTGGGAGGTAAGTAGTTATATGGGGTATTATAATTAAAATGGTATATTAATATAATAATATAATAATATAAGTATTAAATCCATTATTACATACATCCATGATAGTTGGTTATGTAAAATGAATAAAATTAGTTTGTGAGGATGTAGTCCGTCATATTGATGATCAAAAATTCTATTCCCATTTTATGGAATTTTAGAAGGGTAAAATATATTCCATTAGCTTAAAATCATCTAAATATATGATATATACTAGTGTTATTATGTTATAATTATTTATGAATATGTTAAGGAGTTACAAGAATAACAAAAACTAACATGCCTAGTATAAAACGTTACATCATTGTTAGAAAACCACATTAGGTTTAACCTAAAGCTTTCCCTGATTGGATTTATGATATCAAAAAGGCCACTGTGATGTAGGTAGGGATGTAAGGATGATATTTTTGATTTTATTGGATGAAAATAATCTATTTTTATAATTTTTAATAAAAGATAAGAAGGGTGGCCTTTTATAAGTGGGGGATAGGACACACATAGAATCTATGAAAAGAATAAAGTGTACCAATATTTTCACATGTCAAAAAGAAAAAAATTGGACCAATATAAACATTTAGAGGTTATATGGTCCAAATATGTATATATAATGGGTTTTGGAAGTGTTTCTATTTCATGTATCCCTTATGTTTTTTGATAACCACATAATAAAATATTTTAACCTTAACTACAAAAATTAATTTTTACTATTTTTAATTTTAATTTTACCTAAAATTAGTTTGAAATTATTATGTTATATAAATTAACCTAATTTTTAATATAGAATAATGTTATTCAATTTAAAATAATTATTTTGAGAAAATTAATTTCAAATTAATCCCAAGTAAATGATGAAAAAGTGGTTTTCCAAAGAGAAAATGTTCAAAAGATAAAAAAATTATAGAAGAATTGATTATAAAATATATTACAATAACCTAAATTAGAATAATTGTAATAATATAGTTGAAATAATTTTACTTTTAAAAAAAATTTAAAAACGTAACCTTATAAATTCCTTAAATGAAAATGCATTTGTCAATAAAAGCTATTATTGTTCACTATTAATCTGCATATTTTGATAATATTCACCTACATATTTTGTAAGGTGAATAATTATTCCCTTTTTATTTTAAAGTAATTCAATGGTATTCAAAAGTAATATTATTCTATGTACAATTTTAATAAACAACAAAAAATGAATGTTTTTAATGTATATTGAAAAAATGACCTTTTTCCCCACTATGACCATTATTTTGTATTTGTCATCCTCTGCAAGTTGTAATGTTTTTAAAAATATAATTAAATAAAAATTTCCTTTTTTAGGTATCTTGGTCTTTGAAATATTTTTTAGAATGGATTGATTATATAAATATTTTTAAATGCTTTTTTATGACTCCTATGTGGAATTGTTATTTTTCCTTTATGCTTGTTCATGTGTTATGATTATGTTATGGTTATTGAGAATTTATTATGTATACAGATGGTTCTATGATAAACCAAGGGTGGATGAGCCCATTATATATCTATAATGAATAGGATAATGTGATAGAGGTAAATGTTAAGGTTTCTCTTAAGAGATTTAGTGAATACACTATGATGGGTATTCCAAACGTAACCATGATGGTTACACCCTATGTAGTCATGAAAGCTATAATTTTAATATTATATGGATACCACTAGTTACCTTTATGATTTATTATTTCAATAATGTTTTGTAGGATTCATATTATTACGTGATTTAATCTATCTATTTTATGTTTTATAGGTGAAGAGTATTATTTTTTTTAAAAAAAAATTCATGGGTCTAAAATATTCAATGAATAATGGTTTTATTCCTTATTTTATATTCCTTACAATGATTTTTATGTCCATCCCATGTTTTTGAAATGTTTTTCACACGGTATATGGATGGGTAAGAGAAAATAAAAAATCATGAAGAAATTTTTCAATAAAAATAAATCAGGTATTGTTTAAAGGTATTATTTTGGTGTAAATAGTGGATACTGAGTGTATCTATCCATATGTAATGATTTTGTATTTTATTTAGTAGTTATGGCCTAATTCTATAAAATTATTATAACAACCTGGTTCTTAATCTTGAGGTACAAGTTTCGTCTTTTCCTTTTTCCTTAAGTGTTTTTGAGAAAATAAGTAAAATGGGGGAAAATACCAAATTTTGTGGGTACACGCCATGTAATTTTCCACACGTCATGTACTTTGGTTGTGTGTAATGAGTACACAGGCTATGTAGGCCTGCCAGCGATGAAGGGTGCAAAAACAGACTACAGGATGTGTACTTAGTATATACACGCCACATATTAGCCATCAGGTGAATATTAAGGTGGTAGAAGTAGCCACCAGCGGAACGGAAATACACACAATGTATTTAAAAATAAATGCCTTGTAATCATGTCGAGAGATGAACAATGTGGCGGTGAAAAGTAGCTACCAGAGGAATAGTTAAAAAAATGAAAAGTACACACCATGTAGTTTGTTTTTTCTGTTAAAATGGGAAGTATCCTCCTCATTTGATAGAGGAGGAAGTGGACGCATTTGGAGCACCGGGAGAGAAGGTCGAAGCCTGTAGGAGCTCACGACCGCACACCGGAACTTGGATTCCTTCACTGATGGTCTCGATTGAACTGCACTGGTGAGTTCTTCACTTTTCATGAACCCTTACCTTCAATTCATTATTGAGGGAATGTTATTTGGGTTTGAAATCCTTTTCATTTATCCCAGATCTACATCATTCTTAGACATTTCGTAAGGTGTCGTTCACGTATATTGATCAGAGGAGATCAAGGTAGGTGGTATGATGTTTAATTCCAACTATCAAGTGGTTTTTTTGTACTGTTGTGCTATGCGCCCATGTTTGGGGTGTCTTATGGCTGGTTCCTTGATTAATTAAATATCTATAATTGTATAGGTAATTTAATGGATGTGTATAACTACTATTTGGGATCATTTCTTAGATCTATGGCCACCACGTTGGTGTGTTTCCCTTGTTTAGCCATTTGGCTAGGTGGCCTGGGGGTATGCCATGATTTTGCATGATTTGAGTTTTCTTTAGCGAAAATCTATATAAAATTTCTTTCTTATGTGTTGAGCTAGGCCTGATTACATACTTAGCCTAAGGGTGGTGTTTTTATTAGCCTGAGGGCAAGGTACTATTCAGCCTGAGGGCAAGGTTCTATTCAGCCTGAGGGAAATAGTTTGTAAGCCTGAGGGAAACATTTCATATTCCTGAGGGTTGTATCTTCCATGCCTGAGGGAAATCACCTGATGGTTTTGTTTCTATTTCTCTTGAGGGAATGTCCTGAAGGTAAGGTTCTATTTAGCATGAGGGCATGATTCTCTTTAGCCTGAGGGTAAGGTTCTGTTTAACCTGAGGGAAATGGTTCTTACCTCGGAGGACACTGTTTACTTTATTATTCACTGGTGTGTTTCCTTTTGTTATACCTTCCATGTTAATGAAGAGGCTTGGTATTGTTATACCTTATACATGTTAGATAGCTTGTGGTGGTTTTTATTACGGCACTATTTAGAAGATTGTCGGCTGAGGCTATGTCTTGGGAACATATAAATCAATTGTATTGAATTGTTAAATAATAATTAAATGGAAATGGAACTGGTAGGAGCAGATGATTTTGAGTACTTCCTAGTTAACGACACTTTAATTATTGCACAATTTTGTTGCACAAATCCACTAACAACTGGGCATGAGTCTTTGGTGGTAGTCTACTGGGATTTATTACTCACACCCTATTTGGGTCATGACTTGGGCCCAAAAATATTATATTGATAAAGGTGTAGATAATGGCAGGGCTCCCAATACAGATACTAGATTGTTGTAGAGGAGTAGGAGATCATGGGATTGAGCTTAGGCTAGCAATTCTGCTGAGTTCTTGATGCACTATTTTATTTTATTTTTTTTGTATTTGTCCCATGTATTGTATTGTTTCAGATTGAAGTGTATCTTGTTTTGGATTCATTATTAGATATAAAGACATATTACGTAATTATATAGGACTTTTGGTATTCTATTTACTTCATTAATGTGTATATTTCTGCATTAGTATTGTTTACTACATTCGATTTTATATGATTGTATTTTGTTCTGTTGCATTACACTTTGACAAATTGGGGCATAGTTTCCCCACAATCAGACCTAGGCCCTCACTGCTAGTTTGCAGCCTCTGGCATTTAGGGAAATGCGCTTGAAGACATGTGATCAACTAGGTCCAGGGCACCTGTTGAGTGGCACCTGGATTCGGAATGTTACAAACTGTAATTAGATGTTTTTATTTTCTCTTAGTTATTTTATTATTTGGAGACGATGGAAACAGATAGATTGTTAAGGGGTTCAGTAATAACTTCTCCTGGGAGTAGCTACCCCTATACAGAGAAAGGTTGTATTGCCTCGAATTAAATTGTGACTTTCTATTTATGATTATTACAATTGATTTTATTTTCACCGTTGGTTAACGCAGTTTTTTTGTTCTGTTTATATATGTATACTTGGGTTCCATTTAGTTGCATCCGGATGAGATAAGGGTATTCCATATCATGCATCATTTAGGAACATGTTAGAATCAAATGTCATGCATATTTTCCATGCCATATAGGTTAATTAGAAATTTCATGTTGTTGTAATAGATGTTGTGCTAGAAAATAATTGTTGTTGTGATAGATTCCTTGATAAAATACATTCTATTTTATAGGGTATTGTTATGAATGGTTCTATGAATGAACACCGAACATTTGTTTTTGAAATGTATAGGCCCTCATGAACTGGAATTTGGTGGATCATTGACTAGCTTACCTTGTTATAACACGCATAAGAGGCCAAGCCTTGGTTCGCGGGGAGTATGGGCCCTCAAGGACCAAAATTTGGCACTTTGGTGTTTGTTCAGTGGTTTTCTGTGCTCCAGAGTAGTTTCTAAGGCTTACTATCTAGAAAATCCCAGAATACATGCCGTGTAGTTTTCATTATATGCCGTTTAATCTTCTGTTCTGGAAGAAATGGAAAAAAATTATGTACACCACGTATACCTTATGTGCATTTTATATAGTTTCTGACCGTTTCATAGGCCTTGTATGCAGAAACACAAGTTGGGAAAACTCTAAGGGTACACGCCCTTTAATAACAGCTATTTATTTCTAAAATAAATTTCACTGCATTATTCACTAATAAATATATTATTTCTCCCAAAATACATTCTCACTAATAACTACTGTCAAAATAAATGTGATCAGGAATCCTTAAATAATTATTAAACAACATTCAGGAATAATCATTATTCAACTTACAAAATTAATATTTAACTGAGATACATAGACACACTAATTGTGTGATCCTGTAGGCCTATTTCTTAGTGGCATTAGGGGGAGCCTACCTAAATTCCATGGTTATCGTCTAGAAAGACGCCAAGGCACCCATAAGGAATGATGTTAACAATGTAATGACCTTTCACCCCCTTCGAACGCTTACCGTGTAATATAATTTCTTTGTCACGATATCTAAAATCATGTGTGTTGCATTCTAGTGCCATCATCCCATGGGCTCGATTATTCTTTCTTTAACATTCCAGAATTGAACTTGCCCATTCTTTACCATGGAAATTTATTTATTTAGACTATATCAATTTCATCAAAGGGAATGAGATATATACTTATGTTATGGAACAGAAGGGACAAATCATTTCTCGCATTTTCTATTAATTCTGTATAACTCGTGATGATCCCAACGTATCCTACCTTGCTGTGAATAGTGTGTTGTCACAGTTTTTGTCAATACATCTTTGTACGCGATTTTTAATACCCATTAATAATAATCATAATTTCTAATGACCAATACACACGTTTGCGGATAGGAACATTCAATGACACTATGAAATGTTGATTTCCTACTAGCGGGTCTCGTTCTCATAATATCCTCCTTGATATTACCAATGGTGAACACCATGAGAAGGTGTCTCAAAATATAATGACGCCTCACTATTAATAACATGTATTATGTGTGTCTCTCAAATAACATCATCAGACCATAGAAAAAATATTCAAGAACATTGTTATATCACATCCAGGTTCTCATCATAACTGAGATCTGCTAAGATCTTTTAATGCAACAACTATCCTTAGGACAATATCAAATGAATTTTCACACAAAAGTATAATCAACATGTGATAAGGTATTTATTAATTAATAAATTTCAAAGAAGTTGGTCCTAGGCCACCAACTCCTACAATGTGTACATACATATATGTGTATGTTTATATTTCTATACCTATGCCAATGTGTATGTGTATCTTTATATGTATGTGTTTGTGTTTTCCAATATGTGTTTGTGTATATTGTGTATGTATGTGTATGTGTATGTGTATGTGTATGTGTATGTATGTGTGTACATGTATGTATGTTTATTGATTTAATATTATTTATTAGTTTTTAAAATATCACCATTTTTAGTATTTTCAATAATTTATTAATTTTTATGATATAATCATTAATCATTTTTGTAACATATTCAATTTTTATATTAATTTATACATATTAAAATATGTATATATTTAATTAAATAAAAACAATTTATTAATTATTACAAATTATAATGGTCAATAACATATTATATTTTCAATATACAATTAATACATTGCATATATCAATAATTAGAAGTAATAATAATATTTATTTATATAATCTTATTCAATTTTATATGTTTGAAAAATTTGTAATTAATGTTATGAATAATAATTATTAATTTTTTTTCATTAATTTCAATTAATTAATTTCATTTTTAATTTTTTTCATTAATTATTTTGATATTCGATATATAAATTATTTTAATATTTTTCAAATTTAATCATTTTACAAAATTAATACATATTTGTTTAATAATAATCAATATTTTGAATATGTTTTTAATTTATATAATTAATATATATTCATTTATATATAAAATTTTTTAATATTTTTAATATTTTTGAAAAAATAAAATTGGTTCCTATAAGACCGCCTCCAACCCACACAATTTTTCCCCAAAATTGATCCCCAACATACACCATGACTATCATGATTTATGTGTTTATTTACTAAAATTAAAAAGATGGGGATGTGCTTCACGATGACTGGTAATGATAGATATTCCATTTTAAGGTCGTGCTTTGCAGTCTTGATAGTGCATGCAATCAAGAGACAACAAGAGGTGGATGGCGGTGTCTATGTAGGGATCATTAAGGGTCTTGAGCGACAGATTTTAGGGGAGGCGGCGAATGCGTGGGATGGAAAGATTATGGATGTAGGATGGGTGAAAACTCTTCCCTACTATTGTTTTGGTCGTAGCATGATAGTGGACCCATGATCGACTATGGAGGCACTCCATCACTTATGATGTCCTCACAGGGCGCTGGTGTCGGTGTTATAGGTGTTAAGCTACATTTTTGTATGCATGGTCAATGGGTCTATGATGTTCGGGGAGATGATGTGGTGGAAGGATTTGTTGACTTTATTTTGGATCGATGAACACTCAATCGACAATGAGGTGGTGGTCTGATGGTCATCTATGACAATATACCATTATGTTCAGTGAGATAATGGATGTTTATGGTGTGGTTGGGGCCTATCCATAATTTGTTTGTCGGAGAGGCCTAATTGGTTGTGATAAATCCTATAAAGCTGCACGATAATGTAGGGGTCCATGCACCATGGTGGTCTGTGAATAAGATCTAATGGACATAGGGCCAATATCAATAAAGAATGAGGTCAATGGGCATATTGAATATAGGTGGGTTATCTCTTGAAGGGGTTATGGGCTGCCGATTGGCCAGTGGGTCAGGTGTGTGTCTCGACTTTAGTGTATTTGTTTCCAATAGTACTTTATATATATATATATATATTATTTAATCATTTTAATTCATTTTTTATTTGTATGTTTTCTCCCTTTTTATGAAAGCAATATCCTCTTTCAATCTGGGTAGCAGATGATCCAATACATAGCATGCACGCCCATGCAAGGTGGCCTACGAAATTTCATGAAGGCTCGGTGTAGTGTCATGTTTCCACCATCCAGTATGCTTCTAGAGGAATGTTTCATGTTTGTCTCACCGCATTTCCGCATCACACACATATGACTACCTATGTGAGTCACTGCATGCGATGAAAATTACCCAAGGGGCATGCCAGGATTCGAACCCTGGATATTAGGTGTATGTAATTGATTTAATTAATCTTAAAGATTCACATTTTAATGTTTTTAATTTAATCAATTGTATTTAATCATTTTTATTTTGATTTAATTTAATAATAATTATTTTTTAAAAATATTTAAAATTTTGTAATATTTTTTTAATTTATTACTTTTTAAAAATTTATTTATTAAAAATTATTTACTATGTTTTAGTTTTAAAATATAGTTTTTTATTTATATGTTTAATATTTATTGAATTTAATTTATTATGGTGTAATGAATTTATAAATTTTGAAATCCATACAATTAATTTGTTTAAATGTATTTGTAACACCCCGACCCCAGTTACCCAGAGTCGGTCCATTATTACATGACATTGGCATGATCACAAGAAAGATCAAATCTCGAAAGACCAATTGGTTTAGTAGCCTTGGAAACACTAGATATATTCATAAGTTTTATATTACATCATAAAATTAAAACTACAACAACAACATGGTCTCCATATTCCACACTCATATCCCCACATACTATCCCTGCAGGTCATTCATAAATTACTTCTTCACATCCTGGGAAAAATAAAACATAGAAAAGGGGTGAGCTCAAATGCCCAGTAAAGATAACAATATAACGGAAACTTTCATAAATAAGAATAAACATTTAAGGAAATGTATAACTTAAAACAAAAGCCTTTTAAAATTGAAATTCGACATAGTATGGAAAAAACAAAATGAAATAATTCCATTTACTTATTCACATGGATATTCTACTAATCGAATAATCACATCAAATATCAATAAGCACTTTCATAATGATGGAATGCATAATGCCAGACTATCATAACCACATAGCCAAGGCCTCGTGCCAAGACTACAAATAAGAGTTTGCCAAGGCCTTGTGCCAAGACACTAGTTTGTCTCATGAGACCTACCGATGCATCGAGGAGCTATAGCGGGCTCCGCCCGTCACATATTTAGTCCAATGCATTCCCATATGAAAAGGTTTAAACATAACATAAACATTCATATTAAAACTAGCATACGAAATGTCAATACTTTCACCATAAACTATGAACGGTGTAAAAATAAAACATCCACAGTCAAACATATCACAAAACCTTCAATACAATATATAAGTTCTGTATCATAATAAATCAAATTCAAATAAGCGTAAAATCCATCAAAGGATGTTGACATAGATGAAATCAAAACTCTTTTTAGAGAAATATCTATTTCTATTTTTAAATAATTTAAGATTCATATATTTATGAAATAAAACATTTTCTTTGAAAATATTCTTATAAGATTGTAAGGGAATCTTCCACGATTTTATAACGGCAGAAAATAATCGCACCTGTCGTATAAGTTAAAAAAACATTCTTACCTTAATTCTGTCGAAAAGGTTAAAAAGCACCTTGTTTGGAAAACGACGGAAAGATTCATTTATAAACCACTTATAAAAAGTCAAAAAAGGGTATAAATGACTTTAACCCATATTTTTTTAAATGTTAAAAATGTTTTGAAATACATTTTTAAGAAACATGGAAGTGGATGATAAAGAGATCCCAGTAGATTATTACGTATAAACAACCTCGGTTAATGAAGAGATTGTGAAATAAACCCTTACCTTGTACTTTTCCTTGGTTGGGGTAGGTTAACCTCATGTATAATGTTGAAATAATTTTTATTAAATTATACAAGAATCATATACATTAATATGATATCATATATGATCTTTTAACATTGATTTGTTAATAATATCTTAGTATTATCGTTGTTTCAGGTGTTAACTTACTCATTTTATTTTATATGTTTTGTTACGTAAGACTTGTTTGTAATGGATAGGTTGTATATTATTCATATCCAGAATGATATCAGGTCCTTAAACATCATTTTGAAATCATCAAATGATAATTATACTTGAATGGATACGATGGAGAATGAATCTCATCACGTTCGTGGAGACGGTAGTCTGTACGTACGCACGAGCGAAAATATCATTCTTTTGATATTAAAATAATATATAAATGGATGTTATATCATATATACAGAATCATTAACATGTTATATTTATTATTTACATGAGTTACACATCATTATTATACCCATCCAAATAGTAATATATTGAATAATAATTACACCACGACGTGGAGACGGTAAGTCGTACGTACGCATGTATGCTGACATGTTATTCAAAGGGTGGATAGAATACTGAATATGGTTGTACAATATTTATAATAACATCACAGTATATATAAGATACTGGAGTTATTATTTTAGAATGGTAATAACAATTAATGAAGATGTGGAAGAAGAAAGGAACTTGAAAAGGGGTGGTGAAAACATTACCTCTTCTTCGGGTTCTTCCTTTTGATTTGATCAAAAGGGCTCCTTAGGTTGCCTTTCTGATCAAACTAAGGCCTCTAGGTTGTATAGAGGGAAGTTGGGAGAGTATTTGGGCAGAGTTTTTTCGAAACAAAAGGCTTTGAAGGTGTGAAGAAATGAGAAGGAGGAGTGCCCTTTTATAAGAGGGGTGAGGGGCACCTTTGGTAAAGCTAGAAATATTAATTTATAATAATTTCATATTTTGTTTCTAATGGATCCAAAGTGGATTATTTAAATTTTAATGTGGTTATTGGTCGAAAAACACTCAATCAATAGAATTTAGAAAGGTTTGGGTACTTATATAAACCTTATCTTTATGTATTAACTCTAAGTTAATTAGTTTCACTTTTACAATGTCTCTTTGTATTTTTATATTATATGGTTAATAAAATTACTATATACATCCAAGAGACCCCCAAATGGTCCATTAATGATACACCTATCATGATATAAGTCTCTTGGCCGAACCTTATATTTTTAGGAATTTAATATCAACTAATAATATAATATTTGTTTTAAAAATGCTTTTATGTCAATTTTGACACTATTTAATAGTTGATTTTTGTGAAAATTATAATAGAATGATTACTTCGAAAAAATTTAATTAAATAAATCCTAATATGCCATATTATCCTAGAAAATTAATTTAATTCATTAAAAGTCTCAAATTATATTTATTTGGGTATTTATAATATCAATTATTATAATTTTTCACTATTATGGTAATTACTACATCATCATTGTGTCATAAATAAATTACATTATTTAATATCTAAAAATTATAAATAAAATATCATTATTTAGGAAATATTTTTTCCTTTATAAAAATATTTAAAGTCGAAAATCCAACATATATAACCCTATGTAAAAAAATTTTTCTAAAAGATATATGCTTATGTCATTTGTGTACTTATTTTAACTTAATTAAAATTAACTGTCCCTATCACCTACAAGTGGCTCCATGGGGTCCCAAAATCACCCCAAATATGCCTATGGTCGAACATGTATCAACCAATAAGGCTAGGACACGTTTTAGAGTAATTTAGTATTATTATAATATTATTTTTAACCCTTATTTACCGGATTTACCCTTAACCATGGTAAATAAAATATTTACCGAAGTAATTATTCAAAATGTATAAAAATAAAAGATACCTATTTACACAATTTGAACATCCTGATTCTAAATATATAATCCATTTTTCCAAATACAAAACAAAGAAGTGGCAGAAATTAATTTCCGTTGTTAATACAAAAAGCGTGTTTTTAAGAGATAATAACTATCAAAAGATTGACACTTGTTTATGTTTGGTTTAATTGTAAAATTATGTCCAATGCCCAACATTGTATTAAATGGTAAAAATATATTCTAAATTTACTTTAAAAAAACTCAAATTCATAATTTATCACTATTAATTATTTTGATTAAAAAAGTTGTTTTTAATTAAAATTTAGTAATTTTCACTATTCCTCAAAATATTAAAGTTATCCGAAAAGTACCAAAATTTCACCTTAGGCTAAATTCGATATTCCGAATCAAAAAATGAAGTCCATTTTGAAATATAAAATATATATAATTTCAAAAATTAGGTATTACTATTCATAATGGCTAGTTTGATTGGTTATGGTGTGTTAGAACTCGGTGTTGTGTACAACACACGCTATCACATTATTCACAGAGAAGCGTACCGTAGAAGCTTGGGCTGTTGCATTCTCCCCTCCTTCAAATAATTTCATCCTAAAAATTTCTAGAATACTTATCACATGAAAAGACTCGGGTGGTTCTTCATCATAAGTTCCTCGGGTTCCCACGTTGCCTCTTCCATCTTATGGTTTCTCCACAAAACTTTTACCAGACGTGTCGTCCGGTTTCTCAGTACTTGTTCTCTTGTATCAAGAATCCTAACGAGATCTTCACAATAAGACAGATCGGGTTCCAGTTCTAATTCTTCATAGGTGAGTACATGCGTTGGGTCAGGCATGTATTTCCTCAACAAAGATGCGTGGAACACATCGTGAACTTTGGAGAGACTTGGCGGCATTGCCAATCGGTAAGCTACAACCCCAATTCGTTCTAGAATTTCTAAAGGTCCTATGTACCTAGGACTCAATTTACCTTTCTTACCAAAACGTATGACTCCCTTCCATGGAGATACCTTCAGTAAAACCTGATCACTAACTTGAAATTCAAAATCCTTCCTTTGATTATCGGCATAGCTCTTCTGCCTACTTTGAGCTGCTTTGATGTGATTTTGGATTACCTTCACCTTTTCCATCGTTTCATCCGCCAGTTCTAGACCTAAAAGTTTTCTTTCACCAACCTCATCCCAACAGGTTGGTGTGCGACATCTCTTTCCATATAACGCTTCATATGGTGCCATCTGAATACTCAAATGGAAGCTATTGTTATAGGAAAATTCTACTAGAGGTAAATACTGATCCCACATACCCTGAAAGTCAAGTGATTAGGATCTCAACATGTCTTCTAAGGTTTGAATAGTTTGTTCTCATTGCCCGTCTGTCTGAGGGTGGTAGGCAGTGCTCAAATGAAGTTCAGTATCCAGGTATTTCTGAAGAATCTTCCAGAATCTTGAAGTAAAACGGGTATCACGATCAGAAACAATCGATAGGGGTACTCCATGAAGTCTCACAACTTCATTAATATATAGTCTTGATAGACGTTCCAGTGGTAGATCTTCTCTTATAGCAAGAAAATGTGCTGACTTGGTAAGACGATCAATAATAACCCATATTGCATCATTCCTTCTAGGAGTATTTGGTAGCCCCATGACAAACTCCATCGTAATATTGTCCCATTTCCACTCCGGTATGGGAAGAGGTTGCATGACTCCTCCAGGATGTTGCCTTCCATCTTTCACTTATTGAAAAACCATACATCTTGACACAAAATCAGCAATCTCCCTCTTCATTTTGTCCCACCAAAAATGTTCCTTCAAATCTCTATACATTTTGGTGCTCCCAGGGTGTATAGAGAAATTGGAACTATGAGCATCATCCAGCAATTCCCTTTTTAGATCAGGTATATCGGGAACACAAAGCCTCTTCCCGAATTTCAAAATTCCATCTTCATACACAAAGTCTCTCAATCTCTCATCATTCACAGCTTTAATCTTCTTTTGAAATTCTTCATCATCGGTCTTAGAACTCTTAATTCTTCTAGTAAAGATGGTTTGGCAACCATTTGAAAAAGCATTGATGTTTCACCTTCCCTGGTTCTTCCCATGTCCATCTTCACTAGATCCATGAAAATTGGATCCCTTTCAATTCTCATATTATTCAAAACTCCATGGTCTTTTCTTCTCAAAGAATATGCCACCTTTTTTGCCTTCCCTGGGTGGTAGTGTATCGTACAATCATAATCCTTGAGTCATTCAAGCCATCTCCTTTGCCTCATGTTGAGTTCTTTTTGTGAGAAACTATACTTCAAACTCTTGTGATCAGTATAAATCTCAAATTTTTCACTATAGAGGTAGTGCCTCCATATCTTCAAAGTAAAGATCACAGCTGCTAACTCGAGATCACGAGTAGGGTAGTTTTGTTCATGAATTTTCAACTGTCGTGATGCATAGAAAAATAACCCTATCATTCTGCATAAGGACACAACCAAATCCTTTCTTTGATGCATCACTATAAATAATGAACCCATCATTCCCTGATGTTAGAGTCAATATAAGAGCATTGACTATTATTCTCTTCAGTTCTTCGAAACATTATTCACACTCTTCTATCCAAACAAATTTAACCCCTTTACATGTGAGCTTCGTTAATGGGTTAGCCAATTGGGAAAAATTCTGGAAGAAACATCGATAATAACCTGCCAAACCAATAAAACTACGTACCTCAGTTATATTAGTTGGTGCTGGTCATTCTTGGATTGCCTTGGTCTTAGAAGGATCACCATAGATTCCATATTTAGAGACAATATGGCCAAGAAAAGAAATCTCATCAAGCCAGAATTCACACTTGCTAAACTTTCCATATAATTCATGTCTTCTCAGAGCCTTCAGGATAATGCGTAAGTGATTTTCATGATCTTTGTAGCTTTTGGATTATACCACGATATCATCAATAAATACCACCACAAATTCATCGAGATACTCCTTGAAAACTCTATTCATCAGAATCCATGAATACAGAGGGTGCATTAGTAAATCCAAAAGGCATTACAGTAAACTCGTAATGCCCGTACCTGGTTCGAAATGCTTTCTTCAGAATATCTTCCTTCTTCACACACAACTGATGGTATCTAGATCAAAGGTCAATCTTTGAAAAGTATTGAGCTCCATGCAGTTGGTCAAATAAATCAGCAATGTGTGGTAGGGGATACTTGTTCTTTATTGTTATAGCATCGATCTCCCTATAGTCGATACATAACCTCATATATCCGTCTTTCTTTTTAACAAAAAGAATAGGGGATCCCCATGAAGAAACACTAGGGAGAATAAATCCCTTATTACTCAATTCCTCTAGTTGTTTCTTTAGTTCAACTAATTCAACAGTGGCCATTTTATAAGGGGTATTTGATATAGGCCTTGATCCAGGAATTAAATCAATGGAAAACTCAACTTCTTGTTCTGGAGGATGTCCAGGTAAATCTTCTAGAAATACATCTACAAATTCTTTCACAACAGGTACATCCTGTATTTTAACATTCCTTTCCTCACACACAGTTATCTCATTCTCTTCCTCCCCAATAATTTAATTTTGTTGAGCTACTGGGGGTGGATCTAAATAAGAATTAGGTGGTGATGATTCTTCTCTAAAGATAAGGTGTTCCTTATCATCATCATCAAGAATCGTAACCTCTTTTTTCTTACAATAAATCTTCGCATCATAGTCCGAAAGCTAGTCCATACCGAGGATTATATCAAACTCAATCATAGGTATGACGATGAGATCAGCAGATAAAGAACATTTATGTGCTCTAATGGGGACTGATTCACAAAACTTTGTTGAAATGATACTTCCCTTAGGAGTTTTAACTGACAACTCCCTTGTTAAATCAAATTGGAAATTTCTAATTTTCTTAGCAAACTGGGAACATATGAAGAAATGCGATGATCCAGAATCAAATAATGCATTTTCTAAACTTGAGGAAACCATTACATTACCTGCCACCACATCTTTCGGAGCTTCTACCTCAGTAGTAGTGATAGTATAAGCTTGGAATTGATCCCTTGGCCTTTTCTGAGGTAAGTTCTCCTAATGCTTAGGAAATTAATTTGTATAATGTCCCATCTCCCTGCAATTGTAGCACTAAACATTGGTAGCTTCCTTCTTCCCCTTGCAATCACGAGCTTGGTGGCCTTTTTCACCACACTTGTAACAGACTCCTGTTCCCTTCAAGAAAGTACCAGGGTGTTTCTTACAACATTTACCACAGGATGGATATTCAACCTTTCCCTTCTTCCCCTTATTTCCATTCCCAGATTGATCAGCAGGTCTCTTCTTCTCTTTCTTTTCTTTAAAGTCATAAGACTTAGAGAATTCCTTTTCGGTCTTGATAGCACATGAGACAATGTCTTCGTACGATGAAAAGGATTGTGAGACTAATGCTCGAATAAGAAATGGTTTTAACCCATCAAAGAAACGATCAATATTACTTCTTGGGTTACGTATATAATCTCCATCATACCTTTCTAACCTTGTAAAGTTAGCATCATACTTTGTGACATTCTCATTCTCCTTTTGTCTCAGACTCAGAAACTGCCTTTCCATATCTGTCGGTGGTCGCGAGGAAAGTATTTTTCTAAAAACAGATCTTTGAACTCCATCCATTCCATATTTGATACTTCATCATCTTCCTTTTTATTTTGAATCAATGACCACCATTGATCAGCATCTTCAGTGAAGCGGTAAACTGTCATGATAACTTTTTCCCTTTCACTACTCCCCAAAGCCTGAAATATTTTCTCTTGGGAAAATATCCATTGCTCAGCTACTAAGGGATTTTTACTCCCATTGAACGTTGGTGGTTGTTGCCTCATGAATTGATCTAACATTGATCCTCCACGCTGCGGATCAGGGTGCTCCATTAGGGTAAGGTTATTATTCATAACCTGAGTGAGTTGTCCCAATATGGTGATTAGCCGATCGGCACCAGTTGCATCAACAGCTCCACTATAATTATCTTGAGCAGGAGGGAAATCCCTACATGGAGTGCATGCATTGATATGGTTTCCATTTCTTCCACTAGGTGCCATTTCTAAACAATGGCATAAACTAGATCAGTTTGTGAATCAAAATACATAATCCCATACTTATAAAACACTTAACATAAATTGAACTATTTATGGATTTAATCCATAATCATAAAAATGTTTTCTTTGAGGAAGTATATACTCATAAATCCGTCATAATGATTTGTAAAGAAAATGAGAGTTATCCTATGCATATCCCCCGGGAGTGTCGTAACCAAGAGTGCAGCCAAGCCCATTGTCGTGCACCAGTTCCCGTTCAAGTCTAGATCAAAGCGGTGTTTTTGGGTTTTACCACTAGTTACATCTGTTCCAGAGCCGCCTCTACCTGATCATATCCAGACAGAGATGTATTGCTCAGAAAACTCACAAAATCTATACAATACCAGAATTCTAGAAAGTTATTCTATACTAATCCTCAAAGTCCATCTTAAATCTATGTGCTCTAATCAGAGTTTATCTAAATCTAGCTTCCAAGGTTTGTATTAAACTTCCTCTGTTACCAACTATAACACCCCGACCCCAGTTTCCTAGATTCGGTGCATTATTACAAGACATTGGCATGATCACAAGAAAGATCAAATCTCGAAAGGCGGATTGGTTTAGTATCCTTGGAAACACTAGATATATTCATAAGGTTTACATTACATCATAAAATGAAAACTACAACAACAACATGGTCTCCATATTCCACACTCATATCCCCACATACTATCCCTGCAGGTCATTCATAAATTACTTCTTCACATCCTGGGAAAAATAAAACATAGAAAAGGGGTGAGCTCAAATGCCAAGTAAGGATAACAATATAGCAGAAAGTTTTCATAAATAAGAATAAACCTTTAAGGAAATGTATAACTTAAAACAAAAGCCTTTTAAACTTGAACTTAAACATAGTATGGAAAAAATAAAATGAAATAATTCCATTTAATTATTCACATGGATATTCTACTAATCGAATAATCACATGCAATATCAATAACCACTTTCATAATGATGGAATGCATAATGCCAGACTATCATAACCACATAGCCTAGGCCTCGTGCCAAGACTACAAATATGATTTTTCCAAGGCTTTGTGCCAAGACACTTGTTTGTCTCATGAGACCTACCAATGCATCGAGGAGCTATAGTGGGCTCCACCCGTCACATATTAAGTCCAATGCATTCCCATATGAAAAGTTTTAAACATAACATAAACATTCATATTAAAACTTGCATACGAAATGTCAATAATTTCACCATAAACTATGAACGGTATAAAAATAGCACATCCACAGTCAAACATATCACAAAACGTTCAATACAATATAGAAGTTTTGTATCATAATAAATCAACTTCAAATAAACGTAAAATCCATCAAAGGATGTTGACATTGA
This sequence comes from Viscum album, assembly GCA_963277665.1. Taxonomy (NCBI): domain Eukaryota; kingdom Viridiplantae; phylum Streptophyta; class Magnoliopsida; order Santalales; family Viscaceae; genus Viscum; species Viscum album. Next base: position 699,015,789 of record OY728152.1, read on the forward strand.
TGAAATCAAAACTCTTTTTTGAGAAATATATCTTTCTATTTTGAAATAAGTTAAGAGTCATATATTTATGAAATAAAAAAATTTTCTTTGAAAATATTCTTATAAGATTTTAAGGGAATCTTTGATGATTTTATAATGGTAGAAAATAATCACACCTGCCATATAAGTTAAAAAAACATTCTTACCTTAATTATGTCGAAAAGGTTAAAAAGCACCTTGTTTGGAAAACGACGGAAAGATTCCTTTATAAACCACTTATAAAAAGTCAAAAAAGGGTATACATGACTTTAACCCATATTCTTGTAAATAGTAAAAATGTTTTTAAATTCATTTTTAAGAAACATGGATGTGGATGATAAAGAGATCCCAGTAGATTATTACGTATAAACAACCTCGGATAATGAAGAGATTGTAAAATAAACACTTACCTTGTACTTTTCCTTGGTTGGGTAGGTTAACCTCCTGTATAATGGTGAAATAATTGTTATTAAATTATACAATAATCATATACATTAATATGATATCATATATGATCTTTTAACATTGATTTGTTAATAATATCTTAGTATTATCGTGGTTTCGGGTGTTAACTTACTCATTTTCTTTTATATGTTTTGTTATGTAAGCCATGTTTATAATGGATAGGTTGTATATTATTCATATCCATAATGATATCAAGTCCTTAAAAATCATTTTTAAATCATAAAATGATAATTATACTTGAATGGATACGATGGAGAATGAATCTCATCGCGTTCGTGGAGATGGTAGTCCGTACGTATGCACGAGCGACAATATCATTCTTTTGATATTAAAATAATATATAAATGGATGGTATATCATATATACAGAATCATTAATATGTTATATTTATTATTTACATGAGTTACACATCATTATTATACCCATCCAAATAATAATATATTGAATAACAATTACACCACGACGTGGAGACGGTAAGTCGTACGTACGCACGTATGGTGACATGTTATTCAAATGGTGGATAGAATACTGAATATGGTTGTACCATATTTATAATAACATCACATTATATATAAGATACTGGAGTTATTATTTTAGAATGGTAATAACAATTAATGAAGAAGTGGAAGAAGAAAGGAACTTGAAAAGGGGTGGTGAAAACATTACCTCTTCTTCGGGTTCTTCCTTTTGATTTGATCAAAATGGCTCCTTAGATTGCCTTTATGATCAAACTAATGCCTCTAGGTTGTATTGAGGTAAGTTGGGAGAGTATTTGGGCAGATTTTGGCCGAACCAAAAGGCTTTGAAGGTGTGAAGAAATGAGGAGGAGTTCCCTTTTATAAGAGGGGTGAGGGGCACCTTTGCAAAAGCTAGAAATATTAATTTATAATAAATTCATATTCGGTTTCTAATGGATCCAAAGTGGATTATATAAATTTTAAGGTGGTTATGGGTATAAAAACACTCAACCAATATAATTTAGATAGGTTTGGGTACTTATATTAACCTTATCTTTAAGTATTAACTCTTAGTTAATTAGTTTCACTTTTACAATGTCTCTTTGTATTTTTATATTATATGGTTAATAAACTTACTATATACATCAAAGAGACCCCCAAATGGTCCATTAATGATACACCTATCGTGAAAGAAGTCTCTTGGCCGAACCTTAGCTTTTTAGGAATTTAATATCAATTAATAATATAATATTTGTTTTAAAAACTCTTTTATGTCAATTTTTACACTATTTAATAGTTGATTTTTGTGAAACTTATAATAGATGATTACTTCGATAAAGGTAAATTGAATAAATCATAATATGTCATAGTATCCTATAAAATTATTTTAATTCATTAAAAGTATCAAATTATATTTATTTGGGTATTTATAATATCAATTATTTTAATTTTTCACTGTTTTGGTAATTACTGAATCATCATTGTGTTATAAATAAATTAAATTATATAATATCTAAAAATTATAAATAAAATATCATTATGTAGGAAATCGTTTTAGCTTTCTAAGGAATATTTATAGTCGAACATAAAACATATATAACCTTATGTAAAAATTGTTTTTCTAAAAAATATATGCTTATGTCATTTTTGTTCATATTTTAACTTAATTAAAATTATGTGTCCCTATCACCTACAAGTGGCTCCATGGGGTCTCAAAATCGGCCCAAATATGTCTATCGTCGAACATGTATCATAAAATAAGGCTAGGACACGTTTTAGGTTAATTTAGTATTATTATAATATTATTTTTTAACCCTTATTTTCCGGATTTACCCTTAAACATGGTAAATAAAATATTTACCGAAATAATTATTCAAAATGTCTAAAAATAAAAGTTACATATTTACACAATTTGAACATCCTGATTCCAAATATGGAATCCATTTTTTCAAATTCAAAACAAAGAAGTGGCAGAAATTAATTTAAAATTAATTCTTGTTGTTAAAACAAAAAGCGTGTTTTTAAGAGATAATAACTATCAAAAGATTGACACTTGTTTATGTCTGGTTTAATTGTAAAATTATGTCCAATGACCAAAATTGTATTAAATGATAAAAATATGTTCTAAATATACTTTAAAACCACTCAAATTCATAATTTATCACAATTAATTATTTTTATTAAAAAAGTTGTTTTTAATTAAAATTTAGTAATTTTCACAATTCATCAAAATATTAAAGTTATCCGAAAAGTACCAAAATTTCACCTTAGGATAAATTCGATATTATGAATCCAAAAATGAATTTCATTTTGAAATATAAAATATATATAATTTCAAAAATTAGGTATTACTATTCATATCGACTAGTTTGATTGGTTATGGTGTGTTAGAACTCGGTGTTGCGTACAAAACACGCTATCACATTATTCAAAGAGAAGCGTACCGTAGATGCTTGGGGTGTTACAGTGTTTATTAGGATTCTCAACATTTTTTATGTGTTTAAAGTTAATTTAACTAATGATTGATATTTTACATAATTATTTAGTATGTTTTAATAATCATAGAATTTTTTAATTTAGATGATTAATACTCATTAATTTTTATTTATTATGTTGTAATATATATGAAATGTTTAAAATCTATATTATCACGACCTATCCCTCATGGAACGTGCCGTGACTACCCCAAGCCCGCCGTCCAAAGGCTATGGGTTGGAAAGTATCACCGGAAAAGTGTATCCCAAAAACAAGAAGGTGTTTCATTTAAACCTGTAAAACTACATAATCCTAGAACACCACAAGATGAAACCATGAAGTTCAAAACTGCAGTAGTAAAAGTGTGTACTAAGAGTAACAGTGAAATAATACAAGCCCAGCTGATAGATACAAATATAACAAAAAACAATAAATTGCTTCTACGATTGTCCACCAAGGATCATACTAGAACGGTGGGTACAACTTGTATCTACAGTACTCCTTGTCAACCGTCATCGTCCACCACCATCATGTCCTAGCTCCCTGAGTCTCATTCAAGGATGCATGTCTTCTGCAAAAGATACAACAAGGTGTAGGTGAATCCCATGCAGAGGTGAGTATAAAAATACCATGTAGGGACCCCATGAACCCCGAAAGTCTCTCAGAATTCCAAAAAGGAAAACCAAAAAGAATGATCGCAATCACGAAGCACAAAGAAAAAGATTCAGCTCAATCTAGGTATAAAACATAGAGTTCAGGAATAAAGATGATATGTCGTTTTATTCTGTTAGGTAGTCTCCAAAACTAAAACACGAAGAAGGTTTTCCAATGTCGATCCACATAGGTTCGTATATTGAAGATTCATGATGGGCCGCTCTAAGGCTTGTCCTCATTAGGTCACACACTGCTGATCCACACAGGGTCTCTATAATGATGATCCATACAGGGACCCAATGATGTTGATCCACACAGTGTCGCTAGATACTAAACCACATAGGGTCCATATGATGTCGATCCACACAGCGTCTCTATGACACTGATCCACATAGGTTCTCCTGATTTCAATCCACACAGGGTTTCTAAGATATTGATCCACACTCGGTTACTATGATGTTGAACCAGACAGGGTCGCTACTCATATGACAGTCAGCCACAAGATTCCCTGCACTCGGTGTGCATAAGTTTTTCATTATCAACTCCTATGGTTATCGGTCGTGCCTCAACTAATACGAAGATCCACAAAGGAGTAACCCAAAGGACCATCATGTTATAACAGTTCCAACGCAATATATTGTGTGTCAACTGAACGGACAGTCTATGAGTTATTGGAATTTTAGTGCTGATGGCCCGGTTGGATTTGGGTACAATCCAACCCGACCACACTCCAACATTCTCCAAAACTCAGGTAGAGTATTTCAAAAGGACTATCTCACTCAAAGGAACCCAGTTCCAAAGACTGTTCGTCAAACGGACGTCTGGTTCACAAGATACGCCTCTTTAAGCAAGACAGATCCCTAATGGGTCTAGGTCTGGTTTGACCCAGTCAGGACGACCCAGTTTGGTTGGGTCGTGGCGGGCTCGACCCTCTAGGCCGCAGACCATCCTGACCCACTGGGTGATGCCATGTGGTGCGTTGGTGTGACTTGCCATCCGAGTAGACGCAAAGCTCCCCGAACGACTCAAAGAGCCCTTTGGCTCTTAAATCAGTGGTGCCACATGGAACTACAACATTTTTCATGGGATCCACGGGGCACAGGTCCCCCTCAGCAACAACTTAGATGTAGTGGACCTTTTACTACAGTGCACAATGGTGCGCCGCCTCACCAATGCGGTTGTCTAAGTATCGGCTACCCCATCGGGTCTGTTGCATCGCCATGTGGCGCCACTCTCTTCCACGGATGACGAGCACTGGCCACTGCCTTCATCGTCAATGCAGCACCGGTGGTTCTTCTGCAGACCACCAGTTGAGATCTGATGGTCCATTTTCCCCTCCTCGTGTGCCTACAGGCCTCCCTAGATGCCTCTGTCACTGCGCGACACCCATATTAAAGGTTCTGCCGAGTTGGAAATTCCACCACCGAAGAGCGCGACAAAAATGAATCGGCGAAGGATCCTGGCCTTGTTTGTTTGGAACGTGCCATCTGCTTTTTCATCGTAACAAGCGGATTTCAATTTAATCATCTTCAACTCAAAGAATTAAACCATGAAAAATCCCCCTAACTCAAGATTCATTGGAGACATTTCTGTGGTGGATGGTGATTCTTTGTTTAATGAAGCTGCCACGTTTTTCATTCTTGGTTCATCCCTTTTAATGTTTCTATCCAATCTCTCATTCCTTGTTTGTGGAAGATGTCGCATCACATTTTCATAGGTTCCCCTCATTCATACCACAATCCGACACCCGATTTCAATTAAATAAATGGAATAATAAACTGAGTTTCACAACATTAATACAGTTCATTTATCAACCCCATTTAATGTTTCAACGTTATGGTTACCAAAACCAAGAGTCATGCAATTAAATGGCATGACAACTAAGTGCTCCCACAATGCAGCTCAACCGCTGGATAGAAAATTAAATAACACTTTCATGTTATTTTATCCTTCTTTTTAATGTCTAAAAAAATATCTTTTACTCCCGACTCACTACGGTCAAAGTGAATCCTCCCTTAAGGGAATATCGTCTCTGTGGATTCAACGGTGTCCTCATATTTCAATTCCATGCACCGGTTCAAATGTTAAAAAACACCGCCCGCATGTTTACTGAATGTACCTAAAAATTTTCAAAATTCTATCCAGGGCACACATTGACTCAAAATGAAATGCCACAAAATTTTCACAGACTTGAAATAATCCCAAATAATTTTTTTAAAAAAAAATTGGAATTTTCTAGGTCTTTACATTTTACCAACCATAGGACTATTCGACCCTAAATGCTACAACAAAACTACGTAATAAAATTGGGGTACTGAGTATATATCTAAGCCTCTCGCTCCCATGTTCACTCTTGGATATTCTCATGTTTCCAATGAACTCACAGTAGAATAATCGACACCCCATGAAGTACCCACTCTTGTCAATCCTCTACTTCCCCCGGAATCACCACAACCATCGCTCAATTGTCAATGTCCAACCTGTACAAGTCGATAACATGAGATAAATCATGCAAATATTTCCCTAGCTGAGACACATGGATAACATTATGCACCTGATGCTTCTTTGGGGGAATAGAATGATGGTACGCCACCTCACTTACTCTCTTTAGAATGTGTAAGGGTCCGATGAACCTCATAGATAGCTTGTCACCCCGGCCAAACCTCTGTAATCCTCATTGGGGTGATGCCCATTAGAAGACATGGTCTCTTTCCTCTAACTCCAAGGGTCTCTGTCTCCTATCAACATATGTCTTCTTCCTGCTTTTTGTGGTCTTCATCCACTCCTGGATGATCTACACCTTCTCTGTGGTAGACTGTACTAACTCTGGACCCATAAGTGGTAACTCCACTGGTCCTGTCAAGTATAGTGTTGACCTGAAAGGTCACCCATACAGGGCCACAAACAGAGCCATCCTGATGGTTGAGTGATGACTGTTGTTGTGAGAAAACTCCACCAGTGAAAGGTGGTCCTCCCAACTGTGGAAAAAATCAAGGAAACAAGCATGCATCATTTCCTCGAGTGTCTGAAGGCTCTGTTCTATCTGACCATTTGATTGAATATGAAAGGAAGTTCCCAAGCATTGCTATGTTCTAAACGTCACCTACTATCCCTTCCAAAAGCAGTATGTAAAATGAGCATCGAAATCTAATACTTTCATCAATGGAACCCCATGATGTCGAACAATCTTCGGTATGTAGAGACGTCTCAAGATCTCTACTGATCCCTTCTCTCAAATGGATAAGAAGTCGGATGACTTGGTGAGTCAGTCAATGATCACCCAAATGGAATCGTTACCCCTGTACGTACATGGTTTCCCCATCCTAAAGTCAATGGATATTCCATCTCACTTCCACTCTGGTACCTCATGTAGAAGAGCTAAGCCTACTGGATCCTGATGCTCAACCTTCACTTACTTACAAGTGAGGCAACGCGATACGAACTCTTCCACAACTTTCTTCATTTCTTGCCACAACTACTAATTCTGGAGGTATCGGTACATATTTTCCACATCAGGATGTACCACACATGGGGATGTGTGGAACTACCTCAAAACCTCTCTCTAAGGGTCACTGGTTCCATAGATCGTACTCCTAAGAGAACGACATGCTCCCCACCTTTAGAAAATCCATTAAGAGCTCGTCTTGAGGATAAATGAGCCCATTGGGCCTTGCAGTCTATGTTCACAAGTTGTGACTCCAAGAATCATAGAAGGAGTGGAGGAGTAACTGTTATAGATTGGATATAAGATTCTCCATATCCATCAACAAAGAATGACTTCAACGTAGCTAACTGCTATGTCACCTCACTCAACAACTATAGACTGCACCTCCTATAGAGTTTGATTGCTACTCTGTCCCCCATACCGGGAGTGTAGAATCTCTTGAAGTCGTAGCCATGGAGGAACTCCATCCATTGCCACTCTCTCAAGTTCAGGTCCATCTATGAAAAGATATACCAGAGACTCCTTTGATCATAGTAAACAGTAAATTGTTCACCCATCAAGAAGTGTCACCACATCATCAGGGAAAAGACAACTGCTGCTAACTCCAAGTCATGGGTAGCGTAGTTTTTCTCGTGGTGTCTCAACTGCCATGATTCATAGGTGATAACTGCTATATCCTATATCAGGACACATCCTAGTCTAGTCCCTGATGCGTTGTATTAGACTACATACCAAACTCCCTCTTCTGATATCCTGAGGATGTGTGCACTCTTCAATCTCTACCTCAGCTCCTGAAAACACCACTGGCACTTCTTTGTTAACAAGAAATTATTCCCCTAATTTTTCAATGATAAAAAGTGTTATTATACCCTAGAGAAGTCTGTTATAATCCTCTGGTAGTATCCGGCCAATCCAATGACACTCTTCACCTCAGTCACACTCCTTGGTGGCTCCCAAGCAAGGACAACCTCTATCTTCGCCGGATCCACTGCAACTCCAGCATCCCAGATAATTTTCCCCAAGAAGTGGACATCCCATATCCATAATTGGAACTAAAAGAGATTACAATAATGATGGGGCTCTTAGAGTTTATCCAGAACTTTCTGCAGGTGCGTGGCATGCTCCTCCTTCGACGCCAGGTATATCTATATTTCATCAATGAAGACCACTATGAAGCGATCGAGGTATAGTTGGTACATCATGTTCATGAGCCCCATGAACACTCTCATTGAATTGGTCACACTAAAGGGCAACACCAGGAACTTGAAATTTCTATACTCACATCTGAAGGATGTCTTCGGTACGTCCTTATCCCATACCTCGAGTTGGTGACTACCCCAAGACCACCTTCCATAGGTCATGGGTCGACAACTAGGTCTAGAAAGGCATATCCCTAAAACAGTAAGGCATTGTATTTATGGTTGTATAAACACTTATTCCAAAAACACAACAAGATGTATCCACGATGTAAAACTGTAGTAGTGAATTTTTTTACTGGGAGTAATGGGGCTGGAACCCAAGCTCAATGAAAGAAACATCTATAACAGAAAATATTAAACAGCTCATGTGATCATCCGCCAAGGATCCTACGTGAAGGGTAGGTAAAACTGGTCTCCATAGCTCTCCAGGTCAACCATCACAGTTGTCGTCCATCAGTTCCATGCTCCCTGAGTCACAGTAAAGGATGTGTTTCATCTTCAAAAGACACAATTAGGTGTCGTTGAAGCCCTTGCAGGGGTGAGTATAACAATACCTGGTATAGACCCCGAGACCCCCAATGGTCTCAAAAAATTTTGTAATGGACAAACACTAAACAAGATCTCAATCATGAAACACAAAGCAAAATACTCAGCTCAAACCAGGTATACAACTCACATATCAAGAATAAAGATGATTAATATTATGAAATATCAATTTATTTCTTTGGAAGTCTCCAAAACTAAATCATGAAAGAGTTATTCCAATGTTGATCCACATAGGGTCGTATATCACTGATCCATGATGGGACACTCTATGGATGGTCCTCATCGGGTCTCGCACTGCAGATCCACACAGGGTTGCTAGAATGATGATCCACATAGGGTGGCTATGATTCTAATCCACACAGGGTCGCTAGATGATGATCCACAGAGGGTCTATATGATGTTGATCCACACAAGGTCGCTATGATGACGATCCATAGAGGGTCGCTATATGATTATCCACATAGGGTCGCTATGATGCTAATCCACGCAGGTTCGTTATAATTTTGATCCACATAGGGTCTCTAGATTATGATCCACACAGGGTCGCTACTCAAATGACAACCAGCCAAAGGATTCCCCGCACTCGGTGTACTTGATCTACAAAGTATCTTCTCCTATGGTATTCATTCATGCATCAACTATTATGAATATCCACTAAGGAGTAACCCAATAGACCGTCATATCTTAAGGGTTCCAACGCAATAGAAGGTGCATCAACTGGACACCCAATTTGTGAGTTATTAACATTTTAGTGTCAAGGCCCAAGTTAGATTTGGATATGATCCAACCCATTCATACAAAAACATTATCTAAAACATAGGTCGAGTATCTCAAAAGGACCATCTCACTCCATGTATCTCATCGCCACATATGGTTCATCAAATAGGCATTTGGTTTTCATGATATTTCTCTTTCAGCGAGACAGGACCCGAATGGGTCTTGGTCTGGTTCGACCCGGTCGGACCGACCCAACCAAGTTTGGGTCACCCATACCAGATCTATGTCCGACCCCGCCCAGCAAAAACAAGCCTGGTCCCACCCGGTTGGGCAGGGCCGTGGTGGCCACAGCTCGCTGGGCTATGGGCCAGCCTGGCCAGCAGGCTGGGCATGGCCCGCCAGGCGATGCAGCAAGTTACACTGGTGCAGATCACCATTCAGGTGGCCGCCCAGCTCCCTGAATGGCTCAAAAGAGTCATTTGACTCTTCAATCAGTTGAGTCACCTGGTGCCGCCACATGGTTCTCCTGATTCACGGGGTGCAAGTCCCCCTCTGACGTGGCCCCTTCACCATGGCGTGTGATAGCGCACGGCCTCACAAATGCAGTCGACCAAGTGTCTGCTGCCACTTCAGGTATTCTATGGTGCCAAGCGGGGCCGCCCTCTTCCGTAGCTAAAGCTTGCCGCCAGTACCGGTCGTCAGTTCCACGCCGACAGATCTTCCGCAAGCCACCGGTTGATATCTTGTGGTCTGTTTTCCCCTCCACTTGCACCTATGGGCCTCCCTGGATGACGTTGTCACTGCACAGCTCCCAGATTCAAGGTTCTGCCAAGTTGGAAATTCATACCCCGAAGAGCGTGACAAGAATGAAGCGACATAGGGTACATTCCTTGTTCGTTTGGCATGTTCCCTCCGCAATTGGATCGTAACAAATGGGTAACAATTTATTCATCTTCAACTCAAAGAATTAAACCATAAAAAATCCCCCCTACTGTGAGATTCATTGGAGACATTGTGGTGGTAGAAGAAGATTATGCATTTCATGAAGACACCGTCATTTTTCATTCTCTGTTCAACCCCTTTGAATTTTCATTCTAAGCTCCCATTCCCTGTTGGTGGAAGATTCTACCACACTTCTTCATCGGTTCCTCTCTTCTGAACATAAATCCCATTCATGAGCTTCAATTAAATAGAAATAAGAATCAACCGAGTTGCACCATGATAATGCAGTTCATTTATGAATCGCATTTACGGTTTAAACGTCATGGTGAAAAAAAAGAAAGATTCATGCCATTAAATGTATTGAGAACTCAATGGTCCTACCACACCAGTCAACTAATGGAGAAAAAATTTAATAACATTTTCATGTTATTTTATAATTCTTTTTAAAGTATGAAAAAATATCTTTTTACCCCGACCCACAATGGTCAATTTCAATTATCATTAATCAAATCCTAGCACTGCGAATTCGATAGTGTCGTCAGATTTTAATTCTGGTCACCGGTTCAAAAGCTTGAAAACGTTTCCCACACGTTTACAAAACATACCTAAAAAAGTTCTAAATTTTTTTTCGGGCACACTGGGCCTTGGAATCAAGCGTCGTCAATTTTCGCAAATTGATATTAATCGCAAATAATTTTTTTAAAAAATTTATTATGAAATTTTCTTGGGTCTTTACATATATAATTAATTTTTTAATATTACTTTTTTAACATTTTCATTAATTTTTTAGTAATTGTTCACAATTCATGTAATTATTTGTAAAAATTCTTTTTTTTAAGTATTTATTTTGTTTTAAAATTTTCACTATGTTTTCATCTTCATTATAATATATATTCATTTTTAATTTATCAAAATTAATATATATATATTTAATAAAACATGAAAATATTATAATATTTTTGGTGTTTATTGATTTTTAATTATTAAATTTCACTCATTTTTGATAATCAGTAATTTATGATTATATATTCATTAATAATGTAAAAAATTTAACTTTTTTGGAATTTATTCATTTTTAATATATATTCATTTAATATTTCTTTATTTTATTTTAAAAAAATTTATCAGCTCTAAAATGATATAATTCTCATAAATCCAATATATATCAATGCTAAAATCATAGTGCTGATAAATATAGATTTTATCTAGTATACTTTTAGTACAGATAATGATATGTTTCATCAGGGGAAATTTAGCACTGATACAACCTATACTTTTTAGCGGTTATTAATTTCGCACTAATAAAGCTCAAATTTATCAACACTTTTTGGAAGGCCCTGATAGACCCTTATTGTCAATATAAATTCAACACTAGCAGAACATGTTTTCCCTATTCATTATCTCTCATGTGTGTAATCCTCTTTTGATACTCCCCCTAAAACATATTGGAATAATTAAACCTCTCAAAACCTATGGTATTTGAGTTACTCTCTTACAACAGAAAGTACTTTTTTTATTATGCATCACAAAAAAAATTCTTAGTAGGAAGTTAAGGCTTATGAAATACCTTTCCCCATGATTCATACAAGGTTTATGAAGTTATTTTCTAATATTACCATTTTTAATATGATTTATTCATCTTCATTTATTGTTCAATGATCTCATATGATGCTCTGGCTGAATCGCGTGTGTGGTATAATAAGGACCAATCAATAACAACATACTCAGTGAAACTATATCATTAATTAAAAATAAAATTCATTCAACTACAATTAAGAATTTTTAATTCATTATAATTTCTAGAAATAGAAAATTCTAAATTATGATTCAATACTTAATTATTTATATTATAAAAGCATTCTAATATTATTATTATACTGATGAAACATCAAGAAAAATTCTTGAGTATCCTACATGATCAATATAAATGGTACTCTCTCTATATGCTTTACCCATACCAGGGGGTTCAGATAGGGGGACCCTATTTCCCCATTCCTATGTGTCATGATGGATTGTTTTTTTTATAATTTAATTTATTTTAATGATAAAGACAACAAATTAAATTGGGGATGGTTTCCCATATCTCCTTTTTCTGATGGACGATTTCCTTTTCCCAAGGTCCACTCATTAAGAATGCGTATCTATTTTCTAGCTTATCACAATATATAAGAAAGTGATTAATTATTCCAAATCAGATATTTCTATCAGCTCAGTTGAGACCTCTTATAAAAAGGAATATCGTTTCTGATCCTGAATTAGTCATGTGGTTGATAAATCTAACAAATATATTTGCATCCTTCAGAATTTTTTCAAAAAAATTGAGTGGTTTTCTAAAGAATCATGGACAGGTTAGGCAAAATTTCAGGGAATGAATTTTAAGAGGGTCCCTAAATTAAGTAAGGAAGCACTTATAAAGGATTTATCTCAATCGATTCTGATTCATAATATGTATTTATTTATGATACCTAAATTTCTGATTTACCAAAATCACTATCACATAGACATGTTCTGGTGGGGTATGAAATGTGGAAAAAATATAATTTGTATGGTTGGGATAATCTATGCATCCATAAACCCTTTGGTGGTATGGGATATCAATAAATGTGCATGATCAATATTGATATTTTAGAAAATATAGGATGGTAGCTGATTCGTAAATTGGGATCCCTGTGCACTCAGATTATTGAATCCAAATATTACCCTCATATGAGCCTTTGTGACGTAGCATTTATCCATTTCTCTAGCTTTTTTGGAGTTTCCTAGGGGGATTGGGTGTTCTTATTCAAACGGGAATAATTTTACAAACTGGAGACAAAGCCACATTAATGATCAGGAGGGTTCCATGAATTGTTTATAAATCTAGGATGATGGACACATCCCTCTCATCTTCAGATTGGGAGGATGCCGCTATTTTCTCCTATTTTAATGATTCCAATAATTGATGGTGTTCTGATAAATTGGATGTATTGTTCAATGAAAAGAATTTCTGGGTTATTCTGAGTATTAATTTCTAAGATGATATAGTCTAGGAAAACTGTGTTCGAATAATGAATATTTGGGATTCTATTTGGGGAATTATAGGTTTTTGTTGGCCCTCAGAATTCAGATAATAGAAAATGAATATTTTTTAAATTTCCAATGGCCTCGAGCAGTCCCGCCAAATATTTGAACATTCATATTGAAATATTGTATGTGAATAATCCATTTAAAGTATCTCATAATAGTATGACATATTAAAGAAGATAAATTGATACCCTTTCTCATTAGTGAAGTAGGAACTCATATACATGCAATGATCAACCAGCAAGGGTCCAAGATCATCTGACAAGCATAGAACCCAAATGTAGATAAGATTGTAGAGATAGTGAATTGTTTTGTGTCATTATTCTTAAAATAGACTTCATTCATCACCAATGATATATTATTCTCCATCTATACCATATCGTACTTTATAAAGGTAATTTCTTAAATAGCCATTTTGTAAAATGATTTACTCTTCAAGAGTATTGTTGAATGTTCACTTATGCAAGACTGGATGAATCATTGGCGTAGTATAATAAGGTCTAATAAATAACAACATACTATACAAAACTTTATCAATAATTTAAAATAACACATAATCTACTAAAATTTATAATTCCTAATTAATTTTCATTTTTAGAAATGGAAAATTCCAAATTTTGATTACATACTTTTTTATTTAAATAAACAGAACATTATAATATTATTATTTGACTGAAGTGACTTCAAGAAACATTATTGTTTATCATATAAGTTCAATATCAATGGTACCCTCTCTCAATGATTCACCCATATGAGGGGGTTCAGATAGGGCGACCCATTTTCCACTTTCAATCGTGTCTTGATGACTGGTGTTTTTTCTAATTTAATTTCATTGGATGCTAAAGACAACATATTTCATGGGGGATGGTTTATAGAAGAATTCCACCTATTTCCCATATCTTCTTTGATGATTCTATATTTTTTTCTCAAGGATCACTCTTTAAGAATTCATATCTATTTTTCGTTTTATCCATATATATGATAAATCATCAATAAAAATGGTTTATTATTCCAAATAAAATATTTCAATATGCTCGTTCGAGACCTCTAATTGAAAGGAAGATATTTTCTGATCCTTGGTTACTCTAGTGGTTGATAAATATAATAAATGTTTTTGGATCCTAGTGATTTGTGGTCAAACAAATAGTGCTTCTCTCATGCATCATCGACATGCAACAAAAAAATCAGGGATGATATTTTAAGAGGGTCTCTATTGTATGTAATGAAGAACTTATATAGGATGAAGCTCAATAGATTCCAATTATAATATGTATTTATTTAATCTACATGGATTTTTTATGGACCAAATTCACTATCACATTGACATGTTCTTGTGGGTTATGAATAATGGTAAAAATTTCAATTGTTGGCTTGGTATAATCTATACATCCCTATAACTTTTGGTGGTATGGTCTATCAATACATGAGAATGATCAAGATATCTCTTTTAGAAATGTGTGGATGGAGCCTGATTCATAAGCATGGTTATCTATGCACTCAAATCATTGAACCCAAAAATTACACACATACAGGCTTTTCCAAGGTAACCATTCGCCCCCACCTTTTTTTAAGATGCCTCTAGGGATCGAGTGTTCTTCTTCAAAATAGAATAATTTGGAGGACCGGAGATGAATCCAAATTCAATACCTAGACTGTCTCATGGCTTGTTGATAAGTTTGGGATGATGTTCACTTGCCTTGTGGTTTCTGATTGGGAGGATGCCACTATTTTCTCTTGTTTTAAGGATTCTAAAAACTTATGGTGTTTTGATAAACTAGATGTATGGTTCAACGAATGGTATTATAGGGTTATTCTAAATATTCCATGCATATAAGATATAGAAAGGAAAATATATGTTCAAATAATTAATGATTGGGATTAAATTTGGGTAATTATAGGTGTATGTTGGCCCACCGAATATAGATAATAGTCAAGGAATATTTCTATAAATGCATATGTCCCCTTGTTGTCCTGCACATGGTCTGAACATTATTATTGAAATATTTCATGGGAATAATCCATTTAATGTATCTCTTAATGGCATGACATACTAAAGAGGAAAATTTGATACCCTTCCTCATTAGTGAAGCAGAAACTCATATACATGGAATGTTCAACCAGTAAGGTTCCAAGATCATCAGACATTCATAGAAGGTAATTTGAATGCATAATGAGATTCATATTATAACCCCTTCACACATCCTTACATATGTAAGTGGATCCCCCACTATCCAATGAATTTATGATTATTTTGGATGAAACTGCATTTGGAAGAGGTTTTATTGGATTGGGTCCTGTGGTTTGTGATCATCTGGGTTGCATTATCACAAGTTAAAACATTTCCTTCCATTATTTTCAGAATCCACCAATCACTGAATTTATGCATTATTTATTGGATTATGTTCTCCATTGAGAGAGGATGGAAAAATTTCATCATGGAATCAAGCTGTAATTTCATTATTAATGTTATTAATGCATCATAGTAGGTTCTCTAGTTCGTTTACTTATTGTTTATGAAGTTTAAATCCATTTTCAACACTACTAGAAGTTGGAACTATAATAATGGTTTTGATAAACTGTTGGTATAAGTATCATAAGATGACCCTATACTAAGTGTTTGACCAAAACCATTGGTATTCAAACTATCATATGACCATATTACAATTGTTTTTAAAAAAATACTGGTTTTGTTTAGATCAATACAAATGTTTTATAAAAACCATTTGCATGTATTAAATAAAATGATATTATACCAATGGTTCTTCCAAAAACATTGGTATCAGTGATTGATATTCCAACAAGTTGGATAAAACCATCATTATAACATACTTTTAAGGAACCTAAACTAATGGTTTTCCCAAATCCTTTCGTAAAAGTACCAAAATTAAAAATGCATATAACAATGGTTTGGAAAACCATTTTTATAGGTCTATAAAAATGGCTTTCAAGACATTTGGTAATGGTCTTCATATTTTTACTGAATTATTTTATCAAAAAAAATTAGTACATAATAGATTAAATATTAATTTACATATAGATTTTTAACAAAATTACTTTCCTAAAAACATTGTAGGTTAGTGGTTATGTGTTTGAAATATAATGTGTGTGATTATATATTATAAATGAAATTTTATTTAAAAACATTTTTCACTAACTAAAAACCTATCACACATGCTCTTATTGTCATGGTTATTTTGGGAAATGATCCTTCAGTCATTATTGATCTTGTTTTAAAAAATTTCTCATCAATATGATGCATTGTATGACCAATATTATTCGAAGGATGGCATAGAAAAAACATTAGACACCGCTCTAGTAATTGAAACCTCAAAATCTATGATGACAACAACTTTCATCATTTAATTTTTAATGATACTAGGATGTTCAAATATAATATCTCACATACCAATGGAAATTTATCAAACACCTACCAAAGGTTTCACTATACAAGATAAATAAAAAACATTCACCTAGGGATAAGTAGCCATATTTCATCTTCAAGAATTTCTTATTTTGAATCACTATGAAAATATATATAGATAACAAATAATATTTCATTCATCAAAATATAAAAATAAATGTGGTAAATAGAAAAAGGTTTTTTAAAGTTCATGATTTCAAATAATCAATAACTAGATGACATTTTTCAATAAATCCCACAGTAATTCCAAGGAACACGTTTTCATCTTCATATGAATACATTTATATTATATAGTAATTATTATCAATGAAAATCATGTCCCTGATTTTGTTTCCAGTGCTCCATCCTTGATCAAACAACTCCAAAGAATCAGGGAATATGTAACCCTAGGATGTTCTCATCCAAAAATTATTTTTTATGTTTTATAAATACATTTCTCATTGTTACGGAATATAAGGCTTCCATTTTCATAATATTTTTCAAACATAAAGACATGATTATAAAAATTCATACCTCAATCGAATATCATGTTACACCTTTTTTATCCTACGGTTATAATATCATAGAATCCCATATTAATAAATATAATTTGAACATGAACATATCTATATATAAAAAATTCCCCCCATTGTGAGGAATATAAAAAAAATTATATAGGGTCATGTCAAAGGGATTTTGTTCAAATAAACCATAAAACAATTCCCCACCATTAGGAAAGATATAATCATTTCATGAATCATGATATTTATTTTATTATAAATTATCCCTAGAAGAACCGATGCATTAATTTCCATAATTTATGACAAAATTATAGAATTTTAGGATTTAGGAGACAGAAAATGGAAATATCTGAATCCCTTGCATAATTTTTAAGGAAATATAACATATCTTCTTCTAATGTGTCCTTCCTCAAAAATTATAAGTGTGTTGTTAATATTATATATTTTCCATGAATCCCCATTTCTCCCAAGTATAAAATTAAAATAATTTATTCACATTTTCTAACATTTCTAGGTAGAAGAAAAACAATCATTTTAATATTTTTATTTTTATGAACATCCACAATATTAATTTTCTACAAAAACTGAAAATCGCATGTTTAGTTAGAAATAAAAACTGGCATGATTAATAAAAAATATAGATTAAATAAAATAATGTTCATGATCATTATTAGGTACATTACGAATAATAGCATTAGAAAACCAGAAGACATTATAATTAGAAACTCTCACCACGAATGTGAGCTAGTTCAAGATCACCATATTATATTATCTAAATAAAATTTCTTCCTCTGTTGTCAGGGATAAAAAAATATTGATTCATATATGAATTCATTTTTCCACTCTATAATCCATGATATAAATTGTGGGTATTAAGAATAAAATAAACGTATATCACCTTCATCCAACATATTCATGATGAAAAAACAAAATTATTAAATTTATATTCGCATATACTAGCAAGGGTATCATTCCTATAATAATATTATTTAATATTTTAACTCTAATTAACAATAAGAATGAATAAAATATCACAAAAAAATTTAGGCAAACCACATAGATGGATGGAACTCTTAATGAAATTTTAATTCCACTCACTACATGAAAATTAAACTTCTATATAATTAAAAACACCATCAAATTACTTTATGTCAAACAAGGATTATAATATTTTGGTAACTTGTTTCAAAATATTATTCATATATATCCTCTTATTGGGAAATTTGTTCCATATAATCTAATTATCAGGAATCAACCAATGTACGTTAGGAGGATTATGGAAAATCTTATTATCCATCTTTGACTTGCATAAAATGCGATATTCTTCTTAAAATAATGATTTAGTCTTATCATTGAAAATACTCAACATAAGATAATAAGATATTTTGATTTTTAAAATTCTAAAAATGTTTCGACGTCAAATGTGTGAGAATAATCTTTCTCGACATAAATGATTTGAATGCCTTGATTAATTTTTTTGTCACAACCCATCCCCTGGGGACCATGCTGTGACTATCCCAAGCCCACCTTTTATAGTCCAGGGGATGGAGTCTAGCACTGGAAAGGAGTATCCCAAAAATGGGAAGGCGTTGCATTAAAATCTGTACAAACTCACACAGTGGAATGCAACAAGAGGAAACCACGTAGACTAGAACACAACAAAAGAAAATGTGAAGTAAATTTTTGTAGTAATGTGTGATGAATATAAAGGGGGTCCAGAATACAAACCCAACCAAAATAAGTACAATTATAACTAAAAAGGTATAGAATAGTTGAAAAGTGAAAGGCAAGTCCTAGATCGTCCAAAATTGATTCTACCTTAAGGGTATGTACAACTCACGTTTTGTAGTTCCTGCGTCATGTCAGGCCAAAAGTATATATACAAGCACTGCCCAGTCCTAGATCCCTTAGACACAATTGATGTTGTACGTCGTCTGCACCAGACACAACAATGTGAGGGAGAAGCACAGGCAGTGTTGAGTATAATGATACATAGTTTGGACCCCGAGACCCTCGTAGGTCCCCTTGAGTTACACCAAGGAAAAACCAAAACTAATGATGCAAAAGTACACAACACAAGTTATCTCACACCAGGTATCACATTACATCACAGATGTATGGGTTATCACATCATATAAATCCACAAATGCTGGAGAACTCCTCCTCTATCGTGTACAGTGGGCTTGTCGGGTCACACATAGCTTCTTCCCAATAACCTTGAACGGTTTTGGTACCCATCCCAAATGGGTACCATGGGCATGTTAGGATACAAAGAGTCGCTTCCCACAGTGGGAATGCGGGGTCACATAGAGTTGCTTCCTACATTGGACGAACTGAGGTACTCCTCCAATTGAGTACTGTAGGTATTTTGGGTCACATAGAGCCCTCCCCACTATAGACTTACTGGGTCAAACTATGTCACTTCCCACTGGGCCAATCGTCAAGCAGCCTTCAAGTCTCAGCCAACAGCACGGTTCCATATGTTGTCTTCTTCAGAGGATTGCTTATCAAGAAACATTCCTCATCTAGATAAACATTAAAGTTACCAAATAGTATTTCAAAAGATATGTCCCCTAAATACATTCCCAAATCTACAAACGACTCATCAATCGGATGCATGGTTTGTGAAATACATGTGTTTTAGTTCCAAGGGCCTAGTTGGATTCGTATTCGACCCAACCTAGACATGCACCAACATTCTCTAAATATAAGGTGGAGTGTAACTAAAAGGAACAACTTGTCCTATACATCCCGACACCATAGAAGGTTCGTCAAACAAATGTCTGGATTAGAAGTTAGGGCTCATTTTGAGAAAGAAGACGGTACTGGGTCCTGCTCTAGTCCGCCTCGGTCAGACCAGCCCAACCTAGTTCGGCATGGGCCAACCCTGATCAACCTGGGTAGACCAGACCCGGGTCAACCTGTTGGGCCACGGGTCAGCCAACTAGGCCACAGGCCTGTCCATTGGGCAGACCTGGCGTTGCCACCACCCTGGCAGTGCGAGCCGCACGAGACACCCAGATGCATTGCATCCTGGTAGGGATGATATGGGATGGGGCCACGTCAGTGGGTCAACCCGCTGGAGTTGACCCAACGCAGCACCATGTGGTGTCGTGGCTCATCCACATCATGGCCGATGGGATGCGTCCTTGTTGTTGGGGGCACTGGAGGAATGTGTATCATCTCCTGGCTGCAGGTAGAACCAGCGGCCTCTGCTCCCACCGAGACCAGTGTAGACCGCGACCCTACTGCCGCATGGGCGTTCTGCCGGGTGCGCGCTCCTCCTCTACTCTGCAGGACAAAGGACCGGTACCGGTGCCGGCAGCATGGTGTTTTCCAGGATGCTGGTCATGCATCGAGGCCTGTTTCCTGTGTCGTCTACACCTTCGGGCTACTGGGTTCGTATCCTTCACTTTGTTAAGCCCTGATTTGGCTTGCCACTGCTTTCAATGTTTGGAAATCACTATCAGGGCACAAAGAGAGGGGCTTGGGCCTTGTTCGTGTCGGCCTACACCCAATGCATTAGAGATAATTTCGTGGGAGATTCAGGGGAATGTTCAACCAGATTTTATTTCCTGATTCCAAAACCGATCCAAAAAAAGTGACACACCCTCAATCACATACATATCGATTAACAGATAAACTTTTCATGATTTGACCAGTTCTTATCATTTTAAAATGAATTACAGGGAAAACCAAAATCAATCAACAGAACCCATACCTCGAAACGTTGGAGATCACTCGTGGTTGAGGGAGTCTCATTGTTCATCGTACCCGCAACAAGACTTCACTGCTGCTACTTGAATGTAAAACTCTAGTTCAGGGTTTTGGTGCCGCATGTCACCTTCCTCTAGGATCATCTCCATCCTCTAAGGGCTCAACATTATGACAGTACTACAACACTTTTTTGCTTGTTGATGCTTGTCTAATACCATTCCCCAAGATCAATATTTAAAATAGAGGGTGATGGTAAGTAACAGCAGGTGTAATTAATGGGGGCTCATAAATTAGGAACATTCCTAATTCCCCAACGACGTCATTACTTATGATATGTCAATTCAATCCATTCATTGTCCTGACTCACCATAGGTCCCACACTCCACTTGTACATTGGGAGAAAATAAAGTAAATAACATAATAAAATTATTTTATTTAATTGTTTTAAAATTCACAAAACATAACTTCTTCTCAAGACCTACTATGGTCAGAGTAAAGTCTCTATTAAGCGTATCATGGCACTGTGGATTCAACGGTGCCCTCATATTTTTTATCCGAGCACAGGTTCAAAATTTAGAAAACCTCGGTTACGCGTTTACTAAACATACTTTAACAAATGTTCATAAATTAATTACAGGCACACCGGACCTCAGATTCATGCACCATAAATTTTCATGGACTCGTACAATTCCATTTATTGAAAATATTACATGAAAAAATATAGGTCTTTACATTCAACCCACCTTATGGATTTTCATCCTCGAAAGACACAAAATTGACTAAGCAAATAAATGGGGGTACTGAGAATGAATCTAAGTATCCCGCTCCCATGTGCATTCCTGGAGGTTCATGTGCTTCCAGTGAATTCTTATCAGAGGTATTAACCACCCACAAAGGACTTGTTTCTTTCGATCCTCAATCTCTATTATAATCGATGTAAACATCTCTCCATCATCCAATTCCGTCTTTCCATGGTCGATAACATGAGATTGGTCATGCTCCTATCCTTTCAGCTTGGATACATGGAAGATGTCGTGCACCCTCTCCAATTGTGGTGGAAGTGACAAGCGTTATTCCACCCCACCTATCCTCCTATGTATCAGAAACAGTCCGATAATCCTCAGTGATAACTTATTGTGTTGACCAAATCTTCGTTTCCCCCTTCGAGTAGAGACTCCTATGAATACATGGCCCCCTCTTATAATTCCAATGGTCTCCGCCTCCTATCATCATAAGAATTTTTCTGTCTTGGCGTAGTCTTCATCAGCTCTTGGATGTTCTGATTCTACTCAGTGATAGACTATACAATCTATAGGACCATAAGTGCTTACTCCTTTGGGTCTGTCCAGCATAGAGGTGTTCTTCAAGGTCGACCATACAAGGCCTCGAATGGTTCTATACTGATGGGGGAGTGGTTACTATTTTTTTACACAAAATCCACTAAGGTAAATTGATCCTTCCAACTATGGAAAAAATCTAGGAAGCATGGACGACACATGTCCTCCAGCGTCTATATGGTTCTTTCTGTCTGACCATCCGTCTGAGGATGAAATATGGTACTCAAACGTAGCCAATTCCTAAACGCCTCCTTCAATCCATTTCCCATATGGGATATTAAATGTACTTCATGGTCAGAGACGATCATCGATGGCACCCCATAGATCTCACGATCTCTTTTAAATAGGGGCGTCTCAGGCACTCTACTAATCTTTGCTCTCTAATAGTTAGGAAGTGGTCCAACATGGTGAGTTGGTAAATGATCACCTAGATAGAATCATGTCCACTATATGTACGTGGTAGCCATGTCACAAATTCTATGTGGATACAATCCCACTTCCACTCTGGCACAACTAGTGGCTATAATATTTCTATTAGAACCAAAAGTTCGGTATTCACATGATGAAAAGTGAGGCATCATTAAACAAACACCGCTACAACATTCATTATCCCTGGCCACCAGTGCTATCTGTAGAGGTCCTATAAAATATTTGTCATATCGTGAAGTACCTCCAGAGGGTATGTATGAAACTCCCCCAAAACCTCCCCTCGTAGCACCACTGGTACCGTGGTACGTCCCCTAAAGAAGATGACATGCTCCCCACCTTTAGAAAATCCCTTAGTTTCTTGTCTCGGGGATATCTGAGCACATCGATCCTCGATGTCAATGTCACTAAGATGCACCTCTTAGACTCGCTGATGATGTGGGGGTGACAATCACAGACTGGAGGTAAGCAGAACCATCTTTAACCATGAAGGATATCGACAACGTAGCAAACTTTTCGGTAGCCTCATTCAGCATCTGCCGGCCAGCCACCTACTTAGTGTATCTGCTACCACATTACCCTTCCCAGGAGTATAGACTATATCAAATTCATAGTCCAGGAAGTACTCTATCCATCGCTACTATCTCAGGTATAGGTCCTTCTAAGAGAAGATGAACCTGAGACTCTTGTGATTAGAGTAGTCTGTAAAACATTCACCCATCAAGTAATTCCTCTATATCATTATGTAGAATACCACTACTGCTGACTCCTGGTCATGGGTAGCATAGTTATTCTCATGTTGTCTCAGTTGTCATGATCCAAAGGTGATCACAACATTCCCTTGAATCAGGACACAACCACATCTGGTCCTTGATGTGTCGCAGTACACTGCATACCCCACACCCTCTTATGGTAATCTCAAGATGGGATCACTCTTCAGTCTCTACCTCAGCTACTGGAAACTCTTCTAGCATCTCTTCATTCATACGATGGTCTTCCCCTTCTTCGTCAAAGCTGACAATGGTGCCAAAACTCTGGAAATGTCAGGCAAAAATCTATGGTAGTATCCAACCAACCCTAGTAAACTTCACAAATTAGTCACAATCCTGGGCAGCTCCAATGAATGAACAACCTCTATCGTCGTTGGATTCACCGCAACCCCAGCATTAGAGATAATGTGTCCCAGAACGTGAACCTATCATTTCTAGAACTATAACTTAGAGAGTTTAACATAAATACAGAGCTCTCAAAGTTTATCTAGAACTATCTGTAGATGATAGGAATGCTCCTCCTCCGTCACTGAGTATATCAAGATGACGTCGATGAAGTATACTACAATGCTATCAGGGGATGGCAAGAAGATCTGGTTCATTAGTCCCATGAACATTGTAGGGGCATTGATCACGCCGAATGAAATAACAAAGAACTCATAGTGGCCATGCCAAAATCTGAAGGCTTTCTACTACACATCCTCATCTCATACCCTGAGCTGATGATAGCCTGGTATGAGGTCTATCTTCAAACACCAATGAGCACCCATCTGCAGATCGAAAAGATCATCAATTATCAGAAGTTGATACTTTTTCTTCATGGTCATTTTGTTCGGGTGCCAAAAGTCCACAATGAGTCTCAAATTCATGTATACCTTCTTGGTGAACAAAATTGGGGCTTCCCATGGAAAAACATTGGTTCATATGAACCCCTTTCCCTGTAAGTCCTCCAACTGTACCCATAACTCATGAAGCTCCATGGGATCCATCCAATAAGATGGTGTAGGAATAGGTGTCATCCCGAGGTACAAGTTGATTCCAAATTCTACCTCTCTTCATGGATGTATTCCTAGGACTTCATCAGGGAAGACATCGACATATTGATCCACCACTATAAGATAGTTCAGACTCTCAACATCAACTGCCCCTTGGGTAAGGCTATCCACCTGATGAGTGATCAGCTACACCCTCCTCTGGATAAGTTCTTCCTATTCTACAAAGGTTCCATTCTCATTTTTAAAGGAAAACCTAGTCCCATCAGTGCAGACACACCACACTTCACACCTAATGTAGTTGATCTGAGCATGGATTGGGGATAACCAGTACATACCTTAGATGATGGAATAAGGCCTCGACGCCGCTACTAAGAGATCCCAAATGAACCTCTTGTCTCCTAGAGTAAGCTAACACTATCGGCCCAAGTGTGTAATCATCAAATCCGCTCCTACAGGAGTCTCAAGCCATATGGATTGATCCAACAGCTCCGTCAGAATATCCGAGCACCAAAAGTGGGTTGTTGAAATAAAAGAGTGACATGCAGCTATTTCTATAAGTACTAAATCTAGAGTGGAGTAGACAGAGATCGTAACTCTAATAATATCCAGAGCACCATGGTCATATTCCTCTACTTCATAGAGCTAAGCTCACCCCTTTCCACATGCTTTATGTGGTCAGGGTGGACATCCTTGAGGTGGTCGGAGTAGATCCTCGAATCACTACCCACCGCCTATTACAGGACCAGCTCCCCTTCCATGTCTGCCACCCCATAGAACTTCTCACTGAAACCTTTTCGTCAGCCATGGTGGTCCCTTGACTCTCTTCTGGTTTTCCATATAGCTGGTTGTGTAGTCACAATCCATGTTGCCCAGTCAGCCACAAGTAACGAATTGTATGGCTCCCTACTGACTGCCTAATGATTGGGAGCCTCGTACTGCTGACCCAGAGTCCGGGGGTCTCCCTCTGAACGACCTGGCCTACTTGGGCCCACGCACCTGATGTGTGGTGCTTGCCACACTCTCTGCTACCTGGGGTCAACTGGAGGCCACAGTTTTCAGCGCCTCCTCCATCAGGAAGGTCTCTGCAAGAAGGTCATTCTCCAGCACTCCAGCCAAGGTCGGGATGCTGAAGGTCAACGCTGAATCCCTGATTCCCCATCAGAGCCCCTTGTTGATGATATGAGCCTTGATGAAAGGGTCTCACACCATATTCATATTGAAACGTGAAAGCTCTTTGAAACTTTCCGAGTACTCAACCACATAATGATGCCCTGCTAATGGTGAAGCTGCTCCTAAATGTGCACAAAGCACAATGTCGCTTGGAAAAACTCCTCTCGAAAGCCTCTCAAAGTCAAACCAATTGAGGGTCGCCTTGTCCTGAACCTGGATGGTCATGTTTCACCATATCCCATCTTTCCCCTAAAAGAGGCTCACCGCCATTATTACCATATGGTCGTGTGGTGTCATCACTAATAGGAAGACCTATATCCCGCCCTCTAGCCATTCCTCAGTGACTCAAAGGTCTGTATCACCCCTAAACATGGGAGGTCTCTGCCTTTGAAACTCATATAGGGTGCTGAGCCTATGAACATCATCTACCGAAATCATTGGTAGCAGGGGATGACCATTGGGTGGTGGTAGCACTAGGGCACCACCTGGTGGGGCCATCTCAAACATTGGTCCCTAAAAAGACACATCATCGTTGACTGGGTTGTCCTCATGCATCTAGATCATAAAAGGTTGTTCTCATGGATGCATTCTGAGATAAATCAATATTTTCTACATTGATAACATTTACTTGGTGAGATGACTTTTATTCTAAATCATAAAAGAATACCGCAATAAGAATTTTCATGTATTGATCCAAAAAGTAGGAATCAAGGTTCCAATTTATGGATACGTCAGCCACCGCACCAACCATGGACTCCCTGAACCTGATGTTGGGAATCACAACACTCAAAAATGTTGCATTAAAACAAAAACATAGAATCCTTGTCTTTGGGGTAGAACCGACCACCTATGATACCACATTGTCACGACCTGCCCCCCAGGGCCCGTGTCATGACTATACCAAACACACCTTCCATATGTCTGGTGCTGGCCGCTAGCACTAGAAAGGCATATCCCTAAAATGGGAATCCATTTTCTTTAAACTGGTAAAAAATCACATAGTAGAATGCAAGAAGTGGAAACCACACAGACTATAATGCAACAAAAGAAATTGTGATATAAACTGTTGTAGTAAAGAGTGTTGAAAGTAAAGTAGGGCCGAAACACAAGCCCAACTAGA
Organism: Viscum album; assembly: GCA_963277665.1. NCBI lineage: Eukaryota > Viridiplantae > Streptophyta > Magnoliopsida > Santalales > Viscaceae > Viscum > Viscum album. The sequence goes on from OY728152.1 coordinate 699,042,726, forward strand.
AAAAGTACAATTACAATAGAAAAAGTATGAAACCACTAAAAAGTGAAAGGAAGTTCATGGATCGTCCCCCACAGATCCTACATGAAGGGTAGGTACAACTCACGATCTATATTCCTTGTGTCATGTCATGCCAAAAGGTCCAACACCAACCACCACCTAGTCCAAGATCCCTCTACATCAATCAATGTTGTACGTCGTCTGCACCCGAATAAACAAGGTGTGGGTGAAGCCCATGTAGGGGTGAGTATAAAGATACTCATTAGGGACCCCAACACCCATGTCGGTCTCCAAGAGTTCCAAAAAGGGAAAACCACAAATCATGAAGAAAAAGTAAGCAACAAAAGTCAGCTCACACAAGGTATCACCATAGGTCAAGGATGGAAGGGTTATCACATCATCGAACTCCTTAGATTCTAGAGAACTCCTCCTCCATCGAGTACAATGGGCCTTCTAGGTAACACAAAGCCACTACCCACTAACCTTGAACTGGTGTGGTACCCATCCCAGATGGGTACTGTGTGCCTGTCGGGTCATACAGAGCTGGATGCCACCGTGGGCATGCCGGGTCACACAAAGTTGCTTCCCACCATGGATGAACTGAGGTACTCCTCCTGTCGAGTAATATGGGTCATCTGGATCACACAAATCCACTCCCCACTGTGGGCCTCTAGGGTCACACAGTGTCTCTTCCCACTGGGACAATCATCTAGTTATCTTCAGATCTCATCCAACTTTAGGGTTCCATACGTAGTTTTCTTGGGAGAACCTCTCCTCATGCCACTATCCACATTTTTATATCCTTGTATGTCACCCAAAAATATTCCAATAGATCTGTCTCTTCATGGTAGTCCCAAATATGCAAAATTCTCATCAGTCAGATGCATGGTTTGCGAGATACTTGCGTTTTAGTGTCGAGGGCCCAATTGGATTTGTATTAGACCCAACCCATATGTGGCCCATATTTCCCCAAAACATTGTTTTACTGACTCAAATAGGACCAACTTGTCCTAATGATCCTGAAACCGCAGACAGTTTGTCAAACAAACTTCTGGTTTAGATGATAGGGCTCATTTTGTGAAACAAGGCGGAACTGTGTCTGGGTCTGATCCGCCTCAGTCGGATCGGCCCAACCTGGTTTAGCATGTTCTGACCCATATCGACCTGGGGAGACCCGAACCGGGTCAAACATTACCACTGGGACCCACCCAAACCAGCTCAGTCACGAGTCGGCCCGCAGGTCCGCGGGTCGGCCCACTAGGCTACAGGTCGGTTTGTTGGGCCGACATGGCGGTGCCACCCGCATGGCGGTGCCGACCACTAGAGAAACTGAGAGGCGGTGCATCTGAGTAGGTATTACTTGGAACTTAACCACTTTAGCATGTCAACTCATGGTGGCTTGACCCAACGTGCTACCATGTCGCAGTGCAAATCCTCCACGCAGCGGCTGACAGGCAGCGACCTTGCTATCGGGTGCGCCGCTAGCATGAACCCCATCCACCGGCTGTTGGTCGAACCCGCAGCCTCTGCTCCCGCTGCAGCTCGCGGAGCCTTCTGCCCAGCCGACGCGTGGGCGCAACCCTCCTCTGCTTGGCAGGACACGAAGCTAGAGCTGACGCACACCACTATGTGTTGTGGTAGGCCCTGATTCTGCTTGTCACTGCCTTCAAAATTGGGCGATCACAATCAACGCACAAACATAGGGGCTCTGGCCTTGTTCATGTCGTCCCATTCCCTCTGTGTTTGAGATATTTCCTGGGGGGGTTTTGGGGGAATGTACAAGTATATTTCATGCATTTCATTCAAACTCATTCTGAAAAAAATAAACACACCCTCCCGCACATAGATATCAATTAACAGATCAACTTGTTCATGAGTTGACACATTCTTATCATTTTTGAATTATTTTTAGGGAAAACCAAAATCAATTAACCGAACCCCCTACGTAGAAAAGTTGGAGAGATCTCATGGTTAAGGGTGTCTCATTGTTCGTTGTCCCCTCAACAAACCTCCCCTGCTATACCTCGAACGTCAAACTCTAGTTTGTGGTTTTGGTGTCGCATGTCACCTCCCACTATGATCGGCTCCATCCTCTAAGGGATCAGCGTTACAGCACTCCTACATCACTTTTTTGCTTGGAGATGCATGTCTGATAGCCCTCCCTAAGCCCTATATTTATAGGAGAGTGGAATGGTATTTAACGACGTGGAAAATGAATGGTGGATCGTAAATTAGGAGCCTTCCTAATTCCCTAATGAGGTCATAAAATAGGATTTGGAAATTCAATTCATTCATTGGCCTGAATCTCCATGGGTCCAAATTTCATCGTATCCATTGGATTAAATGAAAGAAAATAAAATAATAAAATTATTTCATTTCATTTCTTCTAAATGTCACAAAACATAAATTCTTCTCGGGACCATGTGTGGTCTATGTAAAGTCTCCCTTAAGAGAATCATGGCACTACGGATTCAACGGTGCCCTCAGATTTTAAATCCAAGCATCGGTTCAATAGTTATAAAAATCTGGTTATTTGTTTACTAAACGTACCTTAACAAAAGTTCAAAAATTGTTTCCGGGCACAACGTACCTCGGATTCACGTGCTAAAAATTCTTGTAGACTCATAAAATTCCATTAATTAAAAAACATTGCATGAAATAAATCTTGTCTTTAGACTTTTATAAGGCCGACCATGTATCCCTTTGTTCTAGATGTTATCAAAATAACATGTTTCCCTTTATGGATACTGAATAAAATTTACGTTGATGATTATGGAAAAAAATTTAATCATTTATGTGGGAAGACATAAATAGAGAACATGTAGTGACGATCATATTTGGAGGCACCCTTCAAATGGAAAATAATGTGATATTTTCCACTCGTTTAGAAAAATTATATTTTAACATTTATTTTTTTGATTGATGGGAGTAATATTAGTCTACATGTTATATTTTCATTAGATTCCAAATTTATCAACCCCTAACCTTTTGAGAGGTGTAAATTGATGGATTCAAGAAGAATGAATAAGAGAATATACCTTATTATATGATTTTTTCATGATAATGTGTCATTTGATGTAGTTATTTTTCTGTCTATATAATTTTCCTTAGGATTTATGATTTTTATCAATTTCTATCCTGACTCATTCTCTGTAATATATTTCATGAACAATGATGATATAGTTTTCTGAGAAAATTGACACATTGGGTTTTTCAGGATTGATGTGTTATTAATTAATATGTTGAGGAAGGTTCCTAAGATGAGGTAGCATTTATAAATATATAATTTATGTTAATAATTAATTTAACTTGAAGAATATCCTATCTGGGTTTTGGAATTTTTTGTGTTAATATTTGATAGAATATTTTTAGTCATGACATTTATGTTTTTTTTAAATTATTGAATGATGAATCGAATATGAAAAAAACCATTATGGTTATTCACCCAATAGATTCTTCTACTACATCTGAAACCTTCATAAAACACCTTAGTACCAAACAATATCATCCAATGGATAATATATTCTCTAATCCCAAGGACTTCCTACCATGAAATCCCCCCCCCCCCAAAATAGGAGTATAATATTGTATCTCATTCAAGATTTGATAAATCATCCATATCATAATACTAATCTTTTATCAAGCATCACTACCAAACCTTTTCTTGAGTAATAAAAAAATGATATCACATATCTCATAATTTTATTCCACATCATTATAAACAACACACCCTCCCACCAACAAAATAATAATGTCCAGTTTAAATTCATAATATCACTTTTCAATATTAATTTTAATTTTGTGTTTGAATTTGAAGATTTATTCTTTTATGGTTGGGACCTTTGTGAGGGTTCCCAATTCAAAAATATATGAAAAAACTAAAAAAAGGAATTTATGAAAAAACCCGTAATTGATATATAATATTTTAATTTCATTATTTATTATTTTATTATTAATAAAATATATATCATTTTTTAACATCAATATTTTATACAGTAACTATATCGATTTTAGGTAAACTAAAATGAATCACATATTTAATCTATTTGATCTAATATATTAAAATATATAAATATAATTTTATGATATAAATATATTATTCCGTAATTATATTCATTGTCATTTAGAATAAATTTTAAATAATATTAAAATATATTATATTATAAACTAATTATATATATTGAATTTTGTTAAAATGAATTTTATATAACATATATATATAATTGATTACACATTGTATATTATTATTTAAAGCATTTAAAATTATGATTTACATAATAAAATAAATATTTATATATTAATGAGGAACATAATAGATTATAAAATTATATTTTTAATAAATATTATTGTTCATTTTATAAATATAATTGATGTAAAAAAAATTTCATGGAATTATAAAAAAATGATATCACTCATTTATGAAACATAAGTGATATATAATGTATTATGATTATATTTAAATAAACGCAATTCAAATAGTAAATTTTAACTAATTTGTAATCTATTATATATATAATGAAAAATATTGATGTCAAGGGATGTTTTTCACACAACACATTAACATTATTTTCTTGTGGGTTTTTATTGTAATATATGAAAAAATAGATGAATTTACCACATAATAAAAAAAATCATGGTTCTATAATGAAATCAGACACATTGAAACATAATATGAAAAAAATAATGGCAAATAATGGGGAGGATAAATAATAGTAAAACTAATGACATCATTTAAATTAATCGTATGTGGACTCATTATGTTTATATATACACAAACACTAGCTGAGGATTAAAATATTCATTCATTTCTTTGAGATTTTGTAGCTACGATGAACCATAGGCTTAGTTGATGAAAAAAATTATATTGGAATATCATGTAGAAGAAGTTAGTTTCCCCAAGTAATGTTATATATGATATTTTCAAACACCCCTTCTCTGCTAAAACATGTGTTTCACCATTCCCTAGATGTAGGCCTAGACACAGCATGTTTCCCTCTTTCCCCCTAGGTATCCAAGTCTCTCTCAGACCACTTTCCACAACTCACCCTTGATAATACCTACCAGGAAAAATTGGGGAAGATGGATATGACTGTCACCACACTTTCTCAAACAATCTTCCATGGATCCCAATCAACCACACTTTTCATGCCAAAGGGGGGAAATATGTATATGATTATCACCAATTGTTCTCAAATTACATACGACGACACCCCATCATCATTTCATACCACCACCATCACATTTTCTACCATCCACAGTGCATCATCAACAATTACTAATAGGATAGTCACCACCACGACCTGTCATAGTGCCCCATCCACAATGCCTATAAGTACATACAGGGTGAATTAGGATATGGGAGTCAATTTCCTTTTGAATATAACATTCCATGATTCCCCATCGACCACACCTACCACCATCACCACCCTTTCTCAGATGATCCTCAATGGAACCCCATTGAAAAGTCCTACCAAATTCACCACCCCCACCATTGGAAATTTTAAGAAGATATTCCACGACACCCCATCAACAACACCTACCACTATTAGTGCCCCTTATCAGATGATAATCCCTAGTGTCCCATCGTCAACGTCTACTAAGACAGATGGGGGAATATGGATTTGATGGTCTATTCCACCATGTTTGTAATTCCTCACACAAGAAGCAACCCATTAGGATGGAGGTGTTTGTAAATGATGCTCTCATCCCCTACAGGTCATTAACCACTACTGGGGATGAATAAAACTGATTCCAAAAGTATAAAATGATGAGTCTGAATGTGAAATGACTGCTAAAGTATCATACAAAAGGTGTCACAATGAAAAGTCTCCCTCTCGCCCAACACGCAATGTTGGACAACCGATTTCAGATGTGGAGTTATCAAACATGAATACTGACTGCTAATATTATTTTATTTTTTCCATAGGGATTAAAAAAATAATGTATTGTAATATTGTATATTTATTTATCCAATTATAACTCATTTAATTATTATTTTTATACTAATTCATAATTCTCACATATTTTTATCAAGCCACTAAATTTAAAAATTCATCCATTAGTAATTTCTTAATTTTAATTTTCATGTTATAGTATTTCATATCATGAAATATTCAATGATGTTTCTAAAAAACACAAACAAAAGGGATCCTTTTTTACATGATTTTTTCTAACGCTAATAAAATACCTACCATTACGATCAATTTTTTTAGGGTTTCTAAATGACACATTTAATAAGTTAAATATATATAAATATATACATTCTAATATATTTTTAAATAATATTTATATACCAAAGAGTATAAATATGATTATATAATATATATAAATATAAATTTTTTATATAACATGTAATAAAAAATGAATCTTATTTTATTAATTTTATAATTAAAAAATAATCAAATTTATATTAGTCACTGAAAATGTATATTAGAATGTCTATATACTTTATTTGAAAAATGTTTAAATAATTAATATAATTAAGATTTATTAATATTTTACTGAAACAATTATATGATATATAAATGCATTTATTTATTTAAATATGTGGTTCATATTTGAATTTACATATATATATATATAAATTCAATAATTCAATAATATATGTATATGAATTTGTATATGTGTGTCTCTATTTGTGTGTTTATGTATGTGTTGTTTTTCTATGCATCTGTTGTGTTGTGTGTGTGCATTTGTTTAAGTAGCTTTACTGTTTGTATGTTTGAGTCTGTATCTGTGTATAGGCATGTATGTAATTGTCTGTCTATGTTATACATATGTGTACATGTTCATGTAGGTTTACATATAAATTCATAAATATATAAATATTTATAAATATGTGTGTGATTGTGTATGTGTAAGTGTATGTTTATATATTTAAAAAATTTTATTTTATGAAAATGTATGTGCAGTTATGTACGTATGTGTCTATGTGAATGTGTATGTGTTTTTTAAGTGCATGTGATAGTGTTTGTATGTGTATGTGTATATGTATGAGTATGTGTAAGTATATATATGTATGGTTATGTATGTGTTCATGTTTGTATGAGTGAATTTACATATTTATGTTTGTGTACATGTGTATGAGCATTTGTATGTGTATATGTGTATGTTAAGGTTGTATGTTTGTGTATAATCACATGTATAGATGTGTATGTATGCGCAAGCACATGGAGGTAACTGTATGGATTTGTATTTGCATGCAGATACATTTGTATGTGTATGTACATATGTATGTGTATGAGTATGAGTATGAGTTTGTGTATATGTATTTGTTTCGGTTTTCTGTGAATGTATATATGTGTATGTATAAATATGATTGTATTTTCATGCATTTTTATGTAATTATATATGTGTGTGTGTGTTTTTTTGTATGCTCGTGCTTATGTGTTTCTCTATGTGTATTTGTTTTCTAAATGTGAATGTGTATATTGTGACTGTATATGTGTACATGTATTTCTTATTATTGATTTAGTAATATTTATTGGTTTTTTATTGTTCTCTATTTGTATGATTTTACGTAATTTATTCATTTTAATTATATATTTGTTTAATATTTTTGTAATATATCCAATTATGTTATTTATTTAAACCTGTTTAAATATGTAAATATTTAATTAAATAAGGACATTTGAACAATTATTAAAAGTTATAATGTTTAATAACATATTGCAATATCTATATACAATTAATATAGTTCATAACTAAATAATTAGCAATAAAAGTATTATTTATTTATTTAATTTTATTCAATATTATATGTTTTCAATTCATGTAATTATTATTAAGAACTAACTTTTTAAAAAAAAATTAAAATATAATTCATTTAATTAATTCCATTTTAATATTATTTAATAGATATTTTTTCCATTTTTTATATTGTATAATATTCAATATTTTTTATATTTAGTCAATTTTTAAAATTTATTCCTATTTTTTTAATATGCTGCATTATTTTAAATAATTTTTTAATTTATATTATAAATATTTATTCATTCTTATTTGTTATATTATAACATTTTACATACGTTTGAAATCCATATAATTGATTTTTATTAGACCATCTTCATCCCACAGTATCTTTTCCCTCTAATTTAACCCGAACGTACACCATCCCTAAAACCATTTAGTTGTTTATATAAAGCATGTTTAATGATGGGGATATGCTTCATGATGACTAGTAATGATAGATGGGGTTGTTGAAGTTCATGATTTGCATACTTGGCAATGCATTCCATTAAAAGACAATGAGAGTTGGATAGTGTCGTTGGCACATGGATCACAATAGGTCTCGAGCGACAAGTTTCAGGGACAAAATAAATCACATGGGATAGTATAATTAGGGATGTATGAGGGGTGAAAACTATGAATCTCTGATGTTGCGTGGATAACATGCTAGTGGACCCAAGAGTATTGGTGGTGGCACTCCAATGCCAGTGATGGCTTCACGCGACGGCAGTGTCGATGTTGTAGGAGTCGAGCGACAACATTCGATGCATGCTAGACATGTTACAAAGCTCGAAGTTTTGATAATGGGTTAGAAATTTTTGACCGGTGATTGGGATCGGTAAACACACAATTGGTGTCGAGGGTGGTGGTCTGAGGGTCGTTAATGGAAATTATCCACGGCGTTTGGTGAGATAACGAAAGCACAGGGAATGGTTGGGCCATATCCATCATTTTTTCTATAGGGAGGCCCAATCAATTTAGATAACTCTAATAGAGATTCATGATAATGTTTGGTCCTAGGGGGCATGGGGGTCTGGGAATAACTTGTAAGGGTCTTAGGGTCAATATCAATAAAAAAGAGGACTATGAAGCTATTTAATTTTTGGGGGTTATCCCAAGGGTGGGATTTGGCTAGGCCATCTTCAAGTGGGTGAGGTGTATGTGTGTGTTTTGGTGTATTTGTACCATATAGTACCTAATATATATATATATATATAATCTATTTATTCATTTTTTTGTGTATGGTCTTTTTCATTTTTAATTCATGTAATGTCCTCTTTCTATATGGGTAGAGAAAGATCAATTATATAGCCCATAGGTCCGAGGCCAAGGGTCCTAAGAAAATGGCCCGAAGGCTCAGTGAAACTTCATTCCTGCATCATCCTATCTATATCACCAGGCCTACATCATGCCTATATCTCCCCCTACCCACATCATGCCCATTCCACCATGTGACTCATTCACTGCATGCATCTTAAATCCCCCAAGGGTATGTTAGGATTCGAACCCGAGTTTTTATGTGTATGTAATTGATGTAATTAATATTATAGATTCACATTAAATATTGTTAAACTTATTCATTTTGGTTATTAATTTTTAATATGATTTTATTTAATATTAATTTTTCTTTTTTAATATTTAATATTTTTTAATATTTTTGTAATTTATTAAATTTTAAACATTTATTTGCACATAAATATTTACTAAATATTAAAATTATTAAAATTGTTTTTGTTTATATTATTGAAATTTATTTAATTTCAATTATTAAGGTCTAATTCTACTAAAATGATAAAAAGGTATATAATTAATTTATTTGAATTCATTTTTTATGATTTTCTTCATTTCTGGTATGTGTATACAATTAATTAAATTTATCATTCAGATTTTAAAAAATTATTTTTGTTTATTATTAATATTAACTTGATTTTAATTTATATTATTAATTCTCATTAAATTTTTTTATTAGGTTGCAATATTTTTAAAATGTTTGAAATCTATATAATTAATTTATTTAAATACATTTTATAATATTTTCACCAATATTTTGTACATGTTCGCAGTTCATGTAATTAATCATAAAATTCATTTTTGTACATATTTATTTTCTTTTAATACTTTTATTGTGTATCCATATTCATTTTAATATATATTAAATTTAAATATAATTTTTAATAATTTATATAATTAATAAAATATAAAAACTTTTTAATAATTTTTGAGTCAATTCATTATTAATTATTTAATTTCACTTGTTTTTTAAAATAATTCATTTGAGATTTTATATTAAATAATAACGTTAATTATTTTTAATTTTTTAATAATTATATCAGTTTTAAAATATATTCGTTTAATATTTTTTTCCATTTTAAATAGTATTTTATCATCTCTAAAATGAAAATTGCTTATCAAACCAATACATATCAGTGATATAATATTTATGGAAATTGATATAGGTTTTATCTGCTATAATTTTAACACTGATAATGATAGGTTTTATCAATGAAAAAATTTTCATTGATAAAACCAATCTTATTTTTGGTTATTAATTTCATGTTGATAATACTCATATTATAAGAACTTTTTGGAAAGTACTGCTAGAAAATTCTTGGTCATATAAATTCAACACTGAGAGAACTCATTTTAATTCCGCATTCATGATCTCTCGCATAATTATACCTATTTTTACACTCCCCCTCAAACATCATCGACAAATCAAAACATTCAAAACCTATGGCCCATTAGTTATTCTCATATAGCTACTTGTACTTTAGTTATTATGCATCACAAAAAAATTATTCTTAGTGAGAAGTTTGGTCTTATTAAATTCCTGACTCCAAGAATCATATATGATTTATAAAATTAAATTCTTATGAAACCATTTTGTAAAATGTTATACTCTTTTGTGAGTATTATTAAATTTTCCCATAAGCGAGTCTATTTTAATCACATGTGTAGTTTAATAAGGACCAATATATAACAAAATAATATAATAAATGTATAAATAATTCAATATAAAATACATTCAATTACAATTAAGAATTTATATTTCATTATAATTTGTAGAAATTGAAAATACATAATTGTGATTTCATATATAATTATTTAAATCAACAGGGAATTATAATATTATTTTTTAGCAGAATTGACATCCAAAAACATTATTCAGTCTCCTTCAGGATAAATATAACGGTTACATTCTCTCAATGTGTTTCCCCTACCAGTGAGTATGGATATGGGGGGACACACATTCTCATTTCCTTTGTGTCTTGATTTCTGGTTTTTGTTTCTAATTTAATTTCTGTGGATGTTAGAGACAACATCTTTATGGGGGGGAATGTTTACAGATCATTTCCACCTATTTCCGATGTCTAATTTTCCAACGGTTAATTTATTAATGTCTTGGGACACCATTTAATAATATATATAAATTTTCCATATTATGAAAAAATATAATAAATCATCTTGAAAATTGGTTAATTATTCCAAATCAAAAATTTCCATTAGATCGTGTGTGACTGATTGCAGAAAGTATGATATTTTCCAAACATTGTGTATTCAGGTGCTTGATAAACATAATAAATATATTCGGATACCTATGATTTTTTTCAAACAAGAATAGTGGTTCTTTGGAGCATAATGGACAAGATAGAAAAAAATATGGTTGGAATTTTAATAGAGATTCAACAGTAGGAAAAAAAGAACTTATAAAGTATGTAGATCAATCGGTTACAATTAATAATATGTATTTATATAATGTAAATTACTTTGTGATTGACCAAATTAAATATCACTTTTCTAGGATCTAGTGGGGTATTAATAATGGAAAAAAAGTTCATTAATTGTCTGGGATAATCTACGAATCCCTAAACTGTGTGCTGGTATATGCTATCAATGCATGTTCATGATCATCATTGATCTTTTAGAAAATAAATGTTTACACATGATTCATATCCATGGATCCCAATGCACTCAAATAATTGAATCTCAATATTACCCCTTATTGGATTTTTCTACATAGACTTTAGCCCTCACCCTAGATTTTTATAGAGATTCCTCTATGGATTGGTTGTTCTTCTTCAAAAAGAACTCCTTTGGCAGATCATAGATTGATCCAAAGGAAGGATCTGGAGGGTCCTATGGATTGTTTATAAATGTGGGATGACTACCACATCCATATCAATTTATGATTGGGAGGAGGCCACTATTTTCTCCAATTTGAATGAGGCTAATTATAGATTGTGTTCTAATTAACATGATTTATGGTTCATGAAAAGGTATTAGAGGGTTATTCTGAGTATTCATTGAACAAATGACATAGAAAAGGATAAAATTTTGTTTTAATAATGAATTTTTTGTATTATATATAGTGAATTATTAGAATATGTTGGCCCAAAAAATGTATATAATAGAAAAATATTGATTACTAGTAATGCCTATGGAACCTAGCAGTCCCACCCATGGGCTGAACATTATTAAGGAATTATTTAATGGGAATAATCCATTTAAATTAGTTCATGATGGTATGACATATAATAGAGGATAATTTGATACCCTTTCACATTAGTGAGCTGGAAAATCTTATACATGAAATGTTCAACCATCAAGGGGCCAAGAACATATGAAATGCATAAAACCCAAATGAAGAAAGGATTGATCAGATAGTGAATGGTTTTGTGTCTCTATTCTTGAAGTGGATTGCATCCATCTCTATAGAAACAGTTCACTCCCTCTGTACCATATCATGGTTTATATCGGTGAGATGATATGTCCTAGTCTTTAACAAGATTTCAATGCCTGAATCCTACTAGATCAAGCGGTCCATATCATGGAAGAATATTTGGAAGCGTAATGAGATACAGTTTGATGACCACTTCTCATCGTCTCTATTATTTATGTGGATTTCCCACCATCCAACGTTCATAAAATTAATATGTATGAAACTATTTTCAAAAGAGTTTCTATTGTATTGGTTCTTGTGGTACATGAACATATGGGTGGAATTATCATAACTTACAATATTTCAGTACATTATATTTGGGATTCACTAGTGGCTGAAGACCATGAATTATTTACTAGATTGAAGTTCTACCTTGAAAGAGGATGGAAAATTTTCATCATGTAATCATACTTTATTTTCATTATTAGTGTTATTAACGCATCATAGTGTGGTCTATAGTCCTTCATCTTACATTTTATAATTGTTAAATCCATTTTCAACACTACTAGAAATTTGACCTCTACCAATAGACCTATACCAACGATTTTGGAGAATCTGATGGTTTTGGTACCATAAAAAGAACCTATAATAATTATTTGGCCAATGAAATTGGATTTCTACTTTTTGGAAACTATATTATTTCCAGTTTCATTATCCAAATATATGAAGAAATTGGTTGGATTATTTTCTGATTTGGGAAGCAATATCTATTTCTGAATGATTATAAAATGGTGGTCCTTGTGAGTTAATTGTTCAACAATTCTTACTCGCAATATAATTTCATTGGTATGAAGGCCATCGTATAACTCCATACCAATGGTTACAGATAAACCATTTGTATAGTTCATATGCTATAACAAAGGTATTATACAAATTATTGGAATATCATAAATAAAATGACATTATACCAATAGGTTTAACAAAAAAACATTGGTATATGTGATGGATATACCTATGGTTTGGATAAAACCATCGGTGTAACATACATTTAATGAACCTATATTATGGTTATTTCAAAACCATTATTAAAGGTAACAAAATTGAAAATACCTATAACAATGTTTTCAAAAACCATTTGTATAGGCATATAACAATGGTTTTCCAAACATTTGTTATAGGTTTTCATATTTTTAATGAATTATATTATCAAATAACATTGAATACATAAAAAAACACCCAAATACATATAAAAATATATATCATAATATTCTTCCAAAAAACATTTTATCTTAGTGATTAGGTGTTTGAAATATAAATCGGAGGTTCAGGTATCAAAAATAATGAAGGTTTTCTTGAATTAACTATAACAAAAGTTTTTCAATATACTAGTATAGGTATTAAATATTACATATACCAAGGGTTTATAATATATTTTTATATCCCACAAATACAAATAGTTTCCCAAAACCATTGGTATAGGTATATACTAATGACAGACAATCCAACAGTCCCCCAAACCATTGTTATAGATTATAATAAAGGTTTTGGGGCATATACCAACAGTTCCAAACCATTAGTATATCTTTTTTATAAATAGTTTACCCTCTTATTATAATGTTAGTGATATTTTATTAAAATAGATGTCATTAGTGTGGCTCATTTTATTTCCTCTTTTGGTATATCTATAGAGCCTCTTGTTGGGTTGGAGGATATCCCACCTTTAATGATATTACCTATAAATATTGATTTATGTTCCTTTTTTAAAATTATTTTTCTTTGAAAAAAATTGCTTATTAAATTAGAAATTAAATTTGGACACATCCATTTAACAGTAGAAATAATGTTTTCTCCCTAAAAAATCAATGTGTACAAACAATGTTTAATTGTAGTAAGAATTAAAATTATGGGAATATCATCACCTAAATACATTTCCCTGATGGGATTTTATTTCTAAATTTTCAATCATAGTAATTTATTCACCTTTAATACCCCATTGAAGATTCCTAACACTTTCCCACCATCCTCAACTCTAATTAGTAAGTGAAACTTTTTTTAATGTGTTCTTTTACATGTCCCCATTGAATTAATTTTCATCCCTAATGTATTTTTTATGCCATCATTTTGAACTTTTTCTTGTTAACATTATCAGTTCATCGCATTAATATAGACCCACATTTTTATTCTTTTTACCCAAAAAATTACATGAGTCTCATTAAATTTAAGGTTCAAAAATCTAGGTGGTTGGCCCCAAGTTACATTTTCAACATATGATAAAAGATCATCTTTAGCTCCCAAGTTTCCTATCACTAAAATACTACATTTCCTTCCATTTATCAAGTGAAGAAATTTATGAAAATCAAACCATCTATATTACTTTACTCCCATGTTGATAATTTACAGAAACCATCCTTGATCTCATTATTTGTAAATAGATTAAAATTTATTTATATTATTTTTAATATTATATACATCACACCTTCCCTTTTTTTAAGAATTTATGACACTATAACTGAATATTAATACATTTAATTTATCCCTTATTTTCATTGAAAAATAGTTTTATATAACACAAATAATTCCATAATAACAACCTTTAATGATTATATGTTCATACATTCTATGTATTTATTTATTTTATTAAATAATAATAATATTTAATCAAATAGGATTGAAATGAATCAAAAAAGGATAGATTATAATCATATAAAAAAGGTGTATTATGATGGGGTTCATCGAATTTTAAAAATATCATGTATACAACCCTTATCAAATACTTTTTCTATGTTTAAACTATTATTATTAAATAATAATTATTCGATATTTTTTTGAAGAACACTTGATCTATCATAGAAGAGGTCAATTTTATAAATGTGATATTATATATAGTCAAAAATTGAATATATATATTGTGATACAGATAACATTTTGTGTTATAGTTAATATGAAATGATTTAAAGTGTGAACATTGATAATGAACATATTGAAGATTTGATTATATTTTAATTGATGGAAAATATTATATTGAGTAACAAAAAATTACAATTGTTGATTAACTTCATGATCACCTAAAAATGTTTTAGAAGTAATGTATTGTGCATTGACAACAATCTACACTGGTTGTACTATATATACATCATTATAAACTATACTGAAGCTATATAGAACTAATACAATTCTATGTTTAATTACTATGATCAATGGAAGAACACATGCATATAGAAACAATTGTATACTATTTTGGAAAAACTATGAATCACTTAAAAAATTCCAAATGTATGTTTCATATTAATACAATAATAAATAATCAATTCCATTGAATTTTTATGGTATATTCCAATATATCTATGTCACGAACCAGCCCGAGTCGACCCTGAACCGGTCACCCAGGCCAGCCCGCGACAAGTCCCGAGAGGCGTTCCCGATCCTCCCGGGATGGTGAAAAGCACCAAGGGCATCAATAGAGTACACAAGGGAACGATTTCGCCCATATATAAACAATCAAACAAACAGCGGAAATAAACGGACATCCCAAAATGAATTTATATAAAAATTGAACTAAATATTATTTGTACAAGAAAATAAAATTAGAACAAAACCAACAACTCAAATGAACAATTCCGATGAAAAAATAACTCCATGTGACACTTCTGGTCACTCTCCAACACAATTATAAAAAATCTCCCAAGGTGATCGAACTAAAGATGAAACCTGCACAAGGGCTAAAAAAAGAAGAAGACTATAGGCGTGAGTATTAAAACTCAGTAGGTTAGCCCGGTATTCTATTCCCAATGCACATTACTTTAAAATAAAAGAAACATCAATTTATAGTTTTAAATTCAAGATTTGAAAGTCTGGTTTTCAAATGAGGTTTCATGCTATAATAATTATCAGACAAAAACATGCAGGTTTAATAAACAAAAATGCAAGTAACAATTATTTTCAAAGAGGTGAAACTTCAAAATGAAAATAGTTTTCAAGAGGGCTGCTTTAAATAATTTTATTATTCAAATAAATAACACATACTACTGAATTTACCAACAAAACACACTGTATGCCGACGGTGAGTACAAAATAGCCAATGAGCACTAGTCACAGGAATACCCCTAGGCACTAGTTAGTTGTGAGCCACAGGTACCTCGTATCTCGGTGAAAGTAACCATAATAAATATCTGTTCTCGTGCACGAGCCACTAGTAGGGAACATACCCATAACCTAGTGGTCCCCAATCATCAACATCATCATAGTTTAGTTAGTGTTGTCATCGTCAAACTTGCTACGTGAAACAGGGGCCAACCCCCACAGAATCACTAGCATACTAGTACACGTCCGCCCACCTAGATACCCGGGATTCCCTTTAGTGCTCAATCAAGTTACACATATTATCAAATACACATTTCACATCCCCATTCCATTCCAAAACCATAAAAACACAAACATCACATAATCATTCTTCACATTTCTTACACTAATCCACAAACCGCTAAATATTTCGGTAAAACAATTTCATGAAGTGTATTGAGGATTTGCAAATAAAACTCTTTCAAAAACACTCTTTAAATTATAAACACACATCATAACCAAACCAAATCATATTTGGAAGCCCAATAAACATTTAATAAAATCATTTAACGGACCATAAAACAATCCCAATTTCACAACTTGTTATATACAAGTAAAACACTCCTTCATTAGGAAATGCCAAACGGGCCTTTAAACATTTTCTCAAAACTAACCTTTGATGAAGGTATGCATTTTAATTTTATTAAGGATCTGTATAAACATCATTTACAGCAGTAAACCTCATTCATAAATCTCTTATAATACTTAGGTTAAATATTCAAAACACAACCATTTTCATAATGATGTGAAACGGTCCATTTTTGGGCAACTCGGGCCAAAATATGTTGTAAATCAAAACCCACTTGTTTGTAAAAACAAATCCGAATTGGAAATCAATATAAGTACCCAAAAATACAATTTATAATTCTTCCAATTCCTTTATAAATCCAATCAAGTAACTTTTAAATCACACATCACACATAAAAGCCAACCGGGCAATTTACCGAACACATGACATGCCCTTTTTAAACAAAACAATTTATTTTATGTACATGAAAAGGAATAAAACACCAATTGAAAGCCATATTTTCATTCAAGATACTGTAACATGTTAAAAATACCATAGAACAGATTATAAACCTCACAAAATATTTGCAAAAGATAACGGAACATTTAAACAAACACTTGTTGAGAACGTTCATGACAAAACAACACTACCGTTCACAAACCAATGATTAAACAACCACTTTGAACACCAATAAAATTATCCAAAGGATGAAAAACAATAATAAACATATATATCTGGTATTAAATATAATAAAAGGATGAAACTTAAATAATAAAGTCATGTGCATGGGGTATCCTACCTCAAATCTTTGGCGTAATTGAAACGCACACCCGAAATCACCCGCCGCGGGTTTATAAACCCTAAAACTATAAATACCAGACCTAAACAAACATAAAACACATCAAAAAACATTGTATAACAAAACCCTAGGTATATCAAGACTAGGGTACAATATAAAACCATGAAATAATGAAAGGAGGGGGAAGAGGAAGGAGAAAGGAGAAGGAATCTCACCTTTCACACTAGAAAACTCTTCGTATTCCATTAGATCTGCAACCCTAGAGGGAAGGGAATGGCTTGAAAATTCATGGAGATACTCCTAAGATCTGTACGAACCAGGGAAAGAAAAATTTGTGGCCAAAAGAGTACGAATTGAATGAGTTATGGGTGAAACAAGTTACCTTCTCAATTCTGGACGTTTTGAGGAAACCAGAGAACATTCTCCCTAATACGCGACCAATATGAGCTCCAAAGTGGTCAAAACGATATTGGGGGTGAGGATAGGGATATTGGCTTTGTGTGGGAGGTGGAATCACAGAAAAAGATCAAAAAATGAAAAAGATATAAATGAAACAAATTATTTTTTTTAAAACAGGAAATGGGCCCATGGGCCGGCCCAATACCTAAATAAGTGACCCAAATTCGCCTGGCTTATTAATTTCTAATGGGTCCAAAAGGATAAATAAATTTTAATATATCAGTATAGGATAAGTGGGAAGTTGATTGGGTGAAAAAGGATGAAAAACAAAAGAGTTATAAAAGAAACAAATTCAGTTGTTAAAACTGGGAATGGGCCGGATCAATACAAAGACAGAAAAAAAAACCGTGTGTGACAATTCTCCCCACCATTAAAGCTTTCCGCCCCCGGAAATCCATAACACTTTCCAGCTGAAACAAAACAACACATAAGGATTCCAGAATTTACCCCCCATCATTAAGAATCAACTATCCCTAGAAATGTTCTTAGGATGAAAATCCAAGAGACCCATGGTGGGTCTCCCCACCATTAGAAACCAACTAGCAATGAATAGACAAGAATTGAACATGAGCTAAAATTGGGCGTCACTCACAGAAGCCCAAAAAAACCCCTCCTAGAAAAACATAATATACCAAGTTAATAGGATTACAAAATGAACATATAAACCACCCACTCCCGAACGGAGGGGACAAGAACTTGGCCAACACATTCAGCACAATTCTGGACCCCCGTCACTTGGGGATGGGAGGGAAGGGGACCCAATAATTTGGACACTGAAACAACAAAAGAAACAATGAAACTACCCAAAACTCTCCCCCAAAGAATAGGTAACACCAAGACTGCATCTGATTTTTACAGGTGGTCCACACAGGGACATTGATTGAAAACCCACATCCATGAAGGAAAAACCATAGACACTGTGTGAGGGGTTAAGTCCACCACGCTTGTTGCGACAAAGGGAAATTCATAGAAATGAAGAACCAAAACATTGGCATAGTAACTAACTTACCAAAACAGAGGAGTAAGGATCATAATCTAGCACTCCACACCTCTGTTGATTTCCTGACTGCGTGAAAAGCTTCACTCCGAGGCCTATGGCTGGAGCCCTGATTCTTGAAGCATTTGCTGCACCGTAGTCAGGTGATAAGGATCACACCACTCAAAAAAAACCCACACTGGATGACAAAAAAAACCTTCAACTAAATAGGAAATAATAGATACATATCAAAATTCCTTATCACTCCAAATGAAGGGCATAATGGACAAGGAATTAGACGAAACACATCAACATCACCGAACACAACTGCTCTATCCAAAAGAATTATCACGACCTAGAAGCACTTTTAATAGATCCCAAACATCCCTATATTCCAACAAACAGGTTGAGGCATCATAAAAAGAGGTGGATTTAAAATTTGAAAGGAATCCTTAGGTTGATTAGTAGGAAAGATTTCCAATGGATAACTATCACTAGCCACATCACAACATCAAACACATCTTTAGAAACCCAATCAAGTAACTTTTAAATCACACATCACACATAAAAGCCAACCGGGGAATTTACCGAACACATGACATGCCCTTTTTAAACAAAACAATTTATTTTATGTACATGAAAAGGAATAAAACACCAATTGAAAGCCATATTTTCATTCAAGATACTGTAACATGTTAAAAATACCATAGAACAGATTATAAACCTCACAAAATATTTGCAAAAGATAACGGAACATTTAAACAAACACTTGTTGAGAACTTTCATGACAAAACAACACTACCGTTCACAAACCAATGATTAAACAACCACTTTGAACACCAATAAAATTATCCAAAGGATGAAAAACAATAATAAACATATATATCTGGTTTTAAATATAATAAAAGGATGAAACTTAAATAATAAAGTCATGTGCATGGGGTATCCTACCTCAAATCTTTGGCGTAA
Organism: Viscum album; assembly: GCA_963277665.1. NCBI lineage: Eukaryota > Viridiplantae > Streptophyta > Magnoliopsida > Santalales > Viscaceae > Viscum > Viscum album. Next base: position 699,062,941 of record OY728152.1, read on the forward strand.
TTGAAACGCACACCCGAAATCACCCGCCGCGGGTTTATAAACCCTAAAACTATAAATAACAGACCAAAACAAACATAAAACACATCAAAAAACATGGTATAACAAAACCCTAGGTCTATCAAGACTTGGGTACAATATAAAACCATGAAATAATGAAAGGAGGGGGAAGAGGAAGGAGAAAGGAGAAGGAATCTCACCTTTCACACTAGAAAACTCTTCGTATTCCATTAGATCTGAAACCCTAGAGGGAAGCTAATGGCTTGAAAATTCATTGAGATAATCCTAAGATCTGGAAGAACCAGGTAAAGAAAATTGGTGGCCAAAAGAGTACGAATTGAATGAGTTATGGGTGAAACAAGTTACCTTCTCAATTCTGGACGTTTTGAGGAAACAAGAGAACATTCTCCCTAATACTAGACCAATATGAGCTCCAAAGTGGTAAAAACGATATTGGGGGTGAGGATAGGGATATTGGCTTCGGGTGGGAGGTGGAATCACCGAAAAAGATCAAAAAATGAAAAAGATATAAATGAAACAAATTATTTTTTTTAAAACAGGAAATGGGCCCATGGGCCGGCCCAATACCTAAATAAGTGACCCAAATTCGCCTGGCTTATGAATTTCTAATGGGTCCAAAAGGATAAATAAATTTTAATATATCATTATAGGATAAGTGGGAAGTTGATTGGGTGAAAAATGATGAAAAACAAAAGAGTTATAAAAGAAACAAATTCAGTTGTTAAAACTGGGAATGGGCCGGATCAATACAAAGACAGAAAAAAAAAACCGTGTGTGACAATTCTCCCCACCATTAAAGCTTTCCGCCCCCGGAAATCCATAACACTTTCCAGCTGAAACAAAACAACACATAAGGATTCCAGAATTTACCCCCCATCATTAATAATCAACTATCCCTAGAAATGTTCTTAGGATGAAAATCCAAGAGACCCATGGTGGGTCTCCCCACCATTAGAAACCAACTAGCAATGAATAGACAAGAATTGAACATGAGCTAAAATTGGGCGTCACTCACAGAAGCCCAAAAAAACCCCTCCTAGAAAAACATAATATACCAAGTTAATAGGATTACAAAATGAACATATAAACCACCCACTCCCGAACGGAGGGGACAAGAACTTGGCCAACATATTCAGCACAATTCTGGACCCCCGTCACTTGGGGATGGGAGGGAAGGGGACCCAATAATTTGGACACTGAAACAACAAAAGAAACAATGAAACTACCCAAAACTCTCCCCCAAAGAATAGGTAACACCAAGACTGCATCTGATTTTTACAGGTGGTCCACACAGGGACATTTATTGAAAACCCACATCCATGAAGGAAAAACCATAGACACTGTGTGAGGGGTTAAGTCCACCACGCTTGTTGCGACAAAGGGAAATTCATAGAAATGAAGAACCAAAACATTGGCATAGTAACTAACTTACCAAAACAGAGGAGTAAGGATCATAATCTAGCACTCCACACCTCTGTTGATTTCCTGACTGCGTGAAAAGCTTCACTCCGAGGCCTATGGCTGGAGCCCTGATTCTTGAAGCATTTGCTGCACCGTAGTCAGGTGATAAGGATCACACCACTCAAAAAAAACCCACACTGGATGACAAAAAAAAACCTTCAACTAAATAGGAAATAATAGATACATATAAAAATTCCTTATCACTCCAAATGAAGGGCATAATGGACAAGGAATTAGACGAAACACATCAACATCACCGAACACAACTGCTCTATCCAAAAGAATTATCACGACCTAGAAGCACTTTTAATAGATCCCAAACATCCCTATATTCCAACAAACAGGTTGAGGCATCATAAAAAGAGGTGGATTTAAAATTTGAAAGGAATCCTTAGGTTGATTAGTAGGAAAGATTTCCAATGGATAACTATCACTAGCCACATCACAACATCAAACACATCTTTAGAAACCCAATCAAGTAACTTTTAAATCACACATCACACATAAAAGCCAACCGGGGAATTTACCGAACACATGACATGCCCTTTTTAAACAAAACAATTTATTTTATGTACATGAAAAGGAATAAAACACCAATTGAAAGCCATATTTTCATTCAAGATACTGTAACATGTTAAAAATACCATAGAACAGATTATAAACCTCACAAAATATTTGCAAAAGATAACGGAACATTTAAACAAACACTTGTTGAGAACATTCATGACAAAACAACACTACCGTTCACAAACCAATGATTAAACAACCACTTTGAACACCAATAAAATTATCCAAAGGATGAAAAACAATAATAAACATATATATCTGGTTTTAAATATAATAAAAGGATGAAACTTAAATAATAAAGTCATGTGCATGGGGTATCCTACCTCAAATCTTTGGCGTAATTGAAACGCACACCCGAAATCACCCGCCGCGGGTTTATAAACCCTAAAACTATAAATAACAGACCAAAACAAACATAAAACACATCAAAAAACATGGTATAACAAAACCCTAGGTCTATCAAGACTTGGTTACAATATAAAACCATGAAATAATGAAAGGAGGGGGAAGAGGAAGGAGAAAGGAGAAGGAATCTCACCTTTCACACTAGAAAACTCTTCGTATTCCATTAGATCTGAAACCCTAGAGGGAAGCTAATGGCTTGAAAATTCATTGAGATAATCCTAAGATCTGGAAGAACCAGGTAAAGAAAATTGGTGGCCAAAAGAGTACGAATTGAATGAGTTATGGGTGAAACAAGTTACCTTCTCAATTCTGGACGTTTTGAGGAAACAAGAGAACATTCTCCCTAATACGCGACCAATATGAGCTCCAAAGTGGTAAAAACGATATTGGGGGTGAGGATAGGGATATTGGCTTCGGGTGGGAGGTGGAATCACCGAAAAAGATCAAAAAATGAAAAAGATATAAATGAAACACATTATTTTTTTTAAAACAGGAAATGGGCCCATGGGCCGGCCCAATACCTAAATAAGTGACCCAAATTCGCCTGGCTTATGAATTTCTAATGGGTCCAAAAGGATAAATAAATTTTAATATATCATTATAGGATAAGTGGGAAGTTGATTGGGTGAAAAATGATGAAAAACAAAAGAGTTATAAAAGAAACAAATTCAGTTGTTAAAACTGGGAATGGGCCGGATCAATACAAAGACAGAAAAAAAAATCATGTGTGACAATCTAGGGTTTATGCACCTATACAGAAGTGAGTATACTACAACATAATTAACATGGGATATAGATAAAATATATATGCATGGTACAATTTTAGAACAAATATAATCTCTTTAGTGAAATAAAATAGATCATGAGTATCATAAATTTCTAATTGATTCATGAAACCTTCATCTTATGCTATCTGTTGACAGTGTGAATCCTTTTGGTTTTCAAATAGTTATCATATTATTTAGATAGTTATGTTGGTAAATTATTATTTTCTACCATTTTTAAGAGTTAAGAAAAAATAAAATATGTATTATATTCTTATTAAAGGATAATTAAAATGGGTATTGATATTGATAATTTTTTGGATCAATTGATTGAACATTTTAAATTAATGTTGGAATTAGTATTCATGTTTTATGATTCTTGCTGAAATGTATATTTAGTTTTGAAATCAATGTTGTATGGGATATTAAATTTTTTTCCTGTTTATGGTAATTTGATAAGATATTGTAATAGAGGAAATCATGTTTTTTACATTTGTGATCAAGGTACACACTAAGTTAGGTTAAAATATTCAATATAAATTATTTTTCTAGGACATCATAGATTTCTTCCCTAGAGAAATAAATAATGATATAGGATAACATCAATATATGAGAGTTTGAAAGAATGTATAACACCATCTCTAATAATATGTGATTTTTTAAGAATGTAAAATATATAAGAATTTACATTTGTAAACAATATCTAAAAAGCCTTGTAAAATCCAGTTGGAAAATGATATCATTTTTTAATTTCTATAATTTAATTTTTTTTTTACTGTATACATTTTCTTAATGTCATTAATGTGGAAAAAGATGTCTGAGATAGTTCCATTATAACAATACTAAAGGCATTCAGAAAATTGTAGGATGAATTATAACCTTGGTTGGAAATGATTTTCATGGGGATACACGGAAATTTGGTGCCACTGAATGGTGAAAGATATATTTTCTTCCTCCATATTATTATACTCATTTCTCATAAGAGAAGTATAATTTTGTTCAACATAGTGAATCATGTAAAGGATCTATATGGGTATTAATAAACTATCAATAATATCATGTCAAAGACAACTTTAATGTTTGAGGTACTTAAATGAAATGATTGTTATGTTTTGATTCATTTTCTAATGTAAGTGGATTTACATTGACTTAAGTCTATGAAATCCAATAATATATTAACCAATCACCCTTTCTTATTCAATATTATTTCGAAAAAATTAATAGGTATTTTGGAATTTACAACTATAGAAAAGAAAATTATAGTCATATTATATGAATTGGAGATATTCTTCCCACATTCATTTTTTGATATAATTGTTCACTTGATGGTTCATGTGGTTAAAGAAATTTTACTACCTGGTCTGGTACATTATAGATAGTTGTATCTATAAAGTCTAAAAATTTTCTTGTGATTTTTTAAATTATATGGAATTATTTCGAGATCGAGAAATCTGACGGAAAGTTATTCCAATGCCCAGAGTGCTTAGAATGATCCGTCAAAAAAATGTTAAGATTTATATTGAGTCCGGAGAAGTTATCCTAAAAACGTTCAATAACTCTTAAATGGGCGCCCATATTAGAAATATGAAGGCACAGTTGCATTTAGGATGGCAGGTTTTCCATAAGAGAGGCTTAAATTTAGTCAGTGCATTCCCACGGTGAGAAAACTCAAAATGGCACAATCATAAATAAAATAATAAAATTATTTGATTTTATTTTTCAAATTCTAATAACATGAAAATGGGAACTTGGATTAAAAATTTGGGACCACTGTTGAATTGGGGAGTGTATGCTTTCCTTATGAAGTTACTAACATTGTTCGGCGTGAGATGCCAGTGGAAGTTTGTTTTTGTCCGTAAATAAAATAATTAAATAACAATTATTTTATTTTAAATAGATAACTTCTAGATGGAAACACTGATTGAAAATCCAAGAGTATCATTTAACTCATGAGGTTGTGTACCCTTTATTCATAACATATCCTCGATCGGTGCGGGTTGAGGGTGGATGTTAATAATTTTTGAACTTTTTTAAGGGACATTCAGTAAAAGTGCAGTCAAAAAAATATATCTTTTGATCCGGTTCTTAGATTAAAAATATAGGGGTGCCATTTAATCTATAGCACCGTGTTTTGTTTAAGGGAAGCTTATCATTGACTGACATGGGTTAAAAGAAAATGTTAATTTTTAGGCTTCACAAAAAAATAATAAAATAAATTTTGGTAATTTTATTTTTTACTTTGTCCAACCATTGGACAATCGGTGGTGGGACCACATTGCATCGTCAAACCATTTAATGGATTGACTCGTGATTTCTATAACCACACCTTTGGGAGATTAAAATGAATGTGTAACCACACCATTGAGATAATTATAGATGATCAATAATTATAATCTTTAATGAACCCAATTAATTGTGTGGTGCGTTGATCCTTTCATACCCTCTATTTAAACGAATATCGGGCATGGGTTATTGGACTCAAGATAGGTAAATCTAATTAAGTGCCCTAATGACTTCCACTAATCAAGAACGAGACTTCGAGTGACGGACGTTGGAGGAATTGACAGGCGCCGACAAGTGCTGATGAACACCTTCAGATGTGGTTACTTCTTCTTCATCCACTATGGCTTCCAAAAGACTCTAGGTAGGGGTAATATATTTGATTCCTACACCTTTTACCTTGTTCATGAATATTATGAAGAACATGGGTCAACCGTCCAATGAGTTGACCAGTTTTTTTCTCTTTAACACGAGATGATAATGTTGGGATTCATTATGTGAGTTTTTATAATCTAATAATCATTCCCATTTAATAATGCCAATGTGGAGGGCGTGGCCCAAACAAACAAGGGATAGAACCATCGTTAAACCCATTTTGTTTGCATTCTATGTGGGCGACTAGATGAAGAGGCATCCTGACAGTGGCATGTGGTTGGACGAGCGACTGAGGGAGGTGATGACCGGCACCTGCTGGCCGCAATGGAATGGCGGTGCCTAAAGGCGCCATGATAAAAAAGTGGTGACTGTCTAGTGGAGACCACATTGAAGCAGGGCGGCACGCCGTGTTGGATGGTCGTGGCATTTTGTTGCGGTGGAGGGCAGACCCAGTCCCGCGGGTTCATAGTGGGTCGGTCCACGCGGACCAGTCAGAGTTGTTGTGCCATCCGACACTACTGCTGAGTCAGGTGGTGCACCATAGAGGAAGGCCTCGGCATCGAGCTGCGACGGATAGCAGACCCACGCCTTCGGGTCCTTAGTGGGTCGGTCCATGCAGACCGGCTAAGAGATGCAGTGCCACCTGGAGCAGCGACATTGATGACCCGAATTTCTTTAGCCATTTTGGATGGGAGTGGTCCCCCATTCACGGCAAGAGGGCCAAGCGATTTCGCAGCATGGTGGGCCATGCCCCACCGGGTGGGCCAGCTAAACTCGTAGCCGAGCAGGCTGAGACTGTGGCCCAGAGTGCTGGACTAGGCCTAGCTGAATTGAGCTGCGACCCCTAAATTGGGCTGAGCCTAGACGAACCGGGCCAAAACCTGCCTAACCGGGTCGTGCCCTAATGAACCGGGCCGATCCCTGATGAACCGGGCTGAGCCCAGCCCCTTTGGGTGGGCCCCATCCTACTAGGTCGGGTCGGTCCGACCTTGTCAGACCATACCTAGACCCACTTACGGTCTTGTTCGTATAAACGAGAATATCTCTGTAACTGGACGTTTGTTTTATGAACTTTCTATGATGTTGGAACCCATAGGGAGTGGTTGTCCTTTTGAGATACTCCATGTGACTTTCAGAGAATGTTGGAGTTTGGCTGGGTTGGATCATTCACAAATCCAACCGGGCCCTCAGTACTAAAATGCATATAACATTCATACCGGGTGTCCAGTTGACACACCTTCTTTTTCATTGGAACATTTATGACATGAAAGAACATCAGGTTACATCCCTATGGATCTTTTTGGCGGTTGAGTTATGACTGAAATCCTGAGGAAAAGAACCACAATTTTTCTTGTAGTGGGAGTTAGGATGGCTACTCCCCTGATGACTCAAGGCGTGGGTATTCCATACACCTCTCCTCCGGTAGATATGGGACTCTTCATATCATGAGTACGGGGTCATTTTCTACTCAATTGATTTTCCTTTATTTGTATTTGGTACTGCCCTATAAGACTAGGTCTCATGTCCTCCATACTTTACTCACATAGAGTCAAGTACTCCCCTACCGGGTAGGGTGTGGGACCTCTATGTTTGAAGTAGGTAGTCCACTATCATCCTTGTGTGCGATTCCTCCTTATACAGAGCCACAACATAGTTGGTAATCCCCTGCCATTCTAGGGTTCGGGTCCTCTAGCCTGGGGTCAGTACACCCTTGACGTATTAGGTCACGGGTCCCCCACAGTGAACGAACTAACAGAGTTTTACTCCCTTGATTTGTATGGTGCGGGTCCTCACATATTGAGTAATACTCCCCCATCTACATGTAGCAATGGGGAGTGGGTCCTTTAGGGGATTTGGAGCTCCCTCGACTATAGGACACAATTACAAGGAATGGGCCCCTCCATTTGATGTAATCGATACCCAGGGTAGAAGTTAGTACACCCTAAATGGACTGAGGTGCGTGAAACTTCTTACTGGAACGACTGAGATATCATGGGATAGACTGGAGTACTACTCCCCCAACTAAACGTAATGTCGAGGACTGGGCCTCTTTATTTAGTTTCCCTTGTTATTTCATCAGGCGTAAGACTGTGACTGCGAGACCACTAGTGTTGGGCACTAAAATAATTTCTAGTATAATGTTCCCGATGGATCACATCCTTTTGAACGTTCCATTAGGAATGGTTGAGTTTTAAATGATTTAGTACATCTCTCAGATGAGTTCCATTAGGGATGGCCAGTTCATGGAGCGTGTACTCCTGATCCATGAGTTACGCTTTCAGATTTCTTAGGAAATCATGTAAATGGATTGAGTTCAGGGCCTTATGTTTCTTTTTGGCTGAGACAAAAATATCTAGATGACCTGGGTATATGAAATGGTATATACCTGAGTAGAGATGATTGTGCATAATATTTTTAGTTTACGGCATGGTTGTGTTTTATAATTTTTACATAGTGGATTTCTGAGAGACCATTGAGGGTCTTGGGGTCCCATAATGAGTACTAGGTTACTCACCCATATAGTGGCTTCACCCACATGTGTTGTTTCCGGTGCCGAAGTTCTGAATTTCGATAGGGTTTCTCAAGAATATGGGGCCGACAGACATGATGGTGGTGGACATGGTGGCCTAATACCATGAGGGGTCTATTAGCACCAAGCAGACATGAAATAATACATCGTATTCCAGTATATTCACTAATCCAGTGATCAGGTGGGATCTTTCACAAAGGTTCATCGGTATGCCCTTTGTAACTTGATGTTTTCAGTTCATTTGTTGGGCTTGTATATTGGCTCGATTACACCTCTCAGTACATTACTTGTTGTTGTACTCTGTTTTCTGATTACTTAGTGTTCACCATTCCTCTTTGTGGTTTTTTGTGAGTGCATGTGTGTACATGTATCCAAGTGAATTCCTCTTACTTGTATGTTTACGCCTCCGACACATTTTTCAATCCCCTAGCCTTTAGGAGGTGGGCTTGGGGTATGTCATGACACGGGCCCTGGGGAACGGGTTGTGAAAAAGTGGTATCAAAGGTGTTCTATTCTACCTTGATGGAAAATGTTCTTTTGTTTTGGTTGTGAGCCAAAGAGTTAAGTGTTTAGAGTTCGGCTATCAGGCCAGAGACTCCAGTGTTGGTGCGGCATCAGAAATTTCTGTACACCAGGACTCTGGATACTTGTTACTCGTTCAGTACACATAAACACTAGTTTAAGGGAATAGAAGGGATTATTCATATTGTATTGATGGTTATGATTTCCATATAACTTTTCGAGTCATCTCTCTAGATATAACAATCTAAATGTGGTACATCTTGATCTATCTGAGGATGCCTCCATGTGGATGAATGAAAAGTATCCCGATATGAGTTTGTGGGGATAACTGCATAGTGATGAGGTGCTAATTCAGCGACCAGCAATTTATATGGCCCCATAGAGTGGTGCACCAGTGCTACCACCACCCAATGGTCAACATATACATCCAACGGTTTCTGTATAGGAAGTTCGTAGGCTCAGTACCCAACATGAGTTCCAGAGGCAGAGAACTCCAAAGTTATGTGGTGAGACAGATCCTACGGTAGATGGGGATTTTCATGAGGCTGTTACGTGTGTTTTCCACCTAGTGAGGACACTGCCCTACCAGATCGCAGTCCTGGCGAAATCCTTCTTCAGGGATTAGCGAGAAGATGGTGGAGTCTGAAAATTTAGACTCATGACGAGGAGACCCTCACTTGGATAGACTTTGAGTGCCTCTTTAGAGAGGAGTTCTTTCCTGAAACTTTGCTCTCTGTAATCATACATGAGTTGTTCTACCTGTGGCAGGGCAGCATGACGGTAGTAGAGTACTTAGCAAAATACACATATCTTTCTTGATACTCCGCATATATGGTGTGGGAACCTTACTTCAGGGACAGGACCCTTGAGCTGCGACTTCACCAGGAAATCAAGACATTAGTGATACCTCTCAAAATTATGTTGCATGTTGGGGTACTGGAACTAGCCCTGTGGGTTGAGAGCTTCCTAGCAGAGGAGTAGGTTGATGCGAACTACATCCACGGTCAGAAATAGGAGGTTTATAATAGAGATAACAGACAAATTGAGATGGGATCGCGGCATAGGATGCATAACCATTCCCAAATACAGACATGTGGGTATGTGGAACAACAATAGTGACTTGGAGCAGATCAGCCATAGGAGAGGTAGTACTATGCTTTTAATGGCTGGGGGAATCTCGCTAGAGACTGACCATCCCTTCGTACTACTGGGTGGGAGCCGACAGACGAACCTCCTTGAAAGATAAAATGCTTGGAACATGGAATTCTACAAGTTGGAAGGCGGGGTAGAGGAGCTGGATGAGAAGCAGTGGGTGGTCCCTGCTAGGCACAGGGAGCAAGAGGACGTGGGAAAGGATAGTTGCATGTAGTCGTGGCACATGACCAAGAAACTCCAGGATAAGATTGATGTATGACATGTGTACTTACTTTTGATGCCATACTAAATAGTCACATGTGATAGAAATTCATTTTTTGTGAGTACTGTTCCAGACATTGAGGTTCAGGTTGGACCGTGGACTTGACCCTCATGCTTAGAGACTCCTGGTGAAGGAGACCTACTGAGAGTGTGACCTGGCTCTTTGAGGCTGGATTTGTGAGTGGGATCTCTTAGTCATAGGTTCATGAACTTATGACATCAATATGGGTATGTAATACTACCATTCATGCTCGGAAATATGATATTAGGCTAGAAATTAGGTATATCTTCATGGTGGATAATTACTTTCCTTTACAAAATGGTGGGGGAGCCCATGCAGCACGATTTGGACACTCATATAGAGTCTATATTGAGTGGTTCTGTGGTGGTGGAGTTTGACCAAATGATGTTTGCACGGTGCATAATGGTTCATATCCATCCATACTTAGTGGAGATGCCACAAGTGGGAGCAGTCATGTCTTGTTTCGAATTTTTTTTGGGCCACTAAAGGTTCAAGGTATTTGGAAGCTAGACCCCAAAATTTCATATGTATCATGATGCTTAGTTATTTCTTCACTTGTCAAGGCTAAAGAATCATGTGCCTATTGTGGCACTATGCTGAACAAGCTTGAGATAGACATAAGAGTGGTTGATATTAGTATTCCCTTGGCGAGCATGATTGGATTAAACGTATGAACCTTGGTTGTACCCAGTTTATTCTTGTGAGTATGGGCCATGGATTTTTAGGGAAGAAAAGTATACAGGTGGGGAGAATGTAATGTCTCTGAATTTCCAAATAATTTTTTATTTATATGAAATTATTAAGCAACCGTGAAATCTGATGGCACGTGATTATGATGCCTGAAGTTCCCGAAAGGATCCGTCAAAAAAATATTAAACTTTAACTAGCGCGCGTGAGATGTTTTCTTGAAAAAAGTGGAATAAATTATAAACTAGCTCCTGAATTTGAAATATGAGGGCTCTATTGCATTCAAGATGGTGGGTTTACCCTAGCCACGACTTAAATTTAGTCAGCACTTACCCCCGGTTAGAAAACCCAAGAATGGAATCACCGTAAATAAAATAAATAAACAAATTTATTTTATTTTTCAAATACTTATAACTCAAAAATGTTGAATCAGATTAAAAATTTCAGACAACTGATGAACTGAAGATTGTATGCTTTCCTTAGGAAGATACTAATATTAGACAGCACGGGTCGCCAGTGGAAGATAGTTTTTGGCCAAAAAATAAAATAATTAATTAAAAATTATTTTATTGTAAAATCTATTACTTCTAAGTGGAAACTCTGATTGTAAATCTGAGAGTACCGTTGAGCTCGTGAGGTTTTTTCCCCTTAGGAAGATCCTAACCTCAACTGATGCAGGTCGAGGGTGACTGTACATTCAGTAAACGTGAGGGAGGAAAATTCTATCTCTTTAGGTGTTGCTCAGATTAAAAATATGACGGCACCATTGAATCCGCAATAACAGGATTTTCTTATGATAAGATTAACATCGACCGGAAAGGGTTAGATAAAAAAGATAATTTTTGGATATTACAAAAAATAATAAAATAACTTTTGGTTATTTTATTTTTCCTTTGTAAAACCGTTGGAAAAATAGTTGTGGGACCATAGTGCAATGCCAAACTATTTAATCACTTGAATCATGATTTCTATAACGACATCATATGGATATTTAAATGAGTGTGTAACCACACTGTTGATATAATTAAAGAGGTTCAATAATGAAACTCATTAATGAACTTCATTAATTATATTGTGTGTTGATCCTTTCCTATTGTCTATTTAAACGAAGCTCGGGCATGGTTTTTTTTACTCAAGAGAGGAACATGTGACGATGTGCCATGACGACTTCCAGCAACCTACAAAGAAACATGGAGTAATGGATGATCGAGGAATCGACAGGAGACAAAAATCATCGACGAACACCTTCCAATGTGGACACTTCTTTCTCATCTGCAGCGGCTTCCAATGAACTCGAGGTAGGGGTTATATATTTGACTTCTCCACCTTTTACCCCTATCTTGAATTTTATGAACAACACGGGTCAACCATTAAATATGATGACCAATATTTTTTTCTTTAACGTAGGAGGATAATTTTGGGTTTCACTATGGGTGTTTTTATAATACAATTATCCTTCTCATGTTATAATACTAACGCGGAGGGCGCAGGCCGAACAAACAATGACCAAACCCTCCAGCAAACCTGTTAAGGTTGCATGCTACGTGGGCGACTAGATGAAGTTGTTGTGTGATGCTGGAATGCGTTGGGACTAATGACCGAGGGAGGCGGTGACCAACACATGCCTACTGCAAAGGAACGGAGGGGCACGAAGGCAACGTGGCAGAAAAGTGGTGGCTACCCTACACTGGAAGCATTTAGGTGGGGTGGTATGTTGCGGTGGCACACTGAGGTGTAAGGCCACGTCATCGAGCCACGGCGGGGGGTGGACCCACGCCTGTGGGCCTATAGTGGGTTGGTCTACATGAATCAAACTTGAGGTGCGGTGCCATCCAATGCCACTGTTGAGTCGGACGATGCATGCGACAGCGCACCATGGAGGAAGGCCGCGACATCGAGCCACGGAAAAGAGTGGACCTACACCCACGGGTCTATAGCAGGCTGGTCTACGCGCACCGTCCATGAAATTTCATGCCATATGGCACCGCAGAATAGAAGGCCCGAATGGCTACGACCATTCGGGATCAGGGCGGTCCCCCACGCTCGGCCAGCGGGCTGAGAGATTCTGCAGCCAGGAAGGCTACACTCATTCGGGTGGGTCGGGCCAATCCCACAGCCCAGCATGCTGAGTCTGTAGCCCAGCTTTCCAGACTAGGCCCAACCAAACCTAGCCGAGCCTAGCGGTCTGGGTCAGGTCGGTCTGACCGTGTCGGACTGGACCCAGACCAACTTACGGCTCAGTTCTCTTAAATAAGCATATCCCCTATACAAGAGGTCCATTTAATGAACTGTCTGTGGTGCCATAGCCCTTAGGATGAGGTGGTCCTTTTGAGATACTCCACCTGGATTTCAGAGAATGTGGTAGTTTGGCCGAGATGGATCATACCTAAATCCAACTGGGCCTACGACACTAAAATGCATATATCTTTCAGACCAGGTGTCCGGTTGATGCACCATCTATTGCGTTGGAGCCCTTATGACATTAAGGATCATCAGTTTACATGATTGTTCAACTTAGTGGAGGTTGAGGTATGAATGATAACCTGAGGAGTAGAACTAGGGTGTTTCTTGTTCTAAGGGTTAGGATGGATACTCTTTTGAGGACTCTAGGCGTGGGTATTCCTCACTCCTCTACTCTGGTAGACATAGGACTCCCCACATCATGAGAGTGGGTTCATTTTCCTTTGAGATGGTTTTCCTATATTTGGAGTCATTACTCCACTATTGGACTCACGCACGAGTCCTCCATACTTAACTCTCATAGAGTCAGGTACTCTCTTACCCGGTGGGGTGTGAGTCCTATATGTTAGGAGTAAATACTCCCCTATCAATCTAGGTTGTGGGTCCTCCTTATGCAGTGCTACAACAGATTCAGTACTCCCCTACCATGCTAGGGTGTTGGTCCTCTATCCTGGGGTCAGTACTCCCCTAACTTATTAGGGTGACCATCCTCCACAGTTAACAAACAACTATAGTTTTACTCCCCAATAGTGTATGGTGCAGGTCCTCATATATGAAGTAGTACTATCTTATTTCCAAGAATCAATAGGGAGTGAGTCCTTTAAATGAGTTGGAGATCCATCGACTACAAGACACAGTTACGAGGATCGGGATCTTCCACATGGTGTAATAGATACCCATGGTAGAAGATAGTACTCCCTCAATGGACTGAGGTGTGGGCCACTTCTTACTGGAGAGAATAAGATATCATGGGTTCGACAAGAGCAATGCTCCATCAACTGAACATGTTTTCAAGGAGTATGCCTCTTCACTTGGTCTCCCTTGATCTTTCCTCGGGTGAAAGACTATGACTGTGAGACCTCTAGTGACGGGTACTAGAGGAAGTTCTAGAAGAATGTTCCCAATGGAGCATGTCCTTTTAGATGTTCGATTTGGAATGGTTTAGTTGTAGCAGATGAAGTAAATATCTCGGACAGGTTCCATCAGGGATGGCCAGTTCATGGAGTGTTTACTCCTAATCCTTGATTTATGCATTGGGAATTCTTTGGAAATCATGGAAATGGCTTGAGGTTGAGGCCTTAGGTGTCTTTGTGGCTGAGACAATTATATCTAGATGACATAGGTATATGCAATGGAATATACATTAGTATAGCTGAAAATGAATAATAATTTTGTTTTACATCATGGATGTTTGGTGTTATTTTTCCTTTTTGGATTTCTGAGAGACCATGGAAGGTCTCGGGGTCCCCTATTGAGTAATCAGTTACTCACCCCTACTTGGGATTTGCACGCACTTGTTGTGTCTGGTGAAAATGTTCGACATTTCTATAGGGGAGTGCAGGACGATGGGACCTATTAACATTATGATGGTGGACTTGGTGACCAAGGAACAAGAGGGGTCCAATAGATCCAGGAATAAAGGACATACTACTTCGACTTATAGTAGAATTTTTACTCCAGTGATGAGGTGGGATCTTACATATATGGTCATCGGTGGTCCCTTTGCACCTTTCTATTTTCATTTCCTTTTCTAGGCTTGTATACAGGCCCGATTACACCACTCAGTTCCTTACCCACTATTGTACTCTAGTTTCCCATTACATAGTGTTCACATTTCTGCTTTTTTTGTGAGTGCATTTGTGTACAGGTATCCAGGAAAATGCCTGCCGCATTCTGGTTGATGCCTTCGACACTAGTCGCCAATACCTAGCCTTCGGGAGGCGGGCATGGGGTAAGTCAAGGCAGGGGCCCTGGGGGATCGGACATGACAGTATTCCATTGAAAATATTGACAATATTTTTTATGGGTATATTAAATATTGATGTATTCTATATGGTTGAATTACATAGTGATATATTATTTTGGAATTTGAGGAATTTTATAACAACTACGAAGCTGATGTGGATTGAATTAGGCAAGAAAAATATCATATCAATGGGTATCTTGTGTGGAAATGAATTATCCCAATAATATTTTTCACAATTACTATTACAAAGCTGAAGTAGGTACACCATTTCATTATTATACTAGTTTAGTGGATTCTCCATATGTTAAATCCTCAAAAGTAATTTAATAGAATTTGAAACTATCAAGTTATGAATAGAAGATATCAAATACACATAATCGATAGTTTATTGGATGTTTTTGGGAACTTATTATTAAGGAGTCGTATGAAAATTTTAATTCAATTTTAGAACAATTTGATGTCTAGTTGGACATCCATGTGTGCATGTATTATCAAATAGTGGTTATGTAATTCATGGTAACACGTTATATAAAAATAAAGATGATAAATTAATTACTATAATAAATGGTGGAGTTACACTTATGTATGAAGCGATAAGTGTATTTGTTATAAGGGAAAGTAATATGATATATGTGAATATTTTATTCTTTTCATAATTAGAAAAATATGGGTGTTGGATTATACAACGTGTGCCAAAGGTGAGCTCCTAACACGGAAACTCGAGAGGCGTCGTAGTCCCAGGCACGGTAAAGGTGCTTTGTGGCTATAGAAATTGTGGTTATAGGAAATCACAGAAATTGTGGGTATGGTACGAGCAATCACGATTGGTTGAATGGAAGGAAATAATGGGTATATGGGATCGTGGAAATCATGGCTATATGAAACCTTTTTCCATGCCACCACCATTGAAGAACAACTATGCCACACGCCTATTTACGATCGTCATCACGGTCTCCCACTAGAGAAGAATTCTATGTGACTTCCTATATGGAATTGAAAATCCCTTGTCAAAAATGAATAATAATGAAAAAAAATACAAACAATACAAAATTTTATATATATAATAACTCTAATAATAATTATAAAAATATAACTATTATGGAAAAAGAAAATGAATATATAAATATATATATCTATATAATTAAAATGTATATATATATATATATTGGCATGTGCCTTACTTGCGCCTCATGCTACGCCACATGCCACATTCCCAAGCGACCTTTCTTCCTTATTTTCCCATACACATTTGACAACACTAGTATTGATGAGGAGTGACCCACACTTTACAGTTTTTGATGATGGATGATTTGAAACCCGTTCATAATAATTACCAATCAAGTTATGTGTGAATAATTTCCACACAACCATTGACCTCTTTATCAAATCATATTAAACATTGTCATTTTTAAATAAAATAAGGCATATTAAAAACCCATGTTTTCTCGAAGAAAAAATTATTAAAAAATATTCAACCTATTATTTTATTAATATTTTATTCGGATCCTAATCGAAAAATTTGAGGATAAAAATGAATGAAATTCTTCATTAAATATTTTTCCAAGTCAAATGAAAAAAATTAATTATAGTAACATACACTCATCAGATGAAATTGCACTATAACAACCCAAGAACCCCAATCTACACATCACTACATTTGAGTATTCTCATTCGTTTATCTTGACCCTCTCTATTTCTTTACCGCCCTTCACTATACCATGTCATTGATTATGTGGAGCTTTTCTCAAGAAGGATTTGGTGTCAATGGCGGTGTTGATTTAATTAATAGTTTCAGTGGTGCAATTATCCCAAATGAGAGTCATTTACCCATTTAAAAAACATAATGATGTATAATTTTTATCCACCTTAGCTTAATATCCTGAAAATTTATTATTGCATTATGTTTCCACAATACACATCCCCCCATCTATTTTATGTTTCTTACAATACTCTAAGAATTAGTCACCCCCTAGATGACTAATACTTAGATTATTTCAATAAACAAATGTCATTTTCCACAAAATAAGTACGATTTGTGTCAACCTTCAAATTGAAATGATAAATGTTCATGAGATGAGCTGATGAGGATAAAAATTGTACTAAATTGTGTTCTCTAAAAGACTCAATGCCTCCCATTTGAGAGAAGTACACCATTCAAAATATTTATTAACATTAAGCCTCAATTTCCACCAAATAATTATAGAGTAATGCACTACACAAATAGTGAAGTTCTTGAGGTAATGGTAAGAATGAAATGTAGATTTTGGAGAAGAATGAATCCGAATACACAACTATAGTGTTGCACAGCACAAGGAAATTAGGTTTATATAATGTAATTTCATCTGATGAGTATATTTTATATTTTTTATATTTTATGTGGAGGATGATTTAATGACTAATTTCATATATTTTTTATCATCTAATTTATTCATAAGTATTTCAATAAATATTTATACAATAATAGGTTTAGGATTTTTTATAATCTTTTTTTCAATAAACCTTTTTAAAATTGGTTTTATTTTATTTAAAAAATACTGGCATTTACACGATTTAAAAAACCGGTTGATGGAGGAATGTAGGTTTTTCACACCTTGGGAAGAAATAAAGATGTTGTTTGAGACATGTACGAATTAGTCGTGCATCAATTCGATGCACGTTTTTACCACTATGACTCAATGTGTTCATAATCATTTTAAAATTTATAGTTAGGTTTAAAAAATAACACATTGAAAACAATGATAATGCTCTCCTATTTTCTTGATAATTTATGAAACTAATTCGTACATATTATGTGATGTGTAGGAATTAGTCATTTATAATTCTGATACACGATGTGGACAGTATAGGTCAATGTGATACATTCTAGTTTAAAATCAAATTTTAGTGAAAAAACAAGTGACGTATTAAAATTTTAAAATTTTCCATTTCCTTACTAGTATAAAATTACCACAAGGGTATTCATAAAATATCAAAAATTTCATGTGAAAGACTAATTTGATGTTATAAGATGTAAAATCACATGACTGTAATGTTTTGATGCAATATTTAATGTCAGTTGATGCATTCTACCTCAAAATGTACGACATATATTAAAACTAATCAACATAATTTTAAGGTTATATGCATACATTTTATACCAGGTGACTTTTCCCATAACGAATAAAGGAGATTTTAGTCACAGTAAGTAAATTAGAAATGTTCTTGCCACCATATTCCTTGCTTTTGTATGAATAGAAATGATGGTACCATTGCTCAATCATAGTGGTAATCATGATGATTGCACTCTAAAATCATTGTCCATATAATTAATTTATTGTTTCGTATTTATGAATAAATTATTTCTTTTTAGTATTACTATCATATCTATTTTTTTCTTTTTGAGGTGGATTATTTTGTTTAATTTAGGGTTCTCTTTCAATATTTTATGCCTTTCTCCACTAAAACATCCACAAACATATTCTCCCAAAATAAAATTTCACCCCTGCAATATTTCATTTCTCAATTTATTTCATGTTGTCTCCAATACCTTTGTAGGAAGATAAATAACACAGCCTCTACTCAATTATAAAGGTAATATTGGTGTTATAATATTAAACTCATTGTCCATAGAATTAATATAATGATTCATATTTATGATTAATTTATTAATTTTCAGTATTACTCACATAATAATTGTTTTCAAATACAGATGGATACTACTGTTTTGTTGGGGTTCTCTATCCATATTTCAGTCCTTTCCACACCAAAAAATACACAGACTTCTTCTACCACAAAACCGTTTTACCCATGTACTATTTCATTAATCACGTACATTCATGTTCCCTCCACTGCATTAGTATGAAGATCCATGCCACCACCACTTTCCAATTACAGAGGTAATCTAGATGTTTCCACAATAAAACCATTTTCCATAAAATTAATTTATTGTTTCATATTTATGTTTAATATATTTTTTTGTATTATTCACATAATAATGGTTTTCTTCTGCAAGTGGATTCTATTGGTTGAGTGGGGGTGTTTTATCCAACATTCATACCTTTCTACACAAAAACATCCACATACTTCTTCTTCCTCAATAACATTCACACATCTTGTGTTAACAATTATATCAATCCTTCATGTTCCCTCCACTTCCTTTGTTGGAAGTGAAACCCTTCTTCCTCAGCTCAATTACATGGGTAATGTTGATATTTTCACAGTAAAATCATTATCCATTGAATTATTATATCGTTTCATATTTATGTTTAATTTATTTGTTTTTATTATAAATCACATAATAATTGTATTATTATACATGTGGATTCTTTTATTTTTGAGTTGATGTATTTTGTTGGATGCTACACATGTAGTGTTAATAGTTCAATAAATAAAGTCAATGGAAATCATGGTGACATTGAGTGTTAGTATTTTTTTGAGATATGGGGACATGTAGGAATTAGTTTCACCACAATATATCACATGATATTAACGTTGTGACCCCATGTACTTATTTATATTTAAAATTTACATTAATTTTTGTAAAAAACAACTTAGTCAATGTGTCTGTTATCAGTTTAAAATTTTCATTTGACATTGAAAAGTGTTAGTCACTAAAAACTGAGAATATTGGCTTAAGTTTCATGACATTTTAGGGAATCGATTGATAAAACATTTGTTACATGTAGGAATGAGTCTCACATAAAACCAATACACGATTTGATATGTATGATTCAATGTGTGTGTCTGAAGATTAAAATGTCATTTTTTTGAAAAAATGACGAGTGACATAACCAAAACATAGAATACACATTAAAAATGTATTGAAACATTACGAAAAAAATCCATAACAGATTTGGAATGTGTATATATCATCCACACCTCAATATGATGCATCGTTTAACCTATATGAATCTATGAGAGTCTTTATTTAAAATTGATTCAATTTTAGTAAAAAACATGACCTGCTCAAAACTGAACAAACACATTTTGACTATTTTGATACATTAGGAAAATGATCCATATTTTATTTGAGATGTGAATGAATCAGACACACCTCAATCTGATACATGGTGTGACCGACATGACTCCAAATGAGTGTTTTTATTTAAAATTGACATAAATTTTAGTATAAAGGCCAACTGAAAAACTCAAAGATGAGAAAACACATTCAAATTTATTAAATACATTATGATAACAACTCATAATTCATTTTTTATGTGTATGAATTAGCTACACCTCAATATGATACACAATGTGATCAGTATGAGTCAAATTTTATATTTCCATATTATAAAGGCATTTTAGTAGAAAAGAAAAAATAAATACATTAAAATAAGAAAAAACATTCATATTGTTTTGATATTTTAGGAAAATGATCCACATGTCATTTAAAATTTTTTGGAATTAATCGCACCTCAATTCGATGCATGGTGTGACCAGTATGACTCAAATGGATTATTTTTAATTAAATTTACATCAGTTTTATTAAAACAAAAATCTGACCTACATAAAACTAAATAGTCATATTAAGATTGTTTTTTATATTAGGAATGTGATCCCTATGTGATTTGAGACATTCATGAATTAGACACACCTAAATCTGATGCACGGTGTCACCGATATGACTCTAAGTGCTTGTTTATATTTAAAATTGATAAGAATTTTAGTAAAAAGTCCAAATGACCTTCACAAAACATGTAAAATTCAAATCAATTTGTTTAGATATGTTAGGGAAACAATACATAAGTCAATTTCTATGTGTAAAAATTAGTTTCACCACAATCTGATATACAATGTGATTAGTATGAGTCAAACTTCATTTTTCAATTTTAAAATGACATTTTAGTAAAAAATAAACGTGACATACTAAAAACAAAGGGAAAACATTAGATTGTTTTGATACTTTTGTAAAATAATAAATAAGTCACATGGGACATGTAAAAAGTATATGCATCTCAGTCCAACATACGGTGTGACCAGTATGACTAAATGTGCTAATTTTTATATAAACTTTTCATCAATTTTAGAAAAATGGATCACGGTCCTAATCAAAATTAATGAATTATTTCTTATTGTTTTGATACATTAAAAATATGATAGATATTTACTTTTTGTCTTTTAAGAATTAGATGCACCTCGTTATGATACATGATGTCACTGGTAGGACTCAAATTTTCTGTTATCAGCTTATAATCAACATTTCAATTCAAAATAGTGCCACTCACTGAAAACCGAGGAAACATGCTCATATTTTCATTAATTTTTTGAAAAATGATTCATATTTCATATTTGATGTGTAGTAATCAATTTAAAATCAATCTTAAACACAATGTGACCAGAATGAGTCAATAGTGTTTGCTTCTAGTATATAATTACATTTTCATAAGAAAGAAAACTAGGAGACCCAGAAATGAGAAAACTCATTAAGATTGTTTTGATAAATTACAAAAATTATCCAAAAGTCATTTGAGACATGTTTGAATATGATTCACCTTAATATTATGAACGATGTGACTGATATGACTCCATGTTCATAATTTTATTGAAAAAATACATCAATGATACTAAAAATAACGCTTTTTTGTTAATTTATTTCATTATATTATTACTAACATAATAATTTTAATTTTTTAGGTGTGTTCATTTGATCAACAAAGTGTGATTTTCTCAGAAATAAAATGATTCTAGTATGTATTAAATGATAACAGAACTTTGATGTTTTTGAATGTTCATAATAATTTTTATTTATGCAATTGTATAAGCAAAAGATATAAATTTTTATAATATTTTTTTATATTATTTGTATGAAAATTTTGATTTCATTTAAATCCTATTTTGGGACATGCTTTTTTATCCACTTTGATTCTGCTACGGTTGTGCACTATTACAACACACTGTAGTGGTGCTGTTGTGTGGTATTATAACACATTGTATAATAGGCCATTATTAGTACTTTTAAAATCAATGATAATGTCAACATTACTAGCTCTTTGAAAAGCACTGATAAAGGGGTGCTTTATCAGTACTTATAGAAGAGTTGGTAAAATATTCTTCAGCATTGATTTTTTAAATACAAGTAAAGGTATATATTATTAGTTCTTCTATTAGCGCTGATAAAATACCCTTTATCGATGATTTTATAAGAACTGTTAATTATTTATTTTAGTAGCACTAAATTATTTTTCTTATAAATGATTCCTTTATTGGTGCTTTATGAAGTGATGAAAAAGGACACCATTATCGGCGCTTTTTCAATGCAGAAAAAATATCAGGGATTTTAACATTGATAATGTATTTATCACATTTCTAGCACTAAAAAGGCCATTTTTAGTGCATTTAATGGCATTTTTTGTAGTATTGGCCCACTGTACTAACAAATTCTCTTAATTTTTTCATGGATTTGATGAAAATGTTTTTTAATCAGTTACTCAACACCATTTTTTGTAGACTTTGTGGATGAATTAATCATTTATTATATATAATATGAGGATTTTGTGCATCATATAAAAATAGTTTTGTGATTTTGGAGAAATCACTTACGTTATTCAATGATTTTAAAATGTGATTTATGGATCTGGGATGCCATTTTGTTGGGACACATTGTATCAAAACAGGGAATAACAGTTGATCTTGAGAAGGAGAATTATATTTTTACTTGGGAGAACCCATAAAAGGACATCGAGATTCAGAGCTTATGGGGCTTAGTAGGCTATTATCCATGGTACAAGAAGGAATTATGGATGTTGAATTCTCAAATGACTGTACTTACACATAAGGGAGTAATGTCACTACAAGAAAATGGCAGTTTAGTGGTGGGTTTTTCATGGTAGTTTTAAAAACTGCCACTAAACGTGTTTCGGGCCGCCATTTCTCGGTGGTTTTTAAACCGCCGTGAAATGCCTTAAATTTTTTTATTTTTATTTTTATTTTTTTTAATTTTTATTTAATTTTGTTTCGAGTATTAACGATGGTTTTTTAAAAAACCACCACGAAATAGCGGTGGTTTGGGTAAAACCACCGCGAAATGAAAGGAAAAAATAAAAAAATCCGGAAACCCTAAAATCACTAAAACAACGATAACTTTTGATCAGGGCGTCCGTTGGAGTGCCACGACCAGTAAAATCAAAGATCATAAAGAGATCTAGAGGCAAGTATAATCAGAACCGTGAGACGGTCTAAGGTGCGGAAGATATGAGAGTTATAAGAAAGTTAAAAAAAATTCTCCAACTTCAAACGGCCATAACATTCGCTCCTGGTGTCCGTTTGGGCTCTACCACATATCAAATCAAAGCCAGCGAAGAGAGCTACACACAAATTCAATATGGAAAGCTTTTTTCCTGTTTTTCAACCCCACATACCCCTTCGAAGGCCACTGAAAGCCCATTTATGTCATGAGTGTCCCATCGAACTTGTCTTCAAAGGAACCTCACTTTAGATCCGAGTGTCAGTTCGGACTCCTCCACCTGTCAGATCATAGCTCGTTCCATGAGCTTCAGTTTGACTAGTCGCAGCACCCATATGCACTCTTGGATCATAAGTTATTGCCTTTTTAGTGGTTATCGAGTTTGTTATGTTTTTCGATGCCTCGTTTCTAGCACACGTTCCCTGTTAGCTTTTTTTTAAATAGTTGTAACATCCGATCCGCCTGTCCATTCGGAATCTTTCACTTATCAAGTCAAAGATCATTTCAGGATCTTTGATTTGACAAGTTGCGAATCTGAAATGGACTCTCAGATCATAAGTTATCTCTGTTAATTTGAGTCCAATGTTTTATCACTTTCTGACCGTTTTGACGGGTTTTAATGTTTGCTCCATTTGTTATTATTTATTTGGGTTTCCATGACTTGTTATCTTTATCAATGGTTTTTTGTGGGTTATTATAATGATTATGTTGAATTATTAAGGGGTTTTCTAGAGTTTTCATGAGTTTTCATACATTCTCGTTCTTTCTAATGCCTCATTCTTCATATGCTTCTCCATCCATTTTCTTGCGTTTTCATGATTTTCCATCCCTTATCGCATCTTTTCATACTTTTTCTTGTGTTTCCTTTATTATTTATTATTTATTATTTATAAAATACTTTAATTTATTTATTATCTATTATTTGTTACTGGTTATTTATTATTTATTATTCATTATTTATTATTTATATTTATATATTATTTATTATTTATATTTATTTATTATTTATTATTTATATTTATTTATTATTTATATTTATTTATTATTTATTATTTATTATTTATTATTTATTATTTATTATTACTAATAAAAAAAAATTATTAATAATAATAATATTTGTTACTAGTTATTTAATATTTAATATTTAATATTTATTATTTATTATTTGTATTTATTTATTATTTATTATTTATATTTATTTAATATTTAATATTTGTTATGTATTATTTATTATTTATTATTTATTATTTATTATTTATTGTTTATTATTTATTATTTATTATTTATATTTATTTATTATTTATTATTTATATTTATTATTTATATTTATTTATTATTTATTATTTATTATTTATTATTTATTATTTATATTTATATTTATTTATTATTTATTATTTATTATTTATTATTTATTATTTATTATTTATTATTTATTATTTATTATTTATTATTTATTATTTATTATTTATTATTTATTATTTATATTTATTATTTATTTATATTTATTTATTATTTATATTTATTTATTATTTATTATTTATTATTTATTATTTATATTTATTTATTATTTATTATTTATTGTTTATTATTTATTATTTATTCTTTATATTTATTTATTCTTTATACTTTATTGTTTATTCTTTATTCTTTATTCTTTATTCTTTATTATTTATAAGTTATTATTTATTATTTATTATTTATTATTTATTAATAATAATATTTTATTTATTATGTGTTATTTATTATTTATTATTTATTAATAATAATATTTTTATTTATTATGTGTTATTTATTAAGTAATATTTACTATTAAATATTTTTTTATTTCGTATTTATTATTTATTATTATTTATTATTTATTATTTATTATTTATTATTTATTATTTATTATTTATTATTTATTATTTATTATTTATTATTTATTATTTATTATTTATTATTTATTATTTGTTATTTGTTATTTGTTATTTGTTATTTGTTTATTATTATTTATTGTTTATTATTATTTATTGTTTATTTTTATTTAATATTTATTATTATTTATTATTATTTATTATTTATTATTTATTATTTATTTATTATTATTATTTATTTATTATTATTTATTTATTATTACTTATTTATTGTTATTTATTGTTTATTGTTTATTATTTATTGTTTATTAGTTATTATTTATTAATTATTAATTATTAATTATTATTTATTATTTATTATTTATTATTTATTATTTATTATTTATTATTTATTATTTATTATTTATTATTTATTATTTATTATTTATTATTTATTATTTATTATTTATTATTTATTCTTTATTCTTTATTCTTTATTCTTTATTCTTTATTCTTTATTCTTTATTCTTTATTTTTTATTCTTTATTCTTTATTCTTTATTCTTTATTCTTTCTTATTTATTATTTATTATTTATTATTATTGAGTTTATATCTATTATTTATGTATTATTTGTTTTTTCAATTAATATATATATGTATATTAAATTCTGTTTATTAACCAGATGACGAGCTTGCTGGAGTGGTAAAGTATTTGGAAAATATACAAGAGGTTAGGGGTTCAAATCTCACCAAACGCAGTATTTCTTTATATTGCATGGGCATGTGCATGGGCATGTTCATGTTCATGGGATGTGCATGCATGGATAAATAAAGTAAATAAATTAATCCGAAATAAATAAATAAAATACGAAATAAATAAAATAAATAAAATAAATACGAAATATATAAAATAAATACGAAATAAATAAAATATATAAAACAAATAAATAAATAAAATACGAAATAAATAAAATAAATAAATAATAAATTAATTAATTTAAAAAATTAAAAAAACATTAAAAAAACCGCCGCTAAATCATTTAGAGGCAGTTTAAAGTGCCACTAAAAAACCGCCGCGAAACGTTCTGTGACTGTTTTAAAAACCGATGCGGATAGCTTCCCGACGCACGATTTTGCGGCGGTTTTTCGAAACTGCCACCAATCTATTTAGCGGCGGTTTAAACCGCCGCGAAATGTAAAACCAAACTGCCGCTAAATGCCTTTTTTTCCATAGTTTGTTTACATCATATGATAAATTTTAGTTTTCTTTTATAGTGCTGAAATTTTATTTTACAACTTCACCAATGTTTACTCCTCTAGAGGCCGTTCTGGGCTGTGTGGTCTTTTGTGATGCATCAAGTATGGGCTTGGGCTACATTCTTATGTAGGATATCATGATGTTACATATGGATCAAATTAGCATAGTCCACATGAGATGAATTCTATTACCTAATACATTGGACATGAAGCTATGATGAATGAACATAAGATTTCATGGAATTAACATTATGGAAAAGGTTTATCATATTTTATAGGAAAAAGATGTCGAGTTATATCATCTCATAAAAGGATTTGAATCTTTACTGAAGGAATTGGGATGAATACCTACAGTCATTCGATTTTGAAATAACATATTCCATTGGGAGAGGAAATGTCGTTGAAAATTCGTTGAGGAATCTTCCGAATGAGGCATTGAACGAATCATCATAAGAGTGGAACATGATGGTTCTCCTTGAAAAGTTACATATTGGATTCTGAGAATCAGTAAAGGAGGTTTCTTTAGCTAGTATATAGTTTATATTTTATCTTATCGTGTTTATTATTCCAGAAAAAAATCTTGTTGTTGAGTTCTATATCCATAGAGACTCTCTTTATTGTGGGGAGACTGTTAATGATTTCTCATTCTCCGAATAGGGAATTCTCTGATTTCGAGCCCATTTGTTGTACCATATCTCATAGAAAAATCTCTTACTGTTGATTTCCATATTTCTTAGTGGGTTGGGGAACTAGTAACCCCCAAGAAGTCCTATAAAATGAGGAGGTAGTTTTTTTTCTAGGTTTGAGAGAGACTCTGGTGAGTTAGTCTCTAGTTTTTATATGTTCCAATAGGTTAAGGTCGAGAAAAATAATCCTTCTTGTTTTCTCCAGCCACATCCAATCACTGCATGGATGTGGGATTAAATATTTATGGATATTGTGGTTGAGTTTCCACATTACTAATTGATGAATAATGGAATATGAGTGTTGATTGATAGGCAGATGAAATCATGTCACATTATACCCATTCATGATACAACAAAAGTAGATGAGTTTGGGAACCTCATAAATGGAAGAGATTTCTCATTTTCATGGAGTATCATAAGTTATAGTCTCTGATTGGAATCTTTAGTTATCTTATTCTTTTTGGAGAGGTCTTCTATAGTCATTATGATATCATGTCCATTTGAGTATGGAGTAGAATCCCGGGTCAGATGGAAAGACAGAAAGAGAAATATAGATTCTTGAGGATATGCTTTGCACATGTGTTCTCAACATTGGTGGATCTTGGGATGTGAAGGTTCTGGGTGCAACAGAAGAGCATGGTTGGAAGTTCCCACTTGGATTTTTGTCATTAGCAATGATCAATCCTGCAACAATATGACGATAAATGCCAGTCTCCATGGATCGATTCACAGAAATTGAAAAAGAAGAAGAAAGGTCCCGGAACCACAAAAGTGGATCATCACAGGTTGATTATAATTAATTTAATTAACTAACAAGAAGTACCATTTGGGTGTTCTTTATTCTTTGATATTCTTGATAACGATCCAATGTGATTTGTCGTTGCATCACAGAAGCCAAGGGTAGACTTCCTCTACCGGTGATCCACACATGCACCACGTATCTCTGGACATCGCCAAAGGAGTCTCTATGTGCTAGCGTGGAGAATCCTTTGCTTATGTTGTCCGCCTTAGATCCACTTGATCCGATGGAAGAGGATCTCTCTCAGTCTTGAGAGTGTTCTTGGAGGAAAGAGTTCATTTGGTCTTGATATAATTCTCCATAATTGTTGTTCACAACGATTCTCTTAGGAAAAGAATATGGGTTGTGAGGATATTTATAATCGGGTATGGGTTTGTAGAGTTATGACAACAAATAAACGTGTTACGCATTTTATTTATTTTATTAAATCTTTTGAAAACCCCATGTCGATTCAATAATTCCTTGAAATGCTCCCACACTGATTATAATAAATATCATTTAATAAAATGATATTTCCTCAAAATCTTGAGTGGAAGAACTACACGGCGTGTAATTATAAGTACACGACGTATACTTGATTTTCATTGAAAAATAAACGACGTGTACATTCAATGTACACGACGTGTATATCTTTTTTTCATTTATTCATTTCCTTTAAAAAACTACATGGCGTGTACATTTAATAACACACGGCATGTACTTGTTTTCAAAATAAAAACTACACGTCATGTAATCATTAAAACATGGCATGTACAAGTTTTCTTTTTACTCTTCCTCCAACATTAAAATGATTTAGGATTCCTTAAATAATTATTAAACCACATACGGGAATAACCTTTATTCTATATGACATACTTGAATACACTTAGTGTGTGACCCTCTAGGCCTCTTTCTCATTGGCATTAGGTGGGCTTGCCTAAAGTCCAAGATTACTATCTAGCAACGGGTCAAGAAACCCAAGAGAAAGAAGTTTTCTCCGCATTGACGTATCACCTCATACGAACACTTATTGTGTAATTTATTCTTTTTGTCTCAATATCCCATCAATTAGGTTTCATGGCAATGTCATAAACCTATTTCTTGATTTTTCAATCTTTGACTTCCATAAATAAACTCGTCGTGTCACCATGGCCATGAAATTTGTTCGACAGTTCTATTTCAATCAAAGGGCCCGACATATCTACTTCCATAAATATGGAAGGGAAAAATACTTCCTCAACTTATCCATGAACAACATGTCATTCGTGATGCACACAATGTACCCTACTTCCCCCCAACTCTCTTCATGACGGTTTTCGTCAACAAACCTATGTGTGCTAGTCATGACATGAGTTAATGATAATATTCCAGTATAAGGATCATTACACATGCTCGTAGATAGCAATGTACGATGACACAAAGACATGGGTAATTGTTACTGGCAGGTCTGTTCTCATAATCTCCCATCTTGGAGATTACCAAGTGCGAACTCCATGAGAGAGAGTCTCGTCTTCTTATGAGTACTCACACATGACGGTCTGTATACTATGTGTTCTATCATAGTATGTCATCCAACCACATAACTTTATTTAAGAATATTGTTACAGCATTTCAAGGTTCTCATCATAGCAGGGATCTACCACGACCATATCAATTCAACAAAATATTCAAGGACATTATTATATTATAGTCATGCAGAACAATGAAAAATATATAACAAGTGAACATTCATGTAATAAAAGTACAAAACAGTTGGTTCTCATGACACCAACCCTAAAAAACTCCTACTTGGACTAGAGACAACTGCCTATAACTTTTATCCTGCTAGTCCTCACAAGATGATCATGTTTCGGTTGAGTTAAGTGTTTAGTCATAGGGTCCACCACGTTGTCTTCTATTGAAATACTGCTCATTGTAACTTCACCTCTCTAAGAAAAATCCATCAAGAGATGATACTTCCAAAGTATGTGTTTTTTCTACTAATGTGACCTTGGCTCTTTGGCAATTACCACCGCTGCAGTATTATCACAATAGAGTGTGATAGGATCTTTACTTCGAGGTACTACATCCAGCTCTTGGATGAAGCTTCAGATCCATGCTACTTCTTTATATGACTCCAAAGCTATGATATACTTGGACTCCTCTGAAGGACCCACCACCACACTTTACATTGAGCTCTTCCAGCTCACTGCACCTCCATTCAAACTGAAGATGAATCCAGTCCACGACATCATGTCATCTTGATCAGTCGGGAAACTATTATCTACAGGTCCTCTGATGACTAGTTCCTCATCTCCTCCATAAAACATAAACATATCCTTAGTATGCCTTAGATACAAAAGGATAGTCTTGACAACCGTCCAATGGCAGTCTTCTGGATCAGCTTGATATCTACCTACCACACTTATTGTGTAAGAAACACCCATCCTTGTAAATAGCATAACATACATGACTGGTCCAATCGCAGATGCATAAGGGATCATTGCAATTTTCATTCTTTCCTCAGGTGTCTGAGAACTCATTTTCTTGGAAAGATGAATTCCATGTGACACAAGAAAAAATCCCCTATTCGATTGTTCCATACTGAATCTCTTCAGTATCTTGTCAATATATGTACATTGACTCAGGCCCAACATTCTCTTAGATCTATCACGATGGATCTTGGTCACAAGAATATTTTCCGCCATGCCCAAGTCTTTCATGGAGAAGCATTTATCCAACCTTGCCTTAACTGACTGTAAGACACATACCTTTTTCCAATTAGTAATATGCCATCAACATATACTATTAGAACTTTCACTAAAAAATTTCTAGACACAAGGCTCATATTCATTCTTAATAAATCCAAATTCCATTTTGGCTTCATCAAAACGAATGCTCCATGACCTTGATTCTTACTTTATTCCATAAATGGATTTCTACAACTTTCATACTTTATTGGCATCCTTTGGTGTCACAAAGCCTTCAGTTTGTGTCATGTAGACATCTTCCTAGAGGTTCCTGTTAAGGAATGCTGTTTTGACATCCAATTTCCAAATTTCATAGTCTTGGTAAGCCACAATGGCCAATAGGATTCGGATGGATTTCATTATCACAACCAGTGAAAAGGATTCATCATAGTCAATTCCTTGATGATTTCTAAAACCTTTTGCAACCATTCATGCCTTATAGGTGCTGACTTTCCCCTCCATGTCTAGTTTATTCTTGAATACCCATTTATTACCAATGGGGTTTACATCAACTTGAGGATCTACCAAAATCTAGACTTGTTTTTGGTACATGGAATCAATTTCAGAATTCATGACTTCTTGCCTCTTGGAAACATATGTTCCTTTAAATTATTTCATGAAGGTAAGATTAGCATCATTGTTAACCAATAATGAGTCACCATCCTCGGTGACAAGAAAACCATATCATTCTGGTTCTCTCACCTCTCTCGTGCTCTTACGAAGTTCATGTGTCTTTGGAACAGATTTTTCTTCCACGGGGCTTTGTGCAATCTATTCTTGTACCAACTCTTGTTTATCTTGAGCCTCAACTTCATCAAAGACTATCTCGCTCCCACTATCTCCTTTGGAGATGTGCTCCCTCTCAAGTAATATGGCATCTCTTACCACTGTAACCTTTTTGTATAAGGGGTTGTATAGGTAATATCCCTTTTTTCCTTGGGATATTCTATAAAGATACATTTTTTTCCTCGGGGTGCGAGTTTTTTACCTGAATAGGCCTTAACAAATGCTTCGCTACCACACACATGTAAATTCGATAACATGGCTTTGCGTCCACTCCATAACTCATATGGAATACCATTTATCAATTTAGTTGGTACTTGGGTTAGTATGTGTGCTGATGTTTGTAATGCATATCCCTACAAGGATAATGGAAGACTCACATTACTCATCATTTATCTCACCATGTCCAATAGGGTATGGTTCCTTTTTCGATTACACCATTCCACTGAGGTGTGTAAGGAGCTGTGAGTTGAGATAGAATACCATACTACTATAAAAAATCAATGAAGTCTTGATAAATATATTCTCCTCCTCTATCTGAGCAGAGTTTCTTAGCCTTCTTACCAAGCTGTTTCTCAACATCATTCTTGTATTCTTTGAACTGATCAAAAGAATCTAACTTATACCACATTAAGTAAATATATCCATATCTACTAAAATCATCAGAAAAAGTTATGAACTACAAGAACCCACTGCTTTATCCAACTAGTAATGGTCCAAAGAAGTCTGTGTGAACTAATTCTAGAAGCTCTTTAGCCCTTTCACCTTTCCCACTAAATAGGGATTTGGTCATTTTTCCTTGTAGACAAGCATGACATACACCAAGTGGTTTTAGTTTGAAATAATCTAAATACCCGTCTTGATGTAATTTTGTCGAACGTCTCTCATTAAAACAACCTAGCCAAGGATTCCAATATTGATTGTGGTATGAGTCATGTTAATTAACTTTGTCATCGATTTTCATTAATTCCTTTGTGTAGTCTAACACATAAAGGCCGTTATATAAATGTGCCCTACCAAAACAAATGATATCTTTATAAAAGAAGAAACATCCACTTTCAAAATTGAAGATGAATCCATGAGTATCTAATCTGGATACTGAAATAATTCTTTTGGTTACAGAGGGTATATTATAAGATCCTTTCAAAACCAAGACCATCCCAGTAGGCAATGTTAGGTGGCAATCACCGATAGCTACAACAGCAAGTCTGGCTCAGTTGGTTGCTCGTAGGTCCACCTCACCTCGTTTAATATTTGTAAATCTACTTGGTTCCTATATTTGGTACATATGTGAGCACAACAAGCATTATCTAATACCCTATTGGTAGAAATATATAGATGTCATTTGATAATAAATGCACCGGAAGCTTCCCCTTGCTTCCTTGGCTGGGTGAAGTTTTTCTTCTAGTGGCCCTTCTTGCCACATGCAAAACAAATAACCTCATGTTCTCTTGCCTCCCCTTTGATATTCCTTTTCTTAGAAGGCCTTCAAGAAACTTTGGGCTTAAATCTCTTCACCTTACCTTTACTTTTATTCAACATGAGGACAGAAGGCTTTTCAAGCTTCATGTCATTGTCCACTTGGCGAATGAGGATAAGAATACCAGATAGATACTTCTCAATGTTGTTCATGTTGAAGTTCACAACATAGTTTGAGAAGATCTGGGGGAGTGATTCAAGAATGAGATTGGTACCCAGTTCTTCTGGGAGTTTAATACCTAGAACCTCCAGGTGCTCAATATAGCCAATGATCTTGACTACATGAGGCCCAGCTGGGCCACCCTCTCCATGCATGCTCTAAAATAGATCCTTGGAGATCTCAAACCATTCCTATCTTGCTCTCTCCTGGTATAGACCATGGATGATCTCGAGCATGTTGTAGGCATCCATGTCTTCATGAGACTTCTTGACCTCACTAGACATTGATGACAACATCAAACATTGAACATCGAGTGCATCACTCAAATGATGATCATAGACCAGGAAATCATCATCACTCGCCCCTGGGATGAGAGAATCCAGAATTGAGGACTCCATCATGTAAAACATTCATTCATGGCGTAGGATATCCATAAGGATCCTAAACCATTTCTGAATGTTACTAAAGGTGAGGATGTTTTCTTTATCCAGAATTGATCGCCGACCAAATGTGGTAGACGAGAATGTCATATTGATTCTAAAAATTAAAAGGGAATATTTATTAGTACCTTTTGATTAGATTTTATGAAAAATAATAAATGAATATATTAATTCTCCCGCTATTTTATCAACTCCCAATAGCCCTCACCATTGAACTCGGAATGTCTAGTTGATTTGACATTCTAGTGGAAGGGATCCATATTCCCCTTCACATAACCCCAACTAGGGTTGGTCAAGCTATTTGAAGATATTTAGGTAGACAGGTCTTTGCCAACTATGAGATTACAGTTCCTTGATCTGTTGAGTGGACTCCGCAATCCTGAAATCATGACTTGGATTTTCTCATCACTTGCCTACAATTTTGGATCAAGTTTAGAAAGGGATACTCCTCTTGATGTAATATGGTTAAGTCAACCCAAAACCTTTTATAAGGGATTCTTTTATAAAATTAAGTGTCCCAACAAGGGTTGGTCAAACACATAGTTGTATTAAGTCTTACCCCTAATCAAGTAATGAAAGGCTTGGTCTGACTTAATATGGTATTGAGGGATTTTAATCCATTATGTGTATTTTCGCATTATCACATGCTTGTTAATATTAATTGATACTTTATTAAGTGATTACCCATGTTCCAATAATGTTTACGCACTATCTGGTTTATATTTTATCCCATCATTGCATGCTTGTTTATTTCATTAATTATTTGATTGAGACAACACATACATAATAAATAAACCATGCAATCAGACAAAAATAAAATAATATGGCATGATCATGAGATTTTATTGTTTATCTTATCTAGAAATTTGATAAGATAACCCTGACCTAGGCTAAAAAAACCGGAACCTATGGTTTGTGTTTTTGTAGCTCCCACCTGTCCACCTTTGTATCTTCTTGGGTTGGTTTCGCCTCAACTTCGGGTTTTGAACCATCTCCTATGGCTTGGGAGATCCTCCATTATATGGGGTTTACATTAAATAAACCATGGGAATGCAGGCCCTACATTTTATTTGAATAAGTCTTGCATGCCAAAGAATTTAAATTAAACAAATTTAAATGAATCCAAACACGCATACAAAGGGTCTTTGGTCTAGATCATGATCATCCATATCATGCAACAATATTTATGCATATTTAGAATTAAAATTCATTTAGTTGTTCATTTATTTAAGATAAGTCACGCTTGAAATTAATTAATTATGATCTTATAATTAATCAATTATTTATCTTAAATTCCTTTCTGAATTCTTTGAGATTTTTCTTATCTATATCCTTTGTACAGGTCATTGTACTTTTGGAGGAAAAATATTGAAATTCCATTTCTGGAAAGTACACAGTGTGTACTTTATATTTACACAGTGTGTATTTCTATTCACCCTTTATCCAAAGTACAAGCCAGGGAATTTTTCATGTTTTTCATTACTTTGTAAATTTTCGAGTACACGGCTTGTAGATTAATCTAACACAGCATGTACTTCCCTGTTACGTGGTTACCGGCCTGGAAATCTCATGTACATGGAACATGATTTCTCCTTGTGCATGGTTTCACTTGGGCCAGATCGGACTACACTGTGTGTTGATTCAACATACATGTCGTGTATTCCAGTTCCACGCACCGTTCATTTTTGGTCAACATGGTGTAATATAACTTAGGTATACACAATCACAAGGCGTGGTTTGTTGGACCAATACCGGTTCGTTGAACCTATGTACACGGCGTGTAGTTTCCTATACACACCTTGTATTCCCATGTTGTAAAGACAGAAATAGAGGCTCCTCTAGATGAGTTCTTTATTTTTATTTTAATTAAAATTAAAATAAAAAGGTTTTTTTGTGATGTGAATCGAGAAATGAATGAGGAAGAGTAGATCTCGTTTATTCAGTTTTAATAAAATGATTTATCTCGAATTGAGTCAAATATAAATGCATAAATTATCAATGAAAATAAAATAACTATAATCAATGTTGCAACCTCCCTCTGATACCATTTGAGGGTTCTGGGCACAGCAAAAGCGCATGGGTGGATGTGCCCACTTGGCTTTTTGTCATTAGCAATGATGAATCCGGGATTAATACGAAGATAAACAACAGTCTCCACGGATCGATTCACAAAAATAGACAAAGAAGAAGAAAGGTCCCAGAACCACAAAAGTGGATCGTCACAGGTTTAATATAATTAATTTAATTAATTGAAAAAAAGTACCTTTTGGGTTTTCTTTCTTCGTTGATATTCTTGATCATGTTTCGATGTGATTCATTGTTTTGTCTCATAAGCCAAGGGTATACTTCCACTAGCAGTGATCCACATGTGTACCACGTATCTCTGGAATTTTCCAAAGGTATCTCTGGGTGCTAGAGTGGAGAAACCTTTTCTTGTGTTGTTTTCATTAGATCATCTTGATCCGATGGAAAAGGATCTCTATCGGTCTTGAGAGCGTTCTTGGGGTAAAGAGTTCTTTCGGTCTTGAGAGAATTCACCAGAATTGTTGTGCACAATAACTCTCTTAGGAAAATAATTGGGGTTGTGAGGATATTTATAATCGGGTTTGAGGTTGTAGAGTTATGACAATAAATAAATGCATTATGCGTTTTATTTATTTCATTACCACTTTTGAAAACCCCAAGTCGAGTCATTAATTTTTTTAACATGCGCCCACATTTATTATAATAAATATCATTTAATAAAACAATATTTCCTCAAAATCCCTACTGGAAAAACAACACGGCGTGTTTTAATAAATACACAGCATGTACTTGTTATTCATTGAAAATTGCATGATGTGTACATTCAATGTACATGGAATGTATATATTTTTTTCATTTATTCATTTCCTTTCCAAAACAAAAACTACACATCATATACATTTAATAATACACATCATGTAATAGTTTTCAAAATAAAAACTACACGACGTGTAATCATTAATACACGGCATGTACTTGTTTTTATTTTATTCTTCCTCCAAAATTAAAACGATTTACACTTACTTGAATAATTATTAAACCACATACGGGAATAATCTTTATTATACTTGAGATACTTGACTACACTTAGTGTGTGACCCTCTAGGAATCTTTCTCGTCGGCATTAGTAAGTCTTGTTGAAAGTCGAAGATTACTATCTGGCAACGGTTAATGGAACCCAAGAGAAAGAAGTTGACGTTGCATTGACGTATCACCTTATACGAATGCTTACTATGTAATTTAATACCTTTGTCTCAATATCTCATCAAGCAGGTTTCATGGCAGTGTCATAAACCTATATGCTTGATTTTTCATTCTTTGACTTCCAGAAATAAACTCGTTGTGTCACCATGGACATGGGATTTGTTTGACAGTTCTATTTCAATCAAAGGGCCCAAGATATATACTTCCAAAAATATGGAAGGGATAAATCTTTCTTCAACTTATACATTAACAATATGTCATTCGTGACGCACCCAACATACCCTACTTCCAGCCAACTCTCTTTGTGATGGTTTTTGTCAGCAAATCTATGTGTGTGAGTCATGACATGAGTTAATGATAATATTCAAGTCTAAAGACCATTACACACGCTCATAGATAGAAATGTCTGATGACACCAAGACATGCAGAATTGCTACTGGCGGGTCTATTCACATAATCTCCCATCATGGAGATTACCAAGAGCGAACTCCATGAGAGAGTGTCTCGTCTTCTTACGATTACTCGCACATGATGGTTTGTGTACTATGTGTCCTATCATAGTATGTCATCCAACCTCAAAACATTATTTACGAATATTGTTATAGCATTTCAAGGTTCTTATCATAGAGGGGATATACCACGAACTTATCAATGCAACAAATATTCCAGGACATTATAATATTATATTCATGAAGAACAATGAACAATATATAATAAGTGAACATTCATGTAATCAAAGTACAAAATAGTTGGTTCTCAATACACAATCCCTAACAGGTTGAAAATTTGTAACTAAATTAGTTTTTTTATAAAATATCCATGAGTCTATGATCATAATGGCTCATTTAGAGTCCTTGTATGTCTATCCTTGTATGTATAACCCCGTATGTCTATGTTGTGTTTTTTAGAGATTTTTTAAATTTCCTTGGATGGACAGAGACTGGTCAAAGATATGAGAGAAAAGATTCAATTAATTCATTATAGTATCTTTATGTAAATAACTGATATAATTATTTTGATAATATTCAATATAGACATTTGTAATTATCAGTAGGTGTCCATGTGTTCTTAATTGTTTCACCAGGATTGGGTCATCTACAGCTTGGGGGGGAGGGAAGCTTGATCATCATTTTTTGGTACCTTTTGAGGATTTTGAAAAGATGGGGAATGTTTCTTACCATTTATCACTACCACCAATGTTGACATATATCCATAACATGTTACATATATCCCAAAAGATAAATTATCTATCTGATCAATATAATGTTCTGAGCTCGTGTTATCTTAAAGATGAACCTGATTTGTCCTCGATAGAATAGCTAGTGAGGACAGTTGATTCTAAAATGAAGTTACATTTTGGGAAGATGATATATTGGGTTCATGTGACATTGCAACATATATTGGATATTCTTGATACATGATAGTGGGACATACTGATGAGTGAATATTGGCCTAATCTCTTTGACATGGAAGCTTCATCATAGGATTTCTAGGGACAAAAATTTTCTATGGTGGGGAGGGTGTAACATCTGATTACTATATTCATGTATTCATAAACCCCTAACTTTGAACATTATTAGAATGGTATTTTATTAGATTTTCATTGGTGAAATATTATGATTTTTGGATGTTTCTAAGTAACTTTATGACTACCACACATTTTTCCAAACCGGGTGCCTTTCAACAACAATTTAGAACAAATGGACTCTGGCATTCACATGACTTGTGCATGATTTACCAAACCATGCACCAAATCTAGAAAAACTATTCCACCAATTTATAATAGTATCATATCTTGTGAAATATATTTTAGTTTCTCCTATCACTGGATCTCCCAAGAATGATTTTAGGTTTCATGAATGCCTCCAGGATGCGGTTCAAAGATTAAGGAACAACTTAAATCTTCAACTAGTAGGTTTCATTTTTCTATTCCTGTTCTCCCATAGTATCTATTCTTCTCCCTATAGTTCCATGAATCTCTATGTTGATTTTAGGAACAAATAAACAATATTTTGGATTTATATGTAATATTAATTCATATATCCTTGAATTTTTTTCTTCTCTTTTTTGTTTTTATATACTCCATTCTGATTTTAGATATGTTGATCTTGAGGTATGTGGTTCCATTATGATTCCCAAATTTAATTAACCCTAAATTTATTTGATTAATATTAAATGTTTTAATTAAATGAAATTGATTAGTTTTTATTAAATGGATTTTGATTAATTTTTTGGAAAACCAAGTTCCGTTGAATTTGTTTTATAATGATAAATGGGGGTTTGGTATGAAATTTGAAAACCCCCAATATCATTTAATTTAAATGTGTTTATAGAACATTGAGATAGTTAAATTAATGAAATAACATTGTGTGTTTTATTGAAATTATTTCTATATAATTGATGGATTTTATGGAGTAAATTGTTTAATAGGAAATTTTTTTGAAAACCCCCAATTCCATTGATTTGGAGGTTTTTTATAAAATTGAAGGCATTTTAAGAAATATTAAGTGTTATGTTTAATTATAAAATTGGTTTGTGAAATTTCATAATTGAATTCAATTAATTATTTGTAGAAAATTTTTTAAAATGGGTTTTGATAGAAAAAATGGCATCTAATATTGTTGATAAGGCATGTTTTTTTATTTAAAACTCGTTAGGGGTTTTAAATAGATAATTGGAATATTTGAAATGGATAATGGGATTTAATTAAATTCATGTAGACATAAAATCAACATCTCTTCATTCCTTTTTACTAATGCACATTCAAGAATTACGTAGTTAGTGATTTATTTTGGGTGGCACATTATGACATAAAACTTTCTAGAACATCAAATCATCACATCACATACATTAGGAAATGATGGTGAGTACTCTTTGGCATTAGTTCTATAAGGGAATATGTACATATTTGTCATTTCATAGAGTTGGGTCCCTATATCATAGGACTATCATAACTAATTATGAATATGACCATGTTTCTCCCTTGGTTTCATTTATAATGTATATAATACATTATTCTATTCTATTTTACATTAAATGTGATTTATATAAACCTTTTTTATATAATTTTTATAAGACTTTTGAAAAAATAATTATTTGTGTAAAGAACCATTTTTATAGGTAATTCCATCATTTGAGATGTATTTAAATAATTTGAAATTTGATGTCAAATTTATAATATATTTCTATATTTTAAATGTAATGCATGAATAAGTTGAATATTATTTTGAAATTACAAACTAGTTTAATTGAAAATAGAAAGAACTTTCTTGGATAATTTATATTTTTATCTTGATATGGAGTCTTTGGGTGAAATACTACTGGGCATTGTAATACACCCTAATCATTCATTCTAGTGATTGTAGATTATATTATTTTAGGATTGAGAAGGGGAAAAAGTTCAATTAGAGAAGGTATTAACTATTGATCTGTGGACTTGGACGGTGGCATCCTTAAGGACATGCTCAATTTTACCAATTTTGTAAATTTTTCTATAGTAAATTGGGTTGTATTTCCAGTTTGACTTATCATATAGGTCTTATAATGAATAACCTCTTAGATCAACAACTGTAGCTGGATCCGGTACATGAAATTTTCCACATGTCATAGTTAATGATGTAAGTGCATGACCAATTGTTCATTATCAACTAGGGTGAGTGGGACATCGAGGATTAATATACCTTTTCCAATTACCAGGATGATGTTAGGGATTGTTATGAGAGGATTATTCATTGTTATTGTATTCCCCTTGTGCGTATCCAGTATCTTCATAGGTTTCTTAGTAGGAGTACTTGGGTGTGGGAGACCCGGATTTGAGTCGAGTAACCATATCGTTTTGAGTGTGTTTTTCCCTTTTATTTATGTAAACCTATAACATTATGATAATTTAATGAATAATATTTTCTGTGTATTATTTTTGGATATTATTTGGATTATTTTCAAGTTTAGGCATTGGGACAACATGGGATTCTGTGTCTTGAATAATTTTTTGAAATATATTAAATATATTAAATGTCACACACTTTCAATTTTCATAAAAAAGTGGAATTAATAATGAATGGGTGACCATATCAGGAATATGAGGGCACAGTTTTGTTCAGAATGCAGGTTTTAACATAGGTTCAATATTATCATTTTTGGTGCGGTCTGTTTGTGAGGAATTGATGGTGGGCGTAAATAAAAAACAAAATAATTTATTTATTTATTGTGTTTATATTGACATAGGGACTGATTTCTACTCTATGTATATTGTATTAATATTCCCTCAGTGATTAATTATAAATATCTAGATATTTAAATGTCCATTGAGGAGAATTCTTGGTGAATGATGACAAATCTGGATCGAATCATGGTTCATTTCACCAATAGTGTTTGTTGATATCATCAACAATGGCGACAAAATAGTTCATCGTGAAAGATAAATCCAAACACATTTTAGGAAGTTTTATTATTTAATTTATATCATATTTCTTTATACTTTACAAAAATGGATCAATTCCACAACCAGAGTTAATATATACATCATCAGTAGAATTAAATTAATGAAATTGTTTAATTTTTTATTTTTATTTATCCCACTTCTTATATAGTCTTATATGAAAACGATTCAACGCCAAATGGACAATGGTTCAGATTCATTTATCATGTTTTCTGTATTATTTTTTCCCCCTATTTCATTATTATACAGCAATTGGTATTTATTTTGGCTAAAGGTTTGACCAATACTTGTTTTATGATTATTGTGTTACTATACTTCAGTGTATATAATCGAAACTACTGGTATGCTATGAGATGGTTCTTTAATTTCATGATTCAATGATGATGATGTTTAGATAAATGGAAAATGAGACTGAATTGGTTGTTCTTCATTTTTTCCAAGAGATGCATGAAACCAAAATGTATTATTTGATTGGATGAATATCAAGTTCATTTGATTCCCAGATCTGTAATCAGTAGCCACATGAGTCTTGGAAGACCCATAATCTGGTGTTTCTAGTGTGGGTTGTGGCTCTGGTGATGTGGAAGATGATGTGGAAGATAACCAAGGTTTCTATAAAATATCGAGAAATAAATTGTGTATTTTAGTATTAAAAGCCATGTTGTGCCCTCTCTACAAATTCTAGGGTTTCTGGATGAGGTTAAGGATCAGACAGTGTTTGATCGTACAACATAGCATGTGAACCATCCATGGAGGCTCTGTATTTACTTTGGAATGTACATGGACACTGAAAAATGTAAATGGATAGAGGGACATATTTTAATTGGGCATAGACAAGGCCAGGTGAACATGAACATGACCACCTATACATAGGTTGGTACAAGGGATAGGAAAAGTACACTGACATATCCAATATCACATAGTTTGGTTCCAAGTGATCTTTACACACTATGTATCTTGACATTTACATGTCATGTGAGACTTTATCACATGGGAAGACATACGGATATCTATACACCATGTGTACCCCTATTACACACCATGAACCCCCATTCAAGAGTATTTTTATATCTTTATTTCTGTACGTTGGAAAAATAAAGGTTGAGTGTGATCCCATATTCCATTCTCTTTAGGATACAGTGTGACTTTTCTTCCACATCACATGACGGTAATCCACTCTAGAGGTCGAGTCTCAAATTGAGTGGTGGGTTCCATATAAAATACTATATTAAGTTACCCTTTCATATTTATACCCTATGTGGGGTTTTTGTAATTAGTTTGAACTCCCTGCGTAAGGCGTTAATCCAATATTTATCATGTTGTATCAGTAGGGTTTGCGGTATCATTATCATATGATCCCTCATATAGAGGTTTGATCCATATTGGGATCATGGTGTCCTCTAGTGGTTCTGTACATGACCCCTTATCTATGTATTAGGGTCTACATAGACCAGTGAGATTCCTGGGAAGTTCTCAATGATCTTTACATCTTTGTCAAGTGTATCTGATGATAGCAAGGATCATTTATTGGCCCGCTAATACTAGTGTTTCTTTTAGAAAAATCCATGGATGACATTTGGTTACGATCACCTATTTTCATCATGACATTCATCAGTATATTTCAGTGTTTCTATTATACATTTTTTATATATTTTATTTATAATGATATACTTGTTTTGTTTTTTTTAGTGTTTTTGGTTTTCCTACATGTAATTATTATACAAACGCCTGCATGTGGTTTTCCCGCACATGTCATGTCTTTTGTAGATGATATCCCATTTGGCAGCCTCCTGGGAGGACAAGGAGTATGTGGAGGATAACTTAACCATGGAATAATGTGGTGGCTCTCGAGAGTCTGTATTTGACATTTTTCCTCTACCACAGTGTAGTTTTTACTCTTTCTTCTTTTTGGGTTCTCTTTAATTTTACCCCTTTTCACTTTTAATACTTTACTATCATACTCTTTTGTGGGATCATAGATATATGTTTTCATTGGTATCAATTTTACTACATTTCATAATTTTGTGAGATTGGATATGTATTCATGTGTATGGGTACATTAGGAAAATGCCTCCTGTTTATGGGATATTCTAACTCAGCGATGGTCTCGAGCCACTGTCCTATTAGAGTTAGGCTACAGTTAGTCATGATTTGGATAATGGTGGGTCAGGTTGTGATAGATAATCTATACAACTCTTCCCAAATATTTAGATAAAAAAATTATAAATATGATCACTAAATTTAAAATTTTACCTTATCATTAATCCCTAAAACAACATGATGTATTTTTTATCTTCACATACTAAACATCTGAATACATTCATCATGCAATCTATTGAAACATTTTAAAAACATG
Source organism: Viscum album (assembly GCA_963277665.1). Taxonomy (NCBI): domain Eukaryota; kingdom Viridiplantae; phylum Streptophyta; class Magnoliopsida; order Santalales; family Viscaceae; genus Viscum; species Viscum album. The sequence continues at coordinate 699,106,522 of OY728152.1, forward strand.
AAATACAAAATAAAATTATTTTAATAATTCATGGTTCTATAGTCCATAAAATACATAGATTATTGGATATATTTCATAAATCCGAAAAATTTTGTTTGCTCCATTAATGATATCCTGAACCACTTTTTTAAAGAAAATGATAATCAATTCCAATGCAGTCAATGCCATCCATTTTACTTTATCCATATCAATCATATTTGTATCCAAACATCCTAATCTCAAATACGTGAATATATTAAGAGTTATATTTCCCTCAAACAAGATTTTTAGTGGAATATAAACATTATAATGAATCATTTTTCTTTTTCATCGGTACTTTTCAATATATAAATTCAAATCCATGATAATAGTTTACTGTTGTAAAATCCTTATAAATTTCTTAATTTTTATCACCATGATATCACTGATAAAATACTAAAATAGCATAATTATTAAATAAAAACAATAATATTAATCACTCTTCCTCTTCTAATGTATAATCCAATATTGAATATGATTTATTTGATTCCCTTGGGTTATACTTAATTAATATGTGAGAGATTATTTTGCGTAGTTCCCTATATCTATATAATTATTGAATTGTACATTGGAATATTTTTTCTGACCCTTGCTATCACATGCCTCATTTACATTCACTCCACTCATTTATAAAATTGGAATTCCTATTAATAATGTAAAAGTGTGATTATTATTATTTTAACTATCACATGTTGGAAAACAATTCTTTCCATTCTTCAATTTATCCACATTTTTTCCACCTTTCTCATATTAAATTTTTCCCTTTAACGCCATAATACAAAGAAAATTCATTCTATTCATTCTAAGCATGTGATAGTACATAGTCATATAATGAGACTATTTGGAAGAATAGTTTTCTTAGATTAGTTGGATTAAACCCATCAAAGAAACGATGATTCATAATCATTGTATAACATGAATTGATGTGTTTCCCATTGCTTCCCCAAGGAGCCTTTTAAAAAATGGGATATAATACATTTTTATGGATCATAGTTCCAACCCTGAAACAATTGAAATGATTAAAGAATAACTAATATCAAAAAATGAAATTTTTTATTATCATAAAATCTTTTAAGGTGAAAATTTAGAATCGAAATGGTTCACCCTAGAAAAATAATAAAATAAACCATGAAATTATTTAAAGATAAATTAAGCCAATTGGAAACAATATCCCCAAGTAATTTCAAAGTATGTGTGGTTACATATATATCTGGATCATCCATTATAAGGTATTAAATGTGATAGGACGGTTTATTACACATTTTAATATACACCTCTATGTTGATTGTCTCATTGTTGAATCCTCTTATTAGTCTGAGAAAATGAGTTTCAATCTATGCCAACTTCTCACAATTAATTCCCACAAGTATTTATCTTTTTATTATCTAATATTTTTCGTATAGTGTTTTATTAATCATCATAAACTCCTCCAATATTTCTACACCTTAATTCATGAGAAGTTATAATGTTTTCCTATAAATTACAACTACATCCTATTGTTGTTCAATTATAACACCATCAGATTGAGATTTCTTGTGATCTACATGCTTAGTTCGATCAAAAATTTCAAAATAATTGGGATCACTATCCATCATCTTGGCTATCATCCTTTTAGAGGTTTTTTTTCTCCATTGGTAGGGGTAAATATAAATATTCCATTCGACCCTTCCTATTTCTTATATGTGCTTCATCCTCATCAGGATGAGTGGCCCTCTACTTTGAAGCACATCACCACTCACTCCTGATAACATACAAAAAGATTACTTACTGGACTCACCCTAGAGGCTCCATATTTAGAAATAGAGTTCTCTTCCAGTGTTGCATCATACTCAAAGTTTGTCCCTTTACTCTCAAATCATTTGAATGTATTTCCATGTTTAATAACGGTAAATTCCCATCTTAGGAATGACCTTGTCAAATATCCACCCAATATAGTCATATACTGACCCTTTTCACATAATGAAACACCCCCACCCCCTAACACATTAGTCAATAGTGAATATAATTTCATAGAATCAGTCTCCTAGGAACCCTTTCTTCAAGTGTTTCTGTACCCTAAAAACAACATCTCCATATGATGCAGCCTTCAGAGCCCGTGCACCTCCCTCAACATCCATTTTCGTTTCTACTTTAATATTGATAGCACTACCAGATCTCACATCCCCAATATAATAAACCTAATTAAATTTAACATTAAGGAATTCAAAAAACTGGCTGCATTTACCCCAGCAGTTCCAACTAGTCTGTTCCTTATAGCCACAACTGCCTCATTTTATACCTCTAGTGTTGCATTAGATTGAATATCTACATGTCATGTTGTGCACATTAGGTTGCTGAGTATTCTTCTATTTATTTAGAAAACTATCGAATCAGTATATAATTTATGATTTTTATTCTAGTTAGATTTCTTCTTTTCTGGTCCACACAATACTGGGTGTTTATCCGGGTGTCCAGCAACAAAAATTCTTGTCTATCTCCACATCCTCCTATGTTCTAGAAAGCACAATATTTTAATAGGTACATCAATATATTGACACCCGAATTAAAATTTGTTCATTCCAACATGTAATCTATCTAGGAAAAACACATTTTTCACTACTCACATGACCCTTGTCATTCGAGCTCCCCTGTCAATACACTGATAATGAGTTCCCCAATTTCTTTCATGATGGATAGAAATCGAAACAAGACTCTCATACAACTGAAAACATCTACAAAAATTTCACTTTAACATTATTCCAAATTAATTCTACTATATTTGTAAAAACATCCACTTAAATGCATATTTTTGGGGAAATTGGATGGATAATTGATGCAGTCCAGCTATCTGAGAGAAGATAATGGCCTACATGATTTTTGAACATTTGAAATGATGAAGGGATTTGAAAGTAATGATAGAGTTCAGGAAATTTCACTCATATTTTCGTTATCAGTGATTAATTTTTCATGAAGAGGTTGTAGGTTCATTTTAATTGGTAAAACTGAAATTCGTTGTAGATACAGGGAGAGATAGACCAGGACAGTACCAAAAAACTCTTTGATATGAAATATAAAATTATTTTTCTGTTTTCGGGGAGGCCAACCATTTATCTATGTTATAAATTTAAAATTTTCAATATAAATTGTCAAATGAATCCATTTATGAAGTTTGATGCTTGAATTGTGTAATCAACATCAAATTTGGGAAAGAGGAGGAACCTGTGAACTCTGAGTGTGAGAAGAAATGTTTCAAGTAACTTTCAAAAAAATATATGACATTAGGGAAAAGCGGGATCATGGGCAAAGGAGGTAAGTATTCAGGGTTAGAAAAATGGAGAAAGTAATGTGGTTTAGAATCCTTGAGAAATGACGAAGGGACCTCCCCATCAAAGTGGAAGGGACGGCGCAAGGTTCTTCACCATCAGGGCATGGGGAGAATCTTCCTCTGAGCATCATAATAGCTAATATCAAAATCATCATTATGGATCTTTGGGGATATCACTTTTTCAAATCCACCGTAATGGTTTCTAAGGAAATTTTAAATTTTCTAATAAATATCGCCTATTTGTGTCAAAATAGTTGAAATGTAATGCAATTTTTGGGACGTGTGACAATAAGGTGAAGCCCAATGCTCCATTATCATAGTTATTTCCCCAAGTAACAACTATACAAGAAACAATTCTACATATAATATCCATATAGGAAATTATTGAAAGGAACAGAACATAATATCTACCTTACAAAAACACAATGATGATATTATATTCTTATCATCACATTATATCATTGGGTTATGATTCCTAACTACATTTTCCTATATCTAGTACACATAGGTTCTACAAAACATCCTATGGAATAAACTCTAATATCCCGGACTCAAGAAACCCAGATCCAGTGTCTACTTTATTACATTGGTATATAATACATGGAATCACATCCCAAAGGACCACAACATTTATTAGTCTTTGAAAAATAGATAAATTCATGATTCCTATATTAAATTTGAATATATAAAATAAAACATAATATTTTTTCAAGAATATCATTATTCCATATAACATATATGTACATATCAATCATAAAATTATAACAGGTGTACTGGGGAAAAACAAATGAAATTGGTGATTTCAAAATATTTGTAAGGGTTTGTGTATAAAAAATACTTTGAATTAAAATTTAATAACCTTTATGAAAATGTATATAACTGAATAAAATTCCACGTAGCCAATAATAGGAGAATAATATAGAAGGAACTAATGATGATTAAATAACTCAAAATAAATAATCACATAATCATGTAATTTCTAACTTATTGAATAATCTCATGTAATATTTAAGACATAATTCATAATGAGGAAATTTATAATCTCAAACATCAGAATCATAAAATCAAAATCTTTTATAAGAAATTTACAGTTGATACCTTTCACAAAATAGTCTAAATTGTCTACTATCAAACAATCAGGTTTGGTAAACTCATTTTTTTCAAGTCGATTAAAAAGAGACATACTATCAAGAACATTCAAAGTACAATTTAATAATATTGCGTAAAAACTCATAGTGTTTCAAAAAATGATTTTTTTCTCATGATATATATTGATGCTTGATAGTCTATTTGTATCAGGTCCCAACTGAAAATTTCTATGTCTAATGCATTCCTTATATGAAATGGGTGAAACATAGTCAACCTAAAAATTATTATTAAAAAATAACTTATTAAATGTTAATACAAACCCCAATAAAATAAATAAAATCCTAATCCAGCCAATGTTATATGGTGAATGATATCAAAATAGAACATCCCAAATTAAACTGGTCATAAACCATCTGTAGAAAGAATAAGATGATATCAACACAACATATCCCAAAAAGAACATATGTACATTAAAGGGATGATGTCACTGATAAAAAAAATCCATAAAAATATGATTACAACATTCTTGGGGAAAATATAATATTTATTTTGAAAATAAATAATAAATTTGAAAATCCTTATCTTTGAAAATAAATTTTAAAAAACATACTCTTTTGAGAATACAAGGGAAAAACTTATTTAAACTGATCCTTATAAACTTTCAAATTATGCTTAAATGAAATGATGATCATGATGTTTTATATTTCCATAAATTTTTTACATATCAACAATAAAATTCCATTTGTACTATAAAAAGGTAATTAATGTTCAATGTTTGAAAAATAACTAGAATATTATTTTCACATTTTTGATAAAATCCAAATGGGTATTTTTTTGAAATCAACATAAAAACCCATTGAAAAAAATTGAATGTAAAAATACGAAAATATACCATTATAACATCATATTTAAAATGTTAATAACATGTATGAAATAGTTTTTGGATAAAATGGTTTTGGAAGAAAATATATTTTCTTAAATTGAAATTCAAGAATAAATAATCTCGATTATAATGGGATTATAAAATATGCATTTACAATTACCATACCATTGAACTGGGAGTTAATAAATGAATCAATTATATGTTTCAACCCTAAGTAAACATAAAAAAATTTAAATGTTACATATTTTAATCAACTTTATTATACACATAATATTATAATGGAATAATCCATGAATTATGATTTTAACACAATGAACGAAAATTGAGTTATGAAATCCCTTCCCTCATGCAATCCATTTTATTGAAAATTCATTAACCATCTATATAGTGGTTTTAATTATGTTGTAATCTTAATTAATAATGATATTACTTTTTAATATCACATATAATCCTTTTATTACATATTGTCTCCCATTCATTAATAACCCTTCAATATGTTCATTATTGTTTTTGTTAATTACCTTGTTTCATATGCTTGTTTTTTCATTAATGATCCTTTTTTAATCATATTTCATATTTTAATACTATAAATAATAATAATAATGAAATAATTTTCATATTAAACATGAATTTTATTATTAAAACCAATAATTAAATATGGTTATGAAAAAAAGTACATTACGATCATGGATAAAGTAGATCATAGGTATACATGAATGACATTTTCATTTTTCAATGATCATCATGTAATTATTTTAAGTAAGTTATAATATTTATTTAAGAATCATAGTATATATAAATATATATATACTTATATACTTATATATATCATCCATCTGTCTTGGTGATAAAAATAGTGTCACATTGCTTCATGAAGGCGATAGTCCACACGTACACAAACGATGTTATGATATTTTACTGAGTGAAAATAAATAAAAAAATTGAAATATTATATTTTCATAATGATAATAATAACATGAATATCATAAATAATTTATTTGTATATCATATAATTATTCAAATTATCCTTATAACTATCCATGTAGAGTGTTTTTAAAGGGGACTCAGGTTGCTTCGTGAGGTGGTAGTCCATCGTACAGATGATAGACGTTCGTGTATCTCCTACGAAATAAGAGGTAAGTAGATATATAAAATATAATGAGTTCATAGGCATAAAAATGTTATAATTATCATATATATATATACTATATATCTCATCATAAGACACTTATAAATGTGGTGATGGTAAATTGAATGACATCACTTCAAGAGGCAGTAGTCTGCCATACACAAGGACAATGTTTTCATAACTCATTTGATTGAATTAGATATTTTTTTAGATCATGTACTTATTAGGAATAAATATCCGTATATTTTAGATAATGTGGTAGTTATATCATTTTATTATAATATTAATTTATGGATCTTGAGAAAAATTAATATAAAGATTCTTGTTGAGGAACATTACCTCATCTTCGGGTATCATCTTTATGTTTACACTAAATCTATCATAGGATGACATTATACCTAAACTAAGGGTTATAGGGTGATAGGAGGGAAGTTGGGAAGTTATTTTGGTGTGTAATGGATGATACTTTTTTATTTTAAGTTGTGAATGATACATGAGATGGGGTGTCCTTTTATAATTGAGGTGAGTGGAATAATTGTAAATTGTTTTCTTAATATTCAACAATACCCAAGTTTTTCTCATGATAAAAGTTTGAAAAAGGTTAATTCTCTTACAAATAATAGATTATGTAAAACTTTATTACTATAATGGGTGTTGTAATTGTTTGTAGGTCATTTTTATCCCTTATATTCTATGCTTAACCAATGATAAATCAATTTTTATCCTTACCATGGCAATTAATTTTCACTGTATTCCGTTTACATTTTGGTAATAACAAACAAGTTGAATATATTAAAAATATAAATTATTCTTATTAAAATATAGAATCCATTTTTTCAAATTCAATAAATTTAATTGGAATCTTTTAATGATGAATTAATACTGCGTATGTGATGTGAAAACAGTGTTTTAATTAAAAAATAATCAAAATTATAACATGTTTTTATCAAAATTCAACATTAAAATGATTAAAGTTTACTAAATTGGGATAAATGATATATTATTTAACCAATTTAAATTTACAATAAATTTATAATATAATTAATAATTATGAGTAATTCAATCAAAAAACCAGTTTTCTAATAAAATACAATTTTCACTATTCATCAAAAAATGAAACATCCCAAAAAATACAAAATAAAGTCACCATCAGATAATTATGGTATTCCAATTTCAAAAATGTTTTTTATTTTTTCAAATAACGTTTCCAATATAGGTAATATTCAATTTTAAATTATGTTTAAAAATCTTGAATAATCATATTTTAGAAAAAAACAGGTTTTTAGTAATCATTTCATTAACATTACGATGGTTATGATATTATTCCTACTCAAAAGAGAACAAAAATTATAAAAAAATTCATAAAAATTCATACATGAAATTTTAATAGAATTGATATTACTATTATATTGAATAATAATATATAAATAATATTTCATTTTTCATTTTAACTATATGTTTCGTTTAATGTAATCTAAAAAGGGTGTTCCATGTAACTCCAGATAAACTCATTGTTTCTTAAAGTAAATGTTATTGAACAGATTCAATATATTTAAAAATAACTATATCATAATGTCTCAATGTGTTATATTTTCTTCAAAAAATTATGTCTTGTGTTGCATAGGCTATTGAATACAATGCTCTTATTTTAGAATTTTAGGGGGTCATGGTTGCGTTTGATTACCACCATTTCAAAAATAATATTTATCCATATTTTTAGAAAAATATAAAAAATATCATAAACATTCTACATAAATTATTTCACCTAATTTAAAATATCATTATTTTATAAAATGATTTTTTTCATAAAAAAATCCGTTGTTAAAACAAAACACAACCAAGGATATTCAAAACCAACCACATGTGATGATATAAATGAATATTAAATAAACTAAATGCAACATTATACAACTAAAAATAATGTTATATGTTTCATATTAGGGTTTAATAAAAAATTATGATATGGTATTTTTTAAATATCGTCAAAACCATGGCACAAGGAAAGTCCATAAGCACAAGAGGCCTAACTACATCAATAATTAGATATGTATTAGGGTATATATAAAAATATTTGACTCTCAAAAAATATATCAAAATAAATTACTATATCTAAATATTTCTAATGATTTAATAAAAAAACTAATTGGAAGGATTTTGGGGACTATATTTGGATATTTATGAAAAATATTGTATTCTATCAACAAAATAGAATCCCCAATGTTGTATTTTTTATGATAATTTCAATTTCATTTGAAAAAATATTAACGAATTTTTATTTATATTTATTTACTGCTACCAATAATTTCAATATAACTTTTATTTAAAAGAGTTAATATATATATTTTTATAAATGAATTCCCAATAATCATTATGTTTGAATGTATCTAGACATCATAAAGAGGTGATATTTTAAAAATTCATTAGTAAATTTTCTCATAATTTTACATAAATTTTGTAGGTAACTTCAATTTCTTTTTTACATGAAACTTTTATAGTTAATATTCATAATGATAATGAAGAACTAAATATTTTTTTATAATTGGTTTTTATTTAACCATTTGTGATATATTAATAGATAAAAATGATCACAAAAAAAATTTCAAAAATTTATACAATATAAATGATTTACTGATGTAATATTAGTAGTCTTAATAATGGTATATATTCATTATTTGGCATGTTTATGTTCGGTTGTGTGTGTTATCAATTTATAAATAAATAGATCTGTTTTTTTCTGTTTAAAATGATAATTTTTTAAAAACCAGGCATGGGACATAGTCAATATTGACAAAACACGTACAAATTGTTTCATTACTTTTGATGAATGACCCATTTGTCATTTTTGACTTGTAAGAACAATCCAAAACATAATCTGACACATGGTGTAATTGGTATGAAAAAAAAATTGTGCTTTTTGTTTACAATTGATATTTAAGTAAATATTATGTGTCAATCACTAATAAAACAAACATGGTAACATTTTCGTAATTATTTAATAATGTTATCTATATGTCATTTTTAATATGTAGGAAATGATCAGACCTAAATCAAAAACATGATGAGATCGATATGACTTAATGTGTTTGATTTTATATTAAAAATAAAATTTTAGTTAAAAAAATTTTCCACTCACTAAAAACATATAAAAAATAATCAGATTTTTTTTATCTTTGGGGGAATGAATCTTAATTCAAGCTTGAAGTTGTATGAATCAATTCTACATCAATCTGACAGAAAGTGTGAATAGTTTTACTCGAATTATCGCATACACAAAACAAAGTCCATTCTTCGTGTAATTAATAACTAAAAATATATTACCACACCAATTTTAATAAATTAATTTTTAAATGAGACTATAAAGTTAAAATATAAACTCTCATCTACCAATAGAAATCCATCAAACACTTGTCTAATGAGGAGAAATTAAAGATCAAAGAAAAAACATTTACCAATGTAAGAATATACATATTTCAACTTCAATAATTTCTTATTCTGAATCATTATGAAAATATAGTTAGATAACCCATAATTTTTATTGATTTTAAAAATAAAAATAAAAGTGTTATATAGAAAAAAGGTTTTTTAATGGTGATGATTTGAAATGATCAAAAACTAGACTATAGTTTTGAATAAATCCCACTATAATGAAAAAAAACTTTTCTTCATCATCATAGGAATAAATTTCTATTATATAGTAATTATCATTATTGAATTTCATGCCACAGATTTGTTTGGTAGTGCTTCATCCCTGATCAATCAAATCCAAAACCTCAATGGAATTATTAACCTTGGAAGTTCTCATCAAACATTATTTTTTATGTTATGGAAATTCATTTCTGATTATTAATGAATAGGATGCTTCAATTTTCATAAGAATTTATCAATCATTGAGACATGCTTATATAAATTAATAACTCACTCAAATTTCAAGTAGAACCTTTCCTATCAAAGGGTTATACTATTATATAATTTCACATTAACAAATGGAATTTCAGCAAGAACAAATACATATTACAAAAATTCCACACATTGTAAGGAACATAAAAAAATTTATGTAGAGGTTTAATGTAGGTCTATTGTTCAAAAAATCCTTCAACTAATTCCCCTATTTTACACATGACAGAAACATGTCTGGAATAGTAGTATTTATTTTCTTATAAATCAATACCGAAGGAATCAATGCATTTATATTCATAATTTTGGGGGGAAAATGTGAGAATTTCAGCATCTAGAAGATGAACAATTGGAATATTTGAATACCAAACATACATTTTAATGAAATATAACATTTCTCCCCCAAATATTCTTTCCTCCAATATTATCTGAGTTGTTAATCCTCACTATGTTCAATGTATCATCACTTCTCCAATGTATAAAATTAAAAAATTCTTCACATTTTCTATACATTCAAGGAAGAAGAACCAAAATCCTTCTAAAATATTCAGTTTTTGGAAAATTCACTATAGGAAATTGCTAAAAAAATATCAAATCTCATGTTATGTCAGAAATTCATTCTTATAATAATGACACAAAAATAAAGTGTATATAAGAGAGTGTTTCAGATAATTATTAAGTCAATTACCCATTATAGTATGAGAATACTTGAAGGCATTATAATAAGAAGCTATTACCATGTATGTGATCTAGTCCAAGATCACATTATTTTTGGATTAAAAAGAAATTACTTCAAGTGTTTATGGGTGTAAATAAAAATGTTTTAATAGATACATGAATTTTTTTTTCAGCTAATAATAATTGAGATTAATAATGGTTATTAAGCTAAAAATAAAAAGATATCACCCTCATCCAACATATCTTCATTTCTGCTAGAAAATAAAATTATCAAATTTATATTACCATATATTTTCAAGGGTATGTTTTCCATTATTTTTTTCATAATTTTTAACTCCAATGTAATATATGATAGATTAGAAGCTCCAAATAAAAATTAAAATACAATCCACACATATGGGTTAATCATTTAATGCACCTATAATTCCACTCACTGCATGAAAATTAATATTATATATAATTAAAAACACCATAAAATTCTTATATCTCAAATTAGGAATATAATTTTTTAGAAACATGCTTAACAATTTTATGAATATATATATATATATATATAACTTTTTAGGGAAACTGAAGTTGGATATTCCAATATTCAGGCATCAGCCTATGTACATTAGCAGGATTACGAAAAATATTTTGATCCATATTTGACATAAATGTAAAGATATAATAGGAACAATAAAATAATTTAGTCTTATATATGAAAATATTCAACTTATTAGAAGAATTGTTATGCATTTTTAAAAATCTAAAATTATTGGGATGTTAATTGACTGTGATTATTTTGTCTCTACTTCCATGATTTGAATGCATTTATTAATGTTATATAATTCCATACATGTATCCCCTTAATCTAGATGTTATCAAATAGACTTGTTTTCCTTGATTAATGCTGAAGAAAATATACTTTGGTGATGATGGAAAATTTTTTATTCATTTATTTTGGAATACATAAATAGAGTCCATGTGGTGATGATCATCTTTGGAGGCACTCTTAAAAGGTAAAATCAATTGATATTGACCACTCCCCCACCACAATTCTCTTTTCATGTATATTTTGAGGATGGAATTGAGACTTTAAAATCTACATGTTATATTTTCTTTCACCACCAAAATTATCAACACTCTCTCCTACCGAGTGGTGTAAAATAAAGGATTTATGATGGGAGATTATGAGAATAAACAATCCTAAAGATTTTTTTTGATGATTATGTGTCATTGTATATTGTTATCCATCGATGTGTTTAAGGATACTTATTAATTATGAATATTATTAATGTCCATCATGAATCATGCATTGTTATGTATTTTATAAAACATGATGATATTTTTTACCATGAAGATTGATACATTGGATGTTTCAGGAGTGATGTGTTATTAATTAATATGTTTAATATTGTTTCTAAGATGAGGTATAATTTTTAATATATGATTTAAAATAATAATAAATTTAACCTGATGAAAATCCTCTCTAGGTTATAGACTTTTATATATCAATATTTGATGGATTTTTTTAGTTATGACATTTATGTCTTGTACAATTGTTAAATGATGCATCAAATCTGACAAAACAATTACAGTTATTCACCCACCATATGCTTTTGTTACATCTAAAACCCTTCACAAAACCCATCAGCACCAAAAAATATCATTTAATGACCATGATATGCTCTGATCCTAAGACCTTACTAACAAAAACTCACCAACCAAAACAATAAGGAGTAGAATATTGTATCTTTTTCATGATTTGATACATCATCTATATCTGAATACCAAGGTGGTATCACACATCACTGTCAATCATTTGATATGAAAATAAACAATTCTAGAACATATCTTTTAAATCCTCTCTACATTATAGGATACATCACACACTCCCAAAAACAAAATAATTGGGATCAGATTAAAATCACAAAAAGACTATTCAAATTGAAATTTTGTTTTTTGTTTGAATTTTATTTTATTTTTTATGGTTTGGTCATTTGTGAGGGTTTCCACTTATACATTAAAAATCTTATTTCTGAATGCACTAAAAACTGTTATTTATGATAAAAAAATATTATGTAATTAGAATATAATATAATAATTTCATGATATAATATTTTATATATTTATGTCAAATAAATATCATATTTTAACATCAATATATAATAATTAACATATTTTGACTTCATTAATAAATAAAAATTCATCACATGTTTAATTCATTTGATCAACTATAATCATAAATAACTATAAATTTATAATATTGATTTATTATTCCTTAATTTTATAGAATATAAGTTATAATAAATATTTTTGTAATATTAAAATATATTATATTTTAAACTAATTATATGTATTTAATGTTGTTAAAATGATATTAATTTAATGTATAAATATAATTGGTTACACATTGTATGATTATATTTAAATCATTTTAAATTTTTATTTATATAATATCAGATTGTCTAGTATTATAATTAATAACACAAAACATTATATATTTATATTCTTAAGAAATATTAGAGTTTATATATTAAATATAATTGATGTCAAATAAGTTATATTTTCATTATAAATTAAGATTATCACTGATTTAATAATCATAAGTGATATATAATGTATTATGATTATATTAAAAAATAATAATTGATTCAATAAATATTAAATAATTTGTAATTTATTATATTTATAAAGAAAAATATATAATTCAAGGGATGTTTTGGGTACCACAAATTGGCATGCTTATCCTATGAGTTTTTGTTGTTATATGAATAAAAAATAGACGTATTTATAATCTAATTAAAAAATGACCTATGTTCTTTAATGAGGTAAAAACACATTGCAACAAAAAATGAAAAATAATTTAAGTAAAATAATGATTTGGAGAAATAATTTTGAAAGTAATGACATCATTGAAATTAGTAAACACTGGTATATGGACTCGTTATGTGTATAGATACACACATACATGCCATGGTTTACCAAAATCCATCCTTTCATTGAATTTATGTGTCTACAATGAACCATTGTTTTGGTAGACGAATGAACAATTCCTTGGTCAAGTGTGAAGGCGAAGTAAGGGTCCTTAAAAAATATTCTATATGAGGTTTTTAAACACCAATTCTATGTTATATCATTTTTCCTCGCAATTCCAAAGACATAGGACAATGCATAGCCAATTTACCTCAATCCTCATGGGTTACCCTATCCTTCCTCATACATCTTACCAAGTCACCCCATTGACAACGCCTATTAGGCCAGATGGATATGAACGTTGCCGCCCATTCCCAAAAAAACCTTCCATAGTGCCCCATCCACAATGCCTACTAGGCTATACAGGGGGAAGAAATATATGACTATCACTACCCATTCTCAAAAAACATTCCACAAAAACGCATTAACAAATTCTATCACCTTCACCACAATTTCTACCCGCCATAGTGCCCAATCAAGAATGCCTACCAGGACAGTCAAATCCATGACATGGCATGGATCCCCATCCATAATGTCTACAAGGATTGACATGGGAAGAAGGATATTGTCATCAACTTCAATTCTCATAAAACCTTCCATGATCCCCGATCAATAAAACCTCACCCCATTATTACCCTTTCTGAAATGATATGCCACAACTTCCTATCGACAATTCCAACCACCATCCCCACCCATAATCATCACAATTTCTCAGATGATCTGCCATGGTGCCCCATCGACAACACCTACCACCCTCAATGCCCTTTGTCAGACAGTCTAACATTTCATCCCATCGAAAACGCCTACCATGCCTAAATTTGTGAGAATGGGTGTGACAATCACTGCCCCCCAGTTGTGTATTTCCCCACACCATAAGCAAACCCATTGGGATAGAGGTGCTTGGAAATGACTCGCTTGGCCCCTACAAATCAATTACCACTATGGAGAATGAATCACATTGATGCCGAGAGTATAAAATTTTGATTCCATATGTCAAACGACTGCTGAAGTATCAGTCAAAAGAGGGAATGTTGCGATGACACCCTCCCTCCAAAGGCACAACACCAGATAAGTGATATCAAATGTTTAGTCGTATAAAAAGATGGACAAGTTGTAGTAATTTATTTTTTTCCATATGGATTAAAACAATTTTGGTAATGTAATATGGTATATTTAACTATGACGTTATAATTCATTATATTATAAGTTTAATACTAACGGTTAATTCTCATTTAATTTTATCAATATTTTAAATTTAAAATTTCACCGATTAAAAATTCTTTATCTTTTATATTCATGTTACATAAATTCATATCATGCAATATTCAACGCTGCTACTATGAAAGGACTAATAATAGGGTTACATTTATCTATGCATTTTCCAAACACTGATAAATGTCATGGAACTATGATAACTTTTTTATTGTTGCTAAATGTCACATTAAATAAGTTAATATATAAATATACACATTATTATATATTTTTAAATAATATTTATATTTCAAAAAGTATATACATGTAAATCTAATATATTTAAATTGTATATAAAAATTTAATAAATATTTAATATTATTTTATTAAATTTAAATTTACAAAATAATATAAATTATATTAGTCAATAAAAATTAATAATTGTATATTTATACACATTAATTGATTTTTTTATATAATTAATATAAATGTTATTTATTAATATTTAATTTAAACAAATATATGATATGTACATGCATATATTTATTTAAATATGTGATTCCTGTTTGATTTTTTATATTTATATTCATATTATATAATTCAATAATATATGTATATACATTTGTATATGTGGGTCTATATGTGTCTATTTATATATTTTTCATTTATTTATGCATCTACGGTGTTTTGTTGTGTGTGTGGTGTTTATTTTCATTTTTTGTTTGTATGTATGATTATGAATATGTGAATTGGATTGTATGTAATTGTATGTTTATATTATACATATGTGTACATGTATGTGTACGTTTATGTATGTATGCATAAGTGTATGTGTATGTATTTATAAATTTGTAATGAAAGAATATGTAAATTTATATATGAATGTATGTGTGTATGTGCATGTGATTGTGTTTTTGTATGTGCATGCGAATGTGTTAGTATGTGTATGAGTATATGTATGACTAAGTATAATAATATATGTGTATGTTTATATAGGTTTTCATGTATGTATATGTGTATATATTTCACTACCATTATGTACATGAGTATGTGCATGTGTATGTTTATATGTGTATGTTAATGTTGTATGCGTGTGTATAGTCAAATGCATAGATGTGTATGTACGTGAATGCACATATATGTAATTGTATGGATGTGTATGTATAAGCAAATGCATTTGTATTTGTATGGATATACATTTGTATGTGTATGTACATGTGTATGTGTATGAGTATGTGTATGTGTATATGTATTTGTTTATGTTGTATGTGTATGTGTATATGAGTATGTATTGATATATATGTATGTTCATGCACCAGAATGTAGCTATATGTATGTGTATGTGTGCATACAAGTATTGGTATGTTGATATGCCTATGCCTACATGTATGTGTATGTGTATGTGCTTGTATATATGTGTATATTTATATTGTGTATGTATGTGTACATGTATATCTATGTGTATGTATGTGTGTACCTGCATGTCTATTTATTGATTTAATATTAATTAATACTTTTTACTATCTCTCGATTTCCTATGTTTTCAATACATTATTCATTTTTATTATATACTCATCTAATATTTCGGTAATATATTCAATTTTTACCTTTATTTATACATGTTTAAATATGTAAATATTTTATTAAATATTAGTATTTTCACAATTATTAAAAATTATAATGGTTAATAACATATAATATATTGTATATATAATCAACATCGTGCATACTTCAGTCATTAGCAGAAATAATAGTATTTATTTATTTAATTTTATTCAATTTTATATGTTTTAAATACATATATTTGATGTTATCAATTAAATTATTATGTTTTTTAATTTATTTAATTTAATTTAATAATTTTAAATTATATTCAATTAAGTTTTTGTCATTTTAAATATTTTTGGAATTATATTATTTTTTAAGAACTATACATATAAATTAATATGCTTTAATATTTTCATGACTTCTCTAATTTATATGATTAATATTTATTCGTTTTTATTTATTATGTCTTAATATTTTAATATGTTTGATATCAAAATAATTTATTCCTATAAGACCAGCTCCAATCCACAACATTCTCCTTCAAATTGAACCACAACATACACCATCCCTGAAACCATTCATGTGTTTAGGTAAACAATCAAAAATGATTGGGATGTGCTTTGCAATGACTGGTAATGATAGATGGGGTCATTGAAGGTCATGCATTGTATTCTCAACAGTGCACACCATCGAGAGACTATGAGAATTGGATGGCTATGTCGGTGTAGTGATCATTATGGTCCTTGAGTGGCAGGTTTCAAGGATGGTGGAGAAAGCTTGGGAAGGTAGGAATGTAAATGTAGGAGGGGTGAAAACACTTCATCACTAAAGTTTTACACGTAGCCTAATTGTAACACCCGAGACTTTTAAGAGAAATATTTTGTTTTTATGTTTTATAAATCATCAAAGGAATCTTTCACAACACACAACAATAGCTTGGCTTGCTTTACACGCAACCGCAGCCTTCCTCGAAAGCTTGCGTCGTACGCAATATCAAGTTTCACTAAACAACGATATATTATAATATTATCCATTATGAATATTATTAACTGAATTTTTTATTTTATAACATTTTAATTCATCTTATACATTTTCTATAATGAGATATGAAAACAAAATCAGTTTTTTGGATAAAAGAAGTATTTTTCAAAAAATGCAGTTTTACCGCCTTTTGATGGCGCACCCACATTAAATATAGTTTTTGACAAGTTTATAAGTTTAATTTGACAAAATAAAATTCTTCTTTAGAATAAGGATATAAAAATTTACTTTGGATAAATTTTTCATATTATTCTGATAACTTTCATATTTTAATGAATAGTAAAAACACGCTATATTTTAATTAAAAACAACTTTTTTCATCGCAATACTTTATATGGATAAATTATAATATTGAATGTTTTTAAAGTATAAATAGAAAATATTTTTACCATTTAATATAATTTATGTCATTAGCATTAATTATACATTGAATTCATAGGTAAAAACATTTCAATCTTTGGCAATGTTTTAACTTTTAAAACTCGTTTGCTTAACAACGGGATTAATTTTAAATTAATTACTGAAACTTCTGTGTTATGAATTTTGAAAAATGGATTCCATATTTGTAATCTGTGGGTCCAAATTATGTTAATAGGTTACTTTCATTTTTTTGATATTATGAAAAGTAACTACGGTAATTTTTTTATTTACTATGGTTAAAGGTAAATAGGGTAATTCAAGGATAAAAGAATATTATAATAATTCAAAATTACCTTGACACTTATCCTAAACTTATTGGATGAGTATTTTCCGACCATGGGCATCCTTGGGTCTATTTTGGGACCCCATTGAGCCACTCGGTAGTGATAATGACAATTTGAATTAATTAATTTAATATAAAGACAAAATTGACATTAACAAAAATCTTTTAGTAATTAATTTTTATAAGTATATAAATTATATTTTAGACTATAAATATTCATTAATAAGCGAAAAATATTTCCCACATAATGATATTTTTTTATAATTTTTAGAAACCAGATAAATTAAATTATTTATGATACAATAGTGATGAAGTATTTACCTCATTAATAAATGATTTAAATAAATAAGATTATAATGATTAAAATATTTTCCAAAACATGTCCAATTCTGATTGGATGATTTTATTTCAACCATTAGTCATCTTATATTCATCTTTAATGATTTTTGGACCTTTTGAAACCGATGATAAGTTTATAATAAAATAATATTTCCACACTTTCCAAAGGTGCCCCTCTCCTCCCTTATAAAAGAGCACCTCCTCCCTCTCTTCCTCACACCAATTTGAGCCTTCAATCTTGGCCAACCCCTGCCCATTTCACTTCCCCAATTCCTTATAAACCTACTAGAGGTACTGGTCTTCTCAAAAGTCCAACTCTAGTTCCTTAAGAGAATGTTTAAAGGAGGCACTTCGAGAAAGAGGTAATACCTTCTACCGTTTTCTTCAAGTTCCATTCTTCTTCTACTCCCTCTTATTTAGTTGTTTCATTATGAGGTAATAAAATAAGTATCCCTAATATACTTATATGTCATTATAAATATGAAACAACCATATTTCACCTCTTATTCATCCTATGAAAAATGAAATCACCGCGCGTGCGTACGTACGGAATACCGTCTCCACGTCGTAGTTTAATCTATTTTCCACCACCACCTTACTTGGATGGGTATAATGGTGAAAATAAATAACTATATATGATTATTGTAAAGTGATATTGATTCTGAAATAGTATACATACACTTCAATACAATTCCATGATCATGGGAACGATATCATCGCTTGTGCGTACGTACGGCCTACCGTCTCCACGAGGTGATGTGACTCGTTCTATATGATCTTCATTGAATAATGATTATATAAATGAATTGAATGAATTAATATGATATATATTACACTAATACCATTATTTAAATGATTTATCTATATCCTATAAAGAGGAATAAGAATTTATTTGACAAAACACGCATAAGAACAAAAAAAAGTAATAAACACCCGAATAACAAGTAGTAATGAAATATTACTAATAAGAAGATAATAATATGACCATATATGATATCATAACAATAAGTATGATTCTGGAATAAGTTAATAACATTATTTAAATCATTATACAGGAGGTTCGGACACGTACAAATCATATCGGACCTAAGGTAAGGGAAAATATTACAATCTCATATTTATCCGAGATTGTTTATACTTTGGTATTTACTGGGGTATATTTTATCATCCACATCCATGTTTCCTCAATATGTAATATTATTTCTATCCAACTACAATTTTTTAAATCCAATTTTACCCTTCGGTGAGTTTTTAGTAAAATATATGAAAGGAATCTTTTGTCGTTTTTCGTACCGATGTACTGTTTCACTTTTCTGACAAAAGTACGAGAAGAATGTTTTTTTAACTTATACGGCATGAATGGACTTTTAAAACATTATTTCCAAGAATATTACTTTACTATTTTTCAAGTTTATTTTTAATCAAATTCTTTTAGTTTAAAATTGTATGACATGTTAAGAATGGAAAAATGGTTTTGAAGTAGAAAGGATATGTTCCTCAAGAATGGAGTTCAAGTGTTTTATCAAAATTATTTTCCTTCTAAGATAATATAGGGTTCTGTTTCTATCCCTATTATTTCATTTATTTGATTATGTTGTGATGGAAATATTTTTATGAATTCCTTCATCTTATATGAATTGTTTTATGATGTCACGATGTTTAAGATTCCCATTTTTATTACATGGGTTATGATATCATGTATGGTTTATGATTTTGTGGCACACATAAGAATGGTATCATTATAAGATGGGTGGTACCTATATCTCCCTCCAATTCATTGGGTAAAGATTTTATATCTCATGAGATAGACATGGATGGAACTGCAGGTTAAACCGGTTCAGTGAAACAGGACTGAAACGAGGAGTGAACTCAGTTGAGAAATGGACTTTGTCCACTAAGATAGTCTTGGATATGAGTCTTGACTAATAAGAAATGATTCTATATGATTATGTGTGTATGACACAAAGTTTCGTGTTTTAAGTTATGATTATTGGGATTACATTTCACTACCATGATTTATCCTATGTTAGGAAATTATGATCTCTTTTGCAGGGTAAGATTTCTAAAATGTTATGTTATTATAAATTTGATGTGATTGATATTTCTTTTGTTTACCCTTACTGAGAATTTGATCTCACCCTTTTGTATGTTTTCTTTCCCCAGGTCAGGAAGAAGTTTATTAAGTAAGATATGCCAAAAAGGGAATATAGATATGATGAAATAAATGGGAGACAGTGTAGATGCTTTATGAACCAGTTGTTTATGTTTCCCAGTTTCTAAAGACACTATACCTATACGGTCCTTTCATGGTTTTGTTATATGTTTCAATAAGTATGCTTCAATTTTGAAGTATTAACCATGTATGTAAAGTATGGGTCATTATAGTTGGTATCAGAGGAAAGTTATAGTCAACCTTTGGAAACTAGGATGTGAAAGCCTTAGTAAGAAACCTAAGGATATGTCTAAGCATAGAACACAATCTTAGTGTTTTAGAAATTTCCATGAACAACCTATGATAAGACCTTAAGTGTAAAATTTTGTTCTTGATTATGTGGTTTTCTTTTTATAATTAGTGTTTCTCACACTATTCTTCTTAGTTTTATTCAATGTCTAGAACCCAAAGGAACCATGTTAATGCAGAATGCGATGGGCAATGCAATGACTGTCCCCCTGAGCAACCAAACGATATGGGAGCTGGAATGAAAAATCTTGTATCCATGCTCACACAAACTTTCTCAAGCTTTGAATCATGCAGGACTTCCAAATGAGCAAAGGAAGGAGCAACATTCTGTTGAATCCTTCATGAGGCAGTGTCTACCTTCATTCAGTGGGTCTTCTGATCCATTAGTGGCTGAATAGAGGATCAGTACCACTGAAAAGATATTTTCAGTTGTTCAATGTTCTGAACATGATAAATTCATCTTAGCAGTGTATCGTTTGGAAGGTGATGTTGATCAATGGTGGAATCTTATTAAGAATATGAGGCAAAGGGATGAAATTGAGTCCATGGAATGGGACGAGTTCAAGAACTTATTTTCAATAAGTATTTCCCTCATATTCTTCGAACAAAGATGGAGAATGAGTTTCTTGAACTGAAGCAAAAGGATGATGAATCCGTTGGAACCTACGAAGAAAATTTTACAAGACTTGCAAGGTACGCATCCGGAATTATTATCCAACCTGAGAGTAAGATCGATCGATTATTTAGTGGCTTAAAACCAATTCTTCGAAGTGCGTTAGCCATAAGGGACTTCAATAGCTATGAGGAAATTATTCGATGTTCTCT
Organism: Viscum album; assembly: GCA_963277665.1. NCBI lineage: Eukaryota > Viridiplantae > Streptophyta > Magnoliopsida > Santalales > Viscaceae > Viscum > Viscum album. Next base: position 699,128,583 of record OY728152.1, read on the forward strand.
CAAGGTTGAGATGGAGATTGGTGTAACCCATCAGTCACATGGGTTTGATAAGAAGAGGAAAATTGAATTCAAAGGAAAATCTAAAGACCACACTGAAAAAAAAAAGATGATTTTTCCCTTATGCTCAAAGTGTGGAAAGAAACATGGAGGAAATTGTCTTAAGGGGACAAGAAAATGTTATAAGTGTGGAAAAGAAGGTCATCGGGCAGTTGAATGTCAAAATAATGGGAAGAATATGTCTAATGATGCAAACAAAGGAAGGGATACACAGAATGAACCTACTACACTTCAATGTTTCAAGTGCAAGGAGATGAGGCATTATGACAATCAATGCCCAAATCCAAGGGTTGATGATGATGATCGACATCAACAAACTCTTAAGGACAAAGACAAAGGAAAGTCACATGCAATTACTATCGGCGATGTAGAGTATGACAATGAAGTGGTGAGAGGTACACTTACAATCCACTCTAAAGTAGCAAATGTTTTATTTGATTCTGGATCCACCCACTCTTTTATTTCTGAAGAATTTTCTAAGGGTATCGTCGTATTACCTCAACAATTAGATGTTGAGTTGGTTGTGACAAATCATAATGGAACAACAGTCACATCAAAAGTTTACAATTCTTCTCCGATTGAAGTTTGTGGAAAACTGATTCCTGCAAATATTGTCATCCTTTCTATAGTGGAATTTGAAGTGATTCTTGGCATGGATTGGCTTTCTTTATATGGAGCTCATCTCAATTTACAAATAAGGGAAGTCACATTTCATATTCCAGATCAATCTATGATCATCTATCGATGTAAGGATGAACATAACCTTCTAGTGGAAATTTCTTCTATCTTATGGGTATTGATTCCACTAAATGAAGGTTATTTATCTCAAATGGTTGGAGAGAAACTCGCGATTAATAATATGCCCATTGTACAGGAATTTGAAGATGTCTTTCCGGGGGAATTTCTAGGTCTTCCACCAAATCATGAAGTTGGGTTTTCAATATAACTCGTACTGGGTGCTTTGCCTATTTCAAAGAAACCTTATAGAATGGCCCCAATTGAGTTGCAAGAACTGAAGAAGAAACTCCAAGAGAATCTTGAAAAGTGATTAATATGCCCTAGTGTGTCACCTTGGGGAGCACCAGTTCTATTTGTTAAGAAGAATGATGGATCAATGAGACTCTACATTGATTATATATAACTTAACAAGATCATTGTCAAGAACAAATATCCTCTCCCACGCATTGATGAACTATTTGACCAACTACGCGGAGCTCAATACTTTTCCAAGATTGATCTTCATTCTGGGTATCATCAATTAAGGTTCAAAAGGGAGGATATACCAAATACGTCTTTCCGTACAAGGTATGGACACTATGAATTTATAGTGATTCCATTTGGTCTTACTAATGCCCCTTCTATCTTCATGGATCTGATAAATAGAGTCTTTAGAGAATATCTTGATCAGTTTGTGGTAGTCTTTATAGTTGATATTCTTGTCTATTCAGAGAGAAAGTAAGAACATGAAGATCACTTTAGAATTGTATTAAATACCCTAATAAAGGATAAGCTTTATGCCAAATTTACCAAGTGTGAATTTTGGCTTCAAAAAGTTGCATTTTTGGGTCATATAATCTCAAAAGAGGGGATATCTGTGGATCCAGCAAAAACAGAGGTTATTGAAAGATGGTTGAGACCAACAACAGTAACCGAGATCCAAAGTTTTCTTGGTTTGGCTGGATATTATCGACGTTTTGTTAAAGATTTTTCATGATTATCTAATCCACTCACCAAGTTGACTCGGAAAGGAGTTAAGTTTATTTGGACAGAGGAATGTGAAGAGAATTTCAAGGAGTTGAAAATAAGGTTATACAGTGCACCTGTGCTCAGATTGCCTTGTAGTAGAGAAAGTTTTGTGATCTACAGTGATGCATCCAAGAAGTGATTGGGGTGTGTTCTTATGCAAAATGATATGGTGATATCTTATTCCTCACGAAAGTTGAAAATCCATGAGCAAAATTACCCAACTCATGATTTAGAGTTATCTGCGGTAATCTTTACATTAAATATTTGGAGGCATTATCTTTATGGAGAAAGGTGTGACATTTATACTGATCATAAAATTTTAAAGTATATTTTCACACAAAAGGAGATGAATATGCGCCAAATAAGATGGTTGGAGATGATTAAGGATTACGACTGCTCAATTCATTACCACCCTGGGAAAGCAAACAAGGTGGCAGATGCATTAAGTCGACAAGACCATGCTAGCTTATCCATGATGAGGATCACAAAAGATCCAATATTAATGGATTTACAAAGGATAGATCTTGGAATTATAATGGAATGGGAAAATTTGTATCTTTCTCAAATGAATTTTCAACTATCTATACATGAAAATATTAAAGAGGCGCAGAAAGAAGATGTCGAGTTACAAAAGAAGGTGAGAAATGTTCCTAAATTCAGCCTTGATTGTGATGGGATAATAAAGTTCAGGAATCGAGTTTGTGTTCCTACCATCCCAGAATTAAAGAAGGAGCTACTGGATGAGGCTCATGGTTCGTCATTCTCTATTCATCCTAGAAGCATGAAGATGTATAGAGACCTGAATGAGTATTTCTGGTGGGGTGGCATGAAAAGAGATGTTGCTGAATATTTCCATCAATGCTTGGTTTGTTAGCAAGTTAAAGCTGAGAGACAGAAGTCTAAGGGGATGTTACAACCATTACCCATACCTAAATGGAAATGGGAAAACATCACTATGGACTTTGTTACTGGACTTCCTAAAACATCCAAAGGCAATAATACTATCTGGGTCATAGTTGATCGTCTTAAAAAGTCTACACACTTCATTTCTATTAGAGAGGATTTCTCTCTAGATCAGCTTGCTAGGATATATGTAAAGGAAGTGGTAAGATTTCATGGAGTACCACTTTCTATTATATCTAATCGGGATCCGAGGTTTACCTCAAAGTTCTGGCGAAGTCTTCAGCATACTCTAGATACAGAGTTGAGTTTCAGCACTACTTATCATCCTCAAACAGACAGTCAGTCTGAGAGGACAATTCAAACTCTAGAAGATATGTTGAGAGCTTGCTCTATGGATTTCAAAGGTGGTTGGGATCAACACCTACCTTTGGTGGAATTTTCTTATAATAATATCTTTCACTCCAGTATTCAGATGGCTCCTTATGAATCTCTCTTTAGAAAGAAATGCAGTACTCCAACTTGTTGGGATGAAGTTGGGGAAAGAAAGCTATTAGGACCTGATCTTGTTGATAAAATGGCAGAAAAGGTCAGATCTATTCAACAACACATAAGAGCAGCTCAGAGTCGAAAAAAAAAGTTATACCGACAACTGAAGAAAAGACGTAGAGTTTGAAGTAGGTGATAAAGTGTTCTTACGAATATCTCCTTGGAAAAGAGTAATGAGATTTGGAAATAAGGGAAAGTTGAGCCCTAGATATATTGGTCCTTTTGAAATTCTGGATTGTGTTGGGAAGGTAGCTTACCGATTGGCGCTTCCACCGAATCTCTCTCAAGTTCACAATGTGTTCCATGTATCTCTCCTGAGAAAGTACATACTTGATCCTTCACATGTACTCAGCTCAGAAGTTGTACTGCTGGAACAAGATCTTTCTTATGAACAACAGCCGATAGAGATTCTGGATCGTAGTGAAAAATTCCTACTGAACAAGACCACTCGCTTGGTGAAAGTTTTATGGAGGAACCACCAATTAGAAGAAGCTACATGGGAACTTGAGGATATGATGAGGGAGAGGTATCCTCATCTATTTTTTACGAAGTGACGAATTTCGAGGGTGAAATTCATTTTAAGGGGGGTAGAATGTAACACCTGAGACCTTTATGATAAATATTTTGTTTTTATGTTATATAAATCATTAAAGGAATCTTTCACTACACACAACACCAGCTTGTCTTGCTTTACACGCAACCGCGGCCTTCCTCGATAGCTTGCGTCATAAGCAATACCGAGTTTCACTAAACAATGATATATTATAATATTAGCCGTTATGAAAATTATTAACTGAATTTTAAATTTTATAACATTTTAATTCATCTTATACATTTTCTATAATGAGGTATGAAAACAAAATCAGTTTTTTGGATAAAAGAAGTATTTTTCAAAAAATGCAGTTTTACCGCCTTTTGATGGCGCACACACATTAAATCTAGTTTTTGACAAGTTTATAAGTTCAATTTGAAAAAATAAAATTCTTCTATAGAATCAGGATATAAAAATTTACTTTGGATAAATTTTTCATATTATTCTGATAACATTCATATTTTAATGAATAGTAAAAACATGCTATATTTTAATTAAAAACAACTTTTTTCATCGCAATAATTTATATGGTTAAATTATAATATTTAATTTTTTCAAAGTATAAATAGAATATATTTTTACTATTTAATATAATGTATATCATTACCATTAATTGTACACTGAATTCATAGGTAAAAACATTTCAATCTTTGGCAATGTTTTAACTTTTAAAACTCGTTTGCTTAACAACGGGATTAATTTTAAATTAATTACTGCAACTTCTGTGTTTTGAATTTTGAAAAATGGATTCCATATTTGGAATAAGTGGGTCCAAATTATGTTTTTAGTTTACTTTTATTTTTTTGATATTATGAATAGTAATTACGGTAATTTTTTTATTTACTACGGTTAAAGGTAAATAGGGTAATTGAAGTTTAAAATAATATTATAATAACTCAAAATTACCTTGAAACTTGTCCTAACCTTATTGGATGATTATTGGACGACCATGTTCATCCTTGTGTCGATTTTGGGACCCCATTGAGCCACTTGGTAGTGAGAATGACAATTTAGATTAATTAATTTAATGTAAAGACAAAATTGACATTAACAAAAATCTTTTAGTAATTAATTTTTATAAAGGGTTATATAAATTATATTTTCGACTATAAATATTCATTAGAAATCTAAAAATATTTCCTACATAATGATATTTTTTTATAATTTTTAGACACCAAATAAATTAAATTATTTATGACACAATAATGATGAAGTATTTACCTCATTAATAAATGATTTAAATAAATAAGATTATAATGATTAAAATATTTTCAAAAACATGTCCAATTCTGATTGGATGATTTTATTTCGACCATGAGTTATCTTAACTTCAAATGTAATGATTTTTGGACATTTTTAAACCGAATATAAGTTTCTAATAAAATAATATTTCCACACTTTCAAAAGGTTCCCCTCTCCTCCCTTATAAAAGGGCACCTCCTCCCTCCCTTACTCACGCCAATTTGAGCCTTCAATCTCGGCCAACCCCTGCCCATTTCACTTCCCCACTTCCTTAGAAACCAACTAGAGGTATTGGTCTTCTAAAAAAGACCAACCCTAGTGCCTTAAGAGAAAGTTTAATGGAGGCACTTCAAGAAAGAGGTAATACCTTCTACCGTTTTCTTCAAGTTCAATTCTTCTTCTACTCCCTCTTATTTAGTTTTTTCATTATGAGGTAATAACATCTGTATCCCTAATATAATGATATGTTATTATAAATATGAAACAAACCTATTTCATCTCTTATCCATCCTACAGAAAATGAAATCACCGCGCGTGCGTACGTATGGAATACCGTCTCCACGCCGTGGTGTAATCTGTTTTCCACCACCACCTTACTTGGATGGGTATAATGGTGCAAATAATTAACTATATATGATTATTTTAAAGTGATATTGATTATGAAATAGTATACATATACTTCAATACAATTCCATGATCATGGGAATGATATCATCGCTTGTGAGTACGTACGGCCTACCGTCTCCACGATGTGATGTGACTCATTCTATATGATCTTCATTGAATAATGATTATATAAATGAATTGAATGAATTAATATGATATATATTATACTAATACCATTCTTTAAATTATTTATCTATATCCTATAAAGAGTAATAAAAATTTATTCGACAAAACACGCATAAGAACAAAAAAAGTAATAAACACCCGAATAACAAGTAGTAATGAAATATTACTAATAAGAAGCTAAGAATATGACCATATATGATATCATAACAATAAGTATGATTTTTTAATAAGCCAATAACATTATTTAAATAATTATACAGGAGGTTCGGACACGTACAAAGCATATCGGACCTCAGGTAAGGGAAAATATCACAATCTCATTTTTATCCGAGATTGTTTATACTTTGGTATTTAATGGGGTGTATTTTATCATCCACATCCATGTTTCCTCAATATGTAATATTATTTCCATCCACCTATAATTTATTAAATACAATTTTACCCTTCGGTGAGTTTTTAGTAAAAGATATGAAAGGAATCTTTTGTCGTTTTTCATACGAGGTACTTTTTGACTTTTCCGACAAAAGTACGAGAAGAATGTTTTTTTAACTTATATGGCATGAATGGATTTTTAAAACATTATTTCCAAAAATCTTCCTTTACAAGTTTTCAAGTTTATTTTTAATCAACTTTTTTTAGTTTAAAATTGAATGACATGTTAAGAAAGGAAAAATGTTTTTGAAGTAGAAACGATATTTTCCTCAAGAATGGAGTTCAAGTGTTTTATCAAAATTATTTTCCATCTAAGATAATATAGGGTTCTGTTTCTATACCTATTATTACATTTATTTGATTATGTTGTGATTGAAATATTTTTATGAATTCCTTTATCTTGTATGAATTGTTTTATGATGTCATGATGTTTAAGATTCCCATTTTTATTACATGGGTTATGCTATGATGTATGGTTTATGATTTTGTGGCACACATAAGAATGGTATCATTATAAGATGGGTGGGACCTATATCTCCCTCCAATGCATTGGTTAATGATTTTATATCTCATGAGATAGACATGGCTGGAACGGCAGGTTAAACCGGTTCAGTGAAACAGGACTGAAAAGAGGAGTGAACTCAATTCAGAAATGGACTTTGTCCACTAAGATAGTCTTGGATATGAGTCTTGACTAATAAGAAATTATTCTCTATGATTATGTGTGTATGACACAAAGTTTCATGTTTTATGTTATGATTATTGGGATTACATTTCACTACCATGATTTATCCCATGTTATGGAATTATGATCTCTTTTGCAGGGTAAGATTTCTAAAATGTTATGTTCTTATAAATTTGATGTGATTGATATTTCTTTTGTTTATGCTTACTGAGCATTTGAGCTCACCCTTTTGTATGTTTTCTTTCCCCAGGTCAGGAAGAAGTTTATTAAGTAACATATTCCAAAAATGGACTATAGATATGATGAAATAAATGGGAGATAGTGTAGATGCTTTATGAACTAGTTGTTTATATTTCCCAGTTTCTAAAGACACTATACCTATATGGTCCTTTCATGGTTTTGTTATATGTTGTAATAAGTATGCATCAATTTTGAAGTATTAACCATGTATGTAAATTATGGGTCGATATACTAATTATAAAACCAAGATCAAGGATGGCGACGCTCCATCTCTAATTACAGCATAATGCGGTTAAAGTTTGGGCATTGCAATTGTTGATCGATAACTTTGGTTGTATAGTGGATGTGTTTGTGAACCCTAGAGAGATGATTTGGTGGAAGGATTTTTTGAGCGTTGATTGGGAAGGGTGAACATCTGATTGACGGTGGGGGTGGTGGTTTGACAATCATTTATGACAAACTTCCACGATATTCGGCAAGATAGTGGAATCAAAAGGCATAGATAAGGCTTGTAGATCATTGGTTTATAGGAGAGGCCTAATCGGTTGCGATAAATCCTATAGCAGTGCATGATAATGTTGGGTTATATGGGCCATGGTGGTTTGCGCATAAGTTGTAAGGGTTTTGTGGACAATATCAATAAAAATGATGGTCTATGGGACTATTGAATATTGGTCAGTTATCCCTTGGGGGTTATTCCAATTGGGGTGATATGACAATCCAATTGGCCGGTGGGTGAGGTGTGTGTGGCCCAATTATTCATTTTTTAATATTTATTTATACATAATTATTTTATATGTTTTAATATTATAAGGAGTTTTTTTATTTATAATATTAATATTTTTTTCGATTTCATTTATTAAGGTGTAATGCCTTTAAATTGTTTGAAATTTTTATAATTAATTTATTTAAATGAATTTGTTTAGATTCTCTACATTTTTGAATGTGTTTATAATTTATTCATTTAATCCTTCAAATTTTACAAAATTATTTACTATGTTTTAATATTTTGAATATGTTTTTAATTTATATGATAATTTCGCATTCAAATTTATTTATTAATTTGTTATATTATTTTTATTTTTTTAAATATCTATATTTAATTTATTTAAATTCATTTTTTGATAATTTTCATCAATTTTTTAAATGTTCAAAATTGATTTAATTATTCTTACAATTTATTTTTTTGTACGTACTGACTAACTTTTAATATTTTCACAATGTATTCTACATAATATTAATATACATAAATTTTTTGTTTTTTAAAATAATTTATCAAATTAATAAAACTTATCCATTTTTTAAATTTTTTTAGTCTATTCATTTGAAATTTTTCAATTTCACTCATTTTTTAAAGTCATGCATTTATGATTGTATATTCTTTAATGAGGTTATTTATTTTTAAATTTTTAGGAATTTAATAATTTTTAATATATATTAATTTAATATTTTTTTATTTTATTTTAAATATCTTTTATTGGATATGAATGAAATGTTCCTATATAACATATAAATATCAGTGATATAATATCAGTGATGATAAATATATGTTTTATTTTCTATAATTTTAGCGTTGATAAAGATGTGTTAGATTAGTGAAATGTTTTGCATTGACAAAACCTATCTATTTTAGTAGTTATTAATTTCACATTGATAAAACTCATATTTATCAGCATATTTTGGAAATAAATGATAAAAAAATTCTTGAAAAATTAAATTAAACACTAAGGGGACTTGTTTATTTACCCCATTAAAGCTCTCTCATAGAATATGGCCACTTTTTCCACTCCCCCTCAAACTTCTTGGACGAATCAAACCTCTAAAAACCTAAGGTTTGTGAGTTAATATCATGCATCTTCTTGTACATTTTTTTGTTACAAATCACCATCAAAATTTTATTTATTGAGTAGTTATGGTTTATGAAACTCCTTACTCCATGATTCATACGTTGTTTGTAAAGGAAATATCTTATGTGACCCTTTTGTAAAATTATTTACTCTTCCACGAGTATTGTTAAATGTTCTCATAAGAGATACTGAGTGAATCATTTGTGTATTATAATATGGACTAATAAATAAAATCGTAATCTTTCATAATGTATCAGTAATTAATTATAAAATATATCAATATACAATTATGAATTTTAATTTCATTAAAATTTGTAGAAAAGGAAAATTTCCAATTGTGATTCCATACATAATTATTTAAATTAAATGAATCTTAAAAAAACATTATGGAGTATCTCTCATATTCAATATCATTGGAACATTGTCTCAATGTTACACCTATACTAGGGGTATTGGATAGGGTGACATACATTCCCCTTTCCTTTGTGCCTTGATGGATGGTAATTTTTAAAATTTAATTTCCATGGAAGATAATGACAACATATTTATTGGGTGGATGGTTTACAGAATAAGTCCACCTATTTTTCATATCCTCTTCTATGATTGAATAATTATTTTTCTAAAGTTCCACTCCTTAATTATTCATATATAATTTCCAACTTCTGCATAAAAATGATAAAGAATCCACACAATCCGTTAATTTTTCCAAATTTTAAATTTCTATAAACTCAGGTGAGACTTCATGTAGAAAGGTTCATCTTTTCCAAACCTTGATTATTTTTGTGGATGATAAAAATAATAAATATTTCTGTATCCCTGTGATTTTTTTTCAATACTAAATGACCGGTTCTCTCGAGCATCATGGACATGATTGACATAAAAATTCAGGGATGAAATTTTAAGATATTTTTAATATTGGGAAGGAAGAACTTATATAGGATGTATCTTAATCGATTACCATTAATAATATGTATTTATTTAAGCTACCCAACATTGTGATTGATCAAATTCACCTTCACATTTCAATGTTCTAGTGAGATTGAATGATGGAAAAAAGGTTCATTAGGTTGCTCCGGATAATCTATGTATCCCTAAACCCTGTGGTGGTATGGGTATCAATAGATTCCCATGATCAACATTTCTCTTTTAGAAATGAATTGATGACACGTAATTCATAACCCCGGTTCTCTATGCACAGAGATCACTCAATCCAAATATTACCCCCATATGGGATTTTGTAATGTAGCCCTTAGCCCCTGCCCTAGAATTTTTTAGATATTCCTATAGGGATTTTGTGTTCCTCTTCTAAGGGGACTCTTTTAGATGATCAGAGACTAATCCAAATTCAAGATCTAGAGGCCCCAAATGATTTTTCATAAATTTTTGATGATTTCCACTTCTCTGGAGGTTTTGGATTGGGATGATTCCACTGTTTATCTAATTTTAATGATGCTAGTAATGGATGGTGTTCTAATAAACATTATATATGGTTCAATGAAAGGGATTATATGGTTATTTTTAGTACTCCGTGAGAAAATGATATAGTCCTGCAAAAATATTTGTATGAATAATGAAAAATTTTGAAGATATGTGGTGAAATATAGTTATACATTTTCCCATAGATTATAGATAATTAAAAATGATGATTCCGAGAAATGCATATGGGACCTAGCGATCTTGCACGAGGTCTGATATTTTTTATAAAAATATTTCATTGGAATACACCTTTTAAAGTAGTTCTTAATGGTAGAACATTTTAAATGGGATAATTTTATAACCTACCACATTAGTGAAGCAGAAACTCATATACATGTAATGTTCTACCATCAAGGGGCTAGAAACATTTCATGTGCATAGAACACAAATTTGGATGGGATTATAGAGATAGTGAATGGTTTTGTGTATCTATTCTTATAGTGTCCTTATTCCATCATCCCAAATACAATACAATTCATCTTTACCATATCATAGTTTATATGGGTGAGAATATATGATATTCTTTTTAACAAGATTTGAAAACCTAACTCCTTTTTGATCAAGAAGATTGTATCTTGGTAGGAGATTTGGAAGCGTAATTAGATTCTACTTTAAAACTGCTTACTATCTTCTGTCTTCTGTAATTTGATCCCCCAACATACAATGTGTTAGAAATTAATATTTATGAAGAAATATTCATAAATGTTATTATTTTATTGGATATTGTGGTACATGATCATATGGGTTGCATTATCCCAACATGCAATTTTTCATCCATTTTTTTGTAAAATCCACAAGTGGATAAAGCCCTTGAATTATTCATTGGATTTATGTTCTCCCATGATAGAATGGAAAATGTTAACATGGAATTAGACAGTATTGTCATTATTAATGGTGTTAGTGCATCATAGTGTGGTTTCCAATACTTCATTTTATTGGTTATGATGGTTCAATACATTTTCAAAACTAAATTTAAATTTACCCATAGAATGAGTTTTCGAAAAACCATTGATATATGTACCAAAATATGAACATATACCATGGGATTGGCCAAATCCATTTGTATGAAAACTATCTTATGAACATATACAAATAGTTTCTCCAAAACTATTTTGATATTTGATGGTTATATCAAATGTTTGGATAAAACAATTGGTATATCTTACATTTAATTAACATATTCTAATGGTTTATACAATACCATTCATAAAGGTCCAAAACATCAAAATACTTATATCAATGGTTTCGAAAGACATTGGTGTAGGTCTCTACCAATGGTTTTATAAACACATGGTAAATGATTTCATATTTTTAATGAATTATTTTTTCAAATAAAAATGAATTCATAAAAAATAAAAATAAATATAAATATACATATTTAACATATTATGTTTCTATAAACAAATGTGTCTTAGGGGTTTTGTGTTTGAAATTTAATTTGGTGGTGCGACAATTAAAACCTTCAAGCTGTTTTTTTGAATTAACTTTAGAAATAGTTTTACAAACTATTTTTATAGGAATTTCCTATTTATATAAAAACATTTTATAAACTATTGGTATAAAAAAACAATAACAATGGTTTCAAAAAACCATTTTTTTAGGTCTATAAAAATGAAAGAAAAACAATGGTCCCCCAAACCTTTAGTATAACATTTACCTACAATTTTTGGGCATATGCCAACGGTTCGTAACAATTGGTATTGAATTTTTAAAAAATAGATCATCCTCTTATTTATATGTTAATTCTCCTTTATTAACATATATGATAATACGGTGGCCAATTTGATTACCTCGTATGCTATCTCTAAAGTGCCTCTTGTTTTGTAGGAGTGCATCACTCCTTGTCTGAAATCATCTATAATTTATTATCTATATTTTTTTATTAAAATGTTGTTTATTTTTTTAAAATAAATTTATGAACTAGAAATGAAATTCGAACCTACCAGTTCCGCATCAAAAATAATTTATTGTCCCTATAAAATTAATGTGTCCAAATGATGTTGAGTTAAGTAATAATTCATATTATTGAATTATCATAAACTAAATTCCATTTCCTCAAAGTATGGGTTTGTAAATTTTCATTCATAGTAGTATAATGATACTAATAACCACATTGATGATTCCTCCAACTTTTATACCATCCCCTACTCTAATTATTAAGTAGGTATTTCTTTTTTAAGTTTTCATTCTCTTGGTCCCAGTGAATTCAATTTCATAACTATTTGATTTTTTTTCATCATTTAGACATTTTTTTGTTAATAATATTGGTTCATTCCATAGAGACATACCAAAAATTTTATTCATTATACCCAATATATTTCAATAGTTTCATTAGATGTAAGTTTCTCAAGGCTAGGTTGTTGGGCCTATAAATGTTTTTATCATCTAATAAATTATCAACTTCAGCTCCTATGAATCATGTCATTGAAACACCACCAGGTCTACCAAGTACCAATTGATGGAATTTATGAACCTCAAATCCTCGAAATTTCATTACTCCTTACAATAAAACCTATAGAAAAAATCCATGATATCTTCGATTTTTCATTAGATGAAAATTTAATTAGATTATTTGTTACATTATACTGATCACATATTTCCATTAATTAATGACTTTCAACACTACCAAATAATCTCAATAAACCTCATTTATATGTAATTATCATAGAAAATTAGTTTAATGGTGCATAAATAATTCCTTAAGAATAACTTTTTAGGGTAATAAGTTCATACATTAAATGAATTTTTTAATTTTATTTAATATTAATATTATTGGATCTAATATGATTAATATAAATTAAAAATTGAAGAATCATAATAATATGATAAAAGAGTATGAGGATGTGATTCATCAAATATGAAAATGATCATGAAAATAACCCTTCTCAAATACTTTTTATGTGTTTACAATGTTATTATTCAAAACTAATTAGTCTATAGGAGTTGGAAGAACACATGGTTAATTACAGAATATATCAATTTTATATATTTTATAATTAACATACGTAAAAATTTAATGCAGCTAGTGATAAGGATAACATTGTGTTTTATGAATAATTTTCTCTGATTAGAAGTGTGAAAAATGATAATGAACATATTGAAGATTTGAATATAGTTGTGATGATGGATAATATCATATTGAGGAAAAGAAAATTACAGTTGAAGATTAACATCACGAATCAACCAAATTATTTTTAGAAGTTAAAAAGTTGTGGAAAGATGCCGATGTATGCTAGTTATACTAAACATAGATCATTGTAAACCATAATGAATATATATAGTGTAAATGTTAGAAATGTATGAATTGACACCAGCTTAGCTGAACTGCTTTTTCTATTGAATGATTTGATCCTAGATTATAATAATCTTCCACCAAAAACATATTTCACTAAATGAATTCATCATTAAATGGGTACGATCTATGATAGATACATTCATGTCTTAGTTAATGTATACTATTTTGAAAATACTATGAATTGAATAAAAAATTCAAATGTATGGTTCATCTCAATAAAAGATTGATTAATCAATTCCATTGAATATTTTATGGTACATTCCAATAAATTCAATGTTTAGTAACCTATATGAATGTTATGATACTACAAGAAATCAACGTGGGATGTAGAAAAAGTATAAAAGTATTGGAAAAGAATTCACATAGTAGACTATCTTCTATGAAATAATATTTGATTAAGAGTATCCTATAATTGGAAATTAGTTGAGAAACCGTCATCTTTTTTTATATTCGGATGGAGTGAATCCATTGGGTTTTTAAAGAATAACTCCCAATATATGTATAATTATATTGAAAAATTATAACTTTCTTCCATGTTTAATCATGATGAAAAAATACAATATGTTGTATCTTCATATAAAGGGGAAAAATGGATATTGATGTTGATATTTATTTCGATCCATTGATTTATAAATTGAAATTAATGTTGGAATTTATTGTTATGTTGTTTGAATCTTACAGAAATAAATATTTAATTTTGAATTATATGTTGCATGCGATGATTAATTATTTTCTTCTTATGGTAATTTGTTAAGATATAATTTTAGTATAACACAAGGTTGTCCTATTTGTGATCCATGTACACACTCGGTTATGTTAAAAAAATCCATCAATGAATATGTTTCTAGGACATCCAAGATTTCTACCCTAAGGACATAAATACCGATATTAGAAGTCATTATTCAATTAGATTTTGGACAAAGGTAGAACACCATCTCCACTAATAGATGAAATTTCATTCAGGAATGTATAATATATTGATATGTCTTTTGAGAATGTAAAACCACTAATAAAAATTATTTAGGTTATTATATTTGAAAATTTTTGGATGGTATTTTATTCCATCAAAAAACTACTATCCCTAATGAGGTATTTTTTTTTGATAATTACAATTTCATTTAAAATACTTATTAAACAATTTTTAATTATATTTTTTTCAGTACTACCACAACCATAAATTTAACATTTATTTAAAATAAGAAATTTATTTTTTAATAAATGAATGACCAACATACATTGTGTCAGAACGTATGCAGACATCATGAATATATGACATTCTATATCTTCATTAGTAAATTTTATCATCAGTATACTTAATTTTTTTAGTTAATATCATTATCATATTTACCTGATACATATATAGTTATTTTTTATAATGATAATGATTGTATAACTACATCAATATTTTTTTATTTAACCAATTTGTGATATATTACGCAAAAAAATTTGTATAGAAAAAAATTATCAACAATGTCTAAAATAATAATGATGTCTTCATACACTATTTGTGACATCCAAACCCAGGTTCCACTGAATGGTGCCATGATTTGGATGGTCACATTCCCTCTATCATGTCTCCCAATATGCCAAAGGGTGTCGACTAACAATGAGGGTCTTGTATGTCAGTCTTGGGGAGACTATACTCTCTTTTATTAGAACACAACACCAGCTAGAGAAAACAAAAATAAAAAAGAGTGTAAATGTATATATAACCATAAAAATAAAATGACATATGATAGTCAAAACCATAAAGAAAATACTCAGCTGAATGTTAAATCAAGCAATTCCAATTCAAGTGTGAAGTAATTAGAATGAATCTAAAAGTAAAGACACAACTACTCCAAAAAGGGTGCTGAACCATGTCTGGTTCCCTCTCCCATCCTCCAATCCCAAATAGAAACCTATCCTAGGGTATTTCCCTTATCATGACCGATGAAAAAAAAGTCTACTTGTGTGTTGATAAGTCATCCCAAATAGGGTTAGAGTACAACTCAGAAGTCTAACACCAAAGATGTCTAATATGAGCCCAGTCAAAAGATAGTTCAGGCAGTTTTATGAAGCAATAAATACAATGCCTAATTTAAACAGTTATCACCTTTTCATTTAATCATTAATCATCATATTAGGTCTAGTTTCAATTATTGTTTCCCAATATAATCGTCATTCAATTTTATAATTCATTCGGTGTAGGTCGTCATTCCTAATACCCCAAAATATCATTTAAATCATCATTAATTGTTATCATTCATTCGGTGTAGGTCTTTATGGATAGAACCTCAAATATCATTAAGTATAGGTCATCATTCCCATCACATTATATCTCATCTGGTGTATGTCTTCATGCCTTGCATCCCATAATTGCATGCTTGGATAACTATTGGAGAGGAACTCCATTTCCAAGTCCCATCTTCTAATCAGTCTAGATCCCCATGTCTAGTAACAAAAAATATCTCATCAATTTAATAAATATTGAATTCATGAGAATTTTCCTCGTTATTCATTTACAAATCTATTGATTAGTTAAACATTTCCAAGGCCATTATTTAATTCAACAATTAACTAAGCATATAACCGATTAATTAATTCATCACTTAATTAATAAATCAATACCACTCTCATTCCATAATTAATTCTTCACAATTAATTAGACATATAAAAACCCATCATTTATAAATTACATCACACAATTAATTAACATAGATCACAACATGTCACAAAATTAAATCTCTCAATTAATTATTTTTGGTCAACAACATGGAACTTAATTAATTCACACAATTAGTTATCTCACATATCCAAAAATAATTCCATAAATAATTTCCCCCAATTAATTAACATATCACAATCAATTAAATATATTAATTACCAAATCTCAGCCCCTAAAAAATATCCAAAATATCTATTTGGAAAACCCACTACATTTTAACATTATTCCATTATCTATTAACCACTGAGGCAACTCAATTCAATTCCAATTTCCTTATAACTCAAATTATGGAAATCATTTATCATGGAAATCTATAAATAATAAAATTTCATTAAAATGTCATAAATCATGATTATGGGAGTTCAATTTAGGCTACTTAACTTGGTTTATTGATAGAAGTTTTCCCAATAGAAATCCCCAAAATCCAAGCGGCACAACATCATCGATCAAGCTTCAAATCTAAATCCCTATATCCAAAATTAAGATCAAGGCATCAAGATCATTCAAAAAAATAACTAGATCCGCAATCCTATATCTAGATATCAACTCATAGGTTTAGATCCAATAAAACGATGGAGATCTTCTATGAAAATATATAGAACATATTATAGATAGAACATGAGAATCATCGGGATGAAATCCACATACCAGGAGGAGAGATGATCTTCAATCTGAGATTTTGATCCCTAATAACAGTTTTCATATCACCTTGGATTACCTTGGGAAGGTTTTGGTAAAACATAGATATTTCTAATCCCGATCCTAGGTTGAATTAGAGATGTTTCAAGGTTTTAAAACCAATTTTTCAGAATAAACTGGGTCGTGCGCACGGTTTCACCTAGGAGGCCACACTATTATGCCAAAATGTGTGTCAAACGTATTGTATTCCACTTCCCACACAACATAAAGGTGCATGGTTAGGAAAACCATGTGCCAATCATGCCTACAGACACTACCCTCATTGTTTTTACATATCATGTGAATTCTGTTCATAACGCCTATCACCCCTAGTTTCACAAAAAAATCACCCAAACACACCCCGGGACATACCCCAACTCAATGTTACTTAAATAAAAACAAAAATTACCAGAAAACCCTAGAGAGATTGCTCCAAAAAGTACAGGATTTTACAATCTCCCCACCTTAAAACAATTCATCCTCAAGCTTCACTACCAAACTTATCTATTATTCCAATCCAAAAAATATTGGTCCATTGGGCCATCATATCTGCTTTCTATTCCCAAGTTTCCTCTTGAACAGATCTATGTTTCCATAACACGTGAACTAATATCATGATATTTCCCCAAAACACTTTGTCACTATGACCCATCACACATATAAGATGCACCTAAAAGGACTCATCTAACTCAAGGTCTAACTCTTCCACAAAAATCACATGAAAAGGGTCGGGGAGATACAGACATAGTTATGGCAGCTGGAAAATATCATTAATAGTGCTTAATTTCTATAGAAGTGTTAATTGGTACACCACCTCCCCGATTCCCCCCATCTCCTCAAATGGACCTACAATCTTAGGCACAAACATTACCTGCCTCTGTATCCTGTGGTGACACAATTTAGGAGACAACCGAAGGAATACACAATCTCCATTGTTAAACTCAAGGGGTCAAATCTTTCTATAATCATACATCTTCTGTCTACTCTATGATGTAGCCATACATTTCCAAATCTACTGCACCATCTTTGATGTATCTGGAATGAGACTTAGTCCCAACAGCTCTGACACACCTTCCTCTAACCAACATAGAGGTGATCTAAATGGTTTTCCATAAAGTTCCTTGTATGGTTCCGTCTGTATAGTTTCCAGATAACTATTGTTATAGGTAAACTCCAATAAAGAGGTGTGATTCCCCATGAACCACCAAAGTCATGGACACATGCTCATAGTGTATCCTCTAACACCTATATGGTGCACTCCGACTTCCATCTGTCTATGTGTGGAAGGCCATATGTAACTAAACCTGTGTCCCATGAGCCTTTTTATGACCTTCAAAAATCATGATGTAAAGCTTAAATTGTGATCTAAAACTATAGTCCATGGAACCCCATGTAAACAAACTATATATTTCATATATAGCTCTCACAACTGTTCTACTGTCAAGGTTTCCTGGATAGTCAAGATACGTGCGACCATCATTAGAAAATCCACAATGACCCAAATAGAATCATTATACCAAAGAGTCTGTGTATGTCCTACCACAAAATCTATAGTCACATCATCCCATTTCCATAGCATAATTGGTAACAGATGCAGTAGGCCTCCATGTCGTTGATGCACTACCTTCTAATGTTGATAAGTGAATCATCTTGTTACAAACCTTGTTTTATCCTTTTTCAAACCTAGCCACCAAAACTACCATTGTAGGAAACGAAACTTTTTTTCACCATAGGGTGTACCACCCACTTTGAAGCATGAAATTATAGCATGAGTTCCTCTCACATACTTGTCGGCACAACAACCAAATTTTTCACATAGATGATCTCATCATCATCTATCATCCAGTCTGAAGGATTCTCCCACCAAAAAGTATTTCCCAGAAAGCTAAAAAATATAGATACTCATACTTCAATCCCTGATCCATCTCAAGAGTGTAGACTCCACTGCCACTGAAACTAGATGCATTCTCTCCAAAATCTCCTAAACAACCACATGCATTTCCTCAAGAAGTATCATCGAATTACTCTCTGAACTCAAATCATATAGAAAATGAGTCTGAGTTTTCCTACATAATTAATCAACAAAACTAGTCCCATTTCTGGGCATATATTGCAGTTCAAAATCAAAGGACTTCATATACTCTTCCCATCTGCGCTACTGAAAATTCATGTCACGTTTTGATAAGATATACTTCAAGAATTTTTGATTTTTAAACACATTAAAATTCTCAAAAAAAATATATCTTCTCCATAAAATTAGAGCATAAAAAACTATTTCCAACATGAGGTCATGTATAGGTTAATTTTTTTCATGTGCCCTAAACTACCGACACCCATATTACATGACTCTATTACATTGAATCAACACAACTCTGAGTCCAATCCCATAAGCATTGCAATACACCATGTACTCCTCACCTGACCTAGGTAAGAAGAAAATTTTTGCCGATTTCAAGAACTTATTCAACTCTTAGAGAGAATTCTATCACGGTTCTATCCAAATAAAATTTATACCTTATTTTTTCATAGCAGTATGTAGTGATTCCAATTGAGAAAAGTACCAGATGAAACTCATGTAATATTCATCTATCCCAAAAAAGTTTCGGATATCAAAAACATTCTATTCTAATCCCAAAATACCACTACCGGATCTTTTTCTCCCCATTGTCACACCTTCTTATTAGATGATGTTCCATTAAAAGTGTACCATGTCTTTCCAAAATTAAAATTTAGATTTCTTGACATATATCTGATGCTCTCTCACTATACCCAGGATGATTTCATGATGTTTGGTATGATTTTCATGAGTGTTAGAGTAAACAAATATGTCATCGACAAATACCACCACAAAACTAATCTAAATAAAAGTGAAAGATCATATTCATCAAGGCCATATACAATTCTTGTGAATTAGTCAACCCAAATGGAATTATGAAAAACTAATAATGGACATACCTACTCCTAAAATTATATTTCAGTATATCAGAAGATCGAACTCTCACCTGATGATACCCTGATCTCACATATATCTTATTTGAACATAGAATCGCCCTTAATCTCATCAAAAATATCATTGATATGCATAAGAGGATATCTATACTTCACATTCATTTTATTCAACAACCGGTAATCGACAAACAAGCATAAACTCATTCAAGCCTTCTTTGGAAACAAAATTGGTGATCCCCATGGTGGGGTAGTTGGATAGATAAACCCTTTATCCTCCAACTCCTCCAATTTTATTTTGAGATCTTGTAGCTCTATTAGTGTCATTATGTAAGGTGTAATAGATACTGAATCATCCCTCAACATGATCCCAATAGTTAATTCCACGTCTCTCTTAGGTGGAAACCCTAAAAATTCTTCAGGAAAGACATCCAGAAATAGTTTTACTACCAGTGGAAGGAAATCTTTCATACCACTACCATCATCCAGAAAAAGACTTGAAACTAGAAGAGTGAGATCTACTTGTTCCTTATTATTTGGTATATCATTACCTATATAGATATCATATCCTCCATGCAGGACAAATGGTTCACCCTCAGGAAATACCTAGCTCACTCTCCTGTGGTAATAATCTATGTGGGATTAGTATACGATTGGCCAGTCCATAACCATAATTATGTTGAAACCCATTATATTAATGAACTATATATCACAAAGGAAATGATACTCTCTGATTACTAGAAAATATCCTTTGAATAAAAATATATCCCTATAATGTGTTCTAAATGGTGTGTCGATATTCGTCATCTTCCTTACGAACTCATCTTCCATGATCAATCCATTAACAAGGTTTGCATATATAAAAGAATGATAGGAACCGGTATCAAAAAAGGGCAGTTGATAAAGTAGAAGAAACTATAATTGAACCTCTCACTATCGATAGACTAGCCTCGCTCTCCATATGAGTAGTCTACACTACAGGTAATTTTCCTTCCCCTATTCCATGTGGTGTCGTACGACTCCCCTGAGTAGCAATACTCTGCAGATATGGGTGATCATACCCTGAAGAACCATATTCACTACCTCTAAAAACTCCTCCAATAGATCTTTAGCTTCCATTACTATATGTTTTCGAAGAACCTTTCCCCACACTCTGACTCTAAGAAGTTTCTCCCTCAACACCAGCCTGCCGCTGTTTCATATAGAACTTCTATAGGTTCCCCATTTTTTCACAAAACCATAACTCCACTGGTTCTTGAGGAAAATGGGTATGATAGTGTCCCTACATACCGCACTGGTGGAAATAACATGAGAATGATCCATTGAAACTGCTCCTCTAGAATGTCCACCTTGCTTTCCACTATCTGAACTAAGATTCCTAGGACAACACTCCTTTCTCTTGAAAGGTCCTATCCCTGATCGTACAACTACCTGTCTAGTATTGGAAGATTCCTTCAAGTTCCCCTCTAAAATGAAATCTTGATTGTCCACTTATGATAATTTCTTCAGCCTAATGATATTCACACGGGACTTAATTTCACAATTAAGTATGTCATGAAATTGTTTTTCGGAAGAAGCCTCATCTACGGTCAATGCTCAAGAAAAATGCTGTAAATTTATGAAACATCAAGAGTATTCCATTATGGGAATTCTTACTTGGGATATATGCATAAACTTTGAATCCTTCCCTTTACTCATTGTGTCTGGATAGATGTGCTCTATGAATTTCCCCCAGAAGTTATTCTATAACATCTCGTCAATATGTCCATATCATACCTAGTTGTCCCACCAGTGCTTTATTGGACCCCATAGCATATAAAAAGCCAACATGACCTACCTCTCAGCCATAGTATACACATTTTCATGTATCATCTCTATGGATTCAATCTATATTTTAACCCCCTCAGGTCCACCCTCTCCAGTTAAAGTAGGAGGGTGAATCAGTTAAAACTCCCTTGTCAACTCAGAAATACTTTTCAAATCATTCCATGGGTCTGTCTCCATGAATTTCGTTAATTGGGAAAAGTTCTCTCAGACTTTTTCCCCTTTATCCTCAGCATTCAACAATGGGGCTTCAAGCTCCTTATCCAGAAGTTCATTCTGGGACATACCCATTGTTCTCTCCCTCAACAAGCTTCATGAGTCATATATGTACAAATCCAAACACATGTCTTAGGTCTCATAACTTAACCTTAAAAGTATTATGTAAGATGATAAATTAACACAAAATGTTTATGCATGTCATTTCCCCCTTTTTATCACCACACGATCAACACCGAGGCCTTATCACTACCCTTAACCATACTAATCCTATGACTTGGTTAATAAGGGTTCATTCAATTTCACAAATTAATTCAGCCATTATTTAACAACAGTATCTCAAATTAATTAATTCAACAATTAATTAATTTTTCATACTCAATTCTACAATCAAGGTTCTCACTGGACAACCAGTTATTCTCACCTTGAATCATTATTTCAATATAACAACAAGGTAAAATAGTTCAAGTTCATCAACTTACATATAACCCATTTTTCATTGAGTTCCTAGAATGATGCATGTCACAGCATCCTTGAGTGCCGAGAATGATGCATGAAGACTAAAGTATTGTCCCACATTATTCCACGACTCAAAATTCAACAACTTTTAAAAAAATATCACATCACACATAATGTTCATCACCCATGGTGAAATAATATCCAACTATAATAACAAAAAACAATCACAACAATCCCACCCCGATTACTCAGATTCCCCCCCCCCACACATGGGTTTGCATTTCCCATACATGAGATCATTACAAATCCTTGACTCTTTTTAGTCTCATGTCTACCTTTCCCAAAACAGTAATCTAAATAAAGAAGAAAGAAAATATAACTCCTTTGAAAGCCCTTTGTGACGCCCTGGCATAGGTTCCACTAAGAGGTGCCCCGATCCTATTAGTCACACGCCCTCATACATGCCTCCCCATTTTCTAGAGGGTGTCGACTAGTAGCGAGGATATGGTAAGTCAGTCTTGGGGAGACTGTACCCTATTTTATCATAATAAAACACCAGCAGAAGCAAACAACAAAAACAACATGATGAAATTTAAAAATAACCAGGACAATACCATGACGTATGATAGTCGAAACCAGAAAATTCAATACTCAACTGAATGATAAATCATTTTATGACAATGCATGTTTCATGTGTCTATAATGAAATTAAAAGTAAAGATATGAAGACTCCAAAATGGTCCTTGTAGCATATCTGGCACCCTGTCCCATGCTCTTATGCCAAACATTAACTTATCCTAGGGCCATTACCTTATCATTTCCTGCATCAAAAAATTCTACTTAGTTGCCAATCATGAGCACTGGATAGGGATTGAGTACCCCTCAATAGGCCACCACCAATAGTTTCAAAGACTAATATAGTCAAAAGGCAGTTCATGCATCTTTATATATAAAAAGAATAAAATATGTAATTTAAACAGTTATCACATTGTCATTTAATATTTATTCTTCACCTTAGACCCATATTCAATTCATGTTTCCCAATTAAATCTTGATTAAATATTAGCATTCATTCGGTGTAGGTATCCATGCCTAACACCATAAAATCTAATTAAAATCATCATACATTATTATCATTCATTCATTGTAGGTCATCATGCCTTGATCCCCAAATCTCATTATGTGTAGGTCTCTATTACTATCACATTATATCTCATTTGGTGTAGGTCATCATGCCTAGCACACCATATTCTCATCCTTGGATAACTATTGTGGAGGAACACCATGTCCAAGTCCCAACTTCTAATCATTCTAGAAGGCCATTTCTAGCACCAAAAATATCTCATCCATTTAATCATTATTTAATTAACATGATTTTTCAACATTATTTATTTACTAATCAAACTATTAATTAAACATTTTAATGTCCTTTTTTAATTCAAAAATTAACTAAGCACATAACCCATTAATTAATTCATCAATTAATTAATCAATCAATACCTTTCTCATTCAATAATTAATTCTACAAAGTTAATAATCCTTATCAAAATCAAACAAGTCCTAATTAATTCTCATGATTTATTATCATAGATCATAAAATGGAATATAATTAATTCTCCCAATTACTTATTTTTTGCCTTCATCCTAATATTAAATTAATTCTCCCAATTAATTATCTCACATAGAAAAAATAATTCCAAAATTAACTCCAAATAATTAATTATATTATCGAAATCAATTAAATATCTCAATCACCAAATATCAACCAATAAAAAAATCCAAAATATAATTTTGAGAATCCCACTTCATTGGTTCCATGACTCATTTATCAATTAACCACTGAGGGAACTCAATTCAATTAAACATTCCTAATTACTCCAATTTAGGAAATTATTTTTCTAGTGAATCTCGAAACAATAAACTCACATTCACATAACATAAATCATGAAAATGTGAGTATGATTTACTCCACCTACCTTGGATTACTGGTAGATATTATCCCAAAGGAAATCCCCAAAATCCAAAAGGCACAATGTCATCAATCATGCTCCCGATGTAAATTACTAAATCCAAAATTAAGATAAAGGGATCAATATCTTGAAAAAATATTTCTAGACCCACAATCCTAGATCTATATCTCAACTCGTTGGTTTAGATCCAAGATAATAGGGAATATCTTCCATGAAAAGATCTAGAAATGATAAGAGAAAGTACTTGAGAAGCATCAGGATAGAACCCCCTTAATGGGATGAGAGAAGTTCATCAATCAGAGCTTTTGATCTCAAAGAGAGGTGTTCAGATCACATAAGAATACCTCTAGATGGCTTTGGGAACCTCTTTAAATTGTCATACCCCATCTAAAGATGGATTAAAGAGGTTACAAGAGTTCAAGTAGTTTTAAAACTATTTTTTGGATTAAACTAGGCCGCGTACATGGTTTTACTTGGGAGGCAAAACGGTTATGCCAAATTGTATGTCAACCATTCGATATTCCACTACCTGCACAAATTAATTGCACATGGTTAGGCAAACCTTGCACCAACCATGCCAACCTCCCATATCTGCATGAGTTATCGAAACTGTGCACCAACTGTGCCTAACCCCTGTCATCCCTAGTTTCATAAAAACATCACCCAAAAACACCATGAGTCATACCCCAACTTAACGGTACATAAATAACAAAAAAATGTTTTTAAAAATACCCCTGAGAATTCTCGAGAATAGGTCATGATCTTACACTGTTTACTCTTTTCGT
Organism: Viscum album; assembly: GCA_963277665.1. NCBI lineage: Eukaryota > Viridiplantae > Streptophyta > Magnoliopsida > Santalales > Viscaceae > Viscum > Viscum album. The sequence goes on from OY728152.1 coordinate 699,154,021, forward strand.
AATGGTATATCTTCATTATTTTACATGATTGTGTTCAGTAAAGTGTTTTCTCAATTTTTAAAGGGTTATTCATGTTTTTTTCAATCTAAAAATATATTTCTATAAAAAAATAAATGTTGCATATTCAATGTTTAGAAAACTCATTCAAACTGTTTTGGTAAATTTGAAAAATGGCCCATATGACATTTGTGACATGTAGGAATCATCTAAACCTTAATTTGATGCATGGTGTGATCAGTATGACATAAAATATGTGTTTTTAGTTTTATGATGATATATTGGTTAAAATAATGTTTCAATAACTAAAAACCCCAAAAAAATCATAGATTGTCTTAATACATTATGAAAATTATCAATATGTAAGTTTTGATGTTTTTGGGAATGGTCGAACATAAATGGAATTCCTGATGATATGAGAATGACATAATGTGTGTGATTTTACTATAGAAACGATATTTTAGTTAAAAAAATTATCACTCACTAAAAACCTATCAAACACACTCATATTTTCTTAATTATTTAGGTGAATTATCATTAAGTCATTCTTGATGTTGTATGAATGATTTTCACATCATTCTGATGCACAGTGTGACCAGTTTGAATCGATGATCAGAAAAAACAAGAACATAGGCCATCCATCATGTAATTGATAACTCAAAATCTATGATCTCACCAATTCTCCCGAATTTATTTTTTCCAGATAAATTAACATTCAAATATAACATCTCATCTACCAATTTAAATCCATCAAACACCTTCCAATGGTGGCACTATTTATTGTCAAATAAAAACATTCTCCTATGTAACAATTTCAATATTTCAATTCCAAGAATTTATTATTCTGAATCACTATTTAAATGTAGTTAGATAATCCATAATTTTTAATCCATATAAGGATAAAAAAAATTATATGAAAAGAGGTTTTATTCATGTGAACATTTTAAATAATCAATAACTTGATAACAGTTTTGAGTAAATCCCACTTTCATGCAAAGAAATTTGTATTCATATTTATATGAATAAATTTATATTATATAGTAATTATCATCAATTAATGTCATGTCAATAATTTTTTTGTGGTGATCTATCCCTGATCATACTACTCCAATGATTCAGGGATTTGTAACCCTTTTATATTCTCACCCAACATCATTTTTTATGTTTTTAAAAGGAATTTCTCATTGTTATGGAATAGGAGGGTTCCATTTTCTTAATATGGTCTCAAATATACAAAAAAGATTATCTAAATTCATACCTCACTATATTTTCAAGTATCTTTTTTATCAAAGGATTATATTATAATATAATCCAACATCTATAAATTTAATTTAACAAGAAGGGATCCATTTGTAATAAATTACCCCCATTGTGAGGAACATACAAATATTATATATAGATTCTTGTTTATGGGGATTTTTTCAAAGAATCGTTTAACCAATTACACTCATTCACACATGATAGAATCATGTCAGAAATGTAGATATTTATTTTAATATAAATCTATATGGAATGTACCACTGCATTTATCTTCATATTAAAAGTAAAAAATGTGAAAATTGCAGCATCTAGGAGTCGGATATTCAGAATATCTAAATCCCCAACATAATTTTTAAGTAAATCTAACATATCAACCACAAAGTGTTCCTTTCTCCAATATTATGTGGTATTTTTTAATATGATCTATTTTTCATTCATCCCCACTTCTCCCATGGATAATATTAAAAAAAATTATCACATTTTCCAACTTTTCACGGAAGACGAACCACAATCCATTTAATATTTTCATTTTTTCAAACATCCATGATAGGAATTTTCTACATGAACTACTATTCTCGTGTTATGTTCGAAAATATTTCTTGTATGTATGATAAAAAATAGATTGTAAATAGAATAGAATATTTCATGTCATTATTAAGTAGGTTACCGATAATTGCATCAGCATACATGATGAAATTATAATAAGAATCTATCACCATGTATGTGAGCCAGTTATAGATCACCTTCATTGAAGATTAATAATAAATTTCATCATGTGTTTCCTTGGGTAACAATAACTATTTTGATATATACATGAATTCTTTTATCCATTCAATCATCCTTCTGATATATAATGTGTATTAAACTGAACAAAAATAGATATCTCCCTCATCCAACATATCTTTAATTGTGTTGCATATTAAAATTATCAAATTTATATTCAAAAATATAATAAATGGTATGATTCCCAAAATGATATTCTTAAATTTTTTAACACCAATTCATTGTATGAATGATTTGAATATCCAGATAAACATTTAGAGACAAATGACACATATGTCTTTAACATTTAATTCACTTAGAATTCCACACACTACATGAAAATTAATATTCTATATAATTTAAAACACCATCAAATTATTTTACGTCAAACTAGGATTTAAATATTATAGAAAAAAGTTTCAAAATATTAGACATATATATCCCTTTTTTGGTGTCTCATGGAAGGTATTCCAATAATTGGGCATCAACCGATATAACTAAGTAGGATTATGAAAAATGTTTTGATCCATATTTGACTCTCATGGAATGTGATCATCTACTTTTAAAAAATTATTTAGTCATATCCCTCACAAAATTTTACTCTAGATAATAATTTTTGAGGATTTATAATAATCTAAACATATATGGAATTTAAATTTTTGTGATTTCTTTTTTATCTGCATCCATGATTTGAATGTATTAATTATTGTTTTGTAATTCTATCAATGTATCCATTTCATACAGATGTTATCAAATAGGTTTTTTCGCCTAGATGTTTATAGAAGATAATATAATTTTATGATAATGAGAAAATTTTTAATCATTTCTATTGGAAGACATTAATTGAGATCATGTGGTGTTGATCCTCATTAGAGGAACACTTCAATGGGATAATAAAGTGATATTGACCAGTCCTCCACCACAATTCTCATTTCATATTTATTTTGGGAGTTTCAAGGAAATATATACCTCTATATGTTATATTTTCATTCGCTTCCAAATTTAACAACCCTCTCACCTACTGAGAGGTATACCATGATTGATTCAAGATAATAGATTATGAGAATTGAACTTCCTATAAGAATTGTTCATGTTTATGTGTCATTAGATATTGTTATCTATCAATATGGGTAATGGTACTTAGGAATTATGATTTTTATTAATGTTCATCATGACCCATGTAGTATAATTTATTTCATAAACCAAGATGATATAGTTTATGGGGAAGATGGATACATTGGGTGCATCATGAGTTATTCATTATAAATAATAAGTTGAGAAAGGTTCCTAAGATGAGGTATCATTTGTTATGAAATGATTTAAATTAATAATAAATTTAACATGCATAATATCCTCTATGAATTATGGTCTTTTTCAATATTTTATATAAATTTTTTGATAGTTAGGTTGTTTATGCCTTGTAAAATTTCTGAATGATTCATCAATCCCAAAAAAAATATTATGGTTATTCACCCCCATATGCTTCTTCTACATTTGAAACATTCATAAAACTCATCATCGCCAAAAAAAATATCATCCAATGAATAAGAGATGCTCTGAGCTGAAGACATTCCTTCCAAAACCTCCCTAAACAAAAAAAATAGAGAATCTTAAATTTTTCATTATTTGACACATCATAAGAATCTGAGCACTGATGTCATATAAAACATCAATCCCAAGTCTTTTATAGGTAAATAAACAATTCATGAACATATCCTCTAAATCCCCTCAACATCTTAGGAATCATCACACCCTCCCACCAAACCAATATCAGGATTCACTTTAAAATAACTGAAAGACATTTCATTTTGAAATTTGGCTTTGTGTATGAGTTTTAATTTTTTTATGGATGGGTCCTTTGGGAGGGTTCCAATTTATCCAATAAAAATGTTATTTTTTAAAACACTAAAAAATGTAATTAGGAATTAAATACTCATTAATTGATATATAACATATAAATTTCCTGATAATATATTTACTTATAAATAAAATAAATATCATATTTTAACATCAATATATGATAATGTAACTTTATCCCATGTATTTATAAATAAAAAAACATTAAAAATTAAATTCATTTTATCTAAAATATTCCTAAAAAAATATTATTTTCTAATATTAATACTTATGAATTAAATATATAGAATATGACTTAGAATAAATATTTTTATAATATTAAAAAATATTTAATTATAAACTAAATATATGTATTGAATTACATTAAAATGAAATAAATATAATGTATAAATATAAATGATTGAATTTTGTATGTTTACATTTAAATCATTTAAATTATTTATTTATATAATACAAGATGAATTTTTATTATAATTAAAAACATAATACATTGTATATTTATATTTTTAATATATATTATAGTTGATAGAATAATTATAATTTATGTAAAATATGTTATCTTTACAATGTAAATAAATATTATCACTGATTTATAAAACAAAAGTGATTTAAAATTCATTATGTTTCTATTTAATAAAACATAATTGATACAATAAATTTAAACATATTTTTAATGTATTATATTTATAATGAAAAATATATAATTACTTGGTTCTTTTGTGTACCACACATTGACATTATTTTCTTGTGGGTTTTTTTATTCTATGTACAAATAAATTGGAATATTTATAATGTCATTAAAAAATGACCCATGTGCCTTAATGTGGTAAAAACACATTGGAACATAAATTAAAAAATCAATTATAGAAAATAATGTGGAGGAGAAATAATAGTGATAGTAATGTGATCATTGTAATTATTCAAAACTGGTATGTGGTCTTGTTAGTTGAATACACACACACGAGACAAGGATCACCATAATCCATCCATTCTATGAGTTTTTGTGTCTACGGTGGACTAAAGAGTTGTTTGAAGAAAGAAAGATGAATTGGAAGAGCATTAATAAGAAGTTAGGGTCCCTAAAGAACGTTATGTATGTGGTTTACAAACTCCCATTCTATACTACATCAAGTTGTGTCACGATTCCATAGACACAGGCCAAGGCACAACATGCTTCCCTCTATCCTAGAGGGTTGCCCTGGACTCTCTAATATGACCTTTCACGATGCCTCATTGACAATTCCTACCAATCCAGATGGTGGGAAGATGGATATGACCATCACCTCCCTTTTTAAGACAACCGGCTAGGGTACCCCATCAACAACAGCTACCAGGCCAAACACGAGGAAGATGGATATGACTATCACATCCCACTCTCAAACAACCTACTATAACACCCCATAGACAATTCCTACCATATTTACTACCATTTATACCTATCATGATCCATCATTAATATCCCCTACATAGATGGTCACTAGCACAACCTGTCACAGTGCCCCATCGACAAGGCCTACCAGGCCAGACATGGGGAAGGTGGATATTTCTATCACCACCCTTTCTTAGAAAACATTCCATGGAACCCCATCGAAAATTCCTAAAACTATCGATACCCTTTCGCAAATGATCTTCCACCGTGACACACTGACAACGCCTACTACGGTCATGACCCTCCTTCATCTACCTTCCTTAGACGTCCTACCCTGAAACCTCATCAATAATGCCTTCCACCATCACTGCCCTTTATCAGATGATCTACCAAAATTTCCCTTCTACAAAACCTTCCAGGCCAAATGGGGGAATATGGATATGAAGGTCTCCACCCCCATGGGTGTAATTCCTCATAGCAGAAGCAACCAATTAGGACAGAGCTTCTTAGAAACCACGCTTCAGTCCCCTACCTATCATTCATCACTACTGAGTGTGACGAACATTGAATCTGGGAGTATAAAAGGTTGATTCCCATAGTGAAATGAATGATAAATTATCAAATAATAAAAGGAACACTATAACCACTCCCTCCCTCCAAAAATGAAATGCCAGAAAACTGATTTCAAATGTTGAGTTATCTAGAATGAACAAACAGATATATAAATTAATGTATTTTTACCCATAGTGGTTTAAAAAATTAATTTATTATCATATTTTATATTTAACTATCAAGTAATAATTCATCTTATTATGAATTTAATACTAAATGATAATTATTATTGAACAATATGAATCCATTAATTTCAAATTTTCACCCATAATAAATTCACTATTTTTTAATATTCATGTTAAACTACTTCATATGGTGATGTATTCAATACTGCTGCTAAAGAAACTAATAAAATAGTTCACTTTACCTATTATTTTTTCTAACAATTATTAATGTCATATAACTATGAGTAGTTTTTGGATAGGGTTTCTAAATGACACATTGAATTTGTTGACACACACACACATATATGTGTGTGTGTGTGTGTGTGTACATTCATATATGTTTTTAAAAAATATTTATATTTCATCAAGTACATATAAGAATGTAAAATATATTTAAATATTTTATATAACATTCAACAATATATGTATATCTATTTGTATATGTATGTCTATATGTGTGTTCTTATGTATGTGTTGTTTGTGTATGAATATGATGTGTTGTGAGGTGTATGTAAATGTGTTTATGTACATCAATGGTTTGTATTTGTGATTATGTATATATTCATAGGTGTGTAAGTAATTGTATGTGTATGTTATACAAATGTCTATGTGTATGTGTATTAGTATGCGTAATTGTATGTGTATGTGTTTACAAATTTGTATCGTATTTACACGTATCTTCACATATGTAAGTATTTGGGTATATGAATGTGTATGCCTTTTGGAATAAGTCAGTGAATGTGTTTTTATGTTTATATGTGTAGGTATGAGTATGTTTAATTATATATGTCTATTTCTATCTATGTGTATACAGTCATATGTATAGATGTGTTTGTATTCACATGAACATGTATGTAATTGTATGGTTGTTTGTGAATATGAAAATGTAGGTGTATGTGTATTCATATACATTTATATGGGTATGTACTTGGGTATTTTTATTAGTTTGTGTATGTGTATATGTATTTTTTTATGTTGTACGTGTATGTATATATGCGTATGTATGGATATGTATATATGTGCATGTAGGGGTATGTAACTGTATGTATGTGTATGTGTATGTTTATATACCAATGTCTAGGTGTATGTGTATGTGTATGTGTATATGTTTTCCAATATTTGTATGTGTATATTTTGTATGTTTGTGCATATGTATGTATATGCATATATATAAATATATATATTTACATGTATATAAATTTATTGATTGAATATTATTTTTTGGCTTTTAATATCTGTCCATTTTCATTATTTTTAATAAATTAACTCGTTTTTATTATATAATCATTTAATAATTTTGAAATATATTCAATTTTTATTATTTTTTATACAGGTTTAAATATGTATATATTTAATAAAATAATAACAAGTTAACATTTATTAATAATTATAAATTTTAATAATATTTTATATTTTCTATATACAATCAATACAGTTTGGACTTTAATAATTTGCAGTATTGATAAAATTTATTTATTTAATTTTTTTCAATTTTTTATTTCATCAATTCATGTAATTAATGTCATGAAATAACTTTTTTTGTAATTTATTTCTTATAATTTAATCAATTTTAATATTTTTTTCCTTATTTTTTTATTTTTGATATTTAATAATTTTCAATATATTTTGAATTAAATCATTTTACTAATTTTATAAATATTTTTTTAATAAGATTCAATATTTTCAATATGATTATAATTTATATGATTAATATTTATTCATTTTTATTTATTTTGTTTTATGTTCTTTAATATGTTTGAACTCCATTTAATTGATTCTTATAAGACCATATCCATCCCACACCATTTTCCCTAAAATTGAAACCCAACTTATGCCATCCCGAACACCATTTAGGTGTATATTTAAACATTCACAAAGTATGTGGATGTGCTTCACGACGATTATTAATGATAGATGGTTTCGTTGAACGGCATTCATTTTAGTATCAATATTACACTGCATTTTGATATGGGGAGAGTTTGATGGTGGTGTTTAGGCCGCAATCACTATAGGTCTCAAGCGGTAGTTTTCAGGGGTAGTGGTGAATATGTGGGATGAAAGGATTGTGTTAACAGGAGGGGAGATAACTCTTCATCACTAATTATGTGGGCATAGGTTGACAGTGATCCCATGATCAATTATGGTTGTGCTCCATCAATCATGAAGGCTTTACGTGATGGTTGTGTTGACATTGCATGACTCGAGCTAGATCTTTTGATGCAACAATGATTTGGTTGTGAATATCATAGAGATGATGTGGTGGTATCCTTGGTTGACTAGTGATTGGGATCATTGAACACCCAATTGACGGAGATGGTGGTTGTCTGATGGTCATATATTACAATCTACCATGATGTTTAGTAAGGTAATGGATGCTCTAGGCATGGTCTGGGCCTTTCCATCATTGCTTTATAGGGGAGGCCCAGTTGGTTGTGATAATCCTATAGTGGTGAATGATAATGTAGGGGCCTATGGGCCATGGTGGGGTGGACATATGTTGTAAGTTTCATAGGTCTAATATCAATAAAAATGAGGTTTATGGGCCTATTGAATATAGGTGGGTTATCCCTTTGCGGGCTACGGCCTGCCCATTGGTCAGTGGGTGAGGTGTTCGTATGTTTTTGTTTATTTCTATCCTCAAGTACCAAATATATATATATATATATATATGATATATTTATCCATATTTATTCATTTTCTATGTGTATGTATTGTATTCTTTATTCATGAATTTAGAGTCCTCTTTTTATCATGGTAGTATAAAATCCTTTACATAGAACATTGGCCCATGGCCAAGTGGCCCAATAATGTGGCCCAAAAGGCTTGGTGTAGATTTGTGCCTGCGTCATCCTTTCTGTATCATCAGGCCTGTGTCATGCCTACATCACTGCCGGCCAGTATCACGCCCACATCACTGCTTGCCTGAGTCACAACATTCGATGTAAATCCCACTTGGTACATGCCATGATTCAAAACGAGCTTTTTATGTGTATGTAATTGATGTAATTAATATTAAACGTTAAGTTTTTAATTATTATTTACTAATTCGATTTTTTTATTAAATTTTAATATGATTTAATTTAATAATTATTATTTATTTTTAATATTTAACATTTATTATTATTTTTTAAATTTATTGTGATTTTAATATTAATTTATACATAATTATTTACTATGTTTTAATACTATAATATGTAAATTTATTTATATTATTAATATTTATAAAGGTGTTATTCCATTAAAATTATTGAAATTTATATAATTAATTTAATTTATTTTATTTTTTAGGATTATCTGCAATTTTGTATGTTTTTACAATTAATTAAATTACTCATTTATATTTTACATAATTTTTTTGTGTCTTAATATTCTTATCATTTTTTATATTTATATGATAAATTCTCATTTATTTTTATTTAAAAGGTTGTAATATTTTTAAAATGTTTAAAATCAAAATAATTGATTTATTTTAATGCATTTCTTTGTTTTTTTCATCAAATTATTGTATGTGTTCACAATCCAGGAAATTATTCTTAATTTTTTTGGTAAATATTTTCTAGGTTTTAATATTTCTACTATGTATTCATAAACATTTTCATATATATTCATTTTAATTTTTTTTCAATAATTTATATAAATAATAAGACATACATTTTAATATATTTTTGTGAGTATTGATTTTTTGTAATCCAATTTCACTCATTTTTTAAAACCATGCATTTATGATAGTATATTCATTAATAAGGTTAAATATTTTTTAAATTTTTTAGAAGTAATTAAATCTTAATATATATTCATTTAATATATATATATATATTATAAATAGGTTTTATCAGCTCTAAAATGAAAAGTGCTCGTAAAACCTATATATATAAATGATATAATATTAGTGATGACAAATATAGGTTTTATCTACTATAATTTTACTGCTGATAAAGATAGGTTTTGTCCGTGCAAAATTTATCATTGATAAAACTAATATTTTTAGTATTTATTAATTTCCCACTATAAAAATCGTATTTCCCTGCACATTTTTGAATGAAATGATAAAAAAAATTGGTTAAATAAATTAAACACTAAGGGATCAGGTTTATTTTCCCTATTCAAGCTCTCTTGTGGAAATCCACCTCTTTAACCACTCCCCCTTGAACTTCATGTATGAATCAAAACTCTCAAAACCTAAGCTACATGAGTCTATCTGGTGCAACTACATGTATATTTTTCATGCATTGCAGAAAAAAATTGTCTTAGTGAGTATTTATGGATTTTTAAATTCCATAATCAAGGATTAATATGTTGTTTATAAAGGTAATTTCTTATGCAACCATTTTTTGAAATGATTTTCTCTTCAACATGTATTGTTGACTGTTCCCATAAGCATGCATGGCTAAATCACTTGCATAGTATAATAAGGTCCAATCAATAACAATGTACTGTACCAAACTATATTAATAATACTAAATAAAATACATTCAAATTCAATTAATAAATTATACTTTTTTATAAATTGTAGAAATGGATAATTCCAAATTGTGATTCCATAGTTCATTTTTTAAATCAATAGGGAATTATAGTACTATTATTCAACTCATGCTACATCAAACAATATTTTCCATTCTACATCATGATCAATATCAATGAGACTCTCTCTCAATTCTACAACCATACTAGGGTTATCAAATATGGGGAGATGACATTTTAATTTTTGTTGTGTCTTGATGGCATGCATTTTTTCTAATTTAATTATTCTGCAAGCTAAAGAAAACATATTTCATAGGGGGATGGTATGCAGATTAAGTCCACATATTTCCCATCTATTCTTTTACTTTCGTATATTTTTTTTAATCTAGGGACATTCATTGAGAATATATATACATATTACATCTTATCCAATAGTATTAAAAATCCTACTTTCAATCAGTTAATTATTCCAAATCAGAAATTACTATCACCTCAGGTGAGACTACTTTTAGAAAATAAGACCTTTGCTAAACCTCGGGTAATCAGGTTGTTGATAAAAATAATAAATATGTTTGGATGTATGTGATTTTTGGTCAAACTATAAGAGTGGTTGTCTCGAGCATCATGTACAAGTAAAAAAAATTCAGGGATGAAATTTTAAGAGGGTCTCTAAATTAGGGAAGGAATCACTTATAAATGATATTTCTCAATCGGTTCCCCATAATAATATGTATTTATTTACGATACCTAACTCAGAGTTCCAAGAAATTCACTATCCCCTTATGATTTTATGGTGGGGTATGAACAATGGAAAAAAGTTGTTTTGTTGGCTTTGGATAATCTATGCATTCTTAAATCGTGTGGTGGTTTGGGTTATCAACACATGGGCATGATCAAAATTTCTCATTTATAATTGCAATTATCAAACCCAATTCATATCCCTAAATACTCATGTACTCATATCATCAAATCCAAACATTACCCACATACAGTCTTTTGCAATGTAGCATTTATCCTTCAACCTGGAGTTTTTTTAGAGATTCCTCTGGGGTTAGGTGTTCTTCTTCGAAAGGGACTCATTTGGAGAACTGGAGATAGAGCCAATGTCATGATCTGGAGGGTCCCATGGATTTTTTATAAATTCTTTATGATGGAAACATCATAGGAATTTCTCATTGCTAGGAATCCACTATTTTCCCCCATTTTACCGATTCTAATAATAGATGGTGTTTTGATAAACTAAATGTATGGTTCATTGAAAGTGATTAGAGGGTTATTCTATGTATTCCATGAAAAAAAGATATAAACCAGGAAAATATTTTCTAAAATAATGAATTTTTGTGAGGTTTCGTGGTGAATTTTAGGTATACATTGGCACATAGAATAGAAATAACTGAAAATGAAGATTTCTAGAAATGTTGATGGCACCTAGCGGTCATGTCGAAGGTCTGAACATTATTTTTTAATTCTTTAATGAGAATACTTCTGTTAAAGTAGATCCAAATGGTACAAATTAATAAAGATTGTAATTTTATACCCTTCCACATTAGTGAAGAAGAAACTCTTATGCGTGCAGTGATCTACTATCATCAGTCCAAGAAACATCTCACATGCATAGAAACCAAATGTGGATAGGATTATTGATATGGAGAATGGTTTTGTGTATCTATTAACAAATTGGACTTCTTTTATCCCCAAAAAAATAGTATACACTCTATTTACTATATCATGGATTATATGAGTGAAAATATATGACCATGTATTTACTAATATTTCAAAACATGCCTCTTTCTGGATCAAGAAGGATGTATCTCAAAAAGGGATTTAGAAGCATGATGAGAATCACCTTGATAACCCCTTCTAGACTTCTCGCATTAGTAAGTATATCCCACAACATATAATGTTTTTATTATAAATTTGGCTGAAACTACCATTAGAATAGTTTCTATTGGAATGGTTCTTGTGTAATGTGATTTTTTGGTTTCATTATCACAACCTAATAAAATTTCTATCCATTTTTTGGATCCACTAGTGGATGAAGCCCACACATTATTCAATGGACTGAATTTCTACCTTAAGACTGGAATGAAAATTTTAACGATTCAATCAAAATGTACTGTCATTATTAATGGTATTAATTCATCATAGTGGGATCTCTCATACTTTGGCTTTCTGCTTATGAAATTTCAATCCATTTTAAACACTGCTTGAAACTGGACCAATACCAACAAATCTATACCAACCATTTTGGAAAAAAACGTTGGTATATGTACCATAAAATGACCATATACCAACGTTTTGGACAAAAAAATAGTATTAAAACCATCATATGACCCCATGTTATGGGTTTTCAAATAATCGTTGGCACGGGTCCTGTCTATACAAAAGGTTTTATACAAACCATTGGCATATCATCAATAAAATAAAATTATACCAATGATTTGGATAAAACCCTATTTATATCTTTCATTTAATGAACATATACTAATGTTTTTGTTAAATCCCTTGATAAAGGTCCCAAAATTTAAAATACATTTATCAATGGTTTGTAAAACCATTGTTATTGGTCTATACAAATTGTTTTCCAAATAGTTTGTATAGGTTTTCATATTTTTATTGAAATTTTTAATTTGATAAAATTGAATAAAGAAAAAATACATATAAATATTCCTACAAATATTTTCCCTCTTATTTTTCAAAAGAACATTGTTTCTTAGTGGTTAGGTTTTTGAAATATAAATCGGTGATTTGGGGATCAAATCCATCAAGGGATTTTTCGAATTACCAATATCAATGTCTTTTCATACTATTTGTTTAGTTATTTCATGTTATATATACCTAAATTTTGTAAAATTTTGGTATAGACCAACTATCCACATGGTTCCACAAACCCATTTATATTGGTCTACATTGATGACATAAAATCCAATGGTCCCCAAACCATTGGTATTTAATTTACCAACAGTTCTGAGGATATACCAACTATTATAATCCCTTGGTATTGGATTTCTTAAAATATTTAATATTATTAATCTCATTTTAATTATCCATTATTAAAAGTGATGGTATGAGGGTGGTACATTTTATTACCTCATCTGGTCTCTCTGGGGAGCCTCTTGTTTCATAGGAGAACATCCCACCCAATTTGATATCACCTATAGTTTATTATCTATGATCCCTTATTAAAATAACAGTGTTCTTTTAAATAATTGTTCATAAATAAGAAATGAAATTTGATCATAGCAGTTCACCATAAGAAATAATGTCTTTTCCCTCTAAAAGTATTGTGTCCAAATGATGTTAAGTTTTAGTAATAATTCCAATTATGGGATTATAATCAACTAAATTCTTTTCCATCATAGTATGAGGATTGTATGTTTTCACTCGTAGAATTTTATTCCCCATTCAAACATTATTGAGTAATTCATCCACTATCATTTCATTATCATCTCTAAAAAATAAATGGATCTTTATTTTTATTGTGTTCTTTATCTTGTCCCCACTAAATTCATTCTCGTCACTATTGTATTTTTTATGTCAGCTTTTTAACATTTTTTAGTTAAAATTATTGATTCATCCAATTGAGACAAACCCAATATTTTATTCGTTATACCCAATAAATTTCTAGTGTCACTTTAAATGTAATGTTCTCATGGCTTGATGATTCATCCCGTTCAAATTTTTCAACATATGATAAATGATCAACTTCATCTCCAATGTATCTATTAATTTAAATAACACCAGGTCTTCCATGTACCAAGTGATGAAATGTATGAATATCAACTCCTCCCTATTTATTTACTACATCCTAGAAAAGATATAGAAACCATCTATGATCTCAATTCTTTTTTATTGAAAAAAATTTAATTAGATTGTTTTTAACCATATTGTTATCAAACATTTCGTTTCTTAATGCCTTCCAAAAATACAAAGCAATCTCAATAAACATTATTTATCCATTATTATCATATAAAAATAGTTTAATTCCCAATAAATATTCCTTAAGAATAACCTTTTAGGATTATAAGTTCTTAATGTGTATGTATTTATTTATTTTATTAAATAATTATTTTAATTAATAATTTATGATTAACATGAATAAAAACTAGATGGATGATAATCATATAAAAAATGAGTATGAGGATGGGGTTCATCAAATTTTTAAAATATCATGCATATAACCCTTCTCAAATACATTTTTTGGGTTTACACTATTATTATTCAAGACATATTATTCTAGAGGTGTGGGAATAACACTTGATCTATCATGTAATAGATCAGTTTTATAATTTTCAGTGCAATAAAGGTTGAAACTAAATATATCTTGTCACAGGTATAACATTGTGTTTTATGGATAATTTGATATTATTAGAAGCTTGAACAATGATAATGAATTTATTTAAGAAATTGTTATTGGTGTGATGATGGAGAATATCACATTGGGGAAAAGAATATTAAAATTGAATATTAACATCACATTTACCCATAACTATTTTATAAGATATAGTGTTGTGAAAATACGCCAATGTAAACTCATTGTATTAAATATATGTCTTTTTAATCCATGTCTAAGGAATATAATGTAAATATTGTCAAGGTATGGATTGACACCATTAATACTAAACTATATTCTCCACTGAATGATATGATCCCCAACTATAATTGTCTTCCTCAACAAACATATTGAACTAAATGAATTCTAAATTTAATGGTTATGACCTATGATAGATTACATGATCATCTAAATGATTGTATATTATTTAAGTAATTACTATGAATCACTAAAAAAATTTCTATGTATGGTGCATTTTGATACAAGAATGATGAATCAATTCCATTAAAATTTTTATGGTACCTTTAAAAAAATCAAAGGATTTAAAACAAATATAGAAGTGAGGATACTTAAATCATATTTTTTATACATGTAGATTAAATATATAAATAGGTGAAAAAATGTTTGCATTTAAGACTACATTCAGTGAAATAAAATTGTTCACGATTATCCTAAATTTTTAAATGACTCAAGAGTCCTTCATCTCATATTATCTACTTACATAGTGAATCATTTGTTTTTCAATGTTGTACTAATATTATAGGGATAGTCATGTTATAAAATTATAAAATTCCACCATGGTTAAGCATGAAGGAAAAATACAATATGTTGTATCTTCTTATATAATGAATAAAATGGTTATTGGTATTGATATGTATATGGATCCATTAATCTAAAATTTATAATTAATGTGTGAATTAGTTGTTATGTTGTAGGATACTTATAGGAAATGAATATTTCATTTTGAAAGCTATGTTTTACGAGATGATAAATGATTTTTATACTTATGTTAAATTTTTTAGATATAGTATTAGCGGAACTCATGGTTTTCCCATTTTTGAAAAAGGTACACACAGAGTTTGCTTAGAAAGTTCATCAATGATTGTGTTTATAGGACATTAAATATTTTCACCCTGAACACATATCTACCGATATTGGATGATATCATTTGATAGGAGTTTGGAAGAATGTATAACATCTTCTCCACTAATAGGTGAAATTTCATTTGAGAATGTAAAATATAAATAATTGTGGTTTGAGAACATAAAAAACTAATGGAAATTATTTTGGATTATATATTTGAAAATTTCGTAAATATATTGTTTTCTATAAAGAAACTAGAATCCTAAAATAGGTATTTTCGATGATAGTCTATTTCATTAAAAACATATTAAAATATTTTTTTATATTTTTTCAATACTACAATGAATATCAATATAACATTTATTTGAAATAGTAAATTTATTTTTTTAGAAATGAATGATAAACAGACATTATGTCAGAATGTATGTAGTCTTCATGAAGAGGTGACTTTATAGATCTTATTTATTAAATATTCTCATCATTTTATTTAATTTTTTCAGTTAATTTCATTATCATTTTTACCTGTTACTTAGTTTGTTAATTTACATAAATATCATGAAGAAAAAAATCATGGATAATTGTTCTTTAGTTAACCATTTTCTGCTATATTAAAAGAAAATATATGTAAAGATAAAAAAAATTATCAATCATGTCTACTATAATTAAGATGCACTAATATAATATTTTTTATTTTCAAAAATGTATATCTTCTTTATTTAGATATTTTTTTCAATAGTTTATAATTTCAATTTATAAAGGTCTAAATGTTTTTTTTTCATTTTAAAATGATATTACTATAACAACATTCATCTAACATACTATAAAATGAGGAAACACATTGAAATTGTATTGGTAATTTTTAAAAAGGACCTATATGCCATTTTTGAAAAGTGGGAATCATCTACACCTTAATTTCATACATGGTGTGAATAGTATGACCTAAAATGTGTGATTTTAGTTTAATATTGTTATTTGAGTTAAAATTGTGGGTCTCTAATTGAGAATAAAAATCATAGACTGCCATAATACATTAATAAAATTAACTATAATTCATTCTTGATATTTGTTAAATGGGATGACATCAATCGAATACATTATGAGATCAATATGACATAATGTGTGTGATTTTATTTTAGAAATGAAATTTTAGTTAAAACCATTTTCACTCATTAAAAACTTGTCAAACGCCATCATATTTTTGTGACTAATTGAGAAAATTATCCTTATTTAATTCATGAAGTTTTATGAATCAATTTCTTGTCAATATAATGCATTGTGTTTCCAGTTAGACTTAAAGATCCACATACAAAAAAATATATGACATCCATTAATTATTTGATAACTCAAAACATTTGATCACACCAATTTTCATCAATTAATTTCTTAAGGAGAGTATAATTTTTATATATAACCTCTCGTCTACTAATGAAAATACATCAAACACCTATCAAAGGTGGTTCTATTCATGATCTAATGTAGAACATTCAGATGGGGAATAGTATCCATACATCATCATAATGAATTTCTTATTCAAAATCACTGTAAAAATATAGTAAGACAACCCACAATATTTAATTCAAATTAAAATAAAAAGAAACGTGTTAGATGAAAAAAGATTTTTTAGGGTGATGAATTCAGATAATCAAATACTAGATCATATTTTGGAATATATACCACTACCACACAATGAAATACGTTTTCATATTCATATGAATAAATTAATATTATAAATTAATTTTCATTAATAAATGTCATCTCCCTAATTTTTTTGGAGATTACCCACCCCTTATCAAAAAACTCCATTGCTTTAGGGGATTTGTATCCCAAAGAAGTTATCAGCCGACATTATTTTTTATGTTTTGAAAATAAATTTCCCCTTTTTAAAGAAGTGGAGGCTTCCATTTTCCTAATATATTCTCAAACATACAAACATGCTTATCTAAATTCAAACCTAACTTGAATTTCAAGTTGCACCTTTTTAATCAACGGATAATATTATCATATAATCCACATCAATTAATGGAATTTCAACAAGAATAGATCCATCATTATGAAATTCCCCCTAGTGTGAGGTATATACAAATGTTTTATATAGAAGATTGTTTTAGGTATTTTTTTCAAAGTTACCTTCAACCCATTTTCCTCCATTAAACATGATTGAAACAAGTCTTGAAACCTAATATTTCATTTCTAATAAATCTATCCCAAGAAAACCAATTCATTTATCTTCATAATTTAAGATAAAAATTTGATAATTGCATCATTTATGTGACCAATAATGGGAATACCTGAATCCATTATATACTTGTTAATGAAATATATCATATCACCCCCCCAATTTTTCCATCATCCAAAATTATCAGGCAGTTGTCACTTTGCGCAATATTCCATCAATCCCCACTTCTCTCATGGATGAAATTAAAAAAAATATATTCTTATTTTCTATCCTTTACAGGATGAAGAACCACTATAATTTTAATATTTTTATATTTGTGAACATCCATGATAGGAAGTTTCTACACAAAACACAAATCATGTGTTCAGTCAAAAATACCTTCTTGTAAGAATGATACAAAAATAGAGAGTATATATAGAATAATGTTTCTGAAGATTATTAAGTAGGTTACCAATAATAGAATCTGCATACATGAAGACATTATAATAATAAACTCTAACCATGTATGTGATCTAGTTCCTGAAAACATTATTTTTATATAAATAAGAGATGTCTTCATGTGATGTCGAGGGTATGGAAAACTGTTTTGGTACAAAAATGAATTCTTTTTTCGAATCAATCATCCATGAAATAAATTATGGGTATTAATCTTAAAAAAACAGATATCACCCTTGTCCAACATATCATAATTTATGCTGGAAAATAATATTATCAAATTGATATTTTCATATATTGTCAAGGTTTTGTTTCCCATATTGATATTCTTAAATTTTTAAAATCCAATTCACTGTGTGAAATAATAGAAGCTCAAAATAAAAAATTTTATACAAACCACACTAATGTTTTGAACTTTTAATGCATTAAGAATTCCACTTGGAACATGAAAAATATTTTTTCATATAACAAAAAACTCCAAAAAATTATTGAATGTAAAATAAGTATTTTAATATTTTATTAACATTTTTTAAAATATTATACCTATATAATTATTTTTTGGGACTCAATAAGCATATTCTAATAATAATGCACCAAAAATATAAATTAGCTATAATATGGAATCTATTGATCAATGTTTGATATACATGTAATGAGATCATATATTTAAAATAATTATTTATAAAAATATCTATGAATATTTAAATCTAAATAAGAATATTTTTTTAATTTTTAAAATATAAAAATATTGAGAAGTAAAATGTGTGGGTTTTTTGCCTCAATAACCATAATCTGAATGTATTGATTAATGTTCTGTATTTCAAGACATGTATTCCTTTTATCGAGATTTTAGGAAGTAAAATTGATTCCATTGATGGCTAAAAATGACAATCTAGTTCGATGATGATGAGATAAATTTTCATCATTTATATGGGATGACATAAATAGAGTCCATTTTGTGCAGATCCTCATTGGAGGGTGTCTTCAAGAGGAAAATAATGTGATATTGACAACTCATGTGCCACAATTATCTTTTCATATTTATTTTTTGGATTGATGGGAATACTCATCCTATATATGTTATATTTTCATTTACATCCAAAATTATCAACCAAATAACCTACTAAGAGGTGTATAATGAAGGATTCAAGATCAGATGTTATTAGAAGAGAACATCCTACAATAATTTTTCATGTTTGTGTGTCCATGGATATATTTTGTCACGACCCGTCCTCGGGGCCCGTGCTGTGACTACCCCAAGCCCGCCTTCCATAGGCCAGGGGCTAGCGACTAGCACCAAAGGTGTAAATCCTGATAACTGGGAAGGAATTGCCTTTATAAAAGTATAAAAAACACCACATAGTACAAGTGGAAGTGAAACACTAAGTACAAAAAGGAAGTGCTGAAAAGTAAATGGGCTAGAATACAAACCCAATGAAAAGTACAGCTACAACTGAACAAAAGTACAACAGAAAAGACAAATAGCTGGAAGAATGGAAGCAGATCCTGGGTCGTCCTCCTCGGATCCTACCTGAAGGGTAGGTACAGATAGCGCAGCTCCTAGATCGTCCACCACAGATCCTACCTGAAGGGTTGGTACAGATAGCCTCCACAATGCTCTTGCCCATCAACCTCCTTCGAGTGTCGTCTTGTCGTGAAGTCCACCACCGAATACTGTCTCGTCGTGAGGTCCACCTCCAGGTACTGTCCAGTCCTCGAACACTCGGCCTCTATCTGCATTGCCCCTCGTCTACAATCAACACAATGATGTGCGGGCATAGCCCGTGCAGGGGTGAGTATAACGATACTCAGTAGGGACCCTGAGACCCTCAAGGTCTCAAAAAATCCAACAAGGATAACCAAAAAGAAAGATCTCAATAGATAACCTCTACTTAGGTATATACCCATACATATACCTAAGTTATCAAGTAACCCCATCTCAATCATGAGGAAACACAAAGATTTATGAAATCAACAGATAACCACTACCTAGGTATATGCCCATACATATACCTAAGTTATCAAGTGACCCATCTCAATCATGAGGTAAACACAAAGTTCATAGACTTAGCTCAAACCGGGATTTTCATTATTGAAACAGTAACTGCTGAAGAGCCCCGTCTCTGGAGTGTACAGTGGTCCTGTTACGACTCTGAGGTACTGCTCACTAACCTAAGACTGCTGAGGTACTCCTCCTGTCGAGTACCACGGGTCAGCCACCCAAACACAGTAGTGCTTCCCACCGGGGTATGCCACCCAAACACAGTAGTACACACCCACTAGTAGCCTACAGAGGTACTCTTCGGACGAGTATCGCGGGTCTGCACTATCACACAGGTAGTGCTCCATCCACCATGGATCTGCACCCAAACAAAGTAGTTCTCCATCCGTCAAGAAGTGGTTAGGTCTCAGCAGGCTACACAGTCTCCGTACTCCGCATGCTCGTCTCTGGGAGGGTCTGTTCCACGAGCTATAGGTTGATACTCCAAGTATCTCAAAGTCCCACGAAGAAGTATCTCAAAGGACCTCCTCGTCATAGGGGTCTCAACGCAATAGACGGTGCGTCAATCGGATGCCCGGTCTGTGAGTTATTAGCATTTTCGTCCTAGGGGCATGGTTGGTTTCGTGTGCAAACAAACCTGGTCGTATCTCAACTGTACCCCGAACTCTCATAGGGTATACTCAAAGGGACTGTTTCCCAACAAGATCACCAACACCGCTGACGGTTCGTCAAATGGACGTCCAGTCTGAAAGTTATCAGCTTTTCCTTTCCAGGGGCCCGATTGGATTTTGGGTACAATCCAACCTGGCCACTAACCAACTGCGTCCAAACCACGGGCGATGTATGCCAAAAGTTCTGTATCATCAAAAGGAATCCAAAAAAGTTGACAGCATGTCAATCGGACGTCCAGAGCTCGAGATATAAGCATTTTCGCTCTGAGGGCCCAGTTGGTTTCTTATCCGAACCAACCCGTTCATACCCAAATTTCTCAGAAACCTTGAGTGTAATATTCTTAAATGACCATCTCGATCCAAGGATCGCATCGCAACTGACGGTGCATCGATCAGAGGTCTGTGGCCCAAGATATGAGAGTTTGAACGAAACTGTCCGAAGATAGGGGGTTCAGGCCCGGTCCAACCCGGCCTGATACCCCCACGGGTCGGCCCGAACCAGGTCCGGGTCTAGCCCATTTGGGCGCGGCCCAGCCCGGCCTGCATGGCCCGGCCCGTCCCGGCGGCCGGTTGGCCTGCCGCGCTGACACGGCCCGCGTGGCCTGCTCGGGTGGCCGAGCTGAGCGGAACAGGGGGAAAGCACGCCCCCCCCCCCAATTGAGTAATCGCGGCCCCACGTGGTGGGGGGCGCTTCCTTCGGCCAGCGGACGCGGCCCGGTGCCACGTCCCCCTCGGTCCCGCGCAGCCGCGGGACCGCTGCTCGCCGCTGCGGCTAAAGCCGCGGCGGACCTTCCTGGCGACGCGCCGGGCACCGCCGTCTCCTGGAAGTCGGCCGGTGCTGGCCTCCGCCTCCGGCCGCCGGCGCCACCGTGCCGGCACGGCGTGTTGGCAGGCCCTTCCGTGGACCACCGCAGTTGCTCCGGTGGTCTGTTTTCAATTCTGTCTACGCCGGTGGTCCTCCCGGGAGCCGAAGATCACTACGAAGGGTTTAAAACGCCTTTGCGGCCCACCTCATCATCGTCTGTCGATCCGCACTTCAACAACAAACTGCAGAGTCTTTGAATTTCCCCTCCCCGCGGCCCTGACTCCGGCCGTGGTTTCTTTCGGCCTCAACGGCGCGGTGCGACGGCGCAGCGCGACGGCGTCGCGCTTCTTCGTCGCGTTCTTTCTCATTTCCGCGCGGTGAAATGGTACCGCGCTGCCCTGCTCGTGCCGCAAACAATCCAGACAACAATGGGGGAGGAGGTTCGTCCGTGTTCGTATGGTCCGACCTCCTCCCATTATTACGATAACAGGCGGCCCAATTGAAACCAAGAATGGCGACAGATGATATCATGAAGAACAATAAATAAACCCCTACCTGATGTAATCGTTGAACGAAGGTTCGTCGCAGAAATTGAACGTCACGGAAGAATGCGTTAGAGAAGGAGAGGGTTGTTGGCGTCACGGTACATGGCGTCGCGTTGTCGATCTCCGAGGAAGGCGTCTCTCACCGTCGTCCTTCATCAGAGTTCGGCATTCTTCATCGGTGATGGTGTGTTCTTCGCGTTCTTCAAGGAAGAAGAACATCCTTCGGAACTTAGAGCTTTCCTCCCCAAATCCTTTCGCACCACCAACTATCCTCCCATGAAATAAGACTTAGTCTTATTTAATTAACACACAATACAAAAGAATTCATTTGAAATTCAAACAAATCCAAGAATTGATTACTTGAAAACCCTACTCAATTAATGAGTTGACTTTATTAAAAGGGGGGTTTCTTTTTTAGAGTTACAAAATTAAGAGGGGAAAAGTTATGAACGTTAGGGGAAGGTGAGGGGTTGGGCTCATGTGGGCCCCACCCCACCTTAATCCTCTCAAAGGTAGTTATCAACAAGTGGGTCCCACCCCTAACTCCCTTACATAGTTTATAACCACATAAGAGATAGGAAAAGTGTTGTGAAACAGCACTTAATCCACTTAACAAGAAAAGAAAATATAATTGTAAAACAATTATATTATTATCCCTCACTTTATTTAAAAAACTCATCCCGAGAAAACACAACTCCAGAAAGGGGTCTTCTTAAGCAATTACCGGCGCTGCGATTCCATCAGTGCCCTTGGATTTCGATTCTGAGCATCGGTTCAAAAGTTAGGAAAACCCGCTTGTTCGTTCACTGAACGTACCCGAGCTAATCTTCGGAAAATGATTACAGGCACACCGGGCCTCGGAATCAGGTGCCGTCATAAATTTCATTCTTGTAAAATTTCAAAGAAAATTAAGAAAAAAATTTCCTTGAAATTTCCAGGTCTTTACATTACTCCCACCTCAGGGCTTTATGTCCTCGTAATGCCTTAACACAAACTAGGGATACAAAAGTGGTACTGAGCACGCATATGAGCGTTCCTCTCCCAGGTGCTCACCTGAAGGTTTCCGAACTGCCAGGGAAAGTGCACAAGAGGAATCGACTGTCCTCGTAGGACCTCTCCTGTCGATCCTCAACTCCTACTGGAACCCCGCAAAAGTCACCACAATGCCAAAGTCCAGCTCCCCATGGTTGATGATATGCGTCGGGTCAAGCATGTATCTCCTCAGTTGAGATACGTGGAAGTCATCGTGCACCCGGTGCAACTGAGGTGGATGGGTCAAGCAGTAAACCACCTCGCCTACCCTATTGAGGACCTGAAAAGGTCCACTGAACCTCAGAGATAACTTGCCGCATTGGCCACATCTCCGTAAACCTTGTCGACGTGAGACCCGTATAAGGATGTGATCATCATCCTCAAACTCAAGAGGCCTCCAATTCCTTTTTAGGACTGTAACTCAAAACTCCTTCTACCATGAGGGTAAGGTTGACTGACTCAAGAGTGATTGGTTGCACCCTCCTATTCATGAGTTTATCTGGTGCTGTCTGGGGTTTCCTTTTCGCCGACCGAGGAAAACCCATCCCGACATTGTAGTTAAACCACAACCTTTTTGCCTAATACCATCAATTTGTGTATGAACTTTGATTGCCCAGTCCATACTCAAACCAACGTGGTAAGGACTCGACGCTGCCACCAAGAGATTCCAACTAAAACTCTCGCCTCGAGGGTCTGACCACACTTTCGGAATAAGTGTGATTATCGAGTCTTCTCTCAAGGTATCTCCAGACGTGAGGGTCAAGTCTACGGCTTACCGAAAACTCTAGGTCTGGGACAAGATTCGTGTAAGGAAGGAATTATTCATATCAACGTCTGTTACTACTGAAGCTAGTAGTGGAAACAGACTTTACCTTGAATCATTCTTAGAGCCATTGGGTCTCTCTCCTTTAATCTTCCTCTTATTGAAACATTTAACACGCCCGAGTCTCTAAGATTGGTGTCGGTTTCCTATTTCTTATTGCACTGTGTAGTCTTCA
Organism: Viscum album; assembly: GCA_963277665.1. Lineage (NCBI taxonomy): Eukaryota > Viridiplantae > Streptophyta > Magnoliopsida > Santalales > Viscaceae > Viscum > Viscum album. The sequence goes on from OY728152.1 coordinate 699,178,583, forward strand.
TCCGTTCCTGGATGATCTGCACCTTCTTTTCCTATGACCTGAAAGAGCTGCTAAAAAATTTCTCCTTTTCCGAAAAGAGAAACTTGGTCTCATCCCCTGGATGAACCACTCCCTTTGCCTAATACCGTCAATCCTGACATGAATGATGCATTCATGCCATGGATGATGTCGTAAGGCCTCGACGTAACTACCAAGAGATCCAACTGTCACTCTCGCATCCAAGGGTCAAGTCACACTGTCGGTATCAGTGTGAGGTCACTAGGTCTCCTCCAGTAGAAATATCGAAAGTGAGGGTCAAGTCAACAGTTTTAACTGGAACCACTCAGTATCAACCAAACAAAAGGACAGGAAAGAAAACATCACAAAGATAAGTGTCTTTTTATTATTTCATCTCATAGTACAAAGACACGAATACAACAGAAACATGGATCTAGAAGTACAAGGGACGTATCCAGAAGTTCCGCTACTGTCCACCTGCTCCCAGAGCTCTACTGCCTTGTACACTGCTCGGTTGTTGCTCAAGCACCCATCGCTACTTCTGTCATGGTGGCTCCTCCAATGCATGCGGATCAACTGTGCAAGGAGTCGGACAGTCACGTGCCAGGTGACCCTTCCTGCCGTAGGGGAAACACTGTCCGTTTCTGGAACGCCTGGCTCTGACCCCACCCGGGGTGCCCCGCACCACCGATCCTAAAACCCGAGATCACCCAACTGCTGGTCTGGTCCTCCTGGACCTATGCATCATCTGTCTACTACCTACAGATGACTCGGCTACTGATTGAAAAACATGAAGCAAAGGCATCATCTCCTGAACATGCTCGGGGTGAAGAGCTACTCATATAAACTCTACCCTGAAGAAGGTCTCGATGTCTCCCCATGTGAAGGTCATCCTGTCGAAAAACTGGAACAAGTGGCTCCACCACCTGCCTACTGCTGCCTAAAGATGGCTGGCAGCAAAGATCACCATGATGTCTGGTGGCGTCCCCACTTGCCTGAAGACTCTCACCACAGCCTCCAGCCAAACCTCAGCCGCTTGCGGGTCCATCTCTCCCCGGAACCTGGGTGTCCTCTAGCGCTGGAACTCGTGTAGCACGCTCAAGTGGCGTGCATCGCCTACTGATGGGGCTGGTGGCATCGGTGGCCCAACGTAAGGTAGTACCGCTAGTGCCTCCGCTGGTGCCACAACTTCAAGAGGGCCCTATACCGAAGCCTCGTCGCTTGGTAGGCCGTCAGTACGCACATCCCTCTGGGCTCTAGCTGGTCGTCCATGAAAAGGAATCCTGAAAGAAACAACGTGACATGGTCAAACGATTATACCTGGTGATCTGACCTGGTTTGAGCTGACTTTTAAAAAAACTTCTGGAAACACACATGCAATCAGTGTTTTCGTGTACAAAGTCGGAAATCTGTTGTCAGGGTCCTAGTGTATGGATATGTCGGCTACCCAAACCAACACCGGACTCCCTGAACTGAAGACCACACTCGGTACCCTTAACATTATTGCTTCACGTAAAGAAATTATCAGAGTTATAAGTTTTGCGGTAGAACCGACTCCTCTGATACCAATTTGTCACGACCCGTCCTCGGGGCCCATGCCGTGACTACCCCAAGCCTGTCTTCCATAGGCCAGGGGCTGGCGACTAGCACCAAAGGCGTAAATCCCGATAACTGGGAAGGCATTGCCTTTATAAAAGTATACAAAACACCACAAAGTACAAGCAGAAGTAAAACACTAAGTACAAAAAGAAAGTGCTGAAAATTAAATGGGCCAGAATACAAACCTAATCGAAAGTACAACTATAACTGAACAAAAGTAAAAAAGAAAGACAAACAGATGGAAGAATAGAATCAGCTCTTGGGTCATCCTCCTCGGATCCTACCTGAAGGGTAGGTATAGATAGAGCAGCTCTTGGATCGTCCACCGCGGATCCTACCTGAAGGGTAGGTACAGATAGCCTCCACAATTCTCTCGCCTGTCAACCTCCTCCGAGTGTTGTCTCGTCGTGAAGTCCACCACCGGATATTGTCTCAACGTGAGGTACACCTTCGGGTACCGTCCAGTCCTCGAACACTCGGCCTCTGTCTACGATGCCCATCTTCTGAAACCAACACAACGAGGTGCATGCATAGCCTGTGTAGGGGTGAGTATAACGATACTCAGTAGGGACCCCAAGACCCTGAAGGTCTCACAAAATCTAACAAGGATAACCACAAAGAAAGATCTCAATAGATAACCTCTACTTAGGTATATACCCATACATATACCTAAGTTATCAATTAACCCATCTCAATCATGAGGAAACACAAAGAATTATGAAATCAACGGATAACCACTACCCAGTTATATGCCCATACATATACCTAAGTTATCAAGTGACCCATCTCAATCATGAGGTAAACACAAAGGTCATAGACTCAGCTCAAACCAGGATTTTCATTATCGAAATCATAACTGCTGAAGAGCCCCATCTCTGGAGTGTACAGTGGTCTTGTCACGACACTGAGGTACTTCTCACTAACCTACGACTGCTGAGGTACTCCTCCTATCGAGTACCGCGGGTCAGCCACCCAAACACAGTAGTGCTTCCCGCCGGGGTATACCACCCAAACACGGTAGTGCACACCCCCTAATAACCTGCAGAGGTACTCTTCAGACGAGTACCGCTGGTCTGCACTGTCACACAGGTAGTTCTCCGTCCGCCATGGGTCTGTACCCAAAAAAAGTAGTGCTCCATCCACTGGTCTAGTCGAATAACTACAGGTCGAGTCCGTCAAGCAGTCGTTAGGTCTCATTCGGCTACACGGTCTCTGTACTCTGCACGCTCGTCTCTGAGAGGGTCTGCTCCATGAGCTACAGGTCAATACTCCAAGTATCTCAAAGTCCCATGAAGAAGTATCTTAAATGACCGCCTCTTCATAGGGGTCTCAACGCAACAGACGGCGCGTCAATTGGACGCTCGTTCTATGAGTTATTAGCCTTTTCGTCCAAGGGCCCTGGTTGGTTTCGTGTGCAAACCAACCCGGCCATATCTCAACTCTACCCTGAAATCTCATAGGGTATACTCAAAGGGACCGTTTCTCAACAAGATCACTAATTCCGCTGACGGTTCGTCAAACCGACGTCCAGTCTGAAACTTATCAGCTTTTCTGTTCGAGGGGACCAGTTGGATTTCAGGTACAATCCAACCCGGCAACTAACCAACTGCATCCAAACCATGGGAAAAGTATGGAAAAAGTTCTGTCTCATCAAGAGGAATCCAACAAAGTCAACGGCATGTCAATCAGACGTCCGGAGCTCGAGATATAAGCATTTCTGCTCCAAGGGCCCGGTTGGTTTTGTATCCTAACCAACCCGGCCGTACCCAAAGTTCTCTGAAACCTTGAGTGTAATATACTGAACCGACTGTATTGATCCAAGGATTGAATCTCAACTGATGGTGCGTCAATCGGAGGTCCGCGGCCCAAGATATGAGCGTTTGAATGAAACTGTCTGAAGATAGGGGTTCGGGCCCAGTCCGACCCGGGCCGATACCCCCCCCCCCCCCCCCCGGGTCGACCCGAACCAGGTCCGGGTCCGGCCCGCTTGGGCACGGCCCAGCCCGGCCCGGTGGCCGGTTGGCCTGCCGCGCCGACGCGGCCCGCGTGGCATGCTCGGGTGTCCGAGCTAAGTGGAATAGGGGGAAAGCACGTGCCCCCCTGATTGAGTAACTGAGGGCCCACGTGGTGGGGGTGGGCTGCTTCCTTCGGCCAGTGGACGATGCCCGTTGCCATGTCCCCCTCAGTCCCGCGCGACCGTGGGACCACTGCTCGCCGTCGCGGCTTCGGTCGCGAAGGCGCACCGGGCACCACCGTCTCCTGGCGGCCGACCAGTGCTAGCCACCACCTCCGTCCACCGGCGCCGCCGTGCCGGCGCGGCATGCCAGCAGGCCCTTCTGCAGACCACTGGAGTTGCTCCGGTGGTCCGTTTTCAATTCTGTATGCGCCGGTGGTCCTCCCATGAGCTGAAGATCACTACGAAGGGTTCAAAACACCTTTGCGGCCCGCCTCATCATCGTCCGTCGATCCGCACTTCGACAACAAACTGCGGAGTCTTCGAATTGCCCCTACCCACAGCCCCGACTTCGGTCGCGGTTTCGTTCGGCCTCAACGGCACGGCGCGACGGCGACGCGCTTCTTCTTCGCGTTCTTTCTCATTTATGCGCGGTGCAACGGCACCACGCTGCCCTGCTCGTGCCGCAACAATCCAAACAACATAGGGGGAGGCGGGTCGGCCGTGTTCGTACGGTCCGACCTCCTCCCGTTATTACGATAATAGGCGGCCCAATTTAAACCAAGAATGGAGACAGATGAGATCATGAACAGCAATAAATAAACCCCTACCTGATGTAATCATTGAACGAAGGTTCTTCGCGGAAATTGAACGTCGCGGACGAAGGCGTCGGAGAAGGAGAGGGTCATTGGTGTCGTGGTACACGGCGTCGCGTCTTCGATCTCCGCGGAAGGCATCTCTCGCTATCGTCCTTCGTCGTAGGTTGGCATTCTTCATCAATGACGGTGCGTTCTTCGCGTTCATCAATGAGGAAGAACGTCCTTCAGAACATAGAGCTTTCCTCCCCAAATCCTTTCGCACCACCAACTATCCTCCCACGAAATAAGACTTAGTCTTATTTAATTAACACAGAATCCAAAAGAATTCATTTGAAATTCAAACGAATCCAAGAATTGATTACTTGAAAAACCTACTTAATTAATGAGTTGACTTTATTAAAAGGGGGGTTCTTTTTTAGAGTTACAAAATTAAGAGGGGAAAAGCTATGAACGTTAGGGTAAGGTGAGGGGTTGGGATCGTATGGGCCCCACCCCAACTTAATCCTCTCAAAGGTAGTTATCAAAAAGTGGGTCCCACCCCTAACTCCCTTACATAGGTTATAACCACATAAGAGGGAGGAAAAGTGTTGTGACACAGCACTTAATCCACTTAACCAGAAAAGAAAATATAATTGTAAAACAATTATATTATTATCCCTCACTTTATTTAAACAACTCATCCTGAGACAACGCAACTCCGGAAAGGGGTCTTCTTAAGAAATTATCGGCACTGTGATTCCATCGGTGCCCTTAGATTTCGATTCTGAGCACCGGTTCAAAAGTTAGGAAAATCCGCCCATTCGTTCACTGAACGTACCTGAGCTAAACTTCGAAAAATGATTCCGGGAACACTGGGCCTCGGAATCATATGCCGTCAGAAACTGCGTTCTTGTAAAATTCCAAAGAAAATTAAGAAAAAAATTTCCTTGAAATTTCCGGGTCTTTACATATTTATCTGTCTGTTTTGGTAACGGTCCTTAGGAATTATGATTTTTATTATTTTCCATCAGAACTCCCTCACTGGAAGGTATTTCATAAACCAAAATGGTACAATTTACGAAGAATATGGATACATTAGGTATGTCATGAGTGATGTGTTATTAATTAGTATATTGAGGAAGGTTCCTAAGATGAGGTATCATTTATTAATATAATATTTAAATTAATAATAAATTTAACATGAATTATATCTTCACTTGGTTATGGACTTTTTAATATCATTATTTTATGGAATATTTTTAGTCATGATGTTTACATCTTGAAAACTTTTATAATGATTCATAAAACCTGAAAAAAATCATTATGGTTATTCAACCACTTGACACTTTCACAACATCTGAAACCTTTTTAAAACCAGTCAACACCATATAATATCATCCAATGACTATGACATTCTATGAGACTAAGACCTTCCTACGAAAGGCTCTCCATACAAAATATAGAGTAAAATATTTTATCTTCATCATGATTTGATGCATCATCCATATCTGAGAACTGATGTTGTATCATCCATCACTCCCATGCCTTTTTTGAGAAAATAAACAATCCTTACACATATCTTATAAATTCACTCCACATCATAGAAAACATCACACCCTCCCACAAACCCTATATTAGGGTTTAGTTTAAAATCAAATAAAGGGTTTTCAATTTGAAATTTGATTTTGTGTTTGAATTTGAATTTTGGTTTTCTTATGGTTGAGTCCGTTATGAGGATTCCCACTTAACCTGGAAAAATGGTATTAAATAAAAAACTAAAAAATTATATATGAAAATTAATTATTTAATAGATATATAATATTTTAGTTTCATGATATAATATTTATTTATAAATAAAATAAATTTCATTTTTTAACATAAATATATTATAATGTAACATTATTAATTTTATTTACAAATAAAAATGCATCAAATATTAAATTAATTTTATCTACAATATTTAAAAAAATATAATTGTAAAATATAAATATATTATGCCTTAATTTTATAAATTATGATTTAGAATAAATATTTTTATGATATTTAAATATATTATATTATAAACTAATTATGTCTATTGGATTTAGTTAAAATGAATTTAATATAATGTATAAATATAAATGACTGTGTACTGTATCATTATATTTAAATCATTTAAAATATCAATTTATATAATAAGAGATACATTTCTATAATAATGAAGAACATAATTCATTTTATATTTACATTATTAAAAAATATTATATTATATTTAATAAATATACTTCATGTAAAATAATGTATCTTTTCAATATAAATAAATATTATCAATGATTTAAGAAACATATGTGATTTATAATTATTTATGTTTATATTTAAAAAAACATAATTGATATGGTAAATTTTAGAAAATTTGTAATGTATTATAAATATTATGGAAAATCTAAAAGTCAATGGTTGTTTGGTGTGCCCCACATTAACAAGCTTTTATTTTGGGGTTTTTTATTGTTCCATGTACAACTAAATAGATGCATTTATAATGTAATTAAAAAAAATACATAAGCCTTAATTTGGTCAATACATATTGAAGAATAAAATGAAAAAAATATGGAAAAAATATGGAGGTTAAATAATAGTTAATGTAATGACAACATTGAAATTTTTCAACAATTGTATGTGGACTTGTACGGTGTACATGGACACACATAAGCTGAGGTTCACTAGAATCCAACATTTCTAGGTTTTTCTATGTGTACGGTGATCTTGGATTTTGGTAGGCAAAAGTTGCATTGGCCGATCATGATGAAAATGTTAGGTTATGTGAAGAAGTTTATATATGAGGTTTTTGAACCACTTTCTATTCTACCACATGATGTTTCACCATTCCATAGATGTTGTCCTATGTAATGAATGTTTCCCTATGCCACCACGGGTTTCCCTAGACTCTATTGGATGTCTTTCTACGATTCCCCATCCACAATGCCAACCAGTTCCAGGAGAGGGAATATTGATATGATAGTTATTTCCATTTCTCAGATAACCATCCATGGAACCCCATTAACAAATCCTACACATACATGTAGGGGGAAGATAGATATGACCATCGCCACCCATTCTATGTTGAACTGCCATGGTACCCCATCGACAATACCTACCATTTTCACCACCCTTTCTACCTACCATATCACTTCATAAAGAGCCCCTACGCCGACAGTCACCTCCATAAACAATCATGGTTCCCCATCCAAAATTCTTACCATTCCAGGTAGTGGGAAAATAGATATGTTCGTCACCTCCCTTAGAAAACATTCCACGGTTCTCCACCAAAACTTCCTACACCTATCACCACCATTTCTCAAATGACCTTCCACTATGCCCCATCGACAACACCTACCACGGTCACTGCTCTCTATCACCTCCCATGCTCATAAGATTTGACCTGACGCCCCATCGACAAAACCTACTGTGCCAAATGGGGGATGATGTAAATGTATGTATGTGGGTGTTTATGTATGTTTCATTTTCTTATTCATTTTTTGTATTGTGTTGGGGGGTGTGTGTATTTATATATGTTTATTTTTTGTAATTGTGATTATGTATATGTGCGTAAGTGTGTATGTAATTTTAGGTGTCTATTATACATATTTGTACATGTAGGTGTATGTGTATGTATATATTCTAATATATATATATGTGTGTGTGTGTGTAAGTTTTTGAGTATTTTTTTACAAATTTTTATTGTATGTATATGTATGTGGACATCATTATGTATTTGTGTATCTGATTTTTTTTTGTTTTTTTGTATTTTCATGATAATGTGATTGTATTTGTATGTGTATACATATGAGTATGTGTATGTATATAATTTTATGTTTTTTTATGTGTGCATGTATGTATATGTGTATGTGTGTCTTTATGTTTATGTACATGTTTAAGTACATGTGTATGTGCTTGTGTATGTTAATGTTTTATGTGAATATATATTCATATGTATCGATGTGTATGTATGCACATACACATGTATGTAATTTTTTGTATTTCTATGTATAAGAAAATAATGTGTATGTGGATGCATATACATTTGTATGTGTATGTATATGTGTATGTGTATAAGTATTTATATGTGTATAGGAATTTTTTTATGTCTATGTATATATGTGTATGTATAGATATGTTTGTATGTGCATTAATGGGTATGTAATTGTATGTATTTTTATGTGCACAAACATGTCAATATATTCTTATATACCTATGCTTATGTGTATGTGTATGTGTTTTCCAATATGTGTGTGTGTGTATTGTGTATTTATGTGTACATGTATTTCTATGTGTATACATGTGTGTATATGTATGTCTGCATATTGATTTAATATTATTTATTGGTTTTTAATATCTCTTAATTTTTAATATTTTGATTAATTTATTCATTTTTATTGTATAAAAATATAATATTTTTGGAATATATTCAATTTTTGATATTTATTTATACATGGATAAATATTTATATATTTATTTAAATAATAAAATATTAAAAAAATATTACAAATTACAAACGTTAAAACATATTATATTTTCTATTTACATTAAATTCAATGCATACTTCCATAACTAGTAGAAATAATTATATTTATTTATTTAATTTTATTCAATTTATATGATTTTAATTCACTTAATAATTTTATGAATTAGAATTTTTAATTTTTATTTATTTATTAAAATTAATGTAATCATTTTTAAAATTATTTCCTTAATTTCATTCATATTCGAAAATTACAAATTTTCAATATTAAGGGAATTTATTCTTTTATTAAATTTATACATATTTATTGAATAAGAATCAATATATCAAAATGTTTGATATTTATATTATTAATATTTTTTCATTTTTATTTATTATGTTTTAATATTTTTATAAAGTTTAAAATACATATAACTGATTCCTATAAGTCCATATCCAATCGACACCATTTTTCCATGAAATTGAACCGCAACATACCCCATCCCTAACAATATTTAGGTGTTTATTTAGACAAACTGAAAAAATGGGGATGTGCTTCATGATGACTTGTAATGACAGATGGGGTCGTTGATGGTCATTCTTTGCAGTCTCGACAGTGCGTTCCATCGAGAGATGGTTAGGGTTGGATTTAAAGGATAGTGTGGGGATCACTATGAGTCTCAAGCAGCAGGTTTTAAGGGTGGTGGAAAACACGTGGGATGGACGGATTGAGGATATAGGAGGGGCGGAAACTCTTCATATACTAAACTAGCCTAGGCCAACCCTAAATCGATATGTGGCATGGCCTGAAGGGCGTTACCAATCTCCAATGGCAGGAAACAACTATCGGTCATCATCATAATACAACAAGGGAACATTGGTTCCGAATAAAATAAATAAAACCAATCATAATAAGATGAAAAAGATGATCAATATATAAGGAATACGAAATGAATATAATTTATACAATGTCTCAACATTCTTATTGAATGATTGCATTGGAAAACTCCATTTAAATTATTTCCTAATGGTACGACAATATTAAATAGGAAAACTTTATTCTCTTCCTCATTAGTGAAGTAGAAAATCCAATATATGCAATGTTATACCCTAATAGGGATAGGAATATCTCACATGCATTGAACCTGATTGCGAAAAAGAATTTGGAGATGGTGAATGGTTTTGTCTATCTATTCTCAATGTGTACTTCTTCATTACCAACATATTCAGTATAATCCCTTTGTACCATATCATGGTTTATATGGGTGAAATTTATATCCTTGATTTTTACATGATTAAAGAATATAACTCCTTTTAGATCAAGCAGGTTGCATCATGGAAGGATACTTGGAAGAGTAATGATATTCGGCTTGATAATCCCTTCCTATCTTCTCTATTTTATAATTTCAGGATTCACCATCCAATGTGTTTATGATAAATGAGGACGCATCTCTCTTCGTAATAGTTTCTTTATGATTAGGGATTTTGGTAAATGATCATCTGGGTTGCGTTATCAAAACATGAAAGATATCAGTCCATTATTTTTGGGATCAACCAGTGGATGAATCCCTTACATTATACATTAGATTAAAGATCTCCTAATGATAGAAATCTTTAATCATGGAATCAGAAAGTATCTTCATTATTAATGATATTAATGAATCATAGTGTGGTCTCCAGTCTTAGGGATTATTGGTTAAGAATGTTCAATCCATTTTCAACACTACTAGAAACATGTCCTATACCAATAGACCTATACCAACAGTTTTAGAGAAACTATTGTTAGAGGCACCATCATGTGACCCTATACCAATGGTTTGGCCAATACCATTGGTATGAAAACCATCATCAGACCATATTTAAATGGTTTTCAAAAAATCATTGGAATAGGTCTTAGCTTTACCAAAGTTTTTATACAAACCATTTTCATGTATTCAATAAAATGACATTATACAAACAGTTTTTCAAAAATTATTTGTATATGTGATGTCTATAACAACGGTGGGTATAAAACTATCGGTATAGATTAAATTTTATGAAACTATAATAATTTTTTTTTCAAAGCAATTGGAAAATGTACCAAAATTAAAAATAAATATAAAAACGTTTTGGAAAACCAAATGTATAGAATTATACCGATGGTTTTCAAAAATGTAGGTATAGGTTTTCTTTTTTTTAGTTATTTTATCATTTAAATTTGAATACATAAAGAACATTTAAATATACCTATACATATTTATGACATGACATAAACACTAGAATTTTTATAGATTTTTTGAAACCGTAATGAATTTTTTGAATTTCCTATATCAATAATTTTGAAAACTATGGATATATCCCAATTATACCAATAGATTCCCAAAACCATTTATATATTTTTATATCAATTACGGACAAAGTAACAACCCCTAAACAAATGGTACAACATATAGCAATGGTTTTGGGTCCTATATGAATGGTTCAAAACCAATTTTATATGCATATTCACAATAGTTTATCCTCTTATTTTCATGTTCATTCTACAATAATATAAGGGATTGTAATAGGGTGGATCATTAGATTACCTCTTCTAGTATCTCTAGAGAGGTACTTGTTTTTTATGAGTACAACCCTACTTGATTTATGTCACATATAATTTTGATATATGTTCTTTATTAAAATTCCATTGTTTTTTTAAATTTTCCAGGAATTATAAATGAAGTTTGAAAATACCAGTTAAACCTATGATATATTGTCTTGTATCTCTAAAATAAATGTGTCCAAATGATATTGAGTTTGAGTAAGAATTACAATTATTTTATTTTGATCACCAAAATTCATTTCCCTTTTAGGATGGGGTTTGTAAATTTTCATACATAGTAGTTTCTTCACCTACAAATCACATTGCAGATTCCTTTCAATTTCCTCCCATCCTCGTCACCAATTAGTAATTGGGCCTTTATATGTAATTTTTTCTTTCTCATAGACCCATGGATTTTATTCTCATAAATATTTGATTTGTTATGTCATCATTATGACCTTTTTTATTATCATTATTTGTTCACCCAATAGAGAAAAACCCAATATTTTATTCATTCTACCTAATTAATTTCCCGAGTCTCAATAAATTTAATTTTCTCATGGATAGAGGTTTGGTCCCTATAAACATTTTCATCATCTAATAAAAGATCATCTTTAGTAATTATGTATCCTATCAAAGACACGCCACCAGATCTACCATGTACCATGTGTAGAAATTAATGAACATCTTCTCCACATTATTACATTAATCCCACATAGATAACCTATAAAAACTATCCATGATCTCACTTATTTAAAAAAATTAATATTTAGTTATATTATTTCAAAAATTATAGATATTACAAATTCCTTTTTTAATGATATCAAATAGTACAAAACAATATCAATACAAATCATTTATCCATTATTATCATAGAAAAATAGTTTTATGTGGCATAAATAATTTCATAAGAATAACATTTCAAGGTTATAAGATCATACATTGTATGAATTAATTTATTTTATTAAATATTAATATTATTGAATCAAATAGGATTAATATGAATAAAAAATGGATGGATGCTAATTATAAGAAAAATGGTTTTGAGGATGGGGTTTATAAAATTTTCAAAATATCAAATATATATCCCTTCTCAAATACATTGTTTATGTATAATATGATATTATTCAGGACTAAATATTCTAGAGGATTTGGAAGAACACCCGATCTGTCATGGAACAGATAAATATTATATATGTGTGAGTAGACATAGCTAAAAATTAAATAAATCTCTTGACTGGAATAAAATTTTGTTTTATGGAAAATATGATATGATTAGAGTTGTGAACAATGATAATGAATATATTTAAGATATGATTATAGGTTTGATGATGGAGATTATCATATTAAGGAAAATAAAATTACAAATTAAGAATAACATCACGATCATGGAAAATTGTTTTACAAGATAATGTGTTGTGAAAAGACATAGATGTATACTAGTTGTATAAAATATAAATCATTTTAAACCACACTGATGAAATATATTGTAAAATTTAGAAATGTATGAATTGACACCATATTCATTAAATTTCTTTCTCTACTAAATTATATGATCCCAAAATATAATTTTCTTCCCCAAAAAACATATTTCACTAAATAAATTACACATTCAATGGGTATTATCTATAAAAGAATAGATTTAAATCTAAATGATTGTATACTAATTTTAAAATTTGATGAATCACTTCAAAAATTCCCAATGTATGGTGCATCTTGATACACGATTGATGAATCATTTCCTTTGAATGTTTATGGTACTATATAATTAATACAAGGTTTAGGAACCTATACATAAGAGCGGATATTACATGGAAATTGAAGTGGAATGTAAAAAAATAAATCTAAATATGGGAAAAAAACATTCACCCAGTATACAATCTTCATTGAAATAAAATTGATAATGGGTATCCTAAATTTAGAAATGAGTCAAGAAAATCTAATTTTATTCTATCTACTGAAGGAGTGAATCGTTTTTGTATTCCAAGAAGTACTCAAATTGTATGGATATTTATTTTTAAAAATTATAACTTTCCACCATGATTAAACATAAATAGAAAATAAAATATGGTGCATATGTTTATATAAGGAATAAACTTGTCTATTGATATTTTTATTTATTTGGATCCATTTATTGAAAATTTTATATTTATAATGGAATTAGTTGGTATGTTTAATTACACTTATAGAAATGAATATTTCATTTTGGAAGCTACATTGTATGGGATGATAAATGATTTTTATGCTTATGGTAATTTGATAAGATAAAGTATTAGAGGAATTCATGCTTTTCACGTTTATTAAGAGGGTCTAAATTCATTTAGGTTTAAACATTCATGAAAGTATTTTTTTTATATGACATTATAGTTTTCTACCAAGAAGACATAAATAATGAAATTGGATAATGTTATTTGATGGGAGTTTGGAAGAATTTATAACAGCTTCTCCACTAATAGGTGAAATTTCATTTAAGAATGTAAAATATATGAATACATCATTTGAGAATGTAATAAACTAATGGAAATGATTTTGGATATTACATTTGAAATTTATTAAATGATATTTAATTCCATCAATAAACTCGCATCCTTGATTAGGTATTTTCGATGATAATTTCAATTTCATTTTAAATATTTATTAATCAACCATTATTTTTTAAATAGATAATGCATTTAACCCTTCTAAAATACTTTTTTTGTGTTTACACTATTATTATTCATGAATAATTATTCTAGATAAGTTGGAATAACAATATTTATATCAGAAAATTTATCAATTTAATAAATATGGGAATAAATATTGGTATGAATTTAATAGAGTAATTTCTAGGGATTAAATTTATTGATGTATAATATGATTTGATTTGAAGTGAAAATAATGATAATGAACATATTGAAGATACATTTATAGGTGTGATGATGGAGTAAGTCGTATTGAGGAAAAGAAAATTATAATTGATGACTAACTTCATGATCACCCAAAAATGATTTGGAAGATAAATATTTTTTCAAAGACCCCAATGCATATTGGTTGCACTAAATATAGATTCTTTTAAACCATACTGATGCAATATAGTGTAATAGTTGGAAATGTGTGGATTTACACTAGGTTTACTGAATTTCATTCTCTATTCAATGATACGATCCAATAATATAATATGTATCCTCCATAAATATATTACACTAAATTAATTCTACATTCAATGGGTATGATATATAAATGAATACATGCCCATAAAAATAATTTTATATTATTCAGAAATAACAATGAATCACTTAAAAAATTCTCAATGTATGGTGTGTCTCGATACAATATTGGTGAAACAATTCATATGAAAATATTATGGTACTTTACTATCAAGTCCAATTTTTAGGAACCAATATGGAAGTGGAGATACTGCATGAATATTGGCATGAAATGTAGCTAATATATGACAACCCTTCTTTTTATTACAACTTAAACATGCTTTATTACATAAAAATTCACATGATACGACAAAGAAGATAGAGAGTTTTAGTGTCTTTGGGGCTTAGTATCATTACATAAAAACTTAAAACATGAAATAAAACATCTTTATTGAAAACTTCCTTTACATGACCACTACATTCCCTCGTACTTAGCATTGCATGGGATAACCTGAGGCCATGCATAAGAAAAGGGTGAGCTATAAAGCCCAGTAAGGGAGTACACATGGAATAACATGATGAGTACAATACATGTTAGGAAATAGATATGTCAATAGAGCATAATAGAAACATGAACATAAAGGCATGATAAATCATGATAATCATAACATGGAAATGTGGCAACAACACTTAAAATTGAATTAGCATGAGCCATGGCTCATTGCACAAGGAGCATGAGTAAACCCTCATTACACATGAAGCACGAGTAAACCCTCGTTTCACTTGATTTAGAATGAGTCAAAACTCATTTCACATGACGTATCATGATACTATACTTTACCCAATGAATTGGAGGGCTATAAGGGTGCACCCTTCTTAAACATTTCATTTCATGCATACGTGTGCCACATGGATCATAAAACATGGTATCATAAAACATAAACATTTATTCCATGATAAAGGAATGTGTAATTCATAAATGAAACGTTGTAATAAATAGGTAAAGGTGCATAAAGTTGGATACCCTTTATGGAGAAATGGCCATGGTATCCACTACACAATGGCATTGGCATAGAAAATTGGTGCGATTTCGGAAGCATAACGGCGTGACTTAAGAATTCATAAAAAATGGTTGATGAGAGAGAAAGGGTTTACTCATCATATTTACATGTAATGGAAAGTAAGGAGGTCATATAGATACATGTCCCAACAATTTTAATGGAATTTAGATTCATGATACAAAATTATTGCTTGAATGTAAAAGAAGAGAGAGAAGTTCCTTTCGGAATTTCAGCATAGTAACGGGTGTACATGGGAGGAATTTAATGAGAGAGAAAGGGGTCTCCCATCATTCAAACAATAAGAGGGAAATATGGGGGAGGTGAGAAACCATACCCCAACATTCATAATTTAAATTAAAAGGTCAATACAACTTAAAGAAAATTGACAAAAATGAGAAAGGAAGAAAAAACCCTTACTTGGAAGTGTGCTTCCAAAGGCTAGAGAGAGGCTTGTGAGAGGATTTTTTGGAGCTTGTGGCACCTTGGGAGGATTCTAGAGAGAGTAGGGAAGAGGTTGGACAAACTCCAAAGGATTTTAGTGAGGAGGAAGTGGGAGTTTGAGTGGGTTTATATAGGAAAGGTGAGAGAATTCTTTATTATTTAGGTTTGGGACCCCTTATATTAAACTAATCCAAACAAAAAACCATCCCATGGTTTTTGCCCATTTCTTCTAGAAAAGGAAAGTGGAAAACAATATTTTACAAGTCCAAGGTCCGAACGTATTAAAATATTAGGGTTGCTTATGTGGAGGTGAGTCACACTCTCATGGAAATTAATTTAAAAGGGCAAAGTGTTGAATATGTCTTGAGGGGTTCATTAATGCTTTGAAAATTAAGTCAAACAAACCCAAAATTAAATTATTTTAATGATAAAACATATATTGTCCGAACATAAGGATTATGGTATTTTATTACTTCACCATTGGGTCATTATGATGTCATAAAATACATTATATATTTAAACAATATTTAATTTTTACCCAAAAATTTGACTGTCTCATAAAATTATGAAAAATTAACCGTTGGATAATTTTGACGTCCTGATTCCATAAATGAAATTTATTTTATCTAAATAATTTTCTGAATATGTGAATTTTCACTTTTAAAATAAAAACCGACATTTATCGAAAATTCACGGGTTTTGACAGAAATGGCTTTCAAACCTTAATAAAAAATTTAATTTCATTCATAAAATTATGAGATCATTTATATTCAATAAAAATTAATTTAATAATAATAATAATATTTTATTAAAATATTATTTAATTCAAAAATCCATTAATTTAATAAAATTTAATTCTTAATTAAATAATAACTCAAAACAACATTTGTACTTTAAAAACTATTTACAATGTATCAAAAATGACTAGAAATTATATTCATTATTATATAAAAATAATAATGTACATGAAAATAGTACTACTTATTTGTTACATAACTCCTTAAAATAGCCTCATAAGACCTAAGGGTAAGGTGTGTGATGGTGACAGACTCTTGGGGCGGCTCGGATAACATTGCTCGAGTGGTAATCTCTATCAACTTCCACTTTTCCCGTAGACGGTCATGTTTGATCTTGACATAATGAAGCTCATCTTGGGCTTGGTCAAGTGTGAATCCCAAGGATGCCACCTCTTTTCCAAGCTTAGACAAATGGGCTTCGTATGGGGCAATTCTACTGGATGAGGCCATCTCTTCCTTTGTCTGAGTAAAATTGGGTTCGTTAAAGCCTTATATTTATACTAATCATGTGATCACTGTTAAAAGGCTATAAAAGTAATGGTCACAACTCTTATCATAAAACCAAAGAAGTTGACATCTTATAAAAACATTTTTTATAAAGAGACATTTAACTGGATCAAGAGGGATTTTCCATTAATGAAACTTTGGATCGTTACAATATTCCCCCCTTAAGAAATTTCGCCCTTGAAATTTTTCCTTTTCCCACACTAAAACAAATGTGGGTAACTCAGCTTCATCATATCCTCTGACTCCCAAGTCGCTTCTTCAAACTTTTAGTTTTTCCACAACACCATGACGAGGGGCATTGTCTTATTTCGTAGAAATGTTTCTCTACGATCTAAGATCTTCACTGGTTTCTCCTCATAAGAAAGAACATATTCTAATTGTACCATCTCGAAAGAGAGTACATGTGAAGGGTCCGGTATGTACTTCCTTAAGAGGGATACATGAAAGACATCATGCACCTTGGCCATGGTAGGTGGAATTACTACTCGATAGGCCACATCCCCAACACGATCAAGAATCTCGAAGGGGCTGATGTACCTTGGACTTAACTTCCCTTTCTTTCCAAACCTCATGACCCTCTTCCATTGAGATATGCGTAGAAACACCATGTCTCCAACTTTAAATTCAAGGTCTTGTCGATGATGATCTACATAACTCTTCTGTCAACTATGGGCTGCCTTGATATGTTGATCAATGGTTTTCACCTTCTCTACCATTTCTTCGACCATTTCTTGTCCAAGCAGCTTACGTTCACCGACCTCATCCCAACATGCTGGTGTTCTACACCTTTTCCCATACAGGGCTTCATATGGTGCCATTTGGATGCTCGAGTGGAAACTGTTATTATAAGAGAACTCAACCAGAGGAAGATGTTGATCCCATCCTCCTTTAAAGTCCATTGAGTACGCTCTCAACATATCCTCAAGTGTTTGGATAGTCTGCTCAGATTGGCCATCAGTTTGAGGATGATTGGCCATACTGAAGTTCGGTTCAGTATTCAGATCATGTTGAAGACTCTTCCAAAACTTAGAGGTAAATCTTAGATCTTGGTCAGACACAATAGATAGTGGTACTCCATGCAACCTTAACACTTCCCTGATATATATCTGTGCCAGTTGATCCAAAGAGAAATCCTCTCAAATAGCAATGAAGTGTGCAGTCTTTGTAAGATGATCCACAACAACCCTGATTGCATTGTTGCATTTAGATGTCCTTGGATGTCAGGTGACAAAGTCCATGGTGATGTTCTCCCATTTCCATTCTGGTATGGGCAATGTTTGCATCATCCCCTTAGACTTCTGCCTCTCTGCCTTCACTTGCTGACACACCAGGCACTTTGATGTATATTCAGCGATCTCCTTCTTCATATTATCCCACCAAAAGTTTTCTCGGAGATCTCGATACATCTTTGTGCTCCCTGGGTGAATAGAGAAATTTGAACTATGTGCATCATTTAATAGTTCCTTCTTCAGCTCCGGACTTGATGGAACACATAGTCTTTTCCCAAACCGCACAGTTCCATCTTCATTAACATTAAACTCCGAGGATTTTCCCTTTTTGATAGCTTCCACTTTTTCTTGAATTCCCACATCATCCTTTTGAGCATCCTTTAACCTTTACAAAAGATATGGTTGAGCAATCATTTGTGAAAGTATTGATGATGTTCTCTTTTTTATGATTCCCACATCCATCTTCATCAAGTCTAAGAAGATTGTATCCTTCTCAATTCTCATCATTGATAGAATCACTGGATCCTTTCTACTTAGGGCTTCTGCCACCTTGTTCGCTTTCCTAGGGTGGTAATGTATTGAACAGTCATAATCCTTGATGAGCTCTATCCATCTTCTATGGCTCATATTAAGCTCTTTCTGTGTGAATATATATTTAATACTCTTGTGGTCAGTATATATCTCACATTTCTCTCCATAGAGATAATGCCGCCAGATTTTCAAGGAAAAGATCACCGCCGCCAACTCCAGATCATGCGTTGGATAGTTTTCGCTCATGGATTTTCAACTACCTTGAGGCATAGGATATCACTTTATCATTCTGCATCAGCACACATCCTAATCCCTTCTTCTAAGCATCACTGAATACCACAAAAAGCTCCCCACTTGTGGTTAAAGTGAGCACGAGTGCAGTGATAAGCTTCCTTTTCAACTCCTTGAATCTTTCTTCGCATTTATCACTCCTATCAAAATTTACTCCCTTTCAAGTTAGCTTGGTAAGAAGGTTGGACAATTGTGAGAAATTTCTCACAAATCGTCGATAATATCCAGCTAACCCCAATAAGCTATGGATATCTGTTACCGATGTTGGCCTCGATCATCCCTCAATTGCATTTTCTTTGGAGGGGTCCACAGATATCCCATTGCTTGTGATGATATGGCCCAAGAATGAGACCTCCTTCAACCAGAACTCACACTTGTTGTACTTTTCATAGAGCTTATCCTTGCGCAAAGTCTCTATTACAGTTCTTAAATGCTCCTTATGATCATCCTTGGTTTTGGAGTATATTAGAATATCATCTATAAAGACTACCAAAAATTTGTCAAGGTAATCTCTAAAGACTCTATTCATGAAGTCCATGAAGATTACTGGAGTATTGGTGAGTCCAAAAGGCATTAATATGAATTCATAGTGCTCGTATCTTGTACGAAAAGCAGTCTTGGGGACATCTTCCTTCTTCACCCTTACTTGATAATATCCCGACCGCAAATCCACCTTGGAGAAGTATTGTGCTCCATGAAGCTGATCAAACAAGTCATCGATTCTTGGTAGAGGATACTTGTTCTTTATCGTGATTTTGTTAAGTTCACGATAATCGATGCAAAGCTGCATTAACCCATCCTTCTTCTTGACGAATAGGACCGGTACACCCCATGGTGTAGCACTTGGGCGTATAAACCATTTATCCAGATTCTCCTATAGTTGTTTCTTCATCTCTTCAAGCTCAACAACAGCCATTCTATATGGAGTCTTGGATATTGGTAATGCCCTAGGTATAAGTTCAATTGAGAACTCAACATCTCTTCTAGGAGGAAGACCAGGCAGTTCCTCGGGAAACACTTCTGCGAATTCCCTCACAATAGGCATTTCATCAAGGATGGTTTCTTCTTTGGACTCAATCATCTGAGCCAGATACGCATGCTCATAGGGTAGTAATATCCATGCTTGAGATGATGGAGCTAAAGGAGATTCATCTTCCTCCTGACACTTGTAAATAATCGGGGGTCGATTCTCCATATGGAGTGTGATTTCCCTCTCCCAACAATTTGTGTTGGCTCTATATAAGGAAAGCCAATCCATGCCAATAATTGCATCAAATTCCACCAGAGGGAGTATGACGAGGTTCGCCAGGAAATTCAATCCAAGGATTATAACAGGGGAGGACTTATACTCATGGGATGCAATGATTGCCCCATTTTCTGTACTCACCGACATCTTTACTTCCATGATTTGTGGTGATGCTGGGATTGTTCTACTAAACTTTCAATATATAAAAGAATGCGTAGAACCTGAATCAAAAAGTATGTTCACTATTATTGAATGAATAACAAGTGTACCTGTCACCACTTCATTGTCGGGGTTCACTTTGGCAGAAGTGATGGAAAAAGCTCTTCCTTGATTTCTTGGAGGTTGTTGGTTGCCTCCAATAACCCTTGGATTAGGGCACAGATTTGAAAAATGACCTGGTTCTTTTCATTTATAGCATTGAACAATGCGTTGAGGTTCAAACGGAGCGTTCCTCTCCTCTGTCGCAGCCGCGGGTCCTTCTTTCCAACTGTTAATAGCTAGGTTCCCTTCTCTTCCACACCTGAAGCATTTTCTCGTCCCCTTAAGGCAATTTCCAGGGTGCTTCTTTCCGCACTTTTGGCAAGTGGGGTGCTGGAACTTCTTAGCGCCGTTGGATTTATCCATCGGACCACCAGCATTTAAGTCTACCTTACGCTTCTTGTCCACATGATACCCCTGTGATTCTACGATCTCCATTTCGACCTTGAGGGCACATCGGACAATTTCCTCATAACTATCAAAGTCACAGATCGCTAATGCTTTCCGCAAGCTAGGCTTCAGCCCACCAAAGAAGCATTCAACCTTGCATTTGGGGGTAACGACAAAACCGGAATCGTATCGTGCAAGCCTCGTGAAGTTTGCCTCGTACGCTCCAACAGATTCTTCATCTTTTTGCTTGAGGGAAAGGAAGTCCCTTTCGATCTTAAGCTGGAGGGTGTGTGGAAAATATTTATTGAAAAACATCTTCTGGAATTCCTTCCATTCCAAAGCCTTGATCTCATCCTCAGGCTTCGTACCATTGATCAGTTTCACCATCCATACGATAAGCAGCCAGGAGAACCTTCTCTTGTTCAGAACATTGGAGGATGGAGAAGATCTTTTCAATGGACTTGATCCATTGTTCAGCGATCGTGGGATCGGATGATCCACTAAAAGTAGGAGGCCTTTGTCTCATGAAGCTCTTGATAGCGACTTGTTCTTTCTTAGGGGGGTTGAACATTCCTCTTGACCCGTGTTTCTATTCAAAACTTGAGTTATCTGAGAGAGAAGCGTGAAAAAGTTCGTGATTCCTGCTCCCATTGGATTTGGCATCTCATTAGTACAGTCATCACACTGATCTTCACAACGGTTGTTAGCCTGAGTCCTCCTATTACCAGCCATTGGCTAGAATAAAAGGAAAGTTAGGGGTAACACATAGAGGGTAATCCAAAGATAAAAGTTGATGACTTATAAATGAACTTTCATTTTCTTAACTCATGAGTCTATAGGCTTCAATCTATGATTTTCATGATCTACTTTCAAACATATATTCTTAGGGGCATTTTTTTTATTCCCTTAATAAGGGTTCATACTAAACTTGTGAATTTACCAAAGAATATCCCCCGGGAGTGTCGTAAACAAGAGTGCAGCAAGGCCCATTTTCGTGCACCAGTTCTCATTCGAGTCTAGCTCAAAGCGGTGTTTTCGGGTTTTAACCCTAGGATACATCTATGCCAGAGCCGCCTCTACCTGCTCGTATCCATACAAGGATGTATTTGCTTGATAAACCACTTACTCAATACATACCAAAATATAGGTATGTTTTTGTTATACTTAGTCTTATCTCTAAGGCTTTACTAGGGTTTTTCTAATCCTAATCCCAAAAATAACCAAACCTATCCTCTGATACCAACTATGACAACCCTGATTTTTATTACAACTTAAACATGATTTATTACATAAAAAATCACTTGATACAACAAAGAAGATTGAGAGGTTTAGTTTCTTTGGGGCTTAGGATCATTACATAAAAACTTAAAACATGAAATACAACATCTTTATTGAAAACTTCCTTTACATGACCACTACATTCCCTCGTACTTAGCATTGCATGGGACAACCTGAGGACATGCATAAGAAAAGGGTGTTCTATAAAGCCCAGTAAGGGAGTACACATGGAATAACATGAGGAGTACCGTACATGTTAGGAAATAGGAATGTCAATAGAGCATAAGATAAACATGAACATAAAGGCATGATAATGTATGATAATCATAACATGGAAATGTGGCAACAACACTTAACATTGAATTAGCATGAGCCAAGGCTCATTGCACATGGAGCATGAGTAAAACCTCATTGCACATAAAGCACGAGTAAAACCTTGTTGAACTTGAATTAGCATGATTAAACACTCATTGCACATGATGTATCATGATACTATACTTTACCCAATGCATTGGAGCGCTATAAGGGTGCACCCTTCTTAAACATTTCATTTCATGCATAAGTGTGCCACATGGATCATAGAACATGGATTAATAAAACATAAACATTTATTCCATGATAAAGGAATGTGGAATTAATACATGAAACTTTTTAATCAATAGGTAAAGATGCATAAAGTTGGATACCCTTGATGGAGAAATGGGCATGGTATCCACTACACAATGGCATTGGCTTAGAAAATCGGTGCGATTTCAGCAGCGTAATGGCGTCACTTAAGAATTCATTAAAAATGGTTGATGAGGGGGAAAGGGGTTCCTCATTATATTTACATGTAATGGACAGTAAGGAGGTAATATAGATACATTTCCCAACAATTTTAATGGAATTTAGATTCATGATACAAAATTATTGCTTGAATGTAAAAGAAGAGAGAGAAGTTCCTTTCGGAATTTCGGCATAGCAACGGGTGTACATGGGAGGAATTTAATGAGAGATAAAGGGGTATACCATCATTAAAACAATAATAGGGCAGTATGGGGGAGGTTAGAAACCATACCCCAACATTCATAATTGAAATTAAAATGGAAATACAACTTAAATAAAATTGATAAAAATGAGAAAGGAAGAAAAACCCCTTACTTGGAAGTGTGCTTCCAAAGGCTAGAGAGAGGCTTGTGAGAGGCTTCTTGGGAGAATGGGGCACCTTGGGAGGATTCTAGAGAGGGTAGGGCAGAGGTTGGACGAACTCCAAAGGATTTTAGTGAGGAGGGAGTGGGATTTTTGGTGGGTTTATATAGGAAAGGTGAGAGAATTCTTTATTATTTAGGTTTGGGACCCCTTATATTAAACTAATCCAAACCACAAACCATCCCATGGTTTTTGCCCATGTTTTCTGGAAAAGGAAAGAGGAAAAAAATATTTTACAAGTCCAAGGTCCGAACTTATTAAAATATTAGGGTTTCTTATGTGGAGGTGAGTCACACTCCCATGGAAATTAATTTAAAAAGGCAAAGTGTTGAATATATCTTGAGGGGTTCATTAATGCTTTGAAAAGTAAGTAAAACAAACCCAAAATCACATTATTCTAATGATAAAACATATATTGGAAGAACATAAGGATTATGGTATTTTATTACATCACCATTGGGTCATTATGATGTCATAATACACATTATATATTTAAACGGTGTTTAATTTTTATCCAAAAATTTGACTGTCTCAGAAAATTATGAAAAATTCACCGTTGGATAATTTCGACATCCTGATTCCAGAGATGACATTTATTTTATCTAAATAGTTTTCTAAATATGTGAATTTTCACTTTTAAAATAAAAACTGATATTTATCGAAAATTCACGGGTTTTGACAGAAATGGCTTTCAAACC
The DNA here is from genome assembly GCA_963277665.1 of Viscum album. Taxonomy (NCBI): domain Eukaryota; kingdom Viridiplantae; phylum Streptophyta; class Magnoliopsida; order Santalales; family Viscaceae; genus Viscum; species Viscum album. The sequence goes on from OY728152.1 coordinate 699,203,007, forward strand.
TTAAAAAAATTTAATTTCATTCATAAAATTATAAGATCATTTATATTAAATAAAAATTAATTTAATAATAATAATAATATTTTATTAAATTATTATTTAGTTCAAAAATCCCTTAATTTAATAAAATTGAATTCTTAATTAAATAATAACTAAAAACACCATTTGTACTTTAAAAACTATTTACAATGTATCAAAAATGACTAGAAATTATATTCATTATTATATACAAAAAAAATAATGTACATGAACATAGTACTACTTATTTGTTACATAACCCCTTAAAATAGCTGCATAAGACCTAAGGGTAAGGTGTGTGATGGTGATAGACTCTCGGGGCGGCTCGGATAACATCGCTCGAGTGGTAATCTCTATCAACTTCCACTTTTCCCGTAGATGGTCACATTCGATCTTGACATAATGAAGCTCATCTTGGGCTTTGTCAAGGGCGAAGCCCAAGGATGCCACCTCTTTTCCGATCTCCAACAAATGGGCTTTGTATGGGGAAATTCTACTGGATGAGGCCATCGCTTCCTTTGTCTGAGTAAAATTGGGTTCGTTAAAGCCTTATATTTATACTAATCATGTGATCACGGTTCAACGGCTATAAAAGTAACGGTCACAACTCTTATCATAAAACCAAAGAATTTGACATCTTATAAAAACATTTTTTATAAAGAGACATTTAACTAGATCAAGAGGGATTTTCGATTAATGAAACTTTGGGTCGTTTCATAAAATATATGAATATGGTAATATTTTCACCCATTAGAATCACTTTAGTGAAATGAAATTGATCATGAGAATCCTAAATTTGGAAATGATTCAAGAAACCTTAATCTTATTCTATCTATGGATGGATTGAATCCTATAGTTTTTCATAGAATTACTCACAGTATATAGATAGTTATATTTCAAAATTATATATTTCCACCATGTTTAATCATGATGTGAAAATACAATATGTTTTATCTACTTATATAAGGAAGAATGTGTCTGGTTATTGATTTTTATTAAGTACCATTGATTGAAAATTTGAAATAAATGTGGGAATTAATTGTTATGTAATATGATTCTTATAGAAATGAATATTTCATTTTGAAATATATTTTGTTTGGGATGATAAAGGATTTTTCTTATTATGGGAATTTTGGAGATATACTATTAGGAGAAATCAAGGTTGTCCCATTTTTGAACTAGGAACATAATCAGTTAGGTTAAAACTTTCATCAAAGACTATGTTTTTAGTACATCATATAATTCTAACTTGGAGATTGAAATACTAATACTATATGACATCATTCGATAGTAGTTTGGATGATTGTATAACACCATCTCCACTAATTGGTGAAATTTTATTTGAAAATTTAAAAGTTATTTGGAATTTAATTTGAGAATGTAAAAAACTAATGGAAATAATTTTTGATATAACATTTAAAAATTTATGAATGATATTTAATTCGATTAACAATCTAGAATCCCCAATTTTTTTTAATTCTGATTAAACTAAAACTGAGGATCTCATCCAGACTTTCCAAATGTTCATGTCCATAAAACACCAGCACACATGACATGTATTCAGAAATTCACAGTGTGTAGCCATGGTTCAATGAAACAGGTCTGGTTTGTGACACCAATCCATGTCATTGGAGTTTTTATAAGTCTTAATGACACCATGTGTAGACCATGGACAGGTGGCACATGGTTTCTTGATTACACGCAATGTGGCCCACTGGATATGAAATTTCATCCCTTTAGGTTGGGGTTGGACCGTGTATCCCATACACAGCTTTCCTAGTTGGAGACCGTGTAATGAGGAACTACACGGCATGTGGTCTACTGGACATGTTGGGTACTTTGAATATTTCAATTGTAAACTCACAAGACGTTTCCCTAGGTGTGTACTTCGGATAGACAGTGAAAAATAGTACAGGTCGTCTAGTTTTAACTACAAACCGTGTAATCATCTGAATTACAAATATTTATTGAAATTTATTTTTATATAATACAATCCTTTGAGACTTGTACAGTCATATGGGAGAAATGATGAGACTAAAAACATGATAGGTGTTATATATATGATTAATTTAACATCAGCGTAATGTTCATTTCTACTCATTCGGTAGTTATGAATAGAAATTCACCAGGTTTCCTCCAAGGTACATGTTATGTACGAAGATAATTTTAAATGAAATTATTTGTTTAAAATTAATATGGATGAGAATCCTAAGGAAATTCAGAAAATGTTTTAAGATAAAATGATTGATTAATTGAAGATGATAATCAATTGATTCGAGTGTGATTTATCATAAACAATAACGATTATAGAATTGAATTCTAGATTTATTTATTCATAAATATCATTTCATGTATTAATGATCATGAGATAGACCAATACCTTTTTATGTTGACGGTTTCTTTTAATTTATTTATTCAAAATAAATTTATTGGAATGTAAGCCTTCTCTTCAATAATATGTAGGGCCTACGTACACAAGGTTTCATTTAGGTAAAATCCCTTTTTACCCCTCACGTTTTCATGTGAGTTCTAAAAATTCATATGTAATTTATGGAACTCCCAATCTAGTCGAGGCGGTTCAATCTGGATATGAGAAGAAACCAATCCCATGAGATACAGAAGAGGATAGGTGGGAATCTGTAAACATGGTTCCAAAAGGATCAATATGTTTCTCCCATATATCTGGGATAGTTTGTCAACTTATAAATAAACTAACTATTATAAAATCTCATGATCATGACCTTTACTTTATTTTATTTCAGTCAATTGTGTGGTTTATCATTATGGATGTTTTTTCACGATCAAATAATTAATGAATTTAACAAGACTCTAATAGGAAACTAAAATAAACTAGACTTATGATTAAATATTATCAAGACACAGTTAATCACATAAGTAACTTCAACTTAATATTGACAATCATGTGATAATAGTAATAATAAATTCACACATAAGAGATAAAAAACCGTCAAATATAATATTAAGTGAGTCGAAGACTTTTGTTACATGATTAAGGTAAAAACTCAATAAAATTATGCTTTCGACCAACCATTCTTGGGACACTTACTTTTATACACTAATCTCTTTTGAACGGTTTCGGGTAGACTTAACCATATTACAACAAGAAGATTATCCATTTCTGTACTTGGTGTAATGTTGGTGTTAAGTGTTAAGGAAATCCAAATTCATGATTTCATGATTGGGGAGTCCACTCAATAGATCAAGGAGCCACAATCCTGGAGTTAGTGAAGACATGCCTACCTAAATACCTTCGAATAGTTTCACAAACCCTTGTTGGGGTTATATGAAGGGGAATATGGATCATTTCCACTATAATGTATTGGGAATTGGAAATTTTGAGTTCAATGATGAGGGAAATTGGGAATTGATAAAATAGTGAGAGACTAAATAAAATTTATTATTTCTCATAAAATTTAATCAAGAAAGTACTAATGATCTTTTATTTTTAATTTTATAATAAAAATGAAAATCTCGTCCACCACACTATCTCGACAATAAATTCTAGATAAATACAATATCCTCACCGGCAGTTACTTCTAGGAATGGTTATGACGCCTTCGGGTTATCCTACACCATGAACGGAAGCCTTACGTGCTGGAGTCAACATTACCTAATCCTCCAGCCAAAGGGGAGAGTGATGATGAAATACTGGTCTATGAGAAATATATGAAAAATGTGGTTGAACTTAAATGTTTGATGTTATCGTTATTGTCTAGTGATCTCAGGAAGTCTCATAAATACATGGATTCATATAGAATGCTTGAACTCCACTGTGGTCTTTAATATGATAGGGAAATAAAATAATGGTTTGAGATCTCTAAGTCACTCTTTTACAGTAATCTTGGAGAAGGTTCCCCAACTGGGCCTCATATATTCAAGATAATTGACTATATTGAGCGCCTGGAGGTTCTAGGGATTAAACACCCATAAGAAATGGGGACCGATCTCATTCTTTTATCAAATCCTTAAATCTTCTCTAACATTGTTGTCAATTTCAATATGAACAATATTGAGAAGTCTGTATCTGATCATCTTATCCTCTTTCTCCATGTGGATAGGTATATGAAGAATGAAAATTCTTATTTCCATTAGTGGAATAAATGGATTTCAAAGTCGAAAATAATTAAGCCCAAATCTTCTTCACGAATATCCAAGAAAAATAATATAAAAGGAGAGGCAAGGTAATATGAGGATGATTATTTCACATGTGGCACGAAGGGACACTAGAAGAAGAAATGATACCAACCTAAGAAGCAAGGGGAAGCATCAGGTGAATTTGTTATTGAATTCAATCTATCTATATATAAAAATTGGGTATTACATACAGCTTGTGGTGATCACATATGTATCCTAGTACATAAACGAAGTAGATTCATTGAGATTGAAAAAGGGGAGTTATATCCATGAGTATCTGAAGAATTCAGATTTTTTTTATTGTAGCTATCAGTGACTACCACCTCACGTTTCCTACTAGGATAATATTGGTGTTATAGGGTTGTTATTTTGTTCCTTCAGTTACAAAAAACATTATTTATGTATCCATATTAGATACAGATTGATGTTTTTATGTTCGGAAATTAATGTTGCTTCTTTTCCAAAGATAGCATTTCTTTTGGTAGGGCTCATTTATATAATGTTCATTACGTGTTGTACTATACAAACCAAGTAATGGAAATCTACAATAATGATACTTCACTTGACTCATACCACCCCCTACTTTGGCATCACTATTTGGGTCATGTAAATGAGAAACACAAGACAAAGTTAAATCAAGATGGATATTTAGATTCTTTCAAATGAATACCACTTGGCTTATGTCATGCATGTTTACAAGGCAAAATGAACAAATCCCCATTTTTTGGGAAAGGATATTGGGCTATAGAACATCTTGAATTCGTTCATGCCAATGTGTGTGGAAAATTTCTAGTTGAATAATGGGGAGGGTACTCATACTTCGTAAATTTTACTAATGATTTTAGTAGATATGGATATATCTACTTAATGAGGTATAAGTAGGATTTTTTTTATATGTTCAAAGTGTACAAGAATGATGTTGATAACTTGGTTTGTAAGAATATTAAGAAACTCTTCTCAGATCAAGGTGGATAATTTCTCAATCAAGACTTCATTGATTACTTTCGAGAGTTTGGGATCCTATCCCAACTCATTCCTCCATTCACACCCCAATGGAATGGTGTGAGAGAAAGGAGTAATCACACCATTTTGTACATGGAGAGATCAATGATGAGGCATAGGATTCTTCCATTACACATTTGGGGATATTCATTAAAAATAGTGGTGAATATACCAAACCATGTACCAACTAAATCGATAAATGGTATTACATATGAGATTTAGAGTGGAAAGAAATCCATACTATCGAATTTACATGTATGGGGATATTATTTTATTTTTAAGGCCCCTTCATGTAAAAAAATTGCACCCCAAAGCACAATATGTACCATTATATGATGCACTAAGAAAACCATGGGATATTATAAATACAACCCCTCGGATAAAAAGTTTATAGTGGAAAGACACTCCATATTCCTTTAGAGGGAGAACATATCCCAAATAGATAGTGGGAGATAGACAGACTTCGATGATGTTGAGGCTCAAGGTACACAAGAGTAGGTACATTAACTAGTTCCACAATTCCCCATGGATGAAAGAACTCTTCTAGAGACACAAGAGCTACATATGAATACAAGTTAGGTTAGTGATCCCAAACGGTATAGTTTTATAGTTATTGAGGATTTTGACTCATTATTAGTTGATATTAATGATCCTCTAACCTTAAAGGATGTAGTAAGTAGCACAGATGTTTCCATGTGGCTAGAAGACATGAATTCTGAAATGGATTCGATGTACGAGAACCAAGTATGGGTTTTGGTAGATCCTCTAATTGATGTAAATCATATTGGCTTCAAATGAGTATTCGAGAAGAATATAGACATGGAAGGACATGTTAGAACCTATAATGCACAACTTGATGCAAAAGCGTTCAAACAGTATCAAGGCATTGAATACAATGAAATAATTTCACCAGTTTCAATGATGAAATCCATAATAATTATATTATCTATTGTCACTTACCATGACAATTTGATTTGGGAAATGGATGTCAAAACAACCTTCCTTAACGAGAACCTTCAGGAAGATGCCTACATAACACAACTTGAAGGGTATATGACTCCAAAAGAATCCAATAAGGTATGAAAGTTGTATAAATACATTTATGGATTAAATAATGAATCCATGTCATGGAACATTCATTTTGATGAAGCCATAATGAAATTTGGTCTTATCAAGAACAAATGTTAACATGTCTCTACAAATAGTTTAGTGGGTGTGAGTTTGTTTTCTTAATATTATATGTTCAAGACATATTACTAATTGGAAACAAGATACAATTCATATTGTCTATTAAGGCATGGTTTAATCAATGCTTCTCCGTCAAGGACATAGGTGAGGGATCATATATTCATGGGATCAATATCTGTCATGATAGATCCAAGATATTTTTGGGCTTATGTTAACGTACATACATTGATAAGATAAAAAATTCATTCAATAAAGAACAATCCAAGAGGTTATTGTTGTAATAATCCCATGGAATTCATATTTCCAAGAAAATGTTTCCCCAGACACATCAGGAAAGAAAGATAACGGAAGATACTCCATAAGCATCAATGATTGGGTCGGTCATGTATGACATGCTATGTACTAGGATGGATGTCATCTATGCATTGAGTGAATTAGGGAGATATCATGCAGACCCATGTGACCATAGTTGGATGGAATTCAAGACTATCCTAATGTATCTGAGGTGTAGTAAGGATATATTCCTAGTTAATGGAGGAGGTGAGAAACTATTCATTAGAGGATATGCAGATGCTTGCTTCTAGACTGATCCAAATGACATGAAGTTGCAAATGGGATATGTCTTTAATTTGAATGGAGGTGAATTGAGCTGGATGATCTCAATGAATAGTGTGGTCCTAGATTCTACAGTAGATTCTGAGTATATCACTACTTATGAGGTAGATGAAGATGTATTTTGGATACAAAGATTCATCCAGAAGCTCGATGTGATGCCTAGAAGTAAATATCCCACCACATTGTACTCGGATAATAATGTAGAAGTGGCTCTCACAAACGAGACAAGGCCATATCAGTGAACAAAGAACGTACTTTGGAAGTTTCATATCTTAAGGGATTGTTCCTAGAGAGGTGAAGTTGCAGTGACTATTATTATAAAGACCAAGAAATAGCATATAATTTTTTAAATTAAATAAAATTATTACAAGTCTGAGAAAAAATGACGGCAGGTGATTCAATGGACTGGAGTACGCGGAATGATCCATCAAAAATGTGTTAAGCTTTAAACAGCGTGTGTGAGCAGTATTACTTGAAAATTGGAATAACACATAAATGGGTCCCCAAATCCGAATCATGAGGGAATTTTTGCGTTCAGTATGGTGGGTTTAAATTAGGCATGACTTAAGATGAGTTGGTACAAGCATACAATAAGAAAACCAAAAAAATTCATAACCATAAATAAAATAATTAAATATTATTATTTTATTTTTCAAATGCTTATTACTCACGTATGGTGACTCGGATATAAAATATGAAAACACCACTAACCTTATGAAGGTATACATTCCTTAGATAGATTGTAGCCTTGGTTGGCACGATCCAATAGTGGATGTTAATTTTTGGCAATAAATAATATAATTGAGTATTAATTATTTTAATGTTGAATTTTTTAACTCATAAATAGTAACTCAGATTTGAAATCTTAGGGTACCATTGAGCTCGTGAGGGCATTTTTCCCTTAGACAGTGCCTAACCACGACCAGTGCTAGTAGAGGGTGACTATTAATAATTTTTGAACTTTTTTAAGGTATGTTCAGTAAACGTGCAGGTGACGAATTTTATCATTTCATCTGGTGCTCGAATTAAAAATCTGAGGGCCCAATTGAATTTTCAGTTCCAATATCTTCATAAGGGATGTTTAACTTTGACTGGCAAGGGTTGGATGAAAATGAATATTTTTGAACATTACAAAAAAATTATAAAATAACTCAACGAGTTATGTTATTCATTAATTTAACTATCGAGCAGTGGTGGGGGGACTGATGGGTTATTAGAATATTAAATTTCCATTTACACTTGTTTGTGTAACAGAATAGTTGGGATAATTAATTGGTTTTTTAATTTAAATCATTATTGAACTGCTTTAAATGTGTGCTGCGTTGATCCTATATTTTTTCTATTTAAATGAAGCTCGTACATGGGTTTTTAGCACTCTAGAGTGGAACCTCTGAGGAAGTGTTGTGGCATCTTAAACCACCCTAGAACGACGCTTTGACGACCCTTGTAGGATTCGACTATAATAACCAAAGGATTTGAACCTTCTCCTTCATTCGCAAAACCCTCAGACTTAAAAAATCATTCCTCGTCCGCAGCGACTTCTAACGAGCTCGAGTTAGGGGGTTACATGATTAATTCCTTCCTTTTTCCATGTTCATGAATATTATTAAAAACATGGGTCAACCACCAATTGGTTGATCTGAAATTAATTCTTTAATATGGGAGGAAAATGATTGGTTTCTTGATGGTAGTTTTAATGATTAAATAATCCTCCTCGTGTTATAATTCTAATGTGGAGGGCACGGGCCAAACGAACAAGGCCCAGGCCCTTTTCTGTTCTTCTTTTGGTTGTGTTTCTTCTTGGTTGATAGAGAAACAATGCATAAAGTCCATACTAGGAGCCACACAGTGATGGTAGAATCTCGAGTGGTGTGTAAGCACCGTCGGTAGAGGAAACATACCTCTGGTGCTTCATCGGACTCACACAGAAGCTTCGTTGGAGACCGGACAAGGCGGTGGCTGGTACCTGCCTTCTATGAAGAAGAGGAAATGCCCAAAGGCGTTGCGATGGAGAAGTTCAGTTGGCTGATGTCGGCCCTATTGATAATGGTGGTGTGCCGCAGCAGCGCGCCGCAGAGGAGGGTTGTGGCTTCGAGCTGCGGCAGATGGAAGGGGCGACCTGCCATCACCAGCTGTGTTATCACTAGGCAGTGTGCCACGGAGGGAGCCCACAGCTTTGAGTCGTGGCGAATGGTTGACCAGTCCAAGCAGACCGCCCAAGTGGTGTGGTGCCATCCTATGCCGCCACTTTAAAAATCCAAATGGATCGGTTGTTCAGAAAGGGGATTAGACCCCTGTGCCCAGAAAAGAGGCCAGGTGGTTCTGAGGCACAGAGGTACATGCTCAACCGAGTGGGTCGGGCCTAACAAGCAGCCCAGTAGGCTAGACCAGGCGTAGCCAAACCGGGTTGGACTAGACCAGAACCCTTTTCAGCCTAGTTATGCTTAAATGAGCATACATACTAAACCAAATGTTCGTTTGATGAACAGTATGTGGCACCAGAACCCTTTGGAAGAGGCAGAAATTTTTTGATACTCCACTTTAGTTTGGAATAGAGATGGAGATCAACTGGGTTGGATCGACCCCGAATCCAATCGGGCCCTTGAAATTAAAATGCATATTACCCACAGACCAAGTGTCATTTTTTCGCACCGTCTGTTGCCTTGGAACCCTTATGACATGGAGGTTCATTGGGTCACATCTTCATGGGACTTAGTGCCGGATGAAATACGTTTGATGGATTGAGTACTGGATCCTCATATAATCATGAATCCTTTGTGCGAGAATCCAGTGGCTGGGAGAGAAGTGAAGAATAAATAGAGATCCTATGTGGATTATCACTGATAAATCCTATTTGGAACATAATTGAGTGGTCTGGTTTGGATTAGATCTGGGAGATCCTATGAGGATGAGCATCGTGTGATCCTGTGTGGATTAGCACTGAGTGATTCTATGTGGATCATCACCGAGCGATCCTGTGTGGATCAGCACTGTGCGATCTTATGTGGATCAGCACCGACCAATCCTGTGTGGGTCAAAAAAAGAGCCTCATGACATAATTAGATGATCTATCTTTATGAATATGCATCTATACTCTTGTACTTAAGTTAATCCATCATTTATTGTGGATTTTCCTTTGTGGAATTCTGAGAGACCTTCGGGGGTATCAGGGTCCCTACTGGGTATTATTATACTCATCCATGCATGGGATTCACCCACACCTTATTTTGTCTTGTGTAGATGACTATTATCATTGAATGAGTCTCGAGGAGCCCGGACATGACAGTGTACGGAGGTGACTGATTGGTGTGGAGAGCTGCAGTGATGAGTTGTACCTACCATTCAGGTAGGGTCCTTGGCAGAAGACCTCAGAAGATGTTTTATTCTCTTTTATTGTATTTCTATTTCAGTTGGGCTTGTATTCTATCCCCATTACATCAGTACTAACTATTACACTTTGTTGTGGTTTTTAGTTAAGGTTTATCCTTTCTTCTTCTGTTTAGTTTTACTTGGGCGCAGTATACCCTATCTATGTGTGTACTTGTTTTGTGGTAATGCCTTCCCATTTAAGAGAAATACCTTTCCTATGCTAGTCTCCAACCCCTGGCCTATGGAATGTGGGAATTGGTTAGTAATAGAATGAGATCCAGGGGATGGGCCGTGAAAAGTATTTCCATGGATGATAACATGGGAGATCACTTGACTAAAGCATTAACATAGTAGAAACCTGATCACCATGTGAGGTATATCAGACTGAATGTCGTAGAAAATTGGCTCTAGTCCAAGTGGGAGTTTGTAAGAGTAGGTGTCTTAGAACTAACTGGTTGTAATTTTATTACATGGATATTTAATGTATTTAAATATTAAACATCTTATTACACATTGATAATTTTTATGCTTGAATAATTTGTAATAATGTCCAAAGTATTTGTTTCATCGATAAGGTCATGGATGTTCCCCTCTATGATGAGAAACATAAAATGAAAAATCATCATTCTTAAATATAATTCTATGGTTGGATGAAATTATATGATGGGACACATAGCATGATGACTGTTAGGTGTGAGTACTATTAAGCAGATTAGACATCCTCTCATGAAGATTTCACTTGGTAATCTCTAAGATAAGAGATTATGAAAACAGACTGTCTAGTGGTTATTCCTCATGTTTTTGTGTCATCAGGTATTTATATATGCGAGTGTGTGTAATGATCCTTAGACATTATGATTATCATTAATACATGTCATAACTCGCGTACATTGATTTAGTTATGAAAATCGTCACACAGACAGTTGGAGGGATGTAGGGTACATTGCATGTGTCACGAGTGCCATGTAGTTAATGGATAAGTCCTGGAAGGATTTGTCCTTTGCATTTATATAAGTTGATATGTCGGCCCTTTGATTGAAATAGCACCGTCGTGAGAAATTCCATGTCCATGGTGTAACAACAAGTTTATATTATGTATTCAAATAATGAGATATCAAACATAAACGTTTATGACACTATCATGAAACCTTCTTGATTTGATATTACGACAAAGGGATTATATTACACCGCGAGCATTCATAAGTGTATGTTGTTGTTGTGACATTATGTTCTTTTTCTTGGGTTCCTTGACCCATTACTATATAGTATTCATAGACATTAATCAAGCCCGCCTAATGCCAACGAGAAAGAATCTTATATGGTTAAACACTAAGTGTATATGGTGGTATCGGTTAAATTCTATTTAAATTTAATTAATAAATATTATTCTTAATACATTGGAATAATTTTATTTATGTTAAAATGATCGTATAAATGAAATAAATATTTATTCAACAGCTTTTGGGTAAAGTATATTTATTTATTTTATTGAACATTTAATCAATATTCTTTTTACAAGTTTTTAAATAAAATATTTATTTAACAGTATAAATAATTTATTTATTTATTCGTGTGATAAATAAATGGATATAGAGTTTGAGAGGACCAAGGATATTCCAGTATTAAAATAATTATTTTCAAGATAGTGAATTATTATTTATCTTGTTAGCGCAAATTAAAATAACAATAACAGTGCTATTATTTTTTGATGCGGAATTTTATTTATTTCATTTTGCGCAAGTTGGGACACCATAAATAATGAAGTGGTATAATTATTAAAAGCATGTGGTTTTCCATTATTCTGAATGTATTTAATTTCTATCATGAAATTAAATATTTTAACTGACGCCCCATGTAAATAAATAGACATGTACGTCTATTTTGTTGTGTTCCAAACCACACACCCGGTGAATTTAGAATCATTAAGATAAACATTTCTATCTCAAATCCTCTTCCAACCCATCTCAAGAATGAGAGATGTTATTTATGGCTGAAGAAAAATCAATCTAGAATGACTGATAGAAGAAAATCGTTTCTCCACACTTGTACTGGGAGAACGAGTGGTGTCGGTCGGAGGCCATCAAAGAACATGTAGATCACCTCTAGAGGGATTATAGTTTGTATGCATGAAATCACAGTAGAATAATTTTGAAAAGTCATTCTGGAAAATCAACATCATCAAAGAATAAAATACTGAATATCAATGTATTATTTTCATTATGAAATTAATTAAATTAATTATAAATATGGGGTACAATATCCTCTCTAATGGTTTTGAGCATCTTCCTTCTTTATCTAAATCTTTGATTCTATTTCGTGGAGACTGGTGTTCATCATCATATTGTTCCCAGAATAAACATTGATCATGGTAAAAATAAATGATGAGTGCCTTCCCAACCACGCTTCCACTGCACCTGAAACCTTCACCATTAATATCCCCTATACATACAGTCTCTTTTGTGACCTGTAACGGTGACCCATCCAAAACACCTACCTAGCTAGACATGGGGAAGATGGATATTTCTGTCACCTCCTTTTAGTGGGAAACTTTACATGGTTCCCCATCGACAACACCTACCGACATCGCCGCCCTTTCGCAAACAATCTTCCACTACACCCCATCATCAATGCCTACCATGGACACTACCCTTTCTCAGACGATCTTCCACGATTCTCCATCAACAATTCCTACCACCTCCACCACCCATTATCAAATGATTTTACATGACGCCCCATAGACAACGCCTATTAGGCGAGATGGGGGAAGATGGATATGACGGTTTCCACCCTTGTAAATCCCATCACAAAAAGAAACCCGTTCGGATATAGGTGTTTGGAAATGACACTTTCTTCCCCAATCTATCATTCACCACTATTGAGGATGAAGCACATGACGTAGAATGTATAATAGGATGAGTCCAAATGTGAAATGACTGATGATGTATCAGAAATAAAGGGTCAAACTGTGACAGCTCCCTCCCTCCCAACATAAACCACCAGACAAGCGATTTCAGAAGTTGAGTTATCTAACATGAACAACCTGATGTAGAAATTAATGTATTTTTCAAATAGTAATTAAAATTTTAACTTATTATTATATGGTAAATTTAACTATAAAGTTATAATTCATTGTATTATAATTACAATGCTTATTGATAATTCTCAATTAATTTTATCAATACATTAAATTTAAAAGTTCACCCATAAGAAATTCCCTATTTATTATATTCATGTTACACTAATTTATATCATGAAACATTAAAATATGCTGAAAAAAATGAACTAATAAAAGTTTTACCTTTCTATAATAATATTTCTAACACTTATAAAGTCCTATACTTATGATCTCTTTTTGTTTAGGGTTGCTAAATGACACATTGAATTCGTTAATATATATATATATATATATATTCATAAATATATTTATATAATATTTATATTTCAATAAGTATATATATTCATATAATATATATATGTGTGTGTTTATATGGTGCATATAACATTTAATAATATATGTATATTCCATTGTTTCTATCTTTTTGTATTTTGTGTTTATGTATGAGTTGTTTTTGTATGAAACTTTCATGTTGTGTTGTGTGTGTGGGGGTTTATGTATGTTTATGGTTTGTATGTGAGTGTATCTATATGAATATATGTGTGTATGTAATTGTATGTGTATTTTATACATATGAGTATGTGTACAAGAATGTGTATGTATATAAGAATATATGTGTGTTTTTCTGTGAATGTATGTATATGTGAATGCATGACGTCATGTTTATGTACATTTGTATGTGCATGCGTATGTGTATATGTGTATGTTAATATTTTGTGTGTGTATATTATCATATGTATAGATGTGTGTGTATGTGCACACACAATAATATAATAGCAAAGATGTGTATGTATATGAAAATCCATGTGTGTGTGTGTGTGCATTTTCATGTGTAGGTAAATGTGTATGTGTTTTTGTATGTGAATTTTTCTATGTTGTATGTGTGTGTATATACACGTATGTATAGATATCAATGAATGTGCATGCATGGGTATGTAATTGTATGTATGATTATGTGTACATACATGTATGTGTATGTTTATATGCCCATGCCTATGTTTTTGTGTATGTGTACGTGTTTTCCAATATGTGTATGATTATATTGTGTATGTATGCATACGTGTATTTTTATACATTTGTATGTGTGTACATGTACGTCTGCTTATTGATTTAATATTATTCATTTGCTTTTAATATCTCTCAATTTTTTGTATTTTCAATAAATTATTTATTTTTATTATATTATCATTTAATATATTTTTTAATATATTCAATTTTGATATTTATTTATTCATGATTAAATATGTATATATTTAATTAAATAATAATAAATTAATAATTATTTAAAATTATATTGGTTAATAAGGTATTATATTTTCTATATACAATTAATAATGTGCATACTTCAAAAATTACTATTAAAAATATAATATATTTAATTAATTTTATTACTTTTTATACGTTTGATATTCGTGTAATTAATGTTTTGAATTTTTTTTAAAAATATTTATGTAATTTTTTCCATTTAATTAATTCATTTGTAATATTATTTCATTATTTTTTTCATTTTAGAAATTTAATAATTTTCAATATTTAGGAAAATTAACCAATTTTTAAAATTTATACATATTTATTTAATAAGCTTCAATATTTTTTCTATGTTAGTAAATTATATTATTAAAATTTATTCCTTTTTTTATAATGTTTTCATATTTTAATTATGTTTGAAATAAATATAAATGATTCTTATAAGACCATCTCCAACACAAACCATTTTCCCTAAAATTGATCCCCATCGTATGCCATCCCTAACACAATTTTGGTGGTTATTTAAACTAATGAAAATGATGGGGATGTGCTTCAAAATGACTTGTAATGACAATTGGGGTCACTATAGGTTGTGGTTTGTTATCCCGGCAGTGCATGACTTCGATAGATGGAGATAGTTGGATAGAGGTGTTGGTGCAGGAATCACTATGTGTCTCAAGCGGCAGGTTTCCAGGGCGGTGTCCAATGTGTGGGATGGTAGGATTAGGGATGTAGGATGGTAGAAAACTCTTCATTGCTGCTTGATAGTGCCATTCCTTGATGGTGGACCCAAGAGCGATGACTACGATGCCCCATTGCTGATGATGGCCTCACACGACGGCATTCTCTGCATTGGAAGAGTAAAGCCATAGCTTTGGATGTAAGGTCGACATGTTTGTGATGCTTGGAGAGCTGGTGTGGTTCTATGATTTATTGATAGCAGATTGGGAATGGAAAACACTCAGTTGACAGTGAGTATGGTGGTCGGACTGTTGCCTATGACAATTCTAAATGATGTTCTGCAAGATAACGGAAGTGAATGGCGTGGTTGGGGCATGTCGATTATTTCTTTTAAGGGAGGCCCAATTGGCCGATGGATGATTTGAGTGTGTGTGTTTTTTTGTATTTGTATCCTCGAGTACATTATATATATAATCTATTTATACATTTTTATTCATTTATTATCAGTATGTTTTTATTCTTTTTTATGAAATAAAAGGCAACATTCTTACTGGGTAAAGGAATATCCATTACATAACCAATAGGCCCATAGCCATGTTTCTCAAAAAAGTGGCCTGAAGGCTTGGTGTAGCCTCATTCCTTCATCTTCCTATCTACATCACCAACCTACTTCATGCCTATATCACCACATTCCCACATCTTACCCATGTAACTTCATACCCGAGTCACCACATTGGATGTAAATCCCCCAAGGGGCATGCCAGGATTCGAACCCTGGTTATTATGTGTATGTAAGTGATATAATTAATATTACAGATTCAGTTTTTTTAACTTATTACTTTTTATTTAATAATTTTTATTATTATTTAATTTAATATTAATAATTAATTATTAATATTTAAAAGTTCTTTATTTTTTTGAGTATTTATTCTTTTTTTAATATTTATTTTTTTATAACTATTTTATATGTTTTAAATTAAAAAAATAATTTACATGATTAATGTTTATTCAATTTCATTAATTATGGTGTAATTCACTTAAAATGATTAAAATTTATATAATTAATATATTTAATTTCATATTTTATGATTATCAACATTTTTAGGTGTTTACAATTAATTCAATTATTCTTTGAAATTTAACATAACTATTTACTATGTTTTAATGTTAATAACATGTTTTTAATTTATATAATAAATTCTCATTCAATTTATTTTATTATGTAGTAATATATGATTTTAATGTTTAAAATCAATATAATTATTTTATTTAAATTATTTTTTAATATTTTCATCAATTTATTGAACGTGTTCACAATTCTTGTAATTATTCATTGCAAATATTTTTATATATATTTACTCTGTTTAAAAATTTTCACTATGTATTCATATTAATTTTAATATATATTCATTTTAACTACTATAAAATAATTTTTGTAATTAATAAAATGTAACAATTGTTTTAATATTTTTAAGCCTATTGATTTCTGATTTTTCAATTTCACTAATTTTTTTAAATCATGCAGTTAAGATTTTATATTCATTAATAAGGTTAAATATTTTTAATTTTTTGTGAATTAGTTAAATTTTCATATTTACTAAGTTAATGTTTTTTTAAGTATTTTTCATCAGCTATAAAATAATAAAGTGCTCATAAAACCAATATATATCAACTATATTATATTAGTGCAGATAAATGTAGATTTTATATGCTATAATTTGAGAAATGATAAATATAGATATTATCAGCAAGAAATTTAGCATTAAGAAAACCTACCTTTTTAGCAGATATTATTTTAACACTGATAATACATATATTTATTAGTAGTTTTTGGAAAGTGCAGATAAACCATTTTTGATAATATAAATTCAACAATTAGGGGACATGTTTCTTTTCCCTATTTAGGCTCTCTCATGGATGTCAACCTCTTTTTCTACTCCCCCTCAAACTACATGCATGATTCAAAACTCTCATTACCTATTGTATGTGAGTTAATCTATTTAAACTACATATATTTTTTATTTATATTGCATCACAAAATAAATTGGTCTTATTGAGAAGTTAATGATTATGGAATTAATTACCCCATGATTTATATGTGGTTTATAATGCTAATTTATAATGAAATCATTATGAAAAATGATTTAATCTATCGCAATTATTGTTGATTGTTCTCATAAGAAACCCTGGTTGAATCACTAACATAGTATAATAAGAACCAATCAATAACAAGATACTTTGTGAATCTTTTTCCATAATTCAAAATAAAATTTATTCAACTAAAATTAATAATTTATAACACATTATGATTTTTAGAAATGGAAAATTCTAAATTGTGGTTACATAATTTTTTATTTAGATAAACATAGTATTATATTATTATTATTCAATTGATGCAACTTCAAAAAACATTTTTTATTATCCTTGAAGATCAATATCAATGATACTCTCGCTCAATTATTCTCCTAGACTAGGGTGTTTCGATATGGGGACCCTCATTCCCCTTTCCTTTGTGACTTTATGGTTATTGTTTTTTCATAATTTAATATCCGTGGAATCTAAAGAAAACATATTTCATGGGGGGAAGGATTACAGATGATGTCCTTCTAATTACCATATACTATTTTCCAATGTTAGATTTCATTTTCTCATGGGGAACTCTTTAATAATGCATATCTATTTCTAACTTATCCAAAAATATTATAAACCATCTATACAGTCTGATAATTATTCAAAATTATATATTTTTATCTGCTCGGGTGAGACTAATTGTAGAAAGGAGGATATTTTTTTGTTATCTATTATTTTTGTGGATGATAAACCTAATAAATATCTTTGGATCCCTATGATTTTAGGTCAAACTAATTTTTTTTCTCTCGAGCATCATAGATAGGTTAGACAAAAAAAATTAGGGAAGGTATTTTAAGAGGGTCCATAAAGTAGTGAAGGAAGAACATATAAAAGTTTTAGCTCAATCGTTTCCAATTAATAATATGTATATATTTATGCTACATGAAATATGGTTTGAAAAAATTCACTCTCATGATGACATGTTCTGGTGGGTTATGAATGATGGAGAAAAGGTCATTTTGTGGCTTGGGATAATCTATGCATCCATAAACCTTGTTGTGGTATAGAATATCAATAAATGTGCATGATCAAGATTTATCTATTAAAAAATAATTGATCTAACTTGATACATAACCATGTCTTTATATGCACTCAGATCATTGCATCCAAATAATACCCCCATACATGTTTTTGCGATGTATCCCATTTCCCCAGCCCTAGATATTTTTTGTAGATTCCTTTGGGTATCAGGTGTTCTTTTTTAAAATGGACTCTTTTGGAGGGTCATATATGGATCCATGGTCAAGATCTAGAGGGTCCCATGGCTTTTTTTATAAATTTGGGATGATGGTAAAATCCTTGGATGTTTCGGATAGGGAGGATTCCACTATTTTCTCTTGTTTTAATGATTATTATAACAGATGGTGTTTGGATAAACTCGATGAATTGTTCAACGAAATGGATTATAGGGTTATTATAAATATTCCTTCCATAAGAAATATATTTAAAAAAATTGTGTTTAAATAATGAATTTTTGGGATTCTATGTGGTGAATTATAGGGATATGTAGGCACACAAAATACAGATAATAGAAAATAAAAATTTCTATAAATTCCTATGGCCCACGGGAGTCCCACACTTGTTCTGTATATTCATATTGAATGATTTCTTGGAAATACTTCATTTAATGTAGATCCAAGTGGTATGACATATTAAATAGTAATTTGATTCCCTTCCTCCTTAGTGAAGTAGAAACTCCCATACACGTAATGTTTGAAGGTTCCGTCCCAACCACGCTTCCACTGTGCCCAGAACCTTCATGTGGTATCAGAGGGGTTACATCATAGTTTATAATTATTTAAATATTTCGTTGATGATTGATGAATTTAATAGTTTTGTTGTTTTAATTCATGTTAATCATTCTATAAATCTGAATCTCAACATTTGTTCCTCCTCTTTCATTTCTAATTCACCTTAGAGATACAATATTGTATTTTAATTATGATTAACATAAAACAGAGGATCTCATCCAGAGGTGCCAAAGGTTGTTGGACATACAACACAAGAACTCACGACATGTATTTAGATGTACACGTTGTGTATCCAGGGTTCAATGCACCGGGTCTTGTCCACCAAACCAGGTTGTGTCATTGGAGTTTGTCTAAATCATAATGATTGTGTGGGTTGACCAAGAATAGGTGGCACGTTCTTTCTAGATTACACAATTTGTGGCCCACTTGATAGGATGTGTAGTCCCTTCAGGTTAAGGTTATAGCATGTACCATGTAGACGGCTTTCCCGGCTAGAGGCCATATAATGAGGAACTACAAAGCGTGTTCCCTACATGACACGTCGTGTACTCCAAATATGTATGAAGTAAACTCACATGTTGTTTCCTTAGGCGTGTACTTTGGATGGACGGTGACAAAATTACACACTTAGTAGTTGGAAATACACTTCGTGTACTCATCCAAATTACACAGATTTATTAATATTTATTATTATATTATACAACCCCCTGAGATGTGAACCATCATGCAGGTGTAAAGCTGAAGCACAACTTGTGATATGTGTTTTATATATGTGTGTTAAATTTAACATCTGTGTAATATTCATTTGTACTCTTTGAGTTGTTATAAGTATGAATTCACCGGGTTTCCTCAAAGGTACAAGTTACATACCAATATAATTTTAAATGAATTTATTTTTAAAAAATTAGGATGGATGAGAATATCTAGGAAATTCAAAAAATGTTTAAGATAGAAGGATTGACTAATTAAAGATGATAATTAATTGATTCAAACATTAAATATCTTAAACATAAACTATTAATGAATTGAATTCTATTTTTATTTATGCATAAATATTATTACATGTATGGATTAATATGATCTAGACCAATACCATTGTATGTGGATGGTTTCATTTAATTTATTTATTTAAATTAAAAATTTTGGCTTGTGAGCCTTCTCGTCATTAATATGTAGGTCCAATGTTCCCAATGTTTATTTTATGTAAAACACCTTTTTACTCCTCACATAAATGTGAGTTAAAAAAGGAATATGTAATGGATGGAACTCCCAATATAGTGGAGGCGGTTAAAGATGGATCTGAGACAAAACCAATCTCAGGAGATAAAGAGGTGGGTAGGTGGAAATCTATAAACACGAACCCAAAAGGTTCAAGATGTTTCTCCCCAAGGTCAGGTTTAGTTTATCAACCGCTAGATAAACTATACATTATAAAAGATCATGACTATTATATTTATTTAATTTCTGTCAGTTGCATGGTTTATCATTATGGATGTGTTGTCACGATCACATAATTAATGAATTAATCAAGCATGAAAGATATAAATAAACTAAACCATACATATGCGTAAAAATTATCAAGGCATGGTTAATCACTTAAGTTAGTTGCACTTAATATTAACAAGCATTTGATAATGATAATATGAAATTTACACATAAGAGATAAAAATACATCAAATAAAATATTTAGTCAGATCAAGCATTTCCTTACATGATTATGGGAAAAACTCTATAAAACTAAGGTATTGACTGACCCCTATTGGGATATATACATTTATACAGGAAGCCCTTATGAAAGGTTTCGTGTTGACATAACCATATTTCATCATGAGTAGTATCACTTTCTATACATGCTTTAATATTTTAGGAAAGTGTTGAGAAAATCCAAAGCCATGATTTGAGGATTGGGTAGTCCACTAAATAGAACATGGAGCTGGAAGCCCGTAGCTGGAAAGAACATTCCTACCTAAATAACTTATAATAGCTTTACCAACCCTTTTGGGGTTTATGGGAAGGGGAATATAGATCATATCCACTAGAATGTCATGGAAACTAGACATTCTGAGTTAAGTGGTGAGGGCCATTGGGACATGAAAAATTAATGGGAGACTTAATAAAAAATTATTATTTCTAATGAAATTTAATTAATAAAGTATTATTGATCATATCTTATAATTGTACAATAAAAATGAAAATCTTGTGTACCACACTATACCTATGACCAGTTCTAGATAAAGAAAACATCCTCACCGAGAGAAACTTCCAGGAATGGTTTAGACACCATCGGGTTATCCTACACATTGAACGGAAGTATTACATACTAGAGTCAGAATTACCTGATCCACCATCCAAATAGGTGAGTGATGAGGATTTACTAGTCTATGAGAAACATATGAATGACACGGTTGATATTCCAGGTTTGATGTTGTCATTAATTTCTATTGAGGTCATGATGTCTCATGAAAAGATGGATGCTTATAAAATGCTCGAGCACCTCCGTGGTATTTACTAGGAGAGAGAAATACACAAATGGTTTGAGATATCTAAGGAAATATTTTTGAGTAATATTGTAGAATGTTCCCCAACTAGGCTTCATGTAGACTAGATAATTGGATAAATTGTGCACCTCGTGGTTCTAGGGATTAAACTCCACGAAGAACTGGGCACTAATCTCAATCTTGCATCACTACCTCAGAGATTCTCTAAATTTTTTTCAATTTCAAAATTAAAAACATTGAGAAGTCTCTATCTGATCTTCTTATCCTCATTTTCCATGTGGACAATGATAGGAAGTGTGAAAATCCTTTTATACTTATGGTGAATAAGAGGAAAGGGAATGCCAAGATACTTGACCCAAATCTTCCTCACATCCTTTCATGAAATGGAATATCAAGGGGGAGGCAATAGAAGAGTAGGCTATTTGTTTTTCATGTGGCGGGAAGGGCCACTGGAAGAAGAACTACACCCAGACTAAGAACCAAGGGAAAGATTCAGGTGAATTTGTTATCGAATAAACTCAATATATTTCTATAAATTGTGTATCATATACAAAATGTGGTGCTAAAATATGAATCCAAATACAAGAAACATGTAGATTCAGTAATATTGACTCAGTGGAGGTAGATATACAAGCATCCAATGGAGCCAGACTTGTTGTTGTAGTTGTCGGGGACTACAACCTAACATTGCCAATTGGGATGATCTTGGTTTTAATGGATTATTATTATGTGTCATATGTTACTAAAAACATTATTTCTGTATCTATATTAGATACATATTTATTTGTTTTCATGTTAGGAAATTAATGTTGCTTCTTTTACAAAGATATATTTTTTTGGTAGGGAAAATTTATACAGTGGTCTTTACATTTTGGATTACACAAACTAAATAATGTAAATAGATAAAAAATATACTTTATATGACTCATAACACACCCAAATTTGGCATCACCGGCTAGGTCATGTAAATTAGAAACGCTTGAAAAAATTACATTAAGAAGGATATTTAGATTCTTTCGAACTAAAACCATGTGAGGAATGTAAATCATGTTTAAAATAAAAAATTACCAAAGCCCTATTAATGGGGTAAAGTGAAAGGACTAAAGTACTTCTGGAATTGGTTCATACCAATGTGTGTGGACCATTTCCAGTTGAATCCAGGGGAGGGTACTCATATTTATAACTTTTAATGATTATTTTAGTAAATATGGATATATCTACTTAATGAGGTATAAGTAAAATTCTTTTGATATGTTTAAAGAATAAAACAATGATTTTGAGAAACATCTTGGTTAGAAGATTATGAAACTTCACTCAAACCAAGGTGGATAATATCTTAATCAGGACTTTATTGATTACATAGGGGATTTTGGGATCCTATCCCAACTCACTCCTCCATACATTCCATATTGGAATGGTGTGAGTGAAAGGAGGAACCACACCATATTGGACATGGTGAGATCAATGATGAGTCATGCGAGTCTTCCATTATCCTTTTGGGGATATACGTTAAAAACATCAGTGTACATACTAAACCACATACCAACTAAATTGATAAATAGTATTCCCTATGAGTTCTAGAGTGGAATGAAATTGATATAATTGAATTTAAATGTATGGGGAGAGATGCGTTAGTTATGGCCTCTTCAGGTAACAAACTAACACCCCATGGAACAATGTGTATAGTTATAGGATACCCCCACAGAAACAAGGGGATATTACCAATACAACCCCTTAGAAAAAATGGATATAGTGGAAATTCATGCCATATCCCTTGAGAGGGAGAACATATCCAAATGAGATAGTGGGACCAAGAAAGACTTCAATGATGTTAAGGAACAAGGTATACAAGATATGGTACTTGAACAGATTCAACAATGCCCCATGGAAGAAAGAATTGTTCTAGAGACACAAGAGCTATGTAGGATTACAAGAGAGGTTAGAGAACTGAAACAGAAAATATTTAGAGTTATTGAGGATGGTGGCTTCTAATTAGTTGATAATAATGATCCTCTAACCAACCATGAAGCAGTTAGTGGCACAAATGATTCCATGTGGCAAGAATCCATGAATTCTAAAATGGATTCCATGTACCAAATCCATGTCTGTATATAGGTAGATCCACTAGATAATGTAATTCCTATTGGGTTAAATGGGTATTAATGAAGAAATTTGACATGTAAGGACAAATCAATACCTATAAGGTGTGCATGGTTGCAAAAGGGTTCAAATAGAGTCAAGGCATTGACTATGATGAAACATTTGGTCCAATATCAATGATGAAATCCATCAGAATTCTATTGTCCACTGTCTCTTACCATGACTATGTGGTTTGGAAAATGGATTTCAAAATATACTTCCATAATGGGAAACTTCAATAAGATGTCTATATGACACAACCTGAAGGGTTTATGACTCCAATGGTTTCTAATAAGGTATGCAAGTTGCAGAAATCCATTTATTCATTAAAGGAATCATCCAGCTCATGGAACCTTCGTTTTGATGAAGCCATACAAAAATTTGGTTTTATCAAGAATGAATGTGTTCCTTTTATAGACAAAAGTTTTAGTGGGAGTGTAGTTGTTTTCCAAATAGTATATTTCGACGACATATTACTTATTGGAAACGAGATACAAATCATACAATTTTTTCAGGCATGATTGAATCAATGCTTATCCATGAAGGACATGGGTTAGACAACATATATTCTTGGGATCATGATTCATCGTGATTGATCCAAGATAATTTTGGGCATAAGTCAAAGTACATACATTGATAAGATACTGATGAGATTCAGTATGGAAATATCCATGAGGGGATTCTTTCCAGAATCACATGGCATTCATCTTTCCAAGAAAAAGTGTTCTCAGAAAAATGAGGAATGAAAGATAATTCCAAAGACTCTATACACATAAAATATTTGGATAGTCATGTATTCTATTCTATCTACTAGGCTGGATGTTGCATACACATTGAGTGTGGTAGGCAGATATAAAGCTGACCAAGGTGACTACCATTGGACAGCAGTTAAGACTATCCTAAAGTGTTTGAGGTGTTTTAAGGATATGTTCCTAGATTATGGAGAAGATGAGGAACTAGTCATCATAGAATATAAAAATTCTTGTTTCAAGACTGATCATGATGACATGAAGTTTCAAACAGAATACATCTTCACTTTGGATAGAGGTGCAGTTATCTAGAAGGGATCAAAGAAGAGTGTGGTCACAGATTTTATAGTAGAGTCTACGTATATCACAGCTTCTGAGGTATCTATGGAAGTAGTTTGGATGTGAAGGATCATCTAGTAGATATATGTGATACAAATTATTAAAGATACCATCACACTTTACTCGGATAATACTACCGCAGTGGCTCTAGAAAATGAGAAAAGGACACATCTGTAGATGAAGCACATACTATGGAAGTATCATCTCTTGAGGGAATTTTTCTCAGAGAGGTGAAGTTGCAGTTGGATGTATTTCCATAGAAGACAACGTGGCTACCCCTTGATTGAAGCCTTGACTTAGTAGAAAAATGACCACCATGTGAGGTCTACTAGACTGAAAGTCATAGGAATTTGCGTCTAGTTCAAGTGGGAGTTTGTATGTGTTGGTGTACAAGAACCAACTGGTTTTATTTTGATTACATGGATATTTAATGTATTTAAGCATTAAACATATTATTACATATTTTTCATTATTCTACGTGAGTATTAAGTAATAATGTCTTAGATTATTTGTTCCATTGATAAGGTCATGATAGTTCCCCTCTAAGATGATAACCATGAAATTGTAACATCCCGATTCAAAATCCACCCAGAGGTTCCCCATACTCGGTTGGTTACATGGCCTCAAGTGCATTTCCCCAGACGCCAGAGGTTTCCAACTAGTAGCGAGGGCCTTGGGTTTGACTGTGGGGAAACTATTCCCTCATCAACAAAGTACACAGTGAAAGAAAAACCAATAAACAATAGCAGAAGTAGTAAACAATCCATACACAAGTAAACAAAAGAAGTATAAATATGATAAATAGAAGGAGAACAAATATATATATGAAATGATGCATGATAAATATGTCTATGAAATCATCCAAACACGTCACAATGATGAATAAAATACTAAACCAAAGTACAAAAGAAAACAGAAAAGAAAATCCTTAGCATCGCAAGCCTTGGAATGGCCCCATGAACTCCAGCTCCAATGCAATCAATTACCTAAAGTCAAATGGTGCTTTCCCTTGTCTATACCTGCAGGGATATAATCTATTTGGCCCCAAAAGCATGACCAAAACAAGGTGTGAGATAAATCCCAGTAGGAAACCACCCGAAGATCTGTGCATAACGGTCAGTGAGTATATGGGATGTAATAGTACAGTATGCAGTAAATAGTAGGCAGTAATAGGATAATACACAACAGTAAATAGTCCATTGATCAACAATCATTAGAGAATCAAATAGATAACCATAAACATGAATCCCTCAAATAATTACTCACAAACATCCCCTATGATCCTATCCAAGAAGTACCAACAAACCTCTGGGTTGTACACTCATCCAAACCCCTCTAGTTTGGTTTATAAAAATTATAAGACTCTCTGAGGAAGCACCCTCAGTCAATAACCCTTATAGTCCAAGGTATTCAAGGACTCACTGAGGATGATCACGTGGTCAATTCCTTTTATATCCCCATGGACTAGAGACTCTCTGAGGAAGCTCACTCGGTCAATTCCTCCTATAGCATCAGGTCTATCACAGACTCTCTGAGGAAGCTCACTCAGTTAATTCCTCCTATATCCTGGAGTGGTTTAAGGAAGTTCCAACAACCAAATACTCTCTGAGGAAGCTCACTCAGTCTATCCCCTTATAGTTAATAAAGCTCAAGACACTCTAAGATATCTCACTCTGTCTACCCTTCTGTATTCTATAATATCCAAGACTCTCTGGGAAGCTCACTCGGTCTATCCCCTCTATTATATAAAGTCCAAGACTCTCTGAGAAAGCTTGCTCGGTCTATCCCCTTATAGTCTATAGCACCAGGATCTCTTGGACCCATGCCAATCAGTGTATAATAATGCTATAAGGCCAAATTAAACCTACAAAGCTACATGGCTAAAAAGTCTACAACATAACAAGCATGTCAGAAAATAGCACTGCATCCTATGGTCACAGGGCAAGGAAAACAGGTATAATGGCCAATAGGATGAACAAGACCAAAAGGTCGTAAACAGATCAAGGCATGGGAAAAACATCCAAGCATAGAAATTATCCTCATACATAACCAAATTACCTCTACACAAGAATACAATCAATGCAGGAAAACAACATGGGAAAAACAGTAAACACACAATACCTCATTCATGGGTATTTTTGGAAATTGCACATAAAACTAAAAGACTTTGAATGGAAAGGCACAAAACACCTACCTTGATGCTAGGATATTTATATACTTGATCCACGATGCTTGAATCTCCTTATAATGTCGTAGATATGTGAAAACGC
Organism: Viscum album; assembly: GCA_963277665.1. Taxonomy (NCBI): domain Eukaryota; kingdom Viridiplantae; phylum Streptophyta; class Magnoliopsida; order Santalales; family Viscaceae; genus Viscum; species Viscum album. Next base: position 699,230,271 of record OY728152.1, read on the forward strand.
ACAAAAAGTTCAACCCATGCTAACATGAGAAAGAGGAGGAATTGGAAAACAAAGCTCTAGGAGAAGGAACATCTTACCGTTGTGGTTCCAACGTAATCGACGGTGGTCGATTCGAAGAACGGATAGAGGCTCAGGGTCTCATAGGAGATCTGCAGCCGTACGACTTCTCTTGGTCGAAGAAGCTGGAGAGGAAGATGTTTTTGGAAATTAGATGCACCCCTGGTATATTTAATGAAAAAAAAAAGAAAGTACACGGCGTGTACTTATAGAGTACACAGCGTGTACTAGGCTTTTCTATGCTCCTCTTTAACTGGCCACCACAGCACCCCTACATGGCCATGTGTGAGGCCCGGACACGGCCAGAAAATGGCCTCACGTGGCAAGGGAGTACACGGCATGTACTCATAAAGTACATGGCGTGTACTTCAATAATTTCCAGAAACTCCTCTTTTCTCAAAATCATCAGATAAAGGAAAAACATATATGAAAGTAAGGTACAGGTTCTTACAAACAACCCCCCTTAAAGAAATTTGTCCCCAAATTTCCCTAGTGAGACGTGGAAGATGAAACCCCAAACAGCTCCAGCCACTCGATCGCACATCGGCCTCCCTCTCCCAAGTCGCATCATGTACTTGCTCGTGCTGCCATAGCACTCGTACCAGAGGAAAAAACTGGCCACATAGGACCTTCGTACTGAGATCAAAAATCAGAATAGGATGTTCCATAAACGATGCATCCACTTCAAGATCAACCTCCTCTGGTTGAAAGACATGAGATGGGTCTGAAAAGTAACGTCGGAGATGAGAAACGTGGAAGACGTCGTGTATAGCCTGGTACCTATGAGGTAACTGAAACTGATAGGCAATCGGCCCAACTCTCTCCAACACCTCAAATGGTACGAAGTATTGTGGTGAAAGATTACCATGTCCTTGAATCCTCTTGTGTCCCAGCCTCAGTGCGACATGTAGGAAAACTGGATTCCCAACCTCAAACTCCAGAGGTCATCTACGCTGAGAAACATAAGACTTCTGTCGAGACTGTGTTGTAGCCATCCTCTTCTAAATTAACTCAATCTGCTCTGAGGTCTCTTGAACAAGGAGAGGTCCCAGCAAAGCTTCCTCTCCTGCCTCCAGCGAGCATAAAGGTGATCAGAATGGCCTACCGTACAAATCCTCATAAGGTTCCATCTTATTAGTCTCCTGAAACTGTTTTTATAGACGAACTCCACAAGAGGAATATGCTTGTCCCAAAAACCTCTAAAGTTCAAGATGCAAGCTAGGAGCGTATCCACAATCACCTGAATAGTACGCTCAGACTGGGCATCTATCTGGGGATGGTATGATGTACTCAAAAGTACCTGTGTACCCAAATCATTCTGAAGCCCCTACCAGAACCAAGAAGTAAAACGCACATCCCTGTCTGAATCAATGGAGTGTGGAACTCCATGTAGACGTACAATCTCTCGGATGTACAACTTCCCCAGATCATCAACAATGAAGGTCTCCTGGATCGGCAAGAAGTGAGTAACCTTCGTAATCCTGTCGATGACAACCCAAAGAGCATCATTCCCTCAAGGTGACCACGGAAAACCGGTCATGAAGTCTGTCGTGACATCGTTCCACTTCGACTCCAGAATGGTTAACTGCTGTAGAAGGCCTACAGGTAGTTGATGCTCCACTTTCACATGCTGACAAGTTGAACACATCATGAAAAAACTAGTAACATCTCTCTTCATACCTGGACACAAATTCATTCCGTGTAGATCATGATACATCTTGGTGACTCCAGGATGAACTTCCCAAACTGAGGAATGAAAATACTGCATCAGCTCCTCGTGTATGTCTGTTGGCACCCATACATGTCCCTGGAAATGCAAGATCCCATCCTCTCCTATTGTCCATCCAGGAAGAGGTTCCTCTCCTAACACACTCTTCAGTAGGACTATCCCTTCAGAGTCTGATAGCTGCCTCATCCGTACCCGATCGAGAAATGTAGAGGTAATAGCCACAGAAGATAGAAAGAAAGGTATGACCATGTCTGTTGTGCACCTCCAAATGCATCTCATAGAATAGTTCCATAAGCCACCACTCACTTATGGCCTCCTAAACTTCTTGTATCTGATTCCTCCTGCTCAACGTGTCAGCTACTGCGTTTCCCTTTCCCGACGTATAGGCAAGCTCAATGTCAAAGTATTGTAGGTACTCAACCCACCTGTGTTGTCTCAAATTCAAATAAAACTGAGTGATGATTAACTTGAGACTCTTGTGGTCTAATAAACACTAAAAAGTTCTCTCCCAAAAGATAATTTCACCAACCGCGTAAGGCATGAACAATAGCTGTCAACTCGAGATCGTGCGTTGGGTAGTTCCTCTCATGTGGCCTCAACTGTCGAGACCCATACACAACAACTCCATATACTTACATAAGCACAGCTCATAGCCTGATACCTAAAGCATCACAGTAAACCATGTTTCATTTTCCCGGCTCTGGAAAGACTAGTATCAGTGCTGAAGTCAACCTTCCTTTTAGCTCCTAAATGGCTGACTCAGAGGAATCTGACCATATAATCTTTTCCCATTTCTTGGTCAGACCTGTCAGTGGTGTGGCTAAGCGTGAAAAGTCATGTATGAAGCATCTGTAATATCCAGCCAGCCCAAGAAAACTCCACACCTAAATTAATTTCTTTGTCATCTCCTAGGAAACTACTTCTCTCAATTTCTATGGGTCTACTGATTCTCTTGTCTCTAAGATAACATGGCCCAAGAAGTGAATCTCATCCATCCAAAAGTGGAATTTTGAGAGCTTAGCATATAACTAAAGATCTCTCAGTGTACTCAAAACAATATCAAGATGGGTAGCATGGTCGTATCGAGTGTGAGAGTACACAAATATGTCATCCAAAAAAACCCCCTCGAAGGATTCTAAGTTTGGATGGAACACTCGGTTCATCAGTGCCATGAAAACTGCAGGCGCGTTCGTGAGACCGAACGACATAACCATATACTCGTATATACCATACCTTATCTTGAAGGCTATAATAGGTATATAAGATGGTCTAACACGCAACTGATGATAACTGGATCCCAAATCAATCTCCAAGAACACCCGGGATTTTCAAAGCTGATCGAAGAGATCATTGATCCTCGACAGGGGATATCGGTTCTTGACCATCAACTAGTTCAGCTTTCAATAATCCTAAAATATCCTGAGGGTACCACCTACCTTCTTTGCAAAAATTATGGGCGAACCCCAAGGAGAAGAATTAGGTTGGATGAAACCCTTAACCTACAACTCCTCCAACTGCGTCTTGAGGTCCTGTAACTCCGGTGTAGCCATCCTATAAGGAGGAATTGACACTGGTGTCGCTCCAGGCATGAGCTCAATCGAGAAGTCTACCTCACGCTCCTGAGGAAAACCTAAAATTCCTCTAGAAATACATCTCTAAAACAATCCACCATTGGAGGAATGTCTAACTGTGAAGTCCCCAAGTCATCTAGATATAGGCTAAAAATCTCGGTTGTAACTCCTCCTAGACCATGATGCTCAGGTCCTGATCAACTTGCTTGGAAATACCACCCACCTCTATAAAGAAAGGATCCACCCTCAGGAGATACGAAACTCATCTTGTGGCAATAACAGTCGAAGGCTTCCTGGAAGGGTACTAACCAGTACATTCTGAGAATGACATCATAACTCATCATCTCTAGGACCTAGAGGTCCCATACGAAGTGACACTCTGAAACCTCAAGAGGGCACTATTTTCACTGACGTATGATAACCTCTCTAGTCCCCAATAGTTTTTCCAGATTCAATGTATAGGAAGAGGAAATTATGCCAAGCCCAAGGCACTCCACAACAATAGCAGAGATAGGGATATGTGTAACACCAGTATCGAAGAAGATAAAATTGAGGCTAATAAGATCGTAACTCGAACTGTAGAAGTTCAGGGATCCTGCTTCTGATGGGTCTTCTCCACAGTAAATTTCTGGCCTATAAGCAACCCTGCGACCTTGGATAACCACCCTAATTTGATCCACTCTGCTGTCGCTGGTAACCTGGTGACTGACCAACACGGCTGTGAACTCCACCTCGTCTTGAACGGCTGAAAGAACTCTAGTTCCCAGACTGGTGAGAAACTAGCAATGCATCTCCTGTACACGGGGTCATAGAAGAACCCCTACCACCAGCTGTAGGTGAGAAGATTTGATAGAAACACTGAAGATGGCCCATCCTGCCGCAAGATCGGCCTTCCATCGGGTCTCTCAGGCACTGGGGCCTAGTATGCCCACTCCTACCGCATTGGTAGCATACTATGTGGATTCCCGAAGATACATTCTTCCTACTCTAATCTCCTCGAGCAGACTCCCTGCGGTGCTTCCTACTATCAATAGAAGAAACACTGACTCTAGATATCAAACTGCCATGGATCACTGTTCCAGAATCCCTCGGATTGCGCTCAGTGATCAGTGCCTGGTTAACGATAGATGATATCGAAGTCAACCTGAAGATGTTTTCCCATGAATGAATGTCAGGCCTCATACCATCCTCGAACTTCTACGCATGGAAAAAATCATCGCCTACTAGAATTGGCGTGAAACGCTGCCGCTCGGTAAAGTGAGACGAGTACTCCATAACCGAAATATTAACCTTCTCCAAACTCATAAACTCTCGGGCTCGATCATCCCTCAAGGTATCTGGGTAGAAGTAATCATAGAAGATGCGTGGAAACTCATCCCATGTCATACCCTGCAGGCACCCTGACTGTGAGATCACCTCCCACCACCTCTTGGTGGAGTTTCAGAGAATATAGGTCACGAGCTTCACCCTCTTCTCTAGAGGTATCTACAGATGCTCGAAAATTGTGAGTGTGGCCTCTATCCTTGACTCTTCATACTGAGGTCCTCCATACCCTGTGAATGTGGGAGTATGCTACTGCTTGAAAACCCGCATCAATTCTGCCATCGACAGGGCAGGAGGCGGCGCTCCCTGGAAGGTCTGCATCATCCTCAGAAAATATTTCCTAAACTGTGCATTGGCACCTGGGACCAGTATAACTGCTAGTGCCAAGGCAAGCACAGTAGGAGGATCTGCAGGGGGTCCCTGATCGGCCATATCCGGTTTCTGATCACTGTCTGGTAGCTGACGTACAACCGGAGGTCGTCTCGGTGGCATAACTCTGAAAGGTCAAAAGCACAAAATAGATCAGGATTATAAAAGACATATAACCCAAGAGTACAGAAGGGTAACATGAGAAAGAAACATTCATGTTTTACAAAACATGACTACACGGAGTGTATAAAAACTACATGGCATGTTTCTTTATGACATTTACATGGGCGTGTACTTCTTACACAACTGGTCATGTGACGCCCTAAATAAACGGCGTGTTGTCCCCACACACGACTTGTACTTGAACTCTATTCCCCTACCCGAGTCTCCTTACATGGCTAACCCACACGGTCCCCTTAATACTAGACTACACACCATGTATGACTTACACATGGCATGTACTAGACAAGGTTTCTATAACCCGTGTTGTTAGTTACACAGTTGGCTACATGGTTCACTCTACACGGCATGCTCCATGGGAACAAGACGTGTACTCGATGGTTTTCCCCGACCCGTGTTGTTTGTGACACGACCGAGTACATAGGTTACATGGAATGGCGTGTGAAAACAGGACATGGCGTGTACAGTTGAAGTTTCATCAATCCAAGTTGTTAGTCACACAGGTAGACACACAGTCTCTAAAACACAGTGTGTACCTATTGTACAAGGCATGTTCCAGAAGATTTTTCACAACCCTGTGTTTTTTCCCACACAGTCTGCAACACATTTTGAAAACTACATAGCGTGTATTCATAATTTACATGTCATGTATTCTGGTTTTTTCCAGGCCGTAGCCTTAGAAACTGCTCTGAAGCCCAAAAACACAGAAAACATGAGTTAATGCGCTATATTCCGATCTGTGAGGGCCTATACTCCTCAAAAATCTAAGCGTCACATCTTATACAAGTCATAACAAGGAAAAAAGAAATTATCCACCAAATTCAGGTCTAGGATGGCCCATAACACCTAAAGAACCAATGTTTGGCATACATATAAGCAAATTACTACAAAAACAAATTTAATATCAAAAATTAGGGATTCTATCAAATTTTATATCAAAACAGCATGCATAGTCTACAAAACATCTATCACAACAACATGCAATTGCTAATTCATCATAGATGACATGGAAAAAATGCATGACATGTGTTTTCTAGAAATTTCCTATATGATGCATGAGAGTTCATACCCATATCACATCGGGTTTCAAGAGAAATACAACCTTAATAATATCAATAGTAACTGCACACATCATGTGAGTCACTCAAGGTGAAATCAAATAAACTGAAAAAATTTCAAAACCTAAAGAAATTGCGATAAACGAGGTAGATTGGATTTTCCATGTACACAGGTTAGCTAATCTTGGGCACATCTTATTACCAAGTACCTATTCCATCCAATCCCTAGCTATAGGCTCCAAAAATTTATTCAAGTGAAAATAATCCCTTTGATACCACTTTGTAACGTCCCGGTTTTGAAAGCCACCCAGTGGTGCCCCGTACCTAGTTGGTCACATGGCCTCAAGTGCATTTTTTCAAATGCCAGAGGTTGCCGACTAGTAGTAAGGGCCTTCGGTGTGATAGTGGGGAAACTAAGCCCACATCAGCAGAGTACACCGCAGAAGATAAATCAATAAACAATAGCGGAAGTATTAAACAATCCATACTCAAGTAATCAACGGAAGACAAAATATGATAAACAGTAGGAGCACACACATATATATGAAATGATGCATGATACATATGTCTAAGAATGCAGCCAAACACGTCACAATGCTGAATACAGTACTAAACCAATGTAAAAAAGAAAATAGAAAAGCAACTTCTCAGCATCGCAAGCCTCGGCTTGGTCCCATGCTCTCTAGCTCCAATGAAATCAACTACCTTAAGTAGAAGGGCGCTTTTCCTTGTCTATACCTTCAGCAATATAATCTGTTTGGGACCAAAATCAAAACCCAAACAAGGTGTGAGATAAAATCCCAATAGGCAACCACCCGATGATCTATGCCTAACAGTCAGTGAATATATGGAAGGTAATAGTACAATAAGTAGTAAACAGTAGGCAGTAATAGGATAATACACAGCAGTAAGCAGTTCACATATCAACAAGTATCAGAGAATCAAACTGCTAAACATAAACAGGAATCCCTATAGGAAGTACTCATAGCCATCCCCTCTGATCCTATCCATGAAGTACCAATATCCCTCTAGGTAGTACACTTAGCCTAACCCCACTGGTTTGGTCATACAAAAATTTTAAGGCTCTCTAAGGAAGCAAGCTTAGTCAATTCCTCTTATAGTCTAAGGTAGTCAAGGACTCTATGAGGATGATAACATGGTCAATTCCTCTTATAGCCCCAAGTTCTAGAGACTCTCGGAGGAAGCTCACTCGGTCAATTCCTCCTATAGCCTCAGGTCTATCAAAGACTCTCGGAGGAACCTCACTCGGTCAATTCCTCATATAGCCTGGAGTGGTTTAAGGAAATTCAAACAACCAAAGACTCTTTGAGGAAGCTCACTCGGTCTATCCACTTATAGTCTATAAAGCATAAGAATCTCTGAGGATGATCACTCGGTCTACCCTCTAGTTGTCTATAATATCCAATACTCACTGGGAATCTCACTCGGTCTATCCCCTATAGTCTATAATGTCTCAGAATCTCTGAGGAAGCACTCTTGGTCTATCCCCTTATAGTCTATAACACCATGTTCTCTCGGCCTCGTGCTAGTCAGTATATAATAATGCCATAAGGCCAAAGTAAACCTATAGAGCTACTTGCCTGACCAGTAAACAGCATAATAATCATGTCAAAAAACAGCACTCCATCCTATGGTCACAAGGCATGGAAAATAGGTATAACGATTAATAGGATGAACCAGAAAAAAAGGACGTAAACATATCAAGGCCTAGGAAAAAAATCCAAGCTTAGTAATTATCCTCATACATACCCAAATTACCACTACACAAGAATACAATAAAGGCAAGAAAACAACAGGGGAAAAAGACTAAACACACACTAACCCGTTCACGGGTATTGGTGGAAATTGCACATAAAACTCAAATACATCGAACAGAATGTCACAAACCACATACCTTGATGCTAGGAGATCGATGCACTTGATCCACGAGGCTTGAATCTCCTTACAGCATTTTAGATTTATCAAATCGCACAAAACCTTAAACCCATTATAACATGAGAAAGAGGAGGAGTTGTAAAACAAAGCTCTAGGAGAAGGAAGATCTTATTGATGTAGTTCCAACGCAATTGACGATGGTAGATTCGGAGAACGGACAGAGGATTGGGGGCTCGGAGGAGATCCATGGACGTACGACTTCTCTCGGTCGAAGAAGCTGGAGAAGAAGACATTTTTGGCGATTAGATGTAACCCCGGTCCGTTTAATGGAAAAAAAGTACACAATGTGTACATTTGGGTTACACAACATGTAGTAGGATTTTCCATACTCCGATTTAAGCGGCCTCCACATCACCCCTATGTGGTCGTGTGTGAGTCTTGGACACGACCAGCACACGGTCTCACACTACAAGGGAGTACACGGAATGTACTCATAAAGTACATGGCATGTACTTCAAAAATTTCCAGAAACTCCTCTTTTCTAAAAAACTCCAGTAAAAAGAAAAAAATACTTGAAAGGAAGTTCTGGGTTCTTACAGAAATGATATAAAAATATTCTTATATATAGTTCTACACTGGGATGGCATACTATGATGGTACACATAGCATGTAGACCGTTAGATATTAGTCCTCGTAAGAAGTTAAGACTTCCTCTCATGAAGCTCTCACGTGGTAATATCCAAGACAATAGATTATGAGAACAGACCTGCCAGTAAGAATTTTTAATGTTTTGGTGTCATTAGATATTTCAACTCAGAGCATGTTTAATGATACATATAATTTAATATTATCATTAATACGTGTCATGACTTGTGCACATTGATTTATGGACGAAAACGGACAAACAGATAGTTGGCAGAAAGTAGGGTACATTAGGTGCATAACGAGTGTCATGTTATTAATGGATATTTTGAGGAAGTATTTGTCTCATTTATTAATATATGTTGATAAATCCTTCATCTAATTATCCATTAATAACATGCCACTTGTGATGCACCCAATGTACCGTACATCCGACCAACTTTCTACCTGAATGTTTTTGTCAGTAAATCAAAGTGCACGAGTCATGACACGTATTAATGATAATATTAATGTCTAAGGATCATTACACACAATAAAAGATAGAAATATCTGATGTCACCAAAACATGAAGAATTCCTACTGGTGGGTCTATTCTCACAATCTCATGTCTTGGAGATTAACAAGTGTGATCTTCATGAGAGGAAGTCTCATCTACTTATGAGTAGTCACACCTAAAGGTTTGCATGCTATGTGTCTAATAATAGTATGTAATCCAACTGTATAACTATTTTAAATAATATTTTTATAGCATTTCAAGGTTCTCATCCTCGCAGAGTATTTTCCTGGCCTTATCAGTGCAAAAAATACTATAGGACATTATCACATCATAGTCATGCAGAACAATGAACAATATGTAATAAGATGCTTAATATTTAAATACATTAAATGTTCATGTAATCAAAGTACAACCAGTTTGTTCTTGGACACAAAATCTTACAAAATTTTTCCATCAAGGGTCTTGGAATGAATGACCTATATAGAACCCAAATTCGAATATGATTAGAAGATAGAGAAAGGTTTTGTGTCTCTACTATCAATGATTACTTCTTCCACCCCCACAGATATATTATAACCCCTTTGTTCCATATCATGGTTTATATGGGAGAAAATACATGACCTATATTTTAACAATATTTTAAAAGATGACTCCTTATATATCAATAAGAATTTATCTTGGAAGAAGATTTATAAGTGTAATAAAAAATTTCTTGATAACCCCTTCCAGTCTTCTCGCATTAGAAAGTGGATTCCCCCACAATCCTACATGTTTAATATTAATGTGGATGTAGCTATCTTCAAAATAAGTTCTATTGGATTGGGTCATTTAGTACTTGATTATCTAGGATACATTATTACAACATCAAAGATTCCTGTCGTATATTTTTTTATCCACCATTGGCTAAATCCCATGAAATATTCATTGGATTGAATATATCCTTTAAGAGTGGATGGAAAATTATCATTATGGAATCAGGATATATTTTCATTATTAATGGTATTAATTCATAATAGTGTGGTATGCAGTCATTCAACTTATTTATTATGAAGGATAGATCCATTTTCAACACTACTAGAAACTAGACCTATACCCTCAATTTTGGAGAAATTGTTGGTATAGGAACAGTAAAATGAACATATACCATCAGTTTTGGAGAAATTGTTGGTATAAGGCATAGATATACCAATGGTTTTATAGAAATCATTTGCATGTATTCAACAAAATGACATTATACCAATGGTTTTTCCAAAACCAGTGGTATATTTGATGCTTATACTAACAATTTGGATAAAACTGTCTGTATATCCTACATTTAATGATCTTATAATAATGTTTTTTCCAAAACCATTCATAAATGTCCCAAAATTCAAAATAATTATATTAAATTTTTATAAAACCATTGGTATAGGTCTACACCAATGGTTTTCCAAATAGTTGGTAAAGGTATTCATATTTTTAATGAATTATTTTATCAAAAACATTGAGTACTTAAAAAATACATGTAAATATATATATAAATTTTAATAATATTATGTTTTCAGAATACATTTTATCTTAGTGATTATGTTTTTGGTATATAAATCAAATGTGAGGGGATCAAAAACTGGAAGGGGAATTCTGAATTACATATATAATCGGTTTTACAAAATATTTTTATAGGTATTTCATATTACATATACCATCATTTTGTAAACTGTTGGGATATCCAAACAAATACAACAACTTCCCAAAACTATTTTTATAGGACTATACTGATGAATGAAAAGACAATGGTCACCCAAATCATTGGTATATCATATAACTTCGTTTTTTGGGGCCTATACAAATGGTTCTAAAACATTGGTATAAGATTTTTCAAAAAAACATCCTATTATTTTCCTGTACAATTTTCTTTATTAAAAGAGATGGTAATAGGTTGGATCATTTTATAACCTCTTCTAGTCTATCTGATGTGCCTCATGTTTGGTAGGAGGACATCCCACCTTGTTTTATGTCACATATAATTCTTTATCTATGTTCTGTTATTAACATTCCATTGTTTTTTTAAAATAATTTTCATTAATTATAAATTAAATTTTTACATAAAAGATAAACATAATAAATAATTCATCATCATTCTAAAATGAATGTGTCTTAATGATGATTATTTTCATTATGAATACCAATTTATGGATTATCATTACCTACATTCATTTACCTCAATGGATGAGGTCTATAAATTTTCACTCGCAACAGTTACTTGACCTTTTGGACCCCATTGAGGATTAATTACACTTTCATCACATCATCAAAACCAATAATTAATTGGGTATTTAATTTTGATGAGTTCATTCTCTTTTCCCCACTGAATTCATTCCCATCACTATTGTTCTTTTTATTTCATCATTTAGATGTTTTGATTTCTGTTAACTTTATCGGTTCATCCCATTGATACAAACCCAAAAATTTATTTGTTATATCCAATAAACATCAAGAGTCTCATAAAATATAAGGTTCTCAAGGCATGGTGAATAAGCCCTAAAAACAATTTAATCATTTGATAAAAAAATCTACATTAGATCCTATGTATCCTATCATTGAAGCACCAAAATGTTTTCCATGTACCAAGAGAAGAAATATATGAACATAAAATCCTACATATTCCTTTACTAAAACCTGGAAAATTTATAGAAACAATCCTTGATAAAATTGTTTTTTAATATATGAACATTTAATCATAATATATGTAACATTATAGATTTCACACTTCTCATTTTTTAATTATTTCCATCACCAAAAAATGGAATATATTAGTTTTATAAATGTGAGAGTAAACATGGGTAAAAATGAATAAAGCTAGTGAGAGGGATGAAATTTTGTTTTATGGATAATCTGTTATGATTATATTTTTGAACAATGATATTGATTGTATTGAAGATTTGATTATAGGTGTGATGATGGAGAATATCAATAAGGGAAAAGAAACATACAATTGAAGATTAATATCACAGTCACCAAAAACCGTTTCATAATTTAATTTTTTGGGAATATAAACTAATGTATACTAGTTTTACTAAATACACATCATTTTAAACCATAATAAAACAATACAGTGTATAATTTGAAAAACATTGGATTGACACCAGATTTACTAATATTATTTCTCTTTTGAATGATATGATCATATAAAATAATAAGATTACTCAAAAAAACATATTTCACTAAAAAATTCTACATTCAATGGGTATGATATATGAAATAATATATTCCTGTTAAAATGATTTTATACTTTTTTGAAAATATTTTGAATCACCTAAAAATTCCAAACATATGGTGCATATTGATACAAGAATGTTGAATCAATTACATTGAATGTTTAATGGTAATATTAAATCAATCCAATGTTTTTGAACCTATATGGATGTGAGTCTACTACAAAAAAAATTGATGTGGAAAGTAGATGAAATATATAAATACAAGAAAAACTTTCACCCGGTATACTCTCTTTAGTGAAATAAAATTGATAAATAGTATCCTAAATTGAGAAATGTGTCATGAAACATTCATCTTATTCTAACTACTGATGGAGTGAATCCTTTTTGTATTAAAATTAGTTCTTATAGAATATAGATAGTTATGTTGAAAAATTAAAACATTCCACCATGGATAATCATGAAGAAAAAATACAACATGTTGTATCTCATTATATAAAAAATAATGGGTTATTATATTGACATATAGGTGGAACCATTGATTATAAAATTTAAATTAATGTGGGAATTATTTGTTAGGATGTATGATTCTTATAAAATTGAATCATTCTTTTTCAAAGATATGTTGCATGGGATAATAAGTGATTTATCTGCGCAAGGTAATTTTCTAAGAAATAGTATTATAGGAACTCATGGTTTTCCTATTTGGGAACAAGGTACACACTCAGTTAGGTTAAAAAATTCATCAAATAATTTGTTTCTAGAAAATCATAGATTTATACCCACAAGACATAAATACCAATATTGGATGGCATCATTCGATTGGAGTTTGGAAGAAGTTATCACACCTTCTCTGCTAATAGGTGAAATTATGATTGGTAATTTAAAATATATGGATATTATATTTGAAAATGTAAAAAACTAATGGAAATGATTTTGGGTATTGTATTTGAAAATTTAGTAATGATATTGTATTCCATCAACAAACAATCATCCACAATGAGTTATTTTCAATGACAATTACAATTTATTTTAAAATAATAATTATCCACTTTTATTTATATTTTTTAGTACTAAAAATAAAATCAATATAAAATTTATTTAAAAAATGAAAACTATTTTTTAGAAATGAATTTCTAACAAACATTGTGTTGGAATGTATGCAGACATCATGAATAGGTTACATTTGATAACCTCTTTAGTAAAATTTCTCATCATTTTACTTAAGTTAGGTAGTTAATTTCCTTATAATTTTTACTCGATATATATGTAGTTAGTTTTCATAAACATCATTATGAAATAACATCATAGATTATTGTTTTTTACTTAACTTTTTTTTCTATATTAGGAGAATAAATGTTCATAGAAAAAAATTATCAACAATGTAAGAAATAAAGATGATGAAATAATGTAATATTTGTTCTATTCATAAAATTATTTCTTCATTGTTTAACCTATTTATGTTTATTATTATTTTTTTAAAATTAATGAGGGACACAATGAGTCTTTTTCTGTTAAAAATGTTATTTCTATAAAAAGAATAATGAGTTGGAATTGCAGGAGTTGGGAGACACCTTTATATGAAAGGTAGACGTGTCTCTAAATCTCAGAGAGGTGATGTGGTGGTAGGCTCTATTGAATGGTGATTGAGATCATCAGAAACTTGATTGATGGTGAGGGTGGTGGTCTGACAGTCATCTGTGTCAATATGTCGTGATGTTCGACGAGATAAAAGAATCACAAGGCATGGGCATGGATAATCTATAATTGGATTGTGTTGGGAGCCCAATCGGTTGTGATAAATCCTATAGTTGTTTCAAATAATGTTGGGTAATATGGTACATGTTGATTTGGGAAAAAATAGTATGTTTATTAGATCCAATTTCAATAAAAAGGGAGGTCTATGGGCCTATTGAATATAGGTGCATTATCCCTTGGGGGGCTATGCCCAACCTAGTGGTCAGTGGGTGAGGTGTGTGTGTGTTTTGGTGTATTGGTATCCATGTGGCCCAAGAACGTGGCCAAAGGCTCAGTGTAGCATCATGCTTGCATCACCATATCTTTTTCACTAGGCATACATCATGCTTACATCATCACATTTCAACATCATGCCCATGTCACCACCTTCCTATGTCACCTCATGTGATGTAAATCCCCAATGGGAATGCAAGGATTAAAACCCTAGTTTTTATGTGTATGTAATTGATTTAATTAATCATACAGATTAACTTTTTAATATTTTTTTTAAATTATTCAATTTTATTTATTAATTTTTAATATCAATTCATTTAATATAAAATATTCTATTTTAATATTTAACAGTTTTTAATATTTTTGGAATTTATTTTTTTTAATATTTAATTATACATTATTATTTAATATGTTTTAATGTTTTTAAAATGTTTTTTACTTATATGAGTAATATTTATTCAATTTAATTTATTAATGTCTAAAACCTTTAATTTTTTTGAAATTTATATAATTACTTTATTTCAATGAAATTTTTAAGATTCTATACATTTTTTTTGTTTTTGCAATATATTAAATTAATCATCGATTTTTTACATAATTATTAACTATCTTTTAATATTCATAACTTGTTTTTAATTTATATTATTAATTATAATTAAATTTAATTTATTATGTTATAATATTTTTATAATGTTTGAAATCTATATAATTAATTTATTTAAATTCATTTTTTAATATTTTCATAAATTACTTTTATGTGATCACAA
Organism: Viscum album; assembly: GCA_963277665.1. NCBI lineage: Eukaryota > Viridiplantae > Streptophyta > Magnoliopsida > Santalales > Viscaceae > Viscum > Viscum album. Next base: position 699,245,524 of record OY728152.1, read on the forward strand.
TTCATGTAATTAATCTTACCAATTAATTTGTCTATGTATTTACTATGTTTTGATACATTCACTACGTATTCATCATTATTATAATAAATATTAATTATTTAGTTTTTTAATAATTTATATATATAATAAAACATATCCATTTTTTTAATATTTTTTTAGATTATTGGTTTCTTATTATTCAATTTCACTAATTTTTTAACATTATGCATTTAAAATTATATATTCATTAATAAGGTTAATTATTTTAAATTTTTTAATAATTAATTAATTTTTAATATATATTCATTTAATATATTTTTATTTTATTTTAAATAGTTATTATAATATCTAAAAGTAAATTTTATCATAAAACATATAGATATTAGTGATATAATATTAGTGATGATATATATAGGTAATATCTGCTATAATTTTAGAACATATAAATATAGTTCTTATCTGTGCATAATTTAGGATTGATAAAACCTATCTTTTTTAGCAGTTATTAATTTCACACTAATACAACTCATATTTATCAGAAATTTTTTGAATGTGCAAATAAACCCCTCTGGGTCATAAAAATTCAACACTAACAAAACTAGTTTCTTCTCCCAATTCAATTTCTCTCATGAAAGTCCGCCTCTTTTGACACTCCCCCTCAATGTTCCTGGATGAATCAAATCTCTCAATACCCATGTTATGTGAGTCAATATCATAAAACTACTTGTACATATTTTTTTATTATGCATCGCAAAAGAAATGGTCTTATTTGTATTTTCAATATTATAAAACTCCTTCCTCCATGATTCATACATTGTTTATAAACATTACTTCTTTTACAACCATTTTGTAAAATGGTTTACTCTTCTATGAGTACTGTTGAATGTTCTCATTAGTGATCCTAGCTGAATCAGTTGAATAGTATAATAAAAACAAATCAATAACAAACTACTTAGCCAAACTGTATCTATAATTAAAAATATAATACATTCAACTACAATTAATAATTTTTGTTTCCTTATAATTTTTAGAGATGGAAAATTTCAAATTTTTATTTCATACATTAATATTAAAATCAACATAGAATTATTGTATTATTATTTAATTGATGTAACTTCAAAAATTATTCTTATGTCTCCTTCAGGATCAGTATCAATGATAATCACACTGAATTCTTCACCCAAACTAGGGGGTCTGATAGGGGGACCCACATTCCCCTATCCTTTATTCCTTGATGGTTGTTGTGTTTTCTAATTATATTTCAATGGAGTATAAAGAGAACATATTTCATTGGGGGTGGATTAGAGAATATGTCCACAAATTTCCCATATCTTCTTTTCCAATGGTAGATTTATTTTTCTCAAAGGAAACTCAATAAGAATTCATATCTATTTTCTAGGTTATCCCAAAATATAAGTAATAAACCAGACAATAAGTTATTTTTTTCAAATCGGAAATTTCAATGAACTCAGGTGATACTAATTGTAGAAAAGATGTTCAATGTAGAACCATTGGTATTTTGGTGGTTGATAAACATAATAAATATATTTGGATCCCAAATATTCTTTTTCAATGTAAAATAGTGGTTCAATTGAGCATTATGGACAAGTTAGAAAACAATATTCAGGTATTAAATTTTGAGAGGGTCCCTAATGTAGGGAAGAATCCCTTATAATATATGTAGCTAAATCGATTACAATAAAAAATATTTATTTATTTATTCTATCTGACTTTGTGATTGGAAATATTATTCTCACATTTCCGTGTTCTGATGGGGTATGAATGATATAAAAATATTTCATTTGTTGGAATTGGATAATCATTGCATCCATAAAACCTGTGTTCGTAAGGGATATCAGTACATGCGAATGATAATATTTCTCTTTTAGAAAAGAAATTATGGAACCCGATTTATAACCATTATTCCCTATGAAATTAGATCATTGAAAACAAATATTACCCCCATACGGATTTTTGGGATGTTTCCCTAATCCCCCAAAGTAGAATATTTTTGAGATGCCTATGAGGATAGAGTGTTAATCATCTAAAGTGAATCTTTGGGGGGTCTAGATTTTGAGCCAAAGTCACGACCTGGAGGGTCCCATGGCATGTATATAAATGCAGGAAGATGTTAACATCCCTTGGGGTATCTAATTGACATGATGCCACTATTTTATCCTATTTTAATGATGTTAATAGGGGCTGGTGTTTTAATAAATAGATTGTTTGGGTCAATGAAATAGAATAGAGGTTTATTATGAGTATTATATGAAAAAACAATATAGACCAGGACAACCTCTAAACTAATAATGAATGTTTGGAATGTTATGCAGTGAATTATAGGTATATATTGGCCAAAGAATACAGTTAATAGAAACATTTGATTTATGGAAATGCCTAAGGTACCTAGCTATCTCTCCCAATGTCTAAACATTCTTAATGAATTATTCGATGAGAATAATTTATTTAAAGTAGTTCTTCATGGTAAAACATAAAAAAGAGGAAAAATGTATACCCTTACTCCTTAGTGAAGCATAAACTCATATACATGAAATTTTCTACCATCAAGGTCCTAGGATCAGCTGACATGCATAAAACATGAATGCAGATAGGATTGTGGAGATGGTGAATCGTTTATCCCTATTCTCAATGTATACTTTTTTCATACCAATAGATATAGTATAAACCCTCTATAATATAAAATTGTTAATATGGTTGAATCTTTATGTCTAGTATTTTAACAAAATTGCAAAACATGATCAAATTTTTATCATGTAGGTTGTATCTTAGAAGGAGATTTGGATGTGTAATGAAATTCCTCTTGATAACCCCTTCTCATATTCTCTCATCAGTAAGTGGATCCCTCTCCATTTATTGTGTTTAAGTTAATATGGATTCATCTATCATTGGAAGAGGTTCTATTGGATTGGTTCTTGTGGTATGTGATCCTCTTGGATGCATTTTCACATCATTCAAGATTTCAGCCCATTATATTTGGGATTTATTATTGGATGAAGTAGGTGAATTATTCACTAGATTGATGTTTTCCCTTGAGAGAGGATGGTAAAATTACATCATGGAATCAGATTTTATTATCATTATTTATTTTAATAATGTATCATAGTGTGGTCTCTAGTCCATCAGCTTACTGGTTATGAAGGTTCAATCATTTTTCCACACTATTAGAAATTAGACCTATTCAATCGTACCTAGAATGACTGTTTTGGAGAATATTTTTTTATATGTTCAATAAAATGAACCTATTGAATTGGTTTGCCCAAAAAAAATAGTAAGAAAACCAATATAGGACCCTCTGCGAATGGTTTTAGAAAAACCATTGGTATACGTCATAGATATTCTGATGGTTTTGTACAAATTGTTGGCATGCCTTCAAAAAACAACATTATACAAATGGATTTTCCAAAACCATTACTATATCTGATTTTTATACCAACAGTTTTAATAAAACCAATAGTATAGATTAAATTTAATGAACCTATATGAATGGTTCTTCCAAAACCATTGGTAATAAACAAAAAATTCAAATTACATATATTAGTGGTTTGTAAAACCATGGTTATAAGTCAATGACAATGGTTTTCAAAACAGTTGGTATGGGTTTTAATATTTTTATTCAAATTTTTTATCAAATAACATTGAATACATAAAAAATACATATAACTATACATATAAATATCTATCATATTTTTTTAAAGAAATAATTATAGATTAGTGGTAAAGTATTTTAAATATAAATTAGAGGTGTGGGGATCAAAACCCTCATGGGGTTTTTAAAATTACAAATATCAATGGTTTTACAAACTGTTGGTATAGGTTTTTCATATTACATATACCAATGGTATGAAAACTATAGGTATATCCCAATTATACCAATGGTTTCCCAAATCCATTTATATAGAACTATACCAATGAAAAACAAGACATCGGCCCCCCATACCATTGTTATAGCATATTCTGATGGGTTTGGGGACTATACAAACAGTTTCATACCATTGTTATTTGTTTTTTTATAATAGTCCATCCTGTTATTTTCATGTTCATTATCCATTATTAAAATTGATAGTAATTGGGTGGTTCATTTGATTGCCTTTTCTGGTCTCTCAAGAGATCCTCTTTTTTTGGTATTAGGACATACCTCCTCGTTCTACATGACCTATAATTTTTTTACATATATTCCTTTATTAAAATCTCAATTTCATTAAAAAAATACCATGAATTAGAAATTAAATTTTAGCATATCAGTACTACATAAGAAATATTTTTTTGTACCTCTAAAATGAATGTGTCCAAAATATGTTGAGGTTCAGGAAAAATTCCAATTATGTTATTGTCATCACCTATATTATTTTCCCTCATAAGATGGGGTCTTTATATTTTCATGTGTAGTTGATGCTCACTCCTACTAACCCTATTGAGGATTCCTTCCACATCCATCCCATCCTTATATCTAATTAGTAATTGGGTATTTCTTTTTAATGTGTTTTTTACATTTTCCCCACTGAATTCATTCTAATCACTATTGGATTTTTATGTCATCATTTGGACATTTTTTACAGTTAACATTATCAGTTCGTATGATTGAGAAAAACCTAAAATTTTGTTCTTTATAACAATTTAATTTCAATTGATTCATTAAATTTATGGTTTTAAGGCTAGGTTATTAGGCCATATCAACATTTTTATCATCTGATAAATGATCAACCTTAGTTCCTAAGAATCCTATCATTGAAACACCACCAGGTTGTCCAGGTATCATGTGATAAAATGTATGAACATAAATTCCTCCCTATCACTTTACTCCAACCTATAAAAGTTTATGAAATCATCATTGAGATCTTTATTAAAAGTTGAAACGTTAATTAGATTATTTGTAACATTATATATATCACACATTCCTTTTTTTAATGATTTCTATCATTACAAAAAATCTCAATACACATCATTTATCCATTATTATTCTAAAAAACTATTTTATGGAGAATAAATAGTATCTTAAGAACAAAAATTCTAGTTTATAAGTCCATAAAATCTTTGTATCTATTTATTTTATTGAATATTAATATTATTGAATAAAATATGAATAATATGAAAAAAAATCTGTGGATTCTAATCATAAAAAAATGAGTATGAGGATGTAATTCATCAAATTTGAAAAAGATCATGCATATAACACTTATAAAATTATTTTTTTGTTTTTATAATAATATTATTCAAGAATAATTAGTCTAGAGGAGTTTAATGAATAGTTTATATATCATATAAGAGATAAATTTTATAAATGTGGGTGTAAATATAGTTAAAAACTGAATATTTCTAGTGAAATGGATGAAATTTTCTTTTATGGAAAATATGATATGAATAGAAGTTTGAACAATGATAATGACCATGTTAATGATTTGATTCTATGTGTTGTGATGGAAAATATTGTATTAAGGAAAAGAAATTTACAATTGAATATTAACTTCACGATCACCCAAAACTATTTTAGAAGTTAAAGGGTTGTGAAAAGACACCAATGTATATTGAATGTGATACATATTAGTAAAGACATCATCACACTTTACTAGGATAATACTACAGTAGTGGATCTCACAAAAGATCCAAGGTCACATTTGTAGACAAAGAACATACTTCGGAAGTATCATCTCTTGAGGAAATTTTTCTCAGAGAGGTGAAGTTGCAGTGGGATGTATTTTCCACAAAAGACAATGTGGCTTCCCCTTGACTAAATCCTTGACTCAGTAGAAACATGATCACCATGTGAGGTCTAGTGGACTGAAAGTCGTAGGAAGTTGGCTCTAGTTCTAGTGGGAGTTTGTATGTGTTGGTGTCCAAGAACCAACTGGTTGAACTTTTATTACATGGATATTTATTATGTTTATATATTAAACATATAATTACATATTGTTCATTGTTCTACGAGAATATTACGTAATAATGTCCTAGAGTATTTATTGCATTGATAAGGTCATGGTAGTTCCCCTCTTTGATTTGAACCTTGAAATTCTACAAAAATATTCTTATATATAGTTCTACACTGGTATGACATACTATGATCGGACACATAGCATGCATACCATTAGATATGAGTACTCATAAGAAGATGAGACTTCCTCTCATGAAGTTCTCACTTGGTAATCTCTAAGATAGGAGATTATGAGAACAGACATGGTAGTATGAATTCTTAATGTTTTGGTGTCATTGGATATTTCTATCTGCGAGCATGTATAATGATACATAGACATGAAGATTATCATTAATATGTGTGATGACTCATGCACATTGATTTACTGATGAAAACTCTCACATAGATAGTTGGCAGGAAGTTGGGTACGTTAGGTGCCTAAATAGTGGCATGTTATTAATGGATATGTCTAGGAAGGATTTGTCTCTTCCATTTATGGATGTTGATAAATCCTTCATTTAATTATCCATTAATAACATGCCACTCGTGATGCTCCCAATGTACCATACATCCCGCTAACTTTCTGTGTGAATTTTTTCATCAGTAAATCAATGTTCACGAGTCGTGACACATAATAATGATAATATTAATGTCTAAGGACCATTAAACACACTCTCAGATTGAAATATATGATGACACCAAAACATGAATAATTCCTACCAGCGAGTCTATTCTCACAATCTCATATCTTGGAAATTTACAAGTGTGATATTCATGAGAGGAAGTATCATCTTCTTATGAGTAGTCACACCTAACAGTCTGCATGCTATGTGTCCAATCATAGTATGTCATCCAACTATAGAACAATATTAAAGAATATTGTTATAGCATTTCAAGCTTCTCATCATAGCAGAGAACTTCCAGGAATTTATCAGTGAAAAAAATACTCTAGGAAATTATCACATCATAGTTATGCAGAACAATGAACAATATATAAAAAGACTCTAAGTATTTAAATACATTAAATGTATATGTAATCAAAGTACAACTAGTTGGTTCTAGGAAACCAACTCTTATAATGATTTTCCATCATTGGTCCTGGAATGTATGAAATGCATAGAACCCAAATGTGGATATCATTAGGATATGAAGAAAGTTTTTGTGTCTCTAATATCAATGATGACTTCCTCCACACCCACAGATGTATTATAGACCCTTTATACCATATATTGGTTTATATTGGAGAAAAAACATGACCTAGATTTTAATATGATTTCAAACGACGACTCCTTATAGATCAAGAAGATTTTATCTTGGAAGGAGATTTAGAAGTGTAATTAAATTTTTCTTGATAACCCCTTCTGGTTGTCTCGCTTCAGAAAGTGGATGCCCCCACCATCCTATGTGTTTAATATTAATGTATATGTAGCTATCTTCAAAAGAGGTTCTATTAGATTGTGAATTTTGGTACTTGATTATCTGGGATACATTATCACAACATAAAAGATTCCTATCATTTATTTTTTTTATCCACTAGTTGCTAAAGCCCGTGCATTATTCATTGGATTGAACATCTCCATTAAGAGATGATGGAAAATTATCATCACGGAATCATAATGTATTTTCATTATTAATGGTATTAATTCCTCATAGTGTAGTCTGCAGTCATTCAATTTATTTTTTATGAAGGTTAGATCCATTTTCAACACTACTAGAAACTAGACCTATACCATCGGTTTTGGAGAAACTGTTGGTATAGGTACAGTAAGATGAACATATACAAATGGTTTGTCCAAAACCATTATTAGAAAAAACCATCTTATGACCCTATAACAAACATTATGGAAAAAATATTTGTATAGGTCATAGATATAACAATGGTTTTATAGAAATCATTTTCATGTCTTCAATAAAATGACATTATACTAATGGTTTTTTCAAAACCATTGGTATATTTGATGGTTAAACTAAAAGTTTGGATAAAACTATCTGCATATCATACATTTAATGATCTTATAATAATGGTTTTTCTAGAAGAATTCGTAAAGGTCCAAAAATTCAAAATACATATCTAAATGGTTTGGAAAACCATTGGTATAGGTCTATACTGTAATACCCCAAGCTTCCATAGTACGTTTCTCCTTGAATAATACAGTAGCGTGTGTTGTACGCAACTTCGAGTTCTAACACACCACAACCAATCAAACTAGTAGTTATGAATAGTAATACCCAATTTTTTAAATTTTTTAAATTTTATCTTTCAAAATGGACTTTATTTTTTGATTCGTAATATCTAAATTAGATTAGGGTGAATTTTTGGTATTTTTCTGAAAACATTCAATTTTTGATGAATAGTGAAAAAAACTAAGTTATAGTTTAAAACCAAATTTTTATTTAAATAATTATTTATTTTATTTAAATTTATATTAGGCCAAAATAGATACATAATACCAATATATGTTCAATTTAATTTATTAAAGTCAGTTTATAATAATTTTAGATATATAAAAATTTTATTGAACCTTTCACCGTCATTTACACACCTCCTAGGAGAATTGGAAAATTCACATAAAACATAATTTTACCACTTCTATGAGTTTAATTTAAAAAATCCAAGAGAAATTTTTGATATCAGTAAGTAAAATTTGGTTCAATAAGATGAATTTTTTTTAGTGAATAGCAACTTTTTACTTTTATTTACCACGGTTAAAAATAAATAGGGTAATTAAGGGTAAAAATGATATTATTATTACTCTAACACATGTCTTAATTATATTGGATAAGTGTAATTTGAACAGAAACAATGTTAGGAATAAAATATGATCCTTTATGTCTGCTTTTATTAGATTAGGTCATTTATTATTATTTAATTCAAAGAAGAGCTAAAAGAGTTAAAATCAATGTTTAATAACTAATGCATTTTTAATATAGGGTTACACATAAGATGAATTCTACTATAAATATTAATTACAAAGCTAAAAAGATTCCCTACATAATGGTATTTTATTAATATTTTTTAAAGAATATATAATTTAATTTATTTATGACACAATGATGATGCATTGATTACCAAATTAATGAAATATTAAAATAATTGATATTATAAATATCCAAATAAATGTAATTTTAGACTTTTTATGAATTAAAATAATTTTATAAGTTTATATTATATATTAGGGTTGGTTAGATGAATTTTTTTAAAAGTAATAATTCTATGATTAATTTATAAAAAACTAAATACCAAATAGTGTCAAAATTGACATAAAATAGTTTTTAAAACAAATATTATATTATTAATTGATATTATATTCCTAAAAATATAATCTTCATCCAAAAGAATTATATAATGATATTTTTATCATTAAAGAACAACTTGGGGTTCTCTTGGAAGTATATAGTATGTTTGTTAACCATATAATATAAAAATACAAAGAGACATGGTAAATGTCAAACTATTTAACTAAAAGTTAAATCAAAACGATAAAGTTAATATAGTGACCCAAACCTATCTAAAACCTATTGGTTGAGTGTTTATTTACCCATACCCACCTTTTCCTTTAAATAATACATTCTGGATCCATTAGAAACCGAAAATTATTTTATTATAAAATAATATTTCAATCTTTTCCTAAGGTGCCCCTCACCCCTCTTATAAAAGGGCACTCCCCCTTCTCTCTAATTTACTAATTCCAAGACATTTGGCTCAGCCAAACCCTTCCCAAATACCCTCTCAACTGTCCTACCTTAATCCTAAAGGCCTTACTTTTGTCATAAATCCAACCAAAGGATCCCTTTTAATAAATTCCAAAGGAAGAACATGAAGAAGAGGTAAATATTTAATCACCTCTTTCAAGTTCCTTTCTTCTTCCACATCCTCTTTCATTGTTGTTACCATTATAAAATAATAAATCTGGTATCTTCTATATAATGTGATGTTATTATAAATATGGTACAACCATATTCATTATTCTATCCATCCACTGAATGACATGTCATCATACGTGCGTACGTACGGCTTACCGTCTCCACGTCATGGTTAAGTTATTATTCAATACATTATTATTTGGATGGGCATAATAATGATGTGTAATTTATGTAAATCATAAATATAAAATGATAATGATTCTTTATATATGATATACCATCGAATTTTATATTATTTTAATATCAAAATAATGATAATGTCGCTCGTGCGTACGAACTGATTACCGTCTCTATGAACGCGATGAGATTCATTCCCCATCGTATCCATTCAAGACTAATTTTCATTTGATGATTAATAATAATGTTTAAAAATTGATATCATTCTAGAAATGAATATGATACATCCCATAAATAGAAAATATAACTCGCATAACAAAGCATATAAAGGAAAATGAATTAGTTTACACCCGAAACAATGATAATACTAAGATATTATTAACAAAGCAATGTTAAAAGATCATATATGATATCATATTAATGTATATGATTCTTGTATAATTTAATAAAAATTATTTCACCATTATACAAGATGTTAACCTACCCTCGACAATGGAAAAGTACAAGGTAAGGGTTAATTCAATAATCTATTCATTATCCGAGGTTGTTTATACGTAATTATCTACTGGGGCCTCTTTATCATCCACATCCATATTTCTTAAAAATTTATTTCAAAATAGTCTTAATATTTACTAGACTATGGGTTAAAGTCATTTATACCCTTGTTTGACATTTATAAGATGTTTATAAAGGAATCTTTTCACTGTTTTCCAAACAAGGTCCTTTATAACCTTTTCGACAAAATTAAGGTAAGAATGTCTTTTTTTAACTTATACAGTAGGTGCGGCTATTTTTCACCGTTATACCATCATCAAAGCTTCCCTTAGAATCATATAAGAATATTTCCAAAATAAATGTTATCTTTTATAATTATATGAATTCTAAATGATTTCAAAATAGAAATAAATATTTCTCTAAGAAAGGTTTTTATTTCATTTATGTCAACATTCTTTAATTGATTTTAAGTTTATTTGAATTTGATTTATTATGATACAAAAATCCATATTACATTGAAGGTTTTGTTATATGTTTGACTGTGGATGTGTTTTTTTAATACCATTCATGGTTTATGGATAAATTATTGACATTTTGTATGCTATTTTTAATACGAAAGTTTATGTTATGTTTAAACCTTTTCATATAAGGAATGCATTTGAATTTGTAAGTGACGGTTGGAGCCATATATAGCTCGCTAATGCATCGGTAGATCTCATGAGACAAACTAGTGTCTTAGAACAAGGCCTTGACAAAATCTTATTTGTAGTATTGGCACAAGGCCTTGACTATGTGGTTATGAAGTCTGGAATTATGCATTCCTTCATTATGAAAGTGGATATTAATATTTCATGTGATTATTCAACTAGTAGAATATTCATGTGAGTATGTAAATGGAATTATTTGATTTTATCTTTTCCATATTATGCAGAATTTCAAGTTTAAAAGCCTTTTGTATTAGTCTTATACATTGCCTTAACTGTTTATGCTTATTTATGAATGTTTATTCTATTTTTTTATCCTTACTGAGCATCTAAGCTCACCCCTTTCTATGTTTTATTATTCCTAGGGTGCGAAGAATTATGTTGTGAATGACATGTAGGGATAGTCTGAGGGAATATGTGTTTGGTATATGGAAATAATGTTGTTTTATTTTTTCATTTTATGATGTAATGAAAACCTTATGAATGTATCTAGTAATTCCAAGGCTACTAAACTAATTGGTCTTTCGAGACTTGATCTTTTATGATCATGCCAATGTTATGTAATAATGCACCGATTCTGGGTAACAAAGGTCTAGGCGTCAGAGTTGGTATAAGAGGATGTTTAGTACAAACCTTGGAATCTAGATTTAGATAAACTCAGATTAGATCACATTACCCTGAGATAGACTTTGAGGATTAGTATAAAAGAACTTCCTATAATTTTTGTATTGTAGAGATTTTGTGACCTTTCCAAGAAATAAATCCATGTCTGAATACGAGCAGGTAGAGGCGGCTCAGGAACAGATGTACCTAGGGGTAAAACCTGAAAACACCGCTTTGAGCTAGACTCTAACAGGAACCGATGCACGAAAACGGGCATTACTACACTCTTGGATACAACACTCCCAAGGGATATACTTAGGATAATTCTCATTTTCTTTAAAACCCATTATGATGTGTTTACGAGTATATAATTCCTCAAAGAAAACATTTTTTATGATTAATGATTATATCCATAAATTGTTCAATTTATGTTAAGTGTTTTACAAGTTTGGAATTGTGTTTTTTGATTCATAAACTCATCTAGTTTATGCCATTGTTTAGAAATGGAACCTAGTGGAAGGAATAGAAACCATATCAATGCACGCACTCCATGTAGGGATTTCCCTCCTACTCAAGATAATTATAGTGGAGCTGGTGATACAACTGGTTCTGATCTTCTTATCAATATATTGGGACTACTCACTCATGTTATGAATAATAACCTTACCCATATGGATCACACTGATCCACAGTGTGGAGGATCAATGTATCAACCCCCAAACCCTGGGTGCTTAATGAGACATGATATACTTAACATTTCATTACATCATTACAAATTAAATATCATGTCCCATTACTACAGAAGATTGTGAGGCTCAGGATTCTGGGAAACCAGCTGCTTCTAATTAACTTCATTAGTACCAACCATGCCTGAAAATTTTTAAACCAAAATGTAGGGTGAGAAAATATTCCTAGTAAGGGGTTTAAAAAACGTTTTAAGAAAACTTTTTCTCAAAGCAGTCCTTTTGAAGAGAATAAAACACTTTGATAAAAATGAAACATTATCTTTTCATAAATACATAAAATCCGACATTTTTGAAAACCACTTGCACAGAGAAGTACATACTTGAAATAAACTCTAAATTAAACATGATCAGAGAGTGCAACATAAGAAAAATAAACAATGTATAATATTCAAACAAGGTTACTTAAATTCTAAAAATAAATATGTGGCTAAGCAGGGAAAATGTTCATAACATGGTTCATGAGAATATACAGTTCATCTAACAGTTTACCACATTAAAAACAGTTCTTGATACATAAATTACATTTTCATAGTCATGGGAGCTTTCAACTAGGGGTTGTCCTGTTAGTTGAACTAACCCCTGGTTGACCTTTATCATTACATGCAGAGGGAATGTATAATACTGTACTTTGTCAAGACCTTTCATCAAGACCGTATAACATACTTAACAGGTCAAGGCTAACTGCCAATCCTGTTTCCATGGTAGCACAAGCCTAGGCTAACTACCAAGACCCTTACACATAATGTCTCATGAGACTCTTGCTTTACCCAATGCATTGGAGCATTGTATAATTTCAGGCGCACCCGTCACATCATTCTTATTGCGCTATATAATTCCGGGCACACCTGTCACATGTAAGTCTTATACATCCCTCACATATCTTGACATGGTCATTCATTCATAGGGTTTCATGCATTCTTAATCAACCCCCTTTTTACATACTTATTCAAAACTTGAAGACATTTCAATCATAAATATGTTGAGACATGCATGCTAAATTTGTACACATAAGAAAATATTTTAACAATTGAAACATGGGTTTTAAGGAAAAGAACATAATCACTTAACATTCCATAACATCATAATACCCAATTAAAGTGTGGTCTTTCATAACTTACACATATGATGATAAATGGATATTTTGGGTGTTTAAAATATACATGCAGTTAGGGATACAATGGGAGAAATCAAGTCCATCTTGGGAAAAACCATGTACATAATTGTGTAAAAACTTTTTTATTAACACTTTAAACAACATGACCCCTTTTCTCTATAAAGTTTGTAAACACCATAAAAACATGTAATTCAAAACAACATGATGATATATATACCAGTACATATGCATGGGTTTACCACAATAAAACATACTCCAAAAAAAACTTCCCAAGTTTAAACAAAAACAATATTTGGCAAGCAGAGTGGGGATCCTTTATATAAAAGAAATGAACTTGACTTTCATAAAACCCTTATGTGATAATGCGATAAACTTTAAAATAATTAAATAAATTTTTCCTCATATATGCACATAGATGTACATGTACATTTTATATAAGCACATGTACATATAAATTTATATGTTCTATATATTTTCATCATCTTATATGTTTATACAATTTACCCGCAAACTCCATTTTCATAGGGCAGGGTGAAGAATAGGTTGATTACATATAAAAAAGTTGTGTATACATGCATATAGTGTATTATATATATATATGTATACATTTATACATATATATATATATATACACAAAGTGTATTCATGTACACGCAAACACCCAAAACTGAAGTAAAATAATACCCAAGAGCTTCTTTTACCCCGGTTTGTTTTTGCAGTAAGTGGGAAGCTGATTATGAATGGGTCTTATCCCTTTGTATAATTATGTATATATATATATATACCTACACATGAAGAATATATATATATAACTAGGTATTTTTCCAAACCAAAAGAAATTTTTTTAATACATGAAGAGCTCCCTGTTTAGGTTCGATTTTAGGAAAAGGTAAAATGAGTATGAGCAGATTCATAAGGTCCTGTATATATATTCTTATACACATTTATACAACAAGTGTATATAACTTATGCAAAGCTTATAAAAACAGTAGGAAACGAAGAAGAGAATTTCCCCTTACTCCTATTCGGTTCTCCATGTTGAGAGGGAGATCCTCATGGTTTGGGTTTGCACTAGATTATTACACACCAAAAATATATATATATATATAACTTGTATATATATATATTTTTATAAACCGAGGCTCAAAAAAACCAAACAAAATGAAACATGCCCTTAACTTGTCCATATAGGAGGAGAGGAAGATGCAAACGAGGCAAGTGAACCTGGTTGTATAAACACAGGATGTATACATATATACATAACACATATATATGTATATTTATAAAAACCGAAACTCAAATAGGATCCACAAAAAAACTTCTCCCTTACCTGTTCGAAGAGGTGGAGAATAAATACAACGAAGCAGCGACGAGGCCGTTGGTCGGAGAGATCAAGAAGCTCGGTGCAAAAACACCCCGCTTCGGTGCAACCAAGGTTTTTAAAAAAACAGAAGAAGAAGAAGAGGAACTTCGGGGAGTCGTCAGCCCGAGGTATCCGAGGTGAGGGGTCGGTGCCGACTCGTGGAAAGTAGGAGACTGTCGGGTCTACTAGCCGACCTATGAGATAAAAACTAGGCACCCTACGCTCTACTAGTTCGACGTCGCGAGGAAGAAGAAGAGAAGAATTCTAGGGAGAGAGGGAGACGTAGAAACAGAAAGGACGGTCAGGATTACACCGAGAAGATCAGACGGCATGGAACAATGCGGCTTAAAAAAATAGACGGCCGCGATCGGAGGGGGCTAGATTGGACGGTCCCCGGTTGAAGCGATGAAAAAAAAGGAAACAGCACGCGGGTCTTCGGTTTTTAGAAAAAAATTATTAATATCTTCAGTAATTTATTAAATCATTGATTTTTATTATTAAAGAATTAAATTATTAAACCAAATTTTATTATTTTAATAAAAATCTTTGTTCAATAAGAAAAATTATATAATGATTTAATTAAAACATGTTACTATATAGATATATATATTTTTTTATTATTATTAAAACAACAATAATTTTTATTACCCTTATTATATTATCATTATTATTATTAAACCATAATTATTAATTACCTAATATTTCATTATGAAAATCAAAGATTAAAAAAACATTGGTTAATCAAAACATATCACATATATATATATATATATATACATTTTAATTTCCTTTATTAGCTAATTACCTTAATTTTTCTTAATTAAAGATTAATATTAATTAAACTACATTCAATTACACATAAGAGTGCGTTGACATAAATATCATCACCACAAAACACATAAGTAAAAGAAATTATAGTTTGACGTAGTTTCCAAAACTGTTTATCCAAGTTTTAAACATTTGCATTATTATTATCTCTTATATTTAATTTAGAGAAAAAGAATTATTTAATTTGATGCAATATATATATATATAACTAAAGGGTTAGCACATATTTAGACAAAATAAAAACCCTTCAGCTTTAATATAATTACAACATAAAATTTTAATTGATCAAATTAAGAAATTAAGTGTAATAAATAATAATATTAATTTTCCTAAAACATAATTCGCATTTTTGGGAAAACAAGAAATAAATTAATTAAGTTATCATTGATGTCATTAAGGCAAATTACATAGTTAATTTTCTGAACCTTCCATGGGTAAGCCATTCTTATTTCCAACGGTCAAAAACAAAACTTAGAGGATAGGAGAAACCAACGGTCATATTTATAGTTGTTTGGGTTCAACGGTCGGATTGGTGTGCTTATAAAGGGTCTGGTCTCGGGGTGTCCCTCACTCCAGGTGACTGAAGGAGAAAGGAGAAGATGGTTTGTATGATTCCCTTGGTGCTTAGCACGGTTGTAGTGGCTTCGGCCATCCTCATCTTCATTATGATGGATGCCAGAAACCCCTACCGAATTCATAGGCTCTTTGTGGTTTTAAGCGGTCTCCCCATTATTTTAATTGGGTTCTTAGTTGGGATTTTTGGTTAATTTATCTTCTTGTTTGGTCAGTGGAAGTTGTAGCCGAGATGTTGCTTATTTGAATAAAAGGGTTTTTTATTCATTTGATGCATTTTTCTATTTTATTATTATTTTTACCTTATAAGTTGATTATTGGTTCACTTAATGGGTGACATTGAAAAGCAAACTTGTCAAAAATAAAAACATGGTTTTCTCGGGTTGTTACATTACTTCCCCCTTTAAAGAATTGCGCCCTCGCATTTCTATCATAAAAAGAAAAAAAACTGAAACCCTAAACATAGAACACTACCGAAACAGTGGATTTGGCTCGGTTAACAGGATACCAAGGTTGGCACATAGCTCTTCCGTTTCCCTAGCCCAGATACACTTCGAACAGTACGTCCTAAACTCATGTTCGTGCATACTACACACGGGCTTCCAGAGGGAGGATCGTGCCGTGCAAAGCTCGGAAACGTCCGAGTAGATAAACTCCTTGATAACTCTTCTGGCCACATCACGCTCGAGGTAGTCGATAGGGATGATGCGGTTGAGGAGACTGAGATTCAAGACTTGGAACATGTAGGCTGCACTGAGCTCACCATTCTGAGCAGCCACGAGGAAGCACGCTCTGGCAGAAAAGTTCTATGCTAGAGTAAAACACTGGAACAGGCCCTCATGGTACCTTCCCCTTCGCCTATGGCAGGGGAGTTGAGCAGTGGAAACGAGGTGAAAGACACGATCATCTTCTTGACATAAGCGAAGGATCTCTGGACCGTTTTCTAGATCGAGCAAACGCTGGCAGGACCCTCGCAGGTAGAGAAAGGATGGATAATCCACCGCGCAAGCCCTGATCAAGATGACCTCTACTAGCTCATCGGGTAGTGATGAGAAGTTCGTTTGACCAGCCATCTGAAAACAAACATCGAAAGGAAACTCTTAACAACATTGATATAAAAGGAAACAAGATACTTCCATTTATGCAAAAGTTTACATGGAAAAGTCTGAGTTTACAAGACGTACGCCACAAAGAGTGGCAAAACTTCCTAACTCTTCAAACCACACACAGGCTGAACAGACAGGACTAAACTCATGGGAACATTTATAACGCCTCCTGAGTTTAGTGTGAGGAGTATGGAGTTGGGAAACATCAGTATACACTTCTTGCCTAAGAGACAAACGGGTGGACTCATCTTCCAACACTCTAAAGTCCATTAACTAGCCCCAGAATCCGTAGTGAAAAATCTAGCACAAGTAAGCTGCTCGAAGGTCTCCGGCAGCAGCAGCTTCTTGAAAAGAGTTATCAAGAATTGTGCCAAATTCCTTGCCAGTTGTGAACACTCAGAAGAGTCCTTCGTGATACCTTCCCTAACGTGCATAAGAGGGAAATTGGGTCATCATCATTAGGAGATAATCCATCCCCAATCCCCGGTGAATACTAAGCACCCTAGGTGAGTTTGACACGTCATATAGGTGCTTACACGTCATGCGAATTTGGGCATAATTCAGAAAGTTACCACGACTAGCTAGAGATACAATGTTCTCTAGAGCCTTAGTGGGAAGTGAAAAAGGAAGGTAGGTACATTTTCATCAGCCATTTGAAAGTTATAAAATTTTTATTTAGTCAGTCATAGTAATACATTTATATCACCTGGTTTTCCAGAGTTTCCTGAACCTATCCTCTGATACCAACTGTAGAAACCCCCAAACCCAGGGTGCTTAATGAAACATGATATATTTAACATTTCATTACATCATTACAAATTAAATATCATGTCCCATTACTACAGAAGATCGCGAGGCTCAAGATTTTGGGAAACCAGCTACTTCTGATTAACTTCATTAGTACCAACCATGCCTGAAAAATTTTAAACCAAAATGTAGGGTGAGCAAATATGCCCAGTAAGGGGTTTTAAAAACATTTTACGAAAACTTTTTCTCAAATCAGTCCTTTTGAAGAGAATAAAACACTTTGATAAAAACGAAACATTACCTTTTCTTAAATACATAAAATCCGACATTTTTTAAAACCACTTGCACAGAGAAGTACGTACTTCAAATAAACTCTAAAGTAAACATGATCAGAGAGCGCAACATAAGAAAAATAAACAATGCATAATATTGAAACAAGGTTACTTAAATTATAAAAATAATTATGTGGCTAAGCAGGGAAAACGTTCATAACATGGTTCATGAGAATATACTGTTCATCTAACAGTTTACCACATGAAAGACAGTTCTTGACACATAAATTACATTTTCATAGTCATGGGAGCTTTCAACTAGGGGTTGTCCTGTTAGTTGAACTAACCCCTAGTTGACCTTTATCATTACATGCAGAGGGAATGTATAATACTGGACATTGTCAAGACCTTTCATCAAGACCGTATAACATACTTAACTGGTCAAGGCTAACTGCCAATCCCGTTTCCATGGTAGCACAATCCAAGGCTAACTGCCAAGACCCTCATACATAACGTCTCATGAGACTCTTGCTTTACCCAATGCATTGGAGCGCTGTATAATTCCGGGCGCACCCATCACATCATTCTTATTGAACTATATAATTCTGGGCGCACCCGTCACATGTAAGTCCTATACATCCCTCACATATCTTGACATGGTCATTCATTCATAGGGTTTCATGCATTCTTAATCAACCCCCTCTTTACATACTTATTCAAAACTTGAAGATAGTTCAATCATAAATAAATTGAGACATGCATGCTAAATTCGTACACATAAGAAAATATTTTAACAATTGAAACATGGTTTTTAAGGAAAAGAACATAATCACTTAACATTCCATAACATCATAATACCCAATTAAAGCATGGTCGTTCATAACATACACATATGCTGATAAATGGATATTGTGGGTGTTTAAAATATACATGCAGTTAGGGATACAATGGGTGAAATCAAGTCCATCTTGGGAACAACCATGTACATAATTGTGTAAAAACTTTTTTATTAACACTTTAAACAACATGACCCCTTTTCTCTATAAAGTTTGTAAACACCATAAAAAACTTGTAATTGAAAACAACATGATGATATATATACCAGTACATATGCATGAGTTTACCACAATAAACCATACTCAAAAAAACATCCCAAGTTTAAACAAAAACAATGTTTGGCAAGCAGAGTGGGGATCCTTTATATAAAAGAAATGAACTTGACTTTCATAAAACCCTTATGTGATAATGCGATAAACTTTAAAAGAATTAAATAAATTTGTCCTCATATGTGCACATATATGTACATGTACATTTTATATAACCACATGTACATATACATTTATATGTTCTATATATTTGCATAATCTTATATGTTTATACAATTTACCCGCAAACTCCATTTTCATAGGGCAGGGTGAAGAATAGGTTGATTACATTTAAACAGGTTGTGTATACATGCATAGAGTGTGTTATATATATATATGTGTATACATTTATACATATATATATATACACAAAGTTTATCCATGTACACGCAAACACCCAAAATCGAAGTAAAATAATACCCAAGAGCTTCGTTTACCCCGGTTTGTTTTTGCAGTAAGTGGGAAGCTGATTATGAATGGGTCTTATCCCTTTTTATAATTATGTATATATATATATACCTACACATGAAGATTATATATATATATAACCGGGTATTTTTCCAAACCAAAAGAAATTTTTTTAAAACATGAAGAGTTCCCTGTTTAGGTTCAATTTTACGAAAAGTTAAAATGAGTATAAGCAGATTCATAAGGTCCGGTATATATATTCTTATACACATTTATATAACAAGTGTATATAACTTATGAAAATCTTATAAAAACAGTAGGAAATGAAGAAGAGGATTTCCCCTTACTCCTATTCGGTTCTCCATGTTGAGAGGGAGATCCTCATGGTTCGGGTTTGCACCAGATTCTTACACACCGAAATATATATATAACTTGTATATATATATATATATTTATATAAACTGAGGCTCAACAAAACCAAACAAAATGAAACATTCCCTTACCTTGTCCAGAGAGGAGGATAGGAAGATGCAAATGAGGCAAGTGAATCTGGTTGTATAAACACAGGATGTATACATATATACATAACACATATATATGTATATTTATAAAAACCGAAACTCAAATAGGATCCACAACAAAACTTCTACCTTACCTGTTTGAAGAGGTGGAGAAGAAATACAACGAAGCAGTGACGAGGCCGTTGGTCGGAGAGATCAAGAAGCTCGGTGCAAAAAAAACCCTGCTTCGGTGCAACCAAGGTTTTTAAAAAAAACAGAAGAAGAAGAAGAGGAAATTCAGGGAGTCGTCGGCCCGAGGTATCCGAGGCGAGGGGTCGGTGCCGACTCGTGGAAAGCAGAAGACAGCCGGGTCTACTAGCCGGCCTACGAGAGAAAAATGAGGCACCCTATGCTCTACTGGTTCGACGTCGCAAGGAAGAAGAAGAGCAGAACGCGGGGGAGAGAGGGAGACGCGGAAACAGAAAGGACGGCCACGATTACACCGAGAAGATTGGACGGCCTAGAACGATGTGGCTTAAAAAAAATGGATGGCCGTGATTGGAGGGGGCTGGATCAGACGGTCCCCGGTTGAACCGGTGAAAAAAAAAAGGAAACAGCATGTGGGTCTTTGGTTTTTTTTTTAAAAAATGTTTTATTAATATCTTCATTAATTTATTAAATCATTGATTTTTATTATTAAAGAATTCAATTATTAAACCAAATTTTAGTATTTTAATAAAAATCTTTGGTCAATAAAAAAAATTATATAATGATTTAATTAAAACATGTTACTATATAGATATATATATATTTTTTATTCTTAAAACATCAATAATTTTTATTACCCTTATTATATTATCATTATTATTATTAAACCATAATTATTAATTACCTAATATTTCATTATGAAAATCAAAGATTAAAAAAACATTGGTTAATAAAAACATATCACATATATATATATATACATTTTAATTTCCTTTATTAGCTAATTACCTTAATTTTTATTAATTAAAGATTAATATTAATTAAACTACATTCAATTACACATAAGAGTGTTTTGACATAAATATCATCACCACAAAACACATAAGTAAAAGAAATTATAGTTTGACGTAGTTTCCAAAACTGTTTATCGAAGTTATAAACATTCACATTATTATTATCTCTTATATTTAATTTAGAGAAAAAGAATTATTTAATTTGATGCAATATATATATATATATAAATCAAGGGCTAGCACATATTTAGACAAAATAAAAACCCTTCAGCTTTAATATAATTACAACATAAAATTTTAATTGCTCAAATTAAGAAAGTAAGTGTAATAAATAATAATATTAATTTTCATAAAACATAATTCGCATTTTTGGGAAAACAAGAAATAAATTAATTAAGTTATCATTGATGTCATTAAGTAAAATTACATAGTTAATTTTCCGAACCTTCCATGGGTGATCCATTCTTATTTCCAATAGTCAAAAACAAAACATAGAGGATAGGAGAAACCAACGGTCATATTTATAGTTGTTTGGGTTCAACGGTCAGATTGGTATGCTTATAAAGGGTCTGGTCTCGGGGTGTCCCTCACTCCAGGTGACTAAAAGAGAAAGGAGAAGATGGTTCATATGATTCCCCTAGTGCTTAGCACGGTTGCAGTGGCTTCAGCCATCCTCATGTTCATTATGATGGATGCCAGAAACCCCTACCGCATTCTTGGGCTCTTGGTGGTTTTAAGCGGTCTCCCCATTATTGTAATCGGTTTCTTAGTTGGGATTTTTGGTTAATTTATCTTCTTTTTCGGTCAGTGTAAGTTGTAGCAGAGATGTTTCTTATTTGAATAAAATGATTTTTCATTCATTTGATGCATTTATCTATTTTATTATTATTTTTACCTTATAAGTTGATTGTTGGTTCACTTAACGGGTGACATTGAAAAGCAAACTTGTCAAAAATAAAAACATGGTTTTCTCGGGTCGTTACAATCAATGTTAGATCCATTAATGTGTCAACAATGAAAAACATTCAATGGGAGTAAAAATACACTAGTAGCTGATCAATTGATAAATTCCTTGGAAAACATGTTCCACGCCTTGGGAGTAACGAAAGGGAAAAAGTTGTCAAGGTAGTTTACCGCATCCCTGGAGATTATGATCAATGGTGGTCATTGATTCAAAACACAAAGGAAGATAATGAAGTATCAAATATCTAATGGAGGGAGTTTAAAGAGCTTTTCTTAGAAAAATACTTTCCTCATGACTATCGTGCAGATATGGAAAGGCAATTTTTGAGTCTGAGGCAAAAGGAGGATGAGAATGTTGCAATGTATGAAGCTCACATTACAAGGTTAGTGAGGCATGTAGAAGATTATATACGTAACCCAAGAATTAATATTGATCGTTTAATTGATGGATTAAAACCATTTCTCCATCGAGCATTAGTCTCACAATCCTTCTCGTCATATGAAGATATTGTCTCATGTGCTATCAAGATATAAAAATAATTCTCTAAGTCTTATGACTTTAATGAAAAGAAAGAGAAGAATATATTTTTTGAACACTCTGGAAATGGAAATAAGGGGATGAAGGAAAATTTTGAATATCCATCCTGTAGAAAATGTGTGAAGAAACACCTAGGTACTTGCCTAATGGGAATGGGAGTCTGTTACAAGTGTGGTGAAAAAGGCCACCAAACTCTTGATTGCAAGGGGAAGAAAGAGGTTGTCAATGTTGAATGATATAGTTGTAGATAAAGGGGGCATTATGCGAATGAATTTACTAATTGTATGGGGAACATACCTTAGAAAAGGCCAAGGGATAAAGGCCAAGCATATGCAATCACTACAGTTGAGGTTGAAGCTCTGAAGGACATGGTGGCAGGTAATTTAATGGTTTCCTCAAGTTTATCCAATGCTTTATTTGATTCTGGATCATTTCATTGTTTCATATCTTCTAGTTTGATAAGAAAATTAGATATTTTCAATTTTACTTAACAAGGGATTTGTTAGTCAAAACTCCTAAGGGACGTATCATTGCAACAATGTTTTGTGAATCAATCCCTATTAGAGTATATAAATGTTCTTTATCTGTTGATCTCGTCATCAAACACATTATTGAATTTGATATAATCATCAGTATGGATTGGAATTTGGACCATGATGCAAAAATTTATTGTAAGAAGAAGGAGGTTACTATTTTTTATGATGATGATAAAGAACACCTAATATTTAGTGCAGAATTGTCACCACCTAATTATTATCATGATCCACCACCAATAGATCAACTAAATTCAATTATTGTGGAGGAAGAGACTGAAATAATTGTGGGTGAGGAAAATAATTTTCAAATAGAGGATTTACCTATTGAGAAATAATATGTTGATGTGTTTCCAGAAGATTTACCTTGACATCCTCCAAAATGAGAAATTGAGTTTTCCATTGATTTAATTCTAGGATCAAAGCCCATATCGAAGACCCCTTATAGAATGTCCATTGTGGAATTAGTGGAACTAAAGAAACAAATAGAGGAATTGAGTAATGAGGGATTTATTTTTCATAGTGTTTCTCCATGGAGAGCCCATGTCCTTTTTGTTAAAAAGAAATATAGATCTATGAGGTTGTTCATTGACTACAGGGAGATCAATGCTATAACAATAAATAACAAGTATCCTCTACCTCTCAATGATGATTTATTTGACCAACTGCATAAAGCTAAATAATTTTCAATGACTGACCTTCGATCTATATACCATCATTTGTGCGTGAAGAAGGAAGACATTCTGAAGACAACATTTTGATCCAGGTATGGGCATTAAGAGTTTACAGTAATTCCTTTTGGATTGACTAATGCACCCTCTGTCTTCATGGATCTAATGAATAGATTTTTCAAGGAATATCTCAATGATTTTTTAGTGGTATTTATTGATGATATATTTGTATACTTAAAAATCTACAAAGATCATGAAACTCACTTGCACATTATCCTGAAGACTCTTAGAGGACATGTATTGTATGAGAAGTTTAGCAAGTGTGAATTCTGGACTTAGGAGATTTCATTTCTTGGCCATATTGTCACTAAGGATTGTATATTCGTTGATCCTTCAAAGACCAAGGAAATCAAAGAATGGCCAGCACTGACAAGTATAACTGAGGTACACAGTTTTATTGGTTTAGTAGGTTATTATCAGCGTTTTTTACAGAAGTTTTCCCGATTGGATAACCCATTAAAAAAGCTCACACGTAATGGGGTCAAATGTTATTGGAAAAAAGAGTGTGAAGAATGTTTTGAAGAATTGAAGAGAATATTATTCAATGATCAAATATTGACTCTACCATCAGGGAATGGTGGGTTTGTTATTTATAATGATGCATCGAAGAAAGGACATGGATGTGTCCTCATGCATAATGATAGAGTTATTGCCTATGCATCACAACAGTTGGAAATTCATGATCAAAACTATTCTACTCATGATCTTTAGTTAGCAGCTGTAATCATTGCTTTGATTATTTGGAGACACTATCTCTATGGTTAAAAATGCGAGATATATACTGATAGCAAGATTTTAAAGTATAATTTCTCACAGAAAGAACTCAACATGAGGTAAAGGATATGGCTAGAACTACTCAAGGATTATGACTGCATGATACACTACCACCTGGGGAAGGAAAATAAGGTGGAAAATGATTTGAGTAGAAAGGATCCTAGAGTTTTGAACAAGATGAGAGTTGAAAAGGATCGTGTATGCATGGATCTAGTGATGATCGATATGGGAATCACCAAGGAAGGTGAAACAAAAATAATTTTCCAATGGTTTCCAAACCATATGACTAGAAAGGATAAAGAGTTCTCAGACCAATGATGAATAGTTTCAAAAGAAGATTAAAGATATGAATGATGGGATATTGAGTGACTTTGTGTATAAAGATGAAATTTCAAAATTTGGGAAGATACATTATATTCCTGATATAACTGATCTTAAAAGAGAATTGATGGATGATGCTCATAGTTCCAATTTCTCTATAAACCATGAGAGCACCAAAATGTATGGAGATTTGAAGAATGATTTTTTGTTGGACAACATAAAGAGGTAGATTGATGATTTTGTGTCAAGATGTATAGTTTTTAAACAAGTGAAAGCTATATGTCAACATCCTGGAGGAGTCGTACAACCTCTTTCCATATCTGAGTGGAAATGGGATAATATTATGATGGAATTTGTCATGGGAAAACCAAAGTCTCCTAGAAAGAACGATGCAATATGGGTCATTTTTTATTGTCTTACCAATTCAAAACATTTTCATGCTATAGGATAAGATTTAACACTTGAACAATTAGCGAGACTATATATTAATGAAGTTGTAAAACTTCATGGAGTATCACTGTTGATTGTTTCTGATCATGACCCTTGTTTTACATTAAGATTCTAGAAAAGTCTTTAGATAGCGCTGGATACTGAACTTCATTTGAGTACTGCCTACCACCCCCAAACTGATGGACAATCAGATCATACTATTGAAACCATAGAAGACATGTTGAGATCATGATCACTTGACTTTCAAGGTGTGTGGGATCTATATTTACCACTGTTGGAATTTTCCTATAATAATAGCTTGCATTCAAGTATTCATATGGCACCATATGAAGGTTTATACGGAAAGAGATGTCGCACACCAACCTGTTGGAATGATGTTGGTGAATGAAACCTCATAGGCCCAGAACTTGTGGTGGAAATGATGGATAAGGTGAAGGTAATCCGAAACTACATCAAGGAAGCTCAAAGTAGACAGAAGATATATGCTCATAACCGAAGGAAGGATTTATAATTTTAGGTAGGAGATCATGTTTTCATGAAGGTATCTCCATGGAAGGGTGTTATACGTTTCGGTAAAAAGGGAAAATTGAGTCCCAGGTACATCAAACTTTTCAAAATTCTAGAACGAATTGTGGCTGTAGCTTACCGTTTGGCAATGCCGCCAAGTCTCTCCAAGGTTCACGATGGGTTCCACGCATCACTATTGAGAAAATAAATTCCTAACCCAATGCATGTACTCACCTATGAGGAATTAAACTGTAACCCAATCTATCTTATTGTGAAGTGGTTGTCATGTTTCTTGATACAAGAGAACAAATGCTAAGAAACCGGACGACTCGTGTGGTGAGAGTTATTTGGAGAACCATAAGATGGAAGAGGCAACGTGGGAACCTGAGGAACTTATGATGAAGAACCACCCCATTCATTTTACACAGTAATACTATAGAAATCTTTAGGATGAAAAAATTTTGAAGGATGGGAGAATGTAACACCCCAAGCATCCACGGTACACTTCTCTTTGAATAATACAGTAGGATGTGTTGTACGCAACTTCATGTTCAAACACACCACATCCAATCAAACTAGTCGTTACAAATAGTATTACAGCATTTTTGAAATTTTATAAATTTTATCTTTTAAACTGGAATTCATTTTTGGATTCAGAATATCGAAATTAGCTTAGGGTGAATTTTGGGTATTTTTCTGAAAACTTTCATTTTATGATGAATAGTGAAAAACACGGAGTTGTAGTTTAAAACCAAATTTTTATTTAAATAATTATTTATTTTATTTAAATTTATTTTAGGCCAAAATATATACATAATACCTATATAAGTTCAATTTAATTCATTGGAGTCGGTTTATAAAATTTTTTGATATATATAAATTTTATTGAGTTTTTCACCGTCTTTTCCCCCACCTTCTAGGAGAATTTGCAAATTCACATAAAACTTAATTTTACTGCTTTTTTGAGTTGAATTTCAAAAATCCGAGAGAAAAAGTTGACATTAGTAAGTAAAATTTGGCTCAATAAGATAAAAATAATTTTTTTGTGAATAGTAACTTTTAAATTTTATCTACCACTGTTAAAAGTAAATAGGTTAATTAAGGCTAAAAATGATATTATTATTTCCCTAACACATGCCTTAATTCTATTGGATAAGTGTAATTAGACCAAATACAAACTTAGGGATAAAATATGATCCTTCAGGACAACTTGGATTAGATATTGACATTTATTATTATTTTATTCAAAGAAGAGCTAAAAGAGTTAAAATCAATGTTTAATAACTAAAACAATTTTAATATAGAGTTACACAAAAGATAAATTCGATTATAAATATTCATTAGAAATATAAAAATATTTCCGAAATAATGGTATTTTATTTATCTTTTTTAGACATTAAATAATTTAATTTATTTTTGACACATTGATGATGCAGTAATTACCTAATTAATTATATATTAAAATAATTGATACTATAACTATCCAAATAAATGTAATTTGAAACTTTTTATAAATTATACTCATTTTATTGGTTAATATTACAAATTAGGGTTGGTTTGATGAATTTTTTTCAAAGTAATAATGCTTTTATGAATTTAGCAAAAACAAAATACCAAATAGTGTCAAAATTGACATAAAAGTGTTTTTAAAAAAAATGTTATATTATTAATTGATATTCTATTCTTAAAAATATAAGGATCATAAAAAATACTTTTATAATGATATATGAATAATTAATGAACCACTTGGGGTTCTCTTGGAAGTATATAGTATGTTTATTGACCATATAATATAAAAATAAAAAGAGACATGGTAAATGTCAAACTTTTTATCTAAGAGTTAAATCTAAATAATAAATTTAATATAGTGAAACAAACCTGTCTAAACCCTATTGGTTGATTGTTTTTTGACCCATCCCCACTTTAGATCTTAAATAATCCATTTTGGCTCCATTAGAAACTGAAAATGATTTTATTATAAAAAAATATTTCTAGCTTTTCATATGGTGTCCCACACCCCTCTTATAAAAGGAACTCCCCCTTCTCTCTAATTCACAACTTCAAATCCATTTGGCTCGGTCAACCCCTTCCCAAATATCCTCTAAAATGTCCTCCATTTATCCTAGAGGCCTTCCTTCAGTCATAATGGAAACCTATGGAGCACTTTTGATCAAATAAAAATGAATATTCCAAAGAAGAGATAATATTTCATCACCTCTTTCAAGTTCCTTTATTCTTCCACATCATCTTTCATTGTTGTTTTAATTCTAAAATAATAAATCCAGTATCTTCTATAAACTTTGATGTTATTATAAATTTGTTACAACCATATTCATTATTCTATACATCCTTTTAATGACATGTCACCATACGTGTGTATGCAAGTCTTACCGTCTCCACGACGTGATGTAATTGTTATTCAATTCATTATTATTTGGATGGGTATAATAATTATGTTTAATTGATTTAAATAATAAATATAACATGATAATGATTTGGTATATATGATATTCCATCCAATTATATATTATTTTAATATCAAAATATTGATAATGTCACTCGTGCGTACGTACGGATTTATGTCTCCACGAACACGATGAGATTCATTCTTCATCATATCCATTGAAGACTAATTTTCATTTGATGATTAAAAATAATGTTTAAAGACTGGATATAATTATGAAAATGAATAAGATACATCCCATCCATAGCAAATATGACTCACATAATAAGGCATATAATGGAAAACAAATCATTTAACACCTGAAACGACGATAATACTAAGATATTATTAACAAAGCAATGTTAAAAGATCATACATGATATCATATTAAGGTATTAGATTCTTGTATAATTTAATAACAATTATTTCACCATTATACAGGAGGTTAACCTCCCCTTGACCAAGGAATATTACATGTTATGTGTAAATTCTACAATCTCTTCATTATCCGAGGTTGTTTATACATAATTATCTACTGGGACCTCTTTATCATTCACATCCATGATTCTTAAAAATGTATTTCAAAACATTCTTACTATTTACAAGACTATGTTTTAAATTCATTTATACCCTTTTTTGACATTTATAAGATGTTTATAAAGTAATCCTTCCGTTGTTTTCCAAACAAGGTCTTTTATAACCTTTTCGGAAAAATTAAGGTAAGAATGTATTTTTTTAACTTATACGGAAGGTGAAGCTATTTTCTAACGTTATATCATCATCAAATATTCCCTTACAATCTTATAATAATATTTCCAAAATAAATTTTTCTTTTATAATTATATGAATTTTAAATTATTTCAAAATAGATAGAGATATTTCTCTAAAAAAGATTTTGATATCATCTATGTCAGCATCCTTTGATGGATTTTAAGTTTATTTCAAGTTGATTTATTATTATACAAAACTTCTATATTGTATTGATGTTTTTGTGATATGTTTGACTGTGGATGTGTTATTTTTATACCATTCATGTTTTATGGATATAGTATTTACATTTCATTTTTTAGTTTTAATATGAATTTTTATGTTATGCTTAAACCCTTTCATTTGAGTAATTCATTTGACTTTGTATGTGACGGGTGGATCCCGCTATAGCTGTTCGATGCATCGGTAGGTATCATGATACAAAATAGTGTCTTGTAACAAGGCCTTCAAAAAATATTATTTGTCACCTTGGCACAAGGCCTTTAATATGTGGTTATGAGTTCTGGCATTATGCATTCCATCATTATGAAATTGTTTATTGATATTGCATGTGATTATTCAACTAGTAGAATATCCATGTGAGTAAGTAAATGGAATTATTTTATTTTATCTTTTCTATATTATGCTTGTGTTCATGTTTAAAAGGGTTTTGTTTTAGTCTTATACATTTCCTTAAATGTTTAAGCTTATTTATGAAATATTCCGCTATATTGTTATCCTTATTGAGCATCTGAGCTCTCCCCTTTCTATGTTTTATTTTTACCAGGATGCGAAGAAATATTTTATGACTGACCTGCAGGGATAGTCTGAGGAGATATGAGTGTAGTCTATGGAAACTATGTTGTTGTAGTTTTTCATTTTATGATGTAATTTAAACCTTATCAATGTATCTATTACTTCTACGGGTACTAAACTAATTGGTCATTCGAGACATGATCTTTTGTGATCATGCCAATGTTATGTAATAATGCACCGACATTGGATAACTGGGGTGGGCACGTCACATTTTCCAATGGTTTTCCAAACATTTTGTAAAGTAATTCATATTTTTAATGAATTATTTTATCAAAAACATTGAGTACATAAGAAAATACATCTAAATATAAATTTACATTTTAATAATATTATGTTTTCTGAAAACATTTTAGTGTATTGATTATGTTCTTGATATATAAATCGAAGGTGTGGGGATCAAAACCTAGAAGGGGTTTTTTGAATTACTTATATCATCGGTTTTAAAAACTATATGTATAGGTATTTCATATTACATATACCGTCATTTTGTAAACTGTTGGTATATCTAAACAATTCCAACAGTTTCCCAAAACTATTTTTATAGGTCTATAATGATGAATGGCAAGCCAATGGTCACCCAAATCATTGGTAAAACATATACCTTCGTTTATTTGGGCCTATACTAATGATTCCAAATCATTGGTATTGGACTTTTCAATATAACACATCCTATTATTTTCATGTCCAATGTCCATTATTAAAATAGATGGTAATAGGTTGGATAATTTTATTACCTCTTATGGTCTATCTGATGAGCCTCCTGTTTGGTAAGAGGACATCCCACATTGTTTGATATCACCTATAATTATTTATCTATGTTTTGTTATTAACATGCCACTGTTTTTTTTTAATGTTCATTAAATATAAATGAAATTTTAACATACCAGTTCAACATAATAAATAATGTCTCATCATTCTAAAATGAATGTGTCCAAATGATGATGAGTTGTTGTTAGAATTCCAATATAGGGATTATTATCACCTAAATTCCTTTACCTAAATGAATGAGGTCTATAAATTTTCTCTCACAGTATTTGATTCCCCTTGTGGACCCCGTTGAGGATTAATTTCATGTTCATCCAATCCTCAACTCCAATAATTAATTGGGTATTTATTTTTGATGTGTTCATTCTCTTGGCCCCATTTAATTCATTCTCATCACTATTGTAATTTTAATGTCATCATTTGGACATTTTGATTTCTGTTAATGTTATCGATTCATCCCATTGATACGCACCCAAAAATTTATTTGTTATACCAAATTAACTTCAAGATTCTCAATAAATATAAGGTTCTCAAGGCATGGTGAATGGGCCCTAAAACCCTTTTAATCATTTGATAAAAAAATCAACATTATATCTTATGTATCCTATAATTGAAGCACCACAATGTATTCCATGTACCAAGAGATTAAATGTATGAACATAAAATCCTACATATTCCTTTAATCAAACCTAGAAAATCTATAGAAACTATCCTTGATCCATTTTTTTAATATATGAACATTTAATCATATTATATGTAACATTATAGATATCATGCATTTCATTTTTTTATGATTTCCATCACCAAGAAACAGAAAATATCAATTTTATAAATGTGATGGTAAACATAGGTAAAAATGAATATAGCTAGTGACATGGATGACATTTTGTTTTACGGATAATCTGATATTGTTATATTTTTTAACAATGATAATGACTGTATTGAAGATTTGAATATAGGTGTCATGATGGAAAATATCAATAAGGGGAAAAGAAAATAACAATTTAATATTAATGTCACAATCACCAAAAACAGTTTCATAAGTTAATGTGTTGTGAAAGGAAACCAATTTATACTAGTTTTACTAAATACACATCATTTTAAACCATACTGAAACAATATAGTGTAAAATTTGGAAAATATTGGATTGACACCAGCTTTACTTAACTGCTTTCCCTAGCGAATGATATGATCATACAAAATAATAAGATTACTAAAAAACATATTTCACTAAACAAATTCTACATTCCATGGGTATGATATATGAAATAGTACATGCCCTTTTAAATGATTTTATACAATTTTTAAAATAATATGAATCACCTAAAAATTCCCAACGTATGGTGAATCTCGATTCAAGGATGAAGAATCAATTCCATTGAATGTTTTATGGTAATATTTAATGAATATAATGTTTAGGAACCTATATGGAAGTGAGTATATTACAAAAAAATTGATGTGGAATGTAGATAAAATATTTAAATACATGAAAAAATTTCACCCAATATACACTCTTTAGTGAAATAAAATTGATAAATAGTATCCTAAATTGGGAAATGTGTCATGAAAACTTCATCATATTCTAACTAGTGATGGATTGAATCCTTTTTTTTAAGTAACACTTATGGAATATAAGTAGTTATGTTTTAAAATTAAAACATTCAACCATGGATAATCATGATGCGAAAATACAATATGTTGTATCTTCTTATATAAGAAAAATAATTGGTTATTATATTGATATTTAGGTGGAACCATAGATTATAAATTTGAAATTAATCTAGTAATTATATATTATGTTGTATGATTATTATAACAATGAATCATTCTTTTTCAAAGATATGTTGCATGTGATGGTAAATGACTATTATGATTAAGGTAATTTTTTAAGAAATAGTATTATAGGAACTCATGGTTTTCCCATTAGTGAAAAAGTTACTTAATCAGTTAGGTTAAAAATTTATCAAATACTATGTTTCTAGGAAATCAAAGATTTATACCAACAAGACATAAATACCAATATTGGGTGGCATCATTCGATTGTAGTTTGGAAGAAGGTATCACACCTTCTTCACTAATAGGTGAAATTATGATTGTGAATTTAAAATATATGGATATTCCATTTGAAAATGTAAAAAAATAATGGAATTGATTTTCGGTATCATATTTGAAAATTTATTAATGATATTGAATTTCATCAACAAACATTCATCCACAATGAGTTATTTTCAATGATAATTACAATTTTATTTAAAATAATTATTAATCCATTTAAATTTATATTTTTTAGTACTAAAAAGTCTATCAATATAACATTTATTTAAAAAATAAATTATTTTTATGAAATGAATGGCCAAAAAATATTGTGTTGGAATGTATGCAGACATCATGAAGAGGTTACATTTGATAAATTCTTTAGTAAATTTTCACATCATTTCACTTAAGTTAGGTAGTTAATTTCCTTATCATTTTTACCTGATACATAAGAAGTATGATTTCATAAACATCATTAAGAAATAACATTATCGATTTTTTTATTTAACCATTTTTTTCTATATTAAGATAAAAAAATTTCGTAGAAAAAAATTATCAACAATGTAATCAATAATGATGATGCAATCATGTAAAATTCGTTTTCTTCATAAAATTATTTCTTATTTATATGAACGATTTATGTTTATTAGTCCGTGTTTTAAATTTATGAAGGACACAATGTGTTTTTTTCCTGTTAAAAATGACATTTATATAAAAATAATAATGTTTCAGAATTGAAGGAGTTTGGAGACACCTTTAGATACAAGGTTAGCATGTCTCTACAGCTCAGAGATCTGATGTGGGGGTAGGCTTTGTTGAATGGTGATTGAGATCATCAGAAACTCGATTGATGGTGAGGGTGGTGGTCTGATGGTCACCTCTGAAAATATTTCATGATGTTCGATGAGATAATGGAATTGCAATGCATGGTCAGAGATTATCCATAATTGGATTGTATTGGAGGCCCAATCGGGTGTGATAAATCCTATAGTTGTGCACAATAATGTTGGAGAATATGGTCCATGGTGATTTTGGAAAAAATTGTAATTTTATTAGAGCCAATATCAATAAAAAGGGAGGTCTATGGGCCTATTGAATATAGGTGGGTTATCCCTTTGGGGGAAATGTCCTACCTAGTTGCCGGTGGGTGAGGTGTGAGTGTGTTTTCGTGTATTTGTATCCATTTATCCCAAGAACATGGTTGAAGGATCAGTGTAGTGTCATGCTTTCATCATCCTATCTTCGTCACTAGGCATACATCATGCCTACATCATCACCTTCCAAGATCATTCCCAAGTCATCACTTTCCTCTGTCACCTCATGCGATGTAAATCACCAATGGGAATTCTAGGATTCAAACCCTAGTTTTTATGTGTCTGTAATTGGTTTAATTAATCATACAGATTCACTTTTTAATATTTTTTTAACTTGATCATTTTTATTTATTCATTTTTAATATGAATTCATTTAATATTAAATATTCTTTTTTAATATTCAATAGTTTTTAATATTTTTGGAATTTATTAGTTTTTTAATATTTATTTATACATTATTATTTAATATTTTTTAAAGTTTTTAAAATGTTTTTTATTTATATGATTAATATTTATTCAATGTAATTTATTAATTTATAAAGCCTTTAATTTTTTGAAATTTATATAATTAATTTATTTAATTGCATTTTTTAAGATTGTATACATTTTTTTATGTTTTCCAGTAATTAAATTAATCATCCAAATTTTACTTAATTATTAACTATATTTTAATATTCATAACTTGTTTTCAATTTATATTATTAAATATCTATAAATTTAATTTATTTTGTTGTAATATTTTTATACTATTTGAAATCTATATAATTAATTTATTTAAATGCATTTTTTAATATTTTAATCATTTACTTTTAAGTGTTCACAATTCATGTAATTAATCTTAAAAAATAATTTTTTTAGGTATTTACTATGTTTTGATACATTCACTATGTATTCATCATAATTATAATAAATATTAATTAATAATAGTTTTTTTAATAATTTATATAATTAATAAAGCATGTCCATTTTATTTTATATTTTTTGAGTTTATTGATTTTTTATTATTCATTTTCACTAATTTTTTAACATTATGCATTTAATATTATATATTCAATAATAAGGTTAATTATTTTTAATTGTTTAATAATTAATTCATTTTTAAAATATAATCATTTAATATATTTTTATTTTATTTTAAATAGTTATAATAATCTCTAAAAGGAAAAGTGCTTATAAAACCAATATATATCAGTGATATAATATTAGTGATGATATATATCTGTTATATATAATATAATTTTAGAACATATAAATATAGGTTTTATCTGTGCATAATTTAGCATTGATAAAACCTATATTTTTTTGCGGTTATTAATTTCACACAAATAGAACTCATATTTATAAAAAAAATTGGAAAGTGCTAATAAACCCTTCTTGGTCATACAAATTAAACTCTATAAAAACTTGTTTCTTCTCCCAATTCAATTTCTCTCATGGAAGTCCACCTCTTTCGACACTCCCCCTCAAACTTCATGAATAAATCATATCTCACATTACCCACGGTATGTGAGTTAATCTCATAAATCTACTTTTAAATATTTTTTATTATGAATTGAAAAAAAAATGGGTCTTATTGGGAAGTTCAAGATTATGAAATTCCTTACTCCATGATTCATACATTGTTTATAAACATAACTTCTTATGCAACCATTTTTTAAGATGGTTTACTCTTCTATGAGTACTATAGAATGTTCTCATTTGTGATCCTAACTGAATCACTTGCATAGTATCATAAGTACAAATCAATAACAACCTACTCTACCAAACTATATCTATAATTAAAAATATAATACAGTCAACTATAATTAATAATTTCTATTTAATTATAATTTGTAGAGATGGAAAATTCAAAATTTTTATTTCATACATAATTATTAAAATCAACAGAGAATTATAGTATTATTATTCAATTGATGTAACTTTAAAAAAATATTCTTGAGTCCCCTTCAGGATTAATATCAATGATAAGCACACTGAATGCTTCAACAAAACTAGGGGGTCTGATAGGGGGACCCCCATACCCCATTCCATAATGTCTTGATGGCTGGTGTTTTTTCTAATTATATTTCAATGGAGTTTATAGACAATATATTTCATTGGGGGATGGATTAGAGAATATGACCACAAAATTCCCTTATCTTCTTTTCCAATGGTAGATTTCTTTTTCTCAATGGAAACTAATTAATAATTCATATCTATTTTCTATGCTATCCAAAAATATGAGATATAAACCAGAAAAGAAGTTATTTATTCCAAATCGGAAATTTCCATCAGCTCTGTTGAGACTTATTGTTGAAAAGATGTTCTATTCCGAATCATTGGTATTTATGTGGTTGATAAACCTAATAAAAATATTTTAATCCCCAGTATGCTTGGTTAAACTAAAATAATTTCTCAATCAAGAATTATGGACAAGTTAGAAAAAAATATTCTAGGATTCAATTTTAAGAGGGTCTCTAAAGTATAGAAGGAAGCCCTTATAATATATGTTGCTCAATCTATTCCAATAAATAATATTTATTTATTTATGAAATATGATATTGTGTGTGGAAATATTTAGTCTCACATTTCCATGTTCTGATTGGGTATGAATGATTGGAAAATATTTCATTTATTGGCTTGGTATAATCTTTGCATCCATAAAACATGTGTCGTTAAGGGATATCAGTACATGCAAATGATAAAATTTCTATTTTAGAAAATAAATTATAGAACCCGATTTATAACCCTTATTCCCTATGCAATTGGATCATTGAAAAATATATTACCCCTATACGGGTTTTTGTGATGTTTCCCTTTTCCCCCACCATAGAATATTTTTTAGATGGCTATTAGGATTAGGTGGTAATCATCGAAAGAGAATCTTTTGGAGGGACTATAGATTGACCCAAAGTCATGACCTGGAGGGTCTCATGGCTTTTTTATAAATGTGGGATGATGTTAACATCCCTTGGGGTATCTGATTGACATGATGCCACTATTTTCTCCTATTTTAATGATGTTAATAACGGCTGGTGTTCTAATAAATAGAATATATGGTTCCTTGAAAATGAAAAGAGGTTTATTATGAGTATTATATGAAAAAAAAAATATAGACTAGGACAAAATCAATTCTAATAATGAATGTTAGGAATTATATGTGGTGAATTATAGATATATATTGGCCCAATGAATACAGTTAATAGAAATAGATGATTTCTAGAAATTCCTATGGTACCTGGATGTCCCGCCCAATGTCTAAACATTTTTATTGAAAGATTCCTTGGGAATAATTTATTTAATGTATTTCTTCATGGTAAAACATAATAAAGAGGATAATTTTATATCCTTACTCCCTAGTGAAGCAGAAACTCATATACATGAAATGGTCAACCATCAAGGGCCTAGGAGCATCTGACATTCATAGAACATGAATGAAGATAGGATTGTGGAGATGGTGAATCGTTTTTCTCTATTATCAAAGTAGACTTTTTTCATACCAATAGATATAGTATACACCCTCTATACTATAAAATTGTTTATATGGTTGAAAATACATGTCCTATTTTAAAAAAAAAATCAAAACATGACAAAAAATTTATCATGTAGGTTGTATCATAGAAGGAGATTTGTAAGTGTAATGAGATTTATCTCGATAACCCATTCTCATCTTCCCTCTTCGATAATTGGATCCCTCAGCATTTAATTTGTTTAATTTACTATGGATTCATATTTCTTTGGAAGAGATTCTATTGGATTTGTTCTTGTGGTATGTGATCCTATGGGATGCATTTTCACATCATTCAAGATTTATTCCAATTATATTTGGGATTCATTAGTGGCTGAAGATGATGAATTATTCAGTAGATGGATGTTTTCCCTTGAGAGAGGATGGAAAATTCCATCATGGAATCAGATTTCATTATCATTATTTATGGTATTAATGTATCATAGTTTGGTCTCTAGTCCACCAGCTTACTGGGTATGAAGGTTCAATTATTTTTCAACACTATTAGAAATTAGAACTACACAAATGTACCTATACCAACTGTTTTAGAGAATATTTTTTTATATGTTCAATAATATGACCCTATAGAATTGGTTTGCACAAAAACCATTAGTTAGAAAACCATTATAGGACCCTTTGCAAATGGTTTTAGAAAACCGTTTGTATACATCATATATATTCCCATGGTTTTGTACAAACTGTTGGCATGCCTTCAATAAAACGACATTATACAAATGGTTTTTCCAAAACCATTACTATATCTGATTGTTATAAAAATAGTTTTGATAAAACCAATGGTATAAATTACATTTAATGAACCTATACTAATATTTCTTCCAAAACTATTGGTAATGAACCAAAAATTCAAAATACATATAAAAATGGTTTGTAAAACCATTGGTATATGTCAATACCAATGGTTTTCAAAATATTTAGTACGGGTTTTCATATTTTTAATGAACTTTTTTATCAAATAACATTGAAAACATAGAAAATACATATAAATATACATATAAATATCAGTCATATTATTTTTACAAAAATCATTTTAGCTTAGTGGTAAAGTGTTTGAAATATAAATTAGAGGTGTGGGGATCAAAACCCTCAAGTGGTTTTTAAAATTACAAATGTCAATGGTTTTTCAAACTATTGGTATAGGTATTTCATATTACCTATACGAATGGTATGAAAACTATAGGTGTATCCCAACCATACCAATGGTTTCCCAAATCCATTTGTATAGAACTATGCCAATGAAGAACAATCCATCAACCCCCCAAACCATTGGTATAGCATATTCCAATGGATTTCGGGCCTTTACGAACAGTTCCATACCATTGTTATAGGTTTTTTTATAATAGGACATCATATTATTTTCATGTTCATTCTCATTTATTAAAATATATAGTAATAGGGTGGCTCATTTCATTACCTATTCTGGTCTCTCAAGAGAGCCTCTTTTTTTTAGGACATACCTCCTTGTTCTACACCACTTATAATTTTTTGACATATATTCCTTTATTAAAATATCAATTTCATTAAAAAAACATATCATGAATTAGAAATTAAATTTTAGCATACCAGTTAAACGTAATAAATAATTTCTTGTACCTCTATAATTAATGTGTCCAAAAGATGTTGTGTTTCAGGAAGAATTCCAATTATGGGATTGTCATCACCTAAATTCTTTTCCCTCATAAGATGGGGTCTTTATATTTTCACACGTAGTAGATGATCCCCCCTACTAACCTAATTTCAGGTTCCATTTACATCCCTCCCATCCTTATATCTAATTAGTAATTTTAACTTTATTTTCAATGTGTTTTTTATATTTTTTCCACTTAATTCATTCTCATCACAATTGGATTTTTTATGTCATCACTTTGACCTTTTTTCAGTTAACATTATCAGTTCGTCCGATTTAGAAAAACCAAAACTTTTGTTCTTTATAACCAATTAATTTCAATTGTATCATTAAATTTATGGTTTTCAAGGCTAGGTTATTAGGCCATATCAACATTTTTATCATCTGATAAATTCTCAACCTCATTTACTATGTATCTTTTCACTGAAACACCACCAGGTCGTCCATGTATCAAGTGATGAAATGTATGAAATTCAATTCCTCCCTATCACTTTACTCCAACCTAAAAAAGTTATAGAAACCATCCTTGAGCTCTTTTATAATAGATGAAACATTTCTTAGATTATTTTTAACATTATAGATATCACACATTCCCTTTTTTTAATGATTTCTGACATTATAAAAAAAATATCAATACACATCATTTATCCCTTATTATTGTAGAAAAACTATTTTATATCGAATAAATAGTATATTAAGAACAACCTATCTAGTTTATAAGTCTTTACAGTCATTGTATCTATTTATTTTAATAAATATTAATATTATTGAATCATATAGGATTAATATGAATAAAAAATTCAAGGATTCTAATCATATAAAAACCAGTATGAGGACAGAATTCATCAAATTGGTGAAAGATCATCCATATTACCCTTATAAAATACTTTTTATGCCTTTATACTATTATAATTAAAGAATAACTATTATATAGGAGTTGTATAAACAATTTATATATCATAGAAGAGATAAAATTTTTAAATGTGGGAGTAAATATAGGTAAAAATTGAATATTACTAGTGACATGGATAACATTTTGTTTTATGGTTAATATGATATGAATAGAATATTTAACAATGATAATGATCATAATGATGTTTTCATTCTAGGTGTGGTGATGGAAAATATAGTATTGAGGAAAAGAAATTTACAACTGATGATTAACATCACAATCACCCAAACCTGTTTTGGATGTTAGAGTTGTGAAAAGACACCAATGTATATTTTTTATAAAAAATATCTGACATTTTAATCAATAATAAATATACATAGTGTAAATTTTTTCCAGGTATGGGTTGACACCAGCTTTACTAAACTTATTTCTCTACTGAAGGATATATTCCATGTATATAATAAGATTCCTCAAGAATAATATTGTACTAAAATAATTACACATTCAATTGGTATGATCTATGAAACAACACATGACCATATAAATGATTGTATACTATTTTGGGAATACTATGAATCACTGAAAAAATTCCCAACGTATTGTGCATCTCGATACATGAATGATTAATTAATTGATTTGATTTTTTTGTGGTAATTATAAATCGATACATAGATTAGGCACCCATACAAAGTGAGGATACTTCAATAAAATTAACATGGAATGTAGATAAAATATATAAATATGAAAAAATCTTCACCCAATCGACTCCATTCAGAGAAATAAAATTGATCAAAAGTATCCTAAATTTATAAATGAGTTTCTAGACCATCATTTTATGCTATTTACTGAAATATTGAATGCTTTTTGTTTTAAAAGTTGTATTCTAAGTATATGAATAGTTATGTTGAAAAATTATAACTTTCAACCCAAGTTAACCATGAACTGAAGATAAAATATTTTGTATGCTCTTATATAAAGAATAAAATTGGGTATTGATATTGATATTTATTTGGATCCCTTTATTTAAAACATTAAATTAATGTTGGAATTAGTTGTTATGTTTTATGATTCATAAAAAAATGAATATTTAATTTTGAAAGTTATGTTGTATGGGATCACAAATGATTTTTCAACTTATATTATTTTAATAAGATATGTTTTAAAAGGAATAAAAAGATATCCCATTTGTGAAAAAGGTACAAACTTATTTAGTTTAGAACATTCATCAAATACTGTGTTTCTATGAAATCATATATTTCAACCCTGATGACATAAATTTTGATATTGGATGATATCATTCAATAAGAGTTTTTAAGAAGGTATAAAACAGTCTCCACTAATAGTTGATATTTCGTTTGATAATGTAAAACATATGGAAATGTCATCAAAGAATGTAAAAAACTAATGGAATTAATTTTGGGTCTTACATTTTAAAATTTATGAAAGATATTTTAATCCATAAATAAACATGCATCCCCAATGAGTTATTTTCAATGATAATTACAATTTCATATAAAATACTTATTAACCCATTTTTTTGTTTTTTTTTTGAACTATAAGGACTACCAATATATCATTTAATTAGAGGAAATATATTTTTTAAAAAATTTATGGCCAAAAAATTGTGTGAGGATGTATGCAGATATCATGAAGCAGTGACATTATGCAAATTATTTAGTAAAATTTTCATCATTTTACTTAATTTTTGAAACTAATTTCCTTATCATTTTTACCTAATAGCTATGATGTAATTTTTCATAAATATAATTACTGAATAACATCAACTATAATTGTTTTTTATTTAACCATTTTTTACTATATTATTATAAATAAATGATCATAAAAAAAATTATCCTAAATTTCTACAATAAGGATGATTCATTCATGTACTATTTGTTCTCTTCATAATGGTATATATTTTTTATTTCAAATTCTTATGTTCATTAGTGTGTGTTTTAAATTTATGAAGGACTCAATGTGTTATTTTTAGTTTAAAATTATATTTATATTATAAAGGAATGTGAAATTATAAAAATTGAGGAAAGACATTCAGATTGATTGGGTCCTTTTTGAAAAATGACCAATATGTAATTTTTAAAATGTAGAAATAATATACAAATTAATCTTATACATGGTTTGATTAGTTTAAATTAAAATATATTATTTCTATTTAGAATTGATATTTAAGATAAAAGTTTGTTTCAATCACAATAAAACAATCAAACATGTTTATATTGTTTTAATACATTAAGTGACTTATGTATAATTAATTTGTGATGTTTAGGTAATGGTCATAAATCCATAGAACACATGATGAGATTAGTATTACATAATTCTTGTTATTTTAGATTTGAAATGAAATTTTCATTAAAACATTTTTCACACACAAAAATACATATCAATCACACTCATATTTTCATGATTATTTAGGAAAATGATCCTTAAGACATTTTTGAAGTTGTATGAATCATTTGCACATCAATGTAACACACAGTGTGGCCACTTTGACTCAATAGTCCACATATACAAAAACATTGGCCTTCATTCACGTAATTGATAACTAAAAATATATGATCACGCCATTTTTCATCAAGTAATTTTTAAAGAGACACTGAAGTTAAAATATATCCTATCATCTACCAATGTAAATCCATAAAACACATACCAGATGTATCATTATTCAAGATAAAATAAAAAAACCATCATCTAGGGAAAAATAACCGTATTTAATTTTTTTATGTTTTTTATTCTAAATGTCTATGAAAATCGTGTTTGATATCCCATAATAAATAATTAACAAAAAAATAAAAAAAATATGGTAGATTAAAAGAGGTTTTCATAAGGTTAATATTTAATATAATCAATAACTAGAGGATTGTTTTAAATAAATTCCACATCCATGGAATGAATCTGGTTTTCATCTCCATATGAATAAATTTATATTATATAGTAATTATGATCTATTAATGTGACACAACTTAATTTTTTGGATATGCTCCATCCCTGATCAAACAACTCAAATGCTTCATGGGAATTGTAACCTCAAAATGTTCTCAGCCAGCATTATTTTTTATATTTTTTAAATAAATTTCTCATTATTAAGGAATAAGAGGCTTAAATTTTCCTAATAACTTCTCAAA
The DNA here is from genome assembly GCA_963277665.1 of Viscum album. Lineage (NCBI taxonomy): Eukaryota > Viridiplantae > Streptophyta > Magnoliopsida > Santalales > Viscaceae > Viscum > Viscum album. Next base: position 699,288,955 of record OY728152.1, read on the forward strand.
CATACATAAATTATTATTTAAATTCATCAATAACTTGTATTTAAAGTACAACCAATTTTATCAAAGGATTATATTATCATAGAATCCCTTAGTGGAAGGATGAATAATTGATGTTTTATATAAGAATAAGGATATGGATGAGAACCCATTAAAGAACAAGATAATAAGGATGAGGTTAGTCTAGAGTGGTGAAGTCCAAGGGAATCCCATGGGACAATAGACTTACATTAAAGTATAAGAGAGACTAAACTATTGTAGATAATATGAGACTCCTCTACTGTTCCTACATGAGAAAGAGTGTTCACTTCAAAATTGGATTCTCTCCAAACATGATGGGAAATACTCCCTTACCGATTCTCTATTTATATGCTATGAATAATGTAGATAAAATTCCATGGGGGATTAAAATTACCTTGATGAATAAGAACCAACAACTAATAGTCTATCTCATCCTCAAAAATCAAAATATCATTATTCTTTAATAACATGTGGACCATGTGAAGCACTTTCACCTCTTCCCTCATGGAATTCAATGAACTATAAAATGAACTGAAAGCAATAAGGACCGACCACCTTGTTTCTCAGAGGTGACCAACCCCTCTAATATTCACAATTAGGAAAGAACTATCCACATTCGGATTTGTACCAAAAGAAGAAGGGAACCATCTAACCCATTGTTTGGTTGAATTTTCTACAAATATGTGCATTTATAGAAATATACATAGTGTATCTTACTGCTTCCTTCCTTTAGTAAGAGAACCCACATAACAATTAGCATGTTTAATCTCTCCTATATGATGTAGATCAATTGGTACCTACCCATCCTCCCCTAAAACCTAATCTCCTAGAGTATCCAGACGATGAAAGTAACTGTGATACATTTAATTTTCAACTACATTTCATTATCCTACAAGAATTGATCCATATTTCAAAAATTACACAATTTTTAGGAACATAAAATATTTATATAGGAGATTTTTAGGGATTTTTTTAAAAGAAACCTTCAAAAATTTCCCTTCCTTTACACGTGATAGAAATATGTCTTGAATAACGATTTTTATTTTCATATAAATCTATCCCAAAATAACCAATGCATTTATCAGTATAATTTAAGACAAAAATTTGAGAATTATAGATTCTAGGTGATGGATAATGGGAATATAATAATCCTCAATATTCTTTTTAATGAAATATAACATATATCCCCCCCAAAGTGTTCCTTATTCCAAAATTATCAAGCAGTTGTAAATCTTCTCTTTTTCCATGTATCCCCAATTCTCCCATGTATGAAATTAGAAAACTTATTTATATTTTCTACCCTTTACAAGAACAATAACCAGAAACCTTTTAAAATTTTCTTTTTTCGTGAACATCCATTATAGTAATTTTCTACACAATCCACAAATCTCATGTCTAGTCAGATATAACTTCTTGTATGAGTGATAAAAAATGGATTGTATATATAAGAGAATTTTTTTATCATTATTAAAGAGGGTACTAATTACAAAATCATCATAAATAATGATATTATAATGAGAAACACTTCCCATGTATTTGATCTAGTTAAAGATAACATTATTTTATGAATAAAAAGAAATGCCTTCCTTTGTTTTCGTGGTTAAAGATGACTACTTTGATACTTAAATGAATTTTTTTTCCATTAAATAATCCATGATATAGTTGATGGTTATTAAGAGAAAAATATATAAATATCACCCTCATCCAACACATATTCATTAGTGATTGATAATTAAATTATCAAATTGATATTAACATATATTATCAAGGTTTTGTTTCCCATAACTATATTCATAAATTTTTGAACTCATATTCACTGTAAGAAAGATTAAATGCTTCAAATGAACATTTTTAGACAAACAAAATAGATGGTTTGAAATTTTGATGCACTAATAATTCCACTAACTACATGAAAATTTTTCTTATATATAATTAAAAATAGCATAAAATTATAATATTTTAATTTAGGATTATAATATTTTATTTAAATGTATCAAAATATTATGCATATATATCACTTTTTGGGGGAATCAAGTAGGATATTCCTATAATTGGGAATCAACCTATATACCTTTGTGGGATTATAGATTTTTTTTTACCCATGATTGACTTGTATAGAATTAGTTATTTTTATTAAATTAATGATTTATTTTTATCAGTGACAATATTCAAATATAGATCAGAAGAGTAATTGATTTCTTAAAATCTAAACATATTGGGAAGTGAAATGTGTGGGATCATTTTGTCTCGATAGGCATGATTTGAAAGTGTTTGTTAATGTACTATAATTCCATCCAAGTATCTCATTGATCTAGATGTTATTAAATAGTTATATATCCCATTATTGATGCAAAATAAAATATACATTGATGATTATGGGAAAAAATTTAATCATTTATATGGGAAGACATAAATAGATACCATCTTGTGCTGATCCACGTTGGAGGCACCCTTTAAAGGGAAAATTAAGTGATATTGTCTACTCCTCAACCACAATTCCATTTTGATATTTATTTTTAATACTGATGAGAAAATTATACCTCTGCATGTTATATTTTTATTTGTTCCAAAATTTTCAACCCTCTCATAGAGGTGTAATATGAAGGATTCAGGATGGGAGATTATGAGAATAGACCCTCCTATAGGAATTGTTCATGATTATGTGTCATTGAACATTCTAATATATTAGTGTGTGTAATGGTCCTTAGGCTTTAAGATTTTTATTAATGTCCCTCTTGAATACTGCACTATAATATAGTTCATAAACCATGTTGATATAATTTAAAGAAAATATGGATACATTGGATACATCATGAGGGATGTGTTATTAATTAATATATTGAGGAATGTTCCTATAATGAGGTAACATTTCTTAAGATATGATTTAAATTATTAATAAGTTTAACATGAATAATATCTTCTTTTCATTATGGACCTTTCTATTTCAATATTTGATGGAATCATTTTTTCACTACGTTTATGTCTTGTATAATTTTACGAATGTTGCATCGAACCCGAATAAATCATTACGATTATTCACCCAAAAGAAGCTTCAGATGCATCTGAATCCTTGATAAAACTCATTAGGACCATGAAATATCATCTAATGAGTATGATTTTCTTTAATCCCAAGATATTCTTACCGAAAAATACCAAAAAAATAAAAAATGAGTAGAATATTGTGTCTTGGTCAAGATTTTATACATAATCCATATCCGAGCACGAATGTTGTATCATCCACCAATCCCAATAATTTTCTAGGGAAATAATCAATTACATCATATATCTCATAAATCCCCTCAACATCAGAGGAATCATAACTCCCTCCCACCAACCCAATATCAAGGTTTAGTTTAAAATCACATTAAGACATTTCAATTAAAAAATTGGTTTTGTGTTTGAATTGGATTTTCAATTTTTTAAGGTTGGGTCCTTTTTTAGGGTTCCCACTTAACCGGTAAAAATGGTATTTATGAAAACACTAAAAATATATTTAGTAATAAAAATTATGTAATTGATATATAATATTTTAATTTCATGATATAATATTTATTTATATATAAAATAAATATCCTATTTTAATATCAATATATTATAATGTAGCATTATCAATAGTACTTATAATTTAAAATACATCACATGTTCAATTCATTTGATCTAATATATTCATAATTTTATATAATTATATGATATTAATATATTATTCCTTCATTATATCGATTATGATTTATAAATTTTATTTTCAAAATATTAAAATATATTATAGTATAAACTAATTATTCATATTGAATTCGGTTATTATTAATTTAATATAATATATAAATATAAATGATTTTACTTTTTATTTTTATATTAAAATCATTTAAAATGTTTTTTTATATAATATAAGATACATTTTTAATATAATAAAGAACATAATAAACTATTTATTTTTATTTTTAATAAATATTATAGATGATTTAATAAATATAATTGATGTAATGTAAGATATCATTTTAATATAAAAAATATTATCAATGATTTGAGAAAAATAAGTGATTTATAATGTATTTAGTTTTTAATTAAAAACATTAATTGATATAGTAAATTTTAAAAAATTTGTAATGTATTATATTTATAATTAAAAATATATATGTAAGGTATGTGTTGTATACCACACATTGACATTATTTTCTTGTAGGTTTTTATTGTTAAATGTACAAAAAATAGTCAAATTTATAATGTAATTAAAAACCATAATTACCATAAGCTGCAACATGGGTTCATCACTTATAAATTATTATATACTTTTGTATATAGAGAAGACTAAAAATACACAAAATATTTATTACATACCAGGAAATTTTACCAGTCATTGTTCTGAAAAACAATTAATACCAAAAAACCCTTTTCATATACACTGAAAATAGATAGTTATATATGTGTATATATTTATATATATACATATATATATATAACACTTTGTGATACAATTAATTGGATGAAATGAAACGGACACTTATATATTTTAGGTCAATTGAGTGATTGAAGGTTTGAAATTGAGCAAAACACAATGGTCGAACTTGGGGAGATGAAGGTCGGATGTTTTGATGTGAAAAGTGAGGATTTAAAAAATGAGTTTATATATTTTTATATGTGAGGTTGCAACAATGAGATAGGGTGATTGAAAAAATTGATCAAAGTTAGAAAAATAATTGATACAAAATTATAAAAAATATTCGAGCAGTTTGTCAACCCATGGAAAGGGAACGAGGCATTCAGGATGTACTATGGGCATTTCACTGGTAGATTTTCATGATGAAATGTTTATTACAACCTCACATTTTTAAAACCCTTATGTTTTACTTTATTACTAATGTATTTATTAATCATTAAAATATTTTTTCTTTTTATAAAATTCATTAATCCTATTTTATTTTGTCTCTTTATTTTCCTTAACATACAGTTTTTATTGGGACAATCCTTGATTTTTTTATTATATTAATATAAAATCATATTTTTTTGTTTTATCATTTTGTTTTATCAAAACATATAAACATTTTTTTAATCATTCATATTTTTATTCATATAATGGTTTCAACATTTTTTATAATCATAATAAAAATTCATTTTTATATATATAACATTTTCATGATTTTAAATATATATATATATATAATTATTCTTTTTAATATATATAATTCAAATTACATTTTTATTTAAAACATAAATATGGTGTTAATTTCTCATATTAATAATAATTTTCTAAAAAAATGTTTTACCCTTATCTAATATTATTATAATCTTTAATATTTTACAAAATAAGTTCAATAAATTTAGTTATTTTAAAATATTCTTTTAAACAAAACAAACATATTTTTCCTTAGAATATTAATTTGGAAACTCTAAATAATAGGTATAAATAATTTTAACTATTGTGATTAACTAATTATAAAATTATTTAAGACACTTATTTCCATTTATTATTGTTAAAGAAAATTGTTTTAAAATTATTATCACTATGTTTTAATTATAGATAAATCCATTTAATAAAATATTTTTATAATATTTTTTTTTTATAATTTTTAGGATATTACATTATTCCCCCCTCAAAATAATTACATCCTCATAATTCGTTTGTGCATAAAGGGAAAATAATGTTACAGATGTGGCCTATTAAAAATTATTAATTTTGATCTAATTTTCCAAAATTATATAGACTGTTTCTCTAATAACAAGTATAATGACCCGAACTCGAAATTCATTTTCATCACATATATATGATGTGAATATATTTTTTATAAAAAGATAACTAAAAATAAAAAGAGCATTTATTACATAACATGACTTTTTACCTATCTAGGTTCTGTAAATAAAATTTAAAACAATATAAAACCTTTTCATATACACTAAAATTAAAATTTTATATATGTTTATATGTGTATAGACACACACACAGAGAGAGAGATATATATATATAATGCATTTTAAAATAAATAATCTAATTAAATGATATGTAAACTTAACTATTTTGGGGTCATTTGTGGGATTTGAGGCTATTGGAAATTGGGCAGAACAAAATGGGGGAACATAGTGAAATGGGGGTCCGATGTTTTAATGAAAAAAATTGATGGTTTAAATAAATAGATTTTATATAATTTTATATTTCAAGTTTCAATAATTAAATACACTAATGGAAAAAATTTTAATCAATGTAAAAAAATAATTGATGCAAAATTGTAAAAAATATTAGAGATATTTGATAACCTATAGAAAGGGATGGAGTGGTTGAGGATTGACGTTCTACATTTCTTTGGTAGATTGTCACGATGGTAGGTGGAATAAAACCTCAAATTTTTCAATTGATTTATGTTTAACATTATAATTAATTTATATTATAATCATGAAAATATTTAATCTTTTTATCTAAATCACTTGTCCATTTTTATAATTCAATGAAGTCTCTTTGATTTTTTTGTCATAATATTTTCATTTGTCCAATACATTATTTTTTTATTATATTATTATAAATTCAATTATATTGAATTTTCATTTTCTGTATCAAAACATGTCAACAATATATTTTTTTAAACTTGTTGGTTTTTATACATATAATGGTTTGAAAAATTTTTAATATAAATAATTCAAATTTACTTTTTATTTTAAAAATAAATATAATTTGATTATTTTTATTATAATAAATATTATATATATATATAATTTAAAAATTTTATAAAAAAACACATAATATATCTCATATATTTAGGAAATTTATTATTTTAATAATAATAATAATAATAATGTTATAATTTGTTTATAATTATTTAATATTATAATAAAATAATCTATATCAGTAAGAATTTATTTTTCTTTTAATATAATCTTTTAAAAAAAATATTTTCTTTTGAATGTTAATTTGAAAACAATAAATATTTGGTATAATTAATTATAAGTATTATAATTAACATATAATCAAATTAATTATTAAACATCATATCATTTATTATTTTTAAATAAAATAATCCTAAAAATATTATTACTTTTTTTAATTATACATAAATCTATTTAATGAAATATTTTTATAATAAAACTATGTTAAAAATTTTGGAGCTCTTACAATAACGACCGATATTCCATAATGAGGTCAAAACATTTTGAACCTTAAAATTAAAAAGAAATTAATGAAAATAAATGGGAGGAGAAATAATAGAAAATGTAATGACAAAAACTGAAATTAGTCAACACTAGAATATAGAATCATTAGGTGTATATACACAAACACACACACGGTCTGAGTATTATAAAAATCCCTCATTTCTGTGAGTTTTTTTGTGTACAGCAATCCATAGTTTTGGTTGAAAAAAGATTGATGCATTAGTTGAGTGTGTAGAATAAGTTAGGGTCCCAAAATAAGGTTCTATTTTATGTTTTCAACCCCCCACCCCTCTATGCAACAACATGTTGTGTCACCATTCCACATACAATGGCCAAGGCGCTGCCTATTGTACTTTGTCCCCACGGGTTACTCATGACTCTCTCATATGACTTTCCACGACGCCCCATTGACAAGGCCTATCAGGCCTGATGGGGGGAAGATGGATATGACCATCACCACCCTTTCTCAGACAACCTTCTACAACACCCCATCAATAATTCCTACAAGACCAGAGAGGGGGAAGATGTTTATAACATTCACCTCCCATTCTCCAAATGACTTTCCACGACACCCCATCATCAAATCCTACCACCATCACCACCCATTCTGTCTTCCTAGACACCCCATAAACAACCCCTACATGGACATTCACCACCACGACCTGTCACGACGTCCCACCTAGACTACCTACCATGCTAGATAAGGGGAATATGGAAATGTTTTTCACCTCCCTTTTTCGAGAAACCTGCCAAGAACCACCATCAAACACTTTTACCAACATTACCACCCTTTTCGGGACGATCTACCACCACACCCCATCGACAATGCATACCATGGTCACTACCCTTCATCACTGTCCAATTTTAAACAATCAGTTGTGACGCCCCATCTTCAACACCTATAACTGAAGCCAACCTTTATTATATGATCTTTTATAACTCCCCATCGACAATGCATGCCATGCATTATGGGGGAATATGGATATGAAAATCACCGCCCGTAGGTGTGTAGTTCCCGGTACAAAAATAAAACCATTTGGTTGGAGGTGATTGGAAACGACGCTTTCATCCCCAACCTATCATTCACCACTATTGAGGATGAAGCACATCAATGCTTGGATTATAATAGACTGAGTCTAGATGTGAAATGATGTTGAAGTATCGAACAAAAAAGGACACACTGCGACGACTCCCTCCCTCCCAAAATGCACTGATGGACATCAGATTCTAGATGTAGATTTATCTAACATGAAAAATAGACTACAGAAATTAATGTTTTTTCTATAGTAATTAATAAAATATAAGGTTTTGACATAAGATATATTTAACTATGAAGTTATAATTCATTGTATTATGAATTAAATACAAATTTATAATTGTCATTTAATTTTATCAATCAATAAAATTTAAAATTTCACCCATTAGAAATTCAATATTTTTCTAAATTCATGTCACACAACTACATATGGTGAAATATTCAATTATTATGCTAGAAATGAAATAATAAAAGGGTTCTGCTTCACTATTATTTTTTATAACACTGTTAAAATTCTTAAATTATGAGAATTTTTTCATTACCGTTACTATAGACACATTGAATAAGTTAATATATATATAAACATATTCATTCATACATATATTTGAAATAATATTAATATTTCAACAAGTATATATATGTAACTATAATATATATATATATAATTTTTATATAACATTTAACCATATATGTATATGCAATTTATATGTGTGTCTGTTTGAGTATGTTTATGTGTGTGTTGTTTGTTTATGAATTTATTGTGTTGTTGTGTGTGTGTGTGTGTGTTTATGTACATTTATTGTTTGTTTGTGTGGGTATGTATATTTTCATAGGTTTCTATTTAATTATATGTGTATGTTAAACATATGTGTATGTGTATGTGAATATGTATGTATATATGCAAAAATATAAATATATATAAATATGTGAATATGTAAGTGTATGTGTTTGTGTATATATTTAAAAATTTGAATCGTCTGAATATGTATGTGCACATTTGTATGTATGTGTGTATGTTCATGCATATGTGTTTTGGTAGGTTCATGCTAATGTGTTTGTATGTGTTTTTTATAAGTTTTAGAATGTGTAAATATATATGTGTATGTTTCTGTATTTGTGAATGTATGTAGATGTATATATATGACATTATGTTTATGTACATGTGTATGTGTATATGTTCATGTTAATGTTGTATGTGTGTATATAGTGATATGTATAGATGTGTATGTATGTGCGTTAACTTGAATGTAATTTTATGGATGTGTATGTATATGTAAATTCATGTGTAGGTGTATGTATATACATTTGTATGTGTATGATTGTGTACTAGTATGTGTATATGTATGTGTAATTTTTTATGTTGTATGTGTATGTATATATGTGTATATACAGATATATACGAATGTGCATGCATGGATATGTAAGTGTATGTATGTGTATGGGTATATACATGTATGTGTATGTTTATATGCATATTTTTAGGACTACGTGTATGTGTATGTGATTTCAAATATGTGTATGTGTATGTTGTGTACGTATGTGTACATGTATTTATCGTTATTTATTTAATATTATTTATTGATTTATAAAATCCCCCCATTTTTTATATTTTAAATAATTTATTCCTTTTTATTATATAATCATTTATCATTTTTGTAATATAATCAGTTTTGATATTAATTTATAAAATTTAAATATGTATACATTTAGTTAAATAATAACAATTTAACAATTATTAAAAATTATAATGTTTAATAACATATTGTATTTTCTATATACAATTAATATTGTGCACACATCAATAATTACCAGAAATAATTATATTTATTTATATTATTTTATATTATTTTATATGTTTGATCATTTTTCAATTAAATTTATTAATAAATTTTTTTAAATAATTTGTAATTTTTTAATTTAATTTATTCATATTTAAAATTATTTCATTATTTTTTTCATTTTTGATATTTAATAATTTTATATAGGTTTGGAATTTAATCATTTTTTTATTTAATACGTATTTATTTAATAAGATTCAATATTTTCAATATGTTTATAAATTTTAAGATTAATAATTATTAATAATTATTTATTATTTTTTGATGAATTTAATATGTTTGAAAAACATATAATAGATCCCTATAAGACCTTATCAAACCCACACCATTTTCCATAAAATTGAACCCCAATGTATGACATTCCAAACATGATTTAGGTTTTTATTTAAACTAATGAAAATGATGGGGATGTTCTTCATGAGTATTGGTAATGATAGATGGGGTCTTTGAAGGCTGTTCATTGCATTATCAATAGTGTTTTCCATCGAGAGACGATGAGAGTTAGATGGCGGTGTCGGCACAGGGATCACAACCGGTCATGAGTGGTAGATTTCTGGGGAGGCTTTGAATGCGTGGGATGGAAGGATTGTGAATGTAGGAGGGGATACAACTCTTCATTTCTAATGATGTGGGAATCACTTGATGGAGGACCAAAGAGTGATAATGGTGGCGCTCCATCGCTGATGACGACCTCACGTGGTGACGATGTCAGCGTTGTAGGAGTCAAGATACAACCTTGGATGTAAGGCCGACATGTATGTGAAGATTAGAGAGAAAATGTGGTGGAAGGATTTTTTGACTTTATTCAGATTAGAGAACACCTAATTGATGGTGAGGGTGGTGGTCCGATGGTCATCTATGAAATTATTCCGTGACGTTCAGTGAGATAATGGAAGTGTATGGTGTGGTATGGGCTTTTCCATCATTGGTTTGTAGGGGAGGCCCAATTGGTTGTGATAAATCCCATAGAGGTGCACAATAATGTAGGGGCCTATGGGCCATGGTGGTCAAGGAATTCATGGGTATGTGATTGTATGTATGTGAATGTGAACATACATGTATGTGAATGATTATATTCTTATGCCTATGTGTATGTGAATGTATATGTGTTTTCTAATATGTGTATTTTTAGATTTTGTATGTATGTGTACATGTATGTCTATGCATATGTATGTGTGTGCATGTATGACTATTTTTTTATTAAATATTAATTTTTGGTTTTAAATATATCTTTTTTTAGTATTTTCTATAATTTATTGATTTTTATTATATAATCATTTAACATTTTTATAATAAATTCAATTTTGATATTTATTTATACATGTTTATATATTAATATATTTAATTAAAAAAAATCAATTTAATAATTATTAAAAATTATAATGGTTAGTAAAATATTATAGTTTCAATATACAATTAATACCGTGCATACATCAATAATTAATATTAATAATTATAATTATTTATATAATTTTATTCAATTTTATATGTTTTAATTCAAGTAATTAATTCTATTAATAATCTTTTGATTTTTTTGTTAATTTATTTCATTTAATTTATTCATTTTTAATATAATTTCAGTGATTTTTTCATTTTCGATACTTAATAATTAGAAATGTTTTTGGAATTTAATCATTCTTATAAAATTAATACTTATTTGTTTAATAAGTTTCAATATTTTCAATATGATTGTAATTTATATGATTAATATTTATTCATTCTTAATTATTATTTTTTAATATTTTTAATATGATTGAATAAAATATAATTGATTCCTATAAGACCATCTCTAACCCACACCATTTTCCTTGAAATTGAACCCCATTGTACAGAATTCCTAACATGATCTTAGTGTTTATATAAAAAAATGAAAATGATGGAGATGTGCTTCATAATGAATGGTAATGACAGATGGTGTCTTTTAAGGTCGGGCTTTGTTGTCTCAATAGTGCATGCCATCAGGAGACGGTGAGAGTTGGATGGTAGCGTCGGGGTAGGGATCACTGCAGGGCTTGTGCATCAGGTTTCAAGGGTTCTAGTGAATGAGTGGAATGGAAGGATTGTGGATATAGGAGGGTAGAAAACTCATCATTTTAATGATGTGGGTGTATCTTGACAGTTGACCCAAGAGCGACTATGGAGGATCACCAATGCTGATGACCACCTCAGGTCGCGACAATGTTGGCATGGCACAAGTCATGAGACAGCTTTGGATGCAAGGGCAACGTGTCTGTGAAGCTCAAAGAGCTGATGTGGTCGAAGTCTTTATTGACCAGGGATTCGTATTGGAGAACATGTGAATGATTGTGAGGTTGGTGGTCCGACGATCTTCTTTTTCAATCTTCCCTGACGATTAGTGATATAATAGAAACATATGGCATGGTTGAGGAGTGTCCCTCATTGGTTTGAAGGGGATGCCCAATTGGTTGTGAAAAATCCTTTAGAGGTGCACAATAATGGAGGCTCCTATGTGGAATGGTGGACTATGCATAAGTTGTAAGCGTCATAGGGACAATATCAAAAAAAGGAGGTCTATAGGAATATTGAATATAAGTGGGTTACTGCTGGGGGGTTATGGCCTACCCATTTAGCCGGTGGGTGAGGTGTGTCTGTGTGTTTTTGTGTATTTGTATCCATGAGTACCTTATATATATATAATATATATTTATTCATTTTTATTAATTTATTTTGTGTATGTTTTTTCTTCTTTTTATGAAATAAATGGCCTCATTCTATCTTGGTAGAGGATTATAATCACAGAGCCTATAGGCCCATGGCCCTGTAGCCCACGAAATTTTCTGAAGGCTCAGTGTAGCATCATTCCTACATCATCCACTCTACATCACTAGGCATGCATCATGAATGCATCACTGCCTGCCCCGAATCATGACCATGTCACCAACTACCCGAGTCACTGCATACGATGTAAATCCCCCAAGGGGGATGCCAGGATTTGAACCCCAGTTATTCTGAGTATGTAATTGATGTAATTAATATTACAGATTCAATTATTAATGTTTTTAACTTATTAAATTTTATTTAATCTCGTTGAATATTATTTCTTTTTAATAATTGTTATTTATTTTTAATATTTAACAATTTTTAATATTTTTTTAACTTATTCATTTTGTAATATTTATTTATACATAATTATAAAATAAGTTTTAATTTAATAAATTTTTTTATTTATTTGATTAATATTTATTCAATTTCATTTATTATGGTGTAATGCCTTTAAAATGTTTTTAATTCATATAATTAATTTATTTAAATGCATTTTTTCAGATTCCTTTCATTTTTATAAGTGACTACTATTAATTTAGTTATTTAATAAAATTTTACAGAAATATTTTCAATGTTTTAATATTCTTAATTTTTTTAAAATTATATTTTGTATACTCATTCAATTTTATATACTAACTTGTATTATTTTTGTAATGTTTGAAATCTATATAATTAGTTTATTTAAATTTATTTTTCTTTATATTTTCATCATTTCTTGTAGTGTTCCAAATTCATGTAATTATTCTGAAAAATTCGTTTTTTACGTATTAACTATGTTTTAAAATTTTCAATATGTTTTAATCTTCATTTTTAATATATATTCATTTTTAATTTTTTTGAAATTAAAATATATAATTAATAAAACTAAACCAATAATTTAATATTTTTGGGGTCTATTGATTTTAAATTATACAATTTCATTGGTTTTTGTTAATCATGCTTTTATGAATATATATTCACTAATAAGTTTATTTTTTTATTTTTTAGGAATTTATTTATTTGTAATATATTTAAATTTAATATTTATTTATTTTATTTTCAATATTTATATATGATATAAATGAAAAAGCTATCAAAACACATATATATAACAGCCCTATAATATTATTCCTGATAAATATAGTTTTAATCTGCTATAAATTTAGCACTGATAATGATATTTTTTTAACAGCGCAAATTTTAATGTGGATAAAACCTATAATTTTAAACAGTTATTAATTTTTAAGGGATAAAACTCATATTTATCAACACATTTTAGAGAGAACTAATAATCCCTTATTTTTCATATAAATTCAACACTAATGAAACAACATTCTTTTTCCCATCCATGATATCTTGTGGATGTCAACTTCTTTCACCACTCCCATATAAAATCTTGGATGAATCAATCTTCTCAAAACCAATGGTTTGCAAGTTAGTATCATTCAACTACCTGTACTTATTTTTTATTATGCATGAAAATAAAAAATTCTCTATGTGAGAAGTTCGGGATTATGAAATTCCTTTATCTATGTTTCATACGTGGTTTATAAAGGTAATTTCCTTTGCATCCATTTTGTAAAATGATTTACTCTACCTTGAGTATTGTAGTATGTTCTCAAAAGAAATCATGGCTAAATCACTTGTGTAATATAATAAGGACCAATCAATGACAACATACTCTACAAATCTATATCAATAATTTGAAATAATATACATTCTACTCTAATAAATAATTTTTTATTCATTATAATTTTTTGAAATGTAATATTCCAAATTGTTTCCATATGTTATTATTTAAATATATAGAGCATTATGATATTATCATTCAACTAATGAAACTTCAAGAAACATTACCAATTATTCCTCAATATTAATATCTATGGTACTCTCTCTCAATGCATCACCCATACTAGGGTGTTCATATAGGCGGCCCACTTTCCTCTTTCCTTTGTTTCTTGATGGCTGGTGTTTTTTCTATTTAATTTTTTTGAAGCTAAAGACAATAGATTTCACAGGGGAAGGTTTACAGAAGAAGTCCAACTATTTCCCATATCATCTTTTACAATTCTAGATTTCTTTTTCTCAATGGACACTCTTTAAGAATGCATATATATTTTCCAGCTTATCCAAATATATGAGAAAGCATCCATAAAATTTCTTAATATTCCAAATCAGATATTTCAATCAACTCAGGTGAGACTTCTGTAGAAAGGAATATATTTTCATATCCTCATTTATTCAATTTTTTGATAAAAAAATAAATATATTGGGATCCTTGTGATTTTTGGTCAAACAAAAATTTTGGTTCTCTTGAGCATCATGGAAAATTTATACAAAAAAAATCAGGGATGTAATTTTAAGAGGTTCTATAATGTAGGGAAGCCTCAACTTATAAATAATTTAGCTCAATCAGTTCTAATTTTTAATATGTATTTATTTAATATACCTGATTTTTTGTTGACCAAATTCACTCTCACATTGACATGATCAGGTGGGGTATGCAAGATGGAAAAATAAGTCATTTGTTAGCCTAGAATAATCTATGCATCCCTATCCTTTTATTTGTATGGGCTATAAATACCTATGCATGATCAAGATGGATATTATAAAAAATAATGGATGGATCCTAATTCATAAACATGGTTCCCTATGCAGTCAGATAATTGGATCAAACTATTACCCCCATATGGGATTTTGTGAGGTATCCTTTATCCCCTGCCCTAGATTTTTTTAGAGATGCCTTTGGGGATTAGTTGTTCTTCTTCAAAATGGATGAATTTGGAGGATTGGAGTTAGACCAAAATTCATTATTTGGATAGTAACATGGAATTTTAATAAGTATTGGATGATGGACACATCCGTCATGGTTTCTAATTTGGAGGAAGCCTCTATTTTCTCCCATTTTAATGATGCTAATAATAGATGGTGTTTTGATAAACTGTATTTTCAATTCAATGAATGGGATTAGAGGGTTATTATGAGTATTTATTACATATATGATTTAGAATAGGAATACATTGTTTGAATAATGAAATCATGGGATGTTATTTGGGGAATTATAGGTGTGTGTTGGCCAATAGAATATTGATTATTGACAATGAATATTTCTGTAAATTCCTATGGCCCCTAGTAGTCCTTCCCAAAGTCAGAACTTTCTTATTGAAATATTTAATTGGAATACACCATTTGAAGTTTCACCTAATGGAACGAAATATTATTGTGGATAATTTAATACCCTTTCTCATTTGTGAAGCAGAAACTCCAATACACACAATGTTCTACCATCTATGGTCCATGATCATCTAACATACAAAGATACAACATTTGGATAGGTTTGTGGAGATGGTGATTGGTTTTGTGTCACTATTATCAATGTTGAATTATTCCATCCCCAAAGATAGAGTATACTCCCTATATACAATATCATTGTTTATATGGGAGAAACAATATGACCTATTTTTTAACATGATTTAATAACGTGAGTCTTTTTGGATCAAGAAAGCCATATCATGGAAGGTGATTTGGAAGCTGAATGAGATTCAGCTTCATAACCCCTTTCTGTATTATCACTTCAGTATATAACACTCCCCACCATCCAATGTGTTTAATATTAATGTTCATGAAAATATCTTTGAAAGAGGTTCTATTGGATTGGGTTTTAGTGTACATGGTCATCTGGGTGTCATTATCACAATGTTAAATATTTCTAATATTCTTTTTTGGATCGACCAGTGGATGATGCTTAGGAATTATTCATTGGATTGAAGTTAACCCTTGAGAGATGCTGAAAAAATGTCATCATGGAATCATACTGTATTTTAATTACTAATTGTATGAATGCTTCATAGTGTAGACTCCATTCTTCTGGCTTATTGGTCATGAAGGTTCAAACCTTTTTCAAAACTACAATAAATTGGACCTATACACATGGTTTTTGAAAAATTATTAGTATAGGTACCATAAGATGACCTTATACCAGGGGTTTGACCAAAACCACTAGTACGTAAACCATCATATGAACATTCACCATTCATTTTGAAAAAACTACTGTTGGTATAAGTCATAGCTATACAAAATGTTTTATACAAACCATGGGATTGTCTTCAATAAAATTACTGTATACCAATGGTTTTTTCCAATACCATTGGAATATTTTATGGATATTCAAATGGTTTGGATAAAACCATCATTATAGATTACATTTAACTAACCTATACTAATTGTTGTTCCAAAACCATATCTAAATGTACCAAAATTCAAAATACACTTATCAATGGTTTGGAAATCTGTTTGTATAGGTCTATACAAATGGTTTTCCAAATAGTTGGTAAAGTTTTTCCAATTTTTAATGAATTCTTTTATCAAATAAAATTTATTACATAAAAGAATAAATATAAATATAAATTTACATTTTTATCATATATTCTTTCTAAAAAACATTGTAGCTTAGTGGTTATGTGTTTGAAATATAATGTGTTTGATTTCAGATTATGAATTAAATTTTATTTAAAAACATTTTTCATTGTCTATAATCCTATTATAGATAATTATAATTTCATGATTATTTAGGAAAATGATTTTTTTCAATCATTATTTGTGTTTTTTTGAATAAATTTCACATTAATTTGATGAATAGTGTGACTAGGTTCACAGGAATGTCTGCATACACAAAACATTTTACATCCTTCCATTAATTTATACCATAAAATCTATTATTACACTAACTTTCATCAATTAATTTTTCAATGATACTACTAATTTTAAATATAATATATCATCTACCACTATAAATACATTAAACACCTTCTGAAGGATTCACTTTTCAAGATAAGTAAATAACATTCCCTAGGGGATAAGTAGCCATATTTCTTCTTAAACAAGTTCCTTTTCTGGATCATAATGAAAATCTAGTTAGGTATCCCATAAAATTTAATTCATTTAAATATATAAAAAAATTATGTGGGGAAATTATTTTTAAAGTGAGTATTTGAAATATTCACAATCTTGATGATAGTTTTGAATAAATCCCACTACCATGCAGAAAATTCCCCCCATTTTGAGGAACAAAATTTATTTTGTATAGAGCCTTGTCATGGACTTTTTTTCAATGAAACCATCAACAAATTACTCTCTTTTACACATGATAGAAACATGTCTTGAATCAAGATATTTATTTTCTTATAAATCTATCCTATAAGAATAAATTAATTTATCTTCATAATTTATGAAAACATGTGATAATTTATACATCTAGGAGTTGAAAATTGGGAATATCTGAATCCCAAAAATACTTTTTAATGAAATATATCATATTTCCCCCAAAGTTTTACTTCCTCAAAAATTATCATGGAGTTGTTAATATTCAATATGTCCCATGTATCCCAGCTTCTCCCATGGAAAAAATTAAAAAAAATATTCACATTTTTTAACCTTTCTAGGATGAATAACAATAATCCATTTAATATTTTGAATTTATTGAAAATCTAATATAGGAATTTTCTACATGGACTGCTAATATAATGTTTAGTTAAAAATACCATCTTGTATGTATGATAAAAAAATAGAGTGTAAATAAAATAATGTTTGGGATCATTATTAAGTATGTTACCATTAATAGCATTAGCAAACATGAAGACATTATAAAAACAAAAACTCACCATGAATGTGATCCAGTTCAAGATACCCTTTTATTAAGATTAATAATAAATGACTTCTTGTATTGTCAGGGGTAAAAAAACTATATTCCTATATATATGAATTCATTTTTCCAGTTAATCATCCATGAGATAAATGATGGGTATTATGAAAATAATAAATAGATATCACCTTCATCAAACATATCTTCATTCGTGATGAAAAATATAATATTCAAATTTATATTTTCCTATATTAACCATGGTATGGTTACTATAATGATTTTATTAGATATTTGAACATAAATTCACCATAATAATGATTAAAATATCCAAATAATCATTCTTAGACAAACCACACAAATGGTTGGAACTTTTAATGCACTTTTAAGTCCACTCGTTGCATGAAAATTATCCATCTATGTAATTAAAAACACCATTAAATTACTTTTTCTCAAATGATTATTATAATATTTTAGTAACAAGTTTCAAATTATTATGCATATATATCTCATTTTTAGGAAATTGAAGCATTATATTCTAATTATTCGGAATCAACCAATATACATTAGCAAAATTATGGAAAATATTTTTATCCATCATTGACTTTCATGGAACGAGATATTTTTCATAAAATAGTGATTTAGTTTTATCACTAACAATATTTAACTCTATATAAGAATCTATGTTGATTTTTAAAAATCTAAAAACGTTGGGAGTTAAATGTGTGGTAATTTTTTTTTGTCTCGACATCAATTATTTGAATGCATCTAATAATTCTTTGTAATGCTAGACATATATCCCTTTGATACTGATGTTATCAAATACACTTGTTACCCATGATTGATACTAAAGAGTATTTACATTTTTTAAGATAGGAAAATGTTTAGTCATTTATATGGGAAGACATAAATAGATACCATGTGGTGATGATCCTCTTTGGAGGCACACTTCAAATCGAGAATAAAGTGATATTGACCAATCCTTTAGCACAATTATATTTTCACATTTATTTTGATTATTGATGGGAAACTTATAAGTCAAAAAGTTATATTTTCATTAGCTTCCAAATTTATCAACTATCTAACATACTGAGAGGTGTACATTAATAGATTCATGATGGGAGATTTTTAGAATATTCCCTCTTGTAGGAATTTTTCATGATTATGTGTCATTGCATATTGTTATTTTTAATCGAGTGTAATGATCCTTAGGAATTAATATTTTTATTAATGTCAATCACAACTCATACAATATAATTTATTTCATAAAGAATGATGATATAGTTTACAGAGAAGATGAATACATTGGGTGTTTCATGAGTGATGAATTATTAATTAATATGTTGAGGAAGGATCCTAATATGAGGTATCATTTCTTAAGATATAATTTAAATTAATAAGAAATATAACATATAGAATATCATATATGGGTTATAGAATTTTCTCTGTGAATATTTTATGGAATTTGTTTAGTCATAACATTTATGTCTTGTACAATTTGTGAATGATGCGTCAAATCCGACAAAACTATTACGGTTATTCCCCCACCAGATGCTTCTGCTACATCTGAAACCCTCATAAAACCCCTGAGTACAAAAAAAAGTATAATCCAATCACTAAGAGATGATATGATCCTAGGACCATCCTACCGAAAGCACCTCAAACAAAACAAATATGATATAATATTGTATCTTGTTCTATATTTGATATATCATCCATATATGACTACTGATTTTATATCATCCATCACTCCTAAAGCTTTTCCAGGGTATTAAACAATTCTATCACGTATCTCAAAATTCCCCTCAACATCATAGGAAACATCACACCCTCCCACCAACCTAATAATATGGTTCAGTTTAAAATCCTAAAAACACATTTCAATTTGATTTTTGGTTTCCTATTTAAATTTAAATATTTGTTTTTTTATGGTTGGGTCCTTTGTGATGGTTCCAACATAAACTGTAAAAATGGTTTTATTAAAACAATAAAAAATTAATTTATAAAAAAATATATAATTGATATATAATAGATTGATTTCACGATATATTAATTATTTATAAATACAATAATTATCATATGTTTACATCAATATATTGTAAATTAAGTATATCAAATATATGTATAACTAAAAATAAATCACATATTTAATATATTTTTTATACTATATTCATAAATATATATAATTTTATGATATAAATTTATTATGAATTAATTTTATTGATTATTATTCTAATAAATTTTCATAATATTAAAATATATTATATTATAAACTATTTATATCTATTTAATTCGGTTAAAATGAATTTATCATTATGAATATATATACTTGATTACTCATTTAATGTTATTTTCTATATTGTTTAAAATTATTATTTATATAATGTATACATTTTTATTTTAATAAAGAACTTAATTCGTTATATACATATATTTTTAATAAATATTATAGTTGATTTAATAAATATAATTGATGTAAAATAAGTTATCATTTCATTGTAAATTAATATGATCACAGATTTAAGTAACATAAGTGATATATAATGTAGTATTTTTATAATTAAAAAATAATAATTGACATAGTAAAATGTATCTAATTTGTAATTTACTATATTTATAAATAAAAATATTGATGTCAATGGATGTTTTTCATACAACATATTGACATGATTTTCTCTTGGGGTTTGCATTTTTCTATGTGAAAAATAGATGTATTTACAAGGTAATTAAAAAATGATCCATCTTCTATAATGAGGCCAGAACACATTGAAACATAAAACGAAAATTATATTATAGAAAATAATGGGGAGGAGAAATAATAGTTAATGTAATTCAATCATTAAAATTAGTCGTATATGGAATCATTGGGATTATATATACACATACACTAGCTGAGGATTACCATATTCCATTCTTTAAGTTAGTTTTTGGGCCTACAATGAACCAGTGTTTTGGTTTACAGAAGAAATATGAATTAGTAAAGCATGAAGAATATGTTAGTGTCCCTGAAGAATTTTCTATATGAGGTTTTCAAACACCCTTCCATGATATAGCATGTTGGGTCCCCATTCCATAGATGCATGCCTAGACTCAACGTGTTTCCATCTTTACCGATGGGTTGCCCTAACCTCTCTCAGACCACCTGCCACGACATCCCATTGACAATTTCTACCAGACCAAATGGGGTGAATATGGGTATTACAGTAACCACCCTTTCTCGAACAACCTACCATGGATCCCAATCAACCACACCTACCAGGCCAGAAAGGGGTAAGATGGACATGACTATCACTGACCTTTCTCAGAGGACATACCATGACACCCACTCAGCATTCCCAACCACCACCATAACCCATTCTACCTACCATAGTGCCCCATCAAAAATAGATAATAGAAAAGTCCCCTCCATGACCAATCACAATTCCCCCTCTACAATGCCTACTAGGGAAGACCATGGGAATATGAACCTAGAAATCACTATCCTTTCTTAGACATCCTACCACGATGCCCCATCAATAATCCCTACCATCATTACTAACCTATCACATACGATCTTACATGATGTCCAATTGAAAACTGCTACCCCCATCCCCACCCACCATCACCTCCCATCCCTATATGATCTATCATGACTCCCCATCGACAACACCTACCACTGTCAGTTCCCCTTCTCAGAAAATATTCTCTAGTGCCCCATCGACAATGCCTATCAGGCTGGATGGGGGAAGATGGATAAAGTCGTCGATGACCCCATGTGTATAATTCCACACACAAGAAGCACACCATTATTATTGAGTTATATGGAAATGAATCTCTCATACCCTACCTATCATTCACTATAATTGAGGATGAAGCACATCAATTCTGATAGTATAAATGGGCGAGTCTGAAAGTGAAATTACTACTAAAGTATCAGACAAAAAGAGTCACTATGTAAAGGCTCCCTCCCTCCCAAAACTCAGCGCTGGACAACCAATTTCAAATGTTTATTTATCAAATAAGAACAACCTGCTATAAAAATTAATGTAGTTTTCCGATAGATATTAAAAAAATAATGTATTGTTATATAATATATTTATCAATCAAGTTATAATTATTTTTATTGTTAATTTTATACTAATTAATAATTATTATTCAATTTTATAAATCCATTTAATTTAAAATTTCACCCATTATTAATTACCTAATTTTCTTATTCATGTTACATTATTTTATATCCTGCAATATTTAACGCTTCTTCTAAAAACCCTAATAAAAGGGTTCCCTTTTTCTATTAATTTTTCTAACACCGATAAAAGTCCTACCATTATGAGAAATTTTTTTTTTGGGTATCTAAAAGACACATTGAATAAGTTAAATATAAATATATATACATTATAATATATAATTAAATAATATTTATATATCAACAATTATATATATAAATATAATATATATAAATGGATTCTATAAAATTTAATAAAAAGGAATCTTAATTTCTTAATTTTATATTTAAAAAAGAATAAAATTTATATTAGTTGATGAAAATGTATAATAGTATATTCATATACTATTTTTGAAAACAATTTATATAATTAATATAAATTTGATTTGTTAATATTTTATTGAAACATTTTTATGATATATAAATTCATATAATTATTTAAATATTTGATTTTTATTTGAATTTTTATATTTATATTAAAATTAAATAATTAAATAATATATGTATATGAATTTGTATTTGTGTGTTTGTAAGTGTGTGTTTATATATGTGTTGTTTGTGTATGCATCTGTTTTGATGTGTTGTGTTGTGTGTATGTTTATGTATCTTCACTGTTTGTATGTTTGAGTATGTATATGTGCATAGGCATGTATGTAATTGTATGTCTTGGTTATACATATGTGTACATGTTCATGTATGTGTATGTATAATGCATAAATATATATATATATATATACATGTTTATGTGTATGTGTAAGGGTATATGTATGTATTTATAAATTTGAAATATTTGTATATATATGCGCACATATGTATGTCTGTGTATGTTCTTGTGTATGTGTTTTTTATGTTCATGTGATTGTGTTTTCATGTGTATGTGTATATGTATGAGTATGTTTATGTATCCATATGGATGTTTTTATATCTCTTCGTGTAAGTATATGTGTATGTACTTCTTTATGTTTATGTACTTGTGTATGAGCATGTGTATGTGTATATGTGCATGTTAATGTTGTATGTGTGTGTATAATCATTTGTATAGATGTGTATCTATGCGCATGAAAATGTATGTAATTTTAAGGATGTATATGTATATGAAAATTCATGTGTATGTGTATACATATACATTTGTATGTGTATTTACATGTGCATGTGTATGAATATGTGTAAGTGAATATTTATTTTTTATGTTTTCTGTGTTTATATATATATGTTTATGTAAAAAAATGTATGTATGTGCATTCATTCATATGTAACTGTATGTATATGTAAGTTTATATGCCTATGCCTATGTGTATGTGTAGGTGAATGTGCTTGTATATATGTGTATTTTCATATTGTCTATGTATTTGTGTACATGTATTTCAGCTGATTGATTTAATATTTTTTTTAATAAAACTCTATTTGTAGTATTTAAAATAATTTATTCATTTTTAATATATATTCATTTCATATTTTTTAATATATTAAATTATGATGTTGATTTATACAAGTTTAAATATGTAAATATTTAATTAAATAGTAATAGTTTAACCATTATTAAAAATTAAAAAGGTTGATAACATATTATATTTTCTATATACAATTAATACAGTGCATAATTCAAAAATTAGCAATAATAATATTATTTATTTATTAAATTTTATTAAATTTTATATTATTTCAATTCATGTAATTAATGTTAGGAATTAAATTTTTAAATTTTATGAAATTTGTTTCATTTAATTTATTCTTTTTTAATATTATTTCTGGGATTTTTTTTCATTTTGATTATTTTATAATTTTCAATATTTTTGAAATGTATTCAATTTTAAAAATTTATACATAATTATTTAATATGCTTAAATGTTCTAAATATGTTTAAATTTTATTTTATTATAATTTATTCATTTTTATTTATTATATTTTAATATTTTTAATATGTTTGAAATCTATATAATTGATTCTTATAATGTGATCTATAGCCCACACTATTTTTCCTTGAAATTGATCCCCAACGTACGCCATCCCTAAACCCAATTTAGTTGTTTATCTAAACCAATGTAAATGATAGAGATGTGCTTCATGATTACTTGTAATAAAAGATGTAAAGACCAAAAAAAATTCCTGTAATTTTTTTTAAATATATGGAAATATTACGAGTCTGAAAAATTGACGGCGCATGATTCCAAGTCCCGGTGTGCCCGGAATGAATTTATGAACTTTTTTCTAGGTACGTTTAGTAAACACACAAGCGGCATTA
The DNA here is from genome assembly GCA_963277665.1 of Viscum album. Classification (NCBI taxonomy): domain Eukaryota; kingdom Viridiplantae; phylum Streptophyta; class Magnoliopsida; order Santalales; family Viscaceae; genus Viscum; species Viscum album. Next base: position 699,313,828 of record OY728152.1, read on the forward strand.
TGTAACTTTTGAACCAGTTCTTGGAATTAAAATCCGAGGACACCATTGAACTCGTAGCGCCGGTATTTGATTAAGAAGACCTTTACCTCGACCACAGTAGGTTGAGAGTGAATGTCAATTTTCTGGATTTTCGTGGGAGAGCTAAAATAATAAAAAAAAAATAAGAAAAAAAAAATTTATTTTTTCTTTGTGAAACCACCTTTTTAAATTTAGTGGTGGGGACCACCCGAGCTTGAACCCTCCCATTTGAATTTAGTGGTGCGGACCACCTGACCGTTGAACACCCTCTTTAATGTGAGTTAACCCTTAGTACTCCCCCAATTAAATGTTCAAATAATAATTGGTTTAATTAAATCTTAACTTATTACTTTGGCACCACACCTCTCATGAGGAAAAGGGTTGTAAAATGAGATCATTTGGAGAAACATCATCCACACGAAGAACCGCTCCAATTAAGAATGCTCTCCGGATCAAGAATGAGGAACCGAATTTATAGCTTGTTCCGGAAGCGACAGACATCGGCGACTTCATTGATTTCATCTCCTTCCCCACGTCGTCTCCAACGAGCAAACAAGGTTAGGGATTTATTTTGAATTATGGTTGAATTATTGGATAATTACTAATATTTTGGAATCACACTGTTGTTGGACAAACTAACGTGGCCATGGTCTCACACATATACCATCCTCCTTTATCTTTTGTTCTTCATGCGTTCTTCATGCGTTCATCAACACCAAATATTTAATGATGCTTGAAACATAATGCCTTGCTGAGAATGACATATGGACACATATCCCTCTACCCGAGGATTGTGAATATACGAAAAACATAATTTTCATGCATGGAATGAAGCCACGATGGCTTGAAGAAGAAGAAGGTCGTCGGCACCTAGCCAGTCGTGAGAAGGTGGGGCGGCATGCGTCTGCACCGCCAGTTGGGTAAGAGGCCGCGTCCCGTCGGCCACGCCAAAGCAGGGAGGCGGATGGTCGCACGGAAAAGCGATGGCGCACGTCCGCGCCACCGGAGCAGGAGGTCACAGCTGCTTGGATGTAGCAGAGTCCGGAGGTTGGCTGACACTCGGCCGACCACAGGGGGACAGTGGCATGCGTCCGTACCATTGGGAGGACAACCAGCGCGCCGCTCCAGCTGGCTGGGTCATGCCGACAAGGACCGTCAGGTGGTCCCACGTGCCTGTAGTGTGACCGAACGGCTATCGGGTGGTTTGGAATACTGGGGGGAACCTCCCCCGGGTTGTGGCTAGGTCGGACCCCGCCACGGTGGGCCACCCGAATGCGGGCCGCACTAGCGGGCCACGCCCAGCATTCTGGGCCAGGTCACCCTCTTCATGGATCGGGTTGGACCATGGACTAGCGGGACGGACCCTCTACGGCCAAGACCAATCGGGTTAGGTTGACCCGAACCGGGTCGGTTCTGCCCATGTCGGGTCAGCCGGGTCGATCTGAGTGGGTTGGAGCGGACACGTCCCCTCAAGACCCAGATATGCCATTGTGTCCATATCATGAGAATCTGGCGTCTGTTTAACAAATCGTCTACAGCACCAGTGTCCATGGATCTAGAAGGTCCATTTAGTATAATTCACTTGAGTTTTGGATAATGTTGGAGTGTGTCCGCGTTGGGTCGATCCCCAAATATAATCGGGCCCTCATAGTGGAAACAGTAATAACTTTCAGACTGTACGTCTGATTAACGTGACGTCTGTTGCATTGGGTACCTTATGACGTGATGGTCCTTTGATAAATTTCTCTGTGGGACTTCTTGGTGGTTGATGTATGACTGATATCTTGAGGGACAGATTCTACGGAACTCGAGCACACCAGGTGTGAAGAATCCAGTGGCTGGCAGTGAGCCAGAGGTTGGAGACGGCTAATACGGAGGTTAGTTACATATCAACTCTGGACCATTCGGTTCCTATGTTGGTCATTGCATGGGTTAGTACCTATCGATCCTATTTGGGTTAGCGCATAGCAATCCTGTGTGGGACTGCACATAACAATCTTGTGTGGGTCAGATCCTATGTGGGTCCGCACTCAGCGATCCTATGTGGGTCAGTGCATACCGATCGTGTGTGGGTCTGGTCCTGTGTGGGTCAGTGCTCAGCGATCATGTGTGGTTTAGTGCATATTGATCCTATGTGGGTCAGATCCTATGTGGGTTATTCTGGTAGTTAGTACTTATCAATCCTATGTTTCAGATTCCATATAATCAGCTACAGTGCCTCAAGATTGAATAAAATGATATAGCATCGCGACTAATCATTTGTACTTCTATACTTCACTTATACCTGTGTGAGCTAAGTCTTATATCTTCATGGTGTACCTAAGAGGTACTATATCTTCGTGTTGTTACATGTGTGGATGTTCTACCTCCGTGGTGATACCATTGTGGTATTTTTCCCTCATGTGTGAGATTAGTATATATTGATAACATAACGTATATGTATGGGAATATACCTATGAAGGGTTGACTATTGTTTCCCTATTTAGTGGCTTATTATTTGTGTATTTGGGATTCCTTTGGGGGTCTCTGGGTCCCAACTGATTATTGTTATACTCACCCCTGCACGGGCTACACCCACACCTTGTTATGTCTGGTGCAGACGACGACCATCACAGACTGAGGACGAGGGTACCTGGACTAGAGGATGCTCGGAGGGGGTCCATTGATGAGATGATCCCCAAATACAACCATTCGAGAGCTAAACCTACCCTTCAGGAAGGATCCTTGGCGGGTGTTCACAGGATTTGTGTTCATTTTTACTTGTACTTCCCAGTTTTACATGTACTTTTTAGTTGGGCTTGTATTTGGGCCCCTTTACATTGTGTACACACCCAGTTTACTATATAGTTTACCTTGTTCTTGTATCTTTCTGTGTGTTTGGTTTGTGTGAGTTTATAGTATATAAAAGCAATGACATCTCTTATTAGGGAATATTCATTTTGGTGCTTGTCTCTAGCACCTATCCTATAGAAGGCATGCTTGGGGTGGTCACAGCATGGGCCCTGGGGGACGGGTCATGTAAAATTGGTATCAGAGGAGTTTAGTTCTACCGAAAAACTAGGAATCTCATCATTTCTGTGTGTAAATAGTGTTAAGTGTTATGTGTATGTTTTTCAGTTTGGGGAATTAAGTGTTGGTGCGGTGGCTGATGTATCCATAAACCAGGACCCTGACCTCTGATTTCCGACTTAGTGCCCAAAATCACTAATTGCATATATGTTTTTGAAATGTTTTCTTTGTGATATCTTTGATTCAGCTCACCAGATATAAAGTTAATGACTGTGGTGCACCTATTTCTTTTCAGGTTGCCTCTACATAGACATCCATCCAGGGTTCTAGTTATAGTACGTGATGACTGCCCACTAAGCGATGAGGCTTCGGTGCAGGGCCCTCTTATGGCAGTTGTACCATATGGTGGTGTACCAGCAACACCACCACCCATTGGGAAGCCAATAAAAGAATCCCCAATAGTAGAGGGTGCATGCTGCTTTAGCGTGTTGCATGAGTTCTAGAGCCAGAGGCCACCGAGGATCCGGGGAGAGATAGATCCTTAGGCAGCTGAGGACTGGCTGGAGGTCGTGGTTAGTGTTTTTCGACTAGTATGGTCACCAGATGATCTCATGGTGATCCTTACCGCCAGTCTTCTTCAGAAAGCAATAGGAAGATGGTGGATCTTGATACTCTAGGTTCACGACAAGGTGACCGTGAATAACAAGTACCCACCCCCGAGGATTGACGATCTCATTTATTAACTGAAGGGAGCATGGTTTTTTTTCAAAGATAGACCTCAGATCAAGCTATCACCAGCTCATAGTACAATAAGAGTATGTGAATAAGATGAACTTCAGATGTCATTATGTCCATTATGAGTTCTTGGTTATGCCTTTCGACATGACCAATGCCCCAGAAGTGCACATGGGACTCTTGAACAGGATCTTCCAACCGTACCTTGATCACATTGTGGTAGTCTTCATTAACAACATAGTGATATTCCCAATGATGGAGGAGGAGCATGCCTATCATCTGTAGATAGTTCTGTACAAACTCCAAGAGCACCAGATTTATGGTAAGATCTCAAAGTTTCAGCTCTGGATACGAGAAGACCGATTTTTGGGACACATCATCTCAGAGGCAGGAGTTGCGGTGGATCCAGAAAAATCAAGTTTTTGCTTTCTTGGGAGCCACCAAGGTGTGTGACGGAGGTGCGGAGTTTCTTTAGTTTAGCTGGTTACTACCTGGGGATTGTTCCTGACTTGTCCAGAGTTACAGCACCCTTATTTGTGTTGAAAAATAAGGGTCAACCCTGGGTGTGGTCAGATAGATTCTAGTGGAGTTTCCAAGAGCTTAGGCATAGACTGATGAGTGCCCCCATCTTGAGGTAACCTGAGGAGGGAATTGGGTAAATAGTCTACTACGATGCATCAGGGATTGGTCTTGGATGTGTTTTGATGCAGGAGCGAGCAGTGATCACGTATGGTTATCGATAGTTGAGACAGCATGAGTATAACTATGATACCCAATACCTGAGTTATCAGTAGTGGACTTTGCCTTGAAGATGTGGAAACATTAATTTATGGGTGTACATTTCATAGTATACTTTGATCACAATAGTTTCAGGAATATCTTCTATCATAAGGGATTGAACCTGAGACAAAGGCATTGGATGGAGTTCCTCCCAGACTATGACATCGATATTGTTTATTATCTTGCGAAGGGGAACATAGTAGCGGATGCACTTAGTAGGATATCTGGTATACAATTGATGAGTGAGGAAACAGAGCAACTAGAAACTTTGTGGATATCCTACATGGATCGAGATGGAGCAGCTTATCATCAGTCTCTGATAGTCACTCCCCCACTCCTTTGGTGAGTCAGGTAGGCGCATCTTGGGGACACTAATTGCAAGGCTCTATGTGATTAGATATCCATAGGACATGCACCTGATAGAATTTCTGATTGTGGGGAGAATTTCATCCTCTTCAGAGGACTTACTATAGTACCGGTGGTGCTAAAATAGGAAGTGTTAAGGGATTTCCATACGTACCCTCTAGCGGTACATCCAGAAGTGGCAATGAGGTACTAGGACCCTCGGCCTTAGCACTGGTGGCTGGGAATGAAGAAATCAGTGGTAGAGTTGGTCTCATGGTGCCTCACTTGGCAGCAAGTGAAGGCAAAGAATCTAGTTCTAGTAGGCTTAGTTTAACCACTAGAGGTTCTAGAGTGGAAGTGGGATGGAATTTCGATGGACTAGATGATAGTACATCCATGCACGTCTAGGATTCATGATTCTATCTATGTGATATTTGAAAGACTCACCATGTTGGCCCACTTTCTACCTATCATAGAGCAGAGATCAGTAGAGATCGTGGGACACCTCTATGTGCAAGTGATTGTATGGATTTATGGTGTGCCATCTACGATTGTCTCCAATCGAGATGAAAATTTTAGTTTCCTGTTATTGAAGGGGTTGCAAGAGGAGTTCAGGACACAACTTTAGTCGAGAACCACCTTTTATCCTCACAGGGATGGTCAAATATAGTGGACCATTCAGACCCTCGAGGACATGCTTCGTGCTTGAGTCCCCAATTTCGGCCATAGTTAGGAGGATCACTTTACATTGGTGGAGTTCACATACAACAACAGCTACCACTTCCCCATTGGTATGGAACTATTTGAGGCATTGTACGGGCGACCTCACAGATCACCCATGTGCTGGATTAACCTAGGGATGTCAGCAGTCATGGGACCAGAGATGGTACATGCTACCACAGAGAAGGTTCAAATCATCCAAGAGTAGATGAAGACTGCACAGAGAAGGCATAAAACCTATGCTGATAAGAGACTAAGACCTCTGGGTTTTGAGTATTCCAAACATGACTTTCTATGGGTCTCACCTAGATGAGTTTTTCAGAGATTTGATGGAGGCAACATGTTATCTCTAAGAATCATCAGACCCTTTATGGTATTCAGTAATGTTTTCAAGGTGGAATACCTCTTAGCTCTTCCAACTCAGTTGCACCGGGTGCACGACGTTTTACATGTATCCCATCATAGGAGATATGTACATGATTCTTCAAACATCATTGACTTGGGAAAGCTGGACATCGACTATGGGGAGACGATTTCATAGGTTTCAGTAGAGATTGAGGACCAACATCAGAGAGTCCTTCATGGGTGTTCGATACCTCTAGTGCATGATTGTTGGAAGCATGGGGACCTCCAGGAGAGAAATGGGAGTGTGAGGCTCAGATTTGGGCTCAATACCCCTACATTTTTCACTAATTAGTGTTGTGGATATCAGGGGCGCAAAGCCCTAAGATCAGGAGAATATAAAGATGTGGATATTTCCATGTAATTTTTTTAAATAAATTTTAATATTAGATGGCGCATGATTCCGAGGCCCGGTGTGCCCGGAATGAATTTCTAAACTTTTTTTCAGGTACGTTCAGCAAACACACGAGAAATGTTTTGTAATATTTGAACCAGTGCTCGAAATTTAAATCTGAGGACACTGTTGAACTCGTAGCGCCGATATTCTCTTAATGAGACTATCACCTTGATTGTTGTCAGTCGATGGTGAATGTTTGTTTTCCAGATGATCGTGGGAGAGTTAAAAGAATAAAAATAAAATAAGACAACAACATTTTAGTTTTTCTCTGTGAATCCTCCTTTTTGAATTTAGTGTTCGAGACCACCCGAGCATGAAACCTTTCATTTGAATTTAGTGGTGGGGAATACCTGACCCCTGAACTCCCTCTTTAATGTGAGTAAACCCTTAGAATTCCCCCAATTAAATGTGAAAACATTAATTGGTTAAATTAAATATTAACTTATTACTTTTTCACAACACCTCACCCAGGGAAAAGGGTTGGAAAAGGATAGCCTTTAGAGAATCATCCTCCAAACGATGAACCACTCCAATGAAGAACGCTCTCCGGATCAAAAACAAGAAACCAACTTTGGAGCCTGTTGCGGAAACGACGGGTGTCAGTGACTTCATCGATTACATCTCCTTCATCGTGTCGTCTCCAATGAGAAAACAAGGTAGGTGATTTATTTTGAATTATTATTGAATTTATTTGATAATTCATTATATTCTGGATTCAAAACTGTGATGACCAAACTAATAAGGTTGTCGTCACACACATATACCTTGCTCCTTTATCTTTTGTTCTCTACACGTTCTTCGTGTGTTCATCAATGCCAAATATTTAATGGCGTTGGAAACACAATGCTTTGTTGATTGTGAAATATGCACGAGAAGCCCTCGACCTAGGGATTGTTAATCTAAAAATGACATAATTTTACTGAGCATGAAATATGTGCGTGTCAGTTCCGATTGAGCTAGAGTCGCAGCTCTTCGGCCACGGTATTGCAGGTTGGCGGCCGACATCCTTCCAGCTATGCGGAAAAGCATTTCCATGCGTCTGCACCACCAGAGCTAGAGGTCATAGCCGCTTGTCCATGGTGGAGGCCGAAGGGCGCCCGACACCCGGCCGGGAGTAGGGGGGCAGCGGCGTGTGTCCGTACTGCTGGGAAAAGAACCGGCCGACCGCTCTGGCTGGACGCGTCACTCCGAGTGGGACCTCTCGGTGGTCCCGCATGCTGAAAGGTCCATTGAATGGCTATCGGTCCATTCAGAATACTTGGGAGGTGCCTCTCCCCTAGGTTGCGGCTAGGTAGAACCCCTCCACAGCCCCCCCCCCCCCCCCCCGACCGCGGGCTACACTGCGGGCAGCACCCAGCGGGCTGGGCCGGGCCGCCCCATCCGCGGATTGGGCTGGACCATGGTCTAGGCCATATGGTTCATGGTGACCCAAACCGGGTCGGCTCGGCCGGGGCCACGTCAGCCCAGGTCAGACCAGACCTGGGCCCCTCAAGACCCAGATACACCTTTGTGGCTATATCTTGAGAACCGTGCGTCCATTTGAGGAACCATCTACTACACCAGAAAAATTGGATCAAGATGGTCATTTTGGTATACTCCACTTGAGTTTTGGATAAATTTGGAGTATGGACAGGTTGGTTCGAACCTGGAATCCAACCGGGCCCACGGAGCGGAAACGCTAATAACTTTCAGATCAGGTGTTCGATTGACGTGTCGTCTATTGCGTTGGGTCCCTTATGACCTGAAGGAAATTTGAGTTACTTCTTTGAGGGAATTAATGGTGTTCAAGGTATGACCAATAAATTGAGGGACAGATTATACGGAACTTGGGTGCATCGGGTGTGAGGCATCTAGTGGCTGGGAGGGAGGCGGAGGTTGGAGATGGATAATACGGAGGATAGTAACCTATCAACTTTGGGCGGGTTATATCATGTGTGGGTCATTACAGTGTTTAGTATCTATCGATCATGTTTTGGTTAGTAATCATTGATCCTGTGTGGGTCAGGGCATACCGATCATGTGTGAGTCAGATCCTGTGTGGGTCGGTGCTCAATAATCCAGTGTGGGTCAGTGCTCAACAATCCTTTGTGGGTCTGTGTATACCAATCATGTGTGGGTCAGATCTTGTGTGGGTCACTTCGGGGGTTTGTACCTATTGATTCTATGAGGGCCAAACTCTATATAATCAACTGTAGTTCCTCTTGATAGAATATGATGATCTAGCTTCACGACTAATCATCCGTACTTCTATACATCACTTATACCTATGTGAGATAAATCATATATCTTCATAGTGTACTTGTGTGGTACTATATCTTCATGGTGTTACCTGTGTGGTACTTCTACCTTCATGGTGTTACCTTTGTGGTATTCTTCCCTTCTATGTGAGATCAATATATCTTGATAACTTAAGGTATATGTATGGGAATATACCTAAGTCGGGTTGACTATTGTTTCAACGTTTTTTGGTTTATACTTTGTGGATTGGAGAGATATTCGGGGGTCTTGGGGTCCCTACTGAGTATTGTAATTCTCACCCCAACACGGGCTACACCAGCACCTTGTTGTGTCGGGTGTAGATGACGGACAACTCTGACTTAGGACGAGGGTTCCTAAACTGGAGGCTGCTCGAAGGTGGTCATTAAACAAGGAGATTTACAGAGATGAATATTCAAGTGTTGTACCTACCCTTCTGGTAGGATCCTTGGAGGGTGTTCACAGGATCTGTTTTCATTTTTACTTGTACATCCCAGTTTTACTTGTAATTTTCAGTTGGGATTGTATTCTGGCCCCTTTACTTTCTGTACACACCCAATTTACTATATAGTTTACTTTGTTCATGTATGTTTTTGTGTGATTGGTTAGTGTGAGTTTATATTTGATAATGTAAATGCCTTCCCATTTTAGGGAATACGCCTTTTGGTGCTTGTCTCCAGCCCCAGGCCTATGGAAGGCGGGCATGGGGTAGTCACGGCACAGGCCACAGGGGACGTGTCCTGACAATATATGGGGCTGTTGAAGACCATTATTTTCAGAATTGTCACTACATGCCATCAAATAATGGTTAGAGTTGGATAACAGCTTCGGTGCATGGATAACTATAGGTCTTGAGTGGCTGGTTTTAAGGATGAAAGAGAACATGTGGGATAAAAGGATTGTGGATGTATGGTGGTATAAAAAGATTCATCACTAATGATGTGGGTATAACATGAATGTGGACCCTTGGGGGAAGGCAACGACACTCCATCGCTTGAGATGGATTCAAATGGTAGTAGTGTCAGTGTTGTAGGAGTCGAGCGACAACATTGGATTCATGGTCAATGTCTCAATGATGCTTAGATAGAAGATATTGTGTTATACTTTTTTCTCATTTATTATGATCTAAAAACAACCAATTTGTGGTGAGGGTGGTGGTCTATCAGACGTTTATGGAAATCATCCATGATGTTTCGCGAGATAACGCAAGCACAGGGAATGTTCGGGACTTGTCCATCATTATTCTATAGGGGAGGCCCAATTTTTTCAGATAAATCCAATAAATATTAATGGTATTGGTGGGGAATAGGTTTCATGGTAGTCTGGGCATTTTTTGTGAGGTTCTTAAGGAAGATATCAATAAAAAATAGGTTTATGGGCCTATTGAATATTTTTGGGTTATCCATTGGGGGGGCTTTGGCCAGACCATTATCAAGTGGGTGATGTGTGAGTGTGTTTTGGTGTATTTGTACCCAATAGTAGCTAATATATATATATATATATATATATATATATCATCTATTTATTTACTATTATGTGAATGGGTTTTCATATTTTTTAATAAATTTAATGTCCTCTTTCTATATGGGTAGAGGAAGATCAATTACATAGCCCGTATGTCCAAGACCAAGGGACCCAAGAACATGGCATGAAGGCTCGATGCAACAAGATGCTTGCATCATCTAAACTATGTCACCAGGCTTGTTTCATGCCTACATCATTGCCTGCTCACATCATACACATGTCACTGCCTTCCTTTGTAACCACATGTTACTTAAATCCCCCAAGGGGCATGTTAGGATTCAAACCCCAACTTTTATGTGTGTGTAATTGATGTAATTAATCATATAGATTCACTTCTAAATATTTTTTTTCAATTTACTCAATTTTTTATTCATTTTTAATATAATTCCATTTAATATTAATTATTCATTTGAAATATTTTATAATTTTTTATATTTTTTTGACATTATTAATTTTTTAATATTTATTTGTACATAAATATTTACTAAATTTATATATTATAAAAAATATTTTTTATTATATGATTGAAATTTATATATTTCATTTTTAAGGTCTAATTCCTTAAAAATGTTTTAAAGTTATATAATTAATGTAATGAAATGCATCTTTTAATATTATCTACAATTTTTTGTTTGTGTTTATAATCAATTCAATTAATCTTTAAATTTTACATAATTATTTTCTAACTTTTAACATACTATACATGTTTTTAATTTATATGATTAATTATCCATCAAATTTTTTATTAAGTTGTAATATTTTTAAAAATTTTGAAATCTATATAAATAATTTATTTAAATCCATTTTATAATATTTTCATCGATTTTTTGTACATATTTACAGTTCATGTAATTAATATTAGAATTCAATTTTTTTACTTATTTATTAAGTTTTAATATTATCATTATGTATTCATCTGCATTTTAATATATATTCAATTTACATTTTCTGTTAAATAATTTTTTTAATTAATAAAACATAATCAATTTTTTAATATTTTTGGGGTCAATTCATCTTTAATTATTAATTTTTTTTCATTATTTTTAATCATGCATTTATGATTGTATAATAAATAATAACGTTAATTATTATTTTTTTTAAGAAATAAATTATTTTTAATAGATATTCATTTGATAAATTTTTATTTTATTTTAAATAGTTTTTATCAGCTCTAAAATGAAAAATGGTCATAAAACCTACATATAATTGCAATATATTATTTGTGCGAATAAATATAGGTTTTATTGACTAAAATTTTTATGTTGATAATGATAGGTTTTATGAGCACAAAATTTAGCATTGATAAAACCAATTTTTTTATCTGTTATTAATTTCACATAGATAATAATAATATTTATTATCACTTTTAGGAAAATACTGATAAATACTTATTGGACCTATAATACCAGGAAAGCTCAGCCAGGGACAAAGTCCCTGACCATTTATTAAAGAAAAGGAAAAGTACAGTAAAAGCAGGTTTAGGAGAACCAGAAACCTTACAACCGTACACCTGATCCCCCAAGCACAAACGACATCCGAAATTCAAAAATCAAAAACCACGAACCCTGAGCCTTCCTCGAGCCGCGCGAAACCTCGAGAAGCGTTTCACGTGAACCCGAGAATTACAATCCAAAATACAAAATTATCTAACACACAAAACGAGAAAAGTCATATCCGCTCCTCGGGCCATGCAACGCCGCACGTCACGCGGCTCCTCGGGATGCACAGCCACGAGACGGGAACTCATCATCACGCGCCTCCATCATCACTCGCCGGCGACACCGTCCATCGGAAAGCTTGACGACAAGGTCACCAGAAACATCAACGCAGGACCACTCCCAGAATCAGCAGCATCCGCAACGATCTTCAGCAGGTCACATAACACCAAAACGCCCCCAAAGAGGAGATGGAGCTTCATCCAAACCTTCCAAGGCAACTCCGCCACCAAAACCATTTCCATAGCAAAGAAACCAAAACTCACAGAAAACTCAGAACAACGGCATAATCAAACCTCACCTCGCCAGTATGAGATGAGAGAAACCAAGCCGGGACAAGTCAAGAGAGAGACCCCAAATTCAAAAAGGAAAAATCGAAATCAAACCGTACAAAGAAAGAACCTGACGCCACCATTCGCAACCACCAGAGACCGCTCAGCCTCCAAGTACCCAGTCCTAAGGATGAAGGATCGAACTCAAGCCGCCGGATTGGGAGCTCAAGCGTAGATTCAACACTGCGTCATGGAATAGACACCAGTGCACGCAGACGAGCCATCAATGCCGCAACAGCAGAGAACCACCACCTCGAACCGCCGAGACTGAGAGAAGAGGAAGAGAGCTCCGGGGAGGGGACGGCGGCGTGAGAGAAACCCTAGAGAGCGTCGTTTTTCCCCTTACGGGCTCATCCACTTATTGGACCTATAAATTCAACACTAAGGGAACACATTTCATTTCCCCCTTCATGCTCTCTCACAGAAGTCGACCTCTTTTTCCACTCCCCCACAATCATCTTCGACGAATCAAACCTTTCAAAACCTATTGTACAAGAGTTAATCTCATGAATGTTCTTGTACTTTTTTCTATTATGCTTCACAAACCAAATTGTTCTTAGTGATAAGTTTAGGCTTATTAAATTCTTTATTACATGATTCATACATGGTTAATAATGTTAATTTGTTAGGGATCCATTTTGTAAAGTTATATACTCTTTTGTGTGTATTGTTGAATGTTCCAATAAGAGAGTTTGGATGAATTAATTGCATTATATAATAAGGACCAATCAATAACAACCTAATATATAAACTTTACCAATAATTAAAAATAAATTACATTCAACTAGAATTAAGAATTTCTATTTCATTTCAATTTTTAAAAATTTAAAATTCCATATTGTGATGGTATATATAATTTTATAAATCAAAATTGAATTAAAATATAATTATTCAAATAATTTAACCTCAAAAAATATTTCTGAGTATCCTTCTGGATCTATATAAAGGGTACTCTCTCTCAATACTTTGCCCCTACCAAGGATTTGGGATAATGACACCCACATTCTCATTTACATTGTGTCTTGATGATAAGTTTTTATTTCTAATTTTGTTTCATTGGATGTTAAAGACAATATCTTTCAGAGGGAATGTTTACAAATTAATTCCACCTATTTTCCATCTCTTCTTTTCCAATGGTTGATTTTTTTCTCAAGGTACACAATTTATGAATGCATATATATTTTCTAGCTTATTATAAAATATAAGAAAACATAAAGATAATTGGTTAATTATTCCAAATCATATATTTCGATCAAATCAGTTGATTCTGAATGCAGAATGGATGTTCTTTTCAAAACAACATGTATTTAGGTGGTTGATAAACTTAATAAATATATTTGGATACCTCTGATTTTTGGTCTAATTAAAACAGTGGTTATCCTGAGCATAGTGGAGAATATAGATAAAAAAATTATGGATGGAATTTTAATTGAGTTTCTATATTAGGGAATGATGCACTTATAAAGCATGTTGATCAATCGATTCAAATTAATAATATGTATTTATTTAATCCAATTTTCATTGTGATTGACCAAATTCACTCTCACATTGCGATATTCTAGTGGGGTATGAATGATGGAAAAATGTTCATTAATTGGCCTGGGATAATCTATGAATCCCTAAACCTTGTGGTGGTATAGGATATCAAAACATGATCATGATCAACATTTCTCTTATAGAAAATATTGGTTGAATGATGATTCATATACATGATTCCCTATACACTTAGATCATTGAATATTAATATTACCCCCATAGGGGATTTTGTGACATTGTCCATAACCCCCACACTACATTTTTATGGAGATTCCACTGTGGATTGGGTGTTCTTCTTCGAAGGGGACTCCTTCGAAAGATTAGATACGGATCCCAAGTAAGGATCTAGAGGGTCCCATGGATTGTTTATAAATGTGGGATTATGGATACATTCCTATCCATTTCAAATTGGGAGGATGCCACTATTTTTCCCTTTTGATGATGTTTATAATGGATGGTCTTCTAATTATCAGGATATTTGGTCTTTAGAATGGGATTAGATGGTTATTCTGAGTATTCAATGAACAAATGATATGGAAAAGGATGAAGATTTTTTAAATAATCAATGTTTTCAATTCTATGTGGTCAATTATAGATATACGTTGGCCCACATAATACATGTAATAGAAAAGTAATGATTATTATATACACATATAGAACATAGAGGTCCCTCCCATGGTCAGAACATTTTTATGGAATGATTTCATGGGAATACTCCATTTAAATTAGTTCCTGATGGTATGATATATTATAGTGGACAATTTGATACCCTTCCTCATTAGTGATGTCTAAACTCTTATACATGAAATTTTCTACCATCATGGGACCAGGAATATCTGAAATGTATATGATGCAAATGCAAATAGGATTTTGAAGATTGTGAATTGTTTTGTGTCCCTATTCTCGTAGTGAAATGATTTGATCCCCATAGATAAAGCATACTCCCTCTATTCCATATCATGGTTTATATGTGTGTCATGATATATCATAATTATTAATAAGATTTAAAAACCTAAATCCTTATGAATCAATTATTCTATTACATGGGAGGATATATGGAAGCGTAATGAGATTCGTCTTGATGAATACTTCTCATCTTTTATCTTCTATAAGTGGACAACCCACTATCCAATGTGTATAAAATTAATGTGGATGAAGCTATCTTCTAAATAGGTTCTATTGGACTAGGTATTTTGGTGCGTGATCTTATGGGTAGGATTATCATAACATACAAGATTTCTGCCATTATTTTTGGGATCCACCAGTGGCTGAAGAGCATGCATTATTCATTGGACTGAAGTTCTTCCTTGTGAGAAGATGAAAAACTGTCATCCCAGAATAAGATTGTATTGTAATTAGTAAAGGTATTAATGCATATTAGAGTCTTATTTAGTCCTCCTACTTATATTTTATAATGTTTCACTCAATTTTAAACTCTACTAGAAATTTTACATATACCAAAAATCCTATACCAATAGTTTTGGTGAAACTGTTGGTATAGGTACCCTAAAATGACTATATACCAATGATTTGTCCAATGATTCTGGATCTCTAATTTTTAAATAAAATATTATTTCTAGGTCAATTATCCCAACTTATGTAGCTATTTGTTGGCATTTTTTTCTAATATGGGATGAAACATCTGTTGATGAATGCTTATACAATGGTGTACTTATGAGATAATTGTTATACATTTCTTACTAACTTTATCATTTAATTGGTATGAAAAACATCTTATGAACCTATACCAATGTTTTTGGAATAAATATTGGTATAGGTCACTGCTATACCAAAGGTATTTTAAAAACTTTTCTCAAATCATTAATAAAATTACACTATATCGATTGTTTTTTTTTAAAAATTGTTATATGGGATGGCTATTCCAATGGTTTGGATAATACCATCGGTATAAAATAAATTTAATGAACCTATACTAAAAGTTATCCAAAAACAATTTCTAAAGGTCCCAAAATTCATAATACCAATTTTAACGATTTATAAAACCATTGGTATAGGTCTATTCCAATGGTTTTCCAAACATTTGAAATGTGATTTAAAATTTTTGATGAATTCTATTATCAAATACCATTGAACACAAAAAAAAACATACATCTAAATATACATAAACATATTTATCATATTATTCTTCTAAATAAACATTATATCATAGTGGTTTGGTGTTTGACATACAAATTAGAGGTGTAGGGATGAAAATCAAAAAATGGTTTTTTGAATTACCTACAACAACAGTTTTGAAAACTATTTGTAAAGGTATTTCATATTACATATACCTATGGTTTGTAAACTATTATTATAGCCCACCAATACTAAAGGTTTTCAATAACCATTGGTATAGTTGTATACTGATGATCGTCAGTCCCATGGTCCCCCAAACCATTGGTATTGCATATAACATTGGTTTTTGGGCATATACAAACAGTTCGAAACAATTAATATAGTCTTCTTTACAATTGTTTATCCATTTATTTTAATGATAGATGTAATTTATTAAAGGAGATAGTATTAGGGTGGGTCCTCTGATTTCTGATCTTGGTCAATCTAGAGAGCATCTTGTTTCATTGGATGACATCCCTCCTTGGTTGATATCACCTATAATTTTCAATCCATGTTCCTTTATTAATATTTAATTTTTTTTAAAAAAATCATTAATTAGAATTGAAATTTGGAATTAACAGTTTAAAATTATAAATAATATATTATCTATTAAAAATTAGTGTGTACAAACATTTTTGAATTGGATTAAGAATTACAATTATGATATTATCATCACCTAAATTCTTTTCCCTTATAGGACAGGGTCAATAAATTTCAACTCATAGTGGATGCTTCAACCTACACACCCATTGAGGATTCCTTCCACTTTCATAAAATACTAAGCTCCAATTAGTAATTGATTCTTTCTGTTTAATGTGTTCCATATCTTCTCCCCACTGAATTAATTCTCATTGCTATTGGATTTTTTATGTCATCATTTTGACATTTTTTTATTAAAATTACAGTTCATCTCGTTGGTATAGACCCAATTTTTTATTCACTATACCCAATTAATTTCATGACTCTCGTTAAATTTATTGTTTTCAAGGCTTGTTGATTAGCCCCTATCAACATTTTCCCCATCTAATAAAAGATCAACTTCAGCTCCTAAGTATCCTATCACTAAAACACCACTTGGCCTACCATTTACCATGTGAAGAAATGTATGAGCATAAACCCCTCCCTATTTCTTTACAAAAACCTAGAAAATATAACAAAACTATCCTTGATATCTTTATTTTTCAATTGCTGAATATTTAATTATATTATTTGTAATATTTTAGACATCACAAATTACATTTTTTTAATGATTTCTGAAACTAGAAATCAATATCAATACACATTATTTATCCAATATTAACATAGAAAAAATATATTATTTTGCACAAATAATTCCTTATGAATAACCTTTTTGGAATATAAGTGCATAAATTCTATGCATATAATCATTTTAGAAAATTTTAATATTATTGAATCAAATCTGATTTATATGAAAAAAAGGAAGGATGATATTCATAAGAAAAATGTTCATGAGGACGAGGTTCATTAAATTTGAAAATGATCATGCGTATAACCGCTATCAAATAAATTTTCTATGTTTAAAATGTTATTATTAAATTAAAATTATTAAATTTTTTTTTTTGAAGAACAATTGTTCAATCAAAGAAGATATCAATTTTAAAAATGGGATATTATACATATGTAAAAATCGAATATAGCTAGTGATAGGGATAACATTGTGTTTTATTGATAATATAAATTGATTATAAGTGTGAAAAATGATAATGAACATATTTAAGATATGATTATATGTTTGATGATAGAGAATATCATATTGAGGAAAAGAAAACTACAATTGATGATTAACTTCAGGATCACCAAAAATTGTTTTTTAAGTAAATGTGTTGTGCAAGGTCATCAATGTATACCGGTTGTACTAAATATACATCATTGTAATCCATAATGTAGCTATATAATGTAAGTGTTTGAAAAGTATGGATTGACACCAGCTTTACTGAAATGGTTTATCTATTGAATGATATGATCCTAGAATATAATAAGCTTCCACACCAAACATAGAGAACTAAACTAATTCTATGTTCAATGTGTATGATCAATGAAAGAATACATTCCCGTCTAAATGATTGAAAACTGTTTTGAAAAAACTATGAATCACTTAAAATATTCCCAATGTATAATTCATATTGACATAAGAATGAATAATTAATTCAATTGAATGTTTTATTGTAATTTCCAATCAATACATGGTTTATGACCCTATATGGATGAGAGAATACTACCTGAAAATTGACATACCATGTAGATAAAATATATAAATATGGAAAAAAATTACACTATGTAGACTCACTTTAGTGTAATAAAATTGATCATGAGTATCCTTAATTTGTAAATGATACAAGAAACCATCATCTTAGGATATCTAATAACAGTTTGAATCCTTTTTGCTTTAATGGTATTACCCACTATATATGGATAGTTATGATTTAAAATTATTACATTCCACCATTTTAAAGCATGATGCGAATATAAAATAATTTTTATCTTCATATTCACGAAAAAATCAATAGGGTATTGATATTTTTTTTAATTGGATCCATTGGTTGAAATTTTTAAATTAATGTGGGAATTAGATGCCATGTTTTATGATTCTTACATAAATGAATATATCATTTTGAAATCTATGTCATATGGGATGATAACAAATTTTACTTCTTATGGTAATTTTTGTTGATATAGTATTATAGGAATTCAAGGTATTCACATTTGTGAACAAGGTACCCACATAGATAGGTTAAAATATTCGTCAATTAATATATTTCTAGGACATCATTGATTTATTCCCTGATGAAACCAATACCGATATTGGATTAAATCAAGATTTTGGAGTTTTTAAGAATGTATAACACCTTCTCCTCAAATAGGTTAAATTTATTTTGAGAATTTAAAGTATATGGGAATTTATTTTAGTAAACCATCTCTAAAAATCTTTCTGAAATCCAGTTGAAAAATGATATCTTTTTTTAATTTCCATTATTTAATTGCTTGTATATAATAAATTTTATTGATGTCTTGCATATGGGAAAGGATGTATGAGATTGTGCCACTAGTACAATACTAAATTAACTCAGAAAATCAAATGATTGAATTTAGGCATTGTGGGAAATGATTGACATGGGATACATGAATATTTGGTACCAGTGTAGGGTGAAAGATATATTTTCTTCCTCCAACTTCTTATACTCATTCCATACAAGAGAGGTGTAAGTTTTTCAACATAGTGAATTACTTAAAGGATCTAAATGGGTATTCATAAACTATTTAGAATATCATGTAAAAGAATAATTTAATGTTAAAGGTAAAAATATCAAATGATTTTTTTGTTTCAATTCGTGTTATAATGCAAGTAGAATTACATTGAATTTAGCCTATGACATCCAATAATATATTAACCAATTCTTATTTATTATTCAATATTATATGAAAAATAAATAATAGGGCTGATGAAATTAACTACTATGGTAATGGAAATTACTGTCATATTATGTGGAGTGAAGATGTTCTTCCCACATTCATTGTTTGATATGACGGTTTACATGGTGGTTTCCGTGATTAGAGGAATATGAATATGTGGTCCTGAACAATATAGATAGATGTATCCCACTAAAAATAATACAATTATTTTGTAAGGGTATGTTATTTATTGAAGTATTTCAGAAGGTTTTATTGCATAGTCATATATTATTGACGAACTTGTTTAATTATATAACAAATACTAGTCTAATGTGGAATAAATTAGTCTAGTAAAATCTCATACCAAAAATCACCTTGTGTGGAAATTAATTTTCAGAATAATTTTTGAAACAATTACTATTACAATTTAAGAGCTGGTACACCATTACATTTTTATTCTAGTTTAGAGGATTTACTATATATTAATTCCCCCAATGTAATTAATAGGCATTTGAATCTATCAATTGATAAATACAAGACATAATATATGCATAATATATTTTTTATAGAATGGTTAGAAGAAAATATTATTATGGAGTCATATGGAAACTTGAATTCAATTTTTGAATGACTTTTTTGTCCAGTTGAATATCCATGTGTGCATGTATTAGCAAATAATTGTTATTTAATTCATGGTAATACATTCAATAAAAATAAACATGATAAATAAATTACAATGGAAAATAGTGGAGTTACACTTATGGATGAACTGATACATGTATTTGGTACCATGGAATGAAATCCAATATATTTTAATATTTCATACGTTTCCATCATCTAAAAAATATTGGTGTTGGACTATAGAACATTCCATGTTCACAGATTTCATTACATGTTGGTTGGTAAAAATATTGTCATTAAAATTATTTATTTATGATTTGTTAAAGTAGGTTTCAATAATTAAGGGTGCATAAAACAAATAGTTATAACATAATCAAAAGTTTTAAAGTTATTTTATTTTCCAAATCCTAAAAAAAGAAAGTGGTCATCTGTTCTTTTATCGACCAAAAACACAAAAGGCATAGATTTGAAGTCAATTTTTTATGACACTTTCTTTGGTATTACACAATAATTTCATGAAAACACAAATTTAGATGAGGTATTTTATGTTATATGATACCACACTGATGGGATTTGGATCCTCAATAATGGGGTAAAATCATTTTAATATTTATTAAAAAAGGGGAGATCAATATTTATTTCATTTAATTAATAAAAATTGTCTTACCTCATATTATTCTCTGTAAACTAATAAATTTATGTAATATATATTAAATGTTCAAATTTTCTATAAAAAATACATTATGAACATTCCAATGCACTGAATCATGGTAAAAAAATATGTTTCTCTATAATCAGATGCACCCAATGAAGTTAAACAACATGTTTTTGTACATACTGATGCTCATAATCCAAATGAACACTAGGTTTTTCAACATGTAGATACTTACATTGTAGATTAAAAAAAATTATACACATACCAATGCTATCAATCTCGTGTAAAAATATATAAATGATGTTGAAGATGAGGAAATTGTATTAGGTGACCACATATGTCCCATAAAAATTAGAAGCATTTTAGAACGATAGTGTTGAAAAATAATTTAATTTGTTAGGTAGAGGATTCAAATTAGATATTTGATTGAATGAATATGACCATCTTACTAATCATGAAATTCCATATTTATTACTTCCATTGTGATCACCACTTGAATACACTTTCTGGTTCATGTAGATACATTCCACAATGGTGTTATCACGCTAAAGGAAATCATTTAAGAAGAGATTTATTTTACATTATGACAAAATTTATTTATTTTACTAAAAAAAATAATAAAATATTTATTTACCCTCCATTAACCCTGGTAGAGTATATTTTTACAAGATTATTTCAAAAAAAATTGTATTAATGTTCAATTGAATTTCAAGTAGAGACCCTCAATCAATTCTTATGAAGTATCATCTCATGGATTTTATGGTGAAATTAAAATCAAATCCACCACAAATTTATTCCCACGTGATAAATAAGGAAAAATAAAATGAATTTATTATACATAATTAAGATTCTTATTGTCATGAACAATCTGATTTTTAATACATCATTTGACAATACAGGAGTTATTCATGTCGATTAAGAAATATTTTTTTTTTTGAAATAATAACCTAGTTCTAAAAATAATGATCATTTAGAAAAATCATCATACCCCTACCATAAATACATAACGGCATACACTTCATAGGAAAGGATGTATATATTTTTAGTATACACTAATAAATTTATGTGGTATGAAACAACAACATAATTTTTTATTTTATTTATATACAGATTAAGGAATTAAAATCGAAATCCCCTTATATCACATGTAATTTTATAAGTATGGGTTATTATGTAAATAAATACATGACATTAGATGTAAAATTGTGTCAATGTTTTTATTTATTCCTAAACCCCTACTTTTGATCATTCTTTGGTTGGGTTTCATTTGGGTTACTTTGGGAGATATTTTATAGTCTTTGGAAGATTCTAGGCTGCTGATCAATTTTAAAAACTATGCTCTCTACTTCATAAATATGAAAAAATAGGATTGTGGGCATCAAATGTATTTTTCAAAGTTTACCAAACCATATTCCCTCTATAGAGATACTGTGAAACGCATTTAATATAGGTGAACCTCTTACACATATTTTTACTAAATTGTGTGCCTATGTCGATGAAACCATGTGGATGGGCTGTAACTTAATCCAAGTTTGTATTAAAAAATTTCTATCCTCTTTTTAGGCTCCCAATGGAATGTTATGACCTAATATCTATTTCTCAAAAACTTATATCTCCTAATATAGATTTTTTCCCCTCAGATCCCTCCTTAAAACTATCCAAATATTGAAGAATTTCCTTCGATCTTCAACCGGTATGTTTTATTTTTCTATTATTATTATTCAATGGTATCTCTTATTTACCCTAGGTTACTATGAATCTATACATTGATTTGTGGATATAATGACCACTTTTTGTATCTATACATAGGTTTAATTCATAGATCCTTGTTTCTGTTGTTCTCTATTTTATTTTTCTATGCACGACTTTTTGATTCGAGATTTTTTTATCCCCTGGTAGGTGTTTCTGTTACAATGCCAAATTTATATTATCCCTAAAATTGATTATTTCATTTCAATTATTAAAATTAAATTAAATTGATTTGTTTTTATTAAATTGAATTATATTGGTTTTTGGATTAACCCAATTCCATTTAATTGGTGTTTTAAATAATATTTTTTTTAGGGAATTTGAAAACCCCAAGCTTCATTTAATTGGGGTGTGTTTAGGAAAAATTGTGAGATTTAAATTATAAAACATAAATTTTTTATTTTATGGAAATTATTTCAATTAAATTGTTATATTTAATTGAGGAAATGATTTTGGTAGGAAAAAATGTGAAAACCCCAATTCCATTGAATTCGGGGTTTGTTATTAAATTTATGGAATTTTTTGCAAATTAATGTAAAGACCTTTAAATTTCGAGGAAATTTTTTTTCTTAATTTCTTTGGGATTTTATGAGTACGCAGTTTCTGACGGCACCAAATTCCGAGGCTCGGTATGCCCAGAATCATTTTGCGAAGTTTAGCTCGGGTACATTCAGTGAAAGAATGAGCGGGTTTTCCTAACTTTTGAACCGGTGCTCAGAATCGAAATTCGAGGACACTGATGAAACCGCAGCGCCAGTAATTGCTTGATTTGACCTTTTCTAGAGTTGCGTTTTCTCAGGAAGAGTTGTTTAAAAAAATGTGGTTTGAGTGTTAAGTAAATAAAGTTATGTCACAACTTTATTTTTCTCTATGTGGTATAACTTCCATGTGAGAGAATATCCTAACACCTCTTGTTAGGATATTAGTGAGGTGGGGCCCACATGATCCCCACCCCTTCAAATTCCTCTAACTCTTCTAGCCTCTTCATGTTGGAATCCCCCCATTTATTTTGTAACTCATCCACTCTCCCTCTTTAATTTCATGCCAACTCCCACATTAAATTAAGTTATTCAATTTATTTAATTAAGAGTGGAATTTTGATCCTTTGGAATTCATGGCATGGGTTAATAAAATAAGGATAAACCTTATTTTATTTGGGTTTTATTTTGTTGTGAGAGGATTGGGGAAGAAAGCTCTAAGTTTGAAGATTGTGAAAAACGCCAAGGCTTTGACGAAGAACGTTGTCACCGCAAGGAGAGATCGACGAGCCCTCTCTTCTTCTCTCCATATCTGGTGTGTGATGACGTTCTCTTCTTGGATGCACATTGTTCCATATTCTCTCCACGTCAAAGAAAGGGAGACACCACTTCCTCCTCGGACATTCTCCATCGACGTATACGGAGCTTCATCCCACGACGTCGTTTTCCGCGATGCTAGCTTCCGCAAACTTCTTCGAGGTAGGGGATTGTTTTATGTTCATGATTATTTTGGCGTTCATCGTTAAATATTTAGCCGCTCGCTATCGAATTAATGGGAGGAGGTCGGACCGCACAAACACGGTCGGCCCTCTTTAGAAGTAGTATACCTATGTGAGATGAGTCTTGACTTTCAATATTTACCTTCAGTATGATTGTTTTGTTGTCCTTTATGGACTGGTTTATGCTTTCCTGTGTTGACTGGGTTGTGCTTTCCTGTGTGGACTGGGTTATGCTTTCCTTTGTGGACTGGGTTATGCTTTCCTGTGTGGACTGCGTTGTGTTTTCCTGTGTGGACTGGTATGTACTTAGGCTCGAGTGTTGGAGCCGAATAGGAATTGATGACTTAGGTATATGTATGGGAATATACCTAAGTAGAGTTGGTTGTTACATCATGATTGTAAATTTCCTTTTTGGTTTATCCTTCATGGATTCTGGGAGACCTTCGGGGGTCTCGGGGTCCCTACTGAGTATCGTATACTCACCCCTACATGGGATATTCCCACACTACGTTGTGTTGGATGCAGATGACATACAACACTGATCGTGGTGGAGGATCGTGGAGCTGGATAGTACCTGGAGGTGGACCACTGGGCGGGACGTACACGGAGCGGACGGCTGGACCTGAGGAGATGAGGAGACAATATGTACCCACCCTTCAGGTGGGGTTTCTAGAGGACAGCTCGGTGTTGCTGCTTTACTTTACAGCAGTTGTACTTTCCTTTCAGCTGTACTTTACTTTCAGTTGGGTTTGTATTCTGGCCCATTTACTTTCCAGCACTTACTTTTGTACTCAGTTTACTTAGTGTTTACTTCATCTTGCGTACTCTATGGTGTTTGTTTACTTTTTAAAGTCAATGTCTTCCCTTTTATTGGGATTTACGCCTTTGGTGCTAGTTGCCATCCCCTGGCCTATGGGAGGCAGGCTTTGGGTAGTCACGACACGGGCACCGAGGACGGGTCATGACAAATTGATATCAGAGGAGTTTGGTTCTACTGGAAAACTTGGGACTCTGATCTTTCTTCTATGTGAAGCAATAGTGTTAAGGGTATTGAGTGTGGTTATTAGTCCAGGGAGTCCATTGTTAGTGCGGTGGCCGACGTATCCATACACCAGGACCCTGACTTCTGATTTCTGACTCAATACACGAAAACATTGATTGCATGTGTGTTTCAAAAGTTTTCTTTTTGATTACTTTGAGTCAGCTCACCAGGTATAATGTATTAACCGTGGCGCACCTGTTTCTTTTCAGTATGGCCCCACGACAGCAGCCAGCTAGGGTTCCCAATTACTTGCGAGACGACAGCCCACCGAGCGACGAGGCCTCAGTGCAGGGCCCCATTATAGCAAAGGCACCAGCGGTGCCTCTACCCACCGAGCCACTGATGCTACCAGCCCCAGGAGCTGAGAGTGCATGTCGCCTGAGTGCACTGCATGAGTTTCAGCATTAGATACCACCTAGGTTCCGCGGAGAGATAGATCCTCAGGCAGCCGAGGATTGGATGGAGGCTGTCATTCGAATCTTCAGATTAGTAGGGACACCAGCTGACCACATGGTGATCCTTGCGGCGAGTCTCATGCACGCAGAAGAAGGTATATGGTGGATCCTGATGCTCCATGTGCACGACGAGTCATCACTTATTTGGAAAGACTTCGAGAGCCTCTTCCGCTCGGAGTTCTTTCCAGCCACCCTCTATGCGGTGCGCATCCAGGAGCTACTACAGCTGCGACAGGGCAGCATGACGGTAGCCCAGTACTCGGCGATATTTACCGACCTATCGCACTACTCCACGGACATGGTACGGGACCCATTCTTCTGGGCCTAGACCTTCAAGCAGGGACTGAGGCATGAGATCAGGGATTTGATGATCTCCCTCAATATCCCGACTCAGACAGGGGCACTAGAGAGAGCCCTTCTAGTAGAGAGTTTTCTCGCTGAGCAGTCACCAGCGGCGAGACCCTCCACAGGATGACCCGTAGCAAAGTCTTCTGCAGCCGGTAGTAGACATTTGACACAGATATCCAAGCGGGTCAGGCCATTAGATGAGCAATATCAAGATGCAGATTCGGTTGTATGGGTAACATGAAGGAGAGCTAGACACACGAGGAGCAGGAAGTGCTATTCATGTGGCGGGCAGGGTCACATGGATCGAGACTGCCCGACCCACCCAGCAGATGAGTAGCAGGTAGTAGAGGGACCTTTCAGGCAGAGGTTTGACCGTGACCATCCGTAGGGAGCAGGAGGACAACGCAGAGGAGCTGTTCATGTAGCAGATGGTGGGAGACGCTTTGAGGACCTACCACCACCACCACCAGGAAGACCACCCCGACCGCAGGGAACAGGTGGATAGGGGACAGCTCAACTTCGGGCAGCTGAGGCCTATGACCATGGAGCTCTGGAAGCAGATAGAAAATAGTGGGACTAGCTCTATACTTGAAGCATTTTTTTCATGATGCTTCGAACTTTTTTGATATCTTTGATTCTTTGTGTCTTTGTACTTTGAGATGCAGTAATAAAAGACATTTGTTCTTGTGACTTTTTCTTCCCTGTCCTTTCTATGTAATTGATACTAAGAGGTTCCAGTTAAAATCGTTGACTTGACCCTCACTTTTGAGATTCCTACAGGAGGAGACCTAGTGACCACAGACTGTTGCTGATAGTGTGACTCAAACCTTGGAGGTGAGAGTAATGGTTGGATATCTTGTTATTAGCGTCAAGGCCTTACGACGTCGTCCATGGTATGAAATAGTGCCATTCATGTTAGGATTGATTGTATTAGGAAAAGAACGTGTTTCATCCGGGGGATGAGACCAGATTACTCTTTTCAGAAGAGGAGGAATCTCAGTAGCTCTTGTATATCGTAGACTAAGAAGGGTGGAGATGAGTTCTTACAAATGGATAGTCTCACCCGTTGTTCGTCGAGCGAATGGTTTACAATTCACACCGATTCATTGGTCTCAGGTGTATCCTCTCTCAGAAGGACATGAACCTAAGATGGCGGTGATGGATTGAGTTCCTCCAGGACTATGACCTCGAGACAGTGTATACTCCTGGGAAGAGGATCTTTGTAGTAGATTCTCTTAGTAGGAGATCGGGGATTCAGCTGTTAGAAGTGGTGAGACAACAGCTGACCGCATTTCTAATATCCTTTGTGGATAGTGTTGAAGTTAGTACGTGTGGAACCAAAGATGGTTCAGGCTACGATGGATAAAGTGCAGATCATCCAGAAGTGGATGAAGACTGCACAGAGCAAACTAAGTCCTATGCTAATAAGAGACGGAGACCACTAGAGTTGGAGTATGGCGACCAAATTTTCTTACGGGTCTCACCTCGACGTGGATTACGGATATTTAGCAAGGGCGGAAAGTTATCTCCATGCTTCATCAGACCATTTCAGGTTCTCAGCAGGATATGCGAGGTGGCTTATCGCCTAGCCCTTCCACCTCAGTTACACTGGGTGCATGACGTCTTTCACGTATCTCAGCCGAGGAGATATGTGTATGACCCGACGCATATCATCGACCACGGGGAGCTATACATCGATGACGGGGTGAATTTTTTGGAGGTCCCAGTGGAGATCGAGGATCGACAGGAGCAGGTCCTACGTGGACAGTCGATACCTCTGGTGCGCATTCGTTGGTAGCATGAGAACCTCCAGGAGAGAACTTGGGAGCGGGAGGCTCAGATGCATGCTCAGTACACTCATTTGTTTCTCTAGTTTGTGATGTATCTTTACAGGGACGTAAATCCCTGAGGTGGGAGTAATGTAAAGACCCGTAAATTTCAAGAAAATTTTTTTTATTAATTTCTTTGGGATTTTATGAGTATGCAGTTTCAAATGGTACCTGATTTCGAGGCCCAGTGTGCTCGGAATCATTTTCCGAAGTTTAGCTCGGGTACATTCAGTTAATGAACGAGCGGGTTTTCCTAACTTTTGAACCGGTGCTCGGAATCAAAATCCGAGGGCACCGATGAAATTGCAATGCCAGTAATTGCTTAAGTCGACCTTTTCTGGAGTTGCGTTTTCTCGGGAAGAGTTGTTTAAAAAAATGTGGTTTAAGTGTTAAGTAAATAAAGTTGTGTCACAGCTTTATTTTTCTCTATGTGGTATAACTTCCATGTGAGAGAATATCCTAACACCTCTTGTTAGGATATTAGTGAGGTGGGGCCCACACGATCCTCACCCCCTTCAAATTCCTCTAACTCCTCTAGCCTCTTAATGTTGGCAACCCCCCATTTATTTTGTAACTCATCCACTCCCCCTCTTTAATTGCATGCCAACTCCCACATTAAATTAATTTATTCAATTTATATAATTAAGAGTTGAATTTTGAACCTTTGGAATTCATGGCATGGGTTAATAAAATAAGGATGAACCTTATTTTATTTGGGGTTGATTTTGTTGTGAGAGGATTAGGGAAGAATGCTCTAAGTTTGAAGAACGCGAAGAACGCCAAGGCTTTGACAAAGAACGTTGTCACCGCAAGGAGAGATCAACAAGCCGTCTCTTCTTCTCTTCGCAGCCGGTGTGTGACGACGTTCCCTTCTTGGATGCACATCGTTCCATCTTCTCTCCACATCAAAGAAAGGGAGACGCAGCTTCCTCCTCAGACGTTCTCCATCAATGTATACGGAGCTTCATCCCGTGACGCCGTTTTCTGTGACGCTAGCTTCCGCGAACTTCTTCGAGGTAGGGGATTGTTTTATGTTCGTGATTATTTTTGCATTCATCATTAAATATTTAGCCGCTTTCTATCGAATTAATGGGAGGAGGCTGGACTGCACAAACACGGCCGACCCTCCTCCCCGTTGTTGTCGTACATCGTTATGGTTTAGAATGAGGCGGTGCGGTGCGACGGAACTGTGCGAGAATGAGTAAAAACACGGCGAAGGAGCGTGGCGTCATCACTCCATGCCGGCGAAGCCGAAGGATGAGCCGCGGCCAAGGGTGGTCTGCGGCGGAGGGGCGCGGTGCAGTCGCACTGCGCTGGAGCACCTTGAAGGGCCGCAGCTGGGGCAGGCCGCGGTGGAGGGGCGCAGTGCCATCACGCCGCGTTGGTCGGAAAAAGGCCGCGGTGGTGCAGGGAAGGGCGGCCGAAAATCTGGCCACCGGCGCAAGGGAAGGTGGGACCCACGGGGGTCCCGCGGCGGCTCACCGGCCGGCCATCACGGCCTGCCGGAATTGGAAGGGTTGGGGGTTTGTAACCCCTGGCGGCTAGCAAAGGTGCAGGCCCCCCATGTGGGGGCCGCCATTTCAAAACAAAGGGGGCAGCACCCCCCCCCCCCTTTTCCGCATCCGCTCAGCCAGCACCGAGCCGCCCTGCTCGGCCAGCGCCGAGCCGCCCGCGCTGGGTCGGGCCGCCCACGTCGGGTCGGACCCCCGCGTCGGGCCGGGCCGCACCGGCTGGTTCGGGCCGCGCCAGCCGGGCCGGGCTGCGCCCAAGTGGGCCGGACCCGGACCCGAGTCGGGTCGACCCGATTCGGCCCAACCCAAGGGGTCTTGGGCCGGGTCGGTCCGGGCCCAAAACCCCCTAAAATCCGACAGCTACGTTCAAAGGCCCATAACATGGGCTACGGACCTCCTATTGACGCATCTTCAGTTGCGATGTGATCCTTGGATCGAGGCGGTCGTTTTGGTATATTACACTCAAGGTTTCAGAGAACTTTGTTTATGGCCGGGTTGGTTCAAACATGAAACCAATCGGGCCCTCGGAGCGGAAACGCTTATAACTTGAGCTCCGGACGTCTGATTGACGTTCCGTCAACTTTGTTGGATTCCTCTTAGTGAAAAGGTTCTTTTGGCTTACTCCACTCAAGTTTTGGATGCAGTTTGAGTATGGTCGGGTTGGTTTTGACTTAAAACCCAACCGGGCCCCTGGGACAAAAAAGCCAATAACTCTCAGACCGGGCATCTGATTGACGCGTCGTCTGTCGCGTTGAGTTCCTTTTGACAAGACGGAACTTTGGGATACATCAACTTCGGAATTTGTGTCATTTGATGTATCGACCCCCTTGGCTTGTGGAGCGGACCCTCCCAAAATCGAGCATGCTGTGTGGGGGAACCCTAGAGCTGGCTGCGACGAAGATGACGACAACCGTACTAGGATCCTCCGTGGGTTCAATGACTGTATTGGGATCCTCTGTGGGTTCGATGACGACGTCTATCGTAAAGGTATCCTATGTGGGTTCAACGACGACGTCTACCGTACTAGGATCCTCTGTGGGTTCGACGACGACGTCTACCATACTAGGATCCTCCGTGGGTTCGACGACGACGTCAACCATACTAGGATCCTCCGTGGGTTCGATGATTGTGCTGGGATCATCTGTGGGTTCCACGAAGATGACTACAATACATGGATCCTCCGTGGGTTCGGCAGCGACGACTTCTATACTAGGATCTTATGTGGATTCGGAAGAGATGATGATTCATAGGATATATATAATCATCTCCACCCCTCTTCAGAAGTAGTATACCTGTGTGAGATGAGTCTTGACTTTCAATATTTACCTTCAGTATGATTGTTCTTTTGTCCTTTGTGAACTGGGTTATGCTTTCCTATGTGGATTGGGTTGTGATTTCCTGTGTGGACTGGTTTATGCTTTCCTTTGTGGACTGGGTTATGCTTTCCTGTGTGGACTGGGTTGTGCTTTATTGTGTGGACTGGGATGTACTTGGGCTCGAGTGTTAGAGCCGAACAGGAATTGATAACTTAGGTATATGTATGGGAATATACCTAAGTAGAGTTGGTTGTTACTTCATGATTGTAACTTTCCTTTGTGGTTTATCATTTGTGGATTCTGGGAGACCTTCGGGGGTCTCGGGGTCCCTACTGAGTATTGTATACTCACCCCTACACGGGCTATGCCCGCACTACGTTGTGTTGGATGCAGACGACGTACAGCGCTGATCGTGGTGGAGGCTCGTGGAGCTGGACAGTACCTGGAGGTGGACCACTAGGCGGGACGTACACAGAGTGGACGGTTGGACCTAAGGAGTTGAGGAGACAATCTGTACCCACCCTTTAGGTGGGGTTTCTAGAGGACGGCTCGGTGTTGATGCTTTAATTTACAGCAGTTGTACTTTCCTTTTAGTTGTACTTTACTTTCAGTTGGGTTTGTATTCTAGCCCATTTACTTTCCATCACTTACTTTTGTACTCAGTTTACTTATTGTTTACTTAATCTTGCATACTCTGTGGTGTTTTTTTACTTTTTCAAGGCAATGCCTTCCCTTTTATCATGATTTATGCCTTTGGTACTAGTCGTCAGCCCCTGGTATAACGACCCGGCCTTTTCTTACTTTACTATTACATCATTTCAAAGATAAACAACATAATATTTTTACACATGGAGGATCCAGAGGTTTAGTGTCTTGGGAAAACTAGGACAATACATGACAAATACAACATCAAGCATAAAAATTCATTTAATCTCTTCTTAGATAGCTTCCTAATTTCACTTGTCCTCTCCTTAGTACATGTAGCCACCTGAGGATATACATCAAAAGGGGTGAGCTAAAATCCCAGTAAGAGGATAGATAAGAACAATATAGCATGGGGTGAGCATAATCATGACATAGGAAGAAGATCTTGAACATGAGAGGAGCATAAACAATAACTTGAAATGTGGCAAAGCATAAAAAATGAAACATCATGTCTTAGTGGTTAACTACCACACATACTTGTGAACAAAGATAGCATCATGTTCATGCATAATTTCACATTTACTCATGAGATTAATCACTTTACCCAATATATTGGAGCGCTATATAATTCTGGGCGCACCCGTCACATTTAAACATTCATATTGCGCTATATAATTCCGGGGGCACCCGTCACATCATAACATTATAATTATCATGCTTTCCACATAGAACACATATCAAACATTTCAATAAATAACCCATGGAAAGGAATGGTTTTCATCTCATAATAACACATTCATAAGCTTTGGGTTCCCAAAAGAAAGAGGGAACAACATACTTGATATAAGAACCATCAACCTTGAATGAGAGGTAAAAGGTGAGATCTTGAAAGAATAATTCTTTTGGAAAACATTTTGATGGACATAAAAACTAGTGACAAACATGTATATCCCAGAAAAGTAAATTAAATGATGAACAAAAGACCTTTGAGGAGTAACCATATCAAAAATGGAGTGAAAGAGGGAGAACCTGAAGGAAGAAAATTGGGTTCGAGATTTCCCCTTACCTTGTACTCGAATGCCTCCTTCTCTTTAATGTCCTGTATAATGACATTATATTAATTAATTAGAAATTCCAGAACCTTTTATATATTAATAGGGTTCATTCTGGTTTCATTATTTCATATTAAGTTACTTTGGATGACTTGTAGAGTTTAAAAACATTGATCGGGGATGTTCGTTTTCATGGTTTTCTTGAGCGGTCCACTTGTATTCTTAATTTGATGTTTGGTTAGATCATGGGTAAACATCCAGAATTGATATTAAATGTAATTATTGATATTACAGAAGCTTTAATGATTTTATAATGAGTTATATTAGATCCATGTGGCCGAATCATTAGATAAGTTTTAAATAAAGATTATTTGGGCTAATTTGAGCGATTTTTGGATCATAACCAAATCATTTTATCTTTTCACTTAGTATTATGGCCATAGGTTATTTTCAGAACTTAAAATAGAACATAATACATATAAAAAATTCTGTTTCAACCATAAAAATGGTTTCATGACCAGATTGAAGGTATAAATGGAAGAAGAGAGCATGTTGTTTTTGAAGGTGATAAATTATCACCACATGAACAACGTTCTCTTTAATAAAATATAAGGAAGGGGGAAAGGGTATGGGGTGATATAATATAACATTAGAATCATAATATTACAGTATATATATAATACTAGATTTACAGAAGAATTTGGATGAATATAGGTAGGGAGAGATCAAGAAAGGAACTTGAACTTGAAAGGAAAATAAAGGAGAAGAGAGAGAGAAATTACCTTTAGAATCCTCCTCTTAAGAACCTCCTTAAAGGCCTAAGCTTGGTCTTTTGATGAGACCAGAAGCTCTTGGACGTGGGGAAGAGGCTAGGGAAGGTGTTTGGGTAGAGTTTAGAGAAGGCTTGGAGCTTTAGAGGTGTGAGGAAAATAGGGAGTGAAGGGTGGCTTTTATAGTGGAGGGGAGAGGGGTTTCCTTAATATAAAATTGATTAGTTTATTAATTTCACCTAAGACAAGGAATAGTGAGTATTGGATGACTAAGAATAGTAAATTTGACTTGTGAATTCGGGATTTGGGTGCTTACATCACTTTTGATGTTAGGAATAGTGGGTTTTAATTAAAATGTATTTATATGATAAATTAATGTATTCTACTATTCATAAAAAATTCAAGTATCTCAGAAAAATCCCAAAATTTTACCCCAACCATTTTTCGACATGTAGAATCCAAAAATGAAGTCCATTTTTCAAAAATAATTTTCTAGATATTATTAATTTAATATTTAATTAAAATCATAATTTACTTAAAAAACAGTTTTTAAAATTAAAACTGATTTTGCAGTTCTTTCAAAAATTACTTAGGGTCTTATAAAATTATCTAAAAACTATTAGACATTGATTCAATAATTTATGAATATATTTCAGGAAAAATAAAAATTCTTTTAAATTAATTAATTAATTATAATTAATTATTTATGACCTTTAAAATACCAAAAATGTTTACTAAGGTCAAATTGTCACTTCCTAAGATGTCTAGATTTTATTTTATTATTCATAGGTAATGTTACTCTTATTTACTATTCATAAGGGTCATATTACTATTCATAAGGGTAGGTTACTATTCATAAGGGTAGGTTACTATTCACCAAAAATTATTTTTGTTTCATTGGACTCCAAAAACTATCTTGAACACAACCGTGAATGTTGGATTTTTAAAATTCCAAACATAGGGGTGAGAAAATTATGTTTAAAGGTCACTTATCACTTAGTAGTTCATTACTTTGTGTTTTTATGACATAGATATAAGAAGGGAATTTACTATTGAAAAACTTTGGGTCTTTACATTCTTCCCCCCTTAAGAAATTGTGCCCCCGAAATTTCACTTTACACAAACAGGTGAGGGTACTTCTCTTTCATTTCCTCTTCCGGTTCCCAAGTTGCTTCCTCAAACTTTTGGTTCCTCCACAACACTTTGACAAGGTGGGTTGTCTTGTTACGTAGAACCTTATCACTTCGGTACAGGATTTTTACCGGCTGCACCTCATAGGAGAGATCATCTTCCAACTGTACCTCCTCTGATTTTAGTACATGTGAGGGGTCTGGAATGTACTTCCTCAGTAGTGATACGTGGAACACATCATGAATTTGAGCCATATTTGGTGGAAGTTCCAGACGATAGGCCACAACTCCTACACGATCAAGGATCTCAAAGGGGCCAATGTACCTTGGGCTTATCTTCCCTTTCTTCCCGAATCGCATGACTCTCTTCCATGGAGATATTCGAAGGAAGACTTTATCTCCAACGTCGAACTCCAATTCCCTTCGACGATTGTCAGCATAGCTCTTTTGTTGACTTTGAGCAGCTTTTATGTGTTTCTGGATGACTTGAACCTTCTCTGTCATCTCTTGAACAAGATCGGGACC
Source organism: Viscum album (assembly GCA_963277665.1). Classification (NCBI taxonomy): domain Eukaryota; kingdom Viridiplantae; phylum Streptophyta; class Magnoliopsida; order Santalales; family Viscaceae; genus Viscum; species Viscum album. Next base: position 699,348,248 of record OY728152.1, read on the forward strand.
AAGTAGCTTTCGTTCTCCAACTTCATCCCAACAGGTTGGAGTTCTACATCGCTTCCCATAAAGATCTTCATACGGAGCCATCTGAATACTCGAGTGGAAGCTATTGTTGTATGAGAACTCAACCAATGGGAGGTGCTGATCCCATCCACCTTTGAATTCAAGAGAGCAGGATCTTAGCATATCTTCAAGTGTCTGAATATTCCTTTCAGACTGGCCATCAGTTTGGGGGTGATAGGCCGTGCTGAAATTTAATTCAGTACTCAAAGCATGTTGAAGGCTCCCCCAGAATTTAGAAGTGAACCTTGGATCACGGTCAGAGACAATCGAGATCGGAACACCGTGCAATCTCACTACTTCCTTCACATATATCCTTGCAAGTTGTTCAAGTGAGAGGTCTTCCCGGATAGCGATAAAATGGGCAGTCTTGGTGAGTCGGTCAACCACAACCCATATCGCATTATTTCCTCTTGACGTTTTCGGGAGGCCCATGACAAAGTCCATAGTAACATTTTCCCATTTCCACATGGTTATAGGCAATGGCTGCATCATACCTTTGGACTTTTGCCGCTCAGATTTAACTTGCTGACATACCAAGAACCTTGATATATATTCTGCAATCTCCTTCTTCATGTTATCCCACCAGAAGTGTTCTCGAAGATCATGATACATCTTGGTACTTCCAGGATGAATAGAGAAAGTTGAGCTATGTGCATTATCCAATAGCTCCTTCTTTATTCCGAGTGATGAAGGCACACAAAGCCGCGTTCCAAACCTAATCACACCATCATCGTCGATATGGAACTCTTGCAGCTTCCCTTCCTTTACTGCATTCACCCTCTTTTGTATCTCTACATCATCCCTTTGTGCTTCCTTAATCTTCTGTTGGATGGATGGTTGCGCAATCATTTGGGCAAGGTAGGATGTATCCCCTACCCTTACGATTCCCAAATCCATCCTTTGCATATCCAAGAAGATAGGGTCTTTCTCAATCCTTAACATGGATAGAGTGGCAGGTTCTTTCCTGCTTAGAGCATCAACTACCTTGTTCGCCTTTCCAGGATGATAGTGAATAGAGCAATCGTAATCCTTGATTAGCTCTAACCATCTCCTTTAACGCATGTTGAGCTCCTTTTGTGTGAATATATACTTTAGGCTCTTGTGGTCGGTGTATATGTCACACTTCTTGCCATAAAGGTAGTGCCGCCAGATTTTCAAGGAAAAAATCACGGTTGCCAGCTCTAGATCATGCGTCGGGTAGTTCTGCTCATGGATCTTCAACTGTCGTGAGGCGTAGGCTATCACATTATCATTTTGCATGAGTACACAACCCAAGCCTTTATTTGAAGCATCACTGTATATCACAAAACTTTCTCCACTTTTCGGTAGTGTGAGTACAGGTGCAGTGATCAGCCTTCTCTTTAGCTCCTTGAAGCTTCCCTCACATTCTTCCGTCCATACATACTTTACCCCTTTCCTTGTTAACTTAGTTAGTGGTCTTGACAATCGTGAGAAGTTTCTCACAAAACGTCGGTAGTACCCAGCTAATCCAAGAAAACTACGGATTTATGTGACACTAGAGGGCCTGGGCCATTCTTCAATCGCCTTTGTCTTTGAAGGGTCCACAGAAATTCCCTCGCTTGTGATCACATGTCCAAAGAACGTGACTTAATTCATCCAAAAGTCACACTTGCTGAACTTGGCGTACAACTTCTCCTTTCTCAATGTCTCCAACACAAGTCTTAGATGTTCTTCATGTTCCTTCTTGCTCTTGGAGTAGATGAGAATATAATAGATAAACACTACCACAAATTTGTCGAGGTAATGTCTAAAGACTCTATTCATCAAATCCATGAAGATTGCAGGGGCATTAGTAAGTCCGAAGGGAATCACCAAAAACTCATAGTGCCCATACCTTGTACGGAAATCAGTCTCCTGAATATCTTCCTTCTTCACCTTTACTTGATGATATCCAGAATGAAGATCCACCATTGAGAAGTATTGTGCTCCTCTTAACTGGTCGAACAAGTCATCAATCCTTGGGAGAGGATACTTATTCTTTATGGTGATCTTTTTGAGTTCCCGATAATCGATACACAGCTGCATGGTACCATCCTTCTTCTTCACAAAGAGCACTGGCGCACCCCAAGGTGATGTACTAGGGCGTATGAACCCTTTGTCCAGATGCTCTTGCAGCTGCTTCTTTAACTCCTCCAGTTCGATAGGAGCCATCCTATAGGGGTACTTTGATATAGGAGTAGCTCCGGGTATGAGTTCAATTGAGAACTCTACCTCACGATCCGGGGGAATTCTGGGTAACTCTTTGGGAAATACATCGTCGTATTCCCTTACGATGGGCATTTCCTCAAGGTTGGCACCTTCCTTCAACTCAACCATTTGGTCTAGGTATGATTCTTTATAGGTAATCATCACCCACACCATTGAAGGATTTTTCAAAGGATAAACATGATCTTCCTTTCATTTGTAGAGGAGCATGGGATGGTTCAGAATATGAAAATATATTTCCTTTTCCCGACAGTTGATATGTGCTCTAAATAACGAGAGCCAATCCATTCACATTATAGCGTCTAATTCCACCAAGGGAAGTATTACGAGATTTTCCGGAAGAATGTTCCCACATACGTCAATAGGAGAAGAATCAAACACTTGGGTTTCAATGATTTCACCACTTGGTGTTTTTACAGATATCTCTACTTCAAGGTTTCGGGGCTTCGATTCTATAGTTCTAGCAAACTTGCAAGATATAAAGGAATGCGTAGAACCAGAATCAAATAAGACTTTTGCCATTCTTGAGTGAATAGGAAGTGTACCTTGTATGACTTCATTATCATGTTCCACTTACACAGTAGTGATGGCATAAGCCTTCCCTTGTTCCTTTGGCTTTGGTGGTTGTTGGCGCTGATTACCCTCGAAAGCTCGAGGTTTAGTGCACTGGTTTGAATAGTGCCCTAGCTCCTTACAGTTGTAGCATTGAACCACGAGTGGTTCTCTCCTTTCATCGGCTACATTATCCTTCCTTTTCATGTCTCTTCGACACTCGTGAGCTAGGTGTCCTTCTTTCCCACACTTGAAGAATTTACCCATCCCTTTGAGGCAGTTCCCATTGTGCAACTTCCCACATTTTTGGCAAGTAGGTCGTTGTGTTTTCTTCCCATCTTTATCACTAGATCCACCAGCTTGAAACTCCATATTTCTTTTCTTATCACCATAGCCATGGGACCATTATCCAAACTCCATCTCCACTTTGAGAGCACACCGAACAACTTCTTCATAACTCCCAAAGTCTCGAATTGCAAGATCTTTTCGAAGATGTGGTTTTAATCCACTAAAGAATCTATCAATTTTGCTATCATTGATGATAACAAAACCCGAAGCATACCTTGTGAGCCATGTGAAATTTGCTTCATAGATTGTGACAGATTCTCCTTCTTTTTTCTTGAGCTCTATGAATTCTCTCTCCATCTTCGTGCGAAGAGTTCTTAGGAAGTACTTATTAAGAAACATTATCTTAAAGTCTTCCCATTCCATCTCTTCAATTTCCTCCCTTGGATTGGTGTTCTTAATCAAAGCCCACCATTGATCGGCTTCTCCATCTAGGAGGTAAACGGCTAGAGTCACCTTCTCCGTCTCGGAGCAGTGAAGAACAGAAAATATATTCTCCATGGAGTTGACCAACTGTTCCGCAACTAGTGGATCGGAAGATCCAAAAAACGTCGGTGGTCGTTGCCACATAAAACTTTCGATAGCTAGTTGCTCCCTCTTTGGTGAAGGAGGACGTTCCCCATTATTATGGTTATTATTCATAACCCGAGATAATTGTGTAAGCATCGCCATGAATTTTTGAACTCCACCTCCAAAATCATTGGGGATGTCGTTCGGGCAATCGTTGCATTGGCCCTCGCAAGAGTTGTTGGCCTGATTTCTCCTAGTTCCCACCATTTTCTAAAATAGAAAGGGTTATAACAAAACATAAGTAAACAAGTCATGAATAACTTGTTCATTTAAACAATTATACCAAAAACATAACATATGGGATCCCTAGGTAAATATCCTTTTGTGCATATCTGTACTTAGTCTCATGCTAGAGGTTTTCTTTAGGGTTCACTAATCCTAATTCCCAAATTAACTAAACCTTTCCTATGATACCAACTATAACGACCCAGCCTTTTCTTACTTTACTATTACATCATTTCAAAGATAAACAACATAATAGTATTACACATGGAGGATCCAGAGGTTTATTTTCTTGGGAAAACTAGGACAATACATAAAAAATACAACATCAAGCATAAAAATTCATTTAATCTCTTCTTTGATAGCTTCCTAATTTCACTTGTCCTCTCCTTAGTACATGTAGCCACCTGAGGATATAAATCAAAAGGGGTGAGCTAAAATCCCAGGAAGAGGATAGATAAGAACAATATAGCATGGGGTGAGCATAATCATGACATAGGAAGAAGATCTTGAACATGATAGGAGCATAAACAATAACTTGAAATGTGGCAAAGCATAAAAAATGAAACATCATGTCTTAGTGGTTAACTAAAACACATACTTGTGAAAAAAGATAGCATCATGTTCACGCATAATTTCACATTTACTCATGAGATTCATCACTTTACCCAATGCATTGGAGCGCTATATAATTCCGGGCGCACCCGTCACATTTAAACATTCATATTGCGCTATATAATTCCGGGCGCACCCGTCACATCATAACATTATCATTATCATGCTTTCCACATAGAACACATATCAAACATTTAAATAAATAACCCATGGAAAGGAATGGGTTTCATCTCATAATAACACATTCATAAGCTTTGGGTTCCCAAAAGAAATAGGGAACAACATACTTGATATAAGAACCATCAACCTTGAATGAGAGGTAAAAGGTGAGATCTTGAAAGAAGAGTTCTTTTGGAAAACATTTTGATGGACATAAAAACCAGTTACAAACATGTATATCCCAGAAAAGTAAAGTAAATGATGAACAAAAGACCTTTGAGGAGTAACCATATCAAAAATGGAGTGAAAGAGGGAGAACCCGAAGGAAGAAAATTGGGTTCGAGATTTCCCCTTACCTTGTACTCGAATGCCTCCTTCTCTTTAATGTCCTGTATAATGACATTATATTAATTAATTAGAAATTCCATAACCTTTTATATATTAATAGGGTTCATTATGGTTTCATTATTTCATATTAAGTTACTTTGGATGACTTATAGAGTTAAAAAACATTGATCGGGGATGTTCGTTTTCATGGTTTTCTTGAGCGGTCCACTTGTATTCTTAATTTGATGTTTGGGTAGATCATGGGTAAACATCCAAAATTGATATTACTTGTAATTAGTGATATTACAGAAGCTTTAATGATTTTATAATGAGTTATATTAGATCCATGTGGCCGAATCATTAGATAAGTTTTAAATGAAGATTATTTGGGCTAATTTAAGCGGTTTTTGGATCATAACCAACTCATTTTAACTTTTCACTTAGTAGTATGGCCATAGGTTATTTCCAGAACTTAAAATAGAACATAATACGTATAAAACATTCTGGTTCAACCATAAAAATGGTTTCATGACAAGATTGAAGGTATAAATGGAAGAAGAGAGCATGTTGTTTTTGAAGGTGATAAATTATCACCACATGAACAACGTTCTCTTTAATAAAATATAAGGAAGGGGGAAAGGGTATGGGGTGATATAATATAACATTAGAATCATAATATTATAGTATATATATAATACTGGATTTACATATCAATTTGGCTGAAGATAGGTAGGGGGAGATCAAGAAAGGAACTTGAACTTGAAAGGAAAATAAAGGAGAAGAGAGAGAGAAATTACCTTTAGAATCCTCCTCTTAAGAACCTCCTTAAAGGCCTAAGCTTGGTCTTTTGATGAGACCAGAAGCTCTTGGTCGTGGGGAATAGGCTAGGGAAGGTGTTTGGGCAGAGTTTAGAGAAGGCTTGGATCTTGAGAGGTGTGAGGAAAAGAGGGAGTGAAGGGTGGCTTTTATAGTGGAGGGGAGAGGGGTTTCCTTAATATAAAATTGATTAGTTTATTAATTTCACCTAAGACAAGGAATAGTGAGTCTCGGATGACTAAGAATAGTAAATTTGACTTGTGAATTCGGGATTTGGGTGCTTACATCACTTGTGATGTCAGAAATAGTGGGTTTTAATTAAAATGTATTTATATGATAAATTAATGTATTCTACTATTCATAAAAAATTCAAGTATCTCAGAAAAATACCAAAATTTTTCCCCAACCATTTTTCAACGTGTAGAATCCAAAAATGAATTCCATTTTTCAAAAATAATTTTCTAAATATTATTAATTTAATATTTAATTAAAATCATAATTTACTTAAAAAAACAGTTTTTAAAATTAAAACTGATTTTGCAGTTCTTTCAAAAATTACTTAGGGTCTTATAAAATTATCTAAAAACTATTAGACATTGATTCAATAATTTATGAATATATTTCAGGAAAAATAAAAATTCTTTTAAATTAATTAATTAATTATAATTAATTATTTATGACTTATAAAATACCAAAAATGTTTACTAAGGTCAAATTGTCACTTCCTAAGATGTCTAGATTTTATTTTATTATTCATAGGTACTGTTACTCTTATTTACTATTCATAAGGGTCATATTACTATTCATAAGGGTAGGTTACTATTCATAAGGGTAGGTTACTATTCACCCAAAATTATTTTTGTTTCATTGGACTCCAAAAACTATCTTGAACACAACCGTGAATGTTGGCTTTTTGAAATTCCAAACATAGGGGTGACAAAATTATGTTTAAAGGTCACTTATCACTTAGTAGTTAATTACTTTGTGTTTTTATGACATAGATATAAGAAGGGAATTTACTATTGAAAGACTTTGGGTCGTTACACCTGGCCTATGGGAGGTGGGCTTGGGGTAGTCATGGCACGGGCCCCGAGGACGAGTCGTGACAATTAAATTTTTGAATGTAATATAAATTTTGATTTTGAAATTTCATAATTGTTTTAAAATAATTTTTTTAATGGATTAAAATGGTTTTTGTTATAAACCATAAGGTTTTATCTTTGTGAGAAGACAGGTTTTCGATTAAATTCCTTTATGTTTTTTAGATATAAAATAGGAATATTTCCAATGGATAATGGGATTTAATTGTATTTTTATGAAGTATTAAAATTAATATCTGATAACAATTTTGTATTTTAGGACATGAAATCCTTAGGAAGTATGCTATTTATTTTTTTCAGCACTTTAAGACATACAACGTTCTAAATATCATATATACACATCACATCACTTAGGTGATGGTGATGAGTCCTATTTGGCATTATGCCCAAAGGGGATTATGTACATACTTTCTATTTCATATTTTCATGTCCCTATAGAATATAACTATCAAACCTATATAGGAATATGACCGTGTTATTCTCTTTTCAAAATATGAAATTTAAAAATCCCATTGTTGTAAATTTTTTTTCATGCCATGTGATTTATATAAATTGTTTATCTGTAAAAGTGTTTCTTTTATAAATTATTGAAAACATCCATTTGTGTAAAGAACCATTTTTTTCAATAGTAATTATATCATTTGTAAAGTATTTCCATCATTTGATCATTGATTTCTGAATTTCTAATGTATTTCCATATTTGAATTGTAATGAATGACTTGGTTAAATAGGGTGTTGAAATTACAAACCTATTTATTTAAAAAGTAAAATCACATTCCTAGTTAATTTGATATTGGAATCTTGTTATGGAATCATTGGGTAAAATCCTATTGTGAATTGGCTCACACTCTATTTATGCCTTCGAGTGTTTGTTGATTATATTCTTCTAGGAATGCGTAGGGGGGGAGGGTCACTGGGATGTGGTTATAGCTATTGATCTATGGACATAGTGAGTGGCGTCATTAGGGACATGGGTAGTTTTTCTTTTTTATGTACTTTTTCTATAGTACATTGGGTTATCATGCCTATTTTAATTCTATAATATTTCTCCCAGTGGATAATCTTTTGTATGCATTACTAACTTGTTTCTTTTATTTTTTCATTTTCAATGAAAAAATTGTCCCCACCTCTAATTTGTATAATTCCAGGTTCTAGTCACCAACCCCTGTGGATTAAAAAATCACTTTAGGCATTTTTAGGGTCATCTAGGCTATTGGGATACTAATTTACCTAGGCTACTTCATGTCAAAGTATATCAAAGGATATAAAGCTTCTAGTCTCGAAATCAACATGCATTTTTGAAAGATTTTTAGGACATAAGAGGTAGTTTCGATTGAGTTTAGGTCCATATCTCATCATAAGGGAACTTATGTTTCTAGGGGTGGTTGGGGAAAGATGTAATGAGGATTAGTTTCAGACCTTTACCTATTTCTATTTTGATAGATTGAAATTAAAAACATGATTGTGTATCGGTTGATATTTTTTCACCTTCTTATTATCTTTTAGGGTAAATATAATGTCAAACTTATAGTATAAATATTTTTTGTAGCATCATGACTCCTATTATAAATTCTAATAATATATAAGAGGAATTTTATATTAAACCACATTGAGTAAATCCTCTTGTAGACATTATTCCATTCATGGTGATTGTGAAAACAGACAATGCATTATGACATGAACCACCTCCTATTCCCTTTCAGTCTCTAGATGTTGAACCCCAGAAAGAAATTTTGATGATTTTTCTGAATAGTTCCATCTCTAGAAACAAGGACCCTTCTAGGGGTCAAATGACACATAAGAAGGTGAAGATTTGTGGATAAAAGTAGAGAATTTTTTTAGGTTTTGGGGTCCCACAAAAAAATTAATGTGAAGTGTCCCACCTTTATTCTACAAGAATAAGAAGGATATGGTGGAACATGGTGGTAATTTAAATGAAGAAATGGGGATTAAAGTGGAAATAATTCAAGGTACATTTCATTAACCAATTCTATCCAGAGTTGATGTTTTTAGACAATTCCATTGTGTTCTGATAAAACAACCAGGCTTATAGGACCATGACAGTGTATGAAAATGGTTTTTCTCACCTTGTGCATTTCAAACATGAGATATAATCAAATAAAATTATTATGGTGCAAAGGGTCGAGTTGGGACATCGTCCTGATATTTTATATTAGGTTTTATTTCTAAATATGCCTTCTTATGATGATGTATTTGATAGCACGCTTATAATTCCCCGAGCCCGCTCTTACATACTCAGTGCTTAAAAATTTAATCTAATTTTATTCTTATAAAATAAACTGAAAAATCAAACAACATAATACAAAAAATATGATATTTTACTGGTCTAGGTTCTAGAGGATTAGACAACACCTTACATTTATCAGAGCTAAAACAAAGATAAGGCAATTTTCCACTATGCTTCTGGAAGGGCTAACTCAAAAAAGGATGAAATCCATTATTAAAATTCTATGATACCTATGAAAAATCAATTTAAAAAAAGGGTTGGAATTCAATTTCTCGGTAAGGGGTTTTTAATTTTATTAAATACATTTTAGAATATTATTTCTTGGAAATAACTTGATAAATGCTTCTAAGAGTACTTTATAAATTTAAATAGAAATAATTTTTCAAATATCCTTTGATAACATAATTGAAATTACTTAATTTTAAAGGAATATACCACAATTGAAATTATTTACATAAAAAATTTCTTTAAATATAATCCAGTGATTTTTTAGAAAACACTAAACAAGATTTTGAAAAAAAACATTGTAACTTGTGGAAACAAGAAAAATTGAATGCTATCTTGGGCCTAACCACTTGTTGAGAGATTGGGTTCACACCCCAATTCCCAAACATATTTATGATGTTCATGTATCAGGATTAATGAAAAAAATTAAAAACATTCTTTACATATAAATACTTTCAACGGGCTATTTAATTTTGAAAACATTTCACTGCATTAAAATACACATTCACATTTATAATTATATATATAAGTTTGTAAATACATAAATATATGATCATCTATTTTATATCACACCCATATTTGGTTCTAACCAAAACTCTTTCTATATAGTCATTGCATAAACATTCATGTACCCAAATAGTTATGAAATACATGTTTACTTATTGTTAGAACATCAACCAATTTAAAACACCAATTTTAAATAAAAAAATCCAACGACATACTTGTTTCCTTGATTTATGCATGAAATAATGTATAAAATAATAGTATTATCAAAAATATAATTTATGTCTTCTTAAAAAACCATAAGCAATAGATAATTATGTGTCTGAACCAAAATTATGAATATATAACTTAAATTATAAATTCATCACATTCATGGATATATATATATATAAACATTATTTTTTGAAGATATTAATATTAAGTATATATACATATATATATATACATAATTAGAATTCCAACTCAAATGTAGAATAAATCATTTTCTTCTTTTTATGTGTTTCAATAATATGTATCATACACCCTTGACTTAATCAAAATATGAAAATTATCACTTAAATATGTATATATATATATATTAAGCATAAATATAAAATAAATCAATAATTTACATGACACACATATTTAATTCATGAAATAAAATTATTGACTTGGATTCTATATATAGTATAAACCATGCAATCAAAATATAATGTCTCTATATATTACTCATATATATATATATTGACAAATATAATGGTTTAAAAATTATAAATAAATGATTTTATTCTAAATAAATCTATTTATCGTAGAACAAATTAAAATATTGTTTTGCATAAATATAATTACACACAAAATATTAAATTGAAACATTAATACATAAAAATATAATTAATTTAATTTAGATAAACTTAAATCTTTAAAGGAAATGATTTTGGAATAAGATAAATATTTTAAAAGAAAAATAATCCCATACTAATTTATTTGTAGTGACTTCCACATGTTTGAATGATTTTTTTTGTAGCACACAGACAAACATTAGTTCTAAAAATCACTGATCTTTATGAGAAACAACACAGACCACTGTGAAACTCATAAAAAATGAAATAGGATAGGAAGTGTTGAAAAAGAAATCTGAGACACTTATTTATAGATCTAAACTCACCAAATATTTTATTTCAACTTGTCAGCATAATTTGTTGATTATATTGGAAGAAATATGATCACTTTAATAATAAATAGCAATGACATTCAATATAAAACAAAATGCTCAAAAATGTATGAAATGTGCATATAGTACGATATAGATATTTATTATTTTATATGTTACTGATAATTGCATGCTAAAATCGACCGACAGCGAAATAGAGAACAAAGTATGTGAAGAAATATATCTCTATTCATGCTCCTATTTATATCAAATGAAAAAAGATGGTGGATTAAATTAATTTGATGTAAAAATAAAAATAAGAGATAAGATTTGGATTAAATTCTATGTGATGTTTTGTTGAAGATGAAAAAACTATCTAAATAATAGAACATTTTAATACAAGTGTTGGAAATCCAAAACGTGACAAATACTGACATTGGATAGAAGGTAGATGTAGACAGATTGAAGAAATAAATGAAAAAATGAAACAATTCATTGCATATCATTCCGATAATATTTTAGAAAAAATAAATACAAAAAAAACAAGACAAATAAGTATTTATGACACCCTAGAAAAATCTAGAAACTCAATACTGAAATACACAAAATGAATAAATAAAACATACATGAAAAACTAGACATTGTGGGGTAGATCTTCAAATCTCATGTCAGTTTTTACAAAATCCCATTCAGATCCTTTATTCATCACAGATCTGGGATCTGTCTCTATATTTGGATTCAACCTCACATCTGAATATGAAAACCCTAAACCAATAATGAACTCCAATGACAAATCTCGGTCTGAAAATGTCGATGACCGAAATCTATTGATCTAGACTCTCGATTGTGCCTTACAATGCCACTAGTTTGATCGCTGCTCTAACTCTTCAATGAAAAACCCTCTCCATTTCCTTGACAACTAGTCAGGCTCTCCCTCTGACCATGCGGCTCCTTTACACAAAACCATATCTCTCGTGCTAGACTCAAACTCAACCCCTTAATCCCAATTCATTTCCCTTCGTTTTTTCATTTGTTTCATAATTTTCATTACATGTCGTTTATCATCGTTATATATATATATATATATATATATCAATATATATATAATTAGTTTTATTTTTTTATCATTATTCATAATTCTTATTTAATAAAATCATTTTTAATAATTTATATTTTCAATAATAATACTAATTTGTCTAGAATGTTAATTAATATAAAAAAATTAATAAGAATTCATATATTTATTTTATAACTAATTTTAGATTTTATTTATAAAATTTTAATAATTGTTATAATTAATTTAATATAGTTTCTTTAATATTAAAAAACATATTTTTATATCTAATAATAATAAATATTATAAGTCAAAATAATACTCATATTCTAATAATTAAAATCAATTTATGATCCTTAATAATTATTATCATTATTTAATATCATAATTAATGTAAATATAATATTTCATTTAAAATTATATTTCTTCTAAAATATTTATAAATAACAGGTTTATTCAAAAAATTATTTTTCACATAATAGTTTTTTTCTAATATTACCTTTATGTATTATTTTTATTTATTAAAAAAATATATTAGAAAATTTTCCTTCATTAAAACTATATTTCATTAAAGTGTAATTAATTAATATTATCTCCATATGTCATAATGTATTTAAATAGTTACATGTTGAATGATAATTGAAGAAAACATCCAAAATTAACTCAAATTAATGTAAACAAATTTCATTTAGATAAAATGAAATTACATTGTTTTATAGAAATATTTCATAAAATTATATATTTTGAATATAAGGAATTTATTTAATTACATCATATATCTTGGGGGTCACATTATGCCCCCTCTAAGGAATTGCGTCCTCAAAATTCCTTTTGTGAGACTAAAAAAATTTATGAATTTCTATCATCTAAATTAAGAAACACAAGGGACGATAAACTCAAAGACTCGAAAACATCTAATATCCAATGTTGTAAAGACCGTTTCTCTGATTCCAAATGTAAAAAATGGGTCCCTGTTATAGCACAAACACCCTACCTTAAAATGGTCATCGTGTCGTGTCACACCAGGTACCACCAATTGACCCGTAGACACGTGGTCACCACCAAGGGTCCCACCCGCTTGGATGAATGGATCATATGACAAATGAATGTCCCCACAAGCCATAACTTGTCCTTTCTATTGTTTTTTGTCCTCATTCACACACACCCTAAGAAAATTTACTAGAAGGTCACCCTTCTTGAATACTACTATATTCCAAGCATGCTTAACTGTAGAGTTTTAATCAGGTAGACTCCTGAAAAGGATAGAATACCATGTTGAAATGAGTCTTATCATTTAGTCATTTAAACCTTTATCATTCGAGGGTGTTACATTCACCCATCCCCCATTAGAGAACAATGTCCTCATTGTGGGCCCGACATCTCAACCCATGCAGTGCACCAAACTTAATCTTTGGTTCCTCCTCTTATGTCAAATGTAACAACTAGGTCCCGTTGATTGCACAAACACCCTGCCTTAACATGTTTGTTGGGTCCTAGCATTCTAGGTATAACCAGTTGCCCCGTAAACACATTGTCCCCACTATGGGCCCCACCCACATGGCCGAATGGGTCATTTGACTGATGACACTACCAAATAGTACAACTCCTTTGCTTTCCAGTGTAATGTTTTCTCACCCACACACACACTCAGAATATTTCCAGACGGAGACCCATCCTAATTAGTAGTCTAATAAAAACATGCTTAATTCATGAGTTCGAATCACCTAGGCTCTAGAAAATCAGGGTGTGCATTATTGACATGAGGCATATCATTTAGCCATTTAACCCTTTATCATTAGAAGGTGTTACATCCACCCCCCTATATACCACAACGTTCTCATTGTGGGACCGACTCCTCATCCAAGGTAGTGCACCGCACATAAGCTTTAGTTCCTCCTCTTATACCAAATTTAACAACTGGGTCTCGGTGATAGCACAAACACCCCGCCTTAACATGGTCATCAGGTCCTAGCCTTCCATTGTTGTAAATAATGACATTCAAGGAGTTTTTTCACTATTTCACCCAATAATTTTGGCTCCTGCATATTATCATGTCACTTGTAGGGGTTATTCCATGTTTATTCCAATCTGCATAGTGATAAAAGATCATATTCACCTTTTAAAACTATGTCACAATATGATATTTCACGTGTAATAGGGTTCCATCCACATACATCTGGAATGAAGATTATTCACATAATGGATGAGTCTCTAGATGAAGCGGATACTTGTCCAGTGATTGTGAGAGGTACCATAACTATAGCTTCATCATTAACAAGTTCTCTATTTGATAATGGTGCATCTCATTCCTTTATTTCATTCTGTATTGTTAATCTGCTAAATATTCCTATGGATGTTTTATCTTGTGAAATTAATATTAATACACCCCTTGGTAAGAATAGAGAGAAGGGTCTTCATAGATCCACTTTCGTTTTCTACCAAATAGATCATATGATTTTTTGGACATTTCTCATTCTCCACATGAAATATCATTACCTAATTTTCCATATGTATTGGCTCATTGTTAATATAGAATGGATTGGTTTTTGTCATTGAAGGGTCACCTTCACTACACCTGTTTGTGAGTGTCGTGTCATAGAATGTGTATGGGACCCAAGGTTGAGTAGAATAGGACCTTATTATCCGAAGTTATCTAAAGTGATATAGGTGTTTTCCTTTCTTCTGGAGTGGGAATATTTTAGGGGGGATCTCCCTCTAGTATTTGTCGATTTGTTTGACATGTTTCCCAATAATATCTCTTGTTTTAACCTGATAAGGGAGGTTGATTTTTCTACTGATTTAGTTCCCAGTAGTCAACCAGTTACTTTTCCCTCTTTCAATATGGCACCGAAAGAAATGACAATATTGAAGTCTATGTTGGATGAACATCTTGAGAAAAGAGATATACACTAGAGTGTGTATCCTTGGGCTACGCTGGATCTCTATACTAAGAATGTTGATTGTTCACTTTGCCTATGTTTTGATTATAGAAAACTCAATCATGTGACTATAAAGAACAAATATTTGTTTCCATAGATTGATGATCTATTTGATCAGTTGAAATTGGAAAAATGGTTCTCAAATATTGATATTTTATAAGGTAACCATCAGTTGAGGATTAAGGATTCTAACATTCAATAAACCACCTTTCAGAGCATGTATGGTCATTATGAGTACTTTATTTTTTCCACTACTAAAAAACTAGTGTTAAGAGTTCATGTTTTTATCAGTGCTACAAAAAATAACAGATAAATGGAATCTTTATTCGTGATAATGAAAGTGCAGATAAATTTAACCCATTATAAGAACTTTTTTAGCACTGATTAAGGTTATAGTTTAACAACACAATATTTTCAGGGCAAATAATGTGTACCCTTTATTAGCACTTTATTTTTAGCGCTGGTAAAGGGTATATTTTATCAGTGTTATAATTTTGGCACATATAATAGAGTCTTTTATCATCACATTTGTATCACTGATAAAGATAAAAATAAATAAATTGAAATAATTAAATGGAAAAAAATAAAAACGAGGTTATTAAAAAAATATTACAAATTTTATTAATTAAATAACTATTGATAAAAATGAATAAATTATTATAATATATATAAATAATAAATACTAATAAATATTATGTGTTAAATATATAGATTTTTCAAACAAAAATTAAACAAATTAAAATTAAAAATAAGTAAATTGAAAAAAAAATTAGGAAATATTTTATGAATTAGATAATTGTTGATAATGTTAATAAATAGTATATATTAATTATATAAAAATATATATTGATGAATATAAATATGATTTTTTCATTATAAAATATTTATGTGCTATATTTAGTAAATAATGTTTTAAATTTAAAAATTAATTTTAATTAAAAATACTAACTAATTTCCTAGAGTAATGGACATATTGTTTAATGTTGTTTGATTTTTATATTTTACATAGTTAAAATGTGTTTTATATTGATTTCACATATACCTAATTAATGCATTTTTAAATATAATGTGCACACAAAAAACTTATCCATTTTTTTAATGTCATAAAAGTGTACTTATTTTTAATTTATTCAATTACTGTCATTTTTAATACACAAGCACTTAAAATTAGATATTCAATTAGTATGTTTAAAAAAATATTTGTAAAAAGTATTTGTAAAAATATATTTGTAAAAAATATTTGTAAATAAAAATATATAGAAATATACATACTATATTAATAAAATTATATATTTAAACTTATAAATAAATAAATATTTTATAAGATTATTTATATAAATATAAATAAATAAAATATTTATGAAAATATAAATAAATTATATATACAAATATTTTTTTAAATATAAATCATATATTATATATTTATATAATTTTAAATTTATAATAAATATATTTAAAAAAGGAATATATTTTCTATATTTATATTTATATATATCGATTAAGTATATATATATATTCACATTTTTTATTAATAAATATAATTATAATTCCTTTATCTATGCTTATGTACTAAGCTTGAATAAAAGATATTATTATTAGCTTGTTCTTTAGTGCTGGTAAAAATGAAGCTATATAAGTGCTTTTTTAAAAATAATAAATACCTTTATTTATCAATGCTAAAAAATCCTTGATAAATATTAGTTTTATTGTCACTAAAATAATAAGCACTAATAAAAGAGTCCTGATATGATTAAGAAAACAAAACATGTTTCGAACTCATCGTGATATAAAAATATTTCTACAGAATCCACCGATTGTTGATGCTCCTCCGATGTGAATCAAAGATCAAATCACAAAAACCCACAACCTCTAGTTTCTCAAACATTATCATGCATCTGGTGTTTAGTTGTAGTTATGGTTTATGATGAAAACTTCGATATCTAGATCTATGGGTCACCGGTTTTTTTAAACCATGTAAGGTAGGCTTTTGTTTTCCTTGTTAGGTTCTGATTTTTATCCTGTATATGAAATTTCGAGATCTGGATCCATGGGTTTTTTATTTTCCTTTGTACGGCCTGTATTTGTCCTCCAGTTGTTGTATATTGTATTGGTTTTCATTATGATCTATTTTTTTCTTAACTACTGATTTGGATATACTATTTTGGTTTTTTTAAATTGTTGTCTACATCTATACACTATCTTGTTCCACATGATTATTTTCTCATTCTTTTGAAATCATAATGAATCGCCTCTGGTCCATTGATAAAAAATTATATATCTATTTAGGCCGCTATATAAACAGTGGATGTTTTGGACATTAAACCCTGAAATGAACAAGAAAATTTATTTAGCAACACAATTATCAGACTGGTGATGTTGTGAAGTTGAAAAGGAAGCTGATTATATGCAACTCATATAAGAGAATTTATTTATTTAAAATTTATTATATATATATATATGTTTTAATTTGTATTGGATAGACGTTGCAAGGTTTGGTTTGTTTTTATACTCTATTTATGATATATATAAATGATGCGTATTATTTATTTATGACAACTTCTTTATGGGCCTCCCTAGAATATCATGGATGTGTCAATTTATATTAGATGGACTCCCTAGAATCCTTAGTTTTTTTCATCGTTTTTTCCAAAAAATACAATGGATGTTATCAAAATTATATATATAAGAATTTTCATTTAGGCATTCTTCATTTTGGGTCTATATGTACAATTTAGGTCAATATGTACATTTAATTGACAGTAATATATTTATACTTTAATAACCAATAAATTTTTTTTACCTTATATTTCATCCAAAATTATAAAATTAAATATATATATATATATATATATTAAATAAATAAACATTCCAAAATTTAAATAATTATAATTTATAAAAAATCACCCAAAATATTATTTATTATAGGTAATATAATTTATAAATTATTATTAATAATATTGATTAGTTTCATTAGAAAAAATATTATTATATATACACACATCAAATAAAATTTTCTATATTTTAATAAATTTAAATATGATAAATAATACAAATATATATAGATATTAAAATAAATTTATTAATAAATTACATATATATATGACATATATATAAATTATTTAGTTAGATTCACTTCATTTATAAATGTATCAAACAATGTATTCAAAGGTGTGCACCTTAACATGCCTTGGCATGAGGCGAGGTAGGGCACACCTGGTTCACCTCCCCACAAGTGAGGTGGTGCAACCTCACCAAGGTGTGACAACGGTGTGCGCCTCACAACACAACTCAAGAGGTGTTGTAGTTCTAGGCACGGTAAAGGTTCATTGCGGCAGTAAATATCATGGGTTCATGCAATCACAGAAATCGTGGTTAGGGTACAAGCAATCACTACTGGTTAAATGGATGGAAATCTTGGGTATAAATGATTGTGGAAATCATGGCTATATGAAACCACATGTCGCGCCACCCCCACTGATGAACACATATGTTGCACACATGTTTGCTACCACCATTGCGATCTCCCACAATCGAAGAAGAATGCATGAATTACACTATGGAAATAAAAATCCATATCTAAACCGAAAAATAATAAAAAAACAATAAAAACATAATAAAATGAAATATATATATAATAATAATAATAATAATGACTGTAATAATAATTATAAAAATATATCTACTATGAAAAAAATGAATATGTAAATATATATATCTATATAATATTAATAATAACAACAAAAATAAATATTATTATTGATATTTTTATACATTTGCAATAGATTCTCCTCATGCAACACCACGTTCCATATCCTGATGTGGACTTTGTGCATTATTGTGAAACACACAATTGAAAATGCTGGTATCGATGAATAGTGACATTCATTTTTTAGTTTTTATGATGGAAGGTTTGAACCCCATTTAGAATTATTACCAATCAAGGTAAGTTTAAACGATGTACATGCATCCATCGACCAATTTATCTATTCCTATAGAACCATGGCACATTTTAATAAAATAAAACCTCTTAAGAAACCATGTTTTCTAAAAAACATTATTAAAAAAATACTCATCCAATTATTTTATTGATTTTTATTCAAATCCATATAGATATATTCGAGGATAAAAATGAAACTAATTCATCATTAAATATGCCTCCATGTCAAATGAAAAAAAAATTATTTCACTGACATACACTAATTTGCGGAAATTACATTGTAGCAACCCAAGAACCTCATGTTATGCATCACTACTGTTGTGTATTTTTATTCTTCCATATCCACCCTATATATTTCATTCTCACCCTTCACTCTATTGTTTCACTGGTTATGTGGAGATTTTCTCTTGATGGATTTTGTGTAAATGGGGTTGTCGAGTTAATGAATAGTTATAATGGTGCAATTATCACAAATGGGAGCCATTTCCCCTTTTAGATAACACAATGACGTAAAATTTTCATCTTTATCAACATAATATCCTAAAATGTTATTATTACATTTTGATTCAATGAGACTCATCCCTCATATATTTTATGTTTCATCTAATACTTTGTGCATTAGTCACCCCTTGGATGACTAATTCTTATATTCAATCAAGAAGCATAGGTGATCGTCCATAAGAGATAGAGGTTTTTTTTCAAACCACAAAATGAAATGATAAAGGTTTAGGATATGAGCTAATGGGGATGACAATGGCACTTCATTGGGTTCTCAAAATGGGGAAATCCCTCCCATCTATGATAATTACACCATTAGAATTAGTTATTAAGTCAATTACACCATTTCCACCAAATAATTATAGAGAAAATATCCACACAACCAAAGAAAATAAATAGTGATGGGAATGAAAGAAATGGATAGGGTGGAGAAGGAAGAATAATAATAAGAAAAAGTAGTGTTGCACAACCCAAGGGAATTGGGTTTTTATAGTGCAATTTCATCTGATGAGCATACATTAAAAAAATTAATTTTTTTTATTTGATAAGGATGCATATATAATTATGAATTACATTCATTTTTATCCTCTTATTTATCCACAATGATCTAAATAAAAATTTAAAAGATAACAGGTTTAAATTTTTTTAAAATATTATTTCAATAAAACATTTTTTAATAGATTTTATTTTATTTAAAAAGTAGAGGGTTTTATATGATTTAAAAAAGATTTCAATTGAGAAATGTACTACATTAATGCATAGGGAAGTGATCCATAAGTCATTTGATATGTTTAGGAATCAGCTGAAAAACAATTCGATGCAAGGTGTGACCACAATGAATCAATGTGTCTATTATCAGTTTCAAATTGATAGTAATGTTTGAAAAATTTCACTCTATGAGAAAAATGAAATCTTATTATACTGATAACATACAAAATCAATGCATAAGACCATTGTGATGTGTAGGAATTGGTCTCATGTGAATCTGATATACAATGTGATAGGTATAAATCAAATTGTGTGTTTCCTATTTAAAATGACATTTTAGTAAAAAAACAAGTGATATACTCAAAATTGAAAATTTTCCATTTCATTACAAGCATAAAATATCCAAAAGGGAATTAATAAAATATATAAAATGTCATTTCAATGGAAATTTTGAAGATAAAAAGTCAAAAAGCACACGACGATCATGATTTCTTGCTAGATTTAATGTTCATTGCATTCTATTACATTATGACTCAAAATGTATGACATAGATTAAATATAATCTTCTTTTTTTAAATACATATGTAGTAAAAAAATTAGATCTAGTGATGTTTCACACCACAGATAAAGATATTAAAGTTTTATTTTTTGAAATAGATAAGATCATGCCACCATGTGTCATGCCTTTGCAAGAAGAGAAATGAGGCTACATCTTCTCAATCATAAAGGTTATCATGATTTTTTCAATGTAGAATAATTGTCTATATAATTAGTGTATTGTTTCATATTTATGTTTATTTTATTTTATTTTATTATTACTCTCATAATAATTTTTCTCTTATACAGGTTGATTCTTATGTTCGGTTTAGGGTGATCTATCTATCTTTCATGACTTTTTACACCAAAACATCAACACACTTCTTCTCCCTAAAAAATATTTCACACCTAAAATGTTCCATTTTACACTTCCCTTTATTTTCTCTCCACTGCATTTTTAGGAAGAGCAATTTTGCTACCTCTACTCAATTACATAGGTAATATTTATGATTTCATAGTAAAATCCTTGACTATAGAATTAATGTAATGTTTCATTTTTATGATTAATATAATTTTTTTTGTATTACTCACATCATAATTGTTTTCATATATTGGTGGATTTTTTTGTTGTTTTAGGGAGCTATGTCCATCTTTCACATAGTTCTACACCAAAACATCCATAGACTTCTTCTGCCACAAAAACTTCTCACCCCTGTTCTGTTGCATTAATCACTATTATTCATGTTCCCTCCACTTCCATTACAGGAAGAGCCACTCCACCACCTCTAATAAATTAAAAATGTAATCTAGATGTTCGAATAGTAAAATCATTGTCCATAGATTTAATTTATTGTTCCATATTTATGTTTAATTTTTTTAATTTTAGTATTACTCTCATAATAATGGTTTTCCAGTACATGTTGATATTTTTGGTTGAGTTGGGGTTCTCTATCCAACATTCATTCCTTTCTACATGAAATCATCCACATAATACTTCTCCCTCAAAAAAATTCACACCATCTGTGTTTATATCTATATCATTCTTTAATGTTCCCTACACCGCCTTTCTAGGAAGTGAATCCCCACCCCCTCTTCTCACTTATAGAGGTAATCTTTGTATTTTCACACTAAAATCATTATCCAAAGAATTAATGAATTGTTTCATATTTATGTTTAATTAAATTATTTTTATTATTAAACATATAATAATAGTATTATTATAATGTTTGATTTTTTTAGTTGATGTGATTTGTTCGATTCTACACATGCAGTGTTAACAGTTCAATAAAAAAAGTAAATTGAAATCACGGTGACATTGATAGTTAGGATTTTTTTAGAATATTGGATGTGTAGGAATCTACCACACCAAAATCTGACACATGATGTGAATGTTATGGTTCCATGTACATATTTCTATTTGAAATTTACAATAATTTTATTAGAAAACAAACTGACTCAAGGTGTTCGTTTTAAGTTTAAAATAGACATCTGACTTTGAAAAGTGCCACTCAATGAAACCCAATAAAATGAACTCATTTTTTTATAATTTTGGGAATCAATTCATAACTGATTTCTGATGTGTAGGAATCAGTTTTCCATTAAACCAATACATGATGTGATCTGTATGATACAAATTGTGTGTTTCAAGATTAAAATGTCATTTTTTTAAAAACTGATGAGTGAAAAAATAAAATCTAAGAAAACACCTGCATATTTTATTGAAATTTTTGAAAAAATAATCTATAACTAGTTTGGAACATATAGGAATGAGCCACACCTCAATATGATTCATGGTTTGAATGGTATGACTCTATGTTAATATTTATTTAGAATTGACATCAATTTTAGGAAAAGAAAAACAATCTAACCTACTCAAAACCGAACAAAAACATTTAGATAGTTTTAATAAATTATTAAATTGATCTATATGTGATTCTAGATGTGCATGAATCAGAAACACCTCAATATGATGCACGGTGTGACCAAAAAGATGCCAAATGAGTGTTTTTATTTAAAATTGAGATCAATTTAAGTATAAAGGAAAATGGTCCATCTAAAAACCAATAAAACACATTCAAATTATTCAAATACTTTAATATAATGATTCATATATCATTTTTGTTGTGTAGGAATCTGTTTCACCTCAATCTGATACACAATGTGATCAGTATAAGTTAATGTGCATATTTCACTATTAAAATGTCATTTTATTATAAATTAAAAAATGAATACAATAAAACAAGAAAAACATTAATATTTTTTTTTTGATAATTGATAAAAATGATCCGCATGTCATTTGAGATTTGTTGGAGTTAGCCTCACCTCAATCTGATACCTGATGTGACAAGTATGAATCTAAGGGTATCATTTTAAATTGATGTCATTTTTAGTTAAAAACAATCTGACTTACTCAAAACTGAATAGACACAATAATTTTTTTTGATAAATTTGGAAAATGATACATATCTAATTTGAGACATCCATGAATCATCCTCACCTCAATATGATGCACAATGTGACTAATATAACTCAATGTACATGTTTATAATTAAAATTTAGATCAATATTACTAAAAAGGCCAACTAACCAACACAAAACATGGAAAAAAATCAAATTGATAAAATACATTATGAAAATGATCCATAAGTCATTTTTGTTATATAGAAATTATTTGTACCTCAGTCTGGTACACTATGTGGTCTGTATGAGTCAAAGTGTAGGTTTAAATTTTAAAATGACATTTTATTAAAAAAACGAAAAATGACGTACTAAAAACCAATGAATAACCTACAGAATGTTTTTATATGTTTGAAAAGAATATCTATATGTCATTTGGGATGTGTAGAAATAATCTCATTCTCAATCTGTCGTACGGTGTGACTGCTGTGATTCAATGTGCTTATTTTTATTTAAAATTTTCATCAATTTTAGTAAAATGGATGACTGTACAACTCAAAACTAATCCAATACATTTTTATTGTTTTGATACATTACAAAAATTATAGATAAGTCAATTTTGACTTTTAGGAATCATCCTAACCTCAATATGATATACGATGTGACTAGTATGACTCAAATAGTTCGTTATTAGTTTTATATCAAAATTTGAGTTCAAAAGAGTGTAATTCCCTAAAAAACAATAAAATATACATAGATTTTCATTATTATTAGGTAAAATGTTTCATATGTCACTTATGATGTGTAGGAATCTGTTTCTTATAAAACTGATACACGATGTGATATGGATGAGTCAATAGTGTGTGTTTCCAATTTAAAATATAAATTTTAAAAAAAACTAACATACTCAAAATAGAGAAAACACATTCTGGTTGTTTTGATGATTTGGGAAAATCATCCAAAAGTCATTTGATACATTTTTTGGAATCTGTTGTACCTTAATGTGAGTATATTCTAATCGGTATGACTCCATGTGCATCATTTTATTTAAAATTGACAACAATTTTACTGAAATTAATATCTTTTGTTAAATAATTTCTGTAAAGACATGATTTTAAAATAAGATAAATATTGTAAAATAGAAATAAAACCGTACTAATTTATTTGCAGTGACTTCCACATGTTAGAATGATTTTTTTTCAGCACACACTCAAACAAAACATCTAAAAATCACTACTCTCTAGGAGAAACAAAACAGACCACTATGAAACTCATAAAATTTAAATAGGATATGAAGTGTAGAAAAAGGAAACTGAGACACTTATTTATATATCTAAACTCTTTGAATATTTTATTTCAACTGGTCAGCATAATTTTTTGATTGTATTGGATGAAATATGATAACTTTAATATTAAATATCAATGAAATTCTATATAAAACAAAACGCTCAAAACGATTATGAAATGTGCATATAGTATGATATAAATATTTATTATTTTATATGTTACTGATAATTGCCTGCTGAAATCGACCGATAACAAAATATAGATCAATGTATATGAAGACAGATATCTCTATTCACGCTCTAGTTTATATCAAATGAAAAAAATATATTTTGGATTATAATAATTGATGTAAAAAAGAAAAAATAAGAGATAATATTTGGATCAAATTCTTTGTGATGTTTTGTTGATGATGAAAAAACTATTGGAATAATAGAACAATTTAACACAGTTGTTGAAAATCCACAACTTTACAAATACTGACATTGGATAGAAGGCATATGTAGACATATTGATGAAATAAATGAAAAAAAGAATCAATACATTGCATATGATTTAGATAAGATTTTCGAAAAATTAAATCCAAAAAAAACAATACAAATAAGTATTTATGACACCTTAAACAAATCTGGAGACTCAATTCAGAAATACTCAAAATGAATAAATAAAAAAACATGAAAAACTAGACGTCGTGGGGTAGATCTTCAAATCTTGGGTAATTTTTTACAGAATACCATTCAGATCGTTTATGCATCATAGATCTAGAATCTGTCTTCATATTTGGATTCAACCTCACATCTGAATATGAAAAATCTCGGTCTGAATCTAACGATGACTGAGAATTATCGATCTAGACTCTCGATTGTGCCTTAAAAATCCACTCGATCGATTGCTGCTCTAACTCTTCGAAGAAAAACCCTCACCATCGCCTTGGCTACCAGTCACGCTCTCCCTCTAACCTTACGACCCATTAACACGAAACCATATCCCGCATGCTAGACTCGAACTCAAACCCTTAATCCCAATTCATCTCTCTTTTTTTCTTTTGTTTCATAATTTTCTTTACAAATCATTTATCATCATTATATATATATATATTTATTTAGTTAGTTTTATTTTCATATCATTATTCATAATTCTTATTTAATGAAATCATTTTTAATTATTTAATTTTCAATAATAATATTAATTTGTTTAGAATATTGAATAACATAAAACATTTAATAAGAATTCATATATTAATTTTCTAATTGATTTTATATTTTATATAAAAAAATTTAATAATTTTATCATTTAATTAATTTAGTTTCTTTAATATTAAAAAAACTTATTTCCAAATCAAATAATAATAAATTTTATATGTCAATATAATACTCAAATTCAAATAATTAAAATCAATTTAAGAACCTTAATAATTATTATTGTTATTTAATATCATAATTAATTTAAATATAATATTTCATTTAAAATTATCTTTCTTCTAAAATATTTATTCATAATAAGTATATTCAAAACATTATTTTTCACATAATAAAATATTTTTTAAATATTACCTTTAAGTATTTTTTTTGATTTTTTAAAGTAATATATTATAAAATGTTACTTCATGAAATCTATATTTCATGAAAGTGTAATTAATTAATATTATCTCTATATGTCATCATTTATTTAAATAGTGTCATGTTGAAAAATAATTAAAGTAATGATAAAAAATTAACACAATTTAAAGTAAACAAATTTCATTTTGATTAAATTAAATTTCATATTTTTATAGAAATATTTCATAAAATTATTTATTTAGAATATTTGGAATTTATTTAATTACTTAATATATTTTGGGTTTCACATTATCCCCCCTCAAAAGAATTGCGTCCTCGAAATTTGTTTTGTAAGACTAAAAAATATTATGAATTTCCATCTTCTAAATTAAGAAACATTAGGAATGATAAACTAATATACTCGACAACATATAATATCCAAACTTTTGTAGAACATTTCACTAATTCCAAATATAACAATTGTGTCCCTGTGATAGCACAAACACCCTGCCTTAACATGTTCGTCAGGTCGTGTCCTGCAAAGTACCACCAGTTGACCAGTAGACACATGGTCACCACCATGTGTCCTACCCACATGTATGAATGGGTCATATTACTAATGAAAGTATCCACATGCCAAAACATGTCCTTTCTAGTGTGATTTATCCTCATTCACACACACCCTAAGAAAATTTACCAGAAGGTCACCCATCTTGAACACTACACCATTCCAAGCACGCTTAACTATAGAGTTTTAATCAGGTTGACTCCTGAAAAGGAAGTTATACTATGTTGCATGAGTCTTATCATTTAGTCATTTAACCCATTATCATTCGAGGGTTTTACATTCACCCCTCCCCATTTAGAGAATAACGTCCTTGTTGTGGGCCCGACATCTCAACAAAGGCAGTACACCACACTTATGGTTTGGTTTCTCCTCTAATATCAAATTTAAGAACTAGGTCTCGGTGATTGAACAAACACCCCACATTAACATGGTTGTCAGGTCATGGACTTCCAGGTACAACCAGTTGCTCCATAGACACGTTGTCCCCACTGTGGGTCCCACCCACATGGCTGAATGGGTCATCTGACTGATGACACTGCCTACAGGATAATGCTTTTCCTTTCCACTTTGATTTTTGCTCACCCACACAAACCCTCCGAATTTTTCTAGACGCTCACCAATCCTGATCAATACACCAAGCCAAACATGCTTAATTCTGGAGTTCTAATCAGCTAGTCTCATGAAAAGCAGGGTGCACATTGTTGACATGAGGTATATCATTTAGTCATTTAACCCTTTATCATTATATGGTGTTACATTAACCCCCCTCCCCCATTATATCACAATGTCCTCATTGTGGGCCCGACATCTCAAACAAGGTATTTCCCCACACTTAAGGTTCGGTTCCTCCTCTTATACCAAATTTAACAAGTGGGTCTCGATGATATAACAAACACTCTGCCTTAACATGGTAATCGGGTCATGTCCTACCATTGTGGTAATTAATGACTTTAAAAGAGGTTTTTCACTATAGCACCCAATAATATTGGCTCCTGTAGTTGATAAGGTCACTTGTAGGGGTTATTCCATGTTTATTCCAATCTGCATAGTGGTACGAGATCATATACACCATTTAAAACTATGTCACATTCTGATGCTTCACATGCAAAAGGGTTCCATCCACATACATTTGGAATGAAGATTCTTCACATAATAGAGGAGTCTCTATAGGAATTGAATACTAGTCTAGTGATTGGGAGAGGTACCATCAATATAGCTTCATCATTAGCAAGTTCTCTATTTGATAATGGTGCATCTCATTCCTTTATTTCATTCTGAATTTTTAATCTGCTAAATCTTCTTATGTATATTTTATCTTGTGAAATTAATATTAATACACCCCATGGTGTGAATAAAGAGAAGGGTTTCCATAGACAAACTTGTGTTTTCTCTCAAACAGATGTTGATATTTTTTGGAAATTTTTCATTCTCGACATTAAATATCATTACGTAATTTTCCATATGGATTGGAAGATTTTTAATAGAGCATGGATTGATTTTTATCTTTGAAGTTTCACCTTCACTACACCTGTTGGTGAGTGTCATGTCTTTGAATGTGTATGGGACCCAAGGTTGAATAGAATATGACCTACTTATCCGAAGTTATTGAAAGTTATATCTGTGATTTCCTTTCATCTGTAGTGGGAATATTTTAGTGGTGATCTCCCTCTAGTCTTCATTGATTTGTTTGACATGTTTCCCAATAATATCTCTTGTTTTCCAATGATAAGGGATGTTTATTTTTCTACTGATTTAGTTCCAAGTAGTCAACCAGTTACTTTTCCCTCTTTATATATGGCACTGAATGAAAAAACAGTGTTGAAGTCTTAGTTGGATGAACATCTTGAGAAAAGCTATATACCCTAGAGTGTGTCTCCTTATGCTAGGATAGATCTCTTTACTAAGAAAGTTGATTGTTCACTTAGCCTTTGTGTTGACTATAAAAAACTCAATCATGTGACGATAAAGAAAAAATAATTGTTTCAACAGATTAATGATCTATTTTATCAGTTGAAATTGGAAAAATGGATCTCGAAGTTCGATATTTTATCTGGTTAGCATCAATTGAGGATAATGGATTCTAACATTCAATTAACCACCTTTAATAGAATGTATGATCATTATGAGTTCTTTATTTTTTTCACTACTTCAAACCTAGATTTAAGAGTGTATGTATTTATCAGTGCTTCTAAAAAGAATAGATAAATTGAATCATTATCATTACTAATGAAAGTGATGATAAATTTAACCCATTATAAGCACTTTTTCACCACTGATAATGGTTACAGTTTATCAGCACATTATTTTCAGTGCAAATAATGTGTACGCTTTATTAGCACATTATTTTTAGCACTGGTAAAGGGTACATTTTATCATTGTTATAATTTTGGCACACATAATAGATTCTTTTATCCTCACATTTTTAGCACTGATAGAGGAACAAATAAATAAAATAAAATAATGAAATGACTAAAACAATAAAAATGAGGTTATTAATAAAATATTACAAATTTTATTAATTATAAAACTATTGATAAAAATGAATAAATTGGTTATAATATATATAAATAATAAATAACAATAAATAGTATGTGTAAAGTATATATATTTTTAAATCAAAAATTAAACAAATTAAAATTAATAATAAGTAAATTGAAAAAAATAGTAAATATTTTATGAATTATATGATTATTGATAATGTTAATAAATATTATATTTTAAATTTATAGATATATATATTAATGAATATAAATATTATTTATGTATTATAAAATATTTATGAGCTATATTTAGTAAATAATTTGTCATAATAAAAAATTAATATGAATTAAAAATACTAACTAATCCCCTAGAGTAATGGGCATATTTCCAACGTCATTTGATTTTTCAATTTTACATAGTTCAAATGTGTGTTATATTGATTTCAAATATAAATAATTAATGCATTTTTAAATATAATGTGCACACAAATAACTTATCCATTTTTTTAATGTCATCAAAGTGTACTTATTTTTAATTAATTCAATTACACTCATTTTTAACACACATGTACTTAAAATTATATATTCAATAAGTATGTTTAAACAAATATTTGTAAAATGTATTTGTAAAAAAATATTTGTAAAAAATATTTGAAAAATAAAAATATATAAAAATATACATACTATATTTATAAAAATATTTATTAAAACGTATAAATAAATAATTATTTTTTCTGATTATTTATATAATTATAAATTAATAAAATATTTATACAAATATAAATCATGTATTTATACAAAATTTCATAAAAAAATATTTTTACAAATAAAAATCAAGTATTATATAATTAAATAATTATAAATTTATAATAAATATAGTTAAAAAATGAATATATTTACTATTTTTATATTTATATATATCGATTAAGAATATATATATATATTCACATTTTTTATTTATAAATATATTTATAATTCCTTTATATACACTTATGTACTAAGCTCTAATAAAAGATATTGTTATTAGCTCTTTTTTTACGGCTGGTGAAAATGAGGCTATATTATTGATTTTTTAGAACTCATAAAGAACTTCATTTATCAGTGCTAAAAAATCCTTGATAATTATTAGTTTTATCAGCTCTAAAATAAAAACACTAATAAAAGTTTTTTGATCTAATAATGAAAACATAACATGTTTAGAACTCGTCAAGATATCAAAATATTTCTACAAAATCAACCGATTGTTGACGCTCCTACTATGTGAATCGAAGATTGAATCACACAAAACCACTGCCTCTAGATTAACAAACATTATCCTGCTTCTGGTGTTCAGTTGTAGTTAAATTATATGATGAAAACATCGAGATCTGGATCTGTGGGTCTTTGATTTTCATAAACCATGTACGGTAGGCTTTTTCTTCCTTTTTAGTTTCTTATTTTCATTCTATATTTGCAATTTCCAGATTTAGATCCATTGGTTTTTTATTTTCCTTTATACGATCTGTATTTTTCCTCCAGTTGTTTTATACTGTATTGATTTTCTTTATCATTTGTTGTTTTCTTAACTACTGTTTTGGATATACTATTTTGGTTTTTTAAAATTGTTATCTTCTACCAATTTAGTTTGTTGTCTATATCTATACACCATCTTTTTATGCATTATTAATTTTTTCATTCTTTTGAAATCTTAGTGAATCACCTCTAGTCTATCAATAAAAAAATTAATTAAATATTTATGTAACTATATAAATAGTGGATTTTTTGTACATAAAACCCTTAAATGAATAATAAAATTGATTTATAAACCCAATTATCAGTCTCATGATGTTCTATAGTAGCAAAAGAAGCTTATTATATGCAATTCATATAAGGGAATTTATTTATTTAAAATTTATTTTATATATATATATATGTTTTAATTTGTATGGGATGGACGTTGCAAGGTTTGGTTTGTTTTTCTACTTTTTTTTGGATATATCTAGTTGATGTGTATTATTTATTTATGCCAACTTCTTTATGGGACTTCCTAGAATATCATGGATGGGTCAATGCATATTATAATTCCTCCCTAGAATCCTTAGTTTTCTGCATCATTTTATCCAAAAAATACTATAGAAGTTATCAAAATTCTATATATATGAAAATATTATTAGGCATTCTTCATTTTTGGTCTATATGGTTCCCCATGCACTTATATCATTGAATATAAATATTACCCCCATAGGGGATTTTGCAACATTTTCCATAACCCCCACAGTACATTTTTATAGAGATTCCACTGTGAATTGGTTGTTCTTCTTTGAATGGGACTCCTTCAAAATATTAGATACGGATCCAAGGTAAGGATCTAGAGGGTCTCATGGATTCTTTATAAATGTGGGATGATGGCTACATCTCTATCCATTTCAAATTGGGAGGATGCCACTATTTTTCCCTTTTGAATGATGTTTACAACGGATGGTCTTCTAATTATCAGGATATTTGGTTTTTAGAATGGTATTAGATGGTTATTCTGAGTATTCCATGAACAAATAATATGGAAAATGACGAACATTTTTTAAATAATGAATGTTTTCGATTATATGTGTTGAATTATAGGTATACATTGGCCCACAGAATACATGTAATAGAAAAATAATGATTATTATATACACATATAGAACATAGAGGTCCCTCCCATAGAACATTTTTATGGAATGATTTCATGGGAATAATCCATTAAAATTAGTTCCTGATGGTACAATATATTATAGAGGACAATTTGATACCCTTCCTCATTAGTGATGTCTAAACTCTTATACATGCAATTTTCTACCATCATGGGACCAGGAACATCTGACATGTATATGATGAAAATGCAAATAGGACTGTGGAGATTGTGAATTTTTTTGTGTCCCTATTCTCGTAGTGAAATGATTCGATCCCCATAGATAAATCATACTCCCTCTGTTCCATATCATGGTTTATATGTGTGTCATGATATATCATAATTATTAATAAGATTTTAAAACTTGAATCCTTATGAATCAATTAGTCTATTACATGGAAGTATATATGGAAGTGTAATGATATTTGTCTTGATGACTACTTCTCATCTTCTCTCTTCTATAAGTGGACAACCCATTACCCAATGTTTATAAAATTAATGTGGATGTAGCTATCTTCGAAAGAGGTTCTATTGGACTAGGTATTTTGGTGTGTGGTCTTATGGGTAGAATTATCATAACATACAATATTTTTTCCATTATTTTTGGGATCCACCAGTGGCTGAAGACCATGCATTATTCACTGGACTGAAGATCTTCCTTTTGAGAAGATGGAAAACTGTCATCCTAGAATAAGATTGTATTGTAATTATTAATGGTATTAATTCATCTTAGAGTCATATTTAGTCCTCCAGCTTACATATTATAATGGTTCACTCTATTTTCAACTCTACTAGAAATTGTACATATACCAAAAATCCTATACTAATAGTTTTGGTGAAACTGTTGGTATAAGTACCCTAAAATGAACATATACCAATGATTTGGCCAATGATTCTGGATCTCTACTTTTTGAATAAAATATTATATCTAGGTCAATTATCCCAACTTATGCAGCTATTTGTTGGCATTTTTTCTAATATGGGATGCAACATCTGTTGATGAATGCTTATATAATGGTGTAGTTATGAGTTAATTGTTATACATTTCTTACTATCTTTATCATTTAATTGGTATCAAAAACATCTTATGAACCTATACCAATGTTTTTGTAATAACTATTGGTATAGGTCACTTCTATACCAAAGGTATTTTAAAAACTTTTGTCAAATCATTAATAAAATTACACTATATCGATTTTTTTTCAAAAAAATTATTATATGGGATGGCTATTCCAATGGTTTGGATAATACCATCGGTATAAAACAAATTTAATGAACCTATACTAACAGTTATCCAAAAACCATTTCTAAAGGTCCCAAAATTCATAATACCAATTTTAACAATTTATAAAACCATCGGTATAGGTCTATTCCAATGGTTTTCTAAACATTTGAAATATGATTTAAATTTTTTGATGAATTATATTATCAAATACCATTGAACACAAAAAAAACATACATCTAAATATAAATAAACATATTTATCATATTATTCTTCGAAACAAACATTATATCATAGTGGTTTGGTGTTTGACATACAAATCAGAGGTGTAGGGATGAAAATCAAAAAAGGGTTATTTGAATTACCTACAACAAAAGTTTTGAAAACTATTGGTATAGGTATTTCATATTACATATACCTATGGTATTTAAACTATTATTATATCCCACCAATACTAATGGTTTCCAATAACCATTGGTTTAGTTGTATATTGATGATCGTTAGTCCCATGGTCCCCTAAACCATTGGTATTGTGTATAACATTGGTTTTTGGGCATAACCAAACAGTTCCAAACAATTAATATGGTCTTCTTTACAATTGTTTATCCCTTTATTTGAATGATAGATGTAATTTATTAAAGGATATAGTATTAGGGTGGGTCATTTGATTTCTGATTTTGGTCAATCTAGAGAGCATCTTGTTTCATTGGATGACATCCCTCCTTGGTTGATATCACCTATAATTTTCAATCCATGTACCTTTATTAATATTTAGTTTTTTTAAAAAAATCATTAATTAGAATTGAAATTTGGAAATAATAGTTTGAAATTATAAATAATGTCTTATCTATTAAAAATTAATGTGTACAAACATTCTTTAATTGGATTAAGAATTACAATTATGAGATTATCATCACCTAAATTCTTTTCCCTTATAGGACACGGTCAGTAAATTTCAACTCATAGTGGATGCTTCACCCTATACACCCATTGAGTATTCCTTCCACTTTCATACAATCCTAAGATCCAATTAGTAATTGAGTCTTTCTGTTTAATTTGTTTCATCTCTTCTCCCCACTGAATTAATTCTCATTTCTATTGGATTTTTTATGTCATCATTTTGACATTTTCTGATTAAAATTATCAGTTCATCTCATTGATATAGAGCCAATATTTTATTCATTATACCCAATTAATTTCATGAATCTAATTAAATGTATTGTTTTCAAGGCTGGGTGATTAGCCCCGATCAACATTTTCCCCATCTAATAAAAGATCAACTTCAACTCGTAAGTATCCTATCACAGAAACACCACTTGGTCTACCATTTACCATGTGAAGAAATGTATGAACATAAACCCCTCCCTATTTCTTTACAAAAAAACTAGAAAATCTAACAAGAATATCCTTGATATCTTTATTTTTCAATTGATGAATATTTAATGAGATTATTAATAATATTTTAGACATCACAAATTACATTTTTTTAATGATTTCTGAAACTAGAAATCAATATCAATAAACATTATTTATCCAATATTAACATAGAAAAAATATATTATTTTGCACAAATAATTCCTTATTAATAACCTTTTTGGAATATAAGTGCATAAATTCTAGGTATATAATCATTTTAGAAAATTTTAATATTATTGAATCAAATATGATTTATATGAAAAAAAAAGGAAGGTTGATATTCATAAGAAAAATGATTATGAGGACGAGGTTCATTAAATTTGGAAATGATCATGCGTATAACCGTTATCAAATACATTGTCTATATTTAAAATGTTATTATTAAATTAAAATTCTTCAAGATTTATTTAAAGAACAATTGATCAATCAAATAAGAGATCAATTTCAAAAATGTGATATTATACATATGTAAAAACTGAATATAGCTAGTGATAGGGATAACATTGTGTTTTATTGATAATATAAATTGATTATAAGTGTGAACAATGATAATGAACATATTGAAGATATGATTATATGTTTGATGATAGAGAATATCATATTGAGGAAAATAAAACTACAATTGATGATTAACTTCAGGATCACCAAAAATTGTTTTTTAAGTAAATGTGTTGTGCAAAGTCATCAATGTATACTAGTTGTACTAAATATAAATCATTGTAATCCATAATGTAGCTATATAGTGTAAGTGTTTGAAAAGTATGGATTGACACCAGCTTTATTGAACTGGTTTATCTATTGAATGATATGATCCTAGAATATAATAGACTTCCACACCAAACATAGAGAACTAAACTAATTCTATGTTCAATGTGTATGATCAATAAAAGAATACATTCCCATCTAAATGATTGAAAATAGTTTTGATAAAACTATAAATCATTTAAAATATTCCCAATGTATGACTCATCTTGACATAAGAATGAATAATTAATTCAATTGAATGTTTTATTGTAATTTCCAATCAATACATGTTTTATGACCCTATATGGATGAGAGAATACTACATGAAAATTGACATTCCATGTAGATAAAATATATAAATATGGAAAACAATTACACTATGTAGACTCACTTTAGTGTAATAAAATTGATCATGAGTATCCTTAATTTGTCAATGATACAAGAAACCATCATCTTAGGATATCTAATAACAGTTTGAATCCTTTTTTCTTTAATGGTATTACTCAATGTATATGGATAGTTATGATGTAAAATTACTACATTCCACCATTTTAAAGCATGATGTGAATATAAAATAATTTTTATCTTCATATTCACAGAAAAATCAATAGTGTATTGATATTGTTTTTTAATTGGATCCATTGGTTGAAATTTTTAAATTAATGTGGGAATTAGATGCCATATGTGTGAATATCCATTGTTTTTTATGATTCTTGCATAAATGAATATATCATTTTGAAATCTATTTCATATGGGATGATAAAAAAATTTCCTTCTTATGGAAATTTGTTGTGATATAGTATTATAGTAATTCAAGGTTTTTATATTTTGAACAAGGTATACACATACATAGGTTAAAATATTCGTCAATTGATATGTTTCTAGGACATCATTAATTTATTCCCTGATGAAACCAATACCAATATTGGATTAAATCAATCTTTTGGAGTTTGTAAGAATGTATAACACCTTCTCCTCAAATAGGCTAAATTTATTTTGTGAATGTAAAATATATGGGAATTTCATTTAGTAAACCATCTCTAAAAATCCTTCTGAAATCCAGTTGAAAAATGATATCTTTTTTAATTTCCATAATTTAATTGCCTATATATAATACATTTTCTTGATGTCATGCATGTGGGAAAGGATGTATGAGATTG
This sequence comes from Viscum album, assembly GCA_963277665.1. Lineage (NCBI taxonomy): Eukaryota > Viridiplantae > Streptophyta > Magnoliopsida > Santalales > Viscaceae > Viscum > Viscum album. The sequence continues at coordinate 699,384,472 of OY728152.1, forward strand.
TTCCACTAGCATAATACTAAATGAACTCAGAAAAACAAATGATTGAATTTAGGCATTGTGGGAAATGATTGACATGGGATACATGAATATTTGGTACCAGTGAAGGGTGAAAGATATATTTTCTTCCTCCAGCTACTTATACTCATTCCATACAAGAGAGGTGTAAGTTTTTCAACATAGTGAATTATTTAAAGGATCTGAATGGGTATTCATAAACTATTTAGAATATCATGTAAAAGAATAATTTAATGTTAAAGGTACTAATATCAAATGATTTTTTTGTTTCGATTCGTGTTCTAATTCAAGTAGAATTACATTGACTTTAGCCTATGACATCCAATAATATATTAACCAACTCTTATTTATTATTCAATTTTATATGAAAAATAACTAACAGGGATGATGAAATTAACTACTATGGTAATGGAAATTATTGTCATATTATGTGGATTGAAGATGTTCTTCTGACATTCATTATTTGATATGACGGTTTACATGGTGGTTTCTATGATTATAGGAATATGACTATCTGATCCTGAACATTATAGATAGATGTATCCCACTAAAAATAATACAATTATTTTGTAAGGGTATATTAATTACTGAAGTATTTCAGAAGGCTTTATTTCATAATGATATATTATTGATGAACTTGTTGAATTCTATAATAACTACTAGTCTAATGTGGAATAAATTAGTCTAGTAATAGCTCATACCAAAAATCACCTTGTGTGGAAATTAATTTTCAGAATAATTTTTGAAACAATTACTATTACAATGTAAGAGCTGGTACACCATTACATTTTTATTCTAGTTTAGAGGATTTACTATATATTAATTCCCCCAATGTAATTAATAGGCATTTGAATCTATCAATTGATAAATACAAGATATAAAATACGCATAATAGATTTTTTATAGGATGGTTAGAAGAAAATATTTTTATGGAGTCATATGGAAATTTGAATTCAATTTTTGAATGACTTTTTTATCCAGCTGAATATCCATGTGTGCATGTATTTGCAAATAATTGTTATGTAATTCATGGTAATACATTCAATAAAAATAAACATGATAAATAAATTACAATGAAAAATAGTGGAGTTACACTTATGGATGAACTGATACATGTATTTGGTACCATGGAAAGAAATCTAATATATTTTAATATTTCATACATTTCCATCATTTAAAAAATATTGGTGTTGGACTATAGAATATTCCATGTTCACATATTTCATTGCACGTTGGTTGATAAAAACAGTGTAATTAAAATTAATTATTTATGATTTGTTAAAGTAGGTTTAAATAATTAAGGGTGCGTAAAACAAATAGTTATAACATAATCAGAAGTTTTAAAGTTATTTTATTTTCCAAATCCTAAAAAAAGAAAGTGGTCATTTGTTCTTTTATCGACCAAAACCACAAAAGTCTTAGATTTGAAGTCAATTTTTTATGACACTTTCTTTGGTATTACAAAATAATTTTATGAAACCCCAAATTTAAATGAGGTATTTTATGTTAGATGATATCACACTGATGGGATTTGGATCCTCAATAATGGGGTAAAATCATTTTAACATTTATTAGAAAAGGGGAGATCAATATTTATTTCATTTAATTAATATAAACTATCTTACCTCATATTATTCCTTGTAAACTAATAAATTTATGTAATATATATTAAATGTTCACAATTTTCTATAAAAATACATTATTAACATTCCAATGCACCGAATCATGGTAAAAAATATGTTTCTCCACAAGAAGATGCACGCAATGAAGATAAACAACATGTTTTTGTACATACTAATGCTCATAATACATATGAACACTAGGTTTTTCAACATGTATATACTTCCATTATATATTAAAAAAACTTTATACACATACCAATGCTATCAATATCCTGTAAAAATGTATAAATGATTTTGAAGATGAGGAAATTGTATTAGGTGACCACATATGTCCCATAAAAATTAGAAGCATTTTAGAACGATAGTGTTGAAAAATAATTTAATTTTTTAGGTAGAGGATTAAAATTAGAGATTTTATTGAATGCATGTGACCATCTTACTAATCATGAAATTCCATATTTATTACTTCCATTGTGATCACCACTTGAATACACTTTCTGGTTCATGTAGATACATTCCACAATGATGTTATCACGCTAAAGAAAATCATTTAGGAAGATATTAATTTTAAATTATGATAAAATTTATTTATTTTACTAAACAAATTTAATAAAATATTTATTTACCCTCCATTAACCCTGGTAGAGTAAATTTTTACAAGATGATTTCAAAATAAAATTTGTATTAATGTTCAATTGAATTTCAATTAAGGGCCCTCAATCAATTCTTATGAAGTATCATCTCATGGATTTTATAGTGAAATTAAAATCGAATCCACCACAAATTTATTCCCACATGATAAATAATGAAAAATAAAATGAATTTATTATACATAATTAAGATTCATATTGTCATGAACATTCTGATTTTTAATACATCATTTGACAATACAGGAGTTATTCATGTCGATTAAGAAATATTTTTTTTGAAATAATAACCTAGTACTGAAAATAATGATCATTTATAAAAACCATCATACCCCTACCATAAATACATAATGGCATACACTTCATTGGAAAAGATGTATATATTTTTAGTATACATTAATAAATTTATGTGGTATGAAACAACAACATAATTTTTTATTTTATTTATATACAGATTAAGGAATTAAAATCCAAAGCCCCTTATATCATATGTCATTTTATAAGTATGGGGGATTATGTAAATAAATACATGACATTAGATGTAAAATTGTGTCAATTTTTTTCGGTAGTCCTAAACCCCTACTTTTGATCATTCTTTGGTTGGGTTTCATTTGGGTTACTTTGGGAGATATTTTATAGTCTTTGGAAGATTCTAGGCTGCTGATCGATTTTAAAAACTATGCTCTCTACTTCATAAATATGAAAAAATAGGATAGTGGGCATCAAATGTATTTTTCAAAGTTTACCAAACCATCTTCCCTCTATAGAGATACTGTGAAACGCATTTAATATAGGTGAACCTCTTACACATATTTTTACTAAATTGTGTGCCTATGTCGATGAAACCATGTGGATGGACTTTAAATTAATCCAAGTTTGTATTAAAAACTTTCTATCCTATTTTTAGGCTCCCAATGAACTGTTATGACCTAATATATGTTTCTCGCAAACTTGGATCTCCTAATATAGATGTGTTCCCCTCAGATCCCTCCTTAAAAATATCCAAATCTTGAATAATGTCCTTCGATCTTCATCCAGTATGTTTTCTTTTTCTATTATTACTCTTCAATGGTATCTCTTATTTACCATAGGTTACTATGAATCTATACATTGATTTTTGGATATAATGACCAATTTTTGTATCTATACATAGGTTTAATTCATAGATCCTTGTTTTTATTGTTCTCTATTTGATTTTTATATGCATGACTTTTTGATTCGAGATTTTCTGATCCCTTGGTAGGTGTTTCCATTACGATGCCAAATTTATATTATCCCTAAAATTGATTATTTCATTTCAATTATTAAAATTAAATGAAATTGATTTGTTTTTATTAAATTGAATTATACTGGTTTTTGGATTAACCCAATTCCATTTAATTGGTGTTTTAAATGATATTTTCTTTTTTTAGGGAATTTGAAAACCTCAAGCTTCATCTAATTACGGTGTGTTTATAAAAAATTGTGAGATTTAAATTGTAAAACATAAATTTTTTATTTTATGGAAATTATTTCAATTAAATTTTTATATTTAATTGAGGAAATGATTTTGGTGGGAAAAATTTGAAAACCCCAATTCCATTGAATTGGGGGTTTGTTATTAAATTTATGGAATTTTCTGAAAATTAAATTTTTTAATGTCATATAAATTTTGATTTAGAAATTCCATAATTGGTTTAAAATAATTTTTTTAATGGATTAAAATGGTTTTTGTTAGAAATAATAAGGTTTTATCTTGGTGAGAAGACAGGTTTTCGATTAAATTCCATTATGGTTTTTAGATATAAAATAGGAATATTTCCAATGGATAATGGGATTTAATTGTATTTTTATGAAGTATTAAAATTAATATCTGATAAAAATTTTGTATTTTAGGACATGAAATCCTTAGGTAGTATGCTATTTATTTTTGGCGGCACTTTAAGACATACAACGTTCTAAATATCATATCTACACATCACATCACTTAGGTGATGGTGATGAGTCCTATTTGGCATTATGCCCAAAGGGGATTATGTACATACTTTCTATTTCATAGTTTCATGTCCCTATAGAATAAAACTATCAAACCTATATAGGAATATGACCATGTTATTATCTTTTCAAAATATGAAATTTAAAAATCCCATTGTTGTAAATTGTTTTCCATGCCATGTGATTTATATAGATTGTTTATCTGTAAAAGTGTTTCTTTTATAAATTATTGAAAACATCCATTTGTGTAAAGAACCATTTTGTTAAATTGTAATTATATCATTTGGAAAGTATTTCAATCATTTGATCATTGATTTCTGAATTTCTAATGTATTTCCATATTTGAATTGTAACAAATGACTTGGTTAAATATGATGTTGAAATTCCGAACCTATTTATTTGAAAAGTAAAATCACATTCCTAGTTAATTTGATATTGGAATCTTGTTATGTAATCATTGGGTAAAATCCTATTGTGAATTGTCTCACACCCTACTTATGCCTTCGAGTGTTTTTTGATTATATTCTTCTAGGATCGTGTTGGGGGGGAAGGGTCACTGGGATGTGGTTATAGCTATTGATCTATGGACATGGTGAGTGGCGTCATTAGGGACATGGGTATTTTTTCTTTTTTAGGTACTTTTTCTATAGTACATTGGGTTATCATGCCTATTTTAATTTTACAAAATTTCTCCTAGTGGATAATCTTTTGTATGCATTACTAACTTGTTTCTTTTATTTTTTCATTGTCAGTGAAAAGATTGTTCCCACTTCCAATTTGTATAATTCCAGGTTCTAGTCGCCAACACCTATGGATCAAAAAATCTCTTTAGACATTTTTAGGGTCATCTAGGCTATTGGGATACCAATTTACCTAGGCTAGTTCATGTCAAAGTATATCAAAGGATATAAATCTTCTAGTCTTGAAATCAACATGCATTTTTGAAAGATTCTTAGGTCATTAGAGGTAGTTTCGATTGAGTGTAGTTCCATATCTCATCATAAGGGAACTTATGTTTCTAGGGGTGGTTGTGGAAATATGTAATGAGGATTAGTTTCAGACATTTACCTATTTCTATTTTGATAGATTGAAATTAAAACTTGATTTTGTATCGGTTGATATTTTTTCACCTTCTTATTATATTTTAGGGTAAATATAATCTCAAACTTGTAGTATAAAGATGTTTTGCAGCATCATTCCTCCTAGTAAAAATTCAAATAATATATAAGAGGAATTTTATATTAAACCACATTGAGTAAATCCTCTTGTAGACATTATTCCATTCATGGTGATTGTGAAAACAGACAATGCATTGTGACATGAACCACCTCCTGTTCCCTTTTAGGATATAGTTGTTGAACCCCAAAAATAAATTTTCATGATTTTTCTGAAGAGTTCCATCTCTAGAAACTAGGACCCTTCTAGGGTTCAAATGACACATAAGAAGGTGAAGATTTGTGGAAAAAAATAGATAATTTTTTTTGGGGTTTTGGGTCCCATAAAAAAATTAATGTGAAGTATCCCACCTTTGTTCTACAAGAATAAGAAGGATATGGTGGAACATGGTGGTAATTTTAATGAAGAAATTGGGATTACAATGGAAATAATTCACGGTACATTTCACTAACCAATTCTATGCAGAGTTGATGTTGTTAGACAATTCTATTGAGTTCTGATAACACAACCAGGCTGATAAGACCATGACAGTGTATGAAAATGGTTTTTCTCACCTTGTGCATTTCACACATGAGATATAATCAAATAAAATTATTATGGTGCAAAGGGTCGAGTAGGGACATCGTCCTGATATTTTCTATTAGGTTTTATTTCTAAATATGCCTTCTTATGATGATGTATTTGATAGCACGCTTATAATTCCCCGAGCCCGCTCTTACGGACTCAGTGCTTAAAAATTTCATGTAATTTTATTCTAATAAAATAAACTGAAAAATTAAACAACCTAATACAAAAACAAGGATCTTTTACTAGTCTTGGTTCTAGAGGATTAGACAACACCTTAAATTTATCAGAGCTAAAACAAAGATAAGGCAATTTCCCACTATTCTTCTGGAAGGGCTATCTCAAAAAAGGACGAAATCCATAATTAAAATTCTATGATACTGATGAAAAAACAATTTAAAACAAAGGGTTGGAATTAAATTTCTCAGTAAGGGGTTTTTAATTTTATTAAATAGATTTTAGAATATTATTTCTTGGAAATAACTTGATAAATGCTTCTAATAGTACTTTAGAAATTTAAATTTAAATACTTTTTTAAATATCCTTTGATCACATAGATGAAATTAATTACTTTTAAAGGAATATACCACAACAGAAATTATTTACGTAAAAAAAGTTCTTTAAATATAATCCAGTGACTTTTTAGAAAACACTAAACAAGATTTTGAAAAAAAAAACATTGTAACTTGTGGAAACTTGAAAAATTGAATGCTATATTGGGCCTAACCACTTGTTAAGAGATTGGGTTCACACCCCAATTCCCAAACATATTTATGATGTTCATGTATCAGGATTAATGAATAAAATTAAAAACATTCTTTACATATAAATTCTTTCAATGGGATATTTAATTTTGAAAACATTTCACTACATTAAAATACACATTCACATTTATAATTATATATATAATTTTGTAAATACATAAATATATGATCATCCATTATATATCACACCCAATTTTGGTTCTAACCAAATATCTTTCTATATAGTCATTGCATAAACATTCATGTACCCAAATAGTTATTAAATACATGTTTACATATTGTTAGAACATCAAACATTTTAAAACACCAATTTTAAATAAAAAATTCCAATGACATACTTATTTCCTTGATTTATGCATGAAATAATGTATAAAATAATAGTATTATCAAAAATATAATTTATGTCTTCTTAAAAAAACAATAAGTAATAGATAATTATGTGTCTCAACCAAAATTACGAATATAGAACTTAAATTATAAATTCATCACATTCATGGATATATATATAAAAATTATTTTTTGAAGATATTAATATTAAGTATATATACATATATATATATATATACATAATTAGAATTCCAACTCAAATGTAGAATAAATCATTTTTTCCTTTTTATGTGTTTCAATAATATGTATCATACACCCGTGACTTAATCAAAATATGAAAATTATCACTTCAATATGTGTATATATATATATATATTGAGCATAAATATAAAATAAATCAATAATTTAAATGACACACATATTTAATTCATGAAATAAAATTATTGACGTGGATTCTATATATAGTATAAAACATGCAATAAAAATATAATGTCTCGATATATTACTCATATATATATATATATTGACAAATATAAAGGTTTAAAAATTATAAATAAATGATTTTAATCTAAATAAATCTATTTATCATAGAACAAATTAAAATATTGTTTTTCATAAATATAATTCCTAACAAAATCTTAAATTGAAACATTAATACATAAAAATATAATTAATTTAATTTAGATAAACTTAAATCTTTAAAGGAAATGAATTTGTAATAAGATAAATATTTTAAAATAAAAATAATCCCATACTAATTTATTTGCGGTGACTTCCACATGTTTGGATGATTTTTTTTGCAGCACACAGACAAAAAATAGTTCTAACAATCCCTACTCTCTATGAGAAACAACACAGACCACTGTGAAACTCATAAAAATGAAATAGGATAGGAAGTGTTGAAAAAGAAATATGAGACACTTATTTAAAGATCTAAACTCATCGAATATTTTATTTCAACTTGTCAGCATAATTTTTTGATTATATTGGAAGAAATATGATCACTTTAATAAGAAATATCAATGAAATTCAATATAAAACAAAACTCTCAAAAATTTATAACATGTGCATACAGTATGATATAGATATTTATTATTTTATATGTTACTGATAATTGCATGCTGAAATCGACCGAAAACTAAATAGAGAAAAAAGTATGTGAAGAAATATATCTCTATTCAGGCTCTTATTTATATCAAATGAAACAAAGATAGTGGATTAAATTAATTTGATGTAAAAAAGGAAAATAAGAGATAATATTTGGATTAAATTCTATGTGATGTTTTGTTGAAGAAAAAAAACTATCTGAATAATAGAACATTTTAATAAAGTTGTTGCAAATCCAAAATGTTACAAATACTAACATTGGATAGAAGGTAGATGTAGACAGATTGAAGAAATAAATGCAAAAATGAAACAATTCATTTCATATGATTCAGATAAGATTTTAGAAAAAATAAATCCAAAAAAACAATAAAAATAAGTATTTATGACACCCTAGACAAATCTGGAAACTCAATTCTGAAATACACAAAATGAATAAATAAAACATACATGAAAAACTAGACATCGTGGGGTAGATCTTCAAATTTCGGGTCATTTTTTACAAAATCCCATTCAGATCCTTTATGCATTATAGATATAGAATTTGTCTCTGTATTTGGATTCAACCTCACATCTGAATATAAAAACCCTAAACAAATAATGAACTCCAATGACAAATCCCAATTTGAAAATGTCGATGACCGAAATCTATTGATCAAGACTCTCGACTGTGCCTTACAATGCCACTAGTTTGATCGTTGCTTTATCTCTTCGATGAAAAACCCTCTCCATTGTCTCGACAACCAGTCAGGATCTCCCTTTAACCATGCGACCCCTTTACACGAAACCATATCCCTCGTGCTAGACTCAAACTCAGCCCCTTAATCCCAATTCATTTCCCTTTGTTTTTTCATTTGTTTCATAATTTTCATTACATATCTTTTATCGTCGTCATATATATATATATATATATATATATATATATATATATATATAATTAGTTATATTTTCTTATCATTATTCATAATTCTTATTTAATAAAATCATTTTTTAATAATTTATATTTTTAATAATAATACTAATTTGTCTAGAATGCTAATTAATATAAAACATTTAATAAGAATTCATATATTAATTTTATCATTAATTTTAGATTTTATTTATAAAATTTTAATAATTTTTATCATTTATTTAATTTAGTTTCTTTAATATTAAAAAACATATTTTCATATCTAATAATAATAAATTTTATAAGTCAAAATAATACACATATTCCAATAATTAAAATCAATTTATGATCATTAATAATTATTATCGTTATTTAATATCATAATTAATGTAAATATTACATTTTATTTAAAATTATATTTCTTCTAAATTATTTACAAATAACAGGTTTATTCAAAACATTATTTTTCACATAATAAATTTTTTTAATATTACCTCTATGTGTTATTTTTATTTATTAAAAATATATATTATAAAATGTTACTTCATTAAAACTATATTTCATGAAAGTGTAATTAATTAATATTATCTCCATATGTCAAAATGTATTTAAATAGTTACATGTTGAATGATAATTAAAGAAAACATCCAAAATTAACAAAAATTAATGTAAAAAAAAATCATTTAGATAAAATGAAATTACATTGTTTTATAGAAATATTTCATAAAATTATATATCTTAAATATAAGGAATTTATTTAATTACATCATATATCTTGGGGTCACATTATCCCCCCTCAAAGGAATTACATCCTCGAAATTCCATTTGTGAGACTAAAAAAATTTATGAATTTCTATCATCTAAATTAAGAAACACTTGGGACGCTAAACTCAAAGACTCTAAAACATCTAATATCTAATGTTGTCAATACCATTTCTCTGATTCCAAATGTAAAAAATGGGTCCCTGTGATAGCACAGACACCCTACCTTAACATGGTCTTCGTGTCGTGTCACACCAGGTACCACCAGTTGACCCGTAGACATGTGGTCACCACCAAGGGTCCCACCCACATGGATGAATAGATCATATGACTAATGAATGTCCCCACAAGCCATAACTTTTCCTTTCTATTGTTTTTTTTTCCTCATTCACACACACCCTAAGAAAATTTACCAAAAGGTCACCCTTCTTGAACACTACTCTATTCCAAGCACGCTTAACTGTAGTGTTTTAATCAGGTAGACTCCTGAAAAGGATGGAATACTATGTTGAAATGAGCCTTATCATTTAGTCATTTAACCCTTTATCATTAGAGGGTGTTACATTCACCCATCCCCCATTAGAGAACAATGTCCTCTTTCTGGGCCCGACATCTCAACTCATGTAGTGCACCAAACTTAATCTTTGGTTCCTCCTCTTATGTCAAATGTAACAACTAGGTCCCGTTGATTGCACAAACACCCCGCCTTAACATGGTTGTTGGGTCCTGGCCTTCCAGGTACAACCAATTGCCCCGTAGACACGTTGTCCCCACCATGGGCCCCACCCACATGGCCGAACGGGTCATTTGACTGATGACACTTCCAACAGGACAACTCCTTTTCTTTCCCATGTAATGTTTGCTCACCCACACACACACTCAAAATCTTTTCAGATGGTGACCCATCCTTATTAGTACTCTAAGAAAAACATGCTTAATTCGGGAGTTCGAATCAGCTAGGCTCTAGAAAAGCAGGGTGTTCATTATTGATAGGAGGAATATCATTTAGTCATTTAACCCTTTATCATTATAAGGTGTTACATCCACCCCCATATATACCACAATATCCTCATTGTGGGACCGACACGTCATCCAAGGTAGTGCACCGCACATAAGCTTTGGTTCCTCCTCTTATACCAAATTTAATAATTGGGTCTTGATGATAGCACAAACACCCTGCCTTAACATGGTCATCAGGTCCTGACCTTACATTGTTGTAAATCATGACATTCAAAGAGTGTTTTCAGTACAGCACACAATAATTTTGGATCCTGCATATGATCATGTCACTTGTAGGGGTTATTCCATGTTTATTCCAATCTTCATAGTGGTACAAGATCATATTCACCTTTTAAAACTATGTCACAATATGATGTTTCACGTTCAATAGGGTTCCATCCACATACATCTAGAATGAAGATTCTTCACATAATGGATGAGTCTCTAGATGAAGCGGATACTTGTCCAGTGATTGTGAGAGGTACCATAACTATAGCCTCATCATTAACAAGTTCTCTATTTGATAATGGTGCATCTAATTCCTTTATTTCATTCTGTATTGTTAATCTGCTAAATCTTCCTATGGATATTTTATCTTGTGAAATTAATATTAATACACCCCTTGGTAAGAAGAGAGAGAAGGGTCTTCATAGATCCACTTGTGTTTTCTCTCAAATAGATGTTATGATTTTTTGGACATTTCTCATTCTCAACATGAAATATCATTACCTAATTTTCCATATGTATTGGCCCATTGTTAATATAGAATGGATTGGTTTTTTTCATTGAAGGGTCACCTTCACTACACTTGTTTGTGAGTGTCGTGTCATAGAATGTGTATGGGACCCAAGGTTGAGTAGAATAGGACCTTCTTATTCGAAGTTATCGAAAGTGATATTGGTGTTTTCTTTTCTTATGGAGTGGGAATATTTTAGTGGGGATCTCCCTCTAGTCTTTGTCGATTTGTTTGACATGTTTCTGAATAATATCTCTTGTTTTCCCCTGATAAGGGAGGTTGATTTTCTACTAATTTAGTTCCTAGTAGTCAACCAGTTACTTTTCCCTATTTCCATATGGCACCGAACAAAATGACAGTGTTAAAGTCTATGTTGGATGAACATCTTGGGAAAAGCGATATACACTAGAGTGTGTATCCTTGGGCTATGCTGGATCTCTGTACTAAGAATGTTGATTGTTCACTTTGCCTATGTTTTGATTATAGAAAACTCAATCATGTATGATCATTATGAGTACTTTATTTTTTCCACTACTACAAAACTAGTGTTAAGAGTTCATGTATTTATTAGTGCTAAAAAAATAACAGATAAATGGAATCTTTATCAGTGATAATGAAAGTGCGGATAAATTTAACCCATTATAAGAACTTTTTTAACACTGATTAAGGTTACAGTTTAACAGCACAATATTTTCAGGGAAAATAATGTGTACCTTTTATTAGCACTTTATTTTTAGTGCTGGTAAAGGGTATATTTTATCAGTGTTATAATTTTGGAAAAGATAATAGTCTTTTATCATCACATTTTTATCACTGATAAAGGTACAAATAAATAAATTGAAATAATTAAATGACTAAAAAAATAAAAATGAGGTTATTAAAAAAATTACAAATTTTATTAATTAAATAACTACTGATAAAAATGAATAAATTATTATAATATATATAAATAATAAATACTAATAAATATTATGTGATAAATATATATATTTTCCAAAAATAAATTAAACAAATTAAAATTAAAAATAAGTAAATTGAAAAAAAAAATAGTAAATATTTTATGAATTAGATGATTATTGATAATGATAATAAATAATATATATTAATTATATAGAAATATATATTAATGAATATAAATATGATTTTTGTATTATAAAATATTTATGTGCTATATTTAGTAAATAATGTTTTATATTTAAAAATTAATATGAATTAAAAATACTAACTAATTTTATAGAGTAATGGACATATTATTTAATGTTGTTTTATTTTTCTATTTTACATAGTTAAAATGTGTGTTATATTGATTTCACATATATCTAATTAATGTATTTTAAAATATAATGTGCACACAAAAAACTTATCCATTTTTTTAATGTTATCAAAGTGTACTTATTTTTAATTTATTCAATTATTGTCATTTTTAACACACAAGCACTTAAAATTAGATATTCAATAAGTATGTTTAAAAAAAATATTTATAAAAAGTATTTGTAAAAATATATTTTTAAAAAATATTTTTAAATAAAAATATATAGAAATATACATACTATATTAATAAAATTATATATTTAAACTTATAAATAAATAAATATTTTTTAATATTATTTATATAAATATAAATAAATAAAATATTTATGAAAATATAAATCAAGTATATATAAAAATATTCTTTTAAATAAAATTTATACAAATATAAATCAAGTATTATATATTTAAATAATTTTAAATTTATATTAAATATATTTAAAAAAGGAATATATTTACTATATTTATATTTATATATATCTATTAAGTATATATATATTCACTTTTTTTATTAAAAAATATAATTATAATTCTTTTATCTACGCTTATGTACTAAGCTCTAATAAAGGATATTGTTATTAGCTTGTTTTTTAGTACTGGTAAAAATGAATCTATATAAGTGATTTTTTAAAAATAATAAATACCTTTATTTATCAACGCTAAAAAATCCTTGATAAATATTAGTTTTATCGGCACTAAAATAATAAGCACTAATAAAAGAGTCCTGATATGATGAAGAAAACAAAACATGTTTCGAACTCATCGAGATATAAAAATATTTCTACAGAATCCACCGATTGTTGATTCTCCACCGATGTGAATCGAATATCGAATCACAAAAACCCACAACCTCTAGTTTCTCAAACATTATCCTACATCTGTTGTTTAGTTGTAGTTATGGTTTATAATGAAAACTTCGATATCTGGATCTATGGGTATCCGATTTTCTTAAACCATGTAAGGTCGGATTTTGTTTTCCTTGTTAGGTTCTAATTTTCATCCTGTATATGAAATTTCAAGATCTGGATCCATGGGTTTTTTATTTTCCTTTGTACGGCCTGTATTTGTCCTCTGGTTGTTGTATATTGTATTGGTTTTTGTTATGATCTGTTTTTTTATTAACTACTAATTTGGATATACTATTTTGGTTTTTTTTAAATTGTTGTCGTCAATCAATTTGCATTGTTGTATACATCTATACACCATCTTGTTCCGCATGATTATTTTTCTCATTATTTTGAAATCATAATGAATCGACTCTGGTCTATTGAAAAAAAAATTATATAACTATTTAGGCCTCTATATAAACAGTGGATGTTTTGGACATTAAACCTTGAAATGAACAAGAAAATTGATTTAGCAACCCAATTATCAGACTGGTGATGTTGTGAAGTTGAAAAAGAAGTTTATTATATGAAACTCATATAAGAGAATTTATTTATTTAAAATTTATTATATATATATATATGTTTTAATTTGTATTCGATAGACGTTGCAAGGTTTGGTTTGTTTTTATACTTTGTTTATGATATATATAAATGATGTGTATTATTTATTTATGACAACTTCTTTATGGGCCTCCCTATAATATCATGGATGTGTCAATTTATATTATATTTCCTCCCTAGAATCCTTAGTTTTCTGCATCATTTTTCCAAAAAATACAATGGATGTTATCAAAATTATATATATAAGAATTTTCATTTAGGAATTCTTCATTTTGGGTCTATATATACAATTTAGGTCAATATGTACATTTAATTAACAGTAATATATTTATACTTTAATAACAAATAAATTTTTGTTACCTTATATTACATCAAAAATTATAAAATTAAATATATATATATATATATATATATTAAATAAATAAACATTCCAAAATTTAAATAATTTTAATTTATAAAAAATCTCCCAAAATATTATTTATTATAGGTAATATAATTTATAAATTATTATTAATAGTATTAATTAGTTTCATTAGAAAAAATATTATTATATATACACATATCAAATAAAATTTTCTATATTTTAATAAATTTAAATATGATAAATAATACAAATATATATAGATATTAAAATAAATTTATTAATAAATTACATATATATATGACATATATATAAATTATTTAGTTAGATTCACTTCATTTATAAATGTATCGAACAATGTATTCAAAGGTGTGTGCCTTAACATACCTTGGCATGAGGCGAGGTATTGCACACCTGGTTCGCCTCCCCACAAGCGAGGTGGTGCAACCTCACCAAGGTGTGCCAATGGTGTGTGCCTCAAAACACAACTCAAGAGGTGTTGTAGTTCTAGGCATGGTAAAGGTTCATTGCGGCGGTAAATATCATGGGTACATGCAAACACCAAAATTGTGGGTAGGGTACAAGCAATCACTACTGGTTAAATGTATGGAAGTATTGGGTATAAACGATTGTGGAAATCATGGCTATATGAAACCACATGTCGTGCCACCCCCACTGATGAACACATATGTTGCACACATGTTTGCTACCACCATTGTGATCTCCCACAGTCGAAGAAGAATGCATGACTTACTCTATGGAAATAAAAACCCATATCTAAACCGAAAAATAATGAAGAAAAACAATAAAAACATAATAAAATGAAATATATATATATATAATAATAATAATAATAATAATAACTGTAATAATAATTATAAAAATATATCTACTATGAAAAAAATGAATATGTAAATATATATATATCTATATAATATTAATAATAACAACAAACATAAATATTATTATTGATATTTTTATGCATGTGCCATAGTTTCTCCTCATGAAACACCATGTTTCACATCTTGATGTGGCCTTTGTGCAATATGGTGCAACACACAATTGATAACACTGGTATCAATGAAGAGTGACATTCATTTTTTAGTTTTTTAAGATGGAAGGTGCGAACCCCATTTAGAATTATTACCAATGAAGGTATGTCTGAATGATGTACATGCATCCATCGACCTATTTATCCATTTCTATAAAACCATGGCACATTTTAATAAAATAAAACCTTTTAAGAAACCATGTTTTCTAAAAAATCATTATTAAAAAAATTCTCATCCAATTATTTTATTAATTTTTTATTCAAATCCATCTAGATATATTTGAGGATAAAAATGAAATTAATTCATCATTAAATATGCCTCTATCTCAAATGAAAAAAAAATTATTTCACTGACATACACTAATCTGCTGAAATTACATTGTAGCAACCCAAGAACCTCGTGCTATGCATCACTACTGTTGTGTATTTTTATTCTTACATATCCACCCTATATATTTCATTCTCACCCTTCACTCTATTGTTTCACTGGTTATATGGAGATTTTCTCTCGATGGATTTTGTGTAAATGGGGTTGTCGAGTTAATGAATAGTGCCAATGGTGTAATTATCACAAATGGGAGACATTTCCCCTTTTAGATAACATAATGACCTAAAACATTCATCTTTATCAACATAATATCCTAAAATGTTATTATTACATTTTGATTCAACGAGACTTGTCACTCATATCTTTTATGTTTCATCTAATACTTTGTGCATTAGTCACCCCTTGGATGACTAATTCTAATATTCAATCAAGAAACATAGGTGATCATCCAGAAGAGATAGAGGTTTTGTGTCAAACCACAAAATGAAATGATAAACATTTAGGATATGAGCTAATGAGGATGACAATGGCAATTCATTGGGTTCTCTAAATGGGAAAATCCCTCCCATCTATGAGAATTACAACATTAGAATTATTTATTAAGTCAATTCCACCATTTCCACCAAATAATTATAGATAAAATATACACACATCCAAAGAAAAGAAAGAGTGATGGGAATGAAAGAAATTAATAGGGTGGAGAAGGAAGAATAATAATAAGAAAAGGTAGTGTTGCACAACCTGAGGGAATTGAGTTTTTATAGTGCAATTTCATCTGATGAGTATACATTACAAAAATTAATTTTTTTTATTTAATGAGGATGCATATTTAATGATGAATTACATTCATTTTATCCTCCTATTTATCCACAATGATCTGAATAAAAATTTAAAAGATAACTGGTTTAAATTTTTTTATAATATTATTTCAATAAAAAAAATTAATAGATATTATTTTATTTAAAAAGTAGAGTGTTTTATATGATTGAAAAAAGATTTCAATTGATAAATTTACTACATTAATGCATAGTGAAGTGATCCATAAGTCATTTGATATGTTTAGGAATCAGCTGAAAATCAATTTGATGCACAGTGTGACCACAATAAATCAATGTGTCTATTATCAGTTTAAAATTGATAGTAATGTTTGAAAAATTTCACTCTATGAGAAAAATGAAAATGAACTCTTATTATATTTATAACATACAAAAGCAATTCATAAGACCATTGTGATGTGTAGGAATTGGTCTCATGTGAATCTGATATACGATGTGATGGGTATAAATCAAAGTGTGTGTTTCCTATTTAAAATGACATTTTAGTAAAAAAACAAGTGATATACTCAAAATTGAAAATTTTCCATTTCATTACTAGCGTAAAATATCCAAAAGGGAATTAATAAAATATATAAAATGTCATTTCAATGAAAATTTTGAAGCTAAAAATTCTAAAAGCACACGACGATCCTGATTTCATGCTAGATTTAATGTTAGTTGAATTCTATTACATTATGACTCAAAATGTATGACATAGATTAAATATAATCTTCTTCTTTTTAAATCCATATGTAGTAAAAAAATAGATCTAGTGATGTTTCACACCATAGATAAGGATATTATAGTTTTATTTTGTGAAATAGATAAGATCATGCCACCATGTGTCATGCCTTTGCAAGAAGAGCAATGAGGCTACATCTTCTCAATCATAAAGGTTATCATGATGTTTTCAATGTAAAATCATTGTCTATATAATTAATGTATTGTTTCATATTTATGTTAAATTTATTTTATTTTATTATTACTCTCATAATAATTTTTTTCTTATACAGGTTGATTCTACTGTTTGATTTAGGGTGATCTATCTATCTTTCATGCCTTTCTACACCAAAACATCAACACACTTCTTATCCCTAAAAAATATTTCACACCTACAATGTTACATTTTACACTTCCCTTCATGTTCTCTCCACTGCCTTTTTAGGAAGAGCAATGTTGCTGCCTCTACTCAATTACACATGTAATATTGATGTTTTTAGAGTAAAATCTATGTCCATAGAATTAATGTACTGTTTCATTTTTATGATTAATATAATTTTTTTTGTATTACTCACATCATAATTGTTTTCATATATTGGTAGATTTTTTTTTGTTTTAGGGATCTCTGTCCATATTTTACACAATTCTACACCAAGACATCCATAGACTTCTTCTACCACAAAAACTTCTCACCGATGTTCTGTTGCATTAATCACTATTATTCATGTTCCCTCCACTTCCATTACAGTAAGAGCCACTCCACCACCTCTAATCAATTAAAAATGTAATCTAGATGTTTGAATAGTAAAATAATTGTCCATATATTTAATTTATTGTTCCATATTTATGTTTAATATTTTTAATTTTAGTATTACTCTCATAATAATGGTTTTCCTATACATGTTGATATTTTCTGTTGAGTTGGGGTGCTCTATCCAACATTCATTCCTTTATACATGAAATAATCCACATAATACTTATTCCTCAAAAAAATTCATACCATCTGTGTTTACACCTATATAATTATTTAATGTTCCCTGCACTGCCTTTCTAGAAAGTGAATCCCCACCCCCTCTTCTGAATTATAGAGGTAATCTTGGTATTTTCACACTAAAATCATTATCCAAAGAATTAATGTATTGTTTCATATTTATGTTTATTTTTATTATTTTTATTATTAAACATATATTAATCGTATAATTATAATGTTTGATTTTTTTAGTTGATGTGATTTGTTCGATTCTACACATGAAGTTTTAACAGTTCAATAAAGAAAGTAAATTGAAATCACAGTGACATGGATAGTTAGGATTTTTTTAGAATATTGGATGTGTAGGAATCTACCGCACCAAAATATTACACACTATGTGAATGGTATGGTTCCATGTACATATTTCTATTTGAAATTTACAATAATTTTATTAGAAAACAAACTGTGTCAAGGTGTTCGTTGTAAGTTTAAAATAGACATCTGACTTTGAAAAGTGCCACTCAATGAAACCCGATAAAATGCACTCATTTTTTTATAATTTAGAGAATCAATTCATAACTTATTTTTGATGTGTATGAATTAGTCTCCCATTAAACCAATACACGATGTGATCCGTATGATACAAATTGTGTGTTTTAAGATTAAAATGTCATTTTTTTAAAACTTAGGAGTGAAAAAATAAAATCTGAGAAAACACCTACATATTTTATTGAAATTTTTTGAAAAATAATCTATAACTAGTTTGGAACATTTAGGAATGAGCCACACCTCAATATGATGCATGGTTTGAACGGTATGACTCTGTGTAAATATTTATTTATAATTGACATCAATTTTAGGAAAAGAAAAACAATCTAACCTACTCAAAACCGAAAAAAAGCATTTAGATAGTTTTAATAAATTCTTAAATTGATCTATATGTGATTCTAGATGTGAATGAATCAGAAACACCTCAATCTTATGCATGGTGTGACTGAAAAGATTCCAAAGGAGTGTTTTTATTTAAAATTGAGATCAATTTAAGTATAAAGGAAAACTGTCCATCTAAAAACCAATAAAACATATTCAAATTATTTAAATACTTTAATATAATGATCCATATGTCATTTTTTTGTGTAGAAATCTGTTGCTCCTCAATCTGATACACAATGTGATCAGTATAAGTTAATGTGAATATTTCACTGTCAAAATGTCATTTTATTAAAAATTAAAAAATGCATACATTAAAACAAGAAAAACATTAATATTTTTTTGACAATTGGTCAAAACGATCCGCATGTCATTTGAGATTTGTTAGAGTTAGCCTCAACACAATCTGATACCTGATGTGACAAGTATGAATCTAAGGGCATCATTTTAAATCGACGCCATTTTTAGTTAAAAAGAATCTGACCTACTCAAAACTGAATAGACATAATAATTTTTTTTGATAAATTTGGACAATGATCCATATCTGATTTGAGACATACATGAATCATCCTCACCTCAATCTGATACACAATGTGACTGATATAACTCAATGTACATGTTTATAATTAAAATTGAGATCAATATTACTAAAAAGGCCAACTGACCAACTCAAAACATGGAAAAAATTCAAATTGATAAAATACATTAGGAAAATAATCCATAAGTCATTTTTCTTATATAGAAATTAGTTGTACCTCAATCTGGTACACTATGTGGTCTGTATGAGTCAAAGTGCAGTTTTAAATTTTAAAATGGCATTTTATTAAAAAACAAAAAATGACATACTAAAAACCAATGAACCAACCTACATAATGTTTTTATATTTTTTTAAAAAAAATATCTATATGTCATTTGGGATGTGTAGGAATAATCTCATTCTCAATCTTTCATACATTGTGACTTCTCTGATTCAATGTGCTTATTTTTATTTAAAATTTTCATCAATTTTAGTAAAATGGATGACTGTTCAACTCAAAACTAATCAAATACATTTTTATTATTTTTATACATTAAAAAAATGATAGATAAGTCAATTTTGACTTATAGGAATCATCCTCACCTCAATCTGATACACGATGCGACCAGTATGACTCAAATAGTTCGTTATTAGTTTTATATCAAAATTTGAGTTCAAAAGAGTGTAATTCCCTAAAAACCAATAAAATATACATATATTTTCATTATTATTAGGTAAAATGTTTCATATGTCACTTATGATGTGGAATAATATGTTTCATATAAAACTGATACACGATGTGATATGGATGAGTCAATAGTGTGTGTTTCCAATAAAAAATATAAATTTTTAAAAAAAACTAACATACTCAAAACAGAGAAAACACATTCTAATTGTTTTTATGCTTTAAGAAAATCTTCCACAAGTCATTTGATACATTTTTTGGAATATTTTGTACCTTAATATGAGCATATTCTGACCAGTATGACTCTATGTGCATCATTTTATTTAAAATTGACAACAATTTTAATGAAATTACTATCTTTTGTTAAATAATTTCTTCAAAGGCATGATTTTAAAATAAGATAAATATTTTAAAATAAAAATAAAACCATACTAATTTATTTTCAGTTACTTCCACATGTCAGAATGATTTTTTTGTATCACACACTCAAACAAAACTTCTAACAATCACTGCTCTCTATGAGAAACAAAACAGACCACTATGAAACTCATAAAATTGAAATAGGATAGGGAGTGTATAAAAAGGAAACTGAGACACTTATTTATAGATCAAAACTCTTTGAATATTTTATTTCAACTGGTCAGCATAATTTTTTGATTATATTGGATGAAATATGATAACTTTAATATTAAATATTAATGGCATTCTGTATAAAAAAACGCTCAAAACTGTTATGACATGTGAATATAGTATGATATAGATATTTATTATTTTATATGTTACTAATAATTTCCTGTTGAAATTGACTGATAACAAAATATAGATCAATGTATATGAAGACAGATATCTCTATTCACGCTCCAGTTTATATCAAATGAAAAAAAATATGGTGGATTATAATAATTTGATGTAAAAAAAAATAAGAGATAAGATTTGGATCAAAATCTATGTGATGTTTTGTTGATGATCAAAAAACTATTGGAATAATAGAACAATTTAATACAGGTTTTTAAAATCCACAACTTTACAAATACTGACATTGGATAGAAGGCAGATGTAGACAGATTGATGAAATAAATGCAAAAAAATCAATACATTGCTTATGATTCAAAAAAGATTTTCAAAAAATTAAATCCAAAAAAACATGACAAATAAGTATTTATGACACCTTAAAAAAATCTGGATACTCAATTCAGAAATACACAAAATGAATAAATAAAACAAACATGCAAAACTAGAGGTCGTGGGGTAGATCTTCAAATCTTCGGTCATTTTTTCCAGAATCCCATTCAGATCGTTTATGCATCATAGATCTGGAATTTGTCTCCATATTTAGATTCAACCTCGCATCTGAATATGAGAACCCTAAACCAATAATAAACTCGAATGACAAATCTCGGTCTTAATCTAACGATGACTGAGAATTATCGATCAAGACTCTCGATTGTGCCTTACAAAGCCACTCGATCGATCGCTACTCTAACTCTTCAAAGAAAAACCCTCACCATCGCCTCGGATACCAGTCATGCTCTCCCTCTGACCTTACGACCCATTAACACGAAACCATATCCCTCGTGCTAGACTCGAACTCAACCCCTTAATCACAATTCATCTCTCTTTTTTTCTTTTGTTTCATAATTTTCTTTACAAATCATTTATCATCATTATATATATGTATATATATATATAGTTTTATTTTCATATCATTATTCATAATTATTATTTAATAAAATCATTTTTAATTATTTAATTTTCAATAATAATATTAATTTGTCTAGAATGTTGAATAATATAAA
The DNA here is from genome assembly GCA_963277665.1 of Viscum album. Taxonomy (NCBI): domain Eukaryota; kingdom Viridiplantae; phylum Streptophyta; class Magnoliopsida; order Santalales; family Viscaceae; genus Viscum; species Viscum album. The sequence goes on from OY728152.1 coordinate 699,406,980, forward strand.
AAATTTAATAAGAATTCATATATTAATTTTATAATTAATTTTATATTTTATATAAAAAAATTTAATAAATTTTATCATTTAATTAATGTAGTTTCATTAATATCAAAAAAACTTATTTTCAAATCAAATAATAATAAATTTTATAAGTCAAAATAATAGTCATATTCAAATAATTAAAATTAATTTAAGAACCTTAATAATTATTATTGTTATTTAATATCATAATTAATGTAAATATAATATTTCATTTAAAATTATCTTTCTTATAAAATATTTATTAATAATAAGTATATTCAAAACATTATTTTTCACATAATAAAATATTTTTTAAATATTACCTTTAAGTATTTTTTTAATTTTTTAAGGGAATATATTATAAAATGTTACATCATGAAAACTATATTTCATGAAAGTGTAATTAATTAATATTATATCTATATGTCATCATGTATTTAAATAGTGTCATGTTGAAAAATAATTAAAGTAAAGATAAAAAATTAACACAATTTAAAGTAAACAAATTTTATTTTGATTGAATTAAATTTCATAGTTTTATAGAAATATTTCATCAAATTATTTATTTAGAATCTTTTTAATTTATTTAATTACTTAATATATTTTAGGTTTCACATTATCCTCCCTCAAAAGAATTGCATCCTCGAAATTTCTTTTGTAAGACTAAAAAATATTATGAATTTCCATCTTCTAAATTAAGAAATATTAGGGATGATAAACTAATAGACTCGACAACATATAATATCCAAAGTTTTCTAGACCATTTCACTAATTCCAAATATAACTATTGTGTCCCTGTGATAGCATAAACACCCTGCCTTAACATGGTCGTCAGGTCGTGTCTTGTAAAGTACCACCAGTTGACCAGTAGACACATGGTCACCACCATGTGTCCCACCCACATGTATGAATGTGTCATATTACTAATGAAAGTCTCCACATGCCAAAACATGTCCTTTCTAGTGTGATTTATCCTCATTCACACACACCCTGAGAAAATTTACCAGAAGGTCACCCATCTTGAACACTACATTATTCCAAGCACACTTAACTATAGAGTTTTAATCGGGTTGACTCTTGAAAAGGAAGTTATACCATGTTGACATGAGTCCTATCATTTAGTCATTTAACCCATTATCATTCGAGGGTGTTACATTAAACCCTCTCTATTTATATAATAACATCCTCGTTGTGGGCCCGACATCTCAACAAAGGCAGTGCACCACGCTTATGGTTTGGTTCCTCCTCTAATATCAAATTTAAGAACAAGGTCCTGATGATTGCACAAACACCCCGCATTAACATGGTTGTCAGGTCCTGGCCTTTCAGGTACAACCAATTGCTCCATAGACACGTTGTCCCCACTGTGGGCCCCACCCACATGGCTGAACGGGTCATCTGACTGATGACACTACCTACATGATAATGCTTTTCCTTTCCACTATGAGTTTTTGCTCACCCAACAAACCCTCCAAATTTTTCCAGATGCTCACCCATCCTAATCAATACACCAAGCCAAACCTGCTTAATTCAGGAGTTCTAATCAGCTAAACTCATGAAAATGAGGGTGCACATTGTTGACATGAGGTATATCATTTATTCATTTAACCCTTTATCATTAGATGGTGTTACATTAACCCCCCTCCCCCTTTATAGCACAATGTCCTCATTGTGGGTCTGAAATCTCAAACAAGGTAGTTCCCCACACTTAAAGTTCGGTTCCTCCTCTTATACCAAATTTAACAAAGTGGGTCTCGATGATAGAACAAACACTCTGCCTTAACATGGTAATCGGGTCCTGGCCTACCATTGTGTTAATTAATGACTTTCAAATAGGGTTTTCACTATACCACCCAATAACAGTGGCTCATGTAGTTGATAAGGTCACTTGTAGGGGTTATTCCATGTTTATTCCAATATTCATAGTGTTATGAGATCACATACACCATTTAAAACTATGTCACATTCTGATACTTCACATGAAAAAGGGTTCCATCCATATAAATATGGAATGAAGATTCTTCACATAATAGAGGATTCTCTAGAGGAAGCGAATACTGGTCCAACGATTAGGAGAGGTACCATCAATATAGCTTCATCATTAGCAAGTTCTCTATTTGATAATGGTGCATCTCATTCTTTTATTTCATTCTGAACTTTTAATCTGCTAAATCTTCTTATGTGTATTTTATCTTTTGAAATTAATATTAATACACCCCATGGTATGAAGAGAGAGAAGGGTCTCCATAGACCAACTTGTGTTTTCTCTCAAATAGATGTTGAGATTTTTGGACATTTTTCATTCTCGACATTAAATATCATTACGTAATTTTCTGTATGGATTGGATGATTTTTAATAGAGCATGGATTGATTTTTATCTTTGAAGTTTCACCTTCACTACACCTGTTGGTGAGTGTCTTGTCTTTGAATGTGTATTGGACCGAAGGTTGAATAGAATATGACCTTCTTATTCGAAGTTATTGAAAGTGATATATGTGCTTTCCTTTCATCTATAGTGGGAATATTTTAGTGGTGATCTCCCTCTAGTCTTCGTCGATTTGTTTGACATGTTTCCCAATAATATCTCTTGTTTTCCAATGATAAGGGAGGTTTATTTTTCTACTGATTTAGTTCCTAGTAGTCAACCAGTTACTTTTCCCTCTTTCCATATGGCACCGAATGAAAAAACAGTGTTGAAGTCTTAGTTGGATGAACATCTTGAGAAAAGCTATATACACTAGAGTTTGTCTCGTTAGGCTACGCTAGATCTCTTTACTAAGAAAGTTGATTGTTCACATTGCCTTTGTGTTGATTATCAAAAACTCAATCATGTGACGATAAAGAAAATATATTTGTTTCAACAGATTGATGATCTATTTTATCAGTTGTAATTGGAAAAATGGATCTCGAAGTTCGATATTTTATCTAGTTACCATCAGTTGAGGATAATGGATTCTAACATTCAATTAACCACCTTTAATATAATGTATGATCATTATGAGTTCTTTATTTTTTTCACTACTTCAAAACTAGAGTTAAGAGTGTATGTATTTATTAGTGCTTCTAAAAAGAATAGATAAATTGAATCATTTTCATTGCTAATGAAAGTGCTGATAAATTTAACCCATTATAAGCACTTTTTCACCACTGATAATGGTTACAGTTTATCAGCACATTATTTTCAGTGAAAATAATGTGTACGCTTTATTAGCACATTATTTTTAGTGCTGGTAAAGGGTACATTTTATCATTGTTATAATTTTGGCACACATAATAGAGTCTTTTATCCACAAATTTTTAGCACTGATAGAGGAACAAATAAATAAAATGAAATAATGAAATGACTAAAAAAATAAAAATGAGGTTATTAATAAAATATTAAAAAAATTATTAATTATAAAACTATTGATAAAAATGAATAAATTGGTTATAATATATATAAATAATAAATAAAAATAAATAGTATGTGTTAAGTATATATATTTTTAAATAAAAAATTAAACAAATTAAAATTAATAATTAGTAAATTGAAAAAAATAGTAAATATTTTATGAATTATATGATTATTGATAATGTTAATAAATAGTATATTTCAAATTTATAGATATATATATATTAATGAATATAAATATTATTTATGTATTATAAAATATTTAGGAGCTATATTTAGTAAATAATTTTTTATAATAAAAAATTAATATGAATTAAAAATACTAACTAATTTCATAGTGTAATGGGCATATTATCCAACATCGTTTGATTTTTCAATTTTACATAGTTCAAATGTGTGTTATATTGATTTCAAATATACATAATTAATGCATTTTTAAATATAATGTGCACACAAAAAACTTATCCATTTTTTAATGTCATCAAAGTGTACTTCTTTTTAATTAATTCAATTACACTCATTTTTAACACACATGCACTTAAAATTAGATATTCAATAAGTATGTTTAAAAAAATATTTGTAAAAAGTATTTGTAAGAAAATATTTGTAAAAAATATTTGAAAAATAAAAATATATAAAAATATACATACTATACTTATTAAAATATTTATTAAAACATATAAATAAATAATTATTTTTAATGATTATTTATATAATTATAAATTAATAAAATATTTATACAAATATAAATCATGTATTTATAAAAAAATTCATAAAAAATATTTTTACAAATAAAAATCAAGTATTATATAATTAAATAATTATAAATTTATAATAAATATAGTTAAAAATGAATATATTTACTATTTTTATATTTATATATATCGATTAAGAATATATATATATATATATATATATATTCACATTTTTTATTTATAAATATATTTATAATTCCTTTATCTGCACTTAAGTACTAAGCTCTAATAAAAGATATTGTTATTAGCTATTTTTTTAAGGCTGGTAAAAATGAGGCTATATTATTGATTTTTTAGAACTCATAAAGGCCTTCATTTATCAGTGCTGAAAAATCCTTGATAATTATTAGTTTTATCAGCTCTAAAATAAAAACACTAATAAAAGTTTTTCGATCTAATAATGAAAACATAACATGTTACGAACTCGTCGCGATATCAAAATATTTCTACAGAATCCACCGATTTTTGATGCTCCTACTATGTGAATCGAAGATCGAATCACACAAACCCACTACCTATAGATTCTCAAACATTATCCTCCTTCTGGTGTTCAGTTGTAGTTAAAGTATATGATGAAAACATCAAGATCTAGATCTGTGGGTCTTTGATTTTCATGAACCATGTACGGTAGGCTTGTTTTTTCCTTTTTAGTTTCTGATTTTCATTCTGTATTTGCAATTTCCAGGTTTAGATCCATTGGTTTTTTATTTTCCTATGTACGATCTGTATTTTTCCTCTGGTTGATTTATACTGTATTGATTTTATTTGTCATCTGTAGTTTTCTTAACTATTGTTTTGGATATACTATTTTGGTTTTTTTAAATTTTTATATTCTACCAATTTAGTTTGTTGTCTACATCTATACCCCATCTTTTTTTGTATTATTAATTTTTTCATTCTTTTTAAATCATAGTGAATCACCTCTACTCTATCAATAAAATAATTAATTAAATATTTATATAAGTATATAAATAGTGGATGTTTTGTACATAAAACCCTTAAATGAATAAGAAAATTGATTTAGAAACCAAATTATCAGTCTGATGATGTTCTGTAGTAGCAAAATAAGATGATTATATGAAACTCATATAAGGGAATTTATTTATTTAAAATTTATTTTAAATATATAAATGTTTTAATTTGTATGGGATATACGTTGCAAGGTTTGGTTTGTTTTTCTAATTTTCTTCGAATATATCTAGTTGATGTGTATTATTTCTTTATGCCAACTTCTTTATGGGCCTCCCTAGAATCTCATGGATCGGTCAATGCATATTTTATGGACTCCTTAGAATCCTTAGTTTTCTGCATCATTTTATCCAAAAAATACTATAGAAGTTATCAAAATTCTATATATATGAAAATATTATTAGGCATTCTTCATTTTTTGTCTATATTTTAATTTAGGTCAATATGTACATTTAATTAACAATAATATATTTATACTTAAATAACCAACAAAATTTTGTTACCTTATATTGCTTCCAAAATTATAAAATTAAGTAACTATATATATTTTTTAAATAACTAAACATTCCTAAATTTTAATAATTATATTTTATGGAAAATCACTAAAAATATTAATTACTTATAAATAATATAATTTATTAATTATTATTAATAGTATTAATAAGTTTCATTAGAAAAAATATTATTATATATACACACATCAAATAACAATTTTTATATTTAAATAAATTTAAATACTGTAAATAATATATATATATATATATATATATTAAAATATATTTAATAATAAAGTGTATATATATATGAAATATATATAAAATATTTAGGTAGATTCACTTCATTTATAAATGTATCGAACAATGTATTCAAAGGTGTGAACCTTAACATGACTTGGCATGTGGCAAGGTAGGGCACACCTGGTTCACCTTCTCACAAGTGAGGTGGTGCAACCTCACAAAGGTGTGCCAACAGTGCATGCCTCCCAACCCAACTCAAGAGGCGTTGTAGTTCCAGGCGCTGTAAAAGTTCATTGTGGTGGTAAAAATATTGGGTACATGCAATCACCGAAATCGTAGGTAGGGTACAGGTGATCACTATTGGTTGAATGGACGGAAATCATGGGTATAAACGATTGTGGAAATCAAGGCTATATGAAACCACATGTCGCTCCACCCCCACTGAAGAACACATCTGTTGCACACATGTTTACTACCACCATTGCAGTCTCCTAGTAGAATAAGAATGCATGACTTACTCTCTGGAAATGGAAACCCCCTATCAAAACTGGAATATAATGAACAAAAATAATAGAAACATAATAAAATGAAATATATATATATATATAATAATAATAATAATTGTAATAATAATTATAAAAATATATCTACTATGGGAAAAATGAATATGTAAATATATATCTATATAATAATAATAATAATAATAATAATAATAATAATAACAAACATATATATTAATATTGATATTTTTTTGCATGTGCCATATTTTCTCCTCATGCTACTCTGTGTTCCACATCCTGATGTGGCATGTGTGCCTTATTGCGCAATGCACCATTGACAACACTAGTATCGATGAGGAGTGGCATTCATTTTTTTATTTTTTATGATGGAAGGTGTATACCGCATTTAGAATTATTGTCAATCAAGGTATGTGTGAACGATGTACATGCATCCATCGACCAATTTATCCAATCATATATAACCATGCCACTTTTTAATAAAATAAATCCTATTAAAAGACCATGTTTTCTCGGAAAAAAAACTTTATTAAAAAAATCATCAACCAATTATTTTTTTATTTTTTTATTAAGATCCCTATGTATATATTCGAGGATAAAAATTAATTTAATTCATAATTAAATATTCCTCCATGTCAAATGAAACAATTATTTCACTAACATACACTAATTAGCTAAAATTACACTGTGGCAATCCACAAACCTCGTGTTATGCATCATTATAGTAGTGTATTCTTATTCTTCCATATCCACCCTCTATATTTCATTCATTCCTATCACTATATTGTATACTGGTTATGTAGAGCTTTTCTCTCGATGGATTTGGTGTAAATGGTTTCATCGAGTTAATGAATAGTGCCAATGGAGTAATTATCACAAATGAGATCCATTTCACCTTTTAGATAACACAATGAAGTAAAATTTTCATCTTTATCAACTAAATATCCTAAAATGTTATTATTACATTTTGATTCATGGATACTCATCCCCCGTCTCATTTAGGTTTCTTATAATACTTTGAGAATTATTCACCCCATGGATGATTAATTTATAGATTCTATAAAGAAACATAGGTTATCATCCAGAAGAGATAGAAGATTTGTGTTAAACCACAATATGAAATGATAAACATTTAGGAGATAAGCTAATGAGGATGACAATGACACTTCATTGGGTTCTCTAAAAGAGGAAATCCCTCCCATCTATGAGAATTAGACCATTAGAAGTAGTTATTAAGTCAATTTCACCATTTCAACCAAATAATTATAGAGAAAATTCCACACAACAAAAGAAAATAATGAGTGATGGGAAAGAAAGAAATAGAGAGGGTGGAGAAGGAAAAATCATAATAAGAAATTGTTGTCTTGCACAACCCGAGGGAATTGGGTTTCTATAGTGCAATTTCATATGATGAGTATACATTACAAAAATTAATTTTTTTTTATTTGATGAGTAGGAACATTTAATGATGAATTACATTCATTTTTATCCTCATATTTAGGAACAATGATATGAATAAAAATTTAAAAGATAACTTGTTTAAATTTTTTTATAATTTTATTTCAATAAAACAATTTTTTAATAGATTTTATTTTATTTAAAAATAGAGGGTTTTATATGATTGAAAAATAGGTCAATTGAAGAATGTTCTTCATGAATGCATAGATAAGCGATCCATAAGTCTTTTGAGATGTGTAAGAATCGACCAAAAATCAATTCGATGCATGGTGTGACCACTACGACTCCATGTGTCTATTATGAATTTAATATTGATAAAAAATTTTGATAAATTTCACTCCCTGAAAACAATAAAAATGCACTCTTATTTTATTGATAACTTACAAAATCAATTCATAAGTCCTTTGTGATTTGTATGGATTGGTCTCATGTGAATCTAATATACGATGTGATAGGTATATATCAATGTGTGTGTTTCCTATTTAAAATGACATTTTAGTAAAATATACAAGTGACATACTCAAAATTGAAAATTTTACATTTCCTTACTAGTGTAAAAGATCCAAAAGTTAATTAATAAAATATAAATAATGTCATTTCAATGTTAAATTTGAAGTTAAAAATTCTAAAAGCACGTGACTATCATGTTTTGATGAAAGATTTAATGCCAGTTGCATTCTATTGCATTATGTATCAATATGTATGAAATAAATTAAACATACTCTTCTTCTTTTTAAATACATATGTAGTAAAAATGTATATCCAATGATGTTTCACACCATGAATAAGGATATTATAGTCCTATTTTGTGAATTAGATACGATCATTCCACCATGTATCATGCCTTTACAAGAAGATCAATGAGGCTAATCTGCTCAATCATAGAGGTAATCCTTATGTTTTCATAGTAAAATTATTGTCCATGTAATTAATGTATTGTTTAATATTTATGTTTAATTTATATAATTTTATTATGACTCTCATAATAATTTTTTTCTTATACAAGTGGATTCTTATGTTTGATTTAGGGTGATCTATCTATATTTCATGTCTTTCTACACAAAAACATCAACACACTTCTTTTCCCTAAAAATTATTTCACCCTTATAGTGTTTCATTTATCACTTCCCTTCATGTTTTCTCCACTCCCTTTTTAGGAAGAGTAATTATGATTCCTCTACTCAATTACATAAGTAATATTGATGTTTTCATAGTAAAATCAATGTCCATAGAATTAATGTATTGTTTCATATTTATGATTTATTTAATTTTTTTATGTATTACTCATATAATAATTGTTTTCATATATTGGTGGATTGGTTTGTTGATTTAGGGATCTCTGTCCATCTTTCACACTATTCTACACCAAAACGTCCATTGACTTCTTCTTCCACATAAACATTTCACCCCTGTTCGGTTGCATTAATCACTATCATTCATGTTCCCGCCACTTCCCATACAGGAAGAGCCACTCCACCACCTCTACTCAATTACAGATGTAAACTATATGTTTGAAGAGTAAAATCATTGTCCATAGAATTAAATTATTTTTTCATTTTTATGTTTAATTTATTTAATTTTAGTATTATTCACATAATAATGGTTTTCCTATACAAGTTGATTCCTTGGGTTGAGTTTGGGTGATCTGTCCAACATTCATGAAATTCTACATGAAATCATCCACATACTACTTCTCCCCCAAAAACATTCACCCCTGCTGTGTTTACATTTATATCATTCCTTAATGTTCCCTACAATACCTTTCTAAGAAGTGAATCCCCACCCCCTCTGCTCAATTATAGAGGTAATCTTGATATTATCATAGCAAAATCAATATCCATAGAGTTAATGTATTGTTTCATATTTATGTTTAATTTATTTATTTTTATTATTACATAGATAATAATAGTATTTTTATAATGCTTGATATTTTTTTCATTTGATTTTATTTGTTTGAATCTACACATGCAGTGTTGACAGTTCAATAAAGAAAGTCAATTGAAATCACAGTGACATTTATAGTTAGGATTTTTTTGGAATATTGGATGTGTAGGAATCTATCGAACCTAAATCTGACACAATATGTGAATTGTATGACTCCATTTACATGTTTCTATTTGAAATTTACAATAATTTTATTAGAAAAGAAAACTGACAGAAGGTGTTTGTTATCAGTTTAAAATACACATCTGACTTTGAAAAGTGTCACTCATAGAAAACTGATAAAATTCAAAAAAAATTCTTTATAATTTAGGTAATAAATTCATAAATGATTTTTGATGTGTAGGAATTGGTCTCCCATATAACTGATACACGATGTGATTCGTATGATACAAATTGTGTGTTTCAAGATGAAAATATCATTTTATTTAAATGATGAGTGAAAAAATAAAATCTAATAAAAAAACTACATATTTTATTTAAACTTTTTGAAAAATAATCCATAACTAGTTTGGAACATGTAGGATTCAACCACACCTCAATATCAGGCATGGTTTGAACGGTATAACTCTATGATAGTATTTATTTAAAATTAACATCAATTTTATGAAAAGAAAAAAAAACTAACCTACTCACATCCGAACAAACACATTTAGATATATTTTATACATTATGAAATTGATATATATGTGATTTTAGACGTGCAAGAATCAGAAACAACTAAATATGATGCACGGTGTGACCGAAATGACACCAAATTATTGTTTTTAATTAAAATTGAGATCAATTTAAGTGAAAAGGAAAACTGGAAAACTCAAAACCAAAAAAGCACATTAAAATTGTTTAAATATTTTAGTATAATGATCCATACGTCATCTTTGATGTGTAAGAATCTGTTTCACCTCAATCTGATACATAATGTGATCAGTATAATTTAATGTGCATATTTCAATATTAAAATATTATTTTAGTAAAAAATATAAAATACATACATAAAAAAAAGGATAAACATTACTCTTATTTTGATAATTGAGGAAAAAGATCCACATGTCATTTGAGATTTGTTGGAATTAGTCGCACCTCAATCTGATGCATGATGTGACCAGTATACTCTAAGGGCGTCATTTTAAATTGACGTCAATTTTAGTTAATGATAATCTGACCTACTCTAAACTGAATAGACACAATAATATTTTTTTAATACATTAGTACAATGATCCATAATTTATTTGAGACATCCATGAATCATCCGCACCTCTATCTGATGCACAATGTGACCGATATAACTCCAAGTACATGTTTATAATTTAAATTGAGATCAATACTACTAAAAAGTCCAACTGAACAACACAAAACATGGATAAAATTAAAATTGTTTAAATACTTTAGGAAAATGATCCATAAGTTATTTTTGTTATATATAAATTAGCTGCACCTCAATCTGGTACACAATGTGGTTAGTATGTGTCAAAGTGCAGGTTTAAATTTTAAAATGAAATTTTATTAAAAATTGACAAGTAACATACTAAAAACCTATGAATCACTTACATATTGTTTTTATATGTTTGAAAAAAATATCAATATGTCATATGGGATGTGTTTGAGTAATCACATTATCAATCTGTCGTACGGTGTGACCAGTATGACTCAAAGTGCTTATTTTTATTTAAAATTGTCATCAATTTTAGTAAAATGGATGACTGTACAACAAAAAACTAATCCAATTAATTTTTATAGTTTTGATACATACAAAAATGACAGATAATCCTTTTTTGACTTGTAGGAATTAGCCTCACCTCAATCTGACACAGGATGTGACCAGTATGACTCAAATTGTCTGTTATTAGTTTAAAATCAAAATTTGTGATCAAAAGAGTGTCATTACCTAAAAACCAATAAAATATAAATATATTTTCATTATTATTAGGTAAAAAATTTCATATGTCACTTTTAATGTGTATGAATCTATTTCACATCAAACTGTTACACGATGTGATCTGGATGAGTCAATAGTGTGTGTTTCCTGTTTAATATGTAATTTTTGTAAAAATGACAACTAACATACTCAAAACCAAGAAAAAAATAAGATTGGTTTTATTCTTTAGGAAAATGATCCACAAGTCATTTGATACATTTTTTTATCAGTTGTACCTCAATATAATCATATTTTGACCGGTATAACTCCATGTGTATCATTTAATTTAAAATTGACCACTATTTTACTAAAATTAACACCTTTTGTTAATTAATATCATTATATTATAAAAATAATAATAATTTTATTCATTTAATAGTGTTTTCATTTGATCGACAAGGTGTGGATTTCTCAACAATAAAATTTGTAAAATATGAATTAATAGTTAATGAAACATTGATGTTTTTTAGTGTATGTAATAATTTGTATTTATGTAATTGTATAATCCAATGTTTTAAAATGTATATAATTTTGTTTTTTTTTTCTAGTATTTGTATTAAAAATTTCATTTCATTTAAATCTTGTATCGGGACATGTTTTTGTTGATATCTAGTTTGATTCTACTATCGTAGTGGGTTATTACAGCACACTCTAGTGGTGCTACAATGTGGTATTACAATACGCTGTTGAATTTCTCTTTATCAACACTTTTAAATGCACTGATAGGGTCCACATTTATCAACACTTTTAAAAGAACTAATAAAGTTCTACATTATTATAACCTATAGAAGCCCTGGTAAAAAGTCTTTTGTCAATGATTTAATATGTAAAGATAATGGTATACATTATCAGTGATTTTGTAAGCACTAATAAAAAACCATTTACCAATGATTTTATAAGCATAGATAAATAGTTATCTTAGTAGTGCTAAATTAACATTCTCATCAATGATTCATTTATTATGGATTTTTAAATAATTGATAAATCCCCCATTTATTAGGGGATTTTTTTATCACTCATAATGGACACCTTTATGCACTCTTTTTCAACACAGATAGATGACTATGGATTTTAACCTTGCTAATGTAGTGATCACATTTCAAGCACTGAAAAATGACATTTTTAGTGTAGTTAGTGGCTTATTTTTTAGTAGTGGACCATTAGCCTAACCAATTCTCAGGCAGTTTTTATGGATTTTATGAATATGAATTTTAATTTGTAACTTGATATCATTGTGGAAGTCATTATGGATGTAATCATCAATTACTCTATGTCTAAGGAGGATCATGTGCATCATCTATGTAGAGTTCGGAGATTATTGAGAAATCACCCTCTTTATGCCATGATGTTAAAATGTGATATCTGGATCAAGGAAGATATTTCATTGGGATACATGGTATTAGGACAAGGAATAGAAGTTGATCCTAAGAAGTTGAAGGAAATTAAAACTTCAGAGACACCATAAAATTTCATCAAGATTTAGAATATCTTGGGCTTAGCGGGCCATTATCATTGGTACATGAATGAATTCTCGATGATAGATTCCTCGATGATTTTACTATCTCCGATGGGAGTAATGTTTACTTCAAATGAGATATTTCTGTATTCTTTTGATGAGATGAAATTTCATTTCACTACTTCACCAATGTATACTATTCTAAAGGTTGTGTAAGGCTATGTGGTCTTCTGGGATGCATCAGGTATGAGCTTGTGTTCCGTTATTACGTAGGATATCATGTCATTGCATATAGATATCATCTGCATAGGCCACATGAGAAGAATTATCTGACCTAAAACCTTGATCATGCTTCTATTAGGAATGAACATAAGAGTTTATGGAATTACCTTTATAGAAACGATTTACTGTATTTTCTTGTGATAAGATCCTGAGTTATATATTATCATAAAAGGATTTTAATATCAACTAAAGGCAATGGGTGGATTTACTATATTATTTTGATTTCAAAATCACCTATTCCCTAGGGAAAGAAAATGTCATTGTAGATTCATTGAGAATGAAACATCCAACCTACGTAGTGAAAGAATCTTCAGAAGACTGGAATATGGCTATTCACATTGCCTAGTTACATATTGGAGTCCAAGAATCAGGGGTTGAGATTTCCTTGGCCAGTCTTCAGTTGATATTTTCTCTTCTAAAGTTTATTTTTCAAGAAAAATATCATGTTGTTGAGTTCTATATCATTAGAGAATCTTTTTTTGTGTGCAGTTCGTTGATGATTTCTCATTCTCTAAATTGGGAATTCTATTCTTTTGAAACCATTTTTCGGTACTGTATCTAGTAAGGAAATCACATAAGGTGGTATTCCATTGTTCCTATTGGGCTATTAACCAAGTACCCACACATATTTTCTATGAAATGAGGTGGTAGTTTTGGTGGCCATGTATGAGATGAAATAGTTCTTAGTTTTTCTCTTGTTGTTATATATGCCGACATTCGAAGGTTGAGCAATAGAAAGCTTCGAGTTTTCTTCAGTCACTTCCAGTCCCTACATGGATGTGGGATTAAATCTATATTTACTTTGTGTATGGGTTTCTACATTCACAATGGAATAATAATTCAATATGTGTTGTGATTGAGAGGTTGAATAAATTGGATCACACTATACCGATTCGTGATACCACAAAGTAAAGGAGTTTGTATACCTATATATAGAAGAGATTGTTTATTATCATGGAGTACCATCTATTATAGTGTATAATCAGAATACTTGGATATATAACTATTTATAGAATTTCCTTCAGGAGGAAAAATATTATCATGTCCGTTTGAGTATGGAATACCATACCTAGTTGGATGGATGGATAGAAAGAGAAATACAATTTCATGAGGATATGCTTTGCACTTGTGTTCTAAAATTTATTGGAGATTGGGATTATCATTTAGAGATGGTTGAGTTTTCTTATAACAAAAGGTATGAGTCCATGATTTCAATAGATATTTTTATTCCTTGTATGGTCGTCCTTGTATTTATATGTGCTGTTGGATAGAGATGGGTGATAGATCTTTGGTTGGACCAAGCATGGTTAAAGACATGAAAGAAAAGATCCAGTCAATTCATCAGAGGATATTGATAGAATACAGTCGATATATGTCTTATGATGATATTCAACATAGACCTTTGGAATAATTAGTCGGTGTACAGGTTGTCATGATGGTTTCACCTTGATTTTTTCATTGAAGGCTTGAGAAGAGAGGGAATATTTATCTTAGTTTTTTGGGGCCTTGTGAGGTTGTTAAGAAGCTAGAGAAAGTTTCATACCATTTATCACTACCACCAACGCTAACATCAATCCATAAAATTTTTCATGTATCACAAAAAATAACATATATATCTAATCTATCTCTTGTTACGAGTTGAAGTGAACTTGAAGTTGAACCTGATCTATTTATGACTGAACGGACAGTTATGATAGTTGATTCAAAAATCATGATATGTTTTTGGAAGATGATACATTTGGTTTATCTTCTATGGAAGCCCGGTTTGGATAATAATGAGACATGGGAGAGGGAAATACATATGAGAGAATAGTGGCCTCATCATTTTTATATAGAGGCTTCATCATAGAATTTCTAAGGACAAAAAGTTTCTATGTTGTCAAGGGTGTAACATCTTGGTAATATTTTCAGGTATTCATAAACCCCACTTTTGAACATTCATTAGATGTGTTTTTTAAGGATTTATTCTGCTGAAATTTTAATGTTTTTGGTAGTTTTTGGACTACTAGATGATTGTCTCAGGTTTTTCCAAACAGTGTTCCAATCTACAACATTTTGAAAAAATTGGACAGTGGTCTTCACACGACTTGTGTATGATTTACCAAACCATGCACCAAATATAGAGAAACTATTCATCCAATTTATAATAGGTTCATGGATTGGGAATTATTTATCAATTTCACCCATAATTGGATCTACCATGAAGGATTTTTTGTTTCTTGAACCCCTCCTGGATGTGATTCAAAGCATAGGGAATGACTTCAATCTGTAACCAGTAGGTTTACATTTTCTGTTCTTGTCACGACCCAACCCTACCCGGGCTTGAGCCACAACTACCCCAAGCCAGCCTCTATAGTCCAAGGGATGGCGACCAATGCTGAAGGCACAACAACTCGGGGAGGCCTTTGCCTAAGCACCTGTACACACACATGCAGCACACTCAATGAAAAAGTGCAGAGTAAAAGAAAAGACAAGTAAATAAAAAGGGAAACTGCTATATATAAACCACAAAGTGCATCGACCTCTAAAAGTAAAAAGTACAAGCTGAAAGTAAACTGAAAAGAAAAGGATAAAAACACACGCCCAACCAAAAATTCCACAACCAGGCAATAGGTAAAACAACAGCAAACAGCTTGGAGGATCCCACACCTAGAACCCATCAACGACCACCGCACGCAGTCCAAGCTCCCAGCTCCTAAGCTCCTATGACGTCACAACCAACCTATCTGTCGTCTGCAAGGGCACACCAAGTGCGGGAAAATCCCAAGCATGGGTGAGTATAAAAATACTCATTAGGATACCCCGAAGGCTCGAGGGAGCAACAAAGGAGGTACCAAAGGGTGAGCAGTAGAGCGAATAGGAAAAGTAAAGGAGTACAACAAGGAGTACAGTAGAGTAACAGCAGAGAGTCCAGCTCAACCCAACAAGAGGAAAGAAGGTAGACTCATCCAGGCACAAGGAGCTGGAAATGGTGAGAAGATGAACTTCTCGTCAAGTCTTCTCTACCTATAGTAGGAGATTAGACTTGTCCAACCACAAGAAGCTAGACATGGAAAGTACGTGGCATACCCCGCGTGTCTTCGACTCTCCTGGAAGGAGAGTAACCAAACCCAAGAAGTGGGTACTGAAAACAAAGTATATACATATCTGTATGCTCAACAAGAATCCCAAACAAGATTGTAAGGGGATCTCCATCCCGTAGCTCAGCCCAAGAAAGTGATTCGCCAACAGTCCCAGAGATAACTCCATTGATGCCCAGCATCCCGCACATCTTCCCCGAACCGCAAGCCAAGGGGCTCAATCACCGCACTTCGACACTATCCACTTTGGGTGGCACTGACTTGCCTGCACGATTTTAAATCGCATCACAAGAACGTGTCTCGGTGGGGAAAGCGCCACTCGTACTAAAAGTTCTGGGTTAAGTCAAACCACACCTCATCACTGCCCCGCAGTCGAGAGGTCTCCTCAAAGTCAAAGTCGTCACATCACTGACCCGTACCAACAAGGGTCCCACTTCGGTAGTCACGGAGTAAAGCCACAGGCTAGCCTAGTAGAAAGGACTGAGCCTGGAATGCCAACAGGTGTCCCACTGCCCAGACCTGCTGGAGGGTAAACCATAAGACATCATCAGGCGACCCACTGCCCAGCCCCGCTGGAGGGTAGACCTTAACACATCATTAGGCGACCCACTGCCCAGCCCCGCTGGTGGGTAGACCTTAACACATCATCAGGCGACCCACTGCCCAGCTCCGCTGGAGGGTATACCTTAACACATCATCAGGCGACCCACTGCCCACCCCCGCTGGAGGGTAGACCTTAACACATCATCAGGCGACCCACTACCCAGCCTCGCTGTAGGGTAGACCTGGAATAAGTCGACAGGCGACCCACTGCCCAGCCGTGCTGGAGGGTAGACCTGGAACTAGATGACGAGCGACCCACTGCCCAGCCCTGCTGGAGGGTAGAACCTAAGAGGTCTTCAGGTGACCCACTTACCAGTATCTACTGGAGGGTAGACCCTAATAGTGTCGGGTGACCCACTTCCCAGTATCTACTGGATGGTAGACCCTAATAGCGTCGGGTGACCTACTGCTCAGTCTCTGCTGGAGGGTAGACCCTAAAAGTCGATGAGTAACCCACTGCCCAGCCCCGCTGGAGGGTAAAACTCAGAACTACTCTGGCCATCTCTACTGGAGGGTACAACACTGGCCAACTGAACACAGAGTGGGTATCGCACAACCACCCAACTCTAGAATAGCCCACCCAAAAGAGGTTCAGCGCCTGCTCCATCACTGGGTGTCACTAGCACCGCTACCGGCCAATCCATCGAGAACAAAACCAGGGGGAGACCACTCAACCCAGCTGGTCAAATAAACGAGCACAGAGCCAAAGGAAAACTCCACCCTGCTAGTCAAACAAACAAGCACAGAGGGACCCTCTACATCACGAGAGGTCAAAGGTATGCAAAGCAGAACACAGCACACACATGGGGCCCACACGACGTGTTTCCCCAAGTCAAAACCCAACCAAGAGAACAAATAGTCTCAGGTACAAACCACACGTACCTCTAAGCGCTCCCGTATACTCCCAGAGTATACCTCATTTTCATCCCAAGGGCTATCGTGCACACGGCACCCAACGTCAACGTGAAGGCGTGACGTAACATCTCCAACTCAAAGGCCCAGGCACAGCCAACCACATCTTGTGAATCATTTATATCACTCTCCCAAGAGTGTGTGATCACACACCAAGGGTCCGCTACAAACATGGTAGGACGAACCACCACCAGAGCACCTTTTATTCCACATTTAACAAGATAGCACAAAAGGCTCCGCACAACCAAATAGATCGCACCGTTGTAATCCTTGCAGCAAAACACGCGAGATCGAATACTTATTCACCTCCAACGGATATCCGATGAAAAATTCACCAACACCGTCTCACGCCCGAATGGTGTCCCGTGATCCCAAGCCTCAGCCCCAAAAACAGTCGGGCGCATCGCACCATTGAGATCCCCTCGAGAAAACACGTCAAAAGCACTAATCACTTGAGTGCAACGGATATCCGGAGAAAAAGATATGTTCCGGCGCCCCGCGCATGAGCAGTACCATGCAGAACCCACACCCTGGTCCTAAAACTCAACGAACGGATCACACCATTGCGATCCTCTCGAAAAAGTACACAAAATGGACTATTCACTTGTCCAAAACGGACACCCGGTGATAAGGCTGGAAATCATCGTCAACTCCCGAAACAGCCCTCACGGGGCCCACACCATTGTGCGGAATTAGAGCGGGCGGACTGTGCCAATGCGATGCCCTTGGAAAAACACCCAACATCGACTACTCGCACACCCCGAACGGACGTCCGAGGAAAAAGTCGCTAAAAGCTGCACGCAGCTCAAAAGGACGGGTCTTGTGGCCCACACCTCAAATCCAGTCTCAACGCTCGAAACCACCCTGGAAACCTCCGCCTCAGTGCCAGGGTTGCAACACCACTAACAGCACTCAAAACGGACGTCGGACGCATCCGCGTCGTCCAAAACAAGAATCTTGGGAAAAACGCTCGTCCACTTAAAGACGTGTCGCACCTCCGAGTCCCCTTGTTTCTGGAATTAAAAATTCTCGAAACCATCTCAAAACTTTTCCCTCGATACAAGGTCTGTGCTGCCACTGACGGCGCGCAAAACAGACGCACGTAGTGAAAGCTACAGGCGTCGGAAACTCCAAAGGGGGAAACCCCCTTGGGCCGGACCGGCCCGATCCGGCCGGTCCGACCACAGCTAGCCCGCGGCCCGACCGTGGGTCCGGTTCTCTCCGCCATGCCCAGCTGGCTGCGACATGTTTCCACCGACCGGCCATCATGGCTGGTCCCTTTTCCCGCAGTGACCCGCGATACGCGGGTCGCGGTCGCGCCGCACGGGGTCGCGCGCCTCGCGGCCCCCCTTACCCTTACCCTACGCCGGTGCCGCCGACCGGGATCCCGTCTTGCCGCCGTCCATGCCAGCTGCCTACCAGAGCCACTCCGCCTGGCCACCGCACCACCGTGATGCCCCGCGGCTGCCTCCTCCGCTGAACGTCGAGCCGTCGCCGCGCCAGGGGTCGTCGGACGACCGGAAAACCCCCCAAAAACCTCCTGGAGCTTCATCGGATCCCTGCGATCACCTCCAGACTCGGAATTTTGATCCGAAAATTGCGACAGAAACTCCTGATTGAATCCTACGTAACTACGGGCTTCTCTAGATAGGAAAAACAGTGATTAGATTCAAATAAAACAATCCAATGGAGTTGCAGATATGAAAACGAAGAAAACACGAACCCCTACCTCTTGGGCGATGCTCGGAGCTTCGCGGGTGGTTCATCGACGTTGTCGTGCCTCTCCGGTGCTGCCTCACCGGAGTGGAGGAGGAGAGGGAGGGATATGTTTCTTGCCTCTGTCCAGAAGAAGAAGGAGGATAAGAAGAGGGTGGGGTGCGTTTAAGTAGAAAACACTTAAACCCCCCCCCGCCCGGCACGCCCCTGACTACGCTACCGATGCAGACAAAAATGAGGGTGCCCCTGAGGTAAAAATGACCTCCCGAGAACAACGGAGATCTCGGAATTTTAATCCGATTCCCCGTTAAAAAGTTATAAAACTCAACGCCCGAGGGCGCCAAATTACGAAAACGCCCCTGGGGCCATTTTTCACAGACGGCCCGTGCCCGAAAAAATTATACCCCTCCTTGGGTAAACGGCATGCTCCAAACTCAACGGTGCCCTAAATTTTCCAATCTGAGCCACCGTTTAAGAGATACATGTGTTTCAACATTAAATTAATTAATTAATTAATTTAATCTGTTTAACGTTCCAGAAGCGGGCGAGGGGTCCAAACGTCCCGTGCTGACAAGTTTTATGTCATTCCAAGGGTAAACACCCCATTTCGGACCCATCCGTACACTCGGATCCCTGATCCGGATCACCAAGTAAGAGTTATCCCATTTATTTGGCGTTTCCAGTGTGAACGCACTGAAAATTTAATTCCGGCCACTCCGGGGATCATAATCGCACGTCGTCTGAAGGCGTTGCTCTGTAATATCATCAAGAATATTCCAAAGTCTTTCATATCAAAAACCGGTTTCTTACAGTTATTTTTCTCCCATGGTATCGATTCTTCTCCCTAGGTTTCCATGAATCACTATATGGATTTGAAGATCTAATAAACTATATTTCGGATCTAAAAATTGGATTAATTCAAAGATCAATGTTTTTATTGTACTATGTAGGAGTTTTCTATGTATGCCATTATCATTTGAGATCCATTGATCCTGATGTAGGTGGTTCTGTTTCAATGCCCAATTTGTTTTCATCCAAAATTTCATTGTTTAATTTTAAATTATAGAATTAAATTATGTTTTATGGTTTTCATAAAATGTATTTCCATGGGCTTATATAAAAAACCCAATTCCATTAAATTAGGGTCATAATGAAAAATTGTGTTATGTAATGAAATTGGAAAACCCCCAATTTCATTGAATTTGGGTGTGATTATGGAAAATTGAGAGATTTAAATTGAATACGTTAAATTGTGTCTTTGATTGAAATTATTTCAATTAAATTGTTATATTTTAATGAGGATATATTTTTGGTGAATTTTTTTTGAAAAACACCAATTCCATTAAATTTGAGGATTATTATGAAATATATAGAATTTGTTGAAAATTTAATCGTTGTATTTAATTTTGAAATTTTTTTTATGAAATTTAAGAATTGGATTCAAATAATTATTTGTGGAAAATGGATTAAAATAGTGTTTGATAGAAAACTCATTTTCTAATATAAGTGATAAAGAATGTTTCTGATTAAAAAAACTATTATTGGTTTTAAAGATAAAATTTGAATATTTTAAATAAAGAATAAAATCTAATTTATTTTTTATGTAGTCTTAAAATAAACATCCCCTAATTGTTTTTTACTAGATCCAATTCAAGTATTTGGTAGTTAGTGAGTTACTTTGGGTGGCACATTATGACATACAATGTTCTAAAACATCAATATTAGCACATCACATACCTTACGAAATGATGGTAACCACTCTTTGGACATAGTCCCAATGGAGTGTATGTACATATTAGTCATTTAATAGTGTTGGGCCCCTATATCATGGAACTATCATACCTAATTAGGCATATGACCATGTTTCTCCATGGTTTTCATTTCTAATGTAAAAATTCGTTTGTTTTAAATTATATTAGATTCTCTGATATTTATATAAACTATTTTTATATAAATATTTTTTTTGAGACATTTGTGAAATGTTTCATTTTTATAATTCACCCTTTTTATTATATTTAATTCCATTATAAGAGAATAATTTCAATCATTTGAAATTTGAAGTATTAATTTATAATTTATTTCTATATTTTAATTGTAAAGCATGATTTGGTTGATTATTCTTTTGAAATGCCAAAAAAATTTAATTGAAATGTGAAATCACATTTTTGTTTAATTTTATATTTTAATATTGTTATAGAATTTTTTGGTGAAATCCTATTGGGAATTGGATCACACCTAACATGTGCCTTTGGGTGTTTGTAGATCATTTTCTTTTCAGAACAAGAATCCTAAAATGATCAATTAGAGGGGGATCTAGCTAATGATTTGTGGACATGGTGAGTGGCGTCCTTTGGGACATGTAACATTTTTTCCTATTTTGGTACTTTTTATATAGTATTTGGGTTGTATTTCATGTTTGTAATACGGTATTATTCTCCTAGTGGAGTACCTATTAAATTAACAACTGCATTTGGACATGGTACATGACGTTTCCCACATGTCGTAGTTGACAAGGTGTGTTCATGACCCCTCACTCGTTACCGACTAGGGTGATCTGGACATAGAGGTTGAATCTACCTTTTCTGAGTACTGACATTATATTAAGGATCAGAATGAGAGGATCCTTCATGGGAATTTGATTCCTCTTGTGCATATCCAGGGTTATCATTGGATTCACAGTTGGAGTACCAGGGAGGAGGAGACCCAAATATGAGCCCAGTACCGTAATCTTTTTTAATAGAGTTTTCTATTTTCTGGATTCAAATATTTAAGGTGTGTTTAATTAAATGAATCACATTTTTGGTGTATTATTTTTATATATTTTGTGGATTATTTTTTAGACTTGGCGCTGGGACAACACAAGATTCTATGTGTCAAATAATTTTTTGAAATATATTAAATATAATAAATACCGCACACATAAACATTTCATAAAAAAGAGTAATAACTCATTAATTGGTGAACATATCAGAAATATGAGTGAACATTTTTGTTTAGAGTGCTTGTTTTATCCTAGGCATGACATAATCATTTTTTGGTGTGGTATTTTTGTTAAAAATCCATTTTTGGTGTAAAAAAAATATTTTATTTGTTTTTTGTGTTTTTTGACCTAGAAACGGATTTATACTATAAGTATATGGTAATATGATTTCCTTAGTGATTAATTCTCAATATCTAGAGATTTTGATTATTATTGGACATAATTCTTGGCGAACAATGACAAATCCATATCAGATCATGGATCATTGCAACAAAATAGTTTTTGGATATCATTAACAAAAGACAAAAAACCTTCTTCATGAAATATAAATTCAAACATTGGTTAGGATGTTTTATTGATAAATTTAATTTATGTTACTTAATATTTTTCAAACGCATATCAATTCCCCAAAAATAATTGATATATTCATCATAGGTAGAATTAAATTGATGGAATTTTTTATTTGTTAATTTTTATTTATCCCACATCATCTATCTTCTTATATGAACATGAATCAAGGCCAAATTAACAATGCTTGACGTTCATTCATAATGTTGTATGGATTATGGTTTCATCCCTATTTCATTGTTTTATCAT
Source organism: Viscum album (assembly GCA_963277665.1). Classification (NCBI taxonomy): domain Eukaryota; kingdom Viridiplantae; phylum Streptophyta; class Magnoliopsida; order Santalales; family Viscaceae; genus Viscum; species Viscum album. The sequence goes on from OY728152.1 coordinate 699,430,306, forward strand.
CATTGGAGTTTCTTTTGGAAAAATGATTTACCAATACTTGGTTTCTGATTGTTGTGTTACTGTACATCAGTGTAAATAATCGAAACTGTAATTACAACATGCGATGGTTCTTGAATTTCATGAATCGATGAAGATGATGGATAGATCAATGTAAAATGAGACTAAATTGGGTGTTATTCATATTTTTTCAAGAGACGTGTGGCACAATTATGGATTTTGTTAATGGATGAATACCAAGTAGATTTGAAACATTGATCGGTAGTCTCTCACAACAAGAGTCATGGAAGACCCAAAATTTAGTGTTTCTGATGAGGGAGGTGTCTCTAATGATGTGGAAGATGATGTGGAAGAGAACCATGGTTTCTAGAAAATACGAAGAATGATATTGTGTATATCCGGATTACATGACATGTTGGGACCTCTCAATAGTGGCTAGAGTTTTAGGAAGAGGTTAAGGATCATAAGGTTTGTGACCCCTATCACATAACATGTAACCCATCCATGATGGATTAGTATTTACATTAGAAATAACATGAACACTAGAAAATGTACATGTCTAGAGGAATGTCATGTAATTAGACATAGATATGGATAGGTGTACATGAACACGACCACCTATGCATAGGTTGGTACAAGGGCCAGAAAAGGAACACCAACATAGAAAACAAAACATAGGCTAGATCCATGTGATCTCTACACACTGTGTATCTTGACATTTACATGTTGTGTGAGGCTCTACCACATGGAATGACATGGGGATATATTTACACCAATTGTAACCATATTACATGTTGTGAAACCCATTCAGGATTATTTTGGTCACTTCATTTCCTTAGATTGGAAAAATCATGGTTGAGTGAGTTCTTGTGTTCCATTCACTTGAGGATACAATGTGATATAACATCAATATCATTTGATTGTAATATCCTCTGGTTCTCAAGTATCAAAATGAGTTTTTGGTTCCTTCCATGAGACTGTAGTATGATCCCCTATTGTATTCATACCATATGTGGTGGGTTGTGTAATTAGCATGACCTCCCTGGATAGGTTGTTAACCCTATATTTATCAGGTTGTATCAGTAGGGTTTGAGATATCAATATCATATGATCCCATATATAGATGGTTGATCCATATTGGGTTCATGGTGTCCTCTAGTGGTTCTGGGATTGGCCCCTATGTATGTATTAGTCCTACATTGACTAGTGAGATTCTTAGGATGTTCCCAATGACCTATACATATTCATAATGTGTGTCATATGATATCATGGCAAATGGAGTGGCCCCACTAAAGCTATCGTTTCTTTTATAAAAATCCTTGGATGTTAGTTGGTAATGACTGCCTACTGTCGTCATGTATTTCCTGAGTATATCTAGATGTTTATGTTATGCATTTTCTTATATTTTTATTTATATTAATATACATGGTTTGTTGTGTTTAGTTTTTTGGGGGTTCCCTACTAGGTATTGTTATACTCATGCCTACAATGGGTTATCCCACACATGTTTTGTCTTATGAAGATGATATCCCATTGGGAGGAATTCACAGAGGATAAGGAGCAGGAGGAGGAAAGCATGACCTTTTCAGAATGAGGTGGTTCTCAGGAGACTAATTTTGACATTGGTCCTCTCCCATGGAGTTGGTGCTACACTTTCTTGTTTGGTGATTGGGATGTATTTTACCCCATTTTCAAGTTTTAGGAATTTACTGTCATTATTTATTGTGGGATCATAGATTCATGCATTCATTAGTTTCAGTTTTTTTACATTTTATAATTTTATGTGATTGGATATGTGTGAATGTGTACAGGTACTTTGGGATAATACATCCCATTTATATGATATTCCTACTCAGAACTCATCTCGAGCCACGTGCCTATTATAGGTGGGATAGGGGTATTTATGAGTTGTAAATTAGTGGGTTTGTTCAGGATAATTAATCCATATAACCCTTCCCAAATATTTCAATCCAATACATTAGAAATATGATCACTGAATTTGAAAATTGAACTTATAATTAATCCCTAAAACAAAACAATGTAGTTTTTAATCATCGCATAACAAATATGTGAATACATTCATCATTTAAAGTCTTAAAATATTAAAAAACCATAATTACAACATAAATTATTGTAAAATGTAATGATGTAATATTCCTTATATAAAACATAGATTATTGGAAATATTCCACAAATCAAAAAATGTTGTTTACTCCATTAATGATAGCATGAACCACTTTTTCCAAATAAAATGTTAATCCATTCCAAAGTAGTCATTACCATCCATTTTACATTATCCATATCAATCATATATATATCCCAATATCATTATCTCATTACCATGACTATATAAAGGGTTATATTTCCCTCAATCTTGTGTTTTACAAGAATATAAAAAATACAATGAATCATTTTTCTTGGTCATGAGTACTATTCAATATAAACATTCAAATATTTAATAAAAATGTACTATAATATAATCCTTATAAAATTATTAATCATTATAACCATGATATCATTGATAAAATACTCAAATAACAGAATTATTTAATCCAAACAGCAGCATATTAATCACTCTTCCTCTTCTGTCATATATCCTATGATTAACTTAATGAATTTAATTGTCTTGAAAAATATTCCATTGATTCATGAGACATTAATTTGTGTAGTTCCCTATATCTATTCAGTTAAAGCATTGTACATTGTATTATTTTTCCTTAACCTTATTATCACATACACATTTTCATTTCTCTCCACTCTTATAGAAATCTCCATTCCTTTTAATGAAGTATAGGGGTTATTCTTTTATTAATTATCTCATGTGGGAAAACACTTCATTATGTTTTTCCATTTATCCTCATTTTTTCAAACTTCCACATATTATATTATTCCCTTTGTATGCATTATACATAGATAATTTTTTCTCTTCCTTTTCATCATGTGATAGTATATCCTCATATAATGAGACTCCATGGGAGGCTAGTTCCGTTCGACTAATTGGATTAAACCCATCAGAGAAATGATTATTCTTAATATTTGGATTACTTTTATTGATGTATTTCACATAACTTACACTAGGATCCATTTATAAAAAATTGGAATAAAATAGATTATTAAGGATCATATGTACAACCCAAAAACTAGTGAAATGATTAATTCATATATAAAATCTAAACATTTACTTTTTTATAATAAAAAACACTTTTAAGGGAAAATTTTAGAAATGAAAAGGTTAACCCTTGAAAAACACTAAAAGAAACCACATAATTTTTAAAGGATAAATTAATTCAAATGGAAACAATCTCCCTAAATAATTTCAACGACAGACTGATTACCAATATATTTGGATCTTCTTTTATAAGGTCTTTAAAATGATAAAATAATTTATCTCATGTTTTAATGTACCCCTCATTGTTGATCATCCCATTATTGAATCCTCTTATTAGTATAATATTATTCTTTTCAATACATCATCAATAATAATGATTAGCGTCCACATGCAACGATCTTTTGATCATCTAATATGCTTCCTTTGGTGTGTCATTAATGACGATAAATTCCTCTAATATTTCTACCCCCTAATGCATAATAAATTCCTTTTTTTAGAAATTTCACCTGTATTCCATTTTTTCAGTTATAACACATTTAAATGGAACATCCCCATGATATGCATCCTCAGAACGATAAGAAGTTCCAAAAGCCTTGGGATCACCATCCATCATCTTGGATATCAACCATTTGAGGGTTTTTTCTCCATTGGAAGGAGTAAATTGATATAGTCCTTTTGACCCTTCCAATTTTCTCTAGGACCCTTCATCATCATGTTTAGAATCCCTCTACCTTAAAGAACGTCACCACTCACTCCTGAGAATATACAATATGAATCATTACTGGACTCACACCCAGGGATCTGTATTCAGCAATGAATTTCTCATCCTGAGTTGTATCATACTCCTGGCCCCACCCATCACTCTCCAATCCTTTGAATTGATTTCCAATAATAATAATAATAGAAAATTACTTTCTATGTATTGACCATTTTAGTGATCCAAACGATATGGGTGGTTTCTAACCCATGCCACCCAATTTAACACCCTATCATTCTAAATTAGGCACTATTGCATAGCATTTCATAGACATAGTCTCTTGGGAACCCTTTCTTATAGTGGTTCTGTACCCTAAAAACATATCATATACATTTGATGCAGCCTTCAGTGGCCTTTCACCTCCCTTAACATTCATTTCTATTTCTACTTCACAGATGATAGTATTACCATATCACACACCCCCTCTATAGGATCCCTCAATTAAATTGAATGATAAAAAATTAAAAACACCAGGAGCACATACCCAAGTAGTACTGACTGGTCCATTTCCTATAGCCACAACTACCTCTTTTATAACCTCTAGTGTTTCTTTAGATTGAAAATATACATGTCATGTTATGCTCTTTAGGTTGCAGGATAATCATCCATTGTTTAAAGAACCTAGTTCTTCCTTTGAGGTACAGGTTTCTTTTTTTATTTTTTCCATTGGGTTGTTTTTGTGAAAACAAGGGAAAACTGGGCATGAACTGGAATCATTACTATCCCATGGCCTGACATAGGGCTACATGTCATGTAATAATACATACACTCTATTTAGTTTGGCCATGTGTGATTGGAATACTTTTTGTGTAGTCATTTCGGTAAGAAAAAGGGGAAAACTGACTACATGGCATGTACTTCCCAGTACACGTTGTGTAGTCATGTCAGTTGGCCCTGTAAAGTAAGTAGGAAAAATTTATCTACCAAATGAATAGTTATATGATATACATATTGTGTATAAGTTCTTACATATAGTGTATTTTTTTCGCTTAAACCGGGTAGTATCCGCTCTATTCGATAGATTGGACAATGGGCTCACCGGGGGAACTCAAGAGGGGCGTCAGAACTTCAATCTCTTCCCAGTTCATTATCTGAACTTTGAATAAATCACCATTAGTTTCATTTGAACCCAATCAGTGAGGGATCAATTAATCACGAGTCGTTATTTGTAATTTTTATTCCCAAAGAATTTATTTAATGTTGATTGAATATCCATATTTTGTATAACACTACCTTTCTATCTTGAATTGGATGTCGAGGTCAGATGAGGAGAGTCATACCATGAAGAGGTTTGTGGTTTCGTGCTAGTTACATAATTCCATGTTGTTTATATGTTCTGTTTTTTCCACGCTCCAATGTTTATGTTTTCTATTTATTGAGAATTTGAAGCAAGTTGATACTGCTAGTTTTGATTAAGGGCCACCCCGCAGGTGTGTTTCCCTTGGATACCTATTATTGGGCCTTTTGTCGTAGGATAACTATGGTTATGCCACTATTTTCTCTATTATGGGTAGTTTGAAATGAATTGGTTTAATAAATTATTACCAATGTAAATTTCTTATATGGAGAGCTTGGCCCTGTTGAATTATTCTTCCTGTGGGAATAAATATTTCATGCATGTGGAAAAGGTTTTGTGAGCCTGTGGGCTACATTTTGTTATGCCTGTCGAAAATCTCTTATGGGAATGGATTTTTTAGGTCTCTCAACTACTTGAGGGATTGGTTTTGAATTGAGGTTTGACTTTGTAATGATTTATTATGTTTTTCCTAGATATAGCACAATCATGGATTCATTTATCTTCTTACATGATAGATTTCCTGCTGAGGTATCTATTGTGTTTACATGAACATGGGATTTAATGGCCATGGTTGGATCCCAAGAACTTATTAATCAATTTAATTGAATTAATGAACATGAATTTTATAAATGTAACAAGACTTGTTGGATTTTTTTACCTTTGAGTACATTGTAGTTTAGTGCTTTCAATATTATACAATACTTCTGCATATAGTCAATGACAGATTAGAAAATACCATCAATGGTTTCCTACTAGGATTCATTTCTAACACCCTATTAATGTCATATCTTTGGGCCCAAATAGATTATATTGATAGAGGTGTCAAAATGGGGAATGATCATTATACATGTACTTTATTATTGCTTACGATCTGGGTAGCATAAGACTAAGCCAAGGTTTGTGATGTTGTTAGGGTTCTCTTTGTATTTTTGTACCTTAGTATTTTATTGTAATTGATATCAATGGATCTTGTTTTCACATCTTTCTTAGAACATGTGACATGATTCATCATTCTGATATTATATGCCTTTTGGTTATATTTTCCTTTTTGTCTTCTGTTGTTTACTTCAGTTGCGTGCTATATACTTCTTCCGCTATTGTTATTATTTGTTCCGATGTGTTACAATCTTATAATGGGGGAATAGTTTAACCATTATCAAACACGAGGCCCTTGCTACTAGTCAACATCCTCTTGTGTTAAGGGAAATTCACTTGGGGCCATTTATCCAACCGAGTACAGGGAACAATTTCGTGGCTTCGGGATTGTAACGTCCCGGTTCTGGAATCCAACCATAGGTGCCTCGTACCCGGTTGGTCACATGGCCTCAAGGGCATTTCCTCGAATGCCATAGGCTGCCGACTAGCAGCGAAGACCTTGGGTGCGATAGTGGGGAAACTATGCTCTCATTGGCAGAGTACACAATGGATGAAAACAAATATATACAAGAGAGGAAGTAGTAATAATGACATACAACAGAAAAATGAGTGTATAAACTGGAGAAAAATGTATAAAATGATGCACGATACATATGTCTAGGAAAACAGCAAAACAAGTCATAATGTTGGAATACAACAGTGATAAACCAAAGTGCAAAGGAAAGAGATAATCTCCTCAGCATCGCAAGTCATAGCTTGGTCCCATGCTCTCCAGCCCCACAGCAAGTCAAGTACCTAAATTAGAAGGGAGATTTCCCTTATCAATACCAGAAAAAATATAATCTTTTTTGGTCCAACAGCTAATCAAAGTAGATAAACACAATAGGTAACCCTTTAGGAAGTACCCACAGCCTATCCCCTCTGGTCCTACCTCATAACACCAGCATGAATCTAATCACAAGTTAACCCTCTAGGATGTACTCATAGCCTATCCCCTCTGGTTCTTCTTAATCATAGACTCTCCAAGGAAGCACTCACTGTAAATTCCCCCTATAGTCTTGTAACAGTACTAAATGCCCTCTATAGAAGCACTAAACGTCTAATTCCCTCAGTGGCCCATGTCAAGGAACTACAAACACTTTGGTGAAGCACTCAACGTCAATTCCCCATGTGATATCGCTTCGTAAGTTATAAAGACACTCTGGAGAAGCCCTTACTTCCATTCTCTCTATGGTCTATACACTAGTTTCTCATCCCTGTGTTTGTCAAGAAAGTACAGCAAAGCGTATCGGCCGAAGTAAACCTCTAGAACTACTTGGATAGCCGCCTACAGAATAACAGCATGACAGAACAATAGTCACACCATCCTACAATACTTGGCATGGGAATGTAAACAGTGGTCTAAAAGGAAAACTAGACCTAAAGGACAAAACAGGAAAAACATGATTGTACGACACATCCAAATCATAAGAATTTACCCAATTCACAATCAATTATCATCTACTCAAGCATATCAACATAGAAGGAAAACAATAGGCTAAAATAGTAAATGCACAATACCCTTTTAATGGGTATTGGACAAATTTGCACATAAAACTCAAAGACATTCAACAGAAAGGCACAAACCACCTACCATGGCATTGGGATATCAATATACATCAACCACAAGGCTTGAATTGCTTTAGAAATTCATAGATCTGAGAAAATGTATAAAATTTTCAACCCAAGATAACTCACGAAAGAATATAAAATAGAAGATGATACTCTAGGAGAATAGATAACTCACTAACGTGATTCCAACACAATCGACGGTGTTTGATTCAGAGGATGGATGAAGGCTCGGAGGCTCGTCGATGATCTGTGGCCGTATGGAGCTCTTGATCGAACAAGACCAAGAAGGAGAGTGTTATGGCGATTAGACGTGACCCTGATGTGTTTAATTAAAAAAATATACTAATCGGCAAGTACTTTTGATGTACACAGCATGTACTCACCTTTCCTTACTCTACATTTAGTGGACTCTGAGTCACTCGCACATGGTCATGTGCAAGGCCAGTACACGGCCATCTACCGGCTACCTGCTGTAATAGATTACATGACGTGTACTCATAAAGTAAACTACGTGTACTTTGAAAATTTCAATAATTTCCTCTTTTTTATCAAAAAAGACCAGAAAAGGAAAAACATACCTAAAAAGAAGATATGGGTTCTTAAAAACTTCCCACCTTAATGAAATTCGTCCACGAATTTCCCTTGCAAGGCGGTGTAGAAGAAGAAACCCCAAACAGCTCCATCCACTACTATCATACGTCGGCCTCCCTCTCCATAGTCTTGTCCTGTAGTCACTTTTTCTTCTAATGCACTCGTACTAGAGGAACAGACGGGCCATGGAAAACTTCGTACTTCAATCGACAATCCAGATAGAATGCTCCTCAAAGGATTCATCCAACTCCAACTCAACCTCCTTGGGTTGGAAGACAAAAGATGGGTTTGAGAAGTAACATCGAAGCTGAGAAAAGTGGAAGACATAATGAATAACCCAGTATCTCTGAGGTAACTGCAACAGATAAGAAACATACCCAACTCTTCCAACACCTCAAACGGCCCGACATAACTCAGCGGAAAACTTACCCTATCTCCTAATCCTCTTTTGTCACAACCTCGGTGTGACACGCAGGGAAACCTGATCCCCAACCTCGAACACAAGATTTTGTCTCTGCTGATCAGCATAAGACTTCTGTCCAGACTATGCAGTAGCCATCCTCTTCTGAATCAACTCTATCTTCTCTATGGTCTCCTGAACAAGATGAGGTCCCAGCAAAGCTGCCTCTTCTGCCTACATCCAACATAAGGGTGATCGGCATGACCTACTATACAAAGCCTCATAAGGTTTCATCTGAATAGTTTCTTGAAAACTATTATTATAGGAAAACACCACAAGAGGTATGTGATTCTCCCAAGATCCTCCAAAATCTAGAATGCATAATCGGAGCATGTCCTCAAGCACCTGAATCATACGCTCAGACTAGACATCTGTCTGGGGGTGGTATGTTGTACTCAAAAGTACATCTATACCCAAAGCCTTATGTAGCCCCTACCAAAACTGAGAAGTAAAATGTTCATCCCTATCTGAAACGATGGAGTGTGGAACTCCATGAAGATGTACAATCTCATGGATGTACAACCATCTCTGCTCATCAACGTTGAAGGTCTCCTTGTTTAGTAGAATGTGTGATACATTCGTGAATCTTTCAATGAAATCTCAAACATCATCATTCCCTCGAGGTGACCTTGGTAAACTTGTCATGAAATCCATCTCAACATAATTCCAATTCCACTCGGGAATGTGTAACGGGTGAAAAAGAACTATTGGTCACTAATGTTCTGCCTTCACATGCTGATAGGTAGAACAATTCAAGACCAAACCAGCAACATCCCTCTTCATACATGACCACCAATACTGATGGTGTAGATTATGATACATCTTAGTGACACCAAGATGACCTGCCCAAACAGAGGAATGAAAATCTTGCATCAGCTCCTCACGCATATCATCTCACACCCATATACGCCCCTTGGAACTCAAGTTCTCATCCTATCCTATGGTCCATCAATTAATAGGGTCCTCTCCTGACATGATTTCCTGTAGGACTAGGATTTTTGTATCTGATAGCTGCCTTATTTTCACTCATTCTAGAAGAGTAGAGGTAACCTCTATAGATGAAAGAAAATTCTTCCCCTGCCTGTCGTGCACCTCCAAATGAATCTCAGAGAACATATCCATGAGATTCTACTCACCTCTGGCCTCCTGAACTGCCTGTATCTGTGTCCTCCTACTCAATGCATTATCCACTGCGTTGCCTTTCACAGGATTATAAGCAAGCTCAAATTCAAAGGATCAAACTCTGATCATGTTGATTGATGAATTATTTGAGACTCTTGTGGTCGGTGAAAACCACAAAATGATCTCCTAGAATACAATGTCTCCAACAACGTAAGACATGAACAATAGGTGACAAATCAAGGTCGTTTTTCAGGTAATTCCTCACATTTGGTCGCAACTGCTGAGACCCGTACGTGAGGACTCCATCACCCTACATATGCACAACTCCCAGCCTTATACGTGAAGCATCACAATACACAGTATATCTCTTTCCTGGCTCTGGAAAAACTAGTATCGATACTGAAGTCAAACTCCCCTTCAGCTCCTAAAAGGCTGACTCGCTAGAATCTGACCACAAGAACTTCACACCCTTCTTATTCAGACTCTTCAGTGGTGGTGCTAAGCATGAAAAGTCCTGTATTAAACGTCTGTAGTATCCTTCCATACCTATAAAACTTTGTACCTCTAAGGAGTTCTTTGGCTCCTCCTAGGAAACTAATGATCTCACTTTTTCTGGGTCTACTGACACTCCTGTCTCTGAGATAACAAGACCCAAGAAGTGAATCTGATCCATCCAAAAGTGGAATTTCGAGAGCTTAGAATATAATTGATGTTCCAGAAATGTACTCAGGACAATCTCAAGATGGGTAGAACGGTTGTGTCGAGTGTGATAATACACAAAGATATCGTCCATGAAGACCATCATGAAGGAATCTAAGTATGGAAGGAACACTCGGTTCATTAGTTCCATAAAAATAGTAGGCGCGTTCGTGAGACTGTATGGAATAAACATATACGTGTATAGTCCATACCTTCTCCAGAAGGTTGTGAGAGGTATATCAGATGGTATAACACACAACTGATGATAACTGGACCTTAAGTAAATCTTCAATAACACTCGGGCTACTCAAAGCTGATCAAAGATATTATCAATCCTAGGAAATGGATATTGGTTCTTGACTGTCAGCTGGTTCAACATCTGATAATCCACAAAATGCCTGAGGGTACCATCTTCCTTCTTCGAAAACAGGATAGGCGAACCCCTAGGAGAAGTACAGGGTTGGATGAAACCCTTTTCCTGCAACTCCTCCAACTTCTTCTTAAGATCCTGCAACTCAGGTGTAGCCATCCTATAAGGAGTAATAGACATTGGTGTCGTGCCTAGAATGAGCTCAATAGAAAAGTATACCTCACGCTCCAGATTCAAACCTGAAAATTCATATGGAAAGACATCACAGAAACGATCCACCACTGGAGGAAAGTATAACTATGAAGTTCCCTGGTCATCCAGATATAAACTAGCAATCTGGGCTGTAACTCCTCTCAACCCATGATGCTTGGGTCCCGCTCTACTCGCTTGGACATCCCACTCGCCCATATGAAGAAATGATCCACCCTATGGTGATATGAAGCTCACCCTATGGTTATAACAGTCGAAGACTACCTGGAAGGGAACTAGCCAGTCCATTATGATAAGGAAATCATATCCTGACATCTCTAGGACATAGAGGTCCCATAAAAAGGTACACCTACCAACCTGTAGAGGGAACTCTATGCACTGACGTACACTAGCCATTCTAGTCCCCAACAGAGTGTCTAGCATAAAGATATTAGTAGAAGGAAATATTCTGAGACCGAGGCTCTCCACCACATCAAAAAATATAAAGCTATGGTAATCCCCTATATCGAAAAGAGTAGAAGCTAAAACCGAGGCTACTAAGATCGTACCTTGTACTGTAGAAGGTCCGAGATCCTGCTCCAGCTGGGTCTGCTCCACTGCAAAAGTATGGCCTATACCACGGCCTTGTGAGCCTACCTAACCACTCTGAGCTGATCAGCCCTAATGTCGTTGAAAACTGGGAGACTGGATACCACGGCCACAACCTCCACCTCGGCCTGAACGGTCAGATGAAATCTAGTTCCCATTCTAGTGAGAAACTAGTAGAGATACTCCTAAATGAGGAGTCATAGAAGAACCCATGTCACTACCTGCTGGTGAGAAGATCTGGCAGAAGTGTTGAATATTACCCATCATGCTACAAGATCGGCCCTCCACTAGGTCTCTCGGGCAATGCAGCCTTGTATTCCCAGTCTTCCCACACTGGTATCACACCACCTGTCTACTAGGAGGAGTGTCTCTCCTCATCATTTCACCACACGAAGACTCACTGTGGTGCATCCTACTATTAGTAGGAGGAATACTAACCCCATATGTCGAGCCACCCTGGATCACAACTCCATAATCCCTCATATTGCGCTCTGTGATTAGCGCCTGGTTGACTATAGAAGTGATATAAGTCAATGAAAGATGTTCACCCGCAATCGGATTTTGTGCCTAAGACCATCCTCGAACATCCTTTCCATGAACAGGTGATCAACTCATGGAATACGCATGAAGCGATGTAGCTTAGTCTAGTTGGAGGAATACTCCATAACAGAAAGTGTACCCTTCTCCAGACTCATTAACTCTTGGGCTTGATCGGCCCTCAAGATCTCTGGGTAGAAGTAATCATAGAAGATGCACTGAAACTCATCCCACAACATAACCTTTTGTTGTCCCGCCTATGAGATCACATCCCACCACCTCTTGGAGGAGTCATGAAGCATATAGGTAGTGATCTTGGCCCTCCTATCTAGAGGCGTCTTCAAATGCTCATAAATCATCAGCATGGCTTATATCCATGTCTCTAAATCTTGAGGTCTTCTTTCCCCCGATAAAGTGAGACGATGCTGCTGCTGGAAGACCCGTGTCTAATCATCCATCGATGGGGTAGGAGGCAGTGCTCCCTGAAAGGTCTGCATCATCCTCATCAAACCTTCCCTAAGTTATGTATCATCACTGTTATCAGGTATAAATAATGGTGCCAAGAATAGAACAATAGGAGGATCTTCTGAAAGTCCTTGATCCAATGTATCCGGTGTCTGATCACTGCCCTGTAACTAGAGGAGAACCGTAGGATGCCTCGGTGGCATGACTCTACAAGGTCAAGAGCACACCTAAGATTAGGATTAACATGGACTGAAACATAGAATTGTAAGAAGGGAATAAGAGACTGAAAACATTCATGTTTTTTAAAACATGACTACACGACGTGTATAAACCCTACACGGAGTGTTCCCTTCAGTCATTCACATGGGCGTGTACTCCTGCCTAAACTGCTTGTGTAACACCCCAAACACATGGTGTGTTGTTATAACACACAGTGTGTACTTGAATCCTCTTCCCCTTCCTAATTCCTTCTACACAATTAAGCAACAAGGCTCTCCTAAGACAATATTACACAGCGTGATCAAGATAGACAAGGTGTTTACTATAAAAGCTTCACCTTTCTCGTGATGTTAGTTACACAACTTAACACACGGCTCACACTACACACCGTGTTCTAGACGGACACAACATGTACGAGAAAGGATAACACTGACCTGTGTTGTTCGTGACATGGATGAGTACCTAGGTCAGACTACACGGCATGTTCAATCTTGACACGGCGTGTATAGCTTAAGGTTTTATCCGTCCATGTTGTTAGATAGACTGGTGGACACAAGGTCAACACTGCACAGCGTGTTCGACTATTACATGATGTGTTCCCACCAGACATTCCCCATCCCGTGTCTCTACCCACATGGCCTATGACACTGTTAGAGACTACACAGCGTGTACATAATGTACACAACATGTACTTAAGAAAAAAAGTTTCTCCCCGAACAAAAGAACACATGGCTTATAGTCAAAACAAAACGGCATGTATTGTGGGTTTTTCTAGACAGTAAGCCTTAGAAACTACTCCAGAACCCATAAAAACACTGAAGGGAATATTTAAAGTGTCAAATTTCGATCCGTGAGGGCCCATACTTCCCGAGAATCACATTTTTCATCTTTTACACATTATAACATGGAAAAAAGGAAATTATCTAACAAATTCTGGACCATGAGGGCCCATAACACCTCAAGAACCAAAGTTTGGAGTCCATTCCACAAAAACTTACACAAAAATACCCTATCAAACAACAGATATTTTTATCAAGGCATCTATCACAACCGCATGCATATTCTACACAACATCTATCACAACAACATACAATAGATAATGCACCCTATATGGAATAGCAAGAATGCATGAAATGTGATTTCTATAATGTTCCTATATGATGCATGAGATGGAATACCCTCATATTATTGGGATGCAACATAAATAAAACCTCAATAATATCAACAACAATAGCACAAATCATGTGAATCACTCAAGGGGAAATCAAATCAACTATAATGATTGCAAAACCAAAAAAATTGCAATTAAATGAGGTAGATTTACTTTTCCCTTTACACGGGTTAGCTACTCTCGGGCACAATTTTTTACCAAGTACCTACTCAGTCCTATCCCTAGCTAAAGGCTCCCAGTAGTAAGCTAAGAAGAAATTAAATTCCTTTGATACCACTTATAACGTCCCAGTTTCGGAATCCACCCAGAGGCGCCCCGTACCTGGTTGGTCACGTGGCCTTAAGCGCATTTCCGAGAATTCCAGAGGATGTCGACTAGCTGTGAGAGCCTTGGGTGTGATAGTGGGGAAATTATGCCCTCATTGGAAGAGTACACAGTGGAAGTATACAAATACATACAAGAGAGGAAGCAATAATTATGAAATACAGCAGAAAACAAAGAGTATAAACTGGAGAAAACATGTATAAAATTATGCATGATACATATGTCTAAGATAACATCCAAACAAGTCACAATGTTGAAATAAAATAGTACTAAACCAAAGTTCAAAAGAAAGCAGATGAATTCCTTAGCATCGCAAGCCATAGCTGGTACCATGGTCTCCAGCTCCACAGTAAGTCATGTACCTGAAGTAGAAGGGAGCTTTTCCATATCTATACCAGCAACAATATAATATATTTGGGCCCAAAAGCATGGCCCAAACAGGGTGTGAGACTAAATCCCAATAGGCAACCACCACGATATCTGTGCCTAATAGACAGTGAATATATGGCAGGTAAAATATGGAAGGCAGTAAACAAGTAATAACTATGTAGTAATCAATCCACAGTTTCAAAGCAGTCAAATCACAACACAACCTGCAACAGCAAATCAAATAAGATAAACACAACAGGTAACCCTCTGGGAAGTACCCACAGCCTATCCCCTCTGATCCTACCTAGCGACAAAAGAAAGTAGTTAAACACAAGGTAACCATCTAGGAAGTACTCACAACCCATCCCCTCTGGTTTAGCTAAAGCATATACTCTCTGAGAAAGCACTCACCATCAATTCCCCCTATAGTATCATAATGGTACTAAAGGCTCTCTGGGGAAGAACTCAACGTCTCATTACCCATGTGTCCCATGTCGATGAACTATAGACACTCTAGGAAAGCATTCAACGTTAATTCCTCCAATGATCTCGCATCTTAAGTTATAGAGACACTCGGGAAAATCCCTTACGTCCATTCTCCCTATAGTCTATACACCAGGTTCTCACGAACATGTGTATTTCAAGCAAGTACACCAAAACATATCGCCCAAAGTAAACATCGAGAACTACTTGGCTAGAAGCCTACAACATAATAGCATGATAGAACAACAGTCACAAAATCCAACAATACTAGGCTTGGGAATGTTAACAACATCCTAAGAGGAAAACTTGACCCAAAGGTCAAAATAGGAAAAACATGCATAGGAAACACATCCAAAGAATAGAAATTAACCCTATTCACAATTAATTATCATCTACTCAAGCATATCATCATAGTAGATAATCAATATGGCTAAAACAGCAAACGTGCAATACATCGTTCATGGGTATTGGGAAAATTTGAACATAAAACTCAATAAAATTCAATAGAAAGTTACAAACCACATACCCTGGCATTGGGAGATCAATATAAATGAAAAAAAAACTCTTGAATCACCTTATAATTCTGTAGATATAAGAAAACGTATCAAACGTTCAACCCACGATAACTCACGAAAGAGGAGAGAACAAAAGATGATGCTCTAGTAGAAGATAGAACTAACTGATGTGATTCCAATGCAACTAATGGTGTTTGATTCGGAAAATGGATGGAGGCTCGAGAACCCGTCGATGATCCACAACCGTACGGAGCTCTCTGTCGAAAGAGAACTAGAAGGCAAGCATTCTGGCAATTAGACACGACCCCAGTGTGTTTAATGAAAAGAAGAAAGTACATGGCATGTACTCACCTTTACATACTCCACTTTATACGGCCTCCAAGTCACCCGCACTGGGCTGTGTGCATGGTTGGTACATGGCCAGCACCTGGCTACCTGCAGTAACACTGTACACAGCATCTAATCATAAAGTACACGGTGTGTACTTCGAAAATTTCCAAAATTTCCCCTTTTTCTAAAAATCGACCAGAAAAGGAAAAACATACCTTAAAAGAAGATCCAGGTTATTACAGGGATCCAAGATGTTATAAAGTAGTATCAGAGGAGGCTCTTTTATAGTTTGATTTACTATTTGTCTATGATATAAAGGATTTTAAATTTTTTAATTAGATTTTCCTAGGAGTAGCTACCCCGTTTATAGGGAAAATCCAAATTTCCTAGAATTAAATTGTTTTTTTGGAATTTGTTATTATTGATATTATTGTGGTTTTATTTTTTTGAAATCTGAGGAGATGAGGGTATGCATCACATACCCACTTGTTAGAATCACATGCCATGAATTATGCCATTCTAACATGGAAGAATTGTATATTTCATGGTATAGAGATAAATGTCATGATATAAATGCATGTTGTTATGATGGTACCTTGATAGATATGCATGCGGTTGGGATTGGTGTATTGGTACGAGATATGGTTCGAATTGGATGGATTCCAAACATTGATCTCTGAGTTGTATGGGCCCTCTTGGATCAGAATTTGGTGGATCATTATTCATCCTTTCTGTATAGAATTTTATTGTGATATGTTAATCATGGGTTCCAAACATTGATTCGATGGTAGTATGGGCCCTCACTGATCTGAATATGGCATACAACTGGTTGGTTTTTCTAATGAACTGTGGTTTCCAATGAAATCTTGAGATTATGTCCTAAAAACATTGAATTCGCATCGTGTAGCTTATCCTAACACGTCGTGTTTTTTTCTTATATATGGGAGGTAATGTTCCATGTTTTTTGAATAACACATTGTTTAGTATTTGACTGTGTAAGGGATAGTGTGAGAAAATATGGGCTATGGTGTTTTTATTAGAACACAATGTGCACATTTAATACGCGCCATGTATCCTACTCAGGAAGAACCTGTGTGGACCTATCCATGTGGGAGTACATGGCCAGGAGGACAGACATGTGTACACGTAGTGTGCAGGTGGAACACGCCGTTTACCTAGGGTTGATACACACACAGATCAGAGATGGAACACAACCGTGTGATAGCACAAGGGTACACACTGTGTAGCATTTCTACATGCCATGTATTCCATTTTTTTCAAACACAGAGGGTCTTTTCATGTTCAGTTTTGGCATTCTTAAAAGAAAAACCCTGATGATGATGATCTTGAAATAAGGCGTGTTCTTGACCTATTAGAGTCATGCCACCGTGATGACCACAAGATTTATGCCAAGAGAGCGGTCTAGATCATACTCCATAAATGGTAGGACATAGGAAACTGATAGACCCTCAAGTTTTATTATTTTCAGAACCATCTGTTATACCGGACGTAGGTGCAGATGCACAGTTCCATGAATGCATTGTATGGTTCATCCAGACCTTTCTGGGAGCACCGTAAGATGCCACATCTATGGAATAGGTGACGTGTATCTTCTAGAAGCAGCATATACCTACTTTTTTAGGTGATTTTATACAATATGCTACATAATCATGGTTGGAATCAATTATTACAATCTTTGAGAATTTGGAGACACCTATCGAAGGGAGTGTCATGATCACGACGTATATGTTGCGTGATTCTGCTATGAGATGGTGGGATGTTATCATTCTGGAAGTTTTTCCATCATATATGAAATGGGAAGTCTTTTAGGAGGCCTTCTATGATTACTATTTTCCCGAGATGCTAAGGAATTACCAAACCTGGGAGTTCATTCACCTAGAGTAGGGAACTCTATCAGTTATAGACTATTATGGTTGGTTTACTAAGATTCAGTGATTCACACCAATTCTGATTAGTGATGAAATATAAAAAGATAGAATATTCGTGGATGGTATCAGGTTCGATATTCGATCACATGTGAATTTATTAAGGTTTCTTTCTATCTCTGCTATTATGAATCAAACATTGATCACAGAGCGCAATCTGTAGATGGCTAATGGTGCAAGCCAGGGATGTTCGGCCAGGATTTCTTGTACTTTCTCAACCGAAAAGTGGAAGATTCATGTGGATTTATCTCATAGTGAATGTAGAAGCAAAAAACATTTTATCTAATGGCTAGGTGATGTACTACTATTGTGAAATGGTCAGACACAAGAGACCTTAGTTCCAAAGGGATCTAGTAGAGTGTCGAGCATGTGGATAGATAGGCCATCTACAATGCTACTATAGGGAAGTTACACCTGTGGCTTGTGATAGTGCTTCTATATTGTCTCTGCATGTAAGATCATGGTCATTACCATCTCACCAGTCTGGAAACTGGAATACATAGGGGCGTTTAGGCCAAGGTGGTGGTCGTGACCTTGGTAGTCAGACCCTAGGATCTTAGTGACAACAGGGTGGTTCAGCTCAGGGTAGCCAAGCAGTGTCTTGGGGTTATGGTGCATTTTGGACATATGTAGTGAAACAAACCCAAAAAAAGTAGGATCATTGACCTTCTACTGTCAGAGGAACTAACCTTATTACCTCTGTTTTATCTTATGTAATTTTTTGATACAGGTTCTAAACATATTTTTATATATGTAGACATTGTGTAAAGACTTGGGAACTGTTTTTATACTTATTATGATTTTTTTACTCTATAAACATCATTGGATAGTATAATGACAAGTGTGCATTAGTGAAAGGATCCCCCCATAAGATTGTTGGGTGTCACCTTCCATGGAACCTCTATGCCTTAGAGATTATTGGCATTAATGTCATTCTCATAAGGGACTATTTGGTTCTTTTTTGAGAATTTTTTGATTTCTATCACCCAAGGGTGAGTTTCACAACACCAAAGGGAGAAGAGTTTCTACATACGGGTGAATGGGATGTCTAGGCAAGCAGAGATGGACTTGAGCATCATGGGTTGGGAGGAATGATTGCCCAAATTGCAAGTTTATATATCGATGACCAGGGAATATGTCTGGATGACTCCCCTCACACAGTATATCATTTCAACGATGCTTTCCCAGATGACTTCTTAGGCCTACCTCCAGTCAGAGAGGTGGAGTTCACTATCGAGCTAGTGCCTGGAGTAGACCCAGCATCCATTACTCCTTACAAGATGGATACGAAGGAGTTGTAAGAACTCAAAAGACAGTTGTAATATCTAGAATCTAATTGTTTCATTTTCCCCAGGTCACTTCATCTTAGAGATAAGAGTATCAGTGGACCCAGCATCCATTCCTCCTTACAAGATGGTTCAAAATTTGTGTGGACTACCGGAAACTCAACCATTAGATAGTTAAAAACCAATATCCCTTACCATGGATATATGAACTATTTGATATGCTACGAGGTGATCATGTGTCCTCGAAGAATGAATTATGGTTAGGATATCATCAGGTACATGTTCGACATACAGACATTCCTTATACCACATTTCACAGCAGAAATGGTCTATAAGAGTGTCTGGTTATTCCGTTTGGTCGCACAAATGTGCCAATAGTTTTTATGGAATAGATGAACTGAGTGTTCCATCCATTCCTAGATTCATTTGGGGTGGTTTTCATGGACAAAAAATTGGTGCATTCTCACAATAGACTTGACCATTCTAAGCATATTGAGATCATTTTGAATAAACTGAATGAGAATCAGTTATATGATTTTCTCACAAAATTCTATTTCTGGATGGATCTGATTCATATCCTAGGTCACTTCATCTTAGAGATAAGAGTATCAGTGGACCTAGAGAAAGTGAGAGTAGTAGTTACCTAGGAGCAGCCCAAGAAAATTTTTGTTGTGTGGAGATTCTTAGGGAAAGACAGTTACTAAATGTTTTTATAAATGACTTCTCACGCTTATAAGTGCTAATGAATGGATTGACTAAGAAAGGTGTGATGTTTGAGTGGTTAGATTCTTATGATGCAAATTTTCATGAGTTGAAAGGGCATTTGACTTTCAAACTTATACTGATACTACAAGAGCCAAGAAAGAGTTACAAAGTATACTGTGATGCATCAGGTATTGGGTTGGGAGAAGTTCTTATTTAGGAAAATAGAGTGGTTGTGTATGGGTCATGACAACTAAGGACACATTCGAGGAATTACCTGATGGATGGTCTTGAGATAGCTACAGTTTTTCATGCCTTTTTTTGTTGGAGAAATTATTTATTATGAGATCATTTTTAGTGTACACGGACCAAAAAATTATCAAATACCACTTTAATCTTCATGATATGAATATGAAACAATGATTGTGGGTGGAATAGCTTCAGTAATTCAATTTTGATCTCGCATATACACATGGAAAAGGTAATGTAGTGGCTGACGTAATGAGCAGGAGGACTAAAATACATGTAGTGCAGGAGGCTAGTGCTGAGAAAAATCTTATGGATTTGTTCTATAAGATACATTTTGAGGTAAATGATAGTCAAGGATAGATATATCTTGCATCATTGGTTGTTACCTATACCCTACTAGAGAGGGTGAGGATTAGGAAACTATCAGATTCTGATGGACTAGATCTACATGAGAGTGTGGCCAGTGAGGACCCTCCTCCTAGATGGATGATAGATGAAGATGATGTTTTTTGTATCCATGTACGTGCATGGGATCTGGGGGATAAACATGAAGAGTTGAAGCGGGAGTTTCATGCTTCAGAATGGGGAGTGCATCCCAGAGTCAACAAGATGTACCGTGACTTGGGCCATCAGTACTGGTGGTCAAGTATGAAGTGTTGTGTAGATGGTTTTGTTAAGACATGTTCCACCTGTAAGAATGTGAAGGTTGGAAATCATCTTTCGGATGAGATTTTACAGCAATTACCTATTTTGGAGTGGATGTGGTATGATGTCACGATGGATTTCATTACAGGGTTATTGATGTCGACCAGAGGCAACGATGTTGTGTGGGTTGTAGTTTGCGGGTTTACGAATTTTTCTCCCATAATTCAAATCAAAGAGACCTTTTGTGTTGTTGAGCATGGAATTTTGTATATCAGATAGTTGGTACAACTTCATGGGATCACTCGTTCTATAATTTTAGATAGGGAAACTCGCTTTATGTCTCATTTTTGGAAGTTTTTTCATAGGGCACATGGTAAAAAGGTTCATTTGAGCATATCATACCACCCTCGGTCCTATGGACTGTTAGAGTGTATGATATAGGTGCTAGAGGAAATGTTAAAATCATGTGTCCTAGACTTTGGTGGCTCGTGGTAGAATCATATACCCCTTGTTGATTTCTCCCATAATAATATCTTCTAGGATACTCTTCAGATGGCTCCATATGAGGCTTTCTATGGGAGGCCATGTTGATCAACCATGTGTTGTCTAGTGGGAGGAGATGAAGCTATAATGGGACATCGGCTTGTCCATGAGACCACTGAGCGGGTTTAGTTGATTCATAAGCAGATGGCTACCACGCAGTACCATTAGAAATCATATGTCGATCCCTAGAGATGACCTTTGGAGTTCAATGTTGGTATCATGTCTTCCTTCATGTCACACCAGGGTTAAGACACAAGAGAATCAAAAGACCGGGTATGATTTCACCGAGATATGTTGGCCTATTTGGGATTCTGATGAGACTCGGCTTGGATTCCTATCAGCTACAGTTACCTCAGAGGTACCAAGCCATGTATGAATTCTTCCATATATCTCAGTTACACATCTATCACTCATACCCATATCACATTTTCATCTCGATGAGGAAAGGATTTCAGTTCATGCAACCTTTGAGGAGAATCTGACTCATATTGTTTATATGAGCACAAAGGTTCTCTAAGGCCGGTAAGTTCCACCGGTATATGTGCTTTAGCAGTATGGCTGAGTGCAAGATGAGACATGGGAGTGGGAGGCTGATGTGCATGCTCAGTGGCCAGATTAATTCATAGATATTACATTACCACACATTTAAGGTCAATTTAGGGATGAATTACTTTAATGTGTAACATTTTTTATAACCCAATTCTTCCTTTGATGTACAATTTTCTTTAATTTTTTTTTGTTGTTTTTGAGAAAACATTTGAAAAATTGACATGTTCTGGAATAATTACTATCCCATGAACTAAGATAGGGGTAAAATCCATATACTACTATATAAACACCATGTTTTTTGGTTTTTCATGAATGGAATACATGTTGTGTAGTCTTGTTGGTAAGAAAAAGCAGAATAACAAACTACACACCATGTACTTACTAGTACACATCGTGTAGTCCTGTTGGCAGGCCCTGGAAAGTATGTCGGAAGAATTCATCTTCCAAATCAATAGTTAAATGATATACATGCCATGTTTATGTACATACACAATGTGTATTTTTTCACTTAAAATGGTCAATAGAATCTCCATTTGGAATATTGGATATTGGGCTCACTGGGAGAACTCAAGAGGAGCACCGGAACATCAACATCTTCCCGATTGATCATCCAAACCCCAAATCAATCACTATCAGTCTCATTTTCACCCAATAAGTGAGTTATCAATTACTCTTGATCCATTCTTGGAAAAAAAATTCTCGATGAAGTTATTTAAGGTTGAAATAATATCCTTTTTTCATATATCTCCACTGTTATAGATTGAATTGGAAGTCGAGGATAGACGAGGAGAGTCATACCACAATGAGGTAGGTTGTCTCATGCTAATTGCTTAATGTATAGTTATTTATATGTGTTATTTTTCTACACTCCCATGTATTGGGTGTCTCTTTATTGAGACCATTATCAGTGTTATTTCCTATAGATGGTTAGGTGATTAATTTTATGATTTGAATCATGTTGAGATAGCTTGTTTTTATTAAGGGCCACCCCGCGGGTGCATTTCCATTGGATAACTTTTGTTGGGCCTTTTATATTAGGATAACAATGTTTATTCATCTAATTACCCTATTATGGGTTGTTTTAAATGAATTATTTAATTAAATTCATACCAATGTAAATTATTATATGTCAGGCATGGCCCTATTGAATTATTCTTCCTGTAAGAATAAATTTTGCATGCCTGTGGGAATGGTTTTGTGTGTCTATGGGAAACGTTTTGTTATACCTGTAGCATATCTTATATGGGAAAGTATTTTTTAGGTCTTTAAACATCTGAAGGTAAAGATTTTGAATTGAGGGTTGACAATGTAATGACTTATGAGATATTTTCTAAGATAAACAAAAAGCATGTTTCATTTGTCTTTTTACCTGATATATTTCATACTAAGGTGTCTGGTTTATTTACTTGAATATTGTATTGACTAGCCATTTCCGAATCCAAAGAACTTATAAATAAATGTAATGGAATTAATGAAAATTAATGGTATAAATTAAACATGACATGGATGATTTTTTACCTTTGAATACTTCCTAGTTTAATTCATTCATTGTTAAACATTACTGGTGAATATACTCACAGACATATTGGCACAGACCTTCAGTGGTTTCCTAGTGGGATTCATTTATCTCACCCTATTTGGGTCATTTCTTTTGGCCCAAAAAGTCTATATTGATGCAGGTGTCAACAATGGAAAGGCTCCTTATATATTTACTTGATTAATTCATAGGAGTTTTAGTGCATGGGATGAAGCCAAGACTTGCAATGCTGCTATGATTCTCTTTGTATTTTTGTACCTTAGTAATGAATTGTACTTGATAGCATTGTATCTTGTTTTTTCTACCCTATTAGAACATGTGACATACTGAATCATTAAGATACTTTATGCCTTCTAGTTATCTTTACCTTTCAGTCTTTCGTTTCTTACTTCAGTTGCATTCTGTTTACTACATCTGCTATTGTTATTATTCATTATTGTGTCTTACACTCAGATAATGTGGGCACAATTTCCCCACTATCACACCCTAGGCCCTCGCTGCTAGTTGGTATCCTTTGGCATTTGGGAATATGTGATTGAGGCCATGTGACCAACCGGGTAAGGGGCACCTTTTTGTGGCTTCAGTATCTTGGATGTTACAAGTGATGTGGAATACATTCGAATACATAGATAATTTATTAGTCTTATTGTTTTTAGTGATATCCTTTGTTGTCCCACATAGAATGGACTATTCAGCTGGGTGTCCTACAATCAAATTCCCAACCAGCTCTCCGCCATCCTGAGTTCTAGTATGCACAACTTTGAATAGGTACATCAATCACTTGAACCCCCAATTAGAATTTGTTCATTCTTACAAGTTACATATCAATCAACCGCTCATTTTTCACTACTCACATGACCCTTATATTATGATCTACCCTATATAAACATTGCTAATGTGGGCATAAATTTCTTTCATGAGGAATGGAAATCAAACAAAGACTCAAATACAACTGACTACTTGTATCAAAATTCCTCTCAAACATCAACCCAAATGAATTCAACTAGAAGACTCAATACATCCACTTCAATGTTGATTTTTGTTTTTAATGGATGAAAAAGGGATCTAGTCTATTAATATGTGTAAAGATAATGACCTACAAGGATTCCAAACATTCTAGAAATAGAAGGGTTTTGAAATGTAAGTGGGAGATCAAGATATCTCACCCAAATAGTCATCACTGTTGAGTCTTTTATCATGTGTATGTTGTAGGTCCAGTAAAAAAGGTAGAAGAAATATTCGTTGGAGATACATGGAGCAATAGACCAGGACTGTACCAAAAAACATTGTTGCGAACCATACATAGATGTGTATATTGTTGAGGAGGCCCACCATTTCTCAATAATATAAAACCCAATATTAAAAAAATTAAATCAATAAAATGAATCCATCGATGGATATTGATGCTTGATTTTTTTAATCATCATCATATTCATCAAATAGGTGGAATATGTGAACTCTTAGGGTGAGATAAATTGTTTTGGGTAACCTTCGAACAAATATTGGACATTGGGTCTAAGAGGGATCATAGGGAAAGTAGGTAAGTATCCAGGGGAAAATTTGAGAAACAAATTGGGTTAATAATCCTTGAGAGACGATGAAGGCCCCCTTCCCATTGAGGGGGAAGGTCCAATGAAAGGTTTGTCACCACTAGGGAATGGAGATATTCCTTCTCTATGCATCCTCATAACTAATATCAAAATAATGATTATGGATCTTTGTGAATATCAATGTCAGAAATCCTTCATATTTTTTTGTAATGAAATAGTAAATTATCCTATGAATATCCCCCAGGTGTGTCGAATTAGGTTAAAAGTAAGTCCATTTTTTCCCACTGACAATCAAGTGAATCCCAATGATCCATTTTTTATGTTATTTCCCCATGGTACAAATATAATAGAAAAAATTATAATTCTAGAATCCATACAGGGAAGTATTGTAAGAAAAAATCACATTATATCTACCTTACCAAAACATAAGGATGATATTGTATACATGTCATCAAATTATATCATTGGGTTATGATACCTTACAATGTTTTCATAGATATGGTTCCCAAGGGTTCAACTAAACTTCATTTGAATACAACTATAATGCCCCGGACTCCAGAAACACAGAGCCAATATCTTCATTAATACATTGGTATAGAATAAATGGAATCATATCCCAAAGGAACAAATAGTTTAGTAGTATTTTTAAAATAGATAACTACATGATTACTAAATTAAATAAGAATACACAAATTACAACATAATATTTTTTCATGAATATAATTATTCCTTCTAGCATATCCCTATATATCAATCAGAAAAATCTCCCTGGTGTCCTGGGGAAAAGAAAAGAAAATAGGTGAGTTTAGAAGATCCAAAAGGGTATGTCTATTGTAGAGATTAAGAATTAAAAATTTATAATCAATATGGAATGATATATAACTAAAACATATTCCAGTTATTCAATAACATGAGAATAATGTTGAATGAATTAAAGATGAATAAATAATTCCTTATAAATTGTTACATAAACTTATATTTTATAACTAATTGTATAATCACATGTAATACTATAATTTAATACATAATGAGGAAATTTATAATGTAAAAAATAATAATCATATTGTCAAGATCTTTTACAAGAATGTTATAGTTCATACCTTACACAAAATATTTTAAATCTTCTGGTTTGTAATACATCAGGTTTTCTAGACTCATTTTTTTTCTAGACCATTCACATGACACACACTATCAAGGCCATTCAAAGGAAAATTTAAAACTATTGGGTAAAAAATCAGAATGTTTCAACAATTGATGTTTTCTTATGATATCTATTGATTCATCACCAGTCTATTTGTATTAGGCCCTAACTGAAACTTACTGTGTCTAATGAATTCTTCATATGAAATGGGTGAAACATAGTCAACCAAAAAAATTGATATTAAAAAATAACTTATGAAATGTTAATACAAACGTAAATAAAATAAAAAAATCATAAAACATCAAATTTAATATGGTTTATGGTATCAAAATAGAACATCCAAAATAAAACTGATCATAAACCATCTGTATAAAGAATAAGGATGATATCAATATAGTTTTTCCAAAATTGATGATAAGTACATTAAAGGGTTGATTTCAATGATAAATATAAATTCCCTAAAAATATTATTACAAAATTCTTGGGGAAAATATCATATTCATTTTGAAATTTCAAATCATTTGGAAAATCCATTTCTTTGAAAATAAAATTTAAAAAACGTAGAATTTTGACAATGAAAGGAAAAAAATTCATTAAAATGATCCTTATAAACATTCAAATTAAGCATCAATGAAATGATGATCAAGAGAGTTGATAATTCTGTACATGTTTTACATTTCAAAAATATTATTCCCTTTGTACTATAAAAAGGTTATTAAAGTTCCTTGTTTGTAAAATGACCAGAATATTCCATTCACATTTTCAATAAAATCCAAATGCATATTTTTTTGAAATCAACATATGAACCCTTTTAAAAATTAAAAGTAAAAATGGGTAAAAATACCATTAATATATTATATTTAAAATGTTAATGAAATTTAGGAAAAAAATTTATATAAACATGTTTTTGGATGAAAATAGATTTTTTTAAATTAAAATTCAAGAATAAAAAATCTTGATTAGAATGTGATTGTGAAATAGGCATTTACAATTATCATAAACTTGAAGTGATAATTAATAAATAAATCAATTATATGATTCAAGTGATAATAACCATAGATAAATACAAATGTAACATATGTTATTAAAATGTATCATACAAATAATCTTATAATGGAATAATAAATGAATAAGAATTTTATCCCAATGAATTGAAATTGAGTTAATAAATCACTTCCCCCACACTTTCTTTTGATAGAACACTCATTAACCTACTGTATTTTGGTTTGAACATGTTATTATAATTAATTAGGACTATGTTACTATTTATAATATGACATCAAATCCCTTTATAACATATTATCATGCATTCATTAAAAACCATTCATTATTTTCATTTTTTGTGTTAATTTCCTTGTTTTAATAAGTATATTTTTTCATTGAAGATCCATTTTCTACATATATTACATTGTTTCATAATCTAAATAATAATAATAATGAAATAATGGTCATATTTTATAATCCATTTTAATATTAAAACCTATCATTAAAGATGGTAATGAAAAATGATGTTCATTATGATCATGGATATGGTATGTCCTACATAAACAAGAGTAACATTTCCAATATTCAAGGATAATCATATAATGATGATAGGTAAGTTAAAATATATAAATAAAAATCATAATATAATATATGGAAGATTATATACTTATATATATCATCCATGTGGTATGGTGATAAAAATAGAGTCACATCGCTTCGTGAAGGAGATTTTCCACACATACACAAACGATGTTATGATATTTTACTGAGTGATAATTAATAATGAAAATGATTATTATATTTTCATAATGAAAAATATGACATGAATATCATAATTATTTCACATGAATCTCATATAATTATAAAAATTATATGTGTAACCTTTTATGTGGAGTGTTTGTGAAAGATGACTCACATCACTTCGTAAGGTGGCATTCCATTGTACATATGAGAGACATTATCGTATCTCCTATGAAATAAGAGTTAAGGAGATATATATAATATAATGACTCCATAGGAATAAAAATGTTATAAATATCATATATATACTATATATATCATCATAAAAAACCTGTAGAGGTGGTAATGGTAAAAGGAATGTCATCACTTCATGAAGTGGTAGTCGGCCAAACTCAAGAATAATGATTTCCTAGCCCATTTGACAAAATTAGAGATGTTTGTAGATCTTGACCTTATTATGTAAACATAACAATATATTTAATAGAATTTGGTTGTAATATAATCATATTCTAATATTAATTTATGGAGGTTGAGAAAAATAATATAAATATGTTTGTTGGGGGACAATACCTCTTCTTTGAGTATCCTCTTTAGGTTTACACTAAATCCATCATAGGATGAAGTTATACCTAAAATAAGGGTTCTAGGATGATGGTAGAGAAGATGGGAGGTTATTTGGGTGTAGATTGACTGAGAAAAAGTATATGTGATGGTGTGAAGAATAGAGGATAGGGGGTTCCATTTTATAGCTGTGGTGAGTGGAATAATTGCAATTTGGTTCAAAATATTCAACAATACCCACGTTTCTATCAAGAAAAAAGTTTCCAAAATGGTTCACTATCGAACCTAAATGACATAATGTAAAAATAGTTACTTCTAATGGGATATGTAAAAGTTTATAGGTCATAATAATCCCTTATCATCTATTTTTATCCCCTAGATAAATCAATTTTTAGCCTAATGGTAGTAATTAATTTTCATTGTTTTCCCTTTTCATTTTGGTATAATAAAAATAAGGTGACAATATTATAAATTATAAGTTATTATAATCCAAAATATTGAATCCATTTTCCAAAATTCAATTCATATATGTGGAAAATTTTAATAAATAATTAATCACATTGATGTGACAAGAAATGGGTTTTTATTAGAAAATATTCAAAAGTATAAAATATTTTTTTATCAAAATTTTACAAGAAAATGATTAAAATTTCCAAAATTGGATTAAATTGTTTATTATTTAGAAAATTTTAATTTAAAATAAATTTAAAATTTAATTAAAGAATATGAATAATTTAATCAAAATACTAGTTTTCTATTAAAATACAATATTTTTCACTATTTAGCAAAAAATGACACTTCTAGAAAAATAAACAAAAATCACCTTCAGATAATTTTGATATTTCAATTTCCAAAATGATATTTATTTTTCAAATAAATTTTTCAAATGTTATAAAAATAAATATAAAATTATGGGTACGAATTTTTATTGAATCTTCTTTTAGAAAAAAAAAACTTTTTAGTAAACATTTCATTGTATTCTAAATGATTATAATTTTAATCATAATCAATTGATATATAAAATTATCTTAATTTTGTCTTAAATATTAATACGTGAAATTTAAATGACAATGTTATAAAAATTATATTGAATAATAAAATATTAATAATATTTAATTTTTCATTTAAACTCGATGATGCAGATAATGAAAGAAAAACATGGTGTTGTGTGTAACTTAAGATAAACACAGTATTGCATGTATTGAATATTAATGAATAGATTTATTATATTTGAAAATAAACATATTGTAATGTCTCATTGGGTTATATTTTCATCTATATTTTTTTTCATGTGTTTCATACACAATCAAATACAATTTTTATATTTTAGAATTTTTGTGTGTTACAATTGCATCTGATCACAAACATCTAAAAATTTTCATTATCCATATTTTCCGAAACATATAAAAAAACAATTCAAAATAATCCTACAACACTTCTTTAACCTAATTTACAATAATATTATTTTAGAAAAAGATAGTTTTTAACAAAAACAAAACAACATAGATGATCAAAAAAATTGCCCACATGTGATGATGTTTATGAATATTAAATACACTGCATGTAACATTTTACAACTATACCCCATGATCCCTATACACTAAGATCATTTTTTCAAATATTACACCCATAGGGTTTTTTTATGTAACCCTTATCCCCCGACTTTGATTTATGGAGATGCCTCTGGGGATCAGGTGTTACTGTTTGAAAGGTACACTTTTTGGGGATCGTAGATGGATCCAAAATCATGATCTGGAGTGCCCCATAGCTTGTTTATAAATGTGGGGTGATGTAAACATCTGAGAGGTTTTATATTGGTAGGATGCCACTAGTTTTAATGATACTAGTAAGAGATGGTGTTCAGATTAACATGATGTATGGTTCAATTAAAGGTATTATATGGTTATTTTGAGTATTCCATGATCATAGGATATAGACAAGGACAAACTATGTTCGAATAATGAATGACTAGGAGGTTATTTGGTGAATTATAAGTACATGTTGGCACAGAGAATAAGGATAATATAAAATAATGATTTATGGAAATTCATAGGGAACACAGTGGTCCCACACAATGTCTAAACATTCTTATTGAATGATTTCAATGGAATACTACATATAATGTAGTTCTTAATGGTATGAAATATTAAATTGGATAATTTGATACCCTTCTTAATAAGTGAAGTAGAAACTCTTAAACATGCAATTTTCAACCATCAAGGGGCCATAAA
This sequence comes from Viscum album, assembly GCA_963277665.1. Taxonomy (NCBI): domain Eukaryota; kingdom Viridiplantae; phylum Streptophyta; class Magnoliopsida; order Santalales; family Viscaceae; genus Viscum; species Viscum album. Next base: position 699,461,071 of record OY728152.1, read on the forward strand.
CATCTTATATGTATTGTACCCGAATGTAGATAGGATTGTGGAAAGTGTGAATTGTTTTGTGTCTCAATCCACCAAAGTGGACTTCTTCCATCCCCATAGATACATTATACTCCATATATACCATATTAATGTTAATATTGGTAAAAATATATAACCTATTTTTTAATAACATTTCAAAACCTAACAACATTTGGATCAAGTAGGTTGTAACTTGGAAGGATATTTGGAAGGATAGGGAGATTCATCTTGTTAACCACTTCCCATATTCTAACTTATATATGTAGAGCCCCCACCATCAAATTTGTTTATGATTAATGAGTATGTAACTATATTCAGAAGTGGTTCTATTGGATTGGGTCTTTCTGTACTTGATCATCTTGGTTGCATTAGCACATCATGATTGTTTAATATTGATTATTTTTGGGGACCCAATGGATGAATTACATCCCTTATTCACTGGACGGATGTTCTCCCTTGATAGAGGATGAAAAATTTTCTTCATTTAATTTGATTAAATTTTCATTATTAATGGTATTAATGCATCATAGTGTTGTCTCGAGTCCTTCACCTTATTATATATGAAGGTTCAATCTTTTTTCAACAGTACTAGAAATAGGACCGATACCAATAGACCTATACCGATGGTTTTGGAGAAACAATCGATATAAGAACAGGAAAATGACCATATACCAATGGTTTGGCCAAAACCATTGGTATGAAAGCCATCATATAACCGTATACTAATGGTTTTGGAAACATTGTTAGTATGGGTCATATTTATTAAAAAGGTTTTATAAAAATCGTTGGCATGTCTTCAATAAAATGACATTATACCGATGGTTTTACCAAAACCATTGGTATATTTGATGATTGTACTAACAGTTGGGATAAAAAAATCATTATAGCTTACATTTAATGAACCTATACTAATGTTTTTTCAAAAACCACTGTTAAAGGTCCAAAAACTAAAAATACATATATCAATTGTATGGAAAACCATTGGTATAGGTCTATACCAATGGTATTCCAAACAGTTGGTATAGGTTTTTAAATTTTAAATTTATTCATTTATCAAATAACAATGAATAAAAATGTACATATAAATATATTTCATATTTTTCTTCTGAAAAACAACATATCATAGTGGTTAGGTGTTTGAAATATAAAATGGAGGTGCGATGTTCAAAAACCGCAAGGGGTTTCTGGAATTACATATATGAACAGTTTTGCAAACTGTTTGTATAGGTATTTTATATTACCTATACCAATGGTTTGTAAACTATTTTTATAGACCATCTACACAAATGGTTTCCCAAAACCATTTGTATATGTCTATACCGACGACAGACAGTCCAATAGTCCCCCAAACCATTGGTATTGCATATACCAACAGTTTTGGAGCCTATACCAATGGATCCAAACCATTGGTATAATATTTTTTTACAATAGATCATAATTTTATTTGCATGTTCATTCTACTTTATTAAAAGAGAAGGATATAGTGTGGCTCATTAAATTACCTCTTCTGGTCTCTCTAGAGAGCCTCTTGTTTAGTTAGAGGACATTCATCCTTGTTTGATATCACTTATAATTTTTTATCTATGTTCCTTAATTTAAATCCTATTTTCTAAAAAAAAAATTCAAGAATTACAAAATGAAATTTCAACATGCCAATTCAAAATAAGAAATATTGTCTTGTCCCACTAAAATGAATGTGTCCAAATGATGTTGAGTTGCAGTGAGAAAACAAATTATGGGATTATTATCACCTAAATTCCTTGCAGTCGTAGGATGAGGTCTGTAAATTTACACTTGAAGTATTTTCTTCCACTATTGACCCCATAGAGGATTCATTCCACTTTCCTCCCATCATATGATCCAATTAGTATGTGATTATTTCATTTAAATGTGTTATTCCCCATGGCCAGACTGAAATCATTCTCATCACTATTTAATTTTTTATGTCATCATTTTGAACATTTTTCAGTTAATATTATCGGTTCATCCCAATGAGAAAACCCCAAAATTTTATTCAGTATAACCAATTAATTTCAAGAGACTCATTAAATGAATGGTTCTTAAGGATAGGTTATTGGGCCCTGTCAACTTTTTCATCATCTAATAAATGATCAACATCATCTCTTGAGTATCCGATCACAAAAACACCACCATTTCTTCCATGTACCATGTGAAGAAATTTATGAACATCAACTCCTTATTTCTTTACTACCACCTAGAAAATAAATAGAAACCATACCTGATATATTTGTTTTTCAATAGATGAAAATTTAATTATATTATTTGTAACATTATGGATATCAAACATTCCCTTTTTTAATTATTTCCAACACTACAAAACAATCTCAATACACATCATTTATCCCTTATTCATTTAGAATAATATTTTTATGTAGCATAATTAACTCCTTAAGAATAACATTTCATGGTTTTAATTTCATTCATTCTATGTATTTTTTAATATTAATATTATTTAATTGAATAGGATTAATATGAATAAGAAATTTTTGGATTCTAATCATATGAAAAAAGTTTACGAGGATGGGGTTCATCAAATATGAAAAAGATCATTCATGTTACCCTTGTCGAATACTTTTTTTTGTTTACACTATTATTAGTCACGACTAATTTCTCAATAGAAGTTGGAAGAACACATGATCTATCATAGAGTAGACCAATTTTATATAGGTAAGACTAAACATAGGTAAAAATCGAATATAGCTAGTTCGAGGCATTAAATTTTTTTATGGATAATATGCTATGATTACATGTGCGAACAATGATAATGGGTTTATTGAAGATATGATTATAGGTGTGATTATAGCGAATGTCGTATTGAGGAATAGAAAATGACAATTGAATATTAACATCATGATCACCCAAACAATGTTTTTGAAGTTAACGATTTTTGAAAAGACTCCAATGCATTTTGGTTGTACTAAATATACATTATTTTAAACCATACCAAAGAAATATAGTGTTAAATGTGGAAATGTATGGGTTGAAAATAGGTTTACTGAATTTCATTCTCTATTGAATGATATGATCCAATAATTTAATTAGAATCCTCCAAAAAAATATTACAATAAACGAATTCTAAATTCAATTAGTATGATCTATAAAAGAATACATGCCCTTTGAAATTATTTTATACTATTTTTAAAATACTATTATTCACATAGAAAATACACAATTTATAGTGCATCTAGATATAAGAATGATGAATCAGTATCTGTGAAATTTTTTCTTATACATTACAATCATTCCATTTTTTAGAAAAAAATATGGATGTGAGGATAATGCAAGAAAATTTAAGTGGAATGTAGATAAAATATATAAACATTGGAAAATCTTCACCCATTGGACTCTCTAGAGTGAAATAAAATTGATTAATATAATCCTAAATTCGGAAATGAATTATGAAACCTTCTTCATATTATATTTAATGATTTATTGAATCGTTTTGGCTTTTAAAGAAGTAATCACCGTATATGGATAGATTTATTGAAAAATTATATCCTTCCACCATGGTTAAGCATGATGCAAAAATACAATATATTGTATCTACATATATATGAAAAAAAATTGAATATTTCTATTGATATTTAATTGGAACCCTTGATTGAAAATTTCAAATTAATGTTGGAATTAATTGTTATGTTATATGATTCTTACAGAAATGAATATTTCATTTTGAAATCTATGTTGTATTGATGATAAATGATTTTTTATTGTGTAAATTTGTTAAGAAACATTGTTAGAGGAAATCAAGGTTTTTCTATTTTTGAACAAGTTACACCATTAATTAGGTTAAAATATTCATTAAAGACAATGCATCGAGGACATCATAGATTTCTACCTTGAAGAAATAAATACCAATATTGGATGAAATCATTCGATAGGAGTTTTGGTGATGGTATAACACCATCTCCACTAATAGGTGAAATTTATCTTGGGAATTTAATGTATAATGAAATGTCATTTGATAATGTAAAATACTAATGGAAATAATTTTGGTTATTACATTTGAAATTTTTTGAATGATATCGAATTCCACTAACAAGAAAACATCCCTAATGAGGTATTTTAGATGATAATTACAATTTCATTAAAAAATTATTAATAAATTTTATTTTATTTTTTCATTACTACAATGATTATCAATATAAAATTTATTTAAAATAGGAAAGATATTTTTTAAAAATTAAAGGCCAACAAAAAATGTGTCATAAGGTATGAAGAAATCATGAACAAGTGACATTCTACAACTTATTTAGGAAATTTTCCCATTATATTACATAATTTTTGTAATTAATATCTTTATTATTTTTTACTGATACTTATGTAGATAATTATTATAAATATCGTGATGAAATAACATCATAAATAATTGTATTTTGTTTACCAATTTTGTGCTCAATTATGAGAAAAAATGATCATGGGAAAAAATTTCAAATATTTCAAAAATAAGGATGATGCACTCATATAATATTTATTCTCTTCATAATTTGATATCATCTTTATTTGAATTTTTTATGTTCACTAATGACTTTTTCCAATTAATAATGGAAAAAATGTATTATTTAGTTTATAATGATATTTCTATAAGAAAGGCATCTGACAAACTCAAAATTTAAGAAACACATTCAATTTATTTTGATACATTTAAAAAATGACCCATATGTAATTTGTGACTTGTAGGAATTTTCTACAACTTAATATAATACATGGTGTGATCAGTATTACATACTGTGTGTGTTTTCAATTGAAAATTGATATTTTATTTAATATTATTTATCAATCACTTAAAAACAATCAAACCAGCTTAGATTTTCTTAACACATTAAGACAATTACCTATAAGCCATTTTTATGTTTAGGAAATGGTCAAATATCAATTGAATAGATGATGAGATCGGACGACTTAATGTGTGTGATTTTAGATTAGAAATAAAAATTTAGTTAAAAAGATCTATCACTCACTTAAAACCTATGAAACAGACTCATATTTTTGTGATTCTTTAGGAGAATGATCATTAAGTCATTCTTGAAGTTGAATGAATCAATTGCAAGTCAATCTAACACACAATGTGTCCAATTTGACTAAATGGTTTGTATAAAAAAATTGATTCCCATCCATCAAGTAATTGATAACTCAAAATATATGATCACACTAATTTTCATGAATTCACTTTTCAAAGAGACTATGAAGTTCAAATATAACCTCTCATATACAAACAGAAATCCATAAAACACCTACCGATGATGGTGCTAATCAAGATCAAATAAAAAACATTCAACCAAGGAATAGTAGTCATATTTCATCATCATGAAATACATATTCTGAATCTCTATGAAAATATAGTTAGATAACACATAATGTTTAATTCACCTAAAAATAAAAAGAAAATTGTTATATGGGAATTTTTTTTGTAAGGTGAATAATTCAATTAATCATTAAATAGATTATAGTTTTGAATAAATTCCACTTCCACACCAAAAACATGTTTTCAACTTCATATGAATAAATTTATAATATATAGTAATTATCATCAATGAATGTCATATTACTGATTAGAATGGAGATGATCTATCCTTGATCAAACAAATCCAATGATTTAGGGGATTTTTAATCCTGGGATGTTCTCCCTATACATTATTTTTTGTCTTGAAAGGAAATTTCTCATTGTAAATGAAGACAAAGCTTCCATTATCATAAGATGTTCTCATACATATTGATATGATAATTTAAATTCATACCTCATTAGAATTTCAAGTATCTTCTTTTTTGTCAAAGGATTATATTATCATAGAATACAACATCAATAAATTGAATTTCAACAAGAATATATCTATATTTCAGAAATTCCCCACATTGTGAGGAACATAGAAATATTTTATATAGAGGCTTGTCTGTAATGATTTTTTCAAAGAAATCATAAACCAATTACCCTACTTTAAACATGATAGAAACTTGTCTTGAATCATGATATTTAATTTCGTAAAATAAATCCCAAAATAACCAACCAATTTATCTTCATTGTTTAAGACAAAAATATGAGAATTAAAACATTAATGAAATGGATAGTAGGAATATATGAATCTCCAACATACTTTCAAACAAAATCTGACATATTTCTCCCCACATTGTTCCTTCCTCCATATTTATCAGGCAGTTGTTACACTACAAAATATTTAACTTTTTCCAACATGAGCATATCTGTTGTAAAAGTACATTTTCTGTTAGTAAAACGTTTTACCAACACATGTCTCTGTCACTAAACTGTCGATAAAAACTGTCGCTAAATATTTTTGCAACAGATAAAATAGTTCTGTTACAATTATATTAATACCAACAGATAATATATATGTTGGTTAAAAGTATTTAGCAACAGATTCTTATGACAAATTTTTCTGTTAGTAATAATATTACCAACATATAATATCTATTTATAAATTACATTTGAATAAAAATTATAAATTGTTATCGCTAATAAAATTTCATATTATATATATTAATTTATCATATCTAATTCATCTGTTTTAATTATTTAATGTTCAAACTTTTAAAAAAATTAATAATGAAATTTAATACAAAATGAATCAATACAAAAATGCAAGATCCATCCCCCAACAGGATCCATCACCCCACCCCAAATACCAATGACTCATCCATGCTCTTGTACTAGTGGGTCACCTCCAGCACCAACATCTCATCCATGCCCCGAGACCAACGAACCAACTGCAGTTATACCACAACCTTTGGCACATCGACAAAACGACCCATCCATGCCCCAAGACTAGCAAGGCAGCTCCAGCACCAGTGAAAAACCTAAAGTAGCTGTTATACCACAGCCTTCATCTCTAAGATCTCCACCACACACAACCAAAGAGCATACAAAAAACAAGCCATCTCCAGTACCAACAAGAAACAAATCGAGCCAAATCCGGTACCAGTGACAAACTTCATGTCACTACTATGCCACGCCCTTCAGCTCCAATATCTACATCACAAACAACCAAAAATCATACCCACAAATCAGTGCAAAATATCTGCATGAATTGAAACCAAAATACAAATAAATAGAAATATAAAAAAAATTGCATAGTGAGCATTTTTCATCATTCCTGTCACGTCTCAAGAATTTGAGAAAAAGATAGAACTTCCACAAATTAGTGCTCAAATAGTGAATTTGGTAGACCAGTGCATGGAGTTCAATGAAACAAGAAACCAAACAAATGGAACCTCATAACAACTAAGATTAAAACACAAGAAACCAAACAAATGGAACCTCATAACAACTAAGATTAAAACACAAAAACGCACCTTTTTTCCATAATTGAATGCATCATGTGCTCAAAATATCTATCTCTTGGAAACCTTCAATAATGGCCTTTAAGTTCAACTCTAGAGAGGTGAAGGTGGTGCCCAAACTTCTAGTTTTCTCTTTGAACACCTGGTGTATAGGGTAAAAAGGTTTAACGTCCATGCATCTTTGAAGAGTGGGATGGAAGCTCCTGAACATTATAATGCATGTATGGTTAATATTTTTGATGAAGTGGTAATATTGGAAGAAACAAAGATTCTATGACTCTAAACAAATAAACATAAACTAATTTCAAAATGGAATCCTAAATTCTAAGAATTCCAAATGATTGTAACAACAGTGACCAAATCACAAATCAGTGAAAAATTCAAGGAATGCTTGCATAATTCTCATAGAAACATAAACAGTAATTTGCACTGATTCACCCAAAACCAGGGTCAAAAACATGAGAATACAATTCCAAAACATAGGAATTTACCAAGATCATAAGAAATATAAACCAATAAATGTGAAATAATTTGGAAATAGATTCCTAAATTCCAGGAATTCCAAATGATTATAATGACACCAGTGAACAGATCACAAAACAGTGGCAAATACAAGTAACAAATGCTTGCATAATTCTCATATAAATAGAAATAAGAATCTATAGAAAACATGAGAATACGATTCAAAAACATTGGAATTAACACAACAGATTTACACATGTCATTTCCAGAACCAATAAGCAAGTTCTTGACACGAATCATCTACAGCAATAAACAAATGAGGGCAGCAGCAAGCAGGGATTAAAAGAATCATAACAGAATTTATTTATAATAGTAAACAGAAAATGGGTTTTAGAATACAAAATAAATTGATATATTCAACATGGTTAGAAATAGAAAACAGTTTTCATACAACCAAAGGAAATCAAAACATAACTAGAAACAAAACATTCAGTGATTTTCACATCAAAGTAAACAAAACATAGAAAACAGTAAATAGACGAGGATTTACGTTCTTTGGAAAATTGTCCTATGTGCACATGGTAGGATCATCACAGGCTTTACCATGCAAGAAGAAAAGTACAAGCAGTGTGAAAGAAAAATATAATCATAACAAAGCCACACAAAGTACCCATAGGACACATTCTCACTGAACAAAGAGCCCACAATAAACCCAATATTGAGGGGAAAGTGCATATGAGCACTTAGGATGAACTCAGTCATTCCACATAACAAATGTCAAGAAAATAAAGCAGGTACGAAACTCGAGAACCGACGAAGCGGAATAAATAACGGATCAAGACCACGTTACCAAGGATTGGTCTCACCTTCATAACTGCCACGGGGCCTATTGACTAATGGTGATTAATTTCACCGCAATTTCATTTTTCCCCCATAATTTTACCTCATTATTTTTTGGTTTTATGACTAATGGTGATTAATTGCATAGGGCCCAAATGGTTTTATATGATCTTTTAATGTAGAAGAATGGGAAACAATATAAAAGCATCTGATTAAATCAATGCTCAATTTTTTTTTGGTTTTATGACTAATGGTGATTAATTGCATAGGGCCCAAATGGTTTTATATGATCTTTTAATGTAGAAGAATGGGAAACAATATAAAAGCATCTGATTAAATCAATGCTCAATTTCTTTAGTGGTGTGCATATACCCATAGTTACAAAAGTAACATCTCTTGTCTTTGTTCCCAATACTACCCAGCTATTTCTTTTTAGAGTTTATCATTATAATAATCTATGTAACGTCTCATATAAAATCATTATTAAACTGCATAATGATAAGATAGTTTATCTTCATCTCCCTATTATCTCAAAGGAACAATATGTTGTTCTTAAAGGTATGAGTATTCATGGGTTGGTCGTATTATCATAAGAGATATTGATAGAACTCTATTACAAGGTACTGGGTAGAAGTGTTATGAGTAAGATTGATATATAAATATCATATTAAAAGGTTGAGTGGGGTTAATTCTATGTGTCAGCCTGTGTGGAACTCTGTTAACTACTGCTATTACACATATGTTTGTGTGTGTACGATGTAATAGCAGCAGTCACTTGTTATTCTGTGTGTAATAGAAACTCAAGGAAGTGCAGTCCCATGGATATAGGAAGACATCAGTGTGTGTAATAGAAGCAGACATATTGTGGCATAGTGTGTGTGATGTAATGGCAGCAGTCACTAATCAATCTGTGTGTGTGATGGAAACTCAAACACCTAAAAGTGTGTTCCACTGCTATAGAAGATCAGTCCCAAGGATAAAGTTTTTTACCATAATCCACACAAAACAACATAATGCAAGTTGTAAACAGAAACTCAAAAGAAAAAAAATTACAAATGTAGAAAAAATTATTGAAAGGCATTGATAGTTAGAAAATACAGACCATTCCGAAAGCATGGCAGATCCTTGTTAGAATTTTTCCTCTACCAATCTAGATTCCAGTACTCTTTCTAAAAATTAAAAGATGATTCAGATTTTTTTTTTGTGGAACACGGCCTTGATGACTCCCTCTGTTTCTTTGGCTATAGAAAAGGAGGGACTTCCTTCACTGGAGATATCATGACAATCACAATACAAGTGTTGATATCTCGAAGCCCCTTTTAATAGATAGCCTCCTGTAATTTAGGATGGAAAGCAGTATTTCACCTATATAATACATGTCCCAAAGGATAAAATATCAAATGAACATTACCAGTTTGTGTTTCTGTAGCTTCCACCAACATCCTGTGACAAAAATCAAAAGTTTCTTCTTAGCATACAGCATCCCAAACACCAATAATAGAGACAATAAGACTGTCACATGATATCATGGCCATCCATTTAAGCATCCCAAACACCATCAATTGATGCTCCATCTGACCAACCACACAACACAACTTCAACTTCCCATTTAATAATTTCATTTATACATTTCCATATTTACCATTTTACCATCCACATTGCATTTCTTATGTCATTCATTTATCAATATTTAATGTTAATCCATTCATTCACTCATTATCCAATAAACCTGTTTATCCCAATCATTACCCATTCATTTTTACCATTAATATTTCATCAATATCCCACTACATATTATCATATTCATTAAAACCAACTATAAACTGGGAAACTATAACAAAACCTCTAGCATCCCCCTCTCATGGCCACACAAACTGTTTCATAAACAAAAACCAATAACCAACACTACTATCAAGAAATAGCTTCCATTCCACATAACAAGCCATAACACTATTTCCAGACCATATAATAGACCCTGCACCACTAGGGAATCAACCACCACACCTCATCCTCCTAACCAGCAACAATAACCAGCCACAAAAATCCCCATCCAAGACCACCCTAACCGTGACAAGGGTGAAAAAACAACAACAAAAGAGAACAACAGAACCAGTAGTGAATTACATCAAAAAATCTATCTTTAATTGCAATGAATTAATTGTTAATAACATGAACATTTTTACCAAAGTTCCATATTTCCCTGAAATCATTGCTTCACAAACTCTATGTGGTTATTCCTTTTCAAGAGGTGATTCAATCATGTCATTTAGAAAAAAAATAAGGTCTCCACACTACTTCCGCATCAATCAAGATTCATTAACACATGATAGTAATAGGAATTAACAAAATATCATGTGATCCACCTTCACCCATTCAATTTCATTAGACTGTTTATTATCTTTCTTATGTTAATTCATTTTATCTGCCAAATGAAAATTAAAGAATGATAGTTCCATAATTTCAATTTAATAAAAGAATACATCTTGAATCTGCTATCTCAGCCAAATCATCACTGTTGATGTGTTGGACAATGAAGAAACATCACTCAAGCATCATCCAATAGAAAAGAAAGAAGAAAGGGGAGAACAGAGAAAAAGATAGGAGAAATTCACCTTGGAAAACAAAGTGGTTGATATCCTGAAACTAGGGGCCAACTATAATAAATGGATGGCTATGGATCTCTAAGGATGGGTATCTTTCACCTGATGTATGTATAACTCTAGCTTGGACCATCCAGATGGTGACCAGAACAAAGATATCAAACATACAAATTCTTCTAAACCAAATTATATATGAAAATATATTTAATGGTTTATCTATGATTCCATCCAACACACCCTCACAGAAATATACTGTAAGAGATACCCATTCCTGAGTTAACATATCATGTTATGCCAAACCCAAACCCATCAAAGAACTAAAACTAAAGCTAGCAATCATAACCTATCTAATCCTAATAAAACTGTCCTTACATATTCCTAAAGGAAAATGGATTTCTCAATTAAACCTAGCCACCAAGCCAAAGGTATGTCTCATAAATACCACTTTCATGTAACAAGTATTATATAAATTATCTTTATTAGATACAATTAATTATTACACTACTGAAAGTTTGTTTGAGGAAGTAGTAATTAATTTTTTGTTTATATTATAATTATCCAAAAACATTTAGTTTTCATTTGAAATGACTTTCGAAAACATATCTCACTCATTTTACATGCAATTGGATCAAGTAAAATAAGGACCCACCACTATGTTATTCATTATATCCCAAACCAAAGGCCTCGGGGTATTGCCAATTCTATCACTAACTAAAGGTTGGAAAACATATATTTAAAAACCAAAAGAGGCCAGAACAGAAATAAGAGGGTGGTTGTTGTGATTTTTTTACAATAACCCAACAATTGATTACACAAAAACAAACCCAAAAATCAATTATAAAATAATTTATATCAGAATATAAGGAACATCTAATCAATTGACATTCACTTAAATTACTTCTATTTTAAAGAATTTAGAAATTCAATTTTGGGTCACAAAAAAATGGAAACGATATTTCAACTTCAAAGATATCCAGAAGTGCTATGATTTGCATTCTAATGGAAAAATATTTTTACTAACTTCGCCATTTTTAAAGATAGGTCTATTTTGTGAAAAACGTGAAACCCAAATGTAAATCTATCAACGTATGAATAGAATCCAAACCTAAACCAAACTGTAGCAGTAAGGAATCAAACACGTTGCCAGCAAAAAACAATCACAACCAGAGAACGTGCGATTCATAGATAAACCCGCCCAAACCTGAAACACCATCGATTCTCATTTCTAGAATCCGAGAAAACCTGCTCACGCGAATAAATTCCTGAAATGAAAATGGAGGGGGTAGATAATCCAGAGAGAATGAAGAAGAATAACACGCATAGGTGCAGATACCATGCCATTTGCCTCAGCCGTTTTTTCTTCGACCTCGGTGCCAGGGGTTGGTCCATCGCCTGGATGGTATTGCTCAGGACTGGCGCCGCAACGATGATGTTCTCTGCAGGCTTCCGGTAGGTGGAGTCAAATCAGGAACTTGAGGAGGGAAGAGGGTTTCGAGGAGATCGACAAGAAGGACGGCGTACGCATCTAGACGGGGGGCCGATGGATGGGTGTGTTCCGGATTTAGGATAATAATCTGTTTTTTTTTTTTTAATTATTGGATAATTTTTATTGATTTTAAATAGTTATTATTTTATGTGCATTTTCTGATTCTAAAATATTTTTTAATTATTTTTTATAGATTTTAAAATTCCTTTTACTTTTTGATAGATTCTAGATTTTCATAAATAAATTTGATGGATTGTTTATTCACCGCAAATAATTAAAACAAGTTTAAAATTCATTCAAAATGTCTTTTTTAGGATGGATAATTTTAAAAATATAATATTCAAATACTCAAAATCACTTATCAAAAATCATATATTTATATATTTATATTTATATACATTTCAAGAAATATTTTATGTTATCTATGCTATAATTCAATGCATAAGTGTATATGATGAGTGATGTGTTTGTTCTAAAAAGTTAATAAATATATAATTAAGGTTTTATTGAAATGTTATTATTATTGAATAATTTATTCCAACATAATTTTTTAATGGTAAAAAATTTGTTGGTGATAATAATTAATAACAATAGAATTTTTTGTTGGTGAAATATATGTTGGTATTAATATGATAAAACAACATATTTAATTGTTGGTAAAAAATTTGTTGGTATTAAATGGTTAATATCAATGGATATATATGTCGGTAAAAATAATTGTTGGTATGTATAATTAAGACCAACAAAACATAATATCTGTTGGAATTGCATGTTTTTACCAACAAATATAATATCTGCTTGTAAATTTCTGTTGGTATAGATCATTTTTTGTGTAGTGTTAATCTACACTATATTCCATGTATCCCCACTTCTCCCATGGATAAATTTTAAAAAATCATTCTCATTTTCTTAACTTTCTAGGAAGAAGAAGCACAATACATATAATATATTCGTTTTTGTTAACATTTAGGAAATGGATGTTTCTACACAAACCACAGATATTGTGTTCATTCAGAAATACCTTCTTGTAAGAATGATAAAAATAGACTGTATATATAAGAGAATATTTCAAGTCTTTATTACATAGTTTAAAAATAATATCTTCAATATAATGGAAGAAATTATAATAAGAAAATGTAACCATGTATGTGATCCAGTTCAAGATCACCTTCTTATGAAATTAACCCTAAATGTCTTCTTATGTTACCATGTGCAAAGAAATATGTTTTGATACATACATGAATTATTCATTCCAATAAATCATCCATGATAAAAATGGTGGGTATTGAGATAAAAATAAATTGATTTCACCCTCATTCAAAAACCTATATGATTTATCATGATTATAGATAAACATTTTATCCATGTATTACATTCATGGTATGAGATCTTCTGCTTAATTTAACAATTTATTCTTATCACTTACAATATTCATCTCTGGATAATAACTGTAGTTGATTTGAAAAAAATAAAAACATATTGGGATGTTAAATGTGTAGGAATTTTTTGCCTCAACATCCATGATTTGAATACATTGAATAATGTTTTATAATGTCGGCCAAGTATATCATTGATCTAGATGTTATAAAAAATTATTTTTCCCTTTATGGCTTCAAAAGAAAATATACTTTAATGATGATGGAGAAATTTGAAATCATTTATGTGGGAAGAAAAAAATAGAGACCTTGTGGTGATTATCCTATTTGGAGGCACTCTTCAAAGGTAAAATAAAGTTATATTGACCAACCCTCCACCACAATTATCTATTCATATTTACTTTGAGGAATGATGGGAAACATATACATCTACATGTTATATTTTCATTCACTAACAAAATTATCAACCCTCTACCCCGCTGAGAGCTGTATAATGAAGTATTTATGATGGGAGATTTTGAGAATAGACACTCATATAACAATAGTTCATGCTTATGAGTCATTTGAAATTGTTATCTGTGGGCATGTGTAATGTTATTGAGGATTTAATATTTTCATTAATTTTCATCATGACTCACACACTCTAATTTATTTCATAAGCCACGATGATACAATTTACGGAGAAGATGGATACATTGGGTGAATCACGAGTGATGCGTTATTAATTAATATGTTGAGGAACATTCCAAAGAGGAGTTATGATTTCAGAATATGCGATTTAAATAAATTATAATTTTAACATGAAGAATATCCTCTCGGGTTATGCACTTTTAGTTTTATATATTTGAATGATATTTTTTTAATCATGATGTTTACATATTGTAAAATTTGTGAACGATGCATCGAACCAAGAAAAACCATTACAGTTATTCACCAACCAGATGCTTCCCTTGGATCTGAATGATTCATAAAACCCATTTGCACCAATAAATATCATCCAATGTCTAAGAGATTCTCAATGTCAAGACCATCCTACCGAGATATCCCCTAAAAACAAAAAATATTAGAATATTGTATATTGGTAATGATTTGATACATCATCCATATCCGAGTATAGATCTAATATCATACATCACTCCCAAGCCTTTTCTGGGGCAATAAGCAATGCTAGAACATATCTCAGAAATCACCTCAACACCATAGGTAACATCCCACTCTCCTACCAACACAATATTATGGCTTATTTTAAAATCAAAGAATGACTATTCAATTTAAAATTTGGTTTTGGGTTTGAATTTTAATTTTTTTATGGTTGTGTCATTTGTGAGGGTTCCTACATAACCTATAATGATGGTATAAATAAAAACATAGAAAATTTATTTAAAAAAATATGCAATTTATATATAATATATTAGTTTCAAAATATTATATTTATTTATAAATAAAATAAATAAAATATTTTTTCAACAATATATTACAATGTAATTTTATAGACTGTATTACAAATAAAAATGCATCACATATATAATTCATTTGATATATTATATTCATAAATAAATATAACTTTATAATGTTAATATCGTATGCCTTAATTGTATAGATTATTATTTTGAATCAATTTTTTATAATATTAAAGTATATTCTACAATAAACAAATTTTATGTATTGAATTAGGCTGAAGTGAATTTAATATAATGTATAAATATAAATGATTGCACATTTTATGTTTATATTTAAATCGTTTAAAATGATCTTTTTTATATTACAATATACATTTGTATTATAATAAAAAACATAATAAAGTATTTATTTATATTTTTAGTAAATGTTATTGTTGATTTAATATATATAATTGATTTAAAATAAGTTATCTTTATAATATAAATAAATATTATTAATGATTTATGAAACATAATTTATTTATAATATATTAAGTTTATATTTAAAAAACATAATTAAGATAGTAAATTTTCACTATTTTATAATGTATTATAATTATAATGAAAAATATAAGAGTCATGGGATTCTTTTTGTACCACGCATTGAAATGATTTTCTCCTGGGTTTTTTATTTATATATGTTAAAATAAATTGATGTATTTATAGTGTAATTAAAATACCAAAACAACCTGAACCCATAACCAAGGATCAACCCTTAAAAATGTTTTGTATATTTTTTATAAAAAGATAACAAAAAGTACGCACAACATTTATTACATACCATGAGAAATTACCGATGTAGGTTCTAGAAATAAAATGTAAAACAAAATAAACCCTTTTAATATACACTGAAAATTGATAGATATATATTTATATATGTATATATATATATATATACATATACATATACATACATACATAACCCTCTGTAAAACAATTAATTTTATGAAATAAAATGAACCCTGACCTATTTTTGGGTCAATTGAGGGATTTGACGCTACTGGAAATTGAGGAGAACAGAATGGGTAACTTGGAGAGATATGGGTCAGATGATTAGATGTTAAAAGTGAGGGTTTAAATAAAAAAAATTATATATTTTTATATTCCATGTTGTAATATTCAAATACACTGATGGAAAACAAATTTTATGAATGTTAAAAAATTATTTGATGCCAAATTATAAAAAAGATTTGAGTTCAAAGACGACCCACAGAAAGGGAATGAGGCATTCATGAATGAAAATGGGAATTCCACTTGTAGATTTTCACGATGAAAGGTTGAATACGGAGTCATAATTTGTAATAGCTTTATTTTTTTACTTTATTATTAATTTATGTTACAATCATTGAAAAATTTCTTCTTTTTATTTAAATCATTATTCCCTTTTTATTAGTAAATCGGTTCTATTTATTTTTTTATCTTACTGTTTTATTTTATTAATCCATGATATTTTTTATTTTATTATTATAAATTCACAATTTTTGGTTTAATCATTTAGTTATAACAAACCATATTACTTTATTTTTTTTAAACATGTAGCTTAAACATTAATATAATTTGTGTTTATTCATTATATAATAATTATATATGTTTATAATTTATAAATTAAATAAAAAAATATTATATATATCATATATAAAAAAAATACTATCTTAATAATAATAATAAATTTCTAAAGAAAAATTTACCCTTAACAAAAATTAAAATAAAATTTTATATTTTGAGAATATAATTATATAAATATAGTTATTTTAAAATATTATATTAAAAAACTAAAAACAATATTTTTCTTTAGAATATTAATTTTAATACTATTAAAAATAGGTATAATTAATTTTAATTATTTCAATTAAATTATAATCAAATAAATGAATACACTTAATTTCATTTAATATTTTTAATGAAAATAATCTAAAAACTATTATCAGTTTGTTTTAATTATACATAAGTCTATCTAATAAATTAATTTTATAATAAAATAATGAATAAAATTTCTACATTGTTAGATTTTTTCCCACGTAATGGAATAGTGTCCTCGTAATTTGTTCGGGTGCATGGGGAAAAGAATTTTACATATGAGGCATATTTGAAATTATGTTATGAAATTGATCGAACGCCGATTGAAACCGTGAAGCATTTCGAAACCGGAAATGTGAGATCAATCGTAGGCGAAGCGCATCGTTGAGAAAACGGATGTCGTATTTGCGTATGACGATGATAACAACAAATGGAAATACAAATACAAAAGAAATACAAAAGTAAAGAAAACAATGTTGAACCCAAAGTCCATCCCATTTTATTAACATATCACCATATTTATAGAGTACATGAGATCTGATCCAACGGTTCAAATTAATCCCTATAATATTTAATCCAACAACTAGAATACCAATGGATTGAGAATACTTAAGGTTGGTCATTAAGAGGGGAATTAATTGGGAAATGAGGAGTCATTATTATTGTCATAATTATGACATCCATTAATAACATTTCATAACACTCCCCCTTGGATGTCATAATTTCATGGAATCTTATTTTAATCTTCACTTAAAAAAACCCTGTGGGAAAAATAAGTGAAGCCAAAATAAAATAATTCCATGTCATGCTACCTAATTAAAAACCTTATCAGGAAAACCAAGTGGGAAAAAACCCGATGAAGGGAAAAAGAGTGTAGCATTCCAAACTCCCCCTGATTATATCATTAAATTGTGTCTTCAGGACATCAATTAATATTATTATTTAATTATGTCTTCAGGATATGGGAGGAAGACCATAGGTAATAATTAATGGTCTCATTAAAAATTAAAACTCACAGGGAAGACCAAAAATTGCCATTAATTATAGATATCCATAATAATTTATAACATTACATTGGATATCTATTATGATGTATGATTGCCTCATTAAAAACCTCATCAAGGAAAACCCCTTCAGGGGAAAACACTTGATTAGGGAAAAAGAGTACAATAACATCAAGTCCCCTGAGTGTTGCCTCGTTAAAAACCTTATCAAGAAAACCCAGTGGAAAAAACTTGACTAAGGGAAAAAGAGTACAACAATTACATCTCCCATTCATAATGATCATCATTTATCTCATAGAATTGATCAATTCATAAATAAACATTCAGTTTTGAATTTTGGAATAATAATAATCTATACCCTTTTGATTTCGATGAATAGGGAAGAACATTACCTTGCATCATAATATGATTCATTTCCATTTGCAAGGTACATACGCACATGTACATGTATATCCTTCACAGATTAATGAAATGTGAATTTATATTTAATCCTTCTAGGATAAGTATGTTCTTTATCAACCCCTTATGTATGAAATTTATCACTTTAACTATTCATTAAGGGTAAAACCATTCCAAAAATTTAATATTTCATCTTCAGGATGATTAATTCAAAATACAAGGACATTCCATGTAATTTCATGATCAAATAATTCATTGATTTCAGAAAACTCTTCAAGAGTGTAGATGTTTTTCAAAACACCATAATAATACAATGATTCATACAAACCATGGGATGATAAATTCAACTTATATTCTTCCTTAACTTGATATGGATAAATCTTATTCAATTCACCACATAATTTTTCAGATTGGGTGAAACTTCCATAATTTTGAATATGCTTCAGGCATTTCAAATCCTTCTGGGATTCATATAAATATCCAAATAAGGAAGAATATAAGATCATTGATATTCAATAGTCTTTATAGTTTGGATAATCAATCCATAACTTTATATGTTGAACATTTCATAAGTTCCTTTAATAATTTTGGCCAATTATTATGATGTCGATGTCTATAAAAATCCATAGTCAATGAGTTTTAAAAGCATTCATAGAAAATATATCATCAACAATATTTGATTGAGATCTCATAATTTTTTCTAGTACCAGTGTCACTTCAGGGAAAATATCTAAAAAGATATAATGTTGTCGATATATTCATTTTCCTCTTCAAGGGAAAATATATTTATTGATTTCTACTCATGATGACCAAAGATTTTATATAATCAGTTCAACCACACTTCAGGTGTGTATAATCAGACT
The DNA here is from genome assembly GCA_963277665.1 of Viscum album. Classification (NCBI taxonomy): domain Eukaryota; kingdom Viridiplantae; phylum Streptophyta; class Magnoliopsida; order Santalales; family Viscaceae; genus Viscum; species Viscum album. Next base: position 699,480,669 of record OY728152.1, read on the forward strand.
ATTGATTTTCAACACTTTACATTCATGTAAGTGTTGTGAGCATCTTGTCCATGGTTTTGCAGGACCATATAATATATGATACTCAATATTTCATTTAATCAACATGCATATCATGCAATGTATACTCACCAGCAGCAAATAACACATGCGATCACTTAGTGGATGCATCTTTCATATAGATGGATCACATGGTAGGTGGGCGCGCCCATATATACTTCTTCATAAGTATATGGGAAATTTATTTCCATAATAGCTGCTAATGATATAAATAATTTACCTCAAAAATGGGTACCTCATGGTAAATTAGCATACAGGGCGAATTCATAATGACTTAATGATAATAAATTCATTGATAATTTTGTAGACATGCATCTATTAAATAAATTCATCATTCTCCCCCTGATGGATGTTTACTATGTTATCAATAAATCGATGCTCATGTATACTTGAATCAATATCTTTCATTATAATTAATCCCAGATGGCCTAAATCATCATGTCATATATTTGAAGTGCCAGGATCAGTAAACTTCTAGTTTACCATTATTGATTCGATTGTACATAACAAATTCTTTATAATCAATTTTATGAATGCTTGTTACATATCGAGGTACCTCTTTTATCTCCATATGATATTCATTTTCAAGAATACCATTCATATATCTCATTGAGACTTAACAAAGCATTACAAATTTGTACTACCAAGTAGAAATATATTCGCTCTTCTGGAGTCATTTATTAATTTTCACTTCTAGTAAATGTACTTATATGAGCATATACTAACGCATATATGATTTCTTTTGAAGCATTTAATCAAAATAATATTTTTCTTCAAGATCGACACATATAAGATCTTCAGGATCTTTCATTGTGAAAACTCATATTTGTCGTTATAATTTCCACTTATGGTGGTTGATGAATTCATAATATAATTATAACAGGTTAGGCCCATCGCCAAGAATATTATTGCATAATTTAGAACTTCTGGCCAAAATATTTTGGAACTTCAGGTCCAAATATTATTTTACAATACATCTACCTGGGATATAAGCCCCCACGTCTTTTAAAGATGATGAATGTGGTAGCGAGAACCAATGTGGAAGAATCTTCTGGATTCACGACACACTTTATCACCATCCAAAATTATAATTCATAAACAACATTCACTTTATCAAATGAAAGATAAATCATTTGATCAAACCTCATCAACTCTCAAATATTCATGATATCATAAATCATAAAAAAATCATGAATAACTTCATTCGCTTCAAGGCATGAGATATAGTAGTTAAAACTACATTCACATCGGGGAATAAATTCATTCACCAGATTTCATGATCCATGAATGATAATTTATTATTTATCAATAATGATCATCTTGCATAAAATATAAATTTTATTGATTATGATGATCGTTGTTTTAACCACTTCAGGTGGTAATCATTTTCATAATACATATCAGATTATCAAAACTATGTAATTCAATCATTTCATTTATGAATTATATGAACAACAACATCCACTTCAGGGGATAGATGAATTACATGAGATGATATTGATAAACCATAAGAATATGATAAATAATAATGTTTCTCTAGATATTGTTGTTGCGGGAACAATAAATGATAAATGAATATATTCTTCAATATAATGTCAAAGGACATTATTTTCATATCATCCTTTAGGGATGCAATATTTTATAAATATAAATAAAATTCATTGAGCTCTGTAAATATTTACTATCATCAAACCACTTCTGGTGGTTATATTTTTATTATTTGTTACAAACAAATATAACACAATGATCATTTGAAAAACATCATATTCACCTCAAACTTGATTTACAATAAAACCAGGTATATTTTCATTCACTTCAGGGAATGAAATAAATCATTTTCAATAAATATTCTCATCCACTCCAGGGAATAGAATAAAATTATTTGTTCGAGTTTTATAGTGTCTTCAAGACAATTGCATGAATATTCAATTCAGAAATTTCATCAATTTCATCCACTTCGGGGGATTAATATATATAAAATATATTTACACTTGTTTATCAAGAATATTTAATTTATCTAAAACATTTTATAAGAAATAAAAGAAAGAGAAAAGAAATAAAACAAATATTTACAAATATTCAAAGTAAATATCATCTCCATCATGAACATTTATATAGCATAATCAAACTTGACACCTTCAGGGTGAACAAGAAATAAGAGATATGAAATTTCATGGTTCATGGAATGATTAGCGAATTTCGGATCGATATACGACAGGTGCGTGATGATCATCAAACTTTGGCTCAACGTACGATGGGTACGCGATGTTCATCGAACTTCGTCTCAACGTACTACGGGTACACGATGTTCATCGAACTTCCTCTCGACGTACAATGGGTACGCGATGTCCCTCGTTCAACGGCTCGACGTACAACGGGTACGTGATGTTCATCGTTCAACGGCTCGACATACGACGAGTACGCAATGTTCATCTTTCAACGCCTCAACGTACGACGGGTACGCAATGTTCATCCTTCAACGGCTCAACATACGACGAGTACGCGATGTTCACCATTCAACGGCTCAACGTACGACGGGTCCACGATGTTCATCATTCAAACACTTCTGGTGGTGTAGTTTTTTTATTCATTTGATGAATGATGTTTGTCTCGACATCGACCACATCAGTTATTAATCAAATACATTCTCTCCAGGGAATGAAGTGAAATTTGTCAACCGTGAGTCATTACAACTCTTCAGGAGATCATTATTTTTCCCACAACAAAAGATTAAGGAAATCATATATTATTTTCAGATTTATCAAGAGGGGAAAAATAAATGTAACAATATCTTAAATATAAAATAAGACTCACCCTTTTGATGTATCACTTCGAATGAGTGGAGCTGATGCGCATGCGAAAGAGTATGTCAAAAGAATAATGTTTATAAAAACATGTGACATACCTTTTTCCCACAAATTTTTTCTTATGTCGATGATGGTGATGAAGGAAGCAACGTCATGATGTGCAATGCGAAGAATACAATCGTGCTGATAACGTGTTATGAAATTGATCGAACGCCAATTGAAACCGCGAAGCATTTCGAAACCGGAAATGTGAGATCAATCGTAGGTGAAGCGCATCGTTGAGAAAACGGATGTCGTATTTGCGTATGACGATGATAACAACAAATGGAAATACAAATACAAAAGAAATACAAAAGTAAAGAACACAATGTTGAACCCAAAGTCCATCCCATTTTATTAACATATCACCATATTTATAGAGTACATGAGATCTAATCCAATGGTTCAAATTAATCCCTATAATATTTAATCCAACGACTAGAATACCAATGGATTGAGAATACTTAAGGTTGGTCATTAAGAGGGGAATTAATTGGGAATTGAGGAGTCATTATTATTGTCATAATTATGACATCCATTAATAAAATTTCATAACAAATTATTAATTTTGATCAATTTTTTCAAAATTATCTATACAGTTGCTCTCATACCAAGTATAACGACCCGTATGTGCAACAATTTTTCAACCCTTATCAAATATTTGTATATTTTTTTAAAAGATAACCAAAAATTTAAACAACATTTATTACATACCAGAAACTTTTTCCAGTATAGGTTCTAGAAATAAAATATAATATAGTATAAAACCTTTTCATATACACTAAAAATAGATTGTTATATATGTTTATATATGTATATATATAAACAAAAAAATATATAACCCTTTATAGAACATTAAATTGGATGAAATTAAATAAACCCTTTACTATTTTTAGACAATTAACCGATTTGAGGCTTCTGGAAATTGAGTAGAAAAAAATGGGGGAACATGGCGAACATTGGGAGATGAGTGTTGGATGATTTGATGTGTAATGTGAGGGTTCATATAAAATCATTATATATTTTTTTTTATTTCATGTTTCTATAATAAAAGATACTGATAAAAAAATAGATCATAGATAAATAAAATAATTGATGCAAAATTATGAAAAAGGGTCGTCTTGTTTGACAACCAGTGGAAAGGGAAGGAAGAATTTGAGATTGATAGGGGCATTTTGTTGGTAGATTTTCATGATTGAAGTTTGAATTAAACCATTTTTTTTAATATATTTATGTTTTATTTTATTATTATTTTCTGTTGTAATCATTACAACATTTCTTCTTTTTATCTAAATCATTACTCCCTTTTTACTAGTCAATACCTCTCTTTATTATTTTATTTTATGGTTTTCATTGGGCCAATCCATGATTTTCTTACCAAATTATTATAAATTCATATTTTTTTTGTTTTATTATTTTTTTATCAAAATATATCACCATTATTTTTTTAAAACATGAAAATTTTTATACAAATAATGACTTGAACATTTTTTTACCATTATATAAATTCAATTTATATATATATATATAATTATAGAAATTTTAAATATATATATATATATAATTCATTTTTTAATATAAAAAATTCAAATTACATTTTTATTAAAAACATAAATATATTGTGCTTTTTTTCTTAATATAATAAATAAATATATTTATAATTTATAAATTTCATAAAACAAAAACCTAATACATCACATATATTTATAAAATATATTATCATAACAATAATAATATGGTTCTAAAAAAATTTACACTTAATTAATATTATTTTAAAAAAATCAATTTAATTTTTTTTAAAGTATAGTTATTTTAAAATATTCTTTTAAACAAATAAAAATCATAATTATCATTAGATTATTAATTTGAGAATTATAAATAAAAGGTATAATTAATTATATGTTTTGTTATTAATATATAATAAAATTAAATAAAACACTTAATTTCATTTATTATTTTTAAAGAAAATCATCTTATCAAAATTTTCATTTTGATTTAATTATAAATAAACACATTTAATAAAATATTTTTATAATAAATCTATTTTTAGAATTTGTGGACTGTTACAAAAATGACCCATGTACCTTAATGAGGTCAATACACATTGAAAAATAAAATGAAAAAAAATTATGAAAAATTATTTGTAGGAGAAATAATAGTGAAAGCAATGACTGCTTTAAAATTATTCAACACTGGTATGTGGACACTTTAGGTGTATAAACACTCACACACATGAGCCTAGGTTTACTAGAATACTTCCTTTATAAGAGTTTCTTTGTCAATAGTGAATCATAGTTTTGATTGATGAATGAAAGATGCATTGGTTGAGCATTATGAAGATGTTAGGGTCCCTGAAGAAGGTTCTATATGAAGTTTTAACCCCCCCCCCATTTTATTATATATCATGTTGCCCCATCATTCCAAAAATGCAGGTCCAGGAACCACTTGTTGCCCTCTGTCAACACGGGTTGCCCAAACACTCTCAGACAACCTGTCCCGGCGCCCCATCCACAATGCCTACCAAGACATATGGGGGGAAGACAGATAGTGTTGTCACCATCATTTCTCACACAACCATCCCTACCTCCCCATCAATAATGCCTACCAGGCCAGACTGGGGGAATATTGATAAGACTGTCACCACCCATTCTCAAACGACCTGATGTGACACCCCATCGACTATTGGGATTTTTTTTATTTTAAATTTAAATATTGAGAAGGGAGATAATTATTAATGGAGATATTTATTTCAACATTAATGGGGGATTTTATGCAAACATTAATGGAGAGTTATTCTCAATATTAATTGATGTAATAATGGATGTTGGCCACATTAAATGGAGATATGGATAGGGTGTCTATATAAAAAGACGTGGTACCATGTTTTGTAAGGCAGAGTTGGAAAGATCTAGCCAGTATGAGAGAGAATAGGGAAGGTGGGATGGCAAAGATGTAGCCGTCAAGAGAGCACTGGGAAGGGGTTTCTGCATTTGTGGAAAATCATGTGAAGAGATGATGAAGACAAATGAAGCATAAGTGATGACGACGATAATGATGGCGTGTCAATGACGACGAATGAAATCATGTGCACATAAATGATGATGATTCCATGTTTCAAAAGTACTCTTGGTTGTGGAGATAAACCGTTGTTTCCCAGTTGTGGAGATCGGCGGTAAAAAAAATGGTATGTTCATGTTTGTCGATGTGTCAAGAGAGAGAAATACTTCACGTGCTTTGTAAAATTCCTTCGGGTGTGGTGTATAAATGGATTCAGGGGTATTGTGATAAAAGGTCATCAGGTGAATCTTCTATTATATATTTCTGCAATAGCTTCAGCTGCGATGCTGGGATCCACACCCCAATAAAGGTTTCAGAGGGATTGGGTGATGTGTGTGGTTGTTGAACATGGTGGAAGTCATCTCATAGAGCATTTTATCAAGGAATCAGATGTTACCAGAAGAAAATAGTGGTACTAGAGGTGTGTCTGAGATATCAAAAGTCTGATTGACTAGATAGAGTCATGAGGCATGTTCCGTTGTTGGTGACAGTCAGTGTTTGGTGGAAGTCTTCTGATGTTCCTTGGGTTAAGTGGTTTGTCCGCCGTGTGGAAGAATGTCATCGGAAAATGATGGTGGTATTAGTGGTGTTGTTGTAATATCAAATGTATCATGTGTCGTATGTGTCATGAGGCGTGTTATGTTCATTGGGTGACATTCAGAGCTATTTGGAGCCAACCATCACACTGACTTAGATGGTGGAGATGAACATGGAATATTTTAATTTTAAATCATGGTGGTGATTTTTGTGATTTTTTTATTTAATATATAATTATTGTCGAGAGAGAAAAATATTAATGGAGAGATTTATTTCAACATTAATGGTGGATTTTCTCCAAACATTAATTTAGAATTATTCTCAATATTTATTGATGGAATAATGAATGTTGGCCACATTAATTGGAGATACAAACTGGGTGTCTATATAAGAAGATGTGGTACCATGTTTTGGAAGGGATAGTCAGAATGATGTAGACGATATGAGATATAATAGGGTAGGTGGGAGGGAAAAGATCTAGTCATCAAGAGAGAACCGGTAAGGTGTTTCTGCATTTGTGGTAAATCATATGAAGAGATGATGAAGACAAATGAAGCATAGGTGATGATGACGATGATGATGGTGTGTCAACGACAATGAATGAAATCATGTGCATGTAAATGATGGTGGTTCCATGTATCGAATGTCCTCTTGGTTGTGGAGATCATGTGGCGTTTCCATGATGGGATGATTGGAGGTAAAAAAATGGTTTGTACATGTTTGTCGGTGTGTCAAGAGAGAGAAATACTTCAGGTGCATTGTAAAATTTCTTCGGGTGTGGTGTAAAAATGGATTCGGGGGTATTGTGATAAAAGGTCATCCTGTGAATCTTCTCTTATGTATTTCCGCAACGGCTTCAGCTGCAGCGTCGGGATCTGCGCCCCAATAGTGGTTTCAGAGGGATTGGTCAATGTGTGTTGTTTCAGAACATGGTGGAAGTCATTTGTTGGAGCATGTTATCAATGAATCAGATGTTACCAGAAGACAACATCAGTACTATAGGTGTTTTTGGGATATGGAAAGTCTGATTGGCTATCTAGAGTTATGAGGCATGTTCCGTTGTAGGTGAATGTCAGTGTTTGGTGGAAGACTTCTGATGTTCCTCGGGTTAAGTGGTCTGTCAGGCGTCTGGAAGACTGTCATCAAGAAATGATGGCGGTATCAGTGGTGTTTATGGAATATCGAATGTATTATATGCCATATGTGTCATGTGGCATGTTATGTTCATTGTGTGACATTCGGAGTGTTGTGGATCCAACCATCAAACTGACTCAGATGGTGGATATGAACGTGGAATATTTGAATTTTAAATCATGGTGGGGTTTTTTGGGATTTTTTGATTTAAAATATAAATATTATTGAGAGAGATAACTATTAATGGAGAGATTTACTTCAAAATTAATGAAGGATTTTATCCCAACATTAATTTAGAATTATTCTCAATGTTGATTGATTGAATAAGGGATGTTGTCCACATTAATTGGAGATATGGACTGGGTGTCTATATAAGAAGATGTCGTAGCATGTTTCGGAAGGGAGAGTTGACAAGATTTAGCTGATGTGAGAGAGAACCAGGAAGGTGGGTGGCAAAGATATAACCATAAAGAGAGAATAGAGAAGGGGTTTCCACATTTGTGAAAAATCATGCAAAGAGATGATAGAGACGAATGATGACGAGACGATGACGATGAAAATGATGGCATTCCAACAATGGAGAATGAAAACATTTGCATGTAGTTGATGATTATGCCATGTATCGAAAGTCCTCTTTGTTGCGGAGATCAAGCGACGTGTCCCGGTTGTGATTATCGACAGTACAAAAAAAATGGTACGTTCATGGGTGTCCGTATATCATGAGAGAGAAATACTTTGGGCATGTTGTAAAATTCCTTTGGGTGTGGTGTAAAAATTCCTTCAGATGTGGTGTGATTGAATGCCATTGGGTGAATATTCTCTTATGTGTTTCTGTAATGTCTTCTGCTGCGGCACCGGGCACTGCGCCACAACATTGACAATGGAAAACACCATCACTGCCCTTTTTACCTGCCATGTGTCTGATCAACATCCTCTGCATAGAATGTCACTGACACAACCAATCACAGAACCCCATCCACAACACTTACCAGGCCAGACATGGGAAAGACAGATATTACTGTCATCAACCTTTCATAGACATCCTTCCATGAATCCCCATCGACAATTCCTACCACCATTAACACCCTTTCTCGGAAAATCTACCACCTTACCCCATCAAAAACTCCTACCACTATCACCGAACATTCTCAGACGATCTTCCATGATTCCCCATTGACAACACCTTCCCCTTTCACCACCATTTCTCAGATGGTCTTCCAAGACACCGTATCGACAAGGCCTTCCATTCCAGATGCACTACAAGAAAATAGGCGTTTCACGGCGGTTTTAAAAACCGCCGTGAAATAGCTCTCGGGCCGGTATTTCGCGATGGTTTATAAAATCGCCGCAAAAAAACCGCCGCGAAAAAACCGCCGCGAAAAAACCGCCGCGAAAAAACCGCCGTGAAATGTGTAAATTTTTTTTTTAATTTTTTAATTTTTTTTAATTTTTTCGAGAATTAGCGGTAGTTTTTTAAAAAACCACCGTGAAATAGCGGCGGTTTGGGTAAAACCGCCGCGAAATGAAATGAAAAAAATAAAAAAATGAGAAACCGCGAAATCACTAAAACGACCATAACTTTTGATCCGGGCGTCCGTTGGAACGCCACGACCAGTCAAATCGAAGCTCATGAAGAGATCTAGAATCACGTATAATCAAAACCATGAGACGGTCTAAGGTGCAGAAGACATGAGAGTTGTAAGAAAGTTGAAAAAAGTTCTCCAACCTCAAACGACCATAACTTTCACTCCGGGTGTCCGTTTGGGATCTACCACATATCAAATCGAAGCCAACGAAGAGAGCTAAGCACTAGATCAACAAAAGAAAGCTTTTGTTGTGTTTTTCGACCCCAAAAACCTCTCTGAAGGCCTCTGAAACCCTGTTTCCATCACCGGTGTCCCGTCGAACTTGTCTTCAAATAGACCTAACTTTCGATCCGCGTGTCAGTTCGGACTCCTCCACCTGTCAGATCGTAGGTCGTTCTATAAGCTTCGGTTTGACTGGTCACGACGCCCATATGGACTTCTGGATCATAAGTTATGACCTTTTTAGTTGGTATCGGTTTTGTTATGTTTTTTGATGCCTCGTTTCTAGCACCCGCTCCCCGTCAGCTTTTTTTTAAACAGTCATAACTTCCGATCCGTCGGTCCATTTGGTCTCTTTCACCTATCAGATCAAAGATCATTTTAGGATCTTTGATTTGACTAGTCACAGATCTGGAATAGACTCTCGGATCATAAGTTATCTTCGTTAATGTGAGTCCAATGTTTTTGTCACTTTATGGCCGTTTTGACGGGTTTTAACGGTTGCTCCATTTATTACTGTTTATTTGGGTTTCCATGACTTGTTATCTTTATCAATGGTTTTTTGTGGGTTATTATGATGATTGTGTTGAATTCTTAAGGGGTTTTCCAGAGTTGTCAGGAGTTTTTATGCTTTCTCATTCTTTCTAATGCCTCATTCTTCATGCTTCTCCATCCGTTTTCATGCGTTTTCATGATTTTTCATCCCTTATCACGTCATTTCATACTTTTTCACGTGTTTCATTTATTATTTATTATTTATTATTTATTATTTATTATTTATAATATACTTTAATTTATTTATTATCTATTATTTGTTACTGGTTATTTATTATTTATTATTTATATTAATTTATTATTTATTATTTATATTTATTTATTATTTATTATATATTATATATTATTTATTATTAATAATAATAAAATATTATTTATTAATAATAATAATAAAATATTATTATTATTAATAATATTTGTTTCTGGTTATTTATTATTTATTATTTATTATTTATTATTTATTATTTATATTTATTATTTATATTTATTATTTGTTTATTATTATTTATTATTTGTTTATTATTATTTATTTTTTATTGTTTATTATTATTTATTATTATTATTTCTTATTATTTATTATATATTATATATTATATATTATATATTATATATTATTTATTATTTATTATTTATTATATATTATATATTATTTCTTATTTCTTATTTCTTATTTCTTATTTATTATTTTTTATTATTATTTATTATTTGTTTATTATTATTTATTATTTGTTTATTATTATTTATTATTTGTTTATTATTATTTATTGTTTATTATTATTTAATACTTATTATTATTTATTATTTATTATTTATTATTATTTATTTTTATTATTTATTATTTATTATTATTTATTTATTATTATTTATTATTGTTTATTGTTTATTATTTCTTATTTATTATTATTTATCATTTATTCTTTATTAATTATCATTTATTATTTATTATTTATTATTTATTATTTATTATTTATTATTTATTAGTTATTATTTATTATTTATTATTTATTTATTATTATTTATTATTATTTATTATTTATTATTATTTGTTTATTATTATTTATTATTATTTATTATATCTATTAGTTATGTATTATTTGTTTTTTCAATTAATATATATAAGTATATTAAATTCTGTTTATTAACCACATGACGAGCTTGCTGGAGTGGTAAAGTCTTTGGAAAATATGCAAGAGGTTAGGGGTTCAAATCTCACCAAACGCAGTATTTCTTTATATTGCATGGGCATGTGCATTTGCATGTGCATGGGATGTGCATGCATGAATAAATAAATAAATAAATAAATAAAATAAATACGAAATAAAATAAATTTGCATGGGCATGTGCATTTGCATGTGCATGGGATGTGCATGCATGGATAAATAAATAAAATAAATAAAATAAATACGAAAAAAATAAAAAAATAAATAAATACGAAATAAAATAAAATAAATAAATAAATAAGTAAATAAATAAATAAAAAATAAAAAATAAATAAAAAATAAATAAAAAATAAATAAAAAATAAATAAAATAAAAAAATAAAAAAAGAAAAAAACCGTTGCGAAACGTTCTACGACGGTTTTGAAAACCGCCGCAAATAGTTTCTCGACGCATGATTTCGCGGCGGTTTTTCAAAACCGCCGCCAATCTATTTAGCGGCGGTTTAAACCGCCACAAAATGTAATATCAAACCGCCACTAAATGCCTTTTTTGCCGTAGTGATGAGGGAAGATGGATATAATGGATTCCACTCCCATGTTTGTAATTCCCCGCATAAGAAGAAACCCATTAGGTTGGAGGTGTTTGGAAATGATGCTTTAATCCCCTCACTATCATTAACTACTACTGTAGATGAAGCTCACCAACACCAGGAATATAAATGGATGAGCATAGAGGTGAAATGATAGCTGAAGTATCAAGCCAAAAGGGGCATGTTGTGATGGCTCCCTCTTTCCCAGCACATAGTGTCGAACAACTGATTTCCGATTTGAGTTATTTAGCATGCACAAGTAGTTTCAGAAATTAATTTATTTTTTCCAACATCAGTTCAAAAAAATTAATATATTTTAATATGTTATATTTAACAATCAATTAATAATTTACTGTATTATATATTTAATACAATTTAATAATTCTCCTTTAATTTTATCAATACGTTAAAATTAAAATTTCACCCATTAGAAATTCCCTATTTTTTATATTTGTGGTACACATTTTCATAATGGGAAATATTCAACCCTAATTCTAAAAAACAATAATAAAAGTGTTTCCTTTGTCAATAGTTTTTTCTAACACTCATAAAATTCCTACTTTTATGGGAACTTATTTGGGGTTCTAAATGAAACAATGAATAAATTAATACATATATATACATTCTTATATATTTTTTAATAAAATTTATATTTTAAAAAGTATATATATGAAAATATATTATATATAAATGGTTTTTATACCATTAAATAATATATGTATACTCATTGGTATATGTCTATTTATGTATGTATTTTTTTGTTTGCATATGGTGTGTTGTGTTGTGTTGTATGTCTGTGTGTTTATATACATTTAGTATTTGTATGTATGAGTATGTATATGTGCATATGCATCTATGTAATTGTATTTTTATGTTATATATATCTGTACATGTACATGTATGAGTATGTATATATGAATATATATATATATATCTGTGTGTGTGTGCATGTGTGTGTGTATGTACGTATATATGTAAGTGTATGTGTATGTATTTATAACTTTGTATTGTATGTATATGTATGTTCACATATGAATGTACGTGGGTATGTGCTGGTGTATGTGTTTTTGAAGGTTCATGCGAATGTGTTTGTATGTGTATGTGTATATGTATGAGTATTTGTAAGTATATATGTCTATGTTTTTGTATGTGCGCATGTATGTTTGTTTATATATTTATTATTATTTATTGGTTTTTAGTATCTCTCCATTTATAGTATTTTTAATAATTTATTAATTTTTTATATAATCATTTAATATTGTTGTAATGTATTAAATTTTAATATTTATTTAAACATGTTTATATATATATATATATTAAATTAAATAATAATAATTTATAAATTACTAATAATTATAATGGTTAATAACATATTTTATTTTCTATATCCTGTCAACATATTTCATAATTCAATAATTAGAATTAATAATAAAATTTATATATTTAATTTTATTTAATTTTATATGTTTGAAATTCATGTAATTAAAGTTATGAATTAACTTTTCTGAATTTCTCATAATTTATTTCATTTAATTTATTCATTTTAAATATTATTTCAATAATTTTTTTTCATTTTCAGTATTTAATAAGTTTCAATAATTTTGGAATTTAATAACTTTTTAAAATTTATACATATTTATTTAATAGCCGTGAATATTTTCAATATGTTAGTAATTTATATCATTAATATTTATTCAATTTTAATTATTATGTTTTATTATTTTTAATATGTTCGAAATACTAATAAATGATTCTTATAAGACCATCTCCAACCCACACAATTTTCCCGAAAATTGAACCCCATCATACTCCATCACAACCAACATTTAGGTGTTTATTTAAACAAATGAAAATGGTGGGGATGTACATCATGACGACTGGTAATGATAGACGGGGTCATTGAAGGTCATGATTTGCAGTCTGGATAGTGTGTACAACCAAGAGACGATGAGAGTTGGATGGCGACGTGGGTGCAAGGATCACTACGGTACTCGAGCTGCAGGTTTCAAGGGCAGCGACAGACACATGGGATTACGGGATTGTGAATGTAGGAGGGGTGACAAATATTCATTGTTGATATTGTGGGAGTATCTTGAAGGTGGACACAAGAGAGATGGTGGAGGCACTCAATCGATGATGGCAACTTCACATGGAGATAGTGGTGGCATTACAGGAGTCGATGGAAAACTTTGGATGCAATGCCAACATGTCTATGATGCTTGTAGAGCTAATGTGGTGGAAGGGTTTGTTGACCAGTGATTGAGATTGGCAGACACTAGATTGATGGTGATGGTTCTGGTCGGATGGTCATCTGTGACAATCTGCTCAGACATTTAACAAGATAATGGAAGAGCAAGGCATGGTCTGGGCCTTTCCATCAATGGTTTGTAGGGGAGGCCCAATCGGTTGTAAAAAATCCTATATCTTAGCATGATATTGTTGGGGCCAACGGGCCATGGGTTACTGGGCATATGTTTTAAGGGTATTTGGGCCAATATCAATAAAAAAGGAGGTCCATGGGCTTATTTAATATATGTGGGATATCCTATAGGGGGTTATGGCCTACCCAATGGCCGATGGGTGAGGTGTGTTTGTTTTGGTGTATCTGTATCCGCATGTAACTAATATATATATATATATATATATATGTTATATATTTATTAATTTTTATTAATTTTTATGTTTAATTCTTTCTCCTTTTTTATGAAATGAAATGCCACATTCAATCTTGGTAGAGGAAAATCCATTACATAGCCCGTATGACCCTGGAAAAGTGGCCTAATAACATGTCTCGAAGGATCAGTGAAGAGTCATGGCTATGTCATCTTATATGTGTCACCAGGTCGATGTCATGCCGACATCACCACCTGCCCACATCATGCCCATGTCACCACATTCCTGAGTCACTAAATGCAATGTAAATCCCCCCAGGGTAAAGATAAGATTCAAACCATGGGTTATTGGTTAATCTAATTGATGTAATTATTCTTATGCATTCACTTTTTATTATTTATAAGTTATAAAAATTTATTTATCTACTTTTTATATGATTTTATTTAATATTAATTATTCTTTTTTATTATTTAACAATTTTTAATATTTTTTTTGGAATTTATTCATTTTTTAATATTTATTTGTACATATTTATTTTGTAATTTTTTAATATTTTAACTTTTTATAGGATTAGTATTTATTCAATTCCATTTATTTAGGTGTAATTTATTCAAAAAGTTTTAAATTTATATAATTAATTTATTTAAATTCATTTTTTAATATTCTCTACATTTTGGTATGTGGTTGCAATTAATTCATTTAATCATTCAAATTTTACATAATTATTTACAATGTTTTAATATTCGTAACATGTTTTTAATTTATATTATTAATTCCTATTCAATTTTATTTATTAAGTTGAAATATTTTAAAAATGTTTGAAAACTATGTTTTTTAATTTATTTAAATGCAATTTTTAAAATTTTCATCAATTTTTTGGATGTGTTCAAAATTCATGTAATTATTCTTAAAAATTCTTTTTTTACGTATTTCCTATGTTTTTTGTATTTTCATTATGTATTCATATTTATTAAAATATATATTAATTTTTATTTTTTTATAATTTATATAATTCATAAAAGTTATCCATTTTTTCATATTTTTGTTTCTATTTATTTTTTGTCTTTCAATTTCACTCATTTTTCAAAATCATGTATTTAAGATTATATATTCATTGATAATGTTAATTATTTTTAATTTTATAAGAAATAATCTATTTTTAGTATATATTCATTTAATATATTTTTTATTTTTTTTTAAATTGTTTTTATCGGCTTTAAAATTAAAAGTTCTCATAAAACCTATATATATCGGTTCTATAATAATAGTAAAAATAAATATAGGTTATATCTGCTTTCATTTTAGTGATGATAAAGATAGGTTTAATCTTGTAATGTTTTAGCATTGATAAAACCTATCTATTTTAGCAATTATTAAGTTCACATAGATAAAACTCATATTAATTATCACTTTTTTGGAATGTGCTGATAAACCCTTATTGGTCATACAATATCAACACTCCGAGAACTTGTTTCTTCTGCCTATTCCATCTATCATGTGGAAGACATCCTATTTTTCCACTCCCCCTTATACTTATTGAAGGAATCAAAACTCTCAATACCTATGGTATGTGAGTTAATATCATGCAAATCCTTGTACTTGTTTTGTATTTTACATCACAATCAAAACTGTTCTTAGTGAGCAGTTCACGCTTATGAAATTCCATACTCCGTGATTTATACATGTTTTGTAAAGGTAAATTATTATGCTACAATTTTGAAAAATGATTTACTCTTCCACGATTTTGGTTGAATGTTCTCATAAGAGAGCCTTGATGAATCACATGAATTGTATAATAAAGAAAAAAATCAATAACAACATACTCTACTAAACTATATCGGTAATTCAAAATAAAATTCAATGAATTTCAAATAATAATTTCTATTTTTTTATAATTTGTAGAAATGGTAAATTCAAAATTGTGATTCCATACAAAATTATTTAAATCAACATATCATTATAATATTTCTATTCAAATATTGAGACTTAAAAAATCATTCCTAAGTCTACATTCGGATCAATATCAATTGTACTTCTCTCAATGCATCGCCCATACCAGTGGGTTCAGATAGGGGGGCCCAATTTCCCCTTTCCCATGTGTCTTGAGGGATGATGTTTTCTCTAATTTAATTTCAATGATTGGTAAAGACAACATATTTCATGGGGGAAGAACTACAGAAGAAGTCCACCAATTTCCCATATCTTCTTTTCTGAGGGTATATTTGTTTTTCTCAATGGAAACTATTTATGAATTCAAATCTATTTTCCAGCTTATCCATAAATATGAGAACGAATCCATAAAATCCATTAACCATTCCAAATAAAAAATTTCCATCATTTCAGGTGAGTTTTCTTATAGAAAGGATGAAATTTCTAGAACCTCATTTATTCATGTGGTTGATAAACATAATAAATATATTTGGATCCATGTTATTTTTGGTCAAACTAAAATAGTGGTTCTCTCAAGCATCATTGGATTTTTTTACTAGTGATTCAGATCTACGAACACCAGATTGATAGTGAGAGTGGAAATCTAACAGTCACCTGTTACAATTTGTTGTGACGTTTGATGAAGTAACAGAAGCACAATGCATGTCGGGGCCAGTCTGTCCTTGGTTTGTAAGGGAGGCCCAATCGGATTTGATAAATCATTTAGTGGTGCACAATAATGTTGGGGCCTATGGACCATGGTGGTCGGAGCAGATGTAGTAAGGTTCTTATGGGTGATATCAAATAAAATGAGGTCTATGAGCCTATTGAATATTATTGGGTTATCCCTTAGGGGGGCTATGGCATTCCCAGTGGCCAGTGGGTGAGGTGTGTGTGTGTTTTGGAGTATTTGTATCCTAGAGTACCTAATAAATAAATATATTATCAATTTATTCATTTATATTCATTTTTTATGTGTATGTTTTTTCTTCATTTTTTATGAAAGCAAAGGCCTCTTTCTATCTGGGTAGGGAAAGATCCATTAAAAAGCTTGTAGGCCCATGACCATGTGGCCTATGAATGTGGCCTAAAGGATTGGTGTAGTGTCATTCCAATATAATCCTATCTGTATCACCAGGACTATGCCATGCCTACATCAATGCATGCCTTCATCAAGCTCAAGTCACTGCCTTCCTGAGTCACCGTATGCGATATAAATACATTTAGGGGCATACCAGGTTTCAAACCCTAGTTTTTATGTGTATGTAATTATATGTAATTATTCTTACGGAATCAATTTTAAATATTTATAACTTATTCAATTTTATTTATTAGTATTTAATATGATTTCATTTAAAATAAGTTATTCATTTTTTAACAATTTTTAATACTTGTGGATTTTATTCATTTTTTAATATTTTTTATACATAATTATTTACTATGTTTTAACGTTATAATTTTTTTATTATTTATATGATTAAAATTTATTCAATTTCATTTATTAAGGTGTAATACCTTTAAAATGTTCAGAATTTATATAATAAATTTATTTAAATTCATTTTTTATTATTTACTACTCTTTTGTATGTGATTACAATTATTTCAATTAATTGTTCAAATTTAACATAATTATTTATTATGTTTTAATATTAATAAATTATTTTTTAATTATATGATTAATTCTCATAAAATGTTATTTATTATTTTTTAATAGTTTTAAAATGTATTAAATCTATATAATTAGTTTTTTTAATTCCATTTTTAATATTTTTCTCAATTTTTTGCACATGCTCACGATTCGTGCAATTATTCTTAAAATTTTTTTGTGTGTGGATATTTACTAGGTATTGAAATTTTCAATATGTATTCACCTTTATTATAATATAAATTAATTATTAACATTTTTTATAATTTATATAATTAATAAAACATATACAATTTTTTAATATTTTTTGAGTCTGTTGATTTATTATTATTCAATTTCACTAATTTTTTAAAATCAAGTATTTAAGATTGTATATTGATTGATAAGTTTAATTCATTTTTATTTTTTATGAATTAAATTTTTTTAAAAATATATTCATTCAAATTTTTTTATTTTTTTTATTGTTTTTATGAGATCTAAAATGAAATGTGCTCATAAAAAAAACACACAAACATATAGACACACAAACACATATATATGTATATTAGTGTTATAATATTAGTGATTATAAATATTGGTTTTATCTAATATAATTTTAGCGCTGATAATGTTAGGTTTTTTGACGTCATAATTTAGCATTGATAAAACCTACCGTTTTAGCGTGTGTTAATATCAGAGTAATAAAACTCATATTTATCTGCACTTTTTTAGAAAGAATATATAATCCCTTCATGGTCATATAAATTCCACACTATGGGAACTTGTATCTTTTCCCCATTCAAGATCTCCCATGGAAGTCAACATCGTTTTCCACACCCCCTCAATCTTTACGGACAAATCAATCCTCTCAATACCTATGGTTTGGGAGTTATTCACATGAAACTACTTGTACTAGTTTTTTTATTATTCATTGAAAACAAAGTTAGTCTTAGTGAGCAGTTTAGGATTATGAAATTCCATAGTCCATGATTCATACATGGTTTATAAATGTAATTTTTTATGAAACCATTTTGTAAAATGATTTACCCTTCCACGGGTATTATATAATGTTCCCATAATAGATCATGGATGATTCACTTTCATAGTATAATAAGGACCAATCAATAACAACATACTCTACCAACCTATATAAATAATTCAAAATAAATACATTCAACTTCAATTAGGAATTTCTATTTCATTATAATTTTTAGAAATGGGAAATTCCAATTTTTCATTCCATACTAAATTATTTAAATCATTGAAGTATTATAATATTATTTTTCAACTAATGTAACTTCAAAAATCATTATTGAGTCTCCTTGAGTATCAATATCAATGGTTCACTCTATCAATGCTTCACCCATACAAGGGGGTTCATATAAGGGGAACCACATTCCCCATTCCTGTGTGTCTTGATGGCAGGTGTTTTTTCTAATTTAATTTATGTGGAAGCTAAAGACAACATATTTCACATTGGGAATGTTTATAGAAGAAATATTCCTATTTTGCGTTTATTAATTTAAAATGGTATTTTTTATCTTAAGGGAAACTATTTATGAAAGCATATATATTTTCAACATTATCCATATATATGAGAAATTATCCCGATAATCACTTAGTTATTCAAAAACATGAATTTGCATTATCTTGGGTGAGAGTACTTTTAGAAAGGATGATCTCATCCGAACCACAAGTATTCAAGTGGTTGATAAAAATAATAAAAATAATTGGATCCATGTGATTTTCGGTCAAACTAAAAAATTGGTTCACCTGAACATCATGGAAAAATTCGACAAAAAAATTCAGTGATGGAATTTTATGAGGGTCTCTAATATAGGTAGGAATCACTTCTAAAGTATGTATCTCAATTGATTCCAATTAATAATATGTACTTATTTAAGATAAATATCATTTTGATTATCCAAATTCAATCTCACCATACTTTTTTATAAATGTGTATGAACAATGGGGAAAAATGACATTGGTTTTCATGGGATAATCAATGCATCCCTAAACCTTGTGATGGTATGGTATATCAATACATGCACCTGATAATCATTTCTATTTTTTAAAATCAAGGATGTAACATGATTAATAACCAGGTAACCAATGAACATTGATCATTGAATACTAATATTACCCCCATATGGGCAGTTTTCTTGTTTCCCTTAGCCCGCCTTGGCGTTTTTTGGAGATGCCTTAGTGGATTGAGTGTTATTCTTCAAAAGGGACTCTTTGGGGTGCTATAAACTAATCCAATGTCAATATATGGAGGTTCTCATGGATTTTATATAAATTTGGGATGGTGGAAACATCCATGGAGGTTCCTGATTTGGAGTATGCCACTGTTTTCTCCCATTTTAATGATTATAATAATGAATAGTGTTATGATAAACTACATTTATGATTCAATGAAAGAGATTAGAGTGTTATTCTGACTCTTCCATGCATATAAAATAATGATCTTGATAAAAATATGTATTATTAATGAATGTTTATGATATATGTGGTTAATTATAGGTCTGTGTTGTCCCAAAAATTATAGATAATAGAAAATGATGATTTCTGGAAACGATTATGTCACATGGTTGTCCCTCCCAATGACTGAACATTCTTACTGAATGATTTCATGGGAATAATACCTTTAATATAGTTCCTAATGTTATGAAATATTAATGAGAATAATTTGATACCCGTGTACATTAGTGTAGAAAAAACTCTAATACATTCAATGTTCTACAACAAAGGGGATAAGAAAATCTGAGATGCATAGAACCTAAATGCAAATAGGATTGTGGATATGGTGATTGTTTTTCATATCAATTTTCAAAGTGGAATTCTTCCATCACCATAGATATATTATACTCTCTCTATAACATATCATCGATTATATGGGTGAAAATATTTGACCTATATTTTATCTAGATTAAAAAACCTGACACATTTTCTATCAAGAATATAGTATCACAGAATGAGATTTGGAAGTGTAATGAGATTTGGCATGATAACCCGCTCTCATAATCACGATATTTAAGTGGATCCACCACTATTTAATGTGTTTCAGATTAATTTGTCTATATCTTTCTTTTTAAGAGGTTCTATTTGATTGGGACTTATGGTACATGACTAACTGGGTTTCAATATCACAAATTTTAAAATTGAATTCCATTATTTTGGTGATCCACTAGTTGCAAATGTTCCTTCATTATTCACAAGACTGAAGTTCTCCCTTGAGAGAGGATGGAAAATTGTCATCATGGAATCTGATTGTTTTTACATTATTAATGGTAATAATGAATCATAGTTTGGTCTTGAGTCCTTCAACTTACCCCTTATGAGGGTTCAATCGGTTTTCAAAACTACTAGAAATTAGTCATATACCAATACACCTATACAAATGGTTTTGGAGAAACTGTTGGTATATGTACCATATAATAACCCCATACTAATGGTTTGGCCAAAAACATTGGTATAAAAAAAGAATATGAACTTATACCATTGGTTTTTAAGAAACCTGTTGGTATAGGTCATAGCTATATAAATGGTTTTATACAAACTGTTGGCATGTAATGAATAAAAAGATATTATACCAACAGTTTTTTCCAAAACAGTTGGTATATGTTATCTCTATACCAATGGTTTTGATAAAACCATAAGTATCTTACTTTTAAGGAACATATACTATTGGTTTCTCTAAAAACATTGTTAAAGCTACCAAAATTTAATATACATATATTAATTTTTTTAAACCATTGGAATAGGTCAATACTAATGGTTTTCCAAAGAAATGGTATAATTAATCATATTATTGATGAATTATTTTATCAAATAAGATTTAATACAAAAAATAATTCATATAAATATACATATTCATATATATCATATTATGTTTCAAAAAAAAGTATCTTAATGGTTCATCCCATTGATACAAACCCAATATTTTATTTGTTATAAACAAATAATTCCCAGAGTCTCATTAAATTCATGATTCTCAATTCTAGGTGGTTGGGAACTATCAACATTTTAATCATCTGATAAAAGATCATCATCATCTCTTAAGTATCCTATCATTAAAACAACACCAGGAATCCCATGTTCCATGTGATGGAATATATGAACATCAATTCCTCCCTATTTTTTTACTCCATCCTAGAGAAGCTATAGAAACCATCCTTGACCTCTATGTTTTTCAATAGATAAATATTTAATTAGATTATTTGTATCAATAAAAATATCACACCTTCTTTTTTAGTTATTTCTAACACACAAAAACAATATCAATACACATCATTTATACATTATTATCGTATAAAAATAGTTTTATGTAACATAAAAAATTCCTTAAGAATAACATTTCCCGAATATAAGTTCATACATTCGAAGTATTTATTTATTTTATTAAAGATTAATATTATTCAATTAAATACGATTAATATGAATAAAAAATGGATGGATTCTAATCATAAGAAAGAAGAGTATTATGATGGTGTTCATCCAATATGAAAAAGATCATGCATATAACCCTTCTCAAATAATTTTTCGATGTTTACACTATTATCATTCAAGACTAATTATTCTAGAGGAGTTATAAGAACACATGATATATCATGAAATAAATAAATTTTATAAATGTGAGAGTAAACAAAGGTAAAAACTGAAAATAGATAGTGACAGGCATAACATATTGTTTTAGAGATAATATTATATGATTAGATTCTTGAAAAATGATGATACCCATATTAAAGATGGGATTATAGGTGTTATTATTTCAAATATAATATTTATGAAAACAAAATTACAATTGATGAATAACTTCAAGATCTACCAAAACTATTTTAGAAGTTAAAGAGTTGTGCAAATACCAAAATATAAACTGGTTCTATTAAATAAACATAATTTTAAACTGTAATAATTCAGTATAGTGTAAAAGTTGAAAAATTGTGGATTGAAAACAACTTTGCAAAAAAATTTCTTCTACTAAATGATATCATCTGAGAATATAACATGCTTCCTCAACAATAATATTTCACTAAATTAAATCTACATTTTATGGTTATGATCTATGAATGAATACATGTATTTCTAAATAATTGTATACAATTTTTATAATTTAATGAATCACTTAAATATTTCCCAATTTGATGTCCTTATTGATATAAGAATGATGAATATTTTCATTTGAATGTTTTATGGGACATGAAAATCAATCCACGGTTTAGGTACCTATACAATTATGAGGATACGACTAGAAAATTGAACTAGTATATATATTGGTTATTTTTTACCCAGTAGGCTCTCTTAAGTGAAATAAAATTAATCACAAGTATCCAAAATTTGGAAATGTGTCAAGAAACCTTTGTCTTATGAAATCTACAGATATATTGAATACATTTGGTTTTCAAAGTAGTAGTCACAATATATGGATAATTATGTTGCAAAATTATAAATTTCCACCAAGGTTAAGAATGAAGATAAAATACAATATGATGTATCTTATTATATAATGAAATTTTTGGGTATTGATATTAATATTTATTTGGATCCATTGACTGAAACTTTTAAGTTAAAATGGAATTAATTGTTATGTTTTTTTATTCTTACATTAATGAATAATTGATTTTAAAAGCTATGTTCTATGGATGATAAATTATTTTCCTTCTTATCATAATTTTTTATGATAAAATATTAGATGAACTCTAGTTTATCCCATTTGAGAACATCATACACACTTAGTTATATTAAAACATTCATCAATGTCTTTATTTCTAGGAAATCATATATTTCTACCCCAATGAAGTAAATGCTAATATTGGATGACGTCATTCGATTGGAGTTTTGAAGAATGTAGAACACCTTCTCCCCTAATAGGTGATATTTTATTTGAGAATGTAAAATATATGAATGTGTTGTTTGAGAATGTAATAAACTAATGGAAATGATTTTGGATATTACATTTGAAAATTTATGAAAGATATTGTATTTTATCAATAATATAGAATCCCCAGTGAGGTAATTTGTATGAAAATTAATATTTTATTTAAAATATGTATTGAACTATTATAATATATAATTTTCAGTACTATAATGATTTTCAATATAATATTTATTTAAAAAAAGAAATTTATTTTTTAGAAATTAATGGTCAGCAAAAATTATGTCATGATATATGAATACATCATGAAGATGTGACATTATACAACTTATTTAGTAAATTTTCTCATCATTTTATTTAATTTTTTCAACTAATTTCCAACTATTTTTTCCCTGATACATATATATTAAATTTTAATAAAGATCAAGATGAAATAAATCTTTCTATAATTGTTTTTATTAAACCATTTTGTTATTTATTATGATAAAAAAATTATCTTAGAAAAAAATTATCAATAATGTATATAATAAGGATGATGCACTAATGTAATATTTTTATCATCCTAAAGGTATATCTTTATTATTTGACTTGATTATGTTCAGTAGTGTGTTATTTTAATTTATAATTCGTCAATGTTTTGTTTCAGTTCAAAATTATATTTTTAGAATGTGACATAGTAAAAATTGGGGAAACACATTCAATTTAATTTGGTACTTCTAAAAAATGGCCACTATTTCATTTTTGGAATTAGGAAAAATATATACATTAATCATATTTATGGTGTGTTCAGTACAACATAAAATGTTAGTTTTCTATTTAAAAGTTTTATTTAGGTTAAAATTATGTGTCAATCACTGAAAAAGAAATATACATTCTTATATTGACTAAATACATTAAAACAATTATGAATAATTTATTTTTGATGATTAGGAAATGTCCAGTCATAAATTGAACGTATGATGATATCATTATGACTTAGTGTAATTGATTTTAGTTTAAAAATTAATTTTTTAAAAAACATATATCACTCACTAAAATATATCAAAAACACTCTTATTTTCCTGATTATTTTTGAACAATGAGCCTTAAGACATTCTTGTAGTTGTTTAAATAAATTTCACGTCAATCTAATGCACAGTGTCACCCGTTTGACATGATAGTATATATAGACAAAAAAGATGACATAATTAAAGTAATTGATAACTCAAAATCAATGATAACAATATTTATCATCAAGTAATTATTTAAAGTGACTTTGAGGTTCAAATATAACCATTCATATACTAATGGAAATCCATCAAACAACTAATGAATGTGGGGATATTGATGATCAAATAAAAAACATTCACATAGGGAACAATATTCATATTTCATATTTAATAATTTCTTATTTTGAATCACTATTAATATTTTGTTAGATAACCCCCAATTTTTAATTTACTTAAACAAAGTGTTAAATGAAAAAATGATTCTGTAATGTGAAGATTTTAAATAATCAATAAAAAGATGATGATTTTGAATAAATCCATATACCACACCATGAAACATGTTTTCATCTCTATATGAATAAATTTATATTATGTAGTAATTATCATCCATGAAAGTAACGTCACTGAATTTTTTTGGCTCTGCTCTTGCCTTGATAAAAAACCTCTAAAGCTTCAGGGGATTTATAAGACCAGGAAGTTCTCAACCATCATTATTTTTTATGTTTTGAAATGAAATGTATCATTATTAAGGAAGAGGAGGAATCCATTTTCATAATATGGTTTCAAACATACATAAATTATTATCTAAATTCATACATCAATTGAATTTCTTGTAGAACCATTTTTATCAAAGGATTATATTATCTTAGAATCCCACATCAGATGTAACACCCCAGATAAATAAAGAATATGACATTTTATATTTATACCTATTTGTGAAAAAAATATTAATATTACTTTAAAGGTAACGCTATGCTCAATGGCGTACCCAATACGGGACAACGAGTTCCTTTGAAATCTTACGTTGCACTCTAATAATAAAATAATATTATTTTAAATGGTAGTTAATGCCTAGACATTGTAATGGCAGGAAAGAACAAAACTAACTACAAAATTATTATATATGTTTGTCAAATATTTTTACTTTTTACAATAAATGTTAGAGGATTAAAAATGCGAATGAATCCAATATTAAGCGTAAACATTCTAATATTCTTTAAAAGGCCGATTAACCGCCTTTTGATGGCGAACCTATTTTAAATCCACTTTTTGACAATTTTATGTGTTATATTTGACAAAATAAAATTCTTCTTTAGAATCGGGACATCAAAATTTACTTTGTGTAAATTTTTGGTATTTTTCTGATAAAGTTCATTTTTTAATGAATAGTGAAAAATGTTGTATTTTAATTCAAAACCTCCTTTTAATATAATTTATTTATATGATTAGATTATCTTTTGAATTAGTTTTAAAATGAAATTAGAATATATTTTTACCATTTAATCTAATATTGGTCATTGGAATTAATTTCACTTTGAAATTGGACTTAAACTAGTGTCAATCTTTTAATAGATATTGTTTCTTAAAAACACGCTATTTGTTTTGACAACCGGAATTAATTATTAAATTAATTAATGAAACTTATATGTTATGAATTTTTTAAAATAGACACAATTTTTTAATTCGAAATATCAAATATAGCTTAGGGTGAATTTTTGGTATTTTTCTGAAAAACTTTAATTTTAGATGAATAGTGAAACCACTAAGTGGTAGTTTAAAAACTGATTTTTCGTTTAAATGAAACTTTACCACTTCTGTGATTTGATTTTCAAAAATCCAACATACATGGTTTTCATTAGGATTTAAAATGTGGTTCAATGAGATTAAAATAATTTTTTGGTGAATAGTAACTTTTAAGTTTTTAATCTCGATTAGAGGTAATTAGTGTAAATTTAGGAAAAAATAATGTTTTAATAATATGAAATGACCTTGACACATATCCTACCATTATTTTATGAGTCATGGCCGACCAATACAATCCATGGTTCAACTTGGGGACCCCATGGAGCCACTTTGGTTGGAAAATGACATTAATAACTTTTTATTTAAAGTTAAAATTAAAATATCACAAACATGTGTTGTTTTACTAAATTTTTTTTTACATGGGGTTATAAAAGTCATATTTTTGACTATAAATATTCATTAGAAAGATAAAAAGATTTCCTACATCATGATATTTTTTATTATAATTTTTATACATTCAATAAATTAAATTATTTATGACACCATGATGATACAATGATTACCTCATTATTTAACGATTTAAATAAAATGAAAAGATAATGTCAAATCTAAGACCTAAACTTGTCAAAAACCTACTGGATGGGTGTATTTCGAAATATTATCACCTTAACCTCTAAATATATAATTTTTGGACCTTTTAAATCCGAAAAGAATTTTATAATAAAGTAAAAGTTTATAACTTTCCAAGAGTGCCCCTCCTCTCCTCTTATAAAAGGCCCCCACCTCTACCACCTTACCCACACCTCTAAAGCCTTTGGCTAGGCCAAAAAATGCCCATTTAATCTCTCCACATCCCTCTATTAATAATTTAAGCCTCACCTTTGGGAAGAATCCTTTCCAAGGAAGCCTTTGAGCTCAAATTAAAAAGAGTAACCCGATTTAAAGTTAATGTCTTCCCTTGTGTTCTTTTGTTTTATTTTACTTCTCCAACCCTCTAAACTCTTTTTATTCCTTTATTTTGTAACAAAACCAGTATATTAAATATACTAGGATGTTTTTATGTGAAGTATTCTAGCTACACTTACACACACCTTCGTCTAATGGTTAAAGAAGATACTGTTTCTGGAAATGACGAATTTCTACCTCATGAAATGATGATTGTTCAATATTCTCTTAACACCTTTCATGGTGGCCATTATGATGTAACTATATTTTATATATGATATATATGGTATTTATTTTTTCTATATGCTTCTGAATTTTATATTTAAAACATTCCTTTATGCTTTTCATGTTGTGCAAATGCGATAATTTCATATGAGGAAGTGTGGACTACCGCCCCCTCAAGTGATGTGACTCGTTCATGCAATACATGGAATGTATAAATAATGAAATTAATGAAAATATGTGACCTATATAACATATATATTATACTTTAATTATAATATATATATCTCTCAATTATTTTTAATTCCATTAATATGACAAAGAAATGAAAGTAGCGTTCATGCGTACGTACGACCTACCGTCTCCATGAACGATGCATTTCATTTCTTTTTATCTAAAAATGTTATGGAGTAGTATAAAATGAATATTTACTGGATATATATGATATTTAAATCATAAATACTATTTTGGAGATTATTTACTTATAACTACATGGACAATCATTTTCAAACAAGTACATTTTTGACTCATGTACCAAACATCGACAAAAACGTCTGATATAAACTCACATTATTAACGAATTATTATAACATTATAATATTTGATATGAACTGAATAATAATATTTAAAATATGTCCTTAAGCAATTATAAATTGACCAAAGTTTATTATTTAGGAATATAAAGAAACAAACAAGACAAGTCGGACTTGAGGTAAGGGATCCTACCTCTCTCTTTCTTTTTAAGCACTCTCTTTTATGTCATTTCATTTAAGATCATCTTTATTATGTTTGGGGATATTATTTTATATTTATATTACTGTAATTTTTATGTTCATATGATGATAGAACCTATTTGATCTCATTAAACCATTTTTGGAAGTTTTAAGTGGCACCGTTAGGCTGCCAAGTTTTCGTAAGGGATTTTTCATCTCACTTTTATTCCCGTGACATTTATGCTACCTTTGCCACCATTTACTTTGAGTGGTGTATGTAATTCCCATTATTCTACTTTTTGTGTAATATAATTTCATTTATGGGTATTTAAATCTTCATTGTATGACCCTTATTCCGTGGGGTGTACGTTTCGAAAGTTACCCAAGTCGGTAAGGGAACCTTTCACCCTCCTCTTTCTAAAAGACTTCTTTTGTTATGTCTTTTAATACACATACTATTATGTTGGGATATGTTTTTCTATATACTTATTGATGTAAATTTTATGTCCAAGTGATGAGATACCATTTTTATCTCTCATCAACTCATCTTCTGAATTTTAAAGTGACGCCGTTAGGCTGTCGAATTTTTGCAAGGGAACTTCTTAACCCAATTTTGATTATTTGGGGTAAACTTTCACTCCTTGAATATGTCGGTCTATGAATATGTGTGAATGAACTCTGATTTTTTTACACTTAATATCCACTTATATTTTGTGTATTCTTTTGTCACACATATTTATGTAATTGATTTATCCTTAATCTAAGGATACCGTCTTTGTAAGGGACTTTGTCTCAATCTCTTTTCATTGAGGCATATTTTGTTTATACACATCTTTCTTTATACAGTGTATAAACCCCTTTGAATTTTACTTTTATTCAAAAGGAATCTTTTTTTTACGAATCATTTTACTAAACGAAAAAAAGTATGTTTCTTTTAACGTACGCGGTGACAACGACCTTTCCGCCGCCGTGAGTATTATTTGATCTTTGGATTCCTCAACAAGCCGTAATATTTTTTAAAAGTAAATAAATACCATATACTCTTTTATGTATTTTGGTATTGAAAATGGTTTTGATAATGGATTTGTTAAGTCAATATATTTAAGTGATATATTGTGATTGAAATATGGAAATGTTTTCTTTAATTTATAATTGTTTTATGTATTATGATTTTGTAATGGTACTTGGACATTTTTCGAGTGGTTACGTGATAAACCATATGACGGGTGGTGTCGTGAATACCAGGATGGGTGGTTACATTATAACCTCCAATGCATTGGGTATGGAAGTCGTCCGTATGGATATTCCATTAAGTATGTGTGGAAGTCGACCGTATGGTTATTCCATTTAAGTATGTTTATGTCCCAATTTACCTTTATATATTATGTGTTCTTTATATGGGTTTTATGGTAATCGTTTGGTTACAAAAGGGTAAGTAATGGTCTTTTAGTCAGTGAAGAGTTTTTACTACTTCGTAAAGGTGAAAAGTATTACTTTGGTAAAGTATTCATGGTTTACTTGTTTTTTTTGAAAAACTAACAGTTTTCCTTATTTGTGTATCCTTTACTGGGATTTTTATGCTCATCCCAAGTTTTTGAAATGTTTTCCACAGGACTTAAAGATGGATAGGGTCAAGGATGGGATCAAGGAAAGACATTCTATCTAAAACATGGAACTAGACATATTTCTTTTTAAGTGTTTTTTTTATTTTATGGAAACTTAGTAGAAGTTTCTACTATGTAATCTTTTGAGATGTAATAGTTATGACCTAATTATCTAAAACTCTAAACCTGATAAGATCCTCAATGTTAATTATTCATTTAATTCAATATTAAGTAAGGTTTAAGGCCGGGGCCTTATAGTTGGTATCAGAGGCCGGTTTAGATAACTTTAGAGGTTAGGGTATTCTCTAAGCATAAGTGACATTACCATAATGGTTAGGATTTCAGAAAGAGTCCTAGTTTTAGATAAAGTGAATGAGTAAGTATATATTAGTGTTTATCTTCCTCATTAGTAGATGATGATTTTGTTGATATACTCACACTGACCTTTTTGGTTTTAGTAAATGGCTGGATCTAACAGGCACCAAAGTAACAGTGGATGTGAAGGAAACTGTGACAGTTTTCTGAGTGAGCAACTGAATGATATGGGAGCTGCAATGAGAACTCTTGTGTTTATCCTCAACCAACTATCTGGAGTCATGATTGACCACCTAAACCTTGATGATTTCTATAAGGCATCATATATGAGAGAAAAAAATCCCTACAGAACTACAGGTAATAATCATAAAGGTAAGTGTGTTCAAAAACCTATGTGTCAAAGATGTGGAAAGAAACACCTAGGAAAATGTTTCAAAGGGACAGAAATATGCTATAGATGTGGAAATGAAGGTCATAAAGCAAGAACCTTCCATGGAAAAAGGAATCATCCGATTGACTCGAGGAAAGGGAAAGAAGTTCTTTCTGAGGGATCAATTGAATGTTTTAAATGTGGTGTGCATGGTCATTATGCAAAAACATATCCTATGAAGAAGTTTCGGGAATGGGATCACCAAGATCGTACAAATATTCGTTTACCAATACCTAATGCCATTCTGATTGAGGATGAAGAAACCGACAATGACCAATCAAAGGTATGGATTATTTCTTAACATTTGTTTTCCTATTTTGGAATCTTAGGATATGATTCATGATTTTGTTTATAGGAAAGAAGTATTTCAGAATAAGTTGGAAAGGAATGGTTAATGGATCATGAAGAATGTTGAATGAGTAATAAGTCAACATATAAGGGCTACAAGAGTTATGGTGAAATTCTTAAGAGTATTAAGTCTCTTTTGATGATGGGGTTACATTAGAAGACTTTTTATAGTATGTGTAACCCTGATGTTTGATATATGAAAATTTTATTCAAGGAATAGTTATCTGTTCTTTTGTGGACATAGTTATAAAGAACCATTTGGGTTTATATGATCCTTACTTTTGAGGTAATTATGGGTTACTATATGTTATGATGGAAAGTGAAAGGCATGAGATAAAATTGAGGTTAAATTATGTTATGGTTATTTTTGATGATTTTATCTCTTTTTGGGGAATGATATGAGAATTATATAGTTTGGAAAAAGGACAACACATAGAACGTGTGACAACCCGTCACGTCGGACAAAGCTGTGGGAATTGAACCCACAACCAAAGTGCGGCTGGTATTTATCGCCTACCACTAGACTACGTGAAGTCCCTGGTTAGTTTGACTAATTATTTTTAGTTAGATGATTTTATGAATTAAGTGTAAGTTGATTTTGGGTTATCTATGGAAATTATTAACCTATCATGGAGGATATGTTATTAGGTTAATTAATTTTCAATACGAGACTTTAAGAGAAACTAATGTTGTTTGGAGATAAATGATATGATTTAACTTGGAAGACTATGTGATTAAATCCTTCAAATATTTGGGTTTCATTCTTAGTTTGGTTTACTTATGGTCTTCGTTGAACTTTGGGTTTTGTTGGAAAAATTTTGGAGATTAAGAATAGATTTTCTTTTTATAAAGGGTTATCCTTTTCTGGATTATCTGATCTTGTACTAACCTTTTTGGTTTTGGTTTTGGTTGAAGTCTAAAGACATGGGAAGTATATAGTTCTCTTTTTTGGATTAGGTGATTCTCTAGAAGTTGATTATAGTACTCTTAATGTGAACAAGTCTTCCTAAATAGTCATCATTTGGGGAAAGTATGAGTTTGTGTAAGAAATCTAGTAAAAGTTGAAAGTCAACATGACAAGTAAGTATGTTTCCTTAAGATAAAAAATAAATTCCTAAATGAAAAGTAACTTAAAAAAATGTTGTCTATTAACTTTTCCTACCGGGGAATCGAATACCGTTTAACCCACCACAAGTTTGTGATTTTCTTGTGGTTAACTTTCTCCTAAACATGTTTTCTATCACTCTCCCTCAGAACATGACCCTTTGATTTTTCTTCCATATCCATGTTTTCCTACATGGAATCCTAATATGGGTTAGCTCGGGTGACCTATGTACTTCTCTTTCTTTCTTTTAAAGTGATTTTTTTACCGACTCTTGTTCCGATGTGGGACTTTCAATGATGTTTCCGAGCCCAATTTTAAAATTGTGAGGACGAAATTCCCAAAAGGGGGGAAGGATGTAACACCCCAGGTAAATAAAGAATATGAAATTTTTATATTTATCCCTATTTGTGAAAAAATATTAATATTAATTTAAATGGAACGCTATGCTCGATGGCGTACCCAATACGCGATAACGAGCTCCTTTGAAATCTTACGTTGCACTCTAACAATAAAATAATATTATTTTAAATGGTAGTTAACGCCTAGCCATTGTAATGGCGGTAAAGAATGGAACTGACTAAAAAATGATTATATATGTTTGTCAAATATTTTTACTTTTTACAATAAATGTTAGATGATTAAAAATGCAAATGAATCCAATTTTAAGCGTAAACATTCTAATATTCTTTAAAAGGCCGATTAACTGCCTTTTGATGGAGAACCTCTTTTAAATACACTTTTTGAAAATTTTATGTGTTATATTTGAAAAAATAAAATTATTCTTTAGGATCGGGACATCAAAATTTACTTTGTGTAAATTTTTGGTATTTTTCCGATAAAGTTCATTTTTTTAATGAATAGTGAAAAATGTTGTATTTTAATTCAAAACCTCTTTTTAATATAATTTATTTATATGATTATATTATCTTTTGAATTATTTTTAAAGTGAAATTAGAATATATTTTTACCATTTAATCCAATAGTGGTCATTGGAATTAATTTCACTTTGAAATTGGACTTAAACTAGTGTCAATCTTTTAATAGATATTGTTTCTTAAAAACACACTATTTGTTTTGACAGCGGGAATTAATTATTAAATTAATTAATGCAACTTATATGTTTTGAATTTTGTAAAATAGACATCATTTTTTAATTCAGAATATCAAATATAGCTTAGGGTGAATTTTTGGTATTTTTCTGAAAAACTTTAATTTTAGATGAATAGTGAAACCACTAAGTGGTAGTTTAAAAACTGATTTTTCATTTAAATGAAACTTTACCACTTCTATGATTTGATTTTCAAAAATACGATATACATGGTTGTCATTAGGATATAAAATGTGGTTCAATGGGATTAAAATAATTTTTTTGTGAATAGTAACTTTTAAGTTTTTAATCGCGATTAGAGGTAATTAGTGTAAATTAAAGAAAAAATAATGTTTTAATAATATGAAATGACCTTGACACATGTCCTACCCTTATTGGATGAGTCATGAACGAACAATACAATCCATGGGTCAACATGGGGACCCCATGGATCCACTTTTGTTGGAAAATGACATTAATAACTTTTTATTTAAAGTTAAAATTAAAATGTCACAAACATGTGTTGTTTTACTAAAACAATTTTTACATGGGGTTATACAAGTCATATTTTTGACTATAAATATTCATTAGAAATATAAAAATATTTCCTACATCATGATATTTTTTTATAATTTTTAGACATTAAATAAATTAAATTATTTATGACAACATGATGATGCAGCGATTACCTCATTATTTAACGATTTAAATAAAATGAAAAGATAATGTAAAATCTAAGACCTAAACTTGTCAAAAACCTATTGGATGGGTGGATTTTGAAATCTTATCACCTTATACTAGAAATATATAATTTTGGGACCTTTAAAATCCTAAAATCATTTTATAATAAAGTAAAAGTTTATAACTTTCCAAGAGTGCCCCTCCTCTCCTCTTATAAAGGCCCCCACCTCTACCACCTTACCCACACCTCTCAGGCCTTTGGCTCAGCAAAAACCTACATTTAATCTCTCCACATCTCTATATTCATCATTGAAGCCTCACCTTTTGGCAGAATCCTTTCCAAGGAAGCCTTTGAGCTCAAATAAAAAAGAGTTACCCGATTTAAAGGTAATGTCTTCCCTCGTGTTCTTTTGTTTTATTTTGCTTCTCCAACCCTCTAAACTCTTTTTATTCATTTATTTTGTAACAAAAACAGTATCTTAAATATAATAGGATGTTTTTATGTGAAGGATTCTAGCTACACTTACACACACCTTCATCTAATGGTTAAAGAACATATTGTTTCTGTGGATGGCGAATTTCTGCCTCACGAAACGATGATTGTTCAATATTCTCTTAACACCTTTAATGGTGGCCATTATGATGTCACTATATTTTATATATGATATATATGGTATTTATGTTTTATATATTCTTCTGAATTTTATATTTAAAACATTCCTTTATGCTTTTCATGTTGTGCAAATGCGATAATTTCATACGAGGAAGTGTGGACTACCACCCCCTCAAGTGATGTGACTCGTTCATGCAATACATAGAATGTATAAAGAATGAAATTAATGAACATATGTGACCTATATAACATATATATAATAATGTAATTATAATATATATATCTCTCAATTATTTTTAATTCCATTAATATGAAAAATAAATGAAAGTAGTGTTCATGCGTACGTACGACCTACCGTCTCCATGAATGGTGCATTTCATTTATTTTTATCTCCAAATGTTAGGGAGTAGTATAAAATGAATATTTACTGGATATATATTATATTTAAATCATTAATACTATTTTGGATATGATTTACTTATAACTACATGGACAATCATTTTCAAACAAGTTCATTTTTGACTCATGTACCAAACATCGACAAAAACGTCTGATATGAACTCACATTATTAACCAATTATTATAACATTATAATATATGATATGAAATGAATAATAATCTTTAAAAGAGGTCCTTAATCATTTATAAATTGACCAAAGTTTATTATTCATGAATATAAAGAAACAAACAAGACAAGTCGGACTTGAGGTAAGAGATCCTACCTCTCTCTTTCTTTTTAAGCACTCTCTTTTATGTCATTTACTTTAAGATCATCTTTATTATGTTTGGGGATGTTATTTTATATTCATATTACTGTAATTTTTATTTTTCATATGATTAGATACCCTATTTGATCTCATCAAACCATTTTTGGAAGTTTTAAGTGGCGCCGTTAGGCTGCCAAGTTTTCGTAAGAGATTTTTCATCTCACTTTTACTCTCGTGACATTTATGCTACATTTGCCACCATTTACTTTGAGTGGTGTATGTACTGCCCATTATTCTAATCTTTGTGTAATATACTTTCGTTTATGTGTATTTACATCTTCATTGTATGACCCTTCTTTCGTGGGGTGTAGTTTCGAAAGTTACCCAAGTCGGTAAGGGAACCTTTCACCCTCCTCTTTCTAAAAGACTTCTTTTGTTATGTCTTTTAATTCACATACTATTATGTTGGGATATGTTATTATATATCCTTATTTATGTAAATTTTATTTCCAAGTGATGATATACCATTTTTATCTCTCATCAACTCATTTTCTGAATTTTGAAGTGACGCCGTTAGGCTGTCGAATTTTTGCAAGGGAACTTCTTAACCCAATTTTGATTCTTTGGGGTAAACTTGTACTCCTTGAATATGTCATTCTATGAATATGTGTGAATGAACTCTTATTGTTTTACACTTAATATCCACTTATATTTGGTGTATTCGTTTGTCACACATAATTATGTAATTGATTTATCCTTAATCTAAGGATACCGTCTTTGTAGGGGACTTCATCTCAATCTCTTTTCATTGAGGCATATTTTTTTTATACACAACTTTCTTTATACAGTGTATAAACCCCTTTGAATTTTAATTTTATTCAAAATGAATCTTGTTTATACGAATCATTTTACTAAACGACAAAAATTATGTTTCTTTTAATGTACGCAGTGACAACGAACTTTCCGCCGCCACGAGTGTTATTTGATCTTTGGCTTCCTCAACAAGCCGTGATATTTTTAAAAGTAAATAAATACCATATACTCTTTTATGTATTTTGGTATTGAAAATGGTTTTGATAATGGATTTGTTAAGTCAATATATTTAAGTGATATATTGTGATTGAAATATGGAAATGTTTTCTTTCATTTATAATTGTTTTATATATTATGATTTTGTAATGGTACTTGGACATTTTTCGGGTGGTTACGTGATAAACCATATGACGGGTGGTGCCAGGAATACCAGGACGGGTGTTTACGTTATAACCTCCAATGTATTGGGTATGGAAGTCGGTCGTATGACTATTCCATTAAGTATGTGTGGAAGTCGACCGTATGGTTATTCCATTTA
This sequence comes from Viscum album, assembly GCA_963277665.1. NCBI lineage: Eukaryota > Viridiplantae > Streptophyta > Magnoliopsida > Santalales > Viscaceae > Viscum > Viscum album. Next base: position 699,517,303 of record OY728152.1, read on the forward strand.
AGTATGTTTATGTCCCAAGTTACCTTTATATGGTATGTGTTCTTTATATGGGTTTTATGGTAATCGTTTGGTTACAAAAGGGTAATTAATGGTCTTTTAGTCAGTGAAGAGTTTTTACTACTGCCTAAAGGTGAAAAGTATTACTTTGGCAAAGTATTCATGGTTTACTTGTTGTTTTGAAAAACTAACAGTTTTCCTTCTTTGTGTATCCTTTAATGGGCTTTTTATACTCATACCAAGTTTTTGAAATGTTTTCCACAGGACTTAAAGATGAATAGGGTCAAGGATGGGATCAAGGAAAGACATGCTATCTAAAACATGGAACTATACATGTTTCTTTTTAAGTGTTTTTTTATTTTATGGAAGCTTAGTAGAAGTGTCTATTATGTAATATTTTGAGATGTAATATTTATGAACTAATTCTCTAAAACTCTAAACCTGAAAAGATCCTCAATGTGAATTATTCATTTAATTCAATATTAAGTAAGGTTTAAGGCCGGGGCCTTATATCAGATGTACAAACAATTTATTTTTATATGAATGAAATCGATGGGGAAAATAACCCATCAGTGAATAAGATAATAAGTCCCAGGGGTGTCTAAAGTGGTGATGTCCAAGTAAATCCCCTTGAACAAAAGACTGGCATTCTAGAAGAACAAATACTAAATTGTTGTAGACGATAAGAGACTCCTCTACCCTTCTTACACGAGAAAGAGCATTCACAGAAAAATTTATTTCTATCCAAACTTGATGGGAAATATTCCCTTACTAAGTATATCATGGGTAGATATGAATAATGTAGAAAAAATTACATGGGGGATCAATATTACCAGGAAGAAAATGAACCAACACCTCAGAGTCCGTCTTAACCTTATAAATCTACAAATCATTATTCTGGTATAACATAAGGCCCATGGGAAATGATTTCACCTTTGAACTCATAGAATTCCCCAAATCAAAAAAATTATTGAAAGCAATAAGGATGGACACCATTGTGTCTATAATAAATTCAACACCTATCAATTTCCCATTCAAAAAACATCAATCCGTGTTCAAATTTGAACCAAAAAATGTTGGATCCATCTAACCCAATGTATGGTTGAATTTATTGAAACAATGGGAATGTTTTGAAATCTATAGAGTGAATTTGGCCACTAACCTCCTTTAATTAGAGAATACATTTAAAAAATAAACACCTTTAATTGCACCATTAGGAAGTAGATCGAGTAGAACTTACCCAACCTTTCCTAATTCATGGCTCCCCAGAGCATCCAAAGGATGGGAGTCAACGTCAAATAGAAAATTTTCAAATCCATTTCATTATGGTTCAAGAATATATCCATCATTCTGAAATTCCACTAATTGTTATAAACATACAAATGTTTTATATAGAGGATTTCTGGCAGGTATTTTTTTCAAATAAACTATAACCTAATTCCCCTCCTTTACACATGATAAAAACATGTCTTAAATCTCGATATTTCTTTTCATATAAATCTATCCACAAAGAAACAAGGAATTTTTCATTATAATTTAAGAAAACAAAATTTTAGAATTATAGCCTCTTGTAGGCGGATAATGGGAATATCTAAATCCCCAACATACATTTTAATGAAATATAACATATCTCCTCCACAATGTTCCTTCCACCAATATTAGAAAGAATTTATTAATGTTCACTTTATTCCATATATCCCCACATCTCCTATGGAAAAAATTAAAAAAATCATCCCATTTTCCATCCTATCCATGATGAAGAACCACAATCCTTTTAATATTTTCACTTTTGTGAACATCCCCAATGGGAACATTCTATAAAATCCCCAAATATTGTGTAATGTATGAAATTAATTCTTGTATGGATGATAGAAAAATTGAGTGTATATATAAGATAATTTTTCGAAACATTATTAAGTAGGTTGCCAATAATATCATCTTCATACAGGAATAAATTATAATAAGAAACACTAACGATGTATTTGAGCCCATTCAAAATCGCATTCTATTGTGATAAACAAGAAATGTCCTATTCTGTTTCTGTTGGAAAAGAAATCTTTTTTTTATAGATACACGAATTATTTTTTCCAATAAATCATCACTGAGATAAATTATTTTATTTAAGATAAAAATAAACATATATCAACATCATATAACTCATCTTAATTTTGGATTAATAATTAAATTATCTAATTGATATTCGAATATATTATCATGGTCATGTTTACCATAATAATTCATAAAATTATTCACTCATATTCACTATAAGAATGATCAGAAGCCCCAAATAAACATTTTTTTTAAAATCCACATAGAAGGTTTAAACTTTTAATGCACAAATAATTATACTTGAAACATGAAAATAAATCATCAATATAATAAAAAACACCATAAATTCCTTAATTTTAAATAAGTATTAAAATATATTAATAACATGTTTCAAAATAATATTCATATATATCTATTTTTAGGGGACTGAAGCATGATCTTCCAATAATTAGGCATCAACCTAAGTACATTATCATGATTGTGGAATATTTTGTGAAATATTTTTGACATTCATAAAATGATATGTTCTAATTAAAATAATTATTTTGTCTTATCTCAAACAATTTTCAACTCTAGATAAGAAGAGTTGTTGAGTTTTAAAGATCTGTACATATTGGGATGTTAAATGTGTGGGATTATTTTGTTTCAACATTTAAAATTTGAATGCATTATTTTAGATATATAATTCCATTAAAGTATCCCTTTGATCCAGATTTTATCAAATAGAATTATTTACCTTGATGGGTGAAAAAAAATTGATGATAGTGGAAAATTTGTAATCATTTACATGGGAAGAAAAAAATAGAGACTATGTGTTGTGGAATCTATTTAGAGGAACTCTTCAAAGGGAAAATAATGGGATATTGACAACTCCTACACCATACTTATCTTTTCATATTTAATTTGTGTATTTATGGGAACATCTACATATACATGTTATATTTTCATTCTCATCCAAAATTATCATCCCTATCACCATCTAAGAGGTGTACAATGAAGGATTCAAGATAGTATATTATGATAATAGACCCTCATATATGAATTTTTCATGATTATGTGGAATTAGATATTTCTATCTGTTTGTGTATGTATTTTACTTTAGGCTTTATGATTTTTATTAATGTCCATCATGACTCATGCTCTGTGATGTATTTCTTAAACCATGATGATAGAGTTTACAGAGAAGATGGATACATTGGATAAATTATGACTGATGTGTTATTAATTAATACATCAAGAAAGGTTCCTAACATGATCTATCATTTCATAAGATACGATTTAAAATATTAATAAATTTAAAATGTAAAATATTTCCTCTGGGTTATAGACTTTTCTATGTTAATATATGATTGATGTTTTTTATCATCATGTTTATGTCTTGTAGAATTTGCGAATGATGCATCAAACCAAACTAAAAAATTATGGTTATTCACCCACCAAACACATCTACTGCATATGAAACCTTCATAAAACCCATCAACACAAAACAATATCATCCAATGATTAAACGATTCTCTATGACAAAGACCATCATATCGAAAACACACAAAACAAAACAACAATGAGTATAATGTTGTGTCTCAGTCATTATTTGATACATCATCCATATCAGAGCATAGATTTCATATAATCAATCTCTCCCAATCCTTTTGTAGGGAAATAAACAATTCTATAACATATCTAATAAACCCTCTCAACTTCATCGGATACATCACACCCTCCAACCAACCCAATTTCAGGGTTCAGTTTAAAATCATTGAAAGACTATTCATTTAGAAATTTGGTTTTTTGTTAGAATTGTATGTTTTTCTATAGTTGGGTCCTTTTTGGGGTTCCCACATAACCTATAAAAATTGTATTTAAAAAAACACATAAAAATTATTTATGAAAATAAATTATGTAATTTATATATAATATATTAATTTCACGATATAAATTTTATTTATAAATAAAATAAATATTATATTTCAACATCTATTTGTTATAATGTTACTTTTTTCGAAAATATTTAAAAATAAAAATGCATCACATATTTAATTCATTTGATATAATCTATTTCTAAAAAAATATAATTCTATAATATTAATATATAATGCCTTAATTATATTGATTTTGATTTAGAATAAATAGTTTTATAATATTAAAATATATTATTTTATAAACTACTTATATGTAATTAATTTGGTTAAAATTAATTTAATATAATGTATAAATATAAATGATTTCACATTGTATGTATATTTTATAATAATATAAAATATTTATTTATATAATACAATACACATTTTTATTATAAATATGAACATAATAAATTATTTATTTATATTTTTTATAAATATTATAGTTGATTTAATAAATATAATTGATGTAAAATAAGTTATATTTCCAATATAAATAAATATTATCACTAATTATTGAACATAAATGATTTATAATTTATTAGGATTATATTTTAAAAAACATAATTCATATAATAAATTTTACCTAATTTTTAATGTATTATATTTATAATGGAAAATCTAGAAGTCATGGAATGTTTTGTGTACCACACATTGTCATTCATTTCTCGTGGTGTTTTATAGATCTGTGTACAAAAATAGACATATTTATAATGTTATTTTAAACAATAAAGACTCGAACCTACTACCTAAGTTCATCCCTCAAAAATGATGTGTAGTTTTTATAAAAAGACAACTAAAAATACACAAATATTTTATTAAATACAAGGAACATTTACCAGTCTAGATTATGAAAAAAAATTAAAACAAAATAAGACCTTTTAATATACACTACAAATATATAGTTATATATGTGTATATATTTATATACACACACACTCACACACATAACTCATTTTAAAGAAAATTAATTTGACTAAATGAAATGAACAGTTACATGTTTTGGGGTCAATTGATGGATTTGTGGATAGTAGACATTGAGTAGAACAACATGGGGGGACATGGGGAGATGAGGGTTGGATTTTTTGATTTTAAATGTGAGGGTTTAAATAAAAAGCATTTATATATTTTTATATTTCAAGTTTCAATATTCATATACAGTAATGGGAAAAAAATTCAAAGTAATAAAAATAATTGATGAAAAATTATAAAAATTAGTCAAGTTATTTAATAACCCATGGAATTGGAAGGAGGAATTCAGGATTGACTGTGGGTATTTCGCTGGTAGATTGTCATGATGGCATGTTGAATAAAACCTCAAAATTTTTAACACCCTTTTATTTTACTTTATTGCTAATTTAATTTGTAATCATTACAATATTTCTCCTTTTTATCTAAATCACTACTCAATTTGTATTATTCAATCACATCTATTATTTATCTTCTTGTTTTCTTTTTTCCAATCAATGATTTTTTATTATATTTTTATAAAATCATATTTTTTGTTTTTTAAAACTAATCAATATTATTTTATAAAACATGAAGATTTCTATACATATAATGGTTTGAATTTTTTTTACCTAGATATATATTAATTTTTTATATATATAATATTTTAATGTTTTTAATTATATATATATATACATATATATATATATATTTATATTTATATAAATTATTTTTTAAATATTAATTATTTAGATTACACTTTTACTTATAACCTAAATATAATTTTCCTTTTTCATAGTATAATAATTAAATATATTTTAATTTCATAAATTATAATAAAAAATAATATATATAATATATTTAGAATATATATTATCTTATTAATTATTATAATACTCTTAAAAAATGTTACCTTTAATTAATATTATAATAAGAAATTATATTTAAATAAAAATTAAATAAATATAGTTATTTTATAATATTATATTCAACAAAGTACAACTATATTTATATTTAGAGTATTAATTTGAAAACACTAAGTAATAGGTATAATTAATTATAATTATTTTAATTAACATATAGTCAAATTAAATAGAACAATTAATTTCATTTATTATTTTTAAAGAAAATCATTTTAAAAATATGATCATCTTGTTTTAATTACTAGAACCCAACCTGGTCATTTTCATGACATGATCATTTATTTATAAATTTTCACACACCACAAAAAATTAGGGTGATGATTTATGAATTCAATGTCACTTGTTGGGAGAACGATTGGAAATTGGAAGAAGAAATGAAGTGAGTGGGATACTCATGGCACACAAAAATGGAGTGAAAATTGGTGCCAAAGGAGATGGAATATGATGGAATGGGAGAGGTTTATATTAAATACAACTATGAAACAGAAGGCGGAGGAGGTAGAGGAGGAGGTGGAGGTGAGAGGCGTACTTGCAATTAACGGTGGAAGGAAAGCTAGAGAGATTTTCATGGTTTCTTGATTTTGATGGGAGTTGATGGGCTAGATAATGAAGTAGGGATGGATATTTATTGGAAACCTAATCGCATTTGATACAATTTCATTAAACGATAATTGGTATATGAGGGGGAAAACGGATCGGAGGATTATAATTGGAACATGAAGAAGGAATTTTGGGAGATTTATGGGGGACGAATTGAAGAGAAGTGGGTAGGGGAGACATGTACCAAAGGATCGGGTGTGGGTTCACAGATTTGGATAACGGACTATTCAGGAATATGAAAAGAATAAGGGAATTTGGGGTTGGATTTGGGGACTGAAACAGGGTGGAAGAAGCTTGGGGGCGAAACAGAGAGGGATAATGATAGAACATATAGGTAGAGGGATTTGGGATGGGCATAAGGGGTCTAAATGAGGTGGATTAAGAATCTTGAGTGGGGTAAAATGGTGAGGAGGAAGAATGATGGGGATGAGAATGAGATGAGAACACATAAAAGGATCAATATGGAAGAGACACGTATAGAGAGGCACATCCAATAGTATATATAATAGATATAATTGATTTAATATAAATTATGAGTGGGTTAAGTCTTATTCCATAATATTAATAATAATAATGAAAGATTGAAGATAATTCCATCATTAAGAAATTGATGATAAATATATTCAAAAATAAATTGTGTGTTGATATATATTTTATTGTAATATAAGTTATTAGATGTTGTATGATATTATACTTAAGAAAAGTGGTAATATAAATGTATTTAACCTATAAATAAGAAATTTAATTAAAAAATATGATATGAAGAGTGTAAAGGGATGATATAATAATGAAAGAAACATGTTAAATAAAAAAAATACTAAATGTAATAGAGGATGAGAGTAATATTATACTGACACCAGTGATCATAATGATGGAATATTACAGAATTTAGACATTGATTTATCACCTAGGAAATTATATAAAATCATCAGGTGTAACAATCTCTAATCATGGAACTATAATTGGGCATCACGCCCTATTAGAAACCAAGAACATTCAGATGACGCAACCTCCTCGTCACCTCCCATCCGAAGAAGTTGGTGATGCCTCTTCTTCGCTACCAGGAAGTTGAACAACTACTTATTTTTGGGATTTGTTTCAGAAACTGCTTACTCTCTCAACTAGTGAAAGCTTCATTCTGTAGGTTTATTTATTTGGCTATTCTATGGAAGAAATAAAACAAAATTTATTAGAATTTTTTAAAAAAGTTTGAGAATAATGATATGAATTGCTGTAGTGTTGGCATGTATTCTGTCATAGCTTATAAGCTTGATTCTTGAACATTCTACTGGAATATGGTCCCAGGAATATTCATATCATGATATCAACTCCCTAAAATAGATGATTCAATCTAGGGTTTCAACTTATCAATTAGGTTACCAGAATGAATCTCATTTTGAATTACTATTTTCTGGGTATGTTGATGAATTCTGTGAGAGTGGTGGTATAAATCCCCCTTCAATTTTGAGGATGAGGATGATGATGAATTCAGAAATGATATAGAATCTAATGGATATAGAGATTTTAGTTACTTAACATGATGAAAAAATAAATATAAAGTGAGACAAAACTAAGTGTCTCTGTATCTACATGAGGAAATTACATGTATTGTTTCTATCACACAGATGATCCTAGATGATCGAGGCAACTGTATAAATTAATAAACATCTAGAATGAAACTGTATATATATTAATACATTTTTTCAGAGAAACTATATACCTTAATTCAAATTTTTTTAATTTATTAATAATCATTTTTGGAGGAACCATATTTATTAATAGTGAACGGAATTTATAAATACAGATCTTCTATGAAGAAGTATAATATAATAATGAATGATGGAGAATATCAGATAAAAACTTTACGTCATCAGAAAATCTATATACATTAATAGTCAACATGATTTAATACTTTAAAGAAGAAAATACTCAACATATTAATATATATATTAATATATGACGCAAATTATGTGAAAAATTCTATTCGTTATAAGAGAAAATGCATACATTAACACACAGTAGAATTTTACTCATCAGATTTATTATATATACATGTAAGCCCCCTAGGAAATCAAACAAAACTATAATGGAAAGTGATATTCATGTAAAATCATACAAAAATGCATTACCCACTCCATATAGAATTTATTACACTGTATAATTTAATACCCAACAAAAAGAGATATGCAAGTGAAATCAGACAAAAACTACAATTCCATGAAAAAACACAAGTGGATGATTTCTTACCAATATTACCAAAAGTAATTTCATTACCCAATCCATTAATCAGAGATTATTTAGAATTCATATCATGCAGTTCAGACTTTCTCTATCTAACAAAAGATCCAACACTTTTCTAACCTTCATATTGTATGTCCTCACACAACTATAATCTATAAGATTTTTTATTCCATAGAACTTACCAATTCAAAATCATATGGTATAGCTCACCTCAACCTATGAACTACAGGAAAAAATTGTCTAGTGTAGTGGAAGATAACCATCAAAATTTTAGAAGACAACATGCTCCATTCTCATATACAACACCAAACCATCCAAAAATGTTAATATGAAACCAAAGCACATCACAATTATCATGTGATATTAGTAACATTCTCAAAAAAATATACACTATCAGTTCATTATAGGTCCCATAAATCTAATTTTACAGGGGATACAATTGCAACAATTAATTACCATTCAAGAATTCCCCTTGTGTAACTAGATATCACAACTTGAAAAGGCCCAAAACAATATACACTTTAACTGTGTGCTAAAACCTTGAATACAATGAAAATTAGTTTCAATTACATAAGTGTCCAAATAATTCGTATGAAAATGAAATTCATTGTCAAAATAATATATCATTTACCCTTGAAACCATCTGAAATCATTGCAACATCAATGTATCCATCACGAGATTCATGAAGACCAATTCCATCACCGTGGAGCATAGCCTCACTGTAAAAAATATCATAAATTGAAATATAATCATTTAAATGATACATAAAAAAATATGAAATGGTAAGAATTCAAAAGATCAACCTAAAAATATAGAAGAATAAAAAATTTGACCACCATGGAAGCCTAATGCACTAAAATATAAAAATTATTATTCAGTCAACAAAACTGATAAGAGAATAAGTCACACTTCAAAATTAATCAATGAAAAAATCACAATGATCTTTAAATGATATTCAAATAATCCATAAATTTGATTATTGTTTCACCAACAATTATGACGAGTGCCTGGTCCCTAGATGACAAGAGATCATAATTGATACAAAACAGGTAACATAATCATTCTCAAACATGTTGTTTATTAAAAACATCATAAAAACCCAAAATTATCTCATATTTTTTCCTAGATCATGGTGCGGACCACCCAAGACATTTAATATTAAAAATTACATGATTATTATTGTATAAATATCATTAAAATACATAGAAAGTCAGATTTCAAATTAAGATTCATTGGGAAAGAGAGAATATTGTTGCCCAATGATTTAACAACTAAAAATCAATTGGAATGAAAATAAATGATGAGATAAGTGAAATTCCACTACCTTCCTTGAGAAAGCTGTTTTATAGAGAACATACCAATAAGTGAGTACCAAAAATACAACGATAAAATGTCCACTACCTTCCTTCAGAATACAATGGCTAGATTCCAATTATGTCAAAAAATAGTAAGGTAAATATATGATGAAGGTTCATCAACATCACACACGAATGATTTTTCCAAAAACCAGACCTGTGAAGGTGCGATTAGGGATAGATGTTGGATAGACTCGTTGATCACCACGTGGCATCACTACTTCAATGATCTTCAAGGAAGATTTATTTGAATCAGAGGGGCGTGTACGTGCTATAGGAGGGGAGGGGAGATTTAGTGGGTGAGGGGAGATTCAGTGGGAGGGGATGGAGAAGGGGAGGAGGCATAGGTGGTGAGGTGCAAGTATTAGCATAGGAAGAGGCGACAACAGTGACGATGAGGCTGAGGTAGAAAGGGTCATGTACTAGCATAGGCGGAGGAGACACCGATGAGGATGAGTTTGAGACGAAAAAGGGGAGGCAGTGAAGGGGAGACAGAGGCTAGGATGCGGGGAATTGGAGGAATCCATGCTACACACGAGGATAAGGGTTTGAAAGTGGAGGAGAGGGGAAGTGGAGGCAGAGATTAGGGCAGACGATGATTGAACGTGAAATTTGTGGAGGTGGAGTATACATAGAGTAAAAATAGAAGGACACATCAACCAAATTAATGTGGAGTCATGGAAGGAATAATTACATGATTTAGTATAGATAATGGATTTACGGATGGATACAAAATGATGATATAATTTGGATACATTTTTTTATTTTTAAGTATTATGTGTCAAATAATGCTAAAAACCAATATGGAACATTGATATATAGTTTAATTCAAATATGAAGGCCCAAGAAGAATCCACAACACAACCTATGCCTTTATGCCTCAATATCCTTGAATATGAGTTACATGGGGTAATGATGTATGATGTTTTTATTAATAATGAGATTATATATGGAACAATGGAGTTATTTTGGTAATCATTTAGTATACATATGTGAATAAACTAGAGCTTTGTATGAATGGATTTGTTGGGATTGAATCTATTATAGGGTGATGCGTCACCTCATTCTATAACATGAGAAGGTGTTAATCATGAAATGCTGAATTCAAATTCCAAAACCATGGATTCCATTAGAATATTACAAAATAGAGGGAGGAATCTGAAGGATAATATGACAATAGAAAATCATATGGGTATATCATGATATCTAAAGATCCAATCATAATGAGTTGGAGATATAAATTTAATAGTACAACCACAATAATTATGATGACAGTAGGAAGATATGTATGAAAATGAAATATTTATGGCAACTGATGAATATATGATTATTTTACAACTACGGATACACATATCATAGCACAATAGAAACCACAAATAAATAGAGTAAACATTTTAAATAATCCCATGTGAATGCTATAAACTATTATTAGTGTCTAAAAAATATATCTGGTTAGAGTGTCCAATGCATATAGAGGGATGAGACATCAATAATATGGATCATAGAAAAATCAATATTGCAACACCCGAGACTTTTATAAGAAATATTTTTTTATTCTATATAAATCATCAAAGGAATCTTTCACTACACACAACACTATCTTAGCTTGCTTTACACGCAATCACGACCTTCCTTGATAGCTTGCGTCGTACGCAATACCGAGTTTCACTAAACAACGATATGCTATTAAAATATTATTAAAACTAGCAGTTATGAATAGTAATAACCACTTTTTTTGAAATTTTGTAAATTTTATTTTTCAAAATGGACTTCGTTTTTGGATTCGGAATATCGAAATTAGCCTAGGGTGAAATTTTGGTATTTTTCTGGAAACTTTCAATTTTTGATGAATAGTGAAAACACTGGGTTACTATTTAAAAAGCGACTTTTTATTTAAATAATTATTTATTCTATTTAAATTTATTTTAGGTAAAAATTGACACATAATACCTATATAAGTTTAATGTAATTCATTAGAGTCATTTTATAATAATTTTAGATATATACAAATTTTATTGAACTTTTGACCGTCTTTTACCCACCTCCTAGGAGAATTTGCAAATTTATATAAAACTTAATTTTACCGCTTCTGTGATTTGAATTTAAAAAATCCGAGAGACACGGTTAATGTTATTAAGTAAAATTTGGTTCAATGAGATGAAAATAATTTTTGGTGAATAGTAACTTTTTACTTTTATTTACCACGGTTAAAAGTAAATAGGGTAATTAAGGGTAAAAATGATATTATTATTACCCTAACACATGTACTAATTCTACTGGATAAGTGTAATTCGACCAAAAACAACCTTAGGAATAAAATATGACGATTTAGGCCCACTTGGATTAGATTAAGACATTTATTATTAATTTATTTAAAGAAGGGTTAAAATAGTTAAAATCAAAGTTTAATACGTAAATAATTTTTAATATAGGGTTATACATAAGATAAATTCAACTATAAATATTCATTAGAAAGATAAAAATATTTCCTAAATAATGGTATTTTAATTGTAATTTTTAGACATTAAATAATTTAATTTATTTATAACACAATGATGATGCCGTAATTATCTTATTAATGAAATATTGACATAATTGATATTATAAATACCCAAATAAATGTAATTTGAGACTTTTTATGAATTAAACTAATTTTCTAGGTTAATATGACATGTTAGTATTGATTTAATTAACTTTTTTAGAACTAATCATTCTGTTATGGTTTTCACAAAAATCAATTACTAAATAGTGTCAAAATTGACATAAAATAGTTTTTAAAACAAATATTATATTATTAATTGTTGTTTTATTACTAAAAATCTAATATTCGGCCAAATTACTTAGATAAGGTAATATATATTAATAATAAACAACTTGGGGTTCGTTTGGCTTGTTATAGTAAGTTTATTTACCTTATAGTGTAAGAACACAAAAAGACACGGTAAAAGTAAAATTATCTAACTTAAAGTTAAATCTAAATGATAAGGTCAAAATAGTAAACTAAACTTGTAAAAATTCTATTGGATAAGAGGATTTCGACCCATACCCACCTTATCTTCTAAATAAATCAATTTGGTTCTATTTAAAACCGAATATGACTTTATAATAAAATAATATTTTTAGTTTTTCCAAAGGTGCCCCTCTCCTCCCTTATAAAAGGGCACCTCCTCCCTCTCTTCCTCACACCACTTTGAGACTTAAATCTCGGCCAACCCCTACCAAATTCTCTTCTCCACTTCCATAGAAACATCCTAGTGGTCCTGGTATTCTTCAAAGACCAATTTTGGTGCCCTAAGAGGAGGTCTCAAAGAGGCGCTTCAAAGAAGAGGTAATGTCCGTTACCGATTCTTTCAACTTTATTTCTTCTTCCACTTATTCTTATTTAGTTGTTTCACTATTAAGTAATAAAATCAGTATCACTAATATACTGATATGTTATTATAAGTATGAAACAACCCTATTTCACCATCTATCCATCCTACGGAAAACGAAATCACCGTGCGTGCGTACGTACGGAATACCGTCTTCACGCCGTGGTGTAATCTATTTTCCACCACCACCTTACTTGGATGGGTATAATGGTGTAAATAATAACTATATATGATTATTTTAAAGTGATATTGATTCTGAAATAGTATACATACACTCCAATACAATTCCATGATCATGAGAATGATATCATCGCTCGTACGTACGTACGGACTACCGTCTCCACGGCGCGATGAGATTCATTCTCCGTGTTAACCATTCATGAATGATTATAAAGTATATATAATAAGTAATCATGAAATATATTACATAATAATAATACTGTATTTATGTGTATATATATTTATTTCATCTACTTAATTTCATTCAATTCAATAAGGAAACGAAAACAGCGTTCATGCGTACGTACGACCTACCGTCTCCATGAACGGTGTATTTCATTTCATTTAATTGATCTATCATATATATATGTATATACTAAAATATATATTATATTAAAATCATGTTTTACATTCTGGAATTAATTAAATCAATATATAAGTAATAATATCAAGAACAACAAGTCCAAACACGTACGATAAATAAAACGATTTAACCCAAAATGCTGCTTTAACATGGAACTTACAAAAGAACGGGTAATATAAAGTCATAAGTGAACCATATATGATATCATAATAATGAATATGATTCTGTAATAATTCAATGACATTATTTAAATCATTATACAGGAGGTTCGGAAACGTACGAAGCATATCAGACCTAAGTTAAGGGATAATTTTGCAAATCTCATTTTTATCCGAGATTTCTTATTCGTAAGTATTTAGTGGGGTTATATTTATCATCCATGTACAAGTTTTATAAAAATGTTTTCATGTATGTTTAAAGTCCTTTTTACCCTTTTTTGACTTTTACCACGTGTTATGGAAGGAATTTTTCTTTTGTTTACCATACAAGGAACTTTTTGACTTTTCCGACAAAAGTACGAGGAGAATGTTATTTTTAACTTATACGATGTGAACGGATTTTTACAATTTCATAACGCCTCATTTTCATGAAGATTCCTCTACAAGATTGCATGATTATTTTCAACAAAACCCTTTTCTTTTAAAATTGCATGACATTTTGTGAAAAGAAAATGATTTTGAAGAAGAAAGGATATTTTCCTCAAGAATTCATTTCAAGTGTTTTTATCAAAACTATTTTCCATCTAAAATGACATTATTTAATATGTTTATGTTTCAAGTATAATGTCTCCCTTATTTACATGGTTTTATTCTTCTTATGATGAAAAGATATCCATTTTTTTATATGAATTATGTTATAATGGCATGATGTTTAAGAATCCCATTCTATTACATGGGTTATGCTATGATGTATGATTTATGATTTTGTGGCACATGAAAGAATTATTTCATTATGTGATGGGTGGGACCTATATGTCCCTCCAATGCATTGGGTAAAGATTTATATCTCATGATATAGACATGGATGGAACGGTAAGTTAATCCGGTTCAGTGTTACAGGACTGAAATGAGGAGTGAACTCGATTCAGAAAGGGACTTTCTCCACTAAGATAGTCTTGGCAGCAATGCCTTGGATACTATGGAAATCATAACATGTGCTGAATGGTTTCCACAATTACATGTTTTATTCCCATTATATTTTATCACGGTTGATGTTATATTATGATATATGCCTTACATACTTCCACGATTTATGTCTTTTCTCAAGATTTTGATGTTTAAATTTCATGTTCAAGTTTTTGCTTCCAAATGTTTATGGATTGTTTTATGTTATCTATGTTTGCCCTTACTGAGAATTTGAGCTCACCCTTTTTATGATTTATTTGCCCCAAGAAATAAATAAAGGTTTTAGGTAAGGAAACAAAAAGGGGAAGATCGTTATGGGAGTTGTTGAAGGTATTTCAACATGATTAGAAGTTTATATTCCGAGTTTCCAAAGACACTAAACTATTACGGTCCTTGTGTGTCTGTTTTTGTTATGTATTAAGTATTCCGCAAAAGTAATGTAATGTCCATGTACGTCAAGCTTTGGGTCTCTATGGTTGGTATCAGAGGAATGGTTTAGTCAACCTTTGGAAACTAGGATGCGAAAACGTTAGTGAGATCCCTAGAGATATTTCTAAGGTATGTCTAGGGATGTCCCTAAGGATAAGTATACGTATAGGATATAGTCATAGAACTACGGTAATAATATTAGAATTTAACCTAAGATGTTAAATATTGATGGTACTCCCCCATTATTATGTTTTTTTACCTAGCATGATTTTTGCCTCTCACACTATTCTTTTTGGGTTTTAGACGATGGCTGGAACCCGAAGGAACCGTGTTGATCAATGTAATGGGCAATGCAATGATTGTCCTCCTTAACAAAACAATGTTATGGGAGATGGAGTGAAAAATCTTATTTCTATACTTACACAAGCTATGAATCATTCTGGACTTCCAAATGAGCAGAGAAGGGAACAATATTCTATTGATTCCTTCATGAGGCAATGCCCACCTTCTTTCAGTGGGTCTTCTGATCCACTTGTTGCTGAACAATGGATCAGTACCACTGAAAATATATTTTCAGTTCTTTAATGTTCTGAACATGATAAAGTCATCTTATTAGTATATCATTTGGAAGGTGAAGCTGATCAATGGTGGAATCTTATCAAGAATACGAAGCCAAGAGATGAAATTGAGTCCATGGAATGGGTCGAGTTCAAGAACTTATTTTTCACTAAGTACTTCCCTCATATTCTTCGAACAAAGATAGAGAAGGAGTTTCTTGAACTAAAGCAAAAGGATGATGAATCTGTTGGTATATACGAAGCGAATTTTACAAGGCTTGCAAGGTATGCATCTGGATTTATCATCCAACCTGAAAGTAAAGTTGATCGATTATTCAGTGGCTTAAAACCAAATCTTCGAAGGGAATTAGCTATAAGAGACTTCAGTAGCTATGAAGAAATTGTGCGTTGTGCTATTAAGGTAGAAATGGAAGTTGGTGTTACATATCCATCTCATGGTTTTGATAAGAAATGAAAGATGGAGTTCAAGGAGAAATCTCAGAATAATGGTGAAAAGAAGATGAATGTTCCCTTATGCTCAAAGTTTGGAAAGAAGCATGATGGAGATTGTATTAAAGGGACTAGAAAATGTTTTAAGTGTGGAAAAGAAGGTCATCGAGTAGCTTAGTGTCAAAGTAATGGAAAAAGGGTTGCTAATGGTGTGAATAAAGAAAATACTGCAGAGAACGCATGGCCAACACTTCAATGCTTTAAGTGCAATGAAATGGGGCATTATGCTAATCAATGCCCTAATCCAAGGGTTAATGATGATCGACATGAGAAACCACTTAAGGCAAAAGACAAAAGGAAGTCACATGCGATCACTATTAGAGATGTTGAATATGACAACGATGTGGTGGAATGATTAAGTGTTTATGTAATGGGATTCCAAAATAATGTTGTATATAGTATCATGGAATATTGGAATATTTATGTATTGGTCTATTGTGGTTTTCAATAATTTTATGGTACCGGTAACCATGGAAAGTGATTGAGATATTTTTGGAAAGAAGATGATATGCACATAATGAAGGGATAAGGAGAAAATGAAATGTTTGACAGTATTCATGAGCTCATGACTGATATAAGGAAATAGTTATGTCATGGTTTGAGTATATAGAATTTTGGGTTTTTGGTATGTGGAAAGAGTTAACCTTTGACAACACTCATGTTTTCACTATGATTAAATGGGTATTCATTTTTCAAGAGAATACATGATTAAGGCCTTCGAATATTTGGAATGTGACCAACAAGACATATCTTATGATATATGGGGATCAACGATGGTATTAACATGCTTGTTATATGAAATCTCTGGTAATCGTTTTCATTATATTATGAGAGTGGACTGTAGTATTATGGATAAGCCTAAAGATTGGAATGGATTATGTTGGACATAAGTAAGTTTTTTCGATATTATTGATGGGATGTTATAGTAATGTAGTTTTATAAAAAAGGACAACCTGCAGGACGGGTGACAACCCATCACATCGGACAAGGCTGTGGGAATTGAACCCACAACCGAAGTGCGACTGACCTTTATCACCTACCACTGGCCTACAGGAAGTCCCTAGTTAGTATAAACTAGTTTTATTTTATTAAGCGGTATGATATATGAACTATAAGTTCATTTTTGGAACCATATACGATTAATCTAACCATAAGATGGACTTATAACTTTTGATAACCTTTTGTTTGAAATAGATGGAATGACCCATCATTCTATCACATGATCTGCTAACACATCACGAATAACAAATTCAACTTCATTTCTTTAAGGGATGAAGTGGAAATTGTTCAATTCACGAACAACATTGAAATTGTACCAAAATCATGTAAGTATTTCTTTTAATTCATCAACTTTAGGGAAATGATCTTGAAAACCAAAAATGTTGTCCTAGTTCCCTTATATCCGATGAATCAGATGGTACCTTAGATCATCACAAATCTATGACTTTGTGATTGTTGGCTTTTTCATAGCCATGTTCTCTACTACTCTCCATCAGAACATGATGGTTAGGTTTCTCTTCCATATCCATATTTTCACCTATGTTCTCCTATGTGGAAACCTAGTGATTAGTTAATTTGGGTAACTATTATGTTTCATACTTTAGTTTTTAAATATTGGGTTTGGTATTCCTTTTTACGATGAGGGTTTCTATTAAAGAAACTTTCGAGTAGTAAACCATTTATAACCCCGAAGAATTTCGAGGGTGAAATTCATTTTAAGGGGGGTAGAATGTAACACCCGAGACTTTTATAAGAAATATTTTGTTTTTATTTTATATAAATCATCAAAGGAATCTTTCACTACACACAACACTAGCTTGGCTTACTTTACACGCAATCGCGACCTTCCTTGATAGCTTGTGTCGTACGCAATACCGAGTTTCACTAAACAATGATATGCTATTAAAATATTATTAAAACTAACCGTTATGAATAGTAATAACCACTTTTTAAAATCTTGTAAATTTAATTTTTCAAAATGGAATTCGTTTTTGGATTCGGAATATCGAAATTATCCTAGGGTGATATTTTGGTATTTTTCTGGAAACTTTCAATTTTTGATGAATAGTGAAAACACTGGGTTACTATTTAAAAAGTGACTTTCTATTTAAATAATTATTTATTCTATTTAAATTTATTTTAGGTCAAAATTGACACATAATACCTATATAAGTTCAATGTAATTCATTAGAGTCATTTTATAATAATTTTAGATATATAAAAATTTTATTGAACTTTTGACCGTCTTTTACCCACCTCCTAGGAGAATTTGAAAATTTACATAAAACTTAATTTTACCACTTCTGTGAGTGGAATTTAAAAAATCTGAGAGACACGGTTGATGTCAGTAAGTAAAATGTGGTTCAATGAGATGAAAATAATTTTTGGTGAATAGTAACGTTTTACTTTTATTTACAACAGTTAAAAGTAAATAGGGTAATTGAGGGTAAAAATGATATTATTATTACCCTAACACATGTACTAATTCTATTGGATAAGTGTAATTCGACCAAAAACAACCTTAGGAATAAAATTTGACCATTTAGGCCCACTTGGATTAGATTAGGACATTTATTATTAATTTATTTAAAGAAGGGTTAAAATAGTTAAAATCAAAGTTTAATAAGTAAATAATTTTTAATATAGGGTTATACATAAGATAAATTCAACTATAAATATTCATTAGAAATCTAAAAAGATTTTCTACATAATGGTATTTTATTTGTAATTTTTAGACATAAATAATTTAATTTATTTATGACACAAAGATGATGTAGTAATTATCTTATTAATGAAATATTGACATAATTGATGTTATAAATACCCAAATAAATTTAATTTTGGACTTTTAATGAGTTAAACTAATTTTCTAGGTTAATATGACATGTTATTATTGATTTAATTAACTTTATTCGAACTAATAATTCTGTTATGGTTTTCAAAAAAATCAATTACTAAATAGTGTCAAAATTGACATAAAATAGTTTTTAAAACAAATATTATATTATTAATTGTTATTTTATTTCTAAAAATCTAAGGTTCTGAAAAATGACTTAGATAAGGTTATATATATTAATAATAAACAACTCGGGGTTCGTTTGCCTTGTTATAGTATGTTTATTTACCTTATAGTGTAAGAACACAAAAGGACACGGTAAAAGTAAAATTATCTAACTTAAAGTTAAATCTAAATGATAAGGTTAAAATAGTAAAATAAACTTGTCAAAATTCTATTGTATGAGAGGATTTTGACCCATACCTACCTTATATTCTAAATAAATCAATTTGGAGCTATTTAAAACCGAATATGGCTTTATAATAAAATAATATTTTTAGTTTTTCCAAAGGTGCCCCTCTCCTCCCTTATAAAAGGGCACCTCTTCCCTCTTTTCCTCACACCACTTTAAGCCTTCAAGCTCGGCCAACCCCTGAAAAATTCTCTTATCCACTTCCCTAGAAACATCCTAGAGGTCCTGGTCTTCTTCAAAGACCAATTTTGGTGCCCTTAGAGGAGGTCTCAAAGAGGCGCTTCAAAGAAGAGGTAATGTCCGTTACCAATTCTTTCAACTTTATTTCTTCTTCAACTTATTATTATTTAGTTGTTTCATTATGAAGTAATAAAATCAGTATAAATCATATACTTATATGTTATTATAAGTATGAAACAACCCTATTTCACCATCTATCCATCCTACGGAAAACGAAATCACCGCGCGTGCGTACGTACGGAATACCATCTCCACGCCGTGGTGTAATCTATTTTCCACCACCACCTTACTTGGATGGGTATAATGGTGTAAATAATAACTATATATGATTATTTTAAAGTGATATTGATTCTAAAATAGTATACATACACTCCAATACAATTCCATGATCATGGAAATGATATCATCGCTCGTGCGTACGTACGGACTACCGTCTCCACGACGCGATGAGATTCATTCTCCATGTTAACCATTCATGAATGATTATAAAGTATATATAATAAGTAATCATGAAATATATTACATAGTAATAATACTTTATTTATGTGTATATATATGTATGTCATCTACTTAATTTCATTCAATTCAATAAGGAAACGAAAACAGCGTTCATGCGTACGTACGACCTACAGTCTCCATGAACGGTGTATTTCATTTCATTTAATCGATCTATCATATATATATATATATATACTGAAATATATATTATATTTAAATCATGTTTTACATTCTGGAATTAAGTAAATCAGGATATAAGTAATAATATCAAGAACAACAAGTCCAAACACGTACGATAAATAAAACGATTTAACCCAAAACGCTGCTTTAACATGGAACTTACAAAAGAACGGGTAATATAAAGTCATAAGTGAACCATATATGATATAATAACAATGAATATGATTCTATAATAAGTCAATGACATTATTTAAATCATTATACAGGAGGTTTGGAAACGTACGAAGCATATCGGACCTAAGGTAAGGGATAATTTTGCAAATCTCATTTTTATCCGAGATTTCTTATTCGTAAGTATTTACTGGGGTTATATTTATCATCCATTTCCAAGTTTTATAAAAATGTTTTCATGTATTTTTAAAGTCCTTTTTACCCTTTTTTGACTTTTACCACATGTTATGGAAGGAATCTTTCTTTTGTTTACCATACAAGGAACTTTTTGACTTTTTCGAAAAAAGTACGAGGAGAATGTTATTTTTAACTTATACGGCGTGAACAGATTTTTACGGTTTCATAACACCTCATTTTCATGAAGCTTCCTCTACAAGATTGCATTATTATTTTCAATAAAACCCTTTTCTTTTAAAATTTCATGACATTTTGTGAAAAGAAAATGATTTTGAAGAAGAAAGGATATTTTCCTCAAGAATTCATTTCAAGTGTTTTTATCAAAACTATTTTCCATCTAAAATGACATTATTTAATATGTTTATGTTTCAAGTATAATGTATCTCTTATTTACATGGTTTGATTCTTCTTATGATGAAAACATATCCATTTTTTTATATGGATTATGTTATGATGGCATGATGTTTAAGAATCTCATTCTATTACATGTGTTATGCTATGATGTATGATTTATGATTTTGTGGCACACGAAAGAATGATTTCATTATGAGATGGGTGGGACCTATATCTCCCTCCAATGCATTGGGTAAATATTTATATCTCATGACATAGAAATGGCTGGAATGGTAATTTAATCCGGTTCAGTGTTACAGGACTGAAACAAGGAGTGAACTCGATTCAGAAAGGGACTTTGTCCACTAAGATGGTCTTGGAAGCAATGCCTTGGCTACTATGGAAATCATAACATGTGCTGAATGGTTTCCACAATTACATGTTTTATTCCCATTATATTTTATCATGGTTGATGTTCTATTATGATATATTCCTTACGTACTTCCACGATTTATGTCTTTGCTCAAGATTTTGATGTTTAAATTTCATGTTCAAGTTTTTGCTTTCAAATGTTTATGAATTGTTTTATGTTATCTATGTTTGCCCTTGCCGAGCATTTGAGCTCACCCTTTTTATGATTTATTTGCCCCAGGAAGTAAAGAAAGGTTTTAGGTAAAGAAAAAAAAGGGGAAGATCATTATGGGAGTTGTTGAAGATATTTCAACATGATTAGAAGTTTATATTCCGAGTTTCCAAAGACACTAAACTATTACGGTCCTTGTGTGTCTGTTTTTGTTATGTATTAAGTATTCCGCAAAAGTAATGTAATGTCCATGTATGTCAAGATTTGGGTCTCTACAAATATATTTTAATAATGGGATAAGATATTATATGATGGAATGGGATTGAAAATTGAGACATCCCATAATTTCAGAATTAATCAAAGTTATGAATAACTTCAATGTTTAAAAGGAATTGCAAAAAAATAACACCATTAATTAACCATTAAGGAAATATTTATTATTAATGAAAGGAATGTGAGTTGAAGTGTCCATAAGCTATGAATTATCCATATTAAGATGAAGGCAGTGGTAAAGATGAAGTTGTTAAGACAAAAGTCCCCTTTTGGCTTTTACATCATGTTTTGGAAATCACAAATATATTCTATGTCATAATTTGAAAATCTCAAATGTATTCTATCATATGTTTGTAAATAACAAGTTGTGTCTATCGTATCGTACGATGACTGATCGTACCGACCAAAACGTATCGTACTGACTCTGTCGATCGTATCGTACTGACTGTTATTCAGATGATTATTATTTGTTTTGGTACTTTGTCAAAAAACTCTCTCTGCATATGAATCGTACTAATGTTTTACATTTTCTATATCTCTTATCCTAACAAAACGATGTCGTTGAGTTAGTTATGTACTAATCAAAACGATGTCGTGTTTTCTGTTTCAATATGACCGTTGGAGGCAATATGACCGTTGGAACCCGAGGCCTATAAATAGGAGGTCATTTGAAGCTGAGAAGACAACGATGAGCAAAGAGATTGAATAAAGAGATTGTGAACTACGAAGATTCTAGAGAGAGAGACTCTGACTTCTCTCATCAGCCTTGTGCGTCCGATCATCGTATCGAGGGCTTTCAAGTAATTGAAAGACAGAGGTGCCGATTACCTGCAAAATCGAGGGCTGCCGGGGATAGGCAGACAGACGAGCCGATCATCGTATCGAGGGCTGCCGGGGATAGGCAGACGGACGTGCCGATCATCGTATCGAGGGCTCACCAAGGTGTTGGTGAGACAGACCTTTTTATCCTAGGTGAAAGGATAACCCTTCTCTTTGGGTTAAAAGAATTGTATTACTTTTACATTTCCGCTGTTTGTACTAGAAAGGAATTGTATTGTTTCCTTTCTTCTTTTACATATTCAATTGTAATTGTTTCAATTACAATCATTCTTTTACATATTGTATCAATTGGTTCTATACGCTTTTAAAGGTAGAACCATTCATTTTTGTATTACTCTGATTATTGTGTTCACCTTGAATACAATTGTTTTACTTTACAATAGTATTACAATACATCATACCTTTTACATTCAATACAATTGTGGGTGTTTGTATTTGTATTAGTTTAAGATCTTTTAAACTAATCTCTTTGTTTCTAAAACTCAAAGGTTTTTAAACTTACAATTCACCCCCCCTCTTGTATTGTTCCATCTAATAGACTTTTATATCAACTATTCGATCCAACAATTGGTATCAAAGGAGGTTTTCCACTGATTTGTATTACTAGCTCTATTTCTTATCTTAAATACTTACTACACTAACGTGTGGAGTGGAAAAGTTGTTTTTGTTATAGATGGCAGGAATGAATATCGGATCAATAGATAATCTGAATCCTTCTAGACCACCAATCTTTGATGGGAATGATTACGAATATTGGAGAGATCGTATGAAGACTTTCGTCATCAATACTGGTGTAGACAATTTTATTATGCTTACTGGAGGTTACAAAATACCTGACAAAGAAGTTAGTACTTTTACCAATCAAGAGAAGCAAGAATATCAACTGAATTACAAGGTACGCAATACTTTATTATGCTCTATGACCAGGAATATATATAGTCAGATATCTTCATGTGAAGCAGCCAACTGTATTTGGAAGAAATTAGAAGTCACTCATTTTGGTACATCCAAAGTTATAGAAACAAGGAGAGCAATGCTTCGAGCAGAGTATCATGGTTTTGTTTTTCCTTATGGAGAGCCAGTATGTAAAGTGCAACAAAGGTTTATGACAATTGTCAACAGCTTACAATCTATGGGAGAAAAGGGTCTTGATGATGAAGCTCTTGTTGACAAGATTATAGATATCATGCCAAATGAATGGGAGTCAAAAAGAACAGCTATTGATGAAAATAGAAAAGTTTCCCAGATTACTCTTGATGAACTCTTTGGAACTCTTCTACAGCATGAGACAAGAATGAAGAGAGATGCTGATTTCAATAAGAAGAAGAATGGGAATGGAAGTGTAGCTTTTGCATCTAAAGCCAAAACACCTGAAAGGGTTACGAGGTCTAAATCCAAGAAAGTTGTTGTATCTGATTCAAGTGAATGTAATCTTTCAGATAATGAGTTAGCTAATCTTGCTCGGAGGATGAACAAGATTGTTGGAAAGAAAGATTTTCAATATAGATTCAAAAAGAAAGACAGGAAAGATAGGAAAGATTCTGAGGTAACTTGTTATGAGTGCAAGAAAGCAGGACATATAAGACCTGATTGTCCTTTACTAAAGAGGAGAGATAGAAAAGAGAAACACTCTGAAAGAAACAAGAAAAAGTTTTATAAGACAAAGAAGGTCTTGAAAGCTAACGATACGTGGAGTGCAAGTGGAGGTGATTCCTCAGATGATTCTTCAGAATATGAGACCTCAGGACAAAGGAATATTGGACTTCTAGCCAGACTACCAATTGAAGATCATTGTCTCATGGCTAAGGTACATAGTGCTGAAGCTGTTACAAATGTCTCTTTAAATGCAAATTGTGTTGATAATAGATATTATGAATCTTCAAATGATGAACCCTCATCATCAGAAGATGATACTTTACCTTCTTTTGAAGAAGTCTCTAGATTTGCTAAGTTACTTGAAAATGAAAATTCTAAACTCAAAAAGAGATTTGAAAAAGCAAACTCTAGAATTTCTATTTTGACTAAAGAAGTATCAGATCTTTCTAAAGATCTTGATGAGAAAACTGCTGATTTTGAAAGTATTCTGAAAACCCTTGAGAAAGTCAAATCTGAAAAGGATAAACTTTCTAAGGATCTTGAAACTGCTATTTCAAAGAAAGATATATTAGAATCTAACTCTAGTTCAAATTCAAATGTTTTAGAAAACAAGAATTTGGTTTTAAAACTAAAGTCAGAGATTTTATCCTTGAAAAAGTGTTTGTCAAACTTTACTCATGGAAAAGAAAACTTTGATAGGATGTACTCTCAAATAAGACCTTTGAGAAATCGTTCTGGTCTTGGTTTTACTTATTCCAAACCTGTTTTTAGTAATAACTATTTTGTTCCTCAAAAAACCATTTTCTGTTCCAAGTGTCAATGTGGTGGACATTGGAGAAGAGATTGTTCTCTTAACAAAACTCAATCCTTAGGATTTCATAAAGCTCATTTTGCAAAACAAATGTGGATTCCTAAAATTCTTTTATCTAACTCTTCTGGATCCAAACAAGTTTGGATTCCAAAAATCTAATTGTTTCTTTTTCAGGAAAACGAGAAGTGTATCAATAAGAACATTTGGTACATGGATAGTGGTTGCTCTCGTCATATGACTGGAAACAAAGATTTCTTTGAAAAGGTTATCAAAACAAAAGGTGGAAGAGTTACCTTCGGAGATAATGCTCAAGGAAAGATTGTTGGTATAGGTAATATCATTTTTCTTGGAAAAGTTCTTATTTCAAATGTTTTGTTTGTTAAAGGTCTTAGGCACAATCTCATCAGCATAAGTCAATTATGTGATGAAGGTTACCTTGTGAATTTTAGAGATGATAAGTGTCTAGTTCACAATTCCAAGGATGAATTCATTCTATCTGCCCATAGGCAAGAGAATGTTTACACTATTAACTTAGAAGACCTTAGGAACCAAAACTTACCTTGCTTAAGTGTAATAGAAGACCAATCGTGGCTATGGCATAGGAGACTAGGACACTGTAATTTGAGAAACCTAAGAAAACTCTCAAAGAAAGGACTTGTAAAAGGGTTACCGGATCTTAGATATGATTCTTCAAAAGTTTGTGATCCTTGTCAATTTGGCAAGCAACATAAAACTAGCTTTAAATCAATTAATGAAGTTTCAACTTCTAATGCATTACAACTTGTGCATATGGATCTGTTCGGTCCTTCACAAACTGGAAGCATTGGTGGCAAATACTATGTATTTGTTTTAGTTGATGACTTTACTAGATTTACATGGGTCTACTTTCTCACAAAGAAATCTGAAGCCTTTTCCTATTTTAAAACTTTTAGAGCCCAAGTTAAAAATGAGAAAAACCTACCATTGATAACTATTCATAGTGATCATGGTGGTGAATTTCAAAACTCAGATTTTGAAACTTTTTGTAGTAAGAAAGGTATTACTCACAATTTTTCAGCACCAAGAACTCCTCAGCAAAATGGTGTTGTTGAAAGAAGAAATCGTATTCTTCAGGAAATGACTCGAACCATGTTGAGTGAATACTCAATTGCTAAGCACTTTTGGGCTGAAGCTGTAAGTACTGCCTGTTATACTATAAATCGTGTTTTAACTAGACCATTTCTTAATAAAACTCCTTATGAGTTATGGACTGGCCGAAAACCTAAAGTTTCTTACTTCAAAGTTTTTGGATGCAAAGTGTTCATTCTGAATACAAAAGATAATCTACACAAATTTGCACCAAAATCTGATGAAGGAATCTTTCTAGGCTATTCCACAACCTCTAAGGCTTATAGAGTTTTCAATAAAAACACTTGTACTGTTGAAGAAACAGTACATGTAAAATTTGATGAAACTAACCCTTTTGTTTTCAACCAACCCAATCCTACATCCTCGGATGTGTTTTCCAAAAATATTTATCAACCTATATTAGAAGAACATTCTGATAAGGAAAATGTTCAAGAAAGTATTTCTGAAACATTTACCACAGAAGATTCTCTACCATATGTTGAAGAACAGGTTTTACAAAACCCAAATCAATTGTTTCTTAGGAGTCATCCCAGTGATAACATCATTGGTGATATAAATCAACCTGTAAGGACCAGAAATTCCTTAAGAAATGAAATAGAACATCTTGCTTTTCTTTCCCAATTTGAACCTAAAAGTCCAAGTGAGGCCTTAGGTGATGATGATTGGATCAAAGCAATGCAGGATGAACTAAATGAATTTGAAAGGAATCAAGTCTGGACTTTAGTTGAGAGACCTAAAGAAACAACTGTAATTGGTGTAAAATGGGTTTTCAGAAACAAGTGTGATGAAAATGGAATCATTGTAAGAAATAAAGCAAGACTTGTTGCTAAAGGCTATAATCAACAAGAGGGAATAGACTATGAAGAAACATATGCTCCTGTAGCTAGACTAGAATCTATCCGTATTCTATTAGCCTTCGCAGCATACTTCAATTTCAAACTATTTCAAATGGATGTCAAATGTGCTTTTTTAAATGGTTTTGTTCAAGAAGAAGTTTTTGTCGAACAACCTCCTGGTTTTCAAGACCCAAAACATCCTGATCATGTTTTTAAACTTACCAAGGCTCTATATGGTCTTAAACAAGCCCCTAGAGCATGGTATGATAGACTTACAGGATTTCTTTTACAAAACAATTATACAAAAGGTACAGCAGATCCAACTCTTTTTATCAAAATGGAAAACAAAAATGTTTTGGTTGTCCAAATCTATGTTGATGACATCATATTTGGATCAACTCAGAAATCCTTAACCGAGTCTTTTGCTATTTTAATGAAATCTGAGTTTGAAATGAGTATGATGGGTGAGTTAACATTCTTTTTAGGTTTTCAAATTTCTCAAAAACCAGAAGGAACTTATATATCTCAACATAAGTATATTAAAGACTTACTCAAGAAGTATGGATTTGACAAAACTAAAAGTATTAGCACTCCAATTAGTACCTCAAATACTCTTGATCTTGATGAAACTGGAAAACCAGTAGATCAAACAATTTTTAGAGGTATGATAGGGAGTTTGCTATACTTGACAGCTAGTCGACCTGACTTAATGTTTTCTGTATGCTTATGTGCAAGATATCAATCTAATCCAAAAGAGTCTCACTTAAAAGCCGTAAAGAGAATCTTTCGGTATTTAAAAGACACTATGGATTTAGGTCTTTTCTACTCTTCTGGAAATGATTTTGTTTTAAAAAGTTTTTCAGATGCTGACTTTGGTGGTTGTAGAATGGATAGAAAAAGTACATCTGGAACATGTCATTTCTTAGGAGATTCTTTGGTTTCCTGGTCCTGCAAGAAACAACACTCAGTAGCACTCTCCACTGCTGAAGCTGAATATGTAGCAGCTGGAAGTTGTTGTGCTCAAGTATTGTGGATGCAGCACACACTCACTGACTATGGTTTGAGTTTCTCCAAAACTCAAATTCTTTGTGATAATACAAGTGCCATAGCTCTTAGTAAAAACCCAGCACATCACTCTCGTGCAAAACACATAGATGTTAGGCATCACTTTCTTAGGGATCACACACAAAAAGGAGATATTGTTTTACAATTCATCGGAACGCAAGAACAACTTGCTGATATTTTTACAAAACCGTTTCTTTTGACAAGGATATGAATATTAACTTCGCTGTGTACGATAGGAAGTTATCTATGTCTGTGAAACAAGCGGCGCATTTTCTAAATGTTTCTATAGAAGGTGATGCATTCTGCCCATCTCACAAACTTCCAGAGGAAGTTGGTACTTTCAATAGAGAAAATGCTGAAAAGTCTTTGTTTGTTGTTAATGAGGGAAAGAGGAAAGTTTATCATCTTTCACCAGACAATAGGTTTGTCACTCTATGGATGAAAGGTTTCCTTGTTCCAAGGAAAGGGGATAGAGAAACCCTTAAAGTCTCTGATGTCTTTATGCTTGACTACCTTGTGAATATGAGAAAGGTAAATCTCATGGGATATATCTTTGAAACAATCAAGAATGTCAAGAAAGGAGGGATTAAATCCCAGATAATAATGTATCCGGCCATCCTCACAAAATTCATTCTTGAGAGTATGAAGTTCTGTAATATTCCTTTGAAAGGAAAACCTATGGATTTGTGGCCGTCTTTCATTAATAAGAGTACGATGAAGAAGCTGAATGTTTGTTTTGATTCGAATTCAAAACTTTTTGTCAGAGATGAAGAAGCTGAATTGCCTGAAAATCAATCGGCACCTATGCCTGCCAAGGACAATCAATCGGCCGGTGTTACTCGAAAGTCTGATCCACAGACTAGTTCAAAGCCGAAGAAGAAGCCGAAGTATAGTAAAGAAGTTGTGGCAAAGTGGAGAAAGGACAAGGAACAGAGAAAAGAGGGTGATCCAAAGTTTGGACTTGACCCTGCTGAAGCCTTTGCAGAAAGGATAAGGGTAGAAGAAACCCTTCAAGCTGAAAAGAAAAAGAAGACTCTGTTGAAAAGAAAGGCTCAGGACTTTGATATTTCTAAAGTCTTGAAAGCTGTTGAAGATGCAAGTGCTCAATTAACAATGGAAGTACATCAAGAGCCCATCGTACAAAGTCAGTCTGAGAAAGAGAAAGGGAAACAAGTGATGGAAGAAGTGGAAGAAGAAGAAGGAGATTTTCTTTTAGAATTTCTTCAAAGCTCTAAGAAAGGTAGAGAGGAATCGGTTCAAAAGCTGAGCGAAGGTGTTCAACAAACTCCTCATGCCGATCAGGAAAGATCACCGGACAGGATGTCATCGAAAGAAAAGAATGATGCTCAATCTTCTCATTCTGACAAAGTTTTTGTCATCAGTGATAAAGTGGATGATGGAAAACAGAAAGAAAAGGCGAAAGGCAAACAGCTAGTTGTTGAATCAAGCAAATCACATGAACTAGAATCGTACGATGATGATACTGATTCAGAGCACACAATCTCTCTCAAAAAGAGTGATTACATTGTTCATGTTTTGAGGAGAATGGAGAAAACTATTCCTTATTTTCCAAGGCTGGAAGGAAAGATTGACTTTATTACTGAAAATCAGAGAAAGAAGTTTGGATCTGTGAAAGAGTTGAGGAAGAAAGTTTTATCTGTTGAAGCCGATTTAAAAGTTCTTTCAGAAAGCTCAGCTGTTCATAAGAAGGCATGTAATAAGATGACTAAGTGGTCGTACAAAACAGAGAGCTCAATCAATGACCATGAGATTGCTATTGAAGACATAAGAAGGTTATCAAATGATCTTGCAATTGCTTTCAACAAGCTTGATAAAGAAACAGTTGAAAGGCTGAATCTTTTATCCTCTCAAAGAGCCGATGTCCCTTCAGTGAAAGACTTGCAAGAAAGAATGAATGCTTTCCAATCTGATTTTTCGAAGGTTTCATCTTTCAAAGATGAAATGGTTTTACTGAAGAAACAAAATTCTGAGTTGGCCAAGGATAACAAAACTTTGCAAAGCAGAATTGATACCCTTGAAGAGGTAATCAGAGTTCAGGAGGAAACTATCAAAAATCAAGATCAGATTTTTGCGGATCAACAGGAGCTTCTCAAAACTCAGGGTGAATCAATTTCTGAAGACAAGAAGGAGATCAAGAAGATGAAAGCCGTGCTTCATGAGCTGATAAAGAAGGAGAAGGAAAGAGAGAAATGATTGTTGTATTTGTTTCTTTTGAAACTTTGTGTTGTAATAACTCTTATAATTCTCTCTTTTATCCAATTGTCTTGTTTTACTTTACTAATCCTTTCAGACAATTCGAGAATACTCCTTTCTTTTTGTAAATCACAAAGGGGGAGAATATTTACAAAGTTTGTTTTTACAAAGGGGGAGAATGCAATACAATGCTCTTAAGGAAAATCTATGAATACAATCCTTAGGAAAGTCAATACCTAAGGGGGAGTTAGTTGTATTCAAATTCTTATTCAGAAGAGTTTTCAATAACTCAGGGGGAGATAAGTATTTCTTGTTTCATTTACTTTGTGTGTTTGTGCTTTCCAAAAAGGGGGAGATTGTTAAGACAAAAGTCCCCTTTTGGCTTTTACATCATGTTTTGGAAATCACAAATATATTCTATGTCATAATTTGAAAATCTCAAATGTATTCTATCATATGTTTGTAAATAACAAGTTGTGTCTATCGTATCGTACGATGACTGATCGTACCGACCAAAACGTATCGTACTGACTCTGTCGATCGTATCGTACTGACTGTTATTCAGATGATTATTATTTGTTTTGGTACTTTGTCAAAAAACTCTCTCTGCATATGAATCGTACTAATGTTTTACATTTTCTATATCTCTTATCCTAACAAAACGATGTCGTTGAGTTAGTTATGTACTAATCAAAACGATGTCGTGTTTTCTGTTTCAATATGACCGTTGGAGGCAATATGACCGTTGGAACCCGAGGCCTATAAATAGGAGGTCATTTGAAGCTGAGAAGACAACGATGAGCAAAGAGATTGAATAAAGAGATTGTGAACTACGAAGATTCTAGAGAGAGAGACTCTGACTTCTCTCATCAGCCTTGTGCGTCCGATCATCGTATCGAGGGCTTTCAAGTAATTGAAAGACAGAGGTGCCGATTACCTGCAAAATCGAGGGCTGCCGGGGATAGGCAGACAGACGAGCCGATCATCGTATCGAGGGCTGCCGGGGATAGGCAGACGGACGTGCCGATCATCGTATCGAGGGCTCACCAAGGTGTTGGTGAGACAGACCTTTTTATCCTAGGTGAAAGGATAACCCTTCTCTTTGGGTTAAAAGAATTGTATTACTTTTACATTTCCGCTGTTTGTACTAGAAAGGAATTGTATTGTTTCCTTTCTTCTTTTACATATTCAATTGTAATTGTTTCAATTACAATCATTCTTTTACATATTGTATCAATTGGTTCTATACGCTTTTAAAGGTAGAACCATTCATTTTTGTATTACTCTGATTATTGTGTTCACCTTGAATACAATTGTTTTACTTTACAATAGTATTACAATACATCATACCTTTTACATTCAATACAATTGTGGGTGTTTGTATTTGTATTAGTTTAAGATCTTTTAAACTAATCTCTTTGTTTCTAAAACTCAAAGGTTTTTAAACTTACAATTCACCCCCCCTCTTGTATTGTTCCATCTAATAGACTTTTATATCAACTATTCGATCCAACAGAAGTGAAAGAGGCTCATGCCATAAAGGGGTAATGGAAATGATATAAGAAACATTTGGAAGTTTCTCCATCACTAGATGTGGCAGAAGTGTTGCATACTATTTTGGTGGTGCCGCACCTCTCACTCGATTAACTAAAACCATGCACTTCCCAGATTTATAAGAAAAATTTTATCATAATTTTAATGTTCAGTTTGATTCAGAATCATTACATGATATAGGTTAGTTTTTAGTAAACGATCAATTAATAACCTCAGTTGTGTTATAGAACCATAAATTTTCAAAAAAAGGGAATCTAATATAAATACAAATAATAAATATAGGAACATATATATGAATATATATATATATATAATCATGAAGTAATTTTAATATGAATAAACAAACTAGGGATAGGATGTTTTTTCAAGTGGTTAACGTTTAAAATTTTGAATGTTCAAGTTAAAAGAAGATAGTACAAATATAACTATATTTAGTGAGAATATGTTGTTGAGTTTATGACAAAAACACTGCTAAAAAAATTCTGTAGTGAAATATGTAATTACATTATATCCAAAATGTTTTCAAACCAGCATTGTTGTCTACTGTTACACACATTTTTAACTTCCAATCACATCATTTCTTCTTACATCATGCTTTTTTATTCAATGAAAATTATTCCAACATTATTAATATTTGATAAGGAGTATGTAATAAAACACTTTCAAAAAAAAAACTATAGAAATGGGTTAAACATATGAAACTCCATTTATGATATCATAAAACCCGAATAAGTTGAAAACATTATAGAACATTCTTAAAGACTTACTAAAAAGATGTCATTTAATTTTTATAAATTGTAAAAGTAAACTTACAGAAAGAAGAAAAATAAACAATATAAATATGATATACCTAATAGAATATGAAGATCTTAGTAATGATAAATTGTGTATCTTTCAATGAATCTTCATCATAGAAGTCCTGAAACAATTTTATCTACATGAAAAAATAAATAATGTGACTAATAGATTAAACATGATTCTATAGAACAAAATATTTCTATATCAATATCACATGAAACTAATTATGTGTATCATTGAACCTACTATTGGTTTTGAAAATATTGGAGTAAGGTTCTAAATGGGTGAGAACTACAACTAAATTACTAAAAATAGACTAAGCAATCCATTTTCAGTACTTTCGGAACTGCATATTATATATAGACCAAACTAATGTCTGAACTACAAATGGATTGGTTATTCCATTGAATATATTTTATGAACTACGATTGGATTGGTCAATCCATTGAATAGGAAAAATGCAAGTTCATTTTAAGTAATGCATATTTAATGTACTCAAATTGTCTTAACTAGCAAAATGGGAGTTCATTTTCTTATTCAGTGCTGTATATTTATTGTACTGATCTACCTTGTAAACTGAATAATTTGGTGAACATAAAATGAAAATGCATTTTATATGAACCATACCAATGAACTAACCAATCCATTTTTAGAATAATGTCTGTTAATTGAAATTACAAAAAATGAACATGCATTTTGTTGTTCACACACAATGCATATCATCTGTTGTTTATCCCCAATGTTTGTTGGTCAGACACATGTTTTATATACTTTTTTGGTCACACACATATTCTACTAAATATGAAAATTATACATCCAAGATTGAAAATTATACCAACATAAAAATATCTTTTTACATCATTTCATTAAATACAGTACTTTAAAACCTAAAGAATGAATTATCATTTTTTGATACCAACCTCTACTAGATGAAATTCTACAGCAAACATCGTATCTCAATGCCAGGAAAAAATTCTATCTGCACAAAAAAATAAATAATGTGACTAATATATATTACATGATTCCATAGAAAATTATTTATATATGAATATCCCATGAAACTAATTATGAATCTTCTGGATTCTGCTGCTGGTTTTGAAATTTTTAGAGTCAGGTTCTAAAGGGGTGAGAAATCCAACATCATTACTGAAAATGGAATAAGCAATCCATTCTCAGTAATGTCTAAACATCAAATTGTATATAGAACGAACTACTATCTGAACTACAAATAGATTGGTTAGTCCACTGAATAGAATGTATAAACTGAAAATGGATTGGTTAATCCACTGAATAGAAAAAAATTCATGTTCATTTTTTGTAATGCGTATTTAAAGTAATAATAATTTATGAACTAACAATATGAAAGTACATTTTCTTATTCTGTAATGCATATTTAAAGAACTGAACTACTGTGTGAATTGAATAATTTGGTGAACATAAAATGAACATGAATTGTTTATGAACCATCCCAATGGACTAACCAATCCATTTTAGGAATAATGGATGTTATTTGAAATTACTAAAAATGGAAATGAAATATCCAAATGGACTAACCAATCCATTTTAGGAACAACTAATATTATTTTAAAGTACTAAAAATGGACATTATTTTTGTTGTTAACGCAATTTATATCCTCTATTGTTTGGCCCCAACATTTTCTGGTCACACACAGGTTGTATATATGTTTTTGGTCACACACAGGTTGTACTAAATATGAAAAAGCTACTTCCAAGCCTTCCAATTATACCAACACAAACCTATCTTTTTCTATAATTTCATTAATGTCAGTAATTAAAAACCTAAATTAGGAAATATCATGTTTTGATACCAACCTCTGTTAGATGAAATTCTATAGCTGACATTATGTATCAATGTCTCCCTGTAGTTCCAAAAATTATTTCAAGACTATAACTAAGTTAATATTATTTTCCATTTGGCACACCACCAACAATTACAACCACCATAAAATGAAAATCTATGTCTACAACCATTATATGAGCAGTAAATTGATGATAAGTGAAAAATAAATAGAAATAGAGAGATAGAAAGTGAGTGATTGAAAATCCACTGTGAGTTGAGCATTATATATCAATGCATTTCCAAATAAGGGAAAAACTATAAAACATAAAGGAGCATGTATATAAGGTTCTTCAAATTAATTCCTTCAATGAAATAGATCAGGAATAGCTGATCAGTCATGGATTTCAAAATCATATACAAAATATATTATTAGAATTAACCATATACTTCAACTCTAAATACATTTGAACGTGAAATAATTTATATTTAAATTCAAATCTCTTTGATGAAGTAATAATAAGAACCTGCAAAGAGGCCTCCTGAAACATGCATTTTTTTTCACTTGTACTTGTACCATACATTTTTAGAATATTAAAGCTAAAGTTATGTGTCTTTCTAGACATTGTATCTAAAGATCCAACCACATCCTGTGACTTAGAAAAAGAATTAATATAAAAAACCAAATGTTGCTCAAAAATTATATTTTCATATCAATGAAAAACTATAAAAATCCAAGATGAATTCGATCAACCTTTTCTTAATGAGAAACAGGTTGAAAGATAGCCTTTAGTTTTGGTTTTAGCTCCTTGAAACTAGGATTTTAAAAATATATCATGAGTATGAGATGGAATCACAACACTCTCCATCCAACAAAATCATGTTTAATTGAAGGGGGCTACTTCAAATTTTCCTTTCTACCATCAAATGAACCAAGAAATACATTGTGACCAAAATCACCTATAAAACCACATAAAATATTAATGTAGAAGAAACATTTACATCTATGAGTCATGATCACTAATGTTTAATGCTAAAATGGATATTGACTTAACAAATACTATTATCATTCAACCTAATAAAGAACATACAATGTCATACAATGTAATAAAATGAAAATTTTAATTATTATGGTAAGTGGATTTATTACTCAAGAATACAACTGATCATTTCAGCCAGTAAACATTTATTAATATAGATAAAATTTGTGTAGTAATATTGGAATCTAATAATATAAAAGTGCTTATATTCTATATAATGGATATTGGATGTTTAATGAAATTTAAAAAAAAATTAAGAGTATAGACTAATCAGGATTTCATATTAATAATCTAAATGAAAATATATCTGTTATGTGAACAATAATTTTTTATTTACAACTCAAATCATGGGTAATTGTAAATTTTACTACAGAATGCATACTATATCAATGAAGTCAGAGTGAAATGGAATATTATTTGATTATTGATCAAGAATATAATTTTATATATATTGAATATTTCACATAACCTCGTAACATGAAATTTCATATTACTAGAAACAATATATAAAGATGGATACTGAATTAAACTTATTTTAACATTTTTTAATGTATATTATATAGAATTATGCTAATTTAATACAGGATGAAAGTTCTTATAAATTCAAAGTGACGGAAAAAGACATTGAATAGACATAAACAATAATATAGAAACAATGAAAACATTTAATATTAGATAGATAGATATATAAATATATATAAAATTATGAAAATAATATAAAAGAAATAAAATAAATCCAAAAGTGTTTTAATAATACATATTCTAAAATAATTAAATGTCAAATTTTCTTCAAGAACCCTTCTTCTGGATGATTACATTAAAATAAATAAAATCAAATCCAAATAGTGGAAAATGCACAGAAATTGAAAATTCTATAATTACCAAACCATCACAGTCATATTTTCAAGCCCCACTATAGACCCCTTTTCAAAGTATTGTGGTAGTACCATTTCCAAATACATTCATTGTAATAATCATAAAATGACACATTTTTTAAAGATTTATAGACATTATCAACAACATAAAATTATAATTTCAATCTCTTCATTCATCAATGCATCAAAAAAATATTTTTGTGAATATTTTCTTCACCCATCCTATATGAAAAACATATGAGAATATGGAAATAGTATGCTCTTGTAGAAAAAATAAAAAAACATTGGAAAATAAATATTCTATTTCTTGAATGTAATAATTTTTTTGGAATAAATTGTTTCTCAATTTCAAAAAATGTAACAAATTGTTTGAAAATAATGGTTGTACACTTTCAAATGATTTATTGACTATTCAATTATTCTTTTGAAATTCTTTATATGATCCTATGATGTTGAATGATCTATAGTCAAATTAGTTTTGATTTAATCTAGTTCATCAACTCTGATAAATATTTGGGGAAAAATAGAATTAGCATAGATTGAAAATTCTAGAATGACATAACCATCATGGTATTGTTTGCAAATCCCCCATGTATACCCCTTTTCCAAGTTGTGTTTCAGAACCATTTCTAAATACCTTCATTAATGTTATAAAAAAATGAAACATTTGAAAAAGATGTAAATGAATTATCAATGACATAAACTAATAATTTGAATATATTAATTCATCAATACATTAAAAAAATTATATTGTGGAAAAAAGTTAGGTCACTCATACGATAGAGATGCATAAGAGAAGATAGGAA
The DNA here is from genome assembly GCA_963277665.1 of Viscum album. NCBI lineage: Eukaryota > Viridiplantae > Streptophyta > Magnoliopsida > Santalales > Viscaceae > Viscum > Viscum album. The sequence goes on from OY728152.1 coordinate 699,555,013, forward strand.
TAATAAGATCATGTAAACAATATTTAAAAATATCACAGAAATAGAAATATAAAGTTTAAAGAATGCAATTAATTGTTTAAAATAAATGGTTTCTAACAGAAAACATAATGGTTGTATAATTTCATGAATGAAATAAATTGTTTGAACATAATGGTTGCACAATTTCAAATAAATTCTTGAATAATTTTTTTTTTCATTTTAAATTCATTCTAATATCCTTTATATATGAATCATCTTTGGTGGAATCAGTTTTTGACTTCTTAATTACATCAACACTAAAATAAATTAAGTAAAAACAAAATCCTTCATATGAAATTCCACACCATTAGTATTGTATAGTGAAATGCCTTTGTCTGTTGGAATAACCTAGTTCAGAACAACTCTAAATTGCTGAATATAATGCTACATATTAAATGGGGTTTGTGTGCTAAAAATATAGTAGAACATATGTTGGGTCATAATACAATAAGGCATTTGGAAAAGACAAATCTTCAATGTCATAATTAATGGTACTTCAAATTATAAAAAAAAACGAATAACTGAAAAAGGAGATATCAAAGAGAGATTACCAGTATGGGAATTGAGTAATCGACATTTCTACATATTAAAAGAGGTTTTTTGTATGGTTTTACAAGTATATTTCAATGTTAACTTGGAAATCCAGTAGTCTTCTGATGATACATTGGAAATATAACAGTCCTTCAATGATTCCTTGTAGAACAGATTTGATATATGATACCTTTCTAGGATAGATGATTCTTTTTTATGATAGAGGGAGTATTCAAATGAATCTTGTTTATAGGATGTGTTCAAGACATACCTGCGAATGATTTCAGAACTATTTATCCACCATACCAATTAAATCCCTCGGTCTTTTGACAATGTCTTGGAAATCCAACGTTTTTTCATCTATGACTTCGAGAATATCTTTGATAGACGATGCCTTGGGAAGATACTCCCCACTTCATCGTTGATTATAATGAAATTCCTCCCCATGCTATCACCATAAGTAGACACTGAGGTCCTCCCCAAACCATAACCAGCTAGAGTGGATGTCCTCCCCACTCCTCCAATAGTTAACATGATGGCCCTACCCATGTCCCACCTCTAAAAAAGGAGTTCCTCCTCATGCTTCTAGTAACCAGTAAGGAGGAATTCTCCATATTCGAACTCCTAAACATGGAGGTCCTCGCCATGTCCATTTTGATAAGTATGAAGTTCCTCCTCATGGATAAACTAACCAGTACTACTGTACTCCACATCCCATTACTACTAGATAGAATGGGGTCCTTCCTATGTTCCCATAAAATAATGTATATGTCCTCTAAAATTTTTCAGTATATAGAGTGGAGGTCCTCACCACTCCAATAACATTAAAAATGGGGGACCACCCCCATAAAAAAACCCCAATATGGAGGCTCTCCCCATATCTAAAATAATAAATGTGTAGGTCCTACCTATTATACCACCCACTAGAATGAATCTTCTCCCCATGTCAAAGAATTACCCTACCATGATGAACTACCTCCGGGAAAATGGATGAACCTCCATCGACAAAGGAAATATCCTGGGAAGAACTAATTCATTGTCTATCAAATTCACCTCTCAGATTATATGGTGAATGTGAATCAATGATGGAACATTAAACCCATTATTCAGCATTAGAATATGGATAAGGATCCCAATAGGTTAATTTTTTCATTCTAGAAGGTGAGATTCACAGGATCCCCAAATCACACTATAGGTACTTGTGGGTGGATGAAGTCTAGGCTCCCATCCAGGGTGTCACAGTTCAACCATATCCATCATCACCAGTTTTTCTCTCCACATCTACCCATGATCACAAAGAACCGTTTTACAATAGGATAGATGAAAAAAATACAGTAGACCCACCGATGAGTGACACAACACTTTCACATGATGCAGTGGTGAACACCCTGTCTTATAAGGACATGATGATGTATTCGATACCACCCTCGAGAGACAACCCAAAATGTAACAAATAGCACAATATCATATAAAATCCTAAAATGGATAGAAAATTGCCACACTGATCCACAACAGTTCCACATACCATCTATCTTCATGCAACGATCGATGTTTGGGATGATCAAGTGTAGGGCCATGCTTCTGAGAAAGAAATCCTATGGTAGACTCTGGCTATAAATCAACTTTTTTCATGTTTTGGATAAATGAAACATTCAAATTAGACATTATGGAGTCCCTCACCCAATATAAGGATGTGTGTTTCTACCATAACATATGTGAGACACTTCATCACCTCTATAATAGCCAGTTGGTCTGTCCATGATGTTGAGAGAACTTCAACAACATTGATCAGCAGTTATGAATAGCTGAGTTAGCATCACTACTAGTGGCACTACACTTTGCATCAACCAACTACCATAGAAACTTCCAATAGAGATGTATAAATAGTGTTATAGACCTCAACAAAATAATGTAATATGTGTCTTCACACATGGATATTAGGGGAAGGAGAAATTACGCTGCTCTCTACTTCAAACCTATTCTATAACAGCCTAACCTACCTATTGATGTTGATGATTTTATCTATTAATAGTTATTGTAAACAAGGTTTTCCCTTATTTTTCAAGTATGGGGAAACATAAATAGGTTTTGACAGAGAAAACCTAACCCTAGGGAAGTGTAGTATCACATAGGCCCCCATATAGGTGTTCGTACCCTCTAAAAAATGAATCTGCACTCCCTCGGGGATCCATCCGTATTGTTTAATGCCAATCAAAAATAATAAAAAGGAAATGTGACCTATGGAGCCCATTGAGCTTTCTAATATCATTCTAAAGAAAGAGACTGATCCCACAATTGTCTCTTTTCACTAGTTGGTCACATATCAAAAATGGATCATCGATGTGTTCCATGATGAATGATGCCTAGATTATGGAACTCCAAGATATGATCCCATTTCTCCTCATTTGGGGATTTCCCAAGTCCTACATACCCAATTGCTCCAAGTTGAACCCAATGATCCCATGCATCTAGACAGAGTATATTCAATAGTGTATGGAAAGCGACATGATTATGAGTCATTGAATCCATTTTATCAGTGTGATAAAATTATTTGGGACCCATAATCATCCATTTTAGGAGTCGCCAAGGCTACATATCATGTTTATGAAACTCTTAATGCATTGGTGGCCGATGATCATCATCAAGATAGTACCCCTTACCAAGAAAATTTGATAGCCACTCTTAGTTCTCACATAGAATCCCTGAAGACATGATAGGTAATGATCCCACATATTGAAAAGTCTTATCGTTTTGGGTGGATGACATGAGGGAAACCCTAGATTTTGGGAAACATATATTTTCCAATTTCAATTGGATGGGCGACCCACTGAATCATTTAGCCCACATCATCTCGATGTGTGGTCCCATACTAGGATCCCAAGAGTAGAAGGAGGCCTCCAAGCTCCAATGTTTTGTTCAGATATTGGATGGACATATGTTTCTCTTATAACTAGTTACTAATTGGGTCTATCACTAGTTGGGAAGATCTACACTGATATTTCATTTACCAGTTCCACTTCACCATGAGAAGATAATCATTGAAAATATCTTCAAGTGAAATAAACTAGCTGATTAGTGTGTAAAAGATTTTATTTATTAGTGGAAGGGCCTAATGTATTCACTCGATATGCTATTAACTCAAGAGTTTCTAGTAAAAATGTGCATGGGGAACATCAAGACTGATTTTTTCCCTTCCATCATCACTCTAATTTTCATAGTTGGGTAATGATATTTCTCTAATAATGACCACTTCTTAGAGGAGTCCTTATAGTAGGCTAAAAAAGTGATTCCTTACCTCATGTTCTTGTAAGAAGGGATGAGAATGATGAGACTAACTCTTTTATACACATGGAGGTCCTAGAGCTCCTAGAGTTGTTTCACCCTTTGTATTAGTGCCTCACCATGTGAAATATCCTCATCAAGACAAGCCTCAACCAGAGAAGAATTGGATGGCACTAACCCGCTAATAGTAGCTGCCTAGACAACAGAATGTGGCTCCAACCCCTTATCAGACTCTATCCCCTTATTAGGGATTGAATACTAGAGTTCCCTTCATAGATAGGAGGTACCAAATCTATTCATTCAAAGATACACATCTTTATGGTGATTTTCATTAGTTCCCTATAACATGATATTATGAAGCTTCCAGAGTGTAAGAAGCCCCATGAAGCAGAGTGTACTAATTGACCTAACCATCTCCATTACCAAAGGATCATTGGACATACAATCATAAAATTCTATGTGTTGAAGTATTTTATTTAGAACCATGTTGATAATGGTCTAGTCAAATTATTAAATTTCATAAAACAGATAGAACACATCTCTATAATGCCTGATAGAGATAGTGGAGGTGAATTGTAATAGGTTTCCAACTACAAGACATAGAATTATGATGATTGGTTTTCCTGCATAGTAGTTTCTGATGACCATGGTGTCATCCCCACCTGCCAAGGTTAGACTGTTCCTTTTGATTTTCTATGAATCATCTAACACATGCATCATCATCCTCATCACATCCCTCTTGATCTCAAAATAGTATATGCTGATGGATCAAGGGAATTCTATGTCTTCCACCAGCACCATATCATTCTCATATCATCAGTGATTTCAGGATTCTAGTGTTTGGAATCTCCCCTATGGCCACTCCCACAATGGAAGTCTCATTTGATGATGACCAAGAGTACACCTCTATGAACATTATTGAGTCAGTGGATCCCTTTATGGTCCTTGATGATGAGGGGAGTCGTAAGAACCCCTATGTGCCTCTAGATGACACTGTCGAAGGAGTGGTCGAATACATACAATCCAATATGACAACTTGGTCAATGCCTCAAACTGAGTTGTGTATGATATCGATACTAGGAAACAAGACATGCATAAGGCTCTGTAGGTATAGTCCTCTCATCCTACTCCATAATCACACCACCACAGTAGACCATGCTAAAATATCTGGAAGAACAGTTGTGGACACATTTTTATCTGCCACATCCATTCAAATCCAATAACTAGTTAACCTATAGTTAGCCGATAGATGTTCTGGGTGAGTCAACTGATGATCTATATGATATTTTTTGTACCAGCTAGAACCAAGTGATACAACCTAAATCACCAATTGTACCTCCTATAAAGAGATACCCTTTTTGGTTATAAATGTGAATCTATCATGGATGTGAAAGAGGATAAATCACCATTCCATTATACATAAATAATACTAATCCTCTATGATCTACACATGTCGAAATAAATGTGTGTTTCCCTTATAAAAGATTTGAAATACCCTTTTTAGTTTGATGTAGAAGTGGATGTTGTAAAATCCTACTATATAGAGGAGGTTGAGAAAATATAATTCCAAGACGCCATTTCATTCTCAAATGAAGATGAGTGATCTCTCATGAAGAGGAACCTCAACCTGTTTTACATCATCATCTTATTCAATGGTGTGGAGATCCATCACCGTGTAATAGATACAGGTTCTAGGATAAATATCATCCTGACATGGACACTCCACAAGTAGTGACTGAATGAAGAAGATTTGGGTTTCTATAACCTAATGATTTTGGGTTTGTTCTAGATTGAGCAGATAATATGTAGAATAATTTGGTTCAAGAACTAGTTCAAAGGCTTGTTAGTAAGTAATTAATTCATGGTTGTATAATTGGCTGCCACATATAATGTGTTGATGGGTAGAACCTGGCTTCATCTTCATGTGGAAGTTCCCCCCTCATATCACTAATACCCCATGTAATTCCACAATGGATGAGTTGTTGTGCTTCAAGGTGATCCATCTTTCATCAAATCCGGTGAATCCCTCTATCTGGATGGAATATATTACAGGATAATGGAAATACTAGTTTAGACTAATGTGGATGATAACACAACCATTATAGCCAGTCTATAGATAGAATTGGATGACACTTTCATCCACAAAATTCATTGGATGGAGGCTACTACATGTGATTTGGGAAGTTAATTTGATTTATTTGATAGAAAAGGGTGATACATCCCAATGTACAAGGAACATCAGATGATCACCTCATACATTTACACATGCCTTGCTTGAGAGATAGCAGAAGCCCCCACCACTGTGAAGTATTGAGAAGTTAACCACATGGACACTATTTCATGGAATTTCTACACATTTAATTGAGTTTGGTTGAGTCAATATAATTTAAGCAACACTATTTCATTGATTTTATGAATGGAAACCATTTTCTATGTCTTTATGGGATTGTCTTGACAACCTCAATCACCATGATTTCAGTTGTTAAGAATTCCCCCAACAAATATTCTTTATCCGCCAAAGCAGGCACTAGAGTTCCCCTATAATCAACCAACTTGGATGAAACTACTACCACTATTTTTCCTACCTTAGATGATGAAGAGGATTTTGAATAAGTTATTATCATATTTTAAGAGGGTATCTCCAATGCTATTGATGAGTTGATTCAGGTGAAACGTGCAATTGAGACAGATCTCTATCCGATGTTGGTCAGTGCAAACATGCCTCTATAGGAAAAATAATAATATATCGATTTTTTAAAGAATAAACATGATTTATTCAAATTAATCATTGAATATATTATAGGAATAGACTCTCAGGTCATCATATAACATCTAGGAATTCCTTTGAGACATTGTGAGTTCAAGAACCATCCCAGGAAAATGTATCCTTCTCATGGTGCCATTGTTGAGGTCAAAGTTTATAATCATATCAAAGCAATTTTTTTCAAGGAACATCAGTTCCCATAATGGATATACATAATCGTTCTATTTATGAAGAATAATGATAAGATAATTGTCTTTACATACTTATAGGATCTCAACCAACATTGTCCAAATGATGATTTTCCCCTTCTAGTGATAGATCTACCGATCGATGCCAAAATTGGGTTCCACGCTGTCTCCATCATGGATGGGTATTCTACTTATAATTAGATCCATATGTATCCCAATGATGAGTATTGAAACACATTAAATGATCTTAATGGAACCTTTTTTATAAAGTAAAGACATTATGTTATAAGAACACATGGTCCACTTATCAGTAGGCCATGCACCACATCTTCAAACTGATCCCAAACCTGCAGGGGGAATTCTTTATTGATTATTTAGCAGACAAATCCTTCCAGCATTAGGACCACATAATAGATCTTAAGAGAGTATTTATAATATTCCATTCATGGTATTTGAAGATGAACCCATTGAAGCATGACTTCAGGGTTACCTTTGAAAAGTTTCTCAGCTTCTCCAATAGATATAGAGGCATCAAGATCGACCTGAAGAAGATCAAATCCATCAGCCCAATGCATCCACATAACATCTTATAGGATATATGATGCCTTAATTAATGCATATCCTACATATGAAAATTCATTAAAAATATGGATGGAATTTGTATGACATTTTTCATGCTTAATAAGAAATATACCATATACTAGTGGGATGAAAAGTGTCTAACCTCTTTCCTAGAAATCAAGCAGTATCTGCTACAACCTACAATTATGATGCCACCCATAATAGAGAAACCTTTGTTACTCTATGTGAAACACCTGTAATGATCCCCTGTAACTATTCTCTATCAGAATAATAATAAATCTATAGATAATAGTTTATATTATCTCAGTCTCACGCTCTATGACACGAAGGCTAGATACTCTCATATCTACAATAGATGAATCATGCCGTTCATCGTAGTGTAGAATTTGTATCATTATTTGTAGAATCATGATTTATAGTTGGTGTCCTTAGTAGACCCAATAAATTATATCCTAAATTTCACCATGTTTATGGGATATTTGTTATACTGGGTGGTAATCCTTCAGTAGTTCGACATCATATTGGTTCCGTAGAAATCCATCAATGGTCAGGCATTCGAAGACATCCTGGTCATGCATCCAAACCTTAAATAAGATCCCCTAGACATTGATTTCGTAGATTATTTCAACCAATAAGTATATTAGTCTGTGTCAGGTTGAATGATGAATTTTGATGGTGCCTCCATGAGCCCAACTAGTAGAAGGCTCCATGATCCCAATATGAATATAGTTGTTATGGGAATTGTCTTCATCACTCCTCCACATGATGTTATTCCCTACTCTTTCTTATTTAATGATGGTTTAAGAAAAAAAAATGAATAATATCAGGATGAAATTATTGGTCTTTAGGTATCCCTTTTAATTGATAACCCGCAATTTCCTATAAATGGAGATTCTAAGTTAGTTATCAAACAGATCAATGGTGACTATACCATTATAAATCAAGATCTCCTACCCTTATAGGTTTGAACTCATCAACTAATTCCCTAGTTCTATTCGCATCCATATGTGACTCATGTTCCCCAATCACATAATAATCAAGATGGTGCCTTGGAATGAATTTCCATGTTTCATGCAGATCCTAACTAGGATATCTTGTTCATTCATGTGGCGCATCAGAGAGTAATTCCTCACTTCATTATCTATGATTATGATGTCCATCAGGTGAACCTAATCTCCACTTTTTCTGCAACACCTGGACCTCCTATCCCCCCATAGTATAAAAACCCCCAATTGGACGACTTTTTTCATCAATTACATCCATAATTGTATCTTACCACCTAAAAGAGCTGATCGTGAGAAAATACATCAGCTTGAAGCATATTTGTCCCACCATAGTGTGAATATCCTAGAAAAGACTCTCTATAGACATGTTTTTGATGGAATTGTCCTCTGTTGAATTCAAGGATATGATATTTCCTAGGTTATGATGAAATTTCATTTAGGGTCTTACATAGCTCAACATGTAGTGTTGATGTTCTCCCAGTAGATCCAATTGCTAGGAATCTTTTGGACAACCATTTTCCATGACTACATCTTGTATACAAAGAGGTGTCTTTCCTTTCTGTTCCACACCATCTTTGGGCATCGAACCCTAGATCCCCTTTATAATAACAAGAATTCTTAGACCATTAATGTATGGTTACTCGATGTTGTGGGACCCTACCCCCCATAAAAAACTCACCATTAATGGTACATTATTACAATGATAGATTTTTTGTCTTAGTGGGAAGAATATATTTCCCTTAAGGATGACAAGGATCTATTTATGATTGAATTTATAAAATCCCAAATCATCCACCAATTCAGATTTCCTCACGCCATTATAACTGAAAATGGTACCAACCACATGGCTACTAAGCTAGTGAGATTTTATGCCACATATAGTATCCAGTACAATCATACTTCCTCTTATCATGTTCACCTAAATGGGAAGATCAAGGTGGTTAACCAAATACTATATAACATTTTAAATAATATAGTCTTCCAAATTAAGAACATTTGGCTGAATAAGATCCTCAATGCCCTATGGGCCTATCAATCGATGACTTAGAATTCCACCCATGTGACTCCATATTCCATGGTGTATAGAACAGAGGAAATCCATCACATTGAGATCCAGTTTCCATCACTCATTGCTATCTATGAATATAATATCAAATAAATAATGATAAATTCCCATATATCTAAGCTAAAATACCTCGAAGATAATAACATCCAAGCCTTGCATAATCTTTAGGGGAACCAAAACCAGATAGAAAAGGTTTTTAAAAAACAGTTCTCCACCACTACTTATTCTAGGATAACACAATAATACCCCTTAGTACATTCATTAAACCTATAAATAAAACAGTAATGTTGGAACCCACATGGGAAGGACCGTACATCATTCAAAATTTATAGTTCATTGGTACATACTCATTGATCACTAGAGAATGAGAGCACAATACACCTACGAATTCCATGTTCCTTAAGAATCAAATTTCATAAGGAGTCTACATCCTAGGAACACAATGTTAAAATGGGATATTTTTCCAAACTCTATGACCTTAAACTATGAGCCTCAATGGTCCAAGATTGATGATCATAAAATAATATCCATCCTATGGTCCATGCAACATGACCTTAAACTATATGAAAAAAAATGTTATGAGATCCATGATATTAAACTAGGAATCATAGTCCAAGAATCATGAATTTAAACTATGTGTGAGAATTTCTTGGATAGTGTAGTGTGTAATAGGGACTCCTAGGCCCTAATTTACATTGGGTTTGTCACTAAGTCGCACCACATACTTCCATTTTGGGAATCCTCCTTCCCTAGGTCCAGAATCCATGATCTATGAGTTACATTCCTAGAATCATGACTTTAAACTATACATGAATCTCGATTAGTATTTTTCATGTAGAACAAGCCTCTTTAGTTCTCATTCACATCAGATTACTTCTATCATTCCCCACATATCCCTTTTGGTTGAGATTCTCCCATCAAAATAAGGAGGATTTTCTCTAGGATGTTTCTTGTTCCATTGGTCCCCCTTGGTCCCCGTTCACATCAACATACTACACGGCCCCATTTGATTTGTTCCCCCAATTTTTAATGAACTCTATGACCTCAAACTACAAGGTAATGGCATAAAGACACGATATTAAACTATGATCATACACAGAACAAGTTCACGATTCCACTTAAACACATTAGAGATAGTTCTTAACCCATTTTAAATATAGATGAATCATACGATATGTGTGGGATAATTAGTAAATGTTACCTCATGCTTTGATCATGGGATAACCCATGATAACCATGGAATGCCCCAATTTTATCAACCTAGAGAATTTCCCCCATCAGTGATTATTCCTTTACCACACTGCGTTCCCAATACAATGTAACCATCTTGATGGGATACATTGAAATGCTCATAATTTTTTTTTGTTTTTCCTAGAAGAAAAATAATCAAACATTTGTCCCCATGGACTCATTTACGATAGATGAATTATGATCTAAAACAATTTATAGTCTATATCAAGGTGAGTATATGGAGGTACACCTCTTAGGCCTATATTCACACTGAGTCTGTTAATATAGAGCACTACATACATTCAAATGATGCAAGTCCCCTCTTTAGTCTGAAGTCCATGACATTTTACTGAGACCCTATAGTCCGAGAATTGTGACTCTAAACTTTATGGATGTCCTCTCATGAATATGTAGTGTGGAAGATGGCCTTCTTAGGAGCTCATTTGCATCGGGGTTTTCAATTGTTCTCACTAAAAATACCCATTTGAGAAGCTCCCTTTCATTGATCCAAACTCTATGACCTTAAACTAAGAGCCTATGGTATAATCGAAACAACCCTGGACTATTTATAGCATGTCCAAGAATCATTACTATTAACCATTTTTGGGTCCTCTCAAGAATATTTGGTGTGATGATATGCCTCAAAGGACCACATCCACATTGGATGTTTTAGTTTGTCACACTATAATTATGTTCTTTATAAGACCCATCCACACGGTTCAAACTCTATCAACATAAACTAGGAGTCTACATTGAAAAAATATGATGTTAAAATTTTCTATTTATCAAAATTATATTACCTTATACTAAGATCATATGATCTAGTAAAATTACCTTTATATATTTTCCATATACCCAAGCAATATGACCTTATATTATTTTCAGACCCTATAGTCCAAGCTATATGACTTTTAACTACAATGACTGACATCCTCATCCCAAAAAATTAAACTGTGATTCTACCATGTTCAAAATCCAGATTCCTATTAATAAGAGATGATGTTTACCTTATATTAAATTGGTATTCCACACAAGATATATATGATATTATTAAAAAAACTCCCCTATGCCTTGTTCATGGGATGCGCTATGATAATCATGGGATACATCGAATTACTTTATCAGAGAGGATAATATTCATGGCAATGGTATTATACCACATTATTATCCAAATATGTGTGTGTCTTTCTTACCATCCTTATTGGATATATAACGACACCTGGAAATCTCATCCCTAGGCCCAACCCAAAATTCATTAATCTTTTGGCCCTTTGGTCCCCATTATGGCCCATGCATTATAATATTTAACTATCACATACATGATTTTATTTTGAGGCATTAAATTATTTATTTTTAGTTGTGTGTTTACCAATTGGTTTTCCTCGGTGTTTTTTTGATAAAAATAGAGTTTTTTGGGCTCGACAACAAGTGGAACATGATTGGTGCACTATATGGGGAAACCATGTGCTAGCCCATGGAAAACACTATACCCTATAGAGTGCCACTATCTATGAAGCACTATAAGACACACGAGAGCATGACCACCCCTAGGAATCTATGTGTCCAATTTATTCATTGATAGAAGAGGACACATTGTATCATCAATGTTTGGAAAACTTTGTGGGTTAATCGTGCAGCCTATCCAGGTCATTAAAATTGAAATTTACTTTTATACCATCACCTGATATTATCCTCAAACCAACCCTAATTAGATCCATAATGGATTTTCTTCCATAGTATCTTTCTATTATCCCTCTCACCCATCTTGAACTCTAATTTTTGGGTGGATTTGTCCTTGGATATTCATAAATCATCGAGAATTTCCCTTATCATCTAATTTCATACTTCTTCTATGGTTATCCATCCATATTATTTTATTTTTTCTATTCGAATGGGTTATTTTACCTAATAAGGGGTTAATCATGATTTTTTTGGGTAAAATATTCATGTTTGTGTTTAGATACTTCCCTTATAAGGTCTTTTCGGGGTGATGTTGGGGTTTTCCACTGGATTCCAGACGTTTCAATGCTTTAGGTATGTGATTCCTAGTTTTTAAATTATTATATGACTATGGTATGCTTTATTTTCTTCTTGAATGTGCTCATTGGATTTTTTGGAAGGTGAGAAGTGTGTTTTCAAATGGTTTCAAGGTGAGTATGTTTTGAAAAGTTGTTTCAAAAATGGAATTTTTTTATTTCATGTGTTCTTTCATTTTTGAGTTTCCAAATGGGTTTTAGGGCTTATTAATGTGGTGAAAAGTATGATTGAAATTGTTTTGATGTGCATGTGAATGTGATAAGGGTTTTTCCTTTGAAAAGTGATTGTTTTTAATGTGTAATTCATGTTTCTTGTTGTGCATATTAAAAAATGGTGATATATGTGACATGTGAAATGGAAATTGAGCACAAAGGGAATTCGAGGAATTTAGGTGGGTGGAGCAGGACTAATGCGCTAATTGAATCAGAATGGCTGGGGCCCAATTTCTTATAGTAGTATTGATGATACAACTCTAAATAATCATTGATTATTAGAGATGAGTAGACCTTGGGATATGATCCCCAATAGTGGAACATGCACGGGAACACTATGGGTTATAGTTGAAATACCATGTTTCACTGAGATATGTGGTTTTTAGGGTCCCACTAGTGCTAGAACCTATATGGATTTCTCAAGAAGTGGTGCTCAATTGTGATGTTGTGAAAACCGTGGATATACAGTGAAATTTACACTTATATTAAATAGAAAACCACGTTTTTATGAAAATGTTTTCAATAAAATTATATATTAAAAATAAATTATTATTCCTTATTAAAAAATGATTAGTTATTTTTCTTCTAATTTTATAGCATGAAATCTTTCTTTTGGTTAGAATCCTAGTGGGATTTAGATAACAAAGTCTACATACACTTTGGTGTATGTAGACTTTGTTATATATGAAAAAGGTAATGTAATGATGTTATGTAGTGATGATGGAGGATCTGGTTTCTCGTGTTCTTCTCTTGAAGGTGTTGGTGGATGTAGCTTGATCGTGGTATCCATCTTGTTTCATGTTGGTTTTTATATTTTTCTTTTGCCGGTTCCCTTATGGATTTAGTGTTTTTGTTTTTGGATGAGGTTTTAAATTGTTGAACATGAATTTTTCTATCAATTTAGGTTATGGATATATATCTTGGGGTTCTATTTTATTTTTATAGTTATTAATGATTTTTATCGAGGTTGAACTCATACCCAAGAATTTATTTTTGATACACTTGCACTAGTTTACATTCCATGGGGATTGGAAATTCTATTCAGGTCATGGAACAAGATGGGTCAGGTCATTGGTTGGATGGAACCACATATTGGTTCATGAAAAAATATGATTAGATAATGGTTTTATCCATTTATTTGGGTGATGATGTTTGGGATAGTCTGGTTAGACATGTGATATTATTGTTAGGGCATGATGTTATAGTTTCGAGTGGGGTTTCTAGATGAAAAACCTAATGAGAGATCTCGAGTCACCGTGGGATGTTGAGATTTGGTTACAATTCCCTTCCAAGTTAGGAGTACATGCTGAAATATGTGCATGGACACTGATTTGGGGTGAAGTGGTTCAGCTTGTTGATTGATTATTTTTAGGGTTTTAGTTTGGTTTATGGAATTATGTGGAATTTTTTGTTGTCATTGAAAATTTTCAGAATAGTGTATTGATGATTTTTACTTGTGATTATTTTTTGATATAGAATCGGGCCAAATTGGAGACCTCTTATGTAGAAAAGGGATGAGGAAAAATAGATTTATCACTTATCCAATCAATTTGAGACTATTAGAAGCCATGTTTAAGGTTTCCAAGCTTTGGTTAAAGGACTAGGAATTTGTCCTACTCATGTTAGTGAATCTGATCCAGGTCCTGGTAAGGAAAAATATTAGGAGTTCCTCAAGAACAATACTCCATCCTTCTGGGGTAGCATGAAAACATAAGATAAAGGAGATACAATTGAGAAGATCAAGAGTATGTTTGTGTTTCTAGAAACTCCTAACATAGTGAAGGTGATGTGTGATTTGTTCTTGTTGGATGTTCCCAGTTGGGGTTGGTGGGACTCAGTGTTTCAAGGTAAGAAAGATGATATAATTTGTTGGAAGTATTTCAACGATGTATTCAATGAGTAGTATTTCCCTATGAACTTAGAATATTCCATGACTTTAGATTTTTTGGATATTTAAAATATGTATCACACCCTTATGGAGTATGCTAACCACTTTGTTGAGTTTGTTCAGTTCGCACCCTAGGTAGTATTTAATGTGTAGCTGAAGGCTCAAATGTTCAAATTGGGGTTGCGACCAGATAAATGATATCATGTGGTATTGTTAAAGCTAAACATTTATACTGAGTTATATGATAATGCATTAATTGTGGATATTTATCCTAGTGGGATGTATGGTTTCTCTCAGGTAGTTTCAGTAGTGGTCCAGGGTAGTGGCAGTTCATCTATGAAGAAGAGGAAGTGGGATGAGAAAGAGAATAAGGACAATGTTAGTTAAGACCATCCATCTCGAGTGTATTCATCCAGATATTTGTTCATGATTATATTTGTTCCATCAATATGGTATTTTAGGGATTATGCGGTCATCTTGTTTTTCGAAATCTGGGCCTTAGCATCAGTGTGAAACCATGGGACAATTGCAGTGGTTTTGCAAGGTAGTGGGTCCATGTCGAAGTGGAGAAGGTTATCTATCCTCAAGAATGATATCATCTCTGTAATAGCCTTCCTGGATAATAGTTCTAGGTCTGTTAGTCATGGTTACTGGGTTGGATTCACTTCTTGGTAGAGTTAGTTCATGGTATTTCCACTTGTCAGTGGCCATTCTCAAGCTCAGGTAGATCTGGGAATCCATAAGCTCTAGTTCAAGCTCTAATAAAATTTGATGTGGGAAATGTTATAAATAATGGTAATATCCATATTGCATCATCCATAGTTGTTAATTTTTTTATACATGTTCCTCTGTTTCGTTAATTTTTTACCATGTCGTTGATGTTTGAAATTTTCTACTGAGCTTATTCCAATTGCGATGGAGTTAGTAACACCACTTGGTATGAAGTAAGGTTAGGGTTTTTGGTGTACTTCATGTGCACTCACCATGTAAGGGTTTGGGTTATAATTGGATTTCCTAGTGCTATAAATGGACATATTTTACATTATACTATGTACGGATTGGATGGTTATATTTCAGGTGTACATCGATTATTATCATCATCTTGTGAGTTTCATGGAACCGATGGGGGTACATAGGTTTAACAAGGTGAATGGGATCATCATCCAAGACTATCTAGAACTCCACTTTTGGAGTTGGAATTTATTTACTATTATATATCATCAATTGGGGTGGAAAATTATGTTAGTATTTCATATTGTGGATTACCTCCTATAGTGGATGAGTACGCAGAGGTGTTTTCAGAATACTTCTCAGGTTTACCGCTAGAGTGGGATTTGGATCTCATAATAAATTTTGTGTTGGGAACATAGTCAATATATCTCCCATTTTACCATATATCCACCACTGAGATGATTGAATTAAAGTCACATCTAGATGATTTAGAATCTAATGGATTCATTTTCCCAAGCGTCTAACCATGGTCTACCCAAGTCATGTTTGTGAATAAGAACGACACATATCCTCGGTAATGTATCAGTTACTGGATGATGAATAATGTGAAGATCAAGAACAAATACCCCTTTCCCCACATTGATGAAATTTAAAAAAAAAATAACGGGGTGTGGTGGTTTTCAATGATCTCCTTTTGTTATGGGTATCACCAGTTCAGAGTTAGAGATGCAGATGTTCAAAAAATAGATTTTTAATGAAGGTACTTCAATTTTTAGTACTTATTCATTACTTTTTTGATTAAATAATGATCCATAAATATTTATTATGGTTATGAATAGGGTGTTCCCCATTTCCAGGACTCCATTTTCATGTTATTTGTTGATGAAATCCTGGTCTATTTGAGGATCAAGGAGTGGAATGAGAAGCATCTGAGGATTGTTTTAGCCACACTTCATGAAAATTGTCTCTATGAGATGTTTTCCAATTGAACCATATAGATCCTAAAGGCGACGTTTCTGGGTCATGCGATATTGGAATGAGGTGTTTTGGTTTATCTCTAGAACATTAGAGTAGTGCTATCATGGGAGTAGTAGAAGAAAATTTTTGTGATCATGAGATTTTTGGGAATGGAAGGGTATTATAGGCAGTTATTTTTGGATTTATATCATCTAGATTCTCCCATGATGATGGTCCACAAGAAATCGGTAATGATTTAATAAAGCACAGAGTGCCAGGCTTCCTTTCATAAGTTTAATTAGCGGTTGACCACATCCACTATTTTTGTTTTTCTAGAATCTGGAATGGGATACGTGATCTATTAGGATACCATGGGTATAGTATTTTGGTGTGTGATAATGTGGGATAATCATGTGGTGGTGTTTGGTTCCCTCCAACATTGACCACATGAAATGAATTACCCATCCCAATACTTAGAGTTAGTGGTAGTGAAGATTGACGTGAATACATGGAGTCATTATATTTTTTGGGAGAAGTTTTTTAGTTTATTTGGATAATTATAGTTTGGATTACATATTCTACCTAAAAATAAAAAATTTAAAGCAACATAATTGGAATAAGTACCTTCAGGTGTTCGATTTTAATATCGTGTATGCCTAAGGAAAATGTAATGTTGTTGAAAATGCATTGAGAAAAAAATTTATGGTGAATGATCTAAAATAGTCCAGTGATGGGTGGATTTTTTGGGATTGTTTTTCCAATATACATATAGAATCCATGAAATATAGAGGTGGTGCATTCTTAGAAAGTGTTCATCTGATATCTTTCTTTATGGAGTTGATTCAGCAAGATCTTCTAAGAGAATAGCTGTGATGTTGTTCCATGAGGTTTCTAAATGATGGTTAGGTTACTTGTGTGTGGTATTTTTCTCATGTTGGAGTTCTATATTCCATGGTTTGATGCATGGTGATGTTTTAGATTCTGCTGCTGGTGATGCAGGATAACCCCCAGTCTCAGTGGGTGGTCCATTCTAGTACCATAATGATGTTTTATCTTGTGAGATGATATTTTAGTGGCTAGATATTATAGTAGACATATCTGACATCGTATCCTGATGCTATACATGTCAAAAATTCAATGTAAAGCACTAAAGAGCCTCTAGTTTAATTAAATAATTGCACATTACTACATGGAAATGGGATGAGGTCTCCTTGGATTTCATAATTGGGTTACCTCATACTCCATGGGTAAAGAATTTTATATGGGTATTGATTGACCATATAAACAAGTAGGCCCATTTTATTCCAATTATAGATTCAACTAAAGTGGATGATTTTGGTTGATTGTTTGTTTCATAAAAATTGAGGCTTCATGGTGTATTGTCGAATATCATTTCTGGCTGGGACCCCCTTTTTCAACTCATTATTTTATGATGTCCTTAAAGATGCAATGGGGCCACTGTTCATGTTTACTATGTCATACCACCCTAATATGGGTGTTCAGACGAAGTGGGTGAATCATATATTGGACGTCATACTCTAAGAATGTGTGCTGGATTTCGTAGGATCATGGGATACTCATTTGGAGTTGGTCAAGTTGGATATAATACTAGATACCAATATTAAATCAGAATGGGACCCTTTGTGGCACCTTACAGTTGGCCGTGTCAGTCTCCTTTATGTTCGGAAGATGTGGGTGAGACCTCGTTATTGAGACTGAGGATTGTATAAGAATAGTATTATCATGTGAGGATGATCATGAATCATTTTTTCATAGCACAGAGTCACCACAAGTCTTATGCTAACCGAAGTAATTGTGATTTTGAATTATCTATGGGAGATCTAGTGTTTTTGGAAGTGTCTCCTAACGTGGGTAACTGTTATCTTTGTAAGAAATGGAATCTAACACCGAGGTATTTCAGGCCTTTTGAGATTAGTGAGAGAGTTGGTATTGTGGAATATATATTAAAATTATCATCTCAGCTGATGTTAAGTCATGAAATTTTCCATGTCTCTCAGTTATAAAAGTATAATCTAGATCCATCTCATGTGATTATTTTGGAGGAATAGGAATTAGAAATAGGTTTTTCCTTGTTTAAGCGGCCAATACGAATTGTGTATTTCCTAGAGAATGTGATTCGGGGGAATTTTATATAGTTTTTCCGAGTTCATTAGAAGCATAGTAATGATGAGAAAGATACTTGGGATAAGAATTATTGAGTTGAGGAGTAGTACCCATTTTTATTCCTTGATCATACTCAAGAATGAATTTTAGGGGGAGGAAATTTTTTATGGTGCTGAGAATTGTCATATCCAGGATTTTATTTTTAGTAATTCCATTGTTTAATTTTGGTATTTTGTTTAACCCTTGGGTTTACTTGTTGTTTTGGTGAAATATATAGCTTTTTGGATTGGAATCAGGTGCCACAAGGTTGGAATATTTTTAGGGGAAACCATGTTCTAGCTTAGGGGAAACTGTGTAGCCTCCTCTAGGAAACCATGCAGATGGTTTCATATTGGAAAGAGGAGGTTGAAAGGTTCCCGCACAATTTGGAAATCCGTGCTGGCTAATTACACAACCTATCTAGGTCATTAAAAATTTTAATATACCTTTCTATACTACAACAATTATAACCCCAAACAACCAATAATTCTAGAAATATAGGATATGTATCCCTAGAATCTTCATCCCCTCCCTCTTATCCCCCTTAAACTTCAATTCATGGATTTATTTGGACTTGTATATTAAATAATGATCATGTAAGTCCCTTGTTTTCTCTATTATTATTTCTTTTAGGGTTATCCGTCCCTCTTCATTGAGTTATTCTTTTATAGTAGGGTTGATGACCTGAAAAGGGTTCAATCTTGGGTTGTTGGGTAAGATCGTGATGTTTGTGTTTCAATATTTCTATTATAGGGTCTCTTTGTGCTGTAGTTCTGGTTTTCCACTAGATTACAGAATATTTTAATCCTCAAGTTGGTGATTACATATTTTATCATCATTATATGATTTTGGTATGATTTCTTTGCATCTTGAATATGTTCTATAGATTGTTTGGAAGGTGAAAATGTGTTTTCAAAAGGTTTCATGGTGTGTTTGTTTTGAAATGTGTATTCAAAAATGTAAATGGTTTGATTTCATGTGTGAGTTCCTTGTTGAGTTTCCAAATTGGTATTATGAATTATTAAAGTGGTGAAATGTATGCATAAAAATGGGTTTTGTGGGCATGTGAATGTGATATGGGATTTTGAAAAGAAATGTGATGGTTTTTCATGTGTGATTCATGTTTCATGATGCCTGTATATGAAATTGGTGATATATGTGACATTTCAAAAGGAAATTGAACACAAAAGGGAATACTAGGTATCTCAGTGGGCGAACAAAGACAAGTATGCTAGTTGGATTGGTTGGTATGAGTCCTGGTTTCTTATAGCTGGATTAACGATACAATAGTTACTAAAGATTAATGATTGGAGACCACTAGATCATGGTGCGAATTTCCCACAAGTGGTTAGTGCATGAGAGAATTATGGGTTATTATTACTATACCATTTTTCATTGAGATACTGAATTCATAGGGTCCAACTAGTGCTAGTACATATATTGATTTCCCATGATGTGTTTCTCTGTTGTGATAATGTGCATACCATCAATATAAAATAAAACTTAATTTTATGTTAAATTGAAAATCATGTTTCTATAAAAAAGATCTCTTAAAATTATTTATTAATAATTTTTCCAAGTACCTTATTAAATCTATCATAGTGATTTGTATTCTAATGTTATAGAAGGTAATGTTTATTTTGGGTGTCATTCTACTAGGCTTTGGTTCACACCCTAAATACACCATTAGGTGTATTTAGACATTGTTATGTATAAACCAGGTAAAGGAAATATGTTTTGTAGTGGTAATGGTGGATCTAGTTTTTGGTGTTCCACTCTTGCAGGTGTTGGTGGAGGTGGATTTAGGGTGGTGGCCCTCATGTTCATGGTGGATTTTGGGTCTTGGTTTTCTTGGTTCCCCACATGTTTTGGTGTTTTGGATTCTGGTTAATGTTTTAAAATGTTGAAATCTAATTGTTGTATATATTTTGTTTATGAATATTAATCTTAGTGTTATGTTTTGGTTTTTAGAGCTAATCATGATTGTTATCATTTGTGAAATAATTCTGAAAAATTCATTTTTGATACGCATGCACTAGTTTCCAGCCCATGGGAATCAACAATTCCCTTCTGGTTATGCCACGGACCAGGTCAGAAGCCAGGTTAGATGGTACACTAGCATGGTTTGTGACATGAACCATATTCATATCACTTTAAGAAATTTATGAGGCACAAGAGAATTATTAGCCTTTTTCACATAGAGTTTTACTTCTTGTGTTCCATGCGAATTCCATTATAATTTGTATTCCCCATATAGTTCAATAAACAATAATATAAATATTCCATTATGGTGAAAACCCCAAAACATTAGACTTCATGTAAAGTCCATGCAACATGACTTTAATTTTTTGTTGTTGTCTAAGTTAAGTGATCTTAAGATATTTCTTATTTTGTCCCCAAAACATTTGTGGTTGACAAACCTCTTATTTCCCTTCATATCAGGTTTCCATACATTGTGTTGTGCAATTATACTTGGAGAAAAAATTAATGTGGTCCAGGATATAAGACAATAAATTATGTGTCACATCCTGGTAATATGATGTTAAACTATGAGATACATCTTAATACAAATAAAACTAACTATGAAATGAACCATCATCACCATATGATGATAAAATGAATTCCCAAAATCCATACTGTATTTTGTTAAAATACATGTATGTCTACCACATTACATATCATAAAACTATATGCAATACTAGGCCCTCACCTAGGAATTCCTTCCCTCCAATGATCTTCATATACTGTATTGTTAATATTTTCAGCTGTCACTCATCATTTGATATTATGCTTTCCCTAGAAGATGAGTTTGAATATTTTTATCTGACCAATATTAAAACACCAACATGCTCTAATCCATGGGGTTGTAATTCTATGAGTGTTGGATTCCATTAAAACATTCCATCAATTCATTTACATGAGTCGTTTTCCCATTTTTTAGATCAATCATCCACCTAAATATTTTAAGGTAACCCCTAATTTAATAGTATCATTCCATACTGGATAACCTACCATACTGAGATCATCCTAGAATACATTGGAAAACATTCCAAGACAAGTTCCATGTTTCAAACATGATCAGTGGTCGACCCTCATTTGATTTTCCCCATTCTAGGCTAATGGTATGGATGCTATGTTTTGAACAAGGTCAAAAATTATCTTGCATCACCATGTCACTCTCCTTGGGTTCTTGATTTTTGGAATTATGATTCACACCTCTGCATTCCACCTTTTTGTGTAGATTTTATTACCCTTGGAATTATCCCGTTCATGCATCAGAGAACACTAGAAATTCAAATTGGTTATTATAAGATCACTATACTATTTTTAAACATCTCTCAGCCCAAACACTCTCTATGGTTGTTCAATAATAGAATATTGTGATTATGCTATCATTATATGAAACTCTCATTCAATTAAGAAATAGTATGATTGTCCCTTGTTTCCCACACTAATCATGACTCATGAGAGATTTGGGATTGGTTGTCAGTTGTTTCCTAAATATGATTGATGTGTAGTAATTAAGAGAGAATAAATAAAATATTTTTATTCATGATGAATGTTTATAAAAGAAAAATGTGGTATTTATAAAGGGTCTTCCACATTATTGGATCTCCACCTGAGTCTTCAAAAACACTCCCCTATGGATATACTCCAGTAATCGAGTTCTGTATCTATTATAACCTCTATCATCTTGCCTCTAAGGTCTACTGCCACCTCCTGAGCTCTATTTCCTCCTCATCTTTTCCGAATGAAGCTCATTAGTCCTGATATGTGCCCGATCCTACTCATCCTGGATACCAGAAATATGAGATATCACCCGGTTCATCTACCATTAATCTTACACTAGTTAATCCCTTAGTTCAATGATGACCTTCGATTGGGTGTTGAGGAAATAAATAAGCTCATTTGTTTTTCCCTCCTAACACTGGATATCCAAATTGAATTCTTGGAACTTGTGAACACTATCAGGCTTATCATAACACAAGGAAACATCCATGTGTTGTCTTTCCTTGAACACTTTATCAATGAGAAATCCACATACTAGTGTGTGATGACCACGAGTGTATACCCCTCCAGCACACAAATTACACAACCAATGGTGAAGTGATCCCATATGACCTACTAGATTCATTTACACAGCCTAGATAATGAAGGGTTGAATGAACATTCATGCCATGCATCATATTATGCAATTATCATATGTTGTGGTAGGGTCAGAATCTTCAAGATCTTCAGGTGGTGTAGACTCCTACTCAAGAAAAGCTGCAAGAAGGTCGACAAAAGGATCTTCCTTAGAAATACTCATATATGGATTGGGTTCCAGATCTAGAGGTTGGTCATCCTCAGTCAACTTTTCCTCATCTGCTTCCCCCCTTATCTCTATTTCGTCCCCACCAGTGGCATTACTCCCAAATACATCTAACTATTCATCCATGACCAAGGATGGATCAAAATGGATGAACGAATCCTCATGAACAAGGGAAACTATTAGTAAATCACTTCTAGATACCCCGACCTCATCCAATCACTGGGAACACAATATTTCATGCACTACTTGGCAGTGGATCATGTCAGTCTACCTGGTCAAATAATTACAATTAAGGGATTATGAATGTGAAGGACTAATAAGATAATACCATTAGAATATCGAGCTTCTGATTTATAGAAAGGGAGTCCACCATAGGATACACATCAACATTGTTTGATATTTCAATGATTTAATCCTTCCCCATATATTATGGTCAAGTAAGAGCTATATAAAATAGGAAAACATGTTGATGAAAAGTCTCCATGAAAATATGATTGTGGTGAAATTACTTGAGATATGATATTAACTTTATGTGGAGGAATTTGTATTATTAGAAATCATAGGCACACCATATCTTCATTAGTGGGTGCCAATGATTGGATTTTAGGACGTGGTACCCCATAGATAATAGAGAGGACATGATGTTCTGAAGTTTTTACCCTGACATCCTTGGCCATCCCACCACATGACATGGCCATGAATGCATTCCCCAGAATGTGATCCTCTACACCCATTGATGTACCTCCACCCCTTTTAGCAGGGTCCCCTTACCCAATTTCATGATTCTTATATATAGTAAAAGTTTCAATAAGAGAATATGGATAATGAAAAGGGTAAGGGTCAAGGAATATATAGGGTATTTAATGATTAACTTGAGATATTATTCTATTTTTTTGATAGAGGTTGTTATATCCCCAATTTCCTAGGGACTCCATTAAAGAGAAGATAACCCCAAGGATTATTCAATAATAGACTCCTCAACCTCCTTTTTTGTATATTCCACCCTAGATAATGAAATAATAATAGTTGTCATCTCCTCACGATCTGACTTGTCACAAAAAATCAGTTGTACTGGGGTGGGAGGGGGTCCATATAGCCTCTGCTGATACACATTGCTGTCCATATCTATTATATATACATGTATCTGGTATAATCCCACCCTATAATTTATTTTAATGGACCCAATCACTGGTATCTCAATCCCATCTTGCTTGATCTTTCTCTATATGTCTTTTCTCAACATAGATGTTCAAAACAACCACCGAGCCGTCCAATGAGGGGAAAAGATAGTATTTTCATTCGGATGTAGTAGGTAACCCTACTTCATCCTAGGATACTCCCTGGACTTGATCATCCTATAATGGAAGTCAATTTATTTCCCCAAACGTCACTTCTGAGACCCTTCTCCTTCAAGAGGAGCGGGTGCAACCACAACTTGCAATTTACCCACCATAGATCCAAATTGAGGTTCCCTGGATTCCTGAAACCCCCCTCACGGATAATACCACCTTCTTAAACATTGATCTAGCTCCTCACTCTCCTACGCAAACACTTGGATGTTCTTCTGCAAGATTGTTTCAGGATATTTTCCACCCAGTTACAAGAATATTTCAACAATAGGTCAGCGTCGACATTGGTTAGTGAGAGTAAAATTCTTTCTCTTTATCCTACATTCAATGATAAGATAATAAATAATTTAATGATATTACATTTTATATGGTTGATATATACCCCTCATAAAAGAAGATAGGTTCATAAAATAACATATCTCCCAAATAAATTAAGTCAATCCATTACCTTAATCCCTAACATCCTTTGTACACATTCGATCCCCATGTAAAATAAATATAGGTTTCTTATACATATATTAAAAAAAATTATATTTCATATGATATTTTATTTACTTTTTAAATTTTATTACCCATTTATTAATAATTCCTTGTTAAAATCACGTTTCATATAATAACTTTTTCATTTTTCATATATGTTTTGATTTTTTATTTTAGGTCCTCTTATATTGATAATGGTTCCATAATATCTAAAATTATTACAAATATATAAATATCACATAAATTAATTATATATGTATTTATTGTATTACAATAAAGTTAGAGATATAAAATCAAATATATTGTTTAGGGAGACGGAAGTCCGTATATACACATAAACATTATTTGCATTTTCTCAAGAGATGAAATGAAATAAAGGTGAAAAATATATTAATATTAGATAATAATTTTTATGAGATAAATATTCATTAAATTTACAATAACTAACTTCAATGAAAATCATTTGTGAAAATCGAATCAATCCCTTTTTGAGATGGCAGTCCACCCTACACACGAACAACGTAATCATATCCCTCAAGTAATGGAATGTACGATGATATATGTGATATATTTATTATAGAATTATAATCATGTAAAAAATATCATATATATTCATTCGATATATACATATTGACATCAATGTAAAAAAATGAAAAACACATCACATCGGTTTGTGTGGCGGTAGATCGCCGTACACCAGATATACATTATTGTTTTCCAACAGGATTAGAGGTTAGAAGGTAGATTTGGTATTTTAATTTTACAATTATAATAATATCATTAATATAATATATATAATTCAAATCCATAATTATATCATATCATGAGTGGTTGTGATAGAAAATGAATAACATTGGTTCATTAGGTGGTATTCCTCCATACAAAAGTTCTAAGGTTTTATTTCTCATTTGATTAAAGAAGATATGGATATAAGTTATTAAAATAAAATAATAAAATATAATTATATATGATATATTTTTGATATTATATCAGTATAAATTAGTTATATTTTCTTTTTTTTAATAATAAGTTAATAAAAAACAGATAGTTTAATACTTTACATATTCTTTGGACAACCTCTTTCGATTTAACCTGAAGCCTTCATAGATTAGATTCATGATATAAAAATGTAAACAAGAATTTTTATCAAAATATAAGGAATATATTTGGTTGGTACATTTTTTAAAGTGGTTTTGGATTTGTGAAGTGGTGAGGATAGGAGGTTTCCTTTTATAAGATAGGGACATGACACATATGGAATTTTTGAAAATAATAAAGCATATCCATGTTTATCATAAGTAAAAAACCTATAAAATGGAATACTATTGAAAAAAATAGTAGATAAGATCAAAATATTTCATAAAAGTTGGTTTTAGACAATTTCTAGTCCATTTACTTTTTATAATTTTATTTTAAACTTCGGTAAACATATTTTAACAATTAGCACAATAATTAATGATTAATACATATTCTATTAATTTTGGGAAAAACTTTACGTTGATCATATTATGTAATGTAAATTAATAATATTACAAATATTTAATCCATTTTTATATGTTTAATTTACATAAGTGAAAAAATTAATTTAAAATTAAACCCATAGAAGTATCGAGAAATTAGTTTTCCAAAGAGAAAATAATTAAACATTTAAATTTTTTTATATAATAAATCAAAATGAAATTGATAAAAATGAAATAAATATGATTGATAAATATTATTTCACTATTCTTACTTTAAAATACATTTAAAAAAATTATCCACATAAATTTTCTAAATCAAAATATAGTTTTCAATAAAAACTAGTATTTTTTACTATTCATCAAAATATTCACATATTTCAGAAAAATCCCAAAATATTACCCTGATAAAATTTAGAAATGTATAACTAAAAATTTAATTTAATTCTCTAAAAATTTTTTTTTGGATTTTTTAAAAATTACATTAATTATTTGTTCATAAAATGCATTTTTTTAAAATAGAATTTCCGAAACATTTAAAGACTTTACAAAAAATTAAGTAATTTTTTCTCAATATTTTTTTATTTGGATCCGTTATACTAAGTATATAATTTCTTATATCATATATATGTTAAAAAAGATTAATGACAAGGTAATACTATTCATGTTTAAATAATAATATCAATAGTGTGCAGCAGATCATTAAAACATGATGTTGAGTGTAACGATAACTATAAAAGAATTTAAATGTATTTAATTTTTAACATAAAATTTTAGTTGGTTACATTATAACACAATTTATATTAATTTCACCATAATATATCATTAATTTATTACATACAACAGAGGATAATGTTTTCTTATTACATAATCAACTTCTTAATTTGATTCCTCAAACTGGTGGTTTTACCATATAACACTAACCATGTGAGTTGTATTATTTCACAGATCTATCATTATTCAGTAAAAACTCTACACTGGTTGTTCCTCATAAGAAATATCATTATCTAGTGGTATGATCTATGAGTTTAGTATATTTTATTGATTAGGTATGTACTTCCATAAGAGAGATAAATGGAACACATCATAAACCTGAGTGTGGTTCAATGGAAGTACCAAGCGATATTCTATGGTCCTGATAAGATCAAGAATTTCAATGGGACCAAAATACATATGGCATAGTTTTCCATTAATTTATAATATATATACCTTCTTATAGGAGGAACGACATAATAAAACTTTCTTAGAAACACCAAATTCTAGATCACATCGACGATTATCATCACTACATTTTTGTCGACTTTGTAGCGACCTTATATGTTATTCAATGGATCTTACCTTCTATACCATTTAATCATCCGGATCTAGTCTCAAAATATTTCTTTTTCCAACTTCATCATAACACATTAGAGATAAATAAAATCATTAAATAGTGTGATTCATTTGGATCCATATGAATTATCAAGTTAAATTTATTGTAGTATGAAAATTCAATTAAAGGAAGTAATTGATCCCAACCACAATTGAAATCCATATAAAAATATCTCAATACATCATATAGGGATTGAATTATTCTATCATATTTTCCATAAATCTGAGGATAACACACAATGATAAAATTATACTCTTTATCAGGATCTTTCTAAAATTTTACCTATAACATTGAGGTAATCCTAAGACCCCAATCTAATAAAATGGAATGTGGTACCTAATAAAACCTTTCCACATCCTTAATTTATAGTTTTTCAATATGATAAAGAGAGAAGTATTATCATTTTACGATGAAGTGTGATGAAATTTTAAGGTGATTGACTATAACCCATATAAAATTATCCCCATTATACATTTTGGATATTCCAATGAAAAAAATCCATGGTGTTGATTCTACTTTCCATTCTAGTGTAGGAAATGGTTATAACACCCCCTAAGGATTTTCTCTATCAACATTAACATTTTTACATAATAAGCACTGAGATATAATTTTTATGATATCTCTATTCATTCCGTTCCACCATAAATTCTATTTAAAATTTATATAAAACATCATACATCCTGTAGTAATAGAGGATAAATGACTTTTAGATTCTTATTACAAATCCTACATCAAATCTAGTCTGGATGGACAACATACAGATTTTATTATCCTTATTATTACATCACAGTAAATGTTTAACCTAGGAACATTTCTCACCTTCTTCTACCTCTCTATATCTTCTTTCTGTGGCTATTTAATCATCACATGGATATATGGTTTGATACTCATTTAAGAAAGATACGATTTATCTCCTTCCAGTAGGATTTCCATATCCATCCTTTGAAAAAAAATATTGGATCCTTTGTGATCCTCATTATGGATATGCTAGCATGATCCTTTTGACTCAAATAATCAACGATGTTATTCTCATTCCTAGTGTGGTAATAAATTGAGTAGTAAAAATTGTTAATTATCTATAAACATAATCTCCAGAACATGTTCATATACTTTTGTGTGAATATATAATTTAAACTTTTGTGATCAGTATATATATCTCAATTTTCTCTATAATGATAATTCCTCTATATCATTAATGAAACCCTACAATAGTTTACTCCAAATCATGAGTTATTTAATTTTTTTAATGATCCTTCAATTATTATGAGGGATAATCTAAAACCATTTCATCAATCAAATTAAAAAACCCAATCCCTTAATGGATATGTCATTGAAAAATAAAAAACCCTTATCCACTATAGGGTAACAAAATAATGGGTTCCCTGACCAATCATTTATTTAGTTCCTTTAAAATTTCCCACAATTACTCTTTCCATAAGAACTTGTATCCATTTAGAATAAACATTGTGAGTTGATTATATATTCAGGATAAATTATCAACAATCATTTTTTAATATAGAACCAAACCATGAAATTATTAAATTTCAGTTACAATGGTTGGTCTATACCGTCATTCAATAACTTCTATCGTTGATGGGTCCACCGATATACACTCTCTTGAGATTTTATGACCTAAAAATGAAAAAATTTATATAAAAAATTATGAATTTTTAAATTATTCATACAATTTATCCATCATTATGTAATTTAGTTCAATTCTCAACTAATATACATACTATTACCTTTTCTTTTAATAAATATGAATAACATCTATAATGAATATCATGAACTAATTAAGGTAATCTATAAAGACATTATTCATTACATCCATGAAAATAGTCTGGTAATTGGTAAGAACATTTGGAATTAATATATAGTCATATTTCTCATACATTGTATGAAATATTGTATTTGTTATATCCTCCTTAAACCTCAATTGATGAAATACAGAATGATGTTCAATCCAGGAATGGTATTGAGCTCGACATTGTTGATCGAAAAAGTCATTAATATAGGGTCGACGATACTTGTTCTTGATCATAATCATGTTTATCTCTTGATAATCTATCCAAATTTTCATATAACCATTCACGTTTTGAATTAAAATAATTGGTTCACCCCATGGTTGAACACATGGATGAATGAATCCCATATCAATATTCTCGTGGAGTATCTTCTTTAATTTTATCAATTCAATTGGGGAATATTCTATAAGGAGTCATTAGAATTGGTATTACACCATGTAAGAGTAATTTTTAGAACTCAAATTCACGATTCAATGGAAGACATAGATACTATTCCAAAAATAAATAGTGAAATATTTTTTAATATTCATAAACTCAATGTTTATTTTATCCCCAACCATCTATGATAAATTCCCCCTTCGAATAGGAATAAACTCTTACACAATGGTCTTGATATCTATCAAAACATCATATTCATCATCACATTTATTGATGATCATAGGTGGTTTGGAATTTAAAATGTGACACCCTTATTTAGAAATTGATGTGGGATTTATATAGAGAAATCCAATCCATGCATAAGATAACATCAAATTCAAACAGAGTAATAATGAAAATATTTTCAACAAGAAGATTACGAAAAATATCAATTGGTGAGGAATCATATAATTATGACGTGATCATCCTTCTATTTTTTGTTTTTACTGTTAATTCCACATAAAATCATTGTCGTGGTATTTTGATACCCTTATCAAGTTGTTCACATATAAAAGATTTGGTAGATCTATTATCAAAAAATACATTAGTAATTCTAGAGGGGATGGTAATTGTACCTTTAATCACATCGTTATCACACCCCTCTACTGAAATAGCGGTAATACGAGATTTCTTTTTTTTATTTAGCTTAAAATTATTCTGAAACAGATCATTGTCATCATCTTTCTGATTTAGGAACTTGTAATTATGATGTACGGACTCCTTGTATTTTAAGCAATGATATATGGGAGGTTCATTCAATGATGTTTTCTCTTTATTTATATCATTTTATAGCCTCTTCAAATCACATTAGAATTCATCAACTCAGTGACCTTTATCAACACATATAATATATTTGGTGTTCCCCTTAAGAAAATTTAATCCATTTGTGCTTCCAAACATAGAGCATGAAGGAAATATAATATTCTTCTCTCCATGTTATTTAGAGATTCCCTTGATTTGGATCATTATTTTCTAATAAAAACCATGAAATTTATCGGTCAATACAATATCTATTTCCACCTTGAAAGTAAAATGAAGGATTTATTCATAGTTTCTAATGTGCATTCTAGATAACTCCCTTCTAAGACATGATATTAATGCACTAAATAATTGATCTATATTACATTATGGTTGTACAATAATACCAGAATTGAATCTCTCCAGTCATGTAAATGTTTCTTCATATGTACTAATAGATTACTCATCCTTATTCTTTAGAACAACGAATTACTTCTAAATTTTCATTTAATTAATTTGAGACAAGTAATTATTTAAAAAATAATATATTTATATCATCCCAAAAAATGGGTTCAATTTCATCTTGTTATCTCGTATTCTTAATAAGAGGCCACCATTGATCTGCTTTGTCTTCCAAAAGATAGATAGACAAAATGAATTTTTCAATGTCAAAAAAATGGAGAATGGAAAATATCTTTTCAATGGTAATGATCCATATTTCAAAATCTCATAGATCATCTAATGCACTGGAAGAAGGTGGATTTCTGGGACCTGGCCTAACAGGGCCCAAACTGCAACATCCCAAATCCAACCTTCAATAGGCTAGGGGTTGGCGACCAGTGCTATGTAGACCTATCACACACATGGGAGGCATTAACCTAATGTACAAAAACACACACACACACAAAAACACATCTACAAGCCTATACAATACAAAAATGTAAAACAATAGCTACCAATGCATGCATATATCTATGACTCCACAATCAGAGAATAATTGTAAGGTATAGAAATTGATAAAAGAGGAAAAATAAAAGACAAAACAAAAATTTAATAGAGTTTAGCCTTCTCAGAAGGTGATGAATATTATCTTACAAAACCAACCATAAAATAAATTAGTATATTTAGCTGAATCTATGCTCCACCAACTCCCCTCTATCCTAGGACACCCCCAAATGGAATGTTATCAGTATAGGACATGACATGTGTAGGTAAAGGCCATGTAAGGGTAAGTATAATAATAACATGTAGGACCCCTTGGAAAAACAAAACACAAAGAATCAGGAATAGTAATCACAAATCAAGTATATAAAAATAATTTCATAAACAAAATCTAAATATACTCAGTAAAGACACCACACATTCTTATAGTCACAACAAAACTGCCAACCAAAGGATTATACTAGAAGAGATGGATGTTAATGAAGAAAATAATCCATGTGTAATGATATAACAAAAGAAACTCTTCCAAGAGGTCATTATCATTGGTATCATCCTAACAAAACTCACTAGTCTTTGAATATCATGATCTATTGATAGGGGATGACACCTAGGACTACAGGAGGGATAGTACAAACCCAACCTCGATCAACCCTCTATGTATGGTATAGTATAACTGTATTACCGTGAAGGATAATGAAATATATTTCAAGATGGGGGATAAAAAACCCTTTTTAAGGTGGTTACACCATTTCCATAAACACCACCAGGGGTATCAGATGAAATGATATAGGATCACTCTACGGTCTCAAGGAGGGACACTGAAAACTATATTCAAGACTCATCCTCCAGAGGGGATCATAATCTGGAGATGTGGATGTAATTCCTCATTGTTCCCTTAAGGGGTTGGACTAATGTAACAAACTCAACAAATTTTGACCCAAACTAATGAAATGTAGGGCATAAACACCATCAATGGGGGTGCATGGTGTGTACTACTCGAACATTCCATGTCCTTCCATCCCTTAATCACCCCTTATGGTGATATATCACATTGAATTTCAATAAAAAAGTACTGAACATGTAATTAAGTTAACAAAACATGTATAGGTCTCATGGAACCCTTCTAGTGACTTCTAGTCAGGCCTATGTATGGCAGGTCATGCATTTTTACACATGGCCATGTACTCTAGTGGGGTATGTTCACTTTAGCCTACAAGTGGTTGTATATACATTGAGATACACACTAAGATACCACAATGGGTAACATGACATGTGAAAAGGATCACATTACATGTGATTCTTTTCTACTAGTAAAAAACCATTGGATAAATAGGGGGTCCCACATGACATCTAATTTTGGATTACACTCCTTGTAACACGAGATTTTACAGATCCCACTTGTTTCCCTTTGACATTATCCTATGTGTTTCCAACACCTACTTTTTTCCGAATAACATGGATCTGAGATTGGATGTCCTTTCCATGGATGGATGTTAGGATTCGGGATTTTAATCTGCTGGGTAATGGAACCCTTGAACTATTACATCACTATTTTATGTCAAAATTGATATGAGCAGAATCTGTCATTCCATTTATTCAACCTATGATCATCCTCTATCATTGTCTTACCTCAATCTCACCCTCATTCATGATCTTCATCCAGGATATTGATTCATTGAACTAAATAATGGCCATTCAATGATCAACAACAATGTATTCATCAATCCAATAGAAGAAATAAAATAATAATGATGAACATGAAGAAAAAATGGGGATAAATCCATAAACTACAGCATATAAGGAACAAACATAAGTATTTGTTCATTTTCATCATTGAATTGTGTTCAATTAATTATATGAAATAAGAGGGTAGTAACAAAAAAAGTTCATCAAAAATAAATCTTCTATCAATGATTGAATCCATTCTTACTTGTGGTATTGAAAATCATTAAATTGGGATAAAAGAACGGGATGGAAATTAAAAAAATCAAAAATAAAACCAAGAGTTTTGATCGATCACTAATCAGTAACCGTCCTCCAATACCATCTTTGGTGAGTTCCATGAACTCCAATAGTGAAACAATCCTCATTCTAGTCTTGATTCAATGTCATTTTCTAAGATCTCCTCTAATGATTCTCTCTAACTATTTCCCTCAATTTACATGGTTATGCAACTAACCCTGCAAATTGTACCTAGTACCATATACATAGGATATTATTTGGTTGGGATTTTAATATAATACTTACATAAATATAATTAATTTTTTATAATTATTTACCCAGGAAGGCACTCAATCCCAAAAACCAATGTCAACATAGGTTATGATAGGAATAGGTTTACCCACATACAGAACACAATAGAGACATCAGATATATGATCTAGTACTATGTTTGGGATTTATTCTACTTTTTTAGGAAAACCATAATGGAATCATAATAAAATATTTAGTATTTTTAAAATAATAATTTAGGACTCACTTATCTTTGGATTTTCATAAAGTCTTAGTGAATGACCCCATAAATAATCCATATAGTATTTTAAAGCATTACATGGAAAAATTCGAGTCATTACATTCTCCCCACCTTAAGGATTCTTATCACGAAAAGGAAAAAACCTACTAAAAAATATGGGGTTAGTGGGCACGCATCTCAGTATCCCACTCCTACGTTTTCACAAAATGATACTCATTTTTTCTACTATACACACACTAGGGGAATCGAACACCCATTAAAGATACCCTCCATCCAATCCTTAATATATACATAGTAATCAAAAAAATTATGCACATCTACGATGTCCATCTCTCCACGTTCAATAACATGTGATGGGACAAGCACATACCTCCTCATCTATGACACGTGAAAGACATCATGTACTCATACTAAATGTGATAATTGAGCTAAGTGGTATGACACCTCACCAACTCTATACAATTTCGAGAAACAGAAAGTGAATATCATAGATAACATTCCACATCGACCAAATCTCTTCAATCCACATCATGATAAGACCCTTATGAACACATGGTATCCCTACATAAACTCCATATTCCACCATAATTGGTCCTCATAGGACTTATGATAGCTCTATGAAGTCCTCATATGCTCTTGGATGATCTAAACATTCGCTATGATAGCTCGTACCATCTTTGGGAAAAGGGTGATGAATTTAAAGGATCAATCCAATGATGGGTCAACATGATGGGTCTATTATACCTTGAACTATTTTATACTAATTGTGGAATGATAGCTGTTGTGGTACACAAACTGCACCAAGGGAATGTGATACACCTAACTAAAAAAAAATCCAACCTGTATTTTCGTACCATGACCTCCATGACTTGAATAGTCCGCTCAGTCATGGGCTCTGTTTGGGTGTGAAATGTCGTGCTCAGACGAATCTGAGTCCCAAATACCTCCTATAATCCTCTCTATAATCATGATGTGATGTGATAATCATGGTTTTAAATGACCAACAAGGTAATTCAAGGGAACCAGACTATCTCTTTAATGTATAGGTATCCAGAGCCCTCTAAGAAACTCTACTCTCTAGTGGGTAGGAAGCGGGATGACTTGGTGATTCAGTATATGATCACCCAAGTGGAATCATATCATTTGGATCTAAATGCTAATACTTTCACAAAGTTCATGAATATCCCATACCAATTCCCCTTGGGCACCTAAAGGGGTTGAGCTAAACCCACTATAACTTGGTGATCAAACCTCACTTGTTGAAAATTGAGCCATCAAGAGACAAAATCTAAAACAAAACTATTTACGAATGGACATAAAAACTAACATCGTAGGTCTTGATTCATATTTTCCACTCCAAGATTCACAACCAATGTGGATGTATGAGACTCCCTCATCACCTCCTCCACAAAAATAAATAATACAATCATTTATCCTTTGAAAAAAGATAACATTCTCCCCACCTTCAGAATGTCCTTAAGATAAATCCCAATTGATATCTGAGTATATAAAAAATCATAGTCATTATCTCAATTCTGATATTCCTAAACATGATATGAATGTGGTGGGGTAAAACTGTCAATAGAAAATATGAATCACCATCCTTGACCACTAACGAAAACTACAAAGAGGCTATCTTCTCTGATGCCTCACCCAAAAATCAAGAAGAAGATATCCTGCTGAGGGAATCTTTCACCATGTTTCCCTTCCCAAGAGTATAGGAAATATCAAAGTCATCATCAAGAATATTTCCTATAAATACTCTCAATTTTAGTTTAGTATAGTTCTTAGAGAAGATATACTTGAGACTCTTCCATCCAACGACCCGAAGGCCTTCAATTTTTTATTTTATTGAAAACATAACCCCCTTTTAAAGGAATAAGGGGGGGGGGACCCGAAGACATCATTGACATAAAACATATCACAACTCAAAGTTCAAGAAAAACAAACCAAACTAACAACACGAAGCAACCCCTACCCAGAAAAGGGTCGTGGAAAGATCTTCACCGATGCAAGGCTGAACGGCAAGCAAGTGTCCTATGTCGAAGCACAGGCCCGATCCGATGGCTTACGCCATACCCTCTCAAACGTCCAAATCCGTAAAGCACTGTAATGATGAACAGAAGCTCTAGAACCTCCTCTAGAGTCAGAACCATGTGGTCGAGTCCAGGTGCGTCACCATACCAACAGAGATCACAAACATTCCACCATCAATAAAACCAAATAACCTCCAACAAAAACCAACCTAGAACAACTCCACATTCTACCATCAACAAAACCAAAGACCCTCCAAAAAAGACCATCCTAGACCAAATACACCATCCTGATCAAGAAACTCTCACCCCTGCATCCACATAAGTCCATAAGGAAGTTCAAAAAACAGGAGATCAAGTCAGCGTCACCTAGGACTGGCTGACCCGACCCCGTGCAAATAGAAACGCCCCCGATGAGGGTATCAAGGTCTTCCTGAAACAGAAACGCTGCTCTGGGCATGGATCTACTCCAAATAGAACCAATATGCTCCTCAAAAGGTTCTGGAACAAGCCTCACAGTGACAACGAGTGTGCTGAGAAGAACCAATGCAGTTGAAACAAGACAGTCCAAAAACCAGATCCATACGGAGAGCATAAAAATAACATCACCAAATTAAAATCATATCAAACCTTTAAAAAACTGAAACATAGGAGCCTCCCCCTCCAAATCCCTACAGAACTATCCAGAGCTGCACTGGAAACCTCTGATGCACCATAAGGAGCAGTGGTGCCAACCTCACCACGGCTCAATGATGATGGAATGCCTCGGCGAGCCGAAACCACCGAGAAGCACTGCACCACAGCTGCAAGAGATCCTGTCCCGAGCAACTACTATGCCGAAACGCCCACTGCCACCATATGAGATCCCTGCCCAAGAGAAGACCCACCGTCGTCACGAGAGAGCTTGGCCCGAACAAAGATGTCGAGTAAAACCCACCACCGCCATGAGAGAAATCTTGAAACCCCACGCCGAGACAAGCCACCCCACCATCGTGAGAGATCTTGGCCCGATCGAAGATGCCGAGACAAACCCACCGCTGCCATGATAGAAACCGTGAATCCACATGCTGAGACGAACCCCCCGCCGTGAGACGAAGCCACCACCGCCCTGAACAGATCCCGTCCCGAAGGGGGAAGGATGAAAAAGCTGAAAGAAACCCCAACTTCCGCCGAAAGGAGAGGGAGAGGCCACTCCGAGTCTTGGTGTTCATATACTTGATACTCTTAAAGTCAGAGTAGATGATATAATACTTTCCCATCATGTAGAGTTACCAAATTTCATGTTGAAGACTACCAATACATTCTCAATATCATGGTTCAGGTAGTTTTGATCATGCAGTCTCAATTACTTGGTCCCATTGACAATATCTGTTGGGCATTTCATCAAAATACAACCATGTCTAATCCCTGATTCATTAAATAAAACCATATACTCAACTCCCTACTCTAGAATTATCATGATGGGGGATCTCATAAACCTCTTCCTCAACTCTTGAAAACATTGATGGTACCATGTGGTCCACAAGAAAGGATACCCCCTTAGAGTCAAATTTTTAGGAGTACCAGAACTCTGAATAAATTGAGTACAATCTTTAGATAAGACCCATCCAACCCAAGGAATCTTTTCCCCTTAGTTACACTCTTCGGTGGAACCCATGAAAGAACTTACTTAACCCTAGATATGTCCACTTCCACTCTTACTTCTATGATGATGTACTAGGAAGTGGAACAATCGAATCCAAAACTAACACTTCGAGATATTACCCTAATAATGGTTTTCGTAGAGTGTTTCCATGACTATACCCAAGTGTCTTCCATGATTATACAAATACACCACATAATCAACAATATCATCAATGAAGTCTACTAAAAACTGCTTGAGGAATGGATAAATGATCTGGTGCATGAGTCCCATGTACACTACTGGGAGATTCTTCAGACCAAAGTTAATCAACATATAATCATACTGATCATAGGTACATTTGAATGTCATATTTTTTATATCCAAGTTTTTTATTTGTACCTGATAATAGATATTTAGAGTACAATATATGATACCCATCACACCCCTCTCAACTGATCAAAGTGTTCATTGATTCTCGGCAGTGGATACTAATTCTCCATGGTCGCCTAGTTTAAGCACTGGTAATCCACACATAACCTCAATCTACAATATTCTATATGTGTGACTAACAATAGGGATACCTAGGGTAAAAAATTGGTCTCACAATATCTTTCTCCAAGAAGTCCCCTAATTATACCCTCATCTAATGAATCTCCATGGGAGTCATTTGATATGATGGTGCAGGTATAAGGGCCATACTGTGGTGTAAGGCAATGAATACGTCTATCTCTCATTAGCGATGTAATCCAAGAACATCCTCTATAAATATTTCCTTGTACTACACCACCAACATTTGGAACTGGTTTCCCATAGAATCAACTACTCTAAGTGTCATTCTAGATAATTAGTGATTAATTTACTTCACTATCCTATACTTGAGCTCATACTATTTTTCCATGTTTTTATTTTCACCCACGAAGGAAAACCTTATCACATCACTATGGACACACCACATCCTCTGCCTAAAATATTCAACATTGCTATGAAATGTGGATAGATTTTCCAGACCTAAGGTGGAATTATAAGGCCTCATTGTTTTTATAATGATATCCCAAATAAATCTTTCACCTCTAGGAATTAGAATGTATTATCAAAATAAAAGAGCAATAGTTCAGTCAACTCCTCTCAAAGTCTCCAAGCATAAGGTTCGAGACAAAGGCTAAACCAGATTCTCCATGTCCTGAACTAGAGAAGTGGAATGAAAGGAATCACTCACACCTATGTCAATCAATACTAAAAATAAGGTATAAAAGACATAGATCATACTTCCCATAAGATTAAGAGACTCATAGGAATATTCCTCCACAGTTGGTGGTAGGCCTCGTCCCTAACCACGAGCTCCATGAGCATAGCGGGGACCACCTGGTTGTGGTTTTGGTAGGAGACCAAACAGATGATGAACTAAAAAATGATCTACATCATTCCATGTACCATGACTTGTAGAACACCTCTCCCTAACCTCTACTCTACCTCAATTGTCCCCCGAATGTATCCCATTCCGTTGTATAACAGGTTAGAAAATCCCATGCTATATGTCCCCGACCACCAAATGAGAAACACCACCTTTCCCTTAGCTAATTCAGGATATCACGAGAGACCTGAAGCATTTATCATTTTCCCTAGGATTGTCTATTGATGTGTATGGATTGTGTATATCCCTACAATTAACTTCATCTACCAGTTATGGTGGTCTCAACTCTTGGTTTCCCACTCCTTGCACCCACTATCGACGCCTGCTATACCAAGAATATCTCCACCACTATGGCCCGATCCATCACTCCATATTATGTGGGAATGAAAATAGATATCACAAAATAATAGATATCCCATCATAATCCCTAAACTAAGGTCCATGTCTGAAATAACAAATCCCACACCATATCCATGGAGAATCGTAAAATAATAGTAAATTTTCTAAAATACACCTCCATAGTCATAATTCTATACTA
Source organism: Viscum album (assembly GCA_963277665.1). Taxonomy (NCBI): domain Eukaryota; kingdom Viridiplantae; phylum Streptophyta; class Magnoliopsida; order Santalales; family Viscaceae; genus Viscum; species Viscum album. The sequence continues at coordinate 699,594,836 of OY728152.1, forward strand.
TAGATGCATATTATGTTGGATGCACACTGATTGCAATTTGATCAGCTAAAAATCCTCCCTAAAGAGATGCTCAAATTTGGACTAGGACAAATTTTTATCATTGTGTGAATAAGTAAGTAAACTCCACCATCACTGAGCGAAGCCTTGAATAAGACTCATTGTAAGGATCCCCATATAATCTATAGGCATCCCCATAAGGTGTAATACTATAGTGAATACCTTTAGTAATTCATCATCCACATGGGGTTTTGGATTTACCTAAAATCTAGCAGGTCACTACCACTAGAACTCATGCAATTCAACAATAATTCATGGGTACTCATCCCGCACTGTCAGTGTTAACTACTGCTCAAAAGGTGGTGGTATATTGGTTAAAACAACAGGAGGTACTATCTTGGCTACATGACCATATATTAAAGCCTCATCACCATGTGAATCATCCTTATGATCATGTTTTAGAAACAAGGTTGTCTATCTTTGTAGAGGAATCCTAAAAAAAATGTACCATGTTCAAAGAGTATATATGGGGAGTTGTATCAAGAAGGACATAGAAGCCACAACCAAATCCTATACGATGCTTATACCAAATTTTTCCCTACACACAATATCTACATGTATTGAATCAAAATGTGGGTGTCAAGTCATTGTGTATGGATACATCAACTATAAAAAAAACACTAGTGTCCCTGAAATTATAACGAAACTCGGTAAACTTAACATTGTTTCCATAATACACAAACCAAACACATAGACTTTAGTCATATGGTATATTGAATATCTCTGATACCACCCTATCATGACTCAGCTCGATGGGGCCTAAACCACAACTAAACCAATCCCACCTCCAATAGAACAAGTGCTTGCATCCATCGTCGAGTAAGAATATCACAAACATGGGAGGAATTATCCCAATGCACTTGTACACACAGAATCATAGAAACAAACATATATATATCTCTAATAAAATAAAAAACTAAAATTTAAAAAATTAAAACCAATGAATTCCTACATATATGATTTCACAATCCGAGTACAACAATAAGATACATAATGTGATAAAATAGTCTATATACAAGCCCAAAGAAAATGTACAGAGAGTCTATGTTTCTCAATAATGTGAGGAATACTATCAAATCAAACAACCAGGAAAACACATCATTTTTTCAAGATCAATCTATGCACCACTATCTCCTTGTGCTCCCATGGCACTGTTAAATGTGTCTTCATCAGTATAATACATGACCTGTGTGGAAAGATCCAATGTAGGGGTGAGTATAAAAATAAACATTAGACACACCAAAAATAACAAAAAAAATCATCATCGATATTCATCTCAACATAGGTATATAATAATCAATGCATATACAAAACCCATATATACTATCGAAGGACACCACACCTTCATGAAGACACAACCAAAATGCTAGCCAATAGTTTCTTATAAAGAAATGCCCATTCCACAAGAACCCACTCCACGAGTATTGCTATCACTAGAGAAACTCATCCAAGTATTTATGATCATTGGGCCCCACCCAAGAAAACAGACTAGTCTCTGAAAATCATTATACACAGATAGGGTATCACACCCAATAATGATGGGGGTGGGGGATGCCCAAAACCCATATTGGTTAAACCTACTATGTAGGGGATCTTATACTAATGAAATTGTGATCCTTAAAAAAGACCACTAGATGGGGTATCAACACCATGTGTATTGAGGTCCCTAAAATTTCATAAACCCCACCAACGAGATAAGAATAAATGATATAGGATCGCACTCTGGTCTCATGGTGGGAGATCAAAAACTCTATCTAAGACTCATACTCCATAGGGGATCAAAATATAGAGACGTGGACATAATTCCACATGGTATACTCAAGTGGATGGACTATGGGAAAACAATCAACTGATATCTATCCAAACTGATGAAATAAAGGGCTCCCAACACCCTTAAAGGGGGCACATGAAATGTATTAGGGGTAAACAACATGTCTATGAAACCCTTAATATTCCATTATGTTGATTCATAACACAATATGTTATGCTCAAAGTACATGGTATCTAATTAAGTATAAAATGTGTGTAGAGGTCATCAAATACCCTACTCATGCCATCTGGTCATGCCCTTGTACACCTAGATTGGTAGTATGGTCATCTTCACGTACTTCAGTACACCCATTCCAGTGTATCATTATAGATACAATCCAAGACTATAACATGGGTCACATGGATTATGATAGATTCTTATGTATTTTTTATAGTTTTCTCCCCGCGAAAACCCTAGTAGTGCATAGGGGGAACATGATGTGTACTTCTATATTACATGTCGTGTAACCATATTTTTTCTTGATTATACTGGGTTTACTTCCACATAATCCCCTACATCTCCACTACCTCTTTACTCTCTGAAAAACATGGATCCATGGTTGGATGACCATCCAACTTCTAGATATCAGGATTCAGGCCTTGAATCCGCTCAAGAAACACACCCTTGAGCCATACCATCACCATTTTCTGTTAAAACCAGGAAAAACAAAGTCCATCAATCCATCTGATAAACCCATGATTTTTCTTCATCAAAATCAATACACTTTCTCACGTCCAATCAAGAACCTCATCCATGGTATGTAGATAATGCATTGAATAATGGTCATGCAACGAATATATACCAGGTTTTCATTTAACCCTTGTAATATTAAAATACTAATGATGAAAATGTGAAGAAAAAGAGGATAAATTGATCAACCACAAGTTGCGAGGAACAAATCTTAGCCATTTTTTGTTTTTATCCCTGGTCTATTGTTGAAGAAATATATGAGTGAAGAGGGTAGTAACCAACAAGAAAAGAATATCCACCACAAATAAATCTACCATTGATTCGTGAATCAATTCAATTTTTTAGAATTGATTCACATTCGATTGGGATAAAAGAACAAGATGGTCATTACCCAAATCAAACATCCTACTTGTTTTTCAGATTGATCAATGAAAAATAGTATTATTCTTTTGTTATCGTTAGTGAGATATATGAACTCTAATGGTACATTGATCCACTATCTGATCATGATCTAATGTTATTTTCTAGAATATCCACCAACTATTCTATCCAATGGATCCTCCCAATTTATAGGGCTATGAGGTATGTTAGAATTTTAATTGAATAATTAAATAAGAATAATTATATTTATTTAATTATCGACCGATGAGGCCTCTCAAGTCCAAGTCATAATGCTCTCCTTTATTATATTGCGCAAAGGGTAAAACCAATTATCTCAACTCAACGAAGGACTCAAATTTATGATTTTATGGTATTGTTGGGAGTTATCCAATTTTTAATGAAATTATTTTTTTTCGTGATACTAATTTCTTTACGAGTGTTAAAATTTTAATTTTGGGCTCACCTGGACAAATATTTTCACCCCATTTTAGAAACCGACTCATAAATCAATCCTTATAATATTCTATTATAATATATAAAAAATGCTGAGTCATTACATAGATTTTTCCTGATGAAGGAATCATAAAAACATTCCTAACTACTTTTCTTATTCAAAATATCAACATGGGTCATCATCTTGAGAAATATGTGTGAGAAGAGCAACAATATTTTTGATTCCATCTCACAAAACATTTGGTTTCTTAGGATGACAATCATTTAATTGTCAATTTAATTTAGTATTAACATTTTTATTTCATGTTTAAACACTTAAATAAATCAAAATAATTGTGTGATTAACAATAATCATGGTGGGAATCCACATAATCAAGAATAATTACTTATAGGATGTCTAAATCCCGATGCCTTCTTTACAGTATATTTCCTTTTTGGGTCATCCCATGTAATTCATGGTTATTATTTAAATCCTTCATGATAGTGCATAAAGGGTTTTGTGAATTTCAAAATCATATCCCCTGGTAGTGTCAAAATATATCACAGTGGGGACTATTTTCATGCACATTGTATTGCTATTTTCCTAACCGACACAACTTTTTTGGATTAATAATGCTAGGTACATCTATCCCAAAATGTCATCTACTTGTAGTATCCTTACATGGATGTTTTTTCTAGGAATCCGCTAAATATAACATTGAACAATATTCTAGGAATTCTTCCTACATTTATACTTTTCAATAGACTTATCCTTATACATATCCATAAGTATTTCACTATGGTTTTCACATCGTAGTATCTATAGGTTAACTAAACTAGCAGTGTAATAATACTTATAATAACCAAGGACTTTCATACATAGATATTACATTTTTTTTCATATTAATATTCATTACATTACACTAAAAACACACGATGATTAAAAATTAATAGTGTATTGGATCCTAGATACATAAAAAACTGGTTCATATGTTAACTACATCATCCACACTAAGTAATTTTTAATGAAAACCCTTCTTATACACATTATACATAATATAGTTTTTCATAAACTGTGGAAAGGGAAAAAATAAAGGATGATATTATATGCTCATTAAGAGTAAAAAAGTGAGATATATAATCATAACATGTTTATAAGGTTTTGAGAACATTAAAATAACATTTGAAACCCATACCTTGTACATCAAATACTATAATATTAAGTCATAACATAAATATTGGGAGTTCATGAGACAAGAATCATAATGAAATCAAAGAATATGATCTATGAGAGCATAACATTGGAATAAGACAAAGAAATATAGAAAAAAAGTAAGAATTGAAAACCTTATGTCATGGATACTTACCAAAACATTCATAACATGTTATGTTTGGTATGACCACAAATGTTTCTACTTTGGTCTTGGGGTAACTTCCTATGTACCCTATTTTTAGGCATGGGATATCCTATAATTTTTCATAAGAGCTCATAGAACATTAATCATTAACTAATGAAATAGAGAGATATATACAACCGACACATCACATAATCCATAAATTTATGTTCCATTATATCTTAAAACTGTCATCATATCATATCTAGTGAAGTGAAATTAGATTCATAAAAATTTCATCATATCATAACCTGAAATATATATACAAGTTTCAAAAAAAAAAATTAATCCTAAAAATAAACTAGCAAGAGAATTGCTAAGAATCATATCATTTGATCATATACCACATAAATCATTTTTGACATGAAATTATGTCATCTTATATGGAATGTTATTTTGAAAGGACACAAGGAACTTTTCTATAGGGAAAAAACTTTTTTTGAAAATCACTTTTTAAAACTATGAATTCCAAAAGCATTTTGGATATCATTTTTAAAAAAATTATTTGAAAAATAAAAAAGAATTTTTGAAACATTTAGTGGCATCGACAACATTAAATCTGGTATATGTTAAAATAATAGATCATTTCACATTTTTGGTAAGATCCAATTGAGGCATGTTTTGAAAACAATATGAAGATTCTTATTAAAATATAATATAAAAAGTAGAAAAGGGTAAAAATTACTTTAAAAATCCTACATTAACATTGAATAATTTATAAAATATTTTTAGAAAGTATGGATATGGAAGAAAAAGGGTTTTCAATCAATGAGTGAAATAAAGTCAGTTTTCATTAAAAAATTCTTTTTGATTCATGAGTATATAAATAGAGGACAAGGTAGGAAAATGATTTTTTTTCATATGAAATGACTATAGGAAAAGATAAATTAGGATTTTAATGAGATATAGTTAATAATATTTCATCATTGAAATTGTAAAGATAAATAATTATGAAAAAAATGAAATAGTGTCATAAAACAGACACCACTTTGGAAAGTTTGAATCAAAATCCTCAGAATGGAATAAAACTAGTACTCGCCCATGCATTTGCACGGTGATAAAACAGAATTCTTAGTTCATGAGTTCTCATGACGATATGGTTCACTGATTTTATAGAGACAATAAAATATTTTGGAAAAATAAAAGAAACTGGGAAAGTTGTTAACTGTACAATTGCTAGTAATTAGTAACCTAAATTAAGTAGAAATAATTCATTGAAAGGAATAACAGTTTCAAAAAAAATATGAATAAAACATGTTAAGAATATCTGCATAATCTATTAAAAGTATAGATTATAGAGGAAAGGAAAACTAAGAAACAATGTTGAAAATAACTGAATAATGCTTGATTATCAATTACCATGCAATTAAATCATTCTTTTGGTTTCATAAATCAGTTATCCCAGCTACTGGTGGGTTAAAACCAATGTATAATAGAAGCACCATCCTAATCCAATATGAAATAAAGATTCAGCACAATATTGATATGAAAAGATAATCTACTGTCACTGCCACTCTTGGTTTGCCAGCCTTCTTTAAACCTGTGCCAGAGCTTCTACCAAACTAAAGTCCCATGGAGTTGTGTCCTGGTGCCGCTTAACCCAAGTGGGGAGCTGATATTTCTAACAATTAAATTAACAGTAAAACACAATCAGTTGGTTCAGGTACAAAAAAGTCATGCTAATGAGATAAATCCATACCAGTAGGCAACCAGGAACCAGTAGTCATGGCTTCGGCAGCCTGAGAACTATGTGAAGTACATCAACCTTCTTGGTAAAGTACATGGAAACAAACTGAGAATTGTGTACAGTACACCAACCTGAGAATTGTGTGCAGTACACCAACCTGCATGGTAAATACACAATCAATTTCATGAGTACACCAACCTACTTGGTAAAGTACCCAATCAATTACATGAGTACACCAACTTGAGAATTCTGTGCAGTACACCAACCTGAGAATTCTGTGCAGTACACCATCATGCTTGGTAAATACACAATCAATTGCATGAGTAAACCAACCTTCTTGGTAAAGTACATGGAAACAAAATAATATATTAATGTCACTCTAATAAAAACCAAAAACTGAGAATTGAAGTGCACACAGATGCTCATTACCAAGAATAGATGTCCCCCCTTGCTTGTGGGTTGCACGCCAATGTGGATACATTAGAACCACCACCAACCACATCAACCAATGGTAGAAACTGTAAATTCCCTTCCATTGATTTTAGCACTAAAAATTTCTCTAACCCTATCTATTGAGTAATAATTCTTCTAAAATGAGAATATTGATTTTAAAATTAAACATCCCATTTATTAAAATACAAAATGCAACACAAAAAATTAATCAAATCAATATCATTCAACAAAAATAATTCAATTCACAATACACAATAACTATGATTAATTAGAGATGTGAAAAAAATTGTAATAATAAAGAATTTTTTATCTAATTCCAAAAAAAACATACAACTATGATATTAAAAACAAAAAATGAAGGACCTTGAATGGAAAAAAAGAGCATGATATAAAAAAATGATGAAAATATCTATTTTTCATGCATTCAAATACAATTCATATGGAATGTATTTAGTACATGAATCAGAAATTTCAAAACATATTTAATATTCCATGTAGCTTATATTTAAAAGTAGAGCATATATATTTGTAAACAGAATGAATATTTCATAAAAAATAAGATCAAATATAAAAATGTAACAAATTTACATTTTCTTGGAATCGAATGAACAACATACTTTGAATGAATGAGAAGAAAAGATGTTGAGTATAACTTCTCCTGGAATCGATTTTACCTGGAATATATGGGGACTTGTGCAATGGGTTAATGAATAGTTAGAATAATTATATAATGAAAATTTATGTGAGGTAATGAAAAATATAATAATCCACTGCTAAATGAAAAATTAAAACAAAGGTAAATCAGAGAATCTGTGAGATAAGAAATTGATACGAACAAAAGATAGAAGATGGAAATAAAAAGATGGCTTATGGGATATGAACTAAATAAAGCATACCAAACGACTTAAATCGAAGGGAGGCTGACTAAAGTGACTCATTGTAGTTCCAACAGTGGAATGAGCAACTGATTGGACATGAAGGAATGAGGAAGAGGTGGCCACTTGACAACAACAAATATCACAAGATTATAACTTTAAATATTCACATAAAACTAACTTCAGCATAGAAAAGCTTGAATTTCATATCTCATCATAAAAAATATACCAATAATCATAAAACCATAAAGATAATAAGATTAGTGGTGAAGTAGACATGTAAAGGTCAGTATTTTCAATAATGAGATACAAATCCAGAATGGGAGTCAATAAACACAAGAAATTGATAAATAAAAGAAGACCTATGATAATTTAACCTATATTTGATGGCCTAGTACCACAACTTGCATAAGTACAACTCTTTATAGACTCTCACGCTTCATCCGATCTATTTCAAAAATCTGGGCACTGAAAAAACAGCAAATCAGTGAAAATATTTTATCATGGTGAGCCAATTGTCAATCATACTATAGCCAAGAAATATACATTATCCATGAAAACAGTGTAGGTACCGTATATGGTGATGATATTCTAGATACATTATAGGGGAGATGCTACTTATAATTGAAAAAGAGAGTTGGTCAGTCTATCTTCTCTGAAATCATTTTCCTTGTAATGGAGGAAGATGCTACTTATAATTGATCACCATCGTTTTGTGAGAACTCATGCTATATAAATGGTAGGAGGTGTAGCCAGTATCATGTTCAGTGAAGGCCTCCATTCACTACAAATAGCAACCAATAAGAAAACATGCATTAGGTTTAAAAACAACATGTGCTCACTTCATGAATTAGCATAACTACTGGTAACTAAAAACAACAATTCAATAACTTTCCCTACACATCCCCCCTTTACCAGCTTCTACTCTCCCCTTTATCAGCACCTCCCCCCTCCCCCTTCCCCTACCCAGCTCTTCCCCTCCCCTCCTCCCTGCCCAGATTGTCCTCCCACCCATTCCAAGCGTCTCTCCCTCCCAACTCCTCCTCCACACTGCCCAGCCCCATCCCCCACCAGCCCCTCTTCCGTACCTAGCCCCATCCCCAACCAGCCCCCTCCCCACTGCCATGTTCTAGCCCTCTCATCCCCTCCCCTCCTACCCAGCCCCTCCCCTCCCCACTATTCATCTCTTGACGTCCCCTCCCCCTTGACCAGCTCTTCCCCTCTCATCCCCTCCCCTCCCCTCCCCTCCCCCCTACCTAGATATTGACCTCCCCTCCCCCCTGCCCAGCATGTCCTCCCACCCCTTCTAAGAAACTCCCCCGCCCAACTCCTCCTCCCCCTGCCCAGCTTGTCCTCCCACCCATTCCAAGCATATCTCCCTCCCAATTCCTCCTCCGCACTGCCCAACCCCATCCCCCACCAGCCCCTCTTCCCTACCCAGCCCCATCCCCCACCAGCCACCTCCCCGCTGCAATGTTCTAGCCCTCTCATCCCCTCCCCTCCTGCCCAGCCCCTCCCTTCCCCTCCCCCCTATCTAGCTCTTAACGTCCCCTCCCCCCTTCCCAGCTTGTCCTCCCACCCCTTCCAAGCACCTCTATTTCACAACTCCTCCTCCCCACTGCCCAGACCCATTCCCCACCAGCCCCTCCCCCTTCCCAGCCCCATCCCCCACCAGCCCCCTCCCCCTGCCCAGTTCATCCCCTCTCATCCCCTCCCCTCCTTCCCATCCCCTCCCCTCCCCTCCCCCCTACCTAGATATTGACCTCTCCCCCTGCCCAACATGTCCTCCCACCCCTTACAAGCACTTCCCCCGCCCAACTCCTCCTCCCCACTACCCAGCCTCATCCCCCACCAGCCCCTCCCCCTTGCCCAGCCCCATCCCCCAACAACCCCTGCCCCTTGCCCAGCCCCATCCCCCACTAGCCCCCTCCCCCCTGCCCAGTTCTTCCCCTCTCATCCCCTCCCCCCTACCCAACTTGTCCTCCCACCCCTTCCCTTCCTCTCACAACTCCTCCTCCCCACTGCCCAACCCCATCCCCCACTAGCCCCTCCACACTGCCCAACCCCATCCCCCACCAGCCCCTCCCCCTTGCCCAACCCCATCCCCCACCATCCCCTCCCCCCTGCCGAGTTCTCTCCCTCTCATCCCCTCCCCCCTGCCCAACTTGTCCTCCCACCCCTTCCAAGAACCTCCCTCTCCCAACTCCTCCTCCCCACTGCCCAACCCCATCCCCCACCAGCCCCTCCCCACTGCCCAGCCCCATCCTCCACTAGCCCCTCCCCCCTGCCCAATCCCATCCCCCCAGCAGCCCCCTCCCCCTACCCAGTTATTCCCCACTCATCCCCTCCCCTCCTGCCCGACCCTTCCCCTCCCCCACCCCTAACCAGCTTCAACCAAAATTGTTAAAAAATAAACAGTGTCAATATATATGAGGATCATTTAAAAAATTACCAATTCTGAATAATGCACAATTGACAATGGTGTTTGATAAAGAAATCAGAATCAAATAAATGACTGTTAATTACAAATATGTAAAAATGCATATGAAAAAAATAACCTTCATGTGGTGGTACACTTCACCAATCATCATCACATTCCTATTTAATGCATCTCTCATATATTTACTTATCGCTTATGTGAACTCAACTCCTGAAATAAAAAGAATCCACACAGAAGAAGTCGAACAAAGTAAACATGTAGCAAAATAGTGGGAAAAGAACTGGTAATCAAACACATTTATAATTCTTCTTTATGTATTCACATGTACTGTGAAAAAAATAGGAAAGATATACCAACTACCAGTTTCCATGTAAGGCCAATATTAACATCCCTACACCTCATCCTGAACTATAGGAGAAAATAGTACATAATTATAGTAGCAATCCATAAAATATAGATTTCTATAATAAAAAACAACAGAAACATTAAATTAATTAATCTAGAAAACAAAAAATAAAATAAATTAATAATGAAGAGAAGAAACATTGAATAAAACCAATAAAACATAGGACATAAGATAAATCCATAGAGAGACTAAATAATAATTTACAAAACATTAAAGAACCCCCCCTCATCCCACTACCCGAAAGGATAGAATTTCCTCTGTAAAAAAAGGATGGAATTTACAGAATAAAAGAATTTATAGAATACCTGAAGATTGGTGTGTGTTTTTATATTAAAAAGGATGTAATTTTCTCTATTCAAAATAGCATCATCATTAAATTTCATACAAAACAAATATATTAATATATATTCCAATTATTAGGTTTATCGATGACTAAGTAAAACTCATATGTCCAGATATATGTTATTTATCATTCCATTCCCAGGGTTCATGTTTATAGAATCATTATATTTCACAGGGTGGATGTTTATAGAATCATAAAAAATCAAGAAAATTCAGTTGTATGCATATAGAGTCAGGAAAACAATAGCGCAGTAGAACACATATAGAGGCAGTAAGAAAGGGTGCAATTGAAATATGTTTCAAAACATCCTAACCCCTGCATGAAAAGAGGATAGAATATAGTAATGCTTTTTGAACACATATAAAACCAGTATTTCCCTATAGTAAAATCACATACCATGAAAATGTAGTTGAGAAGATAATCACCCCCAATATGATTCTTTAATAAATGGAGACATGCAATAGAATGTACTGGTACATATAAAATCCAAATGAATGATATAATAAGAAAAGGATGACTCAGAAACATTAATAGTAACTTGAGTAAATATTAAAAGTTCAAAGCATACCAGTAGTGAATGACTCATGGGGGGGTACCCAACCATTGTTCTACCATGGAATGAGGAACCAAGAGCAGTGATCCATGTCAAAGGCCCTGGAAGGGTAAGGGATCATTGGAGAAGCCATGACACCAATCATGGTGGGGACAATGACTTCCAATGCGAGCATATCATGCCCCTCATGAGTGTTACGGGGTGCGTACGACATCGCCAGGATGTATCTCTTCAACAAAAATGTGCAGCAGCTTATGATCTGAATTCAGATAGGAAGAAGATTTAGGATCAAATAGAGTCTAAAATCATACCAGTTCAACCAAACTATTGCATAATTTGAAGGAGTTCCCTTTTATTGAGTCGAATCGAAATATAATTGTAGAGTGAAGAATAGTTTACCTTGTTGGAAACTCTTTAAGGCCTTTTTATAACATAGTTTATAACGAAATTCATGTAAGAAAATTGAATATTAAATTACTTATATCATCAGTAATTACAATGAAACAGTGAGGTCATTCATTGTTAGTGTCCAATCAACATGCTAAATTAAGAAAACTAAAAAATAAATTTGTCATATTGGGAAAACATACTGAAAAATAAATAAATTCGAGGTACGGGATTCCAAGAAAAGGTAAGTTCAAATAGAAGTACTCTGAATTAAAATGCATATTACATGTATTTAGAGTTTTATAACATGTATTCATAATGACAAGATTGGAAACATGGAATAATACCAAAATAAAGAAATTTTAATAGGAATAATTATCTTAAAGAGCAACATGAATAACTAAATTTCTGTATGCATGTAGAATGTGAAAAAATATATATATAACTAAATCTTTAAAATGAAAAGAGTAATGAAAAAATTAATAACTAAATTTAAATAATCATATGTTAAATGTAATCATCATTATTAAAATGAAAATGAAAATAAATTAGAACTATCCTTCAAATGGTAATACACTTTAACCATTTACATGGCCTCTCAAATTCCTTGAACTTTAATGGTTTCAACATTACATGCACTTTACATACCCCACCAACATGCTAAATCCATAAAAAAACAAATTAGTCAAATTGGGAAACCATAGTGAAAAATAAATAAATCCAGAGAATATTCCCAAAAATGGTAAGTTCAAACATAACTGTTCTGAATTATAATGAATATTACATGTAGTTTGAGACAGATAACATGTACTTAGAAAGGCAATATTCGAAACATGGAACAATGAGAGAATACATAAATTATAATAGGAATAATTACCTTAAAATGCATACTCATTATGAACAATTGTTAATGAAAGCAATTAAACTGTAATAGTGACCATAATACTCTAGAATTTGGATTTAGAGACTCATCGTGTGTGGAAAAGTATAAAGATTAATCATCTAATTAAAACACAATAAAAAATCAAATTCATTGATACATGAAGATATTTGACAGTGCTTTGTTCTATTGATACTGGTTTTTACCCAGTCTTACTCACTGCGTGCTCGAGGGAAAGGGAACCATAGGTGAAGAAGAAGGCAGAGTCGATGGAGCCGATGTCGGATGAGCCGAAGTCGATGGAGTAGATGTCGGTGGAGTCGATCTCAGACGAGCCAAAGACAGAGTAGCCGAAGTCGGAGGAGTGGTAATTGGATGAGCTACAGATGGAGGAGCCGTAGTCGAAGGAGCCGAATTCGGAGGAGCCAAAGTTGGAGTCGTAGGTGGATAAGGGATTCGGGGATGCGAGGGGAGAGGGAGAGAGGAATCAGAGCCAAAGTTGGATGAAGCACATGTACAGTCGTGACTCGAGAGGGGATTCGGGGATGGGAGGGGAGAGGGAGAGCAGAATCGGGGAGGGGTGTGGAAACCCTAGGTAATGGAACGGTGAAATGAGGCGGCTAATCAGTGAGGGGGTGCGAATGCAAATGGAAAAGCCCGATGGAGGTTGGGATTGGTGGGGGTAAATCAGGGAGGCAAATTTTTATTTGTGACGTGGCTGCTTGTGGACCCGACACATCGGCTGGGAGCAACCCATCTTTAGTATGTATAGTGGATTAAATGAAGCTTACAATATAATGATAATAATTAAATTAATGATATTAAATGTCAAAGGGGATGTGTGATATAATAATTATAAAAGTATTATTTTGTTACAAATATCATATATATTCATTTAATCCTTCCTAATTACCATCCATGTAAAATAGAAATTAGAATCACATTAAATCGGTTCTCAAGGTAGTAGTCTTTCGTAGGATCAAGTGAAATTATTATTTCCCAATGGGTTGGGAGGTAAGAAGGTATATGTCGTATTATAATAAAAAGGGTATAATAATATAATATTATAATATATAAGTATTAAATCCATTATTTATTACATCCATGATAGGGGTTATGGAAAATGAATACAATCAGTGCGCGAGGCGGTAGTCTGTCGTTTACACGATCAAAAAATCAATTCCCATTTGATGGAATTTTAGATGGGTAAAATTTATTCAATTATCATAACAACTTATAATTATATGATATATACTAGTGTTATAATGTAAGCATTATTTAAGAAGATATTGATGAGTTAGAAGAAGAACTAAAACAAAAATTCTTAGTTTAAAACGTTACCTCTTTGTTGGAAAACCACTTTAGGTTTAACCTAAAGCCTTCCTAGATTTGATTTATGATATCAAAAAGGACTCTATGATGTGTTAGGGAAGAATGGATGATATTTTAGAATATATTGGATGAAAAAAACGATTTTATAATTTTTAATAGGAGATAAGAAGGGTGTTCTTATATAAGTGGGTGAGAGGACGCACATGGAATTTTTGAAAAGAATAAATTGTACCAATATTTTCACATGTCAAAAAGCTAAGAAAATGTTCCAATATAAATATTTCAAGGTTATATAGTCAAAATATGTATATATAATGGGTTTTGGTAATTTTTCTATTTCATTTGTCCTTTATCTTTTTTGATATCCACTGATAATTTGATTTTAACCGTAACTACAATAATAAATGTTTAGTATTTTTAATTTTACCTTTACAAAAAATTACTTTGAAATTATTATGTAATATAAATAAACTTAATTTATAATATGAAATACATTTACTCAAATTAAAATAAATATTTTGAAAAAAGTAATTTCCAATTAATCCCACATAAATGATGAGAAACTGGTTTTCCAAAGAGAAAATGTTCAATAGTTAAAAAAACATTTATACAAGAATTGAATATAAAATTGATAACAATATCCTAAATTGGAATAATAAAAATATTTTTGAAATAATTTTACTTTTAAAAAATATTAAAAATGTATCCTTTTACATTTATTAAATGAAAATACAGTTTTCAGTAAAAACTAGCATTGTTCACTATTCATAAAAAAATTCATCTTTTCAGAAAAATCACAAAAATTCATGCTGAAATAATTTTTACAAGAAAATTTATAAATGAAGTTTCATTTTTCAAAAAAAAAAAATTCTTATTATTTCAAAAACTACTTTTTATATATATATTTTTAAATACATTTTCTAGGAAATATTAATTTCAAAACATATAAATAATTTAAAAAAATAATGTACTTTTTTAACAATATAATTTATTTGTTTAAAACCATTAAAATATATATTTAAATTTTATTCTTTCCTATTAATTTTTATGGGTTTTATTTCTTAGTAATAACTATATTGTTTAAATAAAAACAGTAATACATTGTCACGGTTCGTTAAAACTCGGTGTTGCGTGTAACAAAAATTATCAAAGAAATTTAATTTATTCAAAAATAATATTTCATTTATTATAATGGTGTTAAAAACTTTAGACTACCATGTTGTAATTGTTCATTTGGACAATGTGTAGAGCATATCCATAGTGGTGCTCACTATCAAGGACCGAGGGGACATGGAGAAATATACAATAAAATTCTTCATAAGAGTTCTTAGCACCATAAGAGATAAACATCATGTGATGTATTATCTGTGTATGTTGTATATTACCGTATGCCTTTTTCATTTAGGATATATTCAATCCTTCATTGTACCCTCACTAGTCCATTATTTTTGATAGGATATGGATATTATTCCTATAAGCTTGTCATTACTGCACCAATTAGAGGTCAAGATAGCTTCTATAATATTAGTAAATATTTTGAGGTGATTATTGTGTAAATTTTATATTAGGATTTCTATTATTTTCACAAATGTATTAATAAATCATCATCTTCAGTATGAACTACCTTTATTTGGTGAAGGAATATGTCTATTGGATCATGATGAAGATTAAATTCTATGAAATTTATGCTGATTAGACTATGTTAGTTAGTGAAAAAGATCCACTTATTGTAGTATGTGTGTTGATTTCCTAGATTCGTGGGGGGATGAGATGATTTTCAGTTCTTAGAGGATCAAACAATGGTGTTTCATAGTTTTTTATAAGAACAACCTAATGTTTTTTAGAAGAGATGATGATACTTACACTTCATTGCGAGTTTGATTTTTTGATGTATTTATAGCTAAGTGTCACTATGATATCTACGTACTTATATATTATTTTTGATTTTGTGTTTTGGGAACAAGATATGACTGAGGATAATCTATAGTGAGATTTCAGTTAGTCTAGTGTGTCACATTGGGATGCTCTGGTATTATTTGTGAAGAAATTGGATGTAATTGAATTTCTGTATATTAATTACCATCACTTGAATGAAGTGGTAGTGAAGAACCATTATCCTATTTGTGGATTGATGATTTATTTGATCAGTTGAGGGGAACTGGTTGGTTATTGAAGATTAATTTTTAGTTAGTATATCGACATATGTGAGTGATGGATGAGGATATTTTGATGATAGATTTAAGATGTATTTATGGGAAATTTGAGTTCACTCTTACACTATTATGAGTTATGAATGCTTATAATGTTTTATTAGGATTGGTGAATTATATGTTAAATGATTTTATAGATTAGTTCATTCCTACTCCATCATGTGTTAGGAGCCAAACCATCAGTGCATCACATTCTCTCTCTTGTTCTAGTGCATGCTATGTATCCCCTACCATTCATATATTAAACCATGCCACATCCTATATAAAACACTAAAATGTCAAGTGTTTTGTGATTTGAATCTTGATGCATCATGTTCCCAGGTGTATCTTGGACCAATACGTTTGAGGGTGTCATTTCTTAAATATAGTATATATTATTGTATATATATACATAAACTAGTATATCAATTTAAATATTTTATAATAATATTATATATATATATATATGTGTAAGTGTGTTTGTAAATATATATTTATGTGTGAATATTTATATATATTATTTTTTTATTTTACATAATATAATATTTTTTTCACATATATATAATTATTAGAGTTTATGGGGATTATAGGAAACCAATCTACAAAACACAGCTAGACACCATTGTGATCCAAGCCTCATTGCTCACACACAAGGAAATGAGAATCACCTTCCCATCCTATTATATATAAATATATGTATATATTTTTAAACTATATATGTATTTTATGTTATAATATATATATATATATCATATATATTATTTTAATGTTATAAAATAGTAGATTTTTTTTTTCAAATTTAATATTTATATATTAAATTATTATATATATTGTCCTATTTTTTATATTTTCATATTTAAATTTAAAACATTTATATATAATAATATAATGATACATTTATACATATATATATATTTTATTTTATTTTTAAATATAAAATTATTATGATTTTATATATTATAAATTATATAAATAAATTATATATTAAAATATATTTATGTTCTAAAAACATGATTATATATATATATATATTAAATGTGTTTAATTTATAAGTACATTCAGTACATATTGAAACTCAAATACAAATATTATTAAAATTAAAATTTCATCTTAAATTTAAATTTATAAGATTATTTAAGTATAAATTATATAAATCTATATTTTTTTTTGGTTTTTATGGAATTATATTACATTATATTAAAAAATATATATTTTAATGTTATATAATACTTTGTTTATTTTATTTTTAAATTTTAATAATATATATATATATATATATATATATATAACAAAACATTGATGCTAGTAATAAGAGGAGGGTGAGTCAGTTTGGGATCATCTTGGTTAGTTGACTCTAGTGGGAATATATTCCGCTAGCATGGTACCTCCTTCACCAAAGGGGAAAATTATTTATGTCTTGTTTGTTTTCAAATCATTTTTGGGATGTAAGAAAAATACTTGCAATGAATATCACCAAGAGGATAAAATAAAAATAGAATTATAACTATGGGGATGATCCCTGTGGGTCACATGCTTCACCTCCAGGTGATAGTAATAAGTTAAATATTTATTCCATGGTATAAATACCATAAAAATTATGGTAGTCCAATCTAGAAAGATTAATCCTTCCAACACTAACATATCATAATGTGATGAAAGTTTGAAGGAAAAATATATTTTAGATGAGTGAAATAATGAAATGGTAAATATGAAAGGGAAAAATTCCTCTATAAATGATGAGACTCCAAATTTGGACAAAAATACCATAATTGAAGTTATTCAATGAAATGAATTTAGGACCTATGATCCCTAGGAAAATGATTTTACTATGTCTAATAAAAAATGTTTTATTGAATCCTATAATAATTCCAAAATCACGGGAGGCTTGACGGAGGATAGATTCTGGAATTCTAGAAGTTGGTATGATCAGGTTGTGAATGCTTATATTGAAGTTGAAGGTTCAACTAAAGATGGTGTTGCAAAGTATACTCTAATTGAAGTTATGTATGTTAGGGAACATTCCAATATCAGAATCCTGTGAATAAACATGGTCTATCTTGAACCAATACCCAAGTATTCCCATGGAATGGACTTAAAGTCTTTCTAAATCGACATGGTATTAAAACTAGTTCATAGGCATCAATATTAAAATATTTTAATGGATTTTTCCCTATTAATAATAAAAAAATGAAAAACTAACATTCAAAAAAAAATCATTTTGTTCTAGAAATTTGAACTCAATGAATTTTAAAATAAATATTTTTAAATATAAAATAAACTAAACATGTCTTAACTAAAAGAAAACCACCAACTCTCTTTCTGTCAGGACATAAATAATAATGAACAAAATAAATGACTGATATATACATGGTATATATTAAATAATTAATATTAAAAGTACTCAAATAGATGACTTGTTATGACATAAGGTCACTATCCTACATCATCACTAAACCTGATCTATGAGATACTAGAGAAAACAAATCCAACATTATATTTTACCCATGAGTCATAATATGAACCTAGAAAGGACACCAAGTCTATAGATTCCATGTGGTATAATTATGGTGTGAGAACTAAAATATAGTATGTTTCCCCCAAAAAATGTCACCATGAATTTATTTTTAAAACATATTCCATAAATTACTATTTGATATAAAATATTATATGTAAATAATTAGTGTTTTAGGAATAATAAACCATAAGAATTCCTCATACAATTTTGAAATCCAAAAAGACACATTTAGTACAACATAAATACATTATAATAACAAAAATGCTTTCCGAACTCACTTTATTTTGAAATATGTTTTTCAAAATAAATAATAATCAAAAATATATTTTTTAATAATAGTTCTTATGTTTTATAGGAAAAAAGTAGATAACGAAATTAGAAAACACATCCACACCAAAATTGTAATTATAGACTTAATATATAAGTAAGGAATATCTTAAAATCACACAATGAGAAGAGAAAAGTGAAATGGAACATGAAATGGTAGAGTAAAATTTTAAAATAAATTAGAATCATAACATAATTATAATATAATGGAAAATAAATTAATTTATTTCATAATAATGGGAATATCCTTAGGTCATAGTTTTATGATCCATGATATACTTGATGGAAATTAAAACTTCCAAAAAATTTGGCATGTCTCTAAAAAATATCAACTATGATATACTCTTTACTATATTCATCTATGGGTTATAATGATCTATGATTTTCATACATTAATATTACATCTTATTTGATGAACATTCATTACATTACACAGACACACACTTGCATATTGTTATGGTTAAATGACTTTGCATTCTTGGAAACCTAAATAACTAATTCAAAAAAGATATAAATCATCTCTGATATAGTTACTCATTACTATCACCCTTATTAGACATATCATAAATAGTACCTATCATCATAAATTGGAAAAAAGAAACATAATAAAGGGTGATATCATATTTTCAGTAAGGGAATTCCAATGAAATAGAAAAAAATGAAGATAGAATAAGGTTATGAGAAATTTAGAGTAACTTATGAAAACCATACCTTAGATATGAAAGATAAAAATATCAATTAATGGAATGATGATTTTATGTTCATAAGTCATGAATCATGAGGAAATCAAATAACATGATCCCTAAGAGCATAATATTTACATACAACATGGAATTGTGGCGTACAAAAATGAATATAAAATTATTTCCATCATAGTCAAAGATCATTGATAAAAATGTTATAGTAGAATAGTTTATCTCCCAAAACCATGTGAAAAGTCATGCTTGACTCCCAACACTATCAATTTGGACCATTTACCGTACTGAACTGGGTTAACTCCCTATTGTAGTATTGTTTATCTGATGAGATTTTAATCATTACCCAATTTATTGGAGGGAGATATAGGTGAAACCAATAAAATAAGTAAAATAATAAAATTTTGTGACATTATATTATAAAAAATTAATAATATCAAATTCCATGAAAAGAAATGAGTTTTATAAGCATTTGATCATATAATAACCCATATAAATGAACTGGGTTTCATATAAATTTCATTATAGTATTACTCATAAAAAGGAAATGAGATTCATAAGAATATATTCATCATAATAATAAAACACATAGAGAATGAATAATGATTGTAAAACTGGATAACATACCTAGTAAAATATAATTAATAATAATGGGTTTTTTATTGATTAATAGAAATTCCATAATAAATCACTAAAAAATTCTTCTGAAAAATATCCCATCTATTTTTTAAACATTTTATTAAAATAAAAAAAAATCATAATAAATAAAAAATTTTATATGAAAATAATATTTTAATATTTTAATTTATGCTTGATAACATTATGTTTCCATGATGGAGGAAAATTACATTCAATGTCGTACACTTTAAAACAGTTACTCCTTTCCCATTTTTGATAAAATTCAAAAGAACCTAATTCAGAATACAAATTTAAAATTCATTTTAATTTTTATAGAAAAATAAAACAAGGGTATAGATTTCATTAAACATATTACAAAACTTTTAAAAACTTATTAAAAATATTTTTTGAAAATATGGATATGGATGAAAAATCCTTTTTGATCGAAGAGTGAAATAAAACCTATTTTTCTTAAAAAATAAATTTTTGATCCCATGAGTACATAAAAAGAGGAAAGTAAAAGGTAAAATTTTTATTCTAAATAAATAACTAGATTTAAATAAAATACATAAGTTTTTGAGATATAGATCATAAGGATTCATCATTGGAAACATAATCACAAACAATCATGATAAAACAATGAGATTATAACATAAAATATTTACCACATCAATATATTTTGAATCATAATCACCGTTAAATATCAATATCAAATGAATATTTTAAATTTCAAAAAAAAAATAAATATATTCATGAAATGTAATTTCTAATTGTATAAAATACACATATTAAAATAAAATAGGTTCATAACGCATCATATGACCTAATAAAGGAAATTTGGTACAAAGATCCCTTAACTTAAGTCTCAAAATTATTTATACAAATATAATCCTATTTGATATTAAATATAATTTTATTATAAATATATTATAGAATAATATTTTTATGTATCCTACCCTATGTTATTTACTTATGACTTTTTATTACCCATTTATCAATAATTCCTTGTTAAAATCACATTTCATGCTATAACAGATTTGTTTTTCAGGTATGTTTTGGTTTTGTATTTTTTATACTTATAATTTTATCATAGTTATATCATATATAAAATTTTAACAATAATATAAATATCATATATATTTTATATATATTTATTTATATAAATCCATTTTTGATAGATAATGAAAATGAGTTACACTATTCAGAGAGAAGGTAAACTATATGTATAGATGAATGTTATTTCAATTTTCACGATGAATCGATATAAATGAAGGGAAATAATATATCACCGTTAAAGATTCATTATGATTTAATAAAAAAACATATATTGATTAAATCAATCCTTAATTTTTTTCTATGTTAATTGTTTGTGAAAACCGAATCACATTGCTTCGCGAGGGGGTATTCCACATCACACATGAATGACATTATCAATTTTTCAATGCATGGTAACTTTAGAAATTAAATGATATATATATTTTCAAAAATAATTAATATTCCATTAATATCATATATAGACCTAAAATTAATCCTTATTACCTACCATATAAATTGTATATAAAAAATAATCAGATCACTTCGTGAGGAGCTAGTCTGTTGTACACCTGAGAAACATTATCATATTCCATATGGAATGGAAAAGAAGAAGGCATAAGTGATTTTATAATTGTATAATTATAATTATATAACAAATAAAATATATTATCATTATATATATATATATATATCATTTTATTAATTTGGTAGAAGTGATGATGCCAAAATGAATTACTTTAGTTCACAAGGTGGTAGTCCACTGTAAACATGATCAACAATTTTTTCCCATTTGTGGGAAGAGGAGATTGTTTTAGGTAATGAAATTATCATAATATATATATATATATATATATATATATATTAAATAATTATGTTATTATATCTATATGGTTTAACAAAATTTGAAGTATGACGAAGAATAGATAATATAAAATGATTGGTTAATGATGTTACCTCTTCTCCAGACAACATCTATTGGTTTGCACAAAAATTTGTTCAAGAATGGATTTATGATTCACCAAGTATTATGGGATGATGAAATGAAATAATGGATATTTTTTGTTTAGTTATTTTATAAAACAATGGGTTTTTTAAATGTTAATAAGGGAGAAGCATGGGTGGTCTTTTATAAGAGGAGGAGAGGACACACATGGAATTTTTGAAAATAATAATGTTTACCAACATTTTTCAAATGAAAAAAGATCCAAAAATTATTATTGATGAACATTATAAGGTATCGATATGGCCATAAAATTGGTGTTTGAGAATTTTTAATGTCATTTTACTCTTAATATTTTTAGTTTAACCCCCAGGTAAACCTATTTTAACATTGATCACATCAATTAATTTTTACTATTTTCAGTATTAATTATAGTGAATGATTAATTTTACCATATTATTTAATATTAATTATACTGATTAAAATTATTGAATATTTTTTTTTCCAGATTTAATTCATATAAATGGTGTAATTTAAAATTATATTAACCCTATAGATGCGATGAAATGACGGTTTTACAAAGATAAAGGTTCAATGATATTAAAACACTTTATCTCAAAATTAAATATTAAATTTACTAAAATTAAAATAAATGTTTTATTATAATATAAATGAATTAATTTTTCTTTTTATATTGTTTTTAAATAAATTTTATCATTTTAAATTTTTTAGATGTGAATGTATTTTTCAATAAAAACATGTATTTTCACTATTATTTGAAAAATTTGTCTTTTTAAAAAAATTTGGAAAATATAGCTTAAGATAATTTTGAAATGTTGACAACAAAAATAATGTTTATTATTTTAAATATTTTTTTTAAATTTTCAAATATTAATTTTATTATTTGTTCAGAAAATAATAAAATCTCTTTTTTGAGATTTTTTTTTGAAACATATAAATTATTTACAAAAAAATAATTAAATTTTTATTAGTTTGTTTTATTTATTTACCATTATAGATAATATTTTAAATGTGGTTATTCATATTTATATAACTTTTTTTAATAGTTAGTTCAATGAACTATGCTAATTAGTAGTATAATTTGTATATTGCATTTTAATAGAAATCAGTGTTGTGCGCAACATAAGCTATTATAGAAAGTAAATTTAACCAAAACAATTCCTAAATTATTATTTTGTTACATTCTAGAACCCTTAATATGAATTTATCCCTCTAAGTTATAAAACATTGGTATAAAAATTGAGGATACTTCTACCTTATTACATCCTCAGGTTCCCCTGTAGCATCCTCAAAAGGTAGTTTCTCTATAATAATTTGACAAGGTGAGTGGTGTTGTTTCTTAAAACATTATCTATATGATATAGAAAACACATAGACTATTCCTGATAAGAATGATATTTCTATAGTGTTATAACATCTGATATTAGTACATTTGAACGCTCAGGTATGTACTTCCTAAGGAGAGATATATGGAACAATTCGTGTATACGATAGAGGTATAGTGGAAGCATGAACTGATAGGATTCCATCCCAATATGATCAAAATATTTAAAGGGACTGATATACCTAGGTCCTAGTTTTACCTTCTTTCCAAATATCATTACCATATTCCATGGTAAAATTCATAGAAGCTCCTTTTCACTAACTTCTAATTCTGAATAAATTCAATAATTATAAGCATAACCTCTCTATTTACTTCATTCCACTCGTATGTGTTATTAAATAGATCTAACCTTATCTTCCATTTCTTCATCTATCTTTGGTCCCAATATCATTATTTCCCCAACTTCATTCTAGTACATTGGAGCTCTGATATTCTTTATATTAAGGTATTCATAAAGAGGCATCTAAATACTCATGTAGAATCTATTTTTTATGAAATTATAACTAGTTGAAGGGGTTGATCCAAATCACCTTTTAAATCCAACAAAAATTATCTCAACATATCTTCTAGGTTTTCAATTTTATCTCATACTTTCCATCTATCCAAGGATGATACATAGTTCTGATACATAAATTTGTATAAAGATATCACAAAAGACTCTAATCCATGTAGCATTATAATATTTATATTTTTTTGGGATTTAGATGATAAAATACAAGGTGATGATTTCCCATTTCCATTATTGTATGTGTAATCTATGTAACATCCCCTTATATTCTTGTATCTTAACCTTAACTTTTTTGACATACCTAGTATCTAGAAACAAACCATACGATATCTGTAATCATTACATATAACAAGAAATACTCATTCCAATATATATACATATTCATACGTCCAGGATTAATAGAGAATAAAGAACGATGATCCTCTACTAACAAATACATCAAATTTTGAATGGTAGGAATACATAAACTATTTATGAAAATTATCATTCCATTAAAATAATGTATAATCTTAGGGAAATTTCTCCCATTATTATATATCTCCATATCATCCTTCTAGGCATCTTCAAAATTTACATAGATAGTTGGATGAAAATTTATTATGGAAGGATAATATTTATCCCCTTCATTCAATATTTCCAAATCCATCCTTTGAAAATCCAGAAATATTGGATCCCTTTTTATCCTAATCATGGATAATTTAGCACAATCCTTTCAAACAAAAACATCAGTCACCTTGTTGTGTTTCTTTGGTTGGAAATTTATTAAGTGTTAATAATATTTAATCATCTCTAACCATATCCTTTGGGAAATGGTCAACTCCTTCTATATGAAAATATACATTAATATTTTGTGGTTAGTATATATATGAAACTTTTCCCAATAATTATAATACCTCTATATATTTAATATATAAATTAACACAGCTAACTCAAAATCATGATTGGGGTAATTTTTTTCATGAACATTCAATTTTTTTTATGGAATAATCTATAATCATGTCATTCCAAAAAATAATGTATCCAAATCCCCTCCTAGATGAATCATAAATGATTATAAACCCATATACACTATAGGGTATTGTTTTTATTTTTGTTATTACTAGTAATCTCTTTAGTTATTTTTTATTTTTGTTATATTCACATGTCTAATTAATCATGGATCCAATACGAGTTTACATGGAATGTTTATTATGTATTCATAAAAAATTATCCAAAATGATTCGATAATATCATTCCAAACCAAGAAAACATCAGATCTCAATCATTGTGGTTTGTTTGGGACAACATTCAATAGCCTCAATCTTTAATGGATCTACTAATACACCCTATATTGATATTATATAACACACAAATGAAATATTTTATTGAAATAATATAAATATTTTAAATTTTAAATACCACTTCTCCATCAACAGAATCATCAGTAAATTATTAAGTGATATATATGTGGTTTTTTCCCTTTAAATATATAATTATATCAACAATAAAGACTAAAATGAACTGATCAAGACAATCTCTAATGTCTCTATTCATTTCATCCATGTAGATATATGGTCATTAGTAAGAACAAGTTGAATAACTATATACTCATATAGTACATATATTGTACAAAATGATGTCTTGAGTATAACATCCTTCGTGAATCACAATTGAATATTTTTAGAATGAAGGTAAATCATATAAAACTATTTATCTCTATAATGTTGATCAAACAAGTCATCAATATAGGGAAGTAGAATCTTTTTATTGATATTGATCTTGTCCAACTCCTAATATTCAATGAAAATTTGCATCGATAGATATTTGTTTTTGAAAAATACAGAAGCTGCACTATAAGGTGACACACATGGATGAATAAATCTATTATCAAGATTGAACTAGAGTTCATCTTAAATTTATGTAAAAAAATTGGTTACATTCTAAAGGGACTCTTTGAAATAGTTTTGTAACATGGTATGAGTTATGTTGAAAACTCAACTTCATGATTTGATGGAAGACTAGGAAAATATTTTGGAAAGAAATCAACAAACACATGAACAATAAGAATATCATTGATATTGTGTTTCTACCAAACCATATGATATAAACACCCTTTTTAATAGAAATAAAAACCCATTCAATGGATGTTATTTCAATTATATTTTTATATTTATATTTTCATTGACACAAATTCATAAGTTGGTTTTTAATATCAAAAATAACTTCCCTTTCACAATAGTTGAAATGGGATTTCTATAGATAATGAAAATTCATGTGTAGGATAACATCAAAATAAATGATATGAAAAATGAAAATATGAAAAGGAAGCACATTCCCACAAACACAAATCACATAATAATCATATGATTGAGGTGATCATTGTACCATTAGAGATTTTAACTACTAATTATACATATAACTATCTGGGTGTCATCTTGATACCCTTAAAAATTATTTACATTAAAAATAATGGGTATATCAAGAGTCAAATAAGAAATTAGTAGTCCAATAGTGGATGGGAAGTGTACCATTCACTACATTGTTGTCACACCCCTTATTAGAAATATTGATAACATGGGATTTCCCCTTATCCCTCAGCTTAAGAGGTTGCATATGTCAATCATCATTGTTAACCTCCATATTTGGGAATTGGTTAAAAAAGTACCCATACTCCTAGAATTTGAAACACTAGAGTATCAGTGGTGTATTCTGTGTAGATTTCTCTATTTTCACACCATTAATTTACTTCATCATATCACTTTGTAATTAGATTTCTTGATGACCTTTATATCCACACTTCAAACATATATCAGTCCCCTTAATACTGTTTCCTCTATGTTACCTACAATACTTCAAATATGAAGGAAAGTTCATTTTCTTCTCTCGATGTATCTTTTTTTTCACTTGAACCCAATTTTTTTTCTTATCAAACCCATGTGATTGATGGGTAAATCCAATATCTATTTCCACCTTGAGAGAACATAAATTGATTTATTCATAGCCACTGAAGTACATTATGGATAATACATCTTAGTGAAGTGTTTTTAATCTACTGATAAATCAATCATACTTACCTTCTGGTTGGATGATAACTCCAAAATCTTACCTCCCAAGTCTTGTGAAATTTTCCCAATAGATAAAAATATATTCATCATCCTTATTATTTATCCCAAAAAATTCCTTCTATATTTTGATATGATGAATTGGTGGGATGTACTTATTTAAAACTTATTTCTTAAATTCATCCCACTCTATCAAGTCAATATCATTTTTTTCTCATATTGTTTTTTGAGATCCCCCAAATGATTTTATTTTTCTACCAAACAATAGTGAACAAAAAATGAATTTTCCTGTTCTAAGTGATGACTAAAAGAATATAACTTTTTAGTGGTACAAATACATTACTCAATAACTAGTGGAGTAGTGAGATCCAATAAATGTTGTAAATGTATTATGATTTCCCAGGAAAAGTCTTTGATTATTACTTGTAATATTTGGAGACTCAGTGATGATATAGTGCATGATTCTATTTCCAGGTGAACCCAGAATTGGTGTTTAAAATATATTAAAAATATTTTAGTGAAAAAACATAATATTTTCTTTAAAAAGTTAAATAAATACCAATCAATTATTTGGGTTGGAAATATGATTCTTCCGTTGAGTTTAGTTTTTGGGTTTTACCCTAGGGTTGACATAATTTTTGCCAGTATAGGGATTTTCTGAAAAATTTATCACTGGAATAATTAATGAATTGATTTAAAAATTAATTTATTTTTATTTAAGTGAAAAAAACCTAATATTACTATTTTTAGATATTATTAGGTACAATTCATAAGGTTAGCTGCATAAACCTAAGAATTGAGAGAGAGAATTGAAGTAATCCTTGGATAAAAAAATTATGGATCGAGGATTGTTCACACTATGAAAAATAAAGGAATTTTCTAATGAATATAATGAATATTAATTATTCATTAGATATTGATCAATATTGAGGATTTATATTTATTTTATGTGTAATTTATTCCAAATTTTTTACTACGACGGATGTGAATCAATCTGGTAATGAATATATTCACAAATAATGTGTATTGAAGGTATATATTAGATATTATTAACAATTAGGTATTCCTACTGTTGATTATTTATATCTATCTATTCTTATTTATAATTGAAAATAATTGAGGCCAATAAGAATATTGGGAAATGTCGTTCCTATTGTTTTTTCTTTCATGTAATTCATCCCCATTATTTTTATGTTCATCATATTTTTTTTGTTTTTATGGTGGTTCGAAAAACACTAGAAATAATTCAATGCAAACCCATTTCATGGTGCAATAAATTGATAGAATAGTTCATAGTCTTGATTTATGATGGAATCATGATATACTGCTGGACCTGTTATGGATTAGTGTTCTTCATGTAGGTTTTGGTGTGAAAGGACTAGGATATGTGATTAAGGGGATTTCACATGAAAATCAGTAGGCACATTCAAAAAAGTGAGAGACGAAAGGGATCAATCACTCAGATCCACCATTTTTAATGATATTTAATGTTGGAATGCCAGGCCTCAATGGTGAAGTACGCAACATTGTGAATATATATAGGTTCTATATAATCCTGATATACACGATGTGTAATCCATGAATACACACCATGCAGGGATATAACTATGGAATTTGGGTTTCCAAAGAGGAGGGAAGTATCACATGACATGTTACTTAATCTATAGACTCAATGTGTAATATAGGGGAACTTGGACATGCACACTGCTAGGAACATGGATAGGTTTTTATTACACATACATATCTATGTACATAGACAAAACCAAGTACACAAGTATGACCAAGTGTACATGGAAAAAAACATGGGCATAAGTCATGATATAAGGGTAGATCAAAAACCGAAGAGTCATTTATTGTAATTACAGTACACACCTTGTAAATGTTAAAAGATTATATCCATTTTCCCCTTGAGTATGAAGATTTCTCATTAAATTTCATTCACATGATCCTTTCCCAGAGTGGTCAGTATAGAATCACATCCTATATATAGGATGATTATCCCCTCTAAGGATATTCAATATCAGATATTGTTATAGGAATCTATTAGTAAGGCCCGAAATGAGATCTTTAATCTTCTTTATTTTCCATAGGTGGGGTTATTTGAATCATCCTGACTAACACAACACAAGATCCAATCCCATACTTAGGGGGTTTATCTATATTGGGTTGTTGGTATACACAATAGATATGTGTGTTATCCTCTTCAAACTATAAATATATTAAGAATTATATTGAATACTTATTATAGTGAGACCCGATGAGCATGAAATCTCATATGGACATAGTTATAGCTATATGAATCATGGTGTGTGTTCATCCAGATGAGTGTTATATAGAACCATCAAGTAGGAATCCTGGGTTGGTAATATTGTTGTGACCTTACCTTGAGACTGTGTGCCCTCTATCAGTACATGTGGATGTTCTTATTATGTTTGTTGTTGAAATTAACCTATTATGAGATGAACACTAGACTTTATTATTTAGGCATATTGATTTTAGGTTTTATTATTGAGTATTGTTATACTCACCCCTGCATGGGATCTAGCAGCACATGTTATCCCTTATGTAGAAAACCATCCATTTAATGGGGTAATTTTTGGTCCAAGAGTATATGGATATTAGATTTTGGATAGAAATAATGTGTTTCATATCAAGAATCACATTTGAATATAGTTCCCCCTTTCTATTAGGTTGGACTTATTTAATGTTTTTGGTGGGATTTTATTTGGCCCTTATCATTTTATAGTATTTTTTTATACTCTGATTATGAGATTTAAATGTATGTATGCATTGAGTATTAGCTTTATTTTACATTTCAGTAATGTAATGGCTTGTAGATGTGTGTGTTTACAGGTGCCATAGGACAAGGCCTACAATGTGAGTGTTGTGCCTACACCATGGTGGTTTCTATCCCATTTCCTATTGAAGGTGGGATTGGGGTTGTCACACTCATATTATCAGCATCCAGTCAGGCTTCGGTGGGTTAGGTAATGAAAGAGTGGTGTTAGAGCAGTGTTACAAATTTAGACTGAATATTTCAATCTTTTTCTAGTGGCGAGATTTCATTGGGTATTATGGAAATAGTGTTATGTTTTTTGAGATTTTATCTCATACTAGGGACACTAATTTTGGTGTAGTAGCCGACATATCCATTCCCATACACTCTAACTCCCTAATTGTCAACTTGTTACATTTTGGCAGTAGATTTTGGGAATGAATTTTGAAAATTAATAATATAAGAATGGGGGTTTTAAATTTATTTCTTTATTTAGCCATCTTGAAATACTCATTGACTATGTGACATTTTGTCATTTTTATGATTCCATAACAATATTTTCCATCAAGGATTCAATAATAGGATGATGATGATGATCCCATGAGTGATGAACCTTCAATATAGGGACATGATAAAGAGGTGATTCCTCCTTGTGGTGCACCAATTTTACAACCATCTATCAATAAGTATATGGTACTGAAATTAAAATTGGATGAGTTGCATTGGATTAGTGCACATCATGCATTTTAACAACAGTTTCCTCTTAGGTTTCATAGTGATCTTGAACCCCAAGAAATGGTGGACTGTATTGAGGTATTGAAACATGTATTTCATATATTTAGTACAATTTTACACTATATGGGGGGTCCTTAATGTGCTCCTTAATTATATATGTGTAAGTAGATGGTGGTACTTGAATATCCAGTCGTATGATGAGGTGACTCATGTATTGTCAGCGATGGGGAAAAAATTTAGAGAGTATTTTTTCCCATTTATGCTGAGGGATGTGTGAATATAAAAGCTTTTATATCCTCAGATGGTAAGTATGACTATTTTATAGTAATCATTGATGTTCACCATAATCTCTCGATACTCGATTGATATAGTGCATGATATGTTTTTTCAGGCATGAAATTTCATGTGAGATCTATACAACGACATCCAAGATAGCATGATACCTCTATGAGCTCCTACATATGATGGGGTGATGGAGTTTTCTTTGGTGGTGGAGAGTTTCCTGGCTTAGAGGACGTAGATATTTGGATTGAAAGTGGGAACAGAAGAGCTGAGACATAGTAAGCGAGAAGAAGACAAAAGACGTAAGAAAATAAAAAAGTGAGAAACATCATGAGGTGATCCATAGAATGAGGGTATGTGGTACAGTTATCAAAGGATATATCCAGGAAACCCAGATATAGGTGGTGCAACTCATATGGTGGTCGAGGAGGTGTAGTATAAGATTGCGTAACCCAAAATGTAGATGATAGAGAGGCAGTGGA
Organism: Viscum album; assembly: GCA_963277665.1. NCBI lineage: Eukaryota > Viridiplantae > Streptophyta > Magnoliopsida > Santalales > Viscaceae > Viscum > Viscum album. Next base: position 699,626,504 of record OY728152.1, read on the forward strand.
TTGGCCACCATGGTAGAGACAATTCAAGGTTCAGTTAGGTCTATAAAACATGGGATGGGGCAGATGATATGGGAGAGTAGCTGAAGGTGGAAAATATTTTTACATGTTACCACCACCACACTAATGTGGTCCCCTATAAGATCATGGAGTTGGTGGTTAAGGGTGATTATAGATGTGGGTGGTTGAGGATTATGACCTAGAGGGTCCAAGGATGATAGAAGGTAAAATGTTTCTCTACTTTACATTATTTATAGTATTGATAGACATGGGTGTCCGAACTCGTTTCTTTCCATTACTCTAGAAAGAGACTTATAGATTTTGTTTGAGCCCTTTTCTTGACGCTTAATCATGGAGACTACTAATGGAGGTGACTTAGTGATCATAATATTCTTCTAATGGTAAGGACTGACACTTGGATGTAAGAGTTTCTTTGGGGATCTCATTATATAAGAGATGAGGCCTTACGAAATCGTCTCAATTATGGACTAGTAATCCATAGTTCATGCCCATATAAACTATTTTAGGGAGTGAATGTGGTCCATCCACAATGATGAGATGAGGTATTATTTTTTTTGGTGAAAAGGAAACAATGTTAGTGTATGATAGTCTCATATATAGGAGGGTGAATCCAATTACTCACATGTGGGATATGATTACTATTGGTGTAGTGGATGTTATGAGATTCTATTTTCCTACAGTGGTGGTGGAGTATGTGGACATATTTCCAAATGAAATTCCCAAATATCATCCCCATGGAGAGATAGGTTTATTAATTGAGTTATTCCCAATGACGACCCTAGTATTTACTCTAGTGTGTCGAAACGCTCCTACATAGCTTCACAATATGATGGTGAATTTGAAGGACATGGAGAGGAATGGATTTTTTAGGCCCATTTTTTCACCCTAGCGAGACCTAGTATTATTCACGAAGATGTAGAATGATATCTTGATGTTTTGTATATATTATCATCACCTAAACTAGGTGAATGCAATGAAGAAGTATCCACCACAAAGTATCAACTACCTATTTGATCCGTTGAGAGGGGCACAATCATTCTTCAAGACTGAACTCGGATCAGGCTATCAAAAGCTACCAGTACAGTATTAATATTTTCCAAAGATAGATTTATGACATCATTATGGACACTATGGGTGAATTTTGATTCCATTTTGTGTGAAAACACTAAAATAGTGTTCTTGGGACTCTTAAACTAGGGTTTTTTTCTTTCAAAGAACATTTTTTTGTAGTCTTCAACAATGATATCATATTGTACTCATTATCTGAGGAGGAGGATGAGAGATAGTAGAGGATAGTCGAGGAAATACTCTGAGAGAACCAACATGATGTGAGGCTTTCAATGTTCCAGTTATTGATTCAGAGGGTCCAATTTCTAGGACATGTTATATCAAAAGAAAATGTATTAGTGGACATGAAAAAGTTTGAGGCATTATTAGCAAGGGATACAACCATGAGGGAGAATGAGGTAAGGATATTCTGTTTATTGGTAGGATACTATCAAATACTGATACCTAATTTTCCCCCCATATCATCTCCCATAATATAATTGAACCAAAAGTGGTAACCTTTTGTTTGGATAGAGAGGTTCGAGAATGTTTTTTAGGTGTTGAGGCCCATTATGATGAGCACTCCCATCATGAGATTGCTGGAGGATGTTATAATGTATGTAGTGTTATATGGTTCATTAAGGACCAGTCCTGGGTGTCTTTTGATGAATATTAATGTTTTGATTGCATATGGTTCATGTCATTTGATACCAAATGAGTAGAACTATGTGACCAATTATCTTGAGCTAGAAGTAGTAGTATATTCACTAATGGTGTGGAAGAACTACCTTATGGTTGAGTGATTTATTGTCTATTCATATAATAAGAGTACAAATTACATATTTAATTTGTAGGATATTATCATGAGACATTGGTGATTGATATAGTTCCTCTAGGATTTTGATTTCTTTATTTTATATACTCATGGGAAGGTGAACGTGGTAGCATATGCTCTAAGTAATAGATCTTGTTTGCAGCTATTGAGTGATGTGTCAGAGTTGTTGGCCTCATTATAATTATCCTCAGTGGATGGGGATGGTGTATCTTGCCTCTAGTATATAATTATTACCCAAACACTTATATAATGATTGAGGCATGCTCAACATGGAGATACCGACTATGGGACACTAAATACACAGTTTTCAACTTGTCATGCTCCTAATAGATTTTCTGACAGTGGGGAAAATAAAACCCTATTCAAATGATTCCAAATGGAACCAGTGATGTTTCAAATTCTTGTTTATATTGAGTTTCATATATTCCATTTTGTGATACATTCAGGTGTGGTTAATATGTACCATGACTTCTGAAGTTAGTTTTTTGTCTAGAGATGATGAAGGGAGCTTCAATGTTTTTGTCTTGATGCCATACTTGTTAAAAAGTGATGGATAATCACCATGTTCCATTTTTTTAGATAAAACCCTTGATATAAAATAGTGGATGTGGGATGGGATATCTATGGGATTTTTGAAAGTGATTCCATGGATGTCTAGAGGAGAGGATGCCATCTGTGTGATCATAGAACTTACCATTCCTATCCAGTTCCAATATATCTGAGAGTACATTTCAGTAGAGATATTGTAAAAAATTTATGAGTACAATTTATTTTGAATTCCTATTATTAATTCACTATCATTTATGACCATGGATATGACTTCACATCTCTGAAATGGAATTGATTTCTAGAATCATTTTAGACAAAATTTTATTTTAGCACGTATTTTGACCCTAGGAAAAAATGGCCCCACTAAGTTGAATATTTAGAACCTATAGGAAATGTTACAATATTACATGTAATTATTTAATCATATTTTGGAGGATCACCTACCATTGATGGAGTATACATACAAAAAAAATATTATTCCACCATCGATTCACATCATTCAAGGCCTTGTATATGAAACCATTCGGGTGACCACTATGTTAGACCGACTTAGAATAGTCAACACTTTTGGTCATTGAGTTAGTGAGAGACACAATAGATAAGGTGAAGATCATACATGAGTATATGATCATTAAATAGAGATATCACATGTCTTCAGTGTATTAAAGATGGATGCCTTTGGATTTTGAAGAGGGAGTCCATGTGTTCATTCGAGTCTCACTCGATGTGAGTTTTGGAAATTTTTACTATGTGGAAATAAATATTTGAGAGTCATTAGATATTTCTAGATACTTTGTAGATTTGGTGAGGTGGTGTACCTCATGACTATACCCCCATAGTTGAAACATGTACACAATTTCTTCCACGTGTCATAGTTGAGGATGTACATGCATGACCCATCACAAGTTATATATTAGGGACATATGGACATCGAGGATGGTTATACCATTTCTGATTTCCTAGTATATATTTAGGATCAACATGAGAATATCCTATATGGGTGAGAGATTCCTTTAGTTCTTGTCCTGTGGTGGCATTAGAATCATTATTAGAGTACCTGAGAGTGAGAGACAAAAATTCTTGATCAGTACCCACATCTCTTTGTGTATCATTTTATTTATTTCTGGTACAAAAAATATCAACAGTGGGGATAATGAACAATATATAATTTTTTTGTAAGATATATTAATACATATGATAATATTTTTGAGACCATTAGCTGAGATAATGTGTGATTTTGAGGCACAATGAAACTAGAATTGATTTTTAAAATATATTAAATATAATAATTTCATGCAAATTAGTTATTTCTTGAAAGTTTAATAAATCAAAATGGGTACATAGATTTTGAATATGAGGCCGCCATTGAGTTCATAATTTGGTTTTTACCATAGGTATTACAAAATTTTTATTCAGCATCGGGAGATTGTGAAAAAGTCATTGCGGTAATAAATGAAGAATTAATTAAAAAATTAACTTATCTTTATTAAAGTGATGTAGAGACCTATATTCCACTATTTAAACACAATTATGCTTAATTATTACTGTTAGCCATATAAATGTGATAATTGAGAGGGATAATTGGAGGAATCCTTCGGAATTTGTGACAACTATTTAAGGATTGTTCTCGCAAAAAAAAACGATACCACTAAAAGCTACAAAATAGATTTATTCTTCATCAGTGATTGATCCAACTTGAGGTTGAATGTTTTTTTAAGTGTATTTAGTCCCTATTTAATTTTCCCAATGATGGAAATTAATAAATCAACTAAAAAATTGATTCTTGTATTGAGAGTATTGCAGGTACAAGTTACATAGTATCTTGGATTTTGGATTTATAATGTTTATTATTTATATCCCTTAATTTATTTTTATAACAATAATAAATCAAGTATAATGTGGAAATTGGTCTACATTTATTCATCAAGTTTGTGTCTCATTAATTTCTTCCCTTTTCTATTGTTTGTTCATCATCGACAAATATTCTGGATAGTGGTTCAAAAAATACATAGTAATCAATCGTTATACAACCATTTCATAGTGAATTGGATTGATAGCACAAATTTGAGTTCATATTGACTATGTAATCACTCTATGAAGATATATTTGGATTGAATCAGAGTTAATTAAATGGGTCTTTACTTATAGAGACCTCAATTTTATGAGAGAAGGGGTTTCCTATGTGACATGGTGGGCAGATTCTGATGAGAAAGTGACGAGAAGGCTTGGTCAATCAAATACACCATCATTGGGGAGATTGGTGGAAAAAATTATGGGTGGAAAATAGTGTAGGAGTAAATCATATAATGATCTATGAGTTACAAAAAAACACAATATACATGACATGTAATCTAAAAATATGTTCTATCTGGGGCCTTGACTATTGTTATAGGGTTTTCGTATAAGTGATAAGTATCACACGATGCGTGACAAGTGTCACATGATGTTTTATCTAATCCAAAAACTTCAAATGTACTCTGGGAGAACCTAAAAAAGAACACATCTAGGAACATGGCCAAACCAGAAGTACATAGGTAGAGACATGTACTTGGACATTAACAAGTATATGGGAACAACTTGGTTTACACTAACAAAAATATGGGATCAAGTTGTCCCATTGATGAAGAGACATGTCATGTACTTATTGTAAAAACCATGCAATTTCTAAAATATGGATTGGATATCTTATTACCTACATCATGGAAAATTTATATTTGGGTGGGTTCCCTAGATCATTTCCCTGAGGGTTTGGTATAGAATTTAATTCTATGTATATGATGGTGAACCCCTATGAAGAACATCTGTCTCAGATAAAGTTGTAAGAATCCACCCGTGAGGTTTTTAGTGAGATCCTCTATCATCAATATTTTTCTTATAAAGGGTTCATGTAACTCACATTACCAAAACTACACCGAAATTCATCCCATGCTTAGTGGGTTAATCTAGATTGTGTTTTTGGTATACCTTATGGCCTAGAGTGCGATCCCCATATGTGCATTGATCTCTTCATACATAAAAAATTTCATGTAAATATTATCATATAATGATAATTTTAAACCAAATAAAATTGATTGAGTCCATTGATTTAGTATTTTTTCCTACAGATCATAAGACCCAACATATATTTGATCTTTTGATGAACCTATACATACCATGAATTTACGTACAGGAATCCATGTTACAAACCTATTTATCCTTCATATACTAATTCTGTCATACCTTCACATGATTTTAATTGGGAAAAAAATGTGATATTGGGAAATTTCCATGTTTTTAGGACTTTTTTGAACTGAAATGATTAAATTGGCGTTTTTATGTTAATTATTTGTAAGAAATATAACGTCTTATTTAGTGATTATATTACATTTAATAATCTATTATTATTTAAAAAATATATAGGAATAGATAAAAAAATTGGGGATGGTATACCTTGGATGGACCTTTAACATGATACCTTCCATCTACATATTCTATCTATTATCATTTTTTTTGGGAAGATATTATTTATTGGGGTTGTGGTGTTTTTCATTCTCAATTCATTGGGGGTTAACATATTATTACACAAAATCCATTATAAAAAAACAATTAAAATAAAATTTGAAAATTTAGGAAATTACAAAAATGTATTTAATGTTCACATAGTGATCCTTTGAGGAATATGAGAAAGTAAATGGATGATGATACCATCTAATGGATATAAAATATTTGCAATCATTCATTGAGATTAATTTAATATTATTCATTTTAATTTAATAATTTAGCCTTATTTTATAGAATTGAATATAATTTTCACATCGATGCCTAGCTACCATTACCTTATGATAGATTATACCCTTAATGAAAAATAATTTTAAATTTTGTCTTTTGATATCTAAGTATTGATATAGATAACTTGCTAACAATTCAGTATAGTTCATATAGATGAGGATAAGAATAACTTCAATTACTTGTTATAGTGTAATATGTTAGTTTGTTTTTATGTATGTTTTATGATAAGTGAAATTATAAAAAATGTAATTTTTATTAATGTAAGTTGAAGAGGAAAAATTATTGAATTGTAGATATAAATGTGGATTGATTAGAACACTTTCAAAAAGAACAAGTTTTGTGATTTTGAAATGTAATATTTAACCTAAAATAATCTTATCATTATTTATAATATTTATAATTAAAGAAAAATTGACCCATAATTTCATATAAATAATGATAAGATTATTTTAGGTTAAATGGAATATTTTTTAAAAACTAGTTTTCCCAGAAACTATTTTTATTTTTAAAAGGAATAATGTATATCCATTTTAATTAATAAAATATATTTAATTATTAATGATTTAAATTAAATATATAGATTATATATCAATGTGTATGATTTTATATGCATATAATGATAATTACTAGTAACATTACTAATATAAGATCAACATATACTTGAAAAATGTATTCCTTGAAAAACTATTTTCTAATTTTTTTTCTGTTTATTATTAAATAAAATTCATCCACTATTGTGAATATTTTTTGATAAAATTTATTCCATATTTTAAATAAAAATAATTATTTTTATTTATTATTTTAAACTTATTTTATTGTATAATGAATTGTAAAGATTGAAAAAATTATTATCACGGTTAAGATGGATTTACTAGAGGTTTAGTCTATATTGATAAGGGTCAAAATGATAAAAACACTTCATAAAACCACATTGTATGGTTTTATTTATACCTTATTCATTTACCATTATAATATTTTCAATTTTGGAGACATTTTTTCAATAAAGCGACATGACATTATTGAAACAAATTGAAAATTTACAATGGTGCCACTCACATCAATTATAAAAGGGAACCTTATCCCCTCACTTATTCCCACCTATCAAGCTATTTATCCCAACAAACCCCTAAAAATAGATCTAGAAAATACTTTTACACACTCTATAGTTTGTGGCATTTCAAAAAGGTCTACACTAGGGTCCTTTATAAGAGATCCAAAGGAGGTACTTCTATGATAATGTAATTATCTTCACTATGATTTTTCTTGTTACTTATTCATCCATCACCATTAATTACATCTTAAATTTACATTATAAAAACAACAAGATCTCCCATATAATGATATGTTACTATGATTATAAAATAATTTTATCCGTTTTTTCTCAATCAAATGGGAAACAAAATTATTTCTGTTATGTATGGAGGACTACCTCCTTGTGAACAAATGTGACTTTTTTTCCATCACCAACTCACATGAATTGTTATAAAATTGAATATAATGAATATATATGATACTAATGAAATGATATTGATTATATAAATTTAAAATATCATCACCCTCCTTAACATTTAAACCATAAAGTAAATAATAACATCGCTCATACCTACATATGGCTTACTGTTTCCACTATGTATGACAATTAATTTTCCATGTAAAAATTTAATGAATAAAGAGTAAAACATTCATTTTTTCTGACTTTTTTTCAAATCAGTTATCTATAAAAGATAAGGAAAATAAATATTTGAATTTTTTAACATTTTTTTATTAATAATAACTGAGAAAATTCTATTTTCCAACTTGGTTATTAATAAATAGATGTAAATAATAATAAAAAAATAAATTTTTACATGGGTTTATGATTAACTGATGTTAAATAATTGATATTTCACATTGGTCATTGATTATAAAACATGGAAGATTATATTTTAACATCGATTATAGAAGAAACAACCTAAAAATTATATTTTTTCAAGTCGGTTCTATAAAAACCAATGTGAAAAATATTTTCTCACATATTAGTTGTATAATAATTGAGGTGAAAAAAAATTTAAATTGGTGTAATGATCTATCATTTTTGTTTCATTATTTAACATGGATAACTTGGATTCTCTCTCTCATGGAGAACCCCAATCCATTAAATTTTCAATCTGTTGCCTTGAATATCTTAACACTTTTATCCATGTCCTCAAATCCCTTTATTCTTCGATTAGTTGCCATCAATATCTTTCATTTTGTATCTAACACTACACACCATCAACCGTCACCCATTATTAGTCATCGATTGTTCATTATTCCCATTTTGATCACCCTATCAATCATTTAGATTCCTATTTACTTTTACATTTTTTGTCAATTGTTTCCATTTTCCAGGAATTCATGATACTATCATTTGTATTTTTATTTCCATTTTTCAATTTATTTTTCATTATCTTTATATTAAAATACACAACAGCACACTGTTTACTACAACCCACCACCATCCACCACTTGTGAGATCTTCTCATTAGTATTTTCTTATCAACCATCCATGGTTTTAATTATATTAATATTTTTTGTCTATTTTTACTAATTTCCATGCATACAAGGTATATATATTTATATTTTCAATTATATTATCTCATTGATGTCACATTTAATTTCAGTGGGAATCCACCACCACCATCACCCTTTGTTAGCTGACATTTTTTTGTTCTTCAAATTAGTGTTTCCTTCTCAGTAACTCCATTCTGATATAAATTTTTAGTTTGTGTTTATTATTTGTACATTATGTGCATCCCAGGTATATTTATTTTTATTTTCTGTTCCAATTTTCTATTACTGTCACGTTATCATCACTATTTTTATTTTAAGTTCCAATTATTATCACATATTATGTATATTTTAGTTGGTATATGAATTTTTTTAGTTTTAGGATTGTGATATATTATTAAGGAATGATAATTATATTTATTCAACATTATATTTTTTATCAAATATGTTGTATTTTTTGGAGAAATATTTAATGATATTTTTGTATTTACAATTAATCTCTCATAATTTTGTTAGTATAGTTTTCTTTTTGTTTGATCCATTTTAAATTTTATATACTTTTATAATAAATATTTTGGATTTTTTATTTTTTATAATTGTTTTTTACTTTGATTTGTAGGATAATGGTAAAAAAATTGGATCCACCAAATACATCTGGGGAGGAACATAAAAATATTTATGGGGAGGATTGTACAAATAATAATGTTTTAGAGCCTCCTAATACTTCTCAAAATGATCCATAAACTTTAATAGGGTCTAAACAAGAGTTTGAGGGTTAGTAAATGTGGTTGTACACATTTATACAAATTAGCTGTATCCCATTACTAGGACCAGAGGATACAAGTTTATGATGATGATTTTGTTATTCCAAGTAATCCAAATAAAAAACCATTTAATACTTTTATTAATGTATATGTTCGAGGAAGAGATAAAATTTTGATTTCTTATTGGTGATCTCTTGATAAGGTGAAAATATCTCAATTATCTGATACAATTTTGGCAAGCTCGTTTTTTATTATTTTACATATCATGAAATGTTTTTACTAAAATATATATATTTCTCATTTTATTAGAAGACATTTTATTTAACTGATATAGGTGGAGTTCAGAGGAAATGTTTAGGTTTGGATATTAGAAGATGAAGGTATATTAAATCAACCCTCATATTAGAATTCATTTTTTGGGAGAGAAAACCTCAAAATCCATATCATATAAATCCATTTAATAATGAATATAGATCTAAGTATTTCATTGAAATTAGACTAAAAGAATCATTTTTTGGTAAATGTATTGTTATATTTTTTAGGTTTTTATATTAATGTTCACATTAATGATTCATTTATTCATAATTTTCTAATTTTTTTTGGATATTGTCAAGATATCTTATCCACAAAATTATACCCGTATAAATCATATAATGGATGGTATAAATTATTGGAATAAAAAATGATAAATGAAAACATTCAAAAACTGAGAGTTGAGTCTTTATGCTGAACAAAGTGGTTAACCCTCCTTCTTCTGAACTAGACATGAAAAATGGAAGAGGTTCCAGATGAGAACTATAACAAAAAGTATTTTCACGAAGGTATGAATAATTTTTTTTTGGTTTAAAATCATTTAAAAGATATTTTTGACGTGAAAAAATGGAGAGAAAGTTATATTTTAGGATTCTAGGACTGTTTTAGAGCCCAAAAAACTGATAACATGTAAATAATAATGGGCCACACTATTTTTTCAAACCGTGACACCTAGTCTACACGGACTCTACTAATCATGCAGGGTGATACATAGGGGAACCGAGGGATGCATGGTTTGTATGAAACCATGCTTCTAAAGGTGAGAAACATATAAATAAACTATAGATGTTAGGCATAACCTTTTTCAGCCTTTCCGTATGGTTAGGGAAACCGCACACCATAACTATGAATAATATCTCCTTTGCAGTAGGCTTACTACGGTTTGCACACGGTTTGGACAATACATGTATCCAAACATAACATACCAATTTTTGAGGGTGAAATTTCCAATTTTACCTTAGTAAACCTAATTTAAAATCCATCCCTTCATTTCCATCATTTTCAAGTGGTCTATCCCCCCTCATTCTCTTGTGAGAACTTTTCTTCTCCCATGTAGTTTATTTGATTTCACCCCAATCCATAGTCTGAATCAAGTTTTGATGGATGTGACTGATATCTAGAGGTATTATCTCAAGTAATATTATATCCATTATAAGTTTACCATTCCACATATTATGATATTTAGGTACAAAATAGTTTTCCATATTTTCCATTTGTTGGAAAGTTTCTTTTATTTTTCCAAATTTACTTCATGTTTGAGGCCACTATCAGACATGAAGTCATAAAAAATCCTAGGGGATGTGGTCTTTCGTTTTCCCAAAAGTTTTTGTCTTCTTATAGCTGTATTTTTGTTCCATACGATGTCCTTCACCATCCATTGCCTTCAAATTTTTTTTTTCAATTTATATTGGGTTACATATAGTGATATGATTTCTTTGATCATTGTTTGGAAATATGCGGATGCCAACCTTGAACACGGACACCCCTTGGGTGCATCGACATGAATTTTAATTTATAATTAATTATATAAATTATAGAAATTCCTTCTTAGCAGTCTATGTGTACTATAATTGAAATATCCATTTGTTATATAAATGTTTAATTGATCCAAAGAAACTCCTAATTTATTGTCTTTCCAATTGAGAATATTTTTCCTTGTAGGTTTTTTCCCAATTTATAATGATGCCTTATATGTGTTTCCTTGATGTATTATAGTTTAATTTCTAGATCTTGATTAATTAAATGACTTGATTACATTAAATGATCTTATTTCATTGTGGATTTCCATCCATAAAATTTATCACGTGGTCTATTTAAAATTACATAAAAATGGTGGAAAGTCCATGATGATTGTTAAATGCTTTATTAAATTATATTACATGGATTTTAATGCCTTGGTTACATTTTTCTTGGTAATTATAATTAGTGTGAGGTAATTAATCATGGATATTATTATAAATATTATGACACCTTTGATATATGATGTGGATGATGGTCAAGGGTTCTATTTGGAATGACATTGCATGCTCCCTTACATCAGGGGTTAAGCATTATGCCCCAAACCATTGAAAATGTTTGGATGGTCTGAATGAAGCACCACATCCCTTGTTTCAGGTGTTGACATGATGTGTCACCCTCCATCTCATGTGTTGAGTATGATGTCTCTCACTTATCATGGGATATAGGTTATGTACCCTTTTTCATGGGATTATAGGCTCATTTAGACAAGTTAAAGATGAATGAATAATTCCATGTTCTAGACAACACCAAGTATTAAAGGTATATAGTTACTTACATCCATACACACTCTATCCATATAGGTGGATTGATTGTATAAATATATTATATATATACTATTACTATAAATATAGTTACTAACCAGACACTCATTTTGGATAGGAGCCAATGTCGGTAGAGCCCACATGTATCCCTGAGGAACATATGTAGGATGGGAATTTATTCACCATTGTGGACTAGTTATTCATTGTTTCACACTTTTTTGCAATGAGCATAACATTTATTTCTTCTAGAAAATGTTGGTGCTGGCCTATGGATATTTTATCACACACCACACTTGAGATGCATTTGGTACCCATGTAGATTACTTTTATGCAGGTACTGATAAGGGAGATAACCCTCTTATAGATATTCAATATTTATAACATGTAGTTAGAGTATAGGAGAAGAGGATCGAGCGTATTACTGAGATGGGAGTGATGTATCCTTTTTTTCATTTTTAGTTTTTGTATAGAATATTGAATATGCATGTTCCTTATTCCCTTTATACATCAGCATTCCATGAATCTATATAAATGTCAATGAGTAGTACATTTTGAAAATATTGTTTAGTTTTTTAGTTATTTATTCATATGAAAATTATTATTATTGTATCTATTGTATGTTCTTACACTATATCATGTTCGTATTTCATTATTTAGTGTATGTAAATATCTTTCTTTAGCTATTGTAATCTTATCGTTGTTATTTTTGGTTCCATTGTGATATGATGGTATTGTATACACACTATACCACCTCATACCCTCACTACTAGTCGGAAGCCTATGGCATATCCAGAGGTTCTCTTGAGGACATGTAACCCACTGGACTAGGTTCCCAATTACATGGACTCTCTGTCAAGATGTTACAAGAATAAGGGAAAACATATTATGAATGAGTCAAGGGTGGTATCTTAGTGGATTGCAATATGTTATTTAATTTATTCTTCTTCATTATGTTAAATCAATGATAAATATATTGTGGTTTAATAAAATATTTTCTAAATATTCTATACATGATTACCTTTAGTAGATAAGAACAAAGGGGAATTTCATGGCTGAGGGTCAAAATGATTTTTTAGCTACGATATTTGAAAATCCCGAACACATAGGTTGTGTTTGGTGATATCCAAAACATGTATTGGTATCAAATATTTTTTCCATTATAAAACATAATCAATAGGTCATGTTTATAAATGAAAAATTAATATTTGGAAGCTAAGGTTATTTAAATTGGTGAGACAATGGTGGACATGATCATAACTTCGGTATAATCAATGTTTACAAACATGAAAAGATAGTTTCAAGATTTTGATCCCAGTCCTCCATCTCTACCTACATATTTCACTCCTCCACCTCCAAATTATGATTTATCATTTCCACCTCTTACTTATAATACCTATACTCCTCCTCCTATACAACATCCCATTTATTGTGATTTATATATTAAGGATCTTAAACGTAATATAGTTTCATATGGGATTATATATTATGTTTGAAATACCGTTCCTCCAATAAAAATATAGTTTGAGATTCATAGGGTAACTATACATGATATTATAGATATATTAGAAAAAATAAAATTTCTTACATATGAGTCCAGAATAGTTAGAAAAATTATTGGCCCTTTTTTAGTTTTTCCATATGGACATGTTTGAAAAATCATTATTGAGATATGGGAAGATTATATAATTTATTTAACATTGGATTTAATTTTTTTTAATAATATTTAATGTTTATATATTATCTATTTTTATAGGAATATTTTATAGGAATATTTTATAGGAATATTTTATAGGAAAAGACATAATGTATAGTTAATAAAAAATACATGCTTATAAGAATTTTGATACAACTTCTTATGATCTTTGTAGATTATCAAAATATTCAAATTTACTATTGTATGATTAGTAAATTACAGTGTATGAAAAATTTATGGGCTTGAAATGACTTTGAAGGTTTTTTATAAATATATCATAGAGATTGTAACTAGAGACAAGTTAGGAATCAAAACAATGAAACTATTTTCCATGTATGTGGATTAAAACACATATTTATATTATTTTTATTTGTTTAATCCTTATATATTTTTTTATTAGGAGTCTTTATAAAATTTTTATATAGCATGATTCCACATCAATATATGGATTTAGAGACCAATAATTTATTTCACCTATAAAAAGGAAAATTAATAATGTAGAAAGAATATTTTATGATGCTGAAAGACTTCAATGGAATTCAATAATTACAATAACCTGATATAATTATGAAATATAAATTTTAATAATTATAATTCTTTTATAGCTTTCATTGCAGACAACATATATTTTAGATGAACCATGAGATATTATTAATATATTATATTACTATTAAAACCAAGATGTTAAATTAGTGGGAATGAATATTAATAACTAATTTTTGAAATAAATATAATGGCTCAAATAAATATGAATTTATTGATATGATCTTAAAAAATTATAACATATTTTTTTGTGAAGTGAATTTCTTCTTCAAAATATTTGTTTTTTTCAAAAAGTGATTTTCTTCTTTTTATGTGTGAATTTTAATTTCTAGAATTTATAGAATTTTCTTAGGAAATTAATTTTATTTTTGAATTTTTATTGTCAAAAGATTCATAGAATTATTTTTTATTATTTTTTTGAAAATATTTATTTTTCAAGGAATAGTGAAAAATGATGTTTTTATTAAAAACTGTATTTTCTTTTAATGAATTTTCAATTAAAAAAATAGGTTTTTATTATTTTTAATTTTTAATTAGTTATTTTTTTGAAATTACCAAAATATGTTTTTTATGTGTATTTTATTCTGGAATTTAGTATGAAAACATTTTATAATTTAAAAGGGAATGTTTTAAAAAAACTATTTTTTTGTTGTGTTAACCAGTTTAATATTAAATTAAATTCTAAGACTTATGTATTTTGAACTATTTAAAATTAATAACCTATGTTAAATCATTTGTTTTAAATTTTGTACTTGAGACCGTTTTATTTTTGTTCAATATGAATAGTAACTGTGGTAAAATATATTACCACGGTAAAGGGTAAAACATGTTAACCTGGATTAAAAATAAGTGATAAAGACATACCATTTCATCCAATTTTTTAATTGATGAATTTTATTATAACCTTATAACCTATGTTTCTAAATAGAGTTATTTAATGTACAATTTCCCTTGAATTTGACCTTGATATTATTAAAATCAATGAATGTGACAAAATGTCACATTATTATTTTTAATAATTATAATATTTTTAATATTGGATTAACAAGAATATTTTTTTGACCATAAATATTAGATTGAAATATAAGATATTTATATTCATCATGTTAATTTATTTATAATTTTTAGGAATTAAATGTTTACATAAAATTCTTACACAACACTAATGCAATAAATATTTCATTAATTGAAAAATATAATAAATGACATTAAAAATATTAAAAGAAATATAATTTGAATTAATTAATATGTTCCAATTTTGTTGGATGATTATGAAATATTACGGGTTTATTTTATTAAATTTTTTAATTTATCTTTTTTTATTTTTTTTATTAATTTCAAAGTAATGAATAGTCCATAAATTTTACATTATAAATATTTTATCATAAGTAATATTTTATTTAAAGATATAAAATTACTAAAAATCATAAATTCGTAAAAATTATTGTGACATGGTTTAAAATGTCATTCATGATTTATTTATGTGGTTTTTCTGGCATTTTTTTACTATATTGACCCTATAAGAGTAAAAATACAGGTGGTGATGGTAAGATTTTAAATGGTTAAATAAGTGTTAAATGGGAAGAAAATAATATAACAATGAACAAAAAATGTAGAAATAAATTATGGGATGAATAGTATTATAACCTTATATTATTATGTTTTAATATAAGTTATTTAATGGATTGTTATCCAAGAAAATAACTTATATTTTATTAAAATAAAAGAATGTTACAAAATTTCACTATATTGGATTTTAATATCCTTTATTTGTCCACATGGGAAAAATGAAGATATTAAAAAAATTTATTTTTATCTTAAGGAAATAATTTTTATCCCGGAAATTTATTTTGAAAATTTATAAATTATATAATTACCTTAAATTATTTTATAATGTTAAAACAATTTTTAAATAATTAAGAGAAAAATAATATAATTAATTTTAATAATATAAATTTTATATATTTTGGATTATTAAATGTTACAAAAAAATTGATATATCTATACGATTTATTTTATATTTTTTAAATCATTATATTAAAATCGCCACTTTGTCTTGATGTATTTTAAGTCAAATTAAATGAATACTATTAGAATTGACATTAATGATAATTTATAAAAAAAATATTTTATTAAATTATTTAAAATTCAAAACAATCTCATCATCATCCATGTGAATGTAATATATTCTTAAAAATGACAAATGGTACATTTATGACTCATTTTTCAATTTATAATAACATTATTAACCCTTTAATATAAAAATAATTGTAACCACAATTAATCTGAAAAATATTTCACCATGAGCTTAATAAAAAAGCTAAGGTTTAATATGACCCCAAAAATTTTGAAAATTTTATTTTTAATACAGTTAAGAACTTATATAATCTTATATTTCAATCTGCTTACATTTGTTGGTACATGGATAGAAAATGAATTTATTATAATTTATTATTTTTCGAAATTCCAAAAGTTTCTTCACCTCAATTATAAAAGGGAACCTCCTTGGTCACTTCTTTACATCACATTGAGACATATATCTCGACCATCCACTTCAAATTTTTCTTATTAACTTCCCTAGAAACATTCTAGGTTTGATTTTCTTCTCATAATATGAACCCTAGGGCCTTTTTTAGGATATCTAAAGGAGGCGATTCTAAGAAGAGGTAATATTTCTAACTAATCACTTTCTTTTTCACCTCTCCTTTATCTTCTCTAAATCTAATATGTTTATCATAAAATAAAAAATTGAGTATAATAAATATTATGAAATCATATTATGATTATAAAAATAGCATTCTAAACCCTCTTTTTCATGAAACAAGAAGTGAAAGTACCCCCCGTGCATACATACATCTTACCGTCTCTACATATGGATACAATTAATTTTTCACCACCATATGTTATGGATGAGTATTATGATGGAATTAATGAATATATATGATATATATGAAGTAATAATTATTCTAAAAATACAAATTATTATTTACCTTTCCGTCTTTTCATCAATCAAAAATTTAAATAGTGTTTGTGCGTAAGTACAACCTACCGTATCCATGAACCGTGTAATTCATTTTTCAATTTATAAATCCCACGAATGATTATAAATAATTATATAATTTATATTTATTATTTTTATAATATGATTAAAATTATGGAAATTATGTGACTGAGATCAATATATAAGGGACGAGACTTTTGAACTGAAACATGATTTGAAAATGAAGAGGTTATCACCCATAACCGTGATTTTAATTTAAAATTATTAGTAAACATGTGATATTATTTTATAAATAAATAATATATGATATGATAAAATTAATTTCAGTTGAATAAATTTATTATTAATCCATATTTATTATATAGGTGGTTTGAATGTTAACACATAAAAGAAAGACTTGAGGTAAAAGAATTCATAATTTAATTTCATTTCATTGAGTTAAACAGAAACATCATTTATTATTTCATAATAAGATTAATTTTGAAATTAATTTTTAATATATTATGTTTTCTTTACACATTTTTATGTTTATTTAAATATAATACACATAATCTCTTTTAAATTCGCACATCAGTGTTATTTGTAAGGGAATTTATTTTAAAAACCACCTATACAATTTATTTTTACAAAGGTTAATAGTATTGTTTATATTAAAATATAGGGAATGGGAATATTTTAAAAATTTTAGGATGAAATAATTTTTTAAAGATTAAATTACAAGCATAAATGATTATTTTCATAGAAAATGATTTCCTTTTAAATTTCAAAGATTAATAAAATGTTTTCAAAATGGAAAGGATATTTGTCACAATAATTATTTCTAGTTATCTTTTAAAATTAGTATCCAAATAATACACCATTTTTTGATGATACTTATGAATTAATGGGGACATGATCCAAGTATACCATCCTTAGTATTTCTCTAGATGGTTTATATTTACGATGGCTTGATTTTTATAAATTATATTACGTTTCCATGAAATAATGAAATGTTTATGAATCCCAATTATTTTCATCGATTATGATTTGATGAATGATTTGTGTTTATCTAGAACACATAGGTATGTTTTCATTATGGGATGTGTGGGGCCTATATCTCACTCCATTGAATTTGGTTAATATTTATATATCCTGAGATGGACATGATTGTAATGAGGAGTGAACTTGGTTTAATAATACAGGGATAGAACAATATATAAACTCATTTCAGGAATATTTGGATGAAATGGGGAGTAAAATCAACTTAGTAATAGACATTATATGAAATTATGGTTATAGTAGTGAGAAATTTATAATATGAAAATGATTTTATATGCTTATGTGTATTCCACAAATTCCATGTCTCATGCCAACAATATGATCTCATGGCTCAAATGCTTTGATTTTCTTATTATTCATGTCTTAGGAACTACTAATATTTATTCCATCATTCAATATTATTATCTTTGATATCTAGGGTAAAATTTAAAAATGTTATGTCTACGTTCCTAAAGCCTTCTTCTCTTATTACATATATGTAATCATTGTTATCTCCTTCGATTACCATTGCTGAGCACTAAACTCACCCTTTCATAAGTTTTTTCATGTGATATGAGGAAATTTATTAAGCACGATAATTCAAAAAGGGTTACATTTATGAAGAATAAGTGGGAGGTAAGGTTTACATGTTATAAACAAGTTGTTTTTGATTCTAAATTTACCAAGGTAGTAATCCAATTCGTTTTTGGCATGTTTTTGTTATGTTATGTCACAAATTTTCATCTAAATGATGTAATATCTATGTATTAAATGTATGTGACATTATTGTTGGTATCAGAGTAGTTTTTAGTTATTCTTTAGAAAAAAGGATTGGAAAAACATAGTGAGATAAAAAAAAAAGTTTTCGTATATGTCATAATCCAATAATTTTGGTAATGATCATGAATAACCTAGTATTAAACCTATTTTGTTAAAGATTGAATGTAATTTCCCATGATTTTGTTGTTTTTCCTCTATTATTATTTTTTCTCACCTTATAATTTTTTTATTTAGTACATGGTTGGAACCTTAAGGAACCACTTTAGTGATGAATGCTATATGAAATAAAATGATTTCCCTCCTAAGAAACTGATTGCTATGGGAGAAGGAATGAATTTTTTTATATGCTCACACAAATTTATAAAACTATGAATCATTATTGAATTCCCAATTAACAAATGAATAAAAAATATTATATTGAGTCCTTCATGCTACAATATCATCTTTTATTTAATGGGTATTCTAATCCATTAATGGATATATATTGGATCAGCCTCCCTAAAATGATATATTTGGTTCTCCATTGTTTAGAGTATGAGAATATCATTTTGGATTTCTTTTGTTTGGAAGGTGAAGTAGATAAAATATGGAATATTATCAAGAATATTAGGTAATGTTATGAAATTGACTCCATTGAATGGGTAGAGTTCAAGAACTTATTTATCAATAACTAGATTCCCCACATTCATCATATGAAAATGGAGAAGAAATTACTTGAGTTAATAAAAATGGAAGCTGAATCTATGGGATCCTATGAAGAAAAACTTAAAAGACTTGTGAAGTATACTTATGGCATAGTTATACAACCTAAAATTAATGTTGATCAATTTGTTAGTGTATTAAAACCAAGTATTCAAACTTTTTTATCCATAAAAGACATCAGTAGATATGAATAAATAGTTTGATGTGCCATCAATGTAGAAATGGGGGTTTAAGTTATGTACTGATCTCATAATTTATACAGGAAATGGAAGAGGGAGTTTGAAGGAAAATATAAAAACCATTGAGAAAATAAGATGAGATATACTTTATACTGAGCATATGGAAATAAATATTGAGGAAATTGTATTAAGAAGACTAGTAAATGTTTTAAGAGTGGGAAAAAAGTTCATTAGTAAATTGACTATCGAAGTAATATGAAATAGATAAAAATTCTATGAATATAGAGAAGTATGTACTTAATGAAACACCACACTCCAATTCTTCATGTTTATGAAAACTGGGCATTAATTTGACCAGTTCCCAAATCCAAGTGTTAATTATGATGATCAATGTCACCAACCTCTAAAATATAAATACAAAGTGAAATATATTGCGACACTATTGATGATGTTTACTATAATAATGAAGTGGTGGAATGATTTGGGTTTTATATTGTGGAATTCAATAATAGCGTCGTAGTAATAATTTTATAATATTATGAAAAAATGAGTCATCTATGCATTGGTCCAATAATTTTTTTCCTTAAGGATTTGATTTCTTATATTGAATGGTACTCATAACCATGGAATGTGATTAATGTCGTACAGTGATATTTTAAGGGATGTATAACCCTTAATATTTGCATGATGTTGGGATAATAATGTGAAAAATGTATGTTTGATTATGATAAAATAAATTAGATATTATTGATAACCTTGAAACCACACCGTAATATTGTGACACAGTAGTTTATGGTAACATGGGTTGAGTATATAGAATTTTTTGGATTAATGGTATGAGGAAAGAGTTAATTTTTTAAATAATTCATGCTTTCACTAATGTTTTATGGTAATTCATGTTATTATCATGTTTCATGTTAATACATGATAAGTGTATTCACGTGTTTGGTGTGTAGTAATTAAGATCTACATTAATGTGTTTAGGGGATAACTGATAAGATGTTTTTGTAAATTTAGATACCTTCATTAAAATTATTTTAATTTTATTATTATTTAAGGTTCAAAAGGGTTAATATTTATGAAATTTTCTATGTTGAATTTTGGATGAGGCTTTAGAGATTAATGTATTACTTTACAATATACATATTTTTGAATATTGGATAAACTGTACTAACCATATTGTTAAGATAATAGCTATATATATAAATAATGACTTATCATCTCATTATGGATCATAGGATCAACTAGTTCATTAGGCATTGCAATTTCCTCATCAATTCCTGGAGTAATAGATGAAGAATAAATTAATCAAGGAATAACTAAAGAGTGAGATTGTATTTATGAATTGAAATAGTGTTACTATATCTTATTAAAGGATTTAAATTTTTTTACCCTTTTATAATCATTTCTAATGATATCAATGTAACACCATAAGCTTCCACAGTACGCTTCTCTTTGAATAATAGTGTAGCATGTGTTATACGCATCTTCGAGTTCTAACACACACCAAAACCAATCAAACTAGCCGTTATGAATATTAATACCCAATTTTTGAAAATTTATAAATTTTATCTTTCAAAATGGACTTCATTTTTGGATTCTGAATATCAAAATTAGTTTAGGTTGAATTTTTGGTACCTTTCTGAAAACTTTCATATTTAGATGAATAGTTAAAATTACTAAATTTTAATTCAAAACAAAATTTTTAATCGAAATAATTAATAGCGATAAATTATGAATTGGAGTGGTTTTAAAGTATAATTATTACATATTTTTACCATTTAATCCAATTTTGGTCATTGTAAATAATTTCACATTTAAACTGGACATAAGCAAGTGTCAATCTTTTGATAGTTATTATTTCTTAAAAACACGCTTTTTGTTTTGACAACAAGAATTAATTTTAAATTAATTTCTGCAACTTTTGTGATTTGAATTTAGAGAAATGGAATACATATTTGTAATCTGGAGGTCCAAATTGTGTAAATAGGTATCTTTTATTTTTAGACATTTTGAATAATTACTTCGGTAAATATTTTATTTATCATGGTTAAAGGGTAAATCCTGTATATAATGGTAAAAAATAATATTATAATAATATTAAATTGCCATAACATGTGTCCTAACCCTATTTGATGATACATGTCTGAACATGGTCATAATTGAGTTGATTTGGGGACCCCATAGAGCCACTTATAAGTGATAATGACACTTTATATTAATTATGTTAAAGTAAATACAAAAATGACATAAGCATATATCTTTTAGTAAAACAATTTTTACATAGAGTTATAAATGTTATCTATTATACTATAAATATTCATTAAAAAGATAAAAATATTTCCTACCTAATTGTATTTTATTTATAATTTTTAGACATTGAATAATTTAATTTATTTATGACACAATGATGATACAGTAATTACCGTATTAATGAAAGAATCAAATAAATGGTATTATAAATGTTACAATAAATACAATTTAAAGTTTTGATTCCATAAAATAATTTCATAGGTTAATATTAATTGTTAGTATTTATTAAGTGAATTTATTTAGAATTAATAAAGTTTTTAAGACTTTAACAAAAATCAATTATTAAATAGTGTAAAAATTGACATAAAAGAGTTTTTAAAACAAATATTATATTATTAATTGATATAATATTCCTAAAAATATAATGTTCATCAAAAGGAATTATATAATGATATGTTTATCATTAATTAACCACTTGGGCTTATCATGGAAGTATATAGTATCTTTATGAACTATATAATATAAAAATACCAAGAAACATGGTAAATGTCAAACTATTTAACTAACAGTTAAATCTAAAAGTTAAGGTTAATATAGTGACCTAAAGAAGTATAAAACTATTAGTTGAGTTGTATTCAACCCATACCCACATTATCCTTTAAATAATCCATTTTTGAGCCATTATAAACAGAAAATAATTTTATTATAAAATAATATTTCTAGCATTTCCTAAGGTGCCCATCACCCATCTTATAAAAGGGCACTCCACCTTCTCTCTAATTTACACCTTCAATGCCTTTTGTATGGTCCAAAACCAACCCAAATATCCTATAAAATCACATCACTTCATCCTATAGGCCTTACTTTAGTTATAAATCCAACTTAAGGAGCCCTTTTGATCAAATCAAAAGGAAGAACCCGAAGAAGAGGTAATAATTTCACCACCCTCTTTCAAGTTCTTTTCTTATTTCACTTATTCTTTCTTTGTTATTTCCATTATAAAATAATAAATCCAGTATCTTCTATATACTATGATATTATTATAAATATGGTAAATCCATATTCATTATTCTATCCATCCTTTTAATGACATGTCACCATACGTGCGTACGTACGACTTACCATCTCCACGTCGTGGTGTAATTGTTATTCAATACATTATTATTTGGATGGGTATAATAATTACGTGTAATTGATTTAAATAATGAATATAACATTATAATGATTCTGTTTATATGATATAATATCCATGTATATATTATTTTAAAATCAGAAGAATGATATTGTCGCTCGTGCATACATACGGATTATCGTTTCCACGAACGCGATGAGATTCATTCCCCATCGTATCCATTCAAGACTAATTTTCATTTGATGATTAATAATAATGTTTAATGAATTGATATAATTATGTATATTAATAAGATAAAATACATCCATAAAAAATACGACTTATGTAACAATGCATATAAAGGAAAACGAATCAGTTAACACCCAAAACGACGATAATACTAAGATATTGTTAAAAAATAAATGATAAAAGATCATATATGATATGAAATTATTTTATATGATTATTGTATAATTTAATAACAATTATTTCTCCTTTATACAGTAGGTTAACCTACCCTTGACCAAGGAAAAGTACAAGTTAAGGGTTTATTTCACAATCTCTTCATTATCCAAGGTTGTTTATACGTAATTATCTACTGGGACCTCTTTATCATCCACATCCATGTTTCTTAAAAATGTTTTTCAAAACATTCTTAATATTTTATAGAATATGGGTTAAATTCATTTATACCCTTTTTTGACTTTTTATAATATTTTTATAAAGTAATCTTTCCATCGTTTTCCAATCAAGGCCCTTTATTACCTTTTTGACATAATTAAGGTAAGAATTTATTTTTTAACTTATACGGTGGGTGTGGCTATTTTCCACCATTATAAAAACGTCGAAGATTCCCTTAAAATATTATAAGAATATTTTCAAAATAAATGTTTTCTTTATAATTATGATTTCAAAATAGAAAGAGATATTTCTCTAAAAAGGGTTTTGATTTCATCTATGTCAACATAATTTGATGGATTTTAAGTTTATTTGAAGTTGATTTATTATGATACAAAAATTCAATATTGTATTGAAGGTTTTGTGATATGTTTGACTGTGGATGTGCTATTTTTATACCATTCATGGTTTATGGTTAAAGTATTGAAATTTCGTATGCTAGTTTAAATACGAATGTTTAAGATATGTTTAAACCTTATCATATGAGGAATGTATTGGACTTAGTAAGTGACAGGTGGATCCCACTATAGCTCCTTGATGCATCAGTAGGTCACCTGAGACAACTAGACGTGGAATTGGGCAAGGAATTTCCCAATTTGATATATGGTTTTGGCTGAGGTCTTAATCATTTTAGGACATCTTGGCCGAGGCCTTGACATAATGTTTCAGAATGTCCGACATTATACATTCCCTCATTATGGAAATAATATTGATGGTTCATGTGGTCATTAGACTAGTAGAATACCCATAATTATGTTTTATTATGGAATTATTTACTCATCTCATATTCCTATCATAAAAGTATTCATGTTTATTATTGGTAAAGGCATGAGGTTTCAATTATTCATCATGCTTAATATTTATGTTATCTTCCGCTATATTGCTTACCCTTACTGAGCATTTGAACTCACCCCTTTTGTATGTTTCATTTTCTCAAGATATGAATAATTTAGTTATGAGTGACTTGCAGGAATTATCTAGGAGGCCTGGATGTTTCCAATGAAATAAATTTGTGTTGTATTTCTTTTCAATTTGTAAAGTTAAACTTATGTATGATTCTTGTTTCCAATAATACTAAACCGATTGGTCTTTTGAGACATTATTTCCATGTGATCTTGCCAATGTTATTTAATAATGCACCGACTATAGGTAACTGGGATTGGGGCGTTACAGTTGGTATCAGAGGATGTTTAGTATAAACCTTGGAAACTAGGTTTAGATAAACTCTTATTAGATCACATTACCCTAAGATAGACTTTGAGGATTAATATAGAAGAACTTCCTAGAATGTTGTTATTGTAGATATTTTGTGAGTTTTCCAAACAATAAATCCCTGTCTGGATACGAGAAGGTAGAGGCGGCTCTGGTACAGATGTACATAGGGGTAAAACCTGAAAGCACCGCTTTGAACTAGACTCGAACGGGAACTGGTGCATGACAATGAGCCTTGCTGCACTCTTGGTTACAACACTCTTGGGGGATATGCTTAGGATAATTCTCATTTTCTTTACAAACCATTGATATGGGTTTATGAGTATAGACATCCTCAAATAAAACATCTTTATGATTATGGATTATATCCATAATATTTTGAAATTATGTTAAGTGTTTTACATGTTTGGAATTATGTATTTCGATTCATAAACTAATCTAGTTTATTTCATTGTTTAGAAATGGCGCCTAGTGGAAGGAATGGAAACCATATCAATGCACACACTCCATGTAGGGATTTTCCTCCTAATCAAGATAATTATAGTGGAGCTAGTGATGAAACTGGTGCAGATCAGCTTCTCATTATACTGGGACAACTCACTCAGCTTATGAATAATAACCTTACCTGTATGGAGCACCCAGATCCGTAGCGCGGAGGATCAATGCTAGATCGCTTCATGAAGAAACTACCACTAACATTAAATGGTAGTACAAATCCATTAGTGGATGAGAAATGGATAAATTCCGTAGAGAAAATACTCCACGCATTGGGGAGTAGAAAAAGGGAAAAAGTTGTCAGGGTAGTTTACCACCTCACTGGAGATGCTATTCAATGGTGGTCATTGATTCAAAACACAAAGGATGAAGAGGAAGTATAAAATATGGAATGGAGGGAGTTTAAAGAAATTTTCTTAGAAAATTAATTTGCTCATGACCATCGAGCGGATATGGAAAGACAATTTATGAGTCTGAGGCAAAAGGAGGTTGATAATGTTCCAAAGTATGAAGCTAATATTACAAGGTTAGCGAGACATGTAGCAGATTATATAGAAAACCCAAGAAGTAAGATTGATCATTTATTTGATGGGTTAAAACCATTTCTTCGTCGAGCATTAGTATCAAAATCCTTCTCATCATACGAAGATATTATCTCATGTACTATCATAACAGAAAATGAATTCTCTAAGTCTTATGACTTTAAATCAAAGTAAGAGAAGAAGAGATATGCTGAACACTCTGGGAAAGGAAATAAGGAAACATGGAATAAGGGAAGAATTGAATTTTCACCCTGTGATAATTACTGAAGGAAGCACCCTAGTGACTGTCTAAAAGGAAAAGGAGTATTCTACAAATGTGGATAGAAAAGGCCATATTACTGGTTATTATAAGGGAAAGAAAGATGCTAACAATGTTCAATGCTACAATTTCAGGGAGATGGGGCATTATACAAATGAATGTCTTAAGCATCAGGGAAGCATACATCAGAAAAGGACTAGGGGTCAAGTCCAAACTTATGCCATCACTACTTCTGAGGTTGAAGCTCCGAAAGACGTAGTGGCAGGTAATTTAATGGTTTCCTCAAGTTTAGAAAACGCATTATTTAATTCTGGATCATCACATTGTTTCATATCTTCCCAGTTTTCTATGAAAATTATATATTTCCAATTTGATTTAACAATGGATTTTTCATTCAAAACTTCTAAGGGAAGTATCATTGCTACAATGTTCCATGAATTAGTTTCAATTAGGGAATATTAATGTTCTTTATCTACTGATCATATAGTCATACCCATGATAGAATTTGATATAATCCTCAGTATGGACTTGATTTCGAACCATGTTGCAAAAATTTATTGTAAGAAGAAGGAGGTTACTATTATTGATGATGATGATAAAGAGCACCTTATCTTTAGAGCAGAATCGTCACCACCCAATTCTTATCTAGATCCACCCCCAGTAGCTCAACTAAATTCAATTATTAGGGAGGAAGAGAATGAAATGTCTATGGTTGAGGAAAAGAATTTTCAAATAGAGGATGTAACTATTTTGAGAGATACGTTGATGTGTTTCCAGAATATTTACCTGGACATCCTTCAGAATTAGAAATTGAGTTTTCCATTGATTTAATTTCAGGTTCAAGGCCCATATCGAAGACCCCTTATAGAATTTCCACTATGGAATTAGTGGAACTAAAGAAAAAACTAGAGTAATTGAGTAATAAGGGATTTATTATCCCTAGTGTTTCTCCATGGGGAGCCCCTGTCCTTTTTGTGAATAAGAATGATGGATCTATGAGGTTATGCACTGACTACAAGGAGATCAATGCTATAACAATATAGAACAAGTATCCCCTACCTCGCATTGATGATTTATTTTACCACCTTCATGGATCTCAATACTTTTCAATGATTGAACTTCGATCTGGATATCATCAGTTGTGTGTGAAGAAGGATGACATTCCAAAGACATCATTTCGAACTAGGTACGAGCATTATGAGTTTATAGTAATGGCTTTTGGATTGGCTAATGCACCCTCTGTATTAATGGATGAAATGAATAGAGTTTTCAAGAAATATCTCGATGATTGTGTGGTGGTATTTATTGATGTTATCTTAGTATACTCCAAAAGCTACGAATATCATGAAAATTACTTGCGCATTATTCTGAAGACTCTTAGAAGACATGAATTATATGGGAAGTTAATCAAGTGTGAATTCTGGATTCAGGAGATTTATTTTCTTGGCCATATTTTCTCCATGGATGGAATCTCTATTGATCCTTCTAAGACCAAGGAAATCCAAGAATGGACAACACTGACGAGTATAACTGAGGTATACAATTTTATTGGTTTAGAAGGTTATTATCGGCGTTTCGTCCAGAATTTTTCCTGATTGGCTATCCCATTAACCAAGCTCACACATAAAGGGGTTAAATTTGTTTGGAAAAAAGTGTGTGAATAATGTTTTGAAGAACTGAAGAGAGGATTAGTCAATGCACCTATTTTTACTCTACCATCGGGGAATGATGGGTTTGTTATTTATAG
This sequence comes from Viscum album, assembly GCA_963277665.1. Classification (NCBI taxonomy): domain Eukaryota; kingdom Viridiplantae; phylum Streptophyta; class Magnoliopsida; order Santalales; family Viscaceae; genus Viscum; species Viscum album. The sequence continues at coordinate 699,654,820 of OY728152.1, forward strand.
TGATGCATCGAAGAAAGGACTTGGTTGTGCCCTTATGCATAATGATAGAGTTATTTCCTATGCATCAAGACAGTTGAAAATTCATGAGAAGAACTATCCTACTCATGATCTTGAGATTTCAGCTGTAATCTTTGCTTTGATTATTTGGAGACATAATACCTATGATGAATAAAGTGAGATATATACCAATCATAAGAGTTTGAATTATATTTTCTCACAAAAAGAACTCAACATGAGGAAAAGGTGATGACTTAAACTACTCAAGGATTCTGATTTCACTATACACTACCACCCGAGGAAGGAAAATAAGGTGGAAGATGCTTTGAGTAGAAAGGATCATGGAGTTTTGAACAAGACGTGAGTTGAAAAGGATCCTATATATATGGATCTAGTAAAGATTGATATGGGAATCAACATGGAAGGTGAAACATAAATAAATTTTCAAATGGTTGCCAAACCATCTTTACTAGAAAGGATAAAGAGTTATCAGACCGGTGATGTAGAGTTTCAAAAGAAGATTAATGCTGTGAATGATGGGAGATTGGGTGACTTTGTGTATGAAGATGGTATTTTGAAATTTTGGAAGAGAATTTGTGTTACTGATATACCTGATAAAGAAAGGTAATTATTAGATGATTCTCATAGCTCCAATTTCTCTATACACCCTGGGAGCAGCAAAATGTATAGTGATTTGAAGGAACATTTTTGGTGGGATGACATGAAGAGGGAGATTGCTGATTTTGTGTCAAGATGTATGGTTTTTCAACAAGTGAAATATGGAAGGAAACAACCTGGATGAGTCTTTCCACCTCTTCCTATAACTGAGTGGAAATGGGATAATATTACTATGGACTTTTTCATGGGACTACAAAAGACTCATAGAAGGAACGGTGCAATATGGGTCATTGTTTATCGTCTTACCAAGTCAGCACATTTTCTTGCTATAAGAGAAGATTTACCACTTGAATGATTGGAAAGACTTTATATTATTGAAGTTGTTAGACTTCATGGAGTACCCCTATCGATTGTTTCTGATCGTGATCCACATTTTACATCAAGATTCTGGAAAAGTATTCAGAAATCCCTAGATACTAAACTTCGTTTGAGCACTGCCTACCACCCCCAAACTAATGGACAATCAGAACGGACTATTCAAACCTTAGAAGACATGTTGAGATCATTCTCACTTGACTTTCAAGGTACGTGGAATCAATATTTACTTCTGGTAGAATTTTTCTATAACAATAGCTTCCATTAAAGTTTTCATATGGCACCGTATGAAGTGTTATATAGAAAGAGATACCGCACACCAACCTGTTGGGATGATGTTGGTGAAAGAAAACTTGTAGGTAGAAGAGCAATGCCGATAAACAAAGGAAGGATTTGGAATTTCAGGTAAGGAATCGTGTTTTCTTGAAGGTATATCCATGGAAGGGTGTTATAAATTTCGGTAAGAAGGGTAAATTGAGTCCTAGGTACATCGGACCTTTCAAAATTCTAGAACGAATTTGGGCTATAACATGCCGTCTGGAAATACCGCCAAGTATTTCCAAAGTCCACGATGTGTTCCACGTATCACTGTTGAGAAAATACATGCCTGACCCAAAAACATGTACTCACCAATGAAGAATTAGAACTGGAACCCGATCTTTCTTATTTTGAAGAGCCTATCAAGGTTCTTGATACAAGAGAGCAAGTGCCGAGAAACCGAACGACTCGTCTGGTAAAAGTTCAATGGAGAAACCATAAGATGGAAGAGGCAACATGGGAACCCGAGGAACTTATGATTAAGAAACACACGAGTCTTTTTATGCATTAATATTCTAGAAATTTCGATGAAGAAATTATTTTAAGGAGGGGAGAATGTAACACCCCAAGATTCCATGGTACACTTCTCTTGGAATAATACACTAGCGTGTATTGTATGCAACTTTGAGTTCTAACACACACCGCAACCAATCAAACAAGTAGTTATGAATAGTAATACCCACTTTTTGAAAATATATAAATTTTATCTTTCAAAATGGACTTAATTTTTGGATTCTGAATATCGAAATTATCTTAGGGTGAATTTTTGGTACTTTTCTGATAACTTTCATATTTTTATGAATAGTGAAAATTACTAAATTTTAATTATAAACAACTTTTTTAATCGAAATAATTAATAGTGATAAATTATGAATTTGAGTGGTTATAAAGTATAATTAGATTATATTTTTACCATTTAATCAAATGTTGGTCATTGGAAAAAATTTCACTTTTAAACTGGACATAAGCAAGTCTCAATCTTTTGATAGTTATTATTTCCTAAAAACACGCTTTTTGTTTTGACAACAGGAATTAAATTTAAATAAATTTATGCCACTTCTATGTTTTGAATTTAGAAAAATGGATTCAATATTTAGAATCATGAGGTCTAAATTGTGTAAATTGGTATCTTTTATTTTTATACTTTTTGAATAATTACTTCGGAAAATATTTTATTTACCATGGTTAAAGGGTAAATCCAGTAAATAAGGGTAATAAATAATATTATAATAATATTTATTTACCCTAAAACGTGTCCTAACCCTACTAGATGATACATTTCTGACCATGGGAATCTTTGGGTCGATTTTAGGACCCCATGGAGCAACTTGTAAGTGATAATGCCTCTTTATATTAATAAAGTTAAAGTAAATACAAAAATGACAAAAACATATATCTTTTACAAAAACAATTTTTACATGGGGTTATACTTGTTATCTCTTAAAAAATAAATATTCATTAGAAAGATAAAAATATTTCCTACATAATAGAATTTTATTTATAATTTTTATACATTTAATAATTAAATTTATTTATGATACAATGAAGATACAGTAATTACCATATTAATGAAAGAATCAAATAAATGGTATTATAAATGTTACAATAAAAACAATTTGAATGTTTTGATGCCATAAAAGAATTTTCTAGGTTAATATGACATGTTATAATTGATTAAATGAATTTAGTTAGAATTAATAAAGTATTTAGGACTTTAAAAAAATAAATTATTAAATAGTGTAAAAATTGACATAATGGAGTTTTTAAAACCAATATTATATTATTAAATGATATAATATTCCTAAAAATATAAGGTTCAGCCAAAGGATTTATATAATGATAGGTGTATCATTAATGAACCCTTTTGGGTTCTCTTGGAAGTATATAGTATGTTTATTAACTATATAATATAAAAATATAAAGAGACATGGTAATCGTCAAACTATTTAACTTTGAGTTAAATCTAAAAGTTAAGGTTATTATAGTGACCCAAACCTATCTAAAACCTATTGGTTGACTGGTTTTCGACCTATACCACCATATCCTTTAAAAAAAATTCATTTTTGAGCCATTATAAAGCGAAAATAAATTTATTATAGAATAATATTTCTTACTTTTCCTAAAGTGCCCCTCACCCCTCTTATAAAAGGGCACTCGCACATATCTATAATTCACACCTTAAAAGCCTTTTGGATTAGCCCAACCCTGCCCAAATATCTACGAAAATTCCCTCACTTCATCCTAGAGGCCTTACTTTAGTCATAAAGCCAATTTATGGATCCCTTTTGGTCAAATCAAAAGGAAGAACCCGAAGAAGAGGTAATAATTTCACCACCCTCTTTCATGTTCTTTTCTTCTTCCACTTTTCTTTCATTGTTATTTCCATTCTAAAATAATAAATCCTATATCTTATATATACTATGATTTTATTATAAATATGGTACAACCATATTCATTATTCTATCCATCCTTTTAATGACATGTCATCATACGTGCGTACGTACGGCTTACCGTCTCCACATCGTGGTGTAATTGTTATTCAATACATTATTATTTGGATGAGTATAATAATGATGTTTCATTGATGTAAATAATGAATATAACATGATAATGATTATGTATATATGATATAATATCCAATTATATATTATTTTAATATCAAAAGAATGATATTGTCACTCATGCGTACATACGGATTACCCTCTCCACGAGCTCGATGAGATTCATTCCCCATCGTATCCATTAAAGAAAAATTTTCATTTGATTATTAAAAATAATGTTTAAAGACTTGATATAATTCTAGATATGAATAAGATACATTTTATCCATAAAAAATATGACTTCTGTAACAATTCATATATTGAAAATGAATCGGTTAACACACGAAACAACAATAATACTAAAATATTATTAACAAAGTAATGATAAATGATCATTTATGATATCATATTAATGTATATTATTCTTTTAAAATTTAATAAAAATTATTTCACTAATATATAGGATGTTAACCTACCCTTACCTAAGGAAAATTACAAGGTAAGGGTTTATTTCACAATCTATTCATTATCCGAGGTTGTTTATACGTAATTATCTACTAGGACCTCTTTATCATCCACCTCCTTGTTTCATAAAAATGTTTTTAAAAACATTCTTACTATTTTATAGACTATGGGTTAAAGTCATTTATACCTTTTTTTAAATTTTTATAATATTTTTATAAAGGAATCTTTCTGTCATTTTCCAAACAAGGTTCTTTTTAACCTTTTCAACAGAATTAAGGTAAGAATGCCTTTTTTAACTTATACGGCATGTGCGGATATTTTCCACCATTATAAAATCATCAAAGCTTCCCTTAAAATCTTATATGAATATTTTCAAAATAAATTTTTTCATTATAATTATGATTTCAAAATAGAAAGTGATATTTCTATTAAAAGGGTTTTAATTTCATCTATGTCAACATCCTTTGATGGATTTTATGTTTATTTGAAGTTGATTTATTATGATACAAAACATCCATATAGTATTGATGGTTTTGTAAAATGTTTGACTATGGATGTACTATTTTTATACCATTAATGGTTTATGGTTAATGTATTGACATTTCTTATGCTAGTTTTAATACGAATGTTTATGATATGTTTAAACCTTTTCATATGAGGAATTTATTGGACTTAGTAAGTGACTGGTGAAGCTCTCTATATCTCCTCTATGCATAGATAGGTCTCATGAGAAAACTAGATGTGGAATCGGCCGAGGCCTTTCCCAATTTGATATATAGTTTTGGCCGAGGCCTTAATCATTTTTAGACGTCTTGGCCGAGGCCTTGACAAAATGTTTCAGAATGTCCAGAATTATTCATACCATCATTATGAAAATTATATAGATGGTTCATGTGGTCATTAGACTAGTATAATTCCCATGAATATGATTTATTATGGAATTATTTAATCATCTCATATTCAATCTATAAAAGTATTCATGTTTATTATTGGTAAAGGTATGAGGTTTCAATTATTCATCATGCTTACAATTTGTGTTATCTTCCACTGTATTGCTTACCCTTACTGACCGTTTGAGCTCAACCCTTTCATATGTTTCATTTTTCCAGGATATGAAAAAGTTAGTTATGAGTGACTTACATGTAGTATCTAGGAGGCTTGGATGTTTCAAATGGAATAAATTCGTTTTTTATTTCTTTTCAAGATGTAAAGTTGAACTTATGTATGAATCTTGTTTCCTATAATACTAAACTGATCGGTCTTTTGAGACATGATTTCCTTGTGATAATGCCAATATTATGTTATAATTCATAGAATTTGGGTAACTGGGGTCGGGGCTTTACAATCAGTAACATTTTTCAGACTGATTTTGTCTATGGTTTTTGGCTATTATCATTATATTGAACATGTTCTATATCACTCAATATTAGTTCAGGGGGATTTGTTTCTCTTCAAAATCAATCTTTTAATTTTCATATGATGTTTTCACTATTAGGAAACCATGTTATGAATAACATCATGTAATGTTTTAGTTTCCAACATTCCATTTTTATGGTATTTATTATTATTTATTTGTACGATGTGGGTTTATATGAATGAATAAAAAATGTTAAACCGTTGATGATAGAGAAAATTTTAGGGGGTGGAATTAATTTTAAGGGGGTAAAATGTGACACTTGATGATTTTTATTAAGTATACTTTTAAATAATTTTACTTCTTTGATAGCTTGTGTTACATTCTATAACAAGTTATGATGAACTGCAAAATATTATTAAAATATTATATTTCTATTAAAACCTAGCCATTTAATTGGATGTAATGAATAAAAATAACTAATTTTTGAAATAAATTTATAGTTCCAACTCAATATGAATTTATTGGTATTTTCTTAGAAAATTTGTAATTTTTTTCATGATGTCAATTTATTCTTAAAAAATTATACTTTCTTAAAAAACGAGTTTATCTTATTTTTATGAATCAATGTTAATTTATATAAATTATAGAAAATTAATTTTAAATAATTAATTTAAATTTTTAAATTTAAATTTCAAAATAATCAATTTTTTTTATAATTATTTGAAAACATTTATTTTTCAAGGAATATTGAAAAATATTGATTTTTATTGAAATCAATATTTTATTTTAAAAAATATTCAAAGTAAACTTATGTTTTGGATTATTTTTAAATTTTTTTATTAATTTTTATTATAAATAAATAAATTAATATTTTTTAGTTTATTTTATTATTCAATTTATTATTAAACCAATTTATATTTAATGTGTGAATTTTTCAAAAAAAACTCATTTTCATTGTATTTTGAATGTTTAATTTAAATTAAATTATTAAATTTATTAGTTATTATTTAATGAAATGGAATCACATATTTTTAATTAGGAGCATAAAATTTGGTAGTTAATTACAATTTATTGATATTACATATGAATAGTAATGAGGGTAAAATTTATTATGTTGGTAAAGTGAAAAATGGGCTAACCTAGATTATAAATAAGTGATATTGGAATAAAATTTCATCATATATCTTATTGTTTGATGTTAATTATACATATATCACCTAAGGTTCAAATATTTGTTATTTAATAGACCCTTTTCTAGGAAATGTACATAGATATTATTGAAATCAATGAAAGAAAAAAAATGTTTCACTTATAATCTTAATAAGTAAAATGTTTTTAATATTTGATTAACCATAAGTTGTATTCAACTATAAATATTATTTTGAAATAATAAATATTTATATTTTTCATGATAATTTATTCATAATTTTTAGTAATTAAATTATTACCGTAAAATCTTACATAATGTTGACACAATAATTATTTAATTATGTGAAAAAATAATTAATTTTTTTAGTAATATTAAAATAAATATAATTTGAATTAATTAAGTTTTTATATGAATTTTATGGATGAATATGACATATCAATGGTTTATTAAAAATAATTAATGAATGTGTTAAAAAAAGATAAGGTTTAAAATGAAATGTAAACTTGTCTAAATTATATTGGCTTAGGATATTAAAAATTTATCTTATCATATCATTAATCCATTTCCATTTTGTGATACATTAATAGAAAATTAATTCCTTATAATTTAATCACATGAAATTTCTAAAGTACCCCTCACTGTAAATATAAACAGACACCTACTCCCCCACGTATTTACATCACATTGTGCCTTATATACCGACCACAACCAGAAAATGTCTCTTATAAGCTTCCCTATAAACCTTATATTGTTTTCTTTATTCTCAAAAGACCATCCCTAGATCTCTTTAGATGAGATATAATGGATTCATTTTGAAGAATAGGTAATCGCTCTAACTGATCCATTTCCTTTTATATTCTTCCATAACTCTGATAAATATATTTTTTAATCATATGATAATAAATTCAGTATCCTAAATATGATTATATTTTATTATGATAATAAAAACACTATTATACACCCTATTTCCCATAAAAAAGAAGTGAAAGTATCTCTAGTGTGTACGTATGACTTAACATCTCTACATAGTGATACAATTATTTTTTGATCACCAAATATTATGTGTGAGTATTATAATGGGTTTAGTAGATATATTTGACAAATTCAATATAATAATTATTCTGTAAATTTAAATTATTATTGACCATTCTTTAATTCCATCAATCAATAAATAGAAATAGCATTCATGCGTACGTACACCCTACCATCTCCATTAATGGTGCAATCCATTTTTATATTTATAATTCATATGTATAATTATAAGTACCTATATAGTTATTAGATATTATTTCTATACCATTATTATTATTCAAGAAATTATAAGACCAAGATAAAAGAATAACGATGAAGACTTTCGAACCAAAACATGCTTGGAAAAAGAAAATGTTACTACCTAGAAAAGTGATTTTAATAAAATATTCATAATTAACTGGTGATGAGATGTTATTAATTACTAGTAAAACATATTATAAAATTATGGTTTTGTAATAAATTTATAATAAATTCATATTTATTATATATTAGGTTTGAATGTGAATAAAGAATAACAAGATTTTAGGTAATAGAAATCATAGCTCAATTTCCATTCAATGAGTTGAAATTCTACTTAATTAATTATATCATACTAAGATTATTTATATAATTAAATTTTGTTATGATTTGAAGAACACTCAATTTTTTGTGTGTATTTACATTTGATACACATAATCAATATTAAATGGTTACTTCAATGTTATTCTTCAGGGACATTCTTTTAAAATGAATATTTTTTGTTTTAAAAAAAAAAATTAAAAATGATGTTTTATTTAAACTATATCAAATTATTATATTTTTTCACATTCATGATTCACTAATGTCTTGAACATTCTGTTATATGCTTACAAGGTTTTTTTCAATGAAATTTTTTTCATTTTTAATTGAGTGTCTTTTACAAAAAATGATTTCAAAATGGAAATTATATTTTCCTCAAAAATTAATTCAATTGATCTTTCAAAATCATTTTCCATATAAAGGAAAATTATTTGTTTTTTACTTATGAATTACTATGGATACGATCCAAGGATATCATCCTTAATTTTTCAATGGGTGGTTTATGTTTTTGTTGGAAGAATGATTAGGAATTATATTAGTTTTCTGTGACTTATGAAATGATGAAATATTTATGAAACCTATTTCTTTTCATGCATTATGAAATGATGATTTATTTATTTTCATGTGGCACACATATTCATATTTTTAAATTTATTATGGGTAGGAAATATATATCACTAAAATTAATTGGGTAAAAAATTTATATCACACAAGATAGAAAAGGATGAAATGAGGAGTGAACATTGTTTAGTAATATAGGGATGGAATGGAAAGTAAATGTAAGAACCCAGATCTTCTTTTCAGGTATGTTTTCCTTTAATGGTAGTTTTTTAGAAAAATAGGAATTTATGGAAATTTTTGAAGTACATGCCATGTACTTTATGAGTACACACCATGTAGCAGCCTTGCACATAGCTATGTGTGCTGAACTGAAGGTCACCTAATGCGGGGCTCAATAAGGGAATGGAAACGCCATGTACATAAAAAGTACACACCGTGTACATAATTTTTTTCCTTAAATATACCGGGGTTGCGTCTAATGGACAAAACCATCTACTTCTCGACCTAGTTCATCCAAGAGCGCCTATACGACCACGATCTTTCTCCGAGCCCCCGAGTGAGCATCTGATCTCCGATTTGACCATTGTCGATTATGTCAGGATCGCCTTGGTAAGCTCTTCCTTCATCTAGATCTTCATTTCATGATTCCTCCTATTTCTCAAGTTATCCTCTATTGATCGTTTTAGACATTTTTGTAGATCTATGGTTTTCTTTGGCGATTCAAGGCTTGAGGTTCCCATATAGCAATCTCCCAACACTGAGGTAGGTTTTTAGTGCATTTTTGTTCAAATTCTTTGAGTTCTATGTGCACTTTTGTCAAATACCCTTGAATGGGGTGTTGCATGTTTACCTTTTTAACCCTATTAATTCTCTACTATGCTGGCATGAGTGAGTAGAGGTTATTTGGATGTGAATAAGGTTGATTTTAATGCTTTGGAAGTGGTTTCCCATGCATGTTCTGTTTATTACCATTTGGTCATGTTTAGCCCGTTTGGATTCCTTGATGTTTCCTATGCCATGTACTTTAGGATGGAGTTAGTATATTATCTGACATGATTGATATGTTGTAGATAGTTTTTCTAAGTTGTTCATGAGCTTACTTTGTCTGTATTTCATTACTATGCTCGTTTGACTTACACAGGGTCATGATAACCTGGTGTAGTAGACTATAATGGTTATTGACTATGTCAGCTTCCTCAGAGAGTAGTTAATCACTTTTGACTATATGTGGAATTGATTGTGTGAGCTTCCTCAGAGAGTCTTTAATCACTTTTGACTATATGGGGAATTGATCATGTGATCTTCCTCAGAGAGTCTTTAAACACTTTTGACTATAAGGGGAATTGACCATGTGAGCTTCATCAAAGAGTCTTTATCACTTTAGACTATAATAGGAATTGACAGCGAGTGCTTCCTCAGTGAGTCTTTGTTATATCCTTGTAATTTGAACTAGAGGGGTAGACTGTGTGTACTTCTCAGAGGGTTGCTTGTGTTGAAAGGTAGGACAAGAGGGGATAGGATGTGAGTACTTCCCAGAGGGTTAGCTGTTTGTGTTTTCTTACTTGATTAGTTGTTTACTTGATATATGAATCTGAATTCTTTGAAATTGTAGGACTGGTTACTACTGAGTACTTCCTTTTTAACAACCATCTTTTGCTTATTACCTACCATATATTCATTGTCTGTTTGGAATAGATCTTGTGGTGGTTACCTAATGGGATTTAGTCTCACACATTGTTTGGGCCATTCTTTTAGGCCCAAACAGATTATATTAATGCAGGTGTAGATAAGGTAAAGCACCTTTCTACTTTAGGTACTTGAGTGTTGTGGAGCTGGAGAGCATGGGAACAAGCTGATGCTTGCGATGCTGAGGAGCTGTCATCTATTTTCCATTTGTACTTTCTTTTAGTACTATTTTTATTCCAGCATTGTGATTTTTTTGGATACTTTCCTAGAAATAAGTGTCATGAATCATTATTATATATGTAAGTGAGCTCTAGTTTATTATTTCTAGTCTTCCGATTTTCACTTTTTCATGATTATTCTGCTTCCTCTATCGTATATCTATTTTACTTCCGCTGTTTTACTCTTCCAATGAGGGAATAGTTTTCCCAATATCATACCCAAGGCTCTCACTGCTAGTCGGTAGCCTCTGGCATTCAGGGAAATGCGCTTGAGGTCATGTTACCAACTGGGTACGGAGCCCCTCTGGGCGGCATCTGGAACCAGGATGTTACAAAGTGGTATCAGAAGAATTCATTATTCATGAATTATGGTTTGGAGACTATATCCAGGGATAATAATGAATAGGTACATGGTGATAATTTGTTCTTGGTAATAGATAACACTTTTACAAGGAAAAGCCAATTTACATAATTATTGCAATTTTTTCTGATTTTGCAATTTTACAGTTGATTTGAATTCACAATTAGGTGATGCACATGTTTTGTGTTGTTATTGTTGATGTTATTAATGTTCTATTTTTTTGCAACCTGATGAGATGAGGGTATGTCATCTCATGCATCATATAGGAACATTCTAGAAATCAATTGACAAGCATTCTTGCCATGACATTTAGGGTGCATTAGCGAATGCATGTTGTTGTGATAGATGTTGTTCTAGATATGCATGCTATTGTAATAGATTCTTGATAGAATACTTGTTGATTGATAGGGTATTGGTTGTGCATGGTTTTGTTGAATGAACTCTAAACTTTGGTTATTGAGGTGTTATAGGCCCTCATGGACCAGAATTTGCTGGATCATTTCCTGTAATCTTTTTTTATAACATGTATAAGATGTCAAGATTTGATTCACGTGGAGTATGGTCCCTCACAGATTGGAATTTGGCACTATCAAAGTTTGGTTCAGTGTTTTTATGGGCTATGGAGTAGTTTATGAGGTTTACTATCTGAAAAACCAAGAATACACAATGTATAATGATGAATAAATGCCATGTGTTCTTCTGTTTGGGATGAAACTGTATTTCTTAAGTACACGTCATGTACTATATGTACATGTCGTATAGTCTCTAACCGTGTCACTGTCAGTGTGGGCAAAGACACGGGGTTGGGAAATCCTTGGGGGAACATGCTGTATACCGGTTGTACACATCATGTTGTGTAGACCATGTGTCCACTCATGTGACTAATGACACATATGGATGAAAGCATAAGCAATACACGTTGTGTCAGTCTTGAACACACCGTGAAGTGTAATCCTTGGAATCCGACTATCTATCTAACAACACGGGTCAGTGGAAATCCTTTGGTACATGCCTTGTCCATTTGGAACATGCTGTGTAGGGTGAGTCATGTATCCGACCTTGTCACTAACAACGCGGGTCGGTGAAGCTCTTTTAGTACATTCTGTGTCTGGAGTGAACATGCCGTGTAGCCTTCTTCTAGGAGAACCATGTGGGTTAGCAGTGTAAGAGAACACTGGCAGGGGAAGAGAAGTCATGTACATGCCGTATGTTAGGACAACACATCGTGTGTATTGTGTGTTACATGGCTTGGGTTGGCATAAGTACACGACCATGTGAAAGGCTTAAGGGAACACGCCGTGTAGGCATTATACACACCATGTATCCATGTTTTGTACGACTTGAATGCTTTATTTATATTGTTCAATTCTTACACTGCTAGGTTTCAGTCCTTGTCAATCTTGATCCAAGGTGTGCAATTGAAATTTCAGGGTCATGCCACCGAGACATCCTCCAGTTGTACGCTAGTTATAAGGCCGTGATCAGACACTAGATATAGCTGATTAAGGACTGCTGGCTGATCCACTAGCTGTGCCAGTCTAGGCACCAACGGTTATACATGACACAGGTTCTAATGTGCAGTTTAGGGAGGGATTTCTGAGGATGATGCAGACCTTCCTGGGAGTAGCCGAAGAACGTATTTGAGGTACAAAGTTCTCTAGGGTTGTATGGTTTCTACAGATGTTTCATACATGACTTTTCACGCTTAGAAGCACCACTGACCTGTTTGAATAAGAATGGTGAAAATTTATTGTGGTCAGATTCTCGTGAGTCAGCCTTTTAGGAGCTGAAATGGAAATTTACTTCAGCACTGATACTAGTCTTTTCAGAGCCAAGCATGATCTATACTGTTTACTATTATGCTTTCGGTATCGGGCTTTTAGATGTGCTTCTTTAAGGGGAATGAGTTGTTGTGTACGTGTCTTGGCAGTTGAGGCATCATGAGAGGAACTACCTGACATGAAATCTTGAGTTAACTGCTCTTATTCATGACTTTCGCTGTTGGAGACATTAACTTTTGGGAGATCATTTAATTGTTTTCACTGAACACAAGAGACTCAAGTACATCTTATATCAGCGTCATCTGAATTTGAGACCACAAAGGTGGATTGAGTACCTTCAGTCCTTAGACTTTGATCTTGCTTATATCCATGGGAAAGGAAATGCTATGGCAAATGTGTTGAGCAGGAGGACTTAGATACAGGTACTTCAGGAGGCCAACAATGAGTGACAACTTATAGCTCTATTCTCTGAGATGCATTTGGAGATGCATGATAGACAGGGGTAGACTTTTCATTCTTCAGTTGCTGTGACCTCTACTCTTCTTGATCGATTGTGAATGAGGCATCCATCAGATTTTGATTGCCTAGTCCAAAGGGATTGTGTGTCCGAATAGAACCCTATTCCTGGATGTACCATAGGCAAGGATGTGATCTTGAATTTCCATGGCTACGTATGGGTTCCAGTAGACATACTCGAGCAGCTGATGCGGGACTTTCGTTCTTTTGTTTAGTCAGTCCATCTTGGTGTCACCATGATGTATCGTGATCTACACCGCCAGTATTAGTGGCCTGGTATAAAAGAGATGTTTCTGGTTTCGGCATGAAGTGTTCCACTTGTTAGTAGGTTTAGGCGGAGCATCAATGACCAGTAATACTTTTGGAGAAGTTACCCATTTTCAAGTGGAAGTGGAATGATGTTGCTATGGATTTCATGACAGTGTTGCCGAGGTCGCCTCAAGGGTATGATGTATTATGGATTTTCATTGAAAAACTCTTGAAGGTTTCTCACTTCATGCCAATCTAGGAGACCTTCTGTGTTGTTGATCTAGAAGGGTTGTACATCTGGGAGATTGTGCACTTACATAAAGTTCCACACTTCATTATTTTAAACAGAGATTCACGTTTTACTTCTCGGGTCTAGAACGGTCTTCAGAAGGATTTGGGTATACAGGTACTTTTGAGTATATCTTACCATCCCCGGACAAATGGCAGGTCTGAGCATATGATTCAGGTGCTCAAGGACATGCTACAAACATGCATTATAGATTTGGGAGGTTCTTGGGAAAAGAACATAACTCTTGTGGAGTTTTCCTACAAAAATAGTTCTCAAACAACTATTCAGATGTCACCTTATGAGGCTTTGTATGGTAGGCCATGATGATGACCCTTATGTTGGCTGGATGTAGGAGAGATAGCTATGCTGGGACCTCCACTTGTTCAGGAGACCACATTGCAGATAGAGTTGATTCGGAAGAGGATGGATACTTCAAAATCTCAACAGAAGTCATATGTTGGTCCGTAGAGACGACCTCTGGAGTTCAAGGCCAGGGATAAGGTTTTCTTTCATGTCACACCGAGGTTGGGGAACGAAAGGATTAGGAAATAATGTAAGCATTCACCAAGGTACTTCTGTCTGTTTGAGGTGTTGGAGTGAGTTGGTCTGGTTGCCTATCAGTTTCAGTTACCTCATATGTACCGGGCTATTCATGACATCATCCATGTTTCTCGGCTTCAACGTCACTTCTTAGAAATGTCTCATGTCTTCGAACCCTAGGAGGTTGAGTTGGATGTGGATTCATATTTTGAGAAGCATCTTATCCGGATTATCGAATGAAGTATAAAGGTTCTCCATGGAAGGTCTGTTCCTCTGGTACAAGTGCTATGGCAGTACGGATGAGTTAATGACAAGAATTGGGAGAGGGAGGTGGATGTATTGTCACAACAACCAGAGTTTTTTGTGGTTTCTTCTTCTGTGTTTCCTTACTAAGGAAATTCGGAGACATATTTCTTTAAGGGAAGATTTTTGTAAGAACCTGGATCTTATTTTCAGGTATGTTTTTCTTTTTCTGGTAGTTTTTTAGAAAAAGAGGAATTTCTAGAATTTTTTGTAGTACACGTCATGTACTTTATGAGTACATGATGTGTTATTGGTTACCGTGGGAAGCCGTGTGATGTCCATGAAGTGGCCTTGCACACGTCTATGTGTGGTGACCTGGAGGTCGCTTAAAGTAGGGCTCGGTAAGGGTAAGTCATGCCATGTACATTAAAAGTACATTCCATGTATTTTTTTTCCATTAAACGTACAGGGGTCGTGTCTGATAGAAATAACTTTCTACTTCTCAACCTAGTTCGTCTGAGAGTGCTCGTACAACTACGATCTTTCTCTCAACCCATGAGTGAGAATCCAATATCCAATTCGACCACCATAGATTGCATTGGGATTGCCTCAGTAAGATCTTCCTTATGCTAGATCTCCATTTCGTGATTCATCCTCCTTCTCACATTATCCTACGTCAAACGTTTTAGACGTTTTCATAGATCTACAGTGTTCTCGAGCGATTCAATGCTTGAGGAACATATATAGTGATCTCCCAACACCGAGATAGGTGTTTTGTTCCTTTCTGTTGAAATTCATTGAGTTATATGTGCAATTTGGTCCAATAACATTGAATGGGGTGTTTCATATTTACCGTTTTCACCCTGTTAAATGTTTGCTATGCTGGTATGCGTGATTAGAGGTTATTTGGATTTGAATAGGTTTGATTGTTATGCTTTGGAAGTGGTTGCCCATGCATGTTCTGTTTATGACTATTTGGTCCTGTTTAGCCCATTTTTTTCCTTGATGTTTCCCTTGCCTTGTACTATAGGATGGAGGGATTATTTTCTCAGAAATTCTTGATATGTTGTATATAGTTTATCCATGCATTTCTTGAGGTTACTTTGGCCGTATTTCATAGATTTGCTCATTTGAATTTCACATGGCCGTGAGAACCTGGTGTAGTATACTATAAGGTTAATTGACAGTGTGAGATTCCTTAGAGAGTCATTATTCACATTTGACTATATGGGGAATTGGCCGTGTGAGATTCCTCAGAGAGTCTTTTATCAATTTTGACTATATGGCGAATTTTCCATGTGAGATTCCTCAAAGAGTCTTTAATCACATTTGACTATAAGGGGAATTGACCTTATGAGCTTCCTCATAGAGTCTTTATCACATGAGAATATAAGGGGAATTGACTACGAGTTCTTTTTGAGAGAGTCTTTGATATATCCTTGTAATTTGAACCAGAGGGGTAGATAGTGTGTGCTCCCCATAGGGTTGCTTCTGTTGGTAGGTAGAACCAGAGGGGAAATTCTATGAGTACTTTCGTAGAGGGTTACTTGTTTGTGTTTTCCTGCTTGATTAGATGCTTACATGATATATGAAATTGATTGCTTTGAAACTATAGGATTGGATACTGCTGAGTACTTCCTTATTTAGTGAATTCTTTTGATTATTACATGCCACATATTCAATGAATGTTAGGTATATATCTTGTGGTGGGCCATGATTTTGGGCCAAAACAGATTATATTGATGTAGGTGTAAATAAGGGAAATCTTCCTTCTACTTAAGGTACATGAGTACTATAGAGATGGAGATCATGGGACCAAGAAGAGGCTTGAAATACTAATGAGCTGTCATCTATTTTCCTTTTTTACTTTGGTTTAGTACTGTTTTTATTCCATCATTGTTATTTGATTGGTTGCATTCCAGGACATATGTATCATGAAACATTTTTATATATGTATGTGAGCTCTAGTTTTTAATTTCTTATCTTCTGATATTAACTTTGGCATGATTATCTTGATTTTTCTATTGTATATCTATTTTACTTCCTCTTTGTTACTTTTCCAATGAGGTAATAGTTTCCATACTATCATACCCAAGGACCTCACTGCTAGTCTATAGCCTCTGGCATTCAGGGTAATGCGCTAGAGGTCATGTGACCAACCAGGTATGGAGCAACACTGAGTGGCTTCCGGAATCGAGACATTACAGTAAACCAACATCAATAATAAAGGTATAGAATGGGGAGTGAACATGGTTTAGTAGTGCTATTCTTACACTTTGATGGTCTTAGTAGCGAGGCTTTACTAATATGTAAATGATTGTTCATGATTATGTTTATGCCACAACATCCATGTCTTATACCAATATTATTCTCTCATGGGTTATATTCTTTTATTTACTTATGATTCATGTATTATGAACCACAATTATTTATTCCATAATTCATGATTATTGTTTATGGCATGCATGATATAATTTCATAATGTTGTGTTTATGATCTTATTCCCTTATACTAATATTATTCATATTAAATCCTTGGTATCTCCTTTTTTTTACCATTAATTAATATCTGAGATCACCCTATCATTTGATTAATTCCCCTAGTTTATAATGAATGATATTAGTTATTATATGTCAAAAAAGGTTCTAGTTAATAAAGAATAAGTGGGACACAATGTATATATTTTAGGAACCAGTTGTTTATAATTCATGTATCCAAAGGCACTAAACCCATATGTTTCTGGAATGTTTTTTATGTTATTTCATGAATTTCCATTTAGAAAGATGTAATATCTATGTATGAAAATTATGGTATGATGTAATTGTTCATTGTTGGATTCTTCCATATCTTCATGATTTTGAAAAATATATCTCCTAAAGTTTTTTATGTCTTAAAATAAAAACAAATCACCATATATTTTTTTGTATCATCATCTCGACTGGTTGTTTGGATTTTTTATTAGATAAGATAGTTTAATGGATACGCTCTATCCATGGTGAACTGGGGGGAAATTTTCAGAGTGTATTGAAAAACATGAGTTAATATTTCAGTATATTTATGTATTATAAGGCATTTGAATTTATTTTATACATTTTATATTTAAAGAGGGGAAGGAATTTATTTTTAGATACAATAAGAAATCAGATCACAAAGATCATATACGTTAATGTAAAGGTGACTTTTTGTTTATAATTTCAATATTTTGGCTGTAATTTTTAAAAAGGATTTTTTAAATCCATAATATCATTATAATTTTTTTAATAAAGAACAAAGAGTAATGGAATGTGGATACAATGTTCTATGATTTATGATTTAAATAATTTCAACAAGGAAACTTAAAATGTTCCATATGTTTAGATTTATTTATAATAATTTCATTTAATTTTATATTAATTTATTCAAAATTCATGTTAAATGCTTTATTTTCAATCATTATATTTTTTTTACCCTATAACTTATTCTAGAAAAGAGATAAGGTTGTAATAATGAGAATGGTAGAATTATTGAACATGTATGATTGAGTTTTAATTTTATTGGTCTATTAATTGTAAAATTTAAATTTTAAAATTTAAAATTTTGTGTCATTTATACTTCTATTTTCTATTTCATGTATGTTAATATACTACTATGACACTATATTCATTAAATTTCATTTAAAAAATTGATTTACCCTTTTTTTATTTCATAACCAATGTGAAAAACCTAAAAAGAAGCTTTATCACATCATATTTTAATAAAAATGATGTAGTAGAAAATTCAAATTTTTTTAGAATGTTTACCACATTGGTTATAAAATAACCAATGTTCTAATGTATTTATCACAACAATTTTTTTTATAAAAACTAACATGATAATATATTTTTCCCATATGATATATCATAACCCATGTGGATAAAATCTCAAAAATATGTTTTTTAGTTTCACTTTTCTTGTAGTTTTTTTAATAAACTAACAAAAAATACCATATAATATACATTATCACATCAGTTATAGGATAACTGGAATGATAAATTATTCATAACATCATTTTTTTAAAACTCGCATAATTTTTTTTAGAATATAGGATATTAAAAAAAATGATAAACCTCTCAATATTTTCTATTTATAATATCACTACTTTTTAACTGACATTTACAACATGTTTACAACATCACCCACAGTAACATTGTGGGGAAACCAATGTTAAAACACAAAAACCCAACAAGATAAACCATTTTTTCACAATTTAATGATTAAAAATATGTATCTAATGAGTTAATATTATATTTATAACATTGGTATCATTGTAGATATTATGTAACTATACCTTGCACACTAGAATAAGAACTTATTCAATAAAACTTGCATGAGAAAACAATGTAGTTAATACCTGAAACAAAGGTAATAATGAAATATTACTAACTAATGAGCGATAAGGTGACATAATTAGATCATATATGATATTATAGATATAAATATTTTTCTTTTATAAATTGACAACATTTTAAAAACATTATACCTGAGGATAATGAATGTTTAACTAAAAGGGACAGTGATATAGGGGATTTCATCTCAATTTTCTTTTATTGAGGAATATTTTAATGTTATGACCCAATTTATTTTTTATAGTGTATATAAATCCCATTTTATGTGTTATATCATTAATATTTCATAACTTATTGTATTTCATGTTTAAATCATAATTATTTCATCTGAGGGGATTTGACGTGTATATTTACAAGTGGTAAGGGATTTTATTACTCAATTTCTTTTCATTGAGTTATATTGCTTTTTAATAGTCATTGATATTCTAAGATGAATTTTTAAATGAATTTTTATTATTTTATTATGTATATAATCTTGTTTTATTTTTATTTATTTTGATTCTCATAACCAGTTCTTTGATTAATTCTAACATCAATGGTATATTAACTGTTAAGGATTTCATCTCAATTTCCATTCCATTGAGACTCACTCACTCAAAATTCATTTTTTTATAATTATTGAAAAGGAGGAGCAGAAAACCCATATCACGGAGGATGGATGTTATGACATCCCAAAGCATCATCACATACAATGAGGTAGTAACCATTTGGTTATGACCTAGTACTATAATACACCATGAGACCCTCGCATGAGTCCCCTATTTTGGAAAAAATATCAGTTTCATATCTTACTACCTCTAGATGTGTGTAACTCTTATATCATGATTAATGAGATTCCATCACTTTCTAATTAATAAATTATAATTATTATTTACAAATTCACTTTTATGTGATGTACATACTACCCCTTTTATATATTTACCATGAATATGTATTTATTTTACATTATAAATGTTGAATTCCTGTTTATTATTTTAAGGGGATAAAATTTAAAAGATACCAAAGACGTACATATTTATTTTAAAATATCACATTTTTTTGGTATTGCTTTTTTTAATGGAATGTTATCATTTACCCTTTATAATATCTAATAATTCACTTATCCTTGTTATATTTAGGTAATTTACATATTTTATTCTTATTTTCCACTCATCGGAACATGAATCAAGAAAAACAAATTATATAAAACCAAAATTTATTTCCCTTTTAATTAGATATATATTATTTTTATATCCATATTTAACAATTTTTTTTCTTAAAATTCTTTTTTATTACTAAAATTATTTATTAAGTACCTTTAATATTTTAATTTAATTTTTAAATGGTATGAAATGAATCATTCTATTGTTTTAAAAAATGGCCTCTTATTAATTTCTTTTTAAATGTTCAAAAGGAATGTTTTTAATGTATATGACAATAAATTAATTCACTATAACCCTGAACATTAAAAAAAATAATTTCATCTAAAAGTATTTAGTAGTTTTACAATGAAAAATATTTAACAATGGGTTATTTTAATACTTCAATTCCATTTTCTATATGTTTATAAAGGATGTGATCTGATTATGAAACTTATATGTCTGATGAATTGATGGTCATATATTATCCATTACTAAATTTGTGGACATAACTCCACTTAGAACATTCACTTTATTATGATCATTGGATAATGAATATTATTTCAATATACATATTATTTTCATTAGGGATATAATTTTTTCTTAAACCATATATCATTTTTAGATATAGTTTTGTATTATGAACGATAATTGATTTACCGTAAAAAATATTGATAAATATGTATTATTTTCTCAATACTGATATTTTTTGAAATGGAATATTGTACATGAATTACATCAATCATCAATATATGAGTAATGCATTGGTCATGCATTGATTAGTGGGGACAAGTTACAAATTTCCTATCAATGCATCTATAGGTTAATGAGACAAATTAGTTGGTCAAATTAAAATAGGGTTTTTGTGTATACCTACCCATAAAATAAACTAACTTAAAGTAATGTCTTGGTCGTATAGATATCATGATGTTTGATATCATCATCAAATACTAATATTTTTCTTCATTAAGAATTTAATTACTATTATCCATGAGAATATTGTATTGATATTATCTATTGATTCATTTTTTCTCATGTAATCAATTAAATTGCATGATTTTTAAGTAATTTACCATTCCATATTATGTTTTCTTTATTTAATCATGATATCTTCCACTATATGATACCGTACTAAAAATTTAAGCAAAATTATATTTTTTTCTTTCATAAGGATACAAACATGAGTTCAATTAATGAGGTTATAGGATATGAAAAACAATTGTTATGTATTATATTGTTTTCCCAATGTTAAATAGATATCATGCATGTATATAGTTCTCTAATACTACTAATCTAATCTGTATGTCAATATTAGAACCCATATATCAATTCCAATGTAAAAAAATGACCACTGAATCAGGGTAACTTGAGTTAGGGTTGTTATAGTTGGTATTAGAGTATGATTAGTAGGATCATTGAGAATTATATTTTGGAAAAAATAGACTTATAATATAACCCTATAATAGACATTGATATTATGTCACATTTTGAATGAAAATCATAATTTTTTATGAAAATTATAGATTTTGTAGTTTTTTCCAACAATGAATCTCTTTATAGATAGTTGAAGTGGACATTATTTTGGGACAACTATACCTAGATGTAATATTTATGAAAATGTTGATTTGGTATTTTACATGATCGTAACCTTGTGCATGACAAGAAGGCTTATTATATACTTGGTTTAACACTCTCGGGTGATATTCTTTGGTTAATTAATATATTCTTCAGAAACCATTTTGAAATGTTTTAAATGATTTTTATAATCTAAAACAAAACATGGTAATGATTCCATGATTTACAATTCATAAATTTTCTATTTTTCTTAAGTGTTACATCATATTTAGATTTATACATTATGATTAAAAATTTATAATTTGATGTGATAATCCATTATATTTTGTTTTTTAAAAATTTAAATTGGAAGAAATAAGGGTATCAATACTCATTTACAATGTACAAATTACCCAGCTGAGAAAGCTAATAGAGTTGGTGTTGTAACTAAGCTATCATGGCTATATTATTTAATATGACCTTGGTTGTAACTATTAACCTTACCGATATGGAGTAAACTATGTTTCAATTGTGTTATTATCTATATTGGATCACATCCCTAGGATATAATCCCCCATAATTTAGTGGGACTACTAATCCAATGGTAGTAGATCAATGGATTATGTCACTTGAAAATATATTTCTGGACTTGGGATGGAATGAAAAGGTAAGGGTTATATTGGATGTATATTGTCTCAATTGTGAGTTGAATCAATGGAGGGTTTTGATCCGGACTACATGGAAGGAAGGTGAACTAGAAACCACAGAAAGGATTTTTTTTAATAAACATTCTTTGAAAAATATTTCCCACTTGTAAAATGAGCTGAAATGAAGAAAATATTCCCTATCTAAAAGATAATTGAAGAATTATTATAGAATATGAGGATAAACTTAAAATACTATCAATGTATGCTTCGAATTAAATATTCAATATGGAATGAATGATTATCCATTATTCTATGTTCTTAATCCTATCCCCAAAGGGCTCTAGTTTTTAATACTTTTTCATCATATGTTGAAATAGTTTTATGTTCTATAAAAATAGAAATGCAATTTTTAAGATCATATATATTCATGGGAAATCAAGATAATCAGTGGTTGGTTGAACACCAAGAAAAATGGAATTCTTAAAGAAGGGTAATAAAGTGAATAAATTTCAATCATGCGATAATTTTTGAAAGAAACATATGGGAAAATTCTTGTAGGTAAATATAGATTAATATATGTGCATCGATAAAGGTCATATGGCTTATTAATGTAAGGTAATAAAGAGGCCACTATGATCTTGTTTATTAATGTTAATAAAACTGGGAATTATTCAAACCAATTTCCCATGACGAAAAGGAACTTACCATATAAGAGGCAAATGTTAAAATATATAGATTATGTTATCATTACAGTTGAGTTTGATTTCCACAACTATTTGGTGGCATGTAATTGAATCATATCTTCAATTTTAGCTAATGATTTTATTGATTATGGATACTCACACTCATTTATACATTCCATTTTTTCCAAGATTATTTTATATTTTCTAAGGACATTTAGAATGAATTTTATAGAAAAATCTCATATTTAGAATCAATATATGACAAAAATTTCTCATAATGTTCCTATTATGAACAATAAACATGATCTATTTGATAAATGTATTATAATATATCTGGTTTAATTTGATGTAATAATTGGTATGTACGGAATTAAAAACATTGTGAAAATAATTGTTTCATTGAGAAGAAAATTATGATTCTTAATGAAGATGTGCAATTTATTATATTTATAATATATAATTAATAATCTAATTTATGTCTATATCCACAAACAATATCAAATTTTAATGTGATTCTTGGAGAAGAAGGAAAAACAAAAAATTTAGATGGAAAAGGTAATCATAAAATTGATGATGTACTTATTGTACATTAATAAATAGAAAAATTTACAAATGAATTTCTTAGACATCCCCAAGAGCATTAAGTTTTGTTTTTCATTGATTTAATACTTGATGAAATACCTATATCAATGACTACTTATTTAATTGTCACTATAGAATTAATGGATTTAATGAAACAAGTTGAGGATTTGTATGACAAGGTATTAATTTCAACAATGTTTCACCTTGATAATACACTATAATTTTTGTTAAAAATAAATATGTATCCTTAGGGAAAAACATTTTTAATATATAAATAAATACTATTATGAAAAATAAAAAGTATCCTTTAAATTTCATTGATGAATTATTTGATCACCTTAATAGAGATCAATATATTTCAATAGTTGAACTTTATTTTATGTATCATCAATTAAGAGTAAATAAGGAAT
The DNA here is from genome assembly GCA_963277665.1 of Viscum album. Classification (NCBI taxonomy): domain Eukaryota; kingdom Viridiplantae; phylum Streptophyta; class Magnoliopsida; order Santalales; family Viscaceae; genus Viscum; species Viscum album. Next base: position 699,679,032 of record OY728152.1, read on the forward strand.
ATATTAAAAAAAAATCATTTAGAACTTGGTATGGAAATTACAAGTTTACAATAATTTCATTTTGACATAATAATATACAATTTATTTTTATGAATCCAATGAATAGAGTATTGAAGGAATATAATGATAAATTTTTCAGTGTATTTTTTAAAAACATCTTAGTGTAATCTAAAAATTTTAAGGACCATGAGAATCACATTAATATAACATTTGACACACTTAAAGGAAATTAATTATATGTTAAATTTAACAAGTGTTAATTGAAGCTTCAATAAGTTCCTTTTATTGGCCATATTATCTCCAATGTCTGAATATCATTTGATCTTACCAAGAAAATGATAGTAAAACAATGTCCTATAAGAGTTAACATTATTGAGGTACATAGTTTCAATGTTTTGGAATGTTATTATCAGTTATTGGATAAAATTGTTTTCTAATTAGCTAACATGTTAAATAATCATACTCATAAAGAGATTATGTTCATATATATAAATGAATATAAAGAATGTTTTCAATATTTGAAGAGAAGACTGGTCAATGCACTGATTTTCACTATACCTTCAATAAATGATAGATTTATGATATATACTAATGCATCAAGGAATCTAATTTGTTGTGTCCTTATACATAATAATAATTTTATTCCCTATGAATGAATATTGATAAATACTCATGAGCATTAGTATATAATTAATGGCCTATAATATTTTATTTGATGATATGAATCCATTATCTCAATGGTAAAATATATGAGGTATATATAAAACATTAGACCCTAAAATAAATGTTTTCATTGGATTATCACAAAATGAGGAATAAGTGTGAGATCAAACTACTCAATATCTATGATTTAACAATACACACCACATGAGGGAGGATAATATGGTAGAGTATGCATTGAGCATGAAATATCATATAGTTATGGACTGAATAAAAATTTATAGAGATCCATTGTTCTCTAATTTAGTAAATAATTATATGATAATTATTATGGAAGGGGAAACATCACTACATTTTCAAATTATTTTCAATCTATATTTATTATAAAACATAAAAATCTCTCAACCTTGTGATGATAATTTTCAAAAGAAAATTAATGCTATAAATGATGTAAAATTGGAAGACATTGTTTTTGAAGATAGTGATATAAAATATTGAAATATACTACATGTTTCGTCTATATATGAGTAGAAATGGGAATTTTTTATTTATTCCAATATCTCAAATTTCTCTATTCACTCTAGTATCATCAAGATGTATAGGTATTTAGGAATTGTTTTGGGTGTGATTACCGGAATAATGAAATAGGTGATTATGAATGATGATTCCAACATAGTTAATTGGTTTTGGATAAGAGAAATAATTATAGAGGATTCATGAAACCTATACCTATTCCTCTAATGAAAATGAATGAAATTTCAGGGGAGTTTTTCACTGGATTACCAAATACTGATAGAAATAATAATCCAATATGGGTTATTTTTGATCGCTGAAAAAAAATCATTACATTTACTTTATATAAGAGAATCTTTACTTATTGAGATCCTTAAATGGATATATATTAACGATGTTGTAACAATTTTAATGAAGCTATATTAATTGATTCAAAATTTGATCCTTTATTAAAATTGAAATTATGGATGATTTTTCAAAAGGCCCTTGATACTAAGCTACATTTGAGAACCTCCAATCACCCTCAAACTAATGTAAATTCAAAAAGTACTATGCAAATATTATAATACATGTTTATACCATTATCATGTTACATTAAAGCTATATGGGATCATTATTTTAATTCGGTAGAGTTTTCTTATAATAAAATTTTCTATTGATCTATTCAAATGGTTTCTTATGATGATTTATATGAAAAGAAATTTCATCCTTCAATATGTTTGGATTAAGTTGGTGAAAGGAAACATATGGGCCCAAAACATGTTATAGAGAAAACAAATAATTTGATGACTATTTATACTAATATTAAATCATATAAAAGTTGGAAAAAATTGTTATAGAAATAACCAGATGAGATATTTTGAATTTCTTGCGGGAGATTATAATTTCTTGAATGTAACTCGAGAGAATGGTGTTATAAGGATCAGTAAGAAAGGGAAACTGGGCCCCATGTAAATAAAACATTTTGAAATTATATAAAGGATTAGATATGTGTATTATGGATTGTAAATTCCATAAATACTCTATAAATTTCAAGATATCTTCCATATATTAGTATTAAGGAAACACAGGCTATACCCAACACATGTTCTCTCCATTGATGAAATGGAATTGGAACCTGATCTATCTTTCTGTGAGGATCCAATCAAAATTCCTGATTCTAGAGAGAATTTATTGGGGAATCATTTGACTAGAATGTAAAATTTACTTTTGAGAAATATTAATATAAAAGAAACAATGTGGGAACTAGAGTATGTTTTGATGAAGAGCCACCCTGATTTGTTAAGATGGTAATATCCAAGAAAATTTCTCGGATGAATGTTTTGTAGTAAGGGGGAATTTAATACATGAGACTGAATTCTAGTAAGTGAAAATTATATTTCATAAAACTATAATATAATGAAAATTTTATATTTTATGTCATAAAGTTTTTAATTTTATAGGTTGTATACTGATTTTTAACTTACATGATCAAAATAAGCCTTGAATGAATTTTTATAAATTTTCATTAGAAATATGATTCTATGAAAAATTTAAATTTTAGTATTTAACTATTTACCAACATATTTAAAATAATAATTTATTATTTTTATAATTATAAATTTATTTAATATCAAATTGATAGAAATAATGATAAGATCATTTTTAAGTAAAAGGGATACTTTTCAGAAAACCATTTTTAACCAATTTTTATTTAAAAATGTCATAATGTATATCCATTTTTATTAATTAAAAAAATATATAATGATTAATTATATAAATTAAAATTTTAAAATATATATCTAATTTTATGAATTTAAATTCTTATAATTATAGTCACATGATATTTAGATAATGTAATATTATCTAAAAGTAGAAAAATGCCATCCATGAAAACCTAATTTCTAACAGTTTTTTCTAGATTTTATTTAAATAAATTATACCTCGTAAATGAATTGAATTTGATAAATTGGATTCAATTTTTGGAATAAAAATAATTAATATTAGGTAATAATTACAAATTAATTTTTGATCATTATTAATTGTGAAAATATAAAAAATTAATTAATCTGGTTGAGGTTAAAACCGTTTTATCATGGGTTCGTCTATAAATATATGGGAAAAATGACCTCAAAATAATATAAAAACACATTTAATATTTTTTTAAAAGGTTAAAAATTTTCACTTATAATTTGATCAATTTGGGAGCCATAATGGAAAAAAATATGTCATTAAATTATTTAGAAAAATTTGAAATTTATAAGTGTGCCACTAACCTAAATTATAAAAGGGAACCTCCTCCCCTCACTTATTGTCACTGATAAATCCATTTATATCAACCATAACATGAAATAAATTTCTTACCAACATAAATATTCACATTCTACATGTTTTATTTTTCCTAAAATTCATATCCTAAGGTCCTTAATAAGAGATCCAAAGGAGCTTCTTCTAAGTGAAGGTAATTGTCTACACCGGGGTCTGTCATTTTTATTTATTCTTTTTTCAGATTAAATTATGTTTTAAAATATAAAATATAATATTACTAGTGTATAAAATATAATAATATGTTATTATGTTGATTTAATAATATTTATCCATCTCATTCTCCAACAAATGGGATACAAAACCATCTCTCATGTTTATGATGAACTACCACCTCATTAACCGATGTAATTTTTTTCAATCACTGACTAACATAGATTGTAATAATGATATAAATAATGAATATATATGATAAATATTACATTATATTTATTTATTTTGAATTTAATATATCATCCTCTTACTTACCCTTTCACCAATTAAGGAAATTATAACATCACTCTTGCATACATATGACATATTGTCTCTATGAAGTGATGTCATTCATTTTCAATGTCCAACTTTAGATAATGATCATAAAAAATATATAGTGAATAAATATTATATTTATAAAAAATATATTATTATTGATATGATGGAATGATATACTATTCCCAAGAACTAGAACTTTAAAGACAAACCATGCATGACAAAACAATGCATTTAACACCCGAAAGAATGGCAATAATCAAATATTATTAACGAATGGGTGATACGATGTTATAAGAGGATTATATATGTTATTAATAATTTTAAAACGGTTTTGATATAATTCGATAACATTTTATAACCATTATGGAGTGTTTTAAATCATGATCAAACTTTATGGTAGCATGAGGTATGGGATTCAGAGTCAATTTATTTTTATTTATGCATATATTAATTTTATAAACCAATTTATTTTATATTTTTTATATAAAACCAATTTTATATGTTTTATCATGAATAATATATACATTTTTTTATTTTAGATTTAAATTTTCTTTATCTCAACCATGGATATTTGACGTGAAAGTAACCAAGTGGTAACATATTTCATAACTCAATTTCATTTCATAGGGTTATGTTTCTTATTATTTTTATATGATATTATAAGATTATGTGTGTATTGATTTTGATTATTTTATTTTGGTTTTCCAATTGTTTTATATTTATAAAACTTTTATACACATAATCTATTCATTGATTAATTATGACTTTAATAACATGATCTTTGTTACTGATTTGGTAAATATTTCCATTACATTGAGACATATTTTCTATTATGGATTTATTCACATTTATGTGGTGTATATAACAATCCATTGGAATATTTAAAATGATTAAATATTTATTTCTGATGAATAATTTTTCAATTCAATTATATTATTTCAAGGTGTTATCATTCAAAAGCAATAAAAGTGGTAAGAATTTATTTTAAAATTTCAATTTCTTTTGGGATTACATAAAATTTATTTTATAGAATATTATCATTTATCCTTAGTTAGATACAATAATTTTATTATACTATAGATATTTATATATATTAAAAATTTTCATACAACATTTCCTCAATTTTGTACTTGAATCTAGTAAAGAAATGTTTAAAATAAAAATAGATTTTATTTCCCTTGGAATTAGATATATTTCTCTTCCATATCCCTATATTCCAAAATCTTTCATCAATGTGAATGGTTCTGGATATTATATGGCATTAACTAACATACCTACCACCATAACCATTTTACAAATATTATCTTCTTAAATATATTTTCAATTTTTTATTACAAAATATCATTAATAAAATTATATTTTAACATTTCACTTTAATTTTCAATTTTTCTCTTTATGTCATGTTCTTATTACGGATCCTATATTTCTAATGAACCAATTATCATATCTTATCGCTTAATAATATTGTTTTCATAACTCCATATAAAAATTTATCATTGTTGTGATCATTATATATATAATTTACCTTATATACCCACATTATTTATATAATTGATATGATTATTTCCTAAATTGTATAATAATTTAACAAAATAAATTATTATGAATGTTATTTGATATATTATGAATAGATTGGAAACATAGGTGTATGTGGTATCCGGTAATATATATCTCCTTTATGCACTAGTAGTCTCTTGTGACGAACCAGTAGAAAATATTAAATGGGTTTTTAGTTTATACCTACCCATCAATTAAATTGTCTTGGATCAATGGTCTTGATGCTATATATATCATTATTTATAAGATCATAACATGAAATTTCATGATTTTATTTCATATAGAATTAAGCTATTATTACCCATGATATTATTTCATTGATATTATCCAGGGATGAATTTTGTGATAATGTTATTATTTAAATGGTCTTTTAATTTATATACCTTTTGATATTGATTATTCCTTCATTACTCATGATATATTCCACTATATATAAACATATGGGAAATTTGAGCTCACCATTATTATTTTTCCTTTCCCTAGGATATTAAGATGAATCCTTTTAATGAATTTTAATAATGACAAGAATTTTCTATTGTTATGTTTTATATTATTTTTGCAATGAATAATAGGTATCATGTATGTTTTTGGTTCTCCAAGACTACAAAACAGATCATTCATTTGGGGTAAAACTTATTTTATATATGCTAATGTAATAAAGTAACTAATGGATCTAGGTTATTGGAATAGGGATACTATATGGAATTTTTTGTTGTTATATTATGTATATTTGTTTGGTAAATTGAATGTTTCTGATGATAGGGAAATAATTCCTACTTATTTCAAGAATAGTTTTTTCTTATGGAAATGAGAAGGATTATGTGTATTAAAATATATTAAATTTAATTTATATATATTAATCATGATTAAAATGTATTATAGATGAAATTACTATTAATTAGATGTGTTTTTTTATTTTTTTTGTTGAATAAAGCCAAAAAATGAATCTATATAGATTCGGTGGAAATTAAGGAATAATAGCTCATATAATTCCATAATTCATGACATTATTATGTGATAATGTTGACAGGGGTTATATAAAATAGAATATAGGAATAAATAATAACAAATCCCATGTAATCATGCAAAATTAGACTTAAATAATGATAAAATTCGAGTTATGTTAAAGTATCTTAGGATATTGTTGGGTGATGGACAAATAAATGTGTTCTGATGTGATTCACCACATAATAACCATGTTTATAGAACAATAAACTAAATATATACATAATTTAACAACAACTAATATTTTAAAATGTAATAATATTTGAAAAATAAGATAAAGGGAAACTATTTTATAATCCAATGAGTTTCATTATAATGAAGCTAAATCTGAGTATCTTAGAGGAATTGGATTTAGATTATGCCGCAGTAAAGGCTCCATGACATAGAGTGTTATGAAATTGATAAATCTAGTTATTGTTTCTATATTATCTTTACAGATAATCATAACATAAATTCGATAACCCTGTTATGTGATGATAAAGGAATGAGAAACCGGGGATAAATAATCTAGAGGTTTCTCTGTGACCTATAAAATATTCTATGATTTTATGGGGGAGTGTTTTTTATAACCCATGAAAATACTATCTGTATACAATATGGTTCAGAATTATGGTGATTTAGAATATATTTTCATGAGTTTTAGGTATTATGGAATGAAATTTTATTGAGATTTTTTGCATATGTGGTTGACTTGAGCATTAAGTGGTAATTAAGAAATCCATGATTCAATCTTTTTTGTTTCAATCATGACCATGAAACAATAGAGATAAACACTATGTGATATTATAATTGTGAATGATTTTAGTAGTTTTGAAAAAATTAACTTCACCAAAGAATACTCGAATCATAATAAAGGTTCTCATGATCATTTTAGGGGGGTTTTTAAAGATTATTTTAACCAAATGTCCAGGATGTTGAAATTATAGTTCACAGTTGTCTTATTATAGAGAAAATAATGGAGTATTTTTGTGAAAATTTACAGAAAATGTCAAAAGTGAAAATTTTAATTTATCATTATACATTAATAAAGAGAAATATATCCTTTTAATTTTACATTTTCATATCCATAATAATTTTAGCACTTTTATTTTAGGAAAATGGAGAGAAAAATTAGAGAATAAAAAATTATTAATTAAGAAATAGTAATAATATTTTAAATATATATTTTGAGTGATATCTTAGGATATCTATTGAATAAAAAATGGTATATTTTATTATTATAAATATTAAACATTGAGATGGTTCATCCCCAAAGAGAATGAAAAAATAATTTAAAATCTAGGATCTAGAAGAAAATGTTTCATAGATTGGTTTTTAGAATATTTTGTAGTACATTTTATAATTATGATAATATTACAGTGGATGTGTTCTATCATGTCATTTAATTTCACAATTTTCAAAAAATATATTTTTTGTTTTCGTTTCAATCCAATATTTATGATGTGAAGTTGATTATTTGTTCATAATTATTTGGAAATGAGTATATGTCACCATATAAGAGGGATAGATAGAGGGAAAATGTTATATGAATTATGATTTATGTTCATCTTTACTCATGAGTTATTCCAATTCATTATTATAACATATAAAATTCAATAGATCATTCTATATTTCCTTGAAATATATATGTAAACTAATGGATGAACCATAACATCTTATGGAGAGATGGGATATGAAGATCCAATCATATGAGTTTCTTCTATTGATATTGATCATGGTGCAAAAATATATTATTATATTTCATTGATAATTACATTATAATAGAACTATTAATTTTTACTAAAATTTTACTATTTCAGATTAACTTCTTTTAAGGATTCTTACTTCTAATTAATTTATTTAATCTCAAGACTGTATTTTAATCATTTTTGTTAAAAAAATATCCCTTGAAACTAATACAAATATATTTTCTCCTCAATTTTTTATCATGTTAATTAAATAATTTAATATTAATTAGTTTATATCAGATTCAAATTTAAATTTATTTAATGTTTATTATGTTTTTATTATTGGTTTATCATATTGTAAATATTTTTTAATGTTCTCTTTGGGATCAAAATTGAACATATGATATAATATACCATAGAAGATGGTGTTAGGTGATAAAATATAAATTCTATATTCCCCCCCATGAGAGATAACGGAGCCCATGTCTAGTCAATGAAATGATTTTATTCCCATAATTATTACTAAAATGATTATACTTAGTCAATATTTAGGTGATATGTACAATTAAACCCCCTCACAAACTGAAATAAATATATTCACACTTGGATGGTTGAGTAGAACTTGCGGTTGTGAAATATTTTTTATTTATGCTATTTGTTATTTATTCTTTGAAATAATATCACACTATAAGAACAATTATATTCATTGGAAATGTTTGATGAAATTATTTTTTGTGACACACTTATTGGTATTCACACCCTTCATGGGAACCCAAGTACCCAAGGAATCATTTTGTTTCTAATCTATTATTGGGGAAGGAGAACAATTATTGATATATGAGCTTTAAATCATGGTTATAGCTATGAACGGGGGAATGGAATAGAATAAGGACTTATTTTTTAGAGTATCATTTATTATTTTTATTTTCAATATCTTCTACATGATCAGTGCATGGGTTTCTATAACTTTGAGGAATGTTTTGTGACATTGCAAAGGGTAATTTTGTTATAAAATTATTTCTGATTTTGACATTTATGTGAATATTGCTATGATGATCAATTTAACCTAATTTTTGATCAAAAAACTAATGATTTTCATTTTATTATTTACTATTTTGGTTTATAAATACGAAATCGGATGTAGTATCCTCACTTGTTAAATAGACCCACATCACTATTCAACATCTTTATCATATGAGAAGAAAAACATTAGGTATGTGGAATTCTGCTTGGTTATTATCGAGTTAAACTAGATTGGGGACATTAAAAGGTGTTATCAAATACTTTTTTATGTTGTATTTATATTTGGGATATAAGATATAGGAGAAGGAAATGGTGTAAATAAGAGATAGGCCTTATTATTGGGAATTACTATCCTATGTATGGTGAATATCTAGCTGAATTTGTATAGTATTATTGTACTTATTATTCTATGTTATAATTTTGAAATAATGTTTAGTTATAGAACGTTGGATTATTGATTCAATGTTTTACTCATGGATCTGGGTTCCAAGAGAAAATCTCTTCCTAAATCATTTTTGGAACATAGGATTCAATGGTAATTTTTGTGTGTTCATGTTATTGAGCACCAAAGTTTTTATATAAGTCATTTTTATTTAATGTGTCTATATCATCTTATATATGGATTTTTTAAATAACATTATTGTTAATTTATATATAAAAAATACTAGATTTTTTTATTGTGATATTAAATTTTCAGTAAATAGTGATGTGAATCCAATTTGAATTTGATTTTACAATTAGGACTCTGGTTAGTTAGGGATACAGAGAGTTACAGAGGTTACGTAGTGCCCCTATTTTTCTATGTTCAGTGTTTATCATAGTGGTATTGTATATCTATTAATAAATTTAATATATATATTAATATTTTTAATATATCTAACATAAAATCCTATTTTATATGTGATTCTGAGTTCAGAATTTGGTATTATAGTGACATGCCACGATGACAACCACATATTAAGCATGATAAGTGAGGTAATGCGCAGGCCCAATTGGTAGTTGAGTAAGATACTCATGTTGAACCTAAAATTCATATTAATAAAATTATATATGAGAGTCTACAACATCTGATTACTACTCTATTGGATATATATATCCATGAGGAATACCTTCCTTTTCTTATCTGACTATATATTTTTAGCTACAATAACCTCGTTAATTTTTTATAGAAGTTGATCCTTAAGTTTCATTTTTTTAGGTTGAATTTATACAAATTCTCTTAAAAAATCATAAGAAATACCTTGATTGGGATTTAAATATTTCTATATATATTTTTTTAGGAATATTGAATCAGATGTGGTATATACCAGTCCGGGTAGATTAGTACATAGGGCAATCTAAGAAGGAAATCAAGGATCAATTTATTTTTAGTGATTACCGCATCTGATGTTGAGATCTAATAGAAATCACGAGATAGTCATGTATCAAAATAGAGTATGTTAGTGATAGACTATGTGACTTATTTTAACATTTTTATTTGGTTTCTTCCTTCTTCAGTGTATGATGAGAATGTGAGTGTTTTTAATTCACTGCATGATATTTGAAATTAAACTCATTCAAAAGATCAGATATTTCTTTACAAATCCTTTTATAGATTCAATGAATAATTCCATTATTCCAAATATGAAATTGGATGAGTACAAATATTCTAGTAAGTTGAATTATTATTCTATGATGGGGTATATTTTTTTTGGTTAGTGGATGTGGTTTTTTTATTCTTGTTGAAGAGGTGATACAAAGGATATTTTGGGACATGATTCTTACTCCACATATCCTGGGAGGGCCCCACCAATATATTATTAGTATTTTATAATTTGTAATAATTTATTGTAGTACAAATTAATTCCTATAGAGTGTTGTTTTTATTGTAAGATAGGGTATCTATATAGTTTTATTTATTTCCTATAGACCAGTTTGTGGTCATGGTGATAGCCAGGCATAAATATAAGTTACTGGATCCGGTTCATTACATTAGGGTGGAATTTTGAGTTCTTCAAGATGGTCAGGTGTCATCTCTATCTATAATTCTCAGGGTCTATAGAGGTAACATAATAGTAATTTTCTGGGTATTCAAATATTAGAAGGTTATAGAAGAGGCTTAGCGATTGGACATCATCACACTATAAATATGGAACCTACTTACTGGGAATAGGTGGATTCATCTTTCCTAGGTATGATTTTACAAGAATATAGCATATAATCAACTTTACTTGATATTAGTACCACATTCATTTATATATTCATTTTATGTCAGGTATCTGGGAAACATGATCATATATCTTTACGGGATGATTTCTATCAATATTCCCTTTAGTGTTTTATTGTATAATATTCATAAATTTTTATATTTTGACCAAAATATTTTTTGATATTAGAATATCTACGATTTTTTAGTATAGGGAATCATTCATTTATATGATATTATGTGTGAGTATGTTCAGCTTCAATTGGTCAGACAATAATTATTATGATTGTTGTGTATTTTTTTTAACTTTGGATGTGTAATTTTTTACCCTTTTTCGGTGGAAGATTGGAAGGAAGACTATTTGTTAATTATCTATTATAATTCATGGATCCTTTTAGTCCATTCTTCTAGTGATACTCTATATGATTTTGAGTCATGTAAGATTGTATTTCCATTGATTGTTGACTTGTCAATGGATTTTTCATGAAGCTTTCCAATCATTAAAACCAATGATAGAGTTTGAGTTTATGATTAAGCTTATTCCATTCTTGTTAAAAATATCCATTTCTCATATAAAGATAGATCTAAAAAAGACTATACACATGATGGTTTTTCTAGAGTAATTTTACGTTAAATAATTTTTTCTTAGGACCACATCCCCTTAGGGAGACAATGTTTAATTCAGTATGTAGGGTGATAAGTCACTATGTATATATATGGATTACTATAAGTTAAACTTATTAAGAATTATGGATTAGTATCCACTTCCCTTGTTTTATGTTCTCTTCCACTAGTTTATGGGAGAAAATTTATTCCTGTAGATAGAATTTCGGTTAAGTTATCATTATCTTCATGTATGGCTATTTCATATTCCTCGTAATAATTTGATGATCATGTAGATCAGGTATGAGTATCCTATTATATCAGTTATAATAATGAACATGTCATAAGTTTTTGTTGATAAATGGAATAGATTATTACGACCATATTTTTTTCATTTATAATGGTCTTTATTAATGATATATTTGTATACTCCCATTTTAGGGATGAATATTAATGGAATTTGGAGATTCCTTGATATAGTCTAAGATATAATTTTCTATATGTTATTCCTTAAAAGGGTATGTATTGTATCAGGGATGAATCTTTCTTAAGGACCATGATATCTCATGAAAACATATCAGTAGACCATGGGAAGTTTTATGTTATGGTTTTTTATTCACATCCTAATAATATTTTTGATATTTTTAGCTTTATGGAGTTGGTAGGATGTTATAGGGGATTTTTTTTCAAGACTTCTCTTGATTGATAGTGCCAGTGAAATTCATATCCATGATTGGGGAAACTTTTAAGTGGTCTAATAATTATAAGAGATAATTATATATATAAATGGACATTTTAAATATGTGTTTGTTTTTTCAATTCTTATTCTGGATAAGCAGTATACCCTATCATGTGATGAGTTTAGAATTAGAGTCAATTGAAAACAAAATAAGAAGTTGGTGTCCCTACCCTTTTGGGTGGGAATTTTGAGGTTTGTATTGAATTTAAGATATAAAATTATATTTTTAACATTTTTACCTATACCATTAGATGATAAGGTGGTGTGAGTACTATTAGTTTTTTTACATCGATATGTCATACCCCTATAGGAAGGGTGAATGTCGTGGCCAATTCACTAGTAGATACACTCAAGAAAATGTCTCACATGAGGCTAGTGGGGAGTGGAAGTTGATGAGATTTTTCATAGGGATGGAAAATAATGTGAATTAATTTCATAGAAGAGTAATATTTTTTTTGTTTAATTTAACTCCTCATCTCTAGAGGGATAAGTAGAGTCATAAATCAAAAAATAATTTTATAGTTTTTTGGAATAATATATATATATATATATATATATATATATATTAGGAATAAACCACAAAATTATACTATAGACTATGATATGATTTGTTATGTTAGTGGTTTAGTGGTACTTCCTTGAAACCTATTCAAATAGATGATTTTATATTAAATCAACTTGATTTGGGATATTCACCTTGTAATTATAATGATTTCACTAAACATGCAGAGGTAGTATTTCTGGAACATGATATAGAGGGGAATTGATATATATTTTTTGATTATGATTAAGTAGTAAAAATGTGAATTATAAGGATTAGAGACTCACATGACATCTTAAATTGATACCCAATTCCGATTAACAATTGGAATATGTGAAGATGAATTTTATGATGGGACAATCAAGATCATGTCATCATAGTGATGTGGTATGAGTTATTGTGGATAATTTATATATGTTTTAAAACTTCATATGGGTTATATAGATATTATATAATAAAAATATTAGATGGCTTAATATCCAGGTTATAGTATAGTTCCCCCATGTTCCAAGGAGTACCTTTATGGATAAGGTTTTCTGATTCACTTCATTAATTCTGAAAGGGCTTTTATAAGACACAAGTTACTATGGTTCATTTGTGTATAAAATTCAATCATAGAACCAAATGAAATTTTGAGTGTACTATCAAGTATTCAATATGTCATGTTGTGAGTGTGTTTCTTGGATTTTAAGGGTTAATGAGAGATTCATCTACGCTTTAATGACTTCATTAATAAAAATAGAGAAAAATAATTGACTATGATGGAACCATATATCTCCTTTTAAGGAAGGATATGTCAATACCCACTATGTTAGTTATATGAAGTGGAGTTAGTTTTTAATATAATAAATAATGTTTTGGATAATTGGTGCATATAAATTTTATTCAAAGAATTTCATATACTGGGCACAATAGGAAGTATTTAAAAATTGATAAGAGAAACATCCCTCTCAAGGTTAAGGTAAGAGACATTTTTTTCTTTAGAGTGTCGATATAGTAAGGAAACCATCATATTTTATTGCTAACTAATAAGGATGACATATATATATGTATGTATGTCTTTGTTTTTATTTAATGTTTTTTAGAGGTTTGGTATTTTTTATTATAATTATAAATTTCATAGAATTTATGTGTTATATATGGTGTATTTCACATATCTCAGAACAGTGGATACAACCTCTATCAATATCATGTGATCAATATTGAAAATTTTGAGTAATCGGTTGATGTTTCCATCAAATGACTAGTTTTTATTGTTGAAAATAGTGTTAAAATATTTGTTAAGAATTATATAACTTATGAAAATGTGAAATTTTAGAATCGTAATAAATAATAAGATCCTTGTGGTGGTAGGATTAAATGTGAGTGTGGTGGATGATTCTTTTCTTCTATAAGTCTTTGTGGTACATGTTGAAATTTTTTGAATAAGAGACACAATAAATTATAGTGGTTTCTAGTGAAAACCAATATAATGTAATGAAATTTATTTAATATTTGTTAAACCTCATGTGTTTATCCTATTTTTAATACTAGAGGTGTATTAGGAATCATAGGATAATATTTTAAAGAAATATTCCAGTAGTGTAGATGTGTAAATTATTATATTTCCTATTGAATTTCATTTGGGTTTCAACATGAGTTTGTTTTGATTTAGAAGAGGTTAATGATATTACTTGTGGGAGTTCACAGGGGGTTATCTAATACACATTTGATCCATTGTATTACCTATGAGGGTACTTGAATTTTGATAGACTCCATAAATTTTTAATTATTAAACTAAATTTTATTTGTATTTTATTAAAATGACATGTTTTATCATTTCTTCTCCACCCCATAATCATGTATTATCCTTCCTCTACTCCAATTATATTTCTTCAACCCACATGGCCAGTTCCCCCTCATACAAACTCCAAAAAAATCTTCCTATCTAATAGGATTTTTATGGGTATTTTTATTACTCAAACTCTTACATTTTGGTATATCATTTATGGTTTTATTTATTTATTCTTATTATTATATATGTTTTATGAAATTATATATTCTCAAGAATCATTAAATTAGGTATCAATCATCTGGTGGTTTTTGATGAGTGACCATCCATTAGATTGATGTAGGTGGACCCTAACTATTCCCGATGGATTAGGAATGATCCTTCAAAAATTTAAATATTCAATTTTATCCCATGTGTGATTGACATAAAATTAACATTAATTGATATCACCTGAACCATATGTGTTGGGTAAGTATTTCTTATTCAAAGATGTACCATTTAATTACTATTCCTAGATTTCTAGTCCACCAATTGCTTGGGACATGATTTGATGTGACCTAAAACCTATCTTCCAGAACCTATTGGATGTTCTTTTATTTGTATGATGGCATAATGAAGCTATCTAGTCTTATTTATAAACATTGTTTATAGTATATAAATTTAATTAAAGTCATCATCATGAGACTTGACCATCTTCAGATGATTAAGATTCCTTATAACCATTTGGATAGTTTAGTTGGTTTGTGGGGTGAGTGTACCTACCCATATAGATTGGTTAACAATAAGAGGTTAAGACATGGTCCCATGACTCTAAATATTTTGGATATCAGGACATAAGACTAAATTAGACATTATGTGAGTTAAAAAATTTGAATACTATTAATTAAATTTATTCTGTTTCAATATTAACGAACATTAATATGAAATTATATAATCGTTTTGTGTATGTAGGATTATAAGAATTTTTTAATATTCCTTTAAATGGTGGGAATTAATTGATCATTTATATATTTTCATTAATGGTGAAGGTTTTTATTCACATTAAAAAGTTCTATCATGATTAGGATACTATTCTCAATATTGAGGGAGTGAATTTCCATTAGGTTATAGAAAATAATTTCGATGTTTCCTTGATGTCGTAGAATGCCGGTGTAGTCCCCAATAATTTTTTATTACTTGTTGACATGTTGTTTACAAAACATAGTGTGATGATTAGATAAATGGGGATGGATTTCATGTATGAGTATTGATATGTATTGGTCATGATTCTATCATATATGATGTGGCATTACACTTGAAATTAATTTCCTCATATTATTATGCTTCTGTCTATGGATGTTATTCCATATTTGGATGCCTATATCGAGATGTGATGCTCACTATTTTATTATTTCCATAAACTTTTATGACCTCCAAGGATAAATTTCACAATGATGAATTCTCTATTGTTATGAATTGGTAGTCATGATTACGAGTCCATTTATATACTACATGGATATCACTGGATATTATACATCGTGTTGTGAAAAGTTTATGTGGGTGTACTACTAATGAGTTTCAAGTTTTGTTTTATGAAAAAATTTTCCCCTTAATTATAATTTAGTAATAGATTACATGTTAGTATTCTTGAGATATATTTGTAGTCACTTGAATACCGACTGAACTAACTATTGTCATATATAGGTGGATGGGATGCACATGTGGATGTGACCTTTATTTTCACAACAATTTTTTGTTATTTATTTATGAAAGTATCACATTGAACATCAAATTTTATTTACATAAATTTTTATTTACCCCTTTAGATATTTCCTAAAGAGTTTTTCTCTCAACATTTTCTAGAAACCAGGTAGATTAAGAGACCTTACGGTTCAATACCCTGGAATGGGAATTATGAAAGTTATTAATAAAAAATCTATTAAGAATGATTGGATTTGGGAAATGACACCAAATTTTTACAAAAGTAAACAAGGAAAAACAGATTATATGTTTTACATAACTTCAATAAGATAAATATTAAAACTAAAAAATCATCTCATAATCCAATAAATGGATTTTTCTGTGTATTTATAGATTAGATACATTGAAAAATTATTCAAAAACAATTAGGAACATTCCTACATAAATGATCCTTACTAGTCTCTCTTCCATACTTATCATAATTTATAGGCATTTTTAAAACCTAGGAAATTTAAACATATTTTAGGGGTGAGATCAATAACTACATATAGGAAAACCTATCCACTTTTCATCAAGTGTTATATCATAATAATATAAAAAAACATGAGAGGATGAGAAATATATTATTAAATGATATAAGTAATAGTATCATTTGTTTATAAATCATGATTGAAAGACATATGATCTATAATGAAAAACATCCACTAAAGAAAAGGATCATAGAATCATGATGTAATAAATATGAACCATATATATTAATCATCAGAATATATAATGGAAATACAAAATTCCATTGATATATAGAATAATAATTCACTTTAAAAAAAATATAAGCATTCAATATCATAATTTTATAATAATACCCCAGAAGGGAACATGTTATTTTTCAAGAATATCATTGATGTAACACACTTTTGTTTTTGAGAATATCCAAGATGTTTCACCATTTAAATTTTTATCATATAAAATAAGGCTCATTACACATTATGTCTTGTGATATAAACATTAACCAGTGAATTGGAGGGCGATATTAGACACCATTCATCATAATCAACTTATATATGTTCTTGCATATATTAGTCATTTCAATATATCGTGAAAACATAGTAGAGGAAATGGGTTTTATTCATACAATATTAAAGAACACATGGAATGAAAAATGGATTTCAGAAAATTTTAATACTATATTCAAATAATGACCACATTAATGTAAATGTTTAAACCTAAAAAATGAATCACTCTAAAAGAGTATTTAATGATAACTTCTATAAGGTGATTCATGAAAATTAATTTCAATAGAAATAAAAAAATTAGAGACAATAATAAAAATGGTAAAGAAACAATAAATTATGTTTTTACACAAATGTTTATCATTATTCTAAAATAAAATGTTAAAGATCATATTCAAACATCATTTGGGAAAATGTGAATTGAAAAATTTAGAATATATTATCATTTAATAATAAGTTTTTTAATATATCCTTAATGATATATAATGTTCCTAAAAAATAAATGTGTTTTGGATGAATGTAAATTTTATTATTAAAGGATGGAAACATATTTTTAATATTTTGAAACACCATTAGTGAAAACCTACATTGTAAAAAGAGTTGAAAAAATATTTTCTTAAATATACAAATGTAAATATGAATTTCTTTTAAGATCACACATAAATGCGTCTCCTTAAAAAAATTACACAATGGTGGGAAAGGGAAATATTGATATTGAAGGAAATCCATAATCAAACTAGATGAGAATTATTCTCAACAATGGTATATGTTTCAGAATGCAATTAATCAAGTTAAATATTTAAACTAAAAATTTATATTAACATTATGGGTAATTGATCTATAGATCTGTCATAGAATAAAATAAAACATTTCTTAATAATTATATTATAAAACTATTCACTATTACTCAATAAAATATGTTTACTCATGAGACACCCATACCATAAATATTTCATAGATTAATGTTCTATAACATCCTGTATACCAAAAATAAAAATCCTATTAACTTATCTTATAATTTTTTTCATACATATTTTATTTTGAAATTTATTTATAGTAATTTATTATAATAAAATAAGTTTGTTGTGTCGTCATATTTTATTATATTTGATTGTTTTCTTATTATTAGTTTCTTAAAGGTGATGTATATTTATCCTTATGTTTTCAACATTCATCATTCCAAGATTAATATAGTTACATGAATTTATTTTTAATAAATTTTTATAAAATCTAAATTTCATTTTATATGTATTTTTCTTAAGATTTGGGGTGACATAGCCGACAATGTGATTGCTTTGTTAAATTTAACAACTAAGAAACAGTATAATAATAAAAATTTTAATGATCATAAAAAATTTCAAGGACCATAAAATAGACACAGTTTTCTCTTATTAATGGAAAATATTACTCATAGTTATGTTTTCAAAATATTCAATGATATTGAATGTTCTATTAGGTTTTAAACACACTAACTTAATGACAAGGTATAATGTATGGTTGTGTATGGTTAGAAAGTTATCATGTGTAATAATATAATTATTCAAGAACATTAATTATATTAGTTATATTTTCTTAAGTTATTGAATAATTTTTTAATAATTTTTTATAAATAATAAAATACGGGGTAAAATATGAAATACATCACTTTCATGGAGTTACATGTCAACACATACATAAAAGTGACACATTTTTTTACATAATTCCAAAAGGTGTAGGAATTTTTTTATATTTTTAGAATATTAATTATTTTATAAATATAATATTTATTAACAATATTCCTCCTTCGAACATTCCCTGTAATCCAGTTATTAAAAATGGTTCACATCACTAATGTAGGTTGTACTCCACATAAAAAATATGTGACATTTTAATTTTTCAAATGGTTGAAAAGAATATTGAAATGGGATATTACAATAGTATAATTAAATTTCAGAATATTATTAATATTTATGTTAACATAAATTCAAGGATAGATAATGATTTAGGCAATGAAGAAGACAAAAAATAAGAGAGCTTGGTTGACAATAATACGAATGATTTTAGATGTTCTCCATGGGTAACAAATTAAGGATCCTTAAACTGGTGTTTTGGAAAGATCTATGATTATATATATTGGTTGGAGAGTTGAGACAATAATTTGGAAGATATATTATAGATCTAATTATTTTTTAATGGTGAAGAAATTTGGTGGAAATGACCATCTTTTATATGTGAATAAAATGTAACTTTATTGAGTACCGATTATATTTACTCATTATTAGGACACTCTTAATTGGTCATTGGATCCAATAGTTGGAAATAATGAATTTTAGGGTGTTATATGGTCAATATAGCCTCTATCACTAATTTTTATACATGTTTTATACATTTTTCAAGCCTTTCACCTCTAGGTTTTTACATTTTACTGTTTTTTTACAAGGGATAAATGTTTTTAACAATGTAATTCATTCATCCAAGTGATCTCATGAGAGACTCCCATGTTGGAAAGCCCATCCGCAATCATCTAGTAATTCAATTTAGTTTTATCAAACACATTAAAGATGAAGAGTAGAAATAACTGAAGAATGGATGTCTTAAATTAATTATCCAATTAACAACAATTTGTTCATAAAATAACATTAAATCCAGACTTTTCATCTTCCTATGATCAAACCATTAAAGGGTTAGAACTACATTGATGGTATACTCTCAATGGTGGGCGGAAGATGGCTTACAAGAATTGGATTGAAGAAATTAAAACCGCGGAAATAATGAGCACTCCTCCGTGTGTGTGAATGAAATTCACACCTATGTGTGAACTAATTCACCACAACGCAGAGATATCACTGTGCTTTGTAAAAATTTATTTTTAATAAATGAATGTAAAATATAGAAGAGAAAGATGTTGATTAAGAAGAAAAAAAATAAACTTACATGGAAATTGAAAACATTACAAAGGAACTTTTGCAGCATAACCTTACAATGAAACAAGCAACAAAATATGATAAAAAATATATATCAGATCCTATTACCTTCACCACCAGATCCTTATATATCCATATTAGAAGCCTTAAGTCCACCTCCAACAATTAATTCACCCCCTAAAAATTAAGAGAGTCAAAAGAAGGGTGAAGAATCAAAAAGAAATTGATGTTCGAAGTTGCCCCGGAAAACTGTCCAAATTCGTCTACCATTTTGACGTGTGAATTTGGAATTGAAGGAGGACGAATACTTAGGGGTCTTAGAAGCTAAATATTCTCTTCCTTCTGTCCTCTATGATCTGTAAAAATTTCAGGAATTTTGGGGCATCCGTTTGAATGATATGGTCTAAATGGTGGGAAAAATTTATGTGCATTAATGTCAGGCCCACCATTTAAATCTCAACTTCAGATCCCATTCTCATCATGAAAACTTCAGAATTAGCTCTGGACATAGTTTAATATAATTATCTTCATATTTTTATCTTTATAATTTATAAAGTTTAGCTTTATTGGGTTTGGTTTTTGTGCCCCACATTTGTTTGATGGGCCTTAGGCCCATTATGCCTTTTCGAGCAAGTTTCTGCATTCAGGTGCAAAAATCTCCATCTTCCCTTGTGATTCATCCATCAGACCTAAAAAAAAATGTTCCAAATAAAGTGATGAATCATATACCATAATATAAAATTAAATTTATGAATATTTTAATTTCCACAACCAAATTATTGAGTGGGCCCAAATTGACACTTTAAGCATGAATTGCACAACGATGGGAAATGAAGTTCAATTTTTGAGTTGGACTAAAATTGATGTTTATGAACTTTTAAACACATTAATATTAAGATCAGAAAAATGAATATTAGCCACTTTCAGTAACTAATCACACCCCCCAACTTGAGTTTTTCTAGTCCCGAGCAAAATATATTAGAAATATGAAATTCAAATCCCCATTTCAAAAAACATTTTAATACACATTGCTCACCCAAAGACATCATACCAAAAAAAATTATGAAACCCATAAAAATCATTTAAACAAGCTAGGTACATAATAATATCCCAAGCCCAAGCCAATTCCTTTGTTCAAATTCATCGCCACATTTCATCCAATTTCAATTAAGAATGATAAAGTGTTGTGCATCACAAAAGATATGGGGCCCATTTTGTTGTTCAAGGGTAAAAAATGGAACCGCTAGGTGAGAATCACATTAAACCGTAAGATGAGTATCCTTTTTTTGTTTTTGTTTTTGTTTTTATTAACCACAATAGATATGAAAAGAATAAATCTAGGCAAGAAAACTGTGGAGTCGCGATCCCCAAGTGCCGGACGCCACACATATTGTTAATTCCATGATCTACAATAGAGATATAAAGCCTAACTCTGGGAAAGAAAACTATGGAGTCATGATCCCCAAGTTCCGGATGCCACACATTTGGAAAAAACATTTCTATATGCGGTCATTATTTTTGTTTCAATTTTTTTTTTGTTTTTGGATACTCAAATTAAACTAAAAGTGACCCCAGAACCCTAAGCTATAATGAAAGGGACCCAAGAAATAAAATTTACACCCATGATCCAGTAGACATGCATTGTGGAATTTTTATTAAGAGGTTAAAAATGTAAACTTTAAAAAATCACATCGGACAACCGTACTTTCCAAAAACTATGCTCATGAACTTAAACTTGCATTAAAATCAGAATCAAGGCATCCAAATTTTTTGATATCCAATTTTATAGTTTGCAATGTGTGTTATCATGTTTAAGGTTAATGGAATTTTTCTTTCCATGCATGTTCTTATAAAAAAAAATCCTTTTTTTTAATTTTATCCCCCCCAACTTAGAATAACACTATCCCTAGTGTTTAAAGAAAAGAAAACTTAGAAGGGGGGTAGGAAGATGAGAGGTGTTCTAAAAAAAATAAAAAAATTTGAAACAATTAACATGGAACAAATTCACCTGGTTTTTGAAGTTGATGTTCATGATGCTCCAGATTACTCCTTTGATCTCCAGGGATATGTAGGCACCTCCTTGATCGAATATGTATCTCCCAAAATAATCCCTGAACTATACAAATAAGAACAAACCAGATAAAAAAAACAACACAATAATTTATTTAAAACCAAGTATCAACATTTTTATGGTTTTACTTGTTTTTTTTGTTTTTTTAATCAAACTAATGATACATTGTATTTTTTTAAATTTCTGGGTAAAGTATTACTCAGGGATCACACCACGTGACACAGATGAATACGGTGCTACCCTTTAATACCCATCCATACTCATAAAAGAAGAACATGTCAATAGTCTAATTTTTTTTAACCTACAAAAAACATAAATAAAATAAAATAAACTGATGATACATTTTATTCTTTTAAATTTCTGGGTAAGGTATTACTCAGGGATCACACCGCGTGACACGGATGAATACGGTGCTCCCCTTTCATACCCATCATTACACATAAAAAAAAGAACATGTCAACAGTCTATGGTAATTTTTTTTAAATGAAAAAAAATAAAAAAAGATGATTCACTTTATTGGAAACATGAAAAACCATGGGTTACCTCCCATGCAACGCTTAATTTAAAGTCATTAGCTTGACATAGACCCCCCAACTTATCCAATTCAAACATTCAAAATTTTAATGAACCCATCTTTCTCCACTTCAACTCGATTGAGATTGATTGTTTTTTTATAATCTTTTCCTTGTATAAATCCATGTTCTAAAATAAATCTAAAGATACAAGTAATGTCAGAAATGGTTGATCTAGTTGCATTTTTTGTCCTGCCTAAGACGTCAAGGTTCAATTTAACATTATTTCTTTCATGAGAAGAATGAATGACTAAAGTATGGTCGTGGGTGTCACCTATGATGGAATTATTGTGTGGGGAAGGTATTATAATGATTTTGAGTTCTGGTTGATTGCAATTTCCTAATGAAGATTGGTAATTTTAATGAAAGTCAGTTTCTTCTCCAAAAAAATTAGAAATAATTGGTTCCATTTGAAAACATGATTCATCCCCAAAAGTGTCTAGTTGAATTTAATGAGTGGGTATGGACTCACTATTTGTTATATCTCCCAATGGTTCAATGATCGGTGATTCTAAAAAAATGTTATTGGAGTAATATTCTGAACACTCAATCCATGAAGACAAATTTTCCCCTTGTGAATCCAAAAAATTAATTTCCTCGTGATTTAAATACACTTCAACATTTCCTTGATCTTGTTAAGTTATCCCATATCCAAAGGTTAGTTATTTTTTCAATTAATGGGAGGTTTTTGGAATAAAATATTCATCTATCAATGATGAGGAAAGAACATCTTGAGTGGGAATGGGTTCCTCAAAAGTCTTAAAGCTTTGTAATTCTAATATGAAAGATGAAACTTATGAATTAATTTTATCCATTTGTTCACACAATTGTTCAATAATTTTTTCAGGATTAGGGTTGATATATGTTTATAAATCATGGAATTCCTCATTATTTATCTTT
Source organism: Viscum album (assembly GCA_963277665.1). Lineage (NCBI taxonomy): Eukaryota > Viridiplantae > Streptophyta > Magnoliopsida > Santalales > Viscaceae > Viscum > Viscum album. The sequence continues at coordinate 699,703,207 of OY728152.1, forward strand.
TCAATCATTCTATATAGGTATGGAAATTGATCTTTTAAACATTTAGCATCCCATTGATTGTACATCTCATCTGGTGTGTTGTATTCAATTAAGGTTTAGTCAATGAAATTCCCTATGTGAGGTGTTTCCCAATATTGATTTCTGACTTGATTACAACATTGGTTTATTAAGGGGTATTTTGGAGGATAATCCATTGGAATTAATTGAAATTTGGTTTTGGGATTTTTTTGGACACACAAAAATAGAAAGGGGAAAAGAGAAGAGAAATTAGGGTGAGAATAGAGAATTTAGGGTGAGAAAAGAAGATTTAGGTCTAAGGTACTTACATGGGTTCTCGAAAATGACTCCAAAATTTGGTTGCACCCAAATTTACCATACTGGTAAAAAGCGGTCAATGTAGTACATGTAGGGGTCGAGTCCACATGGACCGAAGAAGTAACATTGAGACGCTATGATTTGGTGAAGGATAGGCTATGAAGTAGCCAACTTTGGTTTTGATTTTGGATGGTTTTAAAGAACACTAAGAAACCTAAGGGAATTCAATTCAAAGAAAATGGGTTGATCTTAGGATTATTCTTGGGGTGTATTGAATGAATTTTACTTCTTTAGAAAATTTTGGTTTTATTAATTCTTGATGAATCCATTCTTCAAAAATAACACTACCTGCATCATTTTACGGTTTGGTGCTTACTAAACACAATTACTAATACCCTATAAACTTAGAGAACCAACTTCATGATCTCTCCAAGGTATATGGTCATTTAGTAATTGAATTTAGTTTTCTCAAACACAGTAAAGATGAAGAGTAGAAATAACTGAAGAATGGATGTTTTAAATTAATTATCCAATTAACAACAATTTGTTCAAAAAATAACATTCAATATAGCCTTTTAATACTCCTAAGATCAACACATTAAAGGGTTAGCCCTACATTTATTGTATACTCTCAATGGTTGGCTGAAGATGGCTTACAAGAATTGGATTGAAGAGATTAAAACCACGGAAATAACGAGCACTCCTCCATGTGTGTGAATGAAATTCACACCTACGTGTGAACTAATTCAACACAACATAGATATATCACTATGCTTTATGAAAATTTAGTTTTAATAAATTAATGGAAAATATATAATAGAAAGATGTCGATGAAGAACAAAAAAAAGAAACTTACATGGAAATTGAAAACATTACAAAGGAACTTTTGCAGCATAACCTTACAATGAAACAAGAAACAAAAGATGATAAAAAATATATATCAGATCCTATTCCCTTCAACAACATCTACTTATATAGGCATATTAGGAGCCTTATGTCCACCCCCAACAATTAATTCACCCCCAAAAATTAAGAGAGTCAAAATAAGGGTGAAGAATCAAAAGAAAATTGACGTTTGAAGTTGACCCGGAAAACTGTCCAGATTCATCCACCATTTTGACGTGTGAATTTGGAATTGAAGGAGGCCGAATCCTCTAGGGTAGTAGAAGCGAAATATTATATTCCTTATGTCCTCTATGATATGTAAAAAGTTCAGGAATTTTGGCTATACCATTTGAAATATATGGTCGAAATGGGTGGACGAATTTATGTGCATTAATGTCGGGCCCACCATTTAAATCTCAAATTCAGATCCCATTATCATCATGAAAATTTCAGAAATAGCTGCAACCACAGTTGAATAAAATGATCCTCATATTTTTATATTTATACTGTATAAATTTTAGCTTCATTGGGCTTGGTTTGTGGTCCCCATACTTGTTTGATGGGCCTTAGGCCCATTATGATTTTTCCAGCATGTTTCTGCATTCAGGTGAAAAAATATCCATCTTCCCTTGTGATTCATACATCAGACCTAAAAGAAAAAATGTTCCAAATAAAGTGATGAATCATATACCAAAATATCAAATTAAATTTATGAATATTGTAATTTCCACAAGCAAATGATTTAGTGGGCCCAAATTGACACTTTAAGCATGAATTGCACAATGATGGGAAATGCAGTTCAATTTCTGAGTTGGACTAAAATTGATGTTTATGAACTTTTAAAAAAATTAATATTAAGATCTTAGAAATTAATATTAGCCACTTTCAGTGACTAATCATTTCTCTTGTTGTTGCCAGAGAATCACTCCGCTGTGGAGTCAGTTGTTTTGTTGTGGCCTTTGGATTCAGTTTCGCTTCGAAGCTCCCACTACTTTCACAACCCTCTATTTTGGCGCAAGGAGGAGTTTATAATAATATATTATTTGAGGTAGGGATCCCTTATAATTTCTTTATTTGTGTATCATGTAGAGTGGGGAAGGTATTGTCCCTTTGTGATAATGTTCGAATCCCAATTTTTAATTAAGGCTGTTACGAAGATAATCTAACCTGTTATAATAAAAATCACACTTCTTATAATAACATGGTTTGTTATATTACTAATAAATGAGGTGTGTGGATGAAGATGATGTTGATCATTTATTTTATATGTTATCTTTTATCTATATTGTGATTTGTATGCCTCATGTGGTTGTCGATGGTCTTTTCCTAAGCATGGGTGATACATTAGACAAGTAATGGATACCATATTTAACTATGGAATTATGATATTGATTCACCATGTAAGGATCCAAAAAATTCCATGAATTTTGTTAAATTATTTTGGATTATTATGAGTCTGTGAAAATTAATGGTGTAGAATTTTGAGACCAGGTGTGCCCGGAATGAATGCTTGATCTTTTTTTAAAAGGTACATTCAATAGATGCATGGGAAACATTTTCTTTCTTTTGAATTGGTGCTAAAATTAAAAAATCCAAGGGCATAGTTAAATCCCTAGAACTAAGATTCACTTAAGGGATTCTTCACTTTGACCACATTAGTTCAGGTGAAAAAGTTAGTTTTTGCAGCTTTTAAAGAAATAATAAAATAACATAGAGATTGTTATTTTATTTCTTTTTTTCCAAACACCTGTTGAGTGGAGATGGTGGGGACCACGAAGGAAGACAGACATTAAATATGAGATATTAAATGTCCAGTTAAACATTTGTTGTGTAACAACCCCTCGTGTAATTAATGTTGAACATTAATTACGTCAATTAATAAACCTCATAAATTTATCAGTGTGTTACTCACCCTATTACCCCTCTATTCCAATGGGGCATGGGGTAGAGATTTTTTCAGAGCTTCATCATGAGAGGAAACACTATAGAAGTTACGCAAAACCTTCTGCTGATGGAGATGGAAGCACTGGTGTCAATGGGCTAGGATTGATAAATGCCATCTGCATATTTAAATACAGCTTATCGATATTGGGATTGTCTATTAATTCAAGAAATTCCATCAATTATTCTCCTCATTCATGAATTTGAGGGAGGTCATTGTAGGAGATTTGAATGGGGTTTATCGTTATTTTAATGTGATATATAAATTACTCCCACTAGTTATAATTAAAACATGGAGGCATGGGCTAAACGAACAAGGAACAGAACATCCGCCTCTTTATTTTCATTGTGTTCTTTGGAGGCAGGTTCTTTCAACATGAAAAAACCTTGAAAATGAGAGTTTATCAACGTCAAAGGCATCCCAGGAGGACCGTAGGTGCGTCTGAAAGGGAGAATGGACCACCGAAGCTCACCGAGTGGCCCACAAAAGATTCACCGGCATGACACCAGTGCAGCGACACCGACGACCAGTATTGGAGAAAAAGGCAACGGTCGGTGCTCGCTAGCCACCGAGGAGAGTGGTTCCGTGGTGAACTGAAGAGGTGGCTGGCATGGGCCGGATGAGGTGATGATGAGGTGGCATTCCATAGCACGCCGCGGTGATTAGGGAGCTGATATGAAGCCACGACGAAGTAAGAACTTGCTCCATGTGAGTCTTGTGGGTGAAAAAGTGGTGCCACCTATTTACATGAATCAAAGATCAAAAGATCTACTTTGATCTATTTAGTAGGAGGACTGAGCGACCCCCACGTTGGTCACATCAGCCAGTGGGATGGACCGCTTGGCGTACCGAGCCATTCTGATGCCCAACTGGCCGAGTCCGCCGCGGCCCGACCTAGCCCAGTTCAGGCTGAGCCAGTTATACCCAAATCAGGTTAGGTTGACCCACAATGGGTTGGGTTGACCCAAAATGGGTCGGGTCTGCTGTGTCCGGGTCAGACTGGACCCATACCCATTTGGGCCCAGTTACGCATAAATTAACATACCTTTCAAATCGGACATCGGTTTGACGAACTGTCTACACCACTAGGATCCTTGGAGAATTATGTACTTTTGAGATACTCCACATGAGTTTTGGAGAATATTGGAGTATGGTTGGGTTGGATCGACCCCAAATCCAACTGGGCCCTCGGTAGTAAAATTCCATTAAAATACAGGTTGGGCGTCCAGTTGACGCGTCGTATGCTGTGTTGGAACCCTTATGACATGAAGAATTTTTGGGTAACTTCGTCATGGAAATTCACGACATTTTAAATAAAACCGATTGATTTTGGAGCGGTATGTCCTAGAAACAAGGGTACTATGATCCGGAATAATGTAACTAGCTAGGAAGTGAAGAATGAAGAGTGGTTCTGTGTGAATTAGAGCCCAATGATTCTATGTGAATCCGCACCAGCGATTCAGTGTGAATCAGCACCCGACGATTCTATGTGAATCAGATCCCATCGATTATGTGGGAATCAACACCCATCGATTCTATGTGAATCAACAACCAGAGATTCTATGTGCATCAACACCCATCGATTATATGTGCATCATCACCCAACGATTATGTGGGAATCATCACTTATTGATCCAATGTGGGTCATGTAGGGGTTAATACCTATCAATCTTCGGTGGTTCAGCAACAATGCCTCTTAATAGAGTAGGGTGATCTAGCCTTACGACTAATCATTTGTACTACTGTACTTTGGTTATACCTAGTTTGAGTTGGGTATTTTTCCTTGTTCTTTTTGATCGAGATCATGATTTGTGATTTTACATTGTGGATTATAAGAGACATCTATGGGTCTTGGGGTCCCTAATGGGTTTTGATATTCTCACCCTTGCACGGGCTTCTCTTGTACCATGTTGTGTCATTTTAAGATGACGGGCTACCAAGACAAAGACTCAAGGGGCTATGACCTTACAGTGGACATCGTTTACAGTTGACGTGGAGAGCTGTGGATATGATATGTACCTACACATCAGGTAGGATTCTTGGAAAATGATCTTAGGAGTTGTTTTCTATTTTTTTCTTTTATAGTTTTTTTTCATTCAGTTGGGCTTGTATTCCAACACTTTCACTTTCAATATACACTTTTACTACTATAGTATTACTTCATGGTTGAATCTTGTTGTGTTAATTTACTATGTTTTTGTACAGGTTTAAAAGGGAATGCCTTCCCATTTTAGGTATATGCCTTTCCGGTGCTAGTCGCCAACCCCCGAAAAATGGAAGGCGATCTAGGGGTAGTCACGGCACGGGCCCCCGAGGGATGGGTCATGACAACGTTGTATCAGAGGAGTCAATTTTACCAATGAACTATGATTCTGATATTTTAAATGGAGCAATAGTGTTAAGTATTTTGAGTGTGGTTCTCAGTTCAGGGAGTCGAGTGTTGGTGTGGCGGCTGACGTATCCATACTCCAGGACCCTGAATTCTGATTTATGACTTGGTGCATGAAAAAAATGATTGCATGTGTTTTGAAAATATTTTTACATTGATGTCTTTTGAGTTATCTCACTAGATATAACATATTGGCCTTCACACACCGGTTTATTTTTTGAATTCCTCCACGTAGACAACCAATCATGATTCCTGAGAGAGTACATGATGATGGCCCACCAAGTGACAAGGCTTTGGTGCAGGGCCCTCTTACCATGCTGGAAACATCAGATGGTGTACCGACAACACCACCACTCGTATGGTAGTAGATTTTACCATCAACACTAGATGAAGATGCACACTGATAATTCTTTTTGCATGGGTTCTAGTGGCATTGGCCTCTGTGGTTTCAAGGCGAGACTGATCCCCATGCAGTTGAGGAATAATTAGAGGTTGTGGCTAGTGTTTTATGCCTAGTTGGGACACTGGCAGAGTATATGGTGATCCTAGCTAGTAATATCATCGTTGGAACAACATGAAGATGGTGGATCCTGAAACTCCAGTTACATGATGATGCGACCCTCAACTGGACTAAATTTGAGAGACTTTTCAGGGTGTAGTTCGTCACAAAGACTCTATGCTCTATGTGCATCCATGATCATCTTCACTTACAGCAAGGCAGAATATCAGTGGCCCAGTGCTCATCAAGATTCACTGACCTCTCGTACAACTCCACCAACATGGTTCAAGACCCATTCTATAGGGCCAATACCTTTGAGCAGGATATCAAACAGAAGATCAGAACATCGATGATATTTCCCAATATCCAGACACATGATGGAGTGCTCGAGTGAACATTATTGGTTGAGTGATTTTTAGCTAAGCATGCACTAGATGTGAGAGCCACCACCAGACAAAAGGAGGCAGAGTCATCTAAAGTAGGTAGTAGGCATATGACGCCGAGGTCCAAGCAGACCAGACCATCCGAAGGGAGACCCCAAGATGTTGGGTTAGAGGTGTGGTGCTCACGAGGCCGAAGGGGTCAGCAGGGAAGAAGAATGTTCATCATGTGCGGCGGGTAGGGCCACATGGATTACGACTGTCCGAACCGCCTTACCGACGATCATTTGACGATCGAGGAACGATTGAGGTAGCGACTGAGGTTCGAATGAGGTTTTTCGTAGAACGGTGGATGTGAAATAGGAGCATGTCGTATGGAAGGTGGTGGACGATGGTTTGAGGTTCATCCACCACCACCCCCCAAGTGGTCCACCTCGACCATAGGGAGCAGGTGAACAGGGGCGAGCACAACTACATGCAATAGAGGCCTAGGGCCACGGTGCTCTAGAGATGATTAGAGGTACGATCTGTGTCTATTCTACCCTAGAAATAGTACTTATATACACAGGTTCCAATCACCCTTTCATTGACATGACACTCATTTTGAGCTCGAAGATTCCGATGGATCCGTTTTCTAGATCCTTGCGATTCAAGACTTTTATGGGAGAATAATTGACAAATACACACTAGTGAATGTAGTGTTAGCTCACTATAGGAGGTGAGAGATTTGGCTAGGATCTCCTATTAGTATCATTGTGGTCTCACGACGTCATCTTAAAAATGGAATGGCTCTCCACATTCCATGCTAATATGGACTATTTTAGGCATAATGTGTAGTGTTCCCGTGAGGAAGGGATTAGGTTTACCTTCATCAGTGAGGAGGAAACATTTGTAGCACAGGATGGACTATCTCGTAGGAGGGTGCAGCCGATTAGTCATCTGATGGATAGCCTCACCATCAGATATATTGATGTGAGGAGTCCGAGATATCTTGCAGTGGTAGACCAGTATGCTGATTTATTCCTTGTTGATGTTATGAGACTACCTCATCGTAGAGAGGAAGAATTTCATAGTGACCTGTACTCTGGAAGGGCACCGATATCTACACGATCATATCGGATGGCTCCCACGGAGTTTCGTGAGATGAGGGTATAATTTAAGTAAATGAAAAGAATGGGGTTCATATGGACCTATGTTTTTCCATGGGAATCACTAATCTAGTTCGTCATGATAGAAGATGTGATTTTAAGGATTTGTGTGGACTATTGGTGCCTGAATCAAGTGACTGTGAAGAACAAGTATCCCCTTCCAAGGATCGATGATCTATTCGACCAGAAGAAGGGAGCTCGTTGTTTTTCGAAGATAGACCTCAGATCAGGATATCACCAGCTCAAGATAAGGGATGAGGACGTACCGAAGACAGCCTTCAGATGTCTGTATAGACATTACAAGTTCTTGGTGATTCCTTTCATCATGACCAAAGTTCTAGTAGTGTTCATGGGGATCATTAATAGGATATTCTATCCATACCTCTATCGCGTTGTGGTAGTATTCATTGATGAAATCTTGATATACTCAGCATTGGAGTAGGATCACACCACACACCTACAGATAGTTCTAGATACACTCTTAGAGAACCGGCATTATGGAATGATCATGGTGTTTCAGTTCTGGATACGGGAAGTACACTTCCAAGGGCACGTTATCTTGGAGGATGGAGTTGTAGTGGATCTGGAAAAGATAGAGGGAGTGCTTTCTTGGGAGCCACCCAAGAGTGTGACCGTGGTGTGGAGTTTCCTGGGATTGGTTGGGTACTAACGAAGGTTCGTACCTATCTTCTACAGATTAGTGGGACCCTTTTCAGAATTGACGAATAAGGGGAAGCATTTCTTGTAGAATAAGATGTGACAACAGAGTTTTCAAGAGCTAAGCCAGAGAATAACCAGTGCCCCCATCCTAAGAATACAAGAAGAGGGAGTTGGGTATGTATTACACTGTGATGCATTAGGGACTAGACTAGGTTGTGTCCTAATGTAGGAGGGAGCAGTGATTGATTACTGGTCACAGATGTTGGGATATCACAACCAGAACAATGCTACCCATGGCTTGGAGTTAGTAGTAGTAGACTTTGCGCTGATGATGTGGATGAACTGGATGATTGGATAACGTTTTACAATATACTATGATCATAAGAGTCTTAGGTATATCTTCTCACAGAAGAACCTAAAACAGAGATATCGAAGATGGATGGAGTTCCTCTAGGACTATAACTTTGAGATAGTTTATACTCCTGGTAAGGGGAACATAGTAGTAGACACACTCAGCTGGATGTCTAGGCAACAATATCCGAGGGAGGAGGCCAAGAAACTAGTTGTGTTGCAGATATCCTTTATAGATAGAGATGAAGTAGCTTAACTCTAGTCTATGAAATTCACTCCCCCACTTCCTCTGCGAGTTCGGGAGGCACAACATGGTGGCATTTACTATGTTTCTAACGTGCTCAGATATCCGCAGGATAGGCTCCTGTGGGATTTTGTGAAGGTGGGGAGAACATCGTTCAATTTAGAGGATACACAATGGTACCAGTGATGATAAAAGAGGATGTGTTGAGGGAGATTAATACATCACCTTTAGTGGTACATCCTAAAGTGGAAAAGATGTACTAGGACCTCCGACATTAGTACTAATGGCCAAGGATGAAGAAAGTGGTGACAAAGTTTGTTTCTCAATGCCTCACTTATCAGCAAGTGAAGGCAGAGCATCAGGTACCAATAGGATTAGCTCAACCATATGAGGTACCAGAGTGGATGTAGGATGGTATATCTTGGGACTTTATTATGGTGCTACCATGTTTGTCCATGGGCCATGATTCCTTATGGGTGATCATGGACCAACTCAAAAAATCGGCCCACTTCCTACACATATGATAGTTGGGATCAGTAGAGAACCCATGAAATCTCTACGTACATGAGATTTTACATCTTCACGGGGTTACATCGACGATCTTCTCATATTGCGATGCTCGTTTTACAAGCCTCTTGTGGAAGGGAAAGCATGAGGCATTCAGGACTCATCTACACTTGAGCACCAACTTTCATGCTCATACTGATGTTCAGACGGAAGGGACTATTCATACACTTGAGGACATGCTTCATGCTTGTGTCCTCGACTTTGGCCACAGTTGCGAGGACCACCTACTACTGGTTGAGTTTGCACACAACAATTGTTTTCACTCCACAATCGGTATGGAACTATTTGAGGCCTTGTATGGGTGACAATTCATATCACCTCTATACTGGACAGACCCAAGGGAGTCAGCACTTATGTGTCCAGTGTTGGTACAAGCTACCATGGAGAAGGTACAGATCATCCAGGAGCTGATGAAGACTCATCAAAGGTGAGAAACGTCTTATGCCAATAATAGAAAGAGACCCTTGGAGTTTGAAGAGGGAGACCATGTCTTCATACGGGTATCACCCAGAAGAGGATTATAGAGATTTGTTCGGGTAGACAGGCAATCTATGAGGTTCATCAGACCTTTCCAGATCCTTAACAGTGTTGTCAATGTGGTGTACCATCTAGCTCTTCCCACACAGATGCACTGAGTGCATAATGTTTTCCATGTGTCGTAGTTGAGGAGATATGTGCATGATCAATCACACTATATCAACTGGGGTGAGATGGAGATCGATGATAGAGATATGTTTGAGGAGTTTCTTGTTGAGATAAAGGATCGACTGGAGCAAGACCTTCATTGGCGGTCAACTCCTCTTGTTCATGTATATTGGCAGTACGGGGATCTCCAAGAGAGAACATGGGGGCGGGAGGCTCAGATACGTTCTCAGTACCCCAATTTGTTCCCCTAGATTTGTTATAGATTTCTAGGACGAAAATCAATAAAGTGGGAGAATTTAAAGACCCAAAAATTACCATGTATTTTTTTTAAAATTATTTGGGATTATTAAGAGTCTGTGAAAATTAATGGCGCATGATTCGGAGGCCCGGTGTGTCCGGAATGATTTTTTGAACATTTTTTAATGGTACGTTCAATAAACGTGTGGGTGCAGTTTTCTATCTTTTGAACCGACACTTGGATAGATAATCTAAGGGCACTGTAAAATCCGTAGCATTGGGATTTTCTTAAGGTAAGTTTCACTTCGACTAAAGTAGGTTGGGTGAGAAAGTTTTCTTTTTTGTGAATTTTAAAGAAATAATAAAATAACATAGAGATTGTTTTTTTTCTACAACTTATTGAACGGTGTTGGTGGGGACCATAAAGGTAGTTAGTCATTTAATATGGGATATTAAATCCTGAGTTACTCATTGGTTGCGTAACCACCCCTCGTGTAATTAATTTGACACAATAATTACATCAGTTAATGAACCTCATAAATTCCTTGGTGCATTACTCACACTTTACCCCTCTATTTAAATGGGGATGTAGGTAGAGTTATTGACATGGATTCATCATGCGAAAATCCTTGGATGATGTTATGCGACACCTTCCACAAACGGAGAAGGAAGCTCGGGCAGCAACAAACTGGGATCGACGAACACCGATAGCTTCGTTAAACACAAAATCTTGAGGTAGGGGTTGAATTTTAATTCAAAAAATTCCCACAAATATTCTCCTCATTCATGAATTTGCGAGTGGTCATTATGGGGGATTTGAACTAGTTTTATCAATATTTTAATGTGATGTATAAATTAATCACAATTATTATAATGAGAATGCAGAGGGCGTGAACCTAACGAAAAAGGCCCAGAACCTCATCCTCTGGATTTGCATTGCATTCTTCAGAGTCTGGTTGTTCCAAATTTGAGGAACCTTAAAACCGAGAGGCGCACAATGATGAAAACATCTTGGGAGAATTGTAAGCACTACCAGAAGGAAGAACAGACTATCAGAGCTCACCTTGTGCCCTACAAAATAGTTTCTATCGTGGTACCCATGACCAGTGTCGATGCTCGATGGACGCGGATGAGGGTGGTGTTACTCAGTGTTGTGGCATACCGATGGGGCAACCAGCATGGGCCAGCTACGACGACAGTGAGGCAGTGAGCCGTTGCGTTCTGTGGTGAGTAAGCAGCATCTACGAATCCGCGGTGAATGAAGGGACCTACTCCCTACTAGTCATGCAGGTGACGAGGTGACGCCACCTAGAGTCGCTAATCAAGGAGCTAAAGGGATCCTTTGGGGAATTCAGTAGGTGGACCGTGAAACCCCCATGCTAGTTGCACCAGCCAGTGGGCTATACCGCCTAGCTGGCTATGCCCAGCAGGTGAGCCAGGCCGGTCTGCGGCCCAGGCTGGTTTGTGCCGGGCTGAGTCGACCAGAACTAGGTCGGTTCAGCCCATGTCGAGTGTGGTCGGACCAAACTGGGTCGGTTCGGCCTAGGCTGGGTCAGTCCGACTAGGTCGGACCGAACCGGGACCCATTCGGCCCCAATTACGATTAAATGACCGTACCTTGTGAACTGAACATCTGTTTTCTGAACCATCTGTGGTTCTAGGATCCATGAAGGGATAAGGTCCTATTGAGATACTCTATGAGAGTTTTAGAGAAGATTACAGTATGGCCTAGTTGGATCAACCACGAATCCAACAGGGACCTTGGCACTAAAATGCCAATAACGTACTGACTGGGAATCTGGTTGGCACATCGTCTATTGTGTTGGAAACCTTATGACATGAAAAATAATTTGGTATCTTCTTTTTGGGACATCACACCGATTGAAATAAAACTGATGACTTGAGGAAAAATTTCTCTCATTAACGAGCATACTATGAGCAAGAATCCTATGAATGGATGAGATGTGAAGAATGAATATCTATTCTATGTGAATCAACACCCCTCAATTTTTTGTGAATAAGCACTCAAAGATTATGTGCGAATCAACATCTAGAAATTCTGTGTGAATCAACACCCAGTGATTCTCTGTGAATCAACACCTAGTGATTCTTTGTGAATCAGCACCCAACGATTCTGTGTGAATCAGCAACCATCAATTCTGTGTGAATCAGCACCTAGGGATTATTTGGGAATTATCACCTTGTGATTCTGTGTGAATCAGAACCTATTTATCATTTGTGGGTCCTGCGTGCATTAGTTACAATCAATCCTGTGTGGGTTAGCAGCAATGCCTTTTGATAGATCAAAATGTCCTAGCCCTACGACTACTCTTCTGTAATACTATACATTTTTTATATCTAGTTTGAGCTGATTTTTTACCCTGTTCTTTTTGATTGAGATCAATATTTGTGGTTTTCCTTTTTGGAATTATGAGAGACCTTCGGGGGTCTTGGGGTCCCTACTGGGTACTGTTATACTCACCCCTGCACGGGCTTTTCCAACACCTTGTTGTGTCTTGTGCAGATGGTGGGCATCATTGACTGAGACTCAGTGAGCTAGGACCTGATGGTGGATAGTAGTGATGGTTGATGTGGAGAGCTATGGAGACAATATTTACATGCCCTTTATGTAGGATACTTGGTGGTTCATCTCAGGAGTTTCTTTCTATTTTCTCTCTTGTAGTTTTTTTCTTTCAGTTTGGCTTGTATTTTGGACGATTTACTTTCAGTACACACTTTTACTACTATAGTTTTACTTTATTTTTTCATCTTCTTGTGTTCATTTATTGTGTATTTTTATAGGTTTAAAAATAAATTCCTTCCCGTTTTTGGGATATGCCTTTTCCGGTGCTAGTCTCCAATCACTGGCCTATTGATGGCTGGCTTAGGGTAGTCACGACATGGGCCCTAAGGGGAAGGACATGAAAAACCACATATACCTAGTAAAATAAATGGATTCTCTAGGATAAATAATGTTTAATGATAAACACTGATTTATCAAAGTGGTATTAAAGAACTTGTTTGTTAAATGTTAATACACATTTCCCTATTTGGTGTGGATGTGTGTGGATATTTTTTGGCTTGTGCTTTGTATGGGTTATGTGGTGCTACTATTGAGAGAACTATGTTGTGTGTTTATAGAATAAGGGTTTAATGGAATCTCAGGTTGAGAGTTTGATTGATTTTGGAATGGATGGGTAGTGGTTGGGCATCAGTGATACAGTTTTGGGTTATTCTATGTTTATGTTACTTGATGTGGCTTCTTTACACAATGGGTCTACAGAGAATGGTTGTGATGAGGTGTGTTGTGAGGTTTAGCTATATGTTAGGGGTTTTATTTTTTTGAAAATGAATAAGTGTAAGATTACTCTAAATAATGATTATGGAAGTGGTTGGATTGGTGATATGTGGGGAGGACATGAGAAGTGGTCTGTTATATCATAGTTTTCTTCCTCTATTTGGCCTGGTTTTGAGGATGGTTGTGTTCTATATTGGTTTTTTTCCTTGGTAAGGATGGAGTAACTTTTAAATTAATAATAACTTATAGATAATTGGTTATTAAGTGACCTTTTTTTATCAACATCGTTAGTGACCTTATTTTGTCCGGATAAGTGAATTTAGAGGTAGAATCAAAGGTGGTACTATTGTGGGGTGGTTTTTTTTCTCGAAAATCCATAGGTCGGGATGAGTGTTAGGTAGCTATAAATGTACATGTACTAGATTTCGAATCTGAAAAGACCAAACCCTATTTCTACACAACTTTACAAACTCCCTCATTGTCATGGGGGATGGTGTCTTTCCAAAACAACTTGTTGGGAGGATGGATGGTTGGCCACCCACTCTTCCCTATTACCTCTTCTAGGAAGTGATAGACCAAGACTCTTTAGGTAGGTTGTTGTTTGTGAGTACCTAGTGTGTGCATTCGAGTTGTGCTTCCCAGGTGTCATTGAGATGGGATGTGTTGTGGTTCCCAGCTGTCTTCATGATGTGTTATGGTTTGTGGCCCAAGTGTGTGAGGGGCGGTTGAGATGTATGTGTGGGGCCCCAGTGTGTGTAGGAGGGATTGATGTGGTATGTGTCCCAGGTGTGTGAGGGCAGGTTGTGAAATAGTTCTTTTGGAAGAGGTGGGAGAACCAAGACATTTTCCATTAGGGAGTGAGAGTGGATAATTAGTGGAAAAGTGGTGAAGGTTACCCTATCTTCGATGTTCTTAGTATATTACTTGTCTTGAAATTTTTGGTGAGAAATATTTGGTAAGGTTGGGGTGGCTAGTATATCTTATTAGGTGCATTGGGTTCTTCTGTTTCTTATGGGGGAATTATTATTCTTCTTCACTTGTGTGTAATAGACTTTGGTTTTCCCTACTGATTATACTTTCATGCTCACCCTACGTATATAAAAATTGTTTTCTAGTTTCTAGGAGGACTAAGGGGCCGTGATGGGAATTAATAGCTTATACATTGGGATAATTTATATGTCTCTTCTTATATTTGATCTTTTTTAATTTACTTGGGATATTTTCATTGTATTTATAGCAGTTTTTCATTATACATGCATGTGGCATTGATTCTAATTTCTTTTATATATATGTCATGGATTTTTTTTGAGTTGGATACATCATATATCCTGATCATGGTTAATATAAAATGGGTAATGCTTCCCACATTGTGATATTTTTATACCTTTAGTGATAGTCACCACCCTAGGGAATACTAGAGGTGGGACTCGGGGTTCATAATTTCTATTTATCCATTTCCATATCTAGTGGGGAATATTTGTAGGGAGGGGGTTGTGATACATATATTCCTGAAACCAAGTCCATGAATAATGTTTTATACATGAAATTAGGTCGACAAATAAATTTTTTATTTCATGAGTTATCTATCATTAAACAATTCATTGGGGGATATGTTTTCTTTGGAACACCTACCACAAAATAAAAACCATACATATATGTCTCACAATATCATAAAAAAATCTTGATATCATCATTTCTTAACATATAGATACAAAATGGGTATCAAAAACATTTTATCCCTTCATCATATTATAACACATGGAAATGAAATGGTTTCTAAAATGGTTTTCTCATAACATAATTAACATGTAGGAATGGAATGAGTTTTGTAGAATCACCCATAAATCTTCATCATCATCATAATCCATCAGGAGAAACAAGGTGGATTATATCATATGATCATACCCACAGTGAAGCATAATGACAATTAAATTATTTCAATTTGATGAAAATTACCTTTAAATTATCATTAAAACCATTATTCAAAAACATGAGAAAATATTCTTTTCTTTGATAGAATTTTAACGAAAAATTATTAGAATATTTAGAAAATAATTTTCTTAAAAAATAAACCCGGAAGATTTGAACGGAATATTCAATGACAGGATTAGCCATGATTGATGTAATACTTGTTCATGTTTTATACATTAAAATACAACATTACTGTCACATATTTATCAATAAGTAAAAAAAAGAATTGTTTTGAACACATTTAGAAAGATTCCTTCTAATAAACTTATAAATAAAGTCAAATGTAGTGGAGAAAAACTTTTTAAAACAATAAAAATATATTTAAAAATAAATATTATAGAAAATTTAAATTATAGTAAAAAACATTCATAAAACAATTTTGAAGATAATAGACATGAAATAAAATACTTATCGACCGAAGAATAGATAATGTCACATTTTCATTAAAAACATTTTCTCAAAAATTTTAATATAAAAATGGAAGGAAATGGTAATAATCTATGAATATATATATAAATAAATTATAATATAAAATATGAGGTTTAAAGGTTTTAGGACCAAAAGGGGCCCAAATACCCTAAGAGGGGAGTGAATTATGGTATGGATATTCTTTTCAAGATTATCCTCACCCCAATGGACCTTGAACTCCTTATTATAAGAGTGATTTTTTTTAGATTTATGTTTTACAGTTGATATTATTCCTTCCTTCATTATGCGGTGATGATGCTTTGAATGCAATGCAGAGAAGCAAGGAGGAAGACACAAAGATTTTTACTTGGTTCACCCTTACTAGGATACGTCCAAGGAGCATACATCAACGATGTGTCAATGTACCAAAATCACAAAAGCTCAATACCAATTTACAATGTTCGGGCTAGAAAAATTATATGCCTCGTTTCACTTCTTTTATAGAGTTTAGGGTCAGCTCACTACTTTCTCAAGGATCACTCCAGGTGTATCACTCTCTGGCTCACTACCGGTGGAGAGGATCAGCTTCTTCCTCTTCCATTGCTCACTGATCGGGAACATATCAACTCACATTTTATGAAATTGTAGGTACCTTCATTATCTATAATGAATTCTCCATCCTTAACTGATAATAAATGATTTTTTGATGTCCCACTTTCACCTAAAGATGAATCTCTCTTTGCACTGGGTGTACCGGGAAACCTTAAATCTTTCGTGCAACCTTACTTCATCTTGCACACAACTTTAATTCATTGCTCACAAGATTCCACTTTGTTCGCGAAGCACCCTTTGAACACAACTTCAATCTTACGCACAACTTTCTTATCTTGCATGTAACTCAAAATCATTCACCCGAATAACTTTGCGTGAAATTCATACGCGATCCAGTGCTCAGATTTCCTTTAAGTGTTGAACTCTATCTAATGATGGGGGTCACCTCGTATTTATAGGCACTCTTGACCCATGTGTGGAAGATTCAATTTTTGTTGCGCAAGTTTCTCTTCGAGCATGCGTAACCCCATTTGACGTCGCATTGGGCACACAAGTTTCTTTCGCGCAACCAACTCTTTCGCGCCCAATTCCAAATCATTCACACACCTCATGACTATCCCATTTTTCAATGTTCTACTTTAGAAACATTCCTTACGTGAAATATTCCTTCACGCTACTCCATCTTTCGTACACATCATCAAATCTTTCGCGTCCAAAATGCCTTTTCCATTTTATGATGTTTTGACACCGAAACATGCCTTGCGAGCAAGTTTCAAAACCACCTTAGATCTGTTCTTTTTGTACCGCCTCCTGATCATCCATTTATTTTTGATCATTCTTTTTCAACATAAGTTGTCTATAATATCTATGGAACTCTAAAAATCAACATGTAAACTGTCTTTTTCCGGAAATTAGACATCGTGGACTGATATGTTAACAAAAACAACATGGAGGTCTGCTTTGTCAACAAAAACAATCACCTCAAAAATGATTCAATGATAAGTTGAGGGATTTATTCCCAACAGAAGGTTGGAATTTGTATAATCTCCCAAAATGTAAATTTTTTCATAGATAATCAAGAAAATAAATTAGATTATAACATAAATCACATACTCATTTGGCAGCATTTTAATCATTACCCCTATAAATGATATGAGATCAAATTAATGTTTAAATAATTTTTTTTAAAAATGTATTTATGAAATATTATATAATAGGGTAAGTATATACACATCTTGGAAGAAAAAAGTGCTGAATATGAAATATGTCGCATTCAAAAAACATGTGAGAAATGAAACCCTAACGTCAAGTCTAATGTTGTTTCATAGACATTAAAATATACTATATTATAAATATTTATTTTCAATAAATATATTCCACAAAAATATTCATTAATATGTTAATATTTATCATTCCTTTTTAATTTCAATTTATTTTTTATAAACAATTTATTTATAAATTGTAACATTCAATTTAAAACTGATTTATTTTCCATGCATGATTCAGTTCAATGGTTTCAACACTTATTCCTTGTTCATGGATTAATTATCTATAAAATAATATTCATGAAATTTTTATCATATTAATTCATTATATACAATTTTTTAATCATGCATATAAATCAGTGATGAAAACTGAATTACCTCAATTCACAGAGATTATAGTCTTTATATATGAATTAGTGATATTTCCAATTTTCTTGGATGGAATTAATGGAAGGTAAAGAATAATTAAACATAAAAATAATTATAATATAATAATTTTCATAAATATTCATTAAATCTATCCTTATTACCATCCATGTCATTTTAAAATGAAAAAACAATTCACATTGTTTTGTCGATGTGGAAGTCCACACAAACGCACTAGCGACGTAATCATTTTCCAATGGATGGAAAGATAATTTGGTGGATATTATATTATAATTACAGAAGCATAATTATGTCAAAAATAAAATATATAAAAAATAAATTGATCATTATAACCAACCATAAATTGTGATTATTGAAAATGAATCATATCAGTAGGTTGTGGCAGTAGTCAACACATACACATGAGAAGTACTTTCATTATGCATTTGATTGAAAGGAGGTGGAAAATGGTTTTTAAATCATCATAATATAAATTAAATATATATATGATACATAATTAATTGTTTTTTATTTGGTAAAATTAATTTATAGGTGGTAAATGAGGAAATTAAATTGAAAGTATACTTTTATGAGATATACCTATTCGCTAAGAAACCTCCATTGGATTTCATCTTAAGAACTGTAGAGGTGGTCCATTTTTGGGATAATAAATAAAATTACCTGTATAAGGATTTATATTCATTTTTGGAACTATTTATTCAAACTAACTTTCTCAAGGTGCTGTGAAGAATAAAAAATGAGTTTGTGTTCTTTTATAGTGAATGAAAAGGAAAATTTGAAATTACATAGAAGATTTAAATATAATAAAATATTTTTAATTTTTAAGTAGAACATAGTGGAAATATATTTTATTATAATAAATTTTATTTTGGAAATAAATTCATTAAATAATATTTTGATTGGTTTATGTGGCATTTTAGATGTTATCTTTTTTTTAACTACATTATTAACCAATTTTGACAATAACTATTGTAACAACATTTTCTACACAAAATATTTGAACCTTTACTTATATGTTAACAATTAGATCATAAATGGTGATGTAATGAAAATTCAGACCCAAATACATTCCACCTATCCTCATTCAATATTTTTATTATCTTTAAATCATTTTATAAAATATTATTTAATATAATATATCATTAGAGACATTTTTTTGAGATAATTCATCTAATTTGACTTCAAAGATATAAAGAAAAGAATATAACTAGAATATAAAAACATTATCCATAATTAATTTTAAAAAATTACCTATTTAATTCTTTTAATACAAAAATTCATCAAATTATATTTTAATTTTGTTTTTTCAATCATTTACCTTGATTTATCTACTGGTTCCATAGTCATTGTATCTGCATTTCATACGCGTTTAAGGTAATTAAAACATCACTAAAAATTAAAAATTTATATAATAAAAATAATATATTAATATTAGACATAGCAATTTATAAATTACAAGGACTTATTTTCATCCAAATGAAAATATAATAGAGATATTAAAATAAAGAATTTGATATTTGGTAATTTTCATAACATAGATTAATTTAAATGTTATTATCAGTGGTAAATGAAACAAAAATTACAAATATTATAATTTAAATTTTATATGGTTGAATAAATTTCATCCAATTAAACAATTGAATGTTTTTTTGTTGTTTTAGACCTTATGTCGTTGTTTTATCCACATTTTCCCATTTTTACCTTACCAAGGTGAAAAATATTTACCATAGATACTATTCTTAATAGAAAAACATAAAAGAAACATATTTTAAAAAACTCACCTCTGGATTCTAAATATGAAATATATTTTTAATGAGTCAATTTATATAAGTAGTATAAGTAAATTTTAATATAAATTTTTAAAATGAAATGGAAAAGATTTTTAAGAAAAATAAGATTCAAACCCAAAAAAATATATATATGAAAAACATGTATAATGTTAATTAGTAGGTAATTTATTATATTAATTAATATTATATAATAATTAAGTTAACTCATTATCAAATTCATAAATGTATTATTTTTTTAAATTATTTAATTTAATGAATGGAAATGAAAATTTTATAAAAATATTTATTTTCCAATTTTCACTTGGAAATCCATATTTCCATAAAATTTTAAAAAGTAAACATAATATTATATTTACAAGAATTTTTTAAAAAATTAATATTCACATAATAAATTAAAATTTCAAAATATAATTATAATTCATATGCATAAAATTTAATAAAAACTATTTTTGGTCAAAAAAATATTTTTGAATGAAAAAATCACATTACTAATATTGTGTACTTTTTTATAATAAATTAATAAAATACATTTTATTTGTGAAACAAATATATATATATATTTCATAATGTGTTTAGGCCTATTTATATCCTTAAATTTGATGGTTAGGTTACTACCTTTCAGGATTTTTTTATGATCGGTGATGCATGTCAAGCATGATATTGATCACTTACAATTTATTTAAAGAAAAATATATTATAAAATTTAGGGGTGTTACATTCTTCCCCCTAAAAAAACTTCCACTCTCTAAATTTAATTTGTCCCATAATATAATTAATTTATCATTAAATATTTATAAAATATGATTTATATTTTATCATGATGACCAATTTTTATGTCATTACTAGGAAACATAATATTTCGTTGTTAAGTATTTCTAAACCAAGTATTAATCATTGTAAGATTAAAGAGTTTCTAAAAAATTGACTTGATAGTTTAGAAATAAATTACATATAATAAACAATAGATTTATCTTCCTCTTACATGTGTTAAGCAAATAATTTACCATCATGGAAGAGAAAAATGGATAACATAGATGAGTTATTTATATACAAAAATCATAATTTCATCATTTTATTGTGATAAAAGTAGTTTTTAATCCATAATGGATCTCATATTCCTTATGGTAAATAACCATGATGATTTTTTATGATGAAATAACTAAAATCATATTTTCAGGGATAATAAAATATGTAAAAGAAAAATATGTCATTCATATTATCTTTGGATATTTTACAAAAGAATTTCTTTAAAAAGATATCCAATATGAATAAATCACCATAAATAGATCTCAAAAATATCCATAACGACATCAATAGTTCAAATTATGTTATTCAAAAATTAACTTACCTTAAATATCTTTAAAATATAACAAACTAATATTGAAACCCGAAGATTTTAATGATTTGATAACATATACTTTCATGATGTATGTAACAATTATATACAATAATATCAATCACTCATAAGTTTATATTCCAAAAAATGTATATTATATAATCAAATATCCTCTAAAATATTCTAATTATATACATAAAAATTATAAATCACAATAAAACCATAATAGTGTCATATATGATTTAAAAAAATTAGCTCCATGAAAATAACCATATTTAATTTATAAATGTCAAACATTTTTATCGCATATAAATATTATTTTCTCAATATCATGCACATATTAAATGGTATCTATCCATAAAATCATTTGTTTTTTAAAAATGTCACCTTACCCCCATATCAGTTATTTATTTTATTGGTACCATTCAATATATGATTGAAAAATCATAATATAAAACTATTGAAGAATAGTCCTTAAATGTTTCACGAATATTATCGACAAAATAAAATTAATAACACATTTATAAAATATAATGATCGGATATGAATACATAAACACCTCATTAAATATACTTAAAATAATGTAATAACATATGATCTTCCTTTATCTATGATTTTGCCCCAAAGATAGGGAATTGACTAAGAATAACCAATTTCACCACATATGGCATTGAACTATACAAAGTAACTTATGATGAAATTAATTTTCTCAATTTAACCCTTAATTTTATCTAGAAAAATTTAGGATCTATTCATTTATTTTCGAAAAATGAAGCATATTCTCATTCCATTGAGATACTATATTGGGATATTATTTCAACACACATGAGAAGTAGGAAGCTTCATCTTATTCTCTTTAAGTTATTCATCAAATAAACTTCCATGAAAGCATATTTATCTATTATTAGTCATTTCATGCAACTCTACCATGTTTAGGTTGTAAATTATTTTATAATATAGGTGTTTATACATAACCACAAGGTATTACATTATTGTTACAATTTCATTTCACTTACTCATGAGTAAAATAATTCCATTTTATATTACATTTATTGATAATACAATTACTCCGAGTTCCATTAATTGAGTAAAACAAATAATCACAGTCTGAGAAATAATAATCATAAAGAGTTATCATGTAATCATAAAAAATAAATCATATAAAAGTTAAATAATGGAACCTATTTTTCTATATTTGAAACCTCAGGTTTAACCTAGGTGATCCATGGTCACCATCTATTGAACACCCTCACAATGGTTCATAAAGAAAATGTGAACTAACAAAATCATATTTCCATAGAGTATCTAGATAAGAGTGTATTCTTAAGCCAATAATTTTGTACTAGTGAAGATCAAAATATTACTCAATCTATCACAATCATTTTTCACACTGTGTTCATCTATTAAACAACCATATCCACTAGGTAGTATACATATAGGGATGGAATTAATTGAAAAAAAAACATTTATTTCTCTAAAGATTAGGATGTTAACTAAAACGTAGACTTATCTAAATGTTTTCAATAATTATATATAACCAAAATATCAAAAAATTAACTAATCTATGTATGATACCATGTATATTATATAAGACATTACAAATATAATTAGTACATATTATTGTTATATATATATATATATATATATATATATATTAATTTCACACCATTGAATTCAA
Source organism: Viscum album (assembly GCA_963277665.1). NCBI lineage: Eukaryota > Viridiplantae > Streptophyta > Magnoliopsida > Santalales > Viscaceae > Viscum > Viscum album. The sequence continues at coordinate 699,726,154 of OY728152.1, forward strand.
CACAAAAATATTGTAGGTATAGTGTACTTGGAAAGAAGTTACATAATCATCATATTTATTAAATGATCTTTAATATCTCCCACATAGTTCTTCTCATATAGTACACTTTCTATACATACCCTACTTAAAATATTTCATCATAACCCGTGGAATGTTACATAAGAATATGTGATCACATATTCATTATAAAATTATTCATATGATATATTAATAAATGATCATATATAATAATATCATTATTATAAGAGTATGATAACTAGTAATTATCAATACAAAACCATAACCAATCATTTATATATCTTTAATCATAATCCAATTCAAAATTCTTCTTCACAACAAAAGAAAAATTTAATAAAAGAATGGAATCATATATATTAAATCATGATCCATGAGAGAATGTCATAAATTATGGAATGTGGAAAAAATATATTCTTAGAAAACATTTGACATGAAAAAAAAGTAATAGATTCACTCATTATGTGATGGGACTAAAATCAGTTCCTCACATAACTATTTGGAAATTAAACGACTTCCCCTCCTAATCTTATAGTCATGAAACAAGGTCTAAGTGTAATCTAATTGGATTGAAACTAGGTCCATGAATATTTTTTGACCTTGAATTTAGGGCCACAAATGGAAAATTAATCTCGTCACTTATCCATATATAGAAAATACTTTAGAGTGCTATTTAATTTACACCCCATCCATCACATAAGGAAAATAATACATATGTGTGCCATAATATCATTAAAAATTCATAATATCATCATATAATAAATGACGTGATATAAAAATGTATAAATTTAATTTTATTAATTTATTTATATCATAACCTATAGAAATGATATTGGTTTCTTAAAGGTGTTATTAGAACTTAATTAAACTATGAGAAACAAATAGTTCTCAAATAATAATCAATAGGTATTCATAATCATATGAATTAAAAAAAAAATTAAGTTGTATGTATCATAAATAAAAATGAAAATTTAAGCATAATAATTCACAAATTATGTTGACCAAGATGAAAAATAATTTTAAAATACCACTGAAATGTTTCCTTTGAAACAATAGAAAATATCATTTTTTAACATTTTAACTATAAATTTATAAAATATTGAGATAATATCTATAGTTTAAAATTAAAAAAAAAACAATTTTAATGTCATATTTTAGGAAATAGAATATTCTTGATGGCAAGAAGATCCATATATACCATTTACACTAAAAGAAAACATTCACTTAAAACTTTTTTGAAAAGCTAAAAAATTACTTAGTCAAAAAAATATAAATATACCTTAAAAAATTCGACTAAAAGATATAGAATGTGAAATTTTAATAAAATTTAATGTATAGTTAATAAATTTTATGCATCAAATATTATAATTATGTATATTGATGGAAAATTTCATCTACCAAAGAGGAAATATGGATGAATTTTATTTAAAACTATTTTCTTGATAATTTTATGAACTAAAGAGTGTAAAATTTTAAGAATAAATAAAAAACCACAAATTAATACACGATAAGTAAATATTTAATTTTTAAAGGTAATGATCCTTATAATTTCCCTTAATGAAAATGTATCATATATAATCTCTAAAATAAATGATATTTTAACATAACCCCTTACTGGTTTGGTAAGTTTTTAACCATAAATCCTTGAAAAAATATCAAATGAAACATTAAATTCCATGAATATGATGTTATTTTTGACATATAAATTCAATGTTGTGTTATATACATTTCATGGATGAAACAAGTGGGGAATATGGATTATATCTAATGGAAACAAAATCAAGGCAAGAAACCCTTACCTAAAGTCATTATTTCTTCATTCATATTATAATACACTATATAATAAATATAAGATAAGTAAAAATATTTTATATAACTATATTTATACATAAAATATTTTTATCATTCCCATGAAATTTCCAATTATTATTTTCTAAAAAATACTTCATTAAAATGAATATTTACATGAAAAATGGTCTGTTTTCCATGCTTGTTTCAGTTCAATGGTTCCATTAATTACACTATGGTAATGGTTTTGTCATCCATATAATAATAAAAATTAATTAAGTATCATATTTATTCATTATATACACATTTATAGCCACTCATATAAATAAGTGATGAGAAATTAGTTATATCATATTATAGAGATGAATGTTTGTACATAGACACAACTGATGTTTTCAATTTTATATGTATGGAATTAAATAAAGGTAAATAATAATTTAAATTTATTGAATAATTATTATTTCATAAATATCACATATATATTCATTAAATATATCCTTATTTATATCCACATTATGCAGAAATAAAAAATAAATTGAATCACATCATGGATGTCGTAGTCCAAACATACACACAAATGACATTATTTTTTCAAAACATATTGAATGATAATAAAGTATATAATATCTTATAATTAATAGATTATTATAATTTCATAAATATATTATATAATCTTTATATACATCAATATTCCCAACCATTAATTAGAGAGATGTTAATTGAATCATATCACTATGTAGAGGTGGTAATCCACACTTATGCACGAGTGGTACTTTCATTTCCTATTAAATGGAATGGATATAGTAACCCAAGCATTTTAATCATATTATTAAATTATTTTTAACATAAAAATATAATTATCACAATGAAATTATTGTGAGACCTATTTTTGTTGGAAGACTAGGTACATAAATCATCAAAAGAAACTAAAACATAATATCTTTATTTTTCATTCTCATTATTGAGATACTAAATCACATTCAAATCTAAAAACAAAATATGGTAACCTGTGAAATATCATAATTAAATGGGTATAAAATAAATAAAATTAATGGATTAAATATTATAATTATGCATAACATGATATCATAAAATAAAAAGTTTATAAATAATCACAAGAGAGGAAAAAATAAAGAACATGGTATCATAATATCCGTGAAACATATTAATGTTGAAACAACATATAAAATGTAATAAGAATTAAAAAAAGAGAAATTCCCATAAAAAATCATTGATAGATTCCCATAATGGATTAGGTTTACTCTGTAATCCCATATAAAACGTCTAATGAGAAAAAAACAATACCCAATGTATTAGAGTGCTATTTAGGCTCAACCACCATTAAATCTTAATCATTAAGTGTTCCACAAAAGAGAATCAATCAAATGATATAATCATAATAGTTACCCATGTAATAAAATGGGTTATATAATCTTTCCTCACATCATAATCAAGCAAAATTGGATAAATAAATAATTTTAGAAATAAACATAAGGAATGTATTATACCATAATGGGAAGGGACAATGAGCTAGGTATATATTTATGAAATATATGTATAGTGTTTTGAAGAAAGAAATACATAAAATATTTTCATTCATGATGAAAAATTCTTTAATAGATCACATTGAATATTTCTTATATAAAATACCATTTTCAAATAAAAATCACTTCTTTAAAATATATAAATTTTAAAATTTAAATATAAAAAATTTTACATCAAAAGAAAAAGTGAAACATTTGAAGAAATATTCAAATAATTTTATTTTATTTGTGGTGTAAAATTTTATTCATTTCATGTAAGTTAAAATATAACCGTCATTTGAGAATTTTCTAAAACAATTAAAAAAGTATCAAATTCAAAAAATGGCAACAAAATTACTTTTAAATTATTTTTTTTAAAATGTCAATCATGGGTAAAAATTTAATTAGTAAATCATTATAGAATAATAAAATAATTATATAATTTTTTTAAGAAATATATATAAATTTAGGTGAAATATTTGAGATCTTAAATAAGATACTAGATCGGTATTTCATACATTCAACTTTCATAATGCTTCATTATTCAATAAGGGAGGAAACATAAACCAATCTTGTAAACCATATTCATTACCAAATCAGAATAAAAGTGATCTGTTTATAATAAAATATTTTTTATGATTTCCTCCAAATGACCCATGATAAAAAAATCTTCAATACAATTGATAATTAAATGTACAACCTAATGAATGGAAATGTGGTTAAGAAACACAATACCACATTGTAACTGTCATATATAATCACCCAAGATTATGTGAAATTAATTTTAAAATAAAATTTAATTAATTATTAATGATACATGATATAACTTGTAAAAGGGGTAGTACAAACACTTTATATAATAAATTAAGTGTATAACATTAAAATATGCCTCAATAAATGGAAATATATATGAAATCCCATAACTCTGGTCTAACTTGTCATGTAAGTCCATTAATACTAAAAATAATAAATTCATATTAATTAGTAAATTAATAAATAAAATATTTCATGATAATTAATCATTTTATTTGTTTCATAATAGGAAATATATAACTTTATAATCAATTATGTTTATGTCGGAATTTTGACGATATTTAACTAATTTGTCTAAAATTATTTTGGTCGGATGACTAATGTGAAATATTTTATTTGAAAATTATTTCTAGAATAATAAATGGAGATAATAATAATTTTTATTAATCAATAATATTTTTCAAACCATCCTTGAAATATGGTTATGAAAAATGAACAACATTACAATCAAGGAGATGGTAGTATAAACATACACATGGGTTGCATTTGCATTTTTAAATAATCAAAATGGAATGTAAGAAATTATTATTTTATCATTACAGAATAACAATTCAATCATAAATAACATGATATTTAATTAAAATTTTCTATATATTCCATCTATTTCATTATGTGATGTAAAATGAATCACATCCTTTCATAGTGGTGGATTCCAAACGTATGCACGAACAACATTATCTATAATGACCCGGCCTTAAAAAATTACATAATCATGAATTAAATGAATAATTAACATAGAGGATCTTTTCATGTTTAGAGTTTTAGAGAATTAGGTCATAACTATTACATCTCAAAAGATTACAAAGTAGACACTTATACTAAGTTTCCATAAAATAAAATAAAACACTTAAAAAGAAATGTGTCTAGTTCCATGTTTTAGATAACATGTCTTTCCTTGATCCCATCCTTGACCCTATTCATCATTAAGTCCTGTGGAAAACATTTCAAAAACTTGGGATGAGCATAAAAATCCCAGCAGAGGATACACAAAAAAGAAAAACTGTTAGTTTTTCAAAACAACAAGTAAACCATGAATACTTTACCAAAGTAATACTTTTCACCTTTATGAAGTAGTAAAAAATATTCACTGGATAAAAGACCACTACTTACCCTTTTGTAACCAAAATATTACCATAAAAACCATATAAAGAACACATAACATATAAAGGTAACTTGGGACATAAACATACTTAAATGGAATAACCATACGGTCGACTTCCACACAAACTTAATGGAATAGCCATACGACCGACTTCCATACCCAATGCATTGGAGGTTATAACGTAACTACCCGTCCTGGTATTCATGGCACCACCCATCATATGGTTTATCACATAACCACCTGTCAAATGTCCAAGTACCATTATAAAATTATAACACATAAAACAATTATAAAGGAAAGAAAACATTTCCATATTTCAAGCACAATATATCACTTAAATATATTGATATAAAAAATTCATTATCAAAACCATTTTCAATACCAAAAAAGAGTATATGGTATTTATTTACTTTAAAAAAATATAATGGCTTGTTGAGGAATCCAAAGATCAAATAATACTCACGCTTTCAGAAAGGTCATTGTCACCGCGTACGTTAAAAAGAAACATACTTTTTGTCGTTTAGTAAAACGCTTCGTATAGAAAATATTCCTTTTGAATAAAAGTAGAAGTCAAAGGGGTTTATACACAGTATAAAAGAATGTTTTGTATAAAACAAAATATGCCTCAATGAAAGGAGATTGAGATGAAGTCCCTTACAAAGTCGGTATCCTTATATTGGGGTTTATACACCGTATAAAGGAAAGTTGTGTATAAAACAAAATATTCCTCAATGAAAGGAGATTGAGACGAAGCCCCTTACAATGATGGTATCCTTAGATTAAGGATAATACAATTACATAATTATGTTTGAAAAATATAAATACACCCAATATAAGAGGATATTAAGTGTAAAACAATCAGAGGTCATCCACACATATTCATAGTATGACATGTTCAAGAAGTAGAGGTTTAACCAAAAGAATTGAAATTGAGTTAAGAAGTTCCTTTGCAAAAATTCGACAGCCTAACGACGTCACTTTTGTAGATACCCGAAGCTTAACGTACATAGATATTACATTACTTTTGCGAAATACTTAGTACATAACAAAACACACACACAAGGACCGTAATAGTTTAGTGTCTTTGGAAACTCGGAATATATTCTTCTAATCGTGGTGAAAGATCTTCAAAATCTCCCATAAATATCTTCCTTTTTTTATACCTAAAACCTTTCTTTATATCCTGGGGAAAAGAAAACATAAAAGGGTGAGCTCAAATTCTCAGTAAGGGTAAACAAAAGAAATATCAATCACATCATATACATAAGAACATAGCTTTTGGAAAACTTAACCTGCAAAAGAGCTCATAATATCATAACATGGGATAAATCATAGAAGTGAAATGTAATCCCAATAATCATAACTTAAAACATGAATCTTTGTGTCATACACACATAATCATAGAGAATCATATCTTATTAGTCAAGACTCATTTCCAAGACTATCTTAGTGGACAAAGTCCCTTTTTGAACTGAGTCACCCTCGTTTCAGTCCTGTTTCACTGAACCGGTATAACCTACCATTCCAGCCATGTATATCTCATGAGATATAAAATCTTTACCCAATGAATTGGAGGGAGATATAGGTCCCACCCATCTCATAATGATACCATTCTTATGTGTTCCACAAAATCATAAATCATACATCATTGCATAACCCATGTAATAAAATGGGATTCTTAAACATCATGCCATCACAATCCATAAACAATTGATATCATTTCATCATAAGAAAATTGAAACCATTTAAATCATAGAGACATTTTACTTGAAACATACATATCAAATAATGTCATCTTAGATGGAAAATAGTTTTGAGAAAAACACTTGAAAAGAATTCTTGAGGAAAATATCCTTTCTTCTTTAAAATCATTTTCTTTTCACAAAATTCCATGCAATTTTAAAAGATAAGGGTTTTGTTGGAAATAATCATGAAATCTTGTAGAGGAAGCTTCTTGAAAATGAGGTGTTATAAAACCGTAAAAATCCGTTCACGCCGTATAAGTTAAAAATAACATTCTCCTCGTACTTTTTTCGAAAAAGTCAAAAAGTACCTTATATGGTAACCAAAGGAAAGATTCCATTCATACAATGTGGTAAAAAGTAAATAAAGGGTAAAAATGACTTTAAACATTCATGGAAGAATGGTAAACATTTTATAAAAACATTTTTTAGAAAACATGGTCATGGATGATAAACGTAACCCCAGTAAATACTTACGTATAAGCAATCTCGGATAAAAATGAGATTGAAAATTTATCCCTTATCTTAGGTCCGACTTGCTTTGTAAGTGTCCGAACATCCTGTATAATGATTTAAATAATGTTATTGACTTATTACAGAATCATATTCATTGTTATGATATCATATATGGTTCACTTATGACTTTATATTACCCGTTCTTTTGTAAATTCCTTGTTAAAGAAGCGTTTTGGGTAAAATTGTTTCATTTATCGTAGGTGTTTGGACTTGTTGTTCTTGACATTATTATTACTTATATCATGATTTACTTACTTCCAGAATATAAAGTATGATTTATATATCATATATATTCAGTATATATATATATAATAGATATATAAATGAAATGAAACACACCGTTCATGGAGACGGTAGTCCGTATGTACGCATGAATGCTGCTTTCCTTTCCTTATTGTCTTGAATGGAAGTAAGTAGATGAAATATATATATATATATATATATATACATAAATTAAGTAGATTTACCATGTCATATATTCCATTATTATTCATTATATATACTTTATAATCATTCTGTAATGGTTAACATGGATAATGAATCTCATCGCGTCGTGGAGACGGTAGTCCGTACGTACGCACGAGCGATGATATCGTTCCCATGGTCGTGGAATTGTGTTAAAGTGTATGTATACTATTTAAGTATCAATATCAATTTATAATAATCATATATAGTTACTCATTACACCATTATACCCATCCTATTAAGGTGGTGGCGGAAAATAGATTACACCATGGTGTGGAGACGGTATTCCGTACGTACGCACGCGCGGTGATTTCATTTTCCGTAGGATGGATAGATGGTTAAATAGGGTTGTTTCATAATTATAATAACATATCAGTATATGAGTGATACTGATGTTATTACTTCGTAATGAAACAACTAAATAAGAAGAATTTGAAGAAGAAAGAAATTGGAAAGGATTGGTAATGGATATTACCTCTTCTTTGAAGTGCTTCTTTGAGACCTCCTTTTAGGGCACTAAAATTGGTCTTTTAAGAATACCAGGACCTCTAGGATGATACTAGGGAAGTGGAGAAGAGATTTTGGCAGGGGTTGGCCGAGCTTGAATGCTCAAATTGGTGTGAGGAGGAGAGGGAGGAGGTGCCCTTTTATAAGGGAGGAGAGGGGCACCTTTGGAATAACAAAACATATTATTTTATTATAAAGCCAAATTCGGTTTTAAATAGCTCCAAATTGATTTATTTCTAAGATAAGGTGGGGATGGGTCGAAATCCTCTCATCCAATAGAATTTAGACAAGTTTAGGTTCCTATTTTAACCTTATCATTTAGATTTAACATTAAGTTAAATAATTTAACTTTTACCGTGCCTTCTTGTGTTCTTATACTATAATGTTAATAAACTTACTATATGAAGCCAAAAGAACCAAAAGTTGTTTATTATTAATATATATAACCTTATCTAAGTCATTTGTCCGAACCTTACATTTTTAGGAATAAAATAACAATTAATAATATAATATTTATTTTAAAAACTATTTTATGTCAATTTTGACACTATTTAGTAATTTATTTTTGTGAAAATCATAACAGAATTATAATTTCAAAAAAAGTTAATTAAATCAATACTAACATGTCATATTAACCTAGAAAATTAGTGTAATTCATAAAAAGTTTCAAATTATAATTATTTAGGCATTTATAATATCAATTATTCTATTTTTTCACTATTATGGTAATTACTGCATCATCATTGTGTAATAAATAAATTGAATTATTTAAAGTCTAAAAATTATAAATAAAATACCGTTATGTAGGAAATATTTTTATATTTCTAATGAATATTTATAGTCGAATTTATCTTATGTATAACCCCATATTAAAAATGATTTACTTATTAAACTTTGATTTTAACTATTTTAACCCTTCTTTAAATAAATTAATAATAAATGTCCTAATCTAATCCAAGTGGGCCTAAGTGGTCATATTTTATTCTTAAGTTTGTTTTTGGTCGAATTACACTTGTCCAATATAATTAGTACATGTGTTAGGGAAATAATAATATCATTTTTACCCTTAATTACCCTATTTACTTTTAATCGTGGTAAAAAAAGTAAAAAGGTACTATTCACCAAAAATTATTTTCATCTCATTGAACCACATTTTAGTCCTTGATATTAACCGTATCTATCGGATTTTTGAAATTCCACTCACAGAACCAGTAAAATTAAGTTTTATGAAAATTTCAGTTTTTTTAGCTACCACTTAGTGGTTTCACTATTCATCAAAAAACTAAAGTTTCCAGAAAAATACCAAAAATTAGGCCTAAGCTATATTTGATATTAATAATTCAAAAATGATGTCTATTTTACCAAATTCAGAACATATCAGTTGCATTAATTAATTTAAAAATTAGTTCCCGTCGTCAAAACAAATAGCATGTTTTTAAGAGATAATAACTATCAAAAGATTGACACTTGTTTATAACTGGTTTAAATGTAAAATTACGTCCAATGACCAACATTGTATTAAATTGTAAAAATATATTCTAAATATACTTTAAAACCACTCAAATTAATAATTTATCACTATTAATTATTTCGATTGAAAAAGTTGTTTTTAACTAAAATTTAGTAATTTTTACTATTCATCAAAATATGAAAGTTATCCGAAAATTACCAAAATTTCACCCTAAGCTAACTTCGATATTCCGAATCCAAAAATGAATTCCATTTTGAGAGATAAAATTTCTAAAATTTTAAAAGGTGGTTATTACTATTCATAACGGCTAGTTTTAATAATATTTTAATAGCATATCGTTGTTTAGTGAAACTCGGTATTGCGTACTACACACGCTATCGAGGAAGGTCGCGATTGCGTGTAATGAAAGGAAAGTCAAGGATGCGTGTTGTGCAAGCTACTTTTGGTGTAGCGTACAACACAAGACATTAATAAAATTAAAAAGAATATTTTTCATAAAATCTCAGGCTGTTACATTCTACCCCCCTTAAAATGAATTTCGCCCTCGAAATTCATTGGGGTTATAAATGGTTTACTATTTTAAAGTTTCTTTAAAAGAAACCCACATCGTAAAAAGGAATACCAAAACCAATCTTTAAGAAACAAAAGTATAAAACGTAACGGTTACCCAAATTAACTCATCACTGGGTTTCCACGTTGGAGAACATAGGTGAAAATATGGATATGGAAGAAAAATCTAACCATCAAGTTCTGATGGAGAGTGGTAAAGAACATGGCTATGAAATAGCCAACAATCAGAAAGCCATAGATTTGTGAAGATCTAAGGTACCATCTGATTAATCAGATATAAGGGCACTAGGACAACATTTTTGGTTTTCAATATCATTTCCCTAAAGTTGATGAAATTGGAATTAGAAGAAATACTTTTGTGATTTTGGTATAGTCTCACCGTTTGTCGTTCTTTGGAAAATTTCCACTTCATCTCTTAAAGAAATGAAGTTGAATTTGTCAGTAGATCATGTGATAGAATGATGGGTCATTCCATCTGTCTCAAAAAAAGGTTAGAAAAGTTATCAAAAAATACATAAGTCCATCTATAGTGAGATTAATCATATATGGTTCCTAAAATGGACTTATACTTCATATATCATACTGTTTAATAAAATAAAACTAGTTTCTACTAAACAAGGACTTCCTGTAGGCCAGTGGTAGGCGATAAAGGCCAGTCGCACTTCGGTTGTGGGTTCGATTCCCACAGCCTTGTCCGACGCGATGGGCTGTCGCCCATCCTGCAGGTTATCCTTTTTCTAAAACTACATTACTATAACATCCCATCAATAATATCGAAAAAAGAACTTCTATCCTTAAACAATACTAATTTATGTCCAACGTAATCCATTCTAGTCTTTAGGATTATCCATAATACTACAGTCCATTGTCATAATATAGTGAAAACGATTACCAGAGATTTAATACCATCTTTAATCCCCATATATCATAAGATATGTCTTGTTGGTCACATTCCAAACATTGAAAGGCCTTAATCATGTATTCTCTTGAATACCCATTAAACCTTAGTGAAAACATGAATGCAGTTAAAAGGTAACACTTTCCACATACCAAAATCCTCAAAATTCTATATACTCAAACCATGATATCACTTAGTCCTTATATCAATCATGAGCTCATGAATACTGTTAAACATTTCATTATGCGCATAATATCTCGATCACCTTGAATACCACATTAGACCAATACATAAATATTTTAATACTCCATGATACAACATTATTTTGGAATCCAATTACATAAACACTTAATCATTCCACCACATCGTTGTCATATTCAACATTGCCAATAGTGATCGCATGTGACTTCCCTTTGTCCTTTGCCTTAAGCAGTTTCTCATGTCGATCATCACTGACCCTTGGATTAGGGAATTTATTAGCATAATGCCCCATTTCCTTGCACTTGAAGCATTGAAGTGTTGGTGGTGCGTTCTCTATAGTGTTTTCTTTATTCACATCATTAGAATCCATTTTTTCATTACTTCGACACTCAGCTGCTCGATGACCTTCTTTTCCACACTTAAAACATTTTCTAGTCCCTTTAAGACAATCTCCACCATGCTTCTTTCCACACTTTGTGAATAAGGAAACATTAATCTTCTTTTCACCATTATTTTGAGGTTTCTCCTTGAACTCCATCTTTCGTTTCTTGTCAAAACCTTGAGATGGATACGTAACACCAACTTCCATTTCTACCTTGACAGCACAACGCACAATTTCTTTACAACTACTGATGTCTTTTATAGCCAATGCCCTTCGAAGACTTGGTATTAAGCCACTGAAAAATCGATCAACTTTACTTTCAGGTTGGATGATAAATACAGATGCATACCTTGTAAGCCTTGTAAAATTCTCTTCGTATATACCAACAAATTCATCATCCTTTTTCATTAGTTCAAGAAACTCCTTCTCCATCTTTGTTCGAATAATACGAGGAAAGTACTTATTGAAAAATAAGTTCTTGAACTCGTCCCATTCCATTGACTCAATTTCATCTCTTTGCCTCGTATTATTTATAAGATTCCACCATTGATCAGCTTCACCTTCCAAACGATATACTGCTAAGATGACTTTATCATGTTCAGAACATTGAAGAACTGAAAATATCTTTTCAGTAGTACTGATCCATTGTTCAGCAACAAGTGGATCAGAAGACCCACTAAAAGAAGGTGGATGTTGCCTCATGAAGGACTCAATAGAAAATTGTTCCCTTATCTGCTCATTTGGAAGTCCAAAATGATTCATAGATTGTGTAAGTATAGCAATAAGATTTTGCACTCCATCTCCCATAACATTTTCTTGTTCAGGAGGACAATCATTGCATTGTCCATTGCATTGATCAACACGGTTCCTTCGGGTTCCAGCTATCGTCTAAAACCCAAAAAGAATAGTGTGAGAGGAAAAAATCATAATAAAGGGGGAGTAACTTCAATATTTAACATCTTTGGTTTAATCTAATATCATTACCATAGTTCTAGGACTATATCCTATACGTATACTTATCCTTAGGGACATCCCTAGACATACCTTAGAAATATCACTAGGGATCTTACTAACGTTTTCGCATCCTAGTTTCCAAAGGTTGACTAAACTTTTCCTCTGATACCAACTGTAGAGACCCGAAGCTTAACGTACATAGATATTACATTACTTTTGCGGAATACTTAGTACATAAAAAAACACACACACAAGGACCGTAATAGTTTAGTGTCTTTGGAAACTCAGAATATAATCTCCTAATCGTGGTGAAAGATCTTCAACATATCCCATAAAGATCTTCCTTTTTTTATACCTAAAACCTTTCTTTATATCCTGGGGAAAAGAAAACATAAAAGGGTGAGCTCAAATGCTCATTAAGGGTAAACAAAAGAAATATCAATCACATCATATACATAAGAACATAGCTTTTGGAAATCTTAACCTGTAAAAGAGCTCATAATATCATAACATGGGATAAATCATAGAAGTGAAATGTAATCCCAATAATCATAACTTAAAACATGAATCTTTGTGGCATACACACATAATCATAGAGAATCATATCTTATTAGTCAAGACTCATTTCCAAGACTATCTTAGTGGACAAAGTCCCTTTCTGAACCGAGTCACCCTCGTTTCAGTCCTGTTTCACTGAACCGGTATAACCTACCATTCCAGCCATGTCTATCTCATGACATATAAAATCTTTACCCAATGCATTGGAGGGAGATATAGGTCCCACCCATCTCATAATGATACCATTCTTATGTGTGCCACAAAATCATAAATCATACATCATTGCATAACCCATGTAATAAAATGAGATTCTTAAACATCATGCTATCACAATCCATAAACAACTGATATCATTTCATCATAAGAAAATTGAAACCATTTAAATCATAGAGACATTTTACTTGAAACATACATATCAAATAATGTCATCTTAGATGGAAAATAGTTTTGAGAAAAACACTTGAAATGAATTCCTGAGGAAAATATCCTTTCTCCTTTAAAATCATTTTCTTTTCACAAAATTCCATGAAATTTTAAAAGATAAGGGTTTTGTTGGAAATAATTATGCAATCTTGTAGAGTAATATTCTTGAAAATGAGGTGTTATGAAACCGTAAAAATCCGTTCACGCCGTATAAGTTAAAAATAACATTCTCCTCGTACTTTTGTCAGAAAAGTCAAAAAGTACCTTATATGGTAACCAAAGGAAAGATCCCATTCATACAATGTGGTAAAAAGTCAATAAAGGGTAAAAATGACTTTAAACATTAATGGAAGAATGGTAAAATTTTTATAAAAACATTTTTTAGAAAACATGGTCATGGATGATAAACGTAACCCCAGTAAATACTTACGTATAAGCAATCTCGGATAAAAATGAGATTGAAAATTTATCCCTTACCTTAGGTCCGAATTGCTTTGTAAGTGTCCGAACCTCCTGTATAATAATTTAAATAATGTTATTGACTTATTACAGAATCATATTCATTGTTATGATATCATATATGGTTCACTTATGACTTTATATTACCTGTTCTTTTTTAAATTCCATGTTAAAGAAGCGTTTTGGGTAAAATCGTTTCATTTATCGTAGGTGTTTGGACTTGTTGTTCTTGACATTATTATTACTTATATCATGATTTACTTACTTCCAGAATATAAAGTATGATTTATATATCATATATATTCAGTATATATATATATATATATATAAATATAATAGATAGATAAATGAAATGAAACACACCGTTCCTGGAGACGGTAGTCCGTACGTACGCATGAACGCTGCTTTCCTTTCCTTATTGTCTTGAATGGAAGTAAGTAGATGAAATATATATATATATATATACATAAATCCAGTAGATTTACCATGTAATATATTCCATTATTATTCATTATATATACTTTATAATCATTCTGGAATGGTTAACATGGATAATGAATCTCATGGCGTCGTGGAGACGGTAGTCCGTACGTACGCACGAGCGATGATATCGTTCCCATGGTCGTGGAATTGTGTTAAAGTGTATGTATACTATTTCAGTATCAATATCACTTTATAATAATCATATATAGTTACTCATTACACCATTATACCCATCCTATTAAGGTGGTGGCGGAAAATAGATTACACCACGGTGTGGAGACGGTATTCCGTACGTACGCACGCGCGGTGATTTCATTTTCCGTAGGATGGATAGATGGTTAAATAGGGTTGTTTCATACTTAAAATAACATATCACTATATGAGTGATACTGATGTTATTACTTCATAATGAAACAACTAAAGAAGAATAAGTTGAAGAAGAAAGAAATTCGAAAGGATCAGTAATGGATATTACTTCTTCTTTGAAGTGCTTCTTTGAGACCTCCTTTTAGGGCACTAAAATTGGTCTTTTAAGAATACCAGTACCTCTATGATGATACTAGGGAAGTGGAGAAGAGATTTGGCAGGGGTTGGCGGAGCATGAATGCTCAAATTGGTGTGAGGAGGAGAGGGAGGAGGTGCCCTTTTATAAGGGAGGAGAGGGGCACCTTTGGAATAACTAAAAATATTATTTTATTATAAAGACAAATTCGGTTTTAAATAGCTCCAAATTGATTTATTTCGAAGCTAAGGTGGGGATGGGTCGAAATAATCTCTTCCAATAGAATTTAGACAAGTTTAGGTTCCTATTTTAACCTTATCATTTAGATTTAACATTAAGTTAAATAATTTTACTTTTACCGTGTCTTCTTGTGTTCTTATACTATAAGGTTAATAAACTTACTATATCAAGCCAAACTAGCCCCAAGTTGTTTATTATTAATATATATAACCTTATCTAAGTCATTTGGCCGAACATTAGATTTTTAGGAATAAAATAACAATTAATAATATAATATTTGTTTTAAAAACTATTTTATGTCAATTTTGACACTATTTAGTAATTGATTTTTGTGAAAATCATAATAGAATGATAAGTTCGAAAAAGGTTAATTAAATAAATACTAACATGTCATAATAACCTATAAAATTATTGGAATTCATAAAAAGTCTCAAATTATAATTATTTAGGCATTTATAATATCAATTATTCTAATTTTTCACTATTATGGTAATTACTGCATCATCATTGTGTCATAAAAAAATTGAATTATTTAATGTCTAAAAATTACAAATAAAATACCATTATGTAGGAAATATTTTTAGCTTTCTAATTAATTTTTATAGTCGAATTTATCTTATGTATAACCCCATATTAAAAATGATTTACTTATTAAACTTTGATTTTAACTATTTTAACCGTTCTTTAAATAAATTAATAATAAATGTCCTAATCTAATACAAGTGGGCCTAAGTGGTCATATTTTATTCCTAAGTTTGTTTTTGGTCGAATTACACTTGTCCAATAGAATTAGGACATGTGTTAGGGTAATAATAATATCATTTTTACCCTTAATTACCCTATTTACTTTTAACCGTGGTAAAAAAAAGTAAAAAGTTACTATTCACCAAAAATTATTTTCATCTCATTAAACCACATTTTAGTTCTTGATATTAACCGTGTCTCTCGGATTTTCGAAATTCCACTCACAGAAGCGGTAAAATTATGTTTTATGAAAAATTCAGTTTTTTTAACTACCACTTAGTGGTTTCACTATTCATCAAAAAATGAAAGTTTCCAGAAAAATACCAAAAATTAGTCCTAAGCTATATTTGATATTAATAATTCAAAAATGATGTCTATTTTACCAAATTCAGAACATATCAGTTGCATTAATTAATTTAAAAATTAGTTCCCGTCGTCAAAACAAATAGCGTGTTTTTAAGAGATAATAACTATCAAAAGATTGGCACTTGTTTATAACTGGTTTAAATGTGAAATTACATATAATGACCAACATTGTATTAAATTGAAAAAATATATTTTAAATATACTTTAAAGCCACTCAAATTAATAATTTATCACTATTAATTATTTTGATTGAAAAAGTTGTTTTTAACTAAAATTTAGTAATTTTCACTATTTATCAAAATATGAAAGTTATCCGAAAATTACCAAAATTTCACCCTAAGATAATTTCGATATTCCGAATCCAAAAATGAAGTCCATTTTGAGAGCTAAAATTTCTAAAATTTTAAAAGGTGGTTATTACTATTCATAACGGTTAGTTTTAATAATATTTTAATAGCATATCGTTGTTTAGTGAAACTCGGTATTGCGTACTACACACACTATCGAGGAAGGTCGTGATTGCGTGTAATGCAAGGCAAGTCAAGAATGAGTGTTGTGCAAGCTCCTTTTGGTGTAGCGTACAACACAAGACATTAATAAAATTAAAAAGAATATTTTTCATAAAATCTCGGGCTGTTACAACTTCAAAATTCAGAAAATTAGTCGATGAGAGAGAGAATGGTATCTCATCACATGGACATAAAATTTACATGAATA
Source organism: Viscum album (assembly GCA_963277665.1). Lineage (NCBI taxonomy): Eukaryota > Viridiplantae > Streptophyta > Magnoliopsida > Santalales > Viscaceae > Viscum > Viscum album. The sequence continues at coordinate 699,743,593 of OY728152.1, forward strand.
AGGATATAGAAGAACATATACCAACATAATAATATGTAAATTAAAATACATAACAAAAGAAGTATTTTAAAAAGAGGAGGGTGAAAGGTTCCCTTACCGATTTGGGTAACTTTCGAATCGTACATCCCATGAAAGAAGGACTATACAACATTGATGTAAATACCCATAAAAGAAAGTATATTAAACAAAGGGTAGAATAATGGGCAGTATATACACTACTCAAAAGAAATGGTGGAAAATGTAGCATAAATCTCACAGAAATAAATGTGAGATGCAAAATCCCTTATGAAAACTCAGAAGCCTAACGACGCCACTTAAAACATAAAAAAAATGGATTTATGAGATCAAATAGGGTCTCTTGTAATATGGAAGTAAAAAGTACAGAATGATGAATATAAAAGAACATCCCCAAACATAATAAATATGAGCTTAAAAGGAATGACATAAAAGAGTGTACTTAAAAAGAAAGAGAGGGGTAGTATCCCTTACCTAGTATCCGACTTGACTCGATCGTTCTTTAATATCCTAAATAATAAACATGAGTTAATTTATACTTTCATAAGAACATTTTTCAAGTTCACTATTAATTTTATATCACTTATTACCATGTCATGAACAATATGTAATTATTTAAGTTAATAACGGTCGTTTTAACGATTATTGCTACTTGAGTCAAAAATAAACTCTTTATAATTACAATTTTGTTCATGGGGTAAAATATCCATTATATCCAGAATTATATTCATTATGTAGATATAATATATATAATATATATCCATTTTATACATGCATTTATAATATTACATAACATTTAGAGGTAAGAAATGAAATGCACCGTTCATGGAGACGGTAAGCCGTACGTACGCATGAACACTACTTCCATTTCTATTTCATATTTAATGGAATTAAAACATAATTATACATAATAGTATTATAATTCCAGTATGGTATCATATATAATATCATTAAATATTTCCTTTATACGTACCACATATGATATTAACGAATGAAATCACTTTGAGGGGGCGGTAGTCCGCACTTCCTAAAATGAAGATATCGTGTTTACCCATAATGGAAACCATAAAGGTATGCCATAAATGAAAAATAAAGAAGAATAAGGAAAACATAAACATATTATATATCATATATAAATATAGTTACATCTTAATGTCCACCTTTCAATGTGTTAAAAGAATATTGAACAATCATTGTTTTGTGAGGCAGAAATTCACCATCCACAGAAACAGTATGTTCTTTAACCATTAGATTTAGGTGTGTGTAAGTGTAGCTCGAATAATTCTTATAAAAACATCCTAGTATATGTAAGATACTGTTTTTGTTACAAAATAAATTAATAAAATGTGTTTATGGGGTTGGAGAAGCAAAATAAAACAAAAGAGCACAAGTGAAGACGTTACCTTAAAATCGTGTAACTCCCTTTGGTTTGAACCAAAAGGATTTTTTGAAGAGATTCCTGCCTAAGTTAAGGCTTATAGGATGAGGATATGGATGTGGAGAGACAAAATGATCAGATCTTGGCCGAGCCAAAGGCTTGAGATGTGTGGGTAAGGAGGTAGAGGTGGGGGCCTTTTATAAGAGGAGATGAGGGGAACTCTTGGAAAAGTATAAAATGTTACTTTATTTTCAAATGAGTTTCAGATTTTAAAGGTCCCAAATTGATTTATTTCGAGGATAAGGTGATATTATTTCTAAATACACCCATAAAATAGGTTTTTGACATGTGTAGGTCTTAGATTTTACATTATCTTTTCATTTTATTTAAATCGCTAAATAATGAGGTAATCGCTGCATAATCATGATGTCATAAATAATTTAATTTATTTAATGTATAAAAATTATAAAAAAAATAATATGATGCAGGAAATCTTTTTAGCTTTACAATGACTATTTACAGTCAAAAATATGACTTGTATAACCCCATGTAAAAATTGTTTTAGTAAAATAATACATGTTTGTGTCATTTTTACTGTTACTCTAAATAAAAGGCATAAATGTCATTATCTTACCCAAGTGGATCCATGGGGTCCCAAAAATCGACCCATGGGTTGTCTTGGTCGACCATGACTCATCAAATAGGGTTAGGAAAAGTGTCAAGATATTTTCATTTTATTATAATATCATTTTTACCTTAAATCACACTAATTACCCTTAATCGCTATTAATAAAACATAAAAGTTACTTTTCATCAAAAATTATTTTAATCCCATTGAACCAAATTTTACTTAATAATGAAAATAATTTATATTGGATTTTTGAAATTCAAATCCTATAAGTGGTAATGTTCCATTTAAATGAAAAATCAATTTTTGTAACTACCGCTTTGTGGTTTCACTATTCATCAAAAATTAAGGTTTTTCAGAAAAATACCAAAAATTCACCCTAAGCTATATTTGATATTCCGAATTCAAAAATTATTTCTATTTTACCAAATTAATAACATAGAAGTTTAATTAATTAATTTTATAATTAAATCCCGCTGTCAAATCAAATAGCGTGTTTTTAAGAAACAATATCTATCAAAAGATTGACACTCGTTTATATCCAATCTCAAATTGATATTAATTCCAATGACCATCATTGGATTAAACGGTAAAAATATATTCTAATTTAAATTTAAAACCAATTAAAAATATAATCTATCTACATATTTAAATTAGATTAAAAATAGGTTTTTAATTAAAATACAACACTTTTCACTATTCATTAAAAAATGAACATTATCAGAAAAATACCAGAAATTTATCCAAAGTAAATTTCAATGTCCCAATCATAAAGAATAAGTTTATTTTGACAAATATAGCTTATAAAATTGTCAAAAGATAGATTTAAAAATGGTTCTCCATCAAAAGGTAGTAAAACAATCTTTTAAAAATATTAGAGTATTTATTCTTAAAATTGGATTCATTTGGATTTTAAGCCTCTAACATTTGTTGGATAAATGTAAAAATACTTAACAAACATATGTAATCATTTTTTAGTTATTTCTATTCATTCCCTCTATTACAACGACTAGGCATTAACTATTATAATATTATTATATTATTAGTGTGCAATGTAAGATTTCAAAGAAACTCGTTGTTGCGTATTGGGAACGCCATCGAGCATAGCATTCCCTTTAAAGTAGTATTAACATTTTATTCAAAAATATTGATAAACATTAGAATGTAATATTATTTATTTACCTGGGATGTTACATCCTTCTCCCTTTTGGTAATTGCGTCCTCACAATTTTAAAATTGGGCTCAGAAACATCATTGAAAGTCCCACATCGGAACAAGAGTCAGTAAAACAATCACTTTAAAAGAAAGAAAGAGAAGTACAGAGGTCACCTGAGTTAACCCATATTAGGATATGGAAGAAAAAGCAAAGGGTCATGTTCTGAGGGAGAGTGATAGAAAACATGTTTTGGAGAAAGTTAACCATAAGAAAGTCACAAACTTGTGGTGGGTTAAACGGTATTCGATTCCCCAGTAGGAAAATTTAATAGACAACATTTTTGTTTTAAGTTACTTTTCATTGAGGAATTTATTTTTGATCTTAAGGAAACATACTTAATTGTCTTGTTGACTTTCAAATTTTACTAGATTCCTTACACAAACTCATACTTTATCCAAAAGACGAGTATTTAGGAAGACTTGTTCGCATTAAGAGTACTATAATCAACTTCTTGAGAATCACCTAATCCACAAAAGAGAACTATATATTTCCCATGTATTTAGACCCTTACCAGAACCAAAATTGTTAGAACAAGATTAGATAAACCAGAAAAGGATAACCCTTTATAAAAATAAAATCTACTCTTAATCTCCAAAATTGTTCCAACAAAACCCAAAGTTCAACAAGGACCATTCGATAAAAAATTTGTCCATAAAATTATTCAAAGTAAACCAAACTAGGATCGAAACCTAAATATTTTAAAGATTTATCCACATAGTCTTCCAAGGTACAAATTAACACTTATCTCCAATTAAAATCAGTTTCACTAAAAGTCTCATATTGAAAAGTAATTAACATAATCACATATCCTCCATGATAGGTTAATAATTTCCGTAGATAACCCTAAAATCAACTTACTCATAATTCATAAAATCATCTAACTAAAAAGAATAAGTCATACTAACCAGGGACTTCACGTAGTCCAGTGGTAGGCGATAAATACTAGTCGCACTTTGTTTATGGGTTCGATTCCCACAGCTTTGTCCGACGCGACGGGTTGTCACACGGTTTGCGTGTTGTCCTTTTTCCAAAACTATATAATTCTTATAACATTCCCCAAAAAATGATAAAAACTTCAAAAATAACCATAACATAATTTAACCTCAAGTTTATCTCATGTCGTTCATATTCCATCATAAAATATAGTAACCCATAATTACCTCAAAAGTAAGGATCATATAAACCCTAATGGTTAACTTTATAATTATTACCTAAACTTCCACGTCGAGTTGGTTCTCTCGTACATGATGCATTAGAGAACTCACCAAGGTTCAAGTGGTTGATCATGACTCCTTGATAGTTAGTTTAGAACAACCACGAGATTCTTCATTGAATCCCCCATTTCATCCAGTCTCTTAATCAGAGAATCACCATAGTTTCCTTCAATCCCATTGTCACTTTGGTGCCTGCTATATCCATCCATTTACAAAAAAAAGAAATGTCAGTGTGAGTATATCAACAAAACCATAATGTACTGATGAGGAAGATAAACACTAATATATACTTACTAATTCAGTTTATCTAAAACTAGGACTCTTTCTGAAATCCTAACCATTATGGTAATGTCACTTATTCTTAGAGAATACCCTAACCTCAAAAGTTATCTAAACTGATCTTTGATACCAACTATAAGGACCCGACCTTAAAAAATTACATAATCATGAATTAAATGAATAATTCACATAGAGGATCTTTTCAAGTTTAGAGTTTTAGAGAATTAGGTCATAAATATTACATCTCAAAAGATTACGAAGGAGACACTTCTACTAAGTTTCCATAAAATAAAAAAAAAACACTTAAAAAGAAACATGTCTAGTTCCATGTTTTAGATTGCATGTCTTTCCTTGATCCCATCCTTGACCCTATTCATCTTTAAGTCCAGTGGAAAACATTTCAAAAACTTTTGATGGGCATAAAAAGACCAGTAAAGGATACACAAAAAAGGAAAGCTGTTAGTTTTTCAAAACAACAAGTAAACCATGAATACTTTACCAAAGTAATACTTTTCACATTTATGAAGTAGTAAAAACTCATCACTGGATAAAAGACCATTACTTACCCTTTTGTAACCAAAATATTACCATAAAAACCATATAAAGAACACATAACATATAAAGGTAACTTGGGACATAAACATACTTAAATGGAATAACCATACAGTCGACTTCCACACATACTTAATGGAATAACCATACGACCGACTTCCATACCCAATGCATTGGAGGTTATAACGTAACCACCCATCCTGGTATTCACGGCACCACCCTTCATATGGATTATCACGTAACCACCCATCAAATGTCCAAGTACCATTATAAAATCATAACACATAAAAAAATTATAAAGGAAATAAAACATTTCCACATTTCAAGCACAATATATCACTTAAATATCTTGACTTAACAAATACATTATCAAAACCATTTTCAATACCAAAAAAGAGTATATGGAATTTATTTACTTTTAAAAAATATAACGGCTTGTTGAGGAAGCCAAAGATAAAATAATACTCACGGCTGCAGAAAGGTCATTGTCACCGCGTACGTTAAAATGAAACATACTTTTTGTCTTTTAGTAAAATGCTTTGTATAGAAAAGATTCCTTTTGAATAAAAGTAGAAGTCAAAGGGGTTTATACACCATATAAAAGAATGTTGTGTATAAAACAAAATATGACTCAATGAAAGGAGATTGAGACGTAGTCCCTTACAAAGTAGGTATCCTTATATTGGGGTTTATACACCGTATAAAGGAAAGTTATGTATAAAACAAAATATGCCTCAATGAAAGGAGATTGAGACGAAGTCCCTTACAAAGACGATATCCTTAGATTAAGGATAAATTAATTACATAATTATGTGTGAAAAATATAAATACACCCAATATAAGAGGATATTAAGTGTAAAACAATCAGAGGTCATCCACACATATTCATAGTATGACATGTTCAAGAAGTAGAGGTTTAACCCAAAGAATTGAAATTGAGTTAAGAAGTTCCTTTTCAAAAATTCGACAGCCTAATGGCGTCACTTCAAAATTCAGAAAATTAGTCGATGAGAGAGAGAATGGTATCTCATCACATGGACATAAAATTTACATAAATAAGGATATATAAGAACATATACCAACATAATAAGATGTAAATTAAAAGACATAACAAAATAAGTCTTTTAAAAAGAGGAGGGTGAAAGGTTCCCTTACCGATTTGGGTAACTTTCAAATCGTACACCCCATGAAAGAAGGACTATACAACATTGATGTAAATACCCATAAAATAAATTATATTACACAAAGAGTATAATAATGGGCAGTAAATACAAAACTCAAAAGAAATGGTAGAAAATGTAGCATAAATCTCACGGAAATAAATGTGATATGCAAAATCCCTTACGAAAACTCAGCAGCCTAACAGTGCCACTTAAAACATCCAAAAATGGATTTATGAGATCAAATAGAGTCTGTAGTAATATGGACATAAAAAGTAAATAATGATGAATATAAAAGAACATCCCCAAACAAAATAAATATGAGCTTCAAAAGAATGACATAAAAGAGTGTACTTAAAAAGAAAGAGAGGGGTGAGCTCCCTTACCTCGTATCCGACTTGACTCGATCATTCTTTAATCTCATGAATAATAAACTTGAGTTAATTTATAATTGTTTAAGAACCTTTTTTATGTTCATTATTCCTTTTATATCACTTATTACCATGTCATGAACACTATGTAATTATTTAAGTTAATAACGGTTGTTTTAACGATCATTGCTACTTGAGTCAAAAATAAACTCTTTATAATTTTAAGTTTGTTCATGGGGTAAAATATCCATTATATCCAGAATTATATTAATTATTTAGATATCATATATATCATATATATCCATTTTATACATGCATTTATAATATTACATAACATTTAGAGGTAAGAAATGAAATGCACCATTCATGGAGACGATAAGCCGTACGTACGCATGAACGCTACTTCCATTTCTATTTCATATTTAATGGAATTAAAACATAATGATACATAATAGTATTATAATTCCAGTATGTTATCATATATAATATCATTAAATATATCCTTTATACATACCACATATGGTATTAACGAATCAAATCACTTTGAGGGGGCGGTAGTCCGCACTTCCTAAAATGAAGATATCGCGTTTACCCATAATGGAAACCATAAAGGTATGCCAAAAATGAAAAATACATAAGCTTAAGGAAACCATAAAAATATTATATATAATATATAAATATAGTGACATATTAATGTCCACCTTTGAAGGTGTTAAAAGAATATTGAACAATCATCATTTCGTGAGGCAGAAATTCACCATCCAGAGAAACAATATGTCCTTTAACCATTAGATGTAGGTGTGTGTAAGTGTAGCTCAAATAATTCTTATAAAAACATCCTAGTATATGGAAGATACTGTTTCTTCTACAAAATAAATGAATAAAAAGAGTTTAGGGGGTTGGAGAAGCAAAATAAAACAAAAGAGCACAAGTGAAGACGTTACCTTAAAATCGGGTAACTCCCTTTGGTTTGAACCAAAAGGGTTTCTTGAAGAGCTTCCTGCCTAAGTTAAGGATTATAGGATTAGGAGAGGGATGTGTAGAGACAAAATGATCAGATCTTGGCCGAGCCAAAGTCTTGAGAGGTGTGGGTAAGGAGGTAGAGGTGGGGGAATTTTATAAGAGGAGAGGAGGGGCACTCTTGGAAAAGTATAAAATGTTACTTTATTTTCAAATGAGTTTCAGATTTTAAAGGTCCCAAATTGATTTATTTCTAGGATAAGGTGATAAGAGTTCTAAATCCACCTATAAAATAGGTTTTTACATGTGTAGGTATTGGATTTTACATTATCTTTTCATTTTATATAAATCGTTAAATAATGAGGTAATCACTGCATCATCATGATTTCATAAATAATTTAATTTATTAAATGTATAAAAATTATAAACAAATACTATGATGTAGGAAATCTTTTTATATTTCCAATGAATATTTATAGTAAAACATATGACTTGTATAACCCCATGTAAAAATTGTTCTAGTAAAACAATACATGTTTGTGTCATTTTTACTTTTACTTTAAATAAAAGGCATAAATGTCATTATCTTACCCAAGTGGCTCCATGGGGTCCCAAAAATCAAACCATGGGTTGTATTGGTAGACCATGAATCATAAAATATGGTTAGGACAAGTGTCAAGATATTTTCATTTTATTATAATATCATTTTTACCTTAAATCACACTATTACCCTTAATCGTGATTAATAAAACTTAAAAGTTACTTTTCATCAAAAATTATTTTCATCCTTTTAAAACAAACTTTACTTAATAATTAAAATAATTTATATTGGATTTTTGAAATTCAAATCACAGAAGTGGTAATATTCCATTTAAACGAAAAATCAGTTTTTGTAACTACCACTTTGTGGTTTCACTATTCATCAAAAATTAAGGTTTTTCAGAAAAATGCCAAAAATTCACCCTAAGATATATTTGATATTCCGAATTAAAAAATGATGTCTATTTTACCAAATTCATAACATATAAGTTGAATTAATTAATTTTATAATTAAATCCAGCTGTCAAATCAAATAGCGTGTTTTTGAGAAACAATTTCTATCAAAAGATTGACACTCGTTTATGTCCAATCTCAAAGTGATATTAATTCCAATGAACACCATTGTATTAAATGGTAAAAATATATTCTAATTTAAATTTAAAACCAATTAAAAATATAATCTAACTATATAAATAAATTAGATAAAAAAAGGTTTTGAATTAAAATACAACACTTTTCACTATTCATTAAAAAATGAACATTATCAGGAAAATACCATAAATTTATCCAAAGTAAATTTCAATGTCCCAATCATAAAGAATAAGTTTATTTTGACAAATATAGCTTATAAAATTTTCAAAATATAGATTTAAAGATGGTTCGCCATCAAAAGGTGGTAAAACAATCTTTTAAAAATATTAGAGTATTTATTCTTAAAATTGGATTCATTTGGATTTTAAGCCTCTAACATTTATTGGATAAATGTAAAAATACTTAACAAACATATGTAATAATTTTATATTTATTTCTGTTCATTCCCTCCATTACAATGGCTAGGCGTTAACTATTATAATATTATTATATTATTAGTGTGCAATGTAAGATTTCAAAGAAACTTGTTGTTGCGTATTGGGAACGCCATCGAGAATAGCATTACCTTTAAAGTAGTATTAACATTTTATTCACAAATATTGATAAACATTAGAATGTAATATTATTTATTTACCTGGGATGTTACATCCTTCCCCCTTTTGGTAACTGCGTCCTCACAATTTTAAAATTGGGCTCGGAAACATCATTGAATGTCCCACATCGGAACAAGAGTCAGTAAAACAATCACTTTAAAAGAAAGAAAGAGAAGTATAGAGGTCACCCAAGTTAACCCATACTAGGATATGGAAGAAAAAGAAAAGGGTCATGTTCTGAGGGAGAGTGATAGAAAACATGTTTAGGAGAAAGTTAACCACAAGAAAATCACAAACTTGTGGTGGGTTAAACGGTATTCGATTCCCCAGTAGAAAAAGTTAATAGAAAACATTTTTGTTTTAAGTTACTTTTCATTGAGGAATTTATTTTTTATCTTAAGGAAACATACTTACTTGTCATATTGACTTTCAACTTTTACTAGATTCCTTACACAAACTCATACTTTCTCCAAGAGACGAGTATTTAGGAAGACTTGTTCGCATTAAGAGTACTATAATCAACTTCTTGAGAATCACCTAATCCAAAAAAGAGAACTATATACTTCCCATGTCTTTAGACCCTTACCAGAACCAAAATTGTTAGAAAAAGATCAGATAAACTAGAAAAGGATAACCCTTTATAAAAATAAAATCTACTCTTAATCTCCAAAATTTGTCCAACAAAACCCAAAGTTCAACGAGGACCATTCGATAAACAATTTTTTCATAAAATTATTCAAAGTAAACCAAACTAAGATCGAAACCCAAATATTTTAAAGATTTAGTCACATAGTCTTCCAAGGTACAAATTAACACTTATCTCCAATTAACATCAGTTGCTCTAAAAGTCTCATACTGAAAAGTAATTAACCTAATCACATATCCTCCATGATAGGTTAATAATTTCCATAGATAACCCTAAAATCAAATTACTATTAATTCTTATAATCATATAACTAAAAATAATAAGTCATACTAACCAGGGACTTCACGTAGTCAAGTGGTAGGCGATAAGTACCAGTCGCACTTTGGTTGTGGGTTCGATTCCCACAGCTTTGTCTGACGCGACGGGTTGTCACACGGTCTGCGTGTTGTCCTTTTTCCAAAACTATATAATACTTATAACATTCCCCAAAAAATGATAAAATCTTCAAAAATAACCATAAAATAATTTAACCTCAAGTTTATCTCATGTCGTTCATATTCCATCATAAAATATAGTAACCCATAATTACCTCAAAAGTAAGGATCATATAAACCTTAATGGTTACCTTTATAATTATTCATCGAACGTCCACGTTGAGTTGGTTCTCTCGTACATGATGCATTAGAGAACTCACCAAGGTTCAAGTGGTTGATCATGACTCCTTGATAGTTGGTTTAGAACAACCACGAGATTCCTCATTGAATCCCCCATTTTATCCAGTCTCTTAATCAGAGAACCACCACAGTTTCCTTCAAATCCATTGTCACTTTGGTGCCTGCTAGATCCATCCATTTACTAAAAACAGAAATGTCAGTGTGAGTATATCAAAAAAACCATAATTTACTAATTATGAAGATAAACACTAAGATATACTTACTCATTAACTTTATCTAAAACTTGGAATCTTTCTGAAATCCTAACCATTATGGTAATGTCACTTATACTTAGAGAATAACCTAACCTCTAAAGTTATCTAAACCAACCTTTGATACCAACTATAAGGACCCAGCCATAAAACATTACATAATAATGAATTAAATGAATAATTCACATAGAGGATCTTTTCAGGTTTAGAGTTTTAGAGAATTAGGTCATAAATATTACATCTCAAAAGATTAGAAAGTAGACACTTCTACTAAGTTTCCATAAAATAAAAAAACACTTAAAAAGAAACATGTCTAGTTCCATGTTCTAGATAGCATGTCTTTCCTTGATCCCATCCTTGACCCTATTCATCTTTAATTCCTGTGGAAAACATTTCAAAAACTTGGGATGAGCATAAAAATCCTAGTAAAGGATACACAAAAAAGGAAAACTATTAGTTTTTCAAAACAACAAGTAAACCATGAATACTTTACTAAAGTAATACTTTTCACCTTTATGAAGTATTAAAATCACTTCATTGGATAAAAGACCATTACTTACCCTTTTGTAACCACAAGATTACCATAAAAACCATATAAAGAACACATAACATATAAAGGTAACTTGGGACATAAACACACTTAAATGGAATAACCATACGGTCAACTTCCACACATACTTAATGGAATAGCCATATGGCCGACTTCCATACCCAATGCATTGGAGGTTATAACGTAACCACCCATCCTAGTATTCATGGAACCACTTGTCATATGGGTTTTCACGTAACCACCCATCAAATATCCAAGTACCATTATAAAATCATAACACATAAAACAATTATAAAGGAAAGAAAACATTCCCACATTTCAAGCACAATATATCACTTAAATATATTGACTTAACAAATTCATTATCAAAACCATTTTAAATACCAAAAAAAGAGTATATGGTATTTATTTACTTTTAAAAAATATAACAGCTTGTTGAGGAAGCCAAAGATAAAATAATACCCGCAGCTACAGAAAGGTCATTTTCACCATGTACGTTAAAAAGAAACATACTTTTTTCGTTTAGTAAAATGATTCGTATAGAAAAGATTCATTTTGAATAAAAGTAGAATTCAAAGGGGTTTATACACCATAAAAAAGAATGTTGTGTATAAAAAAAAATATTCCTCAATGAAAGGAGATTGAGACGTAGTCCCTCACAAAGTCGGTGTCCTTAGATTGGGGTTTATACACTGTATAAAGGAAAGTTGTGTATAAAACTAAATATGCCTCAATGAAAGGAGATTGAGACGAAGTCCCTTACAAAGATGGTATCCTTAGATTAAGGATAAATTAATTACATAATTATGTGTGAAAAATATAAATACACCTAATATAAGAGGATATTAAGTGTAAAACAATCAGAGGTCATCCACATATATTCATAGTATGACATGTTCAAGAAGTAGAGGTTTAACCCAAAGAATTGAAATTGAGTTAAGAAGTCCCTTTGCAAAAATTTGACAGCCTAACGACGTCACTTCAAAATTCAGAAAAATAGTCAAAGAGAGAGAGAGTATAAGGACCCGGCCTTAAACATTACTTAATATTGAACTAAATGAATAATTCAAATTGAGGATATTTTCAGGTTTAGAGTTTTAGAGAATTAGATCATAACTATTACATCTCAAAAGATTACAAAGTAGACAATTCTACTGTGTTTCCCTAAAATAAAAACTCTTAAAAAGAAACATGTCTAGTTCAATGTTTTAGATAGCCTGACTTTCCCTTGATCCCATCCTTGACCCTAATCCACATTATGTTCTGTGGAAAACATTTCAAAAAAACTTGGGGTGAGCATAAAAAGCTCAGTAAGGGATTCACAAAGAATGAAAACAATTAGTTTATCAAAACAACAAGTAAACTATGTATACTTTAACAAAGTAATAATTTTCACCTTTATGAAGTAGTAAAAACTCTTTACTGAATAAAATATCATTACTTAACTTTTTGTAACCAAAGGATTACCATAAAACCCATATAAAGAACACATAACATATAAAGGTAACTTGGGACATAAACATACTTAAGTGGAATAACCATACGGTCGACTTCCACACATATCACTTAATGGAATAGCCATACGGCCAACTTCCATACATACTTAATGGAATAGCCATACGACCGACTTCCATACCCAATGCATTGGATGTTATAATGTAACCACCCGTCTTGGTATTCACGGCACCACCCGTCATATGGTTTATCATGTAACCACCCGTCAAATGTCCAAGTACCAATATAAAATCATAAAACAAATATAATGTAAAGAAAACATTTCCACACTTTGATCACAATATATCACATAAATATATTGAAATAAAAAATCCATTATAAAAAACATTTTCAATACCAAAATACATAAAAGAGTATATGGTATTTATTTCATTTTAAAAACATTACGACTTGTTGAGGAAGCCAATGACCAAATAATACTCGCGGCGGCGGAAAAGGTCGTTGTCACCACGTACGTTAAAAGAAACATTCCTTTTTGTCGTTTTGTAAAATGCTTCGTAGAAAAAGATTCCTTTTGTATAAAAGTAAAATTAAAAGGGGTTTATATACCGTATAAAAGAAAGTTGTGTATAAAATGAAATATGCCTCAATGAAAGGAGATTGAGACGAAGTCCCTTACCTCGGGTCCGACTTGACTCGATCGTTATTTAACGTCCTGAATAATAAACTTGAGTTAATTTATACTTGCTTAAGAACCTTTTTCAAGTTTATTATACCTTTTATATCACTTACTTCCATGTTATAAACATTATGTAACCATTTAAGTTAATAATGGTTGTTTTGTCGAAATTTGGTTCTTATGTCGAAAGTGGACTTCTTATAATTACATGTTGTTCATGTGGTCAAAGGTTCATTATATCCAGAATGACATTCTTGATTTGGATATCATATATATCATATATATCCAGCATATACATGTATTTATAATATTACATAATCATTTAGAGGTAAGAAATGAAATGCACCGTTCATTGAGACAGTAATCCATACGTACGCATGAACGCTACTTTCATTTATTTGTTATATTAATGGAATTAAAACTAAATGAGAGGTATGTATATTTTAATTCCAGAATTATATTCATAATTTATATGTAACATAAATCATATATATCCATTATATATATGTACTTATAATAGTACATTACATTTGGGGATAAGAAATGAAATGCACCGTTCATGGAGACGGTAAGCCGTACGTACACATGAACGCTACTTTCATTTCTATCTCATACATTAATGGAAATAAATAATAATGATATGGAGGTATATTATAATTCCAGTATAACATCATATATAATAAATTTAAATCCATACTTTATACGTCCCACATATGGCATTAACGAATCACATCACTTTGAGGGGGCGGTAGTCCGCACTTCCTTAAATGAAGATATCACATTTACCCATAATGGAAACCATAAAGGTATGACTAAAATGAAAAATACAGAAGACTAAGGAAAACATAAACATATTATATATCATATATAAATATAGTGACATCTTAATGGCCACCTTTGAAGGTGTTAGAAGAATATCGAACAATCATCGTTTCGTGAGACAGAAATTCGCCATCCACAGAAACAGTATGTTCTTTAACCATTAGACATAGGTGTGTGTAAGTGTAGCTCGAATCCTTATTATAACAACATCATAGTATATGTAAGATACTGGATTTGTTACAAAAGAAATGAATAAAAAGATTTTAGGGGGTTAGAGAAGCAAAATAATACAAAAGGACTCAAGTGAAGACATTACCTTAAAATCAGGTAACTCCTTTTGGTTTGAGCTCAAAGGCTTCCTTGGGAAGAATTATACCCAAAGTGAGGCTTCAAGGAGTTATATAGAGTTTTGGATAGACAAAATGAGCAGGGTTTGGTCGAGCCAAAGGCTTTGGAAGTGTGGGTAATGAGGTAGAGGTGGGGGCCTTTTATAAGAGGAGAAGAGGGGCACTCTTGGAAAGTAAAGAAAAGTTACATTATTTTCAAATGGTTTTCGGATTTTAATGGTGCTAAATTGATGTGTTTCAAGTATAAGGTGATAAGGTTTCTAAATACACCCATACAATAGGTTTTGGACATGTTTAGGTCTTAGATTTTACATTATCTTTCCATTTTATTTAAATCGTTAAATAATGAGGTAATCGCTGCATCATCATAGTGTCATAAATAATTTAATTTATTTAATGTATAAAAATTATACAAAAAATAATATGTTGTAGGAAATATGTTTATCTTTCCAATGAATATTTATAGTCAAAAATCTGACTTGTATAACCCCATGTAAAAAGTGGTTTAGTAAAACATCTCATGTTTGTGTCATTTTTACTTTAACTTTAAATAAAAAGCATAAATGTCATTATCATACCCAAGTGGCTCCATGGGGTACCAAAAATATACCCATGGGTTGTATTGGTCGGCCATAACTCAACCAATAGGGTTATGACAAGTGTCATGATATTTTCATTTTATTATAATATCATTTTTACCTTAAATTACACTAATTACCTTTAATCGCGATTAATAAAACATAAAAGTTACTATTCACCAACATTTATTTTAATCCCATTGAACCACATTTTACTTAATAATGAAAATAATTTAAATTGGATTTTTGAGATTCAAAACACAGAAGTGGTAAAGTCCCATTTAAACGTAAAATCAAATTTTGTAACCACCACTTTGCAGTTTCACTATTCATCAAAAATTGAAGTTTTTCAGAAAAAAACCAAAACATCACCCTAAGCTATATTTGATATTCCAAATTCAAAAATGAAGTCCATTTTACAAAATTAAAAACATATAAGTTGCATTAATTAATTTAATAATTAATTCCCACTGTCAAAATAAATAGCGTGTTTTTATGAAACAATAAGTATCAAAAGATTGACACCAGTTTAAGTCCAATTTCAAAGTAAAATTAATTCCAACAACCACTATTGGATTAAATGGTAAAAATATATTCTAATTGAAGTTAATAACCAATTCAAAATATTATCTAACCATATTTATAAATTAGAGTAAAAAGAGGTTTTGAATTAAAATACAACATTTTACACTATTCATTAAAAAATGAACTTTATCTGAAAAATACCAAAAAATTACACAAAGTAATATTTGATGTCCCGATTCTAAAGAAGAGTTTTATTTGGTCAAATAGAATGTATAAGAGTGACCAAAAATATATTTAATGATGGTTCGCCATCAAATGTTGATAAATGGGCCTTTCGTGAAAATTAGAGTATATAAGCCTAGAATTGAATTCTTTTCGTATTTTAAGCCTTTATCCTTTATTAGATAAATGTAAAAAAATTTAACAAACATATATAATCATATTTTAGTTATTTCTATCCATTACCGCCAGTACAACGGCTACGTGTTAACTAACATTTAAAATAATATTATTTTATTACTAGTGTGCAACGTACGATTTCAAAGAAACTCTTTGTTGCGTATTGGGTACGCTATCAAACATAGCAACCCCTTTAGAGTAAAATTAATATTTAATTTGAAAATATTAATAAATATGAAAATGTATTATTCTTTATTTACTTGGGATGTTACAGAAAATGGTATCTCATCACATGGACATAAAATTTACATCAATAAGGATATAAAAGAACATATACCAACATAATAAGATGTAAATTAAATGACATAACAAAAGAAGTCTTTTAAAAAGAGGAGGGTGAAAAGTTCCCTTACCGATTTGGGTAACTTTCAAATTGTACACCCCTTGAAATAAGGACTATAAAACATTGATGTAAATACCCATAAAAGAAATTATATTAAAAAATAGTAGAATAATGGGCAGTACATACACCACTCAAAAGAAATGGTGGCAAATGTAGCATAAATCTCACGGAAAGAAATGTGAGATGCAAAATCCCTTACGAAAACTCAGCAGCCTAACGATGCCACTTAAAACATCCAAAAATGGATTTATGAGATCAAATAGGGTCTCTAGTAATATGGACATAAAAAGTACAGAATTATGAATATAAAATAACATCCCTAAACATAATTAATATGAGCTTCAAAGGAATGACATAAAAGAGTGTACTTAAATAGAAAGAGAGGGGTGGGATCCCTTACCTCGTATCCGACTTGACTTGATCGTTCTTTAATATCCTGAATAATAAACTTGAGTTAATTTAAACTTGTATAAGAACCTTTTTTAAGTTCATTATTCCTTTTATATCACTTATTACCATGTCATGAACAGTATGTAATTATTTAAGTTAATAACGGTCGTTTTAACGATCATTGTAACTTGAGTCAAAAATAAACTCTTTATAATTACAAATTTGTTCTTGGGGTAAAATATCCATTATATACAGAATTATATTAATTATGTAGATATCATATATATCATATATTTTCATTTTATATATTCATTTATAATATTAAATAACAGTTAGAGGTAAGAAATGAAATGCACCGTTCATGGAGATGGTAAGCCGTACGTACGCATGAACGCTACTTCCATTTCTATTTCATATGTAATGGATTTAAAACATAATGATACATAATAGTATTATAATTACAGTATGCTATCATATATAATATCATTAAATATATCCTTTATACGTACCACATATGGTATTAACGAATCAAATCACTTTGAGGGGGCGGTAGTCCGCACTTCCTAAAATAAAGATATCACGTTTACCCATAATGGAAACCATAAAGGTATGCCATAAATGAAAAATACAGAAGGTTAATGAAAAAATAAACATATTATATATCATATATAAATATAGTGACATCTTAATGGCCACCTTTGAAGGTGTTAAAAGAATATTGAACAATCATCATTTCGTAAGGCAGAAATTCACCATCAACAGAAACAGTATGTTCTTTAACCATTAGATGTAGGTGTGTGTAAGTGTAGCTAGAATACTTCTTATAAAAACATCCTAGTATATGGAATATACTGGTTTTGTTACAAAATAAATGAATAAAAATAGTTTAGGGGGTTGGAGAAGCAAAATAAAACAAAAGAGCACAAGTGAAGACGTTACCTTAAAATCAGGTAACTCTCTTTGGTTTGAAGCAAAAGGGTTTCTTGAAGAGATTACTGCCTAAGGTAAGTCCTCTAGGATTAGGAGAGGGATTTGGAGAGACAAAATGATCAGATATTGGCCGATAAAAAGGCTTTAGATCTGTGGGTAAGGAGGTAGAGGTGGGGGCCTTTTAAAAGAGGAGAGAAGGGGCACTCTTGGAAAAGTATAAAATGTTACTTTATTTTCAAATGAGTTTCAGATTTTAAAGGTCCCACATTGATTTATTTCTAGGATAAGGTGATAAGAGTTCGAAATACACCCATAAAATATGTTTTGACATGTGTAGGTCTTATAGTTTACATTATCTATTCATTTTATTTAAATCGTTAAATAATGAGGTAATCGCTGCATCATCATGATGTCATAAATAATTTCATTTATTAAATGTCTAAAAATTATAAAAAAAATACTATGATACAGGAAATATTTTTATCTTTCCAATTACTATTTATAGTCAAACATCTGACTTGTGTAACCCCATTTAAAAATTGTTTTAGTAAAACAATACATGTTTGTGTCATTTTTACTTTTACTTTAAATAAAAGGCATAAATGTCATTATCTTACCCATGTGGCTCCATGGGGTCAAACAAATAGACCCATGGGTTGTCTTGGTCGACCATGACTCATAAAATAGGGTTAGGACAAGTGTCAAGATATTTCCATTTTATTATAATATCATTTTTACCTTAAATCACACTAATTACCCTTAATCGCGATTAATAAAACTTAAAAGTTACTTTTAATAAAAAGTTATTTTCATCCCATTGAAACACATTTTGATTAATAATGAAAATTATTTATATTGTATTTTTGAAATTCAAATTACAGAAGTGGTAATGTTCCATTTAAACGAAAAATCGGTTTTTGTAACTACCACTTTGTGGTTTCACTATTCATCAAAAATTAAGGTTTTTCAGAAAAATACCAAAAATTCACCCTAAGATATATTTGATATTACGAATTCAAAAATGATGTCTATTTTACCAAATTCATAAAATAGAATTTGCATTAATTAATTTTATAATTAAATCCCGTTGTCAAATCAGATAGCGTGTTTTTAAGAAACAATATCTATTAAAAGATTGACACTCGTTTATGTCCAATATCAAAGTGATATTAATTCCAATGACCAACATTGGATTAAATGGTAAAAATATATTCTAATTTAAATTTAAAACCAATTAAAAAGATAATCTAACTATATAAATAAATTAGATTAAAAAGAGGTTTTGAATTAAAATACAACACTTTTCACTATTCATAAAAAAATGAACATTATCAGAAAAAATACCAGAAATTTATCCAAAGTAAATTTCAATGTCCCAATCATAAAGAATAAGTTTATTTGGACAAATATAGCTTATAAAATTGTCAAAAGATAGATTTAAAAATGGTTCTCCATCAAAAGGCGGTAACACAATCTTATAAAAATATTAGAGTATATATTTTTAAAATTGGATTCATTTGGATTTTAAGCCTCTAACATTTATTGGATAAATGTAAAAATACTTAACAAACATATGTAATCATTTTGTAGTTATTTCTATTCATTCCCTCAATTAAAACGGTTAGGCGTTAACTATTATAATACCATTATATTAGTTGTGTGCAATGTAAGATTTCAAAGAAACTCGTTGTTGCGTATTGGGAACACCATCGAGCATAACATTCCCTTTAAAGTAGTATTAAAATTTTATTCACAAATATTGATAAACATTAGAATGTAATATTATTTATTTATCTGGGATGTTACATTATCATTTTTCATAAAATGGAAAGATAAGAATATAGGTGATATATTATATTTATATAATGATAAATATTTCATGAATATTATATATATACATTATAAAAAATATTATACCCATCCCTATAAGACAGTGATGGGAAATAAATTTTATCGGTTATGTTTTTCGTAGTCCACCATACACATGAACGATGATTTTATTTCATATTTTATGAAATATGAGATGGATGTAGGTTATTCCATTAACAAAATTTAATATAATTATATGGGAGATAATGAATTTATTTTCTCTTTTTTATTGAATAATATTTTAATGATGTGGAAGAATAAATGAAACATTATTTATCCATTAATAATGTTACACCTTCTTTGAAAAACTTGTATAGTTTGACACCAAAATCCTTCCTATGAGGGTTTTATTATTAAGGAAAGTCCTAGAAGAAACGGGAATGGAAGTAAGGAATGGATTATGTATGGATTGTTGGAACAAGTTATTATGAAATTATATTAAAATATTAGAGTAGTTTTATTTTTTTAGGTGAGGGTCAGGATCATTTAAAATTTCTTAAAACAGAAAATTAATATTAATTAATTTTCATTGAAAAGAGGATCCAAACTGAAATAATTTTAATATAAGATGAATATTTTTCAATATACTACCATATAATGGAATTTTCCCAATTTTATATTAGGTTTTTACTCATATATATTCTCATAACACCCTGTTAACACTTTTTTACATTTACCATGATTACAATGTCTTTAATATTTAGGGGTAAGGAGAGTTAATATAAATGGTTAGTTGGAAAAGTAAATCAACAATGATTGATATATTCAATTACATACCTATAACTTGTAACGTGGTAGTTT
Organism: Viscum album; assembly: GCA_963277665.1. Taxonomy (NCBI): domain Eukaryota; kingdom Viridiplantae; phylum Streptophyta; class Magnoliopsida; order Santalales; family Viscaceae; genus Viscum; species Viscum album. Next base: position 699,764,409 of record OY728152.1, read on the forward strand.
TTTATGAATTTTAAATCAGTTAATAAAATTATATTTTTTATAAAATATCATTAATTTCATTTTTGGAACCATTCATGAATGTTTACATTGAAAATAACAAGAAAGAAATAGATATGATATCCCAAAACACCACTCCTGGATTTGGTGATAAAAGAAATAATCATTATGTTTTGTTATTTGATATTAATGAAGGTGACCCAATATTCTCCATCCAAAACGTTCAATATCATAATGAAATATTGGATCACATAAATTATCAAGGAAATTTAAGGTTTATAGATTTATAGAATTATGAAAAAATCATAACATCATGGATTCAAAAAAAATCATTTCCTAAAGATAAAAATTATCTCCCACTATAACCATCTTTTCATATTCCACATTTTCTCATCATCTGGATCCATATAAAACCACCTGATACATAATTAATTCAACCTCATTTTTTGTAAATTGGGGAAAAATAATCATAATAAGGGTGATCTCTAATGATCAGTAAGGGAAAAATTTAAGTATTGATTATTGAATGTTATCAGTGATAATAATAACAAAAAAATGTTTTGATGACTTAATAAAATTGCACGAGTATTGAAAAAAATACATTCATAAAAATCATTACCTAGATAATTAATCATGAAAACATATAATAAAGCATTAGAAAAGGAATAAATCCTAAAACTTCGTTATCCACATCAATATGATATTATTCATGATCATAAAAAACATTATAAATCAATATAAGTCATTTAGGAAATGTTTTAGTATCATGGGTAAATTATCATTATATCACTCTTAAAAATGGAATTGTGGATATGGCTGAATTCCATCTCTGGAGTACCCAATGCAATGGAGGTCTATAATAGACCAACCCATCCTTGGTTAATAACATCACCACCCATCATTTGTTTATCCTAAGACCATCCATCATAGGTTAATAATGTAACCACCATTAAATGGGCTTTAACCCAAAAACCATCAAAACATTAAATTCTTGATAACTGTAACATAATCATAAAACCCGAAGGCTATAAATTAATCAAAAAACAAATAAAACTACCATTATTCATTCCAAAACATGATTAACATATAAAAAAGGAACGAGTTACCCAAAATTCTATTTAACAAAATACTATTACTCAAAAATAAGTAATAATTATTTTAAAAATACAAAATATCCCCAACGTATAATATGTTACAACAATGTTTTTTGTTGATGAGGAATAAATAATACTATTAATATATCATTAATAACATTCTGGAAGAAATTAAACTTTTCACTTTGAAAATATGATTTAAAATCAAAAAAATTATAAAAATGATTGAAAACCCAGATCCTGGAAATTTAACATGGATTATTTTTGAATAATATTAAATGAACCTAATGGTATTGTTAGAGGGAAAATTTGTGTATGTCGTACAGGTTAAAAAATATTCCTTTTAGTATTTTGATAAATACAAAATGTGATTTTTTTTAAAATGACAAGATTATCCATTTTAAATCAATTTTTATAAATAAAATCACTGCTGAAAATGACTTCAACAGATCAAAATAATTGATTTTTTCAAGTAACCTAGATTTTAAAAAAATTATTTTCATGAAATAAGAGAAATGAAGTATGATATTATTTAAAAAATTCTAATCAATGTCACTCATTAAAATTATAAAATTGATCCCTTAAAAACCATTTTTTTTTTAAAAAAGTTGATATTTTTTAATGAAAAATAAATGAATTTTTGTGTTGTGATGGTGGGAAATTCAATTAATTTAGAATTTTCTAAAAATAGACATTCCATTTTGAAAAGAGTAAAAAAATAAACTCTAAAACATGATATTTAGAAGAAAGTCCTTTACCACTTTGGAAACATTTGATTCATAAGCCCCATGATTTATTAATAATAATAAAATCAATATATAATGGAAATTCATTATATAATATGTCAAATGGGCTGTATAAACACTTCATAAATGACTATTGGTGAATAACATCAAAATATTCCCCAATAAAAAGAAATTGAGATGGTGTACCTTACAACGATCATAACGTTGAAGTGAGATTCATTAAATGAGTCCATTATGTGTATGAAATGTAAATTCAAATATTTTAATTGGTAATACAATATAAGATATTCAAAATTTATTTCATATTTAATGTTAAAATATTAATGGTAAAGAAGAAATAATATAGCCTAGTGAAAAGGAATTTAGTTAAGATATTATTTACCACTTGTTACTGTTCATGTCAATTCTAAATCGATGAAATAATTCAAATTGTATCTCAAAATACCATGATTTATGACTGATTCATGATATTACATGTAAAAGGGGATGTATATGAACCACACAATAAAAAATTGGTTAAAATGGATATGTATCATAAAAATATTAAACATGACGAGGAAACCCTTACTTTGTGTCCATAATTTCGTTGTATGTACTTTAAATCATGTATAATAATATTTCATAAATTATTTGATTTATTATGGAAATTTTGGAATTTTAAAAACTTATAATAAAATAATTTAGTTTATTTCATTATAATAACATATTTTAATACGTATGTCCTTAAGCGCACATCAGGGGTTTTGAGGACGTTCAGTTCAATATTTCAAAATGGCTTCGTCTTGTAGACTGTGTAAATGAAGTCATTATTTCAATATATAATGCTTAATTATCATGAAATAATAATCCTATTTATTAATGAATTATATGTATAAAATCAATCAAGAAAATTGGTTCTGAATAATGTGCTATGTTACTATCAAGGATATTGTATGCCATACACACACAAGAGTAACATTTCAATTTTTCAAAGATCATTGTAGAAAAAAGTTATGATTATATTATCATTAAATAATGATGATAATATAATATATATCATATTAATTAGTTTATACATACTTATATATATCATTCTTATAATGTGGTGATGAAAAAAGACCCACATCACATCATGGAGGTTGTAGTCCAGATGTCCACAAAAGATGTCATCATTTTTTAGAGTAAGAAAGAAAATGATATATTATATTCTTATAATTATTAATATGTAATGACTAACATTATTATTTCATTTATATTACAAATTTTATAATAAATTAAATGTATTTCCTTCCATGAAAAGAGTAATTAAAAAGCGAAACACATCACATCTCTGTGCGTTAACCCACCGTACACATGAGGTATGCTATCATATCCGACAAGAAATGGAAATTTAGATGTTTTATGAAATATAATAACAAAATAAATAAAAATATTTTACAAATATAATTTATATACTTTAAATACATCATTAAAAAAATCTATCATAGGTGATGAGGAAAACATATGACATTAGTTCGTGAGTTAGTGGTCCGTCGTACACAAGAATGTTGATTTTGTATCCCATATTGTGGAAGAGGAGATAGTTTTTGGTTATTAAATTAATATTAATATAATGTAGTTATATATTATATAATTTTTTTATCATATAATAATATTTTTAATATATTTTAAAGAGGATGGAGAATAAATAAAACAAAAACACATAGTTTTAATTTTACCTTTTCTTGGACCACCTCTTTAGGATTATACCTAAAGTATTATTCGAATGGATTTATGAACCAAGAAAAGGATTATAGGATGAGGTAATGGATGTTTGTAATTTAATTGGTAGGGATTTTATATATCAATTTTTTTAAGGTGTTAATAATATAAGAGTGTGGGTGACCATTTATATGTGAGGTGAGTGACAAAGTAGCAATTTTTTTTTAAAAAAGGTGTTACCAAGTATTTCAAAATGCATAAGGTTAAAAAATGAATTATATTATATAATAATATATTAAAATGTCATAATATGTCCATAAAATGTATATTATATATGTTTCAGGTCATTTTAACAATTATTTTATAGTTACACCCTAGTAATCCCATTTTTACCTTAACCGTGGTAATTAATTTTTACTATTTTCACTATTAATTATGGTAAAAAAATTATCTTATTAGAAAATATTTATTATTCTGATTTAAAATATTGAATACATTTTTCCAAATTCAATTCAAATAAATAGAAAAATTAAATTTAAAATGAATCCCACCGATGTGATGAAAAATTGGTTCTCAAGAATTGTATTTTCAAGAAAATATTGATTTTATATTTGATATATGACTAATAAAATATATTATATGAATAAAAGTGAGTATTTTGATATATAATTAATAAATATATTTTAAATTATTTATCATTTGGAATTTTTTAATTAATTAGAAAGTAGAAACATTATGTACTTTCAAATAGTTTATAAAAAATCACATTTTTAAACAAAAAACCATATACTTAAATGAAATATAAAGTTGATAAAAATTTAATAAAGTGGATTAAATAAATATAAAAAATAATTACGTTAAATTAAATAATATTCAAAATATATTTTTAATTTTAAGATCCATAATTTATTGAAAATAAAATACTATTTTTACAAAAAATGGTATTTTAACTATTCACTGAATGCTCAATATTTTCCAAAAAATCCCTAAACATCAGAAAAATTAAATTTTTATTTACATAATTAAAATATTAGGTCCATTTTATGAAATATTTTTTATAAAATTTCCAAAAATTAATTAGAATATTTTTTAATGAGAAGTAATAATTTTTTTTTGAAGAAAACAAAAATTTGATGAATTAATATAATTTACTAAAAATTGGTTGATAATTTACTATAAATATTAAATAATTAATATTATAAGGGATATATATATATATAATTAATAATCCAATTAATACTATTCATACCTTCGAATTTAACAGCAGGGTTATAAAAGAAATATATTTCACGGGTTATTTCAGCTCTGTGTTACTTGTCGAATATACCCTCAAACAATGTTATATTTTCTAAAATATTAGAGTGTTATAATTTAATTCTTGTCAAAAACATTCAGACATAGTTAAAATGTTACATATATATTAAATATTCATGTAACACAATAATTTATTCATTTTAGAAAACTTTAAATATTTTTAAATCCATTAGTCTTATTTTTCAATTATTAGAATATATGATATGTATTTTTTACATAAGAATTTTAAATAATTATTTTAATACTAAATATTTCAAATAAATTAAAAGGATTAAAAATTTATTTATATTTCAATTTAATATTTACAACTGAACACATGTTGTTTTTACCACTTTAACACAATATTAAAGTTATTCAAAGATAGATAGTGACATTTTTGTATGTATCTTCTACATAAATATTATAAAGAAAAAAATAAAAGAAATATTCTACTAAATGGACATATATCATATAAATGAGTAGAAATTCCTGAACTCCACTCATCTTTTTGTACAAACAATTTTTTTGTGAGTCAATTTTGACTCCTTATAATATTATTTTTAGCCTTAATTGCTCAATTTACCCTTAGTGTGGTGATAATTATTTACTATTGATACTATTCAGAATGACTAAAAAGGGGGTTTGATTTTGATTTTTGGATTCCAAATTAAAAATATTTAATTCCTTTTTTATGATTAGATTTACCTAAGTGGAAAAAATTAATATATTATTAATCCTAAAAAACTTGGCGAAGTGATATTTCTCATAAAAATTACTCGTAATAATAAAATTTGTTTAATAACATATTCATGAATAATTTTTTAAGGTAAATGATTAGATTATATTTATTTAAATGGAACTAATCAAATTTTAAAACAAATATAGAATAGAATATAACTTTCTAAACACCTTAAAAAAATTACAGTTTTCAATAAATAGAATTAATTTGTTCACAATTCATTGAAAATTTTAATTATCATAAAAATAATAAAATTTAACCATAAAATAATTTTTATATTATAATTTCAAATGTAATATAATTTTTTATCAAATATAATTTATAAATTTTTCATAAATAAAATAAAATATTTTCACAAAAAATGATATAAAATCTATTTTTGGGGGAATGCAGTTTTTGTAGAATAAAATGACTATAAAAAATTGATTGATTATTTATTAAGAATTTATCAATACTTGTATATTGAACAGGAACATTATATATATTTCATAAAGTTCTTAATCCCATTTATAACCTCTAATATAACTATTATGTTTTAATGGTATTATTTAAATAATACTTATATATCATGGTTCATTTAAGATTAGTGTTATGTGTCATATACACTATCAAACGATTTTTTTAAATATCAGGATGTTACATTATTCCACCTTTAATAAATTAAGTCCTAAAAATTTAAACTATGCTAGGTAAATTGGGGCTTGACATCATAAAATACCTTTATTTAAATATCATATTGTAGAATGGGTTAATAAAATCTTTTATTGAAAAGAGGTAAAAGTAAATATGAAGGTCATTACATAACTTGGTTTCCAAATATGAGAGAATTAGTGGGAAGTGAAAATAAGGGATGAAAAAAATATTATTTTTCCAAATAATTCATTAGATTAATAGAGACTATTGATAACAAAAAGATGATTGATCAAAGGAAAGGTAATGACCACAAAACCATAAATCGATGAGGTGTGATAATTTCCATTGATTCATCAACGATGAAGGTAATAGGGTAACATTGTTATTTAAAGATCCGTTCCCTAGAGTTAAGGATTTACATTACAATCTAGATTTAGGACATAATAATTTATTTTTACTTGATATGTATAATCTCAATTTTTAAATTAATTTCCATCACAGTCAGATATTTTTCATCAAAAGACGAGCATTCAAGATGAATCATTATTACCCGAATAACAAAAATAAACATCTAATGGATCAAATAATCCAATAAAAGATTGATATGTATTTATAACATCCTTATACTCTAAACATTACAAAAAATGAGTATCACAAGGTAATTCTAAAAATGAGTAAACCATCATATCATGATATAAAAAATTAACCCACAAATTTTCAACAATATCACACTCAGATTAGCTTATATAATTAAATAAATAACAAACCTTAAAATTTCTCAAAAAAATATAGGATGAGATTAAAATAAAATGATTAGAATGACTTGATAACATTTTCTTCCTATAAAAAGTTAACATTTATCTCCAAATAATATCTACCACTGTTAATGTCTCATAAAAAAAATTTATACACTATAATCATATAATCTCCAAGATATGTTAATCACTTCCATAAATAACTAAATCACATTAGGATAAATTCAAAACATATACACATACAAAATATAACTAAACCTTTATTCCTGAAATAAAATCCATTTCTTTTCTTTTTACCATAATCATATAAGGTTACCAAGAAATTAAACATCAGTCAAAATAACATTAATCACCTAATCACTAAATCAATTACCAATCCCATAGTTATCTATACAATAAAAAAATTCTCTTAAAATAATTTTTTCTTCATATATAACATCAAGGAAAATTTTTTATGAACCAAGACATCATAGAGGTAAATAGTAGGAATTTCACGATTGTCGCTATTTAGTTGTGGGTTTAAGTCCAACAACCTTGACAGATGAAACGAGGTTATCACCAATCTTTTGGGTTACCCTTTTTTGAATGATGTTATTATAATACCAAGAAATTTTTTGAAAATGTGATGAAAATTCTAAAAAATAAAATTAATCGCCAAATCCCTTATTAACAACTATGGTTTTCTATAAAACATTTTTTTCAAAATCTAATAATATTAAATCACTATTATTACCTTATTATCAATCATTTTTTAACACTAAGGGATAATAAAAATATTTACCTCAAGGCCACAAAATGTAGTTTCATTCTTTATTAAATATATTTTTTTACAAAAAACCCTTACCAAATGTAATGATTATATTATAGTAAATATCACCACAAATACTATGAATAATCTTATAATTCAATTACATAATACCTAAACGGTTCATCTATTTTTTTAAATGTATAATAACACTTATAATTGTAAACAAAATACAATTTATTTTTATCCCATATCACAAAAGTATATCATAATTTTATATAGGATTTATTCTCCAATTCATCACAAAGGTTCCTAAAGAATAGGTGAATGAACCAAATCTTATCCCCTCTGAGTGTGAAAAATGTGATCAAAATGGACACACAAACCATGTATCATAATGAAGGATGATATATACTCAACCAACCTATTTTTAGGGTCACTGCCCTAGATACATCTCTGAAAAAACCATATCTAGTTATAGTATCTTCCCAGGGTTATATTTCAAGGAAAACCACATAATCAATTCCTTAACAACACATTGGGTTTTTATCCAATAAATAGACTTATAACTAGGTTTTTCAGTATATTTATATAATCCAAATCCACATAAATTAATATACCATTCAATGAAACCAAATATAGAAACCCAAGAATTTTACACATTTTATTACATGATTTTAATATAAAAATATATTAAGTAAAACACAAATATCATGAGGCCTAGTGTATTTGGAAGTCTAGTAATATAAAATATCCAAAAAAACAAAAACATAATAGTTTTTCACTATAGTGAGTTTCTTATATGTTCCTAGGTATGATAGTTGTATCACAGAGTGGGGGGAGGGGGTGAAATAGTGATGTATTTTTCTATTTTGTTTCCTTTCTTAGTACTGCCAAACTAGCCTTTTATAGCACTAGAAATGGCATTAATTAGCACTAGAAATGTGGTGATAATGTGAGTGACATTAAACACCCAATAATTTTATCAGCACTTTAATTTATCACTGCTAAATGAATCCTTTATCATCTCTTATAAAATAACTAATAAAGGAATTTTATCAAAAAATTTAGAATGATTGATAAATGTTCCTTTTATCAGCACTTTTAAAATCATTGATAATGTTCTTATTTATCAGTATTGATAAAGGGTCATACTATAGTATGCTATTATAGAACACTGTTGAACTAGATACACACATCAAACATAGAAGATATCAATAAAAAAAATTACCAATACATAATTTAAATGAAATGAAATTTACAACAAAAATATCAAATAAAACACTATATTATAGTCATTTCAAACACAATTTTATACAATTACATAAATACAAACTATTACATGCATTAAAAAAATCCTAACTGTCAAAGTTACCATGAATTCCATTTACATTATTTTTAGAACTTCCAACATTGCATGAGTAGTTTCGAACAAACCAATTGAACTTGAAAAAATAAATCCACATGTATAGGAAAACAATTATAATGGGTAATACTAAAAAAGAAATAAATTAAATAGAAATATGAAATAACACAATAATTATATGGATAATGATTTTTCTGTGAAAATATCAACATTACCTATGTGATTGAGTTGTGGAGGAATCGTGAAAGAATCTAATAAATGTAAACACTATATGAGTGAAAGGTTTTTTAGGGGAGTATGTGGTAGTCATCGTGCTGAAAGGGATGAATGTTGGAGAGATAACCCCCAACTCAGACAAAATAATCCATCTGTATAAGAAAAAATTATTATGTGAGTAATAATTAAAAGAAATAAATTAATTATACATATGACATAATATATTTATTCTATGGAAAATTATTTTATATTAAAAACATCAATATTACCTCTCAAATTGAGTATAAGAATCGTTATTTCTCTTCATACAAAGGCAGTGGAGGTAACACGACAAAAAGTGATAATTGTGCCTCTGTAGGGGTGAAAGGGTTTTAAGGGATAATGAACATGAATGTTGGAAAGATCACCCCCAAATCAAACGAAATGATCCACATATATATGTATATAATTATTTTATGAATAAATCTAACATGAAAAAAATTAACATACATATAAAACAACACATTAATTCCATGGACAATGGTTTTACTATGAAAACGTCAATATTACCATTGTAATTGAGTAGAGTTAGCATTGTTCCTCTTCTTGGAAATATAGTGGAGGTAACATCAAAGAAAGTGATAAATACACCACATAATGGGTGAAATTTTTTTAAGGGATAAGGTTCGTCAAATTTGGACAGAGAACCAACAACTCGACAAAAGAATCTATTATACAAGAAAAAAATTATTATGTGAGTAATAAAAAATCATATATATGATATAATAAATTAATTATTTGTATAATGATTTTACTAAGGAAACATCAATATTACCTATGTAACTGATCAGAGGATGCTTCATTTCTCTTCCTACAATGGCGGCAAAGGTAACATAAAAGAGTGTGAAAATGCACCACTGTAGGGGTGAAAATATTTTAAGGGATAAGGAGCATGAATGTTGGATAGAGAATCTCCAAATTTAACAAAAAAATCCACCTATTTAAGAAAAAAAGTATTATGTGAGTAATACTAAAAACAAATAAATTAAACATACATATGAAAAAATACATTAATTCTATGGATAATGATTTCACATTAAGATCAACAATATTACCTCTATAATTGAGTAACAAAATTTTTTCAAGCTCTTATTACAAATGGATGACAGATGGATAGAAATATTCTATATTAAACCAACTCTGCAAAGAATAATGAAAATTAAATCACCATTCCACTAGATAATTTTTAAGTAAAATAGAGAAATTATATTGTAGCTTGACCTTTTCATCTATCCAAAGGGTTTCCATCATCATTGCTTTTTCTTATGAGGTATTAGTAACATCATCATGTACATAATACATTGTCTTCATATGTAGTCAAAAATTTAATTTAGATTAGGTTAATTTAGTATAGAATATAACTATTATGAGGGAAGACATAATATATTAAAAAAACTTTTACCTTCTCATTGAACTCTCTTAAATTTTTAATAGTTACAAGGATTTTGTTCCTCTTTCAAGAATCCAAATCCCCTCTTTATGGTCCCCTCTAACATATATGACATTTCCATTAGTGGGACCGACATGAATTGATTGTGAGGTCCCAATGAAACGGTCATCCTTGATATAAGTTTCAACTGATTCATCATTTTTTTAGTAACGAATAGGAAAATTGAAATCTTTTTGTTGTTTGTATTAGATACATAAAATATTTACACTTCTTATGATGCCATTATGAATGCATCATAATTTTACCCTTCAACACTAAAATTCACCTTTATAAAACCCATTTCATCAACATTAACTCAATTGATATGGTCAACCCATTATCACAAAAAAATAAGCACATGAGATTTTATTAAATCTAACTCATATATCTGTTTGATAATGCCAAAATATGACATATTTTCAAAAAATGGATTTCTATCCTTGGAACCAGATATGTGCATCACATCTTCAAAAAACATAACACCATTTATTTTCATCATACTGAAGTCATCATGTTCTATTTTTTAGAATGTATAACCATTTATTAATAACCTAGTGTAATATATAACATTTTCATTCGGTACATTGGCAATCCATTAATGTTATTCAAAAATTGAATTCAGATTTTAAGATAACAACATATAAAGTTGATCTCAAAACCATCCTATGAACTTTTGAATGTTAATATTATATACACATTTCAGTCCATGATGGATTCAAATCCCTCTGGATTTCATTCTGGAATTCAATGTATAGATCCAAGTCTTAACTATTAGGTAATATTTAATGATTTTCTTTATCTTACTCTTTCAAGGTAATTTTATCAACATCTCTTCTTAATATCCATGCACCCATAAGGCGTTTTCTATGATGAGACTTTGGGAGACCAGTGGTTTCAATATCTGATTGGTAATCTATAAAAAATTCAATAGTTTCGTCAACCATATATTGTTTTGCAATAAAACCTTATTGCCAACTTTGATTCTTAACGTACCCGTTAAAAATATTCATATACCATTTAATGGGGTACATATATCTATAATGGATAGGACCCCATAGTAGAAACTCTCTAACTTTGTGAACCAGCATATGGAACATTATATCAAAGAATGATGATGGGAAGAAAATTTCTAATTCACATAATATGATTGAAATATCCTTATTCATGAAGGGAAACTTCTCTGAGTATACAACTTTACTTCATTTGGTATTGAAAAATAAGCAGAGTCGGGTTAGTGTATATCGTGAAAATATATGGAAAAATACAATAGAAAACAATAGACATTAATTATTCCATTAAAACATGACATTCATGTGATTTTAGTATTTGAAAATTCAAATTATTCATTGAAATGAAATTCATGATATTTTATGAATACCACTGTGGAATTCTTATACTCATAAAGAAAAGTAAAATATTAAATATTTTCTATCTATAGAATGTGTAAAATAATAGAGGAAAAAATTCATGCTTTTTACCCATCATTGATGCCAAATATTCCCTTATCACCATTTCAATCAATTCTAATCTAAACTTTATTCTATCATTATTATTTCCAATAACATTTACTAATGTGCCAATAATAATATCAAATACATTTTTTTCTGCATGCATGAAATCAAGAAAATTTCTGACATAAAAAAATCAAATACGACAATTGAATGAAAATTAATCTCTTCTTCCAACCTGATTTGGTATTGTTTCTCAAAAATGGTTTACCGAAACCAGTGCCAATATTTTTTAAATTTTTCGTATAGTTGATCAGTCATTGTTGGTGAGGGTGGTGTACCTTGTTTGATACTCCCATCGAATGATGTCATCTAGGATCAATATTTTTGTCATCAAGGTAATTTTTTTTGATTTCCTAAAAACAGTCTTTGAGGAATGTTTCAACCAAATTGAGAATGTGCATTTTTCCCCAATGGGACACCCAAATATGTCTTTACTTCTATATCCTTACAAATTTATATAATTGGGGAAGTTATATATTATTCAATACAATATTTCCCTCATTGTGAATTCTTCACTTCTATGAGCATCATATATTGTAACACTTGTATCCCCCATAAAATTTCATAACTTCGATCAATTGATCCATATAGACATCAATATCATTTGTGGGATGCTTTGGTCTAGACATATGTAGAGAAAACATAATCTATTTTACCATCATGCATAACCATGGAGGAACATTATAATGTTCCAACATGATGGCCCATGTATTGTGAGTACTACTCTATACACCAAAAGGATTTATTACATCTATAGATGACTCAAGATTAATGTTTCTCAGCTCATCTCCAAATTCATGAAACTTGTAATCAATTTTCTTCCACTAATGAGAATCTATAAAATGACATAAGATACCATCTATAGTTCTTGTATATTCATTCCATGTATATTTCCTTGTGGTTTCTTAACATCCATATAGTCTTCTAAACCTTTGAATGATAGGGAAGTACCTTGAAGGACTTGATTCATTTCTCCAGAATCGATCTGCGCCACACATTGTGAATTTTATGAGTGATTCATGGACCATGAAAAACAATTTTCAATCATTAAAAAAATAATTTATTTTCTATATTTAATTCCCATTGAACATAAAATTCATTTAGCATCATATGTTCAGAAGGGTTGTTCATTTTCTTTGGGTAGCATGTATTTCAGTGGACTAAGTACTTATGTAAATCAAGTTTCACTCCATATCCATTTATATCTTTGTAATTATATAACTTCAATACAACTGATAATGTTGTCTATTTAGTACAAATGGTATAAAATGGTTTCTTATAAGAACTATTTAACTCCTCAAACTACTTTATACTATCACAGAGGTCATCTTCAATTTCCATTTTCATTTCATACATGTGATCACCTTAATCTTTTACAAAGGTATTCATATCAAATGATTCATAAAACATAGTATTAACCCAATTGAATCCCACATTCTCTTTTCCCCTTGTTTAGTACATAATTTATTTCATTGGTCTATTCTGTGACAAATAAAATGTTCTTCCAACTCATTGAGACTAATTTTTATTGAATAAAAACAATGTAAACATGGACATATGATTTTAGAAGGGTCATCTGCAAGCTCTCTTGCAAGCATGGTAAAATCATTATTTCCATATTCATAGTCTTTTTTTTTCAAACAATTATCATGCATCCATTTTCAGTTCATATCCACCGTATAGTGTTCATGAAGGATTTATTTTATAAAATATATCAAATATTAATAAGATATTTTGTAAATACGCAAAATTTTGATATAATTTTTTTAAAAATTATTTTGGATTATTAAGAGTTTCTAAAAATTGACGGCATGTGATTCTGAGGCCCGAGGATCCCGAAACTGATTTTTGAACTTCTTTATGGTACGTTTAGTAAAAATTCAAGTAGTAGTTTGTATCTTTTGAACTAGTGATCATATTAAAAATTTGAGGGAACTGTTGAATTGGATTGTTGGGATACACTTAGGTGAAGCATATCTTCGACCGAAAAGCGTCGAATAATAAAGTTAATTTGTTTGGACTTTACAAAATAATAATAAAATAACTCCATGGTTAGTTTATTTTAAATAAACCGTTGAGAGATGGTGGTGGGAACAAATTGTAATGTCAAGCATTAATGGGTGTCATTAAATGACACGACTTTGGTTGTGTAAACGTGACACTTTTAGATTTTGATTAAACATTCAATTAGATTAATTAATGAGCAACATTAATTAACTGCAATGATGGTGAATCATTTCCCCATCTTTAAACAAATCTTGAGAATAGGTTTTGGATACCCATGAGAGGAACCTATGAATAAATGTTTACGACCTATTCCTCCAATGAAAAACAGAGACTTGGTGTCTCAATTGGGGATTTGAATCAGATATCAACAAATTCCAACAAACACCCTTCGAATACAGGTTCTTCTTCCTCATACGCAAGGCCTCCCAAAAAGTTCTAGATAGATGTTTGTTAATATTCTATGATTTTTATGAATTATTATTCTCTTGATGATGTCTGAACTCTCCTCTTGTTATAATGCTAACGTGGAGGGAACATGCGAAACAGAACAAGGCCCAGACCCTCCACCAATTTTTCTTTGGTTGTGTTCTTCCTGGGTGACTATGAAACATAGTGGAGAGGTGATACTGGGGGTGCCACACAGTTATGGATGAATCTTGGGAGGCCCATAGGCATAGTCAGAAAATAAAATCTACATCTAGTGCTTGAGCGGAGGCCCATGGAGGCTACACTGGCATAATAGTGCCGGAAACCGGAGGAGGAGGTGAAAAACACTCCCTGGCCGTTAGGGGATGGGGTCGTCAGAAGGCACAATGAAAAACAAGGGTGACTAGCCTTTTCCGACCGCTTTGACGGTGGGTGGAATGCTGTAAAGGAGGGTTGCAGCTATGATCCATGGCGGAGGTGGACCCAGGCCGATGGAACCACCCTAGACTGGTCCACATGACTGATTAGTTGAAGGGACGATGACATCCTAACATCACCGGTCGAAGGCTGAACAGAATTCTTTCAATTTGGTTGGGAGTTGTGTCCAAGCCCAGCTGAAGGGCCTTGCCCAGCCAGGGGGAAGTTTGGTCCAACAGCCTAGAGGGAATCGCCCATCCGGGTGGGTCGGGACGGTCCGGCGGCCCAGTAGGTTTAGAACATGGACAGCGGGCTGAGCCCCCATCCTAGCTGGACCTGGCAAGGCCTAGCCAGTTTGGGCCATTCCATTGGGCCGGATTGGGCCAGTCTGACTGGTTCGGCCTGGACCGAGACCCATTGAAACCATGTTTCACATAATGGGGAATATCATCTAAATTGGATGTATGTTTGATGGACCGTCTATGGAACCAGAACCCTTATTATAGAACAGTCCTTTTGGGATAATCTACTTGAATTTTAGATAATGATGAAGTATGGATAGGTTGGATCGAAACTGAATCCATCCGGGCCCTTGGCGCTAAAATTCCGATAATGTACATACTGGGTGATCGATTGGCGCACCGTCTATCGCGTTGGAACCCTTACGACATTTTGGTTCTTTGGGTAACTTTTTCGTGGAAATTCATGGTCATTGAGGTAAGAATGATGGCTTGAGGAGTGAATCCAACTAGAATCAAGCGTTCTAAGTTCAGAATCCAATTTCCATTTGTGATGTGAAAAATGAATAGTGATCCTGTGTGGGTCAGTGCCTATCTATCCTATGTGGGTCAGCGCTCAGCGATCCTATGTGGGACAACACCAATTGATCCTGTGTGGGTCAACACTCATCGATTCTATGTGGGTCAACACCTACTTATCATGTGTATGTCAATGCTGTGTGATCTAGTGTAGGTCAACGCCTAGTGATCTTGTGTGGTCATCATCTATCGATCATTTGTGGGTCAAAAGTAGAGCATCTCGATAGAATAAGATGATCTAGATTTATGACTAATCATCTGTACATCTGTACTTATGTTATACCTTATGTGAGCTGTCTTTTACTTTGTTCTTGTGAATGAGATCATTCATTTTGGTTTTCCTTTATGGGATCATGAGTGACCATCGGGGGTCTTAGTATCCCTATTGAGTATTTTCATAATCACCCCTACATGGGCTTTACCTGCACCTTGTCTTTTCTTGTGTAGACGATGGGTAGCTTGACTAAGATTTGGGAACCAGCACTAGATGGTGCTCGGATGTGATAGATAGAAGTGGGGAGCAACAATGATGGTAGAAAGTGATCTGTACTTAACATTCAAGTCTTATTCTTGGTGGACAACCTCTAGAGAACATTTTTCCTTTTTTCTGTATTTCTTTTTTAGTTGGGCTTCTATTATGGACTTGTTACTTCCAGTAAATATTTTTTTTATCTAGCACTTCTATTTGTGGATTTCTTTCATTTTATACCTATTCTATGAATGTACATGTTTAAAGGAAATTCATTCCCTTTTTGGGTTTCACCGTTCCGATTCCAGTCACCTGCCCCTGACCTATGGAAGTCGGGATTGGTATAGTCACTACAAGGGCCCCAGGGGACGGTTCGTGACAAAGTGGAACCAAAAGACGGTCGATTATACAAGAATGACTATGTGTCTATGTTATTTAATAGAGAAACAGTGTTAAGTGTCTTGAGTGTGGGTTTTAGTGAAGAGATTCAAGTGTTGGTGCGGTGTCTACTGTATCCATACACCAGGACCCTAAATTATGGTTTCTGACTCAGTACAAAAAACCACTATTTACACGTGTTTTGAAAATTTTGTTTTTCTTTTGATCCCTTTGAGTCAAATCACCAGGTATAACTTATTAACCATGGTGAACATGATTCCATATAGGATGTCACTACATAGAAAACTAGACAGGATTCTTGTGAGAGTTCACTATGACGGCCAACCGAGCGATGAGGTGCCGATGCAAGGCCCTCTTATGGAGATAACACCTTTTGGTCGTGTACCAGCAACACCACTACCTGTAGGGATGTATATTCCACCATCCCCATCAAATGATTGTGCATTCTGACTAAGTGCATTTCATAAGTTCTAGAGATAGAGGCCTCCCTGGATTCGAGGTGAGATAGACCCGCATGCAACTGAGGACCGGCTGGAGGCTGTGGCATGGGTTTTTCATTCAGTTGAGACACCAGAAGACCATATGGTGATCTTAGAAACTAGCCTCTTCCAGGGCACAATAGGGATATGGTGGAGCTTGACGCTCAAGAAACATAAGGATGTGACACATTTCTAGTTTGAAATAGAGGGAATATTCAAGGAAGAGTTCTTTCTAGTGACTCTACCATTTGTGCGTATTCATAAGCTCCTGCACATATAGAAGGGAAGCCTGACAGTAGCCCAGTACTTGGCACAATTCACTGACCACTCTCTCTATACCACCGACATGGTACACAACCCTTTCTTTAGGGCCCGTATCGTTGAGTAGGGTCTTCTATGGAAGATCAAAGAATCAATGATATCACTAAATATCCAGACGCAGATTGGAGTGCTAGAGCGAGCACTATTATTGGAGATCTTCCTAGTTGAGTGGTCATCGATAGTGAGAGCCACCACTAGATGACTGACGGTCAAGTCATCAACATCAAGTAGTAATTAGATGGTGTAGAGGTCCATGTGGGCCAAACCTTCTGGAGGGTGACCATAGGATGTACGGTCAGAAGTGTAGTGCGCACAGGACAGAGGAAGCCATCTGAGGTGCATACTGTACAACACATGCAATGGGAAAGGTCATGTGGCTTGGGACTTCCCGAACTGATATACTGATGATCAACAAATGGTTGAGGGACCACTGAGAAAGTGGTAGAGATTCAAGTAGGGAGGTCTGTAGGGTGGCGAACGTGGCAGACGATCTGTCTGTGCAGTAGGCGGTGGGTGGCTATTGAGGTTCTACTACCACCACCCCCAGGTGGTCCACCAGGACCATAGTGAGCAGGTGGACAACGATGATCTCATCTTCCGGTGGTAGAGGCCTATGATCACAACACTCCAAATGTGACTTGAGGTATGATCTGTGTGTACTCCACCATATCTACAGTACTTATAGACATGAGTTCCAGTCTCCCATTCATTTCCATGGATCTCGTTCGGAGCTCAATGATTTAGATGGAGTCGTTGGATCAATCCTTATGTTTATAGACACCTAAAGAAGTGGATTCGATGATTACACACTGGTGTAGGGAGTGTGAGATTACTCTAGGAGGTGAGAGATTTGGTTGGGATCTCGTAGTAGCCGCATTGAGGCCTTACAAAGTAATCTTGGGTATGGACTAGTTTCCACAGTCCATGCACATATCGACTGTTTTAGGTGCAAAGTGTGGTGTGTTTGCGAATATGGGATCTGGTTTTCCTTCATTATAGTGAAGGAAACCTTTGTAGCATAGGATTGAATTTCTCAGAGGAGTGTTCATCAGACCACTCATTAGTTAGCTAGCATCACCCTCAGTGTAGTGGACAAGATGAGTCTAAACTAACCTATTTTGGTGGACCAATATGATGATTTCTTTCCAAATGTAGTTCTGGGACTACCTCCTCACAGAGAGGTAATATTTTACATCGATTTTAACCCCAGGATGAAATTGATAACAACAACATCATATCAGATGGTGCCTATAAAACTTCATGAATTGAGGGTACAGTTTGAAAAAGTGTAGAGAAAGTTGTTCGTAAGGACCAGTGTTTATCCATGGGCTGCCCTGATTTTGTTCACCAAGAAGTAAGATGAGTGTCTGAGGCTTTGTGAGGACTATCATCACCTAAACTAGGTGACTGTGAAGATCAAGTATTCACTACTGAGGATTGATGATCTCTTAAACTAGGTGAATGGGAACAATGGTTTTCGAAGACAGACCTCAGATAGGGCTATCATTAGCTTAGGGTACAAGATGATGAAATACTGAAGACAACCTTCATATGCTGGTGTGGTCACTAAATGTTCTTGGTGATGCCTTTCTTAATACCGAATGCTCTGACAGTGTTCATGGGATTCATGAATAGGATATTACAACCATACCTCGATCGCTTCATGGTTGTCTTTATTGAAAATATCTTGGTATACTGGGAAATGGAGGAGGAGCATGCCACACATTTTCAGATAGGTCTGGATACACTCCTAGAGAACCATCTTTATGGAAAGATCTCTATGTGCATGTTCTTGATACACGAATTCCATTTTATGGGGCACATTATCTCAGAGGCTGGAGTTTTCATGGATCCAGCAAAGATAGAGGCAATGATTTCTTGGTAGCCACCCAGTTGTGTGACTGAGATGCACAATTTCTTGGGTTTGGATGGGTACTACCTAAGATTTGTACCTGACTTTTCCAGAGTAGAAACACCATTTTCATCATTGACAGAGAAGGTGTAACCTTTATTGTGGACAGAGAGATGACATAAGAGTTTCCAGAAGCTTAGGCCATGACTAACGAGGGCCCCCATCTTGAGGTTACTAGAAGAGAGTGTTGGGATTGTAGTCTGCTGTGACACATCAGGGGCCAGAATAGTATATTCCCTAATACAGGAGCGAGCAGTGATCGCCTACCGCTATCGACAGTAATGACAGCATGGGCAAGAATACTCTACCCATGACCTAGAGTAAGCAGTAGTGGTCTTTTCCTTAAAGATGTGGTAGCACTAATTTAGGGGTGAACAATTTACTATATAATCTCATCACAAGAGTCTTAGGTATATCTTATCATAGAAGGAATTGAATCTAAGACAGTGGTGGTGGCTGGAGTTCCTCCAATACTATGACTTTAATATAGTCTGCACTCATGGGAAGGGGAATATATTGGCATACCCACTCATTAGAAGGTCTAGACAACAGTTGCTGAGTGTGGAGACAATGCAGCTAGTCGTGTTGCAGATATCCTTCTTGGAAAGTGATGGAGTAGCTTACCTCTAGTCTAATATAGTGGTTCCCCTACTCTTTCAGCGAGTCAGGGAGGCACAATTTAGAGATGTAGACTACGGGGCCTGATGTGATCAGATATCCTCAGAACGATCTATAGAAGGATTTTCTAAAGGTGGGGAGCACATCATCCCTTTAAGTGGACACACCATGGTAAAAATTCATTCTACGAGAGGAATTTTCTATGGAGTTCCACAAATCCACTTTAGTGGGAACATTCGTGTATGGAGAAGTACTAGGACCTCCAGCATCAGTACTGGTGGCCTGTGATGAATAAATCAGTGGAATAAATCATATCAGGGTGCCTCACTTTTCAGCAATTGAAGGCCAAGAATAATGTTCCATTAGGCCTAACATAGCCACTTGAGGTGAAAGAATGAATATGGGATGGTACTTCCATAGACATTGTAACAATGCTAGCACGTACGTGCAGGGTCCATGATTCCATATGGGTGATCGTTGACCGACTCACCATGTTCTCCCATTTCCTACCCAATTGAGAGTAGGGACATGCAGAGGGATTTGGACGCCAATATGTATAAGAGATTGTATGTCTTTATGGGGAACCATCAATGATCATCTCATATCGTGATGCTCGTTTTACATCTAGGTTGTGGAAGATATTGTAGGAGGCATTCAGGACTCAGCTACACTTGAGAATTTCCTTCCATCCTCAGACATATGGTTAGATAGAGTAGACCATACATACATTGGAGGAAATGCTTCATGCTTGTATCCTTGATTTTAGCCACTGTTGGAATGACCACCTACCACTAGTGTAGTTCACATACAACAACAATTATCACTCCACCGTAATCATGGATCCATTTGAGGCCTTGTACGGGAAACCTTGCATATCAACTCTATGATGGATAGTCCGAGGGGTGTCATCACTTATGGGTCCATAGATGGTATGGTCTACAACTGAGAAGGTTCAGATAATCTGATAGTGAATTAAGACTTCACAAAGCTGGCATAAGTTCTATACTGACAAGAGATTGATACCCTTGGAGTTCGAGGAGGGAGACCATTTCTTCCTACGTTTCTCACCTGACAAGGATTTCGAAGATTTGGATGGGGAGGAAAGCCATATATGAGGTTCATCAGACCTTTCCAAATCCTCAATAGAGTCGGCGAGGTGGCCTATCACCTAGATCTTCCCTCACAGATGAACCATGTTCATAATATTTTCCATTTTTCGCAGTTGAGGAGGTACGTTCATGATCTATCACACGTTATCGACTGGGGCGAGTAGGACATTGACGAAGGGGTGATGTATGTGGATTTCCCGGTGGATATAGAGTATCTAAAGGAGAAGTTACTTTTGTGGGTGGTCAATTCCTCTAGGGCAAGTTCGGTGGAAGTAGAGGAACCTCTAGAAGAGAACATGGGAGCGGGAGGATCAGATATGTGCTTAGTACCACTATTTGTTTCTTTAGTTTTCCTATGGTTTTGGGGATGTAAAGCTCTATGGTGTTGAGGATGTTAAGACCTGAAATTTTCATATATTTTTTGTAAATTATTTGGGATTATAATGAGTGTGAAAATATTGACGACACGTGATTTCGAAGCCCAGAGAGCTTGAAATAGATTTTTTTTTTAACTTTTTTAAGGTACGTTCAGTAAACGTGCAAGAAATTAGTTCTACATTTTGAACAAGGTATTGGATTCAAAATACGAGGGCACAATTGAATTGGCAGTTCCAAGATTATCTTAGTCAAAGATTAACTTCGACCATAAAGTCCTGGATGGAAAATTAAATTTTTGGGACTTTACAAAAAAAAAATAACTCCATGAGTTATTTTATTTTCTTTCAACCGTCAAGAGACTGTGGTAGGACTGTAGTGTAACATCAGGCTTGATGGTAGTCATTTAATGATATGACCTTTGGATGTATAACCGTGACACTCGTAGGTTTTGAAGGACAATTAAATAATGTTCATTAATGAACCACATTAATGAAACACAATGTGGGAGGTTCCTTTACCCTTATTTATACAAATCCTGGGAATGGGTTTTGAATACCCACAAGAGGAACTTGTGATGAAACACCGAAAAATCTTCCTTCAATGAAGAACAAAGATTCAGAGAGTCCATTGAGGATTCGATCCAGAGATTTAAAAATTACATCAAACAACCTTAGAATGTGACTTCATCTTCCTCATCCATATCTCCTTCCAATGAGTTCTAGGTAGGGGATTATTTATATTCTAAGAGTTTTATGTATTCATCTTCTCTAGATGATGTTTGAACTCACCCATTGTTATAAATATAACACGGAGGGCGCGAGCGAAACCGAACAAGGCCTAAACCCTCTGTAATTTTTTTGGATGAGTTCTTCATGGGCGACCGAGAAACTCGGCAATGAGGTGATACCGGGGGCCACCCAGTTATGGGAGAATCCCAAGAGGCCCTTAGGCATAGTAAGAAAAGAAAACGAACCTCTGGAGCTTCACCGGAGGACCGCAGAAGCTCCGCCAGTGTGGCGACACCGACGAATGGAGGAGGCAATGACCGACTCTCACTGTCCTTGAGGGGATGGCTATGACTGAAGGATCCACAACACACTGGGGTGGCCGGCTTTTTCCAGCTGTGTTGAAGGTGGGTGGAGCACCGCGGAGGAGAGTCATAGCTCCAAGCCTTTGAGGGGGGCTGCAGCTCTGTGCCATGGCGGAGGCAGACCCAGACAGTTGGTCCTACCCTAGACCAGTCCATTAGACCATTTAGCTAAAGGAGAGGTGATAGCCTGGCGCCGCCGATCGAAGGCCGAATGAAGGTATATCTATTTGGTGGGGAGTTGGATCACCTCCCAGTAGGTAGGCCACGAATAGCCTGCGGGACGGGATGGTCCTCCAGTTTGGCGGGCCTCACCCACTCTAGAGGGTCAGGTCATTCCTGCGACCCAACAGAGCGGCCCAGGGCCAGCGGCCCGGGTCTGGTTGGGACGTTCCGACTAGTTTGGACCAGACTCAGACCCATTCGAACTCAGTTTCTCTTAAAGAGGCATATCTTTTAAACCAGACATCTGTTTGACGAACAGTCAATGGTGATACAACCCTTAGGACGTGGCAGTCCTTTTGAGAGACTCTACTTGAGTTTTGGAGAATGTTGGAGTACGGATGGATTGGATCGAACCTAAATCCAACTCAGGCCTTGACCCTAAAATTCCTATAACATACATACTGGGCGTCCGATTGACGTGTCGTCTGTTGCGTTGGAGCCCTTATGACATGGAGGTTCATTAGGTTGATTCTTAGTTGATATTCATGGTGGTTTTGTTATGACCGATGGATTGATGAGAGGATTCTCCTGTAATCAAGCATGGTATGTGCGGGAACCCTATTGATGGTTGTGACATGATTAATGAATAGCTATCCTGTGTGGGTCAGCGGTCAATGATTTTGTGTCGGTCAGTGCTCAACGATCCTGTGTGGGTCTGCTCTTAGAGAGCCTATTCTGTTTATCATTTATCATTCCTATGTGGGTCATTAGAAGAGTCTCTCAACATAATAAGATGATCTAGCTTTACGACTAATAATATTTTCTTCTTTAATTATGTTATACTTGGTGTGATAGGTCTTTTACTTTTTTATTATGATTGAGATCATGATTTTTTATTTTAATTTTTCGAATTATGAGAGATTTTTAGGGGTCTCAGGGTCCATACTGAGTATTTCTTTACTCACCCCTTGATGGGATTTGCATGCACCATATTTTTTCATGTGCAGATGATTAACAGGTTGACTGAGATTTTGGATTTAGGACTATATGGTTCTCGGAGGAGATAGACAGATCGAGTGAGCAGCAGTGACGGTATACGATGAGTTGTACATACTCTTCTGGTAAGACTCTTGCTGGATGACCTCTAGAGCACGTTCTCCATTTTTTCTATTTTTCTTTTTCAGTTCATGTTCAATTTTGGTCCCTTTACACCTAGTACATTCTTTTACTATCAGCTGTTCTATTTTTCCCTTTCGTTGTATACCTTTTCTGTGAGTGTATAGTTTTAAAGGCAATTCCTTCCCGTTTTAGGGTTTTTCATTCAGGGGCTAGTCACTAACCCCAAGACTATGGAAGTCAGGCATGGGGTAGTCCCCACACAGGCCCTAGGGGACGGGTCATGAAATATTCATTATTAGTAGAAAAATTTATAGACAATTCTAATAAGGTAAATATAGATCATTTCAACTAGAATATCTAAGCACCTAGATATTCCAAAAACAATTATATGGGATATTGGAATTAGAAAAATTAGATGGAGATAAAGGATGATAATATATGATATTATCAGTAAACTTTATAGGTGTATACAAGAAGATGGATATTGTAATGACACTTTCCTAAATTACACAAAAAACACTAGGTCAGATCATCTTATGAACTGTAGCACACCTCAAAGTCACTAAAGTCTTATTTAATGTTTGGGTGTAAAAACCCATAAATGGGAGGTGGTCCCATCAAAATAGAAATAATTAGTACTAGAGGTAGAATGAAATTCTATCATGACCCTTGGGGTCAAGGGACCAGCAGACCCAAAATCATCATTACCCTATATAGGCATACCTATAAGACAAACAAATATGGAAATAAATGAAGCAATAGCTATATATACCTACATAAATGTCATTCCAGTATAAAAACTAACTCAATTATAGTCTATATGAAATATCAGGTAGTTAAAACCCCAATTTTCAAACATAACAGGAACTAAAGGAACCATTATGATTCAAAAAGTGAAGGTTTGGTGTGATAAAACCTCATGTGCTTAGATGGGGATGAATCCTTTGAATATGATCAATAAGAAAACTATGTACTATAGTGAATTATAAGAGGAACTAGATCCTATGATACATATATCCAATAGAATAACATTCATCACACCACTAACTTGGTTCCTAAAAAAAACATCTGAAGCTCCATGTCCACTGAGGTGTTCAAAAAAGGTGTCGACATATATATAATAATTGCGGAACCACCAATGTGCCTCAAATCAATAGTCAATAAACAAGAATATACATGAAAATTTACACACACACACACACAAACACAAATATATTTATGGAAAAAATATTTAGTAACAAGATATAAAAAATAATATCAAAATATCCATGAATAAATCAAAGGTTCCATTTTTGATATAAACAATGCATCCAATATTAGTAGTCAATACAATAACTGGACCACAAATCCTTCCCAAAAAAATGAATCAAAAAAATTCATAAACTAGGGACAAAAAATCCTTCCCTATACAATATATTACCAAGAAATCATAAACAATAGATCATAAAAAAATCGTAGAAGAAAAAATCAAAAACAAAACTATAAATACACAAGGAAAATCTAATGGTCTACATTGGCAGGTAGATGAAAATATAAGAACCTATTCTATTTTCACACGAGATGTTTAGAGGAATTTGAGTGGTGTGATTCGTCCTTCAATTCAATGAGGAGGATCACCAATAGTAGGTGGATCCAATTGAATTATTCTATATCGTGACAGGTTCACAAATGGTTAGGGTTTTTAAAATATTCCAGGATACATTTAAACACACATAAAAATAAGTGTTGATAAATATAGGTCATTATCAGTACTAAAAAATCACTAATAAAAGCAATTTTTATCCATGCTAAATTTATAGCACTGGAAAATGTTCATTTATCAGTATTTTGTTTAGCATTGATAAATCCTCCTCTTTATCTGGGCAAAAAAGCACTGATAAGGATTCTTTTATCAGCTCATATTAATGCGGTGCAGTTAAAGGATTTACAACTATAATAAAAATAAAAAACCATAAATATTTATTAATAGTTAATAAATATATATAAATATAATATATTATATGTATTCCTGTTTAAATATATTTATTATAATTTCAAAATTTTTTATTTGTATGTATAGAAATATTTTAAAAAAATATTATATAATTCAATATATATATATATATATATAATTATACATATATATTTAATAATATATATATAAATATTAATATTGTAAATATATTCATTATTTATGTAAATAAATTATAAATTTAATAATTATTTAAATTTACATAATTATTTATTTATAATTATATATATACTTTTGAAAAAATATTTATTAATTTATAATTATAAATATATAATTGTATAAATATAGTTAATGTACATTTATAAATATATATATTTATTAATATTTTTTATAGATATATATTTAACATTATTAAAAAATATCTAATTTTGAGTGCGTACATATATGTACAATATGAGTGAAATTGAATAAATTAAGATTATAGGTACATTTTTACAATATTGAAAAAATGGATAAGTTCTCTTAGTGTGCTTATTTTATATCAAAATAGATAAATTATATTTATTTTTGAGATCAATATAATACAAATTTCAGCTATATTAAATTGAAAAATAAAATTATATTCAATTATATCTCAAGTACTATGTAATTATTCAATATTTTTAAATCATATTAATTTTTAAATATATACTATTTTCAACAAATATATAACCATTTAATTTAAAGTGCATAATTTTTTTAATATATAATAATATTTATATAAATTTATTTATCTAAATATTTAATATATAAAATACAATAACATTAATTATCATAAATACCTAATTATGAAAATGTTTTCTTTTTTATAATGCATAAAAAAATCCATTTTTATAAATAATTATTTAATTAACAATAATGCTAAAAAAATTTAATATGCACTTTTTTTTTCGTTTATTAAATTATTTCATTTTAAAAGTGCTAAAAATGCTTTGATGAATGAACTATTTATTAGCGGTAAACACAAATGAACGGATAAATCATACCCTTTATCAACACTAATAGTAATGAATTGATAATGGATACCCATTATCAATGCTAAAAATAAATAAAATATAAAGGATATCATTTATCAGTTCTAAAAATCATGTTTAAATAAAGGATTCATTTATTAGCAATAAAATAAATGAACTGATAAGAGGTTAAATTTATAAGCACTGATAAATATGAAATTTATCAGCATTTTATTTTAGCATTGATAAATAACTGCACTCTTAATGTATAGTTTTGTAGTGCTGTCTTTTGAAACAACTATGGCCTCATGTTAATGATTTGTTAACCTAATGAAAACAAATCATAGACACATCCATAGGAGCAAAAGTGTTTTAAGGGTCTCTATTGAATATAAAAATCATTCCCGACACCCTCCCTCCAAATATACCCCTCCTGGGTAAGAAATAAAGAAAGGGAGATAATGACCCATGAGACCTGCCTCCAATAGTCCTAGGGGTGGAGACTAGAACCACATGTCTATAGACTCACAAAATGGGAGGCATTTCCCTTTTTAGAAAACAAGATCAGGAGATAAGATGGTCCATCCCAAAACAAATCCAAGACATTTATATCCCAAATCACCCCAAATTCATTTTTAAAATAAAAATATTGCAAATACAATAAAAAATCTAATGTAAGTACCCATTGTAAAACTAAGCACCAAAACAATAGCTATCTAAATGTCTGAGCTAGAGAGGTCCACCACGGTCCTTGTAATCCTCCTAGAAACTTAAAATTAGTTTATATAGGTTGGGAGATTATACAATTACACATAGCAAGAAAACCTATGTCTCTCGTGAATATGTGATAGAATCATAATAATGCAACTCTAACAAAAAAAGAAGACCCGACAACCCCTAAGAATGTATAAAAACGACCCCAAACTCACAGTGTAATTCTCACCAAATAACGCATGTAAAGTAAAGTAATATAGTGAAAATTGATAAAAGGTAACACCACACCACCTACCCACTGATTATCTTCTCTTACCCCAATAGAAAATGAATTTGTGCTCCAATATTTTCTGAACATGACACATCACATCCCACCCACACACAACTGTGCCTCACAACCACACCTCTCCCCATCACCAGGGCCATGAGGCACATCACATCTCACTAGAAATAACCTGGTCCTCCCATCCACAACTCGTCCCATCACCGGGGAAATGATCCCGATCACATATCTCTCGCAAAAACATGGGCCCCATACAACATCAGAAACTTAAAACACATGGGAAAGCACAACACATCTAATTCTGAATGCATATAGGAAAACAAAACTCTTTGACACACACCTAGGAAAAAAAATCATAACCTACCCGATTTGACTTTGCCCAAAACCACCAAGACGAATGAGCATGGAAGAGTAGGTGGCCATCCATCCATCCTCCCACTGGGATGTTTGGTAATGAAACCCTCCCCTGTGATGATGGGGGTATTCAGCGCATAGTGATCAACTAGGGTAAGGTTTATAGAGAAATCACAATGGAAATTCATGTATATATAGATATAATACCAAACACTCCTACCCAACCTGTGGGTTCTCAAAGAATTAACCAGCTCACAATACTTTGTTTCTACCTCTAATGAAATCATCACACAACAAGCCACAACATCATTCTGATTACCACCTAATTTAATCAACTGATAACCATTCCATTAACCACACCAACCCATTCCAATTACAAAAAGTATTAATCCATTATTTATTCATTTATTCAATTTGTATCTATGAATCTATCATGCATAGAGCACAACAAGCCACCCAAAAAAAGTCATTGGTAGAGAAAATCTGAGAAATTTCCCCAAACCAACCAAAACAATCCCCCAACTCTTGACTACATCCAGAAACACTATAAAATAAAAACCTAATTTCAGCCCCGCTACAAAACAATTCACATCCATTCCATAATCAATAAATCTCTAAAAAAAGATTCAATTACACTCCCCAAACCACTCCATATAATATAACCATGCCCAAAGCCCTACTACAGTACATGGAGAACAAACCCACACACATAACACCACCGCACTTACAAATGCAATTCATATTAAAATTTAACAAGACATTCTGAACTAAATTTCCACATTTTAATTCTGGGTTCATCATAGAAATATTTTGATCCTCAGCATCTCATTATTATCCAAGTGTTTGTGGTTAACTAATTCCATAAAAATTATTTGATAGAAAACCAAACATCATCGAAGAATCATTACTCAACGTACAAAGAAGGACCACCAACTACCATGATTTTTAGTGGGTAGGTAACCCATATATATTATAACATCATCAAAAGAAAAAATAACAGAGTAAGCCAGATGTTACTTTCCCAAGCCCCAATTTTTTAATTTAAATCCAATTCCATTATCATTAGTAATCATGGATCAACTATTTTCACAATAGAAACAATCATATACCCATCCTGTATAATTCAAAAATAATAAAGATAAAGGAAAATCTACTTGGATTCTAAGGCGATCAACACTTCTTGATTGCACCAAGACATGGGCGAGTGTGGAGAAGATACTCCAAGTAAAACACGAACCAAATAGTGCATCATAGTGGTATATCTCTTATGGGTAGAAACATTCTAGGTGTCTGATACTAGAAGGGAACCAAGAGGAAATAACAAGAATAAAGGTGTTTCGGCCCTTAGAAGAACAAAAAATGGCTGCAGTTTAGATATATCTTCAATTTACCATTAAAGTCATATTCATTCAATATTATTCTATTTTACTAATTAAAATCCTCTAATGTCATATTAATTTAAGGATATGACTCATATCCCATTAAAAGGATCCAAAAACACTTAAATATAGAAGAAGTTACTTTTTCTTTAGAGCAAATATAATAAGGGAGAAACTAGAAAGCTGGAAAAAAAGAAAAACTATTGGAGTGACTCACTATTATGGGAGTAAATGTTGTGAGTCATCGGTACGAGTCACCATAGTGAGTCACTCATGCGAGTCATAGGTGCGATCCACTATTGGTGAGCTACCATCTCCAGTCATAGTCGTAGGTCACCATCTATGAGATACCATTGCAATTCATCGTTGCAAGCTATCATCATGAGTCATCTTCCCGAGTCACCATCGTGAATCACCATCATGAGATACCATTGAGAGACACGAGTGTGAGCCACCACCATGAGATATCGTTGCGAGTCTCCTTCATGATTAATTACTATGAGTCACAGTTATGAGCTACCATTGTGACCCACCATTCCTAACTCATTGTCCTGAATCACCATTAGTGAACATGAAAAACCAGTAATTTTTAAAATGTGTTGATATAAGACAACTTGACCTCCCAGAACACATCATAATGTTTATTTTCACAATGTGATGGACTCAAGTGGTCTGATCCATTATAATATCTATTTTCATGGAATGGTTTGGAAAAAATTTAGTACCACACAATACACTATAAAAAAATCCTTATTTTTGTGGAATAAAATGAGTAGGATATGACCTTTCACTCCAATATCACTATGAAAACAATCCAATAGTGTGTGTTATACCTCTAGAAAAATGGTATATTATGATGTTTTGGTAAAAAAACCTATTAATAGTGCATCTTTATCAACTTCAATATATGTATTCCTTTTAAAACAATTATTCAATTTCGTACCTATAAGCTGGTAAAAACTTCATGGGATTTTTAATTAAACTTAGTCTGATTACCAGTAAAATTCCCAGTCTGATTGCTCAATACAATATTTTATCTCTACAAGAATATGGTTGAGACCAAATTGATTACTTTCCTCCTCAGTCCAAAAATACCAATACGATTATACCATTCAGATTGTTCATACCAATATGATAACATGCAGAATACGATGATAGGTAGAGTGAGATAGCCAGTTGAAAATTATTATCCACTAACTATGATGATCAACTAAAAACAATGAAATCTTGTATGTTATGATTTTACTTCGGTCCACCATGTCTTCATAAATAAATATCGAAAAAAAATTCTTCTCCCTTAAAATGAAGATATTCTATCTCTTCTTATTTGAACAATACATCTGTTAGAAAAGTGAGATGTACTTTTTTCCATTAATAGGTGACATAAAGATATTTTTTACATGAATCCAAATTTGATTCCTTATAAACCAAATTAAAATAATATTCATGTTCTCGTGATTTTTTGGTACATATTGACATCTTCCATGCATCTCAATTATTCTAATTTCTTTTTTATGCTTCTCAAATCTTTTATCAATCGTTATATCTGAACTGATTCCTTTTTGGATGCACTAGACCGATTTCAATTTCCCACTATGATTATTCATTTTAATTTACCGATACATTTTATTTATTAGTATGATATCTACCAATTTCATTTTAGTATAAATAAACAAATTTAATCTCCTCAGAATACCTCAGTCATATTCCATTTCTCTACAATAATTTTCTCAGTACAAATTATGCAATACAATTCCCAATACAAATTGTATGTATGAAAAAATAGAAAGTATTAATCTACTTAGAAATCATCATCCCAATTATAGTTCACTATTTTTGTAAATGAAATTCCTTATTATAATTAAGAAAAGTATAAAACAATATTTTATTCATCACACTACTCTGCACAAATCAAACATAATATTCTTCAAATTTTAGGCTCCCCCTTTGACAATACTTTCAATAAAGCTGCAAACAATACAATTCTTCTTCTTCATTACTCCATGCCATTTATCTTACTTGACTTCAACTAGGGTGTTGTTAAATCAGATTGAACTTAAACTATTTTCAAGGGAAAAAATCTTTTCATCTTCACTGGTTTCAATGAAATATTCCTCTAATTAGAACGATGACATACTGAATCTGATGAATAAATATCAGTGGCATATATTATTTTTGAATATGATACCAATAAACTTTTGTACTCTACCTCTTTATATTTTTTGATTACAATCCCTTTCCACTTCATTCTTCATTGTTTTTTATCTTTCAGATTTTTATCTGCCTAAAAACATGAACCTTAGATTTCTCACATTTTCCAAATATCTTCCAAACTCAAAAATTTCATGCCCCCTCTTTAATATCACATCCAACCATATCTTTTATATTCTCAGAAAAATGATTTCTAATTCCAGTTCTGATTTGGGTTTTTCTCATTAAAATATAAGTCACACCTGATAAATGGTTTACTATACTATGGATTAGTCTTTGTCATTATGATTTGAATCCGCTTCAACAATTTCAATTCCTTTAAAATCATACTTGATGTAAAAAATTCTTCCATTAATGAATATGATGGTACATCACATACAATTGACCAGTGTGAGTAGCTCCAACTTCAGTAACTTCATTCAATTATTCATTACAACCTTCTTTATTATCCTTTAAACAAATCTGCATCCAGAAAACCCATTATGATGACCTTGAGGCTGGAGAAAATTGGTTTCAACTACATTGTTCTTTCAAAATGATTTTCGTGTATACAAAATTCTATAATGAATTTGATTACATTGAAGATCAACTTCAACATCATCTGACTTTCATTTAGGATTATTTTTAAATCCTATTCTTGTTGTTTCATCTTTGATTCCTGCTCAACCTGAACACAATTTTCATCAATACAATTGACTTAAATTTGATTTTCATGATTACAATTAGACTGGATATGATTTCTAACAACTTTTCTATTCCAATTGGACACTCAATTCAATTGTGAACACTTCTTCTCCCTCTTCGTTTCTTCAATCATGCATCATATTTTTTGAAATATAATTATGTTTTAGGATAACTACATGATCTAAAAAGCAGCATCACATTTATATTATAGTAATGTAGACTCTAATTCTCCTCCATTACGATCAATCCTTTAATATCATATTCATGGTGAGATTGATGAACCTTTACCTCTAGAAAATGTATTCTCAATATGATTCTCTTTCTTAAGCACAATGAGTTTAAATACATGAATAAAATTTTGGATTCTAAATTCTTGAATACGATTTTTCTTGACCAATCACCATATTTTATAATGTGAAAATATTTTCCTTTTCATCTTTTTTAGAAAAATAGATCACCCAAAATTTTCTTCTTTATTACGATGTTGAATTTTATTTCCATCATCTTATGAATTTTTATCAACATACCAATCCTATTTTTAACATTTACCCATCTAGATGGTCTGGTTACAATTAAAAACTTTATTCAATCTGTATTTCCAATAATCATCTTCTCAGTATACATTATTTCTTAAATATAACAAACAAAATGATCTATTGATAACAAATACAACCAAATAAACATGGGCCTAACAATCCACACATTGTGTTTTTGTCAATACACACATCATCCACTTGATAAAAATAAGTGGTATTGTTTTCTTTCCTAACTTTTTCTTCTCTCAAATATTTTATTGTTTCCCTTATTTCCTTTCTCTCCTCATTGTTGACAATAAAATTCAAATGGTCTATCCTGGAATGTATCTTACATATTGAAAAAATTTCTCATTTCCATGGGATGATTCTTGAATGTTTTCCTCGTCATATTTATCGCATGAGTTTCTTAACAAATAAAATTTATCAAAACAACTATAAGACTATGTGGGGGAACCTGGTGTGGAAAACAACAGTGTGTAACCAAGGTGATAAATTTCTTCCATAATGCAACTTTCATGTAATACCCTTTTCATGGTTATTTTAACATTATCATTATTAGGGATATACTTGAGAGAGATTTTTAATATAAAAGTAACCTCCACTAATCTCAACAAACATTTCAAAATGTTCAAGTGTATAAAAACACATATATTCAAAACCTCATATTCTTTATGACCTCATTACATTCATTTTCAGAAATTATAAGATACTAATCAATTAATCTTCTTATTTCCACTCCATAAATCCCTTGAAAATTAGTACAAATATAAAATGGTTCTGTGTATAAGTAGGAACCTAGATTGTTTCTTTGAAACAAGGATTAGACTAAGATTCCTCTCTCAGTCTTGAATTTTTATTCCTTTTCTTTGATTTTGTATTGGACATGCTTTCTTCCTTATGTTCATCCTTCTTAGATTTTATAAAAAAAATATCATTTGTATAATCTTATGATAAGGATGTAAAATTTTCTCCATACTTTTTTAAGTCTTCTTTCAATCAGTTTGTAATATTCTTTTCATGTATATCTTTTTTTAGTAAGATAGTTGAAAATCATATGAAATCATTCCCTTCTTTCTCACATCCTCAATCCGTTGATAGATATTTATCAAATTTTCATTTATATTTTGATGTCTATTTATTCCCCTATTCTTTCACGTATTTTTGTTCTTCCAATAACTTGCTAGCCAAATAAACCAATTTTGGATAGATAATTAAGCATTCATTCTTTTCAAACATAGAAAATTTGTTTTTATTAACTTTCAAGACAAATGAATTATGAGAATTTTTCATAATATTTTATTGATATGGTAACTAAAGAATGAATTATTTAGCAAGATATACATGTTTATCACATCTTTCACAAATAGTTTCTAGAGGTTAGAACCTATTTTTATTTTTCACATCGACCTTCTCAGGGTTTTTCCGAACATCCTTCTCATAATTATTCCCTTGATGGGTTTACTCCCATTCAAATTTTTCCTTCTATAGTTTGTGGAATAGTTGTAATATCATTTTTTGAACCAAAACATGTTAGTTTTTTGACCAAATCCACCATAATTATTGTAGTACACCTAGAATGATTGTTTTATTTTCAAAAATCCATACTAACAAGAGTTTTAAACATGTTTTTCAGAAACCTTCTTGCCTTTATTATCTGAGCTACCTACCTTTCTGTTATGAATTGAAATTTTCCTTATTCTTTTATGCCTTATCAGAATCAAAATTATTGGAAAAATTTCCACATTTATAATGTTAGGAAACATTTTTGATAGTTGGGTTTTTAGAAAGATCTAAATCACCATCTTTTTTGGTCTTGGACACAAACATAACTTTTTGAACATTTTTATTTTCATAAACAATTCTAGATTTCTTATCAAACTCTAAATATAAATATTTTTGATTGTTCTCAGGTTTCTCATTATGAAAAAATTCACCTACATCAGAGACAATGTTTTTAAAATGCGTTCCTATTTATTCATCTTTATAATGTTTATGTTGGAGAAGTTCCAACTCTTCTCATCTTTTATTCACCTTTAATTTCACATTAGGAATATATTCTTGATTTTTTATTGAAAAATTTTCAATTTCCATATCTCAGATCTCTTTTTCATGTATCCTAGTCTTCCTCATACATTCTATCAATTCTTCATTAAAATTATTTTCTAATTGAGTTTTTTCACCAACAAAATTGATGTTTTATAATTCTTCATTATTAGTTTTTATAATGAAATTATGCTACCTAACATTATCAATAAAATTTTCAGATTCATCTTCACACTCTTCTTCTTCAGAACATCATCACTCAATTCTAGAAAAACATGGTTCATTAACTCTTGCAATAAAAATATTCTATTCAGATCCATTTGAAACCTCCTCACTATCATAATCATTAGACAAAAGATCCTCCTTTTATATTTTGATAACATAATATCTTCCCTAAAGAATTGTATTTTTCATTATCATCCCTTTTATTATATGATCTTCTTGTCTTTATTCCTTCTTCTTTACATTCTTCTTCATCACATTCTTTTTCATTACCTCTTTGAGAATAATTGGAAATAATATATATATAAATATTAATATTGTAAATATATTCATTATTTATGTAAATAAATTATAAATTTAATAATTATTTAAATTTACATAATTATTTATTTATAATTATATATATACTTTTTAAAAAATATTTATTAATTTATAATTATAAATATATAATTGTATAAATATAGTTAATGTACATTTATAAATATATATATTTATTAATATTTTTTATAGATATATATTTAACATTATTAAAAAATATCTAATTTTGAGTGCGTACATATATGTATAATATGAGTGAAATTGAATAAATTAAGATTATAGGTACATTTTTACAATATTGAAAAAATGGATAAGTTCTCTCAGTGTGCTTATTTTATATCAAAATAGATAAATTATATTTATTTTTGAGATCAATATAATACAAATTTCAGCTATATTAAATTGAAAAATCAAATTATATTCAATTATATCTCAAGTACTATGTAATTATTCAATATCTTTAAATCATATTAATTTTTAAATATATACTATTTTCAACAAATATATAACCATTTAATTTAAAGTGCATAATTTTTTTAATATATAATAATATTTATATAAATTTATTTATCTAAATATTTAATATATAAAATACAATAACATTAATTATCATAAATACCTAATTATGAAAATATTTTCTTTTTTATAATGCATAAAAAAAATCCATTTTTATAAATAATTATTTAATTAACAATAATGCTAAAAAAATTTAATATGCACTTTTTTTTTCGTTTATTAAATTATTTCATTTTAAAAGTGCTAAAAATTCTTTGATGAATGAACTATTTATTAGCGGTAAACATAAATGAACGGATAAATCATACCCTTTATCAACACTAATAGTAATGAATTGATAATGGATACCCATTATCAATGCTAAAAATAAATAAAATATAAAGGATATCATTTATCAGTTCTAAAAATCATGTTTAAATAAAGGATTCATTTATTAGCAATAAAATAAATGAACTGATAAGAGGTTAAATTTATAAGCACTAATAAATATGAAATTTATCAGCATTTTATTTTAGCATTGATAAATAACTGCACTCTTAATGTATAGTTTTGTAGTGCTGTCTTTTGAAACAACTATTGCCTCATGTTAATGATTTGTTAACCTAATGAAAACAAATCATAGACACATCCATAGGAGCACAAGTGTTTTAGGGGTCTCTATTGAATATAAAAATCATTCCCGACACCCTCCCTCCAAATATACCCCTCCTGGGTAAGAAATAAAGAAAGGGAGATAATGACCCATGAGACCTGCCTCCAATAGTCCTAGGGGTGGAGACTAGAACCACATGTCTATAGACTCACAAAATGGGAGGCATTTTCCTTTTTAGAAAACAAGATCAGGAGATAAGATGGTCCATCCCAAAACAAA
This sequence comes from Viscum album, assembly GCA_963277665.1. Lineage (NCBI taxonomy): Eukaryota > Viridiplantae > Streptophyta > Magnoliopsida > Santalales > Viscaceae > Viscum > Viscum album. The sequence goes on from OY728152.1 coordinate 699,801,450, forward strand.
TCCAAGACATTTATATCCCAAATCTCCCCAAATTCATTTTTAAAATAAAACTATTGCAAATACAATAAAAAATCTAATGTAAGTACCCAATGTAAAACTAAGCACCAAAACAATAGCTATCTAAATGTCTGAGCTAGAAAGGTCCACCACGATCCTTCTAATCCTCCTAGAAACTTAAAATTAGTTTATATAGGTTGGGAGATTATACAATTACACATAGCAGGAAAACCTATGTCTCTCGTGAATATGTGATAGAATCATAATAATGAAACTCTAACAAAAAAAGCAGAACCGAAAACCCCTAAGAATGTATAAAAACGCCCCCAAACTCACAGTGTAATTCTCACCAAATAACGCTTGTCAAGTAAAGTAATATAGTGAAAATTGATAAAAGGTAACACCACACCACCTACCCACTGATTATCTTCTCTTACCCCAATAGAAAATGAATTTGTGCTCCAATATTTTCTGAACATGACACATCACATCCCACCCACACACAACTGTGCCTCACAACCACACCTCTCCCCATCACCAGGGCCATGAGGCACATCACATCTCACTAGAAATAACCTGGTCCTCCCATCCACAACTCGTCCCATCATCGGGGCAATGATCCCGATCACATATCTCTCGCAAAAACATGGGCCCCATACAACATCACAAACTGAAAACACATGGGAAAGCACAACACATCTAATTCTGAATGCACATAGGAAAACAAAACTCTTTGACACACACCTAGGAAAAAAAAATCATAACCTACCCGATTTGACTTTTCCCAAAACCACCAAGACGAATGAGCATGGAAGAGTAGGTGGCCATCCATCCATCCTCCCACTGGGATGTTTGGTAAAGAAACCCTCCCCTGTGATGATGGGGGTATTCAGCGCATAGTGATCAACTAGGGTAAGGTTTATAGAGAAATCACAATGGAAATTCATGTATATATAGATATAATACCAAACACTCCTACCCAACATGTGGGTTCTAAAAGAATTAACCAGATCACAATACTTTGTTTCTACCTCTAATGCAATCATCACACAACAAGACACAACATCATTCTGATTACCAACTAATTTAATCAACTGATAACTATTCCATTAACCACACCAACCCATTCCAATTACAAAAAGTATTAATCCATTATTTATTCATTTATTCAATTTGTATCTATGAATCTATCATGCATAGAGCACAACAAGCCACCCAAAAAAAGTCATTGGTAGAGAAAATCTGAGAAATTTCCCCAAACCAACGAAAACAAGCCCCCAACTCTTGACTACATCCAGAAACACTATAAAATCAAAACCTAATTTCAGCCCCGCTACAAAACAATTCACATCCATTCCATAATCAATAAATCTCTAAAAAAAGATTCAATTACACTCCCCAAACCACTCCATATAACATAACCATGCCCAAAGCCCTACTACAGTACATGGAGAACAAACCCACACACATAACACCACCGCACTTACAAATGCAATTCATATTAAAATTTAACAAGACATTCTGAACTAAATTTCCACATTTTAATTCTGGGTTCATCGTAGAAATATTTTAATCCTCGGCATCTCATTATTATCCAAGTGTTTGTGGTTAACTAATTCCATAACAATTATTTGATAGAAAACCGAACATCATCGAAGAATCATTACTCAACGTACAAAGAAGGACCACCAACTACCATGATTTTTAGTGGGTAGGTAACCCATATATATCATAACATCATCAAAAGAAAAAATAACAGAGTAAGCCAGATGTTACTTTCCCAACCCCCAATTTTTTAATTTAAATCCAATTCCATTATCATTAGTAATCATGGATCAAATATTTTCACAATAGAAACAATCATATACCCATCCTGTATAATTCAAAAATAATAAAGATAAAGTAAAAACTACTTGGATTCTAAGGCGATCAACACTTCTTGATTGCACCAAGACATGGGCGAGTATGGAGAAGATACTCCAAGTAAAACACGAACCAAATAGTGCATCATAGTGGTATATCTCTTATGGGTAGAAACATTCTAGGTGTCTGATACTAGAAGGGAACCAAGAGGAAATAACAAGAATACAGGCGTTTCGGCCCTTAGAAGAACAAAAAATGGCTGCCGTTTAGATATATCTTTAATTTACCATTAAAGTCATATTCATTCAATATTATTCTATTTTACTAATTAAAATACTCTAATGTCTTATTAATTTAAGGATATGACTCATATCCCATTAAAAGGATCCAAAAACACTTAAATATAGAAGAAGGTACTTTTTCTTTAGAACAAATATAATAAGGGAGAAACTAGAAAGCTGGAAAAAATGAAAAACTATTGGAGTGACTCACTATTATGGGAGTAAATGTTGTGAGTCATCGGTACGAGTCACCATAGTGAGTCACTCATGCGAGTCATAGGTGCGATCCACTATTGGTGAGCTACCATCTCCAGTCATCGTCGTAGGTCACCATCTATGAGATACCATTGCAAGTCATCGTTGCAAGCTATCATCATGAGTCATCTTCCCGAGTCACCATCGTGAATCACCATCATGAGATACCATTGAGAGAAACGAGTGTGAGCCACCACCATGAGATATCGTTGTGAGTCTCCTTCATGATTAATTACTATGAGTCACAGTTATGAGCTACCATTGTGACCCACCATTCCTAACTCATTGTCCTGAATCACCATTAGTGAACATGAAAAACCAGTAATTTTTAAAATGTGTTGATATAAGACAACTTGACCTCCCAGAACACATCATAATGTTTATTTTCACAATGTGATGGACTCAAGTGGTCTGATCCATTATAATATCTATTTTAATGGAATGGTTTGGAAAAAATTTAGTACCACACAATACACTATAAAAAAATCCTTATTTTTGTGGAATAAAATGAGTAGGATATGACCTTTCACTCCAATATCACTATGAAAACAATCCAATAGTGTGTGTTCTACCACTAGAAAAATGGTATATTATAATGTTTTGGTAAAAAAACATATTAATAGTGCATCTTTATCAACTTCAATATATGTATTCCTTTTAAAACAATTATTCAATTTCGTACCTATAAGCTAGTAAAAACTTCATGGGATTTTTAATTAAACTTAGTCTGATTACCAGTAAAATTCCCAGTCTGATTGCTCAATACAATATTTTATCTCTACAAGAATATGGTTGAGACCAAATTGATTACTTTCCTCCTCAGTCCAAAAATACCAATACGATTATACCATTCAGATTGTTCATACCAATATGATGACATGCAGAATACGATGATAGGTAGAGTGAGATAGCCAGTTGAAAATGATTATCCACTAACTATAATGATCAACTAAAAACAATGAAATCTTGTATGTTATGATTTTACTTCGGTCCACCATGTCTTCATAAATAAATATCGAAAAAAAATTCTTCTCCCTTAAAATGAAGAGATTCTATCTCTTCTTATTTGAACAATACATCTTTTAGAAAAGTAAGATGTACTTTTTTACATTAATAGGTGACATAAAGATATTTTTTACATGAATCCAAATTTGATTCCTTATAAACCAAATTAAAATAATATTCATGTTCTCGTGATTTTTTGGTTCATATTGACATCTTCCATGCATCTCAATTATTCTAATTTCTTTTTTATGCTTCTCAAATCTTTTATCAATCGTTATATCTGAACTGATTCCTTTTTGGATGCACTAGACCGATTTCAATTTCCCACTATGATTATTCATTTTAATTTACCGATACATTTTATTTATTAGTATGATATCTACCAATTTCATTTTAGTATAAATAAACAAATTTAATGTCCTCAGAATACCTCAGTCATATTCCATTTCTCTACAATAATTTTCTCAGTACAAATTATGCAATACAATTCCCAATACAAATTGTATGTATGAAAAAATAGAAAGTATTAATCTACTTAGAAATCATCATCCCAATTATAGTTCACTATTTTTGTAAATGAAATTCCTTATTATAATTAAGAAAAGTATAAAACAATATTTTATTCATTACACTACTCTGCACAAATCAAACATAATCTTCTTCAAATTTTAGGCTCCCCCTTTGACAATACTTTCAATAAAGCTGCAAACAATACAATTCTTCTTCTTCATTACTCCATGCCATTTATTTTACTTGACTTCAACTAGGGTGTTGTTAAATCGGATGGAACTTAAACTATTTTCAAGGGAAAAAATCTTTTCCTCTTCACTGGTTTCAATGAAATATTCCTCTAATTAGAACGATGACATACTGAATCTGATGAATAAATATCAGTGGCATATTTTATTTTTGAATATGATACCAATAAAATTTTGTACTCTACCTCTTTATATTTTTTTATTACAATCCCTTTCCACTTCATTCTTCATTGTTTTTTATCTTTCATATTTTTATCTTCCTAAAAACAAGAACCTTAGATTTCTCACATTTTCCAAATATCTTCCAAACTCAAAAATTTCATGCTCCCTCTTTAATATCACATCCAAACATATCTTTTATATTCTCAGAAAAATGATTTCTAATTCCAGTTCTGATTTGGGTTTTTCTCATTAAAATATAAGTCACACCTGATAAATGGTTTACTATACTCTGGATTAGTCTTTGTCATTATGATTTGAATCCGCTTCAACAATTTCAATTCCTTTAAAATCATACTTGATGTAAAAAATTGTTCCATTAATGAATATGATGGTACATCACATAAAATTGACCAGTGTGAGTAGATCCAACTTCAGTAACTTCATTCAATTATTCATTACAACCTTCTTTATTATCCTTTAAACAAATCTGCATCCAGAAAACCCATTATGATGACCTTGAGGCTGGAGAAAATTGGTTTCAACTACATTGTTCTTTCAAAAAGATTTTCATGTATACAAAATTATATAATGAATTTGATTACATTGAAGATCAACTTCAACATCATCTGACTTTCGTTTAGGATTATTTTTAAATCCTATTCGCGTTGTTTCATCTTTGATTCTTGCTCAACCTGAACACAATTTTCATCAATACAATTGACTTAAATTTGATTTTCATGATTACAATTAGACTGGATATGATTTCTAACAACTTTTCTATTCCAATTGGACACTCAATTCAATTGTGAACACTTCTTCTCCCTCTTTGTTTCTTCAATCATGCATCATATTTTTTGAAATATAATTATGTTTTAGGATAACTACATGATCCGAAAAGCAGCATCACATTTATATTGTAGTAATGTAGACTCTAATTCTCATCCATTACGATCAATCCTTTAATATCATATTCATGGTGAGATTGATGAACCTTTCCCTCTAGAAAATGTATTCTCAATATGATGCTCTTTCTTAAGCACTATGAGTTTAAATACATGAATAAAATTTTGGATTCTAAATTCTTGAATATGATTTTTCTTGACCAATCACCATCTTTTATAATGTGAAAATATTTTCCTTTTCATCTTTTTTAGAAAAATAGATCACCCAAAATTTTCTTCTTTATTACAATGTTGAATTTGATTTCCATCATCTTATGAATTTTTATCAACATACCAATCCTATTTTTAACATTTACCCATCTAGATGGTCTGGTTGCAATTAAAAACTTTATTCAATCTGTATTTCCAATAATCATCTTCTCAATATACATTATTTCTTAAATATAACAAAAAAAATGATCTATTGATAACAAATACAACCAAATAAACATGGGCCTAACAATCCACACATTGTGTTTTTGTCAATACACAGATCATCCACTTGATAAAAATAAGTGGTATTGTTTTCTTTCCTAACTTTTTCTTCTCTCAAATATTTTATTGTTTCCCTTATTTCCTTTCTCTCCTCATTGTTGACAATCAAATTCAAATGGTCTATCCTGGAATGTATCTTACATATTGAAAAAATTTCTCATTTCCATGGGATGATTCATGAATGTTTTCCTCGTCATATTTATCGCATGAGTTTCTTAACAAATAAAATTTATCAAAACAACTATAAGACTATGTGGGGGAACCTGGTGTGGAAAACAACAGTGTGTAACCAAGGTGATAAATTTCTTCCATAATGCAACTTTCATGTAATACCCTTTTCATGGTTATTTTAACATTATCATTATTAGGGATATACTTGAGAGAAATTTTTAATATAAAAGTAACCTCCACTAATCTCAACAAACATTTCAAAATGTTCAAGTGTATAAAAACACATATATTCAAAACCTCATATTCTTTATGACCTCATTACATTCATTTTCAGAAATTTTAAGATACTAATCAATTAATCTTCTTATTTCCACTCCATAAATCCCTTGAAAATTAGTACAAATATAAAATGGTTCTGTGTATAAGTAGGAACCTAGATTGTTTCTTTGAAACAAGGATTAGACTAAGATTCCTCTCTCAGTCTTGAATTTTTCTTCCTTTTCTTTGATTTTGTATTGGACATGCTTTCTTCCTTATGTTCATCCTTCTTAGATTTTATAAAAAAAATATCATTTGTATAATCTTATGATTAGGATGTCAAAATTTCTCCATATTTTTTTAAGTCTTCTTTCAATCAGTTTGTAATATTCTTTTCATGTATATCTTTTTTTAGTAAGATAGTTGAAAATCATATGAAATCATTCCCTTCTTTCTCACATCCTCAATCCGTTGATAGATATTTATCAAATTTTCATTTATATTTTGATGTCTATTTATTACCCTATTCTTTCACGTATTTTTGTTCTTCCACTAACTTTCTAGCCAAATAAACCAATTTTGGATAGATAATTAAGCATTCATTCTTTTCAAACATAGAAAATTTGTTTTTATTAACTTTCAAGACAAATGAATTATGAGAATTTTTCAGAATATTTTATTGAGATGGTAACTAAAGAATGAATTATTTAGCAAGATATACAGGTTTATCACATCTTTCACAAATAGTTTCTAGAGGTTAGAACCTATTTTTATTTTTCACATCGACCTTCTCAGGGGTTTTCTGAACATCCTTCTCATAATTATTCCCTTGATGGGTTTACTCCCATTCAAATTTTTCCTTCTATAGTTTGTGGAATAGTTGTAATATCATTTTTTGAACTAAAACATGTTAGTTTTTTGACCAAATCCACCATAATTATTGTAGTACACCTAGAATGATTGTTTTATTTTCAAAAATCTATACTAACAAGAGTTTTAAACATGTTTTTCAGAAACCTTCTTGCCTTCATTATCTGACCTACCAACCTTTCTGTTATGAATTGAAATTTTCCTTATTCTTTTATGCCTTATCAGAATCAAAATTATTGGAAAAATTTCCACATTTATAATGTTAGGAAACATTTTTGATAGTTGGGTTTTTAGAAAGATCTAAATCACCATCTTTTTTTTCTTGGACACAAACATAACTTTTTGAACATTTTTATTTTCAGAAACAATTCTAGATTTCTTATCAAACTCTAAATATAAATATTTTTGATTCTTCTCAGGTTTCTCATTATGAAAAAATTCACCTACATCAGAGACAATGTTTTTAAAATGCGTTCCTATTTATTCATCTTTATAATGTTTATGTTGGAGAAGTTCCAACTCTTCTCATCTTTTATTCACCTTGAATTTCTCATTAGGAATATATTCTTGATTTTTTATTGAAAAATTTTCAATTTTCATATCTCAGATCTCTTTTTCATGTATCCTAGTCTTCCTCATACATTCTATCAATTCTTCATTAAAATTATTTTCTAATCGAGTTTTTTCTTCAACAAAATTGATGTTTTGTAATTCTTCATTATTAGTTTTTATAATGAAATTATGCTACCTAACATTATCAATAAAATTTTCAGATTCATCTTCACACTATTCTTCTTCAGAACATCATCACTCAATTCTAGAAAAACGTGGTTTATTAACTATTGCAATAAAAATATTCTATTCAGATCCATTTGAAACTTCCTCACTATCATAATCATTAGACAAAAGATCCTCCTTTTATATTTTGATAACATAATATCTTCCCTAAAGAATTGTATTTTTCATTATCATCCCTTTTATTCTATGATCTTCTTGTCTTTATTCCTTCTTCTTTACATTCCTTTTCATCACATTCTTTTTCATTACCTCTTTGATAATAATTGGAAATAAAATTCCCAATATATACTCTTCCAAAAAAATTTACAGAATGTTTTTCATTATAAATTCATGTACCACTTTTCACATTTCTTGAAAACAATGATAAAATTTCCTTAATAATTCTACACACTTCATTTTAATAATCAGAATATTCTTCTTTTTCTTCTTCATGAATCTTCTTTGACATTTCCTTCATGTTGTATTTGAAATACATTTCTCTGTGAGAATTGTTTTTCCCATCATAAATATTCCATTCACTTCTCATATGTAATGAGACTAATATGAAAATCATCCAAAGAAAATGTATCATAATCTCTATCTTCTAATGAATAAAAATTAAAATCAATCTTGTTGGGATGATTTCCCATGATATTTTCAGAAATAATATAATATTATAAATTTCACCAATGTCTATGATAGTGTTAACAATGTCATTCACCCTATTAATGAAGTCACCAATATAATCATAATCATCTAACTTCATATCATCATTATTCAATATCCAAATTTGTAACTTTTTATTTTTAACTATTGTATTTCCTTTATAAATGTTATTCAACATAGCCCAGTTACCATTGGTAGTGACAACTTCTTTTACTCATAGAAACTCACTTTTTAGAATGTGATGAGAGTAAATAATTCTTACCCCTTCCATAATTCTCATAGATTTCCTTATTATCATTTATGAGAGGAGAATTCTCAGTACGAGGAGGGAAACCATCTATAAAAGCTCTTAAAACATCATACCCATGACATATAAGATATAAAAACATTTTCCATTTCCATATATGATAATTCATATAATTTAATATCAGAATACTCTTACTATCACACAAATTACATTATCTATAAAAATTTATTCTCCAAAACATTAGAAATTAATAAATAAAGAAAACCTTCTACTCTAATACCACTTTTAAGTTCCCCGGAATGATAGATGAATCACTATGAGGTGGAGGGGTGAATAAATGATATATTTTTATACTATGTTTCTATTATTTTGAGAAAACATTTATCTCCAATTAAGTATTTCTTTCCCTACTTAAAACAATGCAAACACACATCCATAGGGACATAAGTTTTTACAAGGTTCACTATTCAATAAGAATAGATAAATCCTTGGTATTGTTTGGAAATAATCCAATACCACACAATACACTAGAAAAAATCCTTTTGTGTGGAATGCAATAAGTAGGATATGCCCTTTCACTGTTTTAGAACTATGAAAAACAATCTAATAGTTTGTGCCCACCATTTTGAAAAAATGGTAAAATAAAAAGTTTTAGTAACAAAACATGTTACCTATGATTCTTAATCAACTTCCACATGTGCATCCCATTTAAAACAATTATTCACTCTCATACCCATAAGATGGTAATAACTTCATGGAATTTGAAATAAAACTCATTCTGATTCCTAGTCTGGTTCACAATACAATTTCTCAATATGAAAATATATCTATACAAAATACAATTGATAGAATTCCGAACACCTTCCTCCTCTATTTTTAAATACCAATATGATAATACCATCCTGAATATTCATCCTGATATGATGACCATCCAAAAACAAGGACAAGTAGAGTGAAATAATCAGCTGAATATGATAATCCACTAAATATGATGATCAACTAAATATGTTTCAATCTGGTCTCTTCTCCTATCACTTCTTTCTACGAAAACTTGTTAAAGAAATATAAATAAAAAATCATATACTCCATACAATTTTGGTGATTCTCTACATTCTTCTATGAATAGTACATCTATTTGAAAAGTATGATGTACTTTTCTCCTATTATAGGTGTCCCAAAGATAGTTTAGGATGGAATCTAAAATCATTTCCCTCTCCATCAAATTTACAAAATTTTTATGCTTCCTTGAATATCATTTTCATATTATCTTCATACATGCATCTCAATTCTTCCCTTTTATTTTAGATCCATCTCTAATTTTTATAAATATTTATAACTATTTTGACTCTATTTCAGAAATAGTTGACTGATTCTGATTTCTCATTCTCAATCATCATATTTATTGCTCGATATATTTTTATCATTAGGATTCTCCATAAAAATTTCAAGTATGAAGAAATACATAGCATTGGTATCCTTGGAAAACCTTAGTCAAGTTCCATTTCTCCACTCTGATTTTCTCAATAATATTTCTTTATTACAATGCTTCATACAAAATGTATGTATGAATAAATAAACATATTTTATCTTCTTAAAAAGACTCATCCTAATTAACAACTTATATTGACATTAAAATATGCCTTATTATGATGAAGAAAAATGTAAAACAATACTTTCCTCATTATGCTTCCATACACAAAGAAAACATAATCTTCTTTGAATTTTGTGATCTCCCTTTGACAATATTTCCCAAAAGGCCTTGTTAAAAAATATTCTTCTTCTTCTTTACCCTAGGCTAATGATTTCTCTTGCTTTTACCTGGGATATTATTCAATCTGATGGATCTAGACCCATTTTCAATAAAAACCATAATTTCATCTTCATTAGTTTAATGAAATATGACACTAATGAATTCAATGACATACTAAATTCAATGAATTGATATCAGTGTCTTGTTTTATTTTTTGAATATAATAAAATTAAAATTTTAATACTCTAGTTCTTTCTATTTTCTGATTATAATTCCCATAAAATTAATTCTATGAGGATTTTTATCTTTATGATTTTTGTCTAACTGAACACCAGCACTTTAGTTTCTTACATTTTCCAAAAATATTCCTTATCTTAAAATGTTATGCTCTCACTTTAACAAAATATAAAACAATATCATTTATACTCTTACAAAAATCAAATTTTATTCTAATTTTGATTATGATCTTTCTCATTACAATATTTGTAACACCTGATACATGGCTTAAAATATTGTCGATTGGTTTCTATAGTTATTTTTTGAATCAGCTTCAATAGTTTCAATTCCTTTAATATCCAGCATGATGTAAACAATTATGCCTTTGGTGAATATGATAGTATGCAGAATACTATGGATTGGTGTTAGTATATCTGACTTAAAAAACATATTTCATTTCATTATTATAATCATGCTAATCAACTATTAAAAGAATTTACATCTATAAAACTCATTACGATGGCCTTGAGAATGGAAAACTTTAGCTTCACCAACCTTATTCTTTCACAAAATTCATATTATATTATGAATTCCTTATTGAAATATATTACATTTAAGATCAGCTTCATCATCACATTTAATTAATTTTGAATTATTATAACTTCATATTATTCTAATATAACCTTTCATTACTACTCATCCAGAATATGATTGTACTGAATAAAGTTGACCTTAATATGATTGGAATGATTACGATCAGACTGGATATGATTTCCATCATGTTTTCTATTCTAATTTTATTATCAATTCAATTTTCAACACATCTTCTCCCCCATTCATTCACTAATCATGCATCATATGTTTTTTAACATGCTTATGATTTATGAGAACTCCTTGATCAGAAAAGCATCATCACATTTATATCATTGTCTTATAGACATTGACTCTAAGCTATTATGATCAATCATTTCATTACAGATTCATGGTGAGATTAATGCACCATTCCTTCAAAAAAAATTCTTCTCAGTATGATGAACATTCTTCTTTAATTTATGTCAGATTTTCTGAATAAAATTTTTGACATAGAATTGATGAATAAGATTTTTGATTCCAATCACCATATTTTACAAATTTATGTGATTTTGCCTTTTCTCTGGTAGAAAATATAATCACCCCAAAATATATTCCTGATTATAATGATGAAAAAATTTCCACTTGCTTTTGATTTTTTATCAACATCCCAATTTGATTGATCGTATTGACTCATCCATGTTGTCTGGATTCTCTAATTTTTTTCATAAGTCTTGATTTACATCCATCATCATCTCTATATAATTTGTTTCTTCACCATAACCTACATAAAGATTTATTGGCAACAAATACAACCACAAAACATCTTGGGCTTAAAAAACTCTTAAATCCCTTTGTGATTCCAAAAAAATAATTGGATAATGTATTTAATACATAAAATAATTAGAGGATCTATGGACACATTAATGGAGTTGACATGAAAATGATAAATAAAATTATATCATAAAACAGATGGCGCAAGAATAATAATAGGATATCATAACAACATGAACATGGTATTGTAAGATCTTGTAAACATACAAGTACAGAAGAAACAAATAACTTTTCATAAGCATAATTCAAGTCTAACAACCCAAATAACATCAAATGGGTTTTAGTGTTTCATAGTGGATTTGGATTAATATCTAGTTCCATAAATAATGTCCCATTAGATAAAAAATTATCCAATTAAATTTAGATCTATTATGGCACAAACATCATAACATGTTCATGAATATGAGCTCCATAATGGTAATCTACCTAACATTGCCCTAAAGCATTATTATCACACTTAGTGATTTCAATGTAATAATTTATTATATCCAATAAATTAAAAAAATGTAGTTTAGTTGAAATAATGGTTGATCCATATAGAGTAGGACGAAATGTCTTCTAATTTTTTTAGGAATTAGAAAAACAAATTCATTTATCTAAATTTTGAAGAAGATGGAGAAGAACAAAAACAGTTTGGGTTTTATGAAATCATGAGATAGAGTGTGTGTGAAGCAAGATTGGTTTTTATAAATAAATTTGAAAGGTAGTGAAAAAGTTTTGTTTAATTAAAGTTAATATGAAACATGAATTATAAATTGATTTAATTAATTTAATGTTTGTTTAATAGTTAGGACGAGGAGGATCTGATTATTAGGGCACCCTATCCTCAATACAAATCTAATCAATTTCCCTCAGATTGGTTTTTCAAGATATTAATGCACTAATTTTATTATTATATCACATTCAACCCTATTAACCAAAGACAATTTAATAATAAGAAATAGTTTGGAAAAATTAGTTTTTCTTTTTAAATATTATCATTTATGATTTAAATATTAATTTACAGGAATTTTTGAAGGATAAAGTGATTGGAAATTTAATGTATTAACTCTATCAACAAAATATGGATAATATTAAATAATGTACAATTCCGAAGCACCTTCCCACTATGGAAACACTACCCAAGAACCAGGTGGGAATTACCCCGTCTATCTAGTAATTATGGAGTAATGGGGAAGGATAAATTAATAAAAATTGAAAACGAAAGGTTGATTGAAATAATTGATGAGGACTAAGTACAATATGAAAAGATGGATTATATTTTGTCTCTAGATAAATCTATATTATTTCCAACTTGTTCATATATTTATAGATCTATAGGGATGATATAGTCATAAAAAACAACCAATAAAAGAAAATTACAATTTATCATAGGTTTTTAATGGTGGTCTTGGTTGATTTTGTATCTTAAAATTAGTTTTCCACTAAATTCCACATAATATCTAGCTATTTATGTCCCATTTAAAACTTTTTACATCATTAGTAATACTTTTACACCATATGTTTTCATGGACCAATATCCCAAATAACTATTTTTAGTGAAAAATAATATTTTAAAATTATTTTGGCATGCCATAGTGTGACACATATTATTATTTTATTGGGGTTTTCCTTTCATTCCATGGTATTACCCCGTGTTTCCCAATACTTTTACTTTTTATATTGTAAATTTACAATGAAAATAATGCTTTTCTAGCCATAAAACCTTTTTTCCTTCTTTATTCAGTTCTAACCTATGAAATCATCCTATGAAAATACTCAGTTGGGGAAGGCCCTATTTTTATGGTAATCATTAATGTTTTGTCTCATCATACTCAGTTTTAATAAAGCATCATTATTTCAATCTGTTATGTCAAAATTAAGATTTATTAAACTCAAAATGAACTAAATATTTTTAAAAACATAGTCAACTGGAAATGAAGGTCGGTCAATATAGAATGGATTGAAATGTATTATATATTTTTCGAAATTAGAAAAAAAATATTATAATTATTTGGAAGAATTGGGTGAAAAACATAAATGATTTCGTGTTTTATGAGAAACACACACACAGATAGAGTGAAGTAAGTTCGATTATGAAAATCAATTAGAAAAATAAATTATAGGGTTTTAAATATTTCGATTTCATATGAAACTAGATTTATAAATTGATTTTGACAATTCATTTTTGGTGTTAATGATAATATGTAGTGGATCAAATGATCAGGGCATCCCCTCTGTAATTCAAAAATACCATAGTTAACTTATTCCAATAAATTAGATTGTAATGAACTAATTTTATCAAGATATATATTTAAACATTATAACCTTAAATAGTAAAGGAATGGATGGGGGAAATCCATTTCAAAATATAATGATGGTTTATTTGGGTTATCAAATCAATGGCCATGTATTTGAGAAAGAGAATGAAAATTGAAAATTAAAATAGAAACAATAATAACCCAATCTGAAAAAGAAAAAATGAAATCATATATAGAATAATATTACACCATTGGATATCTTACACTATTATATGGTGGGAATTACCTCTATTCTATTATTGATGGTGTAAGGGGGAAGGGTAAAGAAATAAAAAAAAGAATAAATAATGGAAGTGAGAGTGACTATCGGAGGACCCAACATGCAATGAATCTCACCCAATGCTTGTTCCATAGATCGATCCTTTGATGAAGTAGCTTGGTAGTCTTTTTATATATCCACAATGGTGATCTAGAGGAATTATATTCTCTCATAAATGATGTAATAATATATCTTGTGTATTTAATGGTTTCCCCGAGGTGTTCCATGTCATAAAGGAATGTTTCCCTTGAATTCCACATCGAATCTAGCTATTTTGATACCTACACCATATTTTATGCCATGAAATTTTTTCATTCCATAAATTTTCATATACTAGCTCATAATAACATAATTTATGCAAAAAATGATGTTTTAAATTTTTTAGTTGTGTCACGGTGTGGAAGATATGGGTCATGTTGTAACACATATGCATCCTCCTATGGGGGATAATTCAATTCATGACTCGGTCTTACCCATTTTTTCCTAACATGTATATTTTAAATTGATCATTTATGATGTAAATAATTTTTTCCATTCCCATAACCTCTTTTTCAACCTATTTCTTTAGTTATGACACTAAAATACTTCATATGACCATTCTTCATCATAGAAGGCCCTCTTTTGATAGAAATAATTTCCATTTTGGATCTTTTTTTCTCATTTTCTAGAAGACATTGTATCCTTCAAAATATGAAAAATTATATTAAAAATATTGTAAATATTCAATAATTTATATCATTGTTTTAATGTGTTTTTATATTAAATATAATTCACAAAATTTTAGTATCAAATCCCCCATACTTGAATTCAAACTTTTCCTCATTATTTGAAGATCAACGTACTACATTGGTTGCTTATATACAATTAATTAAAATAAATTTTAATTAAATAAATTAAATAAATGGTAAATTAAAAATTCATTCACCACATAGAAAAATTCTTCAATGCCTAACATTTCCATGAAGCTACTCATTCAAGTATTCTAATTTCCCTATTTTGAAACATCCAAGACTCTTTGTTCATCCACATTAATTTTTCTAAATAAATATTAATAAGAAGTAAATTTTTAATTTAAATCACAATAATGTTTCCTCACACCATCATGTTAAAATTGAAAATAGAGTTATCCACATACCTAAAAAACATTCCACTTACCATGGGCTTGAAAATTATCTAGTATCAACACTATGTTTATACAGATGTCACAGTTAATCATGAGGAAATAATATTAAGGATAAAATATCTCAAATGTGTAAGGGTAGGTGGGTAATGATGTGAAGAAAATTAAATCATAGAAATTATATTTTACTCTAATGAATAATTGATGATATAAAAATTTAAAGCTTAATAATAATCTCCCTTTAAATATTTCATCTCTCTCTTTCTACAAAAAAATCTCAATGTGCGATCTTGATAAAAGTATACCCTATGAATTTATCATCACCTCTTATAATTTCTTTCACAATTTATTTTTTAAAAATAGTTTTTAAGAAATATCTCAAATCCATCACTATTCCACTTATTATTTAATGATCCTAATTATATAATTTTTAATTTTTTATCCTCTTCAGACACAACAAAATTTTAATATTTTTTAAAATTTTTTATAATATCATTGGAGACTAATAAATCATAGTGAATGATATATGGAAACACACCGACTCACAATGAAAAATCACATGAAAAATATACTCAATTTAGTACTTCCCCATCCACTGTGGATAACCACTTCCCCAGGCTTATTCTTTTAAATATCATGAAATATATTATAGGTTGGGTAGGAATGGATATAATTCTCTTGTTACATGGGTAACTTCTTAACTAGGTTTTTAAAATATTATTTATAAAAATGATGTATTAATTTATTGTTGTTCCAAGGATATAGGTTAAAACAAAACTATGCATTAATAATATTAAAATTGATTCCATTATGTCATAGATTTGATAAGATTTTAAATATTTTCTACAAGAAAACATTCTAGAGTCTTTTAAGGAAAAAGAATAGAAATAATATGAAATATTTGTTATGGTAATGTCTCGACAATGAGATTAATAGTTAAGAAAATAATCATGGATTATCATAAAAATAATTAATCCAATTAATTATAATATAAAAAATATTAAGGACTAAAAATTATGAAAAAATAACTATTTAAAAACATCAACTAGTCTCTATAAATCATGATTTTAAAAATCTATATCAAAATGTTTATATCTATAAAATTCCATCACTTGTTTATTAATAAAAATAAATTGAAAAAGAAATTTAAAATCATGGAAATGGTAGTATCTTAGTTATTTTATGTATCTTAAACCATTTATCAAAGAAAACATTAATGTAGAGAATTCAATAGGTAGTAAAAGATCCGAATACATGTAAATCTGGAGAGTATAGTATAAATTACATTATTGAATTTCATACTTCCACTCCATTTATGATTTGACATTATGATGAATTTCGTTTAAATTCACTAGGTTCACAATAAAATTTTCCCCAAATGACCCCTTATAATAATATCTATCAATATCTTAATGGTCCGAAAAATAAATGAAAACACAAGTAAATATACATGACATTATCAATGAAATTTGAATGATTCCGGGGAAAGATCACATTAAAAATAATAATAAAAATAATAAAAACACTAGGGTTTCATCCCAAAACACTTTTTTAACATCAATGGCTAGAACATTCCACTTGAAGATCGTGTGATTCAAGGTAAGAAAGAGGTTAATCAATCAACATTGAAAAAGATTAGATTCTATGATTAATCCAAGTAGATCATACCTCTCTATTTTTCTAAAAATAACATCACTCCTATAATATTATTTATTGTATAAATATTTATGAAAAAAATATAAAAGTTTCTGGACATTCGATAAAAATATAATGCAATCTCTCTCCCAACCAATATGTACTTTCAATCATTTAATTATTCATGTATAACAGTACATCCACTATATGTAGATTTTATTAGTTACTTATTACATTTATTCAGATAATTTTAACCTTTTTATTTTCTTTTTACAACAAATAAATCATCACTTATTTCAAGGAAACAATTTACTTGACTTCTAGTAGACTATACATTGTCAAATATTAACCTAAATCATTTATATTATTTATTTTATGGTATAATTTAAACTACATTTCTACTCCACCAACACATAAACATATCTATCCATTTTGAACATAAATTTGTTCCCTTACCATAATTAGAACATTAATTCCCAATATTATTGGGTTATTTTATTTTTCCATATCAATCATTTAAAGATCGACTAGATAATAGATTTTTTTCTACCTTAACAATGAAATCATCAAGTAGTCCCTAAATATGTCTCACTGTTTTATCATCTAGTTCGATCCTAATTTGAGTAGGCTTCATATATCTCAATCATGTACTCTTGATTTATGAATATGAAATTATATTTATTCATTAATCTAATTCACATAATAAAGTACCAAAGTCATTAAACCAATATTGATCATAATACAAAAAGAACATAGGTCACTTTAAATCATTGGAAAATATCTTTGTTCAACTTTGGATCATTTCCTCATCAGTAGGATGGTTCCCAATTAATAATTTTTTTTGTTTGTCACTTAATTCTTATTAAACATATTTTTAAGGGTAATGTTGGAAATTTACTCTTTAAATTTTATGTTTATATAATGTTTTTTGAATGCCTATATTTTTTTTAACTTTTTTCATTAATATTTACCTCACTTAGAGATATAGAAATGTCAGTGGTGTTTCGTGTTGTGACAGAGAATCTTGTTGAAAAAATTACATTGATATTTTAATATTTTTACACGATTTAATAGTTTGTTCTTATCTTTTAGAGTTATCGTCAAATTTCTTTGTAACTATTAAAGAACCCTATTGGGTTGCCTTTATAATTCTCAAGGAGATGGCTTTGATCTTTTAGGATGGGTGAACATTGGGGAATTCCTGAAGAGATTCACATAGCCTCTCACAATGTTCCAAATATATATTACCTACTTTAATCTATATATTTCCCAGTACATATTTTTAGTTCATATATTTTTTTAAATAACTAGACAAAATTCCTGGTTGTAGTCACAAATGTGAGGACCCAAACATAATTTTTTCCTATTCTTGTAATTTTAAAAATGGATATCACTTTATTTTACAAATATCTTTTTGGTTTAATGTTTTAGAGAATTATAAAAAATTTATATATATTAAACCCATACATTTAATGTATATAGTTATATTCATAATACATTTTTTACCACAAAATGAAACCCTTTTAATACAATGAATGATTTATTTTCATGAAAAATATTCAATACTTTCTTTATGAAATATTTTTTTTCATTAACAAACATTAAGACCTAAAAAACCCATTTTAAAAATTAGGATGGGAAAAAAATTGTAATGGAAATAAAGGATAGTAAAATATTATCCCATTGAAAACCCTTAAAAACATTTTTGTTAAAACATTACTTTATACAAAAAAAATGAAATCATCATTTAAAAATATAATTATCATACCTATTAAATAATTAAATAATTTTTTTGAAAACTCATAAAATATAATATTATATATATGTATGTAACATGGGACATTATTTTCTATATAACTCATACAAATATAGTAACCAATACGGTCAACCTCTAAATCAGGCGTACCGAAGGCATTGGAGGTTATAACAAAACCACATGTCCTTGGTTTGTCATGAAACCCCCATCATTAGTTAATAATGTGACAACCATTAAATGGTTCGTTATAAAACCACCCATAATTAGGTTATAAAAAATCTAAAAATTATCTTAACCAATTATCATAAACAATAAGATAAATATAAATCATGAACAATTTCATCTTAAAATACTCATTGATGAAAATAATATTTCTATTTTGAAGATAAATCAATTTCAAAATTCATAAACATTTAATGGAAAAAATTTTCTTCCAAAGTAACCATATAATATTTTAATGTATGCTTGAAAATATTAATGTGAAATTAAATAGATAAATTTCAGTCATACCATATGTTTTAAAAAACATTCCTTTTATCTATTGTAAAAAAATATAAAGAGGAAATTTAAAAGATTTTTTTAATGAAAACACCTTACATAAATCATGAAAAGATCACTTTATTGAACTTTTTAAGTAAAATTTGAAAATTAATTTTTTAAAAAATTATTTCCATCTAAATAAATTCATAATTTTTTTAAAAACTTGTATATGAAAGATTAAGATTTAGAATAATATATATTTGAAACATTTAAAATGTTGTTTTATTTAAAGAGTCCCTTACCTTGAGTCCAACTAGTAGCATGCATTATTTATCTTCATGAATAATAATATTATTTTAATTTATAATTTATTTAGAACATTTTTCATGTATATTACTCATTTTATATCAGTTATTTATATGTTATACACAGTTACTTATTCATTTAAGTTCATCTTATACGTTTTGATGATATTCAGTACATGAGACTAAAATGACATCGACATGATGTATATATTCAAATTGGTAATTATTACATCATATATATAATGATACTAATTAAATAATTATCATTATCATTAATCAATTATAATTTTAAATCCATCCATTAAATGTCATTTTGAAAAATGAACTATGTTAGAATTATGGACATGGTAAGTTGTATGTACGCAAGACTAAAATTTCCATTTCTAAATGGTCATTATATAAATAATTATAATTATGGAATTATTTATTTGAATATCATAAATATAATATTTTTAATTTAAATATACTTATATATATCATCTATGTTATGTGGTGATTAAAAATTAATTACAATGCTTCGTGGAGGTAATAGTTCACAAGTATGCATGAACGACGTTACCATTTCTCTATGCGTGGAAATGCATGAACATAAATTATATACAAACCTTTAATAATTATAAATATTTTTTTTAATATCATATATAAAAATTAATTCAATAATTATGACTAGTCTTGAGTGATGGTTATGGAAAATGAATTATATATATTCGTGAGGTGGTAGTTTGTTGTACACATAAATGATAAATTATTTTTTCCAATTGATGGAAGTAGAGATGGATTTAGGTGATGATATTTACATAATAATGACTAATTATATTGGTGATAATATATTTTTTATTTCATTGTGGCTTAATAAGATTTTATGTATAAGGAATAATAAAAAAACTGAAATGCTTAAATAAAAAATTATACATTTTCTTTAGAAATCCACCATTGTGTAATAGCTGAAGACCACTAATGGCATTGTTATAGCAAATGTAATTCCAATATAATGAGGGTAGGGATTATAGTATGGTGTTTTGGATGATATTGGCAAAAAATTGTTTTTATGTGTGAAAAAATGAGAAGAATAGTGCCCTGTTATATCAGAGGGGAGGGGTACTCGTGGAATTTCTCAAAATAATAATTTTATATAAATTAATTTCCTATTAAAACAGATAATTACATAACAATTTATAATATAAGACAAATAATAGTATAAATAACATAATAAAATATGAATTAGATTTGTTTTGACTAAATTTACTCCCTTATCATTTGGTTTTAACCCTTATTCAACCCTTTTATCTTTTACCCTCACAACATGGTTTTTTAGTCTTCAAGGGTTATTATAAATACTATAAAATTCCAAAAGAAACATAAATGGTTAATTCATGAAATATAAATCATTATACTAATAATTTGGATTAATTTTATAATTTTTTTAAAAAATGTTATCATTTCATAAAATATTATTTATTTTAAACTATTATTAATGTCAATTTGACACTATTCATTATATTGACTTTTAAAAAATAAATACAACATGATATCTTCAAAAAAATATAATAATACATATAAAATATTTAAAGGTCATCTATAATATTTTTGTATTACATTAATTATCTCAAATTATAATTATTTTAATAGTTTTAATAACATTTATTTATTTTTTAATTAATTGAATAAATACCACATCATTATGTCACTATTTAAGGTAATTATTTTATGACTAAAAATTTATAAATAAATTACCATGATTAAGATAATCATTTTATATTTAAAATTAATATATATATTTTATGATATATTCTGATTAACATAATATTAAAAATGATATCGTTATTAAAACATAAGTATAAAATCCTTGATTTTCCATTGAAATAAAATTATATAAGGGGATTATAGTCATACAAGTGGATCTAAGAGAGCATTAGTATTTCCCAAGGATGTTTTTGGTCCCAGAATAACTCATCCAAAATAATAGGACAAGTGTTAGTTTAATTTTCATATTTATAATATTATTTTACCCTTAATGACCAAATTTACCTATAAACGTGGTAATAAAATTACTATGATTAAAATTTGTTTTGTCTTAAAATAAATTGGATATATTTTATAAAATTTTACTTGCTAATTCAATATATAGAATCTAAAGTTTCCTATTATTTATATACATTAATATTACTTAAATTTTTTGGAATACTTAAAAAATTATACAAACAGATGCCCAATGACCATATTAATCTATTGCCATTGGAAACATGGAAACAAAAATGCAGGTACATAAGAGAGATACATTATCACCAATAGTTTATTCCTCACTACAACCATTCATAGACACATAAAAAAATACATATCTTCATAACATGGGGATGGAAAAAATAAAAAGGGGTGATCTGAGATGCTTATTAAGCGTAAACATGTGAGACACGTAAGCATAAACATGTGCATAGGTGTTTTAGAATGTGATCATAACATTAGATGATCATACCCTAAAAATCATGAGATCATAAACATGAATCATGGTATAAATCATACCAGTTCATAAGACATGAATCACAATGAAATAAAGAACATAAGCCATGAATGAATTACATAGGAATAAGAAATGGAACTATATAAGACACATAAACATATAAAATTTTTTCCATAGTAGTAATGGAATCATTACCAAGGAAATCCAGGTTGTATGGACTAACTTCCCATTCCATCATTGTATTCGTGGTTCACTCCCATGTCCATATTATTAGTACAAGTTCACTCCCTATACCATCGTGGTAGTAACGGTTCACTCCCATGGGCATCTTAGTAGTCATGGAACAATCAAACGACTATATTAGTCTATCTTATAAGATATAAATTTTTACCAAATTCATATGTGGGTGATATAGGTCCAAGCCATATCATAATGAAATCATACAAACGTGTACCATAAGATCATAAAAAATAATACCATAACCCATGAAATGAAATGGGTATCATAAACCTGTAATAATATCATAAAATGTGAAAAAAGATACTGGTTTCATAATCATTATATCAAAATCATAACTCAAGAAAATAAGTGGGTTACAAAATCATTCAATCAAGGAAACATAAATGTGTTTCATAAACATCACACAATTAAAAAATAAAACGTCAAGAGAATAAATATAAGTAGAAACAATGAATCTTTTCACTAGAAAGGTTTGAATAACACCAATGGATTTCATATCATAGGATAAATAATTTTTAAATATAATTCATTCATGAGAATTGTAGACACCATGAAAAAGAAAACTGTGGTGAACATGGAATGTTTCCCATGAAAATAAAATGTGAGATTAAATTCCCTTACCTTGTGTCATGACTATTAGTGAACACATAGAATCCTTCTATGTAATATGTATCTATTTATTATACATTTATCTCAATGATGAATTAATATATATATATATATAAATATAATATTGTCTTATGACCTTTTATTACCCATTTATTTACAATTCCATGTTAATGTAACATTTCGGGTAATAACTGCTTTGTTTATCATATGTGATGGGTCTTTTAATTCTTGATTCTATTATATAAATAAAGATTTAATTATATAAATAATTTAATACATAGCTTATATACACTACAATAAAATGTCTTATACCAACAGAAATTTATTGACAAATAATTTTCTGTTGGAAAAATGAGCATTTCCAAAAGATATTATGTTTTATTGGTATTAATTTTTAATACCAACAATTATTTTATAAACTAATATATCTGTTGATATTGATTGTTTAATACCAACATATGATTTACCATCAGTTGGATCTATTGGTTTATCATACTATTTCCAAATTTTTTTTACTAACATGTGAATCTGTTATTAATAATAAATATTACCAAAAAATATTTTTCTGTCAATAAGAAATGATAAAATAAACAATAAAATAACAATTTTCTTTTTATCAATAACCAATTAATAGAAATATAGTGTATATATATATTATTTTTATAACCAAAGTAATTTTGTTTCTCCAGGTTTTATTAAAAACATATAATAATTGATTTTAATTTTCTACTTTCTCAAAATATTATATGTTATTATATTTTTCAACATTCCATAAATATTAAATGTTTTAATATTTTTTCGTATTATATTTTTAATATAAATTTAAATTATTTTAATATAAAAATTACTACCCTAATTTACAGTCCAGGGATCGGCCTCGCCTCCTTTCACCTTGCCTCCCACCGCTCCGCCTCTCCGCTCCACCTCGTCACTCAGCCACTCTGCCTCTCCCCCTACCGCTCCTCCTCGACTCCCACCACTCCGTCCTGCCTCCCATATCCCTCCTCACATCTCATCGCCACTATCTCAGCTTGCATGCCACTACCTCCTCGGTTATCTCTTCACTCTTGTTTGGGGGTATGTCGATTTCATCTAGTTTCTTTGTGTGTTTTCTCGTTAAGGATTCATTCTCATCATTTCAGATCGACCCTTTACTATATTTGAGCTTCCCCATCTATTTTGGAATTTGGGGTATGTCAGTTTTTTGTTCATTATAGTATTCTTCTTTCGGTGTCTTTGGAGCCTAAAATTAAGCTCATTTTATTAAGAGATTTGATATTCCACATTCAAGATTTACTTCACCAGTCCCTCACATGGGAGGATATATTGATTTAATTGATGGACATGATCCTTGAGATGACTATTCTAGGTAGTGATCAAAGATGGTGATGATATTGATGAACTATAACAATCTTTATGCTAGACGTAGTTATTCTAATGATTGGAATGAATATCTTGCCAGAGAAACATCTATATATAACACTTGTAGGAACCATAAGAGGTGGCCCAAATACATCGCTGAGGATACGATGTCAGATTTCATTTTTGTTCATAAAATATAACTCTATAATAGGAACCTTCTTGGAATCCCACGGATCCGTGGATTGAAAATAGTGGTGATAGCCCTGAAAAATTTATTAAGCATCATATTCATATTTATATGTTTTTTATGTCATTATTTTTCCATGATCAAAAACCATAGATTATATTAGTATTTAAAAATAATTATTTTATGCATTATTTGTAGGTTAGTTTTTTTTCTAGTAAACTACTAATATATTCATATTTAATTTTTAATCGTTAGTTTTAGATCCTATGTTAATTACATTTATAACATGAATTTATATTCCTTGTTGTGAATTTTTATGTTATATAGTTTTCAACAGTAAACTCATAATGTACATGTTGGATGTTGTGAATTGAATTTAGAAGAAATGTTAGACATTCCATTGGGGCATGCATAAACCAGGTATATCCAATTACATGTATTAAATAAGTGACAGTGTACATAAGTACTTGTTATTTACAATAATTGTTTTTCATGGAGCTTTATAAAATGGAAATTAATTATGATGTTTATGTCATTTCAATGGAATTAGCTTTTTAGGCGTCCTCTTGATCTATAGGTGCAATTAATTTTTTTATATTCCATAGTTTCACCAAAGGTTGGTCCATTGAATATGTATATTAGTTTGTGGGAAATTTATCTTTGATTCATGTTAATTTAGGTGCTTATATTCAATTCGTAGTCTTTTAAAATCACTTGTGTTTTTTTGAATTGAATATTCTGGTTAGAGTAGAACAATCAAAGGCGATCTGGGTGATTCAAGAGTTTCAAATTTCCATATTTTTTACCTTAAACTATAAGGTTTTATACTTGTCGCCCATTTCTACTCCATTGGATTATTCTGTTTTATCATGGATTCCAAAAAATTTCTTACATATTGAACATTATTTTTATTTCTTTCGACCATTTAATAAAACCACAAAATAAGTATTATTATTTCCTAAGATCATTTTGTTTTATGTTTATTTTTTGATCCTAATGAGATATAAAATATTGAAGCTAATATAGTCAATTGGTGATTATCAGTACTTTTTTAGGAATTATAGTATCATATTCTTGTTCTATTTTTTAATCTTCTGTAATTTAATTCTTCGAGTCTTTATTTATTAAAAGTGACTTGGGGTTTGACCCCTCATATAATCCATCTGACCTGATTTCATGCTTTTTCATTTATCTGGGTATCACAGATCACTAAGAAAACAACACAGACATGTTGTTGTAGACATGTGTAAAGTCCACTGTTTTTTTCATGGATTCCAAAATCATTCTCACTCACTAAATTTTATTCTTGTTTCTTATAACCATTTTAGAAAACCATATAAAATACTTTGACTTTCTCCCTTCATCATTCCCATGGTTTTCTCCATTGGGTAATACATCCTTTAAAATTAAATATAGATGGCCTCCCATGTTACAAATTTTTATTCTTTATGTTGTAGGATCCATCCACTTGCCTCTCCTGTGTAATAGGGGAATAATTTTAATCATTACTCATTTTAATTCAATCCCATGTGAGGGTAGGTATTCACTATTATTATGAAATCCTTGATGAATGTGTAGGAATCATCTCTTTAATCACCATGAAAAATTGGTAGATCTTCCAATTGATGTTTTTAACACAAACTCCCATTATCTCGGTGATATAGTAATGTTAGTGAAATCCACACACTTGGGTAATTTTCAGGCCTCTCAACATTCTTATACCATGATTCTAGAATGCTTGGGCACATGACAATGGTGTTTCCCATCAATTAATGCCCATATAGCATGTCGTGTTCCTCTTTTTTAATTTTCTCAATAGTGTACAAGACATTCTTCCTTGTATGTGATATTTAATTCCTTCATTTAGGGGCATAAATGGGGATGATATAGAGATTTTTAATGACTAAATATGAAATTGAAAATAATATTTCTGCAGTTAGAATTCTAGAAAATCAAGTCTATTTAAAAATGAGTTTAAGCTAAGAATTCTAATTTGAGTATATTTTTTATACTTATTAATATAAAAATGGATACAAATAAATTAAATAATTTCACATATCTATGATATTGATACCAATTCATGGTTTTAGAAACCCTGAGCATAAATATCAAATAGTACCAATCCATCTCAATAATGATATATTTTAGCTAATTCACTAATAATATTTTGTGTGATAGATGAAAAAATATTGAATAGTGGTGTTTTCTATGTGATTAGTAAGATATAAAAAGGTTTTGATTGTTTTTATATTTATTTTGAGTGTATATGAGTTTATAATATAGGGAAGTAATATTAAACTAAAAGCAAAAACAATGGTGCCAAATACAATGAGTAATGTGTGAGGGAGTTGGGTTATTAATTGAACATGCAAAGCATGTCAGGTGAATTATTAACAAAAAATGACTAGAGACATCACATATTCCATAAAATACACTCTCATGGTATCAATGAACATAACAATACAATCAAGAGTACCCATGAGGTTTCTCTTGTATTCTACCAGTAGTGGTTCAGTTTTATATCTGTGATTTTTCCCTCAACACACCCCTTGAACTCTAATTATTTATGATGCATCAGATGATGCCTTAGTTCATGCTTAGGGGTTAAACTCTAATTTTCACACCCTCAACGTTGAATCAGTTAACCTTTTATAAAAAGTAAATATCATTATCTTTCAAAGCATGAATAATAAAAAATCTTCAGTTTAAATTCCATAGAATCCAAAAGTCAGTCACATCCCTCTAATCCCCCACATTAATTTCTTGAATATCATATAAATACAAAGAAAACAATGTTCCATTTTCAATTTAATCACTTCCTTATTTTTCTAATGCTATGTTTGAGTTATTTTCATTAAATGAGTGTTGAATTGTTGCAGATAGAGAGTAGATCTGCACTGATGTTCTTCACATGATGGGAGTTTTCTTTGGTGGTTTCTTAGAATGTGGCTGTTTATCTAGGAAATGATTATGCTGCTTGCTCTCCATCATGTATTTTATCACTCATGTTCTTCGATGCATTTCAATACTCTTGTTAATGTGTCTCTTAGAGACTGTGGATCATTGATTATGTGGGGTTGGTGTTATCTTTTTTTTTTCTATCATTATTGGATGATGAAATTTCTTGGTATAATGAAGGATATTTCAGGTAGGTATGATGCATAATGAGATTTAGTTTGAGTTCTCTTGTTACCTCATAATTTTTATCCCTAAATTACTTGATTGTTTAAGATCATTACTTCTCATGAATGTATTTTAACTCATTTTATTCATTAAAATATTTCATTGGGGCATGAATTGAGTGAGAAATTCATGTCATAGTTTTTTGAACATTTGATTTAAAACATTGATCATTGCATAAAAGGTTAACAAACAAGTTGCATGTGAATTGATATTGGAATCAAAATACAGATAATGAAAAAATCTTTTGGATATCCATGATTGTTTAGATGTAACCACAATCTTTGTTTATTTTTAAATTATATCAGTGTATGATTCCAAAAGGTAAGTGAAGAATCTCATTTTTTCATTTACTCTTAACAAATTTCCCTCTCTTATTGAATGGATAAATATATATTTTCCATTTTTGTTTCAGTATTCCCTAAATTCAGTGATTTATTTACTTAATATTTGGTATTATAGATTTTTAAGCTAACTAGAATCACACCTAGCCATAAACTATCAGATGATTTTTTTGAACAAATTATTTCTTGAATAACAATTCACATCAAACTCTATTTTAGTGTCGCAACTGGTTTATGTGAAATGACATAGTGGTAAGTTTCAATGATTCATTTATAAGCATCCATATCACACCCCTTAATAATTATTTAGTTATATTTATTTATGTACTACCTTGTAGATCCTGTAATTGTTGCTACAGGACAAAATGCTAAGAAATTAACGTTTAGTCCTCGCACTCCATTTTTGGAAATGTTTAAATTCAGGACATTTATTCATTACAAATTACACACTTGTGTAAATTATGCATATCATCTATTTTGTTTTTCATGTTCTTTTTCTTTAGTTCATGGGAAGAAACTAATTACATATATATCTTCCTTTTAATAAAAGTTTGAATTATTGTGACAAACCTCAAAATTAGAGGTGATGGAATGAGTTTGAAGTCTTATCAGCATTTCTGCTGGATCCTGCTTGGCATGGATGTTTGGTGTTATACCAAGGACGGACACCTCACTCAAATTTTTGTTTTTCTCAATATACACTATGATATACTTTGATCCTCTTTCTATTCTTCATTGATGGATCTCAGGTGCTAGAGTTGTCTTGGATTGTTGCTAGAGCAGGCATGGACTGTAATATCCCGAAAATACCGTATATATTTTTTAATTATATAGAATTATTTTGAGGCTTCTAAATCTGACAATGAGTGATTCCAAGGTTGGAGTTCCTAGAATGGTCGGAAGAATTTTTGTAAAGCTTTAATTAGCACATGTAAGTAGTTTTTCAGAAAAAAGTTGTATAAATCTTAAAAAGTGACTCGGATCTGAAATCTAAGGGAACCGTTGCGCTCAGGATGGCGGGTTTACCTGAGGCGTGGCTTAAGTTTAGTTAGCACGAACCTCCTGTGAGAAAACCCAAAAATGGAATATCCGTTAATAAAATAATTAAATAAAGTTATTTTATTTTTCAAATGCTTATAACTCAGAAACAGTAACTTGGAATACAAATCAGGGACCACCGCTGAACTCGTGAGGGTATTCTTTCTTTAGGCAGATACTAACATTGGCCAGCATGGGCCACCAGTAAAAGTTAGTTTTTGGACGTAAATAAAATAATTAAGTGACAATTATTTTATGGTAAAATCCATAACATTTAAATGGTAACTCGGAATGGAACTCAGAGAGTACCATTGGGTTCTTTGGGGCGTTTTTCGCTTAGGCAGATCCTAATCTTGACCAGTGCGGGTTGAGGGTGAATGTTAATAATTTTTCTGAACATTGTTTTAGGTACGTTCAGTAAATGCACTAGCGGCATTTTGTAACTTTTGAACTGGTGCTCGGATTTCAAATCTAGGGGCACCATTGAATCTGCACCGTCGAGATTATATTAATGGAGGCTTTACTTTGAACACAGTAGGTCTGGAGGAGAAGTTATTTCTTTTGACTTCAAATTCCATGATCGTTACTTACCCTTCCCCTCTACTATTTATATGGAGCTTAGGGGAAGTAATTTAAAAGGCATCACTAAGCGACGAAGCTCTGGTAATGTTCCGAGATGCCTAACACATGGAGGATGGATCCAGTTCCAATGGGAGGTGATGAGTGACCCCGAACCATGAACCGAGGAACGACAATTGAGCGGCGTCGTTGGAGGTTTGTTGCGGGGACAAAAAATGCTAAAACATCCTCAAACGTGAACACACTCTAAAGAACATGAGGTAGGGGTTTTAACACATTGAATTTATTATATTGAATATTCATATCCAAAATTAATTATGATGATGGCCAAAAGAACATGGCCATTGTCCCGCAAGTTAACCTTGCTTCCCTTCCTTTAATTTCTTTGTTCATTCTTTGTGCGTTCTTAAAATCCATAATTTTTATTAGCAATGGGAATACAGAGTTTTGATGAGTGTGATATATGGATGCAAATATCTCAACATAAGGATCACAAATATGTGATCGCATAATTTTTCGGGCTTGGATCAATGCTTTAGTGGCTCGTAGAAGAAAGCGACGACCGACACCCGACCGAATGCGAGAATGGAAGGGTTCCGTGCATCTGCGTCACCAGATGAAGAGAAGGTTGTGGCCCGTTGGCCATGGTGGGACAGGATGGCGGATGGAAACCGGCCAACCGCATGGTGGAGCGGTAGTGCACTTCCGCGCTGCCGGTGGAGCAGGAGGCCACAATCACTTGGCCGCGGCAGACACAGACGGCGGCTTAACCTCGGTCGGCCGCAGGTGGACAGTTGTGTCGGAGCACCTCTGGAAGGAAGACCGGCTGACCATTCCAGCCGGCCGAGGTGCAATGTGCGGGACAGCCGAGCGGTACCGCGTGCCAGCTAGGCCACACCGCGAGGCCGCACCTCATGTCACACGGTGGGTCGCACCATGAGGCACACTATGATCCACACTAATGGGTCACGCCCATCACTGGCCTGGATGGACAACAGCCCAGCGGTCCGGTCTGGCCGGGTTGGTCTGACCGGGTCAGACAGGACCCGGGCCCATCTGGGCCCATTAATATCTTTTTGGACATAACATTAGAAGCAGACGTCCATTTGATGAACCGTCTATAGAGCAGGAATCCTGGGATTGATATGATCCTTTTTATATAATCCAAATGATTTTTGGATAAGGATGAAGTACAACCGGGTTGGATCAGACCCCGAATCCAACTGGGCCCCCGGAGCGGAAACGCTAATAACTTATAGACCGGGCGGCTGATTGACGTGCCGTCTATTGCATTGGGTCCCTTTAGACATGAATTACCTTTGGGATAATTTTTCATGGACCATTGGGGCAGTTGAAGAATGAACTATGGCTTAGGGAGCGGTTCTCCCAAGCACGATATGCACGAAACCCTTCGACTGGATGAGACATGACGACTGTGGAGTGTTTTGACTAAGAGTTACTTGACTGGCCCAGTGGGGAGCGCCTTTGTGTGCCGCGAAAACCCACATTAGGGAGAGACTTTGTGTGATGTGGCAGATTCATGTTACTCAATAGGATGATTACCTTAGTAGGCCACGAGGGGGAGCACCTCTGGTTGACGCGGTAGACCCATGATGGGGAGCGCCTCCGTGTGACGCGACAGACCCATGGTACTCGACAAGAGGAGTACCATAGTAGTCCAAGGTTAGTGGGAAGCGCCTCTGTGTGATGTCGCAGGCCCACTGTACAAAATAGAGGATTTCTCTAGTAGCTGAGGTGATCAGAATTATACTTGTCACTACCCCTAGAATAAATCCTCGTGTGAGCTGTCTTTACTTTATGCTTGTGATTGAGGTTATGCTATGTGGTACTCTACCTGTGTGGCACTTTACCTTTGTGGTGTTACCCTATGGGTTTTCTTTGCAGAATTCTAGGAGACTTTCGGGGTCTCGGTGTCCCTACTGATTATCGTTATACTCACCCCTGCATGGGCTTCACCCCCACTATGCTGTGTTTTGTGTAGAAGACTTACAATATTGATTGAGGCTCTGGGATCTAGGACTAGACAGTACTCAAATGTGGACCATTAGGAGTGGCGTGACGTAGAGAAGACGATATGACATGGAGTGTCGAGGAGGTGATCTGTACCTAACTTTCAGGTAGGATCCTCAGAGGATGAACCAATAACTATTTTCCTTTTTCATTCAGTTGTATTGTATTTTCATTTGTATTTGTACCTTTATAGTTGGGCTTGTATTCTGGACCCTTTTACTTTGAGTACTCTTTTACTACAGCAGTTTACTCACAGTTTCTTCTTCCCGTGTTCTTGGACTGTGTGTTTTTACAGGATTAGAGGAAATGTCATCTTGTTCTAGGGAGTAATCCTTTCGATGCTAGTCACCAGCCCCTGGCCTATGGAAGGCCGGATTGGGGTAGTCACTGCACGGGCCCTGAGGGACGGGTCGTGACAAATTGGTATCAGAGGAGTTTGGTTCAACCGAAGAACTAGGACTCTGATCATTTCTGTGTGAAGAAATTGTGTTATGTGTTTTGAGAGTGGTTTTCTGTTTGGGGAGTCCAGTGTTGTATAATGGCCCATGTATCCATAAACCTGGACCATGAATTATGAATTCCCACTCAACACCCGAAAAAATAGATTGCGTGTGTTTTTGAATAGTTTTTCTTTTGAACTCTTGGGAGTAAGATCACCAGGTTTATCTTAAGTACCATGGAGCATCTTTTCCTTATCTGGATGCCACCCAAAAGACTGCTACCCAGGGTTTCAGAGAGAGTACGTGATGACGACCCACCGAGTGATGAGGCATTGGTTCAGTGCCCTCGTATGGTTTTAGTACCTTCTAGTGGTGTACCCGTAGCACCACTACCTGATGGGTAGCCGTTACCACCAGATCCACCAGTCGAGGATACACACAGGCTGAGTGCATTACAGGAGTTCCAATGGCAGAGGCCTATGAGGTTTCATGGAGAGACAAACTCCCTTTCAGATGAGGACTGGTTGAAGGCTGTGGCTATATTTTTCCGCCTAGTTGAGACACTAGTAGAAAATATGGTGATCTTAGATTCTAGTCTATTCCAGAGAGTGACTATGAGGATGTTCATCATAGTGATGATGCTTCGGTATGTGGATCGTTGCCTGAGATAGTACCTTCGGGTAGTATGTCAGCTATATCACTACCTATTGGTCATCAATTACAACTAGTTGTACCGATAGTGGAAAAGTTAGGCTTAGTTCCTTTCACAAGTTTTAGCATCAGATACCCCTCAGGTTTTAAGGTGATCCAACACACATGAATTTGAGGACATGGTTGAGGAGGTGGGTGATATTTCACTAGAGCTTCTATAGCTTCATCAGGATGACATGTCGGTAGCTAAGTATTCATTGAGGCATAATGATCATTCCTGGTATTTGATGAATACGATACAATCAGTGCTTCAGGGCTCGACCATCCGTGCGTGGTGTATTTAGGAACATCCAAACCAGCAAAATTCCTCTATACATTTATTCCTATGTTAGGGTGCTAGAAAGAACATTTTCGGTTGAATATTCTTTAGCTGAGCAGCTACAACCAATGAATGTTATTAGTGGGAATGTAGGAAACTAGCACCAGTCTCAGAGACATGGGCATGTAAAA
Source organism: Viscum album (assembly GCA_963277665.1). Taxonomy (NCBI): domain Eukaryota; kingdom Viridiplantae; phylum Streptophyta; class Magnoliopsida; order Santalales; family Viscaceae; genus Viscum; species Viscum album. Next base: position 699,835,050 of record OY728152.1, read on the forward strand.
ATGGTTCAGAAAAAAGAAGTGTTAGAAACAGATGAATCTATAGTGTTGTATATGAGGAAGTAGATCTAGGAGAGAAACATGAGGTGGTGTACATTTAGACATTTTACAACCACTCCCTTTGTGGTCCACACTAGGCTCAGGGAGCTGGAGGACAGGGTATGGGAGTATCTGCTTATGGTCAAGGAGTGTGACCCAAGGTCTCTAGAAATGATTCAATGAATGGTCCATGTTTACTACTAGCTGCCATATTAATAGACATAGGTAACAATAATTCCTTCCTTCCACGAATATTGTCCAAGACCTAGAGTTTTTGGTTAAACTTTTGACTTGAACCTTGTGTTTGGTGATACCTTTGGGAGTATAGTTGATAATCACACAAATTCTGATAGTGTGATCTGACCCTTGAGGCGAGAGTTCAGTTGGAACCTCTTGGGGGCTGTGTCAAGGCTTTACGGCGTCAGTTTGGGTATGGACAGAATATACACAATTCATACTGATATTGACTATAATAGGAAAAAAGGTTGTGGATTACCTACAAAATTAGAATGGTATTTTCCTTTTTTAGTAAAAAAGGTAACCCATGATGCACAAGATAAACTCATGCCTAGGAGGATGCCGCCGATAACCCTTGAGTTAGACATGCTTACCCTCATGGCAGTTGATTTTTTGAGGTTTTAGTTCTAAACATGAGTGAAAGAGGATGAAGACATCTTTTCAAAAGATTTTTCCATGATTAACCCCTCGCAGGGAGAGGGACGTCTACTTTTCTATGTACTACTAGAGATTTGGACCAGACATCTCCAGGGAAGCGACACCCTTTTCAGCTTTAATGAAAAAGGTGGAGCCTTTCCTATGGACAGAGAAGTGTTAGCAGAGATTTCAAAAGATGAGATAGAGACTGACAAGTAGAACTATGATACCCATGACCTGGAGTTAGCAGTTGTGGTCTTTGCACTAAGGATGTGGTAGTACTACGTGATGGGTGAACATTTTACAGTCAGCTCTGATCACAAGAGTCTCAGGTACATATTCTCTCAAAAGGACTGGAACCTTAGATATTAGTGTTGGTTTGACTTCCTCTAGGACTATGACTTCGAGATAGTCTATACTTATGGGAAGGTGAATGTAGTATGAGATGCACCCAGCAGGAGATCTGGTATACAGTTGGTGAGTGAGGCTATGATGTAGCTAGCTGCATTGCAGATATCTTATGTGGATCGAGATGGATCAGCTTATCTTTAGTCTCTGACAGTCACACCCACACTCCTTCAGCGAGTCAGGGAGGCATAGCTTGAGGTCACTGACTACGAGGCTCGATGTACTCAGTCATCTTTAAGCATGCACCTAATAGATTTTCTGGAGGTGGGGAGCATGTCATCTTCTTCATAGGACGTAATAAGTTACCATTGGTGCTACGGGAGGATGTGTTGAGGGAGTTCCATGCGTCCCCTCTAGCTGTACATCCAGGAGTGGTGAAGATGTACCAGGACATTCAGTGTCCATACTGGTGGCCAAGGATGAAGAAAGCAGTGGCAAGGTTTGTATCACTATGTATCACTTGTCATAAGTGAAGGTAGAGCATCAGGTTCCAGTGGGATTAGTTCATCCTCTAGAGGTTCCAGAGTGGATGTGGGATGGAATTTCCTTGGACATCATGACCGGACATCCATGCACGTCCAGAGGTTATGATTCTATCTCAGTGATTGTTGACCAACCCACAAAGTAGGCCCACTTCCTACCTATTATAGAGTATGGTTCAGTAGAGGTCATGGGACTCCACTACATACAAGAGATTTTAAGGCTTCGTGGATTTCCATATAAGATAATCTAAGATTGGGATGCACGTTTTTTTTGGCTATGGAAGGGGTTGCAAGAATCATTCGAGACATAGCTTCAGTTCAGAACCACCTTCCATCCTCAGATGGATGGTCAGATAGAGCAGAGCATTCAAACCCTTGGGGACTTGCTACGTGCTGCGTCCATGATTATGGCTGCATCTGAGAGGATAAATTACCTTTGGTGGAGTTTGTATACAACAACATCTATCACTCCACTATCGGTATGGCACCATTCGAGGAGTTTTACGAACAACCTTGTAGATCACATTTGTGCTAGAATGACCCAGGGGAGTCAGTACAAATGGGGCCAGAGATTGTACGGGCTACTACAGAGAAGGTGCAGATCATCGAGGAGAGGATGAAGACTGCACAGAGCTGGAAGATGTCTTTTGACGACAAGATATGGATATCATTGGAGTTCTGTGAGGGGGGGGGGGGCACATTTTCTTGTGAGTCTCCCCTTGATGGGGATGATGAAGTTTTGGCCGAGGTGGCAAGTTATCACCATGGTTTATCAGACCATTTATGAATCTTAAGAGGATTGGAAAGGTTGCATACCTCATGTTACTATCACTGTGGATGGAATGGGTTCATGAAATCTTCCATGTATCCCATATGAGGAGATTTGTGCGTGACCCTTCTCAAGTCATCGACCATGGAAAGCTGGACTTAGATGATGGGGAAATGTTTATGGAGGTTATATTAGAAATTGAGGATTGATAGGAGCGGTTCCTTCGTGGGTGGTTGATACCTCTATTGCGCGTTCTTTGGTAGCATGGGAACCTCCAGAAGAGCACATGGGAGCAAGAGGCTCAAATTCGTTCTTAGTACACACATTTGTTTCCTTAGTCAATGTTGTGGATTTCAGGGATGTAAAGACCAAAGGTGTGGAGAATGTAATGTCCTGGAAATACCATATATATATTTTTAGTTATATTGGATTATTTCGAGGCCATGAAATCTGACGTTGTGTGATTCTGAGTCCCAGAGTACCCGAAATGATCCGTCGAAGTTTTGTTAAACATTAATTAGGGCACATAATTAGTTTTCCTAAAAACGTGGAATAACTCTTACCAGTTACTCAAATCTGAAATCTGAGGGCACCGTTGCACTCAGGATGGTGGGTTTACCAAAGGCATGACTTATGATTAATTGGCGCAGTCCTACTGAGAGAAAACCCAAAAATGGCATAACCACAAAGAGAATAATTAAATAATGTTATTTTATTTTTCAAATACTTAAAACTCACATATGGTAAATCAGATTAAAAATCTGAGACAACCACTGAACTCAGGAGGGTATGCTTTTTAAGGCATATATTAACATTGGCCAGTGCGGGCCACCAATGAATGTTAGTTTTTGGCCGTAAATAAAATAATTAAGTGACCTTTATTTTATTGAAAAATCCATAACATTTAAACGGAAACTCATATTGGAAATATGAGAGTACTAATGGGTTTTTTGGGGCTTGTTTCATATAGGAAGAGCCTAACCTCGACTGTCGTGGGTCGTGGGTGACTGCAAATAATTTCCTCTGATCTTTTATTCGGGTACGTTCAGTAAACACATGAGCGGCATTTTGTAACTTTTGAACCGGTGCTCGGAATTGAAATCAAAGGCCACCATTGAATCTGTAGCGCCAAGATTTGCTTAATGGAGGCTTTACATTGACAGAAGTAAGTCTGGAGAAGAAGTTATTTTTTGTGACTTTTAAAATGAAATGAAATAAAATAATCTCACTATTTTATTTCGTTTCCACCAATGGAGAAAGGGTAGTGTGGGACCCACAGTCAGTCAAGCCATTAAATGTCTGGACCCTTAAAATACTATGTAACAATGTCGTTGTATTTAAGAGGGTTCCTATTAAATGAACCATCATAAATTCCACGATCGTTACGTACCCTCCCCCTCTCCTATTTATATGGAGGTTGGGGGAAGGAAATGGCCTTACTTCACCAAGTGATGAAGCTCTATTAAATTGTTGTGACGCCCAACACTTGGAGGAGAGAGCCGGTTTCAGCGGGTGGTGACGAGCAACCACAAACCAAAACTTAATAACGATGATCGAGCGATGTCATTAGAGGCTTGTTGTGGGGATGATGAAAGCCGACACCTCCTCAATCATGGAAGCTCTCCAACGAACATGAGGTAGGGGTTTTTACACGTTGAATTTATTCTGTGGAATCTTCCAATCCTAAATTCATGATGACTATGGCCAAACAAAAATTTCAATCATCCCGTAAATTAACCCTGCTTCTCTTCCTTTTTTTCTTCACGCATTCTTCATGCATTTTTCAACCACCTAATTTTTATTGGTTCTATAAATAAATATTATTACTGAGCTCAATATATGGACATGAAGACGTCGACACAAGGATTGTGAATATGCGATCGTAATTTTTTTTAGCCTGGAACAAAGTCGTAGTGACTCGTGGAAGAAGGAGACAACAGATACCCGTTTGGCCGCAAGGAAGGAAGGGGGTGCGCCTCCGTACCACCGGTTGAATAGGAGGTCGTAGCCCATATACTGTGGTGGGGCAGGATGGCAGCAAGTAACCGGTCGGCCGCATAGCGGAGAGGTGGCGCGTGTCCGCGGCGCCGGTGGAGCAGGAGGCCACGGCGGAGGCGGACGGCGGCCGACACCCGGCTGGCCGCATGTGGACAGCAGCGCCATCATGCCACTGGATGGAAGACTGGTCGGCCGAGGCACACCATGTGGGACCACCATGCAGTCCCGCATGCAAGGCAGGCCACACCGTAGGGCTGCTCCGCGGGCAGCCCCGCGAGCCCTATCGTGGGCCACACTGCGGGGCCGCACCGCGTGCCGCCCCGAGGGCCGTACTAATGGGTCACAACCTTCGTGAGCCAGGCTGGACCACTGCCCAATAGGTTATTCCCACCGAGGGGCCCAGACCTTCCTGGCCAGACCCAGACCAGACCTGGACCCATCTGGGAATAATATTATCTTTTTGGCCATAACTTTAGAATCGTGCATCTATTTGATGAACCATATGCAGTGCCATAATCCTTGGTTAGTGAATGTCCTTTTGATATACTCCACAATAGTTTTCTATATTTTTGGTGTAAGGACGAGTTGGATCAGACCCCAAATCCTACCGGGCCCTTGGAGCAGAAACACTAATAACTTACAGATCGGGCGTCCGATTGACGTGCCATCTGTTGTGTTGGGTCCCTTTTGATGTGACTTACCTTTGAGTTACATTTTAATTGATCTTATAGCGGTTTAGGTATTAAATACGGCTTCAGGACCAGTTCTCCAAAGCCTGATACACGTAGAACCATATGACTAGCTGAGAGTTGACGACTGCTGACCGTTTCGACTTGGGGGGACTCGACCTGCCCATTGGGGAGGGCCTTTGTGTTCCGCAATAGAGCCTTGGTGGGGATCACCTTTGTGTGACACTGAATAACCATGTTACTCGACAGGAGGAGTACCTCAGCAGACCATGAGGGGGAGAACCTCTCTGTGAAGCGGCAGACCCACAGTGGGGAGCGCCTATGTGTGATGCGGCAAACCAACGATACTCGACAGAAGGAGTTCCTCAACACTCCAAAGTTAGTGGGAAGCACCTCTGTGTGATGCGGTAGGTCCACTGTACTCGATAGAGGAGGTGTTATCTAGCATTAGAGGTGTTCAGAATGTTACTTGTTACTACCCCTAGAGTAAATACTAGTGTGGGCTATCTTCACTTTGTGCTTGTGATTCATGTTATGATTTGTGGTAGTCAACCTATGTGGTAATTTACCTTCATGGTGTTACCATATGGATTTTATTTTTGGAATTACTGGAGACCTTCAGGGTCTAAGGGTCCCTACTCAGTATCGTTATACTCACCCCTGCATGGGCTTCACCTGCACCTTTTTGTGTCTTGTGCAGATGACGTACAAAATTTATTGAGGCTGAGGGAGCCAGGACTATACATCACTTAGAGGTGGCCCATTCAGCATGACGTGACGTAGAGAAGATGAGCAGATGTGGAGTGATGAGGAGGTGATTTGTACATACCCTTTAGGTATGATCCTCGGAGGATGACCTAGTAGATATTTTCCTTTTTCATTCAGTTGTATTCTATTTTTAGTGGTACATGTACCTTTACAATCGGGCTTGTATTGCGGCCCCTTTTACTTTAATAACTATTTTACTATAGCAGTTTACTTCACAGTTGCTTTGGCTGTGTTCATAGACCGTGTGTTTATACAATATTATAGGAAATTCCATTTTTTTAGGGAGTATGTCGTTTGGTGTTATTCACCATCCCCTGACCTGTGGAAGGTGAGATTGGGGTAGTCATGGAACGAGCCCTGAGGGACAGTTTGTGACATAGACTGGTGCTGATATTGTCATTGGCGAGGACTGGTGGTGTCACTAGCATGGACTGGTTCTTGTTCTGTCACTGGCATGAGCTGTGGATGTCCTTGGCATAGACCAGTGCTGATGCTGGAGATGGCATAGACTGGTTCTGTCACTGGGGCTGATGCTGGAGCTGGCATGGAGGGGTGGTATTCCTGGCATGGATTTGAGCAGGTTATGTTCCTGACATATACTGGTGTTGTCACTAGCATGGGTTGGTGCTGGTGTAGGCATGGAATGGTGCATGAGCTGGCATGGATGGATTTAGTTATGGGTCACTGTATGAGTCGTTGTTTGGGGTGATGTATGGGTCACTATATGGGGTGTTATGATGGATCTGGTAATTTGATTAAAATATAAATATCAATATAAATATTATTATTTTTAATTTTGGACTTGTGTGAAAATGATATTATGTTTATTAATTATATATTATATATGACAAATTAATAAATATAATATTATATTTTACTAGAAATTATAATTTTTAATTTTTACTTAAATTTAATTTATAAACAAATATTATATCTTTTTAATATTATTACCAATAGATAAGTTTATCTTAGAACCTGTTGGTAAAAATTTTAACCAACACATATTTATCTATTAGTATTATGATAATTGCAACATAATTATTTTATCTGTCACAAAAACATTTAGTGATTGAGTTTTTAATAACAGTTTAGTAACATGGACATATATGTTTGTAGAACGTTTTACCAAAATAAAATGCACTTTTACCGATAGATATGCCCCTGTTAGAAAAGTGAAATATTTTGTAGTGATATCATATATGTTTAGTATATAAATGATTATAGTAATATATAAAAGATATATATATATATATATATATATATATCAAAGAAATTGTTCTTGGAGATGGTAGGTCCTACGTACACATGGGCGTTGTTTCCATTTTAATGGCCTATTAGATTATATAATGTAAAATAAATATATGTATATATGAAAATAATATCATTAAAGTGTGATTTTTATGTCATATTATTTATATAAGTTTACTAAACTGATCCTTAAAACATTCCATGTAATGTGTGAATGAATTACATTGCTTTGAGGGGGTTACAGTCCACACATCCCCAGCAGAAGTTATCATATTTACACAAAGAGGAAATCATGAAGGTATGATAATTATAGTTAATAAATATGTATAAATAAAACATATAAATCATAAATAATTCATATAAAACATATTTTCATTTATATCTCCCAACCATATGATGTTTTAATGAAATAATGAACAACATTGTTTCATGAGGTGGTAGTTTTCAATACACATGAAAGGTATGTTCCTTACCCATTAAGTGGATGTGTGTGTAATTGCTAGTAGAACCATTAAAATAACAACATATAATTATATTAAGGATAATGAATATATTATGTATGTATTTAATAATATTAATTGAGGTGGTAGAAAAATAATATAAAACAAAGGAGCTTGAGGAAGAATGTTACCTCTTCTTTGGGTAACTCCTTTTGGTTTTAATTAGAGGGACTCCTTGGAATGATTTATTCCCAAACGGAGCCATCAAGAAGAAATGGAGGGGTTTTGGACATTTATTGGGTAGCTAATTTCTGATTGTATATTGTATAAGAAGTTTGAGAAATGGGGAGATTTGGTGGCCCTATATAGGGAGGGGAGGTGATACACATAAGATTTTTGAAAAGAAGTTAGGTGTTTCAACATTTTTACCTAAAAAATAAATAAAAATATATAGAACTCAATAATGAATGGATTTTTTCTATTATATTTACATTCCATAGATGTTGGAAATGTTTATAGTTCATTTGGTTCCTTGCGTTTAATTTTTATTCCATTGTTAATAATAATTTTACATTAATTTCAATACACAATCTTAATAACGTCCACTAATATTTTTTTTGGAAAAAAAATCAGTTGACCTTATTATAATAAAAATATAATAAATATGATAAACATGCGTTCCCATATTTTGAAAATAAATTCACATAAGTGGAAATATTTTAATTTAAAACTAATATCATTAACGTGGAGAGAATGTGAGTTTTTAATTTGAGGATATTAAATGTTTAATTAATATTTTATATAAAAATTCATTATAAAAAACATTACATTGAAAAAAAAATAATTAATAGATATATAATTGGTCTACTATGACTTTAAAACCAAATTATAATCAAAATCAACAAAAATAAATAAGTTAGATAAAAAGGATGTTTTCAAGTAAAATTAAGTATTTTAACAATTCATCCAAAAATGAAGTTTCTTAGAAAAATAGAAAAATTAAACCTAAGATAATTTTGAAATTATTAATACAAAAAAAGATATTTATTTCCCTAAATTGTATTTATAATTTTTTAAAAATGACTTTTATTATTTTTCATACAAGGACATAAATTGTACTTCTTTTGAGAAAATAATATTTTAAAAAATATAAATAAATTACCAAAAATTATATTTTTCATTGTCACCATTATGAATAATACTTTAAAAGTAGTTATTAATTTTTATATTACTAAATTTAATAAATATTTCACAATTATATTTTATTATTAATTTTAATAATAACATGATATTTCATAGAAACATGTTGTTGAATATATTGCATGCCAAGTTGGTGTTGTGTGTAGCGCAAGCCAAGAGTTTTTTTATTGGGAAAACTTATCTTGGGGTATTATATAATGAAATATTAACATTTTGTATCTTATAATAAAATAATAACTTTGTGATTTTATATAACATAAGACATATTCAACATTTCATGAAATAAAAAATATCAAAATGATTAAATTATTTCTAAATAATAATTTCCCAAAAATTCTGAGTGTTACATTATATCCCCTTAAAATGAATTCCCCCCACAAAATTATTATAGATTATAAATGGTTTAATACATGAATGTTTCTTTCGTATAAAATCACACTGTAAAATTTATTACTAAAGATTATTTTAAAATGGGAATGTTAGAACCATAATAGTTACCCAATCTAACAAATAACTAGCTTCCCTTATTGGCGAACATAGGTGGGAATTGAAAACCTATATATGGAAGATAAATATATCCATCATGTTCTATTGAAGAGTGATAGATAACTCGGTTAGGAGAAAGTAAATGATCACAAATCCATATATCAATGATGATTTGAGGAGCTATTTGATTCATTAGAAATGAAGGTATTAGGATAACCATTCCTCTTTCAAGATTATTTCCTTATAATTGAGGAATTTACCTTTGAGTATTTAATTACTCAGTTTAGTATAATCTTTCCCTTTGTTGTGACTTAATCCATTTCCACCACATCTCTTTCTCCAAAAAGAAACATGAATTTTTTTATTCCTAAATAACTAACATAACATGGTATCCATGATAATAAATCTCATATATCATCAGTTTCCATCAACATAATGTTGTTAGAGTAGGCTATTTAATATAAATAAATCCCTATGTGGTGATATAATAATACAATCTCACAAAAATCATCTAATGTTTAACTTAATCATTCCACAAACGGTTATCCTTATAACCATTTTGAAATATTAAAATACAAATTATTAGAAATATGGTAATGTTATCATCTTAACATTGATCCTCTATACATCACAATGCAGCTCTTGGTTTTCACATTCCAATCATTTGAAAAAACATCATTGTAAAATCTCTTGAAACATTATAATAACCTAAATTATCACAAATACATTTTGAAAACATGAATTCTTCTTTATACCAATGATTAATAGATATATTATTTAAATCTTAGTATATGTAAACTTCATCAATAGAATAATTTATCCACAAATCCATTTTCAGTTCATAGGAAATCAATACCATCCAATTTACTTAATAATATCCAACATATGTCCATACAAACAACATTGTCTTTATATGAAGTATATATTGTGGGTTATCATCCCTTATTAAAAATATAACATTATCATTAAATAACTTTTCTGGTTCATTGAAAAAATTCAACATAATCTTTTCAATCCTAAGAGAAAAACATAAAATAGAAAGTCCTTATATATTACACGTTTCATATAAAACAATTCATAAATCCAAATAAATAGAAACATCAATTATTCCACTCTATCCATAATCCATAATAATTCTACCAAATCCTATTACGTCATACTTCTTTCATTTTAAATTTCATTTTTAGTTTCATCATCATCAGCAATGTAACAATTACTTGAACCACCTATCTGTTTCTCTTTAGGATCATTCCCTATAAGACAATGATTCTCAAAATGACCATTTATTGCACACTTAAAGTATTTTTCCATTGATGATTTATTAGGGTGGACAATATTCCCATCCATTTCGTTAACTGAGTACAAAATTTTTTTCTTTTTTATTTACATACTTTGTGCCCTACTTTTTCATAGTAAAAAACACCTTCTTTTTTTTCCAGTAGGACATTCACTAAAGTGATTCCTTCAACATTAATGAAACAAATGGAATAAAATATTCTTTCCTTCATGGTCTATATTAACTAAAAACTCATTGAAATTCTTCTTTCACTTATTTAATGAGTTCGAGAGTTGGTTCAGGTACACTATTTTGATAATGTTATGTGAAATCTGACTAGGAATGATCACAACATCCTCCACTCTATTAACTTTACCATTTGATTTCTCATTAAAAAATGTCTGTGACGTTTATTATTACCCAATACTTTCTGGTTCCCACTTTAAAAAAAACATAAAACATTGAGTAAGAAAAAATAATAATATTGAGGTACCAAAGAATAATGAAAAACCTCTTACAGTCTATTTCATTATTACACCTTCCTTAATCTATGACACCTAAGGTTTATTCTAGGTTATTCATAGAATAATAATTTTTAAAATTTTCATGATATTTCATAATGATTCTGTGAATACCCAATTAATATCCATTACTATGGTAAAACTAAGAGTGTAGTAAGGCCTATTTTCATGTACTAGGTTAATTCAGAGTTAGGCCTGAGGCACCTTGTTAGAGTTTTTAATCCAAATTACATTTTTTGCAGATCTATAGGCACTTTTAGTATCCATAAATGGATTTATTTCTAGGAAACCACTCTCCCCCTATCTTTTACCAAGATTATTGAAAATTTTCTTAAAAAAAATATTCTTACACTTTTCTTTAGGCATGGCCTTGAGGCTTTCAATATGTATTTCTCATCCCAGATTCCAAAGGGTAACTAAAACTCTTCTCGAATACCAAAAATATCGACCCTATCTTTTCATACATTAACATTAAATAACCTTTTATGAATATAAAATATATTATACAAATAGAAAACCAATGAAAATATTTTCCTAGTGCCTTTTGAAACATGGAATCATAAATGTTGGTACATAAGTGAACTACATTATCTCCCACTGTGTTTTCGTGACTAGAACCCTTATTAGACACATGAAACATAATACATATCTTCATACCCAAGGTAAAAAAACATGAATAGAGGTGAGATCAGATTCTTAGTGTTGGTAAACATGGGAGACATGTAAGCATAAACATGAGCATATAGGTATGATTACTTTAACATAACATTTGATGTTCATAAACTGCATATCATAAGATTATAAACATGTATAATTGAAGAAATGTTGAATGCCCATAAGACATGAATCATAAGGAAATAATAAATTTAATCCATGAAATCATTACATAGGAATAATACATATATTTTTGGTAGACACATGATCATTTAATCTGATTTCCATAGTAGTCAAGGTATCACTACCAAGGCTATCTTAGTAGTGTGGTTTCACTCCCCATACCATCATGGTAGTAATGGATAACAATTGTATCCATTTAAGTATTATTAGTTCACTAGACATACCATATTGGTAGTCATATTTCAATCCCATGGTCATCTTTTTTAGTCAAGTTTCACTCACAATTCTATATTAGTATATGTCATTAGATATAAATCTTTATCGAATGCATTATAGGGTGATATATATCCCACCCATCTGATGATTAAATAAAAAATTCATCTGCCAAAAGATCATAAACAAATCATATAATAACTCATGAAATGAAATTGGTATCATGAACATGAAATCATTTCAGAATCATTGAAAAAAGATATAAGTTTTATAATATTTTTATCAAAATAATAACCCATGAATAGAAGAAGAACTCAAATGAATATACCTTGGAAAGAGAAACAAGTTTCATAAACATCAGGGAATCAAAAACTAGAAAATTCATAGAATGATTATGAATGAATTAATTTAATCGTTTCAACTAAAAAAATGTGTTACACAAATATATTCCATATTATATTGGAAATTATTTTAAAAGGTCTTAGAAAAACATTTCATGAGGAAAATATTATATATCTATTGAAAAAATATTTTTAAAACATAAGACTTTTTAAAACATAATTCAATAAAAATATATATTAAAACATATAATGAATGTTTTTAATACCATAAAACAATTTTAAAATCCTTTTACCTGAAAATTATCTTGAAAGATCATTTTAAAATAGTTTTTAATACATGTTTTTTCAAATAGAACAGATTATTGACCAAAGAGAGAGATAATGTTGAATTTTTCTTAAAAAACATTATTAATTATATTAAATTCCAAAGAGTGGTAAAATGGTACTATTAAATGGATATATATTGAATAAATTGTGGATAATAAAACTCATGAGTTTTATTGAGTGATTTTTCATAATATTTCATCAATTAATTCATAATCATAAACAATCTCGATAAACATTAACATTGCTTCAATAAATTCTCACCACATTATTGGCTAGGATCATACACTCACTGTAACAAAATTTAATTAAAAAAGAATAAAATATCATTAAAATAAGTATATTCATCATTTTACTTGTCATGGGAAAATATATACCCTCAAATAATAATCTACATGCATAACAAAACATGTTCTTCAAGGAAGAGAAATTGTGACAAAACTATCTTCAGATTTGGTAAATTTTGAAACAAAATACCCTACAAGAAAGATAATATAATGTACATGAAAATATCCATAAATTCAATAATAATATTCATCAAATACATTCATGGGAAGTCTATATTCCATGTAAAATAAATTATTGGGGAATATGGAATGATTCTCATGGAAATAAAAAGATATATGTATTTCCCTTAGCTAGTGTCTTGAATTTCACCGTACACATAAAATAAACCTATATAATATGTATATGGTTAATATACTTATCACAGAACCATATTCAAATACATATTAACATATAATATTTTATTATGACATTATATTATCATTTTTTTAATAATTCCATGTAAAATTCATGTTTCGGGTAATAAAGACTTTGTTTATCATAGGTGTTTTGACATGTCATTATTGATCCTCTTACATAAATAATTTTTTAATTACTTATATAATGTAAAAAATGACTTATATATCATATATATTTAATTTATATACATTTATAATAATCTATAATATATATATATATAATAAATGGAATAGCCCAGTCATTGAAATGGTTGGTCATGTGTACCCATGAACAATGTTTCCTTTTTAAAAACCCATTGGAAGAATGAATGTAAATGAAATATTTGTATATATGTTTACAATATAATTAAAGAATAAATTTTTAAGTCATATATATCATATATGTTTACCAAAACATTACTTAAGACTTTTCATGTAAAGTGTGAATGAATCAGATCACTTTGAGGAGGCAGTAGTCCACACATCCACAAATGAAGATATCATACTTAAAATAATGGAAATCATGAAGGTAGGATTTATATAATAGAAAATTAGTATTAATAAATAGTATAATATATATATATATATATCATATGAAAATATATTTTACATTATAATTCCCAACCATAAAATGTGGCAATGGTATAACGAACAACAACATTTCATGAGGCCATAGTTCGTTGTTTACAAGAATAGAATGTTCATTACCTATTATATGGAAGATTGTGTAATTAAAGGTTGAACAATTAAAATTATAATATATCACTATATTAAGAATACATAGGGTAATATTTCTTCTTTTAATGAGAATAATTGAGGTGGTAGAGAGAGAAAATAAAACAAAGGATTTAGGTGAATGATGTTACCTCTTCTTTGCATAACTGCTTTTTTTTTTCACCAAAGGGCTTCCTGGGATGGATATATTATGAAGGGTATAATTCAATGAGTGATGGAGGTATGTTCTAATGTTAATTTGGTAGATGATATGTGAAAAATAATTGTTTTATAGGTATGAATAATGGGTAGAGGTGGTGGCCTCTTACAGAGATGGGAGGGTACACACATGAAATTTTTAAAAACAAGTTATGTGTTCAAATTTATTATCATAAGAAATTTATTTTAAAAACAAATATTCTCAATAATGTGAGGTTTACGGAGGAAATATTTCCATAAAATGGGTTTTGAAAAAGTTTATAGGACAATTTGGACCATTAGTTTAAGGTGTATTCCTTTGTTATGTTTAATATCAACCTAATCATTGTAATTAATATTAATCACTTTCAAAAATAGTTTTTTAAATATATTATTATAAAATAAAATTCATAATTTTAATAACAATGTATTTTTTTTCCAAATTTAATTCAATTAATTGGAATATTTCTGTTTAATGTTAATCTCACACACATGATGGGAAAATGGGTCTGTAAAGTGAGAATATTTAAATGTACATGATGATTTTATATCAAAATTCCACAAAAAATTATTCAAATAATGTTAATTGGATTAATAGAAGAATAATAGATATATTGGGACTCTAAAAAAATAGATAATATAATTTAAATATATAAATAAATTAGATAAAAAAGCAGTTTAGAATTAAAATTTATTATTTTAGGATATTGATCCAAAAATGATGTTTCTTTGAAATGTCACAAAGATTAACCATAAGATAATTTATAAATCATTAATTCAAAAATTATATTTATTTTATCAAATTATTTTTATAATATTTTGTAAAACTACTCTTATTATTTCTCATTGAAAGACATAAAAATAAGTTCTTTTAAGAAAGAATATTTTTAGACATTTAAAGACATTACTAAAATTTATATTTTTCATAATCACCATTATATATAAAAAGAATATTTTTATTACTATGTATTTATATATTAATTTAATGTATAGCTAATACATATCTTTTTAATAATTATGACAATAAAATTTTGTTTTTTATAAACTCAGTGTTGAGTATAACGTATGCCAATTCTGTGTTTTGTGTAGAGAAAGCTAAGTCAATGTTACGTTTAGTGTAAGACAATTAGGTGGATAATATAGTTAAAACATAGATTTTTGTATCATATACTGAAATATTTACATGATGTAGTGTAAAAATTCATAATATTTTGGTCCTTTCATATAACACAAGGTATATTTAGTGCATCATGGAATGAAAAATATCAAAAAGATTAAATTTATTTAGAAAAAAATATTACATTAAAACTTCAGGTGTTACGGAATCCATTTAAAAAATTCAAAATACTTAGGTGACTGAAATTAATTTAAAATTATTATTCTAGATGAGACGAGAAAGTGGTTTTTTAATGATAAAATGTTCAATAGTTAACAAAATTTTTATATCCAATATCAATATAAAATTGATTCCAATGAAAAAAATTGGATTGATAGATTGATAATGGATATAATTTTACTTTAAAACCAAATTATAATATGATTTTACTATAATAATTATTTTTATGAAAATTTAATTTTAAATTACAATGCATTATTTTTCAATATTCATCTATAAATAAAACATATTATAAAAATTCCAAAAATTCAATCAATGAATATTTTGATATTACAATATCAAAAGTAATGTTTAAATTTTCAAATAATTTTTTTAAAATTGAAAAAATTTACCTTTAAAATACGTATTTCATTAAAATACCACAAAACTACCTTTTTAGAAAAATAATTCTTTTATTAATTGAGTTGGTTTTATTCTTATAGTATGCATATCTAATATATTATATGAATGTAAACAAAACTATAACTTATGTAAACATAGTATTGTTTATCTAATCTAATTTCTAGAAAATAACGATCACATTTAAATAATAATATTTTTCTATTTAGTTAAGCGCGATGCAGTATATCTTATATCAAGTCAAACATAATATTTACTTTTAAAATATCACGATGTTACATTATCCCCCCTTTCTGAAATTTCTTACTCAAAATTTTTAATTTGGTCTTATTAACAATGGTTTAAATTTTCAAAATACCTATGTTTAAATACTAAATTAAAAAAAGAATTAATTAAACACACAAATTAAAATATAGAAAGGGAAGAGATATTGTTTCTTGAGATAACACATATTAGGTTTCCAAGTATGAAATCGCAGACATATAAGAGAAAATATAGCACCCATGTAAAGATAACGAGAGATTGAAAACATGGTTTGGAGAAACATGAGCATCACAAAACCGTAAATCTATGATCATTTAAAAGATAATTTATTTCTCAATTGTGAAAGTAAATGGATAATGTTTTTTAATTAAAGATCCTTTTCATATAGTTAATGATTTTTTTTACTAAATTGACTAAGAACATAAATAAATAAATAAAATTAAAAATTATAGTTTTATCCTTTAATCAATTTCCATAACAATATCATCTTTTTCATTAAATGATGAGTATTCAAGATGATTTTCTTCACACATGTATCACTATAATTGACAAATATGGAACACTAAATCAAAATAAATATTAATTATCTATTTATCCAATCATGAAACATTTTACAAAACCAATTTAGTTAGATAAGATGATATAATTATCTAAAAATAATAACCATTATAAGAAGAAAACTTTCATTTAATCTCCAAAATTCAAAAATAATAACCAATGTTCATCCTAGAAAAATAATTATCCTTAAAATTATTCAAGAATATTCTAGAATAAAATTAGAACCCAAAAATAAATAAGATTCTATCACATATACATCCATGATTGTATTTAAATTTGTCACCAAATACAAATAATCATTTTTAAAGACTTCTACCAAAAAAATAATTTCTAAAATCACATAATCTCCAAGATATTCTAACCATTTCCATAAATAACATCAATCTCCACCAGTAAAAAATAAAATAATATTTAACTTGAATAAATAATTAAACCATTGTTCCTCAAATAAAATCCAATATTACATAATTTTTTCTTAATCTTATAGGATTATCTAAATATTGAAAATCTTCAAAATTAACATTATTCTCTTCAAAATCAATTACTTAAAACCTCAAAATGGGTTACTAGGACATTATAATTTATATGAACATTTATCTTATGGACCCATGATAGTGTCTAAAACTATTTAGAATTCCATATATGAAAACATTATAATCTCCAAAGTTGTCTGAAGCTTATTTTGTTACCAACTGTATGGTCCTGACCATAATCATTATATATTATAGTTATATTAAAACTATAAATATATTTATTTTCCCAAAGATAATTTGGGTTTATAGTTTTTTAAAAATAGGAAAAACTCTTATATTGTAAAACCATACATTACATATGGAAACATATACACAATATCCATTAATATCCACCATAGAAAAACCCTTTGAAATAAAACATGATTTCATTTAAGGACACATATTTAATAATTTATTCCTAACATCTAATATATCTATACTAATCATTAATAAAAAAGAAATTAAAACATGGTACGATCCAATAAATCTCTACAAGGGGCATAAAAATAATGAAATTGTTAATCTGGTGAAAACCCCTAAATTTTTTTTCATCCCAACATAATGGTTTACCTTGAAAAAAGAATCATCTTTTCAAAAAGATCATTATATTACCTTTAAAAAAAATTATGTTAACGAATAAAATTGTGAAAAATTAATATATATAAGTAGGTAACTAGAGACATCATTTTAAATATCAATATTAGAAATTTTGTAACAAATATGGTCGACCTCAAACTTCAGAGTACCCAATTGATTAAAGTTGATAATGTAACCACTTGTCCTAGGTTTATTATAGAACAAACTACCATTGGTTAATAACAAATCCACCTATCCATGGTTTATCATGGAACCACCCATAATTGATATATTATTGAACCACCTATAGTCATATAAAATTACCAATAGCAATAATATCTACATAAATAATTAACGCTTCAATCCTAATATACTCTTTTATGAAAATACACTTTCCATTTTGAAAATCATACATTTTTAAAATTACACAATTTGATAAACTATGCATGTACAATATAAAACATTTTCATTAAAAGTAAACATAAAAAGATTTAATGTATGCTTAAAAATATTATGGTGACATGGAAGTTAGGTATTCTGTTATTTACTTACTTATTAAAATAAACATTCCTTTTTTTACTTTTTTGAAAATAATTTATAAATGTACTTTCGATGAGTGTTTCTAAAATAATGTCCATAAATTAAATCCCATAAAATATCCCATTTTGAAAAAAATTGAGAGAAATTTGAAAATTAACATCTTAAAAAGCTCTTGTCTTTATGAATACATTAATAATTATTTTGCAATAAAATATGGACCTGGAAGAGAAATATTTATAATAATAAATAATTTTAATATTTAAAATTATGTTTTAGTTAAAGAGTCGCTTACATTGAGACTTACTCATCACGTATGTTATTTATATTCAAAAAGAATAAACTTAGGTCAATATATATATAATTTTAAATAGTTTTCTTTTTTATTATTTCTTTTATATCACACATGTCTATGTTATATACAATTACTTATTCTTTTACCTTCATGTCGGGTGTTTTGATGATAATTTGAACTTGAGTCCGAAAAGACTTTGGTATAGTATATATAATGAATGTGGTCATTAGTAAATCATATAAATAATTATAATCATGAAATAATTATCATTTTTAATCACCAATTAAACTTTTAAATTAAACTATTAAATATTGTTCTAAAAAATGAGCTACCTTACAATCTTAGATACTGTAAGCCATATGTTTGCATTGTCAACATTTCTATTTTTCAATAATAATTATGGATATATGGTATGTATTATTATATATTAAAATAATGATAATTATATAATTAATATCATATTAATCATTTAACTATACTCATATATATCATCCATGTGTTGTGGTGATGAAAAATGAATCACATCAATTTGTGGACGGGATTTTTCACTCATACGAAATAACACCATTATCCTTTTTCTATAAATTTTAAGTTAATAAATTAAATGATATGTTAAATTTTAATAAGGATAAATTTTTAATTAATATCATATATGAATATTAATCTCATAATTATAAGAATTATTGATATATGGTTGTGGAAAATTCTTTATATCGGTTTGCAAGGCCGTTGTCTGCCGTACACACAAACAATAACAACTCTTCCCATTTGATGAATGTGTATATGGATTTATGTGGTGATATAAAAATAACAAGGTTTAAATATATGGAGTACAATGTATTTATTATTTCAACATTTTTATGAAGATTTTTATGATTTATAATAAGAAACAAAACAAAAATTCTTGATTGAAAACGATACCACTTCTTTAGATATCCTCATTGCTTAACTCCTTAACACCAATAAGGTTGGTTTTATGAAAAAAATAATTACATGTAAAATGATTTTAAGGAATATAAGAAGGTATTTTCTATATAGTGTCAAAAAAATAGTTTTTATGTGAGAGGAAATGAATATAATTTGTGCCCTTTTATAGGATTGGGGAGGGGCACTTTTGGAATTTATCAAAATATTAAATTAATATAAATTTATTTACAATAAAAAATTGATAAAAAATTATAAAGTTTTATGATAAGATGATTATAGGTCTCAAAAAAATATAAAATAAAATTTAGATAATTTTATGCTAAATTATACCCTTATATTTTGGTATTAACACTTATTTAACCAATTTAACTCGTACACGGACAACATGGATTTTTACTCTTTATGGGATTATATTATACTAAAAACTACCAAAGACTCATAAATATGTCATGGATGAAATTTTAAAACTAATCCAAATAATTTTTTATAATTTATTTTTTTTAGAAATTTAATTTAATTTAATAATATATTTATTATTTTGAAATATCATTAATCTCAATTGTAACACTATTAATTATATTGACTTTAAGAAAAATAAATAAAACAATTTTCCATTAATAAAATATTTAAATACATCCAAAATATGTCAAAGTAAACTATAAATTTCATGGATGAAATTAATTATCTCAATTTATAAACTTTTTAATAGTTTCAATATTATTTGCTTGATTTTTCCAGTAATTAAATAATTACCGCATCATTATTATTTCACCGTTTATGGTATCAATTTTATAACTAATAAAATTAAAAAAATATCATGATTCAGTTAAATCGTTATATTTAAAATGAATATTTATATTCGATGATCTATTATAAATAATTCTATATCAAAAATGTTATATTTATTAATAAATAATTATTAATTTTTTTGATTTTCATTAAAATAAAATTCTATAATGTAATTAATGTCATTCAAGTGCCTCCAATAGATCATAAATTCATTCCATGTATTAGTTTTGTCGACAAATAACTTAAATAATATTTGTAATATTGTATGGGTAATTTTATTTAATTTCTAATATTATTTTACCCTTAATTACACGATTTACCTATAACCATTGTAAAAAATTACTAAGATTACTATTCATATTGTACATAAACAAAAGGAAACTATTTAATAAATTTTTACATTATTAATAAAAATATATAATCCATTTTTGTAAATTTAAAACAAAGAAGTTTCTAAGGTTATTAAAAAATTAGTCCTATATATGAGGGGAAAAATCTAGGTTTTAAAGTGAGAATTCTCAAAAGTTCACAAAGTTATTTTATTCAATTTAGATATAAAATTGATTAAAATAACAAAAATTTGATTAATAGATATATAATTGATATTATTTTAATTTAGAACCAATTTTAAATATAATTTATCATTAAAAATTATTTAGATGAGAAGTGAGATTTCAAATAAAATGCATTATTTTCACTCTTCATCAAAATGAAATATATCATAAAAATACCAAAAAATCAACCAAATAATGTCTATATTTCCCTATTTAAAAAATGGTTTTTAGTTTAAATTTTTTTTATAGAATTTTCAAAATATATTTTTTAAAAAATTATTCCATTAAAAGGAGAAAAAACTACGTTTTAAGAAAAAATATCTTTTACACATAAAATTTAATTTATACTATTCATATAAAACTCAAATATTATGGATGAATATTCAAAAATTATAAATGAGTTTAAAAATACTATAATTATATCAATATAACATATATAAAATAACTATAACATTTAAATAATAATATTTAGTTGTTTATTTAAATTCGATGTGGCATATGTAGTAGACCATCGAACATAGTATTTTATTTTAAAATGTATGGATGTTATAATAGACATGGATATTGTATCTTCCAATTCATTGACCTGACTTGTTAGTTGTGATTTTTTTCTTTTTTGAAATCACTTTCCTTTGTTATAATTTTATTGCTGTTTTGGCCTCAATTGTTTCATGTAATTTTTTGTAGTTCTTTTGGAATTGGTAATTTTGTCAGTTATAATATAAATACATTACATATTTATATTAAATATCATTGGGATTTTTATTAGATAGATTTACATCATTTTTTATTGACATTGAATTGTTTTTTTGGGGAAACCTAGCTATTTTACATACTATTTGCTCCCCAAAATCTTCCCTCCTCTTATCTCTATTGAAAAATGGTGTTAGAAATTTTATACAAAAACATTATCTCTCCTCCTGTGACTATTGCAGAAGGGAACATCTTATATTAGTATCCTCTATTTAGTTATTTCCCTATGATATTAAATTGTAAAATGTTTCTATTAAAAGAAAAATATTGTAGTTTTGATGAGGGAGTCATCTTATAAAATACTTATACCTCTCCCCACCCCTGTATAGTGATCCTTCATTTATTTTCTCAAAATTAAAACTACACACCCATAGAACCATAAATATTGAGGCTGTAAAATATCATATTTTTTATTTTATTACCAGATCATCCCACATTGTGATATAGTTTGGTGGACATCTTTATATCCACTCATTTTTTAAGGGTGAAATGGAATTATGTAACCATAAAATGTCACTTGCGATGTGATAAATCTAGGATGTGTCCCACAATTCTTGAAAACTCATAGTAACAAAATTGGTGTCTTCATGTGGTAACCTTGTGAATTTCATGGAATTCAGGATCAATTATATGAACACTGGCTTGATTTCAAAATTCTGATCTGAAACATAGTGTATGATAATTCTTTAAGGAACCCCACATTTTATGGTCTTCTATTGTCGATTATTTTTTACAATATGTCGATTCCTTCCTTAGAGATCTTAGATTACTCCTGTATGTTTATGTGATGATATATTATTCATACCACATGTTATACTTATGTTTCATAATCTTACATCTGATCATAGGATTGAAGGAAGGATATTATTATTTCTATATTCTTCAGGTTCAGTAATCATTCCAAAAATTGGTCCCTAAAACCACAGAATAAGAGGACCATTGGATAATGTGGAAAAAGAGGAAAAAAAGTAAATTTATAAAAATTCTAATTATAACTAAACACCATTCCCTATAAATGGTGCATGTTTTAACATCTCATAAAAGAGTCATTATTTGTTTCAGTTATGAAAAAGGACAATCATTTTAATCTAAATAACAACTAACTAATAACAAAAATTTTTTTATGTAGAAATCAAGGATGATACACATAAAATTGGAAGAATTTTAATTGAATGTTTATTGAAATTATAAAATAAATGATTTGAGTTATTTGGAATCAGAGGTCAAAGAAAGAAAATATTTTTTGGTTTTCTGAAAGAAACAGATATAGATATTGGAGAATGATTGATTTTAAAATTAAATTAGAAAATGCGTGGAATGTTTTTTTATATTTGGGTTTAAGTGAAAATGGATTTAAAAATAGATTTCATTAATTCATTGTAAGTGTTAAATTCAGGATGAACACGATCCGATGATCATGTTATCCACTTCATAATAAAAATATACCCTATTTCACTTGGTTTAGTAATTTTGGGATTTAATACACTATTTTTATCCTGGTACCATTTCTAATACAAATTACCAAAGTATTCATAATGTTTTTGAAATAGTTTTTTTAAATTAGTTTCATAATTTAAAGAAATTGTTTTATATTTCCAAAATCATTGACCATGAATTAAAAAAATGGAAAGAGATTGGAAATGGGAATTAGGAACTACGTCAACCCAACATGAATAAGATAAAATAAAATAAAATCCATGAGGAGATTATCCCATTTACTACATTACCCTAGTAATAGGCTATAATTACCCATGATTCTAGTACTGGGGGTGAAAGAGGGAAGGATAAAGAAAAAAGAATACATAACTAATGGAGAATAGAAGGACTCTTTGAGGACCCTACAAAGAGAAGAAACTCACTTGACACATTGGTCTATGGATCAATCCCTAGTTGCAGTAGCTTGGTACTCTATTTATATATCTTCAAGGATAATTAGTTTGTATTAAAGATTCCCAAAAATATAGTCATAAAGATTCTTGGGTCCCTAATGGAGGTCCTAGGTTGTTACGGGGCATAAAAAAAGTTTTCCATTGAATTCCATGTTCAATCAAGCCATTTCTTGATATATTATCACTTTTTATGTCATGCATAGTTATTTTATGCAATATGTTTTCATGGAATAACTTCATAAATGTGATTTTTTGGTCTAACATCATGTTTGGAAAATTTCAGTGTGGGTCTTGGTGTGGAAAATATGTCTCATCTTTTGATTCATATTTCCCCTCTCTCTGGTTTGTTTTATTATCATTCCTTGGTATTAAACACATTTTCATTACACATTTACTTTGTAAATATGACATTTATTATTTAAATGTTTTTTTCCATCCCTAGAACGATTATTTCACCCTAACTCTCCATTTTTGACTCCTTAATCTTTATATGATCATCCATCATGATGGAAAGACCTTTTTTTAATGGAAATCATTTCCATTTTGGCTCCTTTTGATCATTTTCCATAAAACATTTTATCATACCAAATATGAACAATTCCATTAAATATCTATGAAATATTCAATCACATAATTCATAAATGTAATATATTTTTTATTGAAAATCATGAATGAAATGTTCATATGATGATAATTAGTCCAAATAATAATAATAATAATAATTACCCGTGGAATTAAATGGGTTTTATAATCCTTCCTCTTATCATAATCAAATGAAATTTCATAAATAAATAATTTGAAAAATGAATATAAGCATGTATTACCCCAAAAATGTAATGTAAAATTTTATAGGTATATATGTAGGAGAAAAATATATATATATAATTTAGATAAAATATAAACATTAAATAATGTGGTTGTTGACTAAAATGACATTTAAATATCTAATTGAATATTTATATTGGAAAATACCCTAATCACTTTGAAATCACTTCTTTAAAATATGATATTTTATACAATATTATAGATATTATTTTATTTCAGTATAAAATAGAAAACATGGAATGAAAAATTCAAATAATTTAGGATTCATGATGATTTAAATTTTAATTCCTTCCATGTATGTTCAAATAAATCATTTTTTCACATATTTGTAAAAAAAATACAAAAGTACAAAATTTGGAAAATGATAGAAATATTATATTTAAACCATATTGATGAAAAATTAAACATTTTAAAATGTATTTAGTAAATAATTGGAGTGTAGTGATAAATATTGGGAGAATATTTACATTTATGAGATTGATTTTAGATCCAAAATAAGATAAAAGATTAGTGTTACTCATATACAAATTTCTTTATGTTTTTTATTCAATAAGGTGGGAAATGGAAACTAAACCTATAAAACAAATTCATGACCAAAGGTGAATAAAATATAATTTTTTCATATAAAATTCTATATGACTTTCCACAAAGGGACCTTTAACATATAAAATCTCCAAAATAACGGTTATGTTGATGTATAACAAAATAAATTGAAATTTAGTTAAGATACATGTTACTGCTTGGTGAATAAAAAAAATCCACATGGATGATGTAATGAAAATTTTAACTTTAAATTAAAATATTTCTAATGAACTTATGATATAATATATTAAATGGGTTGTATATAAACAATATTAATGAAATCTGGTGCAAAACATTCAAATATTCCACAATGAATGGAAATTGATACGAAATCCCTTGCCATTAGAATTACTTATCACATGCATTATTTAAACACAAACTAATAAAATTATTTTAATTTTATAATATATTCATATCCATTTTAGTTAAAAAATTCATTTTATTTTATTTAACACAATTTTCTATAATATTACCTGATCAATTATGATCACGTCGGACTTTTGATGGTATTTGAATCAAAATTCTAAAATGAATTTGATTGGTTAGAAATGGTCAAATATATTATTACACCATCACCTATAGAATAATAATATTGAAAAAATTAACTTTTTTATACATCAAATATACTTTCAATACATACATTGGAATATTTGTTTTCAAAAAATGAACTATGCTACATTCATGGAGACGGTAGTGCATATGTAGACATGAGTAACATTTCCATTTTTCAATAATCAATATTGAAAGAAGGTATCTATTATTTTACCATTAAATAATTATAATTATATCATAAATTATGAATTAATTTTTAAAATAAACATATATATTCCATCCATGTGATTTGGTGATGAAACATGAATCACATCACTTTGAGGAGGTGGTAGTCGACATGTACGCACAAACAACATTATCATTTTTATGTAAATGGAAAGATAAAAATATTGTTGATATAATATCTTCATAAAATGATAATTATTTAATTAAAATAATATATATATATATATATACATACATTAAATACATCATTATCACTAGCCTTGAGAGGTAGTGATAGAAAATCAATTACATTGGTTTGCGAGGTAGTAGTCCACCATAAACACGAATGTTGATTTCATTTTCCATTTTATTGAATATGATTTAAATTTAGGTTATGAAATTAATATAATAATATAATAAAATATGGTGTGTAATTATGTTACAATATCTGGATTTTTAAATAATATTTGATGATGATGTAAAAATAAATAAAACCAAAATGCTCATTTCACAATGACAGATCTTCTTTGAACATCATATTTTGGATTACACCAAAATCTTTCCTAAGAGGGTTTTCTAAATAAAAATGGATTATATTAAATTTTAATAAAATTAAGGAATATATTTGGGAATAGGCATTCCAATAAAAATGGATTTTTATGTGTGAAGAAAGGCATAAGGGGGATGTGAGGGGAAGGAATGTTTTGGAATTTCATAAAATAATAAATTAATATAAACTAACATTCATTGAAAAAAGGATCCAAACTAATATTATTAAAATATTTGAGGAGTATGGGTTGAAATAATACCATCCAAAAATATAAAATAAATTTATATTAGGTTTTTATCCTAATCACATTGTTTAAACCTCTGTTAATATTTTTTTTATATTTAGAGGGATAATAATGTTTTTAATGTTTATGAGTAAAGATAGTTATATTAAAAGGAAAATTGTCCAAAAAATGGACCATGGTTTAGGTTTTGAACCAAATCCCAAAAATTTCTATGACTATTGTATTTTTAGTAATTTTAAATCAGTTAATACAATATTATTTACTATAAAATATAATTAATTTCATTTGTATAAATATTGATTTAATTTGACATTGAAAGGAATAGAATTATAATATAATCCATTTAAAATAAATAAAATATCATATATATCAAATAAATCATGGAATAAGATAATTTATTCATTTTATATTACTTTTAAGGTTTTTAAATTCATGTATATTAATCATACAATAATTGAATAAATAATTTTATATTATTAAATAATCATTTAATGTAATTACTTCATTACTAAAAATCAGATACAAATTATCATGATAAGAAAATAATTTATCTTGTAAATTAATATTTATAACCTAAAAAAATTATTTTTTTCCCTATCAAAAAATATTATAGTAATTAATATCAAGAAAGTGTAATTTTTCCCATTATCTATTAATTAAATATTCTTATTTTCAAAATCAAATAACTATGTCAAAAGGAGGACATATATTTGTTTCTGGGATGTAAATTTCTAATATAAACTCATCTAATAAGATAAATGCATGTTTTAGGGTCAATTTTCATTTTTATCATATTTTTAACATTAGTTACCCGACTTACCTTTACCATAGTGATGATTACTTCCTATAGTTAGTATTCACAAAGTCAACACATAAAAGGGGTGTATTTACAAAATTTGGGCCTCATAATTACAAATATGTAATTATTTCTTAAATATTCAATTAAAATAGGTGGTGTTATTGAATATAAAATTAAGACACCAAAACAAAATTAAAAGGGGGTTTTCTTAAAAATTCTTATTATCTTTTATTTTTTATACCTAATTAAAGTATAAAATTCATTCCAATGTCAATAATTGGATTATATTAAATCAATCTAATGTAATTAATGTTTTAGTATTATCTTATATTGAATATGAATTTGTAAGACCAATGAAATATAATATAGTTTTCAATAAATATAAGTATTTTTTCCAGATCCATTTTTAAGATTCTGTTAGCCAAAGTAGAAAGGATTAATTATTTTTGAAACAAAGGGATACATAATTCTTAAAAATGGTAGTTCAAAATGTTATCTTTTATTCTAAGAAAACAAATCATAGTGAAGATCATCCACATAATTAAGATTCAAGTTAATTACTATGTTGGAAAGACTATTCTCTATATAATTTCCATCCCAGTTAGCATTTGTGAAAATGTAATTCTTCCAAGAGTGAATATTTATATTTTCTGTACCTAAATCCATGAAACTCTATGAATGAATTGAAAAATATTTTATTTTTTATTTAAAAATGGTAGCGGAATAATTTCATGTTAAAATTTATTACAATCTTTGGATTTTATAAATGATACCACATTGGAAACTCTAATCACTTCAGCTTAAAGATATAGTTACAATATTAATGGGACATATAATAACACAATAAAAATTTCACTATGATCTTGATATACAATTACACATGCGGAGGGACCATAGTTACATTTTGTAGTTTCATCAGAGAAAATTTGGATCGAATTTTGGAAATGATGCTACCATTAAACATTAATATACTAGATGGAGGCATAAAATTCTCTAAAATTACTAGTTCTCTCAAATATGTGAAACCAAGGATGATATAATCACAAAAATCACTTTAGAGTGCATTGGATTCACTGATCATGACCATGAAATTTTCAATGTAACACTAGATGATGAAAGGATTATTTCAGTGAATCAGCACATTAAAAAACAAATGATACTATATCTAAGAGATATTACACTACCACATAAAAGATATTAGTGAGGAGAGGATATAATAAACATGTTATATGATAAATTAATAACCCCATAGATTCCATGATCATCATAAAAAAATCAAATCGTTTATTGATCACCTTCCATAAATCTGAAGAAGTGGTAGAATAGAGAAAAATATGATATGTCAGATACATATATTGGTTTCTTAAATGATAGCTGGAATAAAGAGAAAAACCTAAAAATTAGACGAAACTATAAATATGAATTATTCTTTGTTCTAATATTCAAATTAGAGTAAATAATCTGGTCTGTATCCATGCTATTTTTAATATTCTAATAGAATCAAATTCCCGATTTAATCTCGATGAATTGAATTGAATATAAAGTCAACAATTTAGTATTATTTTATTAGATGGTTCTTAATAATAACATACACAAGTGGAGTAAATATTTAATCCTTGATTATTTCTCTAACTTCATTCTATATATATATATTGGAGGTTCATCAAATAAATCCTTAATAGGGAACTAATATTCTAAAAAAAATCTATAGGATAAAATTAAGAAAATAGTGGAGATCAAAACCATTTATCATGGCATCATTTAAGAGTAGAATTCCTGTTAGCCTTATCTCAAGGGAATTCCATGATATTTGAGTAAATTTTTTCTAATTGTTGGATAAATTGATGAATCCATGTATGAAGTCTTACCTTACATTGATCATTCTAGAAATATGTACAAGAGAAATCCCAATTCCACCGAGTTTCTAGAAATTTGGTTCTAAGTGAATTGTGCCTAATCAGCTTCATTAAAGTGTTTGATACTCTTGATACTAATTCCACCATTTGAGGGGGATTTAAATGTTATTTTTTTCAATGAACAGTGTCTATATTATGATCAATAATACTATCATTCTAAATGAATTAATACAAAAATTTAGGTTTTTGATCAACCCTATGGTCCATTTATATATCATGGAAGAATGTACAAATTTTGAAACAATGGTGGACATGAAAATAGAAATTCAACCAACCATTGATATTTACTAACCCTTACATGATGCAAGCTGGTTTTTTATCATATCTATACGACTAAGGATGTAGCTCACTTTTGGATTCCCAAATAACAGAGGAACACCAAGGCAATTAAAGGGAATAAACCCATCTCTAATCCCCATTTCCATATGAAGACTAGAATTTCTAACCGGGGTAATGACATTCTAATTTAAATAAAGGATTATCCCCTATCATTCTTGTACTCAATATGTTTTCAGAATAATGAATCTTATCATTGATATTTTTAAAGTTCCTCTTGATACCTTGTAAAAAGAGAATGGTGTCATCAGTATATAGAATATTGGTTAGAATATAAAGACCCTGGTATCATGGATATGATTTTTCATTCTATGATCCACTATTTGAGTGGGGAGTCTACTCGGTAAATATTCACCAATTGAGAATAAGAGAGTCGAGAGAGGGTCAACCTATCGTACCCCTTGAGACCACTTGATGTAACCCTTATGATATCCATTAATGAGAACTGAGATGTCAACTAAGCTAACATGAAATTTAACCATTCAATAAAATATATAGTGAAGCTAAAAAAATATAACTAATTATAAAATAAATTCCAATCTGGGGTGACAAAGGATTTATATATATCAAGCTTGAGAGAAATTCTACCACCTCTCTTAGACTATCTGATAAGGTTGAAACACTCTGATGTTTATCCAATTAAATTATAAATTCACCATCCATTAAAAAAAATATAAAATTAGTCCAAGAAATGATCAAAATGGAAATATAATAAATAATTATTTCAATATTATTTCTAATAATATTATAGTTAGTGTTAACACTACTATAAAATAACCCTTCAACAATGCTAAAATTGGTCATTATCAGTACAAAAAAATAACTGACTACCCGAACAGGAATAAAACACCTTATTTTTCCTTAGATCTAATAAATAAATGACAAAGGGTTCCTTTATTAGTGCCAAAAAATTAACCGATACATGTTGAATTTATATGTAATGGTAGAATCACTGATTAAGGAACCCATTTATCAGGAATGAAAAAGGTATCCTTTTTCAGCACTACTAAAGGCACTTATAAATCGATTCCCTTTTCAGTACTAGAAATATGTTGATAAAGTGACCCAATATTATCACTTTTATTCATACTGATAAAGGATTCATTTATGTGTTCTTTAAATAGTGATAATAAAGGATACATTTATTAATTAATTTAGTAGGATTGATGAAGGGGAATACTACAATTTGTTGTTATGTTTATATAACACTATAATGATTGAAAAATTATAAAAGAAAAGTTAAATGTAGATTTTTAAATGAAATATAAATTTATAACACATAAAAAATAAAAATCACTCTATTATATACATATTAAACACCTTTTTAAAGAATTAACTGATTAAGTACAAATTATCACAAACAATCAAAACTATCAAATTTCCTTTTTCTTTACCCCCTAAACCCCACTAATGCTATTTTAGAATAAACCAAACCAGATAAAGAAAATTAATACAAATATGTAAGAAAAAATATTATTATTTATATGATTCTATAATTAATTAAATTGAACAAAAAAGTTTAATTTTAAAATAATCTTTGAGTCTTACTAAGATTGTGTATTAGACATAGTTGCAGTTGATTCTTGAAAATCACTAAAGTTATTGTTAATATTCAAGAGTTATCTATGTTAAAAATATCTAAATAGGAATATGAAAAACAATTATGAGGAAATGAATTATGTAATAGTATATAAATTGATGAGAAAAAAATTGTTCTTCATTTTCTCTATTTTGGTAATTTGTTCAACAATTTAAACTGAAATGGTAACTATATATTGAATACACACACTTTGAATCATACCGACTACATCATGTATTAGATTTATATTACATAAATTTGAATATTTTAAAAATGATATATGAATAATTTTTGTAACACCCCAAGCTTCTACGGTACGCTTCTCTTTGAATAATGTGATAGCGTGTGTTGTACGCAACACCAAGTTCTAACACACCATAACCAATCAAACTAGCTGTTATGAATAGTAATACCTACTTTTTGAAATTATATATATATATATTTTAAAATGGACTTCATTTTTGGATTCGGAATATCGAATTTAGCCTAAGGTGAAATTTTGGTACTTTTCGGATAACTTTCATATTTTGATGAATAGTGAAAATTACTAAATTTTAATTAAAAACAACTTTTTTAATCAAAATAATTAATAGTGATAAATTATGAATTTGAATGGTTTTAAAGTATAATCAGAATATATTTTTACCATTTAATATAATGTTGGTCATTGGACATAAATTTACAATTAAACCGAACATAAACAAGTGTCAATCTTTTGATAGTTATTATCTCTTAAAAACACGCTTTTTTTTGACAGCGGGAATTAATTTTAAATTAATTTCTGCCACTTCTGTGTTTTTAATTTAGAAAAATGGATTCCATATTTGGAATCAGGATGTTCAAATTGTGTAAATAGGTAACTTTTATTTTTAGACATTTTGAATAATTACTGCGGTAAATATTTTATTTACCATTGTTAAGGGTAAATCTGGTAAATAAGGGTTAAAAAATAATATTATAATAATACTAAATTACCCTAAAACGTGTCCTAGACTTATTGGTTGATACATGTTCGACCATAGGCATATTTGGGTCGATTTTGGGACCCCATGGTGCCACTTGTAGGTGATAGGGACACTTAATTTTAATTAAGTTAAAATGAATACAAAAATGACACAAACATATATCTTTTAGACAAACAATTATTACATAGGGTTATATATGTTGTATTTTAGATTATAAATATTCATTATAAATATAAAAAGATTTCCTACATAATTGTATTTTATTTATAATTTTTAGACATTAAATAATTTAATTTATTTATGACACAATGATGATGGATTAATTACTTTAATAGTGAAAAATTAAAATAATTGATATTATAAATACCCAAATAAATATAATATGAAACTTTTAATGAATTAAAATAATTTTCTAGGATAATATGATATATTATAATTGATTTAATTGACTTTGTTCTAAGTAATCAGTCTTTTATGAGTTTCAAAAAAATCAACTGTTGAATAGTTTCAAAATTGACATAAAAGAGTTCTTAAAAGAAATATTATATTATTAATTGATATTAAATTCCTAAAAATCTAAGGTTCGGCCAAGAGACTTATATCATGATAGGTTCATCATTAATGGACCACTTGGGGGTCGTTTGGATGTATATAGTAAGTTTATTAATCATATAATATAAAAATACGAAGAGACATTGTAAAAGTGAAACTAATTAACTAAGAGTTAATACTTAAAGATAAGGTTAATATAATGACCCAAACCGGTATAAATTCTATTGGTTGAGTTGTTTTCTACCCATACCCACCTTAAAATTTAAATAATAAACATGGGATCCATTATAAACCGAATATTAATTTATTATAAATTAATATTTCTAGCTTTTCCAAAGGTGCCCCTCACCCCTCTTATAAAAGGGCACTCCTCCTTCTCATTTCTTCACACCTTCAAAGCCCTTTGGTTCGGACAAACCCTGCCCAAATACTCTCTCAACTTCCCTAACTACAACCTAGAGGCCTTATTTTGGTCATAAATCCAACCTAAGTAGCCCTTTTGATCAAATCAAAAGGAAGAACCCGAAGAAGAGGTAATGTTTTCACCACCCCTTTTCAAGTTCATTTCTTCTTCCACTTCCTCTTTATTTGTTATTACCATAATAAAATAATAACTCCAGTATCATATATATACTATGATTTTATTATAAATATGGTACAAACATATTCAGTATTCTATCCATCCTTTGAATAACATGTCACCATACATGCGTACGTACGACTTACCGTCTCCACGTCGTGGTGTAATTGTTATTCAATATATTATTATTTGGATGGGTATAATAATGATGTGTAACTCATGTAAATAATAAATATAACATGATAATGATTCTTTATATATGATATAACATCGAATTATATATTATTTTAATATCAAAAGAATGATATTGTCGCTCGTGCGTATGTACGGACTACCGTCTCCACGAACGCGATGAGATTCATTCTCCATCATATTCATTCAAGTATAATTATAATTTGATGATTTAAAAATAGTATCTAAGGACTTGATATCATTCTGGATATGAATAATATACATCCCATTAATAATGAATATGGCTCACATAACAAAGAATATAAAATAAAATGAACCCATTAACACCCGAAATGACGATAATTCTAAGATATTATTAACAAATCAATGTTAAAAGATCATATATGATATCATATTAAAGTAAATGATTATTTTATAATTCAATAACAATTATTTCACCATTATACATGAGGTAAACCTACCGTCGGCCAAGGAAAAAGTACAAAGTATGGGATTTTCTTATCTCACTTTCAATTCCGTGAGATTTCCATTGTTCGCCACTAAATTATTGAAAGTGGTGTATTGTGTACTGCCATTTTATATATATTATCATGATTCTCTTTATATTCATGTTATTCTATAAATAATTTTGTGGTTATTAACTTTTGGCCATACGACTCAGTTGATTAACGTGGTAAGGGGTTTCTTAACTCACTCTTAATTTCGTGAGAATTCCATTGTTCCCCAATTAATTATTGCATGTGGTGTATGTGTACTGCCCATGATTGTATTCATTGTGTAATATACTTTATTTTATGGGTATTTACATCATAATGGTATGATCTTTTTTCATGGGTGTTTGTTTTGCAAGTTACCTAATCGATAAGGGAATTTGAGATTTTAATTTCCACTCATTTGGCTTTACGCATATTTCATTGATTATACTACCCCAAGATTATGTGTGGAATCACTATTCATTTGATTATGTCATAATTTCCACTCCCCTTCCTGTGGATATACTTTTGATACACATAATCACTCCATTGAAAATTCTCAAGTCATTGATATGAATTTGATAAGAGTAATTTTAACTCATTTACCATTTGTTGAGTTAAACATCCAATTCGTAGGTGTTGTTTTTACAAGAATATGTGTGAATATCCTTTGATTGTTTTACACTGAATATCCAATCATATTTAGTGTATTTATATTTTTCACACATAATTATGTTGTTGATTTATCCTTAACCTAAGGATATGGCCTTTATGAGATATTTCATCTCAACTTACATTCCATTGAGACTTCTTTGTTGATATACACCAAATCACTTTTATGTGGTGTATATAATGTACTTTGACATAGTATATCATGAATCCCCTTTATTCTCATGATATTACAAAGTTTTGATTACCTCAATTATTTGTATTCAAGTGTCTCTCTTTTGGTTAGAATCTCTAACTAATATACCATTTTTAAATGTTTTAAAGACTTATTCATCTAAATCTTTCTCATTAATGTCCATGTTTTAAAAATGGTTTTAAGGATTTATTTATATGGACATTAAAGTTTAGAAATTAAAACTCTTTTTAAAAAGTTTCAAAGTGGTATGGGGAACTTTGATTCAAAAATCTGTTTTTAAATGGCTTCTTGAAAAATAGTGTGACTTTTAAATGTTTTCAAGAAAAGGGGGATATTTCTATCAAATAGTTTTGATGATTATTTTCATCTATGTAAACATCCTTCATTATTTTTGATTGAGGTCAATGTGATACAATACAATCTTCTATATTGTATCGAATGATTTATTTTTGACTGTGGATGTGCTATTTTTATACCATTCATGGTTTGTGGCAAAAGTATTGACATTTCGTATGCTAGTTTTAATACGAATGTTTATGTTATGTTTAAACCTGTTCATATGAGGAATGCATTGGACTTAATAAGTGACGGGTGGAGCCCGCTATAGCTCCTCGATGCATCGGTAGGTCTCATGAGACAAACTAGTGTCTTGGCTCAAGGCCTTGGCAAAATCTTATTTGTAGTCTTGGCACGAGGCCTTGGCTATGTGGTTATGATAGTCTGGAATTATGCATTCCATAATTATGAAAGTGGTAATTGATTTTTCATGTGATTATTCGATTAGTAGAATATCCATGTGAATAAGTAAATGGAATTATTTCATTTTATTTATGCCATACCATGTTGAAAGTTCAAGTTTGAAAGGCTTTTGTTTTAGTTATACATTGCCTTAAATGTTTATTCTTATTTATGAAAGTTTCTACTATATTGTTATCCTTACTGGGCATTTGAGCTCACCCCTTTTCAATGTTTTATTTTTCCCAGGAAGTGAAGAAGTAAATTATGAATGACCTGCAGGTATATTATGTGGGGATATGAGTGTGGATTATGGAGACAATATGTTGTTGTAGTAGTTTTTCATTTTATGATGTAATGTAAGACTTATTTATATATCTAGTGTTTCCAAGGCTACTAAACCAATCGGTCTTTCGAGATTTGATCTTTCTTGTGATCATGACAATGTTATGTAATAATGCACCGACTCTGGGTAACTAGGGTCGGGGCGTTACAGTTGGTATCAGAGGAAGTTTAGTACAAACCTTGGAAGCTAGATTTAGATAAACTATGATTAGAGCATGTAGACCTAAGATGAACTTTGAGGATTAGTATAGAAGAACTTCCTATAATTTCGGTATTGTAGAGATTTTGTGAGTTTTCTGAGCAATACATCCCTGTCTGGATCCGAGCAGGTAGAGGCGTCTCTGGCACAGATGTACCTAGGGGTAAAACCCGAAAACACCGCTTTGAGCTAGACTCGAACGAGAACTGGTGCACGACAACGGGCCTTGCTACACTCTTGGTTACGACACTCCCGGGGGATATGCTTAGGATAATTTACATTTTCTTTACAAACCGATTTAAGTAATATATATATAAGATGAGAGTAAATGACCTTGGTTAATCCTAATATTTTTTCAAATTGAGAATATGGTGACATGTTAATCTCTAAATGATTTTACGACTATTGTTACTCACACAATGCTTTCTGGTTTTAGTCAATGGATGGATTCCAAGGAAGTCATAGTGACTTTGAGATTGATGTACAAGGTGGGAATGGTGGTGGCAATGAGCAACAAAATGGAATGTTGATAGGCGTAAAAGATATCGTCTTTATGAAAAATCAGTTTTCCAAAAATATGATCAACAACATATATATTAACCAAATCCCAGACTCAACAAGGAAGAGAAAGGTGATGAATGATAAGAGCTCCAGCAATGTAGACCATGGAGAAAAGAACCCTCAATTTTCATCACGCAGGAAATGTGGAAGGAGACACCCAGGAAAGTGTCTCAATGGGACAACGAAATGCTTTACGTGCGGGAAGGAAGGACATAAAGTGAAGAATTGCCGGAGAAAAATGAAGAGTACTATGGAAGAAGATAAAAATGGTCCCAAGAGTCCATTTACAGTCATTTTCCATAAATATAGGGGACCTGGCCATTACCTGAGTGAATTTCCTATTCTATAGGATATTTTATTGGTCAAAGAAGAAGCTATGTGGGAATAAATGGTTGGAGAAATGTTTAAAAAGTATTAGCGCTCCTTGTTGATGGGTTTACTTTGGAATAATTTTCTCTTGTATTTGTAACCCCGCAGTTTTCCATGTGAGAATTATATTTGAGGAAGAATTGTCTCTTCTCTTGTGGATATAGGTATAAATAACCATTTTGTTTTATATGATCATTGGGGTTTGAGAGAATTATAAGTTATTATAATTTGGGATGAAAATGCAAGGTATGATATAAAATTTGTGGTTAAATTTATGTTATAGTATTTTGAGGAATTTATCTCATTTTGGAAATATTATAAAATATAGTTTTTGAAAAAGGACAACACGTAGACCGTGTGACAACCCGTCGTGTCGGACAAAGCTGTGGGAATCGAACCCACAACCAAAGTGCGATTGGGATTTATCGCCTACCACTGGACTATGTGAAGTCCCTGGTTAGTGTGACTTTTTTTTAGTTAAATGATTTTATTGATCAATAATAAGTTGATTTGGGTTCTTATTTCTTATCAAAAGAATACCCTTGGTATAGGAAAATGATTTGGTGATTAAGTGATAAATGTTATTTTGGAAGATGTTCGCTTTGTTGGGAACACTATATGCCCAAGGAAAATAGAATACTATGGGGTTTCATTTGTAGAGTAATGGTAGATATCTATCGACGTTTTTATTGTATATTTATAGTGATTTGGGTTATTTATGGAAATGATTAACCTATAATAGAGAATATGTGATTAGGTTAATTATTTTTGAGTATGTGACTTTAAGAGTATCTGATGTCATTTGGAGATACAATTTAACATGGGTGACTACATAGTCAAATTCTTCAATGTTTTGGGTTTAAATATTACTTTGGATTATATGGAAGGATTATAAGGACAATTTATTATTGAATGGTATTTATTTAACTTTGGAGTATTATAGGTTTAATTTTAGAAATTAAGATTAGTGCATATTTATCTCAAGGAATATCCTTTTTGGGGATCATAAGATCTTTCACTAACCATTTTGGTTTTGATTAATCTTCAAAGACAATGTGAATATATAGTTTATCCAACATGGATCATGTGATTCTATAGAAGTTTATTCTAGCTCTTCCAGTGTGACCAAGTCTTCTTGAATATTCATCGTTTAAAAAAAATGAGTTAGTGGTGAAAATTTATTAAAGAATGAAACTCCACTTAAAAATTAAGTATATATATTTATATTCTTAGTCAATATCATAAATGAATTCCTCATCCTTATGTAATGTAACTTAAAACAAAAAAATGTTGTCCGTTTACTTTCTTACTAGAAGACTAATGACCATTTGTCCCAACAGAAGTTTGTGGGTTTCTTATTGTTACCTTTCACCAGATCATGAGTTCTATCCCTCTCCATCAGAACTTGACACTTGGTTTATCGTCCATATCCATGTTTTCCTACATGGAATCTGAGTATGGGTTATCTTGGTTGACCATTATACCTCTCTTTCTTTCTTTTAATGTGATAGTTTTATTGACTCTTTTTCCGATGTGGGACATTCCATTATATTCCAAAGAAAAATTTTAAAAAATTGCGAGGACGCAATTTATTGAATGAGGGGAGAATGTAACACCCCAAGCTTCTACGGTACGCTTCTCTTTGAATAATGTGATAGCGTGTGTTGTACGCAACACCGAGTTCTAACACACCATAACCAATCAAACTAGCTGTTATGAATAGTAATACCTACTTTTTGAAATTATATATATATATTTTAAAATGGAAATCATTTTTGGATTCAGAATATTGAATTTAGCCTAAGGTGAAATTTTGGTACTTTTCGGATAACTTTCATATTTTGATGAATAGTGAAAATTACTAAATTTTAATTAAAAACAACTTTTTTAATAAAAATAATTAATAGTGATAAATTATGAATTTGAATGGTTTTAAATTATATTCAGAATATATTTTTACCATTTAATATAATGTTGGTCATTGGACATAAATTTACAATTAAACCGAACATAAACAAGTGTCAATCTTTTGATAGTTATTATCTCTTAAAAACATGCTTTTTTGTTTTGACAGCGGGAATTAATTTTAAATTAATTTCTGCCACTTCTGTGTTTTGAATTTAGAAAAATGGATTCCATATTTGGAATCATGATGTTCAAATTGTGTAAATAGGTAACTTTTATTTTTAGACATTTTGAATAATTACTGCGGTAAATATTTTATTTACCATGGTTAAGGGTAAATCTGGTAAATAAGGGTTAAAAAATAATATTATAATAATACTAAATTACCCTAAAACGTGTCCTAGCCTTATTGGTTGATACATTTTCGACCATAGGAATCTTTGGGTCGATTTTGGGACCCCATGGTGCCACTTGTAGGTGATAGGGACACTTAATTTTAATTAAGTTAAAATGAATACAAAAATGACACAAACATATATCTTTTAGCAAAACAATTATTACATAGGGTTATATATGTTGGCTTTTAGATTATAAATATTAATTAGAAATCTAAAAAGAATTCCTACATAATTTTATTTTATTTATAATTTTTAGACATTAAATAATTTAATTTATTTATGACACAATGATGATGAATTAATTACTTTAATAGTGACAAATTAAAATAATTGATCTTATAAATACCCAAATAAATATAATATTAAACTTTTAATGAATTAAAATAATTTTCTAGGATAATATGATATATTATAATTTATTTAATTGAATTTGTTAGAAGTAATAAATCTTTTATGAGTTTCAAAAAAATCAACTATTGAATAGTTTCAAAATTGACATAAAAGAGTTCTTAAAACAAATATTATATTATTAATTGATATTAAATTCCTAAAAATCTAAGGTTCGGCCAAGAGACTTATATCATGATAGGTTCATCATTAATGTACCACTTGGGGGTTTTTTGGATGTATATAGTAAGTTTATTAATCATATAATATAAAAATACAAAGAGACATTGTAAAAGTGAAACTAATTAACTAAGAGTTAATACTTAAAGATAAGGTTAATATAATGACCCAAACCTATATAAATTCTATTGGTTGAGTTTTTTTAGACCCATCCCCACCTTAAAATTTAAATAATAAACTTTGGAGCCATTATAAACCGAATATGAATTTATTATAAATTAATATTTCTAGCTTTTCCAAAGGTGCCCCTCACCCCTCTTATAAAAGGGCACTCCTCCTTCTCATTTCTTCACACCTTCAAAGCCCTTTGGTTCGTCCAACCCCTGCCCAAATACTCTCTAAACTTCCATCACTACAAACTAGAGGCCTTATTTTGGTCATAAAGCCAACCTAAGGAGCCCTTTTGATCAAATCAAAAGGAAGAACCCGAAGAAGAGGTAATGTTTTCACCACCCCTTTTCAAGTTCATTTCTTCTTCCACTTCCTCTTTCTTTGTTATTACAATTATAAAATAATAACTCCAGTATCATATATATAATGTGATGTTATTATAAATATGGTACAACCATATTCAGTATTCTATCCATCCTTTGAATAACATGTCACCATACGTGCGTACGTACGGCTAACCGTCTCCACGTCGTGGTGTAATTGTTATTCAATATATTATTATTTGGATGGGTATAATAATGATGTGTAAGTCATGTAAATAATAAATATAACATGATAATGATTCTGTATATATGATATAACATCCAATTATATATTATTTTAATATCAAAAGAATGATATTGTCGCTCGTGCGTATGTACGGACTACCGTCTCCCCGAACGCGATGAGATTCATTCTCCATCATATCCATTAAAGTATAATTATAATTTGATGATTTAAAAATAGTATCTAAGGAATTTATATCATTCTGGATATGAATAATATAAATCCCATTAATAACGAATATGGCTCACATAACAAAGAATATAAAGTAAAATGAACCCGTTAACACCCGAAATGACGATAATTCTAAGATACTATTAACAAATCAATGTTAAAAGATCATATATGATATCATATTAAAGTAAATGATTATTGTATAATTCAATAACAATTATTTCACCATTATACAGGAGGTAAACCTACCGTCGACCAAGGAAAAAGTACAAAGTAAGGGATTTTCTTATCTCACTTTCAATTCCGTGAGATTTCCATTGTTCGCCACTAAATTATTGAAAGTGGTGTATTGTGTACTGCCATTTGATATATATTATCATGATTCTCTTTATATTCATTTTATTCTGTAAATCATTTGGTGGTTATTAACTTTTGCCCATATGAATTAGTTGATTAACGTGGTAAGGGGTTTCTTAACTCACTCTTAATTTCGTGAGAATTCCATTGTTCACCACTTAATTATTGCATGTGGTGTATGTGTACTGCCCATGATTGTATTCATTGTGTAATATTATTTATTTTATGGGTATTTACATCATCATAGTATGATATTTCTTTCATGGGTGTTTGTTTCGTAAGTTACCTAATCGATAAGGGAATTTGAGATTTCAATTTCCACTCATTTGGATTTACGCATATTTCATTGATTATACTACCCCAAGATTATGTGTGGAATCACTATTCATTTGATTATGTCATAATTTCCACTCCCCTTCCTGTGGATATACTTTTGATACACATAATTACTCCATTGAAAATTCTCAAGTCATTGATATGAATTTGTTAAGAGTAATTTTAACTCATTCACCATTTGTTGAGTTAAACATCCAATTCGTTGGTGTTGTTTTTACAAGAATATGTGTGAATATCCTTTGATTGTTTTACACTGAATATCCAATCATATTTAGTGTATTTATATTTTTCACACATAATTATGTTGTTGATTTATCCTTAACCTAAGGATATGGCCTTTATGAGAGATTTCATCTCAACTTACATTCCATTGAGACTTCTTTGTTGATATACACCAAATCACTTTTATGTGGTGTATATAATGTACTTTGACATAGTATATCATGAATCCCCTTTATTCTCATGTTATTACAAAGTTTTTATTACCTCAATTATTTGTATTCAAGTGTCTCTCTTTTGGTTAGAATCTCTAACTAATATACCATTTTTAAATGTTTTAAAGACTTATTCATCTAAATCTTTCTCATTAATGTCCATGTTTTAAAAATGGTTTTAAGGATTTATTTATATGGACATTAAAGTTTAGAAATTAAAACTCCTTTTAAAAAGTTTCAAAGTGGTATGGGGCACTTTGATTCAAAAATCTATTTTTAAATGGCTTCTTGAAAAATAGTGTGACTTTTAAATGTTTTCAAGAAAAGGGGGATATTTCTCTCAAATAGTTTTGATGATTATTTTCATCTATGTCAACATCCTTCATTATTATTGATTGAGGTCAATGTGATACAATACAATATTCCATATTGTATTGAATGATTTATTTTTGACTGTGGATGTGCTATTTTTATACCATTCATGGTTTGTGGTAAAAGTATTGACATTTCGTATGCTAGTTTTAATACGAATGTTTATGTTATGTTTAAACCTGTTCATATGAGGAATGAATTGGACTTAATAAGTGACGGGTGGAGCCCGCTATAGCTCCTCGATGCATCGGTAGGTATCATGAGACAAACTAGTGTCTTGGCACAAGGCCTTGGCAAAATCTTATTTGTAGTCTTGGCACGAGGCCTTGGCTATGTAGTTATGATAGTCTGGCATTATGCATTCCATCATTATGAAAGTGGTTATTGATTTTGCATGTGATTATTCGATTAGTAGAATATCCATGTGAATAATTAAATGGAATTATTTCATTTTATTTATTCCATACCATGTTGAAAGTTCAAGTTTGAAAGGCTTTTGTTTTAGTTATACATTTCCTTAAATTTTTATTCTTATTTATGAAAGTTTCCGCTATATTGTTATCCTTACTGGGCATTTGAGCTCACCCCTTTTCAATGTTTTATTTTTCCCTGGAAGTGAAGAAGTAAATTATGAATGACCTACAGGGATATTATGTGGGGATATGAGTGTGGATTATGGAGACAATATGTTGTTGTAGTAGTTTTTCATTTTATGATGTAATTTAAGACTTATGAATATATCTAGTGTTTCCAAGGCTACTAAACCAATCGGTCTTTCGAGATTTGATCTTTCTTGTGATCATGCCAATGTTATGTAATAATGCACCGACTCTGGGTAACTAGGGTCGGGGCGTTACAATTTTAATGGTGTATAAAAACAATCTAAATTCATTTTTTTGGTTTTGATTATATCAATTGGGTCTTTTATTAAAATTTCAATTTGATCTAGAAACTTCCACTTTGAGACATACTAGTCACATCATGTATTGGTTGTATGTGAGACTAATTCATACACATCAAAAATTACTTAGGAATAATGTTTCTAAATTATTAGCCAAATTCGAGCTTGTTTTATCATTTTTTTATTGAGTGAATCTTTTTGAACTAAAATATCAATATTAAACTGATTACAGACACTTTGAGTCTTATAGTGTACATCGTGTATCAGATTGAGATTTGGAATATTCCAATACTCCACAAATGACTGTTAGATTGTTTTCATATAGTATCAAATCAATATGAATGTGTTTCCTCCATTTTTTACTATGTCACTTTTCTGTTTTACTAAAATTATTATTATTTTTAAATAAAAAGTCACACTTGGAGTGATACCGTGAACATTGGGTGTCCGGTTAAAGTGTGACTAATACCTATATGTCAAAAATGATGTATGGATAATTTCCAAAAATAATCAAAACAATATGAATGTGTTTTATTGTTTTTTTGAATGTTATATGTATTTTTTACTGAAATGTTACTTTATACTAGAAAAATGAAAATTAAGTCATAACCATAAAAAATTTCCAGGTCTTTACAGAACAAGTTTTGGATTGAGATGCCTTTGATTATTACACATCAAAAATGCAAAATTCCTAATTTTCATAAAGTATAAAAGAAATATGAATGTGTTTGCTAGGTTTAGAGTCATACCGGTCACATCATGAATGTGTTTGCTGGGTTTAGATTCATACCAGTCACAACATGTCTCGATTTGACATGAGACTAATTCTTTTATGTCAAAAATGAACACTGAATCATTTTCCAAAATTATCAAGACAATATGAGTGTGTTTCCTCATTTAACATTTTTTGACACACTTTTTTAATTAAACTTTTAATTTTAAACTTATAACAAACACTTTGTGTTATATGGGAAACACAATGCATCGAGTTGAGGTTTGGATGAAATATACACATAAAAAATGGGTTATAGATAATTTAAATGAAGTATAAAAACAATATAAATCCATTTTATTATTTTTGACTATGCCACTTATATTTTTATGAAATTTAATTTCAATTTTGAATAAAAACCTACAATTAGAGTCATACATGGATAACCATGAATCAGATTGATGGTGCGTCCGATTAAAAAATGTATCAAATGACATATGATTTTTTTCATAAATTATCAAATCAATCCAAATGAATTTTCTTGGTTTTTAGTATGTCAAATGTATTTTTTACTAAAATTATTTTCAATTTTAAATAAAAAGATAACCATTTAGTTATACCAAGAACACCATGCATCATATTGAGGTGTTGATGATTCCTAAACATCAATAATGACTTATAGATCTTTCCAAAAAGTATCAATATAATAAAAAAAATTCTAAATTTTTAGTATGTCCGTTTTTTTACTAAAATTAATTTCTATTTTAAATAATAAGAAACACATGTAGACATACTGGTCACACCGAGTATCATATTGAGGTATTTATAATTCATACATGTCA
This sequence comes from Viscum album, assembly GCA_963277665.1. Lineage (NCBI taxonomy): Eukaryota > Viridiplantae > Streptophyta > Magnoliopsida > Santalales > Viscaceae > Viscum > Viscum album. The sequence goes on from OY728152.1 coordinate 699,879,958, forward strand.
CAAATAGATTATGTATCATTTGAATAAAGTATCAAAACAATCCTTTTGTTTTTTCTTGGTTTGGAGGATGTCACTGTACCATTTTACAATAATTATTGTCAATATTAAATATAAAGACACACTTGGAGTCATAATGATCACTCCTTTCATGAGATTGAAGTTTCGTTGATTCATAGATATCTATAATGACTTATGGATAAATTTCCCAACATGTAATAAAATACAAATGCATTTTAGGGAGTTTTAGTATTTCATATATCTTTTTTACTAAAATTTCATTCTAAACACGAACCATGCAAATTTAGTCATTCCAATGATTTCATGTGTAAATATTATGTGAGAAAGATTCCTATACATCAAAATTTTCATATGCATCAGTGTCTTACATTATGAAGACTATATAAACATGTTTTATTGGTTTTCATTGAGTGATACAAATTTGATCAAAAATAGAAATTTTAAACTAATAACAAGCACATTGAGTTATACTGGAAACAATATTAATCATATTGAGCTACTGATAATTCCTAACTGTGAAAATTGACTTATGGATCATTTTACTAATGTATCAAACCAATCTGGATTATTTTTGTCAATTTTGAGTATGTCACTTGTATTTTTTAGTAAAATTAATATCAATTTCAGTTAAAAATAAACAATTTGAGTTAAATTGGTCACAAAATTCATCGAGTTGAGGTGTGGATGATTCTTACTACAAAAAACTAACATATATATTGTTTTCATAATGTATAAATACAACACTAATATATTTTCTTAGTTTGGAGTACGTCACTTTTCTTTTTTTAATAAAATGAATATCAATTTTAAATAACAATACAGACATGGTGTCATACTGGGAACACCTTTTATTAGATTGTAGTGCATATAATTCCTTCACATAAAAATTTCTGTAAGGGTCATTTTTTAGACATATCAAAATAATAAAAAATTGTTCTGTAAAGACCTGGAAATTTCAAGGGAAATTTTTTCCTAAATTTTCGTTGGAATTTTCCAAGAATGCAGTTTCTGACGGCACCTGATTCCAAGGCCCGGTGTGCCCAGAATCATCTTCCGAAGTTTGGCTCGGGTACGTTCAGTGAACAGACGAGCGGGTTTTTCTAACTTTTGAACAGGTGCCCGGAATCGAATTCGGAGGGCACCGATGGAATCACATCGCTGGTATTTGCTTAGAAATGCCTCTTCTAGAGTTGCGTTTGCTTGGGTGTGGTTTTTAATTTCTTGGGCTTAAAGTTAAGAAATAAAATAATTTGTACAACAAACTTTATTTTATTTCACTTAAAGCCACTTGAAAGCCACTTAATGCTGCTTAAGCGGAGTTTATATGGATATGGTGCTATCCAAAAATATCCTACCCCCTTGGTAGGATATTTGTGAGGAGGGGCCTGCACGAGCCCCACTGTTTCTTTTCCGCTAAACAATGCACCCGCGAAAACCCGTCATTATGAAAGTCAACTGACGCGTTTTCTTAAATTCTTAACGCACCAATTAATTGAGAGATTTTCCTCGTTGAATTAATTCTATGAATTAATTTATTCGTTTCTTAACCTGTTTGAAATCCGTTGGTGTAGTAATAAAATAAGACCAACGCACGACTTCTAGAAAAATGCTCATTGGGAGGATTTGACAAACCTCAAGTTCTTCATCCTCCTTCGCGAAGAACGCGAAGAACGTGAAGAACGTGAAGAACGCGAATAACGCCGTCACCCTCGAAGATTGACGACGCTTCATCCGAGACATTCTTCCCCGCCCCGATCTCCTGTCACCAACTGCTTGAGTTCGTCAATGCAACGCCAGATACCGCGACGACGCGACGATCCCCTCCTTCCGCGATGATCAATTTCCGCGAAGAACGCGCATGCGACGACTTGACGAGGTAGGGTTTTTAACTGAGGATAATAATACCATTTTTCCTTGGATGTTTGCTTTTGAAAATAAAAAAAACGCGGATCAACTCAATATTAATTTGATCCGCGGGAAGTTTGGTTATGGGATGAGTATTCTTGATTGTGGGAAATCGGTAGGGGTTTTGTTTGTGAAAGAATAATTTTATTCCGTGGTTGTTTCCTTTAAAAACAATGAACCAGGATCAAAAGTACAATTTTAATTTATTAAAATTGTATCCTATTAGGTTTTCATATGATAATTTATTTCTCCCGACTGTTATCATCTAACGCGGAGGGTGCGGGCCCAACAAACATGGCCCGACTACCCTCCGCAGTTCTTCGTTGTTGTGCGGATTTGACGGGCGACGACAAAATGTGCCGCAAGGGTGATTTGATGTTTCCGCAGTGAAGAACGGGACCCAGGAGGAGCAGCGGCGCAGATGAGAACAGAATCGGACCACCGGAGTGACTCCGGTGGCCCGCGGAAGCCACCGGCGGCGCGGGTCACTGGCGTGGCGGCGCCGGTGGCACCAGCGGACCCGCGACCGCGCGGGTCCGGCGCACACATGAGGCGGCGAAGCCACGTCCGTTGACCAGGGAGGCCCCCCGCGGGGGCCGCAGAGCTGTCACGCGGGGGCAGCGTGCCCCCCGCGTTGCTCGGCCGCTCTGCCGAGCCGAGCCGAGTCGAACAACCAGGCCAGGCCGCACCCTGGCCGGACCGGGTCGGGTCGACCCGGTTCGGCCGACCGAGGGGGGTCGGGCCGGGTCGGCCCGGGCCCAGACCCCCCTTCTTCAGACCATTTCAGTCTTTTGCCCGTAACTTGAGCTACGAGCCTCCGATTGATGCACCGTCAGCGTCAACGCGATCCTTGGATCGAGACGGTCGTTTCGGTATATCGCAATCAAAGTTTCGGAACACTTTGGGTTCGTCCAGGTTGGTTCGGATACGAAACCAACAGGGCCCTCGGAGCGGAAACACTCATATCATGAGCTTCGGACGTCCGATTGACGTTTCGTTGACTTTGATGCTTCCCTATAAGCGAGAAAGATCTTTTGGCTTACTCCGCTCGAGGTTTGGATGCCGTCGGAGTGCGGTCGGGTTGGTTCGCTCACAAAACCAACCGGGCCCCTGGAACGAAAAATCCAATAACTCACAGACCGGGCGTCCGATTGACGCACCGTCTGTCTCGTTGATTTCCTCTTGATGAGACGGAACTTTTGGCATACTTCGCCCGAGTTTTGGTTGCTGTTGGATAGTGGCCGGGTTGGATTGTACTCGAAATCCAATCGGGCCCCTGGAACGAAAAAGATCATATCTTTCATACTGGACGTCCGTTTGATGAACTGTCGGCGGCGTTGGTGATCACGTTGCGAAACGGTCCCTTTGAGTATACCCTATGAGAGTTCGGGGTAAAGTTGAGATACGGCCGGGATTGGTTCGTTCATGAAACCAACTGGGCCCCTGGGACGAAAAGGCTAGTAACTCACAGACCGGGCGTCCGATTGAGGCACCGTCTGTTGTGTTGAGACCCCTGTGACGAGGTGGTCCCTTGAGATACATCTTCGTGGGACCTTGTGATACTTATAGTATCGACCAGTAGCTCGTGGAGCGGACCCTCCCGGAGACGAGCGTGCAGAATACGGAGACCGTGTAGCCGGCTGAGACCTGACGACTGCTTGACCGATCGACTCGGTGTGTTTCGGATAGCCCAGTGGGGAGCGCTTGGTTGTAGCGGCAGACCCACAGCGGAGGAGCGCTTGGTTGTAGTGGAAGACCCGCGGTACTCAACAGAAGGAGTACCTATGGAGGCTATGAGGGGGAGCGCTTGGTTGTAGCAGCAGAACCACAGCGGAGGAGCGCTTGGTTGTAGCGGCAGACCCGCGGTACTCAACAGAAGGAGTACCTCTCAAGGCTATGAGGAGGAGCACTTGGTTGTAGCGGCAGACCCATGGTGGGAAGCGCTTGGTTGTAGCGGCAGGCCCACAGTACTCGATAGGAGGAGTACCTCAGCAGTCTTAGGTCACTGAGCAGTACCTCGGAGTCGTGACAGGACCACTGTACACTCCAGAGATGGGGCTCTTCAGAAATTACAGTTTCGATATTAAAAAAATCCTAGTTTGAGCTGAGTCTTTGACTTTTTGTGTTTCCTCATGATTGAGATGGGTTACTTGATAACTTAGGTATATGTATGGGCATATACCTGGGTAGTGGTTATCCGTTGATTTCATAACCCTTGTGTTTCCTCATGAATGAGATGGGTCACTTGATAACTTAGGTGTATGAATGGGCATATACCTAAGTAGAGGTTATATGTTGAGATATTCCTTGTGGTTATCCTTGTTGGTTTTAGTGAGACCTTGAGGGTCTCGGGGTACCTATTGAGTATCGTTATACTCACCCCTGCACGGGCTATGCCCGCACCTTGTTGTGTTGGTTGCAGACGACGACAGTGCTGACAGAGGCCGAGTGTTCGAGGAGCTGGACTACATGACGAGTCAGTACCCGAAGGTGGACTACACGACAAGTCAGTATCCAGAGGTGGAATTCGCGACGAGACGACACATGGAGGAGGTTGACGGGCGAGGGCGTTTTGGAGGCTATCTGTACCTACCCTTTAGGTAGGATCCGTGGTGGATGACCCAGGAGCTGCACCATCTGTACCTACCCTTCAGGTAGGATCCAAGGAGGATGACCCAGGAGCTGCTTCTGTCCTTCCAGATGTTGTATTTTTTGTTGTACTTGTTCATTTTTAGTTCTACTTTCTTTTGGGTTTGTATTCTGGCCTATTTACTTTTCAGCACTTCTCTTGTACTTAGTGTTTACTTTTTTTCCGCTTGATTACTTTGTGGTGCTTGTTTTCCTTTATAAAGGAAATGCCTTCCCAGACATCGGGATTTACGCCTTTGGTGCTCGTCGCCAGCCCCTGTCCAATGGAAGGCGGGCTTGGGGTAGTCACGACATGGGCCCCGAGGACGGGTCGTGACAAATTGGTATCAAAGGGGTTCGGTTCTACCGCAGAACTTGGGACTCTGATCCTTTTTACCTTTCTGTGAAGCAATAGTGTTAAGAGTACCGAGTGTGGTTTTCAGTTTAGGGAGTCTAGTGTTGGTGTGGGTGGCCGACATATCCATACACCAGGTCCCTGATAACCGATTTCTGACTCTGTCCATGAAAACACTGATTGCGTGAGTGTTTCTAGAAGTTTTTAAATATCAGCTCAAACCAGGTCAGCTCACCAGGTATAATCGTTTGACCGTGTCACGTTGTTTCTTTCAGGATGCCTTTTCACGGACGACCAGCTAGAGCCTAGAGGGACGTGCGTACTGACAGCTTTCCGAGTGACGAGGCTTCGGTATAGGGCCCTCTTATAGTTGAGGCACCAGCGAAGGCACCCGCGGTACTACCATACGTTGGGCCACCGATGCCACCAGCCCCATCATTAGGTGATGCATGCCACTTGAGCGCTCTGCACGAGTTCCAGCACCAGAGACCACCCAGGTTCCGGGGAGAGACGGACCCGCAGGCGGCTAAGGATTGGCTGGAGGCTGTGGTGAGAGTTTTCAGGCTAGTGGGGATGCTGGCAGACCTCATGGTGATATTTGCTTCCAGCCTCCTTCAGGCAGCAGCAGGCAGGTGGTGGAGCCACTTGTTCCAGTTTTGCGACGGGATGGCCTTCACATGGGAAGACTTCGAGACCTTATTCAGGGTGGAGTTTGTGCCAGTAGCTCTACACCCCAAGCGTGTACAAGAGCTTCTGCCTTTTCCGTAGGGTTTTCGATCAGTAGCCGAGTCATCTGTGGGTAGTAGACAGATGATGCAGAGGTCCAAGAGGACTAGATCCAGCCGTACAAGGAGTAGGAAGTGTTATGAATGCGGCAGAAAGGGTCACCTGGCATGTGACTGTCCGAATCCTCGTACAGTTGATCCGAAGGCTTTGGAGGAGCCACCGAGGCAGAAGCAGCAGCGGGTTCTTGAGCAACAGCCGAGCAGTGGACATGGCAGTAGAGCTCCGGGAGCAGGTGGATAGGAGCGGAACTAGTGGATACATCCCTTGTACTCTAGTTCCATTTTGCTGTTGTATTCGTGTCTTTGTACTATGAGCTGCAATAATAAAAAGACACTTATCTTTGTGATGTTTTCTTTCCTGTCATTTTTGTTTAGTTGATACTGAGTGGTCCTCGTTAAGACTGTTGAATTGACCCTCACTTTCAAGATTTCTACTCTAGGAGACCCAGTGACCTCGCACTGATGCCGACAGTGTGACTCGACCCTTGGAGGCGAGAGTGACAGTTGGATCTCTTAGTAGTTATGTCGAGGCCTTACGACGTCATCCATGGCATGAATGCATCCTTCATGTTAGGATTGACTATATTAGGCAATGGGCATGGTTCATCCAGGGGGAATGAGACCGATTTCTCTTTTCGGAAAAGGAGAAATTTTAGCAGCTCTTCCGGATCGTAGGCAAAGAAGGTGTAGATCATCTAGGAGTGGATGAAGACTGCACAGTGCAGTAAGAAACAGTAAACCGGTGCCAGTCTTGGAGACTCGGGCGTGTTAAATGTTTCAAGAAGAGGAAGCTTTAAAGAGCGATGAGTCTGCAGAGCGGCAGACGTGGAGGCAGAGCTAGGAGAGCAGCATGAGGCGGTGTACATCTTAACATGCTATAAAAACCCTCCTTAGTTATCCCCGCCAAGCTCAGGGAGCTAGAGGGCGGAGGAAGTGTACGGCTGCATGAAGTCAAGGAGTGTGACCCAATGGCTCTAAAAATGATTCAAGGGACGGTCTGTGTCCACTACTAGCTGCTATAGTAACAGACATCGATATGAATCATTCATCACTTTCACAAATCTTGTCCCATACCTAGAGTTTCTGGTAAGCCGTAGATTTGACCCTCACGTCTGGAGATACCTTGGGAGAAGACTCGATAATCACACTTACGCCGACAGTGTGGTCAAACCCTCGAGGAGAGATTTTTGGTTAGAATCTCTTGGTGGCAGCGTCAAGGCCTTACGACGTTGATTTGAGTATGGACTAGGCAATCACAGTTCATACACAAATTGACAGTTTTAGGCAAAAAGGTTGTGGTTTAACTACGACACCGGGATGGGTTTTCCTTGGTCGGTGAAAAGGAAACCCTAGGGAGCATAGGATAACTCATACACAGGAGGGTGCGACCGATCACTCTTGAGTCGGTAAACCTTACCCTTGTGGCAGTAGTCGTTTGAGTTTCAGTTCTAACAGGAATTGGGGGCCTCTAGAGTTCGAGGATGACGATCACGTCCTTATACGGGTCTCAGATCGATGAGGTTTACGGAGATGTGGCCAACAGAGCAAGTTATCTCTGAGGTTCAACAGACCATTCTAGTTCCTCAGCTAGGTAGGCGGGGTGGTTTACCGCTTGACCTATCCACCTCAGTTGCACCAGGTGCACGACGACTTCCACGTATCTCAACTGAGGAGATACGTTCTCGACCCTTCGCATATCATCGACCATGAGGAGCTGGACGATGGCGATGGAGTGCCTTTCACGGAGGTTCCAGTGGGAATCAAGGATCAACATGAGCAGATCCTTTGAGGATGAACAATTCCTCGGGTGCACTTTCTTTGGCAGTACGGGAACCTCCAAGTGAGAACATGGGAGTAGAAGGCTCAGATGCGTGCTATGTACCGCTTTTGTGACCCTAGTTTATGTTGAAGCTTTACGGGGACGTAAAGACCTATGGTGGGAGTAATGTAAAGACCCATAAATTTCAAGGGAAATTTTTTCCAAAATTTTCTTTGGAATTTTCCAAGAACGCAGTTTCTGACGGCACCTGATTCCGAGGCCCGGTGTGCCTAGAATCATCTTCCGAAGTTTGGCTCGGGTACGTTCAGTGAACGGATGAGCGGGTTTTTCTAACTTTTGAACCGGTGCCCGTAATCGAATTCTGAGGGCACCGATGGAATCACAACGCCGGTATTTTCTTAGAAATGCCTCTTTCGGTGTTGCGTTTGCTCGGGTGTGTTTTTTAATTTCATGGGCTTAAAGTTAAGAAATAAAATAATTTGTGCGACAAACCTTATTTTATTTCACTTAAAGCCACTTTAAAGCCACTTAAAGCTGTTTAAGTGGAGTTGATATGGATAGGGTGCTATTCAAAAATATCCTACCCCCATGGTAGGATATTTGTGAGGTGGGGCCCGCATGAGCGCCACCGTTTCTTTTCCGCTAAGTAACGCACCCGCGAAAACCCGTCAGTATGAAAGTCAACTGACGCGTTTTCTTAAATTCTTAACGCACCAATTAATTGGGCGGTTTTCTTAGTTGAATTAATTATATGAATTAATTTATTCATTTCTTAACCTGTTTGAAATCTGTTGGCGTAATAATAAAATAAGACCAACGCACGACTTCTGGAAATGCTCGTTGAGAGGATTTGAAAAACCTCAAGTTCTTTATCCTCCTTCACGAAGAACGTAAAGAACGTGAAGAATGTGAAGAACGCAAAGAACGCCGTCACCCTCGGAGATTGATGACGCTTCATCCGAGACATTCTTCCCAGCCTAGATCTCCTGTCATCAACTGCTTGAGTTCGTCGACGCAACACCGGATACCGCGACGACGCGACGATCCCCTCCTTCCGCGACGATCAATTTCCACGAAGAACACACGTGCGACGACTTGACGAGGTAGGGTTTTTAACTGAGGATAATAATACCCTTTTTCCTCGGATGTTTCCTTTTGAAAATAAAAAAACGCAGATCAACTCAATATTAAGTTGATCCGCGGGAAGTTTGGTTATGGGATGAGTATTCTTGATTGCGGGAAATCGGTAGGGGTTTTGTTTGGGAAAGAATAATTTTATTCCGTGGTTGTTTCCTTTCAAAACAATGAACCCGGATCAAAAGTACAATTTTAATTTATTAAAATTGTATCCTGTTACGTTTTCATATGATAATTTATTTCTCCCGACTGTTATCATCTAACACGGAGGGTGTGGTCCCAACAAACATGGCCCGAATACCCTGCGTAGTTCTTCGTTGTTGTGCAGATTTGACGAGCGATGAAAAAACGTTCCACAAGGGTGATTTGATGTTTCCGCAGTGAAGAACGGGACCCGGGAGGAGCAGTGGCGCAGACGGGAACAGAATCGGACCACCGGGGCCACTCCGGTGGCCCGCGGAAGCCACCGGCGGCGCGGGTCGCCGGCGCCCCGCCGCGCCGCCGCGGCGCTAGCGGACCCGCGGCCGCGCGGGTCCGGCACACACAGGACGCGGTGAAGCCGCGTCCGTTGACCAGGGCAGTCCCTCGCGGGGGCTGCAGAGCTGTCACGCGGGGGCAGGGTGCCCCCGCGTTGCTCGGCCGAGCCGAGCCGGGCCGGCCGGCCGGGCCGGGCCGCACCCTGGCCGGACCGGACCGGGTCCATCTGGGTCATACCGGGTCGGGTCTACCCGGTTTGGGTCGACCCAGTTTGGCCGACCCAGGGGGGGTCGGGCCGGGCGGCCCGGGCCCAGACCCCCCCGTCTTCGGACTGTTTCGGTCTTTTGCCCGTAACATGAGCTACGTGCCTCCGATTGATGCGCCGTCAGCGGCAACGTGATCCTTGGATTGATACGGTCGTTTTGGTATATCAGACTCAAAGTTTCGGAACACTTTGGGTTTGGAAGGGTTGGTTCGGATACAAAACCAACCGGGCCCTCGGAGCGGAAACGCTCATATCTTGAGCTTCGGACGTCTGATTGACGTGCCGTTGACTTTGATGCTTCCCACTAAGTGAGACGGATCTTTTGGCTTACTCCACTCAAGGTTTGGATTCCATCGGAGTGTGGTCGGGTTGGTTCACTCACGAAACCAACCGGGCCCCAGGAACGAAAAAGCCAATAACTCACAGACCGGACGTCTGATTGACGCACCGTCTGTCTCGTTGATTTCCTCTTGATGAGACAGAACTTTTGGCATACTTCGCCCAAGTTTTGGTTGCTGTTGGATAGTGGCCGGGTTGGATTGTACTCGAAATCCAACCGGGCCCCTGGAACGGAAAAGCTGATATCTTTCAGACTGGACATCCGTTTGACGAACCGTCAGAGGCGTTGGTGATCACGTTGAGAAACAGTCCCTTTGAGTATACCATATGAGAGTTTGGGGTAAAGTTGAGATACATCCAGTATTGGTTCGCTAATGAAATCAACCGGGCCACTGGGATGAAAAGGCCAGTAACTCACAGGCCGGGCGTCCGATTGACACACCGTTTATTGTGTTGAGACCCCTGTGACGAGGCGGTCCCTCGAGATACTTCTTCGTGGGACCTTGTGATACTTATAGTATCGACCAGCAGCTCATGGAGCGGACCCTCCCAGAGACGAGCGTGCGGAATACGGAGACTGTGTAGCCGGCTGAGACCTGACGACTGCTTGACCGATCGACTCGGTGTGTTTCAGATAGACTAGTGGGGAGCGCTTGGTTGTAGCAGCAGACCCACAGTGGAGGAGCGCTTGGTTGTAGCAGCAGACCCACGGTACTCAACAGAAGGAGTACCTCTGGAGGCTATAAGGGGGAGCGCTTGGTTGTAGCAGCAGACCCAGGGCGGAGGAGCACTTGGTTGTAGTGGCCGACCCGCGGTACTCAACAGAAGGAGTACCTATTGAGGCTATGAGGGGGAGCGCTTGGTTGTAGCGGCGGACCCATGGTGGGAAGCGCTTGGTTGTAGCGGCAGGCCCACAGTACTCGATAGGAGGAGTACCTCAGCAGTCTTAGGTCAGTGAGCAGTACCTCGGAGTCGTGATAGGACCACTATACACTCCAGAGACTGGGCTCTTCATCAGTTACAGTTTTGATATTAAAAAAATCCTGGTTTGAGCAGAGTCTTTGAATTTTTGTGTTTCCTCATGATTGAGATGGGTTACTTGATAACTTAGGTATATGTATGGGCATATACCTGGGTAGTGGTTATCCGTTGATTTCATAACCCTTGTGTTTCCTCATGATTGATATGGGTTACTTGATAACTTAGGTGTATGAATGGGCATATACCTAAGTAGAGGTTATCTGTTGAGATCTTCCTTGTGGTTATCCTTGTTGGTTTTAGTGAGACTTTGATGGTCTCGGGGTCCCTACTAAGTATCGTTATACTCACCCCTGCACGGGCTATGCCTGCACCTCGTTGTGTTGGTTGTAGACGACGGTAGTGCTGACGGAGTCCGAGTGTTCGAGGAGGTGGACTACACGACGAGTCAGTACCCGAAGGTGGAATACACGACAAGTCAGTATCTGGAGGTGGACTTCGCGATGAGACGACACACGGAGGAGGTTGACGGGCGAGGGCGTTGTGGAGGCTATCTGAACCTACCCTTCAGGTAGGATCCGTGGTGGACGACCCAGGAGCTGCGCCATCTGTACCTACCCTTCAGGTAGGATCCGAGGAGGACGACCCAGGAGCTGCTTCCGTCCTTCCAGCTGTTGTCTTTTCTATTGTACATCTTCAGTTGTAGTTGTACTTTCTTTTGGGTTTGTATTCTAGACCATTTAATTTTCAACACTTCTCTTGTACTTAGTGTTTACTTTTTTTTCCGCTTGCTTACTCTGTGGTGCTTGTTTTCTTTTATAAAGGAAATGCCTTCCTAGACATCGAGATTTTCTCCTTTGGTGCTAGTCGCCAGCCCCTGGCCTATGGAAGGCAGGCTTGGGGTAGTCACGACACGGGCCCCGAGGACGGGTCGTGACATGTTCTCTTGGTTTTGAGTATGATATTTTTATTTTTACTAATATTATTTTCAATTTTATAAAAAAATACACACATTGAGACATACAAGTCACCCCACTTGTCATATTTTGGTATGGATAATTCCAATACATTGAAAAAGTATTATGGTTAAAATTCATAAATTAACAAAAATAATACAAATGTATTTTCTGGGTTTTGAGAATGCTAGTTTTCGTTTTTACTTAAATTGAAATCAAATTAAAATTAAAATATTACATAGAGTTATATAAGTCACACCATGAATCATATTGAGGTGTAGTTGATTCCTATGTGAAAAAAAATGACATATATATAGTTTTACTAAACTATAAAAATAATATGAATGCTGTTTATAGGTTTTGATTTTGTCACTTTCCTTATTTACTAATATGTTATTTTAAATCGGAAACATGTAAATTATGTCATACCAGTAACATATTTTTTTGGATTGATATTATAATAATTACAGTACATCAAAAGTTACTTATGAATCATTTTCATAAATTAGTGAGACAATTTAATAGTGTTTTCTCAATTTCTAGAGATTGGTAGTCATTTCGAACTAAAATGTAAATTTTAAACTTAGAAAAAACACATAGAGTTATACTATGATGACCTTAAATTTGATTCTGGTTTTTATGAATCCAACAAATCCCAAATTACTTATTGATAAATTTCTAAAAGTATCAATATAATAATATTTTATTCATGGTTTTGCGTATGTCAATTTTTAATACCAAATTTAATTTCCATTTTAAGTAAAATGAAACTCTTTGTTTCATAATGGGAACACCATGAATATGATTGAGGTGAATCTCATTCATACATGCCAAAAATTACATATGGATTATTTTTCTACAGTTTTAAAAAATATAAATGATTTTCTCAGTTTTGAGTCTGACACTTTTGTTTTTTCATTAAAATTAATGTCGATTGTAAATAAAATGTCACACTTTGAGTCATACCAGGAACATTGTCCATCATGTTGTGGTGTGAAAGATTCCTACATGTTAAAAATGAATTATGGTCTGTTTTATAAATTATCAAAATAATATGATTGTGTTTACTCAGTTTTGAGTTTGTCACTTCTCTTCTTTACTATAATTAATGTATATTTTAAATAAAATGGAACACTTGGAGACATAACGAACAAACCAAATATCTTATTGAGGTTTGTATGAGTCCAAAAAATTGAAAATTACTTATCTATTGTTTTCCAAAATTATAAATATATCCCAAATTTTCTTGATGGTTTTGAATATATTACTTTAAATTTTTTTATTTAAATGTCATTTTAAACTATAAAAATGGTCTTTGAGTGTTTATACTCACTATTAAATCATATATTGGGACCCTATAATAAGAATAACTATTAAATACATCTTTTTACCCATAACTTTTACTTAAATATATCACGAATAACTATTGATTACATAATTAAGACCTTATGATTCTTGTTTCGTAGTACTTCTTTTAACCATCTCAATGAACTGTTTGGTTGAAATGGTTTTCATGTATATATATCTTTTATATTTTTTCAGTATTATTTTCCATATTGAGGATTTAATTGAGGTTATAACTAATATAATCTATATATGAAATAATTTATTCTTTTGGATAGGAGATATGGTGAATATTTATGCGATGGATCCAAAAATGATAAGAGATGTTTTCTCAAACTAAATTGTCTTCTATTAAGTTTCAACCTTCACATTAATACTCACATTCTTGAGGTATTTTTTCTTAAAAAGGTGATAAATTTTCAAAATATTAGTAAATTATCAACTAATATTTTCACAAAAATAAACATTAGGTAATTTTCATTCTTTGTTTTTTATTCAATTTGTTACAACATGAAATGACATTATCTTAACTTTGTAAATCCAATGTAATCGAGAAATTAATTTTTCAATTGATTCATAAAATAATAATTATTTGTTTCTTTATAGAAATAATGAAACAATAATGTGGTTCTCAATTATATAGTTTGTCGAATATAGGGAAGGGAAAATTACATTTAAATAATACAATGAATTTCAATGGTGTAGAATTGGTAATTGAAGATTCGTTAAGCTGTGAGGAAATGTTAACATGTTTGGATCCAAAGTTGAAGAAAGGGATTTTGAGAGTTTTACCTAAAGAAATTTTATGATAATTTGGCAAGGGATGTGATTTCTCATTCTGTATTTGTACGTAACATTGTTTAAATAAGATGTACTTTTAAACACCAAAGAGAATAAACTAATGTCTTATTGAAATATTCTATCTTGAGAGACATTCCTAGAAATAATAAATCATTTCAATATTGTTAACTCATTTCATACAAGGAACTTTATTAACCCTTTTAATTTTAAAATGTATATATTTTACCTTATAAATCCATTTATTATCATCTATAAAATGGCCCAAAAATTATCCAATCATTTGTTTGCTTGTTCTATAGAATCATATAAGAGGTATAATGAAATCCACCATATAATTAGTTCCTCATTTAGAGGTATCATCTATAAAAATAAGAGGAAAATGAAGAATGGTGAATAAAATATAGATGACTTACTGGTAAAAATTATGAATTTTAATGTGTACGAAATTGAAGAACATGACAGGAAGAACGAGAAGGGAATGAATCCTGATGAGATAATTAATGAATGAAAGATGTTATATTTTGTGGTATATGAGAAAAATAATTACATACTTCAATATAAAATTAATTTACTGTGAAAAAATTATGATTGGAAATCGCATGCAAGAGAATAATTTTATAAATATTTAGAAAGAACCAAACAAACAATGTTGGGTTACAGTGTCTAAAAACTGTATTTATAAATACACATTTCGACAATGCATGTTAAATATATACACTATTTTACATTTATTCTCCTTCAATATTTCTCAAATTTTTTTCATTACACATATAATTAGATCAATATTATTCCCCATCATGGTTCCCCTATAACCATACACATGATCTTAATATTGGTTATGATATCTTACATGATGAGATGATTCAAGGATTCATTGAATATCTTTGTTAGAACCATTATCAGTTATTTGTTTCTCCTTACTAATAAATTTAATTCATTTTAATAAACATATTTTTAACTAATTGTAATAATGTATTGTGTATGTAATGGAACACCATAAATAAAAATGAGTAGAAACCATGGCCACTAAAATTGCATTAGGTCACTAAAATTGTGTTGTTGGGGGAGGTATTTTGAAGTGAAACTAATACCTAAATTTTAGAGTAATTTTAAACTAGAAACACCAAGTATGTTATTTTTGAAAACATTAATTAATTGTTATATGGAACACTGTGGATGTTTGTTTAAAATCACAAGGTCTCAATTAATGAATCAGAGCGATGACAATATCTCAACCTATATATCAACAAAAAAATGTATTAAATTAGACAAAGAACTTTTATAATTACTATCCACGGATAAATGTAAGGGAAAAGAAATAATATGTTTCATTATTGTAATTTGAAGAAAATTTTTATTTATATGTATAGGGAGATGATATATTGGAAGGTATAATTTTGTTGGTTTAAAAAAATTCATTTATGGTATTATTAGAATATGAGGATGGATGCCAAGGAGGATAAACAAAAAAAATTCCAATATGGCATCACAAACCATTACCCAAAGAAAAGTGGAGAATGACAATAATAGTAAATACTATTGATAAGTTATATTATAGAAGAATAAAGTGATAGATAATTTAATTAAGAAATATACATAAGAAAAATTAGTCTAACCACAGAGGTAAATCCCTAGAAAATGTTGTTGTATAATTTTAATTAAAATATTTAGATGGATTTTTTCACATGTGGTATTTCAAGGAGTACATGTAAGAATCCTTGAGTTGGATCTTGAATAAATATTTGTTCTCATGTTTAATTATCTTATGGTAGTAATTGAGTTATTATTATCCTAACCGTGTACACATATTAATACACTATTTTAGGCATATTTATCCATAAAATACAAACCAAGGGCTAAAATGTATAATGACCCTGGTTGAATAGGTACATAATTAGAAAAAAAGAAACCAGAATAAGGAATATTGGATTTATATTAACAATGAGATCCTAAATCCCTTTTTTCTCCAATAACTACATATGATGACATGGGGAATACATTGACAAAATAGGTGAGCTAAAAAGGCCAGTAAGAGAATAAACATGGGATTGATGTATATCAAATGAATTACAATCAATAACATGATAACATAAAAAGACTGAACCATGAATAATTATATTCTATAATATAATATATATCATTGAATCACATGTTCATGGAAACATAGGAAATTGGAAGAAATATATAACACGACGTAAAGATGATTCAAGCTTAACATCCAATACAATATCACATTGTGGACATAGTCCCATAATGGATTATGTTTTCTCCCTAATCTCATACACGATGATAAATGAGACTAAAAAATTACCCAATTCATAGGGTTTATATATGGTCAAACCCATCATAACATTTTCATGTATATGGGTTCCACATAATGAATCAAACATAAGTAAAAAACAAAAGGGTCACCCATAAAGAGAAATGTGTATAGTAATCATGTCAAAAGGAATAAACTCATGGCATATAACAATGGTGTAAATGATAGAATGGATTTAAATCATACTTAGTCATCTATGAATGAAAAATAAAAATAAATCCACAATAATGATGTCCAAATGCATTAAAATCATCAAATATTTGATAAGGTAAAATTATTAAAGTTTCACTTAAGTGAGATTTTAGGGAATAAAATAAATAGTTTTTAAAGAGGGTAAATTAATAATTGTATTCATAAAACAAGATATGATTTAAAACATATTTTCATGATAAATTGATTAATGTTTTTAAAAAAATCATCGGATTAAAATACTATAATTAATGTACCTGAAAATGCATAAGAAAAATAGTAGATCCCTTTAATAGGGTTTCTTTATCAAGAGGAATTGATAATGGAACAATTTAAAATATTTATGTACCCATAAAATAAATATTAATAGAGATAGATATATATTTTTTGAACATATGTAAAGAATATATAAGGATTATGAAGATATAACTTGAAGCAAATAGAGATAAAGCATTGCGCAAATGAATTATGGAGGATCAAAGAGATCCCTTACCTTATGTTAGAAAACATTCATCACTTATAATTAATGTCATCGATACCCAAATTAGATTAACTAATTAATAAATAAATAACCAATTTTTAATTTACTAAAATTTTATATTTAATTATTTCCATTTTGATGAGTTATAATGTTTCATTTCATTATTCAAGGAGTGTTAATTTCTTGATTTTTTTGGTAAGTTTACTTATTTATAATTAAGGAAGTTCTTGTTGAATAAAAATATAACTCAAAATGTGTAATGAAATGGTATGAATGAAATTAAATATTTTTTTATGATTCCATATATCATTTCTTTCTGACATTATGATGATTCATTTGATAAAACATTAAAGAGAAATGTTTAATTTATTTTGGCGGTTTTTTCGAACCATTATAAACTAGTTTAGTTTTCATTAACATGATGTTTATTTTTTAGTTCCAGAACATTGAATATGTTATAATATAATTATTAAAATCTTATTAAATTATAATAATAGTTTTATGAAAATAATTGAAGGTGGAAATGAAAAAAACTCATTCTGATTGGAGACTATTAATCACCATAATGTGGATAATGGATTCCTTTCTTTGAATAAGACAATGTTACAAAAGGGGAGGATATAAAATATTATTTTAGAAATATTAAATTTAATTATATACATTACAAAGAATTTATTATTCCATTATTTATGAATTAGGTTAGGAAAATTTAGAAGAATAAAAGAAATAACATAGGTGGTTTAAGAATGTGGCCTCCTCAAAATATCCTCCTTGAAGGATCCATTAATGAACTATTCATCTATATTTTTTTAGACCCTCACCTCTAGAATGTGGACACTCAATTAGAGAATATAATTATGAATATTTTGGTCGAGATATATGTTTTATGGTGATGTATTTAAGTGAAGGAATAGGTGACCATTTATAATTTGGTAGAGGAGAAACATTAGGAATTTCACCAAATATTAAATTTTTATAAGAAATGTCTAGGTAAAAAAGAATAAAAATAGACAATAAAAGTATAGTAGATGAAATTTTAGACCACATATTTTTCCCTTATTTCTTATTTAATATTTTAAATATTTTTATAAAATTTAATAAAATATTATATTCGTGAATATAATTACTGTCAAATCTAATTCTATTCATTACTAGGACATTAAAAACATCAATAAACAAAGAATCAAATTATAATGAAAATAAATTATTATAACCTAGACAAGTAATGTTCATAGATATAATTAAGGTATCATCTTAATTATATTAAATTATATTTATTTTGATATTTTCAATGTCATTTATTTATTTTTATTTAATAATTATTGAAAGAATTTTATGAAAGAATTTAGAGTATTTATTTATTTCCAAAAATAAAAATTAAATTTCCATAAATAATAAAAATCCATTATATTTACAAATAATATTAATGGTTAAGAATATCTTATATAATACCACATATTAAAAATACTGTATTTATTAAAAAAAATTAGTGTGCCAAGTTTGACTTTATTTTAAATAAAATACTATAAGGGACTTAATGTCAACTAAGTGGATCAAAAAAGGTCCTATATTAAATCCATAGAAGATTTTAGATTTAAATAACTCAAAAAAAATGGAAAACTGTTAGGTTCATTTTATATCAATTATAATTTTATTTTTACCCTTAGTTGTCTGATTTACCCTTAAATATTGTAACAAAATTACCAATGTTATTATACATAATGAACAAAAATAAAAGTAGTCTATTTACAATCTATGTAAATCCAAATAATAAATATGGAATTAATTTTTCTAAAAATAAAAACACAAAGGCTATGGTATTTAATTAAAATTTAAATTCACAAAATTTATAGGGAAATCATTTTTTTAAAAAAATTCCCTTATTAATAATAAAATGTTTATATTAAAAAATTCATGTACAATGACAATTTAAATGACCAAAATTAGATTATTTCTAATAAATGGAATTAATTATAGTATAAAATTAATCCAAAATATAATTTGACATTATAAGTTCATTAAATGAATAATACATTTTTCAATGTAAATCAGTAGTTTCCATTATTAATTAACATTCAAATTTTTTTATAATATCATAAAAAAAATCAAAATACTATTTTTAGAAATTAAAAAATCAAAAATAATGTTCATTTTACAATTTTTTTTATAAAAGTGAAAAAATTAATTAATTTTTTTCTCATAAAAGGCAATAAAATCATTTTTTAAAAAAATGATATTTTTCAAGAATAAAATTGTATAACATAAATTTTAGTATTTATTTCCTAAGAATTAACATAAATTATAAAATATTCATTAAAATTCCTACCTATAAATGAACTGGACAAGTCATAATAGTCATGTTTGTATATCATGATTTATCTAAACAGGGTGTTGTGTTCAACACTATCTTTCTAAGAAATAATATCATTTAAAGAGAAATATATCCTAAAACACAATGTGTTACATTATTCCTACTTATGAAATTTCATCCCCAAAATTTCATTTTACATGAAAAGGTGAAAACATGAGAGGTATTGAATAAATTTCTATTTATCATATAAAAAGGTTACTTTTAATAGAGAATGATAAACAAAAAACTGGAAAATATATTGTGATTCTCTATGTTTCACTATAGGTTATCCATTTTTATAAAATTATCCCTGGGGTTCTGACTAATGTTTTATATTCCTAGTCCCCCAAAAATAACTATACCATTATATGACACCATTAATAGAAACTCTAGCTATTCACACATATTATTACATGATTTGAAGCATATTTAACCATAAAATACAATCCAATGGTAGAAAATTATTATGACTTTAGAAGATTAGGTACATAATTTGATAACATGAAACTAGAATAATATTTTCTTATAAATATTCACAATGGGATCCAAAGTTCTTTTTAGCTCCTACAACTGTATAGGACAACCTAGGGAATATATAGAGAAAAGGGATGAGCTAAAATGCCATGTAAGTAAATAAACATGGGATTTAATCCTATCACATGAATTATATGAAATAACATTATAACATAAACATTATGGATACTGAATAAAAATATGGAATAATAAAATTGAAAAAATTGAATCATATGATCACAGAAACATTGGAATGTGGAAGAAAAATGTTACATGATATTAATATGGGTCAATGCTATCTTCAAATATTATACCACATAGTGGAGAAAGTCCCATAATTGATTAGGTTTACAACCTAATCCCATACATGATGTCTAATGAGACTAAAACATTACCCAATTAATTGGGGATCTATATGGGGGTATCCATCATAACATGTTCATGCATATGTGGGCCACATAAAGAATCAATCATATGGAATAAACAGAAGGTTTAACCATGGAATTAAATGTGTATCGTAATTATGTCATAAGGCATAACTAAAGGGTGTATAACTATTAAATCCATTAAATAATGCATTTAAATAATTCTTGTTCAATCATAAATGAAAAATAAAAATACGACATTAATAATTATTTCCATCTAAATTGAAAACATAAAAAAAGTTTTTAGGAGACATTATAAATGTTCCACTTATGTGTAATGTTTTTGAAATGAATAAGAAGAACATAAATAGCATAAATGATTAGTTTTTTGAATAGAACAATAAATGTTCTAAAATAGTTTTTCATGAAAAATTTAGTGATTTTATTAAAATATTTGAGACATAAAATAGTATATGTAATGAACTTGAAAATAGGTTATAAAAAAAGATCACTTTAATCATGTTTTCGTATCAAGATAAATTGAGAAGGGAATCTTTTAAAATATGTATTTATCCAAAAAAAATATATAGAGATAGATATATATTTTTAGAACATATATATAGAATATTGAAGAATTATAATGAGATAACATAAAGAAAAGGGAGATAAAGTGATACCTAAATGCAACGTGGAGGTTCAGAGAGATTACTTACCATATGTTTGAATGCATTTGAAACATGTACATAATTTTCTAGATAATAATGATAGTTTCACTAATTTATATATTAATAATAAATTAGAAATTTGTGTTATTTATTATAATTTTATTAAATTCAATTATTTCCATTTCAATGTGTTATAAGGTTCGATTTCATCATTTCTGGGATTGTTCGTCTCATTGTTTTAATGTTTGTTCAATAATGTATAATTATGGTAGTCAACATAAAATTGAAATAAAATAGTATAATTGAATTTTAAGGTTATTTATGCACTTATATAGTTTTATATGGTTCCATATGTCATTTTTTCTAATAGTAGGATGATTTATTTGATAGAACATTAATGATAAATATTTATTTTATTTTGGATGTTTTTTCAACCATCACGAACAATATTTGTTTCATTTAATATGATTCTTATATATTAGTTAAAAACCATGTAATAAGATATATTATACTTACTAAAATATCATTTAACCGTAGCAGTTGTTTTATTACTTTCCTAGAGTTTGATAAAGAAAAATGAAAATTTATTGTCCACGGAGATGGTTAATCTCCATAATTTGGACAATGGTTCCCTTTCATTGAATAAATCGAGATAAAAAATGGGTGGATATAAAATAATCCTTTATAAATATAATATTATCATATTTACATGATAAGATAGTTATTATGATTTGTTGGGTTAAGGTGGTGACCATAATGTAGAAGAAGAAAACAAATTAATAGGGGTGGTTTACGAAAGTTATCTCTTGAATATATCCTCCTTGAAGGATCCATTAGAGAAAATTGAATTAGTCTTTTGGTAAGAAAAGAACCTCTATAATATGTATTGGTATGTTGATAATTAAATTTGGAAGAGGATGCCTGATTTATAAATCTCGAGGTAGTGAAATGATGTGAATGAAAGAGTGCCCTTTTGTAATTGATGTTAGGTGGACTTTTAAGAATTTTCATATTATTAAAATATAATAACACTATTCTAGATAAAAAAGCTTCCAAAAATAGTCTATATATACATGGGATAAAATTTTAGACTATATATTTTCCCCTTTATCCTTATTTAATTTTTTTTTATCTTTTTAAAATAATTTAATAACATATTTTATACATGAAATATCATTATTTTCAAATTTTAACTTTTTATTTCTATTACATTTTGAAATTATGAAAAATGAGTCAAATTTAAACAAAATATTTTATTATATCATTGATATGTCATGGAAATGTGTTGAATTAATGTATTTTCTTATGTATCCCAAATTAAATTTATTTTAATATTTTTAATATCATATATTTTATTTTACCATTAATTTAATAATTACTAAAACATTGTTGTGTATGCATCTAAAGTAATTATATATTTTATATAAGTTAAAAATAAATTTCTAGGAAGAATATAAATATTTTTATTTAAAAATACCATTTATGATTGAAAATATTTTTAGGGATCCTAAATATTAAAAATGTTATAATTATTAAACAAAGTAGGGTGATAAGATTGACTTTATTTTAAATAAAATACAATATGAGACATAATGAAAAATAAGTGGCTCCAAAAGGAACTAAATTTTACCCATGTATTATTTTTGTAGAAAAGTAATCCTAAAAAATAATTGGTTCATATTTTAGGGTCATGTAATAAACCTATCATTTTATTTTTATCCATAATTACCCAATTTACCCTTAACCATTGTATCAAAATTACCTAGGTTACTATTCATATTGACATAAAATAAACAGGTTATATTTAATATATAAGGAACTCTTAATTAAAAACATGGAATAACATTTTCAAAATTAAAAATATAAGTGTCTCAGAATTTAATTTAAATTAAAATATCGAACAATTAGTGAAAAACATTTTTTTCCATCAAATTCTCTTTCTATGTATCAAATATTTTTAGGAAAAATTCATGTAAAAAATTCACCTTAATGATGGAAATTAAATTATTTATAATCATAAGGATGTGATTAAAGTTTCTAAATAATAAAATTTATAATTTTAAATTTTAAATTCATTAAAATAAAAATACATCTTTCAATGTAAAATTGAATTTTTCACTATTCATTTAAATTCCAATGTATTTAGAAAAACTGAAAAAACTGCTCCCAAAATAAATTTTACATGATGAATTCAAAAATGATGTTTATTTTTGTAAATAAATATCATAAATGTGAAAAAATAATTTTATTTATTTTCTCATAAAAATCAATACAATCCTTTTTTGATGAAAAATATTCTTATGAATATAATGACATTAATAAAACATGAGTATTTATTTTATAATAGTTTACATAATTAATAAATTTTTTATTCCAACATATGCCTACTAATTCATCAGTTAGGTCATAACAGTCATGTGAGTATATCACTGTATGTTTATACTCAGTCTTGCGTGAAACACACAATAATGATAAAATGAAATTATTTAAATATAATTTTTTTTAAAAAAACATAGTGTGTTACATGAGTTTGGTGGATAACACTAATTTTTGTGTATTAAAAAATTAATATTATTTTGAGTACTAAATCAATGGACTTAGAGAATTAATTATCAACTTAGTATCATGTTTTAATTTAACTCACTAAATATCTATTATAAAATATAAACATATGTGAATGTCGTTAGGATATTAGGGAATTTGATTGATTAGTTGTCAATATTTTATTTGTGTATTGTGATAAAATTTAAATTATAAAAAAATACAATTTGATCCATACCATGCACACAATATAATACATTGAGATATGTTTGATTGAGTTGGTGATGTGTGTTTATATTTATATTGTCTCTACCAAGATGGAAAAGAATGTAATGTTCCATTTTTATGCAATAGGAAACCCATATTAAAGTTAACAAAAAATAGTAGATAAACAAGTGACAAAATTAACAACATAAAAAGTATTAATTCCCCATTTCATGATGTATATTGAAATGATTTTCTATTTTAGTTATCTTAGTTGCAGCATTGATGTCCAATCAATAATGGGCATTAGAATCTTCAAAAATCTTCACTAACTCAAGAAAAAAAATCCACATGTATAAGAAAACAATTATTATACTAGTGATATTATAAAGAAATAAATTTAAAAATGTTTGTGTGAGACAATATATATTTTTAGAATACACTAAACTCCACTATAAATTTTTACCCACTTTTTATATTATTATACATAATTATATACCTTTATTGAATCCAAATTCTTTACTGAATCCAAATGACCGTAAAATATAGAACATTCATTAAGTCTTCCTAGATTGTTCTATAAATTAGTATATTCTTTTAAATATTCTTGGTTATGAAAAACACTAACCTGACATCACCATTATTTTTTCATAAGAATTGGAAAATCCCTATTGTGATAAATTTATTATTGATAATTATGATGAGTCTTTTATTAATGAGCTTGTGAACATGGATCATTTTACATAATGAAACCAAATATGTATATTACTAAAAAACTAGTGGATGCATATTTTGTTGGTGCGGTGGTGAAAAAGTATCTATATTCATAATAAAGATAGGTAAAACACCTCTAATCATGTAATGATTATGATATTATAGGTTATATAATGGTGTGATTATTTAATTTCACCTCATGTAAAATCAAATAAATAAGTTTTAATAAATAAATTTCACTAATTTAAATTTGATGTGTTACTTTTATGTTTTTTAAAATATTCTATGATATTATGTCATGAATCTAATTGATTATTCATGATCCCAAACTATTAAACCTCCTAGAAAAGTGAAACAACTATATTGTTTGTTACTTATATAATTTATCACCACCCATGATAGAGCCCGAGAGAGAAAATTAGTCTACTTTTACTCTATAAAATATAAGAAAACGAACTAAAAAATGTTAAAAAATGATGATAATATTAACTAAATAAGTAATAGGAATTCACATCATAATGATTCTTGTATACATTTTGGAACCACGTTTTTTTAAATTCAAAACAAATTGATAAATACCATTAATATTCTCCTTGGGAAATAAATCAAAAATATTATATAAGAATTATAATACTAATTCTTCAAACCCCAATTATGTTAATAAGGTTATAGATCAATCTAGAGCATAAACATGTCTGGTAATCACCAATATCTATTGTTAGAAAACATTCACTACTAAAAAATAGGCCTTTTACAGCACTTAAAAATAGATGATAATTGAAGCATGTTTAAACTCCTAAAATTTTTATCAGTAGCTTTTAAAGAATTCTTATAGAGGGCCTTGAAGAGTGCTACAAAATAGCTGATAAAGGCCACACTGATAAATAGAATATAAAAATTTTCCATGCCCCACCCACTCGCCCTTATCTGCACTTCCCACCCAAACCATTTATCAATGCTTACCACCCCCACCCATTTATCAGCACATTAAATAATTTCAACCTCCCGCGTGCACCCCTGCGTCCAGCGAGTTTCAAACCCTAGACCCCCAGTATATACACCAGCTCATTCACCACCCAACTATTTTGTTTTCTTAATTATTGTTATATATCTATATATTTATAAATATTTCATCACATTTTTTAAATTTATATTTAAATATATGTATATATATTATTTTATATATTAAAAAATATATTTTATATGTAAATATATTTAATAATTTATTAATAAAATAAAAAATATATGTGTGGATATATATGAAAATTGATATATAGTTATATATTTGATTATAAATATATTTATCTTATGAAATATAATAAGATATAAAATCTATAACATCATTATGAATTTAAGGCTTGAGAATAAGTTTATTATCTAATAAAAAAGGAAAAATACCACTTTAAACAAATATTAAAATCCTTAGAAAGTTAAAATAAATTAGGGAACCCCGACCAGAAGCTCAATTTTGTAAACCATATGTGACTTTTTTAACTCTAAAAAATAGTTTTTGGCATTCTCCTAATTTATAAATGCATAGTGATCATCACTCTCTTCGATTTGATATTTTGTTGAGCACAAATGTACACTTGGATTAAACTTTATGAATGTTTGAAGTTAGTGTTACGTTATCAACTTATTTTAGATCTTTTTAAATTTTATTGAATTTTTTTATCTTTAAATTGATATTAAATGATAATTACTCGGTTATAATTACCAAATTATGAATTGAAAATATTTTTTTATAAGCCATTTTCAATATATATCTTATATATTAAGTGTAAATACCAATTAACCATATATAAAAAATATTTTAAAAAATATATATAATATTTATAGGAATATAAATATTTTTATATTTTTTTAATGAAATATATATTTTCTTGAAATAAAATTTTATTAGTATAAGTAAAAAACTGCTGAGAAAGGGTGTTGTTATCAGCACTTCTAAAAATTCACTAATAACACCCCATTTTATCAGTGCTTTTTTACAAGAGGAGATAAAAGGCCTCATTTATCATTGATTGTAAAAATTAACTGATATATTTCCACCTTTAATTGTAATTTTTTAGCACTATTCAAGAACAACATTAATATAACTAAAAAACACTATTAAATACCCCCTTTAATAAAACATTTTTTCGCACTGATAGAGGGGGTCTTTAACAGTGTTTTTAACTAGCTATTTTAAAGCCCTTTCACCATATAAACCATGTTTTATTATAGTTATTCCATCACCATATATGCTTCCACTCATCTCTAAACAAAATTATTTCTTATTATGAGTTTTAGGTTTTTCATATATCATGGTAGCACTGAGAATGTATAGGCCAAAAAATATTTAACAAATATTTTTAATGAAATTGTAATTAGATTTTGAAATTATCAGTTTAGGGATGCTGGTATTTTAATGGTTTATGATCTCTCACTTAAATTTTAAAACATAATATCCATAATCATTGCTACAAAATTCCATTGGACACAACAGAACCATTGAATGATATAAGTATGTTTCTTTGAATTTTTTATATAATTAAATGTTTCAATATATACCTTAATTTATTTCCATTTGTAGTAATCCAAAGTCCTTTTATCTTCAGTCAATAACATCATTCCATGAGTTGGCCTTTATTTGCTGACCACACTATCATATGTAAATTCTTGTTAAAACACATATTGAAATATATAATTAAATGTTTATTTATAAATTTTTTTAATCTATGTGTATTTCTAATTAACAATACACATCATTATTGGTTAGTTTGTCAGATATACATGCGTTAAATCCAAAAATAATTTTTTTGGGTTTCCAGATTGATTATGATTAGTGTTTATTTCTTCCTAAAAAAATTAATGAAATAATTAAAAATATTTTATGTGATTATATTTTGGAGTTTAACCCAAATTTTTATGCATTAAAAAGAGTTTGGAATCTATTTTTTCATATTTTATCTAATCAATTTCTTCCTTCTTCAAAGAGGATTCATGAATGAAAATTATATTGGGATTAATAAATCCAAATATTTATTCACATTATTTTTCTTTTATATAGTAATAATATAATCACATAAATAAAATATGAATATTTTTTTTACATTATTGAACATGTTATATAATTTTTTGAATAGATGTGTCGTGAAAATTTACTTTCTGTAGGTATATACATGTTGGACTCCAATTCATTTTCACTTGAGATTCTCATTTATAATCATGTGACCAACTACATATGTAATTAAATTATAATATATTTATTCTTAATATGTATTTTAATACATACTTATATTTTTTAATATTGAATCATCAGAAATTTTTAGAAATCATAAATCGTATAGTGGAACTGGTGAGTAGAAGGTGCTCCCAAAATGTCATTTTTATTTCTTGGTTGATTCACTAGATTTTCTGGATATATCCTTCCACTTCCCCTCCCATTATCGATATGAAAGGTTTTTGGTATGATGTTTAAATACATAAATTATTTATCTTTATATGATTAGACAACCATGATATAAATGTTCTAATAGAATCATTGAATGTTTAAATATTTTGATCATCAAGGGGAATATGAAGCTCAGTATTTGGCCCATAAGCTACCTCAATCCTCAATATAATGTGATATTTTAGGTGTTATTTATTATGTAACTTTTCTTATGGGATATTATAATCTATACAACTCACAACATGGTGTTCCATGGGTGTTGATAGATAGAAATATCATATCACTTCAACCTTTAAAGTTTTTTAATATAAAGTTATCAGATGTTATTTGATTCAAATATAGAAGAAAGAGTAATGAAAAAATTGATTATAAATGATAAGTTCTACAATTGAGGGGAATGACTATCCTCAAATCTATTATATTTATTTGGCTCGTCATGTGTGGATATTTGTTCCACCATCATTTCTTTTTGATATTTTCTCATATATTTGTCTATCATACTAGACCAAATAATAATATATTGAAAATTATCTTTTTTTATAAAATCATTTCATCATATTATATGTATCTTTTTGTTGTCTTATCTTCTTTAATATTTTTGATAAGATACATCAAACCCCAATAATCTAACATGACCATATTATTCTAGTATCTTCAAATAAATAGAATGTAGTTTTTCTTATGATATGGTCACTATCGATTCTTTTGTCTAAAATGTATAAAAAACATAAAAAAATAAATATATTTATTTATAAAATACTATTATAAATAATAAAGAATTACTATTATGTCATACTTACACATGTTTTCCATAAAAATGTTTTGTTTTCATCAACTAGTTTACCCTCCTTATTTATGTGAGCCTCTTTCAAAAACACATGACATTAGATAAAAGTGGCTTCAGATTTTGTTTTATCAATCTACATATAAATAATCATATGTTTTTCATATAACATAAAGAAATTATTATTAATTAAAAATATATTCCAATTTAAACTCTAATGAACTATACATCATTATTTTTTTATGAAAGGGGTTAATTAGTTTTAAATCACCTTCGTTATTTTCCTCACACTTTTACTGTTTTAGAAATTAGCATTTCTGAATCAAATTGGATAAAATAAATAAGTTATAATAATATATTATCTAAAAAATGTACATGAAATTATTTCTCATCACTATAAATCATGAATTAATTGTGTGTTTCATTCATTATAATCTGTTCATAAATCACAAAAACATTAATAGAATTTCCATCATTACTGAAATTCACAAAAAAATTAATAGAATTACTTTACAAATAATCTCAAACTTAAAAAAATGATACAATAAAAGATGTGACGGAAACACAACATGTGTAACAACTAGTTTGTGATAAATATCGACTATAAGAGTCTATAATATATGTCATCTCATATATATCAAAATTTAATTTATCAATTGTGTGTTGTCTATTTCGATTCATTGGATTTTGAGATTTTGTTCACCAAAGGGAAGGTCAATGTTGTTGCTGATTCTCATAGAATAAGTGTACATCATCATAATGTGAAAAAATATTACGTGGAATGGAGGATAATGTATATTCTAGTTAACCTCTAAAACGATATCATTGAATATCATGTAATATATATAAATAAATATATATATTCATAAAATGGATTTTCAATCATTGGTGTATAACAGGTGATGGATTTCAAGACCTCTAACTAGGTTTGTATCATCATTCAAGGGAAAGTATATATTAGGGAGATCATATTGGGATGGTCAAATGTTTTTGTTTCATTTCATTCAATACAATGAAATTTTTTCAATCCTAAATATATGGGGGAAAATTTTGTGACGTGGTATTCCTCCTGTCATTAAGTATTACACTAGGAAATATCTATGTTGTATCAATATTTTCATTGGTTATTTATGTTTCCTATTATTAAATATGAGACAATGTGATTAATTTATGATATCTCCCATGATATTTGGTCAATGTAGAGTACTATATACCAACATGTGAATCAAAATATCAACCTATAAATGTTTGGAAATTCTACAAAATCACCAAAAAGTTTTTAATGAGGATACCATATTCCCCAAAAAGAAATGATAATTCATGGGTAATTATGAATTTACTAAACTATAAAACTCACTTCCTGTATATTCAATAGAAACATTATTAATTGAGATAGAAACTGTATTTGTTACAATGATTATGAATGACTATAGGCATTTCCCAATTACTAAATCCTACTATAACTCAAGGATGTCATCTCATATATAGAAAATATTATCAAACCTTATTAGATTTAATGTGAATCTAGGAACCACATATCACCCCCAAATAAAACATTTTATATTTATGGAGCATTCAAATTTTAGAAGATATGTTAAGACATTTAATCCTTGTTTTTTGAGGCTAACGAATAACATTCACTAATTATAGTGGTTTATAACAATAAAAATTATCAATAATATATTAAAATTGATCTATTTAAGTAACACTAAATATTATCCTATGGCACCCTATTATCTTAGAACAATATCAGAGATTCTCCAATTATTGGTTGTTGTATATTGTAGAAGATATAGAATCATCTAAATTGATCTTAAATAGTTATCAATGCATTATTATCATAAAAAATATTATACTGATTATAGGAAATGATCTTTTTAATTTTGGATTAGTTATCCTTTATTCCTCCAATTATCCCCATAATTATGAAACAGATTGTTATGAAATTAAGAAATTTTTACTCATATCATTTTTTGACCATTTTTAATTTTGGATCACATCATGGTATTAGATTATACATTGGATATTCCTCTTTATTTTAGTGAGATGCATACTATTTTTCATGTATCTATTTTCAGGATTTATGCACCATATTTGAGGAATTAAATTCTTTAAGATGAATTTTGTTTGGAGTTGGATTGTAAATTCAGGGATAAATATGTTTCTCTTATCAAAAAAAGAATGAAATTCATCTTTAGAATGATATTTCAATCATATTATTTTAATGTCAACATGATCATTATGAAGATGAGAAATGGGAATTGAAATCTGATCTAAAGGGATAACAGGTGAGTCCCTTCCCAGGGAAGTGAGTTGATGCTTCTTGGGGATGTAATATTTGTATTCTAGAGTCTTTAAATACCCATAAAAAATCCAAATATTTTCCTAGTTTAATTTCAACTTTTTAATCTTTAAGTTTTAATTAATTATTTAGGAGGTATTTTAGTATTTTCCTATATATTTTAATTAAGAAGTATTTTCCATGGTTATTATTGAAACATAGGGTAACATGTTTAATTATATCGAGTACCCTCTAAGGAACTGAAGGGTGTGATTTTTTATTTGAGTCCACTAAGAACTTGGTGTATTTTATTGGATACATGGTGGACTTTTAAGTCAATTTTTTTAAACATTCCATTTATTACATGCGAGTTAACATTAAACATAAATGAACATATAAATATTATTAAATGACTATTATATCATATATATTAAATTATTGAGTATGAATATGAATAATTTATTCACAAAATATATAATGGTGCAAATCATTTGTAACATATTAATAAATTCAACATAAAAAATGAACTAAAATTTTAGTAATGTTAAAAAATCCATTTATTTAATAATCATTTTTAATTATTTATATGGAAAAATAATACTATTTTCATATATAAATTTTAAAATTTTTTATAAAATTAACATCACTTTTTAAAAGATCTTGTAATAATTTTCTGAGGAATATTTGTTGAGAATTTTCCAAAAAATTGATTTTTTTTCATGAATAGTTAAATATACAAATTTTTATTTAAAACAAAATTTTATTTTAGAGTATTTATAAAGATTAAATAAATTTATCATTATTTTTAAAATTAAATTAGATCATATTTATTTATATATTAATTTTTGATGGTATTTTTATAATTTAATTTATAATAAATTCATTTTATATAAAACAATTCATTTTTCTGAAAAGTTGTTTTTCATTGCATTTTGTTGGATTAATTTAAAGTTGAATTATAAAAATTATGTGATTTGAAATTTGAAAAATATATTTTATATTTTTAATAACTATTCAAATATTTATAAAAAATATCTCTTTTAAATTTTGGACAAAATTAATAGTAACTTTAATAATTATTTATTACACCCGTATATAGTAAATTGTGTAATATATGCAATATATAAAATGATATCAATAATTAAATGAAAAAAGGACTTGATTAAATATCATTGGGTAAGTATATTTATACCTAAATAATCCAAGGGTATAATTTATGAATATTTGGGGCGACTTGGATGAGATTATGACATTTATATTATTTTATTTAATGAAAAGTCAAATATGTCACCCTCATGTTTCTAATTAATAAAATATTTTTAACATGGGGTTACCAAGATTATATTATAAAAAATAAATATTATTTTTAATTATAATGGATTGTTTTCATCATGGTATTATTTTTATTTTTTTATAAATAATTACCTTAAATTCTTGGCCAATGCTGATATAATAATTAATTAATTTATTGAAAAATAAAATAAATTATATTAAATATATTAAAATAAATTTTGTAGATAAATAAATTTTTAAATAAATTATATATATTACCATTACATGTTAGGGATATAATTAAACATTTTTATAAAATCTTATATTATTTCTTGATATTATTAATATAAATTGAATGAATTTTTCTTAAATTTTATATTGTTGGTATTTTATAGTAAATAATATTTTATTAAATGGTATAAAATTTATAAAAATATTAAATCAGTAAAATATATGATTATATAGTTTATAATATAAAAATTGTTTCATTTATGTTCTTTTTATCCATTTTTAGAAACTAAATTTTGCTTCAAAGATTAAAAATCCTTATTGTCATAGTAAGAGATAAAGGGGTTAATACCAAAAGGTAAAGATATGTATATTGTCTAAAATTGTGTAATTTTTATTCTATGAGGTTTTTGAAACTTGTAAGAATAATATATTGAAAAATTAATTCCCTTTTGAAAATTTTTTAACTAAAATTGTTTTATATTAATTTAATATTTTGAGAAATTCCAAGGGTGCCCCTCATATCTCTAATAAAAGGGGACCTCTTATTCTCAATACATAACACATAAAAAACCATTTATTTTAGAATATACCTACCAAAAAATCCAATAATCCATCCCTTAATTATATAGGACATATTTTAAGAATAAGACCAACCTTATAAGGTTAAAGGTGTCAATCAAAGTTGGTTTTCCAAAGAAGATTGAAAATCATTCTCTAATTGTTTTAGTTTTGATTCTTATTAAAATTACTCAAAATCTTCATAAAACATGATAAAATAATTTAAATAGTATATTAAATTCAAAAATATGTATTTATGTTTAACTCATAAACAATATACATCTCTAACATCCATCAAATGGGATAATAATTCATCATTTGTGTGTACGGCCAAGTGCCGCCTCATGATCTGATGTAATTTGTTTTCCATAACCATACCACAAGAATGGTCTTAATGATGGAATTAATATTTATATATGATATTGAAATATTTGTTGTTAATTATAAAAAATAATATATCATTTACCATCTTACCAATCCATGCACTGAAAAATGATAACACTATTCATGCGTACATGTGGACTTCCACCACCATGTAATGATGTGATTTGTTTTTCATCACATCACATAGATTTTATATATATATATATATAAATAATTAATTTTATATGTATGTTATTATTATAATTATTTAAGTATAAAATAACATATACTTTATTTCTATAATGATAGTCGAAAATAGAAACATTACACATGCGTACGTACGACCTACTGTCTCCATTATTTTGAGGTAGTTAGTTTTTTATAAATATATTTAATTTTATTATTTTAATATTATTATTAATTTATAAAAATTATAATTTATAATTTATTATTATTCATATATGATGTAATGATGACCTTGTTGACCGTAGTCGACCAATTGAAGTCATTATCGACTGAGGAACCTAATATCGCTAAAACGTCCAATATCAACATAAATGATTAATAAAATTATATTACATGGAAATTAGTGAGATAAAAGGAAAAATATAATTACAATTTTTATTAAGGAACTAAATAATTATCCTAATTTTATTATTCAGGAAGATAAAGAACATTTGTGATGATTCAGACTCATGGTAAAAAAATTTCCCTCTTTTATTTCTATGGGACGTAAGTTTTATGTATCAATTGCTTCTTATATGTGATGTATATACTTACCATTACTGTATTTTATGATTCATTTCAAGAAAATTATTTTATTTTATTATCCATATATGTTTCTTTATTTTATGTGGATTATAATTCAATTTATACCATTGTGGAAGTTGTGTTATTTCACAATCTCATTATTCTTCAGGATTGGTTATGTTTAAGTCACCCATATAAACTATTTCTATTCTGTGATTTATAAAATTATTTTTTAATTTTTCTAAAATTCTCCTATAATTTTTTAAATTTATTTTTACCCTTGTTTTAAAATTAAAAAATTCTCTCAAAGGAATCTTCACGTCATATTCCAAACGATGATCATTGTGAATTTTAAGAAAAAATATAAAAGGATTATTTTCTTATCATAAATGACATGAATGAATTTTCCCAGCTTCATGAATAATTTTTTTAATATAACATAAAATTATTACAAGGTTCATTTCCAATAAATTGTTTTCATTTATATGAGCATGATTTTTTAAAAAAATAAGTGATTTCAAAATTTAATTGTTATTTTCTGTAAAAATATTTCAATGATCTTTTAATGTCATTTCAATTCATCAATGACAAAAAACCATGATTTTACTTATGAAATAATGGGGATATGATCAATGGATATAATCACTATTCATTCTTAAATATGATTTTTTATGATTACTTATTTTTTTCGAACCCCATTTCTTTTAATGAGTTTAAATATGATGAATTGTTTACAAAACACATTTCATTTCCTTGGTTTTAATTTGATGTATCCCTTAAGAAACCGATTCCTTTTCATGGTTTTTAATATGATAGATTTTTTATTATCTTTGGGTTCAATTTTTTTTATTTTCTTTATATGGTTTGTGGGAACTATATCTCCCTCTAATGAATTAGGAAAGTATTTATATCTTCTGAAATAAATAGAACATGAATGTGGAGTAAACCATGATCTATAAGATACATTATCCACTGTGATAGTCTTGGGAGTGAAGTATGAATACTATGGTAGTTTTTGGAGTGAACCCATTCAACAATGATAGTCCAAGAATAGTGCCTTGACTACAAAGAAAATAATTTTATATGCTTATGTGTATTCCATAATTCTATGTATTATGAAAATGTTATTCCCATGGAACATGTTATTTAATTCTATTATGTTTCATGTATGATGAACTAAAAATAATTATTTCATTACATAGAATTATTACCTATGATATTTAGGGTATGGTTTTGAAATGTTATGCACAAGTCCTCATATGTTTCTTCTAATGTTACACTTATATGATCATTAACATCTTTATTGTTTTCCCTTTATGACCATTTAAGGTAACCATTTTCTTTTTTTTTATTTTATACAGTTTTTGAAGAAATATTTTAATAATGTTATAACATTGGGGGTTAATAGAAGTGGATAATTTAGGGGTATATTGTGGTTAACATTATGACCCAGTTGTTTATGAACCCAAGTTATTGAGATTTTTAACTAATTCTATAAAAATGTATTCCTTAAAATTCCATAGGTATATATGTGATAATATATTTCCGTTTTATGTTTTATGTTTTTGATAGAAAATATTTCGTCACATTTATCAGTATCAATGGCATAAATGTAATGTTTATGATCTTTTCAACAGATCTGGAAGTGCTGGTTTCAAGCAATTACAGTAGGTATTATAGAAATTTTTATATAAATTTATATATTATGATATTTAATGATAATTTTTATTAATATTTATTCATACAATCATGGGAATATATTTATTAGGTTTAATATAACTTTAGAGTCTTAAATTCCCCGTTTGAGGTTTTAAGTGAAATAATTTTAAAGAGGCTTATTTTTTTGGGATAGATCTATATATCCCATAGGATTAACATGAACTGATTTTTGATAAACAATGTATTTACATTTTATTGGAAACAAGTTTAAATTTTATTTATAAAATTTAGGAATTATATGATCTTTTATTTTTTTCTAAGTATGGGTAATTAAATTTTTTTGATGAAAAATGAATGTTATGCAATTAACATTGATGATAAAACTGTTTTGTACGATTTAATATGTTAAGGTTACTTTGGAAATATTTTTTTAAAATTTCTAGAAATGTAATAATAAATATAATAATAAATATTTATAAAATTTGAAAAAATATAAAATAAAGTTCAATAGGCAACCCATCACATCCGGAAGGTCTGTGAGACTTGAACCAACAAACAAAGAGAGATAGGGGTGAATCACATACCACTAGAATATGTGATGTCTTGGTTAATATGAAATTGTATTTATTTATTAGAAAAATCTGACACATAAATATTATGTTATTTTTTGGAATATGTATTTTTTCATATAGATAACTATGGGATTGGAAGTAGATTTGTTGTTATGTTATTAATGTTATTTCGGATGATGTTCGCGATTTTGGGAACAATATATGATAATGGTAAAATAATTTTTTTTAAGGAAATAATGAATTTCTGTCCTTTCAAAGTAATGTATGATTTTATTGTGTATTTATGGTGATTCAATTTATTTATGTAAATTTATAGAATATCATAAATAATATATGATTAGTGATTGTACATTTTGGTAGTTAAACACTAAATTTATCTTGGATGACTATGTGATCAAATTATTATTTTTCTCAGTTTAAATATTATTCTGGATATTTTTAGTTATTTCCAGGATAGTCATTTATTGAATTATCTATATTAAAATTTGGGCATTACTATTGAATTTTTATGATTAATTTCTTTTCGACATATTAAAGTTTACTATTTTTGGGACTCATATAGTAATATGCTAACCATTTGGGATTTTTAATGACTAAATACTGGTGGAATATATTATTTTAATTTTATGGATTTATAGATCCATCAGATGTGGATTTTAGTACTCCTGGCAAGAAAACATTTATCTAAAATCACATCGTTTGGAGAAAAATATGTGATTGTGATGGAAATTTATTAAAGGATGAAACACTACAAGTCATGTATGTGTATTTACTAATGTTATTAGACTAGTTAGTAAATTATTTTCTCAATGCAGGAAAATGATCAGGAAATAAAAAAGTCATCCATTTAATTATCATACCCAGAATGGCCTTTTAACCAATCATAGATTTATGGGGTTGTGATGGTTATCATTATCATGACCATGTCATCTATCACTCTCCTTTGGTACTTGGGTGTTTGGTTTTTCTTCCATATCTATGTTTTCACATTTATCTAATGTTCTTTAATTCATAAACCTTGTATGTGTTATCTCTTGTTACCTTCAATATTTTCTTTCTCTCTTTTCAAGAGAATAATTTTTTTAACCTTTTTATGTCGTGTTATTTAACAAAAAGAAATTTGGGAAATTAAAAACCTTATTACTAGGACCATGTTTAAATTTATATGATGAAAGATATCAAAAGGGGGAGAATTTAATATCCTTTTTAAAAAATTTTACAACATATAAGATACACAACACCAAGCTTAAACGAACATCAAAATATTATTATGTAGCCATTATATCCTATATATAATTTCGGGGAGTATGAATATATATAATTTATTTACTAAATTAATAATGGTCATAATCATTACTAATGTATAAATTAATTCTTTGTAAGAAAGAAGTAATTATTTAGTAATGTAAAAAAATTCAATAAAAATGAATTTGATTGAATATTTAGTGAAAATATTATAATTTATTTTTTTTAGAAATTCTATTGGAAAAAACTAAATAAAATATTTAAATTATATTGTCCAAAATTAACATAGGATTATATTTTCAATTTTTTTTGAAATGATTGCTTTTCCAATAAATAGTGAAATAACAAATTTATATTTAAAATTGTATTATAGTTTTTAGTATTTAAAAATTATTTTTTTTCGATTAGTTTTACAATTTAATTAATTAATTTTGAGTTAAATTATGGGATTTATATATATTTTATACATTAATTTTTCATAAATAAATTATATATATAAAAGGGATTTGTTTTGATGAAAAAATATTTTTAATTGTGTTTTTTCAATTTAATTTTAAATTAAATTATTCCTCTAATTTGATTTTAATTTTATAAAATTTATTACATATTTTGGATAAATAGCTTTAAATTTAAAAAATAGGACCCTATTAATTTTGGACAATATGAATAGTAACGTTAATAAGTTTTTTATACACTGTAAAGTGAAAATTAGTTAATTTTAGTTACAAATAAAATTATAAGATTCATTGAATGACCAAAAAACTTGACTACATCTTATTGGTAAAGTATATATAGACAATAATAATTCAATAGTTTAATTTATTACTTTTTTGGATCACATGGATTAGATTATGATGTTTATAATATTTTATTTACAAAAAAGTCAAGTATGTCCCCCTATTATTTTTAATAAATACATAAATTTTTCCACAATTATATTTAGGGGATATTCTTGACTATAAATATTATTTTGAAATATAAATTATATTTATTAATCATGATAATTTATAATTAATTTTTAGTGAAGAAATAATTAACTTAAATGATCGTATAATGAAGATTCAGTAAATATTTAATTAATAGAAAAATAAAATAAATTATATTCAAAATAAGAATATAAGTATAATTTGGCATGGATAATAATATTATCAAATTTTATCTATACTCATGACATTTTAGTTATATAAAAAAATATTTTTCCTCTAATTTTCGATATTTTATTGATATTATTATTTTCAATGTAATGAATAGTTCGATAAATGAAATTCTTAGTATTCAATAGTAAATAATATTTTATTAAATGGTATAAAATTCCTAAAACTATTGGATATGTCATTGGGATTATGATATGGTTTATAATATCAACCACAATACTTGTAAGGTATTTTATTCCATTTTTTGTTACTATATTGACCATCATATAGTAAAAATCTATGTTTTAATTGTAGGAGTTATAGTTGTTAATTAGGAGTTAATATGAAAATATATGAATATAAATTTATAAGAAACTTAAATATTATTTATTTTATTAGGGTATTTAAACCCATAGTTGCCTTTTTTTTAAATAATTATTTTTTTATACATTAATATTTGAAAATTAATGTATATTTTTTAATATTTTGTGTAATTCCAAGATTTCTCCTCCACTCTATTGAAAAAGTTAACCTATTATTATCAATAATTAATACATAAAACCAATTTTTTAGTGAATAAATACGGAAATAAATTCTTATAGTAAATTACCTCATTATAGTTTCCTTATATTTGGAATAAAACCAACCTTATATGACATAATGTTTAAATCAATGGATGTTTTCTAATGAATAGGTATGTTTTTATTTGGTTGTTTTAGTTTGGTTTCTTCTTACACCTCCTCTAAATTTTGGTCAATAATGATTAAACAAAAAAACAATGATACTACATGTACGAAGATTTTATTATGTTAAAATAATAACCTATATACATCTCCAACATTCTCCAAATTAGAGAAGAATTCATTATTTTTGTGATTGGGGGATTATAGCCTCACAAACTGATATAATTAATTTTCCATCACCATCTCTCAAGACTAGTTTTAATGATATAATTGTTATGTATATGTAATATTCATTATATATGTATCAATACTAATAGATAATATATCATTTATCTTCTTCCCATTTAGTGCACTAAAAATGATAATGTCGTTTATTTGTACATGTGTACCTTCACCATGATGAAGCGATGAGAATTATTTTATATTACATAATATGTATGATATATATATAAGTAAATTTAATTAATTAATTTGATATATATTATATTATTATCACTATTTAAATATTAATTAATACATACCTACTTTCCATAATGTCCATTAAAAATTGGAATCATTATTCATTCGTACGTACGACCTATCATCTCCTCGACTATAATGTAGTTCATTTTTCATAATCAAATTTTATAGTTTTATTTAAAATTATTAATTATTTATAAATATAATAATTTTTTCTTGATTATTATCTTCAAGATTATGGAATAATGAGATATTTGACCATAGTCAACCTACCAAATTCATTTTGGACTTATGAACCAAATATTGGAAAAACATACAACATGAACATAAATGATTAAGAAATTGTTATAAATTAGTAATAAGTGAGATTAAAAAAATAATAAACAAGAAAACTATTGTTTAGGATGTAAATTATTATTGTATATTTATAATTCAGGAAGATAAACAACATATATGTTGATTTAGACTCAAAGTATTGGATTTTTGTCTCACTTCTATTTCGGTGGGAAATATATTTTATATACCAATTAATTTATTTTTTGGTGTATAAACATCACATGATTTTCCATTATGATTTATATCATAAAAATTAAGTTATTTTCATATCCATCTATGTTTCATTCTTTTATGGGGATTATTTTTGCATTGATTCCAATGTGGTAAGTGTTTTATTTCACAATATATTTACTATTTTAGATTGTTTATGATTATGCAACCATTTGAAAATATTTATCTTCTATGTTTTGTAAATGCATTTTTAAAAAGTGTTATTAAAATTATCCAATGTTTGATTAATATCATTATTACCATTATTTATCTTTAACAAAATGGATTGAAAGGAATATTATTATTACCTTCTAGAGAAGGTACTTTGTGAATTTTCCAACCAAAATATAGTGTGAATGTTTTTTAATTATATGGTAGAATAAATTTCCCATTTTCATGAATAATATTATCTTTTAAGAATCATTTAGATGATTTCATGTTTATTATCAAAGAAAACGTTTTCATTTACATTTTACCATTTAAAAAAAATTTAAACAATTTCAAAATGTAAATGATGTTTTACTAATGAATTATTTATTGATATTTTAATTTTATTTATATTCATAACGGTCAAAAAAACTTTATTCCATTTATTATTTATTGGGTACATGATCAAAGGATACTATAATTTTTTTTATTTGGTTGGATAATGTTTATGAACAACATTTGTTTTCATGGTTTCTGATGTGATGAATTTTTTTGGAAACCCATTTATTTTCATAAGTTTTTATATAATGATTTCTTTACGAAACCCATTTTATCATGGGTTCTGGTATGATGAATTATTTATTATCTTTTAGCACAGTTGTGTTTTATTTTTATAATGTGATGGGTTGGACCTATATCTCCTTCTAAATCATTGGATAAATATGGATATCTCATGAGATAAATAGGACTAGAATGGGGAGTGAACCAAGTTCTGTATGGGACATTGTCCACTATGATATTTATGTGACTTAACCTTTTACTATGAAGATGGCTTGGGGAGTGAAACCTTTTTATTATGATTTTATAGGAAAATATCCTTAACTAATAAGGATATTTTTTTCTTTGATTATGAGGATTTGACAATTCCATGTCTTATGTCAATGTTATTCATATGGATCATGTTATTTAACACCTTTATCATTCAAGTCTTATAAACATTCATGATTTGTTCCATGAAATTAAATTGTGATATATGATATACAAGGTATAGTTTTCAATTGATATTATACTTTTCTCATACATTTTCTCTCATGTTATTCTTATATGACAATTAATATATCGTTTTTTTACCATTAGAGAGAATTTCATCTCACCATGTTTCTTTTGTAGAGGGTGTGATGAAAGGTTAATGTATGTCTTACCTTAGAGGGTCAATAGATATAAAGATGGAAGATTCCAGGTTCAAATATATCTTAGATAGGGGGAGGGGTAAATCAGGGATGTAATATTTTCAATTTATTATTTTCAAATCATCCAACATTACTGGGTAAGATTCTGGTCCACTATTATTTAGAATATCACTTCTCTTGTAAGAAATAAAAATTAAATCACTTAAAAGGGCAAATAGTTTTTTTAAATGTTTCTCCATCAATATAGGTGACTACATCCATTCTTGGATTGGGATAATCCCAGACAAATATTCTCCTCTAATTAGAAAGAATGTGATGAAAATTAAAACAATCTCTCAAAGAATTTAACAAACAAAATCTTGTAATTTTTGACCACAAGTGATTACTATGTACCAACCCCATATAGGATCGTTAAAATAGAATACCACTATTGATATTTATATGTAATTCTTCCAATTGATATATATATATAATTTCAGTAAATTTTTTTGTTATTATCCAAAAATTTCATTAATGAATTTAATTATCTCTTCTGAAGTGGAATTTGACATCTAATGACATTTATTCCATGATTTCTTGGCCTTGTACTTCCTCAATTTCACTCAAATGAATCTTATGATTAACTATTAGCCTTTATCACATCATATCTTATGCATGTCACATGAATATACTTTCTACTTTACACAACTAAATTATATCTTATTCATTCATATTCTCAGATTCATGTGTATTTAATGTACCATAAAAAATCCGATATACAAGAGTGTGTCTGACACACTATCCACTATTATTTATCAATATTCATGTACTTTTACATATTCATAGAAATGAAATACCAAAATTACTCTCTCTAGTAAACGATCCGGAATGAGTGTGAATAGTTCTACAATAAATATTTTTTCTTATGAAAACGTGAGAAAACAGTGTTCTTCATGAAAATATATGGTTCACCTTAACAATACCAAACCTTTCTCACATAAGTGTAGCACAATATCAATGTGTCTTAGAAGAATAAAAGGAATACAAAATCTCCTCCTCGTCTTTATTTCTTCTTTGAGAAATAGTATATGGGTTATTATCCACATTTTGTCCTTCACATATATATAGGCACCCACAACTAACATTAGTCTGCTTCATACGAATCATCTTCACATAAATAGA
The DNA here is from genome assembly GCA_963277665.1 of Viscum album. Taxonomy (NCBI): domain Eukaryota; kingdom Viridiplantae; phylum Streptophyta; class Magnoliopsida; order Santalales; family Viscaceae; genus Viscum; species Viscum album. The sequence goes on from OY728152.1 coordinate 699,922,538, forward strand.
TCACACGAAACTCTAACCTCTCCATGAGTTCCATCTTCCAGTGAAATAGACCCAATATATGTGTTTTATATCCATTTTATAACCATTATTATACATAATTATGGATCATGGGATCAGTACTGATTCATGAGAATGTGGGAGAAAATACACTATACAGGAACAATAAATCACTTCGAGAACAAGGATTACTTATTCTTCTCATATTCACTCTTACAATTCATTCATGGAAGTGTGATAAAATATAAATAAAAATTTTATCAGAATGGGGAATTTATATATAACACTCAACCAAACTAGTTCTTTGAAAAACACCAATATCCATCAATTTCTACTACATAATCCCTCATGCAATATTGAGAATCACTATTTATGAATCGTAAAACAAATCTACTACACACTATAGAAGTTTAATCTTTTTAAATTTTTTAAAATTAATATTCATGTGAATTCTATCATATTAGAATCCTCAATATGATAACACGATGCACATATGCCTGAATCCATCTTCCAACAAAGTTGCCTAAAGAAATTTGTACATACACCAATGCATGAAAAGCCTACGGGTGTGCCCAGGTTGGAGGAGATTATTATACAAGATCAAATGGATTAGAGAGATAACATCATATGATTGTATTTATATTCTTATTTTTTAAAATGGATGAAAATTGAAAAAAATCTAATGATCCACACCGAACTCGGCATCGATCTAGAACCACTTAATAATCAAAATCATAGATTTCCCTTTTCAGAATCTTGTACATTGTTGAACTCCCAAATCCAACTAAAACCACACCATTATTAAATTATTCTCAAACACTATGATTCCCTACATGGTGGATCCACTTTTTCCTTTATGAGTCTAAATGGGAACACTATACATACCCTTCGCAAACCCATGTTGGTCGACTCCTGCGATGATTGATCGTAGTGCCCATGTCAATAGTTTCTACACCTAGATACCATTTATTGTTGTTTGGATGGCCATATTTTTATTATAATAAAATATAAGGTTTATCTAAACATAAAGGAAATTCCAAGAAAAACCATCTAAATATAATCGTAAAATACTCATCATGAAAAATATAAATTTTTCATGTCCTTCATTGACATTGATTTCTTTTATCTTCTCAAATCATCTATTCAAATGGTATAAAATATGTACATTTTCCTAATGTAATTGGGAACATTATTTGACATTAATAATAGATATATAATCATCATAGTTACAAATATTTGATCTAAAAAACACGAGTTCATAAAAAAAACTCCAAGAATCACCACTTCTCATAATCAACTCACTAAACACATATTGACATATCATTGATAGAAAATTCAACACTGGTCCCAAAAAAATAGTTTTGTGGGGGATTATATTGGAATTTATGATCCATTTTTTTATAAAAATTTGTTAAGAGTATGACCTAATTCATTAAAACTATACACCAAAATGGTAATTGGATATGTAAGTGATCCATCATTATCATTTAAAGTTTTATGATTTTTAAGGAAAAAATGGGTAACATTTATCAATATAAATGCTATAAATGTAATGTTTATGTTTTTAGCACTAAATCTAGATGTTTGGGTTTTGAGATATTAAAAGGACTCTTTGGTAAAATACAATTATTGAACGGGTGTTTAATAAAATTTTACCTGAAATTAAATCCCATTTTATCCAGACTTATGATCCCCTTTTTCATTTATCTATCTGGCCTCTATTGAGAGCTTATTCCCCATCTCCCAGGAAATTTCCCTAGACCCAACATATTCTTCTTCTGGATTCAATATCAGGTGAAAACATGATTCCACTATCAGAAATGAAATGATAGTTTCCATTTTTTAGTTAAATAATGTTTAAATTAGATTAATCTCTCCCCAAAACCACTATATTCGATTACGGTTTGACCATTGTTATTCTTGTATTATATCTTCTCTATGGTTATAGTTTCTCTTAAAAATCATTTTTATTTAGGTATATATTCAATATATAATGTAAATATTTTTTGGTTTTTATTAGTGTAAAAATATAAAACATCTAGTGGTCCATCCTAGGAATTATGAATCCATTAGTTTTTTCATATCTTCTCTTCTGGGAATAGGGCCTCACATCTATACTATAATGGGTGGGTGACCCTATTCAATTTTTCCAAAAACATTAATGTGTGGTTATTTTAGTGGAATTGAGTAGAGTAATGGATAAAAAAACTAATGTATTTAATTCTAACCAATATACTAAAAAATATGTTATACCTAAAAATTTAATAAAATTGATTATCCCTAATGAATTTCTTAAAACCCATTCATTTTTTATCCTTCATTGGTTGTACACATATATTATAGAGGTAAATAATCAAAATTATGAATTTCATTACATTTTTTATAATGGTTGATATATTTTAATGATATTTTATATTAAAAATCATTAGTTGTGGTTTCTTTGGGTGTCCCTTTGTCTAGAATAATAAAAAAACATGACCATATCGATTTTTTATTGCCTTTCATTCCTATTATAGAATACTATAATTAATATATATGATTAGCATGAATAATACATGATCATGAGGTTTGAATCAACCATTGTGTAGATAGAATATATTATTTCAATACAAGATAAAAATATTACATACCATGAAATGTTTAGTGCTTCCCTCATTTAAAATATATTTTTGTATTTCACATTTATTTTAAATGTTATAAAAGTAATAATCATGCTTTAATTTGATCCCTTGAGGAATAGTTATTTAATTTATGATTTGATAATGACATACTCAGTTAATTATTATAAATCAATCAATAACGTAATTATTTGATACTATTTTTGATGTTTTGCATGTATAACCCCATTTTATATGTATGATATATGGAGGTTTTAAGCATTTTTTATAGGTCTGGTCTAGAAATGTGTTAAAGATACACTAGAAAAATCTATAGGTATATATTTTATATTCCTCCTACAATTGATAGGTTACTCATATTAATAATTTAATTCATAGATTAATATTTCTAAAATACATTTATATACATATATTTCTTCCTAACAGAAGATATTTCATTGTCAGTGAGGATGATTTATAAATGGTAACACTTAGAAAGTGGGAATATGGCCTCCTAGGTGAGATGGATATATATTGTTCATGTTTAGGGAAATTATTATATATAAATAAATAAATATATATATAATGATATATATTTATATGTTTGTGTATAATTTCTCCTATAGAGGATGTATTTTTCCAGACACCTTCGAAAGATAGGATTCTTATAGAAGAAATGTACGTTTTCCAATGCTAAACATGACTTGAAAGAGGTATATATGATATTGATAAAAATTATTGGATACTATTTTCTTTTTTTATTTAATTTTAATATCACGAATACTTCTGTAACATGACTAATTCATTTTTGGTACCCTATTTGTAATTTTAATAATTACATTCATACTCTAAAAATTTCACAATAGGTTTTATAATGGAATACAACCAGATAAGTGGTGAATGTTATTGGGTACGATGTAATCAAAAAATACACATGTACCCTTAGGAATGTGTGTATACCATGATTTTTCAACCTAGGTAAATTAATGTGAATTTTAATTAGAGTAGAGGGTAACATAGAATGGTTCATAAATGGACTTATTGGCCATAATATGAAAGATTATTTATGAGTTTTTTGGTAGGAATCCATGGTGATGATATATGTGTCCTCTATAGAGGTTCACATGGAGGGTTTAACATTATAGAATTCCATTTTGGATCCTATAATTATATTTGTAAGGAGTTTTTTTATGTTCATTCATTGTTTACATAAAATAATAAAATATTGTATATGGATACATTGAGACTATTTATGAATGGTGTTTTATTAATTATAGACTGTGTGACGTTAATTTTACTTTTACCCCAGGAATATATGTATTGGAATGGTTATCTACTCTTAGAGTTCAACTTCTCAATGCATTCAAATCCCATGAAAAATTATCTGGATGGTTCTTATCGTACTTAAATGTGACATTTAAAAAGGGAAAACCTCTCAGACAAGTTAAATAGATATCCCTCATCATTTATTCCATCCTCTAGTGCACAAGTGGTGCATCAATTTACTTGATCATGATCCATTCTCTTTGGGTATCTTTGTTAGGTAATAGAAAAACCATTTTTAATTTTATCTATCCCTTAGTATTAAAATAATTTTTTGAAATGTATTTATACATTTAATCAAAACCAAAATATAATAAATTTAATAAAAATAAAACCTATATATAGAAAATAATAATTATTGCAAATGATTTTTTAAATTATAATTTATTAAATAAATAATTGCATATTGATATCATTAAGTATTCTACATTCAAAACTCCCCAAGATCTCATCTAGAATCCCTAAGGGTATGATGAGAAATAGTGGGATTCAGTGGAGGTGATTCAACTAGCATGAATATCATAGTGACTTACATTAGATCGAACATCCCTTACAAGCATTTTATATCATGTCTTTTTTTATGTTCACCACAGACTTGTTAAGAGAAATACCATGTGATTCTACCTCAATCACTTTCTCAGAACTATAACCCTCATATGGTAGACTAATACTACTTGATTCCATTATATATCTCATTTTTCATAAATATCCTAATATAAGTACATCTTTTACTACCAACCATATCAAGGAAAATATTGTAATATTCCCAACTCATGATTATCTTCCTTACATATCAAATTAAACATCACCAAAAAAAATTTATTTTTTTAATTCCTATTTTATACAATGGATAAAAATACCAAATGAAATAAATTCCCTATGTTTAAATATTCCTAGTGACCATATATTCCAAATCCCCATATTTCCTTTTTCCATTCCAATATATTATCAGACATACTACATTAAAATAATCATATTATTCCCCAGTTTTTCTATTAATATTATTATTCTATTTTGAATACCTTATATTAATTTTAGAGTTATTAATAGCAATATGAACTTCTGCATGGTTTTGGAAATGAAAATTTTAATTTCATCATATTTTTCATATGCGAAATTATTCCTTCAAAAATTTTCTTAATAACTTTTAATTTATAAATCAGGTAATATATTACAAAGTATTTCATTTTAATATTCTACATTAATGGAAAAATAAAATTTTCATTTTATATTTATGTATCATAAAAGATAATCCTATAAACATATTTCCGTATTTAATGTGAATTTTAAACATAAATGTTAGTTTTTTACACATGATCCCTTACACCAGACATGTTTTCAATGTTTTACACTTACAAAGAGATTATGATGTAATTTAAAACCAAATTTTCTTTATATAAACTCTACTATACCTTACTAATTTATCCATAAAACCATTATATCCTAAAATTTAATACCATTTTTCTAACCAATGATGTTTAATTTCTGTTCCTAAATCACATTAAATAATTTCAAGATGGTAGATTTCATAGGGAAGTTTTTTTGGTTCTCCTTGAAATAATTTGTCCAAATTTATTGAATCCCATCAGGACTCCATTAAATTAAGTCATCTCAATTTTTCTAATGTTTAGAGAATAGTTTTTTAACAATCATAAAATAAAATTTTTATTTCAATTATATTATAATAATTCGCTAGTATGTTTTTATATCACAATTCTTACCACCAATATATTTTTCAAAACACATTCCCTTTAATTTCAACAACTCATAGTTGATTGTGTAATAAATTATTCACATAAAATTTACTCGATGAAAAAAATATTTATCATCATCATGAATAACATGATTAATTAAAAATAAATAAATTAATAACATCGTTATTCCAATTATCTAGACACCACTTGTCACTTCAATAAATCTCTTTAAACTAGTTGTTGGAAAATAACAATTTATGTCTAAAAAAATTTTATATTATAATTCAAAAAGTATTGTTTCCTATCATTTAAAATTCATGGTACTTACCCTAATAATTTTCACTGATTAATTTCCACATATTTATATCTTTCAGAATACATCCATTGCATCAATATTCTATGATTGATAATTATTCAACATTTCAAAGCCATATCTCCCACTAAATATGATCTATGTTCATGTATGATCCTTTGTTACCAAAACCATATATCAATTCAAATAAGGTTTTATGGAATAAATATTGACACATTAATTCAAAAAATTAGAGAATAAAAAACATTCCATGACCCACATTTTTAATTTTAAATATTTAATACCAAAAATAGTATTAGAATCACAATCGTGTAACGGGGGTTCCTTCATTATAGCATTTATGTGAACAAATTGTTTTAAAATGCATGATCTAATCGACGATTCTAAAATCCTTATTTGGAATGTTCCATTATCTTGATATAAATAATTTAATATTGACTTTATATACATTTAAAATCATATCAATCCTTACTAGAGTTCCTCCTAGATAAGGTGATATTTGATCTCTCTATTCTTTATATTTGAGTAAAAAATTGGAGATATATATATATATGATGCATTATAATTATGAAACATTATTATAATAGATAGAATGATATTATATTATATATAATTATGTTTTATATTACTATAATTATTTTGTCCTTTCATGAGTAACCACTATAAATTAGGATTTAATAATGTCGAAATGATGAAATACTTATTTTATCTTAGCTAAAAAATGAGAAATTATATATAATAGATTTCAATTCCTATTTTATAATTTCAATCATACAACAAAACACCTATATCCAAATTGGTATTTCTTAATAGCCTATTATATGATATTTTTTTGAAAAATAGTACAAAATACATCAAGTTATCGATGTAATATGGTATTCTTATCACCAAAAAACTAGTGTTTATTTTAAAAAACATCGATACATTATGGAATGAAAATTATCAACCTTAATATTAGGTCTCAAATATATGAATTAAAATAGGATTACAATTATTTCCAAATACAAAATCACATAGACCACTTTTCCATTTCCATATCTTGAAATCCTATCATAGATATAAATTTTTGTTTCCATAACATTGAATCAATTATAAATCACCGCTAAATCACATTAGAATATTTAGATCATAGAAAAAAAGTTAATAACTCCTATATATCACTTATTAAATAAAGAAAAATATAACTTCTCAAATTGTTGACATTTAGAAACATCTCCTCATGCATTTAGAAAACTACTTTTATTAATAATTATTCAATCCTAAAATGACTATGGAGTATATATATATATATATATATATTCACTTTTTATTTTGATCATTCCCTATTTTCATATTAAAATGTTGTTCAACAACTCTAAAATAGAATCCAAATTTTATGAAATATTAATCATGAAACAAATTCCAATATCTTCATGCTTGTATCATATAAAAATAGTTCATTTTTAAAGTGAAAAACTTTGATCCATCATTATATATGTGAAATAAATCTATTTTCCCAATGTAAAATAGTTATTCAAAGTATTCAATTTATGAATATATATTTGACATCGCTTTGGAAAACAATTTAATATAATATACTATTCAATAGAAACGAATAGTTGAAAATTTATAATATATCCATAGTATATTATTATATATCCAAATGGATAACATTATTTCAGGAGTAATTTTGATACACAAATAATTCTTTTTTGAGTTGATTTTCATTCTTTTGGTTAAATTTTTTAAACAAATCCACTTGGTTTTAAAAATGAAATCTCCCAAACCCCAATTTGGTGTGTAGATGTACATAAATTATATAAAATATCATTTAGGTTTATCTTATTATATGTGTATCTCGGAGTAGAAAAGGTATTGGGACCATCCTAGTGGTTCGGGGATAAAAATATTCATATTTGGATATGAAACATGTGACAAAAATTCAATGAAAAATTAGTGTTAATTTCACACCCCTAAAATGTTTCATTGAGTACATAGGTGAATGGATTGGTTAATCATTATTTGGGGTCTGGGTCACTATGTAATCACTATCAGAAATTACAAAGTAATTTCCCATGGTTTTCAAATTCTAGAAAAATAGAGTTTCATAACCATGCAGATCAGTTTTTCTTAAACAATAAATGTTACCCTGGTTGATCCATGATTTTTCCTAATATTGAGAAAAAAATATGATATATTTTAAATTAATATTTTATGGATACCACCTAATGAATATTGATCCATTTAATGTAATTTCCCCTATTTTTCTATAGTCACCCCTCAATAATTCCCCTACATCCTATCAAATTTCCATGGTGAATCTCCTTGAGACCTTGGTGAACCAACTGAAAGATATAACTCTAAAACAAATTTTTCTGATTTTTTTAATTTCCAAATGACATCCCTCCATTTATGTATAATATTCCCTATTTCCAAATCTTTTTTGATTTATTTAGTTTCTTCTATTTTATCTAAAAAATGTAGGTGGGTATCAGATGAGTAAACTACTATGAGTCTAAGGTATGTTGTCACGACCCGTCCTCGGGGCCCGTGTTGTGACTACCCCAAGCCTACCTTCCATAGGCCAGGGGCTGGCAACTAGAACCAAAGGAGTGAATCCCAATAACTGGGAAGGCATTGCCTTTATAAAACATAAACACAACTAACTAGAGTACAAGCAGAAGTAATACACTGAGTACAAAAGAAATTTCGGAAAAGTAAATGGGCCAGAATACAAACCCAACTGAAAAAGTACATCTACAACTGAATGAAAGTACAACAGAAAAGATAGCAGCAGGAAGATAGAAGCAGCTCCTGGGTCGTCCACCTCGGATCCTACTTGAAGGGTTGGTACAAATAGCCTCCTCAACGCTCTCGCCCGCCAACCTCCTCTGAGTACCGTCTCTTCGTGAAGTCCATCTCTGGGTACTGACTCATCGTGAGGTCCACCTTCGGGTACCATCAAGTCCTCGTACACTTGGTCTCTGTCAGCGCTGTCCGTTGTCTGCATCCAACACAATGAGGTGCGGGCATAGCCCATGTAGGGGTGAGTATAACGATACTCAGTAGGGACCCCGAGACCCTCAAGGTCTCACTAAATCCAACAAAGATAACCACAAAGAAGGATCTCAACAGATAACCCTTACTTAGGTATATGCCCATACATATACCTAAGTTATCAAATATTCCATCTCAATCATGAGGTAACACACAGGTATGGAATCAATGGATAACCACTAATCAGGTATATGCCCAAACATATAACTAAGTTATCAAGTAACCCATCTCAATCATGAGGTAAACACAATGGTCATTGACTGAGCTCAAACCAGGATTTTCATTATCGAAACTACAACTGCTGGAGAAATACTCCTCTGTCGAGTACAGTAGCCCTGTCACGACTCCGAGGCAGTACTCACAAACCATAGACTGCTGAAGTACTCCTCCTGTCGAGTACCGCGGGTCTGCTACCAAATATCGGGCGCTCTGTCCACAGTGGGTTTGCCGCCATATACCGGGTGCTCCCCCTAATAGTCATCAGAGATACTCCTGCTGTCAAGTACCGCAGGCCTGCTTCCAACTACTAGGTGGTCCGTCCACCATGGGTCTACCTCCAAATACTGGGCGCTCCGTCCACTGGGCTAATCGAATCACTCCGACTCGAATTGGTTATGCAGTCATCAGGTCTACAACTACCAGGTTTCTGCACTCCATACGCTCGCCTCCGGGAGGGTCCGCTCCACAATCCATTGGTTGATACTCTAAGTATCACAAATTCCCATGAAGATGTATCTCAAAGGACTGCCTCATCAAAGGGGTCTCAACGCAACAGATGGCGCGTCAATCGGACGCCTGGTCTCTGAGTTATTATCCTTTTAGTCTTGGGGGCCCAGTTGGTTTCGTGTACGAACCAACCCAGCTGTATGAAAACAATATCCCGAAATCCCATGGGTATACTCAAAGGAACAATTTCTCAACGTGATTACCAACGCCGCTGACGGTTCGTCAAACGGATGTCCGGTCTGAGAGATATTGGCTTTTCCATTCCTGGGGCCCGGTTGGATTTTGGGTACAATCCAACCCGGCCATACACCAACTATGTCCAAATCTCGGATGGAGTATACCAAAAGAACCGTCTATTCAAGAGGAATCCAACAAAGTTGATGGTATTCCAATCAGACGTCCGGAACTCAAGTTATAAGCGTTTCCGCTCCGAGGGCCCAGTTGGTTTCAGGATTGAACCAACCCGACTGTATCCAAACTTCATCAATACCTTAAGTTTAATATACAGAAACGACCGTCTCGATCCATGGAATCCTATGAAACTGACGGTGCATTGATTGGAGGTCCTAAGCTCAAGATATGTCCATTTAATTGAAGAGGTTCCGAAAAGAGGGGGTGTGGGAACGGTCCGACCAGGCCCAATATCCCCTGGGTCGGCCCGAACCGGGTCGACCCAACCTGGGTCTGGGTCCATCCCGGGCAGGCGCGGCGTGGCCCGACCCGACCCGCGTCGCCTGCGGCCCGGCTCGGAAGCTGGGCGCGGCTCGGCTGCTGGCCGAGCGGGACGCAAAGGGCGCGACCCCTTTTTTTGGAAACGTTGGACCCTGTGGTGTCCTCCCTAGCAGTAGGTCGGGGGGGGGGGGGGGGGGGGGGGTTACACCCCCTGGTTTCAGGGTAAAGACCAAACTTTATGGCCGGCCGGTTTGTGAACAGCCGCGGGACCCAGAAGGGGTCACGCCTCCTTGAGTCGCCGGCGGCCGGTCCCCCTGCAGGTCCACGACTCATCTCACCGGCGCGGCGCGACAGCGCCGCGCCCCTCCGCCGCGGCCCGCTCTGGCTACGACCTTCCTTGGCTTCTCTGGCGCGGCGCTACAGTGCCACGCACCACTACCGCTACGGCGACGCGAACCACCGCTGTGGCCCACTCCGGCCGCGACCTTCCTTGGGATCTCCGGTGCGGTGCGACGGCGCTACGCACCACCACTGGAGCTCGCTCCGGTCGTGGTCCTCTTCATCCCCGCACGTTGCAACGGCACCGCGCCACCTTCTCTGTTGTCTTGCATGGACGGGGTTCCCTGCCGATCACCGCACGGTGCAACGGAACCATGCGCCTCCGCCTCTAACGTCATCGAAAATTAACAAAGAAGAGGGGAGGAGAATCATCCGTGTTCGTGCGGTCCGATCTCCTCCCGTTACGACGATATCATGCGGCCAATCCTTAAGCAATGAAGAACGATAATAAAGACTTTAAAAAAAAATAACCCCTACCTAGATTATGAAGTTTTACGTCGTTGATCTGTAGAAATAGAATGGAGTTGACATCAATCATTATGTCCGCCTCAAGCTTCAAATCAATTCTTGAGCGTCAGTTATTCGTTAGAATCCGACCTCCGTTAAAGGATTATTCTTCGTCGAAGATCTTGGAAGGCTCGTCGTGAAGAACCGTTCTTCGTTGGAGGTTTAAAGTTCTCTCTAAATTTCTCCAGCAGTTCCCCACAAGGTTCTCCAAATTATTTGGCAACCCATAATTGAGTGGAGGCTCCCCAATATATAAAACAATCATGCCCTTTTTTCTTTGAATCCATTGATGGAATATTTTTTAGGGAGGTGAAGGGTTGCCACAATAAGGGGAGTTGTCAAATTAAATTGAAGAGGTGTTAAAGGGGGGTTGGAGAGAGTTACGGGAAGATGAGAGGTTGGGGCTTGTGTGGGCCCCACCTCTCATATATCCACTTATGGGAGGATTTAACGTCCTTGGATATAAATTTGTTTTAAAAAATTTATTTAACTTCTTTACTAACTCCAAATTTTAACTTCTCATCCCGCACAAACGCAATTGCAGTAAAGGTACACTTTAGCAATTACCGGCATTGTGAGTTCATTGGTGCCCTCATATTTCAATTCTAAGCATCAATTCAAAATATAGAAATTCTCAATCGTTCGTTTGCTGAACGTACTCGAGCTGAACTTCAGAAATTGATTCCGGGCACACCGGGCCTTGGAATTAGGTGACGTTAGAAACTGCGCACTCATAAAATCCCAAATAATTTAGAAAAAATTTTCCTTGCAATTTCTGGGTCTTTACATTACTTCCACCTCAGGGCTTTACACCCCCGTAAAGCTACAACAAAAACTAGGGGAACAAATGAGGGTACTGAGCAAGCATCTGAGCCTCCCACTTCTATATGCTCTCCTGGAGGATTCTGTGCTACCAACGAAATCACACAAGAGGAATTGACCATCCCTGTAGGACCCGCTTCGGTCGATCCTCACCCTCTACTGGAACCCTGTGTAAGTCAACCCATTATCGACATCCATATCCCCGTGGTTGATGATGACGGATAGGCTGTGCACACATCGCCTCAGCTGAGATATGTGGATGACATTGTGCACCCGGTGCATCTAAGGTGGAAAGGCCAGGCGGTAAGCCACCATGCCTACTTTGCTTGGGACCTCTAAAGGTCTGATGAAATGCGAAGATAACTTGTCACCCCGGCCAAATCTCCATAGACCCCGTCGAGGTGAGACCCACAAGAAGACATGGTCGTCACCCTCAAACTGAAGTGGTATCATCTCCTATCAGCATAGGATTTTTGTCTTCTCTATGTAGTCTTCATTTACTCTTGGATGATCTGCACCTTCTCTGTCGTAGCATGAACCATCTCTGGTTCTACACGTGTTGACTCCATCACTATCCACAAAGGATACCTGAAACATGGCCAGCTGCTGTCTCGCCACTCTTAACAGCTGAATATCAGTCTTCCTACTGAGCGCTTCCGCAACAACATTCCCCTTCCCAGGAGTGTTGACTATCTAGAAGTCATAGTCTTGGAAGAACTGAAATCTCAAAACTCTTGCTGTCTCGAGGGTAAGGCTGGCCAACTCAAGAGTGATCATCCACACCCTCCAAAGCATGAGTTTATCTTGTGCTGCCTGGGTTTCCCTTTTCACCGACCAGGGGAAAACCCTATCCCAACGTTGTAGATAAACCACAAACTTTTTGCCTAATACTGTCAATTTGTGTATGAACTGTGTTTGCCCAGTCCATACTCAAACTAACATCGTAAGGCCTCGACAGTGCCACCAAGAGTTTACAACCAAAACTCTCACCTCAAGGGTCAGGTCACACCATCAACATAAGTGTGATTATCGAGTCTCCTCCTAAAGGTATCTCCAGATGTGAGGATCAAGTCAACAACTTAACTAGAAAATATTGTTCTGGGACAAGATTCGTGGAAGAAAGGAATGATTGGTACCTATGTCTATTGATATGGCAGCTCATAGTAGACACATAACATACCTCGAATCATTCCTAGAGCCCCTAGGTCACACTCCTTGACCGCATGCAGCTACTCTCTTCCCCTGCCCTCCAACTCCCAGAGCCTAGCGGGGACTACAAAGGTGGGTGGTTGTAACATGTCGAAATGTACACCACCTCATGCTGCTCTCCTAGCTTTGCTTCCACATCTTCTGCTCTACAGATTCATCTATCCTTAACACTTCCTCTTGTTGAAACATTTTACATGCCCAAGTCTCTGAGACTGGTGCCAATTTCCTATTTTTTTTCTTCACTACTAACATTCACTGGATGTATCCATTCATCCAAAGAACATTCAACCACAAAGGTTCTCTTTAGCACCCTATCATACGTAGGATGCTTAGAGGAAAAGTGATTGTTTAGATTTCCTTTAAACACACCTTGCTATGAGGTCCCAGCTTGAAAGCACTGATCGTATCGTAGTCATCAAGTAAAAAGAACGATCAGTACGCCTCGATGTCTACTCATCTACCGACATGTCATCCTGCCGAAGCTATATAAGCTCTAGAAAACTCTCAACCACCTACTCGAGGCAGTCCTCTGCTGCCTGTGAGTCAGACTCGCCTCAGAACCTAAGGGGTATCTGATGCTGAAACACGTGTAAGGATATATGCCCATATGTGTCATCTACCGGTACTGCCGGCTGTGTGTGCTGACCAACAGGTAGTGATATAGCTGACACACTATCCGATGTGACTATCTCAGGCATCATTCCACGTACCGAAGCCTCATCACTATACGAACCAACCTCATGTTTACTCACTAGAAAACACTAGTATCTAAGTCCACCATCCACTCTATTGGTGTCTCGACTAGGAAGAAAACTATAGCAATCACCTCCATCCAGTCCTCTGCGGCCTAGGAATCTGTCTCACCTCGTAACCTCGGAGGCCTCTACTGCTGGAACTCGTGCAACGTGCTCTGTCAGCATGCACCGTCCACTAGTATGGCTGGTGGCATCTACTGCGTAATGGGTTTTGGTGCTGCTGGTACACCACCAGAAGGTTCCAACTTAGAAAGAGGGCCATGTACCAGAGTCTCGTTGCTCGGTGGGCCGTCATCAAGTACTCTCTCGAAACTCCAACTGACTGTCTATATGGAGACATCCTGAACATATGCGACATGGTCAAACGATTTAAACCCAGTGAGCTGACCCGGTTTGAGCTGACTTAAAGAAAATTTTTGGACACACACGCAATTAGTGTTTTGGTGCACTGGGTTGGAAATCAGTAGCCAGGGTCCTAGTGTATGGATACGTCAGCCGCCGCACCAACACTGGACTCCCGAAACTGAAGACTACACTCAGTAATCTTAAAACTATTGATTCATAGAATGAAAATTTCAGAGTTCTAAGTTCTGTGGTAGAACCGACTCCTTTGATACCAATTTGTCACGACCCATCCTCGGGGCCTGTGTCGTGACTACCCAAAGCCCGCCTTCCATAGGCAAGGGGCTGACGACTAGCACCAAAGGAGTGAAACCTGATAACTGGGAAGGCATTGCCTTTATAAAACATAAACACAACAAACCATAGTACAAGAGGAAGTAATACACTAAGTAAAAAATAAAGTGCAGAAAAGTAAATGGGCTAGAATACAAACCCAACTAAAAAAGTACAACTACAACTGAACGAAAGTACAACAGAAAAGACAATAGCTGGAAGATAGAAGCATCTCCTGAGTCTTCCACCTCAGATCCTACCTGAAGGGTAGGTAAAAATAGCCTCCTCAACGCTCTCTCCCGCCAACCTCTTCTGAGTACCATCTCATCGTGAAGTCCATCTCTAGGTACTAACTCGTCGTGAGGTCCACCTCCGGGTACCGTCCAGTCCTCGTACACTCGGTCTCTATTAGCGCTGTCTATTGTCTGCATCTAACACAATGAGGTGTGGGCATATCCCGTGTAGGGGTGAGTATAACGATACTCAGTAGGGACCCCGATACCCTCAAGGTCTCACTAAATCCAAAAAGGATAACCAAAAAGAAGGATATCAACAGATAACCCTTACATAGGTATATGCCCATACATATACCTAAGTAATCAAATATACCATCTCAATCATGAGGTAACACATAGGTATGGAATCAATGGATAACCACTACATAGGTATATGCCGAAACATATACCTAAGTTATCAAGTAACCCATCTCAATCATGAGGTAAACACAAAGGTCATTGAATCATCTCAAACCAAGATTTTCATTATCATAACCACAACTGCTGGATAACTCCTCTTCTGTCGACTACAGTAGTCCTATCACAACTCCAAGGTGCTACTCACTAACCATAGACTACTGAAGTACTCCTCCTGTTGAGTACCACGAGTCTGCTGCCAAATACTAGGCGCTCCGTCCGCTTTGGGTTTGCTGCCAAATACTGAGCGTTCCCCCTAAAAGCCGTCAAAGGTACTCCTACTATCGAGTACCGTGGGTCTGCTGCCAACTACCATGTGCTCCATCCACTGTGGGGCTGCCCCCAAATACTGGGAACTCCATCCACTAGGCTAATCGAATCACTCCTGCTCGAATCGATCAGGCAATCATCATGTCTACAACTACCAGGTCTCCGCACTCCATACGGTCATCTCCGGGAGGGTCCGCTCCATGAGCCACTAGTCGATACTCCAAGTATCACAAAGCCCCACGAATATTTATCTCAAAGGACCACCTCATGAATGGGGTCTCAATGCAACAGATGGCACGTCAATCAGACGCCCGGTCTCTAAGTTATTATCCTTTTAGTCTCGAGGGCCCAGTTAGTTTCGTGTACGAACCAACCCAGCTGTATCACAACAGTATCTTGAACTCCCATGGGTATACTCAAAGGAACTGTTTCTCAACGTGATTACCAACGCTGCTGACGGTTCATCAAACGGACGTCCGGTCTGAGAGATATTGGCTTTTCCATTCCTAGGGCCATGTTGGATTTCAGGTATAATCCAAGCCATCCATACTCTAAATGGGTCCAAATCTTGGATTAAGTATACCAAAAGAACTATATCTTCAATAGGAATCCAAAAAAGTCAACGGTAATCCAATCAGACGTCTGGAACTCACATTATAAGCATTTCGGCTCCGAGGGCCCAGTTGCTTTTGGGTTCGATCCAACCCGACCGTACCCAAACTTCACCAATACCTTGAGTGTAATGTACTGAAATGACCCTCTCGATCCAAGGAATCCTACGCAACTGATTGTGCATCGATTGGAGGTCCAAAGCTCAAGATATGTCTGTTTAACTGAAGAGGTTCCGAAAAGAGGGGGTGTTGTCCCGGTCCGACCCGGCCCAAAACCCCCTAGGTCGGCCCGAACCGGGGTGACCCGCCCCTGGGTCCGGGTCTGCCCTGGTCAGGCGTGGCCCAGCCTGGTGGGGTCTGGCCGACCCGACCCACATGGCCTGCGACCCGACTCAGCTGCTGGCCGAGCAGGACGCAAAGGGTGCGACCCCTTTATCTGGAAACGGCAGACCCTGTGGGGTCCGCCCTAGCAGCAGGTCGGGGGGTTACACCCCCCAGTTTCTGGGTAATGGCTGACCTTTATGGACGACTGGTTTGTGAATAGCCGTGGGACCTAGAAGGGGTCCCACATCCTTGAGTCTCTGACGACCGGCTCGGCCGGCCGCCCCTGCTGGTCCGTCGCAGCCTTAGGCCGCAGCTCATCTCACCGGCACAGTGACGGTGCTGTGCCCCTCCACCGCAGCCCGCTCTAGCTGCGACCTTCCTCGGCTTCTTCGGCACGACGCTACAGTGCCACACACCACCACTGTGGCCCGCTCCGGCCGCGACCTTCCTCTTCTTCTCCGGTGCGGCGTGCCGGTGCCACGCACCACTGCCGCAGCTCGCTCCGGCCGCGATCCTCTTCATCCCCGCGTGTTGCAACGACACCGCGCCACCTTCTCCGTGACCTTACATGGCTACAGTTCCCTTCCGATCACCGCACGGTGCAACGAAACCATGCGCCTCTACCTCCAACATCAACGAAAATTAACAAAGAAGAGGGGAGGAGAATCGTCTGTGTTCGTGTGGTCCGATCTCCTCTCGTTACAACGATATCATGCGGCCAATCCTTAGGCAAAGAAGAACGATGATAAATACTTGAACAAAAAATAACCCCTACCTCTATTGTGAAGTTGTACATCATCGAGCCACGGAAATAGAATGGAGTTGACGTTGATCATTGTGTCTTCCTCACACTTCAAATCGAAGTTTGAGCGTTGGAGATTCGTCAGAATCAGACCTCCATTGAAGGATTGTTCTTCGTCGAAGATCTTGGAAGGCCCATCGTGAAGAACCATTCTTCGTCTAAGGTTTAAAGTTCTCTCTAAATTTCTCCAGCAGTTCCCCATAAGGTTCTCCAAATTTTTTGGCAACCCATAATTGAGTGGTGGATCCACAATATATAAAACTATCATGCCCTTTTAGCTTTCAAACCTTTGATGGAATATTAATTAGGGAGGTGAAGGGTTGCCATAATAAGGGGAGTAGTCACATTAAATTTAAGAGGTGTTAAAGGGGGGTTGGAGAGAGTTATGGCCAAATGAGAGGTTGGTGCTCATGTGGGCCCCACATCTCATATATCCACTTATGGGAGGATTTAACTTCCTTGGATATAAATTTGTTTTAACAAATTTATTTAACTTCTTTACTAACTCCAAATTTAAACTTCTCATCCCACACAAACGCAATTGCGGTAAAGGTCCCCTTAAGAAATTACCAGCGTTGCAAGTTCATCAGCGCCCTCAGATTTCAATTCCGAGCATCGGTTCAAAAGATAGAAAATATCGCTCGTTCGTTTACTGAACGTACCTGAGATGAACTTCGGAAATTGATTCCGGGAACACCGGGCCTTGGAATCGGGTGCCGTCAGAAACTGCGCACTCGTAAAATCCCAAAGAATTTAAGAAAAAAATTTCCTTGAAATTTCCGGGTCTTTACAAATGTTGTACATATTTTTACCATAGTATTGTTTAAATTTGTAGTTTATAAGTTATGCAGTCATTCCTATATTTTTTTACCATAAGTTTCATATGAATCATGATATAATATTTTTTTGGTTTTCGACACCATAGATTAAGATTCCATTTAACTACATATATGGTTATCCAAAGGATAAAAATCACAAGAAGAACTGATCCAATGAAATTTTTATATAAATTATGAAATATGAATTGTTTCTAATAAAACAAAAATTAGTAAATTAGAATAGTTAAAATAGGTTATGGAATTGCTAAATATTTATATTGTGAAATTTTAAATGATATTAAGTGACATGGTTTTTTTCCTATGAAGTGATGAATTTAGGATTTGTGAATATAAAATAATTTTTTATTTGATTTGGTAAGTGTTAAAATCAGAAATAAAATAAATATTAGAAATGCAATATGATTATGAATAGGTAAATATATAAAATTTTTATGTTAAATTGGATTATTTTGAATGCTATTTATTTGAAATTCAGAAACACACTTGTGGAAATAATGATAAATTTATAGGATAAATTCCCCTAAGGCATTCTTGATCCCATATAATGAAAAAACTCATAGAACTGTCATATATGTTCACTTTGAGTAGTCTTGATACTAACAAATGAAAAATATTGAGTAATAATCTTGTAAATTCCCTAAAAATGACCTTGATACTATGAAGTTAATGTGTATGAGGAGATTTTATCTAAATGATTTTGGAATGGTCTTGATGTTATGAAATGTAAACACTCTATCTGAGGTTTTTTCAACTCACTTGAAGAGATTATAGAAGAAATGAGTAAAACCTTTTATCTAGAGATATCCTCCATGGGCCAAAACAAGAATGTAATAAGGTTTTTGTTCTAAAATTGGTCTTGTTACCCTTATTTAGTTATTTATGGTGGGAGTTATCCAACTACTTGTTCAATGACATCTATTATTATCCAATGAAAGTTTGATCAACCACGATAAACATCGAAGAGCCTTGGAATTTAAATTTCGTATTAATTTATTAATTATGTATTTATTTATATCAATTTTTAATGTAGTTATCTTTCATATTGGATATTTATCAAAATATTTGGTGGTGATATTCTAGATTGTACTCAAACCATGATCGAGACACTAGTTGTTACCCGAGTAGATTCATTGATTGGACGTTTGTTCTAAGGAAGATGATAAATTTTTAGATATTTTTTAGATAACTTGGATAATATATGGATGATTGGACAGGTCCAGACTCAAGAATATTTTTGGGTATAATCTTCCCATTTTGGTTACATTTATATTTTTGTATCTTTTAAATATGATCTATCCATGGGGAGTCCTTTTATATCCTGGGACTCGTTAGCATGTAAGGAATACTATATTTTTTATAGCATGTATTGTTATGATGATTTGTATTGATCATGGATTTTATAATATATTCTATATATCTAGGTTTGGTTATATGTTATTGGATGCACTTATGCTACTAAAACTACTCTGGTGAGATGGTATACTCCCAACATGGTATCCTAATATCCTCACCGCTAGTTATATTTCTATATAATATAGGGATGCATGCATGAGGTCTCATTTCCCTCCCATATGAAAACCATTCTAGTGGTCCAGGGTCAGATATATGAAAAAGTGTCATCGAAGATAAATTTTATTTTGTTTTACTATTTGGGAATGGTAGAAAAGAAACATGATGTTTTCAAGGAATTGTAATGCGATCATTCTTAGGAGTAATTTGCCCTTATATATGGAAAATCCATGATTTTAGACAATGGAAGAGTTATTTTTTTTATTATGATTTTATAGTTGATTTATATTCACTTTGTGTAATGAACAAGGTGTGGATGATGAATTATGGTATTTTTTCTCTTTTCTGACATGGAATGAGTGTTTATTTGAACACATCATATCATAAATGTAGGATTAACAAGTCACATTTCATATTCTCTATATCTGATTGCTCTAACTATAATATGGGGTTGTTATTTTATGAATTCATCACCATTTATATAATTATTTCCAGTATAAGTGTATAGTTTAATCTTATTTAACCAGTCTTATAAATGTTGAAATAATTTTACGTGAACATTTAATTTGATTATTATGAGGATTCCACTAAATAAAATTCTAATTGAATCTTATAATGCATCTTACCTTATAAATTTTGTTCGAAATTTAATTCAAATAAGTCTCAGTTAATAATTCATTTTGGTAATTTAAGTGGTTAAATCGCAATTACATGATCACTGATCTTGATCAATATAAAAAATTAGATAAATTAAAAACCAATATGAACATATAAAATGTTCGTATAAAAAATTTCATTTCCTTTCCATTTAAATGAGCATCTTATTGTCAAAATACTGTTTATGAAAATAATATGAAAATGTATAATGTTATGGGTCATATATATATGTCTTTATATATTTTTTTCCAATTGTATAGGTATGTAGGGTGTTTGATATATCCAATATTATAATGAACTTATGGTATTATATATAGAGGATATTAGGGTACAATGCCTATAAAATATTTTAATGAGATAAGTTATTTTGTACTTAAATAGAAATTATTTCTCATTAGTGTAGAGACCCAAAGCTTAACGTACATGGACATTACATTACTTTTGTGGAATACTTAATACATAACAAAAACAGACACACAAGGACCGTAATAGTTTAGTGTCTTTGGAAACTCAGAATATAAACTTCTAATCATGTTGAAATATCTTCAACAACTCCCATAACGATCTTCCCATTTTTGTTTCCTTACCTAAAACCTTTCTTTATTTCCTAGGGAAAATAAATCATAAAAAGGGTGATATCAAATTCCCAGTAAGGGAAAATATAGATAACATAAAACAGTCTATAAACATTTGGAAGAAAAAACTTGAACATGAAATTTAAACATCAAAATCTTGAGCAAAGACATAAATCATGGAAGTACGTAAGGCATATATCATAATAGAACATCAACCGTGATAAAATATAATGGGAATAAAACATGTAATTGTGGCAACCATTCAACACATGTTATGATTTCCATAGTACCCAAGGCATTGCTGCCAAGAACATCTTAGTGGACAAAGTCCCTTTCTGATTCGAGTTCACTCCTCATTTCAGTCCTGTAACACTGAACCAGATTAAATTACCATTCCAGCCATGTCTATCTCATGAGATATAAATATTTACCCAATGCATTGGAGGGAGATATAGGTCCCACCCATATCATAATGAAATCATTCTTTCGTGTTCCACAAAATCATAAATCATACATCATAGCATAACCCATGTAATAAAATGTTATTCTTAAACATCATGCCAACATAACATAATCCATATAAAAAAATGGATATCTTTTCATCATAAGAAGAATAAAACCATGTAAATAAGGGAGAAATTATACATGAAACATAAACACATTAAATAATGTCATTTTAGATGGAAAATAGTTTTGATAAAAACACTTGAAATGAATTCTTGAGGAAAATATCCTTTCTTCTTCAAAATCATTTTCTTTTCACAAAATGTCATGAGATTTTAAAAGAAAAGGGTTTTTTTGAAAATAATCATGAAATATTATAGAAGAAGCTTCATGAAAATTAGGCATTATGAAACCATAAAAATCCGTTCACGCCGTATAAGTTAAAAATAACATTCTCCTCGTACTTTTGTCGGAAAAGTCAAAAAGTTCCTTGTATTGTAAACAAAAGAAAGATTCCTTACAAAACATGTGGTAAAAGTCAAAAAAGGGTAAATATAACTTTAAACATACATGAAAACATTTTTATAAAACTTGGACATGGATGATAAATATAACCCCAGTAAATACTTATAAATAAGCAATCTTGGATAAAAATGAGATTTGCAAAATTATCCCTTACCTTAGGTCCGATATGCTCTGTACATTTCCGAACCTCCTGTATAATGATTTAAATAATGTAATTGACTTATTACAGAATCATATTTATTGTTATGATATCATATATGGTTCACTTATGACTTTATATTACCCTTTCTTTTGTAAGTTCCATGTTAAAGCAACGTTTTGGGTTAAATCGTTTTATTTATCGTACGTGTTTGGACTTGTTGTTCTTGATATTATTACTTATATCCTGATTTAATTAATTCCATAATTTAAAACATGATTTAAATATAATATATATTTCAGTATATACATATATATATTATAGATCGATTAAATGAAATGAAATACACCGTTCATGGAGACGGTAGGCTGTACGTACGCGTGAACGCGGTTTTCGTTTCCATATTGAATTGAATGAAATTAAGTAGATGATATACATATATATAAACATAAATAATGTATTATTATTATGTCATATATTTCAGGATTACTTATTATATATACTTTATAATCATTCATGAATGGTTAACATGAAGAATGAATCTCAACGCGTCGTGGAGACGGTAGTCCGTACGTACGCACGAGCAATGATATCATTCCCATGATCATCGAATTGTATTGGAGTGTATGTATACTATTTCAGAATCAATATCAATTTACAATAATCTTATATAGTTATTATTTACACCATTATACCCATCCAAGTAAGGTGGTGGTTGGAAATAGATTACACCACGGTGTGGAGATGGTATTCCGTACGTACACACGCGTAGTGATTTTGTTTTCTGTAGGATGGATATATGGTGAAATAGGGTTGTTTCATACTTATAATAACATATAATTATATGAGTGATACTGATGTTATTACTTCATAATGAAACAACTAATGAAGAAGAAGTGGAAGAAGAAATAAAGTTGAAAGAATCGGTAACAGACATTACCTCTTCTTTGAAGCGCCTCTTTGAGACCTCCCCTTAGGGCACCGAAATTGGTCTTTTAAGAAGACCAAAACCTCTAGGATGTTTCTAGGGAAGTGGAGAAGAGAATTTGGCAGGGTTTGGCCGATCTTGAAGGCTCAAAGAGGTGTGAGGAAGAGAGGGAGGAGGCGTCCTTTTATAAGGGAGGAGAGGGGAACCTTTGGAAAAACTAAAAATATTATTTTATTATATAGCCATATTCGGTTTTAAATAGCTCCAAATTGATTTATTTCAAAGATAAGGTGGGGATAGGTATAAATCCTCTCATACAATAGAATTTGGACAAGTTTAGTTTACTATTTTAACCTTATCATTTAGATTAAACTTTAAGTTAGATAATTTTACTTTTACCGTGTCTTTTTGTGTTCTTACACTATAAGGTAAATAAACATACTATAACAAGACAAACGAACCCCAAGTTGTTTATTATTAATATATATAACCTTATCTAAGTCATTTAGCCGAAACTTAGTTTTTTAGAAATAAAATAAAAACTAATAATATAATAGTTGTTTTAAAAACTATTTTCTGTCAATTTCGACACTATTTAGTAATTGATTTTTTTAAAACACCTAACAAAATTATTAGTCCGAAAAAATTTAATTAAATAAATACTAACATGTGATATTAACCTATAAAATTAGTGGAATTCATAAAAATTCTCAAATTACATTTATTTGGGTATTTATAACATCAATTATGTCAATATTTCATTAACAAGATAATTACTGCATCATCATTGTGTCATAATTAAATTAAATTATTTAATGTCTAAAAATTATAAATAAAATACCATTATGTATAAAATATTTTTTATCTTTCTAATGAATATTTATAGTCGAATTTATCTTAGATATAACCCTATATTAAAAATTATTTATTTATTAAAATTTGATTTTAGCTATTTTAATCCTTCTTTAAATAAATTAATAATAAATGTCCTAATCTAATCCAAGTGGGCCTAAATGGTCATATGTTGTTCCTAAGGTTGTTTTTGGTCGAATTACACTTATCCAATAGAATTAGGACATGTTTTAGGGTAATAATAATACCATTTTTACCCTTAATTACCCTATTTACTTTTAACCGTGGTAAATAAAAGTAAAAGGTTACTATTCACCAAAAAATATTTTCATCTCATTGAACCAAATTTTACTTACTGACATCAACCGTGTCTCTTGGATTTTTTAAATTACACTCACAAAAGTGGTAAAATTATGTTTTATGTAAATTTGCAAATTCTCTAGGAGGTGGGTAAAAGACGGTCAAAAGTTCAATAAAATTTTTATATATCTAAAATTATTATAAAATGACTCTAATGAATTACATTGAACTTATATAGGTATTATGTGTCAATTTTGACCTAAAATAAATTTATATAGAATAAATAATTATTTAAATAAAAAGTCGATTTTTAAATAGTAACATAGTGTTTTCACTATTCATCAAAAATTGAAAGTTTCCAGAAAAATACCAAAATTTCACCCTAGTCTAATTTCGATATTCCGAATCCAAAAACGAATTCCATTTTGAAAAATAAAATTTACAAAATTTTAAAAAGTGGTTATTACTATTCATAACGGCTAGTTTTAATAATATTTTAATAGCATATCGTTGTTTAGTGAAACTCGGTATTGCATACGACTCAAGCTATCAAGGAAGGTCGCGATTGCATGTAAAGAAGGCCATGATAGTGTTGTGTGTAGTGAAATATTCCTTTGATGATTTATATAAAATAAAAACAAAATATTTCTTATAAAAGTCTCGGGTGTTACAATTAGGGTCATAATGTGTAAGACCTATTCATGATAATGGGTAAATGGGGATATAGAGTTTCCAAAAAAATTTACCATTACGTTTCTTGGTGTATATATTGGTGGGATAATATGCATGTTGGGACTTAAATTTTGAACGGTGACATTGAGAATAGTGATATTAAGTGATTGTCAGTGACCCTTGTGGGACATCATTTTACCATAGAGTGAATGAGTTGATTTATTATTTATGTAATTTATTTTACCATTTTATATGGGAATGAGACATTATGATATCCTTTGAAGGATTTTAGTATGTTAATGTGGATTCCCTAATATTTGGTCTGTACCAATGACAGTTTTGGGGGGTATGATCATATAGATTCCAAGATATATCAATTATTGGTGGTATTTAAAATGTTATGGTCAATGTTGATCCAATATGGTTAAATATCGATTGAATAGAATATTGATAGAAATTTTATATTTTGAAATGAAAATCAGGTTAGGGTGGACCTATGATGTGTTTTTACATGGGGGTGTGCCCTGATTATGAAGATCAAATATTTTTCTTTTTACATGATGAGACATGCATGTGGTGGTTGAATAATCATGTCATAGGAATGTTTTCTTAGTTTTTATGTGACCTAAATTACTAGAATTTGAGTTATGATTTCATAGTATTGACTCATATAAGTGTGTAACTATTGAGCATCGATGAGTCATGGAATCCAGTACAGGTTAGAGATGCACAATTCCATTTGGAATATGAATTTGGTTGTGTGGGTAAAGTATACCAACAATGATTAAATTATTTTGTGGTAATTAGTACTAGTAAGACATGATATACTTTAGGTTGTGAATTGACTAGCAGTCATTTTTTTAGGATGACAACCGATTGGGATTTGAAGAAAAATCTACGGGAATAGAGTCCTCGGGTTTTTGAGGGAGAAAAACTCTGTTCATGTGGTTAGGGAATAAATCATGGACATATCGTAGTTTGTGGTCTTGTTTGATCTATGTTATAAAGACATTACGAACTATTTGTGTGGATGAGTGAGGCAATAGTGGGGAGACACATGTGAAATGATGGTGGGTCCTATCGAGTTTATTCTTGGGAAGATAAAAATGTATCCATACTATTTGAAGTGATTCAATGAATTTTTAATTGTGTGACCATTATTTTGATTGTAATATTAGCCGATTTTTTGGATTAAATTCTGGGTACGTTGAAAATGGGCGGTGTTGGGTTTTACTTGATACCTCTCGCGTACGATCAAGGTGATCACATATGATCATTAAAAAAGGTACAAGATGGATGGTGGGATTTAAAATTTAGTAATATGATTTAATATATAAATAATGAGGGTGCAACTTCTACTTAGATTATTGATTCATTCAACAGCAGAAGATGCCATGTGGGTAGAATGATGGAAGTAGATAGACAATTATGGGGATAGTCGAAAAGAATCGTAGAAGTTGGTGTGTAGAAAAATATTGATTTATCTGATTTTGTATGTAATATCATTTCTGGAATTCATATGTGGTGTTTTATGTAGTTTTAATGAAATTATTAGAATTTGGGTAGAATTGTGTGATCTTGGAGGGGTTCTGTTTATTGGTGCATTAGTACTCATGGTAAAGCATGATGAAGGTTATAGTTGGTTGAGGATAGAGTCATGGACTGAAACTGAAAGATGTGATCATCCTACAGAGTGCATGATTGGATGATCTGGATATAACATAAAGAACTAGGTCACATGTATTGAGCAATTTATAGAGAATTAGTGGTTCTATATAACCAATTTTGAATAAATTAATCCATATGAGGTTTGATTGGAGATATTTTGTGTAGTTTTATGTGGTTAGGATAAAACCACATCGATCATGTATTTATAAAAAATGGTTTTTTATGGTTATTACCTTATGGTAGAGAAAAATATGTCACATAATTTCACATTATGAGTCAACCTTTATTACGGGGAGAGCCATAGGCTAGTTGATGAATCAATTAATGGTTTGGGGTAGAGTTTATGAGATTCATATTAATGATCTCCAGATGTTATGATGGTATGATCATATGATTTTTAAGGTTAAGACTCATGTTAATAAATATTCTAATGGGATAGATCGTAGGTTATGATTGATATATTCATATGGTAATATACTGGCTTGTAACTATTCATGAACTTGTAGGGTATGTAATTGATGAATTTGGAATTCTAGAGTGACATCAAAAGGGTGGATTTGTAGAAGTGGTAAAAGAAATGGTTAGTATAGTAATGAAAGACCCTATGTGATTTTTAATAGCAGAGATGAGTTGGTGTTGTTTAATAATGACCATAATCAGTACGATGTTGTTGAATCGGTAATGAATGGGATGAGTGTCATACAGGAAACCTACGAGTTTGTTCAGTTGATATTGGGAATGCCTAGAGATTTTCCGATGTATATATCATATGTATATGGATCAACAATGCTGAACATCTATGTTTTATAATGGGGAACTTGAATTCTTATGAGATTTATTATGTTTAGGACACCATTTCTACTTAATGTAAGGTAATATTATTAAATGGTATATGGGGTAATCTAATATTGTGGAAATGATTAGTTAGGTGGCATACTAATTATATCTTCAACTATAGTTCAGTGCCTTTTTTGATGGGTTTTATGTAACTATAACTCAACTTTATTATCTATATCCAAACAATAACATTTAGACGTATGATTTTGAGCTTATTGTTGATAGATCCTTTGAAAAGTATCTATTTTTAAATGTAGGTAACAACAAGATGAATCTTCATGGGAAGATAATATCTCTGGTATGAGTTTGATTCTAGCAAGGTGACTTATATACTGAGAAATGAGAATTATATTCTTATATATGAGAAAACTATCAGTATTTATTCAATAAAATATTTTGGTCCTTCATGGGAGTGTTTATCCAAGTATATCTATTATATTGTTTGGTTATTATAATAATTTGACACTAATTTTGTGGTTTGGATCTTCATAAAATCCATAAAAACACTTTTAGTTTACTTTTATTATTGGTTTTGTCAAGTGTTTTGGAAATAATATGTTTCATGGGAAAAATGGTTTTGATATTTTCTATTTTTTAATTTAATCATATTGCACACAGTTAATTAAATTTAACTACTAATCTTACACTTCGACTATGATTCTAAGTATGTATAGTTGTACTTTTTGATTAACTACAATTAGAGTAATATGAATCCATTCACTCATGGAAAATATTAAATTTTCATTTCCTATGGTTGGTGTATTCCATGTTAACACATGTGTCATATCTATATGGAATAGTGTGTCTGAGATAGTGGAGGACAGAATGGTTGGTGCAGGGTATGGCGAACCATGTAGAAAAACTATTCCCCCTTTAAAAAACTAATTGTTAGCATTTTTACCTTATGTCCCTTGTTCACTTTATCCAAATTTCTACCTTCATTTTGTTCCATTTCCCCTAAAGACCATTCTTCCTCCACTATTCATCCAATGGTTGATCTCCATGGACCCATAACTGATTTGAATTCTATATGATACCGAGTAAATCCTTAGAAAATGATAATTCTCTACTACATCCTATTTCTTATTTATTTCTCTATCAAATGACCTATCATTAATTGTTTTGAATATGAAATTCTATCTAGTATTTTTTAATTTTCATCATTTTCATTCATTAAAACATGAAACTAAGGCTAATATCGGGCAAGGGGACTCCTATGAGGCTATGGTAGGTGGTCCCTATTTTCCCATAATCATTCATAATTTTAGGTTTATTTATTTTTTATTCATGTCATTGTTTTTTTGTTGACCCTAAATTTAAATTGAAGTCTTAGATATGAACTATCTAAGTTGTTACACCCAAAAAATGAGGTTATTAAACTCCGTTGATGGTGATCCCAAGGGGATAACTTTCATGAGTAATTGATCATAAAAAATGGTTACATATTTTAAGAATATGGAATAGTTTGAAATAAAAAATAATATAGACAAATTAAAAAGGGTAAAAGAGGTTGTGGAATTTCAATATATTTTTAAGTTGAAATGGAAAATAATTTTAATGTATTTTATTATATTATTTATTGAGAAATTATGAATTTATGACTTTTGAATTGAAAGGAAATTTTCTATGTGAGTTTGAAAATGTTAAAATGTGAAATGGGATCAATGATTCAAATGGTTAATGATGTTGAGTTTCTTAGTGGATAATTAAATTGTATTTTGGTTTTTCATAGTGTGAAATGTTGTTAATATGAAATTAATATATTCCATTGGATAGATATGGATATACTGATATAATAAATTCCCATGAGGATGTCTTGATACTATGAAATGTAAACACTTTTAGAGTATCCTTGTAAATGATTTGGTGTGGCCTTGATACTGTGAAATGAAAATTCTCACAGAGTGGTCATCATACAATGATATGAAAACACTTGTGTGGAAGTCAGGTAAATGACCTTTGAGTGGTCTTGTAACAACCTGAGTATTTATGAATTTTTTTCATCAGTTAAATTAAATTTATTTGATATATTACATTACTTGATACACCATGTTAATCTTTTTCTACACACAACACAATGTAATGATTTCACTATATGCAATACTCAGTCAGATTGCATTGCACATAACCCAGAGTTTAAATAAAACCATAATATATTATTAACATAGATATTCAAGTGGAACCATTATAAAATATTTATTTAACATAGATAAAAAATAGTATTAAATAATTATAATATATTATTTATCAATTTTTTATAAATAAAACATATTTATATAAAAATAAATAATTTTTCAATAAAGTCATTAAATGTTTTCAAAATACTATTATTAAAAAAAAGGTTATTTTTATTTCATTTATGAACTATAATAAAATTAATATTTGATAGATTAATTAAATTAATTTGATAAAATAAAAATAATTTATTATATCATAATGTCAAAATTATCCTGTGGTGAATTTTTTGTATTTTTCCAAAATATTTATTTTTTATGAATATTGATTAATAATGAATTTAAATTAAAAATAAAATAATCATTATTTATAAATATAAATTATGTTTTAAATTTTTATTAATGTTTAATTACATAAATTATAAATCCTTTAATTTAGTTTAGGTTATTAGAATCAATTTCATATTTAAATTTATTTAAAAACTCTATAAACATTTTAACATTTTTACTTCTAAAAACATCTTTCTCATTGAGTCTACGAGATTAATTTTAAACTAATATTTTCCAATTATTTGACTGGAATTTTAAAAAATGGATTCCAAATTTTAAATAGCAATAATTTAAGTTATCTAAAAATGTCAAATTAATTTTTGACCAATATTAATCGTGAATGAGCCAAAAATTAACTATCACAGTTAAGGTAAAAATGGGTTTACCAGGGGTAAAGTAAAAGTATAAGTGTATGAATTACATATGAATTTTTTTAAAAACATATTTATATATGTAAAATCATATCATGTATGTGGTTCTAATTTGACCATTTGAGACCCTTGTGACAAATGAAAAACATCATACCACTAAATTATTTTCAGAAATACAAAGTGCGTCCTCTACCCCGCATATAAAAGCCTCCCCCTATCCTATTCTATTCACACATTAAATACCTTATGGTTCAGAAAATACCTTCTAAAATTCCATATCCTATTCTTAGAATCATTATATTTATGATAAATACTTCCTAGGAAGGCCTATAGTTAAAACCTAAGGATGATACCCAAAGAAGTGGTAATGTTCATCAAAGAATGTTTTTGTATTATTTCTAACACCATCCCATTTAATTGTTATCATAAAATTATTATGTAATAGTATCAGTATCTTAAATATACTATTCTATTGTAATGTTATTATAATTACTTACAACTATGATTATTTCAAACAAATTGGTTAGGAAATGATCGTTCGTGCGTACAGTGAACTATCACCTCGCGAATCAATATTTTTTTTCCCATTATAACAATTCTAGGCATAAAATATTGATGTATTTATTGTTTATATATTATATTTAGGTTGTTAATGTGATTATTTAATTATTAAATTTTACATACCAATATACTTTCCATTTTTTGTGAATAAAATAACATCGTTCTTAGGTAGAGGAGACTAGTACCTCACGAAGTAATGTGATTCTTTCATTCTTTATATAGAATGACTTAAGAATGGTTTTAATAATAAATTTTTATGTATATGAAATAATAATATTTCTATAATTATTATATATTTCATATATTTTTTTTCATTCAATCCATCATGAAAATGGAAACAATTTTAATGCATAGAAATAACCTACCATCTCCATAAACAATACATTTCATTTTCTATTACAA
This sequence comes from Viscum album, assembly GCA_963277665.1. Classification (NCBI taxonomy): domain Eukaryota; kingdom Viridiplantae; phylum Streptophyta; class Magnoliopsida; order Santalales; family Viscaceae; genus Viscum; species Viscum album. The sequence goes on from OY728152.1 coordinate 699,953,685, forward strand.
TATTTTATGTATTACAATAAATACATATATATTTAATATATATGATATTTAAATCATGCGTATGAATATATATATATTATGTAATAATTATCAAATTAATAGTACAAAAAATATAATAAATCCAATCATTAATGAAAAACAAAGCAATTATTACGAGAAATGTATCTTCAACAAGGAATTATTAACAAACTGGTAGTAAATTATCATATTAAAATAATATATAGTATAATTTATATCAATAAGCATATTTAATATATGAATAATAAACTTTTATTTAATATATTGTGGGTTTTAATAAGTATGAAAGATGTAATGCCTTAAGGAAAGTGATTTTTGTATAAATTTTCTTCTTTGAAATGTACATTATGTTATTCCCCTATATTCCACCATGAGGTGAATATACATCCCCATTGATTTTTAATATCATAACTTTATTTCGAATCATAATATTTTAATTACATTGTTTTATTATTCCTTCATGGGGCATACAATTCTATGTTACCAAAGTGGTAAATATTTCATATTATAATCTCATTATTTATTGGGATTGTTTAGGACTCTGTTTCAGAAAATGAAATCCTATGATACATCCATCATAAAAATTTATAATTTTATTATCCTATTATTATTTAATTATAAAAAAAATTTTCATTCACTTTAATCTCTATATGTTATCATTATATCAAAATTAATGTTTTTATGGAAAACATATTTTTAGTCAAAATATCCTTTTCGTCAAAAAACATAATTTCTAAAACAATTTTCAAAAATGTTTTTAAAATCTTTCAAATTATTTGTTAAATTCATTTTAACCCATGATTGACTTTTCTAAAAAAAAATTAATATTCATGTCTTTTTAAAAACAATTCTCATTTATAATTTACAAAAAATATTAATAGAATATTTGTTTTATAATCTACGACATGAATAGAATTTCTGGACATCATGAACAACCATTTATTTGAAGATTATGTAATATGTGTTAAAGGTTAATTTAAATGAAAATTATTTTCAAAATGTTTTATTTTTTAAAATGGATTTCAAGATGGAATTTATATTTTCTTTAAAAAATATTTTATATGATTTTCAAGGATTCCATTATAAGTTTTCTTATTTATTTATAAATAATTTTTAAAATTAATTATGTTCTAAAAAATTATTTTCCAAGAAGAAATATTTTCCTGCAGAAATGTATGGATTAATTTTTTAAAATTATTTTCCTTCAAATATGACATTTGTTTATGTCACCAATAATTTTATATGGATATAATTTAAGGATAAATTTTTTATTATTTCTATAAAATGTTTTTGTTTATGATGGATTAATTATTATGAATCCCATTTCAATTCCATTGGTTATACCATGAGAAACTTCTAATGGAACCCTCTTCTTTTCAGGGGTTATAATATAATGAAATTATTATGAAACATGTCTCTTTTCAATAGGTTTTGATATGATACCATTTTTATAATACCCATTTTATTTCACGAGTTATGATATAATGGATATTTCTTATCCTGTGGCACACAAAAACATGGTTTTCAATATTTGATTAGTGGTACCTATATCTCCCTCCAATTTATGGGGTAAATATTTTTATCTCAAGAGATAGAAAGGAAATGAATAGATTTTGAACCTGATTTAGTAAGAAAGGGATGGAATGTGGAGTGAACTCAGTTTAGTAAGAGTCACTGTTCACTATGATGGTTTTGGGAGAGATCCTTGACTACTATAACTGTTTATGGAGTGAACACATTCCAATATAATAGATTTGGAAATCATCATTGACTAATATGGATATGATATTATAAGTGTATGTGTAGGCCACAAATCTATGTCTTATTCCAATTTTATTCTCTCTTGGTTCATATTATTTGATTCCATTATGAGTCATGTCTTATGAAATTTCAATCATTATTCCATGACTCACCATTATGATCATTGATATGAAAGGTATGATATTCAAATGTAACACTCATGTTCCCATTCCTTTATGCTCATGATATTCTTAGTTATATCCCTTATCTACCCTTACTGAGAATCTAATCCCACCCTTACGTATGTTTTCTTTCCCCATGTTATTAAGAATTTTTTATGTGTGATATGTCTATGAATGGTTAAATTTATTAAGAACACAATGGGATATAACATAGTTCACTTTTGGATGATTGTTTATCTTTTTATGTTTCCAATGGTAATAAATTATTATGGACCTCGTGAATGTTCTTGTGTAATGCAATGAATATTCATTTAAATAATTTAATACCAATTTAGGATAATCTTGGTTCTCTACAGTTTTCATCAGAGGATGGGTTTAGTTATACTTTGGAAACTATGATAAGAAAAATATATTGATACCCCTATCAAAATTTCTATGTACATGTATCTGTAAGTGAAAAAGTATATGAAAAAGTCCTATAATTTTATTACAATATAGAGAAATTGGTGTCCTAGAAATACATACCTTTCTAGATACTACTACTGGATGTTCCCCAGTCATAAATATTCATAGGGTTAACTTCCAGGAAACTAATTTATTTTGAAAGAATCGATCCGGAACTGGTGCACTAAAATGAGCCTTGTTGTACACCTAGTTTGGAACTCCAGGGGAATATTCATTAGAAATTGATACACTATTTATGAACCATCATGAAGGACTCAAATAGAATATGAATATAAATGATCTCGCATAATCAAAAGTTTCCATATATTAAATAACACAGTTTAATTATTTAGAAATATTACGTATTATTTTACATGATTATGTGGTTCCCCAATATGATAATTATTCACTACACTATACCTTCAAGATTTAGTAAGTGGATTAAATACTAAGGAACCAATTTAATGATGAGTTTGATAGAAAATAAAATTATTGTCTGCATGGGAATATAAAAATAATGGAGATGGATTGAAAAATATCATTGTTATTCTCATAGAATTTTCTCATGCTATGAATCAGGTAGGGATTCCAAACAGACAATGGAGGGAACCACATTATATTGATTCCTTCATTAGATAATTTCCAAATTACATCAACAAATACACTATTATTCTAGTTCATGTGTAATGGGTTAATACCACCAGAAAGTTATTTTGCATTCACTAGTGATTGAAGTTGAAAAAATTCATTATGGTTTTCTACCATAAGGTAGGTGAAGAAGATCAATTATGGATGAAAGTCAAGAATAGGAGACAACATGATGAAATTTACTCCATGTATTGGGAAGATTTAGATAACATTTTTTTCAATAGGTATTCCCCTATTATTTATTCTAAGAATATTGATATGGATTGACTTTAGTTAAATAAAAATCATGATGAATTTGTTGGTACCTATGTGGATAATTTAAATTTCCTTGAAAGGTATTCTTCAGTTATCATCATAGAACCTGAAAATAAGGTTGATCGATTATTTAGTGGTTTAAAACCAAGTATCTAAAGGGAATAAGTCATAAGATACACTAGTATCCATGAATAGATTGTTCTATCTGATATAAAGGTGAAAATTTAGGTTTGGAGTTGTGTATCAATCTCAAGTATTTGAAAAAAATGATGATGATGTTCAAAGGGAAATCTAAAACCCATGTTTAATAGATGATGAATTTAACTTTATGATTATAGTGTGGGAATAATAATGATGGAAATTTTCATAAGGGTAATATATAATGTTGTTATTGTGAAAGGGAATGTCATCAAGTAATTGATTACTAATGTTATGGGAATTAGTTGGATAATGATGAATATAGAGTAAAAAATACACAAAATGAACCACCACACTCCAATATTTAAAATTAAATGGTTATGGTAACTATGCTAAGATGTGCCCAAATCTGAATTTTAATGACGATGATCGTCATTCGAAACCTCTTACGCTAAAAAATTGGGAAATCCATAGAGATAACGGGTTATGATGGGGGTGTAATAAGTATTTGGTTAAAGGTACACATACCATCCAATCTAGAAATACTAATATCTTATTTTACAATATATCTACCCCTTATTTCTTATCTAAATAAGATTCTATGGGTATTATGATTCGAACCAAATTATTAGATTTATAATTAGTAGTGACAACTATAAATGGTATGATGATCTCTTATGAATTATATTATTCTTCTCTAATTTACATTCATTGTAATGTGATTCCTAAAAAGCATTTAATTATTCCTTTGGTAGAAATTGATGTCATCATAGGCATTGATTTGATCCCTCTACAGAAATCCCACATCAATTACATAGGACTAGATTTCATATTTGATATTATTAACCAAAATTTGATCATCTATAAATTTCATGATAAGTATTTACTTATAATATGGATTACATCATTTTTATGGGTTTTAATTCACATTCACAAGTGGTGTTTATCTCATAAGGTTGGGCTAAAATGTTCCATCAATAGTGTGCCAATGGTGTATGAATTTTTGCATATATTTCTAGAATAATTTTATATTCTTCCACAAAAATGTGTAGTCGATTCCTCAATATAACTCATACATGGTTCCAAACCAATTTCAAATACTCCCTATAGAATTTCCCCAATTGAGTTAAAATAATTCATGAAAAAACTCTTTGAGAACCATGATAAGGGATTCATTGGGCCTGATGTGTCACCTTTGGGTACACCTGTTCTATTTAAAAAAAATATGGACCGATGCTACTCTGTACTGATTATCAGAATATAAACAATATAACAATTAATAACAACTATCGTATTCCTTGTATTGATGAATTTTTAAATCAATTTTGTGGAGATTAATACTTTTCCATGAGGGATTTTCATTCTGAATCTCATCAAAGGATGGTAAAGACGGAGGATGCACCCAAGAAAACATGTTATACTAGGTAGGGGAATGATGAATTTATAGTGATTATTTTTTTCCTTTCTAACTCCCATTATATCATTATGGATAAAATGAATAGAGTCTTCAGATATAACCAGATCAATTTGTAGTTGTCCTTATATATGGATTTCATATATACTAAAAGATAAAATAAGACAAGGAATGTCAATTCATTATTTTTTAAATACCGTATGGAATAAAAAAATATATGAAAAAATTACAATATGTGAATTTGGATTCAAAATGTTTATATTATTCATAAGATAATTTCATGATTTTGTATATCAGTTGATCCATAAAAGATAGAGTCCATTAAATGATAGACTAAACCGACCATGGTGACTAATATCTATAGTTTTCATGGATTAGATATATTTTATAGATAGTTTTTGGGTAATTTTTCATGACTATCTAATCTTATGACAGTGTAAAATTGGATGGGATTCATGTCAGGATAGATGAACACGTGGAACTCTTCATGGAATTGAAAACAATATCAGTCAGAGAACCTGTGTATACATAACCCTATATTGGAGAAGGGTTTTTAATCTAAAGTGATGTATCAATGAAGGGATTGGGATTTGTTCTTATATATAATTTCATGGTTATAGATCATGTGTTATAAAAATTTTAAAATCAAGGAAAAATTATGCAACCCATGATTTTGAGTTTGCTGTGGAAAATTTTTCATTAAAAATATGGAGGAATTATATTTATGGGGAAAAGTACAATATATATATACTGATAATGAAATTAAATAATATATTCACATATAATTACATGAACATAAAATATATTATATGGTTAGAGACGATTAAGTATTATGTTATATCAATACATTACCACTATGAGAAAGAGAACAAGGTGGATGATGCTTTGATTCAAAAGGATCATGCTGAATTGTCCAAGATGAGGATTAAAAAAGATCCAATACTTCTAGTTTTGAAAATTAAGGATCTTGAAATACTGAAGGATGAGTAAAAATATTATTATTTTCAATTGTGATTCAAACCATCTATCTAAGTAAATATTTAAGTGGCACGAATAGAAAATATAGAGCTACCCAAGAAGTTTGGAAATGTCTCTGAGTTTAATCATAGTCATGATGGAATGATAATGTTTAGGAACCGTGTATGAGTTTTGTCTATTCCAAATTTGATGAACGATTTGATAAAGGAATCTCATAGTTATTTAATCTATATTCTCGTATGATATATGAAGAATTAATGTGATTTGAAATAATACTTCATGTGAAATGGTATAAAGAGAGATAGTATCAAGTTTTTATCTTGGTGCTTGGTGTGTCTAAAATTAAAGGATGAAAAAAAATTATAATGGGATGTTGCATACATTACTCATACGATAATGGAAATGGGAAAAATAATCCATTGATATTTTCATTGGAATTCAAAAACCTATAAAAGGTATCATTATAAATGGGTTGTAGTCGATCGCCTTAATATGAAATTACACTTCATCACTATTGTAGAAAAAATATCTCTCAATAATCTTGTGAAGATATACTTTAAGGATGGGTTAAGGTTTTATGGAGTAAAAAATCACTTTGTATATAATCATGATCTGAGGTTTTCCTCAAATTCTAGACGAACTATTTAGCAATCTCAAGACACATAGTTGATTTTTAGGATTGTGTATCATCCTCTAATAGATTTTCAGTCTGAACGAATAATTAAAAACCTAAAGGATATATTGAGATATTCTAATTTTTACTTTATGGGTTGTTGGGATTAATAAAATCCTCTAGTTGAGTTTTCGTACAATAATTTATTTCACTCAATAATTCTGATGTATCCTTATGAATCTTACTATGGAATGAAATGTATATCTCTAATATTCTGGATTGAAGTTGGGGAAAGAAATCTATTTGGAGCTGAGACAACAAATGAAATGGGAGTAAAGGTTAGATTTACTAAAAAACACAACAATGAAACTCTCCATTGGTATTGAAGTTATTCTAATAATATACTGCAAGATTGAGAATTTGACATTGGTGAAAAGTTTTTTCTATGAACTTCTCCATGAATGAACCATATGAGACATGTAAAAAAAGTTAAACTAATCCCCATGTATATTGGTCCCTTTGAAATTTTTGATCATATTATGGTGGAATCCTAATAGTTTTTTCTTACACCAAACCTCTATCAAGTCCATGATGTGTTTCATGTACCTCTCCTAAGGTTGCACATACCTTACCCTGTATATGTACTAAACTCATAAGTAAAACCTATGGAGGAAGATGATTATTATGAAGCAGAAATAATGGTGATTCTGGATCAAATCAATAATGTTCTAGGAAATAAGACCACTTACTGGGTCAATGTTTTTTAGAGAAATCACCAGTTTTAGTAAGAAATGTGGGAACCTGAGGATATGATGAGGAAGTAGGATCTTCATTTTATTGTATGAAAACAATTAATTTTGAGGATGAAATTTGTTTTAAGGGAGTAGAATGTGACACCCCCAGTTTTTAGAAATTTTATTCATCTATTAAATAAAATATATTTGAAATATTATATTACCCATAACACAATGTAAATCTTTTGATACATGAAACATGAAGTTATGATTTTGGAACATGATAAATTGGGTTATCTTGTATTTCACGTGATAATGAGTTATAAAAAAATCCTAATATATTTTTAATTTAGCTATTCAAATGATATCATAATAAACTAAACATTAAATTATTTTATATGAGGAATGATAAATCAATTTTAAATATTATTTTGAGATGTTTTGTAATGAAAACATATATATATATAATTAATTAATTTTTCAATTAAGTCTATATATTTGGAATATATTATTTTTTGAAAAACTGTTCAATATGTTTCCTTTGTGAATGATAATAAAATTATTTTTTAACTCTTTTTAAAAATTAATTTGATAAAAAAAATTCATTTTTGAAATTATCATGTCAAAATTACATTATTTTTAATTTTTTAATGAAATATTTCACATTTTGATGAATAATTCCAAGTATTAATTTTTAATTGAAAACTCATTTTCATATAATTTAATTATAGAATGAAATAATATTTTAAATTAGTATTAATATTATATTACTTCAATTATAAACACATTAATCCAATTTTGGTAATTTGAATAAATTTCATACATAATTTGGTTATAAAAACACGTTAATGCTTGAACATTTTATCTCTAAAAACCAACTTTCTCAACATGTTCATGGGATTAATTTTAAATTATATTTTTACACATCTATGAAGATAATTTGGAAACTAGACTACTTATTTTTAATCATCATCATTAATATTAACTAAAAATATGAACACAATATTTTTCCAAAATTAATAGTGAATTCCAAAAAATTAATTGACATGGTTATGGATAAAATGAGTTTACTATGGGATAAACTAAAATGATAAGGGCCAAAATAAACTATATACTTTAATAAAAACTATTTTATAATATCATTTCAAAACTATCATATCAAAGGTTTTAATTTGATTCATTTTTGACACTTTTTGCATATAAAAAACGTGGTACCACTCAATTCATTTTAAAAATACCAACTGTGTCTGCTCCCCCACATATAAAATAACACCCCTCTACTCCCTTATTATTTAATTAAAACCCTTTGTGTTTAGGCAATACCAACCCGAATCACATTCCATGCACCCTCCCCTCATTATAGATGACTTATTATGGGAATAATATCTTCCTTAAAAGTCTTTTAGTGAAAACATACGAATTATACCTGAATAAGACGTAATATTCATCAATGAGAATTTTTATTCTTCCTTACTCTACCAAATTTATTTATTATTATTACATGATTATATAATAAAATAAATATCATAAATTTACTGATATTTGTTAATGTTATGGTTATGACCTAAAACTATCTCCACTTCCATCAAATGGGTTAAGAAATCATCGTTTGTGTCTTTGACGAACTACCACCTTACCAAACAATGTCCTTACTTTTTCTATCAACACCCTGAGAGGATTGAAATAATGAATGATTTATTATATATATATATATAATATTTATTATTCTAATTTGATTATGGAATTATTATATCACAAATAACATCATGATTTATAATTTGTAGGGATTTGATAATATCTCTCTTGTGTATGGCGGACTACCGCCTCACAAAGTGTTGTGATTCATTAAAATTTTATATGGAATGTATTAACGATGGAATTAATATAAATTATATATATATATATATGACATAACCATGCTTCTATAATTCTAATATATATACTTTAAATTTCATTATATCAATCCAATAAGAAAATAGAAGCCTCACTCATGCGTACGTATGACATACTATCTCAATGAATAATACCTTCCATTTTCAAATAAAAAATTTTATTTATTAGTATATATACATATATATATAGAATATATAGAATATATATATAATTATTTTAATTATGAATATTATGGAACCATTATCGATGTAAAAGGACCAAAAATATATGAAATAAAAACATATATCAAGAAATATGTTATTATCTGAAATGAAACATTAACATGAAATTGTTAATAAACGTGAAATAAAATGCAATAATAAAATAACGTATAGTATGATATATAATAATATATTTATTTAATATATTTATAATAGAATTTTATTTATTATACATGAGGATTGAACGATTATGACATATGTCAAGAATTAAGGCAAGGTATTGTTCTCTCAATTTACCCTCTTTAAGATGTAGGTTATGTTATGCCCAAATATTCCTTCACGATGTATATATACCGAACCATTGAAATATAATATCATGAATTTATTTATCTGCATTATATTTTATATTTGGTTTTATATTATTTCTCCTAGTATATTATAATAAAAAGTTACCAATGCCATTAAACATTTATGATACAACCTTATGTTTTATCGAGATTATTTATGACTATATTTTTTATTATATTATCGAATGATCCATCTCCTAATATACTATTGAATTTTATTATAATATTTTCATTTCATAAGAATAATTTTTTCCTTTTTTTTCCTCTCTCTATGTGTAAAATTGTACAAGAGTGTTTTTGTGGAAAAATCATCTTTTCAGTCAAAAAACACATTTTCTTCCAAAAACTAGTTTTCACAAAATTATATAAACAAGGTTTTTAAAATACTTAAAATGATTTATTAAATAAATTTTTACAAATGTTCTATCTTTTTTAAAATTTTTAAAAAGGAATCTTCATTTCATTTTCCAAAAACAATGCCTCTCTGGATTTTATGGAAAATGTGAAACGAATATACATTTTAATGTGACCACATAAATATAATTTTCCAACACCATAAGATATAATTAATTCTAAGAACGATTTATAGGTTTCCAAGTTTATATTATAATAAAATAATTTTCAATATTTTTTATGCTTTAAAAAGTGTTATTTTAAAGAAGAAAGGATACTATCCCCCAGATATGTTGTAAAAGATTTTAAATTCATACTTTTTAGGTTTTCAATGTTATTTTCAATGAAATTTTTTTTCATAATGTTTTATTTATTTAAATTTTATTTTGAAATAAAATATATTTTCCAAAGTAATTTTACGAGGTAATATTTCAAAATTATTTTCCATCTAAGATGACATCTGTTGATGTTACCTAAGCTTTACTAGGAATATGATCCAAAGATAACATCCTTATTATTTATATGAATGGGTTATGATTATAATGGAATTATTTGAATGAAACTTGTTTCTAATCCATGGTTTATACCATGATGGAATACTTATGAAACCCCATTTTTATGAGTTATTCTATGATGGAATGATTATGAAACCTATATTTTTTCCACAAGTTATTATGTGATGAAATGTTTATGATAGACACTTATATTAATGTGTAATTATATATTCAATGTTTCTAGTATTCTAAAAAAAATAAATATGGGTATCATTATGTATTGGGTTGGATCTATTTCTCCATATAATGTATTGGTTAAATATTTATATCTCATAATATTGAAAGGAGTATAATGGGGAGTAAACCCAACTCTGTAAGACATGGCTATAACGGAGAGTGAACAATGTTCAATAAGTAAATTTTCCACTATTATGGACTTGGGATTGAACATTGAGTACAATGATAGTTTGGTGAGTTATCCCATTCCAGTATGATATCCTTGGAAATGATCCTTGACAAATATGGAAATGATATACTATGATTATGTGTATTCCAAAAATATTAATATTATGCCTATTTTATGCTCTCTTAGATCATATTATTTGATTAACCTATGATTTATGTATTATTAATGGAAAATATTTATTATATGACTCAATATAATTATCCTTGATATACATGGTATGGTTTTATAATGTTATTCTCATGTACTCACATCCTAATGCTCATTTTATGCTGACGTATCTCCCTTGTTTACCCTTACTGAGCATATGAGCTCACCGTTTCTTATGTTTAAATTTCTGAGGGTATGATGAAAATTTTTATGTATGATATCTATAAGAAGGGATCCGATTATGATGAATATTGTGGGAGATGACATATCTCACCTATACACTTGTGTACATGTTTCCAACATTCCAAAGGCAATAATATAGTATTTTCCCTTGCTGTGTTTTTTTAATATAATAATTATTCAAAAAAAATGATGCAATATCCATGTTTCATAACACCAGGTCATTATAGGTCTTAACACTTTGAATTGTAAATGTTTTATGTGGGTTGTGTATATTCAATTGAAACAGTTGTGATACAAATGAGTAAATACTTTTGATCATATATATCCTGGAATGGATGAATAATTCATGCATTCGTGTTTCAGTTCTAAGGTAGGACATGGTCCCATTATGTGGTTATATGTGGATGTAATGATCCCATAATGTTCTCAAAGACATCCTACAATAGATGAACTAGGAAGGAAATTCCATGGGTATCGCCATAGATACTTCACATTAGTTTTTTAAATTAATTTTTAATTTCTAACATCATTCATATCTCATATTCATGCACTTATAGATTAGAATTGATATTTAGGGATGTTATTGGTGAGGGATTACTGAATTGTACTCATAACATGACTGATATGCTAATTGGTACCTGATATGATCTCTCGATTATTGGTTTAGACCAGCGTAGAGGCTTGATGTTGGGAAATTGATTGGATAATAGGGATAGAGTGGGGATGACTGTATAGGGTCATAATCATGATCGATTTTTGGTGTATTTTCTAATCATCATTACATTGTTTTTTCATTCATTTATAATCCACCCATGGGGGATTCTTTTTACTTGTGTTATATATTTTCATGTAAATAATTCATCATTTTGTTATATAAGATTATTTTATGATTATTTATTGGCTCCAACCATGTCTTATATATTGTTTTTATATGGTTTGGTTATAAGTTATAGGCCTAATTTTTAATAATATTACAAATGAAATGAGAGGGTATAGTCATCATATGGTATCCTCATTTAACCCCACTACAAGTCATATCCCCTTCAATATGGGTGGTCACACATGAGATATGGTTGCCTTTCTATCATGCAACAAGTCTAGTGGTCCTGAGTGTGGGGTATGATTGAAAATATTCTAATCCTATGGAATCAAAAAAATACCACAGGTCAGATTATTTTTAATTTCATCAATTCAACCATTCATATCCTTGATCATACTATCAAAAGTAACATACATAGGTAAAGTCCCTGTATCCTATTTTTACATTAGTGAGGTTTAATATATGGAATTAATTCTCCATGTCTTCACTAGAGTTACCTTTAACTAATTATAAAATATTTTTCAATTTCATCCCAACATTCTAAAATCATATATGTCTAAGAACATTTTTCAATGTCTAAATTTTCAATTAGTTCCAATAAGTAAAACAAATCCCCATGTTCCCTCCCTTTAGTCGCTTAAGCCTAAAAATTGATTCCTCAAAAAATTTCTCAATGTTTTCTAGAAAAATATACACATTCTCCACATAAGTGAATCATGGATTTCAATAAATTTAATATTCCATTTTAAAATGATATATAATGATTTCATTTAATATATAACCAATAAAAATCACACTATATATACATGATTCAACAGTTTGAGGGATATTATAATTATTGATAATAAATCATTTAAAAATACTTTTTTTTCGAATTTCAATGCTGGATTAATTCACATCAACATTTAATATAGACTCTTTTCCTTATATAAATGTAAAAAACTATTTATTATAAATATAAATTTCAAGAATGATTCATTCAAAAAACCCTTTTATAATTCCTTCTTATGTAGATTTATATATGATATGTAATTAATTATCTAGTTCATCCTATTAAATACACTATTTTATGGATGATATATCACTATTATTAATTTACAAGTTATCTTACTCTTCCTGATATAATCCACTAATTCACTATAATAAATATTAGTGAAAATTTTTCCCAATATTTTTAATACATTATATTAAGGAATCTTCTCTATCGATCTCTATATATTTTTAAATATTTTGACCTATTTTAGTAAGTATTCAATGTGGAAAATAAATTCTAAAGTATTCATCATGAACTAGTACATGGTACCAATTTTTATCAATAGAAAAGGGTGATATAATCCTATAAACATTAATATTTTCTAATTCTATTGATGTTATTGTTTTTTTTCATTTGATTTTCAAGTGTTCTGATTGATTTTACATTATAGAAATCATTTTTTGTTTGAGTAAAATAACTTTTAAACATAGGTATATCACAAGAAACATATCTTTTCATTATATCCATTAGAGATTATTAAATAGATTAGACGGGTTGTTTAATATAAAACATGTTTTCAACTTCATTGGATAGAATAAACATACCATCATCTCTACAAATGAGTTAAAGAACCCCTTTATAATATTTTCCCTATATAAAAATTGATAAAAATATTCCCATGAATGTTTATGTATTATTTTTGAACATTATTTAATGTATTAATCCACAAAATAGGATTATATTAAAAGTAATACAACCAAGGACTTTATCCAAATTACCCATCTTCTACTTAAGATTTCTGCTAATTATATATTTTTAGGGAAAATGATTTCCATGACATCATCATTTCCAAATTAAATTTTTTTACATTATTTATTTATATCATGTAATATATACTTAATTTATATCATATGGGTAGTTTAACCACAAATATAACTTCACACACTAATATAGTTATATTCTATTAATAAATGTTTTTAATTTCCTACCATCATCTCTCTTTTATCAACAATTAAGTCTTATTACCCAACATCTTTTGTTTTTCCATATACTTGTTCCTCCTGAGAATATGACAAATCATATTTATCATAAAATTATGTAAATATATTTTAAAATTTAATCTTTCTTAATGTTATTTAATATTATAAGAACTTTATAATTATGTCTCATGTGTAACACATAATGAAATAATTAATGGGTTATATAAGGACTTATATCCATAATCATTTTCAAAAAAAATATGTATATAAAATGTATTCATAATATTTTTATATGTATATTGGCCTCAATTTACCTCATTCTTTATAAATCATATTCACTAATAAACACATGATCATTATTTACCTTATCCCCCTACATAGTAATAACATCAAATTTATGGTGTATTTCAATATGTATTGACTACATAACTAGGGGACATTTGGGTTTTTCCCAAATGATCCTTCCATTGTGGAATGAAAATATATATATTAGCATTAATAATTATTTATTTATTCATATATTTAATCACCGCACCAATTTTTCTATCATTATATGATATTTTTAAAAATTGATAATCCTATAAATTATTTATCAAAACTCCGTGCTCCCTATTCTCCTTATTCCAATCACAAATGATCTAACTTCTAAATGTCATCGAGGGATTCATGGATGTTTAATAATCTCAGAGCTTTTATATCATTTCATGTTCTTTAATTTTATTCCAATTAATATATTATATCTATTATTTCACCATAATGAGTATTATATAAATGATTCAAGCATATTAGTTAGTTTTTATTTCAATCATAATAACATTCCCTATGTTTTCAACTATTTTGGATTTATTATTTTTAATTTCAACCTTCCACTCTATAATAATCTATTGTTTTCTAATAAATATATTTATAGAAGTCACTTATCATTGTAGTAGGCATATTGATTTTGGTTTTTCAAATATCTCTCTCTATAATGGAATCCTTCAACTAAATAAGGATGTCTACAACACCATTTACATAATAATCTACATAAATGCATTACTCATCAAATTTTGTTTCTTTAATAGATTATAATAAGAGATTACCTATTAAGATGATTAAATTCATTAATTTCCCCAACGTCCACATCATTTGAGCCATTTTCTACATATGAATTCATATATTTATTCAGAAATAATTATTCATTATAATTTTATTTCCTCTCAAACCTATATATTATTTCTTCACGATTAATTTGTTATCCTCATCATCCTAGAAATTATTATAAAAATTTTCATCATGGTTCCCAATCATTTCATATTGAAGTAATGATAGGGGAATCCTCTCATTAAAAGTTAATTAATATATTTTCATATTTTAGTGGAGGAATTCCATCATTTTTTCAACCTATTATTTTGGATTATTTTCTTTTGAAAGATTCTTCACTACGATGAATTCATCCTCTTAATTGTTCTCCATTAGCACTAGATGAACCTTATTAGTCATCATCACATTTTTAATCAGAGTTCTATGTAATCTCTTTATTTAATCTTTCTTTGGATCTTTTTCATAAATAATTAATGAATTTGGTTTCACGTATTGTATCAATATTATCAATATATTATTGAAAATAATTACATCATAATGTATTTATAAATATTTTCGAAGATCCTTTATAATCACTATTATAAAATAAAAGAATGAATCAATGATTTCATTCATGTGAATCATTATATAAATGAATATTTTCAATAGAATATGGATCATCAATTCTCTTATATTTTAGTTTAATTCAAATCTGTTATTTATTTTTGTCCCCATTTCATGTGAGGATTTATATAAATTTCTGTTGTATAATTTTTTATTGTAAAAGGCACCACCATTTGTCACTGATGCCATTTTCCTTAGATTTCATTCTTATTGAGATCCACACTTCGTGATGACAATAATTTCAAAAATTAAAATTTATATAAATCCATTCCAATTAATTTGATGTAGGGTATAACTTTAAAACTCTATATCATGATTTTTTTCACATCATATATGAAAATAACAATGTGAATCACTATTTAATTCATTCATTATAAAAAGATAAAATGTCTTCTAATTGATCCTTATGATATTTCATCAGATGTTGGTCTTATATGTGGATGGATAACAAAATAAGTTGGATGAATCATGGTATTATGAATAAAAAAAATAAATAACTTTAAATTCATCAATAAGAGACATCATATATTTTTTAGTTGATTCATCTGAAATAGGATTGGTGAAATGAGTATATATTTATTGTAGTTTTGGTGCTCCAAAATACACTATATCAGAAGATTATGTTTATTAAAATTCAAAATAGACTCAATGTACCTCTATAATTGAAGCGAAAAAAATTAGATTACATTTATATCCTTACGTAGGGATACTCATTTCTCATATGAGTGAACAACTATATCCTTTAATCCTAGAAAAATTTATTCCAAACAATTTGGGGTAGAAATATAAATTATCATAAAAAATATTATGAACTAACCCAATTTCTTACAATAATTTTCCTAAAAATTTATATCTTTCTCTTATACTATAAGATCTCTATCTAATTCTAGGAATTTGTATTCAGGAAGAACTCCTTTTTTGTTAGTAATCCTTCTCCATAATGTAATATGTTAATCTATTTTAAAAAAAATATAATTTTATTATTATTAAATCCTCTTATATTCCACATATATTTGTGGAATAATTTTACAATAATGTCTTCAAAAAACAAATCAAAATTCCTAATTTGAATATAAAATATCACTCTCCGGAGATATGATTTTCAAATATAAACAAACTAAAATTCTCTACCCCCATAAATTATAATAACCCATATCACAATGTTATATATCTATAATAATTAAAACCATAAAATCCGAAAATTATTTATATAAAATCAACATTGTGTTCTATCCTTTCAAAAAATCACCAATCTGCATTTCACAATATCATCAACCCCTTCATGATTAAAGTTAAAAAACTGATTTCCATTAGCTTACCAACTTGACGATGATTTCAAATATCAATACATAAAAATTACCATTATGAAATGACATTTTAATACATATCCATTGTTCCAATAATTTTAATACATTACTTTAAAAATTAATCTTTGTGTGATATAATTATTATGAAATAAAATATATAAACTATATTTCAAAATGAATTAATCCACACAAAAATCATAACCTGAAAATTAATACCACAGTTAATGTTTCAAGCTATAATAAGTATTTCCACATAGTATTAAATTACGGTGTAATACACCATGAATAAAGGATTGGGTTTTAACGGTTCAAGGGCACTAAATGTTTCATTTGAATTCTCTATTTTTTCATTGAATCATATTAAATAGATAAAAATATTTAAAATGAAAAATGATCTGTAGAATTATGTAGAAAGTATCATGAAAAATTAATTTAAATTTTATTTAAAAGGAATTACCTTAACTAATTTATTTTTTATTAATAACTTCATAGTTTTTTCCACTCTATTTCACTTTCATTGTACTTATGAATCCAATCAAGGAGCCCTCTAGAAATTTCAAAATGTACCCGATGAAAATATAGATGATTTTCTTGATCTCCCACATTCTGGAACAAGATAAAAAGGCTCTCTACCTAAATCTCCATTGATCATATTAAGAATATGTTGTTCAACCTCTAGGTTCATTACCCTTTGATTGGGGAAATTCTCTTCAGGGCCTAATTGAATATGTTTTAACATATCAAAATAGTAATAGTGGATGTAAAATATAATAACATAATTACCATGGTTAGAATTTTACAATTTCATAAAGTTCATTATCTATTTATATAATGGATTTCATATCCCATGTAATAATTAATACCATAATAATAGTAAAATCAATATTATTGTACATGACATTTTATTTATCTAATATAATATCATTTATAAATATATATTGAAATTATATTAAAAATAATAAATAATTTTTATTGGATCACTATATTCGATCCATATTGTCTTATTACATTTATTGATCCTTGAAAGAAAGTATTTTTGTTTCATAAATTAAAAAAATAATATTTTTACTAAACAAGTGATATAAATATATATTAACAAAACATGAATTAATTTATTTTTATTATTCAGTAAACATGTGTATAAATAAATAATTATTCATTAAACATCTCAATAAATATTCCAGATATTAAATTCAACTAAAAAATTATATAATCAAATATCTCATGATTTAATTTTATCATCAACTACTCATGAAAACAAATTCATTAACAAGTCAGGAATAAATTTATTCTCTATCATAAAATCAATTTAATTTAATGATATCCTAGACGAAAATAACATGGGATAATCCACTTAATTTCTCAATGTAAATTTGTAGAATAAACCTATAGTCTATAATTGGGGTCTTGAAATATAAAATGGTATCAAAATAGAAATAACTCAATATATGAATTTTGAAAAACTTAATATAAACACAATGATGTAATAAAATCCCTTTAACAATAGATATCTCATCATATAGAATAAATAATTGTGTTATTACCATATATGATTGATTTATCATTCATTATTTTTATCAAAATTAATGTGTTTACAACTAAAACGGGTAGAGATTTTTATATGACATTTCTTTTCTAAATGAAAGGTCTAGAGATATAATCATACATAATCATGGAATGGGAAATCATTTCTTGACCATTAAATTATTGTCATAATACTTATGACACACCCAAAGCATGATACCTCAATGAAAACATATTTCATCATGGTTTTCATCCATACATTAGTGAATGAAATTCAGGATATACATGAACAATGATATAATGAAAAATAACCACTAAAAATTCACATATATATAAAAATAAATTGAAATCTAAAACATATGGAATTATTTTTATTATGTATATAATTATGGAATCATAAATTAGAGATCACTAAGGTCAAAAAATGTGACAATAAGTCTCAATGCATATTGACAACTAGTTCCACTACTGGAAAATGATCCTATACCCATGGTTAAAAACCGTGGGTATAGACCCCAAAACTATGGGTATAGGATATACCCAAGGTTTGGGGAACCGTGGTCGTTGGTGGCATCGGTATAGGTCCATGACATATACCCATGATTTATCCAAACCGTGGGTATAGGTTTTTCCATCATATCATAACTCTATAACCACAGTTTGAAAACTTTGGGTATAACATATTTTACAAAATAACGGCCTGCAGGATTCGATCTCGTGACCACTTCTCTGTTCACAAGTGTCCTTACCACTACCCCATCACCATATATATGTATGTATATATATATATTTTATTAAATATATTTATTTAAACTGTTAGTATAGATGAATAAACTATGGGTATAGAACTCCTACAATTTTATTTGGTTCCCTCGGAATAAATAAATTTCCCATGCACACGCAGGAAACCTATACCCACAGTTTTTCAAAACCGGTGGTATACTATTTTTTATCTGATGACTATACCCACAGTTTTGTGGAAAACCGTGGGTTTAGGTCACCCTACCCCCACGGTTTTGGGAAAACCGTGGGTATATGCATTTTTTGATATGCTATTCCAATGGTTTGGAGAATACCGTGGGTATAGGGTAGCCTATTCCCATGGTTTGGGGAAACTATGGGTATAAGCTATAAAAAATATGCCTATAACCATGGTTTTCCAAAAACCATTGGGATAAGGTGACCTATACACATGTTTTTCCCCAAAATCATGGGTATAGGTCCATATTCCAATAGTGTACCTAATATTCAAACAATACTTGGGTCATGTAATATTGATTTATCTTGCCAATAAAAAATATTATTTAAGAACATTATCATGGAACTATAATAAACAGTCTATATGGAATGTATTCTAAGACTATAATCAAATTAATGGTATGAATAATATAAATTTATTTTTTGTAAAAGTAAATATGTATTATGAATCAAATGTAAAAACTAATTTGGTTAATCAGATCGAACTCCAATATGGTCCCACTTTCACAAGACCCAATTTTGAACCATTTTCAATCCACTAACTGTCACAAATCATTTATGTTTTGAATCAGATAATTTTGTAATCAATAAATCTTTAACCTTATCTTCATTCTAAATAATGCTAACTCTAGAATAACCTCTTTGAGGAAAGTCTCTAAATATAGGATTCTTTATATGTATATTATTTTTCCACTAATGCGACCTAAGATTAATATCTAAAAGAAATGATTAATTATTTTAACAATATAATATTATATTATCTACACTTCCAAACAAGAAAAATGCTTCTTCAAAAAAAAAATCATCCACACCACTTCCTTCACATCATTGGATGTAATAATATAGTCAAATTCTAATTCAGAATAAGTCAATATATATTAATTTGAAACCCACCAACTCATAGTGCCTCCATTGAGGAAAAAAATATCCTTATTATAAATTTAGATCATTGTCATCCATTTACAAACTAATATTAGTGAATCCACTCATAACTAATTACATATATCATATATATACAATGAAAATATCCTTTATACACCTCAAGTTCATATAGATTATTTTATCCTTTATTAAATAGAAAAATGTAAAATAATTTTGATATTTTCCCACCATTCTCAAATCATATAAAATATCACATCTATTATGTGGCATAGAATTCATGGAAAATCAAGTCATAAATGGATTAATTAGTATACTCATTTCCTCTCTTTATTTTTATATACATGGAGACATAATGTTAGAGAGATGTATTTAATATATAATTGGTAATAATAAACTCATGAATTTTTGTATATTATATCTATAGGTTTAATTTTAAAAATAGGTAAAATGAATTAATCCACTATTCATTATAGATCTATCTATATTTGTATCCATCCCAATGATATAAGCTACATCACTTATTTCCTTCACGGAGAAGCATTCATTTAAACTATCTTTCAATGGTTATATGATTGGTATCTAATTTCCAATTAATAATAAATCATCACCATATATCTCTATACATATTAAAGAACGCATCCTTAATATTTTGTAGACATATGAATTATTGAAATTAATTATTAAACAAAATTTTATTAGGGGCTATAAAAATTCATATTATATTATCTAAATTCATACATTAATCGATAAATATATCTCCTTAACTTGGTTACTTTATTGGATTCCATTACTTCCAAAATCCCTTATTGTTATATAATATATAAATCATTAAATTACTTATCTTTTGGGAAATATATCCTCACATACATATGAAAATATTCATTATCATGGGGTGTTACTTCGGTAAGTATAATTGTAATGGATTATATACATGAATCTGGTGAAAATGTTTATTTAGAATCACTACATTGGAATTTCATGAATACTTTAGCAACCTTTCAGATTTATATGTACTAATTTTACCTACCATGTATAGTTTCATCTTAAATTTCTATTTAAACCGAATATTATTTTAATTAAATGGATGATATCCCAAAATTGAAATACATTTTGGGAATATAGAAACCATTTCATAATTTAATGATTCATTCATGTTTTAAGAATTTGAGTTTTATATTACTTACATGAGTAATTTGGTGCATCATTACCATTGAATAATACGATACCTTCCTTGGGTACAATAAAACCATGAATGTATTCCTCTTACTTCCATAGTTTTTCTATGTATTATTTTTTTCCCTGGAACAAATTTTCAAACAATGTATACAAAATTTTATATTCTTATTCCAAATCTTGTGTATCATGAGGACTTAATTGGTTTTTGAATAGGAAAATAAATAAAAGCCTCCTCATTGGAGAAGAGAAACCATAATACAAATATTTTTTATTTATCTTAATGAATAAAAATAAACATATGAAGACCCAACTAATTTTCAATAAATAAATCAACATGCATAGGTTTCAACTAAAATAAAATCATAAAATGTCGATGAAACTAACTATCACCTACCACTCAAAACAATGTTTAATATTTTTTGAATCCAAGTGAAATTATCAATAATTATCATCAATATTTGGTTTCAGATTACCATATATAGGACTATTAATGTATTTTATAATTTTTTATTAGAACAAAAAGGATTTGTCCAAACTAATATATATAACAGAATTATAATTTTTGGTAACGAATCATTCCTTATATAAACAATAAAAGTTATTTTTTTGTTTTCTAACAATTACTTTTTTAATTTCCCTTTATTTACTCACTACTGAGATTCCATGAAAATAGTAATTTTCTTGAACCATCCCTTCTTAGTCAAACAACATGACACATTCCAATTTAGGGGAGGTATCCACTATTTTTTTTATGATTGACTGAACTAATGTGATTCTCATTTGAATATTCTATAAATAAAGAAAAATACATATTGATAGATCTTGTAATCATGGTTCATGATATGAATGATGAATATCTACATGACTTTATTATCTATGATTTAGAAAATATTATACCATCTGAATCAACAATATAATTAATTTTCTTATGTAATTAATTAAATGATAAAAATTTCACTTAATAATTGTAATGAGCTATAGGTAGATTAATATATGAATTCTCTTTCTCCTTATCATCCAATTCATCTAATCTTTCTATATTATAATAATGATGAAAATATTTTTCAGTAACTTCATTAAAAAATATAATACCTCATTTAATATTTTCTTATATGACCACCACATTGAGTATCCCCATCAAGAGAAGTATAAACCTTAATAATAATAAACATAAATCCCTTGTGAATTTTATTTATAGCATATTCTAGTATAATATTTTTTTAAACAACATCCATGGATGAGAATATTAGTAGTATAATATTGGATTTTGGTTATTGGATATTGGGTTTATTCTATTTTGTCACCAAAATAGAGTCACTGGCAAAGTACATCCCTACTACCCCTCTTATCTCACACACAATACAATGTTTCTATTTCTTATCTAATATCCTCACATCATATTTACCACATTTTGTTAGAGTGTAATACTATTTGATGCACTCTAATGACATCTAATGAGCATCATCAAAAGATAGTTGTGGAAGATATTCATGTATCTAAAGTTGACTTAATGATGTTCCATAGAAGTTGTGAAACTTCTAAAACAAGTACCTTCTTGTACATAGAATACATTTTCGATAAATAGATAGAATATTTAATTGGATTAATCTTCACATGATTAAAATACTCCATCTGAAGAGATATACAGATATCCTTGAAATAATTATCCCCATATAGTTATTTATGAGAATTGTCTCTAATAATCTCAATTATCATCCATATATCATCTTTTCAACCACAATTATAGGTGTTATTTCCAATTTTTTTGAATTTTTTATATAAAATAGATATATAGTCACAGAATGATGTAGCAGAACTAATGTCAATGAATCAATTTAAATTGGGGAACATACAATGTTATAAATTTATAGAAAAACATAAAATAAAATATATTTGGAGTTAAAATAACTAATACAACTCAAATCATCATCATATTTAATTCACAGTAATAAAATATGACATTAGAGCACTTATAATCATTCATTATGATACAAATAATTTTCTCGAACCAATCCCCTTAATATCTATAATGTTCCAATAAATTTATGAAAATATATATTTGTACATTAAAAAATTGATGAAAATTAAATAGAACCCATTAATTCCATCATGTTTAAAATTGTTTCATTTCTTAGTCTTCATATATGAATGACTTTGTCCAATGGCCATCTAAAATCATTCCCTTAGACTCAAATATCATCTTATAAAAAACATTAATGTGTCCAACTGATTTTCAAAAAGGGAGGAAGAAGAAAGATGAATATTTAGTTATTAATGGACCTTAAATTCATCCAATAGATGTTACATTAAAATTAATTATAAGTTTAATCTCCAGTTGAAGGTTTTATGATGGATTTTTTATTAAACGGGTTCTTTTTTTCCATCTAATTCTTGATCCATAACTATTTCACAAACATTCACTACCCCACTCTCCAAATTTGAGATCTACACTCACTTATAGTATTATAGTTTCTTTATTTGGATTTTTATAGCATCCTGGGTAACCTTTAGTAAAATTTTCAAAGATATAATTATTATCTTTCATTATACATTTTTGTCGTATTACTAAAGAAACTATTGCAACATGTAAACATTGCATCCCAAAAATGTGGCATAACGAACACTCTAAAGAGCATTTATACATGAATATATTTCAAAATATAATTTCTCTAATTTAATTTGACCAAATTTTATTAATTTTTTAGTCTCATATATCACAATTCTCCTAATATGAATTTTCATAGTTTTTTGAAATAATTTATTTTTTGGTGGATAATAAAAAATCCTCTTCTCTTTCTAGAACCATCACTTATATGAGATTATCATAATATGAGAATGATTTAAATTTAATTAAATCCTTTTAAATTATATATATATATATATATATGATTTTGTTTTTAATTTGTTAACAATTTTATATAGTTATAAATATTAGGTTTTTTACTTTTCGGAGCAAAATGCATTATTTCACTGTAAATTGTTTTATGAGATTATATTAAAAAATATACTTTGTAACTTCATGGAATTGAATTTAATATAATGGATTTCATTTTTAGGATAAAAAACTCCATTTTACATAATAAATTCTACTTAATTTTTTGGAACATAAATAAGATTAGTAAGATTAAATTTAATTACTATGATAATGGAAAAACTATTTTACTAAAATAATTGTGTTATTAATATTGGGTCATTTTATCTTATAAAATAAATTAAATAATTCCAAAAAAATATTATCATATAATTTTTAAACATATATATAAATATAATTATACACATTCATTTATCAAACAATATTAAATTTTATTAGGAACACTTATTTGTGAAAACATTATTTTTTTATAAAAAACTAGCATTCAATATATCATATGTTTTAATTTAAAAGAAATATTTTATAAAATTTATAAATTTAATTAGATTAAATAGAGGGTAAATTTAGATTCATATATAAATATTTTTAAATGAGTGGTTATGACATACTTTTAATTAAATGTAAATTACTTATTTAAATACATGTTACCAAAGGTAAAGACCAAATTGGAAAATATTGTAAAATTTAAATGGTAAATAATTGAAAACATGTATAAAAAAGTGTATAAATTCTTAGATAATAATTAATAAATCCTATTACACTTTAAACTTAATTATTTTGATCTTTTAGAGTTATAGACTATTTAACACTGTAATGATATCATTAAAATGTAAATGTTACTCATAAAAGTTCCCTTTTATTAACTTATAACAGCGATAAACATCCACCAATTCATTACACAAATAACATTTATAATATATTTTTTAACATATACCATATTTTTCTCCCTTAAATATCCCCCATTTCATGAGGCCACAAGTAAATATTACTTACCATAATTTCCTTATTTCCATGGAGATCTCTTAGAGAATACCAAAGCATGATTATATTGGTATTACCTTCTATATAATCACCCCATAATAAAATATTTTATCCATAAATATATAAAAAAACAAAAACTATTATTACGTAGATATGTTGTTTTATGAATAGAAAGAAAATTATTATTCCTCTGCTTCCATTAAGAAAAACCAAGAGGCATCATTAGTGCGTTTGTGTGGACTACTGCCTCCACAAATCAATGCCTTCTGTTTTTATAAAACCACCCATCTGTGGTTTTAATAATGGTATTCATGAATATATATGACATCTATGAAGAAATATGATTATTAAAATTATAATAATTAAATACCTAAATTCCAATTCATTGTTTGAGAAATGAACATGTTAATCATGCACTATGGGGATATTTTCATCCATAATGTTTTATATCATTTTTTCAACTAGTTTCATTAATTTTTACTTAGAAAACATTTATATATTTCTCACCATATCAAATTAATATAAATAATATAATTATTATACTATAAAAATGAAATTGTTTCGAAAATAAAAATATTTACAAATCCAAATCAACCATTGATTATAGTATGTTCATGACAGGGTAGGTCTTACGATTATATGAATGATGATATAATACACTCTTACCGGTGAATATGGGAAGATAAATAAAAAATTTATTAACATAATAGGAAAAGAATGAATGTGTAAAAATTATAGAAAAGAATTATTATGTATATTTCATATTATTTAAATATCGTATTCAATAACTAAAATTATCAAAATTTGCTGACACTTAATCCACATTCATATAAGATAATTAAAACACTAAGTAACTGAGATAAAAAATTATAAATCAATAAAATTTATCTATTATTTTACCTTATTTTTTATTATAATGATGAGATCATGTAGAAGAATAATACCAACACAATTATTACAAAAATAGTTCAAAGAATTATTAATTAATTACACATGATATTGAAAATAAATAATTACTAACCAATATACATGTTGAGAATAGTTATAAATTTAAATATAAAAATTATATAAAAATAAATTGGTACTAAAATAGGATATTAAATTTTTTATTACAATTAAATAATAGGTAAGAAAATATTTCTCCAAACAAAATTAAAGATATGGGGTTTGCATATCAAATTTACACTCATCGGTAAATGTTTTATATAATGAACCAAATTTACATAATGTTGTCTATATAATAAAAATTTGAGATATTATTTCATATAATTGAATTTATTCAGTTTATTTAAATATCTATTGGAATCCATTTATTTAATTATGTTTTGATTGATTTTCTACCCAATCCATAAGTGTAGAATTTTTTATCAACTATAATCATTTTAGATTAATTATATATTCTTCATTTATTTCAATTTTTGTGATGAAAAATTTAAATAGATGAAATTTTACCATATTTAATTTTAAATTAAATATAATATAATATTCTATATTTGTATACCTACCTTACATTATTTTGAGTCATGATCTATTAAAACTGCTGTAAAACTCAATCTTTTCTGTGGTGGGAAACCATCCTATGTTTGGATAAAGAAATAGTGTGTATTGTTTATTTAAAAATAAATCCCTCTTTAGGTTCTGGTATATTGATGTGGGTATTAAATACATGAAAATTGATGTAATAAATCTAAAAATTGGTGGTTTATTATTTACATAATCATAAATATGATGTGTGATTAGTAGGAAAAAGTCTGAAGAACAGGCTAGGCACTCATGGGGGAACACATTTTAATATTCACATACTCATTATGAATCATGATGAAGGATTTTTCCTACCATTTCTGTCAACTCGTAGTAAATGAAACTATTTAATAAAATTAATAACCGACACATATTAACAAAAAAATTAAAAATACCTAACCTATTATATTTCATTGATAAGTGTAACATAATATTAAATTGATGATACCCCAACACTTACTTGTCTATTAAGTATTTTTCACATAAAAATCTACATTAATCCATAGAATATAGAATATTTGTTCCCATAGTTTTAATTATAAAAAATGAAATATTTTTATTCAACTAGTGCTTCCTTATGGAATGGTATGAAATTTCTTGTAGACACCAATTTTGAATTAGTTGGAGCTAATCAAGTGGATTTGGGGGATTGTAATTATATATCCCCTCGATTCATTAAATGTTCTCATAAGAAAAAATATATTTGGGTTCATAATATAACTCTTCCCATATATGTAACGTGTCTTAAAAAAGTAATTAAAAACATGTTTTTATTTTAAACATTATGAAATACCTCATTTTGAGATTAATGATTATTATTATACATGTTTTAATTTATAATAATGGATATATAATTCCATTAATTTAAGTTTATTATAGCTTCACGTTATTTATATATTCATAGCATATCACTTATCTTGTGATTATGTTATGATATTTTCTATTTTAGACTATTCCATACAGATCATCAGAGATCACATAAATTGTTTTCCCTTTCATAAAGAATCATAAAGGATAACATTATGTAACTCTCTGGGATATGATAGAATTGAAAACAATTTTCGCACAATGATTTCTTGTTGAATCATATATTTTCAATTGTAATGTATGTATCTTTTGGAATTAAAATACTACTAATTTTTTTATCCTTCATAAAATCATGTATTTTATACGAAAAATGTAATATAATTATTATCTCTCGGTTTCTAGAGTCAATGTATTTAAAGTTATTATCAAATAAAGTACAGTATGAATCCTTCGAACTAGATTTAGGGGAACCTAGTTATATTGAACATGTACTATGAAAAGTAATCAATATTTCTAGGGAACACCTCAGTAAATATAAATGGGATTTTATTTTCAAATTCACTATCAAGAATTTTTACCAAGAACATTGAATCATCACATAATACTCTAGGAATGGAGTTTTTAATTTTCATTCCATTTATAAATATTTTTGAAACAAAAATATGTTAGTTTTTTTAAAAAATAATGCATAAAAGTACCCTATTTAAAAATATGTTATTATACAAACGTATGAATTTGATATGATACTTTTTATGGATATTATTTGATTATATAATGAAAACAATTTACCCAGAGAAGGTTATTACAATTCAAATAAGTGTAGTGTAATCTCTTATATTTTTAGGGGAGAATTTGTTACAAAATAAAGGCATAAAAATCCCTTATTGTCCAACCTAATTAAAATAAGTGAATATTGAAAGAAAAATCAAGATATTTGGATTTAAAATATTTCCAAAGAATATTTTTTGCACTAATGGTACAGAATATTGTTTCGTTTTTTTCATAATAATTACCTAGTTTTCCACATAAGTGAGAATTAAATTTCATCATTGGAATACTTCTTTATGCAAGAGCTATATCTAAAACTACCTGTATAATGGAACAAACTGAGTTACTAAAGATGATGAAAAAAATCTCATACTTTTGTGATAAGGGATTTATATGGGCTAGTATATGAACAAGGGGTTCCATATTTTATTCATAGAAGAGAAGGATGATTCTATGATATTGAACATCGATTATGGGGAGATAAAATTCATTTGTATAACTCATACATATCCTTTATCATGAATTTAATAATTTTTTGATAGAATTAATGAATCCCAATAATGTTTAACAGTTGATATTTTCTCTGGTTATCATCATCTAATTGTGAAGATGGATAATATACAAAAGTGAACATTTTAAACAAGGTATTGACCATATGATTATATAGTAATTATATTTGGATTGAATAATAAACATTCTATAACTATGGATATTATGAATGGATTATTCTAGGATTATATTTAAAACTATATGGTGATATTAATTTGTGATCAATTTATATAAGAGCTATAAAAAACACCAGAGTCATCTTAAACAATTCTAGAGACCCATATAAAAAAGAAATTACATAGGAAATATATTAAGTGTGACTTTTCACATAATGATGTTTCTTTTCATAGCCAGATTTTTTCTAAGAATAAAATATTTTTTACCCTTCAAGGATAAGGGTAGTCAATGAAGGGCCTACATCGATGTATATGATTGATATCTAAATTTTCTTGGTTTAGGAGGTCAGTATAAGCTGTATTATTGTGATTTTTTCTGATTGGCCGACCTATTAACCACGTTAAATTTTAATGGGGTAAAATTATTATGGATAATAGAATGTGAGTAATGTATTGATGAACTGAATAGAAGAATGATTAATTCACATTTATTAAATTTTCTATCATGTAATGATGTATTTTTAATATATAATACAACACCAAATGAAATACTTTGTTGTTTCCATATATAGAATGATATTGTGTTTTTCCATGCATCAATGTAATCGAAAATCCATGTACAGATCTAGCCAAACCATGAACCTAAGATTGTATCATTAATCATTTTTTTTTGGAAATTTAGAGACACTACCTCTATGTTGAAAGGTGTGATATATATATAGATAATATGATTTTCTAGTATATATTCTCTCGAAAGGAGACCAATACGAGGCCAAGAAGAATGTTGGAACAATTCAAGGACAGATATTGCTTGATACACTACCATCCTAGGAAGTCAAACAAGGTTGATGATTTAATGAGTAGGAGGTACCATGCAATTATTACCATAATGAGGAGTAACATTGATCAAGTATACAGAGATATGGTAAAGGTAGATATGGGGATGTTTAAAAAAGGGTAGTTATCAATCATTTTCTACAAAATTGATAAATAATCAATTCTAGAAATAATAGATATGTCTCAGTAGGATGATAATTACTTGAAAATATTTATTAAGGTAGAATATGATTTGAAATTGATAAAATTAATCAATATATAAATAGTTTTGATGTTTTCAATGAGGTTATGTGTTCCATCTGTACCAGATGTAAATAAATAACTACTATAAAAATAACATCACTCTAATTTTTATACACACAATTGTATATGAAATATGTATAGGAATTTAAGAGAATATTTATTTTAGGATGGTATGAAATGGAAAATTTCTAGACTATGTGGATAGATTATTAATACGCCATCAGGAAAATATTGATATACAACATCCCAAGGGATCCAGGAAACCTATGCCTATGCCAATATAGATGTTCGTAAATATTATTATCAACCTTTTCATTATACGTTTGATGACTCCAAGGAATAAAGAAGTCATAAATTTCATTGTCAATTGCCTTACTACGTCTGTTATTTTCATAGAAACTAGAGAATATCTACCCATTCAGCTCATTTACAATCTTTATATCTTTGAAATTATATGTCTTCATTATGAACCTATATCAATATTATCTAATCATGAAAAATTGTAAGAATAAATTTTCAATAATATTCCTTAAGGGTATCTCAACACGAAGATAATTTTATGAACTTATTACTATCCCTAAACTACTGGGAAGTCTAAATGGACGGTCTAATACTTCAAAAGAAGGAAAAGATCATGATCTCTATACATCAATGGTATGTACAATTAGTAAATACCATTGGATGAATTATTATACAATAAAAACATATAATATAGAATATAAATGGAACCATATGGGGAATTATTGGATGATGTATTAATCTCTGAAAATTTGGAATAAGTTGGTTAACGAAATCTATTTGGACTAGATCTTGTAAAGAGATACCTGATAATTTATGTACTATCCATGATCAAATTAAATAATCCCATACCAAAAAAATATCTATACTGATATGAAAAGGAAAAAAACATGAAATTTAAAGTGGGCGATCATTTATTCATTAAGGATTCAATATATTTTTTTCGAAACAGGAGTGTTAAACTGTAGGCATATTATGGCTTTTTAAATAATAGAATGAATTAGAGGCATAGAATATTAATTGGCTAGACCACTATACCTTTCTAATTTTCATGTTATCTTCAGATTTTTATTGTAGCTGAAATAAATGCTAAATATAGTGAAAGTACCAACATTTATAATAGTAGACATGGATCTGCAAATTTTATATATTGAAGAGTCAATCTA
The DNA here is from genome assembly GCA_963277665.1 of Viscum album. Classification (NCBI taxonomy): domain Eukaryota; kingdom Viridiplantae; phylum Streptophyta; class Magnoliopsida; order Santalales; family Viscaceae; genus Viscum; species Viscum album. The sequence goes on from OY728152.1 coordinate 699,985,176, forward strand.
TATTCTTAACACTAGAGGAAAAATTTTATGAAATAAGTCAATACAACATGTAAAATTACTCTAGATGAATCCCAATCTATATGAGGAAATAAGTAGCCTAAATATGTTCTAATGAGGGAATACTCATTGTTTTTCAGTACTCTAAATGTACTTAATTTCTGGTAGAAAATTTAATAATTTAGAGAATGTAATATTATAGACTCTATATAGCTGGTAAACAATGAATTCTGAAACTATTTCACAATGAACACTCTAGATATACAATATTCATGAATTCATTTAAAAGTTAAATTTTAGGATTTTAATTTGACCATTGTAACATCATTTTTTAATTCCATATATCAAAATTATCCAAATATTAAATTTGTTGGACTATTCTAAAACAATTTAATTTTAGGAGGATTAGAAAAAAATCAAATTTTGATAAAACCATCACTTTGATGACATCATTAGAAAAGATGAATGAATTTAATGTCTACGATATCCATTCTATAATTAATATCTATATTTTTTTAATTAAGTAAAATATTTTAATATTAAATTTATTTATTTACAAAACTTGTGTTTAAAATTTTGTAAACTTATGTAATATATCACTCTGAAAAATTATTTTATGCAATAATATTAAAAATTTTAAAATTAAATGTTAGGATTATAATTTAAAATTATGGAATTAATATTTAATATAAATATCTTAATATTGGTAAATATTTTAAATATTATTATTCAATGTAAAAAAATTATTAAAAGTATTATAGTTAATTAACGTGATAATGGAAAAATTGATTTTCTAAAATAATTATAATATTAATATTGTGTAATTTTAATCTAATAAACTAAAAATTAAATAAAAAATAATGATGGTAATATAATTTTTCATCCTATATGAAATTGATATAAAATTAATTTTTAGTAAATCACTAATAAATATGATTGGGAGGACATGATGATGAAAACATTGTTTCTATAGAATAACCCATTTTTCTATATATTATCTTTTTTATTTGAATGTTAATTTTTTCATTCATATGAATTAAATTTGATTCAATAGAAGATAAATCCAGGTTAATCTCATCCAAAATTGGTATGTGGGTTTACATTTAATTTGTAACAAAATATAAATTACTTTGTTAAAACCGTGTTGCCAACATAAAATCAAAAATGAATAAACAAATTGTAAAAATCCAGTTGTAAATAACTAAACATGTTCTAAGAAGGTGTGGAATTTGTTTACGATTTATATACCATATTATACCCCACAATACATTATTTTAAACATTTTTATTCATTTTCCCTGGAATAGTTTAATGATATCGTTCAAAATTAATGTGTATTCACATAAGTGCCTTTTTATTCATTCATTAATGTGAAAAACATACACAAATTCATACAAAAAAATTACCTTATAATTTAATTTTGAAACATTTTATCCAAATACCCAATCCCAATTCGATATGACATTTGAACAATTATATATCGTAAGGCCTCCATTTCAAATTATATTTGTAAGTGAAAACTCTAGTCCATAATATATGTATTATATTATTCTGAATCTTTTATTCGTAGTAGTACTCTTATTAAACTATTATATAAATAAAAATATAATTAAATGAATATGGTTATTATACTAATATGTTATTATATTAGTGTAAATATATTATTTATTCCTATATGTCCAATAGAAAAAACGAATGTGTCGTAAGTGCGTGTGTGCGGACTATCACCTCTATGAATCGACCTCATCTGTTTTAATACCACTAATTATGGTTTATTAATGATGTTTTTATGAATAAATATTAAATATATAACATAAATATTCTCATGGAATTTAATATTATTATAATCCCAATCATAATTTATGAAATTAAAACATTAAATATGTGATGTGGGGACTACCACCTATATTGTGTAACACTGATCTTTTAATTATATTTTATTAAATGATTTTTAAATATGAATCAATAATTTAAATGTATCTAATTTTTACCAATTTTCTCCTATATATATTATATTATTTCCAAAATAAACCACTTTCATAACCATAATAATCAATTAATTATAGCATGATCATGTTTATGATAGTATAACCACAAATATGAGTGATGCTCTTAAACAATGTCATGGGTGTATGTGGGAAAATAAAGACTAATACCTATATATGATAATAAAAAAATAATTATATTAAATGGTTCTTTAAGTTTTATTTCATGTATTAAACTTATTTTATAAATATATTCTTCAATGAATAAAATTACTCAAATAAGCCGACACCAATTCCACTTTTTTCAATATTACTGAATCACTACTGGAATGAGATAAAAGATTTATAAATAAAATAAATATTAGTATTATAGTATATATATTATATATTTTAATGATCTTATATCGTGTAATAATAAATAATGGCACCTCTATTATGAAACTATATCAAAATGATTAAGATTACTCACACGTGATATTGAAGATTGATATTTACTATCTTACTTAAATGAAGATAATTACTATAAATGATGAAAAAATGGGTTTAATTTTGAATGGATTTCTTAAATAGGTTATTAATAGAGTTAATTGTGTTATAATGGATATTAGAGGACATTCAACAATGCATGATTAAATTTTATAATTTTTCGTCTCCTATTCCTCTCATTGTTACATGTTTTAAAATATGCACCTAATTTAATTCATGTGGTGTATATGATAACTATTAGAGATGATATTTCTTGAAATTACATTCATTCATGTTATTTTAAGATAACATTAAAGCCTTATATTTTTAGGTATTTGGATTTAATTGCATCCCAATCCAAAGGTGGGGGTTTCTGCCGAAGTTTTCATTCATCGAGACTCATGGTAATTAAAAAATTATTCCCTTTCATGGGATGAACACATTGAAATGGATTAATGTTTATCAAATTAACATGAATTTTAAAGGATTTAATTTTTCATAATTTTATCCCTCTCTCAGATTATTTATATTTTAGGGTTTTGAAAACTGTTATAAAGCTCAATGTTTTCCATGGTGGAAATACCAACCTATGTTTTATAAATTTAATGTTTCAATGGTTTCCAAGAAAATAAATACTAATATTTATACTAAAATATAGATATGTCTATGGAACATAATCCCCTAGGGGTAATCACTATAATGAATTTTATATGATATTTGACCCAATCAACATTTAGATGCATGACGAGTGGGCCTATGAATACACCCCAGGATATAAACTAATAGAGAAATACTTTGAATATTCACACAATATTTATAGACAATGATGAATGATTTTCTATACCATATCTGTGGTCTCTTACTAATGATAAATATTGAACACAATTATAATCCTCCAAGGATAACCAAGAAAATTTAATGTAACTTCACAACTATAATACATTGATAAGGTTACCTCCTACAACTTTAATGATAAACTGGTGGTATTATGTCTATTAAGGTATGTTGTCCTATACATCCATATTACTCCATTTAATGGGGACGTCCTTGTTTTTATATTATAATTATATGAATAGAAATGATTTCATTCACCAATAGGTACTTTAGTGAATGGAATGAAATTTAATACTGATTCTTAGGGTGAATGAATTGGACATAATCATTTGCTACGCAAGACCAGAAATTTTATTTCTCTTTGATGCACCGATGGGTCCCATTAGAAAAAATGCATTTTTTGTCATAAACCTATCAGAATATATGTATATTTTCATGGAAGAAGGATTTGAATACATTTTTTGATGTCCAATATTACACATTCAATTAGTATAAGATCAAATATTTTTTTTATTAATCTTATTATTATTATTATTTATTTTCCTAGATATATAATTCCCTCAGATCAATTTTATTATGTAATTTTGTTTTTTATTTGTTCCCACAATATCACCAGTACCATGTTTATGTTATGATAGCTTCAACATTCATATACTTCTTACTGAGCATCTGATTTCAACCATATTTTTTCTATTCCCAAAAAACTAGAGGTGAACTATTTAAAATTTCCAGGGATATGATGGAAGGTATATTAATTATTATATAATTTTTTCATGGTGGAATTTATAGTTTAAAATTTAATTTAATGTATTAAAATAGTTTTCTAGGACTAATAAGGTAATGGAACCAACGTAACATCTGGTATTCTATACCAATAATGTAATATTAACACATAATATGGGTTTTCAGTGTCTGGGTTGCTACTTATTGGAACATCATAATTTTTCCTATAATTTATTGATCATTTTATTTTATTAATTTATAAATTTTTTATGTTAAAATATATTAAAATTAATTTTGTTTATACATACTACGCTATATTCTATACATAAAGGTAAATGCATTCTACCTTTATGTAGGATGGTTTTTGGCCACTGCATAAAGGTATAAATGAAGATTTATAAGGGTAAGGTAATCCTTCAAAAGGTTATAAAAAGGTATCCAAGTGTCATCATATGTTTAGGTCACTATTTATTGATGGTAAATCTAGATTTCAAAAGGATATGTAATGGTAATGTATCCACTACATAAAATAATTTTTTTTTATTTTTTTATGGTTATGTAGAAGTTACCTATATATGCATAATGGAAAGTCTGAGTCCATGATTAATTTAAGGGTAAAATACCATACGTGGATTCAATATCCCAAATGTATGTTTTAGTAAAATAATTTAACCCATATACAACACCATTTTTTACAATAAAGGTTGTTTTTTACAATTTGTTTTAATTTAACCATCTTGAAGCTGAAACATTTTTTATGTTTTAAAAATATTAAATAAATTGTAAAATTAATTCATTTAGTCATTTAAAATTTTAAATCTAGTTTGGAGATAATTTAAACACTCTTCATAAAATATTTTATTCAAGAATGAAATAAAGGTTGTTTTTAATTTGGGGTTTTCAACACAAAAAATTATATTTCCCTAATAATCCTTTTAAATTACCTAAAATTTTTTCTACCTTGTATTTTTATATCATCTTGAGGTTAGTAAGTGTATAAATCATTTATCTAAGATATTTAGGGTCTATATCGATCAATATAAGATTTTCTTCTAGCTTCTAGGTGGGGTAGAAAGGTCTCCATATCCCCATATCTCTCTGTTATTCATGGGTGTATTATTTTTATATAAATAAATTCCACTTATAAATTTCTAAATTCTCCTCTACATATCTTCTGTAAAATTGGTAAAATAATATTTCCAATTTTTTTAGAGAAATAGTTGGATTAAAACTTAATAGATGATAACAAAATTATCTAATAATTATCACATGATTTTCTCTTAATTATCAAACAAGGATAAACGTTTATAACATTAAGAGTTTTGTTTTTAGAAATAAAATAATTTTATTCAGGTAAAAAAACATTGGTTATTGGTTTGATATAAATAATATTAATATGTTATCTAGGGGGGATATTTTATAATAATAAATTGGATTTGACACTGATACACTTGATATTGGATGTCCATATCATATTTGGCCATTATATGGAATTCTTTTTCATGTTGTCTTGTTAATGCGACTAGTATTGAGACCTTTTATTAATTATGTATTGTATGTTACTTATAATGTATTTTATTTCTTATGTAATATTTCACAGCCTATTTAATTAATTGATTTTATATATTTTTCGTTTCTATATTATATCTTATATGTGGATTTATGAATATTTAGTGGAATCAAAATATTGGTGTCACGCTAGCAGGTTTTGTAGACATAATTAGAAAACTTTTTTGAAGTAGAGCATGGATGAACTGACTCATCAATGATGAGTCTATATAGTATTTTTACTGAGTTAGATAACCAAACACGGGTGAATTACATATCACCTTTGAAAGAGTGAATATATATTCCTTTATGGTCTACAAATGGGGAATGTCCATTCATATGGGAGAGAGTCCATTATATGGGTGTTATGTGAATGATTACCTTCACTAGAGAGAATTTACCCTTGAATCATTCATAATAATATTCATTAAATGTGGGTGTGGAGTTGATTATTAATGGTATATGGTGCTTATCCTTAATGGTAGATAGAGAAATGTGGGATGATGTAGTCATTATATGGACTATATAAGATAATATATTAACATGCAAAAAAAAGAGATTATGGTCAGGGATCATGGTATCATGGTCAGTGCATATTCACTTGGTACTTGATTGGTCTTACCTGTGGGAGAATATTTAAATTTTCATCTCACATAACACATATATATACCTAGGTACAAAGGATAAGGATGAATTAGTGTTTTCCTAATGGGTCTGTACTCACACCTATCATAATAATCTCGATGCATATTTAGACATTGTTATTAGGGATCTAGAAAAGGGAAACAACCTGACTATATGCTGATGAGGGGTTTGAAGATGGGATATAAACATAGTATAGTGAAAGGTTTTATATAGATGATATAGAATCATGAATTCATTAATATTCTGTAATATTGTGACACTATTGACCTAGAACATTAGGGATCCTTTTGATTACAATTTCATGACTTCAAATGAACGATGTTATCATATTTATATGTATATTATTTTTTTGATTTTGTTTCAAGGTTTATATTTCTAATAATGGGACCTAGTGAATATTTTTAAAAAAGAGGATATTTTCTATCCACATTATTCTATACCATTTCTTCTAATCAACAACCACTTTCATATCGAGAGGAGAATATATAGTTATGTATCTCATTGGATCGTCCCCGGTTGTTCTTGTGATGTCATTAAAAAATGATATTAATGGATTGATGTTTTCCCATCTTCCTTTCTTGAGTTTTTGGTTGAAATGAAATATGATGTGCATAATGGGTCTAACAATGTTCCTATATGTATAACCGACTCATGTGTAATGGACCATTGAGTTTCCAAGGGTGGGGTGCTATAACAATTTTAATGGATTTTGATGCATTCATGCAACATTATTGTCCCCATAGGACCTCATGTCATATATATATATATATATAAATTTATTATAATTCATGGTACAAAATAAATTCAATTCCTTTATTCTTTGTAATATGTTCAAAATATACCAATACTCATTGTTGAGTGATGTAACGTCCCAGTTCCGAGTGCCACTCAATGGGTGCCCCAAACCCGGTAGGTCACATGAACTCAGTTGTATTTACCCATATGCCAGAGGCAACCGACTAGCAGCGAGGGCCTAGGTCTGATAGTGGGGAAACTATGTCCTCATTTGTCAATGTTTAGCGCAGCGGAAATAGATATAAACAAACAAAATGCGGATGAAGTAAACAATACCAAAGCTAAAATAGACAGAACACTAAAGTAAAGAAAATACCAATACTCATATATAACGATTCAATATGTCCCAAAGTCCAAGAATGTAGCCCATATAGGATACTATACAATACAAGGGACAATACAGCAAAATAAAACAGCATAGTAGGAACTCAGCAGCATCACAAGCCTATGCTTGGTCCCATTCTCTCCTAATCCTATGCAAAAATCAAGTACCTGTATTGGAACCCTTGCCCTTATCCACACCTATAGTAATACGATCTATTTGGGTACAAGACATGACCTAAATAGGGTGTGAGAAAAAAATCCCAGTAGGCAACCACCAAAAGACTGTGCCCAACTATTAGTGAATTTGTGCAACAACAGTGTGCAGTAATGGAAAAGCAGTAAACTAGTAAGTACTCAAAAGTAGCTACTCCTACCAGTTCAATTTCCATTTAATTATTATTTAACAATTTAATATAATTGAATTATAAGTTATCAAGACTCAGCCTTATACAACAATGTCCTAAATAGCGTCATAGAAAAACTACAACAAGCTATCTAACAAGTACAAGGTAAAACATCACCAAGCCTGTGCTTTAGCTTGGCTGGTCTAACACGTCAAATCACCACAACGAATATGAAAAGTAAACAGAGTCCTTAGACATGCAAAGAATTACCCTCAGGTAGTTTGAATCGAAACCCTCGGGTGATTTCCCTCAGGAATAGAGAATATTTCCCTCAGGCGTATGAGATAATGCCCTGAGGCACAGAAGCAACTGCCCACAAGAATAAGAAAAATTTCCCTCAGGCTAAAAAACACTTTCCCTCAGTCATGAGAACACTAACCTTTGGATAAACAAGAATCCTGGCCGAGCCCCAAACATAAGAAAGAAATTACATACACTTTCTCTCAAGAAAACTCAAAGCATGCTAAATCACGACATTCCCTTGGGTATCCTGGCCAAACGGATAAACAAGGGAATGCACCCACGGTGTGGTACTGGATCCAATAAATGATCCCAAAAAAGTAGTTATACAAACTAATTAAATTACCAATGAAATTATAGGTATTTAATTAATCAAGGACTCAGCCATACGACACCCCAATCCTGGGCGCGTAGCACAATGGTACACAAAAACAACATGATTGATGGAATTAAATAGTAGACCACCTACCTTGATCTCCTCGGATCAATATACGTGAATAGTTCCTCCCGAAACAACCAAGAAAAGCATAGATTTGGGATAAACATTTACCCATTCAAATGTAAAAAACATCCCCTCGGGAAATAAATGGTAAGAACGACTCAAGGAGAAGGAATTTCTTACCCGCATGGTTTAAACAAGATCGACGGTGGATGAAATAGATTCCCGGCGTGCGATCAAGAGCTCCTCCAAGCTCCAGCCTCTCATCCTGAGCTCCAAATGCATCTAAAGCATCCTCTATCGAATGAGGTGGCTACTTCCCATTTTAATCAAAAAAAAACAAACTACATGGTGTGAACTCTCAAGTACACGACGTGTACTTTTAATCATTTAATTATTGTTTTCACCAGCTACTTTTCACTGCCACCCTGTTAATCTGTTGACATGAGTACACGACGTGTATTTCTTAATACACGGTGTGTAGTGTTGGTTAGCTAGCAGCTACTCCCACCGCCTTACTATTCACCAGCTGACTTATTACTGGGCGCATAAATACCATGTACATAGTGTGTATTCAGTTTTTACACCCTACATCGCCGACATGCCTACACGCCCTGTGTACTCTTCCAAAATGGAAAAGGTACATAGTGTGTGGAAAAGTACACAGCTTGTACCCACAAAATTTGGGATTTTTCCCTTCTCAAAAACACTTATGGAAAAAGGAAAAAAAGAAACACTTACCACCAGAATAGAAACTAGGTTCTTACAAACTTTACCCCTTAAAGCAATTCCTCTATGAATTTCCCTTCCAATGATGGTGAAGATAAATCATATAACAACTTTGGCCACTGAGCACGTATGTCAGTCTCCCACTCCCAGGTATCGTCCGGCACTCGGCTATGCAGCCATAACAACCGTACGAGAGGAACAAAATGGCCTTGGAGAACCTTTGTGATCCTATCAATAATACAAATTCGATGCTCCATAAAGGACACATCAGCCTAAATCTCAACCTCCTCGAGATGAAGAAAATGATACGAGTGTGAGTGATAAAGTCACAATTGAGATATATGGAAGATGTCATGCATGGTCCGGTAGCACTGTGGTAACTGCAACCGATAGGCAACCAGCCCGACTCTCTCCAGAATCTCAAGCAACCCCACATACCTCTGTTAATGTTTAACCTATCTCCTAATCTTTCTGTGTCCCATCCTCGGTGAAACACGTAAGGAAACATGATCCCCAACCACAAACATCAAGGGTCGTCTGTGGCGATCAACATAAGATTTATGACGAGACTGTGTAGTAGCCATCCGCTTCTGAATTAATTGTACATGCTCTAAATTCTCCTGGATGAGACGTGGTCCTAGTAAAGCTACCTCACCTGCCTCCAACCAGCATAAAGGTGATCGGCATGGCCTACCATAAAATGTCTCATAAGGTTACATCTCAATAGTTTCTTGAAAAATGTTATTGTAGGAAAACTCGACCAGGGGTATGTGCTTCTCCCAAGAGCCCCCAAAGTCCAAGATGCATGCACGAAACATGTCCTCAAGCACCTGTATCGTACGTTCTGACTGGCCATCAGTCTGACGGTGGTAAGCTATGCTAAGAAGCACCTATATACCTAGTTACCTCTTAAAACACTTCCTGAAACGAGATGTAAAAGGGGAATCCCTATCTAAAATGATAGAATGAGGGACCCCATGAAGACGTACCACCTCTCAGATATACAACTTTCCGAGTTCGTCCACACTGATGGTCTCCTTAATTGATAAAAAGTGAGATTCCTTTTTAAGTCTGTCTACAACAACCCACACGGTATCAATGCATCGAGGTGACCTCGGCAACCCGGTCACAAAATCTATCATGACAGAATCCCATTTCCACTCCAGAATGGGTAACTACTATAAAATTCCAACTGGCCTATGATGCTCTACCTTCACTAGCTGATAGGTGGAGCATCTCACAATAAAACCAGATACTTCCCGCTTCATACCCGGCCACTAATACTGATGTCTCAAGTCACGGTACATTTTGGTAACTCCGGGATGCACTGCCCAAGCTGAATCATGGAACTCCCGCATTAACTCTTCGTGGATTTCCTCTAGAACCCACACTCGTCCATGGACACGCAGTACCTCATCATCACATATCGTCTAACCAGGAGGAGGGTCCTCACTTGCCACTGAATCCAATAGAACCAATCTTTCCAAATCTGATAGTTTTCTCATCCTCACTCTATCTAAGAGGGTAGAAGTCAAAGCTAAGGAAGAAGGATAGGCTCGCCCTTGACTATCATGCACCTCCAAATGCATCTCAGAGAACAAATCCATAAGCCTCCACTCACCACTGGCCTCCTGCATTGCCTGTAACTGAGTCCTCCTACTCAGTGCGTCAGCAACTGTGTTACCTTTACCATATGTATAGGCAAGCTCATAGTCAATGGACTGAAGGTATTCAAACCACCTTCACTATCTCAAATTCAGGTCACCCCATGTAATGATATATTTTATACTGTTGTGGTCTGTAAACACCACACAATGCTCTCCCAAGAGATAATGTCTCCAATAGCATAACACATGATCAACTATAGCCAACTTGAGATCATGCGTAAGGTAATTCCTCTCATGTGGCCCCAACTGCCGAGATCCATATGCAACTACTTGATCGCCCGACATCAACACTTCTCCCAACCCAATACCTGATGCATCACAGTAAACTATATAGCTATTCCCTTTCTGTGGAAGTATCAGGACTGATGCTGATGTCACCTTTCCCTTCAGTTCCTGAAAGGCTGCCTCACAAGCTTCTGACCAAACGAACATCCCACCCTTCTTAGTCAAAACTATCAACGAAACTACTAAGCGGGAGAATTCCTATATAAAGTGCCTATAGTAACCTGACAACCCCAAGATATTCTATATCTCAAACACATTCTTAGGATGCTCTGAGGAAACTACTATTCCCACATTCTCGGGGTCTACCGTAACTCCTATTTATGAGATGATATGACCCAGGAAGAGAATCCGGTCCATCCAAAAGTGGCACTTTGATAGCTTATCATATATCTGATGCTCTCTCACTATACTCAGAATGATCTCAAGAAGGGTAGTATGGTCATGTCGAGTGTGAGAGTAAACCAAGATATAGTCCATTAATACTACCACAAAAGAATCCATATATGGGTGGAACACACGGTTCATCAGATCCATGAAAAATGCTGGTGCATTCGTGAGTCCGAATGGCATGAACAAGTACTTGTATAGACCATATCTGCTCCAAAGTGCAGTAAGTGGAATGTCGGATGGCCTAACGCGTAACTGATGATATTTTTATCTCAAGTCAATATTCGAGAAAACCCGTGCTCCTAGAATTTGACCAAAAAGATAATAAATCATCGGTAAGGGATATCGGTTCTTAATCGTCAACTAGTTCAGCTTCTGATAATCCACACAAAGTCTGAGGGTAGCATCCGCCTTCTTACGAAACAAGACAGGCGAACCCCAAGGAGAAGTACTGGGTCGGAAGAAACCCTTTCCCGGAAACTCCTTCAACTGCCTCTTGAGCTCCTGCAACTCTGGTGTAGCCATCCTATAAGGAAGAATGGACACCGATGCTACTCCTGGAAATAGCTCAATTGAGAAATCCACCTATTTCTTCGGAGGTAGGCCTGAAAATTCTTCATAGCATACATCCATAAAACGATCAACCATTGGAGGGAAATCCTTATGAAAAGTTCCCTGGTCATCTAGATACAAACTCGCAATCTAGGCTATCACTCCACCTCGTCCATGATGCTCGGGGCTCTCTCGGCTCGCCTGGACATCCCATTCTACATTTTATGGAAACACTATGCCCTCTGGTGACATGAAACTAACCCTGGGACGATATAAATTAGCAATGGATCGAACGAGTACCGACCATTCCATCCCGAGAATGATGTCATAGATTGTCATATCTAAGACATATAGGTCCATTAGAAAATGACACCCACCGACCTCTAGGGGGAACTCCCTACAATGATGCACATGTTCCGTTCTAGTCCCCAATGATGTTTCTAGTGTCATAACATCCTAAGAATAAGAAACAAAGAGCCCAAGGCTCTCCACAACGAGCACATATAAAAATCTATGTGTAGCACCCATATCGAAGAGTACAAAAGTTAAAACAGAAGCTACTAGAATAGTACCCCTAATAGTAGGATTTTCGGGATCTTGCTCTTGTTGGGTCTGTTGCACTACATATGCCTAACCAGTGCCACGACCCTAAGACACAGCCTGGCTACCCAGAGCTATCCAGCCCTGCTGTCTCTGAGATCCTGGTGTCTGGATACCACAGCCACAACCACCACCTGAGCCTATACTTCCCAACGTGTCCCAATTCACTGACTGGTAAGAAGCTGCTGGCCCTGCTCCTGCATGAAGAGTATGCACAGAACCCCTCTCACTATCCACTTATCAAAATACCCTACAAAATCCTGGAAGATGACTCATCTTGCCGCAAACTCAGCACTCCACTGGGTCACATGGACACTGAGGTCTCTTCTGCTCCTCTTCACCGCACTGGAAGCACCTCACCTGTCCACTTTAAGAAATATTCTAACCGTTACTGCCACTTTGAGATAAATTCATCTTCCACTTCCTCTTAGCAGTAGAGATAGTACCAGAAACTGGGGCTGAACCACCCTGGCTTGCAGCACTATCTTCCCGCAGGTTCTACTTAGTAATCAATGCCTAGTTCACAATAGAATGAAATTTAGGTAACCTGAAAACATTCACCAGTGCTCGGATGTCATATCGAAGACCATCCTCAATGTGTCGATCCCTCAATGTCTCATCACCCACCAAAACTGGTGCGAAGTGATTTATCTCGGTGAAGCGGGCAGAATAATCCATCACTGACATAGCGCCCTGCAGCAGATTCATGAACTCTCGATCTCAATCTTCCCTTAGCATCTCTGGGAAGAAAAAGTCATAGAAGACCGCCTAAAAATTTTCCCACTCCATGTCTTTGTGATGCTCAGTCTGAGTGGTAACATCTCACCACCTCTTGGTGGAATCATGTACCATGTATGTAGCGAGCTTGACCCTCCGCCCTGGAGGCATCTTCAGTTGCTCGAAAATAGTCTGCATAGAACCTAGCCAAGACACCATAGCCTATGGTTCGCCATCCCTTGAAAACATAGGCGGATGTTGCTGCTAGAATATACACATCAGCTCTGCCATATATGTGGTAGCCGGTGATGCTCCATGGAAGGTTTGCATGAACCGCACAAAGCCTTTACAGAACTGTACCTCCGAGCCTGTGTCTGGAATAACAGTTGGCACCACATCTAGCTCTAATGGACGATCCATTGGTAGCCTTTGGGCTACCGTCTCTGGAGTATACTCATTACCGCTCTCCTGGCAAACAACTCTAGGTCCTCTTGGCAGCATGACTCTACAAGGTTAAACACACACCTTAGATAAAGATTATCAAGCAATGAAAAAAGGAGTGTAATAAGGGAACAGGAGAAATAAAACATTAATGTTTTATAAAACAAGACTACACGACGTGTTTAATAACTACACGACATGTACTCTCGAGTCTTTTACATGGGCGTGTACTCTGCCAGCACTAGTCGTGTAACACCCCAAACACATTGTGTTGTTTCCTGACACACAGTGGGTACTTAAATTATTCTCTCCTACCTGAGTCCCTCTACATGGCTTAACCACACATCTTTCCTTTGAAATATACTACACAGTGAGTATAAGGTCTACACGGTGTGCACTCGACAAGCTTCACCGACCCGTGTTGTCCATTACATGGCCGGGTACACTTCTTATAATATACGGTGTGTTCTGGATAGACACTGTGTGTACAACATAAATTCCAAGTGCTCATGCTGTTAGTGACATGGATGACTACTCGGCTAACACTAAACACCGTGTTACACACACACACGGCATGTACGCCATTCCATTTTCCCAGCCACATGGACAAGTCTACACGGTCTTTCACTGGTCAAGACTACACGGTGTGTCCCTTAGGTAAACGATGTGTACTAGATAAGCTTCGCTGACCCGTGTTGTTAGTTACATGGTCGGACACATGGATCACACTACACGGCGTGTTCCATATGGACACGGTGTTTATAAACAAAGATTTCTTCCACCCATGTTGCCAGTTACACGGGTGGACACAGGGTTAACATGACACGACGTGTACAAACGGTACATGGCGTGTACCCTTAGAGTTTTCCCAACCTGTGTTCCTGTCTACATGACCTATGACACGGTTAGGTACTACAAAATGTGTACTTAAGATACACGACATGTAAATTTTTTCCCCTTTTCCTCTGGAACAGAAGATTAAGCCACATGTAATCAAAACTACATAGTGTGTATTCTGGGTTTTTCTAAACAGTAAGCCTCAGAAACAACTTCGGAGCCCATAAAAACACATAAAGGAAAATCAAAGTGCCAAATTCCGATCCTTGAGGGCCCATATTCCCTGCAAATCATATCCTGGCATCTTATATCTGTTATAACAAAGTAAACAGGTCAACGATCCACCAAATTTAGGTCAATGTGGTCCCATACTCCTCAAGAACCATAGTTTGTCATTCATTCTACAAAACCTAACATAACAATACCCTATCATATAGTGGGTATTTTATCAAGGAATCTATCACAAAAACATTCATTTTATAGCATGAAATCTACCACAACAGCATGGAATTTATAATGCACCAACATGGCATGTAAACTTTGTATGGCATGTGATTCCAACATGTGCATAAATGATGCATGTGATGGAATTCACTCATCTCATCATGTTGCAACTAAATAGAACCCAGTATGAAAACATAAATAGCACCCCATAAGTGCATCACCCAATAGTGAAAATCAAATCAATTATAAAATTGAAAAATCAAAAAAAATTCAACACGAGGTAAATTTGTATTTCCCTGTACACGGGTTAGATACTCCCAAGCACAGATTATTACCAAGTACTTATTCTATCCTATCCATGACTATAGGATCCAAATAGAATGTCAAGAAGAAAATAACACCCTTTAATACCACTTTGTAATGTCCTGGATCCAGGTGCCACTCAACGGGTGCCCCGAACCCCGTTGGTCACATGACCTCAAGCACATTCCCCTAAACGCCATAGACTATCGACTAGCAGTGAGGGCCTAGGTCAGATAGTGGGGAAACTATGCCCTCGTTTTTCAAAGTGCAGTGTAGTGGAAATTGATATAAACATAAAAAATGTTGAAGCAGTATAAAATACCAAACCTGAAATAGAAAGAACACCAAAGTAAAGAAAAGACCAAAAATCATATATAATGATGCAATATGTACCTAAGTAAAATAAAGCAGCCAAAACAAGATACACTGTAATAAAAAGGAAAATACAACAAAATTCAATAGCACAGTAGGAACTCAGTAGCATTGCAATCCAAAGATTAGTCCCATGCTCTCCTACTCCTCTAAAACAATCAAGTACTTGTATAGGGACCCTTTCCCTTATCCACACTTGTAGTAGCATAATCTGTTTGGGATTAATAAATGACCCAAATAGGGTGTGAGAAATAAATCCCAATAGGCAACCACAAAAGGCATGAGCCCAACTATCAGTGAATTTGTGCAACAACAGTGTGAAGTAATGGAAAAGCAGTAATCTAGGAAGTACTCAAAAGAAGCTACTACTACCCGTTACATTTCCATTTAATTATTATTTAACAATTAAATATATATGATTTTTATTTTCTTCAGAATGAGCCTCAGCCGACAATCACCTAAACAGTGCCGTAAAAAAACTTTAACAAGCTATCAAACAAGTACAAGGTAAAACATCAGCAAGATTATGCTTTATCTTGGTAGGTATAACATGTAAAATCACCACAGTGAATATGAAAAGTAAACATATTCCTCAGACAGGAAAAACCTTACAATTAGGTAATCAAAATCGAAACCCTCAGGAGATTTCCCTCAGGCATAGTGAATATTTCCCTTAGGCGTAAGAGATAATGCAGTCATGCATAGAAGAAAATGCCCACATGCCCTAGAAAAGTTTCCCTTAGGCTAAACAAACACTTTCCCTCATGCATGAGAACACTGCCCTCAGGCTGAACAAGCAACTGGGCAGATCCCAACACATAAGCAAGCAATTACATACAATTTCTCTCAAGAAAAATCAAAGCATGCTAAATCATGGAATACCCTCAGGTATCTAGGACAAATGGCTAAACAAGGGAATGCACCCACGGGGTGGCCATGGATCCACAAAATGATCCCAAACAGTAGTTATACATACTTTTACCTACGCAATTTTAGGTATTTAATTAATCAATTCCCCATCTATACGACATCCCAATCATGGGCGCGTAGCACAATGGTAAAGAAAAGCAACATGAAAGTTGGAATTAAACAGTATACCACCTTCATTGATCTCCTCTGATCAATATACGTGAATGGCGCCTCCCAAAACAATTGAGAACATCATAGATCTGAGATAAAAATTTACCCATTAAAACTTAAATAACTTCCCCTTAGGAAAGAATTAGTAAGAATGGATCTAGGAGAAGGATGCTCTAACCCGGAAAGTTAAAAAAAGATCGACGATAAAAGAAACGGATTCCTGGCATGCGATTGGGAGCTCCTCTAAGCTCCGACCACTCTTCCTGAGCTCCAAACACATCCAACACTTCCTCTGCCGAATGAGGAGGATACTTCCCATTTTAAGATAAAAAAACTACACGACATGTACTCTCAAATACACGGCGTGTAATATTCATCATTTAAATATTCCTCTGGAGGATACTGTTCACCGCCACATTGTTCATCTGTTGAGATGAGTACACAACATGTATTTCTGAATAGATGGAGTGTATTGTAACTCAGCAGTTGGATACTCCCACCTCATTTCTGTTCACTTGCTGACTGATTACACGATGTGTAAATACCAAGTACATGGCGTGTAGTCAGTTTTTACACCCATCATCACCAACAAGACTACATGCCCTATGTACTCTTCCCATATAGCCAAAGTACACGGCGTGTGGAAAATTTCATGGCATCTACACACAAAATTTGGGATTTTCCTTCATTTTCCTTATTTTCTCAAAAACACTTAAGGAAAAATGAAAAGAAGAAACACATATCTCAAGAATAAGAACCAGGTTCTTACAAAATTCCCCCTTAAATAAATTATTCCCAGAATTTACTTTCCTAATGTGGTGAAGAAAATGCTCAGAAGAACTCTGGCCATAGATAAAGTGCGTCGGTCTCCCGCTCCCAGGTTTCGTGATGCACTTGGCCATGCTGCCACATCACTTGAATGAGAGGAACTGACTGGATTCGGAGAACCATCATGCTCCTATCGAGAATACAAATCGTATTCTCCTCAAAGGATGCATCAGCCAGAAGCTCAGTCTCCTATGGATGAAGATTGTGAGATGGTTCTGAGTGATAACGGTGCTGCTGAGATACATGGAAGATGTCATGCATGGCCCGATACCTGTGTGGTAACTGTAACTGATAGGAAACCACTCCAACTCTCTCCAGAATCACAATTGACCCCACATACCTTAGTGAAAGTTTACCTTGTCTCTGGATCCGTCTGTGTCCCAACCTCGGTGAAAAATGTAAGAAAACCTGATCCCCGACCACGAACTCCAAGGGTCGTCTGTAGCGATCAACATAAGATTTCTAACGAGACTATGCAGTAGCCATCTGCTTCTGAATCAATTGGACCTGCTCTGAAGTCTCCTACATGAGACGAGGTCCCAGTAGATCTGCCTCACCTGCATCCAACCAGCACCAAGGTGATCGACATGGCCTACCATATAATGCCTCATAAGCTTCCATCTCAACAGTTGCCTAAAAATTGTTATTATAGGAAAACTCAACCAGGGGTATGTGCTTATCCCATGATCCCCCAATGTCCACGATGCATGCACCCCGCATGTCCCCAAGCACCTGTATCGTATGCTCTAACTGGAAATCAGTCTGAGGGTGGTAAGATGTGTTCATAAGAACCTATGTACCTAGTGCCCTCTGAATGCACTTCCAGAAACGAGACATAAAATGGGAATCTCTATCTGAAAAGATAAAACTGGGGACCCCATGAAGACGTACCACCTCTCGTATATACAACTTTCAGAGTTAGTCCACATTAAAGGTCTCCTTGATCGGAAAAAAAGTGAGGTACCTTCGTAAGTATATCCACAACATCCCACCCGGCATCACTGCCTTGAGGTGAACTCAGAAACCCTATCACGAAATCCATTGCGACATCTTCCCATTTCCAATACGGAATGGGTAACTATTATAATAGTCCGGATGGCATCTGATGCTCTGCCTTCACTTGCTGACAGGTGGAACATCTTGCAAAAAAACCAGCTACTTCCCGCTTCATACCTAGACACAAATACTAATGTCTCAAGTCACAGTAAATTTTGGTATCTCCGGGATGCACTTCTGAAGCTGAAACATGGACCTACCACATCAACTCCTCATGGGTATCCCCTGGAACCCACACTCGTCCAAGGGCACAAAGTACCTCATCCTCGCCTATCTTCCAACCGAGAGGAGGGTCCTCAGTTTCCACCGACTCCCGTAGAACTAGGCCTTCCGAATCTAAAAGTTGCCTCATCCTCACTCTATCTGGGAGGGTAGAAGTCATAGTTAAGGAAGAACGATAGGCTCACCCCAGACTATAGTGCACTTCCAAATGCATCTTAGCAAACAAATCCATAAGCTCCCACTCACCACTAGCCTCCTGCACTGCCTGTAATTGAGTCCTCCTACTCAGTGAATCAATAACTACATTACATTTACTGGGTGGATGGACTGAAGGTATTAAACCCACCTTCACTATCACAATTTCAGGTCACACTAGGTAAAGATATATTTCAGACATTTGTGGTATGTAAACACCACAATACACTCTCCCAAGAGATAATGTCTTCAATAGCGTAATGCATAAACAACTGAAACCAACTCGAGATCATGCGTAGGGTAATTCCTCTCATGTGGCCTCAACTGTCGAGACCCATATGCAAATACTAGATCACCCTACACTAACACTGCTCGCAAACCAATACCTAATGCATCACAGTAAACTGTACAGCTCTTCCCTTGTTCTGGAAGTATCAGGATCAGTGCTGATGTCAACCTTACCTTCAGCTCCTGAGCGGCTGCCTCAAAATCTTTTGACCAAACGAACTTTACATCCCTCTTAGTCAAACCTTTCAACAACTCTGATAAGCGGGATAAGTCCTATATAAAGAGCATGTAGTAACCTTCCATCCCCATTAATCTTCGTATCTCAAACACATTCTTAGGCTGCTCCTAGGAAACTACGGCTCTCAGTTTCTCTGGGTCTACCGTAACACATGTCTCTAAGATAATATGACCCGGGAAGTGAATTTGGTCCATCTAGATGTGGCACTTTGAGAGCTTAACATATAGCTGATGCTCTCTCAGTGTACTCAGAACGATCACAAAATGGATTGCATGGTCATGTCGAGTGTGAGAGTACACCAAGATATCATCCGCAAAGACTCCCTCAAAAGTATACAGATATGGATGGAACCCAAGGTTCATCAGATCCATGAAAACTACTAGTGGGTTCCTGAGTCTGAACGACATGATAAAGTACTCGTATAGACCATATTTTATCAGAAAAGCCGTAAGCAGTATGTCCGATGGCCAAATGCGTAACTGATGATATCCTAATCTCAAGTCAATCTTCAGGAAAACTCATGCTCCTCAAAGTTGATCAAAAAGATCATCAATCCTCGGTAAGGGATATCGGTTCTTAACCATCAACTGGTTGAGCTTCTGATAATCCACATAATAATTGAGGGTACTGTTTCCCTTTTAAGAAAATAGGACAGGCGAACCCCTAGGGGAAGTACTGGATTAGATAAACCCTTTGCCTGCAACTCCTCCAACTGCCTCCTGAGCTTTTGCAACTCTGGTTTAGCCATCCTATAAGGAGGAATGTACACCGGTGATACTCCTAGCACTAGATCAATAAAGAAATCCACCTCCCACTCCGGAGGTAGACTTGAAAATTCGTCTAGGAAGACATACCTATAGTGATCAACCACTGGAGGGAAATCATTCTGACATGTTCTCTGGTCATCTGGATACAAACTCACAATCTAGGCTGTCACTCCACCTCACCCATGATGCTCGGGTCCATCTCGACTCACCTGGAAATACCATTATACCTTGTATAGAAACACTCTGCCGTCTGGTGACGTGAAACTCACCCTGCGATGATAGAAATATATAAAGGCTCAAAAGGGTACTAACCAGTTCATCCTTAGAATGATGTCATAGGTCTTCATCTCTAAGACAGACAGGTCCAATAGAAAATGACACTAACCAACCTCTAGGAGGAACTCCCTGCACTGATGTACACTAGCTGTTCTAGATCCCAATTGATTGTATATCATCATAACATCACAAGTAGAAGAAACACAATGCCCAAGGCTCTACACAACGGGCACAAATATAAAGATATGTTTAGCACCCGTATCGAAAATTACAGAAGGTAAAACAGAAGCTACTAGAATAGTACCTATTACAGTAGAAGTTCCAGGATCCTAATCTTGTTGGGTCTGTTGCACTGCATATGCCTACCCAATGTTGCGACCCTGCTACATAACCTGGCTACCCTGAGCTGTCACGCCCTGCTGTCTCTAAGATCCTGGTGTCTGGATACCGCGACCACAACCACCACCTCAGCATGTACGTCATGATGTATCCCAATTCACTAACTGATAAGAAACTGCTGGCCCTGCTCTTGCACATGGAGTCTGCATAGAAACCCTCTCACTATCCCGTTGTGAAAATGCCCTGTAAAATCACGACAGATGAACTACCTTGCCGCAAGATTGTCACTCCACAGGGTCACGTGGTCACTGAGGTCTATTGTGCCCCACTTTACCGCCCTGGTAGCACCTCACATGGCCACCTGAAGAAATCTTTAGACTAGTATTCCCACCATGATAGAAATACATCTGCCTCTTCCTCTTATTGGTAGAGATAGTACCAGGAACTGGTGCCAAACTGCCCTGGCTTACACCATTAGCTTCCCACAGGTTCTGCTCAGTAATCAGTGCCTCATTCACAATAGCATGTTCTATAGGAAACCTGAAAACGTTCACCAGTGCTCAGATTCCAAATCGAAGACCATCCACAAAGCGCCGAGCCCTCAACGTCTCATCACCCACCAGAATAGGTGTGAAGCACTGTATCTCGGTGAAGTGGGCAGAATAATCCATCACCTACACAGCGCTCTATTGTAGATTCATGAACTCTCGAGCTCGATCTTCCCTCAGCGTCTCTGGGAAGAAAAATTCCTAGAAATCGAAAGAATATTGTCCCACATCATGTCTCTGTGATGCTCAGTCTGAGTGGTAAAATCCCACCACCTCTTGGAATAATCACGCATCATGTATGTAGTGAGCTTGACCCTCATCCCTGGAGGTCTCTAGATACTCAAAAATAGTCTGCATAGAACCCAACCAATACTCCATAGCCTGTGGTCCACAATCCTCTGAAAAGTTAGGTGGATGCTACTTCTGGAATATACCTGTCAGCTCTACCATAGATGTGGTAGCCGACGGTGCTCCCTAGAAGGTCTGCATGAACTATACGAAGCCTTCATGGAACTGCGCCTCTGCACCTGTGTCTAGAATAATGGTTGGCGCCACATATGGATCTACTGGATGTTCCATAGGTAGCTCGTGGCCTACCATCTTTGGAGTATAATCATTTCCGCTCTCCTGGATAACAACTCTAGGTCTCCTCGACGACATGACTCTACAATGTAAAACAGACACCTTAGATCAAGATTATCAAGTACTGAAAACAAGGAGTGTAAGAAGGGAGTATGAGGAAGAAAACATTCATGTTTTACAAAACAAGACTAAATGGCATGTTTAATTACTACACAGTGTAAACTCTTGAGTCTTTCACATGGGCGTGTACTCTGCCAGCACTGGTCATTTAACACCCCCAAACACACTGTGTGTTGTCCTCACACACGACATGTACTTAAATTTTTCTCTCATGCCCGAGTCCCTCTACATGGATTAGCCACAAGAATTTCCTTAGAACGAGACTACATGGAGTGTATAAGGTCTAAACAGTGTGTACTAGAAAAGCTTCACCGACCCGTGTTGTCTGTTACACAGCCGGGTACACTGCTTAGACTACACGACGTGTTCTGGATAGACAAGGCATGTACGACTTAAATTCCAACTGACCATGTTGTTAGTGACACGACTGACTACTCGGATGACACTACACGGTGTGTTACACCCACACATGGCATGTACACCACCTCTTTTTCCCAGCCACATGACCAAGTCTACACGGTCTTTCCCCGGTCAATAATTCAAGGCGTGTCCCTTAGGTAGACGACATGTACTAGATGATCTTCGCCGACTCGTGATGTTAGTTACATGGCTGGACACACGGCTCACACTACAAGACATGTTACATATTGACACAGTGTGTATAAATGAAGATTTCTTCCATCTGTGTTGTTAGTTACGCAGGCGGACACAGGGTCAAAATGACATGGTGTGTTCAACCGATACACGGAATGTACCCTTAATGTTTTCCCAACACATGTTCCTGTCTACACGGCCTATGACACGGTTAGGAACTACACGACGTGTACTTTGGATACATGGTGTGTAAAATTTATTTTCCCCTTTTCTTCCCAACATAATATTAAACGGTGTGTAATCAAAACTACACAGTGTGTATTCTGGGGTTTTCCAGACAGTATGCCTCAGAAAATACTCTGGAGCCCAAAAAACACAAAAACCCACACCAAAGTGCCAAATTCCAATCTGTGAGGGCCCATACTACCCACGAATCAATGATTTGAATCTTATAAGTGTTATAACAAAGTAAACAGGCCAATGATCAACCAAATTCTAGTCAATGAGGGCCCATACTCCTCCAGAACCAATGTTTGGCATTCATTATACAAACCCTCACATAACAATATCGTGTTAAATAGTAGGTATTTTATCAAGGCATCTTTCACAATAGCATGAATTTTCTAGCATGACATCTGTCACAACAACATGCAATTTATAATGCACCTACATGGCATGTAAACTATGAATGGAATTTGATTCCAACATGTGCCTAAATGATGCATGTGATGGAATAACCTCATCTAATCAGGTTTCAACTAAATAGAAACCAGTATAAAAACATAAGCAGTACACCACAAGTGTGTCACCCAACGGTGATAATCAAATCAATATTAATATTGAAAAATCCTTAAAATTGAAACATGAGTTAAATTGGATTTTCCCTGTACATGGGTTAACTACTACCGAGCACAACTTATTATCAAGTACATATTCTATCATATCCTGGACTATAGGCTCCAAATTGTAAGTCAAGAAAAAAAGAACACCCTATGATAGCACACTGTAACGTCCCGGATCCGGGTTCCACTCAATGGGTGCCCCGAACCCAGTAGGTCACATGACCTCAAGCTAATTTCCCCAAATGCAGAGGCTACCGACTAGCAGCGAGGGCCTAGGTATGATAGTGGGGAATCTATGACCTTATTTGTCAAAGTTCAGCACATCGGAAATAGATATAAACATACAAAATGCAGAAGAAGTAAACTGTACCAAAATTGAAATAGACAGAACACTGAATTAAAGAAATGGGCAAAAATCATATATAATGATTCAATATGTCCCTAAGACTAAGAAAGTATCCAAAATAGGATACAATCCAATACATGGGACAATACAGCAAAATAAAACAGCATAGCAGGAACTCAACAGCATCACAAGCCTAAGCTCGGTCCCATGCTCTACTACTCTTCTACAACAATCAAGTACCTGTATAGGGACCCTTTCCCTTATCCACACCTGCATTAATATAATCTGTTTGGGCCCAAGACATGACCCAAACATGGTGTAAGAAATAAATCCCAGTAGGCGACAACCAATGGCTCCTGCCCAACTGTTAGTGAATTTGTGCAACAACAGTGTGCTGTAATGGAAAAGAAGAAAACTAGGAAGTACTCAAAAGAAGCTACTCCTAGCAGTTCCATTTCCATTTAATTATTATTTAACAATTCAATATAATTGAATTATAAGTTCTTGAGACTAAGCCTCAACTGACAATCTCCTAAACAGTGTCACAGAAAAACTACAACAAGCTATCTA
The DNA here is from genome assembly GCA_963277665.1 of Viscum album. Lineage (NCBI taxonomy): Eukaryota > Viridiplantae > Streptophyta > Magnoliopsida > Santalales > Viscaceae > Viscum > Viscum album. The sequence goes on from OY728152.1 coordinate 700,009,799, forward strand.
ACATGTACAAGGTAAAACATCAGCAAGCCTGTGCTTTAGCTTGGCAGGTATAACATGTAATGTCACCACAGTGAATATGAAAAGTAAACAGAGTCCTCAGACATGCAAAAACTTACCATAAGGTAATCAGAATCAAAACCCTTAGTTGATTTCCCTTAGGCATAGCGAATATTGCCCTCTAGCATATGAGATAATGCCCTCAGGCATGGAAGCAACTGCCCAAATGCATAAGAAAAGTTTCCCATAGGCTAAACAAACACTTTCCCTCATAAATGAGAACACTGACCTCAGGATAAACAAGAAACTGGGCCAAGACCAACATATAAGCAAGAAATTACATACAATTTGTCTCAAGAAAACTCAAAGCATTCTAAATTGCAGCATACCCTTGGGTATCCTGGCCAAATGGCTACACAAGAGAACGTACCCCTGGGGTGGCCTTAGATACAAGAAATGATCCCAAATAGTAGTAATACATACTCATTAAAATACATATGCAATTATAGGTATTTAATTAATCAATTCATCAACCATACGACACCCCAATCATGGGTGCGTAGCACAATGGTACACAAAAATAACATGATAGTTGGAATTAAACAGCATACCACCTACCTTGATATCATGTGATTAATATACGTGAATGGCGCCTCCCGAAACAATTGAGAACAACATTTATCTAGTATAAAAATTTACCAATTCAAACTTAAATAGCTTCCCCTTTGGAAAAAATTGGTAGGAACGTCTCAAGTAGAAGGAAGGTCTTACCCATACAGTTCAAACAAGATCGGCGGAAGAAACGGATTCCCGACGTGTGAATGGGTGCTCCTCGAAGCTCTGGCGTCTCCTCCTAAGCTCCAAATGCATATAATGCCTCCTCTACTGAATAAGGAGGATACTACCTATTTTAGGTGTAAAAACAAAACATCACGGCATTTACTCTCTAGTACATGGCGTTTATATTTCATCCTTTAACTATTCCACTGGCAACTACTTTTCATTGCCACACTGTTCATCTGTTGACTTGAGTACATGGCGTGTATTTCTAAATACATGGCATGTACCTTCGCTCAGCTAGTGCATACCACCACTTCCGTACAGTTCACTTGCTGACTGATTACACGACATGTAAATACCAAGTACACGGTGTGTAGTCAGTTTTTACACCCTTCATCGCTGACAGACCTACACGCCTTGTGTGGTGTTCCCATACGGCCAAAGTACACGGCGGATAGAAAAGTACACAGCGTGTACCAACAAAATTTGGGATTTTCCCCCATTTTCCTTATTTTCTCAAAAACACTTAAGGAAGAAGGAAAATAATAAACCCGTACCTCAAGAATAAGAATCGAGTTCTTAAAAGTGATATATTTTCCCCTTCTTCTATAGTGATATATATGTTAGTATTTATTTAGTTGAAGTTGAAAATACGTGATGTTATAAATGTATATATACAACACAAAATAATATAGGACTATTATTGAGCCATAGGTAGAACAAGGTGGGTTTCACCTTGTGTGTGAGTATCTCCTATTATAATTATTGTAATAGAAATCCAATAACTCTGACTTATAGCGATACAAGTTTCCCTCATATGATTTTTTAGGAATTTTTAATTTCTTGTTTGGAATTTCAAAATGATGAAACCTTAGAGACTATTGGTTACTATTAATCTATTGTATATGAACTTTCCATCACAAGATATACTAAAGTATACAAATAATTGGGCTCCCACAAAGCTCCAATGATTCAATAAGTGAACCCACCAGAGCCCAAAGTCTTAAAAATTTCACCTACTCAGGGTAGAGGGGTGGATTAGATGATGGCCATCTATGATCAATAGTTTCATCTCTATCATCCAATATTGTTCTAGTTCACTAGTGTCCCTTAGGATATTGAAGAAAGGATATAAGTAATTGATAGAATCTTTGACCTAGTGGAAAATCCAATGGATTGAAATGGAAGGCTTGCATCTTTAATAATTCATGTACCCATCAGGAGGTAGTGGGGTGTCATGGGAAAGGTTGGTATATTTCAGGATCCAATATTCTAATTATTCAAATGGATATTCTTCAATAAGTAATTCATTGACACACTGGTGTGGGATTAAGTGTAGGAGTTTATGGAATTTCAGCTGCAGAATATATATGTTTGTTCTTACTCATCTTGTTTCATAGTGATTCTATGATTTTATTATATATTGGATATGAATGAGGCATAGAAGGATAAGATGTTTGAGATTAGTATTTATAAAAATATTAAAAATTAGGTTAACGGTTTTGGCTAAATGAAGTATATCCATGTGATTCACATGTCCAAAAATTGGGAGATGAGACTAATGGAGTACATAATATGGATTTCTTGTATATTAAAGTGCACTGAAAACTGGTTTTCAAAGTATAAAAGCTAGTGTCTGATCAAATTGTATGAAGTGGAAGGTTAATAAGGTACATTATAGTGGTGATTCTTCTACATGAACTATGTTAGTACATTCAAAAAAAATTCTACAAATGTGGAAAAAGGGATATGTTATTACATCATGTAAACATTCACCAAATATATTCATTTTATTTTGAAATAGTGGATATCTTGAGATCTTATTTTATAAGAAGCCTTATTATTTTTTGAGGAGAATAGATCATGGTGTATGATGGGACCTTATCAGTAGGCTTAGGTACCAGATACTATGGTTACCCAAGATAGTCATTTATGATAGAGGAAGGTTTGTTCTCTAAATACATGCATGGTTTACAAGATAGATGGGGTTTTAGTATATATTGGAGAGGGACCAAATATAGTAAGAGGTATTTTATTGATTACTTCTACACAATCCATCTCCCTGTTTTATATAGGATTGTATCATTCATTCTATAATAACCAAGTTTATCTTATTTATTAATCCTTTTTATTTTGATCTAATTATTTATTAAAGAACTAATGTGGGTGCCTAATGAGTTCATGGGTGTCGTAGAGGTGTATGAGGATTGTTCAGATCATGGAACCAATCTTTTTGGAAAAACAAATATGCTTCATGTTTATGAGAAAACCATTCAGGGCTAGCTGCATAGAAATCCCTAACCAGTAGGGGTCAGAAAGAGGAGAAAGTATGGTGCACAGTTCTCCCTAACCATGTGTCATAGGCCTCATGCTTGTTGTAAATGTTTGCAGTTTTTAGAATTTTCATATCACATGGTTTTCATATAGTTTCCCAAACCATGAGACATTGTTGGGTATGATCTCTCCTCAAGCAGAGGGAGGGTCTTCATTGACACATGGTTTGGCCAAATGTGTGAAAAAACAATGTGAACCATAATATTTTCACTAAATAACTAAATTTTCCATAATTAAATGTTTAATTTCACCCATCCTCTCATATCCTTCTATTTCCAGTGTATAGTGGGTTCTTATCCCATTTTGAGAACTCCTCTTATTAAAGGTAGGCATCTTAATAACATATTGATCCAATGTTTGATTCATCTTCTATTAGTTTTTTTGAATATCCACTAGTAAGATGTCAATTTTTTAGTCATTATTTATTTATCTTATCCTCAATAATGTTATAGTGGTGAACATTCACATGAACTATTTTTCAGGGTGATCATCCATTCTATAGATTTCGTCAAATCCAGGTTAAACTAATGTTCGATATTGGATGACATGATTTTGACGAATATGTGGTATGTGGTTTCTAATTTATTCCTAATGTTTTATTATTTTTATAATAAAAGTTGTCATGCCATATGATGGTTACAGTAAGCGTTCCACAAAATTGTACTTGTTTTAAACTGGTAACATTTCATGGAACCTAATGAATTGTTAGAACCCATTTAATATCAGGAATTTTTAACCATCGAATGAGATATTCTTTTTTGGTGTTTCCTCCATATTCCTAATTTTCCATTCATCCCCATATGAAAAAATCACCAATATGGGGTGTTTTAAATTAAATGAAAATGATGATTCCCTCATGATATGGAATGAAAATAGTGGCATAGCATGACTAGTTCCCTTAAAAATTATAATGAATTCTATGAAGTTAGTGGGGAGCCCACATCACTTGCCTCAAAAGAATGATGGTTACACCTTCATTAATATCAAGTGTAAATTATTTTTTAAATAACTGGGGATATTGTTAATGCCTTGAATGATTCTAATAGCATACGAATTTGTAAATGATGACCCTTGATAATTATGTAAATTATGCATGATTATCCTTACGTATAATGAATATAAATGGGCATGGTGAGCCTCATGATTTGATACGAATTGAGCATGGAGATCCTTAATAATGAAATATGTTCATGGAAACACTAAATAATGATATATGTGATTGGAAACCCTTAGAAACGGAATATGGGAACGAAAACCATTAATAATGAAATATAGGAACAGATACCCTTAATAATGAAATATAGGCATGAACCCTCTTTATAATGAAATATGTGTATCGAATCCCTATACATGTGATATTGGGAATGGTGTACCTTCATTCTATTATACTTTGAATCGAATCCTAATTTGGTGATACTAAGAAAGACATCCCTTTTCTGTGATACTAGACATGGTGTCCCAATTCTGTGATACTTGTAATGGTGTCCCTATTCTATGATAATGAGAGTCATGTCCTCTATAATACTGTGATACTGGGAATGTAATCTCTTATAAATGTGATATCTAGAATTTCATCCCTATATATTTATTTTGATTTAGTACAGTACTATCTGAAGTTGGTAGTGTCAGCCTTGTTTTATTTAAGGATCTAGTGCCAACCCATTTATAGTTTTTATTAATTATTTATATTTTATACTTGCACAATTCCGTATTATATATGTGGACTGGATATTTATTTATTCCTCTTGTGTAATCCCACTAAGATTTATCTAACACAATATCATGACCATCGATGGACCATATAAAGACTATATTCATGATGGTATAGATTGTAGGAAGGGTTATCTTATGGATGTGTGACTCCGGTCATGACATAGGACGGGGATTGTGGTCGATGAGTAGGCTAGAGATAAGGATGCTTGGATATATATTTTTCCTTTTTGTAACATTTTATGATTTTTTACAACATGTAATTCATGGTACATGTATCCATGCTTTATTATATTATAGATACATGACACACATTATCATTATTTTGTAAATGATTCAATTTTTTGTTTTCAGTTGATTATTATTACTTTTTTGTTTTTATCTTTTTCTATTATTCCATCTATTATGTTGCTTTATATATATATATTTTTTATTTCAAATCTATTCTACTCTAGTTATGACTGAATATTCTACCCACATACTCACCCTTGGTCTTCACTGCTAGATTGAAGCCTCTCGTGTTCGGGGAGATTCCCTTAAGGCCATGTGGCCCAATTGGATCAGGTAACCTTTGAGTGGAAGCCAGGTGTGAGACATTAGAATGTGGAATAAAATCATAATTTTCATGAAATAAAATTTTGATAGAATATTCAAGATATTAATAAGGTTATGGGGGTTTTAAATGAGCTATGTCTAGAATTAGCTAACCCATATATAGAGAGAAGTCAAATTTCCTCAAATGGAAATTACTGTTTACTGAATTATTTCTTATTAGAGTTGATATGATTCCATTGTTGGGTGTTGCACATGAATTGAGATATTACTAATATGACGACTGACATTTACATTTTATCCTTGCAACGATGAGTTGATTGAAAGGAATAATTGAGAATGCATCGTATTGGGCACCATGTAGGGAATTCTGATTCCATACATATGCCTTTCCATATATGAGAATTGTGTTTTTTTGAATCACCTGTGATTTACATGAATGCTTATATTTGTATGAATATAAATTTGTTTGTTAAAAATTCTTGCAAAGGATTTAGAATAACATAGTTGGTACATAGAGTCCCTATCATGTCATAAATAATTTTTTAGTGACTAGGTTATGGCAAACACCCTAAGCAGGAAGCTATGAAACATTTAGATATAGATCATTGGTTGCATGGACATGAATGTGTAATGGTATTGATTTATTATAAACAATATTTCTGTTCATAATATGTATGTTCCTTAATGGATTGGAATTGGTGAACCATTTGGTCCAACCATCTATAGAATAATTAAAATACAAATATAAATTAAATTAAATTAACATTGAAAAAAATATATCTTGACCCGGTCATGACCTTAGTAGTGGGAAGTTGGTTGCATCTCAGTTGTTCATTATAAATGTGGTAGTCACCAGACATAACTCTTTGGGATAAAAGCGGGGTGTGAATTTTCATATGAAGGCTTGTTCCTATCCTATTAATGTATCTGAGATGTTATCACTGTTGAATCCCAAATGAGTCATGTTCGTGGAATTTGTAGAGTAATGCTACTAAGATTTCCTTGTTCTATTATCTAAGGGGGTTGTAATGATTACTCTATAGTGTTGGTGAGCTAGGAGTTCCTAGTTATACCTCTTGTACTTCCTCCTTTATCACATGTTCCTATTCTCGACATGGGTGATGATGGATGATTTTGAGGATTTTTCCTACGGTGTATGCATACGATTTTGGGAGCTCTTTCTCAACCCCATATATGGGTGAGTGGACTAGGGAGTTACAATAGCAGCATCCTCCCTCATTTCTGTGGGATAGGGGACAACATGCTATATAGATATAGTTTTTTGATGATCATGTCTATAATTGATCATCATGAGACACCTCCTGTGGGGAGATTGAAGCTAGCTACTTATATACTAATAGGATCCTACAAACACAAGAGGGATATTCTAAATCAAGATGGTTGGTATCAGGAAGAAACTTGGATGGAATTGTAATCATGATTATTCAAATATTTCTTTCCATTTATCCTAAGGGATAATAATTCCAAATAATTAATGAACCTGTAGTGGGGGACAATGACTATCGTGGACTATTTCGCTCAATTTATAGAGCTTAAGAAAATTGTGCATATCTATAATACATATGGGACTATGAAATAAACATGATTTTAAGATGGTCTAAATTATCTTGGTCATTCTCATTTAAATTTTTTCTAGTTCACTACCATATATGATATAGTGATATAAGAACTTATCACTGAGCAGAGTCAAAGGGAAGCACATGGTCTGAGAAAGGGCAGTTCATAACCCAAACATAGTGGATGCTCTACTAATGGTTGGGAGTAACTAATTGAGAATGTGTGTGTGTAGTCGAATCTGGTGACACCCATAAACAATTATGTTGTATTTCACAAGTGTGGGAATCCTGGTAATAAGAATCCCCACTGTCCTAGAGACACCATTGAGTATTGAGGCAATGGATGATTGGGGAATCAATTGTGCTTTTATAGGCCCTTCACATCTGTTTCAAGTGGGATAAGACCCATTCTAGATCCACGTTCAGGAGATGGTTTAGTGGCACCTCACTTGAAAGTTATCAATAGTAAACTATCTGTATAGGTATTTGAGATGGTCATGGATATTCTATCCATACATTAAATTTTCTGCAGCAAAAGTGATGACCCACTATAGCTAGTTATGTGGTATACAAGGGAAAGGATCATCCCACATCTATTTTGTGAAGCTTATACAGGATGAGCATGACACGTGGCCATTGACTATTCAAGGTACTATTCTAATATCATATACTATTGTTTCTACCATATTTGATAAAGGAGAATCACATTATTTTATTTATGGTCCGGTTGTGGATAGTCTTGGAATTCATGTTGAGTAATGTTTTTTTGTTATGATTCTTGATACACCATTGGGTATACAATTTGAGAGCATATGGTAGTGAAAAGACTATATCATTATGGTTGTAATCGATCATTTTACATGGATCCTCTACATATTATACATGATCGACATTAATCACATTCTTGTTATGTAATCATTTGCTTCTTTTTATACTTATAAGAATAATTATTTTCAATGAGTGTCTTTATACCATTAGAGTGAAGTATATATATTCAAAACAGAGAGTGGTATATCTATGTCGGTGGAGATGGTCCAGGGAATCTTGTTCAAGGGGCAATGATAGCCCAAATTTCCACCCTCTACATGGAGGATCAAGGACTACATCAGATTGATTTCCCTCCTATAGTCAATCGATTAAGGGATGTATTCCCCAATGAATCATTAAGAGTACCTAGTAAAATAGAGGTAGATTTTACTATCAAGCTAGTTCACGGTGCTACACAATTTTACATTTGACCTTACAAGAGAGATATTATTGAGATGTAGGAGATCAATTTAAATCTAAAGGATTTAGAGTCCCAAGGTTTTTATGGACTAATGCTTCTCCCTGGGGATCAATAGTACTTTTGGCCAAGAAGGCAGACAAAACCCTTAGGCTTTGTGTGGATTACCAGAAATTAAATAATATTACATTTAAAAATTGATATCCCTTAACTTTTATGGATCGTGTTTTTGACCAACTTAGAGGTGCAAGGATATTTTTGAAGATTGATCTGAGATCATTTTATCATTTTGTTAGAGTCAAAACTTCTAATATTATATGTAGGGATGTACATTTTCGGTATAGGTAATATGAGTAACTTCTGATTTTTTTTGGTCTTACAAATTCACCTTCCATCATCATGAATTTTATGAAAATGGTTTCCATCCCTATCTGGATTCTTTTTTCATGGTCTACATAGATGAAATCTTGGTACATTCTCATACTTGATGTGAGCCTGCCAAATATGTTGAGATTCTTTTGAATACACTAAGAGATAACCATTTGTATTCTGAACATAGTACATGTCATTTCTAGTTCAACATGGTACAATTCCAAGGTCACAAAATCACAGAGTCCAGATTCTCAGTTGAACTAGAGAAGGTGAGAGTTGTGGTTACCTATGAGCAATGCAAAATCGCCTTTGACATAAACTGTTCCATGGGGATAGATGGATACAAAAAGAATTTTTTATAGGACTTATCATTATTAGAATCATTAATTGTTGGATTTAATATGAATGGTGTAATGATTATATGGTCAAAATCATTTGAGATAGACATTCAGGAGTTGAAAGGGAGATTGACTTCAACATCAATACTGAATCTTCCAGAGCTATGAAGATGTTATACAATCTATTATGAAACAAAAAGTATCATTCTATGAGTAGTTCATATGTGGGAAGATTGATTATTTTAGTGTGGATCATATATGTTAAGGATTCCATGCCAGAATTACCCGACACATAATCTCATTTTGGGAGTTATTGTACACACCTTGTGATGTTGGAGGAATTACCTATTCGGAGAGCGTTTTGTGGTGTTTATGGACCAAAAGATCCTCATATATATATATATTTAAATAGAGAGATATGAATTTTATGTAGTGAATATGGGTTGAATATATACAGTCATTTGACCTCAAGCTTGCATATACACCTGGGAATGTTAATGATGTTGCCAATTCATTGAGTAGGAGGACTCGGGCACAAGCAGTTCTAGAGGTCAGTAGTGAATGGATGCTTATTGACCTATTTTCTGAGATTCAAATGGAGTTTGATGACCATCGTGGAGAGTATATACTATAATCTGTTTTAGTGACCTATTCACTTATATATAGAGTTAATATGAGGTGGTTTTTAGATCCTGATGTCTTGTTCTTATGGGAGAGTATTGCTGGTGTCAACCCACCACATGATTAGACTATTGGTGATGAAGACATCTTCTTTATACATGGGAATATCTTGGTTTCATACATATGAGAGTGGATCTAATGTATGATTAATATGCTTACCAATGGTAATTTCACTTAGTTATCTCCAATATGTATGGTGATTTGTCTCAAAAATATTTGTGGCTATGGATGATTCTTTAGATAGAAAGTTTTATCACTATATGTTCCACCTATCAGCAGGTGAAGGTAGATCACCAGCGACTTGTCAGATTGCAATAACTATTACCATCCTCTGAATGGAAAATAGTGGATGTAGAGATGTGTTTTTTATAAGGTTATCAAGGTTTCCATGTGGTAGTAATGTTGTTTGGGTATTTCTTGATAGAAAGATGAAGGTTGCCCACTTCCTTCTTATCTGAGAAACTTTTTCAGTTCATGAGCATTGAAGATTGTATGCATATTAGATTATATGGATACACAAGGTCCTTCATAAAATCATTTTATATAGGGATTCTCATTTAATATTGCGGTTCTAGAAGGGGTCTTAGAAGGATATGGGTACACAGGTGTTTTGGAGCACATCATTTCACCCTAAAACTGATGGTGAGTCAGAATAGAGTATACAAGTTCTACAAGACATGCTCCAAGAATACATCTTTGATTTATGTATTTCATTGGAGAAAAATAATCCAATCACCATGTTTTCCTACAACAATAGTCATAATGTGAATATTCATATGTATCACTATGAAGCCCCATACAGTATTATGTTCTGTTCACCCTTGTATAGGTTAGTGCTAGGAGAGGCCTTGCTACTTGGTCCTCATCTCATTTAATATACTTTAGAGAAGGTTCAGAACATTAGGAAGTGGATGTGTATTGATCATTCTATACAAAAATCATATGTTAAGAATCATTGATGACCAATAGAGTTTGATTTTATGGATCGTGTTTTGTTATGGGTATCACACTGATAAGGGAATATATGGTTCATATGCAAGGGATGTTGTGGTCCAGCTTGTTCTAGTTTTTTGAGATACTCAAGTGTTCCGTATCAGTAGCCTATCAGTTTATTTTATCATACAGGTACCATGCCATGCACAATGTCTTCCATGTTTCACAAATTCACTGATATCATACCAACCAATATCATACTTTTGATCCAGTGGGTGTTGAGATTAATTCTGATTCATGATTTTGGGAGTATCCTATATGAATTATTTATCATAACATAAAGAATCTTCGAGGAAAATATATCCCTTTTGTATGGGTGTTACGAAAGCATGATCATGTACATGGTAATACATGTTAGTGAAACGATGGCGTGCATGCTCAGTGGCCAAGGATATTCTAAGATTATGTTTTTCTTTCTTTTTAAGGTGAACTCAAGGAATAGTTCCTTAAAGGGGGAACATCTCTAAGAAAGTAGGGTTTAATATGTGGAATGGATCATTTCTTATTTAAGTTGAATTATTTATTATGGAGCTTATATGAATGAAAAATGAGGTCACAGGTATCGTGGGGGGGGGGTGTTTGGGGCTTCTTTGGATTTTTGAACCTTTTTTTTGAAAAACAATTGATGCATGGTTAGGAGAAACCATATTGGGCAAGCCACAAAATTATCCTTAACCATTTTCAATAGGTAGAAGAACAAGTAGACCACATGGGTTTCTTGACCACACATCAGTGGCTTCAAGCCCATGTGAAATGTCTGTAGATTTTAGAAGAGGCATATCACATGGTTGTGCATGGTAACCCTAACCGTTTGTCTTAACCATGTGGGTTCCCCACTTTAATAGTGGGAGGTACAATATTGGATAATGGTTTATCCAACCGTGTGGTGAAACCGTGAAAACCCTATGTTTTGGAAAAAACTTACTAAATTTAAATTAATGAAAATTATAATTTCACCCCTCCTTTATTTTCCCACTATTTTCACCTTGAAGTGGGTTCTTCTCTCATTTTGAGGTCCCCTCCACCTAAATCTAGGAATCTTGATAACTTCGTGATCTGGATTCCAATTATTCTTCAGTTAGACTCATTGGATATCCATAGATAATACCTCGATTCCATTTTATCTATCCTTAATTTCAATACTCCTAAATAAAATTATTCAGGTGGAGGATCATATGAACCATATTGCTGGGAATTCTTCTATTCATCATATTTTAACCAATCTAGGCTGAACTATATGTTGTTACTAGATGAGGAGAGTTGTACAATTTTTAGGTATGTGATCTATACATTTTTCCACATGTTTTAGCATTTTTATAATATGCATCGTTCGACCACACACAGGTTACACCACTTGAGCCTCTAAATTGTAATTTCTTAAAATTGGATGCCAGTCTTAGAACTAAATGAAATTTTAGAACCCATTTTATATCATGAATTTTCATCCATGGAGTGACCCATAACTTTTGGTTGTTCCCTCAAAATGAATTTTTGGCCCTTCAAGCTCTTATGTCCAAAACAACAAATTGTATGTTTGGACATAAATTAAAGTGATTATACCATGTTAATAATGAATTAAAATTATGCAAATGGACAACTAGTACCCTTCAAAATTATAATGAATAGAATTAAACTGTGTGGTGATCCAAAATCACTTGATTAAACAGAATGATGGTAATTGCCTCTATAATATCAACTGTAAATGAGTTGTGAGTTAACTGTGGATCATCCTAACACCTTGAATGATTCTAATAGATTATGAAGGTGGCATTGATGACCCTTGATAATTATGGTAATTACGTATGAATAACATTATCCATGTTTAATATAAATTGGCACATATACCCTCCTTATTTGATACTAATGGGAATGGAAACCCCTAATTATGAAATTTGGGATTTGAGACACTTAATAAAGAAATATTGACTTGGTAACACTTAATAATTAAATATGGGTATAAAAACCCTTAATAAGGAAATATGGTCATGGTCCCCCTTAATAATGAAATATGGGAATATTAGCCCTTAATGATGAAATACGGGAATGATGACCCTTTATTATGAAATATGGGAATGTCATCCATATACATGTGATATTGGGAATGGCATTCCCTACTTATGTGACCCTGAGAATGGCCTACCTATTATGTTATACTATGCAAGGTGTCTATATTCCCTGATACTGGCCATGGAATCCCTATTCTATGGTACTTGGTATGGTGTCCTCTATACTACTATGAAACTGGGAATGGTATCCCTTATAAATGCAAAAGTTAGCATTGCGTCCCTCAATAAATTTTTAGAGTTATTATGACCCGAGTTGAAGCCAGTAGTGTCCACCTAGGTTCCATACAAGAATCATATTTGACCCCTTTATAGTTATCATTACTACTTTACATTACTATACTTATACAATACCATAATATATGCACGAACTAGATATTAATATTCACCGTTGGTGGTGGACTATGATTATTTATCTCAAACCCTATCTGGGCCACACATGGAACCTAGGTAGACTATATGCTTGCGAGTCAAGATCGAGGGAAGCATCCTCTTAGGGATTCATGGTTATTTTCATTTTTTGTACCATTTATTTGAATAATATATATTTACTAGTGATCGTATCTATGTTTTCATTCAATATAGATACAATACAAACATTCCATACTTTTTTAAATGATTCAATATATACTTAACAGTTGATTTTTATTGAAAGGCTGTTTATATCTATTTCTATAATCAATGTGTTATGTTGATTCGATTATTTATCTACTAATTTTAACCCTATTATACTTTGGTATTGACGAAATTGTCTCCCCACGGATACACCCAATTCCCTTACAACTAGTTGATAACCTCTTGCATTTGATGATATGTTCTTGAGGCAATGATGACCACCGAGATTGGGGAAACATTGAGTGGGACCCCGGTCTGGGACGTCACAATTTTTTATTTTCTCAAGTATTTTTTATCTTATACATAAGGGATAAGTTATCATATGACTTTTTATCACTTGAAACACCATTTAGAATGAATTATGATCATCTCTACCCATATCTAGCATTTCCTTTAGTTCCTTTCTAGTTACAACCATATATAGCATTTCATGGTCTTAGAGATGAGTATTTCTAATGTGATATTTTTCACGACCCCTCCCCATAAGGTCTTCCCCTGCTGGGCCAGAAATGTGGGAAGGGAGATAATGACCCCAGATTCCCACCTCCAGTAGGCCCTAGGTTAGAGAACAACACCGAGGGTATAATAAACACAAAAATGTGTGGCATTACCCTATAAGAGAACACATTCAAAAGAAAGAGATAAGATATACACCAACCAACTCCATCCCAGATAGAAATATAAAATAAATCCTGTTTACACATATGAAATTTCTTGAAAAACAACCAACCTAAAAGGGAAAATCTGCAAGTACCCAAAACAAAGTGAAAATAATAGTGACCACGAAGCCCAAACCGCTCCTGCAACTCCAAGCTAATAGCAACTATCCTAGTCTCCAACCTTCCCCATTTAACCTGAAAACAATATATATATACATAGGGTGAGTATAACATTATACTTAGTAGAATTCTCCTCAAATCCTCTCATGCAAAAGTAATGAATGCATGCTGAAGCACAGTGAACAACAAGTGAAACTAACTCATTACCTAAATAGGTATACTATGTTCCCAGCCTCACCATGGATACTCTCACCAAGTAACACATTCAAGAGTGTAAAATATAATAAATATTATTAAGGGTACCCCTATACTACTTCCCCACTAGTTTGCTGCTTTTCCCCACTGCCTCACGCCCTAAGAATCTCTCTCAAAAAAGGCTTTCCCACAGACTACTGGGAGAAGCCCCAAAACAGCACCTCGTGCATCAAAACCACCACCTCAATGCATGAAAATTAACCATGTATCTTCTAGGATCCACCATATCTCACAGAACATGTATTATACGCCAAGAATTATTACTCAATCCATTATATCCCACACACCGAGTAAGAATACTCAAGCTGTCACATCTTATACATGGTACGCCTATAGTAGTCCATAGAAAACTATATACAAAATATATGTGTATGAATAACAACAAGACATTATATCCCCCTACACACATATATTGGGAAAACTAACTGATCTTCCTACCAACACATCTAACTACCAAGAGAAGAGAGTAGGGCCAAAAGGGGTAGCTATCCATCCATCCTCCCACCAGAATGTTGGGGAAAACAAACCCCGTAGGGCTCATAATCCCTTGGGTGTCAGTTTCCCTAACTGACAGGGTGGAGTAGCGTATAGAATCATAAAAACTACAGAATATAATATATCTTACATCCACACTATGGGAATAACCTTGTATTAGACGCAACTGCAGGTAACACCTATCAGACTCCCGACTGCCACCTATAAGAACACAACCATTTAAAGAGATTAATTACATTACATCATTCCCTTTTTTATCGGTTTCAATTTACATTAATTAATTATTTAAACCTTAATTAACCATTAACAATTTCACATTAAATATAATTTCCATCATACCCAAAGTTCACTATTCCTTCAAATTACAACCTCAACATTACGACCCATTAATCTCCAACCCCATGGGTTAACATCATTTATTCAATTATTTATCTACAGCATTACATTCCCTTATTCCCAGGCATTTTATAAAAACTTTCTATGCTTCTAAACACAAGGGGGATCAACATGGTGAGTTGATTAAATACTCGTCCTGTCCATGCTACCTATAGATAAAGTATAGACCCATTATCCATTGAGAAGATAAAGACAGAAAGAACATGGCATACCCCGTGTGTCATTGCCCCTTTTTGAAAGGAGGGTAAGCAAAACAAGTGACCTTAAGTAGTTGGGAAATTAAAGAATATAACAACCAACAAGATTAGAAAGCATCCAAACTTTCACATCCATCCCAATCCATCTCCCTAGTGTCCTCCCCGATACCCACTTGCATAAACTGATGAATCTATCCACTCTAGGAGACAACTTCTGCCATAGTTAATAGGTCTCCATTCCCCCACATATCATAACAGCCATCAAGGGTAAAATCAGTAGAAAAACTAACATCATATGAATTGGGCTCTTGGCCCTCAAACAAGAAAGAGGGTAACTCATAACCCTATAAGGAATTATCTTTTATCAAAACAATAGTTCATTAATCCATCATGAGTTAACCGATTTATTATCTACGTGTTCCAACTATGGGAAATGTAAATAGTAAGCTATCAAAAATTGATTAAGAATGATTAATACATCAATTGGATTAACATAAAATTGTAACAATAACAATTGGTTTCATTCACATGCCTCTTTATATTTAGCCAAACAATTATCAATTAAATCCATCATTACATTCTTTATCAATTTACATCAAGAATTAAAAGCTAAAAAATCTAGCAGAGATATCACACTATCTAGAAAAACAAGAGTAAAAAACATACGATCGATATAAATTTATTTAATTGGTTCAAATATTTATTACTCCAATTCCTTTGTGATCCAGTGGTATAAAACATGCTAACTATACAGTTTCACATAAATGAAAAGAGATGAAAAAAACCCCTACCTCAAACGGTTCTTAATGTTGTTTATATGAGAATGAGCAACACGATGGGTTACGATATCCTTTACCTG
The DNA here is from genome assembly GCA_963277665.1 of Viscum album. Taxonomy (NCBI): domain Eukaryota; kingdom Viridiplantae; phylum Streptophyta; class Magnoliopsida; order Santalales; family Viscaceae; genus Viscum; species Viscum album. Next base: position 700,026,020 of record OY728152.1, read on the forward strand.
TGACAGCTGCATCCACTCAAGGATGCAGAATAACCACCACACTGGTCAACACCTAAGAAAAGTCCATTAGGAACATGGGAATAACCTTAAATAAAAAAGGAATGGAGAATCAAAAAAAGGATAACCCAAAATAATGATGATAGACCATACCTTATATTGAATATTGATCGATACTTCTTTTTTTTCATCAAAACAGAGGGGAAACAATCAATGGAGGAATGTCTGGTCTCACAAATCCTATGGGAATGAATTAATGGATTGGTAATTTCACACCAGAGAATAAGGGGGAAAAACTAGGGAGGAATATTTCTCATCCCTTTAAAAGATTTAATAGATCATCAGTTTAAGATACACTGGATTTTCCATTAAAAAGGGATTTCAATGAACCATGTGGTTTGACCAAGTAAAAGCATCCCAATCCTTAAGAAAAATTGAAAAAGGAGATATAGATTTTGAATTGGCCTTAGAGTCCTCAAAACAGGGCTTCAAATTCATTTTACTTCAAAGGAAATGTCAATGGAGTGAACTGGTAAGAATCTGGAAAAACTATTCATGGACTCTAAATTTGGAAAAGGAAAGATGCTACTGTTGGAACATCACAATTCTGGAAACAATGTTCATGAATTCAAAATTTGGAAAAGGATAGAAGAAACAATTGGAACCCCATCATTTTGGAAACACTATTCATGAACTCAAATTTTGGAAAAGGGAAGAGGCTACTTTTGGAACCTCGCAGTTCTAGAAACACAGTTAATGAAATAAAAATTTGGAAAAGGAACGAGGATACTATTGGAACCTCACCATTCTGGAAACCCTATTCATGAACTCAAAATTTTGAAAAGGAAAGAGGCTACCATTGGAACATCACCATTCTAGAAACAATGTTCATGAACTAAATATTTGGAAAATGAAAGAGGAAACTGTTGGAACATCACCGTTCTTGAAATACTATTCATGAACTCAAAATTTGGAAAAGGAAAGAGACTATTGTTCGAAACTCACCATTTTGCAACCACAGTTCATGAACCCAAAATTTGGCAAAAGAAAGGGGATACTATTAGAACCTCACTATGCTGGAAAAAAATTTCATGAAGCTAAAATTTGGAAAAGGAAAGAGGCTACCATTGGAACCTCACTGTTATGGAAGCACTGTTCATGAACATAAAATTTTGAAAATGAAAGAGGCTACTGTTAGAACCTCACCATTTGGGAAACACTATTCAGGACGTCAAAATTTGGCAAAGGAATGAGGCTACCATTAGAATCTCACCACTCTAAAAACACTATTCATGAACTCAAAATTTGGCAATGGAAAGAGGATACTATTGGGACCTCACCGTTCTAGAAACAATGTTCATGAACTCAAAATTTGGTAGAGTAAAGAGGCTACCATTGGAACCTCACCATTCTAGAAACACAATTCATGAACTAAAAATTTGGTAAGGGATAGAGGTTACTTTTGGAACCTCACCATTCATGAAACACTGTAAATGAACCTGAAATTTGGCAATGGAAAGAGGCTACTGTTGGAACTGTTCACCAATGGAACTGTTTGTAGAATTGTAAATTTTTAAAATTGTTGGGGATAAGTCACCTTGACCACCCGAACAACTCAATCACTAGATTCCAGCAATGTAATAGACCAGTGAGGTCCGAGCCATTACATTAAATACATCTCAAAAAATTCTCGACATCAAGAATTCAAAACCATCCTAAAAGGAAATAGAAATGAATTCCAAACAAACACCCATCGAGATACCTCTCAAAAGGGAGCGAGCCCTAAGAAGTAACCAAAAGAGAATTATCTTATAAACATGAAAGGTCTCTAACTACCAAGCGAAAATTATTACATGAAAAGAGTTAATCATAAAACAACTTTGGGTACTGAGAAGGTTTTTGTGTCTCACATTCCCAGGTACTCTCCTCTATGCCATAATGTTGCCACAAGACACGAACCATGGGAATAGAATGCCCACAGAACACCTTCCCATTGTGGCATTGGATCTACACATGCCACTCCTCGAAGGACACATCATCAACTACATTTATCTCTCCACAATCTATGAAGTGATAGTCATCATGATGTTAATAGAAGATATGTGATAGATGGAAAACATCATGTACTCAGATCATCTTCAGGCGAAGTGCTACTCAATACACCATAGCTCCAATACAGGATAACACCTAGAATTGCCCAAAAAACTGGGGATAATGCTTACTCCCATGAACAAACCTTCATTGCCCATGACATTGAGTCACCTTCCGAAACATGTGATCCCTAACATCAAACTCAAAGGGTATCATCCTTTGATGACATAATTTTTATGATGATCTTACACTATCTTCATCCAATCACAAATCACCTGAACCATCTATGTTGTATTCTGCACTTGTTCCGGTCCGAGAATTGCTGACTCTCCAACCCCAGTCCAGCACAATAGAGAAGGGAAGGGATGACCATACAAGGAATAAAATGGTTCCATACTGATGGTGGAGTGAAAACAATTGTTGTAAGTGAACTCCACCAAGGGAATGATACTCATCCATGAACCGCCAAAATCATGGACACAAGAGTGTAACATGTTTTCAAGAGTATGGATGGTCTGATCTGCCTGACCATCTGTCTGAGGATGAAAACAAGTGTTAAGGAATTTCTGAGAACCAAAGGCTTGTTGCAGACCTCTCCACACTGTAGAGTTAAAACGAGGATCTAGATTGGATATGATCTTATTTGGGACTCCACGAAGTCTCACCACCTCATCTAGATACATCCTTGATAAAACTTTTACTGAGCATGACTCCGTGATTTCTATGATGTGGGATGATTTTGTTAAATGTTACACTACCACCCAAATAGTGACATTTCCTCCCTGAGATTGAGGTAAACTAGTAAAAATGTTCATTGAGATGTCCTCCCACTTCCAGTTAGGAACATCAAATGACTATAGAAGACCACCGGGAACAAGGTGTTCAGCCTTCACCTTCTGGTAGACTAAATATTGAGACACAAACTCTGCAATTGCATGATTTAGCCCAGGCCACCAAAACTGACTCTTCAAGGCTTGGTACATCATTGTCACACCATGGTGCATTGCTAAATGTGAATAATGGAACTCTTTGAGAACCATCTCACACATCACCAAATGAACAAATATCCTTTTGTGATACAACACTAGGTGTTGTTAATCCATAGATTAATCATCAGGGGCCTCACTACAAACAACTATTTCTCTCCAAACATCTACCTCTAGATCCCCCAACTGGGACTCCTCCACCTGCTGCACCAGATATGACAACATCATCATCTGGAAAAGGAAACCTCTTACCCCAACTTCTCCTATATCATGATGTAATGTTGTATGTTCTTCCATTAATCTCCGGGAATCACCAGATTCATCCACTGCATCACTACGTGACTTTCAACTAGGCACACCGGCTAAAAAATTTCCCTTTCCAAGTGTATATGATATTTTTAAGTTGCATTCCTATATGAAATCCATCCACCAATTTTGTCGTATGTTCGTGTCACATTGGGAGAAAACATTCCTCAAACTCTGAGGATTGGTGAAAACCAAAAAGTACTCGCCAATGAGGTAATGTCTCTACGACTATAAATAAGACCCCACGACTGTGAAATCAAGATCATGGGTGGAATAGTTACATTCATGGGGATGCAACTTCCAAGACCCACAAGAAACAACAGATCTCTGCTGCATCAGAACTCAGCCTAACCCCAGATGCGAAGCATCATTGAAAACACGAAACGGAACTCCCACTACTAGAAGACAAAGAGCTAGAGTACTTACTAACTTCAATTTTAAATATTCTAAAGCTTATTGACACTGATCTTACCATATGAAACCCTGATCATTACTGGTTCAAAGATTTCATAGGATTTGCAACTCGAGAGTAATCGGATACTCCTGGATGGGACACAACATTCCCCAAGAAATGAACATTTTGAGCCTAAAACTCACACTTCGACAACTTTCCAAACTGCTGATGTTGACTAAGAACTCCCAAAACGGCATGTAAATAATATGCTTTCTCCTCCTAATATGTGGAGTACACATGGATATCGTCGTTGAAAACCACCACGAATTGTCGAGGAACTCACTTAACATAGCGTTCATTAATCCCGTGAATATAGCTGGAGTATTAATCACACTAAACCGCATTACAACGAACACATAATACCCATGATTAGAACAGAAAGTAGTCTTTGGGATATCCTCATCCATAAAACACATGTAATGATATCCTTACCACAAGTCGATCATTGAGAAAAAAATTTCACCGTTTAGTTGATCAAATAAATTATTGATCTATGGAAGAGGATAGTGATTCTTCACAGTCACTTTATTTAAGTGATGATAATTGACACACAAACGCAAATTGTCATCAGCCTTCTTCACAAAAAAAACCAGTGCACCCCACAATGACACACTCAGATAAACAAAAATGAACTATAACAGACCATAAATCTGTATAAGTAGCTCTCATAACTCAAAAGGGGCCATCCTATATGGAGACACAGAGATAGAAGATTCTCTTGGTTGTAGATCGATCCAAAACATGATCTCTCATTGAGGGGGTAAGGCTATAACCACTTCTAGAAATACATCAGGTTACTCTTCTACGACCCTAGGAAATTCCTACTGATGAACCTTTAAAGAACTCATCATCAGCATAGACATCATGGATAACAACAACAGAACATGCCTCTGAACCTTCTTAGGGTCTCGCTTGCCAACAAACACCACCAGCTCTCCATCCGCATGAAAGAACAAAACTTTCCTATTGAATCAATCCATGATAGACTAAAATGAATAGAACCAATCCATTCCAATGATGAAATCATATGGTTGTATTCATAAACATATGAAATATCACCCAGAGCGGTGTTGTCCCAACACTAGCTCACAGTCTCAACATACTTCAAACAAGTCAGCTCAACCTCCAACTGGCTTATTCAACTCCAAGGTAATTATAAGCCTCTCTAACTCAAGTCCCAAATCATCGACAAGGGTAGGTGATATGAAGGAGTTTGTTACTATTGAATCAAACAATGCATACACCAAGGTAGAAAACAAGTAAAAGGCACCTTGAACAACAGCAGGCTCGCCTGGTGTTGGATATTCTATAACATGAAGCTATCCACGACCTCCTCCATGACCTCTATGGCCCGGATAAAAAACAAACACCATAGCCGCGATCTTCTCTATGAGGATCGGGAGCATCATGGGGATTTCCTCGGCCTTTCCCTTCTACCCTCTACTAATCTAAAGCTGGTGAAACATTCTGCTGCTACCTCTCTTGTAACTGCCTCAACGGAGGAACCTAGAGCGGAAAACCTAGTGCACGATGTCTTCTCTGAATGTTTAGGCACTCTCGCTGTTGATGACCTCGACTACCACAAGAAAAACAAGTATTATATCCCTTAACATAGGCCTGAGAGCTAATTCCCCCGAAGAAACGAGATGCTGAGGGCCAGGACCTCCCCCTGGCCGAACGGAAACTCTTCAATGCTGAAAACCAGGAACCCCGGACCAGATCACTTCTTCGTGATTAATCATGAAGACTCTCCTATTATGATGATCCGATTCTATCCAAAGTCCTCTTGATGAACTATGCACTCACTTGCACCTCATTAAATGTCTTCATCATAAATGGGTTGACCTAGCTCTGGATATCTGGATGCAAAGCCTCCTCAAAATGCCTCATCCTGGCCACCTCATCTAGAAACTGGTCTGAAGAATATCGTAAAAGGTTCCTAAAATGGATTCCCAAACCAAGAAACACTATAGATCCCTAGTAAATGGGTAAGAAGCACATGGGGACTGTATGCCTTCACGGTTGATGAATGAAACATGACTCTAAACATGTCTTGGAACTCCTCCCATGAGATCACAGACTCCTCAGGATCCCTGAGAAACAAGAACCACCACTACCTCACTGCTCCACAATGCATCATCACAACCAAGGATACCCAGTGCTTCTTTCGAGAATAGACAAAACTGAAACCTATCTTGATAACCAGTCTTCTGTGACAACATCTAAAATGAATCCCTCGTACTTCTACATACTCTGGCATTGAAAGTCTTAGAGTGTCCTCCTCTAAGTTTCATCGTCATCAACCTCTACCCTACAGTGATCTGCTGGCATAACATGTTAGAAATCTTCTATAAGATCTTAATGAGGACACCCAACTAGTTCCATACTTGTAAAATAATAAATAGTTAGATCTTCTAAACCTGGAATAAGGAAGACTCGACATTAATTAATTTATTGATTTCTTTTATTCATTTTTGGTTAAACTATCCCATGTTCTACAATTCAAACACTGCACAAGGAAGAATGATATAGGATCCTTTCCTAGGTATCTACCATACAACTAATATCACCTAGTTTTTTAGACATTTTAATCTTAAAAGTTAGTAAATCATATCATAGGGGGCCCTAAACGCCAATGTCTTAGTCGATCTCCTCTTTTTACATCACATGCTAATCATTACTGACATCATTTCCCTACCAACCCATGCAACCTCACATGCACCTAACACAAAAATCCATCCTATCTCTAAACAAGACCTCTGATTCCACAATGCCACAACCCCCTCCCCACAATGTGTAACCCTCCTAGGCCGGAAATGTGAGAATGAAGATAATGACCCCCGAGTCCTGCCTCCAGTATCCCCTATGATGGTGACTATCACCGAGGTTATAATAAACACACACATGGAAGGAATTACTCTCTAAGAGAACATATGCGAAAAAGAGAGATAATATAGACACCAACCAACTCTAAATCAGATTGAAATATAAAAAAAATCCCAAGTACACATATCTAATGTCATGAAAAACTATTAGAACTAAAAGTATCGAAAAGAAAGTGAAAAAAACAGTGACCATGAATCCCTAATAGCTCTTGAAACCCCATGCTAGAAGAAAGAAGCTTGATCTCCAACCTGGTCCAAGTGACCCAAAAAAAATTTATATATACATACGGTGAGTAAAATAATATACTCAGTAGGATCTCCCTGGGGCCTATCGTGATAATGTTAAGAAATCATGCTATTACACAACGAAGAATAATTGAAACTAACACATCACCTAAATAGAAATAATATCTTCCCATCCTCACCATGGCTACTATCACCATGTAACAGATAATAGAGTATATAATATAATTTAGAAAATCATGGGCACAACTCTACTACTTCCTCCTGATTTTCTTCTTTGCACCAACATCGCACGTCTTAAAAATATATCTCAAACAAATTTTTGCCCACAGACAACTAGGAGAAGCAATCCAACATGAACCATGTGAAAAAGAATTACCACTTACATGTAAAAGAGTAACCAGATGTTTCCGTATGGAATACCGAATTTTTATTACATAACTTTTCATTACAATTTATATTCATAGGATCTTTAATGTCTAGTGTCTTGGAATCAGGATCAAAAATACCTAAAAAAATAAAAAATATTCTTAACCAATTGTAAGGATTAATCATAAGATCTTCCTAAGTAAAAAATATTACATCTCATAACCTAGAGACATATATCAAACAAAAGGGTGAGCATAAAGCTCAGTAAGGAAAACATGTGCAATAGTTGACATGTGATCTTGAGCAATATTAATAAGAACGTGATAAAAATCATAAATACATGATTAATGGAAGAATTGGAATATCATGATAAAAAACATGAATCATTACATAAATATGTTTATACACCATTTAATTTATACATTCATGAACATATCTCCTAGACTCATCCCCATGGTGTCTTAAAAATTACCATGGTTTTTCTCCAAGGTATCGTGAAACATGTTATCCCTACAGATTAATTAATTACCCAATGCATTTGAGTGCTATCAGGGCGTACCATTAATATTTCTTTCCATTAATGTGATCCACATAGATCAATATCAAAAATTTCATAAATAACCTATAGAGAATAAAAGAAATGGGTTTTATTTCAAAATCATGACGTTTTAACAGTTCTTAAAATCTTGTCTGTTATGTCATTTATAACCCATTGAAAGGGAGTGTGGGTTATATGTATGACAATTAAAAAATAAAATATATCAATTTTTTATATATGAACATCCATAGAAAATAAATAGGTCTGGGTATCCATATAAATAAATAAAGAGAAATTCGTGAGAGAAAGAGAGATGAATTTAGAGATGAAAATTCTGCAGCATAACGGCTACATTACATCAATTTAGAAAACTTTAAAAAATGAGGGTGCAAGGGTAACCCACTCATAAATAACTCATAATACAATATAAAGGAATAATTAAATGTAGATAAGAATATGTTATGGATATTTGAATGTCATACAACATGAAAAGGAAACATGAAAGGAAAGAGAAGATGCGATTTCTTTTACAAAAAATTCGGCAGCCTAACGACGTCACACAAAAATTAAGAAAATAAAATGGTGAGAGAGGAAAGGGTCTCTCGGCATTTGGTAATGAAATGGAAATTAGTAAATATATAAAATAAAAAACCCGCACAAAATAAAATAGAACTATATGACATAACATAAAGGAAGTCATGAGTTAAAAGAGGAGGGTGAAATGTTCCTTTACCTTGAAGAGTAACATCAAAAGCATGATGGTCGAGAACTTGGAAGGCTTGAGAGCACCTTGAGAGGACACCTTGGGATGAATAAAGGCCCGAGATTTGTTGAGGTCGATTTTGGAAAGAAAATAATTAGGGAATGGTTTGGTATTTATTGGAAAAGTGAGGGAATAAATTAATAATTTCCAAGGGACACCTCATCAGTGGTATTGGAAAAACCATGGGCTTTACCAATGTATTTGCCTATGGTATTGACCACATGGGACAACTAATAGAATATATTTCTATTAATAAGTCAATTAGAATGATTACATCATTATTTCATCATTAATGATGTCATTAAGCACCCGAAACTCAAAACTATATTTTTACTACTCACCGAAAATTCAACCATTTCAGAAAAATCCCAAAAATTCACCCTAACCAAATATAGATGCTCTGAATTCAAAAAAGAACTCTATTTTATGAATTTAAATTTACAACTATTTTTATTTTTATTTTTATATAATATTATAATTTATTCCAAAAATATAAATTTAAAACTATAACTCATTTTGTAACACCTTAAGAATGTAATCAAGGTCCCAAATAATTATCGTATAACCATAATATAACAAAGTAACAATTTATGATTAAATTTTATGAAAATAAATTTCCATTTTAAATTATTAAATTAACTATAAAATTATAAATAAAATATTTATGACATACAAAAATTCCAAAGCTTAAACTATGATCATTTTTTCACTATTAAGATGTCTAAAATGTATTTATACATTCATGGGTGAAGTTTCTATTTTAATGGTTGATTTACTATTCATTACTATTCTTAAGTGGTAGTTAATATTCATACTTTACAATTCACTAAAAAAATATGTTAATCTTATTAGACTCTAAATTTTTTAGTGAACACAACTATATAAGACACTTTTTTGAAAATAAATTCACATTATTAATTATTTAATGAATAAAAAAATATTTAAAATACCCCTTTTCTTCAAAATTCATCAATAAAATAGAACTTCTATAAATTCATCCTATATTTATTCAGTTCTTTTAAATTCACCAACATTTCCTAAATAAGAAATAAAATTTTTTTTATACAAAAGGATTACAGAAAGTAACTAAGGCTTCGTTACATAGCCCCTTATAACACCTGCATAGGACCTAGGTGTAATGTGTGTTATGGTGATAGAATCCTAGGGTGGCTCACACAACATTTCCTAATTGGTGATTTATATAAGCTTGAACTTATACCTTAGGAAATTCTGTTTGAGGTTCTTATGTTGATGTTCTGCTTGGGCTTGGTCTAGAGCAACGCCAAGTGATGATATCTCCTTCCCAAGCTCCAAAAGACGGGCTTCATATGACCCGAGTCTACAGGATGATGCCATCGACACATCTTTCTGCATTAATTAACCAATATCACTTGTATTTATAAGCAATAATCGCAACATTAAGAGTTTAGTTTCCAACAGTCATATTGACCAACAGTCATATAATAGTCGAAACACAATGGTATCACATCATTAATTAAAGGATATAGTTTTGTAGAGTATATAATAAAATACACATAAATTTACGAAAGAAATATTATTCAAAAGTTTGGGTCATTAAATTATTCACCCCTTATGAAATTTCGTCCTAGAAATTTTAACTCATACCCTAATTAGAGAAAAGGTGTGGGTACATCTGCCTCATTGACTCCTCTGGTTCCCATGTGGCTTCCTCACATTTTTGGTTCCTCCACAACACCATAACAAGGTGTGCAGTCTTGTTGCATATAACATTGTCTCTATGATCCAAGATCTCCACCAGATGCTCCTCATTAGAGAGGTCATCTTCCAGTAGTACCACTTCTGGGTTTAGTACATGTGAAGGGTCATGCATGTACTTCCTCAAAAGGGATAGGTGGAAGACATCATGAACTTATGCTAGATTTGGAGGATGTTCAAGCTGATAGGTCACTGTTCCTACATGATCAAGGATTTCATAGGGTCCAATGTACATAGGAATGAGCATCCCTTTCTTCTCAAACCTCTTGAATCCATTCCAAGGTGAAATTCGAAGAAATACATTGTCACTAACATCAATCTCTAAGTCCCTTCGGTGGTTGTCAGCATAGTACTTTTTCTAACTCTGAGTATCCTTAATGTGTTGCATGATGGTGTAGACTTTTTCGGTCATCTCTAGCACAAGATCAGGACCATGAAGCTATCTCTCACCAGATTCATCCCATAAAGTATGAGTTCTAAATTGCTTCCAATATAAATCATCATAGGGTGCCATTTGAATGCTCAAGTGGATGTTGTTGTTGTTAGAGAACTCAAATAATGGGAGATGTTGATCCCATCAACCGTTAAATTCCATTGAGAATGTTCTCAGCATATCCTCGAGTTTTTGAATAGTCCATTCAGATTGGACATAATTTTGGGGGTGATAAGCCATACTGATATTCAATTCAGTGCTCAGAGCATGTTGCAGACTTCTTTAGAATTTTTATGTGAACCTTGGATCACGATCAGATACGATAGAAAATAGAACTCCATACAACATTACCACTTCCTTGACGTAAATCATGGCTAGTTGATCAAGAGATAAATCATCCAGGATAGAGATTAAATGAGCAGTCTTGGTGAGATAGTTCACAATAACCCATATAACATTATTTCTGTTGGATGTTCATGGGATACCAGTGATGATGTCCATAGTGATATTGTCCCACTTTCTTTCTATTATGGGTAGTGGTTTCAATACCCCTCTAGGAAGTCCTCTCTCTTCCTTCACTTTCTGACATACTAGGCACCATGAGGTGTAGTCAGCAATCAATCTTTTCATAGTATCCCACCAATAATGATCACAAAGTCCCCTATACATTTTAGTTCTCCTAAGATGTATAGAGAATGTAGAGCTATGAGCTTCATCCATCAACTCCTTCTTTATTTTCAGAATAGATGGAACACACAGTCTGGTATGAAATTTCATTACACTTTCTTGATCAATATTGAACTCAGGAAACTTCCCATACTTCACAGACTCAAACATCTTCTATAAAAATGATCTTTTTTGAGTATTTTTTATTTTCTCGAGTAATTACTGTTGAGAAACCATTTGGGTTAGGGTTGATGATGCCATTTCCCTTATAATTCCCTTGTCCAGTTTTACTAGGTCATTGATCAAAGGATATCTTTGAATCCTCATCATGGAATGAACAACGGGGTCTTCCCTGCTTAATGTATCAGCAATGTTGTCTGCTCTTCTGAGATGATAATGAATTTAAAAATCACAGTCTTTGAGAATTTCCAACCATCTCCATTGACTCATGTTCATTTTTTTTGTGAAAATATACTACAAAATTTGATGGCCTATGTATATATCACATTTCTATCCATAAATATAGTTCCTCCATATCATCATATAAAATACAACAACAGCCAGTTCCAAATCATGCATAGGAGAGTGTTTCTCATGAGTCTTCAACTATCGAGATGCATAAGAAATAACTTTATTATTTTGCATGAGGACCCACCCAAGCCCTTTCCGAGACGCATCACAAAAAATAATGAATCCTTCCACAAATTAGGGCAGAGTTAACATGGGTGCAGTAAAAAATCTCTTCTTCAGCTCTTGGAAACATTCCTCACAAACCAATGTCCAGAAGAACATGACCCCTTTTCGAGTTAACTTGGTTAATGGATTAGAAGGTTGTGAAAAGTTTTTCACAAACCTCCTATAATATCCCGCTAAACCGATGAAACTAAGAATCCCAGTTATCATAGTAGGTTGAGGCCACATTTCTAAAACTTTTGTCTTTGCAAGGTCAACTGTGATTCCTTCATTGGTAATAATGTGCCCCAAGAAAGAAACATTTTGTAGCTAGAATTCACATTTTCTGAACTACCCAAAAATCCTCTCCTTCCATAGAATTTTAAAAATAACCCTTATATGATCTTAATGATCCTCATTACTTTTTGAATATTTCAGAATATCATCAATAAAAACTACCACAACGTTATCAAGTTAGTCCTCAAACACTCTATTCATCAAATAGATAAAAATAGCAGGTACATTAATCAGTCCAAAAGGCATAACAACAAAATCATAATTCCTATATCTTGATCAGATGGTAGTTTTTGGAATATCAACTTTCTTCACCCTCAATTGATGATAACCATATCTAAAATCAATCATTGAGAAGAATTGATCCCCACAAAGTTTTTCGAAAAAGTCATCAATTCTTGGAATAGTGTATTTTTTTTTACTATGATCTCGTTCAGTTCTGTATAATCAATGCATTGTCCCATCTATCCATACTTCTTCTTTACAAAGAGATCATTTTCTCTCCATAGAGACAAACTCGATTGGATAAACCATGTCAGTAACAGATCTTGGAGTTGTTTATTTAATTCCTCTATCTCCACATTTTCCATCCTATATGGGGTCTTTGATATTTGATGAGATCCAGGAATGAGTTTAATGGAGAACACTACCACTCTTTTTGGGGGATGTCTGGGTAACTCCTCAAGAAATACGTTAACGTATTGATGGACGATGGGGACATTTTCTATTCTTAAACTATCATCTCATTCTTCTTTTTCACCCATCAACTCCATAAAAAAGGATATAGGGGTTTTTATAGACAATGATCAGGTTGAGATATCTCTCCTTGAAAGATAACTGTAGGTTTTCCATTCAATACTACTGAAATTTCCTTACTTCTGCATTTGATGATAGAATTATACTCAGAGATCCAATCCATACCTAGTATGATGTCAAATCCCAGTATGAGAATGACTACTAGATTTGCGATAATATTGTTCTCACCAAATTAATACTAGATTTTATAAACAGTGATGATTCTTGGATAATCCCACAAAGAGTCTTGACTGATAACCCTACTTTTAGCAAGTTGGGGGTTGATTCTGAATTCATTACAAATTTGGAGGAAATAATGGAATGCGTAGAAACAGAATCAAACCATGTACTTTCTAGAATTGAGATAACAACTAGGGTACCTACTACCACATCATTCGGTGCATCCACTTTAGTGGTCGTGATAGAAAAAGAACAACTGTACTCTCTTGGGCTTTGTTGAGGCTGATGGTGGTTCCCCTCCACTGCCCTCGAATTTGGACAGTGATTGGAAAAGTTCCCATGATTTCCCCATATAAAGCACTAGAAATTATGTAGGGCCTGCGCCCTCTTTCCCTTGTCATTTTTGATTATTAGTTGGGGTTTCATCTCATAATGAAAATTCCTCACAATATGGCCATCTCTTCTACAATTGTAGCATTCCCGCTCCTGAGCAGGTAGTTCCCCAAATGATTCTTCCCACATTTATTATACTTGGGACATTTCACTTTCTTGCCTCCTCTTCCTTGATCAAAGGTCCTCCCTAAGTTGGGTTCCATCGATCTCTTCCTATCATTTGATTTATGAGACCATTGTGTCTCACCAAACTCCAGATCGACTTTTATCACACTCTAAAATATTTCCCCATAGCTATCATAGTCTCGGTTGGCAAGATTATTCTGCAGATGAGGTCTCAGTCCACCGAAAAATCTATCAACCTTACCATTTGGATCCATGAAAAATAAAGAGGTGTAACGTGAATGTATTGGGAATTTCAACTCATAGATTTCCATAGATTCATTCTCTTTCTGCATCAGCTCAAGAAACTCCTTCTCCATTCTCATTCCCAGCGATCAATGGGAATACATGTTGAAGAATATACCTCTAAAATCGTCCCACTCCAATGCTTCAAATTCCATTATTGGCCTTGTGTTTTTAATCAGTTCCCACCACTGATCAGTTCTCCCTATAAGAAATAGTGGTCCAGGGTAACCTTCTCAAGTTCTAAACATTGGAGAATAGAAAATATCTTTTCAATAGAGATGATCCACTATTCATAAATCTATGGTTCGATAGATCCACTGAAGGATGGTGGTCATTGACACCTAAAGGATTCAACAATTAGCGGTTCCCTTCATTGTCAAATCATTATCTCTGCTTGATTCATGTTATTTCCCATTACTAGATTTAGTTGGTTCATTATTCGCATGAATGTTTCCATTTCATCTTCCATCATAGGGTCGTCCGCACATTGTCCATTGTGGTCACCATTTGCATGGTTCCTCCTATTTCCTTCCATTTTTTAAAAGAATAAAACCTTTCTGATAAACTTATTTCATTTATGAAACTTTTATCTATAAAGGATTTTACATCTTAAAACATCTTTGAACAATTACATTTCTCTATAAATCCTTCATAATGATTCAAAAAATCTTATGAATAACCAAACATATCCTCAAGGAGTTTCATAACCAAGAGTGCATCATTGCCCATTTTCATGTACCAGGAGACCCCTAGTCAATCTTGAAACTCCTTATCGAATGTTTCACTCAAAGGTACCTCTATGCCAGAGCCGCCTCTACCTGCTCGTATCCAGATGGGGATGCATTTTCTCGATAAACCACTTATTCAATAAAAACCAAAATACAAGGAAGTTTTCCTATATTTAAAATTTACTATATGATTTATCCTAAAGATTTCATAGACTAATTTCCATAAATAACTAAACCAACTATTGATGGAAACTATTGATTCTCTCCTTTTTATTACATAACTTTTCGTTACAATTTACATACATAGGATCTTCAAAGTCTAGTGTTTGGGAAATCAAGGACAAAAATACATGAAAACATAAATAATTCTTATAAAAAACATTTAAGGCTTCATCATAAGTTATCACTAAGTAAAATTTTCTACATCTCTTAACCTGGAGACATACATCAATGGAATTGATGAGTTGAAGCCTCAGAAAGAAAAACAAGTGCAATAGTTGACATGTGATCTTGAGGAATATTAACATGAACATGATAATAATCATAAAGACATGAGAAATAGAAGAATAGGAATATCATGATAAAAAACATGAATCATAACATGAATATGTGGCTACAAAATTTCATTTAGACATTCATGAATATATCACCTGGGTTAATCCCCAAGGTGTCATTAAAAATACCAAGGTTACTCATCAAGGTATCATGAAACCTGTCATCCCTAGAGATTAATTATTTACCCAAAGAATTGGCGAGCTATCAGGGAGAACCATCAATATGTATTTACATTCATGTGGGCCACATATATCAATATCTAAAAATTTCATAAATAACTCATAGAGAATAAAAAATGGGTTTTATTTAAAAATCGTGACATTTTAACATTTCTTAAAATCATGATCATTATGTCATTTATAACCCATAAAAAGGAGTGAGGGTTACATGTATGTAAATTACATAACATAATATATCTTTTTTTATATATGAACACCCATAGAAAATAAATAGGTCTAGGTATTCCCATAAATAAAACAAGAGAATTTCTTGAGAGAAAGAGAGAGGAATTTTGAGATGAAAATTCTGCTGCATATCGGCTACATAACATCCTTTTAGAAAACATTAAAAAGAGATGGTACAAGGGTAACCCACTAATAAATAACTCATAATATAGTATAATGACAGAATAACAAGGAGATATGAATATGGTTTGGATATTTGAATGTCATACCACATGAAAAGGAAACATGAAAGGAAATAGAAGATGCGATTTCTTTTACAAATAATTCAACAGCCTAACGACGTCACTTAAAAATTCAGAAAATCAATTGGTGAGATCAGAAAGGGTCTCTAATAATTATGAAATCAAATGGAAAGTAGTAATGATATATAATAACAAAACCCCAGTTAATAAAATAGAACTATAAAACATAACATAAAGGCAGTCATGACTTAAAAGAGAAGGGTGAAAGGATCCCTTACCTTGAAGAGTGACATCAAAAGCCTGAAGGTCAGGACCTTGGAAGACTTGAGGGAACCTAGGGAAGACTCTTTGGGAGGTAAAAAGACCATAGCTTCATTGAGGTGGTTTTTTTAATGAAAAGAATGAGGGAATGTCTAGGTAAATATAAGAAAAGTGAGGAAATTAATTATTAATTTCCAAGGGATGCCTCATCGTTGGTATTGGAATAACCATGGGCTTCCCATGGTATATTCCCATGTTATTGGAAACATGGGACATCTCATAGCATATCATACTATTCATATGTAAACCAGAATGATTACATCATTATTACATCAATAATGATGTCATTAAACACATGAAACTCAAAACTGTACTTTTACTATTCATCGGAAATTCAACTATTTCAGTAAAATACCTAAAACTCACCCTAACCATATATTGATGCTCTAAATTCAAAAATGAAATAATTTTTATGAAAAAAATTCAAATTATTTTTAATTTAATTTTTAATTAAAATCATTATTTATTCTAAAAATACAACTTTAAAACTATAACTCATTTTGTAAGAACTTAATAATGTAATAAAGGTCCCATAAAATTATCGTATAACCATAAGATAATAAAGTATCAATTTATTATTAAATTTTATGAAAATAAAATTACATTTTAATTTATTAAATTAACTATAAAATTATAAATAAAATATTTATGACATAAAAAATACCAAAACATAAACTATGATCGTTTTTTCATTTTTAAAATGATTATAATGTATTTATACATTCATGGTTGAAGTTTCTAATTTTTGGGTCTATTTACTATTCATTACTATTCATTACTATTCATGCGGGTATGTTACTATTCATACTTTACTTGTAACGACCCAAAGTTTCATTAATGGAAAATCACTCTTGATCCAGTTAAATGTTTCTTTATGAAAAATGTTTTTATAAGATGTCAACTTCATTAAGTTTTACGTTAAGATTTGTGACCGTTACTTTTATAGCCGTTGAACAGTGATCATCTGGGTAGTTTAAATATAAGGCTTTAACGAACCAATTTTTTTACTCAGACAAAGGCAGCGATGGCCT
Source organism: Viscum album (assembly GCA_963277665.1). NCBI lineage: Eukaryota > Viridiplantae > Streptophyta > Magnoliopsida > Santalales > Viscaceae > Viscum > Viscum album. The sequence continues at coordinate 700,043,511 of OY728152.1, forward strand.
CATCCAGTAGAATTGCCCCTTACAAAGCCCATTTGTCGGAGCTCGGAAAGGAGGTGGCGTCTTTGGGCTTTGCCCTTGACCAAGCCCAAGCTGAGCTTCATCAATTCAAGCTCGAACGTGATCGTCTACGGGAAAAATAGAAGTTGATAGAGATTACCACTCGAGCAATGTTATCCGAGCAACCCCAAGAGTCTGTCACCATCGCACACCTTACCCTTAGGTCTTATGCGGCTATTTTAAGGGGTTATGTAACAAATAAGTAGCACCATGTTCATGTACATTATTTTTTTGTATATAATAATAAATATAATTTCTAGTCATTTTTGATGCATTGTAATTAGTTTTTAAAGTACAAATGATGTTTTTAGTTATTATTTAATTAAGAATTATATTTTATTAAATTAAAGGATTTTTGAATTAAATAATATTTTAATAAAATATTATTATTAATATTAAATTAATTTTTATTAAATATAAATGATCTTATAATTTTATGAATGCAATTAAAATTTTTATTAAGGTTTGAAAGCCATTTCTGTCAAAACCCGTGAATTTTTTATAAATGTCGGTTTTTATTTTAAAAGTGAAAATTCACATATTTAGAAAATTATTTAGATAAAATAAATATTATTTTTGGAATCAGGACGTCGAAATTATCCAACGGTGAATTTTTCATAATTTTCTGAGACAGTCAAATTTTTGGGTAAAAATTAAATACCATTTAAATATATAATGTGTTTTATGACATCATAATGACCCAATGGTGATGTAATAAAATACCACAATCCTTATGTTCTTCCAATATGTGTTTTATCATTAAAATAATAAGGTTTTGGGTTTGTTTGACTTACTTTTCAAAGCATTAATGGAGCCCTCAAGACTTATTCAACACTTTGCCTTTTTAAATTAATTTCCATGGGAGTGTGACTCACCTCCACATAAGCAACCATAATTTTTTTAATAAGTTCGGACCTTGGCCTTGTAAAATATTGTTTTCCTCTTTCCTTTTCCAGAAACCATGGGCAAATACCATGGGATGGTTTGTGGTTTGGATTATTTTAATATAAGGGGTCCCAAACCTAAATAATAAAGATTTCTCTCACCTTTCCTATATAAACCCACCCAAGCTCCCACTTCCTCCTCACCCAAAGACTTTGAAGTTCGTCCAAACTCTACCCTACTCTCTCTAGAATCCTCTCAAGGTTCCCAAAGCTCCCAAGAAGCCTCTCACAAGCCTCTCTCTAGCCTTTGGAAGCACACTTCCAAGTAAGGGGTTTTCTTCCTTTCTCATTTTTGTCAATTTTTCTTTAAGTTGTATTGCCCTTTTAATTTCATTTATGAATGTTGGGGTATGGTTTCGCACCTCTCCCATACTGCCCTCTTATTGTTTGAATGATGGGATACCCCTTTCTCTCTCATTAAATGCCTCCCATGTACACCCGTTACTATGCCGAAATTCCGAAAGGAACTTCTCTCTCTTCTTTTACATTCAAGCAATACTTTTGTATCATGAATCTAAATTCCATTTCTATTGTTGGGACATGTATATATATGATCTTCTTACTATCCATTACATGTAAATATGATGAGGAACCCCTTTCTCTCTCATTAAATTCCTCCCATGTACACCCGTTACTATGCCGAAATTCCGAAAGGAACTTCTCTCTCTTCTTTTACATTCAAGCAATACTTTTGTATCATGAATCTAAATTCCATTTCTATTGTTGGTACATGTATATATATGATCTCCTTACTTTCCATTACATGTAAATATGATGAGGAACCCCTTTCTCTCTCATCAACCTTTTTATGAATTCTTATGTCACGCCGTTACGCTGCCGAAATCGCACCGATTTTCTAAGCCAATGTCTTTGTGTAGTGAATACCATGCCCATTTCTCCATCAAGGGTATTCACATTTATGCACATTTACATGTTGATTATAAAGTTTCATGTATGAATTCCACTTTCCTTTATCGTGGAAGAAATGATTATGTTTTATGAGTCAATATTTTATGATCCATGTGGCACACTTATGCATGAAGTGAAATGTTTAAGAAGGGTGCGCCCTGATAGCGCTCCAATGCATTGGGTAAAGTATAGTATCATGATACATCATGTGCAATGAGTGTTGACTCATGCTAATTCAAGTGCAACGAGGGTTTACTCGTGCTTCAAGTGCAATGAGGTTTTACTCATGCTCCATGTGCAATGAGCCTTGGCTCATGCTAATTCAATGTTAAGGGTTGTTGCCACATTTCCATGTTATGATTATCATGCTTTATCATGCCTTTATGTTCATGTCTCTCTTATGCTCTATTGATATGCCTATTGCCTAACATGTTTTGTACTCCTCATGTTATTCATTTTGTACTCCCTTACTGGGATTTATAGCTCACCCTTTTCTTATGCATGTCCTCAGGTTATCCCATGCAATGCTAAGTACGAAGGAATGTAGTGGTCATGTAAAGGAAGTTTTCAATAAGGATGTTGTATTGCAAGTTTAAAGTTTTTATGTAATGATCCTAAGCCCCAAATACACTAAACCTCTCGATCTTCTTTGTTGTTTCAAGTGAAGTTTTATGTAATAAAGCATGTTTAAGTTGTAATAAAAAGCAGGGTTGTCATAGTTGGTATCAAAGGATAGGTTTAGTTATTTTTGGGATTAGGAAACCCTAGTAAAGCCTTAGATACAAGACTAAGCATAATAAAAACATCCCTAAGTTTTGGTAAATACTAAGTAAGTGTTTTATTAAACAAATACATCCCTGTCTGGATACGAGCAGGTAGGGGCGGCTCTGGCACAGATGTATCCTAGGGGTAAAACCCGAAAGCACCGCTTAGAGCTAGACTCGAACGGGAACTGGTGCACGACAACGGGCCTTGCTGCACTCTTGGTTACGACACTCCCGGGGGATATGTTTTGATAAATTCACAATCTTAGTATGAACCCTTATTAAGGGAAAAATGCCCCTAAGAATATATGTTAGAAGGAAGATCATGAAAAGCCTGGATTGAATCCTATAGACTCATGAGTTAAAGAGATTAAAGTTTATTTATAAGTCATCAACTTTTTTCTTTGGATTACCCTTTATGTGTTACCCCTAACTTTCCTTTTATTCCAGCCAATGGCCGGTAATAGGAGAACTCGGGCTAACAACCGTTGTGAAGATCAGTGTGATGATTGTACTTATGAGATGCCCAATCCAATGGGAGCGGGAATCGCGAACTTTGTCACGCTTCTATCTCAGCTAACTCAAGTTTTGAATAGAAACACTGGTCAAGAGGAACGTTCAACCCCCCCTAAGAAAGAACAAGTCGCTATTGAAAGCTTCATGAGACAAAGGCCTCCTACTTTTAGTGGATCATCTGATCCCACGATTGCTGAACAATAGATCAACTCCATTGAAAAGATATTCTCTATCCTCCAATGCTCTGAAAAAGAGAAGGTTCTCTTGGCAGCTTATCGTATGGAGGGTGAAGCTGATAAATTGTGGACGTTGATCCAAAATACGAAGCCTGAGGAGGAGATCGAGGCTTTGGAATGGAGGCTATTCCGGAAGATGTTTTTCGATAAATATTTTCCACGCACCCTCCATCTTAAGATGGAAAGGGACTTCCTTTCCCTCAAGCAGAAAGATGAGGAATCTGTGGGAGCGTACGAGGAAAACTTCACAAGGCTTGCACGATACGCTTCCGGCTTTGTCGTTACCCCCGAATGCAAGGTTGACTGCTTCTTTGGTGGGATGAAGCCTACCTTGCGGAAAGCATTAGCGATCCGTGACTTCGACAACTATGAGGAAATTATCCGATGTGCCCTCAAGGTTGAAATGGAGATCGTAGAATCACAGGGGTATCATGGGGACAAGAAGCGGAAGGTGGACTTCAATGCTGGTGGTCCGATGGATAAATCCAACGGCGCTAAGAAATTCCAGAACCCCACTTTCCAAAAGTGTGGAAAGAAGCACCCTGGAAATTGCCTTAGGGGGACAAGAAAATGCTTCAAGTGTGGAAGAGAAGGGCACCTAGATGTTAACTGTCAGCAAGAAGGACCCGCGGCTGCGACGGAGGGGAGGAACACTCCGTTCGAACCTCAACGCGTTGTTCAATGCTTCAAATGCAATGAACCGAGTCATTTTGCGAATCAGTGCCCTAATCCAAGGGTTATCGGAGGCAATCAACAACCTCCAAGACAGCAAGGAAGAGCTTTTGCCACCACTTCTGCCGAAGCGAACCCCGACAATGAAGTGGTGACAGGTACGCTAGTTATTCATTCAAGAATAGCGAACGTACTTTTTGATTCAGGTTCTACGCATTCTTTTATATCTCAAAAGTTTAGTAGAACAATCCCTGCACCACCACAAATCATGGAAGTAAAGATGTCGGTGAGTACGGAAAATGGGGCAATCATTGCATCCCATGAGTATAAATCCTCCCCTGTTATAATCTGTGGATTGAATTTACCGGCGAACCTCCTCATACTCCCTTTGGTGGAATTTGATGCAATTCTTGGCATGGATTGGCTTTCCTTATATAGAGCCAACATAAATTGTCGGGAGAGGGAAATCACACTCCATATGGAGAATCGTCCCCCGATTCTTTACAAGTGTCAGGAGGAAGATGAATCTCCTTTAGCTCCATCATCTCAAGAATGGATATTACTGCCTTATGAGCACGCATATCTGGCTCAGATGATTGAGTCCAAGGAAGAAACCATCCTTGAAGAAATGCCTATTGTGAGGGAATTTGCTGAAGTATTTCCCGAGGAACTTCCTGGTCTTCCTCCAAGAAGAGATGTTGAGTTCTCAATTTAACTTATACCTGGGGCGCTACCAATATCCAAGACTCCATATAGGATGGCTGTGGTTGAGCTTGAAGAACTGAAGAAACAACTATAGGAGAATCTGGATAAAGGGTTTATACGCCCAAGTGCATCACCATGGGGTGCACCAGTCCTCTTCGTCAAGAAGAAGGATGGGTCAATGCGGCTTTGCATCGATTATCGTGAACTTAACAAAATCACGATAAAGAACAAGTATCCTCTCCCAAGAATCGATGACTTGTTTGATCAGCTGCGTGGAGCATAATACTTCTCCAAGGTCGACTTGCGGTCGGGATATTATCAAGTAAGGGTGACGATGGAAGATATCCCCAAGACTGCTTTTCGTACAAGGTACGGGCACTATGAATTCATAGTAATGCCTTTTGGACTCACCAATGCTCCAGCAATATTCATGGACTTGATGAATAGAGTCTTTAGATATTACCTAGATAAATTTGTGGTAGTCTTTATAGATGATATTCTAATATACTCCAAAACCAAGGAGGACCATGAGGAGCATTTAAGAACTGTACTGGAGACTTTGCGCAAGGAGAAGCTCTATGCCAAGTACAGCAAGTGTGAGTTATGGTTGAAGGAGGTCTCATTCTTGGGCCATATCATCACAAGCAATGGGATATCTGTGGACCCCTCCAAAACAGATGCAATTGAGGGATGGCCGAGGCCAACATCGGTAACTGATATCCGTAGCTTCTTGGGGTTAGCTGGATATTATCGACGATTTGTGAGAAACTTCTCACGATTGTCCAACCCTCTTACCAAGCTAACTCGAAAGGGAGTAAAGTTTGCTTGGAGTGATGAATGCGAAGAAAGCTTCAAGGAGTTGAAAAGGAGGCTTATCACTTCACCTATGCTCACTTTACCCACAAGTGGGGAGCTTTTTGTGGTATTCAGTGATGCTTCGAAGAAGGGCTTAGGATGTGTGCTGATGCAGAATGATAAAGTGATATCCTATGCCTCAAGACAGTTGAAAATCCATGAGCGAAACTATCCAACGCATGATCTGGAGTTGGCGGCTGTGATCTTTGCCTTGAAAATCTGGCGGCATTATCTCTATGGAGAGAAATGTGAGATATATACTGACCACAAGAGTCTTAAATATATATTCCCACAGAAAGAGCTTAATATGCTCCAGAGAAGATGGGTAGAGCTCATAAAGGATTATGACTGTTCAATACATTACCACCCTGGGAAGGCGAACAAGGTGGCAGATGCCCTAAGTAGAAAGGATTCAGAAATTCTATCAATGATGAGAATTGAGAAGGATCCAATCTTCTTAGACTTGATGAAGATGGACGTGGGAATCATAAAGAAGGGAACATCATCAATCCTTTCACAAATGATTGCTCAACCATCTCTTTTGGAAAGGTTAAAGGATGCTCAAAAGGATGATGCGAGAATCCAAGAAAAAGTGGAAGCTATCAAAAAGTGAAAATCCTCAGAGTTTAATGTTAATGAAGAAGGAATTGTGCGGTTTGGGAAAAGACTATGTGTCCCATCAAGTTCGGAGCTGAAGAAGGAACTTTTGGATGATGCACATAGTTCAAATTTTTCTATTCACCCAGGGAGCACAAAGATGTATCGAGATCTCCGAGAAAACTTTTGGTGGGATAATATGAAGAAGGAGATCGCCGAATATACATCAAAGTGCCTGGTGTGTCAGCAAGTGAAGGCAGAGAGGCAGAAGTCTAAGGGGATGATGCAACCATTGCCCATACCAGAATGGAAATGGGAGAACATCACCATGGACTTCGTCACTGGACTTCCAAGGACATCCAAAAGCAACAATGCAATCTGGGTTATTGTGGATCGTCTTACAAAGACTGCACACTTCATTGCTATTCGAGAGGATTTCTCTTTGGATCAACTGGCATGGATATATATCAGGGAAGTGGTACGGTTGCATGGAGTACCACTATCTATTGTGTCGGACCGAGATCCAAGATTTACCTCTAAGTTTTGGAAGAGTCTTCAACATGCTCTGAATACTGAACTGAACTTCAGTACAGCCTATCATCCTCAAACTGATGGCCAATCCGAGCGGACTATCCAAACACTTGAGGATATGTTGAGAGCGTGCTCAATGGACTTTAAAGGAGGATGGGATCAACATCTTCCTCTAGTTGAGTTCTCTTATAATAATAGTTTCCACTCGAGCATCCAAATGGCACCATATGAAGCCCTATATGGGAAAAGGTGCATAACACTGGCATGTTGGGATGAGGTCGGTGAACGTAAGATGCTTGGACCAGAAATGGTCGAAGAAATGGTGGAGAAGGTGAAAACCATTCAGCAGCATATCAAGGCAGCCCAAAGTCGACAGAAGAGTTATGCAGATAATCGTCAACGAGACCTTGAGTTTAAAGTCAGAGACATGGTGTTTTTACGCATATCACCGTGGAAGAAGGTCATGAGGTTTGGAAAGAAAGGGAAGTTAAGTCCAAGGTACATCAGCCCATTCGAGATTCTTGATCGTGTTGGGGTTGTGGCCTATCGACTAGAACTTCCACCTACTATGGCCAAGGTGCATGATGTCTTCCATGTATCCCTCTTAAAAAAGTACATACCAGACCCTTCACATGTACTCTCTTCCGAGGTGGTACAATTAGAAGATGATCTTTCTTATGAGGAGCAACCAGTGAAGATCTTAGATCGTAGAGAAAAAGTTCTACGAAATAAGACAATGCCCCTCGTCAAGGTGTTGTGGAGAAACCACAAGTTTGAAGAAGCAACTTGGGAGTCGGAGGATATGATGAAGCTAAGTTACCCACATTTGTTTTAGTGTGGGAAAAGGAAAATTTCGAGGGCGAAATTTCTTAAGGGGGGAATGTTGTAACGACCCAAAGTTTCATTAATGGAAAATCCCTCTTGATCCAGTTAAATGTTTCTTTATGAAAAATGTTTTTATAAGATGTCAACTTCATTAAGTTTTACGTTAAGATTTGTGACCGTTACTTTTATAGCCGTTGAACAGTGATCATCTGGGTAGTTTAAATATAAGGCTTTAACGAACCAATTTTTTTACTCAGACAAAGGCAGCGATGGCCTCATCCAGTAGAATTGCCCCTTACAAAGCCCATTTGTCGGAGCTCGGAAAGGAGGTGGCGTCTTTGGGCTTTGCCCTTGACCAAGCCCAAGCTGAGCTTCATCAATTCAAGCTCGAACGTGATCGTCTACGGGAAAAATAGAAGTTGATAGAGATTACCACTCGAGCAATGTTATCCGAGCAACCCCAAGAGTCTGTCACCATCGCACACCTTACCCTTAGGTCTTATGCGGCTATTTTAAGGGGTTATGTAACAAATAAGTAGCACCATGTTCATGTACATTATTTTTTTGTATATAATAATAAATATAATTTCTAGTCATTTTTGATGCATTGTAATTAGTTTTTAAAGTACAAATGATGTTTTTAGTTATTATTTAATTAATAATTATATTTTATTAAATTAAAGGATTTTTGAATTAAATAATATTTTAATAAAATATTATTATTAATATTAAATTAATTTTTATTAAATTTAAATGATCTTATAATTTTATGAATGCAATTAAAATTTTTATTAAGGTTTGAAAGCCATTTCTGTCAAAACCCGTGAATTTTTTATAAACGTCGGTTTTTATTTTAAAAGTGAAAATTCACATATTTAGAAAATTATTTAGATAAAATAAATATTATTTTTGGAATCAGGACGTCGAAATTATTCAACGGTGAATTTTTCATAATTTTCTGAGACAGTCAAATTTTTGGGTAAAAATTAAATACCATTTAAATATATAATGTGTTTTATGACATCATAATGACCCAATGGTGATGTAATAAAATACCATAATCCTTATGTTCGGCCAATATGTGTTTTATCATTAAAATAATAATGTTTTGGGTTTGTTTGACTTACTTTTCAAAGCATTAATGGAGCCCTCAAGACTTATTCAACACTTTGCCTTTTTAAATTAATTTCTATGGGAGTGTGACTCACCTCCACATAAGCAACCCTAATTTTTTTAATAAGTTCGGACCTTGGCCTTGTAAAATATTGTTTTCCTCTTTCCTTTTCCAGAAACCATGGGCAAATACCATTGGATGGTTTGTGGTTTGGATTATTTTAATATAAGGGGTCCCAAACCTAAATAATAAAGATTTCTCTCACCTTTCCTATATAAACCCACCCAAGCTCCCACTTACTCCTCACCCAAAGCCCTTGAAGTTCGTCCAAACTCTGACCTACTCTCTCTAGAATCCTCTCAAGGTTCCCCAAGCTCCCAAGAAGCCTCTCACAAGCCTCTCTCTAGCCTTTGGAAGCACACTTCCAAGTAAGGGGTTTTCTTCCTTTCTCATTTTTGTCAATTTTTCTTTAAGTTGTATTGCCCTTTTAATTTCATTTATGAATGTTGGGGTATGGTTTCGCACCTCTCCCATACTGCCCTCTTATTGTTTGAATGATGGGAGACCCCTTTCTCTCTCATTAAATGCCTCCCATGTACACCCGTTACTATGCCGAAATTCCGAAAGGAACTTCTCTCTCTTCTTTTACATTCAAGCAATACTTTTGTATCATGAATCTAAATTCCATTTCTATTGTTGGGACATGTATATATATGATCTTCTTACTGTCCATTACATGTAAATATGATGAGTAACCCCTTTCTCTCTCATTAAATGCCTCCCATGTACACCCGTTACTATGCCGAAATTCCGAAAGGAACTTCTCTCTCTTCTTTTACATTCAAGCAATACTTTTGTATCATGAATCTAAATTCCATTTCTATTGTTGGGACATGTATATATATGATCTCCTTACTGTACATTACATGTAAATATGATGAGGAACCCCTTTCTCTCTCATCAACCTTTTTATGAATTCTTATGTCACGCCGTTACGCTGCCGAAATCGCACCGATTTTCTAAGCCAATGTCTTTGTGTAGTGAATGCCATGACCATTTCTCCATCAAGGGTATTCACATTTATGCACATTTACATGTTGATTATAATGTTTCATGTATGAATTCCACTTTCCTTTATCGTGGAAGAAATGATTATGTTTTATGAGTCAATATTTTATGATCCATGTGGCACACTTATGCATGAAGTGAAATGTTTAAGAGGGGTGCGCCCTGATAGCGCTCCAATGCATTGGGTAAAGTATAGTATCATGATACGTCATGTGCAATGAGTGTTGACTCATGCTAATTCAATTGCAACTAGGGTTTACTCGTTCTTCAAGTGCAATGTGGGTTTACTCATGCTCCATGTGCAATGAGCCTTGGCTCATGCTAATTCAATGTTAAGGGTTGTTGCCACATTTCCAGGTTATGATTATCATGCTTTATAATGCCTTTATGTTCATGTCTCTCTTATGCTCTATTGATATTCCTATTGCCTAACATGTTTTGTACTCCTCATGTTATTCATTGTGTACTCCCTTACTGGGCTTTATAGCTCACCCTTTTCTTTTGCATGTCCTCAGGTTATCCCATGCAATGCTAAGTACGAAGGAATGTAGTGGTCATGTAAAGGAAGTTTTCAATAAGGATGTTGTATTGCAAGTTTAAAGTTTTTATGTAATTATCCTAAGCCCCAAAGACACTAAACCTCTCGATCTTCTTTGTTGTTTCAAGTGATGTTTTATGTAATAAAGCATGTTTAAGTTGTAATAAAAAGCAGGGTTGTCATATTACTATACACTAAAAATTAAGTTGATCTTATTAGACTCCAAATTTAATACTGAGCACAACTGTAGAAGATAGTTTTTTAAATTCAATTCACATTATTAATTATTTAATGAATAAATAAATTTTTAAAATTCCCCTTCTTTTCAAAATTCATTAATAAAATGGAACTTCTATAAATTCATCCTATATTTATCTGGACATTTGAAATTCACCAACTTTTCCATAATAATAAATAACAACTTTATATATACAAAAGGATTACAGAAAGTAACTAAGGCTTTGTTACATAGCCCCTTATAACACCTGCATAGGACCTAAGTGTAAGGTGTGTTATGGTGATAGAATCTTGGGGTGGCTTAGACAACATTTCCCATGTGGATAATTCTATCAGCTTGATCTTCTCCCTTAGGTGATTCCATTCATGCTTCACATGATGAAGTTCGGCTTCAGCTTGGTCCAGAGAAAATCCTAGTGATTCTAACACCTTCCCAAGCTCTAACATATTGGCTTCATGTAGTCCGAGTCTACTAGATGATGCCATTGACTCTTCTTTCTGTATTAATTAACCAAGATCACTTGTATTTATAAGCAATAATCACAACATTAAAAGTTTAGTTTCAAATGTGCATATTGACAAACAATCATATAACAGTGGAAACCCAATGGTATCACTTCATTAATTAAAGGATATAGTTTTGTTGAGTATAAAATAAAATACACACAAATTTAGGTAACAAATATAACTCAAAAGTTAGGTTCGTTACATTCTGGGAGCCACCACAACTTTCCTAACGTGTATCATACGTTGTGCATTATACCTCAAGCCATCACATCCCACACACCAAGTAGGAATTCTCATGAGGTCATAGCCTATACATGTTACGCCTATAGTAGTCCTAAGAAAACTATATTCAAAATATGTGTGTGTGAATAAACACAAGCAATTACAGCCCTCTAAACACATATATGGGGAAAACTAACCGTTCTGCCTACCCGCACAAGTAACTACCAAGAGAAGAGGGTATGTCCAAAGGGGGTAGTCATCCATCCTTCCTCCCACCGAAATTATGGGGGAAAACACCCCCTAGGGATCAGAATCCCCTGGGTGTCATTTTCCTTAACTAACAGGGGTGGAGTAGCTTATAGAAACACAAAAATTATAGAATATACTGTATCTTACACCCACACTATTGGAATAACATTTTCTCAGACACAACTACAACTAACATATCGTGAAATCCTACCTACCACCTATAATCACAAAACCATTTAGAGATATTTATTACATTACTTCATTCCCTTTTTATTAGTTTCACATTACATTAATTAATTCATTAAACATTAATTAACTTTTAAAAATTCCAAGTTAAATTTCGTTTTCATCACCCCAAAAGTACATTGTTCCTTCAAATTACAACCATAGCATTGTGCCCCATCGAGCTCTTTCCCCATAGGTTAACATCATTTATTCAATTATTTATTTACATCATTACTTTCCCATATTCCTAGGAATTCTAGAAAAACATACTATGCTACTAAACATAAGGGGGATCAACACAGTGAGTAGATGAACTATCTATCGATTCTTTGACTCCTATTGAAAGAACATAGACCCATCCATCCTTGAGAAGCTAAACACGGAAATCATGTGGCATTCCCCATGCATCCTCACCCATTTTTAAAGGAGGGTATGTAAAACCAGCTGCCTTGTGTAGTGGGGAATGTGAAGAAGATAACAACCAAGAATATTAGAAAGCATCCAAACAGTCACATCCAACTAGTTCCATCATCACTGTTGTCCTCCCTGACACCCGCATTCATAAACCAATGCAACTCTTCACTCTTGGTGTCAACTACTACCACAACCAATAATCCATCATGCCCCCACATATCACAACAACCATCCAGGCTCACATCACAACACAAGCAGCAGCAAAACAAACATCATATCAATTAGGCTCATGGCCCTTAAATAATAAAGAGGGTAACTCGATACCCTAAAAGGAATTATCTTTTATCGAACAACAAGTTATTTAATCCTTCATGAATTAACCGATTTATTATTCACTGGTTCCAGCTACGGTAATCCTAAAGAGTAATCTATCACAAATTGATTAAATATGCTTACTGCATAAATTTTATTAACATCAAATTACAACAACAAAAATGAGATTCATTCACATGCCTCTTTATCTTTATCCAAATGATTATCAATTTATTTCGGATTTACTTTCTTTACCAATTTCCATCAAGAACGAAAAGCTGAACAAGCTAGCATAGATATTACACTATCATGAGAAACAAGGGGCAATAACATATGATCCATATCCATTTATTTATCTGGTTCAAGTATTTAATATTCCAATTCCATTATGATCCAGTTGGATAAAACATGCTAACTATATTTCTGAACATAAAAGAAAAGATAAGCAACGAATCTCGTACCTCAAACAGTTCATGACGTTCTTTATATGAGAACAAGACACACAACGGGTTACGATCTCCTTCCCCCATGACAATTGTATCCACGTGAGGATGTAGAGACACCACTACACTTGTCAAAACCTATGAAATTTCTATTAAGAACAAGGGTATTAAATTTCAAAAAAAGGAAAGGAGAATTAGAAATAGATGAACCCAAAATAATGATGATATAACATAATTTATATTGATGATTGATCGATACTTATTGGTTGCATCAAAATAGAGGGGAACCAATCCAAGAAGAAATGTTTGTTATCATGACTCCTATAGGTAAGAATGACAGGATAGGTGTTCTCAAACCAGAGAATATGGAGGAAGAACTTTGGAGGAAGATATCTCATCCCTTTAGAAGATTTAACAGAGAAGCGGTTTAAGATACAATGGATTTTCCATTAAAAATGGATCGCATTAAACCACAAATTTTGATCAAGTAAAAGAATCCCGAGACTTAAGAAAAAATAATATAGGGGTTTTGGATTTTGAATCTGCCTTATAGTCCTTACCATAAGGCTTCAAATGCATTTTACATCAATGGAAATGTTTAAGGGGTGAAACTGTAGGAAGCTAGAAACACTATTCATGAACTCAATATTAAGGAAAGAGGATACCATTGGAACATCACCATTCTGGAAACAGTGTTTGTGAACTAAAAGTTTGGAAAAGGAAAAAGGAAACAATTAGAAACTCACCATTCTGAAAACACTGTCCATAAACACAAAATTTGGCAATGGAAAGAGGCTACTTTTGGAACCTCACCGTTCTGGAACACTGTTCATGAACTAAAAATTTGGAAAAGTAAAGAGGCTACCATTGGAGCTCTACCATTTTGAAAACACTATTAATGAACTCAAAATTTGTCAAAGGAAAGAGGGAACAATAGGAACTCACCATTCTTGAAACTCTATTCATGTACTCAAAATTTAAAAATGGAAGGAGGCTACAGTTGGAACCTCACAGTTATGGAAACATTGTTCATGGTTATGAAATTTGGCAAAGTAAAGAAGCTACCATTGGAACCTCACCATTCTGGAAACAATGTTCATGAACCTGAAATTTGGAAAAGGAAAGAGGCTACTGTGGGAACCTCACTGTTCTAGAAACACTATTCATGAACTCAAAATTTGGCAAAGGAAAGAGGCTACCGTTGGAACCTCACCATTCTGGAAACACTATTCATGAAGTCAAAATTTGGTAAAGAGTATACCATTAGAACCTCACCATTCAATAAACTTTTTTCATGAACTCAAAATTTGGCAATGAAAATAGGTTACTGTTGTAACCTCACTATTCTAGAAACATTGTTCAGGAACTCAAAATTTTGAAAAGGAAAGAGGCTACAATTGGAACATATTGTTCTAGAAACATTGTTCATGAACTCTAAATTCTGAAAAGGAAAGAGGATACATTTGGAACCACACTGTTCTAGAATCACTATTCATGAAACTGAAATTTTGCAAAGGAATAAGGCTATAGTTGGAACTGTTGACCGATGAAACTATTCAAATAATTGGAAATTTTGACTAGTGTTGGGGATAAGTCACATTGACCACCTGAAAGGGAATTGAGTATTTATATTGGATGATTCAACAGAATTTTATGTAGGATCCTATATCATTTATCAAATGGTAGATCATTATCAAGATTTTATCCCAGATAAATTCTCATGTTTTCCTCCAAAAAAGGAATTGATTTTGTGAATTTGATCATCTTTTGGGAAAAAATGATATCATTTCCTACTTATCATGTGTCACCAATGAATATGAGAAATTAGTAGTTTTAGTTAAGGGATTTAGAGTCTATGTGATTCATTAGATTGAACATGTCACCTAGGGGTCCTCTGGTGTTGTTTTCCGTGGAATAAGATGGTTGGAACCAAGTATCTGTGGACTAATGGGTGTAGAATTATGTAAGAGAGAAGATCATGTACCAATTAACAATGATTAATTTTTTTTAATCAGATACATAGTCTTGTGGTCTTTTGAGATTGATATTTTTTTCAGCATAACATCATCACTAGGATAGAGAATATGTCATTTTGAATACATCATTTAGAAATAGTTATAGCCTGTATGATTATATTTCTTGTTCTCTTATGTTGAAAATTCCTCCAATAGTGTTCATGGATTTCATGAATAGTATTTTCCATCTATGGCATGAATCTTTCATCGTTTTGTTAGTGGATGATATACACGTATAGTCCAATAATTAATACATGAATTTAAGGAGACATACAATTTTACCTAGTAAACATTGATCACATCTGTTATATGACAAAATTTTGATGATTAATTTCTAGATGGAGGATGTATAGTACATGGAAATATTATTTTACATGATGGAAGTTTTAGGGACATAAAGAAAGTAGAGGTTCTGATTTCTTGGTTAAATCTCAGGAACATTTTTGAGATAAGGAATTTACTTAGTCATTCAAGATACTATCAATATTTCATCTAGGTATTATCCCATTTATTAAAAACAATGTATAAAATAACCATGCATGAGATTATTTTTTGTGGTCAAATCGATGAAAGCTCCAGTTTTGACTTTTTATAGTTTGTTATTGGAAATACAGTGTATTGGGATGCCTTATGTGGGTTTTAGGTTATTTGTTGGTGTAGAGGGAAATATTAGTTACATATGTGTCCTTTAATCAACAAACCCATTAGTGGAAATGCATAACATATGACTATGATATGGATGCAGTGGTCTATACTATGAAGTATTATAGACACAATCTCTTCAGTGTGTTTTTTTTGGTATACATAGACCACAAAAACCTATGATATATAATCATTAAAAGGGACCTAAATCTATGGAAAATCCATTGGGTATAGTATCAATAGAAATTATTATTCAGGATGAAATATGATCTCGGGAAATTTAATTTCATTAAAAATTACGTCAGTAGAAAAATGAAAGAGGTATAAGAGTTTGGAGGAAGCCCTATATAGAATAAATGACATCTATTGAGTTTTAGGGTGTAGTATTCATTAAATTAATTTGAGGATCATGGGGTGTTGAATTATAACAACTTAGTGGTATCTGCTTCTATGGTGAACCATGTGATTGCAAGTCAAGAATAAGATCACAAGTGAGTGGTGACGTTGGAATTATCTAAAATAGATTATTCATTCAATAAGTGGTCCTAAGATGATGATAACTTTATTTAAATCAATGGATGAGTGTATATGCGAACTACATTGAGGGAGGATAAGATTAGAGACTCTCAATATTTGAAATAGGCTACACATCAGAGGTCTATGAAGATATTAAATGACATCTGATGTCATTTTTTCTTTCTAGGTATGAAGAGATACATCTTATATTTTTTCATATGATAATTGACCTTATATAAAATAATGGTTTAGCACCAACATCAAGGTAGAATGATTCAGACACATTAGGTGCCTATGTGGAACTGAGATTACATGAAAATGGATATTGTGGTAGGGATACCCATAACCCCAAGGAATAAAGATTCCATTTGTGAAATAAATGTTTGACTATTGAAAGTGGCTAATATCATTCCAATTTGAAAGAATATTTCAGTGGATGAGTTGGGTAATTTTTATGTATGGGTGATTATATGAATGCATTGAGCTCAATTAAGAATTGTATTTAGAGAGTGTGAGGTTGATCTTGATGTTGTTAGTCACCTCTTAGAGTTGGAAGCAAAAATACTCCCCTAAGAGGAGAAAACCCTTGTAGTTTGATGTGTGTGAACCATTTTTATTCCTTGTGACTCTTAGACTAAAAAATTATTGGTTTTATAATAAAGGGAATATCGAACCATGATTTGTTGGATTGTTTGAGATTACTGATCTTAAAGTGATAGTTTCCAACTATTTGGATCATTATACACGAAATCATGGTATTACTGATGCTTTATATATCCCCCATCCTTGGATATACAATCCTGATCCTTCTTATGTGATTAAATAAGATTTTGTTGAGAGGGAGTCTAGAACCACAATTCTTATCACCTGGGGTAGATCATAGACTAATGAATAAAAGTATTTTTAGGAAAGAAAGTTCCACATTTTAGAGAATCTTGATAAAGTTGACAATTAAATAATAAACATGGTAATGATAATTAAATTTAGGAGCTTAATATCTTAAGCTATTTGAGATGAAACCCTAGAGACACTTCTCCAGGACAAGAGGTCCCTAGATTTATATAATTAAAAAATGTCATTCTAGATTATATTTATAGACTCTTTTGGATATAATTTATGTTTTAAGTGAAAATTAAATAAATTCATTTTTATTTGTCCTTTATGTATACAATATTATCTATGTCATTGAATATAAATTATAATGTTATGTAGGTTAGTTTTTGGGACATATGAGATAGTAAAAGTCATTATAAAAATTGTTAGCTTCATCTCTGCAAAGGGAACATAATGGTAACCTAATGGTTGTGTTAGGAATGGTCAGATTTATTTAATGGTGTCTATTAATTAACGAATAATATATAAGTGTAAACTAGCCAATGCTTAAATGAATCTCTTTATTTTATAAAGGATATGTAATGGTAAGCCTTTCTCAAATTAGGGTTATTCAGAGTTAATGACATGAATATGGGTAAAACATTTTCATTCATGAGACAAATATAAGTTATGTATATTTAAATCCATGTTACCATTATAAAACACTATTCTTGGAATAATGGTTTCCCCCCCATTTTTCATTTTTTTTCTCTTCCCAACACAAAACTCAAACACATTTTAAAATTTGAAAATAAAAAATTGGTGATAAAATCAGTTCTTTTGACATTTTTGAATTTGTATCTCCCATTATCAATGATTTTAAATTTAAAATTTTCAATATTAACTTCAAGGGAATGTTAAACGCTATTTTTAATTTCATGGTTTCAATGTAGGGAACCCGAAATATTTCATTATCCTTTTAAAATACTTGAAACTATTTATTCCTTTAATTTTGATATCCTTATGAGTCTGGTTATCCCATGACTCCTTCATAAAAAATATAGATGTATTCTTTAACCATTCATTGTTCTTCCCCCTATTTCAAGGAATGAAATAACTATCCCTTCCTCTCTCCACTATTCTTAGATAAACCATTTTTCATGTGATAAATACTAAGTAGTAATTACTAATTTATCTTCTCTTTATTTCTTGTAAAATTTATTAAATATAAATTCCTATGTTTTTTGGATGAATGGTTTTGATTCTTTCTAATGATAAATTAACACATAATTTTCAATGAATTATCACATAGATAACGCAATATTATCCCAAATAGTGAAAACAATTTTACATGAGAAGACTCATTTTAGATTTAAGATAATAATAGTAGGTTCTAGAAACCTTTATCAAGATGACTGAAATAACTAATATAATAATATGATATGGGGGTGAGATTAATTCAAAAAACATTGGATTTGTTATTGGAATGCTTGTGGTAGGACGTTCTTATTATCTTAGGACTTAATTTGGAATTGTTTTTCATGTTGTCTTGTGTATGTTCCAAGTATTATGAAACTTTCTTATTGATTGATTATGTGTTCTTTATTATATTGTCTACTATTTTTTTAATATTCCATAAATTGTGGAATTACTTATTGTGATAAATGTTTCATTATAAATTAGGCGTTATATCTATTTTTTTCATAGATTGTGGAATACCTGCTTTAATTAAAGGTTAAAATGTGTCATTAAAAGGCATATTAGACTCCTTAGTGGGAAGCATGGATGATATGACTTAGTTTTTTTGTATCATTCTGGGGATGTCAGTGAATTAACTTCTAATGAATCGAGAAATTCCTTATTCCCTTTTTAAGTGTGTCTATATAAATTCATATAATATACAAATGGGGGACACCCTTGTGAATGAGAGAAAGTCCATTATATGAGTGTTCCAAACATGAAGATTATCATATATGAGCAGGAAACCATCAATCAATTATAGGGAATTCCTTTTATGGAAGGCATGGAGTTGTTCCTTAATGGTAGAAAGTTCTTGTAAAGAAAAGAGTATGTAGATTAATGGAATGATCAAAGCCATGTGATTTATTATATATATTGTTATTCTTATATGGTGCCAAAGCATGTAGGTTATGGACTCATGGCAGATTTGTTGTCACATATTCACCTGATAAATGATTGGTTGTATTCATGGGTAAATTTGTAATTTTCCATCATGTCATACAATTCTATATACATATTTTTTAATGTTGAGTATTCATTGGTGGTATTATATTTGATTTATTCTCGCACCATTCATGGGTATGTTGATTCATATAAAAACATCTTGATAATAGATATATGGAAGGGAATGAGACCTATGATAAGTTATAAAGGGGATTCAAGATGGGAGATGGATACAGTATCAATACAATATCTATATGTAGGGATTATTATCATTAATTGAATCATATTATATTATAGAGTTTTACTATTTCCCTAACACATTGGGGTTCCTTTTTATTACTATTTTAATGACTTGGTATAACTTCTATTATTGAATTTAGTTATATGTTATTCTGTAATCTTATTTATTTGGTTTAAATTTATGATATTAGAATCAAATGAAGTCTATGAATAATGAGTGTATAGTTTCCCCATTTTACCTTATACTTGTGCCGCTAGTCAGTACCCTCCTGCATTCAAGGTGTCATGTATGAGTTATATAGCTCTATGGATCAGACCGAGTTTTTCAAATTGTGAAATTACACTTTTTTATGTATCATAAAACAACAATTTAAATATAATAAAATATATATTGACATAATGGATTAATTTCATATTATAAATTATATGATTTCCATTTTTCAATATATTTTACCAATGGTAACATATTTACACTATTATTCAAAAATATTATTGTATGATTAATAGATGATGTTCAAGATTATCAAGAAGCATCACAATTATTAGAATGAATAACTATGTTTATGAAATTCCCTAGATGGGGTACCACATATCAGTGCCCCGATCTAGATCAATATATGACCTTAGACGTGCCTCCACATATTCCAACAGCTTCTAACTAGTAGGGACTGTCTAATATGTAATGTTGGGAGACTATACCATCTTTATTAAAGAATAACAGCAATATAAATTAGTATGCAATATGAACATTATTCTACAAAAAATAACTAATCATCCCAACCACAGATGAATAAATACAAAATAGGGAAATTAAAAATTAACCAATGTAGTAAATATTTCATGGAATATAAGTGTAATGTTTGTAATGAAAACCTAATATAAAGACACACAGATAAATCGAAAGAGGTTCATGAAATAATGTATGATTCCTTCATCCAAGCTCCATCCCAAATCCCAATTTATCTACTTATCATCGGGTTATTTCTATTATCCTATAATGGAAATATAATGTCTATTCAATTACCTATTAGTTTTCTTGAGTTGGGTTTGATTACAAATTAGTAGGCCACCACTAATGAAATAAATAGAAATATCTAGTCTATAATAGTGTGAATTGTTTTATAATGTATAATGAAAAAATAGGGTAAATTTTTTTCTCATTTATTATTTATTATGCAGCCATGTTATCCTTGTTTTCATGATGAAACATGAACCCATCATAACTACTTTATCCCATTACAACATAATATCCATATATTATAATGAATCCGAAAATCCATTCACTCATGGTATTTCATTATTAATTTTATTTTGATTATATTATGTACCCTAGAGTTTTCGTCTGGGAAAAATTATATAATTCATACATAAGGGTCCTAGAGCATAATTCTAAAACCCCATGGGTACTTGAAGTTTATTCCATAAACCACAAATCATTTTTCACATTCACATATAAACAATCATAGGGGGGCTAGAGTATTAATCTGGCACCCCATGGGTAGTTGGAGAATAGATCACCCACAAAACTCATTGTTCACATTCTCATAAAAAATTCACAACTTGGTGTTCTATTTCATATATCAATAAAACCATGGTTCTTCAATTTTATGAATATGAAAATCACAAAAAATTCCCCCATTAATCCATTTATCAACATTAAATTACACAATTTATTAACCATCCAAGGTTAAAAAAACAATACATTTAATTCAAATTACGTAACATGAAATATAGATTAACTCAATACCAATAACTCATTATTCCCCATTTCACATTTCATAATTCATTATTTCAAAGATATTGGTACACCCATGGGTTCTTATCAATTAAAGTCTCATGATCTATAGTGGGTCCAACATGATCCATTAAGGGTCTCCAAATTTCAAGGTGATTCATATAATTTGTCTAACGTAGATGAAATTTCATGATGTGGAAGTGAAAAGAAATTAATATAGAATATTTTATGCATCATTAATATCAGAATTTGCCATTTGACCACAGACATTTAGATCTCTGCTGATTTCCTTCCAAACCTCATCCCCCAATTCGATGTCGAATAGACGTATTCACAATGGTAGAGGATATATAAGATGAAAACATACGGTCATGATCCAACAAAAATATATCCATTAAAACCTAGAACTAAATATTCAAAAACTAGTGGAATAAATCATTCTCTAAGGTGAAATAATGATAGGTGAGAGAGGAATCAAAATAGGTAATAAATTTCATACCATAGAGGGTCTTACTTCTTCCACTAGATCATTAATTCACAATAGAAGAGGTTCGAGGAGCCTATGAATCCTCCTAGGAACCTCCAAGAGAGAATGGTTTCATAATAGGATAATATTGGATGAATATGTATATAATCTAGGGGTCTGGGAAATATAAAAAAAATATTGGGGCTTTTAATTCACAAGTTCATGGTTTCTTGAGAGGGGACTCATGGTTTAGAACAATAAAGCACCTAATTGCGTGGCCCAATTATCTGAGGGTCTACAATTACTCCTTGGTCAGTGCCTGGCCTGAAAAAATATATACCAACAAGGAAATAACACTTTTCAAGGGTGCATGGTTTGCATATGATGGTCAATTTATTTGGTCAAACAATGTGTAACATCCCATTTTTTTTTAAAAATGAATTGAAATGAATGAACCGTTTTTAAAGTATATATTTATAACTATCCTATTAAACATAATTTTTCCACTTATATGTTTTGAATTTCAAAAAACCATAATCTACAATTTTTTTCAGTATGTTATTTGGAGTCTATTAAAACCAACATGTTTTTTTGGTGAATAGTAACATACCATTATGAATAGTAATCTGAATAGTAATATGACCATAATGAATAGTAAATTTTATTATTATTTTATTTTCTTAAGGGTTTAGGATAATAACATCTTGGTTAATTTTTCATCATGACATAGAAGTAGTTATAGAATTAGAATTGTTAATTTTTTTAATTAAGTATACTTTTATTTAAATATTAAATTAATAATATTTAGAAAATTATTTTAAAAAATTGGACATCAATTTTTCTTTCTACAAGGTGAAAAATGTTTAGGGTAAATTATTCAGTTTTTTCTGAAATTCTTATTTTTTTGGTGAAAAGATAAATACGATAAAATATCATATAATCAAATTATCAGTAAAATACACTATTTATGACATCATAAGTGATTCAAGGCCACATGGTTCGAAATCACATGCCCTTATTTCTATTTTTGGTCACATGAACTAAGAGTATTCATAATCTTGGGAAAAATTATTATATTAATGATTAAAACAATGAAAAATACCCCCTCTCCTCCACTATAAATACCAGCCTCACTCCCCTCTACTTCCCACACCTCTCAAGCCATGATACAAGACTATGTTCTACCCAATACTCCTCCCAGGGCTCTTCCGCATGACTTAGAGCTACTTGTCTCACCGAAAGACCAAAACTGAATCCCTTAAGAAGGATCTCTAGGAGAAGAGATCAAGAGGTAAACATCCACTTTTATTTTCTTTCTTTCCTTTCATTTTATGTTATTATCTTCCTTTACCTATTGCAAATGTTGGGATATTTCATTCCATATCCTCCCCTTACATTCCATATTATGCATTAGTGATGATATATTCCCTTTATCTAATCAAAATTTGTTTTATGGAATTTTAAGAGACGTCGTTAGGCTGCCGAATTTTCGTGAGAAATTTCTCATGTTTTATTTTATTTCACGATTCCCTTTTCTTCTTTCCTCACCCCACTATTAACCAAGATGCATGAAATCTCCATAATCATGTATATTCTAGATTTTCTCATGTTCATGGAATATTCATCATCATTGTTCTTCTCCTCTCCCACTTATTCAAAGAATTAATCACATTGTCTATGATGGGTCGAATTACCGACATCATGGACGATGTGATTTCATTTTTTTTAAATCCTTCATGTTTGGTCATGAAACCATTTTTATGGTTGAACTAGGTTATAATATATATTTTATGTCTCATAAATGGTTCTTTAATTCTTTTTAACACATGGTTTTTATTTATAAAATGTAATGAGGTTGTTATTATCAAAGAACCACTAAAATGATCTAAACGAACATCATAAATTTTTTAACTTATGAATCATCCACATATTAAATATCAAAATGATAAATGGTTTAAATAATGGTACTAGAAATATTTAAATACCTTTCCATTCCAATTCTGGAATTTCACTTCCAATCGACACGAACATCCACGATGAACCAATCATGGAAATCGTGCAAGGAGCTCACCCAAAAATAGTGCAATGGGAAAAATACTAACAATTAAACAGTGAAATGATGTTATTAAATGATCATATAAGATGTTAAAAACATGAAAATTTTTCTTTAAAATATTAATAACACTCTTTTAACCATTATAAAATATGTTTATGCTAATTGGAAGTAAGAAAAACCTGAGGTAAGGGAATTCTTAACCTGATTTCCATTCCTTGGGTTATTTTTCTACTTTATTATTTATGTGGTATTAAATTTTTTTTTGATGAAACTTGTTTTTATTATTATGAGTTATGTGTATTTAAAGTATATATACATATTCCATTCACTCTGTTAAGTCTCACCTAAATTATATGATTTTTGTAATGGAATTCTTAACCCGATTTCCATTCTTTGTGTTATCGTTCTACTTCATTATTTATGTGGTATTAAAATTGATTTTTTGATGAATATATTTTATATTGTCATAAGTTATGTGTATTTACAGTATATATACATATTCCATTCATTATATTAAGTCTCACATCAATTATATTATGTTTGTAAGTGAATTTTTATCCCGATTTCCATTCTTTTGGTTATCATTCAACTTCATTATTTATGTGATATTTAAATTGTTTGTTTGAAGGTTTATATTTATACTATGTTTTATTATGTTTATATATAGTATATATACATACTCCATCCACTTTATTAAGTCTCTCTTCAATTGTATGATATTTATAACTGTACTTTCTTTAAAAACGTTTTTTTAAATTCCGGTTTACAGAATTCAAAAGTAATGTCCTTTTTCTATTATTCATGTTTTATGGTTATGTTTTGGTTCTTGGGAATTGTTTATGATGAAGGGTGGGTCCTATATTTAACTTTAATGCACTGGTTTTGAGTAATTTGGAGGTCATCCATATGGTTACTCCAAGTGTAAATGTGATGGTTACACAAAGTAAGGTTGTCACGAACCAGGCCGGGTCATCATCTGACCCGGCGCCCGACCGGTCCGCGACATGGCCTGAAGGGCGTTCCTGATCCCCATGGGCTGGAAACTAGTGCCGAGAATCAAAATAAACCAGTTGGGAATGGTTTGACCCATAACAAAGATAATTGAACATAAAATTAACAAGAAGATGAATAAAGGGAAATAAACTAAACAACTTGATAGCAGGGAAATGAATAAACAAAGAAACATGACATAGCTCAGGTGACCCCATGGATCACCACAGTACATCATCTACACTCGCTCCCAAAAGCGATCCAAGACTAAAACCTGCAACTAAAATGTAAATTAGGCGTGAGAACCGAGATGCTCAGTAGGAATTTCAAAATATAACCATGTCCTATGCCCCTGCTTTTAGTAAGAAATCCATATATGCCAGTTTGAAAACAAGATATAATAAAATAATGTTTTTAATTATTTTAAAATTCAAGAAATGAGATTGAATTTTCATGTAAAGCATTTCACTCCCACTACATTCTCAAAATAGGTTCCAAGCATGCATTAACATTTCAAAATGAAAAGAAACCAGTTTGGATTAAAATATGGTTTTCACAAACAAGACATCAAGTATGAAACAACTGAAAAGAAAGTTACATCACAAGAATCATGTCACAAATGAGCACCATGGGTAATCCCTATAGGTAACTAGAACATGTGGGAACCTAGAGACCTCGTTCCTCGGTGAAATGTGGCTTATAAGACCAAGACCCTTAGAAAACATGTCTCAGAAGACCATGACCCTCAGAAAACATGGCTTAGAAGACCATGACCCTCAGAATCCATATGTTTAGTTAGTGTTGTTGCGTCAATCCTGATAGAAGAACTGGAAAAAACCCATGCCATGTCATCTAGAGTACTAGTCCTGGTCACCCACCTTGATACCTAGGTTTCCCATTGCGATCTATTTCAAGTGGTGGTGAGTTTTCTTTATCAAACAAACATGTATGTACATAACACATTCTTTTTATAAAACCCATTCAACCTCTCACCACTGTTATCCATCCTTAAGCAAATTCCTCCTCTTTACACCACACAACTACACACCAGCCTTTACATTAGGTACATACAATAAACCACACATTAACACTTGCATCACATTTTTCAAATCAAGGGGCATGTCTCATGAGGGGTTTTCCATTTTCGCAAACCAAATCTCAAAGTGCCAAATGGGCCTCATCACTTTAGAAGGAGTATTATTCCTTTTAGAACACATGAAGGTACTATATATTTAAAACAAGCTTAAAACCACGCTTAAAATGAAGTAATATTTTATTTAAGGAGATCAAATCATCTTTTAATCTTGTGTTCACACCAAAACCCATTTTTAAAGTCACTTTGGAACCCCTTTAAAAAAATAATGCAAGTCATTGCACTTTCATAAAAAATCAAACGAAAGGCCGCACATCTTTTGGAAATACCGATTTTATGTTCAAACCCTATGAAACCACTTTTAAGAAACACAACCATCTATATATAGTGCATATGGATTTCACATAAAAAAACAAGGAAATACTTTTAAGGAAGCATCAAGAATAAATGGAATTTCTAATTAAAGATTGGGGCATAGGGGGCCTACCTCAAATTTTTCGCTATTTGTCGATGACCACTCGAACCAACACGTGGCACATACACGCACATGCATTTATACATTTCTATATACACACCCCAAGCTGCATTGCACATATTCTCTACGCTATGAGGGAATATGTAAAAAGATGGCATATATATATATATATATATGCCTTACCCTATTCATGTACATGTAGGATCATTGAAACCCACAGCCCAAACCATCGAAGCAAGGACTAACACACTACACATACAATTTAATAAATCAATAAAAAAAATTATGAAACACTTAAAAATTAGCTCCATAGAGTTTTCACCAAAAACGCACTTGATCTCACATAAAAACGCGACTTTAAAACCAAACACACAACACACTCATACCACAACATGTTTTCCATTACTCAAACTATTTAAAATTTAAATTCAAAAGCACACATGTTCAACAAGAAAAAATAACACATTTTTTCCTTCAAACCACATTTTTAATACACCCGCACCATTATTTCTTTAGAAAACATTTCTCACTCTCCAAAACAAGGCCTGATACTCTTTTCAAGAAACACTACAATATGATACGCAAGACACAAATCAATTTATTTGAAAGAAAAAATTCATTTCTAACACAACCACATATTAAATTATTACCGAAACATACTTTCCACATGTAAAATAATTAATTGAACATTTCCAAGAATTCCCACAACAAGACCCATATGATAACATAACCAATTATAATGAAAAATCAATTCCATCACACATACATGTCAAAATATTCACAGAACACATTTCACACCACCCAAAATAATCAAAGAACATGCTAAATAAATTAATCCAGAAAAATCCTTAATCAAACAACATTTATGGATGAAATCACATACTATTGGTGTTGAAATCCCCAAATTTCGAAGCAAATCTCCAATCGCGCACTAAACGCATCGCAAAAAACATAAAATAACCCTAAATCAATAAAATGAACAAAAAAAAAAAAATAAATCAAACTCCAAATGAAAATGAACTAAAACCCTAGCTAAGAGGAAAAAGGGGATACTGAAGTGAAGGAGAGGGTTCAGCCGGAAGAAGGCCGCTCGCCGGAAGGAGCGCTGCTTGCCGGAGGGAGAGGGGGAGCTCGACGTTGAGTGAGACAGCCGGAAGGTGGGAGGTCACGCAATAGGGAGGGGGGATCGAGTCGGTTGGGCTGACTGGGCATCGGGGACCGGAGATGGCGGGGTGGTGCGAGGTCCTAGGCGAGTGCAGAGGGGTGAGTGTGGAGGGGTGAGATAGTCGGCCAGAGGTGCGGTGTGGTCAGAGCGGGAGATGGCCTGGCCTCCGGGTGCGCACAGGTGAATGAAGGGGACGAGGTGGGGGGGGGGGCTCGCGATGGGGTAAGTGAAATGGGGGGGGGGGGGCTCGGGTGGAATAGGTTTTGCCCTTTTTTTATAATAATAATAATAATAATAATAACAACAATAATAATAATAATAAAAACAATAAAAATAATAATAAATAAAATAAAATAGAACTCAAATAATAATAAAAATAATAATAATAAGATAAAAATAATTGTAAATAAATTATAAAACAAAATATTAATATTATTACTAATAATCATAATAAAAAAAATATGATAAACTTAATATGATATTAATAAACCTAATATACTTATCAAAATTAATAAAATGTTAATAATAATAACATAATAATAAAAACTCTATATTAATAAACATGGTTAATATAATACTAATAATAAAATCCATTATTATAATTATTAAAATACGTTATTAAAACTCATTTTATTTATTTTCCTTGAACATGAAGCAGACCGCATGGTGACCCGAGAAAAGTCGCGCAGCTTTGAAAACGCCATGCCATGCATCAGACGATGTCAAGGGAAAAGCATTCATTTGTCAACGAAATGAAAAAATTTCAAATATGCTTGGCTCACAGTTCGATAGAAAGTTTCAAAATCTAATAAAATAATAAAATAATATTATCTTAAAAGTTTGGGTGTGACAATTCACCCCACCACAAAAACATTCTGCCCCCCTAAAGTCTCACAACCGAACGAGGAATCAAACTTGAGTTTGAAACGGAACAAGGACCAAAAAACACGAACTCGTTATGACTTTTCACTCCATCAGTCACACCTGACCAAATCTGAGGGAAACTGAAAAGAGAAGAACCACCAGGAAATGAGGAGGGTTCTCCCCACCACAAGAACCTGACTAGTACAACCGACATTGAGACTCTTAGCATGGGATAACTCTGGAACTACTAACTTTATCCAAGAGGGAACCACCACACAGACCAAAACATGATGAAGGCACGGCAAGGTTCATAGTGGGTCTCCCCACCATTCAAGAACTGGTCAGCTTAAGCCAATTAGCACAGAACAATACAAGAAGTCCAGTACAAACCGACCCATGAACTTTTCGCATAAACCAGACTCCCCCCACATAGGTTCCTCGACGAAAGACCCCGAGCCAAAGGGCGGATCACACCCCTATTTATCATTTCCCAAGACACATGTGTTTCCAAAAAGAGAACATCCTAAAACAAGAACAGGTCGCCAAAGGAGCTAGTCACACAAGAGAGACAACCATCTTGACTCACAGCCATAAAGAGACAACCTTCAAAGCTCACACTTGAGGAGGCACAACCACTAGAATTTCAAGAAAACGAGATCACCATGCCTCCTTACAACCAATGTGGGGTATTCAAAGAACAAATACCACAACGGGAAAAAGAGAAATTTATGCCACTTACATTAAAACAGAACCTTCAATGATGAGGGAGCTTGAATGGAGAAATTTAAATCATCCTTATTTTAGAACTGGAGACAAAATATAGACCAAGATTCCCCTCACCTAATGATTCCTGACTACGTGAAGAGCTTCACTCTAAGACCATTGGCTGGAGCTCTGATGTTTTGAACCATCTGCTGCCCCGCAGTAAGGAGCTGACATTATCCTATAGAGACTCTTCCTAATGAAGCCGCTAACAGAACCTCTCTAAGTTTCCCAAATGGAACACTAACGACAAGTCTTCGAAGGATGTCGACAAGGAGACTTAAAGTACCCAAACCAACCACACTAGAAACAAACAAAAGAGTGGATCGACTAATAGAAGATGGAATTGACAAGAAGACTTGTCTTAGACAGATTGCTCCAATTATCTCTTGTTATCGAAGGGTGAACCTTCTCCAACACCCAAAATGAAATGGTCCAGGAACCCTGGACAAAGACCCCACACAATAGAAACTTTAACTAATTTCATGACTTTACCTCTGGAGAAAATGGAATCAACCCCTTGCAATGCCCCACATAGGCCTTCACTGCTTGTTGGCCTTACTCGACACCCACTAGTTATTCCACATTCCCCGCCTTCACTTCCACAGGTATAATCCATTGGACAAGAGTGGAATTAAACACCTTCCAAGACATACATTCATGCAACAACGCTGAGATTATCTCCTCCACCAATACAAAGTTTCACCATCAAACAGACCTGAACCAACACAGACTCTCATAGCTTTGGGAGTTTCCAATAACCTAAAAACACCCATGATTTTACCAGGCCAGTCTTCTACCTTCGATATATCACAATCACCATGGAATCTAGACAACGACCGAAAAGAATTCAATTCCACCACCCTGCTAAGGGTCTGGGTTGAACCAACAACTAGAAGAGGCTCACTAGAAACTTTTAGGACTTTTCTAGGCAGCATACTAAAAAACAAGAGGCACAAATCCGAATCAAAACTCATCATAAATCAAAATTTCACACCTCAATCACAAACTCAAACTCAAACTCAAGTAAATATTCCAACCACAATTTAGTATGTCAAAACCAAGGACCCACGAAAAAGGATACCAAACACGAAAAGAGAATTCTAAAAAACTTCTCTCTCAATTTTCAAAACATTTAAATTACCTTTTGGTAAACCAATTTTTTCCTAATACAAAACAACATAAATATCCACCATCGATATTCCATGAAGTCTCACACATACATATCCCTGTGCTATCTCAAGCACCCATCCACTGACATCATCAATTTCTCCACTTTCCACATGCACACCTCAATGTATGTGATCACTCATATGAATACCAAGGGTCAATTCAAGACACCTCTCATTTTTAAAACAGATCATTGAACATAAAGCACAAATTCCCAACCAATTTTAAAAAGTAACTTATCACTAAAGATATACATTTCCAATTTCCAAAACATTTTCCAATTCACATTCAAAAAGTGTTACTGAGATCCCAAAACAACTTCCAAAACACCTCCCATTTTCCCTTCCATACATTTGTTAAAAGAAAACAATTTCCATTTCAAAACCACATTTCCACTCTAACACCACATTCCCATTTGAAAATACCTTCACAAAAATCCATTTTCATTTTTGAGATGTACTCACACCAACCAAAATGAAAGTCAAACATAACACACTTCAAAATTTCCAAAAACAAGGAACTAGTGGCTATGCCAATCCGGTAACATGGCTTAACAGACCATGCTCTAAGCGAGCATTAACCATATGAAGCATCTTATACCGTGCACTCGGGCTGAAAATGGGTCGCTACTATATGAAATCCCATTGCGTAACACTGTTTCACTTCCTTGGTCATCCCTCATCCACGCAGACCAAGCCAAAATAAAAACTCAAATCCCATACTACCCCTGGAAACTTGAGTCTTGGGATGGGAAAGGGTTCATGACGTCCTCCCCGTACCTGCCTCTCATGTTTCGACACGCCTAATCACAAAGCTACCTAACACCCGAAATAACAAGGGCCTCCTATAATACCATTTTGTTACGAACCAGGCCGGGTCTTCATCCGACCTAGTGCCTGACAGGTCCGTGACATGGCCCGAAGGGCTTTCCAGATCCCCACGGGCTGGCAACTAGTGCCAGGCATCAAAATAAACTAGTTGGGAACGGTTTGGCCCATAACGAAGATAACTGAACATAAACTGAACAAGTAGATAAATAAAGGAAAGTAAACTAAACAACTTGATAGTGGAGAAAGGAAAAAACAAAGCAACATGATATACCTTAGGTGACCCCGTGGATCACCACGGTACGTCAACTATAGTCCCTCCCAAAAGAGATCCAAGACTGAAACCTGCAACAGAAAAGTAAAGTAGGCGTGGGCACCAAGATGCTTATTAGGAATGCCAAAATGTAACCACGTTCTATGCCCCTGCCTTTAGTAAGAAATCCAATTATGCCAGTTTGAAAATAAGATATAATAAAATAATGTTTTTCCTTCTTTTCAAATTCAAGTAATGAGTTTTCATTTTCATGTAAAGCATTTCACTCACAATACATTTTAAAAATAGATACCAAGCATGCATTAATGTTTCAAAATGAAAAGAAACCAGTTTGGATTAAAATATGGTTTTCACAAAAAAGACATAAAGTATGAAACAACTAAAAAGAAAGTTAAATCAGAAGCAGAATGTCCCAAATGAGCACCATGGGTAATCCCTATAGGTAACTAGAACAAGTGGAAAACTAGAGACCTCTTACCTCGGTGAAACGTGGCTAAGAAGACCACGAACCTTAGAAAACCTAGATTAGAAGACCACGACCCTCATAAAACGTGGCTTAGAAGACCATGACCCTCAGAATCCATATGTTTAGTTAGTGTTATTGCTTCAATCCTGCTAGAGGAATCGGGACAAACCCATTCTGTATCATCTAGCGTACTAGTCCTGGTCACCCACCTAGATACCCAGGTTTCCCATTGTGCACTATTTCAAGTGGTGGTGTGTTTTCTTTATCAAACAAACATGTATGTACCTAACATTTTCTTTTTCTAAAACCCATTCAACCTCTCACCATCGTTCTCCCTCCTTAAGTGCATTCCCCCTCTTTACACCACACAACCACGCACCAGCCTTTACACTAGGCATATATCACGAACCACACATTAACACATGCATCACATTTTCCAAATCAAGGGGAATTTCTCAAGAGGGGTTTTCCATTTTCGAAAACCAAATCTCAAAGTGCCAAACGGGCCTCATCACTTTAGTAGAGTATTCGTCATTTTAGAACACATGAAGGTACTATATATTTAAAACAATCTTAAAACCACACATAAAATGAAGTAATATTTTTAAGGAGATCAAATCATCCTTTAATCTTGTGTTCACACCAAAACCCATTTTTAATGTCACTTTGGAACCCCTTTAAAAAAATAACGCATGTCGTTACACTTTCATAACAAAATCTAATGAAAGGCTGCACATCTTTTGGAAATACCCATTTCATGTTCAAACCCTATGAAACAACTTTTAAGAACCACAACCATATATATAGTGCATATGGATTTCACTTAAAAAAAGGAAATACTTTTAAAGAAACATCAAGAAGAAATGGAATTTCTAATTAAAGATTAGGGCATAGGGGACCTTCCTCAAATTTGTCGCTATTTGTCGATGACCACTTAAACCGACACATGGCACATACACACACATGAATTTATTCATATCTATATACACACCCCTAGCTACATTTCACATATTCCCCGAACCATGAGGGAATATGTACAAAAAGGGCATATATATATATGCCTTACCCTATACATGTACATGTAGGATCCTCGAAACCCGCGGCCCAAACCATCGAAGCAAGGCCCAAATCAGTACACATATAATTTAACAAATCAATAAAAAAACTTATGAAACACTTAAAAATTAGCACCATAGAGCTTACACCAAAAAATCACTTGATCTTACATAAAAACGCCATATTAAAACCGAACACACAACACAACCATACCAAAACATATTTTCCGTTACTCAAACTAATAAAAATTTAAATTCAAAAGCACACAACTTCAACAAGCCAAAATGAAATTTTTTTCCTTCAAACCACATTTTTAAAACACCCGCACCTTAATTTCTTTAGAAATCATTTTTCACTCTCCATAACAAGGCCTGATAATCTTTTCAAGAAACACTACACTATGATACGCATGACACAAATCAACCTATTAGAAAGAATAAATTTATTTTTAACACAACCACATATTAAATTTTTTCTAAAACATACTTTTCACGCGTAAAATAATTAATGGAATATTTCCAAGAATTACCAAAACAAGACCGATATGAAAACATATCCAATTATAAAAGAAAACTCAATTCCATCACACAAGAATGTAAAATTATTCACAGAACACATTTCGCACCACCCAAAATAATCAAAGAACACGCTAAATAAATTAATCCATACAAATCCTTCATCAGACAACATCTATAGATGAAATCACATAATATTGGTGTCTAAATCCCTAAATTTCAAAGTGAAACTCCAATCACGCACCAAACACATTGAAAACAACATCAAATAACCCTAAATCAAGAAACCGAACACGAAAAAAGAAATCAAACTCCAAATAAAAATGAACTAAAACCCTATCCAAGAGGAAAAAGTGGATATCGAATGGAAGGAGAGGGTTTGGCCAGAAGAAGTCCGCTCACTGGATGGAGCGCTGCTCGCTGGAGGGAGAGGGGGAGCTCGATGGTGAGTGAGCTGGCCAGAAGGAGGGAGGTTGCGCAATAGGGAGGGGGGCTCGAGTCGGTTGGGCTGGCTGGGTGGTGGGGACCGGAGACGGCGGGGCGGTGCGAGGTCCTGGGCGAGCGCAGAGGGGAGAGCGCGGAGGGGCGAGACGGCCGACCAGAGGCATGGCGTGGAGTGAGCGGGAGATGTACTCGCCTCCAGGTGCGCACAGGCGAACGAAGGGGAGGGGGGGGGGGGGGGCTTGCGATGGGGTTAGGGAAATGGCGGGGGGGGGGGGGGGGGCTCGGGTAGAATAGGTTTTACCCTTTTTTGTAATAATAATAATAATAATAAATAAATAAAATAAAATAAAACTCAAATAATAATAACAATAACAATAATAAGATAAAAATAATTTTAAATAAATTAAAAAGAAAAATATTAATATTATTACTAATAATCATAATAAAAAAATTATGATAAACTTCATATGATATTAATAAATCTGATATTCTTAAAAAAATAATAAAATGTTAATAATAATAACTTAATAATAACAAAACCATATTAATAAAAGTGGTGAACATAATACTAATAATAATAACCATTATTATAATTACTAAAATACGTTTTTAAAAATCATTTTATTTATTTGCATTGAACATGAGGCAGACCGCACGGTGACCCAGGAAAAGTCGTGCAACTTTGAATACCCCACACCATGCATCAGACGATATCAAGGGAAAAGCATTCATTCGTCAACAAAAAGGAAAAATGTCAAACAGGCTTGGATCGCAGTTCGATAAAAAGTTTCAATATTTGATAAAATAATAAAATAATATTATTTTAAAAGATCAGGTGTGACAAAGGTAGCTGTTAGGGTTTCAAATTATAAGGTATCCAAGAATGGTTACAAGATTATTTAAGTAATTCCCCAAGATACCTCTATGATTATATTTATGATCTCATATTTTGTATGGATCTTATGTAAATCTCAGGTTACATAAAGTAAGTATATATGGATGAAAAGAATTTCTTTTGAAAATGCTTTCATACATTACGAGTATTCATGGACTAATGTGATATTTCCTTATTTTCCATCCTTTTCTGAGCTTTTGTGCTCATCCCAAGATTTTAAATGATTTTCACAAGTTAATGGATGTGTAAGACAAGGAAGTAAGCCATGTTAAATGTTAATTAATTGTCAAGGAGTTTTGTTTAAAGTGTTAATGTTTTATATTTTTTAAAAAATATGGAAACTATTTTTATGGTATCCACTCTGTAATAATGTGTAATGTTATGAATTTATTGTCCTAATTCTCAAAAGCTCTAAACACGAAAAGATCCTCAATGTAAAAGGATGTTTTTTCTTGACTAAATTCATTATTATATATGTAATAAGGATCGGTCCTTGTAGTTGGTATCAGAGGAAAGGTTTAGACAAATTTAGGGATTAAGAGTTTTAGTTAAACTTATGGTTAGTCTGTATGTCTATGCATTAAGTTAAATCCTTGTTTTATAAATTTTCAGATTAAGGAAATTTAGTTACAAATGGAAGGAGGAGGATCTCAAATGACATTACTATCTCTTCAGGATGACTTGATTACAATAATTATTGTGAAGTCATGTAGAGATGACTTTGAAACATTTTCTAACATACAACTCACTTGCAAGCAATTATTTGAGATATCAAACACATCCACTATACATCGATACCAAAGTGGATGATGGGTTGTATTTAATCAATTCATATTTTCTCAATATTCTCATATTTTCAAGAAAGGTAAATATTATCAATTAATTTTTAAATATTTTACCTTATCAAGATAATTTGAAGCATATTATGATTTTGAAAGAGGTGCTGAAGAAGGAGACCCTTGCCTAACCTATTTATATTTTCTTTTACAATATACTCTGTCAACACATACTTATGGTATTTTAAAAGTAAAATTTGTTTAATGTTTCAACTCAAACTTGGGTTGACTATTTTATAAAAATAAAGTTTTATTAGATGTTTTGAAATTATGTTTCATACATGATTATTTTCCAAAATTATTTTTTTGTGAACACCCATATGACCCAAGTTGTACAATGTGTATTTTGATAAAGGAAGAAAATGATTTTGAAGGATCTCTAAATCATTGTTGAAATAAATCGACCTTCTATTTACGGGAGAAAGATGATGATAAGACCAACTGGACACCATGATCAAGGTACCCTCACTTGTTTAATACGTAAATAAAATTGCAAGGACGCAATTTACGAAAGGTGGGGATAATGTAACATCCCATTTTTCTTTTTAAAAATGAATTGAAATGAATGAAACTTTTTTATGTATATATTTATAACTATCCTTTTAAACAAAATTTCTCCAATTTTAGGATTTGAATTTAATGAAAATGTCATCTACAATTGTGTTTAGTATGTTATTTGGAGTCTATTGGAACCAACATGTTTTTTGGTGAATAGTAGCATACATTTATGAATAGTAACATGAATAGTAATATGACCCAAATTAATAGTAAAATTTATTATTATTTTATTTTCTTAAGGCTTTACAATAATAACATATGTGTTAATTTTTCATCATGATATAAAAGTAGTTATAGAATTAGAATTGTTAATTTTTGAATTAACTATGATATTATTTAAAAATTAAATTA
Source organism: Viscum album (assembly GCA_963277665.1). Classification (NCBI taxonomy): domain Eukaryota; kingdom Viridiplantae; phylum Streptophyta; class Magnoliopsida; order Santalales; family Viscaceae; genus Viscum; species Viscum album. Next base: position 700,079,859 of record OY728152.1, read on the forward strand.
ATAATATTTAGAAAATTATTTTCAAAAAATGGAATTCATTTTTTATTTCTACACATCAAAAAATGGTTAGGGTTAATTTTTTGGTATTTTCTAAAAATCTTGATTTTTCGGTGAATAGTGATATACGATAAAATACCGTATAATCAAATTATTAGTAAAATACACTATTTATGAAATCATAAGTGATGCAAGGACACTTGTTTTGAACTCAAATTCCATTATTACTATTTTAGGACACATGAACTAAGACAATTCACAATCTTGGGAAAAAATATTATATTAATGATTAAAATATTGAAAAATACCCCCTCTCCTCTACTATAAATATCACCCTTACTCCCCTCTTCTTCCCACATCCCTCAAGCCATTAGCTGTAGAGACCCATAGCGTAACGTACATGGACATTACATTAATTTTGCAGAATACTTAATACATAACAAAAATAGACACATAAGGACCGTAATAGTTTAGTGTCTTTGGAAACTCGGAATATAATCTTCTAATCGTGGTGAAAGATCTTCAACATCTCCCATAAAGATCTTCCTTTTTTTTTCTTACCTAAAACCTTTCTTTATATCCTGGGGAAAAGAAAACATAAAAAGGGTGAGCTCAAATGCTCAGTAAGGGTAAGCATGGATAAAATAAAACATACCATATACATTTGAACTTAAAAACATGAACATAATGTTTAAACATCAAAAGCTTGAGCAATGACATAAAACATGGAAGTACGTTTGGCATAGATCATAAAGAAACCTTAATAATGATAAAATAGCATGGGAATAAAACATGTAATTGTGGCAACCATTCAGCACATGTCATGATTTCCATAGTAGCCAAGGCATTGCTGCCAAGACAATCTTAGTGGACAAAGTCCCTTTCTGAATCGAGTTCACTCCTCATTTCAGTCCTGTAACACTGAACCAGATTAACTTACCGTTCCAGCCATGTCTATCTCATGAGATATAAATCTTTACCCAATGAATTGGAGGGAGATATAGGTCCCACCCATCTCATAATGAAATCATTCTTACTTGTGCCACAAAATAAACATACATCATTCATAATAACCCAATGAACAAAATGGGTTTCAAAAACCTCCTCCCATCATCACATAATCCATATAAAATAAATGGATATCATTTCATAATAAGAAAAGTGAAACCATGTAAATCATAGAGACATTATACTTGAAACATAAACATATGAAATAATTTCATCTTAGATGGTAAAATGCTTTTGATAGAACACTTGAAATGAATTCATGAGGAAAATATCCTTTCTTCTTCAAAATCAATTTCTTTTCACAAAACTTTATGAAATTTTAAAAGAAAGATATTTTGATGAAAATAGTCATGAAATATTTTCGAGTAAGCTTCATGAAAATAAGGCTTTATAAAACCATAAAAATACTTTCATGCCGTATAAGTTAAATAAACATTCTTCTCATATTTTTGTCGAAAAATTCAAAAAGTAGCTCGTACGAAAAAAGACAAAAGATTCTTTTGATATCTTTTACTAAAAACTCATCGAAGGGTAAAATTGGATTTAAACAATTGTAGAAGGATATAAATATTACATATTGTGGAAACATGGATTTGGATGATAAATATTCCCCAGTAAATTCTGAAGTATAAACAATCTCGGATAAAAATTGAGATTGCGAGATTGTCCCTTACCTTAGGTCCGATTTGATTCGTAAGTGTCCGAACCTCCTCTTTCTCGAAGTGCCTCCTTTAAACTTTCTCTTAAGGCACTAGAGTTGGTCTTTTGATAAGAACAGTACCTCTAGTAGGTTTCTAAGGAAGTGGGGAAGTAAAATGGGAAGTGGTTGGCCGAGCTTGAAGGCTCAAATTGGTGTGATGAAGAGAGGGAGGAGGTGCCCTTTTATAAGGGAGGAGAGGGGCACCTTTGGAAATATAAGAAATATTAGTTTATATTAAATCCCAACCCCACTTAAAAACTTCCAAAATGACTCATATCCAAATCTTAGATTAGATATGGTTGTAATATCATCAACCAATAAAATTTAGACATGTTAGGAATTTATTTTAAACATTATCAACTTGATTTATCCTTATTTATCAATTTAATTTTATTTGTGGTAATAATATTCTAAATTTTAAATTATTATAAATAATTACATATGTGTTGTGAATTTTCCACAATTTTACGCTATATGGAATTGTAGACCATATAAATTTTAATTTATAATTTTTAAATATTTTTGTGATTTTTAAACAATTTTATAATATGTTATTTTTATAAAATAACAATAGTATCAATTTTGACACTATTCATTTATTTGAATTTAAATAAAATATCTACAGAATACATGTTCGAAATAAAAGCTTAAATAGATTCATAAAATTTCATATGTATCTAGAAAATTAGTGTAACAAATTAAATAGTTCATATAATATTTATTTTATTATTTTTAAAACTATTTATTTGGTTTATCTCTTAATAAAATAAATACTACATCATTTTTGTATAATTATTTAATATACTTATTTGTTGCATAAAAATTAAAAATAAAATCCTATGATGAAGATAAATCTATTAAATTTCACAATAATACTTTTAATCGAATTTATCATCTGAAAATCACAATATTTAAATTGTTATATTTATTAAATTATGAAGGTGACAACTTGGGCATCATTTAAAATAAAATAATATAAGTGTCATAATCGCTTTTATAATGCTCCAAATGGTCAAATATTAAACCATTGGATGATTATGGTTTATATTTAAATGCCCAATATGTTTTGGTCAGAGTTTTTTGCATTTTATGGTCACTATTAGTTTAATAAAAACTATATTCTTGATTTTTTACTAGATAAACAATTTCTGCATCACTATTGTGTCATTATTAATGATAATTATTTAATCCCTAAAAATTATAAATAAATTCATATGATGTATATAATTTTACTATCTTTCTGGAGACTACTCATGTTTGAAGTTTCATGAAGTTTATCACTAAATTAAAATTATTATACTTATAAGATTTAAAAGAGTGACATGTTGTCACTTTCGTTGGTTTTAATAATAATTAAATTATTTTCGTGGGCAAAAGTCCATTAAATGACTTTAATCCAACCCTTAGGTGATATGGGTCGAATTTTAGTCATCCAATAGGATTTTTACAAGTGTTATGGTAATTTTATAATCTTATATTTACCCTTAATTACCCGATTTACCTTTAACTATGGTAAATAAAATTTACCGTAGTTACTATTCACAATGCCCAAAAATAAAAAGTAGCTTATTAACATAAGTTTGACCCCATTATTCTAAATATGGAATTAATTTTTACAAATTCAATACACAAAAGTTACAGAAATTAAATTAAAATTAATCCCGTTGTCGAAAGAAAATGGGTTTTTCTTTAAAACATTGCAAAAGATTGAATTGATTTAACCTACGAATTCAAGGTAAAATCAATGCTAATGAAATAAATTACATTAAATGGCAAAACTATATTCTATTTATACTTTAAAACCATTCAATATTATAATTTAACCACATAAGTTATTATGATGAAAAAAGTTGTTTTTAATTAAAATAAAGCGTGTTTTTACTATTCATTAAAATATGAAAGTTATCGGAAAAAAATCAAAACTTTATCTAATGTAAATTTTTATATCCTGATTCAAAATTAGAATTTTATTTTTTCAAATTAAACTTATAAACATGTCCAAAAGTATATTTAACGTGGGTGCGCCATCAAAAGTCGGCAAAACTGCATTTTTTTAAAAAATACTTATTTTAACCGAAAAATTTATTTTGTTCTTATACCATGTTCTAGAAAAAGTGTAAGATGAATAATAATGTTATGAATTTCAAAATTTAGTTAATAACATATCTTTGTTTAGTAAAACCTGTTATTGCGTACAACACACGCTATCGGGGAAGGTCGCGATTGCGTGTAATGCAAGCCAAGTCAGGGTTGCGTGTAGTGTACGACTCCTTTGTTGTTGCGTATAACAGAATACAACCAAACTTTATTTATACATTCAATATATATATATATATATATATACACTCAATGTTTCGTAGAATAACTTCTATCAAATAAACTTGAAATTGTGTATAACACGATCCAAGAATTGTGTTGCGTATACTACAAGCTAATACGGTGTTGCGTATAACGCAAGATAATCTTGGTGTATCGTACAACATAAGATATGAATGAAATTAAAAAGAATGTATCTTATAAAATCTCGGGTTGTTACATTCTACCCCCCTTAAAATGAATTTTTCCCTCGAAATTCGTCAGGGTTATAAATCGTTTACTATTTATAGAAACCCACATCATAAAAAGAAATACCAAAACTGAACTTCAAAAACTAAAGTATGAAATATAACTGTTACCCAAATTAACTCACCACTGGGTTTTCATATAGGAGAACATAGGTGAAAATATGGATATGGAAGAAAAATCTAACCATCATGTTCTGATAGAGTGGTATAGAACATGGCTATGAAAAAGCCATCAATCACAAAGCCATATATTTGATATGATTTAAGGTACCATCTGATTCATCAGATATAAGGGAACTAGGAAAACGTTTTTGGTTTTCAAGATCATTTCCCTAAAGTTTATGAAATTGGAAATAGAATAAATACTTTCATGATTTTGGTACAGTCTCACCGTTGTTCGTTCTTTGGACAATTTCCACTTCATCTCTTAAAGAAATGAAGTTGAATTTGTCATTCGTGAAGTGTTAGTAGCTCGTGTGATAGAATGATGGGTCATTATATCTATCTGAAACAAAAGGTTATAAAAGTAATCAAAAATACATAAGTCCATCTATAGTGAGATTAATCATATATGGTTCCTAAAATGGACTTATACTTCATATATCATACTGCTTAATATAATAAAACTAGTTTCTACTAAACAGGGACTTCCTGTAGGCCAGTGGTAGGTGATAAAGGCCAGTCGCACTTCGGTTGTGGGTTCGATTCCCACAGACTTGTCTGACGTGATGGGTTGTCGCCCATCCTACATGTTGTCCTTTTTTTTAAAACTACATTACTATAACATCACAAAAATAATATCAAAAAAAGTTCTATCCATTAACAATAATAACTTATGTCGAACATAAGACATTCCAATCTTTAGGATTATCTAAAATACTTTGGTCCAAGCTTATCATATAATGATGATAATTACAAGAAAGGTTATCTACCAAGAATGTAAATACAAGCATTTATCCCACATATATCATAAGATATATCTTGTTGGTTGTATTCCAAACACATGAATACCTTAGTCATATATTCTGTTGAATCATAAATTACCATAGAACCTTAGTGAAATCATAAAGGCTATCAAAAGTTAACTCTTTCTACATACCAAAATCCAAAAATTCTATATACCCAAACCATGATATAACCTTCTCCTTATATAAGTCATGAGCTCATGAATACTATCAAACATTTAATTTTCTCCTTATCCCTTCATTATGCGCATATCATTTACATTCCAAAAATATCTGAATAACCTTTCATGGATACTGGTACCATTAATCATACACTTTCAAAACTCAAGGAAAGACAACAGTGTAACAATCCTTAGCTGTATCTTTATTCTATAGTACCATGAGATTACCTATACAACATTACACTTGATAAACATGTAATCATTCCACTACCTTCTGAAACCATTGATCGAGCTTCAACAACTCATTCATCTCACATATCATTTGTAGTCTCTTCATCATGATCAACAAAAATAATACCCATACGACCGTACTAATTCTCTTCATGAGACTTTCCCTTAGGGAATTGGTTTGCATAATGCCCATACATTCCACATTTAAAACATCCTAACATTATTGATGCAATAGCAATACCATTATCCTTGTCCATGGTGTTAACTGAACCTTTTCCTTTGCACTTACTGGCTTTGTGTCCTTCTTTTCCACACCCAAATCATCTTCCAGTTCCTTTGAAACAATCTCCGTGATGCCTCTTCCCACATGATTTACATGAGGGAAACTGAACTTTCTTTCCTCTATGATCATCATGAAACTCCATCTTTCTCTTATTATCTGAGTCGGGAAACTTACCAAAGTTGAGATTATTGATCATATTATGAGATTCCTGATTAGGCATAATAACGATGTTGGGACTTCCAAATCCCATTTCATTGGGTTGCTTATGACTAATATCATTCCATTGCCCATCATATCCTCCATTATCGTGAATCTTCCTATTTCCGGCCATTTTCTAAAACCCAAAAAGAATAGTGTGAGAGGCAAAAATCATGCTAGGGAAAACAACATAGTAAAGGGGGAGTACCCTCAATATCTAGCATCTTAGGTTAAATTCTAAGATCGTTACCATAGTTCTAAGACTATATCCTATACATATACTTATCCTTAGGGAAATCCCTAGACATACCTTAGAAATATCTCTAGGGATCTCACTAATGTTTTTGCATCCTAGTTTCTAAAGGTTAACTAAACCTTTCCTCTGATACCAACTGTAGAGACCCGAAGCATAACGTACATGGAAATTACATTAATTTTGCGGAATACTTAATACATAACAAAAATAGACACACAAGGACCGTAATAGTTTAGTGTCTTTGGAAACTTGGAATATAATCTTTTAATCATGGTGAAATATCTTCAACATCTACCATAAAGATTTTCCCTTTTTTTCTTACCTAAAACCATTCTTTATATCCTAGGGAAAAGAAAACATAAAAAGGGTGAGCTCAAATGCTCAGTAAGGGTAAGCATGGATAAAATAAAATATACCATATACATTTGAACTTAAAAACATGATCATAATGTTTAAACATCAAAAGCTTGAGCAATGACACAAAACATGGAAGTACGTTTGGAATAGATCATAATGAAACCTTAAGAATGATAAAATAGCATGGGAATAAAACATGTAATTGTGGAAACCATTCAGAACATGTCATGATTTCTATAGTAGCCAAGGCATTTCTGTCAATACCATCTTAGTGGACAAAGTCCCTTTGAGAATCGAGTTCACTCCTTGTTTCAGTCCTATAACACTGAACCAGATTAACATACCATTCCAACCATGTCTATCTCATGAGATATAAATATTTACCCAATGCATTGAAGGGAGATATAGGTCCCACCCATCTCATAATAAAATCATTTATACTTGTGCCACAAAATAAACATACATCATTCATAATAACCCAATGAATAAAATGGGTTTCAAAAACATCATCCCATCATCACATAATCCATATAAAATAAATGGATATCATTTCATAATAAGAAATGTGAAACCATGTAAATCATAGAGTAATTATACTTGAAACATAAATATATGAAATAATTTCATCTTAGATGGTAAAATGGTTTTGATAAAACACTTGAAATGAATTCTTGAGGAAAATATCCTTTCTTCTTCAAAATCAATTTATTTTCATAAAACGTTATGAAATTTTAAAAGAAAGAGATTTTGTTGAAAATAGAAATGAAATATTTTGGAGTACGCTTCATGAAAATAAGGCTCTATAAAACCACAAAAATCCTTTCATTCCGTATAAGTTAAAAAAACATTCTTCTTGTACTTTTTTCGGAAAATTAAAAAAGTACCTTGTACGAAAAACGACAAAAGATTCCTTTGATATCTTTTACTAAAAACTCAACGAAGGGTAAAATTGGATTTAAACAATTGTATAAGGATATAAATATTACATTTTCAGGAAACATGGATGTGGATGATAAATATTCCCCAGTAAATTCTGAATTATAAACAATCTCGGATAAAAATTGAGATTGCGAGATTGTCCCTTACCTTAGGTCCGATTTGATTCATAAGTGTCCAAACCTCCTCTTTCTGGAAGGGCCTCATTTAAACTTTCTCTTAAGGCACTAGAGTTGGTATTTTGATAAGACCAGTAACTCTAGTAGGTTTCTAAGGAAGTGGGGAAGTTAAATGGGTAGGGGTTGGCCGAGCTTGAAGGCTCAAATTGGTGTCAGGAAGAGAGGGAGGAGGTGCCCTTTTATAAGGGAGGAGAGGGGCACCTTTGGAAATATATGTAATATTAGTTTATATTAAATCCCAAACCCACTTAAAAACATTCAAAATGACTCATATCAGAAGCTTAGATGAGATAGGGTTGTAATATCATCAACCAATAAAATTTAGACATTTTAGGAATTTATTTTAAACATTACCAACTTGATTTATCCTTATTTATCAATTTAATTTTATTTGTGGTAATAATATTCTAAATTTTAAATTATTATAAATAATTACATATGTGTTGTGAATTTTCCATAATTTGACACTCTATGACATTTTATACCATATAAAGTTTAATTTATAACTTTAAAATATTTTTGTTATTTTTAAACAATGTTATAATATGTTATTTTTATAAAATAACAATAGTGTCAATTTTGACACTATTCATTTATTTGAATTTAAATAAACTATATACATAATATATGTTCGAAATAAAAGCTTTAATAGATTCATTAAATGTCATATGTATCTAGAAAATTAGTGTAACACATTAAATAGTTCATATAATATTTAGTTTATTATTTTTAAAACCATTTATTTGGTTTATCTCTTAATAAAATAAATTCTACAACATTTTTGTATAATTATTTAATATACTTATTTGTTGCATAAAAATTAGAAAAAAAATCCTATGATGAAGATAAATCTATTAAATTTCAAAATAATACTTTTAATTGAATTTATAATCTTAAAATCAAAATATTTAAATTGTTATATTTATTAAATTATGAAGGTGACAACTTTGGCATCATTTAAAATAAAATAATTTAAGTGTCATAATCACTTTTATAAGGCTCTAAATGGTCAAATATTCGGCCATTGGATGATTATGGTTTACATTTAAATGATAAATATGTTTTGGTCAGGGTTTGCGCATTTTATGGTCACTATTAGTTTAATAAAAACTATATTCTTGATTTTTCACTAGATAAACAATTTCTGCATCACTATTGTGTCATTATTAATGATAATTATTTAATCCATAAAAATTATAAATAAATTCATATGATGTAGATACTTTTATTAGATTTATGTAGACTACTCATGTTTTAAGTTTCATGAAGTTTATCACTAAATTAAAATTATTATACTTATAAGATTTAAGAGAGTGACATGTTGTCACTTTCTTTGGTTTTAATAATAATTAAATTATTTTCATGGAAAAAAGTACATTAAATGACTCTAATACGACCCTTAGGTGATATGGGTCTACTTTTAGTCATCCAATAGGATTTTTACAAGTGTTATGGTAATTTTATAATCTTATATTTACCCTTAATTACCCGATTTACCTTTAACTATGGTAAATAAAATTTTCCGTAGTTACTATTCACAATGAAAAAAATAAAAAGTAGATTATTAACATAATTTGGACCCAATTATTCCAAATATGGAATCCATTTTTCCAAATTCAATACAAAAAAGTTGCAGAAATTAAATTAAAAGTAATCCTGTTGTCGAAAGAAAACGAGTTTTTCTTTAAAACATTGCAAAAGATTGAATTGATTTAACCTACGAATTCAAGGTAAAATCAATGCTAATGACATAAATTATATTAAATGGTAAAAATATATTCTATTTATACTTTAAAACCATTCAATATTATAATTTAACCACATAAGTTATTACGATGAAAAAAGTTGTTTTTAATTAAAATATAGTGTGTTTTTACTATTCATTAAAATATGAATGTTATCGGAAAAATATCAAAACTTTATCTAATGTAAATTTTTATATTATGATTCAAAAGAAGAATTTAATTTTGTCTAATTTAACATATAAACATGTCAAAAACTAGATTTAACGTGGGTGCACCATCAAAAGGCGGCAAAACTGCATTTTTTTAAAAAACACTTATTTTAACTGAAAAATTTATTTTGTTCTTATACCATATTCTAGAAAATGTGTAAGATGAATAATAATGTTATGAATTTAAAAATTTAGTCAATAACATATTTTTCTTTAGTAAAACCTGGTATTGCATACAACACACGCTATCGGGGAAGGTTGCGATTGCGTGTAATGCAAGCCAAGTCAGGGTTGCGTGTAGTGCACGACTCCTTTGTTGTTGCGTATAACAGAATCAAAACATATTTTATTTATAAATTGAATATATATATATATATACAATCAATTTTGTGTAGAATAACTTCTATGAAATAAACTTGAAATTGTGTATAACACAATCCAAGAATTGTGTTGCGTATACTGCAAGCTAATACGGTGTTGCGTATAGCGCAAGATAATCTTGGTGTATCGTACAACAGAAGATATGAATGAAATTAAAAAGAACATATCTTATAAAATATCGGGTTGTTACATTAGCAATGCTTGTGGTCTACCCAATACTCCTCCCATGTCTATTCCCACTTCTTAGAGCTACTAGTCTCAGCAAAATACCAGAACCAAAGACCTTAAGGAGGATCTCAATGAGAAGAGATGAAGAGGAAAACATCCTCTTTTATTTTCTTTCTTTTTTTTCATTTTATGTTATTCTCTTCCTTTCTCTTTCAATTATGTTAGGATATTTCATTCCATATCCCCCCATTAATATCCATATTATGTATGATTTATGAGATATTCTATTTCTCTCATCAAAATATTTTTAATGGAATTTAAAGAGACGTCGTTAGGCTGCCAAATTTTCGTGAGAAATTTCTCAAGTTTTCTTTTATTTCATGATCCATTTTTATTCATTCCAAACACCCCTCTTATCCAAGAGGCATGAAATATATAGAATCATTTATATTCTATATTTTCTCTTGTTCATGGAAAATTCATCACCATTGTTTTTCTCCTCTCCCACTTATTCAATGAATTAAAAACATTGTCCATGTTGTGTGGAATTACCGACATCATGGACGATGTGAATTAATTTTTCTTTAAATCCCTCAAGTCTGCTCAAGAAACCATTTTTATGGTTTAACCATGTTATAATATATGTATTATGTCTCATAAATGGTTCTTTCATTCGTTTTAACACATTAATTTAGTTTATAAAACGAAATGAGGTTGTTATTATCAAAGAACCACTAAAATGATCTAAACAAATATCATTAATGTTTTAACTTATGAATTGTCCTCATATTAAACATGAAAAAGATAAATGGTATAAATTATGGTACTGGAAATATGTAAATACCTTTCCATTATAATTTTGAAATTTCACTTCCAATCGATAAGAACACCCACCATGAACCAATCATGGAAATTATGTAAAGAACTCACCAAAAAACCGTGCAAGGGGAAAATACTAACAATTAAAGGGTCAAATGATGTTATGAAATGATCATATAAGATTTTATAAACATGAAAATGTTACTATAAAATATTAATAACACCCTTTTAACTATTATACAGAAGGTTTAAACAAGTTGGAAGTAAGATAAATCTGAGGTAAGAGAATTCTTAACCAAATTTCCATTCTTTAGGTTATCCTTCTACTTCATTATTTATGTGGTATTAAAATTGTTTGTTTGATGAAAATTGTTTATATTATCATTATTTATGTGTATTTACAGTATATACACATATTCTATTAACTCTATTAAGTCTCACTTCAATTATATGATGTTTTTAAGGGAATACTTATCCTGATTTCCATTCTTTGGGTTATCCTTCTACTTCATTATTTATTAGGTATTAAAATTGTTTGTTTGATGAATTTTCTTATATTATATTGAGTTATGTGTATTTACAGTATATATACATATTCCATTCACTCTATTAAGTCTCACTTCAATTATATGATGTTTGTAAGGTAATTCTTAACCCGATTTCCATTCTTTGGGTTATCCTTCTACTTCATTATTTATGTGCTATTTAAATTGATTGCCTGATGGGTTATATTTATATTATCTTTTATTATGTTTATTTATAGTATATATACATAATAAATCCACTATATTAAGTCTCACTTCAATTTTATGATATTTATAAGGGGATTTTCTTTAAAAATATTTTTTAGTTCGGTTTTACAAAATTCAAAAGTAATGGATTTATGCTATTATTAATGTTGTATGGTTATGTTTTGGTTCTTGAGAATTTTTTATGGTGAAGGATGGGACACATATTTCCCCCTAATTCATTGGGTATGAGTAATTATGAGGTCAGCCTTATGGTTAATCCATTTTTAACTGCATTGGTTACACAATGTAAGGTAGCTGTGAGGGTTACAAATTATAAGGCAGCCAAGAATGGATACACAATTATTTATGTAATGACCCAAGATACCACTGTGATTATATTAATGCTATTATATTTAGTGTGGATCTTGTGTAAATCTCATATTAAACAAATTAAATATATATGGGTGACAATAATGAATTTTGAAAATGATTCCATACATTACAAGTATTCATGGACTAATGTGATCTTTCCTTCTTTTCCATCCATTACTATGATTTTATGCCCATCCCATGTTTTTAAATGATATTCACAGGTTAATGGATGTGTTAGACATTGAGGTAAGCCATGTTAAATGATGATTAATTGTCAAGGAGTCTTGTTTTAAGTTTTAATGTTTTATATTTTGATAAAAATGGAAACTCTTTTTATGGTATCCACTCAGTAATAATGTGTAATGTTATGAATGTATTGTCCTTGTTCTAAAAAGCTATAAACATGAAAAGATCATCAATGTAAAAGGATTTTTATTCTTTACTAAATTCAAGATTATGTATGTAATAAGGTTGGGTCCTTATACAATGTACCCCCTTCCTAGGGTTCAAAATGGGACACACAGTTTTCTTGGGAAAACTACATAGTTTTACCAAACTATAAGCCAATTGTGAACAGACCCATGTGAATCCAAAATTCTCCAAATTCTCCAAGGAAAAAACAAAGTAATATCCGAAAAAATAAATTACCAAAACCAGGATACAAGTATACATAAAAACAAGAATAAGACATATCATGAAAGATTATGATCTTGAAAACTCCTCACAATACAAGAAATCATCCTCGAGTTGTTCTCCCAAAAATCAAGAAGCTGCTAATGTTAAAAGGTCAAGACACTGGCCATGTATATCTCTTTCCCTCTCCCATTATTCTCCCAAAACATGACTATGTTTCCACCACACTCAAATTATCATCATGGTATTTCCCCACAACAATTTCTCCCTACACTCCAGAGTATGAATCAGATTATCCTCAAAGGATGCTTCAACCTCAACCTCAAGATCATAAACATCGATCACATGATAATTTTCTCTGTGATACTAATGAATATTCAAGACATGAAAAACATCATTCACAACACTACACTTCTATAAAAGAACCAACTGATACCCCACCATTCCCATCCTATCCACAATATCATGTGGTCTGATAAAACTCAGTGCCATCATTCGCTGAATCTAAATCCTAATGTGACCCAATATCAATGACACCCAAAGGAATATAGGATCAATGATAGTAATCTCAATAGGTTTATGATTAATATCAACATAATAATTCAATATACTATGTGTTTTGGCAATTTTTTTCCAAATTAACATAACATGTTCTTCTATCTATGGAATAAGACTCAGTCCCAACAACTCAAACTCACACACATCCATCCAACATAAGGGTGCCCTGCATGGACAACCCTAAATCACCTAATATGGTTGTATCATTATAGTATCTTGATAAATACTATTATATGAAATCTCAAATAGTGTTAAGTGCTTCTCCCAAGATCCCCCAAATTCTATGATGCATGATCAAAACATTTCTTCTCGAACCTAAATGGTGTGATTGGATTTTCCATCTATATATGGGTGAAATTATTTACTAAAAAATTCATGGGTACTCTATTCCTTCTATAATCCTTCCCAAATGTATGATGTAAAATATGAATCATGATATGAAACTATACTCTATATCACCCCATGAAAATAGACTATTTAAGAGACATACAATTCAACCAACTAATCAACCAAGAGAGTTCATTGAATAAGAATGAAATTGGATAATTATTTCAATTAGTCCATAATCACCCATATTGAATCATTATTTTGAGTTCTCAATAGAATGAACACCATAAATTATGTGGTAATGTCACCCACTTCCATTATGGAATTGATAATGGTTTTAAGATACCATCAGGTCATTGATTTTTTTCCTTCACCTAATGATTGTTGTACCATCATGATAAAAATTGAAAACAAACTTGTCATACTCCATGACTAATATTTTTAGTGTAGGTTATGTTTTATTTTTTTCAATCATAGATGAAATTCCCACATTGAGGAATGAAACTCACACATCATCACCTCACACATACATACAGGTGAAACAACAAAACCCAAAATATATACAACCTCATCCTCAACTATTGTCTAATTAGGAGGTGTCTCCCCGCCTTCAAAACTATCTGTCATAGTTAGATACTCTAGTTACACGTACAAACATTCCTTAATCAACATTATTATTACTGACACAACTGATAAGGATACAATGGTCATACATTCCTACTCCATAATAACATACTCTTTCATCTCAAAAAAGTAACACCATAATCTTCAACTAAGAGTTATACTTTTGGACTGGCCTCATATGTCCATTTCGAATCAAATCATCAACAAAACTATTTCCCTTTCCAGATGTATATACTATATCAATATCATAAGAACTTAACAAAATAAACCCATCACCACTTTTGGTGGTTCGAATATTGTTGTGAAAACATGTAATTTAAAACTTTGTGATTAGTAAACACAATGTTTCTTTATCTAAATACTTAATGCTGCTAGCACTTTAAGGAATATACTACTACTAAAATATTGATATCATGTATAAGATATTTTTTTTTCACATTGTGTTAACTGCTGTGATCCGTATTCCATGAAATAATTACTATAAATCAACACTACCCCATGTCCAATCATGGATGAATAACCGAAGAAGTTGTAATCATCACCTAGATAAGGTAGGATAAAAATTGATACCTTAGCCAATTGTACTTATAAATCGTCATTGGAAACACCACACGATCTAGAACATTCATCCTCAAAAACCTTCATGGTCAGTACCAAATTTGGTTTAACAAATAGAGAAACATCTTTGATGAAAATTTACTCATATATCACCACACCCAAAATGACTCTGATATCAAAACAATTCTTGGGAAGATCCTATTAAAAAAATACCAAAACATTCCGTGGTTCAACTCACACACCTTCCTCTAAAATAAATGTACCATTATTATCCAAAATTGACACAAATATATATTTTAATTTATCCAAGTATCTCTTGGTTTAATCATGATTATGTCAAGATGTTGGGGATTACCTTAATGATTCATAGATTACTTGAAGATTTCATCCACAAAAAAACATGAAATGTTCTGGGTATGGGTGAATGAGTCAATTCATCAAGTCTATCAACACAGCTAGCGAATTATACAGCATCCATAATGTCATCAAAAACTCATATAGGTCATATCTCCTAAATGTAGTCCATGGTATGTCATAAGGTCAAACACTCAAATAATGATACCCCAATATCAATTAAATTTGGAGAACATTTTATCACCTTTCAATTGTATAAATATATCATCAATATATGGAAGAGGATTCCAATTCCTAAATTTTACCTAATTTAACACCAAATAATTGACACAGACACCCGTGAACTCTCCATCCTTCCCTGAAAAAAAAATCAAAGTACCCCATAGTGATGTGTTCGAATACATAAATCCTTTAACCATAATTTCTTCAAACTAAGTCACAAGATCATGAATCATTATCGATTTTATCTAATAAGGTGGAATGGAAACTGGTTATTCTCCACAAATTATCTCAATTATGATACCAAAATCTCTATTAAGTCGTATCACTGAGTGTTCATCAAGATACATGTCATGAAATTGATCCACTATATGTGGAAAGTCAGTATTTTTCACACCCCCCATCATGCATCAAAATACATGCATCCTTGGTGGTGAGCTCCCCAAGTTGCTGAGGAATTACACCTGCATGACCTCCTAGGATATCCTATTCACTAGGATTAACATAACATGTACCCACAGGAGATGTGAATGTTACTCTCCATTGATATCAATTAATGTGGTATTTGTATGATGTGAGTCAGTCAATACCCAAAATGAAGTCAAAACCTAATAGTCTTATGTAAATATCCCAAGGTAAATGATACACACAAATATCGCGGACACATACCTTTCATAGTCATATTTCCTATCACTATACACCCATAATTGTGTTGATCAATATAACCCCACCCAAAAAAATCACCATTATATCTAAACCATTCACAAGTTTGGAATATATGAAGGAATATAGTGCTCATGTATCGAATAATGCACTATAAACCAGAAAACCCTTAATAGTAGTAACTCTGACTATCAATGGACCATCATCGATATAATTAATTTCTAGCTTAATTGTATGTTATGGTCTTCTTACTAAGAAATGTGCTATAGTATGAATCTGATGTGATAGAAGACTCTCCTAATATGGGTACTATTTACTAGATGCACCACATCCACCACCTCAACCATTTGGACCTATAGTAGTCTAACGATAATAATTATAAAGTGTGGAAGACTCCCTTACCATAATATAATTCTATAAATCTCCTCATTCACTACCACACTATCATAGATTCCTATATAATATTTTTAGACAATTCATCTTTCCAAAATCACGCAACTCTGCTAGTTTTTGGTGACACTAGCTATGAAAGTGACCCGACCTTACCACACTAATTGAAAATCAACTGAGTATTTACCTATGTAATTGATCCTTCCCCCTATACAATCTATTTACCACTTATATGGTTAATGTTTTTATAGTGATTCTTCATACCCTAAGAAAATTAACATCCAAGTCATATATTGGAAACCACCTATCCTCCACTAGAAGCCTTTTTACATTTTCCCTAAGAAATGTGATAATAATTAACCACCTTAGAAAAATTATTAAATTTATATACATTAACCTAAGACTTAATCTCACATTTAATTCCATCATGTAAATGTTTCCCAACAGTTTCCTCATACCCTACCTATTCTAGGACAAAGCACAACATGTAGGTTAAGTGACCACCATAGTCTATCATTGACATACTTCCATGGGTCAACCGTATAAACTCCATGATCCTATCCTATCCTAGGGTCACTCATTAAAAGTTCTCTAGGAACTTATCCTGGAAGTCTTTCTATACCATGTATTCAAACTAATCAACTCTACCTAAATATCCCACCAATTGTTTCTTAAACTCATAACATATATGTTTTAAACTTGTCTCTTTTCTCCAAAGGAGTTTCTAAAAGAACTTAGATAGTCTGGATTGGCTTAATCAAAAATTAAACTACCTCAGGCCAACCCTCATTGATGACGGATGGAGGGTGTTGTATATAGAACTCATGGGTAAAAATAGTCTTCTTCTACACATCCCTCAACGAGTCTCTTTCTAGATATTTTATAAAGTGGGAAATTTTCTCATAGAACTTCTCTCCCCCCATCACTAATAATTATCACGGCCAATGGTTCCACTATTGGAAGCAAATATCTAGAAATTTTCTCATGTCATCACAAAAAATGGTTGTTGTAGAGGCAAGTATCTATGATTCCAGAATAAAATATTAAGACACATAAGACATAATTAAAACACATTTACCAAGATGGATTCACATATTTCCAAATCAATTCATCTCGTATAATCTACATAACTGTCAAATCTATGGAACAATCACTAACCTTAACCATTAATAACCTCATCCATGGATATTAATGGGTATCAACTCATCATTTAATAAATTTATCATTAGTCACCCTTTAATTGACAATTTCGAATTAACACATTTAACATTGTTAAAATTTATCAATTCTTTACTAGAAACTATTTAATTTTAAATTACTCAAATAAATAAAACTATTTTAATTTCCCAAAACCTAGTCATAACAAGATTTTCAATGTGTTCCTAAAATTATGTATCTCACATAAAATCATATGTTCCTAGAATAATTCATGCATACTCAACTCTCATTCTATACCGATCCAAGTGTAATATATTTAAAAATAATAATATCATACAACCAGTTAATCAATCAAGTTGAAGTAACATTCAATTGTAATAACAAACATCAAGAACAAAACTCCCACCCTAGGTATTTGGGTTTCTCCTTGTACCTAGGTTACCTAATTCCATGAAAGATATTCAAAAAAATGACTAACTCATCCTACTCTCTATATTTCCTTTAATAAATAATGAAATAATATTAAATAAAATAAATCCATGCTTTGATACGAAATTTTAATTCCCCATCCTCGGTGTCACATACAGATTTTCCGAGATAGTTTCCCACATTACCTCAGGCACAAGTCCACATACTCTAGATGATGATGACTAGAAGCGAGGGTCTAATATATAATATGGGGAGACTATACCAACTTTTTCAAAGCATTAAAATAGTTTAAATAAATATGATATATAACTATGATTCTGTAATAATCAATAATCAACTAAACCAAAAATTACTAAATCCAAAATAGGGAGGATGAACACAAACCAAAGAAATAAATATTTCATTTCATACAAGTTTCAAGTTTCTAATAAAATCCCAAAATAAATTCACAGTGATAAACTCCAAAGTGGGTCTCATTAACATGTCTATTTCCCCCATCAATTATACTTCTTGTATCCTAATTCACCCATCTATCATAGAACTCTTTACCTCATTTTTCAATGAAAATAGAAATTCTATTCGACTACCAATTTGGTATCTTGAGTAGGGTATGAGAACAACATATAAGGAAACCATCAATGATGCCTAAAAAAATATTCAGTCTATAATAGTATATGTAGTTGTATAATGAATAATGAAAAAATATATAGTAAAAAGGTTTCTCATATATTATTATTTATCAGACAATTTTATCCCTTAGTTCATGATGACACATGAACTAATCATTCATACAATGTACCATTTCACTGTCTGGTCCCTACCTTATTGTGATTTCAAAATTAATTCATTAATGGGATTTAATTATCGATTTTATTTTGATAATATTTATTAACATAGAGATTCAATTCAGTAATGATTATATGATTCAATCCTCAACAACCGAGAGCATTAGTCTGGAACTCCATGGGTACTGGGAGCATTAGTCCCTCATACAAAACCCATTATTCACATTTAGATATATAATTATATCTAGAACCTAGAGAAACTGTCTAGAACCCCATGCGTACTTGGATAATCAGTCATCACCCATAACTCATTGTTCACATGCATGGCTTGGTGGCCCAGAACATCAGTCTAGCACCAAATTGGTACATGGATCATTTCTCCCTCACCAACAACTCAGTGTTGAAATTCTCAAAAATCATTTACAACAAGATGAAACATTTCATTTATTGTCATAAAAATGGTTCTCCATATTTATCTCAAGGAAAAAAAGAAAACATTACCTTTATTCCATTTGTCAACATTTCATTACAAAATTCATAAATCTGTAATGTTTATGATGACCAACCCTTTAATTCCAATTTTAAAAAATGAAACATGGATTTAATTTAATTCCAATAACTCTTTATTGCACAATTCAAATGTCAAAATTCATAATTGCAAAGATATTAGAAAACCCCATGGGTATCCATCATGTTTGATTTCATGATCTACAATGAGTCCAATGGGATCTGTGAAGGGAATCCCACTTTTAATGGGTTTGAATTAATTTTTGTAATTTATAAAATTTTTCACAACTTGGAGACACGAGGATAAATATACCACAAAGGATAGGAACCAAGAATTTTTAAATTATCCATTAGACAACATAATATAGGATCAATGAGAAATTATTTCCCAACCATAGCCCTCAATTTGATTTATAATGGTATAATTCACAATGACAGAGGAAATGTAGATTAAAAACCTATGATCAAGATCCAATAAAATAAGTTTCATTAATATGTAGATATAAACATTAAAAAACATATGGAATTAATCATTCTACAAGGGGAAAGCATTAAAAGAGAGTGATTAATCTAAATGTGGAATAAATTACATATCATAGATGGTGTGATTTCTTTAACTATATATTGAATTAATCCTAGAAGAGGTTTGAGTGGAAAAGAAATCCTATCAAAGGCCTCCAAAAGAAACAAAATTTATATTTGGATGGTGGGATGATGGGGGATTTAAATCAATGGTTCAAGAATTTTTATTAAAATTTTTGGGGAATTTATTTTCAGTGTGTGTGGTTTCCTCGATGGGGCCACATAGTTTAGAAAAACTATTTCCCTAATAATTCTCTCGTAATATCTGGTTTTCACTATTACTTTTTTTTGGGGGAACAATTTGAGAAAAAAGTTCACAACTACGAAAAAACACATTGTCCAAGGGTGCATGGTTTGGGGAGGGTGGTTACATAATTTGGTCAAAATGTTCACACATTTATATGGCTCAAATTGGGGTAGATGGTTTCTATGAGAAAACTAGACAGATTTCCCACATCATGTTCCAAACATAAACAACACCATGGGCATAAAAAGTTCTTCAAATTTACCTGAATAAATCGAAAACAAAGACTATACCAAGGTATAATAAAATGTGTAAAATAATACACGAGAATGAGCATGGGACATCACAAGAATGATTGGGATCTAACAAATTATATAATCTTTTTTCTAATACAAGAAATATGATGTTTATAAGGGGGTTGAGTTTAGATAATGTCCAAAACTCTTCTATATAATTGATCATTTTTTAATTTTGAAATTATCCCCATATAAATATTTAATGTTTCTATTACCAATATGATTATCTAGTGTATATTTTTATTCCATGAATTTATTAAAGGAATCAAACATATATGTCATCATGTATATACTTCCCTATCAAAGAAAATCATTAGTAAAATTAATGATTTCGGTGAATTCGCTGTTGCTCGTAACTCAAATAGTCGACACTCATCTATGAAAACTAATTCTACAAGATAATTTTATCATAAAAATTTTCCACTCAAAGGTGTCCATGTCATTTTACCTTGTAAACAAGAATAACTTATATATAAGGGATTAATCTAAAAGGATTCCAAATATAAATATTTAAATAACTACATAACATTGTTTTGTTTAAATTACCATGTTGATAATACAAGAATTGGGAATAATTTTAGTCTTATAAATATAGTTTCATTATTTTTCTACAATATGTTATATTAATTCAACTGTTTCATAACTTTTATACAATTTTAGAAAAATTTAAGACATGTTAGATTTATTAAATATTATTTTTTTTCAATCATGAAATAAATTATTTTATCTAGAATATTTCCTAGAGAAATATTTGAATTTAAATACATGGAATATAATATTTTTTTTAAAAAATATATTATTATATTTCCATGTTATATAATTCCAAAACTAATGCATCATTTTCATCTAAATTAGTATATTTTTTGCTTTCTAAATCCCTTTAAGTTATTTTGATATTTTTTTAATATCAAATATAACTATTAGTAAAAAAAATGATTTATAATACTTAATGAAAAATATAAGGTTTTTTATGGATAATGATACATAATGTAGAATAATCCACTCAATTATTTATCATTTTGATAAAATTTATACTCAAGAGACCATTTGATCCACATACAAATAAAAAAGGTCATTATTCATTTAATTCCTCTTTAGTCATTTTTGTTCTAATAATTTCTTGAATGGAACCACATACAAAATTATTTTCAGTTTACATTAAATAATTTAATTTATTTTGATACAAATTAGAATTTAAAAATTAAATTCCAATATATCACTATGAATAGGAAAACCATAAAAAATATATTATTGAGAGTATTATTAATACTATTCCATTTATATTTTTATGTAAACATGAATAATTTATGTGGAATTTATTATAGAAAAAGATTTATAAATAATTAGTTACCAATATAGAACCCCAACATATCATTTTTATTGATTTACCTCAACATCATGAGTAAATATTCAGTATTAATGCATCTATATTTTAGATTAAATGTATATAATGTGTTGAAAATTTTATTAATAATTTACCTTTCCCTCTCATTATCACGTTCTTGGATGTGAATGATCATAGTGTATCCACACATTTACATATGAAACATATTCGTCTCATAAGACATATGAGATAACATGATTTATTTGAAAATGAAACATCCTTGTTCTATATTTTGGAATCTATTGATATTCAATTTCTCCAGGAGGCGTTTAATCCGGTATAAGGGATACAAATAGATAAAAATTATTTTGAAATAGTTTTACAATGTGAAAGAACCCAACCATTCATGAAATTGTTTCTATTAAAGACCTTATAATTATATAAAAATGATTACAATGATTATGTAGATTCATTTTATATTATTAATAATCAATAAAATAGTAGTGTATAATATTATCATGATTAAATATTCTAAAATAATTATTTA
This sequence comes from Viscum album, assembly GCA_963277665.1. Lineage (NCBI taxonomy): Eukaryota > Viridiplantae > Streptophyta > Magnoliopsida > Santalales > Viscaceae > Viscum > Viscum album. Next base: position 700,102,317 of record OY728152.1, read on the forward strand.
ATGATATAATTATTTCTATTAGTTTTTTTAAATATTAGAGTCCTCACCGTTATATTTAGAATACCCAATCATTAGGATATTCTAGTCATAAGGATAAATATTTCAATTATCATAATGCAGATAAGAGAATTAAATAATTATTCATTATTAATTACATAGGATTCAATATTTTTTAAATTTAATTGACAAAGAATAGTAGGAATTACAGAGTTGTCACTGCATTCCAAATATTCATTAATTATAATTCCTCAAATGTTGGCTATAAATTACACAATGTTTGCTATGTAATCTTCTACCAATTAAAATTTATATCTTTGAAAAATAATAATTTATTATAAATCCAAATTAATTAGATGTATATTATGAAGTATAGAAAAAACACCTTGATTTACAGATTCATTTTACATAATTTAATGAATGAGTTTAATGAAATAATATTTTATGTTGAGGGTTTTTTCTATCATATGAATATATATACATAATTTTTTATTTAAATAATTGTTAAAAAAATTTATAAAATTTATTATAATAATTAAATATGTTTTGTAAAATAAATTTCACTTATTTAAATTTTTTTGATTCTTATTGAGGACATTTAATTTTACCATTGATCATTTTTTAATTACACCGAGTGAGAAATTACATAAATTATCACGAACCACCCCCCCAATGTACCCCTACCAGGTTATCAATGAGAGAATGAAGATTTGCTTTCCCTTATCCCGCCTTCAATAGGCCATAGGTTGAAGAAAATACCATCCCCCAACTAACCAGGGCCCACCTGGATGCTGGTAAGCTAAGTGTGCAACCCCATGACTCCCTCTAATTGGCCACATGCAGGTGACTAACATCATGTAACAAATCAAACATATTGGATGCATAGACTACATTAATTGTATGCATGTGACCTCTCCAATCCTATAAAATGTTGAATGTAAAGTGAAAATGATACGAAATTCATGTATACCTCTACATGTCCTAGTATGAGTATGAAAAATGTATTAGACAGAATTTTGGCCAAATATAAGCCGACCCAAATTGGAAATAGTGTCCAAAAACTCGATATGAGGGGACAAATATGAAATGAAAATCATACATTAAATTCATCATTTCTATACAAACCTATGATATTCCATCTCCCATTCATCCTAGGACGCCGTCAAAAGTCATATCATATGCACATGACATGACACATGCAGGAAGATCCCATGAATGGGTTAGTATAAAAATACCTAGTAGGGCACCCCATAATCAATACACATAAATAATCAAGGGACTAGAAGTCTTATAATAAGGTATGTTAATCAATAATGAGACATAAAAATATTAAAAACCATGATATACTCTTAACATAGTCCATGTCTCCAGAGGTCTCAATCAAAATTCCAAACACATGATTCTAATCAATAAAAAATATAAAGGAAGTCTATAGAATACAATACATGAACCATGTCATCATAAATGGATCACATTTTAGATGTTATTCTCGTTCGGAATCGATAAAGTAGCACTTTCTAGAACTCAAAAAAGTCAACATCAAGGTAGGGGATCACACCGAGGAATGCTTGATGCAGAAATAATTCAAAGAGGGAAAATATTATTGGAAGGGGATAAATAACACGAGCATGGTGGTTATTAAAATACCATAATCCCAACCCAAGGAAGAAGATATGATATAGGATCCCACACTGAAATTCACTGGGGAATGCCAAAAATTCCATGTTATACATAAATCATAAAGGGAATCACAATTCAATGACTATGACATAAGGCTACATTGTACCCTCATAGAGATACACCATGGGATCACAATCACTAATGTTTTTAAAAATGTAACGGATAGAGGACCTAAACTAGTCCTAAAATAAGTACATAATGTGTATTTGGGGGTGCACAATGTGTCATTCCTACCCTGGGTATACCCATGTCTCACCATCTCACATAACATGTAATAACCAGTATACATGGAATACCAATTGGGGGTACACAGTTTGTAGTGGGTGGGAAAAGAACCACCTTTCAAACATCCCATTCTCATGTAAATATAGTCATTCAAACACAATTTAGTTCATGGTTGTGAACCTGGTTATGTATATGTACCAGGTAATGTCCGTGTACTGTACTCAAACCCATGTTCATGGATATGTTCTGGTCTACTTAAATAATGAAATACATACCACGCCACTAGCACCATGTCATATAGAATATGAAATGTTTCAAATTAATTAATATATTTATTTTACATGAAAACACAGTATCCATAGTTAGTCAACCCACATGGAGTTTTTTCTTCATACTACACACTGTGTAACAAGATATCTTCTTGAAACCCAGGATTCCAAACAACCTTTTTCTATTTCAGCACTTTTACTATTGAAACATCCATTTATCATGTCAGAACATATGGATCAGCAGTTGATCATGCCTATCTATCACCAATTGATGATTTCCATCTTTTGATACACTAAACAATTATTCATTTTCGAACTGTACCCTATCCTTGAACCAAAAATGGAATTGGGAATCACTGTTCTGACCCGGATATACAAAAAATCATTGAACATACTCATCACAACCTCAATAAAAAACCCACACTAAAAGTATTAAAATATAAAGTAGTTTCAATGTAATTGAATAAATTATATTGGTCGAACCAATTATTAAAAAATACAGCTGATGAATCATATGGAGAATGGGGTGAGAAATCAGAGATAAAAAAAAGAGTAATGTAACTCGGGAATTGTTCTAGTTATACTAAATATTTATCGATTAAAATGTAGAATTTTGAACTAAAAAAATAAAAAACAATAATAATTTCCCCAAATCCCCTCAAAATAATAGTACACCCAAAACATAATTAGCTTGTGAATCAATATTATTATTTTATCAGCATTCATGATGCGATAATAAAATCTAAAATTAACCAAGAAAAAATAAATACCAACCACAATTTTTTTTATAAATTAGATGAAGAAATAATATGTGTCAAAATCATTGGTAATATCATTGAATTATATTGGAAACAATTATCCTCTATCCATTTTCATTTTAGTTATTATCCACAAATGGTCCCTCTCTCAATACCAGGGTTTGGGAGCTAACCCTAGGGATTCTCAATAATCCCACATTTATAGTGGATATCAGTTTGTTTAATTTAAAAATAGAAAAATAAATAAATTTATTTTCTTATTTTATTATACTCACCCCTGAAATTTTTTTTCAAAATGATAGACATTGAAAAAATTAATATTTTTCTAATGGTAATACCCATGTTTTGGATTCAAATTTGGTCTCAAAATTTCCCATATTATTCACTATTTAGTAGTTATTCCACTATTTCTCGAAAATTGTTCATTCCAAGGATAATATTTTTAATATTTCAATTATAATAGTATTGAGGCTCTTCATTTCTAGGAATCTAATTTCATCTCAATTCATGACTATGAGAATATTATTAGATATATTCCGAATATTTACATATAAAACAATAGACATTAAAGGTAAGCACTAAGGGTATAATGTACCTAAAAATGAGAGCCAATAACCTCTATGGGAACATGATAAAATATTTATAAGATAAGTAAACCAAAAAATTCCCATCCATGTATAGGTAAATGAAATATTATATATACCTAAATGAAATGTCATAAAATACCAATACAACTAAAAAGGAAAACTACCTATTAAAACATTTAAACTCAACAATATCCATGATGCCCAAACTGCTCAAAAAAACCAAGATATAGTAATATGCTGCATGATTTAAAAATTAATTGTAATAACATAAAAATAGATTATATATACTTATGGTGAGCATAACATGTATACATGGTTGGATCCTCCTCAGAGACTCTTATAGAAAAGGTAAATAAAGCATTCAAATTCCCAGTAAACAATTAGTGAATCTAACTCATCCCCAAAACTAGTATACTAGGACTCTAGCCTCAAAATGGATATCTCACACCATATAATGAATAAAATTGATAATTAATTATTTTAAAAAATTAAAGGTACCCTATTAGAGATTCTCTTATCGTTAGTACTCTTCCCCAACATCTTATATCCTATTCCATCTCTCTCTAAAATGGGAATGCCTAAAAACACTAAGGCTACATATCAATACATAATACTTATGTGTCATATCTTATCATTATCCAATACAAATCTCCATATAGTAATTGAGTAGTTTATTTTATCCACCTTAGTTCATAGTTTATTTATCAGACATCTAGTATTGTTCCTCAATCCATCTAATCCTATACCACCAATATGTATGTCGAGCTATCACAGACCAAACATGGCTTAACTATAACAATAATTGGGATAATTCATATATATATATGTACATGTTTGTGATGTTTCCACAAGCCATTATATCACTATAAAACATATATGGGAAAAGATAACCACCATGATTAAGAGAACATAAATATATCCGGAGAACAGAGTGGAGCCAGAGGGGTTAGTCATCCAGTTGTCCCCCAATGACCTATATGTTGGGGAAAACACCCTCCTTGAGTCCACTTGGTTTTAGTATCCTTAATGCCATGGGCAGTATATCATATAGAATAAAAAAACATACTTGATATAATATATCCCACTACCACACTATGGGAATCAACCTAGTATCCATCTCAGCTACAACCATCTCTCTAGGATACCTAGATGTCCCTAATAATGTCAAGATATATTACAAGAACACAAGAATTTAATAGAACCTTAATTAAATAACTTATTTACTTATTAACTTCTAGATCAATTAAATAAATTCATTATCCATTTAAATTATTCTAAATTACATTTTATTAAGTATTAGAGTGAGGTCCATCCCTCCAGACATAATCCAACCAAGTCTACGGTTATCGAAATTGATAAAATTTTTATACCATAATGCACAAAAACCATGGTTTAAACTATTAATTATTATTTTTACATTACCTAATTCATGGTACTCAAGGAATCGTCCAATGATACCATAAGTTCATGCATAACCAAGAACATTCAGTTTCCTTATGTAGTGGAGAAATTGATGAAAATAAATAAGAAACTCACTCCCCCATCCTTTAAAAAAATTTATTGAAATTATAAAACAAGATTTAAGTATAACAGTATATAATACCATCTTCAACCCATTCCATCAACTCTGTTGAAATCCCTGACACCATCATTCATATAACAATGTGTCTCACCGTCACATTCATCAACTACTTCCACAAAGTTTGGCCTCCCAGCACATATCTCATCAGCTATCCTAGGCTAAAATCACATCACATATCAGGGATCACATTGAGATAAATTCTAAAGGCACTAAATATCCAACAAGTTCGATATGGAAAGTATTCCTTAGAAATAAGAAATTTATCCTTCTCTAGAAAATGGTTTCAATCATACACAAACACAATTCATTTATCTTTCAAAAATAAATAGCTCATGTGACTATCAAGAATATATCAATATCAAACAACTAGTTCTTTTCCATATTGAATTAAATATTTTTTTATAGGTCACTTCAATGGGTAACCTTATACATCAACTATAATAAGAAATCTTTTATATAACATGTTTTTGAGAATCCATTCTAGTTTTATCAGGCAATGGGAATAACAATTCTCATTTCACATGAAATTATTATTATATCAACAAGAATTAAAATCATTCTATTATTTGTCCAATTATATTTACAAAGGGAAATCAAACTTCAATTAAATACAATTTACCATCACTTTGATTAAAATAAAATAACAAGAATATATGTTTTCATTAAATATTTACTTTAATTTCTATAGTCAGCCAAAAAATAACCATATTTATGTTCATTATTGTATTCAATAAATAAAAATCATATTCCAAGCAAAATAGATATTCTAAAAAATTATATAGATAACACATAATCTAGTTAATAAAGATTAAAATTGTTATCACAGTGGAAGAAAACACATGATCGGTAACTAGAAACCATTATTTTATTAATATAGTGTATCCATTATTATATTTAATTACACATACACCCATAACGATAAATATTGTTCAATTTATGATTACACCTAATCAAAGTAGAGTAAATTAATTACCTACCAAAAGGCATTGATGTTGTTCATGTTAAAACAGAACAAAAATTCTAATCCATGAACCTCATTCACATAGAAATATACACGCCTCTAAGAAAAACAAGACAAAACATTACTAAAAATGTCAAAAAAATCATTAGAGTTAAGATGATCAAATTTAATAAAATGGTAATAAATAATTAGTGAAAGTGAGATAAAAACCAGAAGAAACTGTATGAAAAAGGGAAAAATCGCCTCATATCACCAAAGATTGATCACAGTTAGTTGGTAATCAAACCTAATTGAAAGTGTATTCATGGCCTATATAAATTCCTTTTATGGTCAACAAAATAGCATTATTTTCAATTCCACAACATACCTAGTCAAAATATTTCCTTGATCCTTGACGCAGAACATGACACAAATACTATAAATGTGGAAGAGAGACTATAGAACTACCAAGAACACCACCCCATAGAATCCATCATCTAAAAGGGAGGATACACCATAATCTAACACCTATAGAAAAGCTACCTAGAAATTTTAGAAACCCCCTTATAGAAATAAATATTATATTGTCACTCCATTACACAACCATTCTCAGTAACACATATATGATAAAAATTATAGTGCTTATAATATCAAATTCCAGATCACGTATTACTTTTCTAGAACCTCTTAACTATAACACCCACCCTTCTAGCACACCCATAGGCTCTATGGTTTAGAAAAATATCAAAACACCTAATCATACATATAACCCTTATATGTGCACTTATAACACCATAAACACAAAAAGGAATGTGATACTATGATTTAGGACTTCACATCATATACCTCTCAAAGCCTTCTCATCCTCAAGAATTCAAAACCAAACTGATAGAGAAAATAAGAGAAAAAGCAAGTTTGAACAACCATGTAATGAGATACCTCTCAATAATCTCACCACCATAGTATATTTACCTCCTTGCATTGAGGAAACCATAAAAAAACCCTAAAAACCAAATTCGAGCTCCTAAAAACTGTCCTTGGAGAGTTACCACATAAACAAGATCAATAGAACTAAAAAACTGAGAGGAAACAAACAAAAAAATCTAAAAATTTCAACAACAAAATTATAAACACTACATGGGAAGAGATAAAAAACATATATATGGGGTTACTAAGCACGTATCAACAAGTAAAATTCCTAGGTACTCACATCCAAACCACAATTTTGCAGAAATATAAAATAAAGTAAATAAGATTCCAACACAATAACACCTAATGGATGTCCTATATCCCAATAGGATACTCCTCTATGTTCACATCATCATCAACACCAATCATTCCTCAATCAATGATTTGTGGATTATCATGAAGTTAATGATGGAGTTTTTATGAATCGAATGTGTCATGTATAATCCTCATCTATTTTTTATGTTTTATTTTATACACTATGGATCCATTGCAAGATAACTCTTGAAATTCCCAACTAACATTGGAGAAATATTACTCCCATGACTAAAACTTCACTACCCATGATTTTGAGTCACCTACAAGAACACATGGTCTATAATGGTTCTCATTATACATCTCCTTCTTATATAGGAATATGATGTATAATGATCCTTACATACCATAATCATCTTATTAATCAGCTAAAATATCTCTATCAAATTTATCTCTAGCATCAACTCAAGAATATCTAAATCTCAAGCCCTATTCTAGAACAATGGAGAATTGAAATATCATTTGTAAAAAGAATTAAATGGTTATATACCAATTGATGAGTGATAAATACTATTTTATGTAAACTCAACCAAGATTTATTGACTCATAAAAAAACCTTTGAAATCTAGGACATAAGAATGGAACATTCCCCCAGAAATCAGGATAGTCCACTCTATCTGAGCTTCCTAAAAAATATAAATAGTAGTGCATAAGAATAACTGGGATAATAAAGCTATCTAAATACATCAAGATACCTTGGATGTTAAATGTAGATCATGATAAGTTATTATCATCCTTGAGACATCGTAGAGTCACACCACCTTCTCTAGATACTACCACAAAAAACCTCAACTGAACTTGAATCCATAACCTCTATATAGTAAATTCCTTCTATCAAATAATACAATATCTCCCATATTGCATCATAGACACCCTGAGATTGTGGTAAGCTAATAATTACATGCATTAATATTCCCTCACAAATCAACTAAGTAACATATAACGGAAAGATCATCCCACTAGGAACATGCTGCTCAACCTTCACCTTTTTTATACGAAACAACCGAGCACAAAATCCAAAACTTGACGGTTTAACCTTGGACACCATAAAATTCTCTCTTAAATATTCAAAAATGTGTTTTATACAATGATGTATCACAAAGGGCGAGATATATAACTCATGGAGAACTATCTAATGCATCAGATAAGGGATAAAAATTATTCACAAAAATAATACCTACTATTGTTCAACCTCATACCATCCATCAAGGGAATCACAAAAAACAACTTCATCTATCGAATAATCCACCTAACAATCCCCCATCTATGACTCCTACAAATAATTCACTAAATATTATTGAGTTTACATATCGATAATGAAACCTATACCTCTAACCATTCCTATATAAATATTAATCATGTAGAGTAGTTACATCACTATTTTGTAATATCCAGATTCATGCATATCATCACTACATGAATTCCTAGTCATTACATCAGTTAAAACATTACTCTTAATTGTGTATATGAAATGTAAATTTCAAGACACAATAAATATTACATCCACAATCACTATTAAAAAACATGTCATGATAGGTGAAGATACAATTCATTCTTTTATGATCATTAAAAAAAGGTAAGTCGATGAGGAAATGTGACCATATATTCAAGGAAAATTGAATTCCTCCCCACTCAAGAACATGAGTGGGGTTGTTACATTAATACTGATTTAAATACATAGAAACATAAGAGAAAAATAATATCTTATATATTAGAACAAATCACAAAAAATACATGAAGCATCATAGAAATTGTCAAACTGAGCACCATCCTCAAGAAAAAGAAGGATCAGGGTACTGATAAACTTCTCCTTTATGAACTGAAATTCAGTTTGACCCTGGCCAATCCCCATGAACAACTCATCATTTATATTCAAGACTAAATAAGGAATCACATGTTATAATAAATTTTTTATGAACCTCCTGTAATATCCCATAACAAAATAGAAACTCCACAAAACCGAAATAATATTATTGGATTTATAATATATTATTTCCTTGATGAAAAAATGATCCACAATTGTTCATCACTAGGACACCTCATACCCCAAGAAATTAATTTTATTTTATAATAAACCACTTATAAAACTCGATTAATATCTACTGAATATGAATAGAATACACATATTACAATAGTTAAAATGTCTTCTCTTCATTATACATGTAGTACACACGGATGTGGTTTTTGAAAATCACCAAAAGCCAATATAGAATCTTTATGAAAAATACGTTAATCAAACACCAAAACAAATCATCACCATTCATCACATCGAAAAACATAAAATAATGAGTGATTTAAATATTTACATAATAAAAAATTCATTATAATATACTCAACTATCACCCGCATATGATGATATACTGATCATAGATTGATTTTCGAGAATCAACTAGATCCTTTTAGATGATCAAATAAATAATCAATACACATAAGAGGTTAATGGTTCTTCAATGTCACATAATTTAATATATGATTATTTATACAAAGATTAAATCTATTATTTAATTTATTAATGGACATAACCGGTTCTCCCCATGCTGACATAATTACTAGAACCTATCCAGGAAACAAAATATCATTGAGCTATGGAAAAAATTCCTCAAACTCTAATGAAAATTTCCTTGAGAAAGACATAAATATCAGGAACCTTATGGTTGTATATATATCCAAAATATGACTTATCATTTTGGGGGTTATGCTACAATCTCCAATGAAAAAATTACAGGGTACACTTTCTCAAACCCTAGGAAACACTATCAGACGATCCTTTGACGAAGTCAGTATCATCTCATCCATCAAGGAAGACATCTATAAAATAAAACCCCTACCCATTTTAGAGTTATTTATCAAAAATGTATATGATAAGTAATTTTTTAGAATCATATAATATAATCAACATTCTAAAGTAATTAATAATTTATTACACTAAAAAAATCCATGAAATGGATGATGTCGTATGACTATATATGTAAATATAAAAAGTCTCCACAAGATTAGTGATGCTGGATAAATATATCAAAGTTTCTAAATACATCATATAGATAATCTCAACCATCAACTAGAATATTCAATTCTTTGAGAACTAGATATATCTCTACCTCATGTCCCAATAAATGGACCTGGGAAGGTGATATTAAATAGTGTGTAGCTCTAGAATAAAAAAACATACACACAAGTAGGAATCAAGAAAAGGTTACCACGAACAAATTTTGGAACACCCACTATTAGAAACAATATAATGCGAAGCTAACTATAGCATACTCCCTGATCCATTTGACACTTATGTCAACCACCACCATGACTACACTCTACCCTCTTAGAAAGAGGAGTGTCTCAGGGATATCCTCTTCACACCTCTTCTCCCCTCTAATTATCCCAATATGCACCATACTACTAATACTCCCTCAAATTAAACTACATAATAGTGGGAAATTAAGTAGAAAAACAACGTCACACATAAAAATTTGAAATACAGGGAACTCTTTCCACTGACAACCATCATTTTCCCAGAAAAAATAAGCATATAATCCATCAGCAATGGCTTGAGATCAACAAACATAAGAGAAATGAGATGATTAATTATGGTAACTTAACCCAGCATTTTGAAGGATATTATATCTAGGAAACTACAATCCCCATACCAAAACTCACCTTAAAGATGAATCTTGATGACTCGCCTCTCATAAAAATATTGTTCTTACTCGCATCCTCTCAAAAAATAATGCTCCCTCTCACACCTCGAGATTTTCCTACAACATAAATTAGGTGACCTAGAATTGGATATCCAATAATAAAGACTCCTCAAAATGCCTCACCCTAGTGTCCTCATATTGGAAGTAGGTCTATTTCATATTTTATAAAGGCCCTAAAATGGATCCCAAACTCTTGCATTCTAGATCACCCCTATGAAAACCCGATGCTCCTTCCATGCAAATCTAGGACTGAAATCTACCTCAACCTCATAAAAATTATCCTCTTTCACTAATTCTGAAATGAAGGCATCATAAATATACAGACTTTTTCTGTAAAAATCTCGACGATTCCTCTTTTATGTGTCATTTTCATCAACCTCTAATCTTTTGCGAACTAGTCATGCTTCTTACTAAACAAATTTAGTGTGAACCCAATGAGGAAGTCGACCTAGATCCATAATTTAAAATGAAAAAATATTTATAGAATCATAAACCCAGAATATACAAAAATTATTAAATAATTAATTTATTTATTTATGGATTAAAATTATCCTCTTTTCAAGCAAATTAAAACAATGGAATAACGAAGAATGATGTATGATCCTTTACTACGTTTCTAATAAACAACCGGTATCTCATCATTAAGTAAGATAGTTAAACATATAGTTTAATGCATCATATCACAAGGGCCCAAAATACCCATGTCTAAGCCAGTATCCATTATTTACATTTCTTACAAAACATTCTTGACCCCATTACCCAAAAAAACACTACTATGCTCTAAGGTTCCTAAATTCAAACTCTATTGTACCCTGCAATCAAGACCTTTTATACCTCTCTATAATGACCCCTAGCCCTAATGGTCCCCCTCTTAGACAAAAAATGACATACAAGAGGTGGTGAATTCTGGAATCCCACCTACAATAGGCCATATCTTGGCTACAGTAATTGAGGGTATATTGAATATACAAATGATATGTATTTACCCATAAGTTAAAATGAGTAAAGAAAGATAAGACTAGCATACCAATCATATCCTACTCAAATATAGTTAAAATAAACGTCCCACGTACATAAATGTAATGTCTTACAAGCCTAACAAAATTATAAAGGAAAACCAAATGTATGAAAAGGTAAAACTAGGAAATGAAAAATAATCCCAAACATCTCACGAAGAATAATTATCTAGTTATATCCATCCTGATGTCTAACCTACTCATAATCACCTGAAAATAATATATATATATATATATATGTAGGATGATCCAAATAAGTATACCCAATAGGATCCTCCTTGGAGTCTCTACATGGTGTTGTTTGGATGAATCTTTGAATAAAGAGATGTCTTAGTATGTATGATGTTAGAGAATATAGGTAAACAGGTGGGTAATTTTTAGAGGTGTACCCTTATATTATTATTATCATAAATGATTACTTTTATGAGTTTATTTTTGAGATATAAAAATAATTAGGCTAGGAACATAGTATAAATGTTTAGGAAATGACTTTGTTCATGTTTCATCGAGTATCGTACCTCAATCCATCACAACCCATACACCGAGTACGTAACTAAATCCATAACCACCCATACATGATATATATATAATAATAATTAACATTGATACCCATAAATAAATGTGTTCAAAATAACCATAAGTCATTACACACCTATACAAACATACATGATGAAAGATAACCACAACACCTAAAATAAAATAATACTAATAGTAGAAGTTTGAGGCTCGAGGTGGTAGTCAACAATCTATCCCTCATCAAACTAGATATTGGGTAAAACAGCCTCCTAAAATCCACTAGGTTCTAGTAACCCTACCGAATGGAAGGGGGTATCATATGAAATAAAAAAACATAAATGAGAAAATATATCTCACACCCACATAATGGGACTCGACCAAGTCATAATGTCAACAATTTTTATCATCTCGTGGACACTGGGTAGCCACTACTATGCACAAAATACCATATAAGCATAGAATCATTTAAGAATACATTCAATGAATTAAAATTTTTTTCATATTAAATTCATTTTCATATAAATTATTTCATTTACCATTAATTAACATTATTTGAAATTACATTTCAAAAAACATTTTAGAAAAGTATATTCCCTCCGAACTAAATACAATTGTTTATCTAGTTCCCTAAATTGACAATATTTGAATCCTAGTAATAACTAACCCCATGGGTTAAAACATTAGTTATTATTTTAAAATTCCATAATTATCGGTAATTTAAGAAACATTATATGTTACCAAATGGATATTTCTTCCTTGAGTACATCCACCCACCAAATGTAGTTGGGGAAGGAATGAAGAAACACACGAAAAATAGTCATACAAAAATAAAAAAATTTTCCCAATAAAGTATCCCATATTTATGAATAAAAATTGTTAATCCCATATATACCATATTCCATCAATTTCAGTTCCATCCACTATTACCTTATGCATATCACCATGCATCTCTCGATTATAGGTGTCAAATGTTTTCACAAACCCAAGAATCCTCATACATGTCTCATCATCTATTTAATTCTGACATCATATCACATACTCGGGCTCATATCCAATGAAACAAAAAATGGTGGAAAACAAATAACAAAGTCAACATGGAAACTAAGAACTAAAATTATGGCATTTAAACTTTTCCTTAAAATAAGATCCCTAGGCCCTAAACACAATGTATCCATCATTCATAAAAAAATGTGATAATTCTTTACCAAAAATATATCTTTATTAAACAACCAGTTTTATTCCGTCTTGAATTAACCAATTTATATAATACATGTCACTACTAAAGATGACCTAAGTAATCATATATTATATGGTCTCATTAATATAACATGATTTGAATCATTAATTCCAATTTCTTGAATCTATACGAAGAAAAATGAACTTTTACAAAGAATTTATTATTATCTCATCATGAATTAGAAGCATCATATTCTTTAGCCACATTAATTTACACATGGAAGAGAAAATTCAATTAAACATGTATTAAGAATCAATTTTATTACCATCAATTTACATGAATATAATGATTCATTAAAAATTCATATTTTTGATTTTTAGCCAATAAAAAATTTCCAACTTTATGTTATTGACCATTTTCAACCAGGAATCATGTTAATATAATAATAATAAAAATAATATGAAAAAACTAACATATATATATATAACTATATATAAATATTAGGGGAAAATAATTAACATGTTGGAAGAATACAGTGAAAATCTCAATATAAACAATTATTTCATTAATCTGGTATATCATTTACTAGGGTCAATTCCACCACCATTGAAATCCCATATCATGTTCAATTTAATTTTTAACAAAAATATTTTCGATGCAACAAATCCCTCACATCAAGGTGTAAATGTTCTTCACACGAAAACAAAACATCAATGCATATATCATATCACCTCTCCCAAAAAGAAATATACATCACTCAATGAATGTTGCATCAAAACTATTCCAAAACCATCAAAAGATAGTATATTAGAATCATAAATATTAAAAGCCTAAACATTGAATGAAATAATGGGATTAATTGAGATTGACCATACAATATAAAATAAAATAAAATTGTAATAAATCACCCTGGATCACCACATATCGTACATGGGAAGAAGAGAATCATATCTAATTGAAAGGGGATTTAAAGGCCATAAAAAATATCTACTGGGTGTATAGATGACGAGATGGATATATGAGAGAATGATGGGTTCATAGGGGCTTGTAGTATTTATAACCCAACTATAAATTTTAAGAATATTACATAACCCTCCAAACCACTCCAATGAATTTTCTAAAACATGCCACACTATAGAGTAGTGAATAAGACAACATGGCAACCTCCCTTGGCAGAACACCTTTGAGAACCATGGGAGTGACCATGATTCTTATCTTATAAATAGGTAAGTGGAACATTTTCATAGATAAGATCACCACAGTATAGAATCGATTCGACAAAAGGGAGGATACACCCTAGCCTAAACTCGATGGCACAACTAATTAAAAATTGGAAGAGAACCCCTTAGTGAACTATGGTGTCACATATATCTCCATGTTATAGGACTTAAATGTCCTAATTCATATACTTACTCAAAAACATGTCTATTTAAAAAATTATAATGGAATTGAAACCTAATTTATGACCCCTATGCTGCAATCAAAACCTCTATTCAACAAAACCAACCCTTATGAAGCAACTTAAGGATCCTTGGAATAGAAAAGTATTAAACTCCTACATCATCCATCCGATCCCCCATTGGGAACTTACAATACCCAAAACTGGAAATGGAAATAGATACTAGAATCAGGCCCCTTACCTAAATAATTATATATAATAGATAAAATTAATCACATGCACATTATTTTACATAATCTAATTATTCTTGTAAATTTAATAATAATCTGTGATCATATTTTCCTAATAATTTAAATAAATTTGAATCATATAAATAAAATAATAACAACCCAACTATAGTATAATAAAAAGACATAAATGAATATGATCTTTATGTTCTGAAAATTTTATCATTAGATGATAAACCAACCTTGTCTCTAGAGGTGAAAACACAAAAACCCTTAACCTAGATCATGTTTAGGTATCCACTAATATAATATGTATCAATTTAATTAGATCCATTTCATCATGGGTCCTAAAATAACTCCTCTTAATAGGATACTCTTCATTACAAAATATATACCCATATTTAATTATGGGGTACTAGGGTTTTGTATTACAATAAAGAGTCCATAAAAATATAGGATTATACATAGTAAATGAGGGATGATTAATGATTAGATAATTTCACAGAATTTAAATATAAATAATACAAAATAATCCATAAAATAAATAAATAAATAAAAGCAAATTTTCCAACACATATATGTCTCAGCAAAATATAATAGTCATTCTAAAGCAACAAGGAAAATCATGTTTTAAATTTTGACCATTAATTAAATTTATTTTGGTTTATTCTAGAAAATTAATTGATTAATAATTTTACATTTCACCTTAAATTCTTTGGGATTAATGGACATAGTTGAATCATAAATAATCCTATAAATTATTATTAAATAAATGAGATAAATTAAATTAAATTTAAAATAATTATTTAGATAATATAGTCTCTATAGTATATATATTATATATTTCCTACGTAATATGTAATCACACATATGGAAATTCAATAATTGTGTGACAAGTTATGAAACATGAAAATTTGTGTGATATGAACTACATACAAACATTATCATTTTTGAGAGAAGATGGACCGAATATACAACAAGAAATATAATAATATATGTGGCATGTAACTCTTAATGAACAATCTATATAATATATGTGATATGACCAAACCACGTGTCATGCAACAAATATATTTAGCATGCATCTATTGAATTTTAAGTGAAGGTTGTATAATGACCCATGACTTCAGATATCATGTATCATGCGGGTGTTCAATACATGATGTGTTATGATTTTGGTTATTTAATCATATGTCATGTTTTCTAATTCACAAAATGAACCACACATGGAGTACCACATCTAACATGGCCTGTTTTATATTCCTACAGACAATGTAGTTTGGTCCTGATACAAGACACCTTGTCACCTCCAATTGTATCCTTTGAGTGTTTATCACTTGTTAAGGGAACATTATTGAATATATGATGTCAAATTAATGTGTCATATCCACCATTATACACGTAATGGAAACAAGAACAAGAATATTTTCAACCCAAAAGTATGAAATTGTTCATATAATTAAATATAATAATAAATTAAAATATCACCATATTGATACCACTTAAGGATTATTGGGAGTTAATGATTTTTTGATTTGAGGCCAAACTTTTTTTGATCAAATTAAACCAGTAAAAATACACTTAACCTTAAAAAAACTCCAAATACATTCATTTATATTGGTATAGAAATTTAATCTATTAATTAATCACTTGTACTATACATAAAGGAGGTATTTACCTCAGATAAATTCATCATTTTTGCTGTATTACTACATTATTTGTACATTGAACAGACCAATAAAGTATCATAATACACCATTACATGTGTGTTATATGAAAAAAAGATGATTTTTTGAACTCTTGGGTTTTAGATCATGATAAAAATGTTCTTTACTTTATTCTTCATTAGTTTATATAAGAGTCTTCTTTTCTATCATTATGTTATTATGTGAAAGTGAGTGATTGAATTCTCTATAGTAATTTAGAGATTATTAGAAAACATATTAAAATATATACACTTGAAATATTTTAATTTAAATATATATATACGTTAAAATAAGAAAATTGGACAAGTCACCTTTTCATTTGGTTTATTCAGCGTCATTAACTATGATAAAATTAATAAATTAATAATTGAAAAATCATTATTATTTTAAATGTTATTGGAAAAATAAAATAAAATATATATTTAGATTACTTTAAATAAAAAATAGTCTTCAATTTATTATTAAACTATAACTACATTCTTCAAAAAAATTATCAAACCATGAAATAATTATATTAATTTAATAAAATAAAGTGAATATTATGTTCAATAAACATGTGAATATAAATTTATTTAAATTGATATTCACTTAGAAAAAATAATATATTTATTATTCATTAATCACTAATCATGTGTATAAATAAATATTATATTCATTACATGTGTAAATTGATAATTAGGAAACTAATATAGGAAAAAAATATTCTTAACTAAAATATCCTGTGATTGAATTTCTGGATATACTATATTGTAAAAAATATTATTGCACTTTTCATAAAACAAATTCATAAAAAATTAATATTGTTTATTATGCATTAAAAACACTTAGTTAAAAACACGATCCTTTTATTTATGTCAATTAGTAAAAAATTTCTATAGTCCATGATTGGCCTCTAGAAACTAGTCATGATACCCATAGGGAAATAAATTATTTGATAAAACCCCTAAATTTCCTAAGAATGATATTTTATAATATAATCATTTTTTTTATAAAAATTTCATTCTGAAAGAAGAAAATATATTTTCGTTATCTTACTTATGGATATGGTCAAATTTTCAAGAGTTAGATGAATTAAATAGTTTTTAAAATACAAAAAACATATCAGAGTTATAATTATTATGTAGTGGAAAAATAAAAATATTTTCATAAAGGAATTTCATAATAGTTTAGATCAAAGGGAAGACATTTTTATTCTTTCCTTCTCAATTCACCTATGAAAAATATCACCAACTAAAATACTGATATTTTATGGCAAGTCCAAACACAATGGCAAATTATATTCTCTTATGGATCCACAACACACACAACCAGTGATTAAATCCAAATGAAAACCCCAATTTAATTTACTCTTCACAACCAAAGACCTCCCAATTTAAACTAGAAGAAAAAATAAATATTCATTCATTTTTATACCATTAAACCCACAAAATCATATATTTTAATGTGAAGTATATCCTATGTGGTCCTAATTTTGAATGACAAATCATAAACCAAAAAAAATTATCATTGAAATAGATATCAATGTAAAAAACAAATAATTATAGTTACATAGTGAATCCTTTGAATGTTGAAGAATATTATATCATTATATGAGAAGAAGAGTGTGTTATAGTAAAAAAATGAAATGTAAAATCATTGATTTAGTCATTTCAAATAAAATATATCATGTCCTTTGAAAATTTCATGTCTAGTAGTGTGCCTATTTTTTTATAGATTCAGAGTTTGTGTGTCCTCAACAATTTAAATAGGGTTTATGAAACTCTTTTTATAGATTTTCTTCATGTTAAAAAACATATGATATTTTATCCATTTTATATACTCATTCTATTAGTTTTATTCATGGAAATTAATAATGTTCTAAGACAGTGTTTCATGAGAGTTTCTATTTTTGTTCATATGAATTCCAACATTAATCAAATTGGGAATTTTTCTAGTATATATATAAATATTATAGTAAATGAAAAATAATACATCGTAAATATAACAAATAATCAAATTAATAATGAATATAAAATTTTACAACCCATAGGATTTAAAAATATTACTTTGTAGGTATAATTCATTAATTTTAACATATGATTCAATTTCTATTGGTTTTTTATATGATCTATTCTTCTCTTAATTAATGAGTAAGTGTCTCTTAAAATATGAGTCACATAATTTATATTATAAGTTATGATTCATTTATCAATTAATATGTGAATTTTCAAGGAGTACAATTCATTTTTGTTTTACATATGATTCATTCACTCTACATATGATCAATTTGAGCTATGTATGCTTTATTTAAATCTTTGTTTTTATTATTTCTTAAATTGAAAAAAATAAAATTGAGAACATTAAAATATTATAGAGGATTAAAAAAATAATAATAAATACATCATATAATCGTTGAATAAATCATATCAAAATTATTCTTTTCATTAACAACCAGTGAAAGATTTAATTAATGGTATACTTTATTCAAAAATATGGTAGAGTTAATAAGGAAAATGAATATTTGGAAATTATTTTTATAAATTATGTGGAAACAAAATCAACATCATTATTTAGTCCAACATTCAATGAATGTTATAATCAATGAAATAATTTACTCAAACTCATATTAGTGGGATTAAATAAAATAAATACTTTTTAATTATGAATATTTACACTATAATGTATCTCCTCATAAATATCCATAATTTCGAAAATTAACAATCCATGAAATCATTTATAAATTTTTCCCTTGTCCCCTATAATATTTTAAAATGATAAAAATAACTAGTTTCTATAAGGCTTCCCCATTTGGGAAATCAATTTTTTTCCTTATAAAATTAATTTTTAAAAATGATTTTAAAATAGTTTTCTTATTAATTTATTTTTAACTGTTTACTTCCGTATGTTATATGGAAAAAATAATATAAATGTAGAATAATAAATTTAAATTAAGAAATATAATATATTACATTTGTAAACATTGATAAAAGTATATTTTAGTTTTAAAAACAATAAGGTTTAACTAAAAAATAATCCCCACTAAATTTAGTAATTCTAAATATTGATAAGAATCAATGAATTAAATAAACTATATCTATAGATAACAATATAATATAGTCTCCCCTTAATTTTATCATCTCTTTTTACAGTATAAATAGAACAAGTAAATCAATTATTATAGAATTAATAAATTATGTTTGCATAAATGAAAAAAATTACTAATAATAAACGATATTTCCTAGTGAAAAAAAAAACATTCTATGAGCCCTAAAAGTGTATTAAAATATTACAAAAAATATATAGAAAAAATAAAATAAAATTCAGGTAAAACATTATTTCAATTTTTTTATACGAGTTTTTTCAACATGAAAAAAATAAGTAAATAACAGATTTATTTCAAACATACGTCATGATAAGATCGTACATAATTATCTTAAACTTAGAACAAACCAAATGTTTATTAGTTTTTTTTACAGGCATATCATCTGAAGAAATACCTTTCCTTATAGAATTAACCTTTTAAAAAATTTCCTAACTAAAAAGATATCATACATCAATATTATTACTATTATAATGTTGTAATGGATTCATATAAGAAGAAATATAAAATAATTTATCACAAACAATGAATAACATATCAAAATAAACGTCCAAAAAATTTATTGTTTTCTTAAGGCATATTTTTTTATAAAAAATTGTAGGTGTTACATGTTCTGGTTTAGTTTTAGATAAATCAACCTATAAATATTTTTTTTATATCCAATAAACTAATCCTTTGCTCAAAATTAAACATGCATATAGTAATTTTTAGAAGAATTTTCATCCTTAGAAATAATTAAAAAAATAAATTTAAAATTCAATATATGGACTATTATTTTTATATTATATTATATTTATAGATCCATTATAATATTTTTTAATCATTTTCACATATTTCATGTCGCATTCCATTGGGACAATATGAAATCTTGCACATGTGCATAAAAAATTAAGACTAGCCTATAAGTATTTAAATATAATAAACTACAAATCATTCATAAAAAAATAATATCTACTATTTTAGAAGTATAATCATATAATTGTTCAAAATAAGTACACATAGTGGTATTTAAATTGTTATTAGAGACATGTCCCAATATTTTAACTTGATCCTAATAATACATAGATTGATTAAGAAATGTTCCTTCATTACTTTGAAAAATCTGATGTCTAAGTATGAATTTTAATTCTTACGTAAAAATCATATCCAATAAGAAGTCATTAAATATAAACATTCACTATAATTCATTTCACATATGGAAAATAAAAAAATTCCTTCAATTTATATTTTATTAATACAAATATATTTATGAAACTTATCAAAAAAATAGCATGGGATCTATATTTACTTTTATAAAACCAATACAACAAAAAATGAGAAAATCATTTTTAACATGATCTAATATATTTATTATGTCGAGAAGTTGATTTAGGGTGTTTTCAAACATCCTCATATATCTTTCCATTCTCAAATACTAGGGGTTGTTATTTATAGACTTGTTTCTAAATTTAACCATTTAGTAATGATCTTTTTCATACCTTTTTAAAATGTTTAAATCGATAATGAGTAGTGTAAGAAAAAAAAATTATAATAGATTTTAAACTTGTAATAAATGGAAAAGTTCCCTAATAATATATAATTTATTTATATTATCAATGAAAAATTAGTTTTTTATTATTTCTAATAATCTAACGGGATTCATCATATTGGTTAATAAATATTTATATTATAACAATATTATAAATATTATAGGTGGTTCAACTAATGTCCGAACAAAAATTCTTGAATATAAATTTAGTTCAAATTCCATAAAAAAAATACAATTTGGATCTTTTAAAGCATAAAAGATAAATTTTAGAAAAAAATCGCATAGAAAAGAATTATAATCAAACGTAATATTTATCAAATTTTTAGATTGAATAATAGTCTCATAATCACTGATAAATCTGTCAAATTAACTAACATTATGTGTTTTCCATGATCTTTCATTAGGGTACATCTCCACCTAAATATCTAAATCTAATTATGGTTTTCTATTTTGTCTAGAACTAGAATCTCTAAAATTAAAGTAAATGTGATATACATTTTATAATTTTTTTAGAAACATTTTCATGAATTATAACAAGATTTTATTATTCAACCAACACAGTTATTTTATTTTATAATCTACATGATTTATTAACATTAAAATATTCAAAATATTGTCCTTTATAATAATTAGCATCAACTTTATCTAAATAATTAGTTGAATTAAAAATAAAAAATTAAAACTAGAAACTATAATGTTACTAAATATAGTTTTATTTCCATTCCAATGATTATATATGGGTTTTATTTAAAATAGAACATAGAATAACCCAATTACCATTATTTATTGAATCATTAAAATATTCGTCTAAAAAAATTAGGTATTTTTAATTCATTTTTCATAGTTTATGGTTCTTATTTACCTCTCCTATTATCTCCTCTTCTACATAATTATGTAGGCATGTTCTATGGGATATAAAATTATGAAAATATCAATTTTTTCTCAAAACATTACATATATTAGATATATACATTACCAAAATATATCATTCTTATTGATAAAATTAAACAACATCCATTTTTTTAACATGTATAAATAAAAAAAAATATTTATAAAGTTTCTAATTTATTTGGAAAAAAGTAGATCCTTGTAAATCTACTAAAGTCTTCTAAAATAACAAAATAATATCTCTTATCACCATGAATTTTAGTTTAAACATGACAGAATAATTAAATATGAATAAGATCAAGGGGTATTATAGTTATAAGTTCATTAATATATATGAAACTATAAATATTTTGTTAACCCTAAATGTATGAATTAAAACATTATTGTTTTCTATTTTTAGCTAATACAGATTTATAGTCTATTAGTGTTTTCAAAAAATCAATATCATTATAATGTTTAGTTGACATAGCTGATTACAAAATAAGATTTCTTCTAAGTAGAAATTATTTAAAACATAAAATTTTGAATCGTTAGATCAGAAAAATTAATAGAAAAAATTATTTGTTGTCATTTATAATAAAAATGATTCATCCTTAAAGAATAGAAAATTTCATATGGATATTTAAATAAAAAATTTATCAAATAACTATAATTTACTAATTAGATTAATTTTAAACCCTAATCATTTAAAAACATTTATATATTAAGAGATTTAGGCATATAATCATCTCTAAAAACATTAACCTTTTCTTTTTTATTTTTATATTATAGTTACATTTCAAACATCAAATCAATTAAATGGGAAAAAAATTATCAATCTCAAGTGATATGTTTGTACAATAAATTCTCTATATACCAAGTCTCTATCATGAAACATCTAAAGAATATTTCAAAAAAATGGTGTTTTCATTATTTTTGTATACATTAATTTTTCTGTCTAACGGGGTTAGAAAAATAAATTTTCGAAACCGAGAAATGTTGTACTCAATAATTGATAGGTAATCAAGTGGATAAATATTTATAAATAAAATTTATATTATATCCAATTCAATTGGGAAATATTAATGAAATCTCACTTATATAATGAAATTTATTCCCTCACCTAAAATATTCTAAAGTAGAAAAAACATCCTTTAGGACATTTTAAAATGAATATATTGTATATTTTTTGTAAATTTGTATAATATAAAAGTATTGTTTTTTTATATTTATTATAACCACACCGACCATTTTATCATATCATTCTATTACTTAAAAGAACTAGGCTAATGTTTCTTAAAAATTTCAAAATCATCCATGATCATTTAATTGTTCTTTAGAGAATTTCAAAATAATCATAGGTGATATTAATCATTCTTAAAATTTCATCATCATTAATAAAAAAGATTATAATATTACTCTATAATTCTCTTGTTTTCTTCAGAAATAATATTATTTTATTTTATACTCTTTATACTATATTCATTATGTTACTCGTATATATCATAAAAATTAAAAATATGTTTTTTTAATCATTAAAGATCAACATATGTCTCATATAAATTAGTTTATTAATAATAAAATTCATTATATGAATTTTTTGAATCACTATTCTTATTTAATAAGCATATGGGAAACAATTTTTTTATTATTTTTTCTATTCTATTTTTTTCTCTAGACATGAATCCTTTGTAAAGCTCGAAGTAGCTACACATGTTACCTTCTCATTATGTATTATCTTTTTACTATTTATATCAATATTTAGCCTAATCAATTTATTTTAATGACACAATATATTAATTAATTTCCCCACATAATAAATATTTTGTGCTTTATCTTTTTTTACATATAATAATATGACAAACTTAAAAACCATGAAACTCTAAAGAAAATTAAATTATTCAACATGAACATTATAATCGTTTAACTAGTTGTAATGAATAGTAGTAACACCATGTTGAACTCTTATGTTTAAAATTATATTAGAATCTTAATTTGGGTAAATTAACTTCATTTTTGGATTTATAATATCAATATTATATACAGAATAATTTATGGGTTTTTTCAAAAATAGTAGATTTTTATATGGATTGTAAAATTACATATTTTACAAAAATCTATAAAATTTATAACAGAGGAATTAATTAAATGTGCATTAAACACTTTTTATATAAACATAATATATTTTATAAGAATTTTAAAAATAATATATTAAATTTATAAATCACATATTTACCATTTTTGAATCCAAAGTATTATATCACACTAAAAATCAATTTCACAAACTTATAATAAAATTTTTTCTTTATCACATTATAAATTCAATATAAAAATAAATTTAGTATTTCAATTTTACAAGTAAATATTATCGAATAATTTAATTTTCAATTTTTAGGTATAATGATATTATTATTTTAATTAGTTTCAATTACTGTATGAATAGTAAAACAATTTTTAAAACAATTTTTTTATTAATTTCATGCATTTTTTATTTCATTAATCTGACTAGTATAATACATATTATGATGAAAATATTAATTCTAAAACTATATATATTACTATTTTTACACTTATTGAACTATTAATCATTAGTAAATATGATTTAAGGGCAGGTAGTTGTGAAATGTCCTTTTATAGAAACACTATTTTTTATACTATATATATAATTAAAAGTTTAATTCTCACATATTAAAAAATTTAATTACATTAAATAATAATTAAAATTTTATTTATAATATAAAAAATAGTAATATTGGTTTCCTTATTTTTTTAAATGAAATCTAATTCACTTATTTAAAAACTAGTTACCAAGGTAAAAATAAAATCATTGAAATGTAATACACTATGGTAAAAGATGTGATTTTTTATTAAAAAATGTGTGAATAGTCTTGGATGTGCCTTTAAATAACCAATATCCAACCATAATAAAATTTTCAAAAATATTTGTTTCATTTAGCAGAGATTAGTTAATTGATATAATTTTTGTGTAAAGGGTGTTCTAATAAGTGATTATTAATTCACTTATTCAAGTGGATAACATATAACACTCCCTCACTACACATAAAATATGAATTTTACATAATATTATACCAAAACTACCTATCTCATAATCATTCATCTCATCATCAATCTCTTTTTCTCTTGAGGATTTATTATTTCCACCACTTCCTAGAAATATCTAAGAGAAACTAATGTATTCAACAGAAGTAATTCCTTATTTGTAGTTTTTCCTCCATAATCATTATTGTCCAAATATCTCATATAAATAAAAATATAATAAAATTAGTATCATTATCATACTAATATTTTATTATATTAAAGGAGTAATTATTATGTATTACTCTTTGTCTGTTAAAAAAACAGAAGCATCATTAGTGTGTTCCCCGGACTCTCACCTCCACAAATTGACATCATCCATTAATCATCACCCCAATTATTCATTGATAAAAATTATGTGATGGATGAATAAATATTTTATATTAAATATTTATATTATACTAAAATTTCATACAATCATTTTCATTCATTCCCTATCATTTGATGAGAAATGGAAAAATTAATTGTTTGTATGAGAGAGCTATATTCTCCATGATAAATGCTGTTAATTTTTCATCACCAACCATCATGGGTGAACATAAAATATATTCAATATACAAAAATTATGTACATAAAAATATTATTATCCTCGATATTATGACACTATTTTATAATTATTTTATAAAGGTCAACATATATAAGGATTTATGAAAAAATTGGTTCAAACCCATTAAGTAACCAATGTTGGAAAGAAAAATATATTATAAATAAAGAAATTATGATAATTAAATGGCCTTTTATAGTGAAATAATATTGAATAAGTATCTAATTGAAATATTTAAAAATATTTATTTTTTATTCATGAAGTTATTCTCGTGCAGAACATGAATCTATAACCCAAGGTAAGGTATATTTTGTAACACCCCCATGAATTTTTAGTTATAAGATACCTTTATTTTTATCCATTTTGTACAATATTCATCTAATTAACTATTTCTATTTTTTATTTTTTTCTAACCCATATATATTTAGTTAAATACCCCTTTCATTGATGGGATTATACATGTTTTTATTTGCCTCCATAATTCCCATTTTTAATTAATCCTGGTTAAGGGAACATTCCTATTTCTTATCTCATGTGGTGTCAGAAACCAAAAATGCGGTGTCATCCAACAAAACCCCCGACCTAGTCCATGGAATATCCAAAAGGGTTTCACATATCACTATGGGCTTTTAACTAGTTACTAGGTATCAAAATTTCATATTGGTAATCATTTTACCCATTTATATAACAACAAAACCCAACAAGAATAAATGTCACATAAATGATAAACATAACCAAAAAAGGTACACCCATTATCAAATTAATAGTTTAATAACATTAACTAAAAACTAAAAGACCACAAAGAAATCAGAACCAAAAAGCCATCAAAAAATATTCCTTGCAAAAAGATGGTCATCACCCTCTCATCACCCCCAACAACACCTGCAAGAAGTGGAAAAATAGAAACTGGATCCACCATCACCCCCACAACACTTGTTTCCTTTAACTGGGTTATACGAAAAAAATTATATATACACCCAATGGTCTATCTAGGGTATGATAAAAAACCCAATAGGATTCCGCACAAAGAAAAATTTCGTACAATAACATTATAGAACTAATTATCATGTATAATCTTTTATGAAAAATTGTATCATTTTCAAGGAACATCTATAGGAAATCATTCTGAAGAAAAAAATTTAATGAAAAAATATCTCAAATGAAACATGATTTAATTTGAAAAAGCACTGAACTACAACCATAATTTGATGAACCACATAACATAATCATCATGTCACAATAAAGAACCCCGGGAAATCCCAATAGGTAACTAGCACGATTAGTACCATAGAAACCTCATACCTTGGTAATCAAAATTAGCAATCCAAAACTAAGAGAAATATCATTCAAGAGCCACTATAAGGGAATATATCCTAATGTCTAGTGGTCTCAAAATCATAAACCAGTTCCAACAAAATTATCATGCATGAGAAACTATAGGGTATCCCATTCCATGTTATTGTTGTCTCGGATCATATCACATGTTTTTTTGTTTTGAAATAATCAATCCTGCTAGATAAATCTAGTCCTCAACCACTTCTTAATCAACAAGTGTACTAGTTCTAGTTTTCCCACCTAGATACATGAGATTTCCATTGTCCTCAAATTCAATTACATGTTTCAAATAAATCAACACATTCAAATAATTATTTCATATATCTTGATCACAAAAGGAAATCATTATTTGTTAATTTCTCCTTGATCCAATGATCCAGTTCATTAGAAACCACCATTTCCAATAAACCAAACCACTTTCTATTTCTTATGCACACCAAAACAATTTTAGAAAAACAATTGATCCTCATTCATGAAACATGAAACACATTTGGAAACCAAACATGAAGTGAACACATGAAATACAACCATTTACATGGGTAAAGACCCTTTAAAATTCACAACCACATGAAATCCATTTTATAACATGCTTTATATTACTCAAAAAAATCACACACACATTTAAGGTTTATACCAACTTATCCAACATTAAAAAAGTCCATTTATTTTGTAAAAACCATATTTCAACACATTATAACATCATGTTCCTTTTGAAAACACATCTCTCAACATTCCACCAAGGAATATGGAACATTCATGAAGTACCACAATAAATCACATAATAAATATAACCAATTTCTTTTCAAAAACATATGTTCATCACCTATGAATCTAAAAAAAATTTAAAACATATTTCTAACAATAGAAAAATATCAGAGAACACATTTATAATGTCATGCACCTGAGAAAAAATAATATAATAATGTAGAAGCATGGAACCATCTACATCACACTTGGAAGAATTTGAAAATTTGTGTAAAAACCACAACTTCACCTCAACAAGACCCTATGAATAAATGATTGAACATCAACCGTAGTTATTTCAACGAACATCTCATGATAGAACCCTCATTAGATCAAATAACCCTCAATAAAGGAATAAATCAAGAAGGAGGGATGTGTAACCCTAAAAGAAGGGTTAAATGAAGAGAAAAGAAACTTACATGATGTTTTAATAGAAAATTAATGCTTAAAACACCCAATATTGACGGTAAAAGGCTCCAAAAAAGTTTAAAGGGAGATAAAATGGATAAAAATTATGAATGGGGTGGATTAGAGGTGATTAATATTTAAATACGAAGATGAAAAAAATACTAATATTCAAAAAAATTTGGACCTGGATAGGTCACATGGTTCTCCTTGTTGGTTTTCCAAAACTTGTGGCCACCATGCATCCCTCACTGTCCCAAAATAGACCGTGACATAGTAATCCCACATTGGTTTAAAAACCATGAGAAATAATCGTTTTTGTCTATTTCTAGGAAGAAACTGGATGCACACTTACCTAGAAGAACGGTGCATGGTTTTCCCTAACCATTTTCTAATTGTGCCCTGCCGACTAATAATACCAAACTCTCCACATTTCCCAAAAAACTCCCAGAGAAACCAAGGAATTTTTTTGAAGGAAAATAAACACATGATTACTAAAAATCATAAATGTGATTATTCTACCCCCTATGAAAACATTAGGTCTCTGTAAGTCACTGAAAAATATTATTTGTGACCATAAATAGATATTTCTCATCAACCCATGAATTATGTTCCCATGTCTTAAGAACATCATTATCATGATTCTATTGAACTCAGATAAAGGGAATAGAATTAACATGATGAAATTTCTCTTGGCAATTGACAGTCCTCACTGGCCGCTAAAATGCAGACAAATCAGGTCGTAACTCCAACTCCCATGAATTCAACACATGGGTCAGATTCAGGTTGTTCTTTTTCAGTTGAAATACATAGAAGATGTCATGAATTTAAATTAAATAAGAAGGAATATCTAATTGGTATTACAACATTCCAACTCTCTCATAAATCATGAAAGCTTTCAAATTCCATGGTTTTAACATCACTTTCATAACAAAATTACGATGACCCAAATGAGGTACCACTTTCAGAAAGACACAATCACCCATTGAAAAATCCTATTATCCAATCCTTTGAACAATATAATAATTATGAAGAATCTATGCCATAAAAACACTACCTATCAACATGATTTTATCAGATGTCTCCTACAAAAGTATAGGTTCCAACAGTGAGGTCTCACCCACCTCATCCAACACGAAAGAGACCAAAATTGCTGGACATAAAGTTCCTAAAAGATATCCCTTTTAATTGAGTTTTGGTAATTAATTTTACTTTAAAAATAACCAATACCAAATGGGTATCACCTGAATAGTTAAAAAAAAAAACACAGGCCCGTAGCATATCTAAATTTTTTTTGATCACCGACTTCATCTGGCCATCATTTTGGGGGTGGTATATCGTGCTCAACATGACATGAAACCCCATCAGCTTCTAGTGGTCTTTCCAAAGGAGTGTGGTTAAATAGCAGTCCATGTTTGAAACAATATCTGATGACACACCATGTATCCTAGCTATCACTTGAACATTAAACTAAACCAACTCATCCACATAGGATGAATCCCAAACCATAATGTAATGGGATGATTTGGTAAGACAGTTAATCACTACCGATATGGAATTTTTCTCTTGAGGTTTATGAGGCAAAACAATAATAAAATCCATTGAAATATCATCATATTTTCTTATTGGAATGGGTAGTGGATGAAGTAAACCATATGGAAATTGATTTTATTCATGATACAACATACATTAATAACACCACAATATACTTTTATGTACATGTCGCCTCAAATGTGGCCACCATAACAGTTGACACACATTGTATAACATCTTGGTGGAACCAGGATAAACGACCCACTAGGATTGGTGTTTATCCTATATCACCACCCTCATCAATTGAAAATGTACCAAAAATTGAACCCTGAAGTATAAATATTTGTCAAGAGACAATTTCCAATCACAGGGAAACTCCCAACTAGTTATGAACTTCATATAATGCTTTTACAAACTCATCACTCCTCTACGCTTGTTGAATCAAATCTATAAGGGAAACTATTAGCTAAACACTGGCTAAGAACACACCTCCACTATGTTTTTTGGTATCAAGATGCATCTAATTGAAAAGGACCATCAACATATTCCAATCATAGGACTCCATCATAGATTTCACTAGAACATTAATACTCAACGAATCTACCACCAAAATACCTTTTCCATGGCTATAAACTATATCAAAATCAAAACCCTGAAGGTACTCAACCTGAAAACATGACCTCAAATTTTAATTATTCTAGTAGAATATTAAATCCAATATCTTATGTTCATAATAATCCAAAAAATTCTCCACGAACAAATAATGAATCCACATCATCAAGGCATGAATGAATGCTAATAACTCCCTATCATGGGTAGGGTATTTCTATTCACGTGGTGGAAGTTTTCATGAACCATATTCTACCACATCGTTATCTTGCATCAGAACACACCCATGACCCATACCATAAGCATCAAGATATATATATATATATATATATCCCTTTCCAGACTCTAGAAAAATCAAAATAGGGGTTGTGGTCAACCACCACCTATTCTCTATAAAGGAAACTTGACACATTTATCCCCATTAAAAATTTACCCACTTCTGGGTAAGTGCTATCACAGATGAAGTAATCCATTATAAATCAAAGAAAACCCGCTTCAATACCTTTCCAAACAAAAAAATCTTCTTATTTCAGAGAAATATTCATCTATTCACCTGACATCACCACACTAATCTTATTAGTGTCCACTAAGACCCATCATTCCATGTTCACATGACCCAGAAACATCATCCCCGTAATTTAGAATGTATAATTAGAAAACATTTTATTGAGAAGATGATATCAAAGGTTTCATATAATACATATCAAGTGATTTTAATGCTCCTCCTCTGCCCCAAAACAGACTAGGATCTTTTCAACAAACTCTATGAAAAAGGAATCGATATACTGATAGAACACGCACTTTATAATAATCATAAAGAACTCTAGTTCATTTTTCAATATAAAAGTAATGAATAAATAATCAAAATGTTCATAAATACTTCAGAAGGATATGTTTTGGAACATCGACCTCCCCAACTCTATGTTCATGATACTCAGAATGAAAATCAATCATGGATAACCACTTCACCCCATTAAGCCGATCATAAAGGACATCATTTTGTGTAAAAGTGTACTTATTATTAATTGTTATTTTATTTGGTTTTCATTAGTAAATACACATATAAGGAGATCTATCTTCACTCTTGAAAAATTGAACTAGGGAGTCCCATGGAGAGATGTTCAATCCAATGAATCCTTTAGATTCCAAACAATATAATTATACTATTAATTTCCTTTACTCAATGGGGGTCATACAGTATAAAGTAATTGATATCAACTATGTTCTCGATGCTAGATCAATTGAAAAAATGAAATCCTATTTCTAGAAGAAATACCAAGATACCCTGTTGAAAAAATTCATGCAACTAATCCAACATGGTCAGTAATAGACCCTTAGGATCTCAATCATTGTCCTCCAATGCGAGTGATTAGATATAATGAACAATACTACCTAACTCTAGAAGTATAGGGCTAGAATATCCTGACCAATGATCCCACTTACCTTGAAAAACACGGGTACTACCATTAGGTGTGATAAAACTCAATCACCACTGATAGCAATAAATTTTCTATGGACAATTAAACTTCTAATTCACATAAAGGATCACTCAAAATAGTTCCATATCCAAAACCTGGAAATCCCATTCCATCAAGATCCCTGACCTTGTGAGCACACATGATAAAGACCTGAAACCCTACTCTCACTTCTTACTAAGAGGTGTTACCAACTCCCTCACATACGGAATAATATTAGTTGGTAACTCTAACAAATCCAAAAGAAGGGAAGAGTTAAATGAAACAGATCCATTAGTATAAAAAACAATAATATCTAGATATTATGAAAAAAATGTACCTCAAACTATTGAAAGTCCAACATGTGATTCCATTTGTCCTTTATCCACTTAATGAAGATGCCTTATCTCTACATGAGCCTAAGAAATACCATAGAACTTCAGAATTTTCCTGAAGTGACTCTTCCTAAAACATGATACATACATGCCTCAGTGACCTCTAAACCTAGATCGTGAATTCTTGGATGGTTCTTACTGGGGTAAAATCCCTCTGGAATACATAGAATCTTCAAAACTATGGTATTTTTATTTCACATTGTAATAATGATACAAGTTTTTCCTAGTTCCACACCGGTGGAAAGTCCCGAGTGGAGATTATCATGTCGATTAGATGATCCCTTCCATTCCACATTTATTTCACACAACTCACTCAACATTAGAAGCCACAAAAAAGTCATCTAGGTAGGATGATTGAACTTTTGCAATGACCCATGTATTTATATAATAATAAATTTTAAATTTATATAAATATATATGAATAATATATTATTTTGGCATTAATGTGGATTTTTTACAATAGATTACTTATCACGCAACAACGAGTCTCTTTTAAATTTTATTTGGCACACAACATTGAGTTATAATGAAAAATAATATAATAATATTTTTATTCTAAAAGGTAGTCAAGGCCAAGATGTTGGATTGGAGGGAATTGGAAGAAATAATTACAATAAGATTATACATGATTGTTAAAATTCTTTATATTTAGACAAGAAATTTTAGAGACTTAAACTAAGAATGAATCTGAATATAACAACAAAAGACTCTAATATTTTTAAAAGGTCATTTTACTACCTTTTGATGAAGAACCCTTTTAAATCTACTTTTTTCACTTTTAAATGATCTATTTGAAAAAATAATTATATTATATATAATCAATACATCAATATTTACTTAGGACAAATTTCATGTAAATATTCTGATGAAGCTCAATTTTTAACAAATAGTGAAAATACACCATTTTAATGAAAAACTAACTTTTATATAATTTATTTTTTTAGTTAGATTTTTATTTTAAATGGTTATAAGGTTTAATTATATTAAATTTTTATCGTTGAATTGAATTTTTGTAATTGGATGTAATTTTAGTTTTAAATTCGGCGTAAACACAAGTCAATCTTTTCATAGTTATTACTTCCTAAAACGCAATTGTTGGTTTTGAAAATGGGAATTAATTTTAAATTAATTTTGGCGACATATATGTTTTTAATTAGGAAAAATTGATTCCATATTTGGAATAATAATTTTCAAATTGTGTAAATACGTACCTTTTATTTCTTGACATTATGAATAGTAACTTCAGTAATTATTTTATTTACCAAGGTTAAAAGGAAAATATGGTAAATAAGGATAAAAAATTAATATTATAATAAAATAAACCAACCCAAAAATGTGTCATAATCCTATTTCATGATATATTTCCAGCCATGATAATCCTTGGTCTGATTTTAGGACCCCATGGT
This sequence comes from Viscum album, assembly GCA_963277665.1. Classification (NCBI taxonomy): domain Eukaryota; kingdom Viridiplantae; phylum Streptophyta; class Magnoliopsida; order Santalales; family Viscaceae; genus Viscum; species Viscum album. Next base: position 700,136,364 of record OY728152.1, read on the forward strand.
GCAACTTTGATGTGAAAATGATATTTTATAAGAATTAATTTTAAGTAAAGAAAAATATAACATAAACATGTATCCTTTATTAGAACCATTTTTATAAGGGGTTATATAAGTGATATATTCAAATATAATTATCCATTATAAATCTAAAAATATTTCATACATCATAGTATTTTATTTTTTATTTTTAGACATTTAATAAATAAATTTATTTTTGAAACAATGATGATATAATGATTTCCTAATTAATGAATGATTTTAATAAATGAGATTATAAATATTGAAATAAATTTATTTTGAAACATTTTACACCATCTGTAAATAATATGGATGAGTATTACTTGTTATATTTTATTTAATTATGTTTTTTCTAATGGAGGATTTTTTTAAAAATGGAATGGTATGAATAGTATAAAAATTGACATAAATCAGTTTAAAAAAAATATTATTTTATCAAATGATATAATACTCATAAAAATCAAATATTCTCATAAATGACTTAGATAAAATATAAAATATCATCAATGAAACAGATGAAGATCTATTGTAATTTATAGTTACTTTATAAACCATATAGTAGGAATATACAAGAAGACTTGGTAAGAGTTAAGTTGGAAAACTAAGGGTTAAATCTAAAAGATACAGTTAAATTTTTGAACTTGACTTGTATAAACCTATTGGTTTAGATATTTTAGACCAAACCGAATCTTTTATTATAAATAAATTAATTTGGGACTTTTTGAAACCTAAAATCATTTTATAATAAAGTAATACTTCAAAACTTTCCTAAAGTGCCCATCCTCCCTTTATAGAATGGAATCACCCATACACATTTGATCACACCGATCAAGACCCATGGATCATCCAAAATAATCCCAAGAAAGATCACAACATCCATATATTCCACCAAGATGACTTAACTTAGGCATAAAGAAATTCAAGAATTCCTTTTGGCTCAAATCAAAGGGAGTTACTTGTTTTAAGATGTAGTATCTTCTCTAAAGTTACATTCCATTATTTTAATTCTTCAAACCATATTATATTCTTATTATTTGATTACATAACAACAGTAGTATCCTAAATATAATTGTATTTCTTATGAGATGTATTTTAACTATACTTACACACACATCTATATAATTGATATGAACATACTATTTATGTGGACGAAAAACTACTGCCTCATGAAATGATGATTGTTAAATTTTCCACTACCACCTCTAATGGTGGACATTATGATGGAACTATATATATATATGATATATAATATATTTATACTATCTATATTCTTCTTATTATTTTTTAAACTTTGATTTATTCTAATAATAATGTGTAAATACAATAATTTCATTTGAGGAAGTGCGTACTGCTACCCCCTCAAAGAGATATGACTTGTTCATACCATACAAAGAATGTATAAATGATGGAATTAATATAAATATTTAATGTATATAAAATATTATTTTATACTAGAATTATAATATATCTATGTATAATTTAGTTTTCATTTTTTTTTAAAATGAAAACGAAATGAAAGTAGCGTTCATTCGTACATATGGCTTACCATCCCATGAAGGGTGCATTTAGTTTCTAATATATAAATGTTTTGGAATATTATTAATACATATATATACATGATATATAAGATATTTTAATCATTAATATAATTATAGGGATAATAGAAGTTTGGCCACATGGGCAATTTGTAATTATAACAATTTCATTTTTGACTTAAGTACTGAATATCAACAAAAACAACTGATATTAACTTAAATAATTATGTTATGTTTATAACATGGTAATAAGGGATATAAATGGAATAATAAAATTGAAAACGGTTATGAAGAATGTATAAATTACTTATTTTTATTATTCAGGAAGAACAAGGAACATACGTGATGAGTTGGACTCATGGTAGAGGAACCTTTCACCCTCCTCTTTTAGCCAAAAACATTTTTACGTTATTTTTATTAATTTATATTTTCTTATGTTGGGGTATGTTATTCTATATGATTATTCTTTACCATTTTATGTCCAAATTATGATAGAACCTTTCCCCTATCATAAAATAATTTTGAAAATTTTTAAGTGATGTCGTTAGGCTGCCGAATTTTAATTAGGGAATTTAAAAAATCAACATCCACTCATTTAGTTTTAAGCATACTTGGTTGATTAAATTCTGCCATGATTATTTGTGGAATCACTGTTTATTAATTTATTTTGGAATTTACACTTCCCTATGTTTGTATATAATTTTTCAACACATAATAACCCCATTGATAAATTATTACGTCATATATACATACTTTTGAAGAGAAATCCTAAATAATTCTCATTTCATTGAGTTAAATATCCTTATCATTGGTTTTGTTTTTCCATGAATATTTGTGAATGACCTATTGTTGTTTTAAACTTATTATCCACTTATATTGGGCGTATTTATATTTTCCACAAATAATTATGTCATTTATTTATCCTTAATCTAATGATATGATCTTTGTAAGTGATTACATCCCAATCTATTTTCATTGAGGAACATCTTGATATTGTGATACTTTATTATCATATAATATTTATATAATACCCTTTGACATATTATTTCATGAATCTCCATATTCTCATGTTATCATAGGATTTTTTTAATTATATTTATATTTTTTTTATTCTAGTATTTTCTAATGTTTTAAGGGACCCTTTAACTAAAATGTTGTTTTATATGTTTTAAATATTTAATTATCTAGATCATTTTGATTAATTTCAATGTTTTCAAAATTTTTATAAGGATTTATTCATATAGAAAATAATGTTTATAATTTCTAATTACTTTAAAATTTTCAATGTTTTATTTGAAACATTTATTAAAAAATATATTTATTAAATGTTTTAAATGGGTTTGGTAACATATTGAATATTTCAAATTGATTTCTACTGATTAATGATAGAAAATTTGATAATCTCAATATTTTATGTGTTATGATTATGAAATGGTACTTGTAAATTTTATTGGTTATTATGTGATAAACCATATATAGGTGGTTCTATGATAATCATAGGGAAGGTGGCCATGAGATAACTCTCCAATGCATTGGGTTACCTGACTAATATAAATGTTATTATTTCTTCTAAGCTATTTAGGGAATATAATGTGATTGGTATTCCTAATATAACTCTTTATGAAGTTTTGAAAGCTAAAATGTAAGTATTATATGTATTCCACAAGTTACCTTTATCATTTCTGATTTCTATGTGTTATTTATAAGTCTTATGATTTCACGAGGTGTGTTAAAGAAGTTATGTTTTGTGATTGAAAAGTATGTTTTCATTTTTTATATGTATTTATGGACTAATGTTTTTATTCCTTATTTTATATCCCTTACTAAGGTTTTTTTCTCATACCATGTTTTAGATATTATTTTTTCATTGTATAAGTTAGGGCAAGATAAAGTAAGAATTCAAGAATATTTATATTGGGAAATAAACTATTAATTTATTTTAATGAGTTTGATTTTTTTTCAAAAAAAAATGGATGGATAAGAAGTGTCTACTTTGTAATTTTTGAGATGTAATGAAATTTTTCTATCTTAATACTCTAAAACTCGAAACCTAAAAAGAACCTCAATTTGAATTCTTGACTAAACTAATTATTGTGTGATTTCTAGGGTTGAGGCCATATTGTTGGTATCATAGGTCAGTTTATATAATTTTAGAGGTTAGGGTGTTGTCTAGGTATTGTTAAAGGATCTCATATTATTAATAGGGTTATTAACATATGGAAACATTTGGAGGGTTATTATTAAAAATATTGTTTGGATAGAAACCTAAACAATGGAAATATAATAAGGTTGATGGATTAGTGAAATATAACAGTTTTTATATTATCTTTACCCTATAAAGGTTTCTTTTTTTTAATAATAATAGTTTGTTTCATGTTTATGTGTTGATTATTATAAATATATTAATGATAATTAGTCAATATATAAGGAAAGAGATATAGAATAATGTTTTGATCCCTTTTAAATGTTTTTATCATCATTATTATGGAAAAAAGCATGTTTGAATGATTTTGACAGCTTTTTCAGTATTCAAATAACCTATAAGAAATTTTTTGAGCTATCGCACACCTAATCATTTATAAAACCATTTTATGTGTCATGGAATCTATTTCATGTGATTTAAATATATCAACATTTCCAACTCTGTCAAAAAGTTAAATTATAAAATTGGTGAGAATGTTTAATTTTTGAATGTATGTCAACATGCCGAAAGAGAAAGGGAACATCCTGAAGATCATGATATCAAGATTCAAGGTATGATTTATTTACTTATCCATAAAGAAAACTAATATTTGGATTGATTTTTAGAAATGATGAGGATATAATATATGTAGGAATGATGTATTAAGAAATAAGGTTTAAATGCATAGTTAATGGATTATGATGAACATTGATGGAGTAAGAAGTCAACATATAATAGATCCAAGAGTTATGGTAGGTTATAGTATGATGGAATGTTTAAAATTATTAATGCTTTTTTGATGATGGTATTACATTGGAAGATTTTTTCTAATATGTGTAACCATGATGTTTGATTTTTGGAAATTTAATTCAAGGAATAATTAAATTTTCTTGTGTGAAAAAATTGATAACCTTAGGGCTTCATATGATCTTTGATTTCTGAGATGATTAAAAGTTATTACATTTTGTGTTGTAAAATTAAAAGTTTTAGATAAAAATTAAGGATAATGCTGGTTATGATAATTTTTTAGGAAATTATATTATATTTTAGAATATTATAATAATGATACGGTTTTAGAAAAAGGACAACATGTAGTATGAGTGACAACCCGTTGTGTCCGACAAGGATACATGAATCGAACCCACAACTGAAGGGAATCAAGGGTGCATGACCTACCACTTACCTATGTGAAGTCCCTGGTTAGTATGAATTATTATTTTTAGTTAAATGATTTTATTGTTAAATAATAATTTGATTTTGGATTTTTTTTATAAATGGATATCTTAATTATAGGAAATACATATTTTTATTAAGTGATAAATGTTATTTTGGAAGACATTCTCTCTTTTGGGAACACTATATGGCTAAGGAAAATAGAATACTATGGGATTTAATTTTTATATTAATGGTTGAAATATTATTCTGGAATATATATATTTTATTGTGGACATAAGGCTATTTGGGTTATTTATAGAAATGATTAATCTATCATAGATAATATGGGATTATGTTCATTACTTTTTAGCACGAGACTTTAAGTGTAGTCAATGTTATTTGGAGATAAATGTTAACATTAAAAATATAATACTATGTGATCAAATCCATATGAATTTTGGGTTTCTATCCTAGTTGGATTATATTGAAAAATTTTATGGTCAATTGTGTATTGAATGGTCATTGTTAAAATTTTGGTTTTGTTCGTTCAATTTTAGAGATTAAGAGTAGTATTTATTTTTATAAATGATTATAACTTTTAAGGATTACCTTACCTTTTGGTTTAAATATTATTCTAGAATATATATATAGTTCATCTTATGTGTATTATGTGATTCTGTAGAAGTAATTTTAGCACTTCAGGTGTGACCAAGTCATCATGAATACTCATCATTCAGGGGAAAAGATGTGTTTGTGGTAGAAATTTATGAAAGGATGAAACTCTACATGAAATGTATATATATTACCATATGTTCTTAGTAAATATCATAAATCAATTCTGGAAATTATGCAAAAGAACATAAAAACAAAAAATCATTTTCCGTTTACTTTTTATACTTTTGAATCAATGACTGTTTAACCTATCACAATTTTGAGATTTTCTGGTGGGTAACATTCTCTTGATCATGTTTTCTGTCACTCTCCATCATAACATTATGGTTGGTTTCTCTTCCATATCTATGTTGTTCTAAATGGAATCCTAGTATGGGTTATCTCGAGTGACCTTTGTAATTATCTTTATTTATTTTATAGATATAGTTTTATTGATTCTTTTTCAGACTTGGGACGTTCAATGAAGTTTCCAAGGCCAATTTTTAAATTTTGAGGATGAAATTTCCAAAAGGGAGAAGGTTGTAATAACCATGATATTTATAGAATATTAAAATTTTCATATTTATTAATATTAATGAATAAGATATCATTATTAAATTAAATGGTATGGTTTTTCCTAGATCATACTCAACATGCAACAATGGGTTTCTTTGAAATCCTACGTTATACACAACTTTCTGTTATAACAAAAAATTATATAATAATATAATATTTTAAATGGTAGTATATGCCTAGACATTGTATTGGTGGTATTGAAATTAACTAACTATAATATTTTTATACATTTTTGACATATGTCTTTAAATTTATCTAATAAATTTTTTAGGCTTAAAATAATAATGAATTTGATTTTAAACATGAATACACTAATATTTTTTAATGTTTGTTTTTAGGCCATTTGATGGAGAACTATTTTTAAATATAGTTTTTGTCACTTTTATAAGTTCTATTTGAAAAAATAAACTTTTTATATAGAATCAGGACATCAAAATTTTCTTTGGATAAATTTCTCAAAAATTTATGATCAAGATCAATTTTTTAATAAATAGTGGAAAATACTGAATTTTAATTCAAAACTATCTTCTCAAATAATTTTTTTATATAATTATATTTTACATTAAATTGGTTTAAAATATTAATTGTATTATATTTTAATCATTTAATAGATTTCTTTTCATTGGATTTAATTTCACTTTTAATTGGACACAAACACATGTCAAGCTTCTGATAGTTATTACTTCTTAAAAACCTGCTTGATTCTTTTGAAAATGAGAATTAATATTAAATTAATTACTAAACCTTATATGTTTTGAATTTGGAAAAAATGATTCTATATTTTGAATCAAATGGTTAAAATTGTTTAAAAAGTAATCTTTTATTTTTTTGACATTATGAAAAGTAACTTAAGTAATTATTTTATTTACCATAATTAAAAGTAAATCTGGAAAATAAGGGTAAAAAAATCATATTATAATAATATAAACTACCCTGAAATGTATCCTAATCTTTTTGGATGATATATTTCCGACCATGGGAATCCTTGGACCGATTTTGGGACCACATGGAGCCACATTGATGTCAAAACCGCATTTTATAAGAATTAATTTAATGTAATGAAAAATGTAACATAAAAATTTATATTTTATGAAAAAATAATTTATATGGGGGTATATAAGTGATATCTTCTAATATAAATAGTATTTATAAATATGAAATTATTTATTATATTATTGTGTTTTATTTAATATTTTTAGACATCAATTGATTAAATAAATTTATTCAACAATAATGATGTACTGATTTCCGTATTAAGGACTGATTTAAATAAATTAGATTATAAATGTTGAAATAATTTTATTTTGAACCTTTTTACACCATGAAATAATTTTATAGACGATTTTGACTTGTTATCTCCATGTTAATGTTTCATTTTTTAATAATCAAGTTTTTATTGATTTTTTTAAAAAACTCTTAGTATTAATTGTATAAAAATTTACATTAATGAGTTTCTAAAACAAATAGAATCTTATTAAAATTTATAAAAGTTATAAAAATATAAAATTTGGCCAAATGACTTAGATAATATTGAAAATTTGATTAATTAACCACTTTATGTTGTATTAGCATTTTATAGTGACAATTTATACTATATAGTATGAATATACAAGAAGACGTCGTAAGAGTTAAAGTAGTTTAATATGGGTTAAAGAAAAATGATAAGGTTAAATATATGACCGAGAGTTGGCTAAAACCTATTGGTTGAGAGGTATTAGACACACTAGAATCTCATGTTTAAAATAAATTAATATGGGAATTTTTCAATACAAAAATCATTTTACAATATAATAATACTTAAAAACATTCCAAAAGTGTCCCTCCTCCCTCTTAAAAAAGGGCATCCCCCCTACCCATTTTATCACACCTATCAAGAAACGTGAATAATAAAAAATATTCCCAAGTATACTCTCAACATTTCTCTCTTGAACCTACAAGCCTTACCTTAGGAAGAATTCAACTCAAGAATGCATTTTGGCTCAAATCAAAGGGAGTTACACATTTTAAGATGTAGTGTCCTCTCTACAGTTCCTTTGCATTACATTACATCATCACTCCATATTCTATTATTATTCATTGATTACATAAAAATAAAAATATAATATATATACTTTTATGTTTTTATGAGATGGATTTGAACTAGACTTACTCACACCTCCATCTAATGTATAATAACACACAGTTTCTGTGGACGGAGAACTGTTGCCTCACAAAATGATGGTTGTTCAATTTTCCCCTACCACGACTCATGGTGGCCATTATGATGGAACTATATTTATGTATGATATATATTATATTTATATTGCCTATATTCTTATTTTTTCTATTTTAAACATACCTTTATGCTATCCATAATTTATAAATACGATAATTTCATTTAATGAAGTGCGGACTACGACCCCCTCAAAGTTATATGACTCGTTCATGCCATACATAGAACATTTAAAGGATGGTTTTGATGAAATTATGTAACATATATAAAAAATGATATTATATTGGAAATATAATATATCTATTTATCATTTATTATTCATTCCTTTAAATATTAAAATGAAATGAATGTACCGTTCATTCATACGTATGGCTTATAGTCTCATTAAACAGTGCATTTCATTTATAATACCCAAATATTTTGTATTATTATAAATAAACACATATATAAATAATAGATATATATGATATTTAAATAATTAATATCATTATGGAGATAATTTAATTTTTTCCAGATGTAGAATTTTTAATTTTAACAAATTCATTTTTGACTCAAGTACCAAATATCGACAAAACGACTGATATTAACATAAATAATAATGTAATATTTATAATGTAGTAATAAGTGATATAAAATGAATAATAAAATTGAAAAATGTTTTTAATCATGTATAAATTAACTAATGATTACTATTCAAGAAAAATAATGAACATACATGACGAGTTGGACTTAAGGTAAGGGAACCTTTCTACCTCATCTTTTAGTCAAAAACTTCTTTTACGTTATTTATTTTAATTTCCATTTTCCTATGTTGGGGTATTTTATTATATATCCATATTTAGGGAAATTTTATATCTAAATTATGAGGTACCATTTTAAATCTCATCAAATCATTTTCTCAATTTTTATGTAATGAAGCTAGGCTGCCTAATTTTTATAAGGGAATTTGTAAACTCAATTTCCACTCACTGGGTTTTACAGATACTTTGTTGAAGATATTATGGAATGATTATGTGTGGAATCACTATTTATATATTAATTTTTTAATTTCCACTACCCTTTGTGTTTATATAATTTTTCAATATAAAATAACCTCATTGATAAATTCTTACGTCATTTATACGAACTTATTAAGGGAAATCTCAACTCAATCTCATTTCATTGTGTTAAATTTAAATGTCATCGGTTTTGTTTCTCCAATAATATGTGGGAATTCCCTATGATGTTTTTACACATAACATACACATATATTAGGTTTATTAATATTTTTCACACATAATTAGTTCATTTTATTATCATTAATCTAATGATATGATCTTTTTAAGGGACTGATTCTCAATCTCCTTTCATTGAGGCATATCTTAATATTATGAAACTTTATTATACTATAAGTTGTATATAATTCCCTTGTACATATTATATCATGAATCTCCTTATTCTCATTATATTATTGGCTTCTTTTAATGATATTAATTAATTATTTTTACTCATGTGTATTCTCAAGTCGTAGGAGACTCTTTAACTAATAATTTTTTTTAAATGTTTTAAAGATTTAATCTTGTAAATTTTTCTCATTAATTTCCATGTTTTCACAATGGTTATAAGTATTTATTTATAGGGGAATTAATGTTTCTAATTTTTTATTATTTTTAAAATTTCAAATTGTTATGTGACAATTTTATTCAAAAATATCATTATTAAATGTTTTAAATGGTTTTCAAAATCGACTGAATATTTCAAATTGATTTTTTCTGATTAATGAGTGTAATTTTCATAATTTCAATCTTTGATGTGTTATGATTATGTAATGGTATATGAAAATTTGATGGGTGATTATGTGATATACTAAAAATGTGTGGTTCCCTAATAATCCTATGGTGGGTGAGCCCGAAATAACTCTCCAATGCATTGGGTAACATGAGAGATGTAATTTTTAATATTTCTCCTAAGTGATTTAGGGAATATACTGTGATGGGTATTCCAAACATAACACCCTATCTAGTTGTAAAATCTAAAATTTCTGTATGATAAGGATGCCAAAAGATACTTTTATGATTAAGATTTCTATGTGTTATTTATAAGTCTTTTTATTTCAAGAGTTATATTAAAGAAATTATATTTTATGATTTAAAAGTATGGTTTCATTAATTTATATGTATTAATTTGATAATGTTTTATTTCCTTATTTTATATTCCTAACTAATTTTTTTTCACATCTGATGTTTTTGAAAAAAAATTCATAGGATATAAGGAAGGGAAATAGAAAGAAAAAATTATAGAAGATATATATCATGAAAAGAACTCTTGTTTTATTTTATGGAGTTTTATTTTAGTAAAAAAAAGTGGATAGAGAAGAAGTGTCTACATGGTAATTATTAATATATAATTTAATAGGTATGGCCTTATTCCTTAAAACTCTATACCTAAAATGATCCCCAATGTGAATTCTTGACAAAACTAATGTTTATGTAATGTTTATGGATGGGGAATTATAGTTGGTATGAGAGGTCAGTTTAGAGTTATAGGTTAGGGTGTTTTATGGGTGTAGTTAAAGTATCTGATATTACTAATAGCTTTATTAACAGATAAACATGTTTGGAGTGTTATGGTAAAATAAATTTTTTAGATAAAAACCATAAAAATGTAAATTTTAGGAGGTTGATAGATTAATGTAATATAAAAGTTTTTATGTTAAATTTACCCTATAGTGGAATATATTTTAATAATAATAATAATTAGCCTCATGTTTAAATGTTAATTATTTTCATTAGATTAAGGGTCATTTTTCAAGATAGAAGAAAAAATATCTTTCATAACCTTCTTCTTCCACCTTAATGATTTGAACATCACTAATATGGAAAAATCATGTTAGAATGATTTTTACAGCTTCTTGTGTATTCAAATAACAAGCAAGAAATTGTTTGAGTTATCAAACACCAACTCATATCTTAAAACATTTTATGGGTCATGGTATCATTTTCATATGATTTCAAGATCTCAATATTTCAAACTCTATCGAAAACTGAAATTATATAAGTTGAGAGAAACTTAACTTTTTTAAGGTATAAAAACATATCGAAAGAGAAAGGGAACATCCTGAATATCAAGATATATTTATTAAAGGTATGATTCATTTTTTTATCCATAATGAATAATCATATTTGGATTAATATTTATAAATAATGATGATATTCGATCTACATGATTGATGTATTAACAAATAAGGTGGAAATGAATAGTTGATGGATTATGAAGAGCGTTGAATGTGTAAGAAATCTACATATAAGGTATTAACGAGTTATTATAGGTTATAGGATGATTAAATGTTTAAAATTATTAAAGAATTTTTTATGATGGGATTACTTTGGAATACTTTTTATAATATGTGTTTCCCTGTTGTTTGATATGTGAAACTTTTATTCAAGAATGAATTTCCTTTTCATGTGTGGAAATAATGGATAACTATAGGGGTTCAAATGTGCTTTTATTTTTGAGGTGATTAATGGTTATTACATTTTGGGATGAAAAATGAAATGTAATATATAAAAGTTGAATATAAAGAAGGTTATGGTAATTTTTGAGGAAATTATATTATTTTTTAAAATATTATAAAAATGGTATGGTTTTAGAAAAAGGACAACCCATAGGATGGGTGAAAACCCGTCGCGTCTAGCAAGGCCGCAAGAATCGAACCCACAATCGAAGGTAGACATAGTTGTGTTGCCAACCACTGGCCTATGTGATGTCCCTGCTTAGTATGACTTATTATTTATAGTTAAATGTTTCCATGGATCAATAATAAGTTAATTTTTGATCTTATGTTTTATCAAATGGATATATTTATTATAGGAAAATGATTTTTCAATTAAGAGATAAATGTAATTTTGGTAGACGTCTCTCTTTTGGGAACAGTCTATTCCTGAAGAAAATATATTAATATGGTATTTAATATTTGTAGTAATGGATAAAATATTACTTTGGTATATTTTTTTATTGTGTACATTGGGCTATTTGGGTTTTTTATGGAAATGATTAACCTATCATAGAGGCTATGTAATTAGGTTAATTACTTTATAGTATGAGACATTAAGATTAGTAGATGTTATTTGGAAATAAATGTCAAGATTTATCATGGAAGACTATGTGAAAAATCCTTTTGAATTTTAGGTTTCAATCATTATATCATTATTTTGAAATTTTTTAAGAAAACTTGTGTATTGAATAGTCTTTGTTGAATTTTGAGTTTTGTTTGTTCAATTTTGGAGATTAAGAGTTTTATTTCATTTTATAAAGAATTATCCATTTGATGGATTATCTAATCTCCTTCTAACTATTTTGGTATTGGTTAATATCTAAAGACAATGGAAATATATAGTTCATATTTTTTAGATTATGTGATTCTATTGAAGTTGATTCTAGTGCTACCGGTTTGACCAAGTCATCTTGAATACCCATCATTTAGAGAAAATATATGTTTGTGGTTGAAATTTACGAAAGGAAGAAACTCTTCTTGAAAAGTAATTATATTTCTATATGTTCTTAGTCAATCTCATAAATAAATTCTAAATTTTTATAAAAGGAACTTAATAAAAAAATGTATTCCATTTACTTCTCCCCGTGGGGAATCAAAAACCATTTATCTTATCATTAGTTTGTGATTTTATAGTGTTTAACTTTGTCCAGATCATGTTTTTTATCACTCTCCATCAGATCTTGATGAGTAGTTTCTCTTCAATGTCCATGTTTTCCAACATGGAACACTTGTATGGGTTAGCTTGGATGTCCTTTTTTACTTATCTATATATTTTTTAACTGATACTTTTATTGACTATTTTTCTGATGTGGGACATTCAATGAAGTTTCCATACCCAATTTTATAATTGTGAGGATGTAATTTCATAAATGGGAGAAGGATGTAAAAACCTTTTTATTTATAGAATAATAATAATTTTCATTTCTATTAATATTTATGAATAAGATATTATTTTTACATTGAAGGGGATTCTTTTTCTGATAGCGTACTCAACACACAAAAATGGGTATCTTTCAAATATTTTTTTCCCACAACATTGAGTTATACTGAAAAATAATATAATTATATATATATATTTTAAATGATACTAATGGCCTAGAATTAGTATTGGAGAGAATGAAAATAACTAACTAAAATAATATTATACATGTTTGTTAAATGACTTTACATATAGACAACAAATTTTACAGTCTTAAAATACTAATGAATCTGATTTTAGGCATGAAACACTCTAATATTTTTAAAAGTTCATTTTATAGACTTTTGATGGGTAACCCTTTTTTAAATCTATTTTTTTCATTTTCATATGATCTATTTTACAAAAAAACATATTATATAGAATCATTACATAAAAATTTACTTTGGATAAAATTCTATTAATATTATGATAATGTTCTTTTTTTAATTAATAGTGAAAAATACCACATTTTAACTCAGAACTGCCTTTTCATCTAATTTATTTATGTAATTAGATTGTCCTTTTAATTGGTTTTAATGTTTAATTGGTTTCTATTTTTTTTATTTTATAAAATTTTGTTCATTTGAAGTAATTTTACTTTTAAATTGAACATAAACACATGTCAATCGTTTGGTAGTTATTATGTCTTAAAACCCCGCTTGTTGCTTTTGAAAACAGTAATTAGTTTTAAATTAACTTCTGCGACTTCTATATTTTGAATTTAGAAAAATGGATTCCATAATTGGAATAATAATTTTCAAATTGTATAAATATGTACCTTTTATTTTGGGGAAATATGAATAGTAACTTCAGTAATTATTTTATTTCTCTTGGTTTAAGGGTAAATCTAGTAAACAAGGGAAATAGAATAATATAATAATAATATAAAACTACCCAAAAACGTGTCCTAATATAATTGGATTATATATGTCTGATCATTGGAATCCTAGGGTCGATTGTGGGACCCCATGGAGCCACATTCTTAAGAAAATAACATTTTATAAGAATTAATTTAAAGAAAATAAAAAAGTAGCATAAACATGTATCTTTTATTAAAATAAATTTAGTAATGGTTTATATAAGTGATATCATTGACTATAAAAAATAATTATAAATATAAAAGGATTTAATACATCATGTTATTTTATTAATAAATTTTAGACATCATTTAAATAAATTTATTTATGACACAATGATGATGTAGTGATTTATTTATTAATGAATGATTTGAATAAATGGGATTATAAATATTGAAATAAATTTATTTATAAAGTTTTAATGCAAACCAAATTTTTTTAATTTGATTATGACTATTTATATTTTAATTAATTATGTTTTTTCAAAATAATAATGTTTTTATGTATTTTTCTAAAAATTCATGGAATTAATAGTATAACAATTTACATAAATACGTTTTTAAAACAAATATTATTTTATTAAATGATATAATAGTCCAAAAAGATAATATTCAGCCAAATTACTTATCTAATATTAAAAATATCATTAAATAACTACTTGTGGTTATATTGGAATTTTTTTGTGAATATATTAACCATTCAATACGAATATACAAGAAGACATTATAAGGGTTAAATTAGTTAACTAAGAGATAAAGCTAAATGATAAGGTTAAATTTGTGACCAATACTTTTGTAAAACATATATCATTTTTTATTTTTAGACCCAAAAGAATTTTATCTTTGATATAAATGACTTTGGTTACTTTTGAAACCAAAAATCATTTTATAATTAAATAATACTTCAAGAGATTCCTAAAGTACCCCACCTCCGTATAAAAGGGCCTCACCCCTTCCCATTTGATCACACCTCTCAGGCCCCTTTGCTCGTCCAAATTCAGTCCAAATAAGTTCCAAACATCCATCTATTCTACAGAGGAGGCTTACCATATGAATAAGGAAAATCAAGAATTCCTTTTGGCCCAAATCAAATGAAGTTACACGATTTAAGAGGTTGAATCTTCTCTAAAGTTAATTTACATTATTTAACATATTCACTCCCTATTATATTATAATTCATTGATTACATAAAAACAGCAGTATACTCGATACACAAAGATGTTTTTATGAGAAGTATTTGAACTACACTTACACAAACCTCCATCTAATGGATATGAACATTCTGTTTCTCTGAACGATGTACTACTTCCTCATGAAATTATGATTGTTTAATTTTTCCCTACCACCTATCATGGTATCCATTATGATGGAAATATATTTATATCTTTTATATATTATATTTATATTTTCTATGTGCTTATATATTTTTTATTTTAAACATACTTTTATGTTTTCCATAATTTTTAAATATGATCATTTTCATTTGAGGAAGTGCGGACTAGTGCCCCTCAAATTGAAAGGACTCATTCATGCCATACGTTGAACCTATAAAGGATGGAGTTATTGAGATTATGTAACAAATTTAAAATTTTATATTATACAATAATTATAATATATCTGTGTATCATTTATTTTTCATTCCATTAACTATGAAAAATAACTGAAAGTAGCGTTCATGCGTACATACGGCTTATCATCTCCATGAACTGTGCATTTAATTTCTAATCTCCAAATGTTATGTACTATTATAAATAAATATATATACAGGATATATACAATATTTAATGCAGGAATATCATTCTAGATATAATGGAATTCTTATCACATGGGAAATTGGTAATTATAACAAGTTCATTTTTAACCGATGTGCTGAATATCGACAAAATGATAGATATTAAGTTAAATAATTATGTAACGTTAATTACATGTAATAATTTTTATAAAATGAATAATAAACATAAAAAGGATTTAGATGAAAGTATAAATTAATGTAATTTTATTATTCACGAACAACAATGAACATACGTGACGATTCAGACTCAATGTAAGGGAACCTTTCACCTTACTCCTTTAGTCAAATACTTCTTTTATGTTATTTATTTTAATATACATTTTATTATGTTGGAGTATGTGATTATATATCCTTATTTATGTACATTTTAATTCCAAATTATGGGAGACCATTTCTCTATTCTCAACTCATTTTATCAATTTTTATGTGACATCATTAGGCTGCCGAATATAAATAAGGGAATTTCGAAACTCAATTTCCACTCATTGGGTTTTACGCATACTTCGTTGATTATATTATGAAACGATTATGTGAAGAATCACTATTTATTTATTTTTTCGCACTTCCCTTTGTGTTTGTATACTTTTTCTACACATAATCACTCCATTGATAAATTCTTACATCATTTATATTAACTTTTAAAGGGAAATATTAACCCAGTATCATTTAATTGAGTTAAATATCAATGAAATTGGTTCTATTTTTCAAATAATATGTGTGAATGACCTCTGATTGGGTTACACTTAATATCCACTTATATTGGGTTTATTTTTATTTTTCACACAAAATTATGTCATTGATTTATCCTTAATCTAATGATACGATCATTGTAAGGGACTACATCTCAATCTCCTTTCATTGAGGAATATCATGATTTTGTGCACCTTGATTATATTATAATGTGTGTATAATACCCATTGAAATATTATATCCCAAAACTCATTATTCTCATGACATTATAGGTTTCTTTTAATGTTATTCTTTAAATATTTTCATTCAGGAATTTTCTCAAGTGGTAAGGGACTCTTTGACTAAAACATTGATTAAAATGATTTAAAGATTTAATAATATAAATATATCTCATTAATGTCCATGATTTAAAAATGGTTATAATTATTTATTTATATCGACATTGTTGTTTTTAAATTTTAATTCCATTAAAATTTTCAAAGTTCTTTGGAACACTTGGATTCAACATTCTATTTATTAAGTGATTTAAATGGTTTTAGAAATTTATTGAATATTTCGAATTGATTTCTTCTTATTTATGAGTTAAATGTTGATAATTTAAATCTTTTATGTGATATCATTATCTAATGGTACTTGGAAATTTCAAATGTGGTTACGTGATAATCCAAATATAGTTGGTTCCGTGACAAACCAGGGGTGAGTGTTAGGTAACGTGACATAGGTAAAGGTTAATGTTTCTCTTAAGATATTTAGAATATATACTATGATGGGTACTCGAAATATAACTCCCTCTATAGTTGTGAAATCTATAATTTAATTATGATATGGATTCCATAAGTTACCTTTATGATTTATGATTTCTATGGGACATTTATAAATATTATGATTTCATGAGGAATGTTAAATAACATATATTTTATTATTGAAAAGTATCATTTCATTGATTTTTATGTATTGATGGAATAATAATTACATTCATTATTTAATATCCTATACTGAGCTATTTTCTATAGCCCACGTTTTTTAAATGTTTATCATAGGGTGTTTGGAAGTTTAAGAGAAAGTAAGAATTCATGAAGATTTATATCAAGAAAATAAATCTTGTTTTATTTTAAGGTTTTTACTTTTTTTCAAAAAATTTGAAAGAGAAGAAGTGTCTGCAAGGTAATTTTTGTGATGTAATATGGTAGTTATGGCCTAATTATCTAAATTACTAAACCTGAATAGAACCTCATTGTCAATTTTTTACTTAACTCAAGATTATGTGATGTTTAAGGCTAGGGCCTTATAACTTCAACATACCTTCTTCCCCTACTTGTAATGTTTTCTCTTCCTCTCTAAAGAAAAATCACTTCCCACTACTAACACTATTTTGGAGAAACCATACCCTTCCTTAAAATCAATTTCTACCATTAGAGGAAGATCAACCACCTCATCCTAATTCTTAAACATGAACAATAATACCTGAGATCAAATTTTTGTTCGCAACCCCAACTCATACTTCCGATCCTTCAACGGTTCATTGGAAACGATCTCAGGAGCATACCAGACAAAAAATAAAAAGTGGTTGGCATACTCAATCTTGGTTAAGTTGTAGTAGATAACCTCCAAACACTCGAAGAATATAGCAGAGGCCAAAATCATCAGACAATATTTATCATTGAAAGCGGCCTTAAAATCCCTCAAACCCATATGCTCAATCATTCATGCTTGCACTACTAGGTACCAAAATTTTCAACTGGGAACATACAATATGAAAAGAACACACTTTACCTAGAATAACTCATGATTATCAATAAAATAAAACAAATTCTCCATTTCCTCTAGAAACTCCTCCTATTCACAGTGTTCTGTGCCACCTCAAAAATAAGGAGTCTTGTTATTGAGGAACTATTCAAATTTATCCATTAAAGGACCATTTTAATCCTCTCTAACATGAGTAAGACTAGAGCCGAAAACAATAACCAAATCATGGAAAACATAAACCAAATAGTTTACTAGTCACTAATCAATTTGTGTGGGAGAAATCTCTCTAGTATCTTCCCATAGTTTCATAGGTGGTATTTGAGGATGCATCTTACTAAAAAAACAACAATAACCAAGAAAGAGCATCAATACAACCATGGGATGTTCTCATCTATAATGAACTGACACACGAACTCCGGATTGGTGGTGTGTGTCGGATGCGACGAACGATGAAAACTTAAACTTTTTCCCTCTCCGTCGATGTATCAACCAAAGGTAGGGATTTAATGATGTATGATTATTACTTCACAAGTGCACCCCTTCTTTACATTTTTGGGTTCGGAAGAACAATTGCAGGAGGGTTTAATGTGCTTCATTCTTGTGAACCTCTTGCTACCACTCTAATGTGGAGAGTGTGGGCCAAACTAACATGGCCCGTCCTCTCCATAACCCTTGAGTAGTTTTGTAGTGTTCTTCAAAACAGAGGAAGGCGACGAAGGTGACGAAGGCGACGAAGGAAATGGCACCGCCACCCGCGGCCTCTGTGACCCGCGCCGCCCCCGTAATGCCCCGACCTTCCAGCCAATCTGGGCCCACACCGCCGCCTGCAGCACTAGCCCCATGCCGCGCCGCGCCTCGGCCGCGCCCCGCTCCGATCTCCCAGCCGAACCAGCCATAGGCCTCCCCAGCCACCCGATCTAGCCACCCTGGCCGCTCCATCCGCCGATCGAGTCACCACGCCCGGGCCGGCCTCCCGGCCGAATCAGCCCAAGTCGAGCCACCCACTGGCCGAACCGGCCCCAACCGCTCCAACCCCCACCCATCCCGGCCTCCCAACTGCGCCACCCCGGCACCCGGGCCAGGCCACCCTGAGCCACGACCTTATGATCCTTAGGGCCGAACCGTCCCCCTTCCCCAGCCGAGCCACCCTCGCGGTGCCCTTCGGTCCGAGCCACCCATTCGGTGCCCTCTGGGCCGAACCACAATCGTGTCGACCCGTGGCTGGTCCGCGCCCTCACGGCTCGTCGCATCCCCTCATGGCATGCTAGGTGAGGCCCAGTGGGTCAGTTTGACGAATTTTTAGCAGTGCTTGAAATCTTCGAGCTTGAAGGTCTCTTTGGGAATACCCCATAGGAGTTCGGGGTATAGTTGAGATACAGTCAGGTTGGATCGTGCACGAATCCAACCGGGCCTCGGGACAAAAAAGGATAATAACTTACAGACCGAGCGTCCGATTGATGTGTCGTCTATTACGTTGAGACCCCAATGATGGGGCAGACCATTGAGATACTTATTCGTGGGAATTTGTGATAGTTGGAGTATTGACAAGTAGCTTGTGGAGCGGATCCTCCTGGTGATGAGCGATCATAGTGCGCAGACCAAGTAGCTCGCGGAGACCTGACGACTACTGATCATTTTGACTCAGAGTGACTCTACTAGCCCAGTGGGGAGCAAGTTGTTGTCGCGTAAGATGCACAGTGGGGAGTGCATTGGTGTCAGGGCAGACCCATAGTACTCGACAAGAGAATTACCTTAGCATGATACAAGGGGGAGCATGCTTGGTGACACGGTAGACCCATGGTGGGGAGTGTGCTTGGTGACGCGACAGTTCCATAGTACACGATAGAAGGATTACCATAGCAGTGCAAGGTTAGTGGGAAGCACACTTGGTGTCGCAGTAGGACCACTGTACTCGATAGAGGAGGATTTCTTGAGTAGCCTAGATTTTTACAATGTGACTGGGGATGTTACTTGATAATACCCCAAGAATAAAATCATGGTTGAGCATAGGGAACTTACAAAACATGGGTGTGATAGGGAACTTATTGGGATGCGTGAATACAAATTCTTCAATTCACTAAGTTGTGAAGATCCTAGATATCTATGTTCTTTCATGGTGAAATCCACTATCTATATTTCTAATTTTCCATGTTTTTTTGATATGGTTATTTATAAATGATTTAAACAATGGTTTATTTGGTAATATTTTATGAACTACTATTAAATGATGAATTTATATTTTGTATTTAATAAAATATAAAAATATATTGACCAACTCTAAATTATTTTAATAAAAATAATTGGTTATCTTTTTAAATAATATTTTTGAAACATTTAGTGAGGTCCTATTTTTATCATTTTCTTCACATCTATCACATTTTTGTGTGTGTATATTTATTGTTTTTTCTGATGCAGGTAAATGCACAATACCTCTTCGAGGAAGAGAGTATCTATATTAATTGCTTGTTGTATTTTTGTTGACATATAGTGGTCCATTAGCCCTCATATGACATGGTTTGTCTTAAATACCCAGGTTTTTTGATTTTGGATTGGAATGTGTATTTCCATTTAATCATTCACTTATAAAACCCAATTTGAATTGACAAGTTTTATTTATTTATTTTTTCATTATTTTTCTTAATTATAGGAAAAAATATTACCAAAGGATGTATCTGATACTTAGGATCCTTTCTCAAGACCATGCATATCAATAATTTCATTCAAGCCACACAATATCCTAGATTAGGTGTCTAATTTAGGGATGCCCAAGTGTAGGTTATGTTTTTTTCATAATTGATAGTCAACATTATAGAAATATGGTACCACTGTAAAGTGTAAAATATGTTAATTAAGGTTAATAATTAAGTGATATGGTAACAAAATAAAGACATATTTATAATTATATGTGCTTATTCCAAGCCTTATCACCTAATATTTTAAATATGATTGATTTAGTTCAAAATTCCTATGATTAATAAATTTATAAAATTGGGATGTTCAGGATATTTACATGTGTAACACTTCATTCAATAATAAATGGGGACCTCCTATCCTAGATTATTAATAATCTATGAGTACCCTATATCAGCAAATACCTACTCAAATCCCAACATAAATTCCTTTCCAAAGTTCATAAGGTTTTGTTATCCCAAAAATCCCATCCAAAAAATGGTAAATGTGTAACCAAATAGAGTATTTACATGGAAGTGGTAAACACTTAACTGAGTTACTTCACATTCATTTCTTATTATAAATATTTAAAACTGATCATAAAAATACTTATATAATAAAATAATTTAAGCAAATATACTTAAATTTTATAATTCTTATGTTAAAACTCATTTTAAATTCCTTTTCCATCTAATGGGGAATGAAAACATCAATCATGTTTATACGTCGACTACCACCAATAATAAGTGATGTTCTTTGATTTCCATCACTATCACCCATGTATAGTTAAAATTATTGGTCAAATTGAAATATATAAAATTCATTACATAAATATGATTATATAAATATGAGATTTTACATAACTTTTTAACATCCAATATTTTGGAAAACGATTGTGATTTTTGTGTCCATGTGTGGAAAGAAAACTCCATGAAGTAGTGTGATACATTTTTCATTAATGCCACAAAAAAATAATCATAATAATATATAAAAAAATTAAAATATAAAATTTATAATATATTTATTTTCCTGTAGAATTAAAATATTATCTAATTTATTTCTTATACATATATTAGAAAAAATAAATTATATTTCACGTATACGAAGGGATTACCGTCTCTAGGAAATGATATGAATAACTATCTATGAATTCCTTAAATAGATATTAATAAAAGTATATATAATGAAAAATATTGAATATAATTTCGTGATTAATATTATGGAAATGATGGAAATATGATCCCTTTTACCATGTTGTTTTTGTATTATGAAACAGATTTCCTCAAGAAATATACCATGAACTTGAGAAATATAGTAACTAAATAAAATATGGTAATGAATTTAAAAAATAAACAATAATATGTTAATGAATTTTAAAATATTTTCCAACAATGTTAAAATTATTAATAATTAATTATTCTAGAAGTTATGAGACATACGTGGTGACTATGGAGATGTGTTGAGGTATTTTCACCTTAATTTACTTCTTTTAGAATCACATAATTTTAAACACTTTTCTGTGGCTTTATAACTTGAATATATAAGTATTTTATCATTTTTTTAAAAATATACATATATTTTTTTTCAAAAATAAATATGAAATAATTTAGTTTTATTATTATTCATCATTTGAAAATGTCATTATATATTTTTCATTAAAAATTAATTTGAAATATTTTATACACTTTTTACTACAAAATATATGTCCTTAAAATTATTTTAGGAACGTTATATATATATATATGTGTGTGTGTGTTGGATAAAAAATATTTTAATCTATGTATGTATTTTATAATTTGTGGTGATTTTAATTTTATAAATTCTACCAAAGTAAATGATGATTCATCTAATTTTTATGGTATAGAAGAATATTTTTTATATATATAATCATATATTTCATTTTTTTGAAATAAAAAATTGATTCTTTGTGTATTAATATTGATATGGATATAAACCAAATTATACGATAACAAGTGAACCCGATATATGTCTAGAAATTGGTGACCCTGATATAGATCCTGAATTCATTGTGTAATGATGACAGAGTTAATAAGAAATAAGTTACTTAAAGGAGACATATCATAATTAACCATGATTATTATTCCTTTTTAATGATTATTATAATGGTTATTTTACGTATAATGTCCCAAGATACCCAAATAGGGTTTTCAATGATTTTAATTGGTTATTAAGGAATTACATTGATTTCAAAAGGAAAAAATGAACAATGTATTTAATGATAGTTTATGATATCTTAACAGTGAAAGGATTTCTTTCACATATTCTTAGGTTTTCTTGAGTAACATTCATGATAGCTATTTTTCATTTATATTTTTTAAAAAATATATGTAATTTTTTTCTTGGAAGTTAATTTTTAAATTAAGTATTTTTTTTGATAAATTTATATTGCATAAAAAATAAAATTTATCATGGTATTTAATGTATTTTGAAAAGGTCTAACATGTTTCCATTCTATTTATGTCCTCTATTTACCTTTATTTTTTTCAATCCAGGTTCTAAATTGTTTTTGAAGGGGTAAAATATTTATACGATTTATATAATGGAAATGGTGAAATTCCCTACAAGAAGAAAAAGTATGATGAACAACCCAACCCTATAAACATTGGAATCAGATTTTATTGAAAAATAAACACTGTATAAAAATGACAACTATGATATATAATGGTTTTTATTAATTCTCTAAAACTCTAAACCTAATGGATCATAAAAATGTCAGAATATAAAACACATTTTAAAAATCATGTATTTATGGGTTGTTAAAGGCACATGACCTTATACTCGATATTATAGTAATTATTTAGACAACATTAGAGGTGAATATATTATTTTATAATAAATTATAACTATTCCATATCCCAAGTGTTTTTATGATAAGGTGAAATATAGTTATTTTCTGTATTTAAATTTTGAACTGAAAGATTTGAATAAATGGATAGATCATTATGAATATATTATCATTTATTCTATTAATAATATGGTTTATTAATATTTAATTTCATAAACTCTAACTAATAATGTTTTTTAATAAATGGAGAGAACCGGTAGGAATAATTTTAAAATGGTTGTGAAAGACAATGTCTGGTTTTCCCAAGGGGAAACTGAAAGTGATGAGAGCAATCAGAGAACATTTATTGTAATTATTAACCTACTATATATAGTTATGATTAAAAATTATAACCCATTTGAGTTTACAAACACACCAAATAAGAAAATAAACACAGTTTCATTTACGTTTGAATGATAATGATCACAAAGATAAAATTATTAAACATAATATGTTTCTTGAATTTGAAACTAAGAACAATGGTAAATATCTCTGTAAAATAATATGATGATTAATATATGGTAAATTAGGACATAAAGAAATCAAATAACAATGGAATAAAGGAAGAATTAAATTAAAAGAATAAAGGGAAATAAACCTCTTCCTAAAGAATCGTTTGAAATATTTAAAAGTATTTTGTATAGTCATTATGAAAACCAATTCTATAGGATATAATCTCAATATGTGGATTGAAAATATTATATGAAAAAAGCTTTAGGGATATAATATATTTAATCAGAGGAAAATGATAAAGTTAATATAAACCTTATGGGTTATATTAATATTATATTTGATGTTTAATGTTTTAAATATGATTATGTTAAGATGAAATAATCTAAGTACTTGATTTATATTATTTATTTTAAAATGAATTTATAATAGAAAAATATTAAAAAAACAAAGTTAATGGTATATAATACATGTTAAAAGATTGAAGTTTATAAAAATTGTAATTCAAGAGAAATTATATAATCGTATTTTACATCATGACTGATATTCATTAACAATGATCATAAGTTGATAAATAAATATACCATTTTGAGGATTTTTTTGTTTTATTTAAAATAGAATATAGTTATTGTAGATGAAATTTATTTTTTTAATATATGATTGAGGAATACATATCCATTAGGTTTATCATATGATTTTTCATAAACATTATTTGGTAATAATGCAATTATTTTATGTGTAAATGATTTTTTAAGGTATTCTTCAGGATTAATATGATCATTATTGTTAATATGGTTAATTGGATTAGTGGGTTATTTCAATTTTTAACATTATATGATTAACCTAAAAAAAATAATTTGAATATATTTTTAGAAAGTTTATGGAATTATATATAATTTTATTATCTCTTTATGGTTGTTTTAGTTATTTATAGGAAAGAAATTGCATTTCATGGAGATTTTATGACAATGGATTATAGAATTTTGGTATGTAAATTTCTTAGTGAATGAAATTTCATAGAGATAAATTTTTGGATTATATTAGAATAATATGGGCTCATATGTATCTAATCGTTGGGTTAAATTTTTATTAGGAAATTTTTATGTGTTTAAGGATTTATGTTGACCAATGACTGTGTTTTTGAGGTTTCATAGATTGATGTATTATGTATCATTCATATTAGATATTATATTAAACAATAAAAAAAATCAGTTTTAAAAAATCTCCAAACATATATGAATTAAATTATCACAATTTATTTATCTAATGGTATGTGAAGACTAAAATTTATATCTTTAAGATAGAGACATTCAATGTTATATTTCATTTTCATATTTTTGGGTGAAATTATTGTGGAGCTATTTGAGACATGTGACCATAGACTGAAATTATGTTTATGGATTTGAATGAATTAATTTTTTATATTTTCTTGGATTCTAGTATATATAATTAAATAATTCTTCAACTCTTGAAAAATTTACTTGAATTTAAAATTTCCTTTTTATGGTATCCTATTTCTTTATGGAAAATATTTTCTTAATTCAAATCATCATCATTGATGAACAACTTATTGTTAATAGAGAAACATCATCGAGAATAATTATAATTCTATTCGGTAGTAATTCTTATGGACATTGTTTTATCCTTGTAAGACTATGTAATAAATATAGAAATATTTTCAGTGAAAGCCACTAAAAATGCATGTGATTCTGGGGTCTGGTCTGTGAGAAATTAATTATATAAAAATATTAAATATATTTTATTACCACATGCACATATATGATTTAATAAGATGGGATAAATCTTAAATATAGTCTCAGATCATAAATCTTAGACCACCGTTTAATATGGAATATGATGTCTACAGTAGGCACGACCTAAAATTAGTCAGTATGGGACGTTCAGACAAAATCCGTTGTTGGACAGTGTATTTAGTTAAATAAATAATTAAACTATTTATTTTATTTAATTTAACTAAAATTAAAATAAATTTATAAATTCCTCATTATTAATGATCACTAGGGTTATACACAAAACCTTAGGATAATTGAGAGGATCTTTTCCAACCATCTCATTTTGCATTTAGAATTAGAGGAAAACGAAACGTCAGATCCAACGGAATCCAGGAACAATGAATACAACGACTTCTCTCATTCATTGGAGAGCATGTTCTTCATCTACACATGATCCAAATTGAGGTATTTTTCATCAATTTTTGGATTCAACCCTAATTACATAAATATGATATGTGTGATCTTCCCTTTTCTTTGATCATTTTCAATTAGAGGCCATTCCATGCACCGGTCTAGAGATTTTAAATTTATTATTTGATTTTCTAACCCTAATACATTACAATTTATATGTGTTTTCCAAAAATTATTTACCAATTTTTTATACACCTCTATTTCTTATTATTTTCCCTCTCTATTATTTTTTCTCTCATTTTTAGGCTATACCGTCACGGTTTGATGTTGTTGGGTGGGACCGAGCTCGATCGGACGACCAGATTTGCGGGGGATCCTCCTTAAAAGTATGGTTTTGTAAATTAGGGATGGATTCAATGATTTTATGGGTTATGAATGATTTATTTAAGGATATTTGATCTAAATAATGATTTGTCATTCCATTAGTGATAAAGGGGCGAGTATAGTGTTCATCGAGTGAAGAAGAATCTTATTTCCGACCACCAGATAGCCGGAAATGACTATCAGAGGTGATATCCACCTATATTGGCTATCCATGTGGTGAGATCTATTTTGGAGGAACATTATCTATAATTTCAGTGAATTTGTATAATATTATTTGAAAATTTCAACTACCCACATTGTAGTATGGATTAACATATGGCATGTAGGGCCTATGCTACAATGGCTAGGGGTTTGGCAGATTATCAGTATCACACACCATGTGGGACCCCCACATATCGTGAAACCCATGTTCTAGTGACCCATTATGTAATCTAGTCGTACAAAATAATGGTAATATTTATTAAAGGTTGTGTACAAAACACATCCATGGTATATGGAAACAACCTAAAGGACCTTGGTGGGACTCCATGCGGTAGGAAATACCATGTATGAGAGTATACAGATATGGGAAACCTTACACTGACACAACCAGGAGCACAAAAAGGACCCTAGCTATATGAGACATGTTGTTTAGTCCCTCTATATACTATGTATCACTACACACACAATGATCCATTAAATAGTAGGGACTCAACCAGACAATGTTGTAGATCCAAACACCATGTGGGCCCCCTTACTCACCGTGTACCCCTTCTTTCATTTTTAGGAACCTTCTACCTCTCATATATCCTTTTTTGGACTTTTATGTTTTATGATGAGTATCCTATACTGAATTTATATTCATGTAGAACATGATGGTGGCCTATGTAGTGGATGTTGAGATATGCTGGAAGCTTTTAAGAGGGTGATACTTCTTTAGGTGGCACTCAATAAAGTCAATGATCGGGCGAGATCATTAGAGTGGTACCACAATAATTGACTAGGGAAAATGTCCAATATATACCGATTGGAACTCCCTATATATATATGGTCATGATTCATATATGTGCTGAGTGGTATCCCATGACAGATTAGGATGTGGGTCCTCTATCTATAGAGTGGACCCCCATTTTGTGTGTGGGTGAAGGTCCACTATCTTCTTGAGTGTACCCCCATATGTAATTGGGGTGAGTATTCTTAATCTATTGAGAGGTACACCCTTATAAAGTTATGGAGTGATTCATCTATTGAGAGGTACACCCTATCTAATGGGAGAACGTTTTACCATGTACTACTATCACAAGAGTCTCAGGTATATCTTCTCTCAGAAGGACATGAATCTGAGACAACACTGATGGCTTGAGTTCCTCTAGGACTACTACTTTGACATAGTCTATACTCCTGGGAAGGGGAACGTTTTTGCAAATGCACTCAGCAGGAGGTCTGGTATACAGCTGCTGGGAGAGGTGACAGAGCAGCTAGCAGCTTTGCAGACATCCTTTGTAGAAAAATGCAGAGCATCCTTTATATAGTCTCTTACGGTCACTCCCCCACATATTTAGTGAGTTAGAGAGGCACAAAATGGGGATGTTGACTATGAGACATGTCATGCTCAGATATCCACAGGGTAGACAGCTGATGGATTTTCTGAAGGTGGGGAGCACGTCATCTTATTTAGAGGACATACCATGGTACCAGTGGCACTTCAAGAGGATGTGTTGAGGGAGTTCCACACTTCCCCTCTGGCAGTACATCTAGGAGTGGCAATGATGTATCAGGACCTCAGTCGACAGCACTGGTGGCCAGGTATGAAGAAGGAGGTAGCAGAGTTTGTCTCATGGTGCCTCACTTGTCAACAAGTGAAGGCAGAGCACCAGGTACCAGTAGGCTTGGATCAGCCTTTAGAGGTCCTAGAGATGAAGTGGCATGAGATATCCATGGACTTAGTGATGGGTCCTCCACGTACGTCCAGGGGTTACGACTCGATTTGGGTGATCGTCCACCAACTCACCAAGTCGGCCCACTTCCTACTGATCAGATATCAAGTTTCAGTAGAGGGATTGAGAAGCCTCAATGTGTAGGAGATTTTGTGTTTACAAGGTATTCCTTCGACGATTGTCTCTCATCGTGATGCATGGTCTACTTCCAGGCTATGGAAGGGGTTACAAGAGACATTCAGGACCCAACTTCGATTGAGCACCTCCTTCCATCCTCAGACGGATGGTCAGACTGAGCGAACCATTCAGACCATCTAGGACATGCAATGTGCCTATGTCTTTGACTTCGGTCGCATTTGGGAGGATGAATTTCCATTGGTGGAGTTTTCATACAAAAAAGATATGAATGCACCATCGTGATGGCACCTTTTGAGGGCTTGTACAGAGGACCTTGTAGATCACCCTTGTCCCGGACAGACCCTGGAGAGTCAGCACTAGTGGGACCTGAGATGGTACGAGCTACCACAGAGAAGGTGCAGATCATCCAGGAGCAGATGAAGACTACACATAGTAGGCAGAAGTCGTATGCTGACAGGAGACGGAGGCTTCTAGAGTTTGAGGATGGTGACCATGTCTTTCTACAGGTTTCACCTTGACGAGGTCTATGGATATTTGTCAGAGGTGGAAAGTTATCTTCATGATTCATCGGACCTTTCCAGGTCCTCAGCAGAGTAGGTGAGGTGGCTTACTCTCTGGCTCTTCCACCTCAGTTGCACCAGGTGCATGACGTCTTCCACGTATCTTAGCTACGAAGATACGTGCACGACCATTCCCACATCATCGACCATGGAGACCTGGTCATCAAAAATGGTGTGACATTCACGGAGGTTCTAGTGGAGATTGAGGAATGATAGGAGAGGGTCCTACGTGGACAGTCGATACCTCTGGTGAACGTACACTGGAAGCACGATAACCTCTAGAAGAGCACATGGGAGTGGGAGGCTCAGATGCGTGCTCAGTACCCTCATCTGTTCCCTTCGTTTGAGTTGTAGCTTAAGAGGGCATAAATCACTAAGGTTTAATGAATGTAAAGACCTGAAAATCCCATGGTATTTTTTTAATACATTGGATTTTTACAAGTCTGTGAAAATTTACATTGCTTGATTCCGAGGCCCTGTGTGGCCGGAATCAATTTCTGAAGTTTTGTTCGGGTACGTTCAGTAAATGTACAAGGGGGATTTTATAACTTTAGAACCGGTTCTAGGAACGTAAATATGAGGGAACCGTTGAACACGCAGCACTGGTATTCTCTTAAGAAGACTTTTACCTTGACGACAGATGGTCGAGAATAAAAGTTTGTTTTTGGATTTTTATAAAGAAATAATAAAATAAAGTGTACGACACATTATTTTATTTTAAGCTGCCATGTGAGTGGTTGTTGGTTAAATACTCCACCTGGGAGTTGGAGGTTGGACCACCACACCCTAACCTCCCATGAGAGGTTATGATGGTGGGTCCACCAAAACATAACCTCCCGTGAGAGGTTATGATGTGGGGACCACATGAGACTAAAACCCCACAATTAATTGGAGGGTGAAAAATCTCCCAACACCACTCATTAATGAGGTGGGAATCCCTTGACCTCCTCTACCATTAATTGGTGCCACATTCCCCTTTTAATTAATTATGCCAGTTCTCATGGTTTAATTAAATGGAGTTGGGTAATTAATTTTACCATTTGAATTTTGAATTGTTGTGCCAGCGTAATATTAGACAACCCAATATAATATTATTTCACTTGGTATTTTAGTGGAACTTGAGAAGAGGAAATATTGAGAGGATTAAAATTCAACCAATGAAGAATTCTACTCAAAATGAAGGACGTGAGGAACGCCAGCGATGATGTCTTCTTCGAATCCCTTCCTCGAATCCTACCGACGTGGAGTGTCTTCCACTATCATTATGAGACGTCTTACTTCCACGACATCACCATAAATGACCAATAATCAAAGGTTATGGGTTTTTTCCTTTTTTCTCCATGTCTAACCTTTCTTTCAAAAAGATGAATGTGGTTATGATTATATTGTGGGTGAATTGTGGTGCTTTGTTCCTAAGAACAATTCGCTATCAACCTAATCACAGAGGGTGCGGGCCAAGAAAACATGGACCAACTCCCTCTGTTGAACTTCTTCTTTGTGATAAACATTGGCATGGCGATGAGGTGACGAAGGCGGAAATGACAATGGTCACGCTATCCACGGCCTCCGCGAACTGCGCCACCCCCGTGGCACACCGATGCTCCTGACCGAACACCGTCGGCCTGCGCTTGCCCGAGTCGCGCCGAACCGGCCTGCCCGGCCACCCCTGGATGCCGGTCCACCCGCCCCGCGGGCTACCCGGTGCCCTCTCAGCCGCCCTTCCGTGCCCCGACCGATGACCCGCGACCTGCCTGCCACCCTACCAGTGCCCCCACGGCCTCCAGGTGCCCTGCACGGCACCCCAGCGTCCTGCCCTATGCCCTGCCAGTGATGCCATGTCCACCTGACGCCCTACCGTGCTCTACCCGGTGCCCTCGTAGCCTGCCCTGTTCCCTTTCTGTTCCCCTACGTCCTCCCGGCACCCTGCCGCGGCTTGCCAGGCCACGCCCGATCCGGCCTCCGCTCATGCTGCCCCGAACAGGCCGCCCCCGAGCCGACCTCCGCGCGACCCGTGCGCTCTCGGACAAGACGGTTTCCCGACTCCCTCACGCCAACCGAGCCGCACCACGCCAGGTCGTGCCCTCATTACTCTCCAAGCCGAACTGGCCCCGAGACCGGACCGAACCGCCGCTGCAGTCTGTTGGGTCGGGCCCAACGGACCAGGAAGAATTAGTGGGATGACCTGCCCAACGGGCCGGGTCAGACCCAGTGAGTCTGAATGGGTCAACCTAGTCGAGGTTGGGTCAAGTCGGCCCGACCAGGTCTGAACGGACCCCGGCCCACTACTAACCCTTTTACCTTCTTGGGCCATATCTTTTGTACCGAACGTCCATTTGACGAAACATCAGTGAGGGCGATTTTCTTGGAATTCCACGGTCCTTTTGAGAATAACCCACTGGATTTCTGAGCATGTTTGTGTTACAATCCGGATGGATCATACATGAATCCAACCGGACCCCTGGGATGAAATTGCTAATAACTCACAGATCGTACGTTCGGTCAAAGCACCGTCTGTTGCGTTGAGACCCCTATGACGTGGTGGACCTTTGAGTTAATTTTTTGTGGAACTTCGTAATAGTTGGAGTATCGACCAGTAGCTTTTGGAGTGGATCCTTCCAGAGGCGAGCCGAAAGAATATGAAGACCTAATAGCTAGCTGATACCTGACGACTGGTTGACCGATTTGACTCAGATTGACTCGACTAGCCCAGTGGGGATCACCTATGTGTGACACGACAGATCCATAGTGGGGAGCGCCTCTGTAGGAGCGCGGCATACCCATGGTGGGGAGCCCGTCTTTGTGATGCGGCAGACCCACAGTACTTGACAGGAGGAGTAACTCAGCAGTCCAAGATAGTGGGAAACTCCTCTGTGTGACGCGATAGGCCAATTGTATTCGATAGAGGAGGATTACGCTACCATCCGTGGTTTCGATAATAATTATCCTGGTTTATGTTGAGTCAAGGAATTTTTTATTTTCCTCTTGATTGAGATGGGTTACTAGAAAACATAGGTATATGTATGGGCATATACCTAAGTAATGGTTATCCTTTTATTTCATACTTTGTGGTTTATACTTGTTCGATTTTGTGAGACCTTTAGGGTCTCAGGGTCCCTACTAAGTATCGTTATACTCACCCCTACACGGTCTATGTATGCACCTCATTATGTTGGTTATAGACAAAAGATAGTGTTGACTGAGTCAGAGAGTATCAGGACTGGACGATACCCAGAGGTGGACCACTCGACGTGACGGTACAAGGAGGAGACGAACATACGTGGAGTGCTGATGAGGCCATCTGTACCTACCCTTCAGGTAGGAACCAATTAGAATAACCCAGTAGATGCTTTAATTTCCTTCAGTTTTACTTCCTTTTCAGTTGTACTATTACTATACCATTGGGCATGTATTTCCATCCCCTTTTACTTTCCATCACTTCCTTTGTATAGAGTTTTACTTAGTGTTTTTCTTCGAGTTGTGTACTCTGATGTGTTTGTTTACAGTTATATAGGCAAGTCCTTCCCAGTTTAGGGATTTACGCCATTGCTGCTAGTCACCATCCCTTAGCCTATGGATTGCAGGCTTGGGGTATATATGACACAGGCCCTTGGGGACGGGTCATGACACAAAGGGTGTTCTTGATCTACATGGGTTGGATATAAGTTCCTAGGATTCAAGAACTACATTTTGTAACAATTTTGACAAAAACAATCTACAAATAAAGTGAAAAATATATAGAATATATGTGTATTAAAATATAATGACAACAAAAAATTGGTACAATCAATAGGGAAAAAATATCCAAGATACAAAAACTACCAAAGTGTTCAAAACATCAAGAAAAAACTCCTTGTGAAATTATGTCACCAATAAAATCTAAATAAAAATTCATGAAAAAACTCACCACCTCCCTATGTCACCTTTATTTTACCTACATCAGGTAATATAGGATCAATATACATAAAAATGTATGTATATTTTGAGATAAAAATATCCTTATAGGATCCCACTATTTTTTAAATGAGTATACATTCTAAAAAAATATTTTCATGTAAATAAAATTAAGAAATTAGATATAACTCAACACAATTTTCTTCACGTCATGGATAAATAACAATTTTTATTGAATTTTCAAAATGTACTAGTAAATAGGTTTCCAAACTATTTCCATAAACCTTTTAAATTGGAAATTCTAGTAT
Source organism: Viscum album (assembly GCA_963277665.1). Classification (NCBI taxonomy): domain Eukaryota; kingdom Viridiplantae; phylum Streptophyta; class Magnoliopsida; order Santalales; family Viscaceae; genus Viscum; species Viscum album. The sequence continues at coordinate 700,170,071 of OY728152.1, forward strand.
AATCACAAGATAAACAGTCCTATGAGTATAAAAAATTCCAATTAAATGGGTATCCTAATAAAAATTCATGATCATTAGGGAGTATGGTGTGCACAATAACCTAGATAATCAATTTTTTGTAGTAATACTATACTACTAAGACTCACTCCTTTCCAAAAAATAGGAATCATAGAGCACACTTATAGTTATAGAACATCTCTAATGGGTAACATTTCATTTATGAGGATGCATCCCTTCATCATCAGCGAAAAAATTCTATTTTACCATGCTAGAGTCATTAAATTGTTATTAAATCATTAAAACCAAAAATAAACATTCTTTGAAACAAATTTTTCTAATAAAACCCATTGGTGAAATAATTTTAAAAATATTTACCAAAACCACCATATTTTATAAAAAATTATTTTATTCCTTTTACCAATTTTATAAAAAAATTCAAAAATCAATCCAGAAATTTCCCCATTGAAATGTATTGTTATGAAACCACTTACCTTAAAACACTTGGAAGAAAAATACACATGGAAAAAATAAATTATGAATTAAGGGTCTTATGAGTAAATATAGGACACTAGATCACTAATTTCCAAGAATAAGTATCTAAATTGACACATTCAATTACCGATAAAACCAATTATAATACTTACAACCATAATTCTAGGAAAACACACCATAATGACTAATGATCGACACAAACCCCAAAATTAAACCACAGAAATAAAATGAAATTTATTTAAAACATAGATCTGAAAATTTTCATCTTTTAAAAGGATTATCAATGATGGTTAAAAATTGGAAATTAAATAATAAGGTTATATAAGGAAAAAAAAACTAAATCACAAGACCGGTCCAGGACATTAATTTGTGCATCCATATACAACAAAATTAGGTTTTTAGAAAAAAATAAGTCCAAAATTTGTATCCATGTTTTAATCATTTTAATTGGTTAATGTAGATATAATTTTAATTGAAATGTGAGAATTTATCAATTTTAATGTAAAAATAAAAACAACAAAATCATTGAGTAGGACATAGTCCATAGTGTTTGATGGAATTATGTGAAACAAAACTACGGTAATAGGTAATGGACTCCACCACAAAAGACCCTCGTTAAATCATTTTTGAAATAAAAAATGTATTCAATGGTGATATATAAACAATTTAAATTGGTTACCATACCTTAAGGTAACAACCACAATATATAAACCTGAAGCTAATAATAATTACACACCATAACCTAGCTCCATGGTGTAGTGAGCCTAGAATTCAAAGAACTATCTGATTACACCATGAAAGACTCCATGTCATTTACCAATATTAACTCAATAGTTATTCAAATGTTGGAATAACCTAAAAAATTCAATATTCAATGTCGTATACCACAACCATGATACAAATACAAAATCTACATTTCAAGACAAGAACCATACTATATTATTTATTTCCACGTAACCAAAAACTCAAGTAGAACCTTTGAACCACCCAAGAAAAAAAAACCTAACTTAAAAATTTATAAATATATAATAGTGACTAAATTATTGAGATAAATGTGAAAAATAATAAATTAGCTCATGAAAGTCAAACTGGGATGTTATAAATCTCAAAACATACTATTTTCCCCCATAAATCTTTGTTCAAGAATACTAGTTTTCAAATAGTGGAAAAACTTACTCCACCATCCTTGATTCCTACTCACAATACTCAATATAATTAGAAACATGATTCCACAAAAATAATACCAAATTAATAATCATTAAATTTTGAACAGTCTCATATGAATGAAAAACCTAAAGTAGTTTTTTAGTAATAGACATATCGGGTTCTATGTCTTGGAATTACTAATTCAAAACATGAAATGATACTGGATTATACTTCTTAAATTGATATGCATATAAAATCTTATGGATTTAGTACAACCATTATTGTAAAGGAATCAAATAAGAATCATTTACAATCCATTCAATTATCTGAAACACTACCAAAAATAGTGGAGTGATATTCCCTTTATTTATAAGCCATCGGTGAAACACATTGTGAGACATTCAAGATCACTAAATAACCAATTAAAACCCCAAAGAAAAATTATGATACTAAAAATAATTATTGTACCAAATTAATGTTATCACCAATCAATGAATAACCAACTACGTCTTCACTGTTGTTTCTGGAACCAAATGTGGCCAAACAAAGGATGAATATCCATTATTTTACCTACAATGATTATATTATCAATTATTTTAATAAAAATATTTAAAGGGTTTCTTTCAAATGTAAAATAGTAAATATTGTTATAAAAAAATCATTTATCCTAAAATTGATACCCTAAGAACTTTTGAAGTATACGACAAATTCATGAATAATAAATTCTATAATCTGGTTCTCCTTTTATTTATTCACATTTGTTTGAGGATGATATTATGTGCCAAACCTGACTAGATTTTACATTACCAATTCAGAAAATGAATAAAACCATCTTGTAAAAAAGGGTTCATATTTGAGAGAATGTCTATAGGAATCCCATGAATCCACACAGTGTCCTTGACATAAATCATTCCTAGGTCATCTGTCTAAGTGTTATCATAGATCAATATGAAATGAGATATCTTTTTCGAATGATTGATCACCTCCCAAATGAAATTAATTCATCATGAAGTCCAGGGTAACGTAAATATTAAATCTAAAAAATTATTTCCACTTCCACTTTGGCATGGGAATAACCTGATGTAAACATGACGTCTTTTTTGTCCAATCATTTATAATTTGAAAATTATAACATTGAGACACAATGTGTGTGATATCATGATTCGTTAGAAGACACAAAAAATTCATTAATTCATAAAACAAATTTTTTCTTCCATGGTAGAAAGACCACAACAAAAGATGATAATATCCTATCATATTCTTTCTCGATGTTAAAGGGTCTACATATCTACACTCAAAGAAAAGAATGTCCTATGATGAAAGAGACAATTCTAGGATGGACTCTCCGACATATATAGTGTTCTTGTAACTATTAAAATCATCATACAACTATTTTATAAATAATCATTTTCTGGAGAGAGGATTTCACATGAACATTTTCTATGAAATTAGTATACTTCTCATCCCTAATTACCAATATCATCTAAGCCATAAGTCCCATCAAGATCCACTAATATATTACCTCCATTATCTACTATGAAGGTAAATTTATGCTAATAAACTCATTGAATACATTACCCTGTAATGGAGTATATGCAATTTCAAATTCAACTGGATAATGATATTCAACCCATCATCTCGTATAGAGGTTCATATATTTTTTAGAAAATATATACCCCCTAAATTTATAATCATAGTAAATGGCCAAATATTCCCAAAAAATATAGTAAAAACATATTTGAACGACATAAACAACCTCTAAAACTTCTAAATATTGAGGTGGATAATTCCATTTATGATATTGAAGCTCAAATCATCCAAAAGAAACTGCATGATCTCCCACCATAAGGAATCAACCCAAACCTATACCCAAAGAATCAAAGTAAACCACATAGGCTACATCTAGTTCTAGTAATTTTAGAAATTTTTCTGAGGTAAAATATAACATTATTGAATCATATGATTCATGTGAATTTGAATCCTATAAGAACATCTCCACTTCTAGGTAAGAGTAGAAAAAGGATACCCAAGAATTATGTAATCTGTTATAGGACCATTTGTTAAAATTTTCCAAAACACACTTTTCGAGTTCTAGTGGAACCCTCCCAACATCCAAGGTGTTATAAAAACTAAATAGTATCTCATAAATTAAAAATTCATAAAACCTAATCCATTTCCAAAATTCGAGAGTGAAGCTATAAGAAAATATAATAAGAATCGAGGTGAGAAACATCATGAAACTTTAATTGTTCTAATCACCTTCAATGACATCATTTCACCATCATTTTCAAATCACAATCGTTTCTTTCATCCACTGAGATGTGGTAAAAATGAATAACATACACCAACATTCATAAAAAAAAACCCATTGAATCGAGTTCCTACACCTGAATCATGACAGAATCCGATCGATACAGAGTTCCATCATCGTCAATCCTTAATGAGCCATCACTAGGTCAAAACATTATAAATGAGGTCTAGATGGACACAGAATCACACTGAACATCATAATATAACCTATTTATCCAAACCCCCCCAAAGATGAAGATACCGCCCCACAATAATAATGAGAAAACTACCCCCTAAGGACTCTAGTTTCCATCACACATACCAAAAACAAGATATGAAACAACCATGATCCCATCATCCAAGAATACATTGGGTTCTAGAGTCATGGATGTGGAAATAATAGCATAGGTGGAGATGATGACGTCTGGAAAGATGAGTGAAAATTTCCAAATAACAACACCCATATAAAGAAAAAATATAATACCAAGACAACAAGTGAAGATGGAATAAACATTATAACCCATAAGAAAGCATCTCTTACAGGAACCAAAACATCAAAAAACAAAAAAAAAATGTTTCTCCACAACCCAACAAATTTAATTAACCCCTAACAAATTTTTACCCAAGAATCACTATAAGTGAAGTGTGATCTCATTGAATTAACTGGTCACCACCAAGTCTAGTGATGGTCCAATTCCTCTAATGGTTTGAAGGATTCAATCCCAAATGATATAATACTTCTAGATACACCACCTGAAATGGAATAGACATAAATCCACCATATATTGAATTCCACTACACCCTAAATGAAACATGTTGAGTGATCAACGTTTATGTCACAACATGGATTCCTATGTTGGAAAAATTAGAAGAAACATGACCAAAAAGGGTTCTAGATAAAACCAACAAGGGGGAAAATCCATCGATGTAGAAAAATAACATATCAAAATAACGCCAAAGATGATGATGACAAATGTACAAACCACAACCCTAAAAATAAACATTATTTAGAAAAAGGAGACACTAAAAACGAGTATAAACCCTGGTAGGACATCCCTAGATCCTCGAAGAGAACATAACTATAAGAAATCATTTTTGAACTGCAGATAATATCATTCCAAACCCAAGATGCTTCGATTCAAAAAAAATTTCTCATGTTATTCCTTTAACATTCCATTCATCAAATTTGTAGGATGAAATGTGATAGATTTTTATGAGATCATATGTCTCATTATGTTAAATTATTAAATCTATAATAGGTACATTGAAAATTTAGCCTAAAGATATTAATCTCTCAAAATTTCCAAAAACATACCACAAGTGAGACCCCTGATCCAATAAAATATTAGCGTAATGAATGATGGACTCCATGAATAGGATAATTAAAACATTAAAATAATCATGAATGATTTATTTCACCAGTTATATAAATAAAACATGAGTTTTAGGCATACCAAACTATATCACAAGGCACTTTAAATTTACATACCATCCCCAGAGGGTATATATAATAATATTTGATTACATGATTCTAAGTTAGTGATACACTAATTGAATTTTAATTTTAGTAAACTACCAAACCCCTTTCAACTGGTTGGAAAAATTATTAATGCAATTTTATGTATATATTTTGTCGAACATTACTTGATTGAGATTATAATAATTGACTCATAAGAAAATAATTTCATAAAAATCTTATAAAAAACACATTGTTTTCCAAAATATACACAACTGGGCATGTAAATTATTTATCCCTAAATTTATCCATCTAATGTTTTTGATATATAAATTCATCTTGTCTAAAAGGAAAGAAAAAATTGATAACAGTTGAGTTTAAGGTACTAATTATTTTGAGAAAACCCCTATAACTCTGGGGGTAATCATGAGATGTCACATGATAAAACATTCAAAAACTAATTGACTACTATATAAAGGAGATCACTACTACATTACTTACCTATAATGGATATTGAAAAAAAACTAACATTGTAATGATATGAATACATACCTCTTCCTAGTGGGACCTTGGATCCAATTATCATATATAATCAAGGAATAATTATAAGAAGTCATGAAAAAAACTTTTCAAGGGTAAATATTGATTTGATTATTATAGGTGACCAATCAATCTATCAAGATTACCACACAAAATATGTCTATGTTGAGAGCTAATAAAGACCCAAAAAATGACGTTTCAGGTAATGAAATAGCATGGGGACATCAAAAACCCTAATCCCTCTTATTTCTTAGAGGAATCTACCAAAAAATAAATGAAATGAGTTCCATTGGAATTATTTTATTATCCACCATATGTGTCTATATAATTGAGTTAGATCCACATGTATCAAAATAATATCATTATGGTAAAGGAAACAAAAGGAAACATATCATAGTCATTGGACCCCTATGAAACTCACTTGGAAACTCCTCCACTATGTGTCACTACAAAATTCTAGAGTCTAGTGGATATATCCCTATATTATATGAAATATTTGACAACATATAAGATCTTATAGGTATATATTAGGATACACCAATGTGAGGATAATATAGAACTAGAAAAAGAATTCAAGTAACCCTAATAACCATATGAGTTGAAAACCATTTTTAGAATGGGGAAAATCACATTGTGGGTCTGATCTGGCCATACTTATGACATTTCAAGACACTATCCACTGATGATGGTGTAGGATGATACCTCTAGGAAGAGGAAAAAAATTTCTCCTTTAAATCTTCTTTTTATTCCTTTCCCCTATTATAAACCACTATATCCACAAACACTGGATAAAAGTAAATCCTATGAATCCCATATTAAGTTCCAATTCATGATCTTCAATCAACACCTTATCTCCCATATCAATATTATAGGGTGACATTTAACATAAATAACTATGATTATATATTAGGTGGAAGATACATATAAAACCATTGAGCCTTTATCTTCTAATTATATTTAACCATATATGAAATCATGGAGAACTCAACAAAATGATTAGGATTGTAGATCCCTGACCGATTCCCTTTATCATGTTTGATAAACTCTATTGATTTCTTTATGTTCATAGATTCAATTTATAATTTGTCAGTGAAAATTTCCTTGAGTATTTTCACTACCATACCTTATTCTTCTTTAGGCAAAACAACTAATTTCCACCACCTTTTACTTAGTCCTTCAAACCTAAATATAGTGGAATTTACATTGAATTAATATGAAATACCGAGGAATTTGAATTGCCTCTCAATAGTTTCCAACCTTTAAACTTCATCCTGAGGATCATTGGTCACTTCAAATTATGGTTATATCTAGTGAAAAATTACATGTTCTCAATTCCTATCTTCATCCCTTCAAGTATCCATCTCCCTAGACTGTACATTGGAATGTACCGTAGATTGATCTATATCATCGAGCGTGAATACCAATACATCGATCAATTTATTATTATTGGGAGGGTATCCCTTCCGTGGTCCACTGCTAGATACCTTCTATGGAATCACTATAATTCTATTTGTGGTCATGGTACTACACATAAACAGAAAAAGAGAAAAAAATTAATATATCTATGAGTCTATTACAATTTAAAATAATACAATTAAACTATAATATTCATGATACATAAGAAATAATGGTTGGGTTTAAAAATATAAAAATACCAAAAAAAATTCCCAACAACCCTTAGTAATATATGGGTCATCACGATGAGAGATAGTCAAGAACACACTCTGATCATGACCCTTATGTCATTGTATTCCAACATACTATCTATCATGATATCAGAAAATGAATTCCAAAAATGAAAATTGATAAACCTATAATTGATTCAAAATTTTCAGGAACCAATCAAGATTACCATATACTAATATAACCCAAGAGGGTCCACACATGGTCCGAAGGGAGTTCCTTCACCATGGGCTAGGGAAAAGTACCTGGGAATCCGGAACTCACATTGGGAATTATTTTTCCATTAACAAAATTAAAATAATTTAATTAATATATTAAATATTTCGTTAGTCTATAAGAATTCCATAAAAAAATTGGTACAATAAATTGGAAAAACAACTTCCACGATACAAAAACAACAACCAATGTACACAAGAACTACAAGACAATGATTTATATGACATCATTTCACCTAGAGACTCCCACACCTACTAATGAATAAACCATACATATTCCTGTGTACACATTCCCATACCCACATTATATTATACTAGATCTACATACCCCCAGAGGTGTATCCATGGTTTTCGAAAAAGATCCCAATGGTATCCCACCAAGTGATTAATAATCAAACATTATAAAATAATCCAAACATGGTCATATAAATAAAATAATTTAATTGCATAAATCAATAAATAATTTGATTCAAATCTTGGATAAATCACCCATTTTAAAAAATTTGAAAACATACCAGTAATAATGTTCCCAAATCATTTAAAAAATTATTCCAAATAAAACATTCTATGCAAATATCTAGATAAACAATCCCACAAGTATAAATAATTTTACTTCAATGAAGAACCTTGTAACAAAATCATGATTAGTAGACCATATATTGTGAATACATTTAAGTAATGATGTGTTTATCTGGTAATAATATTCTCCTAATATTGTCCTTATTAAATAACGTAGTCAACTCATGACATTCACTAACGAAGAATAATGGGTCTCATGGGAAAGATTTCATCAATATTAATGGATTTTTTCCGCCTCGTCGATCACATTTAGATTTACTAGGTTAAAATACATCAATGAGAATTTCATCATTGAAACCACATATAATATCTTTTGAGAACATTTTCTCTAATAAAACCAAGGGGTGATTCCACATTCAAAAAAATAACCAAAACCACAATATTCTATCAATAACATTTTTTGTCATTTTATCTACTTTTGAAATTATTTTCAAAGAGTATGAACAAAATATTCACATGGAAAATCAATATGATGAAGCAAATTATCACATTTAATAATATTTAACACAAGTGTTAATAAATACCACCATCAATCACAACTAATTTACAACAAGGATTTGAGATCCATCCAAAACTCATCATTTCCACAACAGATATAAAAAAGCATTAAAAATATCTACCCAATAATTCCCATGTTGATGAAGCTAATCCATAGAGATAAGCAATCATAAATTGCTAAATAAGGAGATCGAAATACATAATATAAATTAAAATACCAATATAGGAACAAAAAATTGATTGGTTATTTAAAAATTTGAATAATTATGTTAAGAGAGACAAATATTCCCCAAATAAGACTCCATGTTCCTGTGGCCTTAATTCTAGTTAAAAGAGGTAGACTAAGAATTAAAATAGGGGTTTCAAGAATTTATAGGGAAGATATGAAAATATAACACTACAATTCAAGCCACACTCCATTATTAAATATGTACTGATGCAAAAAAACTACATAATAAGGTAAGGGACTATGTGACAACATTTCCTGAACAATGTTTTTCCAGAATCCCGGTTGTGGACAAAGGATAAATAAAAAATAATTACGTAGGTACCCAATTGAAAGGTAATCACCACACATCCAAAACCAAATGCTTATATAATTTAATCAAATAATCTATCTTCATGGTATAGTGACACTAAAATTAGATGAACTACTGAATTTAACTAACCAAGACTTTACTTCATAGGTTAAGCTCCACACGATATCTATGATAAAATTAGAAGAAACAGAAAATCTATATGATCTGATGTTGGAACCGAACCCTTCCATAACCACATCATCTACAATATAAGACATGATCGACATGATAAAATTAATTTTCAACTAAACATGACTTCAAGAATCACCTATGATCATTTATAGAAAACTAAAGCTAATTGAAAACATTTCAAAAATTATATAAATAACAAATTGATGGAATAAAATAAGAACATGAGTAATGTAGTAATTGAAAAAAAGTGATGTTACATAATATCTATAATTAAACGTATACTAATTCTATTAAATTCATGGGGTAATAACCTCCCATGATATCATAAATCTCATATCCATTTATTTTAATTTATTACCAATATTACATTTTCCTAAATCCAAATACTCATTACTATATAAAGATATGAAGTGAAATTGAAATGATCTTGGTACCTTAGATAATGTCCCAAATTTATAATTATGAAATTACTAAAATAAAAAATACATGAAACATATTCAAATAAATTTTCTCCTTTGATATCATAATAAAAATAGCTTACTCTTTATAGTAATTAGTCATCTCATCCTTTATAACTATCATCAACAAGTGTACTCAATCATAATTTTAAAAATAATTATAATATTTAACAGGTTTATGAATTTTAAAACATATCATTAAATATTATCATTCATAATATTTAATTTCTTAATTTTAATAAATTATTACTTATCAAAAATATCATTTACAAAAAACTATACCGATTCAGATGACATTTACAGTGGAAAAAATGGACTTTTATTGTAAAAAAGTAACACTTTATTGGTCCTTTTCATTTGACATGAACCTTATGTAGAATCAAAAATTCCCCTATATATTTTTAGATTAATATTAATCTAGGGGGTAAGGTGAAAATATCATATCTAGTGTAATTACATAATGACATTGATGCAGGTCCGGACTACCTTGATGTTGTTTCTTCACACAAGTGTTGCATATACAGTTGACATAAAGGGCCTTTACGAATTGAATTTTATTGAAGACTCATATATTGATTTATTTCTTCTCAAAAATTTCAATTTCAGTATTTTTTTAACCCTATGAGGGATTGGATCAACCTTAAGATACCATTATCTCAACATAATGACCATATATCACAACCTTACAACAAACTTTTATTATCTAATAAATGACATTTAGTAGTTTTTTATCCTTACATAACCTTATCAAAACCTTATACTGTTGGATGTATCAACCTTATTCTGACCAATATGTACCTTACATCAGTGGTTTTCTCAAATATACAACGTTAGCATATCAACCTTATGAGATATAGTACGCTTCAATTTTATTTCCATAAGACTCTTCCACATTCATTTCCTACTATATTATCAAGAATAAAATACAATTCTCTCTCAATCATTATAAATATAAAATCAATATTCAATGATTTTAGGGATGGATCATATTTAATTTAGTTAAATCCATCTTAAATTAATAATAAATTCCTGGAATATTTACTAGGTGGAAACATTAATTAATAATCAACTGGTTTATACAAAATGTCTACCTAGTCAATAAAATTACTTTAATTGAATAATATCTCTACATTAATCAAATATAAAAAGTATCCACAACAAGTGGAACAATATACCCAAGAGGTTTAAATAAATTTGATAAAAAATATTTGAGATTTTTTAAATTATTTTTTTGAAATAACATCAAAACATTTAGTTGATATTCCTTCACAATGTAATAAATTAATGTACAATGTATGATAATATAAAATATAATAGTAGTTAAAGAACTTTTATAACAAAATAATTTCACTTAGTAATATAAATCGATTTTCATTTTCTACATTGCATTCATTATCTTGGATCATCTCTGCTCCCACATATATAAGAGTATATCCTACACTTTCTTAAACCACTATAAACCCTTTTATTAGTTTTTATCATAAATTTATTGACAGATAAAATAATTTCTAGGAAAATTTGTTATTTTTTATTATTTAATGAATTTGATATCCCTAAGATTATAAATTTTAAAAACATATTTATATGTGTAAAAATATATTCAAATAATTTATACATGTCACTATAAAAATTTATTTCAAAAACATAAAAAATCATAATGATTGATATAGTGTTTTTTATTTTCTTATTCAACTTATATTAAAATGTACTGTCTTGGAATCCACACTTCTCATGTAACCATCTAATTTTAATTACAAATCCATGGGATATTGTTTTAGTCCATAAAAATTATTCATTAATTTGTAATTATTCTCTTCTTCATCATCAAATATCAATCTCCATGATGGCTCAAAAAGACATCCAAATTTATTTCATCATTGAAAGATTATTTCTTTTCAGCCATCTTAATAGTTTTTTTGTTTCATTGAGAAACAATTCCTATAATGATTCATAATGATTCATGTATGGATACTGGGGAAAATGACTAATCAAAATAAAAACCCAAAACTTGATAGAATACTTTACATACATGACTCGACTTATTTCTATAAACATCTCCTTTCTCATTTAGATTTATCATAAACACCCATGTTATTATAATAATGTTTTTTCTATTGTAATTTTAATAAGTAACAATTTGTCATTATTTTTTGTTTTATCCACCTCTTTATTCGTAGACTTGATCCACTCCTTATGTTCCAATACATACTTCGCCATTTTTTTGTTTTATTTTGGAATTTATATTAGAATTAATGGTTCCCATAACTATGGTTTAGGTTTTAAAAGCCTATTTTTTATCACCAAACATATTCTCAGTATCCTCATGTTACCTCTTCCATTAATTTGAACCTAGGATTATATATCTTCTTCCTCTATTAATTGTATAATCAGAATTGTTATCATCTCCCTTAGGCCGTGTAGTTTCTTCTTCGGCTTCAATAGATCCATCATCTACAACATCATCAGCGCTATCTATCAAAAAAATATTCTACTAAACATCCACATTTTCAATAACTATAGCATCTTCATAATATATAATCCTATTTGAATTTTTATTGTTACATATGTAGGAACGTCCATTAGGTGTGTATCGATGGAATATTGCATCATATAAATTAGCATATTTTTTTCTAATTGTTATCATATTGTTTTTAAATATATCACCAAATACACTATAATTTTTCACATAGTAGGATTATTCTTAAACAACATTTAATTAGAATAAATGTCAAAATTAAGCCTTATGAAACATTTGTTTTCAATCATTTCAGTTGTAATGATGTCGTGTATCTAGAAAATCCTTAAATTACCATTCTCATCAAACATATTTATATCCAAATCAACAAAAATACTATTTTCCCTTCAAGATACCCCATGTTTTCAAAGACTGTAGTGTGTGTTAAAATCCTGTTTTGTAATTACATATGACATTGAGTTACATTGTTCTATAATTTAATATTATATTTGATAAAATGCTTCACTTGAAATATCAAACTAAAATAAATCCCAACATATTAGATGAATGTTATTTATATAATCATAATAAAACCTCTAGTAAATAAAAATAAGTCTATATTTACAGGATATATTCTAAATGTGAACTATAATTAAAATGAATTTATCTTTATCAAAAATATTTTTAAATTATGGTGTAATTTATCCAATTAAATGAAATAGAAAAATTTAAAAATTTAATATATAGTATTATAATATGTTATATAATATATAAAAATTCTAAAAATTATAAATTCTTATAAAATAATATTTGGAACAATGAAAGTTTAAACCTGAATGTTTCTTATAAAAACAGGTTTCCTTCATAATTATTAATTTCTTTTATTATAATTAATATATTGATTTTATAATTTAAATTTGTTATAAATAAAAAATTTCATTATAATTTTCTATATTATATTTGGGTAAATGTCTGGTAATTTTCTTTAAATAAATGATTTTTAAGAGAATATTGAAAAATAATGTTTTTACCAAAATTAATTTTTTTGACATTATCACTATATGATCAGTACATAAAAGTTTATAAAACCATTTAATTTATTGAATATTAATTTAAGGATTAAAAATATGTATTTTAAATTATCAATTTGAAATTATAAAACTAGTGTTTATTTTAGGAAATTAGGTAAAATTTTATTCCAATTTAAAAACTATTTTTATTATTTTATTTTAACTAAATATTATAGTGGTTATATTTGGATTTTCATTCAATAGGAAGCATAAAAATGTTAATATATTTTTTTATTAAAATTATAATAATAAAATCAAATAATAATCTCATTTTGTCCAGTACATAAAATTTCTACATAAAACAAACATTTTATAAAATATGGTTTTTACACGTTATGTGTACTAATATTAAATTTTTTTTATTACTCCTAAAATATTTATTTGATAAAATAATTTTTTTTATTTTAAATTAGCATTTGAAATGTTTAAAATTAATTTTATTTCAATTTTTGGTCATTAATATTAATTACTAATATAGAAAATTTATTATTAATGAAAAATTATATTATGGTAATAGGTAAAACTTAACGATGTAAATGCCAAAAAATCACTCAATATTGTCCCCAAATGAATAGTGGAGAGGATTATAGACCCAAATATCATTTTCACTCCCTTATTTTTCACATTCATAGCCATTGACCTTTGAATAATAAGATTCCATTTTTTAAAAGTAAAGGGAACTCCAAATAGTATTATTTAATTGACTTATAAAAGGGATATCTTTTTCAACATCATGCCACACATATTCCATCGAATTTATTTTATAAATTATATAATTATTTTCCTCATAGTAGAATTAGTCATGTTTACAATCCCCTTATTCCAATTATATTTTCAAGAGAATGTTCTAGGTCCCAATGTGAGTATTACACAATCCTTAAACATGCCCTCTTAATCAATCACATCCAAATTAATCCCAAACATTGTATTACAATGAAATTAGTACAATTAGTATACTAATTCTTTATTACATTATTATAAAAATATCATTTATTCATTCTCTTCTAATTAGATTTAAAAAATAATGCCGATCGTGTTTTTGTGCTGACTAATGCCTCCATGATGTGATGTCTTCAATATTTCACCATAGCCTATCATTGGAGTTCATAATTATATATTTGAAAATTATTGTGACATTTGTAAAATAATTAACATTCAAATGTGATAAATTATAATCCTCCTTTATTCCCTCTCATTAGTTGGGAAATTAAAACGTCCATCACGCACTATATGTACTACAACCTCCATGACATATCATTTTTTGTATTTCATCTCTATTTTCATTATTTATCCAAACAACCAAAAATTTGACGCACCAAATGAAAAATATATAAATAATATCCTCATTAATTTATTATATTTATATTATACACTTCGTTAAAAATATTAAACCACCAATTTATAGTGATTATTAATTTTTGATAGTTATACAACCTCTATGAATGTAACTATAAATAATCATTGATGAATATGGATAAATGTTAATATTATTAAAAAATAGTAATAAAATAATGATTTTTATTATTATAAAATGATGAGTTTATTTACTTAACATATTATACTAATATTAAATTCAAATTGTAATATTACTGAAATAAACTGACAGGGATTCCCTTTTAATGCAACATAACTAAAACCCTAATGATATTAGTTAATTTATTTATAAATAAATATATTTTATATATTCTAGTCTCTTAACTAATGTAAACAGTATTAAATTTTTATCAAATAACTGATATCGAAATCAACATCACAAACATGCATGAAAAAATTTATGTCACTGAAATCAAATGTAAAAAATAATCTACAAATACTAATATTGTCTGAAAAAATGATTTTAAATGATGTATTTAAAATCTAAGTTTTATAATTATGGAGTTTAAATATAATTTTATCATAGTTAAACATGTTTTAAATTACCTCATACTTCATTAAACTAGTTCTCGAATCATGGTTAGGGATTCTTGACTCAATCTAAATTTGTTGATACATATTTCTTGTTATACATCAATGTTTCATTGGAATGTTATATCTAGAAATAATTTATTATTTTTTATCATGATCCTATAATTTTTCATGATATTTAATTTTTAATTATTAATCATATCCATAAATTGGTTTTCATTTCAAATATTATAATATTGTATTATTTCTTTGTCTCTAATTTCAATTTTGTGAATCATGCCTATGGTACACACCATTTTTTCATGTTCATGATTCAAATTCCACCACAATGTAATTTTATACCATGATTATCATAAATTTAATGATTTTAAATGTTCTTTTCATCTTTTATTATTTTAAGGGGGTTTGAGCCAATATATATATATATATTTTAAACTTTTTCCATATCAGAATTCCTTATTTGAGATTGGTTTTTATTATGAACCTTATGTTATTTATATTGTATATATGCAACATATTTCATTTAGTATTCCATTAAATAAAATTACTTCATGGTATTTTGAGTTCAATTATAATCCACCACATTTAAGGGGTATATATTTAAATGTTACTCATGATAAAATGGATTTCCCTACTCAATTTCATTTTCCTTGGTTACGATATTACAAGATAATTTTTCTCCATCATTTTTTCTCCTAATCATAGAATGATTTATTTTTTAAATATTCCATTTTTTTAGTTACCCTAAAAACTCTAATATACTATTTTTAGTGATTAATATAACTTAAATCCATTACATACTTTTCCATTCCATGTCAGTTATGGTTTATGATTTTCCATCCAATGACCTTATCTATAAATACCATATAATCAATCCTTTGATTGAAAAGGGTTAACATAAATGATTCACATAAATTAAATGGGGAAATTATTTACCTATTCACATAAAAGTTATTTGTAGTTTGTAAACCAAATATTCATTATTATCTTAAAGTATGGGTATTCACCTAGAATATTATATATTATCATTGAATATTCATTTATTTTCCAAAAGTATATAATGTTATGACTATCATTGTATTTATATTTGTTTTCTTTATTTGATTTAATTTAGAAGGGATATAAAATGAATTTTCTATACATGGTTTATTTATAATGAATCATTGATTTACTATAGTACACATATGTAAGGTTGGACATGGGCGGGGTCACATGTCAACCTCTAATATATCGGTTTAACTTGATATGTCGTAAGATAGTCAAGAATGTACATAATGAGTTTTCTCAAATAAGAAATGGAATAATGGGTTATCTCACATTATCAGTCCCAGGCATAAAATATTTTTTCAAATAGGCACAGTCCAAAAAAGATTTCTAATAAATTTTTCCTATACATATGGTAATGTTATATCTATGAGCATCCGTTCATGTTATACAACAATTATATGATGTTTTTTATTTTAATGGTATGAAAACATTAAAAAATTAATATTATACATATTATATTTTCAATGATACCCTTTCATGGATCATGATTAATTTCACATGTTTTTACACTCTCTAGATTCATGTATCATATTATTCCATTATTTATTTCATTAATAATTATATTTAATCAGTTATTTTTTTCATGATATTAGAATTTATCCTTATTATACCCATGTTATCATCTTACTCTCACTTATGATGTCTGGTTA
This sequence comes from Viscum album, assembly GCA_963277665.1. Lineage (NCBI taxonomy): Eukaryota > Viridiplantae > Streptophyta > Magnoliopsida > Santalales > Viscaceae > Viscum > Viscum album. Next base: position 700,187,264 of record OY728152.1, read on the forward strand.
CAATTTCATATTCTTTCTTTCATTGATCATCTATGGTCACCCCTTTTATATGATTCAATTTCCCTAGGTTAAAAATAATAGTAATGTGTTTGATGTTTCAAAAATAGTATCTTATGTGCACAAATTTTGGGAGATTATGGAAACATGTTGGGGATTAATTAGTTTCTCATAAAGTTGTAAAAAATCCTATTAGATGAGAAAGAATGAATAATTTTAAAATTTGGTGTTTTCCTAATTATTAAAATATATATACATAAAAGATCATGGGAAATTATTATAAGGAAATATTATCCATAAATTCATTTATTTCTTATGTTAATATAAATGGGGAATAATTATTGGTATCATATAAGGGTTTAGATAACCTTATAGACTAGGATTTTATTTAAGGATACATTAAGGGATGATATGATAGAGTCAGTCATAATTTTAAATGTATATATAAAACATCACGATAATTTATGTAATGTTGAATATTTTAGTTTCTATGACAATAGAACATTAGTGAAGTCCTTTGGGATAAATATACATTGTAATTATAAGATTTAGATAATATCCTAAAATTGTGGTAATATAGAGATTGCACGGTCCTCTTAGGAAATAAATATCTGAACTTATACATTAATGGGATAATGGATCTAGTGATGACTCTTAAAGGTGTAATATATTTTAAAATGGGCAAGTGGGTATTAAATAAATCATCACCAGGTTCATGAAAATTAGACTAAGCTACACACATGGTTTAACTCTCATAGGAGATATAATGGGGTTTAATTACATTATCTCTTATGAACCATTATGATGAATTTCAATATGATAATAAATAATTTGTTTATATAACCTGAGTATAATGAAACTAGGGAAACCAATTAGAAACATATAGTAACATATTGAAGTTAATGTTTCAATTATTAAAAATGATGGTTTTATAGGGAATGATATCTTCATATAGATGTTTTATACAAATATTTTGGATATTTCCAAAAGTGTAATTTTTTTTAATATTTGGATGAAACTAGATGATGAAAAATGAAGCTAAAAAATTATTTATATAGAAACCACAATATCATATAAATGAATATGTTATAAAACATAAATGGGTTATAATTTTATTATATGCCTATCATGATGGGAAATTTTAGTTTCTTAGTCATATATAAGGTAATAAGGTTTATATTCTAATATTAATTTAATTTTCATACACATAGATATTTACATTAGTAAGGTATATTTATCAATGAAATTCTTGAATATTTGAAAATTTATAGAGATTATGTTATTATTATATTGATTATTGTTTAGTATTTCTTCTTTAATGTTATGTGAAAATATATTAAATGGTATCAATTTCATGGAAAATGGAATCTATGAATGTGTTATATTTTTTGGAAAACTAATTAGTAAAATAATATTGATTGATGAATAATATTCCACTATTTTGATAAATCCTTATTCAATAGAATTTATCTTAATCCCATAATTTCCAAGGAAACATTCAATGTATAATTCAACGTTACAATGTGCGCATTACATAAACCTTAAAATTTTCCACATAATTATTCTCTTACAAAAATATCCTACCCATAGTACTATATTGAACTCAATGTCATTAGTATATTGAATATATATTTTATTAATCAAAAAATCATTATTTATTCCTTCCCATCCACATAGAAAAACAAAATAACATAAATCATGAATTTGTGTATCCTATAGCCTATATAAAGCAATGTATTTCATTTTTAAACACTGGTTATCTTCAATGGTTATATGGGTGGAATTTAATAATAAATGTGAAATATATAAAATAATTGTAATTTTGAGGACAAAAACAATAATCCATCTCCAAAAACTCTCATTAGTTTTGAAATGATGACCCTAATTATGCAATGAGTGGACTACTGCCTCAAAAAGTAGCATTTTTTATTTATCATCTTGATTTTCATTAATTATCCAAACCATTTAAAATTAAATTCAAAAATTGAAAAAAACATAGTAATATCATTATTTTTCTATTTTAAATATATTAAACTTTTCTTTAATCAATATCACCCATCGAGTTGCATGGTGTTCTTGTCTTGGTTTGTTTATCGTTCTACATGAACGAATCAATAAAGTTGTAACATGAATGACCATTGGAATGTAAATAAAAATATTATTATAATTTAGGAAGAATATAATGATTCTTTTTTGTTTATGGAATTTTTATATTATTCATTTAATATATTACTGAAATCCCATATTTGATTACTAAAATTTCAAAAATAAGTCAATAGTGATTCAATTTGCACTCAACATTACAAATAAACTTATGGAATGATATAAGTGATTTATAAATATATAAAAATTATATATTATTATAACCTGAATAATATCTTAATGATGAACATGGTATCATGTAATTCATAACTAAATTGAGTTCGTAATGCATTTATGATGAAATTAATGTTATTGACACCCAATTGAAAAAATACAAATAAATCTAATTAATAATTTCATACTAAATGTCTATAAATGATGATAATAGAATGAAATTTATATAAGTATGTCTATAATATATAATATTAGGATACTTATTTTTATTTTTAGTGATTTTAGAGTTAATTTAACTATGTGGGAAAATAAAGAAAGGGTTTCTTTCTCAGATTTAATTTCTTATGACATATTTTCTATTGTACACAATGTTTTCTCTAGAATGGTATAAATAGTGTCCTTATTATAATTTGTATCATGATATAATTGTTTTTCATGATATTTACTTTTTCCTTTTAAGTAACATAAATTAATTTTTTTTTATTCAAATGTTTATATTTTCTAAATGGTTCATTGATTCAACAATAAATTCCTCGAGATATTTTTATGTTATAAACAATGTTTTATATTATTTGAAAAAATAAAACCCAATCATCATATTATATCATTATTATATTATATTTCCTCATATTTAATGTTCAATTCCGTATTTTTTCACTCATAGATAATTTTCTTTAAATTTATGAAATCTTATAAGGTGTATTTCATTCGAAACTCACTTCTTTGAAATGTGTTGGTATTATGCACCAAATTTTATTTATATTATGTATATTATATATATTTTATATATTTTTACATGAAATTTATGTCATTAATTTTATTTTTAGTTCAGTTTTTACTATCATCTAAATCAAGTGGTTTGAATTTCAATATTACTGGAGGTGTTGAAAATTTCTAGAATAATTTATTTTCTCATTGAGACATAATTCTATATATTGTTATCATCCTCTAAGACACCATTTATCCTTAAAGATTCACATTTTCTCCAATATATTTATTTCCTTATAAATTTAGATTCATGAATTATCATTTAAATATAATTTTAATATGTTTTTGGATTAACTACATAGAAATCAATTATTTCCATTTTCATTCCATGTCATTTGATGTTTATAAATTTCATTCTAACATCCTTCATCTATGAATAACATATAAATAATTCTTTTTTACTAATGGTTTTAAACCTAGATTCCATACATCAATTTATTATATAAATCATTTACTAAACTTTATAACATTTATCTATATATTATAAATACCATATGCACTATTACATTAATTAAATGATATTTTAATAGATTGTTGTTGAATATATTTGGATAAATACTTTTTACATTGAAATATAATTTTTTGTTTTTATTTTGATTATGAATTGTTTAATTATATTATTCTTCTTGAAATTTATATGAAATGCATTTAATTTCATTGGGTTCATTATGATGAATGATTTATTTCTAATACGTGATATATATGAGGATGAGTAGAGGAGAGGACATATATATACTACAAATTCATTGGTTTATGTTTTTATCACATGAAATAATCAGGCATGGAAATAATGAGTCTTTCACATAGGCATGTGAGTAATTTGTTTTCTCACATTTTAACATATAGACATAATGAGTTTTTTCACACAGGCATGGGAATAATGGGTTTTCTCATAAGGTGTCCCTATGATTATGTTTGTTCCATATCTCTAAGTTATTTTCATTTTTTTATAATTATATGATTCAATTAATTTACAGTATATATTATATTAATATTTAATAATTTTATGCAAATTCTTTTTTCTATTGTACTCCCTCCTAGATCATGTTTATTAGAACATATTTTACGAAACATTTTATTCATGTATTATATTATTCCAGGAATTATTAAATGAATCATGATTTTTGATCAATAATAAATTGGGTATGATATTAGTATTTATCCTAATTAAACACTAGTTCCAATATCATTTACATATATGATATTTTGTTGTTATGGATTATGTTTACACTTACTAGGCATCTGATCATCCCAATGGGAATTTTATTTTGGAAAATTTTGAACCATTGTTTGATGAAAATCTATTCAATAGAAAACCAATTTTTTCATCCATGATCTTAAATATTTTAAATCTATCCATATATTGATACATGTTTGAAATGAAAAATATACATATAATTATATTTAAATCATAAATTTAAGTAATCAAATAAATAGATCCACTCGGTGGCTTCATATTAATTAGTACACATACATCATCATATATAATATCTAATGGTTTCTCTATTTGAATATCTACCTTTTTATTTGTTTTCCCAACTAGTTTTACATTCATTCAAGTATTTATAACTACAGTATAACATTACTCCAATATATTAATTTTTCTATCTACTTCTCCATTAATCAACTTCCTCACTTTCAAGTATCCAGGGTTACCAAATCTTCAATGCTAAAAAATATTTTGAACTTGCAAATTTAGTTAATAGATTAATTTTACCTCCCCTATTTGAAATAATTATCCCTTGTTTTTACTCAATTATCAGTAAAAATTCTATATTTTAATCGAATTATATGAAATCAACTTTTCTTAAATGTGCCTCCATTTACATCACCACATTGTCGTGGAAAATTATGAAATTTTTCTTTATCCCACCAAAAAAGGCACATTGTTGAGACTAAATTGATTCTTCCCTAGATTACCAAAATCTGATGCCATTAATTTTAAAATAAATTTCATTAAAAAATTAATTATCCCAACCATTATATTTCACCACATTCCATAGGTTTCTTAGATCACCATTCATTTTATAAGAACAACTTTTATCTGAAATCCAAGGATTTATAGTGTTTTAAGCATCAAAATAAACTGATACAATATGAGGTTACTAATTTTCATTCTATATATTCCATCTATTCTGGAAAGGATTTTATTTTTTCGGATTAGTTTAAACATAATAATTTTTCAAATATCCATCCAATCACATTTTACAAATGATTCATGCAGAGAGTAAGAGCTGTTTTTCAACTGAATATTCATTGCTAACTGTTGGTACATAAAATTGTTCTTTACTCATTTCTTCTAATTTCTAACCCTGGATGTATAGTCCTTCCTTGAACAAGGAAAATATTTATTTTTCCAATATCATTATTATTTACTCATAATAATACTAGAATACCAATAGTATCCCTCAATCATTTTTCATTCGAAGAAATTTTGTAAATTCATCGAATAATCTCTCTTATAATATTTATTCCAATAATGAATTTTTTCCCATAATATTTTATAAAAATCTATATATCTGAAATTGCTATATAGATTTACTTATTTTTTTATATCTCAATATATATATGGTAGTATTTTGATTTTTTTATTTTTCTAGTGAAAATAACTAGTTTTTTCCCATAAATCCTAGAGATAATGTATTCTTTCTGATACGAGTTACCATAAATAGTTATTATTTCATGTTCACCAACATAAAAATTAAAATTGTTAGATTTATATTTACTATAAAACTCCCCTATACCATCAATAGAATTTTTAATGTAGTATTTATCATTCTATTTCACTTTTTCCTACTCAAAAATTAATATTCAAGTATTTTAACCTCTTTGTCAACAATTATAATAGTATAGGCCATATCATCAATTACTTACATTGTTTTTAAATTATAAAGTTTCTTTTATTTATTTATTCATGTAGTATTTCATTATTTATGTGAATCTATTAGAGATTTTCATATTTTTTAGTTGATATGTGAATTCTCATTTCTCATTCATCTAATTTTTTAAAAACAAATCATAATATATATTATCATTGTATGTTTTTTAAAGGGAATCCTTCTTTTACAGAATACACATTATTTACATGTCTTTAATAGTATAATTAATCAAACATCTATATTTATTTATATTTGAAAACATTGTGACACACTTCTATATATATCCCCATCATCATTACAATCATCACAATAATAACCCACATCTTCAAAAGATAAGTCTTTTCTTATAAAAAATTAATTTATTTTGTTTTAACCATTCAACTATGATTTACTATTATATCATGAAATTATTTTCTTGGTGAAACATCATCAGTTTTGAGATATTCATCATATTTTTTACTCTTCCTAGAACAATTGTTTGGGAAAAGACCAATTTTTCAATAGTTGAATATTTTAAAAGTTAATTTCCAAATGACATTCCACTTATTTCAGTACTGTGTTATCTTTACTTGAGAGAATGGGTCTAATAATAGTTGTCTATATTTTCTATTCTATATAAGCTTATTTTATAAGGTTTAATTTTCAACTACTTTAGATATTATATGTAAATCTTATCTACATCATTCCATTTACTTTATTTATATCTCCTATTATCATTTCAAAAATAAATTGGTGTTCTATAAATTCATAATTTTTTAATTTATTAACGTAAATAACATATAAAATAGGAAATATTGTATCAAAATTCCCAAAAAATTATTATGATATTTTTTACCATAGTCAATTCATCAATATTTCTATCAAAAACTCTGAAAACTTACAATAATATCTATTCAGGTCAAAAAAATCATTTACTGGTTATTTTTTCTATTATCATTATATCTCAAAATTATTATCTATAAATTTTTAGTTTCTATTCCTTTACGTTTATATCCATTTTTTAGATACTTAGATGTTTTACTAAGATTTCATTGGTAGTTTAAATCACATTACCATATGGAATTAATTCTAAGATAATGCATATAGAAGAAAAATTGTGACTTTTCCATAATTATAAAAATTCACCTAATCAATTAAAAACCATTTATAATTATACATTGGAATTAGGAAAGAATTATTATATGTTTCAAGGACATCCCATCCTAGAAATAATAAATAATACATCATTTAATACTTTTATAAGTAAAATGTTATGAAATCAATGGTTGAAACCCATTTCTAATCAACAGATTAATTGTCTACTATAGTAAAATAACAAGAGATATTTAAGGACATTCATAGATGAGATAACAATTTATAAGGATAAAACATATACTGGTATGAACTGTGTGGTGGGTGAGTTACTTCTTTGTTTACATTTTCAAAAACATGATTAGAGGAAAATATTATAGATATTCGAAGATATTATAGAAACAATGATCATGATCCCTATTAGAATCAATAACACATGATATTATCATTTTTCATAAATTATCATCGTATTAATATTATCAACACATAGTATCAATTAAAACAAATATACAACTATTGTTTATAACAAACATACTTCTTTATTCATTGTCATATATTCACTACATCATGTTAACATAATATCTCTAATTGATATAATATTAATTTTACTTGAATACAAAGTTTCATAACATCTCTAATATATTTTAAATATTGTAAACCTTTATTTAAATTTTAATTATTCAAAAAATTTATACATATATAAATAATTATGAAAATAAAAAGATATGATGAAAACATTATGTGATCTTGTTTCCTTCAATTACAGTGATAAATTATACTCATGAAATAACTTAAATGTAAAATAGATAAACCACAGTCAATATGATTTTCTCATTTGACTACATTATAACACTAGTTTCCACGTCACAACATATACCAATCACATCCTTCATATCCACCATAAAAAAATCTGGAATCATAACTATAGACATAGATTGGTTTTTAGGACCATAAAAACTATCACATATCATCGAAATTATTTTCCGTCAAAATATATAATTATAGAATTTAAAAAATAATCATATTAGTAATATCATTATCCAAAACCTATTTCACATAGGAAAAACTTTATGAATATAATAATGACTATTATATACTATAGAAATTACCCTCACAATGATCATTATATATCGATGTAACCCTTATGCAGAGACAAAAATATTCTTATATAGTTGTAGAATCCATTTTATGAGGAGGTCAGGTGGCCATTTTATAGCTAGTATAATTCAATGATGACCCTGATGCAATTTATAATCTACATTATCATAAATTTGTCTCTAAAATGTTACCCATACTTGGATTGAGAATGAATTATATATAGACAATTTAGTGTACATATGACTCACACATAGATCCTATTCTTCTAAAAAAATATCAAACTGATGGTCTGACTTAACCATACATGTATGTGTACCAACGAAATAAAACATTTGTTTTAACCCAATGAAAATATTCATTATAAAAACCCAGCTCTTGATTTCACACATAATCATGTTTTATTAAAAAACATTCACATGATCCAATATATAAGATAGATATGTTTGTATACATGGGGATTAAGAACACTAAATCACATCATAAAACATAAAATACACATATTTATTGAAAACATATTTTACATGACCACACACATTCCTTCGTACTTATCATTTCATGGGATAACCTGACAAAATGCATAAAGAAAAGGGTGAGCTATAAATCCTAGTAATGGTGTAAAGATAGCATAAAATGAATGATATAGTACATGTTAGGAAAAAAGTCATATCAATGGATCATAAGAGAAACATGAATATAAAGGCATGATATAGGATGATTATTTTAACATGGAAATTTCTAAACAACACTTAAAATGATATTAGAATGATCCAAGGCTCATTGCACATGGAGCATGAGTAAACCCTCATTGAATATAACATTGCATGAGTAAACCCTCATTTCACCTGAGGTATCTGGATACTATTCTTTAACCAATGCATTAGAGCGTTATTAGGGCCCCCCTTCTTAGTCATTTCATTTCATTCATAAGGGTGCCACACGAATCATACAAAATGGAATCATTCAACACCATAAATTATTCCACAATAAAAGAATGTGGAATAATTGAATGAAAATATATAATCAATATGTAAATGTGTGTAATGGTGAATACCCGAGACAGAGAAATGGGCATAGTATTCACCACACAATGACTTTGGCTTGAAGATTCACAATGCAATTTCTACAGCATAACGTCGTGATATAATAATTCAAAAAAATGATTAATGAGAGGGAAATGGGTATCTCATCATATGTACATGAAATTTAAGTATGGGGGTCATATAGATACATGTCCAAGAATATTTAAATTAATTTAGATGAATAATATAAAATAATTTCTTGAATGTAAAGAGAAGAGAGAAATTCCATACTGAACTTCGGCATGGTAACAAGTGTACATCGGAGTAATTAATTAGAGATAAGGAAGTATATCATCATTAAAACATAAGGATATAAGTATTTTGAGGTTAAAAATCATACCCCAACATTTTTAATTGAAAAAAAGGGTATAACAACATAATTAAATTTGGATAAAATGAGAAAGGATTAAATCTCTTACTTTGTATTGTGATCCCAAATGCTTGGGAGGGGCTTGAGAAAGGATTCTTGGGATCTGGGGGCACCTTGGGAGGATTATAGAGAGAGGAGGGAAGAGTAGAGACGTCCTCCAAGGGGTTTCATTGGAGAGAAGTGGGATCTTGAGTGGGGTTGCATAGGAAAAGATAGGGAATTCTTTATTAATTAGTTTTTGGACAACAAACATTAATCTAATGAAAAACAAAAACAAAACCATGGTTTATTTCCATGTTTTATTCTAAATCGGAGTGGAAAAAATTATTTTATATGTCCAATTGAATACTTCTTAAAATATTAGGCTTTATTATTTGGAGGTGAGTCACACTCTCAAAGAAATCATTTTAAAAGTTAAAATGTTTTATAAGTTTTAGAGGGTCCACTAAAGCACCCTAAAATTAATCAAACAAATATAAAATAACATTATTTTAAAGGTAAAACATATAGTTTCTGAAAATCAAATAAATATTATTTTATTACATCACTATTAGTTCATTATGATATCATAAAACACATAATAAAATTAAACTTTATTTAAATTTTTCCCAAAAATTCAACTGTCTCAAAAATTATGAAAAATTCATCAATGAATAATTTCATCATCCTGAATCAAAATATGATATTAATTTTATCTAAATAATTTTTTAACTATGTGAATTTTTACTTTTAAAATAAAAACCAACATTTATAAAAATTCATGGGTTTTGAAAAAAACCTCTTTCAAACATTATTAAAAATTTCAGTTGTATTCCTAAAAATTATACTATAATTTGTATTTAATAAAAATTAATTTAGTAATAATATTTAACTAAACCGTTATTTATTTCAAAAATCAATTAATTCCTCAAAATATATGTTTTAATTAATTATTAACTAAATATAATATTTTTGTTTTGAAGCTGTTTACAATGTAACTACAATAAAATTAATGTATATTTTCTATAAAATAATGTAAATAATCATAGTGATAGGGTCTTGTTACATAAACCCTTATAATACCCCCATAAGACTAAAGGGTAAGGTTTTAAATGAAGATAGACTCTAGGGGAGGATCAGATAACATCACTCATGTGGTAATGTATGTTAACATCCAGTTTTCGGATATGCGGTTTCACTCAAGCTTAATGGGTTGAATCTTAGCTTGGTCTTGGTCAAGAGAGAATCCTAGTGATTCCACCTCCTTTTTTAGCTCTGAAAAATGGGCTTCCTATGGAGCAATTATACTATTTGAGGCAATCGCTTCAATTGTCTGAGTAAATTGTATTTGTGAAAGCTCTATATTTATACAAATCAAGTGATCACTGTTCAACGACTTTATTAACCACGGTCACAATTCTAAATGGTTTTTTAAAATCCAAAAACCTAAATTCAAGGAAGATAATATGTTATATAACCATTTTGAATAATAATAAATTTAATTAGATCAAGAGTAACTTTCATTAATAAATGCTTGGATAGTTACAATCTTCCCCCCTTACGAAATATTTCTCTTGAAATTTCATTTTCCACACTAAAACAGATGCGGGTAACTCTACTTTATCACTTCCTCTAGTTCCCACATTGCTTCTTCAAACTCATGGTTTCTCCACAACACTTTAACTAGGTGCATTTTCTTATTTCATAGAACTTTTTCCCTATAACCTATGATCTTCCCCGACTTGTCTTCATAAGTGAGGCCATTCTCCAATGGTACCACCACTGGATTGAGTACAGGTGATGTGTCAGGTATATACTTCTTCAAGAGTGATATATAGAATACATCATGTACTATAGATAGGTTAGGTGGGATTTCTAGTCAACAATACACTACTCCAATGCGATCAAGGATCTCAAAAGATCTGATGATCCTTGGAATAAGCTTTACCTTCTTCCCAAATCTCACAACTCTCTTCCACAGTGATATGTAGAGGAATACCATGTCTCTAAAATCAAACTCTAGGTTTTGTTGTCGATTTTCATAATATATATTTTGTCGAAATTGGGTAGCTTTAATGTGTTGTCAGATACTCTTAACCATATCCATCATTTCTTAAAACAATTTATGGACATAGGAGTTTTTTCTCCCCATCATCATCCCAACATGCTGGTGTTTTGCACCTCTTCCCATAAAGGGCTTCATAATGATCCATTTGGATGCTTGAGTGTAAAATTTTATTACAAGAGAACAAAACTAGAGGAATATGTTGATCCCATCCTCCTTTGATGTCCATTGAGAATGCTCTCAGCATGTAATCAAGGGTTTGGATAGTCTGATCATATTGGACATCTGTTTTAGGATGATAAGTCGCACTAAATTTTAGCTTAGAATTCCCAACATGTTGAAGGCTCCTACCAAACCTAGAGGTGAATCATGAAAATCGATCAGATACAATAGACAATGGTACTCCCTGAACCCTTACCACTTATCTGATATATATCCATGCTAGTTGATCTAGTGTGAAATCCTCTCAAATTGCAATGAAAGGTGCAGTCTTTGTATGGAGATCCACAACAACCCAAGTATCATTGTTTCCTTTGGATTTCTTTGGAATTCTGGTGAAAATTTCTATGGTGACATTCTCCTATTTACATGATGGTATGGTAATGTTTTCATCATCCCCCTGGACTTCTACCTCTCATCCTTCACTTGCTGACATACCATGAACTTTGAGGTATACTCAATGATCTCCTTTTTCCAGTTATCCCACCAATAATGCTCTAAGAGATAATGATACATATATTTATTCCCTGGGGGAATGGAGAGATTAGAACAATGTGCATCATCAAGAAGTTCTTTCTTTCACTCCATATTTGACAGAACACATAGTCTTATCACAATTCTCACAATTCATTCTTCATTAACATTGAACTCTAAGGATTTATGCTTTCTGATTGTTTCCACTATCTTATGAATTCCCATATAATCCTTTTGAGCATCCTTTAACCTATACAAAATAGATTGTTGAGAAATAATTTGTGAAAGGATTGTTGATTTTCTCTTCTTTAGGATTATCATGTCCCTCGCCCTCAAATATAAGAATATTGGATCCCTTAAATTCACATTAATGATAGAATCGCTGGTTCCTTTCTACATAGAGTCTCTACTACCATGTTCACATTACTAGGGTGGTAATGGATTGAGTATTAATAATATTTGATCAACTCTAACCATCTTCTTTGGTGCATGGTACCTCTTTCTATGTGAATATATACTTGAGGCTTTTGTGGTCAGTATATATTTCACTCTTCTCCCAAAGAGGTAATGTCACGAAATTTTCAAAGAGAATATTACTACAGCCAACTCCAGATCACGTGTTGGATCATTTTTATAATTAACTATCCATTTAATTTAATCATATGAATTGAATTTTTCATTTTTCATCAACACATAGCTCGTTCCCTTCTTGGAAGCATCACTAAATACCACAAAACGTTCTCCACTTGTGGGATGTGTGAGAACGAGCACTGTGATAAACCTCCATTTTAGACTCCTTGAATCACTATTATAATTTATAAATCCAAGAAAACATTACTCCCTTCTGAGATATATTGGTATGAGGGTTAGAAAATCATGACAAATTTCTCACAAATCGACAATAATATCAAGCTTACCCTAGGAAGCTACAAATATCTATCACTACTTTTGGCCTCATCCATCCCTTAATTGTAGTTATCTTGTAGGTATCCATAGATATCCCATTACTTGTGATGATATGACCCAAGAATGAGACTTACTTCAACCAAAACACACACTTTTAATACATTGAATAGAGCTTCTTCTTTCGTAAGGTCTCTAGAAAAGTGCTTAGATGCTTCTCATGATCCACCTTTGTTTTGGAGTATATTAGAATATCTTCTATTTAGAGAACATAAAATTTGTAGAAGTAATCTATAAAGACTCTGTTCATCATGTCCATTAGGATTTATGGAGAATTAGTTTTTCTAAAAGGCGTTAATATGAATTCACAGTGCTTGTACCTTGTATGAAAAGTAGACTTTGGGATATCCTCCTTCTTCACCCTTACATGGTAATATCCCATCCACAAATCCCTCTTGGAGAAGTATTGTGATCTACATTACTGATCGAAGATGTCACCAATTTGTGGTAGAGGATACATGTTCTTTATCGTGTTTTTGTTGAGCTCAGAATATTCAATGAAAAGGTGCATTGAACCATACTTCTTCTTGACAAATTGGACTAGTGCACCCCATGGTGAAGCACACAGGCATATAAACCCTTTATCAGGGTTCTCCAATAGTGGTTTATTTAGATCCTCAATCACCATAACAACTATTATATAAATTTTTTTGGATATTTTCAACAACCTAGGTATACGATCAATTGATAATTTAATAGCTCTTTTAGGAGGAATACCGGAAAATTCCTTTGGAAACAGTTCAGCGAATTCCCTCACAATAGGATTTCTTCAAGAATGGTTTCTTCTTAGGATGAATCATCTAAGAAAGATGGACATTCTCATATGGTAGTATTATCTACGCTTGAGAGGATTTTTATAAGTAAGATTCATCCTCTTCCTTGCACTTGTACATAATCGGGGGTTGATTCTCTATATGGAGAGTAATTTCCCTCTCACATAAATTTATGTTAGCTATATATAATGAAATCCAATCCATGCCAAGAATTATATCAAATTCCACTAGTGGGAGTGTGAATATGTTCATTAGGAAGTTAAATCCATAAATTATGATAGGGCAGGAGTTATATTCATGGGATGAAAGGATATCTCCATTTTACATTCTCAATAGCATATTTAATTCTATGATTTTTTGTGGTGTTGGGATTGTTCTACTAATCTTTCAAAATATAAAAGAATGTGTAGTCCTAGAATCCAAAAGAATGTTCACGATTCTTGAATTAATAACTAGAGTACCTATCAAAACGTTGTTTTGAGGGTTCAAATGGGTGGTAGTGATCGAAAAAGCACACAATTATTGCCTTGGAGGTTGTTTTCTTCCTCTGAAAACCCTTGGATTAGTGCACTAGTTTACAAAGTGTTCTGGTTCTTTGCAGTTTAAGCAATTAACTACACATTGAGGGTCGAACGGACTGTTCCAATCCTCCTTCGTAGCCGTAGGTTTTTTTGGCGGTTAATGGCTAGGTTACCTTCTCTTCAACTCCTATATCATTTCTTTATCCCCCTCAATAAATTTACGAGGTGCTTATTTCTGCACCTTTTTCAAGTGAGGTGATGAATTTTCATAGAACCATTGGATTTTTTCATTGCACTGCCAATATTAAATTCCACCTTATTATTCGTATCCCCATGATACCCCTACAATTATCTGATTTTCATTTCGACCTTGAGGGCACATCGGACAATTTCCTCATAGATCTCAAAGTCACGGATCACTAGGGAATTCTGTAGGCTAGGATTTATCTCACTAATGAAGTTGTCAACCTAGCATTTGGGGTTAATGAAAAAACTGGAGGCATATCGTGCCAAATTTTGAATTTTTCTTCGTATGCTCCAACGTATTTGTCATAGTTTTTCGTGAGGGAATGAAAGTCCCTCTTCATCTTAAGTTAGAGGTTTTGAGGAATGTATTGATCAAAAAAACATTTTCTAGAAATCCTTCCATTCTATGGCCTCAATCTCCACCATAGGCTTGATATTGTTTATCAATTTACACCATTGATATGATTCACCCTTCATATGATAAGAATCCTAGAGAACCCTCTCCTACTTAGAACATTAGAGTATAGAGAAGACCTTTTCAATGGATTTGATCCATTTTTCTGTAATTGATGTATTAGATGATCTATTAATAGTAGGAGGCCTTTGCATCCGGAAGATCTCGATTGCGACTTTCTGTTTCTTGGTGGGGTTTAGAAAATTCCTCTTGACCAATGTTTCTATTGAAAACATGAGTTAATTGAGAGAGTATGATGACAAAGTTCATGATTGCTACTCCTGTAGGATTGTGCATCACATTAGAATAGTCATCACATCTATCTTCGCATTGTTTATTAGCTCAGGGCCTTATATTACCATCCATTGGATAGAATAAAAGGAAATTTAGGGGTAACACATAATGGGGAATCCAAAGGAAAAATGGATGACTTATAGATTACTTTTTTTCTATAACTTATGAGTTTATTTTCTTAAGTCTAGGTTATCCATGATCTACTACCCTACATATATTTTTAGGGGAATTTTTTTATTCCCTTAATAATGGTTCATACCAAGCCTGTGAATTTACTGAAGAATATCCCCCAGAAGTGTCATATGAACTATTTAATCAAGTCACATTATCATTTACCAGTTCCTATTCGAGTCTATCTCAAAGGATTTTTTTGGGTTTTACACCTAGATACATATGTGCGATAGCCGCCTCTACAAGCTCGTATACAAAAATAGATGTATTTTCATGAGAAAAAACATAATCATTACTATCCAAAATTTAGGAATGTTTTTATAATACATATTTATACCTAATTATTTCACTACATTTTTCTAATCCTAATCTCAAAAGTAATTAAATCAATCCTTTGATACCATCTTTAACAACCCTAGTCTTAATTTCACACTTAAAAATATTTTATTACATATATTGTTCACTTGATTAAACATAGATGATCGAGAGTTATAGTGTCTTTGGGACATCCGAACATTACATTAAAAATTAAACCTGAAATACAAATCTTTTTTGAAAACATCTTTCACATGACCACACACATTACTTTGTACTTATAATTTCATAGGACAACCAGACGACATTCCTAAGAAAAGGGTGAGCTATAAATCCCATTAAGGGAGGAAAAAAGGCATAACATGAAGAATATAGTAAATGTTAGGCAATATTCAGATCAATTTATCATAAGAGAAACATGAACATAATGCATGATATAGCATGATTATCATAACATCGAAATGTGGCAACAACACTTAACAAGATATTAACCTGAGCCAAGGATAATTGCACATTCACCATGAGTAAAACCTCATTGCACTTTAATTAGAATTATTAAACCATAATTTCAATTGATTTATGATGATTCTAATCTTTACCCAATGCATTGGAGTGCTATCAGTGCTCCCTATTCTTAATCATTTCATTTCATGCATAAGTGTGCCACATGGATCGTTCAACATGATATAATTCAACACCATAATTTACACCACAATAAAGTATCATGGAATAAATACATGAATATATATAATCTATAAGTAAATGTTCATAATGGTGAATAACATTTATAGATACAAGGGCATGGTATTCAGTACACAATGACTTTGTCTTGGAAAATCGTGAGGCAATTTCGGCAGCATAACAGAATGACATGATTATTCATAAAGATGGTTGATGAAATAAAAAGGGGTATATAATCATATGAAAAAAATTACTATAAAGGGGGTAATATAGATACATTTCCCAACATATGCAATGGAATTTAGATGCATAATATAAAACAATTGCTTGAATGTAAATGTGAAGGGATAAATTCCTTACTGAATTTCAGCATGGTAACAGGTGTACATGGGAGTAATTAATGAGATATAAAGAGGTATATAATCATTAAAACATACGTAGGGAAGTGTGGGGGAGGGGGGGGGGGTTCATAATCATACCCCAAAATTTTTTATTGAAAAAAAGGTTTCAACAACATAATGATTATTGGATAAAATGAGAAAGGAAGAAACCCCTTACTTGGAAGTGTGATCCCAATGTATTGGCAGGGGTTTGATAGAGGCTTGTTGGGAGCTTGGAGATCCTTGGGGGATTATAGAGATATTAGGGAAGGGTAGGGACGTGATCCAAGGGTTTAGAGAGATGATAAGTGGGAGGATGGGTGGGTTAATATATGAATAGAGAAGTAATTCTTTATTATTTAAGTTTTGGACACCACACATTAAACAAACCAAAAACACAAACCAATCCATGGATTTTCCCCATGGTTTTTGGAAAAGGGGTGTGTAAAAAATTATTTTATATGTCCAATGGCATAAATTTGTAAAATATTATGCCTGATTATGTGGAGGTGAGTCACACTCACAAGGGAATCATTTTAAATGTTAAAATGTTTTATAAGACATTGAGGGTCCACTAAGGAACCATAAAATTATTAAAAAAATAAAAAATAAATTTACTTTAAAGTAAAAAAGAAATATTGGACGAAAATACCATGTATAGTATCTTATTACATCAAGATTAGGTCATTATGATGTCATAGAACACATTATATAATTAAACGGTGTTTAATTTTTATCCAAAAAATCGACTGTTTGAAAAAATTATGAAAAATTCACTATTAGATAATTTCAACATCCTGGATCAAAAAATGATATTCATTTTATCTAAATATTTCTTAAAATATGTGAATTTTTACATTTAATATAAAAACTGATATTTATCAAAAATTCAAGGGTTTTGACAAAAACCGCCTTCAAACCTTCATAAAAATTACCATTGTATTCATACAAATTATATGCTCATTTATATTTAATAAATCTAAATTTAGTAATAATATTTCATTAAAATATTATTTAATTAAAATATCCATTAATTTATCAAAATAGATTTCTTAATTGAATATTAACTAATATTAATATTTTTTCTTTAATAACTATTTAAAATGTAACAATAATAAAATGAATGTATATTCTCTATAAAATAATGTACATAATAATAGTGATTGGGTCTTAATAGATAACACTATATAACACCCACATAATGAACAAATGGTAAGGTGTGAGATGGTGACAGACTCTTGGTGAGACCTAGATGACATCACTTATCTAATAATCTCTATTAACACCTACTTCTCTTATATGGGATTCGGCTCAAGCTTAACGTGTGGATATCTTCAAGGTATTGGTCAAGAGTGAAGCCTAGTGATGCCATCTCCTTTATAAGCTCTTACAAATGGGTTGTATACAGAGAAATTCTACTGGATGAGTCCATCACTTCCTTTTTCTTGGAATATTTTATTTGTTAATGCCCTATATTTATAAAAATCATGTGATCACTATTCAATGACTATATTATCAATTGTCACAATTCATGATGGTATTGTAAAATAAAAAAAAACATAAAACTTAGGAATTTCATATTTTATATAACCATTTTACATAATATAAAATGTATTTAGTTCAAGAAGAATTTTTATTAATAATATTGTGGGTCATTATAGTCATTAACCATATGAATCAGCTTCGTTAAACTTATGAATATATAATATAATAGTATCAACCTTACATCACCTTATCTATACATTAAGATGGTAGATGCCACAAAATTATGGGGAAATATATATACCTGACGTCAATGTTTTTATAAACCGTATTGTTCTAGTGTATCAACCTTATGAGGTCAATAGCCCTTCAATTTCATTTGTATAATTCTTCAAAAAGATTCCACTTTCTTTATCTAATGCCTTAGCAATCATGGAGTCCAAATCCATCTCATCCTTTAATAACTTTAAATCAATATCCAATGCTTCATGGATTAATTTTATTTAGTTAATTTTGATCCTTTTGATAGAAAAATATTATTTAAGGTCTTAACTATCGGGTAACCTTCAACATGTGTCAATTGATATATATAGTAATTTATTATAATATGTGTGGAAACATCAACTCTAGTAACCCAAAGTTAATGGCTACTTAATTACATTGGTATAATATAAAAATGATCTCATCTTAATTTAATTATTATTTTATTTGTCTTGAAGGACTAGATACATACATTATTTTTATATTACATTGAAAAAAAATATTCAAAAAATTCTTACATCCTTTTTATTATTCATAATATATTTCTTCATATCATTCTCAATAATTGTTACATGTATCTTAAACTATCATGATTAAATATGGAATAAAAATTATGAAAATTTTAATAACTAAAACACACAAAATCTAATCAATAAATTGATCATGAAATGTATCCATCGATAATGTTAGTGTGGTAAACTCATGGATAAAAATAAAGAATTTATCAATGAATGAAATTTTTAATATTTGATGTCAAGATCTCAGATATCTTGATATCTATACCATAAAATCCTTGTTCCATGATAGTTAAATTGACGGGTAGTTATATTGTAGAATCCCTTTTTATTTGGGAACTGATTTTTCACATGAGACCCATCGATGTGTCAAGGAGAAATATCATTCCATTCCCCACCCATCATTGATTTTATAATTAATTACTCACACAATGAATGATAAATTCAATTAAAAAAAATTCCTTAATAAAATACCCATATTGAGTAATGAATTTGGATATATCAAGTATTTACATAGTCAATCAAATAAAATTCATATTAAAACATGATATCTTGAAATGTTTTATGGTTTGATTAATATGTATATCTGCAATAGATATTTAATCTAAGAGTAATGTATAATAGAAAATTATCACATTAATTTTAATTTTTTAAAATAATTTTATGACCAAAAAATTAATAACAGTTAAAAGGTGAAATTCAATTTTTTAGAAAAATCATTTTTGAAATTAATTCATGTATTTTAGAAAATATAATAAAATGGATGAAAAATATTAAAATATGATTTATTCGTGGCTATTTATTTATAAATAATTTGAAAACACTTATAAGAAGATAATTTGAATAAAATTGTTATATGTTTTGAAAAATATAATGATTCCAAATGCATTAAAAACATTCATTTTTTACTTTTGTTTTGAAGGTCCAAAATTAACCGTCTAAAAAACATCAAAAATATGAAATTAAAATCTTTTTAATAGTCAACTAATATATAAAATATCCATAAAAATAATATAAGTAAAAATTTACTTTTATTTCTTTAATATGGTCCTGGATGAAAAATATACATAGCCAAAATATAAATAAGATAATCTTCTATTTTAACCATTTCATTTCACGATTCATGTTCCAAGAGATGAAAATTTCAATGAAAACTTTAAAACTACTTAATCTTGTAAAATTGAATTGAAAAATTAATCACCATTAATAAATATATATTCATGTTTAATTCGGAGGGCAGATGCTCTCTCGGGGGCTCATCGAATATCAGTGGTCGTACGATGCCCCTGGACGAGACGAATGAAGAATGGGGTGTTTTTGTCGATTATATGCGACCCCGATGCGTTTAATGAAAAAAAAAGAAATTACATGATGTGTACTTTTTGATGTAAACGGCATGTACTTTCCGTTTCCAAACTCCGCTTTAGGCGGCCTCGAGGTCAACCCCACATGGCCGTGTGCATGGCTACTACACGACCATCACATGGTTACCAACGGTAACTGAGTACATGACGTGTACTTAGAAAGTACACGGTGTGTACTTAGAAAATTTTAATAAAAACATATTTTTCTCAAAAAAGACCAGAAAAATAAAACAAACATGAAAAAGAGGATCTAGGTATATACAAACTTCCTCCCTTAAGGAAATATGTCCCCAAATTTCCATAGCAAGGTGGCATAGAAGAAGAAACCCCGAACAGCTCCGGCCACTACGATCGTACATCATACTACCTCTCCCAAGTCTTATCCTATATTTTCCCATGGTACCATATCACTCATACTAGTGGAACAGACCGACCATAGAGAACCTTCATACTTCAATCGACAATCCAGATAGGATGATCCCCAAACGATGCATCCACTTCCATCTCAACCTCCTCGGGTTGGAAAACATGAGATGAGTCTGATAGGTAACGTTTAAGCCGAGAATCATGGAAGATGTCGCGCATATCCAGATACCTATGAGGAAATTGCGACCAATAGGCAACTGGACCAACTCTTTCAAACACCTCAAATAGCCCGATGTACCTCGGAGAAATATTACACTGTCTCCAAATCCTTATGTGTCCCAACCTTAGTGTGACACGTAGGAAACCCCAATCCCAGACCTCAAACTCTAGAGGCCATCTCTACTGATCGACATAAGATTTCTGCCAAGACAGTGCAGTAGTCATCCTCTTCTGAATCAACTCTACCTACTCTGTGGTATTTTGGAGAGGACGTGGTCCTAGAATAACTCCCTCTCCGGTCTCCAGGAAACATAATGGTGATCGGCATGTCCTACCGTACAGATCCTCATAAGGTGCCATCTGAATAGTTTCTTTGAAACTATATTTGTTGGAAAACTATATAAGAGGGATATACTTCTCCCAAGAACCTCCAAAATCCAAGATGCATGCACAAATCATGTCCTCAAGCACCTGAATCATATGCCCAGATTGGCCATCTATCCGGGGATGGTAAGCTATACTCAAAAGTACATGTGTACCCAAATCTTCTTGAAGCCCCTACCAAACTGGTGATATAAAATGGGAATCCCTATAAAAAACAATGGAGGTTGGAACTCCATTTAGATGTACAATCGATCAGATTTACAACCATCCCAGCTCATCAACACTGAAGGTCTCCCTGATCAGAAAAAATTGAGCAACCTTCATGACTCTGTCAATGACAACCCAAACTGCATCATTCCCTCGATTCGACCTCAGAAAACCTTTCACAAAATCCATCGCGACGTCATTCCACTTCTACTAGGGATTGGGTAACTGCTGGAAAATCCCTATTGGTCGCTAATTCTCCGCCTTCACCTGCTGACAGATGGAACACCTCATCACGAAACCAGCAACATCTCTCTTTATACCTGGCCACCAATACTAATGGTGTATATAACGATACATCTTGGTAACACCAGAATTAACTTTCAAAACTGAGGAATGAATGTCCAACATTATCTCCTTACATATGTCTGCGGGCATGCATACGTGCTCCTGGAAATACAAGATCTCATCCTCACCTATGGTCCACCATGGAATATGGTCCTCTCCTAACACAATCTCCCATAGGACTAGGCCTTATGAATATGACTATTTCCTCATTCTCACTCGACCACGAAGAGTAGAGGAAATAGCTAAAGAAGAAACAAACTTCTACCCCTGCCTGTCGTGAACCTCCAAATGCATCTCAGAGAACAGATCCATTAGCTTCCACTCACTGCTGGCCTCTTGAACTGCCTGTATCTGAGTCCTCCTGATCAACACATCTGCCAGGACATTGCCTTTCCTAGGCATATAGGAAAGATCAAAATAAAAAGGTATAAGGTAATCATCCCACCTTCACTGTCTAAAATTCAGATCATGCTAAGTGGAGATGTACTTGAGACTCTTGTGGTCGATGAAAACCAAAAAATTCTCTCCTAGTAGATAATGCCTCCAATAATGTAAGACATGAACCACTGCATCCAACTCAAGATCGTGCGTCCTGTAATTCCTCTCATGTGGTCCCAACTACCGAGACTTGAATGCAACGAATCCTTCTCCATGCTTAAGAATAGCTCCCAGCCTGATACCTGAAGCATTATAGTACACAGTATAGCTCATTCCTGTCTCTGGAAAGCCTATTATCAGTACTGAAGTCATCCTCCATTTTTACTTTTGAATGTCTGATTCACAAGAATATGACCACAATAAGGTCGTACCATTCTTAGTCAGAAATTTCAGTGGTGCTTCTATGCTTGAAAAGTATTGTATGAAAATAATCTAGTATCTAGCCATCCCTAGAAAACTTTGTACCTCAAAGGAATTCTTCAGATTCTCCCTGGAAACTACTACTCTCACATTCTATAGGTCTACTGATACTCCAATATCTAATATAACACGACCTATGAAGTGCATCTGATCCATCCAAAAGTGGAATTTTGCGAGATTATCATATAACTGATGCTCTCTTAGTGTACTCATAATGATATCAAGATGGATAGCTTGGTCATGGATAGTTTAAAAGTACAAAAAGATATCATCCACGAAGACCACCACAATGGAATCCAAGTATGGATGGAAAACTTGATTCCTCAGTGCCATGAAAACTGCGGGAGCATTCATGATACCCAATGGTATAAACACATACTTTTATAGACCATACCTACATCAGAAGGCTGTAAGAGATATATCATATGGTCAGACGTGAAACTGATGATATCCGGACCTCAAGTCGATCATTGAGAACACCCGGTCTCCTCGAAGAAGATCAAAGAGATCATCAATACTTGGTAATGGATATCGGTTCTTGACCATCAACTGGTACAACTTCGGATAATCCCCCCAAATCCAGAGGGTATGGTCCACCTTCTCTGCAATCAAGGCAGGCGAACCCCAAGGAGAAGTACTGGTTCAGATAAAACCCTTTTCCTGAAACTCCTCCATCTTCTTCTTGAGTTCCTGTAAATCTGGGGTATCCATCCTATAAGTAGGAATGAACATCGACGCTACCACTATCCAAAGATCAATAGAAAATCCAACCTCACGCTCCAGAGGCAAACCCGCAATGTATTCGGAAAAGACATCTATGAAATGATCCGCCACTGGAGGAAAGTCCATCTGTTAAGTCCGCTGGTCATCCAGATATAGATTAGCAATCTAGTCTATAACTCATCCCAACCCATGATGCTCGGGTTCCGCTCAGCTCACCTGGACATACCACTCGCCCTTATGAAGAAAAGATCTACCCTATGGTGATTTGAAACTCACCCAAAGATGATAGAAATCGACGACTTCATGGAAGGGAACCAACCAATACATTCTGATAATGTCATCCTAACCTGTCATCCCTTGGACATTGAGGTCACAATAGAAGTGACAACCACCAACCTCTAGAGGGAACCCCTTGCACTGATGTACACTCATCATTCTAGTCTCCAACGGAGTGTTTTGTGTCACAATAATAGCCAAATAAAAGATGCAGAGCCCAAGGATGTCCACAACCAAAAAAGATATAAAGCTAAGGGAAGACCCTATATCGAAAAGAGAAGAAGATGAAACTGAGGATACAATGATTGTACCTCGCACTGTAGAAGATCTGAGATCATACTCCTACTGGGTCTACTCCATTGTAAAAGTCTGGCCTGCACCGTGGCCTTGTGACCCTGCCAGACCACCCTGAGCTGATCCACCTGGTTGTCTCTGAAAACTAGGTGAATGGCTACCATAGCCACGACCTCCACCACGGCCTGAACAGCCTGAAAAACTCCAGTTCCCAGACTATTAAGAAGCTGGTGGTGCTGCACCTAAACGAGGAGTCATAGAAGAACCCTTGTCACTTGTAGCTAGTGAGAAGATCTGATAGAAGTGCAGAAGATGACCCATATTGTAGCATTATCAGCACTCCACTGGGTCTCTCGGGAAATGTGGCCTCATATGACCTCTCCTCCCGTACTAGTAGCTTACCACCTGTCTACCAGAAGATGCATCCTGCTTACTATGATATCATTTTGCAGTCTCTCTACAATGATTCCTTCTATAAGCTATAGGAGCACTAACTCTAGATTCCATACTGCCCTAGATCGTAGCTCTAGAAGCCCATAGATTGCACTCGGTGATTAGCTCTTGGTTGACTATAGAAGATATAGAAGTCAACCTGAAGATGTTCACCTGAGATAGGTTATCCTGCCTAAGACCATCCACAAACTTCTGTGCAAGGAACAACTCATCTCCCCCTAGAAAGGGTGTAAAGCGCTAAAACTCAATGAAGTGATAGGAATACTCTAAAAAAGAAAGAGTACCCTACTCCAAACTCATAAACTCTCGGGCTCAATCAACCCTCAACATCTTTGGGAAGAAATTGTCATAAAATATGCACTAAAAATCATCCCAATCAATATTCGGTAGGAGTTCGGCCTGTGAGATCGCGTCCCACCACCTCTTGGAGAATTCTCAATGCATGTACATAGTTATTTTGACCCTCCTCTCTGGAGACATCTCCATATGCTCAAAGATCATCAACATGGATTCTATCCATGACTCTGCTACCAAAGGTCCTCCATCCCCTAAGAAAGCGGGAGGAGGCTGCTACTGAATGTCCCATGTCAATTCTTCCATCAATGGGGCAGGAGGATGTGCTCCCTGGAAGGTCTACATCACCCTCAGAAAGCCCTCCCTAAACTTTTCATCAGCACCTGTGTCAGGTATAACTTATGGTGCCAAGACTGGAACAACTGGAGGATCAGCCCGCAGTCGCTGATCAACCATGTTCAGTGTCTAGTCACTACCTTGGAACTGCTATATAACCGGAGGACGTCTCGACGACAGGAAACTACAAGGCCAAACACACACCATAGATCAAGATTACCAAGGACTAAAAACTGGATGTGCATGAAGGGAACAGAAGAAAGAAAACATTCATTTTTTACAAAACAAGACTACATGGCATGTATAATAACTACACAGCGTGTTCCCTTAAGTCATTCACATGGGCGTGTAGGTCTTCTAGAACTGGTCATGTAACACCCCAAAACACACCTTTTTGTACTTTCACATGGTGTGTACTTGAATTTTACTCCCCTGCACGAGTCCTTTTACACGGCTAATCCACATGGTTCTCCTTAAAACAAGAGTACACGATGTTTTTTTGACAGACACTACATGTACTAGATGCACCTCACCGACCTGTGTTGTTCGTGACACGGCCAGATACTCAGCGGACACTACACGACATGTTACAAGCGGACACAGTGTGTACGAGAAAGGATTACACGAACCCATGTGGTTTGTTAGATTATTGGTACATGGGTTACACCACACGGAGTGTTCCAGATGAACACAACGTGTACTAAGAAGATCTTGACGAGTCATGTAGTTAGTGTCATGGTCGGCTCCACGGTTCTATGGCACGATGTGTACATCCTCTACATGGCATGTCTTACCAATGATTCCAAACCCCTTGTCCCCACCAACAAAGTCTGAGACACAGTTAGAGATAACATAGCATGTAAAAATAGTTCACGGTGTGTACTTAAGAAAAATAGTTTCTCCCGAATAGATGAACACACATCATGTAGTCAAAACTACACGGCATGTATTAGGGGTTTTTCCGGATAGTAAGCCTCAGAAACTACTTCAGAGCCCAGAAAAATACTGAAACAAACACCAATGTTCCATATTCTGATCCATGAGTGCCCATACCACCCGCGAATAAATGCTTCACATATTACACATGTTATAAACAAGGTAAACAAGTCAATAATCCACTAAATTATGGTCCGTAAGGGCCCATAACTCATAAAGAACTAAATTTTGGTGTTCATTCAAAACAAACCTTACACAAACAATACCCTATCAAATAGCATGTATTTTATCAAGGAAACTATCACAACAACATGCATCTCTAGAACAACATCTATCACAACAACATTAAATCGCTAATACACCCTATATGGAATGGAAATAATGCATGACGTGTGATTACTAGAACGTGCTTAAATGATTCATGGGATGGAATACCCTCATCTCGTCTTATTGCAACAGAAATAGAACAAAAATAATGTCTACAATATCTACACAATACATGTGAGTCACCAAACAGTGAAAATCAGATCATCTATAATAATTACAAAACCAGAAAGATTGTAATACGAGGTATATTGGCTTCCCCTGTACGCAGGTTAGCTACTCTCGGACACAGCTTATTACCATGTACCAATTCCATCCAATCCATATCTATAGGCTTGAAATAGTAACTCAAGAGAAAAGAATTCCTCTGATACCACTTTTAAACATCCTGGTTCTGGAAGCCACCAAGAGGTTCCCCACACCCGTTTGGTCACATGGCCTCAAGCACATTTCCCATAACGTCAGAGGCTTTCGACTAGAAGTGAGGGCCTTGGGTGTGATAGTGGAGTGATAGTGGGGAAACTATTCCCTCCTTGGTAGAGTAACACATCGGAAGGAAAAAAATGAAAAAAATCCAAAATATTAATAATCCATAAAAAAGTAAACAGTAGAAGACTAGAAATAATAAACTGGAGCACACTTATATATAAATGATTCATGATACAAACATCTAAGAAAACAGCCAAACAAATCACAGTACTGTAATACAAAACAATACTAAGACAAAGTACAAATGAAAATAGATAAATAGATCCTCAGCATCGCAAGCCTCATCTTGGTCCCACACTCTCCAACTCCACATCAAATCATGTACCAGAAGTAGATGGACATTTTCCCTTATCTATACCTACTCCAATATAATTAGTTTGGGCCCAAATGCATTGAAAAAACAGGGGGTGAGACTAAATACTAGTTGGAAATAACTATATAATATGTTCCTAATAGTCAGTGAATAAATGGTAGGTAATAACAAAATAAAGAAGTAAATAAGTAAGCCCTCAACAGTAACCAATCCTAAAATTTCAAAGCAATCAGTTCCATATATATACAATAGCAAATGAGCAGGTAACCCTCTGGGTAGTTCACTTAGCATAACCCCTCTGGTTCAACCAAAACAAGGATACTACAAAGTCTCTTTGAGGAATCTATCTCATTCAATTCCCCTTATAGTCCATAGGATTAAAGACTCTCTGAGGAAGCTCACATGATCTATTCCCCTCATAGTCAAGAGTGATAAAGACTCTCCGAGGAAGCTCACATAGTCAATTCCCCATATAGTCCAAAGTGATAAAGACTCTCTGTGCAATTCCCCGACCCCAGTTACCCAGAGTCAATGAATTATTTTAATACATTGGCAAGATTACAAGGAATAATGTCTCGAAGGACCGATCAGTTTAGTAGTCTTGGAAAATAGATTACATACATTAATGTTACATTACACTTCATAACATTAAAAACAACATAAATAATCCTTCATTAATGTCATTATTCCCTTGGCTTAACACTGCATATCAATGACAATACACTTCTTGGAATCTTGGGAAAAAATAAAACATAGAAAAGGGTGACCTCAGATGCTCGGTAAGGAAAAAAATACAACAAAAACCTTTATAAATATGCATAAACATTTAAGGCATTGTATAACTAAAAAAAATCCTTTTAAACTTGAACTTCAGCATAATATAGAAAAAATAAAATGAAGTAATTCCATTTACATGATCACATGGATATTCTATTAGTCTAACAATCACATGCAATATCACTAACCACATTTATAATGACGGAATGCATAATTCCAGACTATCATAACCACATTGTCAAGGCCTTGTACCAAGACTACAAATAAGATTTTTTCATGGCCTTGTACCAAGACACTAGTTTGTCTCATGAGACCTACCAATGCATCATAGTGCTATAGCGGGATCCACCCATCACTTACTAAGTCCAATGCATTCCTCATAAGAAAAGGTTATAACATAAACATTCATATTAAAACTAGCATATGAAATGTAACTACTTTCTCCATAAATCATGAATGGTTTAAAAATAACACATCCACATTCAACCATATCAAAAAACCATCAATACAATATGAAATATTTTCATCATAATAAATCATCATAAAACAAGTTTAAAATCCATCAATGGATGTTGACGTAGATGAATTTTTTTTGTAAAACTCTTTGAGAGAAATATCCATTTTTCTTGAAAACATTTAAAATTCACAAAATTTAGAAAATAAGACATTTAAAGACATTTTTTAATCAAAGTGTCCCATACCACTTTGAAAGTTTTGAATGAAATTAACATTTTAATAAAATTCATGTCCATATAAATAAATCCTTAAAAACCATTTTGAAGAGATGTTCATTAATGAGAAAGATTTAGAAGAATAAATATTTAAAACATTTGAAATTATGCTTCAGTAAAAAAAAGTCCCTTAAAATAATCCCTTTGAAAAATATTTCATAAAACATGGACATGGATAGTAAATATGTCCCAGTAGATACTTACGTAAAAACAACCTCGGATAATAAAGAGATTGTGAAATTAACCCTTACCAATTTGGTACTATACGAAACATACACCCCATGAAAGAGGTATCATACAATGAATATGTAAATACACATAACATAAAGTGTATTACACAAAGAATAAAATTATGGGCAGTACATACATCACACAAAAGGTAACAGTGGCCTTATGGCATGAATCTCACGGGAATAAGGAGTGAGATGAAAACCCCTTACCTTGCACTTTTCTTTAGTTGAGGGTATGTTTAACCTCCTGTATGAAGACTATTGTGTGTTATTAAATTATACCAGAACCATATTAATATCTATGATATCATACACTATTCATTTGTGACTTTATACGACACATTTAATAATAATTTCCATGTTATATAAATATTTCGGGTGATAATCGCTTTCTTTATCATACATGTTTTAACTTGTTACTCATGATTGTATCACTTTGTTCATGATTTTAACACTTCCAGAATATAAAACATTATTTATATATAATATATATTTAGAATATAAATTTTCATAATATACATATATATGAAATGGAAAACAACATTTTTGGAGATGGTAGTTTGTATGTACGCATAAACGCTATTTCCATTTTCATATAGTGTTGAACGAAAGTAAGCGAATAAGATATATATATGTACCTAAATAATTATTTATATAAATATAAATATCTCCAATAGAATTTTTATGTCATATATTACACACTTATTAGTAATATATATATTTATAATAGTTGATGAATGGTGAACTTGGAAATTAATCTCATCGCATCGTGGAGACGGTAATCCGTACGTACGCACGAGCGAAAATATCATTATTTTGTTATTAAAATAATATATAATGGGATAGTATATCATATATAAAGACTATTTATCATTTTATATTTATTATTTATGTAACACCCCAAGATTTCATAGTGTGTTATTTCTTCAAAAAAATTCAATAACTTGCACTACACGCAACACCGAGTTCAATCACACCATGACTTACAAAAAAAAGCCATTCAAAAGAGGTTATGAATAGTAATATATAAATTTTAAACTTTATATAATCCTTATAATTTTAGAATCCATATTATGAGTTTCTTAGATATAATGCAAGAACAAATTCATTTTCAGTATTGCACTTTTATCAACTTTTAATAGTGAACCCTTTTTAAATACAATATTTTAAACTTTTTGACTAAATGGGGACATCAAAAATTTAAAATGAAACATCCCAAGCTTCCACGGTACCCTTTCTTTGAATAATACAGTAGCATGTGTTGTACGCAACCTTGAGTTTTAACACACACCACAACCAATCAAACTAACCGTTATGAATAGTAATACCTACCTTTTGAAATTATATATATTATATATTTTAAAATGGACTTCATTTTTGGATTCGGAATATCGAATTTAGCCTAAGGTGAAATTTTGGTACATTTCGGATAACTTTCATATTTTGATGAATAGTGAAAATTACTAAATTTTAATTAAAAACAACTTTTTTAATCAAAATAATTAATAGTGATAAATTATGAATTTGAGTGGTTTTAAAGTATATTTAGAATATATTTTTACCATTTAATATAATTTTGGTCATTGGACATAATTTTACAATTAAACCGAACATAAACAAGTGTCAATCTTTTGATAGTTATTATCTCTTAAAAACACGCTTTTTGTTTTGACAGCGGGAATTAATTTTAAATTAACTTCTACCACTTCTGTGTTTTGAATTTAGGAAAATGGATTCCATATTTGGAATCATGATTTTCAAATTGTGTAAATAGGTAACTTTTATTTTTAGAAATTTTGAATAATTACTGCGGTAAATATTTTATTTACCATGGTTAAGGGTAAATCCGGTAAATAAGGGTTAAAAAATAATATTATAATAATACTAAATTACCCTAAAACGTGTCTTAACCCTATTGGTTGATACATGGTCGACCATGGAAATCTTTGGGTCTATTTTGGGACCCCATGGATCCACTTGTAAGTGATAATGACACTTTATTTTAATTAAGTTAAAATGAATACAAAAATGACACAAGCATATATCTTTTAGAAACAAAATTGTTACATAGGGTTATATATGTTGGATTTTAGATTATAAATATTCATTATAAATCTAGAACGATTTCCTACATAATTATAGTTTATTTATAATTTTTAGACATTAAATATTTTATTTTATTTATGACACAATGATGATGCAGTAATTACTATAATAGTGAAAAATTAAAATAATTGATATTATAAATACCCAAATAAATATAATATGAAACTTTTAATGAATTAAACTAATTTTCTAGGATAATATGATATATTAGGATTTATTTAATTGACTTTTTTGAAGTAATCAATCTGTTATGAGTTTCACAAAAATCAACTATTGAATAGTGTCAAAATTGACATAAAAGAGTTCTTAAAACAAATATTATATTATTAATTGATATTAACTTCCTAAAAATATACGGTTCGGCCAAGAGACTTATATCATGATAGGTTCATCATTAATGTACCACTTGGGGGTCTCTTGGATGTATATAGTAAGTTTATTAACCATATTATATAAAAATACAAAGAGACATTGTAAAAGTGAAACTAATTAACTTAGAGTTAATACTTAAATATAAGGTTAATATAAGTACCCAAACCTGTCTAAATTCTATTGGTTGAGTGGTCTTCGACCTATCCCAACCTTAAACTTTGATTAATCAACTTTGGAGCCATTAGAAACCGAATATGAATTTATTATAAATTAATATTTCTAGCTTTTCCAAAGGTGCCCCTCACCCCTCTTATAAAAGGGCACTCCTCCTTCTCATTTCTTCACACCTTCAAAGCCTTTTGGTTCGGCCAAACTCTGCCCAAATACTCTCCTAGCATCCCTCACTACAACCTAGAGGCCTTAGTTTGATCATAAAGCCAACCTAAGGAGCCCTTTTGATCAAATCAAAAGGAAGAACCCGAAGAAGAGCTAATGATTTCACCACCCTTCTCCAAGTTCATTTCTTCTTCCACTTCTTCTTCCTTTGTTCTTACCATTATAAAATAATAACTCCAGTATCTCACATATACTGTGATGTTATTATAAATATGGTACAGCCATATTCAGTATTCTATCCACCCTTTGAATAACATGTCACCATACGTGCGTACGTACGGCTTACCGTCTCCACGTCGTGGTGTAATTGTTATTCAATAGAATATTATTTGGATGGGTATAATAATGATGTGTAACTCATATAAATAATAAATATAACATGTTAATGATTCTGTATATATGATATACCATCCATTTATATATTATTTTAATATCAAAAGAATGATATTGTTGCTCGTGCGTACGTACGGACTACCGTCTCCACGAACGCGATGAGATTCATTCTCCATCGTATCCATTCAAGTATAATTATCATTTGATGATTTAAAAATGATGTTTAAGGACTAGATATCATTCTGGATATGAATAAGATACAACAAACATGTCTTATGTAACAAAACATATAAAAGAAAATGAGTAAGTTAACTCCCAAAACGACGATAATTCTAAGATATTATTAACAAACCAATGTTAAAAGATCATATATGATATCATATTAATATATATGATTCTTGTATAATTTAATAACAACTATTTCACCATTATACAGGAGGTTAACCTACCCCAACCAAGGAAAAGTACAAGGTAAGGGTTTACTTTACAACCTCTTCATTATCCAAGGTTGTTTATACGTAATAATCTACTGGGATCTCTTTATCATCCACATCCATGTTTCTTAAAAATGTATTTCAAAACATTTTTACTATTTACTAGAATATGAGTTAAAGTCATTTATACCCTTTTTGACTTTTATAAGTGGTTTATAAAGGAATCTTTCGGTCGTTTTCAAAACAAGTTACTTTTTAACCTTTTCGACAGAATTAAGGTAAGAATGTTTTTTTTAAATTATACGGCGGGTGCGGCTATTTTCCGCCGTTATAAAATCTTCAAAGCTTCCCTTACAATATTATAAGAATATTTTCAAAGAAAATGTTTTATTTTATATGGATCTTAAATTATTTCAAAATAAAAGGAGATATTTCTTTAAAAAGAATTTTGATTTCATCTATGTCAACATCCTTTGATGGATTTTAAGATTATTTGAAGTTGATTTATTATGATACAACACTTCTATATTGTATTGAAGGTTTTGTGATATGTTTGACTATGGATGTGCTATTTTTATACCATTCATAGTTTATGGTGAAAGTATTGACATTTCGTATGCTAGTTTTAATACGAATGTTTATGTTATGTTTAAACCTTTTCATATGGGAATGCATTGGACTTAATATGTGACGGGTGGAGCCCGCTATAGCTCCTCGATGCATCGGTAGGTCTCATGAGACAAACTAGTGTCTTGGCACAAGGCCTTGACAAAATCTTATTTGTAGTCTTGGCACGAGGCCTTGGCTATGTGGTTATGATAGTCTGGCATTATGCATTCCAACATTATGAAAGTGGTTATTGATTTTTTCATGTGATTATTCGATTAGTAGAATATCCATGTGAATATGTAAATGGCATTATTTCATTTTATTTATGCCATACCATGTTGAAAGTTCATATTTAAAAGGTTTTTGTTTTAGTTATACATTGCCTTAAATGTTTATTCTTATTTATGAAAGTTTCCGCTATATTGTTATCCTTACTGGGCATTTGAGCTCACCCCTTTTCTATGTTTTATTTTTCCCAGGAAGTGAAGAAGTAAATTATGAATGACCTGCAGGGATATTATGTGGGGATATGAGTGTGGATTATGGAGACATTATGTTATTGTAGTAGTTTTTCATTTTATGATGTAATGTAAAACTTATGAATATATCTAGTGTTTCCAAGGCTACTAAACCAATTGGTCTTTCGAGATTTGATCTTTCATGTGATCATGCCAATGTTATGTAATAATGTACCGACTCTGGGTAACTGGGGTCGGGGCGTTACAGTTGGTATCAGAGGAAGTTTAGTACAAACCTTGGAATCTAAATTTAGATAAACCCTGATTAGAGCACGTAGAACTAAGATGAACTTTGAGGATTAGTATAGAAGAACTTCCTAGAATTTTGGTATTGTAGAGATTTTGTGAATTTTCCAAGCAATACATCCCTGTCTGGATACGAGCAGGTAGAGGAGGCTCTGGCACAGATGTACCTAGGGGTAAAACCCGAAAACACCGCTTTGAGCTAGACTCGAACGGGAACTGGTGCACGACAACGGGCCTTGCTGCACTCTTGGTTACGACACTCCCGGGGGATATGCTTAGGATAACTGTCATTTTCTTTACAAATCATTATGAAGGGTTTATGAGTATATACTTCCTCAAAGAAAACATTTTTATGATTATGGATTATATCCATAAATAGTTCAATTTATGTTAAGTGTTTTATAAGTATGGGATTATGTATTTTGATTCATAAACTGATCTAGTGTATGCCATTGTTTAGAAATGGAGCCCAGTAGAAGGAATGAGAACTCTATCAATGCACATGATACAAAGAGAAAGAAGGATCATATATTTTATGGTCTTAAGCCAAAATTTACAAGAGAAATAGTCTCTCATGTATTATCATCATATGAAGAAATAATATCATGTGTTGATAAGATAAGTAAAGAGTTTACTGAGTCCTATGGCTTTGAAGGGAATCAAGAGAAGAAAAGGATGGAAGAGAGAAAGATGGATAAAGGGAAAAGGGAAAAGAAGAATTTTCCCATATGTGGTAACTGTGGAAAGAAACACCCTGGAACTTGCCTGAAAGGAATGGGAGTTTGTTATAAGTGTGGAGGAAAAGGGCACAAAGTACGTGACTGCAAGGGTAAGAAAATGGTTTTAAATGTACAATGCTTCATTTGCAAGGAGTTTGGACACTACGCGAACCTATGCCCCAGTCATCAGACTATGCCGCAAATGATGCTATTGGATAATAATCAAGTTATGATACTACCACATATGAAGAGGAATGATTAGAGTTCTTATGTTGATTATGTCAATTGAGTGTTGTATCAACAATGTACTTGTTATAATAATTATGGAGTATATAAGGATTGTACTGCAGTACTATTTCATTAAGGACTTGAGATTGTGTGGAACAAAGAAAAGTGACTCAATAGCAGGATAACTTTTTGGAAAATATATGGTCGAGAGAATGATAAATCATAATATAGTTCTGATACTGAGGTAGTGATTTTGGAATAATATGTGATTGTTTTGGATAAATTATATTGGATATTATTGACTACCTTGGAACTGATTAATGATTTGTATATTCCATCATTGTTTGGGTTTAAACCATTTTTGGATTAATGAAGTATATCCAGCATTCTATATGGAATAAGGGAGCATGAATGTAATCAATAAGGAATATGGTAATACATGATGAAGGTATTCATATGCTATTACGGGGTAAAAAGGATCTATATTATGTTTACCTTCCTTGTAAATGTTAGACTGTGAGTTTGGACAGAAGTATTTTGGATAGTTCTAGTTTGGATTATTTTGGATTTCCATAAAAGGACAACCCGGAGGTCGGGCGGCAACCCGTCGCGTCCGGCAAGGCTGCGAGACTTGAACCCGCAACCGAAGGGTGACAAGGGTGTATCACCTACCACTGGCCCATGAGATGTCCTGGATTAAATAATGTAGTTTTTATTAAAAGTTCATGTAGATGAATTATAAATTCGTTTATTTTGGAACCCTATACGAATAGTGTAAATAGAATTTTTTTACATTATATTATCTTTTAGAGTGAAAGATGAGTTTGTGGTAGAAATTTATTAATGGATAAAACACTAATTATAAAGTAAGTATATCTCCTTATGATCTTAGCCAATCTCATAAATAAATTCCTCAATATTAAGAAAAGCAACATAGAACAAAAATGTTTTCCTAGATGGTACCTTAAATCATCACTAATTTATGGCTTTGGGACTATTGGCCTTTTCATAGACATGTTCTCTACCACTCTCCATCCGATAATTGATGGTTAGATTTTTCTTCCATATCCATATTTTCCTATATGGAACCCTAGTGTGTGTTATTTTCGGTAATCTTCATACTTTCGACTCTTTATTTTAAATAGAGGCCTCATTAATTCATTTTTCGATGTGGGATTTCAACTAGGATATTTTGAAACATCAAAAATGTGTTATCCTAATACCCTATGTTTTGTTGAACCGATGGTATTTCAAATCATCATAGATTGATGAATTTAAGGACCTCAATTTTATACTTGTTTGTGATTGATGTCCTCAATCACTACCTATAAATATTTACGTTTTTCCTCCAATTATATGTCTCTAAATGCCACCAATATTCTCCTAATCAAGATCATAATTTAGTGGTGACCCTTTAATTTCTATTTTCCTCATATTAAGACTAAATTTTAGTAACCCAATTTACGATGTGGGTTTTCCCACAAATATATTTTCTATTTTCAACCTTTTATTTTCGAAGAACAATTTCAAATTGCGAGGACACAATTTATTGAAGGAGGGGAGAATGTAACACCCCAAGATTTCATAGTGTGTTATTTCTTCAAAATAATTCAATAACTTGCACTACACGCAACACCGAGTTCAATCACACCATGAATTACAAAAAAAATCCATTCAAAAGAGGTTATGAATAGTATTATATAAATTTTAAACTTTATATAATCCTTATAATTTTAGAATCCATATTATGAGTTTCTTAGATATAATGCAAGAACAAATTCATTTTCAGTATTGCACTTTTATCAACTTTTAATAGTGAACCCTTTTTAAATACAATATATTAAACTTTTTGACTAAATGGGGACATCAAAAATTTAAAATGAAACATCCCAAGCTTCCACGGTACACTTTCTTTGAATAATACAGTAGCATGTGTTGTACGCAACCTTGAGTTTTAACACACACCACAACCAATCAAACTAGCCGTTATGAATAGTAATACCTACTTTTTGAAATTATATATATTATATATTTTAAAATGGACTTCATTTTTGGATTCGGAATATCGAATTTAGCCTAATGTGAAATTTTGGTACATTTCGGATAACTTTCATATTTTGATGAATAGTGAAAATTACTAAATTTTAATTAAAAACAACTTTTTTAATCAAAATAATTAATAGTGATAAATTATGAATTTGAGTGGTTTTAAAGTATATTTAGAATATATTATTACCATTTAATATAATTTTGGTCATTGGACATAATTTTACAATTAAACCGAACATAAACAAGTGTCAATCTTTTGATAGTTATTATCTCTTAAAAACACGCTTTTTGTTTTGACAGCGGGAATTAATTTTAAATTAATTTCTGCCACTTCTGTGTTTTGAATTTAGGAAAATGGATTCCATATTTGGAATCAGGATTTTCAAATTGTGTAAATAGGTAACTTTTATTTGTAGCCATTTTGAATAATTACTGCGGTAAATATTTTATTTACCATGGTTAAGGGTAAATCCGGTAAATAAGGGTTAAAAAATAATATTATAATAATACTAAATTACCCTAAAACGTGTCTTAACCCTATTGGTTGATACATGGTCGACCTTGAGAATCTTTGGGTCTATTTTGGGACCCCATGGATCCACATGTAAGTGATAATGACACTTTATTTTAATTAAGTTAGAATGAATACAAAAATGACACAAGCATATATCTTTTAGAAAAAAATTGTTACATAGGGTTATATATGTTGGATTTTAGATTATAAATATTCATTAGAAATATAAAACGATTTCCTACATAATGATATTTTATTTATAATTTTTAGACATTAAATAATTTATTTTATTTATGACACAATGATGATGCAGTAATTACTATAATAGTGAAAAATTAAAATAATTGATATTATAAATACCAAAATAAATATAATATTAAACTTCTAATGAATTAAACTAATTTTATAGGATAATATGATATATTAGGATTGATTTAATTGACTTTGTTCGAAGTAATCAATCTGTTATGAGTTTCACAAAAATCAACTATTGAATATTGTCAAAATTGACATAAAAGAGTTCTTAAAACAAATATTATATTATTAATTGATATTAAATTCCTAAAAATCTAAGGTTCGGCCAAGAGACTTATATAATGATAGGGACATCATTAATTTACCACTTGGGGGTCTCTTGGATGTATATAGTAAGTTTATTAACCATATTATATAAAAATACAAAGAGACATTGTAAAAGTGAAACTAATTAACTTAGAGTTAATACTTAAAGATAAGGTTAATATAAGTACCCAAACCTGTCTAAATTCTATTGGTTGAGTGGTATTCAACCTATCCCCACCTTAAACTTTGAATAATAAACTTTGGATCCATTAGAAACCGAATATGAATTTATTATAAATTAATATTTCTAGCTTTTCCAAAGGTGCCCCTCACCTCTCTTATAAAAGGGCACTCCTCCTTCTCATTTCTTCACACCTTAAAATCCTTTTGGTTCGGCCAAAATCTGCTCAAATACTCTCCTAACATCCCTCACT
The DNA here is from genome assembly GCA_963277665.1 of Viscum album. NCBI lineage: Eukaryota > Viridiplantae > Streptophyta > Magnoliopsida > Santalales > Viscaceae > Viscum > Viscum album. The sequence goes on from OY728152.1 coordinate 700,226,073, forward strand.
ACAACCTAGAGGACTTATTTTGATCAGAAAGCCAACCTAAGGAGCCCTTTTGATCAAATCAAAATGAAGAACCCGAAGAAGAGGTAATGATTTCACCACCCTCCTCCAAGTTCATTTCTTCTTCCACTTCTTCTTCCTTTGTTCATACCATTCTAAAATAATAACTCCAGTATCTCACATATACTGTGATGTTATTATAAATATGGTACAACCATATTCAGTATTCTATCCACCCTTTGAATAACATGTCACCATACGTGCGTACGTACGGCTTACCGTCTCCACGTCGTGGTGTAATTGTTATTCAATATAATATTATTTGGATGGGTATAATAATGATGTGTAACTCATGTAAATAATAAATATAACATGTTAATGATTCTGTATATATGATATACCATCCATTTATATATTATTTTAATATCAAAAGAATGATATTGTCGCTCGTGCGTACGTACGGACTACCGTCTCCACGAACGCGATGAGATTCATTCTCCATCGTATCCATTCAAGTATAATTATCATTTTATGATTTAAAAATGATGTTTAAGGACTAGATATCATTCTGGATATGAATAAGATACAACAACCATGGCTTATGTAACAAAACATATAAAAGAAAATGAGTAAGTTAACTCCCGAAACGACTATAATTCTAAGATATTATTAACAAACCAATGTTAAAAGATAATATATGATATCATATTAATATATATGATTCTTGTATAATTTAATAACAACTATTTCACCATTATACAGGAGGTTAACCTACCCCAACCAAGGAAAAGTACAAGGTAAGGGTTTACTTTACAACCTCTTCATTATCCAAGGTTGTTTATACGTAATAATCTACTGGGATCTCTTTATCATCCACATCCATGTTTTTTAAAAATGTATTTCAAAACATTTTTAATATTTACTAGAATATGAGTTAAAGTCATTTATACCCTTTTTGACTTTTATAAGTGGTTTATAAAGGAATCTTTCGGTCGTTTTCAAAACAAGGTCCTTTTTAACCTTTTCGACAGAATTAAGGTAAGAATGTTTTTTTAAATTATACGGCGGGTGCGGCTATTTTCCGCCGTTATAAAATCTTCAAAGCTTCCCTTACAAGCTTATAAGAATATTTTCAAAGAAAATGTTTTATTTTATATGGATCTTAAATTATTTCAAAATAAAAGGAGATATTTCTTTAAAAAGAATTTTGATTTCATCTATGTCAACATCCTTTGATGGATTTTAAGATTATTTGAGGTTGATTTATTATGATACAAAACTTCTATATTATATTGAAGGTTTTGTGATATGTTTGACTATGGATGTGCTATTTTTATACCATTCATATTTTATGGTGAAAGTATTGAAATTTCGTATGCTAGTTTTAATACGAATGTTTATGTTATGTTTAAACCTTTTCATATGGGAATGCATTGGACTTAATATGTGACGGGTGGAGCCCGCTATAGCTCCTCGATGCATCGGTAGGTCTCATGAGACAAACTAGTGTCTTGGCACAATGCCGTGACAAAATCTTATTTGTAGTCTTGGCACGAGGCCTTGGCTATGTGGTTATGATAGTCTCGCATTATGCATTCCAACATTATGAAAGTGGTTATTGATTTTTGCATGTGATTATTCGATTAGTAGAATATCCATGTGAATAAGTAAATGGCATTATTTCATTTTATTTATTCCATACCATGTTGAAAGTTCATATTTAAAAGGCTTTTGTTTTAGTTATACATTGCCTTAAATGTTTATTCTTATTTATGAAAGTTTCCGCTATATTGTTATCCTTACTGGGCATTTGAGCTCACCCCTTTTCTATGTTTTATTTTTCCCAGGAAGTGAAGAAGTAAATTATGAATGACCTGCAGGGATATTATGTGGGGATATGAGTGTGGATTATGGAGACATTATTTTATTGTAGTAGTTTTTCATTTTATGATGTAATGTAAAACTTATGAATATATCTAGTGTTTCCAAGGCTACTAAACCAATCGGTCTTTCGAGATTTGATCTTTCTTGTGATCATGCCAATGTTATGAAATAATGCACCGACTCTGGGTAACTGGGGTCTGGGCGTTACAATTTACATCAAATAAAAATCATTATTATACCCATCCAAATAATAATGTATTGAATAACAATTACACCACGACGTGGAGATGGTAAGCCGTACGCGTGAACGTATGGTGACATGTCATTCAAAGGATGGATAGAATAATGAATTTGGTTTTATAATAATTATAATAACATCATAGTATATATAATATACTGTATTTATTATTTTAGAATGGAAACATCATAGAAAAAGGAAGTGGAAGATAAAAGGAACATGAAAGAGGGTGGTGAAATCATTACCTCTTCTTCGGGTTCTTCTTTTTGATTTGATCAAAAGGGATCCTTAGTTTGGATTTCTGGCATCTAGGTTTAAGTTAGGACAGTAGAGAGGGTATTTGGAAAGGGGTAGGTTGAACCAAAAAGCTTTGAAGGTATGAATAATTGGTTAGAAGTGGTGTCCTTTTATAAGGGGGAGGAGGGAATCTTTAGGAAAAACATAATGTATTAATTTATAATAAATTCATATTCAGTTTCTAATGGATAGAAAGTGGATTATTCAAAGTATAAAGTGGGTATGGGTCTAAATTCATTCATCCAATATATTTTAGACAGGTTTGGTCATTATATTAACCTTATCTTTTAGTTTTAACTCTTAGTTAATTAGTTTGACCTTTACCATGTCACTTTGTATTTTTATATTATTTACTTAATAAAATTACTATATACAACCAAGATACCCCCATGTGGTCTATAAATTATATACCTATCATGATATAAGTCCTTTGGCCGAAACCTATATTTTTAGGAATATAATATCAATTAATAATATAATATTTATTTTAAAAACTCATTTGTTTCAATTTTGACAATATTTAATAATTGATTTTTGTTAAAGTCATAAGAACTTTATTAATTCTAAAAAAATTAATTTGAGAAATAATAACATGTCATATTAACCAATAAAATTCGTGTATGGCATAAAAACATTCAAATTATATTTATTTTAACATTTATAATACTAATTATTTTATTCTTTCACTAATAAGGAAAAACCTACATCATTATTGTGTCATAAATAAATTTAATTATTCAATGTCTCAAAATTATAAATAAAATACCATTATGTAGGAAATCATTCTATATTTATAATAAATATTTATATTCTCAAATATAACATATATAACCCTATGTAAAAATTGATTTTCTAAAAGATATATGCTTATGTCATTTTTGTATTTACTTTAACGTAATTAATATAAAGTGTCATTATCACTTACAAGTGGCTCCATGGGTTCCCAAAATCGACCCAAATATGCCCATGGTCGGAAATGTATCAACCAATAGGGTTAGGACACATTTTATTGTAATTTATTATTATTATAATATTATTTTTTTACCCTTAGTTACCGGATTTACCCTTTAATCATGGTAAATAAAATATTTACCGAAGTAATTATTCAAAATGTATAAAAATAAGAGTTATCTATTTACACAATTTGGAAATCCTAAATCCAAATATGGAATCCATTTTTAAATATTCAAAACACAGAATTGGCAGAAATTAATTTAAAATTAATTTCCGCTCTCAAAATAAAAAGCGTGTTTTAAAGAAATAATAACTATCAACAGATTGACACTTGTTTATATCCGGTTTAAATGTTAAATTATGTCCAATGAACAAAATTTTATTAAATGTTAAAAATAAATTCTAAATATACTTTAAAACCACTCAAACTAATAATTTATCACTATTATTTATTTCGAGTAAAAATGTTGTTTTTAATTAAATTTTAGTAATTTTCACAATTCATCAAAAATTGAAAATTTTCAGAAAAATACCAAAATTTCACCCTAGGCTAATTTCGATAATAAAAATCCAAAAATGAAGTCAATTTTGAATGATAAAAGTTATAAAATTTCAAAAAGTGGGTATTACTATTCATAACAGTTATTTTGATTGGTCACAGTGTGTTAGAATCTCAAAGTTGCGTACAATACAAGATATTTAATTATTCAAAGGGAAACGTACCTTGGAGGTTTGGGGTGTTACATTCATCCCTCCTTCAATAAATTTGGTTCTTGTAATTTGAAAACATTCTTCTAAAATAAAAGGTTGAAAATAGAAAATACCTTCGTGGAAAACCTATATCCGAAATAGGGTTAATAAAAATATAACTTTAAAAGAAATAAAGAGAAGTACAAAGGTCACCCGAGATATCCCATACTAGGATTCTTTGAAAACATGGATATGGAGGAGAAAAAAATCATCAAGGTCTGATGGAGAGTTGTAGAAAACAGGATTAGGAGATAGTTAACTACATGAAAATCACAAACATGTGATTGGTTAAACAGTGTTTGATTCCCTAGTAGGAAAAGTTAACTGACAAAATTTTTGTTTTAAGTAAGCTTTCATAAAGTTGAGGAATTTATTTAGGATATTTACTCGGAATGTAAAGAAATATATTTACTTTTCATGTAGTCTTTCATTCCTTAATAATTTTTTACCACAAACCCATATTTCACTTCAAAAGTTAATAACACTCAAAAATATTAAATTTATCCTAACCATATCGGGTTCCAAAAATAAATATATAATTAATCTATCAGAACGTAAAAAAACTACATTATACACTCCAGGGACTTCACGTAGTCTGGTGGTAGGTGATAAATCCCAATTGCACTATGTTTGTGGGTTCGATTCCCACAGCTTTGTCCGACGCGACGTGTTGTCACATGGTCTGCATTTTTCCTTTTATATAAATATCCATAAATAAAATTTACAATAGTATGCAATGTAAAATATAATCCATTACAACCATTATACTTATCCAAAAAACTTCTGTAAACTCTCAGTCCAAAATTTATATGAATGGTAAACCTAATGTAGATCCTTTTTACCCCGTAATAGCTTGTGAATACCTTCATCATGTAATCTTTTAAAACACTGAAACATCCTTAATTACTATAAAACCTTATTGATTACATTCATGCTCCCATATTCCATAGAGAATACTGGATATAATTCATCCTTCCAAAAATGTTGTAAACTCCAACAATGATGGAATATACAAATCTTTAATCAGTTTCAAGGTAGTCAAGAATATCCAATATAATTTACCCAAATCAACCATATCTTATTCCAAAATCAGTACCTCAGTATTAGGACCGTATTAAGGTTTATAATTCCTTCAACCATGTAATTTCTAAAAAGATTAACTCGCTATAGGGTCACTATTCATAGTACCATAATATCTCAAATCCTCAATGAAATAGTACTGCCATACAATACTTATTTATTTCCATTACATCATTGATAAAACACTTCAAGGAAATAATTCCAATATAACATCATAATAAGACTAGTAATTCCACTTCATCTGTGGTAGTATCATAACTTGATTATTATCCAATACCATCATTTGTGGCATAGTCTGATGACTGGGAAATTGGTTCATGTAGTGTCCAAACTCCTTGTAGATGAAGCATTTTACATTTAAAACCCTTTTATTACCCTTGCAGTCATGTACTTGGTGTCCCTTTTCTCCACACTTATAACATACTCCCATTCCCTTCAATATTTTTCCAAGGTGATTCTTTCCATAGTTATCACATATGGGAAAATCCTTCTTTACCTTCTTCCATTTATCTATCCTTCTCTCTACCATCCTTTCCTTCTCTGGCTTCCCTTCAAAGCCATAGGACTTCAATAGTTCTTTACGTATCTTATCAACACATGATACTATTTCTTCATATGATGATAATACGAGGGAGACTATTTCCCTAAAAAATTCTATCTTAATACCATGAAAGATATGATATTTCTTACTCTTTGGATCATGCGTATTGCTGGAGTTCTCATTCCTTCTACTGGGTGCCATTTCTAAACAATGGAATACACTAGATTAGTTTATGAATATCAATACATAATCCCTGACTCTTAAAACACTTAACATAAATTAAACAGTTTATGGATATAATCCACAATCATAAAAATAACTTCTTTGAGGAATTATGTACTCATAAATCCTTCATAATGGTTTGTAAAGAAAATTAGAATTATCCTAAGCATATCCTCCGGGAGTGTCGTAACCAAGAGTGCATCAAGGCCCGTTGTCATGCACCTATTCTTGTTCGAGTCTAGATCAAAGCGGCGTTTTCGGGTTTTACCCCTCAGTACATCTGTGCCAGAGCCGTCCCTACCTACTCATATCCAGATAGGGAAGTATTGCTCAGAAAACTCACAAAATCTCTACATTATCAATATTATAGGAAGTTATTATATACTAATACTAAATTTTTATCTTAGGGTTATGTTATCTAATTAGAATTTATCTAAATCTAGCTTCCAAGGTTATTTATAAACTTATTTTGAAACCAATTGTAATGCCCCGACCCCAGTTACCTAGAGTCGGTGCATTATTTTAATACATTGGCATGATTACAAGGAATCATGTCCCGATGGACCGATCAGTTTAGCAGTCTTGGAAAATAGATTACATACATGAATGTTACATTACACTTCATAACATACAAAAAAACATAAATAATCCTTCATGAACGTCATTATTCCCTTGGCTTGACCATGTATATCAATCACAATACACTTCATGGAATCCTGGGAAAAAATAAAACATATAATGGGGTGAGCTGAAATGGTCAGTAAGGATAACAATACAACGGAGACCTTCATAGATAAGAATAAACATTTAAGGAATTGTATTACTAAAACAAAATCCTTTTAAACAAGAAATTCAGCATAATATGTCAAAAATAAGATGATGTAATTCAATTTACTTGTTCACATGGATATTCTACTAGTTGAATAATCACATGCAATATCACTAACCACTTTTATAATGATGGAATGCATAATTCCAGACTATCATAACCACATAGTCAAGGCATTGTTCCAATACTACAAATAAGTTTCCGTCAAGACCTTGTCCCAAGACACTAGTTTGTCTCATGAGACCTACCGATGCATCGATGAACTTTAGTGGGATCCACCCGTAACATACAAAGTCCAATGCAATACTCATACGAAAATGTTATAACATAAACATTAGTAATAAAACTATCTTAGGAAATGTCAATACTTTCTCCATAAATCATGAATGGTATAAAAATAACACATCCACAGTCAAACATATCACAAATCCTTCAATACAATATGGAAGATTTTCATCATAATAAATCATCTTCAAACAAGTTTCAAATCAATCAAAGGATATTGACATTGATTAAAAGGATTTGTAAAACTCTTTGAGAGAAATATCCATTTTTCATGAAAACATTTAAAATTCACTCAATTTAGAAAATAAGACATTTAAAAACATTTTTTAATCAAAGTGTCCCATAGCACTTTGAAACTTTTGAAAGGAATTAACATTTTAAAAACATTCATGTCCATATAAATAAATCCTTAAAAACTTTTTTGAAGACATGGACATTAATGAGAAATATTTATAAGAATAAATATTTGAAACATTTGAAATGATGTTTCAGTAAAAAAAGTCCCTTAAAAGAATAACTTTGAAAAATCATTCATAAAACATGGACGTGGATAGTAAATATGTCTCAGTTGATACTTACATAAAAACAACCTCGGATAATAATGAGATCGTGAAATTAACCCTTACCAATTTGGTAACTTATGAAACATACACCCCATGAAAGAGGTATCATACAATGAATATGTAAATACACATAAATTAAATTTTATTACACAAAGAATACAATTAAAGGCAGTACATACACCACACAAAAGGTAATAGTGGCAATATGGCATGAATCTCACGATAATAAGGAGTGACATGAAAACCCCTTACTTTGCAATTTTCTCTAGTTGAGGGTATATTTAACCTCCAGTATGAAGACTATTGTATGTTATTAAATTATACCAGAAACATATTATTATCTATGATATCATACATTATTCATTTACGACTTTATACTACCCATTTAATAATAATTTCCATGTTATATTAATATTTTGGGTAATAATCACTTTCTTTATCGTACGTGTTTTAACATGTTACTCTTGATGATATTACTTAGATCATGATTTAAATACTTCCATAATATAATAAATGATTTATATATAATAGATATTTAGAATATAAATATGTATAATAGACATATATATGAAATGGAAAACACCGTTTATGGAGACGGTAGACCGTACGTACGCATAAATGTTGTTTCTATTTTCATATAGTATTGAACGGAAGTATGTGAATAAGATATATGTAAGTAAATAAATACTTATATATATAAATATATATATATATATCTAGTAGAATTATTATTTCATATATTACATTCTTATTATTAATATATATTTTTATAATGGACGATGAATGGTAAACTTGGAAATGAATCTCATCGCGTCGTGGAGATAGTAACCCGTACGTATGCACGAGCGAAAATATCATTCATTTGATATTAAAATAATATATAATTTGATGTTATATCATATATAAAGAATCCTTAAAAGGTTATATTTATTATTTACATCAAATACATATCATTATTGTACCCATCCAAATAATAATGTATTGAATAACAATTACACCACGACCTGGAGACGGTAAGCCTTACCTACGCACATATGGTGTTATGTCATTCAAAGGGTGGATAGAATAATGAATTTGGTTGTATAATAATTATAATAACATTAAATTATATATAATATACTGGAGTTATTATTTTATAATGGAAACAACAAAGAAAAAGGAAGTGGAAGAAGGAAGGAACTTGAAAGAGGGTGGTGAATTCACTAAGTCTTCTTCGAGTTCTTCATTTTGATTTGATCAAAATGGATCCTTAGGATGACTTTCTGATCAAAATAATGAATCTAGGTTTAAGGGAGGATAGTTGAGAGGGTATTGGGGCAGGGTTTGGCTGAACCAAAAGGCTTTTAAGGTATGATGAACTGGATAGAAGTGGTGTCCTTTTATAAGAGAGAGGAGGGTCTCTTTAGAAAAAACATAAAGTATTAATTTATAATAAATTAATATTAACTTTATAATTGCTCCAAAGTGAATTATTCAAATTATTAGGTGGGTATGAGTCTAAATACTTTCATCAAATATATTTTAGACAGTTTTGGGTCATCATATTAACCTCATCATTTAGTTTTAACTCTTAGTTAATTAGTTTGACCTTTACCATGTCACTTTTAATTTTTATATTATATAGTTAATAAACATACTATATACATCCAATCGACACCCCAAGTGATCAATTAATGATACTCCTATCATGATATAAGTCCATTGGCTTATCCTTAGATTTTTAAAAATATCATATCAATTAATAATATAATATTTGTTTTAAAAATGCATTTATGTAAATTTTGACAATATTTAATAATTTATTTTTGTTAAAGTCATAACAACTTTATTAATTCGAAAAAAATTCATTTAAGAAAACCTAACAAGTCATACTAACCAGTAAAATTCGTGTATGGAATCAAAACTTTCAAATTATATTTATTTTAACAGTTATAATACTAATTATTTGAATCTTTCATAAATAAGGAGAAAACTGCATCATTATTGTGTCACAAATAAATTTAATTATTAAATGTATAAAAATTATAAATAAAATACCATTATGTAGGAAATCATTCTATATTTCTAATAAATATTTATATTCCAAAATATAACATATATAACCCTATGTAAATTTTTTTTCTAAAAGATATATGGTTTTTTCAATTTTGTATTTACTTTAACATAATTAATAAAAAGTGTCATTATTGGTTACAAGTGGCTCCATGGGGTCCCAAAATCAGCCCAAAGATTCCCATGGTCGGAAATGTATCATAAAATAGGGTTAAGACATGTTTTAGGGTAATTTAATATTATTATAATATTATTTTGATACCCTTAGTTACCGGATTTACCTTTTAACCATATTAAATAAGATATTTACCGAAATAATTATTACAAATGACTAAAAATAAGAGTTATATATTTACACAATTTGGAAATCCTAATTCCAAATATGGAATCCATTTTAAAAAATTCATAACATTGACGTGGCAGAAATTAATTTAAAATTAATTCCCATAGTTAAAACAGAAAGCGTGTTTTTACAAAATAATAACTATCAAGAGATTGACACTTGTTTATGTCTGGTTTAAATGTGAAATTATGTCCAATGAAAAAAATTGTATTAAATGGTAATACTATATTCTAAATATACTTTAAAACCATTCAATTTAATAATTTATCACTATTAATTATTTTGAATAAATTTTTTTTTAATTAAAATTTAGTAATTTTCAGTATTCATAAAAAATTGAATGTTTTCAGAAAAATACCAAAATTTCACCTTAAGCTAATTTCGATATTATAAATCCAAAAATGAATTCAATTGTGAATTATAAAATTTATAAAATTTTAAAAAATGTGTATTACTATTCATAACAGCTATTTTGACTGGCCAAGGTGTGTTAAAATCTCGAAGTTGCGTACAATTCAAGATATTGCATTATTCAAAGGGAAACGTACCGTAAAATCTTGGGGTGTTACACTCTGAGAAAGGTTACATGATCAATTCTCATTAGGGTCCCCTACAATAGGTTATCACGGCCCTCTGTAAGTCAAATGAGCATAACAATACAATACGGTCAAAGTATGCTTTAAAAACTACTTGGCTAAACTGTCTACAACATCTCAAGCATGTCAGATAAAATAATTAGTCCATACTACAGTACTAGGCATGGGAAACACATCAAGGAATCCAAATGGATAAACATGACTAAATGGCCAAAAACCGAACATGCATGGGAAAACACATCCAATGTATAGAAAACAACCCTATTAACATCTAAATAAACCTCTACTCATGCATACTGACATAGCAGGAAACTAATAGTGTTACAACGGTAAACATGAAAAACCCCTTTCGAGGGCATTGGACAAATGTTTAGATAAAACTCAATGAAATTTTACAGAAAGTCTCTAGCCACCCACATTGGTGTTTGGAGATTGATATACACCAGCATCGGCCCTTGGATCGACCTATAACACGATAGATCTACAAAAACATCTAGAAATTTAAAACCAAGATATCTCATGAGAGAGGAGAAATCAGAACATGGTGCTCTAGGAGAAGAGAGAAATCACCGATGAGATTCCAATGAAACTGATGTTGTTCGATTCAGATGACTGAAACTCTCTTGGGGTCTCATCGAAGATCTTTAGTCTTACAGTGCTCTTGGATGAGACAAATGAAGAAGGGGGTGTTTCTGTCGGTTAGACGTGACCCCGGTGCGTTTAATGAAAAAAATGAAAATACATGGCATGTACTTTTGAAGTACATGGCGTGTACTAACCTTTTCCATACTCCACTTTATGAGGCCTCCAAATCACCCCCACATGGCCATGTTCATGTCCGATACATGGCCAGCAAATGGTTACCTAAGGTAACCGAGTACATAGTGTGTACTCAGAAAGTACATGCCATGCAATTCAAAAATTTCAAGGAAAACCATTTTTTCTCAAAAACAACCAGGAAAGGAAAACATACCTAAAAAAGAAGATCCAGGTTCTTACCCAAATGGATTTGGAGGTGTGATTTTGAGAGAAGGGGAAGTACCATTTTATAAGAGATGTGAGAGTCACTTTAGGAAAAGCTTAAAATATTATTCTATTATAAAATCATTGTTGATTTATAATGGCTCAAAATGAATTTTTATGGATCATTAGGTGGTTATTGGTAGAAATACTCTCAACCAATATGTTTTATACATTTTTAGGATACCATTTTAACCATATCATTTAGATTTAACTCTATATTAAAATATTTTAACTTTCACATTTTCTTCAAGTATTTTTATATTACATGGTTAAAAATCATACTATAAAATTATAAGAGGACCCCAAGTGTTTCATTAATGACATATATATCATTATAAGAGACATTTGGTAGAACGTTATATTTTTAGGACTACTATATAATTTAAATATATAGTATTTGTTTTAAAAATACTTCTTTTATCCAAAAAATGAATTTTTTTATATTATGACTAAAAAACACATAATAATGATTCTATAATTATATGGAGTATATTAAATTAATAATTCATTTAATACTATTCCAAACTGCTCTTTGAACGACTAGTTTTGTAAGTCATAGTGCCCTGAAACATGGTGGTGCGTGTAATGCAAGTTATTGAATTAGTTTGAAGAGATAACATACACTGAAATATTTGGGTGTTACAAATAAAAGATGAACTAATCTGATATTACAAATGGGGAATCAAATTAGCCCAAATATTTTTAATTCAAACCAATATGACCGCAACTGACATAAACTAAACCAATCTAAATATAACTAATAGGAATAAAATGTAATAAAATTTAGTTGGGTAAAACAATATCAATGAATCATTCCAAGCAAAAAGAAATAAGAAAACGTTAAAATTAATCTAATAAAAATGTTTTAAACAAACATGTACTGGAAAAAATCGAACTAAGATGAAACTCAAGCATTACTGATTATATACCACTAATAGGAAGAGTCATTATTAATTAATTGGAATCTATTATTTTAAAATATCATTTTGAAACATTTATCTCTTTACCCCTACATGTAAGAACATGATTGAACACATGAGGAATTTTGGTTCATATATGTTGTGTAGTGACTTATTTAATCAATATAGATAGGTATACTGTAGATTGGTTTTTATTTTATTTTCTTTATCGCATTTTTTGTTTATGAATTTTACTTATTTATACAAATTGAGTGTACTTATATTCTATGAATGTGTCCAAAAGGGAATTAGAGGTGGCTGCATAGTTTTCTTTGAAGGGGGGAGATTGGGGTAGTTGAGGGATTAATAGTTTGTTTCATTTTTCTCTTCTTTTACTGGGTTTCATATTTTTATTTTCTATTCCTTCGGCATGGATGTCTGACTTACTGATGGGTTATGCTAAGATTTTAATTATTTTCCACGATTTTAAAAAATATAATGTGGGAGAAATTGTTCTTATGTAGTGATTCCCATATATAATCACATGAGAGATTCCAAAAGAAAACAAACCCTAAATCATCAAACCATCAACCAAATTCATGGATCTAAACCAGTACACCTAAGAACCATTTAGTAATTTTTAACCAAATGATCAAACTTTCTTAAATCAATAGATGTCCATATGGTCCCACATGTTCTTGGATTTCCCTCTTAATTTTTTTACTACAGTGTGATCAGAAGTAGGCTCATGCGTTCTATTTGCAACACTTTTTAGTGACATTAGGAGAATCAAGCATATAGAATAATTATGTCCCCATTAATAGCTGAGGGAATTTCCCAAAAGATTTAGAGATTCCCAATGAATAAATATATTCCTCTAATTTGGATCCATATTTGGGTAATTATGATCTTCAAAATCAGTGGATTAAAAAATAGGATCCAAAACATGAATTCTCTGAATTTCAATCTTTTAACAGAAAAATTCACAAGTTTCTCCACGCCCATGTATTTGCAATCATCTAACAGTTATATTTAATAACACCATATTTGGTAAAGATTACTAAAACATAATTCACTCACTATCCACATCCCCAATATCAACTTCAACAGGTTGAGATAATTCCCTTAAAATGTTCCCAAAATATTAGGCTGCATCTCCCTAATTAATTAAATTATCAAAATTTTAATTAGTGTGTAATCAATGTATAATATAAGTATAATGAAACAACCCTAATGAAATAAATTATAGTAGAATAAATGACAATAATTTCTAGGGAAACACTCTTTCTACTTCATAAAATTATTGAAATTTTTTTTTCACTCTCTTAGAACATTCATTTAACCACTATGGCTCTAGTTGATACTACACAATACATCCTAGTTATAATGATCCATAAAATATTATTTTCTATACTTATAATATAAAAAACCCATAATATTTCTTTGTTCCATGAACACATATTCTTTTTCCCAAATATTTATGTATATGGGTGTCACCCACAATCTCATAATTCTTTTAAATGCTAAAAAATTGTCTTTTGTGAAATGAAAGGAGTCCCATATCATCCTCTCTCTAATGATTATTTGTTAGAAATAATCTAGATTCTTCCATATGACCCAATAAGTTTATATTCATTCTAAAAATTTTTCCATGAAAAATATTCAACAAATCATTCTTAAAAAACTATATGAAAACAATATAATATCACAATTCCAACATTGATTCTCATCAAACCTGTAAACATTTATCTTGAATCTGAAAATATGATATATCATATCAGCTTACACTTATTTATCTCTATTAATATTTTATCACATATAATTTGTGATATAGTGATCAATTTTAGAATATCATCATCCCTATCTCATATAAACTTCTAAATTTAATTAATATATAATTTTAGGATAATAGTAAATAATTTCATATAAATTCATCCTAAACATGATCTAATTTATAATAAATATGGTTAACTTATTATCTCTCATATAATCTTTATTAACACTTTATTTGTTGATTTATTGTTTAATAAGATTTAACACTTGCATCATAATATTTAATTTTTAGTATAATAAAATAATTATGGAAACTCAAATTTTAGATTTGAAAAGTCTCTCAAACATCTCTTTCATTAATATTATATTTTCTCAATTTAAAGATAAAATTCTAATAATTCAATGATTTTATCACATTTAACATATTATTTTCTGATCCATGAAGATTTGTGCAAGAATTATCCCAATAAATTTCTCCCTCGAATAAAAATTTAGTATATTTTCATAAATTTTTCACAGTAATAGAACCATACAAGGTGTTTGAAACATAATAAGAAATATAACCAACCATAGAAGGAAATTTCTAAACCTTATGAGTGCATTTCTCAAACTTACAATATATTTTCCCCAACCTCCTGAGGTCCCATAAAATGGTTCGTTATACCACAAAAGACTTTATCATCATTACATCGATCCTTGTCTCAACCATATAGTTTTTGTTTAAACCATATGTGTTGTTCATACCAATGTTATGAGAAATATTTATCAACATTATTACAGTGGTTTTCACATCATTATGAGTTCTATAATTACCCATATTTCTCACTTAGCACAGAATAACTTCTAGATTTCCTCAAATTTTATTAGAACTTCTTCTACACATTAAATTATCTTCAAAACATTAGTAATATGTCAAACCATCATAGAATTTCTCATTAATGATTCAAAGGTCTTGTAGTATATTAAATATCTAGGATATCCTAACTAAATTTCATTTCTAACATTAAAATAGGTATCTCCATACAAAAACCAAATTTTATTTACCTCTAAATACTGCATCCCAATTTCCCACTTACACTAACATGGATTACTTCAAATCTCATAACATAAATATATTCATTTGAGCTATATTTTAAGTCTACTAAGAGAAATATTGTGTTTTTTCCATTAATCAATGTCAATAAACTCCAAAAACATCAATCTTATCAAGATTTATTAATTTTTTCAAAACATGTTATAGATAATATTATCATAACCATCAACACCTGAATTTGAGATGAGGAATATATCCTTAATAATCAGAAGACAAGTATGCTTTCCAAAATTGAATTAAGATCTTCCCTTTTTATCAATAATTCATGTTCAAAAACGAAAACTTATTCTAATGTGGATTCCTAGTTCAAAACCCCTTGCATAATACACATTATATTTCACATTTTTAAATTAATTTTTAACAAACAAATTCAACAATCATCTTCCAAATCCATTTGGGTACTTCAAATTCCCCCTTTGGGATTGTTGTCAATACCGAATTTGCAACCAAGTTCAATGTAACACTTCTCCCTCTAGTTGAAATTAACTAATAAGGGGAATTTATTCTCCACCTTATTGATCCAATCATGTTAAGGGAAAGATATATCTTCCATTAAAATTTCAAAATCTAAATATAATATTCTACCCCCTACTGTGAACTTCTCTTTAGGAGAGATGTATGGAACCACACTATATTTAGAAATGAGCCGTAATCAAGTAAGCTCTATGTATATATGGGTTAACCTCTTATATAAAATTAAATTAAATTTAACGGAGAATATATTTTTTCATTTATATCACCCAATGTGATACCAAATCAGAATTCAAATTATTGGGGTCGTACAGAAAAAATTTCCAAATGTTTCATATATTTGAACTCCACATCAAAAAACACATAAAAACATAAATGTGGAACTAAATATGTATAACAAAATCTCAACATCAATCCCATATATTAAACTAATTATGAATAAATAAAATAATGATTTATAAAGGTAAATCATACCACATATTTTGATATTGTAGAGGTTGTCCAGATTCAAAATTTAACTAAATTGGATAACCTACGGTAGCTTGCTCTATTTTGGTATCATCCCCTCATGAAATTATATCTATACCCCTTCAACATATTAGATTTCTTTAAAAAAATAGTCTCTAAGAATTTTTTTTTGTTTTTTCCAAATAATATATGAAATATATCAAGGAAAGTGATATAATAAGGAATCAATATACCAACAGAAATTATATCTATACAGTTGTTTTCTTTATATTTATTGACATAAATTCCTTATATAGATTCTCTATTTATTTATTCTCCTTCAGTACCCTTTTTTCTAGATGTAAAACAAATAACATGTGAGAATAATGTGGGTCTTTAATGAACTCATTATTTTTAGCAATTGGTCTGATACTTTTTTATCTTCCTAATCATTCTTTTCTTTATAAAATCGAAGTTACTAGACTTCTACATAATTTCTTCCTTCTAGACTATACAAATCTATTAATTTTTTATTATGGTTTCCATCTTATTATTATCTTTTTTTAGATATAGTATGTCATTTTCATTAATAATCATGGAAATTACATTTCTTAATGATTTTTCCTTCTGTTTATATTCTTCCATCCATTCGTGAAAAATAATCATGAATTCCTTTTTCTTATGTTAATTATTCATCTTAGGTGTGGAATATTTATTTTTAGCATCATTTTTGTAATTTAGATTCAATGGTGTGTTCATTTTTTCAATTTTCATCCCACTAATTTGCATTTTCATAAAATTTTGATTTTTTGGGGCTTTCCATCATCTATTTTAAGCAAACAGTGAAAATAATTTTCAAACCACTACACATATTTCCCCCACCTAGTAGTTCCCAATAATTTTCTATATGTTTGTGATCTTTACAATATTAAAAATTTCAGGTCTTATCCACAAAATATAATTATCTTGATCCTAAAATACATGATAATTATCATTAATTATGCCCCAAAACACTGTTATATTTTTTCCACCTTCTAGCAATTTATCCTGATATATCATAGCTTCAAATATAATGTGGTCTATAAATCTTCTATAACATCAATAATATTGAGATGAGTATCTAGTTAAATCATATATTTTGATTAATTTTTTTTGTAAAAAAATATTCATCTTGCATCTAGTCTAATCATGTGATCTAATAATTAAATATTAAATTCTAAATTCTGAATTCTGATTACATTATAGAGTTATTTTCCTAGATTCAATTTGATAATTTTTATCACTATATTCCAAATGGAAAACATGATCAAAACATATAATGCATCATGTCTCACTAATTTGAAACATTATATATATATATTATAAAATTAACTAAAAATTTTTATATGGATGAAGTAAATCGTTATTGTAGAGAAATAATTTAGATAATGTCCTTGAAAATCTTATGATTAGAGAATTTTATGGATTTTTTAAGTCTCAGTGTTCACTACCTCAACCTAAAACAACTTGTACACGCACTCTTAAATCCTAATACTTATTTCCTTCTCTTGAAGTATCTAATTCACCATTTCTACAATTCTATCATGTCCCAATGTCCATGGAATGGAAATTTAAAAACTAATCCAATTTCACTAGAATATCCTCCATTACCATTTTACAGATACTCTAAATTATTTTCTAACGATAATCGTATTCTATTTCATTTGACCAATTTTTATAGGATTTCCCTTAACTATATCATCAATTCACTAGTCACCTATATTTCCCTGAGTAATTTCAAACAAACATTGCTTGTGGTATCATTAATAAAGGCCACATATATTAGTCATCCTCTATGATAATACACCAGATCTACCCCTAATTAATTTTTGTGAACCAAATCTATCATATCATTTTTTCTGAACTACAGTTTTATTACTTATCAATATTTTTTGAACTGTGGTTTTCATTTTTTTACAATTCAAGGATGGAAGGAATGTTATATTTTTTTGATATCTCAAGGATCTATACCCTTGATTACTGAATAGAGGGTATATTATGTTAGTTGTGATAGTTTATGATCATAGTTTCATAAACTGTAGTTAAAGATTTATTCCCACTGTTTAAATGAAACATTGGGTATTTTGGAAATCTCGAGGGATATAACCATTGTTTCTATAAAATTGCTGGTATAGCTTTATACCGATGCTTCAGTAGCCAACGATTTACCAAATGGTTAGTATAACCTATACCCATAGTTTTAAGGGTTATACCCCTGGTTCCAAACTGTGGGTATAAGTGATTTTTCCATTAGTTAATATACTTGAATGGTTTAGTAAATATATTACCAAATCTTTTGTAGACATTGTTTAGATCACCACTTATGATTATTAGGGTCGGTCAGTTGGTATTAAATAACATGTAGAATTTTATTATGTATGTTTAGAAGAGAACATGGAAGGGTTTGGTCAAGCAGGGATGCTCAAAGTGTTCTAGATTAAATATATATGTAATGTACTTTTATTAGTGAGGGTGGGGAATTCCTGGAATTTCATTAAGTATTAAATTAATATTCAAAATTTTTCATGTCCAAATAAATCCTCCTTGAAATAATTTGAATATAACTTTAGAAGCATTTAAAATCCTGCATACCAATAAAATTTGGAATTTTTTTTTCTTTTTTTCATCCTTATATACTTGTTTTATCCCTCCAATATAGTTCTTCATAATTACCACAAAATTAATGTTTTCCACCAGTTAAGGGTAAAAAATGTTTTTGTAATGAAAAAAAGACACATAAATGGAAAATAGTTCATTTCTACTCCATATAAAATTCCCATGCTTGAATATTTACTTTTTATGAATTCTAAAACATTTAATAAAATATTAATTATTATAAAATATCATTAATTTTATTTTTGAAATGGTTCATTTAATTTGTCTATAAATACATAAATATATAACAAAATTAAAATATAATACATTAAATAAACCATAACATATCAAATATATCAAAACAAATTAAGGAACTATAATTCATCTAATTTATATTACATTTAATATTTTTCATATCATTTATTATATTTATCTATTAATGGAATACATTTTTTCAGTGTTGTGGAAGCATTTAAACTAATTATTTAGTCACTTAAAACATAAAAAAAATTTCCAGGATAAAAAACCATTTAATAGTTATAATATCCACAAATAATTGAAAATACTTTTTTTGTAAGACTCTCAAAAAATATTATTGAAATTAAAATAAATGGAATGAAATTTTTATCATTATCATTTACATAAATATTACAGTGGTCAAAATCTAATATAAACCGAACTAAAATTTAATAATGTTTATTTATAGATGATCATAGATTAAATAGAATTATAAATCAAATAAATTCATGTGTTTGATATATTTTTCATGCCTTATAATAATATGCTTAAACATAGTTACTTGATTAAACCTTACCTGAAAGGATAAATTTCAAATTAGTTACTATTAATAATGCCTAGAAATAAAATGGACCTATTTCAAAAATTTGGAAATCATGATTCAAAAAATGAAATCAATTTTCTCAAATTCAATTCATATAGTTTTTAAAAATTATCATCAAAATAATCCCACAAATAGGAGGAAAAATAGTTTTTTGGATAAATTGATTTTTGTTCCTAAAAATGGATTTTATAAAATATATATATAATGGAAAATATTAATGTAAATCATGTGGATAATATATAACATTAATACAAAATCCATAATAGAAGTGAAAATTTTAAATTCTTTGATTTAATGAAATGAAATGAATGTTTATAAATAATTATTTTTCATTATTCTTGAAAAATAATTCTTTTCATAATAGTCCCAAAATTTCTACACAAATAAAATATTAACTTGATGAATTAAAAAATGATATATTTAAAATATTGATGATTTTAGGTTTCTTTTAATCCCTTTTTTTAAAATTTTAACGGGATTAGAAAAAATTAATTAAAGGAAATATATTATAAAATATCTATTTGTTACGTTAAACGCCCATATTATAATTTGACCATATAAATTACGTTGCTCTAATACAATAAACTAAGGCTAATTTTTCCTCACAACATCCTAATGATCCCATATTGATTTCTCAATTTTAGTATATTCCCATAAAACATAGACCATATGAGTGATCTGGTTTTAATTGGCTTTATCTCTATGATATATAATTTATACCCATTTCTCCTCTTAAAAATGGTCATTCTCTAGTTTAATAAACATTAATTTCAATTAGTATAATGGATTAGGAATGTAAATCCATAGGGGTGATACATGGAACACATAATAAACTAAACATAGCTTTTGTGGAAGTACTATATTATAAGATACCATCCTAATATTATCAAAAATTTGAAGGGACCAATATATCAAGGGATCAATTGTCTTCTCATTAACAATCTCTTAACCGTATTTCATGGAGATATTCATCGGAATAAATTTTCAATAACATCAAACTCAATATCTCAATGATGATTTTCAGCATAACATTTCATCAACTTTGAACATCCCTTATGTATTGTTTAATGGATCTGACTTTATTTTCAATTTCCATAGCTAGATCTAGTCCCAATAATATTTTTCTTCAACATAATATAAAAAAAATTGAGTTCTATAATTTAATCCGTAGAGGTATTCATAATGGGAAATATGAAAAATCAACTAAACCCTATTCTTGTAAGAAAATTAAATAAAAAGATTTTTTATCACTAAAACCTTAGAGGTTTATATAAAAGTATCTCAACATGTATTCTTTAGTCTGACTGGTCCTCTTTAACTAACCATTGGTCTGAATATGATAAGTATTTATTAAACCAAAGTATGTATCCACAGCGGGCTGAACGCTTCTCGAGAACCTCTACATAAACCATAGATATAGTTCATATATGATTAAGAGTGGTACTTCATGTAATCCTATAGATTCCTTAGTGTAAAATAATATCTTATTATCTAGAGTAAAGTCTTATCAAATAGTAATAAATTGTTATAATTGTATAAGGTGATCGAATACATCCCAAATAACATTGTTTCCTTTATATATTTTGTGGATTTAGATGATAAAATCAGTGGAATGTTTTTATTATTTCCATTTTGGTATTGAAATGGTTGTAAAATACAATTATATATTAGTCTCTCATCCCTAACATTCTAAAACAGAAGGAATTAGGACACATTCTTGACAATATCTTTTTTTAGGTTTATACCACCTGAAAAAAATTATCTCTCTATGTCTTCATACTTCTCATATAAATTTATAGTGATGAAATATGAGATTCATCCAATAAATCCCTCTTAAAATAATTTATTTATATGACACATACTCAATCTATGTATCTTATCATTCTAGAATGATCGTTATTATACTCAACAATAATCATCATATTCTTCAGTATTTTCATATCATTATTATATACAATCTTAATCCTCTCATGGATGGATTATTGAACATTAATCTAAGAAGTCTATGATCTATACCCTTTCTTAAATATTTAATATATAATTTATAAAAATCCATAACTATTAGTTCTCTTTAAATCCTCATCAAGGAAAAATTAGCATGATCATTCCTACTCAGACCATTAGTTATCTTGTTTTCGTTCCTAGAGTAGTAATGTTTTTATTTTTCATAATCTTTATCAACTCCAACTTTAATCTCAAGAAAATATTTTAATCATTATATATATGCATTACAATTTTATTTTAAGAATATATATCACACCTTTCAGCATATAGATAATGTCTCAATATCTTCAATGCAATAAATTACCGATTCCATCTCAAAATCACAAGTTAGGTAATTTTACCCATTAATTTTCAATGTTTTAGAGGAATAAGATATCATTATAGAATTATACATGATGAAAAATCCCAGTCATTCACTTTATGAATCAATATAGATCAAAACCTCCTTCTCCACTACATGGTACTGTATGAACATGCACACTTACAAATCTTCTAGTTAACTATTTAAATATCACCTCAAATTACATTATTTAATGAACATAACACACTTCTTAGTCAACTTGGTGAGTGGATTAAATAGTCATGATAAATCTATACTAATGTCTTAGTATAATTCATTTATACCATTTAAACTATGGATCATGGTTATTGTGGTAGGTCTAGGAAATTGAACTATAACTTTTATCATTAAGGGATCCAATGATGTACTCTCACATGAAATTATATGACCCAAGAATGAGACTATTTTATCTGAAATTCACACTTGGTATATATTTCATATAACTTCTCCTTCCATTGGATCTCTAGAAAAATTCCCAACTGTTCTTTTCTTATACATTCTTATTGAGTATTAAATAATATCATCTATAAATAATACCAAACACTGATCAATGTAATCTCAAAATCATATAATCATTATATAAATTTAGGTAGAAGGTGAATTGATATGTAAGACTTGAATTAAAATAATTTATTAGTTATTTTTCCTTTTATGGTTGGATTCATGGTTATAACCTATTTCATAAACATTATCTGACAATATCTTGGTCGAAGATCAATCATGTAAAAATATTGATCTCTACATAATCGGACAAATAAATCATAGAAATGGGGTACATGAAACATTTTCTTAATTGTGATTGTGTTAGCTTCCTAATAATCAGTAATTAGACTCATTATCTTGTTTTCCTTCATTTAAAAAATAATAGGATAACCCCTAGGTGATGAAATAGGAAAAATTAATCACTTATAAGGATTCTATTGGAGTTTCCTCTTCAATTAATATAACTTAATCAGTGTCATTCATTATGCAGACTTTTATATAGGTATATCCCCATGATTGAGTTCAAATGGAAACACAAAATCAGGATTCCATGGAATACTATGAACATCTTCTGGAAATATATTAACAAACTCCCATACAATAGTAACAGATTCAATGTTGAGTTCTTATCCACCCATCCAAGGTGAATCCCTCATAAATAGAATTTAAAATTCATACTATGGAAGTAATTTCCATTTTGATTCCATTTTCATCCTCACAGTTACAGACTATCATAGGGTTTTTTATAATACCAATTAAAACATCCCAAAACTATGAATATTTTCTTCCTAAGGTATCAACTAAACTCCCTTTAATACCAACTATTGAAACCCTAACACAAGTAACCATGAGTTAGTGTCCTCATTATTACCCTGGTACATGATTAAAAGGAACCCATCATGATGGATTGGTCAATTTATTATTCTTTAAGAACTAGATACATACATGACTCAAATACTATGTTGGAAATATAAAATACATTACCTAAAAACATTATTTTATCCTTGATATTAAATATAATATCCTTCTTCATATATTGAGGAAAGTAAAACAAATAAAGGATGAGCACAAATTCCCAGCAAGAGTTATGTATATCGTAAAATATCATTTTTAAATAAAAAATAATCAAAATGAAAAAGTATATAAATGAAACAAATTCTATTTAAATAATAAATTGATCATGAAATATGTCTATTGATAATAAGATTTCACAAATCTCATGAATAATAATTAATAAATTATCAATTAAGTAAATTTTTTATATTATACATCATTAACTCATCCATCCTTACATCTATATCATTAATTTTATATTCCTAGACAATATAATTTATGGGTACAAATACACTAGAAAACCAATTAATTTGGATAACTAATTTGTATCACGATACATGTACATGCATCTTGGGGCAGTATAATTTCGAGAACCACTCATAATAACACGAAAAATTAATTAATAATATATTTAATGATAAATCCAATTCATAAAAAAATATAAGAAAAAACCCTATTGAGTAATGAATATGAATTTATCAAGGTTTTCCTCAGTCATTCAAATAACATTCATAGTAAAATGATGTATTTAGAATTTATATACAGTTTATGAAATAAAAATATATATGATCAATATTTAAGAGAAATTTAATGTTTAGTTAAAAATGATCAAAATAATGTAAATGTTTTAGGGTAAATTTAATTATAAAAAATTAAAAAGAAATGAAATATGACATTAAATTTATCAGAAATACAGTTTTTGATTGAAATTCATGTCATTTGGAGAATAATTAAAATATATTAGAATCATTTAAATATAACTTATAAAAATATTTTACTTCAAACCCCTTTGAAAACAAATAGAAGAACTTAAAAAGTGTGAATTGGAAATAGAAGAAGGAAAATATTTTATCCCTATATATAAGAAAAATACATTTTATTTGACAGTTTGTGAAGAAAATCCAAAATGACCATTCGATAAAACATTATAATGATTACTTCAATATTAATTAGAAAGTTAATTATGACATAAAATATCCTTAATAAATCATTTATGAAAATTAAAAGGTATTTTATAAAAAACATAACAATATAGACATGGATTAAAAATATTCCTGATCCAAAGATAAATAAGATCAACTTTTCTTTTTAAAATTTCTTTTCTTGATTCATGTTTTAATGAGATGAAAAATTGCATGAAATCATCAAAAATAGTTAAAAAATAAATATTAATTAAAACCCAACCCATCTTGAATATATATTTATTAATGAAAAATACATTAAATCAATATTATATAAACCATATAAAAATCAATAATAGCAGAATATAAATTATTTCTCAATGGAGTGGAAATTGAGATGAAATCACTTACAAGAAGTATATCTTTCCTTGTAGGTTCTCTAACCTCATTTATATGAAATATAAATTAATGTACAATTACATTAAAATATATTAAAATCAATAGTATCATATATGATAAATTTATAACATTTTATAAAGTATATGTTAACAATACTGTGTTATTTTAATTATTTTTGGCGTTATCTGTGTTGTTTCTCAGGTTTATTTTGATCCAGTAGCCCTGGTACATGTGACATTTTTAAGGTTCCATCATATATAAATTTTTTTAAAAAATAAAAATATCATATATATTCAATATATAGATATTTATAATCACAACTAATATATATATATATATATATATTACACAATACAATGAAATAGGAGGATGTATGTAAACATGAACACTGTATTCACTTTTCAACAGGTGGAATGATAGAATGATAAATAATGAATAAAATTTATAAAATCTTGGTTATATTGTATATTCTTATATACTATTTAAATATATCCTTATTAGCATCAATGTAATGATAAAAGGAATAGAATCACACCACTTTGTGGAGGTGGTAGTCCACACATACACACGAGATACATTTTCGTGTTTTAGCTAGTTAGATGGTAAAAAGGTATATCTGAAAATATAATTTCAGAAATAGAAATATTTCATAATTATTATTTAGATTCATTGATTACATATTTATAACCATAAATATAATGTGATGTTGAAATATAAATTACACAGGTATGTGGATACTGTAATATGTGCATATGCCCGAGAAATGTATTCTCTTTTCATAGGTTGGAAAATAAGGGGAAAATGTTTTATACTTAATCATAATAAAATATTACAATATTTATTAGAAATTTTCTATTTTTTAATTTTGTTTATATAACATTAATAGGATTTAGAATAACAAATAAACATGAATGATTTGGTAAAGATGATTCCCTCTTCATTGATAGACATCCTTTACGACTCTTCTTAGGAGACCTCTGGGGTGAATTTTATAGAGAATAGAATATCTAGAACTTTAATATGTATGTCGAGATGAGAAATGTTCTGAGGTTTTATGATATTTGAGGCTCAAATTGGTTTAATTAAAAGTGATGAGGTATGTTCTTTTATATGTGATGGGATAAGAATTCATAGAATTTCATAATGTATTAAATTAATATAAATAATAGTAATGTAAAACAATTCTCATAATTTATATAATTATAATATAATATGAGTATGTTTTTAAATCCTATCATATAATAAAACATGGAAAAATTTGTGTTATGTTTTCACCTGTGTATTTTAGTTTTAACCCTCAATTTTTTTTGGTAAATACCACCATTTTAATGTATTCCACCATTTAAGGGCCAATAATGTTACTATGAGAGGAAAAAAAACTGATAAATGGACCTAGGTTACTTTTTCATCTAGATACCATTAACTTGACCAGATATAGGATTTATTTAAATTTTTAATCATTTCATAAAATATTATTTATCATAAAATATCATTAATGTTATTATTGACACTTTTCATTTAATTTTATATTAAATACATCATAAAAATATAAAACTCAAATATAATCCTTTAAAAAATCCCTAACATCTCATATGTATCAATTAAGATCATATAAAAATATAAATCATCTAATTATTGTTAATTTTTAAAATTTTGTAAATAATCTATTATATTTTATTACAATTTGATAATATATTCTGTTATCATTGCATAAGAATTTAAAATATTTTTTCAATCATTAAAAGTATTATTTGAATTTCAATGAAACAAAAATAATTTCAAATTTCAAATAACCATTTAAAATCAGACACAAATTTTTAATCCCTATTGAAATATAATATATATATTACAGGAAATATATTGAATTTCATTAACTTTATCATTTAGTCAAATATATTAACGGTAAAATTAAAAGATAAATGTAAATAAAAGGTAATATTTTTTTTATCTTTGATGATTATGGTTGAAATATAATCGTCCATGGAAATAAATGAAAGTGTGTTAAATTTAATAAATTCCTTATCACATTATTTTAACCATAATTTCCCAATTTCCCCTTAACCATGGTGATAAATTGGACTACTGTTACTATTCAGAATGCTCAAAAACAAAATAGGCCTATTTACTATATTTTAAACTCACGATTTTTAATATGGAATCTATTTAATAAAATTCAGTTTCTGTCATGACCTATCCTAGTGAGGTCCATTATTAGACTCCCCAAACTCACCTCTAATATGCCTAGGGATGGAGACTAGCATTGATTATGAATATCAATAACATGGGGGAATTTATTATATATATGTATGCACACACACTTCTCTAAGACCACAAAATTATGAAATTTAAAAAGCATTAAGTAAAAAATTCTTGCAAAAAACCATATCTCACAACCATAGTATAATGGAAAGTGATTTAATGTAAACAGGGCCAGAAGCAAATACCTCTAAAAAGAGTTTGTAACCAAAACTTCGACCTATAAAAAAAGTTGTTGGGATTGTTTTCTAAAGGCATAGGAAAACACCTTGGTTTTTTCAAATCTCACAATGAATCAGATTGTCGTAGTTTTCCTTGGACACCATCAAAGGTACGATCGTCATACTATGTAATGAAACATAAAGGAAAATCATTTTTATGGGCGAGTATAACAATATTCAACAGGACACCCCAAAAATACAAAAAAATATAACAAAAGAACTAAATATTAGCTCTGTATAGGTATATTTATACATCACATATAACAAGACTATCCAGATATACTTAAACAAGACACATAGTGTAATGGTATGTCAAAACTATTGTATACCAACCCTCATAATTCAGCATGAAAATTCCATGAAGAACTCATTTGGGAGAACACACTCCTATGTTTTATTTCACTGATGACATCCATTTGAGGGGTACTACTCACCAGGTTACACCATTAGAATAAAAATATGATAGATCTGAAGATTGATATGATAAAATAGATTAGGATCACATCTAGGGTCATAGGGTGATACTAAAAAATCAATTTAGATTAAATATAAAATTAGAGGATACTTGCACACATTGTGTTGGTCACATGGATACAAATAAGTCCACCCAGAAAATAAAGAATGAATAGAGGATATTGCACCAGGACTCTCAGGGGATTCCAAAAACTCTATTCAGGAAGTCCTACTGAAGTTTTTATAGTACTATGAGTAGGAAATTATTCACGCATACCATAAGGGAAATGATTAAGGGAACAAACTCTAATGAATATTTTCCATGATATAGAGGTCAAGTGGCTAAATCGATGTAGGAAGTTGGTACAAGGCATATAGTAGGGTCACATGTTGTGTCCCTTGACCCTGGTTATTACCCGTGTAAAACAGCCTGTGTCATTAGAATATGTCATGTATAAGAGGGGTACACAACTTGTATAAGGATTCACTTGTTGTGCCCAGACATTAAAGGTCCACCCATGTACTCTAGTTTGGTGCCAGTACAAGACATTATCCCTTGTATGCCTGATCATGTACTAGTACATTGGTTTGTTTGTTTAACTTGTTGAGGTCATGACATGTGGGGGAGTACACACCATGTAGGAAACCTATGTAATCCACCATGTTTCCATGTAAATCCCATATAAACACCATGATGTCCAACTATGAACACATTCCATGTATCTAGTACTACACATCGTGTATTTACAGTTTTCATGAATCCCATTTTCTTCCTCCGATCACACTGATATATCTAATATTTCTTTCTCTGGTGCTTGTATTTCCGGAAAACTCTAGATCAAAGGTTGTCCTTTCACTCTAACTCCAAATCTACAGGACCTATGCCTTCAAACTGCTCGAAAAATGTGATCATATTCAATTCATGTTGTAATTGATGAATGCATATTGGACTCCCAATATCATTTGATCTGCCTTTGCACCCACTGTTGCACCTCCACTATGTTTTCTGAATGCTAGATCACCATTTTCATATCGTTTCACCATGAATCAAAGGTGAAAAAATCAATTGATCTATGTTGGGGGAAGAATGAAGAACACACGTCAAAAACGCAAGAAATCATTGGATAAAACAACAAGGAAAAGTCTTGGAGAATCAACATCGACCTTTGTTTGTCCTAGCCATGATATATTCCAACAAGAATGATGAACCGATAAAAATCAAATCTCTAGAACACAATAATGATAATCTTTATAAATATCAACTCATCCCTCAAGTACGACCGATCTGTGGGAAACACTATTCGTGGATTAGTCTGAGTTCATCATATGAATAATTAAAAGAAAAACATAATCAAAATAATGCATCCAGTATGGATTTGGATCACTCGTTGATGAATAATGACTACCATGTCATCATTTTTGGTGAGATCTAATAAGATTGGTGCACTCCGGTCATTGATCCAATATTTGTTCATCATCCATTAGAGGGATTATCCAAAGGTTCTATCTCCAATATTTCATGGGATTAATAGGGTTATTAGTATATCAATGGATATCTTCCAAATGATTTATTTAAAATAAACATGTCATTTCATCTCAAAATTGAAAAAATAAAAATTAAATAAATTTTAATAAATAAATTTTATTCATTTAAAATTATTTTGATGAAATTCGACAACCTACCCGTTCCAACCACTGTGAGGTCACTCCTAGTGTATATTACTTGTTATGAACTTAATAGTGTTCTTAGATTCTAGATATGGGAATCTATTTAGGATTTATTTCACTATTAATAACTTCTATTGATGAGTGTTATTTAATATTTCAATTTATTTCAATCATTTTTCTGGGATCACTGGGCCTCATAATTGAATTATGTCTCTACTCCTAGTCTTGTAAACATTAAATATAATATTTTAAAAAATATATACAGAAAATATGGAACATTGTATTCACCAACCATGTGGATTTTAATCAATGGAAATAGAAAACATAGGCTACATGAAAGGATGAGGGAACTCAGCATGAATCTGAGCCTCCTAATCCCAAGATCTCTCTTAGAGATTCTTGTGCATCAACCAAAAATGAACTCTAGGAATTGATCACCCATTAATGATCCTATCATTCAAATCCACAATCAACATAGGGTAATCAGCTAAATTATTTCTATCTTTTATTTCCATCTCGCCGCAGTCGACACCGTGTGATGGGTCATGCACGTACCTCCTCGCCTAAGATAGGTGGAAAACATCAAGTACCTAGTCTAACTACTGAGGTATAGCTAAGAAGTATTCGACTTCTCCAACCCTACACAATATCTTAAAGGGGGGGATTAACCTCCGATATATCTTTCGACCCCGGTGAAAACTACGTAATCCACATCGAGGTAAAACCCTTAGGAACACATGGTGTACTTCCTCGAATTCCAAGGGACTCTTCTACCTATCAACCTAAGACTTATGATGGCCCTATGATTTATTCATATTCTCTTAGATGATATACACCTTCCTTGTAGTACCTCACACGAAATACGGTCCCTTGAGTGATGACTCCCCTTGTTCAATCTGGCAAAGTGGTGACCTACAGGGTCCCCCATACAATGTTGTAAAGACCAGTAAATTTCAAGGAATTTTTTTTTGTAAATTCTTTGAGATTTTTACAATTAAGCAGTTTCAGATTGGACCTGATTCCAAGCCCGATGTGCTCAAAATCAATTTCTGAAGTTTAGATCGGGTACGTTCAGTGAATGAATGAGCATGTTTTTTTATCTTTTGAACCGGTGCTCGGAATTGAAATCCGAGGGCACCGATGAAACTTCAGCGCCTGTAATTGCTTTAGAGGACCTTTACCATAGTTGTGTTTGAGCGGGAGGTGAAGTTAAACATTTTCGTTTAAATAAGAAGAGAATAAAAATGTGGAACAATTTTTATTCCTTGACTATGGCGGTTTTATCCTACATGGGGGAGTTAGGGTGGAACCCACTGGCATCCTAACTACCCATGTGAAGATAAATGTGACGTGGGTCCCGCACAAGCCCCAACCCTTCACATTCCCTAAAACCCCTTAATCCCCCCATTAAACCCCTTGTATTTAATTGGGAAACTCCTCCTCTCCCCACTCTTCCAATTTAATTCATGCCAACACACATACATATAAATAATTAAACCTCATCAATTAATTGAATTAAGTATTTGAATTTGTAATTTTGAATGCATGGAAAGGTAAAATAAAATAAGGAGAAGCCTTATTTTATTTTTGGTTGGCTGCTTGTGTTGAGAATTGGAGGAGAAAGAGCTCTAGTTTTTTTTGAATAACTTCATCTTCAACAATGAATGCCAACTCTCAGAAGAAGAATGTTGATTCGGCCGCCCCGGTTTCTTTAACCTCTTCTTCCTCCGCGACAAGGGAGGAGACACTGACGACGACGGAAACGACACCATCATCCATGGCGCTTGACAACCATGAACTTCCATCAAGGTAAGGGCTAATTTAAATTTTAATGAATTGAAATTGTGCTTGTTTTGTCATTGAGAATCTCCTTTACATTGGATGAATGATATGGTCGTAACGGGAGGAGATTAGACTGCACAAACACGACCGATTCTCCTCCCCTTTCTCTTGTTGACCATTGTTGACATTTGAGGTGAAGTCGTCATGGTGACGTTGCACCGCGCGGGGACGAAGAGGACCACGGCTGGAGCGATCGACGGTGGTCGTGAATTGCGCCTATGCTCCGCACCGATGTGGCCAAAGGGACCATGGCCTATGTGGGCTGTGGCGGGGGTGCGCGGTGCCGACGCGGCGCGCCAGTGAGGCGGAAGGTACTGTGGCCAAAGAGGGTCGTGACGGTGGTGCGAGGCGTTTCCGCGCCGCGCCGGTCGGACAAGAGCCACG
Organism: Viscum album; assembly: GCA_963277665.1. Classification (NCBI taxonomy): domain Eukaryota; kingdom Viridiplantae; phylum Streptophyta; class Magnoliopsida; order Santalales; family Viscaceae; genus Viscum; species Viscum album. The sequence continues at coordinate 700,257,890 of OY728152.1, forward strand.
TCCTAAGGTCGCGGAATACACCCAAGGGGCGGCTGGCTGAGCCGACCACTAGCGCCACATGGAGGCAGGACCGGAGGGGGTCCCGCAGTTACACAAGTTTGTCCATCACAGCCGGCCGTTTCGACAAACAGGCCCCCCCTTGCTCCCCGCTTGGCCAGTGCTGAGCCACGACCGGCTTCCGATCCGGGCTGCGCTAGCTGGGCCAGGTCGCACCCAGTCGGGCCGGACCCGGACCTGGGTCAGGTCGACCCAGTTCGGGCTGACCCAGGGGGTAATGAGCTAGGTCAGACCGGGCCCATACCCCCTATTTTCAGACCAGTTTCGTTCAAACGCCCATATATTGAGCTACAAAACTCTGATCGATGAACTGTCAGTTTCTTAGGGATCCTTAGATCGAGACGGTCATTTTGGTATATTACACTTGAGATTTTGGTGATGTTTGTGTACACCTGGATTGGTTCGAACCCGAAACCAACCGGGCCCTTGGAGCGGAAACGCTTATAACTTAAGGACCATACATCCGAATGACGTTCCGTCAAATACGTTGAATTCCTCTTAATGAGATGGTTATTTTGGATTAATCCACTCTAGGTTTGGATGTAGCTGGAGTATGGTCGAGTTGTTTTAGCTTAAATACCAACCGGGCCCCTAGGACGAAAAAACCAATATCTCTCATATCGGGCGTCCGATTGACGCGCCATCTGTCGCATTATGTTCCTAATGATGAGACGGAACATTGTGATACATCAACTGTGGACTTCGTGATAGTTGATTTATCGACCCCTTGGCTCGTGGAGCAGACCCTCCCGGGATCGAGCGTTCTGTGTGCGGGAACCCTAGAGCTGGCTGCGACTGCGATGACGATGGTGACTGTACTTGGATCCTACGTGGGTTCAACTGCGAAGATGACTGTACTTGGATCCTTTGTGGGTTCGGCAGTGATGATGACTGTACATGGATCCTACGTGGGTTCGGAAGTGATGGTTACTGTTCTTGGATCCTATGTGGGTTCGATAGCGATGACATCTATACATGGATCCTATGTGGGTTCGGCATATGGGATGATTCAGAGGCCATATCAATCATCTCCACCCCACATCGTGAATAATATACCTGTGTGAGCTGAGTCATGACTTTCAATCATTATCTTTGAAATCGTTGTCTTTCTTTCCTGTGTGGAATGAGTTGTACTTTCCTATGTGGACTGGGTTGTACTTGGGCTTAGGAGTTGGAGCCGAACTAGAAATGATGACTTAGGTATATGTATGAGAATAAACCTAAGTAGTGTTGGTTGATACTTCATGTTTGTATTATTCCTTTGTGGATTATTTCTTTGTGGATTTTGGGAGACCTTTGGGAGTCTCAAGGTCCCTACTGAGTATCGTATACTCACCCCTGCACAAGCTATGACCGCACTACGTTGTGTTGGATGCAGAAGACAGACAACACTGATCGAGGTGGAGTCTTGTGGAGTGGTACGGTACCTGGAGGTCGAACACTTGACATGACGTACTCAGAGCGGACGATCAGAACTGAGGAGACGACGAGACTATATGTACCCACCCTTCAGGTGGGAATTATGGAGGATGACTTGGAGGTTGTTGCTTTACATTTCATCTGTTGTACTTTCTTTTCTCAGTTGTTCTGTACCTTCAGTTGGGTTTGTATACTAGCCCATTTACATTCCAGCACATACTTTTGTACTCAGTTTACTTAGTGTTTACTTTAGCTTGCATACTTTGTGGTGTTTGTTTTCTTATATAAAGGCAATTACTTCCCTTTTATCAGGATTTACGCCTTTGGTGCTAGTCTCCAGCCCCTCGCCTTTGGAAGGCGGGCTTGGGGTAGTCACAGAACGGGCCCCGAGGACGGGTCGTGGCAAATTGGTATCAGAGGAGTCGGTTCTACCGCAGAACTCAGAACTATGAGAATTTCTTCTATGTGAAGTAGTACTGTTAAGGGTAATGAGTGTGGTTATTATTCCAGGGAGTCCAGTTTTGGTGTGGTGACCGACGTATCCATACACTAGTACCCTGAATTCTGATTTCCGACTCAGTGCACGAAAAGATTGATTGCATGTGTGATTTAAAAGTTTTCTTTGTGATTACTTTGAGTCAGCTAAATAGGTATACTATATTAATCGTGGATCACCTATTTCTTTTCAGGATGGCCCCACGACGGCAGCCAAGTAGGGTTCTGAGCTTTGGGTGAGATGGAAGCCCACCGAGCGATGAGGCCTCGGTGTAGGGCACCATTACCGCAGAGGCACCAATAGTACCTCTACCGGACGATCCACCGATGCCACCAACCCCAACAGCTAAGAGTGCACGTCGCCTGAGTGCACTGCATGAGTTTTATTGTTAGAGGAAGCCCAGGTTCCGCAGAGAGATAGACCCTCAGGTAGCCGAGGATTGGCTGGAGGCTATCGTCTGAGTCTTCAAATTAGTAGGGACACCAGCTGACCTCAGGGTTATCCTTGCGGTGAGTCTCTTGCACGCAACAATAGGTAGATGGTGGAGCCTGATGCTCCAGGTGCACGACGAGGCATCACTACTTTGGAAAGACTTCAAGAGCCTCTTCCACTCAGAGTTCGTTCCATCCACCCTCCATGCGGTGCGCATTCCGGAGTTACTACATCTGCGGTAGGGCAGCATGACAGTAGCCCAGTACTCGGTGAGATTTACCTACCTCTCGCGCTACTCCACGGACATGGGATGAGACCCATTCTTCTGGGCCTGGGCCTTAGAGTAGGGACTAAGGCATGAGATCTGAGATTCGATGATCTCCATCAGCATTCTGATGCAAACAAGGGTACTGGAGCGAGCCCTACTTGTGGAGAGCTTTCATGCTGATCCTACACCAGTAGCGAGGCCTACTGTAGGGTGACACATAGCGGAGTCTTCTGCAGCTGACAGTAGACAAATGTCGTAGTGGTCCAAGAAGACCAGACTATCTGATGGTTGACCGCTTTATAGTCTACTTTGACCACCAGAGTCTCAGGCACATCTTCTCGCAGAAAGAACTGAATTTGAGACAACGATGATGGCTCGAGTTCCTCCAGGACTATGACATTGAGATAGTCTAGACTCCTGGAAAGGGGAACGTAGTAGCTGATGCTCTCAGCAGGAGGACATGCATTCAACTACTTGGAGAGGCGACAGAGCAGTTAGCCACATTGCAGATATCCTTCGTGGGTAGAGATGGGGAAGTCTTCCTACAGTCCCTCACAGTCACTCCTCCACTACTTCAGTGGGTCAGAGAGGCACAACATGGGGACGTTGACTATGAGACGTGAGGTGCATAGATATCCACATGACAAACACCTGATGTATTTTCTATAGGAGGAGAGCACATCATCATTTCAGAGGACATACCATGGTACCAGTTTCATTACATGAGGAGGTCCTGAGGGAGTTTCACACCACCCCATTGATGGTACATCCAGGAGTAGTGAAGATGTACCGGGATCTCAGATGAGAGCACTTATGGCCGGGTATGAATAAGGTTGTGGAAGAGTTCGTTTCACGATGCCTTACCAACCATCAGGTGAAGGCAGAGCACTAGGTACCAATAGGCTTGGTACAACCATTAGAGGCCCCAGAGTGGAAGTGGAATGGGATATCTATGGATTTCGTGACAGGGCTTCCACGTACATCCAGAGGACACGACTCCATCTAGGTAATCGATGACCAACTCACCAAGTAGGCCCACTTCCAACCTATCAGAGAGCAGGGCTCAGTGGAGAGCTTGGGATGACTCTACGTTCAGGAGATCATATGGATTCATGGTGTTCCATCGTCTATCATCTCCGATCAAGACGCTCGCTTTACTTCTCGGCTTTGGAAGGGGTTGCAGGAGGCATTTGGGATGGAGCTATGCCTGAGCACTACCTTGCACCCTCAGAAGGATGTCCAGATGGAGAGGACCATTTAGACTCTCGAGGACATGCTTCGTGCATGTGTCCTTGACTTGGGTCGTAGCTAGGAGGATCACCTACCTTTGGTGGAGTCTGCGTACAACAACAACTACCACTCCACCATCAGGATGGCACCATACGAGGCACTATACGGCCGACCTTGCAGATCACCTCTGTGCTAGACAGACCCTGGGGAGTCAGCTCTTGTAGGACCATAGATGGTCCAGGCTATGACAGAGATGGTGCAGATCATCCCGGGAGCATATGAGGACTGCTTAGAGCCGACAGAAGTCTTATGCTGATAGGAGGCAGATTCCACTAGAGTTCGAGGATGGCAACCACATTTTCTTACGGGTCTCACCTCAACGTGGATTACAGAGATTTGGTCGGGGTGGCAAGTTATCTCCACACCTAATCCAACCATTCCAGGTTCTCAGCAGGATAGGCGAGGTAGATTATCGCCAAGCTCTTCCACCTCAGTTGTACCGGGTGCACGACGTCTTCCATGTATCTCAGGTGAGGAGATAAATGCATGACCTGACAGATATCATCAACCATGGGGAGCTGGACATCAATGACGGGGTGATATTTACGGAGGTCCCGGTGGAGATGGAGGATCGACATGAGAAGGTCCTACGTGCATGATTGATTCCTCTAGTGTGCATCAGGTGGCCGCAGGGAAACCTCCAGGAGAGAACATGGGAGCGGGAGGCTCAAATGCATGCACAATACCCTCATTTGTTTCCCTAGTTTATGATGTAGCTTTATGGGGATGTAAATCCTGAAGGTGGGAGTAATGTACAGACCCATAAATTTCAAGGAAATATTTTTGCTTAAATTATTTGGGATTTTTACAAGTATGCAGTTTCTAACGGCACATGAATCCGAGGCCCGGTGTACCCGGAATCAATTTCTGATGTTTAGCTCGGGTACGTTCAGTGAATGAATGAGCGGGGTTTTCTATCAGTTGAACTGATGTTCAGAATTGAAATCCGAGGGCACCGATGAAACCGCAACGCCAGTAATTTCTTAAGAGGACCATTACCGTAGTTGCGTTTGAGTGGGAGGTGAAGTGAAAAATTGTGGTTTAAATAAGAAGAGAATAAAAATGTCAAATGATTTTTATTCTTTGACTATGTAGGTTTTATCCTATAGGGGGAGTTAGGGTGGGACCCACTGGCATCCTAACTACCCATGTGAGGATAAATGTGAGGTGGGGCCCACATGAGTTCTAACCATTCACATTACTAAAACCCTAAAAACCACCATTAAACCCCTGGTATTTAATTAGGTAACTCCTCCTCTCCCCACTCTTCCAATTTAATTCATGCCAACACACATTAATTTAATTAATTGAACCTCATCAATTAATTGAATTAAGTATCTGAATTTTTAAATTTGAATGCATGGAAAAGTAAAATAAAATAAGGAGAAGCCTTATTTTAGTTTTGGTTGGCTGGTTGTGTTGAGAATAGGAGGATAAAGAGCTCTAGTTTCTTTTGAAGAACATCATCTTCAACGAAGAACGCCAACTCTCTGACGAATAACGTTGATTCGGAAGCCCCAATTTCTTTATCTTCTTCTTCATTCACGATAAGGGAGGAGACAATGACAACGATGGAAATGAAGCCATCATCAGCGATGCATGACAACCGCAAAATTCCTTTGAGGTAGGGGTTAAGTTCATTTTTAATGAATTAAAACTGTGCTTGTTTTTTTGTTGAGCATCTCCTTTTCTTTGGCCGAATGTTATTGTCGTAACGGGAGGAGATCGGACCGCACAAACATGGCCAATTCTCCTCCCCTTTTTATTGTTGACCATTGTTGAAATTTGAGGCGAAGGCAGTGTGGTGCGGTTGCACCATGCGGGGACGAAGCGGACCACGGCTAGAGCAGGCCGCGGTGGTGGGGCGCGGCACCAACGCGCTGCGCCGGTGAGGCCGAAGGGACTGTAGCCGAAGCGGGACACGACATCACTATGTGGCACCGTCGCGCCGCGTCGGAGAATTTGAGGAAAGTCACGACCAGAGTGGGCCGTGATGGAGGGGAGTGGCGCTGTCGCGCTTTGCTTGTTGGACAAGAGATGCAGCCTAAGGCCGTGGCAGACACCCAAGGGGCGGCCGGCTAAGCCAGCCTCAGTGCCACCTGGAGGCGGGACCTGAAGAGGTCCCGTGGTTACCCAAGACCATCCATCATGGCCGGCCGTTTCGGCAAACAGGGGGTAGCACCCCCCTTGCGCGCCGCTCAGTCAGGGCCAAGCCATGACCGGCTTCCGAGCTGGGACGCCGACCACCAGGCCAGGACGCACCAGCTGGGCCGGGCCACGCCCAGTTGGGCCGGACTCATAAGTGGGTCAGGTCGACCCAGTTCGAGCCGACCCAGGGGGTAATGGCCCGGGTCGGACCGGGCCCATACCCCTATTTTCAGGCCAAGTTCATTCAAACACCCATATCTTGGGCTACATATCTCCGATCAGCGCACCTTCGGTTTCATAGGGAACGTTGGATCTAGACGGTCATTTTAGTATATTACACTCAAGTTTTTTTTCAATGTTTTGGTATGACAGTGTTGGTTCGAACCCAAAACCAACTGGGCTCTTGGAGCGGAAATGCTTACAACTTAAGGACCGGACGTCCGAACGATGTGCCATAAAATAAATTGAATTCCTCTAAGTGGGATGGTTCTTTTGGCTTACTCCACTCGAGGATTTGATGCAGCTTTAGTTCGGTCAGGTTGTTTTAGATTAAAAACGAATCGGGCCCTTCGGACGGAGAAGCCAATATCTATCAGACCAGGTGTCCAATTGACGGGCCGTTTGATGCATTGAGTTCCTAATGAGAAGACAAAACTTTGTGATAAATCAAATCTAGATATTGTAATAGTTGATGTATCAACCCCTTGGCTCATGGAGCGGACCCTCCCGGAATCGAGTGTGCTCTGTGCAGGAAACCAAGAGTTTGCTGCGACTGCGACGATGATGGCGAATGTACTTGGATCCAACGTGGGTTTGGAAGCGAAGATGATGGTACTTGGATCCTGTGTGGGTTTGGCAGCGATGAAGACTGTACATGGATCCTACCTGGATTCGTCAGTGATGCTTACTATACTTTGATCCTATGTGGGTTCAACAATGATGACATCTGTACATGGATCCTATGTGGGTTCGGTAGAGGAGATGATTCAGAGGCTACATCAATCATCTCCAACCCTCTTCAGGAATAGTATACCTGTGTGAGCTGATTCTTGACTTTCAATCATTATCTTCAATATGATTGTCTTGCTTTCTTGTGTGGACTGAGTTGTACATTCCTGTTTGGACTGGGTTTTACTTGGTCTTGTGAGTTGGAGATGAACTGGAAATGATGACTTAGGTATATGTATGGGAATATACCTAAGTAATGTTGGTTGATACTTCATGTTTCTCTAATTCCATTGTGGATTATTCCTTTTCGTATTCTGGGAGACCTTCGAGAGTCTCGGGGTCCCTACTGAGTATCGTATACTCACCCCTGCATGGGCTATTCCCGCACTACGTTGTGTTGGATGCAAACAACATACATCACTGATCGAGGTGGTGTCTTGTAGAGCGGGACGGTACCTGGAGGTGGACCACTTGACGGGATGTACTCTGAGCGGATGGCCGGACCTGAGGAGCCAACGAGACTATCTGTACACACCCTTTAGGTGGGAATTCTGGAGGACGACTTGGTGGTTGCTGCATTACTTTTCAGCTGTTGTACTTTCTTTTCTCAGTTGTACTGTACCTTCAGTTGGGTTTGTATACTGGCCCATTTACATTCCAGTAGTTACTTTTGTACTCTGTTCACTTATTGTTTATTTCATCTTGCGTACTCTGTTGTGTTTGTTTTCTTATATAAAGGAAATGCATTCCCATTTATCGAGATTTATGCCTTTCGTGATAGTCGCCAGCCCCTGGCTTATGGAAGGTGAGCTTAGGGTAGTCACGGAACGGGCCCCGAGGATGGGTCGTGACAAATTTCTCGAACGGTTTCACACCAATGGTAGAATGGAAGTTGTTGTTTTTTGAAAACTCCAGTATTGGTAGGTGATCCTCTCAATTATTATAGATTATATTGTAAAATATTGAATCAATTCCCCATGAACCTGAGTCATCGGCTCCGTCTAGCCATCCATTTGTGGGTGAAACATGGTTCTCAAGGGTAACTATGTCACAAACACTTCCGGTAATACCTAAAAAAACCAGGATGTAAAAATATAATCATTATCTGAAAAAATCATTGATGTAACTCCCTATATTCACACTATATTTTGTACATAGAGGCATCCAATTCTATATATTGAACTCTGCTATTAGATAGCTATGAAGTGGGATGACCTGGCGAGTCAAACAATGATCAACCAGTTGGTATCATGTCACCTGGATTAATATGGTAAACACATTACAATTTACATTGATATCCTATCCCACTTCCTTTTCGACATCTCAATGGGATGAGCTAAATCCACTGGAACCTGGTTTACAACCTTCATTTACTAATAATTAAGGCTTTGAGAAATAAACTATGCCACTCTCTTCTTCATCTCTATCCAAAAACAATGTGTCTGATGTGCTGGGGAATTTTCATCACACCTAGATATACCCCGAATATGTAAATATGAAACTACCCCAGAACCTCCTCCTGTAATGTTAATGTAGCTACGAATTAGTTATTTAAAATAATGACATGCTCCCTGCCTTTTGAATATCTATCAAGAGCATGCCCAATGTATATCTGCGAATGTACAGTCTCACAGTAGGTATCCCAATGTTCTTCTTCCATGACACATCATAAGTGTGGAGGGGTAGCAACCATAAACTATAGACAAGATTCTCCATCTCCATCCATAAAGGATAACTATAATGAGGCTAACTTCCTTGATTCCTCATTCAGTAACCACAAACTAGATCTCTTTAAGAGAGAATCCTCCACCACATTCCCCATCCCGGTAGTATAGAAAAAATCAAATTCATTTTCTCTAGGGAAATATATCCATTAACTCTATCTCATAATCATATCCTTCCAATAGAATATATACTTGATACTCGTATGGTTAGAGTTTATGATAATCCACTCACCCATCAAGTAGTTTCATTGTCTCATCAACATAAAGACTACTGTTTCTTAGTCAAGATTAAGGGTTGTGTAGATCTACTCTTGTGGTCTCAACGGAATGGAACCATAATAAATCACTTCATGGTAATACATTATGAAATATCCAATCTTTGTTCATGATTTATCGTATAACACAATAAACATGACACCCTCCTCCAGAAATCTCAATATCATATCACTCGTCAAACACTACCTCAGCTGTTGAAAATCCAATTGACACACCTTTATCCACATGAAAAGAAATCCCTTTAGAGTAAAAGTATTCATAGGTGATTATATCCTAGAGAAATTAGATATGAATCTTTGATAATATCTTGTTATCATGTGTCTGCTCTGCACCACTATCACATTCTTAGGTGGATCTCATACAAACAAAACCATTACCTTGGTCGAGTCCACTATCACTCCATCTACTAAGAAAATGTGTTCTGGAAAGTGGACCACCTAAATCCAAAACCAGATATTTGAGAGATTACCATAATGTCATTACTCTATAATTATGTAAAGATATATCATTAAGTGTCTCATTTTCTCCACCTCAATTGCTATGTACATAAGGATATCATCGATGAAGGCTACCACAAACCGGTCAATGTAAGGCTGAAAGGTCCTATTCATGATTACCATGAACAATGCAAGGGCATTTTTCACACAAAAGGGAATCACTAATTACACATTGTGATTGTAATGAAATCTGAAGGCCATCTTCAGTATGTACTCATCTCGTACAAGAAACAGGTGATAGCCTAATCTATGGTCAACATTCGAGAACAATCATTCCCTGTTAAACTAATCAAAGAGGTAATAGATCCTTGGTAGTGGATAATTATTCTTCAAAGTCTACTGGTTCAAATGATGGTTTTTGAAATAGACCCTCAATATCTCTTCTTCTTTTATGGAAGACCAAACTAGGGATTCTCATGATCATAAAATGGGTCTCATGAATCCCTTCCTCTGCAAGTCCTCCCACTTCACCCTCAGCTTGTGAAGCTCTTTGATAGGCATCTGATGTATTGGTGAAGATATCAGCTCCATACTAGGTTGTAAATCAATGTATAAATATATCCCATGGAAATGTGGTAATCTTATAACATCTTCCAAAAAGATGTTCTCCTAATCTACCACCAATACTGGAAACTGGTAGCTTATAACATATACTGCATCAACGGTCAGGATAACAAACTGATGAGTAATCAATTACGCCATCCTATGGAATATTACATCATATTTTTCATGGGATTCTCATTTAATAAAAAGTAAAACCTAATTCCACCATGGCATACACACCACACCCTTTTCCTCTAATAGTCAATCATGGTGGGGAATGTTGGTAACCAATCTATATAAAGAATGAAATTGTAAGGCCTCAACAACACCACCAAGATGTTCCAACCAAAAATCTCTCCTCTAAGGGTAAGTTCACACTACTAGCATATTTTTGTGACAATTGTGTCTCCACATGTAGGTGTCTCAAAACATAAGGGTAGAGTCAACGATTCAACTGTAATCTCTAGGTATCGTACAAGGTATGTGGTGGGAAATGAATGACTAGAACATGTGTCTGTCAATAAGGTTTCTTTGGTATAAAGAACACAGATCATACCTCAAATCATTTCTATATCCCTTGGGTTATATGCATCGACCGAATGTAGTTTTTCCTACTCGTGTCATCCATCTCCATGAGCTAGTGTGGACCACTTGGGGGTGTTGGTGGTTGCAAGTCGAAATATCAACCACCTCCTACTACTCTCCTAACACATATTCCACAAAATTACCCTATGGATCTGCATGCTCCTACCATTTTCTCTACCTATGTGGTTCATCTATAGTCTCCCTATCACATGTACAGTGGGTCAAAAATATTGACTGATATTTCCCCTTACATCACATAAATAGCACTACCTCTCTCTAGGATAACTATACCAACTGTGTGAGCCCTAGACTGCAAATTATTGGTCTTGCGGCCTCCTATGGAAATTCCTCCCATTTCGATGTCCCTATGAATGACATAAGATCTATATATCGTAGGTCTCTAGTCCTTCTTACCCACTGCTGATAGTCACCATATGTACCTCCTTGTCCAATAATCTTTCAACCACCAAATCTTACTCAAGCACACTAGCATATGTCTGAATGCACAGAGGGACAAAGCTATCTCCAATGTCTCCATATAGACATCATGTGACGTTTCAATCCCTGATGTATTGTTCTCTAACCGTATTCAATAAGCACGTAGAAAGTTTATTGATCCTCAACGAATAATCAACCACTAACATACTACCCTATTGGAGCTGTTAAAGCTCTTGAATATGCCCCCTAGTGTAACTGGTGGGAAATCCTCTGTTAAGAGATGCTTGAACACTTCCCACGAAAGAGACTCTTCATCGTGAGTTTGGATAACCAAAATACGCTATTATCCCATAGGGCTATGTAGATGGATCCTCTCCAGGATGACCATCTTATCTGTGGGTGCTATTAATAGACAAAAATCTCATGTCATTGCCTCAATAAAGTCCTTATATGCATCTGAGTTAGTTTCACCTTAGATCTTAAGGGGCCTATGTCACTTAAAATCATGAAGCACACTCATCATGTGATGCTCATCCTATTGTATTGAGGATACCATGTGCTGCTCTGTAGGTGGTGGTATGGATGGTACACCTCATAGTGGTGACATTAGGGGAACTTGTCCATATATTGATGAATCTTCACTGAGGGTGTCATCCTCATGATCATGTTGCGAAATCCTAGATTTTGTGCATCGCAGAGGCATACTATAATAAAACATGATGTACCATGGTTAATGAATATATATATAGAGATGAATTAATAAGGATATGAAACCACACGTAATTCTTTTAGGATTCATGTACCATTATTTTCCATTCCATCATTTTTTTCATATTCCAATTTGAAAATCAGTTTATCAGTGGATTGGTGCATGGATATGTCTACCAATACACCTACAATGGTGTCCCTGGTCAAAAATATGAACTCTAAACACTTAACAATATTTCCCAAAACCAATCTCAAAGACTCCGAGTCAGAAAGTAGAACCGACTAGCTCGGATACCACTCTCTCACGACCTGTCCTAGTGGGTTCCATGTCGAAACTCACCATGCCTACCTCCAATATTCCAGGGGCTAGAAACTAGCACTGAGTAGGCATATCACTAACATGGGAGGTATTTACTCTATTCCAGTATGCACACACACATCTCTATACCCATAAAATGGTGAAATATATAACCCACTAAGTAAACAATGCTTGCATACAACTATATATTACAACTACAGTATGACAGAAAGTAATCTAATGAAAAAAGGATATAATTATAGCCCACCAAAAGAGTCTATAACCATGAGTCCAACCTATAAGAAAAGGGTACTAGGACTGCTATCAGATGCTATAGGAACACACCTCAATCTTTCCAGTCTCAAAAAGCATCATCTGGTCCTAGTCCGCCTAGGTATCCATCAATGTGTATATTATATTCACAATACACAACACATGAGGGAAAATCACATGCATGGGTGAGTCTAACAATACTTGGTAGGACACTACACAACCACAAAAAAATATATCCTAGGAAATAACAGTCATCTATACATTTGTATATGTCTACCATGAATATAACAAGACTATCTAGATTAACTCAACCAAGGCACATAGTCTAAAGGTAAGTCACAACCTCTGTATACCGACACTAAGAATTCCACTCAAAGATTACTTGAAGTACACATCTGGGAGAACACACTCCTAAGTCTGGTAGCACTGATGATGTCCATCCATGAGGTATTTCTTATCGTGTCTCTTCATAAGAAAGATACAATTATTGATCTAAAGGGAGAAATGATAAAATATATGATGGTTATAGGACGATCCATCGGGTGATATGGACAACTCAATCTATATTATCCCTCCATGTAAAGGATCGGATCTTATGTAGTTTGGGTCATATCGACACCAAGAACTCCACCTAGAAAACAAATAATGAATAGAGGATCCTACTCTGGGAATGTCGGCTCATTCCAACCACTCTATCTAGGATATCATCCTATAGGGGTCATAATAATATATTTAGAAAATGATTCTCACATACCTTTAAGTAAATGATGAAGTGGAAAAACCAAAACAATACTTGTCAAATATACAGTGGACTAGTGGCTCAGTCCATGTAGGATGGGGGTACACGACATGTAGTTGGGTCACACATCATTTCTCTTGACCCTAGGTACTTCCAGGGTACATTGGCATGTATCGTTACAACATTTCATGTATAAGAGAGTTACACAATGTGTAGACGGAGTCACACTGCATGTTCATCCATCTGGGGTCCCCCCTGTACTCTGGTAATGTTCCAGTACACAACACCATTCCCTATATACCTTCATGTGTACCAGAACATGTGCTAGTCCATGTAACCAATTCAAGAAATGTTATGTGGGGGAGTATAAGCCTTGTAGAAAACCCGTGTACTCCACCCCATTTATGTGTACTTCCCATGTAAACTGAGTTATATAACATTGAGCACACGTCATGTATTTGGGAATACATGACTTGTGTATTTGGATTTCTAGAAACTCATTTTATTCCTCCACTCATTCTGATCTATCTCCGAGATCCTGCTATGGTGCTCAGTTTTCCTTGAATCACTAGGTCAAGGTTCATTTGGTCACTCTAACACCGAATCAATGGGATTAGGGCCTTCAATGTGGAATGAAATCATGAAATATGAATTCTTTATTATTTCCAAGGAACAGAGATTTGGAGCCAACCATTCTTCAATCCACCGCCACACCCAACGTTGCACCTATATTATGTAGTCCCGATGCTAAATCTTCAGTTTCAGATCATTGCACCAAGAATCTATGGTGCAATGATCAGTAGTTCAATTTTGGGGTAAGAATGAAGAATGTGCATCAAGAAAGCAAGAAATATGGTGAAAAAAGAACAAGGAAGAACCATGAGGATCAATGATCGACCATTGTTCTTTATCTCCTTGATTGATTCTCATAATAATGATGAAAAAATAAAAACTTTCTAGAACCAAATCATGATAAAACTCACAAATATCATCCCATCCCACATGCATGAATGATCTGAAAGATAATATATTCGTTGATTAGTCTGTTTTTGTCATAGGAATCAAGAATGTGAATGAAAAAAATGAAATAATGCATCCTAATTGAATTTTTATCTCTCTCTAAAACTATTGGCCACCATATCATTGTCATTGGAAATATCTCTCTTGATTGGTAAACATCGATCTTGGATTCGAGATTTTATTGCCGTCCTTCTGAGGGATTTTGCAGAGGTTATTTCTCTGAAGTCTCTATGTAATTTCAAGGTTATGAACCATACCAAGGATAACTTCTAAAGAGTTAATTTAAAATAATCATATCACTATGTCACTGCATCAATGAAACAAAAATAAAATATATTTCCATCAATATATTTTATTCATTTGAAACACTCATTATGAATTTACACAACCAACCCATGTAGAATAATGTGAGGTCATGCCTAGTATAAATACACTATTATGAACTCAATGGTGTCCTCATATTTTTGATCCAGGAACCCGTTTATAATTTATTCCAATTTTTCAGGAAAACTATTGATGTATGCCATTTAATATTATCATTTCTTTCATACATTTATTCCAATAACATTGTGCCTTAGAATCACATGATGTCTTGCTGGTTTGCCTTTAAATCAATTAATATAAATTTTGAAAATAATATATGGAAAATCTTGAAAATTATCGTTCTTATAAGTTTAGTAATAAACTTAAAAATAATCCCACAAAATGCAACCAATATAGTTCTCTATAAAAACAAGTTTCTAAGGATAAAAATAGTCTTCTGTCAAAATTATATAAAACGAAGATCATAATGTAAATTATATGGATATTATATGACAATAATACCAAATTAAAAATATAATGGAATATTTTAAATAATGCTTTTAAAAAATCTAAATATAATTTTTACAAAAATCATAATTTTCAATATTCATTGAAAAATCTATCTTTTCAAAGAATTCCTGAAATTTAGACCTAAAAATATACTTACATAAAAAATTAAAAATGATATTATTATCATATACAATGTTTAAATTGTTTTCATAAACTATTTTCTTCATTAAAATGAAGGTATTAATAAAATTTATTTAAAAGTAAATATATCACAAAATCTCAGGCTCTTCCAATATATACATATATTGAACAAGTATAATGACTCAAAAACCTCACATGTTATGAGCATTGAAAAAAATGAAACCATCATCAAGTTGTTCCAACAACATTGATACATTTTATATTTTTTGTTAATGAGAATAAATATTTTCCTAGAGTTAAATAATACGAATATGATCCCTTGTTTCTCCATTACTCAAACTGGTTAACAATATATATTTTCCTCACTAAGGAATTTAGTACGGGGATTTTATATTATTATATAATATATTTGTTGGAGGAGTTTCAAATAATAGTTATAAGGATAATAAACCATAACATTGTAGAAAAATGGATTATATGGTAGTTTCTCATATATGATATGATGGGATACACACTTATGCATTGTTTTGTTAATGTTCATAAGGACATATAAGAATATAAAATGTAACTTTTTATATAAAAAATATCTATCTAGATAGTATTCTTTTTTGGATTCATGTACATATATTTTGAAATATATTTCATTTTTTTATTGATAATTGTCTTCTTAATAAATAAACATTAATTATCCCAAATAGATATTTCATATAAAATATTATAGGTTGTCCTTAAATGGTAATATTATAAATAGTAAAATTATTATATTGGGATATGGAAAGATCTATTGAGGAAAATGTTTTTTTATGTGAAATATATCTTATAAATTATACCACACGATCTATCATACACAATATCATTAGTAAACTAGGGGTGAAGAATTCATGATTGTGGTTCTTACTGCCTATGGTGAGAGTGATACCTATTATAATAATGCATGAAATTTGATACAACTCTTACATGATCCTTATGAAATAGCTACTCCATTCAGATATATTCTTGATCATGTCAATAGTTTGATCTGAAACAATATGGGGTTTTATCTCATATAATGAGTGTGAAATATGGTTCCTCGATTGAGATAAACTAAGGAATTGTATAATCTTATCCATAAATATTATATGATTTATTTATCTATTATGATGTGGGACATGTAATGTGTGATCCCATAATGTTAGATTTAATTTGATAAAGTTATAAACCTTATTAGTAGAAACTCTTTTAATCATGATTATATGATATGGATATATATGATTTGAAGAATTTCTATCTCATATACACTTGATGTCTTTAAAAAAATAATGTATGAAAATTTAGGCTAGAAAATGATTTAGTTTTTGGGTATTGGTATGAATATACACATACTCGATGGGAATCAGGATAGATAACATTGTATCTTGATTATCCATAATTCTTTTCTATAGGATACTCTTTTCATTAATTTATGGATACATTATTTATCAATGTTTCCAATGCTATAAAGGTATGTGGGGTAACTGTTTGTGGTTAATATAATAAGTATTGAGTTGTAATTATTGAGAAGAACTAAATATTTTTTATCATTTAACCAATTTTTTTTCATTTGAATTTACATGGTATTTTGTATAATGTGATATGGATGATGTTAATGACTAAATTTCAATTTTTGTAAGATATAAAATTAGGATTCTGGATATGTTTCCCCATGTTGTTATATATGATATAATATATTGTGAAAAAGAAAATATTTGGTAATTATTAAACTCATGTGGGGATTGAAAGAGATATTCCATAAAAAATTGTTAATCCAATTCACTTAATCCTTATAAGAAGTGAAGATATTGGTATATTTTATTGTTTATAATAGAAAAATATGTTTCAATACCTATGAGAATTATAATTTATATTCGTATAGGTCTTAATACTCTTAGTTATAATATACAGTTCAAATTGTGTTTATTATTATTTAATATTAAATGAAAACATAATGGAATGGTGAAATTATAGGCAATAATGTATATGAATTTAATAAGATGATCCTCATAAGGGAATGTTTTATGCATACAGTTTAATTCATTATTGGTCGATACTATTTACTAATGTGTTTTAAAACATGAGTAAAAGAATCTCACATGAGAAGAATCAATTAATTCTAATAAAAGTGGAAACATTCATCAAGATGTTTTGTGTCTAGCCTATTTTAACCATAAATGATTCTCCCTGAAGAATTCATTCTCCTCATCTATTTTCATTCATTAGATATTATAATATTTTTGGTGGAGGAGTATCCTTTCTTGGTATCATGTAATTTAGAATCAACCTATGGGTGCACAATGAAATTGTTTTCTCATTCAGATTCCTTTTTGTGATATTTATCAAGCATGATAAAGATAGTGGTAGTTTCAACAATGGTTCAAGGTATATAGTTTGTTTTTTTATTTTTGCTTATATAAACAATGTTTCATTTATAAACCATGCTAGATATATGGTTTATGGTTTTTTTTATCACAATTGTCTAGATTAAGTGCATATAAATCCATATAAACCAATAAAACATATCGTAGCATCAATGTTACCAACATTTCATGGATTTATGTCCTAAAATTGGAGTCATATTTGTGGAAACATGATCTCCAAAATTAAATTTCAAGTCTTATATTTGGTGATTGTAATATGACCACTCGGGACAAAAAAATCCATGATCATATGATTTAATTCAAATTTAGATTAATTTGTCATCGACTAAACCAAACTGGTTCTTATAAGATTACTATAACATTATTTCAGTCAACATAACAGTGACCTACATAATTAATAATATAATTCCAAAAATATTTTTGTACATATATATGACTGGTAACTATTTTTAACCAAAATGGAAGATGGTCCTCCTATGATCTCTTAAAATTGTGTAGATGTTCCATAATAAAAAAAATAAAAACATTTAATGAAACATTTTTTTCATCCATATTTTTGGGTGTAATATAACATACTAAATTAAAATTGTATTCCTAGATCACTAATTATTCCTTTTTATATTTTTATTGAGAGAAAATTATATCTATCAAAAAATAATAGACATTGAAACATAATGAAATCTAAAGAATTTCATTAAATAATTTTTATAATGTCGATAAAATTAAATTCCATCCCACATATGAATAATAAGTATTAATTTCATGGTCCAATCAACTATTTCCAAATAATTATTCTTCTTTCAGGATGATATCACCAACACAATAATAAATTCCATCAAAATATATAACAACTTCCATGTCAAAATGGGTAATAGATTTGATAAGACTACTACTTGTTGACACTTACCCATCACCTATTCAAGTATAAAAAGTTTGGAAACAAAATAAAAACAATATTCTTAATACTTAAACAACATAATTTCTATCTAATATCATGATTAATTTTAATAGGTTTTTCATACGCTTCTCATCATGAATATTGAATAGATTTCAAAGAATCATTCCTTCATTATATATAAAGCATCATACTTCATCCAAAATTAATAAGAAAATAATGTATTATAGTCCATAATTTAGTAATCTCCCTATTATTTAGGGAATTAATAATAAAAAATCTCACAATAAATTATCTTTTCCACCATTATGATAATGTAAATAAATAATATCATCAACTTCCAAAACTCTATCATGTATTTTCTACCTATGTTTTACTTTTATTATGGATGAATCTAGAAAAATATTTCCATTTCATGAGGTATTTATAATTTTAAAATAAAATAATTTATGATAATCCATTCACCAATTTTATCTTATGTTTAGATTAAATAATTTAAATATTTTTCACAACCCATGTTTTGAGATATTGGTGCATTGGAAGATTAACTACCCATATGTAACTATAATAAACGAACTATATTGACTAGTTCAAAGGCTCCAAAATATGAATAGTGTGGTATTTACACATAACATATAATACATCTATTTAACATGAAACATCATCTATATTAATAAAAATTTCTATTAAAAATACAATATAAAACATGTATACATAATAAATACCTCAATAAAATGATATAAAATAAAAAATTTATATATTTATAATACATATCAAATGGTTATAATTATATGTAAACATAAATATAGAAATAAAATAATATAAATAGAAATTCTCTAGTGAATTAGTATCAATATCTCCAATTAGGCACCAGTATTAATGATTCTCCGCAAGACAATCCAATTAATATATATGAACATGAATATCAAAATAATAATTGTACAAATATTAGTGGCTAATAACTATCAATATTTTATTATTAAGTTGTGAGAAGACTTTAATGAACCAATAATGCCTTTTTATAAAATTATAATATATTTTATCAAAAATGAAACACCACCTCACAACTTTAAAATGATTAAATTATCATATATAATCCATTTCAATTCAAGTCAACCCATATCTAATAATTTTTATTAATCCCTAATTACTCTGTATTTGTGTGTATGTGTATATATATATATATATGTAAAAAATTTAATATCTAGAGGACATGGTCCCATGAACCTGTCCTCTCATTAATAATGGATCAATTTATCCCTTGAATACCAAAATATGACTATCGTCTATAACACACCTTCTTTCTAAAAAATAACCATATTGCTCAATTAATTAATTATGGAAACTATCCCCCACATTAAAATATTACACAGGTATTGTAATGTGACCCTACCAGTCCTCTTAAATATCACCCATATGATGAGAATTTAAACCATAACAGATGGTTGAAAAAACAGAAAAATTATGATATCATGTTTCATATAGCATTATGAATTTACCATCAAATAAATTACCAATGATACACCACTAAATAATAAATTCTGTGTCTCAATTAAATACTATATTTACGAAAGGATTATGACTTCTTCCTTTTAAAACATTTTTAACGAATTTATTTATACTACAAAATGAAACAACTACAATGAATCTATTAAAATATATTATTGTTATTAAATTTATTTAATTTTAATCAAGATATTGAATTCAATGAACTTATAAATTCATTCTTAAATTAAAAATAATAACAATACATTATTTCTTATTTAACCTCAATAAAAATTCCTCACCAAAATGATAATTCCTATAAATATCTAAATCATAAACCAAATAAGAAATTTATTTTTTCCACCAAATTCATCTTATCATGTCCTATACACATATACATAATCCACAAAAATTCATTATTTCATCAAAATAAGTCATATACCTAGTCTAAATGTGTTTGGAAATAATCCATCACCAATTACTATATTAGAGGGAGGAAATAAAAATCTTCAATAATCCGACATATAAATTCCATAAATATAACAAGTCATTTGGTATTATAGTAAAACAGATCCCCGTTTTGAAATTTTTTTCATGAGATTACAGAATTTAAATTAAGTTTGAATGAATCTCAAGGAAAACCTATTAAAGAAATTATAATTTATAAATAATAAAAAAATATTTTTAGTTTTCCCATGGAATAAATATATTTAATGTTTTAGGATCAAAAATAATTCCTTTTTCTGAAAAACATCGCCTATAAACATTACAACATTAATTTTGAAATTGAATTTAAATAATTTTTTATGTAACCTATTCTCAAATTCATTTTTTAGAAAAACATATAGGTGACTCTAATTATCTTTATTTAAAAATGTGTATATAAAGGTATCATCCAAAAATAAAACTAAAAAGTGGTTGGTTACTTGTGTAAATTCTAATTCATTAATCCAATTAATATAAAATATTCATTAACAAACCATAATCCAATATTGGAAAATATTAATGTCTATATTTACATTTATATTCTATTTTTATAATATAAATTTCATTTAATCAATACCGATGGATCCTATAATGAAGTTTTATCTGATAAAAACAATAATATACCTTTAAAATATTAGTTAAATTAAAATGTCAAGATATGAGATATATTTTCAAATTTAATTGATTTAACATCCTATATTGAAGAAATTACTTCATGCTACCATAATCCTTGTTAGAAAATAATATTATTGTTAGTATAGTTGAATCATGTTATTAATGAATCCATTATTCATGAGATATATTAGTTAAAACATAAACTCCAATAATGCAACCATTCATATATGATATGATGGTAAAAAATAATTGAAACCCCAGAGAAAAAGTCTTAATGAAATATTTATATGTTAATAATTTTTAATATTAATTATTCCACTGGGAAAACATCTGAATACAAATCCGTAAGTACTAAAATTTATGTTTAATAATTTCATAACATTAATCTAGGTATTATTTCATTTATTCAAATGATATAAATACAAAATTATCTTTCATTAACTTGACCTATGTGAATTAATGTTAAAATATTATATAAAATGTTATACTAAAACATATGGTCCCAGAAAGATAAAATTATCACAGTATTTTCCAAAATTTTATTAAAATTTTCTTAAACATACATTATTGATAATTATATCACAAATTTTAATCTCAAAAACTATAAATTTCAATGTGATTTCTAAAGTTCTATTCATAGTATATTAGTATATAAATTTTAACCTTATATTAATCACTTTAATACGTTTGGTGTAAATCTCATAAAGAATTATTGTAGTGTAAGACATAGAATACCTATTACATCAAACATTTTATATGGAGAAAAAATTTGAATGACATACCATGTCATCTCCCAAAGGATATTTCATGTGTCTAAGCATTGTTCACTAATTAGTAATGGATAATGTTGAATTCAATATGATGTACATAATGTGACATAAATGGAATATATATGTATTGATGGTTAATTCTAATTTATTAAGAGTGTTAATGTCATTGAATATATAAATGTTATGTACGAATTGAATAATGTTAAAAGGTACTGGGGTGATCCATCTAGTAACAATACATATTATTGTACATTAAAATAATTTCTAATAGATTCATGTTAAAAATAACACCATATTCATTGATACTACTCTCTGAGTAACACATGGATTACTCCTAGAATAAACGTTACTAATTAGGTTTATATTTTATCCCTAACATAGTTTTTTTAATAATAATATGTGGTTTTTTATTGAGAACCTTATAAATTTTATCCCAAAAAAATAACGTCGAATAATATTTTAGAGGCGTAAGGATTCCACATTTTCTCCATTAAATTCAAAAAATTTCATCTAGTATTTCATTGTTAAATTGACGTTAAGAACGAATATTTTAAATAATTTAATGTTATAGTTTAATAAGTAATGTAATAAATGATACATCACCTTTATACCCACTATATTAATCTTTCCACTCTTTATAATTTAAAAATAACGAATGGGTAATATGATCTCCCCATATATGTTGTTATCCAAAAAATATTACTATATTCATTATTCCCAATCATTATCGCTTGTAATTCCTGATCTACTTAACCAGAATTAGTTCATTTATTATTTTTAATCCCTACTTCATTGTGATGGATATCATCCCCCTCCATTAATTATTACATATTAATTTTCCTTCTGGTATTTGGTCCATAATTTTATCCCTTCTTTATTTCTCATTTTTAAACATATGACCACCAGGTGAAATTTCCATGAACCACCCAACTGTATCACTCCATGTGTAATAAATATATGAAACAAATATGTCTATGTATATATCCTTCAGTATCACTAGGATCACCTTCAACTTATACTATTTATTAAAATAAACCTAATTTTGTTAATAATTCGTTTTCGACGATTCATTTAATTTGTGAGAATATTTTGGATCACACAAATGACATATTGGTTTCAATTAAAAAATTCATCCTTCCGTTATTTTTTATTAATATCAATTGAATACTTAGAGTATTGTTATATCATATACAAATCATATCTCAATAATTACATCTCTTTATTCATAGAAATTTCTATTTTAAACCTACACATCTTCTTAATAACTTGAATTAATTTTAAATAAGTGGAAACTAAAATTATATACAACTTTGAGATCCAGAGGTATTATTACTTTAGAAAGAAATATTATTATCTATGAACAAGTTACTCTAGCATATCCTCTATAAATATCCATTTTGAAGTATATTAATGTAATTATCTTCTAATTTCTCCACAATGTTAAAATATTATGTATAATTTCTAATACTTGGTTTATTATTAATAACTGTATGTTAATCTTACATATCCTATTAAACATCCAAATTATTCTAATTTAGCAATGGAAAGTTCTTAGTTAAGCAAGAATAGTTCCCCCACAATATATTTTCTTCCACTACTATATCACACCTCCAATGTTCAAAAATTTCAATGAAATTAAAATAATAAATTTAATTTGAAGTGTAAAATTTACAAGAAAATTGAAAAAAAATTAATTCAATAAAATTATTTATAAATTCCATATATAAATTCAATATCCCAAAATCATTAAAATAGTTTAATTTTTTTTATTGAAAATGAATTAAAATTTAAGCCAAAAATTTTATAATCAATATCACCATACCTATAATGTTATGGGCTTGATAAATAAAAAAAATTAAATTATGACCATGCATGAAATTTCAAAAATTATGAGTTTAAATTTTATTCTTCTAAGATAAGTACCTATCTTTTTTACTTCTATGAATTTTTTTCATATTTTAATTCATGTTAAACATGGGTTTCCTTAACTACATGTTTCTCACCGTTTATACCAATTTCTACTCTTAAATTTATATTTCCTCTAAATAATTGATATTTTATAAAGGTTTTTTATACACAACTTTTCCAACAGTCTCTATGATATTTCTGATTCACTTAATTTCTCTACTTCTGTTTGAAGCTCTATTATAAAATCATTTTATTTTAATGGTTTTTTAGATATGAGTTTCTACGGGTAATATAATAATTTCAAAGGTTTAATTATAGTGGTGTGGATCATATGCATTAAATTTCATGTAAGAATGTTAAAATCAATGAAGGAGACTCTCTCATATACCTTAATTGTATTTCCGACCAGATATATTTACTTGGTGATTAATAAGAATTATAATTACAAATTTTAATAAATATAATGATTATTCATCTATTATCTATTCATAATATTCATTCATTTAATTACATATTTTATCGTCACTTCATATAGAGGTAGATAAGTCTTTGAATTCAGAATTATAGTGTGAAATATCTTTGTTGGTGAAAAAATATCCCATCAAATATCATTTATAATTGTGGTCCCTTCCAAGATGATAAGATAATATTAAACATGATACATGTATAGAAAAAAAGTTATGAAATTTAAAAAAAAACTTATTTTAGGTAAATATTTATGGCTTCCATTGTTGTTTCATATATGGATGTTCAGGGTTCTCTAAGTGTTTTGTGGTCACAAAAGTAAGGGTGACCTCAAAAAATTTCAACGATATGGCCTACCAATAAAATATTAACTTAATTATTATTTAAAAAACTTTAATATCACAAATCATTAACATGTATCATAGAAAATTTAATCTTATGAAGTCAATGTATTGTTTTTCGAGTAATGGGTGTGATGAAAAATCTCTGTTTGGATTATGAATTCTCTTAAAAAATTGAATTTTTTATCTGGGATAATACTTCATGGAATGTATTTTAAAACATTATATATTCCAAAAAACCTCTAAAAACATAGTTTATATCATGTGATAATTCACCTAAAATAGGCTATTTAAACTAAATTTTTTTCCTTTACTAGTTTACATTGAATCAAACAAACTAATAGAAGAATCAATGTCCTTATTGAAGGCATATCAATATTGCATAAAAATTTATGTACTGTCATCCCCAATAACTTCCCAATAATAAAATATAAAATTAATATGTATTTTAAGGAATTAATGGATAGTAATTAAAAAATATAGGTATATACATGACTATATGAAGATCTCCTATAATTTTCAGGAAAAATATTTTCATCATTCCGGTGTCTTTTTGAATCTCATGGAAAATAATTTAATGAGTGGGTTTGAGATATAAGGAAAAAATTATATAGTTAAGTAAAATAATAATTGAATTTAAACTCCTTGTATAAGGTTTCTACAAATATTACTAACTTTAAATTGTTCAGATATAAATTTACTTGAATAGTTTATTCCAAAAACATTTGTGACTTTTTAAAAAATTGATTTAATATCCTTGTTTGAAAATTCAAATTTTCCACTCACCTATGGATGGTATATAGTTATGAGTGGGTATGGGATATAGAGAAATATAACTTAGTGAAGAAAAATAAATATTTAATGAAAACACCATGAATAGGGTTTCTACCAATATCACTAACATTAAATTTTTTATATTGAAATTTATCTAAAAATTCACTTCCTAAATTATTTACTACATTTTC
The DNA here is from genome assembly GCA_963277665.1 of Viscum album. NCBI lineage: Eukaryota > Viridiplantae > Streptophyta > Magnoliopsida > Santalales > Viscaceae > Viscum > Viscum album. Next base: position 700,283,326 of record OY728152.1, read on the forward strand.
AAAATTTTATTTCATATCCTTGTATGAAAATTCTGTTTTTCCACTCCTCTATGGATGTTATGTAGTTATGTTTTTTACACCTTTTTTTACTTTCAATCCATTAAAAAATATTTTTGAAGATGAAAATGTTATAAATTTATGTTCGAACACATTATTTAAGAGGAGGGTTGAATAAGGGAATCTTAAAAATTATTCATTTTATATGTTTAACTATAAATTTCCTTAATTTTTATAAAAAACTTTGAAACAATTTATATGATCAATAATAAGATCTATAAAAGTTAGTATAATATAGAATAACATAAGCAATAATTTTTACATTATATACCAACACTTGGATATATCTAAGTATCCTATATAAACATAATGTTGACATGTCAATTAATTAATACCTCACTAGATTCATGTTACATACATTAGGAAAATATTTTTTCTTATCCGCTGTCCACAACTACTAAGCCTATTCCACTCACTCCATCTCCATAGGGTAAAAAAATATTGTCCACAAGTTCATCAAATTAAAAAATATATTAATAAATGATATATACAAAAATTACACTAGGTGTTCTCTATGATTCTAAGTTATTAACCTCTAGATATTTAATGATATAAATATTTACTCTATACTTAAAATCATTGCCTTTAATAAACATCATCTCAATCACACTTTAAATAATAATTCCATCTATTCCATTAAGTTCACTTTAATTACCCACACATTCTCGTATTTCATATATACAACATCCTTATATTATCTATGTATTTTTCTTTTGTACAATTGAGTATAATATATCCCATTAATTTTCGAATTTAAGATTTAAAATTATTTTATTAATAATCTAAAAACTTCCTCTACATATAATCTGACCATTTATTCATCTTCATGTTGAAATCCACCATTGATCTAAAAAGGTGATATTGAAATCCATTATATAAATTTAAAATATGTATTAATGCAATAATTATGGAAAAACTATCCCTATCATACTATTTTTTAAAAAAACATAGTGATTGTTAATTAAAATTACCATATAGATAATTGCATCTAGTAAACTATAATATTTTTCTTCAAAAACCCCAACATAGGTCTTATCATGGGTGAGAAAAACCCTTGAACATATCTGATTCCACGATAATAATCCCACATTAATAATTAAATCCAAAAAACTCAATGCACAACATTCCATCCTATGAGGGGTTTAACTTTTTAGTTTCATGTTTTTTTCACACTATTAGGAGCTCAATTAATCCCACTATAATGCCTCTATGACTTCCATAATTCCAATTATGATCATCCATATGTTGTATAGTGATATTTTAATGAAAAAAATCACATTACATGGAAAAGAATTAATATACAACTGATTTCCAATTCCCCATAGTCATGAACATGATGTAGGACCAACCACATTAATTTATATATAAAATATAGAGAATATCAAAAAAATATTTTCTATTTCGTCCCTTTTGCACATATTAGTTCATTTTCCTTGATTAACAATAGTACATTTAAAAGTAATTCATTTCTAGATTTTTAAACTAATATGGATTTATCTTTAACCACAACATACTTTATAATGAAATATAAATGAAACATTTTATCCCAAAGGTAAACACTGTGATTAAAATGTGATTTAAAACCATATAATCTTATCAACTCTAGCTACTTCTTTTTCCACTGTGGCTTAACCAAATTCAACCTCACATGGTGAATGGAATGGTGTAAAATTTCTTCACTAATATACTCACCAAATTTTAATAACTTCACATAATGATAAATTTTTTCCATATGACTACAAATGTAAGTTTAATTAAAAAAATAACCCTACTTATTACATTTTATCTTTGTTACAATCCCCCCATTACATTTGTTTGTTAATCTTCCCAATAATTATATATGATTTCATTTTAATCAACATATTTCTATATAATATAACCCCATTTATCCCAATAATCATTCTCCATTCATTCATACATTTTCACAATAAAATTCAAAAAAATGATCCAATAATTTCTTTTCTAAAGACATTATAGCTAAAACAAATATTTACTCAACATAAAAATATTAACATTGAGATATTTATAAATTATCAACGAAAACATAAATCAAAGATTATTATTGGAAACAATATAAAGAATTAATTTCTATATGTTTTCTATATTTCCATTTATCAACTTCATTATACTATAAGCCCTTGTGTGTAATGTCACTCGCTATCTTTTTACCCCAATGGAAGATAAGTTCTTATGATAGAAAACAATTTATATTTATATATAATGTATTATTATCAAATTGGGATAAGGGTAATACAAACCTCTTTAATTGGTGGATATTTTTTAAACACAATGTTTCAACTAATTCTTCTCGAATGTGTCTATTGTTAATAGTTGTGTATAGAAATATACAAATTGTGATTATCATCCAAAAAATTCCATGTTAATTATTTTTTTTCTAATTTATCATCTATAAAATTATTATTATTATCAATATTATTCATTAGATTTTGTTATAAATGTTTATTTATTAACATAATTGGATTTTTCTTGTTATTCTCAAATATCAATTATTGCACTATTTTGTCAAGATCTTCTAACTACTGATTCTTCCATATTAATTTTGTATAATCCATTGGAAATAAAGTTTCCTCTATGTAATTTTTACACAAACAATAAAATTATCATTTAATTAATAGTCAACCAATATAGTTTAAAACAATAACTAAATATCCATTATTTGTGGAATTTTAGTCCATAATATCATAATCCTGTTAAGAATTTGAATAGTCCCAAAAAATTCGTATATTCTCTATCCATGAAAATTAAAACAAAACATAATGTTTGTTATATATATCTTAGAATCCTCTGTATCAGGGAGGTATGATTTTATTTTGAAAAATCTAATAACATGATTTAAATCTCATAACATTGAATATTTAAGGCCTTTTTACTATTCTAAAGTAAAATTTTAATGATTATTTATTATAATGTTAAGTCCACTCCCTTTTTAGTCTAATTCATTCAATGGTTATGTTTTATTTTAGATGTTATCATAGTTAAAAGTGTTTTTCATTCCTCTATTATGACTTCTTCAACATATATCCCGAATATTACACCTTTATGTTGAAAATATAACCATCCCATTTATGGAATTTAAGCACATAGAAATAGGTTATTTCTCTATTCATACACAAGAAAAATTCTTAACATATTACATTATGAATACTTCTAACTGGATTTTTCTTTTTGCATCAAATATTTTATCTTCGTCATAAATCATAATGATAAATTATACTTAATTTTAAATATTAATAGATAATTTTTTATCAACCCCACCTCTCTTTAATTCCAACTTTCTCATTTATATGACTAGTATTGCATACCATATAGGAGGTGAATTCTTTTTTTCAAACAATTAATTTTCAAACTAAAAAAATTCACATTGTCATTTTCAATGAGAAATTCTATGGGTGTTTTATATAGACTACTTCCTTCATGATACCATTATAAAAAATTTCTCTATATCCATTTGAATATATTTAAACTCCCTTTGAATAGAATATAAAAGAAATAATCTGATCCATTTTATTATTGAACTATAATTTTTTTTTCTTCAAAAGAAACTCGGTCAACCTACTCAGGATATTTTTATACCAACCTCTCTTTCTTTGGAACACTATTATTTTTTCATAAATCTTGTTTTTGAAGGCCTATTTTTTACTAATTACATTATAGTATCAATTTATGCCCATAATCTCAAATATTTGGTTCATTTAAATTGGTTCTAATTTTTTCTAAACATTCCACCCGTGATCTATTTTTTCTATTTCTTCAGAGAATGTAGGTTATATCACTAATAATAAAATTATTTTTTCTATTCTTATCATAACAGAAGTATGTGTTCATATATATTTGTCTTCTATAATATTTATAGGTCATATTCACTTATATTTTTCTTTTTTGAGTCACATGATGACTCTCGTAATCACTACTATTATCAGCCTATTCAATGTTAAAATTTCCAACATTTATTTAATTTTTATATTATTATAAATTTATTATTATATCTTCTTCTTATTTATTTACTTACCTAAAAAATATACTTCTCTCTTGATTCATTTTCATCAAATTTCAAAACATTTATCTCATTTTTTAATTTATCCTTTTATAAAAAAAAATTAATATTTATTCATTGACGAGTGACCAAAAAATATAGAATTTTCCACAACATAAATATACTTTTCCTAATTTACAACTTCATTATAAATGTATCACTTTCATCAAAATAATTTTTGATGTTTCAATGAGGGTTTCAAACCATCCCAATTTCATAATGTGTCTTATCATCATTAAGAATAGGAAATTAGTGATGCATAGTTTACAAATCCTCTTGAAATAATTATATAAACCAAGACATTATTATTTATTTCATTCTTTTGTAGAAAAATTTCATATTATGTTAAAGTTTATATAGTTCTATTTTCAAAAAAAATCTCTATCATTCACTTAGTTTAATTTTCTAATAGTCTACAAAATATTTTGATTTATTACAACCCATCTACATTTGAATATAAAAATATTGATCATATGATACCATTATTCTTCATCAATAAATAATATTAAATACTTCTCACTACAAGTTCCAACCTAACCAATTAACTATATTAAAATATGGGGAAAATTTTAAAAATATAACTTCTTCTTTTTATAATAAATGGTTCTAACCATATTACTCCATAAGCATGAATCACAAACAATTTCATGGTTTCTTTTCAATAAGTGAATGTCAACAGTAACTATTAACCTTTAGATATTCTCTGTAATTTACTAATAAAGATGACAAATCATTTTATTTCATACATCATTTTCTTCATCCTAAATAAATAGATAAATATTCTCTTTTTCCTATACCTAATATAAATTCTCAGCAGTTATCCGTCCATTTATATGAGAATTTACAACCATTACTTTTATATTTTAACCTTTTTGATTGATTTCTAATTCCAAACATGACTCATATAACTAACATTATCTATTTTTTTTTTCAAATTATGTCTATAAAGAAAAAACATTGTTGTCATAAATTCATTATCATCATGGGGAGTCTTACCACTCCCTTAAATCATTAACACTACACAATTTGTAAATCCAATAGTTATATCAACTCATCCTTTTATATTATTCAGTAAATATTTATTACATGTCATGTGGTATGGACACCCACTAACAAGAATCCACATACTAATATTATTCATATCCTTTAATGATATATTCGTATGAAAATAATTATATTTAAGATTCATTTTCTTCAAATCCTGGAAAAATCGAAGAATTATTGGAAATGCAATTTGGACTCCTCTTATCTTCTTCCAAAAAGTAAATTAAATAATATTCCTCTCTAACTAATGAAATAATCCTATTTCTTAAGGGAATATATAATACATGAGATTATACTATCATAAAAAACCTTTTATCAAAAAATATGTGTAACAATGAAATTTATATTATTTCATCATAATATTACAATACACTATAATACAGCAAAAAACCTGGAAATTTTATTTATAAAAAATATAAAATCAGAACCTTAAAACTTATAAAAATTTATGATAGAATAATTTTACAAAGTGTATTCTAATTTTGAAAAAACAATATATAATGTAATATAAATGATATAAGAACTGATATAAGGATATGATTGATGTTAGGATGTTATACTAAAGGCTATATAAGGGGTAATAAGTCTATTGGAATTTAACTATTGTGAATCTAACTATTGTAATATTAATAAAACCATTATTCATAAAACTATTTAATAAAATGAATTAAATTATTTGATAATAATTTAATTAATTAATAAAAATATTGACATTAAAAAATTAATTTTAATATTATTAGATATATATTAACTTAAAAAATATAATTTACTATAAGAAATGGTACTTTTATTTTAGACCCATCTACATGATTTTGAAATTCAATGAATGTTTTTTAGAAAAAAATTACGATAACATAAATATATAATTAGATTCATAAAAAATGAATTTAAATTTGAAAAAATTACGTTTAAATTATCCAATGTTAATTTTTTTCTAAAAAATTGGGCCTATTCAATATTATTTTGCTATATAAAAAATATGGTAAGCATATACTATAAGCATTGGTATATGATTTAAATTAAAAAAAGGATGTAATAATTTATATAATTGGAAACAGGACTAAAAAATGATAAATAATAAAAAAATTATTATTTTTACTTAAAATAATTCTAAAAATATAAATAAATTTCCAATGTGTAAAATGAGTATTATCATTTGAAGAAACATATTCCCAAGAGAAATATTATATAATATAAAACAGTTTGGTCAACAAACATAGAATGTAAAAAAACCTTAAATTTAATAACACATGAGTTAGAAGAAAAGGTTGGCCAATGGTTTTTCATTTCCAAAAAAAGAAATTTCTATGTCTCATGATAATAAATTCAAAGATAATGCCCCAAAATTTTCTATAAATTCCCTCCAATTATCTCATTCCACTCAACTACAAATCCACGGATCATGAATTCCCTCTAATTTCCCTAATTGATTGTCCCAATAGATATTTAATAAGCTTATATGGTGTTCATCAAAATATTTAAGAAACATGTCTACTGGTGAAATGTTCTTAATCTCTTTTACAGCTCTACCAACGAAATCATTCTAATTCATATATTTTTTAAAGAGAACTATTATTACGATTTGTGGTGATAAACATATATCACTATAGTTTTATTATTTTATTAAAATGGAAAAATTTAATTTTTTTATTTTTCAGTTTGTTATTAATTAATGTTTAGAAATCATCTCTTAATGCAGGGTTTAGCGTACATAGTTAAGTGGAAACAATTTTTTATGTCATGTGCCTTAGTTTTTTAGTTTATTTTTTTGATTAAAGGGTGAATATTCATTGGTAATCCATGGTATATTCCGAAACATGTGAATTTTATTATGCACCATGTGTGTCTATTTGTAATGCCCTTTCCCTAGTTACCCAGAGTCGGTGCATTATTACATAACATTTTCATGATCACAAGGGAAAAAATTCTGAAACACCGATCAGTTTAGTATCCTTGGAAGTACTAGATACAAACATTATTTTTACATTAAAATATGAATTGAAAAAAAAATTTTTCCTTATAACACATTCATCTCCCATAGACTATCCCTACAGGTCAGCCATAATATAATTCTTCACATTCTGGGAAGAATAAATCATAGAAAGGGGTGACCTCAGGTGCTCAGTAAGGATAACAATATAGTGGAAACATTGATAAATAAGAATAAACATTTAATGTAATATATAACACTAAAATAAGGCCTTTTAAACATAAATTTCTACATAATATGGAAAAGATAAATGAATTATTGTCATTTACTTGTTTACTTTGAAATTATACTTGTCGAAGAGTCACATGTAATACCAATAGCTAATTTCATAATGATGGAATGCATAATGCTGGACATCGTAACCACATATTCAAGACCTCATGCCAAGACTACAAAAAAGATTTTTTCAAGGCCTTGTTCCAAGACAATAGTTTGTCTCAAGAGACTTACCAATGCATTGAGGTGCGATAGCGATCTCCACCCATCAATTAATATGTCCAATTCATTCCTTATATTAAAAGGATGAAACATAACATAAACATTGGTATTAAAACTAGAAAACGGAATGTAAATTGTTTATCCTTAAACCAGGAATGGTATAAAAATAACACATATACATTCAAACATATCCCAAAACCTTCAATACAATATGGATGATTGTATCATAATAAATCAACATCAAACAAGTTTAAAATCCATCAAAGGTTGTTGACATAGATAAAATCAAAACTATTTGATAGAAATATATCTTTATAATGAAATCATTTAAAAGTTATATAGTTATAAAATAAAAGATTTGTTTTGAAAATATTCTTATAATCCAGTAAGAGATGCTTTGAAAATGTTATAATGATGAAAAATAGCTGCACCCTCTGTATACATAAAAAACATTCTTTCCTTAATTTTTTTTCAAGAAGGTCATAAAGGACCTTATTTGGAAAACGGCAGAAAGATTCATCTATAAATATTTTATAAAAAGTAAAACAAGGGTATAAATGAATTTTACCCATAGTCTAGGAAAAAAGAAAAAAAATTTGAAATACATTTTTCAGAAACATGGATGTGGATGATGAAGAGGTCCTAGTAGAAACTCACATATAATCAACCATGGATAATGAAGAGATTGTAAAATTTACCCTTACCTTTTTATTTTCCATGGTAGAGGGTTTTTTAACGACTTTTATAATATTTAAATCATTTTTATTAAATTATACAATATCCATATACATAAATATGATATCATATATGATCTTATAATATTTCATTGTTAATAATATTTTAGTTATATCATTGTTTCAGGTGTTAACTAATTAATTTTACATTATATGTTTTGTTACATAAGTCATGTTTGTTATGATGAAGATGTATTTTATTCATATACATAATTATATTACATTCATAAAAATTATTTTTAATCACAAAAGGAAAATTATTCTTGAATGGTTACGATGGGATTGAATCTCATCACGTTAGTGGAGACTGTAATCCTTATGTACGCATGAGTGACAATATCTTTCTATAGATGGTGGAATAATATTTAATTGGATGGTATATCATATATATAGAATAATTAAGATTTAATATTTATTATTTATATAAATTATACTCATTATTATACCCATCCAAATATTGAAGTGTTGAATAACAAACTACACCCTGACGTTGAGACGGTAAGCCGTACGTACGCCCAAATGGTTACAATATCATTAATAGGTTATATAGAATAATGAATATGGTTGTAGAATTAATATAATAACATCACAGTATGTATTAGGTACTAGAGTTATTATTTTGGTATTGAAATAACAAAGAAAGATGAAGTGGAAGAAGAAAAGGACATTGAAAGAGGTGATGTAATTATTATCTCTTCTTTGGGAGCTTCCTTTTGATATGATCAAAAGGGATCCATAAGTTGACTTTATGATCTATGTATAGACCCTAGGATTAATTTATGGTAGTTATAATTATATTTGAGTAGGGTTTGGCTGAGGAAAATGGATTTGGAGGTGTTATTTTGGGAGATGGGGAAGTAACCTCTTATAAAAGAGGTGATGGTTAGTTTAGGAAAATCATAAAATATTAATTCATTATACAATCATATTCAGTTTATAATGGCTCCAAAAGGCTTTATTTCAAGTATAATGTAGTTCTGGGATTCAAAAATCTCAACCAATATGTTTTAGACAGGTTTATGTCACCATATTTTCATTGTATTTTATATTTAACTCTTAGTTAAATAATTTATCTTTTTACCTTCTATTATTGTTTTATTATAATAAATGGTTAATAAAAATATTATAAAAATACAAGAGAACCCCATGTGGTTCATTATTTATATATATATCCTTATCTAATTCCTTCGGTCTATCCTTATATATCTAGAAATATTATATAAATTAAAAATGTAGTATTTATTTTAAAAACTCATTTATGTCAATTTTGACAATATTTAGTATTTGGTTTTTGTGAAATTTATAAAAACTATATTGTTTTATTGAAAATTTATTTAATCAACTGTAACATTTCATATGAACCTATAAAATTCGTGGAATTTATAAAAATTCCCAATTTAAAATTATTTTAATATTAATAATCTCAATTATTTTAATCTTTCAACAATAATGTAATTACTCAATCATCATTGTGTCATAAATAATTTTAATTATTTAATGTCTACAAATTTTAAATAAAAAACCAATATTTAAGAAATTTTTTTATTTTTCTAATGAGTATTTATAGTCGAATTTATCATATGGATAACCCTATATTAAAATTTTTTAGTTATTAAAATTTTAATTTAACACTTTTTACACTTCTTTAAATAAAATAATAACAAATGTCTTAATCTAAACCAAGTGGACCAAAAGGATAATATTTTATTCCTAAGGATTATTTTTTTAGAAAAATACTTTTATAATAGAATTAGAAAATGTGTTAGTGTAATTATAATATCATTTTTACCTATAATTTCCCCATTTACTTATAACCGTGGTAAAAAATATTCAACAGTTACTATTCAAAAAAAAATATTTTCATCCTATTGAACCAATTTTTACATACTAATGTAAACCCTACCTCATAGATTTTTGAAATTAAATTCATAGAAGTGGTAAAATTTCATTTTATGAAATTTTGAAAATGTTCCTATAATGTGGGTAAAAGACGATAAAAGTTCTATAAAATTTTATATATCTAATATAGTTATTAAATTAATCCAATGAATTACATTGATAATATTTAGGTATTACATATCTATTTTTACCTAAAATAAATTTAATTAAAATAACTAAAAATTTCAATAAAAAGTCAGTTTTAAACAATTATGCAGTGTTTTTCACTATTCATCAAAAATGAATGTTTTCATGAAAATACCACAAATTCACCCCAAGCTAATTTAGATATTATGAATCCAAAAATGAAATCCATTTTGAAAAATAATTTTTATAAAATTTCAAAAAGTGGGTATTACTATTCATAATAACTTGTTTGATTGGTCGTGGTGTGCTAAAACTCCAAGTTGTGTACAACGCAAGCTACTGCATTATTCAAAGAGAAACATATTATGGAAACATGGAGTGTTACATTCTACAATCCTTCAAATATTTTTATCCTTTAAATTTCTCTAATTCTACTACATAATAATATTTGGTTTGTTCTTCATCATAAGTTCCTCGGGATCCCATGTTGCCTCATCCATCTTATGTTTTCTCCATAGATCTTTTACCAGACGTATCGTCTGGTTTCTCAAAACTTGTTCTTTGGTATCTAGAATCTTGATAGTCTCTTCACAATAAGACAAATTGGGTTCCAGTTCTATTTTATCATAGATGAGTACTTGTTTTGGTCCGGGCATGTATTTTCTCAATAGTGATACATGGAACACATCATGAACTTTGGAGAGACTTAGCGGCATTACCAAACTATAATCTACAACTCCAATTTGTTCTAGAATTTCAAATGGTCCGATCTACTTGGGACTTAATTTATCCTTCATACTACTTTTCAAAACACACTTCCATGGAGATACATTTAAGAAAACTTGATATCCTATATGAAATTCCAAAACCATTTTTTTAGTTATCAGCATAGATATTTTGCCTACTTTGAGCTACTTTGATGTGGATTTGGATAAACATCACCTTTTCCACAGTTTCCTCAACATGTTCTGGCCCAATGAGTTTTTGTTCACCAAAATCATTCCAAATTTTTTTTGTGAGAAATATCTTTCCATATAATGCTTTATATGGTGCCATCTGAATACATTAATGGAAATTGTTGTTATAGGAAAAATCTACAAGAGGTAAATTGTGATCCCACATACCTTGAATGTCAATTTTGAAAGATCTCAATATGTATTCTAAGGTTGGAATAATCCATATTGACTATCCATCAATTTGATGGTGGTGGGAAGTGCTGAAACGATGTTAAGTATCTAGTGCCCTCTAAATACTTTTCCAAAATCTAGATGTAAAATGAGAATCACGGTCAGAAAAAAACGATAGGGGTACACCATGAAGTGTTAAAACTTCATTAATATATATACAGGCCAAAAATTCAAGTGGTAAATCTTCTCCTATAGCAAGAAAATGTACTGACTTGGTAAGATGATTAACAATGACCCATATTGCATCATTCCTTCTAGGAGTCGTTGGTAGCCCCATGAAAAATACCATCATAATATCATACAATTTTTGAAAAACCATATATCTTGACAGAGTATCATCAATATTCCTCTTCATGTTGTCCCAATAAAAAATTTACATCAAATCTCTATACATATTATTTCTACCATGGTGTATAGGGAAATTGGAGCTATGAGAATCGTCCAAAAATTTCATTTTTAGATCAAGTATATTAGGAACACAAATTATCTTCCCAAATTACAAAATTCCTTCTTCATATACGAATTCGATCAATATCCCATTATTCACAACTTTAATTTTCTTTTGAAACTCCTCATCATCAGTCTGAGAAATTTTTATCCTTTCTAGTAATTATGTTTTGGAAACCCTTTAAAAAAGTATAGACAGTTCATGTTTCATGATTATTCCCATATCTATCTTTACTAGATCCTTGTATAGATGATCCCTTTCAAATCTGATCTTCTTCCAAACTCCATGATTCTTTCAAATCAAAGCTCCTTCCACCTTAATTTCCTTCATTGTGTGGTAGTGTATTTTGAAATAGTAATTCATGATTAGTTCAAGCCATCTTCTCTGCCTCATGTTGAGTTCTTTCTGTGAGAAAATGTACTTTAAACACTTATGATCAATATATATCTAACATTTCTTACCATATAGATAGTGTCTCTATTTCTTCAAAGAAAAGATAATAGTTTCCAACTCAAGGCCATGAGATGGATACTTTTTTCATGAATTTTTACCTTTCTTATTGCATAGTAAACAAACTCTATCATTCTGGATAAGGACACAACAATGTCCTTTCTTTGAATAATCACTATAAATAACAAACTCATCATTCCTTGATAGTAGTGTCAAGAAAGGATCATTGACTAATCTTATATTCGGTTATTCAAAACATTATTCACACTATTTTTTAAACAAACTTAACCCCTTTACCTGTGATCTTGGTTAATGGGTTAGACAATCAAGAAAAATCATGGACGAAATGCTGATAATAATATCCCAAACCAATAAAACTGAGTACCTAAGTTATACTTGTTGGTGCTGGCCATTCATGGGTTGCCTATGAAATTGAAATATCAATATTCCATCCCAAGATACAATATGGCCAAGAAAATAAATCTCATAAACCTATAATTCAAACTTTCTAATATTCTAATATTATTCATTTCCTCTGAGCATCTTTAGAATAGTACGAAAGTGATTTTCCTGATCTTCATAGCTTTTCGAGTACACAAACATATTATAAAAAAATATCACTAAAAATTCATCAAGATAATCCTTGAAAAAATTATTCATTATATCCATGAAAACATATGGTGCATTAGTTTTTCAAAAAGGCATTACGGTAAACTCTTAATGCATGTACCTGGTTCGAAATGTTATTTTCGGAATGTCTTCCTTCTTCACCGGAAACTGATGATATTCACATCGAAGGTCATTCTTTGAAAAATATTGAGGTCCATGAAGTTGGTCAAAAAATCATAAATGAGAGGTAGGGGATACTTGTTCTTCATTATTATAGCATTGATCTCCTTGTTTTCAGTGCACAACCTCCATTTTTCTTCTTAACAAAAAGAAACAGGGCTCTCCTAGAGAAAAACTAGGGAGAATGAATCCTTTATTACTAAATTTCTCTAGATGTATCTTTTGTTACACTAATTCTATAGTGTCAATTATATAAGAGGACTTTGTTATGTACCTTGAAACCAGAATTATATCAATGGAAAACTCAATTTCCATTCCGAAGGATATCTAGGTAAATCCTCTAGAAAAACATCATCATATTCTTCCACAATTGGTACATCTTCTATTGGAACATTACATTCCTTAACTATAGTGATTTTACTCTAATACTCCCCTATAATTGAATTTAGTGGAGCTACTGGGGGAGGATCTATATAAGAATCAGGTGGTGATGTTTCTTCTCTAAAGACAAGTTACTGTGTATCATCATCGAAAATTGTAACATCCTTCTTGCAATATATTTTCACATCATGGTCTGAAATACAATCCATATAAAGAATTATATTAAATTCAATCATGGGTATGACCATGAGATCAGCAGATAGAGCATGTTTATATGCCCTAATGGGAATTGATTCACAGAACATTCTCATATTTCAGTGAGTGAAAAGATAAGAAATAAAATGATATATTATATTTTTAGAAGGATATGTATGTCATGAATATAATACTTATATCATTTATATAACACATATTCACTAAATATATCATTATAATCTTCCATGTAACGTGACAGTGAAAAAATCTCCTCACTTTGCAAGGTAAAAACCTACAGGACAAACAAGAAACATTATTGCATCCCCTAAAGAATGAAAAGTAAAAAATGTTATATATGATATAGTGACTCCATAGGTATAAATTTATTATAAATATAAAATATATGTTTCATAATAATCATCATTCTCATCCTTGAGTGGTGTTAAGGGAATAAATGAATGATATCAATTTTTATGGAGGTTATCCTCTATACACCCGAATGATTATTTTTAACCCATCTGATCTAAATGGGGGATGATGTATGTCTGATCCATAACATAAAAACGTCTCAGTATATGGATTATAATATATTTATTATATAATCATGTTTAATAATAATTTAATGATGTTGGGTAATAAATAAAAAAAAAAGGTTATTGAGGAACATTGCCACTTCTTCACGTGTCCCCCATTGTTTTTCACATAAAGGCTCTAAGGTTTCCTTTATGCAAAAAATAAGGATTACAAGAAGATGTTATAAAATTAAAGAATTAATTTTTATAGGTAATGGAAAAACCAATATGGTTTTAAATGTGTGAATAAGGAAGGATAAGGGTTACCTTAGGTGAATGAAACACTTGTAATTTTTGAAAGAAAAAGGTATACCCACATTTTTCAAGTTCCATATGAAAAGTCCCATACAATTGAATATTGGAGTTGGTTTCTTAACAAATTTCATTGGTATAATAAAAAAGTAAGTAACATCCCAAAGTATCGAGTAGTATAGTAGCATTGGAAAACCACATATATACATAATTATTACATTACAAAATGAAAGGAAAAAACAACATAGTAACTCTATTTAAAACATCCATAAACTCCTATTTTATCCCAAACATTCCTTTATAATATACATCATTACATTCTTGGGATAAATAAATCATGATTAAGGGGTGATCTCAAATTCCTAATAAGGGTAAACAATATAGTAAAAGCTATTATAAATAAACAAAAACATTAGGGAATTATGAATAACAAAAAACACATTCCTTTGAAAGATATTCATGATTTTAATATGTTATGAATAAAATCATAATAAATAATTCCATATAAATAATCACATGATAATATAACTAAACAATGGATATTCCCCTACTCGAATAATCACACGGGATATCAATTAATAATATCTTATTGGTGGAATGAATAATTCTAAAAATTGTTAACATATAGTCAATGGCTCAGATAATAATTCTATATTAATTTGTAAGGACTTGGATAAAACCAAGTATAGTTTTTCTCATGAGAGGTGTCGATGCATCCAGAGGATAGAGCATGACCCGACTGTCACCTAGTAAGTAAAATTCATTCCGCATATGTCAACTAATTTATTTAAAATGATATATTTAAATCAAAGTGTCTCATTCCACTTTTAAATATTTTAATCATAATCATATATGAAAATACTCTAATAAAAACATTGATAAATTCTTTATAGAAATACCTTTTTACCCTGAAATGAATAGTTCATTAAGAAAATAATTTTTATTTATTATAAAATCAAATTTTAAACATGAATATCCCAAAAAATAGAAGTCAAGGCCAATGAAATTCTGTTTGAGGTATAAATTATGTTCAAATAAAGTAGAAAATTATAAAATGTGTTTTCAAGAACCATTAGAAATGGGATACTTCAGTGCGGTTTATAGAAAAAAAAATGCTTCTTTAAAATAGAAAAAGTAATAAATATTTGTATAAAAATAGTAATGAACAAAGATAGTTTTTCATGATAAAAGTATTGATTTTGAAAAATAATTGGCGGATTAAAAAATATTATGGAGTGTACATGAAAATGGGTATGAAGCATAAATTGGGAATGCTTATCGAGAGGAATTGACAACAGAACCATATAAAACATGTATTTCCCTATCAAAGAAAATATGAAATATTATTGATACATGATTATGGAACATATAGATAAAATTTATAATAATTATATAAAAATAATGAGTAATTTCATTTGGAAAAATAGAGAGAAAGTATAACCTAGAAGAAAAATGGAGGTTTGGGGAGAATCCATTACCACATCGAAAACAGTCAAACCGTATACTCAAAAAAATTAATGATCAAAAAATAATTCATTTAATACCATAAAGATAAATATATTAATTATAATTTATATAAATGAGAAGTATACATAATCCACACACAAGAAAGAGTGGTGAATAAGGGATATCTCACAGAAATAAAAGTGAGATGGGAAAACCCCTACCTTATGTCTGAATATGTTTTAAATAAGTTCGTAACGCCCTAGATAAAAAGACTAAATAAATTATGTAATTAATTAAGAAAATTTAATACATATAATTGATTTATTATAATTATATTAAGTTCATTTATTTACTTTTTGATGAGTTATAAAATGCAATTTTACCATTTGGGAGCATTTGTTTCCTTGCATTCCATTATTGTTTTACTTGTATATAGGTGTGGAAAATCATCTAAAATGAGAAGAGTTTTCTATAATTTAAATTATATGTTACTAATGATATTATAAAATATTAAATTTATTAATATGAAATTAGGTTATCTAGATTGAGGATGAATCAATTAATATAACGTTAGTGATAATCATTTTGATTATTTTGGTGGTTTTCTAATCATCAAAAACCAGTTTTGTTTCATTAATTAATATTATGTATATATAATGGTTTTATAAAATTATATAATATTTAATACATATATTATAACATTTTTTAATAATAAAAATGGTTTCATGACCACTCCTGAAGGTGTAATTGAAAAATAAAAATACATCGTTTGTGAATGAGTTAAATCGGCACCTCAAGGATGATGTTTTCGTGTTTAAAATAAAAGGGAAACGAGAAGATAATTGATTTTTTATTTTCCATTAATATAAAAAAATTATATTATATTAAATGTAATTAATTTATCACATTAGTTTTGATAGGGTTGGTGAGGGAAGGATAAGAATTAAAATAAACGAAGAGAAAATAAATGAATGAAATGGGATTTTGCCTTTGGAATTCTTCTCCATATGAAAATTATTTAGTAACTTTAAAATTGTATTTTGGGTGAGACTAGAAATACCAAAATATTGGGGAGAGGATAAAGATAATTATTGAGAAAAATTGGAAAAGCTTCAAGGATTTTTTTTGTGAAGAGAATAGGTGGTGAGAGATGGTATTTATAGTAGAGCGGAGGGGTGTTTGTTGAATATTTTATTCATTTGTTTATTATTTCAAAGAAATACTATGAATTGATTAAGAATTATAAATAATTATACTAAAATAATTAAGGTATGTTTGATATTATGGTTCTTATACACATCATGACCAAAGGAATAATGTATCTATCTTATGATGTTTATATACTGTAAATTAATGTAATTTAGTATTCACAAAACCATCAAATGTTACAAAAAGATCCCAAAAATCACCATAAACATTTTTAGGCCTATGTAATAAATAATGAATAAAAAATTATGTGAATAATTCCCTAAACATGATAAATTTAATTTTTAATTAAAATCATCAGTTACCCTAAAAATACCAATTTAAATATTATAATTGTTCTTATGACACTTTGAGAAATTAATTAATGTTTCATAAAATTAAATTGTAATAATAATACAATAAAATATTAATTTTTAATAAATTATATGAAAATAATATTTTTAAATCACTATATTAATAATATAATTGAAAATAAACACTTATGTTTTATAAAATTATAAATATTTAATTTATCATTTTTAAAACATTTATTTACATATTTTATGATATAAATATACCGTAATTAAATTTATAAGATACCTAAATTTTATTTATACTTACATAGGTAAGGTTATTGTTCAAATGGACAAATTAATATTCCTAAAGGTAATATTATTATTCAAAAGGTCACAATACTATTCATCAAAAATGGAAATAATCATAAAAATAAAAAAAATTAACTATAGTAAATTATGATATTACACATTTGAAATTAATATTTTTTTTTTGTAATATATAATTTATAAAAGAGTAAAAAAATTATATTTAAATAATATTCTCCAATAAAAGTATGTAAAACACTATGTAGAAAAATATATAATTTTATGTATAAAATTGGATTAATTATTTTCTTCCGCTAGTAAGATAATTTGTAAAATGTAAAAACAATTTGATAAAATATATAAAATATAAATTTAATTATCTATATTCGTTCTCTACAAATTAACAGCTATGTTATAAGAGTATTTTAAAATAATTATATATATTTGTATATCATTATTCCTTTAAACTTATTGTTGTGTGAAACCTATGTTTTCGAAGATATTAAATTTAAAAATATATGTATCATAAAATTTTGGGGTGTAACAGTCTCCAATATTTCAATAAATTTCATCCTATCAATTTAAAATATAACTTCAAAAAATAAAAGTTTGATATTTCAAAATTCAATTTCGGGAATGCCACATCTGAAGTGGGGTTAATAGAATATCCTCTTAATATGATAGAAAGGGAAATGAATTAGTCATCCCAAAACATTGTATTTGAAGAGGATAAGATTAGTTAAAGTGAAAATATGTACATCAATTAATAATCTAACCATAATGTTCTGATTGATATTGATAGATAACTTGGTCATTAGAATTTTTACCATCACAATTCCATAAATTTATAATCGGTTAAAACACCATTGATTTATCATAAATAAAAGTGAACATATAATGTTTCTTTAAAATATTCATTATAGATTTGTGGTATTATTTTATTATCCCCCAAACAATTGAGAAAATAAACATACGTGATTCTCTTCCATGTCACAAGCATAATCTCATCCTTTGGTTGTGTTTCAATCTATTTTCACTTCATCCCTTACACCTAGAAATGAATGTTTAGGATGAATTTTTCATTCATGAAGCACGTTTAATGAATCATAAGGTACTTAAGTCATTCTTTATAACTTTTAATGTTTACCGAATCCAAGAAAGTTATCATATGTTATTAATTATTAATAATTTATAATGTTTAACTTGATCCATTTCACATGTATCTAATCTTTAGACTCATCTAAAACATGTTTTTCCACATTAAATGAATATTATAGAAGGAAGGTCACTAAATTTACAAAATCAACATATCATAATATTCTAAAAGTAATATATCTCTTAATCCCACATTAAGAATATATGAATACCTAAATATCTATTAAACCATTATGAAACTTGCATGAATCTTGGAGTAAAATAACTGGTTTTCCTTAAATCCAAATAGCTAATAATTCCATAAAAACATAAACCATTATATCATTAACCACCATGATGTTTAAAAATACAATCCCAAAAACATAAATTTAATATTATCTCAAAATAAAAACATATTTAGTGTTATCATTCCCATGTAATTTTTTTTCATGAATATAAATATAAAATAGAATCACTTATCTTGAATACTAGTGTGATTCATAAGATGTTTCAAATTCCATCAAGAAGAAGTACAACACTAAAATCCTTATATATATTCTGATTCCTATAAAAAAATCATTATTGATAAAATATTAAAAGAAAATAATTATTTAATCAAAACAAAAGATTATTAATCATTCCTCTTCATTTATATTTGTATCATAATCTTTACGATGATACATTATCCAATTTTTGGGTATATTGTGTGGATGATTGAGACATAGATTTTCATAGTGTCTCGTCTCCTTGTAGTTGAAGCACCAAACATTGGAAAATTCTTTTACTTCCTTACGATCATGAAATTTTTGGCCTTTTTCTCCACAATTGATGAAAACTATTAACCCTCTTAAGCATATAGGAAGGTGTTTCCATCCTCAATTATCACACGTGGGAAAATAATACTTTACAATATTCCCTTTCTCTATAATTTTCCCATCTTTTATATTCTTCTCCTATATCCCTTTAAAACAATAATACATGGATAATTATTTATCTATATTCTTAGAATATTATATTACTTTCTCATATGATGACAATATTTGGGAAACTACTCCTATTTATAAGAATAGATTAAACCCATCAAAGAAATTATCTTCCTTAATCTTTTGGATTTTGTGCATAAATACTATTCCCATTCCTTTTGGCTCTACTAAATTTACAAACAATGGAATAAACTACATTAGATCATTTTTTTGTGAAACATAATGTATAATACGAAAAATAGTGAAATTATTAACATAAATTCAAATATTTTTGTGTAGATATACTCATAATCATAAAAATGGATTATTTAGGGAAATTTTAATTATTAAATCCTTCATTATGGTTTATAAATAAAATTTTAATTATCCTACGAATATCTCATTGGACTGTCAAACCATGTGTGATGTAAGGACCATTATTGTGTACCATGTCGCAATGATTTCGGCCCGACACACTTTTTTGGAGTTCTCACCCCTTGTTATATTTGTTCTAGTACCATATCCACTTATAGTATCCAGAAATAGATATATTTCTAGGAAGAACCACATAATCCCTACCTAAAAAAATCTATGACGTTCATTTATGATTTTTCTGAAAGTCTATGTTAGGGTTATGTTCTTTACTCTCTGTTTTATAAGTCCAATTTTGAAATCTTCTACTTAACATACACTGATACAAAATAAAATGATCCTATCCCATGTAACTTAGATCTGGTGCCTTAATTAATTACATTGGTATAATATACAAGGAAATGTCTTAAAGGACATAGTAGCATAGTACCTTTAGAAAACCACATACAAAAATATTTTTTATTTTAAAATTTGAATGGATAAACAGCATAGAACTCCATTATAAACGTTTATAAACTCTTATATTATCCATACAAGTCCTGCATAAAACACATTACTGCATCGTGTGGAAAAATAATACATAAGATAAGGTTAAGATCAGATTTCAAATAAAGGTAAACAATATAGGATAATGTATCATAAATATTCATATACCTTAGGAAATGTTGAAGAACTAAAAAACATTCCATTAAAACATAATATTTTTCATAATATAATTCTATATAAATAATAAAATGATAATGAAACTTAACCATTAATATTCTCCTATTAAAATAATCACATGGACTATCAGTTACCAATATCATAATAATACAATTCATAATTATAGACATAACAAAAATACTATCATGTACTCATCCATGAATTATACATTAATTAGTAAGGCCTCATCTAAAACCATGTCTAGTTTTCTTCATGATATCTACTAATGCTTCAAGAGGATATAGTGAGCCATGCCCATCACTTACGAAATCCAATGCATTATACATATGGAAAATAATAGATTTAATAAGATATAATTAATTAAAAAACATACATGCCACTATGAAATATTTTAATCATATTCATATATTAAAATAATAAAATAAAATCATAGATAAATTTTTGAGAGAAATATCCTTTTACTTTGAAGAGAACAGTTCATTTGGAAAATCATTTGTATCACTCATAAAATCATATTTTAAAAATGAATATAAATAAGAGAAAATTTATTGAAATTTAAATTATATGTTAGGTATAAATTATTTTCAATGGAACTGAAAACTTTTAAAATTATTTTTAAAAAAACATTCAAAAAGGTCCATTTCATTGTGGTTTAAGGGAAAACATATAAGAGACATTAAAACTGAAAAATTAATAATAGTTTGTATAAAATGAGAAATTAATAAACTTGATATTGATAATAAAAATAGTTATTTTATAAAAATATTGGTGGATTAAAATGGATTATGGATTGTAATTTAAAATGAGTATTAAATTTGAAAGTTCCCTTAAAATTTTCATGATTATAGAGATAAATTGAAAAGGGAAACATAAAAAACATATATTTCCTAATAGAAGAAAGATAAAATAATCTAGATACATGATTTTGTAACATATATAATGAATTTAAAATATAAATTTACAAATAATGGAAAATTATTTTGGGTTAAAGAGAGAGAAAATGTCACCTGAATGAAAAAATGATGTTTTGGAGTAATCCATTACCGCTTTGAAAATAGTTGATTCATATGCCCCATAAATTTAATGATCATAAAAAAATTCATTGAATAAAATGAAGATAAATATATTCATGATATGATATATGAATATGTAGTATACATACTCTTCATATATCAAAGTGTGTTGAATGAGGATTATCTCATCGAAATTAAAATGAAATAAGAAACCCCTTAACTAATGTATGAATCTGTTCTTCACTTGATCTTAATGTCCTAGATATTCTAATTAAACCCATTAATTAATTAATTAATAACCTATTCATCATTTTATTAATTTATTATAATTTTTTTAGTTTCATTTATGGACTTTTTGATGAGTTATAAAATATCATTTTATCATTATGGAGCTTTCGTCTCCTTTGTTTTCATGATCGATGTACTTGTATATTTGTATGTAAAATCATTTAAAATGATAATATTTGCCCAAAATTTGATAATATATATATTTAATGACATTATAGAATGTTAAATATTTTTATAATTCATTTGGTCATTTTGGGTGATGATGAATCATTAGATAAGATGTTAGTGAAAATAATTCATATTATTTTTGCAGTTTTTCAATCATCACAAACTATTGTTGTTTTATTAATTAATATTATGTATATATTTGTTAAAGAACATTTGATAATATTTAATAAAAATATTATAGTATATTTTATTCCTAAAAATTTATTTATGACCATATATTAAATAATAATTGAAAAACTAACACCTCATCTACGAAGGTGGTAAATCCGCACCTCATGGACAATGTTTCCATCTTTAAAATAAAATAAAAAAGAGAAGAGACTTGATTGTGGATTTTCCATTGAAATAATAAAATTACTGTATATAAAAGATTCTATATTTATCATATCACATTGGATATTTTATTTGAGGTATGGATTATAAAATAAAATAACTTAAATGAAAATTGAAAGAACAAAAGGAGATCTAACCTCTCGAATTCTTCTCCATGAGAACATCCTTATAGAATATTGAAATGGTCTTTTGGGTTTGAATAGAAAGACCATAACATGTGGGAGAGTTTTTTTAGAGAGGTATTTTTCATAAATTGGACATGATCAAAGTATTTGGGGGTGTCAAGAGAAGATGTCGTGAGGGGTGGTATTTATATTGGTGGAGATGGGTGTTTTGGGGATATTTTATTCATTTTATTATTATTTTGGCTAATGGTAATCAATATTTTTTTAATTATATTTAAATATATTAAAATAATTAAGTTAGGATAGATATTATGGTTGTTCCTTCATTCATGACTCATGGAATACTGTATTTGTCTTATAATGTATATATACTCTAAATTATCATATTTAACTATTCACCAAAAATTATACTATTTTAGATAAATCCAAAAAATCTCCTATAAGAATTATTCAACATGTATATTAAAAAATGAACTAAATTTTTTGAAAATATTTTTCTTAAGGTGAGAAATTTAATTTGTAATTAAAATAGTCATTTTCTAGAAGAATTCTTATATTAACATTATAACTGTTTTCATTACACTTCTAAAGATCCATTAAGGTCTCATAAAATAATATTATAAAATTAATAAAAAATATTAATTATTGAATAAATTTTATGTAATTAAATTTTATTTAAATCGTTATATTAATTATCAAATTAAAAATAAACATTTGTGTTTTATAAAAATATCAACACTTAATTTATTATTTAAAAAACATTTATTTTCTTAATCCATTATAGAAATATACCATAATTACATTAATAAGATACAAAAATAATATTTATATATTAATTATTGATGTTATTGTTTTAATTAAAACATTAATATTCCTCACACTCTTTATTATTCTAAAGGTCAAACTACTTTTTATCAAAAATGAATCTTATGATAAATATAACAAAAATTTAACCAAAGTAAATTTTTACATTACACATTAATTTTTTTTATTTTTTTGAATATAATTTATAAATGTATAAAAATATATATTTAAAACATTTTATCCATTAAAAGGTGGTAAAAATGTGTTTAGACAAACATATAATTTTTATGTGTAAAATTGGATTTATTCTTTTATTATGCCTATAAAATAATTCGGATGAATGTAAAAACATTTGATAAACTATATAATATATAAATTTAATTAATTATATTAATTTCTTCCAATACAATTAATGGGTTATAAGAGTCATCTAAAAAAATGATACTTAATTTTATATAATTATTTATTTGAGCTTGGTGTAATTTGAAACTTATGCGTTCAAAGAAATTAAATTTAAAAATATATGTATCCTAAAATCATTGGGTTTTACACCATAAGGATAAAAATGTAGTATTATATATAATTAGACATTATAGGGTAAAAATATGTAAATAAAATATATTTTTGATATGTGTTTGGATCATTATATCCCTTATCTTTTTAGTTTAACCCCTTAGTAACACTATTTTTACCCTAAGAGTGGTAATTAATTTTTATGGATTTCAAAATTAAATCTAGTAAAAAAATTAATTTTAACATATTATAAAATAGAAATTATTCTTACTAAAAATATTTCATTCATTCTTCTAAATAAAATTCATTGAATTTAAAGAATTAATTTAAAATTAATCCTACAAACATGATGAAAAAATATGTTTTCAAAAAGCAAATATTCAAAATTTTACAAGTATTTATTAACAATTCATTATTAAAATAATTATAGTGGCTTAAATTGTGTAAATAGATATATAATTTATCTAATGTTAAATTAAAACCCATTTAAATTATATTTTATCTTTATATAAACATTAAATAAAATGGATGTTTTCAATAATAATTCAATACTGCTCACTATTCATCAAAAAATTAATATCTTCAAAAATCCGAATACAAAAACCATGTAAATTTGGACATGATTATTTAAAAATAATAATTCTTTAATAAAAATTCCATGTTATTTTCAATTTTTTTATAAAATAGTGTACAAAATAGTTGACAAAATAGTTATTTATAAAAATTATATTTTTTAATAGTATTATTGGATTTCTTCCTATATATTATCTAGAAAACACAAAATATGGATGTTAAAAAGTTTATTAAATATATATTATTTAAATTTCATTAAAAAAATTCATATAATTATTATTACCATTTTATTGAGGTAAAATGATTTTTTCTAAAATATAGTTTTTAAGAAAAGGATCTTCATTATTGTCAATTAGTTTTTTTATTAAATATTAATTAATTTTTCATAAAATAAATAATTTTCTTCATATATATAAAGAATATATTTTCATAATTTAGTTCATCCTATCCATAGTCACCATTCCATTTTCTAGGTAAAAATAATCATATTAAAAAATAATATTTTAATATTATGTTATGTTTCATTAAAACTCAACACTGGATGTAGTGAATCCTAAACATAGTATTATTTATTATTAAAGATAATAAAAAGATAAAATTTATTTTAAAAACAATCAACAAATATTATGATGTTACATTTTACCCCACTTATAATTAATTTCTCTTTCTAAATTTATCTCAATCGTTAATTGTTAAACATTTTAAAATTACATCCTTGAAACCAACATTGTAAAAAAGTTCAACAATAATCCTTTTATAAAAGTAAAAGGGTAGTGAAAATGTCATCTTAAATAAAATATAATAGGATGAAATATAATTTATCCTAGTTGGGATGTGAAAACATGGATATAAAAGAGATAAATAACACACAAATACTGATGGAGATTGATAGAGAACATGGTCTAGAGAAAGTTAATAACCAAAAAACAATAAACCAATGATGCATGAAAAATATCCTTGATATGATCAAAAATAATTATATGTGGATAAAATTTTATTTAATGTCATTCTCATAATTTTGGATAACTTCATTTCCATATAGGCTGAGAATATATAAATAGAATACTTGGTATATTTCATTTCATATACACAATTTCATAATTTTGTTTTTCAATAATCAATTTAAATTTAATCTCTTCCTCTAATAGATTAATATCTAATGTATAAAAAGAATAACCATAACATAATTATATGTCATTCATTCTATATATAGTAAAAAAATGTTTTTAGTGGTTATCTTATATCGATAAATATTCATATATTGATGTATTATGTTAATCTATAAAACCTCATCCAAAGAAAAACATTACCCATTCCATAAACGATTCTCCTTATATCTATTAAAAAAATAAAAATATAAAAATAATTTCACTAATTTTCTCAAAATAATCTTAACATTGATCCCCAGCATATCATATAGTATTTCTTTGTTGTCAAATAACACATATTGAATAACTTCATCATGTATTATCTTAAAACATGGTAATAACCTAAATTTCAATAAATTCATGTTGAAAATATATTTTATTGATCATCAAAAACATAAATCATAGATTATATTATAAATTCATCAAATACCAAAATGATGTAAAATCAATCAATGATATCATAAACCAATTTTTCAATAAATCCTAAAAAATTCCCACTATAATTAGTTTTATCCAATTTCATAATTTATATCAACCATAAATTTTGTCCAACATCTTTGTCTCAACATCTATAATATATTAAGGGTTATCATCCCTTAATCATGTGTTTTCTGTAATGTATCAACTTTTAGTTAAATTATTTTTTTGGACATCCATACCATTCAACATATTATTAAAAAACATAATGAAATGCTTCTAAAAAAATAAAAATATATATAATATGATGAATATAACATAGTGCGAGAATCATAACACATAAAATCTATAATTATTCCAAATCAACTTTATTCTATTAACTAGGATTAAATATTTTATTCCCTTATACCTCTTTTGATTCATATTTCATTTGTAGTCACATCATCATAAAAATAAAAATCATTAAGCATATAACCATTCTTATTACCTTCATGATATTTCCCCTTATGAAATAAACATTAAAAATTCACATACATTCCATATTTAAATAATTCAATAGTTGATGATACCTTAGGGAGGCCATTATCATCACCAATTTTGATAGCAAAAAATTTAATTTTTTTTCATTTTCGTGCATTGTGTCCTCTTCCTCACCGAAAACATCTTATTATCCCACTGAGAAATTCCCTTGAGTTCTGCTCCCCATATTCTCAACATATTGAAAATATATTTTTATTTAATCTATGGTCACCACTACAAGTAATCATAGTTATTTATATCCTTCTATTCTTTGTTAAGAAAGAGTGTTAGTTAAGGTGTATATTTTTAGACATGTTTCGTGATAATTTATTTGATATAATCACAATATCCTCCACTCCAGTGATCACGTAATTTTCCCGATCATAACAAACTTTTATGTAAAATTCAATGTTAACCAATTTAATTCTTATTCTTTACGTAGACTAATACAAAAAAGAAAAGTGTGGGAATCACTAATCATTAACAAAACCCACATAACAATGAAAAAATAATTCATAGGATGTATAATACATGAAACCTTCTTTTTCCTTTATGAGACATTAGGATTATCCTCAGAAAATCATAGTCATCATCTATATAAATTCTTCATGATGGATTGTGATGAGTTTTTTAAATTATGAATCATATCCCTAGGAGTGTCAAACTATTTGTGTAGTATGGAATTTTATCGTGCACCTTGTGATAATCTAGTCCATCTGAATGCACCCTCTTTAGTGTTATTACCCGTAGTTACCACTATTCTAGATCAAAATATATATGTAGTACCTAAAAGTGATTGTAATTTATTGGAAAACACCAAATCTATACTTCATCAAAATTATAGTATGTCTTACTATAATGTGACTCACCCATAAGCATGTCCTTAGAATCATATTTGTAAATATCATTATAAATACCTTTATGTATATTACAAATGTTTTCTAATCCTAGTTTCTAATGGAAAAGTAAACTTTTCCTATAATAACAACTATAGAGATCCAAGATTTTCATACATTTATATTACATCTTTATAGATGAATATTAAATAAATTACACAAAAAACAGTCATGGGGATCATAATTGTTTATTTTTATTAGAGACTAGGCACACAATCTTCTAATTTAGTGAATGGTCTTGAATATCTCTTATTAATATCTTCTCCTCTAGTACTTCTCACATACATGTCTTACATAAAACCATTCTTCCTAACCTAGGTATTGTAAAAATATAAATGGGTGATCTCAGATGCCCAATAAAGGTAAAAAAGGAATATATATATAATAATTACATGAAAATAAGTGTATGAGAACATGAGAATATCATTTGAAGACCATACCATGCATATAAAATATCATAATATTTAGTCATCGAATAAATATTGGTAGTTCTGAATACATAATTAAATTATAGGACATGTTCCATGAAATTATTACATTTTCATAAGGCATGTAATTTTTTAATACACATAATTATATAAAATCTTTTTCATATTTGTCTAGAAACATTTCGAAAATAATTATAGGGGAATGAAATCACTCCCCAAAACCTTATAGTAGTCAAAGTTCACACCCAATACCATCATAGATAACACGTTCCCCTATTGAATTGGGTTTACTCACCATTATTTTCTTGTATATTTCTTGAGATATAAATCTTTACCAAATTAATTGTATAATGATATAAGTTCCACAAATCACATAATGAAAATAAAACATATGTGTGTGATAATATCATAAAATATTCATCATATCTCAACCTATGAAATGAAATGGGATTCATTAATATTTCATCACATCATAACCTATGGAAAATATAAATGTTTCATAATAATTTTATAAATTCATCATATAATAACACATGAAAATATTTGGATTTCATAAGAATTTTGTAACGGTATAACCCTTGTAATAGAAATGGGTTTCATAAAAATATGGCTATCATAAACATAAATCGACCTGAGAAAGAATGATAATGGAATCCTTGGTCAATATCCCACGCAAAGAATACTAAAATGAAATGAAGTCATAATAAATTGAAAGTTGTTTTGAAAAACCACGTGGAACAATTTTTTTTGGAAAAAAACATTTCCACATTCAAAAAACATAAATCATAAAAAATTTCAAAATCATTTTCTTTGAAAATAACATTGGAAACTTATAAAGGAATCTTTAATTATCTTCAAAATAATTTATTGATGGAAATATCACTTCTTTGAATATCACTTTTTAAAACAAAAATATAAAAAAATCATTTTTGAAATCATTTACTTCAAAAATAAAATTGAAAACCTAAAAATGAATCCTTAAAAATTACTTAAAAACATCTTTATGAAAATTATTTCTATCCATAAGATATTGAATGAATGAACTGATCCATCTCAACTGCCGATATTGATCTATCTCTATGGGACGTAGAACATGTTACACAAAGAATCATTCCTAAACCATGCAATACACATAGGGTGTTACTGGTAAAAATCCTTATAAGACATATGCTCTAGCATAAATTACCTAATGATAGACATGGTATTCCTTGGGTTATTTTCCTAATATGGATAACATGATATTTCATCCGAATTAGAAGATGTATAGGTTACCAATTTTCCCAGAGTCCATAAATTCACTGATATTCCCATCACGACTACTCTCATGACCAAAGGTAGTTTCACTCTCAAGAAATAAGTAGTGTTATTAATTAGTATACATTATGAGATGGAATCCCCAATTAGTTTCATGAGCCTGACATAATATTTTAGGGGATCCCAGAATAGAAAATGATATCCAACTGGGAATATATGGAAAGAGAAACAAAAATCTCATTATCACTTTTTGATCAAGGAGTAAACATCAGCAATGAAAGTGATAAATGTCGCATGACTTTGTAATGAGGGAATTGGAGTCTATAGTAATCTATAATTCATATTATCACTATTCATAGTTCATCCTCATCAATGAATTAGAAACTTGGTCATTATATCTATAATCAATTAAAAATATTATAGATCCATCCTTCATTTCAACTACAAAAAATAGTAACACCCCAAAGTGACGTGCAAGGGAATATGAAATTTATATCAAGAAAACCTTGTAACATATTTTTCAATTCCATAAGCTCCAATAGAGTCATTTGATAAAAAGGATTTGAAATTTTCTTAGATTTGGAAACTAATACAATGGTGAATTCAACCTTTAGATTATGAATTACATAATTAATATCATTATGAATTAAATTTTAAATTTTATTTTCCATAGGAACATCACTAAGCTAAATATTTTCATTATTTAAATTGAAAATTGAATGATAACTCCCCCATATTTAATAAAATTATAATCATATTGATATGTTATCATAGGTATGAAATCATATATTTAAAAAAATTGAAACTAACTTTGATAATTGAATATGACCTATTTTTCTATTTAATATTTCATTGAATGATATAAAAAAATGTAATATATATATAGGATAACATCAAACCTCATTAAATGTAAGAAAAAAAAAATTCTCTAGAAAAAAAACATTCCTTAAATGATAATAGTAAGGTTCTTATAACTCTATATTTCTTTGGTAATTTTACCCTGACTTTTTTTACCAAATGTACGATCCTTATTTTTTGAGGTGATATTTCCATTATACTAGTAAGAATCCTTGAAATAAAAGAATGTGCAGACTGGAAATCAAAAAAGACATTAGGATAATATGAAAAATATATTTAATGTATCTGACCCTACTTCATTTGATGGTCTATGAATTCTTTATGTTGTATAAAATTATCTTATAACATGAATATATTTATTCCCTAAATATTCCCCATCTTTTATACTTTTATTCATACATTCAAATACCCATGTTCTATAGAATTTCAATAAAAACAATTTATTTCTAGGTTTTCATCATTTGTGTGACCATTACCATTTACGTTTTCATTTTATCCACAAGGAATATTCTCATGATTAAAACAGCATTAACACATCCTAAGAATCATAAGATATTTTCTAGATTGATTTTTACCACACTTCACAATATTGAATTCAATATTCATACCATAATTCTACCTCAATAGATTATTCCCTATTTCCTTCCTTGTAGACAATGTGTTTTCTTTGTTGATCTAAAAATAAAAAAAACAACATTTTAACCTTCACATCACATCAAAAAAATCTCTCATAACATCCAATCCCATGTGTAACAAATTCCTTTCAAAAACATGGTTTCACTCCAAAATAAAATTAATTAAATTTACTATATTGTTCAAGAATAATATTCATATCATATATTTCATGTATTGTAAAATTTTATTCATAGTTATTAAACATATCCTACTTTATCCCTAATTAAAAAAAATTCATTCTAAAACAATTCAAACATCATTAGAAAAATATTTTTCAATGAAAATATCCTTTAATATTTACCCCTCACTAGAATAAATCACATTTTACTCCATGATATTCATAATAAATGACCCAAACTGATCAGATTTACCATCAAATTATTAATTTGTGGGAGTAACCTTATATTTCATTATATTTAAAAAAATATATATAATGTTTGGCCTAATAAATTATAGTATCCTTCAACTACTCCTAGTTTTAGGGATCCAAAAAATTTCATAGGTTATTCTTTCTTGATATTCTTCACTATAATCATTTTCCTCTAAGTTAAATTTGGTCAGTCCCCTACATGGGTAAAACTATTGATTTCGTGTGTCAACAAAATTAACACATCTATAAACAACTATTTTATAATTAAAATCCTTATATGATACTACATATTGAAGGATATAATTAACAGTTTTCCTTCCAATGGTAGATTCTACATTTCTTCAATATAAAACCATTCAGAATATGCATGGATAAGATGAAGAAACAAGGTAATCATAAAAATCTATCTCGTGATAATATATATAAATTAAAATCCCTTAAATTATCTTTTTTAATATCATCCTAACATATAATATTATCTAAAAACATTCTTTGATACAAATAATAACACGATTTATCATAGTCAACCAATTAATACATGAATTATAGAAAGGCTTTAATGTTCTAACATTTACAAGAAATTTATTGTTTAGAGGTACATGTAATTAGGGAAACAATTACATAAAAAAGAGTAAATTTATACACAGTGTAAATTTTCATCCACATAAAAAAATTATGTTTACACTCATACCTCACTCATGAAAATATTTCTTCATTCAATATTTGTTCCTATTGAACTATATATATTCCATAAATATTTTTTTCCTCGGAAAAACATTTGAAAATGTGGGTTGAAAATAAATACTAAATAAGCGATATAAAATGTGAAAAACACTTTATTCCATCAGAAAAACATGGAAATCCATAGGTATGATTCCCTTTTAAATAATAATCATTAAGTTCAAATAATAATTTACATACTTAGGAAAAAATATTTTTTTCTGAATGTTTTTCATAAAAAAAATTCGTATTAAGAATAAGGGATAAATCATAACAATGGAAATTTGTTGTTAAAATATATAACTTATAAAAAAATATATAAAAACTTACCTTTCACCAATAAATTGTCGTAACATCTCATTAACTCATTTATATACCACATAATATCAAACTATTTCCATTAAAATTCATAGAATGATTTAAAAAATATTGTATTCATCATGGGGAATTCTAATTACAAAAACCCTTATATAAACTATTATAATAACCCTTATAAAGGAATAAACGTCACTGATAATTATACATTTCTCTTCTAAAGAACAAAATATTTACTAATACATCAGAGAGCTATATTAGAACCGGTTGACATTATATAAAATATATAAAAATTATATAAAGTAAAATAATTATAAACACCTTCTTTAATTATAAAACTTAAGAAAAACTCATTTCACCCTATAATTAAAATCACTTTTCAATATAATTTTAAAAAAGAATAAAAATAATTTTTCATGTAAAACCATTTAACTAGAAATTTTTTGTGAAGATTGTGAATAATTTGTTTTTTATACAAATAATGAAATATTATAGAGTAAGAATGATAATGAAAGACTCTTATGATAGTGTTAATATGTTTTCATGTGGTAGATATTATGAATCATTAATTTTTCTTATTTTAAAAAGGGTAAAAAATAACTTGAACCTAAAAAAGTGAAAGGATTACTTTTGAAACATCAATAAAGAAAGTAAACATGTAGTTAAAATAACCCTTAAAATTTTTCTAAGGAAAAATAAGAAATTAATTGAAATGTTTTGAAGAACTTGGATATAGTGAAAAATAGTTTCAAACAAATAATATAATGTTTTTATGAAAATTTTCTTACCTTATATCCTAAACCACCTCATGCATCTTCTACATTCCAAACTAAAAAACGGATATTAATTACATAGAAAATTAATAACATTCTTCATGATCATTTACATATTAATATGCCTTTTATTTAATTTATTAAAAATCATTATTTAGTTCCTAAATTTGTTAAGATTACATTGGATGTTTTGAGGTCATTTATTTGATAATCTATAAAATTACATTAGTATGTTAACCACTGTCAAAGATTCCATAATTCCATAATATTCAAACTCATCAAAATATAATAATTAGTATTTATATGCATATAATATAATTTTAAAACAATTAATGTATATCATTCATGAAAATTTAAAATCATCTTTTCATGGTGATTGTTGTATGCACATACAGATGATCGAAGGTTCCATTTTTCTAATGGATGGAATGAAAATAATAAAGAAATTTTTTTTATTTAAATAATCATATAAATATTATAAATGAAAAAAAATTTCATTAAATTAAAAAATATGACCAACCTAGTGGGTCATAAATGAAAAACATTCATTGTTTTTTCATGGAGGTGGTATTCCAAAAATACGCATGCCCAACGTTATCATTTTTTAATATATGAGAGTGTAATAAGAAAAATAGTATATTTACATGATAGATTCATAATTAAATCTGTAATTTTATAAAAACTAATTAGTTAATATTTTTAACCATTCTCGAGATGTGGGGATGAAAAGAAAATTGATTCGAGGAAGCAGTATTCTTCACATATCCACGAGGGACATTTTCAGTTTCTATACGATCTTATGTATATGGAAAATATTGTTTCCTTTAAAATAATATTTAAGTATTTTATTTATATTTATTTCATTATATAATAATTTTTTATAATTTATTTTAATAAAATATAAGATGGAAAAAATATGAATAAATTTGGTTAACACTTAAACCTCCTCTATGGATATCATTATTTGGTTTACACGTTACACTATTGATGATTTCTATTTTGGTGGGATTATAAATACAATGTTGTTGGGGGAGATATTGGAATTTATTTGATAAGATAATTGTTTATATATAGTAATCTACTTGTGAGGATAAGTTATGAGAGAATATTCACCTTTATAAGTTATAGAAGTGGAACTCCTGTAAATATAATGAACATTGAAATATAATAAATGTATTTCTCATAGAAATAGATCAAATTTAGACATATTTAGATGATAATATGGGTTAATTTGTAAATATATGCAGGCAATAAAATTTATACATTTTTAGAGATATTTGAATCATTCTCTCTTAGTTTAACTCACCTCATTGAACCATTTAACCTTTACCGAGGTGAAAAACTATTACCATGGTAACCTTTAATTATGACTAATAATGAAAATATAATAATTCAATAATTTAACATGGTGATTCTAAAAAATTAATACACTTTATATTTTTAAATTTATTTCATGGGTAAAAATTACATTTCATTTATGTTTTCAAAATGCAATTAAAAAAATCCTTTAGAAAATTCATTTCAAGCATAAAAATTATTTTATAACAAAATAACTTATAATATTGACTCCTAAATAATTAATTAGGTTATGTTTAATAAAATTTTATTTAATTTTCTTCCAAACCCAAATAATACCAAAAGGATTATTTTGAATAAATTATTATAAGAGAATATCAATATACATTTTCTATTAGATTAAATAAATTACTTAAATTTAAAAAATGTCAAACATATATTCATTATTCACAACACATTAATTTTAAATGAATTATATTACTTATTAAATATATATTTTTTCTATAAATGGTTTTACAAACATTCAACCATTTTATATACTTTAATGATTTCAGAAAAGTGACATTATTTATAAAATTGATATTTTTCAATATTAACCTAAAAATCAACAATTTATTAAAAATAATAAAACATAATCCTAATATTTTTTAAAAATGGGGATATAAAAAATAAATTCTATATAGTATAATTATAATACAAAAAATACATATTCATATTTTTAAATAAAACATTATAATAAATGGAAAATTATTCTGGATAGAAATAAACTATTTATTTTTCTATTGAGAAATAACATAAATTTATTATTTTGAAAATGAATCCCTAAAATATTGTCACTGGTATTAATATAAAGTAAAATTTATTTATTATTAAAATTATTTTTTTTTCAAATTCATTATAATTTACAATTAAGTATTTTTTTAATTTTCCTCATGCATTTTTTTCTCATCTCTATTAAAAAAATATTGGGAACCCATAAAGATAATTAAAGACCAAGATGGGTGTTATGTTATCTAGGTGTTCACTAGATAGATTGTTCCATGGGGGATTAGTTCTATTATTAGGATGTGTGTGTGTGTTTGTGTGTGTGTGTGTCTGTTGCTTGATGACATGATGCGTTTGCTGAATGGATTTGTTCCGTTTTTATTTATGGGGCCTCTAGAAAGAATGAATAGATGAAACTAGGTCCAGTAGTCTTTAGGATAGATCCTAGGTTTTTACAAATGATTTTTTATTCCCATTAAGGATAATTTATGGGATTTTATTTCATGTATTTCTTGAATTCCATAGAATATATTATGGATCTTGGAACTATTTTTTAGATAATTCCATTTCATTATTTCTTCTATGTATATGGATGGCTCTGCTGGTTGTTTATGATTATGATGGTTTTTCAGTTTATTCAAAAAAATCACATATTGTTTATAATATGTGATTAATAAAGAAAATGAGTTAACTATTTTATAAATTGGATATTTTAAATAATTTTTGTAAATGAAAAAATAATGGTATTTGAGATTAGAAATCAAATCCTTGTTTATTGCATGGATTAAAAATTAATGATTCTATGTTTGTAATTCATAATATTTTGAATGTATTTATTAATCTTATTAAAAATTAATTTTTACAATCATGGTGATTACTTCAATTATATGTTCTTATTGAAATGTGATAAAATGTTTCTCTCTGTTTTCTTTAAACTACAAGTAATGAAATCTTTTCAAATGGTAATATCATATAATCCTTTGTGTTGAGATATTGTGTGCATTTCACTCACACCCTACATTGATACTAGTGTATGGGTGTGTATGTAACTTTCATATTTTTTTCTATTCCTATGACATGATTCTTATTGGGTGTTTATCTCGGTTTTTTAATGTGCATATGGTGATGGTTATTGATTGTGGATAACATGGAGTTGTTAGGGTTATTTTTTTATTTTTGGATCAAGGTTATATCATCAAATTAGTCAGGGATATTATAAATTTAAAACACATATATCATCTTCCATTATGTTTTATTCATTTCAATATTTTGGATGGTTGATTGTTTTACTTATTTAGTATATAAATCATTTATGTTTTGTTTTTATATATTTAAGTGGAATGAATGTTTGATTCCATGTTTGGTTGTGTCATATTCTTGTAAGATTCCTCTTCTTATTTATATTTTTACTATACAAATGTCGAATCATTATAAAGTTTCAAATTGTTATACCATCTCACTCATTTCCATCCCATGGAGATGAGGAATTACCTTCAAGATCAGTGGTGAGACTGGTAGTGAGACATATTGGGTCATAATGTTCTGGTTCATTACAGATTGAGATAGATCCATGGTTCTTAATAGGGGCCTAGGATATATATGAACTCTCTTGAAATTGGGGAATTATGTTTGAAATATGATATGGTTATTGGAGCATGGGAGGTAGTTCTAGAGTGATTAATTCATTCTTTTACATGTCTCGAGCATTGATATTACATTAGTGGTTTTTTACTTTTGTTTTGATTTTATGGTTGGATTAATATTTTAGATAGTGATATTTTGACACTAAATTTCATTTTATGAGTTTACATAGTGGTTTATTTAAGAATTTGTGGATGATAATGGAAATTTAATTGAGTTTGTATTGTTTTATTACATGGACGGACCATCTAATCAATGACCCAACACATGATATTTTATGTATTTCTAGAATTATATATTGACTGGAACATGACCCATCCAACCATGCATCCAAGAGAATAATGTTTTTTCATCTTGTTTGGTTTAATTGTTTAGACCTATTGATTCCTAGGTTTTTTGAGTGCTTCTCATTTATGGTAAAATAATATAAGTGGGTAGTGTAATGTATGATAATTATGAGAATTAATTTTGTTAAACATTGATCATGTGCATTTGTTATTTATTATGTTGTGAAATTAATATTGTTTGAAAATGGATAATATTAGGGGAAATGACATTAGTTTAAAGTGAATCCTTTTAGATTATTATAAAATATCAATTTTCAGAAGTGTTTTTGGAAATATGAAATTTCATTACATAATATAAATATTGTTCGAGTTCTATGGTTTTTTTATAGGATATTTTAACCCTCTTGAAGTGTGTTTCAAGAGTATGAGTATTTAAAATGATTATCTAACATGTTTTTTTTGTTTTAAGAGGTGTGATCTTTTGAATTAAATTGGAACATTAAAATTTTCATGTTAGTTTCATATGTTTAAAGAAACCAATTATTTCTCAAATAAATGATTTGGTTAATGGTCCTTGACACCTTATGGCTATTAAAATGGTGAATGATTTGGAAATTATTTTCAAATGTTGAAATTTTTAAAAATAGAAAGTGTGTTTGATGAAAAATATTTAAATTGATAAATTTTTGTTTTAAATATGAAATTGAATGTGTGAGGGATATATAATGTTTTCATAATTAAGGTAATATTTTAAAATTTTGGCATGAATTTATAATATATGTTACTTTGGAAATGTGCTTTTCAACCCTAGAAAATGTGTCATGGGTTAAAAATTATACTTTTAAAAAGTTATTTTTGGTAGTTTTTGTTTATTGAATTTAACATTTTTGATGTTGGGATTATTTTTTTTCCTATGAGAAAATATTGGGTCAATTTTTTTCTCATGTTATTTGATTTCAACCTACAAAAAATATATTGATAAATGGTGAAGTGTTTATCTTTAGTGAAGATATATTTTTTGTTATTTTGGATCCTCCTAGACTATGAATGGAGTGGTGTGTGTTTTTTCTTCTATCAATGGTATAGTTTTGATTATTGTGATTATATAAGATATTGGTTTTCTAGAAGGTATGGTTGGAATCTTTTTAGTATTAATTGGTTATTCTATGATTGTTTGCTTCAGTGAGGACTAGTTTTATTTGGTTTTTGGGTAGTTGTGTTTTTTTAGAATCTTTCCCATTGAGTTAGAGTAGTGATGGATTTGTGACGTAACTCAATTTGTGTTGTCCATAGTGCCTAAATAGCTTCCCTTATATGAGTATTAATTTATTTGGTAATTCCAAACCATTTTTGGTTGAGATTTGGTGGATGTTAAATGATTTTATTATAGTGATGTGTGATATAAATTTTTCTTTATTTAGTGGAATGAATTTTGGGAAATGAAAAACTATAATTTAATACACCTTAATTCATAATATATTACATTAAAACAAACAAAATAAAATCCAAGAACATGGTGACGTGTAGTGTTTTTGGAAAATTTGGTATATATCATTATAACATAAATCATGGGTACTACATCCTAGTTTGAAGACTCTGATACATGAACTTATATTCCATGGATCTTCTAATACATTATGGGATCACCTAGGGATGTTCATTAGAAATGGGTTTGCTATAAAAATCATTACTTCAATAATCAATGCACAGAATATATTAAATAATTACATTAGACTCATGGGGAATTTAAAGGTAATATAAGATGTTTCAAAATCATAAACATGAATAAAATAATGATATAAGAGGTTAATATAAAGGCAACATAAGAATGTGACAACAACATAGAAAGTGAAATCATTAGCATACATCAATTCCATCCTCGGGTACATCATATCATAGTTTACTTATGATAACCTCTCCTACCCCATACATTATATCTAATTAGATGAAAAAATTACCCAATTCATTGGATGGATATATAATTCTTGTCCCACCCATCACATTAATATCTTGTCAGGAATTTGTGTTCTATAATGATCATAAAAAAACATGAATGAATTTAATAATTTTTAATTCCATGATTATGTGATGGCAGTAACATATATGGATATAAGAAATCTATGATATATGGGTACATATACCTAAATACCCTTGAGTGGAAATGGGGTTGTGTGTTCAATAACTAAATGTTTGGAATGGAAAAAATAGGAGGAAATTTTTTGGAAGCATAACGGTAGAACATAATGGTTAAAAAGAGGGTATAATGATAGTTAACGGGTCCCAATTCAGTTGTATGAAAGAAATATATAAGGATTCATGGTAAATACATAACCTAATATAAATAATTGTAAATAAAATGAAATAATATAAATAAGGTTCTTGAATTATGTGGAGAATGAGAGGAATCATTACCTTGATAGGGTTCTTCTAAAAGCATGGGTGAACTTATTAAGAACATATGGGCGCATTAGAAGGGATATCGAGTGGGATTGTTTTTTTTTAAATAATGGCTTGTATGTTTTTAGTGAAGTAAAAATGGGTGTTAAGTAGGTTTCTAAAGAAAGATAGAGTGGAATTCCTTTTAAATTTATAAACATATGTTTTTAACTCTCTCTGATAAAAAATCAAAAACTAAAACCTTCACAAGTTTAATTCCCATGGTTTCTATAAGATAGGAGTGGTTTTTTATATTTTATAGGTCTTTTAATTGAAATCATTAAATTAATACCCTTGGTGATGTAGAAGTGAGTGACGTTCATAAAGAAGTAATTTTAAAACCAAAAATTATAATTTCTGTTATAGAGGATTTATTAAGGGTTTTTAGAATTAATCTAATAAAAAAGAATAATCATTTTAAATATAAACAATAATTCTGGTATTAAATAGTACTTATAGTATTTATAATATCATTTTTTGTTACATATGATGTCATAATACATTCCAAAAATTTATAAAATGTTTATTTTTTACAAAAAAATAATTATCTCAGCAAATTAAGAAAAGTTTAACGTTGGATAATTTTGATGTGATGATTTAAAAAATAATATTTATTTTATTAAAATATTTTTCTATATATCATAATTTAAAATTTTTAATAAAAAATCCATCTTCATTGAAACATATGTGTTTTTCCAAGGATAACAGTTTCTAAACCATATAAAATTTACATTTTAATTCAAAAAATTGTATTTTCATTTATATTTAAATAAATATTATTTAATAAGAATATTTTGTTAAAATAAAACCTATTTCAAAAATATATGAATTCATCAAAAATGGTGAATTTATAGAAACAATATATTTCCCAAAAATACAATTTTTGTTTTATCATATAAAAATTTAGTTTTTATCAAACTCATTATTTAATCATTTATAAATAAATAATAAAGATGATAAATATAATAATTTTTTATAAATGAAAATAATATATATTGATAAGATTATGGTATATCTATATAAACACTTATTTCACTGGGGTATACCTTAAGGGTATGTCCATGGATAGTGAGACATTCTTTGGTTTGTTTCGAAAAAGGGGTTTGAGTCATTATCTCAATAAGATTGGAATTCTTTGGTAAATGGTATCAGTCATGCTTTAGTTATTGAATATCATCATGTTATTGGTTAATTAGAAAGCCTAGTTATTATATATAACTTGAAATATTTGATAAATGGGATTCATGGGGTATGATCCTGTTGGTTAGGGATATCACTTCTTTATGTCTATCTCAGTTAGATTAATCATAACCCTTAATAAATAGTAATTAGAATAATAATTATAAAATAGAAATTTTTTCTAAAGTTATGAATCTTAATAGTGTTTTATAGTTGACAAGATATCATTTACAACATTAAAAATAATTTCACTTGTTTTATAAAATTCAATTTCTTAATAAGACATTTATTAATTTGAAATGCGGAATTATTTCTTAAAATTTCTGGTCATTAAATTTTTCACATTGAGAAATTTCAACCTAAAAATTTCTTTCCATCCACTGAAATAGATTACGGAACTAATATTTCATCAACACCTATGGGTATTATGTTTCTTTCCCAAAAATGAGGTTCATTTTCAACACTTTGACCATGTGATTTGTCTTTTTTAATATAACAATGACTCTATGTTTAACATTCATCATCGGTTGATCCTCTTATAAAATATCATTCCTAAATAATATCACCTCTTTATTTTCTACCTGTGATGTTTTTTATGTACTTCCTCACAATGGATATATGGAACACATCAAATAATTGAGATAGGTATTGTGGGAGTTCTAATCAAAAGATCCCAACTCAGATGTGATCAAGGATATCAAAGGGACTGATGTATCTTAGACTATGCTTTCCCTTTTTCGAAAAACCTCATGAATTTCTTCCCGAGAGATACACATAAGAACATTGTATGTAAAACCTACAAATCCAGACCCCATAAATGATTTTTTATATATTTTCATTAAAAATATTTTTTTATTTAATGTGTAGTTAAATGGTTTAAAACAACACTATTATATCTTAGATAAGATAAGAATATATAAGCTTTCTCTCTCACACATCATCCTAGAATCATGGACTCCAACACTGCTTCCCATACTAATCTTTAAAAGGATATATTATAATTCTATAATGGAAATTGTTTTTATATATGAACTCCACTAGGGGAAGTTCAGGATCAAAAAAAAACATTGGGAACCCATTACACATAATCTCATCATATCCTCTAGAGTCTGAATGGATATCTCTGACAACCCATCTTCTTGAGGATGACATGTACTACTAACACATTGATATATATCCAACATTTTATAAAGGATTCCCTAGAAACTTGAGGTAAGGCATGAATCTCAATAAGATACCATGGGGGGTAACTCTTTGAAGTCATACAACTTCACATAAAAATATCATGAAGAGTTACACAAGTGTGAAATATTCCTTCATAGAAATGAAATGATCAATCTTAGTAAAGGGATAAAAAACCAAATAGATTTAATTGTTTATTTTATATATCATGGGGAGTCCTATAAAAATCCATGGTTATGTTTTCCCATTTCCATAATATGATAGGAAATTGATGCATTATACCATTATAATTTTAACATTCTTCATAATCTTATTGGAATAAATAGCATCCAGATACAAATTCTAGAATCACTCCCTTCATGTTATCCCACAAGATGATTTTATTCAATTATCTATACATATGAGTGATTCCTATATTAAAATGGAATGATGATATATCCACATCTTCATGAAATTATATCTTCAATTGGATTGGTACAAATATCTAGGTTCCATACCTTATATCTCCTTCAAAAAATGTGCACACTGGATTATGTGTTATATTTTTTTAGCCTCTCATATTTTTTTTGGTCTCCATGATCCTCTCAATAATAAATTATTGAGTTTTTATTTGACCCATATAGGATGACGATTCTTTGATTATTCTAATCTTCATAATTTTCATGTTTAATAAAGTTATATCCCTCTAAATCCTCATCATACACTACTACAAAACCGACCTTTAACAATGCTATTATTTATCAGTAATAAATGTAAATGCTGATAAATTGAATATTTATTAGTGCTAAAGAAAGTGTTGATAAATTAATACTTTTATCAATGAGTTTATTTTACAACTTATAAATAAAACCTCTATCTGTACTTGTTTGTTATCCCTGATAATGAGTACCATTTATCTGCGCTTTATTTTTAGAACTGATTAAGGGAACTCTTTATCAGCAATGTATATTTAGCATTGATAAATATTTCATTCATCAATACATTTTTATCACTATTAAAATAAAATAAATAAAAAAATTAAAAATAAATAATGTGTTTATTAAATAAATATTACAAATTTTATTAATTATGTAATTATTGGTAAAAATGATTTGATTGTCAATACATTATTAAATATTAAACATTATATTAATTAGAAAATTATGATAATTAATGTTACAAAATTGTATATATAAAATGTATTGATATATCTTACTATATAAAAAAATCATTATATATTTCAATATATTTATGAACTATACATTAAATTGTTATATATTTAATGAATAATGGTATATAATTTAAAATTAATATAAATTAAACATATTGATAAATTTCATAGTACTCGACACATAGATTTTTAAATTTAATATGGATAAAATGTGTTATATTGATTTAACTTATATATATATAATCATTTCATTGTTTATATAAAATAAACACACAGAGAGAACTTATCCATTTTTCAATAATGTTAAAGTGTGCCTATTTTCTTAATTTTTTAAATTTCCCTCGTTTTGTACACATACACATGCACTCAAAATTAGATATTTATTAACAATGTAAGAAATATATTGGTAAAAAATATCCATAAATAAATATATTTATAAATGTACATTCATTATATTTATATGATTATATATTTATAAATATAAATAAATAAATATTTTTTAAAAGTATTTATAAAATTATAAAAAATTATTTTGTATTTTTAAAAAATTAATAAATTTATAGTAAATATACATAATTAATAAATATATTTACTTTTTAATATATATATATATATATATAATATATTCATTAATTAAGTAAATATATATAATGAAATAAATAACATGTTTTACGAATATTTCTATAATTATAAATTAATAATTATAGAATTATAATTATTATATTTAAAATGAAATATATTTACTATATTTAAATTTTTATATATATATTATGTATTTATAAAAATTTAAATGTTAACTATTTATAATTATAATTATAAATCCTTTAAGAGCACTTCAGTAATAAGCATTGATTACAGAATATTTATCAACGCTTTTTTTAGTGCTGAAGAAGAGGAGGATTTGTCTGTGCTAAAAAATGCACTGATAAAGGCCTATCTTTATCCACACTAAATATGTGCCAATAATAGTATTCCGATCTATTTTAAAAACCCTAACCATTTGTGAACCTGTCACTATATGGAAGCATTCTGCAGAACCCACCCTCTACAGGCGCTTCTCCTTGGTTAATTGAAGGGTGAATCATTCCACTCGATTACCTCTGAAAAACTCATCTGACATCCGAAGAGGTCTCAAATTTTCATCAACCTATGACGTATGCCCTCAGACTTTCTTTGTGTATTTTTGGTTTTTTTTATTTATTCTTCTATGATT
Organism: Viscum album; assembly: GCA_963277665.1. Classification (NCBI taxonomy): domain Eukaryota; kingdom Viridiplantae; phylum Streptophyta; class Magnoliopsida; order Santalales; family Viscaceae; genus Viscum; species Viscum album. Next base: position 700,327,705 of record OY728152.1, read on the forward strand.
TTTTATGATTCATTGTTTATGATCCATTGTTAGATTTTTTTGTGATCTATTGTTTCAGGAAGGATTATCGGTCTATTATTTACAATTTTTTCGTGATCCATTGTTTAAGGAACAATTTTTGTTCTGTTTTTTTTATTGAATACTAATGTATTATCCTTTTTTTATTTATGAATTTTAACCATGTATTTATTCACTATTTTTTCTCCTATGTTTAATATCTTCATACTAAATAACTTTAACATATATGTTTGAAAATATGTAGAAATTTCGATTTATATTATTGTTTATTAACTACTGATTTAAGGAACATTGGTAGTTCTCTAATAATTATATATATGATGACACATTTCATCCACACCTTAGTGGACATGCATCTTCATATACTATTTTTATGGAACCGTGTTAGTGGAGTAAATAATGTTCTTCTATTGGTTATATGTATCATATGATCTAGTTCCTCTTACAATTCAGTAGGGTTCATAGTTTTCTTATAGAGAGGATTCAAAGGGGTACTCCCTAATTAAGCACATGAGGTTTTATCACATCAAGCCTATAATTGTTGAATCATTATGGTGAATTTAGTTCATGTTATGTCTGAATATCAGGTTTTTATCTATTTTATATTTCTTATAGACTATGAGTGAATGAGTTTTTATATTTGCGTGACATATATGTGTGTCTATATAGATATAGTACCATATATATACATTCTTTTTATCTAATAGGTATGCCTATATCGAGTAATAATGATTTTGGGTTTGCATGTTCATTGACCGTAATGGTCATGCTGGAATATTTTTTGACCTCTGGTACTAATTATTTCTAATTTGGGGGAACCACCCATTTATGGTTTTTACAGCCAATGTTTAATCCATCCTTCAGTGACATTGAGGTTTGTTAGAGGTCATAAGATGATCTAACCCTGTGTTTTTTGGGTAATTTATGCTAGGGAAATTACACTATCCATCTTCGGGTTTACACCTATAAAGTTTAGTTAAAATATCATTTATTATATAACTTTTCCTGCCTATATTTTTATGGAATTCCAACAGGACTTATTATTGGATTTGGAAGGCGCTCATATATTCTAGTTTTAAATATCCATATTTCTCATATTATAATTTCATATAACTTTCAAATTTGATTATGAATTTCTTATGTGTATCTATTTATATATTGTATAAAATAAAATCTTTTATGAACCCAATACATTGGTTATGAACTAAAAATGGATGCATGCTAATAATTTTACAAAGAAATATGAATAAGGAGTTAAATATTTCATCATGTTTGCAAGAGAGAATGCATGTGACCCTTTTAAAACCCTCTATCCATGTTCAAGTTACTGTAATTCTATAAAAATATGTCTATATGGGTTAGAAGAACATTTGATTTGTCCCATAATAGATCATAGATATAATGATTGAATAAAAATGGGGGAAATTGAATGTTTCCATCAATTGGGATGATCCTATGAATTATGAATCATTCGATATGAATACCACTGTAAAATATGATATAGATTGGATGGAAGAAATGACAATGGACATTTAAATGACCTTCCTGATTGTCAAAAGTTTTTTGAGTAGTTAAATAGTTGTTCCAAGAAACTATTGTGTACCTGTTTTACTAAATATAAAACATTCTCAGTTGTATTAATGTTATATAATTTAAAGCTAGTCATGGATGGAGTGACACCAGCTTTACAGAACTACTTGGTCTACTAAATGATAAGATACCAGAATAAAAGTAACTACCATGTCAAACATATGATGATAAAAGAATGTAATGTTAAATGGTAATGATCTATAAAAATACATTCTTGTCCAAATGATGTCATATTGTTTTTCAAGGAACATGAATCCCTCATAAAAAGCCATATCTACTGCATGGATCAATACAAGAAAAATGAATCAAGTCCATTGAAATCTGTATTGTACATTCCGATCATTACACAATTTAGAATACTTTATGAATGTTATGAAACTAGAAAGTAATTTACATGGCATGAAGATATAATAATTAAATATCGTAAAATATTTCATCAAGAAGATTATTCTTAATTGAAGAAAATTGATTACAAGTTCCCTGAATTTGGAGATGAGCTATGAAAAATTCTTCTTGCATTATCTACACATGGAATAAATCCTTTCGGGGTACAAAGTAGTAATCTAGTACATTGTGTGTCATGTAGGTAAATTATAACTTTCCACCATGGTTATATATGAAGTGAAAATGCATTATGTTTTCTCTTCTTATATATGGAACAAAGAAACCCAGTAATGATATTGATATCTATTTATCTCCGTGGATCAATGATCTGAAATTGATGTGGTAAACATGTGTTACAATATATTATTCTCATAGAAGTTAAGAGTTCACATTGAGGTCTATGTTTTATGGAATGATAAATGACTTCCTCGCTTATAGAAACATCTCAATCGATAGAATTATTGTCATGTGGGGGTGTCATATTTTTAAAAAATGAACATAATTAGTTTGTTTGAAATATTCCTCATAGACATTGTTTTTAGTATAACAATTTTTTTTACCTCAACGACATAAACACTGATCCAAGATGACATCACTCGATGGAAATATCTAATATGGTACATCATCGTCTCAAGAAATGACCGATCAATTGTACCAAAATAGTAAAAAAATATTGACACTATTTTCAGTAATCCATTTTTGATAAAAATTAAAAGATGAGGTTCGAATAATAGATCAATTATCTTTGATTTACCATATTATAATTCTTTATATTTGATACATTTTCATGATGTAATTCATGTAGAAAAAATATATATTTGATAGTGTTATTGGAATGTTTCTAAATGTTGATGAAAAAAAAATATGGCATCATGGCTAGGATTGACATGATTGAAATTAGATAAGTAATGATTTGGCACTTGTGAAGGGTAAAATGATGACTTTTTTTTACACAAACAACTTACACTCTATCCATAAAAGAAAATTTCCAATTTATCGTTTTCCTTACTAGTGAAAATTTTCCAAAGGGGTGTTCATAAAATATCAATAAAATCATGTCAATGACTAATTTAAAGGTAAAAGGACTAAAATAACATTTTTTCATGTTTTTACAAGATTTAATTCTTGTTATTTTCAGTTTCATTCTACCTCAAAATGTTGGACATAAATTTAACAAACTTTGCTTATTTTTCAAGGCTAAATGTAGAATTGTTGTGGACCCCCTAATGTTTCCCATCATGAATAATGAGATTTCAATCATATAATTTTAATAAATAGTGTTCTTACCACCATATTACTTTGATATAATGTTCTTCATGATGGTTCACTTTGTTATAGAGGATCAAATATGTGGTCTTTTCCATTACATATGGATATACACCACTAAATGGTGTATCAAGATTTTGAAATGGTATGTATGTATTTAATGTCGACCAAATGGGTGTATTGAAAAACATTATAATGATGATTAAAGTTATTGAATTATATACCAATTAACTACCATATGTTGAAATCATTGGTATCTCAATGTCTCATCACAACGAACACCTTATGGGCGAAGCAACTTCTAATAGAGACATTGATACAATTACCTTGAAAAAGAGGGAGAAAAAACATCATTTCATATTACTTAATAGATAATATATTGATCTATACATTGAATTATATAATGAAATTCATAGATATTTAAATTCATCAGGGGCTAAAATATTTAAAACAGATACACATAATATATAGTTTATAGGATGATTTAGAGATAAAATTTATAAGGAGTTATCTGAATATCCATATTCAATTTCCTAATGACTTCAACGGATAGTCCGAGGACAGAATGAAAATGTTATATCATACACTGGGTTTGAAATAATTGGTTATATGTTCTATAGAAAATAACATGATGACTTTAGTATAATGAAAAAAAGTGGTCTTACACTTTTTTCTGAAGCGATGCACATATCAAATTTCAAGGATTGAAAAATAATTTATGCAAATATGTAATATTTTGGACTTATTGGACATATATTTAAGATTTATTATACATCATTTCAAGTTCCACTTTCCCAGTGTAAAAGGGTTGAAAATTTCAATGGATTGAATATTGATGAATTAGGATTTGTGAAGGTGAATTTCAGTGTTGATGGGGGGATAAATGATCTGTTCATAATGGAATTAGAATTAGTCCATGTAATTTATGTCTTTAATCTAAAAAACAAGAATTGTTAGATTATCCTACAGGATACTAAAACAAATGTTGAGTCAGATGAAAATTCAATTGAGGATGCCCCTTTCATTGGGACATCATAATCAATTCATGTAGATTTCACTATAAATAATGTATTTTAAGTTAGACAGAACCATAAAGAATAGAATTGGTTTCTCAAAAGTGGATCCAAATCCATGAATCCTTTTAAAAAAATAATGTTAGTTAAATGAGAAGTTGAAGGTTTTTTTTAATATATTATGTTTTTCCTCATAATAGTATATGTTCTGTACTTCATTAACACCATATAAATTAAATGTTTGACTACTCATGAAAACAGTGTCTTATACACATGATGATGTTACCAATCCGTCATAAGATAAAATTATAATGAAGGAAACCATTTCGATTGCTATAAAGGTAATGTTACGATTTAATTTCTCTATTTTACCAAAACAAATTATATAATGGGACGTTGATTAAATTTCCATTATTTCTTGGAGAGTTTGTTTATTTTAGATCATTTTTGTCTATGTGTTGTGACTTTTCAAGAAGGAAAATGATTTTTTCTCTGCTCAATTATAGAGGAAATATTTATGATTTCACAATAAAATCCTCATCCATAGAAATAATGTATTTTTTATATGTATGTTTAATTTATTTCTTTTTAGTATTACTCACATAATGATTATTTTCTTATACAGGTGGATTATTTTGTAAGAGTTGGGGGTGATCTTTCCAACATTCCTGCATATTCTCCCTTAAATCCTTTTCACCCATGTAGTGGTGCATTTATCACTTTATTTCATGTTTACTCTATTGCATTTTCAGGAAGAGAAACAAAGCTACCTATTCTCAACTACAGCGGTAATATTTATTTTTTCACATTAAATCATTATCTGTGGAATTAAGTTATTGTTTCATAAGTATGTTTACTTTTTTTATTCTTATTATTACTCGCATAATAATTTTTTCCTTATATAGGTGGATTATATTTTTCATGTTGGGGGTGATCTGGCTAAATTTCATACTCCTTGTTCATTGAAACCTTTTCACCCCAGCAGTGGTACATTTATCACTTTCATTAAATTTTCCACAACTTCATTTTAAGGAAAACAACTAATGATACATCTTTTTAATTACAAATGTATTCTTGATGTTATAATAGTAAATTCATTATCGATTGAATAAATGTATTTTTTAATATGTATCTTTAATTTATTTCTTTTTAGTATTACTCAGATAATAATTGATTTCATATATAGGATGATTCTTTCATTTAACATGGGGGTGTAATATCTAACATTCATCCCTTTCTGCAAAATACTTATGTAGACTTCTTCTCTAAGAAAACTATTCACACATGTATTGTTGATAGGTATCACTTTCTTTCAAGTTCCCTCCACTACTCAATCACACAGGAAATAAATATATTTTATTGGTAAACTCATTGTCTATATAATTATTGAAATTTTTCAAATTTATGATTAATTTATTTCGTTTGGGTATTACTCATAAAAATTGTTTTCTTTCATAGGTGGATTCTTTTTTCGAGTTTAGGTTGTTTGTTGAAATCTACTCATGCAATGTTGGAAATTAGACAAAGAAAGTCACTATAAATCATGTTAACAAGGTAACATTGAAAAATAAGTTAGTCATTTAATGTATGTTATAATTTTTTATGTAATTTTATAAACAAGTTTTTGAAATGTCTATAATATAGTGTTTTTTCTTTTATTTGTATTATAAATTTCATTTCATTTATATTTTTTATTGAGACTTGTTTTTTATGATATCTATTGTGTTTCTAGTGAGTTTTTTGTGTTATAAATGCATATTTTTGTATGTACCCTTATCAATAGTTTTAAAAGCTCTGATAATATGAACATTTATCATCACTGATAAAAGGTTCAATTTGTGGTGCTAAATTCAAGTGCTGATAAATGGGTATTTTATCATCACATAAAAGTATGGATAAATATTCTACTTATCAATGCTTTTTAGCGCTGATAAAAAAACCTCCATTTGAAATTTTTCAATGCTGTTAAATGTCAGGTGATTTTAATATCTCTTACATTCTCAGAACTTTTCTACCACTAATAAAGTACATTTATAGTGCTAATAAAATAATTTTTGAGTAGTGATAGATTGTGATTCGTGAGACAATCTACTATGATCATCTATAACATCAATCACCTTCCTAGGATTGTAAGGAATGAATAATCATAATACGCGATAAGCTCTAACCACAACCATTAATACATATTAGTCTCATTTCTAGAATATAAGAATTTCGATTTTAGTATATATATTTTTTCACACTTCTCCACATAGATTAAATGTCAAAAAATATTAAACATGAAGATCACTAAAGCCATTTATTGATTAGGAATTGGGTATTTCAAATCATGGATCATTAATTAATGAGAGGCATAGGTTATCTATTATCAATATTGTGTGAGTAAATAAACCATGAGAATTTTGGATGAACCACTTTAGATCACAAATACTTTTCCAATTATGGGTATTCTAAGTAAAAGTGTAGTGATTAACCTCTTCCTAAACTCTTTAGATTTATCTTTTTATTAATAAATTCAAATAAACATACCTCCTGTTAAATTTATCTTGGTTAGTCATCTTCAAAATAATTTGATACTTCTCACCATTTTTTATAGTACTCAACTAATCCAAGAAATGTACATATTTTCCTCCCATATTTTGGTTTGCGACATCCTTAAATTGCCACTATTTTTTAACAGATCCACATATATCCATTTATTGGTTGTGAAATTCATATTTTTTTGTCACATTCTCTATCCAAAACTCACATTATGTTTTCTTACCAAAAAATAATTTCCTTTCAAGAAGGATTCAGTATGTGATTAAGATTATCATCCTCTTCCTCCTTGATTTGGGAATAGATAATAATATATTATTTAAATACTACCCTAATTTTTTTAGTAAATAACAAAATAATATATTCATACATGAATATTTATAGATAATTATTGACTATAAATGGAATAAATTTGAACTCATGCTTCTTTTACCATGTATAAAAATTATTCTTGAGGATATCGACCTTCTTCACCTCTACTTTATAATAACCAAACTGATGACCCACCATGGAGAATTATTGTTCTCCACATATCTTATTGAATAAGTCATTAATATTATGTTGAGGATACTTTTGATTTATTATGACATTTTTTATCTTTAGGTAATTAATGTATAGGTTCATCAAATTATCCTTCTTCTTGTTGAAAAATAATAATGAACCCTATGATGAAGATCTTTTGTTTTTAAACCATATATTTAGAATATACTAAATTTTCCTATTCATGTTCTCATGATAAATTATTGTGATTATATCGGGAATCATAGATAATAGAAATGTTTTTGGTATAATCAAGGATTGGTACAAAACCTTATTTCATGGTTGAAGACCATAAAATAATTCAAAAAAACACACCATGATATTCCCCTAGAATGGACATGTCACGAAGAAATATATTTTCCTTAGTATCAATATTTTGATAAAGTTAAATTTTATCAAAAGGAAATAATTTCATCTCTTGAGATTATGATACCAAATGTAAATCATCCTCATCTTCAAACAGGAATAGAATTAGAGGGTGATTTCTGATACAGGGGCGGGAGACTTCCTACTCTTAGAAATTTACGTTTGTTCAATACAATGTAATCGTTTCCCTTCACAGAATAAAATTAAATTCCTATAAATGGATTATCAAAAGGGTCACTGGGTTGTTTGTCCCACAAATATGGAAATATGAGGAGTTATATACATGGGTTGTAATAATCTCTCAATTTCTACTTTTCACATATAGATCTAATCCATGATTTTAGTGGTATTTTAATAGTTTTACAAATGTTTTGTGATATAAAAGAATACATATATAAAATATATAATAGTACATTAACTATCCTTGAGGGAATAACTTGAATTACATTAAACAAATCAATGTTATCATACATATCATTAATTGTGATAGTATAAGCCCAAAATTGGTCTTAGGGACATGGATATGGTTTTTTACAGTTTTCATTAACAATCGTTTGCCTAGTTCATTGGTTTGTATATATTCCATGAAACTCAATATTGAATCCTTGGAATATATGATGAGGGTTTATAGGATCATCCATTTTCTTCATCAAATTAGTGGGTTTCTCCCAATGAAAATCACTAGCTAGGATCCTCAGTTTCCCGAACAAATGAATTTTCTTATCCCTTCGAGGAAATATCTGGGATAATTTTTTCATTTTTTAGACATGTGTGTTGTTTAAAATTCATATAATCATGAGTTTACTCTATAAAAACACAAATATTAAAATTCATTCTCTTATTTAAATATCCTGACCCATGAGAGCCATTATCCTCACCAATCTCTATTTCGGCATAGAGGGAATATTGGACAATTTTTTCATAGCTATAAAATTCTCAAATCACCATATATATTCATTAACTAAGGTTTGGCCCACCTAATAAGTGGTAAATGTTACATTTGGGTAAATAAAAATGAAATAGGTGTATCATGTGTTCCATGTGATGTTCACCTCATATTCCATAATGGATTCATCATAAATTCATATAATTAAATGTAAATATCTCTCCATTTTCATTCGTAGAGTGTGAGGGAAATATTTATTGAAACAAATTTTTTAGAATTCTTTTCACTGAAGTATGTCGATATCTTCCCCAGTCTCAACATACAAAATTGATTAGATTCCCTATTAATGTGATAAATAGTCATCATAATCATATCCTTCATAGATAATTAAAGGATATGGAATATCATTCTGATGGAGTTAATCAATCATTCCTTGATTAATGAATCATCATATCCATAGATAGTCAGAAGACATTTTAACATAAAGGTTTCAATTAAAACATTATCATTATTAAGGGGATATCGGATTTTACCTTGTTTTAAATTCCAATGAAAACATGAGTTAATTCGAAAATTATTTCCATGATGTTTTAGATTCCTAAACTAATCATAATGGGAATCACATTTGGGTAGTCATCGCATTTTCCCTCAAATTGGTTGTAGAATCAATTCCTCCTATTCATATACATTGACTAGAATAAAGTGAATATTAGGGTTGGAAATTTTAAAACTATTAATAACATTAATGACAAACTATGAACATTGAAGGGGTAGCATATAAATGAAATATGTTTCATAAGTATTTAATTTCACGGTTATAATAAAAGTTATCCATGGTGTATTTCATAACATTAAATTTTGTGGTGTTTAGTTTTATTCCCAACATAATGGTTCAAAAGAATATTTTGAATTTTCCATAGAATGTCCCATGAGAGTGTCAGACTAGATATATAGAATGTCCAATTTTCATCCACTAGGTAGTGATTGGGTAAATACCTCATACACCCCCTTCAGATTCATTTACACAAGGTACAACTATGTCTGATGCACCACCAATTTTAGTATTTATATAGTGTTTTTTTGAAAATCACATACTCTATACATTTTCATAATTTAGGTATGTCCTCATATGTTTATACATATACCTAAGGATTTTACATAATTTTCTAAACTAAATTCCATAATATAACTAGAATTCTATGTGATTCCTATTATGAATAAACATATGTTAATACATCTAAATTCATAATTTATTTCCTAAAAATACACATAATAAAGTCCTCATAAGATCATGAGGCCTACTGTATTTGAAATTAGGTATATAGATCAATAACATAAAAAAATTGGTAAAAATAATTATTTTAAAACACTGAAACAAGGCCTTATATTCGTTGGATCTTCTAAAACTACAAGGGATAACCCATGACATCCATAAGAAAGGGGTGATCTATAAAGCTCGGTAAGGGAACGATCAAATTATAGGATAAAATAAAGTCGCACATGTGATTCAAGAGGCTTATAAATGTAACTGAAGAGGGCTAGAAATTATAGACACGAACATATACTTGATATAAGATGACCACCTAAAGGAAACATGGGATTTTGGAAATATAAAAAAAATAATGGTATCATAAGGATACCTTAAGGATAGAAAATTAGATATCAAAACATATTGTTATTAACACAAAATTATATGATCCATAAATGGAATTTCATTAGATAAAAACATTACAAAAAGCATAGGATGATAATATATTTTTTAGCCCATCTATCACATTTATATCAAGTACATTCACTTGTGTTCCATATAGATCATACAACGTAATGAAAACTTTTAAAACATTTAATCATATAATTAAGTGGTATTGGTTACAAGAATGTATGTCCCCAGTAAATTAAATAATGGGAAATCTATGTGAATACCCATGAGTGGAAGAGGGATGGGTTTTCACTACAAAAATGTTTGGTATGGGAAAAGTCAGAGGATAATTTTGACTATATAAAAATTAAATATAATAGTTTAATTTAGGGTTTAATGAGAGTTATAGGATTCTATAATCACTTATAAATCATAATGACAATTTTAGGGATCTTTAAAAAAATACGTAAATATAAAATATTGGAATTTAAAAGGATCCATGTATTGAATGTGATTAAATAATTCCGGTCAGGAAATGATCTATTACCTTGATAGGAGCTTATTAATGGCTTTTGGGATCCTTGAGAGTTGTATAGAGAGGTCAATTCAGCTTAAAAATCATTCTCCCAGTATCTTTTGTGATGAGTAATGGGAAATTTGGTGGTATTTTATTCAAAATGATATGGTATTTTTTATTTATTTCTTAACATTGGTTTTGGACTTTATAAAACAAATAATAATAACAAAGTATTTATTGTTTTTTTTCTAATGGTTTATGCATAACATGAGTGGTTTTATGTATTTTAGAGGGCTAAGAATCATAATAATTAAAAAATACCATTGGTTATGTGGAAGGGTGTATTAATCATAATGATTTAATTTTAAATCCATAAAATATAATATTGGTTTTTGAAGCATTATAGAAACCATAACTTTTTATAAATTAACATTACATCACTTTTAGAGAATACATAAAACCTTAAACAAATTGACATCCATTGACCGTATTTGTTTAGTTCCTTTGGAAACATGGAAAATAAACACCGGTAAAAAATAGAGTTTCATTATCTCCCACTAGGTTCATCAAGACTAGAACCATTCTTAGACACCTCATACATAATACATATCTTCATAAACCAGTGAAGGAAACATAAAAATATGGGTTCTATGATGTTAAGTAAGGTTAAATAAGGGATACATGAATGTATAAACATGAGCATGGGGGTATGAGAACATGATCAAAACATTAAAATATCATTCATTGCGTATCAAAGATCATAAATATGACTCATTGAATAAGGAATGAAGTTTATAAGGCCTGAATCATATAGAAATAAGGAACATAATCCGTGAAATAATAACATAGGAATAAAACATTGAATTATGGTAGACATAAAAGAATATAAACTGATTTATATAGTAGTCAAGCCATCACTTCCAAGGCTATCTTAGTGGAAAATATCCTTTACTATACTTGGATCTACCCCTATTCTATCCCTATATATCTAAACGGAGTTCACTCCTCATTCGTGTACTATATTACTAAATCAAGTTCACTTCCAATTATAGACCTGAAATAGTGAACTAAGTTCATTTTCTGTTCCAGCCCTATAATATTGATCCATGTTTTTTTCATTCCATCCATGTTTATCTCAAGAGATATAGAGAAATACCCAATGAATTGGAGGGAGATATAGGTCCTACTCATATTATAAGTAAATCATAGAGACATGTTCCATAAGATCGTTAAAAATATTATGATAAGCCATTAAATTAAATGGGCATCATAAATAAGTAATCGTATCATTACATGTAGTAAAATATACTGGTTTTATAATAATTTCATTAAAAGAATAACCCATGAATGATAATTTTATTTCATAAACATATAACCCGTGAAAGAGAAACAATTTTCTTAAAGACCATGACATTAACCATAACCCATTCATATAAATAATATAAATGTAACCTTTTGATCATTTCCAAGTAAGTCATGAGTTACATTAATGTCTTCCATCTTAGATAAAAAGCAATTTTGAAATATATTTCTAAAACATTTCAGGAGGAAAATATCCATTCCTCTTTAAATAGGTCTTTTAAATTTATAAAACCATTTGAAATTAATTATCATAGAAAATACCTTGAAAACATATAATGAAGACTTGAAATAATTTTGTAAAACATTTTCAATGAAAACAAATAAAACAAACATGAAATATTTTTTGAAAACAAGTTATTGGAAAATACATTTAATGGAATTTTCTCCAAAATTTACCATTTTATCATGAAATGTAAGATTTATTAAAATTATGGTGGCTGAATATATACATTTCATATGATGTAAAAATACATTCATTTTTCACGGTAAGAAGTTTAGAAAAATTCCATTTTTTAAAAATGGCAAGAAGATTCTTCTTAAGAGATTGGTAAAAGAAAAAAATGGTAAAAATTATTTTAAATATCTTATGTGAATTTTAGAATATTCTTGAAATCCATTTTGAGAAATATGGTTTCAAAGGAATATAGATTTCTGATTAAAGATTGGGTAAAGTCAGGCTTTTGTAAAAACACTTTATTACCAATATTATTTTACAAAGAGTAGGAAAATATTTCTAATACATGAATATATCATGAATAACCAATGGGGAAAAATTTGATGAATTTTATTTATATATTTATTATAATATTTCAACAAAGGATTCATAATCATAAATAATCTAAAAAAGCGATTTGATTGTTTCAATAAACACTTTTTACTATGTAACATTGAACCATACTCCACATTTAAGAAATTGAAATTAAATGAAGCTTTAATGTATCATTAAATAAATATATTCATGATATAAACTACAAAATTTATGTATATACACTTCAAAAAATTAATTTAGGTGCATAACAAAACATGAGTATCAAATAAGAAAAATTGAGGAAAATATATTTTACCAATTTGGTAACTTTAGAAACATATAACCCATTAAATTAATATCATAAAATAGAAATGTAAATACTGATAAATTTAATTATAAGAATCATATAATTTCCCATGGTCATTATACACAAATTAAAAAATTATTTGGTGGTGAATAAATGATGTATCTCATAGAAATAAAAATTTAGATGACATCCCCTTACCATGTGTCTTAACTCTCATCGTACTCATTCAAACCACCTGTATAATAAATATAAATTAATTATATAATTTTTAATGAATAATTTTGTTATATATAATACCTTATTTTAATTAATTATGACCCTATATTACATAGTTGCTAACAATCCTATGTTAAAGTTTCTCTTCAGGTAATATTCTCTATGTTCTTAGCATGTGTCTTAATTTATTTTACCATTGGTCCTTATACTTATATTGTGATTTCCATAATGTAAGGCATGATATAAATATAATTTATATTCATTATATTTGTATTATAATAATCTATATAATATAGAATTTTGAAAAGAATTAGTCCGTTCATGGTTACAGTAAGCCTTACATACGCATGAATGTTTTTTCAATTTTTTATTATCGTATTGAAAGAAAGAAATAAAATAGAATATATGTATAAATATATATATATATTAAAATTCTAGATGAATTATTTTTTCATATATATCATATAATTTTATAGAAATAACCATTTATACATTCCATGTACTGTGTGAATGAATCACATCACTTTGAGGGGGAGGTAGTCCACACTTCCACAAAAACAATTATCGTATTTATAAAAAAATAAAACTATAAAGAAATTTTTTGTTGAATAATTACATAACATTAATTTCATAACATATATAATATATAAACATTGTTTCTAACATAATTTTTACCATGATAGGTGGTAAATGAAATGAATAATCATTTTTTCGTGAGGTGATAGTTCGCCATACAGGTAAATTTTTTATTTGTTACCCATTATGTGGAAGTGTGTGTGAGTGTAGAAATAACCTTTATAATAAAAATATCCTTGTAAATTGATTATAATGAATTTTTTTCAATCATTTAATAATAAAAGTGGAGGGGTAGAGAAATAAAATTAAAAAAATGATTGAGAGAAGATGTTATCTCTTAATAAGTTAACTCATTTTGATTTGTACCAAAAGTATTTATTTGATTTCATTATGTATAATGGGAGTATTATAAAAGATAGTGAGTGTTTTTTTAAGTCTATTTGGTTTATCATGGCCAAACCTATCTGATTTGAGATGCGCAAAGAAGTGGAAGAGATGCTGTCCTTTTATTGCAAAGGGAAAGGACACATAGTTGGCATTTTTTAAAACAAGTTAGGTGTAACCACGTTTTGCCTAAAAAATAAATAAAAAGCTAAACACATTAATGGATGTTGGATGTAAAAATAATGAGCATCCAATGGGTTTCAGACAAGTTTATTTGCTGTTTTGGGACTTAAATTTATGGTTTTGTACTTTATTAACCTAATTTTTCTCTAAACCATTGTAATTAATTGTAATCAATATCACTAATTGATATGGTTAAAAACTAATTTTACCTTATTAGACATTAAAAATTATACTGATTACAAATATTTAGTCCATTTTTTCCAATTTATTATCACATAAGTGGAAGAAACTAATTTAAAATTAATCCCACTGATGGGATGACATTGTGGGTTTTTAATGCAAAAACGAACAATGATTTTCTATGTTTTTCTTCCAAATTTTAAAGTAAAATTGATTAAAATGAACTAAATTATATTAATTTATTAAAATATGATGTTATTGAACATTGAAAACAAATTAAAATATCATTTTACATTATAATTTGTTTAGACATAAATGTAGTTTTGAATTAAAATCTAATATCTTTGAATACTTGTCCTATAATGATGTTTCTTAGAAAAAACCCAAAAAAATATTTAAAAGATAATTTAGATAGTTATTATTTAAAAATTATGATAATCATATCAAAATATGTTTCTAAATGTTTCCAAAATTAATTTTATTACAATTCTCATACACACAATGAAAGCAGTTCATTTGAGAAAATATTATTTTCAAACATATACCCAATTTACCAAAAATTATATCTTTTATTATCAATATGTTTTATTTCTATAAACCCATAATAAAAAATATATCATATTTAGTTATTATAGTTAATATTACAATGTTTAATGGATATGTAATAATTATCTCATTTGAATAATTATAAAAATAAAATGATGCTTTGTAAAAACATGATAATGCGTATAACATAAACCAAGTTGGTTTTTCATGTATCCCAAGCCATGCTTGTTCTGTGTGAGAGGAATTTTTTACTTAGTGATTTAATATAAAAAAAGACTTTAACTGTTTCATGAAATGTAATATATGAAACGATTAAATTAATTAAAAAATATATTTCGCAAAATCATGAGGTTTTACATTGTACCTATAGAGACCTATACTTTCCATACATGGTTAATACATAAAAATTGAAGCATACTTATTACAACATATAACAAAACCATGAAAGGACCGTATAGGTATAGTGTCTTTAGAAACTAGGAAACATAAAAAACTGGTTCATAAAGAATCTACACTATCTCCCATTTATTTCATCATATCTATAGTCACTTTTGGAATATCTTACTTAATAACCTTCTTCCTGACCTAGGGAAAGAAAACATAGAAAAGGGTGAGCTCAAATTCTCAGCAAGGGTAAACAAAAGAAATATTAATCACATCATATTCATAAGAACATAACATTTTTGAAATCTTACCATGCCAAAAGAGATCATAATTTCATAACATGGGATACATCCTGGTAGTGAA
Organism: Viscum album; assembly: GCA_963277665.1. Lineage (NCBI taxonomy): Eukaryota > Viridiplantae > Streptophyta > Magnoliopsida > Santalales > Viscaceae > Viscum > Viscum album. The sequence continues at coordinate 700,343,711 of OY728152.1, forward strand.
ATGTAATCACAATAATCATAACCTAAAACATGAAGCTTTGTGGCATACACACATAATCATAGTGAATAATTTCTTATTAGTCAAGACTCATTGAAAAGACTATCGTAGTGGGAAAATTCCATTTCGGAATCGAGTTCATTCTTCGTTTCAGTCCAGTTTCACTGAACCGGTTTAACCTGCCATTCTAGCCATGTCTATCTCATTAGATATAAAATCTTTACCCAATTCATTGGAGGGAGATATAGGTCCCACCGTCTCATAATGACACCATTCTTATGTGTTCCACAACATCATAAACCATACATCATATCATAACCCATGTAATAAAAATGGGAATCTTAAACATCGTGACATCATAAAACAATTCATATAAGATAAAGGAATTCATAAAAATAATTCCATCACAACATAATCAAATTAATGTAATAATAGGGATATAAACAAAACCCTTTATTATCTTAGATGGAAAACAATTTTGATAAAACACTTGAACTCCATTATTGAGGAAAATATCCTTTCTACTTCAGAAACACTATTTTCCTTTCATAACATGTCATAAAATTCTAAACTAAAAGAAGTTGATTAAAAATAAACTCTAATACTTATAAAGTAATATTATTAGAAATAATGTTTTAAAAATATATTCATTCTGTATATGTTAAAAAAACATTCTTCTCGCAGTTTTGTCGGAAAAGTCAAAAAGTACCTCGTACGAAAAACAACAAAATATTCCTTTCATATCTTTTACTAAATACTCACCGAAGGGTAAAATTGGATTTAAACAATTTTAGGTGGATGGAAATAATATTACATATTGAGGAAACATGGATGTGGATGATAAAATACAACCTAGTAAATACCAAAGTATAAACAATCTCGGATAAAAATGAGATTCTGTTATTTTCCATTACCTTAGGTCCGATTTGCTTCGAAAGTTTCAAAACCTCCTGTATAAATATTTAAATAATTTTATGGACTTATTACATAATCATACTTATTGTTATGATATCATATATGGTCATATTCTTAGCTTCTTATTAGTAATATTTCATTATTACTTGTTATTCGGGTGTTTAATACTTTTTGTTCTTATGCGTGTTTTGTCGAATAAATTCTTATTGTTCTCTTTAGGTTATAGATACCTCATTTCAAGAATGATATTAGTGTATTATATATCATATTTATTCATTAAATTCATTTATATAATCATTATTCAATGAAGATCATTTAGAGCGAGTCGCATCACATCGTGGAGACGGTAGGCCGTACGTACGCACGAGCGTTGATATTGTTCCCATGATCTTTGAATTGTATTGAAGTGAATGTATACTATTTCAGAATCAATAACACTTTACAATAATCATTTATAGTTATTTATTTTCACCATTATACCCATCTAAGTAAGGTGGTGATGGAAAATAGATTACACCACGGCGTGGAGATGGTATTCCGTACGTACGCATGTGCGATGATTTCATTTTCCGTAGGATGGATAAGAGGTGAAATAGGTTTGTTTCATATTTATAATAACATATCAGTATATGAGGGATATTGATGTTACTACCTCATTAAAAAAAAATAAATAATAGGGAGTTGAAGAAGAATGGAACTTGAAGAAAACGGTAGAAGGTATTACCTCTTTCTCGAAGTGCCTCCTTTAAACTTTCTCTTGAGGCACTAGAGTTGGTCTTTTGAGAAGACCAGTACCTCTAGTGGGTTTCAACGGAAGTGGGGATGTGAAATGGGTAGGGTTTTTCTGAGCTTTAAGGCTCAAATTGGTGTGAGGAAGAGAGGGAGGAGGTGCCTTTTATAAGGGAGGAGAGGGGAACCTTTTGAAAGTGTGTAAATATTATTTTATTATAAACTTATCATCGGTTTCAAAAGGACCAAAAATCATTAAAGATAAAGATAAGATGACTCACTATCGAAATAAGATCATACAATTAGAATTGGACATGTTTTGAAAAATATTTTAATCATTATAATCTTATTTATTTAAATCATTTATTAATGAGGTAAATACTTCATCATTATTGTGTCATAAATAATTTACTTTATTTGATGTCTAAAAATTATAAAAAAAATATAATTATGCAGGAAATCTTTCTATATTTCCAATGAATATTTATAGCCGAAAATATAATTTATATAACCCCTTATAAAAATTAATTACTAAAAGATTTTTGTTAATGTCAGTTTTGTCTTTACATTAAATTAATTAATCCAAATTGTCATTGTCACTACCAAGTGGCTCAATGGATTCTCAAAATTGACCCAAGTATGCCCATGGTCGTCCAATACTCATAAAATAAGGTTAGGGCAAGTGTCAAGGTAATTTTCATTTATTATAATATTCTTTTAACCTTGAATTACCCTATTTACCTTTAACCGTAGTAAATAAAAAACTTACCATAGTTACTACTCATAATATAAAAATAATAAAAGTAACATGTTAACATAATTTGGACCCAGTGATTCCAAATATAGAATCCATTTTTCAAAATTCAAAACACAGAAGTTGGAGTAATTAATTTAAAATTAATTCCATTGTTAAGCAAACGAGTTTTAAAAGTTAAAACATTGTCAAAGAATGAAATGTTTATAACTATGAATTCAATGTAAAATTAATGCTAATGACATAAATTATATTAAATGGTAATAATATATTCTATTTAGACTTTAAGAACATTAAATATTATAATTTAACCATATAAGGTATTGCGATGAAAAAAGTTGTTTTTAATTAAAATATAGCGTGTTTTTGATATTTATTAAAATATGAAAGTTATCAGAATAATATGAAAAATTTATCCAAAGTAAATTTTTATATCCTAATTCTAAAGAATAATTTTATTTTTTCAAATTTAACTTATAAACTTTTCAAAAACTAGATTTAATGTTGGTGCGCCATCAAAAGGCTGTAAAACTGCATTTTTTGAAAAATACTTCTTTTATCCAAAAAAACTGATTTTGTTCCCATACATCATTCTAGAAAATGAATAAGATGAATTAAAATGTTATAAAATTCAAAATTCAGTTAATAATATTCATAAAGACTAATATTATAATATATCACTGTTCAGTGAAACTTGGTATTGCGTACGACGCAAGCTATCGAGGAAGGCCGTGATTGCTTGTAAAGAAATCCAAGCTAGTGTTGTGTGTAGTGAAAGATTCCTTTGATGATTTATATAACATAAAAACAAAATATTTCTCATAAAAGTCTCGGGTGTTAAGTACCCCCCTTAAAATTAATTTCACTCTCGAAATTCGTCTGGTTTATCAATGGATTAACATTTGAATTTTCCTTTCATAGAATCCAACATCGTAAAAATGATAGAATAAAACATCCTTTAAAAACCAAAGGCTATAAAAATAATGGTTACCCTAATAAATATATAAATAGGTTTCCAAATAGGAAAATATTGGTTGTGAGTGATGATTAGACACTGATTCAATGTGTAAATATTTATAGGGAGTAATTAAGTTCATTAATCACAAATAATTTGTTGATCAAATAAAAGATGAGGACCATAAGTTCATAAATTTGCAATTATTTATAAGTCTATCATCTCAGAAAAAATTAATGTACTAGGACAAAATGTTTTCTATTATCTTATCTTTGAGAAATTATTTTATTAACAATGTATATAAGGAAATATACTTACTAGATATATATATGTAAACAACATTTCATTTTTTGATTTTACTATTAAATATTTCTAATTAATCCATTACTTTAAGACATGGATGTCCATAAATTAAAATTTATTCTTGATGCACTAAAAATCAATTTTTCTAGGTTTTAAGGCCCGTAATAGAATAAAAAGATCGACAATTTATCTACTACTATTATTAAAAAATATGGTTAGAAAATTAATCTCTATATAAAAAAGTGACACTGCTATTTCATCGTAAATAATTATTCATCAAAAATAATTATACATTAACAATTTTATGCAATAGGCTAGTGGTATGTGTGAAACCCTTATCATCCTTTGGTCATGGGTTCAAGACTCACAACCTTTACAAACAAGATTGAATGTCACGATACATATATGATTTCCATTTCTAAAACTGAACAAATGTTATTTCCAAAATATGATAGAAATCCTTGAAATAATGTTAATCACTAAAAAAATTTAACTAATATTTTCAATACAGTCTTAATACATATTTAATTCCATTAAATTTTAATATAAACATTCCATGTATATTTATCTTTATAACCCCTCAAAAATAGAAAAATCAAAGTTATTAAAAATAATGTCACTAAATAAACATAAAATTGATTCCCTATATATCACAAAGTAGCTATTAGTTGCCACATTCCAAATATGTAACTTTCATCATTGTAAATTCTCCTGGAATATGGTAACTACATGAATTACCATAAATAATTTTGAAAAACAAGAATTCTTAATTATTCCATAGATTATTAGGTATATTCCATAAATCCAACAAGTTATATACATCATCCATGAAAGCATAAACTACTTCTCAAAAATACCTTAATTAGTTGCAAGGTAATTAGTACCATCTAGTTTTCTTATTAATATCCCACATACCATTATCAAAAAAATAATATCTTAACATAAGAAACATATTATGGGTAATATTTTCCTTAATCATATGTTTTTGTGGATATAACATTATTATTAAATCAATTTTCATGTCCATCAGAAACATTCATCATAAATTTTTAAATCCATAGTGAAAAACATAAACTAGAAAATACTTTTATATTTCACCTTTAATAATTCATGAACACTAACAAATAAAAACATTTATTACTTCATCCTTAAAATATTAACAATGCTACCTAATCTAGTTACATAATACCTATTTAGTTTCCCATTTCATCTATAGACTCTTCACTATTAGTAATTTAAACATTTATCTCACCACCTTACTGATTCTCTTCAACAGATTTCTTCTTGGGACATTGAGTTGCATAATGACCGTTTATTACAAACCTAAGACACTTATCCTTCATTGATGTGTTAGGGATGCTAATATTATATTCTATTTTGTTAACCAAACTCTTAATTTTTCACTTTTAGTAAATTTCTTTAGGTCCTTATTTTCTGTAGTAAAAACTATCTTCTTGTTATTATAAGAAATTCACAAAGATTATTCATTCAAAATTATGGAAAAAAATGAAAATTAATCTTTATTCTTCAATTTTTCCATTACAAAAAACGTCAACAAACTCATTTCTCTTAATTGGTGAGTCTGAGAGTCTGTTAAGGTACACGTATCAAATCATGTGCCTCGATAACTTATTAGGAATGATCACAACATCGTTCAGACTAGTGATCATCCCACTTAACTTTTCATCACCAAATCGTCCATCAAATATAACGTTAATCCAAATCCATCCAGTTCCCACCATTGAATAAAACTAGAAGCATAGTTTTATCATTACTTATCATAGAATAAAACCACATATTCATGAAAAAAATTATTTATAGGTTGTCTATATCCGGCCCCTTCCATAATCAATAAAACCTTTGATTTATCGTACGTTATTCATTGACAACATATAAATTAATCGATAATGAGGGTTCGTGAAGAGTTTTTGATTTTCCAAAGCATATCCTACAGGGGTTTCAATCGAGGTGTATAGAAAAACCCATTGTCATATACCATATTGCCCTCGAGTCACACCTGAAACGTCTTATGAAAGTTGTTACCCCAAGGTAAATCTGTCCAAGAGCCACATCCAATTGTATTATCCATACATGCATATATTTATAAGAAACCAGTCACTCTATCCTTAAACAAAATTCAAATATATTTTCATATACTTATCCATATCCGTATACTTAATCCAATATATTTCATTAGGGTTCTGACTAAGGTTTTCTCATTCTAGGTTCCAAACTTTAACTAAACCTTATCTATGATACCAACAATATCGACCCTCTATTTTTATAGAATAATAGTACTTCAATTTTTCATAATACTTATAAAATTATACAAAAATTCTCCCAATGATAGTATTAGTTTAGTGACATTCAAAAAATGGGAAAAATGAAAACTTGTACATAAGTAAACTACATTATCTACCGCTCGGTTCTTCACAACAATCAACCATCTTAGAAACACAATACACAATAAATATCTTTATAACCTAGGAAAGGAAACATAGAAAGGGGCGAGGTTTGATGATAAATAAGGGTAAACAAGGGGGATGTATAGACAATAACATGATAATAGGTGTATGAGAAAATGATCAAAACATTTAAGATCATACCATGTGAATCAATGATCATAAACATGATTCATAACATTATTCTAGGAAGTTCGAAAGGTAAGAATCAAAATGAAATAAATAACATATTCAATGAAGTCTCAATATAAAAATAAAATATGGAATTTTGGCTGACACATAAGTATTTATATTGATTTCCATAATAGTAAAGGCATTACTACAAAGGCCATATTAGTTGAAAAAGTCCTTTACTAAATCGGTTTTACACCCTATTCCATCCATATGTAACTTAACTATGTTTTCGCCTCATTAAATCTCTCTATTTTTGAACCTAGTTCATTTAACATTCCAAACTGGTAATACTGAACTGAGTTCATTTACCGTTATAGCCCTATAATACTAAACTGAGTTTATTTCTCAGTTCATCCCTCTCTATATCATGAGATATAAAATGTTACCTAATTAAATAGAGGAATATATTGGTCCCACCCATCTTATAGTGAAATTATACATACATGTTCTACATGATATATAAAAATCATATCATAATCCATGTAATTAAATGGTTATCATAAACATGTAATCGTATCATAACATATGGTAAAAGTAATTGGTTTGATAATAATTTCATCAAAATCAAAACAAGTGAAAGAGAATCATATTTCATAAAAAAAATTACCTGTGAAATAGAAATGGGTTTCATAAATACTATGACATTAATCATAACCAATTTAGAGAAATAATAAGAATGGATCCTTTAGATTATTTCATATAATTGAATAATTAACATCAAAATATTTCATCTTATATGGGAAATAATATTGAAATATATTTCAAAAAACATTTCTTAGGGAAAATATCATTTTATATTTGAAAAGGGATTTTTAATGCATTAAATCATTTTCATAGAAAATAACTTCAAAAAGTATCAAGAATAATTGAAATAATCTTGAAAAACTATTTCCTTGAGAACTTATAAAATAAGAATGAAAAAATGTTAAATGAAAATGTTTGAAAAAACATTTGAAATAACTTCCATAAAAATTATCCCATAAACATTCAAATGAATCTTCATAGAAATGAAAGTGGGTGAATCAATACATGTCATATGAGGTAAGAATATAATTTATTTTTTATGGTAAAAAGGTTCCAAAAATCATTGTCCCAAAAATAAAAATAATACTCCTTTGAAGACATTGATAATGAAAAAAAATTAAAAATTTACATTAAAGATTTTAGGAGTATTAGAATATTCTTCAGAACTTTGTTTAGAAAACATGGTATCGAAGGAGCATAGATTTATGACCAAAGAGAGGGTAAAGTCAGGATTTATTAAAAACATTTTCACAAGTATCTTATTAATAAAAATGCAAAAATATGTTACATATATATGAATATATCATGAATAATAACAAGATAAAGAAATTCATCAATTCTCTTAATAGATGGTGATAAATTTATTTCATACATGTCTTTTATGGTGTTTTAATAAATGAATATGTGAATTTTATTCTATAATCAATCCAATTTTGGAATTTTTTGACTTGTTTTGGGTTTTATGGTAGGAAGAAATGAATATATGAAAAAGGATAAAAAAATGATTTATTTTGGAGCTAAAACTCCGTGTGATACCATATTGTTGAGGATGTTTGATGCTGGAAAACTGAAAAAAATGATTACACGCATAGTATTGAAATTAAACATCATTATTTTAAAAATAGAATTTATGAAACATATGATAATTCATATAGAAAATACATGTTGTGAATTTCAGTTTCACATATTGATTCTCTGTTATAAATTGTGAAATAAGTCAATGTTCCAAATCTAAGAATGAGGTTTGCATGATATTTTCACATATATAAAAAACACATATACAGACTCGGATCAGGATTACAGGAAATTTAAACACATTACACATTGTGAATGTTAGAAAACATAACCCATATGAAGACTATAAATAATAGAACATCCAACTATTGTTGGGAAATTATGATTCAGAGACACGATATTGGAGTGAGAAGCTTCATTGTGAAGAGCTCTCTGAGAGTCTTATCAATGTCAATTATAAATTTATATTCATTTCTCCTTTCATCTTATCCATTCATCACTACTATGAGTGAGTAAACCTTTAATATTCTAGGGCAATGTGAATTGAAAGGGTAAGGTCAGTTTGATTTTTTTAACATTTATTATTGTATTTGTTTTTTTAGGATTTCAATATTTATTTTTCAATCCCCTTCTTTTACTTTAATAATTACCATTCATAATTTAATTAAAAAGGAACATTATAATTATGAATCTTATGAACCCTAAATGAGGAATGAACATTGTCAAATTTAGGGGAAACTAGTTTTGAAAACTGAATTAGGAAAAACATGTTTGGGTAAAATCCTAAATTACTAGAACTAGGGAAATTGAGGATTATCGTGCCAAGGAGAGGATAACATGATCATTGGGTATTCCCCATCCCGAAAATAACACCAATCATGATTCAAGCTATTTTTTAATGATCTAATTTCACCTCAACCCTGATTTTTAAAACCCCCAACATCCTTTCAAAACCGTTTTTACACATCCTAATCAATCTAATTATGTATTTTCCCTTATGAAAACCAATCAAATCAGTATTTTCTCACCTTTTTCATCAATTTATTAAAATAAATCTTTTAAAATTCTTGTCAAACTAATTTTTTTGTCCATTTGTATCTATCTTAATATCTTAATTTACTGCATTTAAATTAATTTAATAGCATTTTTCTGTTTTTATAAATATCATTTTTACAAATATTTTTACAGAATATAGGATACCCTATAATATTATTATATGAATTATAATATTTCAAAAAAATAATCATTTCCATAATCAATCTCAAACATTGATGAGATTGTTTCAATAAACTCTTATCACTAAGTAACTCTGAACTATACAACATATGTATGAAATTTCAATTACATGAAGCATAAAAAATCAGCGAATAATGAGATTCATGATATAACATTACTAATTAAAGTATATACACCTCAAAAAATAATTTAACTGCATGATATAACAAGAGTATCAAATAATGAAAATTGAGAAAAAAACTATTTTATAGATTTGGTAACTTTGGAAACATAAAACCTGTGAAAAAAATATCATAAAATAGATTTTTAAATACAAATAAATTTAATTATTTTAGCATTCGAATTAATCTATGGGAATTATACACACTAAACAAATGGAATGGGTGGGTAATAAATCTTTTATCTCACAGAAATATAATGTGAGATGAAACTCTTTATCCTTGTGTCTTGGCTAAATTGTACTACTTCAAACCACCTAAAGAATAAATATAAAATTACAATAAATATTTTAAAAAAAATATTCTAATATCTAATAAAATATATGATTTTATTATGAATCTATATTACCCTCTTTTTTACAATCCTATTTTTGTGTTTTACTTTCAGTAATATTCACTTTGTTCTTCGCATGTGTATTAATTGGTTATACCATTGGTACTTATACATATATCATGAACTCAAGAATATACACCATGATATAAATATAATTTATACTCATTATATGTTTATTATAATAATATATATAATATTTATGTATGAAATTTAGTACACCATTCATGGAGACAGTAAGTCATACGTACGACTGAACATTGTTTCCATTTTTATTGTCGTATTGAAGAAAGAATGAAAATGACATATATGTGTATATATACATATATATATTTATATCTACACATATATATATAAGTAAATTATAATTCTATTACAATTTTTCATTCATATATATCATATAATTTCACTACACACGTCCATAATATAGTCCATCAAGTGTGTGAATGAATCACACCGCTTTGAGGGGCGGTAGTCCATACTTCCTCAAATGAAATTATCATATTAAAAAAATAAAAAGTATATAGATATGTGTTTTAAAATAATTAAATAATAATAAGTACAAAATATAAATCATATATATCATATATAAAAAGTATTTTCATCATAATATCCACTATGATAGGTGTTAATGTAAAAATGGACAATCATCGTTTCGTGAGGTGGTAGTTTTTCGTACACATAAACAATTCATTCATTATCCATTAGATGTATATGTGTGTAATTGTAGGAAAAAAATCATATAATTAAACATCATAGTTTATTGAGGATTGTCTTTTTCATTATACTATAATGGAATAATGAGAGTGGAGGGGTGGAGAAAGAAAATAAACGAATGGATCTTGAGAGAAGACGTTAACTCTTAATCAGGTAACTCCTTTGGGTTTGGGCCAAAAGGATTATGTGGATTGGTTTCATACCAAGGGGAGTTTAATAGGAGTAATTTAGGGGTTTTATGAAGTTTATTGGTTAGATATTTTCAAAATGTAATTGTTTTGAGAGGTGTGAAGAAGAGGGAGATGTGGTGGGCTTTGTAGGGAAGGGAAATAACAAACATTGAATTTTTTAAAACATGATAGGTGTACCCACGTTTTTACCTAACTAAGTAACACCAAAATAATAATAATTAATATTTAGTGCAATATTTATGAACATATAATTGTTTTTATAAAATTTTCTAGGTTTTTTTGGGTCATATATTTTAGGTTTAGTACTTTATTAACCAAATTTTTCTCCTAACTATTGTAATTATTTTTTATCACATTCAATAATATTTTTGGAAAAAAACTAATTTCAATTTATTATAAATTATAAATTATTATAATTGAAAATATTGAATCCATTTTCCTAAATTCTAATCATTTAAGGGGAATAAATTTATTTAATTTTAATCGTGCTGAAGGTACGACACATGAGGTTTTAAAACTAAAAACATCCAAACGTTTGCTATGTTTCTATCCCAAATTTAAATTTGAGTTTTATTCCTATATGATAATTTAGAATAATTCATAAAAATATTATCGAAATAAACTTTGAAAAAAAATTAAAATATAATTTTCATTTTATATAAATTATATGAAAAGGTAGTTTTTCATTAAAATATGGTATCATTCACTATTCGTCCAAAAATGACATTTCTCAGAAAAATAAAAAAAACACTCAGATAATTTAATAATAATAAATTCCAAAAACAAAGTTATTTTATCAAATTAAATATCTATATTCTTCTAAAATTAACTTTATTATTTTTCACAAAAGGGTATTAAAAGAATTTTATTTGAGAAAATAGTATTTTTAATCATATGATGAAATTAACAAAAAATTATATCATTAATTCTCTATTTGTTTTATTTATATAAAAAATTATAAATATAATTTTAAAAGTATTTATTACTATTAATATTTCTTTGTTTAATGGGTATGTTACAATTATATAATTTAAATAATTATAACAATAAAATGATGCTTTACAGGAACTCGGTGTTGTGTGTAACGTACGTCAAGTCGGTGCTACATGTAATGAAAGCGATGTTGATTCTGTTGGAGTGAAATATTTTAGTTGGTGATTTATTATTAAAAACATATTTTCAGTGATTCAGGAAATGAAAAATATCAATTGATTAAATTAATTTGAAAAAAATATTTCACAAAATCTCTTGATGTTACATGATTCATTAAGGGTTTATAATGTGATTAAAATATGTTAGAAACACGTTATTTTAAAGGGGAAACATAATTTGTGTTGTGGATACACCTTTTAGAATTTATTACATAATGTTTTGTCTTTTATTTTGTCATAATACATGATGTATATTTATTCTATATTTAATATTTACCAAAAAAATATGAATATCTCACAATGTTATGATAAATTCACTCTAGACTAATTTCAACATGATGATTCCAAAAATTATAATTATTTTATAAAAAAATTAATTAACTCAAAAATATACACGTATAAATAAAAAATTACAATTCATTGAAAGATAGAGGTTTTTTACATTGATAAATGATTTTAACCGTCATACAAATTACATTATAATTCTCAAATTATGTTATTATTTATTTTTATAAAATTATTATATCATAATAATATTTTACAAAAATTAAAATTATTTTAAATAATGATTTAATACATCAAATTGTGTGTCTTGATGGAAACAATATATTTCCCAAATAAACAATTTGATTTTCATTATTTTTAAATCATTTTTTTTATCAAAAAAATAATTTGAATAATCAAAATTATTAATAAAAGTATAAATAAAATCATTACTTTACTAAAATAAAAATTTAAAAAACCATACTATTTGGTTCTATATAAATTACCCCTTATTACTCTAACATATTCCTTAAGGTTAAGGTGTGAAATGGTGGTGCTATCTTGGGGTGGTTCTGTGAACATAGTTTGGGCCATGATTTATATAAGAATGAACATATCTATTAAAATTTTCCCTCATGATTTATTTATGTAAAATCATGTTTGATTTGGCCAAGGGTAAAGCCATGTGATGCGTTCCCCCTCACAATCTATGATAAATGGGATTCATAAGGTATGTTCCAACTTGTTGAGGTCATCGCTCCTTTTTCCCATTTCAATTGGATTTATCATAACACCTAGTATATAATAATCATAATAATCATTGTTTCAAGAAATACAATATCAAAATTTATGATACTTAATGGTATTTTTAATTTAATATGATTCAACATGTAATGGTAAAAAATAGTTCATGTGTTTTCTAAAATTTTTGGTCTTCATAAGGAATTTATTCATTTGAAAATAGAATTAAATTTATAAAACATCATATAATTATTGGGGAATCCTAGGTGCATGAATAGGTGTATGAAGTGCATGGTTTGTTTAAAATTCTTTCTTGGCTACGATAGAGTTGATATTTTCTATCATGATCACTATGAGATAATGCTCGACAATATTATACATGATTTTCCTTCTTGTGTAGTTTTTTCTCAAGAGATATTACCAAGTAGTTTTTTACTGAGGTATATCTCAATTTAATGGATTCAATGGATGTTTTGGTATGTGATATTGTTGAAGACCCCCTTTTTTGTTTTCATTGGATATTCCTTGGTTTTTGGGTATCCATATTGGTTTTTTAATTTTATTTTCTTTAATTATGAAATATATTCTTATTTCATGGTGGTTAATTGTAGTTTTCTTTTATTTTATTCATTACATTATTGATTTATGGAATTTTGATTTATTTAGCAATACTAATCCCCATGATGGTTTTTCCAATGTTTCCATATTTTTAGATTATTTATAAATTTTGAGTGGCCTTTTTTGTGTAGTTGTTTCTTCAATGTCTCTTATTTATTAGTTGGGGTTTAGACATTTCTTGAGGGGTTTTTGGTGTTTTTTGACAATATTATATTACGCTTCATGGTATATGAGTTATTTTAACAATTTTCTTTATTCTAGAAAATGTTCATGTTTTTATTTGATCTCTTAGAATATATTCAGGGATGTGCAGAGATAATGAGGTTTTCTTCCATTTAATATACTAAGATCAATATAAGTGAAGAATGTGGCATGGTGGGGAGATTTCTAACACTCGATTGAGATTTTTCATTAATTATTTTAAATTTTTTGGTGTAATTTAAATTTTTTAATGTTTTTGATTGAAATCATAATGTTTTTTTAATAAATGTTCAGTTTAATTTATTTTATATCAATCATTTTTAATTGGAGACTATTTGATATGTCCTGCGAAAGAGATTTCATTATTAATTTTCATACTGTATATTTTTTATACATTGGTAGTGAATGGTTCAGTTCCATCCATGGTAAATCCTATATAAAAAATAATATTATATTTTATCATAGAGTATTGTTATAATAATTTCATAGGGTTAAGAGAAACTATAGAAAATTGTATTGTTTTTTAATTGATTAGTTTTTCATGGATGGATAATGGTTTATTAAACCATGTAACTAAATTGTGTTTCTTTGTGGGTTGTGTTTATCCAGTTCCAATGATACTAATGCTAAACAGATAATGAAATTGTATGTCCCAACTATGAATATTTCCAATAAAAACACAACTTTCTCCCTAAATAATCCCTTCTTGAGTTTAAGTGATATGTCCTTCCACTTCTTACACTCTCGTTCAAATTGACATGGCCTATGTGTGGGGATATTTTTCCCTTTAACTCTTCTTGATTTAATCTATCTAATTATGTATTTTAATTTGATATCTTACGGTTTTCGATTTCTTTTTCAATCCAATCTCCTCCCTCCATCATTTCAAATTGAGTTTTGTTTCTCCCAAGGACCCTAGTGGAACTAGTGTTTGAGAAATGTTTTGGGATTTATAGAATAATGGGGGTTTGTCTATGTATGTGATTTAGATTCTGTTTCCATTCTCATTTGTGAATTATACATCAATAGGAAGGCATTAAAAAGAGTTTATGCATTAATGAGTTATGTGTTCCTATAAAACGTTCTTTATAATTCATGTATTGAAATGCTTTAGTGTTTATGATTTATGTGTTGAGAAATAAATAGTATCGTGGTATTCAAACATGTTTGAAAAGATTTAAATACATTTACATTATTTTTATAAAAATGAGTTTTATGTATTTTTGAGTTTTATTTTTTCAATGAAATATTTTTTAATAGCAAGAGTCTGATAAAATGTTCTGTTGTTTTCTAAAGTAGAATACATTTTAAAAAAAAATCATGGAACAAGTTATATTTGAAATATATGTATCCTGTTTTTAAGGGGTTTTTTGAAAAGTAGGAGTGTGTGTGAATTATTTGGAATGGATTTTTAAAAGTATTTCTGTATTTTGGTGGCTTAATATCATATTCTCCATAACACGTTTATTTCTAAATAAATTTTAGGGTGGGTTTTCAAAATTGGATGTCAAGGGATGTTTTGAAATGATATTTCAAATGTTGAAATATAGCATGGAATTTCATTCATATATTGAAAGGATCCTTTTCATTTTATTAATGGAATTGTTTTATAATTTTGAGGCCCTTATTGATCCCCTTATTTTTGAATTTGGAATATCATTGTGTTGTGGGAATCAGAGAGAATTTTTTATATTTTTATTTTAAAATATGATGTTCTGGATTGAATTGAATGGAATTGGCTTCAGTTCTAACCTATGTAGTGGTTTTAGTAATAATTTACTCCATATACTACCTATTAGCCAAGATGGTCTGGGATTTCTAGGTGGGTTATCATTATGGGAAAAGTAATCCAAAAAAGAAATATCAATCTTAGTTCAATGTTACAAGGGGGAGATATTAAATGATTTGGGATGTTACTTGACATCATATCGTTAATTTGCAACAACATTCAAGGTGGATTATTAGAGAGGGGTTAGTTAATTTAAGTAGTGATAACTGGTCTGGGATTATCATTCGTTTTCCTAGTTACATGGATTCAAATAATTCCTAATAGCTGGTCACATATTACCCTACCTTCACCCTTGATATTTTGAACCCTCCTCTTATGGATATATTTCACGGCATCAAGATTTCTAATAAACTAGGCTGACTTGTTTTCCCTGGATCTCAATCTGGAGACTTCTCAGGTATGGCCTATCATGGAGTGTTACGGTCTAATGATGGTCATGATACATGGAGAGGGACTATTTGGTACAATGAAATTTTGTAGAAACTAATATTTCTTGTTTGGAGGATTAATAATAGTTATCTCTCCACTGATGAAGACATACTTATGTAAGGAGTTTATATTATGTATATGTACTATTTCTATTAGGGCCCTATGGAGGAACCATTCTCTCATATTTTTCTTCAAGTGTGACTAGGATGGATATATAAGGAATTCCATTAGGGATGCAATGGGATGGGAGGTTCAGGGGATTTTTGGGGCTATCTTTCATCAATCTTGGTTCCTCGGGTTGATGAGATATTTGTAAGAATAGAGTGTGTGGTCTTTGATGCTTCTAAAAGATTGTTGGATTTTATGGAATGCTCACAATAATTCCCTACTTGAGGGTCTCTATAGCGCCTACATGACTATAATGACTAGGGTGAGGGATCTGGAAATGGATCTCCCACTGCTACTCAAGCGGGGGTGCACTCTCTCCTTCACTTTGACTACATACAGCTAGCAGTGACCTCTCCCACACAGCCCCACAGTTGATGTCTCTTGGTATTTAGGTTTAATGAATCCCCACTTGTGGTTGGGGTTAATCCAAACTTCAACGGTTCATGTATCAATTATTTTATGAGTGTTAGGGGTATTGTTCGTGACCAGAAAGATTATGTGGTCTTTGTGTTCATGTTCTGGTTAGGGAAGGTTGACTTTATCATTGATGAGGCTTCTATGGTATGCCAGAGTTTGGAATTCAGTCACTCCCATGGCTTCTCCCTCAATCAGAATCAAACTGTCTCCATGATTCATCTCCAGTCAATTCCACGTGCAATCAGTTCTCCCTGACTTGTTTCATAATTAATTATAATTTATAAACATATTCTCCCCAATAATATTATTTTTAAAAATATGTGGAGGGAAGGAAACATGGTCATAGACTTCTTGGAATCATAGGCTACACCTAAAAATAATTCTATTATTTTTACTTTTATTGGATTCCTTCCCTCATGTGTGTTAGTCTGGTTTATGCTAATGCATTTGGTTTGCACAACATTAGACCTCATTGAATTGTTTTGGGATTTTCCCAACTTTTTCTCTTAAGAAAAATTTCACTACTTTGGATATATTAAATTGAATGGAATGAGGTGTTTCTTAATAGTGTATGGAACATGATATGAGTTTTATTTCAAATTATTGTAGAATTCATTATATATACAATGGATTCATTACTTTTTATTTTCCCACCTTCACATTACTTATTATGGGAACTCCGGTATGTAATAGATTTTATGGATACATTTTATGAAAGAATGTTGTGTTCTCACTAGCAATATCCCTTGGGGAGTAGCACCCTACATCGGTTATATATATGTACTGGGCCCGACCATAGTACCTTGAAGCTGGTGCATGATTTAATGGAATGGCATATCATAAAATGAAATTTTTCCAAAAAACGTATTTGTTTAATAGTATTAGAAAACTATATATATACATTTGAGTCTTGAATTAAATTCCAAAATAGATAAGACAAATTTTTTTAGAATATCATTATTCCCCCTGGAAAATCATTCCATAAATTCATAGTACGCATCCATGATTCCATCGAAAGGTGAAAAGAAAGTTGTTCTCAAAGTCTCATGAAGAGAAAGTATAGAGGAAGCTATCCTAAATCATTAAACATAATGAATATTTCAAGGAAAATAATAGAACACCCATTCCATATAATCAATAAATTGTGAATAATGTTCATCAAGAGATAAAATCAATATGAAAAATATCATGGTTAATGATAAAATTGACAATGTAAATAATTTAACACACATTTCCTTTATTCAATAACATGGTTACCATAATTTGATATGGAATATCAATATTGAAAGGTA
Source organism: Viscum album (assembly GCA_963277665.1). Lineage (NCBI taxonomy): Eukaryota > Viridiplantae > Streptophyta > Magnoliopsida > Santalales > Viscaceae > Viscum > Viscum album. The sequence goes on from OY728152.1 coordinate 700,361,302, forward strand.
AATAACTAATAACACATTCCATTTATGCCATAAACTAAGAATGAAATGCATATAGAGATAAGATCATGGTGGAAATATCATGGATTTTAATAATTGAATTCTTAACTAAGGAATTGATTAAATATTGGATGCTGTTATCTTAGGAATAATGATACCTCTACTAATAAGACCATTAATAAGACAGGTTCAAACTACTAGGAAAAATCCCATTTAGTTTTTCTAACTAAATTCTGACAATATTATTAATTTATTTCATGAGACCCACTGATGCGTCAAGGGTATGTAAAATATCATCCCCCACCTATCACTGTAGGTCCTAATCATTCTTCATATATCTAATAATCGATTTAATTTATAAATCAATATTTCATTACACCAAAAATCTGTATTGATTATGGAATAGATATTTATCAATATTTCCAAGCTAAACAAATAGAATTCAATGTAGAACACTATATGTAGAAATTATATATTTTTTATGATTTAAACATATCTATGATAAATAATATGGATATTTAGTGTAATTTTAATGTCTACGGGAAAAAAAATAATTCAAGAAAAATTTAATCACTACCAAAATGAATCAGGGAAGTTAATTTCAATACATTACTTGGTCCAAATGATCATAAACCATATAGAAGAATAGTAAGGATGGTATCAATGAAACATGAACCACATTGATTATTAATAAAGGGCTATTTACTTTGATGAATATAAATATGATAAAAATATATTAAAAAAATTCACATGGAACATATGATTTTTATTTTGAAAATAACTACTTAAAATTAAATGTTCCAAAAAACTCGAAAATAAATTTTTATGAATATAAAATTCTAAAATTTTAAAGTATTTGTTAAAACTTTTGAGAATTCATGAAATATTAAAATTATATTCATTCCATTCACTTTAAAAGAATGATTCCTTTCACTTTTTTCATAAAATCCAAATCGGAATTGTTTTGAAAACAAAAAAAACATAACTTGGAAATAATTTTTTTTAAAAATGAAATATTGGTAAACCTTTCTTTAAAAAATAATTTCAAAATAATTACAATAATTTTTAAAAACATTTTTAGAAAATGTTGTTTTGGAAGATAATGGATTTTGAACCGATGGGAGAAATTAATTTGTACTTAAAAACATTTTCTCAATAATTTCAATTACCAAAGGAAAGAAAAACTTAACTATTACTTTGAAACTCCCATGATTTACATGGATAAATTAAATTTAAACATTTCATTTTCAAATTATCAAATAATTTACACCAAATAAAATTCAATAATTAAAATTTTCAATTAGAATGAGATTATGAAATAAACCCCTACAGTGATAATAACGTATAAGTGAGACAATATAAGTGAACATAATCCAATGTAAATCCACATAAAACATGAAGAAATAAATAAAATATATTCAAAACTCATTACAAAAATAATCTTTAAATATCAATGATAATATAAGAGTAATATAATTAAATGATATGAAATTGAGTTATGAAATTATTTATAACTTGGAATCCTTTATATCAAACCCACTTGGATAAAATAATACAAATTAAAACACAAAATATATTTATTTTCTAATTAATTGTGAAATTAAATTTCAATTTGGTAGTATATAAACCATATAGAATAAATCTAAGACGTAACAATACAATATGCCCCAATGAAGGGATATTGAGTTGAAGTACATTATATCAAGCTTCCTTTTCTTTGAATATCCATTAAACTCATTTATAGTGGTACTAATAACGTTATTAATTTATAAAATAATCACATTAATTCTTATAATGTCATATATGATCATCTTATATGATATTATCACCCATATGTTAATAATCGTTTGTTATTTTCATTGTTTAGGGGGTTAATTTCCTTATTTGCTCATTAATTCATTATCATGAATGATTTAGTTATGTTGGTATAAAATATAGATCCCTTATATATAGGGTAATAAAAATGTTAAAAATATATTATTTACTCAATATATAATTTATAATGGAATCTCTTAAATGTTGGTAATGGAAAATGTGTCACACTTCTTTGTGGAGACGGTAGGCCATACGTAGGAACAAACAACGATATCATTCCATTAATGAAGTAAGTGGGTGAGGTATTTATTTTATAGAATAAATTTAATCACATATATATTATATATATTCATTAATTTTATTCATACTAAATTCCTTGTAAATAATAAATGAAAAATTATTCCCATCGCTTCGTGAGGTTGTTGTCAACCGTATACACGAGTGCCATTGTCATATTTAAATCAGAATGGAAATTAAAAAGGTATATGGGATATTAAAATTATATAAATATCATAATATCACAAATATGATATAAATTTCTAAAATACATCATTATATCCTTCCTTAAAATATGGTGATGGAAAATTAACTACATTGGTTATCAAGGAAGTAGTTATTTGTACACACGATCGATGATTTTGTTTCCCATTTGATGGAAGTTGAGGTGGATAATTATTATTCCATGAATAATAATAATACATCATAATTTTAGATATACTAGTGTAATTATATTTTATGATTTAATATATAATTTAATGTCGAAAAAAATGAGAAATAAATTCAAAGAGATTTTTTATAATAATTACCTTCTATAAAATAAACCTCCTTAGATTATCCACTTAAAGACCCGAATGATTGTCTTTTGGGAGTAACTATAGACAAATAATTTATATAAGGACTTTGTAGAGATAATTCAGTTGGGTTTTTTTGATCAAAATGGCTTGGTACGTGTAAATTAATGAAGGGAGGGTGTTCCCTTTTTTAAGTTATCGAAGGGTGCCTATTGGGAAATTACATGGAAATTTTAAAAAATAATCTAAAATGATAAAATTATTCACATGAAAAAAGAAATTAAAATGATACTATGTTTGATATATGGAAATATATTGTGTAAATATGGATTTGTAATAACATTTTTACATGTTTTTAGGTAATTATTGACCATTATCTTCTTATTTTAATGCCACGATAAACTTTTTGTTACATTAGCTGTGGTAAATAATATTATATTTTTCACTAATAATTTTGGTATAAAATTTAAATGAAATTATTAGATATTTTAATTATTCTGATTCCAAATATTGAATCTATTCTTCCCAAATAAATTTATATAAGTTAAAAATAATAATTTAAAATTAAACCCATAGACATGACAAGAAAGCAATTTTTTGAGGAGAAAATGTTCAAATGATTACTATATTTTTATGTAAAAATTCAATATGAAAATGAATCGATTTACATAAATTGGATTAATATATATATAATTAAACTAATTTTACTTAAATACTAATGAAAAATATGATTTTACCTGTAAATAATTTAAAAGAAATGGCAGTTTTCAATAACAATTATGTATATTTCACTAGTGAGTGAAAAATGAAATATTTTAGAAAAATTAAAAAAAATTACCTTAAAATATTTATGAAATTATGATTTTTAAAATGGGGTTCATTTTATCAAATAATTTTTTTAAAATTCGTAAAAATTAATTTTAAATTTGTCTCCAAACTATGACTAAAACATGTTTTAGAAAAAATAAAGTTTTTTAGAAAACATTTATATTTACTCTAAAAGATTCATATTTTATTAAAAAGAATTATATCCATAATTTTCATAATATATTTTTTATTATTCATATCCACCAATTTATTGGCTAGTATATTGTGGTATAATATATTACATTTTTTTCAAGTCTAGGTAATTTGTTCCACAAACCATCATAGAGGGTGAATTTGGAGAAATATAAATCATGGGTTATTTAAGCTTGGTGTTTCACGTCTCATACACTATCAAATAATTTGTTATTATTTTATAATTTTTGTGGTGTTACAATAGATCCCCAACCCTTTTAGCCACCCAAGTTGTGCTACAAGACAATTCCACACGGCCTTAAGCACACCTCCTTGAACGCCAAAGGATACCGACTCACAAAGTGGGTGTAAATAGGAGATAGTAGGGAGATTTTATCCTATTTTTATGAAATAATTATGTTATAGTAAATAAAATTTATCCAAAATAAATACAAACAAACACTTTACTAGTTACACACCCTTATAGGATGCAAAACATACAATAGGTAATGAAATAATAATACAAAAAGTGGAATAAATAAACAAGACAACATGACATTTCTATATACTAAACTAGAGAATACATACAAATGAAGTCATATGATACAATAAACAGAAGGGTCACCAATAGCTGACCTCAGTACGTACATGTAATAGCTTGCTGATACAAAAGCGAAAACTCAAAAACATACTCCAACTGATGTAGGAACCTCATGGTCCCTTGTCATCTATCCCATACTAACTCATGTACTAAGATCTATCTCTTAAGCCCTAACCATTACCTGAACAAAGATCTATAAAGTCTTCATGTGTCCCAAAGGGTTCGTGCAGCGTGTGAGAATGAATCTCAATTTTCCACCACCAACATGTACCTATTTCACATCTGTGATTTATAAGGTGTATATAGAAATAAATAAATTGAACACCACAACACACTTGAATAAAAATAACCAACTCCCATTATATTCCTCATCAATAAGGTAGTGATCACCATATTCAACCAATTCCCAATGACCGTAGTGGAGTGGATCATTTGCATAATCCAAAGTTATCACCTAATGTAGAATAGTCCAGGTGAACCCTCAAGTTCCACCTCTATTAAATTCACATGGAACCACATTCCAACTTAATCCTCATGTTTAGATCCGGTAACCAACATCCAAAAATCACACCCCAATCATGTACCTAGTCCCACAGATCACATCTCTGATGTAACTCTATCATCGCAAATCCCAATGTCCAAAGCACATTGAAATCATCCCTCCAATTAACATCAATAGAGGCTGAATAGATAACATCCCCTCGAATGACGATGTATATTCTCCCAAGTAATTCCTATCTGAATGGCCTTAGGTACAATTAGCCTCAACCCCCAATAAAAATCCTCATCATCATCGACCTATGTCTCCTCACTATCATCATGGTTGTCTATAACAAGAACCATAAATCTAAACTGCAACTAATAGAGGCCTCTATAAATATGTGTGTTCATAATCACAAAATCATATGAGTCCTATTAATTTAACATGACTCCAAACAGCCCCCTCCCCATCATGGGTGAGTTGAAATCACTTAATAATAACCTAATCCATAACAATTTTCCACCACATTCCCATGAAATTGTGTTGCTCTAACTGATGATTATCACCATCTCATATAAACAATACACGCTCATAGCCTGATGGGATTACTACCCCAAATCATAGAATGAGTCTCCCACGTTGTGGTGAACATTACTCATGGAATTAGAGCCTCATCCAACCTGATTATCACATCATCTCATATCAGGTGGTTTTAACCACCTTGATCCCCATGGAAATCCCATCAAGTACCTATGGAATTTATCATAAGTGATTCACATAAATATACCTATTATATATAATTATATTGAATAAATTAATATAAATTAAACAATACACAGGAACAATCTCGCCATGTTCTGGCCACTCAAAAAGCCTCAACAATTTTATATAATTGATGAGCATCACCATATGAATCTCCAAGGGATCACGTAATTAATTAGAGTAATCAATTTAATTAATAACATCTCGCTCAGATTATCCACTAGTTTTCTCAAAGCCGCACCCCCAAAACAATCGCAAAAACACAACAAATGATGATAATCACCCACATCATGTTGTTATATATCTAAAAGCCTGATCATAGCCTATATCTCAGAAAATTTGGAAGAAAATGATGTTTTATAATAAAGGCATAATAAATAGGGTAAAACCACTCACAGAGAGTGAGTGTTTTATATAGAAAGGGCATGAAATAAAATAATTAATATGATTCAATGGACTACTGATATGAATCCAATTATGTATATAGATTGACAAATAGAGGTTAGATGAATAATATAGATAAATCACTAATGTATTAAAAAGAGAGGGAGGTTCTCCTACTATGTGTATGTGGTGGAGAAGAAGAACGGAGAAGAACGTATTAAAAGATATAGAGGGGAAAAAGGCCATTTCACACTTTTAATGGGTCTCATGGTTAGCTCATGCAGTTTCAAAAATCATACAAAAACAATGAGTCACCTTCTATATAAGACTCATACCTTACATGGTTAGCTCACATGATTTTTCCAAATCATGCTTATCCTATGCGTAATAAATGGTTATGTTACATTAATCATGCATCTTGTGCTTAGTTTTCCAAAACTAAGCCCAAAACCATGGGGATCCCTATGCTAAAAATTGTATAGGTTCAAACATAGCTATGTTACCCCTCCTACACAGTTAACCAATCTCTTATCAGTGGACGTGGAGGGTGGAAACATTCTACTTATAGGCCACATGATTTGTCCAAATCATGCCACATACTCTATGAACCATGGATAGTTTGGTTTTTCGGTTTTTGATGAAACTAATCCCCAATAAAAACCCTAAGACACATTATTATCATCAACACTCATCTAAAAATAGGTTCATAGGTTATGGAACCTCTCTGGACTAGGTTTCATTAATATTGTAAATTATTGGTCTACCCAAATATCTCGGTAAACTAAAAACAAGTGATTAATTCAACATGATCCAAACTTCCAAGATGTTACAATATCCTAAACAAAAGAAATATCATCCTCTATCTATAAAACATAATTCTTAGATGGTAAATAAAATACCAATATATATTAAATATAACCCAAACTACCCTTTTCTAAAGGGTATAGGTCATCTACCTCCAGGGTTCCCCACATTAGGAGTAACTTACCTTATTCTCATCCTGACGCAAAATACAAGAAAACGGATGGGCCATTGACCATCCATGGACACAAAATTCAACCCACAATGCATCATCACTACTACACCTCAACATATTCTCTTGTTTTATATTTTAAACACATAATAATATCACATGAAATCAATTACCACCTAGTTCTCATGTACACATGGCACCTATTAGGTCTCGCAAATTATCAGATGTTAAAATTTTGTTCTGGTACCTCACACATCAAACAAGTCTTGCATCACAGTGATGTCTAGCTCCATTACACCTCATGTAATTCTATTAGAAATGTTATCATATATATATAATGGATATAATTTGATAAAAATCTAATAAACATCATATGGTTAGTCTAAAATTATATATTGTTCACATTGTTCACCCAAAGTATGCATGCCTATACAAATTCAATGAAAAAAAATGTTAATCCTGCAGAGTGCCTCTCACTTGAACCATCTATTTAGACAACTCATCTAAAAAACACTACTATATGAACCAATCCTATTGCTCAACTGCCTGAGGCCTATCATCTCTATGGTTCTACACTATCCATTGGCCACTAACCCCATTACTAGGTCCCTCATTTTTTTCCCTGACATTTATGTGTAGCTGAAACACTCCTACCAACAACTGGTATAACTAATGGTCTAGCCTATGATCCCTATGTATGCTATAATACCATATTTCTAACTATCCAATAATGCTTCCCTTGGAATGTCTCAAGATTCTCAACTAGTCTGCAAGTGCATCACTCTTTTTGAGGCTACTCACACTGAGTCCTCACATGACCTAGCTTACCACACTAGAATAAAAACCTCCACAGCTCACTCTGATGTGGTCTTATCGAGTCCCTATAATTTCTTCCCTACTGAAACTCATCTCGGTCCCACTTATGAATACATGAATCATCACTATTATCATCACCCAACGCCTAGTCCAGACATGATTAAGACCAATATGTCATATTTCCCTCATCTATATCATCTACATTAACTTCCATTGAGAATTTGGCCAACCTAAATATGTTTAGCAGCACTGGAATTGTATTCCATAAACTATCCTCAAAATTACTCACCCTTGAGGTGTTATCACCCACCATACCAGGTTCAAAACAAGACAACTTGGTGAATGTCTCTACATAGTCCATGATTGATATGTCTACCTACTATAGGCTCAAGAAATCATGATCTTTCTCAATGCTCAGATTCTCTAGAATGAAGTTCACAAAGAGATTCGCCAAAAAGTTCTTCAAATCTAGTACCTCATGTCTACCCTTCTAAACATGCATGTCCCACCAACACATTTATATTCATCGAAGCATGCACAAACCCTAATTTACCCTTTGTCTTATGGGTGTCTCATGATTCTCTAACATCATCTGAATTGACTCGATCCACATCATAGTGACCTATGGACCAACCTCACCATGAAAAAGTTGTGGTTTAGATTACTATCCTCTCGAGTTAGATACTCTATTGAAGAATCTCCAACCTGAGCTCCCTTATCAATCTCTTATATGACACATGCCCGATTTTCGATAAGCTTCTTTTCATTCCCTAGACCAAAGTTTATCAATTATAGAGGATTCTCAGCATGTACATGAGCTTGTGATTAAGCATGTACATGTGGCTCATGATCTACCAAACCCATAAGGGACTCAATAAATCCTTCGTGGTCTCAACATTTTCTCACTCAAGTGGCACAAAATCATCACCCACCCGACACTCCATAAAATACCTTCTAGGTTGTATTCCATATAATTCTAATACATTGTGAGAAAACCAATATTACATATAGATATAATTAAAAAAATATATAGAATGAAGTAATAGTATATGAATTCTCACTTCCCTTACCCTCCCTCATCACAACCACATCACATGAAATCCATCCTACTGGCCCCTTAACCTCTAATATTAAATACATGTATCATATATTCCTCAAGTCGTGCCCATCCTGACGAACCATGTCGCCTCATTTTGGTGACTTAATTTCCCAACCTACTGGTCAACATCATCCCATATCGTCATCTCTGCCTGCTCCTATAAGAGACATGCCCATGAATATATATAACGCATATCACAGATAGATTTAATTTGGTCCACTTCCCTGGGAAGGTTATGTTTGATTTCACAAAATAGAGTCTATGTAGGAAAACCATTCTTAGCTTCCCTCATCAACACTTTATACAATATGACCCTCCTATCACAATATATTCCCAAATTAAAATCACAATATTTTATCATAGGAAAATGTATATATTTAATTAAAATATCATAAGTCCCTAATAAATACTTGAATATGAATAAAAAAACACTTTACCATACTGAGAAAAGGTTCTAATATATCCTCCATCTCAATGCCAATCCGAGGTTCAAATTCCATAACATATAAAATTTCGTATCCAAGTGAACAACTCAAGGTGTAATTCACATCAACTATAAAATGATAAAAATAAAATAGTAATTCTAATCCATGGAAATTGGTTCATAACATGTGAAAGGGGCTGGAGGGGCATAAACATGATTTTTAAATCGAGTTATGAGAACATACTAATGTCAATTATACCATAGATCAAATAGTAAGATAAAACAAGAAAATTAAAACACTTGATGTCATTTGTATTCAGTCGAATGAGTCTACTAACTCCCAGTTAATAACATCTCTAATAACATTTGTATCACTCCAACCTATTTATCATCCTGAATAGTTCTATAGGATAATTTCCATTGGGAATTAAGAATGCCTCACCATATTCCAAAGGCTGGGGAATACCTATGAGGGTGTAAATAGGTGATAGTGGGGAGACTATACCCTATGGTGATGAAAAAATAATGGTCAAATAAATATATTACTGTGAAATGGAAGAACAATATACACTAGACTAGTATCCCAGACGTGATGGATGCACTACATATATTAGAAAAATAAATAATTATACAAACAATTTAATGAATAAAGAATAAAACATGTCATTTTTAGATACTAAAATAGAACATGCATACATATCGAGTCATACAATATAATTAGTTGAAGGTTCTTAGAAGGATGACCTTAGTATGTACATATAATATCATGCTCATACATAATGGGAAAATAAAATGATAAACTCTAACTTGTGTAGAATGTTCAGGGTCTTTTTCCATCCATCCCATTCCAACTCATGTTCCATGATATCGCTCTTAATCTCAAACTATTACCTGAATGCGAAGCCATAAAGTCCAAACACATCCCAAAAGGACTATGTAGAGTGTGATGAAGAATCTCAATAGTCCACCAATAATGTGTTCCTATCTGACATATGTGATTTATTAGGTGTATATGGAAATAAATTAATATAATAGAACAAAAAACATGCATAACATTACCCCACTACCCTTGTGATCAGCCGCCACAAGTGAGTGATCTTCTGCATCAACCAATGTAATATTATTATTGTATAGAGAATCCTTATCTTAATCCCCAGGTGTCCACTGGTGTAAAATATTCTATGTGAACCCTCAGGTCCCACATATATTAGATTCACCCAGGACCACATTACCACCATCACCTCAGGTTGATATAAGGTAAACTATGTCCCACGGGCATAATCAAGTACCTAGTCCCAAGGACCTCATCTTAGAACTACCATTTTCATCTCAAATATAGATGTTCAAGGCTCAAAAATATCTATCCTTCAAATAATATCATCATTAGATCAATAGTTGATGTCTTGAGGGATGATGATGTCCATCCTCCAAAATATTTCATGGCCCAAATTTGTCATGTATGGAGTGCCTCAACCCCCAACCTACTGCCTCAACAATATTGGTTGATGTCTCATCACCACCCCCGTGGATTTCTATGGAATGCACTTCTAACCATAAACCTAATAATCAAATAATATATACCTCCACCAACATGGGTGGTTAAAACCACCAGATCATATGAGTTATACATTATGCACACGACTCCAAATGGCACATTGGAAAACATGGATGACCGAGAATCACAAAATAAAAAACTAATCCAAAAAATGCATAAAATCTTTCCCATGTGACTGTGTTTCTCAAATTGATGGTCATTTCCATCTCATATAACTCAGGGCATGTACATGACCTAATGACCTCACCACTTCAAACCAATGAAGAGGTCTCCCAACCTATGAACAACATCACTCACAAAGTTCAGGCCTCTCTGAACATGAAAATCACATCATCTAATCTCAGGTGGTCTTCACTATCTTGATTATCAAGAAACGATCGCACGGTTCTTATGTAATTTATAACTAGAGATTCACATATATGTGACAACTCAATATAACTAAATTAAAAAACATGATTTATATAAAACAACACAATTACATTATATTCATAAGATATAACATCTCTCTAATTCTCAACCATTTATAGAATTGTGGTGCAATCCCATAGGAATATCTAATGGGTACAAGTAGTTAATTAATAGAAGCCATTTAATTTTAAGGGTATCACTCAGACTACCCAATGGAAAACTCAAATCCACACCTCCAAAACAACTGTAAAATAAAAAAGAAATTTGATAACCACCGACTTCATTTTGGTAGATTTCCACTCGTCTGATCTAATCCTCTAACTATGACTGGTTAGGAAAAAATTTACATTTTAGATGAATTCCTTGAAAATAGGGTAATACCACTCAAACATATTTAGAGTTTTTTATGGATTGAGAAAGTAAGATAATAAAATATTGGATTCAAAGTAATACAGATAGGGATCCAAAGCTAGTGATGGATTGAGAAACAATGCTCAGATGAAGAAGATAGCTCAATACCTAGTATAAGAGGAAAAGTGTGAGGAACCCCTATTGGTTACACATTTTTCTGAAAAAATTTGGATAATTGATTAAAATATAAGGAGGGGAAATTTTCATTTCAATCTTATAATAGGTCGCATAGTTAGCTCTCCAAGATTGAAAAACTATGAGGCCCCATCTTCTTAAGACCTGGAACACATATGGTTAGCTCACATAGATTGGCTAAACTCTGTTGAGCACATGTGTAGACACTGGTTAAGTGGAACTAAGTCTTTAGGATAAACATGGTTTTCCCGAACTATGCACAAACTGTTTCGAATCCTCTGTTAAATAATATAGATTTTCTTACATAGTCAAGCACCCTTGGCTAAATAGTTTACCAAACTATTCTCAATGCATTTGGTAGGTTCATGGTTTCTATATAGAGGCCACACAGTTTATCTAAATCGTGTTCTTTAGTCTATGCACCCCTATGTTTTGTTATTTTAGACTCAAAATCACCTAAAACCCAAGGAAAACCTCTAATACTGGAAAAAAATAGAGACTGATCAAAAAATGGTCATGGGTTAATGAACCTCTCTTAATTATGTTATGATGATCAAGAAAAGAATATTTATACACACATAACACAAAAAATTAAAATGGAGTGATGAATTTGACCCACATAAAAAACCCATTACATTACAGTTATACTCTATCCACCTTAAATTATTTGTATCCTCTCCATTTAATCATGATCTATGGAATCATGTTTTTGCCATTTAGAAATACCATTGTAGAAAAAACCACATTGTATAAAGGTAAATTAAAAACAACATAATAAGAGATAAAGGGAATTAAAATGGTTATATGGAATAAAACATGAATTGAATTATATGTAGGAGAACATTGGTGGTAGGTGATGATATGGACATGGATGAAAAGCATAAATAATTATAGTCAGTGATTGAGTTCGTTGAACATAATAATGTTAATTGTGAATTGAATGAAGGACCTAAAACCCTTAAATAATTGATGATTTAAATCATCATCAGATTCATCATATATGAATGTAATTGGACAATAATTTTTCCTGATCATTTTCAAAATGTTGATGAATTATTTTATTATCAACGTATATAATAAATACACTTATATGTTATGTTTATTTTCATAAGAACAATTTAATCCATTGGTTGTGCTTTGATCAATTTAAAATTTGTAACTTAATCTACAAAATGAATATGAAAAAAATGAATTTTTATGCCTGAATAACAATGATTTCCTTTTGATAGATTGTAAGATCTATAATAGAGGGAAAATTCATTCTGTAAATCTCTAAATATTTTCTAAGACCAATATGGTTAGCACATGTTATCAATATAATACAATAATCTCTAAACCAAAATAGTAACACCATTCATTTATAAATAATATTTATTTTTTAAATAATTTATTTGTTGACATATTAATGATAAAATCACATAGGTAAGTGGTATCCTTTAAACCCTTATTGTCCTTCAATCATTGGTTCAAGCCCCGCAACCCTGTTCCATGTGATGAGATTTCACGTAGCATGTGGTTTGTTCATTTACAAACAATATTAATATATTTTAAATAATATTACAACAAAAAATATGATGTTAATACTTTATGTAAAATTATTCATTAACTAAATTTCTAACTAAGGATTTCAATGAAAATTATTTTTTCCTATAAATTTTAACAGTCATGTTTGACTAGTATTATAAACTATTTAATGGCCATATTAACCAAAAGGTTATCAATACCTATAAACTTATGTCTATAAAATTTAAATGCATTATTCCTTAAATAACCTTTCAACTAAATGATATATTTTCCATAAATTTCTCTAGAAATATCCATAATTTTGGTAGACTCCCCTGATATAGAACCCAAAAAATAGGGTTTCTAGTACATCAAAATTATGATCAACATTATACTGCTAAAACAAATATGGTATCCATAACTCTTAAGATAATGAATACAAATATTCTTCTAAAATTTCATAGAATCCTTAAATTCTTCATGATTCTTATTACCAAAATACCATTAATAAAAATACATTATTAATTTAATTCTTGAATCCAAATGCATAAATACATAATCCATTTCTTTTAATCATTTTCCATCCATGGTTTGGGGTTTAGCCATTAAAAGATGGAATTGACTCAGATAATTCCTATCTTAACCACATTTAAGGAAATAGACTATAAATCGATCTATATGATGAATTTAGTTTTCTTCTATCATATTCTTCAATTTTGCATTGATAATTCATTACTTTATTCCCATAATGCATTTTCCCATTCCTTTTATAGACATTATATTCAATGTAATATGCCTCATGTTTAACCTAGGTCGTTCATTATCATCATTCATTCAAATCATTCATAATTTTTTGTAAAAAATTATATGAATTATCCTATGCACATACACCAAGAGTGTCAAACCATATGTGTAATAAGGCTCATTATAATGCACGAGGTGATAATTAGGTCAATATCAATATTCTATTTTCATAATTATTACCCCTATACCAGAACAATGTCCACTTATAGTATCTTTATATGGATGTATTTTCTAAGAAAAAACTCATAGTACATTCCTCACCAAAAACTCATGATTTTATTCTATACATATCCTCACTGTATATCAGATGGTTATGATATCTAATATATGTTTTCTTAAATCTAGCACCCAATTTTTCTACTAAACTACATTTAACAAAACTGGTAAATACCCCAACCCTATAGCCTTGTGCTACTGGATGCTTTATTACATTGTAATAAGATATAAGGAATTGTATCCTAAATGACTAAATAGTTTAGTAGTATTAATAAACTAGATACATAATTGTGTCTTTTATTACATTTGAAAACAGAAATTACTACATAATTTTTCTATAACATCATTACTCCCTCTACAATATTCTTTAGTATCATTCATAGTACAAAAACGAGATTCCTGGGAAAATAAAAAAATTAAATTTGATCTCAAATTCTCAGTAAGGGTTATGTATAGTGGAATATATCACGAATTAATAAGCATAATCAATATAGAAAGGTAAATAAATAAACACTCATGCCATGTAATAAATAATAATATAAGGATGTTCATCTAGAGATAATATTAATATTTAAATCTCATGAATAATAATCAATAAGGAGAGGTAAATAACTAAACACAAATTACATTTAATCAACAACTTAGATATTGTAATTATATAAGGAATAGTAAATATTTAATTTTAATTAACTGAAATCATTTTTCATTAGATCAATAAATTTGGAATAAAATCCATCCCAAAATAATATCACTGTGAAAACCTTGTGGATAATAATTACTAAATTCTTAATGAAGGTAACGATTTATTATTTGAAATCACGATCTCAAACAGTCATTATACCTCTTCTATTAAGACAATTCACTAGAGGGTTTAAAACTATTGTGTATGAACCCATTTGGTTTAGACCAGTAATTTCATGCTCACAGACTAATTTTTCTCATGAGACCTACCAATGAATTTAGGGGATAGATAATATCAATCTATGCCTATCACTATAGGTCAAAAAGATTCCTCAAATATCAAATAATCAGTTTAATTCATGAAACAATATGCCTTAACATCAAATATCTTTTCGAGTAAAGTAAATTTATTTATGAATATTTTCCATATATGAAAAATATATGTAGAAATAATATATATTTTTAGTCAATAAACACATCCATGATATATAGTATGGATATTTATAAGAAATCTAATGTCCACATGAAACTGATTAATTTATAGAAAATTTAATGACTACAAGAAGGAATCAAGGAAGTGAATGTCAATACATTACTAGGTAAAATGTTCATAAAACGTCATGAGGAGGATTAAGGAGGTTATCAACATAGAAGATACCCATTGGGGTAATAATAATGGGTTTTGGTCATTGAGGAATAGAGAACAATAAAAAATATTTTAACACATTATTGAGTTCTTTTCATTTCGAAGATAAATTTTTTAAACGAAATGATTACAAATTTTTTCTAAATTACCTTTCTTCCAAAATAATCTTTGATAATTATAATGTAATACACAAGAAATTTGATTATTCATGATGATATGGAATTAAATTGATGTCATACATGTTAAACCAAAAATTCTTTTCACTATTTTTCTAATTGAAAAACATAAATTATTTTGAATAAAATATAATGTTTCCTTCGGAATTTTTTTAAAATGAAAAAAATGGGTAAAATTTTATTTTAATTTTTCTCAAGAAAAGGTTTCAAACATTTTTTAACATGTATTTTTAGTAAAATATTTTTCTAATTGAAGATTAAAATGTAATTTGATTATCTTAAAAACATTTCTAAATTATATTAAGTAAAAAATGAGTAAAAATGGTACTATTACATGAAAATGATAATTAATAAATATAGTATAATAGAATTAAAGGAATTATTAGAAATGTTTTATATAATTTTATTTAATTAAAATTCACAGATAAATAATATTGATTTGAATGTGATTCTGATTTAAATCCTTTTATTGATCGTAACATTGAAGTTGGAATTAGTCAATAAGTTTAATATGTGTATGAACTGTAAATCCATGTAAAAATGTGAAAATAAAATAATAGATATTAAAATTTCATTTCACACATAATATTAGAATATAAATGAAAATCAATGAGTAATATAAGCTAATGAGATAAAATTGAGTTATGAAATTATTTACCACATGTTAATGTTTAAATCAATTCCACTTGGATGAAATAATTAAAATTAAAATTAAAAATAACCTAATTTAAAAAGAAATGATGATATTAATTTATTAAGGGGAAGTATTTCATATGATCATTATAAAAAATAATAAAAGATAATTTCCTATTTATATACTAACACTATGAAATGACACTTCACCACAACCTTATTATCATTGCTTTGGAAAGGGTACATTCTTTTACACTGTGAATATCCTATTATTTCTATGTTTATTGTGAGGTATTCACCTGGATATCCATATTTTTTAATTGAATAAGATATTATTGATATTCCAATTATCTAACCCCATACCCACCCTACGAGATCTTGTGTTATGTACACTTTCTTTAAACATAATATTTGATATTATTTTAGATGGACCTATATTTTTTTAAATCGTTTCCATAATCAAAACAATGCATCTCACAAATAATATAACCCTCTCAATAAATAATGGTTTAATGTCCTTGAGAACCTAATACATAGATAACATATTTTACACAACTTTTGATAATTTCGTCATAATATAACTAGGCTATATCCATTCTAGGCTTCTCATAAGTAACACTCATATTCATCATTTAGTTGATGGATACAAAAGGAATAGGTGAGTTAATATGTTTAATTAGGGTGAATATAAGTAATAAAATTTCTAGATATTATGGGAGTATAAGATGAGACTATGGGTATTACTAAAATACATAATAAAATCATACCCAATGAAGAATAGATCCAATGTCTTGAGTTAAAGTATAAGTCTTTGAATAAAATAATACATCAATATAAATAATGTGGAATCATTATTTAATAAACATGATCCCTGAGATCATAACATATTTTTGAGTACAAAATTAATCTGGTGACATCATTCAATTAAGGAAAAACATATCCATAGAAGTCATAAGTCACAGATACTAACCATGATATTTATCACATAGTTGTCATGGTATAATAAGTCATATACCTTCTTGGGATTGGTATAATCCACCAATAAACCCTTATGATTGGTATAAATCCTCTTATGTACCCCATTACCTTAGGATAAATCCCTCTTTATACCCTTTTACTTGGGATAGATCCTTACATGTACCCTTTATATTGGTATAAATCATTAGGTATACCCTTATTCTTTTGATAAATCCTCTCATGATCCCTTTTACTTAGGGATCCCCAGACCCATGCTCCCAGATTTATTACTAAGAACAGTTTCATTAAACACTATATTTGATAAAATTTGGGATGAACCTATATTTATTGCAAATCATTTCCATAATCATAACCTTAAATATCATAAACAGTATAATTGCCCCATGAAATAAATGTTTAATTTATTTGAGAACATATTACATTTGAAAAATATTTTACACAACATGGGATTGTTTCTCCATAATCAAACCAAACTAGACCCCTTCTATATTTATCATAAGTTAAACTCATATTCATCACATGGTGGAAGGAAACAATAGAAAGGGGTAATATCAGTTGCTTATAAAGTTATAACTTAGGCAATAACATTCAAACACAATATGTGACCATAATATGAGACTTGTTTAACCAAAATACATAATAAAATCATGCCAGACAAATTATGTATAAAAAATCATTAGTCAAAGAATATGTCTTGGAATAAAATAATAAATAAATCATATTTTTATGGGAACATTACATAATAAATAGGATCCATTATATCAAAACATTATCATTAGTACAAACCTAAAACTATGAAATATTTTAACTATGGATAAAATATTCACATAGAAATCATATTTAAGGATACTAACAATAATATTCATCACAAAGTTTTCTTGGGATAATTAATCATATACCATCTAGGGCATTTTATATTTCCATATTGTTAGTACTTGGATGAATCCACCATTATACCCCATTTACATTGGATAAATTCCTTTTTATACCCTTGTCTTAGGGTACATCCTTCCATGTACCCTTTAGCTCATGGTAAATCTACATGTATGGCATTTCCATTTGGATAAATACTATTGTGTACCCTTTTCCATGGGATAAATAATCATATGAACCCTTTTTCTTGAGATAATTCCTCCTATGTACCTTTTAGATTAGGATAAATACTCCCACATATCCATTTTAACTCATCAAATATAAACACTACTAATTTTTTTTGGTGATATAGTATTCCACCTGTCCACAATCTGTGCATACGGTTCCACTTAAAAACAAAACATTCATCTTATCAATAATAACCCTTTAGAATAGAATGGTATTCAAAAAATTTCCAAATGGAATCACATAGAAAACAAGAACCTTTGATAAAAAAAACATAATATTAAAAATGGAATTATTTAGATAGACAACATGTAGGTTTTTTATAAACCATTACTATAAGGGAGATTTATCCTTTTAAAATGTAATAAAATTCAAAAAAATCAAAAAACCCATTTCATAATATCTTCTTAAAAAATGTGACTTTAACATAAATTTTGAAAAAACGAAGATAAAATATTTTAAAATATTTCATAAAAAAAACTCAAATATAACATAAAAATAAATAAGTCATATGTCAAAATTTGAATCATGAGGGAATAATATCATTAAAAAGAAATCAATTTGAAGTATCAGAAAATGACTTTTTAAAAAATTAAAATCATTAAAATGTTGATAAATGAATTATTTTAAAATGAATAAAAGGGAGATAAAATTTCATTGAAGAGAAAAAACATTTATGTTTTAACTATATAAATTATAACATTTTTCTGATGTAAAAAATGTGGATAATGATGAAAAATCCATTAATTGTAATGATAATTATTCATTAAAAATGAATTTTCAAGAAATAATGGAATCATGAAGGGACAAAACATTGGTTCGAGCCATGATTTAATCATAATAAAATTTGAAAATATAACATAACATAATCATGTTTTTTAATAGATCATAATTGAATGATAATAATCCTAGAGAAGAGATTATGCCCTATGGAAAGGATTCGAGTCCGGAGAACCCCTTAAAATTAAGGAGAATATAACACAAAAGCTTGTGAAAGAGACAAGATTTTAAATTTATTAGATATTACTAGAAGTAAATGTAATTTAATTATATAATAAATTTTTTAGTAATTATATAGAGAAATTAATAGAAATTATTCTTAGTATATAAAACATTTCTTAAAGAGATGAATTTGAGATTAAAACCCTTACAACATTAGAACCATTCAGGATAAATCCCCATGAGAGAAGAACCATGGATGGTAACCTTTAATATCATGGATGTAAATATAATCATCTTACAAAATTTTAATGAGTTAGAGGATTCACAATTACAAATAAATCTTTTGTATAAAAAGAAAAATGTCTCAAAGGGTTAAAATATGAGATATGAAACCATTACCTAAATTTCCATATGTTTAAAAGTATTATATCCTTCTGTATACTGAAAAAAAGGAATTATTAACTTATAAAATAATATCAATATAAACATACTAACCTATTATAATTATTTCAATTTCATTTTTTAAATATATTTATATATTGTAATTTATTTTCATCATTGGGTGAATGAACATTTAGTTGTTTGATTCATAAAAAATTCCTGAAGATGGAATCTATTTCCACAACATGGTTTCAATTTAATAACTACTGGATAATTAATGATATAATAATAATTTTATATTAACTAATATATTATTCCCATTATCATTAGGTGAAATACATGAATATGAATTGTGAAAATATAAATTGTGATGAACTATATTTTAATGTGTTAAAAGTTAAATTGTTTATATATCAATAAATATTTTAAATAATAATAACACCATTCCATAATAATTAAAAAATATTAAATATTAAAATAATAAATTATATTAATGTAATAGTACAACACATAATATGTTTTGAAATAATCATTATAAGAACTTTTTGATAGGTTATAAAACTGGAACAAATGGTAACATGTTATAAGTTTTTGAGAGTGATAGAATGTCTTTATATTTTATATAATATCAAAAATTCAGAATATTATAGAATTTATAATTATAATATATTCTCATTAAAACCATCATTATAATCATATAATATGTGTGGTGATGGAAAACAAAACTTTTGTCTCTGGAGGAGGTAGCACAGTGGTACATATAATTAACATTCCAATTTATCATATAATGGACGAAAGGATCAAATATGATCAATTTTAATTTCAAATTTATAAATTTGAAATGTGATAAAATATAATTATTCTTATACACTTTGTAATAAAATATGGGTGGTAGAAATGAAAAACAAATAACATCTCTTTATGGAGGTTCTTGTCTTCATGTACGCACGATTAATGTTCTTTTGTTTTCTAGATGGATGGAAAGGAGTTAATAATTATTGCCCAAATAATATAATTCAATTTCATTATAATGATGATACTTATTTTAATTTCTTAATTATTATTTATGTAATTCAATTAGGATTAGAGTAAAACAAAATAAATAATTTTGTGATAATCACATTAGAAGATTAGGGATTCACTTCGAAAACTATATGGAAATGAAGGCCATAAGAAAACTATTGGTGAAAAAAGTATTAGGGACATCAGAGAGAGTAATAGGAGGATAAATGTTTTTGAGTATAAAAAATATAATATAATAATAAGTGAGTCATGCTGTGATGGAATTGTTAATATTTTATAAGTAGAGAAATGTGTTGTTTTGTAAGGAACCACAACATTTGAAATAATGTAATGTAACTATTCTTGGGTGAATTTCTCCAAAAAGAAATAATTGGTGGGTGTTTGGGTGTGTGTTGGTCAAGATTCACATAAAACACTATTTATGATGCATCCTAGATTGTTTTTTGGATTTTTATTTTATATTACAATCTTTTAAACTAATATACATTTAACTTCATGATTACTTTTTAAACATAATACTTATTACTAATGAGGAAACACAATTTTGAAAATTATACCAGATATGAACATTTTGATTTCAGTTTTTTAAATAATTTTAGTAAATAAATTTTTTAAGGATTTTATATGTTATTTTTAAAATAAACACATATGAGGTGTAATGATACCTTTTTTAGGAAAACAACATTTTTAGGTTTAATAACTTATCTAAAAGATAATATTAACATAAATCCAAATTTTTATGAAATAATTTTATTATTATAAAATTGATTCACATGTATTTCAAAGAAAAACTAAATTTAATTTCACCATCCATTCACATGATATTATGAAAATAAAAAAAAGTGTATTTGTTAATGTTACATTATTATTTAATTCTAAAATCAGTGTAAATATGATTTAAGATTTAATGGAATGTATTAAAATTAATAATTATATTAGGTAAATTCATATTCTGTTATATGAATTGTTATTAAATAATATAGTATATTTCGAAATAATTATAAAATGATAATAATTATAATTTTCACAAAATAAATGTATTTTCGGACTGAAAATCAACATTTTCATAAAAAAACTCAAAAAATATGCTAAGAAAATAGTGATATGAGGGGTTGAAAATTTAATTTTAATTTTTAAAATATAAAATATAAAAATTTTAAATTTGGGTTTTATATTAATATACATAATATTAAGAAAACTAATTTTTTTTAAAATAACCCTTTTTAAATATTATGTATTATTAATTAATTATCTTCTAAAAGTAATAAATTTCAAGTATTTACAATCTCATATTCATTATATATTTTTAAATAATTTTTTATAATAATTTTTTACATTTTTTAACTATGTAATATTTTTTATCATACATTACATAATTCTTACATGGTCCTGAATTTGGCGTTGTTACATCCCCCCCATAAATAATTTGTTTCTTCAAAATTATTATTATAACTTGTTTGTGAATATAAAATAGGGTATTTAAGATATATAATGGACTCTCGATATAATTTTAATAGTGTTATAAAAAACAAAGGAAATGTATTTGTGTCCCTCAGAACTCTTCATTCCAAATATTGAGTTTTCCTCTAATCATTTGACCAAACTATCCCATATGATTAGGTTTCAAAACACCAATAATTTAATTAGTCTTCCAATAGAGATCAAAATTATCCTAAAACTAATAGATGAACACATTTTGGTTTAAAATCTAAAATTTCCTTTCCCCATTTTTATTATTATTAAGGATTCAATGTGTTGATGGAAAAAACAATTACAAAATCATATTAAATACATCCAAATGATGGATAATAATAATTTAATAATTAATTTTCCAGAAGCCTAATATTTGGTTATAATAATAATAGATGATAATATGAATCCATTAATGTGTCATGTTCATTCTCGTAGAAAATTCTCTATATATAAAAGATTCCTTAGAACTAAAATTAACTAAAGTAAAAATAATTATGGATTGTAGAATAGGTGTACCTAAATTATTACTATCCACTTCCATGAAATTAATTATTTATTCTCTTCATTGCTGTAGAGGTTCATCAAGGTTATTTTCATCATTTTACCTTGGGTTTCTGAAACTATTTATATAATTATTATCCTCCCAAAATTAAAATCTATGAACTATTAGGGATACTATAAGATGAAATTTATTTCCCTTTACAAATTTAACTTAACACATAATTTTTTTCATGGTAATGAATCCCTGTTTTCCTCCATTTTATATAAATAAATCATATTCATGTTATTTAGAGAATTTTTGTTAGGGGCTTCTTAACATATATTTTACATTCATAATTTTGAATCTTCACTCCAATGATGTTATCACCACCTAAACATTCAGGAAACATCGTTTTTATCTTATTCAGAGTGTTTGAAAACTCATCTATGTTCATGTTGTTAATCATAACCATAGTATTTATTACTCTAGTTCCTATCCCAATAGGTTTCTCATTAGTATAATCTCTTTATTTTCCATGAAATCTTCCATAACCATAGTTCATTTTTTCTTTTTCAATTAATAAAACCAAGAAAGGTGTTACATGATTGATAAATATTTATATCATAATGGAATTATAAAATACTAAACCTAAAAAATTGTTATTATTTTAAACTATATCATTATATATTTTTAAATCACAAATCAATCTTGGTTCAATCTAGGTTTATTTTTATTTGGTCATTTCATACAACATATCCAAATTCATTAACATAATAAATCTATCATATTCTCTTTTAAATGGAATTTGATTAACATAATCATATCACATAGGGGTTTCAAAACAAATGTGAAATTATGACCTTATGTCTTGTGCCATATAACATTTCAGTTAATGCCCAAAATATCGTTTTCACCTTTATCATCCCTAGGATTATATTTGGTAGATCCTATATCAACTCATGATATCAAGATAGGGAATTAATTTATAATAGTACCACATAATCTCTGTAAGACATCATAATGTTATCATATAATTATATTTATCCCTTATATATATTCGTGTAGAATTTACTAATATTCTATTATCCTATTCCTCCAAAATAACTAAATTAACACTAAACAGTAATGAAATCACACTCGGATACAAAAAACAATGCCCAAGACTCTCACTACACGATTTGGTACAAAAACAATCTTTAAACACCAGATTTGATACATGGTTATATAAACCTATCATTATTTTATATAATTTAAATAATTTAAATAATAGATATATAAAATAATCTCGTAATCTCATGAATGAATGGTTTAGTGAAATTGAGTATAAGTTACATGGGATTCTTATTTTACAAAAAATTTGATCATTTATCCACAATCACAAAACACTAGATCCTTTATGTACTTCTCATAATTTAGACTCCTTTTCATAACATAGGTGTATAAATATAATTAATGGGTGAGATCAAATGCTTTTTAAGTAAAAAATATACAACAAAAATAATATATCATATTTGATAATAAGATGACTGTGTGTGTATAATCGAGATATATAACAAAATAATACCCAAAAATTCATATATCAAAATTAAAGAGACATTAAATAAGGTTAGGAAAAAACATGATTCATGTATCAAACGTGTGTATAAAAACTAAACAATAAACTTGAGCCATGATATGTATAACATAGTCTTTTATATAGTTATAAAACTATAACAACCTTAATCTATTCCAAATACATAATCATTGAAATAATATGTCATGGAAACCCACCAATAAATTTATCACATAACAGGCCTAGGATAATCACTCGTGTGACATATTGATTGTAAAATATTATCATGTACCCATGGGATTTGGATAAATCCTCATATATAACCCTTTTGGTTGAAATAATTCATCCAATATACCCTCTCACATGGGATAAATCCTCCCCTGTACCCTTTTTTTTGGGATTGACCATCTCATGCACCCTTTAGATTAAGATAAATTCTCTCTTGTTCCAATTTTCTAGGAATAAATCCATTAACGTTCACATTTTCTTGGGATAAATTATCTTATGTACCCTTTGGTTTGGGATAAATCCTATTGAGTATCCATTGGCTTTTGATAAATCCTCTTTTATACCCTTTTTCTTGGGGAAAATCTCATGTGTACCCTTTTTCATAGGATACATCCTCTTGTGTACCTTTTGGGTAGGGAATATTACTACCACGTATTGATCTGATATCATTGCATACAAACATTACTAATTAATTTTAGGGAGGTATAGGACCCTAACTATTAATCATCCACACATATGTATCCACTTAAAAACAAATAATTCATTTTATTAAAAATAAACCTTGAGAAGTAAATGGGTTCCAAAACATTTCCAAATAGTATCACCTAAAAACATGATCATTAGTCTAAAAAAAATATTTTCATAAAATGATTTTTTTGGAATCTAACAAATTGGTATTTTTATAAACTAGAAATCCATAGTATAATAATCCATTGAAAATTTAATATAATTCAAAAAATAGATTTTTTCATAAAAATCTTTTCATAATTTCATCTTAAAAAGATATGATTTTCATGTCACTTACCAAAAAGCCAATTTTATTAAATAAATATTAAACGTCCTAAAAATTTATTCAGAATAATTTCCAACAATGGTTCCTTGAAAATAAATAAATCATATAATTTTTTTTAATCTAAAATGGAATAATATCATTGAAAAAATAATGCTTCAAAATATTTGAAATTTTTTTTTATTAAAACACAGATCATTAAATAGATAATGAAATTTATTTCAAAAGTAATAATGGGGGGAAAAGATCAAAACATATAGAAAAAAAAATTTACACTAGGGAAATTAAAAAAATCGAAGTAAAAACATTGATATCGAAGAAAAGACTATGAAAATAATTGGAAACTATTCTTAATAAAGATGTATTTCCACAAAACAATACAAAAATAATGGAAGTAGAGTTTGGGGTGAAATATTAGTTCCAAAAAAATGAAGGATTATATATAAAATATCTTCACTATCAATTATAATATATCAATCTTGAATTATAATACAAAAAATTAAGTGATTATGTCAAAAGTAAATGATTTCAGTCGCAAAACCCCCCAACATTTTTAGGAGAATTTAAGTCAAAACCAACTTATAGTGATCTTGTATTAAATTGAAAATAAATTACCATTAATAAATGGTATTTCAGGACATAAAAAATCTATTTGGTATAATATAAACTACCGAAATGATATTAGGTTAATAATACAAAACAAGACTCAAAGAGTGGAATTTGAGATTAAAATCACTTTCATCCTTAGAAACATTCCATTCCAAACACTAAATAGAAATAACATGGAATGTGACATTGAATATAATGAAATAAAAGATAAAAATGATAAAAATTTTAATGGGGAATTCGATATACAATTTTTAAAACATCATTTTGTACAATAAGAAATAAATATGAAGGGGTTAAAATTTTGGACATGAAAAACATACCTTTATTCTAGATTAATCATAATGTGATCTAACTTCCTATGTAATGAATATAAAAATATTAATAAATGGTATCATTATCCTAATAGAAAGCGAATACCATTTTAAAGTTATTTTATATCCATATTTTGTAAATATATTAACTGATTATAATTTATTATCATCAATGGATGTTACTACATCTAGTTCTTTATTTCAAAAAAACTTCACTACGATAGGATAGTTTAATAATAATTTATTTCAATTTTATCATTACAATATAATTATTTATATAATAATCATTATTTTTATTTCACAATTTAATCCACCTGTGTATTATGTTAAATAAATCAATACGGAAGGAGAAAATAAAAATCCTGATGAACTAGTTTTCAATGTGTTTCACTATTTTATGGTGATATATTAATAAATATTAAAAATATTTAAAATAGATATCTATAATCACTATAAAAATAAATATATCATTATTATATTAAATTACTATTATGTTTCCTTCGAAAATCATTAATGGAAATATCATTATAACATCATTCACATAGGTGGTAAAACCGACTGAAACTATAATGTATTATAATTCATTCATATGTCTAGGAACTTCTTTAGATAATGATAATATTATATATTTAAAATAACAAACAAGTAATAATTTTCATATATCCTTATAAAATTCATTCTTATAATCATCCAAGATGGATTATCATTAATAAATTTCATTGTTCATGGAGGAGGTAGTTCGCACGTACACGGGATTAATAACCATTTTTCTCAAATAATGGATAAGAATATGGAATATGATAATTTTCTATTCAATTTTTATTTATTTCTAATATAAATTATATTTCCCATAAAATACATCCATGTAACCATCCCTGACATGTGGTGATGAAAATTGAACAACATCAATTCATGGAACTAGGAGTCCAGCAACACACAAGATCGAAGTTATTTAATTTTATTAATGGATGGAATGGATTGAATAGTTATTGAAAAATTAATATAATGACATTAAATTATAACAATTATAAAAAAATTATAATACTAAGTACATATATTAATTATGGAGTATAAGAGAAAATTAATTGTGTAAGTGAATGTAGTACTCTAGTTGGAAGATTGAGTATTCACTTACAAAACTCCTTGTAAAATAAGTTTAGAAGTAAACTAAAGGGGACCAGATTATTATCGACATGGGATATGTATTATTAGGTTGAATGGTGGAAATTTTAAAATAATAAATTTTATATATTTTTGATTCTCTATGTAGTGTAAGTTTTACTTATTTACAAGTGGCGATAAAGGTTGTTTCAGAACAAATAATTAAATTTTCAATAAAGTAATGATTCTTTTAAAATTTTAGTGGATAAAAATAGAAAAAAGTTGTCAAGGAATGTGTCTGGGTTGAAATTATCCTCATTCACTCACTGTAGAGTCAACCTACCATATTTTTAGGTTTCTTCTTTTAACTTTTTAATGTTTAACCTGATATACTTTTACATAAGTAAATAATTTTAACATTAGTAATTATTATTAATGAAATAAATTAATATATGAAATTTTAAATAATTTAAAAATTATTATTCCTAATTTAGAAAAAATTATCAACTAATATTTTTGTGGCATTGAAATGTAAATTTTAAAATAAACACACATAACATGAAAAAAAATCATTTAAAAAAGTGAATAATTAATTTTTGAAATTTATATGAATGAAAAAATTATTATGGAAACATACTATTATGAAATTAAATGGATTATTAAAAAAATTTAGTTTTATTTTATAGAAATAAAAAACTGAATTTTACCATTAAAACACCAAATAATAATTTTATTAATGTAACATTTTAATTTTGTTCATAAAATGTTGGACATATTATTTATATATTAAAATAATATTTTAAAATTCATAATGTTTTAATTAAATAAATATTTTTTTTATAACTGATTTTTTAGTCATCCAGAATATGCTTTCATATTGATATCATGATTAAAATTTTAATTTTTTCAATAAAATTATTATTTGAATAAAAATAAGGCTTTTTAAAAAATGATAAAAAATAAATACTAAGTATATATTGATGTGGGGAAATAAAAAAATGAATCTTCTTTTACCAAATATAAATTCAAAATTTTTGAAATTTTTATTTTCAAATAAAATACATAATATAAATAAAATTACATTTATTTTTGAAAATGACCCCTTTTCACTATTACTTCATATTATTTATTTATCTTCCAAAATTAATAACAT
Organism: Viscum album; assembly: GCA_963277665.1. Lineage (NCBI taxonomy): Eukaryota > Viridiplantae > Streptophyta > Magnoliopsida > Santalales > Viscaceae > Viscum > Viscum album. The sequence goes on from OY728152.1 coordinate 700,389,732, forward strand.
ATAAGGATTTAAATCACAGTTCCTATTATATGATTAAAAATAAATTTATTATAATAAATTGTGGTTTAATTACATTGGGTGTATCATGTTACATAATTTACTCAACATAAAAGCTGTTTTACAAGGTCTATAATTTTGGGTTGTTCAAATATATAAGTTATTTTTATATTGAAAACTATCTAAGGCATCTTGGACTATAAATCCCATGTCCGATTTGAAATACACATACATTAAAAATCTTACCATACACAAAGTGAGATGATCCTAGGAAAATATATTTTTATTTAATATCATCTTCATAAGTTAAAAATATCATCTCAATAGTAAAGACACAATCACCAGAATGGAAGGTTTAGTGTGTTTTAGGATTAGTAACAAATGAAACATATCTTATTTTACTTTTTAAAACATCGCCATAATTTATCAATAGTAGAATTTTTTATAGACTTATTATTTGTTGTAATCAAATTTATAACATTTGAATGAAATCATAAGAAACAGGCAGAATCAAATGCTCAATAAGGTAAAACTAGTCAACATTGAATGAAGAGTATATTATAATCACATGAGAAAAGATATGGTGGGAAGAAATATAATATTAAAAAATAATATAAAATAATAAGAGTTATCCAAAATATAAGATAATAAAAACATGTTCCATGGTTTGAGAGTGGGATATGATCTTAAAGAAACACAAGAATGCCCATGGTGTTGGATCAGTGTTTCCTGATCCACTTGGATGATGTTGGGCGAAATGATTTCCACTCATACTGTTCACAAGGACATACCTCCATATCTTGAGCTCCATGGTGACCTAAGTGGGGGTTTAAGGGGGAAATTTGACCCCACTCCAGGGGTTCGGTGGTGGATGGTCCCCGACACAAATTTTGGGGTGTTATAGCAACTCTAATTGATTTTATTAGAGAAAATTGGCTCACACCATTAAGGAACATATAAAATGAAGACCTTGGAACTAATATTGTATTAGCTCGAACATCATATACAAAATTATTGTATCTCTATGGACTTCTATTCGTCGGCCACTATAGCACCTTGTATATCAAGGTCCATGACATAGTAGTAATGTGGAATTACATCAACATTTCATTATAGCACATCAGACCATATTTGTGGTTTGTGGAATAATGGTATATCTTCTTTATTATCCCATTTTGTTCAAGGGTTTTTATGTGTTAGAAACTTTGAGATAATCCCAATAGTTTTTCTTCCATATTTTGTAGTAATATTTTTGCCTCACCGTGGATGTAGGGATCTATTCCCGAACTATGTAATTATCTATTTTTGTGTTCTTTCTATCCTTATGTTTTTGACATTTCTTCATCAAAAAACCTGTTATGTCATTGTAACTCCTCAAAATTACACAATGCATGGATTCAATTGTTAACATATTCATGCACATATACCCATTATTTACCCACACAAAAACCAAGAACTCACATACTTCTTATGTAAAAAAATCCAATCATATAATTTCCATAATATCTAATAAGATATAAAATCATAACCAATGCATTAGGGGGAGATATAGAACCCCCACACAAAAATATTCCATACATATGAGTGCTAATTTAAAATTATCAGTCATCACATTATAAATAATCCATCAAAGGAAAATGGGTTTCGTAATATTTCGAGATCTTATAACCAAAATTTTCCTCATTAATGTAAATGGTTTATGCCAAAAATTTAATCACTACAAAAGAATATTTCAGAAAAAATTTATACAGTGACTTATGAAAATTATTTTATATGGAAATATTTACTCTACAGATAAATATTAAAATGGAACAAATTCAATAAATATTTTTTTAGATAATATTTTAAAAATTATTGTAAACAAAGAAGTTAAGGATCAAATTCAGAAGTCATTATTGGAAAATGAGTATAAAAATTTTAGAAAATATTATACGTAAAAAATTTCGTCATATTATTGAAAATATTTAATTATTATGAAAAAATTAATTTTAGATGAAGAAAAAATCTGATTACAAAATGATGGAAGATAATTTTAATATTATTAAATAACATTGTTGGAAGATCTTATCATAAAATGATTTGGTAAAACATATATTTAAGAGGTAGTAATGTAAAATATGTTATTCACATGAGTATGTACATAATTGTATATCAATATATGAAAGGAAAACCTTTTTTTGGAATAAATAACCTGTAAATGAAGAAATACTATTTTCAATGGAAAATTTTCAATATTATAAGAAATAAATTCATCTATAAATCATCATTCAGTTTAAAATACCATTTTACATAGATAAAAAATAAGAAATCTATTATGAAATAGGAAATAGAGAAATTATTAAACTAAAAATAATAATTCCTAATGAATAATATTTTAACTCAATGAATGGAAATTTGAGTCAATAATTACCTTATGGAAAAAAATAATTACTTCAAAAACATTCCATAAGAAGCGTTTTTTATATGGTAGAAAATTATTTCTAAAAAAAGACAAAACATCACATAATACAATAATGGAAAAAAATGTACGCAACTTATATTAAATATATTATAATGAATAATGATAACTCAATGAATGAAATTTCAATTAATAAAAACACCTAAATTATTTTTTCATTCAAATTGAAGACACGTGAATAGTATAACATGAGGTGGATTTTTATATCCCATAGATTTTATGAAAATTAACGATAACACAAATAATAGACCAATATGAACAAAAAATATTAAAAATGTCGTGAATTTTAATTATATATAAAATAAGAAACATTTAAAAGAATAAATGCATAACTTGGGTACTGATTAATTCTTTTTTTTCACCATATTTCCTAAATAATAAAAATATGTTAATTAAAAAATTATTGAAAAACTTTTCCATATATAAAAAATTTTCTCTGGTTAATTTTTTTCATATTTCATTTATTAATTAAATTGTTTTAACCTATAAAGGATAATAGAGTTGGTTCAGTAAATTTCTCTAAAAATTCTATGTTATAATGATAGTGGTCAAGAGTATTCATGAAAGGTGCCTTTATATGTTTATTTATGGAGGATACATTTACTATGAATGTTTATTATTGATATCAATTATAGAATGTCCAATATTATAATTCATGGATATTAATAGTTTATAAATATCATTTTTATATATTAAATACAGTTTTATTGTGTTTCTTATTAGGCAGTAATAGAAAAACATAACACGTTATTCCTGGATCTTGTAGTTCCCACATACACATGAAGATATATTAAATTTTCCAAAGGTTTTTGATAAAGGTATGAAATAAATATTTTAGTACTATATTGAAATTTTAGAATATTTTTTATATCTATTTTATCATTAATTCACGGATTATAATGGAATTTAGGGGGTTGAGTATGAAAAAAAACTTATATAGATAGGTTATGAACATCACTTATCCTTTTCAATGATCCTTATTAGGTAACACCTTAATGATCATTTTAATTTTTTTTATCTTTAAAAGGGATTTTATGGAATTTTTTTATATCTAAGAAGATATTAGTGAAGAGTTATGGAAGAGATAAATATTTAAAATGGGTGGAGAAGTGTGGTCTATTTGATCTCCTTTAATAATCTAATAGAATAGAAAATTTTAAAATACATGTTACTTTTTCAATTGTTGAATGAAACTATTCAATGGTAAATTGACCCAACATTGGGATATAATGAATTATGGGGTGTGATATGTTAGACCATGCCACTAAAATTATGTTAAAAAATAAAAAATGATTCAATACTTTTTTCAATAATTATTTAATATTTTAGCATTTTTGTTTTTAGCCTATAACAATTTTTCACATAGATAATTTATATTTTATTAAAAATAAAAGTTAACACTTATTAGTAGTTTAAACAAAATCATTATTTTCTATGGTAATGTTTCACCCCCCCATATTCTACCAAACAATTATTAATGTTATGTGGAAAACATTCCTTAGGCGCTTATTCTTCTATCTTTCACTAGTATAATTCTGAAAAAAACATACCTCCATGGTTCTCACAACCATCAAATTAAAGAAAAATTAATTTTATCTTATTTGGATTATTTGAAAACTCATCTATTTTAATCAAAAATATAACATTTCTTACATTAGTTTTATCTTATTAGGTTGATCATTAGGATAATATATGCATTTTTCATGTAATCCACCATTTGACATAGTACCTTTGGTATTATTCCATTACTAAAATTAATAAGGGTTGACATAAGTGATCAATATATATATCATAAGTAAATTATAAAAAAATAAGTTCAAAATTTGATTCCATTTTAAACTATCACATTATCAATTAGTACATCAAAAATAAAAAATTGTTCACTCTAGGTTTATATTATGTTTAGTCCAATTGTACATCATATCAAAATTCCATAACATAATAATTCCATCATAATTTATTATAAAGGGATTATAATTAACCAAATCATATAACAAAGGAGTTTCAAACCTGGTATGCAGTTATGAATCTATTTCATGCACTATGTGATAATTGAGTTAAAAACCAGCATGTTATTTTTAGAGTTATCACCCCTAGGTACATTTATGAAGATCCTACATACACTTATGGTATCTATATAGGTATGTAATTTAATGGAGAACAACATAATCTATAAAAAAATTAATATTTAATTTCCCTCAAATGTATCCCTTATAATTATTTATTGGGTTTTTATTGATTTATTATTACCTTGTCTATCAAATATAACTAAAATAAGTCTCAATATTTTGAAACCTTATTCAGATACCAATTTTAATGCTCGAAACCCACACTACTATATGTGATAATAAAAACATCTTCTTAAGCATAATCATTGATTCAATGTGATATAAACATATAATTATTTTATATCACTTACATAATCTAAAATTAAATATCACTAATAATATCACAATCTGAAGAATGAATTATTTATTGACTTTGAGAATAATTTTGCATGGGAAACTAATTTTAAACAACTAGTTATCATTTCTCTAGAATCAAATAACAATATCTCCCTTATGTAATTCTCATAAGTTACAATCATCTAAAAAACCTTGGTGTAGAAATAGAATAAATGGGTGATATCATATTCTCAGTAAGGGAAAAATAAATGATAAAAATAAGATAGCATATTTGATAAATTGTTGAGTATGTGGGTATAATCAACACACAAAGGAAAATCTCACCCAAAAAATAATAGATCAAAATTTACGAGTCCTGAAATAAGGATCAGCATAAGAAATTTTTCAAAAAATTTGTTGAAGCATTAGTCAATATGCATGATTGGAAATAGGTATATTAATTTTATGGGTATAATTATTAAACAATGAAAACCGCCATCTATTCCAAAACAAAAAACATTGAAGTCCTATGTCAAGTATACCCACATTGATATTTATTATATAGTAGTCTTGGGTAATAAGTCATGTCATTTCTTAGGCTTTTGACAATCCTATTATAAACCCTTAGACATTGGATAAATCTCATATATACTCTTTTATGTTGGGATAAATCCTCCTTTTTACCCGTTTTCTTGTAAAAAATCTCCCTTTATACCCTTTATTATGGGAAAATCATATCTTTTACCCTTTACCTTCGAATAAATCCTCTCATATACTCCTTGTCTTTTAGTTAATCATATGATGTACACTTTTTATTTGGATAAATATTCTTATGTAGCCTTTGTCTTAAGATGAATCCTACTATGTATCCATTTTATTGGGATAACTCCTCCTATATATCCTTTGGATTTTGATAAAACATTCAGTTTTAGAAAAATCATATAATGTAAAAAAAATTCTCATTATATATAAACATTTATAATTCATTTGAGGGACATATAAGATAACAACCATCCTTAATCATCACATATGGTTCCCTAAAAATCAAATCAGTCATCTTACTATATTTAATTGATGAGAAATAAATGGTTCTCTAGACTTTTCCGAATAGTATTTCATAAAAAACATGATCATGGGTTACCAAAAACCAAATCTTCTATAAATATTTTTTCAGAAAAGATAATAGTGTATTTTATAAATCATTATTCCATGTGATTAAAATAATTTGAATATGGAAGAGAAATTTCATCAATTATTTTTCATAGAAATAATTTCTTAATACCATCGAATGCAGACATGATTTCCAAGTCACAATTCAAAAAAATAGAAATATAAAGAGAATGCATCCAAAAAAATGTCATCACAGAACTTCCATTAATGAGGCCTTACAATAAATAAATCTTATGTGAAATTTGAATTATACAAGAATAATATCATTAAAAAATCCATTAAAATATTTTTTAATGATTTTATTAAATCCCATATCCTTAAATAGATGATGAAAACATTCTTTTAAAATTAATAAAGTGTGGAATGTATCATTTGATAAAAAAATTGAGTTTACAATATAGAAAAAAAACATTTTACAACGTAAAAACATTGATATGGAAGAAAATTCCATAAAATGTAATGAAAATAAATCATAAAAATAATGTTTTCCCAAAAACAATTTCAATCATCATGGAATATGAATTTTTTTTAAGCATGATTTCCCAAAATGTATGGTTTACATATAACATAACATCAATATTTATTATAATAGATAAATCATTAATTATAACAGTAAAATATAATTGGTTATGACTAAAGAAATTGATTTGAGTTAGAGAAACCCCTTATAATATGAGGAGAATAAAACTCAAAACCTATTATGAGAGATATAGTTTGGAATTTATCATAAATTACCATTTTTAAAGATTATTTGTTATATAATAATTCAATTAGGAATAAGATACACCACTTAACAAAAATTTGGTGTATAATACAAAACCTGTCTGAGAGAGAGAGGAATTTGAGATGAAAATACCACGTAACCTTAGAAATACTTGAGTCAAAAAATAATGAGAAATAATTGGGAATAGAACCTCTAATTCCATTGAAAAATATTAACAGTATATAAAATTTTAAAAGTTATTTAGATAAAACATTTCGAAAAAATCATTGCGTATAAAAAACCATTTCATAAGGGGTGAAAATTTGAGACAGGAAAACCTTACCTTTGTTTCATCATAGTCTTAATGTTCTTATTACATCTTGGAAATGAAAAAAACATATTAATATCATACATAATACTAAAAATATAATCATTCTACCATTTTAAAAAAAAAATTAACCATATTTTTTAAATATATTCACTGATTATAATTTATTTTCATAAATTGGTGTTATAACATTCGGTTGTTTATTTCATCAAAACATAAAAATGAAATGATCGATTAAAAATAAGTGGTTTCATGTTTATTATAACAATATCATTCATGATATAATCATAATTAGGCTTATATTATTACTTAATACCAATTTTTATTAGGTGAAATAGATCAATATGGCTTGTGAAAATAGAAATCATAATGAACATGTTTTCAACATGTTTAAAGTCCAACAGGTGATATATTAATAGATGTTTTAAATATTAAAAAACATATCTTGAATCCCTAAAAATAAATAAATGTATCATTATTAAATTATCTAACCATTATATGACTTCTCATAGGCATAAATTACATATATTTTATAAAATCATTCACTAAGGTTGTAAAACCGACCCAAACTATAAGGTATTATAGTGATTTCATATGTAAGTGAATGTATTTAGATAATGAAAAAAATAATATATATATATATATAAGTATAAAAATTTAATAATTATCATATATCCTTATAAAACACATTCTTATAAATTTCCATGATGTTTGATGATGACAAAAGAAATTCGTTGTTTGTGAAGATGGTATTCTGCATGTATGGAGGATTAAAGATCCAATTTCTCCAAAATTTAATGAAAATATGGTATATGATAAATTTTCATTAAGTAGTTATTAATTTTACATGTAAATAAATATTCTTCATAAAATCCATCCATGATGTCATCCATGATAAGTGGTTTTGAAAAATGAACAATATCGCTTTGTAGAAGCATTAGTCCACAAGTACACATAATCAATATTTTTCATTCTAAAAGGATGGAAATTATTGAGTAGTTATTATAAGATTAATATAATGACATTTATTTATAATAATTATAATAATTTATCTATATAGAAATTTTCATAAATGATTTACATAGGATAATTATAAATGAAATGTGTATGTTAAAGTAATACTCTAATTGGAATCTTGTGTGTTCTCTTGTAAAACATCTTGGAAAACAAGAAATTCAGTAAAATAAAGTTGACTAGAATCATATAGACCTTGGAGATAGTTCATTTGGGAAAAATATTATCATTTTTTATCAATAAATTTTAATTATTTTTGAATCTTTATGTGGTGGAAGTGTAAACTTTTTACAATTGAAGAGAATGGTATTTTCAGAAGAAACCACTACATTTTCAATATTATAATGTTTTTATTCATTGTTAAATGGTTAAAAAGTGAAAAATTTGAAGGAAATTGTGTGGGTATAATGTAATCTCATACATTAATTTTAGTGTGAGGCTTGTGTATTTTTATTACTCTTCTTCAAATGCTTTCCTTTTTACCCTGATTTACTTTTTCATTAGTAATTAATTCTTTACATTCATTAATACTATAGATTAAAAAATTAAAAATTTACCATTTAAATAGTATAAATCCTCTTATTTAAAATTTGAAAATAATTTTTTTTAATATAATTTTTAGTGTTTTGAAATGTTAACATTAAAATAAACACAAGTAACGCATTAAAATAGTTTTTTAGGGAAAATGTGTTATTTTGTTTAGAAATTTATTTACAAGAAAATATTGTCACATATAAATATATTTATGAAATAAAATTTTTTCTTATAAAAATTTGAAATTTTGGTGGCTTTTATAGAATTACATAAATTAATTTCACCATCAAAATACATAATTTTGAAAAAAAATATTGATAACTATTTTATTTTATGTAGCATTTTAATTGGGTTATATAAATTTTGTATATGGGAATGTATGTTCAAGAAAAATCAAAAATCAAAATTTTATTTATTATTTACATGTTTTATTATCTAAATTGATTTTCTAATCATCCATGATATTATTTTATGTTTTTAAAATCAATAAATTTATAATTTTTTATGAAACATTATTTTTCGACTTAAAATCTATTTTTTAGAAAAATTTCAAAATTTCATAATAAATAAATTTTGATGCATCGAAAAAAATCAATAATGGATTGTAAAATATAAATTCTAAAATTTGTAAATCAACCTTTTCAAATAAAACATATAATATAAATAAAATAGATTTCATTGAAAATGATACATTTTCAATATTAATTTATATTATTTATTTATCATTAAAAGGTAATAAAATTGAACTATTAACTATAATGGTGTTTATTATAGGATTATTAATAATTTTATTTTAATATATTATGGTTTCATTACATTGGGTGTAGTGTGTAACACATGTTATCTAACTTGACATCAGTTTTATGAGGTCTTGAATTTCGGGTCGTTAAAATATATACATTATTCCTATAAAAAAACTATTTGAGGATCCTTGTACCGGCCCTCATATATCTGATAAAAAATACATACTTTGATAATATGAATTGACAATAAGTGATATGTTCATAACACAATATGTCTTTATTTTATATGATATTCATAAGTAAAACATTTCATCTGATTAGTAAGCACATAATCCCATGAATGGAAGGTTTAGTGTCTTTGATGATTTGGTACATAAGAAAAAATTATTATGCTACATGTGAATATTTCTCATTAACTGAGCCTCAATCGACTCCCCTATGGACTTCTCTTATGTTTACTTGTATTTATAACCGAGGAAATGAAATCATAATAATGTGTTGAGCACAAATGAACAATATGAGACAACCTATAAACATTTCATCATGCTTTAGATTATTATAATATTATAAAAGATACTTTTTAGGAAAATATCATGTTAAAATGGATATAAAATAGTCATAGTTATCTGTAAGTCATGATATAGAAATATGTAATCTCAAATGAAAAAATATGTACCATGGTTTGAGAGTGTGAGGTGAACTTTGAAACATGGTATAAGGTAATTGCATCATACATTCATAGAGTCATAAATATATAGAAACAATATAAAATGAGAATAATATATATAGGTAAAATATCAATACTTAGAAAACAAATCATCATGTGCTAGTCTTGTTGATCGTGAATGACATATGTTATCTAATGAGTTGAAAAAAATGATTTGGAAGGCTGTATAATTCTGAGCATGCATATCACATAATATATATATAAACACACACACAAACACACACACACACACAGATATATATATATATATATATATATATATATGTGTGTGTGTGTGTGTGTGAACATGTGTGTGACATGGGGAAAATAAACCATACATAAGGAATTATCATGATAAAACCAAAGAAAAAAAATCATGATTTCATAATTTCTTCTCAAATAAGAATAGAAGGATATAAAATAATTATTTTCTAGATAACAATTAATTAAAATAATTTGGATTTTTATATTGGAATAATTAAGATAATTTATTTAGCCTGGAGTTTCACTGTATAAAAATTCATGAGAATGATTGGAAAATAAAGAGTAAAAACGAACCACTATGTAACAGTTTTTCAAATGGGTAAATAAACTTTTGTTGAAATCCACTTGTTTTAATTCTCTAAAATAATATAAATAATTTAAATAATATTTAAATCTTTTAAATAATGATTAATTTTGATCTATTTTATTTTACTATAATTATGTTTAAACTTTATCTATTCTATGAGTATTACTTCTTACGACAGATGGAAGATATTTGACTAAGCATGAGACTTCATTTCCCTTCCCAAACGGTCTCACCATTTAGCCTAGAAATCATAAAATTCTATGACACTGTGACTATCGCACTGTACTTGTCTCACTGCCAACTGTGACATTGTTCCTTACATTAAAATTTCCCTATATTATTCATTTAAAATTAAAAGATGATTCTAATTGTTACATTTGAATCATTTTGGACACTGACATAATAATGATCTTTAATAGAGAAAACACCTAACCGTATGAGTTACGATGTGTGGAGATTGTGCTCCTTTTCGTAAAAGAACAAACACCAAAATTTTAAATTCAATTTCATTTTCAATATTGAATGTGTGGGAGCGGTGAATAAAAGAGAGATTATATTTATCATACATTCATGAAAGAACACTGATAAAAACACAAGAAGAACTATCATTCTATAATAGTTGAATTGCTATGGATAAAAACCTCAAACATCCTTACAGAAAAAAAAGAAGATAAGAAGTGAAACTCGCTGAACTCAAAATCAGAACCTAGACCTCACAACCCACTGTTTCTGAGTCTACATTCAAAAGAGGACCCAAACATCCAATCTAATGCATCCAAGAAGTCCAGAGCTACATAGAGTAACACTAAAAGAATTTTTAATCCCTTCTTATCATATGATTCTCTCTGGTGTATATTTTTATTAATCTTTCGAGTAGTGTGTTCCTATGTGTATTAAAAACACACTACCTCTTACACTGAACTAGAGGAAACTATATATCCCCACAATAATATCTTTTTACACCTTGTTTGACCCATGTACAACTGTGGAAGAGGTCATGTGTGACGTGGCTGTTGTATTTTCCACGCAGAACTGTGGTAGAGGTAAAGTGACCTAGACATTCTTGTATGTTGTTTTTTAAACCCCGAACCAAGGTGTGGATAAAAACATTGTATATAACATCCTTAACATATGTTGATCACCAATTGGAGTGGATTAGGTCTCATCTTTAAACTGAACCACTTTTTTTAATCCGCTATGTTTTCTAATTTAGTCAACTCTGTTTTAACTAATATGTTAGAAAACTAAGTATCAATTAGATATTTAGTCTTTGATAGTATTTTTAACTCCTTTTATTTATTAAATTAGTTTCAAAGGTTATAGAAATATCTCATATTATTATAACTAAGAAATAATCAGTCATGTGTGAAGTTAATTGAATAGTCAGACTACTATAAATTTTCTAATTTGAATAACTGGAATGTTTTGTTATTAAATTTTCAGATATTTAAATAATTTTTTAATAGACATTTTTATAAGAACCTAATTCACCCTCCTCTTGAGTGTCCTACTTCAACCAAGAATTGGGTTAAAAGGTTGTTTTCAAACAACCAATTTCAATGGTTCAAAATATTTTTCAAATATTTTCAATTGTAACATAGTTGTGTTTTAAAGATCTCTAAATTTAAGACAGTTAAAAAGTTTTAGCTCTTAGAAATCTTGAATTTATAATTTTTTATGGATAAAATATAAGAAGGTGCTACTAAAAACACACCTCCATACTTTAATGGACCAAATTATGCTAAGTGGAATATTAAAATGAAAATTCAATTAGAAAGTATGGGCTTGGATATTTGGATAGTAATAGATGATAAATATTAAATAACAGAAAATAAAAAAAGAATATGGAGTGAATATATAAGATAGTATTACTATAATAATTGTAAATCTATGAATGCCTTGATTTTTACTATAGGAGAAAAATAATGTAATAGAATATGTGCATTTAAATCTACCTATGAAATTTTTGATACCTTATATTTTTCACATGAAGGAACTAATAATGTTAATGAAATGTGAACTAATACCCATACTATTATGTATGATAACTTTAAGATGAATCTTGATAAAACCATTTATGATATGTATCTCGGGATTAAGGAAAAATTTAATATAATGAGCACTCCTAGAACGCTAGTGGGTGCCAAATAGAAAATCATGTGGCTAATTAGATATCTACTTAAAAGATGGATATGAACCTCAATATCAATTAGGGAATCTGGTGATATTAATTAGTAACATGTAAAATAAGCTAATAGGTAAACTGATAGTGTATAAGGAAGAGTTAAAAGTAAACAAAGAATAAGAGGATGAACCAAATAAAAATAAAGTGGATTTCAATACCACTTCACCCAAAAATAACCAAAAGGAAAGGATATGGACTCATTCTGACCGTTCATGTATTGATGATTCAGTATCAAATAGTGATTAGGAAATCTTTAAACTATAAAAAATGTTAAAGAAGTTTTATATTAGGAATAAAGTTTTCAAAAACCCCATCTACATGGAAAATATTTCAAAAAAGGTCATTGTAAGAAGGAATGGAAAAAAGGAACGATCACTCAAATGAAATATTCTGTTTTTTGTATAAGAGAAAGGGGTAGGTAATGGAAAATTTTACCAATATAAATTATAAAAATAAGTATAAGAAAAAATATAGAAAGTACTAAAAGGAAATGAAAGCAGTGTGGAGTGATTCTAAGGAAAATTCAAATGACTCTGAATCTTCCCATGATGAAAAGGATGAAAAATCCAATATGTGATTCATGACAAACACATCAGTCATAACTCATAAGTCTCATGTACAAAATTTCATTTGACTATAGAGATGAAAGTGATTATCAAAATAAGACTAGTGAAGAAATGTTTAAATACTGCCAAATACTTGAAGATAGATGCAATGAATTAAAAGATAAATATAATTCTTTGAAGAAACAGAAGGCTCTTACTTCTCCTATTAAAGATGATCGTAGTATAGAAAAAGAAAATAAAGCTCAATTACAAAAATAGAACAATGAACCTACTTTATCTAATGAGAATTTGAAGAAGGACTTATAAAAATTTAGCAATGGAAACAGTACACTATCACATATTCCTAGTAAATAAGTAGCTCATATGTAAAATACTGGTATAGGATACCAAACTGGATAGAGGAACATAGATAAAACTCATTTTATAACAAAATCTAGAATCTCTGTCTTCATACCCAGTAATAAAATATCCCCTAGCTCTAGCACTGGTAATTCATTCACTACTTCTAATTTTTCTTGACCAAACAATGTTTACATTTCCAATAAATTAATAACTATTTGCAGGAAACCCATAAAGCAATTATGGGTTCCCAATTCTATTTTTACTAATGTTTTTGGACCCAAAAAAATCAAGGCACCAAAATTTTTCCTAGCCTAATTATATTGTAGGAATGTTGTATGAAAATATCCTATATAAGTTTATGGTACTTGGATAGTGGAAGTTCAAAACACATGACTAGAGATTACCCATGCATCAAGAATCTAATAAAAATTGTTGGTGGACATGTCACTTTTAGCGACAATTTTAATATAAAAATAATTGTCCTTGTCGAGATTGGCAACTCCAAGGACGTTTTAATTTTTAATTTACCTTTTGTTGATTGTTTAAAATATAATATTCATAGTATTTCATAACTATGTGATGATAGTTTTCAGGTTAAATTTGAAAATGATCCTTCTAATGTTTTTAATTCTAAAAATAAATTAGTACTTTATACTTGTAGAAATGAAAATATTTATTCTATTAACATAGATTCATTAATTTCTCAAAATGTTTCTTGTTTGAATGCCTTTTACAAAGAGTCTAGGCTTTGGAATAAAAGACTAGCACATTGAAATAAAAAATCCCTTATAATGATTACTAAAAAGTTCTTAGTCAAGGATCTACCCCAACCTGAGTTTTCTTAGGTAAAATTCTATATTAAATTTCAAAAGTGTAGACTGCAAAAAAATCTATTTCAACTCAAAGAATGAATTTTCAACTTCTCAATGTCTGAAGGTGGTTCATGTGGTCTTGTTTGGACCATCTAGAGTCTCAAGTCTTAATGGGAAGCAACATTTCTATGTTCATATAGATGAGTACACTAGATATACATGGGCCTTTTTCACATCTCACAAAATTGAAGCATGTTATCATTTCAAGAAGTATTCTAGAATAGTAGAAAAACTATGCTCTATTATAATTAAAAATCAATGATGTGACCATGGTCATGAGTTTTAAAACTAAGTGATTGAATATTTTCGCTCAAATAATTTCCATAGTCATAACTTCTCTTCCCCTTGGAAACCACAACAAAATGGAGTTTTAGAAATAATAAATAGAACCATACAATTAATAACTAAAACCATGCTCAAGGAATATGGCCTACCTATCTACTTTTAGGGTGAAGTTATGAATATATCTTTCAATATTATCAATAGAGTCTTAATCATTCCAATTCTTAAGAAAAATTCCTATGAGTTGGGGAAAAATAGAAAACCCAAAGTTAGTTACTAAATTATTTGTTGTTGCAATGTTTATATTCTCAATATGATGGTCAATCTTGACAAATTTTCAACCAAAAGTGATGAAGGAATTTTACTAGGTTACTCAATATCTAGTAAAACCCATACAGTCTTTAATAAAAGAACAAAATATGTGGAAGAATATGTTCTTGTAAACTTTTATGAAACATATCCACATGAACCAAATACATCCTTAGAAAACTTGAGTATGATTTGTCAAATATGGACATAAATGCAAAAAATTGGCTCAGCTATCAAGCAATCCATCAAATCTTACAGTTATGTAAATTCCCAATATTCTAATCCTGATGAAACCAAAACTATTGATGAATCTGAAATTACTATACCTTATTTTTCTAGATATGTTATAACCTTTAAGAACCATCCTTTAGATGTTATAGTTGGATATTTAGATAACAGAACACAGAATAGAGCTTCTTGAAGAAATCGGGTTGAGCATCAAGCATTCTAGTAATATATTGAACCTAAAAAACAATCAATGAGGAAATCAATAATGGGTCTTGGGTGATGGATATGCAAGAAGAGTTAAATCAGTTTGAAAGAAATAATGTCTAGAAACTAGTGTATAGACCTAAAGACACCTTGACCATAGGCACTAAATGGGTGTTTAGGAATAAAGTAGATGAATCTAGAAGCATTTTAAGAAATAAAACTAGATTATTTTAACAAGGTTATATTCAATAAGAATGGATAGATTACATGAAAAAAATTTCAATAGTTTTGATATTAGAAACTATTAGACTCTTTCTTACATATGGATCACATCTAAATTTCAAACTATATCAAATGGATGGTAAGACTGATTTACTAAATGGGTATATAGTTGGATATATTTTGTTTAACAACCCACTTTTTTACAAACCCTCATTATCCAAATCATGCTTTCTAATTAACAAAAATAATTATAGTGTTTAAAATAATCACCAAGAGCTTGGTACAATATACTAAGTTGTTCTCTTATTTATAATGGTTTTACAAAAGTATAACTAATCTACTCACATTATAAAAAATAATTTCTAAAGTTATTTTAGTTTTTCAAATCATTGTTAATGATATTATTTTTGGATATTCTAAACATTATTTATGTATTGATTTTTCGAAGACTATGAAAAATGAATTTGAAATGAGCTTTATGGGTGAAATAATTTTTTTTTCTTGGATTTCAAATCAATCAAAATAAGCAAGGTATTAATTTTAATCCATGTAAATATACTAAATATATGCTAATACATCTCCTATCCGATAGTACTAGAAGTAGGGACACTCTTATGAGTAACACCTACAAGTTGGACCTTTATGAAAATGGAAAATATACCACTAATTGAGGAATGATGGGGAGTTTACTCTACATAAGTGCTAGCAGGATTCATATTATGTTTACTGTGTGTATGTGTTCTCATTTTCCTGAAAATCTTAAAGTGTCACATATTATTTCTTTTAAATAAATTTTCAAACACCACTAACATACTACCAACCTATGAATATTATATCCTAGAGGAAAATCATTTGTCTTAGTTAGATATTAAGATGCTAATTATGGTGGTTTTATGTTAGATATAAAATGAATCTATAGATCATATCTCTCTTTTATCAAGTCACTAATATCATGGTGTAGTAAAAAAACAAATTCTAATGCATTATCTAAAATATAAGATGAACACATATTTGTTGCTAGTTCTTATGATCATATTTTTTCGATGAAATGCACTTTTATTGATTATAGATATCAATTTAGTAATGTCCTCATAAATCGTTTTTACGAAATCCCTATTAACATCTCTAAGAATCCTATTCCTCATTCAAGAACAAAAAATTGATATAATATATCACTTTTTGATAGATATTTACAAAACTGTGATATTACTTTAGAATTTATTGGAACTGAAAATCATCTTGTTGAAATTTTCACTAATCCTTTAAATTCTAAAAAGATGAGTTACATCATATATAAATTAGTAATGGTCAACCTTGAGTGACTAGTTTACTATTTCACAGTTTTTCTCACACATTTTTTATCTCATTGTTACATTCTCATAGTTTCTTTCTCTTATCTTGTCTTCTCATATTTGTTGTATCACATGTTACGATCACACCATTTAGAGTGACATTGTTATGTTTACACAATGACAACTTGTTTTGGTCTCACCATTATGACATAGTGTTTTTTTGAAATATTTTTCTTGTATCACTGTATTGATTAGTTTATATATTTTACACCACATTTTTGTGTTTTGTGACATTTGAACTACCTAAATGATAAAAAATGTCTTTTCACTTCTCTCTTCACTCATACTCTCTACTTAGGAAGCCAACCACTTTTCTCTCAAACTCGTATTTATTGAACCTAAGTCAAGTGCCTCAGATTAAGCATTCATCTTCATCGTCATCTAGAAACTATTTCTCTTCAATGAAATAGAAAAATTCCATGATTACCAATCCCATGAAATATCTAAACCCAGGAATTGCGGATCGAACATTTGTTCTAGAGAATGAAATATGTACAATGTGGCTTCTATCAAGTAAGTCACTTATTTTGAAAGTGTTTTATGAACATGGATAATAAGAGTGGTCTAAAAAAGGGAAAATACATGTCTATCTGAAGCTAGTTTTTGAATTTTATTAGTGTATTCAGTTATCTTCCTACTTTAAAGATGATTTTGTGGTTACAATTTTAGTGAAAGGATAGAGATGTACCTTTTCATTAAGGTTGTGGGATCCCTACATAGGAATAAGACATAAAGGAATTTTTGAGGACTATCAAATAGGTCCCCACAAATAAATAATTTTTTTATCCTAGAATAGGATCTGGGTAGTTTGACTGGAAAAAAGGCATGTTACTGAAAAACTAGATGGAGAGACTAGGTTGTTGTTTAAGTTTATTTATCATTAAATATGTCCAATAAAAGGAGAAATTTATACTCTCATTTATCAAGATGTATTTTTTATACATATTCTAATAAATGGTCATCAAATAAATTTGTGTAAGTACATTATCCTTCACATATGTGACATTATCAAGAAAACATCAATGTTAACTTCACTTTTTTATTCAATGTTTATCTCTATTATGATACTATATAAAGGATTCATTGGTATGGACAAAAAAGTGGTTGAATATAATGATATTTTTATATCTAAGGATACATTCAGACAAATGAATATCATTTTGAATCCATAGAAGAGTTCATGGGTTGAAGACAATGAGAGTTTGTAAGAGGATTCAATACTATTGAGCACCCTTCAAGACCTAAGAATGTCACTAACACTATTTTTGGGTAAGATAATCTGGTAGATTACTCGGATGAAGGAATAGATGTTGAAAGTCTTGATGGAGAAAAGGATAATCATGTAGGTGATATAATTATGGAATAATCTCATGAACCTGATGATGTTCACTCTAGAGAATATCCTCTCACTCTAAAGGTGATAAAGATGCCATAAAATAAAGTGATGTTTTTTATAATTGTAAGGATGTTGAAGAAGAAAATGATCCTTTGGAAGAATATGGTACCACTGAGAAACACACAGAGGAAGAACATGGAGAAATAGAAGTGATTTTATCTACTGAAGAAATAATAGAGAAAGCCTTTAAATTAGAAAGTGGTATGTCTGAATCTAATAAAGATGAGTATGTGGAAACACCTCAGGAGATTGCATCTCTTAGTCCTATAGTAGATACATTTGTTGAGGGAGAGAAAACCCCATATTGGATAGAATGTAACTTCCAAAACCTATTGATTCATGTTATGTGGAAACCTAGTATAGGTTTCCTATGTCTTTTTAGGTGGATGAGTCTCATGGAACCTCAGTTCAGGAATTAGATATTTCAGCTTTGTTTCAGTTCAAAACTGTCTCTACTATAGAAGTTGTGTTTACTAAGGAACAAGAACCTGTTTTAGTTTCTTCTCTTGAACCTACTCAAGATAATCCTAGTTTTGTAAGTTGTAATTATTTTATAGTGTTTGGAGAAAATTTATTATATGGTTTTGAGAAGCTCATAAAGTCACAAAATTCCCTAATGACCAATGTCAGTGAATGGGATGTTTCATTTCTTCTAGTGAAAATTTTATGTTATATCCAACCAAATATTCTTCATTACTTTTTGGTAGTCCGGATTGAAAACTGGATGTTGAGTGATGAGGTGAAATATTTAAAATATATGGCCGAGGAAACGAATAAAGACTTGAAAGTTAGTCAAGCACCAATTTATTATCTCATTGAGGATGATGTTGATAATATCCCATAGAAATTTGTATCTACAATTCTACCTAATTTTATTATTATGTATGAATAGGAGGGTCAGAACAACAAAAAAATAGAAAATGATAATCATGAGCTTGTCTCTAGAATAAATAATCTAAACATTGAATATATAGGATGGTTATAGACTGTTCTAAATCAGCTTAAAGTTACCACATGAGCTGTTTCTGCTCCATCAAATTCTGCTTAGCCATCTCAGCTCTTGGATAATTAAAATGTAAAATTTTTAATTAGAGAATTTTTTTTGTCTTTGATTAAAGGTTTTGATATTGAATGTCTTGATAAAGGTTCTAAGAAATGCGACCATGTTCTTTACGTAGTACGAGTTCACTCAAAAATTGACACTAATTCTCAAGAAAAAATCTCCTTCAATGTGGAATACTACATCAAGAGGATCTATTCCACGAAGGAGTTGAACAACCATTTCATGTACCTTGTGGATAATTTAATGCTGCCACTTGTAACTTAGTTTTTCAAACATCTTGTACAGATGCTATAAGACATAACATATACAATGGAGAAATTCATGGACAATAAAGAGAACATTGAAAAGTATATTTATTATGGTTGTGAAATCATCACTGATTTTATCAATGTATTGAAGTCCTATCTATATGTTATGAACATAGCCATCATGGATCCTACAACAGCTCCTTTGGGGACTGGTCTACGTCCATCCACCTTTCCTTCCACCTCCACATCTTTTTCACCTATAACCATGTCTATCTCTCAGGATTTGAGCTCAATCATACCTATTATTGTTTAATAGCCTTTTCCTCAGTCTTCCAATAGAACAACCTTTTCGCATTCTATCATTGAAGGTGTTCTATTAACATCCCAAACTACATGTTCTACCACCTCCTCTTCTGCTCCTCTTGATTCTACTCCTGTTTCCTTTAAAAATGATAATGTGAAGGCTGTAAAATCTAGATATAAGTGAAGGGTAGTTTTTGATAAGGATGTGATGCATTATATTTTTAAAATTGTAAATGTACCCGGTCATTTTATTCAATGAATTCTTTTATGGTAACTCTTATTCAATTCTTGGTTTCATTTAGGGTTTTTTTCCTGTCTATTATTATATTTTTGAAAATCCCAAAGGGGAGAAATAAGAAATGAGTTTTATAATTTATGGGAGAAGCAAAATATTTATTCATTTTATTACAAATATTCTATAATAACTTGATATGATAAAAAAATTTCTAGCTTGTAAATTCCATGTTCTGTGATCCTCAAAAAGGTAGAGATTGTTGGAGTCCTCTTGTTTTAATGCTAAAAAATCATGTAGTTCATGTAAATAATTTTTAAATATTATAAATCTTGATTACTCTCTTTCTATTATGTTTTATTATTATTATGTTAAACCTTACTCCTTTTTGTTAGTATTACTTCTTAAGATAGAAAGAAGATATTTGAATAAGTATGAGACAATATTTCTTTACCCAAATGGTCTCACTATTTCGTATCGAAATAGGAAATATCCATGCCACCGTATCCATGAATCCATTTCCATGACACCATAACCATGCTACTGGTTCCAAAATATTTAATGCACTAGAAAAAATTTCTGTAACACTGATTCTGTGAATCCGTAACAACACACCATTCAGGAGTTTGAAAAAAAATATATCATTTCTATGAAACCATTCATTTTTTTAAAAAATAAATGATACCATTTCTATGACACCATAACAAGACACCTTAACAAGACACAATCCCATGTCACCACTTCTAACTTACCATTACTGTGGCATCGTTCTTTTATCACCACCAACTATGACACAATTCCTTAACAAATTTTCTATTTTTTTCAATTAAATTTGAATGTTTATTCTAATGTTAATATTTGATCCATTTAATGACACATGAATAAATAATGCTATTTTGTAGACATGACAAATGATAGTAAGAGGTACGAGGTGTAGAGATTGTTCTCCTTGTCAGAAAATCAGAAACTACTAAAGATTAAAAACAAGGTGGTGCACGAGCAGGAATATATGGCAATGGAAAATGAAAAAGGCGTTAGAGTGAACATACATGCATACAAGAACCCCAAAAAGAACACACTAAAAAATAACATTTTATGATATCTGTATTGATGTGGAATAAAACCTTGAATTTCTTTGATGAAAAAAAGAAGATGAAAAGAAGAGAAACTCTCTAAACTGAAAACCAGAACACATAAATCATGAAACTCTGTTTCTAATTATGCTTTAAGAAGTGGAACCAAACATCAAATATGCATTATTCTATAAGTACATAGTTTCATAGAATAAAAATCAAAGAATTTATAATCCCATCTTATTATATTCTTATCTATGGTGTAATTTATTATTAATATTTTTAGTAGTGTGTGAATATATATATATTAAATACAAATTGTATCCTACACTGAACTAAAGGATACAAGATATCCTCACACAAATATCTTTTTACACCTTATTTCATCCACATATAACTATAGGGGAGGTGTTGTGTGGCCTATATATTGTATTTACCATGTAGAACAATGGTGGAGTTCAAGTGACCTTAACAGTCTTATTTTTGTAAACCTTGATCCAAAGTGTGGATACAAGTTGTATATATATTTTTATTGGTGGCATGTTATCACAATGTTGTGTGGATTTGGTCTCAACTTGAGATTAAACCACATGTTTTAATCCACTTTTTTTCAATTTTGTTTACTCTATTTTAACACATATTTCTAAAAACTATGTTTCATAGTGATGGGTAGTCTTGTATTGTATTTATAACTACTTTTTATTAGTAAATTATTTTCAATGTTCATATAAATTTATCATATTGTTAGAAATGAAAAATAATAAATCTTCTGAAAAATTATTTGAAATGTCAAACTATTATAAATAGTGTACATTGATTAACTCGTATGTTCTGTTTTTAATTTGGGGGATATTCAAATAAAGCTTTTAACAAAAAAATTTATATTAACTAAATTCATACACCTCTTAAGTGTCTTAATCTGACCAACAACGTTTAATAATGTTGATTTCTTATTACATACCATTAAAACAAATCAAAATGAATGTAATTTTATGAAAAATAAATATGAATTTAATAAAATATTCATGGATGAAAAAACATTCTATAGGATTAATACGTATAATTTAATAAGAAAAAGAAAATTTCTTTTATGTCAAGTTCACTTGAAGTAGACACTTATTGAAGGAACTTAAAATACATATTATACCAATAAAATTGGATATAGTAAACAAGGTATATGTGTAATGAATTTTTATATAGAATATAGATGTAATACATGATAATAAGGTAGAGAGAATGATATAATGGTGATAAAAACTTGAAACCCAAAATTGTTAAGGATTTCTTAGAATACCCCTTTTTATAGTTTATAAGACCTTTACTAAAACACAATTCATTATGAAAGATAATTAAAATTTATTTTGAGTGTCAACATGAATATGGAAGGATATAACACATTATTTTTCATTCAAATTTAAAGTAGAATATCGGGGAGAATATAAAATGAAGATATATTTAACATAGATATTAAATTGGAATGATATTAATTTTTCAAAATAAACATACTATTATGTGTGGTAAATTCATCTTGGAAGGTTTTTTTAATTAATATTAATTTTTTCTTATACTAGACTAAAAAATACAACATAATACATTTTAATGTTGGAATAATCAATAAATGGAAGAAAGATGTTCATGATGAAATATCATAACATCTAGAAAGATGTTTTAAGTTCTAAATTTATGTTCCTGGGACAAATGCTCATGGATTTAATGGAAAAAGCATTTATATAAATTAAAATCGACAAAAAGTGTGATAAAAAATATAATATATTTTTATTTTTTATTATTTTCATAATTTAACATTACACCCCAAAATAACCTCATAATCCCACGAGTGGATGTTTTAATGTCTTTATGGACTAGCTGCATAAGAAATTAATTTTTTAAATATTTTTAATATTTCTTAATAATTGATCCACCCTAGACACCCTACTCTAAATATCATAAGCTACACTAATATTTATTAGCTAAGGTCTAGAGTCATAATGAAGGGGTGATATTAATCACTTATTAAGGGGAAACTCAAAAATATATCAATAAATGTAAATCATAAGTATATGAGAATACATGATTTGGCAATAAGCATTGTATTAAAAATAATATGGAATATAAAAGTTCTTCACCATTCATAATAGAATGATATGTATACACAGTTGAAAAAATATGTATCATGACACATTATTGTGAGGTAACAAACATGATCCAGGGATCATAATCATAGGCCTCTAATGTTGATACATAGCATGTCATTAAATCATATAATAACATGTAATTATTTCACATAAATAATAAAATAAAAACATCACAGGATGAAAAAATAAAATTATGTACAACATTAATTATGTGAAAAAAATCCAATCATCTCCATCCTGTGTGTTTTGAAAAAACCCATGAATGTTCATACTTTATGTCATGAAAAAATACATCCATGTCCACACTTTGTGTTGTTAACAATTTCAACAATGTCTACTATTATTGTTATTATGACATCCATGAATTAACGACCATAATGTTGTAAAAATAATCCAATAATGTCTATGATTTTATTGTGAAAAAATTTGTTCATGTCTATCATTTATGTTTTCTAAAAAAATCAGAGCATGTATATATTTTTTGTTGTGAAAAAATACAAGCATATATATGCCAAATTATCTATAGAGATATAAAATCATAACCAATGAATTGGATGGAGATATCTAACCCCATCCAATAAACATTAATATATATGTGTTCCAATTGAAAATAAAAAATCATCACATTATAAAGGACTAATGAAAGGAAAATGGGTTTGGTAAAATTTTGTGATAATATCACCATAATTGACCTAAATAATATAAATGGTTGATACCCGAAATTTAATCAAACTAATTGAAGATTTCATAAGAACATTTACAAGGTGATTTGTGAAAAATAATTTCCATAGAGTTATAACCTTTAGACAAAAAGAGTAAAATGGTAGAAAACCCATTAATAGTTTTTAGATTTTTTTTTAAAATTGTTTAAAATGAAGAAGTTATGGAGCACATTCAAAAATAGTTTTTGATAAAGTTACATGAATTTTTTATGTAAGAAATTTTAAAAAAAAATTCATCAATATATTATTATAAATATATAATGGTTAGAAAAACGAAATTTGGGGTGGAAGTTAAAATTTTTGATTATGAAAGGATGTCAAACCATTTAAATATTTTGAAATTTAATTGTTAAAAATAGACATTATAAAAAAGATTTAACAAATAAACCCATGGAAATTTTTTTATGGAAAATAGTATGGTCACAAGAGTAAGCACATATAGCGATATCCAAATATGAAAGGAAACCATTTTTGGGAATAAATAACATGTACAAGATAAAAAACTAACTTTAATAGAGATTTGATTTCTTTCAAAAATATTATACTTTTTTTAGAAATAAATTCATCATGAAATAATCTTTTAGTTTAAAACATCATTTCACTCAAATATAAATCATGAAATGTCTTATCAAATAAGAAATAGTGTAATTATTAAAAAAAATTTCTCAAGGAAAAATATTTTAACTCAATGATATCAAATTTGAGTTAACAAAATCATTTATGGATAAAATAATTATTAAAACAAAGAACATTAAAAAAGGTTTTTATGTGGTATAAAAGTTAATCCTCAAAATAAGATAAAATAGCACCTGATAAGATAAAATAAAAACATGTTCCCTGATTTTCTTGAATATTTACCAAATAAAAATAATTACTCAATTAATGAGAATTTAGATAACAAAAACCCATAAATAATCCATATTATTAAAATTAAAATCCCATGAAATGTATGACATGAGTTGGATGTGTATATCTGTTTGATTGCATGAAAAATCAAGAATGAAATTATACAGGTCCAATATATGAAAAAATTACACATGATGTTAATATTAATTATATATCAATAAAGAAAATTTTAGATGAAAAAAAATCTTAACTCTGGTCATGATTCATTCTTTGTGTGCACCTAATGTCCTAAATAACAAAATTATGTTAATTATAAGCATTATTTTGAAACTTTTCTATCGATATATGATTTTATCAGTTTTATTTATTTTCATATGTTATTTATTAATATAAATAATTCACTTATAGTGGTTACATGAGGTGGTTTATTCAATTTTATTAAAACATCCATGGTATATTGACTATGGTCAAGATTCATTAGGAAATATTCGTGATGTTTTTATTTTAGGTGGTTATGTTTAATATTAATTTTTTTATTGATATCACCTATAAAATTTCCAATATTTTTTCCCTGAATATTAATATATTATTAATAACCAATTTGTATAATAAATAATTTTTTCACTTCCATGTTTGGTGATAATAAAAAAAATATATCATTTCATTTGTAAAGGTTTTAGTCTGAAAATATGCATGATGATGTATTCCATTTTAAAATGGATTTGGATTGGGTAGGAAAAATATATTTCGTTTCTATAATGTAATTTTATAATATTGTCAACACTATTTTTATAATACATATATGGATTGGAATGGATTTTATGGGGCACAATAAGAAAATAGCTATGAGATATAGGATGAGAAGACCATATATCACTTTTGAGGATCCCTATTGGGTACCACCTTAATGATCCTTAGCATCAATTTTTAGTAAAAAAATTATCCTTGGGCATGTGGATATTTCAAAGAAGATAATATGGAATAGTTATGGTAGAGATAAATCTTTCTTATGGGTGAAAAAATGTTGTTGAATTGGTCTCCTTTTATATGTTTATAAAATGGATTTTTTTTAAATTACCTTTACATTTTCAATGATATAATGAATCTATTAAATATTTAATTGACCCAAATGTTGGAAATAATGAAGTATTATATGAGATAAGTTCATTCAAGTCACTACATTTTTTAAACAAAAATTAAAAATGTTTCAATTTTTTTTATAATATTTCTACATTTTAGCATTTTTATTTTTCGCTTGTAACTAGTTTTCACCAATGTGTTATATAATTTATTCAAAATTCAAGGTATCCCATATTAAAAAATATTATATTATGATCCTGGATTTAATATACATACTATATATTTCATTTCTTTAGTATGAGAAAATTATTATTTAAATAAAAACATTTAATACATTTGAAAACTATTTTTTTAAGAAAAAATTGTTTTCAACATTAAGTATTGTTAATATTACATGAAATTAATTAAAATTTAATATTGTGATATTATATTTAAATATAGGTTTTAAAATCATAATGATTTCATGATATAAAATATATCAATTTAATATATTAGATAAATATTACAAAAAATTAAAAAAACAATACCTCGAAAATAATCCTTCCACCCTTATCATAGTCAATAACATTTAAATTAGTAATTATAATTTTATGCCTATAATGAATATAAATATATTAAATAATATGATAATTTTTATCGGAAATATGAAACCGTTCGTTAGATTTAATATCTACTAGGGATGAAAAAGAAAAGTTTAATATAAGAATATATAAAAGTGATTTTAGAGAAAAATATAACTTAAACATCCAAAACATTAAACATGGAAATTATAAATTCAACATATTTTGTATCTAGAAAAATCTTATAAGTTAATTTTTAATACTTATTTCAAGATAAATTTACAACCATTATAATGTTAGGAGTAATGATATTTTTTACAATCCAACTAAAAATCCATTATTATAGTGAACATCCAAAAATACCACCTAATGTAATATTGTACTATTTTTTTCCAAATTTTAAATTAATTTTTTGACTTTAAAATTCATATATTTATGAATTTAATTTTTAAATAAAAAATTTATAATATAGTGGAACCTTTTTTTATTGGAAGATAACTTTTCAAAATATAAACTATTTCAATGTATTCCTTATGAACTAAAAACTGGATTGGTATTATAGAATAGAAACCAAAAAATATATTTATTTTATAAATTTTCATTAAATAAATATTATAAAAATATACGGTTTTGAAATAAAGTAAATTTTTTATAACAAAATGGTCTTGTTAAATTTTTTATCACTATAGTAAGTAAACTTTATTTTCTTCATTAAATGTTTAAATGTGGTATATATAAATTACAAGCGATAAATAAATTATTACATTAATAATTATTTTTTATATCATTTAATGTTATAATTAAAGGGAACCTCAAGATTTATTCATAAGATCTATGAATAAAGAATCCTTGGGGGGGATCACATGTGATGATTCTCTTATCATTGATCTCAGGATAATTTCTATAATCATGATCTCAACTCACATACAGTTTGTGAAATAATATAACATTAGTTGTTGAAATTGGGTTTGGTCTACCGAAAACCCTAGAGAATTTACCTCATTTCCATCATTTAAAGAATACTCTTCATAAGAGTGATTTCTGCTACCTGGTTATATTTCCTTCCTTTTGTTTTTGTATAATTCATAATATTGAAACAACAATTTATACTTTCAAATAAAACAACTATATTATAACATTTAAATTTAATATGTTTAATTTAAATTATCGTAGGTTTGTTTCAAATATATATTTCTAATGAAACGGTCTATTTAACTCATTAGGATTCAAAGGAAAAAATAAACATTATAATCTTGGTGTGTTACATCAATATCCATTATTGCTTCATAAATTATTTTATAAAAACCCCATCAATGAGATAGATTTAAATTGAACACAAAATATTATAATGAAAGATAATTCATTATATTATATATCTATAAGACTGTATACACACCATTTAAATGAAATTATGTGCATAAACAAAACATGTATCAATGAAAAAAAATTAAATGATGTGGGGTTTTAAAGGAAACCATGTGAATCGATCATGGGATGAGGATTCACAAATAGTTTTAGAAAAGTAGTACAAGATTTCATCGAAAACTGTACATAGTGTTTCAGAGGGATGAAGGGAAACCGTGTTATTAGGACAATGTTTATGACCCACCCTTGTGACGTTGAGGGATGATACATGTCCAACTGTATGGTTGGTGCATGATTTTTCAAACTATCAGACTAAAATGTATGGATAATTTAAGGAAAAAAATATATTTTTACATTTATAATATTTTTAGGGGAACCTGATTGTCTCCTCCCCTCCTCCCCTCATGTGATCTATCTCCCATCACCCCTTACATATCTTCTACAGTCCCCATAAAGGGGTTTTTTTGGGGATTTCTTTTATAATTCACGTTTTTTCAGTACCTCTATAAACTTCTATTTTCTAACCCACCCACCTTTTATGTTTTGGTTTCCCCTATTAATTGTTTCATTTTGATTCTACAAAATCACAACAGAATCAGAAACAGGTGATGGAGATTTTAAGAAAACTAGGTTATAGATGTCTCTATGTGATTTGTAGGTGTTTATTTATCAAATCATCAATTGAAATTAATTTAATATATTTTTATTTATTCATTAAATAAAATTAAAATGGTTTGATAGTGAAATTAGCAGAGTAGATTGTATATTTTTCTTATAATTAGTTTGAGTGTGTCTTGTGGGGTGGAAGTCACCTTGTTTCCATTAGATATTGAAGATGTTCTATGTTTTGTGACATATATGAAATTATTATTTTTGATAAATTCATTAATTAATTAGTTTAAATTTTTATGATTAATTAATTTTGGATTCGTAGATTAGGATTGGGGCTCAGGTAATAGAGATGATCTTGGGTGATTGATCACGTTGTTGGATTGGATTTGATGGGCCTTGGAAGCTGATAACAGTCCTTGGAATCAAGTGGGAAATCTTATTAATGGTAGTTGGTCTTGTATATTTACCATATAGAATTTAGGCCATTTAATGTTTTATATAGATTATTGAGTTTTTCAATGATGGATACACCATTTATAAATTTATAAAAAAAAATATTTTCATTAAATTAATTTGATTAACTAAAAGGAATGAGTTCCACATATCATTGAAAAAATTTTCATGCTATCATAACACATTATTACCCAATGACTAAGTTCGATGCCTTTTTCACACCATATTGCCTCTATAAATCCTTTTTTGATGAGTTCAGACTGGTGATCCCCTTTATCCCTTATGAAATGGCTAGAGATTCCTCTATTTTGGTGGTGGAAATGAACCAGGTCCCTTAATACATGTAGTCCCTAGAGGACTAGTTTTATCTTTGAGTCATTTGGGCTCAGGGAGATGAGGATGGTATTAGAGTCCATCTCTAAAATGATATATCCATGTCTCGGGGGGATCATAATTATATATATGATAACTGGTTTGGGAGAGAGTATTAACCTAGAGTGACCATTTGAACTGATATGGTAAATGATCCTTTTCATGGAATGGTTCCCATATGGTGAGAGACTATGTAGCCATCTAGTTAATGCTACCCAGTTGACAATAACATGGTACATGATGTACTAGTTCATTTTTTGTTGACCCGAGACCATTTTTGAGACCACAGATTCCATGTGACGTACACTATTTTATTTGACTAGAGTGACCTTAGTGGGTGCCTGTTGATAGACCGACCATGAGCAGGTATCTGTGGCCATGGTTATTCATGGTTGAGGATGTCACCGAGACCCCAAACTAACAAGAAATCCCATTTAGGATAGGATGATTATTATTGAATGGGTCTTAATCCAACAATATTTTTTCTTCATTATGGTCTTTGGAAAGTTCCATCTAGGTAGATGTGAAAATTTTTGGATTTAATTATTGGAGATAGAATGGATGGGATTCTATTTTTTGGAGTTGATGATTATTTGATTCCAAAAGAATGGGTATATTTCGCCTATTCTCATGTGATCTATAGTGATGCTATATAAAATTGGGATGGGTATATTACCCCTATTGGTGATCTTAATTGTCACAGGAATGGGTATATTTACCCTTTTAGAATGTTCTCATTAGTGATTGATTTATACCAGGTTGATTTTTTTATTTCCTCTAGGTGGTGATCCCACTTGTCCCAATGCTGAATACATATATTTTATTGGGTTATTCTCTAAGAGTGATCCAAGTAGGTGTATATTTCTTCTATATGGACACGATATTACAGTATATTATATTCTTTCCTGGATATTTGAAATAGGGCTTCTGGTATGAATTGTCATCCTGACATGCTCAGAGACACCCAAAAAATGTAGGAGTAGTTATAGTAGATTACGTTCATGGAACTTGGGATCTACATTGGTGAAATTATTATAGGGTTCATCAATATGATCCCATTGACACTCCAATATCATGGAAACATCGGTATCTCTTATTTTCATTGTAATTTTATTTATTTATTTATATTGATCAAGTAAGATTAATATATCATAGTGTATATTGGTTAGTAAGAGACTGCACTGGGGGTTCCCTACTATGGTTTTTACTATCAAGAACCATACTGGTGGGGCCCACTCCATTGCTCAACAAGCACATCTCCAATAGGCTAGGGGATGGTGAATAGCACCGATTTGGCAGATAACTAAGACGGGAGGCACTATCTATGTTCACACACACACTCACATATCTCTAATCCCAAAAATGATGACATGTAAAAACCCATGATGGAACCAAATCTATTCTTACAACAAAACCCAACCAAAAAAAGTAAAATGGAATGTAATGCGTGGATAGTATACTGGGACAGGATACAATCTCTCCTGAAGAAAGAGCCTACAACCTATAAATTCTGACTTGTAATCATGAAATAGATACTATTACCACTGCTCTTAGACTTAGGAACACCTCCTCCTATAAGGAAGCTCACAAATATCGGTCCAGTCCTGGTCCACCATGGACCGTATCAAAAGGCTTCCTATCTGCACAAGACGTGACACATGCGGGCAATACCCATGCTGGGTTGAGTATAACAATGCTCAATAGAGGACCATGAAAACCACAAATCAATACACAAAGTATATGTATAGTCATCTCAACACAGTATATTTCTACAGAACTTATAATAAGAGAAACATCCACATATAGTAGAAACCTAGACCTGTAGTCTAGATGTAAGTCACAATGACTTCATACCCATACTTGGGATTTAGTTAAAAGATTCCATGAAGCACTCATTTGGGATAACTCAATCCACAAGTTTGATAGATCCAATGACATCCTTCTATGATGTGTGTTCGTCGGTAAGTGTCACAATAGCAATAGATGCACTGATAGATCTGAAGAGAGAATAGATAGAGTCATTTTGGTAGAACTTTCTCCTGAGTTTGGAAAGATCACGATACTTGGATGAGGATCACTACCAGGTCCTTGGCATATACTATAACTCATAGAGATTAACCATCTATTTAGAGGATTGGCATCCTATAGGATTGGTCGTATTGATACATATCTCTACCTAGGGAAAACAATGCGTTGAGGATCTCGTTCTAGGCCTCTCAGAGGGACTCTGACTCTATATAGAATGTCCTTCTGAAGGGATCATACTCCTGTGGAAGGGAATGATAACTAAACGTCAAAGGAACAACAAATGGGGCACTAAACCAAACGATACATTTCCAAATACAGTGTACAAAGAGATTATTCCATGTACAAAAACATACATGGTGTGTAAAAAAGTTACAGACTATGTCCTCTCACCCCGGGTACTGCCAGTGTACAATGACCCATGTCAAAAAGATCATGTCATGTAGATATCAATATAAATCGCATGTAGAAGAGTAACATGTCGTTTCCAACTATCTGGGGGCCTCTCTATGTATGTTGTTTGTGTTTGTGTACCTGAAATTTTCCCATGTCTTCCAACCCATGTATTAGTACACAGGGAAACCCGTGTAACCGACATGGTCTGCCCGTGAAGTGGAGTACTTGTCGTGTACTCCACCACATGTCTGTGTTCCATATGTTATACATGTTGAGTATCATTTAAAGACCCACATAACATGTGAATCATATCACACATAATTTTGTCATTTTATGTCACATGGATCCGTAATAACTATTAAGTTGGCCTCATACACCGTGTTCATCTGAGAACACACCGTGTCTGTCACAATTTTTCAAAAAACATTGTTCTTCATTAGGGTCTTTGGTTGAAGCTTTTATTCTTGATTTGGCCATCCAATCATAGAAAAATTCAATATTCTGGGTGGTTTCATCACTAAAATGTTTATTATGTTGGTTTTAGGCCTCCGATCAGCCACAAAACCTGATTCTATACATCCACACAATGAACCATTAATGAAATATTTCACCCCAATTGGGTCTATTTATCCACTTCTTTCATCATCACACCTCTACTAGGACATCACAATAACGGATCTATAATTTGGAATCGTTGCATTGTAATGCGGAAGTACATTGATTTGTTGTTCCTAACACCATGAAGAATACGCGAGTCAAAATGGAGAATAAATCCAAATAGAAAATCGAGGAATGAACCACCACCATCCTTCCTCAGGAAATTGATCATCTCCCACTTTTAGGATCTATTAGAAAAAAGGAAAATATGAATCAAATAAAATATAGATCAATTTCCCAAAATGAATACAATAAAAGACCGCCGTACAAGAATAAACGATTCACGGGTCAACCTTTTTGTGGTTTAATACATGTTAATTTCATTAATATAAGAATGAGGTTGGAAGAATTGAAATAAAAACCTATACCTCGATCATCAAATAAGGATGTAAAATCAAACATCGCCGATTGATGTCTGATCTCACCACCCAATGATCAATGGGTCGTCGTACGTCATCGTTCATCAGGAATTCTCCAAGGTGGCTTCTCTCTAAAGTCCTAAAGGATTTTATGGATTTTATATAGGGTCATGAGCCTATTCCTAGGATGATGGTAATATAAAACCAAAACACATGTTACTTAATCAAGGAAACATTAAAATGAAATAAAATTTTAATTTATTTTATTTCCATTAAAACATCTTAATAATTAACTTTTGCAGGCACCTCGTGCCGATTGATGTTAGGAATCGCCTAAGGTAATATAATTAATTTGAATGAAACGATGCCCTTAGATTTATGTTTCAGTCATTCTTTTAAAATTTATTCCATATTTTTGGAAAAACCACTAGCACACACTACTTAAAAGATTAATTTACTTCAAAACATTAATTTCAGTCACTTTGGGTCTAGAAATCACATGTCATCATAATGTTTGGTCTCAAATTAATTCTATATAATATATTAAAAATTAATAAATGAAAAATCAGAGATATTAAATTCTTCCCCCTATAGCGATTTATGTCCCTAGAATTACAAAAAAAAGGCTACTGAAAAATATGTGGGTACTACGTGGGAATATGAACATCCAACTCCCGTGTACTCTCCTAAAGATTCTCGTGCCGCCACCAGACTAGCACCAAGGGAATGGCTCTCCCACAAAGGATATTCTACTATTAATCCTCAATCTCCAATGGGTACTCTACAATGGTTATTCCATCATTGATTTCCATCTCTCCCCAATCGATTCCACGCAAAAGATCGTGCACATACCTCCTAAACTGCAACATGTGGCCACCATTGTGTACCCAGTGCAACATCAATGGTAGAGCTCGGAGGTATTCCACCACTCCAACTCTACGTAGTATTTTAGAAGGGTAAATGAACATTATATAAAATTTACCACCCTAACCAAATATCGGAAACCCTCGTCGAGGTGAGACCCTATGAAATACATGGTCTCCCTCCCCGAACTACAGAGGTCTTCATCATCTGTTTGCATAAGAAATATTTCAGCTTTTCACAATCCTCATCCGCTCCTAGATGATATATGAGTGTCGACTCTCCGAGGTCGGTCCCTCATAGCGGTTACACACAGGTTCACCCATAAAAGGCCTCATATAGTGCCATACCAATGGTGGAGTGGTAGCTTTTTTGGAATGAAAAATCCACCTGTGGTAGGTGGTCCTCCCAATTACAAAAAAATTCCATGATACATGCCCACAACATATCCTCCAGAACCTGAATTTTTTATTTCTTCTAAACATATATCTAGGAATAGAAAACTATGCTCAAGAATAGTTGAGTCCCAAACGTCTCCTACAATCCCTTCCACAATCAGGATGTGAAACGATCATCATGATATGAGGCTATCATCGATGGGATCCCTTGAATTCAAACTATCTCCTACAAAAAGAGGCATCTCTTTCTCTTTATGGAACTCTACTCATTAATAGCTAGGATGTGGGATGATCTAGTTAGTTGGTCAATGACCACCCAGAATGAATTGTGTACCCTAGAAATTCTTGGTAATCCATTCAAAATGTCAGTGAATATTTCATCCCACTTCGACTACAGAACTTCTAGTGGTGAGAAAACCCTTCTTGAACCAGGTGCTCAACCTTCACCTACTGGCATGAAAGGCATCATGAAATAAACACTTCTACTTCCATCACCATCCCTATACAATAAAATTGACTTCATATGTCCTAGTAAATTTTCTCCACTACATGATGTTCCAAAAAAGGGGATGTATGAAACTCCATTAGAACCACCTCCCTCAATGTTGTTGATACAATTATCCATACTATAAAATTAATGATGTTCTCCCCACCTTGTGAATATCCATCAGGAGAATGTACTATTGACAACTGAGCACTTAAGGCTTGTATTCGATGTCCCCAAGTTCTACCTACCTGACTCGCCGTAAGAGTGTAGGGGTGATAAAAATTGACTTGATATAAGTTTCATAATATCCATCCATGAAGCATAACTATATTGAGGACAACTTCTTTGAGGCCTCCCTCGGTAGCTGTGAACTCCATCTTCTACTGAGGGAATCTTCCACAATGTTCCCCTTCCCAGTAGTATAGAAAATATCAATGTTATAATCCTTGAGGAACTTTATCCATCACCTCTATCTCAATTTCATATCCTACTACTAGAAGATTTACCTGAGGCTCTTGTGGTCAAAGTGGATGATAAACCACTCCCCCATCAGGTAGTGCCACTAAATCTTCAACATCAATACTACTGATGCCAAATCAAGATCATGGTTCGTGTGGTTCTTCTCATGAGGCCTTAGTTGGAACGATCCATAGGAAATAAAAACTTATCTATTCCTTAGAACTCAACCAAATCATGTCCCTACTGCATCATAGAATAATTTATACTAAACACTCTACTCTGGTAACCTCAAGACTGTGGTGCTCATCAAACACTTCCTCAATTATTGGAAATCCTACTAGCACTTCTCTGTCCATAATAAAGGTTGTCCCTTTCAGTTCAAAGCTATCATCACTATTGATATCCATGATAAATGAGGCATTAATGTCTGGTAATATCCTGCTATCCCAAGGAAGATATGCGCCTCTATCACGCTTTATGGTTCCTCCCATGTGAATACCGTCTCGACCTGGGCTAGGTCCACAACTACCCCATCGAATGAGAAAATTTCTCCCAAAAAGTGGACCTCCTATATATAGAACATTAACTTCAAGATATTCCCAGAAATTAGGCACTATTGGATTATGTCTAGAACCATTTGCAGGTGTCTCTTGTGCTCCCTCTCTAACGCTGAGTTCACAAGGACGTCATCGATGAACACTACTTCGAAACATTATAAGTATGACTGGATAATCCGGTTCATGAGTTGAATAAACACTATAGGGGAATTCATCACACCAAAAGTAATCACCATGTACTCATAGTCAAAGTAGTTTCAACTGAAATCCATCTTCAGTATATCCTCATCTCGTGCTCGAACAGATGATAAATCAATTGAAAGTTAAGATTTGAGAACTATTGTTCCCCTCTAAGCTAGTCGAAGAGGTTATCGATCCATGGAAGTTGATAATTGTTTTTTTTCATTACCTAGTTCAGGAATCGGTAATCCATGCACAACCTAAATCATTCATCTTCATTCTTGGGAAACAAAACTTGGGCAACCCAGGGTGAAACATTGGGTTTCACGTAACCCCTCCTCTACAAATACACAAACCGCACCCTCAACTCGCAAAGCTCTACGGGAGACATCCAATACAATTGTGAGAATATCGGATCCATACTAGGGTGTATATTAATGAAAAATGTGATCTATCGATTGGGCAGTAGTCCTGGAATATCTTCTTGAATGATATCCACCTACATCACCACTATTTCTGGGATATGAAAGCTCACAAAATCTTCTGCTCCAATGGTAAGTCTAGCCAATGCATGAGTGATTGGTTGCACACTCCACTACATGAGTCCATTCTATGTTTATTGGGATTCCTTTTTAATAAAAAAATGAAAAACTCATTCCATCACTGCAGACACATCTCACTCTTTTCCTAATGCAATCAATCTTGGCAATGACCAAAGATAACCAATCTATATTGAGAATGTCTTCTTAAGGAAACATTGTTTCCCTCAAGAGGTTCCAACTGGAACTCTCATATCCAAGAATAAGATCACATTTTAATCAAAGATGTTTGATCATAAAGTCTCCTCCTATTGGTGTCTCTAAGCATAATGGTCAAGTCAACTACTCCACTCGAATCTCATGGTTTCCCGCAAGACAAATGGCGTGCAAGTGACTAACACCAAGTAGGCATATCACTAACGTGGGATGCATTGACTAAGTACGAGTACACATGCACATGTCTTCAAGAACACAAATTCTGAAATGTAAAAACCCACTATGGAACAAAATGCATGCCTACAATTGAAACTAACCAGCAGAGTACAAGAGGATGTAATGTGTGGAATGTAAACTGGACCAAAATATAATCCAACCAAAATAAAGAGACTTATACCATAAAATATCTACCTGTAAGAAATAAATAAGTAATGGAATAGTTTCTAGTATCCACAGGAACACTTCAACTTATAAGGAAACTCTCAAAGCTCGGTATGGTCTTGGTCCACCCTGGACATAGTCAAAACTCTGCAAGTCTTCATATGTCCCATCCTATGTGGGAAAAGCCTGTGTAGGGGTGGGTATAACAATACTTCTTAGTGGAAACCAAAAACAAATGTAAATATATAGACATATCTACATATTATATGTCTACAGAACATATAATAACAGAAATATCCAGATATACTTGAAATAAAAACCCATAGTCCCGAGGTAAGTCACTATAACCACATACCCATGCTAGGGATTTAGTTTTAAGATTTCACGAAGCACTCAACTAGCAGAACTCACTACATGATTCTGATAGCTCTGATGGAATTTGTGTTAAAATTAAATTCATTGGGAAGTTTCATGAGAGGGATAGATACACTAATAGATCTGATGAGAGAAAATATACACCCATTTTTGGAGAACTTACTCCTGGGTGGAGAAAGATCACAATACATGGATGATGATCACTATAAGGGACTTATTGTAAACCATGACTCATCAGAATTAACCTAATAAGTAATGTATTTTCATCCTATAGGATTGATGATGTCTATAACTAACTCTACCTAGGGCCAATAATGGGTATAGGATCTCGTTCTAGGCCTCTCGGAGGGACTCTGACTCCATTCATAAATTCCTCCTGATGGGATCATACTCTTGTGGATGGAAATGATACCTGACCTTCAGGGGAATAACCAAATAGTTACTAAATGAAACAAAACATGTTCAATATTCAGTGGAAAAGGAGACCAAGACATATAAATGAATGTCCACAACGTGTATAAAAGTCACATGTCGTGCCATCTGAACTAGGGTACTACCCATGTAAAACAACCAATGTTCAAATGATCAATTCTGGTAGAAATAAATACACATGGAATATATAAGAGTAACATGTCATGTACTACTATCTGGGGACCGCTCTGTGTATGTCAGTCAGGTGCACGTACATAGCTACAACCCATGTCTGCCTACTAGTGTACTGATACACGGGGTAACCCGTGTAACCGACCTGGTCTGGCCATGAATAGGAGTATTTGATTTGTACACCACAGTGGGGTTTTGTGCTATCCTAGATACACACTAAGTCCCATGAAATTACCCACCCACTAGGT
Source organism: Viscum album (assembly GCA_963277665.1). Classification (NCBI taxonomy): domain Eukaryota; kingdom Viridiplantae; phylum Streptophyta; class Magnoliopsida; order Santalales; family Viscaceae; genus Viscum; species Viscum album. The sequence goes on from OY728152.1 coordinate 700,428,103, forward strand.
GAAACCTATCACATGTTGTATCCATTATTTCTATCAAGTGTAACTCTAGCCACCGCTGATCCGGCCTCACACGTCGTGTTTTTCATTAAGCATGTCATGTTCTTCATGTTATACCCAAAATTCAATTCTTCATTTTATGCTTTAGGTGAAGCTCTAATACTCATTCAGGTTGTCTGGTCACCATAAAACTCAAGATTCTGGGTCATTTCATTTATGCACACCCTACTTGCGCCACCACTACTCATGGTTATCGAAGCACAATATTAGTTGGTTGTATGAGAAAATAAGAATCATCCCAATATTCATATACTTGGATGACTCAAATGAGTAAACAGATCATTGTAACAGGTATGGAAAAAGGATTTTGTGGATCCATAATTTTAATGTTTCTTGCATTCGGGTTTGTTTTGTAACCAGCCTAGTGGGTACTCTAATGTATGTATGGAATGTATTTTCAGTCCCTTACATAATTTCATTAATTATTTTGTGTAGTTTACATGTATTCAATTTTTTTATTTTCTATTTTGAATGGTATTTTATTATTTTATTTTTGTTGTAAACTCTGATATTAGAGGTATATTCTCTATACAATATAAATTTACACCCCCACTGGTAGTCAATAGCCTCTAGCATATGGGGAGTTTCAATTGAGGTATAGAAGAGATTGTTGGTCTGCACATCGGTCAGTGGTTCGATGTGGAGGGAGGTTACAAAGTGGTATCCTGGAATTTTATATTTTTTCTAACTACTTAGAGATTAGATATGCTAAAGATTTAAGAATTTTTCAAAGGAATTTATTGATACAGGGATGGTGTTTCATGAACACTTTTTATAGTCTGAATTTCATTCCACTAGTGTTATGGGATTTATTTTATTGGTTTTTGATGTTATGGTTATATATTATTTTTACCTCGAGCAGCGCACATGGATGCTTGAGATTTTACAATTTTTCATGGATTACAATCTTTGTACCCATTGTCAATATTCCATTGATTTAATTTGACTCCATGAATGTACAGGAAAGAGGAATCCCATGTTTGATATTAGGAATGTATGATCCACATGTTATAGGCCTACTAGGGTAAAGTTTCATTGATTAGTATGGCTCATTAGTCTAATGTTCCAGATACTTCTTATGAACTTTTTTCCCATATACCACTTAATGAATTATACTCATCTAGGAAAAAATTTATAGAAAATTTAAAATAATGGTAGGTCAATTGGATCTATTATGAGATGTTAGATAATGAGGAAGAAAACACAGTCATCATATATTTGAGGTATAGTGGATCTTTTTGGTATGTATTTTTTTTTGGTGCCTTTGTGTCGGACCCCATTTTCATCATTATGGATCAGTATTAGTTATTTAATTCCTATTAATAATAGATATTTTTTTCAACTCTTGTACTAGAATTTAACTTAACTAAAAATTTTGTGTGGTTTGAAATGGTTTCTTTAGAATGATGTTGTGTCTATTTATTATCGATCAGTTAGTTGTGCTACACCAGGTACAAGTATAATATAAAGATTCTAAAAGTGGCTAGCTCCCTAATTGTGTTTAGTGGTCAATGTGTGATGTAATTATTTGTGATACCTCATGATTGGTTGTTTGTTATGATTATTTCATGGGTTTATATGGGAGTGTTGATGATATCCCATGTTCGGTGACCTTTTAAATGTTTGACCTTGGTCTAGATGGCTAGACCTATGACCAAAAAATGAGAGCTTACTTCTATGGATATTTTGAATATCTGGAGTCCTTTAGTTATGACTCATGACTCCGTGATTTTGTGCTTGATTTGATCATAGATAGCCTGTCAGAGGTGTCACTATAGGAGATTCAATCCTATTGAAAATGGATTATTATGAATTACAGACTACATATCCTTTTTGTTGTGTGAATCATAGGGGTGTGTGTCAAGGTATGAAATATTTATTGATTGTTAGTGGGACAAGGATAAATCAAACTAGATAATATGCTTGTGGGTATTTTGACCTGAATATTTTAGTGAAATAAAGAATGTTCCCAAGGATGTGGGATGCTTTGGAAATGGATAAGATGTTGTGGAATGATATACCCAAGGGTAGACTGTGACATGAATTTTTTGGGTGGTGTGGTGTCTGGGGATTTCTTAAGGATAGTTTTGACAGGGTTGAGGTGAGTGTCACTCAGGAGGGGAAGAATGCTTCTGAGAGTGGAATCTTAAGAGGAATTAATTGAGGGTATTGATCCCAAGTATTTATTGAGATTTAGTGATTTACATGTGGACCATAATTGGTAAATTGAAGTGGGTAGTGAATTAGTTTATTGAGATGTTTCTCAACTATGAAATGGTTTCAACATGATAGTTGTTTTACATGATGATGGATTAAGTATGGGATTTAGTTAGTGGATGTTTATTTTTGTGGTGTCATGATAAGGATCCTCCTATGATGTGGAGTGAGATATCAGTGATGATAAAGTTCCCTTCACTTCATAAAATTTTATTAAATGAGACTGGCCATGGGATGGACATTTTATGTTTTAGGTACAAACATGGGTGGGTCCTGAGAATGGATTCAGGACTTGGGATAGACGGTGACCATCCATTAGTTTGTGGGATTGGAAATTTAGTCATTTTTGTTGTGTTCTATGGTGATGAAAATAGATAGTTTATATCTTTGGTTGTTAATGACACCAGAAGTTGAGTATGAGATTCATGATAATTCTAGAACCCTCACGGTATGACTCTAAGGAAAAAATAATTTTGTTCATATTTTTGGGGACTCATTGGAATCTCAAGAAATTAATGCTCTAAGAATGTTAAAAAAATGATGGTTATATTATGTTCTTGAATTTAATTATATGTATTTTCTTAGGAACAATATCAAGCATGTCATATGGGATGTGGAACGAGTGTTTCATGGATATTTCTATTCTTTCCTCAGAAAATACAACACAATGGTGTTTTAACCTTGGTTAACTCGAAATTGATCACTTCATATAAAAATTGAGTACATTGAGAGGATTGTTTTATATATTAATAGGTCATAGTGTAGGGAACCATTATCTAAGAGTTTTTTGTTATTCTAGAGCCGTGTTTTGATAGGATATTCCAATAGTGGGAAATGTTATGGCTCAAAATTTTATATTATGGACAAAGCCCTATGGTGGGGAGTACAATCGAAAGGATGATTAATTTGGTGAGAAAGTGGTAATGACATAGGATTTATGGGCCTTGGTAAATTTCATTTTGATTTTCAAGTATTGGTTATCAATTTTGGATTGTGTTTTGATTTTTTAAAGGCTTTATGTGTAGTTTGGAATTTTAGAAGTGATTTTTGTGAAATAAAATTGAACATGGAAATATGAGTAAGAATGCACAACTATGGTAGTTATGATATTCATTTTGATGAAAATTTAGGCTTATCGGTGGTGTGTTAAGTATTTAGGTGGTGAATTTTTGAGATCCTATGTTTGTAAAAGATCAAATAATTTTGAAGAGAATTCAATTTTAAATTACTATAGGTGTCAAATTTTGAATAAAGATTCAGAGTGAGAAATTTGGCATTGTAATGCTAAAATTAATATTAATAGATATTGAATTTGGTTCAAGATAATGCATTGATGATTGGTTGGTCCTTGGGATATTTTTTTTAGATTTCAATGTTTTTTAGAATTCATTGTAGGGAGTATGATTTGTGTGCATGGTTTAGGGAAACCCATTTGAGACATTCAGGATCAATGAAAATTAGGATAATTTTTTAGAGATAATTTAAATCCATCATGGTTAGTTCATGGTGAAGGTAAAATAATTTAGGATTTAGAGGAACCCTTGAAAGTATGCTTATAGATTGTGGATTCGAGCTTAGTTTCAAAAAATCCATGTGGGTTTATAGGGAAAATATGACATGATGTTTCATAGGGATGTAGGGAATCATAAAAATTAAAATATGGTTGGTCCAACTATACTTCCAAACAATTATTCACATTAAAATGGGAAAAAGTAGTATTTTTGTCTATAATCAGTTAAGTGTCACCCCCAACTTCTCCCCTCCTCCTACCCTCATGTGATCTAGATCCATTTCCCCTCACTTATCCTCTCCCATCTGCTTATAGGGGGTGATTTTGGTGCCTTTATCCATAGGTTTGATGTACTTATCACCCTCTACCAACCACCATTGTCTACCTCCTCCTATCCTTTTAATTCTTGGTATTCTCTATTATGGGTTTCAATTGGATTCCACCAATTAATAGTTGAATCAGTCACCAGTGATGTGGCCTTTATACAACCTTGGTTGATGAAATATTAGTTTGATCTCTAGGTGTGGATTTTCGTTGAATCATTAATATTATCTCCCATCAGGGATTTTTAACCCTTTCTACTTTAAAATTTTAATTTTTATGGTACAATTTGAATTGTAGGTTAGGGTATTTACCCATATAGGATTTTTTGGGTGTTTCTGTGGTTTCTAGCACCCTATTGATCTATGTTCTTATGGTCATTCTACATATGATGTGTTATTTAGCATTATTCTAAAATAAAAATTAATTAATAAGTTAATTAATAATTATGATAGTAATTAATTGTTTCTGTTTGGATTGTGTTAGGGGGTTGGGTAATTGAGATGGGTATGGTTGATCAGGGAAGATATCAAATAGGTTGAGACATGCCTTTGTAGCTACTTAAAGGACCTTGGATAAAATTATGTAATATCCTTAGTAGATGGTGGACCCATGTATTTTCCTAATGTAATTTATTCTTTCTTATGTTTCATGTAGGAACTATGTATTTCCTCTAAGATTGTCTCCATGCTTAAACTTATTAAAAAAATTCATTAAATATATTTTTGTAACTAAAATGACTGATTTCCAAGCATCGTGAACAACCCTTCAGTACTATTTTGATGCATCCATCACTGATGGAAGTGGTTAGGCCCCTTGGTCCACTAAATATCCTCTTTAATTTTATGTGGTTAGTTCTGAGATGAGGGAATAATTATTCTTTCTTTAGGGGCGATAGATGCCTCTATGTTGGACGTGAGGGAGGACCAAAGACCCTAGGATGTGTAGGCCCTAAAGAAAACCTCTATACTTTGAGAACCTTTGTCTCATCGAGACAAGGATGGGAAATAAAAACCTCTATTATTTGATGATTCTACACCTGGGTGGATATACCTTAGGTATTAAAAAACCATGTAGGGTATGAAAACTATTCCATAGTGACCATGTAGACCAATATTGGTCATGATCCATCCCATGAATAGTTTCCCATGTGGAGATACAAAAGAAGTTGGGTCAGTCATTCTACATTATTGATGATTTAATGGGACATGATATCCAAGTTTTTCGGGTGCAGACCTCATGTTGTGTTTGAGACCAAGGAATCCAACATTAGTTCCTCTGTTTGGCTTGACTAGATGGACCCCAGTGGCTGCTCATTTGTAGACCATCCCTGAGTGAATACATGTTACGTGGGTATTGATCATTATGGGTGGCACCTATGACCTTAACCATTGTGAAATACAATTTGTAATATGGTAATGATGTGGGTAATGTGTGTTTTAAAAACCCTATTTCATTTTTCATGGATGATTGTGGAGAGAACCATTCAGGAAGATGTGAAATGTTCAAGCTATAATGACTGGTGTTGATATGCATGAGCATATGGGTTTTATTTATACAAATCCTTCAGTACCAGGGGTTTCAGTTTGTTTTCCCCATAGAGTAACCCCACAGGTCATAGGTATGGTTATATTTCAACTCATTTCAAGTAATCTATAGTAATTGTCATATATGATGAGGATTGATATATTTCACCCTATATTTGAACATGCATGTCATAAGGGTTGGTATATTTCTCTTGTTTCCCTATAGTCAATGATGATTATTTTATAACATTGGGATGGGTATATTTACCTTGTCTAGTCAGCACACATGCCAGAGGGGAGGGAATATTTCCCCAATTATCCATTGTCGATGGAGTGATCTGGGGATAGTTATATTTCTCTCAAATGTGTATGATTTTACGGAAGCTCACAGTATCACCTGTGGATCTTCCAAAGGGCCTATTAGTGGGAAAAATCCTCATGAGGTGCTCAACGTCACCTTATTAATCGACCAATAATGCATGGTCGATTGGGTTCATGGACCTAAGAACCATAACTCTTTACTATTTTATTCACCATGAATTGATCAGAGACACTTTCGAATCTGGATGAAACACGTACCTCTTACTTACATTCAATAGTTATTTATTTATTTATGTTGATCAGGTCAAATTAAAATGTCATGGGGTATATTGGTTAGTATGGGACTGTGTTTTTGGATCCCTTTTGAATTTGGTATTCATGCTCTACTCAAGCTGCCACTACACATTCGTACCTATGTATACATTCACTTGGTGGCATACACTGTTTGGGTTAAGGTATGATATTGATCAAGTGCTATAGTGTAAATGAGTACATGAATATTGGTACATGGTATAGTCCTAGGATATCATGGATACAAAATACTTATTTTTCTTTTGTTTTTATCATTGTATGTAATAGAAATTGTGGGGGGATTTATGTAAGTTTGACATAAATGTTTAAACATTTTTGTAATTTCATTATTTATTTTGTTCTGTTTATATTTATTATTTATATTTATAATTATTCTATGTTATTGAAAATATTTGGATATTTTATATTTGTTTCACACTCTAAATTAGGGAGTGTATTCTCCCCATATGACCACATTAAACCACTAATACTAGTTTTAAACCTATTGTATACATGGAGGCTCTACTGAGGTTCAATAGTGACCATTAGTCTACACATTGATCTCTGGTTTGGGGTGTCAATACATTACGTGTACAAATTTTTTCAAAAATTAATTCATAATATCATGAATATTATATTTTTCTGTATTTTATTATTTTATTAGAAAAAAAAATATGTTGTTCCATAAGTTTTCACAAAAGGATTCAAATTAAGAGTGGTTCATTGAATTTTTCATTCATTTTTTGATAGATTTTTCTATGACTATTTCCTATTAAAAAAATATTTATAATGTTCAATATTTTCATTAATGAATATTAAGACTCCATATAATTTTATTTTGGAAATAATAAGGCTTCATGGATGTGGTAATATATATCATGAGAGAATAGGGTTGTATTATGGTTAAGAATTTTTTTTTATAATGAGTTGAGAAATGTGTTGGAGGTGAGATCCTTCTATAGGTGAAAGAGATGAAATTTACGGTAAATATTACTTGTTAATATAATCAAATAACATGATTCACATTAAATGTGGATCCAAATAAGAATGTAATGTATTTGGGGATGATATATGATCAATAATACCTTAACAATTATTTTTCACAAATATTTTAAACATATTTTTTCTAATTCATTTAGTCTTTTGTTTTTCAATTTTTCTCTTTTTGGTTTTAACAGAGGTAATTACCCTTTTTCGTAAATTAATTTTAGTGCCAAAAAATAAAATATTCCTTATAATTTAATATCGAACAAATTATTGAAAATATATTATTCATTATATCTACTACAATTTCATTATGTAAGAAAAATTATCTTTAACATTAGAACATATAATGTGGGAAATCCTTTTTTATAAAAAAATGTATTTTTAAGTATAAATTTTATGATTTGGAAGAAATAGATAATAATTTAATTTTAATGAAATTATTTGGTTTATTATTAACGAAATTATAGTTGTATAACTTTAAAATTAATGAACATTCTAATCTCACTCTGTGAAAACATAACTAAATGAGAAAAACTCAATATCTTTTTTATTAGAAAAATATTCTATAATTTTTAGAATGTTAAACATGGGTTTTATAAATTCAATAAATTATTTTTAAAATAAGTATATTCATTCGATAAAAATAGTTCATAACATGAAATTTTTTTATAGATTTTTTGAGTCATTCTTAGTTCGTGATAATGTCAAAAATGCTACGGTATTGATAAACCTGTACTTTTCACTATTAACCAGAAAATAGTTTTTAATAAATAATCCTAAAAAGTCTTCCTTTGAAAATATCTAAACTATAAATATAAAATGATATTAATTTCATCAATTTAAAATTCAATATTTTATGAATTTATGTTTTTAATTAAATAAAAAAATATAATGAAATATGTTTTCATATGAAAATAACATTAAAATTTTAGATATTTTTCATTATTTACTGTCAATTAATAATTATATTAATATTAATATATTATTTAAGACAAAATTTTATTTTAGATAAAATGAATTTTCATTCTTAAAATAAATAACATATATTCCAATTTTTGTAAATTATATGTATATATATATATATATATATCTCAAACATAAAATGAACTTAATCGATATTTTTTATCACTAATTGAATTATATGTATGAATTATTATTTGAAAAAAAGTAATTTTTTTATTTATACACATAATTGATTATGTGTTAACCTCTATTTTTACAAGATAATTTGAGTTCTATATTTTACTAGATATATAATTTTCTATAATTCATTTTTGTTTTATGTTGTATGTGAAGAATACTATTGGACATATTAGGTTTTAGAAGAAAAAATAATCTAAATATATCAAGGTGTTACTTTGTCCATAACCCCATTATGATAAAAATTTAATCCTCTAAATTTTAATTATGACATACTGTTTAATATATCCAAGGGTATCTAATAGTTAAACATGAACCAAGGTATACTTTTGGAAGAAATATAAACATTAAAAACATTGGGATATGTATTATTACTTATAATATGAATACTCTTGATATTTAAATTCATTATCTAACCATTTGATATAAATAAACCTATTAATTTGTCGAATATTTTTACACTGATCGATTATTGTAGTTTGGTCAGAAATTCGAAATGTGACTTCCCAATTTCATTGAATAATATGTATTTTCAGAGGAAATGTCCTATACATTTCCGAAATAACTTCAAATTCATTTAAATGATGGATAAAAATAATTGAAATAATTATAATCCAATAAAAAATGAAGGAGATTAATATACCTTCAATATAATCATGATAATACTATGGTATTTTATTTTTAATTTAGTATCTAATATTTGTAGAAAAATTAAACGACATATGAAATGTCATAATGTATAATATAGAATAAGTGTACCAAGAACCAATAAATTATTAATATCCACCTATATGATAGTAGTTTTATAAGAATTTCTTTATTTATTAGATCTATGAAATTTTTTGTTTTTATTTTCATATTAATCACATAGATTATTACCCATATTTTCATACTTCCCAAATTCATTAGATATGAAACATTGAATTTCAAGTGGATCCTGGGGAATAAAATTATTTTTCATTATAATTTTTATGGAATTATTATTTTTTCCTTAGAAACAGGTTTCTTTATTGCCTTATTTACAACATATCAAACAACTTCAAATACCTTTGGGTCATAATTATATGTTCATATTAACAAATTTTTTATATGTATGAGATTTATTACTTTTTCATTCATCATATTCATCGCCTAAAATTCCATGAAACTCCATCTATCTCTTCATTGATGTGTTTGTAAAATCGTCCAATTAGTATTAAAATTACTAATTCTCAATATCTAGTTTTCCATAGTTATAATAATTCTCACTAAAAATCATACCTTGTTTTTTATCTCATGGTTACTATATCTACATTGTCTATAGATTCTATTGTTAATTATTTCCCATCAGGATTCACCCATTACTAAAATCAAAAGTTTTTTATGTGAGTGGTGAATAATCAACATCACTATGATAATTGACATAAATAAACCTATAAAAAACTCATCCTTGAAATATCTTAATCCTTAAAATTTTAACATCATCTTTTAATTCAATTTAAATCACTCTTTATTAAATATCGGTTTATTTTGGTTGGGTTTCCACAATATCCTTATTCTAATTACTTACCCTGATAAATCCTCCACAATGGATGATAAAGAGATTTCTATTGACCAATGACTATACACTGAAAGTTATTATCTAGTTCAGAAGTCTTAGGTCCACTCTTTTTTCCAATAGGTGAAGATCATGTTAATACACAACAATATGTTTTCAAGGTGATTACCCCGAGGTGAATCAATGACATAGTATAATCCACATTCTAATATTAAAATAGGATTGAAACTTCTATTAAAATAATTCCTCAAAAAGTCTCCAATATTTGATGATGTTTTATGATACTTATACATATCACTAGGATATATAGCTATGGTTTTCCCAAATTTTATCTTTTTCTATTTCGGAAAAGGAACAAAACTAATACTACAAAATAAATAAACATTTCTCTAATAAAATATGAGGATCCTCAAAACTACACTCATGATTCTTTTATAAAAGTACCTAATTTAAACTATGTCATTGACACTAAGTGAAATTATCTATGATAAATAAATCTTTATGTTACCTCTCCAATATAAGATAAACGTTACATGTCATAAATAAAAAATAATAATACCTAGATTATATGTTTTTGGATATTTTTGGATCATATATATAATAAAACTATTATCCTAAAATTATTAACAATTATCCATAATTAATCCAAACTAGACACCCTTATAAACTTATTTTATGTTATACACACCTTCATAACCTGGAAAATTGAATCATAAAAAATGGGTGAGATCAAATTCTCAGTAATTGAAAACATGTCAATGGGAAAACAAGGTCCAGATTGTATTCCATTGATAAAACATGTTCAAGGGTGACATATATTATTCAAAATTACATGGAACAACAAAATTTTTCTATTTTTCAGGATTGAATAAATTTTATTCTCAAATTTACAAAAATGTTATATGGTAGAAAATTGTGAGATAAACATAGGAAAATGACATAATTTAATGATAACATATTATTATTGAGTTATAAATATATTTAAACAACATAAAACATGACTTCATAATCATTTTTCAATGTTCATTACTATGAAAACATAAAATATTATTCGAGTGTATAATCATGTGCACGATTCATGGTATCTCATGTCAAGAAAACATTAGACAATGAATTGGAGGGTTATAAATTATAGGACTTCCCATTAAATATTTATAATTATTTTCATATGTGTGCAACATGAGGAAGAAATTACATATAAAACATAATAAATATTAAAGCCATGATAATAATGTGGTTTTAATAATCACTTATCAATACACAACCTAAGACTGTATCATAAAATTTAACAACATAAAAAGATGTTAAATTTTTAGGTAAATTAGTATTTAAAAAATGAATAGAATTTCATGAATATTGAGTTCCAAAGTTTATTAATACAAAATAATGATTATAAATGAAAACATAAAATGTCCCACTTAGCTTATGACATAATAAATGGGTAAATGATATTTTAAAAAAGAAAAGTGGTTATTATTTCCCATTAAATCAGAACATACCCTGTATGGTTTTTTATAAAATTAATAGCGTTTTTCATAAAATAATAATTTTTAAAAAAATTGACATTTTTGGTACATGAAATGAATAAATTAATTGGGGAAGTCCAATTAAATTGTTTTTTTATAAAGGACTGAATAATGATTTGGACTTTAAAATTTTATTATACCCAACAAATATAGTTATAAAAAAATGTATATATGTAAAGAAAATATATTAATATTATTAAATTTATACATGAGAATAATATGGTGGAAAAGGTAGATAAGGAAAGATGATGTGTAACACAAAAGTAATAAGGGTAGTTCAAAAGGTCTATTTCTTACATATGAAAATACATTTTTTGAATGCCATATAATTGAAAAGGATAGTTAAACATTATTTTCTATACATTTAATAAAAAATATGAAGATTATAGGAGATATAACAATATTTGATTCCAAAATTTAAAGGATGAAAATGTAAGAAATAGGAAGCATCAGTGTGGTAGAAATAGAGCATACTTTGGAAGGATGGTAATTGTTTTTAGAAATATTATAATTATATAGGAATAACATTTTTCATTAAAAAATATTTCTATTTAAAGTTATTTTATTAGATATTATAATATAAAATGAAAAATAATAAATTTGTATTATTTATGAAAAAAATTTAATTAATATGTCCACAGACAAATATTATAATTCAATGAAAATATTTATCTATTATAAATATCCACCAGGGATTAAGAAATGTTTTGATAAAGAACCCCTTGAAATGTTCTCTTATAATTAAAAATAAAATAACATGAAAAAATATAAATCATTATATAATATATCCTATAAGTACTATACCCACCCCTTAAATTAAATTACAATCATAAACAAAACATGTTTCAATGAATGGAAATTAAGATGAAATATCCTTTTGAACATTATAATTCTTAAAGTAGGTAACCTTTGGAAAAGAGATCATGTGAAAAAAAATTAAATACACAATACGTAATGTTTAATTATTTCATTATACATTTATAAGGTAGAATATATCAAACTTATAAGCTGAAATTTCAGTTAGAATAATCATAACTAAATGAATGAAAATTGATATATCTAAAATCCTTTTGTTATCAATCTCTTTCAATTTAAAAACCCATTAATGGTAGAACATGATATATAATTATAAATCCCATATATTTCTAAAAAAACAACCTAAAAATATATCAAATTAAATATTAACATAAAAAAGGGAATAAGTGGTGAATATAAATCATATCTCAATTAATAAAAAATGAGATGTCGAAGCCATTAACTTAAGTCTAGATTTTTTATGTTCATGTTTGTAACTTCATGAATTATAAAATTATGTTTACTAAATAATATTAATTACATGTTTATCTCAATTTTATTTTATAATGTCCATTTATTATCCCTTTTTATTCATTTATTTAATAGTTTTCTCTTATTCGTGTTACATGTGGTGTTTTGGTCAATTTCCCTAGAATTTCTCCAATATGTTATCCTTGTTAAAATGTATTATAAAATAGCTTCATTGTCTCCATAATATTATTATATTTTATATTTTATTAAACAATTTTCAAAAAATTTATACACTACTATAATTTTTAAAAATGGATTCAAATTATAAAAATTTAATTTGTACGTTTATTTTTTTATTGAGTTTACTATGACTATTATTATTGATATCTATTATATAATTTCCAATATTATCCTCCAAGAATATTAATAGTGCCATTAATAACATTATTAAAAATTATATAGAAGTTTAAATCTATCCAGGTTATGTAGTAATGGAACATGAAAAAAGTCGTTCGGAGGGTGAGGTAAGATGCACATACACATAGATGACAGTTTTATTTTACAATGAATGGGAGGGATATAAAAATAATATATTTAACATTTCATAATATTAAAAATGTTTTAAATAATATATTTTATCATTAAATAAATCTTTTAGACCATCCATATAAGTTAGTTATGAAAATTATAACATTTCGTTCAAGGAGGTGTTAGTTTTCATACATTCTTGGTGATGTATTTATTTTTTCTAATCATTTTAGAGGAATGTATAAAAGAAATTTTCAATTAGTTTGAATTTTTTTTATAATTTTAATAAAAAAAATTTTATAATAAATTAATTGTTATGCTATATTTTAATTGTTAGAAGATGAAATGAGTTAAGAGAGCTCAATTGACAACATTACCTCTATTTTAGATGTACTCCCTTGTGTAACATTTCAAGGCTCCATAGATTATTCTTGTCGAAAGTAGAAGTAATTTTTGATGTGGATAGATATTTTAGAATATGATAGAGTATATTTTGGGTTAATTTAATACTTTATAATGAGTAGATAAATGAGGTGGAGGGAGTTCTATTTATAATTGATGGTAATGGAAATTTGGTAAATAAAAATTGTTAATATAAAGAGAGCATAATTTTCACCTGGAATGTGGATCCAAAGTGGAAAATAGTGGATTGGGGGTCGAGTTAAGGTCATTAACACCTCATTGATTAATTTTATATAATATTTAAACTTCATTAAATCTTATACTATTATATTCTTCACATATAACATTTAAATGTTTAAAATGGTGTTGTTATTTAAAAAAATATTTTACTTTTAATGACTACATTTAAAAGGGGAATTATTAAATAATTTTGATAGACTAATTAAAAATATGGAATCCATTATATTGAATAAAAAATTAATATATAATAAAATGTTAATTTAATATTATCTAATGTAAATTATAAAATATGTTTTTATAAAAATTGTATTTGTAAGTATAAATGTTTCCTTTAGAACAAAATTATCATTTATTATTTTAATAACATTAATTCATTTAATATTATCCATAGAATATTTATGTGACTAAAATACGTCATAAACAAAATCTCACAAAGACAATATGTAATTAAAATATAATGACAAGAAAATCATTTATATATTTTTTGATTAATTATTAGATCATGATAAAGTAAAAAATTTAATGGTAAGAATTAAAATTTCATTTTTAAATATTGACCAAAAAATAATACTTTTCATAAAAAATCATAAAAATTCAGGCTAAGTTAAATTATAAATGATAAATCAAAATATTGTGTTAATTTTATTGTAATGATAAATTTTATAAATATAATTTTTAAATAAGATCATAAAAATATAGATCTCAAAAATATATATATTATGTAATAAATATTGTTTATTAAAATAATGTTCCTAAAACCCACATTTCATAACATATATATATATATATTAATTAATTTACAATGATATTATTATTTATCTAGTTTCATTAATTTAATTCTAATAAATAATTAGTATTTTAAAAAATAACATTCTCCTCTGTAAACATATATTTTATAAATTAGTTTCCTATATTTTTATATTTCAATTCAACTGCAACATTTTAACAATTACATTGTGTTTCATGGTTTTTTTTGGTTTGGTGTTACCTATGAAGAAATATATTGAACACATTTAGATTTAAATGATAAATTAATTTAGATCTTTCAGGGTGTTACACTGTTGATTACATATATGTGTCTATATATATGTTTCCTTTTGGAATATTATGATATGTATTATTTCACCATTATCTTCATATAGTGCATGAATTGGAAATATTATTTGATGGATGGGGATAATAATTATATATCCCCTTAATTAATTGGTAGGTTTCATGCGATTGACTAGCATGAGTATGTTTTATAATCCTTACCCTTTTTTGGATGATTTCCTGACCAAATTTTAGGATGGTTTTTTATGATGTCAAAATTTATACATTCCATCACTATAAAATTAGAAATTATAATCCAAATTTTTATTTATTATTAAATAATCCATGGATATATTATGCTTCTAGATCCATTTTTATAGAAAATATTTATTTATGTAACATTAAAAATTCTTGGATTATATATGTTCTATTTTGTTGTAAACTACCCATTTATTATTATCATTAATCAGAGCTTTATTATATTTTTCTCATTACCATGGAAATATATAGGGATAAAATATTTTAAATTGGTATTTTTAAGGATAATTAATAATATATTTATGTTTTTATTTGATGTATCTTCATTTTATAAATTTAATCTAATTTATAAATCTATTTTACATAGGATATTAGATTTTCAGAGGTTATGATCTATATCTTTTATACCAATGTTATAAAATTATAGTGTTATTTGTGATAATATATTTAGCATGTTACAAATGTGAATTTTATTTTCTTGAATATAATATTATTTCCCTTTGATTTGAAATAAAATCTATTTAATTTTCAAAAAATGATTTCATTATAGCTAATGTATAAACAATAGATTCAAAATCAATAGAATTATAATCTATTTCTATATGTATTATCTAATTTACTTTTCCTATAATGGATATCATTTAGTTCTCATCTCAGGTAAAATTAAAAATCAAAATGAAAATACAATGTGTATCATGAATAGAAATAGAATGGAATCTTCATAAGAGTGAAAATTTTAACACTTCCATTTCTCTACATAAATAATGGTATAGAAATAGTCATTGATTGTTGGTGAGTTTTTCATGGTTAATAACATTCCATTCTCACTTACATCCCTTTTATATTTAAATTTTTCTACATTAATTTTGAGGTTCAAGCCTTAAATCCAAGACCACTTTTAACCTCAAAATTTGGTCATTCGGAATTCAATTATACATAAAAAGATCTTATGATACATTCAAAAATTAAATTTTACAATTCAACAAAAAACATTAAAATGGTAACTTTTTATTTGATCCATAATTTTTAATTTTATAATAAACCATTTATCTTAATGGAAAAACTTATTCAAACATTTCTTTTGAATAAATCACTACAATTACAACTTTCTCAGCCTTTCTCTTATTGATCCAATAATATTTCCTAACCTAGATTATAATTTTATATTATGTTATTCCAATTGGTATATTGTATCCTCCTTAAATCATAAATATTCAGATCCATTATGGGTTTTAAGTCTGCACGATGACTCTTAGAGCTATTTCACAATAATATCTAGGACTTAAATACCTTGTACAACACATGGAACATGTCCACTATATCTCAATGAGTTCTCCATAATATGTAGAGATTTTAAACTAGGTATGGGGATCTGGTTATAGATTTTTTAGGTTTATTTACAAATTTTTATTCAATAAAAAACTCATAATGGGATTCTTATAAAAAAAATTATGACTCGACCACATGTATGATCTGATAAAATTAATTAGAAAACTCATATAAATACAAATAGGGAATGATTTAAAACCCTTAATAAATTAGGGTATTTTACTATATATGAATTCACATTAAAATATTCACCAAAAACATGTCAAATAATCCCACACAAGGTAAACAATCACACTCAAATGGTGCCATAAGGAAAACTCTAACAATTATGAATATGTGAAGAGACAAAATAAACTCTCGGACAACCCACACAAATCTGAATTAAACATTGGGAAGTAATAATACTTCTATAATTAACACATATGATTAATTATTGTGATCAAATGGATACTAGAACTTATATTACTAGAATATATGAAAAATAATTGTTTCATGTTGTAAAAACCTAGACCTACACTCCCAGATCTAGTACATAAAACACTTTCTCTATACACTTTATTTGACACAAAGTTATTTCAACATATCTTTATTTTATAAAATTATCAATTTATAAGAATTATAACTCATAAAAATCTCATAATAACCATACTATAAGTCTTTGTGTCATTGAGGATCAGTTACTTGAATAACTAATTTTATGGTACGTGTGGACATTAACACATTTTAAGCACACTAGATATACACCTAGACATATCATAGGTAATAAAAACTATCATAACACAAGTGTTGAAAAATAATAAATGGGTATTATTTAACTTAAAATAAAGTAAGAATTAATATAGTTTTATCAGGGGATATATCATAATAACAATAGAAAATATGAGTAGTGGTGGAATATCTATTTAATACCACATGGAAAAATAATAGGTTTCCGCAATCCATGATAGAAGTACATGAAGTATCAAATTAAAAACATTTAACATTGTAATAGAGTGTAAAATTCAGAGGTAATACACATTGTTAAACAAGTTTAATAATAACCTTATTTCATGGAAAAGTAACATTCGGTAGAATCTTTTCATAAAAAATAGCATTTAAGGAAACACAAAAATGGGAAAATTATAACATTGTGAACAAATAAATTATCATCTATTCATGTTTTGAATTAATTAAATTCTAAAAATTAATGTTGTGAAAAAAAATCACACACATCATGTTGTGAAACAAATTTCAATGCTACATGCCATGAAGAAATAAAATTCCCATTCTTCGAATTGTGAAACAAAATTATATGATTCCTTTTGATAATAAAAACTACAATGATCCATATTGGAAACAAAATATTCCCAAGATTTAGGTTTTGAAAAAAAAAACACTCATTCGTTTTATTGTGTAACGCTAGTAGAATTTTAATCATTTTCACACATTGGAGATGAATAGTATTTGTGGCATCTATTTGGTGTTCATCAAAGGGTGTATTAGTGACATATACTGGGTTTTCAATAATACTAAAATGAAAACAAGTGGAATTTTTCTAACCTTACACCTATCCTCCTAGGATCACCTTTGAAAAACACATCCCCTTCGCCCAATACCTCCCCAACCCCTGCCCTGGTTAACCCCAACCATTTATGACATACCACGACCACTTCCATCTATCCCTTACACACATATGGTATTCGTCTGATTCCCTCACCCTCAACATCCCCTCACCACACCCCTAATACACCCAACAAACCCCAAAACTCCATTAATTTAACTCATCTACCACATTTAGGGAGTGAAACCTTTAATCAATCCTCCTTCCTTACACCTTATTCTCTCACATAGCTCACTATGTACAAGAACCAAAATCATAGGTTCTAGAGGTGAATATTTAGTGACCACCAAATATTGTATGCTAAGGGATTTAGAGAAATGAAAAAAATTTCCACCATTTGGTGGATTATATAACACCCCGAGATTTTATGAAAACTATTTTTTTTTAATTTCATTAATGTCTTGTGTTCTATGCTACACCAAAAGGAGCTTTCACGACACACAACCCTGACTTGGTTTTCATTACACGCAATCGCGACCTTCCTCGATAGCGTGTGTTGTACGCAATACCGGGTGTTACTAAACAACGATATATTATTATAATATTAATATGAACTAGCCGTTATGAATAGTATTAAAAAAAATTTGAATTTCATATCATTATTATTAATCTTATACATTTTCTAGAACATTGTATAAGAACATAATAAAATTTTCAGGTAAAATACGTATTTTTCAAAAAAATGAAATTTTGCCTCCTTTTGATGGCGCACCCACTTCAAATCTAGTTTTTTACATGTTTATAAGTTCAATTTTACAAAATAAACTTCTTATTTTAAATCAGGATACAAAAATTTACATTGGATAAAGTTTTGATATTTTTCTGATAACCTTAATATTTTAATGAATAGTAAAAACGCGCTATATTTTAATTAAAAACAAATTTTTTCATCATAATAATTTAAATGGTTAAATTATAATATTTAATGGTTTTAAAGTATATATAGAATATATTTTTACCATATAATATAATTTATGTCATTATCATTGATTTTACCATGAATTCGCAGGTTAATTCAATTCAATATTTTGCAATGTTTTAAACAAAAACCCGTTTTCTTTCGATAATGGGATTAATTTTAATTTAATTTCTGCATCTTCTGTGTATTGAATTAGGAAAAATTGATTCCATATTTGGAATCAGTGGGTCCACATTATATTAATATACTACTTTTTATTTTTGGGCATTATGAATAGTAACTACGGTAAATTTTATTTACCATAGATAAAGGTAAATCGGGTAATTAAGGGTAAATATAAGATTATGAAATAACCCTAACACCTGAAAAAATCCTATTGGATGACTAGAAGTTGACCCATATCACCTAAGGGTCGGATTAGAATCATTTAATGGACTTTTGTACATGAAAATAACTTAATCATTATTAAAACCAAAGAAAGTGACAACATGTCACTCTCTTAAATCTTATAAGTATATTAATTTTAATTTAGTGATAAACTATATGAAACTTCGAACATGAATAGTCTCCAGAAATATAATAACATTATATACATCATATAAATTTATTTATAATTTTTAGGGATTAAATAATTATCATTAATTGTAACACAATAGTGATGCAGAAATTGTTTATCTAGTGAAAAATCAAGAATATAGTTTTTATTAAACCAATAGTAACCATAAAATGACCAAAAACCTGAACAAAACTTATTGGTCATGTAAATTTAAACCCTAATCATCCAATGGTCGAATATTTGATCATTTGGAGCCTTATAAAAGTGATTATGACACTTATATTATTTTATTTTAAATGATGCCAAAGTTGTCACCTTCATAATTTAATATGTAAAACAATTTAAATATTGTTATTATAAGATGATAAATTCGAGTAAAAGTATTATTGTAGAATTTAATATGTTTATCTTCATCATAGGATTTTATTTTTAATTTTTATGCAACATATAAGTATATTAAATATTTATAAAAAATTGATGTAGTAATTATTTTATTAAGAGATAAACCAAATAAATGGTTTTACATATAAAAAAATAAATATTATATGAACTATTTATTATTCTCCAATAATTTTATATATACATATGAAAGTTTTTGAATCTATTAAAGCTTTTAGTCCGAACATATCTTATGTATATATTTTATTTAATTCAAATAAATTAATAGTGTCAAAATTGACACTATTGTTACTTTATAAAAATAACATATTTTAAAATTGTTTAAAAATCAAAAAAATATTTAAAAATTATAAATTTAAATTTATAAGGTATAAAATGTTATAAAGCTTCCAATTATGGAAAATCCAGAACATATAAGTAATTATTTTTAATAATTTAAAATTTAGAATGTTATTACCACAAATAAAATTAAATTGACTAAATAAGGATATATCAAGTTGATAATGTTTAAAATAAAATCCTAACATGTCTAAATTTTATTGGTTTATGAGATTACAACCCTATCTCATCTAATATTATAATATAAGTCATTTTTGGAGGTTTTTAAGTGGGTATAGATTTATTATAAATTAATATTTTTAAGATTTCCAAAGGTGACCCTCTCCTCCCTTATAAAAGGGAACCTCATCCCTCTCTTCTTCACACCACTTTGGGCCTTCAAGCTCGGAAAAAACCTGAAACTTTCTCTTATCCACTTCCCTAGAAACATCCTAGAGGTCCTGGTATTCTTCAAATACCAATTTTAGTGCCCTGAGAAAAGGAATCAAATAGGCGCTTCAAAGAAGAAGTAATGTCCGTTACCGATTCTTTCAACTTTATTTCTTCTTCCACTTTTTCTTCTTAAGTTAATTCATTATGAAGTAATAACATCAGTATCACTCATATACTGATATGTTATTATATGTTTGAAACAATCCTATTTCACCATCTATCCATCCTACGGAAAACGAAATCACCGCGCGTGCATACATACGGAATACCGTCTCCACGCCGTGGTGTAATCTATTTTCCACCACCACGTTACTTGGATGGGTATAATGGTGTAAATAATAACTATATATGATTTTTTTAAAGTGATATTGATTCTTAAATAGTTTACATACACTCTAATATAGTTCCACGATCATGAGAATGATATCATCGCTCATGCGTACGTACGGACTACAGTCTCCACTAAGCGATGAGATTCATTCTCCACGTTAACCATTCATGAATGATTATAAAGTATATATAATAAGTAACCATGAAATATATGACATAATAATGATAAATGATTTATTTTTATATAGATGTATGTCATCTATTTAATTCCATTCAACTCAATAAGGAAATGAAAACATTGTTCATGCGTACGTACGACCGACCGTCTCCATGAACGGTGTATTTCTTTCCATTTACTGATTTATTATATATATGTTTATTATGAATATATATTATATATAAATCATGTTTTATATTTTGGAATTAAGTAATCATGATCTAAGTAATCATATGAATAATTACAAGTCAAAACACGGACGAAAAATGAAACAATTTTACCCAAAACACTCTTCAAAAAGGAATTTACAGAAGAATGGGTAATATAACGTCATAAGTGAACAATATATGATATCATTACAATGAGTATGACTCTGGAATAAGTCAATGACATTATTTAAATCATTATACATGTGTTTCAGACACTTATGAAGCAAATCAGACCTAAGGTAAGGGAAAATATCACAATCTCATTTTATCTGAGATCATTTATACTTTTGTATTTACTGGGGTGTATTTTATCATCCACATCCCTGATTCCTCAATATGTAATATTTTCTCCATCCACCTAAAATTGTTTAAATCCAATTTTACTCTTTGGTGAGTTCTTTGTAAATGATATAAAATGAATCATTTGTCTTTTTTTGTTCGAGGTACTTTTTGACTTTTCCGACAAAAGTACGGGAAGAATGTTTTTTAACTTATACGACACGAACAGATTTTTACAGTTTTAAAAAGACTTATTTTCATGAAGCTTCCTCCAAAATATTTCATAACTATTTAAACAAAAATACTTTTAAAATTTCATGAAATTTTGTGAAAATAAATTGATTTTGAAGAAGAAATGATATTTTCCTCAATAATTCATTTCAAGTGTTTTATCAAAACCTTTTTCCATTTAAGATGACATTATTTCATATGTGTATGTTTCACATATAAAGTCTCTATGATTTATATGGTTTCACTTTTCTTAGTATGAAATTATATCCATTTCTTTTATATGGATTATGTGATTATGGGATGATGTTTATGAAACCCATTTTATTTATTGGGTTATTATGAGTGATGTATGTTTATTTTGTGGCACAAGTAAGAATGATTTCATTATGAGATGGGTGGGACCTATATCTCCCTCCAATGCATTAGGTAAAGATTTATATCTCATGAGATAGACATGGCTGGAATGACAAGTTAAACCAGTTCAGTAATACATGAATGGAACGAGGAGTGAACTTGATTCAGAAATAGAATTTGTCCACTAAGATGGTCTTGGCAGCAATGCCTTGGCTACTATGGAAATCATATCATGTGCTTAATGGTTGCAACAATTACATGTTTTATTCCCATGATATTTTATCATGTTTTTTGTTCCATTATGTTTTATGCCTTATGTACTTCCATGTTTTATGTCGTTGCTAAATATTTTTAATGTTCATGTTTTTTTAAGATCAAATGTATATGGTATGTTTTATTTTATCCATGATTACACTTACTGATCATTTGAGCTCACCCTTTTTATGTTTTATTCTCCCCAGGATTATAAATAATGATTTTAGGTAAGGAATAAAATTGGAAGATCTTTATCGGAGATGTTGAAGATCTTTCACCGCGATTAGAAGATTACGTTCCAAGTTTCCAAAGACACTAAATTATTACGGTCATTGTGTGTCTGCTTTTTTTATGTACTAAGTATTCCGCAAAAGTAATGTAATGTCTATGTACATCAAGCTTCGGGTCTCTACAGTTCGTATCAGAGGAAAGGTTTAGTCAACCTTTGGTAACTAGGATGCAAAAACATTAGTGAGATCCCTAGTGATATTTCTAAGGTATGTCTAGGGATGTACCTAAGGATAAGTATTCGTATAGGATATAGTCCTGGAACTACAGTAATGATATTATAATTTAACCTAAGATGTTAGATATTGAGGGTGCTTCCCGTTTATTATGTTGTTTTCCCTAGCATGATTTTTCCCTCTCACACTATTCTTTTTGGGTTTTAGAAAATGGCTGGAAACAAGTCGATTCACGATAATGGAGGATATGATGGACAATGGAATGATATTAATCATGAGAAACTAAATGAAATGGGATTTGGAAGTCTAAACATCATTATTATGCCAAATCAGCAATCTCATAATATGGTCAATAAACTCAAATTTGGTAAGTTTCCTGACTCGGCTAATAAGAGAAAGATGGAGTTTCTTGATGATCATAGAGTAAAGAATGGTCAATTTCCCCTATGTAAATCATGTGGGAAGAGGCATAAAGGAGAATTTTTCAAAGAAACTTGAAGATGATTTGGGTGTGGAAAAGAAGGACACAAAGCCATTAAGTGTAAAGGAAAAGGTTTAGATAACACCATGGACATGGATAATGGTATCTCTACGACATCAACAATGGTTAAATGTTTTAAATGTAGAATGTACGGGCGTTATGCAAACCAATGCCTTGAGGGAAAGTCTCATGAAGAGAATCAGTATTGTCATATGGGTAGTATTTATGTTGATGATGATGAAGAGACTACAAATGATATGTGAGATGAAAGAATTGTTGAAGCTCGATCAATGGTTTAAGAAGGTAGTAGAATGATTACATGTTTATCAAGTGTAATTTTGTATAAGTAATCTCATGGTACTATGGAATAAAGAGACATATAAGGATTGTTACACTGTTTTCTTTCCTTATGTTTTGAAAGTGGGTGATGAATTGTAACAGTATTTTTGGAAAGTAGATGATATGCGTATAATGAAGAGATGAGGAGAAAATTAAATGTTTGATAGTATTAATGAGCTCATGAATGATATAAGGATAAGGTTATATCATGGTTTGAGTATATATAATTTTTGGATTTTGGTATGTGGAAAGAGTTAAATTTTGACAGCATTCATGTTTTCACTAAGGTTTAATCGATATTCATTTTTTCAAGAGAATACATGATTAAGGTATTCACATGATTGGAATGTGACCAACAAGATAATGGGGGATAAATTATGGTTGGTTGATGACATTTTAAGTAATAGTTTTCTTTATACTATGAGCTTTGACCAATGTATTTTAGATAAAGATTGGAATGGATTATGTTGGACATAAGCTAGTATTTTTTAAGGATAGAAATTTTGTTTTCGATATTATTGGTGGGATGTTATAGTGATGTAGTTTTAGAAAAAGGACAACCTGCAGGATGGGCGACAGCCCATCGCGTCGGACAAGGATGTGGGAATCAAACCCACAAATGAAGTCCGACTGGCCTTTATCACCTACCAATGGCCTACAGGAAGTCCCTGTTTAGTATAAACTAGTTTTGTTATATTAAGCAGTATGATATATGAAGTATAAGCCCATTTTAGGAACCATATAAGATTAGTCTCACCATATATGGAATTATGTATACATGATAACTTTTGCTAACCTTTTGATTGAAATAAATGGGATGACCCATCATTCTATCACATGATCTGTTAACACTTCACAAATAACAAATTTAACTTCATTTCTTTGTTCAAAGCACGATCAACAGTGATATTGTACCAAAATCAAGCATGTATTTCTTCTAATTCAAAATTTTCAACTTTAGGGAAATGATATTGAAAACCAAAAATGTTGGTCTGGTGCTCTTATATCCGATTAATCAGATGATACATTAGATAATCAAAAATTTATGGCTTTGTGATTGATGGCTTTTTCATAGCCATGTTCTCTACCACTCTCCATCAGAACATAATGGTCAGATTTCTCCTCCATATCCATATTTTCACCTATGTTCTCCTATATGGAAACCCAGTGTTGAGTTATTTGGGTATCCGTTATGTTTTTAACATTTTTTTTAAATGAAGTTTCAGTATTCCTTTTTACGATGTGGGTTTCTATTAAGGAAAATTTCGAGTAGTAAACCATTTATAACCCCCAACGAATTTCGAGGGCAAAATTCATTTTAAGGGGGTAGAATGTAACACCCCGAGATTTTATGAAAATTATTTTTTTTAATTTCATTAATGTCTTGTGTTGTACGCTACACCAAAATGATCTTGCACGACACACAAAACTGACTTCGTTTGAATTACACGCAATCGCGACCTTCCTCGATAGCGTGTGTTGTACGCAATACTAGGTGTTACTAAAAAAAGATATATTATTATAATATTATTATGAACTAGACGTTATGAATAGTATTAACTAAAATTTGAATTTTATAACATTATTATTCATCTTATACATTTTCTAGAACAAGGTATAAGAACAAAATAAATTTTTCAGGTAAAATAAGTATTTTAAAGAAAATGCATTTTTGCCGCCTTTTGATGGCGCACCCACTTTAAATCTAGTTCTTGACATGTTTATAAGATATATTTTACAAAATAAACTTCTTCATTTGAATCAGGATAAAAAAATTTACATTGGATAAAGTTTTTATATATTTCTGATAACATTCATATTTTAATGAATAGTAAAAACACGCTATATTTTAATTAAAAACAAGTTTTTTCATCGTAATAATTTAAGTTGGTAAATTATAATATTGAATGGTTTTAAAGTATACAAAGAGTTTATTTTTACCATTTAATGTAATTTATGTCATTATCAATGATTTTACCTCGAATTCGTAGGTTAAATCAATTCAATCTTTTGCAATGTTTTAAACAAAAACCCGTTTTCTTTCGACAACGGGATTAATTTGAATTTAATTTCTGCAACTTCTGTGTATTGAATTTGGAAAAATGGAATCCATATTTGGAATCAGTGGGTCCAAATTTTATTAATAGACTACTTTTTATTTTTGGGCATTATGAATAGTAACTACGGTAAATTTTATTTTCTATAGTTAAAGGTAAATCGGGTAATTAAGGGTAAATTTAAGATTATAAAATTACCCTAACAACTGAAAAAATCCTATTTTATGACTAAAAGGCAACCCATATCACCTAAGGGTTGGATTAGAATCATTTAACGGACTTTGTTCCATGAAATTAACTTAATTATTATTAAATCCAAAGAAAGTGACAACATGTCACTCTCTTAAATCTTATAAGTATATTAATTATAATTTAGTGATAACCATTATTAAACTTAGAACATGAATAGTATAAAGACATATAATAACATTATCTACATCATATAAAATTATTTATAATTTTTAGGATTAAATAATTATCATTAATTGTAACACAATAGTGATGTAGAAAATGTTTATCTAGTGAAAAATCAAGAATATAGTTTTTATTAAACTAATAGAAACCATAAAATGCCAAAAAATCAGACCAAAACTTATTGTTAATGTAAATTTAAACCCTAATCATCCAATGGTCGAATATTTGACTATTTGGAGCCTTATAATAGCGATTATGACACTTATATTATTTTATTTTAAATGATGCCAAAGTTGTCACCTTCATAATTTAATAAATATAACAATTTAAATATTGTTATTTTAAGATGAAAAATTAGAGTAAAATTATTATTGGGAAACTTAAGAGATTTATATTCATCATACGATTTTATTTTTAATTTTTATGCTATAAATAAGTATATTAAATAATTATACGAAAATGATGTAGTAATTATTTTATTAAGAGATAAACCAAATAAATGGTTTTAAAAATAAAAAATAAATATTATATGAATTATTTATTGTTATCCACTAATTTTCTAGATACATATGACCTTTTATGAATCTATTAAATCTTTTATTTCGAACATATATTCTGTATATATTTTATTTAAATTCAAATAAATGAATAGTGTCAAAATTGACACTATTGTTACTTTATAAAAATAACATATTTTAAAATTGTTTAAAAATCACAAATATATTTAAAAATAATAAATTTAAATTTATAAGGTATAAAATGTTATAAAGTATCCAATTATGGAAAATTAACAACAAATAAGTAATTATTTGTTATAATTTAAAATTTAGAATGTTATTACCACAGATAAAATTAAATTGATTAAATAAGGATAAATCAAGTTGATAATGCTTAAAATAAATTCCTAACTTGTACAAGTTTTATTGGTTGATGAGATTACAACCTATCTCGTTTAATATTCGAATATGAGTCATTTTTGGAGGTTTTTATGTGGGGTTATATTTATTATAAATTAATATTTTTGAGATTTCCAAAGGTGCCCCTCTCCTCCCTTATAAAAGAGAACCTCATCCATCTCTTCATCACACCACATTGAGCCTTAAATCTCGGAAAAAACCTACAAAATTCTCTTGTCCACTTTCCTAGAAACATCCTAGTTGTCCTTGTCTTCTTCAGAGACCAATTTTAGTGCCCTAAGAAGAGGACTCAAAGAGGCGCTACAAAGAAGAGGTAATGTCCGTTACCGATTCATTCAACTTTATTTCGTCTTCCACTTATTCTACTTAGGTTGTTTAATTATGAAGTAATAACATCAGTATCACTCATATACTGATATTTTATTATAAGTATGAAACAACCCTATTTCACCATCTATCCATCCTATGGAAAATGAAATCACCCCGCGTGCGTACGTACGGAATACTGTCTCCACGCCGTGGTGTGATCTATTTTCCACCACCACCTTACTTGGATAGGTATAATGGTGTAAATAATAACTATATATGATTATTATAAAGTTATATTTATTCGGAAATAGTTTACATGCACTCCAATACAGTCCCATGATCATGAGAACGATATCATCGCTCGTGAGAACGTACGGACTATCGTCTCCACGACGCGATGAGATTGATTCTCCACGTTAACCATTCATTAATGATTATAAAGTATATATAATAAGTAATCATGAATTATATGACATAATAATGATACTCTATTTATGTTTATATATATGTATGTCATCTACTTCATTCCATTCAACTCAATAAGGAAACGAAAACAGCGATCATGCGTACGTACGACCTACTGTCTCCATGAACGGTGTATTTCTTTCCATTTACTGATTTATTATATATATGTATATTATGAATATATATTATATATAAATCGTGTTTTATATTCTATAATTTAGTAATCATGATCTAAGTAATCATATTAATAATTACAAGTCAAAACACGGACGACAAATGAAACAATTTTACCCAAAACACTTTTTAATATGGAATTTACAAAAGAACGGGTAATATAAAGTCATAAGTGTCATAACAATGAGTATGATTCTGGAATAAGTCAATGACATTATTTAAATCATTATACAGGATTTTCGGACACTTACGATGAAAATCGGACCAAAGGTAAGGGATAATTTTGCAAATCTCATTTTTACCCGAGATTGTTTATACTTTAGTATTTACTGAGGTGTATTTTATCATCCACATCCATGATTCATCAATATGTAATATTTTTTCCATCCACATACAATTGTTTAAATCCAATTTTACCCTTCGGTGAGTTTTTAGTAAAATATATAAAATGAATCTTTTGTCGTTTTTCGTACGAGGTACTTTTTGACTTTTCCAAAAAAAGTATGGGAATAATTTTTTTTATCTTATATGTCATGAACAGATTTTTACAGTGTTATAAAGCCTTATTTTCATGAAGCTTATTCCAAAAGATTTCATGACTATTTTAAGCAAAATATCCGTCTATTAAAATAGCATGACGTTTTGTGAGAAGAAATTGATTTTGAAGAAGAAAGGATATTTTCCTCAAGAATTCATTTCATGTGTTTTATCAAAACCTTTTTCCATCTAAGATGACATTATTTCCTATGTGTATGTTTCACGTATAAATTCTCTATGATTTATATGGTTTTACTTTTCTTATTATTAAATGATATCCATTTCTTTTATATGGATTATGTGATTATGGGATGATGTTTATGAAACCCATTTTATTTATTGGGTTATTATGAATGATGTATGATTATTTTGTGGCACAAGTAAGAATGATTTCATTATGAGATGGGTGGGAGCTATATCTCCCTCCAATGAATTGGGTAAAGATTTATATCTCATGAGATGGACATGGCTGGAACGGCAAGTTAAACCAGTTCAGTAATACAGGACTGGAATGAGGAGTGAACTCGATTCCGAAAGGGACTTTGTCCACTAAGATTGTCTTGGAAGCAATGAATTGGCGACTATAGAAATCATATCATGTGCTTAATGGTTTCCACAATTACATGTTTTATTCCCATTCTATTTTATCATGTTTTATGTTCCATTATGATCTATGCCTTATGTACTTCCATGTTTAATGTCGTTGCTCATGATTTTTAATGTTCATGTTTTTTAAGTTCAAATGTATATGGTATGATTTATTTTATCCATGCTTACCCTTATTGAGCATTTAAGCTCACCCTTTTTATGTTTTCTTTTCCCCCAGGATTAAAAAGAATGATTTTAGGTAATGAAATAAATGGGAAGATCTTTATGGGAGATGTTGAAGATCTTTCACCGCGATTAGAAGATTACGTTCCAAGTTTCCAATGACACTAAACTATTACGGTCCTTGTGTGTCTATTTTTTTATGTACTAAGTATTCCAAAAAAGTAATGTAATGTCTATGTACGTCAAGCTTTGGGTCTCTACAGATTATAGGGGGTATATGAATGGATTTAGAATCCACTTAAGTATTTCAATAATGTTTTTTTATAGTAGTGAAAAACCAAAAGTCCTACACATTGTGTTACGAACAAAGAAAATTTCCATGCACCGTATTGTGAACAAAAAAGTTTCAATAATTATGTTGTGAAGAAATATGATTTCAATGCTTAACATCCTTTTCTGATGAGATATAAATCCTTAACAGATTGATTGGAGGGCTATATTGTACCCCGCATTTCAAACACCTATACATATGTGTTCCACTACAAAAAAACATACATTATATCCTAAAGAACCACTGGAAAAAAAGAATGATTTTCTTAAACCATTCAAAAAAAATGACATAACATTAACATAATAAATCATTGGATATGAAAAATATCATTTTTAAAAAAGGAATAATTTCCTAATGATAGATAAATGGGATTTAAACCATCAATTCCTGAAAGAAAACCCATGGAGGGTAAATTGAAGTGAAAATAAAAATGTTTTCACAAAATCGTTCAAAAAACTAAAATAAAAATTAATTAAATAAATTAAATGGAAAGTGAAAATTTTTGAAAACACTATTATAAAAATTTTATAATAAAATTTCCTTGAATGTACATAATCGGTATTAAAAATTTTGATTGGAATATAAAACTTTTGATTTTGAATGGATGGAAAAAAATTTGATATCATTAAATTATTTTGTGGAATCATATTATAAAGATGGAAATAATGAATAATTATAAATGTGGAAAACATAAATATAGACTTCAATTGAATAATAAACAATTTTTCTTTTATAATAAGAATAGAAATATTTTTGGTAATAAAAAACATGGAAATGGAGGGATAAACTTATTTAAGGGGGTTTATTTTGTTTTAAAATATAACACATTTATGGGAATTAAATTAATCTATAAATAATATTTGTGTTGAACAATAATTTTTCATAGAAAAAATATATGATATTTCTTATGAAATAGTAAAATAAGAATTTAGGAAGCATTAAATAGTGATGCTCAGTAAATAATATTTTAACTAAATGGAAGGAAATTTTAGTTTACTTATTCTCTTAATGATTCAATTTTTCAAGAAGAAATGAAAATTTTAAAAGGGATGAAGTGTTATAAATGTGAATACCTTTATAAGGAGAAACTAACATATTAAAAGAATCATAGTCAATAATTTACCCAACTTTAATGAAATAAATTTAATAATAAATATCATAAGTAGGTGAATGATAATTGAGTTTCGAAAACAGTTATGGTTATCGAAATGTTAGAGTATGAGGGCTACCATGAATTTGAAATTTTGGAATCTTGAAATTCGATAGTTTAATTATACATGAGGTAAATATGGAAGTGAATATTCTATATAAAAAATTATGTTTTATAATGTTAAACATCTCCCGTGCATTTTAAAATGAGACAATCAAAACCCTACATTGTTTTATAGCTTACTCGACCATTATTTATGCTCCTTTATAATGAAAATAAAAATATCACTTAGCATATAACCATGATATAAACACAATTACTTTTTTATAATTATTTTTTAATAGTATATTACTAATATATTAACTGTTTATATTTTTTTTCATTGTAGGGTGTCAGAAATTTGGATTCTTATTTTGTATAAACATCACAAAGTAGGTATTTATTCCTAATACATGGATTAAATATCATCATTCCTATATCATTAAATATTTAATAATAATAAATTTTCAATTATTACTTATATCCTATTTTCATTTGGTGAAATTCAAGAATACAACTTGTGAAAAAGGAAATCATGATGAAATAATCTTCAATGTGTTATCACTGGAATGTTATATATTGATAAATATATTAAATATTAACAACACCATTCAAAAAAAATTGAAAAATTTTAATTGTATAATTATTTCATGAAATTTAAATTTCATGACATCCCATAATCATATATGACATAATCCTTATAATATTATATACATATGTGGTAAAACAGAAACAAATATTATTTTATTACAATGTTTTCAGGATTAAGTGAATATAATTAGTTAAATATATAAAATATTTTAAAAAATAATTTTTTAATAATTATAATATAAATATAGTAAATCCATTCTGATAACCATCAATGATAGGTGGTGATGATAAAATAAATTTATTTTTCATGGAGGTGGTAGTTTTCATATACCCATGATTAGTGATTCCATTTCTAAATGAATAGATAGAAATATGATATACGATAAATAATAACTTAATATTTTTTTTAATTTATGAACTATATTTATACATAAAATCAATCATTGATACTATCCTTTATTGTAAGTGATGAAAAAAGAAAAAATCCCTTCATGTAGGTGGTAGTCCACATGTATACACAATAAATGTTGTTTTATTGTCCTATTTGATGGAAAGGATTGAATTTTTTTAAAAAAATTAACATTACAAAATTTCAGAATGTAAATGAATCGTATTTAATTGTAATTTTAACATTATAATTTATTTTGGAAGGATTAGAGTAACAAAAAACACTAATTGAATGTAATACACATATTGGGAGGTTTAGTTTTCTCTTGTAAGTACCCTTATAAATAAAGGCATTAAAAAAATATAGGTGACCAAATGCTTCTTGATGTGGTATATCATTCTATGAGTATAAATATGATATAATTTCATTAATATTTTTAATGATATTTGAGTCTTCATTTTATGGAAGTGATACATTTTTATAAGTGTAGAAAATCCTTGATTTGGAAGTAACCATTAAATTTTCAATACTCTATTTTTTACTATGCAATGGTAAATGTCCTGAAAATGGTAAAATGTTGATGTTATTTTTTTGGGGTCTTGATTCCCCTAAAAAATCATTTTTTATACAACATATAGCTTTATTTGGCTTCTCATTTTAAATTTTTAACTTTTAAGATAATATAATTTTATCACAGTTATTAATTTTTAAACATATTAATTAATATTAATGGAAAAAATTCTTATTGGGAAATTTATCTAATATAAAAAAACTTATCTCAAACCCTTCAATCATTTTAAGAAATAAATTATGAGTTTAAAATGTTACTTTTAAAATAAACACACATAATGAGTTAATTAATTTAAGAAAAGTGCTTTATTAAGTTTAAATATTTATATACAATATAATATTATTATATATAAACATTTTATGAAATAAATTTGATAATTAAAAAATGTTATTTTTCCCTGAAATCATGAAAACCTCTATTTTGAATGTTTTCAGTCAATGAAATTGTATTACTCGTAGGGGGAGGGGTGAATGAGTGATAATTTTTCTTTTATGTTACTTTAAAATTGAAACAATCTTCACCTCATGTTAAAGACATCAATTATATTCTGAAAAAAATACACATCAATAGAAAAAAACAGTTTATAATGATCACTATTTAAATAGAATGGCTACATACTTGGTATGGTTTGGAGATGATCCAATACCACACAATCCACTATAAAACAATCCTATGATTAAAATGGGTTAGATATTACCTTTCACTCATGTAGTACATTGAAGACAATAAAAAATTATGTGTTAACCCTCTTAGCACAAATAGGGTAACCCAAAAATTTTTGTAATAATTCATGTTACCTATTATTCTTTTCAATTTCACAAATGTATTCCTTTTAATGAAATTATTTAATTTCATACCCCAATGATTATAGGATCATCCTATTTTTTTAGGACAACCCCTATCTGATTTTCGAGTACGTTTTTTCCAGTTTTATTTCTCCATGTACGATTCTCCTTGATACAATTCTTCTTGGTACCATTATCAAATCCTGATTCTTTTAAGTCTGATTCTTCTGAGTACAATTTGCTCAATACGAAAGGATATTGCACTGGTTGAGTACCATTTCAAAAACTCAAAACTCCTTCATCCTCCGGTTGAAAATTCCAGTATTGAAATTGCAATTCAAATATTTATCTCAATAAGATAATCTGATGAATACGATTGACCATCCTAATACGGTAATAAACTAAATACGATGATTTTCTGAATAAAACATTGTGATAATTCCTCTTCTCATATTACTTCTCCTTCAAAACATTTCCAACACAAGTGAATACATAAACATAATTTTTCTTTAAAATAAAAAACTTCCCTATCTGCTATAGTGAATAGTGCACCAATCATTAGAAAAGTATGATGTACTTTTCTCCATTTATCGGTGACCCATTCTAGGTTTTATTGGGAATACCAAAACCTTTCCTGCTCAAAAAAATTCCCCAAATCTAAATTTCCTCTAACATTTCATCTGCATTAATGAAATCATCAAATCTTCTTGAATCTTCTCAAAGCATATTTACTCCATCTATTCTTCATGCTTTATTTTTCAAATTCCATTTAGAATTAAATTTTTGAATACATTTTTTAAAATACAATTTCCTAAAAGGAAATCTCTCTTTAAATTGAATGTAAATGTATACATAAATGGATGCCAATATAAATGTATAATACAACCATTCAACTGAATACCAAGATCTGCCTTCATAGCACATTTAGCGACCTCTTTCATCTATGATCCTGAACCACTTTTACTTATTCACCATTTCTCTTGAACCACTTGTGAATTAAATTGAAAAGAAAAAAATTAATTCGACCCCTATTGATTGGTTGGCTATATTGTTGATCAATTATTGTAAATATGATTTTCATCGGACTAACCACGTGTTCAAAAACATACTTTATTGAAAAACTAATTATTATATCATTAATTCATCATGAATTTAATTTTTTTTGAAAAAAAAACTTGAGCATCGTTAGACTTAAACTAGAATGTATCATAAAATTCCATTCCATGTGGTTTTATTCTTTTCTTCATAGCATGAGTTTGGTATATTCTGAATATGATTCGATTTGATATGATCATTCTGATAGCGATTATCATAGATGTGATCACTCATCGAATGATAATTCTAGGAATGATAATTCTAAGCTTGATATTCATCTTCCTTTTTCATCTATTCCTCTCAGATACAATTATATTTGCTATCATTCCTTTTTAATCAGCAAAATCTCTTTCTTCTCTTCCACATGGATTTGATAAATATGGGTATGATTTGGAATACCTATTTTTATTTTTCTTCAATCAATAATGCATTATATGTTCTCCAATAAACATATGATTTATGTGAAATATAAATCAACAAAGCATCATCACATTTAATTTATCGTAGTCATCTAGACTATGATTCTCCTAATATGATCATTTATTCCATTCAGGATCTACAGTGAATCCAATTTTTCTGAACACAATTTGTTAGTCTAATGTTCATAAGTATGATGTTCAAAACGTTTTTCACCAAAAACAAAGTGGGGGTGATTTCCATTCTTCAAAAACTCTTCTTGTCAAAAAAATACATCAATTGAAGTCAATCGCCATCATTATCAACTTGGTCCTAAAAATCCCCCCTCCCATGGATTTTTTTGCCAACCAAATTTTATAAATCACAGAACATTGTATCCTCATGGAATTGTTTAAATGCCAACAATTCTAAGACTCTATGAGCTAACTCATTGTAGGAAAAAATATTATTCATAGAAAAAATATAATGTCCAAGGGTAGTGATTATCAAAACCTTCTATACCATTTATCCACAACATTCTTTCTTTGATCTTCTTATTTACTCGAAAACAATATAAACCACCTACAACCACTCCAAGAAATAGTTATAATATTCTCACACAATAAAATGCTGAGTTCAAATATTACCCATAACTTCCAATTTTTACATGAATTCAAAGGGATATATTTATGAAACAATTCTTCCTCTTGAAAATAAAATCCAAAGGAAATATGAGAGAGAGGACAGAAACACATACCTCATCTTTCATGAGAAAGAGTTTTGACCCCCCATGTTCAACCTCATCATATAGAATCATTACATCGGTAATGGTTTTGTAAAAATGTCAAAAACTTGTTCAAATTTCTGAACATATTCCCGCTTCAATTAATTCATCTCCACATGTTTTATGATCAAATGATATTTGATCTTAATATGTTGTGAATGATAATGCGGAAATAGATTCCAGGTGATGTTGATTGTATATTTATTATCACCACCCCAGAGCATGGGTAACATCTCTTAAACAAGTCAATCATCCAATTGAGTTTTCTTTCACATATATTTAGAAGTGGAAGTAACATAATCATATTTAGCAGTATTCAGATTTATATAATTATGTTTCACTGAATTCCAACTAACACAATTATTTCTTAGAACTAATACTCCACTATATTTGGATCTTCTATCATCAACATTTCCTCACAAATAAATATTTTAATAACTAACCAAATAAATATTATATAATATGTTATTTTTGATTCCTAATACTATGGAACCATTGATATATCTGAGATTTAATTTTCCAGAATGTAAATTTAATTATTTTAGAGAAGATTTAAATATTTCACATAAGGTAATAGTATAAAAATTATTGGGTCTTGTGGAAGTTAAATACAAAAAACCACTAATCAGATTTTGAAATAATTTTTTATCAACTTATTTTCATTCTAGATATTTGGAAAACTTTATTCCCACTGAAATTGGTGTGGAAATATGTTGTGAGTTTTCATTGTTTAACCTCTTAATACGTTTATTACCTAACATTTCTTAAGAAATAAAAATTAATTCTTTATTTTTCATGTTTGTAAAATAAGTAATGATTTCATTTCTACCATCATAAACATTTAAAATACCACTTTTATTTCTTCATAAAATCATTGAAGACATCTTTCTTCATTCCCAACATTGATAAAATCATTAATACAAACAATTATAATGAGAAAATACTCTGTAATTTCTCTGATGTAAGGATTGTTATCCACTCTTCCATTCTTGAATCTTATTTTCCTTAAACATTTATCCAATTTGGAATATAATGTCCTTGGAGTGTGTTTTATCTCATACAATGGATTTTTCAATATTTACACATAACTTTCATCTTTCTCAACAATAATGTTTCATGGTTGTTCAATGTAAACTTCATCATCAAGATCACCATTCAATAATTCAGAATTGATATCCATTTGAAAGATCCTGTAATATCATTGTGAATAAATATCATGAAAGGTTCTTATTTATTATAATCTTTGACTAGAGAAATGATTTCATAAAAATTAATACCTCAAATTTTTTAATACCCTTTTCCTGCCAATCTTTTTTTTTGTTTCCTGTCACATCAACTTCTTCATTCAGCGTGTTCCCAAAAACCCACTTTGGGATAATAATGTTTTTCTTCTATATTGGTTATGTGTTCCCATGTAGGAGAATTTTA
The DNA here is from genome assembly GCA_963277665.1 of Viscum album. Taxonomy (NCBI): domain Eukaryota; kingdom Viridiplantae; phylum Streptophyta; class Magnoliopsida; order Santalales; family Viscaceae; genus Viscum; species Viscum album. Next base: position 700,465,197 of record OY728152.1, read on the forward strand.
AATTTTATATTACTCTTCCTTCATGTAACGAACTGATTGAAGATGCTCAAAATATTCTTTCACATCATTTGGATCCACTTTTGAATATAACAAAGTGTGTGTGACATGATTTTTTGTTATTCTTATTTGAACCTTCTCATGTTGATACCCAATTATATTTTTAGCATCCACATGATTCCTAAACCTTGGATAGTATTTTCAAATATCTTCCTCATCAGTGGAAATGGATGATTCTATTTTTTATTTTTGAGTATATATACACCTTTATGTATTCTTATCATAATTGTTTACAAAACAATCTTGATAAAGTTTCACATCTTTCTACGTTTTTTTATATTTCTCTACCATTTTAATTACATTCACATCAACTTAATCAACAATTATTCCTATATATTTGTTAAATCATCTATATCCTCTTACTTCCAGAGCATTACTAAGAATGATTCCATATTCATCTTTCTACTCAAAGTTTTCATAGTTTCCACCTTTCCCTTTTATAATAAATAAACTCCATAAAAAATTTTAGTGTTTCAAACTTGTAGTTTCTCTATAATACAATTATTATAGACTCATATCTAATTTAGGCCTATAGAAATAGTAGTTCAAGATATAAATAGTAGTACTGTGGGATTTATTACAAATGTAATGGGAAATAATATGGTTTAGTGACATAGTTCTTCTTATTTCCAACAAACATCTATTATATCTTTTAGAAAACCCATTTTGATGTAGAGTGTAAGTAGAACTAAACTCATTATGAATTCCATTCTTCCCAGGATAAAAATCAATTTTTTTACTTCTATATTCAACACCATTTTCTGTTCTCAAATTCTTCAGTGAATACTCACATACATTCTTATCCTACTTTCTTGAACTTTCAATCATTTTCTCAACATTTGATTTATTTTTCTTATACATAACACAGTAATGTGAGTTAAATCATCAATGAATGTGATGAAGTACATATAACCATTTGTTGATTTTTTTCTCATTGGCCCACAAATATCATAATGAATCAACTCTAGGGTTTATTTTGAACAAATATAACTTTCTTATGCACTATTTTTGTAATAATTTATTTACGAAAGATAGTGCAACACCAATCTCTTCTTCATGTTAAATAATGAATATCTCAGACACTATATCTCTTTGATGAATTTCTCATGTTTCATTGACACATAGTTCTCAGCCTTTTATTCCTTAATTGATTATATTCCACCATACTCATGTAACAATAGTTTTTTATTTCACCAAATGAATTAAGTTTCCTTTTGTATATGGACCTCTTGTAACAAGTTTTCAATATTTTTCACATTTCAAAAAAAAAAACAAATCTTTTCTAAAGACAAATTTTTTAACCTCGTCACAAAATTTTGAAAACACTTAGAAAAAAATCAGACCATCAACAAACAAATCAATCATGGATTTCATATTTTCTTTCCCCATTACAACTGAACCGATAGCATTAACTTTCATGGATTCATCATTTTCAAATACACCTGTTAATAATTTTAGTTCATTCACATTCATAAAAAATTTCAAATATCCAATCATATGAGAAGAACACCAACTATTAATAATAATAGGTTGATCACATTTTTTTTCTTTCAATGTTCTTTAAACAGTAAGAGATTTTGTTTATATTTTCTTTCATTACCTCAAGTTTATAAGTAATGTTAAGGAACTTTTTTGTGCCAGTAACACTAAAAGATATACCTTTTCAAGGTTTCCTATTTTATCACATCTTTTAAAAATATTTTACAATGATGGGATCCTATTTTTAAATCTTCACACCAAACTTTCTTGTTTTATCAAAATAGCCATCTCAAAATTCTTTCTCTATGGATATTGACTCCCCCTCAACCTATGTCTTTCATATCTTATGGAATAATTGTAATGTTTTTTTGTTAAACCAACAAATATTGTTCATATATCTGAATCCACCACAATACCAGTAATAACCATTGAATGATTATTTTCCTTAGAGACTTCCATATTGATTGGAATTGTGAATACATTCCTCACCCACATTGTTCTATTTCTTTTCCAAGCCACCATAATTTATGTTATCAATTTGTGTATTCCTTTTATTTTTAGAATTATTAGTACTAGGTGTATTTCAATATTTTCTAGATCCAAATTGTTTCAAATTATTTTCAAACTCAAGTATCTTTGAGACTTTTGAATTCCAAACATTGTTTGTTTTGTACATATGTATGACGTTCACAACATTCATCTTAACAAAAACAATTTCATATTTATTCTAAACCTTTGAGGAATGTTATTTATCCTTCTCAGGGTTCCCCTTCTGATAATATTCACCAAAATCAGAAATAGAGGTTTCAAAACTTATATTTCTCTATTTATGTTTGAATAAAATTTGGAAAAGTTCAAAATCTTATTATTTTACTTCATATTCACTTCCCAATTCCCATTATTATTCTATTCTTCTTCAAGATATTTCTTCATAACAGCAAATTAATTTTCCAGCTTCAATTTCTCATCACCAATACATTCTTGATTTCTTCTTTAAGAGAATTTTTCATTTATTTTTTTTCTTTTCAAGTCTTCTAATCATTCTCATATATTCATTTATCTCTTCATTAAAAGATATTCATGTTGAGTTTCCTTTTATTCATAATTACTTCTTCTAAATAAATCATCTTCACTATTTTAATGAAAGTATTTTCAATACCAAACTCAACTGATTTTTAAGATTTAGCATCACTTCTTTCTTATTCATGATCCTTAGATAAGAAAATTATTCTTTTAGATTTTATGATTTTTATTTATTTCCCTATGCAATAAAATTTTACTTTATCTACCTGTTCCTTTCACAATATTCTTCATTTTATTTATTATTCATCATTATTATATTCTTTTTTTCTTTGAAAATAATTCACTAAAAAGTGACTGATGCCTCATCATTCAAAACATTTCAAGGGAATTCACCCATTGTAATTCCATATACCTATTCTAACATTTTTCGAAAACAAGGATAAACTATCTTTAAGATTTTTATATACCTCACTTTATAATTCATAATTACCTTCTTTATCCCTAATAAGAGCCTTCATAGAATTTTCTTTATTAGAAAACATGAAATACTTCTCTCTATCAAATTTTTTATTTATTTTCATAGCCTTATCCCCTATCCCTTCTAAGGAGTTGAGAGTGTTATAAAAATTATCCAAAGATAATGTTTCTGGATATCTCTCTGCCAATGAAAAACTATTACATCAAACTTGGCAAGAAGGATTCTTATGACATTTTCAACAACTGAAGAATCTTATATCATTTCACCAAGACATGTGACAGTATTAACAATATCATTTACCTTGGTAAAGATGTCCCCAATGGATTATTACTCACCCATCTTCATGTTTTCATATTTCAGTCTAAAAATTTTAAGGTTTTCCTTCTAATCTTTTTTATTTCTTTAATATATGTTTTTCAATTAATCCCATATTCTTTTGGATTTAGACTCACATTTTACTGAAAAGAATTCAATTTGAGAATGTGATAATTATAAAGCATTCTTAGACCTTACATCATTCTATAGATTCTTCTTATCAATAGATGTAAGAAGAGCATTAAAATCAATTAGGGGAAACCAGTATATTGAAGATTAAATAATATCATATCTAATTGACATAAGATAAGTCAACATTATATCATTATATATATGATAATTCTTTCAATATAAAATTGAAATACCATTATTTTTCCCTAAATTAGAATTATCTATAAGTCATGAATAAGTGAATGGAATATACACTCTGATACCACTTGAAAGTTCCTAGTAAATGTAATTGTATACATGATATGAGGTATGAATCTGGAATAATTTTTATTTTCTGTTTATTTGGAATTGAAAAAACCCTTTCGTCCTAGTAAATACTTCAATTACCTACAAAAAACAAATCAAACCCACATCCATAAGAAATTATGAATTTACAAGGTTAACTATTTAATAAGAATATTTACATCATTGTATGGTTTAGAAATGATCCAATTCCACACCATAAACTATACAATAATCCTTCTTATATATTGTGTATGATATTCTCTTTTCCTCATCTACTACATTGAAGAAAATACAAAAGTATGTGTGAACCCTCTTAGCACAAATGTGGTAAAATAATATTTGTGTGAAAATGCATGTTACATTTTATTCTTTTAAATTTACCAAATATAGTCCTTTTAAAAAAAATTAATCAATTTATTACCCATAAGATGGTAACAACTTTCTGGAATTTCTTAACGAAAGACCCAGTCTGATTTTCCATGAACATTTTCCAAATCTGATTCTTCCCTATATGATTCTCCACAATATGAATATTTCCTATATGATTATCCCATCCCGATTCTTCAGAGTGGATTCATCCTAGTATGATTACAAAATATGAGGATATGTTAAACATTATGAGTAAAATTGTGGAAATTCATAACTTCTTCTTACTTAGTTTAAAAATCCTTGTTCAGAAATCCTAATAAAATTATTCAGTCCAATATGAAGATCAGCTAAATATGACTGGCAAGCTGAATATGATAATCAATTTAATACAATGATCATATTAGTATAATTTTTTATCATTCCTCTTCTCATTTTACTTCTCTATAAAAACTTCTTCAACACATGTGAATATGAAAACTTCTTATTCAATCTAAAACTCTGAGCTTCTCTCTCCCCTATAGTGAATAGTACATCGGTCATCAAAAAAGTATAATTTAATTTTATCATTTTATTTGTGACCCATAACAGGTTTTAGCAGAAACCCTAAATCATTTCCCAATCAATAAAATTCACCCAAATATCAATTTCCCCTAAATTTTTATTTGTATTTACAACTTCATCAAAACATCCTAAATCTTCTCAAATCTACTCCACTCAATCTCTTCTTAAATCTTTCTTTTTTAAATGTCTAGTTCATATTCAATTTCTGAATAAAATTTTCTCAATATGATTCCTTAAAAATATATCTCTATCAATTGAATGTAAATGTATGAAGAAATAGATACCACTCTAAATATAAAATATAACCATTCTTTTTAATTCTAAGCTCCCCCTTGACAAAACATTAAATAAACACATTTATCTCTCCTCTCAAACAACTTTTACATCCTCACCTTTTATCTTGACCTAGTTGACTATTCAATTGAAAAAAAACATGTAATTAAACCACTTTTTAATGGTTTTATACATTGTTTATTGGTTTTTTGTCATTACAATTTTCATCAGACTCACCTCATCTTTATCAACATCCTTAATTCACAAATACGTGCTTCTATCATCACTTCCTTCAAGACTTTAAATTCATTAAATAATAAATTCATCATAATTATTCTTTAATCAGAAAGTATCATAACTTTAAATCCATTCATGTTTTAATCTTTTATTTTTATCCCACGTATGATATTTTCTAAATACAATTGGCCTACACATGATTATCTTAGACATGATTATTATGGGTTTGATCATTCTGGGTATGATCATTATGGGTAAAATCATCAGATTCATTTTTTTTCTATTCCTCTAGGATACAATTATATTAGGTATGATTTATTTTCTAATTAATCGTCTATTTTTTATCTTCCACCTGGATACAATAAATCATGGTATGATTTGGAATAACTATTTTCTATTTTCTTCCAACAAGATTGCATCAAATGTTCTCCAATATACTTATAAATTATGTAAAATAATAATTATAAAATCATCATCACATTTAATTTATCAAATTCATGCATACTATGATTCTCCCCTTATGATCATTTCTTCCATTCAAGATCCATAGTGATCCCCATTTTCCTGAAAACATTTTTTGAGTCTAATTTTCATGAGTACGATGGTCCAAACAATTTTTATCAAAAATAATGTGACGTGATTTCCTTTCACCAAAAAAAATTCTTAACCCTAAAAGGTAGAACATAAAAACAACCACCTCCTTTATGTTCCTGGTGCTAACAAATTTTCACCATGAGAATGCTGAATTAAAAAAATCCAAAGGAGATTTTTTTAATAAAGCTACATTTTAATTTAGTTATGAAAGTGTTGTGCCTTAAATTTATAAGTTCAAATAATAATTTCAAATAAATAATGGTTTTCCTTAAATACATATCTTTTCACACTAATAGTTTTTTAATCCTTTAAGATACACTAAAATAATGAAAAAACCTAAAATCGATAATTTTCACAAATATTGTACTTTCTAACTATAAATAAAAAATTTCATGAACACCCCAAAAATTCAAACTAAGGTAATTTTGATGTAAAGAATAAAATTAATTAATTTTATTTATCATTTTTTAGATTACCATTTTTTTATATTAATATTTATAAATAAAATAAATAATATAAAGAAATTTTATATTTTTTAAAATAAACTTTATTCAATACTAACTAATATTTGTTATTTACCTTCTGAATGTAAAATCTTTTAATAGTTTTCTGACTTAGCCATGATTTTATTTTTTTCAATATGTTTACATTACTATTTTTTGGTATGTATATTTTGGTTCTGACATGTAACCCTTGTTATCAAATGTAACATCACTATTACAAGGTCTATAATATTTTTTTGTTATACCCCCACCACAAAATAAATTTTGTCCTCCTAATTTTAATTATAATTTAGCAACATAAATATATAAGAGAATATAATATATAGAGATAAATTAGGATATAATTTGTAAATATATACCACCATTACAAGAATGGTAATCATATATGTTTCATTGGAATAATGTTTCTACAAATATTATGTTTTTGTATAACAATATGGGAAAGAGTCTTTTATTATCTATTTTCAAGACCCACACTGTACAATTTTTTTCTAGAGGGTTTTTATTATAATAAATTCATTGATATAGATTCATAGGAAAATGTGAAATTTCTTTTCCATACTATAGATAATTTTACACTATGTGGGGGTACTAATCCAACAATAAAATAGAATTAATGTTATCTAAAAGAAGGATAATTGAATTTCCCCAATGCCCATTCTTAAAAAAAATTACATGGAATAAAATAATCATACCACTTGATGATTTCATGTATATTAAAATCATTGGGATTGTGATTTAATAATCTAATAAATATTTTTAGATATATTGTATTTCATATAATAAAATTTCAACAAGTCATTAACAACTTTGTATTGAAGTGTATGATTAACTAAAATATCATGATCCACTTCTAGATTAGTTGTTTCATATGAATTCAATTTTCCTATTGATCTTATATGAAGTTGATGATAATTTTTTTTCTAGTATTTGGATTATGGCACTGAATCCAATAATTCTCATGTTCTAGATGCATAATACATCAAATTATCAATAGTATCTTTGGAAGAAATATATTTCATTCACTTTTTTTTAAACTATTTATTCTTCCTCAAAAATTGACTGATTGGTATTCCCCTTTACCATAATTAAATAATATTGTAGTTTCATTTTTTTACTCCCTTCATTATTCCTCCCACATTCTTGAATGATATAAACTTGAACATTCTTTTTTTCATAATCTTTATTACCTAAAAATCTATGAACATTCACCCTTATCTTCTTTGGTGTAGTTGGAATCTCAACCAAGACCATATTATTAATAATATTTCTTGATATATAGGTTGGCCTAATCACAATATTTTCACTCTATCTCCTAGCCCATTTGGTTACTTGTTTAGAATAACTATGCATTATCTGTGGAATCAATTTTTAACTTGGTTTTTTCATGAATCAACCATTATTAAAACAAAAAATAAGATGTAATCATGATTGGTAATTATTTGCATAATAAATGAATGATGAAAAAAATAAAATTTGAAATATTTTACTCTTTTAAACAATAAAATTTTATTTAATTTCAACATAAATCACTCTTGGATCAATATATCCCTCCTTATTTTGTGTTCTATCATATTCCATTACCTAATTCCATAACATAATAAATCCTTCATGATTTCCTATAAATAGAATGTGATTAACCAAACCTTATGTATCTAGAGTGTCTATCCAAGTGTGTTATCTTTGGTCAACTCATTGTGCATCAAGTTGATGACTTATTCAATGAAAAACCAATCATTTTCCTAGTGATTACACCTAGGTGTATCTATGCTATAGTCAAATACACATTACATTATCCAAAAAAGGATTTCTTTTCTTTAAAAACCATGCAATTTCTAATTTAAAAAAATTTTAAGATTGTATCATATACATAGAAAAATCCATTATACTTATAACAAGGGTTTTAGTAAATTTATCAAATATTAATACAAAAAATACTAAATCTCAATAAATCTAAACATTGATCTAATACAAATTTTAATTATCTAAACCCACACTGACATATTTGAAGTTAAAAAATAATTATTTAAACACTATATTTGAAAAAAAATTGATATTAAGAAATATTTATCCTATAACATTACCATAGTATAATCATTAAAACACATAAAAATTCTTATAATACTATAAAAAATTGTTGGCATATTTTAAGACCACTTACATCGGAAAATTATTTTATATATGTGTGAAAATTTCTCCAAATTCAAACCCAACTAGATCCAATTCTTGAAAAATCCTAGTTTATATTAAACTTTATAACATATTGAATTAAATATGAAAAATAGGTGATCTTAAACACTAATTAATAAAATAATTAACAACATGATAACAATGGTTAGACTAAAAAAATGTAGGAATACATAACTCGGGGTGTAAAATATCTTTAAAAAAACTTATATTAATAATTTGTTCAAAAATTCATTTTAAAAGGACCTGGAGTCTCAAATTAACTACTTATAAAATGATAAATAGTGAAAAATCAGGAGATAATATATGTGATCCATTTGAAATAATCATAGAAATTTATCTTTTAAATAAAACACTCATTTCAATCCTATTATAAAAAATAAATTTTATAAAACAAAATAATAATGGAAAAATTATAACATGTGAACATGGATAATGTACATGCTTCATGTTGTGAATAAATAAAATATCCACGCATTGTATTGTGAAAAATCCAACTTCACATGATCTATGTTGTCAATATTAAATGATAATGATTCATTATATGAACAAAAAATTTATCCCAGTTAATTTTATGGACAAAATAATTACTATTGTTTTTGGTGAAACAAATTCTAAAGCTTCATGTTATAAACATATCAAATTTTTATACTTCGTATAGTAAAAAAAATTCCCATAGTTCATGTATTAAAAAGAATGATTTTTTTTATTTTGAATAACAAATTCCGACATGTCATGTTTTATAAAAGAATTCCCATGAAATATATTATGAATGAATAAAATTCCAACAAATAGGGTTTAGAATAAACAAAATTCTCAGGATTTGTGTTGGGAATAAAAAAATGTTCACACATTTTTTGTAAACAAACAAAATTTACATGAATGAAATCCTTGAATCATGAGATATAAATACTTTAAAAATGTATTTTAGGACTTCATTATTTACCTGACATTAAACATACACACATCTATATTCCTCTTCAGATGAAACATTCATAATATCATAATGAACCAATGAAAAAATGAGTGGTTTTCTTAAACCATTCAAAAAAATCAACTAACCTCAATAAAATAAATCATAGGATATTAAAATTACCATTTTCCAAAATTAATAACATACTAATTAAAAATATAGTGATATAAAAACATCCCTTCATGAATGATAATCATTGTATGTTAAATATATGTGAAAATACAAAAATTTTACAAAACCTTTCAAAACATGAAAGTTTTAATTTCATTCTAAAAAATGTTTTTTAAGGGAAAGATAATATATCTTAAAAACATATTTTAAATATTTACAAGTAAATTATAATTAAAAATAGATACATTTTATTAAAAACTATGAAGTGGAATATAAAGAAATTATTTTTAAATTATATAAAACATTTTCAATGTCTTCAAATGTTTTTGTTGAAATCCTACATGATAAAAGATGTGATGAAAACTTCATTCCAATGTTGGTGATGGTATATATTGAGGAAACATGATAAAATACATATTTGGAGTTAAAAATAAAAAATTACAACTATTTATGTGAATAATGAACATGGAAATTAAGAAAACCCATCTTTATAGGAGATGATATTTGTTTTATAAAAACATTGATCCTTTAGAGAAATAGATTCATTAATAAATAATAATTGATTTAAAAATATCATTTTCCCTAGATATATAGTATTAAATATATTTTTGAATTTTTAATTGAATTATTTATCAAACGTATAAAAATGATGCCCATGGAATAACATTTTAACTCAACAAAACGAAATTTTAGTTAACTAAAACCCTTTATGAATATCATAATTCATGAATTAATTTAAATATAGTTGAAAAGACCCATAAATTTCAAGTAAATTTTTTTTCTTAATTTTCTTTGGAATTTTACAAGAACGCAGCCTCTGACGGCACCTGATTCCGAGGCCCGGTTGCCCGGAATCCTTTGCCAAAGTTTGGCTCGGGTACGTTCAGTGAACGGACGAGCGTGTTTTTCTAACTTTTGAACCGGTGCCCAGAATCGAATTTTGAGGGCACCTATGGAATCACAACACCTGTATTTTCTTAGAAACGCCTCTTCTAGAGTTGCGTTTGCTCGGGTGTGGTTTTTAATTTTTTGTCTTAAAGTTTAGAAATAAAATAATTTGTTCGACAACTTTATTTTATTTCACTTAAGCCACTTCGAAGCCACTTAAAAGCGGCTTAAACTGAGTTGAAACGGACAGGGTACTATCCAGAAATATCCTACCTTTTGGTAGGATATTTGTGTGGTGGGGCTCGCACGAGCCCCGCCGTTACTTTCCGCTAAGTAACGCACCCACGAAAACCCATCATTATGAAAGTCAACTGACGCGTTTTCTTAAATTCTTAACGCACAATTTAATTTGGGCGGTTTATTTTGTGAATTAAATGGGCGGTTTCTTTCGTTGAATTAATTCATCGAATTGATGGGTCGTTACTTACCTTTTTCGTTTGTTGGCGTAATAATAAAATAAGACCAACAAGTCTTTTTGGAGGATTACTCGTTGAGAGGTTTTATCAGAGTTATTGTGCCTTCTTTCTCCTTTGTGAAGAATGCAAAGAACGTGAAGAATGCGAAGAACGCGAAGAACGTCGTCATCCGCGGAAATCGATGATGCTCCAATCTAAGACGTTCTTCCCTGCCCCGATCTATGATCACCAACCATTTGAGGTGAGTGATTTCGGGTTTCTTCTAAAAGTTCATTTTGGTTTAAAACAAAACACGTATTTAATTATTTATAATTAAATCTGTTGTTTCTTGGTCCGTTGAGTTCGTCGACGCAATGCCGGATTCTTCGATGACGCGCCGCCCTTCCACGATGACGCGATGCCTACCGCAACACGACGATCTCCTTCTTCCACGATGATCAAATTCTGCGAGGAACCCGCGTGCAACGACTCGATCAGGTAGGGATTTTTGTTTTGGAAATGCCCTTTTTCCCGTGAAAATTTCTTTAAAATTTAATGAACCGAATGCAAGTGAACAATTTTAATTTATTAAAATTGTTGTATCATGTGTTTATTTATTTCATCCCGTTGTTTTTTTCTAACGCGGAGGGTGCGGGCCAAACGAACACGGCCCGACAACCCTCCGTCGTTCTTCGTGGTTGTGCGGAATTGACGGGCGATGACGGAACGTGCCGCAAAGGAAGTTTGATGATCCCGCAGTGAAGAACGGATCCCGGGAGGAGCAACGGCGCAGACAGGAAGGAAAACGGACAACCGGAGTGACTCCGGTGGCCCGCAGAAGCCGGCGGCGGCGCCCCGGCGCGCAGCCAGAAGAATCGCCGCGGCTTCAGCCGCGGCCGCGCGGGTCAGGCGCGCGCGGGACGGGGCTTCAGCCGCGTCCGGTGTCCTGGGCGAAACCCCGCGGGTGCCGCAGGGTTGTCACGCGGGGGCGGTGGCTCCCCCCCCCCCCCCCGCGTCGCTCCGGTTGTCCAGGGCGACACCCCGCGGGTGCCGCGGGGGTGTCACGTGGGGGCGGCGACTCCCCCGCGCGCCGCTCGCCCGAGCTGGCCGAGCCGGGCCAGTCCGATCGGCCGGACCGAGTCCGACCGGGTCAACCCGGTTCGGCCGACTTAGGGTGGGGGGGGGGGGGGGTCGGGCCGGGTCGGCCCGGGCCCGGACCCCCCGTCTTCGGACCGTTTTTGGTCCAATGCCCGTAAATTGAGCTACGGGCCTCCGAACGATGCACTGTTAGTGGGTACGCGATCCTTGGATCGAGACGGTCATTTCGGTATATTGCACTGAAGGTTTTAGAATACTTTCAGTTCAGCTGGGTTGGTTCGTACACGAAACCAACCGGGCCCTCGGAGTGGAAACGCTCATATCTTGAGCTACGGACGTCCGATTGATGTGCCATCAGCTTTGTTGAATTCCTCTAAGTGAGACGGATCTTTTGGCATACTCTGCCCGAGGTTTGGATGCAGGTGGAGTATGGTCGGGTTGGTTTTTCCGTAAAAACCAACCAGGCCCCCGTGACAAAAAAGCCAATAACTCTCAGACCGGGTGTCCGATTGACGCTTCGTCTGCGACGTTGAGTTTCTGTTGACGATACGGAACTTTTGGATACATCATCTTCGGACTTTGTGTCAGTTTATGTATCAGCCTCTCGGCTCGTGGAGCGGACCCTCCCAAACGAGGTTGCTGTGTGCGGGAACCCTAGTGCTGGCTGCGATTGCTACTTCGACAGCGACGAATGTGCAGAGATCCTCAGTGGACTGCGGCAACGACTGTGTAGAGATCCTCAGTGGACTGCTCCGATGACTATGTAGAGATCCTCAGTGGACTGCGACGACTACTGCACTCAGCGATCCTACGTGGATCAGTGCTACAGGTCCTATGTGGGCCCGATCCTGTGTGGGTCTGATCCTGTGTGGGTCAGTGCTCAGCGGTTCTGTGTGAGCCAGCGCCTACAGGTCCTGTATGGGCCCGATCCTGTGTGGGTTTTTGTGGGGGTTAGTACCTTTCGATCCTTTGTGTGTCCGACGACTTAGATGGATCAGTGATCATCTTCATCATCATCCGAAGAAGTATACCTGTGTGAGATGAATCTTCTGTTTACTCTCCTTTGTGGATTGTGTTGTACTATCCTGTGTGGATTTATTGTTTACTCTCCTTTTTGGATTGTGCTGTGCTATCCTGTGTGGGTATATGTTTTGCTTTCCTGTGTGGACTGGGTTGTTCTTGGGCTCGGATGTTGGAGTCGATCGGGAATTGATGACTTAGGTATATGTATGGCCATATACCTAAGTAGTGTCAGTTGTTACTTCGTGATTGCACCCTTCCTTTGTGGTTTATCCTTTGTGGATTTCAGGAGACCTTCGGGGTCTTGGGGTCCCTACTGAGTAGCTTATTCTCACCCCTGTACGGGCTATGCCCGCACTTCGTTGTGTTGGTTCCAGACGACGGACAACGCTGATCGTAGTGGAGGCTTGCGGAGCAGGATAGTACCGGGAGGTGGACCACTGGGCGAGACGTACTCGGATTGGACAGCTGGACCGAGGAGCCATGGAGGCTTTCTGTAATCACCCTTCAAGTGGGACTTCCAGAGGATGGCTCGGTGCTGTGGCTTTTCTTTTTAGTTACTGTTTTTCCCCTTTCAGTTGTACTTTACAGCTGGGCTTGTATTTCCGGCCCCTTAGACTTTCAACACAGCTTGTTATAGTTTTTACTTAGTGTTTACTTTTCCGCTTGTTTACTCTGTGGTGCTTGTTTACTTTTCAAATGCAATGGCTTCCCTTTTTCCGGGATTTACGCCTTGGTGCTAGTCGCCAACCCCTGGCCTTCGAAGGCGGGTTTGGGGTAGTCACGACACGGGCCTCGAGGACGGGTCGTGACAAATTGGTATTAGAGGTGGTCGGTTCTACCGCAGTCTCTGATCTTTCTTTTATGTGAAGAAATAGTGTTTAGCATATTGAGTGTGGTTATTGGTCTAGGGAGTCCAGTGTTGGTGCGGCAGCCGACGTATCCGTACACCAGGACCCTGACTTCTGATTTCCGACTTAATGCACAAAACCATTGATTGCATGTGTGTTTCAAGCTTTCTTTGTGATTACTTGTCTCAGCTCACCAGGTATATTGTTCTGACAGTGGCACACTTGTTTCCTTTTCAGGATGGCCCCACGACGGCAGCCAGCTAGGGTTCCGAGAGTAGAGCACGACGATAGGCCGCCGAGCGACGAGGCCTCAGTATAGGGCTCGTTGACAGCAGAGGCACCGGCGATACCCATACCCGTCGAGCCCCTGATGCTTCCAACACCGACCGTTGATGATGCACGACGCCTCGGAGCACTGCACGAGTTCTAATGCCAGCGACCACCCAGGTTTCGTGGGGAGACGAACCCCCAGGCAGCTGAGGACTGGCTGGAGGCGGTAGTTCGAGTTTTCAGGCTTGTGAGGACACCAACAGACCTCATGTCGATCCTCGCGGCGAGCCTTCTGCACGCGGCAGCAGGACGATGGTGGAGCTTGATGCTCCAGGTGCACGATGTGGCCTCTCTCAACTGGATGGACTTCGAGATCCTCTTCTGCTCAGTGTTCGTCCCAGCCAACCTCCGTGCGGTGCGCATTCAGGAGCTTCTTCAGCTGCGGCAGGGCAGCTTGACGGTCGCCCAATACGCGGCGAGGTTCACCGATATTTCTCGCTACTCGACCGACATGGTACGGGACCCATTCTTCCAGGCCCGGACCTTCGGGCAGGGATTGAGACACGAGATCAGAGCATCACTGATCTCCCTCAGCATCCCGACCCAGGCAGGGGTACTGGAGCGAGCCCTTCTGATCGAGAGCTTTCTGGCAGAGTCCACAGCGAGACCTACCGCAGGGCGGCAGGTAGCGGAGTCATCGGCAGCAGGTAGCCGACGGATGACTCAGGGTTCCAGGTAGACCAGACCCTCTCGTAGACGGCCTCAGGACACTGGCTCAATAGTGTGGGGAACACAGCGCGGAGCCAGTCTTCCGAGAGGCAGGCAGTGCTACGAGTGCGGCGGGCAGGGCCTCATGGCTCGTGACGGCCCGACCCGCCGTACCAAGGGGAAGAAGACGGTGGAGGGGCCACCTAGGCAGAGGAAGAGAGTCGACCATGGAGGTCCGCAGAGAGGAGGCGGATGAGGAAGAGGAGCTGGCCAAGCAGCGGGTGGTGGGCGACGCTTTGAGGCTTAGCCACCACCACCACCAGGAGGTCTGCCCCGACCACAGGGAGCTAGCGGGCAGAGACCGGCACAGATCAAGGCAGTGGAGGCCTACGATGACGGCACACCAGAGATGATTCGAGGTACGATCTGTGTCTATTCCACCCTTGATGCAGTTCTTATAGACACAGGAGCGAGTCACTCTTTCATAGCCACTGCCCTTGTTCCGATCTCGGAGATTCCGACACATCCATTGGCTCGATCCTTACGGCTAGAGACCCCTACGGGAGTAGACTCGACGATTATGCACTGGTGCCGGCAGTTTGAGCTTACTCTAGAATGCGAGTTCTTTGGCTGGGATCTTCTTGTACCGGCGTCGAGGCCTTACGATGTCATCTTGGGCATGGATTGGTTATATATAGTCCATGCTCAGATTGACTGTTTTAGGCGCATGGTGCGATGTGTGCGCACCGATGGGAGCCGGTTCACCTTCACCGGTGAGAAGGGAGCCTTCGCAGTACAGGATGGACTCATGCAGAGGAGAGGACAACCCATCACTCATCAGTTGGCTAGCCTCATCTTAGGAGTAGTTGATGTGCGGAGTCCTGGTTTTCCTGCAGTGGTGGATCAGTATGCGGACGTCTTCCCCGACGACGTTCCAGGACTACCTCCTCGTAGAGAGGTAGACTTTTACATTGACCTGTACCCCGGGACAGCCCCGATATCCACTACAGCATATCGGATGGCCCCCGCTAAGCTTCAAGAGCTGCAGGTACAGTTGGACGACATGCAAGGAAAGGGGTTCATACGACCCAGAGTTTCACCCTGGGCTTCCCCAATATTGTTTGCCAAGAAGGCGGACGGGAGCTTGCGACTGTGTGTCTACTATCGTCGCCTAAACCAGGTTACAGTAAGGAACAAGTATCCGCTACCGAGGATTGATCACCTCTTTGACCAGCTCAAGGGAGAACGGTGGTTCTCGAAGATAGACCTCAGGTCAGGCTATCACCAGCTCAGAGTTCGAGACGAGGACGTGTAGAAGAAGGCCTTCAGGTGTCGGTATGGCCACTATGAGTTCTTGGATATGCCATTCGGCGTAAACAATGATCCATCAGTGTTCATGAGCCTCATGAACAGGATCTTCCAGCCGTACCTCGATCAATTTGTCGTGGTCTTCATCGATGACATTTTGGTGTATTCGGCCACGGAGGAGGAGCACGCCTACCACTTCTGGGTTGTACTGGACACACTCCGAGAGCACCAGCTTTATGGAAAGCTCTCAAAGTTCCAGTTCTGGTTACGTGAGGTCCACTTCTTGGGACACGTCATTTCTTATGTGGGAGTTGCTGTGGATCCCGCGAAGATCGAGGCAGTACTGGCTTGGGAGCCACCCAGGAGCGTGACGGAGGTGCAGAGTTTCTTGGGTCTAGCCGGATACTATCGGAGATTTGTGTCGGACTTCTCCAGAGTTGCGGCACCACTCTCAGCTTTGAGGAAAATGGGGAAACCCTTCGTGTGGTCATACAGATGTCAGCAGTGCTTCCAGGAGCTGAGACAGAGATTGACCAGCGCACCTATCTTGAGGTTGCCTGAGGAGGGAGTTGGATACGTAGTCTACTGCGATGCATCAGGGACCGGACTCGGATGTGTCCTGATGCATGAGTGGGCCGTGATTTCCTATGGATCATGTCAGTTGAGGCCGCATGAGCAGAACTACGCCACCCATGACCTGGAGTTAGCAGCAGTGGTCTTCGCTCTGAAGACATGGCGACACTATCTGAAGGGCGAGTGCTTTAGAGTCTTTTCTGACCACCAGAGTCTCAGATATATCTTCTCTCAGAAGGACCTGAACCTGAGACAGAGGCGATGGCTCGTGTTCCTCCAAGACTATGACTTTGAGATAGTCTATACTCCTGGGAAGGGGAACATGGTAGCCGATGCACTCAGCATGAGGACAGGCATTTAGCTACTTGAGGAGGAGACAGAGCAGCTAGTCGCCTTGCAGATATACTTCATGGATAGTGATGGAGCAGCCTTCCTTCAGTCTCTCACAGTCACTCCTCTACTTCTTCAGCGGGTCAGAGAGGCACATCGTGGGGGCGCTGACTGTGAGACGCGGCGTGCACAGATATCCTCGGGAAAGGCACCTGATGGTTTCTCCCTTGGAGCATAGCACAACGTCCTTTTCAAAGGACATACCTTGGTACCAGTCACCTTACGAGAAGAGGTGATGAGAGATTTTCACACTTCTCCATTGGCGGTACATCCTAGAGTGGCGAAGATGTACCAGGATCTCAGACGACAACACTGGTGGCCAGGCATGAAGAAGGCCGTGGAAGAATTTGTTTCGCGGTGCCTCACCTGCCAGTAGGTGAAGGCAGAGCATCAGGTACCAGCAGGCTTGGTACAGCCCTTGGAGGTCCCATAGTGGAAGTGGGATGGGATACCTATGGACTTTGTGACTGGACTTCCATGCACTTCCAGAGGTCACGACTCCATTTGGCTGATTGTTGACCAACTCACCAAGTCGTCACACTTATTACCCATCCGAGAGCAGGACTCAGTGGAGAGCTTGGGGCGCCTCTAAGTCCAGGAGATTGTACAGATTCACGGTGTTCCATCGACTATCGTCTCCAATCGGGAAGCTCGTTTTACTTCCCGGCTTGGGAAGGGGTTGCAGGAGGCGTTCGGGACGCGGCTACATCTGAGCACCACATTTCACCCTCAGACGGATGGTCAGACGGAGAGGACCATTCAGACTCTCGAGGACATGCTCCGCGCATGTGTCCTCGACTTTGGTCATAGCTGGGAGGACCACCAACCCTTGGTGGAGTTCGTGTACAACAACAGCTACCACTCCACCATCTGGATGGCACCATACGAGGCGTTGTACGGAAGACCTTGCAGATCTCCTTTGTGCTGGACAGACCCTGGGGAGTCAGCACTTGTGGGACGAGAGATGGTCCGGGCTACGACAGAGATGGTCCAGGTCATCCAGGAGCGGATGAGGATAGCTCAGAGCCGGCAGAAGTAATATGATGACAGGAGGCGGAGGCCACTAGAGTTTGAGGATGGCGACCACGTCTTCTTGTGTGTCTCACCTCGACGTGGTTTGCAGAGATTTGGCCAAGGTGGCAAGTTGTCTCCATGCTTCATCGGACCTTTCTAGGTCCTCAGAAGGATTGGCGAGGTGGCTTATCGCCTGGCTCTACCACCTCAGTTGCACTGGGTGCACGACGTCTTCCACATATCTCAGCTGAAGAGATACGTGCATGACCCGACACATATCATTGACTATGGGGAGCTGGACGTGGATGATGGGGAGACTTTTGTGGAGGTCCCAGTGGAGATCGAGGATCGACAGGAGCGGGTCCTACATGGACGATCGATTACTCTAGTGCGTATCATATGGCAGCACTAGAACCTCTAGGAGAGCACTTGGGAGAGGGAGGATCATATGCGTGCTCAGTACCCACATTTGTTTCCCTAGTTTAAGATTTATCTTTACGGTGACGTAAAGTCCTGAGGTGGGAGTAATTTAAAGACCCGTAAATTTCAAGAATTTTTTTTTCTTAATTTTCGTTGGAATTTTACAAGAACGCAGCCCTTAACGACACTTGATTCCGAGGCCCAGTGTGCCCAGAATCATTTGCCGAAGTTTGGCTCGGGTACGTTTAGTGAACGGACGAGCGGGTTTTTCTAACATTTGATCTGTTGCCCAGAATCGAATTCTAAGGGCACCGATGGAATCGCAGCGCCGATATTTTCTTAGAAATGCCTCTTCCGGAGTTTCTTTTTCTCGGGTGTGGTTTTTAATTTTTTGGCTTAAAGTTTAAAAATAAAATAATTTGTTCGACAACATTATTTTATTTCACTTAAGCCACTTGGAAGCCACTTAAAAGTTGCTTAAACTGAGTTGAAACCGATATGGTACTATCCAGAAATATCCTACCCTCTTGGTATGATATTTGTGAGGTGGGGCCCGCACGATCCCCACTATTTCTTTCCGCTAAGTAACGCATCCGCGAAAACCCGTCATTATGAAAGTCAACTGACGCGTTTTCTTAAATTATTAACGCACCATTTAATTTGGACGGTTTATTTCGTGAATTAAATGGGAGGTTTCTTTTGTTGAATTAATTCATCTAATTGATGGGTCATTACTTAGCTTTTTCATTTGTTGGGGTAATAATAAAATAATACCAACAAGTCTTTTTGGAGGATTACTCGTTGAGAGGTTTTGTCAGAGTTCTTGATCCTTCTTTCTCCTTCGCGAAGAATGTGAAGAATGCGAAGATCATGAAGAACGTGAAGAACGTCGTCATCTGCGGAAATCGGCGATGCTCCAATCCGAGACGTTCTTCCCTGCCCCGATCTCCGATCACAAACCATTTGAGGTGAGTGATTCCAGGTTTTTTCTAAAAGTTCTTTGTGGTTTAAAACAAAACACAGATTTAATTATTTATAATTAAATCTGTTGTTTCTTCATCTATTGATTTCATCAACGCAACGCCGGATTCTGCGATGACGCGACGCCCTTCTGCGACGACGCGGCGCCTTCCGCAACACGACGATCGCCTTCTTCTGTGGCGGTCAAATTCCGCGACGAACCCGCGTGCAATGACTCGACGAGGTAGGGATTTTTGTTTTGGAAATTCCCTTTCTCCTATGAAAGTTTCTTTAAAATTTAAAGAATCGGATGCAAGTGAACAATTTTAATTGATTAAAATTGTTGTATCATGTGTTGATTTATTTCCTCCCGTTTTTTTATCTAACGCGGAGGGTGCGGGCCAAACGAACACGGCCCGACAACCCTCCGCCGTTCTTCGTGGTTGTGCAGAATTGATGGGCGACGACGAAACATGCCGAAAATGAAGTTTGATGATCCCGTAGTGAAGAACAGATCTCGATAGGAGTAAGGGTGCAGACGAGAAGGAAAACGGACCACCAGAGCGACTCTGGTGGCCCGCGGAAGCCGGCGGCGGCGCCCCGACGAGCCGCCGGAAGAACTGTCGCAGCTTCAGCCGCATCCGGTGTCCAGGGTGACACCCCGCGGGTGCCGCGTGGTTGTCATGCGGGGGAGAAGGCTCCCCCCCCCCCCCCCCGCGTCGCTCTGGTTATCCAGGGCGACGACCCGCGGGTGCCGCGGGAGTGTCACGAGGGGGCGGCGGCTCCCCCCCGCGTCGCGCGCCCGGGCGGGATGAGCCAGGCCGGTCCGACCGGCCGGGCCGCGCCATGGCCGGGCGGGACGGGGTCTGCCCGGGCCCGACCGGGGCGACCCAGTTCGGCCGACTCAGGGGGGGAGGGGGGTTGGG
The DNA here is from genome assembly GCA_963277665.1 of Viscum album. Classification (NCBI taxonomy): domain Eukaryota; kingdom Viridiplantae; phylum Streptophyta; class Magnoliopsida; order Santalales; family Viscaceae; genus Viscum; species Viscum album. Next base: position 700,485,694 of record OY728152.1, read on the forward strand.
CCGGGTCGGCCCGGGCCCGGACCCCCCATCTTCAGACCGTTTTCGGTCAAAGGCCTTTAACTTGAGCTACGGGCCTCCGAACGACGCACCGTCAGTGGCTACACGATCCTTGGATCGGGACGGTCGTTTCGGTATATCGCATTCAAGGTTTAGGAATACTTTGGGTTTAGCCGGGATGGTTCCTACATGAAAACAACCGGGCCCTCTGAGCGGAAACACTCATATCTTGAGCTACGGACATCCGATTGACGTGCCGTCAGCTTTGTTGAATTCCTCTAAGTGAGAAGGATCTTTTGGCATACTCCGCCCGAGGTTTGGACGCAGTTGGAGTATGGTCCGGTTGGTTTTTCCTTAAAACCAACCGGGCCCCTAGGACGAAAAAGCCAATAACTCTCAGACAGGGCGTCCGATTGACGTGACGTCTGCGACGTTGAGTTTCTGTTGACGATACGGAACTTTTGGATACATCAACTTTGGACTTTGTGTCAGTTGATGTATCAGCCTCTCGGCTCGTGGAGCAGACCCTCCCGAACGAGCTTGCTGTGTGCGGGAACCCTAGTGCTGGCTGCGACTGCTACTTCGACTACGACGACTGTGCAAAGATCCTCAGTGGACTGCGACAACGACTGTGCAGAGATCCTCAGTGGACTGCGATGATGACTGGGCAGAGATCCTCAGTCGACTGCGACGACTACTACACTCAGCGATCCTTCGTGGATCAGTGCTACAGGTCCTGTGTGGGCATGAACTAGTGTGGGTCTGATCCTGTGTGGGTCAGCGCTCAGCGGTTCTGTGTGAGCCAGAGCCTACAGGTCCTGTGTGGGCCCAATCCTGTGTGGGTATTTGCGCGGGTTAGAACCTATCGATCCTTTGTGGGTCCGACGACTTATATGGATCATTGATCATCTTTATCGTCATCCGAAGAAGTATACCTGTGTGAGCTGAATCTACTGTTTACTCTCCTTTGTAGATTGTGTTGAACTATCCTGTGTGGATTTACTGTTTACTCTCCTTTGTGGATTGTGCTGTGCTATCCTGTTTGGGTATACGTTTTGCTTTCCTGTGTGCAATGGGTTGTGCTTGGGATTGGAAATTGGAGCCGATCGAGAATTGATGACTTAGGTATATGTATGGGCATATACCTAAGTAGTGTCAGTTGTTACTTCGTGATTACACCCTTCCTTTGTGGTTTATCCTTTGTGGATTTCGGGAGACCTTCAGGGTCTCGGGGTCCCTACTGAGTAGCTTATACTCACCCCAACATGGGCTATGCCTGCACTTCATTGTGTTGGTTGCAGACGACAGACAGCACTGATCGTAGTGGAGGCTTGCGGAGTAGGACGGTACCGGGAGGTGGACCACGGGGTGAGACGTACTCGGAGTGGACGGCTGGACCGAGGAGCAGTGGAGGATTTATGTACTCACCCTTCAGGTGGGACTTCCAAAGGACGGCTCGGCGCTACGGCATTTCTTTTCAGTTGCTGCTTTTCCCCTTTCAGTTGTACTTTACAGCTGGGCTTGTATTTCTGGCCCCTTTTACTTTCAGCACAGCTTGTTACAGTTTTTACTTAGTGTTAACTTTTCCACTTGTTTACTCTGTGGTTCTTGTTACTTATCAAAGGCAATGCCTTCCCTTTTACCGGGATTTACGCCTTGGTGCTAGTCGCCAGCCCCTGGCCTATGGAAGGCGGGCTTGGGGTAGTCACGGCACGGGCCCCGAGGACGGGTCGTGACAATAGTAAAGGGTCATGTAGTAGATATTAAAATACCCCAAAAGGATATACTTCCACATAATAAAATAAAAGGGTATAATTAACTCAACCTATATGAAATATGTTCAAGAAGAACATTCATAACTCAATGAATGAGAATTGTGTCTTAAAAAAGAATTACACTAACAACAATGTATGAATACAAATGTAATGAAAAAATTAAAATTATAGTTTTATGAAATGTGCAATGTTCATTATAATTTAATGAAATATGGTAGTTAATATACCATATATAAAAAATTATAGTATGAAATATCAAATATGTCTCGTGGATTTGAAATTCCTAGAATGTATCCCTTACTTTGAATTCTCGCTTACTCAGACATGTTATAAGATCATGAATAATGAACATAACTAACTAAATCACTTATATAAAAACCATAATAAAAACATCATACCATTTTTAAAATTATTTTTCATTAGATAATAAAAATATAATAATTGATTCTAGTTTAATTTCATCATATTGTGATAGAAATTTATGTTCCTTCTTTCTTATAAACATAAAAAAGATGGGATAGATTATATATAAGTGGTGTCAATTTCATCATTCCGTGAAAATTCATGATATGATAATCATTTTTTAAATGATTATTTAAGTCACATTTTCATTATGAGAAATACTTAAATACAACTTCGAATTATGTAAATTGTAATGAATTATTTTTCAAGGTTTATAATGTTCGAAACGTGATATATTATTAATTTTTTTTAAATATAATAAAAAAATTAAATAATAGTTAAAAAATAATAATTATATCATTATTAACTAAAATTATAATTATTTTAGATCCCATAATCATCTATTAAATATTTTTTATAACATCATTTACATAGATGGTAAAATTTACCTAGTGGGTAACATATTACAATATTTTCAGGTATAGGAGAATGTTTTTAAATATTTATAACAAGAAATATTCAGAATCACAAAAAAATTAATATTAATGTTATATATCTATAAAATACATCCATTTAACCATTCAACCATTTAATAAGTTTGGTGATAATAAATGAATTTTTTTGTTCGTAGAGGCAGTGGTCCACCCGTATGCACATTTAAGTTCCCATTTAACAATGAATTGATTGAATGATGGTATATGGTAAATTATCATTTCATAATTTCCTTTTGAAAATAGAAAAAATATATTTTCATCAAATTATTCCTTGATACCAACTATGAGATTCAGTGTTGAAACATGAACAGTATAGCTTCGTGGGGCAGTATTCCACACATGCACACAATCGATGTTATTTTTATGTTTTAATTGATGGAAATGAATGAATATTTGTTTTCAAAATTATATAATTATAATTAAGTTTACTAATGATACAAATTTCATTACACAAATAAGGATTTATATTATTTTGGAAGGATTATTTCAAAATAAAATTCTATGAAAAAATATTACTCTTATTGGAAGCTTGATTTTTCTCTTAGAAATATCCTTGGAAATAAGGGCCTTAAGAAAACAAATGGTGACAATAAGTATATGGATATTGGAGAAGGTTCAAGGAGTAAATATGTGATAGATTTCTAAGAATAAATTTGAGGGATATGTGAGACATAAAGTGGTAGATGTGTTTCCTTTTTATAACTAAGTGGAATTGTTTTTCGAGAAGTATCCATTACATTTTCAATAACATAATTTTATTATTTTAATGTAAATGATTCCAAAATAGAATAAAGTGGAGGGGAAGTATTATTGGGTCATAATTCTTCTCATTGACCCATTTATTGAAAATATAATGTGTTTTCAGACTTCTGATTTTAACTATATAGATTTTACCTTAATTTAATTTTAACTTGGTAATTGATTTTTAACATTAGTAATCAGTATTAATGTAAAAAATTAATAACGGATACATTAACGACTATGAAACACCTTATTCAAAATTGTAATATCATTTAATAAAATTATGTTATGGAAATGATTATTTTAAAATAAAGACACATAACACATAAAAAATGGTTTATTATGAAAAGTATGTTATTAAGCTAAACAATTTTTATTGAAATAAAATTATCATATATATAGATATTTATAAAATAAATTGGAATATATAAAAGTATAATTTTAGTTTTCTAATTTTATTACAAATTTTACTTTCACAATAAAACTACTTAATTAAATATGACGAAAATGATTTTTTAATTAATGTAACATTTAAATTTATTTCTAAAAAAGTTGGATGGGGGATTAATAATTTATAAGAATATTTTAAAATGAATGTTTTGTATTCTATAAATATTTATTTTATTACTTACAATGTTTTTTAATCTATTAGTATTTTTGTACATAATAATAAAATATGAAGAAAATTATTTTTTACCAAAAAAACCTTATTTTTTTAAAAAAAACTTAATTTTTTCATAAAAAACCCAAGAATTTATATTTAGTAAATTTCTGTTCATGTATTTTAAATTTTCAATTTATTAGAGAAAACTTATAATAAATATTTATTAAATTTATCATTTAAAGAAATTATATAATGAAAAAATATTTAATTAAATATATCCCTTTTCAATAATAATTCATACAATATATTTACCATATAAAGGTAATAAATATTAATATTTTACTATAATAGTTTTTATTATATATTTATTGATAATTTTGTTGTAATATTTTGTTGTTATTTTATATTGGTTTTAGTGTGTAACACATGTTATCGAACCTATCTTTGATTTCAAAAGGTCTACAATTTTGGGTCATTGCACAGGTCCATTAAGGTGTCCAACATGGGTTTGAGAAGAAAATACTCATTAGGGAACCACCAGAAGTGTCTCAAAACAATTTTGATATAGTTAGTGTGTGTTTGAATAGTTATACACATTTACATATTTATATAATAAAATGTATTAGTAGTTATTATACAATATATAGTATAATATCATTAGTAAAGAAATTGAAATACCAATTGTGTTTATACATGATAACCCCATTTATCAAGGGGATATATAGGTAGTACCTACATCATAACTCAACTCAAAATCTGAGAGAATAATACTATCAACCCATAATTTTAGGAAACTAATGATCTTTTTAATAGATTACACATGTACACATACACACTCAATAATATTATTCGATGTGTAGAAAGATGTTAGCTTATTAGAGAACCATCAGGGGTTTATGAATTAGTCATCGAAGTAATGGAAATTATTCTACCCTTTCCATTAAAGGCCAGTATGTAAATATGTGAAAATCCTACTCAAGTATTTTATAATAACAATATATAACCAAAAAGACATTAAAATATTGTAAAAATAAAGTATACTAACTTTATATATAACAAGTACTAAATATATTTTGATTGAATTTATAATCTAGCAACTAACATCCTTGAAACAATTTTGAATTAACACAATCAATAAAAATAATAATATTTAACAAAATTTAATTAAACTATAGAAATTTTCAATATTCCTAACTATAAGAGTTAAAATAGTAAAATAATCTGTATATGTAACAATAATGTAAATGGTATAAAAACAATCTAATGATATAACTATAAAAATGAAGAAATGAAAAACATGGGAGGTATTATAATGGAACAACATGATTGGATATAGTTAACTATAAATTAATCCATTGGAATTTCTAGTAAATGAAAAATACATTTCATCAAATTAGTTCAATCCAGTTTTGAATGAACAAACCCAGATTTTAGATTGTTCCTTATAAGTGTTAAGGATTTAGGTGACAGGGGAATAATATATCGTATAACCAAGATAATATATTTATGGATGATAGGCTACCTAAATATAATATGTATAGATATCCAATATAATTCATACCCCCACATGTCCAAATTTAACCTAAAAACTAGATATAATGTGGTGTGATTAATTTAACAAACTCCCAAAAGAATAATGTTGTTTGTTGGGGACTTTTGTTTAGTAGAACATTTAAAACATAAAGGAATAAAGGTTGATATGAAACTAAATATAGATAATATTTTATAAATAAACCATTTTCCAAGTGGGATTTTTTTATATCAAATATTTATAAAACCAAATAACATCCATTATAGTTTTTAAGAGCCATGTTTACATATTTTTATGAAATTGTCTATTTTTTATTTTGAATTACAATTTCCCACCAAGAAAACTTAGTTTCCACATTTCAATCAAAGAAGACTATTATCTATAGAATAATTTGTTAACCTTGGATTACATCTCATTATTGTATACATATAAATAAGTTATTCTTATTAGAGAAAAAATATGGGACTCACAGTTCAAAACATGAGTGAAATTTTTAAAAAATCATGTTTGTTTAGATGAAGGAAATTCATTTTGACATGAAATATATCCTTGGTTTAAGATTTAAAACACTCCAATGGTTCAACTCTATCGTTGGTATAATATTTAAGAATCTTTAATATACATTTAATTAATTAGGTTTGATATTATGACCAAAACAGGGGGTTATTAATATACATATCAGTAGAAATTAATAAAAATAGAACAAGATTTTGTATTACGTCTTAAGTTATAAATAGTGTATTAAAATTGAGAAGAAAAAAATTGGTAAATGTTTTTATTACATAGTTCCCACAGAATCCCCTTGGAAAAAATTTAATTATTAATTCCAAAAAATCATTATTATATTTTAAATTTATATTTTATAAAATATATGGTATGATTAATTAGTATATATCAAAATTGAATAGTGAAATGTCAAATAGATATATTGAGGATCAATCGATGAACTGAGGCAACTTATCCATATCAATGTAAATCTTTACAAACTCTAGACAATTAACAACATCCCCAAAATCTAATATATTACTATTACATAACCAATAAAATCATACTAATTATTATCCAAAAATATATATTTTCAGAAAATCAAACAGAGAACATGAGATCAAACTAAAAAATCAATAAAAATACAAATTATATCTATTATGTAGACCATCCAATAATAACAAACCGCAAATTCCACCCCAGTAAATCATAGAACTCTATCTCATGTTATACTTTCATTGGTTTCGATTAGAACTATAATTAATTGAAGGAATTAAACCAATTACAGGCCTATATATAATTATCGAAAAGAGGTATTCCCAAGGTTTTTTATGAATTACAACATGTTATAGTGTAATTATACCTAAAATTATAGCAATTAAAGATGAAATCTAAAGAATAAGGTAACATGGGAAAGATGAGAGAGGAAGGAGGCTTCAACTTGAATTAAATACTAAGAAACACCAATGGATTAACCATGATTAAATATGGTATATGAGGATATAATTGGTGTAATAAAAGGGTATTCCTAATGTCATTAATTCAGAGGGAAGTGAGTTTTGGGGAGTTAATAAAATGAAATTTGAGGATGTGTAATGACCATAATCCCCCCCTAAAAACACAAGATAGTGCACATGGGTACCCATTGTTGGGACACTAAGTAATCATTGTCACCCCAGGCCACCTAGGACATTGAAAGGGATAAAATGTACCCAATTTCACATAGAGGTTCTACGCATCATAGGTTCCATGAACTCTCAAAATCACAAACTAAACCTCAAACCTCATTTATAAATGACTTAGGATTCATTTTCAAACATCTAAACCATATTTTAACCACAAAATAAAATATAAACCATCAGTCAAAATTGATAACTCAAAAAAATATACTTAATCCACTAAAAATAAACCCCAATGCCCTTAAATAATTATTTCTAAGACATAGGTATGTATATCCTCTCCATAATATGATGTATTTTCATTTAGAATTTGTGTGATATATTTAGAAAAAAATCAAATAATCCTTAGTATTAAATTTCTAATTTATTCATTTACAACATAAATTAGGAATTAATTCCAAAATGATAATATATCACCCAAACAATCCAATTAAAATCCCTAAATAACCAAACCATAATTATCCAATAATATATAACAAGAAAACTTCTTATCACAATTAAAATAATTTATGTTATTCTGTTTGAAAAACTAAAAATCCAATTTAGAGCATCATGTATGACTATAGTCTATAAATAAAACTAAAAAATCCTTAAATTAAAATTGAAAATATTCATATGAATGACTATAATTTTATTAAATCATCAAATTATATGTTAGACTCCCAATATATGACTCTAAACACCAAAAAAGTCACTAAAATAGCCCATGAGATATTAAAACTAAAGTATATACCCCCATCATAATGAGTCTCCAAATACAAAAATATTCCCAAAGATAAACGTAGTACAACACACAACACAATCCAACTAGGATATTTGTTCCAGACCTACCATTTCATTCACTATTTAAAATAGAAATATATTTCCAATAAGGTTTATAGAAAATAATTCATTATTTCAAAAAAAACATATTATTATTTATGTATGTAAATACCACTATTAGTAAAATCATGTCTCTAAAAACTCAATTTTTAATGGAAAGTAATTCACCATTAATTTTAATGGAAAACACATGTCCTTAAAAAATTAAATTATAATTCTTATATATTTTGAACACCATTTAATTTTAAAAAAATTATTTACATTAGAAATCACTTTCTTATTCAACATTCAAACCCATCCTTTACATTTTTAAGACTTTTACCGAAATTAAAATATTGTTAATGTAAATACAATTTAAAAAATTGATACCAAATATAAAAATACATAGTGAATATGTCTTGTTATTTACAACATAGGCCATGAAGATCAATTTTTAATGAAATTATATATCACTTTCCAGAATAAATGACCGTATAAAACATATTTAAATAAAAAAAATCTACACACATTTTAAAACATATTACTATAAATATTCTTACATAACTTTATTACAATAAATATATTCTCATAAGTAGTTTAACTATAGTATAAAAAATTTCAATGGTTATGATAATCAATTAATTAATAGCATATTCAACTACTATATTTCCAAAATTTGAATTACAACATGTCAAAACAAGGGAAATAATCAACAAGGTAACATAAAAGATTTAACATACTTAGAATTATAATGATACTAAAATAAAATTATCATTTCCCAAAATATATTGATGTTTAAAAATAAATTCAATGTAAAATAATATTTTATATAATAATTACAAATTAAATTTCATCATTGGAAAACAACACAAAGAAGAAAATAAAAAAAAACAATATTGGTGGCATTATATAAGTAGAAAACATAGAAAAAATCTATAATTTGAATATAAATGTAAAACATGGGATATTATATGTATATAACTCTAAATAATATATAAATATCTTTCTTTTTAACAGTATATAATTAGAAACGTATTTCATTGTAATTAAATATATAGTAATAAATAATGACAACATTCAAATGACAAATATTTAAACAAGAGATTTTAATTATCAATGAGATAAGAATGCAGATACAAATCAAAATAAATCAAATATTAGTTTATATTGAACTAATTTTCTCTAATATATATATGTGTTATATATATATATATAAATATACAGAATACTAATGATCTTATTAATACAATCCTTAATTTGTTTCCATATATAACAATCATATATATTCATGTTGTATGAAAATAAATACTATGCGTTCCTATATATAGACTCCTAATAGGTTTCATAAATTGAATATATATATATATTAACACTTATTTATTATTATATTCACATCTTGTGTTCCATTATATAATGATGAAGATGGAAAATAATCCCCAATCAAGCATATAGTACCATGTATGTACTCAGATGTCCTAGGATGACCAGAGCTTCTACAATAAACAGTCCCATAAAGTATTTGTACTGGTAAACTCTCGTGTCTTAATAGCCCTAGATCTTATATAATCCTAAGAATGATTAATCCCAAATAAAATTGAAATACATTTTTGATAACACTCATTAAAATCACTAACCTAAATACTATATATACTGCCCAAATCACATGAATTACAACCTCAATAACACTCCGTTGTCACCAAGGGTTGGAATCGAGCATCGCAGATAAATGATATGGGGTTTAGGTAATGTATATCCTTATTTTATCAAAGACATAATTTTTAATTAGATTATTCCAAAAAAATATTGTAGGATTCATCCATAAGATTTATATTATAAAATGAACCAGAAATGTAACATGAATTCAAAAAATATTTAAGAGAAAATCTGTAATGAAATAATGGTATAACACACTATATAAATTATTTCAATACAGTACACAATGAAGCATGAATAAATTAACTCATGGTAAAACATAACTTTTAAAAATTCCATAAGAAAAATGTAAAAAAGGGAAAATAAGTGAGTTGGCAAAATAAATCCTTAATTAATTCTAATATGTCTAATCATTAACGTTGGAACCCATCCTACTTCTATAATGAAGATGAATGATTCACTATGGTGAATAAAAAGATAATAATACATATATTAACTAAGAGATATTAAAAAAGTTATTGTATGTCCACTGAGTTTTCCAACATGGTGCTATCATAAAATACTAGGTAGGACACCACCAATAGTTTCTCAAGACAATAGTAAAATAATAAGTGTATAAATAAATAGGTCAATGCATTTACATATGTATATAAATAAATGGTTTAATCATCAGTATAATAAATAAAGAAGTATATTAAATGTTAATAAATTCAAAGACCTATAATAGTTATAGGTGATAACTTAATGTACTAGGAGGGTCTAAACTTATACTATATCCTTTGAATCATATCTGGGAATATGGAACAATAATACACACCACCATTCATGGGATTAATCAGTTGAACCTTTTAATATCTTACACATAAACACATATACACATAAACATATGATTAAAATTCTATAAAGAAGACAAGGTACTAGTAATCGTAGTCAAGTATATGAGTTAGGATACACTAGTTTGGAAAACCTCATAGTCTAAAAAATGGATTATAGGAATAGGTATAATAATTAAGATCATTGAGAGAAAATACCACACTAAGTTTATGGAAATATTACAACTCATTAACAAAATTTCTTATATTTAAATATCATACAAATATGCTCAATCGTTCTATCAAAACAATATATATTATCCAGGCTGCACAAATATTCTCATATTCAGGGATTCTAACACACTACAAAGGAAGCAGTAAACGTGTTTAAATTCTTAGACCAAATATATAAACATAAATCAATTATGATCTGTATAATCAATAATCCACGGGATCAATAAGAATAAGTATCCATATACTAGTGTAATAAATTTTTAGTCATTCTTAATATAACCAAATTTCAAAGAGTAGAAACATGAGAACAAGTTATATGGGTTACTGGCATGGTAGAGGTAGTAAAAAATTATATTGAAATATATGTAAATAAGAAGTATTTATAGTTTCTTTAGGAATTTAGAAGGAACTGAAACGTTTGATATTCTCAAACCCTAAGGAATACTATAATAGCATTAGATTTCCAGATATATTTCTCTTTAAATGATATTCTTTGATAGCTTAAATTACATTCCAAATTGAGTTTAAAAAACATGGTAACCTATTGAAATTTTATTTTGTGAAAATAATATTTTTTTGAATTCATCATGTCAACATTATAATTTATTTATTTTTTTTCATTTTTTCTAAAAATATAGGTTGTTTTAGTAAATAGGGAAAAAATAAAAAAAATTAAAACCTATCATTTCATTTTATTGAAAACACCCATAATTATTTGAATTTAATCCTAAATTAACATAATTTTTTTATAAATATTCAAATAAGATACATTTCAATTATTATTATACCTGATTTTTGTATAAGATCATTTTTGGACTCAAAATTGTCTTTTATCTATAAAAAAATATTCACTTCTATTTGAATTTTTAACATAAATTTATTTGTTCCAATATAGTAAATTGAATTTCATAAAAAGAATTCTATATTTGGAATCAATAGAATTAAATTTGTTAAATATTCTACTTTTATTTTTTGGTTTTTGTGAATAGTAACCATAGTGTAAAATTGTCACTATTGTATGGGTAAATGATGTAAAACATTGTTAAAAATTTATAACAATAAATTAATATTTTAATAAAACATGATTTTATACTATTTTATGAATGGTTTTCAGCTATTTACATCTATGTATCTAAAATATTCTCACATGAGCCATTTTTCTTTGATATTGACCTTTATTACAATTTAAGAAAATATAATAAAAATATTTCACACTTCGTTCTTTAATATCAATAATATTTTTTCACAACATAAAAAATAGGTTACGGTTGGTTTTAAATGTTAATATGAAATATTAATTAATATTTTTTCAAGGTAATTTATTTTTAATCTTTATTTCATGAGGAATTCCCTTAAATGCTTTTGCAACACCAAATTAATATTTACTAAATAAATAAGAAAATAAAATAAATTATTTTAAAATATAAAAATTATAAATTTTTTATAAATTATTATATTCAAGGAATTTTATATATTTTTTTAATATTAGTTTTTTGTTAATGGATTATATTTGTATTGCATATTTTCTGTAGTTTCATTAATTTTAAATTAAATATAATTGGTCAAAAATGACATTAATTATATTTTATAAAAATAATATTTTCTATAATTATATAAAAAAAATAAATAATATTGAAATAAGATAGGTGGGAATGTATATGGACGAAAATGTCATCTCATTTCTATTTATGTTCCAATTTATTCAATATATGTATATTTATTTCCCTTTAATATTTAAAAATGTGTTACCATGGTTAATGCAAAAATTGGTTAACAGAGGGGTTTATCCAATGGATAAGAATCTAAATGATATCTAAACCTATAAAATATTGAATGAATGATTATATTAACACATTATCCTACATATAATATAATATATGAATTTTTGGGACCATTTACTTGATTTATAAACATATTTTATTATAATATTTCATGAGTTTCCAAAAGTTCCCATCCCCTCACATACAAAAGGACACACTTTCTTTATTTTATTTACACAACATTGATCAATATAAATTGACCAAAACCTATAAAATTATCTCATACACTTTTATATCCTCAATTTAGAGGTTATGGTCTTCATAAATGACCATTACAAGGGTCATTGAGAAGGTATCTAACGGAAGTCTACCGAAGAAGAGGTAATCCCCATCACTGAGTCATTATATTTTATTTATTATTACACGTCCTCTTAATTTGTTTTAACTATAATAAATATTAAATAATGTATTATAAATATATTTATATGTTATTATGTTTTTGTGAAAACCATTTTATGTATATTTTATATCCTAGAATGTGTTAAATCATATCTCGTGTGTACGTATAACTTACCATCACCATATAGCGATGAAATTCATTTTTCATCAAAACATTAAATGTACCATTATAAAATAGACCTAGTGAATATATATTATATTTTTTACATAATTATGATTTTATAATTATGATATCATATATATCTTCTTTCCTTCTAATCTGTTGAAAATGATCATGCCAGTCATGATTATGTGTGGAAATCCACCTCCATGAAACGATGTTATTCATGTATCATATCCATAATACATTGATTGAAATAAGGATAAATTATATGGATATATATGATATAGATGATATAAAAATGTATTAAATGTTAAAAATTATTTACATTTCTCATTTTTTATCTGTCGAAAAGTGAAAACAATGTTCATTCATACATACAACTTACTGTCTCTATGAATGGTGTAATTCATTTTTCTGTCCCAAATGTTTTATAGATCATTCTATATATACATGTTTATATATATATAGATATATTATTTATATAATGGTTATAAATTAAAAAATTATAAAAACATATTCAAATTACAAATAATAGAACTACTGAAACAAAATTCACAAATAAAAAAAGTATTTAACACCTGAAATAATCATATTAATAAATTATTGTAAAGAAATGAGTGAAAATAAGTTATAAATTGATCATATGTGACGTTATAGACATGTATATGGTTATGGTGTGTAATTATTATATATATAAATTTGGTATAAATGATGTTAAAATAAATTATATAATACATTGAACCAGAGTTACAAGATTTCATCTAAATTTCCACTCCATAGAAGCATATATCAAATTATAATCCTATTTACATTTATGTGGTGTATATACTACCACTTTTATTTATTTAACCTGAATATATAATGATTCATGATGAGTAATGTTTCAATTCACATTTACACATTCAACGGGTTATATTTTAAATGTTACCAAATAGGTAAGAATAGATTTTACAATATCATATCCCTATGATTGATTATATTTTTTTGATAAACAAATATTATAATATTATATTCTATAAAGACCATATTTTTTTGATAAAGGAATATTATAATTTAATATTCATAAACTACTCTCTCATATATTTAGGATCCTAGATATGTCCATGTAAATGTAGGATGTTGTCTCTGGCCACAGTCCAAGCCAGAGGTGGGTTATCTCCAGGTACACTCTAACAGATTACAAAACCATCTGGATTTGAAAACCTCTAACTCTTCACCTTCTCAATGATGGAAGATGTTATTGTTAAGGATGATAGGTAATACTTCTCTTGACTATCATGATTCTTCAGACAATATTTACAAAATATTGTTATTATCTTCCGTTCATCACTGGCTTCTTGTACGACTGCATTTTATTTTTCTGACTAAGTGCATCAGCAACCACATTTACCTTTCCAATCATATTGTCAAGTTCAAAATCAATGAATTGTAGATATTCGACCCATGTCCATTGTCTAACATTCTGGTCGGGATGAGAAAATATATACTTGAGGACCATTTGATTTGTATACCCCACAAAGTGCTCAACCAATAGATAGTGTCTCCAGTAACATAAGGCATGGATAACTACTGCTAGTTCGAGGTGGTGTGTTGGGTAATTTATCTTGTGAGGCCTCAACTACCGAGATCCGTACACAACTAATTTTTCTTCCTGCATCAACACTTCTCCTAGAATATTTCCTGATTCATCATAGAAGATGATATAAACTTTACCTATTTTTGGAAGAATCAGAATTAGTGTTGATAAAAGTCTCCCTTTATGCTTCTTAAAAGGAATTCTCACATGCTTCGGACCACAAGAACTTGACACCCTTATTTTTATGTATATTAAGATGTGAATCAAGACGTGATAAGTTATGTATCAAATACCTGTACTCTCCAGACAGCCCCAAGAAACACCTGATATCTAACATTTTCTTGGGATACTCTTGGAAAACTATAGCACTAACATTTTCAAAGTCTATAGAAACTCTTAATTCAGAAATAATATGACCAATGATGTGGACTTTGTCGATCCAAAAGTCACATTTAGCTTGCTTCTCATAATGATGATGCTCTCTCAATGTAGTCAAAACTATCTCAAGATGTATGGAATGGTTGTTACGGGTTAGATAATACACCAAGATGTCGTCCACAAAGAACATGAAAAAAGAGTGAAAATAGGTGTGGAAAATCCAACTCATCAAAGCCATGAAAATGGTAGGAGCATTCTTAAGGCTGAATGACATAACAAGATAATCATACAGACTATACCAACTACAAAAATATGAATGAGGTATGTTTGAAGGGCTGACTCGCACCTGAGGATAACCTGATCTTAGGTTAATTTAATAGAACCCCTTTTCTCCTCAAAGATGGTCAAAGAGATCATCTATTTTAGGAAGTGGATATTGGTTCTTGACAGTAAGCCAGTTCAACCTGCTGTAATCCATGCAAAGATGAATAGTTTTATCTTCCTTCTTATAAAATATCACAGGTGAACCCCAAGACGATGTACTAGGCCATATAAATCCTTTGGAATGTACGTCCTCTATCTACCACCTAATAACCTAAAGCACAATAGGTTCCATACTGTATAGAGGAATGGCCACTAGAGTTTCTCCTAGAAGAAGCTCTATTTTAAACACTGCCTCTATCTTATGAGGTAAGAAAAAAAATTCATCAGGAAATACATCCCTAAAATGATTAACTACTAGAGGGAAATTAGTTTTAAGCGATCCCTAATTATCCATCAATATAATTTCAATATGGGTGATCACAACACCCAGCCCATGATTCTTCTATTTGTCTCTCCAAGCCTACACATCTCATTCACCTTTGAAAAGATAACTGCTACCGTCTACTGTGGTAAAAGAGACCCTTCGGCGATTGAAGTCTACAAAGGAATGATAGCGGACTAACCAGTCCATCCCGAGATTGAAATCAAATCCCATAATCTCGAGAACAAAGAGATTCCACAAGAAAGGGTAACTACCTACCTCACGGGGATAGTCCTAGAACTAGAAGATGACCTCTGTTCGTAATCTCGATGGTGTGTCAAGGGTTATTACACCATATTGATATTGTATCTCTAGTAAAAGACTTTACACAATAGATATATAAATAAAATAGTTTGAAGCACCTATATAAAACAAAGAATAGGAAATAGTAGAGGCTACTAAAATAGTACCACATACTATAGATAGTCTTGTGGCCTGATCCTCAGGAAACGACTGTAAAGCATGAAACTGACCAGATCCACCGTCCTGGGAAATAGATTGAATACCACAATCATGACTGCTATGCTAGTGCTAATGGTTATCAGGGGTCGGACTACCATGGCCATGAACTCATCCTTAGCTAGAGTTTTCGATGCTACTCCATATCCATACTTGACACGGTGAAAAAGAACTCGCTCCTGTAGGTAGAGTTGGTACAAAACCTTTTCCACTCGAAGCTGGTGGGAATGTCCTGCAGAAATATAGGAGATGACCCATATGGTTGTAAGATAAATACTATACAGGTTCTCTATCACATTGGGGAATCTTAAGCCCTGGATTCCAAACTGATGGCACACTAATGAGTTGTCAAAATGGATACTCTGGCTTCCACTTCCATAACAAAAAAACTCAAGGGAAAAATTTCTTCCAGTGGAAGAACTACTTGCTTGACATGTAACTAATACTTTTATCCTAGTCCATGTTCCATCCCTATGGTTACACTCAGGGTTAAGGGCCTAATAACGTATTGCAGAAAAAATATGAAGGAGAAAGAGATTTATCTAAGTTCCGATGGAAAATTGGAGCCCATCCTCAAAACATCATGCATTCTAAAGCTCATCACCAGCTAGAAGTGGTGCAATGTGTTTTAAATCAGTGAAACATGAGAAATAATATAAAAATGA
This sequence comes from Viscum album, assembly GCA_963277665.1. NCBI lineage: Eukaryota > Viridiplantae > Streptophyta > Magnoliopsida > Santalales > Viscaceae > Viscum > Viscum album. The sequence goes on from OY728152.1 coordinate 700,502,607, forward strand.
TATAGAACCATACTCGATATGTATGAAATCTCTATCTCTGTCTACTCTCAGTGTATGAGGAAAGAACTAATACTAGAAGTTAGTCTAGAAATCAACCCTTAACATGCCCTGATGATGATTGACCTGGGTAACCACATCCCACTAATGCTTGGCTGAATCCTCACGCATGTATGTAGGGAATATGACTCTCTATTATGGAGGTGTTTCTAGATTCTAAAAGATATATAGCATGGCCTCTTTCCATGTCACATCATCATGAGAACCTCCATCCCCAGAAAACGTCGGAGGACACAATTGTGGGAACTCTCCGGTCAGATCATCCATTATAGATGCAACCCATTAAGCACCTTGTGTAGATTGAATCAGACGTAAGAAACTATCACAGATATGGGAATCAGTGCTTTAATTAGATATAGTAGTTGTTGCCTCATGTGGAAATTCTAGACGTAAGACAGGCGGCTTAGGGCACACCATGTCTAGATCATGGTCATCACCACCCTCTAAGAGAATGACACAGGGACTTTGTGGTGGAATTGGTCTAAAAATTCCAAACTCACACCTCCAAACAAGCTTATAATCATAAGATAGAATCACTAATGGATGATAAATGTAGGAAAACAAACTTCCCAAGGCATTCTACCCACACTGCCTTTTTAGATGGCCAGGTATCGGAAGGTTCTCAAGTAGAATTTTTATGTCATTTTGCAGTTAATTTCCTAGTTCACTCCTTTACCTTTCATAAAGATGACAATGCGGGATAAGGATGTTCAACCGATTCATTTATATTTTCGAATTCACTTTATAATGGATAGCCAATTCTGATGAATCAATGGACATAAACCTATCACTAGATATGGCACCCATTTATTTATAGTATAATGGCTCGAATTGGTAAATTACTTATCCCAGCCCATGAGGGCAGATCAACCTCATGAACTGAGACCAAAAATAACTCAATTGTAGCCAATTTAATACAAGTATAATCAAACTATCACATCACTACTCAAAAATCACAAGCATATCAAACAATTAAAGATAGTGAAATGCACCTATATGGCATGACAATATGCATGACATGTGAAATCTAGGTGCCTGTAATGATGCATTTTGTAATGCTCCTTTACCTTGTATTAGTGGAATAAGGTTGAAATAAAATCATAAATAGAAGAATAATAAATAACACAACACACCATGTGCATCAACCAATAGTGAAATAATATCAATTGTAAAATGAAAAAGTAGAAGAAAAATTATAATTTAACAAATTTGGTTTTTACCACACACATGGGTTCGTGATGCCCAAGCATGGATTATAACCAAGTCCAAGGCATTACTATTCTCTAATATATTGTCTCTAAATATTAAATCAATAAAATAAACCACCTCTTATACTAATTTGTGATGACCTGGACCCGAATGCCACTTAATAGGTGCCCTGGGCCCGGTGGGCCACATGGCCTCAAGCGCATCTTCTCAAACACCAGAGGCTGGCATCATATAGAAAGGGATTAGGGTGTGTCTGTGGAAAGGCTATGTCCTCATTACCAATATTGTTGCACAGTGGATGGAATATAAGGGAATAGTAAATAGTTGAAGAAATATAAATATGAATCGATAAACATAAGAAACAAACTAATGCAATTGACAAATGATAATAATAATAACTATATAAACTGGAAAATGATTATGTGATGTCACATATCTAGAAAACTGTAAAACATGGATACAAAAAATAGGCATAACATCTTCCACAAGGTAAAATAAAGTAAAGACTACATCAAGCATCTCGGGATCCAACTCGGTCTTATGCTGTCCAGCTCCATCTTAAATAGAAAGCAATAAAGTGTTTGAAGTTTTATGCTTCCCTTTGTGAGCACCTACATCCATGTAATCTGCTATGGGTACCAAACGACGCTCAGAGAGCATGTGAGATAAATTTCATTGGGCCACCACTAATGTTTTCTATAACATCCATCTCGGGTAATGGAATATTACAGTGTGTATGAATGAATATATAATGTAATGCAAGTAGTACAATAACTAAATACTCATGTACATTCTTCATACCTTGCGTGGTGTCTTAACATGAAACCAGTTCATGAATTAATTAATTAACATTTAATATTAATAGGTCACGTGGCTCATAGCCAGTACTAACATCGTCTCATGATAGTATAAGTAGTGAAGGTCTCAAGACATGATACAGTTACTTGTTAAAGATATCCTTTGAGGGAGTTCCATGGGAATAACCATTGTAATGTAATTGTCATGGAATGCTAAATCAGTAGTATCTGAGTCTAGATAAGGTGTAAGAGTTTAATCCAATGAGCGTAATCATAATCATTCCACAAAAAGGTTCCTATCGAGTCCAAGGAGTGAATCCAAGGTAAAACAAGGCTATGTAAGGACTAGGAGCAAGGATTGTGTCCAATGAACCTACATGTCAATGCTAGATCCAAGGAGTTTATCTAAGGTATCCTAGATTAATGAAAGGGCCCCTACATTAGTATACCACGACACCAAAGAATAGAGAACAATCAAAGTCTAGGTGGTTATAAACCTAATCAAACCAGATCCTTGAATCAGAATGGGGTTCCCGAGCCGTAAGGTATTCTCCTCTCAGAATCTAAGGCGAGATCAAGTCAGTCCATTCCAATTTGATATTTTAATCATTAGATAATTCATTTGGTTCATGTATTTCCTTCCATTAGTGTGGAAATGTCATGTAGAGTTTAAATCATTTATTTATAGGTCCTATCATTGTCTTCCATTTGTGTGGATAGTCCAAGTAGTGTTGCAAGCATTCAATCAAGTCTTAATTAACCATTAAGGCATATTAATTTAGAGATGATAATTCCTCCACCTTAAATTAACATTTCAAGGGGTTCTACAGACATGTAACCTTTATTCAGTCTCATTGATAAGTCCAATTTATATACATAGTACACTTCCTATTTCCCATTTCACATTTAATAATCATTTTAAAGAACTTACCTTAGGCGGGTCTAATGATGATCATACATGGTACATTGCATTATGTAATCCTCATTGAAAAAAAAACTCATTTATTACAGGAAGGATCCCTTTAAGGAGTTCAGGCAAGGGAACACCTGAACGATGACTCAAACATATCAAACTACTAAAAACCCAGATATGGAATAACTTTCAACATGATGTGGATATAGTTTACGATCTAACCAATAACAAATAATCACATATTTGGAAAGATACTAACAATACGATTCTATCATGTCTAATAATTCAATGTAAATTTAATAAACGACCCCAGATAGAATCGGAAACCCCCCCACAAATATTCCAAAATCAACAAAATTTTGGGATGAGTTATAGACCACCAACCTTAGGGTGGTACAATCCCTTTCCCCCGGTGTCATCCCATGATTTACATTATATCGGAGTTAATATATGAAATGTTGATAATTACTCAGATGGTGATACCTTGCATGAGAGTGAAAGATAATAAGAACGTATAAAGAGGACTCTAGTACATACCCTTTTGCATCCAATGTGAGGAATAGAAGATCGATCTGATGTCGGATTATAGAGATCATTTAATTCCATGTGTAGATATTTAAAAATACTCATATTGAGAGATAAATAGTCCAAAACAACATAAACTCTTATTGGGGAGGAAGTAGTAGCTTAATTAAATCATTCTGGTCAAAACTTGAAAAATACCAAAAAATTTAGCATCTGCATGGTTTGTTCGCACAGTTTGTCAAACCGTGCGCAAACTGTGCAGGATGGCTCTATCTGAACGGTGTGGTATGCACTGTTTCTCAAACAATATGAAACCCATGAACATATACCTAGGAAAAGGGGTGCTCACACAATTAAGTTGAACTTCCATGCACCAACCGTGTGATGTGGTTCTATTTGAAAAGACAAAATCCACACAGTTTACTCTAATTTGTGCGCCAAGACAGGTTTCTCCAAAAAATAGGTTTCGAGCTTCAAACAAGACTCAGACACCATAGGAAGCTTTACTAACTCATTAGGAATCCAAAATAGGTCCATTGTAAGGATTTAAACTAAAACAATAAGGATCCATACCTGGGTGAAAAACCTAGTTGTTACATCATTTCGTTCTTATGTTACTGATTAAATTGAATGTGTTTTTAGTTATTTGTCATAATATATTGATAATGATTTATTTATTCATGATAGATTCCATTGTAGATATCCGTAACTGAGAATCTAATCCTAATAATTAATTTTTTTTCTTTTTCCCAAGATATGAGGAATGATATTATGAATAATATCATAGATTCTAGAATATTTCATATGCTTAGTATTTTTATTTATAATTTAATATGGGAATCACATATGTATCTAGATCTTCTAGAATGCTAAACTAATTGATTATGTATGGTGGGATTCCATGTCTATTTTACCAATTTATTAAAGGTAAAACTAGCTCTCGGTTACTTTAGTTGGAGTTTATACAAATACTGAAGAGGTTCCAGTGATGATAACATATATTTTATAATATTTTTTTGTATCATGTTTGAATGATCCAAACATGGATATAGATTATGTTCTAAAATAGGTAAGGATTGAGTTAATAGGATAATTACGTAGCCTATGACTAGGGTTATATGTTCATGAATGACTATATACCTCAATTAAAAATTCTTAAACATCAAATTTAAACGCCATCCCACATATTAAAATTTAAACCAATGAACTAATTTAACTAGGATTTATTTAAGTAACAATGTTTAATAAGTTTAATAGTGTATTTAATGAATGTATAACTTTGGTAGAACATTTAAATAAATAAAGAAGAAATATTGAGAGTATAATAAATTTATATAATATTTCCAAAATAATAATTTCAATGATGGTTTATTATTTATATGAAAATTCTATAAACCATTAAAAACCATCGTATATTTGATGTTTTACGGTTTTGTATTTTACTAAAATTATCATGTTTTAATATAGAATCACTTCTCTCCCAAATGAGAAATTAGTCTCCACCTCATCATTGAATCACTATCATAAAAATAGGTTATGTGTGGTTCATTTTCATAAGTTTATTTCAAGTTATGGAATATACAAGTGATTATTATTATTAAATAAAAATATTGGGACTTGTGGAAATAAAAATAAATTAAACATTTAGAATACAAGGTGGTTTAGACTATCAAAATAATTTTTATCATGAATGATCTCCTCGAGATGGTTTAATGCTGAAAATGTACTTGGTTTATATTCTACTCTAATATTATTGCGAAAAGAAGTGTCTAGAAAATAATGGAATTTTAGTTTAGTAGTGTGACATAAAAATGGGTTAACTAAAAACTTATAAAGAAAAAATATTTAAGATGGAATATGACTCTCAAGGATATATCATGGTATAACAGTTTACTTTAAATAATATGGAAAAATGGGGAAAGTGGTTCTATTTCATTGTGTCAACCAAGACCCATTAGAAAATGTGAAAAATTTCACACTAACATATCATTGGAAAAAATATTAAATCTTCAAAAAATATCAGGTGAATATTATTAATAATATATAAAAAACATAATGATGGAATGTCGTATGAATAACTTGAGAATCCCTCGGTGAGTCATGAACACCTACCCGTATTAGATTATAGCCTTATCAACTCCATACGTTCACCAAAAACCCCTATAGAAAATAAATGGAAAATATAGAACTAATAAAAGGATATTTAATCCACACAATAAATCAATAATAACTTAAATTAAATGGTAACACATTTGATAAACCTCAAAAATCATACAAAAAATATCACTTATATCCCCTAAATAATATCAAATTAACCAACCTAAAATTCAAACCTTAAAATATTTTAACTCTAGGTATACTCATAACTAGATTTATTTTCATAAAAATGGTGATGAATGGAAGGAAATAAACCTTTATAACCCTCTATAGTTAAAAAATAGGGATCCATATTGTTTGAGTTAAATTAAATCATGCTTGTAACACCCCATGATTTTGAAAATAAATTTAATATTGAATGCATGAAGCACTGAGTCAATACAAAACACCACTTTGTTATAACCAAGCATGTAAAAATAATTTTACCACCTCTGTGTTTTGAATTTCAAAAAACTAACATACATGGTTGCGTTCAATTGGATATTTAGAGTATAATATGATAAACATAATTTTTTTTCAATAGTAACATACACACATGAATAGAAATACAGAACATAATATGACCATTATGAATAGTAAATCATATAATTATTTTATTTTGTTAATTCTATATGATAATGATATATTGATTAATTTTTCTAGGTAATATAAAACGAATTATAGTTTTAAAATTGTTATTTTTCAAATAAATTATAATTTTACTTAAAAATAAAATTATTAATATTTTGAAAAAAATTCAAACAATGAAATTAATTTTTTAATTATACACGTCGAAAAATGGTTATGGTGAAGTTTTGGTATTTTTCAGAAATACTAGAATTTTTTAATAGTAAAATATGGTAATTTACCATATATATACATTATCAATTATATTCACTATTTCTAGAATAATGTATAATGTATGAACACTTGGTTTGAACTCAAATTTACATATTAATTTTCTTTGTCACAATAATCAATACTATTGGTTACCTTTTCCCAAATAGTATAGTAAATAGTAAAATAATGGGAAACCCCTATACTTTGTCACTATAAAACCCCATCACTCCCTCTTCTCTTAACTCCTCTCAAGACATGTTCCCTATATAAAGTATTATCAATTATCCTCCCAATCGATTCCAACACTTCCATTAGACCTTGGTCTCTTAAAAATACCAAAACCTTTCCCCTAAAGAGTCTCTCAAGAAATATTACTTCAAGAGGTAAATTCCTCTTTTCATTTAATTTATTTTAATTTCTTTTCTTTTCTTTTTCCTTCCACGCCTCCTTTAATATAAATGTAGTGATGACTCTAGTAATATACATGTAGTGTAATTTTGTTAAGATAAAGGAATAATTATCCATTGTCTCTCCTTTCCCATTATTTTATACGTTAAATTAAAACACCATCTAAGATGTGTTAGTTTATCACATTCAAGGACAATGGGGTCTCAATTTCTATTACCATCTTCAATTTTTGTCATCAAAACATTTTTATGGTTGAAAAAGACTATAATATATGTATTATAATGTATTTAATGTTTTGGAATCCTTTTTTACAAATTATAATAATTTATAAATAAAAATTAGTTCACTGTGAACAAAAACCACAAATTAACCCTAGTAATTGTCATTAATGTTTTATATAATGATTCATCTTACCTAAAAAAAATGAAATTTTTGACCATGTAATCTTCTTTTTGTTCACTTATAACATACAACTTCTATTCTGGAAAACCGTTCTCATTCTAAATGTTTATACGTACAAGAATATAAGTAAACAGATCATGAAAACCAAGCGACAAAACACTCCCAAACAATTAAGTTGAATCTCTTCACCCATAAAAAGGCTATGAGTGAACATAATAAGGTTATAATAAATCAATTAAATGTTTATGTGTGTATGGAATCATTAATTTATGATTCTAAATGATATTATTCAAGTCATTAAAATCAAGTGAGGAACACCTTTGGACTTAAAGTAAGGGTTTTCTACCCAAACCTCCATTTCTATTTGGGTTATTCTTATTATCTACATACCTTAATAAAATTATTATTTATTAATATTTAATCATCATATATTATGTGATAATATTGAATATATATGTACCAACAAGTATCCTACTTTCATTTCTTTGGATTTATATGTTTTAAAAACATCTTTTAAAAATTCTTCTCGTAATAAAAGACCGATTCATGGGAATTTCTCAAATTCTTACATATTTTTAAGGGAAATTTATAATATATTTTTAACAACCATTATATTTTTAAAATAACCCATTATATTATTAGAATAATATATTACATTAGTTATGGTATTATACAAATACCTTTTCATAATAACACATCTTTTAAAAATAAAAGAGTATTTATCTCAAGAATAACTCGATGATTTTCTAAGAGTATATTCATCTGTTTCAACACTCTTATTGAATATTATGTTTTATTGGGATTAATCATCTATGATATCATCTACCATATTTAATTGAACGATTATATATTTGTTTGTATGTGGATGTGCTACATTAATACCATTCACATTTTTCTTTTAAAGGCATGTGTTTTCAATTATTCACCATGACAAATGTTTATGTTATCTTCCTCTATATTTTATACTCTTTCTGATAATTTCATATCACCCCTTCCTTATGATTAATTTTCTCAGGGCATTAAGAATTTTATTATGAATAAACTTCATGGATAAACTTATAGTTGTGGACGTTCCCAATAAAACCTATATATTGTATTTTATTTCATGTTGTTATGTTGAAATTATGTATATATCATTATTCCAAATACAATATACTACTTAGTCATTTGGGATTTGTATTCCTTGTCTATATTCCAATGTAATATTATATGGGATCGGCACGAGGAAACTCGGATAAGGTTCATACAGTTGGTATCAAAGGAAGTTTAGTAGAAAACACGGAAACTAGATTTAGAAATCCTAGATTTGGGAAAAAAACCCTAAGATATCCTTAGAGTATAAAGATACAAGAACATCTTGGAATCATGGTAAGGAATATATTATGTATATATTTCTATAAAATACATCCTTGTATGGATACTACAAGTGGATGTGGTTTTGGCACAAATATAACTTGGGGTGAAAACTCTGACAAGGAGTTTCAGACACGACCTGGGGTATCCTGGGACATGACAATAGGTTGTACTGTGCACCTGTTTTGACATTCCTAATGGATATGCTATGGATAATTAAAAATTTTAGTCTTATCCATTATTAAGGATTTATATGTAAATTTTTCATCAATTAAACCATGTTTATGGTTATGGGATTATCCATGCATAGGATTTCAATTTATGATAAGTATTTTTATATAGTGAGATTATACATTATGATTCAAAACCTAATATTGCGTATTCCATTATTTTGAAATGGATCCTAGATGAAGTAATGGAAACTGCACGTACGCATGTATCCCATGTGAGTATCTCCTTCCTATGCATAATAATGATGTTGGATCTGGAGCTGCGACTGGTGCGGACCATCATATAACAATACTGGGAAAACATACTATGGTTATGAACAACAACCTTACCCCTATAGAGCATCCGGGTACACAATATGGAGGATCTATCTTAGTTAAATTTAAACAACAATAACCTCAATCATTTAACGGGACTACAAACCAATTTATAGTAGAGCAATGGTTAAGTTCCTTAGAGAAAATATTTATCACCATGGGATGTAATGAAAGGGGGAATGTTTTCATTGAAGTTTATCATATGTTGGGAGATTATGATCCATGGTGGTAACTAATTAAAAACATAAAGGATGATCAAGAGATATAAATCCTAGAATGGGGTGAATTTATATAACTTTTCATAGATAAATAAATTCCTTGTGAACAGTGATCTGATATGGAAATGTAGTTTATAAATTTGAAACAAAAGGAAGATGAGAATGTAACTAAGTATGACAGTAACTTCACAAAGAAATCAAGGCATGTTGTAGAGTATATATGTGTTCCAATTAACTAGATTGATCAATTATTTAATGGCCTAAATCCATTCCTCTAGTGGGTGCCGCTTTACAAAACTTTTTCTTCATACGAAGATATATTCTCATTTGATATCAAGAATGAAAAGGAGTTCTCTATGTCATATGAATTTAATGGAAATTAATTAATGTATAGGGTTTCTAAAAAATATTGAAAAGGAACTAAAGAAATTGTTAATAAGGGATGACTTTATTTTCTACCATGTGATAATTGTGGAAGGAAACACCATGATTCCTACTTAAATGGAAACGGTTTGTGCTACAAGTGTGAATAGAAAGGCCATCATGATAGTGCTTGCAAGGTGAAGAAAGAATCTATTAATGTTAAATGGTATAATTTTAGTGAGATGGGACACTATGCTAATGATTTTCCAAATCTTCACGGAAATGATCCGTAGAAAAGGACAAGGGAGCATCGACAAGCTTATGCTATCAAAACTGCTGATATAGAAGATCCTAATGACACGATGTCAGGTACTTTAATTTTCTCCTCAAACATAGAAAATGATTTATTTAATTATGTATCCTCACATTCTTTCATATTTTCACAATTTTACAATAAAATTAGATATTTCCAATTTTATTTGATAAGGGTGTTTTCAATCAAAACTCCAAAGGGAAGTAACATTGCAAAAATGTTGTGTCAGGAAGTCCCCATTATGGCAACTAAATGTGCTTTACATGATTATTTTATAATCATAACCATGATTTAATATGATATAATCCTCAGTATGGATGGGCCTTTGAACCATGATGTGAAAATTTATTACAAGTAGAAGGATGTTTTAATATTTTAGGATGATGTGGAATCATGTATCTTTAGAAAAGAAACATCACCATTTGATTCTCATCTAGGTCAACCCCTAGCAGCTCTACTAAATTCAATTATTGGGGACGAAGGGAATGAAATTACTATGGTTGAGTAAAGGAATTTTTAAATGGAATACGTATCTATTATACAAGAATATGTTGATGTGTTTCCTAAGGATTTACATATACATCCTCCAGGGTGGAAAATTGAAATTTATATTGACTTAAATCCCGATTCAAGGCCCATATCAAAGACTCCTTCAAGAATGGACACTGTGAAATTAGTGGAACTGATGAAACAAATAGTGTTATTGAGTGATATAGGATTTACTCACCCTAGTGTTTATCAATGGGGAGAACATGTTCTTTTCATTAAGAAGCAAGATTGGTCTATGAGGTTGTGCATTGACAATAGGGAGAACAATGATATAATAATAAATAATAAGTATACCAAACCTTGAATTTATGATTTATTCAATAAAATTCGTGGATGTTAATATTTTTCTAAGATTGACCATCAATCTGGATATCCTCAATTTCTTGTAAGGAAGTAAGACAATCTAAAAACGAGCATTTCCAACCTAGTGTGGGCATTAAGATTTTACAGTAATGCTTTTTTACTCACTAATAAACCTTCTGTTTTCATGGGTATTATGAATAGATTTGTCAAGGAATATATTGATGACTTTTAGTGGCATTTATTGATGATATATATGTATACATAAAAATATACAATGATCATGAAAATAACCTACGCACTATTTTAAAGACTCATAGATGAAATATATTATATGGGATGTTTATAAAGAGTGAATTTTGGGTTCAATCAGTTTCTTTTCTTGGACACGTTGTGTCTAAGGATGTAATATCTATTGATATCTTGATGAAAAATGTTGTGCAAGATTTGTCATGACCCATCCTCAGGACCCTTTTCGTGACTACCCCAAGCCCGCATTCCATAGACCAGGGGTTGGTGAATAGCACCAATGGAATAAATACCTTAGTTGGGAAGTCATTTCCTTTATACACTATAAGAACACAAAAAAAGAGTACAAGATAGAAGCAAAAAAACCATGTATAACTGTGTACAAAAGTGTGCTGGAAAGTAAAAGGGGCTGGAGAGACATTCCCAGCTGTAAAGTACAAGGAACTGGAAAGTACAAGTACAACTAAAGAAAATAAAAATACCTACTGGATCATCCTCCAGGATTCCTACGTGAAGGGTAGGTATAGATATCCTCCACAACACTCCAGGTCCTTCCGTCTCCTCCGTGTTCCTTCACGCCGTGTGGTCAACCTCCAGGTGTCGTTCAGTCCTAGTACACTAAGCATCGGTCAGCGTTGTCTGTCATCTGTATCCAACATAAGGGGTTGCAGGCATAGCCTGTGCAAGGGTGAGTATAAAGATACTCAGTAGGGATCATGAGACCCTCAAGGTCTCACAAAATCCAACAAGGATAAGGCACAAAGTATGAATTCAATAGATAAACGTATATAGGTATATGCCCATACATATACCAAGGTTGCTAAGTAATCCATCTGAATCATGAGGTAAACACAAAAGTTATCGACTCAGCTCAACTAGTATTTCTTTTATAGGGGTTGTAACATTTTTAACCCTCAGATGCTGGAGAACTCCTCCTCTATCGAGTATTGTGGGAATGTCGCCACAAAGAAGAGCTTCCCACTAACCTTGAACAACTGAGCTACTCCTCCTGTCGAGTATTGTTGGCCTGTTGCATCACACAGAGGCACTCCGCACCTTAGTTCTGCCGCCACAACTAGGTGCTCCCCCTCATAGACTGCAGAGGTACTCCTCCTATTGTGTACCACGGGTCTGCCACCACAACTAGGTGATCCTCTGTCATGGGTATTCCGGCACAAACACGTGCTCCCCACTGGGCCATATGAGTCACTCCGAGTCGCTCGATCAGTAGTCTTCAAGTCTCATCCAGCTACTAGGTTCCCACACAAATGTCGGCTCATCTCTGAAAAATATGCTCCACAAGATACTGGTCGATACTTCAACTATCATGAAGTCCCACATAGAAGTATCTCAAAGGTCCACCTCATCATGGGGGTCTCAACGCAACAGATGGTGCGCCAATCGGATGCCTTGTCTATGAGTTATAATCATTTTGGTCCCGGGGGCCCGGTTGAATTTTTGTATAATCCAACCTGACTGTATCTCAACATTAACCCAAACTCTATTGGGGTATACCCAAAGGGACCATCGTGCTCCTTGAAAACCAACGCCACTGACGGTTCGTTAAACAATCGTCTGGTGCCAACGATATAGCCAAAAAATGTAAAGGCTGATAGTGGGCCCGGGTCGGGTCCGCCCAGGTCAGACTGACTCGGCCCGTCTTATTCTAGGCTGACTCTGTCAGACCTATTGGGTCTGGCCCCACCCATTGGGCGGGCCAGCCTATTAGGTTTGACCCAGCACGCTGGGACCAGTCCAGTAGGCCGCGTGGGTAGTTCGGCCTGGATGTTGTCGCCAGGGGTGTGGCTCGGCACAGAGGGCATGGCCAGCTCAGTTCGGCTAGCACCACGAGGGGAACGGTTCGGGCAGCTCGGCCAGGGAGGCTGAGACGGTTCGGCCAGTGGCACCGCGAGGGAGGCCGCGGCCCAGCTCAGGAGGCTGGGGCGGCTCAGCCGGTTAGGCCAGTAACTAGTGTGTGGCCTGGGGAGACCGGCGGGGTGGTCGAAAAGGTCGGGTGGTGGCCAGGGAGGCCAACAGGGTGGCCGAGCAGGCCGGACGACAGCCTGGACAGGCTGGCAAGGCGGCCAGGTAGGCCGAGCAGGGCGGCAGTGTAGGTTACGGGTGCAGAAGAAGCGCGTTGGTGGGAGTTCCCAACAATAATTTTATCATTAACAATGATCAATCTGAGATCCTCCACGATGTAAAACGCATAATCTTCAGAATAGAACGAAGAACAAAATACAAAAGAGGGATTCCCGGAACTATTGAGATAGGATCATCATATGTTGGTTATAATTAATTTAATTAATTGGCAAGAATTACCTTTATGGAATTCATTCACTGTTGATGTCTCCGGTCACGATCTGGTATGATCTGACGTCGCATCATAGAATCCAAGTGTAGTATTCCTCTAGCGGTGATCCACATGTGCTCCACCTATCTAAGGACATCGCCTGTAACACCCTGAGATTTTATGAAAAATATTATTTTTAATTTCATTAATGTCTTTTGTTGTACGCTACACCAAAAGGAGCATGCACGACACATAACCTTGACTTGGTTTGCATTACATGCAATCGCGACCTTCCTCGATAACGTGTGTTGTACGCAATACCGGGTGTTACTAAACAATGATATATTATTATAATATTATCATGAACTAGCCGTTATGAATATTATTAACTAAATTTTTAATTTTATAACATTATCATTCATCATATACATTTTTTAGAACATGGTATAAGAACAAAATAATTTTTTTAGGTAAAATAAGAATTTTTTAAAAAATGCATTTTTGCCGCCTTTTGATGGCGCAGCCACTATAAATCTACATTTTGACATGTTTCTAAGTTCAATTTTACAAAATAAACTTCTTCTTTTCAATCATAATATAAAAATTGACATTGTATAAAGTTTTGATATTTTTCTGATAACCTTCATATTTTAATGAATAATAAAAACACACTATATTTTAATTAAAAACAACTTTTTTCATTGTAATAATTTAAATGGTTAAATTATAATATTGAATGGTTTAATGTATAAATAGAATATATTATTACCATTTAATGTAATGTATGTTATTAGCATTGATTTTACCTTGAATTCTTATGTTAATTCAATTCAATCTTTTGCATTGTTTTTAACAAAAAACCCGTTTTCTTTCGACAACGGGAATAATTTTAATTTAATTTCTGCAACTTCTGTGTATTGAATTTGGAAAAATGGATTCCATATTTGAATCAGTGGGTCCAAATTATATTAATAGGCTACTTTTTATTTTTGGGCATTATGAATAGTAACTACGGTAAATTTTATTTACCATAGTTAAATGTAAATCGGGTAATTATGGGTAAATATAAGATTATAAAATTAACCTAACACCTGAAAAAATCCTATTGGATGACTAAAATTCGACCCATATCATCTAAGGGTCTGATTATAATCATTTAATGGACTTTTGTCTATGAAAATAACTTAATTATTATTATAACCAAAGAAAGTGACAACATGTCACTCTCTTAAATCTTATAAGTATACTAATTTCAATTTGGTGATAAACTTTATGAAACTTCGAAAATTAATAGTCTCTAGAAAGCTAATAACATTATCTACATCATATATTTTGTTTTATAATTTTTAGGTATTAAATAATTATCATTAATTGTAACACAATAGTGATGCAGAAATTGTTTATCTAGTGAAAAATAAAGAATATAGTTTTTATTAAATTAATAGTAACCATAAAATGCCCAAAACCCTGACAAAAACTTATTGGTCATCTCAATGTAAACCCTAATCATACAATGGTCGAATATTTTACCATTTGGAGTCTTATAAAAGAGATTATGACACTTATATTATATTATTTTAAATGATGCCAATGTTGTCACCTTCATAATTTAATAAATATAACAATTTAAATATTGTTATTTTAAGATGATAAATTCTAGTAAAAGTATTATTGGGATAGGTAATAGATTTTCTTCATCATAGGATTTTATTTTTAATTTTAATGCAAAATATAAGTATATTAAATAATTATACAAAAATGATGTAGTAATTATTTTATTAATATATAAACCAAATAAATGGTTTTAAAAATAATAAAATAAATAATATATGAACTATTTATTGTTCTCCACTAATTTTATAGACACATATGACCTCTTATGAATCTATTAAATCTTTTAGTTTGAACATATCTTCTGTATATATTTTCTTTAAATTCAAATAAATGAATAGTGTCAAAATTGACACTATTGTTACTCTATAAAAATAACATATTTTAAAATTGTTTAAAAATCACAAAAATATTTAAAAAATATAAATATAAATTTATAAGGTATAAAATGTTATAAAGTATCCAATTATGGGAAACTCACAACAAATAAGTAATTATTTGTTATAATTTAAAATTTAGAATGTCATTACCACAAATGAAATTAAATTGATTAAATAAGGATAAATCAAGTTGATAATGTTTAAAATAAATTCTTAACATGTCTAAATTTTATTGGTGGATGATATTACAACCCTATATCATATAATATTCTAATATGAGTTATTTTTGGATGTTTTGAAGTGGGGTTAGATTTATTATAAATTAATATTATTCAGATTTCCAAAGGTGCCCCTCTCCTCCCTTTTAAAAGGGAACCTCATCCCTCTCTTCCTCACACCACTTTGAGCCTTCAAGCTCAGCCAACCCCTACCAAATTATCTTCTCCACTTACCTAGAAACATCCTATAGGTCCTGGTGGTCTTCAAATCCCAATTTTAGTGCCCTAAGAAGAGGACTCAAAGAGGTGCTTCGAAGAAGAGGTAATGTCCGTTACCGATTCTTTCATCTTTATTTCTTCTTCTACATCTTCTTCTTTGGTTGTTTCATTATTAAGTAATAACATAAGTATCAATCATATACTGATATGTTATTATAAGTATGAAACAACCCTATTTCATCATCTATCCATCCTACGGAAAACAAAATCACCACGCGTGCGTACGTAAGGAATACCATCTCCACGCCGTGGTGTAATCTATTTTCCACCACTACCTTACTTGGATGGGTATAATGGTTTAAATAATAACTATATATGATTATTTTAAAGTGATATTGATTTTTAAATAGTTTACATAAACTCCTATACAGTCCCACGATCATGAGAACTATATCATCGCTCATGCGTACGTATGGACTACCGTCTCCACGACGTGATGAGATTCATTCTCCACGTTAACCATTCAGGAATGATTATAAAGTAAATATAATAATTAATCATGAAATATATGAAATAATAATGATACTGTATTTATGTTTATATATATGTATGTCATCTACTTAATTCCATTCAACTCAATAAGGAAACGAAAACAGCGTTCATGCATATATACGACCTACCGTCTCCATGAACAGTGTATTTCTTTCCATTTACAGATTTATTATATATATGTATATTCTGAATATATATTATATATAAATCATGTTTTATATTCTGAAATTAAGTAATCATGATCTAAGTATTCATATGAATAATTACAAGTCAAAACACGGATGACAAATGAAACAATTTTACCCAAAACACTCTTTGACATGGAATTTACAAAAGAACAGGTAATATAATCTCCTAAGTAAACCATATATGATATCATAACAATGAGTATGATTCTGGAACAAGTCAATGACATTATTTAGATCATTTTACAGGAGGTTCGGACACTTACGATGCAAATCGGACCTAATGTAAGGGAAGATATCACAATCTCATTTTATTTGAGATCGTTTATACTTTGGTATTTACTGGGGTGTATTTTATCATCCACATCCATGATTACTCAAAATGTAATATTGTTTCCATACACCTACAATTTATTAAATCCAATTTTACCCTTTGGTGATTTTTTATTAAAAGATATAAAATGAATATTTTGTCGTTTTTCATACGAGGTACTTTTTGACTTTTCCGACAAAAGTACGGGGAGAATGTGTTTTTTAACTTATACGGTACGAACGGATTTTTATAGTTTTATAAAGCCTTATTTTAATGATGAATCCTCCAAAATATTTCATGACTATTTTTAACAAAATCTCTTTCTTTTAAAATATCATGACATTTTGTGAAAAGAAATTGATTTTGAAGAAGAGATGACATTTTCCTCAAGAATTAATTTCAAGTGTTTTATCAAAACCTTTTTCCATATAAGATGACATTATTTCATATGTGTATGTTTCACTTATAAAGTCTCTATGATTTATATGGTTTCACTTTTCTAATTATGAAATGTTATCCAATTCTTCTATATGGATTATGTGATTATGGGATGATGTTTATGAAACCCATTTTATTTATTGGGTTATTATGAATGATGTATGTTTATTTTGTGGCACAAGTAAGAATGATTTCATTATGAGATGGGTGGGACCTATATATCCCTCCAATGAATTGGGTAAATATTTATATCTCATGAGATAGAGATGGATGGAATGGCTAGTTAAACCAGTTCAGTAATACAAGACTGGAATGAGGAGTAAACTCGATTCAGAAAGGGACTTTCTCCACTAAGATGGTCCTGGCAGCAATGTCTTGGGTACTATGGAAATCATATCATGTGATTAATGGTTTCCAAATTTACATGTTTTATTCCCATGCTATTTTATCATGTTTTATGTTCCATTATGATCTATGCCTTATGTACTTCCATGTTTTATGTCATTGCTCAAGATTTTTAATGTTCAAGTTTTTTTAAGTTCAAATGTATATAGTATGTTTTATTTTATCCATTATTACCCTTACTGAGCCTTTGAGCTCACCCGTTTGATTTTTTCTTTTCCCCCAGGATTTAAAGAATGATTTTAGGTGAGGAAAAAAAATGGGAAGATCATTATGGGAGATGTTGAAGATCTTTCACCATGATTAGAAGATTACACTCCATGTTTCCAAAGACACTAAACTATTACGGTCCTTGTGTGTCTGTTTTTGGTATGTACTAAGTATTCCGAAAAATTAATGTAATGTCTATGTACGTCAAGCTTCGGGTCTCTACAGTTTGTACCAGAGGAAAGGTTTAGTCAACCTTTAAAAACTAGGATGTGAAAACATTAGTGAGATCCCTAGAGATATTTCTAAGGTATATCTAGGGATGTACCTAAGGATAAGTATACATATAAGAAATAGTCCTAGATCTACAGTAACGATCATAGAATTTAACCTAAGATGTTAGATATTGAGTGTTCTCCGCCTTTATTATGTTGTTTTACCTAGCATGATTTTCCCACTCACACTATTCTTTTTGGGTTTTAGAAAATGGCTGGAAACAAGATGATTCACGATAATGGAGGATATAATGGACAATGGAATGATATTATTCTTGAGAAACCAAATGAAATGGGATTTGGAAGTCCAAACATCATTATTATGCCGAATCAGCAAGCTCATAATATGATCAATAAACTCAAATTTGGTAAGTTTCCTGACTCAGCTAATAAGAGAAATATAGAGTTTCTTGATTAGCATAGAGGAAAAAAAGTTCAATTTCCCCTATGTAAATCATGTGGGAAGAGGCATCAAGGAGAATGTTTCAAAGGCACTGGAAGATGCTTTGGGTGTGGAAAATAAAGACACAAAGCTAGTAAGTGCAAAAGAAAAGGTTCAGTTAACACCATGGACACGAATAATGGTATTTCTACGACATCAACAATGGTTAAATGTTTTAAATGTGGAATGTATGGGAATTATGCAAACCAATTCCCTAAGGTAAAGTCTCATGAAGAGAATCAATATGGTCGTATGGGTAGTATTTTTGTTGATGATGACGAAGAGACTACAAATGATATGTGAGATGAAAGAATTGTTGAAGCTCGGTCAATGGTTTAAGAAGGTAGTGGAATGATTACATGTTTATGAAGTATAATGTTGTATAAGTAATCTCATGGTACTATGGAATAAAGATACATCTAAGGATTGTTACACTATTGTCTTTCCTTATGTTTTGAAAGTGTGTGATGAATGGTACCAGTATTTTTTTAAAGTAGATGATATGCGCATAATGAAGAGATAATGAAAAAATTAAATGTTTGATAGTATTCATGATCTCATGACTGATATAAGGAGAAGGTTATATCATGGTTTGAGTATATAGAATTTTTGGATTTTGGTATGTGAAAAGAGTTAAATTTTGAAATCAATCATGTTTTCACTATGGTTTAATAAATCTTCATTTTTTCAAGAGAATACATGATTAAGGTATTCACATGATTGGAATGTGACCAACAAGATAATGTGGGATAAATTATGGTTGGTTGATGAAATTTCATGTAATCATTTTCTTTATACTATGAGCTTGGACTGAAGTATTTTAGATAAAGATTGGAATGGATTATGTTGGAAATAAGATATTATTGTTTAAGGATAGATGTTTTTTTCGATATTATTGGTGGGATGTTATAGTAATGTAGTTTTAGAAAAAGGACAAAATGTAGGACGGGCGACAACCCATCACGTCATACAAGGATGTGAGAATTAAACCCACAACCGAAGTGCGACTTGCCTTTATCGCCTACCACTAGCCTACAGGAAGTCCATGATTAGTATAAACTAGTTTTATTATATTAAGCAGTATGATATATGAAGTATAATTCCATTTTAGGAACCATATATGATTAATTTCACCATATATGGACTTATGTATACATGATAACTTTTTCTAACCTTTTGTTTGAAACGGATGGGATGAACCATCATTCTATCACATGATCTGTTAACACTTCAAAAATAACAAATTCAACTTAATTCCTATAAGAGTTGAAGTATTAATTCTTCAAAGCACGAACAATAGTGATATTGTACCAAAATCAAGCAAGTATTTCTTCTAAATAATAATTTTCAACTTTATGGAAATGATATTGAAAACCAAAAATGATTCCCTGGTGCTCCTATATCTGATGAATCATATGATACCTTAGATCATCACAAATTTATTGCTTTGTGAGTGATGGCTTTTTCATAGCCATGTTCTCTACCACTCTCCATCAGAACATGATGGTCAGATTTCTCCTCCATATCCTTATTTTCACCTATGATCTCCTATATAGAAACTCAGTGATGAGTTATTTGGGTATCCGTTATGTTTCTAACATTATTTTTTAAATTATGTTTTAGTATTCCTCTTTACAATGAGGGTTTCTATTAAAGAATCTTTCGAGTAGTAAACCATTTATAACCCCAACGAATTTCGAGGGAGAAATTCATTTTAAGGGGGGTAGAATGTAACACCCGGAGATTTTATGAAAAATATTATTTTTAATTTCATGAATGTCTTGTGTTGTACGCTACACCAAAAGGACCTTGCACGACACACAACCCTGACTTGGTTTGCATTACATGCAATCGCGGCCTTCCTCGATAGCGTGTGTTGTACGCAATATCGGGTGTTACTAAACAACGATATATTATTATAATATTATTATGAACTAGACGTTAGGAATAGTATTAACTAAATTTTGAATTTTATAACATTATTATTCATCTTATACATTTTCTAGAACATTGTATAAGAACAAAATAATTTTTTCAGGTAAAATAAGCATTTTTTTAAAAAAATGCATTTTTTGCCGCCTTTTGATGGCACACCCACATTAAATATTGTTTTTGACATGTTTATAAGTTCAATTTTACAAGATAAACATCTTCTTTTGAATCAGGATATAAAAATTTACATTGGATAAAGTTTTGATATTTTTCTGATAACCTTCATATTTTAATGAATAGTAAAAACACGATATATTTTAATTAAAAACAAATTTTTTCATCATATTAATTGAAATGGATAAATTATAATATTGAATGGTTTTAAAGTATAAATAGAATATATTTTTACCATTTAATATAATGTATGTCATTAGCATTGATTTTACCTTGAATTCGTAGATTAATTCAATTCAATCTTTTGCAATGTTTTAAACATAAACCCATTTTCTTTCGACAATGAGATTAATTTTAATTTAAATCCTGAAACTTAGGTGTATTGAATTTGCAAAAATGGATTCCATATTTGGAATCAGTGGGTACAAATTATATTAATAGACTACTTTTAATTTTTGGGCATTATGAATAGTAACTACGGAAAATTTTATTTACCATAGTTAAAGGTAAATCGGGTAATTAAGGGTAAATATAAGATTATAATATTACCCTAACACCTGAAAAAATCCTATTGTATGACTAAAAGTCGACCCATATCACCTAAGGGTCATATTAGAATCATTTAATGGACTTCTGTTCCATGAAAATAACTTAATTATTATTAAAACCAAAGAAAGTGACAACATGTCACTCTCTTAAATCTTATAAGTATATTAATTCTAATTTAGTGATTAACTTTATGAACCTTGGAACATGAATAGTCTCCAAAAATCTAATAACATTATCTACATTATATAAATTTATTTATAATTTTTAGGGATTAAATAATTATCATTAATTGTAACACAATAGTGATGCAGAAATTATTTATCTATTGAAAAATCAAGAATATAGTTTTTATTAAACTAATAGTAACCATAAAATTCCCAAAACCATGAAAAAAACATATTTTTCATGTCAATTTAAACCCTAATCATCCAAAGGTCGAATATTGGACCATTTGGAGCCTTATAAAAGCGATTATGACACTTATATTATTTTATTTCAAATGATGCCAAAGTTGTCACCTTCATAATTTAATAAATATAACAGTTTAAATATTGTTATTTTAAGATGATTAATTCGAGTAAACATATTATTGAGAAATTTAATAGATTTATATTCATAATAGGATTTTATTTTTAATATTTATGCAACAAATAAGTATATTAAATAATTATACGAAAATAATGTAGTAATTATTTTATTAAGAGATAAACCAAATAAATGGTTTTAAAAATAATAAAATAAATATTATATGAACTATTTATTGTTCTCCACTAATTTTACAGATATATATGACCTTTTATTAATCTATTAAATCTTTTATTTCGAACATATATTTTGTATATATTTTACTTAAATTCAAATAAATGAATAGTGTCAAAAATTGAAACTATTGTTACTTTATAAAAATATCATATTTTAAAATTGTTTAAAAATCACATAAATATTTAAAAATTATAAATTTAAATTTATAAGGTATAAAATGTTATAAAGTATCCAATTATAGACAATTCACAACAAATAAATAATTATTTATTATAATTTAAAATTTATAATGTTATTACCACAAATAAAATTAAATTGACTAAATAAGGATAAATCAAGTTGATAATGTTCAAAATAAATTCCTGACATGTATAAATTTTATTTTTTGATGATATTACAACACTTTATCATCTAATATTCGAATATGAGTCATTTTTTGAGGTTTTTAAGTGAGGTTATGTTTATTATAAATTAATATTTTTAAGATTTCCAAAGGTGCCCCTCTCCTCCCATATAAAAGGGAACCTCATCCCTCTCTTTCTCACACCACATTGAGCCATCAAGCTCTGCCCAAACCTGCCAAATTCTCTTCTACACTTCCCTGGAAACATCCTAGAGGTCCTGGTATTCTTCAGTGACCAATTTTAGTTCCCTATGAAGAGGACTCAAAGAGGCGCTTCAAAGAAGAGGTAATGTCTGTTACCAATTCATTCAAATTTATTTCTTCTGTCACTTCTTCTTCTTAGGTTGTTTCATTATGAAGTAATAACATCAGTGCCACTCATATACTGATATATTATTATAGGTATGAAAAAACCCTATTTCAACATCTATCCATCCTACGGAAAACGAAATCACCGCGCATGCGTACGTACGGAATACCGTATCCACACCGTGTTGTAATCTATTTTCCACTACCACCTTACTCGAATGGGTATGATGGTGTAAATAATAACTATATATGATTATTTTAAAGTGACATTGATTCTGAAATAGTTTAAATGCACTCCCATACAGTCCCAAGATCATGAGAACGATATCATCGCTCGGGCTTATGTACGGACTACCGTTTCCACGACGCGATGAGATTCATTCTCCATGTTAACCATTCATGAATGATTATAAAGTATATATAATAAGTAATCATGAAAAATATGACATAATAATGATACTGGAGTTATGTGTATATATATGTATGTCATCTACTTAATTTCATTCAACTCAATAAGGAAATGAAAACAGCGTTGATGCATACGCACGGCCTACCGTCTCCATGAATGGTGTCTTTATTTGAATTTTCTGATTTATTATATATATGTACATTATGAATATATATTATATGTAAATAATGTTTTATATCCTGGAATTAAGTAATCATGATCTAAGTAATCATATGAATAATTACAAGTCAAAACACGGACGACAAATGAAACAATTTTACCCAAACCTCTCTTTAACATGGAATTTACAAAAGAACGGGTAATATAAAGTAATAAGTGAACCATATATGATATCATAACAATGAGTATGATTCTGGAATAAGTCAATGCCATTATATAAATCATTATACAGGAGGTTCGGACACTTATGAAGCAAATCATACCTAAGGTAAGGGAAAATATCACAATCTTATTTTATCCGAGATTGTTTATACTTTGGTATTTACTAGGGTGTATTTTATCATCCACATCCATGATTCCTCAATATGTAATATTGTTTCGATCCACATACAATTGTTTAAATCAAATTTTACCCTTCGGTGAGTTTTTAGTTAATGATATAAAATGAATCTTTTTTCGTTTTTCGTACGAGGTACTTTTTGACTTTTCTGACAAAAGTACGGGAAGAATGTTTTTTTTAACTTATACAGCATGAACGGATTTTTACAGTTTTCTAAAGCCTTATTTTTATGATGCTTCCTCCAAAATATTTCATTATTATTTTCAACAAAATCTATTTCTTTTAAAATAGTATGACATTTTGTGAAAAGAAATTGATTTTGAAGAATAAAGGATATTTTCCTCAAGAATTCAATTCAAGTGTTTTATCAAAACCTTATTCCATCAAAGATGACATTATTTCATATGTGTTTGTTTCACATAAAAAGTCTCTATGATTTATATGGTTTCACTTTTCTTATTATGAAATGATATCCATTTCATTTATATGGATTATGTGATTATGGGATGGTGTTTATGAAACCCATTTTATTTATTGGGTTATTATGAATGATGTATGTTTATTTTGTGGCACAAGTAAGAATGATTTACTTATGAGATGGGTGGGACCTATATCTCCCTCCAATGCATTGGGTAAATATTTATATCTCCTGAGACAGACATGGCTGGAACGGAAAGTTAAACCGGTTCCTTTATACAGGACTGGAACGGGGAGTGAACTCGATTTAGAATGGGACTTTGTTCATTAGGTTGGTTTTGGCAGCAATGCCTTGGCTACTATGGAAATCATATCATGTGCTTAATGGTTTCCACAATTTCATGTTTTATTCCCATGCTATTTTATCATGTTTTATGTTCCATTATGATCTATGCCTTATGTACTTCCATGTTTTATGACGTTGCTCAAGATTTTTAATGTTCATGTTTTTTTAAGTTCAAATGTACATGGTGTGTTTTATTTTATCCATGCTTACCCTTACTGAGCATTTGAGCTCACCCTTTTTATGTTTTCTTTTCCACAAGTATTAAAAGAAATATTTTATGTAAGGAAAAAAATGCGAAGATCTTTATGGGAGATGTTGAAGATCTTTCACCGTGATTAGAAGATTGTGTTCCTAGTTTCCAAAGACATTAAAATAATACGGTCCTTGTGTGTCTATTTTTGTTATGTACTAAGTATTCCACATAAGTATTGTAATGTCTATGTACATCAAACATCAGGTCTCTACATCGCCGAAGGGATCTCCGGGTGCTAGTGTGGAAGAAATTTGTCTTGCGATGACCGCCTTAGATCACCTTGATCCGGTGGTTGTGGATCTCTCTCGGTCTTGAGAGAATTCTTGGAGGAAGGAGTTCTTTCGGCCTCAAGTGAACTCTACATAATTTTTGTGCACAACGATTGGGAACAAGTGTTGGGGTTGTAAGGATATTTATAATCGGGTTTGAGGTAATAGTGTTATGACAATAAATAAACATGTAATGCATTTTATTTATTTAATCAACTCTTATTGAAGTCCCCCCATGCCGAATGATTAATTCATTGAGATGCACCCACACTGATTATAATAAATATCATTTAATAAAATGATATTATTTCCTAAAAATAACGACTGAAGAACTACACGTCGTGTAATCATTAATACATGTCATGTACTTTTTTTCCATAAAACTACACTGTGTGTATATTCTATATACACGACGTGTACTTTTGTTTTCCACTTTTCATTATTTTCTCCACCACAATTTTTAGTCCTTCAGTAATGGATATTTATTTCTTAAATAAATGTAACTGAATTACTCACTAATAAATATATATTATTTCGTCCACAATATATTCTCTTGAATAACTAGGGTCGAAATAAATTCAATCAGGCATCCTTAAATAATTATGAATCCATAGTCTGGAATAATCTTTATTTAACTTGTTATATTAATATTTAACTGAGATACATGGACACACATAGTGTGTGACCTTCTAGGCCTCTTTCTCATTGGCATTAGGAAGGCTTTAATAATGTCCAAGATTACTGTCTAGAAATGTGTCAAGGAACCCAAGAGAAGGAAGTTGACACCACATTGATGTGTCACCTCATACGAATGCTTATCATGTAATATAATCCCTTTGTCATGATATCTCAAATCAATCGGGTTTCATGCTAGTGTCATCATCCCATGGGCTCGATTAACCATTCTTTGAGTTTTTTGAATTGAAATTTCTCATACCTTACCATGGCCATAGATTTATTTAGGCTATATAAATTATATCAAAGGGAATCATATATATTCTTTTGTTATGGAACAGAAGGGACAAATCCTTTCTTGCATTATCTATTAATGTAGTATTACTTGTGACACAACAAATGTATCCTACCTCGCTGTGAACAGTGTGTCATCACAGTTTTTTTCAATACATCTAAGTCTTCATGTTGTAATACCCATTAATAATAATCTTAATGTCTGAGGACCAATACACATGTCTGTAGATAAGAACATCCAATGACACTATGAAATGTGGATTTCCTCCAGGTGGGTCTTGTTCTCATAATAACCTCCTGGATATTACCAAGGGTGCACACCATGAGAAGGTGCCTCAAAGTTTTATGAGTCCAAACCACTAACGGCTTGTATTATTTTTGTTACTCAAATAATATCATCTGGCCATAGAGCATATATTCAAGAACAGTGTTATGGCACTTCCGGGTTCTCATCATAGCAGGGATCTGCTATGAACCTTTAATGCAACAATTGTCCTTAGGACATTATCACATGCATTGTCACGCAAAAGAACAATCAAGACATGATAAGTTATTTATTAATGAATAAAGTACAAAGTAGTTGTTTCTAGGCCCCCAACTCCAATATAAACTCACTTGGACTAGAGCCAACTGAAAACAACCTTTAACCTCCTAGCTCTCACATTATATTCATGCTTCTACTGAGATAAGCCTTTAGTCATGGGGTCTTCCATGTTCTCTTCCGTGGACACTCTACTCACTGCAACATCACCCTTCTGGTATAATTACCTCAAGAGGTGATACTTTCAGATTATTTTCTTTATCCATTGATGTGACCTTGGTTCTTGGGAAAGAGCCACCGCTACAATATTATCACAATACAATGTAATGGGGTCTTTACTGCTAGGCAGCACATCAAGCTCCTAGACAATGTTCTGAATCCTAATGGCTTCCTTGTGTACATTAGAAGCTACTATATATTCAAACTCTATTGTAGAATCGGCAACAATTGGCTTCTTTGAACTCTTCCAGCTCCCTGCTCCTCCATTGAGATAGAAAACATATCCAGATTGTGACTTCAGATCATTATGATCTATCTGAAAACTGGCATCAACATACCCTCTGATGACAAGCTCCTCGTCTCCTCCATACACCAGGAACATATCCTTAGTTATTCTGAAATACTTAAGGATAGTCTTAACAGTAGTCCAATGTTGTTCTCCTGGATCATCTTGATATCTGCCTACTTTTCTTAGTGCATAGGCAACATCAATCCTGGTACATAATATATCATTCATGATAGATCCTATAGTCGAAGCATATGGGATCTTACTCATTCTATATTTCTCTTGTTGTGTCTGTGGACACATTTTCTTAGAAAGATGTAGTCCATGTGACACTATAACTAATCCTCTCTTGGATTGCTCAATACTAAATCTATTTAGTATCTTGTCAATGTATCTACCCTGACTTAGTCCATGCAGCCTCTTGGATCTATCACGAATGATCTTGATCCCTATAATGTGGGCTACTTCACCAAAGTCCATCACGGAGAAACACTTGTTCAAACAGTCCTTAACTGACTGTAAGACTGGTACATCATTTCCAATAAGAAATATGTCATTAACATGTACTACTAGGATAACGATCACATTCCCATTTGACCTCTTATAAACACAAGGCACATATTCATTCTTAATGAAACAAAATTCCTTTATGGATTCATCAAATCGAATGTGCCATGACCAAGATTCTTTCTTTAATCCATAAGTGGATTTCTGCAACTTGGCTTCACCTAGTGTCAAAAATCCTTCTGGTTGTGTCATATAGACATCTCCATGAAGGTTCCCGTTAAGGAATGATGTTTTGAAATTCATTTTCTAAATCTCGTTGTCATGGTACGTTGCTATGTCAAGTATGATTCTTATGTATTTAAACATGGAAACTGGCGAGAAGGATTCATCATAGTCAATTCCTTGATGCTATCTGAATCCTTTTGACACTAGCCTTTCTTTATAGGTGCTAACATGACCTTCCATGTCCATTTTTCTCTGGAATACCCATTTTCATCTAACTGGACTTACATCAACTAGCTCATCGACCAGAACCCAGACTTGGTTCTGATACATGGAATCCATCTCAGAATTATTAGCATCTAGCCATCTTGTAGCTTCTGAGCTTTCTACTTCTTCCTTGTAGGAGAGAGGTTCATCATTGACCAACAATAATGATTTACCATCCTCGGTGACTAGAAAAACATATATCTTTACTTCCCTTACCTCCCTTGAGATCCTATGAAAAACTTGTGTTTTTATAACCTCTTCCACGAGGACCTATGGAACTTGTTCCTGTACCAACTACGGTGTATCTTGAGCATCAAATTCGTTGAATTCAATCTTTCCCCCACTATTCATTTTGAGGATGTTCTCCCTCTTGAGAAATATTTCTTGCCTAGCGACAATAACTTTTTTTCTGAAGGGTTATATAGGTAATATCCTTTCATTTCCCTAGGATATCTTATGAAGATACACTTCGTGCCCGGGGTGCTTGTTTGTTTCCTGAGAAGGCCTTAAAAAATGCCTCGCATCACCATACACATGTGTATGAAAAAATGGGATTTTTCCATTCCATAACTCAGATGGAATTCCATTTTCCTCCTTAGTTGGTACTCGGTTTAATTTATATGCTGCAGTTCTAATGCATATCCACAAAAGTATAATGGAATATCTGCATGAATCATCATATACCTCACTATGTCCAACAATGTGCGGTTCCTCCTTTCACTAACACCATTATATTGTGGTGTATAAGGACTGAGCTGAGATAGAATCCTAGACTCCCGTAGAAGATCGATGAACTCTTGGTTCAGATATTCTCCACCTCAATCCAATCGAAGTTTCTTTATCTTCTTACTAAGCTGATTCTCCTCTTCATTCATGAATTCCTTAAATTTATCTAAGGACTGTGACTTATACCTAATTATGTAGACATAGTCATATCTACATAAATCTTCAGTAAAAGTAATGAAGTATGAATAACCACCTCTAGCTTCTACTGGAAATTTTCCACATACATCTATGTGCACCAATCCTAGATGTTGTTTCTCTCTTTCACCCTGTCCACCAAAATGTGGCTTGGTCATTTTCCGTTATAAATAAGTGTGACATCTATCAAGTGGTTTTATAGCTTAGTAGAGACTAAACAGCCATCTTAGAATAGATTTGTGAAGCACTTCTGGTTTACATGACTGAGACGGTGATGCCACAACTGGGTTATGTATGAGTCATGTGAGTTTGTTTCATTATCGATTTCCAACACTTGGATTTCATAAATTAATACATAGAAACCATTATATAAACGTGTCGTACCCTAACATACGTTGTTCATATAAAAGGGAAAACCCTTATTTCCGAACCTTAAAATAAATCCATCTATATCCAAACAAGATAAAAAAATTATATTCTGGGTTACACTAGGGCCATAACAATATTTATGTAAAACCAAAATCATCCCAATTGGAAATGGGAGGTGGTAATCACCAATAGCCAATGTAGCCAGCCTTGCTTCATTAGCAGCTCGAAGATTCACCTCTCCTATGCTAATATTTCTATATCTAGTTGGTTCCTGCATTTGAATACATATGTTATCCCCACAATCTTTATCTAATACCCAATGAGTAGAAATATAAAGATTACATTCGATAATGAATTCACCTTTAGCGTCCCCACACCTCGGGGTGCAGTTCCTCTTCCAGTGGTATTTCTTACCACATGAAAAACATACTACCTCTCGTTCCTTGCCATGCATTTGGATCTTACCCTTCTGGGAAGGATGGCGCTTGGGGGCTTCGGACCGTTTATAAGTATTTAACCCCCTTTATTTTTCTTTCCTTTTCATATTTACCATAAGGACTGTGGGTTTGTCACGCCCATGTCCTTATCTACCAGGAGAATTAAGGTCCGAAGTTCCGATAGACTCTTCTCATTTTTTCTCATGTTATAGTTGACAATAAATGTTGAGAAGGTCTTGGGTAGTGATGACAGAATGAGATCTATACGCAACTCATCCGGGGACTTGATTCCTAAGATGTCCAAGAGTTCAATGTAGCCAATAAGCTTGAGTACATGAGGCCCAGCTGGTGCAGACTCTCCAAGATTAATTTTAAACAAAGGGATAGAGATCTAATATATCTCTTTTCTCTCCTTCTCTTGGTAGATATACTTAAGGTGAGACATCAATCTATACGTGTCCATGTTTTAATGTTGCTTCAAGAGCTCATTAGACAAGCCCGATAGCAATAAACACTGGACATCTATAGCATCATCCATTCGTTTCATGTAGAGAGATTGTTCCTCACCACTAGCATCCTATCCAGGTTCAACTGGAATAGGCTCTTCCTGCACATACAATTTCCGCTCAAGGTGAAGGATGATGTGTAAACGCCTCTGCCACTCTTGGAAATTGGTGCCGGTGAGAAGGTTTTCCTTCTCGAGCATGGTTCGAAATGAAATGTTTGAAATCATTTTTATTTCCATTTCTAAAAATTACGATGATCAAAGGTTTGGTACATTATTATAAAAACTGAGACAAATTAATAAAATAATAGTAATTAGTCTCCCACTATTTTATCGAAATCCAATATCCTTCACCATTGACTTTGGAATATTCTGTTGATTGAATATTCTAGTACCAAGGATCCATTTTTTCCATCACATTACCCTAACTAGGGTTGGTAAAGAAACTTGAAGTGTTTTAGGTTGTCATTTCAAATACCAACTGCATTAACTCACTGCTCCTTGATCCGCTGAGTGGACTCCCTAATCATGAAATCCTTTTATTTTGGTTTTCCTCAACTGTTGCCTCTTGGTCACACCATGTCCTACTATGGAAGTCAACCCTTGATGTGAACCAAGTCATGTCAACCAAAATACATGAATTAGAATTCTCCGATAATTGAAAGCATCCCAACTATGGTTGGTCAAACACTTTGAACTATGGTTTGATTCTAACCAAGATTATGGAAGGCTATACCGACTTAATATTTCATTGAGGGATTTTTATCCTTATACACAAATTATAATTTTATTATCCTTGATTAAATTATTTTTATTATTAAGTGGGATATAATTAAGTGATTAACCATGTCTAAGATAATATTTAGGCATAAGCTGGTCTTTATTTTAGTTCCATCTTGCGTACTTGTGTAATTAATTAATCGTGTGATCGTGACAACACACCCACAAAAAATAAACCATGCAACTAACAGAAATAAAATAAATGGTATGATCAAGATCTTGTTCTATTGGTTAGTTTATCTAAGAGTTGATAAACTAACCCATGACCTAGAGGAGATACACCTTGAACCTTTCGAGTTCGTGTTTACATCTTTCCACATGTCCACATTTGTATCTCCTTGGATTGGTTTCGACTTGGCTCCTGACCTTCGTCGCCGCCACTATCTTTGGAGCTCCATCCATTACATATGCATTTTTCTCACATGTAGGTGATGGGTAAAAATGGGTTTTTACATAAAATAATCCTTGGGCTTGCATGCCCTGTATATTAATGAAAAGAAGGCTCGCAGGCCAAAAAATTTAACATAAATAAATAAATTAAAGAAACCATTCACATATAAAGGTCTTAGTCTAACTCATGAACATCCATACATGCAATGATATTTATGCTTAAATAAAACATGAATTCAATTATTTAATCATTCTTGTTTAAGATAAATCACACTCGAATCAATTAATTATATTTAATTAATCAATCCTTTTCTCTTAAACCCATTTCTGAATTTCCTTGAGATTATCATCCATCATAATTTTAAACAAATAAATTCATTTAAAATTATCTTTGTACGTAACATGTACCTTGGAGGAAACCCAGTGAATTCATGTTCATTACACATATGTTAAATTAAACACATATATATAAAACACCTATCACGTGTTGTGCCTCATCATTACGCCTGCACTATGGTACACGACTCAAGGGTTTGTATAATATAATAATAAATTTTAATAAATCTGTGTAATTTGGGTGAGTACATGGCGTTTAGTTCCAACTTCATGGCATGTACTTTTCTTCACCTTCCATTCGAAGTACATGCCCGGGGACATTACGTGTTGATGTACTTCAGAAATTTTCAGAGTAGAAGTCGTCTTCAGTTGGACACTCGTCGTGTACTTTCCGCGTTACACGGTTTCCAGCTGGGAAAGCCGTGTATAGGGTACATGTTCCAATCCCATCCCAAAAGGACTACATGCCATTTTCAGTGGACCACACAATGTGTAATCTAGAAACCATGTGTCACCAGTTCTTGGTTATCACACGGGGTAATAAATGACTTAGATAGGATCCAATACATGGCCTAATTTGGTGGACTAGTATAATAAATTTAACTTAGACTACACAATGTGTACTACCAAATACACGTCGTGTATTCTGGTGCTGTATGACCAGGATCGTTTGGCTCCTCTAGACAATTTCCTCTATTTTATTTTAATCAAAATTAAAATAAAAAATTGTTTATATAATGTGAATGAGAAATGAGAGGGGAAGAACAGATCTCCAGATTTATATTTTTAAGAACGATTAACATGAAATTAAAAAACTAAATTAATAAATATGTAAATCTCCAAGGAAAAACTAAATAATTATAGTCAACGATATGACCCCTCTAATACGACTTGTAGGCTCCCGGCACAGCGGAAGTGCGTTGGTGGGAGTTCCCACCATTAGTTTTAGCGTTAAGAATGATCAATCCGAGATCTGTCACTATGTAAAACACTGAATCTTTGGAATAGAATGATGAACGAAAAATAAAAGAGGGAGTCCCATAACCATAGATATAAGATCATCAAATGTTGGTAATAATTAATTTAATTAATTTAAAAGAATTACTTTGATGGATTTCATTCTTTGTTGATGTCTCCATTCACGATCTACTGTGATCCGTCGTTGCATCGTAGAATACAAGTGTAGTATTCCTCTAGAGGTGATCCAAACATGCTCCACATCTCATTAGATGCTGCTGAAAGGATCTCAAGGTTCTAGCGCGGAACAACCTTGTCTTGCGATGTCCACCTTCGATCGCCTTGATTCGGTGGTGGTGGATCTCTCTCGGTCTTGAGAGCGTTCTAGGAGGAAGGAGTTTTTTCGGCCTTGAGAGAACTCCCCAGAATTTTTGTGCACAAAGATTTGGAAAAAGTGTTGGGGTTGTGAGGATATTTATAATCAGGTTTTAGGTTATAGAGTTATGAAAATAAATAAACATGTTACATGTTTTATTTATTTAATCAACACTTATTGAAAACCCCCATATTGAATTATTAATTCCTTGACATGCACCCACACTTATTATAATAAATATCATTTAATAAAATCATATTATTTCCTCAAAATACCTACTGGAAAAACTACACACCATGTTATCATTAATACATGGCGTGTACTTATTTTCCATAAAACTACATGGAGTGTATATTAAATATACACTGAGTGAACTTTTATTTTCAATTTTTCTTTATCTCCTCCACCACATTTTTTAGTCCTTGAGTAATGGATGTTTATTTCATGAATAAATGTAACTTCATTACTTGCTAATAACTACATATTATTTCATCCACAATATATTCTCTCGAATAACTTGTGTTGAAATAAATGTGATCTGGAATCCTTAAATAACTATTAAACCACAACTGGGAATAATATTTATTTAACTTGTTAAATTAATATTTAATAGAGATACATGGACACACTTAGTGTGTAACCCTCTAGGCCTCTTTCTCGTTTTCATTACCTAGACTTGCCTAAATTCCAAGACTACTATCTAGCAGCAGGTCAAGGAACCCAAGAGAAATAAGTTGACGTCGCATTGATGTGTCACCTCAAACTAACGCTTACCTTTTAATATAATCCATTTGTCATGATATCTCTAATCAAGAGGTTTTCATGCTAGTGCCATCAACCCATGTGCTCGATTATCCTTTCTTTATCTTTCTGGAATTGAACTCTCCAATACCTTACTATAGAAATGGATTTATTTTGGCTATATCAATTCCATAAAATGGCCTAATATATCTACTTTCGTTATGGAATATAAGGGTCAAATCCTTTCTCGTATTATTTATTAATGTAGTATTACTCATGATGCACCCAACATATCCTACCTTGTTGCGAACAGTGTATCATCATAGTTTTCATCAATTCATCTAAGTGAAAAAGTTGTAATACCCATTAATAATAATCATAAAGTCTAGGGACCAATACACACATCCACATATAGGAACATCTAATGACACTCTGAAATGTGGATTTCCTACTGGCGGGTCTTGTTCTCATAATATCATCCTGGATATTACCAAGGGTGCACACCATGAAAAGGTGCCTCAACATTTTATGAGTCCCCCCCCCTAATGGACTGTAATATTTATGTCCCTCAAATAACATCGTGCAGCCATAGAACATATATTCAAGAACAGTGTTATGGCACTTCCCGATTCACTTCATAGCAGGGATCCACTATGACCCTTTAATGCAACAACTATCTTTAGGACATTATCACATGCATTGTCACATAGAAGAACAACCAGGACGTGATAAGTTATTTATTAATGAATAATGTACAAAGTAGTTAGTTCTATGCCACCAACTCCAACAGGCCGGACAGGATGGGTGGCGGACAGAGCAGGCTAGGGGGTAGCCTGGGTAGGTAGGCGGGGCAGCTGGGTGGGCCGGGTGCCGGCCTAGGTAGGCCGGTGGGGCGACCGGGCACGCTGGGGGGGCTCGGGCAGGCCGGTGGGGCGGCCGGGCCAGGTGGGTGGCGGCCTGGAATGGTCGGCGGGGCGACCGGACAGGTCGAGTGGCCGCCAGGTCAGGCCAGCAGGGCGGCCGGGAGGGCTCCAGGTTAGCCGAAAGGTGGCTGGGAGGGCACCGGGTATGCCGACAGGCGGCAGGGAGGGCGACGGGAATGGCGCGGCCAGGTGGGGTGGTGTCGGGTAGGCCTGTTCGGCACGGCTCGGGCTGGCGAGGGCCGGCGGTGCAGTCTTCTGCGTGTGAAGCACGGAGGCCAGCTCAACCGGGGCTTGGCACGGCTGGAGCAAGTTCGGCAGGAGGTCCGTGGGGGAGGCGTGGGTTGAAGAGGTCATGGGAAGCATGACCTTTGTCGTCGCCGCCTTCGTCGTCACGGTTCTTTGTCGCCAGGCCGAGGATCATCTCAAACAAGAACGACGAAGGGTTCGGGCCATGTCAGTTTGGCTCGCACCCTCTACGTTTTGGGTGGTATCAATTGGCTCATCAAGAAAAGAATATGAACAACAAATCACCCACAAAAAATTCCTTTCCAACCGTTGAAGAAGATAGAAAAGGAAATAACATCAACATATAATAAACCCCATACCATTGTTCACCGTTCTTCATTGGTTGACGGAGTCTCACAAGGTAGACGAATAAGTTCATTGTTCTTCACGTCCGCCGTAAGCTTCCAAACCAAAGCTGAAACAACTTGGGGAAGATGCTCTACATTGGTAGTTGTCTGATGGAGAAGTTCTAAGAGGATCGACATTCTTCTTCAGTGGAGTGTTCATCATTCTTCGTTGGGAGCTTTTCTCTCTAACTCTTCTATTTCCCCACTTCCACCCAAATGAATTCATTGTTCCAAATAATGGATTATTTAATCTATTATTTCATTGGCATAAATTCAAAAGGGTGAATTAAATTAAAAGGGTCCACCTCATTAATTCATGTGGGTTTGCACGATTTAATTGAGGAGTTGGCACCAACTAAACTAAGGGAAGGTCAAGAGGATCTCACTCATTAATGAGGGAGAGTTGAGAGGTTTTACTCTCCTCGCATTAATAGGGGTCGGGTGGTCCCCACCCCTATTATTCAAATGGGAGGTTATGTGGTCTCAGGTGGTCCCCATGTTGTAACCTCTCACGGGAGGTTAAGTTCATTTGGTCCACACCACCATAACCCTTCATGGGAGGTCAAGGTGTGGTGGTCTCATCTCCAACTTCCCTGAGGAGGTTTTAACTATCAGCCACCCACATGGAAGCTTAAATAAAATAAAGAGTAACTAAATTTATTTTTTTATTTTTCCAAGAAAACCCAAAAACTAACTTCTATTATCGACTCACTGCCATCGAAGTGAAAGTCTTAATAAGAGAATATCGGAACTGCATGTTCAATGGTGCCCTATGAATTCAATTCTGAGCACCAGTTCAAAAGATATAAAAACATGCTTGTACATTTACTGAATGTACCCAAAAAAAAACTTCTGAAATTGATTCCAGGCACACCAGGCCGCAGAACCATGCACCATAAACTATCATGGACTCATAAAATTACCATGTATTTATGAAAAAAAATTCCATGAAATTTTTGTGTCTTTACATTCTCCCCAACTCTAGGATTTACGTGCCCGTAAGCTACAACTAGAACTGTGGGAACAATTGGGATTACTGAGCACAAATCTAATACTCCCACTCTCATGTGCTCTCATGAAGGTTCATGTGCCGCCAGCAAACATGCACCACATGTATTGAACATCCACGTAAGACCCTCTCCATTCGATCTTTAATCTTCACTGAAACCTTTTGTAAAAGTCTCCCCATCATCGAAGTAAATATATCCATGGTCGATGATGTGAGAAGGGTTATGTACATATCTCCTTAGTTGAGATACATGGAAGATGACGTGCACCCGGTGCAACTGAGGTGGACGCGCCAGACTGTAAGCTACCTCAACAACTCTACTGAAGACCTAGAATGGTTTGATAAACCTCAGAGATGACTTTCCACCTTAGCCAAATCTCTATTGACCATGTTGAGGTGATACCATTAGAAAAACGTGGTCTCCATCCATGAGATCTAGAGGTCTCCGTCTCTGGTCAAAATAAGACTTTTTCTTGCTCTGTGTAGTCTTCATCTGCTCCTGGATGATATGCACCTTCTCTGTGGTAGATCGTACCATCTTTGGTCCCACTAGTGCTGACTCGCCTAGGTCTGTCCAGCACAAAGGTGATCTGCAAGGTCGCACGTACAACAACTCAAAAGGTTTCATCCCAATGGTAGAGTGGTAGCTATTGTTGTATGAAAACTCCAACAAAGGTAAGTGATCCTTCCAGCTATGATTGAAGTTGAGGACACAAGGACACAACATATCCTCAAGGTTCTAGATGGTCCGCTCAATCTAACCATCCATATGAGAATGGAAGGTAGTGCTCAAATGAAGCTGTGTCCCAAAAGCCTCCTGCAACCCCTTCCATAGCTGGGAAGTAAATTTTGTGTCACAATTAGAGACAATAGATGAATATAATCCATGTAGTCGCAAAATCTCCTACACATATAGGATTCCCATGTTTTCTACTGAACCCTACTCTCTGATCAGTGGAAAGTGGGCCGACTTGGTGATTCAGTCAATGATCACCCAAAATCAAGTCATGACCCCTGGATGTGTGTGGAAGTACTGTCACGAAGTCCATGGATATCCCATCCCACTTCCTCTCTAGGACCTCTAATGGTTGTACTAAGACTTCTGGTACCTGGTGCTCTGCCTTCACTTGCTGACAAGTGAGGCACCGACATACAATCTCGCTAGAACTTTCTTCATACCTGGCCACTAGTGCTGTCATCGAAGGTCTTGGTACATCTTCGCCACTCCTGGATGTACTGCTAAATGGGATGTGTGGAACTCACTCATAATTTCCTCCTGAAGTGAAACTGGTACCATGGTACGTTCTCTGAAGAGTATGATGTTCTCCCCACCTTCAGAAAATCCATCAGGTGCCTACCCTATGGATATCTGAGCATGTCGTGTCTCGCAGTTATCGTCTCCATGTTGTGCCTCCTTGAATCCCTGAAGAAGTGGGGGAGTGATTGTAAGAGATTGAAGGATGACTACTCTATCTCTATCCACAAAGGATATCTGTAAAGCAGCCAGATTTTCTGTCTCCTCGCCTAGCAGCTGTATACAAAACCTCCTACTAAGTGCATCTGCAACAACATTCCCCTTCCCAGAAGTATAGACTATATCGAAGTCATAGTCATAGAGGAACTCAAGCCATCGTCCTTGTCTTAGGTTTAGGTCCTTCTGAGGGAATATATACCTTAGACTCTTTTGATCAGAGTAAATGAAAAAACATTCACCCATAAGATAGTTTCGCCACATCTTCAATGCGAAGACCACTGCTTCTAACTCCAGGTCATGTGTAGCGTAGTTCTTCTCATGTGGTCTCAGTTTCTGATAACCATATGTGATCACTTCTCACACCTGCATCAGGACAAACCCAAGTCTGGTCCCTGATGCATCACAGTAGACTATGTACCCTACGCCTTCCTCTAGAAGCCTCAAGATGAGGGGCACTAGTTAGCCTCTTCCTCTGCTACTGAAAGCTCTCCTGGAATCTCTCTGACCACATGACGGGTTGCCCCTTTTTTTCAATGCTAATAGTGGTGTTGCAACTCTGGGGATGTCTGGAATGAACCTCCAGTAGTATCTAGCCAAATAAGACATACCTCCCCCTTGGGGGGGGGGGGGTAATCTTGGAAACATATTTGGAAAAGAAGTCCCCATATTCTGTCACGCCTGTTAGGAACTCAAAACTCAAAACTCCTGCTACCATGAGGGTAAGCCTGGTCGAATCAAGAGTGATCGACTGCACCCTCCTATGTAAGAGTTTAACATGTGCTGCATGAGTTTCCTTTTTCACTGACTAAGGAAAACCTTGTCCCTACATTGTAGATAAACCACAACCTTTTTCCCTAATACAGTAAATCTATGTATGAACTGTGGTTGCCCAGTCCATACCCAAACCAACATCGTAATCCCTAGACACTGCCACCAAGATGTTCCGACCAAAACATTCACCTTAAGGGTCAGATCACACAATCGTCGTAAGTGTGATTATTGAGTCTCCTCCCAAATGTATCTCCAGACCTGAGGGCCAATTCAACTATTTAACAGGATACTCTAGGTATGGGACATGATTCGTGGAAGGAAGGAATTATTGATACCTATGTCTATTGTTACGGTAGCTAGTAGTAGACACAGACCATTCCACGAATCATTCTTAGAGCCCTTGGGTCACACTCCTTGACCACATTCAGCTACTCTCTTCCCTTTCCCTCCAGCTCCTTGAGCCTAGTGGGGTCTAAAAAGGTGGGTGGTTGTAACATGTAAAAATTTAAACCACCTCATGCTACTATTCAAGATCTACATCCAGGTCTGTTTCCCACAGATTCATCTGTTCCTATCACATCCTCTTCCCAAAACTTCATGCATGCCCAAGTCTCTGAGACTGGTGCTAGTTTCTGGCTTTCCCACTACTAACATTCACTGGATTTACACGCTCATCCAAAGAACATTCAATCGCAAAGGTTCTCTCTAGAATATAGAGAAAATGTGATGGATCAGATGTCCTAAAACACACCTCTTTCAGTAGTCTGAGCCCCAAATACCTGATCATATCATATTCATTGAGTACTATTTACGATCGGTATGCCTCGATGAATACTCAGCTACTGGCATGTCATCCTGAAAAAGCAATACAAGCTCTAGGGAACCCACAACCACCTCCTCAGGCCAGTCCTTAGCCAACTATGAGTTGGGCTTGCCTCGAAACCTGAGGGGTATCTGATACTGAAACATGTGTAAGACACTAAGCCTAAATGTTTCATCTACCAGTACTGTCGGTTGTAACTACTGACCAACATGTAGTGATATAGCTGACACACTACCTGAAGGTATAATCTCAGGAAACGGTCCATGTACTAAAGCCTCATAACTATGCAGACCAACCTCAAGGTAACCCACCAGAAAACACTAGTATCTAAGATCACTATCTTTTCTACGGTTGTCTCAACTAGGTGGAGAACTCTAGCAATCGCCTCCAGCTAGTCCTCTGCTACCTGGGAATCTATCTCGTCTCGTAACCTCGTAGTAATTTGCCATCGAAACTCATGCAATGCACTCAGTTAGTGAGCACCATCCTTGAGTGCGGCTGGTGGAATCTTCTGTCAATAGGTGGTGGTGTTTCTGGTACACCACCCGAAGGTGCCAACATAGTAAGAGGGCCCTGCATTAGAGCCACGACGCTCAGTGGGCCGTCATCAGGTACTCTCTCAGAACTCTAACTAGTTGTCTTCATGGAGGCATCCTAAACAGATGCAACACGGGCATAAGTTATACCTAATGAGCTGACCTAGTTGAGGTTACATAAATAAAGCTTCTGAAAACACAAACACAATTAGTGTTTTCATGCACTAATTCAGAGATCGGTAGTCAGGGTCCTGGTGTATGGATACGTCGGCCATTGCACCAACACTGGACTCCCTGAACTAAGAACCACACTCAATACCCTTAACACTATTGCTTCACAGAAAAGAAATAGAAGAGTCCTATGTTCTGCGGTAAAACCGACTCCTCTGATACCAATTTTTCATTACCCGTCCTCTGGAACCATGTCGTGACTACCCAAATCCCGCCTTCCATAGGTCAGGGGAAGACGACTAACACCAAAGGAACAAATCCCTAATATTGGAAGGCATTGACTTTATAAACTATAAGCATGAACAAATGGAGTAGAGTATGGATTCAAAACACTACGTATAACTGTGTACAAAATAGTGCTAGAATGTAAAAGGGGCATGAAATACAAGCCCAAATATAAAGTACAAGGAACTAGAAAGTACCAGTACAACTAAAGAAAACAAAAATAGTTCATGGATCGTCCTCCGAGATTCCTACCTAAAGGGTAGGTACATATATCCTCCACAACACTCCATGTTCGTCTGTCTCCTTCGTGTTCCATCACGCTGTGTGGTCCACCTCCGGGTACCATCTAGTCCTGGTACACTTGGCCTCGGTCAGCGCTGTCCGTCGTCTGCATCCAACAAATGGGGTGTGGGCATAGCCCATGCAAGGGTGAGAATAATGATACTCAGTAGGGTCCCTGAGACCCTCATGGTCTCACAAAATCCAACAAGGATAAACCAAAAAGTCTTAATTCAACAGATAACCATACTTCAGTATTTTCCCATACATATACCTCTGTTATCAAGTAATCCATCTCAATCCTGAGGTAAGCATAAAATTTACTGACTCATCTCAACCAGGATTTTTATTATAGGGGTAGTAACATTTCAAACCCTCGACTGTTGGGGGACTCCTCCTCTATCGAGTATAGTGGGCCTGCCGCCACAACCAGGTGCTTCCCACTAACCATGGAATACTGAGATACTCCTCCTGTTGATAAACGTGGGTCTGTTACATCACACAGAGGTGCTTCCCACCATAGGTCTGCTGCCACAACCAGGCACTCCCCCTCATAGCCTGGTGAGGTACTCATCCCATCGAGTACCGCAGGTCTACCACCACAACAAGGCACTCCTCCACTGTTGGTTTCCATCACAACCAGGTGATTCCCAATGGGCCATAAGAGTCACTCCGAGTCGCTCGATCAGTAGTCGTTATGTGTCATCCATCTACTAGGTTCCTGCACAAATACATACTCATCTCTGAAAGATCCACTCCACAAACTACTGGTTAATAATCAAACTATCATGAATTCCCACATAGAAGTATCTCAAAGGTCTGCCTCATCATAGGGTCTCAACGCAACATATGGGGTGCCAATCAGATGCCTGGTCTGTGAGTTATAAGCTTTTTAGTCCTGGGGACCCTATTGGATTCATGTACGATCCAACCTGACTGTATCATAACATTACCTCGAACTCCATTGGGGTATACCCAATGGGACCTTCAGGCTCCTAGAAAACCAGCGCCACTGATGGTTCATCAAACAGTACTTTGGTGCCGAAGATATGGCCAATGAAGGTAATGGCTGGTTGTGGCCCAGGGTCTGGTCTAACCAGGTCGGACCGACTCGGCCTGTCTTAGTCTCGAGTGACCTGGTCTGGGTTGACCCGATCAGACATGTTGGGTCTGGCCTGACCCGTTGGGTGGGCTAGCCTATTAGGTTCAGCCCGGCCAGCTGGGTCCTGCCCAGCACGCCGCACGGACAGTTTGGCATGGTGGTCGCCACCAGGGGTGCGGCTCGGCCCAGAGGGTGCAACCAGTTTGGTTCTACCAACACCGCAAGGGGCGTAGTTTGGGTGGCTCGGCCCGGGAGGCTGAGTCGGTTCGGCCAGCGGCGT
This sequence comes from Viscum album, assembly GCA_963277665.1. Taxonomy (NCBI): domain Eukaryota; kingdom Viridiplantae; phylum Streptophyta; class Magnoliopsida; order Santalales; family Viscaceae; genus Viscum; species Viscum album. The sequence continues at coordinate 700,544,809 of OY728152.1, forward strand.
CGTGAGGGAGGCATTGGGCCGGCTTGGGAGGTCGGTTCGATCGGGAACTGGGATGCGACATCCGTAAGCTTGTGGGGTAGCCAGAAAGGCCGAGCGGAAGCCTGGGCAGGGCGGCCGGGCAGGCCAGATAGTGGCCTGGGCCGGTCGGAAGGGCGGCCTGGTGAGGCTGCGAGGAAGGCTGGGTGGCAGACTGGGCAAGCCGAGTGGGGGCCTAGGCTGGCCGGAGGGGCGGCAGGGCGGGCCGGTTGGAGGCTTGGGGAGGCCGGCGGGGCGGGGCGGCGTACCGAGTGGTGGTCGAGGTTGGCCGGCACGACGGCCGGGTGGTCCGGGAGGCAGCCAGGTTAGGGCGGCAAGGCACCGGGGCAGGCCCGCAGGTGGCAGGGAGGGAGGCAGGAGGTCGGAAGAGGGCTGGGAGGGCGCCGGGGAGGCCGGCCGGCGGCCGGGAGGGTGCCTGGAAGGGCGCTGCCATGCATGGTGGCGGCTGACCAGGCCGGTTCTGCGCGGTGCAGCTCGGCCCGACGCGGGCCGACGATGCGGTTGGGTGCACAGGACGCGTGGAGGCCGGCTCAGTCGGGGTTCGACATGACAAGAGCTAGTTCGGCCGGAGCACCACGAGGGCGGCACGGGTTGTAGAGGTCGTGGGATGAACTACCTTTGTCTTATCCATGTCAAATATCATCTCAAACATGAACGATGGAGGGTTCGGGACGTATTGGTTTGGCCCGAACCCTCCGCGTTTACAGTGGTATCAATTTTCTCATCGAGAAAAGAAGATGAACAAAAACTCACCCGCAAACAATTGCTTTCAAAGCATTGAAGAAGATAGAAATGAAAATAACATCAACATATAATGAACCCCATACATTTCTTCATCGTTCGATGTTCGTTGACGGAGTCATGGAAGGTAGATGAATAATTTCATCATTAGTCATGTCCGTCACACGCTTCCAAACCCGAGCTGCGTTAGCACATGGAGATGCTCTACGTCGGTAGGTGTCCGAGGATGAAGTTTGCAGAGGATCGAAATTCTTTATCGGTGGAGAATTATTCATTCTTCATTGGGAGATTTTATCCCTAACTCTCCTCTTTCCCCACTTCCACACAAATGAAATCGTTCTTCCAAATAATGGATTAGTTAATCTGTTATTTCTTCAGCAAAAATTCAAAAGGGTGAATTAAATTAAAAGGCCTTACCTCATTAATTCACTTGTGTTGGAACGATTTAATTGGGGAGTTGGCTCCAATTAAATTAAGGGAAGGTCAATAGGCACTCCATAATTAATGAGGGAGAGTTGAGAGTATATTCTCTCTCCCATTAATATGGGTCAGGTGGTCCCCACCACTATTATTCAAATGGGAGGTTATGTGGTCTTGGGAGGTCCCCACATCGTAACCTCTCACGGGAGGTTATGTTCAGGTGGGCCCCACCACTATAACCTCTCATGGGAGGTTAAGGTGTGGTGGTCCCCCCTCCAACATCCATGAGGAGGTTTTAACTACCAATCACCCACATGGAAGCTTAAATAAAATAAAGTGTAGCTCACTTTATATTATTATTTTTCCATGAAAACCCAACACCTAACTTATATTCGTGAGTCACTGTCATTGAAATGAATGTATTCTTAAGAGAATACCAGCACTGAGAGTTCAACGGTGCCCTCATATTTCAATTCTGGTCACTAGTTCAAATTTTATAAAAACTCGCTAGTACATTTACTAAATGTGCCCGAAAAAAACATCAGAAATTGAATCCGGGCACACCGGGAAAAGGAATCATCCGCCGTAAATTTTCGCAGACTCATAAAATTCCCACGTGTTTAAGAAAAAAATTTCCACAGAATTTTCGAGTCTTTACAAGAATTGTCTACTTCAACGAACACAACCAAAATACATAGTTTTATGAGTTTAGTAGGTTAATATCCTTGATTCATTCATATGTTCTCCCATTTATCCCACCCTATAACCAAGTTTACATATAAAGGAGTTCTGTTCATATGGAATGAATTATGTGAGGAATGTTTTATGTAATTCAAGAGGAGATTAGTGAATGATCTAATCCAAACTTTTCCCTTGGGGAATGGTGTATTTGTGATCTATAATGATTAATCTAAGAAAGGAAATGGTTATTTCCTTATACAGAATGATAGAGTTGTTGTCTATGCATCTAGGTAGGTAAAAATTCCATAACAAAACTATCCTACTCATGATCTTGAGTTAGCATGTGTAAAAGTTTCTATGAAGATATGGATTTATTATCTCTATGGAAAAAGAGGTGAGAAATTTACGAATCATAAGAGATTGAAATATATATTCTCTAATAAAGAACTCAACATGAGGCAAAGGAGTTAGATTGAACTACTAATGGATTATGATTATTTCATACACTACCACCCATGAAATGAATATAAGGTAGCTGATGCATTGTGCAGGAAGGATCATGGATTTATAAACAATATGAGGATTGAAAGGGATCTTGTGTTTATAGATGTAGTAAATATGGATATTGGAATTATCAAATAAATTGAAACATCACTACTTTTTAATTTTATTTCCCAAAAATCATTATTAGAAAGGATTAAAATCTCTCAGCCTAATGATGATAACCTGAAAAATAAAAATAATGTTGTGAAAGAGGGGATGTTGGCTGACTAAGTATGTGAAGATGTAGTTCTGAAATTTCGGAAGAGGCTATGTGTTAACTCTATACTCGAGCTGACAAGGGTGTTACTGGATGATTCCCACAACTCAAATTTGTTTGTACACCCTAGTATCACTAAAGTGTATATATATTTGACAGAATATTTCAGGTGGGACAACATGAAGCGATAAATTGCTGATTATATATCAAGATGTTTATTCTGTCAACAATTGAAGGATAAAAGACAAAATCCACGAGGAATCTTACTACCTCTTCCTTTTCAATCAAGGAAATGGGATTAAATCTCTATGTATTTTGTTACTGGATTACCCAAAACTCCAATGAATAATCATGTGATATGGGTAATTATTGATCGTCTTACAAAATCTGCACATTTCCTCTATATAAGGGAATATTTTCTGCTAAAACTCCCAGCATGAATCTATATCAATGACGTTTCAAGAATTCAGGGGGAACCTATCTGTATTTTTTCTAATATTGATCCATTATTTACATCAAAAATTTGGAAAATTATCAAAAAATTATTGAATATTGAGCATCATTTGAGTAATTATTACCTCCCACAAACTGACAAGCAATCAGAAATGAATATACACAACTTATAGTACACGTTGAAATCATGTTCACTTGACTTTCATGGTATGTCGGATCAATATTTACCTTTAGTGGAGTTTTCTTCAAAAATAGTTTCCATTCATGTATTCAAATGGCACCATATAAAGCATTGTACAGAAAGCGATGTTGTACACAATAATTTTGGCATGAAGATTGAGAAAGGAAGCATGTGATCCCAAAGTTTTTGGAGTAAACTACAATAAAGTAAATGACTATTCAATGCATTTTCAAATTAGCTAAAAGAAGGCAAAAAATCTATGGTGATAATTGAAGGACAGATTCGGAGTTTCAATGGAGAGATCATGTTTTCTTAATAGTATATCTAAAGAAGGGTGTTATAAAATCGGGGAAAAAGGAAAACTAAGACCAAGGAACATAGAATCTTTTGAAATTATGGAGAGAATTAGAGATGTTGAATATTATTTGGCTATTTCATCAAGCATGTATAATGTACCCAATGTGTTCCATGTCTCATTACTGAGAATGTATATGCCAGACCCAACACATGTCCTCACATATGAAGTTATAGAATTTGAACCTATACTATCTCACAATGACAATACTATCCGGATTCTAAACACTAAAGAACAAGTGTTGAGGAATCATATTTCTCGATTGCTAAAGATAATTTCGAAAAATCATAAAATCAAAGAGGCAACATGGGATCCTGAGAGGCTTATGATGAATAACTACCTTTTTTGAGGTAACATTCTGGTAATTTCAAGGTTGAAATTTTGGAATATAGGGGATAAGGTAACACCCCATTATTATTCAAATAAATTTAACACTGAAAGCATGAAACACTTAGTCTTTAAAAAACACTACTTTATTATAACCTAGCCAGTAAACATAATTTTACAACCTCTATGATTTGAATTTCAAAAAATTGACATACACAGTATCATTCGGTAAGATATTTAGAGTCTAATAAGACAAACATAATTTTTGGTGAATTGTAACATACCCTTATGAATAGTAATATGACCCTTATGAATAGCAAATCATATTATTAATTTTCTGCCTTAATGTAATAATATAATGATATCTTGATTAGTTTTTCAAGGTGATATAAAATGAATTGTAGTTTAAAAATGTTATTCTATGAATAAATTATGATTTTATTTTTCAATTAAATTAATAATATTTATGAAATAATTTTTGAAAAAATGTAGTTTATTTTTTAAATCTACATATCAAAAAAGTATTAGGGTGAATTTTTGGGATTTTTCTAAAACAGTCGAATTTTTTTTATGTATAATAAAATACGGTAATATAACATATATATACATTATCAGTTAAATTCACTATTCCTAGAATCTGGGCTGATTTAAGCACCCTTGGTTCTAGATCACATGCACATATTACTATTATTTGTCACAAGAATCAATATTATTGGTTTTCATTGGAATAATAATAAAATAAGGAGTAAAATAATGGTAAAACCTGCCTCTCGGCCACTATAAACCCCCTCACTCCCTATTCTCTTCACTTCTATAAAGCCTTGTTCCATGTATAAATTCCACTCAAACATCCCCCAGGATATTCACCCCTATCCATCAGACCATGTTCTCATAAATAGATGAAAATATCTTCCCTAATGAGGATGTCAAAGGAAGATTAATTCAATAGGTAAATTCTACTTTTCAATTCTTTTATTTATAGTTACTTTATTTTCATTTTATTTCCTCTCCTACATTTATCTGAATATTGTGATGAATCCAGTACCATACATGTACATGAATTTTGTTAATATAAATTAATAATTCTTCACCATCTCTCATTTTCACTTCTTTTATATTTGAAATGAAAACACCATCTGAGTTGTGTTAATTTATCACATTCAAGGACAACGAGTTTTCAATTTCTATTACTGTATCCAATTTTGGACATAAAACTGTTTTTATGGTCGAAACAGACTATAATATATCTATTATAAATTATTTAAGGTTATATAATCCTTTTTTACACATGATAATAATTTATAAATCAAAATGAGTTTGTTGTGAACAAAAATCGCTAATTAACCCAAACAATTTCCATTAATGTTTCATATAATGATTCATCTTCACTCAAAGAATCCAAATTAAATTTATGACCATGTAATCTTCTGTTTGTTCAATAATAATATAAAACTTCTATTTTATACAACCATTCTCATTCTACATTTTTATCTATACGTGATTATAAGTAAACCAGTCATGAAAACCAAAGAACAAAAAACACTCCCAAACAATGAAATTGAATCTATTCACCCAGCAAAAGGACATGAATGCACCTAATAAGATTATAATAAATAAATTACATGTAAATGTGGTTCTAGAATCATTATTTTATGAACTTGAATTTTATTTTTTAGGTCATTAAGATCATGTTAAGAACACCTTCGGGCTTAAGTTAAGTGTTTTCTACCCGAACCTCCATTTTCATTCGGGTTATTCTTATTATCCCCTTACCTAAATTAAATTATTATTTCAAATTTTTATTTATTAATATTTAATCCTAATATATTTTGTGATAATTTAAAATATATTTTGACCAACCATAATTCTACTTTCAATTAAGGGTAGTTATAAGTTTTAAAATATTATTTCAAAAATTCTTCTCGTAATGCAATCCCAATTCAAGGGAATTTCTCCAATTCATACCTATTTTCGAGGGAATTATGTAATCTATTTTTTAAAAAAATTATATTTTTAAACTAACTCATTCTATTATTATAATACTATAATAATTTACTTCTAGTTTTATAAAAATATTTTATCAAAAGAAATCTTTTTATCTCAATTAAAGAGTTTTTATCTCAAGAATTACTTGATGATTATAAAAGAGTATCTTCATTGGTTTCAACACTCTGGTTGATTATTATGTATTATTGGGATTGTTATATTATGATATCATCGACTATATTTATTTAATTTTTCATTATTTTTTTGACTATGTATGTTATACCTTAAAACCACTTACCAATTTACTCTGAGTGGACAGTGTTTATGCTTAATGTTTGGGGAATGTTATTTACATTTCATATGTGAGTTTCAATATTATGGTTTTTTTGTCTATGTTTATCCCTATTCATATGAAGAATGAATTTCAATTATTATGTGGTTTTTGGGACCCACTATAGACCCTTGATTCTTCAGTAGGTCTCATGGGACAAATATATATGGACATGGCCATGGCCATTCCTATTTTTAGATATGGTTTTGGCTAAGGCCATAATCATTTTTAGATGACTTAGTTGAGGACTTGACGGTATGTTTCAAAATATCTGAAATATACTTTTCCCTCATTATGAAGCTTTAAATTCAAATATCTTAAGGTTATTCGACTAGTTTAATACTAATGATTATGTTTTATTATGGAAATATTTACTCAATTCATATTTTTGCCATATTATGTTCATGTTATTCTTTTAAAGGCATGGATTTTCAATTACTCACCTTGCCTAAGTTTTATGTTATCTTCCCTTATATTTATTACTCTTATTGAGTGTTTCAGATCACCCCTTTCTTATGATTCATTTTATCAAGGCTTGATTATGTTTATTTTGAATGAACTGCTAGGATAAAATTATAGTTGTGGATATTCCTAGTAAAACATATATGTTTTATTTCATTTCATGTTGTAATTGTGAACTTATTTATGTATCATCCCTCCAATTATATCAAACTACTCAGTCCTTAGGGATTTATATTCCTTGTTTATATTCCCATGTAATAAATTAAGACATTGGCTCCGAGGAACTGGGGTCAGTTCTATATAATGCTCTTATATAGTTATCTTTAAAATCCATCGACAGATAATAAAAAGTCAGACGAATAAGGTGAGATATTAATGGGAGAAAATGATAGGGGATGTACCTTCTATTAAATCTTGAAAACACAAATTTAATGACATTGATTTGTTAGGAATAGGGGATAGGAGGAGGATACCTAAAATGGAATCCATGGGTATTATCACATGGATAGAGGTATGTGAGTTATAGGGAAAATAGAAATTGAGTTAATGGGGGATTAGTAGTGAACATAATTCCCCCACAAAATAAATAAACAATTTATAGAGCCACTATGTACTAGGTAAGTCCCCTCGAGTACCTGGTGGAACCCCTAAGACAACTTAGCCACATTCAAGGATAGTTGGTACCCAATTACACCAATAATTTTATCATATAGGGGCCAACATCTATAATTAAACAAAACAAATGAAATCATGTATTGAACATTGATCCTTGAACAAATATTCTGTAGAATTCACATGAAAAACACCTAAATATATATTTGAATTCATTAATAGTGAATAAAGCCTCGATTGGAATAAAAAACTCAAATAGATACACACATAAAACATTATTCAGTCCGTATAATTAAATTAATTAAATAGGTTTGGACTCATGTCATTATAAGAAAAATAGAACATTGAGTCTCCCTTAGAACATACCGTCATATCCATTATAATAAAGGAATTTCTCTGTATTTCATTCTTAAAAAAATATTTTATATAAAAAATACTATTAGTATTGATTTCTTCTTTTATATCAATGTTTTTATTATGCCTTGAAATACTTCATGGATATTGAACACACATTTTTGTAGACCCCACATTTCCAATATATTAAATCTTGATTTGTGATATATTCTTTAATGATTTCAGTTTTCCTCCAATAGAATTTTGGGATTCTCCAAAATTAGTATTCCTCCTAAAAAAGTGAAATTATGGATTAGAATCAAACAAAATTTATTTTTATTATTGATAAATACATAAATTTATTCTACCTATATAAAAATACCTTTTCAACCCCATGTAGTACTCTAAATTTTTTATTTGATATAAATTGTTTACAATTTCTTTCTTAGCACACACAATATAACTTCCAAATATCATCATAGGATTCATAGATCAATCATTATCCTTATGTTATTTTCCCTTATATTGATATTTTTTATTCATAATATTTAACCATTATAAAATAAAATTTCATTGTATTTTTTAATCCAATAATTATCTCAGTGAACTCTTATACTTTGAGCTTGATCTCAACAACTTTCACTAATATTTCTTTCTTTTTAGGTAAAAACATTTCAGTCCCATATATAAGCTCATGTTTCTCATCTTCTTACAATTATACATAAAGATTATAATCATTTAATAAACTAGTAGATTTATTAATTTTAGATCATAATATATATATATCTCTTAAAGAGTATATTCTTTCTCTACCTTCATGTTTATAACACCCTCAACTTCAGTATCTTTACCACTGTTTTTTCCTCACATTATGGTTTAAAAATGACACCTAGAGGAACCTGTTCATTAAGGTATTTTCAACTTAAAATTTCATCTATGTACATTTTATCAATGTTTCTTTCCAATTATTAAATTAATATTTTATTCTTAATGAATAAATTAAAGGAAATACTTTTTCCATTGATATCCATAAATTGTTTATTCATGAGTACATCTTCTTCAGTATTATATTGAAATTTTTCAGTTGAATATTTAGTGATATGATTTATCATTCTTCCTCAAAAGTAAAAAATAGAATCATCCCTCTAAAAATTAATTTTATACTTTTCATATTTGAGGAAAGTAATTCCATAATTTTTTTAAACCTCATTTTATTTACGATATTTAGTTCTTAAGTCTCTTATGTATGTTATGTATGACTATGAGTATGAGTGAATTTGTGGTACACTTTTAATAATTTACAATTTTTTATTCAAAATATTATACTAGATAATGTCTCAATACACTCACTCTTTAACTACTCAACTAAAACAAATAAAATAGGAACTAAAGAACATGGGAAAAAATGAATTTAGATTTTGTGGACTTAATGTACAACTCATTTTCATGAATTTTTTAGTCTCTCAAATCCCTGATTCTCCTATATAAACCAAATTAGAAACACAAGGGATCTTCCCAACCCCATAGAAATTAAGTACAACTATGTTCTTTTATAAGATTCCCACTAAAAAAAGAACTTCCCAAAACTTCATATAGTCCATTAATGTTTCCTCCTTTGAATTTCCGAGTTAGACTTTGATTTATCTTTTTTCCTGATGTAGATGCATTCTAACCATTCTTTTTCTTCTATGTAAGCTTCAGTAGTATTCCCTAAAATATTTGAATATACTGGTTGAAAAATATTACTAAATATTCTCACCATATTCATGATAATAAATAATGTAATAGAAGTAATGGTTTCTACATTCAGTCCCTAAATGCTTATCCACTTCTTGATATTCTTTTTTCCTCTAAAAGAATTGTTGACTACCATATCACATTTATTCTCCTGCACCAATACATAAAATCTTTTTCATAGTAAATATTTTGTTCTTTGATTATGAATTATCTAACTGACTTCTTACTTTATTCTTTTTAATTATATACTCATTGTATTTTTGGAGTATTATTTACATAATACAATATTGAAACTCTTCCTCACAAATCAAAAAACAACCCTTGTCATTTTTAAAATAAAAAAAACATAATCCTAAATTATATTTCCCTATTAATACAAATTTAAATCTCCATCATAACATCATTTAAAATATTAAAATGACTTGGATTATTTTTATCATGTAATATTTTAATATCTCACCATTTAATTATTCTAAAATTTTATTTTTTATAAATATTTGAAATTCTATGTCTATGAATACATGGACTCAAGAAATGATTTGTGTCACTCAAACTTATGGAATAAAAGATTATATAGAATAAATTAAATATCATATTATTATCTCAATATTTGTCCTAACTAATCAGCTTAATTATTAGATTTATATAAATAATGACAACAATAAGAATTGAATGGTTATTTATTTTATTCAAAATAAATTTTTTAAAAATATCCCAAATCTCATATTACTTATTAAGTCTTATGGAATATCTATGTTTAGTAATATATGAGGTAGTATGTGAAAAAATATGTCTTATACACCAGTATTAATAGTCTTAATCTCTTACTAAAATTATTAGACCTTCAAGGTCTTACAACACCTCAAATTATTTTCATTCATAAAATTATTATGACCATAACACACAACCCATTTATGTTAAACATATATATGTATTTTATATATAAAATAAATTTATTTTAATGCGTTCTAATTATAATGATTTATAAAATTAGAATTCACATATCGAGTCCTATGAGAAATTCCATAGAGAGCCACAATATTCTTATGCAGCAATAAAATGTCTTATAGAATCCTTAGTAAAATTATTACACTGATGACATGCCCATTTTTATATCCTTAAAAAATTATTTCCAAGAACATTACTAAAAAAATATACGTACTCGAGACCAATATAATGAATTCAAAAACACTCTAAAATATATTAGAAAACTTTTTTAATTATTATAATTACTCTATACTTCTTTAGCGCTATCTTGAAGTGTTTTTCCTCACATGCACTCAACTTAGAGAATCTCAATGAATTCCACTAATCACTTCAATTTAAGCTTCAATATCCCAAATTTATAACGAATAAATCATAAATTGAAGAATTTTTTAGATACTAATACTTTTCCTTCCTAATTAATTTTCCTAAAACCATGAAGATAGGATCACTAATTATTATATTAAAGGTTACAACACTACTTTTTTCAGTTCAAATGCAGTATTAGCTTCAACTCCTTTTCCGCTCCAACCAAAACATATTGACATCTTCTCATAATGATGGTATCCTAATTTATGGGAAAATTTACAATCTGAACACATGAAATTAAATCATTGGATTTGTATTCATTTCTCAATTCCACCAAACACCATTTTTGTTAATTTGTGTGCCATTTACCTTATCCATCTTATAGGAAGTAAATACAATGATGTAAATAGTTTGATTTATCACATATATAAATTTTTTCTATGATTATAAATACAACTTATTCTTACATATTTTCTTCATTATTACTTGATACATATGTTAATAGAATGATGATTCCAAATATTCATTATAAATAAAATTTTTTTAGACAAACATTAGTCTATATTGGACGTCATGGTGTAAAAGACATGAGTGAAAAACCAAAACAAGAATACATATCAATAATTGATCATGAATTTGATATAAAATCAATTAAATAAATTTAATGTAAGTTCACATGGATTCATTATAAAAAAATTAATATGAAATCATCTCAAAAATCAATTGAAAATTTCATGTGAAAATTTTTTTACCCCATATGTTTAGTTTAACACATACTTTCCCTTAATAATAGACATTAAAAACAAAGAATAGATATTGGAGATTAATTAATTTATCCAATATTCAACATTTATTGTTTTTTGTATAGAATTATAGTTTATCAAGGAATACTTGATATATGAAAACCACCACTCTATAGTGACTCATCCTCAATAGAAACACTAATTTCCTTTTTTCAAGTAAATTAGAACACACAAAAATATATTTTTTCTATTTTGTATAACTAATAATTCCCTAACATAATTTATCTCATAATTGGTTTCAACCGATTTAATTCCTTATATTTTTTAAAAAATAAAAAATATTTTGGGGAATGAGGATATATCTTTTATTTTCATTTTCAAAATACTATATTTAGGAGTCTCCTATCAACCTATTCTACTCACACCTTTTAATATCATCAGGGGAAGAATTCATCATAATTATTTTACAAGAAATATATCATAATTTTTTCATGATGAATATCTCTAATTTTACTATTTCCTTATGTGGATTTACATTCTTTACATATTCCATTAAATCTAGTGAAACATTTTAAATTGGAATCATCATCTTTCTTACATCCTCATTGGTTAGTAGAATGGTCACAATATTTTTTTTATCATGCCATTTATTCCCACACCATCCATGTGGATTTCATGAATATTTTTTGGTGTCACTTTTCGATAGCCTCGTAGGGAATTATTTTGAACTGATCTAGATTTCCCACATAACAATGCTCTCAACAGATTCTATATAAGACCTAAAGTGCATTCCTAATCACTACGAGATTGTGAAAAGAACACAAGAATCAAAATGAAAATTATGAACGATTTAATCTATCCAAAAGTAACTAAAAATTTGAATATATAAGGAAATAAAGAAAAAAATACCATACCATAGAAAAATTCAAATGGTAGTCGTGATATATCAATGGCTAACAAGACAATATTAATGTGCATAATCATGGAATAAAACCAAAAGCATGAAAGATAATTTCCACTGTCTCCATGTGTTGAGTGGGTAACATCATAATGTCTTACCACTTGATACCCAATCACAGCTAACCATTAATATCACTTCCTTATTATAGCAGTTTATCATTTCCTTCATCAGATAAAAAAGGTCAATACATACCTTAGGGTATGTGTAGGGTGTGAGAAAAACATGCCAAGCGGGATCCCACCAAGTGTTCCATAAGAATTGATTGTAAAATATTAAAAATATAATAATTTCCAATGAAAATAGGGTATGGTATATATTTTTAAAAAAGTAAATATAGAACATAGAAATTATCCATTTTCATGAATTTATAAACATTTCCATAAAAATATTTTTGAAATAAATTTTAAACAATCCTTTTCTCATTTTAGAAGTATGCATCATAAATCATTTTCAAACTAAAATATAATAGAATGTAACAATAGGATAATATAGGCTCTGTGTAGATAGGTTTCTCATAAAATGATCAATCATAACAAGTGTTCATTAGAACTGTCCATGGAAAACCCTCCAACGGAGAAAATGAATACACAAATGTGTACTTCCTCCCAATGATGTAATGTAAAGCATTCCCTAAAACAATCTCTAAAGGAGAGTAGGAATACCCTGATGTGTGATTCACTTACCAATCAATGAAAAGTCAGAATAACAAACTCATACCTAAGTAACCATGGCTCACACATAGTGCACTTAGAAAACAAAAAATGGCATTTCTAGGCGGTTTTTGGCATTTAGCGTTGGTTTACACTAATACTAAATGACGTGTGACTCTTTCTAAACATGCAATGTATTTTCATATTGGACAAAGTTTAATGGTAGTTTTTTTGCGTTAGTTTTTCATTTCATATCATTTTTTCGTCGGTGACATTTTTTTTTTTTTAATTTTTTTGTTTATGTAATTAATTAATTAATAGTAATTAATATATATTTTTATATGTTATTGTTAATTATTGTTTATTTAGTATTATTTTTTATTTATTATTATTATATTCTTATTTACTTATTTATATTTACATATTATTTATTTATGATTATTCATTTATTTCCACGCATAGATATTCAATGCATGTCATGCATGCCATGCATAAATTTGAAAAATATATGTGCTTTGATAGATTTTAACCCCTTTACACATGGATATACGACAAACACAATACCACTCAATCAAGCTCTTCATCTGGTGAGTAAACAGTATGTAATAGACTTATACAAATAAAAATAAAAAAACAAATAAAAATATTATATAATATTATATAAATAATTTATAATAAATAAGTAATAAATTAATAGATAATAGATAATAGATAAATAATAAATATATTATAAATAAATATTAAATAAATAAAAAATTAATAATAATTAAATATTAATTGAATATTAAATAAATAATAATAAAATAAATAATTATAATAATTGGTAAAAGATAATAAGTAGATGTGTAATAAATAATAAACACATAATAAATAAATAATAATTAATTTTTCAATGAAAAATAAATAAATAATAAATAAATAAATTTTATAGAAATAAATTTTAATGAAATGTTTTTTAAATATATATATATATTCAATAAATAATAAAATAATAATATAGGAATAATAAATTATAATAAAAGAAAATAATTAATACAAGAAAAAAACAACAAATAATAAATAAATAAATAATAATAAATAATAAATAATAATAAATAAATAATTAATAAATAATTAATAAATAATTAATAAATAATAAATAAATAACGAATAATAAATAACAAATAAATAATAAATAATTGTTAACTAAATAATAAATAAATAAATAAATAATAAATAATAAATTATTATTAAATAATTATTAAATACATCACTATTAAATAAACCAATATTGAATAAATAGTCAATAAATAATAAATGAATAAGAAATTAAAATTAAAGGTAATAATTATTAAATAAGTAATAAGAAAAAAATCATAAATAAATATTTAATATTTAATATTAAATAAATATTAAAGAATAACTGATAAATAATACATAAATAATAAATAGATATTAAATAAATAAGAAATGAGTAACAAATAAATAATAATTAAATATTAAATAAATCAATTTTAAATAAAAAATAATAAAATAACTAATGAAGGAATAATAAATAATAATAATTGATAATAAATAATAAATTAATAATTAATTAATTAGTTGATAATAAATTAATAATAAGTATTAAATAAATATTATATAAATATTAAAAAGTAATTTAATAGTAAATCAGTAAAAAATGAGTCAATAACAAATAAATATAAAAATAATAAAAAATAAAAAATAAATAGTAATTGAATAAATAATAAATAATAAAATACTGAAACAATAAATGGATATAATTATCTACAAATATATATTCGTGTAAGAAAATTTATATAAATATATATAAACACTCATTTATGTTACATAAATATATATAAACACACTTGGATATATAATGGAATATTAATGTAATTATATATATTAACATTAGTAAATGTAAATTTCTCTCTATATATATCTATCCATATATGATATAAAAAATATATAAACATAAATATGTATAAATATATACAAATGTATACAACTATACATAATTATTTACATATATATATGTATTTATTTACATCTATTAGAATATACGTATAAATATAGATTTTTTATTGAAACACACATGTTTATATATAAACATTACTTATATAGGTATATGTATACAAATTGATGCATTTTTTAAGAAAAAGAAAATTGATATTTTTTTATTATAAATTAAATTTAAAAAAATATTTCCATCTAGTTTATATTTTAAAAATACATTATTATGTTAATATTTACTTATAAAAGTGATTTATTATGAGTAAGAAAATTTGAATATATTTAATTATAAATAAAACAACATTTTGGAAAAATGATAAAAATTAAAAACCAAAATATCATTATGAATGTAATCCCAGCGAATAAATTAATTCCCCATCGAAAAAAGATAATAATACCCCCTCAAATGAGTATAAAACTCCATCAAATGTTAAAAAAATTGGGATACCGCTATTAAAAACATGGTTTTGGGGGACTTTAGAGCCTCTTTCAACTTGTAAAAAATAGTGACTTTGGCTCCCTCATTTATCACAGTAAAGAGATCGTCGCAAGATTCAATTTGATATGTGGTAGATCCAAACAAACACTTGTATCAAAATTTACAATTGTTTGAAGTTAAAAATTAATTTCCTAGTTTTATTGAAACTATAAAAAAATTATTCTTTTAGATATTAAAAAAATATAAATCTAATTTTATTCTATTTTATTTCCTAAGCATTGATTTCACTTATTGTTGAGCTAAAACAGACTCCTAGATCAAAAATAATGTTAATTTATGTCGAAGTCTAATTTTAACCTTATGGAACATTTTTTTATGTTTTAAATTATTATTAGATATTAATTATTAATAATTATTAATTAACACAATATAATTAATTAAAATTATAAATAATAAAATATATATAAAATAAAAAAAATCTTATATCATAATATTATTTAAAATAATATCCTCTAAATTAGCAGTTGTTTTTTAAAACCACTCCTATTTCCTGGCTGGTTTTAACATAACCACATCGATTTTTTTTTTAAAAAAATATAAAAAATATCTAAAAAACATTTGGCATTAGTTTTAATAACCGCCACTAAAAACCATTTATAATGTTTTCTCAGGAAAACATTTAACAGTAATTTTCGATACCACAATGAAAATTTTTCCAGGAAATTCTATTTTTTTGTAGTGTTATCATATTATTTTGAATGGATTATCAAAATTCATAGAAACAATTCGATTTACTATTACACATTAAAAACATTATTTAAAATCCACATTGCATAAAAAATCAATGATTCATCTAAAACAATCATTCCTTATCAAAAAATTGGAGGATACCCATTTATTTTCATACCAACCACACGTGTATTTCAAGAACACATATATCAATATAAGTTTAGGAATCATGTTTAGAAAATTATCAGGTATTAATAGTTCCTAAAAAATAATTTAGATGAAGCCACCAAACTTAACACTTTGTATTCAAAAAAATTCCAATAATATCCATAGAAAAAGGGATATAGAGGGAGCTTGGATTCATTAGAAGACTCTAAAAAAATAATCCCAAACTATGAATCTCAAATTTATCCCTTTCTAGAACAAAGGAAAGCAAGTAAAACCCTCACATAAATTATTTTCGAAGAACACAAAATAATAACCAAATAACGAGAAAAAGATTTAATATTCCATGATTGATATATATGAAACCCTATTAATCTAATTCACAAATATACGATCTCAAATCAATATTAGCTTTCTAATATTCCATTC
The DNA here is from genome assembly GCA_963277665.1 of Viscum album. NCBI lineage: Eukaryota > Viridiplantae > Streptophyta > Magnoliopsida > Santalales > Viscaceae > Viscum > Viscum album. The sequence goes on from OY728152.1 coordinate 700,561,628, forward strand.
AACGAGATAATAATATATTAGTAAAATAAATGAAAAATGAAAAATAATGGGTATATTCATTTGAATATATATTTAAAAATTCCATGGACTCATCAAAAACAATCATCAAAAGTTGAATAACCTCCATAAAAAAGTTCATTAAATTTGAAAATAACACTAAAAAATTATTTAGCAATTAATTTTTAATTATTTTTTGAGATGGTCAATTTTTTTAGTAAATAGTAAAATAAAGTATGTATTTTGGAATGATTATGATGTAATAATGATTTAATAACTAATATAAGTGAATAAGTTATCAAAACTGGTTATATATTTAATATAATGTATTTTAATGATTTGATATGATTTTCTGAACCTATAAATAAAATTCCAAAGACTAAATTCAAAATTTAGTTTTCATAACCAATATTTCGTTGAAATATTTTCTTCTGATGGTCGACATAATAAAAAATAATGGAGTTTGGTACTCAAGATCATATATATAAAAAACTATGCATTATATTTCAAAACATATGAGAAAAATTCATGGCTAAACCAATTACTTTTCATTTCCCACAACTGCTATTTTCATGTCCATTGATAAAAAAATAGTAAAAAATCATCTATCTTTTGATTTAAATGGTTACATAATCTACCCTTAAACTATAATATAATGAAATTGATCATGAATTTCCCCTTATTTCCCCTCTCAAGAGTCCATCAAATGAGTTTCTAATCATATATTCTTCTTACCTCAAGATTTATAAAGTCGTAGGGAATGGATTCTAAACCTCTTCTCTACCATTATTTTTATACCCCTCAAAATTCCATTCCATTAAAATTATTAATGTTATTATAACTAATTGATATAAATTAATTGTCTTATAATTTATGATACACCACCATTATATCTAATTATACAACCTTTAAAAGCCATTATAATGATAAAACATTCAATTTTCCATAAAACAACCACAAATTTTTGTAAGGAAAAGACTGTGTGGTTTCGTAGAAATGAAAACCATTTATAGATACAAACATATATATGTATGCTTAGGAACATATTCATCTAGGGGTAATAACACTAAAAATATTCAATTTGGCATTAATCTGATCATTACTAAATGAACAACTAATTTTCCTAACTACACACTTGGTTTTATACTCCCAAGATATTATTTGATTATTTCTAATGGTCATTATAAACCGAAATGAAGGATGTGTAATTATTTATATACAAAAACCATGAAACTACACTTCACTATAACCTTGTTATTATTCCTTTTGAAAAGTTATTATCCATTTCATTTTGAATATCCTACTATTTTTATGCTTATTGTAGGATATTATGTTAGATAACTATATTTATACATTGGATTAGGAATTATTGATATTCTGTATATTTAATGGCCAAATTTCACACTCCCATATCTTTTTTAAAGAACACTTTCATTAAACATTAACATTTATATAATTTGATATGATCCATTCATTATTTTATGTCATTTTCATAATCTCAACATTATATCTCACAAATAATCTCATAGTCCAAAGATGTAAAGTTTTAATGTCTCTGAGAACGTTTTAATTATTAATCATATTTTACTGAAGGTCTGATGATTTCTCCATAATCGCCTGACTAGATCCCTTATAGGATTCTCTAAATTTACACTCATATTCATCATGAAGTGGGTGAAAAAATATAATGGGGTGACTTTATATTATTACTAATAATAAATATAATAAATAGCATCCAATTATAATACACGATGGTATGATGAGCCAATATGTATAACTAAAAAACATAAGGAAATCATACCCAATAAGTATAATAATAAGTCACGAGTCGTAGTATTATTCTTGTAATGAGATAATACATGATTCACAAGGGTATGGAAACATTAGTTAATAAAAATGATCCATGAGAGCATAACATAATCAAGAGTACAAGCATAAACCTATGAAATCTTTTAACATTGGAAAAAACATATGAATATAAATCATATTTCTGGGATACCAACCAATAAATTCATCCCATAGTTTTCTTAGGATAATAAATAATACCATATTAGGATTTTTATAATCCCCATGTATAAACATAGGCTTAGGATAAATTCTCTTGTATACTGTATTTCCTTAGGATAAATCATCATATGTACTATTTGGCATGAGATAAATTGTATTGTGTACCCTTTATCTTTGTATAAATATTTTTATGTATCCTTTTGTTTTGGATAAATCCTTATGCTTAACATTTTTCTAGGGATAAATAATCTTATATACCATTTTTTGTGGGATAAATCCTCTAGTGTACCCATTAGAGATAATAAAGTATAAAATTATCATATGCATTGGTGGGTTATAGAGTACTCCACCTATCAACCATCTATAAATATGATTCCCCATAAAATAAAATCATCTTTCATATCATTAATAACTCATTAGAAGATAAAGGGATTTAAAAAATTTCTATATGGTATCATATGAAAAACATGATCATTTTAAATGAAAAACATAATCACCAAATTTGATGTATTTAAGATGAGATCATATAGATTTTTTTTATAAACCATTACAGTAAGGTGGAATCATACATTGAAAAGTGTGTAAAAATAACCAAATTAATTTTTCTTAATAATATATTAATAATATCTTCTTAAAAGGTGTTATTTTCATGTCACTTTTCAAAAAATTGAAGTTAAAATATTCTAAAATGTATCATCTAAACAACTACAACATAAATTTCAAATAAATAAATTATATTTCAAAATGTGATGTAATATGGTAGAATATCCTGGAAATGAATTTTTTTGAAGTATTTAAAGAGACATTTATTGAAAACTCGCATCACTAAAAGAATGAAAAAAATGTACTTTTAAAAAAAATAATGTTTAGAAAAAGGATTATTGGATTTAATTTTTTTTAGTTTTTATTAAGTAAAGGGAAACATTTTAAAAAAAACATATATATTTCTTTAAATCCATTAAATGAAATTTGAATTATTATTGAAAAAAATTAATGTTCCAGAAATAATAGAATCATGAAGGGATAATTCATTGGTTTTAAACATGATTTTCCTCATTAAAATGTGAAAATAGTGAAAAAAATAATATTTGGTTTTAATAGGTCCCAATTTAATAATAATATTCTTAAAGAATTTATTGATACCCAAAAAAAATATTTAGTGATGAAAACTCCCTATAATTTGAGATGCATTTTATCCAATACCTCGTGAAAGAGAGTCATTTTGAAATTTAACATCAATTACCATGATCAATGGTAATCTTATGATATAAAAATAATTTTTCATGTATATACACCACCTAAAATAAATTAGGTTCAGAATTGTAATCATGTCTTAAAGAGAGAAATTAAAGACGAAAACCACTTACAACATTTGAAACACTCATATCAAAACCATATGAGATAAAGAACATGGACTTGAACCTTTAATATCTTGAAATAAAATATAATCATGATACAAAATTTTATATAGATATTTTATACACTATTCCAAATAATTATTGTTGTATAATAAGAAATATGTCTCAACTAGTGAAAATATGATACGTGAAACACTTACTTTATTCTTCACTAAGTATAAATATATAATCTCCTCTAATATAATTATTATTAATATCTTATTGACATATCACATAATATTAATATAAATATTCTAACCTTCTATAATTATTTTATTACCATTTTTACAAATATATTAGTACATTATAATTAATTTTTATCATTGGGTGTTATAACTCTTAGTTGTTTATTTCAAAATAAATTCATAGAGATTGAATCTATTATCCAAAAGTGGATTAAATTTAATAATTACTATATCAATAAACATAGAATAATCACTTTATTTTAATGATTAATTGAGTCCCATTATCATTTGGTAAAATACATTGTTATTACCTATAAAAATAGAAATTGAGATAAACTAGTCTTTGTTGTGTTAATATTTCAAAAGGTAATATATTAATAAATATTTTCAACATTAGAAACACCATTCCTTAATAATTAAAAAATATTATACATATATATTTATAATATGGGATTAAAATAATAATAAATAACATAATCATTTATTAGATAATCATAATAACAACGTTTACATTGTAGGTAAAACTGACACAAAGGGTAACATATTATATATTTATCATGAGTAATGGAAGGTCTTTATAAAATGATAATACAAAAAATTCAGAATATAAAAAAATTCATAATTATAATATAACTTCATAAAATCCATTATTATTATCAGCCAATGTGTGTGTTGATGAATAACAAAAAAATTTCTATTAAGGCAGTAAACCACATGTATGCTTGATTAATGATCTAATTTCTCAATGAATTAAAAAATAATGAAATATTATTAATTATCTTTTATCAAATATATGAATGTGAAATGTGAAATATTTTAATTCTTCAAATTTACTTTGTTACTAGAAATTATAGATAGTGAAAAAATAGCATTGTTTCTTGGAGGTTATAGTTTTTGTGTACGCTTGATGGAGTTATTTTATTTTCATGAAAGTTAGAGTGGATTGAATAATTTTTCTCCAAATAATATAATTAAATTTAGACATAAAAATGATAATTAGTTAATTTTTTTGTAACATTTGATATAATTTATTTTGTAGTAGAGTAAAATAAAAGAGATAGTGAAATTAATACTCACATTGGATGATTTTGTTTTCTATTGGAAAACATTATGGCAGTGAAGCCCTTATGAAAACTAAAGGAGTCTATAATCATAGGAAAATGGGAGATAGTTCTAGGAGGATTAATTTTTTTTATTTAAACAAGTAAATTTGAGGATAGTTTATTCATGAAGTGATGGAAGTTTTACCCTTCTATAAGTGATGAGAAGTGTAGTTTTGGAAGGAACCAATATATTTTCAGTAATGTTATGTTACTATTTAAGAAACAATGGTGCCAAAAATGAAAAAATATTAAGGGTTAGTGTGCTTGTCTGTCATGATTCTCCTTATAAACTCATTTTTTAGACTACCTGTATTTCATTCCAGATTTTTATTTTATCTTCTTTCTTCTACCCTAACTTAGTTTTACCTTCATAATTAATTTTTAAACATAGAAATTAATATTAATGAAAAAATTAAGATTGTATGATTTAAAAAAATTATCCATTTTGATTGAAATTTTTAAAATAATTTTACCAAATACAATTTTTATCCAACTGATATGTTAATATTAAAATTAACACCAACAACAAGTAAAAAATGATTTTTTTATGAAAATTGTGTTATTATGTTTAAGAAACTATGTAAAAGATAATATTGTCCAAGATACTGATTTGTATTATTTAATTTGGTCTATTATAAAAAATAAAATATAGGTATATTTAAAAGAAAATTAAAATTGAATTTCATAATCCAATTTCTTATTTTTATGAAAACAGTGGAATGTGTTTTTATTAATGTATAATATTTAGTTCCAAATTTTTTAGACATTGGATTTATAATTTCATAGAAATATTTATAATAAATATTAAAATAAATAATTAATATTCTATTATATAAATGGTTTTTATGTTATATATATATATATATATTCTTATATAATAGTAAAACCACTAAAATTATAATTTTCCAAAAATAATATTTTATGATTAAAAATCAAAATATTCCGAAATAATAATATTAATAATAATAAATTTCGATGTGGGGAATTTAATTATGAATTATATTTTATCAAATTTAAATTAAAAAATTTTTAAATTTAGATTATATTATAAAATATATTATATAAATAATACTGATTTTAAAGAAAATAACCCTTTTTCAATGTTAAATCGTACTAGCTATTTCTCATTCAAAGATAAATTAACATTTAAGTATTTACAACATTATGTTCACTATAGATATTTTGATAATATTTGTATAATAGGTTTTTATTTTTTTAACATTATGTTTCTAGTGTGACAAAATTTATTAGACATAACATTTGTCTTATATGGTCTAGAAATTTGGGTTGTAACATTCTCCACCACCCCCTAAATAAATTGTGACCTCAAAATTTTGATTATCATATACTATTGAAACTAATTGGGGTATCTAAGAGATAGAATGGACTCATGATATAATTTATGGATTTTTATCAAATAATATAGTAAATATATCATTGTCCCTCAAAATAGTTCGATCCAAATATTTAATTTTTATCCAATAATATAATATTACCACAGTAGTGATTTGTATTCCTAACTCCTAAAATGGAATTAATTTTATATTAGATTTCACAATCATACTTAAACTAGTAAATGGTTATAATATGGTTCAAAATCTGAAATTAGATTTCAATAATTTTTTATTACAAAGGATTTTATATGGTGATTCCCAATAAATTTATAAAATCACATTGAATTCATCCAAATGAGGGATAATAAGACTTTCATGAACCTTATTTAATAAAAATAAAATTTAGATATAAAAATAAAAGATGACAATATCAAATCATTATGTTATTAATTTGATACAAATAGAAAATTTAAAATATATTTTAGAGTGGCCTGAAATAAAATAAAACAAGGCATAAATAATTACAGACTAGAGGATAAGGGTACCTGAATTATCACTAACTGCTTCCATGATAGTCATTGAATATTCTATTTATTGTTACAGAGCTTTATCAACATTATTATCCTCACTAGCTCTTGGGTTTGGAAATCTATTTATTTAATGTCTATCATCCCTTACTATTTTTGATACAGTAGGATTAACTTTACTTCCCTTTTCCAATTTAACACAATATTTATTTTCCGATAGTAACTCGTAACTCTATCCCACCCTTCTACAAATTAAAAAATATTCCAATGACATTGGACATTTCCATAGATTCTTATTAACACGTATTTCACATATTGAATTTTTATTATTCTTTCATCTATGGTCCTCACCACATGATCTTTAATGAAACATTATTTTTCACTTATTTAAAGTACTAGATAACTCATATATATTTAATTTTTTAATCATAATGAAAAGATTTATTACTCAAATTCTTATCCCATTAGGATTTTTATTAGAAGAATCATTGCATTTTCCATTGAATCTCCCATTTAAATGGATCCTTTATTCTTCATCCCATACAAAAACCAAAAAAATTACTTGAGTGATAAATATTTATATCATAAAGGAATTATAAAAAATTCATCCTCAAAATGTGTTACTATTTGAAACTATCACATATAAATTAGTTCATCAAAAGTAATTGTTTTTTAAATAATGTTTTATTTCTTTTGGGTGCTCTCATTCTTGAAATGCAAATTTTTTTACATAACAAATAAATAATAATTTCTTTTAAAAAGAATTTGATTATCCAAATCATTTCCAAAATGAGTTTCAAACCCAATGTGAAGTAATGACTCTATGTCATGCACTATATAAAAATCTAGATAATACCCAACAAATATTTTTTAGTGTAATCACCCCTAGTTACATATGTGGTAGATCCTACATCAACTTACAGTATCCATACATAGAAGTAATTTTTTGGAGAACCAAATTATCACTAGAAAACTTCATAATGTAATCTTATACTTAACCTTATCCCTTATAATTATCCATAGGATTTTTTCTAATATTTTATTTTTTGATTCCTAAAAAATTGCTAAACTAATACTCAAAAATTAAAAAAAACCTATTCTTATACCAACTATATTTCCATGAACCCACACTGAATTATTTGGTAAACACAGTTTATTTAAACATAAGATTTGGTAAAAAGTGAGATGAACCTATCTTTATTTTATATAATTTCCAAAATCAAAAGAATATATATAAAAGTATTCTCACATTTCATAGAATTAATGGTTTATTATATATGGAAATAAAAATTTACATGGGAAACTTATTTTACACATCCTCTGACCATTTCTCCCTAATTAAATAACACTATATCAATTTTTTTACTTCTCATAATGTACACTCATCTTCAGAACCTTGGGGTAGAAACATAATTAAGGGGTGAGATCATATACTGAAAAAGGTAAAAATAAGAGATAGAAATTAAATACCATATTTTATCATAAGATGATCACATGGTTAAAATCAAGATTCATATGAAAATCATACCCAAAAAATAATATATAAAATTTTATGAGTCATGAAATAAGTCATAAAATAAAATAATACCTAAAACAAAAGTTTGTGGAAATATTAATTAATAGACATGATCTATGAGAGTGATAAAAAATTCATGAGTATAAGTATAATAAATTTAAATCATTCATCTATGCCAAAAACAGAAGCATTAAAATCTTATGTCATGGTGACCACTCAATAAATTTATCACATAGTAGGATTGGGCTATTCACTTATGTAATGTGGTATTGAAAAAATCATATCATGTACCCTTGGTCTTGTGATAAATTCTCATATATGTCTATTTGGTTCAGGATTATTTCTCATTTTTGACCATAATCTTAGAATAAATGCTCTCATGTGCCCTTTTTCTTAGGACAAATCCTACCATGTACACTTTATCTTAGGATAAATCCTTTGATATACAATTTTTCTTTTAATAAATCATTAGATGTACAATTTTTATTTTGAAAATAGTATTCTATACTATCTGTACAGGGTTAAATCCATATGTGTATCCATTGGTTGTCGGATAAATCTTCTTGTATACACTTAGGATTAGGATAAATCCCCACATGTACCCTCTAGATTAGGATAAATCCTCTTATATTTCCTTCAGCAAGGGTAAATCCTATCATGTACCAATTGTAACTCATTAGATATAAACATAGATAACTCATTGGAGGGTTATATAAGAACCTACCAATAAATCATCCATACATAACTTTCCACATAAAATTAAATCGTACATCTTATTATAAATAACAATTTATAAATAAATATGTTTCAAAACGTTTCCAAATTGGATCACATAAAAAACGTGATAATTTGTTAAAAAATAATATCATTAATTTATTATTTAGTAAAAGAAATAGTTGGCTATTTTATAAAAAATTAAACCAAGGTATAAAAATCTTATGAATATTAAAGAGAAATCACAAGAAACACTTTTCTTAAAAATCATTTCTTAATTTCAATTAAAAAGATATGAATTTCAAGTTATTTTCCAAAAAAATATTTTTTTAGAATATTAAGAGAAATCACCTTTAAAAAATATCAAAAATTAATTCTAATAATGAGACCAAAAAAATAAATAAAAAATATATTAAAATTTGAAGTATATGGGAACAATATCATTTATAAATAATACCTTAAAAAATTTCAAAACCAATTTATTAATAAAAAATGTCATTAAATTAATGATGAAACATTTTATTTAAAATACCAAATTGGTAGAAAAAGTTTAATTTATAATTAATTTTTTTTATTTTCAACTAGGGAAAGGAAAACGTTTTTGAAATGTATATACATTAATATGGTGGAAATTTTCATTAAATGAAAATTAAATTTTTCATGACAAATATTTATTTTTAGAAAATAAATTTTTTTATGATGGATGAATATATTGGTGTGTAAAAAGATTTCCCAAATAAATGATGTTTTGAATATAACATAACAACACTATTTTTTATAATAGATCAATGTAGAAATATAATAGTAAAAAAATAAGTGATTATTACCAAAGTAAGAGATTTGAGTCCTAAAAACCCCATACATTTTTGAGATCATTTAAATCAAAAACTAATAAATAAAATATAGTTTTAAATTGAACATAAATTACAATGTGTAAAGGATATTTCATGATATAAAAATAAATTTGGTATAATATACTCCCCTTAAAATAAAGTAGGTTTATAATATATAAAATCTCTCTCAGAGTGGTATTTGAGATGAAAATCACTTTCAAACATAAAATATTTTGAGTGAAAACCCCAGTAGAGAAATAATGAGGAATTTAACAATAAATATCATGAAATAAAATAGAAATATGGTAAAAATATTACATGTTAATTAGATATAGTATCTTTAAGAAATCTTTTTGTATAATAAGAAATATTTCTTAAGGGGTGAAAATTTAACACATGAAAACCATACCATTATTTCATCTAATTAAGAATGTGCACTAAACTACCATGTAATGATCATTAAAATCACAATCACTTTTTTCACAATCCAAATATAGACATAACAACCTTTTAAAATTTATTTTAAAACCATGTTTCTTAAATATTTTTACTAATGATAATGTTTTCATCAACAATTTTAACAACTTTTGGATATTTGTTTCATAAAAACATCACAATGAAAAGATAAATTAATACTAAGTGGTTTCAATTTCATAATTATAATATCATTCAAGATGTAATAATCATTATTATTCTATAATTACATAATACCAATTTTCATTACATGAAATATATCAATACGGCTTGTGAAAATGTAAATCGTGAAGAACAAGTTATCGACATGTTTATCCTTAATAAAGAGATATATTAAAAAATATGCCAAATATTAAAAACAATTATCAAGAATCACTAAAAAATATATTTATTTTTTATTACATGAAATTTACATTAATTGAAATTCCATATTCATTAAGTAAATAGTCATTATATAATCATTCACATAGGTGGTAAAACTAACCAAAACTATAATATATTGTAATTATTTCATATAGAAGGAAATTTATTTAGATAAGGATAATGTAAAATATTAAGAAGTTAAAATTTTCATAATTATAAAATTTCCTCATTAAACTCCCTATTTGAATCAACCAATATCGATGCTGATGAAAAAATATCTTCACTGTTCCTAGAGGTGGTTGTCTGCACGTTTGCAGGACTAACAATCCCTTTTCTAATATAATGGATGAAAATACAGTATATGATAAGTTTTAATTAAATAGTAATTACTTTTACATATAAAAAAATTATTGTTGAAAATATCCATCCACATTACAATCCATGAGAGGTGGTGATGAAAAATGAGCAACATCAGTTCATTGAGGTGGTAGTCCGCACATACACAAGATCGATGCTCTATTATTTTCTTAATTGATGGAAAGTATTGAATATTTATTGTAATAATAATATAATTAAATTTAGTTATACTAATTATTATAATTTACTTATATTAATATGGTCATAAATGATTTGGGGATTAGTGTAGTATTAGAAAAGAGTTTGTGAATTTAATACTCAAGTTTAAAAAATGAGTGTTCTCTTACAAATCCGTATATAAAATAACTTCTTATGTAAATTAAAGGTAAAAATAAGCTTATGGACATGGGATAGGGTTAATTTTTTGGAAAGGTGGAATATTTTAAACAATAAATTTGAATTATGGGTGAGTCTTTATGTGGTGTAGATGTTTCTTTTTTTACAAGTGAAGAGAATGGTGGTTTCATAAGATTCCATTACATTTTCCACAATATAATTTTTCTATTCAATCATAAATAGATATAAAGTGAGAAAATGTGATTGGATGTGTGTGGGATCATGTTATAATCTTATTTTTATTATTAATTCAACCTAGTCTATTTTAGGCCTCTTCTTCTAACTTTATAACTTTTACCCTAATTTTATTTTACTATATTAATTAATATTTAAACATAGTAATTAACATTATTGAAAAAATTTAGATTTCAAATTTAAAATAATTTCAAACAATTAATTTAAAATTTGAAAATATTTTTAGAAAATATAATTTTTAGGGGTTTTAAATGTTAATTTTAAAACAAACAAACAAAACTCATAGAAATAAATTTAGTAGGAAAACTATGTTATTAAGTTTGACAATTTATACACAAGATAAAATTATAATAGATACATATTTTTATGACATAAAATTAGTTATTATAAATAAGATAATATGGTAGCGGATTTTATAGTATAAAAAATATAATTTCTCCATCAAAACACTTAACTATAAAAAAGGACCAAACAAAATTTTTTAAAAATTAACATTTTAATTTGGTTTTATAAATGATGGAAAAAGGATTTATAAGTTTCCAAAATATTTTAAAATGATTAATTTTATTAATTAAATACTCATTTTAATAACTAAAAGGGTTTTTAATCATGCATAAGATGCTTTCATATATATATATATATATAATCATAATAATGATAGTTTTTAAAAAAAATATTATTTAACAAAAATCAACCTTTCAAATGTGAGAAATTAAAAAAATGAAATTTATTATATCAGTTTTAAATTATAAAAATTATAAATTTAGTTTTTCAATTTAAATACATAATATTAAGAAAATTAATTTTATTACGAAAAACAACTTTTACATATTGTTTCATATTATTTATCTATAATCCAATGGTTATAAAATTTAAGGATTTACCATCTTAGTGGTTATTAAATGTTTATTAATAATTTTATTTTAATATGTTGTGGTTTCATTAATTTAGGTGTAGTGTGTAACAAAATTTATGTAATATAAAATTAGTTTTACAAGTTTTAAAATTTTTTGTTATTAAAATATATTATTTATTTCTATATAGAAAACTATTTCAGCCACCTTAGACTAGAAATCTGATGTCTGATTCAAAAAATCATATATTAAACAAAGGATTTGAAACCAAGTGAGATGATCTGAACTCAACATATCTTTATTTTCCATCATCTCCATTTGTTAAACACTACATCAAACCAATAAACACACAATCTCAAGAATTGAAGGATCAATTTATTTGAGTATCATCTACATAAAAACATATTTTATGATACATGTGAAATTTTTTCTATAATTGATCCACACTAGACACCCTTCTAGACTTCTCATTATTTCAACTCATATTTATAACCTAGGAAATGAAATCTAAGTAAATATGTGAGATTAATTTCTCAATAAGGGAAAAAATATCAAAATTTCATTAAGGTATACATTATATGTTTATGAGAAAACATATTATATTGATAAATATTATATTGAAAAGAACATAAAATATTTCTATTTATCCAGAAGACATGATAGTGTGTCATGTAATCTCAAATGAAAAAACATGTACCTTGGTTTGAGAGTCTGATATAAACATAGAAAACATTGAATAAGGGAATTATGTAATAACTTCATACAGTCATAAATAAATATAAACAATATAAATTTATACATCGTATAAATATTTAAATGATCACAACTAAGATAACATATGATCGTTTTCTAATCTAATTGATTGTGCATAATATATGGTATTTCAGGAGTTGAAATAAAATTAAGAAAATTCCACCCATAAAATTATAATATATATTGATTTATATGAATATTTTTGCCACATGAATAAAGTAAACTATACATAAATCCTAATCATGCCTGAATCCATGATAAAAAAGTTGATTTCATAATATCATCCCAAAAACAGACCAAAAGACTATACCATTAGAATTCTTTAGGGAAGAATGAGTTGAAACAATTTTTATTTTCATACTTTAATAAAGAATAATATGTATTGAACATGGTGTTAAAATATAAACAAAATCATGATAAGGATTAGGAAAGAAACAATAAAAATGAAAAACTATGTGATGGTTTTTGAAATGTGTATATAACCTGATAAAGAAAGTAATATCTTATTATTTCATAATAAAAAAACTGAACCAATATAATTTTGTATAAAATAAATACTATTTTCATAAAAAATTAATGTTTAAAAGACATTTTATATGGGTGGTACATCACAATAAATAATAAATCGCTATTTTCTATCAAATCGGGTTCACTTAAAGGAGAAAATTATTAAGGGGACTTAAAATAAATATTAAAACAAAATATTAATGTTATAGTAAACTAGGAAGATTTGTATGAAATTTTATTATTAAATATATAAGAAATAAATGAGAATAATGTTGATAAAAAGGGAGAAAATATAAGAAAATGGGAAAGTAAAAATTGTTAAGGGTTGTTTAGAAGTACAATTATTTTGTTTTATAATAACTTTTTTGAAAAAAAATTAAAAATATAAATTAAACATTATTTTGAATGGAAATATGAAGATATTAAGATATAAAAGATTATTTTTTCATCAAATAAAAATGAGAACATTTTTTTCAATATAAAACATTGATATTTTTGACAAGGGTATTTCAATAGAATGATTTTAATTTTTTCTAATAATGATATAATTTTATATGATGATTATTATTGGTTTTTGAATTCAAAATTCTTTTATTATCATAGTTGAAGAAAAAATAAAATATAACAAAATTTAATGGTGTAAGAACCAAGGAATGGAATAAATATATTCAAGACAATATATCATAACTCCTAGAAATAATCTCTGACTTCTGAATTTGTGTTTCATGGAAAAGTGGTCGTGATTCTAATGAAAAAAAAATTATTTATACAAAACCATTTTTAAAAATTGATATAAACCAAGATAAATATATCCTTATCTTTAATAATTTTCATAATTTAATCCTTACATCCGAAAATTACCTCACAATCCTAATAATATAAGTTTTACTATCTTTAAAGACTCTCTAAACAAAAATTATATTTTTCTATTGTCATGATAATTTATTAATAATTGAACTAATATGTAATACTTTCTTGAAATATCATAATTTATAATAATATTTATTACCAAATGTATGGAATCCTATGAATGTGGTGAGATCAATCTCTTGTAAAGGAGAAAACTCATCAACATGTCATCAAGTGATAATTCATAAGTATAAGAGAAAAAATGATAAGGGGATAAATATCATATTAAAAAGAATATGGAATAACAAAATTTCCTCACATTGTATAATATAAGGACATGTATTCTCAATTGAACAAACATGTATCATTGCACAAGAGTTTGAGTTAATAAACATGGTCCCTAGAGCATAATCAAATGCATCTTATGTAGAAGCAGAGAATATCCTTGAATCATAGGATAAATAGGAGTTATGAAACAAAAATAAGCATAGAAAAACATAATACTATAATAAAATACAATTATGTAAACCCTCTTTACTATTAAAAACAATGACAATATCTACCCTCTATGTTATGAAACAGTCCATTAATTTTCATTAATTATACAATTATCAAAAAAAAAATGAATGTCTGCCCTTTATGTTTTTTCAAGATCCAAGAATGTATACTAATTATATTGTAAAAAATATCCTAGCATTTCCACCCATTCTGCTTTGAAAAAAATCCAATCATGTCCATGATTTGTATTTGGAAAAAATCCATGCATGTATACCATTTATGTTTAAAAAAAATCCAATAAAATAAATAATTTTTATTTTGAAAAAATACAAGAATGTTCATTCCATATTATCTATTTATATATAAAACCATAACCAATGCATCAGAGGGAGATAAATGACCCCCACCCAACAATCATCCATACATTTGTGTACTAATTGAAAATATGAATTCTTCACATTATTAAGAACCCATTAAAGGAAAAATGGGTTGGGTGATATTTCATTATGGGATCACTAAAATTTAAATCAATAATATAATTGGTTGATACCAAAAATTTAATCACCCAAAAATATTATTCTATAAAAATATTCATCGGGTGGTTCATTAAAAATATTTTCCGTGAAAATTTATCCATTATAGACAAAGAGGAAAATAATATCAAAACCATAAATATTTCATATAAAACATTTTTAACATCTTTGTAAAACAATATGTTACATATCATATTAAAAATTAATTTTTGAAAATGATACATGAAAATTTTAGAAAAAAGATTTAAAAAACCATCATAAATAGATTTCAAAAAGATAAAATGGTTATAAATAAGGAATATGAAGTGCGATCTAAATAATTTGATTAAGAAAGTATTGGAAAGAATTTAGATATTATAAAATATCTTTGTTTAAAACTCACTTCATAAAAATAAAATACCCTTTTATTTTACGACATGTATCATCCTAAATAAATTCAACTTTTGTGATAGATTACATTATACAAAATGTCAATATTAAAGAAACGATTAAATTTTGTTATTTCATTGTGATAGTTATCACCTAGTTTAAGGAATTTAATCAATGAATTATATTAATTATATTTTCAAAATAATGTTTACACATGTTTTTAAAATTAATACATTGGTTACTAAGTGATAAGAAATAAAAATTTGGATCGATTGAATAAAGAGGATGTGTTTTTATAAAATACTATTTTTATGTCCACAATGATATTTTTTCTTAATAAATAGAATTAATCACTATTATTGAATGTTAATAATGAAATTTATATTTCATATATTTAATTAAATTTTTTAAAATGCATACAATATCATTGATAGGATTATGATAAGATGAAAAATGTAATTTTATGTATAAAAAGATAAATATTTCTAAAGGAAATTTTCTTTCCATTTAATGGTGTACCTATTTTAAATCTAAATTTTTAAAATTTTAAAAGTTTTATTTGAAAAAATAAATTAATTTTTGAAATAGGGATTTCAAAATTATCTTAGTATGATGTTTTTTTATTTTACTGATAAGTTTATTATTTAGATGAATATTGAAAAATACTGGAGTTTATTTTAAAACTACTTTTTCATCTAATTTTTTAATATAGTTAAATTAATTTTTTAATTGTTTTTAAAATATAATTAGTTCAATTATACTAAATTAAAACCAATTTAGGTAATTTTTATAAATTTCACAATGAATTTGGATATGAAAAATTTCACTCTGTCGAAAATTTCGAATTAAAACCCCAGTTTTTCATTGTGTCTACACGATTAATTTTATATATATATTACCCAATTATTTAAATTGAATTTGATAAAATGGATTCCATATTTAGAATAAAAGGTTCCAAATTATGTTTTTTTTAGTCATAAAAAATGTTACCATTGTAAAGAAATCATTTACCATGGTATAGGTAAAAAAA
This sequence comes from Viscum album, assembly GCA_963277665.1. Classification (NCBI taxonomy): domain Eukaryota; kingdom Viridiplantae; phylum Streptophyta; class Magnoliopsida; order Santalales; family Viscaceae; genus Viscum; species Viscum album. Next base: position 700,578,419 of record OY728152.1, read on the forward strand.
TTAATCCGGTGAAAATTATAATGGTAAAGGCTTAAAATACCTGAAAATACAAAATTTAATGGTTGATTGATGTGTTTCCCAACCCTATCCAGAATCCAAAGTATTATTTTCTATCCGAAGTTATTGAATTTAATTCAACCTCAATGTGGTATTCTTTTAATATAAAATTCCATTATTTTAATCACTTACACCTACCTCTCCTAAAGTATAAATACCACCTATCACCACCCAATTTTGACCCTAAATCCATTTTCTCCTCAAATATATACCCAAAAGACTAATACACATTCACCAAACATTCAAGTGTTTCTGTTTTTTCCAAAACTCCAAATCCAATGTCCTCAATTGTGTCACAAATAAGTGATATTCAAGAGAAGGTTTAGAGAACATGAAAACAAAGGGAAGATTAAGGAAACCTTTTCTCATATCACACTATCTTCTGTGATATATAATTAGTATTCATCAATTATTTCATATTTATTATATATGTATACTACTATTTGATATATAATATCATCAATATCATTATATTTAATGTCTATTTTGATAATCATCACATTTATGGTAAATATGATTCGACTAATTACAATGCGGTATGATATTTTTAACTCAATTTCCATTCATTATGTTAAAATTTTAGTTAATTGATTTTTATGATATTATTATAGATGAAAAGACTTCTTATTATCTTATGATGTATTTTCACTTCTTTTATGTGGATTTACATCATACCTTATTCATTTGTTTTTTGATAAATCTTTATATGGGAATTAATCTCAATATCATTTCATTGGGGGTATTTTTTTTGTTATACACCCACCTTCTTTTATGATGTGTATATACTAATCCTAATACGTGTTATATCATAAATCTCATTATTATCATGATATTCTATGTTTAAATTAATTTTATTCCTTCGTGTTTATTATTACTAAAATGTTTCAAAGTGGTATGGGAAACATAGGGATATTTAATTATTATTTTACTCAATAATCTTTCAAGTACATAATTTAAATTATTTTAATTTATGTAAACATCCATCATTGAAAATTTAATTTCATTGAGGTTTATCTCTTATGATACTAACCATTATGATCATTCCATATCCATATTTCTTTTATCAATGATATTTTAATATTATAAACATTATTCCATTTTGACATATGGTGTTTACTTTGAATGTTATTTCCATATATTTTATTCAATATAGATATTTGATGATGAGGATCATTTTTTAAAACAATATTCAAAATATTTGGAATTTTTTAGACTAGTCGTCATTGGTGGGTCCTAGTTATAGATTTCTCCTCAATTCATTGTTATCCTCGTTGGATGAATTTGTAAAGCTATAAGTAAATGGGGTTTTTACCAGCAGATTAAATCCTCTTATCATAGGTGTTGATTGTAGTGGTACATGTGCTAGATAAATGATGTCCAATAATTTATAATTACCTTATTTCAAAATTCATTTATTATTATATAAGATATTTTCCAAATAAAAAATTCTAATAATGAATTTTCATTCTTAGTTTATTGATTAAATGGAATGTGTGTTCCATTATTTACCTTTTTCATATTGATTATTTTCATGGATTCATTTTTCATCAACTTTACTTAACCATTATTGATCATTTTGGCTCATAAAATTCTTATGTCTATTTTCTATAGGTTTACAAGAAGTTTATTTTTTTTAATATATAGGGTTACGCCAAGGGAAATAATGGTGTTCTTAAAGAATCTGCTTTTTTGAATTTTATGTCCAAAATGTAATTTGAAATTCCAATATAAAACTAGTTTAACAAGACTACTAAACTATTCTATCCTTTAGGATGAAATTTCATGTTTCTTATTCTAATGTTATAAAGTAAGGCACCATCTCCATGATTCTGGGGTCAGGGTTTTAATAGTTGGTAAATGAAAAATCATAGTAGAAACATTGGGAAGTAGATTTAGAAAATCAGAGATTAGGAAACATAACCCTAAGATAAAATTTGAGGGTAATTATATAAGAACAACCCAAAGAAACCTTTCTTATGATTCTAAAATTAGCTATATATAAATTATTTAATTTATGTTAATATATATTTAAAAATATATGAAGTTCAATTTTTATTATCTAATCAATTATGTGCCAATTTTAGAAATGGAAAAGTAAGGGTAGAATAGTATCAATACTCGTGGGAAATATAGGCATATCTCTACTGAGAGATCCAATATAGCAACAATTAGAACAGATAAAATAATGGATATTTTAGGGTACATTAATCATGTTATGAAAAATAAATTTTTTTATAAATAGTAACATATTAAAAATAAATACTCTCTTATGTTAGGTCTATTTATGCGACAAAATCTCCCATCCTTTAGTGGGACTACTAAACCAATTACATTTGAACAATGGATTATGTCATTGGAGAAGATATTTATAGAATTGAAATATAGTGAAAAGAAAAATATCAAACATTCTTTATATTTCCTAAAAAGGTAATTCTGACTAATGGTGGTCATTGAATGAGAATACTAGGGAGGAAAAATAAATAGAACTCATGGAATGGAATGGTTTTAAGGATATATTCCTCAAAAAAATATTTCACTCTTGGGGAACAAATTGAAATAAATTGTAAGTTTCTTTGTTTAAAGAAAACAGGATAGGAATGTTTTTTAGAGTACCAGCATACCTTTACAGGGTTATCTATTTATTATAGGAATTACATATTCAAAATAGGGTGATATATTGGAAATTTCTTTAAATTTCTTAGGCTAAGTCTTCTAAGGGTGATGTTCTAAAAATCATTCTCATCATATGATGAAATATTTTTATGTGCTATAAATACTGAAAAGAATTATCTAGATACTATAGAATCGAAGGTAAGAAATATAATTATTGGATGGTAAATAAAAATATGGATAAAGGGAATAAGGGAAGTAATTATTTTTCCACATGTGATAATTGTGGAAATAATAAAAGTGGGAATTGATTTAAGGGAGTAAAAGTTTGTTATAAGTGTTGGGATACGAGTCACTATGAAAAATAGAGAAAATGTAAGCATAAAAATGACATATTTAGTCTTAAAACATCATGGGTATAGAGAACTACGAAAATGAATGCTTAAATCATCAAGGGAATATACCTCAGAAGAAGCTACGAGAATAACTTCAAAAATATGTAATTGATATCACTGAAGTGTAATGATTATGTTATTATTTTAATTTTATTCAATAATTACGTTTTAAAATTTTCAATTATATTCCAGATATGTATAAGGATTCTAATACAGTACTTTTTCACTAAGTAATTAAAAGAATGTGTTGATTAGTACCAGTATCCATGATAAGTGATTCTGTGGAAATATGATCTTTTAGAAAACATGTGACTTGGGGAATATGGCCCTAATATGTTATTTATTTTGAGATAATAATTATAAATATGTTTATATATATATTATTGGTTTCCATGAAAGTGGTTAGTTATTTAATGGTTTATGTTATGTTTACTGCATGTTTGGATTTAAGGAATATATACAAGATCATGGATTTTATTTCTGGAATCATGTATGTTTTCATTAAGTCTTTAAGGTTATCGAAGATTTCATATAACTAGTAAATGAGAATACGAACTACTTTATGTTTTTTGATAAATATAATTATAAGTCCATTTTTTAAATTTTTAGTGACCTGACTTTAATATGTTTGGTCTTCTAATTTGGACATACATTTTTTATGTGTCCTAAAATTAAATATATATAGAATAGATTATGGTGGACATTGGATATCATTCTTTGTAGTAAAAGTATGATATATTATCATGGATGTCATGTTCTAACCATATTGGTTTTATTAAAAATTTAATGGTTGAAGTAATGACTTCTGGATCTTATGATTCATTAAAATTTCCTTAGGAATGAAATATTCATTATTAACATTCATTTCCTGGTTTAAGGGATGATGTGAAAGTATATCCAAGAACAACCAAAGGATGAGATTATTCTTATGAAATAGAAATTAATCAAGAATTTTTTTCTCAAGTGATTTTCTAGATAATAAGATAATCCCTTAAATATAGGAAAGAAATTTGGAATGAAAATTCTTTTTCATTTAATTTTCATAGGCGGAAAACAATGCCCTCTTTAACCCATCATAGATTTACAGTTTTATGATTCTATAGTTTATGATGGAAATCTTCCATATTCCTCTCTATAAAAACATGATGGTTATATTTATCTCCCATGTTATGGTTTTTACTTGTCCCTAATGTTATCCTAATAAAAATCTTAATTTTTTGGTAACCATATCTTTTCCATTTCCCTCTTATTAAGAAGATATTTTATTAACCCTATTTCTGATATGGGTTACCAATTGGAGAATTTTCTATGTATCGACTGTTTATTTTCAATGTGAAATTTCAAATTGATTAGACACAATTTATAAAAAGATGAGAGAATGTAACAACTAAATATTTTATATTATTTCTCATCTTAAATAAATTTAATTTTTTTAATAGATTTTGTTAAACTGAACATCGAGAATAAAAAAATGATTAAATATTATTATTTTTTTGTGATTGTTATAACCAAGCCATTAGAATGGATTGAATGTATTAGATTAAAAATATTATAAAAAAATTAAAAATATTTATAAAATTAATTAATTGGTTTCCTATTAATTATAAATAAAAATGAGAACCAATTGAACATCGAGAATGTGTTTTTATAAAATACTATTTTTATGCCCACAAAGAAATTTTATCTTAATAAATTGAATTCCTATATATTATTGAAAGATAATGATAAAATTTATATGTCATATATTTAATTAATGTTTTTAAATTCATCCAATTTTTTCATAGTATTAAGATAAGAGTAAATACAATTTTAATCATAAAAATCCATAAATTTCTAAATGTAGTTTTGCCATATTTTAATGGTGAACCTATTTTAAATATAAATTTCGAATGTTGTAGATGTTTTTTCAGAAAAATAAACATTATTTTTTAAATTGGTATGTCAAAATTATCATAGGGTAACGTTTTGGTATTTTTATGATAAGTTTCATTTTTTGAAGAAAAATAAAAAATACAACATTTTATCTGAAAACTCTTTTTTCAAATAATTTAATAATATAGTTAAATTTTATATTACATTTGTTTTAATGTATAATTATTTCAATTATAAACTTTTTTCCGTTGGAATCAATTTCACATTGAAATTGGATATAAAAACTTTTCAAACTTCTAAACTTTGAAGATTAAAAACCTTCTTTTTCGATGTATATATGGGATTAATATTAAATATTATTTTTCAAATTATGAAAATTGAATTTGGTAAAATGGATTCCATATTTTCAATAATAAGGAAAAATTAGGTTTTATGGTCAATTTTTAGGCATTAAAATGATACCATGGTAAAAAAAATATTTATTATGGTATAGGTACAAAAATTAAACGAGTTAAAAGTAAAATAGTAAAGTCCTAAAAAATTAAAAAAAACATTAAATGTCAGTTTAGGTATTTAGAAACACAATAATTTCTCCAAAAATATTAATTTTCATAAAAAAGAATCATTGAATTTAATGCCACCTCAACGTGGTTGGATTTTAATATAAAATATTCATTATTTTAATTACTCAAACCTACCTCTCCTCAAGTATAAATTACACCCCATTCAGACCCAAAATAATTTTTGCTCCCTAAATATCTTCCCAAACCACTCATCCTCACAAAAAGAACGTAAAACTAACAGAAAAAATTAGTTGACGTTCTTCTCATATCACTTTTTATTCATTGATATATATATGAATTATTAACCACTTATTTATTCTCTGCTATGTATTAATACTGCACTTTTATCTATATCATGGATCACATTATATTCAATGTATATTTTGATAATCACTAATTTTATGGGGTATACGATTCGAATGATTATACAGTAATAAGAGATTTCATAAATAAATTTCAACTGATTAGGTTAAACATCATCATGATTTATTTTGTAATGTGGAAATTATTGATGAAATGAATTATGATTATCTTATGTTGTATTATAACTTTTCTCTGGGGATTTAAATCCTATACGATTCATTTGATTAATGATATTATCATTTAAAATGACTTTCTCCCAATCACCTTTCATTGAGGTTTATTGTGATGTTATACACCCAACTTATTTTATGAGGTGTGTATACTTTTCCTTTGACTTGTTATATCATCAATCACCATGTTCTCATGATATTATATGTTTTAATTAATTTTTTTCATTCATTGAAATTATGAATCGGATGTTGGAAAGTGGTATGGGACACTTTGGAATGATTAAATATTATTTTCCTCATGATTTCTTCAATTATATCATTTAAAGTATTTCCATCTATGTCAAAATACATTATTAAATATTTTATTTCACTAAGGATTATCTCTTATTATACCAACCATTTTATTATTTAATATCAACATTTCTTGTATCATGGATATGATTATAGACTAAACTGTATTCCTTTTTTGAAATGTGTTAACATTGAAAGTTATTTTTATATATTTTATTCAATATATATATTTTATAATAAGTCACATTATTAAATCAATTATTTTTATGTATGATGAATGATTTGGATAGTTAGACATGGATGGTGGCCAGTTAATTATATGTCAGTAATTCGTCGGTAGTCACATGGGATAAATCGGCTAAGATAATATTAAACGGGTTTTTACTTATATATTATATCATCTTATAAATTTTCATGATATTTTTTTTCATATACCATATACATTATATACAATCATTAATAATTTACTTGTTTTAGTATATAGTTATTATTATCCAAGACATTTTCATTATAAAAAAATTGATGGATGCATTTTCATTCTAAATTTATTGATTTCAGGGAATGTTTGTTCAGTTATTTACCTTTCCATATTGATTATATGCATTGGTTAATTTTTCTTTGTTTGTACTTAACCCTTGTCGAAAATTTGAGTTCACCTGCATCTTATATTTATTTTTTTAGGTTTCCAAAAAGTTTATTATGTTTGATATGTAGGGTTACGCTAGGGGAAATAAGGGTGATCTCAAACAAAAATATATTTTTAATTTTATTTACAAAATGTAATTTGAATTTAAAGTATGTATCCATTTTAACAAAACTAATTAAATATTCTGTCCTTTAGGATCTGATTTCATGTATTCTATACCAATGTAATAAAGTAAGGCACTGACTCCAGGCTTTTGGGTTAGGGTCATTAGAAAATTTTGTAAGTAAAATAACCTTTGAAAAGTTGTAATGGAAAATAAGATTTTTACATGAGTAAGCACATGTTTGGATTTACAAATAATAATTGAAAACATTTTTGGGAATAATGATAATAGAACTAAAGAAAAACAATATTTAATGGAGATGATAATTTGTTCATAAAAAATTAACATTTATGAGATAAAAATTCTTTAAGAAAGCAACATTCAGTTTAAAATGTAATTTTAACGAGTTAGGAAATATTAAATATCTTATAAACTAAAAAATATCTTATTTTTTAAAATAACAATATTTATTCTAATGGAATAATAATTTTACTCTAAAAAATAAATTATGTGTTAACCAAATACCTTATAGATAACATAATTATTTAAAAAATGTACACTTCGTGTGAGGACCCTACCTTAAGAATTACCTATTCTAGCATTTTTGTACAAGAATTATCTCTTTTTAAATTACAAGGATATTTTATGTTGATAGTCTCCAATAATTAACATAAACTCTTATTAGTGAAACCATACATTAAAAGTGTAAAGTTATAATATGTATCCATTTTTACATATATAAAACATTTTAAAATAAAACATTGTCTCTTTTCAAGATAAATATATAGAATTTTCATAATCACCTCATCCCTGTACCTACTCTTACTTAAAACCTATGAAAAATAGAATAATTTTTCTTTTAAAAAAAATCATTATCATCACTTTTGATATAAAATAATTTCCATGAAAACTCATTCACAAGAATTAAAAATTCATATAGGTGACATAGAACATAATATTCATCAAAGAACCCTCACATAATCCTTAAAAACTAGAATATCTATACATCAAACATAAAGTTTAATTCCCCAGAGAATAAAACCAAATTAAAATTCATTAAAATGATATATAGGAGTACCCATCGTATAAGTAGTAATGGGCTTACCCAACATTATCTGAGTTCACCCATCATATAAGTTGTAATAGGATCACCTGATTATATATGGGTTTCCCCATCATAAATAATGTCCAAGGGTCGTAAAAATAATAAATTCCAAGAAAAAAATCTTTTAAAACCAGTTATAAAAAACTTTAAAATATAAAAATATCCTTTTATTGTAAAATAAATTTTAAAATCCATATACCGCACACATAATGAAGAAAAAAAGTTATTTGAAAATAAACACTAGGAAACATAAAACCATTGAGGATTAATTATTGAATGATAATATTCTCATGGCTTATAAGATAAAAAAACAACCTTTTATTCTACTATAAAAAAGTGCATATAGATAACAAATAAAAGAAGGTTTCTGAAAGAAATTCCCTTACAAATATCATATCTTTAAATTGAGCATTAGTAAAACATATCAATTAATAGTATCTTTTATAAATTTAACAAAAAAATTAAATACAAAAAACATCATAAATAGTCATTTCACATATAATATTAGAATTACATAATCAATAAAGTATAAGTTTAGCCCTATGAATGGAAACTAAGTTAACAATTCCATTACATTGAGTTTGAGTCATCATGTATGTTGTTAATCCTCATTAATAATAAATATAAGTAAATTATTTACATTATTGAGAAACTTTTTCAGGTTTATTATCCCATTTATTTCACTTATTACTATTTTATAATAATTAGTTAACTATTTAAGTTCACATTGCATATTTTTTATAATATTTGATTCATAAGCCCGAAATGACATCAATAATTGGTTTATAGTAAAAAAGATCATATATAAATCGTATATAGAATTGTAATAATGAAATAATTATAAGTATAATACATAAATTATACTTTTAAATACAACCATGAGTGATGGTTATGTAAAACTAATCGCATCTCTTCGTATAGGTGGTAGTCCACATTTATGCACAAACGACGTTATCATTTTTATTCTCATGGAAAGGTAATAATGTAAATGATATATTATATTTTTATAATGCTAAATAAATTATTATTATCATATATAAACATTAATTATAACATTATAAACTATCTTCACATACCATGAAATAAAATTTATTACATCGGTTCGTGAGGAGGTAGTATGTTGTACACACAAATGATGAATTATTTTACAATTTTATAGAAGTGGGGATGTATATAGCTCCTTAAAATGACATATTATAATCTATATATATATATATTATATTTTATATATTATATTATAATGGTTTAATAATGTTTTGAGGATGTTTTAGAAAATAAAAAACTGAAACACTCGATTAAAAATGATACCTCCCCATTATATAATATCCTTTTTTTATCACCTTAATAAAACTAATGATGGTGTTATTTCACAACCAAGACATATATTTTTTGGGGATTAATTCCATGATGAAATTTTTTCAGTTTTTTGGTTAGAAAAATGGGTTTTAATGCTTTAATAAATGAAAATAAGTGGATCCCTTTTATAAGATAGAGGATAGGCACTCTGGGAATTTCTCAAAATACTAAATTAATATAAATTAACTTTCAATTAAAAATTACTTAAAAGTGAGTTATTTTGAATATATTTTGAGTATGGGACTACATACTTTAATAATAAAATTTGTATATGTTTTGACTGTATGTATACCCTTGTCATTTGGTTTTTACACTTATTTAACCCCATTAACTATTACCATGACAACATGGGTTTTTCCTCGTTGATGGTTAATATAGTTTCTATAAAATGAAAAATGATCCATAAATACATCATGGTTGATATTTTCAACATTATACTAATAACATTTAATATTTTAAAATTTTTAGGAATTTTATATCAATAAATAAAACAATATTTATTATAAAATATCAGTAATGTAAATTTTTTGATCTATTCATTACAATTATTTTGATAATATTAAATAACCCATATAATTTGAACCATATATTTATTTTTATCCCTAATATGTTAGTTTAATTAATAAAAATATTTTATCACATTAATTTTGGTAAAGCGTTTTTATTTTAATGTTTTTATTATCAAATATTTTATTTTTTTATTAATTAAAAAAAACAATTTCGGCATTGTGACAAAATTTAAAGAAATTAATTATTTAATAAATATTAAAAATAAATTACCATGATGAATATAAATATATTATATTTCACAATAATATTTATATTGGAATATTTTGTTTTGTTGACACCATATTAAAAATATCATACCTATGAAAAATAATAGTGTGACATGTGTGATTATTTAGATAAAATACAATAAATTTAGTAATATTATCCATGATTACCTAAAAATTCATAAATACATTCATATAATTTAATAAATTTATCCAATTAAAAATATCCATTTATATTTTTCTCAACATTTATTTTAACTCATATATATATCATGATATCAAATAAATTATAATATTCTAACATTATTGGCCATGAGCAACCATTGTACAAGAATTTCGATAAGACATATGAATTAAAATAATAAAATAAATTTATAACAATAAAAATCATCATTTATACATAATATTTAATATAATAGTCTATAAAAAATTAGTTCATCCTAATTATTAATTTTTTCTCCAAATTAAAATTGTTCAAGATGAATTTCCCATGTCTAAAGAACTAAAATCAAAATCATCATATCCAAAATACAAAAAGTAATAACAATATATTAATCGAATTTTTAGTCATTAATAATATCCAAAAAAATTATTACAATATAAGATAAACCTAACAAAATAATAAATCTCCATCTGAATAAACTTAATTTAATATAAAAAACTCAACAGTAATACCAAGTGTTCAATATAGATCATTGGATAAATTACTATCCGTAAAACTCACCAAATATACTCTAGCCTAATATTGAAACAGACAAATAAAATAGATTTCATCCCCACATCTTCCAATATAAATTTATCCTTTATCTCTAAATCTTATGCATGATTCTAAAAGTATCATACCAAAATTTAATCTCCTTAATCACATAATCTCCAATATATGATAATCATTGCCATAAATCCTTGATAATATAATATATGCTTCCAAAATATAATTCATAGTTTATTACTCCAATAAAATCCTATATAATTATGTTTATCATAATCGTATAGGGTTTTTATAATAGTGAACATCTTCGGAAATAACATTAATCACTTAATCCCCAAATCATTTTCCAATCCATTTGATAAATATTGGACAAATCATATGTTCCAAACATGATTCTAACATTTATATGTTAGATAATTTAATTAAAAAAATTTTATACTAATTAGGATGTCCTATATGTCAGTTTTAAGTTATTATCCGTTTTCCCTTTTGGTTGTGGATTCAATCATTGCTACCTTACCGGACGTGATAGGTTATCACATGTTCTGTAGGATATCCTTTTTTAGAACTATATAATTTTTGTAACATTCCAAATAAAATATAATAAAATAATAAAATTAAAATTAATAAATCCAAAACTAAAGGAATTTTTTTCACCTCAAATTTTATCTCATACTTTTCATTTTACATCTCAAAATGTTACAAACCATAATTAACTTAAAAATAAATGTCGCCAAAAATATCATTTTCCACCTTCAATTTTCATATCATAAAGCATCAAAAGTTGTTCATAAGATATTTAATTTATGATAAATATTAAAATTATAATCACATGATGGAATCCATAACTCTTAAGATAACCTAACTTAAAAACATTATAATATAAAAACTTTTCTAAACTGTACTCTTATTCCAACTATAATGACCCAATCATAAGTATTTCTTATTCGAGTTTTTTTACTATAATTCATTTTAATAAAATTAAAAATATATATTCAGTTTTAATATTTCTAAAATAATTTAAAACTCTTAAAAATTGACCTAATAAATTACTTGTGAACACTTCGTCACAGTATCTATGTTTCCTATAAAAAAATGTCATTAAAATAGAATATGATATATTTTGAAGATAAATCTTCGTAATTTTCATATTGACATCTTCCTTGTCTATATTATTTCTTTAAAACTAGTGAAAAAACTTTTAAAAACACGGGATGAGAAAAAAACACATTATGGGACATAAAATAAAATAAAACCATCTTCTCATTAAGAAACAAGAAAACCCATTAAAAATATTTTCTTAAAAATATACATTTTCTTCTGAAAAGAATATCGTTTTTTCCTTTAAAATGAATCATTATATTTCCTTTTGAGATTAAACAATTTCCATGAAAACTAATTATAAATAATAGAAAATATATATTGGTTCATTTCAATATAATCATCATTTTACCCTTACAAAATTCTTACAAATTTGAATAATAATATGGATGACTTCTAATTTAATTCTCCAGGAAGGGAAATCATTACGTAATACATTAGAGAACTATTTAAGGGAACCCATTGTATATTTTATGATGGGATAACTAGTATTTATATATGTGTACCCATCGTAAATAATTTAAAAATACCACATCATGAAAAAACCTAGTTAGGAACTATTTTAAACACATGTATAAAAAACCTTCAAATAGCAAAATACTTTTTTCTTGTAAAATCACATTTAAAATACGTAAAATAAACAAATAATGATGAAACAATTTTCATTGAAAGTAACTATGGAATTTTATAAAGGAAACATAAAATAATTGAAGAAACGTGGTGGTGGGAAATCTCACAAAAATTGTACTAGTTAAAAAAACATTATACTTTTGTAAAAATAGTAGAAAGAGGAACTTTAAAAGAATATTTATGAATGAAATTCACATACAAGTTTTATATAATTTAAGTGAGAATTAATAAAATGAATAAATTAAATGTTTCAATTGTAAATATTCATAAATAAATATTAAATAAAATAAAATATAATTAAAGTTCATTTCACACATACTCAAAATGTGACAGAGCCAATGATGTACACTTTTAACAAAATAAAGGAAATTGAGTTAATAATTCCTTTAATTTGTGTCCAACTCATTAGATATGTTGTTTATATTGTAAAATAATAAAAATAGATCATTTATTTAATTGATTTAGAACCTTATTAATATTTATTATTACATTAATTTCACTTACTACCATGTTATAATAATAACTTAATTATTTAAGTTCACATCGGATGTCTTGACGATATTCTCTTCTTATGTACAAAATGACTTTGGTAATTTGGATTTGGTTAAAAATTTCATAATTTAATCATCTCTATAATAATAATAATGAAGTATTTATCACATTTATATATCATTTATACTTTTAAATAAACCATGAATGATGGTTATTAATAAAGAATCACATCGCTTCATCAAGGTTGTAGTCCATATATATGCATGAACGACATTATCATTTTTCTGTGCATGGAATGGTAAGAAAGTATATTATATGTTATCTAATAATAATAATAATAATTCATTAATATAATATATATAATCATTAATTAAATAATTATAACCAATCTTTATAGATGGTGATAATAAAGGAATTGAATTTGTTTGTGAGGTGGTAGTCAATATTATATACTAACGATGAATTATTTTCCCATTAATTGAAATTTGATATGGATATATGTAATTACATTGACATATATAACATCTAATATATGTATGATACTGATTTTATTATTTTAACATGGTTAAATGATTTTTTATGGATGTGTAAGAAGAAACAAATTGAAATAGTTGATTAAAAATGATATCACTTCTTTGGTAAATATGCTTTTCCCATAAATTTAAGATCCCTAATGATGTTTTAATTTATAAAAAATAAATATATAGTGGGGGAGGATTATATAAATGTATTTGGGAATTGTTTTTTCTAAATAAAATGGTTTTTTTGTGTGTGAATAAATGATAATAAGAGGAGACCTTTTATAATAGAGGGGAATGGAACTCTTCTAATTTCTAAAAATATTTAATTAATATAAATTAATTTTTAATTAAAAATATATCCAATGTAATTTATTTGGAATATAATATATTTATTTGTATAAATTACATAATATAATAAAAAATGGACATTTTTTACAACATTTATACCCGTTTCTTTTGGTTTTAACCTGTATTTATCCCATTTAACTCTTATTGTGACAATGTGGATTTTTACTATTTGATGGTTATTATAGATTCAATAAAACGATAAATCATCAAAAAATGGCACATGGTTAAAAAAGATTAATCTTATGCTAAAGAATAATTTTATGTTAATAAATTTTTTAACATTATATCATAAAATAAGACAATATTTAATATATAATATCAATAATCTCAATTTTTAGAACTATTCACTACATGTACATAAATAATTTCAAAATAAAACTTATAATTAGAAATAGATATTTTAATACTTACCAAAAATGTAAATTTCATCTAAAAGAATATTTTATAACAGTAATTATCTTAATTTATATCTATTTTAATATTTTTAAAATAATTTATTTTATTTTTCCATTAATTAAATAATTATTTCATCAACATTGTGCTAGTATTTAAGGTAATTACTCATTTACCATTAACTAAAAATAAATTACCATGATGGTAATAAATATATTATATTTTAAAATAATTTATGTTTTCACACATATCCTCAAGATAATACATTACTAAAAATATCACTATTATTAAAAATACGAGTGTGACATGTTTGATTTTTCTTAAAATAAATTAATATACATGCCATAATCTTATTCAAGTGGCCCCAAAATGGTATTAAATTAATTTATATTAAGAAAGAAATTTTATTGTTATAAAAATATTTAATTATATTAATTAAATTATTGTTTAACTCACAAATATCTCCTGACATCAAATATGTTTTATTCTGACATTGATGGCCTTGTACAGTCATTGTACAAGAATTCAGATAAGAAAATGGTAATATAACAATAAAATTCGTTTATAAACATAAAAACAATTAATAATACATAATATTTTATATAAAAATTCTATCAGAGTCGTATCTCATCCTACTTATTACTTTTAAGATACCAAATTTGATTTTTCTAGTGTTGTGCAGGCTCGTCGTCATCACTGAAAATGGTTGTTATAGTTATTATAGAATAAATTATAATATCTATATTTTAAATCATTTATGAATGATAATTATTTTATTATTTCATTCATTATTCATTAAATAAGTTTCATAAATTTTTATATTATCTGAATTTCTCAGATATATCAGGAAAGATTCAGTACTTTATAAAAATAATATTTCATCCAATTCACTAAAAAATTAACTATTTCCACAAAATGGAAGAACTCATCCTTGGATAAATTTGAATTTATGAATCCAAAAATAAATTCCATTATATTAAATTAAATTCATATATGTGATAAAAATATATCTTAAAATAAGATCATAAAACACCTCAAAATCAACTTTATTTTTAAAAAATACTTTTTTTCTTAAAAATGGATATTAATGTTTGAAAATGATTTCATACCAACATAAATTTTATGTTTTATTAAAATGATGCTAATTGAATTATTAATAATATAATATATCCAATTTTTCATTTCATCCATTTTAAAATAAAATGTTTCTTATCAAATAGTTGAAAAAAATACAGTTTTCAATAGATATAGATATTTTTCAGTATACACTTGGAAAATCAATCCATTCAAAAAAATGAAAATTTCACCATAATATAATTTTTATTGTTTTTATTTAAAAAATAATAATATTTTTATAAAATAATATATATATATATATTACAGAAATTTATTATAATATTCACACATAAAAAAGAAAGAAAACAAATTTTTTTTAGGAAAACAGATTTTTAAAGAAAAAAATATCTTTACAAAATAAATGGTTATTTTTTTGTACGAACATAACAATTTATTATAATTTATTTGAACCATTATATTTATTTAATAAATTACTTATTCTTGGTCATACCATCTATGTTAATGAATACATTTTAATGGTCACATATAAATAATATTTAGTTGTTCAGATACAATCACATGATTTTATGTAAATGAATAATATTTTAAGAAATAATAATTTAATTATTATATTTTCTTATTAATTAATTATATGGTTTACAAACTCTAATAAATGACATAATGTGATTCAACATCCTTGATTCATGGGAGAAATATATATAAATATATATATGTGTGTGTGTGTGTGATATTTTTCTTCAATTTTCACACAATATTAGGAGGAGATCCATTAAGAGAGCTTCAACTATATTTTATTATTAGTCTTTCTTCTTTCATTGATATGACTGTATCCCAACCCATTACATAGATTTATTTTGTTCCAACTTGATTGGAGAGTCTTTTCAAAGGATTTTAACATCATGTATAAAATCTAGTGGAGGAAAGAGGTCGCATGCATAGCAAGGAGTCATATATTTAGAATACATTGATGATATATGGTAGTTAATTTTTTTACTAAAATATGTATAATTTTAATGTAAAATTATTATGTTATATTTTTTTATGCCATTATGTAAACAAGTGTTATGTTATATTTTGTTTACACGAGGACCTATACTTATACTAATACATGTGAGATTATTATTTAAAAAATAATTATTTGGTGGTTAGTATTTTTTAAAAAAAATTATGAAATTACATATTTTTAATTTTAATTTCAAATTTAATTTGAAGGATACATATAAGAGTATTTCTTCTTATGAATGAGTTTTAGGTTCAGACTGAAGATGAGGCCACTAGTGAATTAGTTTTCTATTTTGAATCCTTGATATGGGTGGTCATGCATGGTATCGAGAAAATTTGAGTGATCATTATTGGTTCATGATTGATGACTTTGATTTATTATGGTTCTTATTTGAAGGTATAAGCCTATTAAAATGGAGAACATGAAAATTAATAATCAAATAAAGAGTGTGAGGAAAGGTGGGTATCTTTAGAATAGATTAGACACACTATTCAAAGAGAGTATAAAAGGATATTTATATAAGAAGGAAAGTAGCATGAGTATCAAAGTCAGTATCATGAGAACATGATAGATTACATGTGAAGAATTTAACATGGTTTAGTATATTTCCCCTACAATGATTCTATCCCTAGTAATTGGATTGGATTTCTACCTAACCTTAGGCATGTATCTTCATATGCCATTGGGTTCCAAATAGTAGTAGGGTCTATGGTGATATTATGGGGAGACTATACCCACATATCAAAGTACGTAATTACATAAAATAAATATCAAAATGGAACCCATAATTATAAAATAGTGTATGTAGAGAAAATATATAAATACAAATTATATATAAAATAAATATTCAAAGGTAGTCATTCATATAGAATCAATGTCCTGGTAGCATATATTAACTCATCAACCACTGATCCAATCACATGTATGATGAAATAAATAGTGTAAACGTATATAGGGATATAGTGAAAATGTTGATTAATACCTCAATCTTAGTATCCAACCCAATATGATCTATCTCACTCAATCATGAAAACTTTGGCCTCATTCCAACATGGTTTAACTAATAATGAGGTCTACTAATGTATTCAATTTTCATGGACACTTGAGAAAGATGTGAGCATAAATTAGGTGGTAACCACGAATTAAGTCACATGATAAAATATAAAACATAGGATGTACACTTGTTATATGCTCTATTGAAGAAATAAAAACAATTTAGAAGCATAAATAAATTACAAATATTTGTCCTCAAGGTTTGACGTGTCACATTGGATCCACCAAAAATGTATTTAGCTAATGTCAATATTTCTATAAAAATGTCACACAATTATTCTAACCAATATCATCCCCACAACAGATTCATAAGAGATATTACATAAAAGTCCAGTTGAATCATGTTCAATGGAAGGATCCTTATAGTATGTCTCAAGAAACCCAGAGTATATTAATAGCTCTAGTGGTAGAACATCCCTCTATGACCATCCTGCATATAACTCTCATCAGGGGTAGTGTGTCCCCCCCACAAAATAACATCATATACTAATCACTCAGGGTTGTCATCACATCCCATATAGATCATTTCATTTATACATAATATCATGGGGTAGTTTGGGCCTCCCTACCATAACATAATAATTGTAATGATGGTTGAATCCAAGTAAAACATTCAAGGAATTCCATTTATCATATCATATATAAGTGGGTAGTATGTCCCAACCAATTAATCTCATATAATGTATTTATATCCATTCACCCATCATCCAAAACCTATCTCAAAATATTAGGCTATCCTCTCATGTTCATGACCTATCATCAGGCACTAGATCCATATTAGTCTCATAATCAATTTTGGTTTTATAGTAACTAACACTCCTCTAAGATGTTCTTATTTCCCATGGGGGTTACCAATTTAGAAATTTAAAATTAACTTGATCATAAACTATTAAAATTATTTATATAATATATAAATAATTTGGTTTATCTAATGTGGAGGAAAAAGGGTATAGTGTGACTTTATAAATGGTTTCTAAGAGTTATCTCTTCACATCAAATTAGGAAAACAAAGTGAACAAATTGATTTTAAAAATATGCAATTGACTAAGTGGGGATTCAATATTAATTTTAAGAGATTTTATTTATGATGTAATCAATCTAATAATTGTTTAATCCAATGGAATTGCAGATCATGTTTTTTTAATTTCATTAATTTATTTAGGTCAAATTAATTTATTATTACTAAAACAATAGTTGTTCCTTGGTCTATAAATAATTATCAGTCTTGGTTTATTGATTGAAATACATAAGTAGGAATAAAAATTAATTTCATTGTTCATTACTCAAATATATTAACTATATTGGGTTTTATCCAATGAAATTACTTAGATCATGTTCATGAAAATGGGTATGGTTTCATTACTATCCATACTAGCCAATTTTAATTCCCATGTTTAACTTAATGATTCATTTTTAGTCTATCCCATTACTCTCGATTCTTTAGACCAATAAATTTTACCACACATGGTTGAAATGGATCCCATCATGTGTAAAGAGAATTGGTTGGATGTCTAATTCCTAGAAATTATAAACTGGATTGAAAACAAGGAAAATTAGAATAACTTACTTTAAAAGAAAAAAGAACACATGTCAACCAAAATTGTAATTGAAATTAACCAAACGAGAGGCATAAGGGAAAATAAAAAATTAACATCCCTTGAGTGAATAGTGGTAAAGTTGAAAAAGTAACAAAACTAGGGCAAAAATTTGTACTCCATGTTACAAACATGGAATATAAGAATATAAATAAACCAACATCTTTCATTATATAAAATAATATTCACAACATGAATGTGTTTGATGTCCTTATATTGAGAGTCTATCAAAAAACACACAACAGAAATATTAATTAATGATATGTGTGAAAATTTATAGTCTTTGAGAGTTTAGATCTTACTTTTTTCACTTCATGAATTATAGGGGTGAAATCTTCAGGGTGTCAAAAGGGTTGAGTGGTTGACTTTGACCTGCACTTTTAGTGATTGAATTGTGTTTCAAAACATGATTTATATTTAGATTCAGTGGTTCCTGGAATGAAATTTTTCTCACAACTAAAATGATTTTAAGTAATTTACTTCATACTCTATTTCAAATATTCATTGTTTGAGATATCAATTCATGATATGAGTCATATTTAGTTTTATCATTTCATTAGATGTTCCTCAAAATTCTTCAACTTTTAGACATCTTTAAAACTCAAATAAAAAACCGAGGAAACTTAGGATAAAAAATATAAATAATCATTGAAATTAGGGTCAGAATATATATATATTTTTATGTAATTTTAAATCCCCACACTTAAGAATAACTACTTCTCCTCATGAAAAACACATCTAAATTATAATTTATATGTAACCAAAAATATGAACAATATAAAATCATAGGAAAACATGAAAGTAAAACCATGTATTAGATTAAATGAATTAGGCCTCATAAACTCATTCATCTTAGTTCACTAGTCATGATTCATTTTTATGTTATCTATTTTAATTTATCCTCTATTTAGTATTTATTTCTGAACCATTTCAGATGTGACAATTCCAATTTTTTGATCTACCTCACTATGAATTTTTACTCTCAATCACATAAGGTAAATCATTAGAATAGAGTTTTACGGGTACCCTTAGTACATTCCCTTTTCATATGCATTCATTGGATATAAAATTTCTATATCATAAAGGTCAATAACACAAATAATCATGAGGTCTTAACATTATGGATTAGATTAATCTCTGGCTGAATGTTAGGTATACAATGATGTATGATAAAATCAAGGAATATAAAAGAGGTTAAAATCCTAATCACATTGCATTATTATCAAAATTAAAGTGTAATAAACATGTCCTCCCAAAATTACCATCACTCCCCACTCCTAGAACTTAAAGTGGCTCAATAATATAACCAGCATGAATAATGAATGATTCCCCCTTTTTATTTCTTTGATTCTTTTAATTTATTTTTTTTGAAATAATCACTTGAGATATGTCTTGTATCCACCACATAGCCCCATATAATCTTATGATATTCATTTAATGTTCATTTTTGACCTAACAGAGACACAAAATTTTCTAAAATGAAGAGGGTTAAATAATAGTGTATAATAAAACTAATAAATAACCAATACCCCAAAATATAATGAAAATCCTTTATACATTTCCCTAATGAAAAAATACATTTAAATTAGAAATAACCCCCCACCCCCATAAATACACACTTATTCAATTGAATGTCACAAATAATACAAATTATTTGGGTAGGAATAAATAAAATTAACCTATAACATTTCTCAATACTATAAGGTCATTAATGGATTCTATGAGATAGGTAGAATCAATGTACAGGTGGGTCTCAGGATAAATGGGCCTTTAATCAAAATTCCTCAATAACTCTAAAAGTGAATATTTATTTTAAATGCTTTGAAAAGATACCTAAGTATATTCAAGAATGATTACATTTTTCATTTATCTCTCATGAAATATGTTCATATGGAATGGGAAATGGTAGGCCCATATATCTCTCTCAGCAATGGAAATAAAGAGGAAAATCACTCATCAAATGATTACTGTGTAATATTTTAATCAATGATAATATAAAAGTTTTAAAATCATATATTAAAAACTCAACTCACAGATCATGCTGTATTTTCCATAAAAAAGAATTCAATTTTCAAAAAAATGTAATTAAAAATTAATTTTATTTGTATGGTTGCAATTAAATTTTATGGTTAAAACATCTGTTCAGAGATTGATTATTCCTCGATATATGAAAATCAGTATAAATACATGTGAAAATAATAAGATTAAACATAACCCCCCAATCCACAGACATAAAGATGAAAAGTAAAATAGTGTCCCAATTAGTTGAAATCAATGAGATAGAGTCACACTGAATAAAGAAACAAATAAGAACAAACTAAAATTATAGTGCAGTAATCTACAATAATGAATGTGTGGGTTCTTTGGGGGAACTAAATACAAAACACCTAAAATATACATAATAAATAATACGTGTATTTGGAGAACATTTAGCGCAATAAAGATAAACAATGATGAATAGAAAAAGGATGCAGGGATGTAATAAGAAACAATAGCTGGTGTTATTACATTATGATCAAGTATATATAGAATGAGGATCCAAAATAGAATAATGAACATTAATGAGAACATAATGGGTGTAAATGAAAAGAAAAAATGAATTAATAATGGTAATAAATGATTAAATATAAATAACCCAATCAAAGGTGGATTTTTACATCATCATCGTGATGGATAGAAATAGATCAGTCAGTTTGTTTTATTATCTTAAAAGTTCATGTTCACACTTGGATCGTGAATTCTCTTCATGAAATGATCAATCAATGAATTTTTTTTGTGTTTTTACTCTTCTTTTGGGCCCATATATTGTGGCATATGAATCCAAGGCTATAAAAATAGTGAATTAAATCGCATGGATATCTCCAAACTCCTTCAAATAAAATTTACATTACATTACACCCAACCAAAAAGAATCATGGACCATGTCCATATTTAATGTGGTTAGAAAGTCAAGATATAGTTTCTAATAGGTACCCTCCAAGACCTCAATGATGAGATATAGATTCATTTATGAAATGTATTCCATGAATTCCTCAATAACATGGGTCATATATAGAACCCCCCATGTTGATCTCCTTATTAATCCCCATGGGATTCAGTTACAAGTGTGATAGACAGATCTATTGTTAGGGGTCTATGAACTATAGGAAGGGTTGAATATGTAGCTTCTAAACATCCCATAGGGATAGATTTTGGGAGTTAGAGGCTGAAGTAGTGTCATATGGATGGGTTTATAAGTTATATGAAGGGGGATGGGTGGGCACATGGGCCTGTGATTTCCTATAAGATTGGGTCTATGAATTTAAATAAAACATGTTTGGTCTTTTGGGAGGTGACCACTTGGAGATGTTCTTGGTATATCTGATAATAATTTAGGGACTAATGAGGAGAGGCTTGTATAGGTTTCATAAATTGGGGATTTACTAGATAAGGGAGGATAACTTCTTAAATTGGGTGAGCAGTAGGGAATAAAAAATAAATATATAAAAATAGGGTTATATTCCTAATTATAAAATGAATCAAACAATTAAAGGTTATAATGGTGACATCACATCATGAATTTTCATTTTGAATGTAATATTCCAATATAAAACTCACGATTTCACACTATGAATTGATGAAAGTAGCATGTTTCCATCTATAGGGTAGTAGGATCCACTATTTTTCCTCCATTAATTCGTAATCCTACAAACACTTAATCTATCTTAATATAATTATCGTGGGTTTCCTCCTACTATGTAATTAACTTATAGTCTAGATCTAGAACATTGCTTGGAGTGTTAAGTGAATTTCAAGGAGAGGATGAAATCATCTAGGAAACATTCCATGTTATGTATTAGCCTTTTACTATTGAAATTTATGTGGGTTTTATCACCTCTTGGAATTCAAAAAGCTCTTTATTGGGAAACAATGGTGGCTATGAAATGGACCATCAAACATGACTTTAATTTTCATAAAAAAATCCACAAACATGAGTAAAAATAAGTAATTTATTCCCAAGTGAAAATGTTTTATGAGTAATATGATGGTTTAGAAAGTGATTTCTCCTATCAATATAAATATAATAATTTTTATAAAAATCCCTTATTAGCTATTCTAATTCACTGAGTTTTTTACGAACTACTCTCCAACAATCTAGGTATCCATATTTAATGTTTTAGCATCCCAAAATCACAAATTCCATGACATGAATGGTAAATAATAAGGATTTGAATAAACATTCCTGAAACAGTTCATACCAATATGCATTTAAAAGGTTGTTCTATACACCTATAGATCATCATCCAGCTCTTAGATCCATTTTTTAAGACTAAATTAAGTATTTTTTCCAAAAAAAAATAATTTATTGATTTGACAGCTCTATTTTCTCACTCATTTATGGGTGATATGGAATTATAGTGTTATATAAAAATCAATATTTTTCTCATATACCCCTCATTAATTCATTAATGAAATTTTTTCCCTGATATCACATGATTAATATGGGAATTTTAAACCGATAAAAAAATTCTTCTTCAAAAATTTCATTACAGCCCTAGTAGTGATGAATGTGTTGGCCTTTGTTTCTACTCATCTTTAAACATAGTCTTTAAAAATTACAATGTATGTATTTTAAAATGAATTGTAAAATGGTTTTAAAAAATATTTTCCCCACACATCAAATAATTCAAGTTCTATAATCAGGTTCATTGGAGTTTTATTCCATTTGTTGATATTTTCAAACCATTGACAATGATCACAGCTTTGGTTGAATGATAAAGAATCCTAAAAAAGGTTTGAGAAAAAAGAATCAACTTTATAGTATTTTATCTTATTTTGGATCAATTCCTTAATATGCCCTGGCAGGTGAAAAAATTCTTATTTTAAGTTAATTTTAATCTCAGATTCCTGATCGCAACTTCAAATCAAACTCTCTCAAAATATTTTTAAAATAAGATGTTCATCCTAGAATAATTTTAAATAGTTGTACCTTAACCTATTCTTCTTCTCATCGGAGAAATTATTTTATTAAATCCTAGTGGAAAGATAATTTTTTACGTCAATGAATAGTGTATTAGCTTTTAAGTCTACATAATACAATTTTTCATTCAGTAATTCATTATGAATATTCAATTCATCGTCCCCCATGATAATTGGAAATTTCATCCTTAAAAAATTAGCATTCAGGATTTTTTTATCCTTTATTTTCTTTTATTAAGATATAAAATCTTTTAGTAGCATTATCGACCACGTGATTCATGGATTGGAGTCCTTTCTATTTAACAAATAACATAATGTCACATGATTAGGGTAAATAATGACCTTCGAGAGCACATTATTGGTCTAGATCTTATCAAATGAAACAAAAACTAGAAACTATTTTTATGTGGTTATTTAATTGAACAATTATTCAATAATATTCATTATTTCATAATAAATTGTTCATAAGATGTGGTCGACCTATTTCCCTAAAACAACACCCACGTCAAAATCATGCATCGCACATGAGGTCAAAATCATTATCCCAATCTGGGGGTACAATAAATAGGTTCTCAACCAATAACCCATTTGGTGCATTAAAGGATTCATGATAGGTTTTATCAAAATTAAATGTAATTTCCTTGGATAAGTCATGTTTAATTTGACAAGCACTTTTTGAAAAATCTTTGAAAAATCAGCAGTAAAACATTATGTGTCCCCAAATTAGTTTTATCTATTTTATAGTAGTAGGTTTTATAAATTTCTTGATAATATTTATTTTCATGGTATCTACTTCTATACCTTCCCTAAAATTTGGATCCCAATAACAATGAAACATTATACCAAAAAAATAACTTTTCTCAATTATTCATGAGGGACTTCACATCACACTACATTAAAACCAATTCATAGATTATTAGAACCACCTAAGAACTACCATATAACGAGAAATCATCCATAAATATCTAAAAGAAATCCACTCTTTTATCATGTAAGATATATTTCAAACACTGTTGAAAAGTTACTACATGTCCTAAAAGAAAAGCATCAATAGGTGAAGGTTCAGTAATAACATGTGAATGTTGTTTTGGATTTATCATTTATGTCCACTAGTATATGATAATAAAATATATAAATCTATAAAGTATTGGAATTCATGGTTTTCTAACCTTCAAACATTTTTTTCCATGAAAGGTAATATAAAATAATATATCATGGTAGATACATTAAATTTTTTATTGTCAATAGATACTCACCAACCTATGATTGTTCTTGTGGGTATTAATTCAATTCCTTTATTTTTTACCACTATCAACACTCCTTTTAGGGATACCACCTAAAATTGAATCATACATTTTAAATATATGATTAAAATGATTATTCCTGTATAAATTAGTTTCAATACATAATTCATCAAATCCTATTTGATAAGTGGTGTAAGTCACCCCTGGGGCTGACGGTTATACTTAATACCATCCTCCATAAAAACCATGTGATTATATATCTTACGGATAATTCAACTTATATCTTCTATTCTTCATGAAAAGGTATGTTTCCTCCACATTATAATATTTAGAAGTTTTTCTTATTCTATAGACTAAATTGAATTTATAATTACTAATAGTTTTTCTTTATTCCCCAAAAATGAATAAATGATGCTACCATGTAGTGAATATAGATATAAGGTGTGTTGTTTAATTATTAAGGGAACTAAATCTATATAAGATTCCATTATTTGTGGTTCCAATCAATTGACCTCTTCTGGGAGGAAATTGTTCTCTTCTTCATCATTATATTTTCTCCTTGATCAACCACCATCTCATCAATTAGAAACATCATTTATCATCCTCTAATTATTAAAATTATTTTAATGTGATTTCCTATATATCACCTTACGTTGTAGTAGAAATCTCTTGGAAATATACAAAATTAGTTACTTCTTTTTTTGCTTTAACTAGGTCAAAACCATTTATTTTCTACTGAATCAAAATATAGCTTTACATTTATTTAAGTAAATAATATATTTTCTACTGGTAAAGAATGGTTTCCCAAAATTAATCGTCACGTCAACTTCCTCTTTTTTTAGGAATATGAAATCAGTTGGGAAAATTAATATCCCATCACTGAGAAGAATATTCTCTATATTTCCTTAGGTGTATTTAACTAACCATTCATTATATTGTAATGATAATTTTATCAAATTTTTATTTTATAGATAAATATTTAAAGATAAACTCGTGGTTATATGATTAATATATAAACATAAGTAATAGAGATCCCTCTTAAAGGTATAGGACCTGATAGTTCATAGAATTTAGAAACCACTATGGTCCCACATTCTTGGTGGAATATTTCTTTTAACTTAAATAGATCATTATCCACTGAGAGAAATGACTCCCAAAACATTAATTTTACTAATATTTAATAATAATTTTTTTAGAAAATTTTTGGAATTCAATATATTAGAAATATAACTGGAAAATGAGATATTGATATGGAGATATTTAAATATATCTAGGAATTTATTATACTGAGGTTACACATTCCATTACCATATCCTATTTGGGAATATTATTGGGGGATTGTATGTTTGTAGTGTTATATATATTTTTTCTTTCTTTTCTTCCTTGGATTGATGTGTGACACTCGATTATTTTTTCTTTTTCTTTTTAATTTAGAGTAACATTTCATGTATGTTTGTATTCACATTAATCAATAATTTCATTTTCATTACCCTCTACCACATCAGCTTATTCTAATTCCTTATTTTCCTAAACCACTTGTTTATTATCTTTTAGTATTTAGTCTTGTTCAAACTCTCAAAATCTTCATTGTAATAACTTAGTTTTCAATAGATGTATAGATCCTTTAAAATTTAATATAAACCTATTTTTTACCTTAATGGAATTGAGTAAAGGGATCATGGATTTTTTAAGAGCATTCAATCTTGGTTCAGGGCCTAGAGTTCAAATTTTTTGACAAATAGGACGAGGTGCATGGTTTGAACATAATTGGAACTAACTATGCCCCTCAACTGTGCATCCTTGGATATAAGAATCATGGTCTAGAAAACCATGAAATATGGGTTTCACTATCATGAAAAAACCTAGAATTTTTTTGTAGATACACCAAGCACGATTTTCTCATGGTTTATCAAATTATGCACTTAGAATGTAGAATATGCCTTGGGACAGTGTTGAATGCATAGGTCATGCATGAACTATCTCACCAAGCATATTAATAGTGTGAGGGGTGTTAAGCAAGAAAATAGGTTCATATGATTTGTGTATAGTTTATCCAACCATGCTTCCAAACCATGATCAATCTGAAAAAATCTATAATATACTAATTTTCACCCCAAAACTGATCCTTAAATCAAAAATACTTTTTTCATCCACTCTCAATTTCACAACAGACAAGCATGAGATATCACCCTTTTCATCTTCCTATTATTTAGTTTATATCCTTTATATGGAATATTATTCAATCATCATTAGTAACATTGGATCCCCTAATTATGCCTAACATTCCACTTAATTACTCTCTTAGTTTTCATCCCCATCTTTTGTTTTATCTCTGTGTGGCCTAATATGCCATATTTTTACTTCATTTGTCTATTTTTCATTTTATCTTATTCCAACCAAACATTTAGGATGATAATAGATGAGGACTCTACTACAAGGTTTAGGTAGGTGTTATTCTAATTTTACCAAAATATATTTATGTTTATAATTGTGTCTTTTTAGTGTACACTGTAATTTCACATGTTACCCCCAAAATGGGTAACCACTTCAATAAAATACTTTGATCATGACATGTAGTTCCATGATACTCTTATAATCATTGGGGTATGATGAAAACAACATGAATCACCCCTTGGGTTCTACCCAATTGAATGTTCTTGACAACCTTTCCTCACTTGTAACAAAAACACCATTGAGTTATGTTTGGTCTAACACTTTTAAATGGAATACTTATGACAATTAATTAATAGAATGTATATTTCAGTCAGTCATTATGACTACTTATCACTTA
This sequence comes from Viscum album, assembly GCA_963277665.1. NCBI lineage: Eukaryota > Viridiplantae > Streptophyta > Magnoliopsida > Santalales > Viscaceae > Viscum > Viscum album. Next base: position 700,606,639 of record OY728152.1, read on the forward strand.
TGCTTTGGTTATTGGTTATAAGAACTGATCACAACATAATAGTGAGGAAATCCTTGAGTAATCCTTCAATTCTGAGTGGGAATGCCTTAAGAATATTCATAGGATACCACTAAATTCATTGATGTGAATGCTAAGTCATACACTCTCTTAGATTTGGTCATTTTTATATTTATGGATTCCTTATAATTAAATCATAGTATTAATCTAGATTATCTAAAATAACATAGGGAAATTTGGATGATCTCCCTAGTTTTGGAACGATATCTTTAGATAAGGATTGCCTCATCGTAGCACATTAGATTCTAATCGAGGCCTACAAAAATCTCATGGATAGTTTACTTTTCTTTGGATTGAAACTCATACTAGTGGAATACCAAGGTTTTTCCCCTAATATTACATTCAACCAAATGGATACACCCCACAACATTATAATCATGAAATTAATTAACTTCCAAAAGTTAATAATGACCATGTTCTTCCCTGTATTGTAACTAGATGTGTTGTGTGAGAATTCCTAGAAATGTTATGTGGATATTTTGAAGTTATGTTTACATTTATTCTTGGGAAATATTCCTCACGTGCCTTGAATATTTACATTTTACTCATTAAGAGACTATCATCTTTGACTGAAGATGGTATGTTTGATCAGGAATTCTCGAAGGATCCCGAGCTCAACATGGTTTCTGTTTTATTAATTATTTAAACATCAATTATAACTGATCATAGTTATATTTCATACTCAATAACTATATTTTCATTATACATTGTTGGTTGTGACCTACTGATTTTTACTCACACATTGTTCAAGTCACTTTTTTGAACTTATAAAGACTTCCAGGATACATTAATGTACAATGGGATGCACCCAACATTATTCTTGATTGTGTTCTACATTAGGGTATGAGATTATATGACTGACCTAATACCTATTATTCTAATGGAAATTATCTTTAATTCTCTTTTTTATATTTTTGTGACATATATAATTTTATTCATTCTTTCATGATTTTATTACTCCCTATTTATGTATATACAATATATCATCAATATAAGATTTTGATACTGTTTATTTCTATTGTTAGTAATTGGATGGTTTATTTTCCATCTTCTTATTTTTTATTATTCTTTATTATAATTCAAAAAAAATTACACTCTAAATATATTGTTATAGTATCCCAACCATAACAACATGGCTACTCTCTATTAGTCAGTAGCCTCTAGAATATGGGGAGGCTCTTTTATGGCTATGAGGTCAATCAGGTTCAATTACTTATGAGTAAATTAGGCTTAGGATGTCACAATGTGGTATTATAGGTCATTTTTCTTTTATATTTTTATTTTTAATTTTTAAATCGGATATTATGCTATTTTAAAACGTTGTAATAAGTTGTTCTAGGGAGTACCAAAAACATGTTTAGGATAAAATCCAAGTTACCAGAGATGGGTCTTATCAGAAGGGATTTTGTCTGTTATAGTAGATCTTCTTTCACCATTATGATTTTCACATGAATTATGATATTTTTTAGGATTACTAATTTGCATCCTTGGTTCAGTATGGAAATGTATAATTGACTCATAAATCATTATAGTCTTTTAGGGAATTCTATTCAATGCATATATTATTATATCTTTACCGCATTGTTGTATTTACTGTTTCTTATTATATATGACTTGACTTATATACTAGTAAATATTATAACATTTAATAAAGGAAAAGAGATGAAAAAAATTGGTTATTCTAGTGGTTGTATAAAACAATATAATGGTCTCCTCACATATCTTGATGATAGAAATTTATCTAACCAATTATTCCTTGTTTAAGCCATAGAAATTTATTTACATGGTTTGAAATTTCAGTTTATTGTGATTAAATTGATTTAAATATTAATTTACAATGTTTTTTCTCTATAAATTTGTAATGGTGATCCATTTCATTAAGCCATCATATATTAAATTGTTATGTCCTACAAAAAACTTTAAAAGGTAGGTTGTGGATAAACAAATTCAAAATTGTAACTTTTAATGATGTCATGTTTATAAAATGGGTGTGGAATAACATTTAACTATACCATTGTGTGTGTGTGTGTGTACAATTTGAAATATTTTAACTTTTATAGGAAATGTATGCATGCAAATGGAATTTCAATTGTATATTACAAACCTAAGGAATTTATAAATTTGGAATGGAAATACATCTAACTGAACCATTATATATAAACTTCCTAAGTTTATAACTCATCATGGAAATGTTTTCTGCTAAATGAGGATGCCAATTACAACTTAATGTAAATTTTACACTAAAAATTGGAATCAAAACCCCATATAATTGAACTATTGTGACTAAAATGAAAATTTTTATTGTATAACTTGACAATATAAATGGTTAGTTTGATAAAATATCTCTAGTATTTAGAAATTGAATCTATAATTTATTTTCCAATTTTAATAATTTTCTCTTTGTATCATGTTTGAGACATTTTCTTAGCATTATAGATATATTACTCTATAATGACGTCGAGTTGACCGTTAGGAAGGTGATGAAAAACATGCTCTAGAGGTGGTGGGACCTAAACTACCTGCGTTTCCTCCTATATTTTAACCTATAAAACTTCTAATTATAATTCCTAAAAATGATATAATATGAATTAATGTCATATTTTATAGTTTTTCTTACACATGGTATAGTTCATAGTGCGAGTTCTATAGGGTGCACTTAAAATGATCGGGTCGATTAGAGAGTTTTAACAATAAAAAACCACCCATATTTTTAGTGTAAGGTGATAACCAATGAGTATATATATTATTGGAGTCCATTAATATGATCTTATATAAGCTAAATACTCTTTAATAAAGGATGGTGAATCTAGAATCTTATATTATTCATATATCTTCTAAGAGATGGTGGGATTTTCTGACCCAAGAAGATCAAAATTGGGTTATGGTCTGGAGAGATTTCCATGTTAGTTTATATGATTAATATCTCCTATGGATACATAGAGCTGATTGATCAAGGAAGTTAATGAATCAAGAGTAGGGTACTATTTCTATTATGGATTACTCAACTCACTACATGGAGCTCCAGCACTTCGCACCCACTATTATTGGTTATGTTCTCCCTAGGGTTATATGTTTTTAGTATGTGATCACATATATCATTTGATCTCATGATAAATTTTTCTCGGTGTCTAACATTACAAAAATGTTAATCCAAGACCTTATCACTTAGCATAATCTAAGGGATGTTTAAGGATCATGGCATGGTAGTTCAGCATCACGGAAGGGAAGTGTCTCGATTAGTCATAGCAAACATCGCATTGAGATTTCTCATTATGTTATTGGTAGTCATATTATCAACACTAGTAATTATGTGGTATTACATCAAAGTGGAAGGCATGGTCACATGGAGCCTTGGTGTGATAGGGACCCACTATAGTGCCACGATCATGGCAAAATGGGATATCATCAAATATTCTATAGTATCGTTTTATTGATTCCAAGTAAGAAGTGATCTTCACTAGCTCTAGGTACTTGAGTGGGATCAATATCTATGTTACATGAAGGAATCTAGAGTACACCTAGATGATCAATCCTATTTATCAGTCATTATCAAGGAGGATGGACTCTGGATGTGTAGCACTATCATAGTGTACCAACTTAGTGTGTAGAGGTTGTAGCTCTAGGTCATGGATCAGTACATTTATATATATTGTAGTTAATTCCCAAAGAGCAGAGGGTCAATCCAACTAATGTACGATGTATGATATTACTATCCTCAAATTTAGTATTAGATTTAATATTGTGTTAGATTTAATATTGTTTAATTTGTGGGGTAATTTCTCTTGATACTCTATTTGGATTATAGTCAGAAATTTCTCGCTATTTCATGGATTTTACCCTTGAGAAAAGTGATTAGCATTTATTATAGAACATTTTCATCCTCAAGATGATGGGTTTCAACATAATTCTCGGGATGGGTTGGTTAGTGTCCAATCAAACCCTTTTTTGATGTTATCACTAAATGATGTTCTTCTTATCATCTATGGAAGACAGTTATGCTCACAAGGGATAATTTTATGTCCAATAAAGTTGATCTGCTCATGAGTTTCATGGGCTATTCAGAGTGTCAGTCTATATTTTTAGTCTTATTCTTAATGATCATGGAGTAAGGAAGGTTGTTTTTCCTCATGTGTTGGACTCATTCACAGGTTTTTTCCCAAATTAGATTACTAGGATACCTCCCAAGGGAGAGGTTGAGTTAACCATTAAAATTGATCATGTAGTGGAACTAGTATTTATTCATACATATAGGACAGATCCTACTAAGCTTCAATAAATCAAGAGTCAATTAGAGGACATTTAATTCAAAGGATTTATAAGACCAAGTACTTCTCCTTAGGGTTCAGCTGTATTTTTAACCAAAAAGTAATATGGGACCTTAAGGATATGTGTGGATTATCATAAGCTAAATTAGATTATTGTAAAGAACCACTATCCAAAACATTGAATAGATGATATTTTTTACAATATATGGGATGCCAGAGACTTATCAAATATTGATTTGACATCATTCTACCATCTGGTTCTATATAGGCCCTTAGATAAACTATGTGGGACATTTCAAAGAAGGTATGGATTATAATAGTATTTAGATATGTCATTCTATCTAACCAAAAAACTTGTTATCATTATGGCCATGATGAATTACGTTGTATAATCATACATCTATTCTTTTGTAGTTTTTTTCATGTATTATATCTTAGTGTATTCTTATAATTTGAACGGTCATTCCAAATAGATTGATATCATTGTAAGTAAACTAAGAGAGCATTGGTATTCTTTAGAAATCACAAAATGAAACTTTTGGATTGATAAAGTTCACTTCCTAGGTTACATTATATAAAAATCATGAGTATATTTGGATCAATAGAAGGTGATAGTTTTTATTTCCTGATATTATCACAAAAACATATTTTATAAAGAGAGTTTCTTAGGGATATCTGGTTATTATCATCATTTCATCCAAAACCTTTTAACCTCTTCAATAGAACATATAGTCTTGACCAAGAAAAGTGTATGGTTTTCATGGTTTGAATATTTTGAGGAGGCCTTTAGGAGTTGAATGGAAGGGTGACCTCAATATTAATCATATTTCTACTACATCCTGATTGTGGCTACACTATATTTTTTGATGCATTAGGAATCAATATGGGATCTATTTTGATGAAAGGATAATGATTCCTATCCTAATGGTCTCATAAATTTATGTCTCATGAATATAATTACCAGATGTAAGATCTTGAGTTAGTATTTCTGGTTTTTGTTTGGCATTTCTAGAGACATTATATGTCAAGGGAGCAGTTTTTTGTATAAAAAACTATAAATTCCTCAAATATATTTTTAGTCAATGAAAATTGGACCTTTGATGGTGTAGATGGGTGTAATACATACATTCCTTTGACATTAAGATTTATTATACATCATGCCATGGAAATGTATTTTTAGATTCTATAATCTAAAAAAATCATACACAAGTTGTTTAGGAAGCTAAAAATGAATAGAAGTTGATGGATATATTCTCTAAAATGAATCTATATGTCAAATAACTTTATGGGTAAAATATCCCTTCATATTTTATAGTTAATTCCTCACTTGTTGATCAATTCAAGTGGAGGTAGCTTTTATATCCTGGAGACATGGTTTGGATGTAAATTGTTTTAGGTAAGGATCCACATTGTGGGGGGGGGGGGTTATAGATGAGGATGATATACTATATTTACATGGGTGTTTATGGGTTCCTATAAATATGAGAGAGGAGTTGATGTGAGAATTTCATGATTCTAAATAGAAATTATATCTCATACTCACTATAATGTACCATTAATTACATTACTAGTATTGGTAGCATGGGATCAAAAAAAGATTTCAGGATTTGTTACTATGTGTTCCACCTCTCAGCAAGTGAAATAAGAACACCAATATCCTACAACCATATTACAGCCATTACCCATTTTGGAGTGGAAATGGTATGAAATCGCTATGGATTTTTATATGAGATTATTGATATCAGGAAGGGGAATTTATGTCATATGGTAGCTTGTTGAAAGGCTGATGAAGGTCACACACTTCTTTACTATACGAGAGACCTTAGATGTTGACACACATTGGAGACTCTATATTTTAGAGATCATACACCTTCATGGATTTCCATCTACTATCGTATCAAAAAAATAATTTTGGGTTCATTTATTATTTTTAGTTGGGGATATATAGGGATCTAGATTTACAGGTGCTTCTAAGTACAACATACCACCCAAAAACCAATGGTATATCCAAGTTTACTATATATGTTCTCAAGGACATGATCAATGTGGGTTTCTTTGATTTTAGAGGATATTGGGAGAATATTTTATCTATACCTAAGTTATCTTATAAAAATAGTTTCCCAATGACAATTCCTATGTTTCCATATGAGGTGATCTATGGTTGGCTATATTGTTCACCTATTTTCTTATAAGGGGAAGGAGAGGTATAACTAATGGGACCTCATGTCATTCAATAGAAATTATAATAGGTATAGCTAGTATGTAAATTTATGGAAATTACTCATTCTAGGTAGAATTCATATGTAAATCATCTTTGAAAAATGTTAGACATTAATGTGGGGTCAGATCTTCCAAAATGTCTCCCCAAGATTGGGTCGCCAATGGATTCCAAGCACATTAAGATATATCATACATTCATCGATTATTTCAAGATCATATAGAGGGTTATTCTAGTGGATTATTAAAAATATATTCCTAATCAGTATAGGTATTCTTATTATTTATTTCATATTACTCTACTATGTAGTTATTGTTCTGAAATATCTCATTTTTTGATCCAAAGGTACTTGAGATATAGGTAGATGATTCTTTTATGGAGAATCCAGTTTATATCATCGATAATAAAATAAAGACACTTCAAGGAAACAATGTTCCCCTAGTTTGGTTATTATGGTAGAATATCCATATATAGGAGGAACCATTGGAACAAGTGTTGAGTCAAAAGTTTTCCATTGACTTCTATATCATGTTTTGGAAATCACAAATGTCTTTTTTCATCGTATCGTCTGATCATGGTAATGAATTTCTTTTCCATTGTATCGACCGATCATGGAAATGATTTTCTTTTCCATCGTATCAACCAATCTTGGTAATGAATTTTTTTCCATCGTATCGACCAATCAGCATAATGAATTTCTTTTCCATCGTGTCGACTGATCATGGTAATGAATTTATTTTTCATCGTATCATCCGATCATGGTAATGAATTTCTTTCCCATCAGATTGTCAGTTCATGGTAACAAGATTTTTTTCCGTCATCTCGTTAGTTAATGGTAATGACTATGTTTTCCATCATCTTGTCAGTTCATGGTAACACGATTGCTTTCCATCGGCTCCTCAGTTAATGGTAACGACTTTGTTTTCCATCGGCTTTTCATTTCATGGTAACAAGATTGTTTTCCATCGTCTTTTCAGTTAATGGTAATGAATTTGTTTACCATCGGTATTATAGTTGATTGTATTCTTTTACTTCGTACGTTTTTTTTCTTTAATACTATCTAAAACCAACAATTACCTTACGATCTCTGGAAGGTACATACTTTCATCATTTTTTTTAAAAAGAATTTTGTTTTAGTACTATCTTTTGATCTTATTTCCTTCTAATCTCAACCATAGAAGATCAATGGTCACCCTTTTTCCACCTATAAATAGCGCCCCCTCCCCAAACCCACATTGGGTTTTCACGTTTTGAGTCGAAGCTCTACTCCACCGATTTAAGGCATCGTACGATATTTCAAGAGGCTTCACCTATATGTCTCAGTCCTCTGCCAATACTCCTGCTGAAATGCCTTCAAAGACTTTTACAGAGAAATTATTTTTTAGAGAAAGGATAGTTTCTTGGGACATTTTTTATTCGAACGATTCTACCATCAGAAGAATCATTTTGTTTCAAGGCTGGGAACATTTATGTGTTGAAAAACCAGTATCTCAAGTTCTAGTTCTTTTTTATGAATACACTCAGTTTTATAAAACCATATCGTTTGATAAAAATATGACTATCAACTTTATTGTGTATGATAGAAAGATTTCTATGTCTGTGAGTCAAGCAGCTCATTTACTAAATGTTCCGATAGAAGGTGACTCTCTCTGTCCATCTCATAATCTACCAGAAGAAGTTGGTACATTTAACAAAGAGAATGTTGAAAAGTCTTTATTTATAATAAATTAAGAAAATAGGAATGTAGCTCATCTTTCTCCGGACAATAGGTTTGTTACTCTTTGGATGCAAGGTTTTATTATCCTAAGTAAAGGAGATATAGAAACTCTGAAAGTTTCAGATGTTTTTATGCTTGAAAATCTTGTAAATATGAGAAAAGTAAATCTCATGGAATATGTTTTTGAAACTATCAAGAATGTTATGTCTGGAGGAATTAAGTCCCAAATGATTATGTATCCATCTATTCTTACAAAATTCATTCTCCAGAGTATGAAGTTTTGTAATATTACTTTGAAAGGAAATCTGATTGACTTGAAGCCCTCCTGGATTTGAAAAAGTACTTTAAAGAAGTTGAATGTTTGTTTTGACCCAAATTCAAAACATTTTATATGAGATTTAGAAGCAGAATAGGCTCAGAATCAATCGTCATCTATGCCATCCAAGGACAATCCTTATATTGTTGTTCCTCAAAATTCAGATCCCCAAACTAGTACAAATCCAAAGAGGAAACCAATGTACAGAAAGGAGGTTGTGGCCAAGTGGAGAAAAGAAATAGAACAGAGTAAGTAAGGTGATCCAATGTTTGGTCTTGAACTAGTTGATGATTTTGCAAAAAGAATAAGGGTAGAGGAAACCCTTCAATATGAAAAGGAAAAGAAGTCTATTTTGAAAAGAAAGGCTCTAGACTTTGATATCTCTAAAGAACTCAGAAAAGTTGAGGATGCTAGTGCTCAACTAACAGAAGAAATACATCAAGAACCAATCATAGAGAGTCTTCTAGAGAAAGAAAAAGGAAAGAAAATGTTGCAAGAAATAGAAGAAGTTGAAGAAGAGGATGGAGATATTATTTTGGAATTCTTTTAGATCTCGAAAAATAGTAGACAAGAATCGGTTCAAAAGAAGAGTGAAGTTATTCAACAGTTTCCTATTTCCGATCAAGAACCTATTGAAACTTCTGAAACTCCAGATAAAACACCCCCTCAATCAAATAAAGGTACTCAATCCTCTCATACTGAAAAAGTTATTATCATCAGTGAAAAAGTAGAAGAATTAAGAAGGTAGAAAGGAAAATCAAAAGGAAAACAGCCAATTGTTGACTCAAGCTGATCAAATGAACTGGTTTCGTACGATGAAGACACTGATTCAAAACAAACAATTTCTCTCAAAAGAAGTGATTACATTGTTCATGCTTTAAGAAGGGTCGAAAATACTATTCCATAATTTCCCAGGCTGGAAAGGAAAATTGATTTTATTACTGACAATCAGAAAAAAGAATTTTGGTTCTGTAAGAGAATTGAGAAAGAAAGTTTTGTTAGTTGAAGCTGATTTGAAAGTTCGATCTGAATCTTCGGCTACTCATAAGAAGGCTTGCAACAGGATGAACAAGTGGTCATATAAAACAGAAACCTCAGTGAATAAAAATGAGATAGAAATTGTAGATATAATGAGGTTATCAAATGATCTTGAGATTGCTTTCAATAAGCATGACAGAGAAACTGTTGAATGGCTGAATCATGTAACTCATGGAGCCGATATTCCTTCAGTGAAATAATTTCAAGAGAGAATGAATGACTTTTAGTCTGGATTCTCAAAGGTTTCATCTTTCAAAGATGAAATGGTTTTGTTGAAGAAACAAAATTCTGTGTTATCCAAAGATAACAAGAATCTAAAAAACATAATTGATACCCTTTAGGAAGTAATCAGAGTCCAGGAGGAGACTATCAGAAATCAAGATCAACACTTTGCCGACTAACAAGTGCTTCTCAGATCTTAGGGTGATTCAATTCCTAAATACAAGAAAGAAATCAACAATATGAAATCTTTTCTTCATGAGCTGATATAGAAGGAAAAGGAAAGAGAAAAAAAAAGACTTTTTTGTTTGTTTTTCTTTTATAATGGAAGCTGTCTTTGTTTTGTAATGACTTTTATGATTCTTTTTCTTTTGTCCTGCAATTGTTTTCTCTAACCCTTTCAGGCAACCCAAGGTTACCCCATTCTTTTTTGTAAATCACAGAGGGGGAGAATGTTTTATAAAGGGGGAGAATGTTTTACAAACGGGGATTGATTTAATCAATACTTCGAAACCAAGGATAATATGTGAATACAATCCTTAGAAAAGTATACACCTAAGGGGGATTTATTTGTATTCAAATTCATATTCAAAAAAGTTTCCAATAACTCAGGGTGAGATAAGTATTTCTTTTTGTCATTACTTTTTGTTTTGTGCTTTCCAAAAAGGGGGAGATTGTTGAGTCAAAAGTTTTCCTTTGACTTCTATATAATTTTTTGGAAATCACAAATATCTTTTATCTCATATCGTACTGACTCTATCAATCGTATTGTACTGATTCTTTCCATCTTATCGTACTGACTTTGTCAATCATATCGTACTGACTCTGTCAATCATATCATACTGACTTTGTCAATTGCATCATACTGACTCTGTCAATCGTACTCACTTTTGTGTATCTTACTTTGTATCATATCAATACATTACATTTAGTAATACTTATAATGCTCAAACTTTCATTACTTGCTTGTTTTGGTAATTAGTCAAAAAACACGTTTCATACTAATTGTACTCTTTTTTATCATCTTCATATGTCTTTTTTTAACCAATATTATGTCGTTGAGTTAGTTACAAACTAATCAAAACGATGCTGTGCTTTTTGTTTCAATGTGACCGTTATAATGCCAGGTGTCCAAGTCCGTCCGAGTTTTTCGGAGAAATATGAACGTTGGAGGAGATGTGACTGTTAGAACCTAAGGCCTATAAATAAGAGTTCATTTGAAACAGAGAAAGGACTACAGTGATATAACTGTGATACTTTGCTTCTATCATGTTCTAGAGAGAGACGTTGTGACTTCTCTCATGCTTTTTGATTTTTGCATCCGATCATCGTATCGAGGGCTTTTAAGAAATTGAAAGACAGAGGTGCTGGTTACCTAAAAAATCGAGGGCTTCCAAGGATAGGCAGACAAACGTTCCGATCATCAAATCGAGGGCTGCTGTGGATATGCAGACAGACATTCCGATCATCGTATCGAGGGCTGCCGAGAATAGGCAGACAGACAAACTGATCATCGTATCGAGGGCTTACCAAGGTGGTGGTAAGACATACCTCTTATCCTAGGTGAAAGGATAACCCTTCTCTTTGGGTCAAAATGATTGTAATACTTTTACATTTCCGCTGTTGTTTGTATTTGAAAGGAATTTGTATTGTTTCCTTTCTTCTTTACACTTTCAATTGAAATTGTCTCAGTTACAATTATTCTATTACATATTGTATTAATAGATTCTATACGCTTTAAGTTAGAATCTCTCACACTTTTATTACTCTGATTATTGTATTCATCTTGAATACAATTACATTACTTTTAAAATAGTATTACATTACTTCATACATTTATATTCAATACAATTGTGGTTGTTTGAATTGTATTATTTTAAGATCTTTTAAACTAATCTCTAAGTGTTTAAATTCAAAGTTTTAAACATACAATTCACCCCCCTCTTGTATTGTTCCATCTAATATACATATAAATCTACATATTCGATCCAAAAACAAGAGTCCAATATACAATCTCAGTGGATAGAGTAATTATTTGATGCAAATCAACCATCCTCGGAAAGGAAACTTGGGGATGATTTATTTGTATATGGGTATGTTGTAAGATCCTTTTTTTCACAGAGATTTGGATCATTCAAATTTTAGTATAAATCTATTTTTTAACATGTTAGAATTTTTTAAAGGGTTTATAGAGGTTTTGGGAGTTCTTGGGCTTGGCTAGTGGCCCAGAATTCAAGTTTTTGAAAAATAGGTAGAGGAGAACATTTACAACACATTTAGCACTAACTGTGCGCCTCAACCAAGTGGCCCAAGAGGGAAGGATCTCTATTTGTAAAAATATTAAACAGGGGACACATGAATGTGAAAAACATAAAATTTATTTTATATTCACCATACATGGTTTATCTAACAATGAACCAGAACTATATGGGTTTCCAGCCTTGGTATAGTGTGAATTCAAGGATTTGGCATGGTTTTTCTAACTGTGAACAAAAATAGTGTGGGGGATTTGAGACTAGAATTTAGGTGTGTATTTTTGTCGTATGGTCATCCAACCATGTTTCCAAACCATATGACTTATTATAAATCATAGATATTAGTATTTTCTCACCTGGACCCTTAAATCTAAAACCCTACATCCTCCTCCTCCATTTGTATAATGTACGAACATGAGATCTCTCCATTTCCATATTCTTATTATTTGGTGTGTCTCATTAATATGTACTTTTATTCGATCATCATCAGGGACTTTGGATCCCCCTTAATAAATCTTACAATCTTATTACATTATTTCATAGTTTCTTGTCCCATATTTAATATTATCTTTGTGCAACCTAATATGCCTTATTTTCATGTTTTTATTCTTGTTTTCAATTTTATATAATTCCATAGAAAATATGTGGTTGATACTAGACGAGGAGTCTGCCATAGGTTTAAGGTGTGTGGTCTACTACTTTTCAAGAAAATTGTTGATTCTTATAATTGTTTCATCGTACCCCATGATGAACCTTCCTTTTGTTTCCCGTAAAATGATTAACCCATTTAATAAATTACTTAGATCATCAATTGGTGTATCATGGTACTTTCGACACATTTTTAGGTTCATTAACTCAACTTGAATCACCCCATAGGGTGTATTCGATTGAATGGAGTTAAAAAAAATTCCTCTATTATAAACAAAACACCTCTAAGGTGTGTTTGGACTTTCATATCAAAATGAAATTCCCGTAATGAATAAATTTAATTGATGAGTGGAAATAATACTTCACCCAGTCTATATGAATACTTATATATTTTGCTTGGATTATTGATTACAGGTAGTTTTCACAAAAATAAATGTGTGTCACACCCTATGTAAACCTTTTATTCAAAGTATAAATTCCATGATAGAACTCATTGGATGAACCCAAATTCATTTATTTGAATTCCAAGTGTTACACCCTCTTGGATTTTGTAATCTTATTACTTGATAGATCCCTAAAATTGAAATCATTGGGTTTTTCTAGATTCTTTATAAATTATTATGATTCTTGGAATGATCTCCCTAGGTATGGATTGATTTTTTTGGGTAGGGATTGCATAAGGTTATCCCCTTGGATTTCAATTGTGGCCTACCCGAATCACAGTGATAGTTTTCCATGGTTTGGTTAGAAACAATTACAAGTAAAATTCATAGGGTTAAACTATTGAAATACATCATCAAATGGATAAACATCACGAATTAATCACCATGAGCTTGATTGACTTTCAAAATTCATGAATGTCGAGGTTCTTCCTTAGATGTAAACTAGGTGTGTTGTGTGGGAATTCCTAGACATGAAATGTGGATTCCTGAGAGCTATTATTAAATTGAAACGTATTCAATATTCTTATACCCATTGATTATTTTCTGGTTTTATGGTTAGATAAATTCATCTATGGTCTATGATGGTATGGTTAGTAGGGAATCCTCAAGAAATCCCGAGCTCTACAAGGCCTAATTTTTGATATTTTGTTAATTTTAATTATAATTTCACATTATTACAGGTCATACTCACAAACTGATTTTTTTAATATTTCATTGGTCATGGTTTAATAAGTTTTAGTCACACACTCTTCATGCCTTCTTTGGTACTCAGATATACTTCTTGGATGTGGAAAAGGAAAAAATTGATGTGTCTAGATTTGGACTCTTGTTTTTGTTCTGGATCATGGTATGTGAGTAGCAGACTGAGGTAGTACATGGGGTGATCATAATTTTAATATCTTTTGGTCTTTTTTTGTGACATATATTGTTGTATTCCTGCTCTATTATTTTATTTTTCACTATTTTTTTAGACATAACAACATTTTTATGTGATCCTAATACTATATATATATGTTTTTATTATGTGGATGGTTTATTTTACACTTCCATATTATTCTACATATTTATTTTTAATTATCACTATGATGTACTCTAATAAAGTGTTTAAAGCATCCCCATCATGCCACCATGGGCCATCACTATTATTCATCATCCTCTAGTATATTGGGAGGTTCACTTGAGGCCATATTTCGAATTAGTATTAGTTACTTATGATTGAACTGGGATAAATATGTCACATGCACAAATTAATAGCATCAGATTCATCTCAAGAGTGTGATTTTTTATACGAAAAAGTGTCCTGTGTAACTAGTCTGGTGGTGTTTAGTAAATCTTTCCTAGTTGATGTTACAAATTATAGTAGTATAATATTTGATTATATATATCAATTTTATAACTAGTAATCCTTTGATACATTATTTTAATGAATAATGAAAAAATATTCCCAAGAATGTATGTTTTTTATTTGGTTGGGGGATACTATTTTTAAAGAATTTTCAACATTTATTGTTGTAGGGGAAAGTATTATTTGTGTTATTACTATGATATTTTTTGTTGATGTTGTTGTTTTGGTGTGTATTTTTGTCCTCAAAAGGTTGAGAATTATTGGATCATTCCGTGGGGTAATTTTTTTTCTCAGCAACTATGTGGTCCTATGTTTCATGGAAGGTTTTAGTTGTATTTTTTATAACCAATACTTTCTTATTTCTTTATGGGATTTCGTATGACATGATTTTGAAAACCATTATTGGAATTTCTACTGTCCCCAATTATGAAATATGTAATTGATACCTATTGGTTTATTTTCTGATGATATTTCTTGAAATTTATTGATACATATTTGGGAATTCCAAAATCTCACATGATTTCACATCCATATTCAAGTGTATTTGGGATTCTCATTGCATTAATAGAAATTAGATATTATACACCATATTTTTTAAGGTTTTTTTGGGAATCAAGTCATGTGGTTTCTTAAACATCATACATTTAATGCCTAGGTGGTCCTCATTCACCCTTCTATAAAATATCATTCTGTGATATTTCATCATGATGGTATCATAAAACCTCTATCATTTTCCACATTACGCCCCGATTATCTAATGTGTCCACCATGGCTCTCGCGATTGGATGTAACCCATAGTATAACTCTTTTTCATTCAAACATTGATCCCATAGTAGAGGAATTTATTTATGTGTTCCTTAAGGTGTTACCAACCAACCAAGTAGATTTATCATCCATTTTCACAATTATTTGGATATTTATTATTAGTATCCTTTTCTAAGCTATTCAGAATTATTTTCTCAGAAATTTCATTGTATGTTTTTCCTATGATGTGATTGATCTAGGATTATACTATAACCAGTCCATTTATATTTATATTTAATAACACAAGAACACCCTCGATCATAATATATTCAACATCACCCATTGGTGTTTAATGGTTTTATAGACCTCAATGAAATTGGATAGGAGACAATGTGGATATTCTCTTTGAATTCCACTGAATTGGCCCATATTTTTAGAAAATTGAATTAGGTTGGTCTTAAATTTTAAAAAAATTCTATATTGGGGGGAAAACATAATTGGATCATCTCCATTTATAGATGAAATTTTCTAGTACTTGATTTTATGGTGTAGAAAAAGTGGTCAGGATTCATTATTTTGTTCAATAAACTAAGAATTATGACCATTTTGATAATGGAATTTGTTATGTTCGTACGAAGATGAATGAAATGACACAGAAAAGTACCTATTTATTTCATGTTGGAACTTGAGGGTTTCTCAAGATTCTAGGAACTTGGACTGATTCGTGGAATCCCTGATCATGCACTAGTAGTTTTTTGTAGCGAATGATACAATCTGATACATAAAAAATAGAAAATGAAATGGAAAGGGAAAAAATGAAGTGGTCTTATGGTCAAGGGTAATAATCATTGTGCCTCCCCTACAATAGCCCCAAAAATTTCAAATTATCATGTGTTGTTTTTATTTCTGATAGGGGTTACCAATTTATAAATTTAAACTTTACCTAATATAACATTGTTATGAAGATTAATAAAAATATTGTTAGCATATGGTCGATCCCATTGGGTTGTAAAAGTGGTTGGTGAGACTTTTAAAATGGTTTCCTATAGTTGAACATTCACACTAAATTGGGAAATCATGATGAAATAAATTATTTTACTTGAATATAATTGAATGTGGTGATTTGTAAAAAATTTCAGGAGAGTTTTATGATTTAATCAATCTAATCCTTTGATGATCCAAAGGTACTAGTCACAAATTTTTTATATGGTTATCAATTTATATAGTTAAAATTATTATATTATACCTAAATCAAAACATGATCCTTAGTTTGGAAATAATTATCAATCTAGTTGTGGAATAAAACTTAAATCAATTATTCATAACTCAACATACTCATTAATATTGGGCTTACTCCTATGCATTTACATAGATAAACTTCAAGAAAAATGATGTGATTTAGTTTATTGTTACACAAATTCCTACCCATTAATAATTAAAATGTTTAGATTAATGATTAATTATTTTCATATCCCCTTACCCAGGATTCCTTACAACCAAGAAATTTATTCATGGATGGTTCAAATGAATCCCACTACGATGTTAATTATGATAAATTATGGGAATGAACTTGAGTTCCTTTCAATGAGATTCTCTCATGAAAATTCACATATTGAAATTTAATTCCCGATGTGAATACAAATGATTGGTCTTCGATGGTTTGGATTATCATTGATTGAAGGATTTAATCATGGGTGTGAAATATTTAGGGCTTTAAATGGTTGATTTTATAACATTAACCAAAAATTTTAAGGTATGAATTATGATTCACATCATAAATCATATTTTATGTTCATGGTTAATGGCTTGAAATTTGTATCATTATTTGAATTATTTTTCATAAGTTCTCTCAACATATTTTTATACCATTCATGGTGTGAGTTACTCAGTCATGACATGAATCATAAATAGTTTTATCTTTTCATTAGAAAGTCATCAATAATCCTAAAATTCTATAACTATGAAAAAACAAAAGAAAAACAAATCCATGGAAATAATGATAAGATATATGAAAATACATGAAATTTGGGTCAAATTATATATTCTACTAAGTCTGATTTGTGACACACGAAATCATCACTACTCATTCCTTAAAGTACCCTTGGTCAAAATATTAGAGGGGCCACCCATTGGGTCCCCCTTATCACCTCATACGTGGATACAATATATCTTAACCTCAGTCTAAATCTTGTCTCTTAGGCCAAAACCCTTCACTCATAGGACATAACAACCATATATCTCATATTAATCATCACATGGCATTTTTATCCTCATAGATAAGGGATATTGACTCTATCTCATCCCCATCACATGTTACCCAACATCTATCCTCACACTCAACCCATACATAAATCTCATTAAGATTTACCTAAAAAAGAAATAATATCTCAATTTTGGAGAAAACCCTCCCTGGGGTTGTCCTGACGAGACCAAATGCATAAAGGAATCACAATATTATCATAAGGGCTACTTAGGCCGAACGTACCTATCTAACACGCTCACTTACGTAGAGGTCATTAATGGAATGTATCACAAGTTCAAATATTTCTCATTAATTTCATTTCAATTAATTTACACCCCTTATGGTTCAAGTATCATTTCATATGAATTTATAATTGATCCCTCATCCATTGATAGCTAACTAAATCAAGAAAATGCACAAGGGTCCATCATGGCCCTTGTCACATTATGTTGTCTAAGAAATTAATTTTACATAACAAAATTATTTAAAATATATGGGAAATATTCCTTATTGTAAAGACCACATATCACATATATACATAAGTAAATATGCATTTATTGAAGGAGGGTATCATTAAGGGGTCCTCTACCTCATATGTGGAGTTATTCTCTTTGATCATAGCCTGAAAACTCTCAGTCGAGGTCATCCATGTCTTACAAGTTGTGGTGAATTAACACCCATACATAAATATTTATAAAAAATATAATCATTTAATTATAATAACACTAAAATTAATTAAAAAAATATACTTATTTTTATATTTAAAATTATTTTTCATAATCACTTACCAACACAAAGAGTGAACTTTTCACACCAAAACAGTAACATCAAAGTTCTACTATGAGAATTCATTCTTAAATTATAAATACGTATTTATTATATTTCAAATTATTATTTTTTTAAAAAATATTAAAAAATGGAATCTCAATATATAGGATATATCCCATCATCCACCAATGAATTGAATCTCGAACCCATAACCGAAGAGAAACAAGGTTATAATGATAACTATTATCCTCTTTCATGTCATTCTTATATCTTCGATCCTTTTTCACATATATAGTTTTATTTTACCACTAACATAAATTTTAATTTTAATTTTATATCCTAATATTAATTGATTCATTATTATATAATGTTTAACATACTATGATACTTTTTTTCAAAGTCATAATATTGTAGTATATTTACGGTAATGTCTAATAGCCTTTTATTTGAAACATGTTATAAATAGATAAATATCATTTTCACATTAAAACAGTAGTTTATAGAGAATTTTAATTACATTTTTACACATTTGAATAAAAAATTTGTTTTATTAAATTTTATGGGCATATCTATTGAATAAAAGATATCATTTAAAAACGTTATGACATGCCTTTTTAGAAAAATAACATTATGAAATTATAATTATTTTTAATATATAATTTCATTCCTGCCACTTATATTGTCTTATTATCTCAAAAATTGTAACAAATATTTTATAAGTTTATTTTTAGAGAATTAAAATGGTCATCAATATTTAATTTTAATCATAATATATAAAAAATTTTACACTAAAATTGTTTTCCTGATTATATAATTAATGGAAAAATTACACATAATTACAAGGATAATTTCCTGAAATATGTATGTTCTATAAACATAAATAATTAATTATAAATGAAATAACAGGTAAGAGATAATTAACAATATAAATTTTATCTCTCTTGTCAAAAGAAATAGTTTTTATTATGAATTAACTATTTTCCATGTATTATATAGTTTTATTTAAAAGTTAAATTTCATAATTTTAGAAAATTAACTTGGTAAAATGGGTTTAATTTTTTAATTGATCATTTCATTCTTATATATAGTATATTTTTTGGATTTTACTAAAAAGTGGAATTTCAATGTGAATAGTCAAAAATAATTTTTTTTTACATAAACCAAAACATTTAAAACATTATTATTATTAAATAATTTTTACATAAAAATTATAAAAAACATCATGAAAAAATATTTGTTTATGTAATAAAATAATTACTTTTAAAATATTATGTTTTATTTATAATGTTTTGTTATATATTTTGAATCCAAGGCCATATTTTATTCAAATTAAAAATATGTTTTATTCATTACATTTTATAATGTGGTTATACAATTCCATTCTATTTTTTAATGGTACCATTTAAAAATAACATTAATTGTTTTAATAAAATACTAAAAAATTTAAAAATATCACTACTTGATATTCATAGGCATAAATGAAAAAATAATCAATGTTTTAACCCTAAAACATGCCTTGCCTAAAATATAAATACCCCATCTTCCTTACCCTTCTAAGAAACATCCCTTTCATATTATATCTACAAATACCTTTCCAAATACATTATAAGAACCCTATTCTTATTTTGATGTATAGGTTTATTCTTTTCTCTTTTCCTTAAGTGTTTTTGAGAAAATAATGGAAATGGGGAAAATCCTAAATTTTGGGACTACACGTCATTTACTATTCCACACTCCGTGTAATTTGGCTGTGTGGGATGAGTACACAGGGTGTGTAGTTGTGGCGGTGATGAAGGGTGTAAAAACCAACTACACGCAGTGTAGTGGGTATTTACATGCTGTGTAGTCAGTCAGCAAGAAAACAGTAAGGTGGTGGAAGCAACCGCCAGCTGAGTGACAGTACACGCCATGTACTCATGTCGACGGATGAACAGTTTGGCAGTGCCGCCAGAAGAATAGTTAAACGAGGGAAGTAAACGTCGTGTATTCAAATGTACATGTCGTGTAGTTTGTTTTTTTCTCTTAAATGGGAAGTAGTCGCCCCTGTTCATAGGGAAGGCTTAGAAACGGAGGAAGGAGTCAAGAGAGGGGGTTAGACCTTCGAGGATCTCCAGATCAAGTGTCGGGAATCGGTTTTCCCCTATGACGATCTCGTTGGAACCGCACGGGTGAGCCCTCCACTCTTCTCAAGACATTCTTTACAATTCTTCCTCTAAGGGATTTTAATTGGGTTTGAGTGGGTTTTCTTCTACTATAGATCTACGTCGTTCATGGGAGTTTCTGGAAGCGACGTTCGCATATACTAATCAAGGGCATTTAAGGTAGGTGGCTTGGTGTTTAATTTCCAACTATTGTGCATTTTGTGTATTTTCGTGCTACGGACCCATGTTGGGGTATCGTATGGCTGAGGCCTTGGTAGGATTAAATACCTAGAATTTTAAAGGTAATGAAAAGTGATAATAAATATTTGTTTGGGATCACTTTTTGGATCTAGGACCACCCTAGGGGTACGTTCCTCTATTTAGTTGTTTGGCCCGGATACCTGAGGGTATTCCTTAAGAATAATGATTATAGAATTTCCTAAGAGGAATTTCATGTGTATTGATTGTTTACATGTTGGGCATGGCCCGGTTACTTCTTTATCCCGAGGGTAGTGTTTTACATAGCCTGGGGGCAGTGCATCTTTTACCCTAAGGGCAACTTCTTCCGTGTTTGTGGGCAATAGACTTTGTGCCTGAGGTCGACACTTTGTATGCATGAGGGAAATATCTGTGATGGGCATGGGACATTGGTGGGATCCTATTGGGATATATTTCTCACACCCTATTTTGGTCATGTCTTCGTCCCAAATAGATTACATTTCTGCAGGTGTGGATAAGGGAAAGGGTCCCTATACAGGTACTTGATTACTGCTGAGGAGTAGGGGGGCCTGGGACCGGCCTTACGCTCGCGATGCTACCAGCTATTTTGTTTTGTTTTTTTATACTGTACTGTATTGTTCTATAACATGTTCTTTATATTTTCATAGAACTTGAGTCATGTTGAATCATTATATATATGTTAATGTTGGTTTTATTTACTGTATTTGTTCATTTTATATTTTTTTATGGTTTATTGCTTTTGTTGTTATTGTATGCGTTTTATTTTATTCCGATGCACTACACTTTGAAAAATAAGGGCATAGTTTCCCCACTATTAGACCTGGGCCCTCTCTTCTAGTCGGCAGCCTCCAGAGTGTAGGGAAATGCACTCGAGGTCATGTGACCAACCTGGTTCGGGGCACCCGTTGAGTGGCACCTGGGTCTGGGACGTTACAAAGTGGCATCAGAGGATTTATTTACTTTGACTTACTAGTTGGAGCCTTAGTCAGGGAAATGATGGGAACAGTAGTTGGTAATAAGTTGTGTCCGGGCATAGCTATCCCTTGAATATGGAAAATCTACTTACTTCGTATTTTTTCAATTATTCTGTTTTTGCAAATGATAAAATTGACTTGATTTTCACCGATGGGTGATGCACTTGTGATTGTGATGTTTATATTTTATCCATGGGTTTTTTTAGTTGCAACTTGATGATATGTGGGTATTCCATCTCATGCATCATTTAGGCACATGCTAGGAATCACATTCCATGAATAGTTTCCATGCCATGTAGGTGCATTAGAAATTGCAGGATGTTGTGATAGTTGTTGTGCTAGAAAAGAATGATGTTGTGATAGCTGCTTTGATAAATACATGCTATGCGATAGGTTATTTTTGTGTGAGCCTGTTAATAAAATGGACGTCAAAATGTGGTTTTTGTGGAGTATGGGCCCTCATTGACTGGATTTTTGTGGATTGTTGACTGTTTATCTTTTTATAACACAGATAAGATGCCAAAAATTGATTCGCGGGGAGTATGGGCCCTCACGGATCAGAATTTGGCACATAGGTTTTGTTTTTAGTATTTTCTGGGTACCAAAATAGTATCTGAGCCTTAATGTCTGGAAAACCCAGGATACACGCCGTGTAGTTCCTCGGACACACATCGTGTGATCTTCTGTTCGGGAAGAAAAGAAAACTTTTTGAGTACACGTCGTGTAGTCTCTTGCCGTGTCATAGACCATGTGGGAAGGAATACATGGAAAGGGAAATGCTTGGGGTGAACATGGCATGTACCAGATGTACACGCCCTATAGTGCTGACCCAGAGTCCGCTCGTGTAACTGACAACACGGATGGAGGAGACCATAAGACATACACGTCGTGCCCACTGTGAAAAATGCCATGTAGCCTGGCCTGGGGACCCGGCCATGTAACTAACACACGGGTCGGTGTAATCCTTTCATGCACATGCCGTGTGTATATAGATCACACCGTGTAGTGTGAACCGTTTATCCATCCATGTAACTAACAACACGGGTCGGCGAAGCTCATCTAGTACACGTCGTGTACCGGCAATACATATCGTGTAGTCTTGATAGATGACAGACTGTGTGGACCTGACCATGTGGTGGGAGAAAAAGGGTGGTGTAAACGCCGTGTGTGGGTGTAACACGCCATGTAGTATCAAGCCGAGTAGTCGGCCGTGTCACAAATGACACATGCAGTGGGAAATTACACCATACACGCCGTGTATTTCATATAAATGCCATTTAGTTTTGTTCAACAAAAGTCGTGTGGATTAGCCATGTAGAGGGACCCAGGCAGGGGAAGAGAAGTCAGGTACACACCGTGTAGTCAGTATACATGTCGTGTAGTCTTGTTTTGAAAATATTGAAATGCCTTCTTTCTCCTGTTCCCTTTTTTGTCCCCTACTTTTCCAAAATGTGATAAATGTGGATCTAAGGTGTGTGTTTGACCTTGTAGTGTCATGCCACCGAGATGACCACACATTGTTCTCCATGAGAGCGGTGACGATTATACTCCAGAGATGATGGGCAATGGGCTACCAGTGGATCCTCCAGCAGAGCCAGATGTGGCGCCACCTGCTATACTAGACACAGGCATGGATGCACAGTTCCGTGAAGGATTTATACAGTTCATGCAGACCTTTCAGAGAGCCCCACAGGCTGACATGTCTTTGGCTGAGCTCACATGTATAATCTAGAAGTAGCATCCGCCTACGTTTTCAGGGGATGGCGGACCACAGGCAGCGAAGTCATGGCTGGATTCCATGCAGACTATATTCGAGCATCTTGACACGCCTCCTGGGTGGAGGGTCAAGCTTGTGACATATATGATGCATGATTCCTCCAAGAGATGGTGCGATGTTACCACCCAGTTAGAGAATCTCAGGGACGTGGCGTGGAAAGATTTTCATGCAGTCTTCTATGATTTCTTCTTCCCAGAAACACTGAAATCAGATAGAGCTTGAGAGTTCATGAACCTAATGCAGGGCACTATGTCTGTGATGGATTATTCTACTTGTTTCACCATGCTTCAGCTTTTTTCACCCGTTCTGGTGGATGATGAGATGTTGAGAGCCAGACGCTTTGAGGATGGTCTTCGATAGGACATTCGAGCAGTGGTGAATGTTTTCAGGTTGCCTTTAGTACATGATATTGTGAACGAGGAGCTGATTATAGAGAGGAAACTTCGACAGGCTAGTGGTCCAGACCAAGGCGGTTCAGCACTGGATTTGGGTACTATTTCTACTGACAAGATGAAGAGATAGATGTACTTCTCTCATAGTGGTAGTACCAGTCAGAAGGATGTTTTAGGTGGTCAAGTCAGTTGTTACCAGTGTGGAAAGGAGGGGCACAAGAGACCCTAGTGTCCAAAAGACCCAGTGGAGTGTCGAGCTTGTGGCATGATGGGTCATCTGCAGCGCTTTTGCAGGGGGTTTCCACCTGTGGCTAGTAATAGGGGTTCTGTTCAGACTCCTAGTGCGGGTGCAGGACCAGAAACTTCTTACCAGTCGGGAAACTGGAATACATCAGGGTGTGCAGGCAGACAGGGTGGTCGTGGCCATGGTATCCAGACACCAGGATCTCAGAGGCAGCAGGGCAGGACAGCTCAGGGTAGCCAAGCTGTGTCGCAGGGCCGCAGTACTGGGTAAACATATGTTGTGCAGCAGACCCAACAGGGGAAGGATCCCGGACCTTCTACTGCCATAGGTACTATTCTAGAAGGTTCTGTCTTATCTTCAGTACTTTTTGATAATGGTTATACACATAGATTTATATCTGTGCCGATTTTGCAGATCCTTGGGCTCTGTTTTTCTTCTGCTTTTGCTGTTATAATGCTAGACACTCTGTTGGGAACTAGAATGACATGTGTGCATCAGTGCAAGGAGTTCTCCCTTGAGGATGAAGGGTGTCAATTTCTTTGGGATATCTATGTCTTAGAGATGACATCTTATGATGTCATTATCGGGATGGACTGGTTGGTTCCCTTTCGAGCCTTTGTATATTGCTACCGTCATAGGGTGAGTTTCACATCACCAGAGGGCAGAGAGTTTCTATACAAGGGTGAATGGGATGTTCTGGTGAGTTGAGCAGGACCAAAGCATCGTGGGTGAGGTGGATTCATAGACTAGATTGAGAGTTTATATCTGGATGATCAGGGGAATTTTCAGACAAATTTCCCTCTAGTGGTTGATCGTTTCAGGGATGTCTTCTCAGACGACTTTTCAGGTCTACCACCAGAGTGAGAGGTGGATTTATCTGTTGATCTTGTGCTAGGGGCAGTATCGGTGTCCATTCCTTCTTATAGGATGGATACACCTGAGTTGCAGGAGTTCAAGAGGTAGCTAGAGGAGTTACACGAAAAGGGTTTTATCTGACCCAGTACTTCTCCTCGGGGTTTGCCGGGCCTTTTTTTGAAAAGTTAGATAGTACCCTCAGACTTTGTGTGGATTATCGAAAGATGAACAAGTTGACGGATAGGAACCGATATCCCTTACCGAGGATTGATGATCATTTTGATCAACTTAGGGGAGCACGAGTGTTCTAGATTATTTAATTGAGATCAATATATCATCAGTATAACGACCTACACTTTACATACATTGTTAATACTTCAAAATTGAAGCACACTTATTACAACATATGACAAAACCACAAAGGACCGTATAGGTATAGTGTCTTTAGAAACTGGGAAACATAAACAACTGGTTCATAAATCTTCTACAGTGTCTCCCATTTATTTCATCATATCTAGGGTCCCTTTTAGCATATTCTACTTAATATCCATCTTCCTGACCTGGGGAAAAGAAAACATAAAAGGGTGAGCTCAAATGCTCAGCAAGGGCAAATAATGGAAATAAAAATCATATCATATCTTTTTGAAAATTAATACCTGCAAAAGAGATCATAATATCTTAACATGGAATAAATCATAGAAGTGAAAATGAGATCCCCATAATCATAACATAAAACTTGAATCTTTGTGGCATGCACACATAATCATGGAAAATCATTTCTTGTTAGTCATGACTCATTGCCAAGACTATCTTAGTGGACAAAGTCCCTTTCTGAACCGAGTTCACTCCTCGTTTCAGTCCTGTATCACTGAACCGAAATAACCTTCCGTTCCAGCCATGTCTATCTCATGAGATATAAAATCATTACCCAATGCATTGGAGGGAGATATAGGTCCCACCCATCTTATAATGAATCCTTTCTTATGTGTGCCACATAATCATAAAACATACATCATCGCATAACATATGTAACAAAAATGGGATTCTTGAAACATCATGACATCATAAATCAATTCATATAAGATAAAGGAATTCATAAAAATAATTCCATCACAACATGAACAAATCAATTTAATAATAGGGATAAAAACAGAACCCTTTATTATCTTAGATGGAAAATAATTTTGATAAAACACTTGAACTCCATTCTTGAGGAAAATATCCTTTCTTCTTCAAAAACATTTTTCCTTTCATAACATGTCATACAACTTTAATATAAAAGAAGTTGATTAAAAATAAACTTGAAAACTTGTAAAGGAAGCTTCTTGGAAACAATGTTTTAAAAATCCATTCATGCCTTATAAGTTAAAAAAAACATTCTTCATACTTTTGTCGGAAAAGTCAAAAAGTACCTCGTATGACAAAAGATTCATTTCATAGATATTACTAAAAACTCACCGAAGGGTAAAAATGGATTTAAACAATTGTAGGTGGATGGAAATAATATTACATTTTGATGAAACATGGATGTGGATGATAAAATACACCCCAATAAATACTTACGAATAAACAATCTCGGATAAAAATGAGATTGTGATTTTTCCCTTACCTTAGGTCCGATTTGCTTTGTTCATGTCCGAAGCTCCTGTATAATGGTTTAAATAATGTTATTGACTTATTCCAGAATCATACATATTGATATGAGATCATATATGGTCATATTATTAGCTTCTTGTTAGTAATATTTCATTGTTACTTGTTACTCGGGTCTTTATAACTTTTTGTTCTTATGCGTGTTTTGTCGAATAAATTCTTATTCTTATCTTTAGGTTATAGATAATTCATTTCCAGAATGGTATTAGTGTAGTATATACCATATTCATTCATTCAATTCATTTATATAATCATTATGAAATGAAGATCATGTAGAACGAGTCGCATCACATCGTGGAGACGGTATTCCGTACGTACGCACGAGTGATGATATCGTTCCTATGATCGTGGAATTGTATTGGAGTATATATATATATTATTTCAGTATCAATATTACTTAATAATAATCATATATAGTTACTGATTACACCATTATACCCATCCTTGTAAGGTGATGGTGGAAAATAGATTACACCACGGCGTGGAGACGGTATTCCGTACGTACGCACGCGCGGTGATTTCATTTTTTCCGTAGGATGGATAGAAGGTGAATTAGGGTTGTTTCATATTTATAATAACATATCAGTATGTAAGTAATACTGATGTTATTACTTCATCATGAAACAACTAAAGAAGAAGAAGTTGAAGAAGAAAGAAATTGAAAAGATCGGTAATGGATATTACCTCTTCTTTGGAACGCCTCTTTGAATCCTCCACTTAAGGAACTAAGAGTGGTCTTTGGAGAAGACCAGGACCTCTAGGACTATTCTAGGGAAGTGGAGGGGAGAAAAGGGCAGGGGTTGGACGAGCTTGAGTGCTCAATTTGGTGTGAGGAGGAGGGGGAGGAGGTGCCCTTTTATAAGGGAGGAGAGGGGCACCTTAGGAATATCTCAAAATATTATTTTATATTAAAGTCAAAATCGGTTTATAATGGTTCCAAAGGGTCTTATTTCGAAGCTAAAGTGGGGATGGGTCGAAATCCTATCAACCAATAGGATTTAGATAAGTTTAGGGTATTATTTTAACCTTATCAATTAGATTTAACTCTAAGTTAATTAATTTAACTTTTACCGTGTCTTTTTGTTTTCTTTCACTATATGGTTAATACACTTACTATAACATGCCAAACGAACCCCAAATTGTTTATTATTAATATATATATCCTTATATAAGTCATTTTTCCGAACCTTAGATTTTTAGGAATAAAATAACAATTAATAATATAATATTTGATTTAAAAACTATTTTGTGTCAATTTTGACACTATTTGATATATGATTTTTGTGAAAGTCATAACAGAATTATATGTTCGAACCAAGTTGATTAAATCAACACTAATATATCCTAGCAACCTATAAAATTAGTGGAGTTCATAAAAAGTCTCAAATTACATTTATTTTGTTGTTTATAACATCAATTATGTCAATATTTCATTAATAAGATAATTACTGCATCATCATTGTGTCATAAATAAATTAAATTATTTAATGTCTAAAAATTACAAATAAAATACCCTTATGTAGGAAATCTTTTTAGCTTTCTAATGAATATTTATAGTCGAATTTATCTTATGTATAACCCCATATTAAAAATGATTTACTTATTAAACTTTGATTTTAACTATTTTAACCCTTCTTTAAATAAATTAATAATAAATGTCCTAATCTAATCCAAGTGGGCCTAAATGATAATATTTTACACTTAAGGTTGTTTTTGGTCGAGATAAACTTGTCCAATAGAATTAGGACATGTGTTAGGGTAATATTAATATCATATTTACCCTTAGTTACCCTATTTACTATTAACCGCGGTAAAAAAAAGTAAAAAGTTACTATTCACCAAAAAATTATTTTCATCTCATTGAACCACATTTTAGTCCTTGATATTAACCGTGTCTCTCGGATTTTCGAAATTCCATTCACAAAAGCGGTAAAATTAAGTTTTATGCAAAATTCAGTTTTTTAACCTACCACTTAGTGGTTTCACTATTCATCAAAAATTGAAAGTTTTCAGAAAAATACCAAAATTTCACCCTAGGCTAATTTCGATATTCTGAGTCCAAAAATGAAGTCCATTTTGAAAAATAAAATTTATAAAATTTCAAAAAGTGGTTATTACTATTCATAACGGCTACTTTTAATAGCATATTGTTGTTTAGTGAAACTCGGTATTACGTACGACGCAAGCTATCGAGGAAGGTTGCGATTGCGTGTAAAGCAAGCCAAGCAAGTGTTGTGTAGAAAAAGATTCCTTTGATGATTTATATAACATAAAAGTCTCGGGTGTTACATTCTACCCCCCTTAAAAAGAATTTCGCCCTCGAAATTCGTCACTTTGCAACAAACAAATGAGGATACTTCTCCCTCATCATATCCTCAAGCTCCCATGTAGCTTCTTCAAGTTGGTGGTTTCTCCATAAAACTTTCACCAAGCGAGTGGTCTTGTTTCGTAGGACTTTTTCGCTACGATCCAGAATCTCTATCGGCTGTTCTTCATAAGAAAGATCTTGCTCCAGCGGTACAACTTCTGAGCTGAGTACATGTGAAGGATCTGGTATGTACTTTCTCAGGAGAGATACATGGAACACATCGTGAACTTGAGAGAGATTCGGTGGAAGCGCCAATCGGTAAGCTACCTTCCCAACACGATCCAGTATTTCAAAAGGACCGATATATCTAGGGCTCAACTTCCCCTTCTTTCCAAATCTCATAACCCTCTTCCAGGGAGATATTCGTAAGAACACTTTATCGCCCACTTCAAACTCTAGGTCTTTTCTTCAGTTGTCGGCATAACTTTTCTGTCGACTCTGAGCTGCTCTTATGTGTTGTTGAATAGATCTGACCTTTTCTGCCATTTCATCAACGAGATCAGGTCCTAATAGCTTTCTTTCCCCAACTTCATCCCAGCAAGTTGGAGTCCTGCATTTCTTTCCATAGAGAGCTTCATAAGGAGCCATCTGAATACTGGAGTGAAAGCTATTATTATAAGAAAATTCCACCAAAGGTAGGTGTTGATCCCAACCTCCTTTGAAATCCATAGAGCAAGCTCTCAACATATCTTCTAGGGTTTGAATTGTTCTCTCAGACTGACCGTCTGTCTGGGGATGATAAGCAGTGCTGAAACTCAACTCTGTATCCAGAGTATGCTGAAGACTTCGCCAGAACTTCGAGGTAAATCTCGGATCCCGATCAGATATAATAGAAAGTGGTACTCCATGCAATCTTACCACTTCCTTTACATATATCCTGGCAAGCTGATCTAGAGAGAAATCCTCTCTAATAGCAATGAAGTGTGCAGACTTTGTAAGACGATCAACTATGACCCAGATAGCATTATTGCCTTTGGATGTTTTAGGAAGTCCTGTGACAAAGTCCATAGTGATGTTTTCCCATTTCCATTCGGGTATGGGTAATGGTTGTAACATCCCCTTAGACTTCTGTCTCTCAGCTTTAACTTGTTGACAAACCAAGCATCGAGAGACATATTCAGCAACATCTCTTTTCATGCCATCCCACCAGAAGTACTCTTTCAGGTCCCTATACATCTTCGTGCTTCCAGGATGAATAGAGAATGAAGAACTATGAGCCTCATCCAGCAGCTCTTTCTTTAATTCGGGGATGGGAGGAACACAAACCCGATTCCTGAACTTTATTATCCCATCACAATCAAGGTTGAATTCAGGAACATTTCTCACCTTCTTTTGTAACTCGACATCTTCTTTCTGTGCCTCTTTAATCTTCACATGTATAGATGGTTGAACATTCATTTGAGAAAGATAAGATTTTTCCCCTTCCATTATAATTCCAAGATCCATCCTTTGTAAATCCATAAATATTGGATCTTTTGTGATCCTCATCATGGATAAACTAGCATGGTCTTGTCGACTTAATGCATCTGCCACCTTGTTTGCTTTCCCAGGGTGGTAATGGATTGAGCAGTCATAATCCTTAATCAGCTCCAACCATCTTCTTTGGCGCATATTCAGCTCCTTTTGTGTGAAAATATACTTTAAACTTTTATGATCAGTATAAATATCACACCTTTCACCATAAAGGTAATGCCTCCAAATCTTTAATGCAAAGATTACCGCAGCCAACTCCAAATCATGTGTTGGGTAATTTTGCTCATGGATTTTCAACTGTCGTGAGGCATAAGCTATCACCATATCATTTTGCATAAGAACACACCCCAATCCCTTCTTGGATGCATCACTATAGATCACAAACCTTTCTCCACTACAAGGCAGTGTGAGCACAGGTGCACTGGATAACCTTCTTTTCAACTCCTTGAAATTCTCTTCACATTCCTCTGTCCAGACAAACTTAACTCCTTTCCGAGTCAACTTGGTGAGTGGATTAGATAATCGTGAAAAATCTTTTACAAAACGTCGATAATATCCAGCCAAACCAAGAAAACTTCGGATCTCAGTTACTGTTGTTGGTCTTGACCATCTTTCGATAACCTCTGTTTTTGCTGGATCCACAGATATCCCCTCTTTTGAGATTATATGACCCAAAAATGCAACTTTTTGAAGCCAAAATTCACACTTGGTAAATTTGGCATAAAGCTTCTCTTTTCTCAGGGTCTTCAATATAATTCTCAAGTGATATTCATGCTCTTCCTTGCTCTTTGAATAGACAAGAATATCGTCTATAAAGACTACCACAAATTGATCAAGATAGTCTCTAAAGACTCTATTCATTAGATCCATGAAGATAGCAGGGGCATTAGTAAGACCAAATGGCATCACTATAAATTCATAGTGTCCATACCTTGTACGGAAAGCCGTCTTTGGTATATCCTCCCTTTTGACCCTTAATTGATGATACCCTGAACGAAGATCAATCTTGGAAAAGTATTGAGCTCCGCGTAGTTGGTCAAATAAGTCATCAATGCGTGGGAGAGGATATTTGTTCTTGATAGTGATCTTGTTAAGTTCTCGATAATCAATGCAGAGTCTCATTGATCCATCTTTCTTCTTAACAAATAGAACAGGTGCTCCCCAAGGTGACGCACTAGGGCGTATGAATCCCTTATCAAGATTCTCTTGGAGTTGCTTCTTCAATTCCTGCAACTCAATTGGGGCCATTCTATAAGGTGTCTTTGAAATAGGCAAAGCACCCGGTACGAGTTCTATTGAAAACTCAACTTCACGATTTGGTGGAAGACCCGGCAATTCCTCCGGAGAGACATCATCAAACTCCCGTACAATGGGCATATTCTTAATCGTGAGTTTCTCACCAACCATTTGAGATAAATAACCTTCATTTAGTGGAATCAATACCCATAAGATGGAAGAAATTTCCACTGGAAGGTTATGTTCATCCTTGCATTGATAGACGATCATAGGTTGATCTGGAATATGAAATGTGACTTCCCTTCTTTGGCAATTGATATGAGCTCCATGTAGAGAAAGCCAATCCATGCCAAGAATCACATCAAATTCCACTAAAGGAAGGATCACAAGATTTGCAGGAAGCACTTTCCCACAAACTTCGATTGGAGAAGAATTATAAACTTCTGATGCGATTGATGTGCCATTAGGTGTTGTCACAGCTAACTCAACATCTAATTGTTGAGGTAATACGGTGATACCCTTAGAAAATTTTTCAGAAATAAAAGAGTGGGTGGATCCAGAATCAAATAAAACATTTGCTACTTTAGAGTGGATGGTAAGTGTACCTTTCACCACATCGTTATCGTACTCCACATCGCTGATAGAAATTGCATGTGACTTTCCTTTTTCTTTAGCCTTAAGAGTTTGTTGACGTCGACCATCATCATCAACCCTTGGATTTGGGCATTGATTGGCATAATGCCCCATCTCCTTGCACTTGAAACATTGAAGTGTAGCAGGTTCATTCTGTGTATCCCTTCCTTTGTTTGCATCATTAGACATCTTCTTCCCATTATCACGGCATTCAAATGCCCGATGACCTTCCTTTCCACATTTAAAACATTTACTTGTCCCTTTAAGACAACTCCCTCCATGTTTCTTTCCACACTTTGAGCATAAGGGAAAGTTCATCTTCTTTTCCGTGTGCTCTTTAGATTTTTCTTTGAATTCCATCTTCCTCTTCTTATCAAACCCATGTGACTGATGGGTTACTCCAATCTCCATCTCGACTTTGAGAGCACATCGAACGATTTCCTCGTAGCTATTGAAGTCCCTTATGGCTAACGCCCTTCGAAGACTTGGTTTTAAGCCACTAAAGAATCGATCGATCTTACTCTCAGGTTGGATAATAATACCAGAAGCGTACCTTGCAAGTCTTGTAAAATTTGCTTCATAGGTACTAACAGATTCATCATCCCTTTGCTTCAGTTCAAGGAACTCTTTCTCCATCTTTGTTCGGAGAATATGAGGGAAGTACTTATTGAAAAATAAGTTCTTGAACTCGTCCCATTCCATAGACTCAATTTCATCCCTTTGCCTTGTATTCTTAACAAGATTCCACCATTGGTCAGCATCTCCTTCCAAACGATACACTGCTAGGATGACTTTATCATGCTCAGAACATTGAAGAACTGAAAATATCTTTTCAGTAGTACTAATCCATTGTTCAGCAACTAATGGATCAGTAGACCCGCTGAAAGAAGGTGGACGCTGCCTCATGAAGGATTCAACAGAATGTTGCTCCCTCCTTTGCTCGTTTGGAAATCCTGCATGATTCATAGCTTGAGAAAGATGTGTGAGCATGGCTACAAGATTTTGCATTCCAGCTCCCATATCGTTTGGTTGCTCAGGGGGACAATCATTGCATTGCCCATCGCATTCCGCATTAACACGGTTCCTTCGGGTTCCAGCCATTGACTAAAACCAAGAAGAATAGTGTGAGCAACACTAATTATAATAGGAAACCACATAATTCAAGAATAAAATTTTCATGCTTATGGTCTTATCCTAGGTTATTCAAGGCCATTTCTAAAACACTAAGATTGTGTTCTATGCTTAGACTTATCCTTAGGGTTCTTACTAAGGCTTTCACATCCTAGTTTCCAAAGGTTGACTATACCTTTCCTCTGATACCAACTATAACGACCTACACTTTACATACATTGTTAATACTTCAAAATTGAAGCACACTTATTACAACATATGACAAAACCACAAAGGACCGTATAGGTATAGTGTCTTTAGAAACTGGGAAACATAAACAACTGGTTCATAAATCTTCTACAGTGTCTCCCATTTATTTCATCATATCTAGGGTCCCTTTTAGCATATTCTACTTAATATCCATCTTCCTGACCTGGGGAAAAGAAAACATAAAAGGGTGAGCTCAAATGCTCAGCAATGGCAAATAATGGAAATAAAAATCATATCATATCTTTTTGAAAATTAAAACCTGCAAAAGAGATCATAATATCTTAACATGGAATAAATCATAGAAGTGAAAATGAGATCCCTATAATCATAACATAAAACTTGAATCTTTGTGGCATGCACACATAATCATGGAAAATCATTTCTTGTTAGTCATGACTCATTGCCAAGACTATCTTAGTGGACAAAGTCCCTTTCTGAACCGAGTTCACTCCTCGTTTCAGTCCTGTATCACTGAACCGAAATAACCTTCCGTTCCAGCCATGTCTATCTCATGAGATATAAAATCATTACCCAATGCATTGGAGGGAGATATAGGTCCCACCCATCTTATAATGAATCCTTTCTTATGTGTGCCACATAATCATAAAACATACATCATCGCATAACATATGTAACAAAAATGGGATTCTTGAAACATCATGACATCATAAATCAATTCATATAAGATAAAGGAATTCATAAAAATAATTCCATCACAACATGAACAAATCAATTTAATAATAGGGATAAAAACAGAACCCTTTATTATCTTAGATGGAAAATAATTTTGATAAAACACTTGAACTCCATTCTTGAGGAAAATATCCTTTCTTCTTCAAAAACATTTTTCCTTTCATAACATGTCATACAACTTTAATATAAAAGAAGTTGATTAAAAATAAACTTGAAAACTTGTAAAGGAAGCTTCTTGGAAACAATGTTTTAAAAATCCATTCATGCCTTATAAGTTAAAAAAAACATTCTTCATACTTTTGTCGGAAAAGTCAAAAAGTACCTCGTATGACAAAAGATTCATTTCATAGATATTACTAAAAACTCACCGAAGGGTAAAAATGGATTTAAACAATTGTAGGTGGATGGAAATAATATTACATTTTGATGAAACATGGATGTGGATGATAAAATACACCCCAATAAATACTTACGAATAAACAATCTCGGATAAAAATGAGATTGTGATTTTTCCCTTACCTTAGGTCCGATTTGCTTTGTTCGTGTCCGAAGCTCCTGTATAATTGTTTAAATAATGTTATTAACTTATTCCAGAATCATACATATTGATATGAGATCATATATGGTCATATTATTAGCTTCTTGTTAGTAATATTTCATTGTTACTTGTTACTCGGATCTTTATAACTTTTTGTTCTTATGCGTGTTTTGTCGAATAAATTCTTATTCTTATCTTTAGGTTATAGATAATTCATTTCCAGAATGGTATTAGTGTAGTATATACCATATTCATTCATTCAATTCATTTATATAATCATTATGAAATGAAGATCATGTAGAACGAGTCGCATCACATCGTGGAGACGGTATTCCGTACGTACGCACGAGTGATGATATCGTTCCTATGATCGTGGAATTATATTGGAGTATATATATATATTATTTCAGTATCAATATTACTTAATAATAATCATATATAGTTACTGATTACACCATTATACCCATCCTTGTAAGGTGATGGTGGAAAATAGATTACACCACGGCGTGGAGACGGTATTCCGTACGTACGCACGCGCGGTGATTTCATTTTTTCCGTAGGATGGATAGAAGGTGAATTAGGGTTGTTTCATATTTATAATAACATATCAGTATGTAAGTAATACTGATGTTATTACTTCATCATGAAACAACTAAAGAAGAAGAAGTTGAAGAAGAAAGAAATTGAAAAGATCGGTAATGGATATTACCTCTTCTTTGGAACGCCTCTTTGAATCCTCCACTTAAGGAACTAAGAGTGGTCTTTGGAGAAGACCAGGACCTCTAGGACTATTCTAGGGAAGTGGAGGGGAGAAAAGGGCAGGGGTTGGCCGAGCTTGAGTGCTCAATTTGGTGTGAGGAGGAGGGGGAGGAGGTGCCCTTTTATAAGGGAGGAGAGGGGCACCTTAGGAATATCTCAAAATATTATTTTATATTAAAGTCAAAATCGGTTTATAATGGTTCCAAAGGGTCTTATTTCGAAGCTAAAGTGGGGATGGGTCGAAATCCTATCAACCAATAGGATTTAGATAAGTTTAGGGTATTATTTTAACCTTATCAATTAGATTTAACTCTAAGTTAATTAATTTAACTTTTACCGTGTCTTTTTGTTTTCTTTCACTATATGGTTAATACACTTACTATAACATGCCAAACGAACCCCAAATTGTTTATTATTAATATATATATCCTTATCTAAGTCATTTTTCCGAACCTTAGATTTTTAGGAATAAAATAACAATTAATAATATAATATTTTATTTAAAAACTATTTTGTGTCAATTTTGACACTATTTGATATATGATTTTTGTGAAAGTCATAACAGAATTATATGTTCGAACCAAGTTGATTAAATCAACACTAATATATCATAGCAACCTAGAAAATTAGTGGAGTTCATAAAAAGTCTCAAATTACATTTATTTTGGTGTTTATAACATCAATTATGTCAATATTTCATTAATAAGATAATTACTGCATCATCATTGTGTCATAAATAAATTAAATTATTTAATGTCTAAAAATTACAAATAAAATACCCTTATGTAGGAAATCTTTTTAGCTTTCTAATGAATATTTATAGTCGAATTTATCTTATGTATAACCCCATATTAAAAATGATTTACTTATTAAACTTTGATTTTAACTATTTTAACCCTTCTTTAAATAAATTAATAATAAATGTCCTAATCTAATCCAAGTGGGCCTAAATGATAATATTTTACACTTAAGGTTGTTTTTGGTCGAGATAAACTTGTCCAATAGAATTAGGACATGTGTTAGGGTAATATTAATATCATATTTACCCTTAGTTACCCTATTTACTATTAACCGCGGTAAAAAAAAGTAAAAAGTTACTATTCACCAAAAAATTATTTTCATCTCATTGAACCACATTTTAGTCCTTGATATTAACCGTGTCTCTCGGATTTTCGAAATTCCATTCACAAAAGCGGTAAAATTAAGTTTTATGCAAAATTCAGTTTTTTAACCTACCACTTAGTGGTTTCACTATTCATCAAAAATTGAAAGTTTTCAGAAAAATACCAAAATTTCACCCTAGGCTAATTTCGATATTCTGAGTCCAAAAATGAAGTCCATTTTGAAAAATAAAATTTATAAAATTTCAAAAAGTGGTTATTACTATTCATAACGGCTACTTTTAATAGCATATTGTTGTTTAGTGAAACTCGGTATTGCGTACGACGCAAGCTATCGAGGAAGGTTGCGATAGCGTGTAAAGCAAGCCAAGCAAGTGTTGTGTAGAAAAAGATTCCTTTGATGATTTATATAACATAAAAGTCTCGGGTGTTACAATCAGTTTCACATTATATCATCGGATATACCTCTCACAGCCTTCATCAATTGGTATAGTCTATACGAGTACTTGGTTTTGCCGTTCGGACTCACGAACGCACCAGCAATTTTCATGGATCTGATGAATCATGTGTTCCATCCTTATCTGTATTTTTTTGTGGTAGTATTTGTGGATGAAATCTTGGTTTACTCTCACACTCGACCCGAACATGCCACCCATCCTGAGATCATGTTGAGTACAATGAGAGAGCATAATCTATATGAAAGGCTCTCAAAGTGCCACTTTTGGATGGACCAGATTCCCTTCCTGGGTCATATCATCTCAGAGGCAGCAGTTGTTGTAGACCCAGAGAAGCTGAGATCAGTAGTTTCCTAGGAGTACCTTAAGAACATGTTTGAGATACGGAGTTTCTTAGGGATGACTATTTACTAATGACACTTCTTACAGGACTTATCCCACCTAGCAGCGTCGTTGACAGGTTTTACTAAGAAGGGTGTGAAGGTCATTTGGTCAGTAGCTTGTGAGACAACCTTTTAGGGTCTGAAAGGAAGGTTGACATCAGCACTAGTCCGGATACTCCCCAAGTATGGAAAGATCTATACAGTTTGTTGTGATGCATCAGGTATTGTGCTTGGAGCAGTGTTGATGCAGGGCGATCGAGTTTTTGCGTACGATTCTCAATAGTTGAGGCCACATGAGATGAATTACCCGACACATGATCTCGATTTTGCTGTAGTTGTTCATGCGTTGCGATGTTGGAGATATTATATCTTGTGAGAGCATTTTGTGGTTTTCACTAACCACAAATGTCTAAAGTATATCTTTACTTAGTGTGAATTGAATCTGAGACAGATTAGGTGGGTAGAATACCTTTAGTCATTCTATTTTGAGCTTGCCTATACACCTGGAAAAGGTAATGCAGTAGCTGATGCACTGAGTAGGAGGACTTAGATACAAGCAGTGCAGGAGGCCAATGGTGAGTTGAAACTCATGGCTTTGTTCTCTGAGATGCATTTGGAGGTGCACGACATTCATGGGCAGACCTATCATTCATCTTTTTCTATGAACTCTACCCTCCTAGATAGAGTGAAGATGATACAACTATCTAATTTTGAAGGCGTAGTTCTATGGAAGTTAGTGGCAAGTGTGGACCCTCCTCCTAGATGGATGATAGGGGATGATGAAATTTTGCGTTTCCATGGATGAGTGTGGCTTCCAGGGGATATACGTGTGGAGTTGATGCGGGAGTTTCATGCATCAGATTGGTCAGTTCATCCCGGAGTTACCAAGATGTACCGTGACTTGAGACGTTAGTACTAGTGGCCAGATATGAAGAGAGAGATATCTGGTTTGTTACGGGGTGTTCCCCCTGTCAGCAGGTGAAGGCGGAGCATCAGAGGCCAGTCGGACTGTTACAGCAGTTACCCATCCCAGAGTGGAAATGGAATGACGTCGCGATGTACTTAGTGAAAGGATAACTGAGGTCACCAGGAGGCAATGATGATGTGTGGGTTGTTGTGGACAAAATCACGAAGGTAGCTCACTTTTTTCCAATCAAAGAGACCTTCGGTGGTGACGAGATCAGAAGGTTGTATATCTGAGAGTTCATTCATTTTCATGGGTTTCCTCATTCTATCATTTCAGATAGGGACACTAGTTTTAAATCTCGTTTCTTGCAGAGTTTTCAGAGGGAATTGGGCACACAGGTGCTTCTGAGCACAGCATACCACCCTCAGACCGATGGCCAGTTAGAGCGTATGATACAGGTTCTTGAGGACATGTTGCGTTCCGGAATCCTAGAATTTAGGGGATCTTGGGAGAAGCACTTTCCCCTAGTCAAGTTTTCATATAATAATAGTTTCGAGGTGACTACCGAGATGGAACCTTACAATGCTTTATATGGTAGGCCATGCCGATCTCCTTTGTGCTGGTTAGAGGCAGGTGAGGCTGCTTTACTGGGACCACATCTCATGCAGGAGACTTCTGAGCAGGTCTAGTTGATTCAGAATTGGATGGCTACCACATAGTCTCATCAGAAATCTTATGATGATCGCCGCATACGACCTTTGGAGTTTGTGGTTGGGGATCAGGTCTTCTTGCATGTTTCGCCACGATTGGGACACAAACTGATCAGGAGATAGGGTAAGCATTCACCGCGGTATGTGGGGCCATTTGAGATTCTGGAGAGAGTTGGGCTGGTTGCTTATCAGTTGAAGTTACCACAGAGGTACCGAGCCATGCACGACCTCTTCCATGTATATTAGTTGCACCGCTATCATTCAGACATGTCTCACATCTTTCATCCCGAGGATGTTGATCTTGAGGTAGATGTATCCTTTGAGAAGCATCTGATTCGTATCGTGGATAGGAGCATGAAGGTTATCTGAGGCCGGTCAGTTACTCTCTTATGGGTGCTATAACAGCATGTTCGAGTGCAGGATGAAACCTGGGGGTGGGAGACTGACATACGTGCTCAGTGGCCAGAGCTGTTCTGATCTTTATCTTCTCCACCCTTGGAAGGTCAATTCGGGGATGAATTTCTTTAAGGGGGGATGTTTGTAAGAAACCTATTCTTATTTTGAGGTACGAGTTTCTTCTTTTCTCTTTTCTTTATGTGTTTTTGAGAAAATAAGGAAAATGGAGAAAATTCCTAAATTTTGGGACTACACGTCGTGTATTATTCCACAGGCTGTGTACTTTGTCCATGTGGGATGAGTATACAGGGTGCGTAGCTGTGACGATGAAAAAGGGTGTAAAAACCGACTACACGCTGTGTAATGGGTATTTACACGCCGTGTACTGGGTATTTACACGCCGTGTAGTCAGTCGTCAAGAAAACTGTAAGGCAGTGGAAGCAGCCACTAACTGAGCGATAGTATAAGACGTGTAGTCAAGAATACACACCATGTACTCATGTTGATGGATGAATAGCTTGGAAGTGCCGCCAGAGGAACAGTTAAATGAGGGATGTACATGCCGTGTAGTCAAAAGTACACGTCGTGTAGTTTGTTTTTTTCACATAAATGGGCAGTATCCTCCCCTGTTCACAGGGAAGGATTAGAAATGGAGGAGGGAGTTGGGAGAAGAGGACAGACCTTCAAGGATCTCCAAATCAAGCATCAGGAATCTGTTTCCACCTATGAAGATCTTGTTGGAACCGCACAGGTAAGCCCTCTACTCTTCTTAAGCCTTTATTTCCAATTCTTCCTCTAAGGGATGTTATTTGAATTTGAGAGGGTTTTCTTCTATAGAAGATCTACGTCGTTCTTGGGCGTTTATGGAAGCGACATTCGCGTATACTTATCAGGGGCGTTTAAGGTAGTTGGCTTGGTGTTTAATTTCCAACCATTGTGTGTTTTGTGTATTTTCTTGCTACGGACCCATATTGGGGTGTCCTATGGCTAAGGCCTCGGTAGGTTTAAATACCTAGAATTGTAAAGGTAAAGAAAATTGATAATAAATTGTTGTTTGGGATCCCTGGTTGGATCTAGGACCACCACAGGGGAGTGTTCCCCTGTTTAGATGTTTGGCCAGGATACCCAAGGGTATGACTTTATAATAATTATTATACAATTTCCTGATAGAAATTGCATGTGTATTGCTTGTTTACATGTTGGTCATGGCCTGGTTACTTCTTTAGCCCGAGGGCAGTGTTTTACTTAGCCTGAGGGCAGTGCATATTTTAGCCTAAGGGAAACTTCTTTCATGCCTGTGGGAAATAAAATCTGTGCCTGAGGGGGACACTTTGTACGCCAGAGGGAAATATCTGTGATGCCTGTGGGAAATTTTCTGCAGGTTAAGTTTCTGATTACCTGAGGGTAAGGGTTTGTGTGTCTGAGGACACTAACTGACTCTTTACATAGAAATTCACTATGGTGGTTTCCTTATAATTAATGATTAAATTGATAATAAAATGGAAATAACTGGTAAAGTTAGTTTATTTTGAGTACTGGTTAGTTTATTTCATTTTACTACTACACACTGTTATTGGATGTTTTCACACAGTTGGGCACAAGACTTTGGTTGGTTCCTATTGGGATTTATTTCTCACACCCTGTTTGGGTCATGTCTTTTCCCCAAATAGATTACATTTCTACAGGTGTGGATAATGGAAAGGGGCCCTATACAGATACTTGATTACTACTGAGGAGTAGGGGATCATATGACCAGGCTTAGGATCTTGATTCTACCGGTTGTTTTGTTTTGTTTTTTTGTACTGTATTGTATTGTTGTGTAACATGTTCTGGCTGTTTTCCTATAACTTGAGGCATGTTACATCATTATATATATTTTACTATTGGTTTTCTTTATTACAGTTGTTCATTTAAAGTTGTGTATTGTCTATTACTTCCACTGTTATTGTATGCTTTTTATTTTATTCCACTGCGCTACACTTTGACAAATAAGGGCATAGTTTCCCCACTATCAGACCTGGGCCCTCACTGCTAGTCGGCTGCCTCTAGCGTTTTGAGAAATGCGCTTGAGGTCATGTGACCAACCGGGTTTGGGGAACCCGTTGAGTGGCACTCGGGTCCGGTACGTTACATACCTCCCCAATATCCCTAGATTATTCATAGAGGTTTTTATCTCTCTAAAATATGAACCTATAAATTTTAAGGTGTAAGATGAAGGATGTTTTCAATATAAGGGATATAACTCTTAACTAAATTATTTCATGTTTATTTTTTATTATATATCTATAAAACTTATAATAACCATGATTATATAATAAAATAAATATCTGAAATATATTTAAATTTTATTATCTATTTAAAACCATTTTTAGACTTCTTTTCCATCCTACAGTAAATGAAAAAAATATGTTGAGTGAATATGTAGACTACTACCTCCACAAAGTGATGTGTTCCTTTATTCATCACTGAATCAAATGGTTGGATAAAATTTTGGATAAAATAAATATACATCATATCTTTTAAATAATTATTATCCTATAAAGATAATATTATACTCACCTTGTTACCCTTCAATTCGTTGGAAAATGATTACATCGATTGTACGTACATGTAGACTACCACCTCCAAGATGTGATATGATTCATTTATCATGTATAACCTTTAGAGATGGTGATAAAATTTCATTTCATTTATATAAATGATAGTTATGTAATTATTAATATTATAAATATTATTTAACCATTAACCCTTTAACAATGGTCATCCCACTAAGTTTATTATAGATTATTTTTCATGTATTCTTAAAACATTTGACATGAACTTAAATGATTTAGTAACTATATAAGAAATGTAATAAATGAAATAATACTGGTTATGATAAGGGAATAAACCATGATTATTGTCTTAGAAAAGTAAATAATAAATATAATTTTATTAAACAAGAGTAAAATAACTTATGTGGTAAGTTGGACACAAGGTAAAATATTTTTCAAATCAATTTCTATTATTCAAGACTTATTTCGTTTTTAGAACATCTTCATTTTTATGGTGTATAAACATATATAATGATATATTTTAGAATGAATTCCTAAAAATTAAATTGGTTTAAAAATAAATTTCTTATTTTCTTCTTCAATGTAAATTGGATTTAAAAGTGACCAAAGTGGTAAGGGAATTTATATAAAAACACCATTTTAAATGATTTGAAATTTCTTATGAATCTTTATAATCAATATCAATGCTTTATAAAATATTTCAATAATTTTATTACTAAAAAATGATTGTTTAAAGTAATTTTAAAAAATATTTTACTTTTCTTAGAGTATTTTAAAAAGGGGTCCTTTTAACTTTGTATATGGGTTTATTTTTATAGAAAGTGTTAAAGTATTATTTTTAATACAAATTCATGAATATAATTTCATACTATCATAAAAATTATTATTTAAGAATCTCACCCTATAAGGTTTCGTGGGTTTTCAAAGAAAATATCATTTCCCATTCATTGGTGAATTTTTCATTTTAAGTGTTTTCAAATAAAAATGATTTTTATCCTTAAATTTATAAGAAGATAAAAAGTGATTTGTATTATATTTTAATCAAACTATTTTATGATATTTTCTATTTTAAATGAACTATTATTTGTGATTTATTAATTTTATGGTCCTTGGACATTGTTTTTTATGATGGATGATGCAGATATAACTCATGATCATAGGAGATTCTGATATACCTCGCCAATTCATTGGTTCATGTTATTTTTCTCCACATAATTATGTTAGAATTAAACAAGTAGGTTATTCAATTATTAAGGGTTCTTATAAGTGTTATATGAAGATGATATCCCAAGGAACCTACATTTCATTAATATTCTGGAAAAAATATCAAAATCTTTTGATTTTATAAAGAATTAAAATGAGTTTATGTTTTATAAAATATAATGACTTTCTTATGGTTGAAAGGTATGTATTTCAGGGGAAATTCATGGGTTTAATTTTTTTTTTAAATTTCTCTTGATTATTAATTTCCCATCATTCTTACTTATGAAATGTTTTATGAAAAATAGTGGTCAATATACCTAATTTCTTCAATACTGAAAAAATTATTTATACGCAATGTTTATTATGTAAAAGGAAAAAATATGAATATCCTAGTTTATCAAATGGACTAAGTGGTTCATTTAAATATTATATCTCTTACTGATATTTTTGTACTCAACCCATGTTTTTATATTTTTTTCATTGGGATTATGGATTATTTGGAACTATATAATGGTATATAATTTCACTCTAGGGTTTTATCATAATAGAAGTGAATGTGTTTTGAATTAAATGTGAATTTAAAATTAGGAATCCTATTTTTCTAAAAAAAGTTTTTTTGGAGTGGAAGTTCCCACTTTGTATTATAATTTTTTTGATATATAATTTTTTTCCCAATTCAGGAAATCTATAGAACTAAAATATCATTAAAATGTAAGAAAATTAAATAATTATTATCAAAATCATAATTATTAGCTGATTAAGGCACAATACCTTACATAAATCACAACCAAATACACAGATAAGGCTTTTGATGTACTCATGACATCATATCGGGAAAACCCTAATAATCAGCGCCACAAAAAATTAAAAATTAACTTAATTTCAAAAAAATTGTCCAAATAAAATGATACAGTGGAATACTAAATATATAATGACATTAAACATCATATCATCCTAACCTCATGAAATCGTATATCCATTGAACCAAAAATCCCCATCATATCGAATAATTTCTAATATGGTCTGGTTAAAATCATCACCAAACCCTAATTAAGTCACAAAAAAGAGGAAAATAAGAGTAAATGAATAATGGAGAAGAAAAGTGGAGGGTTTCACCTTAAATCTCCCGTAAAATGCATCAAATCCACTCCATTTACATTTGGTATCGATAGAGATAGAGAAGAGAAAATAGAGGTGGTATTGTCCATGTGCACATGATAAAAATTTAAAATGAGCCAAAAAAACAAAACACA
The DNA here is from genome assembly GCA_963277665.1 of Viscum album. Classification (NCBI taxonomy): domain Eukaryota; kingdom Viridiplantae; phylum Streptophyta; class Magnoliopsida; order Santalales; family Viscaceae; genus Viscum; species Viscum album. The sequence goes on from OY728152.1 coordinate 700,651,253, forward strand.
TTAAGCGTAAAATTGTAAATCCGTGAAAACAAATTACTTGGGAAGGCCGTTATGGTATTAACCACGTATTTAACTACATCATAGTGCTCCCCTAGGGAGACCTCAAGAATCCTAACATACCCAATTCCTTGACATGGATCTTTATACTCATTATTTCGCAAGGGAACATTTCCAAATCTCCCATGCACCAGGGATAGAAAAACATCAAACTTAGTTCATTCATCTCTCAACATTTTTAATTATTGAGGGAACACGAGAATTATTCCGTATAAAAGGCTATGTTCCTTGGTGAAATGGTGAAGTTGTTTCCTCAGATCTATTCTAGGCTAGGGAATCAAGTCCCTAGTCCTTCCCATTTCTCACTTTAATAAGAGGGCTGCCATTTCTTAGTCCTCCACATATTGTTGAACCTATATAAAAATGGTTGTCAATCCACTATGACTCATTTTTAAGATCACCCAAGAACTCATAGTCTTATCAAATCCTCATTACACATTCAAAGACATCTCCTTGAGATATCGAAACATAAAATACCTTGGTATAAACAATGATTCTCAAAATGATCTCATATATAAATCCAAAAAAACAAATTCTAATGGAATTTCACAACCTAAAATGGGATGGGTTATACAACCTCCCCACCAAAGAAATTATCATCCTCAAAATCCTTAACGGTCTTTTAACCATTAACTCCAACTAATCATCCCCTTCAATTCGTAACCAAATAACTATGTTCTACTTCATAATTAAAAATTCATTTCTACAACATATCTTCTAATACAAAACACACAATTCTAAAATTGTCAATCCACTCACTTTTCCTCACCACCAACAGTGAGAAAGTACTAAATAGTTTCCATTTACAATGAGATGTGATTATTTCATTAATCCTTTCATCAATCCTATTATACTATTCCCCAAAATATGAACTGTCCTCTAATGTCAAATTTTCAGGTAGGGTGTTCCCCACCATCATAATTACTTAATGAAACACATTCTCTAATTAGACATCTTCTTGCTCGGTATGGTTTTTTTCTCACAGCACCCAATTATACCTAAAAACATCAGTCCATATATCTCTAACCAGCTTTTCTTAAACATTATAGGTTGTTCTAACTAATGCACTCTTAAATCATCTCCCTATCATAATTTCTTATTCCTAGAATGAATTATAAATAACATCATTCCCCCACAACAACGTTTTAACCCAACTATCGATGTAATTTCATTATTGGATCCTCGACTAATAAAACATTATGTTGTACTCCTATCATGACAATTGACTGGCCTTTAATATAAAACATATTTGGATCAGAAAAAAATTCATCCTAATTCTAATGAAAATGTGTAGGATCCATATAAAACTGAATCTAAATCTCAAATTTAGTATTATCCGTGACACTGGATATAACTAGATTTGTTTTCACACCACATTCAAAAGATACCTCAATTGTCAAATGACGTGTATCATCATTCCCATATACCCAGAAATAAAAAATTCATACCACATTATCCCTAGATAAATAAAATAATTAATGTAATAATTAGACATTATCATCCCACACATAACTGAATACCTATGTTAAATTTCAACCACTAACCATTCTTGACTCCCCCAAGAATTTCACCCTCAAAACCTACATAATTTCCACCAATAATAGGGATCAAAATCTCTAGTGGTCAATGATTCCAACCCCAAAATTTGTATTTCCTTATACAACTCATTGAGATAATCCTAAATGGGCTCCAATATCACATTTATATAACTCTTCTAGATCAATTATATCTCAACTTATCAACACTAAATCCATCCTTCAATGAAATTTCTATAACATGAAAGAGTTTGGACTCCTTGTTCACATCAAATATCTTGGAAAATATTCCCAAAAATAAATTCCTCAAATCCCCTAACTCTTTCCCTATCCACATACACACATTGATTTATATCTCAAATGACATTTCATGTAACTAACTCTTACTATCACAATCTCATGTAAAAATAACATTGATAGACTCTCGCACTTCCCTTCCATGTAACAATACTCATGATCCAATTTGTTGAATCTCATCAAACCTAGTCTCATCCACCTAACAACTAACCATGCTCCTCTCACATGCCAATATCATCTATCAGAAAGCACTATCAAGAAACACCTTTAAAATTATGTAATCCACCTATTACATAGTCTACCACATAATCAGCTACCACGTGGAAATTATTGCAAAACTATAAAGCATAACATGTACACTATCCATCCTAGATCTGACCATCTAAAATCCTGATTAGATTTGTCAATGGGGACCACTAACCAACACACTAATGTCAGTATTTTACTAATTCTAATTTTCACAAATGAACCTTGATTACAAAATAATTTCAAGAGATTTATGTCACTAATATCAAGGAATATCCACACCTATACGAAAACATTTAATCTCCTCATTGTATTATTTTCAGAACCTAAGGAATCTACTCATTCCGCTCATCTATAAGGAAATAACAAGACTAGGATTATAGTTTTATCAGGTTACCCTAGTATATCACATATCATCTCATCCATAACACCTAAGACACCACATTATTAAACCAAATATGAAAACACAATTCTCTTACACCTAACTCATCAACAAAATCTAACATTATTCATATATAATAGAAATTACCTCTATGTTATGGTCTTTAATGTCTCATAGAATCACAGAATACAAAACCCCCACTATCTGGTTCTCAAATACCCATATCAGGCGATATGTGCCAAGTCATTAGCCTATTAGGGATCTCATCCACACTAGGTAGCTACTTCCGAGACTACTCCTTATGAATAATGATCCTTGGATAATCCTCACTGATAATATATATATGAGAGCCACCCCATCAAGGATCATGTTCGTATCTTATAATAAATACATATATAAAAATAGATATCTTGATTTTCTTTTTGGAATAACCATAGAGTCATGGTTCGATTGTGTTAAATTCCACCATGATTTTATATGGAAAACCCCATAGAGGCTTTTATTGAAAATTTAAATAATTGAATAATATTCCTTTTATAAACAAGAACCAAGGCATAGTATTATTTTATTAACACACTAAGGGTCACAATACATCCCTTACAATAGGGACTATATAATCATCATCATCAACATTCCCTCAGTGAGATCCACATGACCGATCATTAGAATAAAATGCATTATACTCTCTCTCAGTAGAATTACACCACCAAGATATATGTAAGAACACCATATAATTCATTATTGATAATATAAATAGTTAAAACCTCTATCATTAGTGAGATAAATCAAATACTGGTAGATTTAATGTAAATATTACATTCAAAATGTGATACACAAACAATATCCTCTTTCTAATGTTATAAGAGAAAATAATACACTAAATTTTAATCCCAAATCCAATTTCATCACACAAGGTGAAATAATAAAAATATAAAAAGGAAATACCTTAATAGTAATCTCATATACTTGGAATCCTATGATTCATATTTATTAAGATAATCACAACACACCAGCCTGATATACATAACATCCCCTGAAACATTCCTATACAATTTTTATACAATCTCCTAATAGAGTAAGGAAGGATAAAAACAATGATTCATTATGTGATATTAGTAACATAATCTCAAATAAAACTTTTTAATTTCTTAATCTAGGTTCAACCTGGATAGTAATAGGATCAAGTCACTACACAAACTCATTTGTTCTTACTTGTATGTTAATTGTCTACAATTAGCAGTGAGGGTCTATGGTAGTACTATAGGGAGATTATATCGTTTTATCCTTGTAAAATTGATTTAGATGATAAATAAGTAAAGATTATCCCTAATAATAAAATGGATTAGGTTGTGAAAATAACTAAATAGAAATTATCTAAAAAACATATTGAAGAAACCAATCATACAGACTCATGGTTATGCTAGCATACATCGACCAGTCACCCATTGAGCCATTATTATATTTTTTAAAATGTTAATTTAAGTAATCCCTATTCCTTTGTGCAATCTTGGTCTCCAACTACATATATTCTATTTATATCAATTATACACCATTGGTCCTCTATTTAACCTATTAATACAAAAAATGTGGGCTACATGAGTAATGAAGTGTCTTGGTTACCTGAGTAGGGGTTTGAGTACATCTAAATAGGGAAGTGAAAATGTGATCCCATGGATAACCAATAAATGTATGGTGTAAAAATGTGATATGGTTTGTTTAATAAATAAATATAATGTAGAAGTGTAATTAAATAACTATTTTTGGTCCTCAATATCTATTGTGACATGCTGGATCGACCCAAACCTTCTTTGGCTACTGTCGTAGTGTCACTATTATTGTTACACAACATGGAAATAAAAATAAATCCCATGAAAAATTTCTATTAGAAATTACTAGGAAATTTATTATCATTAGGATCTATATATAGGTTATAGGATCATGTCCTAAATGATCTCTTTTGAAATATCACATATTATACATATCACTTAGAGGTAGTGAATCCATATTAGATCATCTCACATATATATATCATTAGGGGGTAGTAATTCCTTCATGTTTATCTCAGATATCATATTGGGGGTAGTGTGTCCATCCCATAAATCATCTAGTAGTAGAATAAATCTCAGATCTAAGGAAAACATTCAAGGAATCTCATGTGTACAAATACATCTCAATGGGAAGTGTATCCCACATGAATCATATCATATAACTAAAATTTATTTTGTTGGAATTCTACCATATACCATCAAATAATTTCACGACACTATCTCAAGTTAATTACATATCATTAATTTCTAGATCCATGTCAGGCTCATCGTTAATTCAGGTTCTAAGGTTACACACACACTAATCACTACCCATTCTAATATTCACCCTTTCTTGGGTTAAATACCATTGGGGAACCCTCAGGGGTCCCCTAGGTCACCTCATACACAGACACCCTGCATGGTCTCCTTATTATTAGTTTCATCTATGAGGTCAACACTCATCACTCGGGGGGAATAATTTCCCTCACACTCATTTTATTCATCATATATCCTCATTATCCTCTTAGGAAAACCCATATCTCTATCACACATAGGAGATGGATGTAATCCTATCCCCTTACTAAGTAACACTATTTTGATCCTCACAGCAAACATATTAGTCAGTATCTATAGGTTTTATAAACCTTGTTAATCACATCTCAGTGATGGAGGAAACACATCCCGTGATCCTCTTAACTAGACCAAAGATTCTAAGGAATCAAAGTCTTCTCACATGGCATACTCGGTTCAAACACTCTAGTCAAACACACTTCCCTAATCGATGTTCAATATGGGAAAATATCACTTGTTATACTACATATATTTCATTTAATTTCATTTAATTCACACCCCTTATGGTCCAAGTATGACATATTTTTCATTTATAATCTAATCCTCATCCATCTATGACCATGATAATAACTTCAGTGTACATGAATCCATGAAGGCCCTAAGAACATTTTCAGGTCATTCCATATAATTTTAGTGAAGAAATTCACTGTAAATAACATGTAAATCAACCTTGTTGGTGAGACCAAATATTACATATATACATAAATAAATATGAATTTTCTAATGCAGGTATGTTTGACAAACTACCAACCGTGACCAAGCAATAATAAATAAGGGTATCCCTCTACCTAGTTAAAAGATTCATTTTCTTTTCTTTAATAATAAAATGAGGATACGGCCCCAACCATTAAAAAATTGTACCTTCATCAGGATGACATGAAATGAAATATGTTTATCTCCTTAAAATATCATGTACCTAATTGACACAAAAGACTCATCATATGAGATTATATCTTCCCTGATTCTATGTAAATTTTCCCAAGCCCCTATCTGAGTCACATGATATTAGAAGGAAACAAGAAGAAAATAATAACGGGGAATAAAATAGAACAATATCACCTCGAATTTCCCATGATAACTCATCAAACCCATTGTTTCACGTGGGGTATCAAGAGAGAATAGATAAGGGAGTGTGGATATCCCATGTGCACATGAGGTGGATGAAAAAAGGGGAAAATCCCTAAATAATATAAGGGAGAAAAGGGTAAAATCACTTAAAATTATACATATGTTCAAGAAACCACATTATGAACCATAGATTGCACTACTCCATGGTTCACCCCATAGGAAACCCTAATAATCCTGAAATGTTCAAGGATGTGAAATAAGATCCTTATTTTTTTTGTTTCATAGAAGACCACCCTCAAATCCTCCCACACATGGGAACCAGTGGAATTACCACCATGGGTATTTCTTCTCTATCTATTTCTAACAATAAATTCCACAAGGGTTCCATACCAACCAAAACGCTCAACACATTTCAATTATATCATGGTGGGTTTCCCAGGAACCATGCCCAAATAAGGGATCTATGGCATACACCTAGAAATTTATTCTTCCAGCATGGGGTCTACCATGGTATACACCTCCCTATGGTGTTTCATCAACATAAAAGAGGGTATAGGTCCACTGAGCCATACTCTGACAATCACCCAAGAATTTTTACTCTTGTACAGGCCTCGTTCTATGTTTTAAAACATCGCCTTGATATTTTTAAACACTATATAACATATTTTGAAAACCATTTCTCCAAATAAACGCATATGGAAATCCAAAAATTCAAATTTCCTTGGAATTTTACAATGTGAAATGGGATGGGGTTATACAATTAGGGATACAGTTCTCTCCACACAAGCCTTCATCTAATATCCTTCCTCCATAGTGTATTTTTGAAATTTTTTTATGAAAATATTTTGCATTAATTTATTATTTTTATTAATGGTTTTATATATTTATTTTTTATTTTTATTTTCAAATAGAAAATGACATATTTCCGAATAAACTTTTTCAAATGATGGATATTTCCATTACAAATAGTTGTTAACTATTTTTGAAATGTAAAATTAATCCTTTCCTAAATTATATTAATGGTGGATAGTTATTTTCATCGTAAATACTTTCTTGATCTTTGTTTTCAAAGGATTCACATTTTTTCACACAATATTATTATAAAGGGATTTATTTATTTTTCATAAAAACATTAGTTTTGATAAATTAAATCACAAATATAACATAATGTGACTCAATTTTTTGAAATGGTATATTTATAAAAAAAATAACATTACAAATGGCTATTTATGATGGGATGTTTTTTGAAAATAATCCCTTGAAAATTCCCATACACCTTTAAGTACCTCTATCAGTAATCCAACCAATCATACTATAAAAAATATAAATTATACTATAGCATGATTTAAATAGTGTTTTTAAATTCACATCCAAAATTACACATATATATGTAGTTTATTTCATATATACCATCTCATTTTATATTAAATTATTTAATCCATCTAGTAAAACCTATAAAAATAAGTAATTCATCCATATTTGAAACATAAACATATAAATTCAGTACAACACATTATATTGTATGTAAATAATGGAACAAGAACCCAATGTTTACATGCTTAGTAAAATTAAAAAAAGTCACAAAGAATTGCAACATCTTCATTTATGACAATAGTTCAATATACATAAACGTACAAATAATTATAGCTTATTTATAATTGTCCGAATAATTTTTAAATTTAAAATTTCACTCATAATTCATTTGTAAATTTCAAATTCTTTTCCCCAAAATTATTTTCTATTATAAGTCACTCATTTACTTGGAAAACATTTTCCCATCAACAATTGTTCAAAATAAATAACATTTTAGTTTATATTTTTCATATCAAAGATAATATTTCACTAATAATATATTTTTTCATAATTAAATTCTATTTTACATTTTAAACTATTATTTAAGACTACATTTACACATAAAATATAATAAAATTATAGAAATGTTACCAAAGATTTGAAAAAACTCTCACATTTATAAAATAAATAAATGTAAAAAACATTTAAAAATATAAAAATAAATCATATCTATAATAATAAAAAATAAATAAACTAATATGTTTCAAATTGGTTATGTTCTTAAAATTAATTCTTTGTAGAAACATTATATATTTTATTAGTGGAAATTAATTAATCTAATTCCATCCTAAAACCATTTTATAGAAATCAAAATTCAGAATACACATGTATAATGAAGAATGCTACAGTATATGAAACACGAGACTATTAATAAAATCATATCACTATCATTTTCAAGACTACCCATTTGATTTCAAAATATATCTTCTTCAATATTTATTTTTAACACATTTTTCATAAAAATAGTATTTATACCCATTACCTATACTATCATAGAACATGGGTATTAAAAATATCCCTGAAATATTGCCATGCTTAGGGTATAAATTCAATGTGAGGGTTATTTTATTTATGAGTTTTTAATTTTGGGTACTATAAAGATAGTAAATGGTAAATTTACCCATGAAATTTATTTTAGGGAAAAATTACTATTTCATTGAACTCAGAATCTCGTATTCACCATTCGGAAATTTTTTTATCAAATACTAAGGATGCTGAATTTTAGGGAATATTTAATAATTATTAGATATATTATTATTTATTTTATGAGTGAGAACATTTGAGAATATATCAAACCAATTATTTTACACAAATTGTTACATGAATTTTAACATAAATTTCAATTAAATAAAAACAAAAGATCGAAAGGTCTAGTATCATTGCAAAACTACAAAACCAGCATTTAACAGCACTGATATTTATCTATGCTAGAAAAGGACGCAGATAAATGGAATCTTTATCAGCGATAAAGATTGCACTGATAAATTTAACCATTTATAAGCACTATATTTATAGCGCTTGTAAAGGTTACCCTTCATCAGCGATTTATTTTTAGAAGTGATAAAGTATATCTTTTATTAGTACTTTATATTTTGCGATAAAAAAGGAGTCCTTTATTAACACCTTTTTAACACTGATAAAGGTTCACATAAATAAAATGAAATAATTAAATAAATAAAAAATAAAAAATTAGTTTATTAAAAAAATATTTTAAATTTTCTTAATTTAATAGTTATTGATAAAAATGAATAAATGGATCAAACAATATATAAATTATAAATAATAATAAATAGTATGTATTAAATATATAGATATGAAAAATGAAAATTAAACCAATTAAAATTAAAAATAATTAAATTGATAAAAATATTAAATATTTTATTAATTAGATTATTATTGATAATGTTGATAAATATTATATATTAAATATATAGATATATTTTAATTTATATAAATATGTTTTATATATTACAAAATATTTATGCACTTTAAATTAAATAGTCATATATTTATTGAATAACAGTTTATAATTAAAAATTAATATGAATTAAAAATGCTGAATAATCGCATGGAGTAATGCACATTTAATTGAGCGTCGTTTGGTTTTTCAATTTATCAAAGATAAATTGTGTGTTATATTGACTTCAAATATAAATAATTAATTCATTTTTATATACAACACACACACAAGACTTATCCTCCTTTTCAAAATTATGAAAGTGTACTTATTTTTAATTTATTCAATTTCACTCATTTTTAACATGCATGCACTTAAAATTAGATATTCATTAATACTGTTAATAATTTTTTGTAAAAAATTATTTGCAAAAAAATCTTTGCAAAAAAATAATAAATATATATATTAAAAAATAAATAAATTTAAAAATGTACATACTATATTTATAAAATTATATATTAGTAATTATAAATAAATAAATATATTTTTTAATTTATTTATTTAATTATAAATAAATAATTATATATATTTAAATAATTATATATATATATATATTAATGAGTTTTATATTTACAATAAATTTAAATAAATAATTAATATATTTGCGATATATATATTTATATATATTTATTAAATATATATATATATATATATATAATGATATACATATTATTTTTTAAATATATTTAAATAATTATAAATAAGTAATTATATAATTAAATAATTATAAAATTATAAGAAATATATTTAAATAATGAATATATTTACTATATATATATATATAAAGTATATATATTTACACAAACATTATTTATAATTATGATTATAAATCCTTTATCGGCACTTAAGTAATAAGTGCTGATAAAAAAATCTTTATCAGTGATTTCCTTAGTACTGATAAAGATGAGGATTTATTAGTGTCAAAAAACACTAACAAATATGCCTTTTTTCAAGGCATAAATAATAACCACTCATAAAAGAAATCTTTATCAGCACATTTAAAAAATCACTGATAAACTTGTCCTGATATAATTAACAAAACCTAACCTATTGTGAACCCATCGTGATATTATATGGTTTCCATAGAAGCAACCCATTTTTGGTGCTCTTCCATAGTGAATTGAAGCTCGAATCACACAAACCCACAACATTTAGTTTCTCTGACATCCTTTGGCATCTGGTGTCTAGTTGTAGTATGGGGTCTTAAAGAAAACATCTAGATCTGGATCTAAGGGTCTCCAAATTTCTTCATCCTAGTATTGTTTTTTTCCTTTTTAGGTTATGATTTTCTTTCTATATTTTTTGTGTTGAGATCATTATTTGAGGGTTTCTAATTGAGGGTTCTGATTTTCTTTCTGTATTTGTGATTTGGTTGTTGTATTCTGTTTTTCTTCTATTTATGATCCGTTTATTTCATGACTTCTATTTTTCATATCCTGTTTTGGTATTTTTAATTGTATTTTTAAATTAATTTTCATTATTTTCTACATCTAAACCCTAGATTTCTTCACTGTTTGGAATCAATTTCTTTTATAGGTTCTCAGAAAATTGATTTATCAAACCAATTCTCAGTCTGATTATGTTGTGAAGCAACAACAGAAGCTGATTTTATGCATGAAAATCTGATTTTATAAAATTCATTTAAGAGAATTTGATTATTTAAATTCTATTTTTTTCATAAATATTTATTTGTTCTAGATTTTTTTTATTTTATGATAAATTTTAGTAAGGGTGATGCCATATTTATTTATTTTCAATGGATCTCTATTTTCAAAATTAATATGTTGTTGTATTTATTTTACTATGTTCTGATATGTTGTTATAAGTGTTACATATATTGTTATCAATTTATGTTCATTTTATAACGATATATATATATATATATGTGTGTGTGAATATATATATTTCTATCTATTTAAATGTATTCTCATAACTTATAATGTAAGGGTGATTTTATAATTATTTATTAACAAATTATAGTTCTGGATTTCCAAATTATGAATGGATTATATTAATTTTCATTAAAAATTATGTTTAGATGTTCCTTCGTAGTTCGGTTATGTTAATTATAAATTACAGGATGTGTGTGTGTGTGTGTGTTTAAATGTGTATGTGATAGACGTTGCAAGGGTTGGTGGGATTTCTTCCATTGTTTCTGATATATCTTATTGATATGTGTTATTGATTTATGCCAACTTATTTATAGACCTTCCTAGAATCTCCAGGATGGATCAATGTGTATTAGATGGCCTCTCTAGAATTCTTAGGTTGTAACATCATTTGTTGCCAAAAATAGAATTGAATTTATCAAATTATTTTTATTAGAAATTATTTTTATTTATTCATCATTTTTGGTCTATATATACATTTTAGGTCTATATATACATTTAATTAAATGTAATATAATTTATACTCAAATAAAAAATAAAATATTTTAAACTCATTTTACTTTCAAACTAATAAAATTAGGTAACTATATATACATATTTTTAAAATAATTATAATTTTCAATATATAAATAATTGTATTTAATACCCAATTACACAAAATAATAATTATTTATGATTAATATAATTTAAAAAAAATTGTTAATAGTATTTTTTATTTCACTAGAAATAATAGTATTATATATATATATCGAATAATATATTGTAAATTTAAATAAATTTAAATACAATAAATAATATACAATTATTTATATTTGTATTCAAATAAAGTTACTAATATTATACAAATATATAACCTATATTTATAATATCTATGTAGATTCACATTATTTATTTATGTATTGAATGTGGAGTGCCCCTCATTTTATATTTTTTCATGGTGGAAGGCATGAACTCCATTCAGGTTTATTACCTATTAATGTAATTGTGAATGAAGTACACACCTCCATCGACCACTTTTTTGCAATCATATAAACCCTATCATTATTTAATAAAATAAAACCATTTAAAAAACAATGGTTTACTGAAAAAAACATAAAAAATCCTCAGGTAATTATTTTATTAAATTTTTATACAGATCCTTGTGGAAAAAATTGAGAATAAAAATGAATGTAATTCATAATTAAATCTACCTCCATATCAATTCAAATAAATTAATTTTAGTAACATACACTCATCAGTTGAAATTACATTGTAACAACCCAAGACCACCGAACTACGTAATACTATAGCTTTTTATTCTAATTATTTCATTTTCACCCTATCTATGTCTTTCCTACCCTTCACTCTATAATTTCTTAGGTTGTGTGGAGATTTTCTCTTGATGGAGTTAGTGGAAATGGAGGCGTCGAGTTAATAACTAGTGTAAATGGTGTAATTCTCACTAATGGGATTAATTTCCCCTTTTAGAGAACACAATGAAGTTAATGGGAGATAATATTGATGTTTTCACATTAAAATAATATCCCATATAATTAATTTATTGTTTGATATTTATGTTTAATTTATTTATTTTTAGTATTACTCATATAATAATTATTTTCTTATACAGGTGGATTCTTTTGTTTGAGTTGGGGTGGTCAGTCCATCTTTCATGACTTTCTACAACAGAATATCCATAGAATTCCTCTCCCTCAAAACCATTTCACCCTTGCAGTGGTGAATTTATCACTTTCTTTCATGTTACCTGCACTACCTTTTCAGGAAGAAAAATGACATTGCCTCTTCTCAATTATAGAGGTAGTCTCGATTTTTTCATAGTAAAATCATTTTCCATAGAATTATTGTATTTTTTCGTATTTTTTTAATTTATTTATTTATATAATTACTCAAATAATAATTTCTTTCTTATATAGGTGGGTTCATTTTTCTATTTGTTGTGATCTATCTATCTTTCAAGCCTTTATACACCAAAACATCCAAAAACTTCTTCTCCCTCAAAACCTTTTTACCCATGTAGGTGTTCATTTATCAATTTCTTTCATGTTACCTCAAATACCATTTTTTTAAGAGAAACCAAATTTCCTCTACTCAATTACATAGGTAATCTTGAAATTTTCATAGTAAAATCATTGTCTAACAAATTAATGTATTGTTTCTTATTTATGTTTAATTTGGTTCATTTTAGTGTTACTCACATAATAAGTGTTTTCTTATATATGTGGAATATTTTTTTCGAGTGGGGTTATCTATCCATCTTTCATTCATTTTTGTTCAAAAACTTCTTCTCCCTCAAAACCTTTCACCACTATGGTGTTGAGGTTTATCAAATTCTTTCAAGTTCCCTCAACTACTCAACCACATAGGTGATCTTGATATTATCACAATATAACAATTATCCACATAATTAATATATTATTTTATATTTATATTTAATTTCTCTTTTTTTAGAATTAAACATAAAAAAGAGTTTTCTTATATAGGTGGATTATTTTTTTAATTTATTTGGTTTTTTCAAAGCTACTCATCCAGTGTTGGTAGTTCGACAAAGAAAGTCAGTAGAAATCATGGTAACATTAACAGTTAGGATTTTTTTGAGACATTGGGACATGTAGAAATCAGCTTCACCATAATATGACACATGATGTAACTGGTATGACTCCAATTACTTATTTATAATTGAAATTGACATTAATTTTTGTAAAAAGGGAAACTATCTCAATGTGACCATTATCAGTTTAAAATTAACCATTGAGTTCAAAATGTGTCACTAATTGAAAATTGATCAAACACACTCATATTTTATTGATAATTTATGAAATATATTCATATGTCATTTTTTACATGTAGGAATCCATTTCACGTAAAACTGATAAACAATGTCATCGAAATGAGTCAAAAGTGATTGTTTCATGTTTAAAATCACATTTTAGAAAAAAATAAAAGTGGTAAACATAAAAAAAAAAGAAAAACGTTCATGTTTTTTTATAATTTATTAAAACAATACATAACTGATTTGGAACATACAATAACTTTCCTCACCACAATACAATGCATGGTGTGACTGGTATGACTCTAAGTGCATATTTATTTAAAATTGACATCAATTTTAGTAAAAAAAAACAATCTAAACTACTCAGGACTGAACAAACACATTTAGATTGTTTTGATACTTTAGGAAAAAAATAAATAAGTTATTTAAGACATAAAGGACTCATCCACACCTCAATCTGATGCATGATGTGATTGGAATGACTCTAAGTGCATGTTTTTCTTTAAAATTGACACTAATTTTATTAAAAAGCCCATCTAACCTACTCAAAATTGACAAAATTCATTCAAATTGTTTGAATACTTTAGGAAAATTTCCAATACGTCATTTTTATGTGTAGGAATCATCTTTACCTCAATCTGATACACGATGTGATCGGTATGAGTAAAATGTATGTTTTTATTTTAAAATTAAATTTTAGAAAAAAAGAAAAGTGATGTACTCAAAATAGATAAAACACATTCATATTTTTTTGATACATTATTAAAATGATCTATACTTAATTTGTTACAAGTAGTAATCTACTGAACCTCAATCTGATGTATAGTGTGACTGGTATGACTAAAACTACATCTTTTTATTTAAAATTGTCATAATATTTTGTAAAATGGAAAACCTTACAACTAAAAACTAAGAAAACACATTACTATTATTTTTATACTTTACAAAAAAGATCTATAACTCATTTTTGAAGTTTATTAATTAACTTCACCTTAATCAAATACATTATGTGACCGATATGACTCAAAGTGTATGTTATGAGTCTAAAACCAACATTTTAGTTCAAAATGTTTCATCTACTAAAACCCAACCAAATGACCTCATATTTTCTTGATAATATATGAAAATTATTCATAATTTATTTGTGACATGTAGGAATCTGTTTCATTTCAATCTAATACACGATTATGATTAGAATGAGTCAAAAGTGTGTGTTGCAAGTTTAAAATGACATTTTAGTTGAAAAATAAAAGTAATATACTCAAAACCAAGAAAAAAATTAAGATTATATTGATACTTTAGGACAGAAATACATAATTGATTTTGAACTTTTAAGAATCATCTCCACCACAATTTGATTCATGGTGTGACTGGTATGATTCTATGTGTTTCTTTATTTAAAATTGGCATTAACTTTAGTAAAAAAAGAATTCCCTACTCAAAAATAAACAAACACATTCATATTGTTTTTATACTTTATGAATGATATCCATAAGTTATTTGATACATTCATGGATCAGCTACACCTCAATTCGATGCACGGTGTGACTCGTTTCACTCCAAGTGCATATTTTTATTTAAAATTGACATCAATATTCATAAAATAGATAACTGACCTAATCAAAATAATGAAAATGATTTAAAATTGTTTAAATAATTTATGAAAACAACTCATAAGTCATTTTGATGTGTAAGAATTAACTGCACCTCAATCTAATACACAATGTGATCGGATGGAGTCAAAGTGCATGTTTTAATTCTAAAATTTCATTGTAGTAAATAAGACAAATAACATACTCAAAACTATGAAAACGCATTTAAATCATTTTGATACTTTAGAAAAACGATCCATAAGTCATTTGGGAAATATAGGAATCAACATCACCTCAATCTGACACATGGTGTGTCTGTTATGGCTCAAAGTGTGTCTCTTTATTTAAAATTCTCTTAAATTTTAGTTAAATATACAATATTACTTCTCAAAAATAATAAAAAACATTCATATTATTTTTATACTTAATGAAAATGGTCCATAAGTATTTTTGGATGAATATAAATCTGTTTCACCTCAATTTAATACATGATGTTCTCGATAAAACACAATGAGTCTATTGTCATTTTAAAATCAACATTTTAGTTCCAAAAGAGTCACTCATTGAAAACTGATGAAACATTATTGGATTTTATTTATAATTTACCAAAATAATTCATAAGTCGTTTTTGATGTGTAAGAATCCATTTCACAACAAACTGATACATAATGTGATTAGAATGAGTCAATAATTAATGTTTCCAATTTAAAATGAAATTTTAGTAAAAAAGACAAATGATATACTCAAAACTAAGAAAACACATTCTTATTATTTTGATACATTAGGAAAATGATCCATAAGTCATTTGAGACTTGTAGGAATCAGACTCACTTTAATCTGATGCACATTGCGACTAGTATGACTTCAAGTGTTTCTTTTTATTTAAAATTAGAATCAATTTTATTAAAATTAACACTTTATATTAGTTTATTTCTTTATATTATTATTAACATAAAAAACATCTCATAATGGTGTGTTCTTTTTTCAAGTAGGGGTGGTTTGATAGGAAATATAATGAGTTAGGTCGGGATTAAAAGATAATGGAACATTGATCTTTTTTAATGCATGAAATAATTTTTATTTTTGTAATTATATAAACTAATGTTTGAAATGTATAAAATATTGTGTTTTTTTATTGTTTTTGTGTTCTAAATTTCATTTAATTTATATCCAGTAGTGTGAATTTTTGTTTATATCTGGTGTTTTTTTGGTAATGCGGTGTTCTTTTACAACACACTAGAGTATGTCCCTTTATCAGCACTGATAAAAGGTCCTTCATAAGTTATTTTATAAAGCATGGATAAAGGTATACTTTATTATAACTTCTTTGAGCACTAATAAAAGACCATTTATCAATATTGTTATAAGAACTAATAAATGATACCTTTAGCAATGAAAAATTAAAGCGCTGATAAGGGTTCTATTTATCCGCACCTTTTCTAGTGCTGATAAAAGACACCTTTATCAGCACTTTTTCAGTGCTGATAAAAGACCAGGGATTTTAACCTCACTCAAGTAGTCAGTGATTTTCTAGCACCGATAAAGTCCATTTATGGCACTATTAAGATTCTGTTTTGTAGTAGTGTTGGAAGACTATGTATATAATATAATTACATGAAAATAAAACACAATATATTTATTTAATTCTTTATAATGAGTTTTTTAGTTCCACTAATCTTCTAAAACTTCATAGGATATCCTGGGGAACATATAACAGGAAGGGGTGAGCTATAAAGCCCAATAATGGAATAAACATTATAAGGAGGCATAAAATATGAGTTAAATGTCATAAAATCATATCATGAAAAAGAAGTATCATGAATAAAAATATGGGGTAATAACATAAAGAATATGGAATCATAATATCATGGAAACCTAAGGGTGTCGAGGCAACATAAATCATGAAAAAAAATATAATTAATGGTTAATAGAAAAGACAACATTAGATGGTACATAAATCCCCATCATGGACTAGTTTTACACATTAATCCCATTCATATTGTCTCAGGATAAATAAACTCTATCCAATTAATTAGAGATATATATGGTCACACCCATCATAATATGTACATGATTATGTGTTCCACAAAAAGTAATCAATCATAATTCATAATCATAAGACATCAGAGAAATGAACTTGATGAATGAATTACCCACTTAAAGGGAGTTGGAATCAGAGACGTATATATATATGAGTCTTAAATATATAATTTATAATAATTTCATAACATTTAATGGAGTGATAAAATTAATTCAGGATAGAAAGGTCATAACCCAAACAAAACGGCTGGTTTGGAGATATCCCTTGCCTTATATTCCAGAATCATTCTACACTTACACGTAATATCCAGTAAAATATAGTAAAATTTTTAATTACTTAATTATAAAACTTTTAAATATTTATTTAATTTTTTATAATTTTATTATTGTAATTTATAACCATTTCAATGAGATATGAAGTTCAGTTTTGTTGCTCTGGGGGTGTTCATTTCATGATTCCAAGATTATATCACTTTGTTGATAATTATTGAAGTTCTTATCAAATGGGACTATAACTCCAAAATTGAAATTAAATGGTATTCATGTACTAATATAAATTTATATGTTTTAAATATTTTTCTTATATATTGATGGTTCATTTAATAAAAATGCTTGTGGTGTATGGTTTGTTTATTTTTTCATTTTTACTAACCATTATAGGCTAGTTTCATTTTATTTAATAGTATATCCTTATATAAATTCCATAACATAAAAACATTTAAAATAAAAATATTTATTTCATTTTAATCCATCATAATATAATTTAAACTTTCAATTAATGTTGTAATGGAAAACAAAAACTCATTTTCTATAGAGGCGGTGAACTGATATAACATGGACAATAGTTTTGTTTTTAGAATTAAATGGGGAGAGGATATGGTGTATGGTATATATTCAATTAAAACTATAACATTTAAGTATATATATTATACTATATTTATTATTCCATTTTTAATAAAATTTGTTTTTTGGATGATGAGGGGGAAAAATTAAATGCATCGGTTGATGGAATTACTTTTTCATTTGGATGTCTCCTCCTTGGATACAGAATAAGATTGCATGGATTGGTATTTTGATGATAACAGAAACACTATGAGATGTGATATGGTATTTTAAATGGAATTATGTATAAATATTGCACTGTAAAAGGCATAGAAGTTGGGTTGAGAAGGGGTCTTAAGGTGTGGTATTTATAAGGGGAAGAGATGTGTGTTTTGAATATTATATTCAATAGTTTATTATTTTGGATCAAGACTATAAATAATACTGATTATTGTGACTATATAAAGTAAATTGTTTATTTGATTTTAAACTAATGGGTTCTAACGTCATCCTTGACTAAAAAATCATATATTTAGCTTATAATGATAAATATCGTATTTTGTCATATTTCACTATTCATTAAAAATTCAACTATTTTAGGAAAATTATAAAAAATAAAAATAAATATGATTTTACATTTACATTCCAAATATAAAATAACTTTTATAGAAATAATTTTCTAAATTTGGTAAGTTTAATTTTTAAATAAATCCCTTAGTTATTTGAAAAATATAAATTTCTATATTAGGATCAATTTTTTTAACCCTTTGGAAAATTACTTATGGTCTCATAAAATTATTCATAATTATAATGAAAATTAATATTAATTTTTAAATCCATTTTATGAAAATAAACATCCTTTTAAGTTATTATATTTTTTTTAAAAGTATAATTAAAACATAAATGTTTCATAAAAATAGAAACAATTAATTTATCATATTAAAAAAATATTTACATGTACCATAGTTTAAATATATCATATTTCCATTTTAAAGGATACCTAAATATTATTTTATACTTTCATATATGAGGATATTATTCTAATGATCATCCTACTATTCTGAAGTTTCATATTATTATTTTAATGGTTAGGTTATTATTTGAATGACCATATTACTATTCTAATGGTCAGTTTTGTAATAGTCAAATTGGTTCCCCTTCTCACATAAATAAATCATAATTAATTAATTATTCATTCACATATTTTTTCTAATAAGGTCATATTTTCATTTTCAAAATGCATATTTCAATACTAACATTCTGCTTGTAACAGCCCGAGATTTTATAACAAATATTCTTTTTAATTTCATTAATATCTTGTGTTGTACGCTAAACCAAAAAGAGCTTTCTCAATATGCATCCTTGACTTCCCTTGCATTACACGGAATTGCGACCTTCCTCGATAGTGTGTGTAGTACGCAATACCGAGTTTCACTAAACAACGATATGCTATTAAAATATTATTAATACTAGCCGTTATGAATAGTAATAACCACTTTTTGATATTTTTTAAATTTTATTTTTCAAAATGGTCTTCATTTTTGGATTCGGAGTATCGAATTTTTCTTAAGGTGATATTTTGGTACTTTTCGGATAACTTTCATATTCTGATAAATAGGGAAAATTACTAAATTATAATTAAAAAAAATTTAATCGAAATAACTAATAGTGATAAATTATTAATTTTAGTGGTTTTAAAGTATATTTAGAATACATTTTTACAATTTAATACAATGTTGGTCATTGGATGTAATTTCACATTTAAACCAGACATAAACAAGTGTTAATCTTTTGATAGTTATTATCTCTTAAAAACACCCTATTTGTTGTGACATCGGAAATTAATTATAAAATTAATTAATTCAACTTATATGTTGGGAATTTTGTAAAATATAAATAATTTTTGAATTCAGAATATCAATTATAGCTTAGGGTGAAATATTGGCATTTTTCTGAAAAACTTCAATTTTTGATGAATAGTGAAACTACTAAGTGGTAGTTAAAAAACTAATTTTTTCATAAATCTTAATTTTACCACTTCTGTGATTGGAATTTCAAAAATCCGAGAGACATGGTTGATTTCAGTAAGTAAAATGTGGTTCAATGCGATGAAAATCATTTTTGGTGAATAGTAACTGTTTACTTTTTTTTCCACGGTTAAAAGTAAATAGGGTAATTAAGGGTAAAAATTATATTATTATCACCCTAAAACATGTCATAATTCTATTGGATAAGTTTAATTCGACCAAAACCAACCTTATGAATAAAATATGACCATTTAGGCCCACTTGGATTAGATTAGGACATTTATTATTAATTTATTTAAAGAAGGGTTAAAATAGTTAAAATAAGCGTTTAATAACTAAATCATTTTTAATATGGGGTTATACATAAGATAAATTCGACTATAAATATTCCTTAAAAAGATAAAAAGATACCCTACTTAATTTTATTTTATTTTTAATTTTTACACATTATATAAGTTAATTTATTTATGACACAAAGATGATGCAGTAATTATCTTATTAATGAAATATTGATATAATTGATGTTATAAACACAAAAATGAATGTAATTTGACACTTTTTATGAATTAAACTAATTTTATAGGTTAATATTACATGTTATTATTGATTTAATTAACATTTTTCGTACTTATCATTCTGTTATAGTTTTTTGAAAAATCAATTACTAAATAGTGTCAAAATTGACATAAAATAGTTTTTAAAACAAATATTATATTATTAATTGTTATTTTATTCCTAAAAATCTAAGGTTCGGCCAAATGACTTATATAAGGTTATATATATTAATAATAAACAACTTGGGGTTCGTTTGGCTGGATATAGTATGTTTATTAACCTTATAGTATAAAAACACAAGAAGACACGGTAAAAGTAAAATTATTTAACTTAATGTTAAATCTAAATGATAAGGTTAAAATAGGAACATAAACTTGTCTAAATTCTTTTAAATGAGATGCATTCGACCCATACCCACCATAGCCTCGAAATAAATCAATTTTGAGCTATTTAAAACCGAACTTGACTTTATAATAAAATAATATATTTAGTTATTCCAAAGGTGCCCCTCTCCTCCCTTATAAAAGGGCACCTCTTCCCTCTCCTCCTCATACCACTTTGATAATTAAAGATCGGCCATCCCCTGACAAAATATCTTCTCCACTTCCCTAGTATCATCCTAGAGGTCCTGTTATTCTTTAAAGACCAATTTTAGTGCCTTAAAAGGAGGTCTCAAAGAAGCACTTCAAAGAAGAGGTAATATCCATTACCGATCCATTCCAATTTCTTTCTTCTTCAACTTCTTCTTATTTAGTTGTTTCATTATTAAATAATAACATCAGTATCACTCATATACTTATATGTTATTATAATTATAAAACAACCCTATTTAACCATCTATCCATCCTATGGAAAATGAAATCAAGGCGCGTGCATACGTACGGAATACCGTCTCCACGCCGTGGTGTAATCTATTTTTCGCCACCACCTTAATAGGATGGGTATAATGGTGTAATGAGTTACTATATATGATTATTATAAAGTGATATTGATACTGAAATATTATACATACACTTTAACACAATTCCACGACCATGGGAATGATATCATCGCTCGTGCGTACGTACGGACTACCGTCTCCACGACGCGATGAGATTCATTATCCATGTTAACCAATCCCGAATTATTATAAAGTATATATAATGAATAATAATGGAATATATGACATGTTAAATCTATTAGATTTATTTATATATATATATGTCATCTACTTACTTCCATTCAAGACAATAAGGAAAGGAAAGCAGCGTTCATGCGTACGTACGGACTACCGTCTCCATGAACAGTGTGTTTTATTTCATTTATCTATCTATTATATATAAATATATACTGACTATATATGATATATAAATCATACATTATATTCTGGAAGTATGTAAATCATGGTATATGTAATAATAATGTCAAGAACAACAAGTCCAAACAGCTACGATAAATGAAGTGATTTTACCCAAAACGCTTCTTTAACATGGAATTTACAAAAAAACGGGTGATATAAAGTCATAAGTGAACCATATATGATATCATAACAATGAATATGATTTTGTTATTTAAATGATTATACAGGAGGTTCAGACACTTACAAAGCAAGTCAAACCTAAGGTAAGAGATAAATTTGCAATCTCATTTTTATCCGAGATTGCTTATACGTAAGTATTTACTGGGGTTACATTTATCATCCATGACCATGTTTTCCAAAAAATGTTTTTATTAAATTTTTACCATTCTTCCATGAATTTTTAAAGTCAATTTTACCCTTTATTGGCTTTTTACCACATTGTATGAATGGAATCTTTCCTTTGGTTACCATATAAGGTACTTTTTGACTTTTCCAACAAAAGTACGAGGAGAATGTTATTTTTAACTTATACGGCGTGAACATATTTTTTACGGTTTCATAACACCTCATTGAAAGAAGATTCCTCTACAAGATTGCATGATTATTTCCAACAAAACCCTATCTTTTAAAATTCCATGGAATTTTGTGAAAAGAAAATGATTTTAAAGAAGAAAGGATATTTTCCTCAAGAATTCATTTCAAGTGTTTTTCTCAAAACTATTTTCCATATAAGATGACATTATTTGATATGTATGTTTCAAGTAAAATGTCTCTATGATTTAAATGGTTTCAATTTTCTTATGATGAAATGATATCAATTGTTTATGTATTTTCATGTCTTGATGTTTATGAATCCCATTTTATTACATGGGTTATGCAATGATGTATGATTTATGATTTTGTGGCACACATAAGAATGGTATAATTATGAGATGGGTGAGACCTATATCTCCCTTCAATGCATTGGGTAAAGATTTTATATCTCATGAGATAGACATGGCTGGAATGGTAGGTTATACCGGTTCAGTGAAACAGGACTAAAACGAGGGTGACTCGGTTCAGAAAGGGACTTTGTCCACTAATATAGTCTTGGAAATGAGTCTTGACTAACAAGAAATGATTCTATATGATTATGTGTGTATGCCACAAAGTTTCATGTTTTATTTTATGATTATTGGGATTACATTTCACTTCTATGATTTATCCCATGTTATGATATTATGAGCTCTTTTGTAGGTTAAGATTTCCAAAAGCTATGTTCTTATGTATATGCTGTTATTGATATTTCTTTTGTTTACCCTTACTGAGCATTTGAGCTCACCCTTTTATGTTTTCTTTTCCCCAGGATATAAATAAATGTTTTAGGTATTAAAAAAGGAAGATCTTTATGGGAGATGTTGAAGATCTTTCACCACGATTAGAAGATTATATTCCGAGTTTCCAAAGACACTAAACTATTACGGTCCTTGTGTGTGTGTTTTGTTATGTAACTAAGTATTCAGAAAAAGTAATGTAATATCTATGTACGT
This sequence comes from Viscum album, assembly GCA_963277665.1. Classification (NCBI taxonomy): domain Eukaryota; kingdom Viridiplantae; phylum Streptophyta; class Magnoliopsida; order Santalales; family Viscaceae; genus Viscum; species Viscum album. Next base: position 700,675,089 of record OY728152.1, read on the forward strand.
TAAGCTTCAGGTCTCTACAGTTGGAATCAGTGGAAAGGTTTAGTCGAACTTCAGAAACTTGGATGCGAAAACGTTAGTGAGATCCCTAGAGATATTTCTAAGGTATGTCTAGGGATGTCCCTAAGGATAAGTATACGCATTGGATATAGTCCTAAAACGATGTTAACGATATTAGATTAAACCAGAGATGTTAGATATTGATGTTACTCCCCCTTTATTATGATTTTTTCCTCTCACACTATTCTTTTTGGGTTTTAGAAAATGGCTGGAAAAAAGATGATTCACGATAATGGAGGATATGATGGACAATGGAATGATATTCATCATGAGCAACCAAATGAAATGGTATTTGGAAGTCCAACCATCATTATTATGCCGAATCCGAAATCTCATAATATGATCAATAAACTCAAATTTGGTAAGTTTCCTGACTCGGCTAAAAAGAGAAAGATAGAGTTTGATGATGATCATAGAGGAAAGAAAGTTCAATTTCCCCTATGTAAATCATATGGGAAGAGGCATCAAGGAGAATGTTTCAAGGGAACTAAAAGAAGCTTTGGGTGTGGAAATTAATGACACAAAGAAAGTAAGTGCAAAGGAAAAGGTTCAGTTAACACCATGGATGAGGATAATGGTATTGCTACGACATCAAAAATGGTTAAGTGTTTTAAATGTGGAATGAATGGGCATTATGCAAACCAATTACCTAAGGGAAAGACTCATGAAGAGAATCAGTATGGTCGTATGGGTAGTATTTATGTGGATTATGATTAAGAGACTACAAATGATATGTGAGATGAAAGAATTGTTGAAGCTCAGTTAATGGTTTAAGAATGTAGAGGAACGATTACATGTTTATCATGTGTAATGTTGTATAAGTAATCTCATGGTAATATGGAATAAAGAGACATCTAAGGATTGTTACACTGTTGACTTTCCTTGAGTTTTGAAAGTGTATGATTAATGTTACCAGTATCCATGAATGGTTATTCAGATATTTTTTGAATGTAGATGATATGCGCATAATGAAGGTATAAGGAGAAAATTAAATGTTTGATAGTATTAATGAGCTCATGACTGATATAAGGATAAGGTTATATTATGGTTTGAGTAAATAGAGTTTTTGGATTTTGGTATGTGGAAAGAGTTAACTTTTGACAGTATTCATGTTTTCACTATGGTTTAATGGGTATTCATTTTTCAAGAGAATACATAATTAAGGTATTCACATAATTGGAATGTGACCAACAAGATATATGGGGGATAAATGATGGTATTCAAATACTTTGTTGACGACATTTCAAGTTATTGTTATACTATGAGCTTGGACCGAAGTATTTAAGACAAGCCTAAAGATTGGAATTGTTTATGTAAACTATATGTTACTATTGTTTTAGGATAGAACTTTTTTTTGATATTATTTATGTAATGTATTTTTAGAAAAAGGAAAACCTGCAGGACGGGCGACAACCCATCGTGTCGGACAAGGCTCTGGGAATCGAACCCACAACCGAAGTGCGACTTGCCTTTATCACCTACCACTGGCCTACAGGAAGTCCCTGGTTAGTAGAAACTAGTTTTATTTTATTAAGCGGTATGATATATGATGTATAAGTCCATTTTAGGAACTATATATAATTAATCTCACTATTGATGGACTTATGTATTTTTTGATAACTTTTCTAACCTTTTGTTTGAGATAGATGGAATGACCCATCATTCTATCACATGATCTGCTAACACATCACGAATTACAAATTCAACTTCATTTCTTAAAGAGATGAAGTGGAAATTGTCCAAAGAATGACAAACTGTGAGACTCTACCAAAATCACGAAAGTATTTCTTCTAATTCCAATTTCATCAACTTTAGGGAAACGATCTTGAAAACCAAAAATGTTGTCCTAGTGCTCTTATATCTGATGAATTACATGGTACCTTAGATCGTCACAAATTTATATCTTTTTGATTGCTGGATTTTCCATAGCCATGTTCTCTACCACTCTCCATCAGAACATGTTTGTTAGATTTCTCTTCCATATCCATATTTTCAACTATGTGGAAACCCAGTGATTAGTTTATTTGGGTAACCGCTACATTTTATACATTAGTTTTTAAATCCAAGTTTTGGTATTCCTTTTTACGATGTGGGTTTCTATTAAAGAAACTTTCGAGTAGTAAACCATTTATAACCCCGACGAATTTCGAGGGCGAAATTCATTTTATGGGGGGTAGAATGTAACCGCCCGAGATTTTATAAAAAATATTCTTTTTAATTTCATTAATGTCTTGTGTTGTACACTACACCAAAAGGAGGTTTCTCAACACGCATCCTTGACTTCCCTTGCATTACACGCAATTGCGACCTTCCTCGATAGCGTGTGTAGTACGCAATACCGAGTTTCACTAAACAACGATATGCTATTAAAATATTATTAAAACTTGATGTTATGAATAGTAATAACCACTTTTTGAAATTTTGTAAATTTTATTTTTCAAAATAGTCTTCATTTTTGGATTCGGAGTATCAAATTTAGCCTAAGGTGATATTTTTGTACTTTTCGGATAACTTTCATATTCTGATAAATATGGAAAATTACTATATTATAATTAAAAACATCTTTTTTAATCGAAATAATTAATAGTGATAAATTATTAATTTGAGTGGTTTTAAAGTATATTTACAATATATTTTTACAATTTAATACAATGTTGGTCATTGGATGTAATTTCACATTTATACCAGACATAAACAAGTGTTAATCTTTTGATAGTTATTATCTCTTAAAAACACGCTATTTGTTGTGACAGTGGAAATTAATTATAAAATTAATTAATGCAACTTATATGTTGGGAATTTTGTAAAATAGAAATCATTTTTGAATTTGGAATATCAATTATAGCTTAGGGTGAAATTTTGGCATTTTTCTGAAAAACCTCAATTTTTGATGAATAGTGAAACTACTAAGTTGTAGTTAAAAAACTAATTTTTTCATAAATCATAATTTTACCGCTTCTGTGATTTGAATTTCAAAAATCCAAAAGACACGGTTGATGTCAGTAAGTAAAATGTGGTTCAATGAGATGAAAATAATTTTTGGTGAATAGTAACTTTTTACTTTTTTTTACCACGGTTAAAAGTAAATATGGTAATTAAGGGTAAAATGATATTATTATTACCCTAACACATGTCCTAATTCTATTGGATAAGTGTAATTCGACCAAAAACAACCTTAAGAATAAAATATCACCATTTAAGCTCACTTGGATAAGATTAGGACATTTATTATTAATTTATTTAAAAAGGGTTAAAATAGTTAAAATAAGCGTTTAATAAATAAATAATTTCTAATATGGGGTTATACAAAAGATAAATTAGACTATAAATATTAATTAGAAAGATAAAAAGATTCCATACATAATGGTATTTTATTTGTAATTTTTAGACATTATATAAGTTAATTTATTTATGACACAATGATGATGCAGTAATTATCATATTTATAAAATATTGATACAATTGATGTTATAAACACCAAAATAAATGTAATTTGACACGTTTTATGAATTAAATTAATTTTCTAGGTTAATATGACATGTTATTATTGATTTAATTTACTTTGTTCGAACTTGTCATTCTGTAATGATTTTCACAAAAATCAATTACTAAATAGTGTCAAAATTGACATAAAAAAGTATTTAAAACAAATATAATATTATTAATTGTTATTTTATTCCTAAAAATCTAAGGTTCGGCCAAATGAATTAGATAAGGTTATATATATTATTAATAAACAACTTCGGGTTCTTTTTTCTTGATATAGTATGTTTATTAACCTTATATTATAAGAACACAAGAAGACACGGTAAAAGTAAAGTTATTTAACTTAATGTTAAATCTAAATGATAAGGTTAAAATAGGAACCTAAACTTGTCTAAATTATATTTTATGAGAGGATTTCGACCCATCCCCTCCTTATCCTTGAAATAAATCAATTTAGAGCTATTTAAAACCGAACATGACTTTATAACAAAATAATATTTTTAGTTATTCCAAAGGTGCCCCTCTCCTCCCTTATAAAAGGGAACCTCCTCCCTCTCCTCCTCACACAAATTTGAGCATTCAAGCTCGGAAAAACCCTGAAAAAATATCATCTTCACTTCCCTAGTATCATCCTAGAGGTCCTGGTCTTCTTAAAAAACCAATTTTAGTGCCCTAAAAGGAGGTCTCAAAGAAGCACTTCAAAGAAGAGGTAACATCCATTACCGATCCATTCCAATTTCTTTCTTCTTCAAATTCTTCTTCTTTAGTTGTTTCATTATGAAGTAATAACATCAGTATCACTCATATACCGATATGTTATTATAATTATGAAACAACCCTATTTAACCATCTATCCATCCTGCGGAAAATGAAATCACCGCGCATGCGTACGTACGAAATACCGTCTCCACGTCGTGGTGTAATCTATTTTCCTCCACCACCTTAATAGGATGGGTATAATGGTGTAATGAGTAACTATATATGATTATTTTAAAATGATATTTATACTGAAATAGTATACATACTCTTTAACACAATTCCACGACCATGGGAATGATATCATCGCTCGTGCATACGTATGGACTACCGTCTCCACGATGCGATGAGATTCATTATCCATGTTAACCATTCCAGAATGATTATAAAGTATATATAATGAATAATAATGGAATATATGACATGGTAAATCTATTGTATTTATGTATATATATATATATATATGTCATCTACTTACTTCCATTCAAGACAATAAGGAAAGGGAAGCAGCGTTGATGTGTACGTACGGACTACCGTCTCCAGGAACGGTGTGTTTCATTTCATTTATCTATCTATTATATATATATATATGTTTAATATATATGATATATAAATCATACTTTATATTCAGGAAGTAAGTAAATCATGATATAAGTAATAATAATGTCAAGAACAACAAGTCCAAACACCTACGATAAATGAAATGATTTTACCCAAAATGCTTCTTTAACAAGGGATTTACAAAAGAACGGGTAACATAAAGTCATAAGTGAACCATATATAATATCATAACAATGAATATGATTCTGCAATAAGTCAATAACATTATTTAAATCATTATACCGGAGGTTCGACACTTACAAAGTAAGTCGGACCTAAGGTAAGGGAAATATTTTCAATCTCATTTTTATCCGAGATTGCTTATAAGCAAGTATTTACTAGGGTTACGTTTATCATCCATGACCATGTTTTCTAAAAAATGTTTTTATAAAATGTTTACCATTCTTCCATTAATGTTTAAAGTCATTTTTACCCTTTATTGACTTTTTACCACATTGTATGAATGGAATCTTTCCTTTGGTTACCATATAAGGTTCTTTTTGACTTTTCCGACAACAGTACGAGGAGAATATTATTTTTAACTTATATGGCGTGAACGGATTTTTTACGGTTTCATAACACCTCATTTTCAAGAAGCTTCCTCTACAAGATTACATCATTATTTCCAACAAAACACTTATCTTTTACAATTGCATGGAATTTTTTGAAAAGAAAATGATTTTAAAGAAGAAAGGATATTTTCCTCAAGAATTCATTTCAAGTGTTTTTCTCAAAACTATTTTCCATATAAGATGACATTATTAGAAATGTATGTTTCAAGTAAAATGTTTATATGATTTAAATGGTTTCAATTTTCTTATGATGAAATGATATCAATTGTTTATGGATTGTGATGGCATGATGTTTATGAATCCCATTTTATTACATGGGTTATGCAATGATGTATGATTTATGATTTTGTGGCACTCATAATAAAGGTATCATTATGAGATGGGTGAGACCTATATCTCCCTCCAATGCATTGGTTAAAGATTTTATATTTCATGAGATAGACATGGCTGGAATGGTAGGTTATACCGGTTCAGTGAAACAGGACTGAAACGAGGGTGACTCGGTTCAGAAAGGGGATTTTTCCACTAAGATAGTCTTGGAAATGAGTCTTGACTAACAAGAAATGATTCTATATGATTATGTGTGTATGCCACAATGTTTCATGTTTTAAGTTATGATTTATGGGATTACATTTCACTTCTATGATTTATCCCATGTTATGATATTATGAGCTCTTTTGTAGGTTAAGATTTCCAAAATCTATGTTCTTATGTATATGATGTGATTGATATTTCTTTTGTTTACCCTTACTGAGAATTTGAGCTCACCCTTTTATGTTTTCTTTTCCGCAGGATATAAAGAAAGGTTTTAGGTATAAAAAAATGAAGATCTTTATGGGAGATGTTGAAGATCTTTCACCACGATTAGAAGATTATATTCCGAGTTTCCAAAGACACTAAACTATTACGGTCCTTATGTGTGTGTTTTGTTATGTACTAAGTATTCCGCAAAAGTATTGTAATATCTATGTACGTTATGATTTGGGTCTCTACACTTCTTCATTTCTACAGAGTTTTTCACGAGTTTGATTATTATGAGGGATTGAGAAGATCCAATATTTTATATTATTATTTCTATTTCGTATTATTATTTTATTATCCCATTGTAATACATTAAATTATTATGTCCATTTTTATTATCTAAATGTAATGTTAAAATTAATATAATAAAATTTTGTCGGTTTCATCATGTGCTAATTTTTTAATGCTACATTACTAAATATTACATATTTATAAGAAGGAAAATTCAATTGATAAGATTTTTTTATAATTAACTCATTATTTCGTTCTAAAATAGTAATTCCAACACTACGGTTGTTTCTATAATGGGTTTTTCCTGGCTAAGTTAAAATTATATTCACAGGTTTTGATAAGATGACTAAGAGTTTTCAGTGTATATTATATTAATAAATTCATAATTTTATGTATGTGATAGTGAGGTTTCAATGGAATGACCAGATGAAAGTGTGTTGTTTTACACATGTATTAGTAGTGTTGAAATTTCTATGAGAATTCAAGAAGATAAAATTATGGGGTTTTCTCATCCATTTTGTGAGGAATTATGATTTTATTTACTATGGTATATTGATGTTGATTTATAGAATGAGTTTATGGATAGAAAATAAATATTATTATACATAAATATTTTTCATATTAAAGAAGAAATATCTCCTCCCTCTCCTTGTTCAAGGCTGGAACAAAGCCCCACCTGCTTGGAGAATCCATCCCCCCTATCTCTCTATCTTCACACAATGGTGTGTTTTGATTATGTTCATTGCATCCATAATGGTTGTGAAGAATATGAAGATCATGGAACATAATATTATTATAAATCATAAACAATTTTCCATAGAGATGTGACTCTTTTCAAATATCTTATATTTCTCATTTTGTGTGATTAAATCCTCCTTTCCACTTGATCGAATCACATAAATTTTTTTGGTGACAAAATTCATAAAAATTATGAATTATTTAAAATAATATTCATTACCAAAATATTTATGGTAATTTTGTGAGGAATTATTTACAAAGAATATCCCAACAATATTTTAAGTGGTTGAAAATATTATTTATTGGTTTTCCTTTAAAAACAGTTTTCTTATTGTGAATATAGGAAAATTATTTCTTTTAAAGTTATTATATTCAGAAGAATAATTCCAATGATGAATGCGATAAATTTAAAATCATCTATGAAAAATATTTTGGTATTCAAAAAAATAATATCTTTTAAACATATGATCTTTTTCCGCACATGTAATGCACATTATAAATAAAATTTCTATTTCATAATATATTAATTATGAAACCCTGATTATTATTAAATTTTATTAGTATCAAAATGAGTTGTATTAAAAATATTTTTGATTAAATAATATAACGAGATTAATTATTTTCATATAAAAATAATATTTTTAAACATAAATAGTATTTTCTTCTTCAATTATGCTCGCATCTGTATTTGACAATTCATGTTTTATCATTGAATAAACCTGATGATTAAGCATCCATGTTTATCAAGAATATTTGTTTCAATAATTATACATATATTATTTATCTAATATGTTTTTTTCATTGTGTTTAGCATTGATGAAATTTTTCAAATTTGATTAAAAATCATTGATTAATAATGATTATTTTATCCTCTCATACTCACCTTCATTGATAAACATAAATGCAAGCCCATTATGGGGTTGTTGAATTCCCAGTAGCCACCATATTATATATTGTAGTTTTCCCATTATTTATTATTTAGTTTGATCATATTTTAATAATTTTCAAAATTTAGTACAATCAATGAATCATGGGTTCGTCAACATGATAGTGTGTCACAGTTTTTCATCTCGATTTAAAAAACTTATTGATAAAAATGGACAAGCTGAAGATAGATGGCATAAAATAATATCATTGAAATGTGATGGTGGCCCCATAAGTATTAGATTATATTATCAAAGACATTGTGGTTGGAGGTGGAGGCAGCAGTAAGTTTCATGAAGTTTTAAGAACTACAAGTTTTCATTTTTTGATTTAATTTCGTGTATCCCTTTTTAATATAATACATGAATTCCATGAGGTGTGGTGATAGGGATTTTAAATTTTATATATATATATATATATATATATATATATATTATTGAGTGACTCCAGGACACATTTCATGTATCTTGTGACCATATACTTTGGCATGTTACCATATACACAACAAAACATCGAGTTAAACACACAAGACATGTAACTTAATTATACATATAATGTATATCAAGTACCACATCATGGGGAGTATAGGATGTAAATTCCAATATCCCTTGTGGAACTATATAACTAGTATTCCATATATGGTGATTAGTTCCCAGATATGTCATATACTATCATGAAATGTCAATTACTTCTAAGAGAAGTCGTGTTCTTTATAGAGACAACTCATACTTCTTTGTAACATCATATATATTCAATATTTTTCAGGTGCTTCTCAATGATTCTGTTTATATATTCCAAAGCTATGTGGTATATATCTAGATCACATGATGACCGGCCAGAGAATCTAGACACATTTTATATTATAGGAAAATTCCTTTTACCAAGATACATGACACAAAATAGGAAGTGGTATAACATGACTATCTCCTATCAAGTACTATACATTCCATGTTCCCAAAAATACACATTGTGAATTTGGTCTTCATAAGGATTATACCATGGAATCATATAAGTAAACTTTATCGAGGGAACCACAAGTTGTATACTAGAATATTTGTAGTATTATTTATGGTTTCTCTCCAAAGATTAAATTTAGGATATATGAGTAGTCCTTTCTGATTATTTATGTACATAAATAATGATTTTATGGTCCATTATTCTAATATAAGATATCTTTATGATTTTTTAATATTTCAAGGAACATTAATTTATAGATATGATGGAAAGGTTTGGCCAATGTGTTTGGAGTAAGAATAGAGTTCAGGTACCACCAGTGTTGGGGGTGCTCCATTATAAATTGGGTTTAGGTACTCACATAGGGAAAAACTCATGAAATTGTGTGGTCCTTAATATAAAATATGGAGTTAAAGTAATCCCCAATGTGTGGATTAACGGTTTTTTATCCATGGATTCAGGTACTCCTTGATGTATCGGTGTGTGGTCCTCCATCCATGGAGTTATATACTCCCCAATTTATTGTGGTGATGTTTTCCATGTGTAAAGTGAGGAATATCACTTTATATTATTGAATAATATTCCGTATGTGGATTTAGAACTCTCATATACATTAGGGTGTGCTCCTCTATAGGGGTTATAAACTCTCTCATTCAATACACTCACAGATTGATGAGGTGTGGTTCCTCGCTATAGTTATAGAGAGTTAGTGTGACAACTATGGAATTTTACTTGTTTAGGAGTCATGAGCCTTATAATGTGTTTTCACTTGTGGAAGCCTTAAAAACTATTGGTATATTAGACATTTTTGGTCTACTTTATATAGAAAATTTATTTGTGTTTTTTGACATTGGGTGTTGAGCGTCTTCTCATACCCTAAGTGTCAATAGTTTCTTATGTGAAATTATCATTTAATTTTTTGGTTTTTTGTTTATTGAATTATACAAGTTGTTTTATATACAATTCCTACATGTAGAAAATTAAATTAGTATATATATAAATATATATATTCTAGTGTATTTTATTTATATTTTTCATTAGTGATGAATTTACTATCAAATTATTAAAGGATAAGGCCTCCCATGTCTGTTATAACCTTTTGTGATAGTCCCTAGACTATATACTATTATATATGGGCTTGGGAAAGCACACTAGACATTTCATGGGCCTAAATGGTGTCATTGTGGTTTAGTTCAGTCTATACATCCCATTTTATGATATCTTACCTCCCATAGTAAAAAATTATTTTTCTAATAACCAACATCATTGATATCATTTGTAGGAACCGCACCGATTGTAATATGCCTCTATACTAGAAAACCATAAAAACTCTAGAATGTTTTATAATAACGAATTGATTGAGACAAGAATCATGGGAATAAAATATTATTGAGAAAATAAATTTCTCTTTTCAACCCTTTTTTAATATGAACTATATTTTTCTTGAAAATACTGATTGTATAATTTTTATGTATTATATACCAATCCAGTATAACAATGAAATTTTGACCCATAGTTGTTTATCCCAAAGTATTTTTATATATAAAACGAAATAATAACTATATATAATGTTGTAAACTAACAATAATGTACATAATTTAATAATTCTAAAAAATAATCAAATTATTATGTCTGGTTAATCTATAAAAAAATAAACAAAATGGACCTCGTTGCATCTTAGAGTGAAATATACATTAACATAGGACTCTATAACCCCATATATTTTAATGAAATATAATATCAATAATTAATGTTATTTATAGTAACTCACAACCAAATAAGTTATTTAGTGCAAGTATGGAGACAACATCATGCATTTCCAAGGGGTGGATAAGAATGAATGAGTTTTATTTTCCCAATCGAACCTAAAATCCATTGAGTGTGTACGATAAAATATATTCAATTGAAATATTTATTAGATGTAATAAAATTTCTAACCCATATTTCATATGTCATATATTAATTTTATGAATTAAAACAATTTAATAAAACATGATGCTAATAATAAACCATGTAACTACTCCTATAGAACTACTAGATAGATATATAATAAATACACTAGGAACATCCCAACAATAGGCTGAGGTGAAATAATAAATTACTTATAAGTGCATCCCACACCACTAAGAGTGCATAAATATTAAAATAAAAATATATAACGAAAACATTAATGAATATTTATTCTTCTTCCAAAATGATTAAATAAAAACAACATAAAATGGCCATTTTGATAGGCCTGAAATTTTCATTAACGAGATACACCATGAGTGGGGGTGAATCAGGGAATGAATATCATTACAATTTCCTAATATAAATGAAAAATACTCATTTTCCTATATAACCTTGATATCACTGTTATTATGGTCACTCTTACATTCTTCATTCACTAATGATCTAATAGTATGTTTGATTATCTTTTCATTAAGCTGATATTTTTATTATTTAATTAACTGAAACACAATTTTATATTCCCTACAAAAGGGGAGAAAATAATATGCAAACGGAACAAGAATTTTACATGGTTCACTTGTAATGGGATCATCCTTGTATTATAACAATTAAATGTATTTAAGAACCCATATTAACAAAATAAAATCCAGTGATTAGTTTAGGAAATGTCACATCAAGATAAGGTCCCTCACCTTAGAGTGGTTTTTTGTTCAGTCACTCCTCGCTCAAGGCCACCCCACCACTTCAAGGGATACTCTCTTCTTATCCTCATTACTCACCTCATAATAGAGGATAAATCTCTAAAAAAAATTGAATTCATTAAAAGAAATAGTTCAAGATAGCTATTTTCATTATGATTTAAATTTTTACAAAAACTATTTTCAAAAATATTATTTTCATAGAACATAATGGTTTTAGAAAGTCACTAATAGAACACATTGGTTCATATAACAATTTTCCAAAAAATCTACTATTGAGAAATCAGAGCATTTTTATCTCTTAGGAATATTTTCCATCCAACCCTAATACCTCTTTTTATTTTTTATGGCTTGTGTATTTATTGTAAAATTATCAACCCATTGTGTGACTCCAATTCATCCAAACCTTATGAATAAAAATCTAATTTATATAGATCCCCATTTCATAAAGGTCAGATAATTCGAAAAGTTCCTCTTTACAAGGAACATCTATTTCAAACATTTTTGTTAATTCTTAAAAATACACATCTCTATAGCACCATCTATTCACCAGTGTTACTACACTCATGAAACTCCTCAAATTCATGAGTCCAACATGAATTTTCTTGATAATTATTCCTTTTCTCTGATTGATTATGTAAAATTATTTAACAACTTGAAAATATTCTAGAACTAGTACTTCATGACTATATTAAGGTATTTATGATCCTAGAACTATATAATGTACATTACATGGGGAAAATCTCTCTTGATTCTCATCTATTCTAGGAATTTATTTTCATCCTATCTGTAACAGTATATTTTTCCTGAACAATTATACTATAATGATACTATTTGACAATTATTTTTTGATACTCTACAAACATACATTAGATATATTCATCACACTTCTACATATAATACTCATGATCAAAATATTGAGATTCGAATATGATGGACCCATCTATGTGTAATCTCTCTTTTCAATCTATCTACACAATAGCTCCAATTCTCATATGCGGACACTCCATGCAATGGGAAATAAAACACCTTAACAATGATGAAATGGTGAACCTAAATTCTTGCATACTCCATCTCACCATGTCTGGATTAATAATAAATCATATATATATTATAATCAATTATCATTTAATTATTACAATATCCACTTTTGGATTTACTATTAACATAGTCTTGAACCCAATACCATTCACACATAATGAAATCAAACTATTAACTCATAAAACGTGAGATGTTTTCACTTATAAATCTGATATATTCATGATTCTATATTCTCCACCTTTAGAATCATATCTGAATACTATGAAACACTAACTCAAATTATGTTTCATGTTTTTTGAGTTATTTTAAACCCCATTAAGATATTTTTCCTAATACCCCCACCTACTTGAGATAATATTTTAGTTTTTGTGAGAAATCTATCTTGTGATTATTTTTCACTAAAAAATTAGATTTCATGATTTTTTTTAATATTATTGAGTCACTTCTTCAGTTATCCATATTTGTTTCTTGAACCTACCAATTACATGAGACCTTACTTTTCCCTTAGAATCCATAAATCCCCTTTTAGGATTAAGAGACTTTATAATCCAGTTTTATCATACATTCCTTCACTATTATTATATTTTCATGATTATTTCAGTGTTTTGGTGTGGGAAAAGAGAATTTTGTGTGAGTTATTTATGAAAAAAATCATTATAGTTCATGGTGTTCTTTATTTCACTATTTAAGGAAGTGAAGAGAGAGAAATGGGAATGGTACATTATTCAATGTACATTATTCATATTATTATATTTTACTAAAAAAATAAAATTAATAGTAAATAGAAAAAATAAACAACATAGATGAGATTAATTCATTCATTGTTCTTCCTTGCATGGTATATTATCCATTAGTTACATTTTATTTTCATCTAATCCTATATGAAAAAACAAAAATATGAACTAATAAAAAAAATCATGTTAAAATGATTTATTTCATTCATTTATTGATTCATGGACCATGACAATAGAAAAGGGGGTGTGGTGTATTACATTTCTAAGGGGAGATGAATATAGAAATTCATGTTATTTGTCTTGAATATTCATTCACTATATGTTAGAGCATAGATTCCTCTTTTTATCCATTGAATTTTTAAATAACTTTTCTCAAAAACACATAGACAAAAAATAACCTTGAAGAGTCCTCATCATTGAAACTTATTTGAAATTTCATGGTGTGAGGAGATGAAAAGTTGCATAAAAGTTTAGTCATACAAGAATTCATCAAGTATAAGTGTAGCTCCATATTAAATTTCTCCTGAATGAAGTGTGGGATGAACATATATATGTGGAAAGTTTTGATTAGGTAATAGATGGGGTTTTAATTATTAAAAAAATTAAATGTGTGGGAATAAATTTAAATTGAATTTTTTTTATAGATTAGAGTTCATGAAATTATATATTAGAAAATATCTTTATAAATTTCCCACTTTTGATTTAGGTGTGAATTTTTATATTGATATATAATGATTTCTTGGGAGTGAAATAATTAATGTTGGGGAATTGATGAATATCCAAATTTCCATAATTTTATTCTCTAATTAATTTTTTTAATCCCACTAATTTATTATTTTAGGTGTAATTTTTTCATTTTTTCATTTGATGAATAATTTTGACTTTATTTTGAAGGTTTTTTTTATTATTTATTCAATTTTAAATTTTTATATAAAATTATCTGCAGTAATATAAATTGAATAGTTGATTTTATTTATTGGATTACCTTGATATTGGGATTAATTTCTTTCAATTGGACCAACTATTGAATCGAACCACATAATGGTAGATCGAACGATTAGTGTCGGTTCTTTAAATATTTTTACAATTTTGATTAATTTTAAGAATGGGCATATATCTCACAAAGTATTAGTATAAGGGATCTCAAATTATTTATGATGATAGAGAATAATCCTAGGAATAATATATAAAAACATTTATATATAGCACTTATCCTTTTCCATGGCCATAAATTCATAAGAAACAGGAGAATCAGTATTGAAAGAGTCTATCTATCTAAAAAAGATAACTTTAATAATTTTGTCATATTGTTTCCAACATGTGTATAATGAAGATGGGATCTTATTAGAGGGTACTAACTAAATATGTTAACAATATAATTTAATTATTTATTTATATTTTTATACATGTATTTTAAAAATTACATGTGAACTTTTGATAGATAGTATTAGAGGGAAATATTCCATATCACTTCCTTATTAAATTAAACCTCCATATATATTCAAAAATGTTATTCATTTTTAAGATTTAGGGAGGTAGATTTTACATTTTTATAGTATTTTATTTTTTTAATATATTTTATAATTATCGTTCACTCTTTATTTGATTTTATTTTTTGTGTTTTCCCCATTATGCTACATTCATATCTGTGGATGCAAATACCAGACCCTCAACATTGTTCCCAGGGAGAATGGTTATGTTTAGTTTTTGATAAAATTAAATATTTCATGTTTATTTTATTATAATAATTTATTAATTGTTTAAATAATTTTATTGAGTAGTATCAATATATTATCTAATACTCTGATTCTTATTACCTGTTTATCTATATTTTCACTTAGATAGTGTTAACTGGTAAGTAAGTCTCCTAGATGACTTCAGAGGGAGTATTATAATTCATGTGGAGGTCTTGATATGGAATAATAACAATTCAAATAGAAATGTGTAGTGTGAAAACCCTTTATAAGTAAATTTAATAAACTACTAAGTATATTATTCATAAAGAACAAGAATATCATTACTGCAAACACCTCATAATAGCTACTTCTTCGCACATAATTCTTTTTGTTCATCTTTTAGATTTTCATTAATAAATCTATTTATATTTTTATCATATTTATTTTAAAAAATCATTATATACTATAATAATTCATTTTAATTTTATTTTATTAATAATTATAAATAATATGTATTTAGTGTTCTTTGAATGGATTCCGTATGATATATGTAGAAGAGTGTAATACATTGCATTCTAAGGGAAAATAAGATAATATTGAGTTTTTATTCACTATAAATACCTCCAAAAAATTGTATCTACCCTAAAACCTATAATTGTATTTAGATATATGGAAAGTGTGAAATTTATATCTCATCATGTTGAGGATGATAATGAGTAACTATAGACCTCCAATTTTCATTTCTCCTTTACATTGGGATCTATCTTTAGATATGAAATCATTTTAATGGAATACAAATTCTCGTCATTTTCCTAGGAAATTATTTTCCCTTCATATCCCAAATAATAATAATTTCATATTTGGGTACTTTCCCAATAATAATATCTCAATACATCACTATTTGGACATTTATTCCCCAAAACTTTTTGGTAACTTGTTTATCCCAGTATGAATTATTATATTTCACAACCGAGAAAATGATTTAGGATACTTATTTGTAAAATAAATTTCAGTAAGGTGGTATTTTTTATCCATCTCATTAATTATTTCTCTTAGAAGAATATATTTTTTTCATTGAATGCATGATGGATTTTTATATTCATTCTATTAAACATTATCCTACAACTCATCTATTGTTTCTTACAACTTGTACGGAACATATTCAACATATTCTTATTAAATCAATTATTTTCCCTTTTATTGGTAACTCCCACATTTTTTTCACTTAAAATGTATTATATTTTATAAAACCACTCCATTATGTGCTTTGTTTTTACCCTTTGATATCAATTTGTTCCACCTCATAATTTTTCATTCTTGGTGAATATTTCTTTATATACTTATGCATTTTTCTCATAGCCATATTAGTTAATTTTGTTTTCCTCTAAACAATAATAATTTCCCTCCCATTGGGGTATCATGAATTAATCGATTTTATCCCTTTATTTAGCAATACTATTATCCAATATAGTTGAAACATATTTTCTGGAACAGTTGGTTTTATTTCATAGAAATATTTCTTCATGTTTGTTAAATAAATTATAGAATTACTTAGGATACTATTAGTTCTACTATTGATAAAATTTCTATCCATAATTACATATATAATGTTAAAAAAATGTCTCATTAAAAAAACACACCTCCGTTAGTCATCCCTCGGTTGAGATGTTGTTATAGCCAATTTTCATTTTTTACATTGATCCCTTGGTCATCTAAAAATATACACATTTTATGTCCCTTTATTCGAAAATATTATCACATTATTGCTACCTTATTTTGAGGTCATTCACTTATAGGATTGGAAGGAATATTTTTCTTACTCACTAACTCACTATTATAACATGTTTGTTCTGCACTTATTGATTCATTCGTATGAGGTATCTTCTTTTTTTCATTATAGTTTTTCAACATATTTTGAAACTCTTTGATCTTTTCATATTTATCCTTTCTCTGGATTATCATTTACTTTATCCTCAATATATATTCCGTAAAATATTTTATACTCTCTTCATGTTATTTATTTAGATTGGAAGTGATTTATTTTAGATTTATATCCTTCTACATTATTTGTTTTTTATTTTGTGTTAGTTCTCCAACTAACTAAAGTTTCCCCTTTATTTTTTCCCTCTATTTGATAATATATTCATTTAAATCCACATCCATGTTAGGTTATAAAAAATATTAGTAGGAATAGAGGATGTGTGTATAGGCATTTAGATAAATTATTTTGGTAATGTGTCAGAAACTAACATCATAGAAATCATGGAGAATTTGTACAGTTACTCAGTCCAAGTTGGATCTAGTCTAATGTTACCCTACTCTACTCGGGGAGAGATTCATTTTATCTTCAAAATTTTTTATGGAAATCATAACCAGATATAAACACAACATTTCTAGTGGAGTTATATCCTAAATGACACACCGAATTTTGTTTGTGGAGTCACAACCCTCATAATGTTTTTGTGGAATCTTTAAACTATCATAACATTTAGAATCTAAGAGTCACAACCTTAATGAACTGACTTTAGAATCTATGAGTAACAAACTAAGATATGTGAATTCTTTTTTATGGAAAAAGTATAAAATGATAGTGAAAACACAGGTGAGATATTGTAATTATTGTTGCATACACAAGAGACCACGATAAAATAAATAGATACAACAAAGATGAATTGATACTGATTCTTCGGTATTGTATCATCTCTTCTCATCAAGGATGTAGTAGTCAATGAAGATTAATCTCATCTCTTGATATTTCATCTAGATGATGAAAAATAGATCACATAGGAATTTAAAAATTGTAAAACACTTTGAAAATTCACTTCTTTGTTCTTGATAGGATGAAAGATTGTAGAAAATTTTATTGATAATATTTTATATATCCTCTAGGTACTTTATATAAATTACACGAAGCTATTAAAGGTACAAAATGATTGGTAATGGTTAAATTCAATAAATATAATAACAAAAAACTAAACCAAATTTATTTTTGATTAAAAAGATTCTAGAAATATCAAAATAATTCAAAATGAGTTGTGTCACGACCCGACCCATTCCAGGGCTCGAACCACAACTACATAAAGCCCACCTCCATAGGTCAGGCACTGGCGACTAGCACTGAAGGCACTTAAAACTTGGGGAGGAATTTTCATAAGAACCTGTACTAAAACACACAGCTAACTCAATGCAAAAGTGCAGAGAAAAAGAAGAATGTAAGGTTCCACAGTACTATAAAAAGGGAACAAAACAAAAATGAATCAACCTCTAACAGTACAAGTACAAGAAAAATAAAGCTGAAAGGAAAATGGGAAAAAATAAACACCCAAATAGAAAAGTGCCACAACCCGGCAATAGGTGAAAAATTAAAATAGTTGGAAGAGTCCCACTCCTAAATCCCAAGCTATGACCACCGCACGCGGTCCATGTACCCTATATCCCGAAGCTCCTCTGATGTCACGATCAACTTGTTCGTCGTCTTCATTGGCGTTCCATATGTGGGCAAAGCCCAAACAGGGGTGAGTATAAGAATACTCAGAAGGATGCCCCGAAGGCTCGAGAGAGAAGCAAGAGATGTACTGAAGAGGAGAGAAGTAATAGAGAACAAGGTACAACAAGAGTAAACAAAAAGATTACAGCTCCACCCAATAAAATATATGATCGCTCAAAGAAACCCAAATGATAGATTAAGGGGATCTTCATATCAGAGCTCACACCAGATACATGCCCATACATATACCCAGGGCAACAAAATATACTCATAACCCAAACCTGTCGTCTAGATCCAAGTTACACAACTACATACCCATGTTAGGGATCTAGTTTGACGATTCCCACAAAGTACTCGTAACAGAGAGAACACACTTCTAGGCCTGAAGAGAGAGACACGAATCACTTATAATAGGGAGAACACACTCCTATGTCTGATGGGAGAGACACGAAGCACTCGTTTCAGGAGAACTCATTCCACAGGTTCTTAAGAATGTGATGTTTAGATGATGATCACAACCAATAACTACGGGGTGATTCGAAAAACTCAATCTGAACAAATCCTCTAAGCATAGGATTGGCGCCTGGGTAAAGTTGGTCACGTAGATACCAAGAACTCTACCTAGGGTACCAGGAAGGAATAGAGGATCCGGCTCCAAGTCTCATGGTGGGGATTCCAACAACTCTCTTCAGGAATCTCTGTTGAAGGGTTCATCCTACTATACATAGGAAATGATATCGGAAACCTTCAGGGTAATGACCAAGGGTACGAACCCCAAGAAATCTAGTCCAAGTCACAGAGGAAAAATGGCTCAAGCCATGTTAAACAAGTTACACGGCGTATAGTAGGGTCACACGCCATGTTCCTTGACTCCAGGTACTTCCCGTTTAAATGGCCCGTGTCTCCAGTCTTGTCATATAAAAAGTAACTACACAGCATGTAGAAAGGATCACCAGTCGTGTCAATATATCTAGGGTCCACCCCGTGTATGCTGGCCATGTGCCCGTACACGGTCTCAACCAATGTATGCCAACCCGTATAATAGGAACAAAAGGTGACCCATGCAACTGGCCTAGTCCGGCGGTGTGGTGGAGTATCGACTCCAAATATAGGAAAACAATCTCAGAGGAAAACGAACCGACACTCATGAGGTGGGGAGTCCCATCTCTAATAGAGTAGAGGAGTTAGAAATACCCACGCCTTGAGTCATCAAGGGATTATCCATCTAAGAAACTTCCTAGCTATGCTCCTCAGGTCATCGATCAAACCTCAACCACCATGAAGTTCCAAAAGGGAGCAACCCGGAGGACCTCCATGTCATAAGGGTTCCAACACGATAGACGGTGCATCAATCTGACGACCATTCTATAAGTTATAGGCATTTTAGTACCAAGGGCCTGGTTGAAATCATCTTCGATCCAACCCAGTCATACTTCAAATGTCACTGGTTAACCAAACTGGTCACACTGTTACGATCCATGTAGAATAAAACACAGGATGGACTACCCATTTGTCCAAAATGGATAGCCGGTGAAAAAGTTATATTTCACTGCAACACGTGTTAACTGGGCCTCATTGGGCGCATGCCTCGACCTTGACTTAAATATCCAAAAGTGGTATTAAAACATTCTTCTTAATTTCAGGGTCACAACGTCACAAATGTTTCGTCGTACTGACACCGTATGAGAGAGATATGTCAGATACACGATCCTATAATAATAATATTATTATAATTGGTTTTTTCGTGGACCCGAGCCATGAACCAGAATTTCGTATCCAAAATTAGACTTGAACCGACAATATTAAATACAGGGTCATGTCCCCGCTAACGGAGAGTCAATCAGACGTCGCACACATGAGTTATAGAAGGTCTAAGATTTAATAATAATATTAAATCTTTTATTTTCCGAGTGCTTTGGGTACCTGATCCAAAAACTCGAGAAATACATCCAATATTGGACTCATAATGTCAGTCTCAGAATCTGGGTCACACTGCCACATATGGTTGGTGAAACCGAGGACGCACGAATAATTTATTGTTGAAAATGTGTTTTATCAACATAAATAATAATATTATTATTATAAAATTATTTTAAATTGATTTACTTGAAATACCCAATGTCATGCACAACCCTCTCTCTAATTTGGTGTGCCTCCCTCCCTGGATTCCTTCTCTAATTTTTTTAATCATCATTATATTTAATTTCCTCTCTCTATTATTCTATATTCAACTTCATTTTTCTCATGCTCAGACCCTCAAACAACACCTTCAACATGTAAACCCTAGCTGCCAGCTCATTTTTGACCCACTACGTCCCTAGGAACCGCCACCGCTACATCCAGCCTGCCACGCTGCTACACCTCCGGTCCTCCGCATCATTGTTCTAACCCCAAAAATTATGACGATCACAGATTCTTGATCCTTGGATCATGATCTCTGTGTCTATATGTCACGCTCAACAAAACATCGATGTTTTGATGCTCTTAATTATTTGGTGCGAATGAATGCACAGAGAATGTGCGAAGAATGAAATATAAAAGGGTCATGGACTATGTCTGGATTAATGGACATGTTTGTTTGGACATCGTAATTGAGAATCAAGAACACAAGTAAATAGAAGATAAATATTTATCACACTTCAAGATTTTCAATCTCAAGATAAACAAGAAGAAATAATTTATTCAATCCATTGTTTTTAGATCCATGAATTAATTCATTTAATTCGTGTTCATCCTGAAAAATTCCATTAGGGTAAGGAATCCATAATGATAAATCCTACATTAGGTTCGGATCAGTAGTTGGTGAAGATTGCATTCATCAAAATCCATTTGGTGATGACAATGATAGAACATGCACAAGGATGAGAAGAAGATGTTGCGTTCGTCGCTCTTCGATTCGCCAAGATCTGAGCCTTCATTTTTCGTCATTCATCGTTCATCAACGGGTAGAGAAGGAGAGGATAGGAAGGGAGGGTTTACCATCATTGGCCAAAATGAATTATGAGGCCAACCCCCTCTAAAAAAGAATTTATAACATCTCGCTAGGTTAAAAGAAATTAATTTAATAATTAAATAAACAATTATTTAATTATTTAATTATTCTCCTATGATGGCGCATATTCCAAACACCTGATGCGGACAAAGGTTATACCTTTCACAGGGTAAAACCTACGTTCTGAGATCATCGGTGGCCTCAGATTTTTCATCTGAGTCCCTGTTCTAGATATATTCAGGTTTGAGGTATTAAATGAATAAATTAATAATTTAATTTATCCATTTAATACATCACTAATGAGCGAGGGGTACGAACATCCCATGCTAACATATTTTATGTCGCTCCTAAGGGAAACACTGTGTTCCGGACCCATACATGGTCTTGGATTTCTGATCTGATAAACTGTTTAAGAGATATCGTTTTTTTCTTTAGTTAACCATGCATAGATAATATAAAAACACTCAAAATTTTTATAAAATTAATTCTGGGCACACCGAACCACAGAATTTCCCGTCGTCTCAGCGACCAACTTTGTAAATATTCATAGAAATATTTAAATGTCTTATTATTCCAAAAATAGGGTCTCTACATTATTCCCTCCTTCAAGATTTTCATCCTCGAAAATCAAAACCAGGGAAAGCACTCGGGATTCTGAGCGCACACTTAGCTCTCCCACTCATAGAGGAACCAATACGTTTCTAAGCTTCCAGAGAATATGGACCAAAAGGGTGGTCCACCCTCATAAGGCTATCTTCAGCTGATGACGTCTGTAGGATCACACACATATCTTCTTAGTTGAAACGCGTGTAAGGAATCATTTACCCACTCCAACTACTTTGGATAAGGTAAGGTGATATGCAACCTTTCCATCTCCATGCACAGTCTCAAACGACCTGGTCGAACACGGGGGAAAGTTTGCCTCCCTGACCAAACCTCTACGTCACATGTCATAGTTGGAATCTCTATTTGTCATGCGAACAAGGTATCATGATTCCCTCCTTCAAAATATCCATATGGTGAAACACCTTTGGATATCTGGTCACGCAGGATTTCACAGTCGATGAATCGCAACCAAGAATCACTTACATGCTCGAGAAGCAAAGGAGTCAACACCGCCAACTAAAGAAAATTTTTACACTCCTGTTCCACCAGGGTTAGGTACTGGGAAGTTAACATCATTGAAACTTGATGCACCAGGTGAGTATGGGACATCCCTCACTTCCCTCTATGGGAATCTGCTATAAAACCACATCTTCAGTGCACATGTCCGAGAGATTATACCACTATTCTTCTGTTTCCCTTTCTGGGCATCAAATGATCATGTGCATTTGACTTGTCTTGAGAAGATCTCATATGTTGAGATCTCATCATCTGGAATCTTCATACTATAGTAGATGTCTCAGCTCTATTGTGCTCACTAACACAACCAGCTGTATGGCGTGACAAGAATCTTTCTACCACTAGTGCCTACTCTCGCACCTCGACATAGGTGGGGATTCACAAACGCACTATGATAGCATTGATCTCTCTAAAGAGTCCCATATCAAACTTTTACTCTCGGAAACTACCATTATAGTCTATCAGAACACCGTCTCTAGCCAAAACTCTACTGTCTGAGGGCCCGACTTACTATGGAACCTCAATAGTCTTTGGTGGTGGAACTCACGAAGTGCACTCAACCTTCACACATCCTCAGCCTAATCAGTTGGGGTTGTCTTCTTCTCAACAGGTAGGGGTGATGTTACCTATCCACCTGGATAAAGGGGCTTGCATGGTGGGTCCTGAACATAGCTCTCGTCAGTCACTGAATCGTCACCACGAACCGTAGGTAGTATCCTTGATGGCTGCCATTACGGAGACATATTGAATGTTATCAAGGAGTTATGTGATCGAATGAGAATATCTATATATATCAATAACGATGGGTAGCTGACTCCAAAAGTACAGTCAAAGAATCAATCCTATATGATGCAGGTACAATTGTTCCTTGAAACATGTGTCTCAGGGTACTGAGTCAACAAGTAGGTAATCAGGGTCCTGGTGAATGGATATGTTGGCTGCCCGCACTGTCAATGGACTCCCCGGACTAATAGCCGCTCTTGAGACACATCGATACTGTAGCCCTAAACCCAACCAAGACCATTTTTAGGGAAACGTCCGAACAACGTCCCAAGGGTCGAACCACCTCTGATACAACTCTGTCATGACCCGACACATACCAGGGCTCGAACCTCAACTGCCCCAAGCCTGCCTCCATAGGCCAGGGGCTGGAGACTAGCAACGAAGGCATAACAAACTCATGGAGGCATTTTCAGAAGAAACTGTATACACACACGCAGCTAACTCAATGGAAAAGTTCATAGAAAAATAATAAAGTAACGTTCCAAACTACTATAAAAATGGAACCAAACAAAAATACATCGACCCCTAACAGTACAAGTATAATAAAAGTAAAGCTGAATGGGAAAGGGGAAAAAATACACACCAAACTAGAAAAGTTCCACAACCCAACGACAGTTGAAAATGTAAAATAGCTGGAAGAGTCCCACTCCTAAATCCCAAGCTATGACCCCCGCAAGCGGTTCAAGCACCCCAAATCTAGAACCTCCTATGATGTCATGATCAACTGCTTATTTGTCTGCAATGGCATGCCAAATTCTGGAAAATCCCAAGCAGGGGTGAGTATATGAATATTCAGTAGGATGCCCTGAAGGATTGAGATAGCAGAAAGAGATTTACTAAAGAGGAGAGCAGTGAGAGAGAACAAGGTACAACAAGAGTGAACAAAAAGTGTACCAATCTACCCAATAATATATATGATCACTCAAAGAAACACAAACGATAGAGTAAGGGGATCTTAATCTCATAGCTCACACCAGGTATATTCTCATACATATACCCAGGGCAATCAGATATACTCATAACTTAGATCTGTAGTCTAGATCTAGGTTACACAACTACATACCCATGTTAGGGATCCAATTCGATGATTTACACGAAGTAATCGTAATAGGGAGAACACAATCCTAGGTCTGAAGAGAGAGACACAAAGCACTCGTTCTGGGAGAACTCACTCCAAAAGCACTTAAGAATATGATGATCAGATGAGGATCACAACCAATAGCTATGGAGTGAATCCAACAACTCAATCTGAACTAATCCTCTAAGCAGAGGATCGGCGCCTGGGTAAAGTTGTTCACGTCGATACAAAGAACTCTACATAGGGTACCAGGAAGGAATCTTGGATCTGGCTCCAAGTCTCACAGAGGGGATTCCAACAACTATATTCTGGAAGTCCTACTAAAGGGATCATCCTTCTTTACATAGAAAATGATATTGGAAACTTTCTGGGTAATGACCAAGGGAATGAACCCTAAGAAAGACAGTCCAAGTAAAAGATTTCAAATAGCCCAAGCAATGTAAAACAAGTTACACAGCGTATAGTAGGATCACAAGCCATATTCCTTGACTCTAGGTACAACCTGTGTAAACATCCCGTGTATCAACTATTGTCGTATAAAAAGTAACTACACAACATGTAGCAAGAATCACTAGTCGTGTCAATATTTCTGGGGTTTTCCCCGTGTATGTTGTCCATCTGCCCGTACACGATCTCAACCCATGTATGTCAACCCGTGTAATCGGAACACAAGGTTACCCATGCAATCGGCCTGGTCTGGTCGTGTGGCGGAGTATCACCTCCAAAGATAGGAATACAATCTCACAGTAAAATGAACCCGCACTCATGAGGTGGGGAGTCCCGTCTCTACCAGAGTAGAGGAGTAAGAAATACCCACGCATTGAGTCATCAAGGGAGTAGCCATCTAATAAACTCCAAAGCTCTGCTCTTCAGGTCATCAGTCATACCTCAACCACCACGAAGTTCCACAAGGGAGCAACCCGGAGGACCGCCATGTCATAAGGGTTCCAACACAACAAACAGTGCATCAATATGACGTCCAGTCTGTAGGTTATAGGCATTTTAGTACCGAGGGCCCGGTTGGATTCTTATTCGATCCAACCCGTCCATACTTCAAACGACATCGGTTAACCAAACCGGTCAGACCATTGCGATCCATACAAAAAAAAGAGATGGACTACCCATTTTTCCAAAATGGATAGTTGGTGAAAAAGTTGCATTTCACCACAACACGCGTGAACCGGGCCTTGTGGGGCCCACACTTCGACCTTGACTTAAATATCCCAAAGTGGTCTCCAAACATTCGTCTTAATTCCAAGGTTGCAACGTCACAAACTCTTCGTTGTTCCGACACCGTATGAGAGAGATATGTCATATACAAGATCTGGTAATATTATTATTATTATTATTATTATTGGGTGTTTCATGGACCCGAGCCATGAACCAAAATTTAGTATCCAACATTAGTCATCAACCAACCATATTAAATACAGGGTCACGTCCCCGCTAACGGCGATTCAATCAGACTTCGTACGCAAGAGTTATAGCAGGTCGAAGATTTAATAATAATATTAAATCTATTATTTTCCGAGCATTTCGAGTACCTGATCCAAAAACCCAAAAAAGACATCCCATATTGGACTTGGAATGTCCGACTTGGAATCTGGGATACACTACTGTAGACGGTTCGTGAAACCAAGGTCGCACGAATAAGTTACTGTCGAAAAGGTGTTTCATCAACAAAAATAATTATATGATTATTATATTATTATTTTAATTGATTTACTTCAAATACCTAATGTCGCACACCACCCTCTCTCCAATTTGGTGTGCCTCCCTCCCTGAATTCCTTCTCTCATTTTTTTAATGATCATTATTTTTAATTTCCTCTCTCCATTATTCTATCTTAAACTTAAATTTTGTCACGCTCCAACCCTAAAACAGCTCCTCCAACATGTAAACCCTAGTCGCTAGCTCATTTTCCACCCACTGCGTCCACAGGAACCACCATCGCTGCCTCCGGCCTGCCATGCCACTACGCCTCCGGTCTGCCGCATCATCATTCTAACAACAAATATTATGATGATCGAAGATTCTTGATGCTCGGATCAATATCTCTGCTTCCATATGTCGTGCTCAATGAAACAGTGATGTTTTGACAAGCTTAATTATTTGGTGCAAACGAACGCACATAGAATGTGCGAAGAATGAACAATAAAAGGGTCATGGACTATATCCGGATTGATGGTCATGTTTGTTTGGCCATATTCTTTGAGAATCAAGAACACAAGTATTTGGAAAATAAATATTTATCACTCTTCAATATTTTCAATCTCAAGATAAAATATAAGAAATAATTTATTCAATCCATTGTTTTTTGATATGTGAATTAATTGATTTATTCAGGTTCATCATGAAAAATTCAATTGGGGTATAGAATCCACAAAGATAAATCCTACCTTAGGTTTGGATCAGTCGTTGGTTAAGATCGCGTTCATCAAAATCCGTTTCGTGTTGACATGGATATAACTTGAAAAAGGATGAGAAGAAGATGTTGCGTTCATCGCTCTTCGATTCACCTGGATCCGAGGCTTCATTATTCTTCGTTCGTCATTAATCAACGGGTAGAGAAGGAGAGGAGAGGAAGGGAGGGTTTACCGTCACTGGCCAAAATGGATTATGAGGCCAACCCCCTCTAAACAAAAAATTTATAACCTCTCTCTAGGATAAAAGAAATTAATTAATTAATTCAATAAACAATTATTTAGTTATTTAAATATTCTCCCATGATGGCCCATATGCCAAACACACGATGAAGACAATGTTTATACCTTTATTAGGGTAAAACCTACATTCTAAGATCATCGATGGCCTCATATTTTTATCTGAGTTCATGTTCTAGAGATATTCGGGTTTGAGATATTAAATGAATAAATGAATAATTTAATTTTTCCATTTAACACATCACCAACGAGCGAGGGGTCCGAAAATCCTGCGCCGACTTATTTTATGTCGCTCCAAGGGGAAACATTGTGTTTTGGACCCAACAGTGGTCTCAAATTTCTGATCCGATTAATAATTTAAGAGATATCCTGTTTTCTTTAGTTAACCGCGTGTGTGTAATATAAAAACCCTCAACATTTTTATAAAATTAATTCTGGGCACACCGAACCTCGGAATTGCACGTCGTCTCAGCGCCCAGCTTTGGAAATATTCTTAGAAATATTTCAAAGTCTTATTAGGCCTAAAATTGGGTCTCTAAAAGTTAAGCACATCCATTGAACAATAAAAAATAGGTCAAATAAATTAAATAGATTATTAAAACCTATTCTATAATACTCAAACAAATAATGCTATTAGTTTCTCAATAAATGTAATAGAGTAAAAAATATTAACTAAATTCATGCAAAAAAATTGGAAAATTTTAAATATGTATTTAAGATTCTGAAAATAATGTGAATATGATAAAATAAATATAATATTGAGTAAATAACAATTAAAAAAGGAAAACCATGAAAAAAAATATTTTAATGTACAAGATAAATGTTCCCTATGTTTTCTATAGATAAAAAAAGGTATTAAAGCATCACTGTAAAATAATTAACGAATTAAAATAAATTTACATATGCTGAAACTAATTTACAATTAATTTAAAAAAAATAAAATTACAAAGAAATGGAAAAATTATTTTTTGAAATCATGATATCAATTTTTTGAATTTAAAAAAGAAAATAATTTAACCAATAGTAGCAGAAATGTAACACCCCAAGATTTCATAGTGTGTTATTTCTTCAAAATAATTTAATAACTTGCACTACACGCAACACCGAGTTCAATTGCACCATGACTTACCAAAAAAAAAGCCATTAAAAGAGGTCATGAATAGTATTAACTAAATTTTAAACTTTATAATTTTAGAATCCATATTATGAGTTTCATAGTCATAATGCAAGAACAGATTCATTTTCAGTATTGCGCTTTTATCAACTTTTGATAGTGAAACCTTTTTAAATACAATATTTTAAACTTTTTTACTAAATGGAGACATCAAAAAATTTAAAATGAAATTTCCCAAACTTCCACGGTACGCTTTCCTTTGAATAAAACAATAGCGTGTGTTGTACGCAACTTCGAGTTTTAACACACACCACAACCAATCAAACTGGCCGTTATGAATAGTAATACCTAAATTTTGAAATAATATATATTTTATATTTTGAAATGGACTTCATTTTTGGATTCCGAATATCTAATTTAGCCTAAGGTGAAATTTTGGTACTTTTCGGATAACTTTCATATTTTGATGAATAGTGAAAATTACTAAATTTTAATTAAAAACAACTTTTTTAATCAAAATAATTAATAGTGATAAATTATGAATTTGAGTGGTTTTAAAGTATATTTAGAATATATTTTTACAATTTAATATAATTTTGGTCATTAGACAAAATTTTACAATTAAACCGAACATAAACAAGTGTCAATCTTTTGATAATTATTATCTCTTAAAAACACGCTTTTTGTTTTGACAGCGGGAATTAATTTTAAATTACTTTCTGCCACTTCTGTGTTTTGAATTTAGAAAAATGGATTCCATATTTGGAATCAGGATGTTCAAATTGTGTAAATAGGTAACTTTTATTTTTAGACATTTTGAATAATTACTGCGGTAATATTTTATTTACCATGGTTAAGGGTAAATCCGGTAAATAAGGGTTAAGAAATAATATTATAATAATACTAAATTACCCTAAAACGTGTCTTAACCCTATTGGTTGATACATGATCGACCATGGGCATCTTTGGGTCGATTTTATGACCCCATGGATCCACTTGTAAGTGATAATGACACTTTATTTTAATTAAGTTAAAATGAATACAAAAATGACACAAGCATATATCTTTTAGCAAAACAATTTTTACATAGGGTTATGTATGTTGGATTTTCGATTATAAATATTCATTAGAAATATAAAACGATTTCCTACATAATGATATTTTATTTATAATTTTTAGACATTATATAATTTATTTTATTTATGACACAATGATGATGCAGTAATTACTATAATAGTGAAAAATTAAAATAATTGATATTATAAATACCCAAATAAATATAATATGAAACTTTTAATGAATAAAACTAATTTTCTACGATAATATGATATATTAGGATTGATTTAATTTACTTTTTTTGAAGTAATCAATCTGTTATGAGTTTCACAAAAATCTACTATTGAATAGTGTCAAAATTGACATAAAAGAGTTCTTAAAACAAATATTATATTATTAATTGATATTAAATTCCTAAAAATCTAAGGTTCGGCCAAGAGACTTATATCATGATAGTTTCATCATTAATGTACCACTTGGGGGTCTCTTGGATGTATATAGTAAGTTTATTAACCATATTATATAAAAATACAAAGAGACATTGTAAAAGTGAAACTAATTAACTTAGAGTTAATACTTAAAGATAAGGTTAATATAAGTACCCAAACCTGTCTAAATTCTATTGGTTGAGTGTTTTTCGACCTATCCCCACCTTAAAATTTGAATAATCAACTTTGGAGCCATTAGAAACCGAATATGAATTTATTATAAATTAATATTTCTAGCTTTTCCAAAGGTGCCCCACACCCCTCTTATAAAAGGGCACTCCTCCTTCTCATTCCTTCACACCTTAAAAGCCTTTTGGTTCGGCCAAACTCTGCCCAAATACTCTCCCAACATCCCTCAATACAACCTAGAGGCCTTAGTTTGATCAGAAAGCCAACCAAAGGATCCCTTTTGATGAAATCAAAAGGAAGAACCCGAAGAAGAGGTAATGATTTCACCACCCTTCTCCAAGTTCATTTCTTCTTCCACTTCTTCTTCCTTTGTTCTTACCATTATAAAATAATAACTCCAGTATCTCACATATACTGTGATGTTATTATAAATATGGTACAACCATATTCATTATTCTATCCACCCTTTGAATAACATGTCACCATACGTGCGTACGTACGGCTTACCGTCTCCACGTCGTGGTGTAATTGTTATTAAATATAATATTATTTGGATGGGTATAATAATGATGTGTAACTCATGTAAATAATAAATATAACATGTTAATGATTCTGTATATATGATATACCATCCATTTATATATTATTTTAATATCAAAAGAATGATATTGTCGCTCGTGCGTACGTACGGACTACCGTCTCCACGAACGCGATGAGATTCATTCTCCATCATATCCATTCAAGTATAATTATCATTTGATGATTTAAAAATGATGTTTAAGGACTAGATATCATTCTGGATATGAATAAGATACAACAACCATGGCTTATGTAACAAAACATATAAAAGAAAATGAGTAAGTTAACTCCTGAAACGACGATAATTCTAAGATATTATTAACAAATCAATGTTAAAAGATCATATATGATATCATATTAATATATATGATTCTTGTATAATTTAATAACAACTATTTCACCATTATACAGGAGGTTAACCTACCCCAACCAAGGAAAAGTACAAGGTAAGGGTTTACTTTACAACCTCTTCATTATCCAAGGTTGTTTATACGTAATAATCTACTGGGATCTCGTTATCATCCACATCCATGTTTCTTAATAATGTATTTCAAAACATTTTTATTATTTACAAGAATATGGGTTAAAGTCATTTATATCCTTGTTTGACTTTTTATAAGAGGAATGTTTTCGTCATTTTCAAAAAAGTTCCTTTTTAACCTTTTCGACAGAATTAAGGTAAGAATGTTTTTTTAACTTATACGGCGGGTGCGGCTATTTTCCGCCGTTATAAAATCTTCAAAGCTTCCCTTACAATCTTATAAGAATATTTTCAAAGAAAATGTTTTATTTTATATGGATCTCAAATTATTTCAAAATAAAAGGAGATATTTCTTTAAAAAGAATTTTGATTTCATCTATGTCAACATCCTTTGATGGAATTTAAGATTATTTGAAGTTGATTTATTATGATACAAAACTTATATATTGTATTGAAGGTTTTGTGATAATTTTGACTTTGGATGTGATATTTTTATACCATTCATAGTTTATGGTGAAATTATTGACATTTCGTATGCTAGTTTTAATACGAATGTTTATGTTATGTTTAAACCTTTTCATATGGGAATGCATTGGACTTAATATGTGACGGGTGGAGCCCGCTATAGCTCCTCGATGCATCGGTAGGTCTCATGAGACAAACTAGTGTCTTGGCACAAGGCCTTGACAAAATCTTATTTGTAGTCTTGGCACGAGGCCTTGGCTATGTGGTTATGATAGTCTGGCATTATGCATTCCAACATTATGAAAGTGGTTATTGATTTTTGCATGTGATTATTCGATTTGTAGAATATCCATGTGAATAAATAAATGGCATTATTTCATTTTATTTATTCCATACCATGTTGAAAGTTCATATTTAAAAGGCTTTTGTTTTAGTTATACATTGCCTCAAATGTTTATTCTTATTTATGAATGTTTCCGCTATATTGTTATCCTTACTGGGCATTTGAGCTCACCCCTTTTCTATGTTTTATTTTTCCCAGGAAGTGAAGAAGTAAATTATGAATGACCTGCAGGGATATTATGTGGGGATATGAGTGTGGATTATGGAGACATTATGTTATTTTAGTAGTTTTTCATTTTATGATGTAATGTAAAACTTATAAATATATCTAGTGTTTCCAAGGCTACTAAACCAATCGGTCTTTCGAGATTTGATCTTTCTTGTGATCATGCCAATGTTACGAAGTAATGCACCGACTCTGGGTAACTGGGGTCGGGGCGTTACAGTTGGTATCAGAGGAAGTTTAGTACAAACCTTGGAATCTAGATTTAGATAAACTCTGATTAGAGCACGTAGACCTAAGATGAACTTTGAGGATTAGTATAGAAGAACTTCCTAGAATTTTGGTATTGTAGAGATTTTGTGAGTTTTCCGAGCAATACATCCCTGTCTGGATACGAGCAGGTAGAGGCGGCTCTGGCACAGATGTACCTAGGGGTAAAACTCGAAAACACCGCTTTGAGCTAGACTCGAACGGGAACTGGTGCACGACAACGGGCCTTGCTGCACTCTTGGTTACGACACTCCCAGGGGATATGCTTAGGATAACTCTCATTTTCTTTACAAATCATTATGAAGGGTTTATGAGTATATACTTCCTCAAAGAAAACATTTTTATGATTATGTATTATATCCATAAATAGTTCAATTTATGTTAAGTGTTTTATAAGTATGGGATTATGTATTTTGATTCATAAACTAATCTAGTTTATGCCATTGTTTAGAAATGGCTCCCAGTAGAAGGAATGATAACTCCAGAAATGAACATGATTCAAAGAGAAGGAAGGATCATATCTCTCATGGTCTTAAGCTAGAATTTATAAGAGAAATAATCTCCCATGTATTATCATCATATGAAGAAATAATATCATGTGTTGATAAGATAAGTAAAGAGTTTACTGAGTCCTATGGCTTTGAAGGGAAGCAAGTGAAGAAAAGGATGGAAGAGAGAAAGATGGATAAAGGGAAGATGGAAAAGAAGAATTTTCCCATATGTGGTAACTGTGGAAAGAAACACCCTGGAACTTGCCTGAAAGGAATGGGAGTTTGTTATAAGTGTGGAGGAAAAGGGCACAAAGTACGTGACTGCAAGGGTAAGAAAATGGTTTCAAATGTACAATGCTTCATTTTCAAGGAGTTTGGACACTACGCGAACCTATGTCCCAGTCATCAGACTATGCCGCAAATGATGTTATTGGATAATAATCATGTTATGATACTACCACAGATGAAGAGGAATGATTAGAGTTCTTATGTTGATTATGTCAATTGAGTGTTGTATCAACAATGTACTTATTATAATAATTATGGAGTATATAAGGATTGTACTGTAGTACTATTTCATTAAGGACTTCAGATTGTGTGGAACAAAGAAAAGTGACTCAATAGCAGGATAATTTTTGGAAAATATATGGGTGAGAGAATGATAAACCATAATATTGTTTTGATACTGAGGTAGTAATTTTGGAATAATACATGATTGTTTTGGATAAATTATATTGGATATTCTTGACTACCTTGGAACTGATTAATGATTTGTATATTCCATCATTGTTGGGGTTTAAAACATTTTTGGATTGATGAAGTATATACAGCATTCTATATGGAATAGGGGAGCATGAATGTAATCAATAAGGAATATGGTAATTCAAGATGTTTCAGTTTATTAAAAGAATACAAGATGAAGGTATTCATATGCTATTGTGGGGTAAAAAGGATCTATATTATGTTTACCTTCCTTATAAATGTTAGACTGTGATTTTGGACAGAAGTATTTTGGATAGTTCTAGTTTGGATTATTTTGGATTGCCATAAAAGGACAACCCGGAGGTCGGGCGGCAACCCGTCGCGTCCGGCAAGGCTGCGAGACTTGAACCCGCAACCGAAGGGCGACAAGGGTGTATCACCTACCACTGGACCATGAGATGTCCTGGATTAAATAATGTAGTTTTTATTAAAAGATCATGTAGATGAATTATAAATTCATTTATTTTGGAACCCTATACGAATAGTGTAAATAGAATTTTTTTACATTCTATTATCTTTTAGAGTGAAAGATGAGTTTGTGGTAGAAATTTATTAATGGATAAAACTCTAATTATAAAGTAAGTATATCTCATTATGATCTTAGCCAATCTCATAAATAAATTCCTCAATATTAAGAAAAGCAACTTTGAACAAAAATGTTTTCCTAGATGGTACCTTAAATCATCACTAATTTATGGCTTTGGGATTGTTGTCCTTTTTATAACCATGTTCTCTACCACTCTCCATCAGATAATTGATGGTTATATTTTTCTTCCATATCCATATTATCATACATGGAACCCTAGTATGTGTTATTTTCGGTAATCTTCATACTTTCGACTCTTTATTTTAAATAGAGGCCTCATTAATTCATTTTTCGATGTGGGATTTCAACTAGGATATTTTGAAACGTCAGAAATGTGTTATCCTAATACCCTATGTTTTGTTGAACCGATGGTATTTCAATTCATCATAGATTGATGAATTTAAGGACCTTAATTTTATACTTGTTTGTGATTGATGACCTCAATCACTACCTATAAATATTTTCGTTTTTCCTCCGATTATATGTCTCCAATTTCCACCAATGTTCTCCTAATCGAGATCATAATTTGGTGGTGACCCTTTGATTTCTCTTTTCCTCATATTAAGACTAAATTTTAGTAACCCAATTTCCGATGTGGGTTTTCCCACAAATATATTTTCTACTTTCAACCTTTTATTTTCGAAGAACAATTTCAAATTGCGAGGACGCAATTTATTGAAGGAGGGTAGAATGTAACACCCCAAGATTTCATAGTGTGTTATTTCTTCAAAATAATTTAATAACTTGCACTACACGCAACACCGAGTTCAATTGCACCATGACATACCAAAAAAAATCCATTAAAAGAGGTCATGAAAAGTAATAATTAAATTTTAAACTTTATAATTTTAGAATCCATATTATGAGTTTCTTAGTCATAATGCAAGAACAGATTCATTTTCAGTATTGCACTTTTATCAACTTTTGATAGTGAAACCTTTTTAAATACAATATTTTAAACTTTTTGACTAAATGAAGACATCAAAAAATTTAAAATGAAACTTCCCAAGCTTCCACGGTACGCTTTCCTTTGAATAAAACAGTAGCGTGTGTTGTACGCAACTTCGAGTTTTAACACACACCACAACCAATCAAACTGGCCATTATGAATAGTAATACCTAAATTTTGAAATAATATATATTTTATATTTTTAAATGGACTTCATTTTTGGATTCAGAATATCGAATTTAGCCTAAGGTGAAATTTTGGTACTTTTCGGATAACTTTCATATTTTGATGAATAGTGAAAATTACAAAATTTTAATTAAAAACAACTTTTTTAATCAAAATAATTAATAGTGATAAATTATGAATTTGAGTGGTTTTAAAGTATATTTAGAATATATTTTTATAATTTAATATAATGTTGGTCATTAGACAAAATTTTACAATTAAACCGAACATAAACAAGTGTCAATCTTTTGATAGTTATTATCTCTTAAAAACACACTTTTTGTTTTGAGAGCGGGAATTAATTTTAAATTAATTTCTGCCACTTCTGTGTTTTGAATTTAGAAAAATGGATTCCATATTTGGAATCAGGATGTTCAAATTGTGTAAATAGGTAACTTTTATTTTTAGACATTTTGAATAATTACTGCGGTAAATATTTTATTTACCATGGTTAAGGTTAAATCCGGTAAATAAGGTTAAACAATAATATTATAATAATACTAAATTACCCTAAAACGTGTCTTAACCCTATTGGTTGATACATGGTCGACCATGGGCATCTTTGGGTCGATTTTGGGACCCCATGTATCCACTTGTAAGTGATAATGACACTTTATTTTAATTAAGTTAAAATGAATACAAAAATGACACAAGCATATATCTTTTAGCAAAACAATTTTTACATAGGGTTATATATGTTGGATTTTCTATTATAAATATTCATTAGAAAAATAAAACGATTTCCTACATAATTATATTTTATATATAATTTTTAGACATTAAATAATGTATTTTATTTATGACACAATGATGATGCAGTAATTACTATAATAGTGAAAAATTAAAATAATTGATATTATAAATACCCAAATAAATATAATATGAAACTTTTAATGGATTAAACTAATTTTCTAGGATAATATGATATATTAGGATTGATTTAATTGACTTTTTTCTAAGTAATCAATCTGTTATGAGTTTCACAAAAATCAACTATTGAATAGTGTCAAAATTTACATAAATGATTTCTTAAAACAAATATTATATTATTAATTGATATTAAATTCCTAAAAATCTAAGGTTCGGCCAAGAGACTTATATCATGATAGTTTCATCATTAATGTACAACTTGGGGGTCGCTTGTATGTATATAGTAAGTTTATTAACCATATTATATAAAAATACAAAGAGACATTGTAAAAGTGAAACTAATTAACTTAGAGTTAATACTTAAAGATAAGGTTAATATAAGTACCCAAACCTGTCTAAATTCTATTGGTTGAGTGGTGTTCGACCTATCCCCACCTTAACCTTTGAATAATCAACTTTGGAGCCATTAGAAACCGAATATGAATTTATTATAAATTAATATTTCTAGCTTTTCCAAAGGTGCCCCTCACCCCTCTTATAAAAGGGCACTCCTCCTTCTCATTTCTTCACACCTTCAAAGCCTTTTGGTTCGGCCAAACTCTTCCCAAATACTCTCCCAACATCCTTCAATACAACATAGAGGCCTTAGTTTGATCATAAAGCCATCATAAGGAGCCCTTTTGATCAAATCAAAAGGAAGAACCCGACGAAGAGGTAATGATTTCACCACCCTTCTCCAAGTTCATTTCTTCTTCCACTTCTTCTTCCTTTGTTCTTACCATTCTAAAATAATAACTCCAGTATCTCACATATACTGTGATGTTATTATAAATATGGTACAACCATATTCAGTATTCTATCCACCCTTTGAATAACATGTCACCATACGTGCGTACGTACGGCTTACCGTCTCCACGTCGTGGTGTAATTGTTATTCAATATAATATTATTTGGATGGGTATAATAATGATGTGTAACTCATGTAAATAATAAATATAACATGTTAATGATTCTGTATATATGATATACCATCCATTTATATATTATTTTAATATCAAAAGAATGATATTGTCGCTCGTGCGTACGTACGGACTACCGTCTCCACGAACGCGATGAGATTCATTCTCCATCATATCCATTCAAGTATAATTATCATTTGATGATTTAAAAATGATGTTTAAGGACTAGATATCATTCTGGATATGAATAAGATACAACAACCATGGCTTATGTAACAAAACATATAAAAGAAAATGAGTAAGTTAACTCCCGAAACGACGATAATTCTAAGATATTATTAACAAATCAATGTTAAAAGATCATATATGATATCATATTAATATATATGATTCTTGTATAATTTAATAACAACTATTTCACCATTATACAGGAGGTTAACCTACCCCAACCAAGGAAAAGTACAAGGTAAGGGTTTACTTTACAACCTCTTCATTATCCAAGGTTGTTTATACGTAATAATCTACTGGGATCTCGTTATCATCCACATCCACGTTTCTTAATAATTTATTTCAAAACATTTTTATTATTTACAAGAATATGGGTTAAAGTCATTTATATCCTTGTTTGACTTTTTATAAGAGGAATCTTTCCGTCGTTTTCAAAACAAGGTCCTTTTTAACCTTTTCGACAGAATTAAGGTAAGAATGTTTTTTTAAACTTATACGGCGGGTGCGGCTATTTTCCGCCATTATAAAATCTTCAAAGCTTCCCTTACAAGCTTATAAGAATATTTTCAAAGAAAATGTTTTATTTTATATGGATCTTAAATTATTTTAAAATAAAAGGAGATATTTCTTTAAAAAGAATTTTGATTTCATCTATGTCAACATCCTTTGTTGGAATTTAAGATTATTTGAAGTTGATTTATTATGATACAAAACTTCTATATTGTATTGAATGTTTTGTGATATGTTTGACTGTGGATGTGCTATTTTTATACCATTCATAGTTTATGGTGAATGTATTGACATTTCGTATGCTAGTTTTAATACGAATGTTTATGTTATGTTTAAACATTTTCATATGGGAATGCATTGGACTTAATATGTGACAGGTGGAGCCCGCTATAGCTCCCCGATGCATCGGTAGGTCTCATGAGACAAACTAGTGTCTTGGCACAAGGCCTTGACAAAATCTTATTTGTAGTCTCGGAACGAGGCCTTGGATATGTGGTTATGATAGTCTGGCATTATGCATTCCAACATTATGAAAGTGGTTATTGATTTTTGCATGTGATTATTCGATTAGTAGAATATCCATGTGAATAAATAAATGGCATTATTTCATTTTATTTATGCCATACCATGTTGAAAGTTCATATTTAAAAGGCTTTTGTTTTAGTTATACATTTCCTTAAATGTTTATTCTTATTTATGAAAGTTTCCACTATATTTTTATCCTTACTGGGAATTTGACCTCACCCCTTTTCTATGTTTTATTTTTCCCAGGAAGTGAAGAAGTAAATTATGAATGACCTGCAGGGATATTATGTGGGGATATGAGTGTGGATTATGGAGACATTATGTTATTGTAGTAGTTTTTCATTTTATGATGTAATGTAAAACTTATGAATATATCTAGGGTTTCCAAGGCTACTAAACCAATCGGCCTTTCGAGATTTGATCTTTCTTGTGATCATGCCAATGTTACGAAGTAATGCACCGACTCTGGGTAACTGGGGTCGGGGCTTTACAAGAAATGTTGAACTAATGGTAGCATAAATTTTTAACTAAAATTAAAATAAATATTCAACTAATGGTAGAATATATTTTGAACTAATGGTAGCATAAATTTTCACCTAACGGTGGCACAGTTTTGAACTACCAGTAGTGAAAATTTGGAACTAATGGTAGAAAACATAATGAACTAACTGTACCATAAATTTTTAAAATTAGACATCTTAAATTTTTAATAACAATAAGAAAGGATTCAAAAAAACAATATAAAAACTAATAATTAATGATAATAAGAAATTATAACTAATAATAGAAAAAAAATTACAAATAATTTTTTTTTACAGAATAACACAATATAAATATATGTGATATAACACACAAAAAGCTATAAATTTTAATATACGAGGATTTAAAAAATTTAGCCATGTTAGGATTTAAAATACAAAATTAACTAAATATTTAAATTACCAATGCACCAAAATATTCCCACATAATTAAACAAAACATAAAAAAACAACCTCTTAATTTTTATTTGATTACAAAACCGAATGACCAAAACCAAAACCATTTTATTTTCCCCCCTTTTTGAAAGTAAACAAAATAAAAATAAAAACTCACCATAAACATATAAAGATATAAAACAATTAATATTCAAATATTCCAAGATCAAATTTTAATATTTCAAACTAAGAAAAGTCTAAATGATTAGAAAATATGTATGAAAGATTATTCTCATTAGGGGTAAATTTTAAAACAACATCACCATTACTCAAATCATCTCTAATAAAATTAACTGTAACATCGATATAATTTGTTCTAGAATGATTTATTGTATTTATAAAATAGAAATTACATATTTATAATCACAGAAAAAAAAATATCTATATAAATATTTAAATCACATAAATTTTTCTTAATTCATAAACTTTGAGCACTATATCTTGTAGAATCAATATACTCATCATCATCAGTAGATAAAGAAA
This sequence comes from Viscum album, assembly GCA_963277665.1. NCBI lineage: Eukaryota > Viridiplantae > Streptophyta > Magnoliopsida > Santalales > Viscaceae > Viscum > Viscum album. The sequence continues at coordinate 700,715,141 of OY728152.1, forward strand.
TAGATAATTTCTTCTTAGAATATCAATAAATTAAACTCATTCCAAGAAAATGACACATACCTGATGTTCTTTTTTAGTCATTTCTACATCCTAAAAAATTAATCTCCAAAAAAATATTAAATAAAATCAGTTATAAATAGAATAAAACAAGTTAAAGACATAAGTTCCTTTAACATGTCTATTTATTAATTTCAAATCATTAATCTAAATTTATTTAGGATATTCTTAAAACATTGTACATAAAAAACACTAAGCATTATATTTTTTGTTGATGTAGGTAAATTAAGAAAACTACATATAATCCCTCAATAAACATTAACATCAATAGATTTTCTCGAAGTATCAAAATCTAATTTAAAAATAATACACTTAGTATATTTCATATATTTATATTTTGAACTATTCCATTTAACCAACTATTTATCATAAAAGGATTCATTAATAAATATATCATAATTCCTTTAGAAAATTATTAATTTGTTAAATAAAATTAATTATATCATTAAGGTGATATAAAACTCATATGACATCAATGTAGAGAAATTATTACAATGTAATCCACTATAAGAACCAAAAACTATATCACCAACATTAATATCCAAAAATAAAAATATTGTTATAAAATATGTTAGTAATAAGTGTGGGTTAAAAATTACCTTTATTTATACAATTATTCAATGGAAACACAATAATCATATCCTTATAATACAGTGGTTCTTTTTTGAGGTGACACAAAGATTTAGATAATTTAAAAATATGATTAAGAAATTTTTATAATTCAAAACTAAGGGGTTTAATAACATAATATTCATAAAATATAAAACCTTTTAATAATAAAATTTTAACAACCATTTTATATAATATAAAACAATGAAAATTAGGAAATGATAAAAATATTCTAATATCCTCTAACATAGAAACATGGATAAATGAATCATAAAAATGTATACCTTCTTCTTGAGAGTATATTTAAGAAACAAGTCTGTATTTATTTTTGACAATCTATTCAGACCCATCTAGATTTTTTATAAAGATCCATTTAGTTCTGATTAGTAAATTATGTTCAAGATAATAAATTAAATACTAAAGATCATTTTTAACAAACTTATTAGGATCATATTACATATAATCAATCCAATTAGTATCATTTAAATAATCAATAACATTATTTGAAACATAAGTTGAAAAAAAAGTCTTAAAAATAATTTTAAATAATATAATAGAGTTTTTATACAAGAACCAACATTACCAATCAAATTTTCAATGGTATTGTCATTATGAATCCTCCATGATCTTGGATCAGATTGAGAATAAATATTATCTCAATAAGAAAAAACAATTATCAAGAGTTTTTTCTTAAATACAATTAAAATCCCTACAATCATCTTCATTATCTTCCAAAATATATTTCTATCGATCAAAATATTTATCAAACATAATATACACAGATTTTCCAAGAATCATGGTTTGTGTACTATGAACACTATAATAACTACTATTATATGAATAACTAAGAAAGATACCTTCCACACCTGTAGAAAAATTCTTTTCTAAATTATCTATTATATTCATGAAAAAAATTATAACAAAAAAATTTTCAAAATCAAGATTTACTTTTCTACCATAAAATATTTCATGAGGATTTTTCTACAATAAATATATAAAATAAATTTTATTCATATCATAGCATGTTTTATTAATATCTTATAACCAAATATACATAGGAAACTGTATTCTTGAAGCATAGTTCAATCCAATTCTTCAATAAATTTATTTTTCATTTCTACAAAATAGTTTTTTGGGTGTTCTAGAAGTAGAATGTTTTTTAGAATAACCATTATCTCCAAAAAACAGATCAAACTCAAAATTAATAGCCTCGCCAAATTCATCACTTATAATGAAAAAAAATTAAATATTCATTTATATTTTAAAATATATTAAAAAAATATATCTAGATAATATTTTATTCTATGAGAGAATAAATACACCCATGTAAATCTACGAAAATCATCAATTATAAAAAAATATATATTTACCCCAAAACTAGTAGTATTCATATGTCTAAATAAATAAAGATGAAATAATTCAATAGGTATAGAAGAAGAGACACAGTTTATTTATTTGAAACATTCATTTTTTGTTTACCTTTTAAGCATATATCACAAAAAAGAATTATTGACCTCAAATTGGGTAATTCTAGAACATGAACATGATTTTATAATTTACATACCATTAAAAAAATTTCATTTCCAAGACCTTTATGCCATATGACATCATATGTTTCTATAGTTTTGATAAAATAAACGTTTTAATTAGATATATCAGATAAATTAATAGAATAAATATTATCTTTTCTATTTTCATAAAAACAGATTTATCTGTGAACACTAAACATCTATTATCTTCAAACAAACATGCATTCCATCATAAAAATTTTGTGAGATACTGATTAATTATATTTAATACCTTCATCATTTAGGACATTATAAATTAAAACAACATTTCAAATACCTATTTCACCTAAAACCTTAACCATACCTTTAGATTTATTTTCAAAACTGATAGAGCCTTCATTTCATTTGGTATAAGTAAGGAAATTTGATATGTCACGGGTCATGTGTAAGGAATATCCATTATCCATGGTCTATGTATCCTTGATATTCTTAAGAAGGTTATCCTAAAAAGATAAAACATGTAAATTATAATTTTGGTACCCATTCTATTTTTTTCCATTTGGGTTTTCAATAGAATTCTGTAGTACCTCAAAAAATTATACCATTAATTTATGGTAATATGGAATATACATTCTTAAAAATAAACTCTCTAGGGTATCCAATAGATTGTGAGAATCTAATAGAATAGTCACTTGCATAATTTCCATTCATCTTATACATAAATCATGTAATAGAATAATATTTTCCATTTAAATATTTAATAGATGTATTCTTTTATAACTTAGGAATCTGTGTATTATATTCAAAATTAGAATTTTATATATTTGGTTTCATCATAGCCATCATATTTTCATGTATTTTCTTTACAATAACCAATTTAGATTGAAATTATTTTATTCTAAAAAAATCCTTTATAACAGTATCATTCTCCTTATGAAAAATTCAAAATCATTATAGATATTACCTTTACAATATAAAGTATGTTTTCTAATTTATTCTTTATTATAACCATTATCCATGTTGACTTTCCTACATTCCATGATAAGAATCTTATTTTCTTTTTTAAATTCATTATAAAACACGATAACACTTAAAACATATTCTTGAATATTTACATTTTCTTCATGCAACCCTTAAATGATAAAACCATCACTATAAGATTAATAACTATAATCAGAATCATTTCGTACCACATTTTATTTTTTCTTCCATAAAACATAGGTCATATGACTCTTTCTCACTTCCATATTCATCTCATGAATCATATTCATCTATGAAAGAACATTTAATTTACATTTTTTATTTCTTATATTTACCTTTTTAATTTAAATTTAGATATCTTGGATTGATGTGAACATTCATTCTACATTCATAACAGGATGAATTTAGTCTATATGTAGTTCCCTTAATTTTTTTTCATTATTTTGATCATTAGATGGTCATCACTCCAAATTTTTTTTTCAATTCATTATGTGATAAATTCCTCTTCTTATATTTATGATTTCTCCTTTATCACTTTCCTAAGACAGGGATTTAGAAGATTTAGTAGAAACCTTTAAATGTGATTTGAAAAAAATACATTTCTTCTACGATTTCTCTTCATCATGAATATTCATCAAATAAAATTCTTATTATAATAAGGATCCAAAGAGTTCATTCATTGTGTAATATTTTATGTTATTAATTTTATCTTAAACTACCTTTTTAAGTTCCACTTTTTTAGTAGTGATTGTAGAACAATCTTTACATGTATAGGATTCTCTGATCTTTATCTAAGAGAATTCCTTACATTCACTATTCTAGAGAACCATAGGAACATCTATTTTACATTCTCATCTTAACCCATTTCAAAATATTATTACTTCACACAAATAATTAAATCTTTGGTTCAAATAATCATGTCTAGTCCAAGATGTGTAACTTGAAAAAATATCAAGATATCATTAGTTGTCTCACAAGAAAATACATGACTAAAAATACATCAGTTAATAGAACTATATAAAATATTCATTATCATATAATTTCAAATATAATTATATTTTTTGTTTCATGTAAGTGTATCAGGATGAAAATCAGGAAATTTATAATTTTTTCCCATTTTCATTCAGTGATCAATACGCAGTTGCATTAAATAATCATACATTCTTCTTTCCCAGAAACCATAATCCTTGCCATCAAAGTGAGGAGGTTTCTGAAGAATCATCCCATCATTATGATTTATTCATTCCATATTAATGAATCTTTTTCCTTGTATTATGAGGTATTGGAATAGGTTAGGGGAAAATAATAACCCTGCAGAACTAAAAATTCTTAAATGGGTCAACCATTAATACCAATTTTATGGTATCGAAAAAAAGAACAGTTTAGATTAACTATCCTTAAAAAGTTATACCAATTTCTACCAATTTTTAGGTTAGAAATAATGACACAATTACTATATGGGTGTTAATATTCCTTTAGAAAATTTAACGAGATAAATTAGTGTAAATTAAAAATATATAAAGAAAAAAATTAGTGTTTCATTCAAAATTGGTCCTCGTTCACTGTTGCACATCTCTACAAAATGAGAGATGTGTTTTTCTAACTATTTTTAAGGGGAATCATAACCTAATATAACACTTACCTTTTCCATTGAAGGTATATCCAAAAGACAGATTTAATATTGTATAGGGAGTCATAACCCTTAAAAAAATTTCAGAAACTGTATCCAATCATGAATTTTAAAATATGTAAATTTCAGAAACTCTAACCAATCATGAATTTTAAAATATGTGAGTCACAACCTGAATGACCTGGCATTAGAATCTATAAGTCACAAAATAAAATAAGAAAATATGTTTAATGGGAAAATAATAAACTGATATAGTACAAACCTTTGAGAGATGATAAGTATTATTCTAGATATAATATACTTGGTCGAAATTGATATATAAAACAAAGAATCACTATCATTGGTTCTTGAGTATTGGATTGGGTCATCTTATCAAGGAAGTTGTAATATAAGATGATGTAGTTCCACACTTGTGGGATTGTCTAGACGATGAAACAAAGAACCCATAGGACTTTACATATTATACATTAAATAGAAATTTCACGACTTTACTATCAAGGGAAATATTTTTTTAAAAAATATATCAATGATCATTTATTCATCCTCCAACTCCTTTAAAAAAATTCTAATAATATACAACATCTAGAGAACTCAAGAAAACAATTAAATCATTCAAAATAATGAAAACAAAGTCACCAAATTTTATCATAGATAAAATGTATTCCATAAATATAAAAATAATTAAAATTGATTTAAATAAATCATTTTAATAATTTATAACCTGTAAAAAAATTAAATTGACTATTCAACCATATTCAATAATACTCATTCAAACAATTCAATTAGTTCCAAAAGCATGTTAACTGTGTAAAAAATGCATTCAAAATTCATGTTAAAAAATGGAATCATTTTAAATATATATTTATGATTCTAAAAATACATTAAATTTGATCCTTGTAAAATAATTTCAATTAAAGGAAATTTAAATTAGATAAATAATAAAATAAAAATTATAAATAAATTTACAGGAAACATACTATGTATATTTTCTATAGAGATAAAAATGGGTATTAAATTATCACTATAAATAATTTTAAACACTATAAAAATATTTACATAGCGTTAAAATAGTTTATAGTTAATTTTTAATGTTATATAATATTAAAATAACAATAGAAAAATCAATATTTAGGATGATGTTATAAATATTTTTGAACTAATGGAAGCATATTTTTAAACTAATGGTAGCTGAAATTTTGACAAAGAGTAACAAAAAAATTAACAATTAGTATAATAAATTTTTAAATAATAGTGCTGCAGATTTTGAACTAATGGATACATAGTTTTAACAAATGGAAAAATAAATTTAAAACCAATGCTATAACAAAAACTAAACTAATGGTAGAATAAATTTTAAATTAATAATTGAAGAAATTTTGAACTAATGGTAGAAAAAATTATGAAATAATAGTAGAAAATTATCTAACTAACAATTTAAAAATTATATAACTAACTGTAGAAAAATAATTTAACTATTTTTGTCCCTAAAATAGAACATGATACATATATATGATATAACACACTAACATGCTATAAATTTTCATAAATAAGGATTTAAATTATTTGAATCATGTGAAGAATTATAATCAAAAAATAAAACATTGACTATTTAAATAACTCATCTAAAATAATATCCCCATGTAATTAATCAATACAACACATAAATAGAACATATATAGTATTTATATTTTAAATCTTCACGTCCAATTATGCCATATATGCATTAATTTTAACCCTCTTGGACATTAATATTTGATATTATTTTTAGTAAATTTCCCTATCCTTCAAGAATTTTTTATTATTAGGAATTTTTTAGCCATATCCTCCAATTTTACAACCTAGAAACAAATATTTTCCCATTTTTCACTAGATAAATCAATCAATATTTTATTCAGGATTTTCAAAATTTTAACCACAATTTTTATCACTCTAACATAGATATCCTGAGACATATTGTCCTTACTCAACAACATGTTTTCATCTTATTGATAATGATCTAACACATCTATATAGTAGAAATCTTCCACCACTGGAAATAATAATAATTTACCATCGTTATTAGATCCAACCTCACTTGGGAAATAAGTCATCCTAACTATTCCTCTAGTATTATTAAATGAATAAATAAATTCATAATCAGGATCATCCATTCTTTCCTTTCAATGGATATTGGAATATTTTATCTATATAACTAAAAAAACAAGAACATTTTTGTTATATGGAATTCTTTTAGAAATTTACTTCATTAGGATATTTTACATTTTCATGTCTCTCAAATATTATCATGGAAGAAAAAAAATCAACTCCATGAAAAAAAATCAATTAAAAATCCAACTAGATAAAAATTTTATATGATACGATTTTATTTATAAAAAAAGGGTCATGAGAGAGAGATAACGTGGAAGGGGTGAATCGATGTATAATTATCATTAAAATATCCTAACAAAGATCTCAAAAACTCACTTCCCTAAATGATCTTTACCTTTCTGTTAAAAGGGTCATCCTTGTGTTTTTAATTTAGTGATGATCGGGTTAATACTATTCTTATCATTTACTTAATATGATTTGATTAATTTTTTCATAATCCACATACACTATTGGATTTCTTATAGAAAATAAGTATTTAAGGTATATAAAACACAATAATATTACTTGGTTCACCTGCACTGGGCTATTCCAATAAGAATACAAGGAAAATGTTCCAAACTACTATAATGTAGCTTCCTGGTTTCTGGTACATGAACCTTTACTTATGTACCTTGATCTTATAAAACAATTGCGATAAGTTTGGAGAGCTTACATGGGGTTTATACAGGTTTGGGAGGTATTTATAGTGTCTTACGGTTGAACATGGTTTGTAGAAATTGTTCACCACCACCAAGAAACTATGCTACATGTTTTTTGAATAACTAGGTAGGTGCACTATTGGTTCATAGTTTGGAAAAACCATGTGACCGCCTAGTGAAAACAACGCGATAGGTAATAGAGGGAAAAGAATAATTAGATCTTGGATTTATTAACTATGTGGGCTAATAGTTTGAGGTATGTCCTTGCGATTATAGTTCCACATGGTTGGTGTAGGTTTTGACAAACTGTGTGGCCTTCTAGGCAGCATACATTTTGAAACCCTAAAATTATGGATATAATCTAGATTAACTCCTAAACCTCTCTTTAATCACATGATCTCTAATGAAAACAAATTAATTTTTATATTAAGTCTTAAGAGACAATCCCCTTTAATCTGAAAACTATTCTTTGGAGAATCAAATCATATTGTAGTTTTAGATTCAACAATAAGTCATTGTTCTTCCTTGTTCTTCATAGATCCATTCTTCTCCTCTCCCCAAAAACTATATATCTATACCATTATATGTAGATATATTCTCTATGATTGGAATATTTATGAGTTAAAATTAGATATATTAAAGAAAACATCATACAATATAGGATATAGATATTCATAGTTCTCTTCTTCATTTTCATCAAATTTTTAGAGGTATGTGGATTCTCTATCATCTCCACATGACTTAGAAATTAATGGCAGAGTTTTCATTAACTAAATTTCATGAAATTTCTATGAGATCCATGTATTACTCTTGATAGAAGCCTCTCTGGTGTTATAAATTTAAAATTGTGGAAATTTAATGGTTACATGGAAAATTTTATTTGTTAATAATTTTAAAATGGTGATTATAAAATTATGGTTTGGTTTTAACACATGGGAAAAATTGAAATGATTTAACGATAAGAAGGTCTTATATGGAATGGATTTCAATTTAATTTAACATGCATGGTTTTTGTGAGTGCATTCATAGATGTGAACCTATGTTAGGGGCATGTGCTATTGGGTTACCTAGTATTGGTCACCTTATGATGGCTTGGTGGATCATTGAGAGACCACTCATGAGTATGGAACAGTTGCCTAAATATTCTTGGGTTTGTGTGTGTAGAGACATGGTTATGGGTATGTAAAAATAATCAAGAAAGGTTTTACACTTTATAAATTTTTTTCCTTGGAACTTTTTTATTATTTAGATATAAACTATTTTATCAAATTTCTGAACTATTTTTGATAAAATTTTCTACCCGGTTATTTTCCTTATAGCATGAATTGGGAAGTATATTGGTAAATCCTACTAATTTTTGACTCACCCATTTCTTGGAAAATATTGTTTGTTTACAAATTTAATCTATCAAAACAGAGGTAAAGGAAAGGTTTCTTATTTCTTTAGTGATTCTTCTTGACACCATCAGCATGGAATGATGATTTTGAGCTTGTAGTGTGTTGGGTGTTTCTTGTTGTGATTCCCCTCGCATGTTTTGAGTTTTTGTAATCTTTTAGTTATTTTTAGGTATGTATTTTTGTTTACACATTTACTCTGATGTTATTTATTGATTTTTTATGTTTTTAGTTGTATTATATACTCATGAATCATATAAATGATTTTATTTTTACTATTTATATTATTTGGGTGTGTTATAATTTAAAGGGAAAATCATCTCCCAAATTTTCTTGAGGCCTTTGGCATTTACTTCTAGGCATTGGTGTCTTAGAGATGTAACATAATGATAGTAACACCACTTCCTAATCTCAAGATGATCAGGAGGGGACATAAGTTACAAATGCTATCAGTCTTGGTAAAATCACTTATCATATTGGGACAAATGGTAGTAGTTTTTTCAATCCTTGAGTTGGAAATAGTATCACACTTAATCAATCTATCTCTCCCTTAGGATGGTATAAAGGAGATAAGATTTTCGATCCATGAAATATATATCTTCAAAAGATGTAGCTAATATTTTAATGTTTAAATTAAAGTTTCTATGGTGTTTGGGTACATTAGTGTTTTAGTTCATTTATAGGTGAGTTTTCATCTAATCAACATGTGTTTAGCTGATGAGAATTTCATGGAATGCATTGATAGTAATATTTCTCATTAAAATTGCGTTGATCATATTTGGTTTTATGAGTTATGAAAATTGTATCAAAATGGTTAAAAATAGGATTTTAAAAGCAATAAATGTTGTTTATATTGTTATGGTAATTTGGAATTTCTAAGCCTTCATTTTCTATTATGTGATAACTAAATTGATTTTTCTTTTTCATAAAGAGAATGAAATCCGGTAGACATTATAAGAATCATCCAGAATGGTATGCTAAAAATATGGTTCCACCTGAGCTATAGTTAAACCAACGACTAGTATAAATAATTTTATAATCTATTATAGCCCTGGATTGAGGTAATATGAATGGTGAGCCTCGATATGTAGAGTATTTAGTTCAGTTCTAAACGAATATTTCACCCATATTTTGGGTGATTCAACAATTTAGAATGAAGAATTCTAGTTTAATATGATGAATAAAATATTAAATTCCCTTAAGAAACCATCTATATTGAAATTCTAGATAGAAATTTATATATTGGAGGATCTAGCACTCTAATGGTGGGAATTATCATTTCAAGATAAAGTTGACCAAGGCATTACATGGGAGGATTTTTAAGAATTGTTCAACAAAAAATTCTATCGTCACACTTTCCTAATTTCTAGAATGATAGAATTATTTAGCCAGATGTAATAAAATATCTCATTAATGGAGTATGAGGGTGAGTTTATAAATTTATTCTTCTTCTCCATAGAATTTAATGCAAGTGAATCTTTGAAAGAGAACAGTTTTGAGTCACGTTTACAATATGATATTCACTCAATAACTCTTGTTCTCTATATTATGGGATATACAGAAATGTTTAATAAAGTGAAAGTGGTATAAAGGGATATCTATCAGAATGTATTTATAGGGAGCATGTTTATTCTTATGGGAATAGGTGGGATCACTAATGTTTTAATAGAAAAAAAAGATGGACACCAACTTCTATAGTGGTGGGATATCTCAGAATCAGACCATGGGATCAGTAAACATTCTTCCATGACTAAAAAGTAAGATGTTATGTTTCAAATGTTTCTCTTTTAATCATATGAAGTAATACTTTATAGAACCACCTAGCGTTTTCATTATTTTAATCATATGGGACATTTTCAGTGTAATTTTCATAGTTCTCCAAGGCTGGGGGCTAGAGACACATCTCATGCTTCCCAACACCGCAAGCTTCGATGGGGTGAGTGAATCAGAATAATTATCGTCATTGGAATCGTGTGAGCTAAGGTGAATCTAGGAACACCCTAACATCTAAACCTATGAAATGTCAAGATGGTAATAAAGATAAAATCCCTGTTATTTAGATGTTTTATGGAGTAGAGATATTGGCCTTGAATGATCAATTGTGTTCTTCAACAGTGATCTGTATGATTATTTTGAAATATAACCTTATGAAATCCTTGTTTGATATGGTAATTTACCACCCTTTTATTTTTTATAATTATGTTAATCATATTGGTTTTCATGTTGAGATAATTACTTAATTCTTGATACATCAATATCATCTTAAACAAATAGTGTTTAAAGACTTTATGTGAAAAACATATTCTATAATAATCGATGGGGCTTAAATGCTTTGGGATTTCTCTAATATTGAGATGAATGTCTATGACTAGATTTTCGGTATGGTTGATTAACATCAATGAAGTCCCGCATTGACTATTATAATCAAAATTTTAGTTTCATATGTTATGATGGAATCAAGAATATCTTTATAGGATATTTGGATGTAAAGAATATTTGATTGGGGATTTTTAAACCAGGGGATTGAACTATATCAAATCAATTGGTAGTGATAAATTTGGAATCTATGGATGAGAACATAAATATATATTTTCAAAACATAATTGACCAATTTCATAAAGTCATACCCAAAAACATATCAAGGTTTTCAGATGGTTGTACATTTGGCATATTAGGAATAGATTATTTATGACTATATAATTTATGCATCCTATAATTCAAATATTTATAATGTTTTGTGACCATAGTTTTGGTGGGAATTCATGAAGATGAATTTATAAAAAAAATTAATATTCCACGCATTTTAGAAGGTCAAGGAAGAGAATTAATGGCCAGCTGGTATATTGTACTATTTACTGATTCCTATTTTTAAATGAGAGCAGATATCTATTTATTTTGTAATAAGACTACAAAAATGGGTGGGAAACAAGATTTAGTATGGGTGATTATGGATCGACTCCCAATGTTGGCTCACTTAATGCCTTTTTGTGAAAACAATATAGTGGAAGAATATTTCAAATTCTACATTCATAAAATTATAATGATTATTGGTGTTCTAGAATCGATTGTATATTGACCAAGACCCTAGGTTTACCTCTAATTTTTTGAACTTCTTATAGAAATTCCTTTGAACTCGGTTGACTATGATGACCACTTATCATCCAAAAATGAATTCAAAATCCAAAAGGAAAATCCAAATTCTATAGGAATTTCTTAGGGATTGTGTGGAGTTTTTTGTGGTTTATGTGATGAAAATATCACTTTAGTTGAATTATTATACAATAACAGTTATCAGGTATCGATATATATATATCCTTTTTATGAACTTTATAGGAATACTTGTATTTCTCCACATTTTTGTGTGTAAATAGTTAATATTTCATTAATTAGACTCAACCATGGGAAATAGATAATATAGAATATTTAATTGATCATAAATATTATACATAAGTCTTAGATCCGTTAGAATTTGTATATGGATCATTTTTCGGAGACTTTTGTTATTTTAGGTGAGTGATCATGTTTTCTTTATAATCTCTCATACATTTCATCATCATAATTTTGGTAAGTAGGTAAATTTTTCCACATATTATATAGGCCCATTACAGATACTTGAACAAGCTTGTTATGTGTAACACCAGTTATCTTTAACCCCATGGTTCAGTCCAGTGCCCAATGTGTTTCATGTATCTTAGTTGAAAAAGTACCAACCTGATCATGACCATGTGATTTGATAGGATTGAGTTAACCATGATCTGGATGGTAAATTGATTCATGTACCGGTATGGATTTTGGATAGGTAGGAGAAGATTTTACATGGGAAAATCATCACTCAAGTATAGGTTTAATGGAATCATTGTCATATTTAAGAAGAGACATCAGAGCATGAAAAGAAAATATTGGTCTAGTGGCACGAACTCTGCCAGGACAACACCAGTTTTCTAATTTTCAAGGACAAAAATACCAATGGGGGGATAATTTATCACTCCCTATTTTATGTACATGACCATTTATTTATGTGGTTTGATATTATAAAAGACTTTGGTAATGTTTGGGGAGTTTTTGAGATTTTTATACATTTTTGGGGGTCATTAAATAGGTGAACAATTTTTTCATGATTAGTAGAAACCATGAACCACCTATAGGAAACCATGAAAATATGTTTTGGGAGTAACTAAATAGGCACATGATTATCATAAGATTTGGCCAAACCATGTTAGTTCATAGGGGAAACCATGTGTTAGGTGACAGAGAGAAACACTTGGTTAGCACACTATTTTTCTAACCACATGATCCGAGTATGTGAGGTATGGCCTTAAGATAGTAGCATAACATGGTTGGCACATATTTTGACAAAATGTGTGTCCCACCCATGAGGCATGTAGTTAAAGACCCAAAAATATTGAATTTAATCCAAATTAACTCATTATCCCCTCTTCAATCACCTAATCCCCCAAAATCCCAAATTCGTTTTTCGCTATAGGCTAGAGAGATGATCCCCTTAAATTCTAATGTTATTATTACATGAATCAAATAATGTTGGAGATTTAGATTAATCATTAAATCTTCATTATATCATGTTCTTCATAGATCCATTCTCCTCCTCTCTCCTGGAATCATAGATCTAGTATGTTATGGAATGATATATGTTCTACAATGGATTTCTTGTAGAGTTATGAATGAATATATTTAACAAAATAAGATCCAAGGTAGGATCTATATTATCATAGATCCATTATTCATTTTTACTAATCATTGAGAGGTAGGTGGCTTTACTCTAATCTCCAAATTACATAGAACATAAAATGCACAGTTTTCTTTAAATTAGATTCATTAAATTTTTTCCAAATACATATCTGATTCTTTATTAAAACCTCTTTTGATTTATGGGTTTAAAATTACCGAAAATGAATGGTGTCTTGTAAAATTATCTTTGGTGATAATTTTAAAATGAAAATTTTAGAATTATAGTTTTTTCATACTTGGAATATATTCATTGAAATTATTTAAAGAAATAAATATTTTATATGGAATGTTTTTTCATGGATTTTTCATACATGGTTTTTGTGAGCACATTCATAGGCGTGACCCTATAGTAGGATTTTTTTCCATTAGAGAACCTATTATGGGTCACCTTGTGAAAACAAGGTGGATTGATGAGAGACTTCCCATGAGTATGGAAATTTTACCTGGGCATGCATGGGTGTGTGTGTGTGTGTTTGGAGACATGGTTATGGGTATGCCAATTAATTGAGAAAGGATTTACACTTTGTAAAATGTTTCCCTTAGAATATGTTTATTGTCTTTATATAAATTATTTTATCTTCTATTAAAAATTGTATAAAATGTGTTAACTAGTTCTTATCTTAATGCCATGAGTTGGGAAGTCAATGGGGAAATAGTAGTGAATTTAGACTAACCCCCTACTTGGGTACTATTTTGTGTTTTCAGATGTCAAATATCAAGACATAGGTAAATCCAAGGTATCTAAGTCTTTAGTAATGCTTAGTGATATTGTGGTCATGGCATGTGGTGTTGGAGCTTGTAGCGGGTTGGGTGTTTCTTGTTTTGATGTCAGTTTGGTGTTATGAAGTATTGTGGTTTTTTAATTCCTTTAGGGTATATCTTTTGGTTTATACTTGTACTCTGATATTTTTTAATGGGTTGGCTATGTTTTTAGTTTTATAATGTACTCATGCATCATATATAGTATTGTATGTTTATTGTTTATATTGTATAGGTTTTTTATCTTTAAAAGTTAAAACATCCCCCAAATATTCTTGAGGCCCATGGAATTTATTTCTTGAATTTGGTGTCATGGGGATGTCACCTAATTCTAGTAACACCACTACCTCATCTCAATCCAATGAGTCGGTGTGGGATGTAACATCACCATTGTTTTCTTTATCTAGTGATGATTATTTTAATACTATTATTATCTTTTACATTATTTGATTTGATCGATGTTCCCATAACCCACATAAACTATTATAATTCATATATAAGGGAAGTATGGAATGTACCTAAGATACATAAATTTGACTTGTTTTACCCACACTAGGACAATCCAATGATAATAGAAGGGAAATTTTCCAAACTACCAAAATCCACAAAAAACTTCTTAATAGTGGGTTTAGGATAGGTCATTCTAATCCATGGGTCACTCCACTTATAATTATTTTATGATCAATCACTTCTCACATGAGGTCACTCCTTCACTTCTATTGTTACTATATTCATTTATTAATTTGTCACTATTCGTGAAAGGATAACTCTTTAGAACACACGCCAATTCATTAATTTATTATCTCATTACTACACTGAGTATGGTAGGTTATCTTTAATCATAAAACTCATCTTTCACACATGACATATGAAAAATTCATAATAGAATCTTCAATTTCCCTAATAATATTCATTTCATCTTCAAGGAATCAAATATTCTGTTTTCAAATTCATAGATGAGTTCCAACTCACTTTCTACAATGTTCACTTATTGAAAAGTTATAATAGTCAATTTTTCTATTCTTTGTTTCATGTATGTGTTTCCTTGTAAGTCCCTGTATAATGACCTATTCAAGAATGTTCTTCAACACAAGACTATCCTTCACATAATTGAATGGTTCAAAAAATAGTATATATATTAAGAATAATATTTTACACAATTCACTCATTGTTCAGAGTAGATCACGTAACCTTTTACGTAAAATTTCTATTAATAAAAATTTGATCATTTTTTATCTCTCATGAATCTTCCTTCATTAGTGATTCTATCCATTTTTCATCTTAGGGTCTCAGTTATTTTTTGGAAAAAATCATACCCTTCATGAAACTTTGGTTCACACAAACATCCTACATTAAACAATCCTTCACATGGTTCTTTATTTCAAAATACTCTTCCTTCATAAGGTAGAATGATCTTCCAAAACACTTATCTTGATGTAATATCTAGCTATAATATAGATAGTCATTAAAAAATATATCACAGTGAGTCTAGATGTTTCTTATATTCCCACACTATTTAAAATTCAATGAGAATGCATTGTGTAGTGAAAAAATAGTCCCCCACATTGACCTTCCTTTTGGGACTCCTAATGATCCCACATTTAGTATACCATATCTCCATTACCCACCTCATGTGGTAAAACTATCAGGGTATGTGTAAAATAATTATTTATGTTCTACACTATGATCAACTCTTAGTTCACCAAATCATCAATTATGGTCAACTAGAATATATTCACGTTTATCGTGAAATCATATCAAATTTAATCCTCTAATCACTATATCTTGTAAACTTAATCTCCTACAAATGTTAGTGAAAATTTTAATAGGTCTATGAAACTCACAGTATTATCCATTAATGATGTCTCTCCCTACAGAAAGTCCTTAACATCATGTCATAAAACTATCCACGATGTTGGAATAAATAAATTCATTGATAATATCAACATAATTTCCATCCAATACATACCTACATATTAATAAACATGTACCTATTTATCCCACCCATGCTTTGTTGGTCCCCAAAGCATATACATCACTAGTTTCACCCTCCACTACTAGGTTTCTCGATGTGAATTAGATAGAACATACCAAATCAACCCCAAACATGAATTCATAAGCTCCTCCCCATAAATAAATTAAAAGAGGTTTATGAGACAAAAACTCCTTCTTAAATTACTCAATGTACGGATCAACTGCCCAAGTCCCCTAGTCAATACTCCGGATAACCCATATGAAAATATCCCTCTATAGATTATAAAACATATTCTATCATATATAGAAAATAGGAAATATATAATTGTATACACATATGACCACACAACCTGCCTTTTATAGAATATTTTATCATATACACCACACACATGAAACATCTATATGCCTAATAAAACCTAATGTTAAGAACCACGTTTAATTTAGTATATTTTCAATAAGAAGATTTGTGGGAAATAAAAAATATAATGTTATTGATAATTTAAATTGATAATCCTAATAAAAATATTATTAGGACTCAAATGAAGTAATTTTCATGTCATGTGAGTCATATGTACCTATAATAATTCATCAAAACCACCATTTCCCTCTCATGGACAAGAGTATAACTCATAAATCAAGAATATAAAACATTATCTCTATGCAGATCAAATAGATCAAATTAACCACAAAAACTAAAGAAACAATCTTAGTTACCTATAATATCATTCTTCAACCCATAATTATGTTTCCCAATAACAAGGAATAGCATTCATCCAATGTATTGACACATCCCAAAACCTCAATCTACCATATATAAAATAATAATATGAAAATGTAATAAGATTATAATACCAATTTGTAGAATATAGACTTAGATTATTAGATTAGGGTGAGAATAACCACAATCCCCCCCCATATTAAGAAACTATCAACTTGTGGAAAGGGTCTAGGAGTTAATATTAATGTGATTATACCCTCATATATAACAAATTTAAACAAAAAACATGATCAAATCAATATATTTTCAACAAAACAAGCTATAAAATTATACTTGATGGAAAAAATAGATATATTAAATATCATATGATCTATACTGGATCAAACAAGATTAGTTGTAGGACTCTTATATGTAGACACATCCAAAAACAATAAAAGAAAACTCTAACTCGCCACTGAGAATCTACTGATTTTTTCTCCAAATATTATAACATCACGTCATAAATCCCCTACACCCCAAACATACATTTTAAAAGTCTAAGGCCCCATTATCATTCCTTTTAAATTAATAATATAGTTTCCATGAATCCTATATGGCTCATATACGGTGTGAGTATAAAATTAGTAGACTACCACCAATGGTTTCTATGGATAATATGCATAATGATATGATATGAAAAGTGAAATAAATGGAAACGTAAATAGTAAATAATGTTCCTAAGACATGGGTGATAATTTTACTAGCTTAAATTGGTTCTAGGTGGGAAGATGCAGCCACAGTCTAAACACATCCCAAGGAAGAATGAAGCTTCACCCCTAATCTCATAATAAACAACATGTAATCATGAGTCCCGTGGTAACCTAGTTCATATGGCATCGAAACACTATCTTCCAAAATATACATGCCTTCAACCTCATCAACCCCATGCATCACTAATCATTATCCCTGAACTATACAATATCTAGAAATTATGCTTCCTTTGCAATGCTCATCCCATTATCCACAATATATCCCATACAACCGCTTTCCATTACTCCCAATTACTGATAAAAATCACATACTCAGATCTCATGGGTATTGTGGAATATCCCTCCTCTAATTCAATAATTAGAACCATCAACATAATACACTCATATATGTGTGATAAATCCAAAAAATAGTAATCAATACCACCACAGGGGCCCTTTCTTTAGTTAAATTAACCTCAAAAGCCTCTCCCAATAGTGAGTTTCATAACCAGTATCCTATGGATAAAACTCATATGGAGATCCTGAAATTCAACTAATGTGAGTGTCCATCACCACCTGCATCATATTAATAAGCCACAACACCCTATGACCACATAATTCACACCCATTAGGTTCCAAATGATCCACCTCAATCAACACATTTTATGAACCACCTATTTAAAATAAGAAATAAATTTCCATGAAATTACCAAATCCATCAACCAAACAAAATTAAATTCATAAATGGAAAATCCTATCATTACCCACATGGGACTAACCCTTTTCATATCATAAAAAAACAAAAACTATATGTGGTTTCATTCCCAATCATACAAAAAACCCTACCCATTCCTACAAATAATTTGACACATAAACACATCTATAATAAGGGAAATATATAAGACTAATTTAAAAGGTAATAAGAGGATATTTCACCTCAAATATTATCATATGAATCTACATCGTCTCCAAAAAATTGAGAAACTATAAAAAATCAAAAAAAAATCCTATTTTAGTTGAAACTCACCCCAATGGTGAAAATACTAGAAAGAGATCAGATAGGAAGTCAAGCCTTATCCATAATGTCTCTATATAAGTAAAATCTTGAAGAAAATAAATAAAAAATTACGATCATAGCTTGGTGAGAATTGTAATGCCCCACTATTTTGGGTATTTTTATTTATTATTTAATAATATATTTGGGATTAAAAATAATAATTGAATAAATATTGGTAAATAATGGTGGTGAATAATTTATATTTATTAATAATAAAAATATAGTGCGGATTTAAATAAATAATAATGAAAATAAAATAAGAATAATAATTAAAAAAACAAATAGGGGTTTCTATCCCCCACCCCATATCTCATTGACCACCCTAGAGATCTCGTCCACTACAACATGTGACCTCCCCCCCACCCAAATAGCCTCATATCCCATTATAGTTTCTTAAGTATTTTCTTATGATTGTATATAAACTTCATCGATAAGGTCTATACTTCCATCCCTTCTCTCTTTCTCCATCTTCTTATTCTCCCATGGTTATGTTTCATCCTTTGTCAAACCCTTGGGATATTATTTTAATCGGATTCTTTTTATTCCTTTATTTTTGGGTCATGTAGTTGGTTTTTTGATTCATTTTATTTTATTTTTATGGGTCTATCATTGAAGTTGAAACATTATAGCATCATTTTTGATGGTGTGAGGTATTTTTGGACTTTACCTTGTCTTTTATTTTAGAAATTTCAATTAGTTTTTCTTATAAAATTATGTTTTTGCCTAATGGTGTTAGTATTAAATATATTTATTAAATTTATAAGGTTATATTTAGGTATTCACATCATTTTCATTGGATGTAAAGTGATTTCATAATTTAAATAAAGGATCAAAAATAATTAATGGATTTCATGCACTGGTTATTTGTTTAATTTTCTATTTATCCCTTTGAAAATTTTAATAAAAGTTGTAAATGGTGTATTTGGTTTATGTCTTGATTTATTAAAGATTCATTATAATATAATCAGGTGTTCTTATATTAAAATAAGATGTTTGATCTTCTAAAGGGACATTAATTTTTGAGATACCCTTTTAATTGTGGTTTTGATTCCAGTAACCCTTTTTTTATGTTTTATTTTAAAATTCAAAGTGTTGTAAATTAAATCCCATGAACAAATAAATATATACAATTATTTTTATATATGTACAAATGTACACATTCACAATAGAATTTTTGAATGTCTGTATAGGGTGATTTTCTAATATATATATATGTGTGTGTGTGTGTGTGTGTGTGTGTGTGTGTTTGTGTGTGTGTGTGTGTGTGTATATATATATTTATATGTGCATGATAATGAAGGTGGTTTTTAAATTAATTTGTATTGTTCATTGAATAAACATTTACAATTTTTAATGTTTTTCATTTAAATTTTTTATGGTCCAAATGGTTTTAATGTGGTAAAAAAGATCCATCCTACTAAAGTTGGTTTTTCAAGAAGGCCCAATTAGCACATTAAATTGTTTTCAAAAAACATGAGTATTTGAAACACTTTATATCTCTTGATTTTTTTCTATCTATTACCACTTTGGGTTTTAATATTTCATGGAAATTTTTGAATTAGGTAGCCATGGGTTTTTAGTGGGAAGATGAATTATTTATTACACTTGATAGATGTTCATATATATATTTATTATTGATTAAACTCAATAAATTCGATTATGGAAAAAAATTTACCTAAATTATTCTAGTTAAGTTAAATAATTGGATTTATTTTTGTTCAAACTAGGATGAGGTTCACAGAGAGACAAAAAGAGATCATTATGGTTCTTATGACCCATGAAATGGTCTTCTTCAAGGATAGTTTTTTGGAATCCAACTAACTCATTAGGACTAATAGGGTATCATAGGTTCTTAGTGATAGCCTAGGATATCATGTCATTAGTGTAGACTATGTTACACTAGGACCTAGACTAGATCCCTTGACACCTCCCACTTTATTGGTGGAATCTATATGGAATCTATATCTTCGGGTAAATTGGTATCCCTCTTTCTTGTATTGATTGGGTATCCTTTTCTAGTTTACTTTTATTATCTTTCATCGAATTGGGGATATTAATCTATATAATTATCTATTATTTGATCTTGGTTGCTATTTTCTTTCCTTAAGTTGGGTTTTAAAGAGGTTTTGTAAACTATTTTAATGAAAATGTTTGTATGTTGGATTTTCAATGTTTTTTCAACAAGGATGATTGGAAAAGAGGGATCAACCATTTTAAATGGTTTTTATGTAATTTTTTTCATTTAAGATAACTAATAAAAGTAATATTGACAAATTTAATTTGTTATTTTTTATTTTATAAAATTTTTTCTAGATACTGTGTTTTCTCGGTGTATTTTTAAAAATACCTTGAAAATGGATTCTAAATTAATGGTCAGTCATGTGGTAAGGCTGATGGTATCCATCTAAGTTATTAAGTTTTCATGCTTATATTATATCTCATTTTAATTTTCCTCATCATAATTTTACCACTCTTTGAGTATTCATTGATTTGTTCTTTGAGTATATTTTAATTTTATCACATTCAACCAAGTGTTCCTATGAGACAATTTGTATTACATGGATTTGTTTTCACAGGATATTGGACATCTGTCCCTTTACATGATTTACCTTTTCCATGTGGTTATTTTATTAATTTATATGGTAGACATTGTACTATTATTTCGGTGGTTGTGGATAGGTACTATTCATAGTGTTTTTATAGGGTTGGTCATTTGGTGGGTGAGGAGATACTTTACTTTTGGGTCTTTTATGCACTGCTAATTTATTTTATAAATATCTAATTTTTAGTGGATGTATAACTTATGGATGGGTCACAGTGGATTATTAGGAGAAATTATATTATACTTCAACATTAATTTAAGCGTCAAATCATTCCAAATGACTATTACTAATTTTTTTAGTGCTTATTTCCAGCTCATGGGGATTAGTAACATCACTCAAGACAATGGTAGACTGGTTTCGATGCTGCATAAAATGGAATCTTAGTCTAGGTTGTTACAAATTATATGAAAGGAATTTTTTTAATTATGATAGTATGGGATTTGACCATTATAACTCAAGTGGTAATTTTGGGTGGATAGTCTAGAAAGCTCATTTCTAATCTAACCCTCATGTTTCTATGGGATGTTATAATTTGGATTTTGTTTTGGTTATTTATGTTTATTGAGTCTTGATGGATAGTGATGTTCTTTGATAATTATTAGACAGGAGGGCTAACCAGAGTGTCACTCTTAGTTTTAGGTTGGAAACAGAGATGAATTCATGTGTGTGAGGTTGGATTTCATGGCTCGATGAATGATATTATAATCAAACAGTTCATTTTTTATCCATTTTAGGAACAGATTCATGATTGGTGTGTGTCCCATTACCATGTAACAAAGTCAGACATGATTCAACATCCTTTTTTGGTTTTACTATTTGTAAATTTTGGTTCTTTGATTTTCTTGGGTGTAAATGAAAATGATAAGATAACCAATTATGTCATTTTTATATGCCAATGAAATCGGTTTGAATTTTTAGGATGACTAATCAAGACCAATTTATAAGTGAAGCAACTTATAATATAAATGGTGATTTCCTATTATATTATAATGGTTGAATATATTAATTGTGGATCTTTGAAACTTTTTTAATCTATTTATTTATTTATTTATTTCCATACATTTCTTGGCTGTAATAAGGAAATGATTATAAAAATGGTTTATTTTTTAGAAAACCTAGTTTTTTAAATGAAAAATCATGTTGTGGAAAGAGGTGTGTGTAATCGATTATGGAAGGTGGTTTCAATTGAGATGGATCAGGGGATGGTTATTTTATAAAAGTTTATAATTTTGAATTGTTGTTTGATTTAGTATTGAAAACAAAAATAACTTTTCTAATAAATTATGAGTAAAATATAATGCTTTGTAAAGAGATCAAGAGGGCTAGATATTTTATTGGTTTTTCATTTTAAAGATAACCATTGGATTCCAAGGGTTCGTTCTAATAATTGAAACTCATATGGAAATTTAGAGAATTATAATGTCTTGGAATATTGTTTTTAGACATGGGTGATGCTCAAATGGTATCTTAAGTGCTTAGGAGAGCATCAGATAAGGGATGGGGTGGCCAGTCTATTGAAATTAAATATCCTCTAACCACCAGCTAGCTGGTGTGCACAAGTCATCCAACCAGTGGGCCATCAATGAACTAGTGAGCCTAGACCATCTCATTGGTGGGTTATGATGGGGTTTGTATTTTAACTTTAAAAAATTAAATTATATTATTAATTTTGGGATTGAAAATTTTATTCTTATCCCAGGTTTATGTTAGGGGTTGATAAATACATTTTGGGTATAGATGATTATTTTTTAGAGATAAGAGGTCACATGGAGCTTGGTTTTGAAATTGGAACATGGATGGGCCTTGGTTATAATGGTTATATATTTAGTTAAAAGTAATATAAAAAATTTTGGGTAGGTGGTATCTAAATTTTTCCAATAGTTTATTTTTTTTATGTTTGTGAGTAGTGTGGTCATACCATCATATCATCCAGTGACTTTGGAAGTTCAATTTAATTATCTAATATTGTATCACCAGAACCTAATTCCCTAATTTAATATGTTATAAAATCATATAGATGGTGGTCCAAAAGGTATTCCCTAGTTTTTTAATTAAACTCCAAACTGGTTATGTTTCATAATCAATTTGAACATCCTTATGATATTAATTTGATTCTTAAAATTTTACCAGTGGTAAATAAATAAATGATGTTGAATATGTGATGTGGTTAATTAGTTAACCATTATATTAATTGGAAATGAGATTATGGAATCTCAATAATCAATGTTTTATGAATGATAAATGTATTTCATATATGTGATTGAATATGTAAAGACCTGTAATTTCCATGTAATTTTTTAAAAAAATATATGGGAATTTTTCAAGTCTGTTAAAATTGACTGTGTGTGATTCGGAGGCCCAAAGTGCCCGGAATTAATTTTTGAACTTTTTCTTGGGTACGTTCAGTAAATCTGGAGCGGGTATTTTTATCTTTTAAACCAGTGCTTGGAATCGAAATATGAGGGTACTGTTAAACTCGCAGTGCTGGTATTCGCTTAAAGAGACTTTCACCTCGATGGTAGTTGGTCGAGAGTGAAAGATAATTATTGGGGATTTCATGGAATTAATAAAATAAAATAATCACTCATTTTATTTTATTTGATGTAACCACCCACTTGTGGATAATATTGTTGTGGGTACCACACTATTATTGAAACCCCATGAACTCCCTATTAAGTGGGGAGAAACCTTTTAATCTCCCCACTTAATTATGCCATCCCTCCCCTTAATTTATTATGCCACCCATAAATTAATTAATTAATCGAATTTGAATTGTGCCAACATAATCTATTAAGTTGGAAAATCATCATTTTAGTTGGTATTTAGGGAAACTCTTGGAAAAAAGGGAGAAGCATGGAGAAATATTGGGAGGATTACACTTCTCCAATGAAGAAAGCTCCTACAATGAAGACCTCCGACTTCGACTTCTTCCTCAGGACATCCTCCAACGTAAGACATCTTCGATGACCGTCATTACCTCCTCATAGATGAAAATAAACGAATGAGGTAGGGTTTTACTACAAAATGATTATCACTATCCATGTTCTCCCCTTCTAATTCTTTTGCGGGATTGGGAATAGTGATTGATGAGGATTGTAGGGAGGGTGTTTGATTATTTTTCTTCTTACCTGTTCCTGATACTCTTGTTCTTATCGAGCCACATGATACCACTCTAATGGAGAGAGTGCGGGCCAAACTATCATGGACCATCTTCTTCATAATTATGGTGACGATTTGTGGTGTTCTTCGTGTTGTAGGAGGATGGCAACCAACCACGAAGGGGCACGAGAATGGCGTTCGGCACCACCATCAGCCGTGATGAAGGCGACGACATTACGACATAGCTCCATGTCCCCTACCACCCGGACGAACCATCGCCACAACCTCACCTTGCCACCCCAGTTAAACCGCAACTGTGGCCTCGCTGCGTTGCCCCGACTGAACCGCCGCCACGGCCTCGTCGTGCCGCCCCGGTGGCACTGCCGATGCAGCCTCACCGCGCTGCCCCTGCCGAACCGCTGTCGTGGCCTCGTCGAGCCACCCCGGCTGAACCGTCGTCATGACCTAATCACGCTGCCCCAGCCAAACCGCCTTCGCGGCCTCGTCGTGTCACCCCGACTAAACCATCATCACGGCCTTGCCATGTCACCAAGGTCGAGCCGCATTACGGCCTCGCCAATCCACCCCATGGCCAGCCGCACCGCCCAAGCCTCCAACGGCCCTCCGCGGTCCCCCTCATGGCCTTCATGCCTTCGTGGCCTCCGCGACCCCAGAATACCCTTGCAGGCCACTTCCCATCAGGTCGGGCCACCCAATGTGGGTCGGGCCAAACCCAGTGGGCCGGACCGGACATGGACCAGATATGACCATATACTTTACATGGGCCATAACATTGGCACCGAAAGTCTGTTTGACGAACTATCAGTGACGCTGGAATTCTTGTCGCGAGATAGGACCTTTGGTATACCCCACTAGATTTTTGGATAATGTAGGGGAACATTTAGGTTGGATCAAGCACGTATCCAACTGGACCCTTGAGACTAAAAGGCTAATCACTCAGAGAACAAGCATCTGAATGATGCACCGTCTGTTGCGTTGAGACACCTATGACATAGAGATCATTTGAGATACTTCTTCTAGGGACATCGTGGCCATTGGAGAATCAACCAGTGGCTTGGGGAGGACTCTCCCAGAGACGAGCAAGCCTAGTGTGGAAGAGTTCTCCTAGCGATCATGTGTGGGTCAGCTCATAGAAATCATGTGCGGGTCAGCTCCTAGCGATATTTTGTGGGTCAGCTCCTAAAGATCCAGTTTGGGTAATCTCCTAGCGATCCTCTTTGGGTCAGATCCTAGCGATCCTCTCTGGGTCGGCTCCTAGGGATCCTGTGTTGGTTAGCTCCTAGCGATCCTTTATGGGTCAGCTCCTATCGATCTGTTGTAGGTTGGCTCCAGCGATCCTACGTGAGTCAGCTCCTAGTGATCCTATGTGGTTCAACTCCAGCGATCTTATGTGGGTCATCTCCTAGTGATCCATTGTGGGTCAGCTCCTAGCGATCCTGTGTGAGTCAGCTCCAGTGATCATGTGTGGTTCAGCTCATAGCGATGCTATACCGGTTAGAAGGAGAGCCTCTTAGTGGAATAAGATGATTCAGTATTTCTAACTAATCATCTATACTACCATACCTAATGATATACCTGCTGTGAGATGAGTCAAGACCTTTGTGTTCCTACATGATTGATATGGATTACTTGAAAACTTAGGTATATGTATAGGCATATAACTGAGTAGGGTTATCTTTTGATTTTATACTTTTTGGGTTTTCCTTGGTGGATTTTTTGAGACATTGAGGGTCTCGGGGTCCCTTATAAGTATAGTTATACTCACCCCTGCACTGGTTATGCCTACACCACGTTGTGTTTGGTGCAGACGACGGACAACGCAGACTGAGGATGAGAGTACCAGGACTCGAGGAAGCTCAGAGGTTCCCCATATATGAGGCGTATGGCAGAGACGACTGTATGAGAGTTTTATATACCCATCAGGTAGGATCCTCGGTGGGTGATTGCAGGAGTTTTTTCAGTTTACTTGTACTTTCAGTTTCTTGTACTTTTCAGTTGGGCTTGTATTATTGCCCCTTTTACTTACTGTACTCACTCTATTTACTATTCAGTTTTCTTGAGTTCATATCTTGTTATGTTCTTGGTTGGGTGTGTTTACAGATTATAAAGGAAATGCCTTTTCATTTTTATGTAATACGCCTTCGGTGCTAGTCTCCAGCCCCTAGCCTATGGAAGTTGGGCTTGGGGTAGTCATGGCACGGGCCCTGGGGGACGTGTCATGAAAAATTGGTATCATATGAGTCAGTTCTAACATAGAACATAGGACATTGATCTTTTTCAAATTGTAATCGTGTTAAGTGTAGTGAGTGTGGTTTCCAAGATTAGGGAATCCAGTGTTGGTGTGGAGGCCGACATATCCATACACCAGGACCCTGACTTCTGATTTCTGACTCAGTGCAAGAAAAAATTGATTGCCATTGTGTTTTCAATAGTTTTCTTTGTGATCTATTAAGCATGTTCACCAGGTATAACTTTTTCACCATGGCGCACCAGTTTCATTTCAGTATTCCTCCATGAAGATAGCTATCTAGGGTTCCAAGAGTATAACTCAATGATAGACAACCGAGTGACAAGGCCTCAGTGTAGGGCCCTTTTCTAGGAGAGGCACTTTTGTAGGCACCAGCGGTACCATTCCCCGTTGGGCCACTGATGCCACCAGCCCCAGCAGCAGTGAGTGCATGCCGCTTGAGAGCTTTGCACGAGTTCCAGCGCTAGATGTCACCCAGGTTCAGGGGAGAGATGGACCCACAGGTAGTTGAGGATTGGCTGGAGTATGTGGTGAGAGTCTTCTGACTGGTAGGGACACCAGCTGATATCATGGTGATCCTTGCCGCTAGACTTCTATAGGAAGTAGTGGGAAGATGGTGAAGCTTGATGTTCCAGGGCCACGATAAGGTGATGCTTCTCTGGGCAGTCTTCAAGAGCCTATTTCGGGCATAGTTTGTTCCAGGGACTCTTCCCACAGTGCGCATACAAGAGCTACTTCATCTACCACAGGGTAGCATGACTGTGGTTTAGTACTCAATGAGGTTCATTGACCTCTCATGTTACTCCATAGATATGGTACGAGACCCATTCTTTAGGGCCCAGACCTTTGATCAAGAGCTTAGTTGGGAGATCAGGGCTTCGATAATCTCACTCAGCATCCCGACGCAAGCGAGGTCGTTAGAGATGGCCCTCTTACTAGAGAGTTTCCTTGCTGAAAAGTCACTAGTAGCGAGACCCACCACCAGTCATCACGTAGTGGAGTCTCGTGCAATTGGAGTCAGACACATGTCGTAGAGGTCCCAGAGGACCAAACCTACAGGTGGATGACCGTACGATTCAAGGTTGGTTGTACGAGGCACCCGAGGTAGAGATGGTCATGTCAGGAGCGGTCAGTGTTACGCATGCAGTGGGTAGGGTCACATGGATCGTAACTGCATGACACGCCATACGGATGATCAGCAGACGGTCGAGGTACCGCCCAAGTAGAGATGGATATTTGACTGAAGAGGTCTATAGGGAGTAGGCGAACGTGGCAGAGGAGATGGTCGTGCAGTTTTCGGTGGGCGACGAGTCGAGATGTTACTGCGACCACCACCTGGGGTTCCACCCCAGCTGTAGGTAGTAGGTGGATAAGGGAGAGCCTTTCTCCAAGAAGATGAGTCCTACGATCATGGTGCTCCGAAGATGATACGAGGTATGATCTGTGACTACTGCACCATAGCTGCAGTACTTATAGACAAAGGTTCCAGTCATTCTTTTATTTCCACTACCCTCGTTCGGAGCTTAGAGATTCTGATTGAGTGGTTGGCTTGATATTTATGGAAAGAGACTCCTACAGGAGTGAATTTTACAATTACACATGGTTGCCTATAGTGTGAGCTTACTCTAGTATGTGAGAGCTTTTGCTGGGATCTCCTAGTAGTAACCTCGAGGCCTTACGACATCATCTTGGGTATGGAATGGTTGCCTACAGTCCATGCTCAGATGGACTGTATTAGGTGCAATGTGCAGTGTGTCTGTATGGATTGGACCAGGTTTACCTTCACCAGTGAGATGGGACCCTTTACAGCACATGATGGGCTTACCCAGAGGAGATTCCAGCTGATCACTCATAAGTTGGCAGACCTTACCCTCTGAGCAGTTGATGTGGAGAGTATGATCTATCCTGTAGTGGTGGACCAGTATGCAGATGTCTGCCCTGATGAAGTTTTGGGTCTACCTCCACATAGATAGGTAGACTTTTACATTGACTTGTACCCCGGGATGGCACCGATATCTACACCAACATATCGGAGGGCTTCCGTAGAGCTTCATGACCTATGGGTACAGTTAGAGGACTTGTAGGGGAAGGGATTCATACAGCCCAGTGTATCTCCATGGGTAGCCCCAATTTTGTTCACCAAGAAGGTGGATGGGAGATTGAGACATTATGTTGACTGTCGGTGCCAGAACCAGGTGACTGTGAAGAACAAGTACCCACTTCCAAGGATTGACGGCCTCTTTGATCAACAAAAGGGAGCATATTGGTTCTCGATGATATACCTCAGATTGGGCTATCACCAGCTCAGAGTACGAGATGAGGATGTGTAGAAGATGACTTTCAGATGTCGGTATGTCCATTACGAGTTCATGGTTATGCCATTAGGTGTAACCAAAGCTCGAGTAATGTTCATGGGACTCATGAATAGTATCTTCCATCTATACCTTGACCGCTTTGTAATATTCTTCATCGACAACATTCTGGTCTAATCAGTTTCTGAGGAGGGTCATGCCTATCATTTGTAGGTAGTACTGGACACACTCTGAGAGCACCGTATTTATGGTAAGCTCTCAATGTTCTAGTTTTATATCCGAGAGATTAAATATCTGGTACAATTCATATAGGAGGATTGATTTTCAGTGGATCCAGCAATGAATGAGGTGGTACTTTCTTGGGAGCCACCTAGGAGTGTGACGAAGGTACATAGTTTCTTGGGTTTGGCCAGATACTACCAGAGAATCGTTCTAAATTTATCTAGAGTTTCAGCACCTCTATCGTCATTGATGAAGAATGGAAAACCCTTCATGTGGTTAGAGATATGCCAGTAGAGTTTTTAGGATCTGAGGTAGAGGCTAACTAGTGCACCCATTTTGAGGCTATCAGAGGTGGGAGTAGGGTACGTAGTCTACTGTAACGCATCAGGAACTGGGCTCGGATGTGACCTAAGGCAGTAGTAAGCAGTGATCACATATGGTTCTCGACATCTGAGACAACATGAGAAGAAGTATGCTACCCATGACTTGGAGTTAGTAGTAGTGGTCTTCGCCTTGAAGATGCAGCGGCACTACCTGATGGAGGAATGGTTTACATTGTACTCTGATCACAAGATCCTTAGGTATATCTTTTCTCAGAAGGACCTGAACCTGAGACAGTGATGATGGCTTGCGTTTTTCCTGGACTATGACTTCAAGATAGTCTATACTCATAGGAAGGGGGACATTGTAGTAGATGCACTTAGCTGGAGGACTAGTATATAGCGGGTAGGCGAGGCGACAGAGCATCGGGCCGCTTTGCAGATACCATTTGTGGATCGAGATGGAGTAGCTTTCCTTCAGTCTCTTATAGTCACTCCCCCAATTCATTAGTGAGTCAGGGAGGTGCATCATGGGGATGCTTACTACAAGGCTTGAAATTATCAGAAATCCATAGGGTAGGCACCTGATAGATTTTCTGAATGTGGGGAGCACGCCATCCTCTTCAGAAGACATACCATGGTACCAGTGTCACTTTAGGATTAAGTGTTGAGGGAGTTCCCCACATCCCCTCTAGTGGTAAATCCATGAGTGGAAAAGATGTACCAGGATCTCTAATGACAGCACTGGTGGCTGATAATGATGAAATTAGTAGCATAGTTTGTCTCTCGGTGCCTCACTTTTCATCAAGTGAAGCTAGAGCATCAGATACCAGCAGTCTTGGTTTAGCATTTAGAGGTCCCAGAGGGGAAGTGGGAAGGGATATCTATGGACTTTGTGACAGGAACTCGACGTACATCCATGGGACATGACTTAATTTGGGTGATCATCAACTAACTCACCAAGTTGGACCAATTCTTATCGATCATAGAGCATGGTTCAGTAGAGAGCTTGGGATGCCTCTATATACATGATATTGTGAGAAAACATGGATTACCCTCGATTATTGTCTCCGATAGTGATTCACGATTTACTTCCCGACTATGGAAGGGGTTTCAAGACGATTTCGGGGCGTGGGTTCATTTGAGAACCACCTTCCATCCTCAGACGGATAGCGAGACGGAGTAGAGTATTCAGAACCTCGAGGAAATGATACGTTCATGATTCCTTGACGTCAGTAACAAGTAGAAGGATCACTTTCCTTTGCTGAAGTTTGCATACAACAACATCTATCAATCCACCATTGGGATGGTACCTTTTGAGGCGTTGTACGAGAGACCCTGCAGATCACCTTTGTGTTGGACTGACCTAGGGGAGTCAGCACTACTGGGACCAGAGATGGTATGGGCTACCATAGAGAATGTGTAGATGTCCAAGAGTGAATTAAGACTGCACAGAGTAGGATAAAGTTGTATGAAAACCATATATGGAGACCTTTGGAGATCGAGGATTGCGACCACCTCTTTTTACAGGTCTCACCACGATGAGGGTTATGAAGATTTGGTCGAGGTGGAAAGTTATCTCCAAGATTCATCAGACCTTTTTAGGTCCTCCACAGAGTTGGCGAGGTGGCGTACCACTTATCTCTTCAGCCTCAGTTAGACCGGGTGCATGACGTCTCCCAAGTATCCCATCTGAGGAGATATGTGCATGACCCTTCCCACATAGTTGACCAAGGAGATTTGGAAGTCGATGATGGAGAGACGTTTACAGAGGTTACAGTGGAGATTGAGGATTGACATGATCAGGTCCATCGTATATGGTCAATACCTTTGGTGCAAGTTCGATGGTAGCACGAGAACCTCCAGGAGAGCACATTGGAGTGAGAGGATCAGATGCGTGCTTAGTACCCCCAATTGTTTACCAAGTAATGAGTTGTGGCTTAAGGGTATTTAAATCCATAAGGTGGGGAGAATTTAAAGACCCATAATTTCGATGTAATTTTTTTTAAATACATGGTAATTTTTTAGTTCGCAAAAATTGACGGTGTATGATTATGAGGCTAAGAGTGCCCGGAATGAATTTCTGAACTTTTTTTTGGGTATGTTCAGTAAACGTGAGTGTGGGTTTTTCTTATTATTAAACTGGTACTCGGAGTTGAAATTTAAGGGCACCGTTGAACTCGCAGCACCGATATTCTCTTAAGGACACATTCACTTCGACGGTTGTAGGTCGAGAGTGAATGAAAATTTTTCTGTTTTTCATGGAATTAATAAAATAAAATAATCACTCGTTTTATTTTATTTGATATAACCAACCACTTGTGGATATTAGGGTTGTTGGGACCACCCAAGGATAGAAACCCCATGAACTCCCTATTAAGTGGGGATAAACCTTTTGAGCTCTCCACATAATTATGCCAACCCTCCCCTTAATATATTATACCAACCATTAATTAATTAATTAACCAAATTTGAATTGTGCCAACTTGATATATTAAGTTGGAAAATCCTCATATTGGGTGGAATTGAGGGAAACTCTTGGAAAAAAGGGATAAGATTAGAGAAATATTGGGAGTATATCACTTATCTATGAAGAATGATTTTCCAATGAAGATCTTCGACTTCGACATCTTCCTTAGGACATCCTCCAACATAGGACATCTTCGAGGATAGTCGTTCCCTCATCATCGACGACAATAAACAAAAGCGGTAGGGGTTTACTAAACTATGATTATCACATAATATTTTCTCCCCTTATAATTATTCTATGGGATTGGGAATAGTTATTGATGAGGATTTTAGGGAGGGAGTTTGATTATTTTTCTTCTTTACCCATTCATGATACTCTTGTTCTAGTTGAGCCACATACTACCACTCAAATGCGGAGAGTGCGGGAAAAACTATCATGGCCCATACTCTTCATAATTATGTAGATGATTTGTGGTGTTCTTCGCGTTGGAGGGGGATGGTGACCAACCATGAAGGGCACAAGATCAGCAGTCGGCACCACTGCTGGCTGCGACGAAGGTGACGGCGCAACGGTGCTGCTTCACAACCACCGTCGCCCGGCCGAACCGATGTCGCAGCCTCACCACGCTGCCCCATCCGAACCCACATTGTGGCCTCATCGCGCCGACCCATCTGAAACGCCACTATGGGCTCATCGTGCTGCCCCGGTAGAACCGTCACCGTTGGCCTCGCTGCGCCGCCCAGGCCAAGCCGCCTCGCAGCCACGCCAAGCCGCCCTGAAGCTAGCCATGTCATAGCGACCTCAAGCATCCCCCCTCTTGGCCTCCATGACCCACATACACCCCCATGGGATGCTTCCTAGTAGGACAGGATGCCCAGCGTGGGCCAGGATGGACCCAGCAGGTTGGGTCGGGTTGACCCGAACCACGTCGACCCAGGCCAAGTCAGACCGGACACAGACCAGATACGACGCTATACTTTACTTGGTCCATTACTTTGGAACCAGACGTCTGTTTGACGAACTGTCAATGGATCTGGAAATATTGGAGTGAGGCGGTCCCTTTGGTATACCCCAATGGAGTTGTGGATAAATTTGGGGAGCAGTCGGGTTAGATCGAGTACGAATCCAACCGGGCCCTCAGGACTAAAAGGCTAATAACTCACAGACCGGGCGCCCGAATGATGTGTCATCTATTGGGTTGAGACCCCTATGATGTGGCATTCCATTGTGATAC
Organism: Viscum album; assembly: GCA_963277665.1. Lineage (NCBI taxonomy): Eukaryota > Viridiplantae > Streptophyta > Magnoliopsida > Santalales > Viscaceae > Viscum > Viscum album. The sequence continues at coordinate 700,748,617 of OY728152.1, forward strand.
TTCTTCGTGGGACTTCTTGGTAGTTGGAGAATCGAACAATGGCTTGGGGAGTGGATTCTCCCAGAGACGAGCAAGCCTAGTGCGGAAACCCAGTAGCTATCTGTGATGAGATGAGTGCTCCTAGAAATCCTATGTGGGTCAGGTCCAAGAGATCCTATGTGGGACAGATCCTAGCTATCCTATGTGGTTCAACTCCTAGTGATCCTATGTGGGTCAGCTCCTAGCGATCATGTGTGGGTCAGCTCCTAGCGAACCTCTCTAGGTCAGCTCCTACCAATCCTGTGTGGGTCATCTCCTACCAATCCTGTGTGGGTCAGCTCCTAATGATCCTATGAGGGTCATCTCCAGCGATCCAATGTTTGTCGGCTCCTAGTGATCCTGTGTGGGTTAGCTCCAGGGATCATGTGTGGGTCAGCTCCTACCAATCCTATGTGGGTGATCTCCTAGCGATCCTGTGTGGGTCAGCTCCAGCGATCCTGTGTGGATCAACTCCTAGAGATTCTATACACCATAGCAGTAGAGCATCTTAAAGGAATAAGATGATTACATACTTATAACTAATAATCTCTTCTACCGTACCTAATGATATACTTGGTGTGAGCTGAGTCAAGACCTCTTTGTTCCTTCATTATTGAGATGGATTACTTGATAACTTAGGTATATGTATGAGTATATACCTATGTAGTGTTATCTGTTGATTTCATGCTTTTTGGTTTATCGTTGGTGGATTTGGTGAGACCTTGAGGGTCGCAGGATCCCTACTGAGTATCGTTATACTCGCCCCTACACGGGCTATGCCCACACCTCATTCTGTTTGGTTCAGACGATGGAAAACGCTGACCGAGGATGAGAGTACCAGGACTGGAAGTAGCACGGAGGTGGACCATAGACGAGGCGTACCGCAGAGATGACTATATGAGAGCTGTACCTACCCTTTAGGTTGAATCCTTGGCGGGTGATCACATGAGTTTTTTCAGTTTACTTGTACTTTTAGTTTCTTGTACTTTCCAGTTGAGCTTGTATTCTAGCCCCTTTTACTTACTATACTCACTCTATTTACTATTCTATTTACTTGAGTCTGTATCTTTCTATTTTCTTGGTTGTGTCTGTTTACATGTTAAAAAGGTCATTCCTTCCCTGATTTAGGGAATACGCCTTCGGTTCTAGTCACTAGCCCATAGCCTATTGAAGGCGGGCATGGGGTAGTCACGGCACGGGCCCCGGGGGATGGATCATGACAGACTAGATAACCATTCATATGGTAAAAACACAATAAATAATGACTATTCAAATGGTTTGATCAGGTTAATTTGATAAAAGAGGTGAAATATGGGAATAATAAATTTTGTGATGTGAATTGGTGGTTTATAATTAAAATGGTTCTTCTAAATAATTTTTAATTTATTATATTAAATATAAAATAATGAATTATGAAATGTTAGATGATAATAATGGAAAATTATAAATAATTATATGGCAGGTGGTTTATGTTTTATTTAATGTTAAATTCTAATGGGAATGTTTCAATTTTAGAAAAATAAAACACCCAATTTGGGTGTTGTGTGATAATAAAGAAAACACCCCTTTGGTGTTCTCTATGATACATGAAGGAAAGCACCCTTCAAGGTGCTCCATTAAATGAAATAAAACACCCCTTTGGGGTAGTTTATGACACTCTATAAAAAATTTGTTGTTATATGATATTAAATAAAAGATCCATTTTGTATGGTATGTGATACTCTAATGAAAACATATTTGGGGTGGTCCACACTACATAAGAAAAATATCCTTTGAGTGGTCCATGACACACTAAATAAAATACCTATTGGGGTGGTCCATGATAATTCTATTAAAACATCCTCTTAGGGTGGTCCATGATATTTATATTGAACACCCTATGGGGTGGTTAAGAAAAATTCATCTATGGAGGTCGTGATACTATGGTTTTAATGATCATCGGGATGTGTTCTAAGACATTTTGGGACTATCCAAAGTAGGTTTGTTTAGGGTTTGTTGGGATCCATCTAACAATAGACAACCTGACTTATTTGATATATGTTTGGTTTTTGTTTCATTAATTTTAGGTTATCTCTAGTTGTCAACATTTGATGGAACTTTTTTGTGGATGTTTGCCTAGGGTTGTTCTATTTTTTGGGTATCATCAGTTCATTGTATGTGATCTCTTTCACAATTTATAGTTTCTCATATCAAATTTTTATAATATTTCTATTTTGAGTGTAGAGTCATGCTTTTATTTCCTTTTAATTTGAAGGTTCAATGGTCTCCCTTATTTATTCCCCACTATTATGACCAAATAATTTATAGGGAAAGTAATTTTCATTGTCCATAGGTTTTAATACACCATATTTTGGGTATTATTTTATTTATTTATTTTAGTGGTGGGTTTAATAATTAAAATTTAATAAATATTGGTAAATAATTTGGATAAATAATAAAAATATAATGATAATAGAAATAATTAACAATGGAAATAAAATAATAATATTAGTATTGGTATTATATTTATTAAAAAAAGTTGGGTTCTCCTCCCATAGTGAATTCCCCCTATTTTTATAATATAACAAATTATCAACCTAGAAAACTTCTCCTCTTCTCTCCCTTATCTCTTTTACCCCTTTTTTTCTCCCTTGGTCATGAAACCTTCTTATCTGGACCCTAGGGGTTTTTTTATGACTGGGTTATTGTGATTCCATATTTGGTAAGGCATTTGATTAATTCATTAGGTCATTTTATTACATGTTTTTTTATCAACCATTGAAGGTGACAAGATCAGGCTCAATCATAATTTATTGGAGGTATGTTTTACATTGTCCTAATATTTTATTTTAGAACAGTTTATTGTTTGTGCTTCAAAAATTATGCTTTATCCCTATAGTTATAAAAGTAGTTATATTTATTTAACTTATAAGGTTTAAATTAGGTTTTCCATTTATTTTCATTGGAAGTGAAGGGTTTTCATAATTTAAAAAATGTTAAAACTTAATTAATAAATTTTATACATAAGATATTTTTTAATTTCCATGTTGATCCTTTATAAATTTAATGGAAATTATAAATGGTTTATTTTGTTTTAAATCAATATTTATAAAGGATTTCTTAAACAATAATGGGGTGATGTTGTATTAAAAATGATGTTTATAATTCTCAAGGAACATTAATTTTTGATATTCCTATTTCAAAGTGGTTTTGAAACTACTCCCCCCTTTTTATTTGTTTTATTATAAAAGTGGTAGTGTTATAAAGTAAATCACATGAATATGTATATATAGGTATGTTTATTTAAGTATTTATATATATATTTATCAGATAATATATGAATATGTATAAAGGGTGATGTTCTTATATACATTTAAGTATATGTTTATATGTTCGTGGTCATGAAGGTGCTATTTAAATAAAATTTGTTCAAAACATAAATGAATATTTAATGGTTTTATGGTATTATTTTAAATAATTCTGATGAATTAAATGGTTTTAATTTGGTAAACAAGACTCATCTTACCTGACTTGGTTTTTCAATAAATCCTTATTTGAAATTTAAATGTTCTAAACATCACTTGTGTATTTGAAAATGTCTACAGACCTTGATTTTCTTATGTAATTATGATTTAACATTAAAGGGTAATGATTTATTGGGAATTTTTGAATAATATCATTAGGGGTTACTTTGGGGGAGGATAAATTAATTTTTATATTTGATGGATGTGCTTGTAGATTGATTTCTGACTCTCTTCAATTTTATTTGATTATGGAAACTCAGATAAATTGGGGGGTTTATATAAGTTAATCCCTTATTGTATATTTTGTTCCAACTTGGATGAGGATCCCATATATATTGAATGATATGTCAGGATGGTTAATTAATCTTTTGAATTAGTGTGCTTTTGGGATGGATATTTAGAGGCATGCTAGCTCGATGAAGCTACCAAGGCATGGTGGGTTCTTGGTGTTAGCATAGGAAATATTGTAATTAAATGAGACTTAATTTCACTAGTACCTAGAGTAGATCCAATGAAACATCCTTCTTGATCAGTGGAATAAATAAGGAATTTGTATCTTATTCTTGATTTTTTCGACAATTCCATGTACAAATTGTGTAATAGTCACTTTTTAATTTTATTATCTTCCCTTGAATTTTGTAGATTACATTATGTCAAAATCTATTCCTTAGATAATTTTTCATTACTTAAAGTTGTTTTAAGGATATTTTGGAAACTATTTTAAAGTAAAGGATTTTATCCTTTGTTATCAATGTTGTTTTAAAATAAATGATTAAAAAAATTATTTCATCCATTTTAAATGGGTTTACATTATTTTTCATTTCATAAAAATAATAATAGGAAGTTGAACAATATTAATTGGTGGATTGTTTATGTAAACAACTATGAAAACTTTATTTTTTAGATGTATTTTTAAAACTCACTTTAAAATGGATCTCAAATTAATGTTTGGTCATGTCTAAAGGAAATTGGTTGCATATTGAGTGCTCATGTTATCACAACTATGTTTCATATAGGTTGTATGTTTGGCTTTATCTTATGAACAATGTTGGAGTATCGATTGATTTTGGATTTGAGGTTAGTTTTATTTATCCCACATTCGTCCAAGTGTGTATATTTCATGATTTGTAGGAATTAATTTTATTTATAGAATATAAAATGTGTGTAATTTTGATGATTTACCTTGGCCATATATGACTTTTATAACTATAAATTTGTATGTGTAGTATTATTCTCTTGGTCAAGGATAGTCATTTATGGTTGATTTTTTGAAGGGGTGGAATTTAAAGGGATAGATGAGATATTATTTCTTCATATGTTATCTATAACTTATTTATTTTATTCATATCAGATTTATCATGGATGTCTATCTTACAGATTTTTCATGAAATGTTTTTGATGGAAATGTCATTTTTCTTAAACTCTAGTTTGAGGGTGAAATCATTCCAATTTATTTTTATTTAAACCCTGAAAATTTTATTTACCTCATGGGAATTAGTAGTTCCCCTCGGGCGAGTTGTGGGCCAGTTTGGGTATTTCTCAATATCGAAAACCAGGTTTTTTAATCAAAAGAAGAGGGAATGAAGAGATGATGAGTTAGAGCACATCCCTACACAGTTGTGGAAAAATTATGTGTCTATTAACTACAATTAAATAATTAATTTAATTAATAAATTAAAATTTTAAAAAACAAGGCTTGGGTCCACTGGTTACCCAAACCCCTACACCATTGGTAGCCACTCTGAGTCCACCAGGAGACAAATGGACCTCATAGATCCACCCCTATATTTCCGGGCCCACCAAGTAACTTGTACTAGCCCACTGGATACTTACTGGAATCTAAATTCATGGAAAAATTTCCTGCACCAAAACCATCTTCCCAAAAAATCCCCCCATGCTTTATTAACCCCTATAACACCTTTAGCGTGCCAAATTACCTATTATCAACATAAGAACGTACCAAAATAACTTCACCCAAACACACATGATGCTACACCATTTCATCCCCTAAAATTGTTACTCTCCCTTTTTGGACATCATAAATATGTTCATTTTTTATCATGGAAACATAATGGTGAGGTAAGGTAATTGATGATAATAAACAAACATCAAAAAAAATAAAGCATAATTTTACTATATTTGTTACATTATCATAAGTGAAAATAGATTATAAATAATATATTAATAATAAAAAAGGATAATGAATAAAATTATTAATATTATTTAATGTAAATTATAAAATTTGTATGGGGATACTATTAAGTCTAAAAACTAATACAGGAAAAGATAAAAAAATTATTATAAGAGTAACCACTCTTCTCTCATATAATTTAATCCATAGTGTATATAATAATTCTATTCTCCATCATACATTAATTTCATGATTTAATTTCTATAATTGTGTTAGGTTAATGTGGTGTTTAAGTATAAGGATTTTCCAATGAATTTAATCTATGAGAAAGTATTAATGGTTCTATTAATGAAATGGTTCTAGTCTAGATGAGATAAGAAAACTATCAGCTTTCATTTATTTTAAAACCTCTCTGAATATATAATTATTGAGTATAAAATCCACAAAAATGTCTTCTATAAGATTAAAAAGTCTTTTGAACCATTATCTAGTATATATTATATTATTAAAAATAATTCATATAGCGGATATTTTATTCACTTATATCTTGTGTTGAGTGGAAGTCATTTCGTCTTAATGTCTTAGTCCAAATAACTTAAGTGAATATTATTGTATGAATTTTTTTATATAATCTTTCTCTTGTTTCAATTACATACTACTCTATTTCATTAGTCAGTTCAGAGGGTATATGTAATATATTGGAATTTCAAAACTAAAATTCATTATCATCTTATATAAATATTTAATTTAAAAAAAATTATATTAATTTCACAATGATTTCCCTATATATGTTTTCTTATATAATCATTAAATAAAAACTAAATTGATAGTGGTACTTACTTCCATGACCTATGTACTAACCACCTCTCTAATATCATTTTTCATTTGAATAAAATTAAATGTAGGGAAGGGAAGTGTTTTGAAAAATAAAAATATAAAGGTATTCTTGTATAAAATTTTATAAATGTTATGTATTCTAAAAAAACATCATCTCAAATGTAAGTGAAAGTGATGATGTGGGTGACATATAAATTATTTCACTAATTTATCTTTAAATATATGATACTAAATTATAAACAATGTTCGTTAAATTTTTTTCAAATATATCTTAATGTAATTCGTCCCTAGAAATTTAAATTTTCAATAAGAAAAGTAGTTCAAATTGTTAAGAAATTATAATTATCATCCATGGAATCTGTCTGGACTATTTCATAAATAAAATTATTAGTTAATTTTATAGATTGATCGCTGATTTTTTTATCAAATAATACCTAAAATGGAATAGATATATTTTATTAAATTGTGGAATGTACTCATTATTATCATACTCCAACAATTAGTAAGTATCTATTCCTATAATAGTTGTGGGTGTCAATCCACAGGGTGAATGTCTAGTGGATGTATTAAAACTATATCTTATATCCAAATTTTCAATTCCATGATATATTTCCTATTCCATTGTAGATATGTTTGTAAAGTGATTTTAATCTTTATTTTAAAATAATAAATAAATATTATTATATAAAACATGTCCACCATTAATATACCTACAACATCCCTCAATCATTATTATCTATGTCACTATATTTACCTCAGTATTGTGATTTTTTTCTTTAAAAACATCATCTAAAATATATAAATAATTATACATGATAAATAAAATAGTAGGAATATCATAAATTAAACATCTAGGTTAGAAAAATCATAAATAAGTAATGGGTCTTTCTAAACATCAATAGGGGTAAAGCTGAATCTATCATTTCATTAGATATTTTTAAATTAATAGAAACTTATTTTTAAAAAATTTGTAAAAATACATCCATATCTTAGTAGAATAGATTTTCCTCCTTAATTTCAATTTGAGTAAGAATAAAAACTTCTCAAGTATCACCTATAGTCTCAAATACATCAATAGTATTAATTATCTAATAAACCACATTAGTATCTTTAGGTTCAATTAAGGTTTTTATAAAAATATACATTGATTGAACATCATCTTGAGAAGATTTAATTTGGATTTATAGTCTTGAATAATATGAATCAGTCTGCTACCCCTAACACTTTGAGGCCTCATCATAGTGAATTTACCCTTAAAATAAGGATATAATGAAAATCATAAATTATATTATCATAGTATATATCATCTAGAATTTAATTTGATGAGTACTCTTATACTTATTCTCCAAATAGTTTTATAACATCCTATTCTTTAACAACCTCATCTACACCATCCTTTTCATTATATTCGACATCATAAATAGCCTCAAATTTAATATGTTTTGTAACTTACTCACATCATTTAATAATTTCATCTTTCTAAAGATTAGGATTTTATAAGACATCAAATGGAGTGAGGTAAGTCAAGTGATTTAACATGTTATAAAATTTATATGGTTCACATGACCAATATATCTTCCATATATTCTAATTAAACCAAAAAAAATTACATATCTTTTAATTTAAATAACCTCCCTTATATGTTTCTTTTCCATATTCACCTTGTCCCGCCATTCCCATAGCCTCCAACACCTTAATAAATAAAAATGATTTTGGAAAATTATTTAACATAGAATTGATATTTTCAAAATATTTTATGGGACTCATCAAGAATCATCAAAAATTTATCCATTAACCATTACACAGACTATATAAAAATATGGTATGTTAGTTTCTGAAAAAAATAAATTAATTTTTCCAATGATAGGTGTCATAATGTTTAATCATCACAATAATTTTATTTTCACCATTTATTTCACTAGATTTTATTCTTTTCAAAATAAATTACTATCATCATTAAAAATTATTATGTATCCTCAAAGTGGGGTGTACAATATGATATGAAATAATAAACTATTAATAATATCCTTCATTGGGTTATTTTAAGTGATTTTAAACCTTCCATAGATATCAATATATCTATTTCCCCATCTATTTTCATTTTTCTCACAACTTTTTTACTAAAAAGTCAAAAATAATGTTCAAGTTGAATTATTTTATTGATAATGGAAAAAATATTTGGTAATCCATGAAGTTATTACAAACTTTATTTATTAGAATATTCTTATCCATTTATTATGAATTTATTGATTTCATGTTCAAAAGATTCTATGGATCGAAAATATTGTCCCACAGATAATGATTATTCAATCACACAAATGTGGATATACCCTTTATTTATCTTGTTAATAGATGATCCTTTTCCCTAAGTGGGTAAATTATGGCATTGGTTAATTAATCCATTGAATCATGAAAATTTTCTATCAAAAAGGTATACTTCTAATCATAATAAAGAATTTAATGTCAATAAATTATGAGTTGGTGGAGGGAGGGATTTGATAAATGGAATTACAATATGTCTATAAGTAAAATTTTAGTATTTTCTTTGTGATTATCAATAGTTTAAAAATCTATAAAATTTGTAAACTCATATATTTTAAATGAAAGGCCTCATTTAAAATCAAAAAACAAGGTTTAACCAAAAGTGAGAACAAAATTATAAGAAAATATATAAAAACACACCAGATTTTAAAAAGGAAAGGAAGGATAATAAAAACATCAAGGTAGTTTTAACTAAATGTGAATCACATATAATTGTAAATTCAACTAAATATAAGGATATTTTATAGTAAGATAAGCACACCATGAACCATGGTTAAGCTTATTTAATTAGTTAATCAAAACTATTTCAATTAATTAACCCTTTATAAAAATATCCATTATTTTATATAAAATAAAAAATTCATGAATGTCATATATAAACTTAAATAAATAAAACATAAGATTAATGAAAATATATTCAAATAAATTAAATAAATAAATAAACATTTAAAAAAACTCTACAATTGTTCATCATTCCAAAATCATGTTAATAGAATTAATTCTCACAATATTTAAAGTCTTAATAAAGATATTAGGTAATAGAAAATGTGTGTGTACTAATTAAAAAGTAATATCAACCTTTTAATAATGATCTCTCAAAAATTTATTTTGTTATTCAATGTTCTTAATCTTAGAAGGAGTAATAATATTCTTTGAGATGTTAACTATATTTTGGTTATTAAAATTTATGGCAATATATATAAATTGAAAAACATAATTAAATAATTATTTTTTATCAATAGTATATGTGTACAATAACCGGTTATTTCTATGTACTCAAATTCAGAAGTTGATAGTGAAGTAAAAAACGAATTATTAGTATAATATGAAATTACATACATTCTTAGAATGGGTTATATTCTAGAGTTTCTATTTTTATCATTATTATAGTGACCAAAATTAGTATTATCATAACAAAATTTACTATATTAATAACCCTTAGAATATAACAAACCAAATATATAAGTGAACATAGAATCTTTTTAAATCCTTTTAACAAATATCAATTGAGATTTCATGGATTTTGTGTGAAATATACCATATATAAAAATAAAAAAAATATATATCTTGGTAACAAATAGTTTGTAGTAATATCACATATAATTGTTATATTCCTTAATATTAAATCCTATAAATAGAATTAATAGATCTATTGTCTATTTGAGTTGTTTAAGAGGAGTCTCATACTTATTTTGATAATTATAAAACCAAGGATGTTTTTCTATTCCATCTTTAAACTCGTTGTAAACCCATCTTACAATAATAGGGAAAAAATTTCACTGATAAATTTATATACAAAAAAAATATCATTAGTATATATTTGAGCTACTAAAATATATTCAAAAACCCATTTTACGAAGAGAGTAGCACCAACATTAACTTTTTTAAATAAAATTTTAATAATAAAAAATGGTGCCTCCCATACTATGATCTAGAATATTTCCGCAAACCATAAAGGTATCTTCATGTTTTAAATTAACATTTATAAAATAATTATTTTGGAAACCATGGTAATTACATAAAATACCAAACTCAAAAATAAATCCAATCAAAAAATAAAATTTTACATCTATTTGAGATAGTTTGTAACATTGATATTCTATATAGGAAAATTAAATTTTAATGGAATTAATTATAGATATTTATGCAATGTTTTATTTATAATCAATTACTTCATATTGACTACGTCCTTTTAAAACTAATATATATTTTTTTATAACCACATAACCTAAATCATTTATTTTATTCTGAATACCAACCTACTACTAGTAGTTGGATAACCTCTTGGTGTTTCCACAAGTTCATAAACATAATTTCTTCCAAACATTTCAATAGCATTTTGAATGGTTGTTTAAAAATGTTCAAAAATATTTTTCTAGTAATGTTCATCACTTAAATATGTGATAAGTAGGATTAATATTCAAATTGGATTATAAAAAACCTATTTTTAGGATGTTTTCCCTAATCACCAATCATAACATCCAAAAGATGTTTTCTAAGAATAATATAAATTCTGGGTAAATTAATACATAGTTTTTCAAAGTAACCTTCAATGTCTCAAAATATTTATTGGTTATATACTTATTATTTATCAAGGAAATAATCATCTAGTTCCACGTACATAGAGTAATCATTGATATTAAAAATTCAAAAATCGGTTTAATGTTCTACATAGAGGTTTTGAAAGTATATAGATTTACCTTATTAAAAGTTACATGAACATATTATTCAATATTTTTTTATAATTAAAACTGTACGTGGATTTATAATAGTTAGATAACAAAAGAAAATTAATTTATCAATCCTTGGTGAAAACTTATATTATTTCTCTATATTTTTATGTATATAGAAATTTAAAACGAATAATATAAAATAGTAAAACATAAATTGTCTATAATTCCATAATTCATAAGTATTAATCTTTAAAAGAGGATTCCTAAACACTATTTATTACATATAAAGTTATTTTCACATCCTTGGGATAAAGATAATTAGGTAAATTAAATTCAATTAAATTGTATTATTATGTTTCATATATATTTATGATTTCCTTTCAAGAACCCTATTTTTTAGGTTTTCTTGTGGAGAAAAATATTTTATTTTAGCTAATTTTTGAGTATAATAACGTAAAATATTGATTTTAAAAATCACAAACATTTTTACATGTAAAATTATTAATTTTAATTCCATTATTATGTTTAAATATCTTGGTGAATTTGGAAAAATAAGAGAATGATTCAATTTTTTGAGAGAAAAATTACATCATGGGTAATCTCTATTAGTCAACAATAATGTCTTATAAAAAATGAATTCCAAATAGAATATAAATTCTAAAAGTTAAAAATATATCTATATGAAGAAATTATACTGGTTTAGAGTTAAAAACCAATTTTAATGGTCATAAGAATTTTAATTTATATCCTACTTTAAACATTGATTACAAATTTTGTTTCTTGGAACTTTAACTTTGGAAGAACCTTGTCTAACACTCTCTAAATTTTATGACATCCCATATCTGTAATATAAATTATTTCAAAATTTATTATATAAGGCTTCACTTAATAAAACCTCATAAGATCATGAGGCATAGTTTCATTGGGTAATTAGATACATTGAATAGATAATTTCAACATGCATACTAAGATATAAACTAAAACTTTATAACATGCCCTTAAATTTCTTTTATCTTCTAAAACTATATAGGATAGTTGGGGACATACATAAGAAAGGGGTTAGAAATAAAGCCTGTTAAAATAATAATCAAAGCATATAATAATGTAATGAAGTACATGTGAGTCAATAGGAATATCAAGGTGACAGAAAATAGATGAGAATCAAAAACATGATCATGGAAGCATGATATAATATGATAACATAAAGGTGACATATGAATGTGGAAACAAAAAAACATGAAATCATATCTATAAGTCACGGATAAATTCCAAGGAAACATAAAATCGTGTGCTTATGATAACCTGACATTCACCATAACTGGTATCTCATGAAATATAATCATTACCCAATTCATTGGAGGACTGTATAATTATAGGCCCACCCATCACATTCATATCATGTACATGAATAAGTGTACCACATAGAGCATACAACATAAGGATATCATTAATCACTCATAATCCAAATATTAGGGATTGTGGGTTAAATAAATGGAATTCCTAAATAAATTATGGATAAGTACATTTAGGTGAGTACTCTTGAGTGGAATTTGGGATGGGTATTGACTACATAAATGTTTAGCTTGGAAAATAGAAGGATAATTTCAACAGCATAATGGGTGTACATAATAGTTAATATAATGGTTTAATGGGATTAAAAGGGTTCTATCATCACTTTTAAATCATATGAATATAAATAGGGATGTTTGAAAATATATCGCAACTTTAAAAATTTAAATCAAAACTCATAATATAAATGATTATGAATAAAAAGGAGGAGGGAATCCCTTATCCTGAGAGGGTGATTAAAAAATCATGGGAAGAGCTCCATAATATATTAGGAACACCTAGGAAGGGATATTGATATTTAAATGAAAATCAAAATCAGGATTTAATGGTTTTTAGTGAATATGAATGGGATGTTGGGTGGGTTTTTATATCAAACTAGAGGATAATTCATTATTAGTTTCTAAACATAGGTTTTTGACTATATGATAAATTAATCCCAAGAAAACATCCCAAGGTTTTTTCCAATGGTTTCTATAAGAAGATTATTATTTTTAAATATTTTATAAAGATGATATTCTATCTCCTTAACATAATACCCTAGGGGATGTGTAAATGAGTCATGTTTATAAATAATTCATTTTAAAACAAAAAAAATTAGTATAGGTATTGAAGGATTTATTAAGGGTTTATAAATTTAATAAAATAACATTAAAAAAATTATTTTAAATTTTTAAAAAAAATTATCCATGGATACTCTTTATAGTAAATATTACATCACTTTTTGGATTTTATGATGTCATAATACATACTGTATAATTATACCAAATATAATTTGTACCCAAAAATTTGATTGTCTCGAAAAATTATAAAAAATGAATAGTGGGATAATTTTGATTTGATGATTTCAAAAATAATATTTATTTAATAAAAATATTAATCTAAATATGATAATTTACATTTTAAAATTATATAACCCCATTTATTAAAAAATATTATTTTTTCCTATAATAGTTTTCAAACACTTATAACAGTTACATTTGACTTCATAGAATTTTATTTTTATTTTTATTTAATAAATATTATTTAATAATAATATTTTATTAAAATGTAATTTATTTTTAAATTTCTAGAATTCATTAAAAAAGTGTGTTGATTACAATTATGTATTTCCCCTAAAAAATTGTTTCTACATATCAAAATCTAATTTTAATCAAAAATTATTATATTAAAATTATATAGTAATAAAAGGAAAACATAATCATTATTTTATTTAAATAAAAATATAAAAATTCATACTATTAATTTCTAGATATATAGACCATTATTACACCAGTTTATTCCCTAAAGGTAAGGTGTTCGATGATGCGGTTTTTTTGGGTGGTTTGGTGAACATGGTTTGGGTCGTCATCTTGATGGCTTGAAATTATCCAATAAATGTTTTCACTCATTATTTATCTATTTAGTATTATCTTGAGAATGGTCATAGGAAAAGACCAATGATTTTATTACCCTTACAATCTTTGATAAATGGTCTCCATGGGGCTTGATCCTACTAGTCAAGGTCATATCAACCATTTTTTATGTCAAATGGATTTATCATAACCCTATATAAATAATTTATCATGAGATCACTTTATAATGTCTATAAAACCAATGGTTTTGATGGTTGAAAATATTTAAATCTGACAGAATATAACTTATAATTGTTCAAAATAACCAAATTAGTTCATATGTTTTCTATAATTTCATTTCATAAAAATGCATTTTCTCATTTAAAAATGTAATTTCTTGTTTAAATTTTTGGGTTTTTAAATTAGTACCCCCATTATAAAATCTTCCCTTCAAATGGCACCCATACATTAAAATAGATTAGGATACTTATATTTTATCAACTCTTCTAGTTCCCTATTTTCTTCCTCAAACTTGTGGTTCAACCATAACACTTTGACTAGGTGAGTTGTCTTGTTTTTTAGAACCTTGTCTCTACAAGATAAAATATTCATCATATTCTCCTTGTATGAAATATCATTTTATAATTATACCACTTCTAGATTTAGTATATTTGATGGTTTTGGTATTCACATCCTCAAGTAGGATACATAGAACACGTCGTGTACTTGAGATATGTGAGGTGGGAGTGCTAGTCATTAGTCCACTAATTTGATGTGATCAGAGATCTGTAAGGGGATTATGTATCTTTTCCTATGCTTTACCTTCTTCTAAAACCTCCAGACATTATTCCTAGAAGATATACAAAGTAATAATTTATCTAAGAACTCGAGCTCTAGGTCACATCGATGATTTATTTCATAGCATTTCTATCAACGTTTTAGGTATTTCATATGATGTTGAGTTTTTTAAACATTATATATCATATCTTGGATAATATTAGATCCCATAATATTCTTTTCCCCAAAATAATCCATCTTGTTAGAATCTTACACCTCTCCCTATGCAGTGCCCCATAAGGTTCCACTTGAATATTATAATTGAAATTATTTTATAGGAGAACCCCACTATGGGAAGGTGTTTTTTCTAACAACCATATAAATCCATTAAACATGGTCTTAGAATATCCCCAAGAGTTGTAATGGTTCCTTAAGAATCACCATCCAAATTAGGGTGATAAGAAGTGTTGAAGCTCAGGTTTGTATCCAACGCTTGTTGATGGATTCTCTAAAACCTGAAGGTAAATCTCATATCACGGTTAGATACTATAGAGAGTGGATCTCCATGTAGTCTTACCACTTAACGTTGTTATAACATGGTGATTTGTTATAGAGACATTAATATCAATGAATTTCACAGACTTTGTATGGTGATCGACTACCACCTGATAGATTTATTTCCTTTAGGGGTCCTGGGAGTCCTAGGATAAAATCCATGGTCATGTTTTCTCATTTTCATACTGTTATGGGAAATAAATGAATGATTCCCTTAGAATTTTTTTTCATTTATCCCTGACTTATTAACATACCAGAAATCATGATATAAATTATGTATTATTCTTATTCATGTTATACCATCAGAAGTTACAATTCAAATATACATTCTTCTAAGTGTGGAATAGAGAAGGATGACCTATGTGGATCATCCAAAAGTTCTAGTTTATGTTATTCTTTTGATGATACACATATACGACTTCCAACCCTTATAAATCTATCTTTGGTAAAGTTAAACTCCAAATTTGTCAATACCATTTTATATAGTACTTTATCATCCTTTTGATCTTCCTTGGTCCTATCAAGAATATATGGTTGATTACTCATTTCAGAAAGGTAATATGAATATCATTTTTATTATTCCCATTTAAATCCCCTATATGTCTTAGAAGATTATATCTCATGAAATTATAATCATAGAAAGGGTTACAGGGTCATTTCTACTCAGAGCGACCTAAACATTATTTACTTTCCCATTATGGTAATATATTGGAAAATCAAAATCATTGATTTCCTATAACCGCCTTCATTAGAACATATTGAGCTTGTTTTTTGGGAATATAAACGTGAGAATTTTATGATCTTTCTATTTGTCACACTTATCCCCATATTAATAATATCACCAAATCCTCATTGTTATGATCAGTGTATCCATTTCTAGAAATGATTTGTGTATTTATTCTCATGAAAATTTAATTGGATGGAGGCATTGGCTATCACTTTTTCACCTTACATGAGTACACAACCCAATCAATTTTCGCACGCATCATTATATATCAAAAATATTTCCCTACTAATGGGTAATGTGATCATTGGTGTAGTGATTATCCTATTATTTAGCTATTAAAATCCTTCTTTACATTTATCATTCCATATAAACTTCAACCACTTCCATGTTATCTTGGTTAGTAGGTTTTAAAATCATGAGATAATTATTCAAAATTTATTATAGTACCCATGTAATCCAAGTAAAATAGGGATTTATATCACAGAGGTTGGTCTGGGCCATCCTTTGATTTGATCTGTTTCTTAAGGATCCATAAATATCTATATTTTTGTTATAATATTCCCCATGAAATTTACATTCTCCATCCAAAACTCACATTTTCATTACATTAAATAAATATTTTCTTTCCACAAGGTTTTAAATATAGTATCCAAATACTCCTCAAACTCTTAGTTACATTTGGAGTAGATAATAATATAATCTCTAAAGACTACTTAAAATTTGTAAATGAAATCCCTAAAGAAATTATTCATTATGTACATGAATATTTTTTGAGAATTAGTGATTATAAAGGACATCACTATGATATCATAATACCCATAACTTGTATGAAAAGAAGTCTTGGGTATATCCTTCTATTTCTATTTTACTTGATAATATCCTAACTGTGAATTTTTGGGGAACAGTAGAAGCACACGATGGGTCATTCCTAGAAAAAATTTCTTGATCGATGATTAATCCAAGTATACACTTTGATGAACGTTGTGATCAATGTAATTGAATCAAGGAAAACAGCCAAGGGACAAAATGGTAGAAAATTTTTCTTAGTAGATAGATTTGATAATAGATCTATATTTTAACATTTTTTAATTATATTCATAAATTTTAGATTACCTCTAGTCATGATCCACAAGTGTACCTGAAATTTATAAACGTTGTTGTAGGAATCTATGGGTTCTAGCGCATCAGATCCTTATGCTTTCATCATTCGCTTCTGATCGCCTCAAGAATACCACATACAGAAGATCACTGAGTAATATAATCCACATACAGAAGATCACTGAGTAATATAATCCATTTATCATGATATCTATAATCAAGAAGGCTGCATTCCAGATCTATCAACCTATGTTCTCAATTCCTCTTTCATTGAATTTAGGAAAATTAAACATGCCAATACAATACCATCGAAATGGATTTATTTTGGATATATCTTTTCCATAAAAGGGTATGATATATAAACTTCCATTAGATAATAGAAGGGATATATTTTTTCTTTCATTATTCATTAATTCAATATTACTCATTATTCACCCAATATATTATACCTCACAGTGAACATATTTCATCATGATTATCATTAATGCATAAATGTTTGTGACTTATAATGATCAATAATAATAATCTTAAAGTCTAAGGTTCAATACATACACCATAGATAGGAAAATCCAATGACACGTATTAATATATATTTTCTATTAGAGGTTCTCCTTCTAATAATATTCTACACTGGATATTACTAATGGCATCAACCATGAGAATGTGCTTCAAAATCATATGAATCACAACCCATAATATATTGAATCATTTTTGTCTCCAAAATAATTTAATCTATCTATAGAAAAAATATTTTAGAATACTATCATGGAAATTTTAGGTTCTCCTCAAAGTAGGGAACTACTATGACCTTTTAGTGAAACATCAACTCTTAGGACATTACCATATACAATGTTATGCATAAGAACAATCATGATGTGATATGGAGTAATCAATATTAAAATCAATGAATACAGGATATCATAAAGTACACAAAATTTGGTTCTAGGTAACCAACTCCAATAGACTCCCACTTTCACTAGATGCAACTGCTAACAAACTTCAGTCTGCTAGCTCTAACATGATACTCATGCTTCTGATGATATATGACTCTAGCCAATAGGTCCACCACGTTTTTTTGTGGGAACTATACTTTCTGAAACTTAAACCATTTCATAAAAATCCTTCAAAATGTTTTACTTCCATAGTATGTTCCTTTTCTATTGGGGTGACCTTAGCTCTTCTACAAGAACCACCACTATTGTATTATCACAATACAATGTGACAGGGTCTTTATTTCTTGGTAACACATCAAGTTCCTAGACAAATTTTCATATTCAAAAAAACTACATGGATGCATCAGAAGACACTATATACTTAGACTCTATTGTATAATCATTTACAATTGGCTTCTTTGAACTCTTCCAACTCACAAATCCTCCATTGAGATAAAAAATATATCATGACTATAACTTCAGATCCTTCTTATCTTTTTGAAAAATAGCATCAATATAACCCCTAATGACTAGATCCTTGTCTCCTCCATACACCAAGAACATATCCTTAGTTCTTATTAGATACTTAAGGGTAGTCTTAATGGTGATCCAATGATGTCCCCTACATATTCTTGATATATTCCTACCATGATCAATTCCTCGGAAACATCAATTCTAGTACATAACATAGCATACTTGTTTGATCCTATCATTGAAGAATATGAGATATTATTCATTATATCTTTCTCCTGCTTTGTTTGAAGACAAATTTCTAAGAATGATCCATACCATGTGACATAAGAACCTATCCCCACTTGGATTGTTTCATAATAAATCAATTTAGTATTTGTTCAATATATGTACTTTAACATTGTCTAAGAAGACTCTAGTATCAATCACAAATGATCAGGATCCCTAGAATATAGGATGCTTCACCTAAGTCCTTCATGTAGAAATACTTTTTTAACCTATACTTAATTGATTTTATGACTAGTATGTCATTTCCAATAAGTAATATGTCACCAACATATACTAGGATACTGACTGAATTCCCACAAAACCTCTTGTAAATACACGGATCGCATTCATTCTCAATGAATCCAAGTGATATTATAACTTCATTAAATCTAATGTTCCATGACCTCGAAGATTTTTTCAATCCATAAATAGATCTATACAACTTAAAAATCCTTTTGGAATCTACTACAGTCACAAACCCTTCTAGTCGTGTCATATAAAATCTTCATGAAGGTTTCCATTAAGTAAAGTAGATTTGACATCCATCTTCCAAATTTCATTGTCATGGTAAGATATTATAATAAGTATATTTTTGATTTATTTAATCATTGAAACTAGTGAAAATGTTTCATAATATTCAATTACATGACACTGTTTAATCCCATTATCCAGTAGCCTTTATTTATTAGTATTTTCTTTACCTTCCATGTCCATTTTTCTCTTGAATACCCATTTTTACCCAACAATATTTACATTAATTGGCACATTGGCCAAAACCCAAACGTGGTTTTGATATATTGATAAATTTCAAAATTCATGTCTTCTTTCCATCTTTCTACTTATGAGCTCTCTACTGACTATTTATAGGAGATATGTTCATCATTGTTAGCCAATAATGTGTCACTATCTTTGGTGACAAAAACCATATTTCTATGGTTATCTTACCTCTCTTTTTCCCCTATGTTGTACATGTGTTTTAGGAACTACTTATTCCATGGGAACCAATGAAATTTTATCCTCTAACAACTCTTGTGTATCTTGAGAATCAACTTTATCAAAGCAATCCTTCTCCCACTATCCTTTTTGAGGATGTTCTCCCTCTGATGAAGGATGGATTGTCTAGAAATAGTCACGTTATTGTCTAAGTGGTTGTGTAGGTAGTATCTCTTTTCTTCCATAGGATAACATAAAATTTGATCCATGAGGTTCTAGTTTTTACCTACTATGGCCTTAATAAACTCTCCACAACCTCAAACATGTGTATGTGACAAAATGGGTTTCTTTCTACTTCATAACATGAAGGGAATTCAATTTTTCACATTAATTGGTACTCTGTTCAATGTATATCTTGTAGTTTGTAATATATATCCCCAAATGGATAATGGAAGATCTTCATGACTCATCATTTACCTTACCATGTCTAAAAAGTTTCAGTTCCACACTAACAAAATTTCACTATGATTTTCAAGGTTCAATGATTTTAGATAGAATCCCAAACTCCTATAAATATTTGATAAACTCTTGGATAAGATATTCACCACCTCAATATGATCAAACATTATTTATCTTTTTTCCCATTTTATTATCTAATTAATTATTGAATTCTTTGAATTTTTCAAAGGTCTGGGACTTATACCTCATCAAGTTGACATAACCATATCTATTCCAGTCATTAGTAAAAATTATGATGTAATAATACCCACCGCTAACTTCTACTAGAAATGATTCCCACACATCAATGTGTACTAATACTAGAATATCTATATCCCTTTCACCCTACCCACCAAATGGTGGATTGTTCATTTTTCCTTGTAAAAAAAGAATGACATATTTCATGTGGTTTTATATTAGAAGATTATAAATAACCATCTTCATGGAGCTTTGTCATATATTTATCCTTTACATGACCAAGAGGGTGATGTCATATCCAAGTGTTATATGAGTCATGTGAACATGATATTTTATCTATTCCCATTACATAGTTTTAATAATTTAATACATAAATATCATTATTTAAATGTGTCATACGATAACATATTTTTTCTTTATATAAGAAAAAAAAATTATTTCTAAACATAAAAATAAAACCATCTTCATCTAGGAATGATATAGAAATTATTTTCTTGGTAACCATTGGTATATAATAAAATACCTGTAAAACCAATATCATTCTTGTTAGAAATAAAATGTGGTCATCACCAGTGGATAGAGCAGTTATCCTCGCACCATTGGAAGCTCACAAATACAACTCTACTATTGCAATATTTTGGAATATACCTATTTCTAGAATTTGGATATATATATATATATATATATATATATATATATATATATCTGTGTGTGTGTGTATGTGTGTGTGTGTGTTTGATCACCATAATATGTATCTAATACCTAATGTTTAGATATTGAAATATTAAACTCAATAACGAATTTACCATTATCTTACCCTATATTCTTGGTGTAGTTCCTCTTCCAGTGGCCTTTCTTGCCACATGAAAAACATAATTCCTCCCATTCCTTTCCCTTCCACTAGATCTTCTTCTTCTTGGATGGATATTTCTCTAGATATTTAGACTTTTTTTAATCTTGGGGCCCTTCAACTAGTTATTCATTTTAATATTCACCATAAGGACTGTGTGTTTTTCATACCTTGTGTTTTCATCCACAAGGGGAATACAAGTAAATAGTCCCAAAAGACTCTACATTTTATTCATCATATTATTATTAACAATAAAATTGGAGAAGACCTTGGGTAGTGAGAAAATTATGAGATTTATGCACAACTCATCTGGGAATTTAATCCCTATGATGTCTAAGAATTAAATTTTTCCAATAATATTGACTACATGAGGCCCAGCTGACACTAAATCTCCAAAATTAATTGTATACAGAGATTTGGATATCTCATATCTCTCATCTATCTCCTTCTCTTTATAGATATCCTAAATGTGACAAATCATTCTATATGAATCCATGTCCTCGTGTTTCTCCAAAAACATCATTGTTAGTGAATGATGGAATAAAACACTAAACATCTATGGCATCATTCATATGTTTCTAATAGATAGATAACCCTTCCTTACAATACTCATTACTAGTAGCATCAGAAATAAGTTCTTCCAGAACATATAATTTCCTTTAATGTCATAGGATAATTCATAAGTTCCTTTTTCACTCTTGGAAATTTGTATTGGTGATAATGATATCCTTCTCATGTATGGATCATAGTGATACATTTGAAGTAATTTTTAATACTATTTCTAAAGGATAGATGAGGAGAGCTTCATTAATTTATCTAATAAAATTTAGAAAAATAAATAATTATTATCTTTATTAATCTCTCACTATTTTATCAAAACCCAATTTCCCTCACCATTGGATTTGGAATATCATATTTAATTTAAATTCTAGTGTCAAGGATCCATATTCACCTTCTCATTATCCCAATTTTGGTTGGTAAATAAATTTTATGGGTTTCAGGTAGGAATTCCAAATACCAACTTCATTAACTCATAGTTCCTTGAACTTTTGAGTGGACTCCCCAATCCCGAAATCCATAAATTGGATTTCCTCAACCCTTGCCTCTTTGTTATAGTAAGTCTTAATTTAGAAGTCAACCGTTGATGTGAACTAAGTTAATTCAAAACAAAACATCATGTTAGAATTCATCTCTAATTATAATCACCCCAACATTTTTTGGTCAAGAACATCAAACTATGGTTGGATTTTAAATTAAATAATGGATGGTTATATGGACATAATATTTATTATTGATGGATTTTACCTCTTGTGGGTAAATTTCAAATTGTTATATTTATCACTTTATTTTTAATATTATGTGGATTAAATTTATTGATTAACCATGAATTATATTTTATTTATGCATAAGATAATTTTTTTTAGTTCTATCATACAGGCTTCTTAATTTCATTAATTCATGGGATTGCAGAAAAAATATCCATAATGAAATAACCATTATAACTGAAAGATAAAAAATAATAAAGTGTCATGGTCATGAGATTTTCTAATAGTTAGTATATCTAGAGGATGATAAACTAATTTTCAAACTAGGGGAGTACACCTTGAACCAATTATGGTTTGTTTTACAGAATTCCACTTATCCGCCTATGTATCTCCCTTAGATTGGTTTCGCCTTGGCTCCAAACATGAACCTCCTACATTAGATTGGGAAATATTTCTATTAAAATACATTTACTCACATTTATCTGATTAGAATGGGTTTATATAAATGAAACCATTTGCATGAAGGCCCTTACATAATTAGTGGTAAGATGGTACGTATGGAAACAATTTAATTTATTAATAAATTTAATGAAACCAACCACAGAAAATGGTCCAGTCTTGGATCATGATCATCTACATTCATGTAAAAAATTACACATTTAATAAAATTATCATTTAATTCTAATAATTATTATTTATGATAAATCGTTCTCAAATCAATTAATTATCTTCTTTAATTAATCAATTAATTTACCTTATTTCTCATCTGAATTTCCTTGATATTCTCATCCATAGTAATTTATAAAAAATTAATTTTTTTTTTAAATTTACTATTTACACAAATTTAACTTCGAGGAAATGTGGTGAGAACCCATCCAAATTAACCAACATGTATTCTACTCATATACTATTTACTCTTGTGACGTGTGGAATACATAACTTATCATGTACGTTAATGATGTCTACTAACAATTTAATGATTATTTGAATTACATGATTTTTATGTCATGTTTTATGATTAAATTTAAGTAGAGTAATAACTATAATATTAGTCATTCATGATATGAAAATACAAACAATATGTAGAAATTAATTAAACATTTATATAAATTAAAACCCATCATATGGTGTGTCCTATCAACTTAATTACCACATGTAAGAACATGTTTATATAGATTTCCTAATATAATAAGTTAATTTTTAATTCTATTAAATTTGGTAAAAAGTACACAGTGTGTAAAAGACAACTACATTGTTTGTACTATTCTCACCATCTATCTGAGGAACATTCCTAGAGACTTAGTGTGTAAATTATGCCAAGGAAAAAGTAGGAGTACATATCGTGTTCATGGGTGACACATCATGTGGTCTCAAAGTAACATGGTCACCAGTTTGGTAGGCCATGTAAGAAGATACATAGCCCATCTATGACTAAAAGACTACACATTGTGTACAACAATTACAGGGCATGTACTCTACCAAAATGTGCACCAGACTCGCCCGGTAAACACATGGTGTAAAATTAATGACATCACATGTAATAAATTCACACACCTTAAATTAATTCTTGGTATATTGAATAATAGTACATGATGTGTACCTCTGGGTTACCCAGCATGTACTCCTGTTTTATCCAATCAGATTCCTCATCACCTTTATTTGATATCTTCAAATTTTTTTCATTAATAAAATTAACCTATTTGATTATATTTACAATAAAATAAAGCGTAATAATCCGATCTTAAAATTTGGGTTTAAGAATGATTAAACTATAATTGAAAACCAAATTAACTTTTTTTAAATAAATCAATTATATTTAAATAATTATAATTAATTATAAATAATTATAAATAATTATGTGACCCCTCTTCTACCACTTAATGGTTTCAAGAACAAATAAATAATGTGTTTGGACGTTTCTAAGTTTTCTTTTTGTCCTGATCGATGATTAATATAATATTTACACAATGATGAACATTGTGATCAACGGAATTGAATAAAAGAAAATATAATATGGATAAAATTCCAGAACCAATCACATGATCATCACATATTATTTATAATCAATTTAAGTAATTATAGAATTACCTTGAATGAAATTATTTATTTTTTGATGGATATATCAATGGATTTATTTCATACAATCATTTTGTTGTAGGAATCAAGGGAAGATTCCCTCTAGAGGTTCTCTACATATGTTCGAAAAATCTCCAAACATCTATATAGGAATATCCATGTGCTAGGGTGGCAGATCCAAATTCTTCCATTATTCACTTTCGATCACCTCAAGAATTAATTCCAAAAGATTCTATTTTATCTCTCATGACTTGAGATTGGATATTGGAGGAAGATCTCTTTCTATTCTTGGGAACATTCTTAGAAAGGGAGATCTCTAGGTATTGAGAGGATTCTCTCCGGCAATCATTGTAAACAAAAAAAATGAAATTTCATCTATTTAATAATAATACAATTGGGTTTATATACTGATAGGTTTAGAAATAAATAATTTAATGAGATTAATTTATTATTTATTTAATCCTTATATAATCCCATGTTAATAATAATAATAATATTATTATTATTATTTCTTAACATGCTCTAAACTCACGAATTAAAATTGATATTATTTAATAAAATAATATTAAATATATTTTATTTCTTGTTGGACCAATAAATATAGTCCACCATTCCTCCACATTATTTATCAGAACATGAATAATGAGTATTTATTTAATAAACAAATATTATTGCATTATTCTTCAATAGATAAATAAATTTTATATTCACTAAATAGAAAATAAATATTTGTTTAATACTCCCCTCACATAATATTATTTCAAATAACTAGTGATGGAATATATAAAATCAATAAAACATGAATAATTATTAAACCACATGTTGGAATAATATTTATTCAAATTTTGAAATAATACATAACAATATATTATTTAACTGAGATTATGGATACAATTAGTGTGTAATTCTATTGGCCTTTTTCTTAGTGATTTTTAGAGAAGAATCCTAAAGTTCATGGTTAAAATCTACCAACACGCCAAGACACCCATAAAAAATTAAATCAAGGCCGAAATTATATAATAACTCATATAGATTCTCATTGTTTAATATAAACTCTTTGTCATGATATCTCTAATCAAACAGGTTTCATGTTGGAGTCATCAACTGATATGCTCAATGTCTCTCTCTTTGAATTTCTATAAATTGAACACTTATATTGGAAACCATGTCCATGGATTTATTTAGGATATATCATTTCCCTCAAAGGGCCTGAGATGTAAACATCCATTAAAGAACACAAATGAAAAATCCTCTCACACATTATTAATTAATGCAATATTACTCATTACACACTCAACATATCCTACCTCACCATGAACATATTTCATCATGGTTTTCATCAATACATCAATGTATGTGACTAATAATACTCATTAAAAATAATCATAAATTCAAAGGATCAATACACACATCCATAGATAGTAATAATCAATGACACATATAAATTTTTATTTCCTAATAGCGGGTCTCATTATCATAATATCCTATATTAGATATTACTTAGGGAATACACAATGAAAGGATTCCTCAAATTACTATCAGTCTCCACCCCCAATAAACTGAATCATTTATGTCCCTCAAGTGATTTCAACGAGTTATATAACATGGATTTATGAATATTATCATACCACTTTTGTGTTCCCATCATAGCAAGGAACAGTTGTAACCTTTTAGTGAGACATATACTCTTAGGATATTATCACATAATATGTTACATATAACAACAATCATGATGTGATAAGGATTTTATTAATATTCAAAATTATAAGTACATGATATCATATAAGTATACAGAATTTGTCTCAAGGGCACCAAATCTAATAAACTGAATATTTAATTTTTAGAAGTATTAGGATCCATGTAGCTAATCAAACATCTCATAAATCTGTATCATATGATACTTACTCATTATCATAATTTTTTGGAGTTCACAATAATAAATGTAGACACACATTGACCCACCCTTAATATTGATGAAGAGGACTGGTACACCCCATGGGAAAGGCGTTTTCCATATAAACCCTTTACCAAGATTCTCTTATAGTTTCTTCTTCTTCTACTCATGTTCAACAATGTTCATTATATAGGGAGTCTTGAATATTTTAAAATCATGGGGTATGTATTTTATTGAAAACTCAAAATCTCATCTAGGAGAAAGAACAATAAATTATTCAGAAAATATATCGTTAAAATCCATTATAATGGGAATTTCATCAAGGATAATCTTTTACATAGTCTCAATAATTTGGGGTAGATATGATTTTTCGTATAGAAATAATATCTATACTTGAGATGATGATATAGAAAGAAATTTATCTACCTTATTTTACTTTTATAGAATCAAGGGTGATTTGTGATACGAGGGTGATTTCATTTTCCGAGTAATTTATGTTGGATATAAACAAGAAAATCCAATCCATTCCCAAAATAGCATCGAATTATACCAATGGGTGTATCATATGTTTTTCTTGTAAACATTGGCCTTAAATATTAAAATGTAATGAGTTATATACTTAGGATGAAATAATTTCTTTATTTTTCATTTACACCAATTGCTCTACTTTCCTATTTTGTAGTGGTGTTCAAATATTTCTACTAAACATACATGATATGAAGGAATGTGTAGAACCAAAATAATATAGTATGTTCTCTATCCATGAATGAATAACTAGTTCACATGTCATCACTTCATTTTCTGGATCCACCTTAGTAGTTGTGATGGAATAATCTCACCATTTCTCACTAGGAATTGTAGGTTATTTTTCACAATTTTCATTGAAAACCCTTGGCTTAGTGCATTGATTCACATAGTACCATTTTTCCTCATAGTTGAAATATTGGAAAATATGATAAGGGTTGAATAAATAATTTATTTCTTCCAACACATTGGTATGTTTCTCTTATTGGAAATCACTAGTTATGTACCATTTCTTCCCACACCTAAATCACATTTGTGTACCCTTTAGGTTTTTTTGGATAGATTATTACCACTATATAGAAAATGGGGATGTTGGACATTCATTGTACCTTTAGACTTCACTATCACACTTTGGGAATTATAATCCATTCCATGATTCTTATCTCCAAAACCTTGTGACCCTTGAGATTATCTAATATCTATTTCCAATTTTAGATCACATCTGACAATTCCTTTATAGTATTAAATGTCCCAAATCACTTGTTATTTTTCTTAAACATATATTTATCTTACTAAAGAAGATACCAATTTCACTTTCATGAGAAATCACAAAGTTGGAGGTGCACCGTGAAATTACTTTTATGTTTTCCTCATACGCCTAGATGGAATCTCCATATTTTTGCTTGATGGTAAGAAATTACATCTCTATTTTAAATTGGATAGTGTAAGGAAAATATTTATCAAACAAATATTTTCTGGAATTCATTCTAATACATCTCTTCGATCACTTCATCATGATTTTTTATCAATGTCCACAACTGTTCATTTTCTCCCTCTATGTGATAAAAATCGATCATGAACTTATCTTTCTTAAAGAATTATTGTATGGAGAATAACCTTATAAGATTTTGAAGCCTTGTGAAGTTGGGTAATTAGGTACATAGAATAAAAACATGCAATAAAAATAAATATTTATAAACTAAAACTTCATAATATGCCCTAAAATTTCATTGATCTTAAAAAACTACACAGGATAACCTGTGGATGTACATAAGAAATGGGTGAGTTATAATGCCCAGTAAGGGAATAATAAAAGAATATATTAAGGTAAAGTATTTCATGTGAGTCAATAGGTGTATCAAGGTGACCTAAAATTGGTTATAATCCTAAAAATTATCATCGATTTGTTATATAAAATGATAACAAAAAGGCAATATAGGAATGGAGAAACAACATAAAACATGAAATTATAAGCATAAGTCAAGGATAACCACTAATATATCATAACATGGTGTGATTAGGATGACCTAACAAGAAACATACATGGAATGTAATGTGATAAAAATTTTACCAAATACATTTGAGTACTATGTAATCTTAGGCTCGCCCATCATATTCATATCATGTACATGCATAAGTGTTCCACATATATCATATAACATAATGATGTCTTTAATAAATTTTAATGACATTATTAAGGAGTGTGTTTTACTTAAATGTAATTCCCTTATAAATTAAGTATAGCTACATATTTTTGAATTGATTTTCAGGGAAATGGGGTTGGGTATTCACTTTATTAATGTTTGGAATGGAAAATCGCGGGATAATTTTGGCAGCATTACAGTGGTACATAAATATTTAAGGATAGATTTAATGAGTGTGAAATGGGTGTCTCATTACTTTTAAATCATAATTAGAGTAATATTGTTGTGTACAAACATATCGCAACTAAAAAATCAGAAATTAAAAAGAATAATATAAATAAGGTGCTTAAATAATGAGGGGAAAGAGAAGATCCCTTACCTTGATATGGTGATTCATAATGAATGAGAAAAGATTATTAAGATCATGGGAACACCATGGGGATAACTAGAGAGTTAATATCAGACTAAATTCATGATACAAGGGTGATGAGTGAATTTTAATGGGATGTTTTCCAGGTTTTGATAAAAAAATTGAGGACAAATATTTATTAATTTTTAAACATAGGTTTTGGATACTTTGTGATAAATTAAGTCAAACCACAAAATATACCATGGTTTTTTACCATGTTTTATTAAAAAGAGAAGTTTATTTGATTATATTATTAGGATGGGAACCTAAATATATGAAAAATCCTTTGGTTATGTTGAAGATATTCATGTTTGTAAAAAATAGATTTTAAAACGTTAAAATATAATATAGGTTTGGATGGATTATTTAAGGGTTTGTAAAATTAAACAAGTAACTTAAAAATGAATTATTTTAAATGGGAAACATAATTTTTTAATTTAATAAAATTTATTGTAATTATTATATCGCTTATTGGATTTTATGATGATATAATATACACCGTATAATTATGTTGTATTTAATTTTTACCTAAAAATTGGATTATCATAGAAAATTATGAAAATTTAACCATTGGATAATTATGGAATGATTATTTAAAAAATAATATTTATTTTTTCAAAATAGTTTTTTAAATATTATAATTTATACTTTTAAATCAAAAATAAGCATTTATTAAAAAGTACTGTTTTCTGAAAATAAGAGTTTTTAGACCATTATTACAGTTACACTTGACTTCATAAAATTATATAATCATTTATATTTAATAAATATTATTTAAGAATAATATTTAATTAAAATGTTCTTTATTTCCAAAAATTATTTAAATCATCAAAATGAGTTTCTTGATTAAAACTATATATTTCTCAAAAATATAATTTGTGTTTCATCATATCAATATCTAAAATTTTTTCAATAATTATTATATATCCATTATAAATTAAGAAAAGATAAATACATTTGTTATTTTATTAAAATAAAAAAATTCAAATTAATATAATTAGGGTCTAGATGCATAACACTTTATTACACTAGAAAATTCCCTAAGGGTAAGGTGTGTGATGGTGAGATTTTCCTAAGGTGGTTCAGCGAACGTGGTTTAGGTTATGATCTTGATGAACGAAACCTTTTCAAGTAAATAGTTTTTCTCATGCTTTATTTTTTGAATATCATAATGGGTTTGTTCAATGGAAAATCCTAGTGATATTATATCCCTTGGAAGCTCTGATGAATGGGCTTCATAGGGTATGATCCTACAAGTTTAGGTTATCTCCACATTTTTCTATATAAATTTGATTAATCATAACCCTATATATATACTAAATCATATGATCATAATATAATAGCTATAATATCAATTTTTTTATTCTAAATAGTCTTTTAAATATGAAATTATATAACTTATAATGTCCAAAATTACTAGATTAGTGCATGTGTTTTCTATAAATTAATTTTTAATAAAATAAATTCTCATTTAAAAGAGGAATTTCATTTTAATTTTTTTGTTATTACAATTATGTTTTCTAATTGAGTGCACATAATATTGTCAAAGTATCATAATAATATCCATAATTCTTAATGAATTCAATTATATTGGAATAATGTAATTCCCCGACCCCAGTTACCCATTGTCAGTGTATTATTACATAACATTAGCATGATACATGGAATCATGTCCCGAAAGACTGATCAGTTTAGTAGCCTTTGAAGTACTAGATACATTCATAAGTTTTACAATACATGGTGAAATAAAAAATCAACAACATTTTGTCCAAATTTTAACACACTTATATCCTTAGTCTATCCCTATAGTTCCTCAATAAAATACTTCTTCACATCCTAGTAAAAATAATACATCGAAAGAGGTGAGCCTAGATTCTCAGTAAGGAAAAAAATACAGAAGAAACTTTTTTAAATAAGAATAAACATTTAAGGTAATTTATAAGACTAAAAAAATCCTTTTAAACAAGAACTTCAGAATAATTTAGAAAAGATAAAATCAAATAATTACATCTACTTAGTCACATGGATATTCTACTAGTCGAATAATCACATTCAATATCAATATCCACCTTCATAATGATGGAATGCATAATGCCAAATTTCATAACCACATATTCACGGCCTTTTGCTAAGATTACAAATAAGATTTTTTAAAGTCCTTGTTTCAAGACACTAGTTTGTCTCATGAGATCTACCGATGCATCAAGGAGCTGTAGAGGGATCCACCCGTCACTTAGTAAGTCAAATTTATTCCTCATATAAAAAGGTTTAAACATAATATAAATATTAATATTAAAGCTAGCATAAGAAATGTAAATAATTTAACCATAAACCATGAATGGTGCAAAAAATAACACATCCATAGTCAAACGTATCATAAAACCTTGAATACAATGTTGAAGTTTTGTATCATAATAAAACAACTTCAAATAAGCTTAAAATCCATCAAAGGATATTGACATAGATGAAATCAAAACATTTTTTTAGATAAATATCTATTTATATTTTGAAATCATTTAAAAATAATAAAATTATAAAGGAAAAAATTTATTTTGAAAATATTATTATAATATTTTAAGGGAAGCTTCAATGATGTTATAATGGCAGAAAATAGCTGCACCCACCGTATAAGTTAAAAAACATTCTTACCGTAATTTTGTTGAAATGGTCATAAAGTACCTTGTTTGAAAAATGACGGAAAGATTACTTTAAAAAACATATAAGGTCAAATAAGGGTATAAATGAAATTAACCCACTGTATATTAAATAGTAAAAATGTTTTTAAATACATTTTTATGAAACATGGATGTGGATGATAAAGTGGTCCCAGTAGATACTTATGTACCAAACAACCTCAGATAATTAAGAGATTGTGAAGTTAACCCTTACCTTGTACTTTTCCATAGTAGATGGTATGTTAACCTCCTGTATAATATTTAAAACATTGTTATTAAATTATACAAGAACTATATACCAACATATGATATCATATATGATCTTCTAATATTGCATTGTTAATAATATTTTAGTAGTATCATCGTTTAGGGTGTTAACTAATTTGTTTGCCTTTATATGCTTTGTTATGTAAGTAATGTTTGTTATGGATAGTATGTATATTTTTAATATTAATAATTATATTAATTCCTTAAACATTATTTTTAATCATCAAATTAAAATTATTCTTGAATGGATACAATGGGGAATGAATCTCATCACGTTTTTGGATACAGTAATCTGTACGTATGCACGAGCGAAAATATAATTATTTTGATATTTAAATAAAATATAATTGGATAGTATATCATATATATAGAATAATTATCATGTTATGTTTATTATTTACAACATTCATACTCAGTATTATACCCATACAAATGATAAAGTGTTTGAATAAAAAACTACACCACGACGTGGATACGGTAATCCGTACCTACGCACGTATGGTGACATTGTCATTTATAAGATGGATAAAATAATGAATATGGTAGTACCATTTTTATAATAACATCAAAGTATATAGAAGATACTAGATTTATTATTTTATAATGGAAACAACAATGAAAGGGGAATTGGAAGAAGAAAAGAATATGAAAGTGATGATGAAATATTTACCTCTTCTTCGGCTACATCATTTTTATTTCGTCAAAAGGGCTCCTTAGGTTGGATTTATGACTATATGAAGGAATATATTATGAAGGGAGGACAGTTGAGAGAATATTTGGTCAGGGTTTGGCCGATCTAAATGGCTTTGACGGTTTGAATTTTTAAGAAGGGTAAGTTCCCTTTAATAATAGGGGTGAGGGGAACCTTAGGAAAATATTGAAATATTATTTTATAATAAAATCATTTTCGGTTTCTAATGGATAAAAAAAGAATAATTTAAATATTAAGGTTGGGATGGGTTGAAAACCACTCAACCTATAGGTTTTAGATAGGTTTTGGTCACTATATTAACTTTATCCTTTAGATTTAACTATTAGTTAAATAGTTTCACATTTACCAAGTCTCTTTGAATTTTTATATTATATGGTTAATAAACATACTATAAACTTCCAAGAGAACATCAAGTGGTTCATTAATGAAATATATAATATTATTTAAGACCTTTGGCCTAGCCGTAGATTTTTCGCAATAGAATATCAATTAATAATATAATATTTGTTTTAAAAACTCTTTTATGTCAATTTTGACACTATATGGTATTTGTTTGTTGTTAAATTCATAACAGCATTATTACTTCGAAAAAAATCATTTAATCAAATGTAAAATTTCATATTAACCTATTAGATTATTTTAATTCATTAAAATTCTCAAATTATATTTATTTGGAAATTTATAATATCAATTATTTTAGTCATTCATTAATAAGGTAATTACTGCATCATAATTGTGTCATAATTAAATTTAATTATTTAATGTATAAAGATTATAAATAAAATACCTTTATATAGGAAATAGTTTTCTATTTCCAATGAATATTTATAGTCGAATTTATCTTATGTTTAACCCTATATCAAAAATGGTTTAGTTATTAAACATTGATTTTAACTCTTTTAACTCTTCTTTAAATAAAATGATAATAAATGTCCTAATCAAATCCAAGAGGACCAAAGAGGATAATATTTTATTCCAAAGGTTTTTCTTGGTTAAATTGTCCTTATACAATAGAATTAGGAAATGTTTTATGGTAATTATGATATCATTTTTACACGTAATTATCCTATTTAATTTCAACCGTGGTAAATAAAAGTCAAAAGTTAATATTCACCAAAAATTATTTTCATTTTATTGAACCACATTTTACTTACTAATATTAACTGTTTCTATCAGATTTTTTAAATTCAACTCAGAGAAGTGATAAAATTATTTTTTATACAAATTTGCAAATGCTCATAGGAGGAGGATAAAAGACAGTAAAGAGTTCGATAAAATTTTATATATCTAAACTTATTATAAAATGACTATAATGAATTACATTAAAAATATATAGGTATTATGTATCTATTATTACCTAAAATAAATTTAAATACAATAACTAATTCTTTAAATAAAATTTTTGTTTTAACCAATAACACAATGTTTTTCCCTATTCATAAAAAATTGAATGTTTTCATAAAAATACCAAAAATTCACCCTAAGATAATTTCAATATTCCGAATCCAAAAATGGAGTCCATTTTGAAAGATAAAATTTATAAAAATTTAAAATGTGGTTATTACTATTCATAAGGGCTAGTTTGATTTGTTGTGGTGTGTTTGAACTCAAAATTGCGTACAACACAAGCTATTGTATTATTCAAAGGAAAACGTACCGTTGAAGCTTGGGGTGTTAAAAATAATTTTATGAAAAAAGATCATTTGAATATATTATTGAAACATTTTAATTTACCTTTTCAATAAATTAATGATCATGATTTTAAGTATAGATTTTTCATACACCATTTTCAAATTAACATAAAAATAATCACAATATAATTGGTTAATATAAATAAAATTATGTATTAATACATTAATAGATAATACATTTTGATATAAGTGTGGAAAATATAATAGCAAATTTCCCAAGACCTTTCATTTTCTATTTTTCATTATCTACAAGTTTAACATGTTCTCCTTTAACATTGAAAATGATTTTAATGTTCAAGTAGCCACCACTCACATGTCTTAACCATCAAATATCTAAATACCAATGATTCATGCTGGTTATCTTCAAGTATAT
Source organism: Viscum album (assembly GCA_963277665.1). Lineage (NCBI taxonomy): Eukaryota > Viridiplantae > Streptophyta > Magnoliopsida > Santalales > Viscaceae > Viscum > Viscum album. The sequence goes on from OY728152.1 coordinate 700,783,557, forward strand.
TACCTATAGAAAATACATTTTAATGATATTTTTATATACAGAACAATTTAAGTATAAAAAATTATTAATATGTTATTTTTACAACCTTATTTGTCTTAAAATTTTACTATATTCATATAAAAAATATTTTAAAATAATTTTTTTTAGATTCATAATGATTGTTATTTTCTAGAAATTGTCATGAGTCATTACCTATAGTCTATTATTAATTACATACTAAATAAATTTATTTATTAGTATATTTATAAATATGTGAAAAATGATCCTATAGAATTTCTGTTCTTTCTAATTTTGAAATATTATACCAATCATTTGTTTTCAAGGTTCTTGAGATCCTATTAGTATCATTAATGTTTATCTATTTTTTAAAGGATGTTCTAAATATTTTCATATTTAACCATTTTGAGTTTTTAAATTTTGAGTATCATTTTAATAAAGTTACCTTGATAAAAATTTTATCTTGAATATCGTTTTTTTCTAATATTGAATTTTTCATTCTAATATTTTTTACATATCATTATTTTTATTATATATTTATCCTATAATATCATAATACTCATCAAATTCAACATTATACCAGAAATTTTCAATGATATTTTCCTTAAATAAAGAGAAATAAATAGTTTTATAGGGTACCTTAAATATGATTCCATAAAGTATAAGTTGTCATTCTCTATTTTTTCGTCAAATCAACATAATTTTGAGTCTCTTGAGGTATCATTAAAATAAATCCATGTAGAAAACATCATTTGTTTATTTTTAAATTTAACTCTATCATTTTTTCATAAATTTTTATTTTGGTAATTAACTCTAATATGTTCTCTCTTATTTTAAACATATTTAATAACCCTACATGAGGTATTTTCATTATTCCACTCTCCTATTCTATCACACAATCCTTTACAGTTTTATAACCTTATAAATATTCACTTATTCTTAAAAAATTCCTTTAATCTTATTTATAATTGTTTTATTTCCTCATAACTATCTTTATAAGTTATTTAATTACCACTTTATCTAATAATATCTTTATTCCCATGTGAATAATACATTAAGGGAATATTTTTCTTATTAGTTGTATCCTCATAATCATATTTAGATAGGATTTAATTTTTATAAATGATTTGTCTCCCCAATAGTATCATCATTACATTCATTTTAATGTAACATGAATCTCTTGGGTATATAGATATACATATTTATTTATCAGTAAAATATTTTATTAATCTAAATACCTATTGATTTTGTTTCATTTTTATCTAAGTAATATCATGGTGTTAATGATATCATTAAACATATAGTATAGGTTCGATATAGATTCATCTATATTGATTTTAAATGCATCATATTGGGTAGTACATGTATTTAACCTCACCTCCTATGCATTATATGTTCCAAAATGGAAAATAGAAAAGTTATACCATATTTATAATTCTATTTTATAAAAGGATACCTATTAAATTCATCTATTACTAAAGTAAACTTAATTAAATTTATTTATTTGAAATTACTAACCCAACGAGTCTTATAAAAATCACTCTAATTTTTCCTTCGACCATAAGGCTCCATATATCAGTCTTTAAACCCGCCCCATATATCAAAGACAAATATTTTAAAATTAATATTCATTTTATTTTTCATTAGAAATGTTTTTTCATTGAATTAAGGTTGTATGTTGGTTTAATTCACCTCTTGTCTAAAATAATTCATATTTAATAGTAAAATATAATTCACTTTTATTAATTATCAAAGTCTAAAATATAATAAAAATTGATACAAATAATGAGCTTTTAAATCCTCCAATAGAGACTTTTTAACAAATAACACCCAATATATTATAAGGTATATTGTTGTTTATATTTTCACTAAACTATGTATAATTTAATTATATTTAGTTTATTTAAAAGATAGTGGAAGAGGGGAGGTCATATTCTGGGAGGTTAGTCCTGATTTAGGACACTTTTCATTTATGATTAATTACACAGGGTCCTTGATTAAAGTAGGCTATGTACCTAGTGACCTTATAAAAATATAGGTAGGTCCTAGAGGTCCAACATCCATTTTTTGGCCCTTATATGGGTACTCTATAGAGCATTGGCTAATTGGTGTATGTTAAAGAAGTGCACGGTGGGTATCTAGCCAATTATTTTGAAAATTATAATTATTTTAAATTAAAATGTTATGATTAATGAAACACCACACTCCCTTCATTTCTTCCCCCTTAACTATTCCCATGCCTTCTACTCTCTCTATCTCTGTTATTCACTCTTCCCTCCCAAGTGGAAAATCCCTTATTTATGGATGGATTGAAGTTTCACCCATAATATGTGATCATTGTAGATAATTTCAATAATCCATATCTTTTTATTATTTTCATCTACCATTGTTTCATTATTTCTCACCAAAAACCCATAAATTACATGGATTTTGGCTAATTTTGGGAAAAATATTGAATTAAACCAAATAAACATGTGGTGTATGAATAGTGCGGTCCTTCTAAACTAAGATAATTAGAAACTAATATTTTCCATCAATTCATGTGAGTTTTCATGAAACTTGTGATATGTGATCCTTTTAAGGTAAAAATGAATGTTACTATATTAAAACACATGATTTTTTCAACCCTAACAAATGAAATTTTAATAGTATTGAATTAAATAGGTTGTTCACAAGTGGAAGTTGAAATTTTAGTCCTCATTTTGTATCTCATATTTTTATCATTACTAATCTTCTAAACTCTTTATTTTATATATTTTCTTTACTCGGGTTATGAAGAATGGTTTTAAGTAGGGTATATCTAATAAGTGTACTGTGTGAGAAGAACTATGTGGGATATATTAATTATATTTCATGAAATGAGATGATTATATATCTAATATCAAAATACTGTAATCCTTATGGTTCTACGGTAGGTAGTTTTATGATATTTATTGATTATTAATATAAAATGATTTAATATATTTGTGTATGTAATGTTCTAGTCTCCTTAGTTGGGATCAGAGAATCTGTTACTTATTTTTGTACATTAGGATAAGAGAACATTGTTGAAGACTTTGGGGATGATACTAAGTATATGGTAGAATCCTAATGCTTTGGTAAATTAGATATTGTTTTGCTTTCCAATAAAATAAATCTACATCTTGATACTGGAAATTGGATGCAACTATGGAATAGATTCACCTAGGATTAATAACCATGAAATAGGTGGATTGGGTATTTTCTTGATCATTACCTATTCACAATGATTGGGACTAAAATGTAATTCCATTCAAGGCAATCCCATATGAAATGCTTGGGTTAATTCACAATTTCTTTATAAATCATTATAAAGGATTTGAATAGATGATATCAATGAATGACTTAGGTTAAACAAAACTTTTGTTAGACAAAAATTAAAGTGAAATTATTTAGAAATAATATGAATTATTTTTCATCATTACCTGATTATTAACTTTGATTTTTGTTTCTAAAACTATTATTTTTTGTCTTCATTAACAATTGGACCCATGAGGAACCATGTTAACACTAAATGTGACAAACAATGCAATGATCATCCTCATGAGAAACCAAATGAAATGGAATATGGGATAAGAAATTTTGTGGGTATGATCAACCAAATCTCAAAATATATAAATTTTAACATTAATTATATAGATATTTTAAATAACTTTTAGAAGGAAGAACTCACTATTGATCCTTTCACATGGTAATTCCTAACTTTTTCAATGGTTCATTTGATCTACTAAATGATTCGAAATGTATCAGTACCCTTAAAAATTAATTTTTCATTCTCCAATGTTCGATACATGAAACTTTTTTCCTACAATTATATAGATCTTAAGTAAATTATATCAATGGGGGAATCTTATCTTGAATATGGGGAAAGTGGATAAAATTTAATTCAATACATGGGAATATTTTATGAGGGAATTTTCAAAAATTATTTTCCCTAAACTCTTTACCAGAAAATGGAATGTCATGTATTGTAACTAAAATAGACCTTTGGTGAACCCATTAGTAACCATGAAGAAATTTTCCCATAATTACATGTTATTCTTCCATTTTTATCATCAGTCTTGAAATAAAACTTTTAGTGATTCTTTAGTTTCATGATAACAAGTCTCTAAAAGGAATTGGTTATCAGTGAATTTTATTTTTTCAAATAAATCCTTCAATATTATATAATACTATAAAGAAAAAATTTATAATCTCATTATTATCATGGTTTTGGGGATAAAAAGTAAAATATGAAATTTCATAAAAATTATAATAATAAAACATATAGATTAAAAATTAATATTCCTTGAAGTCAGGTGCTGGATAGAAGCATGTAGAAAATTCCCTTATGGTTTATGGTAAAATTTATATTTGTATAAAATAATTAAATAAATAAAAATAACATCTAAGTGATGTGAAGAGGCTAGTCAATGAAAGGAATAATAAAAAAGGTCACCTAAATTTGACAATTATATAATTTCAATGTATATGGATATTAAAAAACTAGTGAATGAATATTGGGGTTAATAATGAGAAGTGGTGTTAGTAACCTCTGCTTCCAAGAGAAAAAGGGAATGGTCATATGATCACAACAACTAATGTGGTGAAAGGTACACTTCTCATCCATTATATAACAAAAAAATGTTTTATTTGATTTTGGATCTACCCACACTATTTTATAAGAAGAATTTTATTAGGGTATCACATAACATCCTCAAGGACTAGATACTGAGTTATTAGTAAAAACTATTTATAGTATGATGGTCTCATATCATGTCTATAACTCCTCTGTAATAAATTTTTTTGGGAATGTACTTCTTGAAAATATTGTGATTCTGCCTTCAGTTGAATTTTATTTTATTTTTGGAAAGGATTAACTCTCTCTATAGAGATCCCATATCAATTGTTGAGGAAGAGAAGTCACATTTTATATTACGAACCAATGTATAATCATATTTTTTTGGGAGTATTAATATTAATGCATAATGGAATTTAATTCCACTATATGGGTCTTACTCCCTACTCATGGGGGATTTTTATTTCAAAAGGTTGGGGAGAAACTCCATCACGACCCGTCCTAGTGGGGCCCATGTCGCAACTCCACAATCCCTCATCCAATAGGCCAGGGGCTGGTGACTAGCACCAATTTGGCATGTCACTAACAAGGTTGGCATTGCCTAGGTACCTGTACACACCACACATCTCCAAGACCACAAATTCTAAAATGTAAAAAAACTACTAAGGAAAAAAATTCATGCATATAAATAAACTAAACCAACAGAGTACAACGGAATGTAAAATGCGGAAAAGTAAATTGGGAAAGAATAGAAGCCCGCCAAAATAAATAGTGCCAACACAAAGTCCAACATGTAAGACAACAAGATAGGTACTCGGACTACTTCTCAAAGTAGTAGGAACACCTCATCCTGTCTAGAACTCACAAATCTATATCAGTTCATGGCCCACCCTAGATTCTATCAAAAGGTCTCTCATCCACATAAGACATGACATGTACAATCCAAACCCTATGCAATGTTGAGCATAACAATAATCAGTAGAAAACCCCGAAAACCATAAAGAAATCCAAAAATTAAAGGTACATTCATCTTTATATAGTATATTTCCTATAATATATATAACAAGTATATTTCCAAATATACTTGAATCCCATACTCATAGTCTAGAGGTAAGTCAAAATGACCCTATACCAACACTATGGATTTAGTTTGAAGATTCCCTGAAACACTCATCTAGGAAAACTCACTCCTGAGTCTGATAGCCCAGATGATATTCATCAGATAAGTAATATTCATCAAAAACCACCATGGCATAGATATATGCTGATAGACCTAAAGAGATAATTCAATACACTCCTTTTGGGAGAACCAACTCCATTAGTGAAAATATCATGATACACGGATGAGGTTCACATCCAGGGTCATGATGTATACCATGACTCATCTAGATTCACCTTCTAAGTTTAATAATGATGTCTAGTAGAATTTTTCATGTCAATAACCTAACTCAACCAAAGTCACATGAATGGATAGAGGAATGTTCTCCGGACCTCTTAGAGGGGACTCCTGACTCTATCCATACATTCCTACTAAAGGGGTTCATACTCCTATGGATAGGAAATGATACCAATTGGAATTTTTGTAAATGAGAAAAGGGGTACCAACCAAAATGAAATGTGTATATGATATTGTGGACAAGTAGATCAATCCATGTATAAAAGAGTATATGGCGCATAAAAGGGTCACACATTGTATCCCATGAACACGGGTATTTCCCACGTAAAATAGATCATTTCAGACAAATATATTTTGTAGGAAGGTATACACAACATTTCGAGAAGGTCACATGTCCTTTCATAGTATCTGAAGCCCTATCCATATACGTAGGTCATGTGTGAGTGCACGGATTCAGCCCATGTTTTCCTACTTGTATACCAATACACAGGGTAGCCCATGTTTCTGGTCAGGGTCTAGCCATGTGGTGGAGTACATGTTGTGTACTCCACCATGTGTCCATGTATCCTCCTAGATACATGCTGTGTTCCGGATATGTTTATGCATTCCATGTGGCAGTTAACATGTGCCCTGTTCCACCTCTCTATCACCCGAAACCCTAGTCGTTGTTGGAATAGTCCCACACACCATGTATTCTAAGATACATGCCTTGTTCATCATAATTTTCCAGAATCACTATGTGTCCTCCAATACTTTGGTTGATCTTCACGTGTTCTCTTCAATGATTATTTCACCTTGAAATTGAATATTCAGGGTCGTCTTGTCCTTACAACACCAATTTCGTAAGTTTCAGGCCTTTGATCAGCTCTGAAAATCGATTCTGATCAACAGCATAAAGAACACCCAAATCATGATATCTCCTAGAATAGGTTAATCCATCCATCACAATTTCCATCACACCTTCTCTAGGTCATCATGATGTCAGATCTATGATTTTGGATTATTTCTCCACAAAACTGATGTGCAACGATCCTTCATTCATAACCCCATGAAGAGCGTAGAACACATGGGAATAAAGGGGGAATAAATCATAGAGAAAAAAACCTAGGGATGAACATTGGGCATTGTTTTTTACATCCTTGATCATATCCTATTAGATGGATCTAAATCGAAATAGAATAAATTCCCCAAATCAATCCTAAAATCACCCATCCCATAAGAACAATTGAATCGTGGGTCAACCAATTTGTGGGTTGATCCACATTCATCATTGAATCCAATGACAAGAAATAATGAATTGAAATCATATACCCTACCTCAAGTTTGGATCGATTTTTGATGAAGAACGATTATGATTCCATCATCGATGAGATCCTTCAACTCTACTAGAACATAGATTCCAAATTTCTTAGTTTGTCATTGTTTATTGTCGAGAGGTTTCTCCAAGAATCTCCTCTCAAACACTCCAGATAATTCTGGGATTATATGAATAACCCATAATATTATTCGTAACAACTTATTTAAAATCCTAGGTTTTTTTCATTAGCACAACAGTAAAATAAAATAAATGTTAAATTTATTTTATTTCCTTAAATTCACAAAAAAATTACTTTCACTGTTGGCCTACACTGGTCGGGGATAGGCCTCGTCTAAGGTAAAGTCACTACTCTAAAAAACTAAAGACCTCAGATTTCTGATCAAGGAAATTGTTTAAAATTTATTCCACTTTTTCATGAAACCATCTCACACATTCTATTAAAATTTTAATTTATTTCAAACATTTATTCCAGTAACATTGGGTCTTGGAATCACATGTTGTCTCAGCACCTGGCCTCGAATTTATTCCATATAATATTTAAAAATAGTACACACAAAAATCTAGTACATTACATTTTCCACACCTTAGGGATTTTTGTCCCTAAAAATCCAAAACAAAAGGATATACAAATAGATGTGGGTACTATGAATGAATCTGAGCCTCCCGATCCCATGTACTCTCATAATGATTATTATGCTTCCATAGGACATGCACTAGGGGAATTTCACACCCATGAAGGATCCTCGCCTATTGATCCTCAATCTCCACTGGGTACTCAGAAATCATATCTCCATTATCAATGTCTAAATCACCCCAGTCAATGACATGTGATGGGTCATGCACATGGCTCCTTAGCTACAACACGTGGAAGAAATAATGTACCTAATGCAACTTTGATGTTAGAGCTATGTGGTACGCCACTTCACCAAATCTATATAGTCTCTAAAAATTGTCAATGACCCTCGGAGATAACATTCCACCTCATCGAAAACTTTATAACCCCAATAGATGTGAGACTCAAAGGAAGACATGGTATCCTTCCTCTAACTACAGAGGTCTCTACCTCCTATCACCATAAGACTTTTGTTGGCTCTATACAGTCTTCATCCTCTCTTGGATGACCTACACCTTCGTAGTAGTATCTAACACCAATTCTGGGCCCATTGGTACCAACTACACTGGGTTAGTCTAGCAAAGTGGTGACCGATTAGTTCATCCATAAAAATCCTCTAACATTGTCATACCAATGGTGTATTGGTAGCTTTTTTTGTATGCAAACACCCCCATTGGTAGGTGGTCCTCCCAGCTATGACCAAATTCCAAGATGCAATCCTACAACATTTCCTCTTGAAGATGAATGGTCATTTCCATCTAGCCATCCATCTAGGGATGAAACGCTATGCTCAAGTATAACTGATTCCCAAACACCTCCTAAAATCCCTTCTACGATCTGGATGTGAAGTAAGCATCACAGTATGAAACAATATTATATGTGACTTCATGAAGTCACACAATAACCTACATATAGAGGTTTCCCAATCTTTCTACTGAACTCTACTCTCAGATATCCAGAAAGTGGGTTGACTTGATGATTCAGTCAATGATCACCTAGATGGTATCATTCCCCCTAGACATATGTGGTAAAATCATTATGAAGTCCATTGATATTTTATCCCACTTCCATTTTTTCACCTCTAGGGGGTGAGCTAATCTTTATGAAACCTAGTGCTCAGCCTTCAGTTATTGGAATGTAAGGCATCGAGAAACGAACTCTTCCACTTCCTTCTTCATCCCTATCCACCAAAACTGACATCGTAGTTCTTGGAACAACTTTTCCACACTAGGATGTACCTCCAAATGGGATGTATGAAACTCCATCAAAACGCCCACTACAATGCCTCTCGTACAACTATGCATCCCCTAAAAAGGAATAAATGATCCTCGCCTTATGAATATCCATTAAGATCGTACCCTGTATACATATGAGCATGTAAGGTCTCACAGTCAACATCCCCAAGTTGTGCCTCCCTGACTCGTTGTAAGATTGGATGGGTGACAACCATTAACTAGAGGTAATATGTATCATAACCATCGATGAAGGATAACTATAACATTGAAAATTTCTCAAATTCATTGTCCAATAGCTGTGAACTAAATCTCCTACTTAGAGAATCTACCACCACATTCCCCTTCTCAGGAGTATAGATAATCTCGAAGTCATAATCCTGGAGGAACTCTAGATATCACCTCTATATCAAGTTCATATCCTTCTGTGAGAAGATATAATTGAGACTCTGTAGATCATAGAACATGACAAACCACTTGCCCATCAGGTATTGTCGCCACATCTTCAATGTGAATACTACCACTTCCAACTCAAGACCATGGGTTGTGTAGTTCTGCTCATGTGGCCTCAAATAGAATTAACCATAGGTAATCACCTCTTTCCACTACATCAAGACACAACTAGTTCCAATACCTGATGCATCACAAAACACTACATACTCAACTCCCTCCTATGGAAATCTCAAGATTTGAGTGCTCATAAAACTATGCTTCAACTTCTAAGAATACCACTAGATATTCTCATTCCACATGAAAGGATTCCCCTTTTGAGTCAATTTTTTCATCGGTGCTGATATCTAAGAGAAATCAGGTATGAATATCTGGTAATGTCCATCCATCAAAAGGAATCCCCATACCTCTATCACACTCTTATATAGATCCCAAGATAACACTAATTCCACCTTGTCTAGGTCCACTTCCACACCATCTGCTGAGATAACATGTCATGGAATGTGGACAGCCTGAATGAAGTATTGGTACTTCAAGAGTATCCCATAAATTTGGTGCTCTCTGAGTAGATCCAGAACAATCCATTGGTGTCACATGTTATTCTCATCATATGTTGAGTACACTTGGATTTTGTTGATAAAGACCACTATGAACTGGTCTAAGTATGGATAGATGATCTAGTTCATGAGTCCCATGAATACTATTGGGGAATTCGTCACACCAAAGGTCATCACCAAGTACTCATAATGACTGTAGTGGCAACTGAAATTTGTATTTGGTATATCCTCATCTTGTACTCACAGCTGGTGATATCCTGATCGAGTGCCAAGCTTTGAAAACCATTGTGACCTTATAAACTAATTAAAGAGGTCATCGATCCTCAGTAGTGGATACTTATTCTTTACCATTACTTGGATCATGCACCAATAATCCACACACAACCTCAGGATCCCATATTCAATTTTAGAAAATAAATCTAGGGCTACCCAGGGTGAAACACTGGGTCTCATGAAGCTCTTCCTCTATAAATCCTCAAACTGCACCCTTAGCTCATGAAGCTCTATGAGATCCATTCGATACACTGGTGTTGATATTGGTTCCATCCCTGGGTGTAAATTGATGCTGAAGTCTATCTAACAATGGGGAGGTATTCCTGGGACATCTTGAAAAAACGATGTCCTTATACTCCGCCACTAATGCTGCAGACTAATAACTCACAACATCTTCTACTCTGAGGGTAAGGCAAGCCAACTCATGAGTGATTGGTTGCACGGTTCTATCCATGAGCCCATATAGTGCTGTCTAGTTTTCCATTTCACCAACAATGGAAAACCTTGTCCCATCACTGTATACAAACCACACCCTTTTCCTAACATAGTCAATCTGGGCATGGACCAAAGATAGGAAATCCATAATGAGAATGACATTTTAAGGCATAAACACTTCCACCAAGAGGTTCCAGCCGAAACTCTCACCTCCAAGTGTAAGATAACACTTTCACAAAAGATGTGTCCTCATCAAGTCTCTTCACATAGGTGTATCTATGCATAAGGGTCGAGTCAGCAGGTCAATCATAATCTTAAGGTATTTTACAAGGTAATTGGAATGAAAATAATGACTAGAACCTTTGTTTATAAGTATGGAAACTAAGGTATAAAAAACACCGATCGTACATAAAATCACCACTGGAGTCCCCGGTTCATATACCTTGACCACATTTAGTTTTCCCCACACATATCCTCTAGATCCCAGAGCCTGGTGTGGACCTCCTAAGGGTGGTGGTGGTAATGTGTAAAAATATTCTCCACCTCCTGAATCTCTCCTAGCTCCTCTTCCATATTCGTCGTCTGGAGGATCTGCCTACCCCACTCGTTCCCTCTACCTTGGTGGTCCATCCAATGCTTCGCTATCAACTGCTCGATGTGTTGGAAAATCACAAGAATAATTTCCTCTATCTTCTCATGTGTATAATCGCATCACTTTAGGCTGACTGGATCTATCCTAAGATCCTTGAACTATATATCCCCTATCCTAGGACTTACTGTAATGTCTACCACATCCCAATCCCTATGTCTGACATCATCTCCATGCTTCTGAGGTCTCTGAACCTTTAAGAATGCTGCTAAATATCATAGGATATCTATTCTAAGCTGATAATCTCTCGACCACCAAATCTCACTTGATCACATCACCATAAGTCAGAATGCATAGAAATATGACTTTGGACCATATGTCCCTTCGTAAACCTCGCTCGAAGGCCTGATCCATGATGTAATCATTTCTTACCATATCAATTAAGTACATGTAGAGTTTGGAAAACCTCAATGAATAGTCATCCACTATCATACTACCCTTCTGTAGCTAAAGAAGCAAATGTATAAACACTTCTCTCAGCATAACTAGAGAGAAATTCTCTCTAATGAGACGCTCAAACTCCATCCATGAAATATTTTCCTCATCGTGAGTTTGTGTGGCCAAACTCTAACATCTCCCTCCTTAACTCTAAAGAAGGCTCACGGCTCGGATCATCATTAGGTCTACTGGTTTCCTCACTAGTTGAAAAACCCTGGTCACTACCTCAATCCAATCCTTAGCCGCATGAGGGTTGGGATCGCCTCAGAACCTAAACGGTCTCTATCTCTAAAACTCATACACTATGATCATCATGTGATTCTTGTTTTCTTGTACATTAGGTACCACATGTAGCTCTACAGGTGGTGGTATAGATGGTCTAACACCAATAGGTAATTCTTGGGAAGATGGTCCTTGTATCAAAGAATCATCACTGAGTGCTTCATCCTCGTGATCGATCTGCTGAATCCAAGATGGTATGCGTTATGGAGGATTCCAGAAAGAAACAAGATGTACCACAGTTAATGAGTATATATGGATATCTGACTTAAAAAGGACATGGAAACCACAACCCATTCCTATATAATGCATGTAAATTTTTTATTTCTCAAAATCTACAGTTATCATGTACGAAGTCAAAATATAGGTTATCTAAGTCTTGGTGTATGGATACGCCAGCCACCATCACCAAAACTAGAGTCCCTAGCTTGAAAGCCGAACTTGAAACACTTAACACTATTTTCCCAAACCAATGTCACATACTCCTCATCCTAATGTAGAACCAACCACCTCTGATGCCACTCTATCATGACCTATACGAGTGGGGCCCATGCCATGACTCCCCAAGCCCGCCTCAAATAGGATAGGGGATGGTTACTAGCACCTATTAGGGATGTCACTAACAGAGGAAACATTGACTGTGTACCTGTACACACACATTCACATCTATAAGACCACATATGGTGAAATGTAAAAAACTACTAAGGAAAAAAATCATGCATACTAATAAACCCCACCAATAGAGTATAGTGGAAAGTAAAATATGGAAAAGTAAATTGGGCCATAATACAAGCACACCAAAATGAGTATATCAACTAAAAATTCCAACATGTAAGAAAACAAGATATGTACTGGGACAGCTGCTTGAAGCCAATGGAACACCTCAGCCTGTGTATAACTCACAATGATCGGTCCAGTCCTAGGCCACCCTAGACTCTGTCAAAAGTTCACTCATCTACACAATACATGGCACATGTGGGAAAATACCATGTAGGGGTGAGTATAAAAATAATCAATAGGACACACCAAAAATCACAATGAAATAAAAAAATTAAGGTATATTCATATATACATAGTATATTTTCTACAGTATATATAATAAGAAAATATATCGATATACTAAAAACCGAGACTTGTAGTTTAGAGGTAAGTCACAACAACCCCATACCCATGCAAGGGATTCAATCCAGAGATTCCAAAAAACACCCATAAGGAGAAATCACTCCTAATTTTGATATCCCTAATGATTTCCATCGTAGATGTACTGTTCGTTAAGAACCTCCATGAGAGAGAGATACACTGATAGATCTTAAGAGAGAATATGATACACTCATTCCAGGAGAACCAACTCCCTGACTGTAAAGATCATGATACACATATGGGGTTCATTTCTAGGGACACAGTGTATACCAGTAATCATCTAGATTCACTTACTAATTGAGGAAAGATGTCCAATATGATTGGTCACATCGATAACCTGACTCTACCCGGGGCGCAAGATTGCAAAGAGTATCCGGCTCCTGGTCTCTCAGAGGGGACTCCTGACTCTATCCAAAAATTCCTATTAAATAGGTTCATACATCTATGGATAGGAAATGATAACAACTAACATAAAGGGGAATGAGAAAGGGACACCAACCCAAATAAAATTTATCCATGATACTATGGACAATGAGATCAATACATATAGAAAAGAGTACATAGTGTGTAGAAGGTTCACACGCCATGTCCCTTGACCGTGTGATAGCTATCACACTCCGTGTTCCACCTCTCTATCACCCAAGATAATAGTTGTTATAGGACTAGTCTCACATATTCTGTATTCTAAGATACACATCATATTCATTAGGATTTTCCATAATCACTCTTCTACCTCTTCTGCTTCAGTTGATCTTCTATTGTTCAATCTAATGATCATTTCACCTCAAAATTGAATATACAGGGCCATCTCGTCCTTGTAATACGGATTTGGTATGTTTTGGGCTGTCGAACTACTCCAAAAACTGATTCTGATCATCCACATGAAGAATAATTGAAGAACAATATCTTATAGAATACATCTATCCATCTATCGCCACCACCATCACACATTTTCTTGTTTTTCAGGATTTCATATCTATGATTTCGGATTTTTATTATACAAAATGGATGTGCAACGATCCTTCGTTCATAACCATGTGAATGATGAAGAACACACAAGAATAAATAGGGAAGAAATCATAAAGAAACAACCTGGGGAATGAACCTCGACCATAGTTTTTTATTGCCTTGATCCTCTCCCTTTAGAAGTATCAAGAAACTTACTATAAATAGAATCAATTCCCCGAATCAAACCCAAAGTCACCCATCCTGCAAGAATGATCGAATCACAGGTCATCCTATTCGTGGGTTTATCTGAGTTCATTATTAAATCAAATAACTAGAAAGGAATAATTGCAATCACATTCCCTAACTCAATTTTGGATAGATCTTTGATGAAGAAAGATTGTGATGATATCATCCATGAGATCCTCCAACTTTTCTGGTGTTGTGATTCATGATCGGTTGACACATTGTTGAGAGTTTTCTCCAAGGGTATCCTCTCTAACGCTCTAGAGAATTTCAGGGTTATGCATCTAACCCGAGAAATTATACATAACAATTGATTTAGAAGGTTAGGTCATTACATTAGCGCAATGGAAAAATAAAATAAATATTAAATTTATTTTTTAATTTTTTTTCCTTAAACATCCAAAAAATAACTTTCACTGTCATCCCACGCCAGTCAAGGTTAGGAATCTCCTAAGGTAAATTCACTTCTCTGAACGCAACAATGCCCTCAGATTTCTAATCTATGAACCCATTTAAATGTTATTCAACTTTTTCATGCTATTTAAGGATTAATTTATTTCAAAAATTTATTCTAGGCACCCCGAGCCTCCGAATCGCATATCGTATCAGCACATTGTCTTGAATTAATTCCATATAATATTTAAAAATAATACAAGGAAAAATCAGGGATATTAAAAACTCAACCTAAAAAATATGAATATTTTTGGGAATTATACTAATGTATTTTATGAATACTTTCCTCATCATCCATAAAATTATAAAGTTGATTTTTCAATAGAACTCATATATGTTTCTAAAATTATTTCAACGACTCGATATAAAATATCCTTGACTAAGTTGCGGTAATTGAATAAGGAACTCTAAGATAATATTGATATGGGATTTATACGGCCTAGTATTTCATTACAGGGTGCACCTATTCTATTTGTTAAGACGAAATATGGTCCAACACCTATTTTCACTGATTATAGAGAACATAATAAGATCACTATCAAGAGAATTTATCCCTACCACATCTTGATGATATATTTGATAAATTATAAGGATATCAATATTTTTTTAGGATAGATCATTAAGACAAATATCATAAATTGAGGGTCAATAAAGAGGATATACCCATGTAATCTTCCCCTATTAGGTATAGTTAATATGATTTTGTATTAATTACATTTGGACATACAATTCATTGTCTATATTAATGGATTTAATGAATTGAGTTTTTAGAGGTTACCTATATCAATATCTATTTGTCTTTATAAAATGTATTCTTATATATATAAATAAAAAGGAAGAGAATGAATAATAATTGAGTATTGTGATGAAGACCCTAAGGTAGGATAATTTGTATACAAAATTAGTAATTGTGATTTTTTCTTTAGAAAGTTTCATTATTGGGTCATAAATTATCATGTGAGGGTATATCAATGAATCCTTTAAAGATGAATGTTATTGAACAATGGACCAGACCAACCATGGTAACCAATTTATATAGTTTTATTGGGTTTTCATGATATTACTAATTCTTTGTGAGATATTTCTCTTAGAAATATAGTCCAATAAATAAGTTTACATGGAAGGGATCCATATTTCATTGGATAGAAAATGGGAGGAAAATTTCAAGGAGCTGAAAGGAATGTTAGTTGGTGCACCTATGCTTACACTACCCTATAGTTGAGAAGTGTTTTATATATTCTATGATGAATAAATGATGGTATTGGGATGAATACTCATGCATAATTATATAGTGCTAGCTTTTTCCTCACATCAATTTTAAATTCATGAGCAAAATTACCCAACTCATTATTTGAAGTTGGAAATAGTGCTTTTTTCACTAAAAATATGGAGGCATTACCTTTATGATGAATGGTGTGATATATATACTAATCATAAAATTTGAATTATATATTCACATAAAATGAATTGAATATTTTCAAAAAAAGATAGTTTTAGTTGATTTAAGATTATGACTACTCAATACATTAACACGCTAAGATGGTGAACAAGGTGGATGATGACAAGAGTCAAAAAGTTATAGTTACTTTTTCTATGACGAGGATTGAAAGGGATCCAATATTTATGTATTTTTAGAATATAGATAATGTAATAATGAGAAAATGGGACATTTTATATATTTCTTAGATGAATTTTCAAACATTTATCCATGTGATAATTAAGGAGTCATATAAGGGGGATGTGGAACTAGATAAAAAGGAGAGAAATGTTCTAGATTTCAACCACGATTATGATAGAATGATAAAGTTTAGGAACCATGTATATTTACCATCATTACCAGACTTAAATAATGTGTCTTTAGATGAATCTCATAGTTCTTCATTCTCTATTAATTTCATATGTATGATGATATATAGATATTTTAATGAGTATTTATATAGGGATAAAATAAAAAGGAATATTTCAGAGTATATATCTCTATGCATGGTATGTCAGTAAGTTAAGGATAAGAGACAAAATTATAAGGGTTTGTTATAACCATTACCCATACCAAAATGGAATGGTAAATCATTAACATGGATTTAATCATTAGACTCCCAAAAATAACTAAGGGGAACAATTATATTTGGGTTGTAGTCAATTGAATTGCAAAATATGTACATTTAATTTTTATAAGAAAATATTTCTCCCGTGATCATCTTTCTATGATATACATTAACAAATTGGTAAGGTTTCATGGATCACCATATTTGGTTGTATCCGATTAAGATTTAAGATTACCTAAATGTTCTATAGAATTATTCAATGAGATCTACACACAAATTTGAGATTCAATAATTCATATCAACCTCAGAAATATAGTCAATCAGAGATGACAATTCAAACTTTAGAAGACATGTTTATTGATTTCACTATGGATTTCAATGGTGGTTGAGATCAAAAAATTCAATTGGTATAATTTTATAACAATGGTATCTTTCTCTCAATAATAAAAAATGATCCTTATTAATCCCTCCATATAAGGAAGTAAAAAACTGCAATGTTCTAGGAAGAATTTGGAAAAATAATTCTATTGGGACCTGAGATCGTTCATAAAATGGCAGAGAAGGTTAGAGTTATTCAACAGCACATTAGAGAAACTTAGCTTTGTTATAAGAAATATACTAAAAATAATTATAGGGATATTGACTTTGAAGTTTGTGAAAATGTGTTCCTATAAATATCTCCTTGGAAAAAGGATATGCGATTTTAAAATTATTTCAATTTGAGACCCATATATTTCAGTCCCTTTGAAATTATTAATTGTATTGGGAAAGTCCCCTATCATTTTGTGCCTCCACTGAATCATGCTCAAGTTCATGTTGTCTTCCATGTATCTCTTTTGAATAAATAAATACCTAATCCATCACATATATTAATATTAGAGGTCATACCACTAGAGCATGATCTCTCTTATGTGGAATAACTAGTGGAGATTTTGGATCCAATAGAGAAATTTATATGAAGCCAGAATAATAATGTGTTTAATGTTTTTTGAAAAAATAATAAAGTTGAGGAAGCTATGTGGGAAATCGATGATGTAATGAGGTAGATGTTTCCTCTATTTTTTGCATCATAGTGATGCAATTTCATGGGATAAATTTTTATAAATGGTTATAGTATAACACCTTGATATTTTATGATATATTTTTATTAAAATAAATTTAGTTTCTTTGATATCTTTCTTTACACCCAACACCTAGTTCAAATGAAATACAATATACTTTTAAAATATTATTATTTAATGTGGAACTTATCACATAGTAATTGGGCTGGTTTTATGAATATGACTAACTAAGTTATAAAAAATTATTGTTTACATACGTATAAAATTAATTCATTTATTTTTTATTTTTTCAAAATGAAAATAAAATGATATGAATATAAAAACCATTTCTAAAAAAAGTATGTACAAAATTTGTTTTTATAATAATAATTTAAATTAATATCTATTAGTTGATGATTTTAATTAAATTTATAGATAATATATTCTATAAAATATTTTAACATTCATCTAATAGTTTTAACATTCTATGGAATGAAGGTAAACTCAATTATATACATAAAAATTAAATGTACTGAAAAAAATTGTTCTGTTTTGTGCATATATTGTAAAATGAGTTTCTAATAATTATAGAAATTGAATATTTTAAAATTTATTCCAAATTTGGGATCATAATAATTAATATTATTTAATAAGTTCAAATTATTTTTTATCATGATGAATACTAAAAGAGTAAAAAAATTGTTATCAAGGTTATGGATAAAATAGGATTACCAAGGGGTCAACCTAAGAGATAAGGTTTGAAATATTACTAAAAATTGATTAAATTTAATTTTTTGATGTTATTTCTAATATATTTTTATTATATTCAAATATTTTTCATTTTTTATCCACTTTAATTGAGTAATACATAAATATATTTTAATCTTTTTTAAAATTTCAAAATGTTTCCTCTCCTCACATACAAAAGGATACATTATTTCCTCTCTTCTATACACTCTATGAGAATTCAATATTATCCAATACTGACCCAAATCCATTTTTATAATCCCACATCATTTCATAGTTGAATTGTTTAATCATAATACCACCCTATCATGGATTATGGTGTTTTCCAAAGAAGGATTCCCAACTAAGAGGTATAACTCTTAACTGAGTACTATAAATTTTATTTCATATTATACCTATTGTGAATATATTTTATACATTCTAAAATAATTAATTATGTATCTACAATATACTAATTTTTTTTATGATTATGTATAAACCATTTTCTACCTCCATTCCATCAAATGGGAAACCAAAGTATCGCTCATGCATACGTGTGGACTATCGCCTCCATGTAGCGATATGATTCATTTTCCATCACCATAATTCATTGTTAGTTATTATTATGGATTTAATGTTTTGATATTATATTTAGGACATAAGTATTCTTCTATAATTATAATATATTATATACCTTCTTATATTTCTATCCTTTTTAAAACAATAACATCACTTGGACGTGCATGTGGACTACCACCTCCATAAAGCGATGTGATTAATTATTTATTTATTATTTAAAATCTGATAATAAATATAAATTTAATGAATATATATGAATTTAATGAGATGATAATGATTTCGGAAAAGGGAATTATAATTTACCAATCATTCGTTCAAATCATCTAAAAGTGAATACATCACCCATGCATACGTATGCACTACCATATCCAAAAAGTGAGGTAATTAATTTTTCATCACATATTTATATGAAACTATGACTAGGATTCATGTACTGGAACCATCGAACTAAAACATTCATGGAAAATTACCTGTTTTCAACTAAATTGACATTTTAATGAAGAAATTATTAATAAATGGATAACTAGAAAATATAAAATAATGATATATAGTATGTTATATATAAATGTGGTTATAGAATATATTTATAATAAATTTATTATTATTTTACATGATATTTGTACATGTTCAGGGTAATATAGAACTTGTGGTAAGGGGTTTGTGTTATAATATCATTTTCATGCGGGATTGAATATGCTAAATTACCAATGAGGTAAATTATATGGATTCTAATATTTAAACACAATATATTTTCTTATACATTATTAATTCGTTTAATGTTTCTATTTTATTAAAATTTTCTTCTCCTTGGTACTTAAAATGACCATGTCACAACCCATCCTCGGGGCACATGCTGTGACTACCCCAAGCCCGCCTTCCATAGGCCAGGGGCTGGAAACTAGCACAAAAGGCATAGATCTCGATAAAAGGGAATGCATTTCCATTATATAAGTAAAGAAACACAAAATAGTACACGAGCTGAAGTAAACACTAAGTAAAATGAGTACAAAAGTATGTGCTAGAAAGTAAATGGGCCAAAATACAAACCCAACTAAAAGTACAGTACAACAAAAAGAAGAACAGATGCAGTAAAGTAAACTAGCAACCACTAAGTCATCCTCCAGATATCCCACCTGAAGGGTGGGTACAAATGATATCCTCATCTCCTCGGATCATGTCCTCGGCTCTGTGTACATTCCACCAAGTGGTCCACCTCCAAGTTCCATCCCGCTCCACATGACTCCACCTCGATCAGTGTTGTCTGTCGTCTGCATCCAACACAACGTAGTACGGGCATAGCCTGTGTAGGGGTGAGTATACGGTACTCAGTAGGGACCTCGAGACCCACGAAGTTCTCCCAGAATCCACAAAGTATAAACCACAAACTAAAGATACAAACAAAAAGTATCAACCAACTCTACTTAGGTATATGCACATACATATACATAAGTCATCAATTCCAGTTCAGCTCCAACACACGAGCCCATGTTCAACCCAGTCCACACAGGAAAGCACAACCCTGTCCACATAGAAAAGCAAGTCAATCCATTGATGATAATGACTGAAAGTCAAGACTCAGCTCACATAGGTATACTATTAACGAAGAGGGTGGAGATGATATATATAGCCTCTGAATCATCTCCCCTGTCGAACCCAAGTAGGATCCAAGTACAGAAGTCATCGCTACCAGACCCACGTAGGATTCAAGTACAGTAACCATTGCTGCCAAACCCATGAAGGATCCTAGTACAGACGTCATCACTGTCGGACCCACAGAAGATCCCAGTACAGTCGCCATCGTCGTTGAACCCACGGAGGATCCCAATACGGTAGTCTTCGTAGCCGTATCCAGCTCTAGGGTTCCCGCACACAGCTCGCTCAATTTCCGGAGGGTCCTCTCCTCGAGTCAATGATCTATACATCAACTATCACAAAGTCTAGAGTTGATGTATCTCTTAGTACCGTCCCACTTCATAGGGGAAAACCAAGAAAAACATTCCCATGTCTTGGAGAACAAGGTGACCAAGCCATTTCTCTAAGTACAAGGTGTGTAGGTAAGCGATACACGCCGTGTCACCAGACACTAGGTACTGCCCGTGTGAAATGGGCCATGTCGCAGGGCGGGTCATGTAGATAAGTAAGTACACTACATGTGGTATGGTTACACAACGTGTCCAAACCTCTAGGTTCGGTTCCATGTGGGCTGTCCATGCTTGGCCGTGCGGTGGAGTACATGCCCGTGTACATCACCTCATGTGCATGTATTCCCAGAATACACGCCGAGTCATCATGAGGCCACTTCTGCCATGGTGAAGGTAGTACACACCGTGCCTCTTGGCCGTGTAGTTCTACCCATGTCCGTGTATCTCCCAGATTACACGTTGAGCCTCACGAAGCTGCTTCTACCTTTCTATGAAATGAATACACGCCGTGTTTCTTGGCCATGTATTACTGTCAGTGTCTGTGTATTTTCCCTGAATACACGCCATGTCCATCAAAGCCTCATCTAAAAAAAGTGTGGTGAGTACACGTCATGTGTCTAGAGTCACATGTCGTGTGATACTTTTCTATTGTCTGAATTGGAAGCCAGAGTACGCTTGTACTACAGGGCGTGTGCTCCGGGATTACACGCAGTGTATTCTAGAATTTTCCAGAAACGATGCCTCTAGCCAGCACGCCTCTCGTGGTGTCTGTTCTTCTTTCTGATGATCCAATTTCTACGAAACATCCTCTTCTAGGTTTCCCCGACGGTCTGAGGTTGTTTACGATGCTTTAAGGCCTCCGATCGGCTCCAAAAACATAACTTGATTCACCACTCAAGAACGCATGAAGAACACCACATATTCACAAGAACGGCGGAAGAATCAGACTGTGTTATTTTGGACTGGTCCCTTCCGCATTAGTCTGATGACAAGTGGTTTAATAGGAACAACAACATGGAATGAAAACCAATCATTACCCAATCCAAAAACACCCCTACCTCAGATACGGTTCGCGGTTGACAAGCATTGTGGATGTATGTGTCATTTCTGTCGTCTTTGGTGTGCACCTGAGGAAGTGATGTCTCCTGTTTTGTCACAGAGAGAAGAATAGGATTGAAAATCATTGATCTTAGTGGATTCGGTGCTCTACATCAAAGGGGTGTTATTCTTCATGGAGAGGATGACGTTCTTCAACAATGGAGGAGCTTCTTTCTTCCTTCACAAAAATCTCTCTTCCCAATTTCCCACACAACAAGCCAACAAAAACTAAAATAAGGTCACCTCTTATTTTAATTTTTTATGCCATGCACTTCAAATTTAAGAATTCAAAACACTCATTAACTAATTGAAGTGGTTCAATCAATTTTTTAATGTGTGTTGGAAAGTGTTAAGAGGGAGATAGAGAGAGAGAGAAGTTGGAAGGGTTACACATTTAATTCCAAGGGTTATGGGGTTATGGAAAGTGAAAAGGTTGGGGATCGTGTGGGCCCCACCTTACATTTATCCTCACATGGGTAGTTAGGATGCTAGTGGGTCCCACCCTAACTCCTCAATGTAGGGAAAAACCACCTTAGAAAAATAAATAAAATTTGTACCACAAATTTATTAACTTTTCATTTAATCCACTTTTTTTAACATATCCTCCAGATCAAACACATCTTAGGTAAAGGTCCTCTTAATCAATTACCGGTGATGTGCTTTCATTGGTGACCTCAGATTTCAATTCTGAGCACCGGTTCAAAAGATAGAAAAACTCGCTCATTCGTTCACTGAACGTACCCGAGCTAAACTTCGGAAATTGATTCTAGGAACACCGGGCCTCGGAATCAAGCGACGTCACAAACTGCATACTCATAAAATCCCAATGAATTTTAAAAAAAATACTTGAAATTTACGGGTTTTTACATTACTCCCACCTCAGGGATTTACGTCCCCATAAAGCTACATCATAAACTGGGGAAACAAATGAGAGTACTATGCACGCATCTGATCCTCCCACTCCCAGGTACTCTCCTGGTGGTTCCCATGGTGGCAACGATTGCGCACGAGAGGAATAGACCATCCATGTAGGACCCGCTCCTGTCGATCCTTGATCTCCACAATAACCTCCACAAATTTATCCCCATCATCGATGTCAAGCTCCCCTTGATCGATTATATGCATCGGGCCATGCACGTGTCTCCTCAGCTGAGATACCTGGAAGACGTTGTGCACCCGGTGCAACTGAGGTGGAAGAGCTAGGTGATAATCCAGCTCGCCTATCCTTCTGAGAACCTAGAATGGTCTGATGAAGTGCGAAGATAACTTGCCACCCTGTCCAAATCTTTGTAATCCTCGTCGAGGTGAGACCCGGAATAGAATGTGGTCTCCATCCTCGATCTATAGTGGTCTCCGCCTCTTATCATCATAGGACTTCGGTCGGCTCTGTGCAGTCCTCATCCACTCCTAGATGATCCGCACCTTCTTTGTCGTGGCTTGCACCATCTCTTGTCCTACAAGTGATGACTCCCCAGGGTCAGTCTAGCACAAAGGTGATCTGTATGGTCGGTCGTACAATGCCTCGTACGGTTCCATCCTGATGGTGGTGTGGTAGCTTTTTTGTACGAAAACTACACCAAAGGTAGGTGATACTCCCAACTATGACCAAATTCGAGGACAGGTGAATGGAGCATGTCCTCGAGAGTTTGAAAGGCCCTCTCCTTTTGGCCATCCGTCTGAGGATGAATGGTGGTGCTCAGGAATAGTTGCGTCCCAAAAGCCTCCTAAAACCCCTTCCCAAGCCGAAAAGTAAAGAGAGCTTCTTGATTGGAGACGATAAAAGATGGCACACCATGAAGCCATACGATCTCCTGAATGTAGAGGCATCCTAAGCTCTCCACTGAGCCCTACTCTCTGATAGGTATGAAGTGGGACGACTTGGTGAGTCGGTCGACGATCACCCAGATTGAGTCGTTTCATCTGGAAGTACGTGGAAGCCTCATCATGATATCCATGGATATCATGTCCCACTTCTACTCTGGGACCTCTGAGGTCTGAACCAATCCAACTAGTACCTGGTGCTCCGCCTTCACCTGCGGGCAGGTGAGGCACCGAGAAATGAACTCTACCACAACCTTATTCGTACCCGGCCACCAGTGTTTTCGTCTGAGATCTTTGTACATCTTCACTACTCCAAGATGTACTACCAATGGGGATGTGTGAAAATCCCTCATCACCTCCTCCTATAATGAAACTGGTACCATGGTACGTCCCCAGAAGAGGATGACATGCTCTGATCCTTCAGAAAATCCATCAGTCGCCTACCCTGTGGAAATCAGAGCACGTCGCGTCTCAAAGTAAACATCTCCACACTATGCCTCTCTGAACTACTGATGTAATGGAGGAGTGACTGTAATCGACTGTAGAAAGGTTTCCCCATCTCCATCCACAAAGGATATTTGCAACGTGGCTAGCTGCTCCGTCGCCTCTCCAAGTAGCTGAATGCCCGATCTCCTGCTGAGAGAATCAGCTACTACATTCTCCTTCCCATGAGTATAGACTATATCAAAGACATAGTCCTAGAGGAACATGAGAAATTATCTCTATCTCAGGTTCATGTCCTTCTGTGAGAAGATGTACCTGAGACTATGGTTGTGAGAGTAGATTTTAAAGCGCTCGCCCATCAGATAGTGCCGCTACATCTTCAAGGAGAAGACTACTACTGCTAACTCCAGGTCATGGGCAGCATAGTTCTGCTCATGTTGCCTCAACTATTTTGAACCATAAGCGATCACTACCCCTCTCATGCATTAGGACACACTCGAGTCCGTTCCCTGATGCATCGCAGTAAACTACGTAACCTACGCCCTCCTCCAGTAGCCTCAAGATCGGTGCACTGGTCAATCTATGTCTCAACTCCTAGAAGCTCTGCTGACATCTGTCTGACCACACGAGGGGTTTCCCCATCTTTTTCAAAGCTAAAAGTGGTAATGAAATTCTCGAGAAGTCTGGAAAAAATCTCTGATAGTACCCAGCCAGACCTAGCAAACTACGCTCCTCAATCACACTCCTATGTGGCTCCCAAATAATTAATGCCTCGATCTTCGAAGGATCCACTGCAACTCCCACCTCAGAGATGACATTCCCTAAGAAGTGGACCTCTCGAATCTAGAACTAACACTTCGAGAGCTTACCATAATGCTGGTGATCTCAGAGTGTGTCCAATAAAACCAGTAAGTGGTAGGTGTGCTCCTCCTCAGTAGTCGAGTAAATCAGTATGTCATCGATGAAGACTATGACAAATCGATCGAGGTAAGGCTGTAAGATCCTATTCATGTGACTCATGAACACTTCTGGAGCATTGGTTATGCCAAAAGGCATAACCAAGAACTCATAATGTCCATACCGACACCTGAAGGTTGTCTTCTGCACATCCTCATCTGGAACTCTGAGCCTATGTTAGCCTGACCAGAGGTCTATATTCAAGAACCATTGTGCTCCATTGAGCTGATCAAAGAAGTCATCAATCCTCAGAATTGGATACATGTTCTTCACAGTCACCTGGTTCAGGCGATGGTAGTCGAAACACTGTCGCAAGCTCCCGTCTGCCATCTTGGAAAACAAAATCGGAGAAGCCCAGGGTGAAACAATGGGTCAGATGAATCTCTTGCCCAGCAAGTCCTCCAGCTATATCTGAAACTCACAAAGCTCATCACGAGCCATCCGATATGTTGGAGTAGATATCGGGTCTACCCCGGGGTACAGGTCAATATATAAGTCTACCTATCTGCGAGGAGGTAGTCCTGGAACATCATCAGGGAAAACGTCTACATACTAGTCCACCACAAAAGGAAAACTCGGACTCCAAACATCAACGACTCTGAGGATGAGACTAGCCTACTGATGTGTGATCAGAAGACTTTTCCTCTTCGTATGTCCATCCTGCGCTGCAAAGGCTGTAAAGACCCGTAAAATTCAAGGGAAATTTTTTCTTAATTTTCTTTAGAATTTTACAAGAGCGCGGTTTCAGACGGCACCTGATTCCGAGGCCCGGAGTGCCCGGAATTAATTTCCGAAGTTTGGCTCGGGTACGTTCAGTGAACGAACGAGCGGGAATTCCTAACTTTTGATCCGGTGCTCGGAATTGAAATCCGAGGGCACCGATGAACTCGCAACGCCGATATTCGCTTAATGAGACCTTTTCGGAAGTTGCTTTTGTTGCAGGTTGAAAGTTAGTTTTTGGGTTTTTATTAAATAAAATTTGTGAGGAACAAATTTTATTTTTATCTAGTTAAGTCCTACCAAAGGGAGTTGGGAGTGGGACCCACATCCACTTAACCTCTCTTGGGAGGATTAAGTGAGGTGGGGTCCACACGAACCCCAACTCCTCATATTCTCTCAAAACCTCCCCTTTAACTCTTTTCATTAAATGTTGTCAACTTGAGTTACTTAATTAATTAAGGGAGTTAAACTCTTTTTGAATTTCAAACCTTTGAAATTCTTGTGGTTAAGTTATGTAATAATATAAGTTAAGCTTATATTATTCTAGGGGATTCTTTTAACACCTTGGGAGGATTTCTTGAGAGCTTTGGAAGCTTTTCTTCTTCTTCTTCAACTTGACGAAGAACCTTCGAAGAACGAAGAACGCTCAACTTCAACGAAGAACGCAAAGAACGCCGTTCTTCAACGAAGAACTTCTTCGCCGAAGAACACGGTCTTTCCGCGACGCCATATCCGCGACGTGACGTTCTTCTTCCGCATCATCTTTTCCGCGACGAACGCCATCGACAACGACTCTTCCTCCGACGTCAAAGGAATGGACACCGATATTCCACGACTCCGCCAACGTGCGACTATCGAGGTAAGGGTTCTTGAGTTCGTTGTTTCCTTTTTATTTGACTTTCCTCGAGACTTGACGTAGAACGCTCAAGTTCCGACGAAGAACGCCGCTCCGCTCTTCTACGTCTTCGGTGTCAACGAGAGAGAACACCGCACCTTCCTCGGATAACCTTCGTCGGCGTTCAAGGATTCGCCAACGACGTGCCTCTTCGGACGCGCCTCTTCGTCGTCGAATTTGACGAACGACGACCGCGACGCCCGACCTCCGCGACGTCGTCTTCCGCGGAACGTAGAACGATCTTTGAACCTTATACCAAGGTAGGGGATGATGTTTAATATTTAATTATCTCATTCTTGCTCGTGGTTCGTATGACTAACGTGAGGATGTTGATTATTTAAAGTTGCGTTATTATTTTAACGTGAGGGGGCCGGACCGCACGAACACGGCCGAACCCCCTCCAACGATCTTGTTTGTTCTTGCGGGTGGAAGCAAGTGGCGTGGTGCCGTCGCACCACGCGGTTGATCGTGCGTTTATTTTACGCAACGCCGTCGCGCGCACACCATGGAAGAAACATCAAGAACGCGCCGCCGTCGCGCCGCGTTGAAAGAACTTAAAGTGCGGCGGAGGGGCGCGGTGCCGTCGCACCGCGCCGGACGACGAACGCCGCGGCCGGTTCCGGGCCGCGGCGGGACGAAGAGACCGCGGCCGGTTCCGGGCCGCGGCGGGACGAAGAGACCGCGGCCGGTTCCGGGCCGCGGCGGAAGAGAAGGCCGGCGGCCGGGCCGCCGGCGATGTTAGTCGAAGGCGGGACCGGAATTTCCGGTCCCTTTGGTAAAAACCAGCCGGCCAGCTGGCCGGCCGGATGACTAAAAACCGGGGGAATAAATCCCCCGGACCGTTCAGCAAAACCCCCCTCTTAATGAGGGGGGCGGTTCCATGAAAGGGGGGCAGCAGCCCCCCGGTTCCCTTGAATCAAACCGGCCCCCACGTGGGGGCCGATTGTTGAAAAAGGCGCGGCACAAGGCCGCGCCACATGAAGAACAGCGGGGGCTGAGCCCCCCGCGTGCGGCTCCCCGTGCGGCGCCAGCGCCTGCCGCCGCGGCCCGCCGCCGCGCCGCCGCGCCGCCGCCGCCGCGCCGCCCAGGGGGGGGGGGGGGTGGGGTCGGGCCGGGTCGGCCCGGACCCGGACCCCCCCGTTTCGAACCAGATTTGGTTTTTGGCCCATAACTTGAGCCTCGGACCTCCGATCGACGGACCGTCAGCGGCAACGCGATCCTTGGATCGAGACGGTCGTTTCGGTATATCGCACTCAAGGTTTCAGATTACTTTGAGTTCGGCCGGGTTGGTTCGTTCACGAAACCAACCGGGCCTTCGGAGCGGAAACGCTCATATCTTGAGCCACGAACGTCCGATTGACGCGCCGTCAGTCGCGTTGCCTTCCTCTTAATGAGACGGATCTTTTGGCATACTCCGCCCGAGGTTTGGACGCAGGTGGAGTACGGTCGGGTTGGTTTTTCCTTAAAAACCAACCGGGCCCCGGAGACGAAAAAGCCAATAACTCACAGACCGGGCGTCCGATTGACGCGCCGTCTGTTTCGTTGACTTCCTCTTGATGAGACGGAACTTTTGACATACTCCGCCCGAGTTTTGGATACAGTCGGAGTATGGCCGGGTTGGATTGTACTCGAAATCCAACCGGGCCCCTGGAACGGAAAAGCTGATATCTTACAGACAGGACGACCGCTTGACGAGCCGTCAGCGGCGTTGGTGGTTACGTTGAGTAACGGTCCCTTTGTGTTTACCCTATGGGAGTTCGGGGTACAGTTGAGATACGGCCGGGATTGGTTCGCACTCGAAACCAACCGGGCCCCTGGGACGAAAAGGCTAATAACTCACAGACCGGGCGTCCGATCGACGTGCCGTCTGTTGCGTTGAGACCCCTGTGACGAGACGGACCTTTGAGACACTTCTTCGTGGGACTTTGAGATACTTGGAGTATCGACCTGTAGCTTGTGGAGCGGACCCTCCCAGTGACGAGCATGCGATGTACGGAGACCGTGTAGCTGGCTGAGACCTGACGAGTGCTTGACCGACTCGACTTGGAGTGAGTCGACTAGCCCAGTGGACGGAGCACTACTTTCTGAGGTGCAGACCCATGGCGGACGGAGCACTACCTGTGTGACAGTGCAGACCCGCGGTGCTCGTCCGGAGAGTACCTCAGCAGGCTACTAGGGGGTGTGCACTACGGAGTTTGGGTGACATACCTCGGCGGGAAGCACTACTGTGTTTGGGTGGCTGGCCCGCAGTACTCGACAGGAGGAGTACTTCAGCAGTCTTAGGTTAGTGAGCAGTACCTCGGAGTCGTGACAGGACCACTGCACACTCCAGAGACGGAGCTCTTCAGCAGTTACGGTTTCGGTAATGAAAATCCTGGTTTGAGCTGAGACTTTTGACCTTGTGTTTACTTCATAATTGAGATGGGTCACTTGCTAACTTTGGTATATGTATGGGCATATACCCGGGTAGTGGTTATCCGTCGTTTTCACAATCCTTGTGTTTCCTCATGATTGAGATGGGTTACTTGATAACTTAGGTATATGTATGGGCATATACCTAAGTAGAGTTTATCTGTTGAGATCTTCTTGTGGTTATCCTTGTTGGTTTTAGTGAGACCTTGAGGGTCTCGGGGTCCCTACTGAGTATCGTTATACTCACCCCTGCACGGGCTATGCCCGCACCTCGTTGTGTTGGTTGCAGACGACGGCCGTACTGACAGAGGCCGAGTGTTCGAGGACTGGACGGTACCTAGAGGTGGACTATACGACGAGGCGGTACCCGGAGGTGGACCACTGGGCGGGACATACTCGGAGCGGATGGCGGGACCCGAGGAGCAGAGGAGCCATATGTACCCACCCTTCAGGTGGGATTTCCAGTGGACATCTCAGTGTAGCAGCTTTACTTTTCAGTCGCTGTTTTCCCTTTCGAGTTGTACTTTACAGTTGGGCTTGTATTTCCGGCCCCTTTTTACTTTTCAGCTCTTCTTTTTGTACTTAGTGTTTTACTTCCGCTTGCTTACTCTGTGGTGTTTGTTTACTTTACAAAGGCAATGCCTTCCCTTTTTCTGGGATTTATGCCTTGGTGCTAGTCGCCAGCCCCTGGCCTATGGAAGGCGGGCTTGGGGTAGTCACGGCACGGACCCCGAGGGCGGGTCGTGACAAATTGGTATCAGAGGAGTTCGGTTCTACCGCAGAACTTATAACTCTGATCTTTCTTTCTGTGAAGCAATAGTGTTAAGGGTACCGAGTGTGGTTTTCAGTTCAGGGAGTCCAGTGTTGGTGCGGGCGGCCGACGTATCCATACACCAGGACCCTGACAACTGATTTCCGACTTTGTGCACGAAAACACTGATTGCGTGTGTGTTTTCAAAGGTTTTTCCCCTTAAAAAAGCTCAAACCAGGTCAGCTCACCAGGTATAATCGTTTGATCGTGTTACGTTGTTTCTTTCAGGATGGCCCCACGACGGCAGCCAGCTAGGGTTCCGAGAATCGAACGTGACGACAACCCACTGAGCGACGAGGCCTCGGTGCAGGGCCCTTTGTCAGCAGTGGCACCGGCGGTAGCTCTACCCGCCGAGCCCCCGATGCTTCCAGCAGCAGCCGCTGACGATGCACGTTGCCTCAGCGCACTGCATGAGTTTCAGCATCAGCGACCGCCTAGGTTTCGCGGGGAGACGGATCCCCAGGCTGCAGAGGACTGGCTGGAGGCAGTGGTAGGAGTGTTTAGGCTAGTGAGGACACCAGCAGACCTCATGGTGATCCTCGCTGCGAGCCTACTACACGCAGCAGCAGGTAGGTGGTGGAGCCACTTGTTTCAGTTTTGCGATGAGATGAACTTCGCATGGGAAGACTTCGAGACCTTTTCAGGGTGGAGTTTGTGCCAGTATCTCTACACCCCGAGCGTGTACAGGAGATTCTGCCTTTGCCGCGTGTTTTTTTTTCTTCGATCAGAAGCCGAGTCATCTGTGGGCAGTAGACAGATGATGCAGAGGTCCAGGAGGACCAGACCAGCAGTTGGGCGATCTCGGGTTTTAGGACCGGTGGTGCAGGGCACCCGGAGTGGGAACAGAGCTAGTTGTGCAAGGAGCAGGTTGTGTTACTCATGCCGCGGAAAGGGTCACCTGGCTCGTGACTGCCCGACCCGCCATGCGGAGGAGCAGCAGACGGTTGAGGAACCACCTAGGAAGAGGCAGAGGTTCGACCGTGGCGGTCCGCAGGGAGGAGGCGGACGAGGCAGAGGAGCTGGCCGAGCAGCAGGTGGTGGGCGACGCTTTGAGGCTCTGCCGCCACCACCACCAGGAGGTCCACCCCGACCACAGGGAGTAGGTGAACATGCGAGAGCACAGCTTCAGGCAGCTGAAGCTTACGATCATGGAGCTCTGGGAGCAGGTGGACAGGGAAAGAACTAGTGGATACGTCTTTTGTACTTCTAGTTCCATGTTGATGTTGCTTTTATGTAGCGTCTTGTAATATGAGCTGCAATAATAAAAGACGCATCCTTTGTGATGTTTTCATTCCTGTCCTCTTTTGTGATGTTACTAAGAGGTTCCAGTTGACTGTTGACTTGACCCTCACTTGTGAGACATCTACTGGAGGAGACCAGTTACCACACACTGATGCCGACAGTGTGACTCAACCCTTGGAGGCGAGAGTAACGGTTGGATCTCTTAGTAGTAGCGTCGAGGCCTTACGACGTCATCCTTGGTATGGATTAGTATCATCCATGTTAGGATTGACTGTTTTAGGCAAAGAATGTGGTTCATCCAGGGGATGAGACCAGGTTTCTCTTATCGGCAAAGAAGAAATCTTGCAGCTCTTGTGGGACCAGAGATTGTCCGGGCCACGTCAGAGGAGGTCCATGTCATCCAGGAGCGGATGAGGACAGCACAGAGCCGGCAGAAGTCATACGCTGACAGGAGGCGGAGGCCACTAGAGTTCGAGGATGGTGACCACGTCTTCTTGCGGGTCTCACCTCGACGTGATATTCGGAGATTTGGCCGAGGCGACAAGTTATCTCCGCGCTTCATCGGACCCTTCCAGGTCCTCAGCAGAGTTGGTGAGGTGGCTTATCGCCTGGCTCTACCACCTCAGTTACACCGGGTGCACGACGATTTCCACGTGTCTCAGCTGAGGAGATACGTGCACGACCCGACGCACATCCCTGACCATGTGGAGCTTGACGTTGACGTTGGGGCGACTTTTACGGAGGTCCCGGTGGAGATAGAGGATCGATAGGAGCGGGTCCTACATGGACGATCGATTCCTCTTGTGCGCAACAGATAGCGGCACGGGAATCTCCAGGAGAGCACATGGGAGCGGGAGGCTCAGATGCGTGCTCAGTACCCTCTTTTGTTTCCCTAGTTTTTGTTGTATCTTTACGGGGACGTAAAGCCCTGAGGTGGGAGTAATGTAAAGACCCGTAAAATTCAAGGGAAATTTTTTCTTAATTTTCTTTAGAATTTTACAAGAGCGTGGTTTCAGACGGCACCTGATTCCGAGGCCCGGAGTGCCCGAAATTAATTTCTGAAGTTTGGCTCGGGTACGTTCAGTGAACGAACGAGCGGGAATTCCTAACTTTTGATCCGGTGCTCAGAATTGAAATCCGAGGGCACCGATGAACTCGCAACGCCGATATTTGCTTAATGAGACCTTTTCGGAAGTTGCGTTTGTTGCAGGTTGAAAGTTAGTTTTTGGGTTTTTATTAAATAAAATTTGGGAGGAACAAATTTTATTTTTATCTAGTTAAGTCCTACCAAAGGGAGTTGGGAGTGGGACCCACATCCACTTAACCTCCCTTGGGAGGATTAAGTGAGGTGGGGTCCACACGAACCCCAACTCCTCATATTCTCTCAAAACCTCCCCTTTAACTCTTTTCATTAAATGTTGTCAACTTGAGTTAATTAATTAAGGGAGTTAAACTCTTTTTGAATTTCAAACCTTTGAAATTCTTGTGGTTAAGTTATGTAATAATATAAGTTAAGCTTATATTATTCTAGGGGATTCTTTTAACACCTTGGGAGGATTTCTTGAGAGCTTTGGAAGCTTTTCTTCTTCTTCTTCAACTTGACGAAGAACCTTCGAAGAACGAAGAACGCTCAACTTCAACGAAGAACGCAAAGAACGCCGTTCTTCAACGAAGAACTTCTTCGCCGAAGAACACGGTCTTTCCGCGACGCTATATCCGCGACGTGACGTTCTTCTTCCGCATCATCTTTTCCGCGACGAACGCCATCTACAACGACTCTTCCTCCGACGTCAAAGGAATCGACACCGATATTCCACGACTCCGTCAACGTGCGACTATCGAGGTAAGGGTTCTTGAGTTCGTTGTTTCCTTTTTATTTGACTTTCCTCGAGACTTGACGTAGAACGCTCAAGTTCCGACGAAGAACGTCGCTCCGCTATTCTACGTCTTCGGTGTCAACGAGAGAGAACACCGCACCTTCCTCGGATAACCTTCGTCGGCGTTCAAGGATTCGCCAACGACGTGCCTCTTCGGACGCGCCTCTTCGTCGTCGAATTTGACGAACGACGACCGCGACGCCCGACCTCCGCGACGTCGTCTTCCGCGGAACGTAGAACGATCTTTGAACCTTATACCAAGGTAGGGGATGTTGTTTAATATTTAATTATCTCATTCTTGCTCGTGGTTCGTATGACTAACGTGAGGATGTTGATTATTTAAAGTTGCGTTATTATTTTAACGTGAGGGGGCCGGACCGCACGAACACGGCCGAACCCCCTCCAACGATCTTGTTTGTTCTTGCGGGTGGAAGCAAGTGGCGTGGTGCCGTCGCACCACGCGGTTGATCGTGCGTTTATTTTACGCAACGCCGTCGCGCGCACACCATGGAAGAAACATCAAGAACGTGACGCCGTCGCGCCGCGTTGAAAGAACTTAAAGTGCGGCGGAGGGGCGCGGTGCCGTCGCACCGCGCCGGACGACGAACGCCGCGGCCGGTTCCGGGCCGCGGCGGGACGAAGAGACCGCGGCCGGTTCCAGGCCGCGGCGGAAGAGAAGGCCGGCGGCCGGGCCGCCGGCGTCGGTAGTCGAAGGCGGGACTGGAATTTCCGGTCCCTTTGGTAAAAACCAGCCGGCCAGCTGGCCGGCCGGATGACTAAAAACCGGGGGAATAAATTCCCCGGACCGTTCAGCAAAACCCCCCTCTTAATGAGGGGGGCAGTTCCATGAAAGGGGGGCAGCAGCCCCCCGGTTCCCTTGAATCAAACCGGCCCCCACGTGGGGGCCGATTGTTGAAAAAGGCGCGGCACAAGGCCGCGCCACTTGAAGAACAGCGGGGGCTGAGCCCCCCGCGTGCGGCTCCCCGTGCGGCGCCAGCGCCTGCCGCCGCGGCCCGTCGCCGCGCCGCCGCGCCGCCCAGGGGGGGGTCGGGCCGGGTCGGCCCGGACCCGGACCCCCCGGTTTCGAACCAGATTTTGTTTTTGGCCCATAACTTGAGCCTCGGACCTCCGATCGACGGACCGTCAGCGGCAACGCGATCCTTGGATCGAGACGGTCGTTTCGGTATATCGCACTCAAGGTTTCGGATTACTTTGAGTTCGGCCGGGTTGGTTCGTTCACGAATCCAACCGGGCCTTCGGAGCGGAAACGCTCATATCTTGAGCCACGAACGTCCGATTGACGCGCCGTCAGTCGCGTTGCGTTCCTCTTAATGAGACGGATCCTTTGGCATACTCCGCCCGAGGTTTGGACGCAGGTGGAGTACGGTCGGGTTGGTTTTGCCTTAAAAACCAACCGGGCCCCGGAGACGAAAAAGCCAATAACTCACAGACCGGGCGTCCGATTGACGCGCCGTCTGTTTCGTTGACTTCCTCTTGATGAGACGGAACTTTTGACATACTCCGCCCGAGTTTTGGATACAGTCGGAGTATGGCCGGGTTGGATTGTACTCGAAATCTAACCGGGCCCCTGGAACGGAAAAGCTGATATCTTACAGACAGGACGACCGCTTGACGAGCCGTCAGCGGCGTTGGTGGTTACGTTGAGTAACGGTCCCTTTGTGTTTACCCTATGGGAGTTCGGGGTACAGTTGAGATACGGCCGGGATTGGTTCGCACTCGAAACCAACCGGGCCCCTGGGACGAAAAGGCTAATAACTCACAGACCAGGCGTCCGATCGACGTTCCGTCTGTTGCGTTGAGACCCCTGTGACGAGACGGACCTTTGAGACACTTCTTCGTGGGACTTTGAGATACTTGGAGTATCGACCTGTAGCTCGTGGAGCGGACCCTCCCAGTGACGAGCATGCGATGTACGGAGACCGTGTAGCTGGCTGAGACCTGACGACTGCTTGACCGACTCGACTTGGAGTGAGTCGACTAGCCCAGTGGATGGAGCACTACTTTCTGAGGTGCAGACCCATGGCGGACGGAGCACTACCTGTGTGACAGTGCAGACCCGCGGTGCTCGTCCGGAGAGTACCTCAGCAGGCTACTAGGGGGTGTGCACTACGGGGTTTGGGTGACATACCTCGGCGGGAAGCACTACTGTGTTTGGGTGGCTGGCCCGCAGTACTCGACAGGAGGAGTACTTCAGCAGTCTTAGGTTAGTGAGCAGTACCTCGGAGTCGTGACAGGACCACTGCACACTCCAGAGACGGAGCTCTTCAGCAGTTACGGTTTCGGTAATGAAAATCCTGGTTTGAGCTGAGACTTTTGACCTTGTGTTTACTTCATAATTGAGATGGGTCACTTGCTAACTTTGGTATATGTATGGGCATATACCCGGGTAGTGGTTATCCGTCGTTTTCACAATCCTTGTGTTTCCTCATGATTGAGATGGGTTACATGATAACTTAGGTATATGTATGGGCATATACCTAAGTAGAGTTTATCTGTTGAGATCTTCTTGTGGTTATCCTTGTTGGTTTTAGTGAGACCTTGAGGGTCTCGGGGTCCCTATTGAGTATCGTTATACTCACCCCTGCACGGGCTATGCCCGCACCTCGTTGTGTTGGTTGCAGACGACGGCCGTACTGACAGAGGCCGAGTGTTCGAGGACTGGACGGTACCTGGAGGTGGACTATACGATGAGGCGGTACCCGGAGGTGGACCACTGGGCGGGACATACTCGGAGCGGATGGCGGGACCCGAGGAGCAGAGAAGCCATCTGTACCCACCCTTCAGGTGGGATTTCCAGTGGACATCTCAGCGTAGCAGCTTTACTTTTCAGTCGCTGTTTTCCCTTTCGAGTTGTACTTTACAGTTGGGCTTGTATTTCCGGTCCCTTTTTACTTTTCAGCTCTTCTTTTTGTACTTAGTGTTTTACTTCCGCTTGCTTACTCTGTGGTGTTTGTTTACTTTACAAAGGCAATGCCTTCCCTTTTTCTGGGATTTACGCCTTGGTGCTAGTCGCCAGCCCCTGGCCTATGGAAGGCGGGCTTGGGGTAGTCACGGCACGGACCCCGAGGGCGGGTCGTGACAAAGGCTCCCTTCTCGTCAGTGAAGGTGAACTTGTTCCCATATGTTCGAACACAATGCACCTTGCGCATAATAAAGTCGATCTGAACATGGAATGTGGATAACCAATCCATGCTCAAGATGACGTCGTAAGGCCTCGACGCCACTACAAGAATATACTAGCCGAAGCACTCACCTCCTACAATATTCTCACACTGCCGGCACCACTGCGTAATCATCGAGTCTGCTCTTATAGGAGTGTCTAGCCATAAGGATCGAGCCAACGTCTCTGTCAGAATCTCCATGCTCTGATCAGGGGTAGTGGTAATGAAATAATGACTTGCTCTTGTGTCTATAAAAACTACAGCAAGGGTGGAGTAGACATAGATAGTACCTCAAATCATCCTAGGTGCGCTGTGTTCTTAAGCCTCCACTGCATGAAGCTGAGCCTGCCTCTATCCGCCAGCTAACGGTGGTCGGGGTGGACCTCATGGTGGTGGTGGTGGTAGATCCTTGAAGCATCGTCCACCACCTACTGCTCTGCCTTCTCCTATACATCGTTTTATTTCTCCCTACGGACCGCCACAGTTGATCCTATGCCTCTGACTAGGTGGCCCCTCAACCATCTACTGCTCCTCTGCATGGCAGGTCTGGCAGTCACGAGTCTTGTGGCACTGCCCACCGCATGCATAGCACTGTCTGCCTCTCGTATGATAGGCTCTACTGCGTGTGCCTTGTACCTCCAAACCAGTATCCTGAGGTGGCCCACCTGATGGCTAGGTTCTCTTGGACCTCTGTGACATCTGCCTAGTGCCAGCTGCAGAAGACACCGCTACGTGTTGCCAATGGTAGGCCTCACTACTAGTGTAGGCTCAGCAAGGAAACACTCTACATGAAGGGCTCGCTCCAGTACTCCTTCCTATGTTGGAATTCTGAGGGAGATCATCGAATCCCTGATCTTATACCTCAGTCCCTGCTTGAAGGTCTGGGCCCGGAAGAATGGGTCTCGTACCATGCCTGTGGTGTAGCGCGAGAGGTCAGTAAATATCTCC
Source organism: Viscum album (assembly GCA_963277665.1). Classification (NCBI taxonomy): domain Eukaryota; kingdom Viridiplantae; phylum Streptophyta; class Magnoliopsida; order Santalales; family Viscaceae; genus Viscum; species Viscum album. The sequence goes on from OY728152.1 coordinate 700,821,273, forward strand.
GAGTACTAGGCCATTGTCACGCTGCCCTGCCACAGTTTTAGTAACTCCTGGATGCGCACCACACGGAGGGTGGCTGGAATGAACTCCGAGCGAAAGAGGCTCTCGAAGTCCGTCTAAAGCAGTGATGCCTCGTCTTGCACCTAGAGCATCAAGATCCATAATATACCTTCTTCTGCGTGCAGGAGACTCTCTGCACGGATCTCCATGAGGTCATCTGGTGTCCCTAATAATATGAAGACTCAGACGATATCCTCCATCCTATCCTCAATAACCTGAGTGTCCATATCTCCATGGAACTTGGGCAGCCTCTAACGCTGAAACTCATGCAGTGCACTCAGGCGAAATGAACTCTCCGCTGTTGGGGCTAGTGGTATCGGTGGCTCGGTGGGTAGAGGTATCGTCAGTGCCTCTGCTGTAATGGGGCCCTGCACTAAGGCCTCATCACTATGTGGGCTTCCATCTCGCACGTAACTGGGAACCCTAGCTATCTATCCTCATGGGGCCATCCTAAAAAGAAACAGGTGTGCCACGATTAATACAATATATCTGGTGAGCTGAAACAAAGTAATCACAATGAAAACTTTTAAAACACACATGCAATCAGTGTTTCCATGCACCAAGTCAGAAATCAGAATTCAGGGTCTTAGTGTATGGATATGTCAGCCGCCATACCAACACTGGACTCCCAAAACTGAATACCATACTAAATAACCTTAACACCATTTCTTCACAGAGAATAAATTATCAGAGACCTAAGTTCTGCGGTAGAACCAACTCCTCTGATACCAATTTGTCACAACCCGTCCTTGGGGCCCATGTCGTGACAACCCCATGCCCACCTTCCATAGTCCAGGGGCTAGAAACTAGCACCAAATGCATAGATCCCAATAAACGGGAAGGGATTTCCTTTATATAAGCAAAGAAACACAATAGAGTACACAAGCTGAAGTAAACACTGAGTAAACTGAGTACAAAAGTAAGTGTTGGAATGTGAATGGGTCAGAATACAAACCCAACTGAATGTACAGTAAAACAAAAAAAGTACAGTTGTAGTAATGTTAACAAGAATCCATTGAGTCATCCTTCGGATTTCCCACCTGAAGGGTGGGTACAGATGATCTCCTCATCTCCTCGGGTCCGGTCCTCCGCTCCGTGTACATCCCGCCAAGCGGTCCACCTCCATGTACCATCCCGCTCCACAAGACTCCACCTCGATTAGTTTTTATGTCATCTGCATCCAACACAATGTAGTGCGGGCATAGCCCATGTTGGGGTGAGTATATGATACTCAGTAGGACCCCGAGACCCTCAAAGGTCTCCCAGAATCCACAAAGGATAAACCAAAAAGGAAATATAATATCACAAAGTATCAACCAACTATACTTAGGTATATGATCATACATATACCTAAGTCATCAATTCCAGTTCAGCTCCAACTCACGAGCCCAAGTTCAACCTAGTCCACACAAGAAAGCACAACCTGGTCCACACAGAAAAGCAAGTCAATCACATTGATGATAATGACTGAAAGTCAAGACTCAGCTCACACAGGTATACTATTCACGAAGAGGGGTGGAGATGATAGAGGTAACCTCGTAATCATATCCCCTACTGACCCCACATAGGATCCAAGTACAGAATTCATCGTTGCTAGACCCATGTAGGATCCATGTACAGTAACCATCGCTGCCGAAGCCACGAAGGATCCTAGTACAGTCGTCATCGCTGTCGGACCCATGAGGGATCCTAGTACAGTCGCCATCGTCGTCGAACCCACGGAGGATCCTAGTACGGTAGTCGTCGCAGTCGCAGCCAGCTCTAGGGTTCTTGCACACAGCTCGCTCGATTTCCGGAGGGTTCGCTCCCCGAGTCAATGATCGATACATCAACTGTCACAAATTCCAGAGTTGATGTATCTCGTAGTCCCATCCCACTACATAGGGGAAAACCAAGAAAAACGTTCCCAATACTCAGAGAATAAGACGACCAAGCCATTTCTCTAAGTACATGGCATGTAGGTAAGCGATACACGTCGTGTCATCAGACATCGGGTACTGCCCGTGTGAAATGGCCCATGTCATAGGGCTGGTCGTGTAGATAAGTAAGTACAAGAAGTGTTTTATGGTTACACTCCATGTCCAAACCTCTAGGGTCAGTTCCATGTGCGCTGGCCATGCATGGTCGTGTGGTGGAGTACAAGCCCGTGTACTCCACCTTATGTCCATGTATTCCCAGAATACATGCCAAGTCATCCTGAATCCACTTCTTCCATGGAGAAGGTATTACACACCATGCCTCTTGGCTGTGTGGTTCTACCCATGTTCGTGTATCTCCCAGATTACACGCTGAGCCTCGCGAAGCCGCTTCTTCCTTTCTATGAAGTGAATACACGCCGTGTTACATGGACGTGTATTTCTATCTGTGTCTATGTATTTTCCTTGAATACATTCCATGTCCATAGAATCCTCCTCTAAAAAATAGTGTGGATAGTACACGCTATGTGTCTAGAGTCAGACGTTGTGTGTTACTTTTCTAACATCTGAAACGGAAGCCACAATATTCTTGTAATATAGGGCGTGTGCTCCTCGAGTACACGTCGTGTATTCTGGAATTTTCCAGAAACAAGGCCTCTGGCCAGCATGCCTCCCAAGGTATCTATTCATCATTCTAATGATCCGATTTCAAAAAAACATCCACTTCTAGGTCTCCCCGATGCTCTAAATCTGTTCACGATGTTTTTGGGCCTCCGATCAGCTCCGAAAACAGAACTTGATTCACCGCTCAAGAACTCTTGATGAACTCCACATATTCACAAGAATGGTGGAGGAATCGGACCATGTTAGTTTGGTCCAGTCCCTTCCACATTAGTCTTATAACAAGTGGTTTAAGAGGAACAACAACATTGAAGGAAAACCAATCATTAATAAATCCAAACCCACCCCTACCTTGGATAGGGTTTGCAGTTGACAAGCGTCGTGGATGTCGGTGTCATTTCCGTCGTCGTCGGTGTGCACCCGAGGAAGTGACGTCTCCAATTTTGTCATGGAGAGATGAAGAGGATTGTGAGTTATTGATCTTCATGGATTTGGTGCTCTACGTCGAAGATTTGTCGTTCTTCAAAGAGAGGATGATGTTCTTCAACAATGGAGGATCTTCCTTCTTCCTTCACACAAATCTCTCTTCCCAAATTCCTACACAACAAGCCAACAAAAACTAAAATAAGGTCACCCATTATTTTAATTTATTATTCCATGCATTTCAAATTTACAAATTCAAAATACTCATTAATTAATTCAAGTGGTTGAATTAATTGTGTAATGTGTGTTGGCAAGAGTTAAGAGGGAGAGAGAGAAGGTGGAAGGGTTACACATTTAATTCCAAGTGGTTAAGGGGTTATGGAAAGTGAAAAGGTTGTGGCTAATGTGGGCCCCACCTTATATTTATCCTCACATTGGTAGTTAGGATGCTAGTGGTTCCCACCCTAACTCCCCCATGTAAGATAAAACCACCTTAGAAAAAGAAATAACATTTTTACCAAAAATTTATTCACATTTCATTGAATCCACTTTTTTTTAACATCTCCTCCTGAGCAAACACATATTTGGTAAAGGTCCTCTTAAGAAATTACTGGTGCTACGGTTTCATCGGTGCCCTCAGATTTCAATTTTGAGCACTGGTTCAAATGATAGAAAAACCTGCTCATTCGTTCACTGAATGTACCTGAGCTAAACTTCGGAAATTGATTCTGGTCACACCGGGCCTCGGAATCAGGTGCCGTCAGAAACAACATACTCGTAAAATCCCAAAGAATTTAAGAAAAAAAAATTCCTTAAAATATATAGGTTTTTACAAACCAATAGAATTTTTTTATAGAAAATCTTGCCTTATTTCCTCTTTAGTCAAAAAAAAATTTCTTCCATGTTCATACTCATCAAAATTTGTTTTGTGGAATTTTTACCTATACATAAAATTTTTCAAAATGGTAATTTTCATTATCTTTTATTATATTTGAATATTTTTTAAAATAATGTTTTTAAAGCAATATTTTTTCCAAAAGTCATTTCTAAATTTTTTTAAAGTGTGAATAGAATGTTATTTTTTAATATATATAGTGTGAATGGATTTTCACACTACCATTTCAATTCAGTTACTCAAATATTCCTTTTTTTGTTTTCATTGATATTTTAATAGAAAATAATTTTCCTAATATCCTTAGAATTTTCAGTTAAAATGATATTAAAAGAAAAGAATATTTTTCAAATGATTTTAATGAAATATTTGATTGTAATTTTAAATTTATTTTCTATATTTGGGAATATATATTAATTATTATTATGGTTCACTAGGGATATGGTCTTATGATATCATCTACATGATTTATCTATATGTATTGTGATAGTGATGATTTAAGGAATATTCTCTTAAAACCATTTAATTCCCATGGTTTAATTAGTTTATAATGAATCATTTTTTAACCCCATTTTTTATCCATTGGTTATTTTATAATGAAATGATAAAATATTTATGATACCCATTTCATTTCCATGAGTTAAGATATGATGATATGAGGAATGCTTTATGATTGTATAGAATAGATATATATGTTTTTCATTATGGGATGGTTAGGTCTAGAATTTTATATCCCTCCAATGCATTGGATAAAGATGGATATCTCAAGAGATAATGAGTACTAGAATGGGGAGTGAACACAAATTATTAAGGGAATTTTCCAAAAACATATTCTTGGTAGTGATCCTTGTCTAAAGAAATGATATAATACGTAGTGAAACCAATACACTATGATAATAATAGCTATGATCCTTGACTGAGGAAATAGTTTTCTATGATTATGACCACTAAATAAACTTAATTTTTATGCTTATGATTTATTCTCATCGGTCATGAATGATTTTTGATGATTCCAAACACTTATGAATTATGTATTTTTTATGAAAAATCATTATTCAATGATTTATTATTAATGATCTTTGACCTATAGGGTATGATTATTGTAATTCATGTTCATATTCTCTTACTATTATTCTTATATTATTCCCTTTTATGATCATTAATTTATATGCACCCACACCCATCATCGGGTCATCCCACATCTGCACAGTCCACCATGGCCCCTATATGTGAATTATATGTGCGCCATGTTTATCCCATGCACACTCAAAAAATATGATCATTGATTTATATATCTTATATTTACCATTAATGAGATTCTCATCTCACCCTTTTTTATGTTTCATTTCCCCAGGTTATGAGGAAAGGATTTATGTAGGGTATATCTAAAAATTATATTATATGAGAAGAAAATTTTGGGATATTTTGAAAATATTTCCTATAATAATATTATTATATATCTAGTCTCTAATGAATATATACCTCTATGATTCAACGCCATATATTATTATGAGATATATTGAATATTCTTCTGAAATGTTGTAATGTATATATATATATATATATATATATTAAATTCTTTGGCCGCCTCAACCTTGGACTAGGGATCTTAGGTCAATGTTGACCACACTGATGACCCTTTTCTAAACCCCATATTTTGAGGCACATTTATTTTTCATGGATTAAACTAATATTGACTTTATGAATTCTTATAAAGACCGGATTTGGGTTCATCATTCAATCGATTCGCTAATATGATGGGATTTGATCATGCTCTACATGACTCTAGAGTGGATCTTCTCTCATGTTGATCTATTTGAAGTAAAAATATATCTATTTCTATGAAAAATATGGATTTAGAAGATTCGTGGGAATAATATTAGGATTCTTATCAATATACGTTCTAGCACCTCCATCCTCGATTTCCTCAGCCTCTATGGATTATTTCCCAATATCCCCAATTTTGGTAATGGACTTCAAGTTCATATGTAAATACATTAGTAGATATTATGTCTATAAAGTGGTTGGCATTGACCAAGTCATATATAAACTCTTCATTTAATGATAATCTTATTCATAGGTCCAACTCCCATGCTTGAAATGTTAGGGGTAGAATGTGTTGGTGACTTTATACTTGATTGGGAACCAGTCTCAGCTCCATCCTCTATGTGTTTCCCTACTTGAATTATATGAATTAAATCATGGAAGAAAGTAACACTAAAGTGGTTTTTTTAGATTTTTAGGGGTAATTGGGGTCGTAACATAATGGTTCAACTTATCTATGAGAATTTCATGCACTTGGATGAGTAATTTTCAGGATATCTAATCATTGTCCATTCATATATTCTTACATTGGACTTCCTAACATTATTCTTCCTCATCTACTGGGATAGAAGATATATAATAAAAAAAATTTAAGGGATTTACCAACTTGATCTACCGAGAAATTGACACTCTCTAGAGAATATATCTAAACAAAATACACTCCATAATGTTATATCCTAGTATTAGATAGAAGGGTGGATAATTTTTATAGTCAGTGAGATTGAACTCATTGGGTTTACTAAGATATAGAAATTAGAAAATATTATTCTCCAACATTATAATAAATAATCATGGAACAAAATCCTTTTTTAAATAATAAATCTTATTTCTTTCAATCCTCAATTTGTTGACTCCACTAATAATTTCTCGAATCCCAATGGGGATGTTGTTGTTGCAACTTCTGTTTAGGGGATTGTGTCATATGATTTTGTATGTGAATAGATTTTGGGACTAGTGTTGGTGAAATTATGAGTGTAACATTCAATTTTCTACTTTATCATCCCTCTTTCCCTGAGAAATTAGTATTGTTTTAGATTTATCCCTTATATATCAAAGAGTACCATTCATCCTTTTTTCAACTGTAGGTAGCTCTCAAAATCCACTAATGTATTTCAGAAATATAAATGATGTTTTCAACTAATCATAATGATTTTATGTATAAATATCAAGTATATTATCCTATTGGAGTTGTATGTTGAGGGAGTGGGTTATACATTTCCATCTAGAAATCAAGACTAAGACCCTCTCATTATCATGCTATATTCAAATTAAGAGGTCAAGGATTGTTTTATTTCATAGTATAAAACTGAACTGATAGAGAAACCACTAACATATATCTTCATAATAAGGTATAGACCCTTCTAGTATAATACTTCCCCAAAAATGTTTTGGTCCTTCTTAAGACAACATGAAGCTTCTTAGTTTGGCTACCTTTTTCAACTCGAGTATTCCCATCAATGTGACACATTGATATATGAAATTTTATTTTTTCTACTGTAGGGTTATAGTTGCATTAAATATTGATAATGTTTTAATTTTTATATTTAGAAGAGGATGATCTATATTAATAACCTTAGGGTATAGTTTCAATTATCGATACACTATTTCTTTATTCCCTTCCATGGCTTCTAACTTGGTAGTTAGAGACTTCATGGAATTAATTAGTTTTGATGGTATGGATGGATAATAAAACGATCAAGTAGATGTTTTGTGTGTGTTTTCATATGGTTCACCTACATGAGTCAGTTATTGATGACCAAAATAATCATTTAGGGAATATTTCTCTTAGAATGGCTTCGATTTGTACCCTATAGTAATAAATTCTTAGTAACTTCCATCTTTTGGATATAAGTACATTGGATTCCTAGATCTAAAGTCTATTGGATTAGTACGCCCTCCATACATCAATAGAGTAGATTTATCTTGTAGGATATATACCAGAGGGGAAACATTTACTTCCACCTGGGATTTAAACAAAGTAGAAATATTTACAGCAAATAATTCTTCATTAACTCATTTCAATCATTACAAATCTACCTTATATTGAGAAAACCTTTCCTCTATGGTGAGGCTTTCGGACTCCTAAGGTGGTTAGGGATTGAAATTTGTATGAACATTCCCTCTTCTTTCACCAAATCTCATCATTTGAGTAGCCATTATTTATTTATTGGATCACAAACATTTCATGTATTTTTATAGTGTCGTTTATACATGCCTTCTTTGAATTTTAATTATGTATTTTATTTTGGTTAGTAGATTCCTCATCATGATCTTTTAATTTGATATCAAATTTGATTCATCCACTGCGGTAAAACTGATGACATTTTCTAATGTGTAATATCTAGTTAGAGTCATATATTCATCTAAATTATAAGGTTATCTACAATAATCCATATATTTCTCTAGGTTCATACAATGGTCATTTCTTGTGTCCACATTATTGATGATCCTATTGGACTTATGACCTCTGTGGGTATTCATCTTTCCTCTTTAGTTCTCCCTTAGAATAATTATATAGAGAGTGATATTAATGGAATATTAACTAATCTATAGTAAATAAATCCATAATTTTGAGTGTGTTTCATGCATTGTAATGAACTACAAGTGAGGCTATTTTGATGATTCTCCCAACCTAGAGAAGATTGAATTTCTTAGTATAAGGGTGGGGTTTATGGTATAAATTCCCCCACCCCTATGGGTTGAGGTTGTATTTTCTCAACGACCACTATGTCTTTAGTTTTTTGTGGGTTTTTATTTCCACAAAATAAGTGGTGGTAGTAAAAATAATTAAAATTACCCTTTCACTATGGGTAAGGGAATATCCTATATTATCGATTGAGGATCTACCACAATGGACAATTTGATCTTATGGGATTTTTTTTATGTATGATCCATGTGTAAGTCTCATTATATGTATGAACCACTAGTCACCAATAGATTATCTGTAGTTTGTGGTTTTTTCATTCTCATACATGAAGACTACTCCCCCTATTTAAAATTCTACAACAAAGACTACTCAATTGCTAGCTCACATAGGGTGTGGTTTTTTAGAATTTAGAGGTAGTGGGATTCTGTTAAAGAGACCAATCACTATATATAGACCCTGCTTATAAGACTTGTCATGATGAATTGATGTTTCATGATTCCTATCTTGTAGGATTATACTATCGATGGAATCGAGAGAAATAAAATTCCCCATTTTCACTCCATCCTTAAATATGTATATCTAGAGGAGATTTAGTAACTTACTGAAATATATATTTTGTAATGATAAGGAAGAAATGGTAGAGATATATGTTTTTTCATCTTAAATTCAATTTTTATGTACCTAAAAGGGTATACATGTTAATATACTAGTAGAGTTATTTGATTACTTATTTTTATTGATATAATTCTCAATAGATAGATATCTAACCTTCAAATAGGGAAGATTCATCCATAGAATCATATGAAGATAATTTATTCATACATTTATCTGATATTAAAGAATTTCATACTCAGGAGTATCAATTGGCTATAATATAACTGGTATGTTTCTCTCAAATGGTTCCTTTACCACGATCATAGAATTATCCTCATCTTTGAAAAGTTGTTCCTCTATATTATATAACCAAATTTGTCATTTATAGGATTATTTATAGAGAGGAGTGGTATTATTTGGGATATCCTACATTGAATTGAGGGATAAATATTGAAAAGGTGGTATAGATGACAATTATTTCCATGTACTATCCCTTGGTCGGGATATGGAATACTGAGTAAATATAGAGGAACTAGATGTGACAGGCCTCGAACATTCACACATCTCTGAATATGATGGAATATTCTAGGTAACATCAACAAGGGGAGGACCTTATTATAATAGTGAAATTCCACTACAAGGAGGAAATTTATAGGAGATCCCATGGGGAGGACATCCATAGTGTGAATTCTGAGAAGAAAATATAAAATTTATGATTGTAATATTGTAGGTAGGACCTTCATGAGTACAGTCACTTCCCCTTACTGATGAGAATTCAACACAATCTAGTGCCACTAGAGAATAATATTAAAATTACACAATAATTCTACTATCAATAGGTGTTAGAATATAAGACTTATCCTAAGTTTTCGGTTTACCATATAAAGATATCGTATTGTAAATTCTCTATCAGGAAGTTAAAGGTGGTCATTGTTAACAGTTGCCTTCATAGACATAGTCCTCCATAGGTTAATACTATGTTCATGTCATAATATCTTAACTAGAATACTGAGGCTAGTCAATGGTATAGTCCAACCATTTTTTGGAAAATAGAATATATCATTGTGTCTTCTCAAAGTGGTAAGGGTTATAAGCCTTCTTTTTCTATGCTTTGGGATATATTGTTTAGTCTCCTTTTATTGAGGGGGAGAAGGGTATAGTCCTAGTCTTTAGAAAATGTTTGTGTTTTTTGTGAACTATAGTATTATTGCAATGAATATGAGCCTAAACTGAAGTGGTTGCCATAATATTTTAACCAAATCATGTTGGAATTAGAATATGTGCCTGATAATGATCTTCATTATTCACCAGAATATATATTTGATCCACCAAGATGGTAGTGGGAATATGAGACTACTTCTAGGTATCACCTATAATATTCTAATTAGTTACGTAAAACATATAAAGGGTGGTAATATTTCCACTTCACCTATTTCCTACAGGAATACATTGATAGAAGTCTATTATTTCTTATGATAAGATTTAAACTATACAAGCTGTTCGAAATAATATGAGAATGCCACTCCGCTGCCTTCATGATATATTAACAAGCTTCCATGGAAGGAATGGAAATATAATACAATTTTTTGGTGAGATTGTGGTTATAAGTTCACCATAATCATCTATTCTTTATCTAGAAATACAAAATGGATTTATATGGGAGGGATATAATATTATCGTCTTTTTAATGGATGTAGTCATATTCCAACATGTTATTAATGAAATATCCATGGTATTCTTGAAACATTCTGAGAATGGGTTGTTCTATAAGCCTACCCCTTGGTTACCACAATGGTAAGTTTAAAAACACCATCCATTTGAATGGGGATATGTCCTGAGCACCTATCACATGTAGATCATCATCCCTGGTGATATATCCTTGGATCTCGGCCATAGGTGATTGTAACTGAGACCTCCTAAGTTCAACCCTTAGTAGTTTGCTAAGGATTTTGGGCAATACAATATTGGTGGTATCAGCTATTGATTCGGATCCCTATTAGTTGAATTTTGAGATGGTATGAGGCTATGATCTATTTCCTCTTTCATATCCCTAATATAATTGAGGTATTTATTTCCTTTCTCTCTAGAGCGTCTCCCAAAGTGGTTCATGGTTGTTATATTAACAGAAGACATTTTTATATGTCTTCTATTTTTATGATGTGACCTATGAGGTTTTATAGACTAGAGGATCTATCATGTAGCCTATTAAATTGGGATATAATCATTAATATGGTACTCCCTCATGAGTGCAATGATTAATTGTTGATGGATATGTTTCATGGGTGTGATCATCCTCTTGACCATGGGGGCCATAGATTGGGTAGCAGCAATGGTGTTCACTTTTTACTTGGATGTTCCCATAAATTTGTATCAAATGGGGTTATATTTTGGGAATTCTTGTCGGAAACAAACACAAAAAAGAACACCCATTAGTTTAGTATCACTAGTAGAGTATGTGGCCTATCAATCACTTTATTATAAAAAGAATAACAAGGTAATTTTTTGTTTTTGAATTATTCAAATATGGTTCACCATTTTTTTATGATACACATGAAACAAAATTTAATGATTCTTAGTTGTGAAATTATGATCATAGTTGAATGATTCACATTGAGTCCATGATTTTGTTTCTAGGGGAAACTTATGACATGTTTTTGTTTCTACAATGGTTAGGTGAAAACGTTATTTTATGCTTACTTTCTAAAGGAAAATGGTTACTAGGGTTTTTTAAAACCCATTATTTAGAATTAATGTTTCTCAAGAGGATGTGATATTAGGCTCATATCACCCTTTTGAGGGAAACTAGTTCTTAATTTAGGACTCTCTTATAGATTTAACAAATTTTCATGAATCTTTCCCAAAACATAGTGTGGGACTATTTAGACTTGTTCAAATGGTATAATTGAAACCATTTGATGGTGTGAACAATGATATATATTATAGGTTATGAAAATTTAATTTACTTATTAGTGATTCTTATTTTGGATTATATAGTTTAAAAAAACAAAGTTGGGAACTTCAGAGTTTATTTCCATCTAGAAATGAAATGGTTATTGTAACGTTTGGATTAGGGCCATGGGATAGGTTTCATACATTTTCCTATGAATAAAATAATAAACCAAATAGTTTTTTTCCATTCAATATGGAATTTCATGGCTTTTAGGATTATGTTAAAAGTACCACTTATATGTTTTTTATTTCATGTGGAGTGGATATCATGGTGGAAGATTCCTAGAATTTTTTGGTGTTTGAATTAAACTTGAGTAACCCTTTTTGACTTGTCTCAAATAGAATATAGCCAAATGAGATTAGTTTTGGTTCATGGAGATTATTACCCCATGATATTTTTGGTTAGATCCACTAGTATGGATAAATCACACCATTAGGGTTATAGGGAATATAGCCTTAATGGAGATGATATGATGGTTTTTTGTGGGAATATTGATCTCCAGGTTGTGGTATGATGTCATTATGATAACATAATAATAAAATATAATATTTTTAAATATTTGGATTCAAACTCCAAGAGTTGTACTACATATCTTATTAACATATGAATAAAATTACATTTATTTCAGGAAACACACTTTAAGATCCTATGATTCTATTGAACCATGTTGTTAAATATCATGCAGTAAGGATGTTATCTTGTGATTTTACATCATGTGACTATGAAAATGGGCATGCATTTTAACATTATTCTACATGGATGTTGCTTCTATGGATTGTGCGAAAACATAGAATTAAGTGACTCTTACACATATAGTGTTTCAATTATAGGATTACTGGAATGAAATGTTTATCTATTGAAAGTTATGTTTTAAGAAATTATACTTCATATAGATGACCATTTTATGAAAAGTTTATTAATTCACAAAGGGGATATGGTGGAGTCAAATTATATGCAGAATGAGAACATTACTAAGGGGTAAAAAATACCCTAATAACCCCCATATATTCTAAGAGATTTTCTACATGGGATATAGGGATTAATAAATGGCCTCATTCATAAAGTTTATTATGAAGGGCCTAATTTGAAAATGGATCATGAAGGACTGATTTTTTGTATCGTTTTCTGAACTATATTCATTCGTGAAGGGATTTAAAAACAATTTTCTTCATAACGGGACTTGAAAAGAATCTTCATTCATGAGATTTGTGAGGATATTTCATTTATATTTTTCAATATGTTTATTACCTGAGGGTTTATCAATGGTGATAAATCCAAATCATGAGTTTCAAAAATCAATCATCCTTCTTTTTTCATCATTATGTGTGTGTCTATTTGAAGATAAAATGGGTGAATTATAATAATTTCTTCTTAAATAACTTTTTAAAAATAGGGGGCTCTGTGGTGAACCATTAGGTAAATCTATAATGAAATGATTTCATCATAAAGTTTTATATGATGCATGAAAATCCTTTTTTGATCTAGAATGGAACATGCTTCATGGTAATTTAGAAATTAATTACTTAGACTGAAAATGAAAAAACATTTTAAAGATGATAAAAAACACACCTCTCATAAATGAAATCATTTTTAGATGATGATAACTGACACCTCCCAAAGACAACAACACTTCATAGAGGAATGGATTATTCCTAATGAATTTTTTATTCATGAAGTGATTGATATTCTTTGTAAAGAAAAACAGGTGTTATGAGAAACTCCTCCTTTCCAAAATTTTACTCTAGTTTTCTTCCTACTGATATTATAATTGGTTAGTGAACTTATTCCTAATGTTTTCTTAAAATAATTACAACTTTGTGGGCCCATAATTATATAAGTCTATATACTGGAATGTAATGTGACCAATACATATAGTCATTGGTTATATAGTCATTGGATATATGGTCATCAGATATACGGTTGTTGGAAATACTTGTATCAAATAAGTACTTTGATTTTTTTAATTATTATTAATAAATAAAAAATTATATAATTCGCATTAAATAAATAATTTTCGAATGAAATAAAAAGGTAATAATTAATTAAAACTCTTTATTATATAAATATGTATTTTTATTCATTACATATTATTATTTTTATTATTACCTTTAAAGAATGAATTTATGTGTTTATAAAATTCAAGTAACAATCCTAATATCAACATATTGATAAAATTTAAGGCATAGAAGATAATTAATTAATTTTAATAGGATGTGATTAAAATCATTTATTTCAAAAAAGTGATATTTTCAAAGACTTTTTTATGTGTTTAACTTTTTTATTATTAAATATATATATCACATTTAAAGTATGATTATATTAAAGGGAGAATTTTTAATTTATAATAAAATATACTAACAATAATTTATATTTTAATTGATATAATATAATATTAATAGTACTTAATTATTGAAAATTTCACTTATGAAAATATGATTTCATTTCATTTTTTTATAAAAAAATAATTTATAGAATAAAAAAATGAGTTTAATTAATAAAGATAAAATGAGGTAAAAAAAGTTAAATTAATGTTTAAAGTAATTAAATATCTCAAACCATATCTCTAAATTTTGGGTTTGATGGTATGAAATACCCATCTCAGTTATCATTACACTTTAGATCCAATTTCTATGAAAAATAAAAACCTTACACCTTAAGGGAGGAAAGTTTGTGGAAATGCCACTCCAAACTCACATATAAAAAGACTCCTCCACCTCTAAACCACCCAAAATAGTATTTTCTTTCAATTATCTCTTATATACCATCACAAAATTCCTTTTCTGAATCTTTAGTGCACATTTCTTATCCTCTTGTTCTATCAAATGTGCCCAAATACTTCATTCTAAAGAACCCCATTTCGAGGACTGAATACATCATAGTAAGTTTCTAATTCTTCACCATAGTTTTAAATTTACTTCTTATATATACTATTTTTAAAAATAATTATAATATATGATTATTTTATACTATCATTATTATGCTTATATGGAAATTATATTACCATTATGTTACACAATACTCCTACTCATTCATTGCAATAATATGTTCTTGTTTAGATCATTTCAATGACCAATATGAAGGATTCTATACCAACACCATAATTTTAATCATGGTTGAGTATAAAGACATTAATAATAATAATATATGATATTAAATATTAATGTAATATAGGAAAATGGTATTATACATGGGACAAAAAAATACATATTCATTACAAATAACATGTTATTATCGGTAAATTACCCTAAACATACTAACCTTGAATTCTATTATGAAAACCCATACCCATTACATTCATAAAAATAAAATAGGACTATATATATAATTAAAAAACAATGATTTCACTACCCTAAAAAGTTTTGGGATATTGAACATGTTTTCAATGAATAGGAATCAATACCACCAATGGGAAACTTGTATGAAACAATCAAAATTACCAACATCTAATGATGAAAATAAACAATAATTAATTTAAATATGTGTAATAATTGACTTTAATTTTAGAGTATAAATCGTAATAGATGTGAATAAGGTTTTAAAAAAAATTAATATGGTAATCTTCATTATACAGAAGGTTAAAGCTCCTTTATAGATGTTAGGAGTAAATGTAAGGATTTATTTTCAATTATCTCTGTGAAAATAACATTAATTATATCTAAATTTATATTTGGGTAAATTTTTTGTTTATTCACTCTAAAAACCCCTCCATTTTATTGACCTCATTTTATTTGAATTTTTTACATACCTTCTTATATTTTCACCTCCCTGTGGTTCATAATTCAACTGAAATGATGCTTTTATGTGGAATTATCATTATCTATTCTTTTTTAGTTGGGAATAATTATCCTTAATTTATATATTATTTTTATTTTTTATAGGTTTCCTTATTCCCACATCAATTATTTAATAAGGTAATATTATATTCAATTTAACTTTTAATCACAAATGTGTGAAATTATTTTTAAAAAAATCCTTATGTTTGCTTTCTCCCGCAATATTCTTCTATTTTCTTTACGATGCTTCATTTTCATGTTTTGAATCTTTTCCAAATAATTTTTTTTTTAATTTTTCATTATTTTACAAAAAATATTATTTTATTAAATATATTCTTTGAAAATAAAATATATCCAAAAATAAAGGGTATTTCTCCAAATTTTCTAAATAGTTATCTATTATTCTTTTCAAGTGTTTTCCATTTATATAAATATCCATTTAATGTTTAATATGTTTAAATATAGATAATATTAAATTAAATCATTAACATTATTTCCCTAGATGAATTATTTATTCCTTGTGGAAATTTTTATGAAACCTATTACTTTCCCAAGGGTTATTTATGTTATGGTTGATTTAGGAATGCGATCTTGTTCATATGGGACACATATATATGGATTTTTATTATGTGACTTTTAGTCCCATAATTATATATAATATTAAGGAATTAGTTAAATATATATATCATGAGATGAAATCTTTGGGACTAGGGAGTAAACTCAATCCATTATGATTATGTGAATAGATAGCAAAGAAAATCCATTATGGGACTATGTTCACTATGTGATGATGATCTACTGAGTGAACCATGATATAATTTATAAATTTATATATATTTATTCTTGGTCCATATTTTTATTTCATTACACATTTTTATGTTAAGTACCTAGTGATTATGAAAATTGTCACTTAATTCCACATTCATATGATTTATTTCACATGTTATGTTATAATCCATTTTTTATGGTTCATGATTTGTGATCCATGTTTTACTGGGTATGATTTAATTAAAATTTTTCATTTACCATGATTATTTTATCATAACCACATGTTCATCATATTTAAACTTTTTATATTTTATTGGTATCTCTTAGGTTCAACCATTCCAGGCATCTGAGTTCACCCTTTCATAGGTTTCTATCAAAAGGTAAGGATGAAGAGTATTATGAATGATATTTCTAAAAGTGTATCGTGTATAAATTTTTTTTTCAGAATAAGGAATTATTATTTAAAATAAGTTGGTTATGTATATAATCTTCAAATATAATAAACATATAGGTTCTTGGGTGAGAATTATTGTGAATTATAAGGAATATTCTTGTTAAATGATGTGATATATATGTATTTTAGGGTTTTATTTTCTAAATATAGTTATTTTATAACAGAATTTAGATCATATATGTATGGTTAGTAAGTGTTCAGTGACTTCTCAGAGATGGTAGTGATAATATATTGTTCGATGTCTCCATCCATTGGAGTGTGATTTGGGTTATTTCATTTCTTGAGAGTGAAACCTTGATTGGGATTGAATCATATTCATAGGTAAAGGATATTAGAATCTACGTATGTGTGAATGCAAGAAGTTATCTATATGACTTCTATCATGGTTTACTAAATAATATATCCTTAAAGATATGGTCTTATGCGTGATAATTTCCATGTATCTCAACTTTGTAAATATCATATTATCCCTTCTCATTTTGATCACAATCAATGATGTTAATCCGAATTTTAATTCCCTTTTTGGGAAAAATTTTATTTATATATTTTATTAGACTAAAAATATATATAATGGGGGAAGATGTCACCTATTTTATACATGAAGTGGAAGTACAAGCATATTAAATAAGAGTCTTTGGAGAGGGTGACTAATATGAATGTTCAGTATCTATAAATTTTCACTATAAAACTATATAATGTTACTCAAGGAAGAGTAATTATATAGTGGGGATATTTTAATGACCCATGTATTCTAAGGTAAATTTTTAATTATGTTTTTCCTAACCATGTGAAATTCAATGGTACTAGGTTGATAGAGGAGTTGGATGAGACTATGGTCAAATTATAGGGAGTTAGTCCTAGTACATGACATTTTTCATTTACAATAAACAACACTAGTTACTTGGTTCTAGTGGACTGAGTACCCATTGGCCCTATAAAATAAGGATATAACCTGGAAAAAAGAAATTAGTTATATATTTTACTTAATTTTTCCAAAAATAGAATCAAATATCACAAGTAATATATAAATACTAAAATATAAAGGTTTAGTTCCTTTGAATATAGGATATATACACATACTATTGCACACAATTTATTCAAAATCTCCCATAAACGTCTCTAAATAAAACTTCCTTTTATACATAATTTTATATATAATTTCCTTTTATATTGTAAAAAAATAAGAGGTGAGATAAAATTATTGGTAATGGAAATTATAATTGATGAATAACATGTTATGTCATAAACATATGATAACACGTGAATAAGAAGAGAAATATCATATTAGGAGGACCATGAACTCGTAAGATCTAATAAAACCATGTTATCATAAAAGAGTCATCATGGAATCATAAAACATTTAACATAGATTAGAAACATGTGAAAATGATCATAAAATGTTGAAACATAACATTATAATATTGAATAACATATAAATTTGGCATATGAAAAAGCCTAAGAAATCAAAACATTGTCAGCAAACCCAATCTTTTCTACTTATTAAGTTGTGAACAAATACAATCATATCAACACATTATGATGTGGCCAAACCCAATCATTACCATAAATATATATCATTATATCATGAGATATAAAACATTAAAAAAATAATTTTAGGGTTATATAGTATTCCACCCATTACACAATGATAAACCATAAGTGTGTATTCATCATGATATCAATCATACATCATATCATTTAAATCCCAAGGAAATTCAATGGGTTTCATATCCCATCTAAATGGTATCTCAAAATAATACATCAAGTAACATCGGTTTATACCAAAATTATATCTCCCAGAAGGAGTATAAACTCATTGATAGGTTTATCATAAACATTACTCTATAAGAGATATATATTTTAGAGGTATAGAGAAGTACATATTCAATCTCATAAAAATAGATTTTATAAATATTATTATTGTTATCGTAAAAGTAAAAAAGTGATGCCACTTTCAAAAAAATAATTTCCAAAAAGGAGAAGAGATGAATTATAAATAATAACTTTAAATAAATCCACAATAATATAACTTTGAAAATAATTAATTTTTAACGAAAAAAATTAGAATGGAAGATAAAAAAATGTATGGCCATGAAAGAAATTCATTTTTAAGCTTTCATATGGTTTTAAAGAAAATAAAAAATAGAGAATGATTTGAAAAATTTCATATTATAAAAATATAAGGAGATATATAAAAATTATAGAGTGTTATATTTAAAAATATTTGAAATTAGGAAAGGAAAAAAAATTTGCTAAGAAGAATAAAGACATGGAAGATAAAGATCCATTAGAAAGGATCGGAATATTTTTTAACAATGTCACTTTTTTATGAAGAATAAATCCATCAATGAAGAAGAGTATGATATTAAAATATTCAATGAAAGTGGGAAAGTTAAAATACCATATAAAATGAATAAATTTAATAAAAAAATAATAATAATTGTATAGTTAATTAAGACATTTTTTAACCTAATAAAAAATAAAATTGAGTCAATAAAATCATTACTTTGGATTCCTTATAGGGACCCATCCTTAAACAATCCACAAATTAAATATTTAGAAAAAACATTTTCTTGTATTCCTAAAGACCCTTTACGTTTAGATATTTGAATAATTAGGCCATCTCCCTTGAAAAATAATATCTTACAGTATAAAGTGAAAACATACACTCAATATCCATATTTTTAATAATACAAAACTTTTAAGATAAAATAGTTCTTATTTTTATAAAATATCTTCACAATTTTCATCATGATCTCATCCTTGTCCCTTCCCATATTTAAAACAGTATGAAAATAATTTTAAAATGTTTAATGAGAAAAAAAATCCTATTAATGTACATATGATAAAAAGAAAAAAATATTTTTATAAATACTTACTATAAAAAAATTCTTTCTCATAATAATCATTATGATAAAGATAAACATTATCTTATCTAATAAATCAACTTCACTTCCATTATATTTTCATAAAACATTTTATAAGAAATAATAAATGAAGAATAAAACTCGTAAATGTTTCTTTACAATCCTGAAAAACTTATGAAAACATTCTAAATTTAAATATTTCACCTTTATGAAGTAACATTAATTTTCCTTTAAACTTATGTTTTTTATCTTAGCTTATGAAATCATAATATTTCCATAAAAACCCATACTAATCATATAAAAATTTCATAGTTAACATGGTACATCACTTTCATATTACTCTTATAATAACTCTTACAAATGGAATAGGAAACTAGGTAAATTCCAATAATCTCTTAGTAGAAACATATACCCTATTAAATCCATACATTTACCAAATGTATTAGAGATCTATATAAGGTACACACATAATAATGAACAATATCAGGCTCACCCATAATCATGATCTATATTAGGCTCAGTCATCGTCATAAACAATTATCAATAAAAAAAATAAAATCAAAATATGTGAAATATTTCATTTCCATTATCATACATATAAGAAAAATTAAACCATAGAAAAATTTTAGTAATGAAAATATCCATTCCATTTAAAAATTAAAAAATACTCATAATAGTGGGAAGAAGGGTTTTTATTTGATGAAAACATAGAATATTGTGAAGAAATAAAAATAGCATATAATGTTTATGGTAGTTGGAAAATCCATTGATGACGTATGAATTTAAATAGAATATTAAATTTTACTTTTTTTAAAAAAAATGTATATAAAATATGTAAAAATATTCATTTTGAAAACCTTTTAAATAAAGTAAAAATATACATAAAATATAATTTACAATTCATTTAAGTCCACATGCATACATTTATAAAAACAATTTAAGAATCTATACATTGAATAAAATATTTATAAACTAAATATTCAAAACACTTTAAAAGATGTTTTTAGGAAAAATTGTCACTTAAATTGAGTTAGGATTGTCACATATGTAACACTCCAAGCTTCCATGGTATGTTTCTTCTTAATAATTCAATAGTTTACGCTACACACAGCACTGAGTATGAGCGCACCACGACCAATAAAGGTATCCATTTAAAAAGTGATTATGAATAAGTAATAACTACATTTTTAATTTTATATATCCCATATAATTTTGTCATTCATATTATGTATCTTTTAGACATAAAATAAGCACAAATTCAATTTTTCATATAAAAGAAGTATTTTTCAAAAAAATGCACTTTTTCTTGGTTTTAATGGTGAACCCTTTTTAAATCCAATATTTATAACTTTTATATATTAAATTTGAAAAAAATAAATTATTTTTTTAATAGGTACATAAAAAAATTCGGAAAAATTGTTGGTATTTTTCTGATAAAATCCATATTTTAATCAATAGTGGAAAATAATGCATTTTAATTCAAAACTGTCTCTCCATCTAATTTATTTATATAGTTATATTGTTCTTTTAATTGGTTTTAAAGTGTAATTGGATTATTATTTTATCATTTAATACAATTTTTTTATTTTAAAGAAATTCTACAATGAAAGTGGACATAAGCACATGTCAATCTTTTAAAAGTTTTTATTTCTTAAAAACTCACTTTCTAGTTTTGATAATAGGAATTAATTTTAAATTAATTTTTTCAAATTAATTGTTTTGAATTTGGAAAAATGGATTCTATATTTGCAATTGTAAGGTCTAAATTGTGTAAATAGGTACCTTTAATTTTTTGAACATTATGAATAGTAACTTCATTAATTATTTTTATTTACCATGGTTAAAGGGTAAATTATGTAAATAAAGATAAAAAATAATATTATAATAATATAAAACCATCCTAAAACGTGTCCTAATCCTATTGCATTATATCTGTCTAACCATGATCATCCTTAGGCCGAACTTTTGTCATTTTTGAGCCACTTCGATGTGAAAATGACATTTTATAATATTTAATTTAACGAAAAGGGAAATATCACATAAACATAAATATTTTACAAAATAAATTTTAATATAGGGTTATATAATTGATATATATGACTATAAATATTAATTATAAAGATAAAAATATTTTATAAATCATGGTATTTTATTTATAATTTTTAGATATTACATAAATATATTCATTTTTGATACAATGATGATGTAGTGATTAACTTATGAATAAAAGATTCAAATAAATGAATTTATAAATATTAAAATAAATGTAATTTGAAGATATTAATTAAATTGATGAATTTTATAGATTAAATTTACATATTATGTATTCTTGAATTCCCTTTTTTCAAAGGAATCAAGTCTTTAATATTTTAACAAAAATCAATTACTAAATAGTGTTAAAATTCTCATAAATGGGTTTTTAAAACAAATATTATTTTATTAAATGATTTAAAATTTTTAAAACAATAAGATTCAGAAAACTAACTTTGATAACGTTAAAAATGTAATTAATGATCCACTTGATGTTCTCTTGGTATTTTATAGTAACTATGTTATCTCTATAGTATAAAAATACAAGAAGACAAGGTAAGTGAAAAACTTTTAACTAAGGGTTAATCCCAAAAGAAAAGGTTACTTTCATGACCTAAAAATGTCTAAAAATAATTTTATTAGAGTATTTATACACATACTAAACTTATCTTATAATAAAATTACTTTTAGCTATTATAAACCAAAAATAAAATTATAATAAATTAATATTTCAAGCTTTTCCAAAAGTGCCCCCCACCGCTCTTATAAAAGGGAACTTCTCATTCTCTTTAATTCACACCTCCAAATCCATTTATATCATCCAAACCATGCCAAAATATCCTAAACACTTCCTTAAATTCATCCTAGATGTGACACATTGGGTATAAAACCAACTTAAGTAGTTATTTTGTGCAAATCAATTGGAGACACCTGGAGAAGTGGTCATCGTTCTATCCCCTCTTTCAAAGTTCATTTATTCTTCTACTTCCTCTTCCTAAATTGTTACCATAATAAAATAATAAATAATAAATAATAAATATTCTAAGATGGTTTTATAATCATTTTATAACCATATTTATCTTTTTACTCATCCTATGAAAAACAATACCACCATGTGTGTATACATAAGGCTTACCATCTCCACGCTGTGGTGTAAATTATTTTTCATTAATACTTTGTTTCGATGCATATAATGATGAATATAAATGAATTAAATAATAACTATAACATGATATTATTTATTTAAAATTAATATTCCATCCAATTCAATTAATTCATTATGTAAATGATATTGTCACTCATGCTTATGTACG
This sequence comes from Viscum album, assembly GCA_963277665.1. Classification (NCBI taxonomy): domain Eukaryota; kingdom Viridiplantae; phylum Streptophyta; class Magnoliopsida; order Santalales; family Viscaceae; genus Viscum; species Viscum album. The sequence goes on from OY728152.1 coordinate 700,844,403, forward strand.
GCTTACCGTCTCCACGACACGATAAGACTCATCTTCCACATTCACCATCCAAGACTAATTATAAAAAATATATATTATGAATAATTATGAAATATATGACATAATATTTTTATTCTAGTAATATATATATATAAACATATATTTCATTCACATACTTCTATTAAATACGATAAGAAAATAGAAACAATGTCCCAACATATGTACGACCTTCTGTCTCCATGAACGGTGTATTCTATTTCATATATCTATATATTATATATATTTATATTGTGAATATATATGATATATAAATCATATTATACATTTTTTTAATTAAATAAATAATGATATAATTAATATGATCAAGAATAAAAAGTCAAAACAAATACGATAAGCAAATCGATTATTACATGAAATGTTGCATTAAAATGGAATTGTTTATAAACTCGTAATATAAAGACATAAAATAATAATATATGATATCATAAATATTATTATGATTCTGATATAATTGAATAATATGTTTAGAAACATTATACAGGGGTTTTGGACCCATGCATAGTGTATCGGACCTAAGGTAAGGGTTAATTCCTCATTCTCATTATTATCTGATATTCTTTATATGTAAGTATTTACTAGGACATATTTATCATACGTGTCCATGTTTCATAAAAATGTTTTAAAAAGTAATATTTTAAGGTTTTATGGAAGGTACTATTTAACTACATCATCATTTTAAATGTTTTAAATATTTATTTAATTAATTTCCTTGTTTTCAAAATGATTTTAATGGTTTATTTATATGAACATGATTTTTTTAAAATATTAATTCCTTTAAAAAGTTTCAAAGTAGTACGGGACACTTTTAATCAAAAATCTCTTTTAAATTAATTCCTTTATAAATCATGTAACTTTTAAATGATTTTAGTAAAAATGGATATTTATCTCAAATATTTATTCTGATTATTTTTAGTTATGTCATAATCCTTTATTGGATATTATTCTTGATTTAAGTAGATTTATTTTAATACAATATTCTGTATTATATTGAAAGAGTTATGATATGTTTAACTGTAGATGTGCTATTTTTATACCATTTGTGGTTTATAGTTAAAGAATTATCATTTAAAATGATAGTTTTAATACAAATGTTTATGTTATGTTTCACCCTTTTCATATGAGGAATGCATTAGACTTAGTAAGTGATAGGGGGACGCTATAGCCCCTCAATGCGTCAGTGGGTTTCATGATACAAACTAGTGTCTTGGAATAAGGACATGATATAATATTTTTGTATGGTCATGGCATGAGGCTTTAATAGAATGGTTAAGATGTCCCACATTATGCATTCCCTTGTTATGAGATTAGTTATTCATTTTACATGTTATTATTTGACTAGTAGAATATCCATGTGAATGTTTAAAAAGAATTAATTGACTTATTCTTGTCATATTATTCTGAAGATAATGTTTTAAAAGTCATGTGTTTTAGTTATGTACATTTCCTTAAAATTTTATTCTTATTTATGATAGCTTCTGCTATATTTTTTACCCTTACTAGGCATAGGAGTTCACCTCTTTCTTGTGTTTTATTTTCCAAGGATTCCAAGAAGTGTTTTATGATTGATATGTAGGGTCAATATAGGGGAATAATGGATTTATCAATGGAATATCTATGTTGTAGTTTATGTTTTTAATTGTAATGTATGTTTGATTTATGTAATCTATTTTCTAGGAATTTTAGATTGATCGGTCCTTCAGGACATTATTCCTTGTATCATGCTAATGTATTAAAATAATGAACTGACTCTAGGCTTCTAGGGTCAGGTTGTTAGACTTGGTATCATAGAAAGTTTATCAACAACATTTTAAATAGATTTTAAAAACCTATATTTGGGATCATAACCCTAATATAGACTATGAGGATTAGTATAGAATCTCCCCCTACAATATTGGTAAAGTAGGGATTATGTGGATATTCTAAGAAATACATCCATGTAAAGATAATAAAAGTGGAAGTGGTTCTGTAATAGATTTACCTAAGGGTGAAAACTCTGATAAGGTGTTTCAAAGTTGACTTGGGTTACCCAAGTACATGACAACGAGCCTTACTGCATACCTGATTTGACACTCCCAGGGGATATGCTTAGAATGATTGATATTTTTTTAAATACCATTATGAAGGATTTATGAGTAAATATGCCCTCAAAGGAATCATATTTATGATTAAGGATTAGATATGAAAAAAAATCAATTTTTGTTATGTATTTTACTAGTTTGGAATTATTAATTATGATTCATAACCTAATATAATGTATTCTATTGTTTAGAAATGGAACCTAGTGGAAGGAATGGAAACTGTATGGATGCATGTAATCCATTTAGATATTGAACTCCTATACAAGATAATTATATTGGAGCTATAAATAAAACTGGTGTTGATCATATTATAATTGTACTAGGAAAGCTGACTCAGGTTATGAGTAACAACATTACCCATATGGATCACCCAAATCCACAATGCATAGGATTTATATTAGGCTGTTTCTTGATACAAAAACATCCAATATCCAATGGTACTAAAAATACATTTTTTGGATGAACAATAGACAAGTTCTTTAGATAAAATATTTCATGCTTTAGGAAGTAACGAAATGGAGAAAGTTGTCATGGGAGTTTACCATCTCTAGGGATTTGTGGATCAATGGTGGTTATTAATTAAAAAAATAAAGGAGGGTTAAGAAGTAGAAAAATTGGAATGGAGGGAGTTAAAAGAAAATTTCCCAGTGAAATAATTTTCTCATGAACAGAGAGATGATATAGAAAAGGCAATTTCTATTTCTAAGGAAGAAGGAGGATGAGAACTCTACAAAGCATGAGGATAACTTTAAAAGATTAGAATTGAATGCTACAGACTACATACATAACCCAGGAAGTAATATTGATAGATAATTTAATGGATTAAAACCATTCCTCCTATGGGAACTAGTCTCATAATCTTTCTCATCATACGAAGATATAGTCTCATGTGCTATCAAGATTAAACAGTAATTCTCTATGTCTTATGACATTAAAGTAAAGCAAGAGAAGAAGGTAACGGTGGAGGAATAGAAATATATAGGGGAAAAATGAAATAATTATTTACCATTATGTGATAATTTTGGGAAGAAAACCCTAGTACTTTCCTCGATGGAATGAGAGATTGTTACAAATGTGGAGAAAAGGTCACCAGGCTTGTGATTATAAGGTAAAGAAAGAAGTTGTTGAATTATATAATTGTAAAGATATAGGACATTATGAAAATTATTTTCCAAATAATAAATGAAATATAGCTTAGAAGAAGAAAATGGATCATGGTCAAGCTTATGTTGTTACTACAGTCGATGTGGAATAATTAATGTATTTTTTATTTTTGGATTCAAGAATTATATTCTCGTAATAAGAAGAATATGATATATATATAAGGACTATATTATAGTACCTTTTGTTTCAAATAAGGTTTTAATATGATGAAATTAATCATATATTAAATATTTGACAATAAGAGAGACATTAATTTTTTTGGGGAATCTGATGTTACAATTGATTTTTGAAATTTAGAGACCCTTTTGATAGTGTTTAGACATAAGTATTTTGGATAACTCTAAAGGTTTGAATGAATTAAGATGAACATTGGACAGTATTTTTTAAGGTTAAAACATTTATTAAGATAATTATTGGATTATTATAATAATATAGTTTTAAGAAAAGGATAACTCGCGGGCCAGTAAATAACCTGTCACATCTAGCAAGGTAGCAAAACGTGAACTCATAACTGAAGGGTGATAATGGTGCATCACCTACCACTGGCTTATGTGATTTCATCGTTTTTATAATATAAAATTACTTTATTTAAATGGTATGATAAATAAAGAACCACCAAACTTTGTTTGTGATTTGATATTATAGAAATTTATTTGACGAAATTATTTGAAGGAGGGAATAATGTAACACCTCAAACTTCCACATTATGCGTCTTCATAATAATTAATAGCTTGCGCTACACAGAACACCGAGTTCGAGAACAACATAACCTATCAAAATAAGTGTTTAAAAAATTTTATGAATATTATTAACCAAATTTTGAATTTTATATATCCCATATCATTTTAACATTCATCTTATGCATTTATTAGACATAATATAAGGACAAATTCAATTTTTCAGATAAAAAAAGTATTTTTCAAAAAATGCAGTTTTCCCACCTTTTAAAGGAGAACCATTTTTAAATCAAATATTTGAAACTTTTATATATTAAATTTGAAAATTAAATTCTTATTTATAATCGGGACATAAAAATTGTATAAATTTTTTGTATTTTTCGGATAAAACCCATATTTTAATGAATAGTGGAAAATACTGCATTTGAATTCAAAACTGCCTTTTCATCTAATTTATTTATAAATTTAGATTGTAATTTTAATTGGTTTTGAAATTTAATTTGATTATTTTTTTATCATTTAATACAATTTTGGTCATTTTAAGTAATTACACATTGAAATTGGGCATAAACAGTTGTTAATCTTTTGATAATTTCAACTTCTTAAAACTCGTTTTCTGGTTTCGAAAATGGAAATTAATTTTAAATTAATTTCTGCCAATTATGTGTGCTGAATTTGGAAAATTAGATTCCATATTTTAAATCATAATCACCAAATTTTATAAATACGTACCTTTTATTTTTGGACATTATGAATAATAACATGAGTAATTATTTTTATTTACCATGGTTAAATGGTTAATCGGGTAAATAAGGTTAAAAAAATAATATTATAATAAAATAAACTATAAAAAACATGACCTAATAGAATTGTATTAGATATTTATGACCATTATCATCCTTATAGTGAACTTTTGGCATTTCGGAGCCACTTGAGTGTTAAAATGACATTTTATAATTTTTAATTTAAAGAAATAGGAAATACAACATAAACATGTATCTTTTACTAAATAAATTTTAATATAGTTTTATATAATTGATAACTATATTTATAATTTTTCATTATAATAATAAAAATATTTCCTACATCATGGTATTTTATTTACAATTTTTAGATATTAAATAATTATATTTATTTAAGACACAATGATGATGGAGTGATTACCTTATTAAAGAAGGATTCAAATAAATGAATTTATAAATATCAAAATAAAATGAAATTCTAATATTTTGATGTAATATACTAATTTTTTGGATGGAATTGAAATATTATAGATGATTTAATGCCTTTTTTTTTGAAGTAATCAAGTTTTTATGACTTTAACAAAAATCAATTACTAAATAGTGTCAAAATTGACATAAATGAGTATTTAAAACAAATATTATTTTATTAAATGATATAAATATCATAAAAATATAAGGTTAGTCCAACTGAATTATATAATGTTACAAATGAAATTATTGATCCACATTAGGTTATCTTGGAAGATTATAGTAACTATATTAACCCTATAGTATAAAAATACAAGAAGACATGGTAAGAGTAAAACTGTTTAACTAAGGGTTAATCCCAAAATATAAGGTTAATTTCATAACATAAACTTCTATAAAAATCCTTTTTATGAGATTATTTATATTAATAATCATCTTATACTCTAAATAAATAAAATTTTATCTATTATAAACCTAAATTCAATTTATAATAAATTAATATTTCAATTGTTTCCTAAAGTGTACCTCGCCTCTCTAATTAAATAAAACTTATCCTTATCTTTAATTAACACCTCCAGAGCCCTTTGGATCCGAAAAAACCTACCCAAATATCCTCCCAAAATCGCTCAATTCATCTTAAAGGTAAACCTTTTGGTATAAAACCATCTTAAGGAGTCATTTTGTGCAAATCAAAAGGACACACCTGAAGAAGAGGTAATTGTTCTATCCCTTCTTTAAAAGTTCTTTTCTTCTTATACTTCCTCTTACAAAATTGTTTCCATACTAAAATAATAACTACAGTATATAATATTTTCTGATATGTTTTTATGTTTATGGTATAACCATATTCCTCCTTCTACCCATCCTATTAAAAACAATACCACCATGCGTGGATGCGTACGACTTACCTTCTCCACGCAGTGGTGTGAAGTGTTTTTAATCTATAATTTATTTTGATGGGTATAATGACGAATATAAATGACTTAAATAATAAATATAACATGATATTATTTATTTAAAATTATTATTCCATCCAATTCCATCCAATTCCATTAAATCATTTTGGAAAAAATACATTCTCCCATGCGTACGTACGGCTTATTGTCTCCATTACGCGATGAGACCCATCTTCAAAATTCACCATCCAAGAATGATTATATATATATATATATAATAAATAATTATTAAATATATTAAATAATAAGGATACTATAATATATATTTATATATACATGTATTCCATTCACCAACTTTCATTCAATACGATAAGAAAACAGAAACAACGTTCGGGCATACGTACGGCCTATCATCTCCATGAATGGTGTATTTGATTTCATATATCTATTTATTATACATATTTAAATTATGAATATATATTATATTTGAATACTATTATAAATTATTTAAGTAAATAATTATCTATGTAATATGATCAAGAATAAAAAATCAAAACACGTATGATAAACACAGCAATTATTACCCAAAATGTTGCATTAACTTAAAATTGTTAATAATAGGGTAATATAGAGTCATAAAAGAATCATATATGATATCATAAATATTATTATTATTCTTATATAAGTTATTAATATGTTTAAAAACATTATAAGGGTGCATTGGACATGTTTGGAGAGTATCTTACTTAAGGTAAGGGTTAATTTCTCAATCTCATTATTATCCGAGATTTTTTGTGTGTAAGTATTTAGTAGGACATGTTTATCATCCACGTCCATGTTTCATAAAAAAATTAAAAATTAATCTTTTAAGGTTTTATGAAATGGAATATTTAACTAGATCATCATTTTAAAGGTTTTAAATATTTATTTAATTAAAGTCCTATTCTTCAAAATGATTTTAAGGGTGTATTTATGGATATGATTATTTTAAAATATTAATTCATTTTAAAAGTTTACAATTGTTATGGGACACTTTGATTCAAAAATATATTTTAAATGACTGCCTTTATAAATTCTGTTATTTTCAAAATGATTTCATGAAAAAAGGATATTTCTATGAATATTTTTACTAATTATTATCAACTATTTCAACATCCATTATTGGATATTATTCATTATTGGGGATTATTTATTATAATTTTATCTTCCATATTGTATTGAATGAGTTGTGATATGTTTTATTATGAATGTTTTATTTTTAAAACATTCATGGTTTAAGGATATATTATTGGCATTTTGTATGCTATATTTAAAACGAATGTTTCTGTTATATTTCTACCTTTTCTTATGAGGAATGCATTGGAATTAGTATGTGATGTTGAGGGCCCACTATACCGCCTCGATGCATCGGTGGGTCTCATAAGACAAACTAGTTTCATGAAACAAGGCCTAGATAGAATATCTGTGTATATTATTTCCATGAGGCCATGATTTAGTGGTTAAGATGTCCCACATTATGAATTCCCTCATTATGAGATTAGTTACTAGTTTTACATATAATTATTCAACTAATATAATATCCGTGTGAATGTTTAAATTGAATTATTCTATTTATTATTTCCATATTATGATAAATATAATGTTTTAAAAGGATTTTGTTTTAGTTTTATACCTTTCCTTAAATGTTTCTTCTTATTTATGATAGATTTTTCTATATTTTTTATTCTTACTAAGCATTTTACATCACCCCTTTCTTTTGTTTTATTTTCCCTGGATGTCAATAAGTGTTTTATGGTTGATATGTAGGGTTAACATATGGTAATAATGGATTTATCAATGGATAATCTATTTTTTAATTTATATTTTGAATTCTAATGAAATTTTGATGAATATAATAAATTTTCCAAGACTTCTAAACTGATCGGTCCTTCACAACATGATTCCTTATATCATGCCAATGTATTAAAATGATGCACCAACTCCAGTTTCTGGGGTCCATGTGTTACAACATATATTATTTAACTCGTGTGTTATAAAGATTTATATGTTATTTTCTTTATTAATAACATCTTATGGGTTGAATACCTTATTATTAAATAGTATATTTATTTTAATGACATATTTAATTACTTAATCGGTTAAGTCCATGTATGTTGTTTTGAGGATGTTCGGTTCATAACATCAAAATGACTTCGGTATGTTGGCCATGGTCAAGGATTTAAATATTTCATCAGTCACAAAATAATAGTCATGAAATAAATATTTTTTTTATACATTAATTATATTTTTATATAAAACTATGTAAGATAGATATGAAAATGAATTATGTTATAATCAAGGAGATGGAAGGTCGTACGTACAAATGATTAATGTTTCCATTTTTTGAACGAAAATGTGGTAAATAAGGTAAATGTTATTTTATAATTCCATATTTATTATTATATAATCAATTCCACATTTTCTCTTTGAATACACATATATATACCATTCTGGTGATGTGGTGACGAAAAATAATCATATCATTTCGTAGAGGGGGTCATCTACATGTATGTAGAAACGACGTTTTCATTTTTCAATGGAATGAATGGTTAGATAATATTTTATTTATTATCTTTAAATAATTATTATTATATCACATATATTCATTAAATACATCATTATAACCATCCTTGAGATATATTTATCGAAAATGAATTACATTAGTTCGTGAGGTGGTAGTATATTGTGCACAAAACAATGATTTCATTTCCCCTTAGATGAAGAAGGGTATGTATTAAAGTTAATATATAAAAATAATAAAATCTCAAAATATTATATATATTGGTGTTATTATATCTTAGTGGTTATAGGATTTGTTTTATGTGTTAGAGGAAGAAATAATAAAAAAACATTCAGTTAAAAGTTATACCTCTTCTTCAGACAACCACATTTTCTTAACAACTTAATCCCTCTAAGGTTGATGTTATGACTAAATTAATACATATTTTATATGGGTATGGGTTTTATAAAGGTATAATGGAAGTTACTTTCCTATCTAAATTTGCGGAGAGGATAAGGGTGTCCTTTTATAAGTGGGGGAGAGGACATGCCTGGAATTTTTCAAAAGATTAAAATATATTAAAGTCTTACCCAAGAAAAATGGATCTAAAAAGTACTATATCAGAATATGTTATTATATAGGGTTGGATTATTTCCATTTGATAGTATTTAGATAATTTTTTAGGTATTTTTAACCCTTATTGTATTATTTTAACCCCCGATAAACTTGTTTTATCCTTAACTATGGTAAAAAATTATTATTATTTATATTAATTATGATAAAATTTTAATTTAATCTTATTAAATAATATAAATTTTGATGATAACAAATATGTATTATATTTTCTAAAATTAAATTCTCATAATTGGAATAATTTATTTTGAAATTAAACCCACAAAATGTGATGAAAATGCGTTTCCAAGAAAAAATATATTCTTAAGTAAAAAATGTTTTTTTACCAAAATCAATAAATAATTTCAAAAAAATAATAATATTTTTTATAATATAAATGAACTAATTTTAATTTGAAACCATTTTAAAAAATAAATTTTGAAAATTCTTGAGAAGAAATTATATTTTCAATAAAAATATGTATATTTCACTATTATTTCAAAAAATCATATTTTTTAGAAAAGTGTCTTAAATTCATCCTAATATAATTTTCAAATGATGTATTAAAAACTAATATGATTTTTTAAAATTAAAATTATAAAATTTTAATTTATATTTGTAAATAATACCTGATATTACATGAAAAATTAATTTTTTTATAAATAAATCTTATACCTTTTGACTAAAAAAATACATAATATTTTTATAATGAATATGTATCTAAAAAATATAATTGTTGAATATTAATAAGATAAAAAAATTATTTTTCTATTTTATGGGATTTTAAATTCTTCCCCCCTTTTGAAAATTTTGACATCGAAATTTTATTTACTTTGTAAAAAAGTGGGGATATATTTCCCCCATAGCATTTTCTCACTCCCTTGTTGCTTATTAAATAATAAATTTTTTTCACAAAACCTAAAACTGGTAAATCTCATTATTTAAATATACTTTCTCTATGTCTAAAAAAATATATACAATTTAGTCATCATTAGAAATATTTTTATTCAAATGAACTACTCTGGGGCTCAAAATATGGATGCATCCAACACATATTTTATTAATAAAAAAACAAGAAATATTTTATTTACCTAACATAAAATTAGTGTCACTCAGTAATAAACTGATATAATATTTTCTATAATTTCATATGTATTAATAAACCAAGGGATTAACCTTACATTTTTACTAAAAAACATAACACTTTTCTACACATATACTTTAAGAAAAACATGATCACCTAACAAAACTCAAAGATCCTTCCTCTGATAATCTACATAACATTTCTACCTACTTTGAGCTAACTTAATAGGTTTATGAATCCTCCTCACCTTATCAGCCAATTGTTCTTCTAATTTCAGTCCCAATAAATTTCTTTCTTGGACTATATCCCAAAAAGATGGGGTTTTATAATGGCTTTCAAATAATATATCAAAATTTGAAATCTGTATACTATAATGAAAACTGTTAATATAAAGAAACTCAACCAAAGTTATATTTTGTTCCTAAATTTTTTAATAATTCATTTAACAATATTAAAGAATTTCCTCCAATTTCTAAATCATTCACTCTGAATATCCATCAGATTAAAGAGGAAAGGCTATACTAAAATTTAATTTCGTACCCATTGACTTCTAAATCCATTTAGATAAATTATAAGTGAATATAGGATCCTAATAAAATTAAATAAAAATAGGGAATATATGTAATCTAATTATCACTTTAACATAATGTTAGGAAATTTTATCCAAAGTTATATTATCTCGAATGGGAAGAAAATGGTAAGATTTAGTATATCGATAAAAATTTACCAAATCATATTATTACATCAAGATGTATTTGGTAATTCAACCATGAAATCCATTGATATATTCTCCCATTTACATTCTGGCATTGGAAAAGTCTAAATAATCCCACTAGGTAAATTGTTTTCTATTTATCCTATTGAAAAATAAAACACTTTATAGAAAAATAATAAATATCTTTATTCGTTCCTTACAACCATAAATTTTCTTAAATGTCTCTATACATTTTTTTACTGCCATCATAAATCAAAAATAGAGAGCTTTGAGCCTCACTCAACAACTACTTATTCAAATGGGGGTCACACGAAACTCATAACTTTTTCCTGAATCTCAAAACACCTTCTTTTTTAATATTAAATTTATGAAACTTACCTTCTTAACAAATTATACCTCTTTTTGTAACTCATGGACATCCTTATAATATTTCTTAATTATATATAACTAATAAAAAAAATTAACACCTAAAAATAGAGAGAGTTCCTATATGAAAAATTTCTATGAAATATTCATCAAATCATTAACCAAGGGGTCATGTTTAAAAAATTACATGATTAATGTATTATTATCTTTATAACTAAAAAATCATATAATTTCTTTTATTTTCTTAGATGGTATTGAATTTTTTAGTCATAATCAATTATCAATTCCATACATCTCCTCTATCTCATGTCTATCTCAGTGAATATCTACTTCAAACATTTATAATCAGTCCATATTTCACACTTTACACCATATAAATGATGTATCTATATTATTAAATAAATCACTAAGGCCTTCAGTTCAAGGTAATTCCTTGGATAATTTTTATACTGGGGTTTTCATTAATATGAAATATAATAAATTACCTAATCATTATGTATTAAACCACAACACAATCCCTTAAATTAGACCTCATTATAGATAAAAAAAGTAATAATTTTTGGATCTAAGGTTCAAAACTAGAGAATTAACTAATCTTATTTTCAAATCCTATAAATATTCATTGCATTCCATTTTCCAGATGAGCCTAACTTATTTTCATGTTTTCTTGTTTAGCGGGTTAAATAAACGTGCAATGTTTTCAATAAACTGATGGTAATAGCATTATAATCCAATAAAATAATGAATCATGGTAACATTTATAGATCTTACTCATTCATTAACCACTTTATATTTAGTATGATCAATAGCTATTACATATTTATTTATAATATTTCCTATATATTTTTCATGATCCTCAAAAAATTTAGAATGAAACAAATTATTATTTATAAAAACAATCACAAATTTATCCAAATATTCATGGAAACACTATTAAAATGATCTATGAATACAGGTAGGTTATTCATCAGTACAAAGTACGTATATAAAAACCCAAAATTCTCATACCAATTATAAAATACTATCTTAGGTATTTCTTCCTTCTACGCCTTTAGATGATGCTACTTGGGTCTAAGATCAACATTTTAAAAATATGAAACTCCTAGGTGTTGATCAAATAATTCAATGACATGATGAAATAGATACATTTTCTTAATATTAATGTTAATAAATGCTCTATAATAAATTAAAATCCTCTAGGATCTATCTTAATTTTTTTAAAAATAAAACAGGATCAACCCATAATGAATTTCTAGGGAGAATGAAACCATTATAAAGAAATTAATTAAATTTATTTTTAAATCGCATAAGATCTACTTGATTCATTTGATAAGGGGTTTTTTAAATTGGATTAACATAATACACTATGTAAATAGTAAATTAATCTTCCCTATTATGTATAATACTAGGAAACTTGTCAGGTAAAACTTATAGACGTTATTTTACAACTAGAAAAAGATTTTTCATAACAGTTTCCCAATTTGTAACAATTTTAGTAGCATAACATTCATTTCCATATTTTAAAAATTTATTAACTTCTTAATCTGTTATAAAAGGTATGGATTAACTCTTTAATACAAACTAAGACTCATTTTATAATAAAATTATTTGGATCTAAAATCTATTTAAGTATGATAAAATGAAAACCAATTCATACCAATAAAAACATTAAATTATATAATTGGAAAGAAAAGAATTTCATAAGTAAAAACATTCATATATGATAATAGGGAGATATTTGTAAACTCTTATTTTCTTAATACTACCCCCAGGAATTTCTACCAAAATTATTGCCACCATTTCTTAAGGTAAAATTTAATTTTACCATCAATTTTTTTAGAAATGAATGAATGTGTAGACCCCATATCAAACAGTACATTCATTAAATATGAATAAATAAGTTATATTCTTATTGAAACTTCAATATATGGACCACATTTTACCAATTTAGATGAAAAGGATCATACCATACCCTTTTTATTATAGTCTTTAAAATTCCTATCAACTTTCTCTTCTCCATACACACATCTATATAAGGACCTATCTCATTAGATTTAAAACTCCTTAGTGCCTACTTATCAGATTTGGTCTTACCACAACTAAGATATTTTTTTAAAATCATGATCCATATTCCAAAACATACAACATTGGAAAAATATACCTTATTTGATAAGACATTTCATAGTGTTTTTTTAACATAACAATCAAAAATTGATGATTGATTTTCATACCTTTAGATTTCATTGATGAGTTATTACCATTTTCATTCCACATGGACCTATTTTTATTATTTTTTTTTATAGAACATAAAATCAATTAAAATATACATTTATATATTCTTTTTATGGTGAAAAAATTTCTCATATCTTTTAAATTCATGAGAGCTCAATGATCTCTAGTACCTTGGCTTTAATCCTGAGTAGAATCAATTAATTTTATATCAAGATCGGAAATACAATTTGATGTTTACCATGAAAATAAGATGAATTTTTATTCATATAATGATACAGAATCTTCCTCATTCTACCTCAATTACATGATTTTATTATCCATTGCAATTTTAGAAACCTTAGTAATGTACTTTTCAAGTAAAAAATTCTTAAATTCGACCTATTCAAAGGAATAAATCTCTTCTATTTCTCTAATATTCTTAACCATTAACCAGTACATATCATCTTCACCTCCAAAAGTTTAAATAGTATGATTTTCCTATTGATACTCCAAATAACCCATGACTTCAAATATCTTTTCCTTAGATTTAATACATCCCCCATCTATTATCATGTTAAAATATCCACTGAATTTTTAACGGTGTTATCTCATAAAATAATCCACTATCAACATGTTTATATGTTTTAGATCAAGTTTCTATCTATCATGGATAGAACCACAATTTATAACATGTGTCAACTAATCGTTCATAGAAACAAAACTACATGGTTCTAATTCTAACCACTCCAAGTTGCTGGTTTGGAAGGATATTAACCTCTTGGTGTCTTCCTACTTCATCTTCTATATTTCATCTCTGTAAATAATTATAAAAAGAAATATTTTAGATGAATAAATACTTTATTAGTAAAATTATTTATCATAATAACCAGAATTTTGAATCTATTAAGGATATTTAATTACATTATCCTAAACTATAAAATTATCAAAACTTTTTCTATGATACCAACTATTAGAAACCATCCTTTAACTATCCATAAATTGAATCATTAGATAAGAATTCAATTTATTAAATTACTAAATAACTTTTAGGTATAGTTTTTTATAGAATTTGGTTATTACCCTTACATAATAAAATATTATATCATAAAGTGGAAACATATTCTTATTGTCCATTTTTTCTATAATAAAATCTTCTAAGATAAAATAAGTTGTTCTATGACATATCTTAAAATTTTTCTTTTTTAATTCATCCTTATCCCTTCTCACCCTTAAAACCTTGTGAAAAACATATTAAAATATGGTATGAGCCTAAAAAATTCGGTAAGGTACATATAAAAAATAAAGAATCATATTATTCTATAAATACATAATATAAAAGTTTTCCTTTTTCATTATAAAATTTGAGCTCAAAATAATAATTTTCATACCTAAGAAATAAACTTCATTGAATAAATATTTTCATATAATATTTCAAAATAAAACAAAATGGAAAAAATAAAACACATAATGGGTTCTTTAAAATCCTAAAAAACTCATGGAAGCTTTCTAATGTTATATATTTTCCCTTTAAGAAGTAGCATAATCTTTTATTTAAACTTATATTCATTATCATATATTGTGAAATTGTAATATTTCCATAAAAAATCATATTAATCATAGAAATATCATTTATGTAAATTGAGACATAATTTTCATATCACTCTTACAACCACTCTTGAAAATTGAATAACCAACCCAGTAAATTCCAAAATTCTTTTATTAGAAACCTATAACCTGTTAAATTCGTCCCTTTACCCAATTCATTGGAGTGTTATATCAGGATCACCTGTCATCATATGTAATTAAAAAGAACTACAACATAATTATAACAAATGAAATATTTCATTTCCATAATCATAATAAAAAAATATTATTTTCACCCATAAGAAAAACATTTTTGGATATTGAAATATTTATTCCATTTAAATACCTTCCTTAAAATACCATGAAAAAATGGAAGAAGGTTTTTTAGTTGAAAAAACATGAATTACTATAAATGAATATAAATATAATATAATGGTTTTGGTAGAGGGAGAATACATTGACATTTCATATGTTAAAATAAACACTCCTTTTTCCTCTCTATGAAAATGTACCATATAAAACGTAAAAAAAATTCATTTTGAATACAATTGAAGGAAATTAAAAAGAAGAATAAAATGTAATTTATAATTTATTTATTTATATACTAAAAAATAGTAAAATAATTTTAATAATATAAACATGGGAAAAATATTTATAAAATAAATCATCAAAACATTTAAAATGAGGTTTTTAAGGTAGTGTGTCCCTTGCCTTGAGTCTAACTTATCACGTACGTTGTTTATCTCTTATATAATATACCTTCATAAATTTATTAATTTATAATAAAAAATTTATAGTATGAATCGATAATTATTAGATTATTTATTTTATTATACTAACATATTTAATTACTTAATAATTTATTTCTGCATCATGTGTTTTGTGGATGTTCGGTTAATAATTTCAAAACATCTTTGGTATGTTGACTATAGTCATGAAGGTCATTATTTCATCATCTCTAGAATAATGATCATGAAATAATTATAATTTTTATAAATTAATTTAAATTTTTTGTACATACTATATAAAATGTTATGAAAAATGAATTACAGTACAATCATGGAGACAGTAGGTCATACAAAGGCCTGAGTAACGTTTCAATTTTTTAATAGACATATGAAAATGAAGGAAATTATTATTTTATATTTTAAAAATTATTATTATATTATAAAAAACATATTATATTTTTAAATACACATATATATACCATCTATGTGAGGATTTTATAAAAAAATCACATCACTTTGTGGTTGTGGTAATCAACACATACCCACAAATGATGTTATCATTTTTTTAATGGATGGAATTGTAAGAAAATATAAGATATATTTTATTTAAGTAATGATAATTGTGTGATTAATATTTTATATATAATTTAAATCTATAATTATAACCAAATATGAGAGTAAATTATTGAAAATGAATTACATTGGTTCGCAAGGTGGTAGTCCACCATTCACCTGAACGACGGTTTTGTTTCTCATTAAATAGAGAAGGAGATTGATTAAAGTTATTGCATAAACATAATAACATATTATTATATGTTATATAATTATGTTATTATATAAAAATTGTTATAATATTTTTGAATTAGTTATATGAATAAATAAATCTAAAACATTCGGTTAAAAGTTATACCTCTTCTTTAGACAACCTCCCTTTTAACACATTAATCCCTTAAAGGGTGGTATTATTCCAAAAATAAGACATCAAGTTCATGGGAATGAATTTTTGGAATCAATATTGGGATTTATTCTATAAAAAATGGATTTTGAAGTGGTTAAAGAATAGGAGAGGCGTTTCCTTTTATAATTCAGGGAGAGGACACATATGGAATTTTTCAAAAGATAAAAATATATTAAGGTTCTACTCAAGTAAAATGGATCCAAAATGAACCATTTCATAAATGATATGATATAGGGTGAAAATATAATTAAAATGGTATTAGTAAAATATTTTAGTTCTTTTCAACACTTATCACATTAGTTTAACACCTACAAAATCTTTTTTTAACCTTAACCAAGGTAACATATTTTTATTATTTTTACTATTCATAATTACCAAAAATTAGTTTAAAATTAAAACATAATGTTAATTATATTGATCCAAATATATAATACATTTTATTAATTTCAATTCACATAATTGGAATAATTTAATTTTAAATTAAACCCACAAAATGTGATGATAAGCTGTTTTGCAGAAAAAAATATTTTTATTTATAAATAGTTTTTATACAAAAATCAAGCGTAAAATTTATTACAAAGAACATAATTAAATTATTAATAATATAAATGAAATAATTTTACATTTAAATTATTTTAAAATAAAATATAAATTTTTAAATTCTTGAACCAAAAAGTCTTTTTCAATAAAATTCATTATTTTTCACTATTCATTTTCAGAATCATACATTTCAGAAAAGACTCAAAAAATAATGATAAGATTGTTTTGACTTTATAAGATAGAAAATTATATAATTTTCTAAATTAATTTTCCATAATTATAATTTATATTGTTAAATAAAACCATGTAATGAATGAAAACCTAATTTGGTTACAAATAAATATTTTTTCTATTTGATTGCAAATTTACTTAATATTATTATAATGAATATTACACTATAAAATATAATTAATGAATATTAATAAGACATGAAAATTAATTAATTTTAAATTGCCCAGGTTGTTAAATTCTCACTTGGTCAGACACGTTCTAACCATTTATATAATAATCATGTACAAATTAACCATATTTTATATAAAATCATTCATATTTATCACTCTTTAAATTAAAATTTTATATTCATTTAGTATATAGTTATTAACTATTTTTATTTAACATTGAACATTATTGTTAAAATTTATAATCATTCCATCTTTATTTCTGTATAATGAATTTAGTAATCATACCATTTTCATAAGTTCATTGCCTATATAATGTGAAAAGTATAGAAATTTACATTTCCTAACTTTTTTATAATGTTCTAAGTTAATTAAATTAGATTTTAATGTATTATTCTTAAAAATAAAACATAAAACATGATTGTTTTATTAATTTTTAATAGACTAAAGGTGGTATCTTAATAATGAGTTAAATATTAATATAACCATTCCATAACCAAAAAAAATTATTTACATATTAATATCATATCTTATGAGTGGAAACAAAATCATACATTTCATTAGGTTTACCAAAATAGATTGAAATGAGTAAAATTGTCATGGTATACATGTTTTAGGAAATTAAATTTACAATGACTATATATTGTTAACAATATTAATAGAATTCCTAATTTATTTTTCCTAAATTTAAATCATGTCATATATATAATGTTAACTCATTAAAAACATTTTTAGAGACATTCATGTATGTAATGTAAAATGATACACACTATTCTTGGAGGTGGTGAACTAGCCATAATATGGGTGATGAATTTATTTTAAAATTAAAGATAGGGATAGAATCAGACAATTTATATTACAATGATATAATACATTTATAGTATACATATTATACTAATCTAGTTATATAATTATGGAATAAAGTGTCTTATAAGAGGTATAATAAGAAATAAACATGAATGAACTTGGTTAAAAAATTTCCTCTTCTATGGTTATCCTTATATATTCCAATCTTTAAGCCTTCTTAGATTGGTCGTTTGGTGAGACCAAAATTTATAGGACACAGTAATGGGTTTTGGAGAGTGAATTTGATATATTTTGGTTTATAAATGATGATTATGGTGTGTGGATATGTGAGGTGTTGATTGGGTCCTTTTATAAGTGATAGGAGTGTAATTTTACTAATACTTATTATTTAATATAAAAAGAGAATTCCTTTTCAAAAATCAAAGAGGATAAAAACTCTAAAATACTATATTTGGTATATGTTTTGGTTGATCAATACCTCATACAAACATTTATATATATGCTTTTATGATATTGAATGTCTTTACCACTTAGTTTAACCTTTTTTACCATAATTTACCTTTATCATAGTAACTCCATTTTTACCATAGTGGCTTTTTTTACATAAATATAAAATTGAACTTATTACATAGATGCAACATTATAATTACAATTATAGAAACGATTTTATTATATTCAATTTATACAAGTGATAAAAATAATTCTAATATAATAAATGTATAGTGCATAAAAATAGTTTTTTAATCAAAATTTTTTGACACAAAAAAATGAATTATTAAAATAATATGCGTAGTATTGATTACTAGAAAATTTATTGGTTTCTGATTAAAAAATTTGTGTTTATTTGATTTTAAATCCAATTAAATACTTAATTTATTATTCTCACTAATTAATTAATTTAATAGGAATAAAATAGTTTTTATAATAAAATATAACTTACATTCCAAATTTATAAGTAGAGGTTACGAAATTGACCATAATGTTTTTAAATTCATCATTAATATTTTTAAATACATATTTGATCAAGAAAACGTTTTTATAAATTTTTAATTCATTCATATATAATAATTATTCACTAAAAGTTACGATATTTGTAAAATCTATATTTTTACTCTTTACAAAAAAAACCTTTTTGGAAAAATCTAAAAAAACACCCTAAAATAATTTTGACATGATGAATCCAAAATTAAGTTAATTTTATCAAAATAAAATTCTGAAATTTACAAATCTAACTTGAAAATGAAAATAAATACTATAATAAAAAACAGTTTTTATTCAAAAATTGGATTTAAGAGACTTTTTTATTCTTAATCAAATTTTATATCAATTAATAATGAAATTATTATGAATATTTATTTTTTAAATTTAATATTTACATAGTAATAATCCTTTAAAATTGATAAATTTATTAAAATAAATACTATACATATAAATATTACATTTTTTGAAAAATATGTACAATTAAAATTAAATAATTTTATTCTTAATTGATTATTTATTTTAAAAAAATTAATTGAATTTTATCAAACTATTTATATTAAATAAACTCCTTATTTATTTAAATTAATTATTTAAAAGTATATCATATAAAAATTCTTCTTGTGTATAAAAAAATGTAATATTTTCTACAATAATAGTTACTTTCTTATATGATCATAAATTCTACAAAACCACTCAAGTCCCCTACATATGTTTTAAGCGTAAGATATGAAATGATAGAATTCTTAAGTGTTGTTTTAGCTAGAATGAACCTCATGGTGATTCACATGATCTTTAACTTCTCCAATAAATTATTTCTCTCAATTATTACTTGTTGACGTTTATCTTAATCTTTCTCTAGGTAAATACCTAGTGATGTTACCTCCTTTCTAACCTCATCAAAATGATTCCCATAAGAAAACATGCACTACTTGATTCCAAAAATTCGCCTATATATTTATATTTCATAATTTGGATAATTATTTTTATACCTATCAATTCAATAGATATATTATAATGGTTAATTTTAAAAATTATAATTTTTTCTCGTTAACCTTTCAGGATTCATTTTCGTTTTGTGTTTCTTTTGAAGTAATCTATCAATCAAATAAAATTTGTTTATTAAAAAATATATACTAAAATTGTGAGATGTTATATATTACACCATGGAAATATTATTTTTCACAAAATATATTTAATAAAATTGATAAAAGTGATGGTACTTTTGTATCATCACATATAAATTTCTCTTGTAGCTTCCTCAAACGTAGGATTTTTTCAAAGAACATTAACCAAGTGATTGGTCTTTTTCAACAACACTTTATATTTTTAATCTAGGATCTATATTGGTTTTTTATTATAACATAGGACATATTCATGTCTCATAACATTCATGTTCAGTATAGGTAATGTATATGGTATATAATTCCTCAAATGTGACACATGTAACACATCATGTACCTAAGAAAGGTTTCGTGGAAGCACTAATAAATATGAAACAGCCTCTACATAATCAAGAATATTAAATGGGTTGATATAACTATAGATCATCTTCCACTTTTTCTCAAAACTCATAACCCTATTTGAGTGGTATATTCCAAATTAACACCAAATTCCCCACTAAAAAATATCAATATTGTTAACTATTATCCACATTTCTCTTCTATTAACTTTGTGCTACATTTATATGTCTCTGAATGGTTTGACCCTTCTCTATAATTTCATAGAAAAGAATAGGTCTCAAAATATCCTAATCTTCTACTACATACCATTATGTTAGAGTACTAAATATCATATCATATTGATCTTCATATGGTTTTATTTGAATTATAGAGTGGAAACTATTATTATATAATAACATGGAGAATGGAAGATTTTGATCATAACTTCCTTTGAAATCCATTAAGTAGTTTCTTATCATATCTTCCAATTTATAAATTTTTCATTTAGATTGACCAATGGTTTAAGTATGATAAGTAATTCTAAATTTTAGCTCAGTATCCAATCCATATTAAAGACTCCTCTATAATTTTTATGAGGACATAATATCTCAAATAGATACTATTTAAATTGGTACTCTATGTAGCCCTACCAACTACATTATATATAATAATTAAAGTTGATTGAGTGAGAAATACTATTGAATAAGAATAATGTATACTAAATTCAAGATTCAATCGACCACTACCTAAATAGAATTAGATAATTTAGATTTATTAAGAAAATGGTGTAAAAAATCAGTGGTGACATTATCCCATTTCAATACCGGTATAGGAAATGGTTCCATCAACCCCTTATACTTATGTTTCTCAACCTTACCTTGTTTAAATACCAAAAATTGAGATAAATAATTCAAAATAAATCTTTTCATGTTTTTTCACCTGAATTATTGATTAGTATATATATAAATAATCATTCTTCTCATGTGAATATAGAAGGATGAGCTATGTGAACCATCAAAAATATCTTTCTTCAATTATGGTTTTATAGGGATACATATTATTTTATAGAATCTTATAGATCTACCATTGTAAATTTTGACCTCCATAATATTTAATTCCATATTTCAAATATCCATATAATAATTTAAAGCCTCCTTGATTTTCACATATATGGATGGTTAAGAAATCATTTGTGAAAGGTCAGATATCAACCATCCCTTAATGATTTATTTATTAATCATTTAAATATTTAGGAAGATTGGGTCCCTCTAAATTATCATATAAGAGAAATTAGAATAATAATTTTTTCTAAGAGCATCATCCACCGTGTTTTCCTTCCCAATATGGTAATATATTGTGAAATCATAGTATATGATTAACTCTAACCATCTACTTTGGTGCATGTTCAACTCCTTTTTTGTGAATATATACATAAATATAATTTAATCGGTATATGTAACACAATTTTCAAAATAGAGATAATGAATTCAAATAATTAATATAACGATAATTGGAACCAACTCCACATAATGCATTGGGTAAATTTTATCATGGGTTTTTAATTTATGTGATGTATAAGAAATTAATTTTTCATTTTGTATCGGAATAAATCCAAAGACCTTCTCTAAAGCATAAATGTATATGAAAAAACCCTTCTTTATTATAGGGTAACATAAGTACAGGTTTAGTGACTAATATTTTATTTAGTTATTTAAATATTCCTTCACATTTTTTCATCCATAAGAGCTTCACTCCCATCCACATTAACATAGTTAGAAGATTAGAAAATCCTAAGTAATTTGTCATAAATAATATAAAGAATATTTATAAACCAGGAAAACAACATAACTCTATCATAGTGGTTGGTATGGGGTATTCTTCAATCCCCTCTATTTTATAAGAATTAAAATATATACCCTCACTTGTGATAAAATTATCTATGAAGGATACATTTTGTAACAAAAATTCACTCTTTCTAAACATGGAATTAAATTTCTCCTTTCATAATGTCTTTCACACATCCTCATATTCTATTCATTTTCCTACTTTATTTTTGAATATATAAAAATTCCATCAATATAGAATATCATGAGTTTTCAGGGTAATATATAAATTCAATATAAATTAGATCCATCAATATTCTGGGGGAATTTGAATTTGAAAATTTTATCACCATGAATTTATAGTGTCTATATCTTTTTTGGAAAACTATATTTCATATATTTATTATCTTTAACATTAATTTATTGTATCCATATAGATGATATATCTTCAATAAGTATTGAAAAATTCCATTTTGATCAGAAATATCATCAATATGAGTTATAGGATACTTGTTCTTTATTTTGATCACATTATGTTAACAATAATCAATACAAAGATGCATCGAGGCATCCTTCTTCTTTACAAAAATTATCAATGCACCCCATGGTGAAGCACCTAGGCATGTAAATCCCTTATCTAGATTATTCTAAATTTTCTTATTTAATTATTAAAATTTTATTGGAAACATTTTATAAGGAGTGTTTTGTATTTCCAACGATCCTAGCATTAGTTCAATTGTAAAATCAACCTCACATTATAGGGGAAGAACAATAAGTTATTCGGGAAATAAATAAATATACTTCTATATAATTGGAATATATCTAATGATGAACTTCTCCCCCTTCCATTTTATTTCATATTCCCCCATTATTAGATATCAACACACATATTATAGAATTCACTTCTAATGGAAGTTCATAATCATCATTTCAATATTATTTCATAATATGATGACTTGGGATATGAAATGAAATTTTAATATTTTGAACATTGATATGTTATATATTTTTATAGATAAAATAAATACCTAATATCATATCAAATTCTTCCAAGGTAATAGGAACTGGATCTGTAATAAGTATCCTCCCAAAAACACAAATCGGGGACAAATTGTATACCTTGGATGTAATCATCACACCACTAATTTTTTTAACTGATAATTAAAAATTCAATTTTAGATGTGGTGAATCAAAAATATTATCAAACATACATGATATGAAATAATTTTAAGAATCTGAATCAAATAACATGTTCATATATTGGATGTATATAATAATTTTACCTTTAACCATGTCATTGTCATGTTCCACTATAGCGGTAGTGATCACATATACTCTTACTTGTTCCCTAGTTATAAGATTTTATTGAATCTTAATATCTTTATTGTCCCTTTTATATGGTTGTTTATTTAAATAATTCCCAAACTACTTTCATTTAAATCACTATAGTGTGGGGGGTGGAATATTTGGGGCCTTCTTCTCCTCTATTGTGTAAATTATCCTCTTTAAATTTCTACAGATATTGTTTTCTTGGCGGCCTTCTTTACTATGTGTAAATAATTTTCCTAATCCATTGATTAAATTTATTAGGTTCATTATTAAATATTATTTTCATGTATGTTGTTTATTTTTCTTCCCTTCATTTGAATTTTCACTCTAGTTTCAATGAAAATCTATTTTCCCTTATAGATAATGAGAGTCACTTGTTTCCATTTCCACCTTAAGTGAAAATCAAAAAATTTCTACACAGCAACCAAATTCCCTTATAGACAATGTATTTTGAAGATGTAGCTTTAGGACACTAAAGAATCATCCATAAATACTTTAATTTTATTTAATAAAACTAAAATAATGCCTTGTGAGTCTCATGAATTTTTCCTCATAGGTATCAATAGATTCATCTATATTTAGTTTTAACTCTATGAATTTTCACTGTATTTTCATCTAAAGAGTTTTAGAAAAATAATTATTAAATAATATTTCCTCAAATTCCTCACATTGCATAAAGTTAACTTCTTCATTTTTATGTCATATTATTAATATATTTCCGCCAATGGTTAGTATCACCCTAAAAATGATAAAAAGTTAAAATAAACTTCTAATAATCAAAAAACTAAAATAATATAAAATATTTTCTCTATTAAATAGATCTATTGCATAGTAATAAGTTGACTAGAAGACCCGATTAAGGAGGGCGAGAGTTGATGCGTAAAAGACTTGGTAATAATTATATCCTTCCTTAGTGTGTTCAAGAGAACAAAATTGTTCACAAAATTGTTCATTAATTGATATATTTTGGGGAGAATGGACTTGAGATTTCACACTCCACATCCTATCAATTTTTTATGATAATTGAGAGGATCATTTCATTTTCCATCAAATTTAGTGTTAACTAAATACCTTCTATTTCTATCCATTTACTAAAATAAATAAATGATAAATATTATAGCACATAATTTAATAAGTATATAAAAATAAAATCTCTTATCTTAGAATGAATAAATAATAAATTATATATATACCCTAACTTATGATTTTATAAGGTTTCAAAATAGGTTATACATGGATACTTTACAAGTAAATGTTATAACCTAACTAGTTATATATTACTTTGTCAAATTTTAGTATATATTAAAATCTTTCAATTTTTTTTGTAAATACCATGTGAATAAACCCATGTATATCTTTCGTGATGACCAAACCAAGTGTGTTGTAAGGCCAAGTTATAGTTCACCCATTATAAATTGATTTAATACCCAACCAACCATTTTCAGGGATTATTACCCCAATGTAAATATATTATAGATCATGCATCAACATGTAGAGTCAAAATAGGGATTTCATCGCTATTAAATCCCTTAATCATTATATAACAAAATATTTAGGTTTTTTTCCTATATTTAAACTTATAACTAGGGTTTTCTCTAACATTATCTAGTTCTAATACCCAAAAAATAACTAAATAATAATTTGATACCAACTAATTCAATCTAAGGTAAAAACATATATAGTTCATAAAATTTTTAAAACATAATAATTACATCTCACAAACAATCTCACAATCTAAGAACCAAAAGGTTTAGTGTCTTTAGAGGTAGGCCATATAAACATCTTATTACACATTAGTAGTTCAATATATCCCACAAAAATATCAACATAGGACTTTCTTATACACATAATCCTATATATAATTCCTTGGGAAATGGGAAACAAAAGAACGGTTGAGCTCAAATTCTTGATAATTGAAACATATCAATAAATCATAGTAGGTTATATCATAAAATTATAGTAAACATGAATTAGGGGAGAAATATTATATTAAAGGTAGTATGGAATCATAAGATCTCATCCTAAGAAATGATAGAACATTATAGATCATGGAACGATATCATAGTGTTATAAAAAGACTATCATGGTAGTATAAACATATTTCATTTCATGGAAACATTTTAAAATAATTATAAACCATTGAAACATAAAATTAGAATTTGGAATAACATGGAAATATAACATGATTATAAGAATAGGACATTTTGACATGCTGAGAAAACACAATC
Source organism: Viscum album (assembly GCA_963277665.1). Classification (NCBI taxonomy): domain Eukaryota; kingdom Viridiplantae; phylum Streptophyta; class Magnoliopsida; order Santalales; family Viscaceae; genus Viscum; species Viscum album. The sequence continues at coordinate 700,870,810 of OY728152.1, forward strand.
ATATCAATTTTATTATATCGTTATATCATGAGAAAAAACATTCACCAATGAAAATATAGTATTTCACTCATCATATAATTATAAACCATATATATGTATTTCCCATAAAATAAATCATACATCTTATCATGAAACCCCATGGAAAGAAAATGTGTTTCATATCATTTCCAAAGTATATCACATAACATGATATCAAGGTAGATCAGTTAATACAAAGATTTAATCTCAAAAAAGGAGTATAAAATAATTTATATGATGATCAGGACATGACTATATAATGGGTATATCAAATAGAGGTAAATTTTAATATAGAAGTGATTTTTTGATACTATTTTTCAAAAAGAATTTTTATCATTAGCATAAAATTCAAATTTACAAGTCACATTCAAAGAAATCCAATAAGTTAAAATTAATATTTTTAAATCAATGTAATAAAAAATTCCCAAATAACATTACTTTGAAAATAATTAAATTTCATGTAAATAAATTTATATTTTAATATAAAAATGTGTGAACGTGAAAGGAAATTTTTTTATGATTTTAGGTGGTTTTAATGAAAAACTCATATCACATAAAGAGTTAAAAAATTCAACTTTATAAAAATAATAGTGAGATATGATAATTATAAAAAAATTATATATAAATATATTTGAAATTATTAAATAGTAAGAATAATAAAAATATGGAATATAAAGACCCATTATAATGTATAGGAATTATTCATAACAATATCAAATTTTTATGAAGAAGTAAATCATCATAAAAGAAGATTGTAATGTGAAAATTTATATCATTTATAGATAAATAAAAATTATAATATGAAATAATAAATGGTATAATATGAAAAATTTATAATTATATAGTTTTTTCAGACCTTAATTCCATGTGGGGATTGGGATGGCATTTTTTAGTGATGGTGTAACAACATTCACATCATAAACATACACCCATGTCCCTTTCAGGTGGATTCCAATAGGTTTTATTCATGTAATCAAAAACACCCAATGATTCTTATATCTATGATGACTCATGGTATTACCATTAAAAGGGAGGTTTTCATTGGGAATATTAGGCAATGATGGTTAAAAACTCACATTGGTCACGAGGATGGCAGGTCAGGCTCATCGAACCCTTTTGGGGGTAATTTTTACATACTTCGGGACTCTCATATAGATTTAAGATATGTTCATGAATCCTTCATTAATTCCCAACTATAACAGAATCCACCCTTGAATTAACAATCGATTATTAGCATGTGTGGAGATTATAATCATCTATATGTATCTGAGGTTCTTCATCAATTGAGATACATATATGTATCTAAGGTTTTCTATAAATGATACCCTTTTATAAATGGATTAGAGATTATTTTGTCATTTATTATCAAGATTCTAGTTTTAATCCATGTTGTGGGAACTCATAATTTTATCATCATCCAGGGGGATGGGAGTAGTTTTTATGTCTAGATCATACCCATGATATGGGATTTCTATGCATCCTTATGAAAATAATATAAATCCATATAGTTTGGATCCACTTAATAGGACCCATCCTAACTTTTAAGGTCTTTTGATAAGTACCAAATCATGTAGTTTAACATCATGTGGCAAGGATATCTAGGTGGAAGGGGCCTAGTGAAGGTTTGGTGTGGGACATATGTCTAAGTAGACCAGGGAACCTAGATGGGATATAGGCACCTAGGTTGAATTAGACCCTAATAGGAACATGGACTAAAGATAATTAAAGTTGGGTTTGGTTGTTGGGTTTATACATCATGTAGCATTCCTCTATATCCAATTTTGATAAGAATAAAATCCCATATAGTTCGGTTGTGATGACTTATTCCAATTGAGGCCATCTAAAGGTTTTCCTCATAGGTAATGAGGCTCATTAATAGGTTTCAGTTGGGAGTTACACCATGTAGTAGGATTCCTTATGGTTGGATACATGGATTTGAGAACCCACGCTTATGGAGGCCCATTGAAGGAAGGAGAGATGAATATCCAAAAAATATATTCTATACCGAGACATGCATCTTTCCATGTGGATTTATAGATCGTAGGTAACTTATAAACTCACATAAGTCATGCTCGAATGTGAAAAACTAGAGGAAACATAAGATCTAAAAAACACACTATTGATGCTTGCCAAATGAGCATCAAAAAATTCACAATAGAACAAATACCTAAATATGGTATTATTTTTCATAAAAAAGAAAAGGAAGAATAAGGTGGAAGAATCTCATAGACTATGTAAGTTTCTTTTTTGACTTGTGGTCATGTGACCATGATAGGGTCAGGTGAAGGAATTGGGTATAGTGGATAGTCTACAACATGTCCTATGAAGCCCCTCTTGACAAGTAATCCTGCTCTCACAAAGGTTCCTCAGACAACTAGTAGTCATGTGGCAGTATCCAAATAATCTCCCCCAGGACAAGTGGTTCATAATCGGTCAAATTACACACAAAACCATCCAAAACTCTTTTTAAAATAGGAGGAAAATGTCCAAAATATCGAGGCCTCTGGTAGTCTAAAGATTATGTGGTACATCACCAATGGGAAGGGTAATTGTCCTTGAAAACATTAAATAAAACTAATGAGTCCCCTAAGCCTTAGTAAAATCAAACAAAGAAAATAAAAATGGATTTGGCATAAGACTCTCATAGTCATAAAAGACACGAAACACACCATTGGAGACCCATAAAACACCACGATTCCATAGCAACACGTCTGCATCATCTCCTAAAATCCCATAGGAATGTCATTATAATAACGTGAAGAGCCCTAGGTATGCTCAAGAAACCACACACTCCCCCTTTTGGCTCCATAAAGGGAAAATGGATGGATATTCCATGAAATGCTAGTGCAGCCTTATAGGACCTATTCAAGTCATTTAATTAATCAACAAGAGAAAGAGTAATTGTCTTTGACATTTCTCATATAATCTTTCCTGGCGCTTGAACTTTGGAACATAAGACAAATGAAATAAAAGAGGCTTGAGGAGGAAGCCTCACGTGGTCATAAAATCCTTATGACACTCTAATGAAGTCTGCAGCATGGTCTCATAAGACTCCTTGAAAAGTTATCTTGATCCCATGAAGGCCCCCTGACGAACCATCCTTATCTCATGGAATGTCCTGGAAAAGTCACATGAGATCATTTGAATGCCTATTAATAGGTTCCATGATCTCATAAAGGTCCTTAGACATGTCGATATGACAATAAGGAGGTCCCATGGCATGACCACAAGATCAAAAAGGTCCCAAATAATTGGAAATAATCCAATAAAAGAGATTTTGATTGCAGGGATTCATGGTCACAAAAAATAAGGTGACACCCTCGAAGGCATCCATGTTAGAGGCTCATGAAGATGCGTAGAACTATAACCCTTTACCGACTTTAGTGTGGATTCACACAAGATACACCATGAAAACTGAAAAAAAAAACTGGGGTGTCGAGGCCTATAAATTACACACCACAACATGTAAAATTAACCTCTACCTATTGTACCCAAGAGGAAAAACTCATGTAATTTCACATCAGCGCTAGTGCGGGTTTCTCGGAGTGGTTGATCCCAGGAATGAAAAGTCTTACATAATACAATATACATAAAAACTATCGGAGAAGTTATATTCCATGCAAGAATCACTTCACATGATCATTTATAGATTATGAGAAGAACTTCTAGTAGGAAACAAAAATAACATACTTCATGTTTTCTAGAGCATGTGAGAGTTAAAATAAACTAACAACGAATAAATCTAAGGAATTCACAATATAAGGGCTATAAAAAAGACTAAATGTGGAATAATAAAACCAAATAAATATTCAATAGCCCTCATACACCTCTTATAAACCATCCAAGACATAAAAAAGCACCAATACATGTCACCCAAATCTCATGACGCTCCTTCGGTGTGTGATTTGGTTAATGAAAAGTCCTCTAGACATGTCAGAGTAGGCCACGTGGTTCTCCTAGGTATTCCACTTTAGTATCACTACATCCTATAGGATCATCACCCAAGCCTTTTTATTTCCTTTATATGAATTTCCTGACTCATATAATGGTGTTCGCTCAGGTCAATCAAGTCTCATGGTAGCACCCATGCATGTCATCCAACTCTCACAACACTCTCCAGACAAGTCAACCGAGACTCATACTGCCCTACAAACATGTCAGCCAGTACATGATAAAACCTCTAAGAAATGTCTCACTTACTCTAGATACACCCTCCATATGTTTCATCCATCTCTCATGATGTAACCAAGTCATGTCAGTTGGGTAATGTGACACCCTCTAGACAAGTCATCTTGGTCATGTGATGCATTCCAGGAAAAATCCTTCGGGTCTTGCGATATCAACTAGAAAAGTCATCCATGATCATGAAACAACCTTTAGACATGCTATAAAAGATATTATATGTACCCAAAATGGTCCAAATAGATCATATTATTTCATTTTGACATGTCAGTCATACATTCTCTGACATGTCAGACCGAAAACCAAGGCATGTTGAGTGCACAATTAATTTACATCAGGAAGGTGAGCAAGAAAATCATTAGGGCATCCCAGGGATTGATAATTTTTCCACCCTTGGTGTATAATCCCTGAACATAGGGAAACCTACGATTTTAAGCCCCTACATAATGATCTATGAGAAATATGATTCCTACAACAACCAGGATATGTAAGACAGCTCCCAGAGGCTTGAGCTTCATATCAACCATTCAAAGGGCAGTCCCCGAACATAAGTCCCATATCTATAAGCAATAAAATTTATTATTTTCCGTACCTTCTTTATCACAATAATCATAGTTTTATTGATATTAGGTAGATTCAGTAATCATATCATTTATTTCATAACCCTCTATAATGACAAGGTCAATGTCAATGTGTAATCCCTGGTCACAAGGGAAACTTCAATGTGTAATCCCCGATCACTACAAGGAAACGTCAGTGTGAATGTCGCAATAAATTAAACTATAAAAAATATGATTCTTGAAATAACAATGATACATAGGACACCTTCATAAGTCCGAAACTAAAATAAACATCCATTTTGATGTAATCCTCATGTCTCTAACATTTCAACCATAGGGACCCAGTCATTCCCATGGGATGATCATTCTACCTAATACCTCAGTGGATTGAGAAATCAATGGAATTGAGAATATTATGATTAGTTCCATAACCAAGATATGTAGTACTCCACTTTAGGGATTGATCTCTATATTAAACATCCCACGAGTAGTTTCAATACATAATCCTCCACACCCATACACCAAGAGGTTGATCACTTGTCATCCCTTGTTTATCACATTGAGAATAGCTCACATGGTCATAAGGAGCCATAATTAACACCTCATTAGCATCATGAATATTCACTATCTAGGGAAATCCTGGTATATAAGCCTCAATGAGTGGCACTATATGAACACCCCTCATATAACGGTATCCACCTTGGGGTCAGTCCCAAGTGTGTGATCGAACTATGATAACCCTCATTCCTTCCATAACTAGGATACGTAGGACGTATACATGAGACTCTAGTTCAGGAATTCTATGCCTTAGTGCCCAAACATATGCCATCCCTTTGTTATGTTAAACTACACTATTCTAATAAACTAAATGGGTTTTGATTCTACCAATAACCAGGATATGTAGGAGACCTCATAAAGGATCCTTCCCCTCCTCAGAATATTAAACTACCTCCCTGTGTGGTAGCACATTCCGAATTACATGGTTATACAACTTCAGCATATAAAGTAGTTACCCATCATTGGGGAAATTCTTATAGAATATTGTATATATACATATGGATTCAATAATGATATCCCTTTTACTTTGTTCATTGAAGAGATTCCCTTTCTTTTTCTTATTAGGAGAATTAATCTATAATCATTTTTTTCGGTAACTGGTCATGTATCAGGATTAGGAAGAGATTCATGAACATGTATTAACTATATAATAGATTCACTTAGTAGGAAAAAAATCCCCTCAAAAGGGTGTGATGAGCCTGACCTCTAATCATCTTGACCAATGCGAGTCCCCAAGTGTCACTGGGTCTGAAACCCCAGCTGACCACCTACCTTTGGAACGTTTATCCATACCCAGTTATAGATGATGGAACCATTGGTATTTTCCATTAATAATGACAATTAAATGATTTTAATGATTGTGAAAAAATCAAACACCCCATAATCAACCATCTGGCCCAACCGAATCCTCCTTAGTGAGGGTTTCCCCAAACATCTATCTTTCTCACCGAAATAGAAATGGTGACCCCAAAATGAATCTCTAAGATAAAAAATTATTAGTCTATTTTCCATCAATAATTTTTGTTCCCCATTATGTAAACAGAAACAGTTAACCCAATGTGAATCTATTAAATAAAAAATTATTAGGATATTATCTATTAGGTCATTTCATTTTCGCCCATCCAAAATAGAAATAGAGGACCCAACATGAATCACTGAAATAACAACTTATTAGGTTATTTTCTGTCAGGAAATTTCATTTTCACCCATATGAAAATAGAAATGGTGAACCTTACGTGAATATATGAAATAAAAAATGATTGGTTATCATATTTTGAGCCATTTTTTCTGCAAACCATGCGCAAATAAATATGGTGAAATCGAAATAAATCTCTATAATAATAGGATAATCATGAATCAAGACACTTATTTTGAATACCCTATACAAAAAAAGTATTGATAATATCATGATCCAATGAATGATCCTCTTTAAATGGGATTATCACAAAATAATTCCATCCTCACTTTGATAAGTCCAAATGAGCAGAATGGTCCAATCAAGAATAAAAGAACAATTGAGTTAACCATGAATATCTAATTTAGAATATTATTCCTATGATATCTCATTAATTAGTAACCTTATTATTTTTCATCTTTATAACTATAGATACTACTCTCAACATTCAAATTCAAGAAAATTTCATCTTTATCTAGTGCTCACTCTAGTAAATCACCTACAACTGCAACCCCCATGGGTCACAAGACAATCTTACCTACTTTAAAACATCAATGAAATTTAGTGAAAATTATAGTCCAGGAATTCCATAGATATGGTACAATACAAAACATGGAATTTTCCTATGATTTTCTATAAACATGGAAACTAGTGAACTCATTTCATCCCGGGAAAGCTGCAACTAAACCAGTAGACCCCGTCGCCACAACCAAATTATTCAGGAGCTTATCCATGGATCATGAAAAATTCCACCTTCCTTATCAGATTAATGTGGACCAATAAGACAAATACATATCCCTTTAGGTTCATGTGCCACTGAGGAGGTCACATGTCAACCACTGTTACCAGCATCATTCAATCAGTACCCACTAGTCACCTACTGAAGGTATCACCTGACACACTACTGCCTCTGATACCCATGCATGGGAAATAAGGATGGATCATCAAAGGAGGAAGGAACTATATATATAAGAGAGGGATCATTTCCCTACTCCATCTAATGAGTATTATCAGCATATTTTGACAGGAACCAACAAGCGGTCTCATATCCCTACTCGCTCAGAACAAGTCTGCAAGCATATTCTCGTAGTAGGCATGGGTACACATATCCCAACCCTCATTCACAAATCATGTCGTCATATTCTTCTAGAACATGGATGATGTAATTGGGAACATATTCATACTTCAATCAAAGACATCTACCAATGTAAAATGGAGACATAAAATGTACAGTATTATATCTCTGAACACAGTTTTCTAAATTCCAATATATTTTAGGAACAACTAAAGAACTCCACTGGAATATTCTGGAACTATTTAAGATAAAGTTATAGGCTCATATTTCTATCTATACAACTAGGATGGCGTAATACTCTAATCATCGTAGACAAGTGGTTGTGTCAGAGAAAGCACACATTCTTACTCCCACCCAGGAGGATTATAAGCACATTATGATAAAGGGTGAGTCAACAGACTAGGATCATACTCCCATTCCAACCATGGGTCACCAAGTGATAATGGAACATCCCTCATGATAGGGTTTCACGCTTGTCGAAGAAGTCCAATTGCATATTCCAAAGTTCTAGGATCGGGATCATATCCTCATTATGGCCAGATCTCACCAAGTGAGAGGGGAACAAGCCTAAGGATAGGCTCATATTCATGTTGAAGAAGTCTAGAGGAATATTTAAAAGGCCTATGATTATGAATATATTCTCATTATGGCTGAGTTTAGCCAAGTGATAATTGCACAATATTTGAGATAGGATCATATTTATGTCAGTGAATCTGCCTGGAATATTCCAATAGATCAGGAAATCTAGGAACATATTCATACTTTTTCTAGTGAAGCACTTCACCAGAATCATTCAATGGAAATATAGGATTATTATCATATTCTTTATCCTATTCTTGAGGTTTTTCTATATATTCCAATGGGGAATTCATATTCGTACGAGGCTCATATTTTTTCTCCAACTAGAGATAACTAGGTGAGAGTGAAAAATGCCTCAGGGTAGGCTCATATTCCTGTCATGAAAGACTGGTGTCATATCCCAAAGTCTCATGATCAGGCTCATACTCTCATCTTGATTGAGACTCACCATGTTAGAATGGCACATGCCTCAGGACACGCTCATATTCCTATCAATAATAAGATGTACCATCAGTATATTCTAGTGGCTTCTTAGCTGTAGGATCATAATCCTGTAGTATCAAATGGTTATAATCATGTTTTTTCAACCATTATACAGAAGGCTCATATCCCTACTCAATCCCAAAAGGAAGGTCGGCATATTCTAGCCACAATTCAGAATATGAACCATATTTATTATCTGCTCAATTTCGATGTCCTTGAAGAAATTCAAGACACATTATCAACACCATAAGGTTCCGTCGAATCATCCACCAAATAAGAAAAAATTCATCGTTATGATATCCCTCCTCATGGTAGTGTCGATGTATATTGCAAGGACTATACTCCTGAAATTCATCATGTTCAACCTTCCCTTGGAGACATCTCTCATGGAAAAATAAATCACCCCCTTTCCTAGACACCTCTGTATAGAGTGGTGTCCAGAACTATGAAACCTTCATATAGAGAGGTTCTCAGAACATCTAGGTCAACGGTATACATCTCCTCATTAACTTACAATAAAACTCCACTCTTATTATAAATAGACTTCCAGAATCATCTTCTATGGTCTAACAATATGGAAGCATGAAGATCTGGTGAAGAGGAGGATGACATTGACATATGGAGAGAGTTAGCTAGAAACAACCTCCCTAACATGTTCTAGACCCACACTATTTCTAACTATGAGATCCTAGATATTTTAGATAAGGAGGGAATTACTAATATATGACAAAATATGTGGTATAATCATCAATGTAAAATGGATAGAAGCCTCCCTTATCTAGGATATGAGGGTCACCTCTAGACCATAAAGATACTATGTTGTCAGCTAGACCTATATATTATCTCTATGGATCGTGATCTATGATTGGAAAAGAACAGTGTGAATTTTCAACATGATTTCCTCACATTCATAACAACTGTTAAATATCTTATCTTCAAATCCACATCATGAATACATATTTGACGATGGGGAATGTATGAAGAGTTACACTTTTCCACACCCCTGGAATTGTAGAACTGCTTAGATACGGTGTCCTATAATGTCATAGCCTCTAGTGAAATCCGAGGACTGGGTAATGCATAGGCTATTTGGACAGTAAAAAAATTGCTCCTACATCAACAGTTCCCAAACATCATTAATGGAGAGTGAGAGAGAGGATAGATAATAGGATTTCAAACTAGGCCCCTTAAACCAATGAGAATTAATATCAAACATGAAGGCTAGATTTGTGATCACCCGGAAAACTTCTCTTAAAGAATGGTTCCCACCATGGGCTACCTTCGCACCCAACTCCCACATGATCACAACAGAACTCCATAATATGGGTTGTAGTAATAGCTGACATATCATCCATCCATGAGTGGACATAGCTCACTGGGCAATGGGAATATCTACCACCACCTCCACCTCTCAAATCATCAATTCTCAAGAGGATTTGGGACACATCGCCAGTAGATACAAACAAACCCTAGCCCTCTAGGATGGGGGAATTTATATCTCAATCCCCATCCCCATATTTATTGTCCCATGATAGGAATCTATTCAAATCAACAGTGATACTAGATCAACCCCACCCCACTAGGATGGGGGAATTTATATCTTCATGTCCATCCTTGGAGTTATAAAATCTTTGACAAGAGTCGTTGGATCCTCAACAAAAGGACCAATCAATGTTTATTGTGGCCCTAAATAACACCCACCCTAGAGGAATGAGGACATTTTCATCATTATCATCACCATAGAGAGAATCAGACTTCTTCAGGCTGTGAGGGGAATATCAATGGTTAGCATCCCACCTTTTCCTCCCACCGTAAGACATACCTCTCCTAATTGGGGCCCATTAAGCAATCATGACTGGAAACTCCCTCAAGTTCATTATTCATAGATTAATATGGGAGGAACGTACAAAAAATTAGATCATACCCTTCCAGGGTCATAAGCCAAAATGGCTCAATATGGATGAGGGTTCAAATAATGACTCTAAAGAAGATAGTGTAGAATCATATTGTTGCGTCAAAAGTAATAGAACAAACAACATTCCAGATATTCATCTTTCAATGTCATCACTTTCGATATGGAAGACATTGTGGATCAAGGCACAAATGTAGACGTTCACAACATGGAAAACATACCACATGAGGTGGGTGATTTGGATGCACCAAATGAGGTTGCGTGCACCCGAAACCAAAGAAGGATCCAAAACACGGCACCTCCGAATGTTGAGTTTCCGCCTCTACAAAGGGAAATTGCTAAGGGGAAAAGTATAGCTACATCCTGATCACCACCCAGAATAATTGAGGTTACTTCCATAGAGGAATAGTTTTCACAATATGAGATCCAAATAAAATAATTCGACAACTCAATTAGGAGCTAATCATGGGTAATATTTCAACTGGGTATTGTCTTTAGTTAGAGATGAATATTCTCCCTCCTATATTCAATCTGTCAGTAATAGTGGTATATGAGCATTAGAATGGATCCGGATCCATGAATCCAGTCTACATAAATGAGGAAGTCAAAAAAATACCACGACTTCCCTCTATTTCAGTGACAGACTCTCACTTTCTAGGGTAATCATTCAGTCTTGGTTCAAATCAAAAACCAATGGGAGATAAAGGTGGGTACACCTCATCAACCCCCAACCACTCTTGGTATATAAGATATAGATCAGATATTAGTCCCCCAAATTTTATTGAACATCATAAAATCACTGGCTACTCAAATGAAATCCATATAATGGAAAATTTTACCCATGTAGCCAGAGAGAAATCCACAACTTGAATGGCTGGATGACACAATACCTCCACCCAATTTCTAAATTCCTATATTTTCGACCTTTTATGTTACATGTGACCTTGATCAACATATCACACACATTTTATTCTAGTTTGGGATCATGATGGAAAATTCAAATTAATAGGAGGCAACAATGTTGAGGTGTTTTTTACAGACTCTGATAAGGATAGCCTTTGTTTGGTATAGAAGTTTTCTAGCGAGATCTATTGTATAATGAGAAGACCTCTATCATTAGTACCTTTATCAATTCTATTCCATACCGAGGAAAATTATTATTATTGACCTAATAAGCTACAAGTAATGAGAAAATGAGAGTGTGTATAACTTTATAGTAAGGTGGAAGTGTCTAACCTATTCATATAGTATCCCTCTATCAAAAGATATACTGCTAGAACCCTATGCTGGAAATCATCAAGATGAGTTACAGACACCTCTGATAATAATTAAGTATCCAGTCAGGTTCTATAAGTTCATATAAATGGAAAAATGTCTTCAATATTCCATCCAAAAAACTCGATCCAAACCTAAACTCATACCTGCAGTACATGGAAAAATTATAGGAAAATAAAAGGATATGGTTGTCACTCACAATTTAGAAGCGCTGCTTATCCCAACACCAAGTAAGGTCCATAACCACCCAACACCACCTATCGAGTGGCAACAATCATGGAATCCCTATCATCCAAAATCACAGAGAAATTAGGGTTTCCTAGGATTTTAGTAACTGATGAAAAAATCATACTCCTTCAAAAATGAACAAGTCCCCAGTTATATCATAGTATCCATGGATAACAACCTTCTCATATTACCACATCCCTGGAGGCCCAATGAGGTCAACCTCACCAACCATCCTGATTACGTCCCTTTCTATATAAGGATGGGTAATAATATCCATGACTACTTCATCTTCAAATATTTTCTTCAAGGCATGGTCAATTTTGGATAGGTGGTGCTTGAAAAATCCTCAAAGCAGGTGTCTATCATAACTGCCACCCATTCCAAAGAAGAGGGTGATTGGAAGAAAGTCCAGGCTAGGCGTTCAAAAAATCTTGAGAACATGATGACTCTAAAAATAGTTTATTAAGCTCATGAAACCCTAAGAGAATAGCTATGAAGACCCACAATAGTTCTACCACCTAAGGAGTAAACATCATCTATGCCTCCCAAAAGTGGTTGTGACCATCATAAGTATGAAAAAATGGAATAGGACTCATATTATACTCTAACTCAAGCCCTAACTCTTGCGGATTTCTTCCCTGTGACATCTTCGGCATAGTCCCCACCCCACCAAATAGAATAATTATTTTATTAAGAGCTCATCACTGGTTCTATCACCATGATACACTTGGAAGACCCATTCTATGATGATGAGTATGACCCAGGGCATGAGTTCACTATATATTACTGGGGAATGGGAGGTGGCATGCATTAGAACCAAGGATACAGGGGACAATGAGGACATGTTCAGACCCAATATTATGGTTATATCCCCATGGAGAATACATATGAAACTAAGACCCATGGGAAATTACTCTAGCATGCTCAAAAGAGGAAAGGAGGCATCCCAGAACCTTTCAGTGCTAATCTGCACCCAATTTTTTTCCTGACCTCCTAGTGGGGGATTGATCATTTGATAAACCTAGAAAAAGGGGGAGTTCAACACAACCAATTTTTCTAGAAAAAGAAACTCCCTTGACCTCTATTTAAGCACCTAGACCATCCACCTAAAGTACCTTAGCTTGTGAGCCACATGTACAAGATCAACCCCATATTGGAAAGCACCAACCCCTGGCACAAAAGTACGATATTTTAAAATAGATAGTGGTTGTCCCATCCAAACTATTAATCCTCAATGCACCCCATCATTAAAAATAACTTATAGAGTCACTTTTTGAAGCCCTTGAGAGCCTATATGAGTTTGAGACAGAGGGTACTACAATTGAGGTATATCAAGTTGAGCTCATGTCATCTAGAATGTCATGTCACCATCTTATTCACTAAATAGGATCAAGAATAGATAGTCCAAGGGAACAAAAAACCCATATATGTCTCTAGAAGACTCAATAATGTAAATTTTTTAAGGGATGTGATCGATAATGGTTCTAGGATTAACAATATACTAGTTAGAACCCTACGATGTTTGGGATATGGTGAAATAGATTTGTCTCTTATAAGGCTAGTCATTCAAGGGTATGATAAGCATGAACAAAGACCTCTCATGAAGATCAATATAAAATCTTAGTTTGGGGAACAAACCTCCAATACAAAGTATATGGTAATCTAACAGGACACTGCATACATTTTTTTCCTTGGATGGCATTGCATATATATCCACCTGAATATACCTTCAACATTCCATCATTTTCTGAAGTACCCCATTAATGGAAAATTTGGCATACTTCATGGTGATAACACCCCCTTCGATACTTGTGAAGCCACATATGTTGAAGCATATTTCTATAAAAAATGTGGTAAACAACCAATTGAAGATGCTGATATATAAGTTGCATCCCCCAATGGCAAGGGGACCATATCTGTGAATCCATTGAGTATGTTCAACCGTTACTATATGCTCCCCATAAATCTGGTTGAGGTGATATAATTGAACCCAGGGGTCCAATCCCCAACTTTCCCTAGTGATAGTATAAAATAAAATCATCTTATACATATCTCTATAGAAACTCAAGAAGTAGGGGATGATGTTTTTGATTCTCAGGGAATTTCTCACTCAGATAGTAATGGAGAAGCCCCTAGACATAAAAATTCCTTTAAAGATGTCTCCATAGTCTCAGATATAGAAGAATATGAGTCTGACCCCAAGAATACCCCTAAAACATTCTAGGAAGGTGTCTCTACCAACATTGATGATCTCGGGTAGATAAATCTGGGAACCGAATAAGACATGTGGCCTACTCTAGTTAGTTCCTTCATGCCCCTTGAAGATCAAGAGATGTACATTGCATTTCTAAAGAAGCATTGATATGTGTTCTCATGGAACTCTATTGAAATTCCTTTAGTGAATCTAGATGTAGTTAGGCACTGTCTCAGACTACCCAATGGGAATGAGGGCTTCAATAAGGCTACGAGGAGGATACACCCATTTCATTCCAACAATGTAGAGGTGGTGGTCGACCGGTTGATCAAAGGAAAAAAATTGAGAAGTTCAATACCCAATATGGATTGCCAAAATCATCCCCCTCAATAATAATAATGGGAAGATTAGGGTCTGTATTGACATCAAGGACCTTAATTAGTACTTCCCAAAGAATGATTTCCCATTCCCAATCATAGAACTCTTGATCGATGCAACTGATGGCTTCCAAGCCCTTTCCTTTATAGACGGGTTCTTGGGGTACAATCAGATAATGATAACCCCTAAATATGAATAAGCCACTGCCTTCAATACACCTTAGGGGATCTATTACTATTAGGAGATTCCATTTGTCTTAAGAATGATGGCCCCACTTAAAAAATTGTAAAGAATCATATCTTTAATACATTCTTGTAAAATATAGTTGAATGTTATGTCGGTGACCTGGTGTTCAAATCCCGACAATGATGTGATCACTTCACAGACCTTCAAATAGTCTTCTACGAGCTGCGAAAACCCATTCGGAAGATGAATCCACTGAAATACGCTTTCAAGGTAACATTGGGGAATTTCCTTAGCTTTGTGGTGCACCACTGTGGCGTAGAGGTCGACCTAGAGAAAACTAGTTCTATTGTAGAAATGTAACCTTGTAGAAATATCAATTAATTAAGCGGTATCTAAGGGAACCATGAAACATTTGGTGATTTTTTTCCAACCGAACCAAAAAATATCGTCCCTTCACCAAGAAAATGATGAATGTAATTTCCAATTGATGGGACGATGACTGCCAAGAATCCTTTGAAAGTCTCAATCAATACCTAATTCTCCCACTGGTCCAGATTCCTTCAGTGGAAGGGGCCACTTATATTATATGTGGACACAATGGAATGGTCAATGGGAACCATCCTCACATAGAAAAATGATGTGGGGAGCAATAATAGTCTCTATTACCTCACTTGATGATGCTGGGTATTGAGGATCAATACTATGATGTTGAGAGGAACTACCTTGCACTCATCTTTACAGTGAAAAAGTTGGGGCATTACTTACATCACCATGAAGTCCATTTGGCCTCCCATATTCATCTTCTCAAGTAAACCCTTGGTCATGATATGTTGAATGGAATATTGGCCCGATGGGTGGTCATTCTTCAATAATACGATATTCAGTTGGTATTACAAAATTAATTGAGAGGGAAATTCCTAGATGATTTCCTTACAATACATCCTACCCCAAAAAATGCACCAAAAGACACCGAGATCCCAAATGAGGAGGTCTTTTATGCACATGTCACTCCCACAACATGGGATATTTACTTCTATGGAACCTCTTGGAGTCCCATCGTAACAAGTACGGAAATCCTTAAGTTCAATCGGGTTAGAATATGGGTTTTATTTTCCTCTCTAGAAAAATCAGTTTTTTCTCTACTCTTTCTCACTATCTGAAGGTTTCACAAATAATGAGGTAGAATACCATGCCCTCATTGTTAGTTTATAATTATCCCTACATCTGCAAATATCCTACTTGAATATCAAAGGGGTCTCAGATCTAGTGATAAAGAAAGTCAATGGAAAACATTCCATCAAAAAAGGAAGAAATAGCCCCCCTCACTGGATATGTCAGATGAATGATGGAAAAGTTCCCTTTTGATCCCATATTGCATCATATTCCATGATTATAGATTGTTTTCACCAACTCATTGTCCAATGTAGCCATTTTCCTAGCCAAACCTAGTCAGGAAGAAGAAATCTTTCATATCACACATCAATGAATGGTCTCTTCAATCATTGTTTGTGATATGGAATAAATTACTCAGGTCAACACCTCCCCAGATCATGATTAACCAATGACCACCCCTAGATGGATGGAGCCCAAAATCAGTTACCTCAAAAATTGTACACACCCAATAGATAGAGCCAAAAGGGAATAGATTTAGAACTGTGCAAAGAACATTACCCTACAAGATGGTCCAAATGAGAAGAAAACCCTCTATAACTGTATATTTGATGCAATCCTCATTAGATGCATAATACAAAGAGATAATTCTATTGTTATCGTGGAAGTACATGTGGGATCTTGCGGTGCCCATAAATCTAGAACCATTCTCTCCCACCTAGTAAATAGGTTAGGATATTAATGGAAAACAATGATACAAGACTAAATGGAATTCATGAAGAAATTTCATGCATTCCAGATTCATAAAAACTTCATCAATCAACCACAAGAACTGCTAAATATAGATAAATATTGTTGGATATTTTTTTGGGTAATGGATGTTGTGGGGCCGTATCCCCTATCCATAACTAAGTAGTTCAAGTACATACTTACTACCACCAACTTCTTTTCTAAATGGGATGAGGAAATACCCCTCAAGGAAATTTGGTTGAAGAACATCATCAAATTTATAAAGTCTCGTATTATCACCAGGTTTGGGGTCCCTCACACAACATTGATGGAAATTTGTACCAAATTCAGTTCTAAATAGTTGAAGAAACTCTACCAGGAGTACAACAATGAGTCCAATCACTCATCTCACTATCATGCAGTGGAAAATGGATAGATAGAGGCCTTCAATAAGACTCTATCGAATATACTCCAAAAGATGGTGAATACGGATAAGATGTTTTTTCTAAAAAAAACTCCTCTATTATCTATGAGATTACTATACCATCATTCATATTACGACATAAGAAATGAAATATTCATTGGTGTATGGGACTGAGGTGGTGTTACCCATAGAATTCTATCTTCCCTCTCTCTGAATATCCACCTACTAACAACTCTCATATGATGTGAAATTTCAAAATAAGGTAGACAAATTGGAGCAGCTCTATGAGAACTAGTTTTGCACACTGCACAACCTCAAAGTCCATCATAATCAAATTGCATGGGCCTTCAATAAAAATGTTTTCCTCTACTGATTATTCCAATGAGAACTGGTATTGGTCCTCAAAACCCCAATTATACGAGAAACAAATCCCCCAAATCTAGAACCCAAGTGAGAGGGGCCTTAAATCATACATAAGTTTCATCAAAATGGGGTTGACTCATTGGCCACAATTGATGGCAAGCAAGTCACACCACCAATAAATGAATGTTTTATCAAGAAATTCATTTCATAAGATATCATGTCTTGGGAATCCTCACCAATGTAAGTCCAAAATTTTTTCTTTGTTACATGATGTTAAACTAAACAAGCTCTTCATATCCAAATGACATTAAATTTTTTAGATATGTCCTAGAAGAAAGATGTTAAACTATAAATAATATCTCATCCTTACTGAATGACATAAAACTTCATAGGATGATGACATCCATATTCATTCAGGTCGGGTGACCCACGTCCTAACTCTATGATGTTAAACTACATAGTTCATCAAGAACTACATGTGGCATGATTCCAACCGTCATAAGATACGTAGTGAAGCTCAGACCTTTAGTTTGGGGCCAAGCCATAATTATTTTTCAAATAATGTGACCATATTCCTTACCAAATGACATAAAGATGATTGGATCCATAACATCCCTCCACTTCAACATCAATTCACCCAAATCCTTACCACATGACATTAAACCACATGGAATATGTCCTTTATGAATGATGTTAAACTATAGAGGTTTTATAGAACTACATATTCTCATTTCCAAGGATATATGTCAGGAAACCCCAATATTATATCTTCTTCCAACCACCACATGATAAAAAATACCCTTATAATTCTATTAAATGCATATACATGGTGAGAGTCGCCCTTTCTATTACTTGTTTCTCACACTAAGAAAAGATCACATGGGATTAGGAGTATCGGTAAGGGATTCCCCATACAAAAAATGAATAGAAGCTTTGGACTGGCTAATCTCAGTCTTGAATGCATGACTGTAAAAGGAATACCATGAGTCCTCACCACACATTGTAAAACGGCATTGTTAATGTCCCATGTACGACATGAAACTGCACACTTTTGTGGACCTCACCCGAGAGGACCACTACAGTTAGTGTTGATCTCCTAAAACACCTCCATCCACTATATACCAATTCACATTAAGGATCCTTCATCCTCATCGCATGATGTTAAACTTCAAGGTTCCTTAAGAACTACATGTTCCTTGATTATCAATTTTATGAGATACATAGCAATGCCCAGACATCCATCCCTCAGCTCGGCCATAACATCGCCAATTTTTCATGTCATTCTATCTTCATACTCGATGCATGAAGTTAAACTGTGTGGTTTCTTAATAACTATGTGTGGTTTGATTCCTGTCCTTACAGGATATGTATTGACACCTGGGTCTTCAATATTGGGTCCAACAACAACTATTAATGGAAATAATTCTCACCTCTATGTATAGGTCAGACCTACGTAGAGTATTTCCCATTCAAGAACTACATGTGACTTGATTACTACCCTCAAAGGATACGTAGTGATGCCTGAATTTCTGACTCCAAGCCCAGTCACAAAAAAAGTATAAAAACACCCCCCCCCCCCCTTTGTGTATAGGTTATACCTGCATAAAATACTTCATTCAGAACAAAATATGGTGTGACTCATATCCTCATAAGATAAATATTGATGCCCAAACTTCCACCCTTGGGTCTAGCCATAACATTTCCATGCTTTCATGTCGGTCCATATTTTTCCTCACCGCGTGATTTTAAACTGAATGGTATTTCAATAACTACATATGGATTGATTCTTATCGACATAGGATATGTAGTGACACCAGGATTTTTATCGTTGGGCCCAACCATATTTCTCCATTTCATGTTGGTTCAAAAATCATTACTGCATGATATTAAACTACATAGAATCACATCCTTAACACATGATGTTAAACTGTATGGAAAAGTTCCTTACTTCATGAAATTAAACTAAACAGAAAAGTTTCCTTACCACCTGACGTAAAACTGCACAGAATAAAATACATCCCCAGTACAAGATGATAAACTATGAATACCGTCACCCATGTTTTTTCCCATATCAAAGGACTGAAATAACCCTACCTTGGTCAATTAGAGTATTGGGTTCACCCATCGTCTTTTAAAAAAATTCAATCCATGAACCTTACTTCATTCCTCAAGCATGTCAGGTTTTCATAACCATCCATGGCCCCAAGAAAGGATATCCAGCTTCAATGAACCTTTTCTTGACTATGCATACATTCCCATGGCTCCTGCATATTCACCTATGGTTGTCAAAAAAATGTGTCTCTCTGTAAAAGAAATGAGATTCCTATCCTTGTGAGCCCTAACACCACTGTGGAAGAACTCAACACCCTGGAGTGATTTGAACCTATCCTAGTATGATAGAGTCATATCATCACTAGTGACCTGAGAACCTAGATCCATGATTTACAATATTTTAATCTCCTTCTTGGAAGGATTATGGGGTACTCCTGACCCTAGGTATCCTAATAAATCTCTTGTGTATCATCCCCCATAATAGGTCCATGTGTGTCATGACCATAAACTACCTACACTTTGGTCAAAGATGTACAACCTAAAAATCTATCCTATAATGGTTCAAATCAAGAGACCTTAAACTACTAGTGAAAGAGAGACAATACTTATCAGGTTTAAAACCTGCAAAGGGTGGAATGATAAAAAAAAGTCATCACCTGCTAAACTCTTCACCTTTCGAGTTTAGGAAAAACATAGGGTGAAAATAACTATCGCATAAATCTCATAGGGTCTACTCAGTAACCCTAGTAAATGTAAAGTTAGGGTCACTAGACCCCCCTAGTTTAGGAAAAAGTTAGAGTAACGATGTATCACATTTCATCTCCATGATAATATGTTCTCTAGGTGGTGGTATAGATTTTAGTGTACTCATATCATTCTTGGATCTTACAATTTCCACAAATCACACTTAATGATTTGGGTACCTCAGATCACCATAACCATCTATAGACCCTATAAAGGATACCCAGCTTCAAGTGACCGATTTCTTGACTACGCATAAATGACCATGGATTTTTCATATGAGCCTAGGGTTATAAACCAAATTCATCCCTCTACAAAAAGGACTTTCTAATCCTTATGATCCCTGAAACTAATGCGGCAGAACTCATCACCCCAGTTAGATCTGAACCACTCCATGTATGATTGTCCCACCAAGCACTTTAAACCATGACTTAAGATCCCCACACCAATCTGTCCAAGTGGATTCGATATCCTCGATGTCACATCACCATGTTTTGTACTCTTTATCAAGACCAGACTATGACGATTCATTCCCAAACCATTGATGGCCCACACCTCATGATTAAAAAATAGGGCTCGAGCTTTACAATCAAGAGATGAACTGCCCCATGGTTCAAGAACCCTTCCTGGATAGCCTTACTCCCATACCCAACCTCATCATCTAGATGTTTCTATCTTCACAAATCTTTCATGTCCCTCAGAGAGTATTTGAAATAATATTTTTCTTGACCATGATACTAACTCATAAGAGCCTTTACCCACCAACTAAAGGAATATCCTCCTTTCCAGAAAGGATCTTCAATCATTGTGAGCCCTAGAAACACTGTAGTGGAACCTGGAATCTCAAAATGTCATGGTACATACCCGGTATGTCTTCCCCATTACATATTCATAGAATCAAATTTTTGGGTTATGATTTACATCACCCATGTTCCAACTATCTAGGTATACATATAATCCATGTTATTTTTTCCTGCAATCGATACTACCTCCATATATATTCCACAGACCATAGAAATGATACCTAGCTTCAAGGACCCTTTTCTTGACTATGCATACATTCCCATGGCTCCCGCATATGTGACTATGGTTTTCAACCAAATGCATCACTCTACAAAAAGAGATTTTTGATCCTTGTGGTCCATTGCAACACTAAGGTATAACATATCACATTAGTGTTTTGGGTCATTAATAGTATATCTACACCACATCATATGATCATCGATCAGGTCTAATCTAAGATACTTTAAACTATATCAATATATGTTCTAATCTAAAAGACATTAAACTATAATAATAGAATTTATGAGCTAAAATGTCCTAAACTAAAATAATATTAGGTCTATCCTAAAATACTATAAACTAATTCTATATCAGGTATAAGCTAAAATACATTAAACTATATTAATATAAGGTTTGAGCTAAAATACCCTAACCTAAAGTGATATCAGGTCTGAGTTAAAAGACCATAAAATGCAGTAACAGAAGGTTTGGGCAAAAATACCTTAAAATATAGCGCTATAAGGTCCATGATAAAAGACCCTAAACTAAAGTGATATCTGGTCTGAGCGAAAGGACCCTAAACTAAAACAATATCAAGTCCACGATAAAAGAACCTAAACTAATCCATATTAGGTCCATGATAAAAGATCCTAAACTACATAAAGGTAGAAATTTATTCTTCAGGATCATGTAATGCCCACCATATGGACTTAGAAAAATCAAGTTATGCTCACTAGGACTTTTGGATTCAGAAAGAAAGAGAACTCTCCCTTATAGACATTTATTTTACCAGAATGTCCTTCTACAAATTGGTGATCTCATGATAACTAAATAAAATTTATTTGTGAGGAACATCATGTTAGTGGGAATTTGTGAGTGATTCCCAAAAAATATGGTGTGATTTAAATATTTGAATCCATACATTCAAGTTTAGTTGATATTTTGAAAAATATGGGTGTCATTGGTGATTCACATAATATTGGAATAATAAGAAGTCATGAACATCCTAAAAAATGGTAAATGAAAAATGAATATAAAGTTCAGCAAACATGTTCATTAATACCTCACAAAAAGATAAATATCCACATACCATAGCCTCTCCTATGAATGTATGATCCCAAGAAATATTTAAAGATTAACATCCCTTCAAAGGATATGCACAAATGATTCCTTAAGTTCAGAAAGTCTCATCTCAAGGGAAGCCACATATGAGCTTAGTTGATGAGTAGATTCAGTCTCCACCATCCTGAAATGTTATAGTTACATCTCTCTGGTGACAGCAACAAGTATAGCTTTCTCCGCTACATCAAGGAGATCTTACTACTCCAAAATGGACTTCCCTAATATCTAAAATTCATATTAAAACTAGGATAGTTCTATCTGGATATGTCTAGTTTCAAACTAAAGATAATTAATTTCATATTGGAGATGGTCATTTTGAATCTTCTCAGCATTGACTGCATTCTGGTGGGCATTTGCCTCCACCACATGTTGGGAAGCTTCATTTACAGCATCATCCCAATTTTGCTTCACTAAAAAGGAAGCCTCAACATTTTCCACCCTTAATTATAGGTCTCACTTCTATTCTCTCATAGATATAACCTCCTTCACCTGAGGTTGAAGGGTGGAATTATCAAAACCTTCATAACCAAGGGAGGGGAACATGAATTGAAGATGACCCAATTGGTCCTTCAACTTATCCAATGAATTTTTTGACAAAAAATTCAAATATCCCTTCACATCTATCGATGCATTTATTGATAATGTAATGCAGACTCGGAGCATTCGTCTTGATTTATCTTGGGAATAAGAACATATTCTGGGACCAGGTCACTTAGAGATAGGGTCATGCCCATAGTATTAGATGATGACGGAAGAGATTCGGCCTCCACAATGGTTAGACTAGTTAGAGGGACCCCCATAACAGAAGGAACCATGTCATCTAGTCCTCAGGGTGAATATATTTTATAAAAGGGGGTGGGGTTTATTAGTTATAGGATAAATAACATGGTGTCACCAGATAATCAATGAATATGACCTATTTTAGAATCATACTTTTCTCAGTTTCATCACTAGAGACATCTTCTACCCCAACCCCATCCTTAGATGAAGATGAAACTCATTCTTATGAAGAACAAATTTGTTGTACCTTTGGTGGTTTTCCTAAGGAATTTATTTTTTAACCACTCATGAGGACTGTAAGAACACAAAAAATATCAAGAAATGTGACAAAAGTAAAAAAAGTGTCCATTTTTTAAGAATTATTGATCTTCTCGAAAACTATCTTCCATCGTGGATAACGTGGTATAACAATAGATACCTATGTCAGTATCCTCCAAAAGTTAGTACACCCACACTAGATCAAATGGTACAATCACTGAAACATCTACAGTAGTAAATAAACATGATTTAATGGACACCTAAACCACCTTCTCGTATTGATAGGTTAGGTCTTATAGTGAAGGGTCTTCTAGAGAAACCAAATGATCACCAACATCCTCAAAAGTGGACACATTATTTTCTAAGCAATCCTAATGGGGACCTTCACATTTTGGACAAATCATAATGTGCTAGTAGAAAGATTCAAGATAAAAGGAGTGTGATATTCCATGATTAGTTGAGTATTCTAGTGTATAAGGTAATGAAAATATATATTTCTTCATTTTCTTATCCTTCTTAATTTTCTAATAAGGCCCTCAAAAAAGTGTTGGAGATGGAACTATTTATTTGGAAGTAGGAATCACCGACCTCATCTGAGCCTGTATACCCAGGGACCCTTCCCCATCGATTCCATGGACACCTTAAAATTCCTCACCCATGATTGTGCCATGGGTAGTATAATCAGGGGATTTAAGAGACGGATAATGTCTAATAAACTCCCACTATTTAAAAATATAAAGGAAATCAATACAGTTTCAATGACATTATGAATATTTCAGAAAAATGGGAGAGAGAGACAATAGTGATCCTTGACTTACCACTTCCTCAGTAATGGTATAACACAGTCTGTCCATAGTAATTTGAAGCATGACCTAGAAATATATTTTATGAAACAATGGATAAAAAATATCTGACCCTTTATGCTCACCAAAGCTACATCATGGTCTCAAAAGAAGTCCATATCCTCCTCACGAAGGTCTTCCAAGGTGATACCATGAGGGGCAGTGATATAAGAAAAGCCTTCCAAAATCACATATGAGTAAACCAATAAACCTATAATCTCTTCCTTTGAACTGCATGCCTTAAAATCTAACCACAATTGAAACACTATAGGGAATAATAATTATGGAACAGTCTCACCCTCGGTCACTGCATTTGTTATAGCTGTGTTAGTAGGTTATTATTAATGAAATTCTAATCATTTGGCTTCCTTAGAAGTGATTATGAGGATTATTTTTCCTTTATAATCCAATTGATTTCTAGGAATGGTATTCTGGTCATCATCCAATAGTTGGTAAGTCTCACTTA
Organism: Viscum album; assembly: GCA_963277665.1. NCBI lineage: Eukaryota > Viridiplantae > Streptophyta > Magnoliopsida > Santalales > Viscaceae > Viscum > Viscum album. The sequence continues at coordinate 700,895,501 of OY728152.1, forward strand.
CTAAATTGGATAATTTTCCAAACATCCACATAACCAAAAGATAAGACGATTACTGCTTTATGAGGAGGAAAGTGTATCTATGCACAAATATCCTCCCATGTAAAGATTAACAAGAATTGAAAATATACTATTATGTGTTCCTCATATCTAACATAAATACCATGAGGACACTTTGATTAGACACATGAGAATTTGTGGCTGAACCGGCATGGTGCATACCACTCACAATTGTGGTCCCCATCAATGTGGGTAGAAAGAACTCCCTTATGAAGTGACATCATGTAATCTCTTGCCTCGAGACTGGCCTCACCATTTTCAAAAAAATCCCCTATCATCACTATTATATATGTTTTGAAAGAGAAACAATCATAATGGCTCACATAATCCCCAATAATTTGTTCTTTCAAAATAACAGGTCTTACCCCATTGACGCATTATAGGTACAATATGAGATTAGTATTAGGGATATCTTGAATATTCAGATATTCATAACCTTCCATATTAAATCTTATCCAAACCCACAATACTTGGAAGGGTCTCAAAATCCTCTAAGGGGATTCACCCTATAAACATGGTACATGAGGCAATAAATTTAGGCTACCATAGGGACGACTAGCCTGATGCGATCTTCCCCAGCCATAGAATTCTCCACGTAAAAGTGGTAACCCTAAATCTGTCTTTTTCTATCATGGAAGTAGGTACCCACTCAGTTACATGGAAATGAATTTGTCCAGTTAAACCAACTACTCAATGCCAATGATGATTTCCTATCCCAAATCATTAAATTTCCCTTCTTCAACCATGGGATAGTAAGTGCTCAGTGCACTACAGGTATTCTTTATGATCTTGGCCTCTGGTTCTTGGCCTTTGACTGAAATCTGATATTCTTAATGAAGTACTCATCCCTTTTCTTGAAAGGGATATACACTCCAGAAATCACCCCTTTAGAAGGGCCTTCTTGTCCATCTTAATCAGCACCCAGGTTAAAGGAGGGTCGTCATCACATCATCCCAAGTGGATTGTGGAGGAAAAAATCATCATACATACCAACATGTATAGTCATGCAATAAAAAAATTCTATATCCCAATTTCTAATGCCATCCTCTACATGAGTGTGGTGGAATGTATTTGTATCAGGGATCCAATGACTGATTAAATCCTTCATTGGACTGTTGTTATAGTTACCCAAGGTTAACATATATGGATATAAGATAATTTTTTATGAATAAAAATCATATTAAAAAATTACATGTCTGAGAACCATAATAGTTTAGTGTCTTCGGAAAATTTGAACAAAATCTTTTAACTTGGTGAAAGAACTTCCATGTATCCAGTAAAGATCATCCCCTCTAGTACTTCTACCTAAAACATACCTTCAATAATTAGGTAAAGGAAACAAAAAAAAGGGTGAGCTCAAAAACATAGTAAGGGTAAAATAGGTAAATTTTTATGCATAACATGTAAATAAGGGTAAGATAACGTTATCATAACATTTTAAGATCATACTATGCATATCAAAGATCATAATCATGAGATATGGCATAAATATTGGTAGTTCATAAGAAATTAATAATAAGTAAATCAATATCATAATCCATGGAAGTGTAACATATTAATAAGACATTGAATTGTGGAATACACATCAACGTATAACAATGTGAACATGTATAAGTAGATACAGGTTCACACATTAAGTTAAGGACATGAAATGAGGACTTCTCATAGACTTATGAACATGCAATCAGGTTCACACATAACATTGTGAACATGTAATATAGTTCAAAAATAAACATATGGACATGAAAGTAGTTCCATTCATAAAATTATTAATAAATAATAAGGTTCACTCATAACATTTTGAACATGTAATCAGGTTCAGGCATAAACTTATTCACATGAAACCAGGTCCATTCATAACATTTTGAGAACGTAATTAGGTTCGTACATAAAATTTAGACTCATGAGTCATTCATCATTACCCAATGAATTATAAGGAGATATAGGTACCATTTATTTCATAAAAAATCATTAATACATGTGCCACAAGATAATTAAAAATGTCATCATATGATGACCAATAAAAAGATATGGGTTTTATAAAACTCTTATCATAACAGATGAAATGAAATGGGAATCATTAAAATTTCATCACATCATAACCTATGGAAATGATATAGTATTCATAATAATTTTATCAAATAATAACACATAGAATGAATCAGGTTTCAAAAGAATGTAACCTGTGGAATAGAAATGGGTGTCATAAGCACCATTCCATCAAAACATAAACCATTTATGAAAGGATATGGATTGAATCTTTGGATCATTACCTAGAAGGGAAAGAGTAACATAAACAGATGTCATCATAGATGTAATATAACATGGAAATATATTTTGAAGAAATTTTTTTATTAAAATATCATTTATTATTTTAAAAGTCTTTTTAAAAAAACATTTAGAAAACTATTTTCATTGAAAATTCATTGAAAACTTATAATGAAGGATTTAATTCATTTTGAAAACCAGTTTCCTTGAAACATATAAAATAATAATGAAAAAATATTTCCTGGAAAACTTATAAGGTATCCTTAAAGTCATTTTGAAACCCATTTACTTGAAAATACTTTGAAAAATTATAAACATTTATTGAAAATGTTATGAAACCCATTTTCCTTGAAAACTTGTAAAATTTTCATGAAATCGTTTTGAAATCAATTTCTTTGAAAATACTATAAAAATCTTTAAATAAGGCTTGAAAAAGTTTTGAAAACCATTTTCCTAAAAAACATAAAAAACAATCTTGAAAACATTTTGAAAACTATTTCTTTGAAAAATACATTTAAAAAAATCTTACAAATTAACCTTTTAAACAAGAAAAGGAAACTTCATAGAAATAATTGCGGGTAAATCAATACATATCGTAAAAGGTAAAATGAACATTCCTTTTATAAGGTGAAATGGTTAGAAGAATGGATTGTTTGGAAATAGAATATAATATTCCATTAAAAATTGGTAAATAAAGGGTAAAAATTGTCTTTTAATTATTATAGAATAATCGAATATTCTGGGAAACCCATTATGAAAACATGATTTTTAAGGAACACAGATTCCCGACTGAAGAGAGAGAAAAGGTGGGATTTTATAAAAACATTTTATTAAATATATTATGTAATTGAGTATAAAAATAGTACCAATACAGTAATAAATAATTAATAATCATATTTGAATAAAATTCATGAATGTTCTTGAGATATTGTCATAATATTTCATCAAATGATGCATAAACATAAACAATCATGAAAAGCTATTAGATTATTTCAATAAACTCTTACCACTTGGTAACATTGAACATTAATACCCTTGTAAAAATATGACATTACATGAATCATAAAATATCATTAAAATAAGTAATTCTCTGATATAACTCTTGAAAGTTAGTATATACACCTCATGGAAAAATATATCTACATAACATGGAATGTGTCTCAAAGAAGGAAAATTGAGACAAAATTACTTTACTGATTTGGTAACTATTGAAACATAAACCCCATTAAATAAAGATCATAAAATGGATATATAAATACAAATAAATTTAAGTATAATAATCATATAATTCATTTATGGGCATTATACACACCACACAAAAGGTATTGGTGGTGAGTAAAGCATGTATCTCATGGAAATAAAAAGTGAGATAAAATTACCTTACCTTGTGTCTTTACTCATTTCATACTCATTACAAATCATGTATAATAAATATATGTTTATTAAATATATATCATAGAACTATATTATTATATGTAATATCATATATGGTTTTATTATGACTTTATATTACCCGCTTATTAACATTTCTATAAAAAATGTTGGGGCCGAAGCCTCATTTTATTATATAAAGAAAATACTTCTTTAGACTGGGTAGAGGGAGACCCATTACATAGCCTGAAGTCCCGAGGCCAGGTGGCCTGAATACAAGGGTTGAAATCCCTTTTTTTGCCCAAAGGGCTCTTGGGTGAATAGTACTACTACCGTACCTGGAGGAATACTGCTTCCATTTTATTGACGTACTAAAATAAAGTAAGCAAATGAAATATATGTATATAGGTATATATATTATAATTCAAGTAGTATTATTATATCCTATATATCATATAATTTCACTAAACTCGTCCTTTATACATTCCATGTAGTGTGTCAATGAATCATATCGCTTTGGGGGGCAGTAGTTCACACCTCCTCAAATGAAATTATCATATTTACACCATATGGAAAGTATAAAGATATTTAAGAAGATTAAAGTCATAATAAATATAATATATAACATATATAAACAACATGTCCGTCATAATTTTAATTATGAGAAGCGATAAAGGAAAAATTAGCAATGGTCGTCTACTGAGGCAGTAGTCTGTCGTACACATAAAAAGTATGCTCATTACCCATTATATGGATGTGTGTGTAAGCGTAGGTAAAAAAATTATAATAAAAAATTCCATTATATTTAGGATAATTTATTTATAAAATAATTTAATAATAATAGTTGATGGAGTGGAGAAAGAAGATAAAATAAAGGAGTTTGAGCGAGGAAGTTATGTCTTAATTGGGTAACTCCTTTTGATTTGTACCAAACGGATTCCTTGGAAGAATTTATTCTAAAAGGGAGGATTCAATTAGAAAAGGATGATTCTTTTTCACTAATAGAAATTCCATTTATCCCAATGCTACTATTCCAATAATTTATAAAAACCGTTGAAATAGGCTATGTATAAGAGTATTTCCCAACAATTTTATTAAAGCGTTGGAATAGGTGGTTATATACTAATTGTTTTGTTAAACCGATGGTATAGAATAAAATAAATAAACATTAACCAATGGTTTTTATAAACTGTTCCAATATCTACTACTATTCCAATAGTTTTGTTAAACCGTTGGTATATCATATCAAAAAAATTCCACAATTGTCCCAACGGGTTTTAAAACACATAGGGATTGATTTTTCGCATAAAAAAATCCCAACCCTCCCGACTCGAGAACCGTTCAGCACACAAAAGCCATAAACCAAATTCACAGCACCCCTTCTTCCCATAGCTGTGGTTTCTCTTCTTCCCAACTATTCCTATTCTTCCCAGAAGTTCCTCCCAGCATACTGTTAACAGCTCCTGTTGTTTCATTCTTCCCAGCGGTTCCTGTTCTTCCCAACAGCTCTTCGCAGTGTATGCAGTTCATGTTCTTCCCAACTGGATCCATCTCAATTTAAATAATTTTTTGTCCTCCAATTAAAATCGGTAATTTTCCCCATGTTATATCTTCTGACTTGATTTATTTTGGGTGTTTTTTAGTGTTTATAAATGAATCAAATATTATTAAAAAATTTATTCTCAATAAACTAGTTGAATGATTTCATCCCACCAAGAGGGGTGAAATAGTTTCCTTTAATCAGAGATACCATCTTTTTCACGGGGTATGAACGCGACCTCCCTAGCCATGATCCATCATTTTTTACATTATAGTTTCATCTTCCACTTAAAATTAGTAAGTTTTAACAAAGATTTATCTTCTGCATCCATTTATTTTGGTTTTTTTCATTCTGGAACTATTGCAATCTCGTTGTAAACATGAACAATATTTTGTTTGTTTCTTTTATCCAATTTGAATTATGAACCCCTTATGTGATTGATTGTTCAAACTCATCATTAATGAATGTTTATAATGTTAAACATAGGAATAAAACAGTTGTTTGAATCTGGACCCCCAGTCTTTGTCTCTTTTTCATACTAAAGATTGATTTCTGATTATAGTATCATGGATTTAATAGTTTTGTTTTCCGAATTTGACAATTCTCGTCGTTCTAGAATTTTTTATCTACTGTGTTTGGTACAATGTTTTTTAGATGGATATGGAAAAAATCACAGGAGAAGGAATGAAAGTGATCGGAGAATCAATAATTAGTAATTCATAGAAAACATAAATATGTTAATCGAGTGCATCTATAAAGTTAGGGTCCTAGACCATAGATAATGGATGAGATTTAAAATAGTGGAGATCAAACCATTTCAATTAGGTTATGTTTGAGTATATTTCATTTTTTCCTTATATTGTGTCACGCTGACATGGTTACTAGTTTCATGCGGTGGAATATTGATTTCTATAACTATTTTTTTTATAAAATTAGGATTTTTTTTAAAATTTATTTTTTTATCACACTTGTTTTCCATTCTATAGGATAACCTTGGAGAATATTACATGGTAATCTTTGAGGGTCTATATTTTTTAGTCTTTGATTTTATATAATATGATTACTCAATTATATAATTCTAAACTCTAGTTTTTATTATGACTGGTTTACGATTAGTTGAATATGATTTATTCATGATTGGTTAAGTTACTTGAGATATTGGAGATCAAGAGTATATGTATGTGTACATTAATTATTAATCATGTTCATTCCAGAATGATAATTTTAGTTTAGTATTTTTCTGAGACATAACATATATTACATTCTATTTTGGTTTTTTAAAAATGATATTTTATAAAGGTACTAACATTAAATAAGTACTGTATATGAAATTAATAAAAGTAATTTTTATTTTTCTTTATAAAAAACATTTTCAAATTAATTAACATTATTTGATACAGTTTAGTAGATGTGAGAATTTAATTAATTAATGTATTATTTTTGTATTCAACCATGTTAAAACTAATTTCAATGATAACCTTTTAACTATGAAAATCTCTATGGGCCATGACCATTACATTTTCTATCATTCCATTATATATGGGCCATGACTGTAACATTTTCTATCATTCCATTCTCTGTGATGTGAATGATTGTGTCTGCAGAGTTATTACTTAGTGTTTTGGAGGAAAACTGGATGATGTTTCTCCAAGAAATTGGTCTATGGATCTTGGGGGAAGTCATTAACAAGGAGCTGGATGATAATCCCAAAAGTTAAGATAAATTTGGTAATGGATCCAGAGCCAACTCATATTTGTGTCTTGTTTTGTTAAATTCTCTTAAAAAAATCAATTTTTTTAATCTCTACCTGGGAGGCCTTTCCCATTTGAAAGAAATAATAAACTCCATGTTGATTATGGTGGTATGGCCATCTGGTGGGGTCTCACTAACCACAGAGACAACACTGCTGGCTATAGCCAGGCTTGATTGGATTAGGCTAAAAGGGTTGAAGCTGGTGAAAAAGGTGTGCAATGTGTGTGTATTTTTCATCCAATACGGGGTGCCATTCTAATGATATCTATGAGAAAAAGCACTAGAAGTGATGACTGAAATATGTAAGTTTCTTGTTTTTCAAATTGTTTGTCAGGCTGTGTTTGGTTCATAAAAATGTTTTTGTCGAACCAAACGCAGTGTAATCTTATTTTAATGATTTAGATCTTGAGATGTTCAATGTGTGTGGCAGGCGGAGAGGGAAAAGCGTACATGCAAGGACCGATACCCGGAGTCATAATTCTCATCGGTCACCTCTGCTGATGGTGTCGTGGGTGAGGGGGTGTTATTCAGCCATGATGACCAACTACACAGTCCATTTGGCTTCAATTTTTACCCACTACTTGTTCTGTTTTACTCCACATATTTTTGGTTATTTTCCTTTGATGTATGAGACTATCAGATATTGAAAGTTATAGAATGAGAAATTCTATCTACTTTTTTATGTATGTTATATTTTTTTGAATAATTATTTGTGTTCAGATTAATTTAGTAAAATTAATCAATTAACTCTTATTTGTATTGTAGTTGTAATAGGCAGTGGATGGCAGGATATATATATCAGCGATGCTGCTGTTTTTAATAAATTATGGTACTAATATTTTCAATTTTAGGTGCAGGTGATGATTTGTTTTGTAGGTGTAATAGTCAGTGGATGGCTACATATATATTGCAGTAGTGCTACTGGTTGTATTCAATTGTGGTGTTTTTTTTTAATTTCTGGTGAAGGTGTTGTAGGGGTGCAGGTTGGGGTGTCTATTATAGGGATAGATATAGAAACAGTTTTGAACTGTTGGAAAATACATATCCCAACGTTTCTTGTAATCCATTCCTAAAATGAAATAAAATCTCTATTTTCCAAGGTTGATCGGAACCATGGGTATATGAAATAGAATCCAGTTTAAGTGAACGGTTCACACAGAACCGTTGGTAAAGGGTTATCCCCGCGGCCAGCACATCAACAGTTTAATGGTCTATCCCAACGATTTTAAATAGTTGGTAAAGCTTAAATTTATTGTACTGTTTAGAATATTTTATTATATATTTTCCTAAAATAAGTGGTTTTATATGAGTGAATAAGTGGGAGATGTGGTGGCCTATTTAGAGAAGGGAAAGGACACACTTGGCATTTTTTAAAACTATTTAGGTGCACCCACGTTTTTACCGAAAAAAATCATAAAAACAACTAAAATGAATAATTTAAAGTTTATGTTCTAAATATTTCCATAAATTTGGTTTTGGGAAATTGGATAGGTCATTTGGGCTATTAAGTTTAAGGTTTATTCCATTTTTAAGCTTAATTTTACCATAATCACTGTAAATGTGTTTAACTGCATTAACTATTAGTTTTGGTCAAAAATTAAGTTAAACTTATTAGACATTATAAATTATGATGATTAGAAATATGGAATCCATTTTTTTAGATTCCAATCTCATAAGTGGGAGAATTTAATTTGAATTTAATCTCGTGTATGGGACAATAATGTGGGTTCTTAAAGTAAAAAATGATCAAAAGTTTCCTATGTTTTTATATCCAACATCAATGTGAAATTTGTTCAAATGACCTAAATTGGATTAATTGAAAAAATATTATCTAATAAATTTTTAAAATAATTTAAAATATAATTTATCCTTATAAATAAATTAAATGAAAAATTAGTTTTGATTTAAAATTTAGTATTTTTAACTATTCATTAAAAAATGATACCTTACAGAAAAAATCAAAAAAGTCATCCTAACATAATTTTTATGTGTCTATTTAAAATATTAAGTTTATTTTGACATATTAAATATATAAAAGTTCCAAAATTTGGATTTAAATTGGGTTATCCATTAAAATGCGGTAAAACTACCATTATAAAAATATAGGTTTTTATGCATAAAATTGGGTTTATTCATATTGTATGTCTATCAAATATATTGGATGAATTTCAAAAATATTTTTTAAAAAATGTAACATATATCTTACATTAATATCACTCACTACTTATAATTAATTTAATTTATAAGGGTAAAATAGCTTTATGATCATAAAAATAATAATATTTCCCTCTATATTCAATTAGTTTCCTTATTCATTTCCAATTAATTGGTATCCTATGAATTCATCTTATATTTTTGTAAACCATATATATTCATAAATTAATTAATATTATTTATAACCTCTAATTTAACATTCTAGGTTATATATTATTATCACTACGGGAAAACTGTGTTATTGCGACGGGTCATTTGCGACGGGATATATTCTCGTCGCAAATGGTCCGAATGAAGACACATTTGTGATGGGAATGCGTTCCCGTCGCAAATAATGAGGTATTTGCGATGGTGAGAGATGCCTCGTTGCAATTTTTTTGGCGCGACTTTCATGCCAAAATGCGGGAAGGATATTTTCTACGGGACGTATCCTCCCAATCGCAAATAGCAGGTGGCGGTAAATCATATTCGCGACGGGCTCGCTACCCGTCCCAAAATGTTCTGGCGGCAGGGTTATTTGCAATGGGGCCCGTCGCAAATAACCTTTTACAACGTGATTATTTGCTATGGGACCCGTCACAAATAACCTTTTAACCGCACGTTGTAATTAATGCGGTGAAGGTATTTGTAGTGGGACATATCCTCACCATTGCAAATATCAGGCGGCGGTAAATACTATTTGCGAGGGGCTCTCTGCCCGTCGAAAAAAGTTTTGGCGGCAGGGGTATTTGCAACGGGACCCATCACAAATACTTCTAATTGCGATGGTACACTCGTCGCAAATGCTACCGTCGCAAATAATCTAACCTATATATACCCCCATTCGTTTTTTATTTCCAAAACATCCAATTCTTCTCTACATTCTCTCTACAGTCTTCAATTTTAATAGTTTTAATTTTTTTTCGAGTGGAATTCGAAGTCGTCAAAAAGTTCAGCATAAATTTTAAGGTATTTTTCTTATATTTATTTTAATATTCCTTTAATTTTTTTATATTCATTTTAATTTTTGTTATTTAGTTGTAATTGAGATAAATTTAGTTTAATTTATTATACATATTTATTTTTATTAATAAAACAATTTTGTTGGTAATAATTTGGCATAATTAGTAGATAAATAATATAATTAGGTATAATTAGATTCTTTATCAATCATGTAATAATTGTTTGGATACGAACAAGTAGAGGTGGCTCTGGAACAGCTATACCTAAGGGTGAAAGTCCCGATAAGGAATCTCAGGCCTGACCCGTGGTATCTTGGTACACGACAACGGGCCTTACTGCACTCTTGGTTCGACACTCCCGGATGATATTTGTGTGGTAATAATCTAATTTAATTAAGAATAAACTAATAATTAAAATAATTAATATATACTTTAAATAATGAGCTAATAATTACGAGATAATTAGAATAATTACCAGATAATTAGAATAATTACCAGATAATTAGAATAATTACCATATAATTAGAATAATTACCATATAATTAGAATAATTTCTAGATAATTAGAATAATTACCAGAAAATTATAATAATTACCAAATAATTATAATAATTACCAGATAAGTAGAAATTACCAGATATGTAGAAATTACCAGATAAGTAGAAATTACTATATAAGTAGAAATTTCCAGATAATTATAATAATTACCAGATAATTAGAATAATTACCAGATACTTTGAATAATTACAAGATAATTAGAATAATTAAGAGATAATTAGAATAATTACCAGATAATAAGAATAATTACCAGATAATTATAATAATTACCAGTTAATTAGAATACTTACCAGATAATTAGAATAATTACCAGATAATTAGAATAATTACCAGATAACTAGAATAATTACTAGATAATTAGAATAACTACCAGATAATTAGAATAATTACCAGATAAATAGAATAATTACCTTATAATTAGAATAATTACCATATAATTAGAATAATTACCAGATAATTAGAATTATTACCAGATAATTAGAATAATTACAAGATAATTAGAAATAATTTCACATTCTGTCTCTACATGTAATAATTTCATTAATTTTCAGAATTATAAACCTCCTCACCAAAAGAGAGGTGAAAGTGAATGTAAATATTTCATATGGAGAGTGAGTGTCATGTTTCAACACTGAAAAGATAATTGTAACATAGTATAAAAAATAATTAGAAATAATTTCACATCCTGTCTCCACATGTAATATTTGCAGTCATTTTCAAAATTATCAACCTCCTCACCAACAGAGAGGCGAAAGTGAATGTAAATATGACATGTGGAGACAGAATTTCAAGTTTCAACACTAAAAAGAGAATTGTAACATATTATAAAAAATTATATTATTTTAATATTAATAATAAAATAAGTAGAAAATTTAGCAAATAAGCAGAAAAATTAGCGAATAAGAATAACAATTAGCGAATAAGCAGAATAGTTAGCGAATAAGAAGAACAATTAGTGAAAAATTAGCGAACAATTAGCGAACAATTAGAACAATTAGCGAAGGTGATAGATGAACATGTTTGTTTTGGTTAACCAGTCTCTATTCATATCTTCTCATTACTAATTTGTAACATAATTGATAATATAATTAGTAATGTAATATAATAATGTTATTAATTGTAATATTAATATTTATGAAGAAATAATATTAATATTATTAAAATAATCAATAAATTTTACATTATTAAAATTATCAATATTTGAAACAAGCTATTATTAACATGTTCAAATGTTAAACGATCGTCAATTTTTAGGTCATGATCAATAAGAAGTTTGCGTAAGTCATGTTCGATGTAAACTCTATAATTGTCCTTGCTTGGTTGACCACCTTGCATGTAGCGTTCCAATGAGATGATCCAAGTCATGTCTTTCTTAGATAAAAGAATTCTATCACATGACCCTTTACATAGACCATTATTCTTTAAAAATTCAAGGGGTTAAATTTTTAAGGAAGAATGCTCTAGGTAAATGGTCATGTGAGATGAATCTTAGAGGTGAGAATGATATTAGTTGGGTCTTCATATTGCAACACTACTTGCATGGTGATCAACCATGTAAGGATAATTATAGATTTTAAATGGGACATAACTGACGTGAACTTTTTATTGGGCATGATTTAAAAATTAATGACTGTTTATGATTTTAACATGTTAAGAATAGTATGTTGTGAATATTGATAATTCTAATAATTTATTGGGCATGATTTAAAAATTATGTTACCAAATAGTAATAATTTTATTGAAAATTGTGTCACTCGTAAGTATTGGTAATTATTATAATTTTTTCTTTAAGATATTTTTTTCTTCTATAAAATTATTAAAACGCAGTAATGCTTTTATATTTTATAGAAAAATATGGAACAACGAAGTCGAAAACAGTCATTATTAGATGACCACATATTGATAAATCAACATAGAAATCTAAACGGTTCTGGTTTAAATACAGTATATAATGAGGGTGTGGAGACTTTCATAGCATTTTCGGCATCAAATTCATAATTTGTTTCAGAAGGCACAATAAAATGTCCATGTAAAAAATGTGCACTAAGAATGTTTGACATGTTTGAAAAAGTTGGGGGACATCTTTTGCATTTTGGTTTTCAATCAGATTATGCTTTTTGGTATCAACACAGTGAACGCAGTTCTAGAGAAGGTGACACTAACTTGATTTCAGATCCATCATGGTTTCAAAATTTAGTACATGATGTTGCAGGTCTATCTGTTTGATATATAGAAACTCAGGATGATATTGATTCAACTCTTGAGTTTGCAGCATCTGAATTTTATAAGTTGTTTAGGTTTGCTGAGGATGCATTATATCCTGGTAGCAAGATAAGAAAATTATAAGTAGTTACTAAATTTATGGCTATCAAATCAGTTAATGGAATTTCAAACACTTGTTTTGATCATATATTTACTTTGATTAAAACATTGTTACCCAAGGGAAATGTTTTGCCTGCAAATTACTATTAGAGTAAGAGGCTGGTTCGTAATTTGGGACCTAGTTTTCAGAAGATTCATGCATGTTCAAATAATTTCATTTTATATTCTTGGGAAAATGAGTCATTTGATAGTTGTCCCACCTGTGGGAAACCACGGTATAAAGAAGCGCAACATGGGAAGTCTGGCTTGATTCCTGTAAAATAGTTGAGATATTTTCCGCTTGCATCCAGACTTCAGCGTTTATTTATGTCTATGAATACCTCATCAATGATGTCATGGCAGAAAACGAATATTTCAACTGATAAAATCTTGAATCATCCAACCGATGGTGATTCATGGAAATATTTTGATAGAGTACATCCGTCATTTTATTTAGAAGCCCAAAATGTGCGACTGGGTCTTTCAACTGATGGTTTCTATTTGTTCGGATCTTATGGTAGTCAGTACTCATGTTGGCCAGTTTTTTAACTCTGTACAATTTACCTCCATGGATGTTTATGAAAGAACCCTATATATTTTTGACCTTACTAATCCCAGGACATCCAAAGAAGAATATTGATGATTATTTGAAACCATTGATTGATGAATTAAATTTATTGTGGAGTACCGGTGTCAGTACATATGATGTTGCTGTGAAACAAAATTTCATACTAAGATCATCATTTATGTAGACAATTAGTGACTTCCCGGCTTATGGCATGTTATCGGGATGGAGTACACATGGTCTGAAATCATGTCCTTACTGTATGCGAGAGAACAAATCATTTTTGATCATCCATGGAAAAGAAACCTTTCTATTTTGACTGTCATCGCATATTTCTTGCAGCTGATCATCCTTTTTGCAGAAACAGATCTCATTTTAGAAAAGGCGCAATTGAAAGGGATGGACCTCCAAAAATTCTATTAGGTACAGAGTCAAAATCAGTTGTATTTTCATTACCTCCAATTACATTTGGACCCACAATAAACAAACCGAAAATTTCTGTTTTTAGGAAAGAGCACAATTGGATAAAATGTAGCATATTTTGGGATTTTCCATATTGGTCTGATTTTCTTGTTCGCCATATGTTGGATGTCATGCATATTGGGAAGAAATGTTTTGATAATTTTTTTTGTATAGTTTTGGATACTCCATGAAATAGAAATGACAATTTAAATGCACAATTAGATCTTGCCAAAATTTGCAGGCGTCCAGAACTCGAATTGTTTGAGAATGTTAGAACATAAATGTTAATGAAACCAAAAGCAGTTTATACACTATCCAAAGAATTTCGCTTATTATTTTGTCGGTGGATTGCAGATTTGAGACTTCTATATGGTTGTGCTTCCAATTTGGGTATATTTGTAAATAATGGTCATATTACCGGATTAAAAACTCATGTTTTTCATGTTTTAATGGAAATACTTCTTCCCATTAGATTAAGAAGACTGTTGAATTCTATGATTTGGGACTCCATAACAGACATATCATATCTTTTTTGGGACATTTGTGCGGCGACAACAGATTATGATGTTCTAATCAAAATTGAAGATGTTGTTGTTGTAATTATATGTAACGGGAAAAAATATTTCTTCCATCTTTCATTGACTCAATGGAACATTTGATATTACATTTTCAATATGATGAAAAATGTGGAGGTCCGATACCGTTTCGATGGATGTATCCATTCGAAAGATGCATGCAGAAATTGAAAAAGAAAGTACGTAACAGAGCATTTGTTGAAGGATCTATTACTAAGGTTTATTTGCAAGAAGAAATATCTTTTTTCATCTCCCACTATTTTGAATCTGAGTATCCCTCAAAACAAAACCGCATGGGATGGAACGAGACAAATTTTGATGAATGTGCCAATCAATTATCCAATTTTATCCAGCCAGAGCTTGGTTTCGGTAGAGTTCATGAACGATGGATTTCTGATGATGAACATCACAGAGCTCATACGTATGTTCTTCTCAACTGTGAAGAGATGACATCATTTGTACTGTAAGGGTTTCTACCACTTATTCTATCATTTATGTTAAAATAAATTACATTGTTTTTCATAGGTTATATGATAATCATATCAAGAAACAACTTCCACAAATTACATCAGCTGCTCTCGAAGAACGCTAAGAGAAAAAAATTTCCCTGTGGTTTCAAAAACATGTAACATAAATTCTTAATGTTTTAAAATCTCATTCAATTTATAGTTTAGTGTATTGATAATTATTTCAAAAAATTTCAGGTGTCTCGAAATGCTGATAAAATTGACAAACAGTTGTGTATACTGAGTAACCCACCATCCAAAATGGTTAAATCTTATAATGCATATGTGGTGAATGGTTTTTGATTTCATACACATGCATATGGGGAATCAAAAATGACAATGAACAGTGGATATTTCATGAGAGGATCTCATCATAGAGAAAATGAAGTTGACTTTTATGGCATGCTTGATGAAATTATTGAACTCTGTTATCTAGGACAACATTACATAACGATGTTCAAATGTCGGTGGTTGGATACTGAGAGTGGCATGCGTGTTCACCTGAGCGACGTCCACGTCTTGGGTTTGATGCGCGCACATGGAGGTATGATAACCTATGAATTTTACTATGATTTCACTAATCTATTTACATAATAAATTTTTTATTGTTTTTACAGTTTTACGCATATAGAAGTCGGACATGAAAGTTCTATCTTGCGCAACTATTTTTCTCAGCCATGGACCACATGGGAGAAGATTCCAGTTGATGTGCAGCAGCCTGTGTTCGACCATTGGTTTGTACGTATGTAAATAAATAATTTCTATTTTTAAAGTTATTTCATTTATAAGTTGATATTTTGAATTATTTGTAGGGTTTATGGTATCTGATCGAGGATACCATGCGTGACCCCATCCACGAGGCATGGATGGTGGCCAAGCGTGATCGCTTTCGTCAGTTTTTGCACAACTTAAGAAGGGCTACCATGAAGAAATCAAGAGTTTCTGTGTTTGATGACTCCTGTAGAGCACAATGACCAGAGTAAATTTCATCCAATGTATGGGATGGATTTTGTTCACATTGGTTGAGTGGTGACATTCAGAGGAGATCATCGATGGGGAGACAGAATCGAGGGAGACCTGAGGTGAATCATCGAGCTAGGAGTCATGCATTCAATACTCATAGACATAATCTAATACGTAATTTTTTTATAAATATTTTATATAACATTAAATATTAACAATTTATTTTATATTATTAGAGGCTATCGAGAAGCCTGATATTATGGAGTACGACGTATATCAGATGATGTATACTGATCCAGCTACTGGAGAGATTAGTGGTGATCGCCAGCGGAAGATTGTGGTCAGTATTATTTGTTTTTTCAGTTTGAAAATTAACTGCATATAATATATTCATAATTTTAATTTTAATTTGCAATTACAGGAGTCATATGAGGCCACATCGTCACAGACCCAGGCTGAGAATCAGGCCGAGATAGCTGATCAGGCCAGTGGCCATCAGTTTGATGAGGCGGCCTGGATACAGGCGACCCATTATGGATTTGAGAAGGGCCGAGTAGTTGGTATCGGCAGTCGATTGACTCCCGAATATTATTATGGCTCTGCTGCGATGTCGGCGTTGAGCTCGAGAGGAGATCGTGCATCATCTTCTGCTTCACATTATGATGATCTGTTGAGATCTCAGACTGAGTTGATAGAGAGTCTTCGTAAGGAGTAGGAGGAGATGTGTCTGCAGCAGCAGCAGTATGAGGAGGAGTGTCAACGACAGCAGTAGGTGCACGAGGAGCAGATGAGTCTGTGGCAGCAGCAGCGGTATGAGCAGATGGAGTACATGCGCATACTTGTGCATTAGGGATGGAGTTTCCTCCCCCAGCTCCTGCAGATCCTCCCCCTGCCCCGCCTCCTTCAGATCAGTGATTTTTTATGTTATAAATTTTGTGAATTCAAAATATATATTATTTTCTATTCAGAGTTTCAGTCTCTCTTATATATTGCATTATTTAATTTCTATTCACTTTTAATAGTTTATTATTTATTTTATTAATAATAATATTATACTTAGTATTTTAATTATTTGTTTATATTTTTTTTGCAAATTTTGATAATTTTTATATTTTTATTTTCTAATTATTTTAATAATATTATATTCAATATTTTTAATACATAAAAAGTTTCAAATATTTTAAGTAAAATTATAATTTTTAAATTATTTATAATAATATGAATTCTTTATATTATTATTTTTATTTTATAATATTATAATATTAATATGATTAATAATATTATTCATATTTTATAATAGTTAATATTTTTGTATATATTAAAATTTTCAAATATTTTAATTTAATTTTAATATTTTTAATATGAACTATAATAATAATAATATTATTATAATATTAATTTTTTATTTTTTTATTTCGTATAATTTTTAAATTATTTATAATAATATGAATTCTTTAAATTATTATTACTATTATATAATATTATAATATTAATATGATTAATAATATTATTCATATTTTAGAATAAATACTATTTTTATATATATTAAAATTATCAAATATTTTAATTTAATTATAATATTTTTTAATATGAATTATAATAATATGAATACTTTATTTTATTTTATTTTTATACTTATTAGCGATGGGCTGACGACCTGTCACAAAAAGTAATTGTGACGGGCCCGTCACAAATACTTCATAATATATTTTTTGAATATTTTTTTATACTTATTTGCGATGGTATGAGTAACCAAACGCAAATAGTATTTGCGACAGTCCTGTTGCAAATGTTTATTTTTTGTACTTATTTTTGACGGGTTGCTCATCCCTTCACAAATTACATTTTTGATGGTCCCGTCGCAAATAATTATTTAATTATTTTTTTAAATACAACGACTAGTATTAGCGACGGGAAGAATTCCCATCGCTAATAATATTATTAGCGACGTTCCCATTGTAAATAGATTTATTTGTGATGCTGTTTTATGCAACGGGTGATTTGCGATGGACCCCCATCACAAAATACCCTATTTCCAGTAGTGTTTATTAAATAATAATATTTTAATAATATAATATTTTTCGGTAAACCATTGTCATGTGTGTTGTGCAACCCATTGAGGAAATTCATTATTGCTTGTAACACAAACTAACATCGGTGTTCCATGTAGAGAATGATAAAATTTATATTGAATTTACTGAAATATTAAATTTTTGTTTCATTTAACTTAATCCAAATAGAGTTTTTAATATAAAATAAACTATTATCAATGTTGTGTGGAATGAAAAATATCAAAACTATTAAATTAGTTCAAAAATAATAATTCACAAAATCATTTGGTGTCACATTATAACCACATTAAAATGAATTTCTCAATCTAAATTCTACTAGTTTATCGATGGTTTAATAATTGAAGCTTTCATTCGTAGAAACCCACATCGTAAAAATGAATACTAACTCTTTCCTTAAAAGGGAAAGTTG
Source organism: Viscum album (assembly GCA_963277665.1). Classification (NCBI taxonomy): domain Eukaryota; kingdom Viridiplantae; phylum Streptophyta; class Magnoliopsida; order Santalales; family Viscaceae; genus Viscum; species Viscum album. The sequence continues at coordinate 700,914,114 of OY728152.1, forward strand.
GAACCATAAGGATTTCCCAGAGTAACATATAATTGGCTTTCCACATATAAGAACATAGGTTAGGAGTGATGATTTTACATGGAAGAGAAATATAGCTATCATGTTCTAGAAGAAATTGATAGAGAACTTGGTTAGGAGTAAGTTAACAATCAAAAATCCATAAATATGTGATAATCTAAGGGACCATTTGATTCATTAGATAATAAGGAACTAGAATAAAATTTTTGGTTTCTTGACTATTTACCTAGAGTTGAATAATTTTCATGATAATTTCTAATTACTAGATTTTATTCCATTTCATATAAAAATTCTCACCCTTTGGGTTTTACTTGATATATTTACACATTATCTCTTACCCAATGAAATGAATGATAAGTTTTCATATTCCTGAACTTCTAACAGATCATGAGGTCCATGAAAAGTCATTCCATCTATCTTCATTTACCATCAAGACAAAAAGCTTATCAAATATGCATAAGTCCTCATGTGGTGAGATAATACATTAATCTCAAAAACATTGTTAGAATTTTGACATAAACATTCCATAAATTGTTACCATTATAACCCTTCAAAAATATAATTCACCCTTTCTTACTTAAATATGATCTTATCTTATAAAACAATTATTGGATACTTGGGTTCATCCTTTCAACGATATAACATTAAATGTGATTTTATTATTCAAAAATTCATGTAGAGGGATATAATCACATCAAACTTCACTAAAGGATGAACAAAAATATTATCATCGGGCTTATTCATACAAAATCAAACATGACCTTCCCAACTAGGGGGGAAGGAAAATTTTTCCACTAAATTGAATTATTTACTTCATCCATTAGAATGGAATAATATTTCCCTTTGTCATTTTTTTATCAATGTTTATTGTTTCTTATCATCCATATTATCCCTTGGATTGAGGCATTTATTAGCATAATTCCCAAAATCAATACACTTGAAGCACTATAGTGTGTGTAGTTCATTCTTTTGAGATTTATCTTCACTCATTTCATTTCATTTCCTCTTATCCTCACTTATACATTCCTTTTCTCAGTGTCCATGCATCCCACACTTAAAACACCTTCTTATTACTTTCAGAAACTCTCCTAAGTTATCTTTCCCAATGTTTTGGAAAGTAGGAGATTGAAACTTTTTCTTCTCTAAGTGGTTTTTAGATTACCCTTTAAACTCCATCTTTATCTTTTTGTTAAAATAATGGGATATGTAACTATAAACTCCATTTCAAATTTTATTTTACAATGCAAAATAGTTTCATAGCTACTGACCTCTCTTATAGATAAATGCCTTCTGATATTTGTCTTTAAGCCACTGAAGGACATATAAACTTTTCTTTTAGGATGGATGATAATACCAAAAGCGTACCTCATAAATCTTGTGAAGTTATCCTCGTAGTTACTGAAAGATTCATCATCCTTTTATTTCAACTCAAGGAACTCCTTTTATATATTCATATGAAGAATATGAGGAAAGTACTTATTAAAGAATATGTTTTTAACTTCATCCCAATCCACGGATTCAATTTCATATTTCTTCCTTATATTCTTGATTAGAGTCCACCACTAGTTTGGTTCACCTTATAACTGATAAATAGACAAAATCACTTTCTCATGATCTTAACACTGGATAATGGATAATATCTTTTTAGTGGTATTGATCCAGTGTTCAAAAACAATTGGATCAAAAGACCCACTAAAATAAAGTGGACGCTTCCTTATAAAGGACTCAATAGAATGTTTTTCCCTCCTTTTCTAATTTGGAATCTCAACATGATTAAAATCTTGAGAAATTTTTGAGAGTATAGTAATTAGGTTTTGTATAGAAACACCCATATCATTCGAATCTTCAAGAGAAGAATCATCTCATTGTCTATGCCATCCATCATTAATTCGGTACCTTCAGGTGTCATCCATTTACTAACTCAAAAATCATAGAGTAAGAAATATTTATCATAATGAGGGGCCAAATAATCATGAAAATTCACTTAAAGGATGTCTAAATTATGAAACCTTACTTAATCTATGAAACCTTAGGATTATACTAGGTTATTTATAGACAGATTCTATTTAAATTTTTCATGATGGTTCATGAGGTGTTCGTGAATTCCGAAATCATATCCCACAAGAGAGTAAAACCAGGTGTGTAGCAATGCCTGTTTTGTGTAACAGATAACCTTGAGTTAGTCCTGGAACATCTTGTAGGAGTTTCTACTCTTAGGAACATCTATTCTAGATCCACGTCCACTTTAATGACTAGAGAATGATTTATTTCTAGGAAACCGCTTAATCTATCCTTTACCAAAATTCCAGTATATTTTCGTATAGTTTTCCTTATCCTTAGACATATCCCTAGACCCATCCTTAGGGTTATCACTAATGTTTTCTCATCCTAGATTCCAAATGTTGACTAAACCTTACATTTGATACCAACTATAGTGACCCATTCTTAACATACATGTATATTACATCATTTTTTATGAATATTTTGAATATTAAAAATGGAAACACCCAAGGTCCATAATAGTATAGTGTATTTGGAAACATGGGAAAATCATCTATCTCTATGAAAGATCTTCAATGTATATATCAAGGATATTCCCCTATAATGTGTCTATATAAAACATCCATTCATAACATGGGAAAAGGAAACATAATAATGAGGTGATCTCAAATTATCAGTAATGGTAAATAAGGGAAATGTGTAATCATAACATGAACATAAGGGTTTAAGAATGTGAGAATAAAATTTGAAGATCATAGTATGCATATAAAAGATCATAATCATGAGACATGGAATAAATATTGGCATTTCATAAGGCATTAATCATAAGGAAATATAGAGAATAATCCCTCGAAGCATAACATAAGAATAGTACATGGAATTGTAGCATACACATCAATGTATAACATCGTGAACATTTATAAGCAGAAATGGGTTTAAACATTAAGTTAAGAACATGAAATCAAGACCTATCATATACTTATAGACATTCAACCAGGTCCACACTTAATGTTGTGAATATTCAATTAGGTTTATGCATAACATTGTGAACATGTAATCCGGTTCATTCATAAACATGTACACATAAAACTCTGTCCATACATAAAATTGTGAACACATACTAAGGTTCACTAATAACATTGTCAACATGCAATCAGGTTCACACATAAACTTGTGGATATGAAACCAGGTCCATGCATAACATTTTTATCATGTAATTATTTTCAAGAATAACATTTATACTCATGAGTCATCCATCATTTCCCAATGCATTGTAGGGAGATATAGGTCACAACCATCTCATAATAAAAATCCTCATACATGTGCCATAAGATAATTAAAAATGCATCATACCATGACCCATAAAAATATATGAGTTTTATAAGCATCCTATCATAACCCATAAAATGACATGGGAATCATTAACATTTCATTACATCATAACCTATAGAAAAGAGATACATTTCATAAACATTTCATCAAGGAATAACTAGTGAAAAGTAGTGGTTTTCAAAAGCATATAACATGTGGAATAGAAATGGGTGTCATAATCACAATTCCATAATAATATAAACCAATCAAGAAAGGATATAAATAGAAGCTTAGGATCATTTCCTATAAGGGAATAAGTAACATCAATTGATGTTATATTATATGGAAAATAAAATGTCATGATATTTTGACAACATTTATTGATGAAAACATCCTTTATTCTTTGAAAAGTATTTTTAAAACATAAAAACATTAGAAAACCATTTTCTTTTAAAATGCATTGAAAACTTATAAGTAAGGATTTAAATCATTTTAAAATCCTTTTTCCCTAAAAACTTATAAAAGAATCATGAAAAAATTTTGAAAACCTTTTTCATTGAAATCTTTTCAAATAATATTGATAAAATTTTGAAAACAATTTCTTTTAAAATACCTTGATAACTTATAAAAAATTCTAGAAATATTTTTGGAAACCATTTTCCATGAGAACTTTTAAAGGATTCCTGAAAACGTTTTGATGACAATTTCATTGAAAAAACCTTGAAAACTAATAAATAAGGCTTGAAAAAGTATTGAAAACCAGTTTCCATAGAAACTTATAAAATAATATTGAAAATTTTTTGACAAAAAATTATTTTAAAATTAATTTTAAAAAAATTTACTTAAAATTGTCCTTCTGAACATGAAAACGAAGCTTCATGGAAATGACAACAAGTAAATTTGTACATGACATATAAGGTAAAAATAATATTCCTTTTTCAAGGTAAAAAGGTTAGAAAATTTACTTATTTGGAATGTGACATTAATATTCCTTTAAAAACATAGGTAAAATACAAAAATGGAAAAAAAATCTTTTAATGATTATAGAATAGTCTAATATTCATGGATACCCTTTTCGAAAACAAGGTTTAGAAGGAACTTAGATTTCTGACCGAAGAGAGGGTAATGTTGGCCTTTCTTAAAAACACTTTGTTAATTATCTTATGTATCTAAGAGTAGAAAATGTTAACAATAATTTAATAAATAATGAATAATCATACGAGATGAAAATTAATTAATGTTCTTGAGATTTGGATCATAATATTCATCAAAGAAAGCATAAACATAAACAATCTTGAAAAGCAATGAGATTGTTCAATAAACTCTTACCACATGGTATCTTTGAACCATACTCCCCATGTATGAAAATAAGAGTAAATTAAACTTAAAATATCATGAAAATAAGTAGATTCATGATAAAAAATTTCAAATTCAGTATATACACCTCATGGAAAAATATATTTTCATAACAAGGAATGTGTCTCAATGATGGAAAATGGATATATGATTACCTTACTGATTTGGTAACTTTTGAAACATAAACCCAATGAAAGAAATATCATAAAATAGATATGTAAATACACATAAAATTAAATATAATAATCATATATTTAATCTATGGGAAGTATACACACCACAAAAAAGTAATCAGTGGTGAATAAATCATGAAACTCTTGGAAATGAAAAGTGAGATGAAATTCCCTGACCTTATGTCTTGACTCTCTTTGTACTCATTAATAGCTTCTTTATAATAAATATATTTTTATTATAAATGTATCATAGAGACATATTATTATATATAATACAATATATTGTTTTATTATGACTTTATATTACCCACATATTAACATTTCTATGTTAAGGTTTCACTTCAGGTAATATTCTCTTTGTTTTTCGCATGTGTCTTAATTTGTTGTATATTTGGTCCTTATACTTATATAATAATTTAAAGAATTTATAAAATGATATAAATATCATTTATATTATGTATGTTTTTATGATAATAATATATATAATATAGAAGTTTGAAATGGAATAAAATGTTCATGGAGATGGTAGGTAGTACGTACGCATGAACGTTGCTTCTGTTTTATTGATGTATTGAAAGAAATAAATTAAATGATATATATGTATATATTCATATATTATAATTATATTAGTATTATTATATAATATATATCATATAATTTCATTAAAATCATCATTAATACATTCCAGGTGGTGTGTGAACGAATCACATTGCTTTAAGGGGGAAGTAGTCCACACTTCCTCAAACGAAATTATCGTATTTACACCTAATGGATAGTATAATTATATAGGTTAAAAAATGATTAAATAAGCTTAAATACATAATAAAAATAATATATAACATATATATACATAGTTTCCATCATAATTTACACCATGAGATTTGATAATGGAAAATTAAATAATCATCATTTATTGAGTTGGTAGTTCATTGTACACATAAACAGTATGTTCTTTATCCATTAGATGTATGTGTGTGTAAGTGTATGTTTAAAACATTGCATAAAAATATCCTAATATATTTAGTATAATTTTTCATATAATCATTTAATTATAAGATTTTAGGGAGTGGAGAAAGAAAATAAAAGAAAGGAGTTTGAGGGAGGGTTTTACCTCCTAATAGAGTAACTCCTTTTGGTTTGAACCAAAGGGATTAATCAAAAGACTTTATTATCAAAGGGATAACTTTATGAGTAATGTAATATTTTTTAGATTCTATTTTAGAACATATTTTCTGAAACTAATTTGTTTGATAGGTCTAAGGAATTGGGAGAGGCGGTGTCCTTTTATAGGGAAGGGAAAGGACACACTTGGCATTTTTGAAAACAAGTTAGATGTACCCACATTTTTACATAAAAAGGTAATAAAATAACCAAAAAATAAATAATTGAAGATTTATTTCCTAAATATGTCCATAAAATTTGTTTTGGGTATGTATCTAGGTAATTTGGACCCTTAAGTATAAGGTTCATTATCTTATTCGGATTAATTTTACCTTAATCACAGTAATTAATTTTAATTGCATTCACTAATATTTTTGGTAAAAATTAAGATGACCATATTAGAAATTATAAATTAGTATGATTATAAATATGGAATCCATTTTACAAAATTAAAATCTTATAAGTTGAATAATTTAATTTGAATTTAATCCCGGAGACGGGACTACAATACAGGCTTTTAATGTAAAAAATGATCAAAAGTTTGCTATGTTTTCTTATCCAATTTCAATGTAAAATTAGTTTTAATGATAGAAGTTTTATTATTTGATAAAAAATTTATTTAATTCAACTTTTAAACAAATTTAAAATATAATTTAACCTTATAAATAAATTAGATGAAAAGGCAGTTTTAAATTAAAATTCATTATTTTTAACTAATCATTAGAAAATGAAACCTTATAGAAAAAAATAATAACCTAATTTTTATGTTTCCATTTCAAATATGATGTTTATGTTGAAATGTTAAATCTACAAAATTTATAAAATTATCATTTAAAATTGGTTCACCATTAAAAGGTGGTAAAACTACCATTATAAAAATATAGATTTTTAAGTATAAAATTGGTTTTGTTGTTATCTTATTTCTATAAAATATTTTGGATGAATGTCAAAAATATTTTATTTAATATATAACACATATATTATAGTAATATCAATCACAAGTTATAATTAATTTAATTTATTAGGGTAAAATATCTTTGTGACCATCATAATAATAATATTTCCCTTTATATTCAATCGGTTTCATATTCATTTCTAATTAATTGGTAACCTTAGAATTCATCATATATTTGTGAAAATAATATATTTTAATAAATTAATTAATATTATTCATAACTACTAATTTAACATTATAGGTTATATCTTATTATATTAAATAATAATATTTTAATAATATATTACTGTTTGGTAATCCTCGATCATGCATTTTATGCAAGACATCGAGGAAAGTCATTGTAGCATGTAATGCATGCTAACCTCAGTGTTCCATGTAGAGAAATCTAAATTTTATGTTGCGTTTAGTGCACGATTAACTTGACATTTCATATAGAATAATACAAATAGAGTGCTCAATATAAAAAAACTATTTTTAGTGTTACGTGGAATGCAAAATATCAAAAAGATTAAATTGTTTTTGAAAAAAATAATTCACAAATTCTTGGGGTGTTAAAATTGTTGAAATAAGTAGACTTCTAAGATATCTATATTTCCACATACATTAAAATTTGCTTTAAATTCTTATATGATTCAGACAAAATATACTGAACCCAAAAGGTACATCCTCCGCCCAGTTCATAGCTTCCTCATGATCAGAAGTCCCAGCTAGAGATCCACCCTAACTTTTAATCAGTGGAGGACCTCTGAATTATTGAGTGGTATATATGAACATCTTCATCAGGTGTTTGATCACTCCCATAAAATTATATGGTAATCAATTTCAGTAGATTCCCATCTTCACAGTGCCTTTAGGAGATAATGTATCCCCCTCAGATAGATGTTTTCTCAAGAAGTGTTTGGGGTCCTCCAGATCCAAGAAGAGGGTATGAATGATGAATTAAGTGGAGGAATGGAAACATCATAAGTGAGACCAAAACTATAAAGGGTCAATATTTTTTAAAGGGGATAGTTAAAGAATTTTAAACCCATCAAATTCATCACACTTGGTTGAGATGACCTGATGACACGATGGAAAGTATAGTCCACACTCGCCACTATAGTGTCTTGATGGATTATCGCTACATTTTTCTCCTTCTTTAAAGATTTTCAAGGAACGTGACAAGATCTGGAATCCATCTGAATAAGATTATGTGTCATATGATAGATAAATAAAATAAAATCTTATCATTGAAAATACAAATACTAGAAGCATCATGCTTATCAGATGAATCAGTAAGGAATTCTCAAATCGCGTAAGGATTTCGTGAATCGTCTTACCCCCAAAGTTCTTTTGGATCACATAAACCCACAAATAATTGTTTGGTCACATGACCCCTTATAGACTCATGATCATGTTACTTGGGAAAGGTCATGAAAATCACGTAATAATCAATCGATCATATGATTGTGCCAACGGATCCCGTGAGACCCTTAAAAATTGCATTCCTCATGGAAAAAGATTGAGAAATTTCCTACATATGGTTATTAGTTGGATTTTATAGGAACTTGGGAAAAATTGGTCATGAAAAATAGTTCTTGAAATGGGATCATGGAAAAGGCTCGTGAATAGGTCTTGTGATTAGGTCTCGTGGAATGATCTTGCGACAAAGCTACATGAAGGAGGCAAGGAAAGAGCACTCTAGAGAAGTGGTAGTTAGTGAAATTATTGGATCTATACACACCCTGTAGTGTTATTGAAAAAGGTAATTCCACAAAATACAAAGTGTCTCCTGGTTGACAAAATTTCACCCAAGACACTGGTTCACGACACTGCTAAAGACTCAAGCGGGCATTTACTTTCCTCAGAACTGATCCCTTGTCCCTGCAAATATCTCTCCTGAGGGGGGAATTTTTTTAACACCTTCCAAATGAGAATATACAAATTCAAAAAAATCACAACGTAATAAATACCTAAATATGGGTATTATTTTTTCCCACAAAATAAAATAATGAAGAAGGTGGTTGAAACTCATGGATTGCATAAGACGCCTTTTGGACTTGTGATCGTGAAACCATTGAAGGTTCACACAAAGGAACTGGGTGTAGTTAATAGTTTACAAAAGGTCATAAGAATCCCTAATTGAAAATTCCTTCTTCTTTCACAAAGGCTCCTTGTATATCCAGAAATCATGTGGTGGAAGACAAATAATCTCCCCCATCCCACGTGGTTTTTCATCAATGAAATGCATAAAAAAATAAATTGGAAATCCTTTAGAAGTAGGAGGAAAAATTACAAAAGGTGGAGGCTTATGGCAGTTATAAATATCAAGTGGTTCATCCCCAATGGGAAGGGTAATTTTCCTTGAAAAATTTCAATAAAACTTTCAATTCCCCTAAGCCTTTGTAAAATACAATATAGGAAATAAAAATGGAGGTGGAAGCCTCTCATGGTTCTAAAAGACATGTAACACACCACTGGTGACCTATAAAATACTGTGAGAAAACATAAATATATTTGCATCGTCTCTTTAAATACCATTTGTATGTCTTCCCCATCACACGAAGAGCCATATGTATGTCTAAGAGACCGCTTACTCCCCCTTTGGGTCCCTAAGTAAAAATGGATGGATTTTTCCTTGAAATGTTTTCACACACCCATAGGACCTTCTCAGTTCATGAAAAACATCACCAAATGGTAGAGTAATTGACTTTGACATTACTCATGTAATCTCGCAGGACCCTAAAACATTGGAACCTATGAAAAAGGAAATAAAAGAGGGAGGAAACGGAAGACTCTCATGTTTGTAAAACCCATGTGATGTTCTAAGGGAGTCTATAACATGGTCACATGAGACTCCTTGACATGTCATCCTGATCCTGTGAAGGCCCCTAGACGAACCATCCTTGTCTTATGGAAAGCCCAAAATATGTCACTTGAGATCATGTGAAGGCCTTTTAATTGGCTTCTAGATCTCATGAAGGACCTTGTGTATGTCAATATCACAACAAGGAGTTCCCTTTTCATGACCAAAATATCAAAAAATTCCCCGTTAATTTGTGATAATTCAACAAAGGAGACGATGATGGAAAGGACTCACGATCGCTGAAAATTAGTTGGCGCCCACATAATGATCTATGGAAGAGTCTCATGAAGATGTGTAGCATCAAAACCCTGATTCGACTACATATTAGATTTGTGCAAGATATTCCACACAAACCAGAAAACAACTAGGTGGATAGTCCTACAAATTCCCTACCCCGGCATAAAATATTCACCACTACCTATTGTGACCAAGAGGACAAACTGTAGGAACTGTGTACCAATGTTAGAGATGGTTTCTGGGAGTGCCTGATCTCATGAATGGAAATTATTCCATCAGGTAATGTACCAATAAAAATCTAGTGTGGTCATGATCTAGACATGAAGAACTTTGTGTGATCATTTATAAATCTCCCAAAGTAATTTTGGAAGACATGCAAAGAACTGTCGACATGTCTGTTAGATCATGTGAGACATAAAACAAACTGAAACTGAATAAATCTAAGTCGTTCACAATATAAGTTCAATAACAAAGACTAAAGGTAGAATAATTAAACCAAAGACATGTTCATTGTACCTAATATGATTCATGTGAACCATCCAAGACATGCAACAGTACTGGGATATGTCACCAAGATCTTACAATTCTCCTTCGGTATTCTATTTAGGGCATGTGAAGTCCTCTATATATGTCATATGAGGCCACATGGTTCTCCTAGGTTTTCCACTTTAGTATTTAATGTCCTATGGGCTTATTTCCCAAGACATTAAAATTAATTCAGATACATCACCCGACTTATATTACGACAACCACTCATATCATCTAAGTCTCGTGAAAGAACCTGGTCATGTCATCTAGCTCTCATGACACCCTCCATGAAAATTAGTCGAGCCTCGCAATTACCTCCAAACCTGTAATAAAAGACATCAAAAACACTCTTATACATGTCACACTGACTCTCACAACAACCTCCATGTGTGTCATATATATCTAATTATGACACTAGAGAATGTAAGTGGGGTCATGCGACACCCTCTAGATAATCCATCCAAGTCATGTGATGGCTTCCAAGGAAAACAGTATGGGTCTTATAATTTACTCCAGACAAGTCGTCGTTGATCATGTTTCAACCCTCAGACATGCCATCCAAGATATATGACTTCCCTCAAAGAATTAAACTAGATCATATGATTGTCTTTTGATATGTCATGTATTCATTCTCTGACATGCCAAGAAGACAACCAAGACATGTTGAGGAGACAATCAATGTATTGTAGGATGTCAAGCAGACCAGGTCATTAGGGCATCCCAAAGCTTGATAATTTTATCCACCCTTGGTGTATAATCCAAAGACATAGTAAACATCAGAGTGTAATCCCCAACATAATTAACTATGATAAAATTTATTCCTATAATAACCAAGATATGTCGGACGCCTCCCTGAGTCTCGAGATCCATATGAAGAATTCAAAGGCCAGTCCCCGAACATAAGTCACATATCTATACACAATGACATTGATTATTTTCCATAAAATGTTTCTTAAAACAATCATAGATCACATGGGCTTACGGATCTGCAATAATCATATCATTTTCATCATAAGCCTCTATAAAGACAAGGGAAACATCAGTGTTTATGCCCCAATCACAAGGGAAATTTCAGTGTACAAGCCCTGATCACTATAGGGAAACATCAATGCGCAATCCCCAATATATTGATCTATGAGAACTATGATTCCAAAAATAACAAGGATACATAGGACGCCTTCCTAAGGCCCGATCTCAAATAAACATCAATTTTGATGTAATGATCATGTCTCCAACATTTCAACCATCAGGACCTAGTCATTCTGATGGGTTGATCATCCTATCTCATCCCTCATCAGACTTAGAAATCAACTAAACTATAATGAATTTGATTTCTACCATATCTAGGATATGTATAACACCTCTTTAGGTCCTAATAACTATATTAAACATCCCATGAGAAGATCTACTATGTAAGTCTCCACACCCATATGTCATGAGGATGATCACTTGTAATCCATTATTTCTCATAACGATCATAGCTCAATTGGTATTAGTGATCCTCATAGAACACCTAATAGGAATCATAAATAACATATAGCTAGGGAAATCCTAGTATGTAACCCAGATGAGTGTCATGATACAAACACCACTCATATAAGGGTATCCACCTTGGGGTCAGTCCTAAGGGAGTGATTGAACTATGATAACTCTAATTCCCCCCATAACCTACAAATATAGAACATCTCTATAAGACTCTAGTTTACGAATTTGGTTTCTTAGTACCAATACATATGTATTATCCATATGATGTTAAAATGTACATGTTTAATGAATAAAATGGGTTTTGATTCTTGAAATACCAAAGATACATAGGATGCCTCATAACATCTCAATCCCCTCTTTAGAATATTATACCACCTCCATGTGTGTTGGTAAATTCTTATGTACTTGATTATATGGATTTAGAATATAAATAAGTTACCCATCATAAAAAAATGGATAGATAACCTTGAATAAATAAAAATGTATTCACTATTGAGATCCCATTTCTTTGTTCAATGGTGAGATTCTGTTTCTTTTCAACATAAGGAGAATTAACCTATTATAATTTTGTTAGGGTAACTGTTCCCAAAGAAACATTAGTAATATATTTAAGTACATGTCTTAAATCTATAAGATATTCTCTAAGTAGGAAATAATTCCTCTCAAAAGGGTGTGTTGATCCCGACCTCCCATCCTCTCGACCAATGCAATTCCCTAAGTTTTGTTGGGTCTGAATCACTAGCTGACCATCTGCCATAACAAGATTAGTAATATATTTATGAACATGTCTTAAATCCATAAGAGATTCTCCATGTAGGAAATAATTCCCCTCAAAAAGGTGCGATGATCCCGACCTCCAATCCTCTCAACCAATGCGAGTCCCTATGTTTTGTTGGGTCTGAAGCTCTAGCTGATCATCAGCCATTGGAAATTAGGATCGTACACAATATTGGATGTGGGAAACATTGAGAGTTCCATTAATAATGGAAATGACTCGATTTTAATGATTGTGAAAAATTCAAACACACCAAAATCAACCATCTATCCCAACTGAACCAGCCTCAGTGAGGTATTAATTAGTAATCACTCTTTTTTGTAGAGACACAAACAATCCTCCTTCCGCTGGTGGAAGTGGTCGGATGGAGAGATAAGAAGAAAGGTCTTTGACATGCCCATATCATCCCATTTATGTACCATGTATAGTAACATATGATTATCCATATGGATACATCCCATGAGTAGGGAGAACGAGGAAGGAATGAAGTAGGAGAGGTCCTACAAGAAAGGATAGGGGCTTACATCTGGAGGGATTCCCTAGATAATAGATCCTAGGTAAGAGTGGAAAATAATAAAATACACCTCAAAGTAAAGGAATGAACGATTCTCTACCTCCCTACTGGGAACCAGAGCTCCATGGTCTTAGAGACCACTAGGGAAGGACATGGTCTTAAACCTAGTATATAAGACTATGAGATTTCAGAAACTAATCTCAGGTTCAAGGTCCTCAAGGCCAAGGGAATTCATATCCACATGAAACAAGAGGACACTGAACCGTGGGAAGGAAATGTTTGGGTTACCTTTGACTAAGGAATCCATATCCAAATGGGATACACCCTATGTAAATCTTACCATGGTATTCCATGTTTGGAGGCTTTGGTGGAGGTTTGAATTTGTTCCCCCTCAGATAAATGATCCATAGGAAGAGGAACCCTTTCATTAATGGCTTCAAATAAGTATCAGAAGGGTCTCATGAAGGTTCTATATTGAAGATTAGATTGTTCTTCTCAAAGGACATGGGAGGAGCTAGAAATTATTCACGTAGGGGGTAGTCTTGAACGAGATGGAGGTTCCTTGGGAAATGAACCAACTAGGAAAAACACTTGGGATATTCCACATCCTAGGAACCATAGGTCTCATCTGGTGTCCCTGGAAGGGTATCACATAGGTCCCTAGTTAGGGAAGGGACCTTCCTGTTAGTGTTTTTCAATGGGTAAGAAGTCTTAGCGTAGGTTTCATTGTGTTTCAAACCATGTACGCACTTTGATACCTCTATCCCCATTAATTACATCTTCTCATAGGTTTTGGAGAGCTACCTGAGTGGTTTTGAAGGACATGGTAGATTGGTTGTGTGACCAGATCTTTAGGGATTCTTTTTATTTTCTTGTTGTGAAAATAATTGTCTCTATGGTCTTATTTATAGATAAAAAGAAGACCCTGGTAAAAGTATTTACCCCGCATAGGTCCATGGTATATGTACCCAGCACAGGTACCTAGAGCTGGGGTGGTCGGCCTTTGAGTGTCATGTAGGGATGTTTGTGTGAGCCTTCTGGTGTATAGGGGTGGTGCACATCGGCCAGCTTAGGAAATTTCCTTTAACTATTCCTTGGGGTCTTCATCTTTCTAACATACTTGAGGTATAATCTTTTCATTCCATGTGACAAAATGGATTTTAAAAAAATCCCTCACTCCAAATTGGATCCAATTAGATGAAGAGGGTCTAATCCTGAGGTAAATGGTTGAAAAGATTATGAAGGTGGATTAGGTCTACCTTGTAGGGTACCCTTACAGGTTAGCAGTGGAGGCATGATGCACAAGTTTGGTGTGAACATCTACGGAATAGGTTTGATGAAAAGTCCAATGGTGTCTATAAATATTGTTGACCCCTTTTTCAATTTCTTCATTCTTCACTCACACCTCTGGCTCTTATCATGTAGTTTGTATTCCTATCCATTTCGTTCTTGTCATTTTACATAGTTCCTTTGGATAACTTCCCCGCGTACATCCACAGTACAACCACTTAAGTGAGGTTTTTGTGTGGAATCACCTTGTTGATGATCCTACACTGGACCAAATGGTTGAGGGGACTGTGCAAGGGACCTAATCGAGGGGCCTACATTCTGGAATTGATTGAGGGTCTTGTGCGAGGGGCCTTCCTTTTTCAAAATTCTGAACTTTTATAAATCACAATTTTGACTCAATGAAAAGTCAGGATGTCTTCTTTCAGGTTTTCAATGGTTTTCCCAAATGAATTCTCTCAAGAAAGAAGATACATGTGCAATATATATGATCAACCCTATTGGGATAGATTACTACGACATGGTAGAATACACTCTACTGAATTTGGAAAAGTATTTGATTTAGTATTTTTAAGAATATTCAAAAGGTGACTAATTTCCCAAGTATGATCATGGGATTCTAAGGGAAGTTGTCATCCCAAAGTCGCATAGTTATTTCCTAATGTCTTGGTTCATGAAGCATATCAATTTTCTTGCCACTAATGTATCCTCTAAAGGATTATACATCAAAAAAGTAATGATTACTATCACATGTTTTATGAATCATAGCTGCTGCACCCCGGATTTGGAGTATTATACCCTTGACTGAAATCCTTGATATTATGATTCAACCTTCTACACTTCATAGATAGACCAGATTCAAGGTTATAAGGGGGGATGGGACTTCCACTCTAAAGGCGGACTTTTTTCCTGAATGGATGTTAGTGTACTAGGTGTGCCAAACTTGTGTAGAGTCCAAAAAGGATTGGCAATACATCAGCATTTATGAGGCTATTTGGGTGGGGGAAACTTATGTTTTCAGGAACCCATATATTATCCCTGGGTTACTGAGTTGATGAATTCATCAGAAAAATTCCTTTTATTTGACACATGGTGAAGTCGAAATTAGCATATGGGACATCACTAAGATTTATAGAGCTCCTATCCTCAGTGATATATATGATGCTTTTATCTCATTAAAGACAACATGGGATGATTTTGAGAGGACACCAACCTTGTCTCATGATATTTTTAAGATACCTCATAAGGTGATTGGTAAAGTCCCTCTACTAAGGGGTTACATCCATCCTAGAATGTGTGTGAATAATTTTATTAACCCTAAAGGAGAAGTCCCCACCTTCCAGTATCCTATGAGATTCTCCACCTTGGAAAATCGAAGTGCTTCTATAAAACTCTGTCCTACACTAGAAAAGGTCCAATATACATGTTAGGGTTACAAGGTTGATCCTAAAGTTTCGGTGAAGACCCATTTGGTCGACTTCCTTATAATGTGGCTGATTATCTACATGTTACCAGTCTAAGAATCCAATGGTAGTATGAGATTAGGGATTTTTGTTAGCAGCTAAGTTAGCAGAAGGGAGGAATATAGGACTGGTAACCCTTTTCCTGGAAAGGATCTATAGGTTTTTGTTGCACACGTATACTGGGAAGGAACTATTTATAATTGAATGGTTATTTAAAGTGTTGTTGGGATGGATTTAAGAATAATTTAGTTATTATTCTATACTAAGGGGGTTATAGTCCAAGGAGGTTGGTTCTTCCTGTTTGTTTAGACTATCTCTGTGATTCATCCTCTAACACTGAATCCAAATGAAGTCTTGAGTATTATGAATTTATTGGGAGGTTTAAAATTCTTCATATATGGTGATCCAAAGATATTTACATTCATTGATGATGGAAAAGATTACAATGAACTGAGGGAATAAATAATGAAATTTAGAGGTATTGTACTAGAATCTCACATTGACAGTGAGATAATATGTGAGGCATATGCTCCATGTTGATTTACCCACCAATTCAAATGTCTGCAATATTCATGTGTCTTTCCCACCACACATGTTAGGCTTGAGAAACGAAAAATGGTAGCCTGGTAGTTTTGGATCCTATTGGACATTGAGGTGTCTAGAATTTCAATCATGCTTCCTTCATCGGATGAATAAATCAGGTTGGATCTTGGGTATACCAGTACATGGATCACTTCAATCCCCCAAATGGTACTAACAAAATGCATTCACCGGGACATGACCATGACAACTTCTAGTTGTATAATGCATGGTAGAAAGATTCAAACCAAATGCGACAATTCTACGATCTGAATTATTCTAGGAGATCTCAGTAAAATACCACCAAGCAATCGAGCGTTGAGGAAACCAAATATTTTGAGGCAATTTGGTCCATTCATCATCTCCCAAATTAGACTCATGTTCTGGTCACCCATTCATCTTTGGGAGAAGAGAGGGCTGAAAAGAATTCCAAGTCAAAAGTTGTTGGCTCCTCCTCACAACTAGCCACATTATATAAAAATTACATGAAACCCTTAGTGATCTAATCTTGGAAGAGAATATCTCATGAAATTAGAGATTCATGTGTATTTCTCCCAGTTGGAATACACAACCCAAATATAGGCGAGTTCTGAGAACCCTCTTATCTCCACCCTAAATGTTATTTGGATAAGGTGGAACAATATTTTTGTGAGATAGAGATGTTGATATAAAAAAATGAAGATTAAGACTAATAAAAAATGTGAGTATCTAAAATGTTAGATAGAGGAAAACTTAATGGGTAGCTAGTTACACCAAATAAGAATGGGACTACTTCATTGACCCTACTGTTGTTCCTCTCTCTTCTCCCTTCTCTTTGTTTTCACTTTCATCCACTATCGTTAATTTTGAGAGGATATATTTTTCAATTTGGAGGAGAATAAGAACCAAAAGGAAAAGTTCTCATGTTTCTAAGGTATGGGCCTAAGTTCAGCCCCATCGGTCTAGTGTATTAGTCTCCCAGATCCCTAAAAATATCCCCAGGTTAGAGGATAATTTTGAAGGAAATGTTAGGAAGGTTTTCTCGAGCATCACCTCAAGTTACCATTACTAAGTGGACTAATATGGGACCCTCTCTATCCCATGAGAGGAATAGGAAGAGGGTGGTAAATTTATCCCAATGTATGCACTATATTAATTCTTTGTTCTTTAATTTGATCTCATGACTTGTTTAACAAGCACTTTTTATCATTCTCACCTTTTACAAAATCTGCATTGCTTTTCTCACTAAAGGGATCTAACACTGGTCCTTCAAGGATTGAGGGGGAAACCTTAGAATGGGCATAGACCCATGATAATGAATCCATACTCTTGATTAGAAAAGTTTTAAAATATGCAATCGGGTCTTCCCCTATTTATCTAGAGAGGGGAGAGGGCCATGGTAATGTTAGATACACAACCTACGGTGTGATTTATTATTTCTAACTTTTCTTTCATCATGATATTTCATATTTGTTTCTTATACTAGAGGACCCTACCAAAATCAATTTCAATATGTTTATCACTTTGAATGGGGAAAATAGGGATCTTATGTGGTCTGATGAAGGTACCAGTACTGACCCTAACTCTCTAGGGTTCAACGATGTTGATCTTGTTGAGGAGTTGGCATAGAGAATTGATGGTGGGGCCAATTTGGGTCTTGATCCTCACATATCAGGCACCTCTATTGGTGAGGATTTTCTGATATATGAAGGAATATATAATTAAATAATGGTTGAATTAATATACCTTTATTATATTTTAAACATCATAAATATCCCTGCCTCTCTAGAAGAATTTGAGGAATTTAATAAATTATTGGATGGATGTGAGTTTCACTTTCTTGAATTGTTTTTAATAAATTCAATCAGCCTCTCTTCATTTGATGTCTCACATCAGAGATCTACCTTTATATCTTTTTCTTTAAAGAACATGTCCAAGGAAATTCGTGAACAATTATTCTAAGTCCATCCTACTCCCACTACTGGGGAAGGGAATGTTGAGAATTTGGAAGTGGGAAATTCCTGAGAGCCCTTGATCCCAGTTTCTAAAAATCCCTTGGATTATAATCCTATTTAAAGGGTCCTTGTTCTGAGGATTGGGGATGGGAGTATTGGGGAGGAATTAATCCCAACATTTGACCCAACAACAAGTGAGTGTTATTAACTGCTTTGGTTAATTCATTTACTTTTTTTTACTTGTTAACCTCTTTAAGTTGATGAGGGGTGTCACTTTCTATTCAGTTCCATTGAATTTGGTTGTCGAGTCTGATAGGGGAGATTCTATTCTTTTTTAGTCAATAATGGTAGGTGAAACTAATGATCTCTTGGAGAGAGAGTAAAAAGGTGACTTGTTTAGTGCACTAATCCCAGAATAGATCTCTTCCTCTAAGAGTGGATCTGAGTCAGACGTGGAGACATATGATTCACTTCACACCATGCATCATATTTTCTAGAAGGATATCAGGAAGATAATCTCTGGGATGCCTCTTATTGATCAACCTGTTCAACTTCACTGACTTCCACTCAATTTTTCTATGTTGGGATACAGAGGATTTGATTACCGAATAATCCACCAAGTGATGAAGTTAATCATTCAGCATCAAGAGGATGACCAAAGATCACATCAAATCAAGGCACATCTAGTATTCTAATTTTAGTATATCATATCTACCATATACTAAGATGATCTTATCCATACTAAGTAGGTGGATGAGTATCAAAATTTCCATGAAGAGAAATTTTTCCAAATAGTGAACCTTCAATAAGAATTAAATGTTATGTAGTAATAGATATTATAACTCCATTGATCCTTGGAAGGGGCTTTGGAACAAATAAAATGTTATATTACTAAAGAGTAGGATAAAATTCATAACATTGAGGAGCCTGCTGCTACAAAATTTTCTAGGTATTGGTGAACTACAGACAATGATCAGGCTGCAGTCCAACAACCCAAAGCCTATGTTGAGTAGAAGTTGTAAAACATGGTAGAGAGGCTTTGACATATGGAAGTTCCAATCTATTAAATAACATAAATGAAAAATAATTTTTCCTTTAAATTACTTGATCTTACATTCCTTTCCACTTTACAATCGTATTAAAATAGTGAAAATGACTCATTTGATTGAACATCATTTCATTATAATTACAATGAAAAGGGTGAGGGAGTGCTGCAATTTTTCCTAATCGATGGGGCCAGTGAACACAATTCGACTATTTCTAGGGTAATATGAAAACCCCTATGACCTTTTTGTATTTTGTGTCACTACCTTATGAGGTTGGTTATAAAGTTCCGGATGTAGGCCAAGTTTCCTTGAAGTCATCTAAAATCTTTGAGATTTTTAAGTGTTGGCATGATAAGGATAGCCTTTTTCTTCTCACGGTCATCTTTGATGCCGCGATGGTACATAAAAAGGAAGATAAAATTTCCTAAGGTTACCCTAAAGGTATATTTCAAGGGGTTTATCTTCAATCTATATAGTCATAGTTTGTTGAATATTGTCTCGGGATCATCCAGGTGGTTAGAACGCTATCAGAACATAACCACGGGATCATCAATGTAGCATTTGACAAATTCTTCTATAAAGGGATTAATGATTCTAGGCATTGATCATTGGTATTTAGTGACGGCATTCTTCAATCCAAATGGAATTACATAGTAGAAAAATAATCATTTTGGGCCTTGAAGGCTGTGGATTCCTCATCTTATGGGGCCATTAAAATTTGGTTGTACCTTGAATATCCATCCATGAAGGTGAGGTATTGATAACCAGTATTTTCATAAATATGTAGTTCTATGATTGTTTTTAGGAAATCATCTTTTGGAAAGTGCTGGTTTAGATCTCTAAAGCTGATGCAAACCCAGATTTTCTCATTATTATTCTTTACAGAGATTATTTTTTCCAACAATTTTGCATACAAAACATCCTAGATTAAGTCTTCCATGATAATGTTGTCCACTTCAACCTAAATTTTGGAGGCATGATTTGGGTGTGTCCTTATAGCTACGTATTCGTATCCTTAGTGGTCCTCAGGCAAGCTCAAGTGATGAGTGGAAACCTCTATATCAAGGCCTGAAATTTCTATGTAATTCCAAACAAACATGTCTCAATGTTTCATCAGGAAGGAGGTATATACCTATTTTTCTTTGGATTTCATGGATGTAATAATCAAAGTGGGTCATGTATCTTCTTATATACACATATTTATTTCTTTTAGTTCATTAAAAGTGGTAGAGACACCTTCCTCAAATTCTATAGTGGAATACTTGAGGTCTTCCACCTCTTCTTCTTCCTCCTACTTGTCCACTTCAACCTCTAACTATCTCTTAGGGGATGTAGGTGACAAATAAAATTTCTTAGAGTTTGAGGAGGAGTCAATATTTTGACATTCAAATGAAGAAGCAACTAATCTGACCCAACTGATGAGATAGTTATTTATTCAAGATCATGGGATGGAATGATAGAATTCCCACTCATTCCTTATTCACTGTCTAGAGAGTCGTTGTCTTCTCTAGCACTTTCGAGTTTAGTTTCTAGGACTGATGCCATATAATTTTTCGAAAATTCATTTGAACTTAGTCGAATCCCTTCAATATGATTGATGTGAAACATATAATTTTCCCTGAGATTCATTAAGGGATTATCTGAGGTCATTTCTATACCTTTTGGGGCATTTATTTGATAAAATAATCAATCATGGGTTGTTTCCCTACCCTATAATAGAATCTCACATCAATGTATTGTGATTCGTAGGAATAAAATGGGGTTTTTTACCTTGAAATGTCCGAAATTGTATATTAATTCAATATTAGAGATATTTTTTGGTATGATGAGGGAATAGCTTCATTTTGATGTAACCTAGGCCTTTCTAAAAGAACGTTGAGGGTCATATCATTCTAAAAAAATAGGAATTATAAGTTAGATATGAGATCCTGAAAGTAGTCTTGAGATTGATCACATTGAGGGGACTCTACTCACTCTTTTCATAACCCTATAGTGTTAGAGTGGATGGTGACAAGTGGGACTCATAACCCAGTTGAAGAAGTGTTCATACATGAACGAGGTTGACACCCAAACCACTATTAATGAATACACATCAGATATCAATGTCATTAATCCTTCTAGATGCATATAAAGGTTTTATGTGTACTTATATAACAATGTCTTTTTCCTACTCCATGAAAGAGATGATTATATGGTATTCTTTGAGACCTATCTCTACACGATATAATTTGGCAACAGAAACTTATTCCTAAAATTCATTAGAACTTGATAATGCTTCTATGAGTGCTTCCCAAAGGTATTTTGATAGAATCAAAGCATTCTAGACTGAAAACAAATCCATAATTAGGGCTAACTGCTTTAAAAATCCATACTTCTGGTCCATAGACCTACACTTCCCAGCATGAGGAATCTCTTTTCCATGCACAATATGAACTGAAGTACTTGATGTAGGTAGGTTAGCCCTTATAATATTTGTTAATGGTATATTTGTCATTGGAAGATTATGTCGACTAGGTTTGCCTATGTGCCAATGTTTATTAGGTGGCATCACATATTCTAGTCTATCTTCCAGAATGATCAAGTCATGGAAAACTATAGCTCATTTGGGGGACCTTTCTTTATACTTATGATGTCATTATAAGTCCCTCCAATGAGTTTTGGCTACCTAGATGGTCCAAGAGGGGACATTGCCAGAGTATTGAACTTTTTCATGACTGTTTCTTTCCCTGTATCCTCAGCTCTAGTCACCTCTTCCCTAAATTCCCCAATCAGGTGTAGGTAATTTGAGTTCATAATTTTACTCATACTCTGACATGGGATCCATTATGTGGATAACATTAATATAACATAAGATCAACACCTCATCTAACGTGGAATCCATCTGGTGAGTTGATTATTATGGTACTATTTGGTGGGGTGTTGTCCATGCTTTTGAGACTGGAGGCATGAAGTCTGATAGAGTCAAATCCAACGTCAGCCATAATACAAGTTCATATTCTTTTATTTTACTCTTTCCCTTCTGACCTTGTCATTTTCTGTAAGACTGGGCTTTGGAGGACTAAGCTATCGATGGATTTGATGTGCCATAGTGGAATAAGTCAAGGTCATGGTCAATTATTTCAATTGTTCTCAATGTATATCATGATTCTAGTTGATCATCTTTTTGACAATCCAATAAATTAAATTTTTCATACTTTTACTAGTAACTTCCTTCCATTAACTTTTTTATTTCAGATCTGTGGAAAAAATGCAAGCAACTTGCTTAGCTGGATTTCCCCACTTCACCTTCCTAGACTCTACCCTATTCTACAACATTTCTTTAAAAAAATCGGGATTTTATTCCCCAATACTCTATGGAAGGGGAAATAGTTTTGGAGATCATCCTCACTATATTGGTGGGGATTATTGGGATTTGGAAACATGATCAAATTTTTTTCCAATGCAGAGATGATGTAGTCATGGACTTGGTAATTTTGGAAAGAATAAACTTAATTCTTTATCTCCTAAAACTCTTTTTTCCTCTTCTCCCTTCACTTATATCCTATGTATTTCATAGGTATTAGTGGTGTGTGCAACTCATCACAAATATTATCTATACATATGGACAAAAAATCTTCTTGGGGAATCTATAGGACTAGGGATTATGTAAACCCCTTCCATCAAGTGATTAAATCTGAGACCTTGTGATTCTAATTAAATTTGAATTTTAAGAGGTCAAGAACCATTTTCTTCTACAACATCAAGATAAATTATAAGAGAAACTTCTAATGAAGATATTTCCATCCTAAAATTGACTGATCTGGAAAACTACTGTTCCATACAATGGTTGGTCCCCACAGTGATTATACAAAGCACATGAGTTTCACTAACTCCTTCTGTTTAGAGGTCCAAATCATGGGGTCAAGTCAGGAGATGAAATTCATCAAATGTTTCTCTACACATCTTGAGCCATTAAAAATTGGAAATATAGGGTTCCCAAAGTTTGGAGAGGGAAGATTCAGATCAACCCATTTAAGATAAGTCTTCTTTTTCAACTATACTGGCATGCACCATTCTTCCTTAGATTATAATAGAGTCATTAGTAACTCAATAGTATTTATGATCCCTCAAGTATTGTCTGGCTAATAAGGAGATTAAATAGTGTAAGTAGTAGGTAGATCTAAATGTGGTGGACCTAGTGGTATATACCATGGGTAAACTATAGAGGAAGACCTGTAAGGATGTTTTTAGAATTGATCTGCTTGTGTACCTATTGGAGGGAACTCTCAATATTCTATTGTGGGATCTATGTAGATTGGTTGTTGGTATCCCACATTGAGTGGATATTTTTTATCCATTATATTTTTTGTAGAAAACACTATTCGTTGCGGTGTGCTTTGGAGTTTGAGTTGAGGATCTATTTAGAGAACATATATAGGAGAAACAATTCCTCATAATAGTTCTACATTGAGTCTTCTCAATTCCTTCATATATTCCTCATACTGAACAAAGCTTTCCCCAAGTGTAACGGGTCCAACATTTTTAAGGAGTATGTGAGGTGTAACCTTACCTTGTCCCTTATCTTTATTAGGTTCTATTTATGGAGGGAATGGTGGGTTATTTGAGGTAATTCCCAAATTTAGAGAAAGACTCTCATTCTAGATACGCACACCTCCTTCAATTGTTTCACATTGTACTGAATTATAAATTGAAAATTCCTCCTTCAGCTTAAACATGTTCTCCTTGTGTTCTATATGATCTTTAGAGGTGGTGTTAATGACATTCTCTAATTCATAACACATTGAAGGTGATTGAGCAATCTCTTTTTGAGTCCACCTTTGTTTATGCCCTCCACAAGGCCTTGTTCACTACTTTATTGACATCCTTGGATGTGATTGGAAGATGGTAATCAGAAGGGAATATCCAAACAATTTGGTCATGAATTTTCCCAATAAGGATACCAAATCATGGGATTGTACAAACTGGTGGGATTCATTATATTTCAATCCCTTTGATCAGAAGAAGACTGACTTCCACTCAGGAGGAGGTCGTTGAGGTGAAAACTCACCCAGCCCTGTGGGTTGGGGCTATTCCCATTCAATTTCCATAACTCTTTAGGCTTGATTTTCTGACCACAAAGGTTGTGTTGAAAAAACCTCTAGCCTTTTGGGCTAGGTTTTCTCCTAGATTGTCATGACTGCTACTACCATGGATTCTTTCTTAATTTTATAGAGATTTGTTTGAACATTGGTTGGGTGAATCATTAAGTTTTCACCTGAACCATCAACTTCTAAAGACCATTGCATTATATATGACATTTGTGTTATCTAATGATTGAATTACCTTAAGTTGGAAGCCTGCTTGATATTTTCATATTCCTGATGAAAAATTATTTCAATGGATTTCACTTTTCTAGACCCACATCAGTGAGAATTGGTTGGGGCCTATTTTTGTTGAGCATATCATTGGTTGTGAATAGAGACTTTTTTGAGGCTGACTGGAATCTATGACATTTCATGATACCATCTTTTAGGGAATTTGATAATTACGGAGCATGGTGAACTTAAATGTTTCATGTTCACCTCATTGACGAATATGAACATTGGATGGGGTATCTATTATCATCTAACATAATTAATTTATCATGTTGAGGTATGTGGGTTGAAGGGCTCCATGTTGTTTCCCTAATTTTGGATTCAATGCAGCCATGAGAGCTTCCAAGTAAATTTGATATTGCATCTCTTCTATTACCTTGAAGTGATTATAATACTCATCATATGGAAATAATTTTTCTCTCAAGTGATAAATATTTTTACATATATTGATTCAGCTTTCATGCACACAATAATCTTATAATGCCTTTGGAATGATGAAACGAGAAGTGTCTAATGGCCATAACATAAGTGTAAAATTTTCATTAGACAATTTTTTCCTCATTTTCAATGTGTCTTTATCATCTTTTTCTAGAGGCTCCTCGACCTGGTCTAACCAAAGTGGATGATTCCCTACATCCTTCTCATAAGTAGTGATATTGGTTGGAACTTCCTCTATTAGGTTAAAATACATACGATCTAGGGGTGGTTCAGAGAGTGACTGTCACCTTCTATTTTCTTCCAGTTGAGAAAGGATTTCACTTTTCAATAATAAGGAATCAGATATGGTGGACTCATTTTCCCATGTACCTCACGGTAAAAGGGATTTCTCATTATTAAATCTCCAATGGGAGTACCTCCTTGATGAATTGAAACACTACTACATAGAGAACTTTCATAGAGAATTCCATAATGGGGAGGACTACAATTAGGGATCAACATTAAACTATAAGGACAATACCTGCAATATATACCCTAGGGAGGACCTTTAGGGTGGATTATAGTAAGGGATATATCCTTTCATTGTTTGATCTTCTAGCCACATAGAGGGATGGAGTGACTCTTATTAGAAGGTTGGCTCTTGATATTGATCGAATTATGAATATGAAGTATCCATCATGGTAAAGCATCTTAGGAGGAACTTCGAAATTACTTCTTTTGTCCCTGTGATTTAGTAATGGGAGAATATGTTCTTGATCTTCCATAGATAAACATATTATGGATTCAAGAACTCTAGAATTAACTAGATCGGGATCATAAATAAGCTCTTTATTTTCCATCCATCTCTGGTGTGGCTTATTTTTGTATGCATTTTTGTGAACAATTAGGGCCACTTTCTAGGGAAAGTTGTTTTCGAGTAAGGATAATAGTTTGACTAGATCCTGTATTTCTATCAAAATTTACCAAGAGGTTTATGGAATTTTGGAAACGGTTTGTGCCTACCATTGAGTGGCCATTGGAATAGGACTATTACCTCTAATTGTAATGGGGGTGTAGACCCAATATAGTAGTATGTATATCATGGGTTATTTTTCTGCCACAAACCTCCTAGATGGGATCATGGGTGTGTGTCTACTCTGGGGTGACATGCTGATGAGTCACCCCATTTTTAGGGAAAAAATTGTGTATCCTCCCCCCTTCCTTTATTGTCCCCTTTATAATATACTAAAAGGTTTGTAGAATGTGGGTAGGAATATTTTCATTCCCTTTCTCAATTTGTAGGATGAGCTTAGTGTCCTTAGAGGCTGTAATGGGGATATATTCCCATTTAATAGCTGGAGTAGGGAGGTGTCCCTATTCTTATTGTCTATTTCCTACCAGTGTGTACTAGAAGTACTCCGGTTTTGGGACATAGATTTGAGTCTTCCCCCTGTTTGTTGCTGGTACTTTCTAGATAACTTCTCAGAGGGCTGTCGGAGGAGACTACTGGAAGTATTGATAAATATGAGAATGTTCATGTGCCTTCTCACATATTTCCATCATATTTTTCAAATTTGGGAATGTGTTTGTGCCTGCTCATGTATTGCCACATAATTTGACTAGTGGGATATTTGGGTGCAGATAGGTGTTTGTTTCTTCTCATTGTATGTCATTGTATTTGTTTGACAGGCTTATCTAGATTCATCAAGATGAGTCTTCTAGAAGTATTGATTAGTGTGGAAAGGTGTATGTTCATTCTCACCATTTTCCTCCAAATGTAATTGGTAGGATTCTTCAAAGGAGGAAAAGTTGTGGCTCTACTCCCTATTGAACAGTTACTACCCTCAACAGGTCATCCTGTCTACTCAGGTTCAGATAACTTATGATAAACAACTAAGTAAATCACCCTTATCATGTTTAGGGTTCACTTCCATGCATCGTTGGCTGTGGAGATTACTGGAATGACCCATTTAAAAGGACCCCTATATCTTCTGGATGAGGTCATATCTGGCTTCTTGGTATACCTCCCTAAGATAAGGGAATATTTGATCATTTCATTATTAGGATAATATCCCAAAATAGTTAGAGAAATAAATTATTTTTGTCTGCTTCTGGACTACTGGTCATCATTGAGTGGACGAATGGTGGGGCTTTGCGAGTTGGAGGGCATGGTGGGAAGCCTCTAGGGTCGGAATGGTACCATTATAGAGGTACTCCCATACCAATGAATTCAAGAACAAGTACTGGAAATACTAGGTTAGTGGTAGTGTCATTTTCATAGATTATGACCCAACATAAAAGGTAGCCATGGTATACATCGGTGAGAGATGGCGTGACATCATTTGGACTAAACAGAAATATTTATTGAAATTTCATAAAATATGGGCGAAAACATAAAAAAGAAAACTCCATAAAGGAATAATCTAAATAAATTAACACATACATGATTTTTTTCCTTTTCTTACCCTTTTACATTTTGAGAGAAAAAGGGTCCTGAAAGATGGGTGACACCATCATCTGGGTTAAGGATTCACATCGGGTTCACCATTTTTGTTTTGGCCCCTAAATCAATGTGGGGACAGGGATGGAAATTCGGGTTATTTTGGAAATAAAATTCACATAAGAAACAGGAAACCAAATCCCTTTTTGGTGGCTTCTAATGGGGTTTATTCATGGAACTGGAAAATCCCAACGGTTCTTATATCTGTGATGACTCATGGACCTACTTTCCAAAGGTGGGTGCTTGTTGGGAAGCTTGGCCAATGATACTTAAGAGATGACCATGGAAGAGAGGATGGGAGGTGGGAATCATCAAATCATTTTGGGGGGAATGTTTTCCTACTTCAGGACTCTCTTATATATTTAAGATATATTTGTTAATCCTTCATTAATTACCAATTATAACGTAATCCACTCT
Organism: Viscum album; assembly: GCA_963277665.1. Classification (NCBI taxonomy): domain Eukaryota; kingdom Viridiplantae; phylum Streptophyta; class Magnoliopsida; order Santalales; family Viscaceae; genus Viscum; species Viscum album. The sequence goes on from OY728152.1 coordinate 700,942,470, forward strand.
TGAATTAGCAATTGATTATTACCATGTGTGGATATTAGAATCATCTGTATGTATCCGATGTTCTTCATAAATGGAGATAACTGTATGTATCGAAGGTTCCACATGAATGTTACCCTTTTATAATTTTATTATATATTCTTTTTTGATTTAATATCACGATGTTGGTTTTAAGCCATGTAGTGAGGCACACTGGAGTTTATACTCATACAGGGGGACAAGATTTGTTTTGATATTGGGATCAGACCCATGAGATGGGATTCCTATGTATCCTCATGAAATGAATTAGAATCCATGTAGTTTGGTTCCACATAATAGGAAACATCATACCTTTTAAGGTAATGTGATAAGGACCAAACAATTCATTTTTTTGTCATGAAATAAGGACATCTAGGAGAAAGGGGGCAAGTCCAAGTTTAGTATGGGACTTATGTCAATGTGACCTAGGGAACCTACAAGGGTTATGGAATCCCATGATAGATAAGACCCTAATGGGAACATGTACCAAATATGATTAAGGTTAGTTTGGTATGTTGTGTTTGGACCTCATAGAGGCTTCTTATGTATCCCATTTGGACGAGAATCAAATCATGCGTAGTTTGGTTGTGAAGACCCATGCCTATGGAGGCCCTCTGAAGGTTTTTCTTGTAAGGAATGAGGATATTTGATAGGGTTGAGTTGGTAATTAAAAATTTTAGGTGGATTCACGCGGGTTGCATAGATGTCATAGAGGACCCAAGTATATAGATACCCACTAGAGAAAGGTGAGATGAAGATTCAAAAAAAGATTCTCTACCAAGACATGAAACTGACAATGTGGATTTCAAGATCATAGCTGAAATCTATGCTCGCATGATTCATGATCGAATGTGGTTAATAAGTGTAAGTTGAAGATCAATAAGACCACATGATTCTCATTCTCCAGGTTTAAGAGTTCGGGGAAATGGGAGAAGATTAAAGTGCTTTGATGCACTCATCTCCTCCCATCGGTGTACCCTAGATAGTCACATAAGACTACCCATATGGAGAAATTACATGCGCATGGAGAGGGAAGATGGCAAGAATTATTATAGGTCTTGAAATAAAGGATATTTTATTACATCATGATGGATTCCCTGGTGACCGGTTCCTGGGGAATATAGGAGAATAAGACACTACACCTCAATGGGAATGCCAAGTGTGATTCTATCCCTCCCCATTGGGAACTAGAGGTCCTTGGTCTTAGAGAAAACTAATAAAGGAAATGGTACTAACCATATTATCTAATATTAGGAGTTCCTTGACACTTACCTATTGTTGGGGTCCATGTGACTGAGGTAACTCATATCCACATGCACCTTGATGACCCTACCCATTAGGTAGGACAAGTACATGACACCTCTGACAAAATGAATGCATATCCAAATTGGAGATGCACTGGTGTTCCACTTACCAAGGTATTTCATGTCCTGAGGCTTAGGTATATTTCTAAATTTGGTCCTCCTAGGATGAGGGATCCAAAGAAATAGGAACCCTACCATTGGTAGCTTAGAATAGGGCTTAGAAGGTTCTTGCGCAGGTCCTGGCTTGATGAGTAGGAGTGCTTCATACAGAACCTGGGAGGAGCTATAAATGATTCATGCATGGATGTATGCCTATGAGATATGGAGTTTTATTGGCCAATGTACCACCTATTAAAAAACTCTTGGTTTAGGCCTTATCCTAGTAACTATAGGTCTCCTCAGATTTCCCTGGAAGGGTCTTGTGCAAGTCCTTGGTTAGGGAAGGGACCTCAGCACTAGTGGCTATCAATTAAGGGGAATATGTCCTCACACAAGTTTATTTGTAACACCCCAAGACATTTAAACATCATCATGTTAGAGTAAATATTATTTTGTCTCACTGTATACGCAAACACCATGTTAGGCTTACGCTACACACCACATTGAGTTAGTTTTCGTTACACACAAGACCGGGTTTCAACGCCTTTTAATAGCGCACCTATTTTAAAACTAAATTTTCTAAATTTTCTAAATTTTATTTTTCAAAATAAACTTCATTTTATAATTCATAATTTGAATATTATCTTAGTGTGGATTTTTGGTATTTTTTTGGAAGTTTCATTTTTTGATGAATAGTGAAAAATACTACATTTTAGTTAAAACTCCCTTTATTTTAAATAATTATTAATTATAAATTATATTTTAAATTGTTATTAAAAAAAAAATAGATCAATTATTTATATATTAATCCAATTTATTTATTGGAATATAATTTATATTTAATTGTATATAAAAATTTATCCAACTTTTGAACATTTCTACTTTAAAAACCTTCTTTCTCGCCACGTGAGTGGGATTAGCGTTAATCTTAATTTTCTCACTTATATGATATGGATTTTGAAAAACATACAAAGACTGTTGTAATTAGTACAATATTTTTTGTCTAATAATATAAACATAATTTTTTTACCAAAATTATTAGTGAATGTGATTAAAATTAATTATGGTGATTATGGTAAGATTAAACATAATAATGTACTAAACCTTAATCTTAAAAATCAAAATGATTTGGAAACATGTCTAAAATCCATTGGATGATAATAATTCGATCATATACCCACTTGGTTATAATTATATGGGTTATTGGGATATTATTTAATGGAATTTCCCTATATAAATGGTTAAGTAAGGAAAAAGACCATAAGGGAACTTTCCATACCTTTAACAATTATAAAACATTGAGATATGTAAAAAACATAATATTTTAAATCATAAATATCCTTTTGAAATATAAATGGATTATTTTTATCATAATAATTTATCCATAATTTTTATAGATGGATTAGTTACTTAAAATTCTTAAGAAATGCCAATGTAGTGGTTATTTAGTTAATAACCAAATAAAATAAATGATACTATAAATAATAAAAGTGAAGTGAATTGAGTTAATTATTTTATTTATTTATTTTTTTAGATGAATATATCATTCTACAAAACATTAAACTCAATATATTTTAATTCTAATATTGTTTCGATATTTTAAAATTAAAATTAAATAAATAATGTCAAAATTGAAATTATTGTTATTTACAATAAATGATATTTAATTAATTGATTTAAAATTAATAAAAATAAAATATTCTACCAAGAGATATTTAATTGTAAATATATTTTAAATATTTTCTATTAATGGGCCAATTTATATTTTATTATTGACATATTGACCCATATATTGTAAAAATGGTGTTAACACGGTCTGGGATTAAGTAGTGTTTTAGCACGTCACATGCGCTTGTTTTAAAATTAATTTCCAAAAAACAGGGGATTTTTATTTTATAAATTACATATAATATTAAAAATTCAGTGGATCTATATTTTCAAATAATTTTCACTTTATTTTTTTCTTAATTTTTAAATTACATTGGTTAGAAAACTATATGCTTTAATAAAAACCAAAATTATAAAATTGGGGAATCTTAGAAGTTAACGTACCAAATTATTAAAATGAACATATTATTATGTTGTAGAGGTTTCAATAGACCATTATTTTTCCATTTTGGAGTTAATTTATGCAAGGTATACCTCTCATTAATGAATACATTTCGGTATTTACAGGAGTATGACTCCCCCTCCACTATAAAAAGGCAAGCACTCTACCCCTTACTCTTACCCCTCCAGACACATTGGCTCAAAAACAATCTTCCCAAATATCTCCCCAAAACTCCTCCCTTTATCCTATAAGACACCCCTTGGGAATAAATCCATATAAATAAGCCTTTTGGTATAAACTAGATGAAGTTCCCTGATTGAGAGGTAACAATCTTCCTTGGGCTTTTTAGTATTATTTCCATTATACAATCCCTAAAAACGTATTATTTCGTGATTATATAAAAACCAGCATAATAAATGTACTATTATTTTTTTATTCTATGTTTTTTATCTAAAATTACACACAATTCAATCTAATGGGTAACTAAATATACTATTTCTGTGTACGGAGAACTACTACCTCACAAAACAATGATTGTTCATTTTTTTATCGCCTCTCATGGTATCCATTATAATGGACACTATATTTATATATTATATATATGGTATTTATAATTTAATTATTATTATTTTACTCTTTTATAACACATACCTCTATAAATTTAATTTTTTTGTAAATACGATAACATTGTTTGCAGAAGTGTGCACTACTTCCCCCTCAAAGCGATGTGACTCGTTCATTCTAAACATGGAATGTATAAATTATTGTTTTAATAAAATTATGTAAAATATATAAAATATATATAATAATTTAATTATAATATATATATGTATAATTTAATTTTCATTCTTTTAAATACAATAAAGAAATTAAAATAGTTTTCAGGCGTACGTACAGCCTACCATCTCCATGAACGGTGCACTTCATTTCTTATCTCCAAATATTATTTACTATTATAAATACATATGTAATGAATATATAATATAATTATGTTATGTTTTATAATGTGGAGATGATGAAATCGTGATCTAATAAATAGGAAAAACACATAACAATTCAAAACAAACTTGAGAAATATTGGTAATTAACACCTGAAATACTTAAAATAATGAAAGAGTGTTAAAAACGACTAATAAAATATTATATGAAGTTAATATATGATATTATAAAAACTATTTTGGTTCTGGTATAAGTTATTAACATTATTTAAACCACTATATAGGAGTATAAATATCACACATAAAAAGGAAGGTTAAGGTAAGGTATTCATGTCTTAATTTTCTTTCTCTGAGGCATATTCCATATTCACCACTTAATTATTTATTGTAGTGTATCTACTCCACTTTTGATACATTGTATCATTAATAATTATTATTCATGGTGTGAAAAAAAATCCTTCATGGTAATTATTATTTAAATGTTTCAAGTGGTATGGTGTACTTTGGGATGTTTAAATATTATTTTCCTCAAAAATGATCTTAATGATTATCTTTGAAATTTCACTTCCTTTTATGATTGTTAACTTTACCTTGAAACAATCACTTTGTGGTAATAATTTGTCCTTATTAATTTACTTTAATATCAATATTTTAATATTATGTTTATTATTATTTCTTAAACCATATATCATTCAACAAATGTTGTTAAAATTGATAGTTACATGATTAACTAGGGAATAACTGATAAATCTGTTTCCTTCATTCAATGTGAATATTTGATAAGTATTTTGTTTATTATTTAATTTGACTATTATATATGAGTAATTATTTTAATAGGTATAAAATGTTTGGTTCATGTTTATAGATATCCCCTCGATGCATCCTTAGTCTCATGAGACGAAATAGTTGGTCAAAATAGATGGGTTTTTAAATGATAGCTAAATAATTTTATGAAAGGTATTTATGGTACTGGTTCTGTAAACCTAGGAAGCATGGAGTCGAATAATTGATAACTTCTCTCATTTAGTTTCTGTTATTATTCATCCAAGATATTTTTCATCGACATATATATGTATGCATTTCATTCTCAGATTATTCATTTAGATAGCATGAGTTTCAATTTTTTACCTTGCCATATTGATAATGCCTTATATAGTTATTTGAATGGATTTTTTTATCTTTTATTAAACCTTATATGTTAATTTATTAAAATTTAAATATCCTTACTATTAATTTTATCTCACCCTTATTATGTTTCCTTTCCCCAGGTTATGAAGAGGAAACCATTGAATAAACGTTCAAGGATGCAGTTTATTTAATTTTATTACGTATCATGTTTTTATTTTATCTTCCCAATGTATTTATGGTACCATGTATGTAATCTGGATTTCCAAGAGTTATAAATTGAAAGTTCCTTAGGGATTTGATTCCATGTAATCATGTCAATGAAATAGAATAATGCACTGACTCACATCTTCTGGGGTCGAGGCATTACAATTGGTATCAAAGGAAGTTTAGAAGCATCCTTAGAAACTAGATTTCCAAAACAAAGATTAGGGAGCATGACCCTAGGATATAAATTGCGGATATGTATACAAGAACATCCTATAAATTTGGTATTGTAGTGATTATGTGGGTATTACAAGAAATAAATTCATGTCAAGATACTACAAGTAGATGTATTAATGGTATAAATTTACCTAGGGGTAACAACTCCAACAAGGTGTCCCGGACCTCACTCAGGGTAACCTAGTACATGAAAAAGATCCTTACTATGAAACTAGTTTGATACTCATGGGGGATACTCTTAGGATAGATTATATTTTCTATACCTACCATTATGAAGGATTTGAAAGTAAATATTTCCCCAAAGTTACCAAAATTTATGATTCTAGGATTCACAATGCATAAATTTATGTTATAAGATATTCAATATTTGGAAGTATACATTTTTATTTTATGATATAATCTATTATATTACATTTTTTAGAAATGTATCCTAGAAAAAGGAATGTAAAATCCACCAATTTACGTGATCCAAAGAGTAAAAAGGATCATATATTTCATGGTCTTAAGCCACCATTTAGAAGGGAAATAGTCTCCCTTATATTCTCATCATATGAGAATATACTATCATGTGCTAAAAAGATAGGTAAAAAAATTATCCAAGTCCTATGGCTTTTAAGGGAAGTAAGATAAGAAGATGATTTGAGAGAAAACATCGATGAAGGGAAGTAGGTAAAGAAGTAATTTCTCACATGTGATTATTGTGAAAAGAAACACCCTAGTACTTTCATAAAAGGAATGGGATTTTTCAGAAAGTTTAGAAAGAAAGGCCACAATTCTTATTAGTTCAAGGGTAAGAAAATGTTTTCCAATTTACAATTCTTCAAATTCAATGATATGGGACATTATGAAAATCAATGTCTTAACTGTCAAAAGAATATACACGAAATGATCCCATTGGATAATGATCATGTTAGGATAATACCACATATTAAGAGGAATGGTTAGTATACTTATTCAAAAATTATATTATTTTACTATTTTATCAGTAATTTACTAGTTATAAGAATTATGGAATATATGAAGATTGTACAGTAATACCTTTTTGTCAAGTATTTTAGATCATATGTTGATTGGTACCAAGAAAAGTTATTTAGTATAAATTTAAACTTTTCATAAAACACATTATTAATGGAAAGACATCCCTTAATATATTCCTGATTTTGAGATAATTATGGATAAATGATTAATTTGGATAAATTTTTACTACCTTGGATCTGAGAAATACCTTTTCGACAAGTGGCCTATGCTATCGTTGATGGATTTTGCAGCACTTTCGGATTTATGTAATATATACAATTACATTTTTTTACATAAAAATAAGAATGAGTCCATGTTTGGAATATGGTTTAAATTGATTTGATTTATTAACATATTTCAAGAGGATACATGATGAAGTTATTCACTATCTTGAAGGTGAAAATTTAGAGATGCTTCATGTTGATTAAATTATAATGATAAGTTCATTTTGGAAATATGGTGAACATATTTTTAAAGTGTTGGATCATCATCATTTGTAAATTTAAACCATTTAAGAAATTGTTTAAGTTGAAATTTTAATCTATTTTTAGATATTAATATATTACATCATTATAAGATGAATCATGTTCTAAGATATGAATTACAAATAGTTCAAGGCATGACCAAAGGATAAGATTATAGAAACATATCAAGTAAGTATATTTACTTATATTCTCAAAGAGTGAAAAAATTATTCAACTCTTGGGAAAATGATATTGAAACAAAAAAAAACTAGTATTTTAACTTAAAATGATTCAAATGGCCCCTTAGTTAATCATGGATTTATTTATTTTTATTGATTACTTTCTCCTAACTATATTCTCTAGCACTCTCCATCAGAAGTTCATTGTCAGATTTTTCCTCTCTATCCTTGTTTCCATTTCCCACCTATTTTCTCATACTAGGGAACCTAGTTACATGACCATTGTACTTTACTTTATCTCTTATTAAGATTATGTGTTATTAACCCTTTTCATGTTGTGGGTTTTTCAACAATCGTATATTCAGAAATTAATTCCATGATTACTAAGATCATGTTTAAATTGAGAGAATGAAATTTAATTAAGGTGGGGATAATTTAAAACACCAAGACATTACAATAACTTCATGTTATAATAAATATTATTTTTTATCTCATTATATGCAACACCATGTTAGTTTTATGCTACACACCATATCGAGTTAGCTTGTGTTACATGAAAGACTGGTTTTACCGCCTTTTAATATGGAAACTATTTTAAAACTAAATTTTGGAAATTTTATAATTTTTATTTTTCAAAATAAACGTCAAATTTTAATTATTAATTTCTAAATTATCTTAGGGTGGATTTTTGGTATTTTTCTAAGAAGCTTCATTTTTTATGAATAGTGAAAAATACTACATTTTAGTTAAAAATGGGCTTTTTGATTAAATAATTATTAATGGTAAATTATACGTTAAATTGGTTATAAAGTAAAAAATATATCAATTATTAATATGTAAATCCAAATTATTTCATTTAAATCGTTTTTATATTCAAATTAGATATAAAAACTTATTAAACTTTTGAACATTTCTACTTTAAAACCCCACTTTCTCGCCACGTGTGCGGGATTAGCATTAATCATAATTCTTCCACTTATATGATTTGAATTTTGAAAATTATAAATACATGGTATTATTAAGTACAATATCTATGGTCTAATACGATCAAATTAATTTTTTACAAAAATTATTACTAAATCTGATTAAAATTTAATACGGTGATTAAGGTAAGATTAAGCTTAATAAGGGAAAAAACCTAAATCTTAAGGACCAAAATGACCTAGAAATTTTTCCAAATATATATTTGATAAAAATAATTACACCATATAGACACTTGGTAATAATTTTAGGTGTTATTGGTATATTATTAAATGGAAGTTTCCTATATATGTGGTTAAGTAAGGAAAAGGACAAAAAAAGGAACTTTCTTTACCTTTAACATTTATAAATTATTGAGATATGTAAAAAACATCATATTTTCAGTTATAAATATCCTTTTGAAATATAAATGGGTTATTTTTATCATAATAAGTTATCAATAATTTTTATAGATGATTTAGTTACTCAAAATTATTAAGAAATGCCAATATAGTGATTATTTATTTAATAACCAACTAAATTAAATGATAATATAATTATTAAAAGTGAAGTGAATTGATTAAATTATTGTTTTAATTTTATTTTTAGATGAATATATCATTATAAAAAACTTAAAACTTAATATATTTAAATTATAATATTTTCTGATATTTTAAAATTAAAATTAAATAAATAATGTCAAAGTTAACATTATTATTATTTTACAATAAATGATATTTTATTAAATGATTTAAAATTAATAAAAATACTATATTATACCAAGTGATTCTTAAGTGATAATAAGTATTAAATATGTTATATTAATGGATCAATTTATATTTTATAATTAACATATTTACCCACATATTGTAAAAATGTTGTTAACATGGTCCGGGTTTAAGTACTGTTTTAGAATGTCAGATGCGCTTATTTAAAAATTAATTTCCAAAAAACATGATATTTTTATCTTATAAATTATATATCATAATAATAATTCATTGGGTCTATATTTTATAATATATCTCACTTTATTTTACACTTAATGGTAAAATTACTTAGGTTAGAAAACTAGACGCTTTAATAAAAACCAAATTGATAAAATTGGGGAATCCTAGAAGTTGAGGAACCAAATTATAAAAATGCACATATTTTTGTTTGGGGGGGTTTTAATTTACCATTATTATCCTTTAATACATTATTTATCAATTTTTAGGCACTTTAGTTAAGGTATACCTCCTATTAATGAATACATTTTGGTACTTTCAAGAGTGTCACTGCCCCTCCACTATAAAAAGGTAAGCACTCTACCCATTACTAACAAACATCAAGATATATAAAAAAATATTCCCAACATCCCTACCATAATATTATAACCCCCCTAGGTATAAATACATATAAGGAATCATTTTTGTAGAATCCAAATAGATTTACCTGATTAAGAGGTAACAAACTTCCTTCAGGTTTTTAGTTTTACTTCCATTCTCCAATCCCTAAAATATTATTATTTCATGATTTTATAACATCAAAAGTATAATAACTATACTAGTATGTTTTTATTCTATGGTTAAAGACTACACATACACACACTTTCCTCTAATGGGTAACGAACACACTATTTCAGTTTATGGCGAACTACTGTTTCATGAAACGATGATTGTTCATTTTTTTATTACCACCTATCATGGTGGAAATTATGATGGAAACTCTATTTATATATGATATATATTATATTTATAATTTATTTATGATTCTGTAATTATTTTATAACATGTACCTCTATAAATTCAATTTTTTGTAAATATGATGACATCATTTGTGGAAGTGTGGACTACCGTCCCCTCAAAAATATGTGACTCATTCACACTAAACATGGAATATATAAATTATGGTTTTTATAAAACCTATGTAAAACATATAACATATATATGATAATTTAATTATAATATAAATATGTATCATTTACTTTTATTCTTTTAAATACAAGAAATAAATGAAAGTAGTGTACATGCGTACGTATGGCCAAACGTATCCATGAACGGTGCACTTTATTTCTTTTCTCCAAATAATATGGAATATTATAAATAAATATTTAATAAATATATAATATAAATAATTCATGTTTTAAATTGTTTATATGATTAAATTGTGATATAAACAATAGGAAGAACAAGTAACAATTCGAAACATACTTGAGAAAACTAGGCAATTAACACATGAAATAGTTAAAATAATGAAAGATTATTAACAAATGGTTACTAAAATATTATGAGAAGTTAATATGTGATATCATAAAAATTATTATGGTCATTTTTAAATTTAGTAACGTTATTTAAACCACTATAAATGAGTATAAATACCACACAACAAAAGGAAGGTTAAGGTAAGGGATTCTTTCCTTTCTATTCTTTCTGTGAGGCATACGCCACATACACCACTTAATTATTTTGTGTTGTGTATCTACTACCCCTTTTCATACATTATATTATGAATCCTTTTTATTCATGGTATGAAAAACTTTCATTAATGTTAATTATTATTTAAATGTATCAAGTGGTATGGGACACTTTAGGATTATTAAATATTATTTTCCTTAATAATGTTCTTAATGATTATATTTTCAATTTCATTTCCTTTTGTGATTGTTAACTTTATATTGAAATAATAAATTTATGGAAACCATTTTTCCTTATAAATTTTTTTGAATATCCATATTTTTATATGATTGATATTATTATTTCCTAAACAATATATCATTTTACAAATGGTGTTTACATTGATAGTTATTTGATTAACTAGGGAATAATTAATAAATATGTATCCCTCATTCAATACAGGTATTTGATAAGGAAAATTTTTTATTATATAAATTGTTTATTATATATTAGTAATTATTTTTACATGTATGACATGTTTGGGTGACCTAGATATCATGACACGTCAAATTGATTATGATTTTAAGATTGATTTATAGTCTAGGGAAGACCCTAGGTCGTCTCTCGAGGAGCATTGATAGGTTTTTAGTATGTATTTTTAATAAGAACAACAAAAAGAAGGGGGTGATTTTGAATATAGTTTTAAGAAAATAACTTAACTTAAGGAGTTTAATATTTTATATAATAAGTTAGAGGATTAAGAATTATGAGATAAGGAGATTACTTTATGTTCACTACACATCTTGGATAGTTAATTGTTCTGAAAATTTCTCATGGTTTTGTTTAATTATTTGGTTGAGGGTTGTCACGATCTCGATTCCCCTCATTCCTCTCTAAACATTGCACAATGTACCAACCCTTGACACAACAATCATGTTGTCATGTTTTGGACTTCAATAACAGGTTAAAGGCTACCAAAGCATACTAATATCTTTTTTATGTTTGAGAGAAAGAGGATCCTGGTGTTTCCCAATCAGAACAACTCAAGTTTCCCACTTGAAATTTCAACCCAATCGGTGTTGAAATGAAAAGCAGTTCAGTTAAATAAATCCAGGAAATGAACTCAGAGGAGAAACATGTTAAGATAAAACATAAGTAAAATAATACACACACAAATTACACAAAACCAGTAGAGTATCAAGTGTCGGAACTCCCTCCCATGTATGTGTAGCTCCGTTGAAAAGATATTTCAGTTTTTAGCTCACCATCGAGAGGAGGAGAAGGCTCATGTAGAACTCCTTCTTCATTGTTGATCCCCCTATGATGATAGGGGCCTACATAACTTCATGTATGAGGAGATAACTCATTTGGGTCTCCGAAATACTAGATCTTTGCCTCCTGGTCGAAATTGCAAATGAGAATCCCAAGGTTCCATTTTATAGGAAAATGGGATGGTGGTTTTGAGCGCACATAATTCTTAAAACCACATTTCATAGGTGTTTAGACATCCATACAGACTTGTCTCGATTTGTAGAAAATAAAAAAGTTATAGCCCCACCTCTTTTATGTCTCCACCAAAGGTTTGGCATAAATGGGACACATATATCCTGATATATAGAAATATCACAGCACACAACTTTTGACATCATGCAGATTCGATGTTCTGGAAAGATCAGGTCAGTTGGGATACTAGATGGCCGAATGAGTTTGGTTCATTACAAAGAAATGTATCCCAATAATATTTGGACCAACACAAAAAATATCATCCCAATTGGATGCACAGTCTTGTAGCAGTGTGCAGATTAATCCACAGGTGTGCTTGAATCCTGCACAGTTTGGCCCATTTTTCTTAGCCATCATCATGGACCCTCCAAATCACCTCCTCCTACAATGGAATCGTCAAAACATGTGTCTTTTCCCTTTTTAATAGTGATAAAAATAAAATAAATGATTCAAAAATGGAATTCATCCTATCAATATTTTTATAATTTTCAATATAATACAAGTTCAACACAGTGGTGTAAAGGTGAAAATTACACAGTGAATTGTGGTACGATCACAAGCCCACACCTAAACATTTGCACTGTTGGGAAAATTCACATATCCAGATAAAATGAGGTATATAAATATTCCGAACATCATGAAGATTTAACATTTGAGAAAATTTTAATTCATTAATGTAATGAGATCAATGCACGAACCACACCAATGAGTATTTCCTATGAAAAAAGATGTCTCATAAATCATATCACAGTGAAATTCAAAGAGATTCAGGGAATCAACATGAGAAAAGAATTCAAAAGTCAACCATTCCACTAACTCTCTATGTGTGTGTGTGAAAACCATTCCATGCTATTCTTTCCACTTCCTATATTATTAATATATGTTATTTTAAAATTATTTATCTTTAAATGAATTTTCACCGAACCTTCCCTACATCATTTGCCATAATATTTCAAGAACCACTCACTTATGAATTCCCAAAAGTCAAACTGTAAGCTCCAGACCTAGATATCCACATATGATGTACATTTCATCACTTCCCTATTTTATTAATTTTTTAGAAGTTTCATTTGGAACAAATCTCACACTCATCTCTAAACCCTTGTTTGATCTCCTCACGACAATAGTTTCAATAGTTATAACAAGATCAACGGTTAAGGAGGAGTGGTTTTTGACCTGCCCAAGACTCCAAAACAAATTTAGGTCGTACAATAGTTGGACATTAGGTACACACGCATAGGTCAATTTGGTATAGTAATGAATCAAATTGGATAAGGAATGAACGTATGAAAATATCATTTAAAGCTGAAAACTATTAACCTAACATATATTTACCTTATATTATGTAATAAAAATTCACAATTCCTGGTGTGGTGAAAAAATGTATGGAGATATTAGTTACATAGTTTTCCCAAAAACTACTTATACAAGGGGAATCAATCATCTCAAATGTTTCACAGTGATACAACCATTTATATGATTGACAGAATACCAATGCACTAAAAATAACTCCCTGATGTCAAATTTATACAAATACTCTTTTTCACCATTCTGTATGGTATTTTTACATTCCCCCCTTTATGGTCACCGAATCATGGAACATTGAAATTTTTTATGGGGGAAAATGAAAATACCATAAATAAGGCAAAAAAGAGAATAAAGAAGAAAGACAATGGAAAGCCTAATGAACTCAAAAAGATGGGGAAAAGTGAAAAATACCATATAGAAGGTGAAAAGAGAAGAAGTAAAGAAAAACAATGATGAAAATTCCTATCTAACCTAGGAATGTAACCATCCCCCCACACCTAGAATGTGAATTGTACTCACTGTAATAATTGAGAAGGTGATAAGTAAGAACAAAACCTGGTGTGTTTCACTGGTATGTTTCTTCTTGAACATGGAGTTCCTCCATTGGGAACTCTAAAAGGGCTTCGTGGAAGTGCTTCAGCCGCTACCCATTGACAATGTTGGTTTTATTGGTTTCATAATTTTGAACCTGGACAACACCAATTGGAGATACATTAATAACAGTGTATGGGCCAAACCAGTAAGAACAAAGATTACCTGGATGCAACTTCATCCTTGCATTATAAAGGAGGACCTTCTGCCCAATGTGGAACTAACGATGAAGGATAAGACAGTCATGGGTAGCCTTGGTTCTCTCCTTATAAATCCTGGAGTTTTTATATTCATCACTTCTCATTTTCTTCAAATCCTAAATCTGTAGCTTCTTTTTGGCACCCACACTAGAAAGATGAGAATTGCATTATTTTATGGCCCAGTTGGCCCGGTGCTAAATCTCAACATGTTGGTGAAAACACTTTCCAAACACCAGATGATAAGGTAACATTCCAATGGGAGTTTTGAAAGCAGTACGGTAGGCCCATAATGAATCATCAGGTCGAAGACTGAAATCTTTTCTATTAGGTTAAACGTTTTTTTAAGAATATGTTTTACATCTCTATTTGACACCTTGGATTGACCATTGGTCTATGGATGATATGCAGTAGACACTATATGACTAACCACATACCGACGCAAAAGTGATTGCACTATTTGATTGTAGAAATGAGAACCCTGGTCACTGAGGATGAACCTAGGTAATCCAAACCTACAGAAGATTTGGGTTCTCAAAAATTCTACAACTACCTTAGAATCATCAGTCCTTGTAGCTCATGCCTCTACCCATTTTGACACGTAATCAAATGCCAGAATAATGTACATGTTTCCAAAGGAATTGAGAAATGGACCCATAAAGTCAATTCCACAAACATAAAAAATTTCATGAATGAGAAACTATTTTTGTGTCATTTCATTTATTTCAGAGACATTCCCCGTTCTTTGACAACGAAGACAAGATTTTCAAAAAATCATGGGAATCTCTAAAAAGTGTTGGCAAAAGGAGACTAGAATCAAGGACCTTGTGAGTAGTACTTTGGGGACCAAAGTGCACCCCAGAAGCAAGAGTGTGTAAGAATCTATGGACAGACTGAAACTTGTTATCGAGAACACAACGCCTAAGGACTTGATCGCTACATATACGCTAGAGATAGGGGTCATCCCAAATGTACCAATAAGACACATGTTTTAGATGAATGGCTTGGTTTTTATTGAAATCAGAAGGAATGAAAGATGCTACCAAATAATTTACAATTTCAGCATACCAAGGAATAACATCTTGTACTCGGTACAATTTCTCATTAGGAAACATGTCATTAATGGGAATACAGGGGGATGTGTCAATTACTGAGGATGGGGGAATCCTACTGATATGGTCAACCACCACATTCTATGCTCCTTTTTTATCTATAATTTCTAGATTAAATTCTTGAAGGAGGAGCCTCTAGAGAATGATACGTGGCTCGGAATCCAGTTTCATAAGGAGATACCAGAGGGCTGCATGGTCTGAGAACACAATGACTATGGACCACAAAATGTATGATCTAAATTTGTCCAAGGCAAACAGAATGGAAATGAATTCTTTTTTAGTTGTTTTGTAGTTTTCCTGGGCAGGGTCCAAAGTACATGAAGCATAGGCAATGTCATGTGGAGCTTGATTAACCCTTTGTGACAATACTTCCCCAACTGCATAGTTTGAGGCATCACACATGAGCTCAAATGGTAAATCCCACTAAAGTGGTTGGATTACTGGGGGTGAAGTGAGACTCCATTTTAACTTATTAAAATGTTCATCACATTCTTCATCAAAAACAAATTCTTTTTCTTTTTAGAATAATCAAGAGAGGGTGAGTTCAATTTTACGAAATTAACGAATAAAATGACGGTAGAATCCAGCATGACCTAGGAAAGACCGCACATCCTTTACATTTTTGGGGAATGGTAAGGAATAAATGACATCCACTTTTTATTTATCTACTTGGATTCCATCCCCATAATTGAAATTCCCCAAAACTATACCTTATCGCACCATGAAATTGCATTTCTCATAATTTAATACTAGATTATTTTCAATACAGTGACGTAGGACTGAACCCTGACTACTCAAACATTCATCAAAAGAAGTTCCATAAACAGTGAAATCATCCATGAATACTTCCATGAAATTCTCTATATAATATGGAAAAATACAAATCATGCAATGTTGGAAAGAACCTGGAGCATTAAATACACCAAATGGAATCCTTCTATAGGAAAATGTGCCAAAGGGGCAAGTGAAGGTTGTCTTTTCCTGATCCTTGGGGGAAATATGGATCTGAAAGTATCCATAATACCCATCACGGAAACAGTAGTGGGAATTACCTGATAGCCTCTCTAGCATTTGGTCCATGAATGGAAAAGGGAAATGGTCCTTCCTAGTGTGTTGGTTTAGTTGGAAGTAGTCTATACAGGCACGCCAACTATTGTGCACAGGAGTTGGAACCAATTCATTATTTTCATTTTTTATTAGTGTATGGCCAATCGTTTTAGTAACTACTTGAACGGAACTGAACCATTGGCTGTTATAGATGGGGTAAATGATTCTAGAAGCCAATAATTTTGTTACCTCATTTTTCACAACTTCTAGGAGGTATGGGTTCAGTCAACGTTGTGGCTGCCTCACTGGATTAGCATTTCCATTTAACAAAACATGATGTGTACAAATTGATGGGCTAATACTAGGAATGTTAGCAAGTGTCCATCTCAAATATTTTTTATACTCCCTCAAAAGTTGAAGCAGTCTCAATTCATGCTTAGGAGGGAGTTAACTAGAAATGATGACGGGAAACGTGTTTCCATTCTCAAGATATGAATATTTTAAATATTGAGGCAATTGTTTCAGTTCCAATTCAGGTGGATTTTGTATTGATGGGGGTGTGTGTGAAAGTGAGAGGTCACTAATCTCATATACCTACTCAATGGTATCATCCTTAATAGAGGAATGAGCTTTTACAAGCTTAGCAGTATCATCGATGGTCAGTAGATCCTCAGTGTTCAAGAAATCATCAATCAATGAACAAGCATGAAACTTTTCTAGAATACTACAACAATCAATGCCTGAATCATTTCCTAGAATTTATATTAGTGAATAAAAATCCTAAAAGGGATTAGAGGAAAGAAATGTTGTTTTTTCAAGGGAAGGGAGTACATCTATAGAATTAACAGAGAGAGAAGAATGATCCTATGAGGGGTGATTCATGGAATTAAGGATATTTAATTGGAAAATCTCACCACCAAACTCCATAGATAATGTACCATTATAGACATTAATTATGGTTTTGGTGGTTTTCAAGAAGGGTCTCCACAATATAATCGGGGCACGTCCATTAATCTTATCATCCTCTATTTTAAGCACATAAAAGTCAATAAGAAAAAATTATATTTTGAACCATAAAAATAACATCCTCTAACACACCAGAGGGGTGTGCGGTACTCTGGTTAGCCAGTTAAAAAATAATTCTAGTAGGCTAAAGTTACCCAACTTTCAATATGGAGTAAATGGAGTGAGGCATCACATTAATAGAGGCCCCTAAATAAATCATATCATTAGAAAAAGAATACTCCCCTATGGTGCATGGAATTGAGAATGTTACAGGATCATTTCACTTGGTGGGAAGTGATATCTCTATTATTTCTAAAACATTCCTACCCAAGCTCACCTTCTCATCTCCATGAAGTCGCCTTCTGTGTGTACGAATATTTTTTAGAAACATAGTGTACCATGGAATTTTTTTCACAGCATCAATCAATGGGATGTTAACCTACACTTTCTTGAAAATATCTAATATTTCCTTATCAAGTTCAGTTTCCATTTTTTTTCTTGGTTGGGTGGCCCTTTGAGGAAATGGAAGAGGGATGGTTGG
This sequence comes from Viscum album, assembly GCA_963277665.1. Lineage (NCBI taxonomy): Eukaryota > Viridiplantae > Streptophyta > Magnoliopsida > Santalales > Viscaceae > Viscum > Viscum album. The sequence goes on from OY728152.1 coordinate 700,960,741, forward strand.
TCTTGGTGACTCATCATTATACACACTCATTCCTTTGGAATGGCTTTTCTCAGGACAAGGTTCTTCAATATTTGGAACATTTTCAATGGTTAGGATGGAGGTTTCCTCATGAGGGGATGACTCTAATAGAGGATTCATCTTACATTATAGTTGTTTTCCACTCCTAATGGTGATGTCACTAACATTTACTTTATCCCTAGGGTTAACTACTATTTGATAGGGAATTTTACCTGATCCATGATTATTAATTTCACCCAATGAGTTAGCTAGTTGGCCTAATTGGGTTTTAAGGTCTTGTATGGATTCTTGAGTGGTTTGTTGGAATTGAATATTGTTGGAAGCCAATTTTTTCATCATATATTCTAGGATAGGCTCGGGTTTTTGAGGGGTTTGTTGGAAAGGACTTTGGGGTGGTTGAGGATTTCTAGGCGGTGGTGGTGGATGACTACTCTTCCCTGGTTGGTTCCATTATTGTTGAGGATGGTTTTAATAACCACCATACCTATAGGTTTGGTTCTCCTTCCACCCAAGGTTGGATGGATAGTACGGTTCCTGCTTAAAGGGTTGGTTATAGGGGTGGCCTGGAAATATTTCCTCACAACTCTCAGATGTTTCCCTCAATTGAGGACATTGGTCAGATTAGTGGGTGTCAGAAGAACACATACCACAAAGGATGGGAGGAGGGGAATGGGACTTCCCTTGGGAAAGAGAATGTTATTGAAGAAGGGTACTTACCTCATCGAACTTTGTGTCCACCTTCTTCTCGAATTCAGTAATTTTCACCTCATGGACACCTCAAGTCGTTACATTGGACATTGAACTAAATTGTTTTGTGTTTTTTACCATGTTCTCAATCAGGTGTCTTATAGTAATTGGGGTCTTATCTACCAGCGCACCACCTATAGCAGCATTTCTCATATTTTGATCAATAGAGATTAATCATTCATAAAAATATTGAATTAAAAGTTGATCACATATTTGGTGGTGTGGTCAACTTGAAAATAACCTTTTAAAGCATTCCCAATATTCATGTAATTTTCCCCCTTGTGATTTTCTTATCCCACAAATTTTTTTCCTTATTTTTGCAGTTCGAGAGGGTGGGAAATAATTTTCAAGGAATAGGCGTTTCATGTTCGCCCAACCTCTTATTGGAGAATTAGCATAATATAACCAATTTTTTGTTTTGTATTCTAATGAAAAAGGGAATTCCCTTAACTTTACTTGTTCTTCATCGACATTTTCATGTTTTAATGAAGAAAACACGGTGTGAAATTCTTTTAAATTTTTGTGTGGATCCTCTCCAGTAAGTCCATGGAATCATGGTAATAGATGAATAAAACTAGATTTTAGTTCAAAATTGTGTTTATTGCCTTGTAATTGAATATAGGTGGGTTGGATATCAACATGAGGAGATGTTAGTTATTTTAGTGTTATACTATTTTCATCCTTGTTATTCATGTTAATTTCAGTTTTAATGTGGGTTCCCGAAGAAGAAGAAGAAGGATCAAGATGAGTGTTGATGTTTTGTGAGTCCTCCTTCAAAGGTTTTTCTTATGTATCTCGGGGTCACTGATGTAGGATCCTCTCCAGTTCGGGTTAGAAAGGTTATAATTATCTAAGATTAGAATGCTTCACGCACCAAACCTACTCAAAAAATAGATCAGAAGACAAAAAGATATGTATAGGTATAAATATTCACAAAAAAATACAAAAAACTTTTCAGAAACATGCACTAAAAACAAAACGCTCCCCGGAAATGGTGCCAAAATTTGATTGATTTGTCATAGCACGTCCAATTGATTATGATTTTAAGATTGATTTCTAGTCTAGGGAAGACCCTAGGTAATCTATAGAGGAGGTTTGATAGGTTTTTAATATGTATTTTTAATAAGAATTGCTAAAAGAAGGGGGTTATTTTGAAACAGTTTTAAGAATATAACTTAACTTAAAGAGTTTAATAGTTGATAGAATATGGAGGAGGTTTAAGAATTATGAGATAAGGAAATAAATTCATGTTCACTACACATCTTGGACAGTTAATTTTTCTAAAAACTTCACATCGTTTTGTTTAATTCTTTGGTTGAGGGTTGTCAAGATCTTGATTCCCCTCATGCCTCTCTAAACGTTGCACAAAGTACAAACCCTTGACACAACAATTGTGTTGTCAAGGTTTGGACTTCAAGAACATAATAAATGCTACCAAATCATAATAATATCTTTTTTATGTGTGATATAAAGAGGATCCTTCTGTTTCCCAATCAAAACAACTCAAGTTTCCCACTTGAAATTTAAACCCAATAGGTGTTGAAATGAAAATTGGTTTACTTAATTAAATCCAGGAAATGAACTCAGAGGAGAAACATCTTTAGATAAAACATAATTAAAATAATAATAAAAAATTACACAAAACCAGTAGAGTATCAAGTGCCATAACTCCCTCCCAACTATGTGTAGCTCCCTCAAAATGATCATCCACCATTTAGATCACCATAAAGAGGAGGAGAAGGCTTGGGTAGAACTCCTTCTTCATTGCTGACCCCCCAATAATGATAGGGGCCTCCCAAACATCAAGTATGAGGAGAGAACTCATTTGGGACTCAAAAATACCATAGCATTGCCTCTTGGTCTAACTTGAAAATGAGGAGCCCATGGTTCCATTTTATAGGGAAATGGGAAGGTGGTTTTGAGCACACAGAATTCTTAAAACCTATAGTCACATGTTTTTTGACATCCAGATAGCCTTCTCTTGATTTGGAGAAAATAAAAAAGTTTTAGTCCCCCCTCATGGATGTATCCAACGAAATTTTGGCCTAAATTGGACACCTATAGCCAGAGATATGGAAAGATCACAGCACACAACTTTTGACGTCGTGCAGATTCTATGTGTTGGATAGATTCGGTTAGTTGGTCCACTAGATGCCTGAATGAGTCCTAGGTTTCTTCATAAGAAATGTATCCCAATAAAATTCGGACCAGACCAAAAAGTATATGCCCAATTGGATTCACGTTCTATTATCATTGTGCATATTATTCCACTGATGTGCTTGAATCCTGCGCAGTTTGGCCCATATTTCTTGGACATCATCACAGGCCCTCCAAATCACCTTCTCCTACAATTGAATCATCAAAACAAGTATCATTTCCCTTTTTAACAGTGATAAACACAAAATAAATTATTCAAAAAAGGAATGCATCTTTTAATTATTTTTATAATTTTCAATATAAAACATGTTCAACCCAGTGGTGTAAAGGTGAAAATTACACAGTGAATCCTGGTACGATCTTTTGGTCCTGGTTATAAATAGCCCCTCAATGCATTGGTAGTCTCATGAGACAAAATAGGTGTCCAAAATAGATTGATTTTTACACAATAGCTAAATTATCTTGTGAATGGTCTTGATGGTACTGGTTCCATATAACTAGTTTCACACCTCGACCTATCTATTATTTTTATTTTATTATTTTATTTGGTTATAAAAAAAATATTGTGGTTCGGGTTAAATCCCGAATGAGTTTTTTCAGAGTTTTTTAAAAAAAAAATCCCACTTTTTTTGAGTTGACATCACTGAGTGCACGGGTAGAGTGATTTTTCGAAACCCCGCACGACTTTTCCCAGGAAACGACACAGTCTGCCTGCCTTAAAAATTTTAAATGGGTAAATTATGTAATTTATTGTGTGATTTAAAAATTTTATTGTTGATAATAGTTTTACAATTATTATTATTATTATTATTATTATTATTATTATTATTACTTTGGTTGGTGCGCAGGCACAACACAGTTAGTGAAGGTCGTGCGACCATCCCGGGCACCCATATGACTGCTTGTAGATCAGACACAAGCTACCGCATGGTACGCACATGAGCGCTTGAGTTGTCAACGAACCGCTAGATTTTGGCAATCGATTAATAAGTCTATGTAAGGAAAATGAGGTACAATTAAAATGAGGTGGATAATAATACCATTACGTAATTTTTTTCTATTGATATTATTATTAATATTGTAATTAAGGAATTATTATTATTATTATTATTAAAGAGTTCCATTAATATTATTATATTTATTAAAGAATTTTGTGGTTAAAATTGTTATTTTTGTCATTATTATTATCATAAAAGTTATTTTATTATTATTATTATTGATATTAATGATAATATTATTATTATATATTGAAGGCATTATTATTATTTTTATTAGTATTACTATTATTATTATTCTAGTTATTACTATTAGTGTTTTTAGGTTTTGATTTTTAATTTTTCATTTCCTTTAATTTATTTTTTTATTTCCTTTTTTCTAGGGTTCCTTCTCTTTGTTCCATGCTACCCTACCCCTACCTCATTCCTTTCCCCCGTGCACCGCCAACCCTCTCCCTTCTTCTCCTCATATACTAGTAGCAGCGCCAGCCTTCGCCCGACCCTCCCGAAGCTGCCTCATGTGTCAGTCGGCTCCACCACCTCCCGCATTGGCTGTACAGTGCCACCCCCCCCCCCCCCCCTCCTGCCATGTTTCTCTACCCATCGCGCCTCCAGCCTTCCGTAGCCACACCCTGATCCACCTCTCCCAGCACCTTCAACCCCTGCCTCTGTCCCTCGCCAGTGTCGCCACCCCACACAGCAGTGCCGCACCACCCTCGCCGCCAACTCCCGAACCCCTCCACTCATACCATTCTCATCTCTGCCCGTCGCACCTCCCGTAGCAGCCCGGTCCCGAGTTTCCAGCCCCACCCTCCACCCAGCTCTTCCGGTTTTCTGCATCACGCGTGGCGCCCTCCTATCGGGATGCCTCTTACACCACGCCCCAGGCTCCGACCCCCTGCCTCTGCCAACAACCCCGCACAGCACCGCCTTACGGCTCTGCAACACACCTGACACCCTTCCCCTTCATTACAACAATTGTAGGCTCTTCTTTCCAGCACCCACCAGTCGTATCGATCGTGTACACCCCCATCCGGACTCCTTTCTGGCCGTTGAATGCATCTCTATCTTAGTGCACCTCCGGGTCGGCGGTGCGTCACCCAACGGACATTCTGTCTAGCAGCGCAGTCCCTGCATAACCCCCTTTTTCATTCCCTATTCATTGCACGGTTCCTCGTGACCCCTATGTTCAAGCGCTTTTCCACGTTGAGGTGAGGTTCGCATTGTCTTTGCTTGAGTGTCATATTTTTTAATTTAGTGAGTGTTGTGTTTAATTAAGTTAGTGTGATTTTAGTTATCTTTTTTTTAAAAAAAATATTTGAGTTTTTTTCATTATATGGTTCATGTATTGTTTTGAATTTTTTTTAGGGGTTTTTTGTGTTATTTTTTTAGATCATTTGAAGTCAGTGTTTATTTATTTTAGTTATATTTTCGGTTGTAGCACCTTAGCAGGGTTACCCCACGTTACAACGATCATCGGCTTGTGCGTGCTTGTGCGCCTGTGCGAGGCATGTCGCTTTGTCGTGTTTGTGCTGTGAGTTGAGGTAGGTCCCCACTGCACTTTCCTTCATATTTATAATTTATTAATTTCATGTTATTTCATTAAATTTTATATTAATGGTAAGAAATTATTAAATAATTAGTTTTATAAAAAATGTTCATTGTAAAGGATAGTGGTTCTCTCTTGTTTTGAATTACCTGAAAGTGTTTTATTTTAAATGTACATCATTAGTGTTGGTAAAATTCTTGGTTGGACTTTAGAAGTAAATTCTGTTTCGTTTAAAGAACGTCTTTGGTTGCAAATGTGTTCGGCTTTCTAAACTGGATTTGGTAAATGACGTTACAAATGGTTTTGAGATTGAAAGTGGTGTTCCTTTGATTCTTTGGAAATGAGATGAAATGTGTTGGTTCATCTGAAAATTGGTTGGTGTTGATTAGTTAGTTGAGGCCCATTTGGCACTTTGATAAAATAAATTATTTTGAGAAAACATTCTTTGGGATAACACAAGGGTGATCTTGTTGTGTTCGACGATTGTGTGAGATTCTGGTGTGTGATGTTTGTGCATTGGAATTGGTTTCTTGTTTTACATTGTTGACTCACCCCTATTTATTATATGTGTTGAAATGGGAACCTGTAATAGTGAGTGAATCTTATGAGAATGATTTCTTCACTAGTTTAGATTATGCACTGGCAAGTGGCCTTTAGTACGGATTACACTCTACTAGGGGATTGGTCCTCTCTGTAAGGCCAGGTTGTGCGATACTGAGCGTTAGGGCGTTATGACGTCATCAAGAGTTGGCATGCCTTCAGGATCAGTCACATGTATAGTATGTTCTGGATTGTTCACAAGCTCCTAGGTCCGGCCTATGTTTCTTTTAGGGGTTATTTTTATGTGGAAGACGATTGAGCGGTCTAGTTCGGTTGCTGGGCCATGTGTGCCACTTTTTCCACTGCCCTTGGTGTGTGTTGTGTGTTATGTGTGGTTTTCCTTTTTGCTGATAACTAAAATAAGGATTTCTAAATTTTTTGCAAATATTTTTTCAAAATGTAATGAACCTTTTCCTTTCAAACATTAAACATTTTTTTAATTTAGAAAGGGAAATGGATTATTCTTTGTTTTAGAAATGAAAGTGTGTGTGGAAACTATTATTTTATATACTTTAATTCAAACCTGGAATTAGTAAATTTATTTATTTAAAGGTAGTTCATTGGGAATAGTTTTTTGGGCATGGCTACTAAGTTTTAATACTCACGCATATAGTGTTTTCCTATTTTTAGTTTTTGTGTAGGTTTTACTCAAGCTTTCTCACCGTGGGTGAGACTTGGTTGTTGTTTGGAGAGTGAATCTCAAGTTCATGAGTAGTTTTGGTCATGAATAGGTTAGTTGGTTGTTTTTTATCATTCTATCTCTTTTTGTTGTTTATTTACTTTGCATTGTTCTATTTTCTTTACACTGCTTTATTCATTTTTATTGGGTGAAATCGTTCCCGTGTTATTCTCTGTTGATTCCCTAGCACTTGTCGCCATCTCGGGAGGATCGGGAATAACTCTCAGTCCATGTCGTGGACCGGCTCGGGTGACTGGTTCAGGGCCGACCCGGTTTGGTTCATGAAAAAATGGTATTAGAGGAGGTCAGCTCTTGAGCAGACCTTGTTTTTCAGAGCGCCCATTATTATTTGGGGTTTTCATGGTAGAAGGAGTAGAATTATTGGGATTCGGGGTGTACGGACGAGAAGGACGTCATGAACCCTTTCTCATTCTGAACCTCGGGTTACCATGGGATGTTTGGGTTGATCGATGTAATTTGATTATTATGGTTTTTTTAGTATTGGGAAATAAAATGGGAGACGAGAAAGTAACCTTCGGGAGCTTGCATGATCTGGCAAGCCATGTGGAGTCGGGGGAATTACCCTAGAGTGCTCATTATGATGATGGTGTGACTAGTGTATGGCCGCCAACTATACGTTCGAGAAACCAATTGGAACTAGTTTACCCTGGTGAATTATATGAGTCTTCTTTAATTCTAAAAAACTCTCTATAAATTTTTATTTTGGAAATTGAGAAAAGTAAAATTTGAAATGTCAACGACCATGTTTTGATCATGATCATTGTTTTATTGTTCCTTAGTGTTCGCCCCCACGATGGTTCGATGGATGTGGAAGGATTATCTTTGAGTGGTGCATCCTTAGGAAATCCTCTAGTTGATTAGCCTATAGACTATGTTCTAGAATTTCTAAAGTTGAACCCTCCCCTATTTTATGGTCAAGTAGATCCACTTTAGGTAGAGGTGTGGTTATATAAGATTGAGAAGAAGTTCAGTTTCATTGGGTTGCCTGAGTCGTTAAAGGTTAAGTTGGCTACCTTTATGCTTGAAGGTCCAACCTGGAAATGGTGGAAGTCCCTGTCTCAGAATAAACCTCGGAAGGATCTAACATGGGATTTTTCAAGTAATCATTCATCCAACAACATTTCTCTGAGTTGACGAGGCTGAGAAAGAGGATGAAGTTTTGTTTTCTTCAGCAGGGTGTTGAATTGGTCCTAGAATTCTATCAACATATCATAGACCTAGTTCCGTATGACCAATGGTTTATTGAAAATGATCCCAGGAAGGCTTGTCAATTTGAGTTTGGACTCCGACCTGAATTGCGATCGAAAGTGGAAGAGCTGAACCTAACCACCTTATCAGATGTTGTGGGGTAATCCATCCATGCTGAAGCTGAGTTATCAGGAGGACATAATGTAGGGAATCCTCCCCCAACCTTGGGAAGTAATGTAAAGGATGGCGAGTGGAAGAATGAGAAGCGCCCTGATGTTGGTGGGTCTACTAAAGAAATTAAGAGTCCTTCAGACCTGAAATCAGCACATTTAGAGTGTAACATTGTGATCTGTCGTCAGTGGGGAAAGAAAGGCCATAAGAGGCTAACGTGACTGAGTGCTCTGAGACCCTGCCACACCTGTGGATGTTTTGGTCACTTGTAGCGATTCTATCGCGGTGTCTCCAAGAAGTGCGCTGAAGCTAAACCTGGCTCATCGAAGGTCACCTCAGGCCATCAGCAGAATTAGGGTGATTTTTTGGGACCAGTTTGAGGGTTTTTCATTGTATCATTCCTTGGATATAGTAATATTATCTTGTAGCATTTTGCAGTGTTTCTTTTCTTTCTGTTTTAAGAATAGTTCTGGTTGAGCCTCTTTGATAATTTCTTTTTATTTGAAGTGTGTTTGGTGAAATTATGGTTTTTCTGTTATGTCTAAGAATTTATGAAGCCTGACTGTGAGGCAGGAGATGATTCAATCATTGGTACTCCATCCATAGTCCCCGGAGTGAAGCTGGCACGTAGTCCGGAGATCCCCAATGGTGAAATGGGCCTTGGTTTAACCTCTCTCATTGGTGTGGCATGGTTTGTGTTCTTCTGAGGGTGTGACATCATTGAGGTAGTGGTGACGGTAGTTTTTATGTTTGATTTTTTAGGCCCTTACCTCCTCTACCCTTGTAGTGGGGTTTCTGGTCCGTGCGGAAAGTTTTTAAGTTCGGCTAATATCATAATTTTTTATGGTGGGGAGACCCACAATGTGTCTCGTAGAGATTCACTAGAATTCATTTAGAGTTAGCCCAATCCTTATGGTGGGGAATCCATTCGGGCCTCCTCATGCCAATATCAGATTTTCTTTTCATGTATCATTTGGTGGCAGTTGGTCTCGTGTGGAACCACCTAATCTTAGGATCTTCCTCTTGAGTAAACATTGGGATTGGAGTACACCCAATGGTCCTATTGGACTAAAACGATGGGAATAAGTGTCGGGGGTGGTTCAAGTTCTTTCATTCCTTTGTTGAAATAGATGGTTTGGGATCTTCTTAGTGACAATTAAGGTGATTGTGTTTTAAGGTTCAGTTGTGTGTCATGGGTATTCGGTATCTATTTGGATCAATCAATTGGAGGTGCTTAAACTTTTGTTGGTGGGTGACACTTGATAAGTTTTATCTTTAGTTTCAGATCTTATTGTGGCTTTCATAGGGAAGAAAGCATTATGGTGGAGAGAATTTTCACACCCCGACCTATCTATTATTTTTATTTTATTATTTGCATTGGTTTTAAAAAAAATCAATGGTTTGGGTTAAATCCCGAATGAGTTTTTTTGAGTTTTGTCAAAAAAAGCCCACTTTTTTTGAGTTGACGTCACTGGGCACGCGGACAGAGTGTGTTTTGGAAACCCTGCACAACTTCTCTTAGGAAATGGCACAGTCCACCAGCCTTCAAAATTTTAAATGGGTAAATTATGTAATTTATTGTGTGATTTAAAAATTTTATGGTTGATAATAGTTTTACAATTATATTTAATAGTATTAGTATTAGTATTAGTATTATTATTACTTTGGCCAGTGTGCGGGAACCACATGGTTATCAAAGGTCATGCGACCATACCATACACCCGTGTGACTGCTTCAAGATTAGACACAAGCTACCACACATTCTGCACATGATTTCTTGAGTTGTACGCGGACCACGAGGTTACGGTAATTGATTAATAAGGCTATGTAAAGAAAAATGAGGTAAAAATAAAATGAGGTGGATATTAATATTATTACATAATTTTTTTTTCTATTGTTATTATTATTAATATTGTAATTAAGGAATCATCATTATTATTATTAAAGAGTACCATTAACGTTATTATAATTATTAAATAATGTAGTTGTCAAAATTGATATTTTTGTCATTATTATTATCATAAAAGTTGTTTTATTAATAATATTAATGATATTAATGCTAATATTATTATTATAGATTGAATGCATTATTATTATTAGTATTAGTATTTTTATTAATATTACTACTATTATTATTATTATTAGTGTTATTAGGTTTTGTTTTTTAATTTTACATTTCCATTATTATTTTATTTCATTTTTCCTAGGGTTCCTTTTCTTTATTCCATGCTACCCTACCCCTGCCTCTTTTCTTTCCCTCACGTGCTGCTAACCCTCTCCATTCTTCTCCTCATGCACCAGCAGCAGCGCAAGCCTCCGCCTGACCCTCCCGATGCTGCCTCGTGTGCCAGTCAGCTCCGCCACCTCCCACTTTCGTTGTACAGTGCCACCCCCTCCGACCTTGTTCCTCTTCCCATCGCACCTCTAGCCTCCTATAGCCACACCCTACACTGCCTCTCCCAGCACCTGCAGCCCCTGCCTCCAGCCCTGACCCGCTCTGCCACCCCGCGCAGCAGCGCCGCACCTCCCTCGCCCCCAACTCCCGCACCCCTATACTCATACCCTGCTCATCTATGCACATCGCACCACCTGTAGCAGCCTGGTCCCTCCTTGCTATACCCACCCTCCTTCCAACTCCTCTAGTTTTCCACCTCACCTTCGACGCCCTCCTGTCGGGCTACCTCCCGCACCATTCCCAAGGCTCTGACCCCCTACCTCTTCCCAACAGCCCTGCGCAGCACCGCCTTGTGGATCCACATCACGCCCAACACCCTCCCCATTCGCTGCAACAGATGTAGGCCCTTCCCAGCAACACCCACCAACTGTATTGGCCATGCGCACCCCCATCCGGACTCCTTTCTGGCCGCTGAATGCATCTACACACCGGTGAGCCTCTAGCTGGTGTGTCGCCCTGCAGAACATCTGTCTAGCCACACAGTCCCTGCGTGACCCCCTTTACTGTTCCCCGGTCATTGCAAGGTGCCCCATGACCCTAGTATTCAAGCGTTGTTCCACGTCGAGGTGAGGTTCGCATTTTCCTTGCTTGATTATCATATTTTTACTTCATCAAGTGTTGTGTTTAATTAAGTTAGTGTGAGTTTAGTTTTCATTTTTTAAAATATTTGAGTTTGTTTAATTATATGGTTCGAGTATTATTTTGAATGTTTGTCGAGTTGGTTTTTGCACTGTTTGTTTGTTGGTATTTTTTAAGTATGTATTTATATATTTTAGTTATCTTTTCGGTTGTAGTGCGTTGGCGGGGTAACCCCGCATTACCACGATCATCGGCATGTGTGTGCTTGTGCGCCAGTGCGAGGCATGTCGCATTGTCATGTTCGAGCTGCGAGTTCAGGTAAGTCCCCACTACACTTACCTTTATATTTATAATTTGTTAATTTATTATTATTTCATTAAATTTTAGATTAATTGAAAAAAATATTAAATACATAGTTTTAGAATAAATGTTCATTGTAAATTATAGTGGTTCTCTCTTATTTTGAATTAACTGAAAGTGTTTTCTTTTAAATGTGCATCATTAGTGTTGGTAAAATGCCTGGTTGGACTTTAGAAGTAAATTTTGTTTCGATTAAAGAATAGATTGGTTTGAAAATGTGTTCGGCTTTCTAAAATGGATTTCATAAATGAAGTTACAAATGTTTTTGAGATAGACAGTGGTGTTCCTTTGATTCATTTGAAATGATTTGGAATGAGTTGGTTCTTCTGAAAATAGGTTGTTTTTGATTGGTTGGTTGAGCCCCGTTTGGCACTTTGATAAAATAATTTATTTTGAGAAAAAATTCATTGGTTTAACAATGGGGTGATCTTGTTGTGTTCAATGACTGTGTGAGATTCGTGTGTGTGATGTTTGTGCATTTGAATTGGTTTCTTATTCAACATTGTTGACTCACCCTTAATTATTATATGTGTTGACATGGGAACCTAGCATAGTGAGTGAATCTTTTGAGAATGATTGCGACACTAGTTTAGATTATGCACTGGCTAGTGGCCCTTAGTACGGATTACACTCTACTAGGGGATTGGGCCCCTCCGTTAGGCCAGGGAGGGTGATGTTGAGAATTAGTGTGTTATGACGTCATCGAGAGTAGGCATGCCTTTAGAATGAGACAAATGTATAGTATGTTCCAGATTGTTCAAAAGCTCCTAGTTTCGGCTCATGTTTCTTTTAGTTCTTATTTTTATGTGGCGGACAATTGAGAGGTATAGTTAGGTTGTTGGCCCCTGTGTTCCACTTTTTCCATTTCCCTTGGTGTGTTTTGTGTGTGATGTGTGGTTTTCCTTTTTTCTAATAACTAAAATTAGGATTTCAAATTTGTTCATGAATATGTTTTCAAAATGTAATGCACCTGTTTCTTTCAAACATTAAACTTTTTTTTAAATTAAAAGGGCAATGGACTGTTATTTATTTTAGAAATGAAAGTGTGTGTGGAAACTAATATTTTATATACTTTACTTCAAACATGGAATTAGTAAATTTCTTTATTTAAAGGTAGTGCATAGGGAATAGTTTTTTTGGAACACCTACTGAGTTTTAATACTCACGCCTATAGTGTTTTCCAATTTTTAGTTTCTATGAAGGTTTGAATCAAGCTTGCTCACCGAGGGCGAGACTTAGTTTCGATTTAGAGATTGACTCTCGAGGTCATGAGGAGTTTTGGTTGTGGTCGGGTTAGTTGGTTGTTGTTGATAATTCCTTCTCTTCTTGTTGTTTATTTACTTTTAATTGTTCTATTTTCTTTCTGTTACTTTATTCATTTTTATTTGGTGAAATCATTCCCCTGTTGTTCTTTGTTGATTCCCTGGTGCTTGTTGCCAGCCCGGGAGGATCGGGAACGCCTCTCGGTCCATGCCGCAAAACGGCTCGGGTGACCGGTTCAGGGTCGACCCAGGTTAGTTCCTGACACCTAGGAAACATGGATTTCAATAATTAATCATTTCCCTAAATTAGATTCAGTTATTATTCATCCATGATATTTTTCATCAACATATCTAGGGATACATCTCATTATCAAATTATTGATTTTGATGGCATGAGTTTTAGTTTCTTACCTTTCCATGTTGTTAATTCCTTATCTAGTTATTTGAATAGAATCTGTTAGCATATATTTTCCTTTACATGTTTATTTATTCCTAATGATTCATTATTTCTTATACTTTACTTACCCTTACTGAGTATTTGAGTTCACCCTTATTACATTTCCTTTCCCCAAGTTATGAAGAGTAAATATTTGAATAAGCATTCAAGGGTGAAATTTATTTCATTTTATTATGTATCATGTTTTTATTTTCTCTTACCAATGTATTATGGTTATCATGTATATAATCTTGCTTTCTAAGACTGATGAACTTAATGGTCCTTCAGGATTGTATTCCTTGTAATCATGCCAATATAAAAAAATAATACACCCGCTTTGGGATTCTGGGTTCAGGGAATTACAGTCGTTTTGTTTCAAACCCTAGAGGTACTTTTATCTCCCTATCCCCATTAATTGTCCCTTGTATTATATTTTTGAGATCTACCTAATAGGTTTTAGAGGACCTAGGTGAAGGGGTTATGTGACCAGAGTTTTAGGGCATCTTCTGATTTTTCTAATTGTGAAAATAAGGATCCTTAGGGTCCTATTTATAAGAAAAAAGGAGACCGTAGTTGAAGGAGTTACCCCAAACAGTTCCATAGTGCATGCACCTAGATCAAGTACCCAACGCAGGTGTGGCTGGGCTTTCAATGCCACACAGGGGGTGTTGCGTGAGCCTTTTGGTGTGCATGGGTGGTGTGTACAGGCCAGGTTAGGCAAGTTCCTTTGAATATTCATGGGGATATTCATATTTTTAACATAATTGAGTTAATCTTCATAATATTTTCATCATAGGTGACAAAATTGTGTGTCAACAATAATCAATGGAGAATATTTGTGAACTGGTAAAATGGAAATTAATTTGATAACACCTTTACCTTGGATTCCAGCTTAGTTCGACAAGATCTAACATCCTGTATAATAATCATAGACTAATTAACCATGTATTATATAAGATTATTAATATTTTTGACATTTTAATTTAATATTTTATCTTAATTTATTACATAGTTGTTACCTCTTTTTGGTTAATAATGATCATTACTATTAGCAATTCTAATTGTTCATAGTTTGTTTTGGTAAAATGATCTTTATTATAATTACATTTTAATGACTTCATTATATATATAATGATCCAACCATTTTAATGTATTCTAAATAATTATTTATTAAGTTACAAGTTCATTCCATTGGATTTTTTTGTATGATTCTTAAAGATGAAACCCATAACGAGCATATTTCAGTAATTTTTTTTAAAATAAATATGGTTTCGTAATATTATGTTAAATATTAATATTAATATTCTACAAAGAAAAAATAAAATTATTTACATATTAATATAAAATATTACTATTAGAAAAAAAATTATTCTATTCAATAAGATTTCCAAAATATATTCAAATTACGAAAAGTGTTTATGTATTCTTGTTTTAGGTAGTTTAATTTCCTAATATCATTTAATATTAATACTATTAATAAAATTACTAATTTATCATTATAAAATAATAATGTCAAAAATATAATTTTTATACATTAAATACAATTTTAGGTTTGTCCATGTAAGCTTCTAATGGAAAAGGAAACACATTGTTCATGGAGGCGGTAAACCATCAATAATATAGGTGATAGTTTGATTTTAGAATTAAATAGAGGGAGAGACTAGGATAATTATTATTCAATAGATATAATAAAATTTTAGTATATATATGATACTAATTTAATTATATTATTTTGAATTTAATATCTTTATAGGAGGTATTAGGATAAATACACTTGAAAGAACATGATTAAAACAATTACATCTTCATTGGATATCATTCTGTGGGAAAATACTTAAGACTTATATGTCACAAACCAACCATGTTACCATGGTCCACTAATACCTAGTCCAGTATTTATATATCCATAAGAGAGTTCTTGATCCCTATGAGTTAGTTACTAGAACCTGGAATCATATCAAACATAAAATGGAATTCTTTTTCCACACAAAAATAAAACAAATGCTATATAATATTGGAAGTTAAAACTTAAACGAGTTGGTATTCCAAAAACAACTCAAGGAGAAAATTACCATAAGATGAAAGATAGAAATCCCAATGTAAACTCAAACCAAAGTAAAACACAATGCCTATCAATATATAGTCTCCCAAACCCTATAAAACAAGTGGAACATTGTTCCACTAGTCACCCCGTCACTCTAGAGTCCTACAGATCAAGCGCACCCACCACTTCTAAGTGGTGCTTTCCCTTTCCCTAGACCTGGCATAACAAAACCTAAAAACAACCAAAGGAAAAGGTAGGGTTTGATATAAACATCTTAGTAGGATCTCAAAAAATTATCCATAATCAATTCCATAACAATTAAACAATTTATGCTTTCAATTTTAAAAAAAGGTATTTTATAACATTTATATAATTTAGATCAAAACATCCTTTAAAATCGTATATATTAAAGATATAAAAAACAATCATTAATGAGTATTTTATGATAAAAATTTATATAAAACAAATAGAAATAATAAATTAGTTATTTAATCAATCGCATACATAATCAAGTCAAACAAACCAAGCGCCAAGGTCATATTCCTTGAGTTACATTAGTTCTAGGATCTCAGATCCTAAGATAACTTGATCCACAATAATGGAGCAAGTATGTGTGCACAAATCCCTTAGATCATGCCAACAGGACTAAAAATCAACTTCCCATCGAGTAAAATCATGTCAAAATAGGTTTAGTTAGATTTTTCATCATCAATATGTTAATCGGAAGTCAGATTCCTATATTTCCTGTCCTAATCACCCACTAACTACTCAGGCTCACGTGTGCTTCAATCAATCAATCAATAAATCATGGAGAAATCAATTATTTCAATTCAATTCATCATTCATAATTTAATTTCCCAATTTCAAGTTAAATGTGCCCTTTTCAATTTCAAAAAAAAATCATGTGTTTTCTTCAAATTAACACCTTTAAAATATAGTGACCCTGTCCTTTTAAACATATTATTACATTGTTGTAAGGATAACTAACCATAAAATTTCATTCCATAAATCATAAATTTAAGTGTATTTGTATGATTAGGTATATAAAACAGAAAACATGGAAATAAAATGAAAAATATCTATTTTAATCATCCATAAAGAGTTATTGTATTCCATTGAGATCCTACATCTTCATAGGATAACATGAGGAATGCATGAAAAAAAGGGATGAGCTAAAAAGCCCAATAAGGGTATAAATATTGAAATAAAGCAAAGAACATGGGTTAGAGGGTATAACATGATGACATAAAAAGGAATGGATCGTGAATAAACATAATGAATCATAACATGTATATCATGGGGGACATGTAATCATGGAATCATAGTAATGTGGAAACAATACACAACATTACATAAGCATGATTCAAGGATAACTTCCAAGACCATTACACATGGAAGACAATGTCCAATAAAGGAATCAGGTTCACTCCATGTCCCAACATGATGTCTCATGAGACTAAACATTAACAAATGAATTTGATTTCTATCTGGCTATACCCATCATAATATTTTCATGAATATGTTTTCCACATGAATAATCATACATATGGAATAAACATAAGGGTTACCTGTGGAAGGAAATGTGTATCGTAATAATGTAGGCATTAAAATGGGTGTATCGTAATGTTATCCATGAAATAATGTATTTAAAAAATAAATTGACATTAATAAATCAAAATAGTCCTAAAAATGATAAGTTATTTCAAACAGAAGTGAAAATATGTAAAAAGAGTGTTTAATAAACTTAATAAATGATCCACTATAGTGCAATTTAAAGGAATATTTTAATGATTATTTAAAATAAAAAAAGGAATAATTGTATGTATAAAACTATAAATGAACAAATATAGGATTAATGATAAAATGATTTATTTTAGAAAAATAATAGTGGCTTAAAATAAATTATGGAGTGATCTTGAAAATGGCTGATAAATCAGGAAGTTCCCTTTAATCGGGCTTTCTTATCGAGAATAATTAAGAAGGGAACCTTTTTAAAACATATATATCCCCATAAAATGAGGATTATATGATCCAGATACATGATTTTGTATCATATACATAGAATATAGAATAATTATATAAAAATAAATAAGAATTATAATTGGGTAAAGAGATAGAAAGCATAACCCGAAAAAAAAATATTAATGTTTGGAAAGAATCCCTTACCTTTTAAAAGTGTTCTGTACTTGATATTAATGTCCTGGATAATCAAATTTGATAAATTAATTAATTAATTCAAAACCTTTTTACATTTATTTTATATATTATAATTTTATTACGTTCATTTATGTCATTTTTTAAGAATTATAATATACAAATTCATCATTTTGGAGTGTTCGTTTCCTTGGTTTTCATGATTGGTTCACTTGTATAAATGTAGGAATGATCATGTAAAACAGTAATAGATATCTTGAATTGAATTATTTTTTTATTAATTTAAATCCATAATATAAAATTATTATAGAATTCATTTGGTTATTTGGGGTGAGTATGAATCATTAGATAAGATGTTAGTGCTAATCAATTAGATTATTTTGGCAGTTTTTTTGATCATCACAAACTAGTTTTCTTTCACTGTTCATTATTGTTTATAATGTTAGTTTCATAATATAAAAAGGGTTATACTATACATTTTAAAATATTTTTTAATCATTATATGTTTTTTATATCCATCCTTGAATATGGTAAAAGAAAATGAAATCTTTTCATCCTCAAAAGTGATAAATCAACAACTCGTGGATGATATTTGCATTTTTAGAATAAAAGGATGAGGAGAAGAGTATTGATAGTGAATTTTAAATAAAAATAATAACATTCTAGTATATATAATATATTGTAGTTATCATGCATGTTTGGACATAGGAGTTGGGGGGACTATAAGAAAAGAAAAGAAAGTGAAATGAAAATAAACAAAGCGAAAGAGGATTTTACCTCTTCAATTATTCTCCTCGAGAACCTCTTTAGGTAAATTTTGTTGGTCTTTTATTGAAACCATAACCTCGTGGAAATGGGAAATATACTTGGGAAAATTATTGGGTATAAATTGGTCATGTTTCAAGAATTAATAGGTGTAATGAAAAGAGGTGGTGAGGGTGGTATTTATAGTGGAGGATAGGGGTGTTTTTTTTATTTTATTCATTTGTTTATTATTTTGGATCAAGACTATGAATAGTTTGGATTTGTATGACTATGTACAGTAAATAGTGCATTTTATTTCAAAGCAATGGTGCTTACATCATCCAAACATCATCCAGGGCATAGTAATTCATGTATTAACTTATACCGTAAATTATTGTATTTCACTATTCACCAAAAATTCAACTATTTTAGAAAAATACAAAAAGAATAAACCTTAGTTTTTTTATGTGTAAAATTTAAAATTGAGCTAAATTTAATGAAAATAATTTTCTAAATATTATAAATATAATTTTTAATTAAAATCATCATTTATTCAAAAAATACCAATTTTAAAATTATAACTTATTTTATAACAAATTTAAAAATTAATTAAGGTCTCATGAAATTATCTTAGAATCATATGGAAAAAAATAATTTATGATTATATTTTATGAAAATAAATTTTCTATTAATTATAAAATTGTAAATAAACATCTATGATTCACAAAAATACCAAAACGTAATTTATCATTTTCAAAACATTTATTTACATATAATATGATATAATTATATCATATTTTCATTTATAAGATACCTAAATTTTATTTGTACATTAATTGGTTAGTTTACTATTATATTGTATGTTTTACTATTTATAAGGGTTATATTACAACTCCAATGGTCTAGTTACTATTCCATTGGTATAGGTTCTTTAATTTCTAAAAAATCCACTTGTTTCATTCATTCTTCATTTGCAATGTTTTTTTGTGTTATTTACATGATTTTATGTGATTTATACTATATGACATAATAATAATAAGATAAACTTCAATGATATAATTTTGGGTCTTTACATTCTTCCCCCTTATGAAATTTTACCCTTGATTTTCCATTTTACAAACTATAGGGAAAACATGTGATGGTACTTCTCCTTTACTGCTTCCTCTTGTTCCCATGTTTCCTCTTTGTACTTATGGTTCCACCATAGTATTTTCATAAGGTGAGTGTTATTTTTGTATATAACATTATCTCTATGATCAATGATCTTCACTGTCTACTCCCCGTAAGAGAGATCATTCTTCAATTATACCACCTCTAAATTTAGTACTTGTGATGGATCTGGTATGTACATCCTCAAGAGGGAAGCGTAGAATACATTGTTTGGTTGATACATGTTAGGTTGAAGTGCGATTTTATAGGACATATCTCTAAAATTATCATGAATCTTGAAGTGGACTATGTACTTAGGAGTTAGCTTTCCTTTCTTCCCAAATCGCATGATCCTCTTCTATGGAGATATGAGGAGGAATACCAGATCTCAAACCTTAAAATCAACGTCCCAATGATGATTTTCAATATATCTCTTCTATCAAATTTGGGTTGGCTAGATTTTTTTTCTGTATGGTTTTTACCTTTTCTACCATTTCTTTGACCATTTTAGGTCCTAGCTGATTACATTCACTAACTTCAACCCAGCATTTAGGTGTTCTGCATCTTTTCTCCTAAAGAGATTTGTATGGATCCATTTGGATTCCCAAGTGGAAACTATTATTGTTGAAAAATAGACTAGATGTATATGTTGATCTGTTACTCCCTTGAATTCCATATAACACACTCTCATCATCTATTCTAGAGTCCGAATAGTCTATTCAGATTGGCCATCATTTTGAGGATGATTAGTTGTACTGAAGTTCATCTCAGTGTTTAGATCATGTTGGAGACTTTTCCATAACATGAAGGTGAATCTCATATCTTGGTCTAATACAATTGATAGTGTTACTACATGCAACCTTACCACTTCTTTGATGTATATCCAAGCAAGTTTCTCTAGTGAAAATTCCACTCAAATTGCAATAAAGTGAGCTGACTTTATGAGATGATCCATAATAACCCATATAGCATTGCTTCATTTGGATTTCTTTAGATGTTTGGTGACAAAGTCCATGGTGATTTTCTCCTATTTCAATTTTGGTATGGATAATGGTTTCGTCGTCCCCTTATAATTTTTCCTTTTATCCTTCACTTTCTAACATACCAAGCACTTTGATGTTTATTCATTAATATCTTTATTCATATTGTTGCACTAATAGTACTCCCAGAGATTTTGATACATCTTTATGCTCCCTGGTTGAATATATAATGTTGATCTATGTGCATAATTTGGAATATCTTTATTTATCTCTGGATTAGATGGTACACATAGTCATGAACCAAATCATATGACTCCTTCCTCGTCCATTTTGAACACCGGAGATTTCCCATTTCTCATGGCTTCCACCTTCTTCGGAATTTCCACATCATTTATTTAATCATCCTTTAATTTCTCCATGATTTATGTTTAAAGAATCATTTTATAAATGATTGATTATTTTCCTTCCTTAATGATTCTCATTTCTATCCATTTCAAATCTAAGAATATTGGATCCTTTTCAATTCTCATCATTGATAATGTTGTAGGATCCTTTATACTTAGAGCATTTTCCATTTTATTTTCCTTACTAGGATGGTAGGGGATTGAGAATTCATAATATTTTATGAGATATAACCATATTCTCTAGTGAATATTAATCTCCTTTTGTATGAATACATATTGGAGGCTCTTATGATCAGTATATATCTCACACTTCTCCCCATAAATATAATGATGCCATATTTCCATTGAAAATATCAGAGCAATAAATTGTAGATCATGCGTGGGATAGTTTTTATCATAAGTTTTAAACTTCTTTGAGGCATCAGATATCAATTTACCATTTTTCATCAGTGCATAGCCTACAAAATTTTTTGAAGCATCTTTGCATACCCCAAATATTTCCCCACTTGTCGGTAGTGTGAGAACTAGTGCAGTGATAAGCCTCTTTTTCAACTCATTGAAGTAGTCTTCACATTCACTGATATAGACAAACTTCACTTCCTTCCAAGTTAGGTTTGTTATTGGGTTTGAAAATTGTGATAATTTCTTCTGAAATTATTTCTAATACCCATCTATCCAAACGAAACTATGAATCTCCATTATATATGTCTTCCTAGGCCACTCTTCGATTGCCTTTTTCTTGGAAGGTTCTATAGATATTCATCAGCTAGTGATTACATTCCCTATGAATGATACTTCTTCCTTCTAGTGCTCATATTTACTCTACTTTTCATAAATTTTATCGCTTTGAAAAGTCTTCAGCACAGTTTTCAAATGCTTCTCATGTTCCTCCACACTCTTGGAGTATATCATAATATCATAAATAAATACTACCATAAATTTTTCGAGGTAATATCTAAAAAAATATTCATTAATTCCATTAATTTTTTTGGATCATTAGTTATTCAAAAGGGAATAACTATGAACTCAAATCATCCATACCTCATTCAAAAGATATTATTGGTAATATCTTCCATATTTACCTTCAATTGGTGATATCCCAACCAAAGGTCCACCTTTTGCAAATACTCAGCCCCGTATAGTTGATCGAACAATTCAGCTATCCCTTGAAGGTGTTACTTGTTTTTTATTGTAATTTTTTTGATATCACGATAATAAATACATAGACACGTTGATCCATCATTATTGTTGATGAAGAGGAATAGTAAACCCCATAGTGAAGCACTCAGGTGTATAAAACCCTTATCATATTCTCCTGTAACTACTTCTCTTGTACATCCAACTCAATGGTGGCCATTCTATAAGTTTTTTATATAAGTAGAGATACATGGATAAGTTCAATTGAGAACTCAACCACATGGATAGGAGGAATACTAGAAAAATATTTGAGGAACACATCAATGTAGTCCCTCACAATGGGAATGTATTCGAGTATGATTCTCTCCATTGCATCAATCATTTTAGATCGATACACTTACTTATAAGGCAAAATATCCAAAATTGAGATGATGATTCCAAAGGAGATTCATCTTCCACCTTACTCTTGTACAGAATTGGAGGATGACTTATGATGTAAAGAGTGATATCCCTTTCCCAATAGTTGATGTTGTATTTTTATAAATATATTCAATCCATACCCAATATAGCATCAAACTTCACAAAAGGAAGAAATACAATATTTCCTGGGAGGTTCAGTCCACAAAAATTAATTGGGGATGAGTTATGTACTTTGGATGCAATAATTTCCCCATTTTCTATTCTCACGGACTACTCAACCTTCATATTTTGAGGTGGTTCTTGAATAGTTCTAATAAACTTTTGAGATATGAATGAATTTGTAGAACCAGGATCAAATATTATGTTTTCTATTATTGAATGAATAACCAGTGTACCTATCACCACATCATTGTTATGATCTGCCTCAGTAGTAGTGATAGCATATACCCTTCCTTAAGGCCTTGGAGTTTGTTTTTGTTTATTTCCTCTAACAACCCTTGGCTTATGGAAATGTCTCGCATAATGCCCATCTTCCCTACAATTGAAACACTACACTATAGGACGCTTTTTTATCTGAACCTTCCTTTGTTCTTCCACATTAGTGGTATTCTTCATATCCCATAAGAATTTATTAGCTATATGACCCTATCGTCCACATTTAAAGCATCTATTTGTTCCCTTTAAGTAGTTTCCATGATTCTTCTTCCCATACTTTTCACATGTGGGATGTTGGGTCTACTTTACATCATGAGATTTATCTTGATCCACCTATATTAAACTCTATTTTCTTCCTTTTGTCACCGGGACCAAAAGACCATTGAAAGTATCTGATCTCCATTAAAACCTTAAGGGAATAATGAACAATCTCCTCATAACACTCCAGGTAGAAAATCACTAATTCTTTTCATAAAATTAGCTTTAGTCCTCCAAAGAAGTTATCCTCCTTGATTTCGGTGTTCATGACAATATCAGAAGTTTATCAGGAAATACTTATGTAGTTTTCCTCATATGATCCAATAGACTCATCTTACTTTTACTTTAGTCTAAGTAACTCCCTTTCCATATTAATATTGAGGGTTTGTGGAAAATATTTATTGAAAAACTTTTTATTGAAATATTCTCGTTCCATGGAATCAATTTCCTCCATGGACTTTGGGTTCTTGATTAGTGTCCCCCACTGATCAGCTTCACCATCAAAAATATATACCACCAACACAAATTTATCTTTTTCTGAGCATTGGAGGATAGAGAATATCTTCTCAATGGATTGAATCCATTTTTTCACAATGATATGATTGGAAGATCCACTAAAGATGGGAGGTCTTTTTTGAACAAATGATTCAACCACAACATTCTATTTATTAGGATAAGGTGGGTGTTCCACATGATTCTATTTATTATTCCTAACTTAATCCAGTTGAGTATGTATTGTCATGATTTTTTGAGCACCCATTCCCACCATATTTTTAATATAATTAAGGAAATAATCACATTGTCTATCAAATTGATTTTTGGTATGGTTTCTTCTATTTATAGCCAATAAATAAGAAAAATAAAGTACAATTAGGGGTAATAAATACTTAGTGAATAAAAATATGAAAAGAAAACATTGGACATATATGTATAAACTTGTAAATAAAAATTATATCCTAATTTTTATACCATATGTTTTAATCTAGGTTATCCTTGGTGATAGAAATATTCATATTGTTTTAAAGTCCCAGAAAATTCAAGGAAACATTTTTCTTAATTTTCTTTGGAATTTTACAGGAATGCAGTTTCTGACGGTGCCTGATTCCGAGGGACAGAGTGCCCGAAATCAATTTCCGAAGTTTGGCTCGGGTACGTTCAGTGAACGATTGAGCGGGAATTTCTAACTTTTGAACCGGTGCTCGGAATCGAATTCTGAGGGCACCGATGAACTCGAAACGCCGGTAATCGCTTAAGGGAAACTTTACCGTAGTTCTGTTTGTGTGGGTGAAGAAGTTAATTTATGGGGTTTAATTAAAAAGGTAAATAAAATTGTTGAATCTATTTTATTTCTTTTCAAGGTGGTTTATTTCTCCCATGGGAAGTTGGTGTTGGGGCCCACATTCAACCAACTTCCCATGTGTTGATAATTAAAAGGGTGGGGCACACACGAACACCCCACCTTTTGAAATTCCTTAAACTCCCTAACCCCTATAAACCCCCCATTTATGTTTTGATAACTTATCATCTCTTTAATATCATAACATCTTATTTTAATAACTCAAGTGAGTTAAATGTGGTTTTGGAATTTTCAAACTCTTGAAATTCAAAACCTATGTTGGGTTAATAAAATAATGGGAGGATTATTTTATTTTGGGGGGTTGGTTGTTCTTGTGGTGGAAACTTGGGAGAGAAAAAGATTAAGTTTGAGAAAGCCTTCTACTTCTTCAACCTCGACGAAGAACGCGAAGAATGTCGTTCATCAATGAGGAACATCTCCGCCGAAGAATGTTACATCTTCTTCCATCGACGGTTCCCCTTCGAACACACCTCGACAACAACGGAATCGACGTCCGTTTTCCGTGATGCCCGACTTCCGCGACACTCGTCTTCTGCGGCTCGATTGACGTGCACTGTTCCTGGATCGAGGTAGGGAATTTAAATTGTGATTGTTTGTAAACCCTCGTTTACTCCCTTCTAAATCTAAGAACGCGGATCAACTAAATATTATATTGATCCACAAAGATTAATTTGAGGATTGGGATTATTGTTATGATTCTTTTTATTTATGAGGTTGTAGGGGGTTTATGTGTTTCTTTACGTGATTTCCCTTCCGTCTTTTATCCGCGTATTTTTTTCAGACCGCTTGATATCGATTAACAGGAGGAGGCCGAACCGCACAAACACGGCCGCCCCCTCCCTTATTATTTATTTCATGTTTTTGCGGATGGAATGGAAGTGACAAGGTGCCGTCATACCGCGCGGAATCGTGAGGCAAGAATGCGCGACGTCGTCACGCCACGCAATCAATTCAATTTTTTAATCAATTCTGCGACGCTGACGCGTCGCGCCGAAAAACCGCAAAAGAACCGCGATCGGAGTCGGGCTACGACGAAGGGGCGCAGCGCCATCGGGTCACGCTGAAAAACTACAAAGACGACACTATTTGTTTTGACATACGGATTGACGGGCGACGACGAAGCTGGCCATTATGGCGTTTGAACCCCTTCGCAGTGAAGGTGGTGTCCCAGGGGAACCATAGGCGAAGACGGCAGGAGAAACGGACCACCGGAGCGCGTCCGGTGGTCCGCAGAAGGCGGCGGCGCACTGTAGGAGGGTTGGCAGGCGACGGATCTGCCGCCGGCCTCAATTAGCGGCGGGCGTGGGAGTCGCGCACCCCGCTCCGCGTTTCAGCTTGGCCACGCTGGCCGAGTCACGGCCGGCCGGTCGGGCCGGACCGAACCGGACCGAGCCAGGCCGGGCCGGGCCGAGCCCAGCCGGGTCGGACCCAGTTCGGGTCGACCCGGTTCAGGCCGACCAAGGGGGGTCGGGCCGGGTCGGCCCGGGCCCAGACCCCCTGTTTTCGGACTACTTTCGGTCATATGCCCATATCATGGGCTACGAACCTCCGATCGACGCACCGTCAGTTGCGTAGATATCCTTGGAACGAGACGGTCGTTTTGGTATATTGCTATCAAGGTTTAGGAATACTTTGTGTTCGGCCAGGTTGGTTCGTACACGAAACCAACCGGGACCTCGGAGCGGAAACGCTCATATCTTGAGCTTCGGATGTCCGATTGATGTGCCCTCGACTTTGTGGAATTCCTCTACGTGAGACGGATCTTTTGGCTCACTCCGCACGAGGTTTGGACACAAGTGGAGTACAGTCGGGTTGGTTTTTCCTTAAAAACCAACCAGGCCCCTGGGACGAAAAAGCCAATAACTCTCAGACCGGGCGTCTGATTCACGCACCGTCTGTTGCATTGAGTTCCTGTCGACGATACAGAACTTTTGGATACATAACATTTGGACTATGGGACAGTTGATGTATCAGCCTCTCGGATCGTGGAGCGGACCCTCCGGACCGAGCTTGCTGAGTGCGGGAACCCTAGTGTTGTCTACGACTTCGACGACGACGATTGTGAAGAGATCCTCAGTGGACTGCGACGATGAAGACAGCTTGTCTTGTATCCTATGTGGGTCCTAGATGTGCTGGTATTGTATCCTATGTGGGTCCCAGCATAGATGATTCAATACTGGTATTGAATCCTAAGTGGGTCCCAGTATGGATGAATCAATGAAGATAGCTGGTCTTGTATCCTATGTGGGTCCTAGCTGTGCTGTTCTTGTATCCTATGTGGGTCCCAGCTTAGATGATTCAATACTGGTCTTGTATCCTATGTGGGTTCCAGTATAGATGAATCAATGAAGACAGAAGGTCTTGTATCCTATGTGGCTCCTAGCTATGCTGGTCTTGTATCCTATGTGGGTCCCAGCTTAGATGACTCAATACTGGTCTTGAATCCTATGTGGGTCCCAGTATAGATGAATCAATGAAGACAGCTGGTCTTGTATCCTATGTGGGTCCTAGCTGTGCTGGTCGTGTATCCAATGTGGGTCCCAGCTTAGATGATTCAATACTGGTCTTGAATCCTATGTGGGTCCCAGTATAGATGAATCAATGAAGACAGCTGGTCTTGTATCCTATGTGGGTCCAAGCTGTGCTGGTCTTGTATCCTATGTGGGTCCTAGCTGTGCTGGTCATGTATCCAATGTGGGTCCCAACTTAGATGATTCAATACTGGTCTTGTATCCAATGTGGGTCCCGGTATAGAAGAATCAATGAAGACGGCTGGTCTTGTATCCTATGTGGGTCCCAGCTTAGATGATTCTGTATCTATGTCTGATCATCTCTTTCACCTTTTCGACGAAGTATACCTGCGTGAGCTAAATCCTGTTTGCTTTCCTGTGTGGATTGTGTTGTGTTATCCTGTGTGGATTACATTTTGCTTTCCTGTGTGGAATACTTATACTTTCCTGTGTGGGCTGAGTTGTAATTGGGCTCGGAGGTTAGAGCATATTGGAATTGTTGACTTAGGTATATGTATGGGAATATACCTAAGCAGTGTCGGTTGTTACTTCGTGATTGTATCATTCCTTTGTGGTTTATACTTTTTAGATTTTGGGAGACCTTCGGGGGTCTCGGGGTCCCTACTGAGTAGATTATACTCACCCCTACACGGGCTATGCCTGCACTACGTTGTGTTGGTTGCAGACGACGGATAGCGCTGGTCGTGGTGGGGGATTGTGGAGTAGGACAGTACCTGGAAGTGGACCACTGGGCGGGACATACGCGAAGCGGACGGCGGGACCCGAGGAGCAGTGGAGCTATCTGTACCCACCCTTCAGGTGGGATTTCCAGGGGACATCTCGGCGTAGTGGCTTTCACTTTTTAGTTGATGTCTTCCCTTTCAGTTGTACTTTAAAGTTGGGCTTGTATTTCCGGCCCCATTTACTTTCTGCACCTACTGTTTTACAGTTTTACTTAGTGTATACTTCTTCCGCTTGTACTCTGTTGTGTTTGTTTCCTGTTTTAAAGGAAATTCCTTCCCTGATATCGGGATTTACGCCTTTGGTGCTAGTCGCCAGCCCCTGGCCTATGGAAGGCAGGCTTGGGGTAGTCATGGCACGAGCCCCGAGGACTGGTTGTGACAAATTGGTATCAGAGGAGTTCGGTTCTACCGCAGACTCTGATCTTTCTTCTATGTGAAGAAATAGTGTTTAGCATATTGGGTGTGGTTATCAGTACAGGGAGTCCAGTGTTGGTGTGGCGACTGACGTATCCGTACACCAGGACCCTGACTTCTGATTTCCGACTTAATGCACGAAAACATTGATTGCGTGTGTGTTTCAAGTTTTCTTTGTGATTACATGTGTCACCTCACCATGTATACTGTTTGACCGTGGCGCACCTGTTTTCTTTTTCAGGATGGCCCCACGACGGCAGTCAGCTAGGGTTCCGAGAGTTGAGTGTGATGACAACCCACCGACCGACGAGGCCTCGGTGCAGGTATCCTTGTCAGTAGAGGCATCGGTGGTACCTTTACCCACCGAGCCACCGATGCTACCAGCCCCAGCCACTGACGATGCACGTTGCCTCAGTACACTGCACGGGTTCCAGTGCCAGTGACCACCCAGGTTCTGTGGGGAGACGGACCCCCAGGTAGCCAAGGACTGGAAGGAGGCAGTCGTACGAGTTTTCAGGCTAGTGAGGACACCAGCCGACCTCATGGTGATCCTCACAGCGAGCCTACTGCAAGAAGCATCAGGCCTTTGGTGGAGCTTGATGCTCCAGGTGCACAACGAGACATCTCTTCTCTGGACGGACTTTGAGAGAATCTTCTGCTCTGAGTTCGTCCCAGCCACCCTCCGTGCGGTGCACTTTCAGGAGCTTCTTCAGCTGCGGCAGGGCAGCTTGACAGTGGCCCAGTACTCGGAGAGATTTACTGATCTCTCGCGCTACTCCACAGATATGGTACGGGACCCGTTCTTCCGGGCCTGGACCTTCGAGAAGGGAACGAGTCACGAGATCAGGGTTTCGATGATCTCCCTCAATATTTCGATTTAGGCAGAGGTGTGGGAGATAGCCCTTCTAGTAGAGAGTTTTCTCGCCGAGCAGGCTCCAGTGATAGGGCCCTCCGCAGGACGGCCCGTAGCAGGGTCATCTGTAGTTGGCAGTAGACAGGTGACGTAGAGGTCCAAACGGGCCAGACCATCAGATGGACAGTCACTGGATGAAAATTCGGTTGTGCGGGGCACACGAAGGAGAGCCAGCTACACAAGGGGCAGGCAATGATACACATGCGGCGGGCAAGGTCACAAGGCTCGAGACTGCCCGACTCGTCTTACAGATGAGCAGCAGGTGGTAGGGGAACCTCCCAGATAGAGGTTCGGCCATGGTGGTCCGCAGGGTACAGCCTGACGAGGCAGAGGTGCTGGCCAAGTAGCAGATGGTGGGAGACACTTCGAGGTGTTGCCACCACCACCACCAGGAGGTCCGCCCCGACCGCAGGGAGTTGATGGACATGCGAGAGCTCAGCTTCTGGTAGCTGAGGCCTTCGATCATGGAGCTCTGGGAGCAAATGGATAGAAGCGGAACTAGTGGATACGTCTTTTTTACTTCTAGTTCCTTGTTGCTATTGTGTAGCGTCTTTTTATTATGAGCTGCAATAATAAAAGACGCATACCTTTGTGATGTTTTCATTATTGTCTTCTTTTGTGTTGTTACTAAGAGGTTCCAGTTTTGACTGTTGACTTGACCCTCACTTGTGAGACATCTACTGGAGGAAAACTAGTTACCACACACTGATGCCGAATGTGTGACTCAAACCATGGAGGCAGGAGTAACAGTTGGATCTCTTGGTAGTAGCGTCAAGGCCTTACGACATCATCCTTGGTATGGATTAGTATCATCAATGTCGGGATTGACTGTATTAGTCAAAGAACGTGGTTCATCCATGGGATGAGACCGGATTTCTCTTATTGGAAAAGAAGAAATCATAGCAGCTCTTGTGGGACAAGAGGTGGTCCAGACCATGATAGAGAAGGTCCAGGTCATCCAGGAGCAGATGAAGACAGCTCAGAGATGACAGAAGTCTTTCGCTGATAGGAGGCGGAGGCCACTAGAGTTTAAGGATGGCGACCACGTCTTCATACAGGTCTCACCTCGACATGGATTACAGAGATTTTTCCAAGGTGGCAAGTTGTCTCCATGCTTTATCAGACCCTTCCAGGTCCTCAGCAGGATTGGCGAGGTGGCTTACCGCCTAGCTCTACCACCTTTGTATCCCTAGTTTGTGTTGAAGCTTTATGGGGACGTAAAGCCATGTGGTGTGAGTAATGTAAAGACCTGGAAATTTCAAGGAAATTTTTTTCTTAATTTTCTTTGGAATTTTACAAGAACGCAGTTTCTGATGACGCCTGATTCCGAGGCCCGGAGTGCCCGGAATCAATTTCCGAAGTTTGGCTCGGGTACGTTCAGTGAACGAATGAGCGGGAATTTCTAACTTCTGAACCGGTGCTCAGAATCAAATTCCGAGGGCACCGATGAACTCACAATGCCGGTAATCGCTTAGGGGAACCTTTACCGTAGTTGTGTTTGTGCGGGTGAAGATTTTAATTTATGGGGTTTAATTAAAAAGGTAAATAAAATTGTTGAATCAATTTTATTTCTTTTCAAGGTGGTTTATTTCTCCCATGGGAAGTTGGTGGTGGGGCCCACATTCACCCAACTTCCCATGTGTGGATAATTTAATGGGTGGGGCCCACATGAACCCCCTACCTTTTCAAATTCCTTAAACTCCCTAACCCCTCTAAACCCCCCATTTATGTTTTGATAACGGATTACCTCTTTAATATCATAACATCTTATTTTAATAACTCAAGTGAGTTAAATGTGGGTTTTGAATTTTCAAACTCATGAAATTCAAAACCTAAGTTAGGTTAATAAAATAATGGGAGGATTATTTTATTTTGGGGGGTTGGTTGTTCTTGTGGTGGAAACTTGGGAGAGAAAAAGGCTAAGTTTGAGAAAGCCTTCTACTTCTTCAACCTCGACGAAGAACGCGAAGAACACCGTTCATCAACGAGGAACATATCAGCCGAAGAACGCGACGTCTTCTTCCATCGACATTTCCCCTTCGAACGCACCTCGACAAAAATGGAATCGATGTTCGTTTTCTGTGACGCCCGACATCCGCGACGCTCGTCTTCCGTGGCTCGATTGACGTGCACCGTTCCTGAACCGAGGTAGGGAATTTAAATTGTGATTGTTAGTAAAACCTCGTTTACTCCCTTATAAATCTAAGAACGCAGATCAACTAAATATTATGTTGATCCGTGAAGATTAATTTTCGGATTGGGATTATTGTTATCATTCTTTTTATTTATGAGGTTGTATGGGGTTTATGTGTTTCTTTACCTGATTTCCCTTCCGTCTTTTATCCGCGTATATTTGTCGGACCGCTTGATATCGATTAACAGGAGGAGGCCGGACCGCACAAACACGGCCTCCCCTTCCCTTATTATTTATTTCTTGTGTGTTTTCGATGGAATGGAAGTGACGTGGTGCCATCTCACCGTGCAGAATCGTGCGGCAAGAATGCGCGACGTCGTCATGCCACACAATTAATTAATTATTTGAATCAATTCTGCGACGCCGACGCTTCGCGCAGAAAAAATGAAAAAGAACCGTAGTTGGAGTCGGGCCGCGGCGAAGGGGCGCAACGCCATCGGGTCACGCTGAAAAACTACAAAGACAACGCTATTCTTTTTGACGTGCGGATTGACGGGCGACGAAGAAGCTGGCCGTTATGGGGTTTTAACCCCTTCGCAGTGAAGGTGGGGTCCCGGGGGAACCATAGGCGAAGACGGCAGGAGAAACAGACCACCAGAGCGTGTCCGGTGGTCCGCGGAAGGCGGCGGCGCTCCGCCGGGGGGTTGGCGGCCGGCAGATCCGCTGTCGGCCTCAATTAGCGGCAAGCGGGGGAGTCGCGCACCCCGCTCTGCGTTTCGGCTCTGCCACGCAGGCCGAGTCACGGCCGGCCGGTCGGGCCGGACCGAATCGGACAGAGCCGGACCGAGCTGGGCCGGGCCGGACTGGGCCCAACCGGGTCGTACCCAG
Source organism: Viscum album (assembly GCA_963277665.1). Classification (NCBI taxonomy): domain Eukaryota; kingdom Viridiplantae; phylum Streptophyta; class Magnoliopsida; order Santalales; family Viscaceae; genus Viscum; species Viscum album. The sequence goes on from OY728152.1 coordinate 700,992,642, forward strand.
TTCGGAGCGACCCGGTTCGGGCCGACCCATGGGGGGTCGGGCCGGGTCGGCCCGGGCCCAGACCCCCTTTTTTCGGACTACTTTTGGTCAAATGCCCATATCATGGGCTACAGACCTCCTATCGACGCACCGTCAGTTGCGTAGAGATCCTTGGAACGAGACGGTCATTTTGGTATATCGCACTCAAGGTTTCGGAACATTTTGAGTTCGGCCGGGTTGGTTCGTACACGAAACCAACTAGGCCCTCGGAGCGGAAACCCTCATATCTTGAGCTTCGGTCGTCCGATTGACGTGCCCTCGACTTTGTAGAATTCCTCTAAGTGAGATGGATCTTTTGGCTCACTCTACCCGAGGTTTGGAGGCAAGTGGAGTACAATCGGGTTTGTTTTTTCTTAAAAACCAACCGGGCCCCTGGGACGAAAAAGCCAATAACTCTCAGACCGGGTGTCCGATTGACGCACCGTCTGTTGCGTTGAGTTCCTGTTGACGATACAGAACTTTTGGATACATCAACTTTGGACAATGGGGTAGTTGATGTATCAGCCTCTCGGCTCGTGGAGCGGACCCTCCTGAACGAGATTGCTGTGTGCGGGAATCCTAGTGCTGGTTGCGACTTCGATGACGACGATTGTGCAGAGATCCTCAGTGGACTACGACGATGAAGACATCTGGTCTTGTATTCTATGTGGGTCCTAGCTATGCTGGTCTTGTATCCTATGTGGGTCCCATCTTAGATGATTCAATACTGGTCCTGAATCCTATGTGGGTCCCAGTATATATGAATCAATGAAGACCGCTGGTCTTGTATCTTATGTGGGTCCAAGCTGTGCTGGTCTCGTATCCTATGTGGGTCCCAGCTTAGATGATTCAAAACTGGTCTTCTATCCTATGTGGGTCCCAGTATAGATGAATCAATCAAGACAGCTGGTCTTGTATCCTATGTGGGTCCTAGCTGTACTGGTCTTGTATCATATGTGGGTCCCAGCTTAGATGATTCAATACTGGTCTTGAATCGTATGTGGGTCCCAGTATAGATGAATCAATGAAGAGAGCTGGTCTTGTATCCTATGTGGGTCCTTGCTGTGCTGGTCTTGTATCCTATGTGGGTCCCAGCTTAGATGATTCAATACTGGTCTTAAATACTATGTGGGTCCTAGTATAGATGAATCAATGAAGACAGTTGGTCTTGTATCCTATGTGGGTCCTAGCTGTGCTGGTCTTTTATCCAATGTGGGTCCCAGCTTAGATGATTCAATACTGGTATTGTATCCTATGTGGGTCCCAGTATAGATGAATCAATAAAGAGGCTGGTCTTGTATCCTATGTGGGTTCCAGCATAGATGATTCAGTATCTATGTCTGATCATCTCTTTCACCTTTTCGACGAATTATACCTGCGTGAGCTGAATCCTATTTGCTTTCCTGTGTTGATTGTGTTGTGCTATCCTGTGTGGATTACGTTTTGCTTTCCTGTGTGGAATACATATACTTTCCTATGTGGACTGAGTTGTACTTGGGCTCGGAGGTTGGAGCGTATTGGAATTGTTGACTTAGGTATATTTATGGGCATATACCTAAGCAGTGTCGGTTGTTACTTCGTGATTGTATCTTTCCTTTGTGGTTTATCCTTTGTGGATTTTGGGAGACCTTCGGGGGTCTCGGGGTCCCTAATGAGTAGCTTATACTCACCCCTGCACGGGCTATGCCCGCACTACATTGTGTTGGTTGCAGACGACGGACAACATTGATCGTGGTGGGAGCTTGTGGAGTAGGGCGGTACCTGGAGGTGGACCACTGGGCGGGACATACTCGGAGGGGACGACGGGACTCAAGGAGCAGTGGAGCTATCTGTACCCACCCTTCAGGTGGGATTAACAGTGGATAGCTCAGCGTAGTGGCTTTTACTTTTTCAGTTTATGTTTTCACTTTCAGTTGTACTTTACAGTTGGGCTTGTATTTCCGACCCCCGTTACATTCTGCACCTACTGTAGTACAATTTTACATAGTGTTTACTTCTTCCTCTTGTACTCTGTGGTGTTTGTTTTCTATTTTAAATGCAATGCCTTCCCTGATATCGGGATTTACGCATTTGGTGCTAGTCGCCAGCCCCTGGCCTATGGAAGGCGGGCTTGGGGTAGTCACGGCACGGGCCCCGAGGACGGGTCGTGACAATGGTTCATTCTAAATTTCTTTAGTCCTAATATCCAAAAATAAATAGGCCTTTCTATGATACCAACTATTGATACCCTGTCCTTTTACACATATTATTACATTATTTTAATCATAATTAACCATCAAATTACAAAACATGTATCATAAAGTCTAGTGTCTTTGGATGATTATGTACATAAAATTGAAAACATGGAAATAGAATAGAGAATATTTATATTAATCATCTATAAAGAGATTATATCTTTCATTAAGCTCGTACATCCTCATAGTATAACTTTGGGATTACATGAACAAAAGGGCTGATCTAAAAATCCCAATAATGGTATAAACATTGGAGTAATGGAAATAATATGGGTTAGAGGGTGTAACACGATGAAATAAAAAGGCATGGATCACGAAAAAACATAAGGAAAAATAAAATTTATATCATGGGGAGATGTAATCATGGAATCATAGGAATTTGGAATCAATACACAACATCACATAAGCATTAGTCAAGGCTAAGTGATAAGACCATTTCACATGGCGGACAAAGTCCCATAAAGGATTCAAGTTCACTTTTTATACCAACATGACATATCATGAGGCTAAACATTACCCAATGAATTTAATTTTTATATGGTCACACCCATCATAAAATGTTTATTAATATTTTTTCCACATGAATAATCATACATAAGGAATAAACATAAGGGGTTCCCATTGAAATAAATCGGTATCGTATTCATATAGGCATTATAAATGGGTGTATCATAAAGATGTCCATGAAATAATGTATTTAAATAATACATGGGAATTAATAAGATAAAATAGACATAAAATGATAAATTATGTCAAAATAAAGGGAAAACATGTAAAAATATTGTTTAAGAAACTTTATAAATGATCCATTTTAATGTGGTTTAAAGGAAAATGTTAATAATTATTTATCACGAAAAAGGAATAATTATTTGTCTAACTAGAAATGAATGAAGATACGTTTCATGATAAAATGAGTGGTTTTAGAAAAATAACAGTGTATTAAGTAATATTATGGAGTTCACTTGAAAACGGTTGATAAATCCAGAAGTTCCCTTTAATCGGGATTTCTTATCAGGAAGAATAGAGAAGGGAACCTTTTTAAAATAAATATTTACTCATCAAAGAAAGATGATATGATATAGATACATGATTTTAGAACATATAAATATAATTTAAAATAATTATATAAAACTAAATATTAATTGCATTGGTGTAAAGATGGAGAAATCATAACCCGAAGGAAATATGAAGATTCAGAAATAATCCCTTACTTTATGTCTGAAAGTGTTCTGTACATGATCTTAATGACCTAGATAATCAAATTAAATCCATTTATTAATTAAATAATAACCTTTTATACATTTATTTTATATTTTATAATTTTATTACATTCATTTTTGGCGTTTTTTATGAGTTATAAGATACAATTTCATTATTTGGGAGTGTTCGTTTCATTGGTTTTCATGATTGGTTCACTTGTAAAAATATATAAAAGATCATGTAAATTGGGAATAGATATTTGGAATTGAATATATATTTTATTAATGAATATACATAAGATAAAATGTTTATATGAGTCATTTTTTTAATTTGGGTGAATATGAATCATTAGATAAGATGTTAGTGATGATCATTTAGATTATTTTGGTGGTTTTTATCATCATAAATGAGTTTTGTTTCATTATTCATTATTGTTTATAAGATTTAGTTTAAAAACATAAAAATAGTTATACCATACATTTTAAAATCTTTACCAACCATTATAATGGTTTTATATCCATACTTGATGTTTTTATAAGAAAATTAAAACTTGTTATCCTCGAAGGTGATAAACCAAAACCTCATAGATGATGTTTTAATTTTTAGAATAAAAGGAAGAGGAGTAGAGAATTTATGGTGGATTTTATATTAACATAATTAAATTACAGTATATATAATATAAAAGAGTTATGATTCATGTTTAGAGAGAGGATGTGATGATATTATATGAAAAGAAAAGTAAGTGAAAATAAAATAATGAAGGTGAAAGAGGATTTTACCTCTTGAATTCTTCTCCTGGATAAACTCCTTAGAAAAATTGGTTTTGGTATTTTGTTGAGACCATAACCTCCTAGATATGGGAAATATACTTGAGAATAATATTCGGTATAAATTTTACAAGCTTCAAGGCTTAAGAGGTGTGAGGATAATAGGGGGTGAGGGGTGGTATTTATAGTGGACGAGAGGGATGTTTTTTGATTATATTATTCATTTGTTTGTTATTTTGGATCAAGTCTATAAATAGTGTGGATTATGGTGACTAAATATAGTAACTAGTGAATGCGAGTTCAGAATTATGGTACATAAATCATCCAAATATCATCCATTACTAAATAATTCTTGTATTTAGCTTATACTGTAAATTACTGTATTTCATTGTTCACAAAAAAATAAACTTTTTTAGAAGAATCCCAAAAATTAACCCTTAACATATTTTGATGTTTTTAATTAAAAAATTAACTCCATTTTATGAAAATATTTTTATAAATATGAGAATTTTAATTTTTTAATTAAAATCATCATTTATTCAAAAAATATCAATTTTAAAATTATAACTGCTTTTATAACACTTTGAAAAATTAATTAAAGTATCATAAAATATATATAATAATATGTCAAAAAATATTAATTTATGAATCTATTTTATGAAAATAAATTTTCTATTAATTATAAAATTTTAAATAAACATTTATGTTTCACAAAAATACCAAAAATTAATTTATCATTTTCAAAACATTTATTTACTTATACTATGATAAAATTATATCATCTTTTCATTTATAAGATACATAAATATTATTTATACTTTCATTGGTGAGTTTACTATTCTATTGGCTGGTTTACTATTCATAAGTGTCATATTACTACTACAAAGGTATTTTTTACTATTCCATTGTTATAGGTTCTTTAATTTTTGAAAAAGCCTCTTATTTCATTAATTCTTCGTTTATAAAGTTTGTGTTGTGTTTTTTATGTGATTTATACTATATGACATAATTATAAGAATGGAAAATTCATTGATATAATTCTAGGTCATTACATCAAAACATATTTCATTTTAATCCAATTTTTTCATGAATCATCATCAAATTATTTCATCAAAAAAAATCTCATTTAAATCCATCACTTTTCTAAAATCTACCCAAAAAAATGAATGCAATTAAAATTGGGGTTTTTTACAATTTACATTGTCTTTTAAATCAAAAATTAAATCATCTCAAATTAGGGTTTTATAAATTAATTTAAAACTTGTTCTAATTGAATCTAGAAATTTAGGGTTTCAACTATAGAACAAATCCTTAAGGAAATACCTACCTTTTACCACATGATTAAATTCAACACTTACAACATGATCTATAAGTGAATAAAGAGGTGAAGAGGATCAAGGAACAAACCCTAGAAACAAGACCCATAAATTGAAAGATAAAATCAAAAAAAAATTGGGATTAAAAACTCTCCAAAGGGAGAGAAAAAAAGAATATTTAAAACCCAAATCAATATAGAAACCACATACTATAGAGGGAACGAGATCTTCCACTCGCACATTTATTTGTATGATAATAATTTTTAGGAGCCAATATATCCTCTAGATACCCTATAAAAATAAATTAAAATGATTAATTGTTAAAATTAGGCTTCTTGTATTTTAATTAAAAAATTTATGTAATTTAAAACCTACATGCATGGTTTCCAGGTTGGGTCATACAGTTAGTAATAATTGTGCTCCCTAACTATGTGCCCTTACTAGGCTTCTGGAAATTGTGAATTATTGGGAAATATGGTTATTTTAAGCATGAACAAATAATATAACCCACCCACTCCCCCCCTATATATGGTCTTATGGTTTGTGGGAAAGCCATGAAGTTTGAAACTTACCATGATCCCCCTCTAGTGTCTCACAGTAGAGTACATGGTTTGCTTGGACAAACCACAAGGGTTTCCCTAACTATGAACCAATTGTTCCCAGACCCATGGGATTCCAAAATTTTCAAAAACAAATCCCAAAATAATTCCAAAATTACACCCAGTAATTAAATATCAAAAACGTGGTCATGAATTTCTTAAAAATGGGTAATGGTATATGACAACCACTCTCTAATAAAAACTTTCTATCCTAAAAATTACTATCAAGATGACTCCATGTCTAAGATATGAGTTCACTAATCTATCATCAAAGCCCCACTCTCTCAATTCTCACAAGAATAATAACCATTATACCATATCACGTGGACTAAATCAATAGACTTCCCATGAATAACCTTTGTCTTAAAATCAACAATCCTGAATGGATGCTCAATCACAGATAATCCAGGTTCCACATCAAGGTCTTCCCAATGCAAGATATGAGAAGGTACTTAAACATACCTTCTAATATATTTTACATAAAACACATTGTGTATTGAGTTAAAATATGGTATAAAAGCTTAACTATAATACATATTCACCACTTAAAAATAACCCACAAATCTAGGTGCATGATTTCCCTATTTTCCAAGCTGTTGGTGACCCAACCATGGTGAAACACCCCCAAAACATGGTGTCCAACTAAAATCTCCAAAGTATTACATTGATTATCATCATAGTATTGATATAATCTCTGTTCCATCACCATTATCTTATGAATCAACTAAATCTTTATTGTTATCTTTTGGACAAAACATGACCTAACCAAGTAATCTTCTCCAATATTCATCCAATAGTGAGGATATCTTCAAGTATGGAAATGAATGGACTTGAATTGAGCCATTTTAAATCTTTTAATGGTGTCTATTTTTTTAGTAAAACTCAACTAGCCCCACATAGACATCCTAATCTTCATAAAAGTTAATAACGCAAGCATATAGCATGTCCTCAAGGATCCGTATAAATCATTAAATCAGTACATCCATCTACGAATGATACGATGTGATTAAACTAACCCCATACCACATTTCCTCTAGGATTATACTCTAAAAATGATATATAAAACAAGGATCCCTATTACGGCTATAGTAGATATAACTTCATCAAATATGACAATCTCATTCACATGTAGATTTTCTAAATCCTTAACTTTGGTTGTGTCTTCAATTTGAATAATGTGAGATGATTTGGTCATCTAATTGATCATAACCCATATAGCATTATTCCATCAAATATTAAACGGAAAACCCAATAAATCCATAAAAATATCATCCCACTTCTATGTTGGCATAGGTTGGGGTTGAAGAAAACATGAAGGTTTCTGGTGCTAGGACTTAACATAGTAAAAACTATTACAATGATAAACAATTTTGGTAATGTTTAACATCAAACCCATCCACTGGAATCATCTTCATATATCACAAAACATTTACATGGTACTAGAGTGCACCACCCATTGGTAATTATGGAAATCCACCATAACAACTTTTCTCAGTAAGAAAAATACAATATACCAGTTTCAGAAATATAGGGCACCCTTAGTGGAGAATGAAAACTCAATAATTGTATCCATTGTGACCCTCACTTTTAAAACATTAACATTACCTAACATTTGTGGAAAACACAAAACATTACAAAAAAATATGCAAGAAGATCATTCTATTCTAGTGCCTTTAGAAACATGGGAACATAAACACTAGTACATAAATGAGCTATATTATCTCCCACTAGGCTCTTCTGGACTATAACCCTTCTTATACACACAAAACATAATACATATCTTTATAACATGGGGAAAGAAACAAAAAAAGGGGTTATCTCAAATTACCATTAAGGGTAAACAAGGGTGACATGTAAGAATAATCTTGACCATAAGGGTATGAGAACATGGTCATGAATATAGAATATCATACCCTTCATATCAAAGATCATAATAGAGATCTAGGAATAAATATTGGAATTTCATAAGACATGAATCATAATGAAATAAATAGAATAAAACATGAAATAATAATGTAGTAATAGAACATGTAAGTGTGGAAAACACATAAGAATATAATATGATTTCCATAGTATCCAAGGCATCGCTGCCAAGACAATCTTAGTAGTGTGAGATCACACCCCATACCATCATAGTAGTCATGGTTCACTCCGATGGACATTATAGTAGTATGAGTTCACTCCTAATACCATATTAGTAGTCATGGTTCACTCCCATGGAAATAATAGTAGTAAAGTTTCACTCCCAAGACCATCTTAGTTTATTTGATGATATAAAAATCCTTACCCAATGCATTGAAGGGAGATATATGTCTCACCCATCACATAATGAAATCATACATTCATGTTCCAAAAGATTATAAATAAACATATAATAACCCATGAAATGAAATGGGTATCAAAAACATGTAAACATGTCATAACCTATGGATATATATATGTTTTAAAATCATTTCATCACAAGAAAAATCTGTGAAAAAAGTGGGATTCAATGGCATATAACCTGTGAAAGAGATACGGTCTTCATAAGCATCATGCTATAAAAATAATAATTCATTCAAAGAAATAATATGAATAGAAACATTGGATAATTTATCCATAATGGTATTAGTAACACCAATTTATGATATCTTAGATGGAAAATAAAGTTTAATGATCTTTTAAAAACATTTCTTGAATAAAATATCCTTTCTTCATTGAAATTTTTTTTTATAACAAAAATCCTTTTGGAAACCTTTTTATTTGAAATTATTATTGAAAATTTATAAAGGAAGATATGAAAATAAATAAAACATTTTTAAAATACCTTTTCCTTGAAAATGGTCTTCAAGGATATTTTGAAATAATTTTGAAAACATTTTAAAAAACATGGTTTTTTAATATAATAGATTTCTGACTGAAGAGAGAGACAATCATATTTTACATAAAAAACCATTATCTAAAGTACCAAAGAGAGTAAAAATGGAACTAAAAATAGTGTATATCATAAATAAATAGAGGATAAGGAAAAAAATGACTATTATTGAAAAATTTATTATAATATTCCATTAAAGGAAACATAAACATAAACAATCTTGGAAAGCGATGAGATTGTCTCAATAAACTCTTCTAATTATGTAACTTCGAATCATACTCTCTATGTAATAAAATGAAATTAAATTAACATTAAAATATCATTAATGGATCAAATTCATGATATAACATGTAAATGGAAGTATATACACCTCAAAAGAGAGCTTAGGTGCATAACCAAACATGAGTCTCAAAAAAGGAAAATTGAGATTGAATATTTTTACCGATTTGGTATCTTTTGAAACATAAACCCCATGAAATAAGGATCATAAAATGGAAATCTTAACACCCATAAATTTAATTATAAGTTATATAGAATACAATAATGTTTATTACATACACCACACAAAAATAAAGAGTGGTGAACATGACATGTATTTCACAGAAATTAAAAGTGAGATGAAATCACCTTACCATGTGTCTTGACTCTCTCTGTACTCATAAAATATTCCTATATAATAAATATAAGTTTATTATAAATATTTTATAGAATCATATTCGTATATGTAATACTATATATGTTTTTATTATGACCTTTTATTAACCGCTTGTTAACTATTATATATAAAAATTTTACTTTAGGTAAAATTTTCTTTGTTCTTAGCATGTGTCTTAATTTGTTATATATTTGGTCCTTATACTTATATAATGATTCCATAATGTAAAAAATTATATAAATATCAGTTATATACAGTATATTTTTATTATAATAAGCTATATAATATATGGGAATGAAATGGATTACACCATTCAGGGAGGTGGTAAACCGTACATACGCATAAACGTTGTTTTTGTCTTTATTTTCATATTGAAAGAAAGTGTTTAAAAGAAATATATATATATATAATTATTAAATTAGCATTAATATATCATATATTTCATATAAGTTCACTATACCCATCCTTAATACATTCCATGTGGTGTGTGAAGGAATCACATCGCTTTGAGGGGGCGGTAGTCCACACTTCCTCAAATGAGATTATCGTATTAAAACCAAATGTAAAGTAAATATATGTGTGTTATAAAATGAATAAATAATATTAAAGAAATTAATAAATAAATATTTTACATATAAAAATATATGTTTCATCATAATGGCCACCATGATTGGTGGTAAATTAAAAAAGAATAATCATTGTTTCGTGAGGTAGTAATTCTCCATACACAGAAACAATATGTTTGATATCCATTAGATGGAAGTGTGTATAAGTTTAGGTTGAAACCTTAGAATAAAAACATCCTAGTATATTTATGATTCTATTTTTGTCACAAAATAACGGAATAATTATAGTGTATGGGTGAATAAGGAAAATAATGGAAAACAGCTTGAGAGAAGACGTTAACTCAAAATCGGGTAACTCCTTTTGGTTTGTGACAAAATGCTTCCTTTAGAGGATTTTGGACCTAAGTTAGGAATCAAGGTATAAGGGGGGATTGGTATGATCATAACTAGGCAGATATTAGAATAATTTAAAATGTCTTAGGGGTGTGAGGAATGGGTATAGGTGGTGGCCTTTTATAGGGGAGGAGGAGAGGCACTCTTGTAAATATTTGAAGAGAGAATTCCGCCCACAGTTTTCAAGTTGAATTTGGATCCAATAATGGACCAAAGTCGACACAGATTATGATCGGGTATAATTATGGACATATAGTGGGTTTTTTATATGTTTCTAGGTTATTTTGGGTCTTAAATATAAGGTTTAGTACTTTATTAACCTATTTTTTCTCTGAACTGATGTAATTAATTTTAATCACATTCACTAATATTTGTTGTCAAAAAAAATTTTGAACTTATTATAAATTATAAAGTATTCTAATTCAAAATATTGAATCCATTTTTAAAAATTATAATCTCATAAGTGGCATAAATTTATTTAAAAATAATCCTACTATCAGGACAACACTGCGGGTTTTTATAGTAAAAATGATCAAAATATTGTTGAGTATTTATGTCGAATTTAAGTGTGGAAATGGTTCCAATATTCCAAAATATGATTAATTTATAAAACAAAATATAATTAATCTTTTAAAATATATATATATATATATATTAACCTTATATATAAATTTAATTAAAAAACATTTTTTAATTAAAAACATGTATTTTTTACTATTCATCTAAAAATGATGTTTCTCATAAAAATCCCAAAATTTCACGATAAGATAATTTTGAAAATATAAATTTAAAAATGATTTTTATTTTATAAAATTCAATTTCTTAATGTTTCTAAATTTTTTTTATAACGACATTTAAAAATTATTTTTAGACATAGAAGGACTTTACCAAAAATCATATCTTTCATTATCAATATGATTTATTTATATAAAAAAATTGTAGAAAATATTTGAAAAGTTGTTATTACTATTCATATAACTAAAATTAATGGCTCGTTTACGATTATATTATTTAAATAATAAAATGATGTTTCATAGAAACTCTGTGTTGCAGGTATTGTACACCAACTCAGTGTTGTGTGTATCATATACCAACTCAGTGTTGCATGTAACGTACGATAAGTTAGTTTAGTATGAAATGAATTCTTGACATAGTGAATTTAAAGATGAAAATTTTAAATTATTCAGAAAAAAAGGTCCATAAAAACTCGGGGTGTTACGTTCTACCCACATTAAAATTAATTTCAACCTCAAAATTCATCACTCAGTTAAAAAAAATGAGGATACATATTTTTCATAATATCCTCAAATTACCACATGGATTCATATAACTGGTGATTTCTCTACAAAACCATAGCCAAGTAAGTAGTCTTGTTTCATAGGAATTTCTATGATCAACCAAGAATTTCAACAGGTTTCTATTCATAAGAAAGATCTTGCTCTAGTGGTATAGCCTCTAATTTTAGTACGTGTGAAGGGTCAGGTATGTAATTACTCAGGAGTGATACTTGAAACACATCAAGGAACTGAGAGGTATTTGGAGGAATTTCCAAGTGATATGCTAACATCTCTATATGATCAATAATTTCAAATGGGATGATATAACTAGGGCTTAGTTTCTATTTCTTCCCAAATATCATAACTTTCTTCCAAGGTGAGATTCATAGAAACACCTTTTCACCGAATTCAAATTCATGATCATGCTGACGGTTATTATCATAATGTTTATATCATCATTGAGCCACCTTGATATGTTGCTAAATGGTTCTAACCTTACCTACTACTTCATTAGTGATCTTAGATCATAATATCTTTCTTTATCCAACCACATCCCAAAATGTTGGAGCTCTACATTTATTCCCATATAATGCTTCATAAAAGTCCATCTTAATTCTTATGTGAAAGCTGTTATTGTATGAAAATACAACTAGAGGAATGTTTTGATCCCAACCACCTTTGTAATCCAAAGAACAGGATATTAACATATCCTCTAGGATTTGAATTGTTCTTTAAGACTGGCCATCTGTTTGAGGATGATAAGCAGTGCTGAAACTCAATTTTATATCAAGTTATTTCTAAAGACTTCACCAGAACATTGAGTTAAACCTCATATCCTGATCTTATACAATATAATGTGGTACTCCATGAAACCCTACCACTTTCTTAATGTATATTCTATCAATATGATCACGAGATAAATGTTCTCTAATAATAATAAAGTGTGATAACTTAGTAAGGCAATCAACTATTACCCATATATCATTAAACCAATTAGAGGTCTTGGGTAGTACAATGACAAAATCTATAGTGATGTTCTCCCATCTCCATTCTGGTATGGGTAATGGATGCAACATCCGTTTGGATTTTTTTCTTTCAGTGTTAACTTACTGGCATACCAAACACTGAGATACAAACTCTGTGATATCTCTCTTCATTAAATCCCACCAGAAGTATTCTTTTATGTCCCTATACATCTTCATAATTCTAGGATAAGTATAGAATAAAGAATTGTGAGCTTATTATAACATATCATTATTCACATATGTCATTGAAGGAAAACATACAAGGTTCCTGAACCTTATCATTCCATCCTAATCAAGGTTAAACTCAAGAATTCTTTTAACCTTATTTTTTAGTTCTCAATCTTCCTTATGTGCCTCCTTAATCATCACATGGATAGAGGTTTGAACAATCATTTGAGAAAGATAATATTTTCCCCTTCCTTCTAGATTTCTAGATTCATCCTTTGTAAATCTATATATATTGTATATTTTGTGATCCTCACCATAGATAATCTGGAATGATATTTTAAACTCAATGCATCGGCCACCTTGTTCACTTTCCAATGGTGGAAATGTATTGAGCAGGCATAGTTATTTATCAACTTTAACCATCTTCTATGGAACATGTTCAAATCCTTCTGTGTGAATATATATTTCATAATTTTATGATCAGTATATATATCACACTTTACCCCATAAATATAATTCATCCATATGGTTAATGCAAAAAATACCCCTACTAACTCCAAATCATGAGTTGGGTAATTTTTCTCATGAATATTAACATATCATGAGGCATAGGCTATAACCATGTTATTTTTCATAAGAAGACATCCCAATCCCTTCTTTTATGCATCACTATAGATTACAAATCGTTCTCCACTATAGGGTAATGTAAGAATAGGTGTACACACCAACATTCTCTTAAGTTCCTTGAAATTTTCCTCAAATTCATTTTTCTAAAGGAACTTAACACCCTTTTGAGTTAACTTGGTCCGAGGATTAGATAGTCGTGAAAAATTCCCCATAAACCATCGAGAATATCCATATAACCAAGAAATCTATGGATCTTAGTCACTATGGTTGGTATTTGATATCTTTCACTAGCCTCCGTCATTGATGGATCTATTGTTATACTATCTCTTAGGATTACATGACCGAAAAATGAAACCTTTTGTATCAAAAAATCACACTTTGTATATTTTTCATATAACTTCTCCTTCCTTATATTCCATAGTACAATTTTAAAGTGATATTAATGATCTTCCTTAATCATTGAATAGATAAGAATATCATCTATAAAGACTACCAAAAACTGGTCGAGGGAATCTCTAAAGACATTATTCATTAAATCCATGAATATGGTAGGGGAATTAGTAAGAACAAAAGGCATCACTATATATTCATAGTGAACATACCTTGTTTAGAATGTATCCTTGGTTATATCCTCATTCTTTCCCCTCAATTTATGATATCCAAAATGAAGTTCAATCTTGGAAAAGTATTGACCTCCATGTAGTTGACCAAAAAATTCATCAATATGGTGAAAATGATAATTGTTCTTGATTGTGATCTTGTTCAACTATCAATAATAAATGCAGAGTCTCATTGATCCATTTTTATTTTTCAAAAAAATAACAGGTGCACCCCAAGGTCAAACACTTAGAAAAATGAATCCCTTATCGGGGCTTTCTTTGAGTTTCTTCTTTAATTCCTGCAACTCAATTGGATCCATTCTATAAGGATTATTTACAATTTTTGTGGAACCAGGTATAAGTTCTATAAATAACTAAACTTCATGTTTTGGTGGAATAATATGAAACTATTCCAAAAAGAGACCCAAAAAATCCCAAAAAATAGGACAATTATCGATGTCAATCTTCTCCCCAAATATTTGAGATAAACAACCCTTTTTAATGCTAATTAAGACCCATTAAATAGATGTAATCTTTATAGGATGTTCAGACTCATCATCATGTTGATGGATGATCATATGAGGGTCTAAAATATCAAATTTAAATTTTATTCCATGAAAATTAATGAGGGATTTATGCAGAGAAAGACAAACTATGCCTAGGATGACATCAAATTTTACCAAAGTAAGAATGACAATATTTGCAGAAATCACATTCCCATAAACTTCAAGCAAAGAGGAATCATAGATGTGAGATGAAATCATCATACCATTAGGGTTTTTTCAATGCTAATTCTAAATATAATTGTTTTGGAGTAATCTTAACACCCTTAACAAATTCTTTAAATATAAAAGAGTGGGTAGTTCTAGAATCTAATATGACATTAGCAGTTCTAGATTGTATGGTAAGTGTACCTTTCATCACGTCATTATCACACCCCCCATAAAACATAGAAATTTCATGAGATTTCCCTCTTATCCCTAATCTTAATAGGTTTTTTTTCTTTAGTCGTCATCACCAACCCATGGGTTTGTATAGTGATTACCATTATGCTCATTCTCCTTACACTTGTAGCACTGAATCTTGGGAGGTGCATTCTGTTTAGCTCTTTCTCCATTAGCATTTTGATCCAACTTCTTCCCATCAACTCGATAATTAATTTCCTAATGTCCTTAATTTATACACTTAAAACATTTATTAGAATCCCTATGGAAATTTACTCCATGATTATTCCCACACCTAGAACATAAAGGAAAGTTCATCTTCTATTTTCCATGTTTTTTTGAGTTCCATTTAAACTCCGCATTCTCCTTCTTGTCAAAGCCTTGAGAATTATACGTGACTCCTACCTACATTTCAACATTGATTGTACAATTCAAAATCTTTTCATAGATACTAAAGTCTCTTATGGCCAAATCCCTTCTGAGACATGGCTTTAATCCATCAAATAACCTATCAACTTTACTTTTGTATTGGATGATAATTCCTAAAGAATACCTCACAAGTCTCGTGAAATTAACCTCATAGGTACCAACATATTCATCATCCCATTTAATTAAATCAAGGAACTCATTATACATCTTTGTACAAAGAATTTGAGGAAATTACTTATTGAAACATATGTTCTTTAACTCATACCAAACCATGGATTCAATATCATCATGCTACCTCATATTCTTGATTAAACTCCACCACTGATCTGCTTTTCCTTCTAACTGATAAATAATTAAATTGAATTTCTCATGATTTGAACATTTAATAAAATAGAATATCTTTTTATTGGTAGTAATCTATTTTTTAGAAACAATTTGATGAGGAGACCCAATGAAAGAATTTGGGAATTACCTTATGAAATACTCAATAGAATGGTGTTCCCTCCTTTTCTCATTTGGAATTACACTATGATTCATATCTTATGAAAGTTGTTTTAGAATATAAATGAGGTATTTTATTCTATCTCCCAGAGCATTAGATTGTTTAGGAGGACAATAATTGCATTATATATCACAATATCCATTAACGTGGTTCCTTTGAGTTCCATCCAATTACTAAAATCAAAATCATAGAGTAAGAAATATATATCATAATGAGGAACCACATAATCATGAAAATTTACTTCTATGATGTATAACATATAACACCTTTCATAATATGTGACACCTTATGTTTATCCTAGGTTATTCATATACAACTTATATATAAATCATTTGTAATAGTTCGTTATGACTTTGTGAATTCCCAAAGAATATCCCCTGAGTGTGTCAAACCAAGTGTGTAGCAAGGCCCGTTGTCAGGTATCAAATTACCCTCAGTCAATCCTAGAACATATTTTCATAGTTTCTACACCTAGGTACATCTAAAATAGATCCATATCCACTTGTAGTATCCTGAGAGGGATATATTTCTAGGAAACCACTCACTCTTTCCTTCACCAAAATACTAGGACATTTTCCTATACATTGACTCATCCCTATACTTATCCTAAGACATGTCCTTAGGGTTGTCACCAAGGTTTTCACGTAATTTTTTCCAATGGTAAACTAAACCTTTCCTCCAATACCAACTATAACGACCCTCACTTTTCAAACATTATCATTACAAAACTTTTGCAGAAAACACAAAACAATATGAAAATAGATGCAAGAAGACTGTACTAATCGAATTCCTTTAGAAACATGGAAACATAAACACTAGTACATAAATGAGCTATATTATCTCCCACTAGGTTCTTCTTTCTAGCACCCTTCTTAGACACATCAAACATAATACATATCTTCAAAACCTGGGGAAGGAAACATAAAAAGTGGTGATCTAAAATGCTCAGTAAGGGTAAACATGGGAGAAATGTAAGCATAATCGTGAGCATAAGGGTATGAGAACATGATCGTGAAGATACAAGATCATACCCTTCATATCAAATATCATAATATATATCATAGCATAAGTATTGGAAGTTCATAATACATGAATCATAATTAAATAAAGAGAATAATCCATGAAAGAATAACAGAGGAATAAAACATGGTAGTGCGAAAAAAAACATAAGAACATAATATGATTTCCATAGTATCCAATACATTGCTACCAAGACCATCTTATTAGTATGGTTTCACTCCCCATACCATCATAGTATTCATGGTTCACTCCCATGGCCATCATAGTATCATGATTTCACTCATCATACCATCTTAGTAGTAACGGTTCAGTCACATGGCCATTATAGCAGTCAAGGATCACTCCCAATACCATCTTATATTATCACATGAGATATAAATATTTACCCAATTCATTATAGTGAGATATAGGTCCCACCCTTCACTTAATGAAATCATACATACATGTTCCACAAGATCATAAATAATCATATCATAACCCATGAAATAAAATTGGTATCATAAATATGTTAACATATCATAACCTATGTAAAGAGATAGGTTTCATAATCATTTCATCATAATCACAACCCATCAAAATAAGTGTGTTTCAAAATCATATAACCTATGAAAGAGATAAGGGTATCATAAGAATAATTTCATCAAAAAAATAATCCATGAAACAAAATAATATGAATGGGAACATTGAATAATTTCCTTATAAAGGAATGAGTAACACCAATGGATTTTATCTTAGATGGTAAATAATATTTAATTATATTTTAAAAATATTTCATGAGGAAAATATCCTTTCTTCTTGGATAAATGATTTTTTTAACATAAAACATTTTGAAAACATTTTTCTATGAAAATAGATTTGAAAATTTATAAAAGAATATTTTTTAAAAAATAAAACAATTTTAAAATCCTTTTTACTTGAAAATTATATTCAAGGATACTTTGAAATCATTTTGAAAACATTTTTGAATACATTGTTTTTTAATACCCTAGATTTCTGACCAAAGAGAGTGATAGTCATATTTTACATAAAAAACATTATATTAAGTACCAAATAGTGGGAAAATGGTACTGACGATAGAGGATATCATGAATAAACATAGTATAAGTAAAATCATGAATATTATTGAGATATGGATCCTAATATTTCATTAAGGGAAATATAAACATAAATAATCTCGGAAAGTGATGAGATTGTCTCAATAAACTCTTATAACTAGGTGAATTGGGATCATACTCTCCATGTAGGAAAAGGAAATTAAATTAATCTTAAAATAACATTAATTTAGAAAATTCATGATATAACATGTAAATTTAAGTATATACACCACAAAAGATAGTTTAGGTGCATAACGAAATACGAATCTCAAATAAGGAAAATTGAGACAAACATTTTTACCGATTTGGTACCTTTTAAAACATAAACCCCATAAAATAAGGATCATAAAATGTACATATTAATACCAATAAATTAAATTATAATATACATATAATAAAATAGTGGTCAGTAATACACCACAAAAAATGAAAGAGTGGCAAACATAACATGTATCTTGCAGAAATTAAAAGTGAGAGGAAATCCCCTTACATTATGTCTTGACTCACTCCATGATCATAAAAGATTCCTATATAATAAATATATTTTTATTATAAATGTTTTAAATAATAATATTCTTATACATTATACCATATATGGTTTTATTATGACCTTATATTACCTTCATTTTAAGGATCTTATGTTAAAGTTTCACTTCAAGTAAAATTCGCTTTGTTCTTCACATGTGTATTTATTTGTTATATATTTAGTACTTATACTTATTTATTTATTACAGAATGTAAAACATGATATATATATCAGTTATAAAAATTATATTTGTATTATAGTAATCTATATAATATAGTATTATGAAATATAATACACCATTAATGGAGATCGTAAGGAAAACGTACATATGAACGTTGTTTCCGTCATTATTTTCATATTGAAAGAAACTATGTAAATGATATATGTATATATATGAATGTATATATATTTATCATTATTTCAATATAATCACTATATCATATATTTCATATAATTTCACTATACCCATCCTTAAAACATTCCATGTGCTCTGTGAACAAATCACATCGCTTTGTGGGGTGGTAATCCACACTTCCTCAAACAAGATTATCATATTAACACCAAATGGAAAGTAAATATATGTGTGTTAAAAAAGGAATAAATAATATTAAATACGTAATAAATAAATATATATTACATATTATAATATATTTTAAATCAAAATGGCCACTATGATTGGTGGAAAATGAAAAATGAACAATCATCGTTTCGTGAGGTAGTAATTCGCTATACACAGAAACAATATGTTAGATATCCATTAGATGGAGTTGTGTGTAAGTGTAGGTTTAATTATTATCTTGAAAACATCCTAGTATATTTATTATAGTGTTTTTTCATAGAATAATTTCAAAAATAGAGTTGATGGGTGAAGAATTAAATTAAAGGAAAATAGATTGATGGGAGACGTAACCTCTAAATCTGGTAACTCATTTTTCTTTGTGCCAAAACGCTTCCTTGAGAGGATTTATTCCATAATAGAGGATTAAATGTATAATTTAGTATTTTTCTAGTCTATTTGGGCAGATATTGGTTGAACTTAAAAGTAATGCGAGGTATAATGAATGGGTAGAGGTGGTGGCCTTTTATAGTGGAGGAGGAGTGGCACTCTTGAAAATATTTGAAGAGAGAATTCCACCCATGTTTTTCATGACTAAAGTGGATCCAATAATAGACCAAGTTAGTGAAAATTGATTATAGGGATGAAATATGTACATCCAATGGGCGTTATAAATTTTTCTAGGTCATTTTGGGTCTTAAATTTAAGGTTTAGGACATTATTAAAATATTTTTTCTCTTAACTGATGTAATTAATTTTAATCACCTTCACTAATATTTTTTGTAAAAAATAATTTTGACCTTATTAGAAATTATAAATTATTCTGATTCTAAATATTGAATCCATTTTCCAAATTCTAATCACAAAAGTGTTATAAATTAATTTAAAAATGATCCTTGTTTTGGGACAACATTGCATGTTTTTATAGTAAAAAGGATTGAATGTGTGTTAAATTTTTATGTCCAATTTAAGTGTGGAAATGGTTAAAATTAGAAAAAATTTATTACTTGATAAAAATATTATCTAATTAAACATTTAAATAAAATTAAAATATTTTTTAATCTTATAAATAAATTGAAGGCATATTTGAATTAAAAACCGGTATTTTTCATTATTCATCCAAAAATGAAGTTTCTCAGAATATCCCAAAATCCCCCCTAATCTAATTTTGAAATTATAGATTTAAAAATGAGGTTTATTTATCAAATTAAATTAATAAATGTGTATAAAATTAAATTTATTATAAGAAAATTAAAAAAAATTAGGCATAGAAGGACTTTACCAAAAATCATAACTTTCATTATTAGTATATTTTATTTATATAAAAAATAGAAAATATTTTAAATGTATTCATTACTATTCATATAACTAATTTTAATGGCTAGGTTATTATTATATTATTAAAACAATAAAATTTTGTTTCATAGAAACTCAACGTTGTGGGTATCGTACGACAACTCAATGTTGTGTGTATCATATGGCAACTCAGTGTTGTGTCTATCGTACGACAAGTTAATTTAGTATGAATGGAATATTATACTTAGTGAATTGCGAGATGAAAATGTTAATTTATCCAAAAAAAATTCTATAAAAAGACATGTATTTACAATATCTCCACAAATAAATATAGTTTCTAATTCCATATAATTCATCATCAAGTTATTACTTCTAAAGAATCATCTTGAGAAGAGAGAAGTTTCAACTGATTTTTGTTGAAAAATATTGTGAATATCCTTTCAATCTCCCAAATGTAACTAACAAAATAGAGCTATAATATTCCACTATTTGGATGATTTTTTCATGTCTTGGGTTGGATTTATCATGATCAAAGCATCAATAATGACATTTCCCTTACCATGGGTATAAGAAATGTAAAAATTAAAAGATTGTATGTACTCCAACCATCATCTCTACTAAAGGTCATACTCTTTTTCATAGAATATATTACTCAGGATTTTGTGTTCTGAATAAATAGTAATCCTTTCTCCATAGTGGTAATTCCACCAAATCATAAGATCATGAATTACGGTAGGAAGATCTAGATAATGGGTTATATAATTATTCTCATGTGTCCTAAGATGAATATAACCATGGATTATCACATTATCCCTTATATAAGAATGTAGCCCGGACCTGAACCAGATACATCACAAAATATCATATATCCCTACCCATATTTTGGGAAAGTCAACACTAGTGAATACATAAAAATATTCTTCAAATAATAAAAGGAGCATTAACATTTTTAATCCCACAGGAACATCACCCCTTTCAGAGTGAGAGCAGTAATCAGATAATCTAGATTTGAGGATTCTCTAACAAACCTATGGTAATATCCATCTAAGAATAAATAGCTCTAAATCTATAAAAAATTATGTGGTTTCTCGCATATCATAATAACATTCACCTTATTAGGATCACCTGAAATACCATGTTCCAAGACCATGTGTGCCAATAACTTGACTTCGGGAATCCAAAATTTTCATTTTGAAATCTTTGTGTATGGTCTGTGATCTCTCAAGGTTTCTAGAACTTCTATCATATGATGCACATGGTAATCCATGATTTTTGAGTAAATTAAAATATTATTCAATGAAAAAACCACCAAGAACAGATTGAGACACACAAGGAATGTCCTATTCATCGGTTTCATAAAAACTGTTGTAGTGTAGGTGAGACCAAAAGTCATGAAAAGGTACTTGTAATGGATATACCTATTCTTGACAGAAATTTTTTGGATTCCAGATTCTTTAATTATCAATTGGTGATGGCCAAAACGAGTTTCAATATTTGATAACCACTTCTCCACCTTCAAATGATAAAATATATCACCAGTACATGGAAATGGATGCTTGATCTTTACCATAACTTGATTTCTTTTTTGATAATAAACATAAAACTGAAGTGTTTCATCATCCTTATTTAAAAAAAGAATAGGAACTAAACAAGGTGATACACTCAGGAATATAAATAATTTTTCTAAAAATTCATCCAATTAGATCTTCAACTCTTTAAATTCATCTTGTTCCATATGGTAAAATGTAATAGAAATTTATTGAGTACTATGTACCAAATCAATGGAAAACTCTACTTACATTATTAGTGGAAAACCAAAAACATCATATAAAACACTTCAGGAAACTCAATGAAAAAATATGGGAGCTAACCACTCAATGATTCTCAATCTATATCAAAATTAAATAATGATATTAACCAGCACAAATTCGAAAGTGAAGTTTTTTTCTACTTGAACTCAGGTGTCATTCTCCCTAAAAACATGGCATACCCAGTCGGGTGTAGTAAAGGAGACCCATCAAAGATAATTTTCAATTTGTTCCTAATGTAAGATTATCCAATCCATACAAAAAATGATGTTAAGAGGTTTTATGTTAAGAAAAAAACTACAAGTTAGCTTGATCTTTGATAGATACAAAATGAAAGAGGGGCATCGGAGACCGTGTTCACTCTCTGTTTCAAGGGGCATAATAATAACAATCACATGAGGCATAATATTCATAGGAAGATTCAAAAAATACGCAACATGAGTCGATAAAAAATAATGAGATTCACTGGTATCAAATAAAGATGCCACTAAAGATGAATCTATAGTGATGGTACCTCTCAATATCATTCAACCCACATCAGCTTCCTCTAGATACTCTTCCACTACGTGAAGAATATTTGTTTTGGATATCTGTGGCTAGAACCAATTATTTCTTGAAGCATCTTATTTTAACATAGTAATTTTATAGTATAATAATCCCTTTCCACTTAAAAAGTTATAAAATATATGAAAAAGCTTATACAAATACCCTGAGTGATTACGTGGACCATAGATATTTGGTGCCTCGGTGAAAAATTGATTAAAATTCCTAACCCTACCACATTAAAAGAAAGTCAATGGGCCTCTAAAAACACTATAAGAGGTTTAGATGAAGTATGATGTTGAAATATATCAAGAAAATCATCATAATTTCTCTCTAAATTAAAGTAACCAACATAACTACCCTTGGGATTAAGAGTAACTCATGTCAACCCTAACTTACCAGACAAGTCAAGCTCAACCATCAATGCTCTATCCAGCACATCAATAAAAGTTAAAATATTTATCATGAAAACCTGATATTAGATATTATATTTATGACTCACCTAAAATATTTGATCCTTCAAATTCAGATTTTTTAATATATTAGTGGGAAACTAAGCATTTTTAGCACATAGGTTTTTATAATGAGTCATGATATTATATCCCTGCCAGAGGCTGAGAAACTCAATTAAATTTTCCAAGACTATTGATTATGGAATGAAATAATCAGTAAATAAAAATCTGAAGTATTTATACTCCATTCCCTCATGATTTGTTATTGTAATCATAGAATCCCACCATATCATAATAAGTACTTACAACTTAAAAGTTTCACACTTCACCTTTATAGAATCATGTGTTTCCAAGAGCTCAAAAAGTAGCTCAATCTTTTTCAACAAATCCTTGTACTCTTGAGGATTATTTGATCCTTGTAAATACACTGGATTATGCTGAAGAAACTCTTGAGAAAGATCTCTAATTTCTTCCCTTAGAGGTTCCACTATCGGAGCCTAAATGGGAATAGGTGAAGATTCTTATCCCAGAACCTGGATAGAGTACACCATAATCTTGACATGATTTTAGTCAATTGGAGGATTTACTTTCTTTGGTTCAAAAGAATCTTCAATTCATGGCCTATTCAAACATCTCCTCTAAGGTATAATGTTACAAAAAATTATTAAGAAACATGAAAACATCAGGAATATTTCTCAGATCCTCATTCTAATCAAGAGATATTGAAATATCAATTCCACTGAATAGAATTAAGCTTTATGTTATTTTATAAAGATCAGATAAAATTGGTAAAATACTATAATCATTTCAATTTATTCCTTAAATATTCTTTTATTTAACCCCCATAGTGACTTAAGGATCCTACGATGAGATATGGCCAGGAAGTAACTCAAAACTACCTACTAAATCCTAAAAATCCTACCTTGTGTCGACCAGGACATCCCAAATTGTATTCCAATGTTAAGGAAATACACTCAACCTACCTCTGGTACTATTTTTTCATGAACCAACCTAGATACACTAGTACACTAATACTTAAGCTGGTCCTGACATATCACAAAATAAATTCATGATCTCTAAGAGTTTGCGAGTAGCACCTTGAATCATATAAAACATAAAAGGGGATATATTGTTTTCAAAAACAACTAATTATACATAACAGTATAAGAAAAAATAGAAATAAGTTAGTATGTCGTACACTCCTCAAGTAGAAAAGTACCAAAAACAAAAATATAAACATCCAAAGGTAAATATAAACCATTGGACAATAAAACATCCATCAAGAAATAGTATCCCCAAATATGTGAAATAAGTAGAGCATAGATCCACTAGTCACCAACATCACTCCAGATTCCCATGGATCAAGCACACCAACCACCTCCAAGTGTCACTTTCCCATTCCCTGGGTCTGGCATAACAAAACTTACAAACACTTAAAGGAAAATGAAGGGTGTAAGATAAATATCCGAGTAGGATATCAACATGGATTCCATAATAAATTCCATAAAAATTAAACCATGTATGGATTAAATTTTAATAAAATAATCCATGTAATAACATTTACATATTTTAAATCAAAATGTGCTTTCAAATCATTTAGATATCAGATATATCTAAATAGGTTTAAATAAACATTTTATGTGAAACATTTATATAAAACAACTAGAATGAATAAATAGATTCTTTAAACATTGTAATTTATAATAAAGTCAATCAAAGAAATCACCATGTTTATTTTCCTTGAGTTACATTAGTTCTAGGCTCTCGAACCCTCACACTACTCAATCATCAATCAAAAATCAAGTATGTGTACACACATCCAGTAACACCCCAAGATTTTATGAAATGTTTTTTCAAATATATTTAATCATTTTGATATTTATATTACATGAAACACAATGTTTTTTTGTTTTTCACACAATCCATATTTTATCTTGAGTTAAATGCAACATCAATTATAAATGAAACATGAAATTCAATTAAAATATTATTATTTAATATGATAGTTATCTTCTAGTTATTGGAATATAGGGTATGAATAGGATTAACTAAACTATTAAAATATTATTTACACATTTATATAAAATGAATAATTTTGAAACCAATTATTTCTAAATAAAAATAAAAATTATTTAAAAATAAATGAAAGCTTTTTCTGAAAGACTATTTTTTTGTTAAAACAATTGTGTTCAAACTCAATAAAATAAACAAACTACTTTTAGTAAATTATTTTAATTAAATGTATATATTATATATTCAATCAACTATTTAACATTCATATTATGATTTTTCTATAAAATAGATAAAAATAAATCTAATTTTACACATAAATTTTTTATTTTTCTAAAAAGTAGTTTTGTCTCCTTTTTATGGTGCTCTTATTTTAAAACTAAAATTTTAAATTTTCATAAAATCTATTTTAAAAAATAAATTTAATTTTTTAAATCATCATATCAAAATTATCATAGTGTGAATTATTTTTATTTTTCTGAAAAGTTGCATTTTTTATGAATATTGAAAAATACTAAATTTTAATTGAATACTGCATTTTTGTTTAATTTATTTATAAAGTTTAATTATATTTTAAATTTATTTCAAAATTAAATTTGTTAAATTATAAATCCATTAATTCAATTTAGGTCATTTGAATCAATTCCATATTGACTTTTGATATAAAAAAAATTGTAAGCTTTTAATATTTTTCCCTTCAAAATCCCGCTTTCTCATCCCTTCTATGGGGTTAATTTTAAATTATAATTTTCCACTTATATGAATGGAATTTAGAAAAATTTATTCTATATTTTAAATTAGAATAATTTATATTATATGATAATTTCAATTTAATTTTTGACCAAAATGAATACTGAATGCAGTAACAATTAATTACCGCGGTTAAAGTAAACAATGGATTTACTGAGGGTCAAAATAACATGATAAGGATAAAAATGACCTATAAACCTATATAAAAAATATTTTATGCCCATATTTCTACCATTAAACCACTAATGTTATATAATTTACAATTTTATAACCTTGTGACATATGAAAATTGTTGCAGAACTCAATTATTTTCAAAAATATCAAGTGTATCCTCTCCTCCCACTTATAAAAGGCCACCCCCTCTCCAATTTTCCTCACATCATAAAACCCCTTTGTATTAGCCACTCCCTACCCAAATCACTTACCAACTTCCATACTCTCATCCTATAAGCCATATTTTGGGCTAAAAGATAACCTATTAAGGATTTTGGTGCAAACATAAAGAGGATACCTGAAGAAGAGGTAACGTTAATCAACGGGAATTTTGGTTTTATTTATTCCACACACCCATTTAATTCTTATTATACCATGAATATATAATTACCTTACTATCTTATATATACTTATATGTTTTTATCTTAAGTGAATTGTACAACCCCATCCTTTTCTAAAGATGTATCAGGCTCATTTACAGGTAATATTTTTCTTAGGGTTGAGTAATTATAACATGGGTTATAACCTTGGGCGTGTTTGGTTGAAATTTTGAGAAACATGGAAGAATAAGAGAAATTCATGGTTGGTGCATGGTTTTCCCTAATCTTGATCCCTAGCCCAGAATACTATGAAACACTAGATAGTTAGGGTTTTCATAGCTAACACATGAATTTTCAAACCATGTTCACTAAAAGAAGAAATAATGCACCCCCTAGGAGAGCTGCATGGTTAGGCACACAGTAAGGCACACCGTTAGGGGAAACTGTGCACCCTGAGCATCAAATCATACGTGTGGTATTTTAATCCCATTAATATTATTAAAAAACTCCAAATCCCAATAGTATACCTGAAAACACCCTAGCTCGACCCATAATCAATTTCTCTCAATTACAAAGCCTCTTGTATGGATTACCATCTATTAAAACCTTGGTTCTTGGTGATTTGAATCATGTATTGAAGATTTTCACCCCTCCCGATAAGAGGATATTATCCCATGTGGTTTAATTTCTCTTTATTGTTCTTCTACCATCCTTTTTAGGGTTGTTCTTGTAAGGGTTGGTGTCCTCAGAACCAACTGTTTTTTACTTTTATTACATAAATGTTCACTTATTATATATTGTTCATTGTTCTGCATGACTATAATATAATAATTTCCTGGAATATTTGTTGCATTAATAAGGTCATAGCAGATCCCCGCTATGATGAGAACCTTTAAATGATATAAAAATATTCTTAAATATTGTTCTGAGGTTGGATGAAATACTATGATAGGACACATAGTATACAGACCTTCATGTGTGAGTACTCGTAAGAAGACGAGACTCTCTCTCATGGAGTTCTCACTTGGTAATCTCTAAGATGGGAGATTATGAGAACAGGCACGCCAGTAGTAATTCTGCATGTCTTGTTGTCACCAGATATTGCTATCTACGAGTGTGTGTAATGGTCCTTAGACTGAAATATTATCATTAACTCATGTCATGACTCACGTACTTAGATTAACTGACGAAAACTGTCACGCAGACAGTTGGTGGGAAGTAGGGTACGTTGGGTGCGTCACGAGTGACATGTTGTTAATGGATAAGTCGAGGAAGGATTTGTCCCTTCCATTTATGTAAGTTGATATCTCGGCCCTTTGATTGAAATAGAACTGTCGCATTAAATTCCATGGCCATGGTGTAAACAACGAGTTTAATTCAGGTAGTCAAAGAATGACAGATCAAGCATATAGGTTTATGACACTACCATGAAACCTGCTTGATGAGATATCGAGACAAAGGGATTAAATTACACAGTAAGCGTTTGTATGAGGTGATATATCAATGCGACGTCAACTTCTTTCTCTTGGGTTCCCTGACCTGTTGCTAGACAGTAATCTTGGACTTTAGGCAAGCCTATCTAATGCCAATTAGAAAGAGGCCTAGAGGGTCACACACTAAGTGTATCCAAGTATCTCAAGTTGAATAAAGATTATTCCCGTACATGGTTTAATAATTATTCAAGGAAGCCTACGTTGTTTTAAATGATGGAGGAAAAATAAAATAAGTACACGCCGTGTATTATTAAATGTACACGCCGTGTAGTTTTATTTTGGAAAGGAAATGAATAAATGAAAACAAGATATACACACCGTGTACATCTAATGTACACACCGTGTAGTTTTCAATTAAAAACAAGTACACGTCATGTATTTATTATTACACGCCTTTTAGTTTTTCCAGTTAGGTTTTTTAGGATATAATATCATTTTATTAAATGATATTTATTATAATCAGCGTGATCACATGTCAAGGAATTAATTATTCAGCATGGGGGTTTTCAATAAGATTTAATGAAATAAATGAAACTTGTAACGTGTTTATTTATTGTCATAACTCTACAACCTCAAACTCGATTATAAATATCCTCACAACCCAACTCTTTTCCTACACAATAGAATCGTTGTGCACAATATCTCTGCAGAATTCTCTTATGACCGAAAGAACCTCTTCCTCCAAGAACGCTCTCAAGAAAAATAGAGATCCTCTTCCATTGGATCAAGACAATCTAAGGAGGAAAATGCAAGAAAAGGATTCTCCATGCTAGCACAAGGAGAATCCTTTGGCGACGTCCAAAGATACAAGGTACACGTGTGGATCACCGCTAGAGGGAGTCTACACTTGGCTTCTACGACGCAACGACGGATCAAATCGACAAAGTGATTGAGAACATCAACTAAGAAAGAACACCCAAAAGGTATTTCTTTATAATTAATTAAATTAACTGTAATCAACCTGTAACGATAGTAGTTTGTGGTTCCAGTACAAACCATCGTCTTTGTCTTTTTCTGTGATTCGAGGAACTCATCCGGAAGAGCCGCTCTTTCTGTCTGTACAACATAGGATTACATGGCGTGTAATTAAAACTACACGTTGTGTACTTAGGTTCAACGAACCGTCACTGGTCTGCCAAACCATGTCATTTGAATTGATTATGCCTATGTTTTAATCACGCCGTGTTGACAAGAATAGAATGGCATGTGGAAACCGGAATACACGGCGTGTATGTTAGAACAACACGCCATGTAGTCCGTTCTGACCTAGGTGAAAACATGTACAAAGATAAGCCGCGTACCGTGTACATGGGATTGCCAGGCCGGTTACCACGTAACAAGGAAGTACACACCGTGTAATTATAAACTACACGCCATATACTATCCAGAAATGGAATTTCACCAGGTTTCTTCTAATGTACAAAGACCTGTACAAGGAATATGGATGAGAAGAATCTCAAGGAAATTCAGAAAGGAATTTAAGATAAAGAATTGATTAATTATAAGATCATAATTAATTGAATTCGAGTGCGTCTTATCATAAATAGTACAACGATTGAAAGAATTTGAATTCTAAATATGCGTAAATATTGTTGCATACTATGTATGATCATGACCTAGTCCAAAGACCCTTTGTATGTGTATGGTTTCATTTAAATTTATTTAATTTAAATTTGTTGGCCTGCGAGCCTTCTTCCAATAAAATGTAGGGCCTGCGTGCCCATTTTTTCTATAATGTAAACCCATGTAATGGAGGATCTCCCAAGCCAGAGGAGATGGATCAAATCCCGATGTAGAGGGGAAACCGACAAAAGAAGATACAAAGGTGGACATGTGGGAGCTGCAAAACACGAACCATCAGGTTCAAGGTGTTTTCCCTAGGTTAGTGTTAGCTTATCAAAACCGCTAGATAAGCTAACCAATAGAAGCTCATGATCATGCCATCTTATTTTATTTATGTCTGATGTCATGGTTTATTTATTATGTATGTATTGTTGCGATCACATAATTAATAAAATGAACAAGCCAACAAAGATGGAATAAAATAAAAACAAAACTATGCATAAACATTATCGGAACATGGTTAATCACTTAAGCAAGCATCACTTAATATTAACAAGCATGTGATAATTCAATGATACACATAAAGAATAAAATACCTCAAATACCATATTCTTTCAGACCAAACCTTTCGTTACTTGATTAAGGGAAAGACTCAATAAAACTATGTGTTTGACCAACCCTTGTTGGGACACTTAATTTTATAAAGGAAGCCCTTATGAAAGTTTTCAGGTTGAATTAACCATATTACATCAAGAGAAGTAGCCCTTGCTATACTTGATGTAATATTTGAGGCAAGAGTTGAGGAAATCCAAGTTAGGATTTTAGGATTGGGGAGTCCACTCAACAGATCAAGGAACTGTAAGCTTACAGTTGGAAAAGACCTGCCTACCTAAATACCTTCAAATATCTTGAACAACCCTTGTTGAGGTTATGCGAAGGTGAATATGGATCCTTGCCACTAGAATGTCAAAGGAACTAGACATTCTGAGTTCAATGGTGAGGGCCATTGGGACTTGATAAAATAGTGGGAGACTTAATAAAATTTATTATTTCTCATAAAATGTAATCAAGAAAGTACTGATGAATCTGCTCTTTTAATTTGTAGAATCAATATGAAAAACACATCCACCACATTTTCTCTGTGAAAAATTCTGGATAAAGAAAACATCCTCACCAGCAGTAACTTTCAGGAATGGTTTAGGCGCCTTCGGGTTATCATACGCCATGAACGGAAGTTTTATGTGCTGGAGTCCTCACTTCCAGATTATCCTTCCCTAGGGGTGAGTGATGAAGATTTCCTTATCTATGATCAACATTTTAATGATGCTCTTGATGTTCAATGTTTGATGTTATCATCTATGTCTAGTGAGCTTATAAAGTCTCATGAAGACATGGATGCCTACAGCATGCTCGAGAACCTCTGTGGTTTATACCAGGAGAGAGCAAGATAGGAAAGGTTTGAGATCTCCGAGGCTCTGTTTCAGAGAAAGGATGGAGAGTGTTCCCCATCTGGGCCTCATGTAGTCAAGCTCATTTTCTATATTGAGCGCTTGGAGGTTCTAGGCTTTAAACTCCCGGAAGAACTGGGTACCGATCTCATTCTCTCATCACTCCCCCAGAGCTTCTCAAACTTTGTGGTTAATTTCAACATGAAAAATATTGAGAATTCTATATCTGATCTTCTTATCCTTATTCTCCAAGTGGAAAATTACATGAAGCGTGAAAAGCCTTATGTACTTATGGTGAATAAAAGGAAAGGGAAGGTGAAGATCTATAAGCCCAAATCTTCTTCAAGTCCTTCCATGAAAAGGAAGATCAAAGGGGAGGCAAAGGAATAGGATGCTATTTGATTCACATGTGGAAAAAAGGGCCCCTAGAAGAAAAACTACACCCATCCAAGGATGCAAGGGGAAGCTTCAGGTGCATTTCTTATTGAATGCAATCTACATGTTTCTACTAATTGGGTATTAGAAACTACTTGTGGTGCTAGCATCTATACCCAAATATAGGAACCATGTAGATTCAGGATGATTGATCGAGGGGAGGTAGATCTACAAGCAGCCAATGAAGCCAGACTCGCTACTATAGCTGTCATAGACTACCACCTCACATTGCCTACCAGGATGGTCTTGGTTTTGAAAGGTTGTTATTATGTTCCTTCTGTTACTAAAAACATTATTTCAGTATCCAGATTAGATAATGATGTATTAATATTCAAGTTTGTAATTGAATGTTGCTAGTTTTATAAAGATAGCATTTGTTTTGGTAGGGCACATTTATATAATGGCCTTTATGTGTTAGACTACACAAACCAAGTAATGGCAATAAATAACAATGTTAATTCACATGACTCATACCACACCCAACATTGGCATCACCAGCTAGGTCATGTCAATGAGAAATGTTTGACAAAATTACATCAAGATGGGTATTTAGATTCTTTCGAACTAAAACCACATGGTGTATGTCATGCATGTCTACAAGGCAAAATGATCAAAGCCCCATTTAGTGGGAAATGTGATAGAGCTAAAGAGCTTCTAGAATTAGTTCACACAGATTTGTGTGGACCATTTCCAGTTGAAGCAAGGGGTGGGTTATCGTAATTCATAACTTTTATTGGTGATTTTAGTATATATGGATATATCTATTTAATGAGGTATAAGTCAGACTCTTTTGATCGATTCAAAGAATACAAGAATGAAGTTGAGAACCAGATTGGTAAGAAGATTAAGAAACTCCGCTCAGATAGAGGAGGAGAATATCTTAATCAAGACTTCATTGATTTCTTATGGGAGTTTGGGATTCTATCTCAACTCACTCCTCCTTACACACCATAGTGGAATGGTGTAAGTGAAATGGGGAACCACACCCTATTGGAAATGGTGAGATCAATGATGAGTCATGCGAGTCTTCCATTATCCTTTTGGGGATATTCATTACAAACAGCAGCACACATACTAAACCAAGTACCAACTAAATCGATAAATGGTATTCCATACGAATTATGGAGTGGACGAAAAGCCATGTTATCGAATTTACATGTGTAGGGTAGTGAAGAATTTGTTAAGGCCTCTTCAGGTAAAAAACTTGCACCCTGAGGCACAAAGTGTATCTTTATAGGATATACCAAGGAAACAAGGGGATATTACCTATACAACCCCTCAGACAAAAAGGTTAAAGTGGCAAGACACGCCATATTCCATGAGAGGGAGCACATCTCTAAAAGAGATAGTGGGAGTGAGATAGACTTCGATGAAGTCAAGGCTCATGATACACATGAGTTGGTATAAGAACAGATTCCACAAACCCCCATGGAAGAACAATCTGTTCCAGAGACACAAAAACTGTGTAGGAGCATGAGAGAGGTGAGAGAACCAGAACGATATGGTTTTCTTGTCACTGAGGATGGTAACACATTATTGGTTGACAATGATGATCCTCTTACCTACAAGGAAGCAGTTGAAGGCACGGACATTGCCAAGTGGCAAGAAGACATGAATTCTGAAATGGATTCCATGTACCAAAAACAAGATTGGATTTTGGTAGATCCTCCAGTTGATGTAATGCCTATTAATAATAAATGGGTATTCAAGAAGAAACTTGACATGGAGGGGCAAGTCAGCACCTACAAGGCACGACTGGTTGCAAAAGGTTATAGAAAGCGTCAAGGAATTGAATATGATGAAACCTTTTCACCGGTTGCAATTCTGAAGTCCATCAGAATCCTATTGGCCATTGCTGCTTACCATGACTATGAAATTTGGAAAATGGATGTCAAAATAGCTTTCCTTAATGGTATCCTCTAGGAAGATGTCTACATGATACAACCTGAAGGGTTAGTTACTCCAAAGGATGTCAACATGGTATGCAAGTTACAGAAATCCATTTATGGATTAAAGCAAGAATCAAGGTAATGGAACATTCGTTTTGGTGAAGCTATTATAGAATTTCGCTTTTCTAAGAATGAATGTGAGCCTTGTGTCTACAAAAGGTTAAGTGGAAGTGCAGCCGTTTTCTTAATAGTATATGTTGATGACATATTGCTAATTGGAAATGAAGTACCTGTCTTACAGTCTGTTAAGGCATGGTTGCATAAATTCTTCTCCATGAATGACTTGGGTGAGGTGGAATATATTCTTCGGATCAAGATCCATCGTGATAGATCCAAGAGAATGATGGGCCTGAGTAAAAGAACATACATTGACAAGATACTGAAGAGATTCATTATGGAACAGTCCAAGAGAGGATTGTTGCCAGTGTCACATGGCATTCATCTTTCGAAGAAAATGTGTCCTCAGACACATGAGGAAATAAAGAGGATGGCAAGGATCCCTTACGCATCCGCGATTGGGTCAGTCATTTATGCTATGCTATGTACGAGGCTAGATGTTGCTTACGCATTAATTGTGATAGGCATATATCAAGCTGATCCAGGAGACCACCATTGGATGGCAGTCAATGCTATCCTTAAGTATCTGAGGTGTACTAAGGATATGTTCCTGGATTATGGAGAAGATGAGGAACTAGTCATCAGAGGACATATAGATGCTAGTTTCCAGACTGATCAAGATGACATGAAGTCGCAGACTGGATACATCTTCAGTTTGAATGGAGGTGTAGTGAGCTGAAAGAGCTCAAAACAAAGTGTGGTGGCAGATTCTATTGAAGAGTCCGAGTATATCGCAGCTTCTAAGGCAGGTAAAGAAGTAGTATGGATACGAAGAGTCATCCAAGAGATGGATGTAGTACCAAGCAGAAAAGATCCTATCACACTCTATTGTGATAATACTGCAGTGGTGGCACTTGCAAAAGAGTCAAGATCACATCAGCGAACAAAGCACATACTTCGGAAGTATCATCTCTTGAGGGATTTTTCTCAGAGAGGTGAAGTTGCGGTGAGCAGTATTTCCATGGAAGACAAAATGGCGGAACCATTGACTAAGGCCTTGACTCAGTAGAAACATGATCATCATGTGAGGTCTAGCGGACTAAAAGTCGTAGGCAGTTGGATCTAGTCCATGTGGGAGTTTGTAAGGGTTGGTGTCCTCAGAACCAACTATTTTGTACTTTTATTACTTAAATGTTCACTTATTATATATTGTTCATTGTTCTACATGAATATAATATAATAATGTCCTGGAATATTTGTTGCATTAAAAAGGTCATAGCAGATCCCCGCTATGAAGAGAACCTTGAAATGATATAACAATATTCTTAAATAATGTTCTGTGGGTGGATGACATACTATGATAGGACACATAGTATACAGACCGTCATGTGCGAGTACTAATAAGAAGATGAGACTCTCTCTCATTGTGTTTGCACTTGGTAATCTCTAAGATGGGATATTATTTAGATCAGACATGCTAGTAGTAATTCTGCATGTCTTGGTTGTTGAGTCAATAAGGTTTTCCTTATGAATTTTCCATTCCTTCTTGTTTTGAAAATCACAAACACCTTATAATTAAGCAAATATTGTTTTTACTCAAATAAGGAAAATTTACTTCTTTATGGAAATTTACCTTAACCTAGATTTTCTTATACATAGCTATTTTTTCCCTTAAAATCAAAATTCGGAATCACAACCAAATTTCCGGAGCCGTATAATGAAAAGTTGGAGCATTCTATTTTTAGGATCCGAATCATGGATGTGATCTTTAATATAGTTTTAATCCGAATTATGGACTCCAAACTCTGAAGTAGTTCTAATTCGAACTCTTAAGAAGTTCGACTCTGAACTCTTAAGAAGTTCGACTACGAACTCTTAAGAAGTTCGACTCCAAACTCTTAAGAAGTTCGACTCCAAACTCTTAAGAAGTTCGACTCCGAAATCATAAGAAGTTCGACTCCGAACTCTTAAGAAGTTCGACTCCGAACTCTTAAGAAGTTCGACTCCGAACTCTTAAGAAGTTCGACTCCGAACTCATAAGAAGTTTGACTCCGAACTCTTAAGATGTTTGACTCCGAACTTTTAAGCAGTTCGACTCCTAACTCTACAGATTTAGAATCTGATCTCTGATGAAACCAGACTCTGATTTCCTATAAAATAGAATCCGAAAATTTCTTTACATAGACTCCGAATTTCATTTTCATTAGACTCCGAACCTTTGACTTGCTTACACTCTAAACTATTAATTATCCTTTACATACATATGATTCATTCCAAAACGATGTCATACATTCAGTTATACAAATTTTTTTATTAAACGATGTCGTCTATTCTGTTTCTTATTAACCGTTGGTTGAGTTACACGTTTATAGGTCCCTCATAATTTCATGGAAAATATGACCGTTGGAAGAAGGAGCTGACCGTTGGAAATTTTCTTATAAATAGTAGCTCATTTGAAAGATCTCAAAATAAAAATTAAGTTGATCAATCTAGAGACCACATGCTGCTAAGGTGATTTCTAGAGAGAGAAAGATTTTCATGATTTGTGCGTACTGAACCGCTCGTTCAGTTTTTGCTTTGTGCGACTCCGAATGTTGGTGATTACATTCGAGGACTTCCGAGGATAGAAAGACAGAGGTGCCGACTACCTTGAAGTTAGAGGGATTCCTTGCCGAGGAAGACATAGGTTCCAACTACCATGAAGATGAGGGCTTGTGGGGATAGCAAGATCGAGACTCTGATCTTCGTATCGAGGGCTTACCCTGGTGTGGGTAAGACAAAATTTATTGAAAGTAGAAATCAAGGGACCTTTATCCAAGGTTGTTGGATACCCTTCTCTTTGGGTTAAAAGACTTATATCTTGTTACTTGTAGTTCTACTACTTGTTTACATTCTGCTACATATTGTATTGTAAGGAAAGTATAACTTTCTTATACTTCCTTATTTTTACTCTGTTTCATTTAGATTCTATATGCTTTAAGGTAGAATCTCATATTGTAATCTTCTATTATGTTTCTATTTCCGAAACCATACTTCCGGAACCTATTTTCAGAATCTCTTTCCATGTGTTTGATTTGGTGTTAGAGGTGTTTTCAATTTGCTTAAGTTTAACTTTGTTAAACTTAGCCCTTTCCTTTTCTTAAAGAAAACATAGTTGTTCTTAACTAACCTTAAAGGTTCCAAAGGAATTTTTAAAGTGTACAATTCACCCCCCTCTTGTAATTTGAGAATATACATCACTATTTCGATCCTAGAATTGGTATCAAAGGAGGTCTCTAAAATAATTATACTCACGAATAAGTTTTTCTTGCTCACTTTCTCATTCCGAACTTTTCCATTCCGAACTTTCCCATTCCTAAATTTCTCATTCCGAACGTTTTTATTACGATCTGTTTTCAACTAACAATTTTGTGAATCAAAATTTTCTAGTATGACAGGAATTAATGTTGGTTCGATTGATAATCTAAATCCTACAAGACCACCAATATTTGATGGTAATGACTATGAGTACTAGAGAGATCGAATGAAGACTTTTGTTATCAACACTGGAGTGGATAACTTTGTTATGCTTACTGGTGATTATAATATTCCTGACAAGGAAGTTAGAAGTTTTACTAACCAGGAAAAGCAAGAATATCAACTCAATTATAAGGTACGCAATACTCTACTGTGTTCAATGACAAGAAATATATATAGCCAAATTTCTTCTTGTGAAGCAGCTAATTGTATATGGAAGAAGTTATAGGTTACAAACATTGGGACTTCTAAAGTGATTGAGACTAGGAGAGCTATGCTTAGAGCTGAATATCATGGCTTCAACATTACTTATGGAGAACCAATCTGTAATGTTCAACAAAGATTCATGACTATAGTCAACAGCCTACAATCTATGGGAGAGAAAGGTTTAGATGATGAAGCTCTTGTGGATAAAATAATTGATATTATGCTCAATGAGTGGGAATCCAAAAGAACATCTATATATGAGAACAGGAAGGTCACTCAAATTACTCTTGATGAGCTATTTGGAACTC
Source organism: Viscum album (assembly GCA_963277665.1). Lineage (NCBI taxonomy): Eukaryota > Viridiplantae > Streptophyta > Magnoliopsida > Santalales > Viscaceae > Viscum > Viscum album. The sequence continues at coordinate 701,030,379 of OY728152.1, forward strand.
TTCTACAACATGAGACCATAATTAATAGAGATGCGGACAATATCAAGAAGAAGAATGGAAATGGTACTATTGATTTTACAACAACCTCAAATCAGATGAAAGCTAAGACTCCTGAGATAGTAACCAGATCCAAGTCCAAGAAAGATATTTTCCAATCCGAATCTAGTGAGAGTGAAGTCTCAGAAAATGAACTAGAAAATCTTGCTCGAAGGATGAACAAGATAGCTGGCCAGAAAATTTTCCAATCAAAGTATAAGAAAAAGGAAAGGAAAGATAGGAAAGATGGAGAAGTTACTTGTCATGAATGAAAAAGAGCTGGACATATTAGACCAGATTTCCCTTTGCTCAAAAAGAAAGGAAGGAAAGAAAGGAATTCTTACAGGAACAGAAAGAAGTATTATAAAGCCAAAGCTAAGAAATTTCTTAAAGCTAATGACACCTAGGGTGCCAGTGGTGGTGTCTCTTCAGATGAATCTTCTAATTATGAATCTTCAAGACAGAATAATCTTGGTCTTATAGCCAGATTACCTATTGAAAATCATTTTTTTATGGCTAAGGTACGAAATGCTGAATCATTGACAAATGTATCCTTAAATTCTAATGATAGTAAATATTATAACTGTTCTGATGAAGAAAACACTTTACCTACTTTTGAAGTAGTCTCTAGGTTTTCTTAACATCTTGAGATAGAGAATTCCAAACTCAATAAGAAACTTGATAAGGCAAACTCTAGGAATTCTATTCTTATGAAAAAGATATCAGATCTTTCTAAGGATATTGATAGAAAAAATGCTGATTTTGAAAGTATTTCAAAACTTCTTGAGGAAGTAGGTTCTGAAAATAACAATCTTTCTAAAGAATTAGAAAAATTAATTTCTAAGAAAAATATTTTCCAGCCTATCTATAGTTCTAAAACTAATGATTTTTAGGATAAAAACTTGGTTATAAAACTCAAGTCTGAAATTTTTTCCTTAACGAAGTGTTTATCAAACTATACCCATGGTAAGGAAAATTTTGATAAAATGTATTCCCAAATATGACTTTTAAGAAATAAATCCGGATTTGGTTATACCCATGCAAAATCAATTTTTAGAAACAATTATTTTGTTCATCAAAGTGCCCCATTTTGTACCAAGTGTCAATGTGGTGGTCACTGGGAATGAATTGTTCCTTAAACAAAACCCAATCTTTAGGCTTTCACAAAGCTTATTTCTCTAAGAAGGTGTGGGTACCTAAAATTTTATTATCAGGAAATCTCGGATCCAAGAAAGTTTGGATTCCGAAAGTCTAATTCTCTTCTTGATTTCGGGAAAATAAAGAGTGTACCAGCAAAAATACATGGTACATGGATAATGGATGTTCCCGACACATGACTGGTAACAAAAGCTATTTTGAAAAGATTATCAAAACGAAAGGAGGAGAGGTAACATTCGGAGATAATGCTAAGGGAGAGACTGTGGGTATTGGTAATATTGTTCTTCTTGGTAAAACCTTGATTTCAAATGTTCTTTTTGTTATGGTTCTTAAGCACAACCTCATTAGCATAAGTCAGTTATGTGATGAAGGTTACCTTTTGAATTTTAGGAATGATAAGTGTTTAGTTCACAATTCAAAGGAAGAATTTATTCTCTCATCAAAGAGGCAAGAGAATGTTTACACTCTGAACATAGAAGACCTCAGAAGCCAAGATTTACCTTGCCTAGGTGCAATGGAAGATCACTCCTGGTTATGGCATAGAAGACTAGGTCACTGTAATCTTAGGAACCTATGTAAACTCTCTAAGAAGAAACTAGTCAAGGATCTACCGAAGATTAGATTTAATTCTTCTAAAGTTTGTGATCCTTGTCAATATGGAAAGCAACATAAATCTAGTTTTAAATCAATTGGTGAAGTCTCAACAACTGCTGTATTACAGATAGTGCACATGGATCTTTTTGGTCCAACACAATCTGGAAGTATTGGAGGCAAATACTATGTGTTTGTTCTAGTTGATGATTACAATAGATTTACTTGGGTCTATTTTCTAGCAAAGAAGTCTGAAGCTTTTTCCTATTTCAAAAGTTTTAGAGCACAAGTTAAGAATGAGAAAAAACTAAAATTGAAAACTATTCATAGTGATCATGGAGGAGAATTTCAGAATTTTGATTTTGAAACTTTTTTTAGTAAAAAAGGTATTACTCACAACTTTTCAGCACATATAACTCCTCAACAGAATGGTGTAGTTGAAAGAAGAAATAGAATTCTTCAAGAGATAACTAGAACCATCTTGAGTGATTATTCTATTGTTATACATTTATGGTCTGAAGCTGTAAGTACTGCTTGTTATACTATAAATCGAGTTTTGATTAGAACTTTTCTTAATAAAACTTCTTATGAGTTATGGAATGGTAGAAAACCAAGACTATCCTACTTCATGGTTTTCGGTTGCAAAGTATTTATTTTAAATACTAAATATAACCTACATAAATTCGCACCAAAATCTGATGAAGGGATTTTCATAGGATATTCCACAACCTCTAAGGCTTGTTGAGTTTTTAGTAAGAATACTTGTACTGTTGAAGAAACAGTACATGTAAAATTTGATGAGTCAGATCCTTTTTTTTAAACCACCTCAACCTACATCTTCGGATGTGTTTTCAAAAACTGATTATCAACCTTTGATAGAAGAACCTTCTGATAAGGATAATGTTCTAGAAGATACTTCCGAAACATTTACCCTAAAAGACCTTCTACCCTATGTTGATGAACAAGTTTTACAAAACCCAAATCAGGTGTTTCTTAAGAATCATCCCAGTGATAGTATCATTGGTGATGTAAATCAACCTGTAAAGACTAGAAGTTCCTTAAGAAATAAAGTAGAACATCTAGAATTTCTTTCCCAATTAGAACCTAAAAGCACTGTTGAAGCTTTAGGTGATGATGATTGGATCAATGGAATGCTAGATGAACTAAATGAATTTGAAAGGAATAAAGTCTGGACCTTGGTTGAAAGACCTAAGAAAACATCTGTTATTGGAGTAAAATGGGTCTTTAGAAATAAATGTGATGAAAATGGAGTCATAGTAATAAATAAAGCTAGACTTGTTTCTAAAGGCTATAATCAGCAAGAGGGAATAGACTATGAAGAAACCTATGCTCCAATAGCTAGAATTGAATCTATCTGTATTCTAATTTCCTTTGAAGCTTTCTTTAACATCAAAATTTTTCAAATGGATGTGAAATGTGCTTTTCATAACGGTTATGTTCAAGAGGAAGTTTCTGTTGAACAAACTCTTGGCTTTGAAGATAAAAAACATCCTGATCATGTTTTTAGACTTACCAAAGCATTGTATGGTCTTAAACATTCCCCACGAGCATGGTATGATAGACTCACTATATTTTTGCTTCAAAATAACTATGTTAAGGGAAATGCAGATCCAACCCTTTTTATAAAGAAAGATAACAAAAATGTTTTGATTGTTTAAATTTATGTTGATGACATCATATTTGGTTCAACTCAGTAATCTTTGACCGACTCTTTTTCATGTCTAATGAAATCTGAGTTTGAAATGAGTATGATGGGTGAGTTAACTTTTTTCCTTGGTTTTCAAATTTCTCAAAAACCAGAAGGAACCTACATATCTCAACATAACTATATTAATGATCTTTTTAAAAAGTATGGTTATGACAACACTAAGAGTATAAGTACTCCCATTGGTACCTAAAACACTTTAGATCTTGTTGAAGCTGGGAAACCAATAGATCAAACATCTTTTAGAGGTATGATAGGAAGTTTACTTTACTTAACAGCTAGTCGACCAAACTTAATGTTCTCAGTATGCTTATGTGCAAGATATCAATCCCATCATAAGCAATCTCACTTAAAGGAAGTAAAAAGAATTTTTTTCTACCTTAAGGGAACCATGGATCTAGAATTATTTTATACTTATGGAAATGATTTTGTTCTAAAAAGCTTTTATGATGCTGATTTTGGTGGGTGTAGAATGGATAGAAAAAGTACATCCAGAACTTGTCATTTCTTAGGAGATTCGTTAGTTTCTTGGTCCTGCAAGAAGAAAAATTATGTAGCACTTTCCATGGCTGAAGTTGAATATGTAGCAGCTAGAAGTTGTTGTGATCAAGTGTTGTGGATGCAACACACACTCAAAGACTATGGCTTGAGTTTTAGTAAAACTCAAATTTTGTGTGATAACACAAGTTCCATTGCCTTATGTAAGAACCATGCACATCACTCTCGTAAAAAACACATAGATATTAGGCATCAATTTCTTAGGGATCACACTTAAAAGAGATATCATTCTTCAATTTATCGGAACACAAGATCAACTTGCTAATATTTTCACAAAATATTTTCCTTCTGATAGATTTGAATACATTAAACAGAAGTTAGGTATGACAACCATAAGTTAATCCTCCTTAATTAACATTCTGTTGAAAAAGTATCCTTACAGTAATAAACTCCTTTTCATAGGGGGAGTACATTTGTTTGTTAGAGTAACAAAGTTTTTCAAAGTTTGTTTTCAAACTTTTCGGAACTAAGATTTCCGGAAAGGAAATTTCCGGAACTGAAATTTTCCGGATAGGAATTTTATTTTTCTCATATTGAAAACATCCGGAATGAAATTCTCATACTAACAATTTTCAGAATGAAGATTTTCAGACTGGTCATTTCGTAATGTTTTTTTTGGACTAGAATTTTCATAATAAAGTTTTTTTTCTTCAAGAAGAATATTACCAATTTTAAATAATATTTCTTGTCAATCCGTAAGTTATGATTTCCCTACATATAGATTTGTAATCAAATTTTTCTTACTGGTATCTTCCTTGTTTAGTTCGGATTCTAGTTTTGCCTCAAATCCGAATGTTTTCTTTAATAAAAAACCTCAAAATATCGGAGACATTTTATTTTTTTTGTGGGGTTATTCTCAACCGTCAGATCAGATCAATGTATTTTCAACCATTGGATGACCATTGGAAGACCAACGTTGATTTTCTTTGCCTATAAAAAGGGGGTCCCGAGACTCTTCCCACATCGGTTTTCAAGATTTTACATCTCGAAGCCCTGCTGCTCCTCTTAAGGCCAGTTCCGAACCGTGTGAAGCTGCTCCGAATCCGACAGTTTACATCACCCCGAATGTCTATTGAAGCAACTTCACAAGATATGTCAACTATGAAACCAATTTCAAAGTGGCTAGTTTACAGATAATGGTTAGTTCATCTGGATTTTTATATGCTTGACTCTATTATTTCGAAAAATATTAGACTAAATGGATGGGAAGACGTCTGCATAGCCAAGTCAGATAAACAGAATCTGGTTTACACTGACTTGTTGATAGAATTTTATGAGTCTATTTCCTTCCTAGTGGAAGATGGTAGAGAAATATTTTCTTTTAAGTCTTATTAAAAGACTTATAAACATTCTTACACTAAGTTAGCTATCCTGGTTGGTATAGCATATGAGGGAGACGCTGAATATTTCTATCACAAACTTCCGGATGTTCAAGGAAGTTTCATTTAGGAAAAAGAACTGCAGTGTCTTGGGCTTAAAGATGATTCAACTACTATGATTGCTCGGCTCACTCCGAATAATATAATACTACAACTATGGGTGCAAGGTTTTCTGGTTCCGAGAAGAGGAGACAAAGACAATCTGAAGAAGAGTGAAATCTATGTCTTAGATATTTTGGTAAATCTAAGAAAGATAAATCTGATAAGGCATGTCTTGGTTACGATCAAGAATATCAAAGAAAGAAATCTGAGAGCTCGGATTATAATGTTTCCTGCCTTATTATGAAAGTTGATTGTTCGATGCTTAGAATCTTTCAATGTTTCCTTCAAATCAAAGATCCGGAATTTCAAGCTCATGCTTGTCAGTGATGATACGCTTAAGAGAATGAATATAGAATTTTATAGTGAATCCGGAAAATTTTACCCCCTATCTGTGGAAGAATTTGAAGCAGCTGAAAAAGAAACACAATCTTCGGAACCTTTAAAAAAGAAAAGGAAGAAGAGAAATTATAAGTAAGTAGTTACTGATGAAGAATTTCCTCAGCCGAAAGAAAATGAATCTGCACCACCCAAGATGAAGAAGCATAAAATCTATATAGATGAAGTAGCAGCAAAATGGTGGAAAGATAAGGAAATGAGGAAAGAAGGGGATCCTCAATTCGGACTCGATCCTGCTGAGGCTAAGGCTTTAAATGAAAAGGCTGCTGAGGAGATGGAAAGACAAACGAAGGAAAAGAAGTTGACGAAGAAGATGACTGAATCTGATCTAGTACAATCTTTTCAAAAAGGTAGAGAGTTGGCTTCTGAAAGGCTTCCAGTTCCGGAAACATTCGGAGTCGATCCTTCGTTACCAGAAACACCAGCGAAAAATTATGTCACTCCGGAAAAGAACAAGGGTAAAGAACCTGAAGTAGAAGCTGAGAAGGAGGTTGCTAAAGCAGTTGAGGAAGATGTAGAACAAGCATAGGGGGAAGAAGAAGAAGAATAAGAGAGTGAAGATCAAGATACCTTGATCAACCAAATTCAGGATTATAAGGCCGAATCCAAAAAAATAGTATCTCCAAGGAAGGGAGATGAGGAAGCCAGCAAGAAACTTCAAGAGGAAGAAGTAGAGAATGAGCTGTTTGATGAAGAAGAATCCTATCAAAGGAACTTTCTTGAAGAAGGAAAAGAAAGTCATAAACCAGATGAAGATCAGATTGTTCAAGTTTCTAAATCTGAGGAAGTTTCTCCAAATGCACAATCCATTCCGAAATCCAATAAAGGCAAGAAAACATTAATAGAGACACCTATTAAAGATATCATCAGAAATAAAGAGGTTGGTGGTACCTCTAGAAGGAAGCTGATGCCAGTTGAAGAAGAGGAATCTCAAAAAGAAGTCTCTGATTCGGAATCATCATCCCACGAGCATGATTTTGTGGTTTAATCTCTGAGAAAGCTGGTGGGCACAATACCGATTGTTCCAACAATAGATTATTGATGCCAGTTGCTGCAACAATCTATGAATAAAAAATCGGATTCTTTATCCATGGTAATGGATATGTTTGTGAAGTTGGAAGCTGAACAAAAACGTTTTCTGATCGATTATGATGTGCATAAGAAATATTGTAGTAAAGTAACCAAATGGTCTAAGAGAGTGGACGAAGATTTAGTTCACTTTGAAAATTTTCAGGCTGAAGTTCAAAGTTCTTTTGAAATGGAGGAAAAAAATGTTAATGAAATTTCTGAGAAGTTGAACCAGGAACAAAATTTCTGGAATCAACAGGTCAGGGACTTGAATGGAAAGCTTAACTCAGTATCACAGAATTGGAAAACTGAAAGAGATTTCCGAATTGAGTTTCAGCAGAGGATGGAAAAGCGGGATGAGTTGTTGAAATTGCAAAAAGAAGCCTTGGAGGCTCAAGCATAGCTGTTAAAAGCTCAATACGAAAAGGTAAAAGCCTTGGAGAGGAAACAAGAGGAATTCCAAAGAGACTTGAAGAAACTCAAATCCTTGTTGAAGCAACTTATTCCAAAGCAAAAGGAAGACAAATGAACCCACTCTGATCTTTTGTTGTAGTTGTCTTTCCTTGTATTTTTTCCCCCAACTCTAATGAAATGGTTTTCTATTTGGTTTGTATCTTGTTATATACTAATGTTTCAGGTAACATAATTTGTTTTCCATTCCCTTCAATTCATTTTGAAAATCACAATGGTGGAGAAGGAAAAAGAACTATTCCTAAGGAGGAGAAAGGAAAATTTTCTGAGAGAAATATCCTTAATGAATGGGGGAGTTTCCCACTAGGTTTTTTATTTCATTCTTACAATAATGAAAACTCTAGTCTAGAAACCCATAATACAATCCTTAGTGTTTCAATGCCTAAGAGGGAGTTAGTTGTATTCACTTCTATCCATGAACAAAGGGAGATAAGTTTTAATAGTCTAATGAAAATTTTCAAAATCCTTATATAATTTTTCAAAAGGATGCTTGTGCTTTCCAAAAAGGGGGAGATTGTTGAGTCAATATGGTTTTCCTTATGACTTTTCCATTCCTTCTTGTTTTGAAAATCACAAACACCTTATACATAAGAAAATATTATTTTTACTCAAATAAGGAAAATTTACTTCATTAAGGAAATTTACCTTAACCTATATTTTCTTATACAAAGCTATTTTTTCCCTTAAAATAAAAAACCGAAATCACAACCAAATTTCTGGAGCCTTATAATGAAAAGTTGGAGCATTCTGTTTTTAGGATCCGAATCATGGATGTGATCTGTAATATAGTTTTAATCCGAATTCTGGACTCCAAACTCTGAAGCAGTTCTAATTCGAACTCTTAAGAAGTTCGACTCTGAACTCTTATGAAGTTCGACTCCGAACTCTTCAGAAGTTTGACTCCGAACTCTTAAGAAGTTCGACTCCGAACTCTTAAGAAGTTCGACTCCCAACTCTTAAGAAGTTCGACTCCGAACTCTTAAGAAGATCAACTCTGAACTCTTAAGAAGTTCGAATCCAAACACTTAATAAGTTCGACTCCGAACTCTTAAGAAGTTCGACTCCGAACTCTTAAGAAGTTCGACTCCGAACTCTTAAGAAGTTCGACTCTGAACTCTTAATAAGTTTGACTTCGAACTTTTAAGCAGTTCGACTCCGAACATTACATATTTAGAATCCGATCTCTGATGAAACTAGACTCTGATTTCCTATATAATAGAATCCGGACATTTCTTTACATAGACTCTGAATTTCATTTTGGTTATACTCCGAACCTTTGACTTTCTTACACTCCGAACTATTAATTAGCCTTTACTTACATATGATTCATTCCAAAATGATTTCATACATTCAGTTATAAAAAGTTTGTTATAAAACGATGTCGTCTATTATGTTTCTTATTAACCGTTGGTTGAGTTACACGTGTACAGGTCCCTCCGAATTTCATGGAAAATATGACCGTTGGAAGAAGGAGCCGACCGTTGGAAATTTGCCTATAAATAAGAGCTCATTTTAAAGAGCTCAAAATAACAATGAAGTTGATCAATCTAGAGACCACATGCTACTAAGGTGATTTCTAGAGAGAGAAATATTTTCATGCTTTTTTCATACTGAACCGCTCGTTCAGTTTTTGCTTTGTGCGACTCCGAATCTTGGTGATTACATTTGAGGACTTCCAAGGATAGGAAGACATAGGTGTTGACTACCTTGAAGTTCGAAGGCTTCCTTGCTGAGGAAGACAGAGGTGCCAACTACCTTGATGTTGAGGGCTTGCAGGGATAGTAAGACAGAGAATCTGATCTTCGTATCGAGGGCTTACCCTGGTGTGGGTAAGACAAACTTGCTTGAAAGTATAAATCAAGGGACCTTTATCCAAGGTTGTTGGATACCCTTCTCTTTGGGTTAAAAGACTTATATCTTGTTACTTGTAGTTCTACTACTTGTTTATATTCCGCTTCATATTGTATTGTAAGGAAAGTATAACATTCTTAGACTTCTTTATTTGTACTCTGCTTCATTTAGATTCTATATGTTTTAAGGTAGAATCTCATATTGTAATCTTTTGTTAAGTTTCTATTTCCGGAACCATATTTCCGGAACCTACTTTCAGAATCTCTTTCCAAGTTTTGGTTTGGTGTTAGAGGTGTTGTGAATTTTATTATGTTTAACTTTGTTAAACTTAGCCCTTTCCTTTTCTTAAGGAAAACATAGTTATTCTTAACTAACTTTAAAGGTTCCAAAGGAATTTTTAAAGTGTACAATTCACCCCCCCCCTCTTGTAATTTGAGCATCTACATCACTATTCTGATCCTACATTGGTGTCATCGGATATTTCTATCTACGAGCGTGTGTAATGGTCCTTAGACTGAAAGATTATCATTAACTCATGTGGGGACTCGCACACTTAGATTTACTGACGAAAACCATCATGCAGACAGTTGGCGGGAAGTACGATATGTTGGGTGCGTCACGAGTGACATGTTGTTAATGGATAAGTCGGGAAAGGATTTTTCCCTTCCATTTATGGAAGTTGATATCTCGGCCCTTTGATTGAAATAGAACTATCGCATTAAATTCCATGGCCATGGTGTAAATGACGAGTTTATTTCTGGTAGTCAAAGAAAGAAAGATCAAGCATATAGGTTTAGGACACAGCCATGAAACCTGCTTGATGATATATCGATACAAAGGGATTAAATTACACCGTAAGTGTTCGAATGAGGTGATACGTCAATGAGGCGTCAAGTTCTTTCTCTTGGGTGCCTTGACCCATTGCTAGATAGTAATCATGGACTTTAGGCAAGCCTGCCTAATGCCGACGAGAAAGAGGCCTAGAGGGCCACACACTATGTGTATCCAAGTATCTCAAGTTGAATAAAGATTATTCCCGTACGTGGTTCAATAATTATTCAATGAAGACTAAGATGTTTCAAATGATGGAGGAAAAATAAAATAAGTACACACCGTGTTTTATTAAATGTACACACCGTGTAGTTTTATTTTGGAAAGGAAATGAATAAATGAAAACAAGCTATACACACCGCGTACATCTAATGTACACGCCTTGTAGTTTTCAATGAAAAACAAGTACACACCGTGTATTTATTATTACATGCCGTGTAGTTTTTACAGTCGGGTTTTTGAGGATATAATATCGTTTTATTAAGTGATATTTATTATAATAATCATGAGCGCATGTCAAGGAATTAATTATTCGACATGGGGGTTTTCAATAAGAGTTAATGGAATAAATGAAACGCATAACGCATTTATTTATTGTCATAACTCTACAACCTCAAACTCGATTATAAATATCCTCACAACCCAACTCTTTTCCTACACAAGAGAATTGTTGTGCACAACATCTATGCAGAATTCTTTCAAGACCGAAAGAACCTCTTCCTCCAAGAACACTCTCAAGACCGAGAGAGATCCTCTTACATCGGATCAAGACGATCTAAGGTGGACAACGCAAGAAAAGGCTTCTCCATGCTAGCACCCGGAGAATCCTTTGGCGACGTCCAGATATACAAGGTACACGTGTGGATCACCGCTAGAGGGAGTCTACACTTGGCTTCTACGATGCAACGACAGATCACATCGACAACACGATCAAGAACATCAACGAAGAAAGAACACCCAAAAGTTATTTCATTATAATTATTTAAATTTACTATATTCAACCTGTAACGATCCTTGTTTGTGGTTCCGGGAAAAACCATATTCTTTGTCTTTTTCTATGATTCGATCTGTGGAGACTGATGTTTAACATCGTATTGATCCCGGATTGATCATTGCTAATGACAGAAAGCCAAGTGGGCACATCCACCCACGAGCTTCCGCTGCGCCCAGAGCCTTCAGTTCTTCTTTATTTTGGTTAGATTTAGATCTAGTTTTGTGGATCTAGATCAAGGTTTTTGGATACAGATCTAGATTTAAGGGATTTTGAATTTTTAGATATTGATTTAGGGTTTTAGATCTGAATCTCATTCTACGTCGTTATTCTACTAAAATTGGAGATAACTGTTGGTTATCATTCTTCGTCAATGTTGAGGTAGGTGGTATACGATTCAAATACAATATTCATGATTTCAATTATGTGTATGTAATTGTTGAATTTATAGGTTTTTTAAAAAAATCAAATTTCCTAATTGAATTAATAAATTTGGTAAAATAATTAATTAATGGATCGTGAAATTGGGGATAATTAATTATTGAATTAATTATCATAATATTGAAATTGTCGGATTTGGGGAATAATTAATTAAAAAAATTAATTATGGAATATCGAGATTTTGATTTGAATAATTAATTTTTTGAGTTAATTATTGGAATATTGATAATGTGGATTGAATAATTAATTAATTAATTAATTATGGAAATATTTGGGATTGTGAAATTGGATTAATTAATTAGTGGATTAATTAATTAAACATTAAAAATTTATTAATATTATTAATTAATTGTTTATTTAATTGATGGAATTGATGTTACCAATTAATTGATGAATTAATTGAAGGGATTTTCATGGTTAATTAATTGTTGGATTAATTAATGGAGTTGTTGTGACTAATTGATTATTGAATTAATTAATGTTATGTTATGATACATGTGATATATGTGATACATGTGATATATGCGATATATGATATATATTTGATACATGTGATATATGTGGTTTATTGAGAAAAAAATGTGGGACATGTACTAATGCTCCAAATACTGATGGGGTCCTGACCATGATGTTCAAGGACCCCAGGCATGCATGAAAATTGTATGGGATAGAGACAGATACTCCAAATAACCATAACATGTGGGACAAGGACTGATTCTCAAAACATCCATGAGGTGTGGGATATGGACTAATGCTCTAAATACTCATGGGGTGTTAGACATGGAATTCTACACCCAAAATATTGTTATTGAACTATTGTTCCAATTAGCTATATTATGAATTAAAATTAAATGGGAAATGAAATCCCATTTGTGATAATGATTTGTGAATTGAATATATGATATGGTTTAGACTCTGTCATGGGCCAACGATGGTATTGGGATTCATGTGTCCTTGAGAACCCAAGGGTTTATGCAGTTAATTAAAGGATAATAGAATAAATATAAATTATTTACATTATTAATTGTATTTCATTATTTATACAACTGCATACACTGTTATTTACTAGATTTTTTCTAAACTCCTTTGGTGGTTGCCTAGTGAGTTATACTCACACCCTAATCTGGCTTTTTGATCAGTGGCCAAATATATTTCATGTTTCATGACAGGATAAGGTAAAAGTTCATGTGTTAGATGGATTATTTGGGATTGATCTTGAATGAGGGATATAAATGTGGTTCAGAACCCTCTTAGGAGTTTTCAATGTATTTAATTTTGAGTTTTCATTTGACACATGGCACATGATTTATCATGGAATATATACTATTTAGTTTTGGTATTGTATTTTCAGATTTGGTCATCATGTGATACCGGTATTGTTCTGGTTAAGGTTATATCATCATTCAGTTATTTTTTATTTATTTATAATAGTGTTTTACTCTGAAAAGAGGTTATAGTCTCCCCATGACTAATATTAGTCCCTCAATACTAATTGGTAGCCTCTAGAGTATGGGGTGGTGTGCCTGAGGTTATGTGACTGACCAGATTGGGGCACTTGTGAGTGGCACTAAGGATGTGATGTTACAAAGTGGTATCAGATGTGGTTTTCTTTTCTTTTTATTTTATATTACTATTTGGTAAATTTTTATAAGAGACTATGAATATTAGGTACTTGGTTATGAGCTCATTCATGGGATTAGCTAACCCGTGTATGGGAGAAAACCCAAGTACCCATGGTTGGATTGTTGTTATTGTTCTTTCTATTATAGTTGAATATTATTTCACCTTGGTTGATGCACTTGTGGTGGGATGTGATTGTTGTTTTTGAGATTTTTTGAGAATTGGATCATGGCCTAGTATGGCATGAGAGTTGAGTTTTCATGAATCATACGAGGCACTCAAGATTATTTTGTGACATGTATCATTTTAGGCATGCACGAGAAAATGGGTTATGGTTTTGTTGTTGAATTTGAAATGTTTTACCTTTCTTGTGAAATTGAACAGAAAATGTGCCTAATGTGAAATTGAGAATTGAAAAAATGATGCAATATGATAATAATGGGTATATAATTAGAAACTTGAATATGGGAATGTGTTTACCTTTATTGACCATGACCTAGATGTAGGATGGTTAAGGGTAGTAATAGAACCTCGGTTTTGATAGCATGGAGAGGTTTGGGGAAAAGACTTGTTGGGGATTGTTTTGATTTTACTCTTACATAAATTTGATAAAGTGGTTGTATGTTTCCTAAGACATGTTTTTGTAATTTTAGAGATATTCATCAATAATGACACTTGTTGATAGGATAACAATGTTTGTGGCTACATTTTCTCCACTAATAGTTGAACCTGACACACCAATAGTGTCGGCTGAGGAAGTGGTAGAATAGTTCTAACAGAACTTTTCTCATTTGATGTAAATCATGGATAGAGACCTAGGGTTGTTTGTGAAAATAATGTATGATCTGGCGAGGGATTTCTAGTTGAATCACCCTCTGACATTTACTCGAGAGGGTGGACCTGAGGTGGAAGTGTTTTGGATTGAGTCTATCCATACTATACATGACCACATGGAGACTCCTAGTGATAAGAGATTAAAATTACTTGCTTACATGCTACATGGTCAAGAAAAATTATAGTAGGAAATAACTAATTGTTATAGATATCTAGAGGCTATAGAGTGTAAGAACTTTTAGGAGAAGCTCCTAGATCTCTTTTATCTGGAGATGCTCATGCAGGAGAGAGTAGTTGAGTTCATGAAGTTGACTCAAGTAATTATGTCCATGATGGACTATGCCATACATTTTACATATTTTCATCACTATGTTCTAATGTTGGTAGGTGATGAGTCTACTATGTAAAGGATGTTTTAGGAAGGACTTAAGTGTGAAATTAATCCCTGGGTAAATATCTTCAGGCTGAAGAACTTTTCAGAAGTGGTGAATCAAGCTCTCATATCGGAAGAGAACCTAATGGAGGCATCTAGTGTAGGTAAAGTGGTTCTTTCTAGATTATCAGGAGGTAAAACTTACAATAATAGGAAGTTTCAATATGAGAATGTCATCTAGGGTAGTGGGAAGCATAGTAGCCAGACATAGGGATCAGTTACTCAGGATCTTACTCAAGTGATCTGTTGCCAGTGTGGCAGGTCGGGTCACTTTTGTAAACATTGTGACTGACCACTGGTAGAGTGATGATGTTGCATCAAGATGGTAATATACATATGTTATGTAGGAACCTGAAATATATGGGTAGTGATGGATGAGATAGATAGAACCATGATGCAAGAAGGGGATCTTCTACACCATATCAGTATGATTACTAGAGTTCTACTAGCCGAGGCGGTAGAGGTAGTTGATATGGTTCTTCTGGGAAAGAGCACACATATCAAAATAGTGGCGCATCACAGGGGACTCTACATCATAGTTAATATGTGTAGGACAGTTTCATTCGGTATATCATACAATTTTGGATAACATGTTTGGACCATCAACAATGATACGTACTATTCTTGTAGCATCTACATTAGCTAGTGCTTTATATTGGTGCCTTAAATTCCTTTATTTCTGTAAAACATGTTAATGGGTTGAGCTTCGAAGTAGAGTTTTTGAGTGGGATATTGATGATAGATACATCATTGGGAGTAAGATCTAGAGACATCTTCTTATGTAAGGGTGTTCTCTTGAGGTTGGGAAGTATTGTTTTCTATGGGATCTTTATATTCTTAATATGATGAGACTCTAGTTTGGAAGTATTGTTTTCCATGGGATCTTCTGTATTCATCAAGATTGACTTGAGATCATGGTATCATCAGTTGATATTTTAAACTTTTGATATACTAAGGACTGATTTTTGAATCAGGTAGGAAGTATATGATTTCATCATAATGCCATTTTTGTTAAAGAAGGAACCTTCATTGTTTATGTCCACGATGAAAAGAATCTTCCACCCATACATGGATTGGTTTGTGGTAGTTTTTGTGGGTGACATCTTGGTGTACTCAAAGACTCATGATGATCATGACCAATATATTGACATCATTCAGAGTACACTAGGAGAGCATAATCTATACATCAAGCTATATAAGTGTTAGTTATGGATCAATTAGATAAAATTCTTGGGTCACATCATCTCAGATGAAGGTGTGTCGGTGGACCTAGAGAAGGTAGGTAGTTGTTTCTTGAGAGCATCCTAAGAAATTTTTTGATATGTGTATCTTTATAGGATTAGATGGATATTATAGGATGTTCATCCAAGACTTTTCCTATTTTAAATCACCACACTATGATCTGAACAAGAATAAGATAAAGTCTGAGTAGTTGGAAGCATGTGATAATTTCTGCCAGGAGTTCAAGAATCATTTTATATCACCACCAAACTTGATCCAACTTGATCTAGGTGAGGATTATACAATGTATTATGACACTTATGAATTTGGAATTGGAATATTCTTGATTCATGGAGATCAATTTGTGGTGTATGGGTCTTAGAAGTTGAGGCCTCATGAACATAACATCCCTATGCACAAACTTGAGTTAACTGTAATGGTTTATTCTTTGAAGTGTTGGTGGCATTATCTATTGGGTGAAAAGATTATTGTGTATAGAGATCACAAAAGATTGAATTCTATCTTTTTGTAATGTTTTTTGAATCTCTAAAAGCATATTTGGGTTGAGTATATATAGTCTTTTGATTTTGAGCTATTATATACGCTCGGGAAGGGAAACAATTTTACTGACACTCTACGAAGGAAAACTCTAACTCAAGTATTTTATGAGTATAGTGATATGCGGAAGATGATGAATTTACTAGTTGAGAATCACATAGTGGTTTAGGATGGTTAGAAGTAGATGGATCTCATATTAGTTTCAGTAGAGTCTACACTTTTGATATGGATCAATGATAGTTAGTATGAGTATATAGAGTGTTTGACCTTTATATAAATCATTTAAGGTGGGGAGACACCTTAAGACACGACGATAGATGAAGATGAGGTCATCCATGTTAAGAATCGGGTTGTTGTGCCTACATGCATGTAGGATGAGCTGATGCCAGAGTTTCATGCCTCGAAGAGGGTGGTACATCCAGGTGCGACCAAAATGTACCATGACCAACTTTGACAGTTTTGGTGGCCATGAATGAAAAAGGAGATAGCAAAGTTCATGGTATGATGCTACACCTTTCAGCAGGTGATGGTCGAGCATCAATGAACATGTGGTTTACTATAGCCATTTTACATTCTGGAATGGAAGTGGGTTGATGTGACCATGTATTTTTTATTGGTTATCCTATGTACGCCTTGGAATAATGACTTTATATGGGTGATTGTGGACCTTTTGAAAAAGGTAGCATATTTCTTGCCTATATGAGAGACATACTTAGTGGATCAGTTGGGTGTATTGTATGTTTAGGAGATAGGTTATCTACATGGGGTTCCACAGAAGATATTTTTAGACTATTACTCACACTTTACTTCATACTTATGGTAGGGCTTATAGAAGGCACATGGTACACAGTTTTTATTGAGTACATCTTTCCACCCACAGACATATGGGAAGTCGAAACATACTAAATAGGTGATTAAGGATATATTGTGAGAATATATCATAGAGTTTTTGGATCTTGGTAGAAGTGCCTATATTTGATGTATTTTACCTATAATAATATTAATCATGAAACTATTCATATGGAACCATACAAGGCTATTTATGGTAGACTATTCAGATCACCTCTATGCTGGATGGGGGTAGGTGAGTAAGAGTTGTTGGGACCATGTCTCATGCAAGATATGTCGAAGTATGTGCAAAAAATTCAGAATCATATGGATATGTCTTAGAGTAGAAAAAAATCATATGATAATAGACTTCTATGAACCCAGAAGTTTACATAGGGTGATTGTGTATTCTTTCGGGTTTTGACTCGATTGGGTCTCCGTAGGATATGGAGTTAGGGAAATTTGGTGCCCAGGTTCGTTGGACTGGTTTGGGTTGTGGAGAGAATCGGGTCAATGGAGTACTGATTGGATCTTCTATAGAGATACAATATTATTCATGATTTTTTCCATGTGTCACAACTTCAGTCATATCACCCCGAACCTTCTCATATATTCGATGTGAATGATGTTAAGCTATATATAGATGCATCCCTTGAGGAGCATATGATATGTGTTTTGGATCGTAGTGACAATGTTTTGTGTGAAAATACCATGCTGATAGAACATGTATTGTGAAATCATGGATGTATATAGGAAGAAACATGGTATAAAGAAGAAGATATGAGGGCTCAATGGACCGATATTTTTTATTCAGAATCATAAAGATGCTTGGGATAACAGCTCGAGGTTGAGATGTTATAAGGTGGGGATATTTTAAAACATAGGTCATTTCTAATGATGTATCAGGATTTTTTATAGGTACTATTTTTCTTAGTGTTGAGTAATTTTCATTTGGGTTTTAACTTGGGGTGTTTTGGGTGAAATTTTGAGTAAAATGGAAGAAAGAGGGAAGTGTATGGTTGGTGCACAATTTTTCCTAACCATATTCCATGTCCATGAAAACCATGAAACCCTAGAAAATTAGGGTTTTCGTGGTTGGTTAATGGTTTTTCAAAATGTTCTCCCTAAAAGGACAAACCATGAACCCCCTGGAATAGGTGCATGGTTAGGCACGTGGTTAGGGTGACTTGTTCCCCTTGAGTATAAAACCATGCTTATGGGGTTTTAATCCCAAAAAATTTATTAAAAAATTCATGAACCCCCGTATTATACCCCCAAATAAACTAGCTCAAAACATAATTGATATATCTTAATTCTTGTGCTTCCCTAAGGGATTCGAATCCATTCTATCTTCTATTATTGGTGATTCAAATCCGGGATTGAAGATCTGCACCCCTCCTGATAAGAGCATCTTATCCCGTATGGTTTCCTTTCTCTTTCTGATTCTTCTCCCATGTGTTGTAGGGTTGTTCTTCCCTATTTTAGTTACACTTAGATATAGTTTTTTGGACCTATATCTAAGGTTTTAGATCTATATCTATATTTAAGGAATCATTATTTTTTTGATCTTGATTTACGGTTTTAGATTCGAATCTCATTCTACATCATTGCTCCGCTGAAATTAGAGATAACCATTGGTGATCATTATTCATGAAACTTGAGGTAGGTGGTTCATGATTCAAATACCCTATACATGATTTCAATTATGTGAATGTAATTGTATAATTTCTAGGGTTTTTTTAGCAATCAAATTTTTTAATTTAATTAATTAATTTGGTAAATTAATTAACTAATGGATCAATGAATTGAGGATAATTAATTGTCGAATTAATTATAAAAATTTTGAAATTTTGGGATTTGGGTAATAATTAATTGATGGATTAATTGTGGAATATCTAGATTTTTATTTTAATAATTAATTGGTGAGTTAAATATTAGAATATTGAAATTATGGATTGAATAATTAATTAATGAATTTAATATAGAAATATTTTGGATTGTGAAATTAGATTAATTAATTATTGGATTAATTAATAGAACTTTTTAAATTGATTAATAATATTAATTAATTATTTAATTAACTAATGGAATTGATGAATTAATTAAAGGGATTTTAAATATAAATTAATAATTGGATTAATAAATGTAGTTGTTGTGATTAAATAATTATTGAATTAATTAACTTGATGTTGTGATATATGTGATATATGTGAAACATGTGATATATGAGGTTGATTGAGAAACAGGTGTGGTACATGGACTGATGCTCCAAATACCCATGGGGTCCTAGCCATAATGTTCTAGGACCCCATGAATACATGAGAATTGTATGGGATAGGGACTAATGCTCCAAATACACATGATGTGTGGTACATGGATGGATGCTCCAAAAACCCTTGAGGTGTGGGATAAGGACTGATGCTCCCAATACTCATGGGGTGTTAGACATGGTGTTCTACACCCAAAATATTTTCATTGGACTATGGTTCTAATTAGACATATTATGAATTAAAATAAAATGGATAATGAAATCCCATTTGGGATAATTATTTTTGAATTGAATATATGATATGGTTTAGACACTAAAATAGGCCAAAGAAGGTATTGGTATTTGGTTGTTCTCGAGAACCCATGGTTTTATACAATTAAGTAAAGGATAATTGAATAAATGTAAACTATTTACATTATTACCTATATTTCATTATTTAGACAATTACATACACTATTATTGATTGGATTTGTTATAGACTCCATTAGTGGTGGATTACTAAGTCATACTCAAACACTACTGGTGATTCCTAATTTGTACCTGAATAGATTTCATGTTTTTAGGATGGGATAAGGGAAAATGCCCTTTGTTAGATGGATGATTTGATATGGATCTTGGATGAGGAATCCAGATGTGGTTTGGAACCCGATTGGGAGTTTTTGGTGTCTCATATTGCATCATTTTTTTTTCAATCATCTATTTCACATTAGGCATGTTCTCTATTCAATTTTTAAAGTAAGGAAAAAAAGTTCAAGTTCAACAACTTACCCATAATCCATTTTCCCATGAATTCCTAAAATTATGCAAGTCACAAAATAATTTTAAGTTCTTATTATGATGCATACAAACTGAACTCTCATTCCATACCAAGTCAAAAGTCAATTCTCATAAAATCTCTGAAAAAAAAATTGTGTCACACCACAAGTGCATCACCCAAGGTTAAAAAAATACTCAATTGTAATTGAAAATAGTAATAACAACAATCCTACCCCTGGTACATGGGTTTTCCCCATACATGGGTCAGATACTCCCATTCACATGCTCATAACCAAGGCCCAACTCTTTCTAGTAAATTTTATACCTTTAAAAAATTGTAAGAAAAAAAGAAAAAAGAAAAGAAAAGCCCATTTAATACCACTTTATAATGTCCCATCCTAGGTTCCACTCACTAGTTCCCCGAGCCGGTCACTCATGTGACCAGATGTATGCATCAACTTATTCCAAAGGCTATAAAAAACGAGGATCTAATATTAGTCATGGAGAGACTATACCCTCATAATCAGAGTAAAACGCAGTGGAGATAAATAAAAAATAACCAAAGGATGATATAACCTTAACCAAAACAATACCAATATCACATGATGACCAAACATGGAAATACAATATCAAAACTGAATAGTAGATATGCTATTATAAAGTACGTGCCAAGTGGAAAATGAATACCCAAAATTAAAGACACTGACAACTCCCAAGTGGGTTCCGAACCACGTCTAGATCCCTTATCCATTCTCCATCCCAAATTAGTCTTCTAACACAGGGAATTTTCCTTTATCCTATCCTATAAACATGAAATCAATTTAGGTACTGATCAGGAATCCCGAGTGGGGTGTTTGTAAGACATAGTAATCCACCACCAATGGATTCTAGAACAAATCTAGTCAATAATAGTGTATATAGTTTTATGAATAATTAAATATAGGTAATAAAGTAAACAGTTTACATTTATTCAATTATCCTTTACCTAACCACAAAAACCCCAAGGTTCCCGAGGACACCTGAATCCCGATACCTACTTCGGCATGTGCAGAAGTCTGAACCATATCTTATATTCAATTCAAAAATCATTATCACAAATGGGATTTCATTATCCATTTCATTTTAATTCATAATATGGATAATTCAAACCATAGTCTAATGCCAATCTGTTGGGAGTAGAATGCCATGTCTAACACCCCACGAGTATTTGAAAAATCAATCCTTGTCTCACAAATCTTGAGTATTTGGAGCATCAGTCCCTATCCCACACGTCATGGTCATTTGGAGTATCAGTCTCTATACTATACAATTTTCATTCATGATTGGGGTCCTAGAACCTCATGACCAAGACACCTTGGGTTTTTGGAGAATCAGTTCATGTCCCACACTTTTTTCTCAATCAACTACATATATCACATGTATCACAACATAAAATTAATTAGTTCAATAATTAATTAATCATGAAAACTACATTAATTAGTTTATCATGACAGTCCCTTCAATTAATTCATCAATTAATTGGAAAAATATATTCCATTAATTAATTCAGAAATTAATTAATTATTTTAATCAATTTCAAAAGTTCCATTAATTAATCATCCAATTAATTAATCCAATTTCAAAATCCCAGATATTTCCATAATTAATTCATCAATTAATAATTCAATCCACAATCTCAATATTCCAATAATTAACTCAACAATTAATTATTGAAATCACAATCTTGATATTCCATAATTAATCCATAAATAAATTATTCCCTAAATCCCACAATTTCAATATTATGATAATTAATTCAACAATTGATTATCCCCAATTTCATGATCCATTGATTAATTAATTTACAAAATTAATAACTCAATTCAGAAATTTGATTGCTAAACAAACCCTATAAATTCAATAATTACAAACACATAATTGAAATCATGAATGTGGTATTTTAATCATAGACCACCTATCTCATGTTTGATTAAGAACATTCGCCAATGGTAGTCTCCAATTTCGGTGGAACAATGACATAGAATAATATCCAAATCTAAAACCCTAATTCATGATCAAACAAATAATAATCCCTTAAATCTAGATCTAGATTCACAAAACAATATCTATATCCAAAAAAACTAGATATAAATCTAACCAAAATAGGGATAGAAAACCCTACAACAGATGGAAGAAGAATTGGAAATATAAAGGAAACCAAATGGGATAATATATTCTTATGAAAAGGGGTGAAGTTGTTCAATTTGGGCTTCATATCACGAATAATAGAGGATAGAATGTCTTAGAATATATTCATGATGCTCCATAATTGAGAGAAAATTATTATTGGTTGATCCATGGTGTTATAGGGTATAATATGGGGGTTCAATAAAAAATTTAATAATTTTTAGTGGATTAAAATATTATATGCATGGTTTTCTGCTCAGGGGGCACATTCCCCTAACTGTTCACCTAACGGTGCGCCTCTTCTAGGGGGTGCACAGTTTCTCCTTTTATGGAATAAGGTTTGAAACCCCATTCTACAACCATGAAAACCCACATTTTCTAGGGTTATGTGGTTTACTAGGTTAGGGTACACAGTTAGGGAAAACTGTATGCTAATTGTGTAATGCCCTCTTTCTTCCATTTTTCTGAAAATTTCACCCAAAAACACCCCAAAATAAAACCCAAATGAAAATTACTCATCAATAAGAAAAATAGTACCTATAAACAAGTCTAAAACATATTTAAAAAAATTGGGTTTTTACAATCTCTCTACATTATATTATCTCTTCCTCAAGCTGTATTCCTAAGCATCTATAAGATTTAGAGTCAAAAATATCAGGTCATTAATCCCTAATATATAATTCCCCCTCCCAATTTTATAACTTCACATGTCTA
This sequence comes from Viscum album, assembly GCA_963277665.1. Lineage (NCBI taxonomy): Eukaryota > Viridiplantae > Streptophyta > Magnoliopsida > Santalales > Viscaceae > Viscum > Viscum album. The sequence continues at coordinate 701,053,377 of OY728152.1, forward strand.
TATTTCCATAATACACAAACTATCATCCTGGTATTTCCCTACAAAACCATCTCACTATGATCCAAAACATGTATCTAATGCTCCTAAAAGAATGAATCTATCTCTAGCTCAACATCATCCACACCGATCACATGACAAGGGTCGAGGTGATACAGCTAAAGTTGTAACACATGGAAAAAATGATTCATAACATTTTATATATATGGAAGAGCCAATCGGTATTCCACTAGCTCGATTCTATCAACAACCTCAAATGGTACAATGAACCTGGGTGTAAACATTCCCTACCTTTGTATCTTATGGTGACCCAATCGAGGAGACACCCAAAGGAATACATGATCACCCTTTTTAAACTCTATTAGTCATCGATTTCTATCAGCATATACATTTTTTATACTTTGATCTATATCCATATGCTTTTGAATTAGTTGCACCTTCTTTGATATCGCCTACACAAAACTTAGTCCCAACAACTCTGACTCTGCTTCCACCATCAAGAATAGAGGTGACCTTCATGGACTACCATAAAGAGCCTTGTATCATTCCATCTAAATAGTTTCTTGTTAAATATTATTATAGATGAACTCTACCAAATTTTTTCCTCTCAGGATCCACCAAAATCTAGGACACGTGCTCATAGAATATCCACAAGAACCTATATAGTACGTTCCGACATCCCATCTGTCTATGGGTTGAAATTCGTATTCAATAAAACTTTTGTACCAAGCACCTTCTACAATCCCTTCTATAATCATAAATAATATTGTGAGTCATGATATAAAACTATCATCTGTGGAACCCCATGAAAATGAACTATCTCTTGAACATACAAAACTCTCAACTTCTCCACAGAGTATATCTCCCATATAAGCATGAAATGTGATACCTTTTTCAAACAGTCCACAATCACCCAAAATACTCCATTCTTCCAAGGAATCCATGGGATAACCACCACAAAAACTATGTTCACATAATCATACTTTCATTCCAAAATGGACAAAATCTACAGTAAATCGCTAGGTCATTGATGTTCGGACTTCACCTGCTAACAAGTGCGGTATAATGTCACAAACCCTGCTATCTTCTTCTTCATGTCTGACCATCAAAAAATTCAACATTGGTCATGATACATTTTGGTTACACTTAGATATACCTCCCACTTCGAAGTGATAAACTCACGCATTAGCTCCTCATGTAAGCTTATAGGCACAAAAACCAAATTCTTGACATAAATGATCTCATCTTCATCTATCATCCAGTTTGAAGGTGTCTCCCCACCTTTAAGTCTTTTTATCATGGTCAAACACTCTAGATACTTGTACTACTTATCCCTGATCCATCGCAAAAGTGTATACTATGCTAAAACTTATATGAGATTCACCTTCTATTGACCCTCTCGAACCACTATGTTCATCTCATCCATGAAACCCATTATCTTCCACTCATTACTAGACTCATGAACTACATGATTCTTAGTTTTCCTTCTTAGAGAATCAGTAACATTGTTTCCCTTACCGAGTGTATATTCTTGTTCAAAATTAAATGACTGTATATACTCAACCTACATCTTCTTCCATAGATTCAAATATCATTGTGAAAATATATTCTTTAATCTCTTTTTATCCATATACACAGTATACTTTTCACCCAACAGATAATAACACCAACAGTTCAAAGCATAAACCACTACAGCTAACTCGAGATCATTCATAGGGTAGTCCAATTGATGATTCCTCCAATATCAAGACCCATATGCCACAAATCAATCTCCATACACAAACATTACTCCAAGTTTTATTCCAAAAGTGTCACATTGCATTGTATACTCCTAACCTGGCTCAGGTAGGATCAATATCGGTTTTGATATCAAATGCTTCTTCAACTCCTTGAAGTCATTTGTTCATGCTTCCAACCACTCAAACTTTATCCCCTTCTTAGTCAGTCCCAAAAATGGTTCTTCCAAATAGTAAAAGTTTAGTATGAACCTCTAATAATATATATCTAATCCTAGAAACCTATGGAGATCGAAAACATTATTGTTCTACTCCTAATAAACAACTTCTTGTACCTTCTCTAGGTCCACTGACACACATTCCTCTGAGATGATGTGACCCAATAAGTGTACCTGGTCGATCCAAAAACTAAAACATAGAGAGATTATTGTATATCCAATTCTATATTATTGTACTCATCATGATGTTAAGATATTGGGAATGATCATCTTCAGTCTTAGAGTACACCAAGATTTAATTCACAAACACTACCACAAATTGATCTAGGTATGGGTGTAATATTATATTTATCATGGACATAAACACTATCGGTGCATTCACCAACCCAAAAAAAATTATGAAGAACTCATTTAATCTATGCCATCCGTGGAAAGAAATCCTCAGTTTATCAAAATTTTGAACTCTCAATCGATGATACCCTAATCCCATGTCAATCTTCGATAATACATAAGCTCCCTTTAACTAGTCAAAAATATCATCAATACATAGAAGACGATACCAGTTCTACACAGTCATTTGGTTCAACATCTAATAATAAACACATAAGTGTATAGTCTTGTCCACCATCTTATCAAATAAAACTTGAGAACCCAAAGGATACATACTCAATCAGATAAATACCTTATCCATCAACTCCTCCAATTGAGTATTGAGCACTTTAGGCTCTTTCGGTTCCATTTTGTATGTTGAAATAGAAACTAACTCAACACCCATCATGAGCTCAATAGTAAATTCCACATATCTCTTAGGTGGTAGCCTTGAGAGGTCTTCAGGAAAAACATCCTAAAACTAATACTCTAATAGTGGAAATACATCATGATTTACACCTCCTTCATCTAGAAATTGACTTTCATCCTGGGTTGTGAGCTCTCCGAGTTGCAGAGTAATTGTCCCTACTTGGCCTACCTGGATATCACACTCTCCACGAGGAATATACTTGTCACCCTTAGGATACGTAAAAGTCACTCTCATGTGGTAACAATCAATAAGGTATTGGTATGCAACTAACCATTCCACACCGATAATTTGGTAAAATCCTATCATATCAAGAATGTAAATATCCCACAAAAATTGATATTCCCCAATATCAAGAGAACACCCCTTGCATAAGAGGATGTATCTAGATCTTACTCCCAACATTGTATCTATCATCAAAACCCTTATCACAAACTCCACTTTCGGGATAAAACCATTTACATGTTGTATAAAAATAATGGAATGTGAGGCACCAGTCTCAAATAAGGCACTCTCTAATATAGAAGATACAAGAATAGTACCTCTCTCTATAGATGGTCCAGCCTTGCTATCCACAAGTGTAGGATGTACTACATGAAAATATACTACCCCTATTCCCTATGATGTATTTTGACTCCCCTAAGTTTCACCACTCTTCTGGTATGGTATCTCTTTCCCAAAATCTCTATATCAACTTCCTCTACTTCCATGCCAGTACAACTCCAACTACCAGACTGATATTATGTAGAATATCCCCTTCTCACACATAAGTTTTATCTATCTCGTCCATCACTACCCATATTTTATGGGTCCCTACAGAACCTCTATAGATGTCCCATCATGCCACAATATTAGAACTCTACTGGTGGTCGGTGGCACTATCTTCAGAAGTATCCCGATTTAACACACTAGTGATAGATCACATGGGCAAGGTCATGTGAAACGGATCCCCCCGTTTGGGTGCTTTACTTTCCACTGGCCTGGATAACGCTGTCACAGTGACACTTCCTTACCTATGAAGTTGTTCCTCCTAACCGTCCAGCTAGAATCAGTAGTCTTGCACTGGAATCCGCCCTTAGGTTCCCCTTAGCAATGAGATCCTGATCCATCACCTCAGAAAACTTATTTAACTGAAAGTAGTTATCTTGGGACTTAATATTGCATTAAAATCTGTCCTGGAATTGCCTTTTAGTATCTGTCTCATCCCCTTCCAGCACTAGAGAAAAATTCTACAAAAATATAAAATATCCATCATAGTTTGTCACATTAATACTCCCCTAAGTCAACCTTGGGAACTCAACTGCTCACTGTTACTTCAGCATCTATGGATAGAAGTTCTCTAGGAACTTCTCCAAGAATTCCTTCCATAACATATCATCATCAAATCCAGTTTTTTCCTGAATTTACCACTAGTGCTTCACTAGTCCTCATATAATATAATTGTCCAATTTGACTCTATTCTCAGTAGGAGTATCCAAGTGGTCAAGTATAGTTTGGATAGACTTGATCCAGAACTTTTCCACCTCAGGTCCACCCTCTCTTGTAAAATTTTGAGGGTGTTACAATTGGAACTCCCTCATCCGATTGGATATGATTTTCATATCCTTTCATGGGTATCTATCCATAATTTTCATTAAATGAGAAAATTTATCTTGGAACTATTCTCCCTCTTCCTCACCCATCACTATCATTACCTTAGGTTCCACTACTAGTGGACTATCTCTAGCCATAACCTTCGATCATCCTATTAATAAGTGTCATCATGGAGGAATATCTCTACAATGTGAAACACTAGTCCTAGGATATATAAAACCACTTTATCACATTTACATAAGAGTAAAATCACAACAAGCCCCAATAAGTATTCCCCAAAACCATTCTACATGGTCAAAACTGAGGTGTTATTACTACCCTTAACCATATTACATATAGGTCATAGTAAATGAGGGTAAACACATTCTTATATTTTTTTCTCATTAGAAACCCATTATTCTCATCATGGATCAATTTTTTCAATTCTCAATTATCAATTTTACATTAGGAACATTCTATGTTTGATTTCACAAGAAAGTAAAAATAGTTTATGTTCGAAAAATTACCCATAACCTATTTTCTCGGGCATGTCACAAAATAATCATGAGTTCCTGTTATAATGTATGAAAACTCAAATCTCTTAATATATCATTCCACGAGTTGATTCTCATAATATCTCAGAAACAAAAAAAACATCACACCACAAGTGCATCAACCAAGATGAAATAATGTTCAATTATAATAGCAAACAACAATAACAACAATACCTCTTTGGGTACTTGGGTTTTCCCCCATATATGGGTTAGTTACTCCCATGCATGGGATCATAACCAAGGCCCGACTCTTCTTGTCTCCAATATACATTTCCCAAATAGTAAAACAAAGGAAAAAAGAAATGAAAAATCACTATGATACCACTTTGTAATGTCCCAGGCTGGGTGCCACTCACCGGTACCCTGTGTCGTTCAGTCACATAACCTTAGGTGTGCCTCCCCATATGCCATAGGCTGCTAACTAGTAGAAAGGGTCTAATATTAGTCATAGTGAAACTATAACGTATTTATCAGAGTAAAAAACCAGTGGAAATAAATAAAAAATAACCAAATGATGATATAACCTTAACCAAAACAATAATAGTATAACATGATGAATAAATTTAGAAATAAAATATCAAAACTGAACAGTAGATATTACATGATAAAGTATTTTCTATGTTTCAAATGAAAACCCAAAATTAGAGACACTAAAATCATCCAAGAGGGTTCTGAACCACATATGGATCCCTCGTCCATGATCCATTCCAAATCAGCCGTCTAACATAGGGCCTTTTACCTTATCATTTCCTATAAACATAAAATCTATTTGGTTACTGATAAAGAAGCCTGAGTAGGGTGTGAGTACGACACAATAGGCCACCACCAATGGTTCCTAGAACAATTCCATCCAATAAAAATGTATATAGTTGTATAAATAATGAAATATAGGTAATAATGTAAACAGTTTACATTTATTCAATTATCCTTTACTTAACGACATAAAATCATGGGTTCCTAAGGAAAACTGAGTCTCAATACATGTTTCATCCCATGCCGAAGTCTGAATCATATCATATATTCAATTTTCAACTCATTATCACAAATGGTCTTTCATTATCCATTTCATTTTAATTCATAATATGATTAATTGGAACCATATTCGAATGCCAATATTGTGGGTGTAGAATGTCATTTCTAATACCCCATGAGTATTTGGGGCACCATTCCCTATCTTGCACCTCATGAGTATTTGGGGCATCAGTCACTATCTGGCACATCATAGGTATTTGGAGCATCAGTCCCTATCACATGAAATTTTCATGCATACTTGGGGTCTTAGAATGCCATATCTAAGACCCTGTGGGTATTTGGAGCATCAATCCATGCCTCACACTTGATTCTCTATCAACCACATATATCACATGTATCACATATATCACATGTATCAAAACATCACATTAATTAATTAAATAATTAATTAATCAAAAAAAATTGATTAATTAATCCAATAATTAATTAATTGTGAAAATTTGTCCAATTAATTCATAAATTAATTGGAAACATAAATTCAATTAATTAATTAAACTATTAATTAATCATATTAATCAACATCAAATGTTCTATTAATTAATCCACTAATTAATTAATCAAATTTCACAATCTCAAATATTTCTATAATTAATTCTTCAATTAATTATTCAATACATAATCTCAATATTATAATAATTAACTGAAAAATTAAATATTCAAATCAAAATCTAGATATTCCATAATTAATACATCAATTAATTATTCCTCAAATCCCACAATTTCAATAGTATGATAATTAATTTTACAATTAATTATCCCAAATTCCACGATCCCTTAATTAATTAATTTACCAAATTAATTAATTCAATTTAGAAATTCAATTTCTAAACAAACCTTAGAAACTAAAAAATTACAAACACATAATTGAAATAATGAATAGGGTATTTGAATCATAGACCGCCTAACTCATGTTTGACGCAGAGTAGTCACCAATGGTCATTTACAATTTCAGTGGAACAATGGTGTAGAATGAGATCCAGATCTAAACCCCTAAATCAAGATCGAACAAATAAAAATACATTAAATTTAGAACTAGATCCACAAACCTATATATATATCCACAAAAATATATCTAAATATAACCAAAATAAGGAATAATAACCCTATAATGGATGGGAGAAGAATGGGAAAGAGAAAGGAAACTAAACATGACAAGATCCTCTTACCATGAGGGGTGTTTGTCTTCAATCCAGGATTCATATCACCATGAAAGGAGGTTATAATGGATTATAATACCTTCTAGAGGCTCTATAATTGAAAAATATCAAGTGGGTTCAAAACCACATCTGGATCCCTCATCCATGCTCTATCCCAAATCAGCCATCTAATATAGGGAATTTTCACTTATCCTATCCCATAAACATGAAATCTATTCTGGTACTGATCAGGAAGCCCGATTATGGTGTGAGTATGACTTAGCAGGCCACCATCAACAATGTCTAGAACAAATCCAATCAATAATCATGTATTCAGTTGTATAAAGAATGAAATCTAGGTAATAAAGTAAATAGTTACAATTATTCAATTATCTTTTACTTAACCGCATAAACCCATGGGTTCCCAAGGACACACGAATCCCAATACCTACTTCAATCCATGTCAGATTATGAACCATATCATATATTCAATTCAAAAATCATTGTCACAAATGGGATTTCATTATCCATTTCATTTTAATTCATAATACAAATAATTAGAACCATAGTCCAATGCCAATTTTTTGGGTGTAGAATGCCATGTATAACACCACATGAGTATTTGGAGCATTAGTCCCTATCTCACACCTTGTGGGTATTTGGAGCATAAATATATGTCCCACAAATCATGTGTATTTTCATTATCCTTCCATATCCCATAAAATTTTCATGCATTCCTGGGGTCCTATAACATCATGGTCAAGACCTCGTTAGTATTTAGAGTGTTAGTCCATGTCCCACACTTATTTCTCACTCAACCACATATATCACATGTAATTTATATATCAAATCTATTTTAAAATCACATTAATTAATTCAGTAATTAATTAATCATAAAAACTCCATTAATTAATCCAATAATTAATTAATAATGATAATCCCTTCAATTAATTCATCAATTAATTGGTAACATCAATTCCATTAATTAATTCAATAATTAATTAATCATATTAATAAATTTCAAAAGTTACATTGATTAATCCATAAATTAATTAATCCAATTTCACAATCCCAAATATTTCCATAATTAGTTAATCAATTAATTATTCAATCCACAATCTCAATATTCCTATAATTATTCAGCAATTAATTATTCAAATCATAATTTTGATATTCCATAATTAATACAACAATTAATTATTCCCCAAATCCCATAATTTAAATATTATTATAATTAATTCAATAATTAATTATCCCCAATTCCACAATACCTTAATTAATTAATTTAAAAAATTAATTAATTCAATTAGGAAATTCAATTTCTAAACAAACCCTAGAAATTCTATAATGACATACACATAATCGAAATCATGACTAAGGGATTTGAATCATAGACCTCCCAACTCAAGTTTCATAAAGAACAGTTTCTAATGGTTCTCTCCAATTTCAGTGAAACAATGGCGTAGAATGAGATCTAGATATAAACCCCTAAATAAAGATTGAAAAAAATCAAGAACCATTAAATCTAGATATATATCCACATCCCTATATCAAGATCCAAAAAACTATATCAAAATAAAACCAAAATAGGAAATAATAACCCTGCAAAGGATGGGGGAAGAATGGGAAAGAGAAAGGAAACCACACAGAATAAGATCCTCTTACCTGGAGGGGTGCATATCTTCAATTTGGGATTCAAATCCACAAGAATGGATATATGAATGGCTTGGAATCCATTTTATAGGCACTAGAGTTGAGATAAATTTATTATGGGTCAATCTAGGGTATGTGGGGGTAAAATATGGGGTTAATTAATTTTATTAATAATTTTATGGGGATTAAAATCTCATATGAACAGTTTTCTCCTTGGGGTGCATAGTTTCCCATTAGTGTGTACCTCTTCTATGGGGTGCACAATTTCTTATTTTAGGGGACATGGTTTGATAAAAAACATATTCCAGCTATGAAAACCCTCATTGTCTAAGGTTTTATAGTTTGTTGGGTCAAGGCACACGGTTAGGGAAAACCGTGTGCCAACTGTGCGCTGCCCTCTTTGTAACATCCCAGCTCAGGTACCACTCACCGGTGCCCTGATCCGGTTGGTCATAGACTTCAGACATACCTCCCTGTATGCCAAAGTATTCTGAATATCAGTAAGGGTCAAATATCCATAATGGGGATATAATACCCTCTTTATCAGAGTAAAACACTAGCGGAAATAATTAAACAATAAACAAAGGATGATAAAACCTTAACCAGAACAATACTCATATCACATGATGAAAAAAGATAGAAATACAATATCAAAACTAAATATTAGATATGCCATGATAAATTGCGTTTCAAGTGTCAAGGGGAACCCCAAAAGTAAATACACTAAAAATACCAAGAGGGTTCCAAACCACGTACGGATCCCGGATCCGTGATCCATCCCAAATAATCCATCAAACAAAGGGTCTTTTCCCCAATCCTATCCTACAAACATGAAATCTATTCTGGTACCAATTAGGCAGCTCGAGTATGGTTTTAGTACTACTCAGTATTCCACCACCAACGATGTCTAGAAATAATCCACTAAATAATAGTGTATGTAGTCATATAATGAAATATAGGTAATAAAGTAAAGAGTTTACATTTATTCAACTATCATTTACTTAACTGTATAAACCCATGGGTTCATGAGGATACCTGAATCCCAATACCAGCTTCGGCTCGTCCAAATTCTGAACCATTTCACATATTCAATTCACAAATCATTTTCATAAATTGGATTTCATTATCAATTTCATTTTAATTCATAATATAGATAATTGGAACCATATTTCAATTCCAATATTTTTGTTGTGTAACACCATGACTAACACCCCATGAGTATTTGGAGCATCGGTCCCTGTCTTACACCTCATGCGTATTTTGAGAATCAGTCTATGTCCCACGCATCATGGGTATTTGGAGCATTATTTCATGTCCCATAAAATTTTCATACATGCTTGGGATCAACCGGTTCCCCAAGCCAGTGAGTGGGTCCCAATATGGTACAATATATTCATGACCTAAAACCATATCCACTTCCATTAAATGGGTTACAAAATCATCATTCGTGTTTATGGTGGACTACTACCTCACGAACTAATGTCATTCTTTTTTCCATTAGCACCTATCAAGTCTTGTTGTAATTATGAATTTATTATTTATATATGATACATATGATTTTTATGATTTTATTATTATTATTATTTAATTAATATATCAAACATGTCTTTATACATTCCATTTTGTGTGAATATGATAATGTCGCTCGTGTGTACGGAGAACTACCACCTCGCGATGTGATGTAATATATTTATGATTTACATGGATGTTATTGAGATTGTATTTAATAATAATGTGTTATATATATATGTAATAAAAATAATTCTATAATTATAATATATCATTTAATTTTATTTCTTTCAATCCGGTAGGAAAATGAAAACATCATTCATGCATACTTAGTCCTATCATCTCCATGAACATCGTATTCCATTTTCTATCACTAAATTTCATGAATTAATCTAAATAAATATATAATGAATAAATTTTATATTTATATCATTTTTAACATTATATATATTATTAAACCATGATCAAAGTAATAGGTCCAATAAATAAAAAGTTAAAACATACATGAAAAAAAGCAGTTATTGCCCAAAATGGGACTTTAACATGAAATTCTTAATAAAAGAGTGATAAAAGTTCATAAGAAAAACATATATGGTATGATATATAATAATAAATTTTTTTAATATATTTATAATAAACTTTTTATGATTATATTTGAGGTTTTAACATGTATGAAAAAATTCAAGCCTTAAGGTAAGGGATTTCCATCTCACTTTTTACTTCTGTGAGACACATGTCATATTCGCCACCTATTTATTTTATGTGGTGTAAATACTACCCGTGAATGTATTTTATAATTATTATCATTAAAAAAATTTGGATTTACATATCCAATTTAGGATCTCTCTTTCAAGGATTTTATAGTTCAAAAGTTTCTAAAGTAGTAAGGGATTTTAGTCTCAATTTACCTTCTTTGAGACGTACATTATGTTATGCACCTATATTCTTTAAATAAGTATATATAAATCTCCTTGGACATGTAATATCATGATGATTTTGACCGTATCATATTTTAAGTTCCATTTTATGTTATTATTTAATGGGGCTTATGATTCAAAGTTACCAAATTGGTTATGATTTTATGTTTCAATCATATCATTTATCAAGATTGTTTATGATTATGATGATAAAATCTTATAATCCATCACTAAAGAAACAAATGAAATTTTTTATACTATGTTTATGTAATTAAAATAAAACAATTTCCCTTTATTTTTCTCTCTTCATGTACTCAAGAGTTCAAAAATAATTTTTTTAATAAAAAATCATCTTTTCGATCGGAAACCCTTTCTCTTCCAAAAAATGATTTCTAAAACTTTTTTCAAATTTTTTTTTAATATTTTTCAAATTAATTATTAAATAACTTTTTACCCATTTTTTAATTTTTTACAAATTTTTTTTAAAGGAATATTCATTTCACTTTCCAAAAAAATATATTTGGATTTTATCAAAAATGTGAAAGGAAACATTATTTTAATGTGTATAGCATAATCAAAACTTCCCATTGTCATGGACATTATTTGCGTTGAAGATTCCTTTATAATTTTTTCTTTTTATTATCAAAAGAAAGGATTTTAATAATGTTTTAAAAGTTTTTTTCAAAGTGAAAAGGATATTTTCCTCAATAAATGTTTTAAATAATTTTTAATAAATCCTTTATAAATTTTCATGGTTAGTTTTAAAGAAAATTATTTATAAAATGTTTTAGGTTTTAAAATTTTGATTTTAAAAGAAAAAATATTTTACTAAATAAATTTAAAAATTAATATTTCAATATTATTTTTCATCTAAGATGACATTTTTTTATGTTACTTATGATTTACTAGGGATATAATCAAAGGATAACATTCTTATTCTTTCTCTGAATGGTTTATTATGAAAAAATGTTTATGATACCCATCTCTATTCCATGGGTTATACCATGATTGAATTTTTTTTAAACTTATTTATTTTAAAGGTTTGTACTATGAATAGACGATGGAATTATTATGAAACCTGTCTCTTTTCTATAGGTTGTGATATGTTAAAATGTTTATGAAACCCATTTCATTTCATGGGTTATGATATGATGAATATTTTATGATCTTGTGGAATACGTAAGTATGATTTTAATTATGTGATGGTGGTTATTTTATAACCAATTATGGTGGATACGTTATAACCAAAGATAAGTGGGACCTATATCACCCTCAAGTGCATTGGGTAAAGAATTATATCTCGTGAGATAAGCAAGACTAGAATGGGAAGTGAATTTAGGTTAGTAAGGTATTTTTTCCTCTATGATGTTATTGGGAGTGAAACTTTACTACTATGATGGTTGGGGGAGTGAACCCATTCCACTATATAAAATTTATTGCACTGTTGATGGTGGTGTGTCCCACTTATAAGGTTTATCCACCCATAGAATCCCTTTTATGTTTTTTAAATGATCCTTGACTACTAAGTAAATGATTTTCTATGCTTATGTGTATTCCACAAATCCATGTATCATGTCAATGTTATTCTATCATGGCTCATGTTCTTTTATTATATTATGATTCATATATTATGAACTGTTAATATTTATTCCATGATTCAAGATTATGATCTTTGATATGTAGGGTATGTTTTTAAAGTGTAATGGTCATGTATTCGTACCCCTATTTTCGTGTTATGCTTATGTATCTCCCGTGTCTAACTTTACTGAGAATATGATCCCACCCTTTCTTATATTTCCTTTCCCTAAGTTATAAATAAAGGTATAAGTAGGGTATTCGTGTGAAGAGTTCCAAAGGGGAATATCTTTACGGGATACATTGAAGATCTTTCACCAAATTAAGAATATTGTGTTCCAAGTTTCCAAATGCACTAAACTACTACGGTACTTAGGAATTGTTTTGTAATTTATTGTATATGCATCTAAAAATATGTTATATCCTTGTATGAAAATCCTGTTTCACTATAGTTGGTGTCAATGGAATTTTTTAATTAACTGTTTGAAACAATAATTAGAAAACTTTAGTGAGATACCTATGGATATTTATAATGATATGTATTAGGAATGACTCTAAGGATAAGTTTAATGATGAGTCAAAGTATAGGAAAATGTCCTAGAATTTTGGTAAAGGATAGAGCGATTGGTTTCCAAGAAATTACATCCATGTATGGATACTACAAGTGGATATGGATCAATAATAGATGTACCTTGGAGTAATAATCTTAAAAAATCGTATTGATATGGGCTTGATCAAGAACTGATGCACAACAACAGGCCTTGATACACACATGGTTTGAAACTCCCAAGATATATGATTTATAAATTCAGAAACACTTTACAAACAGTCGAGAAAGATTTAAATAGATGATGACTATGAATAACCAAATATATCATATATTAAAGAAGGTGTTATTATTTATACTTCCTATAATTTATTTTTCATGATTATGTGGTTCCCCACTATGATTAGTGTTTCTCACACTATTATTTTGGTAGTTGATGTCTGGAACCTGAAGGGGCCATGTTAATGCTTAGTGTGATATAAAATTTGATGATGAGAAGTCAAATGGGATTATTACTAGATTGATGGAAGATTTGATTATGCCAGGTTAGTTTTCATGGAACATGATTAACAACTTGTACCTTAACAAACTCTCCGAGTCACCAAAGAAGTTAAGGAAAGAGTTCACTAAGATTTCAAGTAGTTCATACCATGAAGGAGAGAAGATTCAGTTTCCTATGTGTCATGAATGTGGGAAGAAACACCCAAGTGTATGTATTAGAGGAATGGGATGTTGTTTTGTCTATGTAAAATAATGACACAAATCAATTAACTACAAAGGGAAAATTAAAAGTATTGATAACACAATGGATGATAATAATGGTCTTCCTAAGATATAATTGACTTTTTAATGATTTAAATGTGGAATTTATGGGTATTATGAAAATCGATGACCTGAGGGGAAATATTATGAAGAAAATCATTAAGGTTGTATAAGTAAGGGTTATATTGTTTATGATGAAGAGACTACAAATGAAATATGAAAGGAAATAGGTATTAATTGATAAGATGATGAATCATAGTTAATGGTTTGAGAAGTAAGTGGGGTGAATGAAGTATTTATGTATCCAAATTTAATGATTATGTTATATGAATCATGAAATATATAAGTACTATTCAGTATAGGTTTTTTGTTATGGATTTGAAGGAATATGTTGAATATTGTTGATAGATTGGAAATTTGATTTAATAGAAAGGTAATATTATTATTATGGGAAGGTACCCCTTAATATGTTCCAGATATTGAGAAAATGGTAGTTTATTTTGGATAAATAGTTGATTGATATCGATAAAGTAAATTGGATATTACTGATGACCTCATTACTGATAAAGTTTTTGTTGACAAAGTGGTTCATGTTATCATTTATATAGTTTAAAACATTATTATATCTATGTAATATATTAAATAATTTATGGTTTTAATAATGTAATTAGGAATCATGATTGTTTTCATTAAGGTTCTATAGTAATTTAGGTTATTACCATGTTTTAATAGAATACATAATAAAGGTATTCACATGTTTGGTATGTGAAAATAAAGGGATACTTTATGATATATGTGGGATTAATGTTATGTTTATTTTGAAAAATTTAGTGACCTTATATATAAATTTTGAATATTCTATGGGTTATAAGGTTAACAATTTTTTTAATAGTTTTAGTTGAAATTTGTTTGAGGTTTTAGAGATTAATGTATTACTTCACCATATTAATATTTATGTCTATTGGATAATTTGTTCTAACCATTTTGTTGAGATTATAACTAAATCAAGAAAGAATGAATTGTCATTATATTTGTGGATATTATGATCTTTTGGTGTTTGAGGCATAAAAATCTACCTTCATTTCTTAGAGAAATAAATAAAGTGAAAATTGGTCAAGGCACAACCTAAGGGTGAGATTGCACATATGAAATGGAAAGAAATCAAGTTATTATATCTTCTTGTGAAAATTATTCAACATTAGGAAAAGGATCTTGGAATAAAATTTTGTTCTGTTATCATCATTTTTATGATATCAATGACCTTTTTCATTCCCATTTAGTCTATGGTTTTTTGGTTGATAACTTTCTCTAGATGACCCACTTTCTTATGACCAATGATCGTTATCCCTATATAATTATTTATGGTTTTCTTCCATGTCTAAATATTCCCTCCCAACCTATGTTATCATATTTGGAAACCTATTATGAGTTATTCTAGATTACATTCTCACAACCCTTTCTCTTTCTAAAGATGATTTTTTATTAACTATTTTTTTGATGTGGGTTTCTATGAATGATTTTTTAAATGTTAAGCCTTTGATGATTGAGATGAATTTCGATGAAGAAATTCATTTTAAGGGGGGTATAATGTAACACCCTTAGACTTTTTTAAATATTTTTTTCAAATAAATTTAATCTTTTCGACATTTTTTGTCATGTGAAATACTAATCTTTTCATATATTACGCATAATCCCTAGTTTATCTTATGTTACACGCAACACCATGTTTAAACAAAACATGACATACAATTAAATTATTATTATTTAATATGATAGAACATGAGACTTATCTCGATTGGTAAGCACTCTGTAAGTGCATCCATGCGACCGGGGATCAAATCCAGGCGGAGGTAGAATTTCCAGGGTCACTGTAGCAGTACTATAGCAGGTACTGTTTGCCACTGTAGCAGCCGGGAATATGTCCCTGTTTGGGCCTTTGGGCCACCGATTTGTTCCGAGAGTACTTTAAGGCCTCTGGGCCACCCAGGCCTTGAGGTCAGAAAGGTCTTAGGGCCACCTCAAGGACTTCGGGCCACCTTAAGTGAAGATGCAAACCAGACAACCTTGAAGGAACAAACTCTACTAGGAGGATGAGAAAGGATCATTCACCACAATAGAAGCTAAACTGATTGCAATAATTAGAGGGTATGGCACCTTCCATCGGGAAAATCATGTGCATGCATGGGAATGCCTATCCGAACAACCATGCGAAGGTGGAGAGCTGATTTTATGATAAAGATGCTAGGGAGAAGCAGTTCCAAGTAGTTAGTCTGGGTTGTATGTAATGTTTGAAGTCTATGGGAAATGAATTTCTCTAAGGCCTACGGGCCATGTAATACTTATGCCTATGGGCCCTGTAAGGGTTCCACCTCACCCCTTGAAAGGTGGATTATCAAAATCAATAAAAAATGAAGGCCTTCGGGCCATTGGAGGATTATTTAATATCAAACTTATCACCTAGTTTTTTTAATGGATGGTATTAATAGGATTAAATGAATTATAAAAATAAAGTTTACACATGTATATATAATGAATTATTTGGTAACCAATTAGTTAAAAAGGAAAACAAAAACTAACTTAGAATAAAGAAATTCTTTTTCTAAAAGACCATTTTTTATGCAAATAAATGCGTTCTACCTCAATAAAATAAAATAAAAACTCTTTTGTTGAATGATTTTAATGAATTTTATATATTATATATTAAATCAACAATTTAACATCCTTATTATGTGTTTTCAAAAAAAATATAAGAATAAATCCAATTTTATGCTTAAAAAATATATTTTTATAAAAAAAAGTTTTGTCGTCGTTTTATGGGGCACTTATTTTGAAAATAATTTTTTTCAATATTATAAAATTTATTTTAAAAAATAAAATTTATTTTTTAAATATTCATATAAAAATTATCTTAGGATCAATTTTTATGATTTTCCTAAAAAATTTCATTTTATGATGAATAGTGAAAAATACTTAATTTTAATTGAAAACATCCCTTTTATATAATTTATTTATAAATTTTACTTATATTTGAAATTGAATTCAATGTTTAATTAGTGAAATTATACATAAATTAATCCAATATAGGTCATTAGGATCAATTTCAAACTGAATTTTGATCTAAACACTTTGTGAACTTTTGAACTTTTTCTCTTTAAAAACCCGAATTGTCATTGCACCTATGGGATTTATTTTAAATTAAAATTTTCCACTTATATGAATGGAATTTGTAAAAATTGGTTTCATATTTTTAATATTAAAGATTTATATTATATAATAATTTAATCTTAATTTTTGACCAAAATTAATAGTGAATATAGTAAAAATTAAATACCACTGTTAATGTAAAAAATGAGTTTACTATGGAGGTTAAACTAAAAAGATAAGGGTAAAAATAACCTATATAATTTTATAAAAACTATTTTTTGGACATATTTATAACATTACACATATAATGTTAAATAATGGACTATTTTTACCCTTTTAACAAGTGAAAAATAGGGGTTTACTCAATTCTTTTCAAAAACACCAAGTGTGTCCTCTCCCCCACTTATAAAAACCCACCCCAGTCCTCTCTTCCTCACACATTAAAACCCATTTTTTTGGCCTATAACTTCCCAAATAACTTCCAAAATTACCTCCTATAATAAAATAATCCTTATTTTGGGTATAAATCCAACCTAGTAAAGCTCTTCGTGCAAACCTAAGGAGGATACCCAATGAAGATGTAATATTCATCAACGAGTGTTTTTGTTTTATTTCTTCCTCCAACCCCTTAAATTATTATTATACCATATTCATATAATAACTTAATTATATTATATATAATTATGTGTGTTAATTCTAATGTAATTACCTACAAACATATCCACTTCTATCAAATGGGTTACGAAATCATCATTTGTTTGTACGGTGGTCTATCGCATCGTGAACCAATGTCATTCGTTTTTTGTGGGAATATGATAACGTCGCTCGTCTGTACAGCGAACTACCACCTCATGAAGTGATGTTATTCATTAATGATGTACATTAAATGTATTAAATATGGTTTTAATTAATATATGTGATATATATGAAATAAAAAAAGATTATATAATTATAATATATCAATTATTTTTCTTTCTTTCAATCCGATATAAAATGAAAATACTGTTTATGCGTACGTATAACATACCGTCTCTATGAACGGTGTTTTTCATTTTCTATCACTAAATTATATTAATTAATCTAAATACATATATATATATATAATATGATATTTATATCATTTTTAAAATTCATTATATTTTCCTCAAGAAATTTTCCTCAAGAAATTTTCCAAGTAATATTCAAAAATTATTTTCCATCTAAGATGATAATTTTTGATGTTACCTATGATTTACTAGGTATATGAACCAAGAATACCATTTTAATTATTTCTCTAAATGGTTTATCTTGAAAAAAAAATTTATGAATCCTGTCTCTCTTTCATATGTTATACCATGAAAAAATTCTTATGAAATTCATTTATTTTCACAGGTTATGATATGATGAAATAATGAAATTATTATTAAACCTATAAATTTTTTATAGGTTATCATATGATGAAATGTTTATAAAAACCACTTTATTTAATGGGTTATGATATGATTAATGTTTTATGATCTTCTGGCACACATATGTATGATTTTCATTTTGTGTTATTGGTTAAGTTATAACCAAGGATAGTGGTTACATTATAACCAAATACATATGGGATCTATATCTCCCTTCAATTCATCAGGAAAAGATTTATATCTCATGAGATAGACAGGACTAGAAAGGGGAGTGAACTTGGATTAGGAAGGGACTTTTTCCAATAAGATGGCCATGGAAGTGAACCATGACTACTATGATTTTTTGGGGAGTGAACCCATTCTATTATGAGTACAGTTATTCCATTTGTAATGGTGTTATTTCCTCCAAATAGTTGTATCCTCCCATATATTTCTTTATATGTTTTGGAAATTAGGCTTAACTAATAAGAAAATGATTTTCTTTGCTTATGTGTATGACACAAATCCGTGTCTTATTACAATGTTATTCTTTTATGAATCATTTTATTCTATTATCTTGTGATTTATTTCTTATAAATTTTTAATCTTTATTCCATGATTCAATATTATGATCTTTGATGTGTAGGGTACGGTTTTCAAATGTTATGATCATGTCTGCATACCCTTATTCTCATGTAATTCTTACATACCTCTCTTATTTACCCTTAAAGAGTATCTCATCTCACCCTTTCTTATGTTTCCTTTACCCAAGTTATGAATAATGGTCTATATAGGATATGTTTGTGAAGAGTACAAAATTGGGATATTTTTTTGGGAAACATTGACGATATATCACCAAAATAGTAATATTTTGTTCCAAGTTTCCAAAGGAATTAAACTATTATGGTCCTCAGGTGTGATTTTTTGTAATTTATTTAATATTAATCTAAATAGATGTAATATCCATGTATTAATTTCCTAGTTTGCTATACATTTCTCATCTTAGGCTAATGGTATTAATAAATCCATTTCCCATCTGGGGAAATCATGTTGAACTAGTTTTAGTTTGAGTTTCCATCGCTAATCCATTTCTAGGGAGTCATATTCCTATAATTCTTATCATAATCACCCACTAAATACATAGAATCATATGTTCTTCAATAAATAAGTTAATCAGTGATGGAAAAATCAAATATTTCAATTCAATTCATATTTCAAATTTCAATTTCATAATTTCAAGTTCAAACTTCCCGATTCAATTTCAAAACCAAATAATGGGTTTTCATCAAATTCATTCCATTAAAATAATCTTTATTTTTTATCCAATTTTCTCAAGAATAAAATTAAAATCACATCCTAAAAACATTTATCATTTCAAGCAATCACTTTTCTCAAATTTACCCACCAATTTCAATGCCATTGAAATTTAGGTTTTTCAAAGTTTCCATTACCTTTTCAAATCAACCATAAAATCATATCAAATCTGGGTTTTATAATTCAATAAAAAAATCGTTCCAAATAATTAAAAAAAATTAGGGTTTCAATTATTGGATAAATTATTATGAAACAACATACCTTTAATCGCATAATCTACAATGAGAACCGCCAATGAAGAACGAAGGCAAAGAAGATCAAGGAATTAACCCAAAATTAATATCTATCAAATCAAATATATAATTCATCCACAACATGGGGATTATCCAATATCAAAATTGATATAAATAAATAAGAGATAAAACCCAAATCAAGAGTGAAAATATATACTAGATAGGGATCAAGAACATCGACTGGCACTTCGATTCATAGGAGAAGAGGTTTTAGAAGATAAGAAATCCTTTATAGATCCTCTAAAAGTAAAAGAAATTTATTAAGGTTAAATGGGGTATGATAATAAGTTAAATATAGGTATTTTTATTTTAATTAAAATATTTAAGAGATTAAAACCTATGCATATAGTTTCTAATTTCATACACAGGGTTAGTAGTAACTTTGTGCCCTAATTGTGTGTCTTTATTATGCTTCTGGAAAGGGTTCACAGCTTGGATACAAATTTAGTTTAACTGTGATCCAATCATGAATCCCCACCACCATCCAATGTCACATAGTTTAGGGGAAGTTTTCATAGTTTTAAACTAACCATTCACCCCCCCCCCCAATGGATCACAACAAGGTGCATAGTTTGTTAGGACAAACGACATGATTTTCACTAACCATTCACCAACCGTTCACATCCCCATGGGATTAAAAAAAATATCTCTTTAAAAGAACCCAAAACAAGACCAAACAAATAAATACCAAAATAAGGCTCAAGAATTACCAAAAAATGGGTAATGGGATGTTACATTCTAAGACTTCTCTTTTGGTGAGACGGGAAACTGTAAGACATGGTAAAGAGGGTTATAGAATGTTTTTGGAATATTTATATCCATATAATATGATTATGGTGTGTAAATATGTGGTTCTATGACGGATTACTCTTATAAGTGAGATGAGTGAGATTTTCATAATACTTATTAGATAATATAAAAAAGAGAAGTCATTTAAAAAAAAGAAAGTCTATCCAAAGAGAAAAATAATAGAGGTGGAATAAGTTTTGGTCAATAAATCCCATACCCATATATTTATAGATTGGTTTTTATGATATTTTAATCATTTTCCAAATTATTTAATCCTTTTTATTTCATTTTACCTTTATCAGGGAAACTACATTTTTACCTCAGTAACTTATTTATATATCTTAAAAATAAAATTTCCATTATTATAAAATTTTAAAATTATGATTCAAAATTTGTACACCATTTTAATATATTAAATTTATAAAGTTGATAAAAATTAAATCTAAAATAATAAATGTATAATTTATAGAAATAGTTTTTAGAAAAAAAAATTTAAAGCAAATGAATTTAGACTAAAATTTTATATAATTTAATTACCATAAAATTTATTGGTTCATGATTAAAAAATGGAGTCTTATTTTATTTTCAAACCAAGACAAAACTTCCTGGATTATAGTGAATAATTAATGAAATTAAATGTAAAAAAGAGTTTTCTGTTAGAATAAAATATAACTTTGGTTTCCAATTATCAAGAGTAGGTTTTTAAATTAAAAAATGTTTTTAAATGCATGATTTTACTTATTAAATATATCACTAGTCAAGAAAAGGGTTTCATAAATTTTTAAATCATGATTATATCTTAACAATTTCATAAAATTTATGGAATTTGAAAAAAAAATTATATCAAATATTAATCCAAAAATCATTATTTTAGAAATATCCAAAAAAATTCACCCTAGGGTAATTTTCACTTTCTGAATCAAAAAAATGAAGTTAATTTTAATAAATTAAAATTTTAAAAATTTTAAATTGAACAATTAGATTAGAATAGAAATTATATTGAAAAAATGTGTTTATTTAAAAAATGAATTTTAAAATTTTACTTCTTCTTAATCTCATTTCATATAAATTTAAATTTAAATGATTAATAATATATTTTTTAGCAAACTCAATATTAATTTTTTATTGAAAATGAAGAATACAATACATAGTCATAGTGGTCTAAAGAAATGAATACTGAGTGCATCCCCAATAAGATGGGCCATCCCAATGTGGGGGGGGGGGAAATAACCTAAGGAGCCTAACTCTATAAGGGGGTGATCCTGGGTAGTTAGAGAAGCTAAGAAATCTGCCACATGACTGCCTTCATTCCATTTATGTAGGGCCACCATGTCGCTGAAGAGAAAATCCTTGAAATAGTGAATTAGATAAGTTTTGTGCCACGGAGAGGCTAATACATCGATGAGGGATCTCCAAATAATCTTGGAATCCATTTCCACAGTATTCAAGGTGATGTTCTTTGACCTATAAAGAGAAATTCCGTTGAGAATTTATAGAACCTCTATCCTTAAGGAGTTACCAGACCCATAGAAGGAACTCTAAGTAAAGATCACCAAGTCATAATTATCATGGATAACACCCCTAACACACATGCAACCATGACTTCATACACAATCAATGTTGATCATGAGGCTGTTGGTGGGTGGGGACCATCGAACCCAGTGGCCCATCTATTTGGGTTTATAAAAGCCCAAGGGTAGGCTTATGAGGAGATAACTCTTGATGGAAAGAGATTATCCCCCTCCCTCTACTTCATGAGCCCTGGAAGATATAACACAATGCACCTAGATCTCACCACCAAAGTTTGGTCAGAGAGATGAGGGCTATACCAAGCCTAATTTTTGCCCTTATATATACACCAAAACCTCACTACTGGCAGTATTACCTGGGCCTTTTCTCGTTCTTATTGTTGTAACAGTAGCAGAACCTGTTATAGTGAAATTTATCACGTGAATACACACGTGGAACAAGATCCATGAACATTCCATGATCCCTCTATATTAGTACTACCCATCCTCTCGGAAAGAATTGTTGCATCAAATACTCCTCTATTAGAGATAAAAAATAGATACACTTAGAGGCCATATGTATACCTTTACATTTCACCACCAGCTCCATAGGTGACGTATAATAATGGGTCTTACATAGCATGGAGTTAAATTTAGATTTAATATCCTTTCAATAGAGGGGGGTTTCACATGGGTCTCTATCAGGATGAAAAATCATCACATGTCTATAGGACTTGGCCAAGAAACATATATTTTTTTATCTAGAGAAGACACATTCGTATGGGTACTCCTCTGGCCTGATTTTTCCAAACACCGCTTTC
Source organism: Viscum album (assembly GCA_963277665.1). Lineage (NCBI taxonomy): Eukaryota > Viridiplantae > Streptophyta > Magnoliopsida > Santalales > Viscaceae > Viscum > Viscum album. The sequence goes on from OY728152.1 coordinate 701,076,617, forward strand.
TAAGTGGGGTTGAGGACCGTCCAGATGAATGGGGGATGAGAGATGACCTCCCTAATGGATAGGTTGGGTGAAGGGGGTCCTACATAGTCTAGAAGACCACCCCCCCAGTTGCATTGCCAAAAATTGACCTCACCCCAACCCAAGATACACTGAGAATACTCACTAAGAACTAGAATATGAACCTGAAAAGATTTCCACAAGTGGGAAGGGGTTATTCCATTCTCACATGAGTAGAAACCATACTTCCCTCTAATTAAGTGACCCCATAGATAATGGCCCCCAATAACCTCCCAAGAAATATTACCCTAAAGAAAGTTCTTATCTTGTCCAACAACCTTAATTCCAATACCCACATGATCAATTGATCTTGAAATATAACTCTAAGAGTCCCACCGACATTTTCCCTCTCCTTGAGAATCCCATATAAATCCATTCAAATTGCACTCAATCTGTTTGATGGTGGACTTAAGAACCTTGAGGATAGAAATAATGTGCATAGGAATATAGGGAAAACATGATTAACAAGGGTGAATCTACCTCTGAACAACAAGAATTTATTCTTCCAATTATTAATATGGTTAATGTCCTTGTTAACCATAACTTCAATGTGACTGGCGTAGATCCTTCCATGGTATATGGGGGAACCATAATATATCAAGATAATACTCTTTCTCAAAATTCCTAATCTTGATTCAATAGTATCCCTTCTCTTATTCGAGTAAGAGGCTAGCATGTAGACACAACTATTGTCCCTATTAGCAATTTTTTCACTCCAATAATTATACTCATCCATGATATAGTTGAAGCCTCTGATGGAATAACTATGACCATAAATGAAGAATATAAGGTCATCGGTAAATAAGAGGTACGACACTCTTGGGACATGATCCCTGTAGAGATAAGGAAGAACTAGTTCACGTTACAAGGAGGATACAAAAAATAATATCAAGAAATCATGAACCATAATCGAAATTCTAGGATAAATAGGGTCATCTTGATTGGGCCCTCTAACCGATTTTAGAAATTCACACTAACTCCTCATAAAAGTCACACTGAACAAAGAAGAGATATAGAATCGAAATAGTATGTGAATAGCCTATTCATACAATCACATACACCTCATATCCTGACTAATGAAATACCATTCAAGCCTATCATAAGATTTATCTGTATCCACCCAAACTGCAATATTGGACCCCGAGAACTTCCTTTTGATGTCACTAATCATCTCTTGAGCTTACCCCATTTCCCCTTGGATGTACCTTACCTAAATAAATGCATGTTTCTCATCAGAAAACCAATTTTGCATGAACTGATAAAAAATTATGGTGATTATTTTTTCCAACCCTTTCTATGTAAAGTTACACATGCTGCTGGGATGATACTGATCAATGGAATAGGGGTCACAAACTTTGGGGATAAGAATCAAGGTAGTGGCACTGGAAACCTGATAAAACCCACCCCCATCGAGTAAATCCTGGATAACACCAACAATATCACCCTTAGTCACACTCTAGGAACTGAAAAATAAATACCTATGGAAACCATCATTCCTTGGAGCACTCTTCTAATTCAAATAAATAATAGACTCTCATACCTCTTTCTATCACGAAACAGTCCAGGTCGACCCTGAACCGATCACCTGTGCTGGTCCGCAGCATGTATCGAGGGGCGTTCTCAATCCCCATGGGCTGGAAACTAGTTTCAGGCATCAAAAATTAACCTTTGGGAATGATTTATACCATAAAAAAAGATAATAAGATAATTAAAAACTAACAATAAAATAAAACTCACAGCAGAAAGAAAGTAAAATCGCACATACCTCCACATGACCTTCCAGGTCACTACCCAACCAAAGGTCGACCTTGATCTAATAATGATAAATCCATCCAAGAGAACCTTAAAAAGTGGAACCTATAACTGAAATGATAAAGATAGAGCATTAAAAATGATCATTATGTTAGCTAAGATAAACAAAAAAATCTAACATCCTCTTTCCCGAATCAATCCACAAACACAAGTTTTCAATACAAATATAAAAGTAGGGTTTTCACATTTTAAAACAAGCAACAAGTTTTTATCATTAAGATAAATCCAACAAACACTACATACTATTACCAAAATCATTTGTCTTTTTACAAACTAAACTCAAAACAAAATATACCAAAACTAGGCTAAAGTAGAATTGGTAAACAATGTAAGCTGGAAATAAACTAGAATAACAGAAAATGAATTAGCAATGAAAATAATATAGTAACCTTGGGTGATCCTAAACATAATTAGAATACCCATGGATGTACTCAGTTTCAGAACCACCAAATGGTGTATGGTAGATCTCCTAAGTCTATAACCAACTGGCCGCCATATAACTAACCAATTCAGTGGTAAAGCCTGCCTCGCCTAACAACCAATACAAGGGGTAGCAACCCATCAAATTGGGGATGATCAGAAATCATTACTCAATCATCTAAAAGATGCCCAGGAACCCATGGTGGTTATAATAATACTATGTATGTAGGATCCCCTCTCACGCGTGACTCATCTCATCGCACTTGCCTACCCAAAACACAGACACTCTATACGATAACCCATAAAAGTTATATCCCCCTATAGAGGTTCACCATATATATATATACATACATACTTGTATTATATAATCAAAGGTTCCAACTGGGTTGTCACTCCATACCATCATCAGAACCATTTAAATCATTTTACAAAACAAAAGAGTTTCCAAACAGGCACACAGTTATCAAAACACCATCCTTTAAAGGAATCAACATATCCTAAAAGTGAAAATTGGCCTTAACCTCGAAATAACTATAACGTTACCAAAACATCACATGAACACTATTTTGTATTTACAAATCCAAACGGGCCCTTGTGTTCCAAAACGCACACAAAATCATTTCACAACTACCAAATGACCCTTTACCATTTTCTAACTCACGTCAAAACATATTTCAAAGGGAAACGACCATGCTTTAAAGAAAAAATTGTTTTGGAAGCACAACTCATTAATTTAAAACCACAAAACCATTTCCTTATAATCAAAAAACCTCTCCAAAACAATTTAACACAAACAACAAGGTTGTCAAGCAGGTACATGATTTTTAAACATAATCATTTCTAAAAGTTCATACAAACATCATCATTTGAGTTGATGGTACCAAACGGACCGTAACATTATTGAAAAAAAATCACCTCTTTGAAAACAAAAGTGTTTCCAGTCATACCTTTAGCTTTACATAGCCAAAAACATTACCCAAAATATCACACAAAAACCAATTTTTCATTTTCAAGGTCAAACACTTTATTAAAAAATTTATAAGCAGATGAAACAATATATAAAAAAATTAATAAACATACCAAATAATTTATAAACAATTTAACAATGAACCCAAATAATTATTAAAAATATTTATAAATAGAAAAAACAATTTATAATAAAATCAATAAACATGCTGAATAATTTATAAAAAATTCATTCTAATTTGAAACACTATGACAACCTATTGAAAAGTATATTGAAGGTGTGTGTCATGCTTAATACATTATCGAAACAATATTTAACATCGAGCGAATACGTTTTTCATAAGCACACATACACATAACAAGAGAAAGTACTTCAAAACTATTTTTATCAAAACCAACTAGCTCAAAAACACTATAGAAAGTTAAATAAGTTTATTTCAAAGGTGTAAACTAAGTAAAAAAATTATTTAAAAACACTAATGTATTAAGTGGACTTAATCAGAATGGAAAATTTGGAATTTCATACCTTAAACCAAGATAGGAAGCAAGAAAACCCTCAACGGATGAGCTAATAATGTCCCACGGTCCAATTGCACACCCAAGAAAACTAGAAAAGCGCACCAAACAACACCTGGGGTTTTAGGACTTGCCAACTCGGAGAAACACAACCAAAAAGAAGGGAAAATGAAAAAACCTCTACCATGGGTTGCGAGAAGGGGGTGTACGCCAGAAAGGGAGTCCGCCAAAGTCAAATCGCACCAAGATGGGAAGGTCGTTGGGTCTGGTCACACAGGTCAGAGTGCGCTGAGTAGGGGAGCTCTCCGGAGAAAACTATGGTCAGTCGGAGAGGGTAGCTGAAGTGGGAGAGGGTGTGGGGAGCGTGGCTGGTTGGTGTAAGGTGGAGGCGAGGTCAGTGGGGACCTGGAGGGGGCATGAGGTTGGGGCACGGGTGGAAGGCTGGGTGCGCAGAGGGGTCCAGAGGTGACTGGGGTGAGCGCGGCAGCCGTCAAGAGTGGTGAGGTGAGAGGCTGAGGCGGGGTCCTACAGGGGGCTACCGGGAGCCAAGAGTGAAGGGTGATAAGGAGCGTGAGGGTGAGCGCGAAGGGAGGGAGGCGAGGCAGGGAGTGTGAGGGTGAGTGTAGAGGGCGGGAGGCGATGCGGGTAATGTGAAGGCGAAGCGGTGGGAGGCGAGAAGGGAGGCGGCTCACGTAGCCAACAGGTAAGGGGAATGGGGATAGTACTAGGGTGTTCTTAAAAATAATTCATTTTGTTATAATAATGACAACAACAACAATAATAATAATAATAATAAAAATAACAAAAACAATAATATAAATAATAATAATAATAAATAAACTAATAACTATACAAGTTATAATAATAAAAATGATAATAAAAAAATAAAAAAAATAATAACAATAATAAAAATAATGACACCTTATTAATAATATTATTATTAATTACTTAATAATAATATTATAATTACAATTTAAATAATTAAATCACATTATTTACATAAAACATTGTTTATCATAATCATTAGACATTTGCGCGCGTACCCATGTTTACGAGGCGGCTACAGCCCACTGTGCGATGACTGCGCACGGGTTTAAAACCCACTAAAAATTATAAACGAAGAAAATATTAAGCAAAGACCCAACCCAAACCTTAGCGCGAGGAACTGGATCCATGAAATAATAAATTAAAAATAAATTAAAAATTCAGGGTGTGATAATTCTCCCCGCCACAGACACTTTCTTCCCCCAGATAGTCACCCAGCCGAACAATAGACAAAACATGAATCCATGCCTGATTGAAACTGAAAGAAACCACAATACAAGAGAATAAGAGAACATGAGAGGGTTCTTCTCACCATAAAAATTCAACTAGTGCAGGAATTTAACATCCAAACACACCACCTTAGGATGGGGGCGATACGAGAACTCACAACCGATCAAGACTATCTTCTATAGCACTAGCGAAACAACACCTCTGCTGAAACTTGGAACTCTTGATCTATGCCAAGAACCCCCAAGACTAGAGAAAAACATCTAAGCATAACATAACCCAAATATTGAACCCGAGTATAACCGCAATCATCGATTCTTCCCTGGAACTTTCATCTCCAAACGAACACAACCAAACTGAGATTAACCCACACAAGGTCCATACACACTTTCAAGAAAAATGAAAGATTCATAAGACTCTATTAAGACAAGAAAGAATATTTGGATTATAATAGAACACTTCCATACTGACTTCATGATGAAATAATGAACTTACAACAATTTCAAAACTTTAACAGCAGAGAAACAAGAACGAAAAGACTTTAAATGTTCCACCACCAACACAGAACACAAAACCCGAAACGATGCCCCATACCCCCAACAACTCCTGACTGCGCACAAGATTCTCCCCAAGTCATATGGATGGGGCTCTAATGTATGAATCTTCTCCTACATCACATTTAGGCATTGGAATCCTTTGGTCACAACATCTTCTTCAGGTGACGCTTCCGGCAAAACATCCCCAAGTAACCCAGACAGTCACAACAATGACATGACTTCATAGGGATGTGAAATAACGACTTCACGTGCCCGAACTAGCCACACTGGTAGCACACTATTGAATAGTCTAACAAACTAGAATCCAAAACCACTGTAGAGGACTCTTTAAGAATAGGTCCACCTAGCACACTCTGCTCACCAAATGGATAACCTTCATGAGTAACTGGATAGGTTGGATTGTCGAGAACTTGTGCTCCAGAGACCAATTCATCTAAGAACAGATCATGCACTAGCTTCTCAAAACAATGGTCCCTCAAAGGGAGGAACTGCTCCTTGATCTCTGGATGAAGACCCTGATGAAGAGATAAATCTTCATCATATCCTGCAACGCTACCTCCAAAGAAAAGGACACATGTTCCTTGAAACGATCAATATATTTCTTCACTGTCTATTGGCCATATTAAATACACCTGAGATATTACCTTTTCTTCATCTTCACCTCTTCAGGTACGAACCATCGAATGAAGATAGATTTAAATACATCCCATGTCATCCCAACTTGAAATGATGGTGGGGCGAACAACTCTCATTTTTCCAGAGCTATACCTTCAAACATACCCAAAACAGCATGTACTCTGAAAGCATCGGCAGTTCCCAATATCCTGAAGATGTGCTCGACCTCTTCAATCCACTCTACTTCCTCTAATGGACCCTGATCACCGTGAAGGATAGACAATGTCTGAGAAGGACCAAAAACTGGCCATGAATTATCAGAAACCTTGGAAACCTTTTTGGGCAGAATTTTCTAAACAACATATAAAACACAGATCCAAAACCAATATCAAATCAATTTATAATTTAATGTAACCTCTTCATCCAAAATTACCAGATCAAAGACCAAATAAATACATACATAACCCAAACTTATCTTTTCATTTTAGATTTCAAAATTTCCTTCTTGTGAGGCCACTTTCAAAATTCTAAACCCACTTTTCAAACCAAATTCAATTTCTAAAATCATTTTCCCTATTTAAAATCACTTTACAAAAAAAAATCAGACCTTTAATTCCATGTACACACCACAGTAATCCCATGAACTGTTGCACATTTCTTCATTTGCTTTCATCCATACACACTGACATCACTTCTCATGCATTTTCTCAAATGTGAAAATGTTCAAAAAGACTACCTGAGGTTGCACCCAAACCATTTCTCTACCAATTCCAAGAAAACACCATATTTTTAGACCAATAGATTTTAGTTTTAAAAAACCCATTTCACGAATTTAAATCCATTTAAAAGAAATCATTCTTTTTTCAAAAACCCTTTTTTATTTTCAAAAGTGTACTTAAACTAACTAGAACCAAGATGACACTCAACATGCATCAAACTACCAGAGTGAGGGACCAATAGTTATGCTTAACTTGGCGACATGGTAGTGGGCCATGCCACAAGTAAGAATCACTAACTTGGAGGAACTTAAACCATGTACGTGGATTCCACATGGGTCACTACTCCATCAAGATGAAACATTGGCTTGCCTCCATTGTCTCCCTCAATCTAAAACAAACCAGAATGAGATATTGACTCAGTTATCATACTACCCATGTGACTCGAGGTTCAGATCCAGAGAGGGTTCATGAAGTCATTCCTTTACCTACCTCACGAGTCCCGATAGTCCTAATATCTATCTACTAACCACCCCAAATAACAATGGCACCCTCTGATACCATTTTGTCACGAACCCTCCTGGGTCGACCCTGAACTGATCACCCAAGCTGGTCAGAAGCAAGGATCGAGGGGCTTTCCAGATCCCCACAGGCTGGCAACCATTGTCGGGCACCAAAAATTAACCATTGGGAGTGATTTTCTGAAGAAAAAAAAATATAAACAAATAAATAAAAACTAATAATAAAATAAAACTCGCAGCGGAAAGAAAGTAAAATCGCACATACCTCCACATGACCTTCTAGGCCACCATCCAACCAAAGGTCGGCCTTGCTCTGATAATGAGAAATACATCCAAGAGAACCTAATAAAATAGAACCAGCAACTAAAATTGTAAATATAGGCATGAGCATTAAAAATGCTCAGTAGGGTTTTGAAGATAAATCATATAATCAAACGTCTTCTTTCCCGAAACAATCCACTAACACAAGTTTTCAATTCAAATATAAAAGTAGGGTTTTCACATTTTAAAACAATAGGCATGTTTTTATCATTAAAAAAATCCAACACACAGTACAAACCATTCCCAAAATCATTTTTTTATTAAGTAAACTCAAAACAAAATATACCAAAGATAGGATAAAGTAGAATAGGTAAACAATGAAAGATGGAAATAAACTAGTATAATGGAAAGTGAATAAGTAATGAAAATAATCTATTGACCATGAGTGATCCCAAAAACCCATATAAGACCCCTGGATATACTCGGTTTCGGAACCACCTATTGGCGTATAGTGAAGCTCCTAAGTCTATAACCAACTAGCCTCCCTATAACTGACTAATCCAGTGGAAAATCCCACCTGGTCTAACAAACAATCTAGGGGGTACCAACCCATCTTATTGGGATTGATCAGTAACTGTCACTTGATCATCTAAAAGACGCCCAAGAACCCATGGTGGTTATAATAATACTATGCAAGTAGGAGGCCCTCACACGTGTGACTCATCTCACCGCACTTGCCTACCCCAAACATGAACACTCTATATGATAACCCATAAAGATATATCCTCCTAATGAGTTTCCACACACACACATATATATATATATATCTTTGTGTGTTTGTGTGTACTTTAATTATATAATCAATGGTGCCCACCGAGTCGTCACACCATACCATCATCAGAACCATTTAAGGATTTTTACAAAACAAAAGAGTTTCCAAATAGGCACACATTTATCAAAACACCATCCCTTCAAGGAATCAACACAAACATCACATTTAAACTGAAAGTTACAAATGGTCCTTAACCTTGACATTACTATAATGTTACCGAAACATCACACGAACACTATTTTGTATTTACAAATCCAAACGGGCCATTGAGTTCCAAAATGCACACCAAATCATTTCACACCTACCAAATTAACCTTTTCCATTTTCAAACTCATTTCAAAACACATTTCAAAGGAAAAAAACCATGATTTAATGAAAACATTGTTTAGGAAGCACAACTCATTACTTTAAAACTACAAAACCATTGCCTTATAATCATAAAACATTTCCGAAACAATTTAACAAAAACAATAAGGTTGTCAAGAAGGTACACATTTTTTAAACTCAATATTTTCTAAAAGTTTATAAAAACATCATCATTTTAGTTGAAGGTACCAAATGGGCCATCAAATTACTTAAAAAATTTATATAACTTCTTTAAAAACACAATTGATTCCAATTAGGCTTTTAGATTTACATAGCCAAAAACATGACCCAAAATATCACACAAAAACCACTTTTTCATTTTCAATGTCAAAAAGTTTATTAAAAATTTCATAAACAGATGAAAAAATATTTACCAAATTTAATAAACATACCAAATAATTTTTAAATAATTTTATAATGAACCCAAAAATTTAGTAAAAATATTTATAATCAGATGAAACAATTTATAATCGATACTATAAAAAGACCAAATAATTTATAAACAATTCATTCAAACCACAAACACTATCACAACCTATTAACTATTATATAGAAGGTTCATTTCATGATTAAAACACTATGAAAACAACATTAAATATCCATAGAAAACATTTTCCAAAATCACACGTAAACATAACAAGAGAAAGTACTTTAAAACTATTTTTAAAAAAACCAACTAGCTCGGAAACACAATAGAAAGTTAACTAAGTATATTTTGAAGGTGTAAACTAAGTCAAAAATTTAATTAAAAACAATCATGTATTAAGTAGACTTAATCAGAAAGTAAATGTAACACCCGAGACTTTTATGTTATATAAATCATCAAAGGAATCTTTTTCTACACAACACTTGCTTGGCTTGCTTTACACGCAATCGCAACCTTCCTCGATAGCTTGCGTCGTACGCAATACCGAGTTTCACTAAACAACAATATGCTATTAAAAGTAGCCGTTATGAATAGTAATAACCACTTTTTGAAATTTTATAAATTTTATTTTTCAAAATGGACTTCATTTTTGGACTCAGAATATCGAAATTAGCCTAGGGTGAAATTTTGGTATTTTTCTGAAAACTTTCAATTTTTGATGAATATTGAAACCACTAAGTGGTAGGTTAAAAAACTGAATTTTGCATAAAACTTAATTTTACCGCTTTTGTGAATGGAATTTCGAAAATCCGAGAGACACGGTTAATATCAATGACTAAAATGTGGTTCAATGAGATGAAAATAATTTTTTGGTGAATAGTAACTTTTTACTTTTTTTTACCGCGGTTAATAGTAAATAGGGTAACTAAGGGTAAATATGATATTAATATTACCCTAACACATGTCCTAATTCTATTGGACAAGTTTATCTCGACCAAAAACAACCTTAAGTGTAAAATATTATCATTTAGGCCCACTTGGATTAGATTAGGACATTTATTATTAATTTATTTAAAGAAGGGTTAAAATAGTTAAAATCAAAGTTTAATAAGTAAATCATTTTTAATATGGGGTTATACATAAGATAAATTCGACTATAAATATTCATTAGAAAGCTAAAATGATTTCCTACATAAGGGTATTTTATTTTTAATTTTTAGACATTAAATAATTTAATTTATTTATGACACAATGATGATGCAGTAATTATCTTATTAATGAAATATTGACATAATTGATGTTATAAACACCAAAATAAATGTAATTTGAGACTTTTTATGAACTCCACTATTTTTCTAGGTTGCTATGATATATTAGTGTTGATTTAATCAACTTGGTTCGAACATATAATTCTGTTATGACTTTCACAAAAATCATATATCAAATAGTGTCAAAATTGACACAAAATAGTTTTTAAATCAAATATTATATTATTAATTGTTATTTTATTCCTAAAAATCTAAGGTTCGGACAAATGACTTAGATAAGGATATATATATTAATAATAAACAATTTGGGGTTCTTTTGGCATGTTATAGTAAGTGTATTAACCATATAGTGAAAGAAAACAAAAAGACACGGTAAAAGTTAAATTAATTAACTTAGAGTTAAATCTAATTGATAAGGTTAAAATAATACCCTAAACTTATCTAAATCCTATTGGTTGATAGGATTTCGACCCATCCCCACTTTAGCTTCGAAATAAGACCCTTTGGAACCATTATAAACCGATTTTGACTTTAATATAAAATAATATTTTGAGATATTCCTAAGGTGCCCCTCTCCTCCCTTATAAAAGGGCACCTCCTCCCCCTCCTCCTCACACCAAATTGAGCACTCAAGCTCGTCCAACCCCTGCCCTTTTCTCCCCTCCACTTCCCTAGAATAGTCCTAGAGGTCCTGGTCTTCTCCAAAGACCACTCTTAGTTCCTTAAGTGGAGGATTCAAAGAGGCGTTCCAAAGAAGAGGTAATATCCATTACCGATCTTTTCAATTTCTTTCTTCTTCAACTTCTTCTTCTTTAGTTGTTTCATGATGAAGTAATAACATCAGTATTACTTACATACTGATATGTTATTATAAATATGAAACAACCCTAATTCACCTTCTATCCATCCTACGGAAAAATGAAATCACCGCGCGTGCGTACGTACGGAATACCGTCTCCACGCCGTGGTGTAATCTATTTTCCACCATCACCTTACAAGGATGGGTATAATGGTGTAATCAGTAACTATATATGATTATTATTAAGTAATATTGATACTGAAATAATATATATATATACTCCAATACAATTCCACGATCATAGGAACGATATCATCACTCGTGCGTACGTACGGAATACCGTCTCCACGATGTGATGTGACTCGTTCTACATGATCTTCATTTCATAATGATTATATAAATGAATTGAATGAATGAATATGGTATATAATACACTAATACCATTCTGGAAATGAATTATCTATAACCTAAAGATAAGAATAAGAATTTATTCGACAAAACACGCATAAGAACAAAAAGTTATAAAGACCCGAGTAACAAGTAACAATGAAATATTACTAACAAGAAGCTAATAATATGACCATATATGATCTCATATCAATATGTATGATTCTGGAATAAGTCAATAACATTATTTAAACCATTATACAGGAGCTTCGGACACGAACAAAGCAAATCGGACCTAAGGTAAGGAAAAAATCACAATCTCATTTTTATCCGAGATTGTTTATTCGTAAGTATTTATTGGGGTGTATTTTATCATCCACATCCATGTTTCATCAAAATGTAATATTATTTCCATCCACCTACAATTGTTTAAATCCATTTTTACCCTTCGGTGAGTTTTTAGTAATATCTATGAAATGAATCTTTTGTCATACGAGGTACTTTTTGACTTTTCCGACAAAAGTATGAAGAATGTTTTTTTTAACTTATAAGGCATGAATGGATTTTTAAAACATTGTTTCCAAGAAGCTTCCTTTACAAGTTTTCAAGTTTATTTTTAATCAACTTCTTTTATATTAAAGTTGTATGACATGTTATGAAAGGAAAAATGTTTTTGAAGAAGAAAGGATATTTTCCTCAAGAATGGAGTTCAAGTGTTTTATCAAAATTATTTTCCATCTAAGATAATAAAGGGTTCTGTTTTTATCCCTATTATTAAATTGATTTGTTCATGTTGTGATGGAATTATTTTTATGAATTCCTTTATCTTATATGAATTGATTTATGATGTCATGATGTTTCAAGAATCCCATTTTTGTTACATATGTTATGAGATGATGTATGTTTTATGATTATGTGGCACACATAAGAAAGGATTCATTATAAGATGGGTGGGACCTATATCTCCCTCCAATGCATTGGGTAATGATTTTATATCTCATGAGATAGACATGGCTGGAACGGAAGGTTATTTCGGTTCAGTGATACAGGACTGAAACGAGGAGTGAACTCGGTTCAGAAAGGGACTTTGTCCACTAAGATAGTCTTGGCAATGAGTCATGACTAACAAGAAATGATTTTCCATGATTATGTGTGCATGCCACAAAGATTCAAGTTTTATGTTATGATTATGGGGATCTCATTTTCACTTCTATGATTTATTCCATGTTAAGATATTATGATCTCTTTTGCAGGTTTTAATTTTCAAAAAGATATGATATGATTTTTATTTCCATTATTTGCCCTTGCTGAGCATTTGAGCTCACCCTTTTATGTTTTCTTTTCCCCAGGTCAGGAAGATGGATATTAAGTAGAATATGCTAAAAGGGACCCTAGATATGATGAAATAAATGGGAGACACTGTAGAAGATTTATGAACCAGTTGTTTATGTTTCCCAGTTTCTAAAGACACTATACCTATACGGTCCTTTGTGGTTTTGTCATATGTTGTAATAAGTGTGCTTCAATTTTGAAGTATTAACAATGTATGTAAAGTGTAGGTCGTTATAGTTGGTATCAGAGGAAAGGTATAGTCAACCTTTGGAAACTAGGATGTGAAAGCCTTAGTAAGAACCCTAAGGATAAGTCTAAGCATAGAACACAATCTTAGTGTTTTAGAAATGGCCTTGAATAACCTAGGATAAGACCATAAGCATGAAAATTTTATTCTTGAATTATGTGGTTTCCTATTATAATTAGTGTTGCTCACACTATTCTTCTTGGTTTTAGTCAATGGCTGGAACCCGAAGGAACCGTGTTAATGCGGAATGCGATGGGCAATGCAATGATTGTCCCCCTGAGCAACCAAACGATATGGGAGCTGGAATGCAAAATCTTGTAGCCATGCTCACACAACTTTCTCAAGCTATGAATCATGCAGGATTTTCAAACGAGCAAAGGAGGGAGCAACATTCTGTTGAATCCTTCATGAGGCAGCGTCCACCTTCTTTAAGCGGGTCTACTGATCCATTAGTCGCTGAACAATGGATTAGTACTACTGAAAAGATATTTTCAGTTCTTCAATGTTCTGAGCATGATAATGTCATCCTAGCAGTGTATCGTTTGGAAGGAGATGCTGACCAATGGTGGAATCTTGTTAAGAATACAAGGCAAAGGGATGAAATTGAGTCTATGGAATGGGACGAGTTCAAGAACTTATTTTTCAATAAGTACTTCCCTCGTATTCTCCGAACAAAGATGGAGAAAGAGTTCCTTGAACTGAAGCAAAGGAATGATGAATCTGTTAGTACCTATGAAGCAAATTTTACAAGACTTGCAAGGTACGCTTCTGGTATTATTATCCAACCTGAGAGTAAGATCGATCGATTATTTAGTGGCTTAAAACCAAGTCTTCGAAGTGCGTTAGCCATAAGGGACTTCAATAGCTACGAGGAAATCGTTCGATGTGCTCTCAAAGTCGAGATGGAGATTGGAGTAACCCATCAGTCACATGGGTTTGATAAGAAGAGGAAGATGGAATTCAAAGAAAAATCTAAAGAGCACACGGAAAAGAAGATGAACTTTCCCTTATGCTCAAAGTGTGGAAAGAAACATGGAGGGAGTTGTCTTAAAGGGACAAGTAAATGTTTTAAATGTGGAAAGGAAGGTCATCGGGCATTTGAATGCCGTGATAATGGGAAGAAGATGTCTAATGATGCAAACAAAGGAAGGGATACACAGAATGAACCTGCTACACTTCAATGTTTTAAGTGCAAGGAGATGGGGCATTATGCCAATCAATGCCCAAATCCAAGGGTTGATGATGATGGTCGACGTCAACAAACTCTTAAGGCTAAAGAAAAAGGAAAGTCACATGCAATTTCTATCAGCGATGTGGAGTACGATAACGATGTGGTGAAAGGTACACTTACCATCCACTCTAAAGTAGCAAATGTTTTATTTGATTCTGGATCCACACACTCTTTTATTTCTGAAAAATTTTCTAAGGGTATCACCGTATTACCTCAACAATTAGATGTTGAGTTAGCTGTGACAACACCTAATGGCACATCAATCGCATCAGAAGTTTATAATTCTTCTCCAATCGAAGTTTGTGGGAAAGTGCTTCCTGCAAATCTTGTGATCCTTCCTTTAGTGGAATTTGATGTGATTCTTGGCATGGATTGACTTTCTCTACATGGAGCTCATATCAATTGCCAAAGAAGGGAAGTCACATTTCATATTCCAGATCAACCTATGATCGTCTATCAATGCAAGGATGAACATAACCTTCCAGTGGAAATTTCTTCCATCTTATGGGTATTGATTCCACTAAATGAAGGTTATTTATCTCAAATGGTTGGTGAGAAACTCACGATTAAGAATATGCCCATTGTACGGGAGTTTGATGATGTCTTTCCGGAGGAATTGCCGGGTCTTCCACCAAATCGTGAAGTTGAGTTTTCAATAGAACTCGTACCGGGTGCTTTGCCTATTTCAAAGACACCTTATAGAATGGCCCCAATTGAGTTGCAGGAATTGAAGAAGCAACTCCAAGAGAATCTTGATAAGGGATTCATACGCCCTAGTGCGTCACCTTGGGGAGCACCTGTTCTATTTGTTAAGAAGAAAGATGGATCAATGAGACTCTGCATTGATTATCGAGAACTTAACAAGATCACTATCAAGAACAAATATCCTCTCCCACGCATTGATGACTTATTTGACCAACTACGCGGAGCTCAATACTTTTCCAAGATTGATCTTCGTTCAGGGTATCATCAATTAAGGGTCAAAAGGGAGGATATACCAAAGACGGCTTTCCGTACAAGGTATGGACACTATGAATTTATAGTGATGCCATTTGGTCTTACTAATGCCCCTGCTATCTTCATGGATCTAATGAATAGAGTCTTTAGAGACTATCTTGATCAATTTGTGGTAGTCTTTATAGACGATATTCTTGTCTATTCAAAGAGCAAGGAAGAGCATGAAGATCACTTGAGAATTATATTGAAGACCCTGAGAAAAGAGAAGCTTTATGCCAAATTTACCAAGTGTGAATTTTGGCTTCAAAAAGTTGCATTTTTGGGTCATATAATCTCAAAAGAGGGGATATCTGTGGATCCAGCAAAAACAGAGGTTATCGAAAGATGGTCAAGACCAACAACAGTAACTGAGATCCGAAGTTTTCTTGGTTTGGCTGGATATTATCGACGTTTTGTAAAAGATTTTTCACGATTATCTAATCCACTCACCAAGTTGACTCGGAAAGGAGTTAAGTTTGTCTGGACAGAGGAATGTGAAGAGAATTTCAAGGAGTTGAAAAGAAGGTTATCCAGTGCACCTGTGCTCACACTGCCTTGTAGTGGAGAAAGGTTTGTGATCTATAGTGATGCATCCAAGAAGGGATTGGGGTGTGTTCTTATGCAAAATGATATGGTGATAGCTTATGCCTCACGACAGTTGAAAATCCATGAGCAAAATTACCCAACACATGATTTGGAGTTGGCTGCGGTAATCTTTGCATTAAAGATTTGGAGGCATTACCTTTATGGTGAAAGGTGTGATATTTATACTGATCATAAAAGTTTAAAGTATATTTTCACACAAAAGGAGCTGAATATGCGCCAAAGAAGATGGTTGGAGCTGATTAAGGATTATGACTGCTCAATCCATTACCACCCTGGGAAAGCAAACAAGGTGGCAGATGCATTAAGTCGACAAGACCATGCTAGTTTATCCATGATGAGGATCACAAAAGATCCAATATTTATGGATTTACAAAGGATGGATCTTGGAATTATAATGGAAGGGGAAAAATCTTATCTTTCTCAAATGAATGTTCAACCATCTATACATGTGAAGATTAAAGAGGCACAGAAAGAAGATGTCGAGTTACAAAAGAAGGTGAGAAATGTTCCTGAATTCAACCTTGATTGTGATGGGATAATAAAGTTCAGGAATCGGGTTTGTGTTCCTCCCATCCCCGAATTAAAGAAAGAGCTGCTGGATGAGGCTCATAGTTCTTCATTCTCTATTCATCCTGGAAGCACGAAGATGTATAGGGACCTGAAAGAGTACTTCTGGTGGGATGGCATGAAAAGAGATGTTGCTGAATATGTCTCTCGATGCTTGGTTTGTCAACAAGTTAAAGCTGAGAGACAGAAGTCTAAGGGGATGTTACAACCATTACCCATACCCGAATGGAAATGGGAAAACATCACTATGGACTTTGTCACAGGACTTCCTAAAACATCCAAAGGCAATAATGCTATCTGGGTCATAGTTGATCGTCTTACAAAGTCTGCACACTTCATTGCTATTAGAGAGGATTTCTCTCTAGATCAGCTTGCCAGGATATATGTAAAGGAAGTGGTAAGATTTCATGGAGTACCACTTTCTATTATATCTGATCGGGATCCGAGATTTACCTCGAAGTTCTGGCGAAGTCTTCAGCATACTCTGGATACAGAGTTGAGTTTCAGCACTGCTTATCATCCCCAGACAGACGGTCAGTCTGAGAGAACAATTCAAACCCTAGAAGATATGTTGAGAGCTTGCTCTATGGATTTCAAAGGAGGTTGGGATCAACACCTACCTTTGGTGGAATTTTCTTATAATAATAGCTTTAACTCCAGTATTCAGATGGCTCCTTATGAAGCTCTCTATGGAAAGAAATGCAGGACTCCAACTTGCTGGGATGAAGTTGGGGAAAGAAAGCTATTAGGACCTGATCTCGTTGATGAAATGGCAGAAAAGGTCAGATCTATTCAACAACACATAAGAGCAGCTCAGAGTCGACAGAAAAGTTATGCCGACAACCGAAGAAAAGACCTAGAGTTTGAAGTGGGCGATAAAGTGTTCTTACGAATATCTCCCTGGAAGAGGGTTATGAGATTTGGAAAGAAGGGGAAGTTGAGCCCTAGATATATCGGTCCTTTTGAAATATTGGATCGTGTTGGGAAGGTAGCTTACCGATTGGCGCTTCCACCGAATCTCTCTCAAGTTCACGATGTGTTCCATGTATCTCTCCTGAGAAAGTACATACCAGATCCTTCACATGTACTCAGCTCAGAAGTTGTACCGCTGGAGCAAGATCTTTCTTATGAAGAACAGCCGATAGAGATTCTGGATCGTAGCGAAAAAGTCCTACGAAACAAGACCACTCGCTTGGTGAAAGTTTTATGGAGAAACCACCAACTTGAAGAAGCTACATGGGAGCTTGAGGATATGATGAGGGAGAAGTATCCTCATTTGTTTGTTGCAAAGTGACGAATTTCGAGGGCGAAATTCTTTTTAAGGGGGGTAGAATGTAACACCCGAGACTTTTATGTTATATAAATCATCAAAGGAATCTTTTTCTACACAACACTTGCTTGGATTGCTTTACACACAATCACAACCTTCCTCGATAGCTTGCGTCGTACGCAATACCGAGTTTCACTAAACAACAATATGCTATTAAAAGTAGCCGTTATGAATAGTAATAACCACTTTTTGAAATTTTATAAATTTTATTTTTCAAAATGGACTTCATTTTTGGACTCAGAATATCGAAATTAGCCTAGGGTGAAATTTTGGTATTTTTCTGAAAACTTTCAATTTTTGATGAATAGTGAAACCACTAAGTGGTAGGTTAAAAAACTGAATTTTGCATAAAACTTAATTTTACCGCTTTTGTGAATGGAATTTCAAAAATCCGAGAGACACGGTTAATATCAAGGACTAAAATGTGGTTCAATGAGATGAAAATAATTTTTTGGTGAATAGTAACTTTTTACTTTTTTTTACCGCGGTTAATAGTAAATAGGGTAACTAAGGGTAAATATGATATTAATATTACCCTAACACATGTCCTAATTCTATTGGACAAGTTTATCTCGACCAAAAACAACCTTAAGTGTAAAATATTATCATTTAGGCCCACTTGGATTAGATTAGGACATTTATTATTAATTTATTTAAAGAAGGGTTAAAATAGTTAAAATCAAAGTTTAATAAGTAAATCATTTTTAATATGGGGTTATACATAAGATAAATTCGACTATAAATATTCATTAGAAAGCTAAAACGATTTCCTACATAAGGGTATTTTATTTGTAATTTTTAGACATTAAATAATTTAATTTATTTATGACACAATGATGATGCAGTAATTATCTTATTAATGAAATATTGACATAATTGATGTTATAAACACCAAAATAAATGTAATTTGAGACTTTTTATGAACTCCACTAATTTTCTAGGTTGCTATGATATATTAGTGTTGATTTAATCAACTTGTTTCGAACATATAATTCTGTTATGACTTTCACAAAAATCATATATCAAATAGTGTCAAAATTGACACAAAATAGTTTTTAAATCAAATATTATATTATTAATTGTTATTTTATTCCTAAAAATCTAAGGTTCGGACAAATGACTTAGATAAGGATATATATATTAATAATAAACAATTTGGGGTTCGTTTGGCATGTTATAGTAAGTGTATTAACCATATAGTGAAAGAAAACAAAAAGACACGGTAAAAGTTAAATTAATTAACTTAGAGTTAAATCTAATTGATAAGGTTAAAATAATACCCTAAACTTATCTAAATCCTATTGGTTGATAGTATTTCGACCCATCCCCACTTTAGCTTCGAAATAAGACCCTTTGGAACCATTATAAACCGATTTTGACTTTAATATAAAATAATATTTTGAGATATTCCTAAGGTGCCCCTCTCCTCCCTTATAAAAGGGCACCTCCTCCCCCTCCTCCTCACACCAAATTGAGCACTCAAGCTCGTCCAACCCCTGCCCTTTTCTCCCCTCCACTTCCCTAGAATAGTCCTAGAGGTCCTGGTCTTCTCCAAAGACCACTCTTAGTTCCTTAAGTGGAGGATTCAAAGAGGCGTTCCAAAGAAGAGGTAATATCCATTACCGATCTTTTCAATTTCTTTCTTCTTCAACTTCTTCTTCTTTAGTTGTTTCATGATGAAGTAATAACATCAGTATTACTTACATACTGATATGTTATTATAAATATGAAACAACCCTAATTCACCTTCTATCCATCCTACGGAAAAATGAAATCACCGCGCGTGCGTACGTACGGAATACCGTCTCCACGCCGTGGTGTAATCTATTTTCCACCATCACCTTACAAGGATGGGTATAATGGTGTAATCAGTAACTATATATGATTATTATTAAGTAATATTGATACTGAAATAATATATATATATACTCCAATACAATTCCACGATCATAGGAACGATATCATCACTCGTGCGTACGTACGGAATACCGTCTCCACGATGTGATGTGACTCGTTCTACATGATCTTCATTTCATAATGATTATATAAATGAATTGAATGAATGAATATGGTATATACTACACTAATACCATTCTGGAAATGAATTATCTATAACCTAAAGATAAGAATAAGAATTTATTCGACAAAACACGCATAAGAACAAAAAGTTATAAAGACCCGAGTAACAAGTAACAATGAAATATTACTAACAAGAAGCTAATAATATGACCATATATGATCTCATATCAATATGTATGATTCTGGAATAAGTCAATAACATTATTTAAACCATTATACAGGAGCTTCGGACACGAACAAAGCAAATCGGACCTAAGGTAAGGGAAAAATCACAATCTCATTTTTATCCGAGATTGTTTATTCGTAAGTATTTATTGGGGTGTATTTTATCATCCACATCCATGTTTCATCAAAATGTAATATTATTTCCATCCACCTACAATTTTTTAAATCCATTTTTACCCTTCGGTGAGTTTTTAGTAATATCTATGAAATGAATCTTTTGTCATACGAGGTACTTTTTGACTTTTCCGACAAAAGTATGAAGAATGTTTTTTTTAACTTATAAGGCATGAATGGATTTTTAAAACATTGTTTCCAAGAAGCTTCCTTTACAAGTTTTCAAGTTTATTTTTAATCAACTTCTTTTATATTAAAGTTGTATGACATGTTATGAAAGGAAAAATGTTTTTGAAGAAGAAAGGATATTTTCCTCAAGAATGGAGTTCAAGTGTTTTATCAAAATTATTTTCCATCTAAGATAATAAAGGGTTCTGTTTTTATCCCTATTATTAAATTGATTTGTTCATGTTGTGATGGAATTATTTTTATGAATTCCTTTATCTTATATGAATTGATTTATGATGTCATGATGTTTCAAGAATCCCATTTTTGTTACATATGTTATGCGATGATGTATGTTTTATGATTATGTGGCACACATAAGAAAGGATTCATTATAAGATGGGTGGGACCTATATCTCCCTCCAATGCATTGGGTAATGATTTTATATCTCATGAGATAGACATGGCTGGAACGGAAGGTTATTTCGGTTCAGTGATACAGGACTGAAACGAGGAGTGAACTCGGTTCAGAAAGGGACTTTGTCCACTAAGATAGTCTTGGCAATGAGTCATGACTAACAAGAAATGATTTTCCATGATTATGTGTGCATGCCACAAAGATTCAAGTTTTATGTTATGATTATGGGGATCTCATTTTCACTTCTATGATTTATTCCATGTTAAGATATTATGATCTCTTTTGCAGGTTTTAATTTTCAAAAAGATATGATATGATTTTTATTTCCATTATTTGCCCTTGCTGAGCATTTGAGCTCACCCTTTTATGTTTTCTTTTCCCCAGGTCAGGAAGATGGATATTAAGTAGAATATGCTAAAAGGGACCCTAGATATGATGAAATAAATGGGAGACACTGTAGAAGATTTATGAACCAGTTGTTTATGTTTCCCAGTTTCTAAAGACACTATACCTATACGGTCCTTTGTGGTTTTGTCATATGTTGTAATAAGTGTGCTTCAATTTTGAAGTATTAACAATGTATGTAAAGTGTAGGTCGTTATAGTAAAAGGATGATTTTACTACCTTAAACCAAGAGCAAAAGCATCAAAACCCTCAACAGATGAGCTAACAATGTCCCGCGGTCCAATTGCACCCCAAGGACAACTAGAAAAACACACCAAAAAAAACTTGGGACATTAAGACTTGGAAAAATAAAAAAAACACACCCAAAAAGAAGGAAAAAAAAAACCTCTTTCATGGGTTGTGATAAGGGGTTGTGCGCTAGAAAGGGAGGACACTGAAGTTGAATCGCACCAAGATAGCAAGATCATTGGGTCGGGTTTCAGTGGCTGGAGCGCGCTGAGTAGGGGAGCTCTCCGGAGAATACTATGGCAAGTCGGAGTGGGAGGCTAAAGTGGGATAGGGTATGGGGAGTGTGGATGGTCGGTGCAAGGTGGTGGTGAGGTCGGTGGGGACCTTCATGGGTCGTGAGGCTGGGGTGCATCTGGAAGGCCGGGTGTGCGGAGCGAGCCATAGGTGACTGGGGTGAGCGTGGCTGCAGTTGGGAGTGGCGAGGTGAGAGGCTAAGGATGGGTCTTGTAGGGGTGACCGAGGGCCAAGGGAGATGGGAGATGCGGAGAGTGAGGGTGAGCTCAGAGGGTAGGAGGTAAGGTAGAGAGTGTGAGGGTGGGACTAGAGGGTGGGTGGTGAGGCGGGGAGCGCGAGGGAAAAGAGGCAGGAGGCGAGCTGGGAGGCGGCTCGTGTAGCCAGTGGGTAAGGGGAAGGGGTAGCACTAGAATTTTATTAATTTTTTTCATTTTGATATAATATTAATAATAATAATAATAATAATAAACTAAAATACTAAAAAACAATATAAAAAATAATAATAATACAATAATAATAAAACTAATAACCATAAAAGTTATAATAATAAAAATTATAATAACAAAAAAATAAATTAAAATAATACAATAATGACACCTAATTAATAATATTATTATTAATTACCTAATAATATTATTATTATTACAATTTAAATATTTAACTCACATTATTTACATGAAAATTTATTTATTTTAATCGGTAGACATTTGTGCAGGCACTCGGGTTAACGACGCGGCTACCGCCCACTGTGTGGTGACTGCACACAGGTTTGAAACCCACTAAAAATGTTAAACGAAAAAAAATTAAACCAAGACCCAACTTAAACCTTGGAATGTGGATCTGAAGTAATGAAATAATAAAATAAAAATAAATTAAAAATTAAGGGTGTGAAACTTTCTCCTCTAGTAAACACATAAAGAGATCATTCTCTCGTGCAGAGACAACCCTTTGAATCACATTCAAGATATCAGCTTGATCATGAGGATAACCATCCTTCCATCGATGGTTGGGAGTGTAGATTAAAGATTTAAAATAAGAACCAACCACATCACCAATAATTGCCATGTCGCTTGTGAAAGTGTTATCTTGCAGCTGGATATTCGAAGCCTTGTGCCACTACCTCTCTTTCAAACACGCATTAAAATATGTCATGTTGCAATCTCCTTTTTTTATCTAGGTAGATCAAGAGAGCTCACAGATGCACCTATCTTGTTCCAATAGCCTTTCATTGAAATGTTGTTTCTTAAGATCCAAGGAGACCAAAATATCCTCATCTTAAGACTCTTTGAGGCTTAGCTCCGCATTTTCAATATAACTCATGATGTCATCCAGGGAAGTCGGAGCAGGTGGTAAGTAGCATGACTAAACCTAGAGATCATCTTTCAAGCACCAAAATTTATTGTGGAGGCTAAGACAATACCTTACATGACATAGGGAATCCAAGGATCATTGAACCATATTAATAAAACCATGGTGGGACGTCTAACTTCTAGAGAAGAATAATCATTTCCATAATAGATAGCTCAATTTAAGATAAATGAGAAGATCAGAATGATCATACAATGCATGGATTAGGTGGATGACCATTATTTTTGGGAATTCTGAAATATCATGGAGGTTCCCTAAGCATCAGTCTAATCTGCACCAAGTCCTCCAGTTTCCTCTGTATTTATTACACAACGTGAACCTATCACTGAAAAATCTCAGGTCATGGATCACCAACTAGGACAAAAACAATGAAAATTGGATATTGTCATTTCATGGGATGGAGCTACCATATTTCTTTTCAAGTGGATCCAAAATAGGGTTAAAATCACCTCCTATCAGCCACAAAAACACCCTGGGATTGAATGAGATGAGATCACTCTAGAGATACTCATGAAGATATGCATCACAATTTTCATAGACAAAAGATCAGAAACAAACCCTTCCACCTACTTCTACCTTAACTAATAAATTCTGGTTATATGCTAACAGTTTCAACACCATGATTGTAGGCTTCTAGATAACAAAGATTTGATGATTTTCTAACTCCCCATGCATATAAAAATGCATTCCAGATCACCGTTAAACCTCCCTAATTTTGGTTGGGCTTTTATTTGGTTCAAGAATCACCACAAGAATTTATTTTAATTATATATATTTATATATTCAATAAATACACCACATATTATTTGATTAAATTTATTCTTTAAAAGTAAATATTTTTAAAATGTTTCTGTGTAAAAATATGTGTACTTTTTATTAAATTAATATGTATATGTCTCTATCTATAACACCCCATGTTTTAGGTGCTATTATTTTTATTATGATTATTTATGTCTATAATTTTAATGAACATTTCTCTATCACATCAAAATCAATGAAACACGATTTGAAAATATGCCCTGCAAGATATGGTCCAAACGAAAGACACATTATTCATTCATAAGTGAAACATTAAAACAATATCACTTTAACTAATTACTTCACACCATGGATTATTACTCATCATGGATGAATTTCATCCATTAAAAGCGCATTAATCAATATGGGGCATTAGAAAAAAAATCTTTACAACTAGTAAATCTCCTATATCATCATTAACCTTGAGGATCACCATTAACCAAACAAAGCCTATAATGTGGAAGTGAAACATTAAAGGACAAAGAATTATGAAAAATCAATAATTTGAAAAAAGAATCATGCCTTCCAAGTGAGAGTGTAATGGACAAATGATTTAGTAATTATATATATAGGAATGAAATAGTGTCATCATAAATATGTTCATTGTAAATATAGTCATTCCAAATATGGTCATTGAAAATATAATTGTTGAAAATATTGTTTTTTCAAATATATCCAATAGATATACTAAAGTTATTTATTGTTAAGTATTAAATTTAAATTAATATAACTCATAATAAAATAAAAATATTATATAAAAATATTATATATATACATATTTATACTCTACATATAAATATAAATAATTTTATTATTAAAATAGGATATGATATATATATATATATATAATAAAAATAAATAATTTAATATGAATGGAGAAATAAAATTAAATTTTAAAATATAAATAATTAATTTTAAGGGAATTTCATTAATCGAATTTATTATAAAAGAAATATTCATTTTTTATAATGAGTTTTTTTTTAAGTATTGAATATTTTTTCCTAATATATTAAATTAAAAACATTTAAAAAATAATTATATATGAACTAACATATAAATATATTCTATGTTTATAAATTGATATGAAATAATATTTAGAATGCTTAATGTTTAAAAATATCATTTTTAATAAAAGTTTTTTTCTTTATATTTAATATTTTCATTTAAAAATTAAATTTATAAATTTTAGAATATATATTATATAAATATAAATTTATTTCATTATTCATAATTTCAAAATATTTTTAGAACTGATTTTTGGGATTTTTCCAAAGTTTTTATTTTTAGGAGAGTAATACGTGATTGAGTTTCTACAAATAACATGACTATAATAACATTATTAGAATATAAGTATTAATTTTAAATCAATTTAACCATTTTATAAGATAAGATATTTTTTTAATATGTGATTTTATAATTTTAAAAATATTGGTTTATATTTATAAAACGATATTTTATATTTTATAATTTATGTTATATTTTTCAAAAAAATTAATACCTTTTGTATTATTATATTAAAATATTTATATCACTTATAAAAGATGAATAAATCATTAAGTCCATATTATATAATAAGTACCATTTTATTTTGGTCATAATTGATAAATTACCTAGGTAAAAACTAGTTACCGTGCTGAAAACCAAAATGGTAAAAATGAATAACCTAATAGGTAATGGGAATAACATGTAAAAAATATTTTTTATTTAATTGTCTTATGTGTGTATCGACCATATATATTCTCTTATATACTATCTCTCAATGTTTGGATCAATTTTCCTTGATATTGTAATTCCATTATTGAAAATTTTTCAGTATTAACAAAATTGACACTAATTTTCACATATAAAAGGGGCTCTCCACTCTTTACTTCCACTCCCACGAAACCCTGTAGTTTAGCCCACACTCTTCTCAAAAATATCCTAAACACTCTTACTCACCTTAATGTTGTTATGGTATTCTGAATAGACCAACCCTAAAATTTTTAACCCCATTCACAAAGAAGATAACCCAATTAGTGAGGTATAGATTTCTAACTGATTCTTCCGCTTTACTTTTTCCTTAGGTGTATTTATTCTTTATAAAAAATAAACATATCAAAATGATAACATCAGTATCCATATTATACTGGTATTTTATTAAAAATATGGCCAAATATTTCACCATCCTTCCCTTTTTTGATTATGAAAATGGAAAATGGCATTTGTGTGTGTGCGGACCACCACCTCTAAATAATATTGTGTTTTATTTTCCCTAAACACATTAAAGAGATAGTCCTAATGTTAAATTTAATATTTAAGTATTATATTTACCACAGAATTTATATTATTAAATTATAAAACATATTATTCATTTCTCTCATTTTATGGAAAATGAAATTTTCAACCATGCATGCGTGTGGACTGCCACCTCCCTCGAATTGTTTATTTTTGTTTTTCTTTTCATTACCTCTTTACATGGATTGTCATAAAAAAAATTTAATATATAAATATTATGTTTATTATGTCATTATGGTTCTATTATTACAAATTGGAGAACCTATTTATTATATGATCAACAAATGATTATCATTAATTCAATATTTTAAAAAAATTATACAAAGATTAAAATATTTAATTAAAATTAGGTAATGTTTTTATATTCATTAATTTTTTTAATAGTTAATTTAATATATGATATATCTCACTAATAAAAACTAAATTATATCCTTCTGATACTTTTATAATTATATTTCCACTAAATCACCTCATAATCATCCATTAAGCATGGCGGATTTGACCATATACTTGAATAATGATGAAAATTATATCATTATTAATTATGAGAACATAATTAATGATATAATATGATATAAACATATAAATAATAATAATTACTTTATCTGTAAAAGATACATCTTTATTTAACTCATTAATTAAGAAAAAAACCATGGTAGGTCAAAAATCACCAAAAAATGTTTGTTGTCGATTTCATATTCTAGGATAAAGACTACAGTACCCGTGAAAGGAATTTTAAAATTCATAAATAATTATAAAACATCCATTATAGTAACATTAATGAAATTTTAATGATTAAATTTTGGATAATAATAAACACCAACACAAATATTATAAATCTATTTCAAAACGATCATGATTACCCACACATGGTATCGAAGATATGTAATAACTGACTAATATAAATATAAATAATAATTAAAAATAAAGTTAATTAAAGATTATGTATATATAAAATTTCATCAAATAGTTTATTATGATATTTATATCTAGTATATAGGATTTAGATTTCATTCAACTAATCAGGGAAAAAGGTAAGGGGTTCTTTGTCTCAAATTTAATTTTTGTGACATTTTTATTAATGTGAACCATGACACCTTTAATATGGTGTGATTACTACCTAATGAATGTCTTATAATATATTAATGGAGTTTGAAGAGACATATCATGTACATTATTTCAATTTCCATTAATTAAAATCATTCCCAACTTGAAAGTTCTTTTGTTTAAAATGATACTCAAACAGTAAGCATTTCATTTCCAATATAATTTTAAAATCGATATTGTTTTAGAAAGATAATCCATTAGGTGTATTTATATTCATTATAAAAAATTTGATAATTTTTTTATATTCATGGGTTTTAATATGATTCCTATGTATTTTTAACAGCCTGATATTTTCATTAAATATTTCTCTTCAAATAATTTGATTTCATTGGTATCTTGTGTTGCATGAAACACTGAGTTTATATGAACCGCCGTATACTATTAAAATATTATTATTATAACATGAACATTATAACCTAGTCAATTAATTGGAAGTTGTTAATAGTAATAATAATATTATGAAATATATTTATTTATTAATTCTATGGAAATAAACACTTAATTTTTATTTAAGTCATTTTATTCTTTGAAAATTTGTTTTCTTCAAAAAATGATTTTATTTATATTTATGAAAAAATAAATATTATTAATTTTGAAACTTTTAATAAATGTTGTTGGAAAAATCATTTTTTAATTCATCATTTCAAAATTATCTTAGGATGAATTTTTGTAAATTTTCTAAAATGTTTGAAATTTTAATGAATGCTAAAAAAAGTACTATCTTACATTGAAAACGGTATTTTCATTTAAATCAATTAAAAAGTCAACTTATATTTTTGATTAGTTTTAAATTTTAATTAGTTCATTTTTATTATAAATAATCCAATTTTTTTTTTATAAATTAATTTTATACATCAATTTAGTATAAAAACATTTTATACTTAGAAGGGGAATTTTCCAGAAAAAACAAAATTGTTTTTCATTTAATTTTTAGAGTTTAATATTAAATTAAATTATGAAACTTATGTGTTTTGAATTTTAAAAAATTAATTCCATATTTGGAATAAGGAGGTCCAAATTTTGTAAATATAGCCCTTTTATTTTTTGTCAATATGAATGGTAATTTTTGTTACCACAGATGAAGGTAAATCAGGTAATTATGGGTAAAAATAATATGATAAAGATTAGAAAATGAACCTAAAACTTGCCCCAATTATATTAGATGAGTATTTTTAGACCATAATAATACATGTGTTGAATTGGTGACCTTTTGGATCCCCATGGTTGAAATTAAATCTCTTATATTATTTTTTTAAAGAAAATTAAAATTTGTCACACTATTGTTTTTAATAAGTATAACATTTTTTGTCACGAACTGTCCCAGTGGGGCCCATACCACGACTCCCCAAGCTCGTCTCCAATAGGCTAGGTGCTGGTGACTAGCACTGAGTATGAAGATTACTAACATGGGAGACATTTACTAAGCACTTGTACACACACACACACATCTCCAAGCCCACAAATGCTGAAATGAAAAAAAACACTAAGGAACAAAATGCATGCATACAACTAAACCCAACCAACAGAGTACAACGGAAGTTAATTTACTGAAAGTAAACTGGGCCGAAATACAGGCCCACTAAAACAAGAGTCTAAAAACTGAAAAGTCCAACCTGTAAACACAAAAATGTACTCGGACTGCTGCTCGTAGCCATAGGAATGCTACAGCCTGTAGGGAACTCAGAAAGCTCGGTCCTATCCTGGTACGTGCATGACTCTGTCAAAAGGATGCTTGTCTACACAAGACATGACACGTGCAGGAAAAGCCTGTGCATGGGTGAGTATAACAATACTCATTAGAGGACCCCAAAAAACCACAAAGCAGTACACAAAGTAATGGTACAATCAGTTATGCACTGTACATTTCTACAGAACATATAGCACAAACAGAATATACTCAGACTCGTAGTCGAGAGACAAGTCACATGACCACATACCCCAAGCTAGGGGTTCAGTTTGAAGATTCCACAAGGCACTCATTCTGGGAGAACACACTCCATGAGTCTTATAGTTATGATGACATCCGTCCTAGAAGTACTGTTCGTCGGGAAGCTTCAGGAGAGGTAGTTACACTCATTATGGGAGACACACTCCTGAGTGGGAAAGATCATGATATACAGATGTGGATCACAACCAGGTCCATGGCGGATACCACGACTCATCCAAAATTCACCTACTAGGTAGAGTATCGACGCCTAGTGGAGTTGGTCACGTTGATGATGGACTCTACCTAGGGTCAATAATGGATAGAGGATCTCGATCCAGGCCTCTAGAATGGATGCCTGACTCTATCACAGAGAAACCTGTGGAAGGGATCATACTCCTGTAAAAGGAAACAATACCTAACCTTCAGGGGATTGAGAAGAAGGGGCACTAACCCAAACCAAATATGTCCAAGATACGGTAAACAAGAGTACCATGCCATTTTCCAAAAAGTACACATCGTGTAGAAAAGTTACACACTGTGTTGTCTGACAACGGGTACTTCCTGTGTATAATGACCCGTGTCGTAAGGCTAGTCGTGTAGAAAAAAACTAAGTACATGGTGTGTAGTATGGTGTTCACGCCATGTCCGAGTGACTGGGGTTGGCTCTGTGTACGTTTGCCCTGTGCTCTAACACGATCATCAACCCGTGTTCTCTAACTCGTGTAATAGGTACACGGGGTGACCCACGTTACTGGCCTCTCCTAGCCATGTGATGGAGTACAAAGTTGTGTAATCCATCCCGTGTATGTGTTCCCCCTAGATACACACCGAGTTCCACGTAGCTGCCTCTACCATACTATACACGCCGTGTCATCTCATGCCATGTAGTCCAACCCGTGTTCATGTACATCCCAAAGTACACGCTGAGAATTGGGGAAATCCTAACACACCGTGTGACCAGGGTAACATGCCTTTTTATTCCTCTCTGACCCCTGAATCCCTAGCCACCGCCGCTAGTACTACACGGCGTGTTCTTCGTGAGTACACTCCGTGTATTCTGGAAATTTCCAGAAACACGGACCTCTGCCATCGCGCCTCTAGTGATGCTCCATTCATCAATCCGGCTGTCAGATCGCCACAAAACTCCCAGGTTTTGGTCGCCCTAACACTAAGAAGATGATTTTTTTGTTTTTGGACTTCCGATCGGCTCCGAAAACATGCAAAGATCCATCCGCGCGAAGAATTCTTGAAGAACGAACCTTCCCTATCCGGTCTGATTCATCTACCACTATTGTCATTGCACCTCCACAAGTTTGTTGGGGTGTCTATTCTTCAATTTGGTATTTTTTTCATCGTATAATGGATGTCCAATGATCCTTTGTTCATCACCCTACGAGGAATGTGAATAATGCGTGAGAAGAAAAATGGGGGCAGGAAAGCCAATCAAACAAAAACAGGAACGAACCTCCGCCATCATTCGTCATAGTGTTGATCTTCTCCTGTTAATAGGCTTAAACGGAGCAGAAATAAACATTAGAATCAACATTGATTAATTCCCCCATAATCATCCCAAGGAAAACCCTCCCACAAGAACGTACGAATCCATGGATCAACAGGTTCGTGGTTGATCCATGTTCTTCATTTAGAATTTAAAAATAGGGGAAACATAATAAAATAACAACCCATAACTTTATGGAATGATCGATCATTGAAGAATGGGTCGCACTACCTTCTTCGTCAAGATCCTTCAAATTCGTTGGCGTAGCGAATCTTAACTTTGACCCGTTATTGTTCATTGTTGAGAGTTTCCTCCAACTCTCTGCGGATTCTACAAAGGTTTCTTTCAATCGTCTCCAACGAGCAATATTCTATTATCCTAATAAAAAGTGAAATTTATTTGGCATCCCATCACGCTACGACATTAATGATTCAGCCTTGTTGTTTCTTAGTCGTTATGACATGAAATTAATTATTGAAATAGCTGCCCTGCCATTGTGCTGCAGTGGACATTCCCAAAGAGAAATAAAATAAACATTGCGAATTTATTTTATATTATTTTACTTAAAAAATCTGAAAATTAACTTTTTCCCTTGACCTGTGTCAGTCGTGGTTAGGCTCATTCTTAGGTAAATTCTTCATTCTGAATGCAACGGTGCCCCCAGATTTTTAATCTGGGAATCTGTTTGTAAACTTCCAGAATCGTGCACAAGTGTCGACTCACATAACTAAAAAAAGTTCAAACCACCATTCCAGGCTCACTGGTCCTTAGAATTAAGTGTCGTCTTCACACCAGGTTTCGAAATAATTCTATATAATATTTAAAAATAATACATCAAAAAATATGAGACATTAAATTCTCCACACCTTGGGACTTTACGTCCCCAAAAAGGAAAAACAAAGCCTACTAAAAAATATGTGGGTATTAGGCATGAATTTGGGCCTCCCGCTCCCACGTGCTCTCCTGAAGATTCTCATGCTCCCACTGGAAGAGCACCAAGGGAATCAATCACCCATGAAGGATCCTCTCCTACTGATCCTCGATCTCCACTAGGTACTCAGCGAAGTTCACCCCATCCTTGATGTCCAGCTCGCCCTAGTCGATGATGTGCGATGGGTCATGCATGTACCTCCTCAGCTGCGACACATGGAAGACATCATGTACCCGATGCAACTACTGCGGTAGTGTTAGGCGGTACACCAGCTCTCTAACTCTTCAAAGTATCTGGAAGGTTCCGTTGAACCTCGGAGATAGCTTGTCGCCTCGGCCAAATCTCCTAAACCCTCGTCACGGTTAGACCCGAATAAAGATGTTGTCTCCATTTTTGAAATCCAAAGGTCTCTGTCATCTTTCAGTAGAAGACTTATGTCAGCTCTGTGTCATCTTCATCTGCTCCTGGATGATCTGCACCTTCTCGGTGGTAGCTTGCACCATCTCTGGACCCATGAGTGCTGACTCTCCGAGATCGGTCTAACAAAGTGGTGACCGGTAGGATCTCCCATACAAGTCCTCGAACGATGCCATACCAATGGTGGAGTGCTAGCTATTGTTGTATGAAAACTCCACCAGTGGTAGGTGGTCCACCCAACTACGACCAAATTCGATGACATAGGCTCACAACATATCCTCTAGAACCTGAATGGTCCTCTCCATCTGACCATCAGTCTGAGGATGAAACGCTATGCTCAAGCGTAGCTGAGTCCCAAAAGCCTCCTGAAATCCCTTCCACAACTGGGATGTGAGATGGGCGTCTCGGTCTGAGACTATTATTGAGGGGACTCCATGAATCTGAACTATCTCCTGCATGTAAAGGCGTCCCAAGCACTCTATGGTACTTCGCTCCATGATAGCTAGGAAGTGGGTCGTCTTGGTGAGTCGTTCAACGATCACCTAGATGGAATTGTTCCCCTTGGACTTCCTTGGTAAGACTATCATGAAATCCATCGATATTCCATCCCACTTCCACTCTAGAACTTCCAGGGGGTGAGATAATCCTGCTAGAACCTAGTGCTCAGCCCTCACCTACTGGCATGTGAGGCATCAGGAAGCGAACTCTGCTACTACCTTCTTCATGCCCGACCACCATAATTGTCTTCGAAGATCCAGGTACATTGTTCCACTCTAGGATGTACTACCAAAGGGGATGTATGAAACTCCCTCAGGACCTCCTCCTGCAATGCCACCTGTACAACATTGCATCCTCTGAAAAGAAGCATGTTCTCCCCACCTTGTGAATATCCATCAAGAGCATGTCCTGAGGATAACTAAGAACATATATCCACAAAGTCGACATCTCCTAGTTGTGCCTCCCTAACCTGTTGTAAGAGTAGAGGGGAGACAACCATCGACTATAGGTAGGCTGCATCTTCCCTGTCCATGAAGGACAACTGTAACGTGGCTAACTTCCATGTTGCCTCACTCAACAGTTGTGAGCTCGATCTTCTTCTCAGAGCATCCACCACCTTGTTCCCCTTCCCATGAGTATAGGTGATCTCAAAATCATAGTCTAGAAGGAACTCCATCCAATTCCTCTATCTCAAATTTAGGTCTTTCTGCGAAAAGATGTACCTGAGGCTCTTGTGGTTAGAGTAGACGATAAAACTCTCGCCCATAAGGTAGTGTCGCCGCATCTTCAATTTGAAGACTACCATAGCCAACTCGAGATCATGGGTCGCATATTTCTGCTCATGTGGCCTAATCTAGCATGAACCATAAGAAATCACTACCTGACTCTACATCAGGACACGGTCGAGCCCGGTCCCTGATGCGTCGCAGAAAACTACGTACTCGACACCCTCCTCTGGCAACCTCAAGACTGGGGTTCTCATCAAAATCTGTCTTAACTGATTAAAAGCTTGCTATAACTTCTCCATCCATATGAACAGTTTCCCATTCCTGGTCAAGGCTGTCATCGGTGCTAATATCTGGGAGAAATAAGGAATGAATATTCGGTAATATCTTGCCAACACAAGGAAGCTCCTAACCTCCATTACACTCTGAGGTGGCTCCCATGATAACAAAGCCTCCACCTTGGATGGGTCTATAGCTACTCCATCTTCTGAGATGACATGTACCAGAAAGTGGACCTCCTGAATCCAGAACTAGAACATTGAGAGTTTCCCATAAATTTGGTGCTTCTGAAGTACGTCTTGGACCATCCATAGGTGTCCCGTGTGCTCCTCCTCTAACACAGAGTACACAAGGATGTCGTCGATGAAGACCACTCGGAACCAGTCTATGTACGGATGGAAGATCCGGTTCTTCAGTCCCATTAACACTGTAGGTGCATTTATCACGCTGAAAGGAATCACCAAGTACCCCTGGTGACCGTAGCAACATCTGAATGTTGGCTTCGTTATATCCTCATCCCGCACTCCTAGCTGGTGATAGCCTGATCGAAGGTCAACCTTCGAGAACCACTGTTCCCCTCTTAACTGATAGAAGAGGTCATTGACCCTTGGCAGTGGATACTTGTTCTTCACTGTCACCTGGTTCAGGTGCCGGTAATCCACGCACAACCTCAGGCTCCCGTCTGCCTTATTGGAAAACAAGACTAGGTGCGCCTAGGGTGAAACACTGGGTCTCACGAAACCCTTGCTCTGAAAATCCTCCAAATGCACTCTCAGATCATGAAGCTTTGCTGGAGCCATCCGATATTCTGATGAGGAAATTGGTGTCGTCCCGGGGTGTAAGTCGATGTAGATGTCGATTTCCCAGCAGGCAGGTAATCCTGGAACATCTTTGAGATATACGTCCTCATACTCCACCACCACTGCTGGGAACTGGGAGCTCACAACATCCACTGCTCTGAGGGCAAGGATAGCCAACTCATGAGCGATTATCTAAACACATCAATGCATAATCACATTCTGCACTGTCTGGGTTTCCCTTTCTCTAACAAAGGAAAACCTCGTTCCATCATGACGGACACACCACACTCTTCGCCTAAAACAGTTAATCTGGGCATGGACTGAAGATAACCAATACATACTGATAATGACATCGAAAGGCCTCAATGCTACCACCAAGAGGTTCCAACCGAAACTCTCGCCTCCAAGGATAACATCACACTGTTTGAAAATGTGCGTGATCATCGAGTCTCCTCCCGTAGGTGTCTCCAAGTGTAAGGATCGTGTCAACAGTTCTATCGAAATAAAAAGGTTTCATAGAAGACATGTGGATATGAAGGAATGACTGAAACTTGTGTATATAAGCACGGAAGCTAAGGTATAAAAGACACATATCGTACCTCGAATCATCCCTGGAGCCCCTGGGTCGTATGCCTCGACCACATGCAGTTGTCCCCGTCCCTGTCCCCCAACTCCCTAAGCCTAGTGCGGACCTCCTGGCAGTGGTGGTGGAAGTAAGTCAAAGTGTCTGCCACCACCCGCAGCTCTCCCTACTCCTCTATCATTTACGCCACCTGGAGGCTCTGTATACTCCACTCTCTACCTCTACCTCAGTGGTCTATCCACCGCTTCCCTATCAGCAGCTCGATGGGTCAGACAATCTCTAGAGAGATGTCCCCTACTGCCGCACGCGCATCATAGATTCTCCCTAGGCTAATTGGATCTCGCCTGAGATCCCTAGACTATCGATCCTCTATCCTGGGACCTCCTATGATGCCTCCCACATCCAGATCCATGTGCCTGACATCGGCTCCCTGCTGCTAGGGTCTCCACACATGTCTGCCTATTGCTGACTGCCGCCGGCTGTCTCTGCTCCACCTAGAAGCTCTCGATCACCAAGGACCGCTCGAGCACTCCAACAAAAGTTGATATTCATAGAGTCACGACACCATATCGGATGTCCCTTCATAGACCTCACTTAAAGGTCTAATCTTTGAAGTACAAATCCCTAACCATATCCATCGAGTACCAGGCGAGTTTGGTGAACCTCGCTGAATAGTCAGCTACTATCATACTACCATGCTGGAGCTGAAGAAGCTCCTGGATGTGCACAGATCTCAGTGTAACTGGAGAGAAATCATCCCTGAAGAGTCGCTCAAACTCTATCCACAAAAGAGTCTCCTCATCGTGAGTCTTTGTGGTCAGACTCCACCATCGCCCCGCCGAACCCTGAAGAAGGCTCACTCTGGGGATCACCGTCTGGTCTGCTGGTGTCCTCACTAGACGGAAAACTCTAGTCACTGCCTGAAGCTTTTCCTCAGACTATTGAGGGTTGGGCTCACCTCAGAACAAGATGGGTCTCTGTCTCTGGAACTCATGGAGTGCACTTAGCTTGCGTTCCTCATTGGTCAGTACCACAGGTACCATGGTCTGCTTCACTGGTGGTGGCATTGCGGGTGCACCACTTAGTGGCAACGCCTGGGGAACTGGTCCCTGTATCGATGCCTTTACACTGAGGGGGTTATCCTCGTGATCACGATGCTGAATCCTAGAGGGTATGCGTCGCGGAGGCATCCTCTAATGAAACAAGATGTACCATGGTAAATAAGTATATCTGGATAGCTGGCACAAAGCACATGGAAAACACAACCCATTCCTATATGATTCATGTACCTTTATTTTATTTCCCCGAAACCAGTTTTTTCATGTAACGAGTCGAAAAGTAGGTTATCAGAGTCCTAGTGTGTGGATACGTCAACTGCCACACCAACACTAGAGTCTCTGGCCTGAAATCCAAGTTTAAAACACTTAACACCATTGAACCAAACTCACAGACTCTTGGTCCTAAGGTAGAACCAACCACCTCTGATACCACTCTGTCACGACCCGTCCCAGTGGGGCATGCACCGCGACTCCCCAAGCCCACCACTAGTAGTCCAGGGGCTGGTGACTAGCACCGAGTAGGTATATTACTAACATGGGAGGAATTTTCCTAAGCACCTGTACACACACACACATCTCCAAGCCCACAAATTTTGAAATGAAAAAAAACACAAAGGAAAAAATTGCATGCATACAACTAAACCCAACCAACAGAGTACGACAGAAGGTAATGTACAGAAAGTAAACTGGGCCAGAATACGAGCCCACCAAAATAGGAGTCTAAAAACTGAAAAGTATAACCTGTAAACACAAAAAGGTATAGGGACTACTGCTCGTAGCCATAGGAACACCTAAGGCTGTGGGGAACTCAGAAAGCTCATTCCTGTCCTGGTTCTCCATGGACTCTATCAAAAGGCTGCTCATCTGCACAAGACACGACACGTGCGGGCAGAGCCCGTGCAGGGGTGAGTATAACAATACTTAGTAGAGGACCCCCCAAAACCACAAAGTAGTACACATAGTAAAGGTACGGCTAGCTATGCACAGTACATGTCTACAGAACATATAGAACAAACCAGATATACTCAAAACCCAGAATCATAGTCTAGAGACAAGTCA
This sequence comes from Viscum album, assembly GCA_963277665.1. Taxonomy (NCBI): domain Eukaryota; kingdom Viridiplantae; phylum Streptophyta; class Magnoliopsida; order Santalales; family Viscaceae; genus Viscum; species Viscum album. Next base: position 701,113,908 of record OY728152.1, read on the forward strand.
GACAACTGCATACCCCTAGCTAGGGGTTCAGTTCGAAGATTCCACGAAGCACTCATTCCAGGAGAACACACTCCAAGGTTCTTGTAGATTTGATGGCGTCCTTCCCAGAAGTACTTTTCGTCGGGAAGCGTCACGAGAGGCAGTTAAACTCATTACTGGAGACACACTCTTGAGTGGGAAAGATCACGATACACAGATGAGGATCACTGCCAGGGCCATGGAAGATACCGCGACTCATCTCCTGCTAGGTAGAGGATCGATGCCCAGTGTAGATGGTCATGTCGATGCCGGACTCTACCTAGGGTCAATAATGAATAGAGGATCTCGATCCGGGCCTCTCGGATGGATGTCTGACTCTATCAAAAAATGTCCCGTTGAAGGATCATACTCCTATAAAAGGAAACAATACCTGACCTTTAGGGGAATGAGAAGAAGTGGAACTAACCCATACAAAAGATGTCCAAGATAGGGTGAATAAGAGGACCATTCCATTTTCCAAAAAGTACACGGCATGTAGAGAAGTTACACGCTGTGTTGCCTGACCCCGGGTACTGCCCGTGTACAACGGCCCATGTCGTAAGGCTGGTCGTGTATAAAACAACTGAGTACATGGTGTGTAGTACGGTGTACATGTTATGTCAGAGTGACTGGGGTTGGATCCATGTACACTATCCATGTGCCTGTACACGGTCATCAACCAGTGTACTCCAACCTGTGTAATAGGTACATGGGGTGACCCGCGTTACTAGCCTCACCTGGTCATGTGTTGGAGTACATGGTCATGTACTCCATCCTGTGTCCATGTACTCCTTGGATACAATCCGAGTTCCGCGTAGTCTCATCTTCCATGTTGTACACACCGTGTCGTCTGAAGCCATGTAGTCCAACCCGTGTCCTTGTACTTCCCAATGTACACGCCGAGCATCGGGGAAAGCCTAACACCTCGTGGGACCAGGGTCACACGCCGTGTGGTTCCTCTATGACCCCCATTATCCTAGCCACTGCCACCAGTTCTAAACGGTTTGTTCTTCGGGAGTACACATCGTGTATTATTGAAATTTCGAGAAACATAGACCTTCGTCGTTGTGCCCCCGGTGATGCACTGTTCATAGATCCGGTCGTCCGATCGCAAAGAAACTCCCTGGTTTTGGTCGCCCCGACACCACGAAGTCAATTCCTTTGTTTTCGGACCTTCGATCAGCTCCAAAAACATGCAATGATCCATCCACATGAAGACCACTCAAAGAACGGCCCTTCTCAATCCGGTATGATTCGTCGTCCGCTATCATCGTCACACCTCCGCAAGGTCATTGTGGTGTCGATTATTCAATTTTGGATTGTTGCGTCGCAAAACGGATGCACAACGATCCATTGTTCATCACCCCACGAAGAACGCGCAGAACACGTGAGAAGAAAAATGGGGGTAGTAAAACCAATCAAACAAAAAGAGGAACGAACCTCCGTCGTCGTTTTTCACAACATTGATCATCTCCCGTTAATAGACTTAAACGGAGTAGGAATCAACAACAGAATCAATATGGACTAATTCCCCGATAATCATCCCAAAGAAAACCCTCCCACAAGAATGTACGAATCTACGGATCAACATGTTTGTGCTTGATCCGTGTTCATCGTTTAGAATTTAAAAATGGGGGAAATGGAATAAAATAACAACCCATGTCTTTAATAAAGGAACGATCATTGACGAAAGGGTCATGCTGCCATCATCTTTGAGATCCTCCAAATTCGTTGGTGCAGTGAATCTCAACTTCGATTCGTCATTGTTCGTTGCTGAGAGTTTGCTCCAACGCTCTGCGGATTCTCCAGAGGATTCTCTCAATCGTCACCAATGAGCAATATTCAATTATCCTAATAAAAAGGGAAACGTATTTGACATCTCGTCACGTTGTGGAATTAATGAGTCAGCATTGTTGTTTCTGAGTCATTATGGCATGACATTAATGACTGAAACAGGTGCCTCATCGCTGCAATGCAGTGGACATTTCCAAAGAGAAATAAAATAAACTTTGTGAATTTATTTTATTTTATTTTACTTAATACATCAAAAAATTAACTTTTTCCCTTGACCAGTGTCGGTCGAGGTTAGGCTCATTCATAGGTAAATTCTTCGTCCCGGATGCAACGGTGCCCCCAGATTTTTAATCCGGGCATCCATTTGGAAAAAACCACAACCACGAACAAGTGCCGACTCACTTAATAAAAAAATCTCAAACCACCATTCTAGGCTCACTGGGCCTCAGAATGATGTTCCGTCTTCGGGCCAGGTTTCGAAATAATTCCATTTAATTTTTAAAAATAATACATAGAAAAATCCAAGACATTTCATTTTTAATAGATTTTGAACTAGAAGATTTGTTCTACCATAAATAATATTTCGAAATATAAAAGATTTATCTTCATAATGGTAATTTATTTTTAATTTTTAGGGAATAAATAATGACTTCAAATGCTTACACAATAATGATGCAGTAATTATTAAATAAATTGAAAAATAAAATAAATGATATTAATAATATTAAAATAAATATAAATTGAGATACTTAAGGTAATCTGATAATTATATAGATAAATATGACATGTTTAGGATATAATTAAGTTATTGGTAATAATTTGACTTTTTTATGTTTTTAAATTCAATAAAATGAATATTGTAAAAATTGAAAATAATGATATTTCATTACTATAATATTTTAAAAAAATTATTTAAAAATCATAAAAATACTATATAATCACAAAAGTAAAATATATGGCCTATAATGTCATACCCTATGAATTTATTAGCCATTTGGAATCATTGGCTCTAGAATAGACTTATTATATTTTGTAATTTTGATAAATTCCAAAAATACCTCTCTCTCCCCTATAGATACCACTGATTCTCTTCACACCTTCTAAGCCTTGAATGTAACACCCATAAATTATAATGTAAGAACATTGTATTTGAAAGCGTGTATGACATGAAACTCTAAGAGTATAAAGGAAAATAAAATCATGATACTTTAAGATATATTTACTATTTAAAATAAATTTAATCTAATATATAAAATTTAGTGCATGAATAATGAGATAGCTTGGATCACACAGAACAATGGCTTTCTTTTATAGCTTATGTTACACACAAGATCAAGTTTTAATGAATATTATAAATATTATTATTTAAAATGATAATTATCACCTAACTGTTAAATTGGAGATTATAAATAGGATTAAATAACTTATGAAATATATAATTGAATTCATTGGATACTAATTACTTAGAAATTAATATAAAAACTATTAGAATATAACGGAAATGTTTTTTATAAAAAACTATTATTATGCTCCAAATGCGTTTTATCCAAATAAATTAAATTAAGTATTGAATGATCTTAATTAAATGTATATATTATATATTCAATCAAATATTTTTACATTCCAAAAATATATTTGGTATGCATAAGATACGAACAAACCCAATTTTATTCATAAAAAGCTGTATTTTTCTAAAGATAGTTTTGTCTCCTTCTAATGGGGAACTTGTTTTAAAACTAAATTTTGACACTTATAAATTTTATTTTATAAATTAACCTCTAATTTTTAAATTTTAATACCAAAATTATATTAATTTTATTTTTTGGTATTAATCTGAGAAGTTTCATTTTTGATGAATAGTGAATAATAAAAAATTTTAATTGAAAATTGATTTTTAATATAAATATATTATAATGTTACGTTATATATTAAATTGGTTTAAAAGTAAAATTTTATAAATTTTAAATCTATTAATCCAATTTTTTTCATATTAATCATTTTTACATTTATTTTAGATATAAAAACATACTAAACATTCGAACATTTTCACTTTAAAAACCCATTTTCTCATCTTGTCTACAAAATTAATTTATATCACTTTTGTGATTTGAATTTGTAAAAATAGATTCCATATTAGTAATAATATTAATTTATAATGTTTAATAATTTAAACATAATTTTTTACCATAATAATTAGTGAAATTAGTTAAAAATAATTACAGTGATTAAGGTAAAAATTAGTTTATTTAGTGGTTAATCTTAAAAGAGAAGGTGTGAAAATGACCTAAAACCTGTCCACAACCAATTTTAAGTACATATTTATACCATATAACCTAATTTTTGAAACATGGTTCATTATTTGAGGCACATTTTTCAAGTCATACCTCCCAATAGTGTTTACTTTTTGGTATTTACAAGAATGTCACTCCTCCACCACTATAAAATGAAACTCACTCTCCCACCTTATTCACACCTATCAAGACATTTGGATCAACCAAAACATAAAAAAATAACATACATACTTCTCTACCATCATCATATAATCCTTAATTTGGTTATAAATCCATCCAAGCAATGCATTTGGTGCAAACTAATAGGAGTTACCCTAAGAAGAGGTAACGTTCAACAACGTACATATTTAATTTTTATTTCTACACCCCCTTAAATTATTATTATATAATGATTATATAATAAAATAAGTATATTAAATATACTGATATTTTTTTATTCTATTGGTACTAACTACAAATTCACACACTATCATCAAATGGGATATGCAATCATCGTTCGTGTGTACGACGGACTACTAACTCATGAGATGATGTCATTCGTTCTTCCATTACCACATTTAAGGTTTGTAATAATGATAGATATATATTTTATATATGATATATATGATATATATGACATTTATAATTTTATTATGCTTCTTCAATTATTATATCACACACACCTTCATGATTTCCATTTTTTGGGAATATGATAACATTGTTCGTGTGTATAGTGGACTACCGCCTCATGAAGTGATGTGATTCGTTCATGCTTTACATGGAATGTATTAAGAGTGGGTTATATAAAAATATGTGAAAAATATGACATAAGAATGATACTTTAATTATAATATACAAATATATCATTTACTTTTATTTCGTTTAATACGACAAGAAAAAGGAAATAGCATTCATGAATACATATGGCCTACCATCTAAATGAATAGTGTATTTCATTTCCTATTACTAAATTTTATGGATTACTATAAATATATATATATAATAAATATATATGATATTTAAATAATGTTTTAAATTATATATATGAAGGAATCATGTTCTATGTAAAAAATAAAAAAAACAAGAAGTCAAAACATAATCGAAAAAACAAGGCAACTAACACCCAAAATAATGAAAATAATGAATTATTATTAACAATCAGGTGATAAGGTATTATAAAAGGGTCATATATGATATCATAAATTTTAATATGGTTATTTAATAATTTAATAACATGTTTAAAACCAGTATATATGTGGTTAAATAATGTATGACGAAAAGGGAAGTGTGAGGTAAGGGATTTCATCTTAATTCGCAACCCATTGAGACATATTTATTATTATGCACCAAGTCACTTTTATATGGTGTATATACTACGAATTTTACATTTAATATAATGATTTATTCATTATTCATGTTATGTTAAGTTTCACATTGAATTATTTCATCCAAATGGATTTGACATGAAAATTACCCAGTGATAAAAATTATTATCCAGTATTACTTTCTTTTTGTGATTATTAACTTTCTCATGAAAAAATCACTTTATTGTAATAATTTTTAATATTAAATTACATTTATATTAAATATAAATATGCTTGTATGATGGATATTATTATTTCCTAATTCATATTCTATTATTACATATGGTGTCTACTTTGACAGTTATTTGATTAGCAGGGGAAATATTGATAAATCCATATCTTTTATTCAATACAGATATTTCATTATAAGGCATATTGATTAATTAAATATATTATTCAATATATGAGGAATTATTTGGATCTGAATTTAGGGTTGGGTCCCGATATAATATATCCCCTTCATGCAGCAGTAGGTCTCATGAGACACATTAAGTTCGCAAAATTAAATAGGTTTCTACCAATATTTTTAAACATTGCTATGAAAGGTCTTGATGATAGAGGTACCATGATTCTTAAGATCATGAAATCCAATAATTAAAGAATTGACTTCATTCCTAAATAAGTTATTGTTTTCCATTAGAGTTTCACTATGAAAAAATCTATGTATGCATTTCATTTTTAGTTTATTGATTAAATGGAATGTGTTTTCAGTTTTTTATCTTGCCATATTTTTTATGGATTATACTTATATTTAAATGGAATGTGTGTTCAGTTATTTACATTTACATATTGATTATTATTATTGATTCATTATAGCTTCCAGTATACTTAATACTTACTGGGTATTTTAGCTCCGACATATTTTGTTTCTTTTCCCCAAGATATGAAGATGAATTCTTGGAATGAGTTTCAAGGATGCTAGGATTTTAATTTTATCATGCTTTATTTTATTTTCCAAATGTAAATTGGTATCATGTCTATAATATAGTTTTCCCAAACTACTAAAAAAATTTGTCCTTTGGGATTATAATATTGTATCTATTCCAATGTAATAAAATAAAGAACTAGCTCTGGGTTACTAGGTTCGGGATAATTATAGTTGGTATCATAGAAATTTAGTATAAAACATGGAAATTAGATTTAGGAAAACATAGATTAGAGAACATAACCCAATGATAAACTTTGAGGATAACTATAAGATAACATCCCAAAGAAACCATGTTTTTTATTATGATATCAAATACACATATATTTTTTATTTTATGTAAAGTATTTAACTAGTTTTGGGATTATACATTATGTTTCATAATAATATGATCTAATATAGTATATGACATTGTTTAGAAATAGAACTTTAAAGGAATAATGGTATCAATACTCATGGCCAATGTAGATGTCTCCCTACCGAGAAATCAAAAATAGCAGGTATTAGAACTGAGCAAGTTATGGATATATTATGGAAAATTAATCATGTTTTGAAAAATAACCTTGCTGATATGGAGAAACCTATTCCATGATGAGATTATTCAATGTTGGATCACTTTATGTGAATGATTCCCCCACCATTTAGTGGGACTACTGATCCAATGGCAGTGGATAAATGGATTAAGTCCTTGGAGAATATATTTATGGCATTGGAATGTGGTGAAAAGGAAAAGGTTACACTTTTGGTGTATTTTCTCAATGGTGAAGTTAATAAATGGTGTTCATTGAAACATAATACTAGAGAGGAGGAGGAAATATAGCTCAAGGAATGGAAAAAATTTAAGGAGACATTCTTTGAAAAGTATTTCCCTCATTAAAAAAAAATAATATGAAGAGGAAGTTCCATAGTTTAAATAAAAAGGAGGTATTAAGTTTCCAGAGTATGAATCTACATTTGTATAGTTAGAAAGGCATCAAACATATTTCACACGCAACACAAAATGCATGATTGACCATTTCTTTAAAGGGATTAAGCCAAGTCTCTCAAGAGCGCATGTGTCTCATCCTTTTTCTTCATATGATGAAATAGTTTTATGTCATATCAATATAGATAAATAATTCTACAATTATGATGGATTCAAATAGATGCAAGATAATTATAGGGTGGAATATCAAATAATGGATAAACGGGAGAAGTTAAAGAAATATTTTTCCACATGTGATAAGTGTGGAAAGAATCACTATAGGAAATTTTTGAAAGGATTGCGAGTTTACTATAAGTGTAGAGTTAAAGGTGACCAAGATCATTATTTCAAGGGAAAGAAATAAATTTCCAATTTTTAATGATTTAACTATAAGGATATGGGTAACAACCCAAATGAATTCCCCAACATTCAAGGGAACATACCTCAGAAGAAGCTAAGGGGTTAAGGTCAAGATGATGCTATTAATACATCTGTAGTGGGATGATTAATATGCTTGTGTATTTAGATTCATGAAATATGTTGTAAAAATATTTTATTTATGATATTATCATTATATGAATTATGAAATGTATATGGATTATACTGCATTACTATTTCTTAAAGGAATTGAAAGCATGTATCGAATGGTACCAAGAAAAGTAGAAAGTGGAACTACATGTAAAAAAAATGATTGAGGGAAATATAAACCTTAATATGTTCCAGATACTAAGATAATAACTTTGGGATAAAGAGATGATTTATTTTGAAAATGTAAATTTGTTAGTACTGACTACCTTGGAACTGATTAATCATTTATTGAAAAAATGGTCATGATATCATTGATGGAATTTACATCATTTTGAGATTTAAGTAATACATCCAATAATATATGTTTTACTAAATTAATAAGTAAGAATGAATTTATTCAATAATTTTTTATAGTTATTCATGTTATTTCCATGATTCAAGAGAATACATGATGATGGTATTCACATGTTTGGTATGTGATTATATAGAGCTAATTCATGTTGTTTGGATTAATGATAAGTTCATTTTGCAAATTAAGTGTTCTTATAAAGTCTTAGATCTTGATATTTTGTAAGGTACATAATTTTAACCATTTATGAAATGTTTTAAGATGATATTTGGACAATGTTTTATAGATTAATGTACTACTTCACCATATGATACAACATGTGCTTAGAGATGAAGTAAAATTTGTTCAAGGAACAAAGGGTAATATTGTGATTATGAAATAGAAATGTATCAAGTAATTATATTTAGTAATACTCTTAGAGAGTTAAATAATTCCTCAACTATAGGAAAAATGGTCTAGAAACAAAATGTTATCCTGGTACCTTCATTTTTTTAAATAAGGGTCTTTTAAATCATCATAGAGTTATAGTTTTAGCCCCTCAACTTTCCATTTATCACTAAATTTCTTGTGATCAATGACCTCAATAACCATATATAAATATTTATGTTTTTCCTCTATTCACATATCTTTACTTTCCACCAATGTTATCCTATCTGGAAACCTTGTTATGTGATTATTCCATATGACTTTTGTGCTTACTTTCTCTCTTATTAAGAGGATATGTTATTAAATATTTTACGATGTTGGATTTTCAACAATTTTATTTACAAATTTAAATCCCTTGATTACCAAGATCATGTTAAAATTATGAGGACAAAATTTATTTAAGGTTGGGAGAATGTAACATATTGAAATTCTAAAGTAATAACATTGTATTCGATAATGTATATGACACGCAACACCAAGAATATAAGGGAATATAACAACCCCAAACTTTAATATATATTTATTATTTTAAATAAATTCAATATATTATATGTATTTAATTGAATGAAATACCTAGTTAGCTTGCATTACACACAATACTGACATTCTATGATGTCTTACATTACACGCAAGATCGAGTTTTACTGAATACTTTTAATATTATTATTTGAAATTAAAATTATCTCCTAGACATTAATTTTGTTGTTACAAATAGTATTAAATAACTTAAGAAATATATTGTTGAATTAATTATTTACAAATTAATTATAAATGAATATAAAAATCAATTGAATATAAAGGAAATATTTTAAAAAAACTATTATTAAGCAACAAAGGCATTTTATCCTAATAAATTAAATTAATTAGTCAATGATGTTAATAAAATTTATATATTATATATTAAATATTATATTTTTACATTCCTAAAATATATTTTATATGCATAATATAGGAACAAACTCAATTTTATGCATAAAATATGTATTTTTCTAAAGATAGTTTTTCCACCTTTTATTGGTGAAATTATATTAAAAATAAATTTTGAAACTTTTATATATTTTATTTTCAAAAATAAACTTCAATTTTTAAATATTAATTTAAAAATCACATTAGGGTGAATTTTTGGTATTTTTCTGAGAAGATTCATTTTTATGAATAGTGAAAAATGCTGAATTTTAATTGAAAACCGACTTTTTGTCTAAATAATTTATAAGGTAAAATTATATTTTGATTTTTTTAAAGAAACATTATATAAATTATAAATCTATTAAAGCAATTTAGGCTATTGGAATCATATTTATATTTAATTATGATATAAAAACATAGTAAACTTTCGAAAATATTCACTTTAAAACCTTATTTACTTGTCCTATCTACAAGATTAATTTTAAATAAATCTCTACCACTTATGTGATTTTATTTTATAAAAAAATATATTTAATATATAGAATCATAACAATTTATAATTTATAATATAGTAAACTTAATTTTTCTCCATAATAATTAGTGAAAGTAATTAAAAATAATTATAGTGATTAAGGTAAAAATGAGTTCACTTAGTCGTTAATCTTAAAATTTAAGGTGTGATAATTAAAGAAAACTTGTCCAAAACCAATTGTATGGAAATATATAGACCATATACCCTATTTTATGGAAACAATTTCATTATTTTAGGTTCATGATATTGGAATACTTCCTAATAGTGTTTATTTTTTGGTATTTACAAGAATGTCACTCCTCCACTATAAAAGGGATCTGACTATTTCCCCTTATTCGCACCTCTCATGTAATTTTTATCGACCAAATCATAAAAAAATAACTTCCCAAATTTCCTAAACTCATCATATAATCCTTAATTTGGTCATAAATTCATCCAAGTACAACCTTTGGTGAAAACCAATAGGAGTTACCTAAATAAGAGGTAGCGTTCATCCACATACATCTTTGTTTTATTTATTTCTCCACCCCATTAAATTATTATTATATAATTATTATATAATTATTATATAATAACCTCAATATATTCAATATATTTAAATGTTTTTATGATTATATTATGTCCTATAACATCACACACTTCCATTAAATGGGTTATGCAATCATCGTACGTGTGTACGACAGACTACTACCTCGCGAACTGATGTCGTCCGTTCTTCCATTACCACCTTTCAAGGTTTGGAATAATGATGGATTTATAGTTTATATATTATATATATTATATTTATAATGTTATAATTATTTTGTAATTATTATATCACATACGCCTTCATCCTTTCTATTTTGTGGGAATATGATAACGTCGTTCGTGTGTACAGTGGACTACCGCCTCGTGAAGTTATGTGATTCATTCACACTTTACATGGAATTTATTAAGGGTCGTTTTAATAAAAATATGTGACATATATTACATAAATATTATAATTTAATTATACTATACATATATATCATTTAATTTAATTCTTTCAATATAACAAGAAAATGGAAACATCATTCATGCGTACGTACGGCCTACTATTTCAATGAACGATGTATTCCATTTCTAATCACCATATTTTATGGAATAATCTAAATAAATATATAATAAATATATATTATATTTAAACTATGTTATACATTCTATATATGATCAAATCATGATCTAATTAAAAGTGACAAAAAATAAAAGTCTAAACATACTCGAAAACAAGGCAATTAACAAGAAAAAACAATGAAAATCATGAATAATTATTAACAAATAAGGTGATAAGATGCTATAAAAGGGTCATATATGATATAAAAAATGTTAATTTGGATCTTTTATATGATAATACCATTTTTAAAACTGATATAAAATAGTTTAAAGTAGGAATGACAAAAATAGAAGCATGAGGTAAGGGATTTAATCTCAATTCACATCTCATTGAGCCTTATTTTTTTATTATTCACCAATTAATTTTTATATGGTGTATATACTAACCCTTTTACATCTAATATAATTAATTAATCATTTTTATTGGTATTTTAAGTTTCATTTTGAATTATTTCATCCAATGGGATATGACTTGAAAATTACCAAGTGATAAAAGTTATTGTCCAATATTTATTTTTCTGTTATTGTTAACTTTCTAATAAAACAATCAATTTATTATAATAATTTTTCATTAGAAATTAAATTTACATGAAATATCAATATTTTTTCATAATGGATTTTATTATTTCCTAAACTGAATTACTTTTTTTTCATATGGTGTTTACTTTGAATGTTATTTTATTAATAGGGGAAATATTGGTAAATATGAATATTTTATTCAATAAGGATATTTAATGATAAGGAATAATGATTAATTAAATAAATTATTCAATATATTAGGAATTATTTGGAACTGATGTTACGGGGTGGGACCTATTATAATATATCCCCTCAAGGCATTAGTAGGTCTCATGAGATAAATTAAGTTGGCCAAATTAAATGGGTTCCTACCTGTAGTTTTAAACCATACTATGAAAGGTATTGATGGTAGAGGTACCAAGATTCCTAGGATCATGGAATACAATAATTAAAGCATTTAATTCATTTAGAATTCAATTATTATTATCTATGATATTTTCACTGAAAAAATCTATGGATGAATTTCATTTTCAGTCTATTGATTAGATTGACTTTTTTTAGTTATTAAACGTGAAATATTTGTTATGAATTATCCAGTTATTGAAAGGTAATATGTGTTTAGTTATTTATTACCTTACTATATTGATAATTATTATCGATTCATAATAGCTTATGTTGTGCTTAACACTTACTGTGGATTTGATCTCACCTTAATTTTGTTTCCTTTCTCTAGGATGTGAAGATGAATTCCTCAAATGAGTTCCAATTATTTTGATATTTTACTTCTATTATGCATTATTTTATTTTCCCAATTTAATATGGCTATAATATATGTAATTTAGTTTAAAAAAATGCTAAACGTATTGGTCCTTTAGGATTAGAATCTTATATCTATGCTAATGTAATAAATTAAAGCACCAGCTCTGGGCTATTGGGGTCAAGTTCGTTACATTGAATCTTTCCAAATATCTACCAAAAACTCTCCTACACACTCTCTACACATCCAAGTGTTGTTGAACTCACCCAAATAATAATTCATATTTCTTCAAGGGGTCCTTAATGTAGTTGACATTCAATAGGTAACATTCCCAAACTCCCTCTTTTAATTTCTTTTCTTCTTATACCTTCTCCTCACCTATTTCATCCATAAAATTATAATAACTCTAGTATCATGTATATACCATAATTCATATTTATAATAGAATATTTTCTATCTAGAACTTTTCTTATATCTTTTTATTCAAAGAGAAAAAACTATTGTCGAAATTATGGCAGTTAACTGTCTCTATGGATAAAGAGTTTTTTTCATTAACATGTTCAAGGATAATCATAAAATAATTATTATGGTTAAATAATATTTTAATAATTATATCATAACTTATTACATGTTCTGTAAATAATGTTTATATATATACATAATATTAAATAAAATGAAACTAATTTGTGATGGTCAAAAAAACTGTCAAAATAAACTAAACATTATCATTAACATTTTATCAAAATGGTCATCCTCGTGTCATAAAAAATGATATTTGGGACCATTTAAACTTATTTAAGTGTATTAATACCATTTAATTTCACTTCTATAATAGTATCCCCATTCGAGAAGAAATTTCATAATTATAAACAAATGAACCGACCATGAAACCATGAAACACACACTCCCATAACAATGAAATTGAAACATGTAAATCATCAAAATGGCCATAAATAAATTTAATAAAATTATAATAAACAAAATAAATGTGTAATATTTTAATTAATTAAGTAATTAGAGAATCTTATTTTATTATCCAATGCATTTAGTGTGATTACAAAATGCAATCAGACATAAGGTAAGGGATCCCTCCGAATCTCTGTATTTTATTTGGGTAAAACTTTTTCTCTCTTTTCCTTAAGTTATCACTTCATTATTCTTATAAAATGGTTATATATTATGTATATATAATCCAAATATAAATATCTTACCCAATTACTCTTTCTTTTATGGGGAAATACATATTTTAAAAGCTTTTCTTCTGAATTCCTATCGATAAGAAAACATAATTAAATGAAACTACTTTGTTTCTTAACCAATTTTATATAAAATCCATAAACTATTTTAATCCTCCAATATTTTTCTAAAATAACTCAATGTTTCATGAAAAATAATTTTAGTTTATTTCTGTTTTTATGGAAATAATTAAACATTTATCCTCATTAAAGACTTTTATTATTTTCCCTAAAACTATTATTAAGTTGCACATTTCTAAAGTTACCTAGCCACTCTCTTTTATTTCAATTTAGTTAAACATCATTATTTAGAATATATTATTATTTTTCATTTATGAATGACCAAAAATGATTTAAATCCCATATTTTATGGATACCATAGTTATATGTCCTTTTTTTATGAATTTTGACATTATTATGGCACCCATTTCTTTACATGGGTAACCATTATGTTTATTCCTTATGTTTTATTATTTATATGGAACACAAAAGCAATAAAATTTTATGATGGGTGCACCCAAATAGCACTCCAATATGTTGGTTAATGTTTTAGTCTCATGAGATGTTATTTATAGGATTAGAGAGTAAACCTAATCCATTATGAGACTCTATCCACCATGTGATATAGTCTTATCAAATAGCCTTGACTCTTGTTTATGTCATGTTATATTTTTCTTCCACTTAACAATTATTCCATGATCATATGATTCCCTGTTCTATATTTTATTCTTCCATATTATTATTCCTGAGGTATGTTATTTATTTTATCATTTTATACTTATGATCCATTCTAATTTTTATTCCCATACTACGATTTTTAGATCACCCATATTGTTTATGTATTCCCCAGGTTATCCTATGTAGTTTTTAGAGCTAAAATAAAGTTAGGATCTTGTTATGGAGATTAATAAAAATATTTTTTATTCTAGTATCTTGAATTATAATTATATACCTAGTCTCCAAAATACATTACAATTTTAGATCCTTGGTTTTTATTTAATGGATAATTTTGCTTAAAATCATGTAATAATATGTGCAAAAGTCTTGGGTTTCGATAGTTTGTATCAGAACACAGTCTAATTTTTTTGGGTATTTATACTAGAAAAATTTAGTAATAACGCTATGGATAATTATATCACTATGGATAACCTATATTGAAACATTTGGAATCATATGTTTGGATATACTTTTCATTTCTAATTTATTCATTCTATGTTCGTAGATTACATTTTATATTCTCATTAGGTATGTATTGAATCCACCCAAATTTTATTTCCATTCTTTTAATTAATGGATGGAAATAGGAGAAAACATGATAACCAATTTGATAGGCAATGTGATGATTTATCTTACGATATTTCAATCCTTATGGGAATGGGAGATCAAAACTTCATGACAGTACTAGATCAACTACCTCAAGTTATGAATAATAACTTGAATCATTTGGAACACCCTCTTTCTCCTAAGAAAGATCACGTTTTGGGACAATAATTTATGTGAAAAAGGTATCCTATATTTAGTGTATTTTATGATCCTCATGTCATGTAATAATGGATTAATTCTGTTGAGATTGTATTCTCTATCCTCCAATGGTCAGAATAAGAGAAAGGCATGTTGGTAGACTATCATTTTTATGGGGAAGTTGTCCGGTGGTGGACACTGATCAAAACCCTATGTATAAAGAGGAAATTTATTCCCATGACAGGTAAGGATTCAAGAAAATATTTTTCAATAAGTATTTTCCCCAAACTCACTGTCTTAGAATGGATAGGGAGCTCCATGGACTAAAGAAAAAAGAATATGATCCTATCGGTGCATGTGAGGAAAACTTTACATGGCTTGTACGAAACACCTTTGTCTTTTTCATGAACACCAAAAAAATGTGTATCATTCCTTTAGTGGATTAAATTCTAATCTATGAAAATATTTAGTGATTTGAGACTTTGACTACTATGAGGATACTGTTTTTTATTCCATTTATTTTGAAATAGGAATTGGATACTCTTAGTGGTCTCATGGTATCAGAGATAAAAAGAGGAATATGGGATTTAATATGGGAGGATCAATAGATAAATATCATGAAGGAAGTAAAACCCAACATTCCATGTGTCAAAAGTGTGGGAAGAAGAATCCTGGGAACTATATAAAGGGAACTAGGAGATGCTTAAAATGTGGAAAAGAGGTACATTAGGATAATAATTTACTAACGGATTTTAAGAATCCTACTAATGTGAAAGAATAAAGGAAGGTTTATTCTAACACTCATCCTAAATTATCAAGTTTCAACTATAAGGAACATGAGAATTATTCGATATAATTCCCTAATGTAAGGGTTGTTAGATATAATCAATAGAAACAACCTCCAAGTCAATATGTAAGGGAATATTTTATCACTACTACTAAGTTATATCCCAATAATGATATGGTGATAGTTATTCTAGTTATTCATTAATGAATAGGAAAATTACTTTTTGATTCTGGTTCTACGCATTTCTTCATATCAGGCAGTTTTGGTATAACTATTCAAACACCACCTCAAAATATGGAGTTTGAGCTCTCTATGAGAATAGTAAATTGGGAAATTAATATATAAAAAGTATATAAATACTCCCCGGTCAATGTTTATAGACTAAACCTCCTAGAAAATTCTGTCTTTCTTTCTTTAGTACAGTTTGATGTAATATTGGGCGTGTATTGTCTATCTTTATATAATGTAAACATCTTCTGTTTGGAGATGGGGATCAACACCCTTCACATCCTGAGGCATCCTTTAATTATATACAAGTGTGAGGAGGAGGATGAATTTCTTTCCGAATCATCCACTTATGTGTGGATATTATTTTTTTATGAGAAATAATATCTAGCTCAAATGATTTGGACAAAGTAGAAGGCCATCCTTGAAGACATGCCCATTGTGAGGGACTACACTGATGTGTTCCCTAAATAATTTCTTAGTATTCCACCTGAATGATAGGTTGGGTTATCAATTGAACTTATACCTGGATCTCTTACCATATCAAAGACTCCTTATCAGATGGCCACCATTAAGTTAGAAGAATTGAAGGATTTGTTACTAGAGAATCTAGATAGGGGTTTAATATGTCTGAGTGCTTCACTATGGGGTGTGCCGGTACTCTTTATCAAGGAGAAGGATAGATCAATACACTTGTCCATTGATTACCATGACCTCAAAAAAGTCATGATGAAGAAAAAGTATCTCCTTCCATGGATATATGACTTGTTCGATCAGTTGTGTGGGACCAAGTATTTCTCTAAGGTGGAGCTTCGATTATGAAATCTCCAATTAAAGGTGAAGAAGGAAGATATTCCCAATACTGTCTTTATAATGAGGAATTTAAACTATGATTTCAAAGTGATTAACATAAAACTCACTAATTATCCATAAATATTCATAGACTTAATGAATAATGTATTTAGATATTAACTCAAAAAAAACAATAGTCTTTATAGATGATATTCTGATATACTCCAAGAGTGAGGAAAGGTATGGGGAAAATTTTAATATCATGATAATGAATTTGTGAAGGGAGAAACTATATGAAATGTATAGTAAATGTGATTTCTAGATGGAGGATGTATCATTCTTGGGGAATGTTATCACCAACAAAGGGATATGTGTGGACCCTTCTAAGACAAAGGAAATTGAGGAGTGGCCCATACCAGAATCTATGAGGGATATCTGTAATTTTATTAATCAAGATGGGTATTAATGACAATTTGTGAGGAACTTCTCATGATTATCAAACACAATAACCAAGGTGACTCGGAATGGAGTAATGTTTTTCTGGACCAGTTAATGTGAAGAATGCTTAAAAGATTTGAAAAAAGGCTTACCATTCTACCAGAACATATATAACACACAAGTGTGGAACTATTTATGGTATATATTGTTAAATAAAAGAATGTATTAGGATGTTTACTAATGTAAAATGATAAAGTAATATACCAAACTTTAAGGAATCTAAAATTTCATTAGAAACACTATCCCACACATGATCTGGAGTTAGAATCTATGATCTTCGCATTCAAAATCTTGTGGTATTATCTCTATGGGAGAAATGTGAAATATATACTGATCACAAGAGACTAAAATATATATTCACATGGAAGGAGAATAATATGAACCCAAAAATATATTTATATCTCATCAAGTATTATAAATGATCAATCTACTACTATCCTGGTAAAGAAAATAAAGTGGCAGATCCTCTAAGTAGAAAATATCCTGTAACTTTATCAATGATGAGAATTGATAAGGATCCAATCTTCTTAGACATACAGAGGATGGACATTGGAATCATAAGGGAAGGAACATCATCATTCCTTTCTCAAATGATTGATCTACCATCCCATATGGAGAATATAAAAGATTCTCAAAGAAATGGTGTGTAAATTTAGAAGAAGGTAGGATCTATCGGAAATGGGAAATCCTCAGAGTTCAAAATTGATGAGAAAGGAGTCATAATATTTGGGTAAAAACTATGTGTACCATAAAATCTAGAGATAAATATGGATATTTTGAATAATGAACATAGATCAACCTTATCCATCCACCTAGGGATCACAAATATGTATCAAGATCTCCGAGGGAACTATTAGTAGGACAATATGAAGAAGGAGATCACTGAATATACATCAATGTGCTTGGTATGTCATCAAGTAAAGGATGAAAGGAAAAATTATAAGGGGGTGATGCATACATTACCTATACCTACATGGAAATGGGTAAACAAAAACATTAACTTTGTCACTAGACTTCTGAAAACATTCAAAGGAAATAATGTTATATGGTTTATTATGGATCTTCTTACAAAGACAGATCACTTTGTTATAATTTGAGAGGAATTTTCACTTAATCAAGTTACATTGATATACATAAAATATGTGATGAGGCTACACGGAGTGCCATTATCAATTGAATCTGGTCAAGATCCATGATTTACCTCTATGTTCTAAAAAAGTCACCAACGTGTTCTAAACATTGAGTTGAACTTCACTACGACTTATCACCCCCAAACTAATGGTCAGTATGAGTAGACTATTCAGAAATTGGAAGACATATTAAGAGTATTATCAATGGTCATTAATGAAGGATAGTATTAGAATCTTCCACTAGTTTAGTTCTCTTACAACAATAGTTCCCATTCAAGAATCCAAATGGATCCATATGAAGCCCTTTATGGGTAGAGATACAGAACACCTAGATGCTGGGATGAAGTCGGTGAATGCAAGTTGTCGGGAGCTAAAATGGTCTAGGAAATGGTAGAAAGGGTGAATACCATTCAGCATCACATTAGGGATGTCAAAATTCAATATAAAATAAATGCAAACAATCATCAATAAGACTTATATTTTAAGGTTGGAGATAACGTATTCTTCGTCATATCTCCATGGAAGAAATTAATAAGATTTGGAAATAATGGAAAGCTAATTCCCAGGGAAATCGAACCCTTTGAGATTCTTGATCACATCATATATATGGAATATCTACTAGTACTTCCACCAACCAAGTCTCAAGTATATGATGTATTCCACATATCCCTCCAAAGGAAGTACATAGCAGATCCCTCACATGTACTGAATTCAAAGGTGGTATAGCTGGAAAATGATCCCTCTTATGAGGATCATCTTGTGAAGATCTTTGACCATAGAGATAATTTTCGATGCAATAATACAACTCACTTAGTAAAAGTACTATATACGAACCACAAATATGAAGAGGCGGCATGGGAACCATAAGAAGCTATGATGGAGAAGTACCCTAACTAATTTTCAAATTAGTTTGTAAAAAGAAAATTTGAGGGGAAATTTTCATAATGGTGGAATAATATAACACACTAATATTTTTATTAAATATTCCTCTTTAAATAGATTGATATCTTTATTATCTTATGTTTCAGGAAACACCGAGTTTAAATGAACTGTAATATACTATTAAAATATTATTATTCTAACACGACTATTATAACATAGTAATTGAATTGGTGGGTATGAATAAGAATAACTATATTATGAAATATATTTATTTATTAATTCTTATGAAATTAAAAACATAATTTTTAGTAATGCCATTTTATTCTGCAAAAATATTTTTTCTTCAAAAAAAATAATTTATTGTTTTCTGTGAGGAAATAAAATTAATTAATTTTGAAAATTTTAGAAAATTTATTTTTAAAAATAAATTAGTTTTTTAATTCATCATTTCAAAATTATATTTGGTATAATTTAATGGAATTTTTAGTTTTAAAATTTAATAATTTAATTTTTATTATAAATAATATAATTTTTGTCTTTGAAATTAATTTCATGCATGAATTTATAATAAAAACATTTTATACTTAAAAGGAAAATTTTTCAAATTTTTTTTTTCATTGCATTTTTCCGATTTAATATTAAATTAAATTCTAAAAAAATGTGTTTTTAATTTTAAAAAATTTATTCAATATTTAGAATCATTAGTTCCAAATTTTTTAAATATACCCCTTTTATTGTTTTCAATATGAATAGTAACCTTAGAAATTTTTATTACCACAGTTAAAGGTTAAATCAGATAATTAAGGGTAAAATTAATTTCATAAGGATTATAAAATGACTCTAACACTTAAAAAAATTCTATTTAATGAGTAATTTTATACCATAATCATACATGGTACAAATATATAACCTTATGGATCCACTTTGCTGACATTAAGTTTCTTATAGTACTTTCTTAAAAGAAAGTCAAACTTGTCACACTATTGTTTTTAATAAGTATAACATTTTTAATATGTGTTTATATATAATATATGTTATACCATAAATGGTATTTTTAAATATAAAAAATTTACCTTCATCATGGTAATTTATTTTTAATTTTTAGGGAATAAGTAATTACGATAAAAGCTTACAAAATAATGATACAGTAATTAATAAATAAATGGAAAAATCAAATAAATGATATTAAAAATATTAAAATAAATATAATTTAATATATTTGAGGAGATACATGAATTAAATATAATATAATTACATGTTTAGGATATAATAAAATAGTTTTTTTAATTTTACTTATTTATTTGATGTTTTTAAAATCAAATTACTGAATATTGCCAAAATTTACAATAATTAAATTTCATGAATATAATATTTTAATAAATTATTTAAAAATAATATATATATTATGTAATCGCATAGGTGATAATATTTAGTCTAAAATATCATCCCTTATTCATTTATATTCCATTTGGAATCATTTTTCTCTTGAATAGACTTGTTATATTTTAATATTTTAAGAAATTCCAAAATAACCCCTCTCATATCCTTATAAAAACCATCACTCACCACCCATTTTCCTCACATATTCTAGTCATTGAATCCTTGAAAACCTTGTAAAAAAATATCCTCCCCATTCTCCCCATTTCAAAGTACTTCTGGTCTCACAAAAAGACCAATTCCAAGTTCCTTAAGGGGTCCTTCAAAGAAGTGATATTCAAGAGGTAACATTCTCAAACTACATCTTTTAATTTCTATTCTTATTCTAACTTATCCTAACCTATTTCATCCATATAATCATAATAACTCCATTATCATATATTTATTTTAATTTTATATTGATAATGGAATATTTTCTATCCATCCCTTTTTCTCATCTCCTCTAATTCAAAGAAAATAAAATCATTGTCCAAATTATAGTGGTTAACCGTATCCATGGATAAGGAGTTTTTGTTTTTAATTACTACCTTAAATTATGGTAATAAAACTATTATTATGGTTAAATAAAAATTTAATAATTATATTATAACTTATTTCATAGTATATAAATAATATATAGACAAAGTATTAAATAAAATGATTCTAATGTGTTATGGTCAGAAAAACAACCAAAATAAACCAAACATTTATCATTAACATTTTATCAAATGAATAATCCTCATGTAAAAAAATTGGTGTATGGGGCCATTTAAACATTTATAAGTGCATTAATTCCATCTCATTTCACTTCTATAACGTTATTCCAATTCTACAACAACTACTATACTTATACACAAGTGAACTGGCAAAGAAACCATGGAAAAAATGCTACTGGAATGATGAAATTGAACCTTGTAACTCATACAAGTGTCCATAAATGAACTTAATAAAATTATAATAAATCAAATACTTGTGAAATAGGTTCTTAAATAATAAATTAATTAATGTAATTTTATTATTCAGGACAGTAATTGTGAGTACAGAATGCATTTGGACATAAGGTAAGGGATCTCTCCATACCTCCATATTTCATTTGTATAATGATTTATCTCCCTTTTACCCAAGATATATCTTAATTATTATTATATAATTATAATATATTCTGTATATATGTTTCAAAAATATATATCTAGATCAATTTATATTTATTTTATGGGGAAATACATATTTTAAAATGGTCCCTTTTCAATCCCTTTTGATAAGAAAACCCAATACATCTTACCCAGTTTCAAGTACACTCCATAATCCATTTTAATCCTAAAATATTTTTATTAAATCACTAAATTTATCATTAAAAACAATTTTAGTTCATTTTTTATTTTATGGAAATAATTATACCTTTATCCACTTTAAAGACTCTATTATTTTCACTAAAACTATGTTTAAGTGGCACATTTATAAAGTTACCTAGCCACTCTCTCTTGTTTTCAATTCAGTTAGACATAATTATTCATGATCTATTTTTATTTTTCATTTATTAATGATCAATAATGATTTAATTCTCTTCTTTCATGGATACTATTTTTAGTCTCCCTTTGCTTGTGCCTTATGACATGATTACGATACTCATTTTTTTCCATGAGACACCCTTATGTTTATTCGTTATGTTTGATTCTTTATGTGGAACACATATTCATGAACATGTTATGATGAGTTTGAAAATATAGTTCTCCAATTCATTGGGTAATGTTTTAGTCTCATTAATCATTATGTTTGGGATTAAAGAGTAATCCTAATCCATTATGGGACTATGTCCACCATGTGATATAGTCTTGCAGTTATACATGAATCAGGTTTATGTCATGTTTTATATTACTAACAATTTTTTATAATTCCATGATCATATGACTCCATGTTATATATATTCTTCTTCCATATGATTATTAATTATCCATACCATTTATGTTATCATATTATTTCTTCTAACTCATGTGTTATATTTTATTCCTGTTTTTATTCCCATACTGATATTTTTACCCCATCTATTTTGTATATGTATTCCCTAGGTTATCCTATATAAATGTGAGATCTCAAAGAGAGTTAGGACCACATTATGAATATTAATAAAAATATGTTTTATTCTAGTTTCATGATTTCAATTTATGTATCTATTCTTAGAAAGACACTATACTTTTTGATCATGGGTTTGTATTTCATAGATAATTATTCTTAAAAAAGTGTAATAATATGTGTAAAGGACTTAGGTCACTAAGTATTTCATTTTTTCTAGGATCACATTTTACATGACTTTTTCTATGTAAATGAAACCAACCTCTCACTTCTTTTCATTAAGTAACCTCTATTTTTCCATGTCCTAATTAAGTGGATGATTTTGAAAATGTCCTTATCAGTAGATAAATAATATATTGGGGTCATTTTGGTCTAATTAATATTATTAAATGAGTTTTGAATAAATTTTTAATACATTACATTAGGCTTATTTTCATCAAAGTTTAAAAAGAATTTTATTTTATCTTTTTTTATAAGAACACATCTTTGCTCCGTCTTTATAAATTTTTAGGATAATTTCTAAGATTTAATGTATTTCAAAAATAAAATATTATTCTAATTTATTTATAAAATATTTCTATATATAATTCATTCAAAATATCATGGATGTTTCAAATTTGAAAATAATTTTTTCCAAATTCTTCTAAAAATAGTTTTCATCTACATCCACATTCTTTGAAGTAAATTATGCTTAACCATGGATATTATTATAATATAACCATCCACCTTGTTTCTTTGTATGAATTATTTAATTTATTTCTCCTTTGGAGGAATGATCCATCACTACCTTTATCTTTCCTAATCATTCATTATGTATGTTCCTAAGTTTTCACTCAATACATTTCCTTTATTAATACACTATTTTTTATTCAATAAAATAGAGGGTTTTCACCTAGATGACATACATTGACTGATGGGTAAATTATTTACTTAATTATATACCCTTTATCTGTATGGGGTAAATAAAATATGCCTCATTATCTTTATTAAATAGTAATTTAACTATAAATTTACTCGATTTCATTGGATACCCATTTATTTTCCATATTTTTATAATATTATAATTATTGATGTATTTAATAATGATTTCATATTATGAATATATATGAAACCCATTTTTATTATATGGGATCCTTATGATGTGATAAGTGATTGATTTCAAGAGTCACTCATAGGTATGGATGATGATGTGTGGGGTCATATATTTTCCTTCAATGAATTTGTTTAAAGTTTATATCTCATGATATAAGTATTCACGAGTACATTTAAGTTTATTATAAGTGTGGGAATTAATGGTGTGGATCATGAAATTAATTTATCGTAATATAATGTTTGTACCAAATTTGAAATATTTTTCACAGTTTTATGCTTATTATGATGACTATGTTAATCTATCATAGATGATGTTTATTAATTCTTGTTTATGCACTATTTTGATTCATGTTTTATGTTAATTCAAGTCATGTTCCCTGATTTATGATCTACGATTGATTAGTTGTGAATTTTTTTATGTATCGCGATTATACCCATATTCTTATCTAATGTTCACTTTTTTTATTTGATTGTTATCTCTTATGTTTACCCTTACTGGTAATTTGAACTAACCCCTTTATTATGTTTTCATTCCCCATGTTATGAGGATGAGTATAACTTGTGATATGTCTAGAAGTAGTCTAGTGTGGCTCAAATATTTAGAAATATTCACAGGTGTTTTAAAATAATATGTTTATGTATCTAGTTTTCAAGACACTAGACCTTTTGGTCGTTGGTTTGAGTGATTATTATGGGATGTATTATTTAAATCATGATTTAATTTTATTATTTATGTTATGTTCATCTTGGGTATCTACAGTTGGTATCAAAGGAAAGTTTTGGTAATTTTGTATATTAAATAATACATTTTAAAAATTATGGTTGTATAACTATAGTGTAAACCCCTAGACATGAATCTAAGAATTGGTTGATATCCTAAAATATTTTTAATTTCTTGAGTTGGTGGTTTTATTGGAAAATACATCCCTATTAGGATACTGGAAATTGGATATAGGCTCTCGCATAGTTGAACTAATGGGAAATAACCCCTAAGATGGTGTGTTGGGTATTAACTCAATCATGACCTAGTTTATAACAAAGAGGCCTAACTGCACACCTAGTTAGTCACTCCTCAGGGATATTATTTTATTGATATCATACTCTTTATAAACCATTTTTTTTAATGATTTATTTCCTCTATATATTTATGGATTATTTTAATAAGTATGATAAAACACAAACTAAAATTTAACTAAGAATGATATAGTTTGAACTAAAATAATTATATACTAACATGATAGTGTCAATTAGTAAGACATTTTAAGGTTGATTTTCTTTTATGATTATAATAATTTCCCAATATTGTAATGAACTGACCATTTATGAATAAAATTTCTTTTATTTTAATTTAATTAAATGTCTTGTGGATATATAAAACACATGCATTCTTTTTTATCTAATTAAATATAAATGACCATTTTGTATCATTATCATTGATAATATATTCGTTGAAAATTGATTACATGACTAGTATAAATATAGGGTTTTAACAAATCCTTTTGACACAGACAAAGGAATTGATGGCCTTATCCAGTAGGATCATACCCAATGAAGCTCATTTATCAGAGATTCTGAGGGAGATAGAATTTCATGGATTTTCCCTAGACCAAGACCAAGCTGAGATCCAATAACTTAATCATGAACCAAACCGTTTACTGGAGAAGTTCAAGCTCATCGAGATCATGACCCAAACCATGTTCACCGAACGGCCCCATGAAATCCCCACTATAATGTACCTTACTATTAGGGAGAATGCTAGTGTAATAAAGAGATATGTAATAAGACAAAATCATTAGGGATGTGTAAATTATTTTTGTATATAATAATTAACAGATTTTTCCTATTATTGTTACTTTGTAAATTCTTTTTAAGGTATAAATAGTATTTTTGGTTAATATTCAAATTCAATTAAGAAATATATTTTGAAAAATTAAATCATTTTTAAATAAATAATATTTTCATAAAATATTATTATTAAATTACTTTTATTAAATTTAAATGATCATATAATTTTTATGAAGTCAAATGTAATTTTTATTAAGGTTTGAAAACTGTTTTTGTCAAAACCTGTCCATTTTCAATAAATGTATTTTTTTTATTTTAAAAGTGAAAATTAAAATATTTAGAAAATTATTTAGATAAAATTAATATTATTTTTTGAATCATTATTTTGAAATTTTCCAATGGGGAATTTTTTATAATTTTTTGAGATAGTGAAATTTTTTGGTCAAAATTAAATACCATATAAATATATAATGTGTTTTATGACACCATAATTACCCAATAGTGATGTAATAAATAATATAAAAGAGATATTCTTCCAAATAAATGTTTTTTCCTTTAAAATAATGTGATTTTATATCTATTTGATTTATTTTATAAATCCTTAGTGAATCCTCCAAGACATATAAAATATTTTAAGATTTTAAAATCATTTCGTTGAATGTATGACTCACCTCCACATAAGACAGGGTGATATTTTAATATCTTCGTACCTTTACATTATAAAATAATTTATTCCACTCCCATTTTCCAGAAACCATGGTAAAACCATGGGATGGTTTGTGGTTTTAAATATTTTATTGTGTAGTGTCTAAAACCAAAATAATTAAGAAATCCCCCTCCTTTCCTATATAAAACCACCCAAGATACCATTTCTCTTTACTAAAAATCTTTTAAGCTCAACCACATTCCTCCCTAGTCTCCCTATAATCCTAAAAAGGTTCCCCAAATCTTCTATGAATCCTCTCCCAATCCTTTGGAGTCACACATCCAAGTAAGGGATCTTCCACTCTCCTCTTTTATCAAGCACTCCTTTTGTGATATGTCTTTTAATTTCAATTTTAATATTTTAGGATATGTTCATAAATACCTCCCATACTATAAATTTTTTTATAAATAATTATATATTATTTTAACTCTCATTAATTCATCCATGGTCCTTTATAAACACCCGTCACCATGCTGAAATTCTATAAGGGATTCTCACTTTTCTCTATTCCTTTCAATTTAAGAACCTTTTTTGAAATTAGTCTTGTTAATTTCAATTGTTTATATTTTCATAATTTTATGATAAATTACCTACTTTCAATTTTATTTTATTTCAATTATTTATCATTTTTCTCCCCTATTTGGACCCTTACCTAAGCTGTTACTATGCCGAAATTCTGTAAGGGATTTCTCTCTCTCCTCTTTTTATCAAGCACCTCAATTATGATATGCCCTTTAATTTCCAATTTCTTAATTTGGGTTGTAGTATTATCTATCCCCCACACTATACATTTCATGAATAAATTATTAGAGACCCATTTCTCTCTCATCAACCCATTTTATGAATTTCTATTTGACTTCGTTATGCGGCCGAAATTGTACTACAATTTTCCATGCCAAAGTCATCATGTAGTGAATACCATATTCATTAGTCTATCAAGGTTATTCAACTTTATTATAATATAATTATTGATAATGGAATTACATGTATTTATTCCACATTCCTTGATCTTTTAATGACATATGATATTGAATTAACTCATGTTATATGATCTCTATGGCACACTTATGCATAAAAACAAAATGATTATGAAGGGTGTTCCCTGATAGCACTCCAATGCATTAGGTTATGTTTAGTATCATGAGATTCCATGTTAAATGAGGGTTTAGTCAAGATAATACATGTGAAATATGATTTTACTCATGAAACTTCATGTTAAATGAGGGTTTAATCATGTTAATTCATGTGCAATGGGCTAATATCATGTTGTATGTTGCTGCCACATTTCCCAGTTACGATTATCATGTTATATCATGACATTATATTAATTTTCCTTTTATGCTCCATTGATATTACTATTGTATAACATGTATTATATTTTTCATTTTATGACTTTTTTACTCCCTTACTCAGCTTTATAGCTCAACACTTTCTAATGTATTTCCTCAAGTTATCTAATGCAATGTTAAGTATGAAGGAATGGTGTTGTCATGTAAAAGAATTTTTCAATAAAGATATTTTATTTCATGTTTTAAGTTATTATGTAATGTTCTTAATTTCCCAAATATACTATAACTGTAACACCCCGAGATTTTATGAAAAAATATTATTAATGTCTTATGTTGTATTCTACACCAAGATTACCCTGCGCTATACGCAACACCGTATTAGCTTGCAGTATACGCAACACTATTCTTGGACCGTGTTACACACAATTTTGATAATAGTTATTCTACGCAACATTGAGTATATATATATATATATATATATTAAATGTATAAATGAAATATGGTTGGATTATGTTATATGAAACAACGAAGGATTCTTTCACAACACGCAACCCTGACTTGGCTTGCATTACACGCAATCGCGACCTTCCTCGATAGCGTGTGTTGTACGCAATACCGGGTTTTAATAAACAATGTTATATTATTATAATATTGTCATGAACTAGCCGTTATGAATAGTATTAACTAAATTTCGAATTTTATAACATTATTATTCATCTTACACATTTCTAGAACATGGTATAAGAACAAAATAAATTTTTCGGGTAAAATAAGTATTTTTCAAAAAAATGCAGTTTTACCGCCTTTTGATGGCGCACCCACTTTAAATATAGTTTTTGACATGTTTATATGTTCAATTTGACAAAATAATATTCTTCTTTTGAATCAGGATATAAAAATTTACATTTGATAAAGTTTTGATATTTTTCCGATAACTTTCATATTTTAATGAATAGTAAAAACACGCTATATTTTAATTAAAAACAACTTTTTTCATCGTAATATCTTATGTGGTTAAATTATAATATTGAATGGTTTTAAAGTATAAATAGAATATATTTTTACCATTTAATATAATGTATGTCATTGGCATTGATTTTACCTTGAATTCGTTGGTTAAATCAATTCAATCTTTTGCAATGTTTTAAAGAAAAACCCGTTTTCTCTCGACAACGGGATTAATTTTAATTTAATTTCTGCATCTTTTGTGTATTGAATTTGGAAAAATGGATTCCATATTTGGAATCCGTGGGTCCAAATTATGTTAATAAGCTACTTTTTATTTTTGGGAATTATGAATAGTAACTACGGTAAATTTTATTTACCATAGTTAAAGGTAAATCGGGCAATTAAGGGTAAATATAATATTCTAAAATTACCCTAACAAATGTAAAAATCCTATTGGATGACTAAAAGTAGACCCATATCACCTAAGGGTCGGATTAGAATCATTTAATGGACATTTGTCCATGAAAATAACTTAATTATTATTAAAACCAAAGAAAGTGACAACATGTCACTTTCTTAAATCTTATAAGTATATTAATTTTAATTTAGTGATAAAATTCATGAAACTTAGAACATGAATAGTCTCCAGAAAGCTAATGGAATTATCTACATCATATAAATTTATTTATAATTTTTAGGGATTAAATAATTATCATTAATTATGAAACAATAGTGATGCAGAAATTGTTTATCTAGTGAAAAATCAAGAATATTGTCTTTATTAAACTAATAGTGACCATAAAATGCACAAATACCTAACCAAAACTTATTGGCCATGTAAATGTAAACCCTAAGCACCCAATGGTCGAATATTTGACCATTTGGAGCCTTATAAAAGTGATTATGACACTTATATTATTTTATTTTAAATGATGCCAAAGTTGTCACCTTCATAATTTAATAAATATAACAATTTAAATATTGTGATTTTAAGATGATAAATTCGAGTAAAAGTATTATTGTGAAAGGTAATAGATTTAGTTTCATCATAGGATTTTATTTTTAATTTTTATGCAACAAATAAGTATATCAAATAATTATACAAAAATGTTGTCGTATTTATTTTATTAAGAGATAAACCAAATAAAGGGTTTTAAAAATAATAAAATAAATATTATATGAACTATTTAATGTGATGCACTAATTTTATAGATACATATGAACTTTTATTAATATATTAAAGCTTTTAGTTCGAACATATCTTCTGTATATATTTTATTTAAATTCAAATAAATGAATAGTGTCAAAATTGACACTATTGTTATTTTACAAAAATAACATATTATAAAATTGTTTAAAAATCACAAAAATATTTAAAAATAATAAATTTATATTTATATTGTCTATAATGTTATAAAGTAAACAATTATGGAAAATTCACAACATATAAGTAATTATTTGTTATAATTTAAAATTTAGAATTTTATTACCACAAATAAACTTAAATAGATTAAATAAGGATAAATCAAAATGATAAGGTTTCAAATAAGATCCAAACATGTCTAAATTTGATTGGTTGATTAGATTACAAACCTATCTCATCTAATCTTCGAATATGAGTCATTTTTGGAAGTTTTTAAGTGGGGTTAGATTTATTATAAATTAATATTTTTAAGAATTCCAAAGGTGCCCCTCTCCTCCCTTATAAAAGGACACCTCCTCCCCCTCCTCCTCACACCAAATTGAGCACTCAAGCTCGGCCAACCCCTGCCATTTTCTCCTCTCCACTTCCCTAGAAACATCCTAGAGGTTCTGGTCTTCCTCAAAGACCAATTTTAGTGCCCTAAGAGGAGGTCTCAAAGAGGCGCTTCAAAGAAGAGGTAATTACCGTTACCAATTCTTTCATCTTTATTTCTTCTTCCACTTCTTCTTCTTAGGTTGTTTCATTATGAAGTAATAACATCAGTATCACTCATATACTGATATGTTATTATAATTATGAAACAACCCTATTTCACCATCTATCCATCCTACGGAAAAAGAAATCACCGCGCGTGCGTACGTACGGAATACCGTCTCCACGCCGTGGTGTAATCTATTTTCCACCATCACCTTACAAGGATGGGTATAATGGTGTAAAGAATAACTATACATAGTTATTACAACATCATATTGATTCTGATATATTGTATAATCCACTCCAATTCAATTCAATATTTATAGAAATGATATCATCGCTCGTGCGTACGTACGGAATACCGTCTCCACGACGCGATGAGATTCATTCTCCATGTTAACCATTTAAGAATGATTATAATGTATATATAAGAAATAATAATGAAATATATGACATTATAAATCTACTGTATTTATGTATATATATACATATGTATGTCATCTACTTACTTCCATTTCAAGACAATAAGGAAAGAAAAACAGCGTTCATGCGTACGTACGGACTACCGTCTCCATGAACGATGTTTTTCATTTTATTTATCTATCTATTATATATATATATATACTGAATATATATGATATATAAATCATATTTTATATTCTGGAAGTAAGTAAATCATGATATAAGTAGTAATGATGTCAAGAACAACAAGTCAAAACACCTACGATAAATGAAACGATTTTACCCAAAACGCTTCTTTAACATGGAATTTACAAAAGAACGGGTAATATAATGTCATAAGTGAACCATATAGGATATCATAACAATGAATATTATTCTGTAATAAGTCAATAACATGATTTAAATCATTATACAGGAGGTTCGGACACTTACAAAGCAAGTCGGACCTAAGGTAAGGGAAATATCACAATCTCATTTTTATCCGAGATTGTTTATTCGTAAGTATTTACTGGGGTGTATTTTATCATCCACATCCATGTTCCCTCAATATGTAATATTATTTCCATCCACCTACAATTGTTTAAATCCAATTTTACCCTTCTATGAGTTTTTAGTAAAGGATATGAAAGGAATCTTTTTTCGTTTTTCGTACGAGGTACTTTTTGACTTTTCCGACAAAAGTACGAAGAATGTTTTTTTTTAACTTATACGGCACGAACGGATTTATACTGTTTTATAAATCCTTATTTTCATGAAGCTTCCTCTAAAAGATTTCATGACTATTTTCAATAAAATCTCTTTCTTTTAAAATTGCATGATGTTTTGTGAAAAGAAATTGATTTTGAAGAAGAAAGGATATTTTCCTCAAGAATTCAATTCAAGTGTTTTATCAAAATTATTTTCCATATAAGATAATAAAGGGTTCTGTTTCTATCCATATTTTTACATTGATTTGACTATGCTGTGATGGAATTATGTTTATGAATTCCTTTATCTTATATGAATTGATTTATGATGTCATGATGTTTCAAGAATCCCATTTTTGTTACATGTGTTATGCGATGATGTATGTTTTATGATTATGTGGCACACATAAGAAAGGATTCATTATAAGATGGGTGGGACCTATATCTCCCTCCAATGCATTGGGTAAAGACTTTATATCTCATGAGATAGACATGGCTGGAACGGAAGGTTATTTCGGTTCAGTGATACAGGACTGAAACGAGGAGTGAACTCGGTTCAGAAAGGGACTTTGTCCAATAAGATAGTCTTGACAATGAGTCATGACTAACAAGAAATGATTTTCCATGATTATGTGTGTATGCCACAAAGTTTCATGTTTTAAGTTATGATTATTGGGATTACATTTCACTTCTATGATTTATCCCATGTTATGATATTATGAGTTTTTTTTGCAGGTTAAGATTTCCAAAAGCTATGTTCTTATATATATGATGTGATTGATATTTCTTTTGTTTACCCTTACTGAGCATTTGAGCTCACCCTTTTATGTTTTCTTTTCCCCAGGTCAGGAAGATGGATATTAAGTAGAATATGCTAAAAGGGACCCTAGATATGATGAAATAAATGGGAGACACTGTAGAAGATTTATGAACCAGTTGTTTATGTTTCCCAGTTTCTAAAGACACTATACCTATACGGTCCTTTGTGGTTTTGTCATATATTGTAATAAGTGTGCTTCAATTTTGAAGTATTAACAATGTATGTAAAGTGTAGGTCGTTATAGTTGGTATCAGAGGAAAGGTTTAGTCAACCTTTGGAAACTAGGATGCGAGAACGTTAGTAAGATCCCTAGAGATATTTCTAAGGTATGTCTAGGGATGTCCCTAAGGTTAAGTATACGTATAGGTTATAGTAATAGAATTACGCTAACGATCATAGAATTAAACCTAAGATGTTGGATATTGAAGGTACTCCCCCTTTATTATGTTGTTTTCCCTAGCATGATTTTTGCCTCTCACACTATTCTTTTTGGGTTTTAGACGATGACTGGAACCCGAAGGAACCGTTTTGATCAATGCAATGGACAATGCAATGATTGCCCTCCTGAACAAACAAATGTTATGGGAGATGGAGTGCAAAATCTTATTGCAATACTTACACAAGCTATGAATCATTCTGGACTTCCAAATGAGAAGAGAAGGGAACAATATTCTATTGAGTCCTTCATGAGGCAACATCCACCTTCTTTCAGTGGGTCTTCTGATCCACTTGTGGCTGAACAATGGATCAGTACTACTGAAAAGATATTTTCAGTTCTTCAATGTTCTGAACATGATAAAGTCATCTTAGCAGTATATCGTTTGGAAGGTGAAGCTGATCAATGGTGGAATCTTATCATGAATACGAGGCCAAGAGATGAAATTGAGTCCATGGAATGGGACGAGTTCAAGAACTTGTTTTTCAGTAAGTACTTCCCTCGTATTCTTCGAACAAAGATGGAGAAAGAGTTTCTTGAATTGAAGCAAAGGGGCGATGAATCTGTTGGTACCTATGAAGCAAATTTTACAAGACTTGCAAGGTATGCTTCTGGTATTATCATTCAACCTGAAAGTAAAGTTGATCGATTTTTCAGTGGCTTAAAACCAAGTCTTCGAAGGGCATTAGCTATAAGAGACTTCAGTAGCTATGAAGAAATTGTGCGTTGTGCTATCAAGGTAGAAATGGAAGTTGGAGTTACATATCCATCTCATGGTTTTGACAAGAAACGAAAGATGGAGTTCAAGGAGAAATCTCAGAATAATAGTGAAAAGAAGATGAATGTTTCCTTATGCACAAAGTGTGGAAAGAAGCATGGTGGAGATTGTCTTAAAGGGACTAGAAAATGTTTTAAGTGTGGAAAAGAAGGTCATCGAGCAGCTGAGTGTCGAAGTAATGGAAAAAGGGTTTCTAATGATGTGAATAAAGCAAACACTGCAGAGAACCCACCACCAACACTTCAATGCTTCAAGTGCAAGGAAATGGGGCATTATGCTAATAATTGCCCTAATCCAAGGGTTAGTGATGATCAACATGAGCAACCACTGAAGGCAAAGGACAAAGGGAAGTCACATGCGATCACTATTGGCGATGTTGAATATGATAACGATGTGGTGGAATGATTAAGCGTTTATGTAATGGGATTCCAAAATAATGTTGTATCATGAAGTATTGGAATATTTATGTATTGGTCTAATGTGGTATTCAAAGTGATTGAGATATTACGCGCATAATGAAGGGAAAACGAGAAAACAAAATGTTTAACAGTATTCATCAGCTCATGATTGATATAAGGACTAAGTGATATCATGGTTTGAGTATATAGAATTTTGAGGATTTCGGTATGTGAAAAGTGTTAACTTTTAACTACATTCAAGTTTTCACTAAGGCTCAATGGGTATTCAAGAGGGTACAAGATTAAGGTCTTTGAATGTTTGGAATGTGACTAACAAGACATATCTTATGATATATGGGGATCAACGACAGTATTAAATCTCTGGTAATCGTTTTCACTATGTTATGAGAATGGACTGCAGTATTATGGATAGGCCTAAAGATAGGAATGGATTATGTTGGACATAAGTTAGTATTGTTTAAGGATAGAAGTTTTTTCAATATTATTGATGGGATGTTATAGTAATATAGTTTTATAAAAAGGACAACCTGCAGGACGGGCGACAGCCCATCGCTTCGGACAAGGCTGTAGGAATCGAACCCACAACCGAAGTGCGACTGGCCTTTATCGCCTACCACTGACCTACAGGAAGTCCCTGTTTAGTAGAAACTAGTTTTATTTTATTAAGCGGTATGATATATGAAGTATAAGTTCATTTTTGGAAACATATACGATTAATCTCACTATAAGATGGACTTATAACTTTTGCTAACCCTTTGTTTGAAATAGATGGAATGACCCATCCTTCTATCACATGATCTGCTAATGCTTCACAAATAACAAATTCAACTTCATTTCTTTATGATATGAAGTGGAAGTTGTTCAATTCACGAACAACAGTGAGATTGTAACAAAATCATGTAAGTATTTCTTTTAATTCATCAACTTTAGGGAAATGATCTTGAAAACCAAAAATGTTGTCCTAGTGATCTTATACCTGATGAATCGGATGGTACCCTAGATCGTCACAAATTTATGGCTTTGTGATTTCTGGCTTTTCCATAGCCATGTTCTCTACCACTCTCCATCAGAACATGATGGTTAGATTTCTCTATCCATATTTTCACCTATGTGGAAACCCATTGATTAGTTTATTTGGGTAACCGTTACGTTTCATACTTTTGTTTTTAAAGATAAGTTTTGGTATTCCTTTTTACGATGTGGGTTTCTATCAAAGAAACTTTCAAATAGTAAACCATTTATAACCCCGACGAATTTCGAGGGCGAAATTCATTTTAAGGGGGGTAGAATGTAACACCCCGAGATTTTATGAAAAAATATTATTAATGTCTTATGTTGTATTCTACACCAAGATTACCCTGCGCTATACGCAACACCGTATTAGCTTGCAGTATACGCAACACTATTCTTGGACCGTGTTACACACAATTTTGATAATAGTTATTCTACGCAACATTGAGTATATATATATATATATTAAATGTATAAATTAAATATGGTTGGATTATGTTATATGAAACAACGAAGGATTCTTTCACAACACGCAACCCTGACTTGGCTTGCATTACACGCAATCGCGACCTTCCTCGATAGCGTGTGTTGTACGCAATACCGGGTTTTAATAAACAATGTTATATTATTATAATATTGTCATGAACTAGCCGTTATGAATAGTATTAACTAAATTTCGAATTTTATAACATTATTATTCATCTTACACATTTCTAGAACATGGTATAAGAACAAAATAAATTTTTCGGGTAAAATAAGTATTTTTCAAAAAAATGCAGTTTTACCGCCTTTTGATGGCGCACCCACTTTAAATATAGTTTTTGACATGTTTATATGTTCAATTTGACAAAATAATATTCTTCTTTTGAATCAGGATATAAAAATTTACATTTGATAAAGTTTTGATATTTTTCCGATAACTTTCATATTTTAATGAATAGTAAAAACACGCTATATTTTAATTAAAAACAACTTTTTTCATCGTAATATCTTATGTGGTTAAATTATAATATTGAATGGTTTTAAAGTATAAATAGAATATATTTTTACCATTTAATATAATGTATGTCATTGGCATTGATTTTACCTTGAATTCGTTGGTTAAATCAATTCAATCTTTTGCAATGTTTTAAAGAAAAACCCGTTTTCTCTCGACAACGGGATTAATTTTAATTTAATTTCTGCATCTTTTGTGTATTGAATTTGGAAAAATGGATTCCATATTTGGAATCAGTGGGTCCAAATTATGTTAATAAGCTACTTTTTATTTTTGGGAATTATGAATAGTAACTACGGTAAATTTTATTTACCATAGTTAAAGGTAAATCGGGCAATTAAGGGTAAATATAATATTCTAAAATTACCCTAACAAATGTAAAAATCCTATTGGATGACTAAAAGTAGACCCATATCACCTAAGGGTCGGATTAGAATCATTTAATGGACATTTGTCCATGAAAATAACTTAATTATTATTAAAACCAAAGAAAGTGACAACATGTCACTTTCTTAAATCTTATAAGTATATTAATTTTAATTTAGTGATAAAATTCATGAAACTTCGAACCTGAATAGTCT
The DNA here is from genome assembly GCA_963277665.1 of Viscum album. Taxonomy (NCBI): domain Eukaryota; kingdom Viridiplantae; phylum Streptophyta; class Magnoliopsida; order Santalales; family Viscaceae; genus Viscum; species Viscum album. The sequence continues at coordinate 701,150,794 of OY728152.1, forward strand.
CCAGAAAGATAATGGAATTATCTACATCATATAAATTTATTTATAATTTTTAGGGATTAAATAATTATCATTAATTATGAAACAATAGTGATGCAGAAATTGTTTATCTAGTGAAAAATCAAGAATATTGTCTTTATTAAACTAATAGTGACCATAAAATGCACAAATACCTAACCAAAACTTATTGGCCATGTAAATGTAAACCCTAAGCACCCAATGGTAGAATATTTGACCATTTGGAGCCTTATAAAAGTGATTATGACACTTATATTATTTTATTTTAAATGATGCCAAAGTTGTCACCTTCATAATTTAATAAATATAACAATTTAAATATTGTGATTTTAAGATGATAAATTCGAGTAAATGTATTATTGTGAAAGGTAATAGATTTAGTTTCATCATAGGATTTTATTTTTAATTTTTATGCAACAAATAAGTATATCAAATAATTATACAAAAATGTTGTCGTATTTATTTTATTAAGAGATAAACCAAATAAAGGGTTTTAAAAATAATAAAATAAATATTATATGAACTATTTAATGTGATTAACTAATTTTATAGATACATATGAACTTTTATTAATATATTAAAGCTTTTAGTTCGAACATATCTTCTGTATATATTTTATTTAAATTCAAATAAATGAATAGTGTCAAAATTGACACTATTGTTATTTTACAAAAATAACATATTATAAAATTGTTTAAAAATCACAAAAATATTTAAAAATAATAAATTTATATTTATATGGTCTATAATGTTATAAAGTAAACAATTATGGAAAATTCACAACATATAAGTAATTATTTGTTATAATTTAAAATTTAGAATTTTATTACCACAAATAAACTTAAATAGATTAAATAAGGATAAATCAAAATGATAAGGTTTCAAATAAGATCCAAACATGTCTAAATTTGATTGGTTGATTAGATTACAAACCTATCTCATCTAATCTTAGAATATGAGTCATTTTTGGAAGTTTTTAAGTGGGGTTAGATTTATTATAAATTAATATTTTTAAGAATTCCAAAGGTGCCCCTCTCCTCCCTTATAAAAGGACACCTCCTCCCCCTCCTCCTCACACCAAATTGAGCACTCAAGCTCGGCCAACCCCTGCCATTTTCTCCTCTCCAATTCCCTAGAAACATCCTATAGGTTCTGGTCTTCCTCAAAGACCAATTTTAGTGCCCTAAGAGGAGGTCTCAAAGAGGCGCTTCAAAGAAGAGGTAATTACCGTTACCAATTCTTTCATCTTTATTTCTTCTTCCACTTCTTCTTATTAGGTTGTTTCATTATGAAGTAATAACATCAGTATCACTCATATACTGATATGTTATTATAAGTATGAAACAACCCTATTTCACCATCTATCCATCCTACGGAAAAAGAAATCACCGCGCGTGCGTACGTACGGAATACCGTCTCCACGCCGTGGTGTATTCTATTTTCCACCATCACCTTACAAGGATGGGTATAATGGTGTAAAGAATAACTATACATAGTTATTACAACATCATATTGATTCTGATATATTGTATAATCCACTCCAATTCAATTCAATATTTATAGAAATGATATCATCGCTCGTGCGTACGTACGGAATACCGTCTCCACGACGCGATGAGATTCATTCTCCATGTTAACCATTTAAGAATGATTATAATGTATATATAAGAAATAATAATGAAATATATGACCTTATAAAGCTACTGTATTTATGTATATATATACATATGTATGTCATCTACTTACTTCCATTTCAAGACAATAAGGAAAGAAAAACAGCGTTCATGCGTACGTACGGACTACCGTCTCCATGAACGGTGTTTTTCATTTTATTTATCTATCTATTATATATATATATATACTGAATATATATGATATATAAATCATATTTTATATTCTGGAAGTAAGTAAATCATGATATAAGTAGTAATGATGTCAAGAACAACAAGTCAAAACACCTACGATAAATGAAACGATTTTACCCAAAACGCTTCTTTAACATGGAATTTACAAAAGAACGGGTAATATAATGTCATAAGTGAACCATATAGGATATCATAACAATGAATATGATTCTGTAATAAGTCAATAACATGATTTAAATCATTATACAGGAGGTTCGGACACTTACAAAGCAAGTCGGACCTAAGGTAAGGGAAATATCACAATCTCATTTTTATCCGAGATTGTTTATTCGTAAGTATTTACTGGGGTGTATTTTATCATCCACATCCATGTTCCCTCAATATGTAATATTATTTCCATCCACCTACAATTGTTTAAATCCAATTTTACCCTTCTATGAGTTTTTAGTAAAGGATATGAATGGAATCCTTTTTCGTTTTTCGTACGAGGTACTTTTTGACTTTTCCGACAAAAGTACGAAGAATGTTTTTTTTAACTTATACGGCACGAACGGATTTATAATGTTTTATAAATCCTTATTTTCATGAAGCTTCCTCTAAAAGATTTCATGACTATTTTCAATAAAATCTCTTTCTTTTAAAATTGCATGATGTTTTGTGAAAAGAAATTGATTTTGAAGAAGAAAGGATATTTTCCTCAAGAATTCAATTCAAGTGTTTTATCAAAATTATTTTCCATATAAGATAATAAAGGGTTCTGTTTCTATCCATATTTTTACATTGATTTGACTATGCTGTGATGGAATTATGTTTATGAATTCCTTTATCTTATATGAATTGATTTATGATGTCATGATGTTTCAAGAATCCCATTTTTGTTACATGTGTTATGCGATGATGTATGTTTTATGATTATGTGGCACACATAAGAAAGGATTCATTATAAGATGGGTGGGACCTATATCTCCCTCCAATGCATTGGGTAAAGACTTTATATCTCATGAGATAGACATGGCTGGAACGGAAGGTTATTTCGGTTCAGTGATACAGGACTGAAACGAGGAGTGAACTCGGTTCAGAAAGGGACTTTGTCCAATAAGATAGTCTTGACAATGAGTCATGACTAACAAGAAATGATTTTCCATGATTATGTGTGTATGCCACAAAGTTTCATGTTTTAAGTTATGATTATTGGGATTACATTTCACTTCTATGATTTATCCCATGTTATGATATTATGAGTTTTTTTTGCAGGTTAAGATTTCCAAAAGCTATGTTCTTATATATATGATGTGATTGATATTTCTTTTGTTTACCCTTACTGAGCATTTGAGCTCACCCTTTTATGTTTTCTTTTCCCTAGGATATAAAGAAAGGTTTTAGGTAAAAAAAAGGGATGACCTTTATGGGAGATATTGAAGAACTTTCACCATGATTAGAAGATTTCATTCCGAGTTTCCGAAGACACTAAACTATTACGATCCTTTACTGTGTTTTTTTGTTATGTACTAAGTATTCCGCAAATGTAATGTAATGTCCATGTACGATAAGCTACGGGTCTCTACAATAACTCTCTATCTTCTACGTTATATTAAGTGAAATTTTATGTAATAAATCATGTTTAAATAGGGAATAAAGAGTCAGGTTTTTATAGTTGGTATCAGAGGATAGGTTTAGTTATTTTTGGGATTAGGATTAGAAAACCATAGGGAAACCCCTTAAGGATAAGACTAGGTGTAAGAAAACATCCCTAAATTTTGGTAAGTATATATTAAGTGGTTTGTCAAGAAAATACATCCCTATCAAGATACTAGAAGTGGACATGGTTCTGGTATAGATGTACCTAGAAGTAATAACTCTGAAAAGGTGTTCCAGGCTTGACTTAGGGTAACCCAGTACACAATAATGGGCCTTACTGCACACTTGGTTTGACACACCTAGGGGATATGCTTTGGAAAATTCACAATATCATTACAAACCATTATTATGGGAATAAAAATGCCTATAAAAATATATGTTAGGAAGTAGATACTGGAAAACAAAGATTGAAGCCTATAAATTCATAAGAATAGGTGATAAATGTAATTTATATGTTATAACTTTATTTTAATTGAATTTCCCTTTATTTTTTTAACTAAGTAAGTTTTTCATGTCTAATTTTCCTTTTATTCTAGAAAATGATTGGAAATATGAGGAATTGTGCTAATAACCAATGCGAAGGGTAGGGTAAATATTTCCCCAATGAGATGCCCAACCCGATGGGATCAAGAACCGTGAAATTTGTTATGATGCTCTCTTATTTAACTCACGTTTTGAATAGAAACCAATGAAAAGAGGAGCTCCCAACCCCCCACCCCCCCCCCCCCCCCCAAGAGAGAACAATCTACAGTCTAGAGCTTCATGAGATAGAGGCCTCCTACATTTAATGGATCATATGATCCCTTAATTATGGAGTTGTGGATCAACTATATTGAAAATATATTCATCATACTTCAATGTTCTAAACAAGAGAAGGTTCTTTTGGATGGATATCATATGTAGGGTGAAGCTAATCAGTGGTGGAAATTGATCAAGAATACGAAGCCTAAGGAAAAAGATCAAATCAATGAAGTGGAAGGAATTCTGGAAATTGTTTTTCAATAAATATTTTCCCCGCAACCTTTGTCTTAATATGGAAAGAGATTAACTTGGTGAAAATGATTTCTTATTATTATAAAATAAAGGCAAATTCCTTACATGGAACCATAAGGTCACGATGGTCTAAATTGATGAAGACCTAAGGCATCTCCTTGAACAAACAAATTTCATTCCTTGGGAAATGAGCCAAAATGAGAAAAGACCAAAAAAGGTTCCTCCGGTCTACCACATCTCGAAAGAGAATCCGCATCAAAGTTGGCTTCCCTTGGGACATGCCAAACCACATAGCCTCTGGGTATCATTTAGATTTAGCTATAGGTTAAATAAATCAAATACCACATTACCTCACCCATAGTTGTGATCACTCGAATCAACACCTGCAAATCAGATTCAATATCAGCGCAATCCCGAAATAATCCGCTACACAGCGTAATCCCTGTAAGCAGAGCACAAATCTCTGCTTCAAGTGAGAACCCCAATCTGTGATAGCTACTGAAGGTTAGCACCACAAAACCTTTCCCATCATGGACCAACCCTCCTCCACGCATGACTCTATGTAGCAGGGACCCGTCCACGTTGAGTTTAAGTCCATTAGTCGGAGGTTTCCAGCAGATCCCGGATCCATTAGATCTTGGAGGTGCAACCGGCCTGTTGAGGAAGTTGCAGAGGGAGGGTGAGTATAGACATTTCATTAACAAGGAACCAATATCCTGGAACATACTTCTCATTCTTAGTTGGAGCAGGAAAATCAAAGGTCGGGTCTTTATTCGAGCCATGTTCCTAGCTTCCCAAATTGTCCCAAAAACTACCATAGCAGAAATGCACCGAATCATTGCTTTTGTCTGTTCAGACTAGAGAAAAACATCACCAGACATGCATGATATGCCTATGGTTTTTTCATTACACTTGAATGCAATGTTGAACACTTTTTTGGTGGGCTAATGCCTAACCTAGGAAAGTCCCTGGAAATCCATGACTTTGATAGCTATGAGAAAATTGATCATTGTGCCCTCAAAGTTGAGATGGATATCGATAAATCCCATGGGTATCATGAGGATAAGAAGAAAAAAAGTGGAGATAAGTTTTGTTGGTCCAATACAGAGATCTATTGATGCCATGAAATTCTACCACCCAACATTTCAAAGGTGTGAAAAGAAGAACCTTGGAAATTGCCTAAGGGTGTCATGGAAATACTTTAGGTGAGAAAGAGAACAGAAACTGGCTAATAGTTTTCGATTGGAAAAACCCCTCAATGTGATAGAGGAACGGAATGCTCTGATCAACCCTCAATGCATTCTTCATTCTTACAACTTAAAGGAACTAGGGAACTTTTCAAACTAGTGCCCTAATCCTAGGGTTTTTGGAGGCAACCAACAACCTCCATGGAAGCAAGGGTGAGCTTTTTTCATCACTACCTATGAAGTGGATACAAAAAATTAAGTGGTGATAGATATGCTATTTCTTCATTCAAGAATAGAAAACATACATTTTTATTCTAGTTCTACACATTCATTTATATCCAAAAATTTTAGTAGAACAATCCAAACACCACCACAATGTATGAAAGTAGATATGTCGGTGAAAATGAAAAATGGGTCAATTATTTAATCCCATGAATATAACTCCTCCCCTATCACAATTTGTAGATTTAACTTACTAGAAAACATTTTCATACTACCCTTTGTGTAATTTTATGTAATTCTGGGCATGGATTAGCATTCCTTATATAGATTTGACATAAATTGTCATGAGAGGTAAATCACTCTCCATATAGCGAATCAACCCTCGATTCTATACAAGTGCTAGGAGATTGATGAATCTTATTTATCACCATCATCTCATGAATGGATATTATTGACCTACAATAAAGCGTATCTAGATTAAATGATTGATTTAAAGGAATAAACCATTCTCAAAAACATGCCTATTGTGAGGGAATTCATTGATATAATTCATGAGGAATTTACTAGTCTTCCTCATAATCGAGAGGTCGAATTTTTAATTGAGCTTATATTTAGGGGTTTTCTAATATCTAGGAATCCATATATAATGGTTTTTTTGAAACTTTAAGATCTAAATAAAAAACTACACGAGAACTTGGATAGAGGTATTTTACACCAAATTGCCTCACCATGGGGTGAACTAGTCCTTTTAGTCAAGAAGAAGGATGGATCAATGTGCCTTTGTATTGATTATTGTAATCTCAAAAAAAAACATGATAAAGAACAAGTATCCTTTTCCATGAATTATGGACTTGTTCGATCAGCTATGTGGATCACAGTACTTCTACAAGGTGGATCAGTGGTCAGTATATTACCAAGTAAGGGTGAGAATGGACAATTTTCCCAAGACTATTTTTGTACAAGGTAAGGGCACTATGAGTTCATATATATGCCATTAAAACTGACCAATGCTCCATTAATCATCATGGACTTGATCAATAGAGTATTGAAAAATTTATGGTAGTTTTTATAGATAATATTCCTATATACTCAAAACCCGAGGAGGAGCATCTCAGCACTATGCTAAAAACCATGCGAAAGTAGAATCTCTATGAAAAGTACAACAAATGTGAGTTATGGTTGAATGAAGTCTCATTTTTGGGGAATATCATCAAAATAAATGGGATATATATGGATCCTTCCATGAAAAAATCAATTGAGAGATGACTGAGGCCAACATCCATGACAGATATCCCTAGTTTTCTTGGGTTATCTGAATATTATCACTAATTTGTGATAAATTTCTCATGATTGTCAAACCCTATTACAAGATAACTAGAAAGGGAGTCAAATTTTCTTAGAATGATGAATGTGAATAAAGCTTCATGGAGTTGAAAATGAGTCTTATCACTGCTCCTAAGCTCACACTACCCACAAGTGTAGAGATTTGTTTAATTTTTAGCAATTCTTTAAAGAAGGGATTGGGATGTGTGTTGATAAAAAATGAAAAATACATCACCTAAACCTCAAGGCAGTTGGAAATTCATGACAAAAAATGTTCCATGCATGATATAGAGTTTTTAGTTGTGATCTATGTGTTGAAAATCTATTGGAATTTGCTCTTTGGGGAGAAGTGTGAAATATATATGGATCAAAAAATCCTCAAATATATATATATATATATATATATATATATATATTCACTCAAAATAGCTGAATATATACCCATGAATATGGATATAGCTTATCAAGGATTAAAACTGGTCCATCCACTACCATCCTAAGAAAGTGAACAAGGTAGCATATGCTCTATGTTGAAAGGACCCAAAAACTCTATCATTGATGAGAATTGAGAAGGATCAAGACTATGTGAAAACTATCAGAAAAGGGAAATATTGAAACTTAAATGTTAATAAAGAAGGAATTGGGTGATTTGGGTAAATACAATGTGTTCCATCAAATCCTGGGTTAGAGAAATAACTTTTGGATAATGCACATATTTTGACTTTCTCCATTCATCCAGGAAACAAAATGATGTATTGAGATCTCTGGTATCACTATTAGTGGAATAACATGAAGAAGGAGATCTTAGAATATGAATTAAAGTGTCTGGTATGTCAGAAAGTGAAGGCTGAAAGACAGATGTCTAAGGGGTTGATGCAACCATTACCCACACCAACATCGAAATAGGAAAAATCAACATGGACTTTGTCACCATACTTCCAAATAAATCTAAGGTAAACAATGTTATCTGGGTTGTTGATGATAATATTATAAAGAATTCACACCTTATTCAGAATCGAGAGGATTTCTCACTCGATCAACTGACACAGATATACATTAAGGTTGTATAGAGTACCATTATCTATTGTGTCTGATTGAGATCCAAGAGCCACCTATATGTTTTGAAAACGACTGTAACATTCTCTAAACACATAGATACACTTCAGTAAATCTTTTGACCCTCAAACTAATGGCTAATCTAAGCATACTATCCCAAAACAAGAGGACATGTTGAGATCTTGATCAATGGACTTCAAAGGTATATGGGCCCAATATCTTCCTTTAAAGGAGTTCTCTTATAGTAATATTTTCCACCCAAATATCCAAATAGAACCCTATGAATCCCTTTATGGGAAGATGTGTATATCATCATCGTGATGGTATGAAGTTGTGGAAAAAGTCTTATAGGTCTTGAAATTGTATAAGAATTGGTGAAGAATGTTAAGACCATCTAGAAGCCCATCAAAGCTGCTCAGAGTAAAAAAAATAGCTATGCTGAAAATCATTGATGTGACCTAGAGTTTGATTTAGGAGGTATGATATTCCACCGCATATCTCCATGGAATAGAGTGATGAGATTTGGGGATAAGGGAAAGCTTAGTCCAAGGTACACCAACCCTTTTGAGATCCTTGATCACATTAGAGTAGTGGCCTATCGACTAGAACTCCCACCGAACATGTCTTAAGAACATGATGTATTCCATGTATCCCTCTTGAGAAAGTACATACCAGACCCCTCACATGTACTCAATCCAGAGGTGGTACTATTAGAGAATGAAATTTCCTATGAGGAGCATCTGGTGAAGATCTTAGATCATAGTTAAAAAGTTCAAAAAAATAAGACGATTCCCCTCGTCAAGATGTTTTGGAGAAACCACATGTTTAAAGAAGCAATCTGGGAACCGAAGGAGGTGATGAAATATATTTACCCTCATCTATTTTAGAGTGGGAAAAAAATTGAGGGTGAAATTTCTTATTGGTGGATGGTTGTAACGACCTGCTCATTTATGAATAAAATCACCTTTATTTTGATTTAAATAAATATCTTGTGGATATAGAAAATACATGGGCTCATTTTATCTAATTAAATTTTAATGACCATTAATTATCATTATCATTGATAATATAACTATTGAATAGTGATCACATGACTAGTATAAATATAGGGGTTTAAAAAATCCTTTTGACATAGACAAAGGAAGTTATGGCCTCAACCAATAGGATCGTACCCTATGAATCCCATTTATTGGAGCTTTCGAGGGAGATATAATTTTTGGGATTTTCCATAGACCAAACACAATAGTATATCCAAAAACATAATTATGAGTGAAACCATTTATGGGAGAAGTTCAAGATCATCGTGATCATGGCCCAAACCATGTTCACCGAACAGACCCATGAAATCCACACCATCATGCTCCTTACTCTTAGGGCATATTCTGGTGTAATAAATGGATATGTAACAAAACCCTATAATTGGGGATATGTAAATTATTTTTTTATAGAACAATGGATATATTTTTCCAATTATTGTTACTTTGTAAAATCTTTTTAAAGCACAAATTGAATTTTTTGTTAATATTAAAATTAAATTAATAAATTAATTTTAATGAATTAATGTATTTTTAAAATAAATAATACTTTAATAAAATATTATTAATAAATTACTTTTATTAAATATAAATGATCATATAATTTTTATGAAGTCAAATTTAATTTTTATTAATCTTTGAAAAATATTTTTTTCAAAACCTGTCAATTTTCAATAAATATCGGTTTTTATTTTAAAAGTAAAAATTCACATATTTAGAAAATTATTTATATAAAATGAATATTATTTTTGAAAATAGGATATCAAATTTATCCAATGGTGAATTTTTCATAATTTTCTGAGACAGTTGAATTTATGGGTGAAAATTAAATATCATATAAACATAGTGTTTTTTATGACATCATAATGACCCAATAGTGATGTAATAAATACTATAAAATTTAAATTATGATAAATAAACGTTTTAAATTTTAAATTATTTGATTTTATATTTATTTGATTTATTTTATAAATCCTTAGTGAATCATCCAAGACATATAAAATATTTTAAGATTTTAAAATCATTTCCTTGAAAGAATGACTCACCTCCACATAAGAAAGGTTAATATTTTAATATATTAGGCCCTTTACCTTATGAAATAATGTATTCTACTACAATTTTATATAAACCATGGGTAAAAACCATAGGATGGTTTGTGGTTTGGAATATTTTGTTGTGTAGCGTCTAAAACAAAAATAATAAAGAAATCTCCCTCATTTCCTATATAAACCCACCCAAAATACCATGTCTATTCACTAAAACTATTTGAATATCGACCACCCTATTCCCCATTCTCCATATAGTCCTACCAAGGCTCCCTAAATCTCATATGAAGCCTCTCACAAGCCTTTGGAGTCACACATCTAAGTAATGGTTCTTCCACTCTCCGCTTTTATCAAGGACTCCTTTTATGCCATGTCTTTTAATTTCAATTTACATATGTTAGTATATGTTAATAAATACATAAATTAATTGATATTTCATTTATAAATAATTATATCTTCCTTTCACTCTCATTAATACATCCATGGTCCTTTATAAACACCTGTTATAATGTTGAAATTCTGTAAGGGGTCCTTACTTTTCTCTCATCCGTTCAATTCAAGAACCTTGTTTGAAATTAGTCTTGTTAATTTCAATTGGTTATATTTTCATTATTTTATTATATTTTTCCATTTTTTGTTATTTTAATTATGGATCATTTATCCTCCCCCATTTTCACCCTTACCTAAGCTGTTACTATACCGAAATTCCATAAGGGATTTCGCTCTCTCTCCTCTTTTTATCAAGCACCTCAATTATGATATGAACTTTAATTTCCAATTAATTAAGTTGAGTTACATTATTACCTAACCCCATTACTTTCCATTTCATGAATAAATTATTAGAGACCCCTTTCTCTCTCATCAACTCATTTTAAAAAATTTTATTTGACGTCGTTATTCTACTAAAATTGCACTATAATTTTCTATGCCAACATCGTCATGTAGTGAATACTATACCCATTTCTCTATCAAGGGTATTCACCTTTACATTCATATAATTATTTATAGGGGAATTAAATGTAGTTATTACACATTTCATGATCATTTAATAACCTATTATGTTAAATGAACTCATGTTATATGATCTTTGTGGTACACTTATGCATGAAAATGAAATGATTATAAAGGGTGTGCCCTGATAGCGCTCCAATGCATTGGGTAATGTTTAGTATCATGATACATCATGTGAAATGAGGGTTTACACATTATAATTCATGTTCCATGGGTTTTTACTCATGATACTTTATGTGTAATGAAGGTTTACTCATGCTAATTCATGTGCAATGGGTTTTTACTCATGCTAATATCATGTTTTATATTGCTACCACATTTCCAAGTTATGATTATCATGCCATATCATGACTTTATATTGATGTTATTTTTACGCTCCATTGATGTAAATATTGTCTAACATGTATTTTATTCTTCATGTTATGCCTTGTTTACTCCCTTATTGGTGTTTATAGCTCACCCCTTTCTTATGTGTGCCCTCAGGTTATCCCATGTAGTGTTAAGTACGAAGGAATGGTATGGTCATGTAAATGAATTTTTTTAATAAAAATGTTGTATTTAATGTTTTATGTTGGGGTTTAATATTCCTAAATTCCAAAATACACTAGACCACTCGATCTTATTAGTTTTATTAAGTTAAATTTTATTCAATAAATCATGTATAAATGTGAAATAAAGAGTCGGGTTGTTATAGTTGGTATCAGTGGATAGGTTTAGTTATTTTAGTGATTAGAATTAGAAAACTCTAGTGAAAACCCTTAAGGATAATACTAAGTGAAATAAAACATCCATAAATTTTGGTAAGTATAGAGTAATTGGTTTATCAAGAAAATGCATCCTTGTCTAGATACTACAAGTGGATGAGATTCTGTAATAGATGTACCTAGGAGTAAACACTCTGAAAAGGTGTTCTATTCTTGACTCGGGGTAACCTAGTACATGACAATGGGTATTATTGTGCACCTAGTTTGTCACTACTAGGGGATATGCTTTGTTAAATTCATAAGTTCATTACAAACAATTTTTAAGGGAACAAAAATTCCCATAAGAATATATGTTAGGAAGTAGAACTTGGAAAACATAGATTGAAGCCTAGATACTCATAAGTTAAGGAGATAAATATAATTTATAAGTTATCCCTTTAATGTCATTGGATTCCCCTTTATGTGTTTAACTTCTTAATATTCTTATCTCTAATTTTCCTTTATTATAGCTAATGGACAAAAATATGAGGAATCCTGCTAACTACTGATGTGAAGGGAAGTGTGAGGATTTCCCCCAATGAGATTCCCAACCTGATGGGAGAGAGAATCATGAAATTTTTCATGATACTCTCTCACTTAACTCATGTTCTGGATAGAATCTTGGACAAAGAATAGTTCTTAACACCCACTAAGAGATAACAACACACAATTGAGAGCATCATGAGACAGAGGCCGCCTACTATCAATGGATCATATAACCCCTTAATCGTAGAGAAGTGGATCAATTCCATTGAAAAAAATTCTCCATTATTAAATGTTCTGAACAATAGAAGGTTATTATAGCTGCTTATCGTATGGAGGGTGAAGTTGATCAGTGATGGACATTGATCAAAAATACAAATCCTGAGGAATATATCAATGTAATGGAGTGGAAGAAATTCTAGAAAATGTTTTCCAATAGATATTTTCCATGCACCCTTTATCATAATATTGAATGAGATTTCCTTGAACTCAAGAAAACGTATGACGAATATGTTAGGGCATAAGAGGAAAACATCACCGAGATTTCATGATATACCTATGGTTTTATCATTACCCCATAATGTAAGGTTGACCGCTTCTTTGGTGGGATAAATTCTATCTTATGAAAAGCCCTGGAAATCTGTGACTTTGATAGCTACTAGGAAATGGTATGATGTGATCTCAAAGTCGAGATGGTGATCAGTGAATCCCAGGATTATCATTGAGATAAGAAGTGAAAAGTGGAGATCAATTCTAATAGTTTGATAGAGAGATATAACAGTTCCAAGAAATTCCATCACCCCACATGTCAAAGGTGCGGAAAGAAGCACCCTAGAAATTATCTAAGGGGATCAAGTAAATTCTTTAGGTGCGGAAGAGAAGGGAACCTGGATTATAGTTTCAAACACAAGAAAAACATCAACATGATAGAGGAAAGGAATGCTCTAATAGACCCTCAATGTGTTTTTTATTGCTAAAATAGAAAGGAACCATGGATCTTTTCAAACCAGTTCCCTATGTATAGGGTTTTCAGAGGAAACCAACAACCTATGAGGTAGAAAGGGTGATATTTTTTCATCAATACCATTCAAGTGATTCTTGACAATGAAGTGGTGATAGGAATGCTAGTTATTTATTCGAGAATAGAGAATGTTCTTTTTTATTCTAGTTGTATGCATTCTTTTATATCCTAAAAGTTTAGTAGGAAAAGTGAATGCTAAGGCTCTTCAATTAATATAAGAGTAAATTACACCAAGCGAAATTAAGATATTTTTCATTGATCATTAGAAATAAGAGGAAGCATGTCAATAGGCACATTTCTTTAGTATTTGTATTCTTCTTCAGTGATTCCTTTATTTGCAAGGCCATCTGAAATATAGATTGCTTTCCAAAAAGTTTGAGTGATAATTTAGTTCAAAGTAGAGAGTCATTAAATACATTTGATCCACATTCCTATTAGTTTCCATGAAAGGTGTATTTGACCCACTCTAATGGATTGTACAATGGTCTTTGAGTCACATTCCAACCAAATATTGTTCTAGTTCCTTTGAAAAATGTTTTCCACAACTTTGATGACCCCCAACATTTCATCTTACAAAGAGGTTTCATGCCCACACAGTCCATAAGCACATTACATGACTTACCCATTATGGTTCTTGAAGACCATCCCAATTACAGCTAGTTCTGGGTTTCCCCATGATGTTGCAATTGTGTTGCATTTAGTCCACCTAAGGAAAGTATTAGACAATAATATTTCCATCATGCCTCTAGGATTAGAAACAGAACCATTAATATTCAACTTTTTGAAGACCATGAAGTCCTGGATTAATGTGTCACAACATCCCTTAGTTCTTTTTCTTGTGGCCTACACAACCCCATAGATGGAGGCAATTGCAGTATATTTAATAAAGAGGACCCTACAATGAGTGGCATTATTTTAGGCTCTCCAAATGTAGTGTAGAGTTTCAGCACAAGAAACTATAAGTAGTGTAGTGAGCTGCTCGAATAGTTGAGTATTAAGGGTGAGTTTTAAAAAGTTTATAAGAGAACCTATTTTTGGAGGCCAGATTTTGAATGTGATGAGAACTGAATCCCATAGTGAGGAGGTAGTTTTATTGCATAAGAATAAATATTCAACATCTTACTGGTGCTAAATACAAAGAACACACCTTGAGCATAGTGAAATACCAGCACTTTGATGATTTTTATCCACTGGGACCTTGTTGTATTAGAGCCTCCAAAGTAAATTAATCCATGAAGGAAACGTCCAGTTTTTAATTACTCCACCAATACATTCCTTATCTCTTTGAATCAAATGCCTATAGAAGTTATTAGAGTCAATTTTCCCAATAGGTGACCCTTCCCAGATGATCATTTCCTCCTAATTTATAAATTAATGATTGTAAACAATAGCAGCAATGTTTGCTGGGAGATCCTACAAATGTTCAAGTTGTTCCTTGATTGTATCATTGCTATCAGTGTTGTGTTCCTCAGGATCAATTCTGTCGATGATAGGGGTACCTGTCTAGTTGGCATGCCAAAAACTCATGGAAGAGTTAACATTTACCAGTTAGTTTGAATGTGGTGTTATATTCTGGAAAATAGCTCTTATTCCCCGCCAAATTGAAAGAGTCCATATAGCCAGCATTCCCTGTAGTTAAAAAAGAAAGGATCATCCCTATTAGGAATTCTAGGGAGGTGGATTGGGTATTTATAAGTTACCAGAAGAATTTTTCTAACAGAGCTTGGTTGAAAACATGTAGGTTCTTGATACCCATGCCACTTAGCATGGGAGGTAAGTAGCATCAACTCCACCTTACAGTGATGATCTTTTGTTCTATTATACTACCACTCCAAAAAAAATTCTTCAGCATTGAGTTGATTTTATTGATGATTGAAGCAGGACATGTATAAACCATAAAGGATAAGACAAGCTTTGAGGTAACCACATGTTTGACATGGAGATATGTCTAGCCATTGATAGGGACTTGCCTTTACAAGAGGAAAGTGTCCTTCTTATTTGACTTATGGAATTTTAAAAATGTGAGTTCCATAGATTTTCCTAGAACAAGGGCACCCCAAGGTAAATAAAAGGGATCAATCCCTCCCTTATTACCAAATCATGAATGATTCAATCTTTCCTTGAGGCTGGGATATTCTTTCCAAAATATATGAAATACTAGCTCCAAATAATTTCTTGTCTTGAGACATTCTCAAAGTGGGAGATTGATTTTCTAATATTCTCCATGTTCCTCTTGTACCCTTTTGTATGAATTATAATATCATCAGCAAAAAACAAGTGATATGGAGCAGAGAAACCCCTGGTCACTTTGATTGTGGAGAGTTCCCCCTTTTCAACCATATTGAGAATAAGCCTACTTAGGTAATCTTCAGAGATCTCAAAGATAATATACAAGAGAGGATTCTCCTACCTCACCCCCTCGATCAAGTGAAGTATCCTTCTGGAAATCCATTAACAGGAACTAAGATGTTGGATGACTCAAGAAGTGCTTTGATCCAATCAATGAAATTCACACATAATCCAAATTGATGAATAAACCGCCCAATGAAGCCCCAATCCATTATATCAAAGGCCTTTTTGATGTCATGTTTGATTGAAACATTTAGTCCCCTAGTGGTTTCCCTAAGGAGGTTAATGAATTATGAGTCAGTAAGCAGGAAGTCTTGAATATTTCTACCTTTAAGAAAGCTTAACTGGTTCCATGATATGGTTTTTCCAACAACTCGAGTAATCCTGGTGTCCATGATTTTTGTTAATATTTTTTGAATTTTATTGACTAAGGTTACTAGTCTAAATTGGTTTATCTCACTTTCATTCTCCACCTTGGGGATAAGAGTAATTAATTGATCATTGAAACCGGCATTGAGACTTCCATCTCTGAAAAAATGTTTTACCAGAGTGTACACGTCATCCTGGATGATATCCTAAAATATTTTGAAAAAATAATTTGTAAACCCATCCGGTCCTAGGGAACTATCTTTTTTGAGACCAAAAACCGCTTCTTTAATTTATAAGTCCATCAGAATGGATGTAATGTCCTAGTTTACCTATTAAATAATTAGGTTGGGGATAATGTCTTCTCATATCATTTCAGTCCATGGTGTCCCATTAAATAGATTCAGTAAAATGAGACAACATGTCTTGAAAGCTCATGTACATCATCAATAATTCTATCTCCATCCTTGAGAAGTGAAAGGGTTCTATTCACTCTACTAACCTTTTGAAGGGTATTGAAGAACATGGTATTTCTGTCACCTTCATTAAGTCACCTTACATTAAAGATTTCTTTCTTGATGTTTTCCCTGATGTTCATGAGCTTTGTTAGTCTTTTAGATCATTCAGCCTCCTGATTCATGACATTGGTGAAGTGTGACTTTATAGTAGACTCTTGGATAATATGTAGGTAGTTCTCAATGCCCTAAATTATAGCATCTAGAGTGATGAATTTTCCCTTGCTGTAAGTTTGGTATAAAAATCCAAACACCACCATAAAGGATGGATGTAGAGATGTCGATGAAAATGGAAAATGGAGAAATTAATGCATCCCATGAATATAACACCTCCCTTGTCATATTTGTTTGATTGAACTAGCTAGTGAACATTATCATACTTCCCTTGGTGGAATTTGATGGAATTTTGGGCATGGATTAGCTTTCCATATATAGATCTGACATAAATTGTTGTGAGAGGGAAATCACTCTCCATATTGAAAATCGACCCTCAATTATATACAAGTTCAATGAGAAAGATGAATCTTCTTTATCACCATCATCTCAATAATGGATATTATTGACCTACGAGAATGTGTGCCTAGCTCAAATGATTGATTTTAAGGAGAAAACCATTCTCAAAGACATTCATATTGTGAGGGAATCCATTGATGTGTTTTAGGAGGAATTTCTTGGTCTTCCTCCTAGACGAGAGGTCGAATTTTCAATTGATATTATACTTGTGGTGTTTACAATATCCAAGAATCTATATGTAATGGTTTTTGTGGAACTTTTGGAGCTAAAGAAACAACTACATAATAGTTTAAATAAAGGGTTTTTATGCCCAAGTGCCTCACCATGGGGTGCACTAGTCCTCTTTGTCATGAAGAAGGAAGGGTAAATTCGCCTTTGCATTGATTATTGTGTTCTCATGAAAATCATGATAAAGAAAAAGTATCCTCTTCCATGAATTGATAAATTTTTTGATCATCTACATGGATCAAAACACTTTTATAAGGTGGATCTGTGGTCGGTATATTTCCAAGTAAGGGTGAAGAAGAACGAAATCCCCAAGACTTCTTTTTTACAAGGTATGGGCACTATGAGTTCATAGTTATGCCATTCAAACTCACCAATGCTCTAAAAATATTCATGGACTTGATGAATAGATCCTTTAGATATTACCTTGACAAATTTATTGTAGTTTTTATATGTGATATTCTTATATACTCCAAAATTGAGGAGGAGTATCTAAGAACTGTGCTAAAAACCATTCAAAAGGAGAAGCTCTATGAAAAGTACAGAAATTGTGAGTTATGGTTAAAGGAAGTCTCATTCCTAGGGTATATTATCAAAAGAAATGGGATATTGGTGGATCCTTCCAAGACAAAAGCAATTGAGTGATGACTGAGGCCAACATCCATGATAGATATCCATAGTTTCCAAGGGTTAGCTAGATATTATCACTAATTTTTGATAAATTTCTCATGATTTTCAACCCTTATTTACAAGATAAATCGAAAGGGAGTCAATTTTTTTAGAATGATGAATGTGATGAAAGCTTCATGGGGTTGAAAAGGAGGCTTATCACTGCCCCTGCACTCACACTACCCACAAGTGGGAATCTTTTCGTAATTTATAGAGATGATTTAAAGAATGTATTGGGATGTGTGTTGATAAAATGACAAATTCATCACCTATGCCTCACGGAAGTTGAAAATTCATGAGAAAAACTATCACATGCAAGATCTGGAGTTAGCAGTTTTGATCTTTATGTTGAAAATCTGGCGGCATTGTCTCTTTGGGGAGAAGTGTGAAATATATATGAATCCCAAAAGTCTCAAATATATATATATATATATATATATATATATTCACCCAGAAATAATTGAATATATACCAATGAAGATAGATATATCTTATTAAGGATTATGACTGCTCAATCCACTACCATCCTAGGAAATCAAACAAGGTAGTATATGCTCTAAGTAGAAAGGAACCAAAAAATCTATCATTTATGAGAATTGAGAAGGATCCAATATTATTATATTTGATGAATATGGATGTGGTAATCATAAATAAAGGAACATCATCAATCCTTTCACAAATGATTTCACAACTGTCTCTTTTAGAAAGGTTAAGGGATGCTAAAAAAGATGATTTAGGAATTCCGAAGATAGTGGAAACTATCAGAAAAGGGAAATATTCAAACTTCAATGTCAATGAAGAAGGAATTGTGTGATTTGGGTCAAGACTATGCGTTACATTAAATCCTAGGTTAATGAAATAACTTTTGGATAATGCACATAGTTGACTTTCTCCATTCACCCAGGAAACACAAAGATGTATCGGGATTTCTGAGAGCACTATTAGTGGGATTACATGAAGAAGGAGATATTAGAATATGCATCAATGTGTCTAGTATGTCAACAATTGAAGGTTGAAAGACATAAGTCTAAGGGGGTGATGCAACCATTACCTATACCAACATGGAAATGGGAAAAAACATCGTGGACTTTGTCACCGTACTTCAAAAGACAACCAAGGGAAACTATGTTATCTGGGTTGTTGTTGATCGTCTTATAAATACTGCACAATTCATTGAGATTCAAGAGTATTTCTCACTTGATCAACTGTCACGGATGTACATTAAGGTTTTATAAAGTACCATTATCAATTGTGTTTGATCGAGATCCAAGATTCAACTATAAGTTTTGGAAAAGCCTCCAACATGCTCTAAACACTAAGCTAAACATCAGTACAACTTATCACCCTCAAACTGATGGTTTATATGAGAAGACTATCCAAACACTTGAGGACATGTTTATAGATTTCGCAAAGTACATCAAAGGTGGATGGGAATAATATATTCTTTTAGTGGTGTTCTCTTACAGCAATAGTTTCCACCCAAGCATCCAAATAGAAACATATGGATCCCATTATGGAAAGATGTGTAGAAAACAAGAATGTGGGGATGAAGTTGGGGAAAAAATTCAATTTCTTAAAATTGTCAAAGAAATTGTGGATAAGGTTAAGAACATCTAGCAGCACATCAAAGATTCTTAGAGTAAAAAAAAGGAGATATGCTGACAATCATCGATGTGACCTAGTGTTGGATTTTGGAGGCATGGTATTCCTCGTCATATCTCTATGTATGAGAGTGATGATATTTGGGAAGAATGTAAATCTTAGTTCAAGGTACATCAACCCTTTTTAGATCCTTGATCAATCAGAGTAGTGGCCTATCGACTAGCACTCCCACCAAACCTATCTCAAGTATATGATTTATTCCATATATCCCTCTTGAGAAAGTACATACCAGACCCCTCACATGTACTCAATATAGAGGTGGTACCATTAAAGAATGAAATTTTCTATGATGAGAATCTAGTGAAGATTTTAGATCATAAGGAAAAAGTCCTAAAAAATAAGATGATGCCCCTCAACAAGGTGTTTTGGAGAAACCGCAAGTTTAAAGAAGAAATGTGTTAACCGAAGGAGGTGAGGAAATAGATTTACCCTCATCTTTTTTAGAGTGGGAAAAGAAAATTTTGAGGGTGGAAGGTTGTAACGACCCGGTTATTTATGAATAAAATTGCCTTTATTTTGATTTAAATAAATTTCTTGTGCATATAGAAAATACATGCACTTCTTTTTATCCTATTAAATTTAAATGACCATTTATTATCATTATTGTTGATAATATTATTTTTGAACAGTGATCACATGACTAGTATAAATATAGGGCTTTAACAAATCCTTTTCACATTGACAAAGGAATTGATGGCCTCATCAAGTAGGATTGTACCCTATGAAGCCCATTTATCGGAGCTTCTGAGGAAGATATAATTTCTGGGATTTTCCCTAGACCAAACCCAAGATGATATCCAACAACTTAAGCATGAGCGAAACCATTTACAGGAGATGTCCAAGATCATCGAGATCATGGCCCAAACCATGTTCATCGAACAACCCCATGAAAGCCCTACCATCGTGAACCTTATACTTAGGGTTTATACTGGTGTAATAAAGGGATATGTGACAAGAACATCGAATTAGGGATATGTAAATTATTTTTTTATATAATAATGAATATATTTTCTTATTATTGTTACTTTTTAAATGGTTTTGAAAGCATATATAGTATTTTTGGTTAATATTCAAATTAAATTAAGAAATATATTTTGATGAATTAATTTATTTTTGAAATAAATAATATTTTTATAAAATATTTTTATTAAATTAATTTTATTAAATATAAATGATCATATAATTTTTATGATGTCAAATGTAATTTTTATTAAGAATTGAAAACTATTTTTGTCAAAACCTGACAATTTTGTATAAATATAAGTTTTTATTTTAAAAGTAAAAATTCAAATATTTAGAAAATTATTTTGATAAAATGAATATTATTTTTGGAATCAGGGTTTCTATGTTATCCAATGGTGGATTTTTCATAATTTTCTATGACAGTCGAATTTTTGGGTGAAAATTAAATACAATATAAATATATAGTGTGTTTTATGACATCATAATGACCCAATATTGATGTAATAAATACTATAAAAGATATATTAGGCCAAATATATGTTTTAAATTTAAAATAATATGATTTTAAAATTATTTCATTTATTTTATAAAACCTTAGTGAATCCTCCAAGACATATAAAATATTTTATGATTTTAAAATCATTTCCCTGAAAGTATGACTCACCTCCACATAAGTAAGGGAAATATTTTAATATATTAGGCCCTTTACCTTATAAAATAATGTATTCCACTCCCATTTTCTAGAAACCATGGGAAAAACATGGTATGGTTTGCGGTTTTTAATATTTTATTGTGTAGTGTCCAAAACCAAAATAATAAAGAAATCCCCCACCTATCCTTTATAAACTCACCCAAGCTCCCATTTCTCTTCACTCAAACTCTTTGAAGATCGACTACCCTCTTCCTATTTCTCCAAAGAGTCCTCCAAAGGGGACCCAAATATCCTAATAGGCCTCTCCCAATCCTTTTGATTCACACATCCATGTAAGGGATATTCCAATCTCCTCTTTTATCATACACTCCTTTTATGATATGTCTATTAATTTCAATTTACATACATTAGGATATGTTCATACATACCTACCTTACTATCCATTTTATTTATAAACAATTATATATTTATTTCACTCTCATTAATCCATCCATGATCATTTATAAACACCTGTTACCATACTGAAATTCCATAAGGGTCCTCACTTTTCTCTCATCCTTTCAATTCAAGAACATTGTTTGAAATTAATCTTGTTAATTTCAATTGGTTATATTTTCATCATTTTATTATAAATTCCCTATTTTAAATTTGATTTTATTTCAATTATGTATCATTTATCCTCACCTATTTGGACCCTTAACTAAGCCTTTAATATGACGAAATTCCATAATAGATTTCTCTCTCTCCTCTTTTTATCAAGCACCTCAATTTTGATATACCCTTTAATTTACAATTGATTATGTTTGGTTACATTGTTACTTATACCCATTAATATCCATTTCATGAATAAATTATGAGATACCCCTTTCTCCCTCATCTACCCATTTTACAAATTTATATTTGACGTCGTTATGCTTTCGAAATTTCACTATGATTTTCTATGCCACGGTCGTCGTGTAGTGATTACCATACTCTTTTCTCTATAAAGGGTATTCACCTTTATGATATTATAATTATTTATTTGGGACATAAATGTATGAATTCCACATTCCTTGATTGTATAATAACTATGATTTTGAATGAACTCATGTTATATGATCTTTGTGGGACACTTATGCATGAAAACGAAATGATTATGAATGGTGTGCCCTGATAGTGCTCTAATTCATTGGGTAATGTTTAGTACCATGATACATCATGTGCAATGAGTTTTTACTCATGATAATTCATATGAAATGGGTTTTTACTCATGATACTTCATGTTCAATAAGGGTTTACACATGTTAATGTTTTTGCAATGGATTTTTACTCAAGCTAATATCATGTTGTATGTTCCTACCACATTTCCAAGTTATGATTATCATGATATATCATTCCTTTTATACTCCATTAATATGACTATTGTATAAAAAGTATTGTATTATTCATTTTATGCCTTTTTTACTCCCTTACCGGGATTTATATCACACCCCTTTCTAATGTATGTCCTTAGGTTATCCCATGAAGGGTTAAGTATAAAGTAATGTTGTGGCCATGTAAAATAATTGTTCAGTAAAGATGTTTTATTTCATGATATAAGTTCTTTCTTAGTGTTCCTAATTTCCAAAATAAAATAGACCTATCGATCATCTGAGTTATATTAAGTGAAATTTTATGTAATAAATCGTGTTTAAATTAGAAATAAAGAGAGAGATTATTAAAAATATTATTAGTGTTTCATTAATAATGTCAACCCTTTTGGTTTTAGTAATGGTTGTAACTAGAAGGAAACATTGGTGTGAGGGGTAATGAGGATATTACCTAGGTGAACAACCCATCAAAATTAGATTTTTAATAATAAACCTTGTGTTTATATCCAACTAGCTATCATGAAATATGGTAAATAATTTGAAAATTATCATTTTTCCAAACGAAATAATGAAAATAGGGATGGAGTCTCATAAAAGATAAAGCAATGAAGATTAGGAAGGAAAAATTGTTAAATTTTCTATACGTAAAAACATTTATGAAAAATATCCAAGGTAATTTATATAAGGGTTCTATAAGATTCTTTACAATTGCAAGATGGGTTATCAAGCATCAAAATTTCATAGGAAAATGAAGAGGATGGTTAAAATGATGGGAGTGAAAAAAATGAATCCAATATCACCACTAACACTTCAATGTATTCTATGTAGAAAACTTAGAAATTATCCAATTCAATTTCATATTCACAAGGAAAATAAAGATGATAGGTGTGAACATCCACCAAAACTAGAAGAATAAGGTGGAGCTTCTTTAATGACTATCGATGAGATAGATTTTGATAAAAAATCCCCATCTTCAGAATTTTGAATATGTGATCTTTATTATAGAGACTCTATGTTGCCTAGATTATTTTATAGGAATGAAACTCAGGTGTTTTTTTATCAAATAAAATATCTATTTTTATGATGTTTGAATTTTTAAATTTAAGATTATAATAAAATAAATATTAGTATTGATCTTTTATATGGATTTTATGTAATTCAATTAATGGATTAACTATTTAAATATAGACTCTATATTCACTTATTAAGGTTGGATTACCCATAACAACAACACTATTAAAAATAGAGGATGAAATAACAACTACTAGTAATTTTATAGAGATATTAATGACCTTGTAATACTATAAAAAAGAAATAAATCATCCTCATAATCATCCATAAATGCACCACCACTGTGTATAAGCCCCAATATTTCCAGATAATTAGAAACCACCATTCATATTGTGGATGTAAAATACAACCCCCCCCCCTTCTCCACCAGTACAATAGGACATGGTGGTCGGGAAAAAAGATATAGTTTAGTGACCTCAGTACTTAAAGAAATTTTAGAATCAGGTTTGATTCCCAAGAGCTTGTAAGCTCATGCAGTGTGTACTGGAAACAGTTCGGGTCTTGGAATTCCTTATTTGGTAACATGAAGATCCACCCAGAATTGATGTGGGAGGCATACATCACCCTAAAAACATTATCCTAAGGGTTTCATGGTGTGGGCAGTGAAATGACTAGTACAACAAGAAATAAAGGAGTTGTTTTGTTATTTTTTATTACTGGTGATGCAGGTAAGGGATAAGATGGAGAGGGAACATGCTGGTGTGCTGGAAGAGGTTACTCTACAATGGTTCAGGAGGGGTTTTGATGTGGATATCAATTGGACTTATGAAGAGTGGTATCATTCTTAATCAAATTCATCATTTGAACTCAACTTTCCTCTAAAACCACTATGTTGAAGAAGCATAAGTGATGGGAAATAGGTGTGTGTAGTGTATCTGTTACAAAAATTGGGAGCCACATCTCATACCTTAAATCCAATTTATGAAAAAAATACTTATAAGTATGAATGATAAACTCGAGGAAAATTAAATTATTTCTTAACACTAAACCATGAAAGGTGTTTAACTCAAATGTTTTGGAAAAAACGCGGTATTTAGATTATGATTATTATAAGTGAATATATGTGATTGTAACTTCATTAAAAAATTAAATCTCGATTTATCTTATATATACTCTTAGCTAGATTCATAATTAAATTTTAGTTAAAATTACTAGGATGTAATTTATTCTAAGGGGGGTAATGTAAAAACCCAAGTTTCAGGATCCATTATTATTATTATTATAATTATTTATATCTATAATTTCAAAGAATGTTTCTCTATTATTTTAAATGGATTGAAACATGATTAGAAAATGTTCCGTACAAGATATAAACCAAACTAAATAAACTTTATTAATTCATAATTCGTATAATGCAACAAAAGTGCCTAAAACTATGTACTATACACCATGGATTATTACTCACTTTGGATGATGTGATTCCATTAAATGTGAATAAATAAATTGGGGAAGATATATGTAAAATAAAATAAACTATTCACGACTAGGAAATCTCATGGATCATCATCAACCTTGAGGATCAAAAATTTCAAAACAAAACCTATAATAAGGAAGATCCCCATGAAAGGAGGAAGAATTATGAAAAATCTCTAGTATGAAATAACAAATTTTCCTTGTGAATCAATAGCGGAATAAATTATTTATTTAGTAAGACTATATATTGGAATGAAACATGGTTGTAATAAATATAGTCATTAAAAATATAGTTTTTGAAAATATGGTCATTTCAAATATGGTCATTAAAAATATAGTCATTGGTTATATATCCAATAGGTATACTAAATTCATGTATTATTAAGTATTAAATTTAAAATAATGTAACTCATAATGAAATAAAAATATTATATTAAAATATTATTTATTTATTTATTTATTTATAAATTATGTATAAATATTGATAATATTATTATTAAAATATGATATAATGTATATATAAATTAAAATAAATATTTTAATATAAATGGAGTAGTAAAATTAAAACTTGTAATATAAATAATTAATTTTAATGGTATTTGTTTATGCATATTTAGTATAAAAGTGATTTTTTTTCAATGAACCATTTTTTAAGTATTGAATACTTCATCCAAAAATATTAAATTGAAAACTTTTAAAATGTTATTATATATGAAGTAACATATTAATATATTTTAAATAATAAATTGATATGAAATAATGTTAAGAACACATAAAGTTTAAAAATATCATTTTTCAATACAAAAAACATTTCTTTATAATTTATTCTTTCATTTGAAAAATGAATTTATATATTTTAGAATATTTATTAGATAAATATAGATTTGTTTTTGGATTTATAATTTCAAATTTGTCTTAGCATGAATATTTGGGATTTTTCTAAAAAGATTGATTCTTCGGAAAATAGTGGAAAGTATGATTTCTAAAAAAAAGGAGATTTTTTATGGTATTAGTATATAAGTAAGAATTTTAAATTAATTAAACATTTTTATAATACAAGTATATTATTTTAAAAAAATGGTTTCAATTTATAAACCCATATTTTACATTTTAGTATTTAAGTTATATTATCCAATAAAAATGTTTTTATTGCATTATAAATTTAGTATTTTAAAATTAATTTTCACACATAAAAATTTAATCAAAAAAATAATTCATATATGGAATAATTAGGTGAAAATTATACAAAAAGTAACATTTTATTCTTTCTTTAATGGATAAATTACATAGGTAAAAACAAGGTATCATGGTGAAAACCAAAATGGTAAAAATGATCAACCCAAGAGGTAAGGAACTAAAATGTTAAACAAAATTATTTAATTGATTTTTTAGGTGTTTATCGACCTTATATTCTCTCATATCTATTATATCTCAATTTTGGATCCATTTTCTTTTATATTGACTTTTTATTATTGAAAATATTTGTGTATATACAAAATTTATACTTCTTTTCACTTATAAAAAGGGATATCCTCTCCTCACTTACCTCACAACAAAATACCCATAGATCAGATAAAAATATGTCCAAAAATAAACTCAACACTCCTAGAAGTATTAATGATGTTCTGGTCTTCTCAAAAATATCATCCCTCAAATATTTCACTCCTTTCTCAAAGGAGATGACCCAAGTTGTGATGTATATATTTTTAACATATTCTTGTTATTTTCTTTTTCCTTATGTGCATTTATTCTTTATAAAATTTATTTTCATCAAATAAATATGATAACAAAAATAGACTTATTATACTTTAATGTTATTATAATGATATTAAAAGCATTAACTAACCTTCCCTTTTTCCCCAAGAAAAGTGATAATGTCATTTGTTTGTGTGTGGACTACCGCCTCCAGAAAAAATTATGTTTCATTTTCCTTAACCACATTAAATGAATAGTCCTAATTTTTAATTAAATAAATTTTTATTATATTTATAAAATAGCTTATATTCATAAATTATAAAATATATTATTCTTTTCTCATTTTCTATGAAAAATGAAATCATCAACCATGCATCTGCACTAGTTCATAAATTGGTTTTCATGCCAGTTTTTTATGACTTTTCACGTTGTTTGTTAAGCGATGTTATTAGAGGGGACATAATAAATAACTTTTTCATGTCATTTAACTAAAAGCAACATTATAAAGTAATATATGCAATTAGTTTTCTATATCGTTTATAAAATAACTAACATGGAAAAGAAAATTTTTAAAAAAATGTACATTGATTCATCCTCCACCATAGAAGCAGACAAAAAATAGCAGAAAATGAAGAAAATATGGCAGTAGAAAAACCAACAAATGGCACATAAAAATGAACTTTAAAATAAACTAAAAATAAATCAAACGTGTCAAATGATTTTCCCATTCAATTTTTAAATGTCTCAAATCCTTTTCATTATATGTCCACACATCATTAAATATATGAAAAAATAATACAAAATGAATTTGACTTAAATTTTCAATAATATATATTACACATTATGAAAATATTTATAAAGAAATCTAACCTTATGAAACTTTGTAACTGTCCCATTTGTAATTATTTCATACATGAATCTTAAAAACATAATATTTATATTCAGTTCCACATTGTTGTTTATGACACTATTTCAAAGATATCTTAATTCAACATAACATTTTTAATTAATATATCTAAAATTTAGTAATTGTAAATGAAAATTCACCTTATCCTTTATAAATTGGATCTTAGTTCTCTTGTTTCTTGTCATCTATCTAACGGAATTTCATTCTCTATTTGAAAATAATAAGAATATAATAAATTGTATTCATTATAATATAAAAAATTATTAAAATAAGAAAAATTATATGTTCAATACATTCCAAAAATTATATCTCACTTTTCTATGGATAGATCATAACCAATACAATGTCTTCTATTTTGGAAAAAACACCCAATATCTAATGACCAATGATATAAAATAAAATTCAATATAACTTGTTAATATGTTAAGTGATATATAAAACTTTGTGAGAAAAAATATTTCATTCCTTTCAAGATATGGAAAAATCTAGCACTGAATGATGACAGTATTCTAAAATATTTCAGCTATATAAATTGTTCTTTCAACATCAGTCATTTTCAAAGATATAGGAGAAATAAAATATGGGTCCATAAATCCAAATACATATGCCTTTGCATGCTCTGTACAAATTTTATATAGATACATAATACAAATCGAACATAATTATAAATTTTCAATAAATTAAAGGAATGAAAAAAATTGTTAATCAACTTACATGGAAAAAATTGCATCGTTTCGATGCCCAATTGATCTCCATATACAAGCTCAATGATATCATTTTTCAAAATCCCCACATTCATTCCTTGCCCAAAAATAGCAGCATCAATTGGAATGCCATATACTCTTAATAACAAATTTAAGTATGTTGAAAATCAGGAAAGACTAGTAGAATCTGTATCTGAAGTCATGACACTTTGAATTTTTTGTTTTCTATAAAGTATTTCTTTACCTTTAAATTGTTCCAGTAAAATATTAGAGAAATGTATAAACTTTAAAATGAGAAAACAAATTTACTAAAAAAATGAAATAAAATATAACATATATACATACCTTTATGGTAATATGTCAAATTAGTCTTGATGGGAAAACTAAAAAATGATCAATACTTTCTCCAACTGTAATCAAATCATCTGTAGGTCGTGGTATTTTTTCCAATCTATCTATAATATCCTATACAGTGACCATATGATTCTCTATCTCAATCTGGCGATGATGAATGGTATCTCTAATATAATATATTATCCAATGTGTAAAAATATGATCAAGATCATTAGCATATAACTCACAGAAACATAGAAACTTTGCATTAGGGGTGTTGGGGTAGGATAATAAGGAGTGGGGTCTGGAAACATAGATGCATAAATAGGATAAGGAGGAGGAGCGGGATCTACTAGAAAAGGTGTAGGAGTTAGATTGGTAGGTCGAAACTATCCTTGCATGTCTTCAAACATCATGTTTACTGAAGCTCTGATCCTATAATCCATCGTTGCTTTAATATCCTGAACATTGGCTTCCAAAGATTATATTTTTTTATAAACATGCTCCTTTGAAGAAGCTTCTGAACGTGGAAACACTTTTCTTACCAATACACCTGTAGGGTATCATCATATAAGACTTGGGTATTCGGGCATTCCCAATACTACAGCTAAAATATCTTGTCTAACCTTAGAAATAAAGATCCTATGTGTTCTCTACTCCTCAAGATAATCCTATATGGAATATTTAAAAAAATGTGTAATAAATTATAATATATAAAGAGATGATTTAACTTCAATAAATAAATAGACATATTACAATCTTATTAGCTACAAATCTTGACTCTTCTATAAGATATTGTATTTTTTTTATCATTGGATCCCTCTTCCATTTTTCATGTCTAGAAAGGGGAGGGGCAGCCACTGTAGATCCCGATGACTCATCTCTCAGATTTTGAAGTTTTTCTTCTATCATGTGTTCTTCTAATAATGTATACCCTCCCAAAGATAACGTATGAGAGTATACATTTATAGCTTGAATCTCCTAATTATATCTCCTTGATTTTTGTAAACTAATAATTAATAATTAAGAATAAATAAATCATTAACATTGTCATTAATATTAAAAAAAACTTCTAAAAAGGTAAAATTTCACTTACTAAATGTTCTTCTCATCATCTACTTTCAACAAATGGTTTCCATGTATCTTCATCTATAAATGGATATATATCACATGGATTTTCATGCTGTCTATTTCCAAAAATGAACTGTGATATGAGTGATGATTAAAAATCCCTCCATCTCCTAGAAGTCAATGATAAACATTTCCTCCTAACTCCTCCAGTGTTAGGTAAATCATATGTCATCTGATAAGAATGGAAAAAACATATATTACTATAAACATTTCAAGATAAGTAAAATAATAACAAACAATCTTACCAAAACAATCTCCCACAATAGTGATAATGTTGTTTTTTCAATACTTCTTCATTCATGAAACAAAATTATAACTTTGATTTTAACTTATAATAATACAAAAGTATTGAATTGCGTAGAATTTTGACCTATTTTAATATCGTTATCATCAAATTCCATAGGTATCCTCTATTACTGGCTATGGAAAACTGATAATTTTGGTAAATGTGTGCTGTCACGTTTACCAACCCTTGAAATCTTTTTTTCCCCTGTGGAAGTAAATGTCTTATGTAAAGAAGGATGAGGAGGCTCATCAACAAGAGCATGTGTAAGTTCCTCCCCAGAGGCATGAGTATGATCATCTCTAGAACTATATAGTGCATTAGAGTATTAATTTTTCATTATCCTACAAATCAAAGTAACATCAATTATTAAAAAAATAATCAAATCCAAAAAACGTAAACAAAAAATTAACAATTTTCAAACAAAAAGAAAAAGTAAACTACGTATCAGATTTTTATTCATATTTATTATAGATAAATAAAATTATAACAATATTAATGAAGGTTGAAATTAAATATATGAATGAAAACTACACAATATTATTGAGAGATGAAATGATATAGTAAAAATTCACTAACTTGATAAATAATTTTTACAACAAAAATAATTCTTTTATAATATACTCTTATACAATATATTATGTTTTTATTTAAAAACATAAGGGTAAACTTGGAAAAGTAGAAAAAACTAAACTAATATAAAAAACAATTTAACTTATTAGTTATAATAAATGTTTTAATAAAGAAAATATGAATAAAATATCTAACTTATAAATTTTAAAAAAGTAAACAATAATTAAACATATGTTACTGATAATGTTATGAATGTACTGAAGATTGTTTTCCCAAATTCATTCATCACGATCAATCTATATAGCACAAACTAGGTCTTCTATGTGTTCATCAATATTATTTATTAATCATTCCATGGATGTAGGGATCTAACATAAATCAGAATCTTCATTAATTTTATCATAACCAACATAATAATTTTTTTCTTATAAAACAATATCCCATTTCATATCGGAATGATCGAGAACATAGAAAAAAATCATGTGTTTTCATGATAAGATGATCATTTGTGTATTCCAATTTATTCAGATTAACTAGTTTCATTCCAAATTCATCATGTTAGACACAGTTGTTACTGATAAATCATTTAAACTTAAACACTTTAACATAAAATTTAATTTAATCAACCTCCAATATTTATTCAATGACTCCATAATATGCGTTTGATGTAGAGATTTGTTTTTTGTATTTGGAACTTGAAAAATGCGTTACTTCTACGAACACTAACACACTACTATTCTAAACCGCGCTTCTATTGTCTTGATCTTTCATATGAAAAGTATATCCATTAATTTCATATCCAAACCATGTTATCAAATTTAAACTTGGACTACCCATTATCCATCTCAATGTTTCTAATGCATTTGGTTGCATGGTCCTTTAAACCATGGAAAAAAAGTTTTGTTATGCTCATTCAAATTTCACATATCTTTCTTCTTTGGATAACATTATTTCAAATAATTAATATGAAATGTTATATATGGTTTAGCATCATCTAGGTTATTAAAGATTTATAACTATACCTTCTTTATATGTTCACCTGTTAATGATTTAACTTTAAATCCATGAGTCTCTTTTCCCCATAATTAACTTGTTAATGGCGAGATGTAGGAAAACTGATGTACTCCACATAAGAAAAATATCTTGTACAAAACTCTTCAACCTCCTTATGAATATACTTATCAACAAAGGATTCTTGAGGTCAATATGAATTCTTAACATACCCCTTCAATATCTTCATATACCATTCAAAAGGATACATCCAACGTAGATATACAGGTCCAATTTTTTTTTCTCTCACTAAATGAACCATATAATGCACTATGATATCAAAAAATATGGAGGGAAATACATTTCCAATTGACAAAGTATAGAAAAAACATAGTTCTCTAAAATTTCCAAAGAATTCAAATCAAGCACCTTATTAAAAATTTAATTAAAAAAATAACACACCTTCATGATTGTCATTATGACATTGGTGGGAAATATTCCATATAATTAAACTTCTAGGAGTTGTTGCATCATGACGTGATGGTCATGGGATTTCATACCTGTCAACTTCAAATCCTTTAAAGACACAAAAATGAATTCATTTGAAGAATAAATGTGTGGATCTTTGATATCATGAAGACATTGAAGAAATTTTCTTTTCTCCCTCTTGGATTACGTATTACATGCCGAGGGTAGGAATGTTCACCTTCCATCAAAAGTGGGAGCCAACTCCAAACGTATTCCCATTTAGAGTAAATCCATTATTTCATTCAATCCATATTTTTTCTTTCCTTTAATATCTAAAAATGTTCCAATAAAAATTTCATATATACTCTTCTCCATGTGAATGACATCAATTTTATGTTTTACCTCATGATATATTCAATAACGTATCTCTGAAAATATGGTCCGTTTCTTCCAAATATTTCTATCATTACCAGATTTATGTGTCTTTCCAAATGTCACATCAATATTTTTCACCCTCGTAAAATACTGATGAGTGGATAAAGGTTTTGGAGAAATACCAAATTCATATGATTCATTAAAATCATTTTTTAATCTTCTATAAGAGTGTTCCATAGGCAAAAACATTTGATCACCCATGTATACTATTTTTCTCTCATGATGCAGTTGATAATATAAAGTATGTTGTTCACAAATTGGACACACATTATGCCCCTTAACACTGTTTCTTGAAAAATTTCCATATTCTTGGAGGTCATTTATAGTGAACATAATTATTACATGTAGTTGAAAATATTCTATTTTATAAAAATCATACACCCTTATACCTTCCACCCATAATAGTTTTGAATCGTCAATTAATGGTGACAAGAAAACATCAATATCATTTCTGGGCTATTTGGTCCATAGATCATTAAACTCAACATGACATGTTTTTTATTCATAAAAAATTTAGGAGATATGTTTTAAATTACCAATAAAATGGGTCATGAACTATGTGTTCTACTAAGGCTTCGATATAGATTCATTCCATTTGTGCACAGTCCAAATCTATGATTTCTAACTTCATTTTCAAATGTAGGAAATTGGGGATCAATTTTCATCAACTCATGAAAATTAACTAGATGTTGTATTTTTTTCATCACATATCTGCTCATAAACATGTCATCTTAAACTTTTTTCATCATCTGAATTAGAAAATAAATGTTTGAAATGAGTAATTATAAAAAGATTCCAAAATTCTTTGGCAGGGGTCTCTAAAACTTCTAAATCAGCCTGCGATTTTTCTTTAAACTTATACCATGATGTCCCAAATTTAGGATACTCTGAAAGAAATTCATATTCTTTTCTACATAGAACACAGTTATTCAGGTAGACATTTATTTTCATGTACCCCAATCCCATAGGGAATAATAATTTCTTGGCCTTATAATTTGAATCTGGAAGATTGTTGTCTTTAGAAAGAATGTCTTTTAATAATTGTAGCATCTCTATAAAACTCTTATCACTTGATCCATGTTTCACCATTAGGATTATCAATATTAACACCATTGATAAAACTGTATATTCCGTACAACCTGGATACAATGGTTTTTTATCATCATCATATAAATGATCAGTTGTTGGTTGGTTCTCAATTTCTTTTACTTCAATATCATGAATCATTTCATCAAGTTTATCAGATTTATCATCTAAAAATGCACCATCATCAATAGATCTGAAATTATACCCAGTTTCACCATTCCAAATATAAGGGATATAACTTGAATTAAAACCATGAAAAATTAAATGATCTTTGACCTCTCTACTTTTTAACTTCTTCAAATTTAAACATTTCAGGTATGGATAGAAAAACATGTTGTTGTTTGGAATATTTAATTTAGAAAATCCCAAAAAATCATCGATACCTTCCTCATATTCAGCACTTATTCAAGGTGCATTAATCCAACTTCGATTCATTATATATAATAAATATCAAAAATAAATATCAAAAAACAAAGGTAGTAATTTAGAAAATATTGATATTATAAATGACATCGAAAAATATAGAAAACCAAGAATTGAATCATTAGAAGGAAAATATAAAATTTTCATGATAAAATTCATTCATGTGGAAGGAATTACAAAATAGATTCTTTTGAAAATGTCTCAAGTAAAAATAAATGAATTTAAACTTATGAAATTATTAAAAAATATGTACAACGATATCCATAAAACAATATCCATAAAAAATATAGAATGAGAACAACTAATTCATAGTTGATTATTTATAAAAATAAAAAATTTATTCTATATTGAAATTAACAATATAATCTAATCATAAATTGAGTCTTAGTTTTAAAAAATGTCACATTAAACCTTGCTTTATGGGACATCATATTGTACATAGTATTCCCTAATAGGGCACCTAGTTAGTCTGTTACATTAAAAAGTAGACACATCACTCATTCATCCATTTTGCAATGCGCTAAAGTACTATTAAGACACATGACCATGTATAAAAACACCATCTAAATATGATCATAATCTCAAAATTCAAATATGAGTCTCATTTATAAAATCACCCTAACAACCATATTCCAACTTTATCATAACTGCAATTAACCAACTATGATATCAACACCTAATTAATATAAAACCCAACTCATTGACCTGAATAACAATGTTAAAACACACAACATCCACCTATCTTATCTCCTAAATAATACTTCTTAGCATAACATATTCTATAAAATAATTTTAAATTAATCCTAACAAGGAAATATATATTTAATGAGAACAAATAATTATTACTATAAATAAAATCAAGAACAACGAATTAAAACATTATTAATGATATTCAAACCATCAGGTGAGCTAGTTGAAGACGAGTAGATCTATAATTGAATGTACAATGATGAAGTTGAAAAAACCCGAATGTATGATGATTTTAATGATAGAATAAAGAACACCTGATCAAACAATATTTGGTTAGAGATTCCAAGCCAAAGAATGATCGAAAAGAGAGAAAAAAATGATTGAGGCTTACTTCAGATCTATCTTCGATGTGCAACATGAGGCCGATGAAACCTAAGGCTGGATTAAGATCGCGATGTGAGATTAGACCCCCATATCAAAGAAACTAGAGTTAGGGATTTTATGAGAGAGAAATGATACCCGAATCGTGATAATGGAAGACCGTATAATGAAACCCTCAGTTGATTTATAAATTTCTAAATGATTATTTATGTCGGTTATATTATAACTGATGTGAAAATTGGATATTTACCACTCTTTCACGTTAGTTATATTATAAACGACGTAAAAAAATCGATCTTTCACGTCAGTTAAATTATATAATAAACATGAAAGAGTGGAGAAAATTTATTTTTTCACATTTTTTTACATAAACTGATGTGAAAAATTAATATTCCCAGATTTTCACATCTGTTATAAATAACTCACGTGAAAACTGCAGCATCAAAAACAATTTTTCTACTAGTGATGTGAGGACTACCACCTCCATAGGACAATTGATTTGTATTTTTCTTTTCATTAACACATTACATGGGTGGTCAAGATAATTGGTTTAATAGATAAATTTTATTTTTATGATATAATTAGGGTTCTGGTATGACAAATTTGAGAACCTATTAATGATATGATAATGAAACTATTATAATTAATTCAATTGTTTAAAACAAGTGAAATAAGAGGAAAATATTTCTTTAAAATTATATAATATTTTCATATCCATTAATTCTATTTATATATACTTTTTAATTCATATATATCACAATAATAAAAACTATAGGATACCATTATGTGACTATTATAATGATATTTCAACTAAATTATCTCATAATTATCCATTAAGTATGGTATGTTCATGTTTGGTTCGGTTTAACCACCTACATGCACAGTGCTATAAAATTATATCATGGATGATTATGGATACAACATTACTGTTATAATATGGTATACATATGTAAATAATAGTTTTTGGCTTTGTAAAAGACACATTAATATTTAACTCATTAATTAACAAAACACACTTAATAGGTTAAAAATAATTGAAAATTGTTTGTTAATGATTTCATATTCTAGGATAAAGAATATGGTAATCATGAAAGTAAATTTAAACTCCATGAATCTGTATAATTTATCTATTATAGTAACTTTAATAAATTTTTAATGATGAAATTTTGGAGAAGAATGAGTAAAAACACTGTTATTAGAAAACTCATTCAAATCAATCAAGATTGCCCACACACGACATCTAAAATAGGTAATAACTAACTAATATAAATTTAAATAATAACTTAAATTTATGTTTATAAATGGATTTTTATATGAAATAGTTTCTAAAATAGGTGATTAATATATTTATGATTTTTATATAGGATCTTACAGTGAATTTGACTATATGGACAAACAAGATATGGGGTTCTTTGACTAAAATTTAATTTCATATGACATATTTCTTAATGTGCACTATGATACCTTTAATATTGTGTGATTACTTCCTAATGAATTTATTTCACCATATTAGTTGGGTTTTATGTTCCATATCAATTAATTTATTTAAATGGGAATATAATAAAAAGATACCCAACTTTAAAGTGGTAATCAAGTAATCCTTAGGTTTTATATTCCTTGGGTTTCATTGACAATATTATTTTAAAATATAGATTGTTTTTTAATGGTAATCCATTTGGTAATTTTTATTCTTTATAGAACCTCTCATTATTTTATTTGTATATTCAGGGGGTTATCTATGTTCCCTTGATATTTAATTTCCTCTTTATAGTGGATGAAACTTTACATACATAAATATAAATCATTTTAGATGAATATTCATTACATGAAATTATGATACATGATAGAACCATAATGTTTTAGTGTTTATGGAAACTTGGATACATAAAAAACTTATACATAAATGATCTTCAACATCTATCGCACTAAGTTCTTCATATTATTACCCTTATAGACATATCATACTTAGAATCTTCCATCAAAACTGGGGGAGGAAATCATAATAAAGGGTGACCTCAGTTTCTCTGTAAAAGTAAAATTGGGAAATAAAAATTAATGATTATAAATGAGCGTAAGGTTATTAGAACATGCTTATATAATAAGAAATCCATACCCAATTGATTAAATTTATTTAATCATGATTCATGGAATAAGGCATTGTTATAAAAAAATGTAAAGTAATAATAGTTTAGAACCATCAATCATCAATCATGATCCATGATAGTATACAATAAACATAGAAATATAGAAACAAAAATAAGTTTATAACTTTTTGAACATGAATAAATAGTATCAGGTTCACTCATTAAGTGAAGGATATGACTTAAGTTCCTCGCATAAACTTATGGACATGAAAGTTGTTCCATGTGTAAACTTATGGAAATTAAACCAGGTCCATGCATAACCTTATGGACATTAAACTAGTTCCACGCATAATGTTTTAAAAATAAAATCATGTTCATGAATAACCTAGTTATCTCAAGAGTTATCCATATTTACCCCATTCATTACAAGGCTATATAATTCATTGTCCACCCATAAAATAAAGTAAGCAATACATATGTGTTTCACAAGATCATAAAATAATCATCATATAATCATATAATAAACCATGTAGATGGAATTAGTTCCCTAAAAATTTCTTCATTTCATCATATCATAAAATGTGGAAAATAAATAGGTTTCATAAAGGTTTTATAGTTACTTAATGAACCAATGGGAACGAAACAGGTTTCATAGAATCGTCATGAAATCACCACCGTCATAGGCCATACAGAGAAATAAAGTGGATGGTATACTAAGATCATATACTTAGTGGATCATATCAATAATTAAGGTATATTTATATAGATGAAAAAAACCTCTAAAATATCATTCTATCCTTGCATTGAAAATATGAGAAAATATCATTTTCTTTTGATAACATTATAACTAAAAATTCATAGAATATTGAGAAAATAATTTTCATTAAAAATAAATAAGGAAACATGTGAATGAATATTCAAATAAAAAATTGTCATGATGGTGGGAATATCTGTTCATATCATATATGTTAAAAAAACATTCCTTTCAAACTTTTATAAAAATGCAAAAACAACTTGTTCTAAAAATGATTCTTTAAAAAGACTCCTTTTATGAAATTTTAAATAAAGTAAAAGGTAATGAAAAGTAATTTTATTAAACACTTCCTAGATAAGAAATAACTTCTATAAAAAATTGAACAACATGGACATGGAAAAAAAGTGTGTCAGCTTTAGGAAATAAGGTATGATTTTCCTTAAATACATATTCATCATCATTTTAAGTACCAAATAGAGGGAAATGGTAATAATACATAAAAATTATAAGAACAAACAGAAGAAGATAAAATTAAATTTTTGTATCATATAAGGATCAAATAATTTCCCTCAATGTAAATTCAAGCATAAACTACCCCGTTTAAAATGATATTGTAACATAAACTGCTTACCACTTTGGTAATTAATGAATCAAAACATCATGCAAGAGAAAACATTAAATGTATTTGTAAATGCATAAAATTTTCATTATAAGTATCATAAAATTCAGTAATAGTAATTATATACATCATATATAAAAAAATATGTGGTGAATATGGCATATATCTCACATAAATAAATGTGAGGTGAGAAACTATCAGCTCATGTTTCATATTGCTTCATACGCATTCAAGACTACTCTATAATAAATATATATTTATTATAAATCTATTATATAACTATATTAATAAATTAATTTCTATTTATCATTACTTTATAATTTCAAATTATACTTTTATTAATAATGATTCCTTATAATTTCTATTTGGGAGAAAATTTGTCTGTTTTCCATACATGTTATGGTTCGATGTTTCTGGTAATTGCACATTGTTCATGGTTTCTTCATCAACATAATATTAATCAGCAAATAATTATAATATATATTCATTATATACACTTAAAATCCCATACATATAAAGTGATAATGAGAATTTAATCACCTCACTTCATGGAGAAGGTAGTTCGTGCGTACACATGAGTGATGTTTTCACTTTTTGATAGATGGAAAAAAGAAAGGTAAATTATAATTCACCTTTAAACAATCGTTATTAAATCATATAAATTATTTATGTTCATTAAATCTATCTTTGTTACCATCCATGTAATGGTGAAATGAAAAAAATAATCACATCACTTCATGGAGGTGGTAGTCCACAGGTAAGCATGAGCGACGTTATAGTTTTCCAACAGATGGGAAATTATGAAGGTAGATAATATCATAAAACTAAAGAAGAATAATTATGTCATAAATATCATATATATATATATGTATATATTAAATCAATCATAATAACCACCCATTAAATATGGTTATATAAAAATAATCATATCACTACATAGAGGCGGTAGTCCACACATACGTACGATCCATACTTTCATTTATCACTTGATGTAAAGGAGATGGATAAAGGTTAAGAAATCAAAATAATAACATCCTATTATGTGGTGGAAACTAATTTTATTATAATGGAATAGTTAGAATATAATTGAAGGAGGTAAAATAATAACTAAAATGAAAGTGATTGGTTAGGACGATTACCTCCTTTTGAGAAACCTCCTTTGGATCTCTTCTTAAGGATCCTAGGGATGGTCATTTTAGGAGACCATCTCCACTAGAAATTAGATAAGGATTTTTAGAAAAGGTTTTTACTGATTTTGGTTGAGATAAGTAGCTCAAGGTGGTGTTAAGAATAGATGAGAGTCAGTTTCCTTTTATAGTGAAGGAATAGACACACTTAGAATTACTTAAAATATTTAAATATTATAAATTATTTTCATGTAAATGTGGAACAAAGTGGCCAAAATTTAGAAACTAATATAGCTTAAGGTTGAAATACCTTAAAATAATAATATATTGATAGATTTATCTGTCGTTTTAAATATTATATTTTTGGCTAACCATTCATTAACAATTTTTCACCTTAACCATTGTAACAACTTTTTAAATACTAAGCGGTCATAAATTTACTTCTAATGTAAAAATTGGCTCAAAAATTTACAAGGGATTAAATTTTCTACCATATCACATCCCCCTTTTCATCATTAAATATTTTTATGATTTATAATTTAATAATATATTATGTAACATAAAATTCCATTACATTCATTTTAAGAACTATTCACATATTTTGACTTTAAAGACTAAATATAGGTATGTAATTAAAAATATAAACTATTTCAACATCAACTATAAATTATTATTAACCATAAAAAATATTCATCACCATAAGTCATCTAAAAAATATTATTTTTCATGTTTTCCAAATCATTTACTTTTATTTTTCTACTACTTTCCCAACCACTATGTTAGCGTTGTATGGGAATTTAAGGTAATTATATCATTAATAAAAAATTAAAAAAATACCATAATAAAAATATTTAATTTATTTAAAATAAAATTTAAATTTTTTTTATAACATCTTTGTATCCCTATGTGAACATATAATAA
Source organism: Viscum album (assembly GCA_963277665.1). NCBI lineage: Eukaryota > Viridiplantae > Streptophyta > Magnoliopsida > Santalales > Viscaceae > Viscum > Viscum album. The sequence goes on from OY728152.1 coordinate 701,191,782, forward strand.
AAATTTAAAGCAAAAGGGTGACATTTTAAAATTTTATTTAAAATAATATAAAGGTCTTTATCAAAGATAGATAGCATAAAGATACCATATTTTTTAATATATGATGTTGTATGGTTAAAAAATCATCTAATTTAAATATGTGTGTTATATAGATTTTTAAATCCTTATCAATTATTTTTAACAACAATTGCCTGATTTACCCTTATTGCGGTGATAAATATACATCACGATTACTGTTCATTATGCCCAAAATAAAGTTTAACTATTTAAAAATTTTGAACCTCATATTTAAAAATATAGGATAACTTTTTTAGGATTCAATTTCTAGAGTATTCATAAATAGATTTTAATATAAATACATAAAACCCAATAGAAAACTGGTTTAAGAAAAATGCGTTTTTAAGCTAGAAAATGATCTTATTCCAAAATCAAGTATAATTATGATTCCCATGTAATTAATTATATTATTTATAACTAAATGATTCTTATTTTAATTTAATATCACTTTCAATGTATAATGTATCTTTTCAATAAAATGAAATGATAGTTTTACAAAAATTGACATTTTTCACTATTCACTAAAAAATCAATCTTTTTAGAAAAATACAACAATTTCACCCTAAGATAATTTTGATATACTGATTTAAAAATGATAAAAATTATATCAAATACAATATCTAAAATTTTTGTATATTAATTATAATATTCAATCATAAAAAGGTAATAAAAATCATTTTTTGATGAAAATGTATTTTTGAAACATAAAATGACATTACTAAAAATTAAGTACATATTTATTATGCATTAATAAATACATTTTAATTATATAAAAATTATAAATATGTTTTATAATGTGGTAATTCCTATTCATACCGACAATTTAACGGCTATGTTATAACGGTCACATTTTAAACTTTTAATATTTCATAGTATCTCCCAATTCTCTTAAAGTTTGGTGTTTCATTCTATGAAATATATCAGAATTATTATTATTATATACTAAATTTTCTGGGGGATACATCCCCACCCCCTCAAATAAATTATACCCTTAATTTTTTAATTATCATTTACTAAAATTATTGTATCATCACATAGTAATAAAATATGATATAGATTCTATCATGATAACTAATTTATATGTCACTACTAGGAAGCTTAATATTTCCAAATTAATTATTCCTAAGACCAAGTATTTATCATTATAAGAATCATATGCTTCCAAAAACATACCTTGAAAATTAAATGATACTTTCCAAATAAGAATCAATACATTTATCTTCCTCTTAGTTGAGTTGTGGAGATTATTTACCATCATAATAGAGAATGCAAGATAACATACTAACTTGATTTATTTACATGACATGAGAATGTTTTAATCCTTTTTTTTTGTTTTGATAAATTTCCAAATCATCTCTTACTCCAAAAAATTAATATTCAAGATGAATTTTTGAGGCCATAAACAATAAAATTAAATTTTAAAGGATCATAAAATACACAAAAGAATGAAAATAAATTCCTATTATCACTAGATATTTACCAAAACCAAAATGGTATCATAGGTTATACAAATATTTATAAATATTTATACGATTAAATAATACAATAATCTATAAAACCTCTGTAATAAAACTCAAAGTTCAACTTAAACTATTTCATAAATAGTTAACCTTGTGAATTCTCCAAAATATGATTAAACAAATTTAAATACCAAAAACATAGAAAAAGGTCACTAAATTTTCAAAATCAATTTAGAATTAATCCCTAAACAACATAAACTAACTCATAATGTCACACACTAAACTTGTTAATACCAAGATCGTATATTCTCTAAGTACATGCTAATCACTATAAACCCACAATGAAAACATAAATGCTTCCAAAAATTAACTCTATCTTCATTCCTTAAATAAATTCATAGACTATCAAATATATTCCATAAATCCAAAAATATAATAAACCTAACCATAGATAACATACATCACCTTGTCATTAAATCACTAATCAGTTCCATGTTCATCAATACTATCCAATTTCATTTATCGGTAACAATAACCTCTTTATCCCATCTAAACATTATTATTTCAACATAAGGAACATGTTAAGGTATATATGTCCCTCAACTATGTGTTTTCCATAAAATATAACATTATCACTGAATATTTGTTTCTAGATTTTTGGTACAAATAATCATAAGCTTTAAAATCCTTAAATAAAAACTACTACAGAACAATCCTCCTATGTTTCAGAATTCTTATAACCAGAATATCATTGTTAAAAAAATTCTAAAAAAAATTCTAAAATCCTAATACATATACACTTCAACCATTTCACTTCAAAAATTGGAATAACATAGGACCTTCCTTGGTCTAAAAATTATTCATTGGTTTAGGGCATTGACTCGGATAATTCTCATGTTCCCCTCACATACGATATTGACCTATAAATGGTACATCAAGATAAAATTCATTTTCCTCCATTAAACTCTTTATTTTTCCTTAGAAATTACTTCATCGGCACCCTTATTTTCTACACATAAAAGATATTCTCATTCATTTGATACATTTATCTAGATGCTTCTTCCCATATAATTTACATGTAGGAATATAAATCTTTCTCCCTTCATGGTCTTCTTCAACTAAACTCCCATGAAGATTCATTTTTCTCTTATTAGGTGTGTTACGAAACTCAACCAATTTGAGGTTGTTAATCATATAATTATATAGATACTTATGCATAATCATAAGGTTTTTAATTCCATCTCCCATTTCATTTGGATGCTCATGAGTACAATCATGGAATCTTCCATCACATTCATCCTTCACATGATTTTTCTTAGATCCAACCTTTGAATAAAACCAAAAAACATAGTTTGAACAATAATAATCATAGTGAGAAACTATATAATCATGACAACCATTTATAGGATATCTAAATCATGTCACCTTCTTTTCAATCTATGACACATTAGGTTTAACCTAGGTCATCCATAGACATCATCTATTCAAATATTTCATAATAGTTTATATTGAAAATGTGAATTAACCCAAGCATATACCCCAGGAATATACAGCTAGCTGTGTAGTCTTAGACCCAATCATCATGCACTAGTGACAATCAAGTTAATACTCAATCTACCTTATTCAAATTTTTTAACCTTAGTTTCATATATGTCACATCCACTTGCTCGTATCATGATCTAGATGTATTTTCATTGAAAACCACACTCATTTTACAATATCATATGTTGTTATCTTATACTTAGGATAATCTTATGGGTTGTTACTAATGTATCATCATCCTAGTTTTCAAAAATAACTAAATATTGCCTTGATATCAACTATAGTGACCCAAAAATTATTTACATAAATATTACATCATTTTAGATGAATATTCATTACATAACATTACGATCCATGCCAGAAAAATAAAGGTTTAGTGTCTTTGAAAACTTGGATACATAAAGAACTAGTACATAATAGATCTTCAACATCTCTCACACTAATTTCTTCATATTAATCCCCTTTTAGACATATCATACTTAGAACCTTCCATCAAAACATGGGGAAGAAAAACATAAGAAAGGGTGAGCTCATATGTCTAGTAAGGGTAAATATAGGAGATTTCAATCAATGCTCAAACATGACTAAAAAGGTATGATAACATGATCATAACATAATAAAGTCATACTCGTCCAATTAAAAATCATTAATCATGTGTCATGGAATAATGCTTCGTCATAACAAAAAAAATAGTTAACAATGTAGAATCATTAATAAACAATCATGAGACATGAGAGCATATCATAAACATGGGAATGTGAAAAAACATAATCTTATAGAATTGTATATATGTATAAAAATTAATTGGTTCTCTCATTATATTAAATATATAAATTCATGGCCTCATATAAACTTATGGACATTAAATCAGGTCCATGTGTAAACTTATGGTCATGAAACTAGGCCCACAAATATCTTTATGGACATAAAACCAAGTCCATTCATAATATTGTGAACATGAAATCATCTTCACTCACTAAAAAATAATTAAAATTTTCCAATAATGGCATATATTTTGTTAAAGGAATATTTTTCGATGGTAAAATGATTTACCAACAGATCTGTTCATGTCACTAAATTGTTGGTAAAAACTATGTTGTTAAATGTCATTTCAAAAGATAAATCAGTGTTGTTTAGACTATAATAATACCAACAGATAATATATATATTGGTTAAAATATTATAATCAGCTTTTCTTTGTGTTGTGTGCCACTTTCGCGGTTGTACCCAATTTTTTAAAATATATATTTGTTAAAATATTTAGCAACAGATTCATATGATGGATTTATCTACTAATAATATTATCACCATAATTTATCTTTTCATCAAGAATATTATTAATATTATTTTATTTGGTATTATAAACAATACCAATAATTAATTTATATTTTTAAATTATATGATAAATAAAATATTATATCTGGTTATTATGATATTTATTGCTTAAATTTTATACAATATTTATTAATCTAATTGTATATATTATATTTTTAAACTGAGGTCTTATTTTAAAAAACATGTTCAAACATAATTTAAAAACATGTTCCAACTCGAAAAAATACATTACAATCCTGTTTATTGATACACGTCAGCTGTGGGGAATTGTAAAAGAAATATTAGATTTTTATAATAGCACACTGGCTCGCTTGGGTCATCTCACTTGAGGAGCCATTCATTTTGTTCACTTACTTATTCTAAATCAACTAAGTTACTTCTTTTTGTGATTTTAAGTATTTAATGAAAATATTGAAAATATTTTAGGGTTTTTGATTTATGACATGAAAAATGAATATTCTAATTTATACAACCATACAAATCTAAATAGAATGAGTTAAGGAAAGAAAGCAATTGGTCTTGGGTTTGGTTTTTGTTTTTGATTCAATCATTATTTTCCTTTATATGTTTGGTTTCAGTTTCATAATCCAAACATGATATATCATGTTTGAACTACTATTATTTATTTAGAAATTGTGGAATATCATTGAATTCCTAAACACTCTCAATTCTACCTCCTCCTTTAATCAAGGCTGATAACAGTCTTTGGTCTTGGAGGTGTCATCTTCTAGGAATCATCTCTATCGGTGTTGTTTCATCCACTGAATAGATAAAATTCAACGTGTGAAGAACAGACCAATAGAGAGAGGGAAAAGTGATTAAATAAAATAATAGAGATAGATTGAGTTGTATGTCATTTGTGGAAGTCACCACATTGGGGACATTCATCTAACTCATACATGCTACTCAATTCTATCTACAAACATAAAATTAAACTTTAAAGAAAATTCATGATCATTGTGACCTCCCCTCGGGCCATGCCTCGGGGTTAGCCTTTCATTTTTGAGAGTAAGTGATCACTTGGTGAAGTGGGTGAAAAAGAAGATGCAGAAATATAATAAAATAAAAGAATGAAATTTTTAAAAAATGGTGATGAGAAAAGAAAATATGAAAGTAAAATAGATTTCGGATGAGAGAGAAAAAAATAAAAGAAAATAAAAAAATAAAAAGAATTAATAAATATATATAATTTATAAAGAATATTAATATAATAATAATAATTATTATTATAATTATTATTAAAAGAATAATTTCTTTTCGAAGATGAAGAGAAAAAATAAAATGAGAAAAATAAAAATAAATTTTAAAATAATAATGTTAAAATAAATATAATAATAATAATAATATTATTATTATTATTACTACTACTAATGATATTAATTATAATAATACTAATAAAAATAAGAATAATTAGAGAATAAGATGAAAAATATGGATGACACTATAAAAATGCATGTAATTTATATAACTAAATTAAATTTAAATTTCATTTAAAAATTAAAATTAAAAACTGAAAAAAATAAAGAAAATAAATTAAATAAAAAGAAGAATATAGGGTGAAGTTTCATCAACCTCCTCCTTGACCAAGGATCCTCATCCAGGGGTTGAGTTGATGATTTTGGAAGGGGGCATGGCCCTCCTTTTATAGGCAAGGGTGAAAGTTTGGTTCTAGAATTTTCCTTCGAAAGTTTATGTGTTAGCCCCATTAAATGGTAGGATTGGGAAAATGTGTCTTCATAAAAGTTTTTCATCAATGTCTCATGTTATCCATCGAAATTTCAGCTTCATCCACCATGAGAGAGAGTTATGTCTATTTTACTCTGAGAATTCATTCTGCCTAGACAGACTTTTCATATTCCACATCACTGGTTTCTCATGCGTTAATGACCTTACAAATGGTATATTAACATGTGGATGCATGCATAAAAGTTATCCATCAATGTCTTGCTCATTTCTCCTCCATATTTCAGCTTATTTGGTTCGTCCATTTAGGATATATGGTCCAAACATCAAAACTCACCCGATCTTTGCACAGTTTTCAAGGCCCAACTTCTGAGATGATTTTGGGATTCTAAATGGTGGATTTAGCTTTAGGCCTAGAAGAATGAAATGAATCCAATGGAACATAAAAGCCTATAAAAGAATAATTTTTCAATTTGGATTAGTCAAGAAAATTTTATGCCCAAAATACAACTATAATTTAAAATTGTTAAAATCCAAAATAGGTCATTTCTTCCAATTAAACTCAAAAACAACTAAAAATATAAAATTTGACAATTTTCCTAAAAATAACACTTTTTTGGGGTTAAAAAAATTGAAATTCAAAGTAAAATTATTAAAAATATTTTCTCTTTCAATTCCCCCACACTTAAATCATGCTTTTCCTCAAGCATAAAATTTTACCATTGAAAATCAGAGGGCACCAATGTTACTAATATTCAAATTCGAAAGAAATAAAATCAAATAATTTTCAATGTCAGATAAAATTTTCAAAAATCCACATAAAATATCAATTTAATTTCTCAATTTTCAAATAAAAAATAAATTCATGAAAATTACTTTTTCCCATTTGAAAAATGATGGAACTTATTCTTTCATTCATTTATCTTCCTCTATTAATTATTATTAAACATGTTAAATCATGATCTACCTCACAATGGATTATTTTCTCTCATCACTCATGATATAATTCAAGTACAGTTATACTCATATCATGAGAACATTCTCCTTTTCCATAATATTGTAAAGAAACTACTTTCTCCACTTTTTAAAGACAAAAGGCACAAAAAACCATAAGGAATTGAAATAAAGGTTATAATTGACAGGATTTGATGCGTTTAAAAAATTAAAGAATAAGGAGGACGTTTAACTCTTAAAGCATAAAAAATTCTATTCAATGTAAAAAAATCAATAACATTCTCCCCTTCCAATTGTAACAAGTCGCAAATTTCTCAAAATTCAAAGAAAATATCATGATCAATTTAAGCACAATAAATGATTTGTGCCCTCTCTTAAATATTTTTTTTATTTTTATACCCTTTTTTTCTTTTTCTTTTTTAGAAATCATTTTTTTAAATATAAAGTTTTATAATAAACATCACATCCACTACCTAACCACATATGACAAAAATCATCAATCCGGTGATGGTGATTTTTATTCTTCTAACTCATTCCCTTTTTTCATTTTTTTCAAGAATGGAAAACAATTAAGTACATTGAATGAATCAAAATAACATTATTCCCAAAATAAGAACCCTCATACTTCTTTCTTAAATTGAATTTCATCACATCCACCATGATTCTCTTCACTCTCGCACTTCAACATTAAAATATCATGCAAATACCAAGAGTAAGGTAGGAATGCATAAAAATGGCTTGAAACACGACTCATCCTTATAAAGGTCATTCATGATCACTATGAGCTAAATAAGGATTGATGTAAAGGTGGACTTTTAAGAATATGCGGTTTATCAAAATATGTCTCAATCATTTTAAATGTGTTTTTGCACAGTCATAGTTTTGACAAGTTTAAATCCATGTTCTGGTCAGTGACATGTCTCATGATCACACAAAAAATGTGCTCAAAAATAAATAAGAAGTACTTGGTCTAGAAATCCTCTAAAGAATGTGAATATAATATTATAAAATCACTCAAAGCATAAATAACAATAAAAAATAAATTCACATAAATTTTTGAAATTCAAAGTATGAAAAATGGTTTGTAAATTTCATTTACATGAATCAATAAATTTCTTCAAATCATGATTACTTATTTTAATATTCATGCTTTAATTTAATCATCTAACTCTACATTTTACTCATTCAATCTTATTAACATTGAAATCTAAAGAATGGATCATAGGATTCCAAAGAAACTCATGTCTACTAGATTAGTCAAGTAAAGCATAATTCAAGCATGGGCATGCAATTTCAGTTTAAATCTCAGAACGTGTTTTGGAAAAAAATATAGGGATTTTAAAAGATAAAAAATAAAAGTGAATTATCTTTCCCATGAAGCTTATCCCTTCTCTTCTACTATTTGAGGCATCATTTTCCATTAATAAACCTACAAAAGAGAATTACTAAATTATGTACAAGGATCATGTCATTAAAACTCAAAAATATAAGGAGTGGGTTGCATGATGGACTACTTCTTAGAAATGAATTTGAAATTTAAATTCCCTAAAAGCAAGTAGTAGGTAATAAGTCTTGGTATGATCCCTCAAGTGGGATCTGAATTTTTACTGCCTCCAGAAGGCAGTACCAGCTGTTATCCAAAGTCTAATGGTGGATGAATCTTCTTTGATTTAAACCACTACATGTGGCTTTTCTGAGTTTGGGTTTCATCCTTAGTGAAGAATGATCCATGGAAAGAGTACACTAGATCCTCCCTCTTCATAATGAGATATAACTTGCATAGCGGGGGTAGGATGAAGTTTGAATCATCCTCATCCGTGGTTTCTACTTGTATCGGTAATATAATATTAGTAATGGGGTGTTAGAAAAATGAATAAAAATAAAATTCTATATAAAAAGAAAATTTCATATCCAATGAAAATTACTTCCTAGCCCTCTAACCAAAGAACTAGTAATGCAGTGTTACAGTATAAAAAACAAAATTCTAAATTAAAAATATTTTAAAAGGAAAGGACTTATAATTTTAATTGTAGCATAAAGATAAGAAGAATCATAATTACGATAAGATTTGGATTCAAAATTTCAACACTTTTCCTAAGCTTATATGAATTTTATTATGTAATCAAATAAATTCTCTACATTTCTGAATCAGAACTCTAATCCCCTACAAAATCATTCATGAGTTATAAAAACATTGTGAAATACAAACTCATTCATTGCCCAGTTAGTTATGTTTTTGAGAACATCATCTTCAAAAAATATTGATATTGCACACTATTTTTTCAAAAACATGCTATAATATTTTTGAATAAATTCATATAAATCCTTACCATTCATGTCATTGAATAGTTGAGAAGTAAAATTTCATTAGTTTCAGAAAATTCCATACCTTGTACATGGTATAGTGAGAACACTGCTTTTCCACATTTTAATAGAATCTAATTTCTAATTTGGATTATTTTTCTAAATTAAATTTCACATGGAAAATCATGAAAAAGTTCATATTTATTGGGATAGTTCAGAAAAAAATAGCTTGGAAAACAATCATTCCTAGGACTTAAGCCAATGATAGAACTGCTTCTCCTTCGAGGTCTGGAAGGGGTTGTTCCCAAACATTGAAGAGTTGACCAAGGATATATTTTCAACCTCCCTACAACATGCCTTCTTCAGCAGGGACTGGAAAAGTGGGATCAACCACATCATTGTGCACACGCCCCACCCCATGGGAGTAATATCCATCACTGTAACAAACAGGCTTCCCTCTTTTCTAGGACAAATATACTCTTTGGGATGCACCATAATTGTGTATATTTATATAGAAGTGAATGGATCTTTTTTCCAATAAAACTCTTCAGTGGAAAACTCATTTCAAATATATTGTTTAGAAGTTTCACACATGTGTTTTGAAAATATAACTATAATGTGTCTAAATATGATTGAAAAGTAGTAATTGACCAAACAAATAGGGAATTATAGGTACATACTGAAAGAAAATTAATAAGATATACTTACCATTCATCACTGTAGTGTAGATGTAGGTATGTAAGTGATGAAGTGAAAGCCATGGAAGATAAACTGATGGTGAAAATCCATGCGGTGAAAAGATTGATGATGTGGATACATTACAATTTTTACACCAATCATTTCATTGGAATACTCAACCGTCTTCCTACAGGTAAAGCATGATTCATAGAACCGGTTATTGTATTTTCTTCATAGTTTCCAGGGTGGTACACTTTGTTACCTATAATGGTAATGAAAGGGAATATGTATATATTCAAAACTGAAACCTTTGAATTACTAAATAAACATGGAATAATGAAAACATATTGTTATTATAATTCACCTTTTTACACATACTAATTTCGGATGAACTATTTTCTTATCAAATTGTAGCATTGTTTATCCAAATGAGCTATGTGCTGCTGTAAAGAGTGGACTCATGTGGACATAAAAGTAGACTTTTTGAGTTAAAACTGATCATTAAATGTGATACAGTAATTTAATAATTATGAATAAATGTAAATGATAGAAAACCAATTAAAAATTAATTTATATTAATCTATAAAAATATATTACTGTAGTTCAATGTATATGTTCAATGTTTCTATTTAGTAATATGTATGCGAATATAAAAGATTTTCAAAATAGATGGATATTTTTAAAGAGATAAATAGAATTAGGATAAGAAAAAAGGACTTACTATAAGTTATGATACAATTATTGTGTGTATTATGTTATCACATGCATGAAATAATCAAATAGGTTAATAAGAGGAATTTTGAATACAAATATTTTTGAGAATGTGATTACATATAAACCGTAATCTTGTGAAGGTGTCTATTATTTTTTATATTTGGCATAAAAAATAGCTCTATATTGTTACAAATATGTCACTGAATAGAAACATGGTGGGATTAAATATTTTTATAACTACTAAAGTCATTAGAGGAAATATGAAATGAGTTAAAAAAACATAGAGTTGTATTAAGATACATAACCTGTCGCAGAATGTCTCAGATGTTGGGATATTTTGATTAACATTATCTTTGAAGCATTGATACTTGTTCTAATAATAATAGTGTCTGATAAGAAGGTAATAATTTAAAATTATAGGAGTTAATTTTATACACGTGAAATAAACTGGAAGCTACAGTACTCTTTACAAAATGTCTTACTATTGGTTCATTTAGTTTGGACTATATACATCACCAAAATATTGATTGATGTTTTGAAAACATAAATGAAATAAGAAACATATATCAATACAACTGCAATTATAGGTTTCAATTGTATTAATGTAAACACTGTGAATCTGGATAGAATTGTGTGAGGAGAGAACAAATTCTAGTCAATCAATTCCGATATAACATTCTATGGGTTAAAAAACATAAGATTCTAAACATTTTAAATCGATTTAATGAAAGAATGTACCTCAATTGCATTAAAAAACATAAACTAGAGCTTCCTCATATCCACCTGTATCCAGTAAACATCAGTTCTGAGTTATTTCTATAATGTTCAGAAAAAATCTTGTTGGATACTAAAAAAGAGTCTTCGACATGCATCATGAAATAGTTTGAGCTTATGAGTTGCATGATTATTTAAATGGAAGTATATTGAACATGAATACTGTAACTTCCCAAGTAAGTAACGAATAATAGATATTTTTATCTATGATTATTAATGAATTAGATAGTGTTTTAGAGGCGTAAAATGAGAATAAATCCAAACGTAAGCATGGAATACACTAATATTTGTAAAAGATTGTTTTACTGCCTTTTAATGGCAAACCATTTTTAAATCAAACTTTTGACAATTTTATAAGCTCTATTTTTCAAAATAAACTTATTCTTTATGATTGGGTCATTTAAATTTACTTTGGGTAAATTTTTGATATTTTTCTGATAAAGTTCATTTTTTTAATGAATAGTGAAAAATGTTGTATTTTAATTCAAAACCTATTTTTAATCTAATTTATTTATATTATTAGATTTTATTTTGAATTGGGTTTAAAGTTAAATTATAATATATTTTCACCATTTATTTCAATATTGGACGTTGGAATTAATTTCACTTTGAAATTGGACTTAAACTAGTGTTAGTCTTTTGATACTTATTGTTTCACAAAAACACGCTATTTACTATGACAGTGGGAATTAATTAATAAATTAATTAATGTAACTTATATGTTTTGAATTTTTTAAAATAGACATCATTTTTTAATTCGCAATATCAAATATAACTTAGGGTGAAGTTTTGGTATTTTTCGGAAAAACTAAAATTTTTGATGAATAGTGAAACCACTAAGTGGTACTTATAAAAACTAATTTCCCGTATAAATGAAATTTTAACACCACTGTATTTTGAATTTTAAAAATTATACATACATGTTTTTCATTAAGAAGTAAAATTTGGTTCAATGAGATTAAAATAATTTTTTGGTGAATAGTAACTTTTATGTTTTTAATCACGATTAGAGGTAATTAGTGTAATTTAAGGTAAAAATAATGTTTTAATAATATGGAATAAGCTAGACACATGTCCTACCCTTATTGGATGTGTCATGGCCGACCAAGACAACCCATGGGTCGATTTTTGGGGCCCCATGGAGCCACTTGGGTAAGATAATGACATTAATTCTTTTTATTTAATGTAAAAGTAAAAATGACACAAAGATGAGTTGTTTTACTAAAACAATTTTTAAATGAGGTTATACAAGTCATAGTTTTGACTATAAATATTTACTGGAAATATAAAAAGATTTCCTACATCATAGTATTTTTTTTTATAATTTTTAGACATTAAATAAATTAAATTATTTATGACACCATGATGATGCAGCGATTACCACATTATTTAACGATTTAAATAAAATCAAAATATAATGTAAAATATAAGACCTAAACTTGTCAAAAACCTATTGGATGGGTGGAGTTTGAACACTTGTCTTCTTATCCTAGAAATTTATAATTGTGGGACCTTTTGTATCCAAAAATGATTTTATAACAAAGTATATTTTCTTAACATTCCAAGAGTGCCCCTCCTCTCCTCTTATAAAAGGCCCCCACCTCTACCAACATACCCACAATTACAAATCCTTTGGCTTGGACAAACCCTAACAATTTTGCGCTCCACATCCCTCTCTAACTCTTAGAAGCCTCACATTGGGCAGAAGTCTTCCCGAGGAAGCCTTTGAGCTCAAATCAAAAAGAGTTACCCGATTTGAAGGTAGTGTCTTCTCTTGTGTTCTTATGTTTTATATTGCTTCTCAAACCCCCTAAACTCTTTTTATGGATTTCTTTTGTAAAAAAACCAGTATACTCAATATACTAGTATTTTTCTATAAAAATTATTCTAGATACACTTACACACACATACATCTAATGGTTAAAGAACATATTGTTTCTGTGGATGGCGAATTTCTGCCACAAGAAACGATGATTGGTCAACACTCATATAACACCTTAAAAGGTGGACATTAAGATGTAACTATATTAATATATTATATATAATATGTTTATGTTTTACTTAAGTTTCTGTATTTTTCATTTCTGACATACCTTTATGGGTAAACACGATATTTTCATTTTAGGAAGTGCGGACTACCGCCCCCTCAAAGTGATTTGATTCGTTAATGCCATATGTGGGATGTATAAAGGATTTAATTAATGATATTATATATGATATTATACTGGAATTATAATACACATTTATATCATTATGATTCCATTCCATAAAATATGAAATAGAAATGAAAGTAGCGTTCATGCGTACGTACGGCTTACCGTCTCCATGAACGGTGCATTTCGTTTCTTACCTCTAAACGTTATGTAATATTATCAATGCATGTATATACTGGATATATATGATATATATGATATATACATCATGATTATAACTCTGGATATAATGGATACATGAACAACTTGTAATTATAAAGAGCATATTTTCGACTCAAGTACCAATGATCGTTAAAACGACCATTATTAACTTAAATAATTACATAGTGTTCATAACATGGTAATAATTGATATAAAATGAATAATGAACTTGAAAAAGGTTCTTATGCAAGAAGAAATTAACACAAGTTTATTTTTCAGGATGTTAAAAAACGATCGAGTCAAGTCGGACCCGAGATAAGGGACCTTCTTAACCCAATTTCTGTTCTTTTGTTAATCTCCTACTTTCAAATTTTTTCATGATATTATTATGTCCTATCATGTATTTTTACTTTCTTTATGTGTAAATATAGTGTATACACATATTAGATCTATTTTATTTATAAAATTATCCTTGTATGGACTTCGTCTCAATCTCCTTTCATTGAGGCATCTTTTGTTTTATACACAACCTTCTTTTATACGGTGTATAAACCCCTTTGACTTTTACGTTTATCCAAAAGGAATCTTTTTTATATGAATCATTTTACTAAATGACAAAAGGGAATGTTTTTGTCATACGTATGCGGCGACAATGACTTCTTCGTCGTCGTGACCACTATTTGAGTTTCGGCTTCCTCTATAAGACATAACTTTTTTTTAATGAAAAAAAATACCATGTTTTACTTTTTTTTATTTTGGTATTGAAAATGGTTTTCATAATGTTTTTATATCAATGTGTTGTATTGATATATTGTGATTGAAAAGTGGAAATTTTATGTTTCCATTATGCATGTTTTATGTGATACGATTATGTTATGGTTCTTGGGCATTATTATGAAGACGGGTGGTTCCGTGATAAACTAAGGGTGGGGGAGCCCAATATAGCTTTCCAAAGCATTGGGTAACACTATAGAGTTAAACATTAAGGTTTCTCCAAAGAGATTTAGGGGATATACTGTGATGGGTATTCCAAACGTAACCTAAGAATGTTATGAACGCCTCAAGTAACCTTTATGTCTTATGATTTCTATGATTTATTAATGATTAGATGAGGTTTGTTTAAGTGCTTATGCTTTATGATTATAGTATGATTTCATTGATTCTTATGTATACATGTACCCATGTTTCCTTTCCATATTTTTATAACCCTTACTGAGCTTTTTATGCTCATCCCAAGTTTTTGAAATGAATTTCACAGGTCAAGGGAAAGGTACATGATGTGATGATAGTGTCAAGGAAGTGTCAAGAAAGAATCCATGTTTAATTTTATATATGTCTCCATTTAAAGGAAAAATGAATTCTATATTTTATGTAATAACTTTGTTTAAATGTGGAATGTAATGCAAGTTTTATGATCTAATTCTCTAAAACTCTAAACCTGAAAAGATCCTCAATGTCTAATCCTGTAATAACTCAAGATTAAGTATGGTTTAAGGCTGGGGCCATATAGTTGGTATCAGAGGTCGGTTTAGATTAATTTAGGAGTTAGAATTTTATTGAATGGTTATCCAAAAATATATTTTTTTATGGTAAAGTTGAAATGATATAGCATTTGAAGATTACCATGTTGCTTCATCAAAGACATGTTTGTTCAGAATGGTTGTCCGCAGAGGAAACAAGGAAGTAGTTCTAGGAAGGCATACAGAAGGAAATAACCTTCCGAATCAGCATCCTGAGATGGTCAGAATTGGAACTAAACAGTTTGTTGCAGTAATGGCGTAGTTGACTCAAGCGATAAATGGTGGTGGTATCCATGCACGAGATCAGCCAGATCAACCGCAGAATAACTTGTCAGTGGTGGAACATTTCAAGAGGCAACATCCCCCATCATTCAGAGGATCATCTGACCTTGTGCTAGCTGAAGGGTGGATTATAGCACTGGAGATGATTTTTGATGTCATGGGGTTTTTAGACAATCAAAAGGTTAGTCCTGCTATTTACAGTTTGGAAGGTGAAGCAGATCAGTGGTGGTCGATGGTTAAAAATATCAGGAACGTTTATGAGATTGATTCTCTCGACTAGGTTGAATTCAAAGGTATGTTTCGTGAGATGTATTTTCCTAAGGCTGTTCGACTTAGGATGGAAAAACAATTCTTCGAATTGAGGCAAGATGAAGACTCAATGGGTGCCTATGAAGAAAGGTTCACTCGATTGGATAGGAATGCTCCAAATTTTATCCGAGACCTTGATAGTAAAATCAATCATTTTTACTCAGGATTAAAGCCAAAATATCTAAGGGAATTAGCTTCTTGGGAGTTCAAAAGTTATGAAAAGCTTGTTCGATGTGCTGAGAAGGTGGAAATAGAGTTTTCCGATGATCAAGTTTTCTATAACAACCAACAGAAGAAGAGACCGAGGTGGCAGTAGAAAGAAATGAATTCTTCAAAAAAGTATGATGGTAAGAAAACTAAGATTCCAGTTTGTGATAAATGTGGTAAAAGGCATGCTGGGGAATGTCTTCTAAATTTTGGAAAGTTCTACCGATGTGGTAAGATGGGATATAAGGCTCGTGATTGCACTGAAAAAGATCAAGGTGAATGTAAGGCCAAATTTGATTTACATTTAGTGAAATGTTTTAAGTGCAATGAGATGGGTCACTATGAAAATGAGTGTCCGAAAAAGAGCTAGAGTGATGGGAATCAATTAGACTACAATCATAAAGGGGTGGTGAAATCCTTTTCAACTACTTCAGCATATGTCATGCCATCAAATGAAGTTGTATCATGTACTTTGTTTGTTTTTTTAGATTATTCCAGTGTGTTGTTTGATTTGGGGTCTATAAATTCTTTCATCTCTGAAATCATTTATAGTAAAATGGGAATACAATCTCAAGAAATGACTCTTGAACTTGTGGTAAAAACACCTAGGAGAAATGTTGAGGCAAAAAGAATTTATAAGAATCTTCATATCCTTATCCGTGGAAAGAACCTACTTGCAAACCTTATTATTTTACCTCTAGTAGAGTTTGATGTTATCTTGGGTATTGATTGGCTCTCTATTTACCATTCTATGATTGACTGTAGAGTTAATGAAGTTTCTTTTTAGAAAGGCTTTCAGTTTGTGTACAAGAATGAACCCTTACTATTGATAACATATTAAGAGGCCGAGAAACATGTAAAAGATGGAAATTAATGTTAGTTTTCACATGTCATTGAATATAAAGGAACAGTTCATATTAATGATGTGCCATTGGTAAATGAGTATCCTGATGTTTTTCCTGATGAGTTGCCTGGAATAATACCAGATCGGGAAGTTGAATTTACAATTGACTTATTCCGGATGATAAGACAATTTCAAAAAAACCCTTATCGAATGGCTCAAATTGGACTTTTGGAGTTAAAGGAGCAATTGCAAGATTTATTAGAGAGAGGTTTCATTCGACCTAGCACATCACCATAGGGTGCCCCTGTTTTATTTGTTAAAATGAAAGATGGTTCTATGAGAATTTTCATTGATTATAGAGCCTTGAATAACATCACAATTAAGAACAAATATCCTTTGCCTCATATCGATGATATGTTTGATCAGCTCCAGGGAGCTTAGTATTTTTCAAATATTGACCTGAGATCGGGGTACCATCAGTTGAAGGTAAAGGAAGCAGATATTCCGAAGACTGCGTTCCATACAAGATATGGCCATTATGAATTTGTAGTAATGCCTTTTGGGATAACCAATGCACCTTCTATATTCTTGGACATAATGAATAGAATTTTCCATGAGTTCTTGGATAAGTTTTTGGTTGTTTTCATTGATGATATTTTGGTGTTTTCTGAAAGTAATGAGGAGCATGAAAGACATTTAATGGTTATTTTGCAAACCTTTAAAGAAAAGAAATTGTATGGAAAATTCATCAAGTGTGAGTTTTTGTTGCAAAAAATTTCTTTCCATGGTCACATTGTTTCTAAAGATGGGATAACTATGGATCCTACAAAAATAAAAGTTGTTGAAGAATGGACAGGACCCACAAATGTTACCGAGATCCATATTTTTCTTGGTTTGGAAGGTTACTACTGAAGTTTTTTTGAAAATTTTTCATGGTAATCTAGTCCAATGACTAAGCTTACTCGGAATGGTGTCAATTTTTTCTGGATAAAAGAATGTGGTGATTGTTTTCAGGAATTGAAATGAAGATTGGTAAATGATCCAATTTTGTCACTACCTTCCAGGAAAGGTGAGTTTGTTATCTACAGTGATGCTTCATTGAAAGGACTTGGTTGTGTCCTAATGCAGAATAATCTGGTAATTGCTTATACGTCACGACAGTTGAAAACTCATGAGGTAAATTACCCTACACATGATTTGGAATTAGCTGATGTAGTTTTCGCTTTAAAAATTTGGAGGCATCATTTTTATGGAGTAAAGTGTGAAATATATACCAATCACAAAAGTTTAAAGTATTTATT
Organism: Viscum album; assembly: GCA_963277665.1. Taxonomy (NCBI): domain Eukaryota; kingdom Viridiplantae; phylum Streptophyta; class Magnoliopsida; order Santalales; family Viscaceae; genus Viscum; species Viscum album. Next base: position 701,210,100 of record OY728152.1, read on the forward strand.
CACTCAAAAATAATTGAACATGAGACAGAGGAGATGGCTAGAATTAATAAAGGATTATGATTGTACAATTCATTACCATCTGGGAAAAGCAAATAAAGTGGATAATGCTTTGAGTTGAAAAACTAATGTTTCATTAACAATGTTGCATTTGGGACATGATCATTTGGTTAAGGATTTGATGAACTTTGGCATAGAAGTTTTTGGTGCAGTATGTTCTTCTGTTTTGTTTCAGGTATCAGTGAAATCTTCTCTATCAGACAGAATCAAGCAAGCACAGAAGCAAGATAGTGAGTTGCATAAAAAGGTAGAGCTGGTTTAGAAGGCTATGTTTCCTGAATTCAACAATGATAATGATTGTGTTTTGAGATTTGGGAAGAGATTGTGTGTGCCTTGTGATTCACAGTTGAAGTGAGAGTTGTTATGTGAAGCTCATAGTTCTCCATTTTCAATTCATCCTAGCTGTACTAAGATGTATAGTGATCTGCGGGAGTATTACTGGTGGGATGGAATGAAAAGATATATTGCTAATTTTACTGTGAAGTGCTTGACTTGTAAATAGGTTAAAGCAGAGTGGCAGTTACCTAAAGGGTTTCTTCAGCCTTTACCAGTGCCAGAGTGGAAATGGGAGAATATATCCATGGACTTTGTTGTGGGATTACCAAAGACATCTCGAGGTAATAATGCAATCTGGGTTATTGTTGATCTCTTGACTAAATCTGCTCATTTCCTTGCTATACGAGATACTTTTTCCATAGATCAACTTTCTCGTTTGTATCATAAAGAGATAGTCAGGTTACATAGAGTTCCTCTCTCCATAGTATCTGACCGTGATCCCAGGTTCACTTCTAACATTTGGAAAGGCCTTTAGAAGTCGTTGGGTACTGAATTAGATTTTAGTACAGTTTTCATCCTCAATAAGATGGGAAGTCAGAACGAACAATTCAGACATTGGAAGATATGATACGTTATTGTTTGATGGATTATCAGGGAATTTGGGACCAACATATTTCCTCGGTTGAATTTTCATATAATAATAGTTTTCACTCCAGTATACAGATGGCACCATTTGAGGCGTTATATGGGAAGCGGTGTCGAACTCCAGCTTTCTGAAATGGAGTGGGTGAAAGGAAGCTAATGGGACCAGAATTGGTAGAAGATTTGGGAGAAAAAGTTCAGCTGATACAAAAACACATGAGAACACCTCAGAGCCGGCAGAAGAGTTATGCGGACAATAGGAGGAAGGATCTCTTTTTTGAGGTACGTGATCATGTTTTTCTCGAAGTCTCAACATGGAAAAGTGTGATGCGATTTGGTAAGAAAATAAAGCTGATTCCATGGTTCATTGGACCATATGAAATTCTTGAGAGAGTTGGATCAGTTGCTTACTGAGTGGCTTTACCTCCGAGTTTATCTCAGGTACACAATGTTTATCATGTTTCGATGTTGAGAAAGTATATGCCATATCCATCTCATGTTTTGAGTCTAGAGGTAGTTCAGATGGAAGAGAACATATCTTATGAGGAACAACCGGTCTAGATTCATGACCACATGGAGAAAGTGTTACAGGATAAGGTGATTCATCAGGTTAAGGTTTTGTGGAAAAACCACATGATTGAAGAGACAACATGGGAATCTGAAAATGCAATGAGAGATAAATACCCCGACTTATTCGATAAGTAAATAAATTGTGGGGACACAATTTTCAAAAGGGGGGAAGGATGTAACATCCCAAGTAAGTAATGAATTATAGACATTTTTATCTAAGTCTAATAATGAATTAGATAGTATTTTATAGGCTTAAAAGTAGAATAAATCCAATCTTATGCATGTAATACACTAATATTTTTAAAAGATTGTTTTACTGCCTTTTGATGGAAAACCATTTTTAAATCAAACTTTTGACAATTTTATAAGCTCTATTTGTCAAAATAAACTTATTATTTATTATTGGAACATTTAAATTTACTTTGGGTAAATTTTTTGTATTTTTCTGATAAAGTTCATTTTTTAATGAATAGTGAAAAATGTTGTATTTTAATTCAAAACCTATTTTTAATCTAATTTATTTATATGATTAGGATATCTTTTGAATTGGTTTTAAAGTTAAATTAGAATATATTTTTACCATTTAATTCAATATTGGTCGTTGAAATTAATTTCACTTTGAAATTGGACATAAACTAGTGTGAGTCTTTTGATACTTATTGTTTCATAAAAACACGATATTTGCTCTGACAATGGGAATTAATTATTATATTAATTAATTTAACTTATATGTTTTGATTTTTTAAAACATACATCATTTTTGAATTCGGAATATCAAATATATCTTAGGGTGAAGTATTGGTATTTTTCTGAAAAACATCAATTTTTAATGAATAGTGAAACCACTAAGTGTTACTTATAAAAACTGATTTTCCGTTTAAATGAAATTTCTCCACCTCTGTGTTTTGAATTTCATAAATCCGACATATATGGTTTTCATTAAGAAGTAAAATTTGGTTCAATGAGATTAAAATAATTTTTTGGTGAATAGTAACTTTTAAGTTTTTAATCGCGATTAGAGGTAATTTGTGTAATTTAAGGTAAAAATAATGTTTTAATAATATGAGATGACTTAGACACAAGTCCAACCCTTATTGGATGTTTCATGGCCGACCCAGACAACTGATGGGTCGATTTTTGGAACCCCATGGAGCCACTTGGGTAAGATAAAGACATTATTTCTTTTTATTTAATGTAAAAGTAAAAATGACACAAACATGAGTTGTTTTACTAAAACAATTTTTAAGTGGGGTTATACAAGTCAGATTGTTGACTATAAATAGTAATTGGAAAGATAAAAATATTTACTACATCATAGTATTTGTTTTATAAATTTTAGACATTAAATAAATTAAATTATTTATGACACCATGATGATGCAGCAATTACCACATTATTTAATGATTTAAATAAAATGAAAATATAATGTGAAATATAAGACCTATAATTGTCAAAAACCTATTGGATGGGTGGATTTAGAACCCTTATCTCCTTATCCTAGAAATTTATAATTTTGGGACCTTTTGTATCCAAAAATCATTTTATAACAAAGTATCTTTTCTTAAGTTTCCAAGAGTGCCCCACCTCTCCTCTTAAAAAAGGCCCCCACCTCTGCCACCTTACCCACACTTCCAAAGCCTTTGGCTCGGCCAACCCATGACCATATTTTCTCTACACATCCCTCTATATCTCTTAGAAGCCTCACTTTTGGTAGAAGTCTTCCCAAGGAAGCCTTTGAGCTCAAATCAAAAAATACTTACCCGATTTGAAGGTAGTGTCTTCTCTTGTGTTCTTATGTTTTATTTTGCTTCTACAACCCCCAAAACTCTTTTTATTCATTTCATTTGTAACAACACCAGTATCTTACATATACTAGGATTTTTTTATAAGAAGTATTCAAGCTACACTTACACACACCTACATCTAATGGTTAAAGAACATAATGTTTCTGTGGATGGCGAATTTCTGCCTCACGAAACGATGATTGTTCAACACTCATATAACACCTTCAAAGGTGGCCAATAAGATGTCACTATATTTATATATTATATATAATATTTTTATGTTTTACTTATGCTTATGTATTTTTCATTTATGGCATACCATTATGGTTACCATTATGGGTAAACGTGATATCTTCATTTTAGGAAGTGCGGACTACCGCCCCCTCAAAGTGATTTGATTCATTAATTCCATATGTGGGAAGTATAAAGGATTTAGTTAATGATATTATATATGATATTATACTGGAATGATAATATAACTTTATATAATTATGATTCCATTCCATAAAATATGAAATATAAATGAAAGTAGCGTTCATGCGTACATACGGCTTACCATCTCCATGAACGGTGCATTTCATTTCTTACCTCTAAACGTTATGTAATATTATATATGCATGTATATACTGGATATATGTGATATATATGATATATACATCATGATTATTACTCGGTATATAATGGATACATGAACAAATTGTAATTATAAAGAGCATATTTTTTACTCAAGTTCCAATGGTCGTTAAAATGACCATTATTAATTTAAATAATTACATAGTGTTCTTACACATGGTAATAATTGATATAAAAGGAATAATGAACTTGAAAATGGTTCATAAGCAAGAATAAATTAACACAAGTTTATTATTCATGACGTTAAGGAATGATCGAGTCAAGTCGGACCCGAGGTAAGGGAACTTCTTAACCCAATTCTCGTTCTTTGGGTTAATCTCCTATGTTCAAATTATGTCATGATATTATAATGTCTCGTCATGTATTTGTACTTTATTTATGTGTACATATAGCAAATACACATAATAGATCTATTTTATTTAAAAAAATGCTCATTGTAAGGACTTCGTCTAAATCTCCTTTCATTTAGGTATATTTTGTTTTATACACAACCTTATTTTATACGGTGTATAAACCCCTTTGAATTTTACGTTTATACAAAAGGAATCTTTTTTATACGAAACGTTTTACTAAACGACAAAAGGGAATTTTTTTGTCGTACGTATGCGGCGATAACTACTTCTCCACCACTGTGACCATTATTTGAGTTTCGGCTTCCTCTACAAGCCATAACTTTTTTTAATGAAAAATAAATACCATGTTTTACTTTTGTTTTATTTTGGTATTGAAAAAGGTTTTCATAATTTTTTTATATCAATGTGTTTTATTGATATCTTGTGATTGAAAGGTTAAAATGTTATTTTTCATTTATACATGTTTTATGTGATACGAATATGTAATGGTTCTTGGGCATTATTATGAAGACGGGTGGTTCCGTGATAAAATTAGGGCGGGTGAGCCCGATATAGCTCTCCAATGCATTGGGTAACGTGAAGGAGTTATTATTTATGGTTACTCCGAATAGATTTAGGGGATATACTATGATGGTTATTCCAAACATAACCAAGAGGGTCACTCCCTACGTAAGAATGTTATGAATGTCTCAAGTTACCTTTATGTCTTATGATTTCTATGATTTATTCATGATTTGATGAAGTATGTTTAAGTGCTTATGTTTTATGAGTAAAGTTTGATTTCATTGATTCTTATGTATACATGTACTCATGTTTACTTTCCATATTTTTATAACCCTTACTGAGCTTTTTATGCTCATCCCAAGTTTTTGAAATGATTTTCACAGGTCAAGGGAAAGGTACATGATGTGATGATAGTGTCAAGGAAGTTTCAAGAAAGAATCCATGTTTTATTTTAAATATGTCTCCATTGATGGGAAAAATGAATACTATCTTTTATGTAACCACAATGTTTAAATGTGTAATGTAATGCAAGTTTTATGATCTAATTCTCTAAAACTCTAAACCTGAAAAGATACTCAATGTGTAATCTTGTAATAACTCAATATTATGAAAGGTTTAAGGCCCGGGACTTATAAATATGATGTGAAATTGAACACATTTTTGTTTTTAATTTCAACAATAGTTCCATTGAGCCACCAGTTGAGGCTTTTTGTTTCTTTTCAATTAGGTGGAATTTTTTGTTTGGTCCCTTTTAGGATATCCATCCATCCAGAGTAGTTATTGCAGAAGAAATTAGAGGCCACAGATTTAGCAATGGGTTAGTGCTGAAGGTTACGGGCACAACGGAAGAGCGCGGATGGATGTTCCCACTTGGATTTTTTTCATTAATAATGATCAATCTGGGATCAATATGACAATAAATGTCAGTCTCCACGGATCGAATCACAGAAGTAGAAAAAGAAGAAGGTTTGTCCCGAAACCCCAAAAAAAGATCATTACAAGTTGATTATAATTAATTTAATTTATTATAAAGAAATACCATTTGGGTATTCTTTCTTCATTGATGTTCATGATCACGTTCCGATGGGATTCGTCATTGCGTCGTAGAATCCAAGTGTATACTTCCTCCAATTGTGATCCACACGTGCACCTCGTATATCTAGACGTCTCCAAAAGAGTCTCTGGGTGCTAGTGTGGAGAAACTTATGCTTTCCCTGTCCACCTTAGATCGTCTTGATCCGATGGAAGAGGATCTCTCTCGGTCTTGAGAGAATTCTTGGAGGAAGTGGTTCTTTCAGCCTTGAATGAATTCTCCAGAATTGTTGTGCACAACGATTCTCTTGTGTGTGAAAACAGTTGGGGTTGTGAGGATATTTATAATCAAGTTTGAGGTTGTAGAGTTGTGACAATATATAAACACGTTACGCATTTCATTTATTTCATTAACTCTTATTGAAACCCCCCATGTCGAATAATTACTTCCTTTACATGCACTCACGCTAATTATAATAAATATTAGTTAATAAAACAACATTATATCCTCAAAATCCCGACAGGAAAAACTATACGGTGTGTAATAATAAATACACGGCGTGTACTTGTTTTTCATTGAAAACTACAAGGCGTGTACATTAAATGTACACGATGTGTATATCTTATTTTCATTTATTCATTTCCTTTCCAAAATGAAAACTACACGGTATGTAAATTTAATAATACACGGCGTGTACTTGTTTTCAAAATAAAACTACATGGCGTGTAATTATTGATACACGACGTGTACTTGTTTAATTTTATTCTTCCTCCAAAGTTAAAATTATTTTAGTCTTCCTTGAATATTTATTAAACCACATACGGGAGTAATATTTATTCTAGTGAGATACTTGAAAACACTTAGTGTGTGACCCTCTAAGACTCTTTCTCATTGGCATTAGGTGGTCTTTTCTAAAGGCCAAGATTGCTGTCTAGAAACAGGTCAAGGCACCCAAGAGAAAGAAGTTGATGCCACATTGATGTATCACCTCATATGAACACTTACTGTGTAATTTAATCCCTTTGTATCAATGTCTCATGAAGCAGGTTTCAGGGCTGTGTCATAAACCTACATGCTTGGTCCGTCATTCATCGACTACCTGAAATAAACTCGTCATTTACACCATGGCCATGGAATTTAATGCGACGGTTCTATTTCAATCAATGGGCCGAGATATCAACTTCCATAAATGAAAGGGACAAATCCTTCCTTGACTTATCCATTAACAACATGTCACTCATGATGCACCCAACGTACCCTACTTCCTGCCAACTACCTGCATGATGGTTTTCATCAGTAAATCTAAGTGCACGAGTCATGACATGAGTTAAGGATAATCTTCCAGTCTAAGGACCACTACACACGCTCGTAGATAGCAATGTCCGATGACACCAAGTCTTGCAGAATTACTACTGGCGGGTCTGTTCTCATATTATCTCATATTGGAGATTACCAAGTGTGAACTCCATGAGAGAGAGTCTCATCTTCTTACGAGTACTCACACATGACGGTCTGTATACTATGTTTCCTATCATAGTATGTCATCCAACCGTAGAACATTATTTAAGAATATTTCTATAGCATTTCAATGTTCTCATCATAGCGGGGATCTTCCATGACCTTATTAATGCAACAAATATTACAATCCATTATTATATTATAGTCATGCAGAACAATGAACAATATATTATAAGTTAACATTTATGTAATCAAAGTACAAAACAGTGGGCTCTCATGACATCAACCCTTACAAACTCCCACTTGGACTAGAGCCAACTGCCTACGACTTTTAGTACGCTAGAACTCACATGATGATCATGTTTCTGCAGAGTCAAGGTTTTAGTCAAGGGGTCTGCCACGTTGTCTTCCGTGGAAATACTGCTCACTAAAACTTCACCTCTCTATGAAAAATCCCTCAATAGATGACACATTCGAAGTATGTTCTTTTTCCGCTGATGTGACATTGGCTCTTTTGCAAGTGCCACCACTATAGTATTATCACAATAGAGTGTGATAGGATATTTACTGCTCGGTACTACTTCCAGCTCTTAGAAGAAGCTTCGCATCCATACTGCTTCTTTAGCTACCTCAAAAGCTGCGATATACTCGGACTCTGCTGTAGAATCTGCCACCACACTTTTATTTGACCTCTTCCAGCTCACTGCACCTCCATTCAAAATGAATATGTATCCAGTCTGCAACTTTAGGTCATCTTGATCAGTCTGAAAACTAGCATCTACATGTCCTCTGATGACTAGTTTCTTATCTCCTCCATAAAACAGCAACATATCCTTAGTACGCCTTAGATAATTATGGATAGTCTTAACTTCCATCCAATGGAGGTCTCCTGGATCAGCTTTATATATGTCTACCGTAGTTAATGTGTAAGAAACATATAGCCTCGTACATAGCATAACATACATGACTAACCCAATCGCGGATGCATAAGGGATCCTTGACATTTTTATTCTTTCCTCATGTGTCTGAGGACACATTTTCTTGGAAATAATAATGCGATGTGACACTGGCAACAATCCCCTCTTGGACTGTTCCATAATGAATCTCTTCAGTATCTTGTCAATGTATGTACTTTGACTTAGGCCCAGCATTCTCTTGGATCTACCACGATGGATCTTGATCCCAAGAATATATGCTGCCTCACCCAATTCTTTCATGGAGAATCATTTATGAAACCATGCCTTAACATACTGTAAGACAGGTACTTTGTTTCCAATTAGTAATATGTCATCAACATATACTATTAGGAAAACGACTGCACTTCCACTAAACCTTTTGTAGACACAATGCTCACATTCGTTCTTAACAAAGCCAAATTCCGTTATAGCTTCATAAAAACGAATGTTCCATGACCTTGATCCTTGAATTAATCCATAAATGGATTTATGCAACTTTCATACCTTTTTGGAATCATTTGGAGTCACAAACACTTGAGGTTGTGTCATGTAGACATCTTCCTGGAGGTTACCGTTAAGGAAAGCTGTTTTGACATCCATTTTCCAAATTTCATAGTCATGGTAAGCAGCAATGGCCAATAGGATTCTCATGGATTTCTGCATCGCAACCGCTGAAAAGGTTTCATCGTATTCAATTCCTTGACGCCGTCTAAAACCGTTTGCAACCAGTCGTGCCTTGTAGGTGCTGACGTGCCACTCCATGCCCAGTTTCTTCTTAAATACCCATTTATTACCAATAGGCTTTACATCAATTGAATGATCTATCAAAATATAGACTTCTTTTTGGTACATGTAATCCCTTTAAAAATTCATGGCTTCTTGCCACTTGGAAACGTCTGTGCCTTCAACTACTTCCTTGTAGGTAAGAGGATCATCATTGTCAACCAATATTGAGTCACCATCCTCAGTGACAAAAAAACATATCGTTCTGGTTCTCTCACCTCTCTCGTACTCCTACACAATTCTTGTGTCTCTGGAATAGATTGTTCTTCCATGGGGCTTTGTGGAAACTGTTCTTGTACCAACTGCCGTGTATCTTGAACCATGACTTCATCTAAGTCTATCTTGCTCCCACTATCTCTTTTGGAGATGTTCTCCCTCTCAAGGAATATGGTGTGTCTTCCCACTATAAACTTTTTTTCTGAGGGGTTGTATAAGTAATATCCCCTTGTTTCCATGGGATATCATATAAAGATATACTTTGTGCCTCGGGGTACAAGTTTGTTACCTGAAGAGGCCTTAACAAATGCTTTGCTACCCCACACATGTAAATTCGATAACATGGCTTTGTTTCCACTCTATAACTCGTATGGATTACCATTTATCGATTTAGTTGCTACTTGGTTTAGTATGTGTGATGCTGTTTGTAATGCATATCCCTAAAAGGATAATGGAATACTCACATGACTCATCATTGATCTCACCATGTCCAACAGGGTGCAGTTCCTCCTTTAGCTTACACCATTCCATTGTCGACTGTAAGGAGGAGTGAGTTGAGATAGAATCCAAAACTCCCGTAAGAAATCAATGAAGTACTAATTAAGATATTCTCCTCCTCTGTCTGGGCGGAGTTTCGTAATCTTCTTACCAATCCGGTTCTCAACTTCATTCTTGTATTCTTTGAACCGATCAAAATAATCCGACTTATACCTCATTAAGTAGATATATCCATATCTACTAAAATAATCAGTAAAAGTTATGAAGTATGAGAACCCACCCCTTGCCTCAACTGGAAATGGCCCACACACATCTGTGTGAACTAATTCTAGAAGATCTTTAGCTCTTTCAACTTTCCCACTAAATGGGGATTTGGTCATTTTGCCTTGTAGACACGCATGACATACACCAAGTGGTTTTAGTTCGAAAGAATCTAAATACCCATATTGGTGTAACTTTGTCAAACATTTATCATTGACATGACCTACCTGGTGATGCCCAATTTGGGTGTGGTATGAGTCATGTGAATTAACATTGTCATAGATTACCAATACTTGGTTTGTGTATTCCAACACATAAAGGTCATTATATAAATGTGCCCTACCAAAAAAATATTATCTTTATAAATGTAGCAACATCCACTTCCAAACATAAAGATGAATCCATCAGTATCTAATCTGGATACTGAAATAATGTTTTTGGTTACAGAGTGTACATAATAACATCATTTCAAAACCATGACCATCCATGTAGGCAATGTGAGATGGTAGTCTCAGACAGCTACATCAGCATGTCTCGCTCCGTTGGCAACTCGTAGATCTACCTCCCCTCGATCAATCTTCTTGAACCTACTTGGTTCTTGTATTTGGATACAGATGTGAGAACCAAAAGAAGTATATAATACCCAATTTGTAGAAATAGATAGATTGCATTCAATGACAAACGCACCTAAAGATTCCCATTGCTTTCTAGGCTGGGTGCAGTTTTTCTTCTAGTGGCCCTTCCTGCCACATGCGAAACAAACAGCCTCATGTTCTCTTGCCTACCCTTTGATCTTCTTTTTATTGTAAGACCTTGAAGAAGCTTTGGGCTTAAAGCTCTTTTCCTTCCCTTTCCTTTTATTCACCATAAGGATAGCAGGCTTTTCACGATTCATGTCATTATCTACTTGGCGAATAAGGATAAGAAGATCAAATAGAGACTTCTCAATGTTGTTCATGTTGAAATTAACAACAAAGTTCGAGAAGCTATGGGTGAGAGATGCATGAATGAGATCGGTGCCTAGTTCTTTGGGGAGTTTAAACCCTAGAACCTCCATGTGCTCAATGTAGCCAATGATCTTGACTACATGAGGCCTAGCTGGTGCACCCTCTCCAAGCTTTCTCTGAAATAGAGCCTCAGAGATCTCAAACATTTCCTATCTTTCTCTCTCCAAGTATAGACCACAGAGGTGCTCGAGCATGCTATAGGTATCCATGTCTTCATGAGACTTCATGAGATCACTAGACATTGATGATATCATCAAACATTGAACGTTGAGAGCGTCGTTCAAATGATAATCATAGACCATGAAATCTTCATCACTTGCCCCTTGGGCTGGAAGATCAGGAAGTGAGGACTCCAGCACGTAATACTTTTGTTCATGGTGTAGGACAACCCGAAGGTGTCTAAACCATTCCTAAAAGTTATTGTCGGTGAAGATATTGTCTTTATCCAAAATTGATCGCAGAAAAAATGTAGTTGATGAGTTTTTCATTTCGATTCTACAAATTAAAAGAGCGGATTTATCAGTACTTTCTTGATTACATTTCATGGAAAATAATAAATGAATTTATTAATTCTCCCACTATTTTATCAAGTCCCAATGGCCCTCACCATTGAACTCCGAATGTCAAGTTTCTTTGACATTCTAGTGGCAAGGATCCATATTCCCCTTCGCATAACTACAACAAGTGCTGGTCAAGCTATTTGAAGGTATTTAGGTAGGTAGGTCTTTGGAAACTTTGAGCTTACAGTTCCTTGATCTGTTGAGTGGACTCCCTAATCCTGAAATCCTCACATGGATATCCTCAACTCTTGCCTCCAATATTACAACATGTCAAGAAAGGGCTACTTCTCTTGATGTAAGATTGTTAAGTCAACCTGAAAACTTTCATAAGGGCTTCCTTTATAATAGTAAGTGTCCCAACAAGGGTTGGTCAAACACATTGTTTTATTTAGTCTTTCCCTTAATCAAGTAACGGAAGGCTTGGTATGACTTAATATGATATTGAGGGATTTTAATCTTTTATGCGTAGTTTTTCATTATCACATGTTTGTTAATATTAGGTGATGCTAGATTAAGTGATTAACCATGTTCTGTTAATGATAACACATAGTAAGGTTTTTATTTTATTCCATCTTTGCATGCTTGTTCATTTTATTAATTATGTGATCGCAAAAACACTGACATAATAAATAAAACATGCAATTTGTACAGAAATAAAATAAGATGGCATGATCATGAGCTTCTATTGGTTAGCTTATCTAGCAGTTTTTGATAAGCTAACCCTGACCTAGGGAAAAACACCATGAACCCAGTGGTTCGTGTTTTGCAGCTCTCATCTGTCCACTTTTGTATCTTCCTGCGTTGGTTTCGCCTCGGTTTTGGGATTTGAACCATCTCCTATGGCTTGGGAGATCCTACATTACATGGGTTTACATTTTAGAAACCATGGGCACGCATGCCCTACATTATATTGGAAGAAGGCTCGCAGACCAACAAATTTAAATTAAATAAATTTAATTGAAACCATTCACATACAAAGGGTATTTGGTCTAGCTCATCATCATCCATAGCATGCAACGACATTTACGCATATTTAGAATTAAAATTATTTTATTCGTTCTTTCATTTAAGATAAGTCGTGCTCGAATTCAATTAATTATGATATTATAAATAATCAATTCATTATATTAAATTCCTTTCTGAATTTCCTTGAGATTATTCTCATCCATATTCCTTGTACGGGTCTTTGTACATTGGAGGAAACCTAGTGAAATTCCATTTCTGGATAGTACACAGTGTGTAGTTTATAATTACATGGCGTGTAATTATGTTCACCCTTTATCCAAAGTACACGTCAGGGACTTTGGCATGATTTTTGTACTTTGGAAATTTTGGAGCACACGACGTGTAGATAAATCATACACGGCGTGTACTTCCTTGTTATGCAGTAACCATCCTGGAAACCCCATGTACATTGTACGCAGCTTATCCTTGTACACGGTTTTACCTGGGCCGGAATGGACTACACGACATGTTTCTCCAAGATACACACTGTATATTCCAGTTTCCACGCACCGTTCAATTCTGGTCAACACGACATGATTAATACATAGGCATATTCAATTCACACTGCGTGGTTTGGTGGACCAGTGCCAGTTCGTTGAACCTATGTACACGTCATGTAGTTTTAATTAAATGCCATGTAATCCCGTGTTGTATAGACATAAAGAGAGGCTCCTCTGGATGAATTCCTCGTTTTTATTTTAATCTAAAAATAAAATTAAAATGTCGTTTCTATTATATGAATCGAGAAACAAAGGAGTAAAAATAGATCTCTTTTATTCCGATTTATAGAACGATTTATTTCAAATTGAATCAAATATAAATGTGTAAATTATCTATGAAAATTAAATAACTATAATCAATGTTGTAACCTCCCTATGATACCATTTGAAGGTTCTAGGTGCAGCGGAAGCACATTGGTGGATGTGACCACTTAGATTTTTGTCATTAATAATGATCAATCTGGGGTCAATATGATGATAAACGTCAGTCTCCATGGATCGAATCACAGAAGTAGAAAAAGAAGAAGGTTTGTCCTGGATCCAGAAACAAGGATCGTTAAAAGTTTATTATAATTAATTTAATTGATTATAAAGAATTACCTTTTGGGTGTTCTTTCTTCATTGATGTTCTTGATCACATTCCAATGTGATTCGTCATTGCCTCGTAGAAGCCATGTGTGGACTTCCTCTAGAGGTGATCCACACGTGCACCTCATATCTCTGGACGTTGCCAAAAAAGTCTCCGGGTGCTAGCGTGGAGAAACCTTTGCTTGCGTTGTTCACCCTTGATCATCCTGATCCGATGGAAGAGGATCTCTCTCGGTTTTGAGAGCGTTCTTAGAGGAAGAGGTTCTTTCGGCCTTGAAATAATTCTCTAGAACTGTTGTGCACAAGGATTCTCTTGTGAGTGAAAAGAGTTGGGGTTGTGAGGATATTTATAATTGAGTTTGAGGTTGTAGAGTTATGACAATAAATAAACACGTTACACATTTCATTTATTTCATTAACTCTTATTGAATACCCCCATGTTGAATAATTAATTCCTTGACAAGCACTCATGCTGATTATAATAAATATTATTTAATAAAACAAAATTATATCTTCAAAATCCCGATAGGGAAAACTACACGGCGTGTACTTGTTTTTCATTGAAAAGTACACGGCGTGTACATTAAATGTTCCGGGCGTGTTTATCTTGTTTTCATTTATTCATTTCATTTCCAAAATGAAAACTACATGGCGTTTACATTAAATAATACATGGCATGTACTTGTTTTTAAAATAAAACTACACGGCGTGTAATTATTGATACACAGCGTGTACTTGTTTTATTTTATTCTTCCTCTAACATTAAAATGATTTAGGATTCCTTAAATAATTATTAAACCACGTATGAGAGTAATATTTATTCTACTTGAGATACTTGAATACACTTACTGTGTGACCCTCTAGGCCTCTTTCTCGTTGGCATTAGGCGGTCTTGCCTAATGTCCAAGATTACTATCTAGCAACGGGTCAAGGCACCCAAGAGAAAGAAGTTGACGTGGCATTGACGCATCACCTCATACGAACACTTACTGTGTAATTTAATCCCTTTGTCTCAATATCTCATCAAGAAGGTTTTATGGCAGTGTCATAAACCTATATGTTTGGTCCATCGTTCTTTGACTACCTGAAATAAACTCGTTGTTTAAACCATGTCCATGGAATTTAATGCGGTAGTTCTATTTCAATCAAAGGGCCAAGATATCAACTTCCATAAATGGAAGGGACAAATCCTTCTTGACATATCCATTAACAACATGTCACTCGTGACGCACCCAACATACCCTACATCCCGCCAATTGTCTGCATGACGGTTTTCATCAGTAAATTTAAGTGCGCGAGTCATGACATTAGTTAATGATAATCTTCCAGTCTATGGACCATTACACACACTCGTAGATAGCAATGTCCGATGACACCAAGACATGCAGAATTAATACTGGCGGGTCTATTCTCATAATCTCCCATCTTGGAGATTACCAAGTGAGAACTCCATGAGATAGAGTCTCGTCTTCTTACGAGTACTCGCACATGACAGTCCGTATACTATGTGTCATATCATAGTATGTCATCCAAACGTAGAACATTATTTAAGAATATTGTTATTGAATTTCAAGGATCTCATCATAGAGGGGATCTTCAATGACCTTATTAATGCAACAAATATTCCAGGACATTATTATATTATAGTTATGCAGAACAATGAACAATATATAATAAGTTAACATTTATTTAATAAAAGTACAAAATAGTTGGTTCTCAGGACACCAACCCTTACAAGTGCTTCTCAATAACTGGTTAGTGCTGAGGCAGCATACCAAACAACCTCAAAACACTTTCAATTTACCAAAACCCTATTTCATGTGAATGTAATCCATGAATTTGACAAAATCTATTGATGTTTCAAAGTAAATGAGAACATACCGAAAGGAATACAAGGCCATGAATTACGCCCATCATTACCAATGTCATGTAAATTTGGAATTAATAAACCAACATCCCATAGAAAATCATAATTTAACAATTCCTTGGGGACTCCTGAGAAAAAACAGCTAAATAGACAGTGATGAAAATATCAAACCATAAAGATTTATGCTCTTGCATAGCAAAGAACGATGTCTCCAATGAGTTTCGTAAGAGTGATCCTACTACAAGTTCATAGTGAAAGAAACTAGAAAATAATTGTAGTCAATGGGGTTCCTGGTCTCTGAGAATCAACATAGTTATCTTTATATAAATCATGTTATTAGATGTGAATTGAAAAAAAATACCTCAAGGCAGAGGCTCCATCCTTTCCTACTGTTCTCAATGGTAAATAAATATGAACACTAAACCACAAAGTCATGTGAAATGTGTACACAAAACATCCAAAAACCAACATGAGGTTAACAAATGAGACAAAATTTAATTGGATATTAAGAATTTTCATCACCCTCTACATAGTTACATACCATACCATACGAAAATTATTCACAGCTGATGAAAAATCCGAAAATTAGACTTCACGATTGCAACACAACCATGGCATGGAAAAAATGCTACCATGAGGTCCATAAAAATCATTTCCAAATCCAATAAAATGATTACTGAAGTCTATAATCTAGAAAATAATCCAAATGAAAAAAAGTAAAAATGGGTACTAGAAATATATATCATGGAAAGGGTGGAAATGAAAATTATTATGAAAATAAACAATTAAGTGATATCCAAACATACAATGAAGATAACACTTGTGAACAAGATTAAAAGAAATATTAGAAGTGATATACAGAATAACTATAACGACCCAATATTTTTCAATAGAAATTCCTTTCTTGTAAATATGTCATTATCCCATGAAATCACAACATAATTAACTACTAAGTGCTATGTAACCCTTAAAACATAATTTTTTCACTTATGTGATGCGAATTTCGAAAATCTGACATATATAGTTGCGATTAGTAAGTTATTTGGAGTCCAATAAGAAAAACATAATTTTTGGTGAATAGTAACCTACCCTTATGAATAGTAACATACCCTTATGAATAATGATATACCCTAATGAATATTAACCTTACATATGATAGTATATAAATAATATTCAAGTGAAAGTACGTTATACCTATGTTTTGGAATAAGTTAATAAATGTTTTAAAACTGTTTTTTTAGAATAAATTATGATTTTATTTAAATATTAAATTAATCATATATTGAAAATTATTTTTGAAAAATGGACTTCATTTTTTGATTCTACACGTCGAAAAATTATTGGGGTGAATTTTTTGGATTTTTATGAAATACTTGAATTTTTATGAATAATGAAATACCATAATTTACAAAATAAGCTAAATAAGATAATTTTAGATTCATGATGTCCTACTGATGTAAGCCCAATTGGTTCAGGTTCACGTGATAATATTACTATTCTTGGTCATGAATGACTCACTTTCCTTGTATTGTGGGGAAATAATAAATTACTAGATTTTATATTAAGAAATCTCCTCTCTCCTCCACTATAAAACCCCCCCTCACTCCCTCTTCCGTTCAATCTTCTCAAGACTTGTGCCTTCTCCAAATTCTGTTCAAATATCCTCCCAACCTCCTCTCCCATGTCCAGCAATCCTTGGTCTCACAAAAAGACCAAAACCTCCCCCTTAAGGAGGCTCTCAAGGAAGTTTGGTTCAAGAGGTAAATTCATCATTTCAATTCTTTGTCTTTCCTTTCAAGTTCTTTTGTTTTCTTTTTTTTATACCCCTCCTTATCCAAATGTTGTGATGACTCTAGTAACTTACATTTACTGTAATGTTATCATGATAGTGGAATAATTTATCATCATCTCTTCTTTTTACCTTCTTTTATACTAGTAGCAATAACACCATCCGAAATGTGTCAATTTACCACATTCAAGGACGATGGGATTTTGATTTCTATTATTATTCTCAATTCTGGTCATGAAACCATTCTTGTTATGGTTAAACCAGATTAGTATGTATATAATTTACCCTATGTATGGTTTTGTAACCCCTTTGTAAAAATAGTATCAAGTTATAAAGAAAAATGAGTTCATTGTAATCAAAACTCAGAAATCAACCGAAACAGTTATTAAAGTTCTATATAATAATTCATCCCAATGCCATGTAACCAAGTTATATAAATGACCCCTAAAACGTCTGGATAATCATAAATAATATAAAAATTCAATTTTGGATATTTACATCCATTCCACATGAACTCCATTACTTAAGAACAAGTGAACCAATTATGAAAATAAAAAAACAAACACTGTGGAATGACGAAATTCAATATAATAACTTATCGATAAGGGCATAAATGAACTAAACAGAATTATGATAAACTAAATACATGTCTAATAGGTTCTTAAGTAGTTTATAAATAATTATAATTTCATATTCTATGAGAATAAGTTCAAGAGCAGAACACGTTCAGATTTAAGGTAATGGTTTTTCCACCCGAACTTCCATTTTCATTCGGGTTATTTTCATTATCTAATTACCTCAATGAAATTCTTATTTATTATTATATACTCATCATAAATTATGTGTTAGTTTTATATATATTTACACCAACCAGAATCCTTCTTTATTTTATTGATAGTTACATGTTTTAAAAAAATATTTCAAATTGTTTCTGAGGTACAAGCCCGATTCAAGGGAATATCTCAATTTCTTACCTACTTTCAAGGGAAATCTCTAATCTGTTTTTTGGAGACCAATATATTTATAATATTTCTCATTTTATTATGAAAATAATATCTTACATCACTTCTGATTTTATACAAAGATTATTCCAAAATAACTCTTCTTTTCAAAGTAAAAGATTATTTATTTCAAGAATTACTCAAAGATTTTATAAGAATATCTTCTTCTATTTCAACACTCTTGTTTATTCTTATGTATTATTTGGATTAATATTTCATGGTATCATATACCATATTTAATTTAATGGTTTATGATTATTTTGGGTGTGGATGTGCTATCTTTAAGCCATTCACCAAATAACTCCGAATGGTTAGTGTTTATGCTTAATGTTCGGGAAAAGTTATTTACATTTCATATATTAGTTTCAATATGAATGTATATGTTGTTTATGTTTATCCCTGTTCATGTGAGGAATTAGTTGGACATACTATCTATTAGGTGACATCCACTATAGCCCCTCAGTGTATCGATAGGTCTCATGAGACAAACTACGGTTTTGGCACAAGCCCTTGACAAAACGATTATGTACGGTCTTGGCACGAGGCCTTGACGGTTTGGTTATGTTGTCCAGCATTATGTATTCCTTCATTATGAAAATAGTATTGACGGTTCATGTGGTTATTCAACTAGTTAAATATCCATGATTATGTTATATTATGACAATATTTACTCAGCTCTTATTCCTGACATAATGTGATCATGTTTATTATTTGTTAAAGGCATAAGTTTTTATTTATTCCACATGCCTCATGTCTATATTATGATTTCTACTATTGTATTGTTTACTCTTATTGAGAGTTTGATCTCACCCCTTTATTATGTTGCATTTTCTCAGGACGTGAAGAAGGTTATTATGAATGAAATGCTGAAATAATCTAGGAGTTATAGATGTTGTCTAAATATTTTTTATGTTTTATTTCTTTTCAAGTTGCAATGTTTAACTTATCTATGAATATTGTTTCCAATAATACTAAATTACTCGGTCCTTCGGGATGTTTATTCCTTGTATATATGCCAAAGTAATCAAATAAGGCACCGGCTCCAGGCAACTAGGGTCGGGTCCTTATAACAACAATAAGCTAAAAAATTTAAATCAGACCCACCAATATTAGACAATGAAAAAGTAAAACCTTAGAAGGGGAGATTCTAGCATTTTTTCGATATAATGTTCATTGATATAATTGGAAACAACTTCATTAATCTCTCATAAATATGTACTGATGGTAATTTTGTGATACTACAATCAACAAATGCATTTTTTAGATTATATTTATTTTCCACTGTACATAGTAGAAACTTTTTCAAATTTGAGGAATGAATATAATTAAAAGATCATAAACATAGAATAAAAAAATTGACTTCTTAAAACACCAACAAAGAGTGATAACAATGATGATAAGTGCCATCCACTATATATCCAAATATTACTCAATGAAAATATAGAACATTGGATATGGAAAGACATGTAACTGCAACAAGGAATACCTTTCTTTCTATTAAAACATTTGAATGAGTGAAAATTCATTTTTTCACTAAGTAAAAGAATAAGCATCAGTAATATATTAAAAGTAGAAATTGGGAGTATCCCATGAGTAAAATAATATTCTTAAATGTTGACATGGCTTCTCAGTCGCATTGAAATTATGACTTTAATGTGATATACTTCATTTCAACCATATCAAGAAAAAATAACATAAAATTACAAATAATAATTGTGTTTCAAATTGCTGTTAATCCAAAAAATCATTTAATATGTTATGTATGGTCATTTAAATTGTAATTAAAACAAAAATAGACATTATTAAACCTTACGGTTTGAGCATCTGGGGTCCCCATAGGTGAACCCACTACTAAATCTGATCCTTTGAGATCAACTTTGAGGGTTAGAGGGCCACTTTGGATATATATTAATGATATCTAGAGTGACAAGAAATGGCCTTATGGTTTCAGAGATAGTGTTTACAGTATAAGGGATAAAGAAAAAGGAACGCACCTATAGCCATATGATTTCTATACTGAAAAAATTGATGGAAAGAACACAAAACTTTATTTCCCTAAACAACCTACATAAATATATCTTCCTTAAACGATCTCTAATCTTATATGTAGCAAAATATTGTAAATAATTCTTTAACAAAATAAACCTACAATTCATTCAAAGCATGGAACATTGTGTCTTAGAGAGAGGATTTCAAATGTTGAATTCATATTGAAAACAGAATGATTATTTCAAAAATAATGCATATTGAGTATTGTAAGTATTTATAAGGAAGTCCTCACATGAATTGTCCCATTTAATGACAGTTTTTGGATCTGTGTCTAGGAAATTTGGCTGGCTACACTCCTCATCACAGACATATCTTCACTAGGAAGACCTATTAACAAATCCTTGGTCTGTTCTGTTGCTACCTGTTGTGGAAAGTCATGTGAACCCATTCAAATCTGCAGGTTTTTTTTGTCAAAATGATATTTATGGAAATAAATATGATTATATCATTCATGTTGGAAAAGTGAATTTTTGGTGCTTGTTTCAGATAATCTCTTTTATCATAGGATTTTATCACTGTTCTACACATATAACCATTAGATGATAAATATTGGATCTGTGCCATGGAGATCAGGTTGGTAACCCTCTGCTTCTCGGACAAAGCATCACTGGGATGACTCATTAACATCCTTGGCGTTCTCCACTGTTACCTATTGCTGCGAGTCTAGTGATTCTCTTAGGATCTACTTGTTATTACTGTCAATAATTTTGTTGAAGGTATATAGAAGATGTTGGTTTGATTAATATTTTAGATTTGTTTCACTATAGTGAAGAGAACCAAACAAGGATTATGAGTCATTGATTCATGTCTAATGGATAGATATGTGAGTCTGAAGTTTGACTGAACTTTGAAACTGAAGAAAATATTTTTTCACATGCATTCCAGAATTGATCAATCAATAGATGAATCATAGGTAAAAACTTATCTGAAACAAACAATCCACTGTTTCGGTAAAACATCTCATTTTAGCTAGAGATAGTTTTTGAAGTGGTTTGCCGACTTAGTCATGTGAATATCATCATAGTTCTAGTGCTACACTATTTTTTGTTCTCTACATGTCAATATATGCTAAAGGATGTCTATGTTATCCCCCGGATAATGCAGGTGTATGCTAAAGATAAATAAATAGGTAGAACACACATATTTAGTAAATAACCCATTTCTCGTATGCTCAATAGTCAAAAAGAAGCTACCACCTTCTTCGATTATCACCAATATATGTCTGAACACGTTCCCCCATTTATATATATGACATACAACATTTATCTCTCTCTATGTGTATAATTGCACTGGTCAGAATCTATGACATAAAGCCCAAGGCATCCCATGAAGAAATGAAACTCAGGTGAACCCTTAGGTTCCACCTATAATATAACACCTCACACCTCACACCATCAATCAATATTTGGCATTGCACATCCAAACAAATAAGTACCTAGTCCCTCCGACTTTAGTTGAAATGTCTCTGTCGTCTCAAAGCCCAACGTTCGAGGCACATCGATATCTTCCCTCTAATAAATAACCACCTTCGACTCATAAACCGATGTCCCGAGGCACGATGATATCCATCCTTCCAAGTCCCAGCCCAATTACCTCAAATGTATTGGTGAGACTCAACCCCCAATCGACAGTATTATCACCATCAACCAATGGTCCATCACCATCTGTGTGGAGTTCTACGACGAGCACCCACAAACACAACTGATGGTCAACACCATCACCCAAGCCGCATAGTCTGTGGGGGTCTCCACCCACATGAGTAGTCAACACCACCTCGATCTGAGTCATATCTGTGTGCACACAACTCTAACGATGCGTTTACCAACAAATGGTTAATGAAAATCCCCCAATCATCCTAAGGAACATCATCCCAACACCTTGTGCCCCTGCGACCGTGTCACTAATCATGATGGTCAACACCACCTCAAGTCACCTAGGTCGTTCCCTCAACCTGACGAACATGTCGCATAAATCCGACGACCAAGTCGCCTCAATTAATGACCAACACCACCCATTTATATATATCGTGGGCCTCACATAACCCGATGAACCACATCATCTCAATCCAACTAATCAACATCACCTCAATCCCCAGGCCAAACTCGACATGTTCCTACGAAACCAATAAATTCACTATAAACAATTTAATTTAAATAAAACATGTGCTCGACCTAAGTTTCCCATCCTGGTCCAATCCCCTTACACGACTTCACCAAGTGCAGCAGAGTTAAATTATGTCCATAACTGTGACGAACCGGACCCGGATGCCACTTAACGGGTGCCCTAAGCCCGATGGACAACATATCCTCAAGCACATCTTCCCGAATTCCAGTGGATGCCAACTAGCAGCGAGGGCCTAGAATGTGTCTATGGGAAGACTATGCCCTAATTAGGAGAGTGTTGCACATCAGAAGAGATATAAATGAATAGTAAATAGTGGAAGTAATATAAATAAATAGCGGAAGCAAACTGATGTAATAGATAAACAAGAATAACAAAAACTGTATCAGCTGGAATAATAATGATGTAATGTCATCTCACTAGAAAATTGGAAAGCATGGATACAAAACAATATGCAAAACATGTTCCACATGGTTAAAGAAAACAAAGACTACTCCAAGCTTCCTGAGATCCCACTCAGTCATCTACTATCAAGCTCCATCCTATCACCACACAATCAAGTATTGGAAGTTTTATGCTTCCCTTTGTCAATACCTGCAACCATGTAATCTACTCCAGGTACCAAACGACTCCCGGAGAGGGTGTGAGATAAATATCAGTGGGCCACCACCAACAGTGCTTATAAAATCCTGCATGTGTAATGGAATATAACAGTGTTCATGCATGCATATATAAAGTAAAGCATGAAGTACAATATAACTAAATAACCTTGTACCTACTTCAGCCCTTGGCTAGGGTCTGAACATGTAACTAGTTCATTAAAAAATCAATTACCATTTATTGTTAATAGGTCATGTGAGGCATAGCCAACACTAACACCACCTCATGATAGTATAATTAGTGAACGTCCCAAGATGTAACAAGGAAACCAAACAATGATATCTAGTGAGGGAGTTTCGGGGTAAAAACCAAGGTAACATAAACTCATGGAAAGAAAACTCAGTAGTATCTGAGTCTAACTGATTCTCACTCAAATTTACCCAAAAGAAGAAGGTAGGACGGTCCTTGTAGTCTATCTTGGGTTGTCGAATCCTCAGAGACCTAAGAAGTAACCTATAGACACATAAATTATATGGATTGTTTTTGGCTATGAAGTGGACAACTTGGTTCTGATATGGATGGTTTTAAAGATAACTAATAAAAGTAAGTGAATTCAATTTAAAAGAGTGAGTTGATCCTAGGTTATCACTTGTGTTGGATTGGACGTATTTCCTTTTCAAATATTTCAATTTCTTATATTTGAGATGAGTTCATTTAAGAAGATAAAACAACACCATCACTTACTGGTTTAATACCTACACCCTTTAATACTAATCACCTATACAATTGAAGGATCAATGTTTTGAGCACTTCAAGGTAACTGTTCGTATTAGCACCTCAAGTGTGTGGCCTTAAATTCAACAAGGATGATGGAGTTTAAAAACCATCAAATAAATATATCAATTAATGAAGTGATTATACATTAATGAGGTGATAAATAACATTCAATCCAGCCCCCTTATACTCCATTAGATCAACCCATAAGTGGGTTAGCCCTCCATTGATGCTATGGTTTCAATGGAAGCGGGAAGTAGACTCATGAAGGAGGAATTGAAAAAGTAAAGAAAACAATAAAAATAAAATGATCACTCCACTGTTGTGGGACTAATTTCACAAGGATTGGTGTGAATAAATTCACAACATGATCCAAAGGTATAAAAGTGATATGAAGAACAATATAATAAGAGGAAAATAATATATTTTATTAAGAAACTAAAGTGAATTGAACAACTTACATGTGAAAGACAAACTTGAGACAACAAAATCACAACATAACATTACAATTGAACAAAGCACCAAAGATTCTCAACTCCTCCACCACCACTGCCTTAAATAGAAATTTTTGAAGCCTTCGGTCGAGCCTTCAATATTCCAAGTCTCCTCAATTAATTTTGGTAGGCCATAGGTGGGTGGAAAGTTGAGGGAGAGTTGATTTTTCTACCCTTGACCCGAGGTGGCATCCGGCTTTCATACATCGAACAAATGCTCCAAGAAGACCTTCTAGATGACCGAATTAGAGTAGTCCATAGAAAAATAAAATGGATCCCCAGATGTTGCCTAACCTCATGTAAATGTCGGGCCTATTTGGTGTTGTATATTCAGAGATATGATCAGATTGGTGGGCTGCTTGTCTGGGCCGTAGAATCTAGCCCAGAATTTTATCTCTAAATTGGGATGCCTAAATGACCACAATAGAGGAAGAATTAGCACTGGATCCTGAATAATTATTTGTTACTATATAATTATTCTATAATCCCACGAAATTTTGGATTCATTGGGTTTTTTTTGGGCCCCACATTATCATAAGTGGGTTGGTGTTCAATTTGCCTTCTATAAAATTACTTATTTTCATCACAAAATATCCCCATCTTCTTCCATGAATTATCCATTAATACCTGAATGAAACATGATCATATTGAAGTGTGGATCAATTTCAAAAAATATAAAATTATAATATGGATTATTAAATTCCTTAAAATCAGATGAATCATTAGGTACTTTAAATGATGTTTAAAAATGTGCCACATAATAGTGAATTTTAAGAAGGTATTACAATCATAAAGTGGAATGATGTTCAAAGTGTAAAATGCACTAAAATGGTATTTATGAACAATAAAGCACATGAATATTATATATATTAACAATGAATATTAGCCTCATTTAGTGGCTAATCACACCCCCCAACTTGAGTTTTTCTAGTCCCGAGCAAAATATATCTAATCAAAATGAAATTCAAATTCCCTTTTCCAAAAACATTTTAATACACAATGATCACCAAAAACCCTTATACCAATAAATCATGAAACCAATAAAAATAATTTAATACAAGATAGTTTCTTAAGCAGAGCCCAATCCCAAGACCATTCTTTTGTTCAAATTCATTGCCATATTTCATCCAATATCAATTAACTACGAGGATGTGTTGTGCATCACAATAGACATGGGGGTTCATATTTATTCAATGGGGAAATGACAGAAGTTCTAGGTGGAATCACATTTCAATATTAATATGAGTATTCAATTATTTTATTGTATTATTTTTCTTTTTTTTTTGAAAATTTTCCATGGTAATTGAAATTGCAGTCAAAAGAGTCAACCCATGTAGAAAGACTTTTCCTATGACTCCCAGGCTCAAAGGCCATAGGGAACCAAGTGAATCCCACATACTCGGGCATCATCTCAAGATAACTCAATCAAAAAAAATTCAAATTACCAAAAATAGAGATAAAATTACTAACTCTGGGCCATACAACTATGGAGTCACGATCCCCAAGTGCCGAAAGCCACACATTAGGTCATTTCATTGCTCTAAGCGAAAATTTATTATTATTATTATAATTATTTTTTATTGAATACTCATATTAAAACTAAAATGATCATAAAACCTATGCTATTTATTTAAGGGACCCCATGAACTCAAACTAATACCCCACTATCAATAGGACATGCATTGTGATCTTTTTTTTATTTGGATGAAAATATAAACGATGAAATATCACATTGGACAGCCAAACATTCCAAAATATATGCTCATGAAATTATACAAGTATTAAAATCATGAATCAGGGCATGAAAAATTATTTGATATTCAGTTTCAAAGTGTGCAGTGTGTATTATCATGTTCAATGTTAATGGAATTTTTCCTTCAATTTACAAAAAAAAAATCTTCAAATTATTCATCATTTTTTTACACAAAAGCATTTTTTTATTTTATCTTCCCCCAACATAAAATAACATTGTCCCCAGTGTTTAAAGAAAATAAAATTTAGAAGGGTGTAGAGGTAGAGAATGAAATTTCCAAAAGAAAAATTGAAAATGAGGATCATGGAATGAAGTCACCTGGTGGTTGAAGAAGAAATTCATGATGCTCCCTTTTAATCCTTTGATATCCATGTCACTTGAAGAGTTCCCTAGTAGAAAAAGGAAAAGGAAAACAAAAAAAACAAAACAATATATATATATATATAAAATAAAGAAAGTAAAATATAAGTATATATATAAAAATTATAGAATAAGGAAGCACAAAAAGTCGTAGGTCAGTGGTAAGCGTGCGCCCCTGTCTCCCTTCGGTCATGGGTTCGAATCCCCACAGCTTCAGCGGTTGTGATGGGGTTTGACCCACGACCCATGACATGTCCCTTATTATTATTATTATTATTATTATATTTTTATTTATTTTTTGTATTTTTTTTAATCCTAAAAACACATTAAAATAAAACAAACTGATGATACATTGTCTTCTTTTTAAATTTCTCGGTAAGGCATTACTCAAGGATCACACCACGTGACACGGATTAATATGGTTCTCCCCTTTCATACCCATCCATATTCACAATAGAAGAATCGGTCAAAAGCCTATTTTTTTAAATATAAAAATAATTAATTCATCATATTTAAAATATAAAGTTGATTAAAACAACAAAATGATAGGAAAATTGAAAACCATGGGTTTCCTCTCATGCATCGCTTTGTTTAACATCATTAGCTCGACTTGAACCCCCCAACTTATCCAATACCGACTTTCAAAATTTTAAGGACTACATGTTTCACAACATCTACTAGGTTGAAATTGATTCTATGTTTAGAATTTTCTTCATGCGAAAACCTCTGTTCTAAAATGAGAAGGTAAATCCAAGGAATATCAGAAATGATGGATTCAATTTCTTTTGTACTATTTTCTAATAAATTAAGAATAATTACCTATTTACTGGTTTCAGGATAAGAAATGGTGAAAACTAGAAGTTTTTGGATATCCCCAATGAATGGAAACTTAAGGGTGGATGGAAAGTCCTTTTTTTCAAGTTCAGGTAGGCTAAAACATCCAAACATAGGTTGGGACTTTGAATTGAACTCAACTTAATTTTCAAAATTTCTCAACAAAATTGGTTCCTTTTGAATAGATGATCCAGCCACCAAATTGGAAATATCAGTTTCAGGAATGGGTATGGACTCAAAGTTGGTGATTTCTCTTAATGGTTCAGTGATTTGTGTTTTTGAAAAATCATCAATGGAGTTATATTCATGATACTCAATCCATGATGTCAAACTTACCTCTGGTGAATATAAAAAATCAGTTTCCTGTTGATTTAAACACCCATCAACAATTCCATGATCCTCCTCATCTTCACCAAATCCAAATCTTTTCTCTTCGGTAAATTCATAAGAGGTTTGTGTGAAACTAGACACTTCACAAAAGGTTATGGAAGAGATAGTTTGTGTAGGGATGGGTTGCTCACAAGTTTTAATGATTTGTAGTTATAACCTCAATGATGAAACCTAAAAATTCATTATCTCCATTTGCTGACACAATTTTTCATGTAATGGATGTGGATTAGGATGGATAAGGGGTTTATCTAAATGGTCTATTCTAGGTGGATAATTAAGTTGTTGGAATTGACAGGAGGGTGTTCAAATTGGATTTGTGGGGATTTAAATACATTATATGTTGTAATGTATTGTGGATAATTGGAGAAAAAATATTGTGGTTCATTAGGTTGTTGATGATCCCACAAGTAGAAATTACGATGGTCATTGTACACCACACATGGGTTTGGGTGATCAAAGTAGGGATAGGTTTCCCATGTTTGGACTTGTTCAAAATTGATTTCCATAGGAGTGAGGGGTGATAATAGAGAAGAGGGATGAAAAAAGGATGATAGTGTCTAATATAACTTACTTACGTCCCCGACAATGTAACAAAAATTTGATTCTCGCACAAATTTACCAAAGAGAAGAAGGTAAGACGGTCCTTGTAGTCTAGCTTGGGTTGTCGAATCCTCAGAAACCTAAGAAGTAACCTATAGACACATACATTCTATGGATTGTTTTTGGATATGAAGTGGCCAACTTGGTTTTTATTTGTATGGTTTTAAATATCACTAATAAACTTAAGTGAATTCAATTTAAAAGAGTTAGTTGGTCCTAGGTTATCACTAGGGGTGGATTGGACATATTTCCTTTTCAAATATTTCAATATCTTACATTTGAGATGGGTTCATTTAAGAAGATAAATAAATATAATCACGTACTGGTTTAATACCTATACCCTTTAATACTAATTTCCTAAAAAATTTAAGGATCAATGTTTTGAGAAATTCAATGTAATGGTTCGTATTATCACATGAAGTGTGTGGCCTGAAATTCAACAAGGACGATGGAGTTTAAAAATCCTCAAATGAAAATCTCAATTAAAGAAGTGATTATACATTAATGAGGTGATAAATAACATCTAATCCAGCCCCTTTCTACTCCCTTGGATCAAACCATAAGTGGGTTATCCCTCCATTGATGCTATGGTCTCAATGGAAGCGGGAAGTAGACTCATGATGGTGGAATTGAAGAAGTAAAGAAAAAAATAAAAAGAAAATGATCACTCCACCGTTGTGTGACTAATTTCACAATCTTTGGTGTGAATAAATTCACACCATGATGCAACGATATAAAATTTATATGAATAAAAAAATAATAAGAGGAAAAAAAGAGCTTTTATTAAGAAACTAAAGTGAATTGAACAACATACATGTGAAAGACAAACTTGAGACAACAGAATCGCACCATAACATTACAATTGACCAAAGATTATCAACTCCTACACCACCACTGCCTTAAAAATTAATTTTTGAATCCTTGGGTCGAGCCTTCAATAGTCTAAGTCTCCTCAATTAATTTTGGTAGGCCATAGGTGGGTGGATAGTTGAGGGAGAGTTGATTTTTCCACCCTTGACCCGAGGTGGCATCCATCTTTCATCCACCAAACAGACACTCATGTAATACATTCTATATGGAATAATTAGAGTGGGAAATATAAGGATAAAATTTCCCCCCAGATTTCTCCTAACCTCCTGTAAAATTTGGTCCCATTTGGTGTGCTAGATTCGGAGATATGTTCATATTAGTGGGCTGTTTTTCTGGGACGCAGAATCTGGACCAAAATTTTATCTCTAACTTGGGCTGCCTATATGACAACAATGGAGGCCGAATTATCACTGTCTCCTTAATAATCATTTGTTACGGTATATGTCTTCTATCATACCAAGATATTTGGGCTTCATTGGGTTTGTATTTTGGGCCCCACATTCTAATAAGTGGGATGGTGTCCAATCTGCCTTCTATAAAATTGCTTCCTTTCATCACAAAATATCCCCATCTTCATCCATTAATTTTTCATTGATCCCTGAATGAAACATGTTCATATTGAAGTGTAGATAAATTTCCCAAAATTTTAAATTAAAATATTGATAATTAAATTTCTTAAAATAAGATGAATAATTGGGTACTTTAAATGATGTTAAAAAATGTAACACATAATTGTTCATTTTAAGAAGGTATTACAATCCTAATCTGGACTGATGGTCAAAGTGTAAAATGCATTAAAATGGTGTTTATGAATAATAAATCATATGAATATTATATATATTAATAATGAATATTATCCTCATTTAGTGGCTAATCACACCCCCCAACTTGAGTTTTGCTCGTCCCGAGCAAAATATATCGCATCAAAATGAAATTCGAATTCCCTTTTCCAAAAAAAATTTAATACACAATGATCACCAAAAAACCTTATAATAAAGAATCATGAAACGAATCAAAATAATTAAATACAATATAGTTTCATAAGGAGATCCCAATACAAATCCCATTCCTTTGTTCAAATTCATTGCCATATTTCATCCAATATCAATTATGTATGCGGATGTGTTGTGCATCACAATAGATATGGGGGTTCATCTCTATTCAAGGGGGAAATGACAGAAGTGCTAGGTGGAATCATATTACAATATTAAAATGAGTATTCAATTATTTTATTCTGTTATTATTTTTTTGTTTTGCAATTTTTTCATGGTAATTGAAATTGCACTCAAAAGAGTCAACCCCTGTAGCGAGACTTTGCCGATGACTCCGAGGCTCAAAGGCCTTAGGGAACCAAGTCAATCCAACATACTCGGGCATCATCTCAAGTTAACTCAGTCAAAAAAAATTCAAATTAACAAAAATAGTGATAAAATTACTAAATCTATGCCAGACAACTATGGAGTCACGATCCCCAAGTGCCGAAATCCACGCATTAGGTCATTTCATTTCTCTACGGGAAAAATTATTATTATTATTTTTTTATTTTTTTATTGAATACTCATATTGAAACTAAAATTATCACCAAACCTATGATATTTATTTGGGGGAGCACATGAACTCAAACGAATACCCCACTATCCAAAGGACGTGCATTGTGATCTTTTTTATGTGGATGAAAATATAAACGATGAAATATCACAATGGACAGCCACACTTTCCAAAATCCATGCTCATGAAATTATATAAGGATTAAAATTTGAATCAGGGAATGCTAAATTATTTGATATTCAATTTCAAAGTTTGCAATGTGTATTACCATGTTCAAAGTTAAAGGAATTTTTCTTTCAATTTACACAATTTTTTTTCAAATCATTCATCAATTTTTTACACGAAAGCATTTTTTATTTTAACTCCCCCCCAACATAAAATAACACTATCCCCAGTGTTTAAAGAAAAGAAAATTTAGAAGGGGGTAGAGGTAGAGAATGAATGTTCAAAAAGGAAATTTAAAATGAGGATCATGGAATGAAGTCACCCGGTGGTTGAAGTTGAAATTCTTGATTCTCCCTTTTAATCCTTTGATATCCATGTCACTTGAAGAGTTCCCTAGTAGAAAAAGGAAAATCAATACAAAAAAACAAATATATATATATATATAAAATAAAGAATATAAAATATAAGTATATATATAAAAATTATAGAATAAGGAAGTATAAAAAGTCATAGGTCAGTGGTAAGTGCGCGCCCCTGTCTCCCTTTGGTCCCGGCTTAGAATCCTCACGGCTTTTCCGGTTGTGAAGGGATTTGACCCACGACCCACGACATGTCCCTTATTATTATTATTATATTTTTATTTATTTTTTGTGTTTCTATTTTAATCCTACGAACACATTAAAATTAAACAAATTGATGATACAATGTCTTCATTTTAAATTTCTGGGTAAGGCATTACTCAAGGATCATACCACATGACACAGATTAATATGGTTCTCCCCTTTCATATCTATCCGTACTCATAATAGAATAACAAGTCAACATTCTATTTTTTAAAATATAAAAATAATTAATTAATTCTATTTAAAATATAAATTTGATTAAAACTACAAAATGATAGGAAATTTGAAAATCATGGGTTGCCTCTCATGCAGCACTTTGTTTAACGTCATTAGCGCGACTTGAACCCCCCAACATATCCAATACCAACTTTAAAAATTTTAAGGACCACATGTTTCACCACATCTACTAGGTTGAAATTGATTCTATGTTTAGATTTTGTTTCATGCACAAACCTCTGTTCTAAAATGAGCAGGTAAATCCAAGGAATATGAGAAATGATGGATTCAATTTCTTTTGTAGTATTTTCTATGACATTAAGAATAATTAACTCTTTATTGGTTTCATGATAAAAAATGGTGACAACAAGATGTTTTTTGATATCCCCAATGAATGGAAACTTAAGGGTGGATGGAAAGTCCTATTTTTAATGTTCAAGTGGGATAAAACTTTCAAACATAGGTTGAGAATTTGAATTGAACATAGTTTCATTTTCAAAATTGTTCAATAGAATTGGTTCCTTTTGAATATAAGATTCAACCACCAAATTGGAAAGACCAGTTTCAGGAATGGTTATGGGCTCAACGTTTGTGATTTCTCTTAATGGGTCAGTGATTTTTGTTTTTGAAAAATCATCAATGGACTTATATTCATGAGACTCAATCCATGATGTCGAATTTCCCTCTTGTGAATACAAAAAATCAGTTTCCTCTTGATTTAAACACCCATCAACAATTCCATGATCCTCCTCATCTTCCCGAAATCCAAATGTTTTCTCTTCAGTAATTTCATAATAGGTTTGTGGGAAAGTAGACACTTCACATAAGGTTTTGGAAGGGACAATTTGGGTAGGTATGGGTTTCTCACAAGTTTTAATGCTTTGTAGTAATAAACTCAATGATGAAATATCAAAATTCATTATCTCCATTTGTTGACATAGTTTTTCAAGTAATGGATGTGGATTAGGATGGATAAGTGGTTGATCTGAATGGTCTATACTAGTTGGATAATTAATTTTTTGGAATTGTACAGGAGGGTGTTCAAATTGGATTTGTGTGGATTGAAACACATTATATGTTTGAATGTTTTGTGGATCATAGGATTAAAAACATAGTGGTTAATTAGGTTGTTGATTATCCCACAAGTACAAATTAGGATGGTCATTGTACATCACACATGGGGTTGGGTGATCAAAGTAGGGATAGGTTTCCCTTGTTTGGACTTGTTCAAAATTGATTTCCATAGGAGTGAGGGGTCAGAATAGAGAAGAGGGATGGAAAAAGAGGATGATAGTGTCTAATATAACTTACTTAGGTCCCCATAAATGGTTCCAAAATTTGATTCTCGCTCAAATTTACCCAAAATAAGATGGTAGGACGGTCCTTGTAGCCTAGCTTGGGTTGTCGAATCCTCAGAGACCTAAGAAGTAACCCATAGACATGGACATTCTATAGACTGTTTTTGGCCATTAAGTGGCCAAATTGGTTTTGATTTGGATGGTTTTAAAGATCACTAATAAACATTAGTTAATTCAATTTAAAAGAGTGAGTTGATCCTAGGTTATCACTTGGGGTGGATTGGACGTATTTCCTATTCAAATATTTCAATTTCATACATTTGAGATGGGTTCTTTTAAGAAGATAAAACAACATCATCACTTACCAGTTTAATACCTACAACCTTAAATACAAATCACCTATACATTTGAAGGATCAAATTTTTGAGCACTTCATGGTAAAGGATCGTATTAGCACATGAAGTGTGTAGCCATAAATTCAACAAGGACGATGGATTTTAAAAATCATCAATTGAAAAATCTCAATTAGAGAAGTGATTATACATTAATGAGGTGATAAATAACATCCAATAGAGCCTATTGATACTCCCTTGGATCAAACGTTAAGTGGTTTAGCCCTCCATTGATTCTATGGTTTCAATGGAAGCGGGAAGTAGACTCATGAAAGAGGAATTGAAGAAGTAAAGAAAACAATAAAAAGAAAATGATTACTCCACCGTTGTGTGACTAATTTCACAAGGTTTTGTGTGAATAAATTCAAGAATTTATCCAATGGTATCAAATTGATTTGAATAAAAATATAATAAGAGGAAAATAATAGCTTTTATTAAGAAAATAAAGTGAATTGAACAACTTACATGTGAACGACAAACTTGAGACAACAAAATCGCAGCATAATATTACAATTGAACAAATCACCAAAGATTATCAACTCCTCCACAACCACTGCCTTAAATAAATATTATTTAAGCCTTGGGTCGATCCTCCAATAGTCTATGTCTCCTCAATTAATTTTGGTAGGCCATAGGTGGGTGGAAAGTTGAGGAAGATTTCATTTTTTCACCCTAGACCGGAGGTGGCAGCCAGCTTTCATCCATCGAATAGAAGCTCCTGGAAGGCCTTCTAGATGTCCGAATTAGAGTGGGCCATAAAAGAATAAAATGTATCCCCGGATGTTTAATAACCTCCTGTAAATGTTGGGCCCATTTGTAGTTGTATATTCGGAGATATGACCAGATTATTGGGATGTTTTGTTTGTGCCATAGAATCTGCCCTAGAATTATATCTCTATCGTGGGCCGCCTAAATGATGACATTGGAGGCCGAATTACCACTAGATCCTGAAGCATTATTTGTGAAAATATATTTCTTATAGCATCCCAAAAAATTTGGGCTTCATTTGGTTTGTATGTTGGGCCCCACATTATCATAAGTAAGCTGGTGTCCAATCTGCCTTCTATAAAATTGCTTTCTTTCATCACAAAATATCCTCATCTCCTTCAATGATTTATCCATTTATCCCTGAATTAAACATGTTTATATTGAAGTGTAGATCAATTTAACAAAATATAAAATTAAATATGGATAATTAAATTCCTTAAAATCAGATGAATTATTGGGTACTTTAAATGATGTTAAAAAATGTACCACATAATAGTGCATTTTAAGAAGGTATTACAATCATAATTTGGAATGATGATCAAAGTGTAAAATGCACTAAAATGGTGTTTATGAATAATAAATCACATGAATATTATATATATTAACAATGAATATTAGCCTCATTTAGTGGATAACCACACCCCCAACTTCATTTTTCCCAGTGTCAAGCAAAATATATCTCATCAAAATGAAATTTGAATTCCTTTTTCCAAAAAAATTTTAATACACAATGATCCCCAAAAACCATTATACCAAAAAATAATGAAACCAATCAAAATAATTTAATACAAGATAGTTTCATAAGGAGATCCCAATCCCAATCCCATTCCTTTGTTCAAATTCATTTCCATAATTCATCCAATATCAATTAAGTATGAGGATGTGTTGTGCATTACAATAGACATGGGGGTTCATCTTTATTCAAGGGGGAAATGATGGAAGTGCTAGGTGTAATCACATTTCAATATTAATATGAGTATATAATTATTTTATTTTATTATTTTATTTGTTTTTTTTTTGTTTTTCAATTTTTCCATGGTAATTGAAATTGCACTCAAAAGAGTCAACCCCTATAGCGAGACTTTGCCAATGACTCCCAGGCTCAAAATCCTTAGGGAACCAAGTGAATCCCACATACTCAGGCATCATATCAAGTAAAATTAGTCAAAAACAAATTCAAATTACCAAAAATAGAGATAAAATTACTAACTCTAGGCCAGACAACTACGGAGTCACGATCCCCATGTGCCGAAAGCCACGCATTAGGTCATTTCATTGCTTTACACGCATATTTATTATTATTAATATTTTTTATTGAATAATCATATTAAAACTAAAATGATCACCAAAACTATGCTATTTATTTGGGGGTCCCCATGAACTCAAACTAATACCACACTATCTAAAGGACGTGCATTGTGATCTTTTTTTTATTTGGATGAAAATATAAACAATGAAATATCACATTGGACATCCACACTTTCCAAAATCTATTCTCATTAAATTATACAATGATTAAAATCAGAATATGGGAATGATAAATTATTTGATATTCAGTTTCAATGTGTGCAGTGTGTATTACCATGTTCAAAGTTAATGGAATTTTTCCGGCAATTTACACAATTGTTTTTCACATCATTCATCATTTTTTTTACACAAAATAATTTTTTATTTTATCGCCCCCCAAACATAAAATAAAACTGTCCCCAGTGTTTAAAAAAAAGAAAATTTAGAAGGGGGTAGAGGTAGAGAATGAAAGTTCAAAAAGGAAATTGAAAATGAGGATCATGGAATGAAGTCACCTGGTGGTTGAAGTTGTAATTCTTGATGCTCTCTTTTAATCCATTGATATCCATGTCACTTGAAGAGTTACCTAGTAGAAAAAGGAAAAAAAAACATAAAAAACAAAAAAACAAAACAATATATATATTTATTTTATATTTATATTTATATAATAAAGAAAGTAAAATATAATTATATATATAAAAATTATAGAATAAGGAATCACAAAAAGTCGTAGGTCAGTGGTAAGTTCACGCCCCTGTCTCCCATCAGTCCCGGGTTCAAATCCCTGTGGCTTCCCCGGTTGTGACAGGGTTTGACCCACAACCCACGACATGTCCCTTTTTATTATTATTTTTATATTTTTATTTATTTTTTGTATTTTTATTTTAATCCTACAAACACATTAAAATAAAAAAATCTAATTATAAATTGTCTTATTTTTAAATTTCGAGGTAAGGTATTACTCAAGGATCACACCACATGACATGGATGAATATGGTGCTCCCCTTTCATACCCATCCATACTCATAACAGAAGAACAAGTCAAAAATCTATTTTTTTAATATAAAATAAATAAATTAAGCCTATTTAGAATATAAAGTTTATTAAAACAAAAAAAATGTTAGGGAAATTGAAAACCATGGGTTTCCTCCCATGCATCACTTTGTTTAACGTCTTTAGCTCGACGTAAACCCCCCACTTATCCAATAACAACATTCAACATTTTAAGGACCACATGTTTCACCACTTATACAAGGTTGAAATTGATTCTATGTTTAGAATTTGTTTCATACACAAACCTCTGTTCTAAAATTAGCAGGTAAATCCAAGGAATATTAGCAATGATGGATTAAATTTCTTTTTTAGTATTTTATAATACATTATGAATCATTACCTCTTTAATGGTTTCAAGATAAGAAATTATGAAAACTAGAAGTTTTTGGATATCCCCAATAAATAGAAACTTAAGGGCGGATGGAAAGTACTTTTTTTCAAGTTCATGTAGGCTAAAACTTTCAAACATAGGTTGGGACTTTGAATTGAACTCAGTTTCATTTTTAAAATTGCTCAATAGAATTGGTTCCTTTTGAATATAAGATTCAACCACAAAATTTGAAAGATCTGTTTCAGGAATTGGTATGGACTCAATGTTTGTGATTTCTCTTAATGGTTCTGTGATTTTTGTTTTTAAAAATCATCAATCGAGTTATATTCCTGAGACTCAATCTATGATTTCAAATTTCCCTCTTGTGAATACAAAAAAATCAGTTTCCCCTTGAGTTAAACACCATCAAAAATTCCATGACCCTCCACATCTTCCCCAAATCCAAAGGTTTTCTCTTCAGTAAATTTAAAAGAGGTTTGTGGGAAACTATACACTTCACATAAGGATATGGGAGGGACAGTTTGTGTAGGGATGGGTTGCTCACAAGTTTTAATGCTTTGTAGTTCTAACCTCAATGATGATACCTCAAAATTCATTATCTGAATTTTTTGACAGAGTTTTTTATGTAATGGATGTGGATTAGGATGGATAATGGGTTGATCCAAATGGTCTATTCTAGGTGGATAATTAAGTTGTTGGAATTGCACAGGAGGGTGTTCAATTTGTATTTGTTGGGATTGAAACACATTATATGTTGGAATGTTTTGTGGATCATAGGAGTAAAATCATTGTGGTTCATTAGGTTATTGATGATCCCACAAGTAGAAATTAGGATGGTCATTTTACATCAGACATGAGGTTGGGTGATCAAAGTAGGGATAGGTTTCCCATGTTTGGACTTGTTCAAAATTGATTTCCATAGGAGTGAGGGGGTGATAATAGAGAAGAGGGATGAAAAAAAGGATGATAGTGTCTAAGATAACATACTTAGGTCCCCGTAAATGGCGCAAAAATATGATTCTTACTCAATTTTACCCAAAAGAAGAAGGTAGGATGGTCCTCGTAGTCTATCTTGGGTTGTCGAATCCTCAGAGACCTAGAAGTAACATATAGAAACGTACATTCTATTGATTGTTTTTGGCTATGAAGTGGCCAAATTGGTTTTGATTTTGATGGTTTTAATGATCACTAATAAACCTAAGTGAACTCAATCGAAAAGAGTGAGTTGATTCTACGTTATCACTTGGGGTGGATTGGACATATTTCCTTTTCAAATATTTCAATTTCTTACATTTGAGATGGGTTCATTTAAGAAGATAAAACAACATCATAACTTACTGGTTTAATACCTACACCCTTTAATACTAATCACCTATACACATGAAGGATCAATGTTTTGATCACTTCAAGGTAAAGGTTCGTATTAACACATGAAGTTTGTGGCCTTAAATTTAACAAGGACGATGGAGTTTAAAAATCATCAAATAAAAATCTCAATTAAAGAAGTTATTATACATTAATGAGTTGATAAATAACATAAAATCCATCCCCTTTATACTCCGTTGGATCAACCCATATTTGGGTTAGCCCTCCATTGATTGAATGGATTCAATGGATGTGGGAAGTAGACTCATGAAGGAGGAATTGAAGAAGTAAAGAAAACAATAAAAAGAAAATGATTACTCCACCATTGTGTGACTAATTTCACAAGGTTTGGTGTGAATAAATTCACAAAATAATCCAACGATATAAAATTGATATGAATAAAAACATAATAAGAGTAAAATAAGAGGTTTTATTAAGAAACTAGAGTGAATTGAACAACTTACATGTGAAAGATAAACATGAGACAACAAAATCGCAGCATAACATTACAATTGAATAAAGCACCAAATATTATCAACTACTCCACCACCACTACCTTAAATAGAAATTTTTGAAACCGTGGGTCAAGCCTTCAAAATTAAATGTCTCCTCAATTAATTTTTGTAGGCCATAGGTGAGTGGAAAGTTGAGGCAGAGTTGATTTTTCCACCCTTGACCTGAGGTGGCATCCATCTTTCATCTACCAAACAGACGCTCCTAGAATACCTTCTATATGGACGAATTAGAGTGGCCCATAGAAGAATAAAATGTATCCCCGGAAGTCTCATAACCTCATGTAAAATATGGGCCCATTTTTATTTTTATTTTCGGCGATATGATCAGATTAGTGGGATGTTCTTTTGGGCCGTAGAATCTGGCCTAGAATTTTATCTCCATCTTGGGCCACCTAAATGACCACAATGGAGGCTGAATTAGCACTAGATCATGAATAATGAATTGTTAATATATATGTCTTCTATAATAACACGAAATTTGGGATTCATTGGGTTTGTATGTTGGGCCCCACATTTTCATAAGTGGGATGGTGTCCAATCTTCCTTCTATAAAATTGCTTCCTTTCATCACAAAATATCCCCATCTTCATCCATGAATTCTCCATTGATCCCTAAATGAAACATGTTCATATTGTAGTGCAGATAAATTTCCAAAAATATAAAATTAAAATATGGATAATTACATTCCTTAAAATCAGATGAAACATTTGGTACTTTAAATGATGTTAAAAAATGTACTACATAATAGTGCATTTTATGAAGGTATTACAATCATAATGTGGAATGATGTTCAAAGTGTAAAATGAACTAAAATAGGGTTTATTAATAATAAATCACATGAATATTATATATATTGACAATGAATATTAGCCTCATTTAGTGGCTAATAGCACCCCCCCAACTTGAATTTTTCTAGTCCCAAGAAAAATATATCTCATCAAAATGAAATTCGAATTCCCTTTTCCAATTTTTTTAATACAAAATGATCACCAAAAACCCTTATATCAAACAATCATGAAACCAATAAAAATAATTTAATACAAGATATTTTCATAATCAGATCCCAATACCAAGCTCATTCCTTTGTTCAAATTCATTTCCATATTTCATCTAATATCAATTAAGTATGAGGATGTGTTGTGCATCACAATAGTCATGGGGTTTCATCTTTATTCAAGGGTAAAATGAGGGAAGCGCTAGGTGGAATCACATTTCAATATTAAGATGAGTATTCATTTTTTTTATTGTATTTTATTTTTGTTTTTTGTTTTTTTTTTGTTTTTCAATTTTCAATGGTAATTGAAATTGCACTCAAAAGAGTCAACCCCTGTAGCGAGACTTTGCCAATGACTCCCAGGATCAAAGGCCTTAGAGAACCAAGTGAATCCCACATACTCACGCATCATCTCAGGTTAACTTAGTCAAAAAAAAATTCAAATTACCAAAAATAGAGATAAAATTACTAACTTTGAGCCAGACAACTATGTAGTCATGATCCCCAAATGCCAAAATCCACGCATTAGGTCATTTCATTTCTCTACACACAAATTTATTATTATTATTTTATTGAATACTCATATTAAATCTAAAATTATCCCCAAACCTATTCTATTTATTTGGGGGACCCCATGAACTCAAACTAATACCCCACTATCCAAAGGACGTGCATTGTGATCTTTTTTTATTGGGATGAAAATATAAATGATGAAATATCACATTGGACAGCCACACTTTTCAAAATCTATACTCATGAAATTATAGAAGGATTAAAATCAGAATCAGGGCATGCTAAATTATTTGATTTTCAGTTTCAAAGTGTGCAATGTGCATTACCATGTTCAGAGTTAATGGAATTTTTCCTTTAATTTACACAATTTTTTTTCAAATCATTCATCATTTTTTTACACGAAATCATTTTTTATTTTATCTCCCCCCCATCTTAAAATAACATTGTCCCCGGTGTTTAAAGAAAAGAATATTTAGAAGGGGTTAGAGGTAGAGAATGAATCTTCAAAAAGGAAATTGAAAATGAGGATCATGGAATGAAGTCACTTGGTGGTTGAAGTTGAAATTCTTGATGCTCTCTTTTAATCCTTTTATATCCATGT
The DNA here is from genome assembly GCA_963277665.1 of Viscum album. Taxonomy (NCBI): domain Eukaryota; kingdom Viridiplantae; phylum Streptophyta; class Magnoliopsida; order Santalales; family Viscaceae; genus Viscum; species Viscum album. The sequence goes on from OY728152.1 coordinate 701,250,955, forward strand.
CACATGAAGAGTTCTCTAGTAGAAAAAAGAAAAACAAAACAAAAAAAACAATATAAAACAATATATATATATATTTATATATATATTTATATAATAAAGAAAGTAATATATATGTATATATATAAAAATTAGAGAATATAGTAGCACAAAAAGTCGTAGGTCAGTGGTAAGCGCGCACCCCTATCTCCTTTTGGTACCGGGTTCGAATCCCCACGGCTTTGCCGGTTGTGATGGGGTTTGACACATGACCCAGGACATGTCCTTTTTGTATTATTATATTATTATTTATTTTTTTTTATTATTATTTTAATCCTACAAACACATTAAAATAAAACAAACTGATGATACATTGTCTTATTTTTAATTTTCTGGCTAAGGCATTACTCAAGGATCACACCACGTGACACGGATGAATATGGTGCTCCCCTTTCATACCCATCCATACTCATAATAGAATAACAGTTCAACAAACTATTTTTTAAATATAAAAATAATTAACTAGTCCTATTTAAAATATAAAGTCGATTAAAACAACAAATTGTATGAAAATTGAAAACCATGGGATGCCTCCAATACAGCGCTTTGTTTAACGTCATTAGCTCGACTTGAACACCCCAACTTATCCAATACCAACTTTCAACATTTTAAGGACCACATGTTTCACCACTTCTACTAGGTTGAAATTCATTCTATTTTTTTAATTTGTTTTATTCACAAACCTCTATTCTAAAATGAGCATGTAAGTCCAAGGAATATCAGAAATGATAAATTCAATTTATTTTGTAGTATTTTTTAAGACATTAAGAATCATTACCTCTTTATTGGTTTCAAGATAAGAAATGGTGAAAACTATAAGTTTTTGGATATCCCTAATGAATGGAAACTTAAGGGTGGATGGAAAGTCATTTTTTCAAGTTTAGGTAGCCTAAAACTTTCGAACATAGGTTGGGACATTGAATTGAACTCAGTTTCATTTTCAAAATTGCTCAACAGAATGGGTTACTTTTGAATAGATGATTCAACAACCAAATTGAAAAGATCAGTTTCAGGAATGGGTATGGACTCAAAGTTTGTGATTTCTCTTAATGGTTCAGTGATTTTTGATTTTGAAAAATCATCAATGCAGTTATATTCATGAGACTCAATCCATGATGTCAAATTTCCCACTTGTGAATACAAAAATTCAGTTTCCTCTTGATTTAAACACCCATAAAAAATTCCATGATCCTCCTTATCCTCCCCAAATCCAATGGTTTTCCCTTTAGTAAATTCATACAAGGTTTGTAGGAAACTAGACACTTCACATAAGGTTATATAAGGGACAATTTGTGTAGGGATGGGTTGCTCACAAGTTTTAATGATTTGTAGTTCTAAACTCAATGATGAAACCTCAAAATTCATTATCTCCATTTGTTGACACAGTTTTTCAAGTAATGTATGTGGATTAGGATGGATAAGGGGTTGATCCAAATGGTCTATTCTAGGTGGATAATTATGTTATTGGAATTTCACAGGAGGGTGTTCAAATTGGCTTTGTGGGTATTGAAACAAATTATATGTTGGAATGTTTTGTGGATCATAGGAGTAAAAATATTTTGGTTCATTAGGTTGTTGATGATCCCACAAGTAGAAATTAGGATGGTCATTGTACAACACACATGGGGTTGGGTGATCAAAGTAGGGATAGGTTTCCCATTTTTGGACTTGTCCAAAATTGATTTCCATATGAGTGAGGGGGTGAGAATAGAGAATAGGGATGAAATAAAAGGATGATAGTGTCTAATATAACTATCTTAGGTCCCAAGAAATGGTGCTAAAATTTGATTCTCTCTCAAATTTACCCAAAAGAAGAAGGTAGGAAGGTCCTTGTAGTCTATCTTGGGTTGTCGAATCCTCAGAGACCTAAGAAGTAACCTATAGACACATACATTCATTGGATTGTTTTTGTACATGAAGTGGCCAACTTGGTTTAGATTTTTATGGTTTTAAATATAACTAATAAACCTATGTTAATTCAATTTAAAATAGTGATTTGATCCTAGGTTATCACTTGAGGTGGATTGGACGTATTTCCTTTTCAAATATTTCAATTTCTTACATTTGATATGGGTTCATTTAAGAAGATAAAACAACATCATAACATACTTGTTTAATACCTAAACCCTTTAACACTAATCCCCTATAAACTTGAAGGATCAAAGTTTTTATCACATCAAGGTAAAGGTTCGTATTAGCACATGAAGTGTGTGGCCTTAAATTCAACAAGGACGATGGAGTTTAAAAATCATCAAATAAAAATCTCAATTAAAGAAGTGATTATACATTAATGAGGTTATAAATAAAATCCAACACAGCCCATTTCTACTCCCTTGGATCAACCCAAAAGTGGTTTATCCCTCCATTGATGTTATGGTTTCAATGGAAGTGGGATGTAGACTCATCAAGGAGGAATTGAAGAAGTAAAGAAAACAATAAAAAGAAAATGATCACTCCACCGTTGTGTGACTAATTTCACAAGGTTATGTGTGAATAAATTTACACCTTGATCCAACAATATCAAATTGATATGAAGAACAATAGAATAAGAGGAAAAGAAGAGCTTTTATTAAGAAACTAACATGAATTGAATGACTTACATGTGAAAGACAAACTTGAGACAACCGAATCACAGCATTACATTACAATAGAACAAAGAAACAAAGATTATCCACTCCTCCACCAACATTGCCTTAAATAGGAATTTTTAAATCCTTGGGTCTAGACTTCAATAGTCCAGGTCTCCTCAATTAATTTTGGTAGGCCATAGGTGGGTGGAAAGTTGAGGGAGAGTTGATTTTTCCACCCTTGACCCGTGGTGGCATCCAGCTTTCATCCAACGGACAGAATCTCCTATAATAACTTCTAGATATGGGAATTAGAGTGGTACATATAATTATAAAATTGAGCACCGGATGTCTCCTAACTTCATGTAAAATTTGTGCCCATTTGGACTTGTAGATTCGGATAAATGATCATATTAGTGGGATGTTTCTCTAGGCCACAGAATCTGGCCCAGAATTTTATCTCTTACTTGGGCCGCCTAAATGACCACAATGGAGGCCGAATTCACACTGGCTCATTAATAAATATTTGTTAATATTTATGTCTTATAGCATCCCACGAAATTTGGGCTTCATTGGGTTTGTATGTTGGGCCCCACATTCTCATAATTGGGCTGGTGTCCAATATGACTTCTATAAATTTACTTCCTTTCAGCACAAAATATCCCCATCTTCTTCCATGAATTATCCCCTGATACCTGAATGAAACATGTTCATATTGAAGTTTAGATCAATTTAAAAAAATATAAAAATAAAAAAAGTATAGTTACATTCCTTAAAATCAGATGAATCATTGGTTACTTTAAATGATGTTAAAATATTTACCACATAATAGTGCATTTAAAGGAGGTATTACAATCATAATGTGGAATGATGTTCAATGTGTAAAATGCACTAAAATGGTGTTTATGAAGAATAAATCAGATGAATATTATATATATTAACAATTAATATTAGCCTCATTTAGTGTCTAGTCGCTAGCTAAGGTGTAAGAGTGTAATCCAAGGAGCGTAATCCAATAAATTCCACAATAATTCGCCTACTGAGTCCAAGGTGATCGACCAAGGTAAAATGGGGCTAAACAAAGGTAGGTCCCTAAGGGATTTAACCATGGAACCTACTTGTAAGTGGTGATTCCAAGGAGGGTATCTGAGTTATCCTTTAAGATGAAGGAACCCAATGGTAGTATAGCAGGAATCCAAGGAATAGACAAGAACTGGAGTCTATGTGGGTATCAACCTAAGCAAACTGTATCCTTGAATCGGAATGGGGTTCCTAAGACCCAAGGTATTCTCCTCTCATAATACAAGGTGAGCACGACTCAGTCCATTCCTATTTGATATTGTAATCTTGTAATAATTTATTTGGTATAATTTTTTCTTTCCATTAGTGTGGATTGGTCAAGTAGAGTTGAAACCATTGGTCTAGGCCTTGTCTTCCATTAGTATAGATAGGAAAAGTAGTGTTGCAACCATTTAATCAAGTCTTAGTTAACTATTAAGGCATAATCAATTATTAAGGTTTACTATTCTACCGTCCATCAACATGGAAAGCAGTGCTACAGACATATAACATTTATTCAATCTTTTTGATAAGTCCAAGTTATATACTAAGTATACTTGCGATTTCACATTTAATAAAAATTTGGAAGAACTTACCTTAGGCGGGTCTAGTGGTGAGCATACATGGTACATTCCATTATGAAATTTTCAGTAATAACAAGTCATTTATGATAAGAAGGCTCACCTTTATAAAGTTCAAGCAAAGGCACACCTGAACAATGGCTCAAACGTGTCGAAACACTAAAAACCCAATTATAACATAACCTTCGACATGAGGCGGATTGAGTTTTGGGTGAAACCACTAACATCTAATCATATATTTGAAAATATCATAACCATATGATTCTAACGAGTATAATCATGACATTTTAATTTAAGAAACGGTTCCCATCAAAACCGGTAGGCCCCACACGAACATTCAAAAAACAATGAATTTTGAGGATGAGTTATAGACCACCCACCTTAGGGTTTTACGACTCTACTCCTCCGGTATCGGGCCTTGATTTTCCTTGGATCAAAGTAGATCTATGAAAAGGTGAAAACGCTCATATGGAGATATCTAGGTCGAGAGTGAAAGAGAAGAAGTATGGATAAAGAGAACCTGGGTACTTACTGTTGCACATCCAACGTGACGAACCATTACATGATCGAAAGCCAGATGAAGATGATCTCTTGATTCCAAGCTTTGATATTCCAAAACCCCAAAATTAATAGAGAACTAGTTCAATCCTGCATAAGCTCAGATTAGGGAGGAAGGGGGAGGATTAATAGATCATTAAGGAAATTTTAGACATTTTACACATGTTTTTAGCCTATACATGGTTTGTCCACACAGTTTGTCAAACTATTCACAAACCATACAAGATGGTTCTGTCCTAATCTAGGAAAAAGGGTGGTTCTCATGATTAGGCCGCATGGCAGTGCACAAACCATGCAAGATGCCACTGTCAAAAAAAACAAAACAACATGGTTAGGCAAACCATGCGAAAACCATCCGACTTGGACTGTTTTCCTAAAAAGAGGTGTTTCGAGCTCCATATAAGCCTCGGACACCCTCAGAACCTTTTCTGACTCATTAGGCATATATATTAGGTCCAAAGTAACCATTTAGACTGAAAATTAAAGGATCCATACCAGAGTGAAAAACCGGGTTCTTACAGTCTTCCCCCATAAAAGAACCATCCCCTGAGTTCTCCTTCCAAGGTTAAGGAAACATTTTCTCAGAACAAATTTGGCCATTGAGCATGTACACCATCTTCCCTCTCCAAAGTCTCATACTATACTCGATCGTGCTTCCAAAGCACCCATACGAGAGGGATAGACTTGCCTCAGAGAACCTCCATGCATCGGTCAACGATGTGTACTGGATACTTCTCAAAGGTAGCATTGACACCTAACTCAACTTCCTCAAGATCAAAGGTATGAGACGAGTCAACATGATATTGTTTAAGCTGTGAGACATGAAAGATTTCATTCATGACACGGTATCTTTGAGGTAGTAACAATCGATAAGATATCATCCCGACTCTCTCTATAATCTCGAATGGACTGACGTAACAAGGCGACAACTTAACCAGCTTCTGTAATCGTCTATGCCCAAGACTGGGTGATACCCAAAGAATAACACAATCCCCAACCTCGAACTCAAGAGGTCATCGACGATGATCAACATAAGATTTCTGTCTAGACTGAGTAGTAGTCATACCCTTTCTGATCAGTTGGAATTGTTCTAAAATCTCCTGAATGAGATGAGGACCTAATTGGGCTACCTCACCTGCCTGTAGCTATCAAAATGGTGAACAACATGGACTACCATATAAGGCCTCAAAAGGATCCATCTGAATTGTTTCCTGGATACTGTTATTATAAGAAAAACATGATGAGAGGGATATGATTCTCCCAAGAACAGCCTAAATCTAGGACGCATGCTCGGAGAATATACTCCAAAACCTATATTATCTATTACTATTTTCCATCGGTCTGAGGGTAAAAAGATGTGCTTAAAAGCACCTGAGTTCCCATAGATTTCTGCAAACCCTACCATAACCATGAAGTGAAATGAGCATCCCTATCTGAAACGATAGTACGTGGAACCCCATGTAGTTATATGATCTCATGGACATACAATCTTCCCAATTCATCAACAGAGAAAGTCACTTGAATATAAATAAAGTGGAAATCTTTCGTTAGTCAGTCAATGACTACCCAGATAGCATCACTACCCCTTGGAGACCTAGGTAATCCAACTACAAAATCCATAGCAAAATCTTCCCATTTCCATTCCAGGACTGGAAGTGTCTGTAATAAGCCTGTAGGTCTCTTGTGTTCCGCCTTCACTTGCTGACAGGTGGAACACCTAGTGATGAAGCCTGCAATCTGACATTTCATCCCAGACCACCAATACTGGCATTTCATATCTCGATACATCTTTGAGAAGCCTGGATGAACTGCCCACTGGGAAGCATGAGACTCTTTAATCAACTCCTCTCTCACATCTACAAGAACCCATATATGTCCACATAGACGCAGAACATCATCTATGTCCACAGACCAATGTGGGGGTGGGTTATCTATTGATATACTCTCATAGAGAGCCAAACCTTCAGGATCTAAAAACTGCCTACTCTTCACCTTATCAAAGAGGGAAGAGGTAACTGTTATGGATGAGAGGTAAGAATACTCGTGACTATCAAGAAACTCTAAATGAACCTCAAAAAAGAGGGCCATTAACTTCCATTCATCACTAGCTTCATGTATGTCCTACGTTTGAGTTTTCTAACTCAGTGCATCTACAACCACATTTCCTTTTCCAGGCTTATAAGAAAACTCAACATCAAAGGATTGTAGATATTTGACCCATATTCACTGTCAGAGGTTCATTTCATGCTGAGAAAAGATATACTTGATGTTCTTGTGATCTGTATACACCACAATGTGCTCACCCAACAGATAGTGTCACCAGCAATGTAAGGCATGGAAAACTACTGGTAGATCGAGGTCATGTTTCATGTAATTTCTCTTGTGAGGTATCAACTGCTGAGATTCGTATGCAACAACTTTGTCATCCTGCATTAACAATGCTCCTAGGCCAATTCCTGATGCACCGTAGAAGACGATATAAACTTTACCAGGTTCTAGAAGAGTCAGAATAAGTGCTGAGATAAGCCTCCCTTTAAGCTCCTGAATGGATTTCTCACATTCTTATGACTACAACAACTTAACACCATTATTTTTAAGCCCAGTAAGAGGTGAATCAAGATGTGAGAAGTCCTGTATGAAATGCATATAATATCCAGCCAGCCCCAAGAAATTCCTGATATCAAATACGTTCTTGGGATGCTCCTAGGAAACTACAACACTAACCTTTTTAGGGTCAACATATACTCTTGATTCTGAAATAATATGACCCAAGAAGCGTAATTTGTCGATTCAGAAGTCACATTTCACAAGCTTTTCATAAAGCCGATTCCCTATCAGTGTACTCAGAATGATCTCAAGATGTTTGGCATGGTCGTTATGAGTGCGCAAATACACCAAGATCTCGTCCACAAAGACCATGACAAAAGAGTCCAAATAGGGATGGAAAACCCTATTCATAAAATCTATGAAAATGGAAGGCACATTCATAAGACCGAATGGTATAACAGGATACTCATACAAACCATACCTGCTACAGAAAGTTGTACGAGATATATCTGTTGGTCTGACTCGCACCTGATGATAACCTAATCTCAGGTCGATCTTAGAAAACACCTTTTCTCCACATAGTTGGTCAAAAAGACCAATCTATTCTATGAAGTGGATATCGGTTCTTGACCTTAAGCTAATTCAACCTTCTTAATTCCATGCATAGACGTAAGGTTACATCCGCCTTCTTGGAGAAAAGCACTGGTGAACCCCAAGATGATGTACTAGGTCTTTTAAAGACTTTGGCCTCTAAGTCCAATATCTGCCACTTGATCTCCTGAAGCTCAGTAGGCTCTATCCTGTATGGAGGAATGGACACTGGAGTTTCACCTAGAATAATCTCAATTGTAAACTCTACATATCTCTTAGGAGGTAAGCCAAAAAATTCATCCAGAAAAACTTCCCTGAAATGATCAACTACTGGAGGGAAATCAGTTTAAAGAAAACCCTGATCCTCCATGAAAAAGATTTTAAATCTAGGTGGTCACTCCACCTAGACCATGATGCTTTGGTCCCTCTCTCATAGCTTGAAAATCCCACTCACTTTTGAAATGATAAATGCTACCTTCTGGTGATGTAAAAGAAACCCTTCGGTGATAACAGTCTACAAAGTCATGATAGTTGACTAACCAGTCCATCCCGAGAATGAAATCGAAGCTTGTCATCTCAAGAAAAAATAGATTCCACAAGAAAGGGTAACTACCAACCTCAAGGGGACAATCCCTACACTAGCGTATGCCCTCTGTCCGTATTCCCAACGATGTATCGAGGGTCATTACACCATAGTGATATTGTACCTCTAGTCTAAGACATTCCACGATAGATACTGAAATAAAAGAGTTTGAAGCACCTATATCAAACAAATAAAAGACAATATTAGAGGCTACTAGAATAGTACCTCATACTATAGACGGTCCTGTGGCCTGATCCTTGGGTATCGGCTGTAAGGAATGAAACTGACCTAATCAACGACCCTGTGCAACAAATGAACTACCACGATCATGACTGCTCTGTTGGTGATTAGGGATCAGACTACCATGACCACGACCTCCTACTCGGCCAAACCTTCCAGTGCTACACTAACTTCTTGCCTGACATGATGCAAAATAACTCACTCTTGAAGGTGGATCTGAAGCTGATCCTTTTCCACTCGAAGATGGTGGAAAGGTACTACAAAACTGCTAAAGATGACCCATACGACTACAAGCTCGACACTCCATAGGGTCTCTATCACACAGGGGATTCTTAGGCCCTAGTTTTCCACAATGATGACACACTATAGAGCTATCAAACTAGATACTCTGTCTTCCACATTCATGACAATAAACCTCAAGGGAACATTTCCTACCACTAGAAGCACTACTAGCCAAATGCGACACTGATATTTTAAACTCGGTACTCACTTCGTGCCTCAGGTTACGCTCAGTGAAAAGGGCCTGATCAAATACTGCAGAGAAGGTAGGAAGGCGGAAGACATTCACCTGAGTTCGAATGGCGTACTGGAGCCCATCCTTAAAAATTCCAGTACATGAAAGCTCATCAACATCTAGAAGCAGTGAAAAGCACTATAAATCAGAGGAACATGCTGAATATTCCATAACTGACATAGAACCTTGATCGAGATGCATGAACTCTCTGGCTCTATTATCTCTTAATGATTGAGGAAAGAACTGATCATAGAAGGTAGTCTGGAAGTCAAACCATAACATGCCCTAATGACGTTCGGCCTGGGTAATGACATCCCACCAATGCATGGCCAAATCCCGAAGCATCTATGCAGATAGATCGACTCTCCAATATGGAGGTATTTCCAGATGCTCAGAGATAGACAAAATTTACTCTAACCACGATTTAGAAGCCTGAGATCCGCCATCCCCTGAAAAAGTAGGAGGATGCCACTGCTGGAACTCGCGGGTCCGATCATCCATCATTGGTGAAACCCATAGAGAACCTTGCATGGACCACATCAGAAATAGAAAACTATCACCGATGTGGGAATCAGTTCCTAGATTAGGTACAACATGTGGTGCATCATTTGTAATTCCTAGAAGTAAGACTGGTAGCACAGGGCCCACCATGTCTGGAGCATGGTCGTCACTACACTCATGGAGAACGACATGAGGACATCGTGGCGACATTGGTCTACAAATTCCAAGAAAACACCTTAGAACAAGCTTAGAAGCATAATATATCATCACTCAAGAAAGCTAAATGTAAGAAAACTCACTACCCAAGGCATACTGCCCAAACTACCCGCTTAGACGACCAGGTATCGGTAAGTGCTCAAGTATAAGATTCATGTCATTTTGTAGTTAATTCTTAGGTTTAATCCTTTAAATTTCATAAAAAAAATAAGGCATGATAAAGATATTCAACGAATTCATTTTATATTTTAGTATTCACTTTATAATGGATAGTAATTTTTGATGAATCAGTGCCCATACACCTATCACCAAAAATGAGACCCATTTACTTATAGCATAATGGCTTGACTCAGTAAATTACGCATTCCAACCCATGAGGCCCCATAAACCTCATGAATTGAGATAGGAAATCACTTAATCAGATCTAATGTAATATAAGTACAGGGAACTATCACAACATCACTCAACAATCACATACATATCAAGCAATGCAACGTAGTTAAATGCAACTATATGGCATGGAAATATTCATGACATGTGGATTATAGGTTCCTATAATGATGCATGTAGCAATAATCCTTTCCATCATATCATTGGGATAAGAATGAAATAAATTCCCAAAGAGTAATAACCAACAACATCCAAAAACATGTGAGTCACCCAACAGTGAAATACTATCAACTGTAATAGGAAAAATAGAATAACAATTGCATTACGGGTAACATGGCTTTTACCATAAACATGGGTTTGCGACACCCAAACATGAATTATGACCAAGTCCTAAGAATTCCTATTCTCCAATATACTGTCTCAAAATAGTCATGAATGAAAAGAAACCACCGTGGATACCACATTGTGACGACCCGGACCCAGATGCCACTTAACGGGTGCCGTGAGCTCAGTGGGACACATAGCCTCAAGTGCATCCTCCCAAATGCCAGAGGCTGCCGACTAGAAGTGAGAGCCTAGGATGTGTCTGTTGGAAGACTATAACCTCATTATCAGTGTGTAGCACAACGGTAGAGAAATAAATTAATAGTAAACAATGGAAGAAATATAAATAAATAGCGAAAGCAAACTGATGCAATAGATACACAAGAATAACAATAACTACATCAGCTGGAACAGTAATGATGTAATGTCATGTCACTAGAAAAATAGAAAGCATGGATACAAGATATTATGCATAACATGTTCCACAAGGTAAAAGAAAACAAAGTCTACTCCAAGAATCCTGAGATCCTACTCGGTCATCTACCATCAAGATCCATCCAATCAGTACACAATCAAGTATTGGAAGCTGCATGCTTCCCTTTGTCAATACCTTCAACCATGTAATCTACTCCGGGTACCAAACTGCTCCCATAGAGGGTGTGAGATAAATCTAAGTGGGTCACCACCAATAGTTTCTATAACATCTTACCCATGTAATGGAATATAACAGTGTCCAAGCATGCATATATAAAGTAAAAGATGCAGTAGAATATAACTAATTAAAATTGTACCTCCTTCAGCCCTTCGATGATGTCAGAACATGTAAATAGTTCATTAATTAATCAATTACCAATTAATGTTAATAGTTCACGTGAGGCATACCCAACACTTACATCACCTCGTGATAGTATAAGTAGTGAAGGTACCACAACGTAACAAGGCAACCAAACAATGATATCTAAAGAGGGAGTTCTAGGGTAAAAAACACGGTAACATAAACTCAAGGAAAGCTGACTCAGTAGTATGTGAGTCTAGATAAGGGTTAAGTGTGTAATACAAGGAGAAAAATCCAAGGTATTCCACAATAAGTCACCTACCGAGTCCAAGGTGATTGACTGAGTTAAAATGGGGCTAAGAAAAGATAGGGCCCTATGAGCATTAACCATGGATCATTCTAGCGAGTGTTGGATCCAAGGAGTGTATCTGAGGTATCCTATAACAAGAAGGGGCCCGATGGTAGTATACTGGGCATCCAATGAATAGACAAGAACCAGAGTCTAGGTGGGTATCAACCTAAGAAAACTGTATCCTTGAATCGGAATGGGGTTCTCGAGACCCAAGGTATTCTATTTTCAGAATCCAAGGAGAGCATAAGTCATTCCATTCCTATTTGATATTTTAATCATGTAATAATTTATTATTTCAATTCTTTCCTTCCATTAGTGTGGATAGGTCAAGTAGAGTTGAGACCATTGGTCCAAGACTTTTCTTCCATTAGTGTGGATAGTTCAGGTAGCATTGTAACCATTTAATCAAGTCATAGTCATCCATTAAGGCATAACTAATTATTGAGGTTTACACTATAACCTTCCATCAAAATGGAATGGGGTGCTACAGACATATAACCTTTATTCAATCTCTTTTGATAAGGCCAAGTTATATACTTAGTATACTTTCCATTTCGCATTTCATATTTCACATTTAATAAACATTTGGAAGCACTTACCTTAGGTGGGTCAAGTGTCGATCATACATGGTACATGCCATTATGAAATTCATAGTAATAAAAATTCATTTATGGTAAGAAGAATCACCTTTAGAAAGGTCAATAAAAGGCACACCTGAATGGTTGCTGAAACATGCCAAAACACTAAAAACCCAATTATGGAATAACCTTTGACATGAGGTGGATTGTGTTTTGGGTGGAACCTCTAACAACTAATCACATATTTGGAAAGAGAATAACCATATGATTATAATGATTATAATCATGACATGTTAATTTTAAAAATGGTTCCCATCAAAACTGGTGGTCCCCACACGAACATTCCAAAAACAATGAACTTTAGGGATGAGTTATAGACCACCCACATAAGGGTTGTACGACTCTCCTCCTCCAGTATCGGTCCTTGATTTGCCCCAAATAGGAGTAGATCTAGGAAAAGGTAAAAAACACTCACATGGTGACATCTAGGTTGAGAATGAAAGAGAAGAAGTATAGATAAAGATAACTCAAGTACTTTATGTTGTGCTTCCAACGTGATGAACAAAAGCTCGATCAGAAGCCAGACGAAGAAGATCTCTTGATTCCAAGCTTTGATCTTCAAAAACCCCAAAATTGAGAGAGATCTATTTCAATCCCGCATAATCATGAATTAGGGAGGAAGGGGGGATTAATAGATCATTAAGGGAATTTTATACATTTTATACATGTTTTTAGCCTGCGCACGGTTTTTCTGCACGGTTTGTAAAACCACGCCTAAACCATGCGAGATGGTTCTGCCCAAATCTTGGAAAAGGGTGGTTCACATAGTTAGGCCTCATGGCTGTGCACAAACCATGTGAGATTACACTATCCAAAAAAACACAAACCGCATGGTTTGGAAAACCGTGTGCAAACCATGCATAAACCATGCGACTTGGCATAATTTCCTAAAAAGAGGAGTTACGATCTCCAAACAAGCCCTAGACACCCTCAGAACCTTTTCCAACTAATTTGGCATTTATATTAGGTCCAACGTAAAGATTTAGACCGAAAACTAAATGATCCATACTAGAGTGAAAAACCGGCTCTTACAATTGGCATCTCACAAGATCAATTTAACAATTAAAAGGCATACATTAAATTAATTTGGGTCTCAGTCGATCGACCCACACAACGCCTAAAGAGATCACCCCAAAACATCTAAAAAATTGCAATGAAAGCTAGGAACCACCTACCCCATACTCGTAGGAATACACTTGTCCAATATCAACCTCTAACTCGAGTCTAAATGAGAGCAATCAATGGTTTAAACAAACGCAATAAAAATAGGGTAAAGAAGATCACATAGATTTAGCACACCATATGGAAAGAGAAAAGAAGAAAAGATGCTATCTAATTAATGGCCTTACTAAGACAAATCCATAGACACCAGTGGACTGAATATTGAAACCCAGACTGAGGGATTGCCCCAAAGCCTAGGGGAGGAAGGGAGAATGGAGAACCCGTTGTGTGTGAAGGTGAAAAGGGGGGAAAGGGAGGAGAAGATCATATAAATAGGTAGGGGAATTTTAGTGATTTTTCATCTTTAAGTGACCCGCACAATTTGACTAACTATACTGATCCCTATACCTAAGAGCCACACTCACACGGGCAAGGCATATGGTTTGCCAAACTGTGTGAAAACTATGAGAATCACCTCCGTTAAAAAATGTAAAGGTTTCACACGACCATGCACCCCTACCCACATAGTTTAAAAAACGGTATCCAGTGCTGCAGGTAAGCTGCACAGTTTCTCATGGGAGGTCGCATTGTTTTTCCAAACCATACACCCCAGTCTACGCACTCCCAAAATTGGGTTTTGGGGCCCCGCTGCTCCCAAAACCCATCCAAAACTCTGAGACACTTTCCTAGACTTAAAACACATATAAAAAAAGACTTTGGTTCAATAAAACTCTTATAATTGAGTTAAAAAGATCAAGAAAGTGGTTGGTCTGACCACCAAACACAAAATTACAAATTTACCTAGAAAACAGATGTTTTCAAAAACTCAGGACATTACAATCTCCCAACCTTAACATAGCTTCTACCCAAGCTATCAATATTTACCCAAATATGGTACTGAACATAACCATCTCATTAAAATAAACCCGATCTACCTCAGTCATCAAGTCATAGGTCAACTCCCCTCGAGGTGCTCCCCACCTTAGGAGTTACCTACCCAATTACATCCCAAACCAAAACAGAACACTCGATGGTCCACTGGCCATCCCTAGACTCAAAAGTCATCCCATAACGCATCGTTACTCCTGCACCTTATCAGGTGCTCAAATAATTCCCATGTCATATCCAAACCTCATCATATCCCACATCTCATCAAATGTACATACCATCCCATTGATCTTCACCTCATACAGAACCCACATCGCTATGATTCCCAGATGCCAACACTTCTCAAATCGAGCCTAAATCGCATCGATGCCCATAAAAAGTACCAGTGTTAACAAAACTCTTACACACACATATATATCACACATCATTAATGATGCCAACCTACCAACCGACACCTGTTTAGGCCAAAAACCATACATCCATGCACCTTGTGAACCAAAACCTGCCAAAGACAAGACAAAAAGGTATCCGGTCATGGCCATGGCATACCTATAAACATCGTTGGATCCCCAAATTACTCTACACTTTGTAGGTCCACTGTGTGCACCTGGAATGAATCCCAACTACTCAAGCCTTGTCCTCCCTATAGAGTTATGTCAACCATCGACCACTAACCCCACTACTGGGTACCACTATCTCTTCCACATCCTCTGTGTGCAGATTAATCCTGGCTACTAGCTCCTGGACCTACCTCAGACATTACTGGGAATTTGGGATTTTGCAACACTTTTATACCAACGGTTCAACTGAACCATTGGTATAGGGGTCCTTTACCAATGGTTTATTCAAACTGTTGGTAATGGTTGAGTAAATGAAGCATATCCCAATGCTTTGAAGAAATTGTTCGTAAATCAAAAAAATTTCTCCTTTTACAAACGGTTTGTACAAACCATTGGTAAAGGTCATTCTTTTCCCAATGGTTTTTAAAAACTGTTGGGAAAACTCCCCCCCCCCACAAATACAGCACCCCATCCCCTGATTACACATAAGCCAAACATTTCCCCTGATTTGTAGAATCCCCCACGGAGGTGAACCCTAACCCAAGGTATTCCATCCATTCGGTTACAACTCCCCCATCTAGGTTAGAATCCTTAAACCTCTTCCAAAATACTATCATAGAATCCCTCATTGAGTTAATTGACATGGTTGGTGTGCATTATACCAAACTCTGTGACCTTACATGGTGAGTTGAGGTATTTTATCCATGTATAGTGTTGTTCATCCCAACAATGATTGAATATCCTTCTATTATCAACCTTTATCCATTTAATTCACTATCTATAATGATAGCTTCATTATTCCCTATTTTTAGGGATTTAGGAAAATTTTATGATTCACAATATTTGATATTGAATCAATGACTAATACTTGATTAGTAGATGTCTGTGAGTATATAGAAGATGGTTTATATACTATCACTTAAAATTATCACTATTTTGTGTTCTTTATGATGTGCATTATCATTGACATACTTTATTAATAATCTCAATTTTAAAAATAAATTTTTTTGTCTATACTTTTTCAAATTAAACCTCTTTCTGATCCATGAACAACCTATTAGTGTAGATGCCTAAAATTTATCCACCCATGGGGTGCGCTTGACTTGGGGAACTAATTGGGTAATGAAAGGTATGACCATAGGGGTGCCAAGAATGAGTTATTGAACATGAGTGAATTATTTGGGATGCCTATAACACATAATGGGAGCTGATTCATGTGCCTCTTATATGAGACCTATTGAAAATGAATATAAATAAAATTTATTTTAATTTTTGATTACATGTTCTTTGATTAATGATTTGGAATTCCTTGAAGAAACCAACCAAGAATTAATGTTAAAAACATAGCTTTCAATTCCATTTGGAACCCCCCTTGGATTCATGATGATTTGGTTTAGAATACCGTGGGGAAATCTACCTTAGATTCATAGTGATTATGATTTAGGAAGCCTTGGGGATGTCCCCCTTGGATTCTAAACTATAGGCCTCTCTCTTTACATAGGCTGGGAACTCCTTCCTCCCTATAAATCCATCTAAAGTCAATCAATTTTTTAGTTCTCCACTCCAAATCTATAAGGCTTAACTTAGTTTTAATGTTTTTCATCTATTATTCTTTGTTTCTATTTTGATTTTACCTAAAACAGGTGGTGACTTGTGTGTAATGACATACCCTATAAGTGTTGTTTGATTTGTTTTCTATTTTCGTTTTACAATTCAAGTGTCATGATTATATGATTCAACTTGATTTGAAGTCTTCCTAGACACTCCTTTTATGTAGATAGTGAATCATATCGACTAATGGAGGTGCTGGTGATATGTATCCCCACTCAAATATGGTAAATGGTTTGTTTAGTCATATTTTCTCGAGGTGGGTAATGGATATAAGGATGATCCATGTGAAGGGATTGGGGACAGTTGGGGTAGTCGGGTAGGTGGTTTTCCTTTTTTTAGTGGGGTGATATGGTACTTTCATTGGACTTTAGTTTGGGTGTTATGAAATGTACTAACTTTTCACAATATTTCCATTTTTTTAGCATCAATAACTTATTTAAAAAACTCTCTTTACACATTATGCATATTTCATGAAAATCCTTCACTTTGTAATATCTTGAACAATGTTATATTAGGTCTATGTTGTCTTCTTGTATGCGATAAATGAAAAAATTACAAAACACATATCATCTCAAATTAATTCCACATAACTGAATTAGTATATCATTACATTATTATAATAGTTCACTGCATCAACTAGAAACTCCTTCCTTTATATTTTACTTAAGTATATTTTCGATTAAACTTCAATCTTATTGAATTTCTTATGAAGAAATGACTTATAACAATTATTTTTACAGAATGGATAGAAGATGGATGTATGAAACTGATCAGATATCAAATGATTTTAAAAACAATTTGGAGAGCTTTTTAGATTTTTCATTTCACAATGCGTCAGATAGTGGTCACATACACTGCCCATGTTCCAATTGTGTTGGTAGACCTTGGTTGATCCGTGAAGAAGTCAGCTACCACATAACCAAATATGGTTTTCAAGCAAACTACTATGTGTGGTAATACAATGGGGAGAAAATGAAATCTCAAATTGCTGATGATTGAAATGAAAGGACTAGACTAGAGAATTTTTTAGATGACTGGTTTCCATTTATTCTTCATCATGAAAAATAAAGGATTTCTATAGAAGAAGAATCTAATATGAGGACATATGATGCATCAAATGAAAATGATGATATTTTCAGGGTGAAAAAATTGAATGATGCTGCCACGACTCTAGTATATCAACAGTGTGATAAAATGAAAAAACTGGAATTTTTAATCCATTTGATTCATGGGAATACTATGTATGGGATTTCTAATATAGTAATCGATTACATTCTTACCTTTTTTAAGGATTTACTTCCATATTATGCATATATTCCCTCAAACCACTATATGGAATGGAAGTTAGTTGAGGAACATGGATTTTCAAGAAACAAAATTCATGCTTGCTCGAAAGATTGCAGTTTATTATGGGAGGAAAATGTTGAACGAAATGATTGTATAAAATGTGGCACATCCTACTGGAATTCAAAATCTGAGGGAACACCATCCCGTGTTCCACAAAAAGTTATGTGGCACATTCTATTGATCCCCAGACTCCATAATATTTTTATGTCTGATGAAATATCAATAAAAATGAGATGGCATGATACCGAGAGAAATAAGAGTAATGATGAGTTGGTTAACCTTGCAGATGGATTTTCATGGTAGAGATTTGATTCTCGATATCCTAATTTTGTAGCTGATGTGCGTAATGTGAGGCAGGGTCTTTCATGCGACAGTTTTAATCTGTTTGGGAAGATGCTTACTTCGGGCAACATATGGACAATTGTTTTACAGGTTTATAATCTCCCCCATGGTTGTGTACAAAAAAAACATTCACTTTCATGAGTATACTCATATCTAGCCCTTATGATCCCTACATTGATATTGACGTATACATGAAACCTTTAATAAAAGCATTGAAACTTCTTTGGGATGTGGGTGTGCGCACATACAATGCATATTCTAAAGACATATTTATATGTGTGTTGTGCTTAGGTGGGTGATCAATGATTTTCCAGCTTATGCAATGATGTTTGGATGGATAACGAAGGGAAAAATTTCATGTCCTATTTTTATGAAGAATACATGATCGAGAAGACTGAAACATCGCTGTATTTTCAGTTTTATGGGACATCGATGATTCTTGCCAACAGACCATCCATATAGAAATAATCATCGAAGATTTGATAATACCATAGAGATCAATGATCCACCTCAACATATGTCTAGAACTAATGTGCATATTGAATTGAAAGATTTCAGATTTTCATTTGGGAAAGGTCAAATGAAATCTGGAAAGAGAAAGAATGTTTCCATTAAAACATGTTATAATTGGAGGAAGAGGAGTATCTTTTTTGATTTTCCTTAATGGTCAACCAATTTGTTTCATCATTTCTTAGACGTAATGAACATTGAAAAGAATATATGTGAAATGTTTCTTTCGATACTTCTAAATGTTATGGGAAAGACAAAAGATGATTTACGGTCTTGGCGTGACTTGGTGGATTGGGGCATCAGACCAGAATTGCATCCTGTGTGTATTAGTGAAAATAAATGGAAAGAACCTTCTGCTTAGTATGTGATGACACCTATGTAAAAAATGATTTATGGAAGTATTAGAGACTATTAGAGTTCCTGATATCTATTTAAGCAACATATCAAAACTGGTCAACAGAAGAGAGTTGAAGCTAAAATCTTTGAAGACTCATGATTATCACGTTCTTCTACATGAGTTGATTCCAATAGAAATCTGTCATATTTTGTTCAATAATGTAAGGGTGATTTTTATTCATTTGTGCCATTTTTTATAGATATTTTTGCTGAGAAGTTTTCCAAGTATTTCTTGAAAAAAAATGTTGACAGATTCCCCATTAATTTTGTGTGAGTTGGAGAAAATATTGCATCCATCATTTTTCACATGCATGCTACATTTGACTGCCCATATTCCCACTAAAATAATTCTCGAATGACCTGTTTCATTTCATTGGATGTATCCAACTGAAATAAATATGTACACATTAAAGTCTTCTGTACGAAACAGGAATCATCCCGAAGGTTCTATCGTGAACGGTTACTTGGCTCAAGAATTGATGGATTTCTTCTCAGTGTATTTGTCTGATATTACTACAAGAATGAACAGACAAATGAGAAATGAAGAAAAATAGTATGAGAAAATTGAACCCAGTTTTCCATCACTTCCTTAAATAGTAGGAATTCCTGGATCATATACATTGAAGACATTAATCCATCAAGAGCATGAGAGGGCACATCACACAATTTTGTTCAACTTTGATTTGTTCGATGACTACATCAGGTAACTAAATTGAATATGTATATATTACATATATATGTTAAGCTATTTATATTTTTTATCTATAGGGAACAAAAAATAATGATAAATAGAAAGCATCATTCTTTATCTTTGAGAAGGAGGGAGGCTTTGCATAGCAAAGAGTTTTCTGCTTGGTTAAAATTGAAGGTTAAAATATTACTATTTAAAATAATTAAATCAATTTTTAATTAGGTTTAATATTCATTTATATTACAGTTATTGAGTTTTCCTACTGACTCTGTCTCTAAGGAAATAATAGCTTTGGATTTTGGTCCTAATACCGTGGTTCGTGACTATAAATCAATTGTTATCAATGGGTACAAATTTATTGTCACTGAACAAGCAAAGAATATGAGAACATAACATGATGTTGTTTTTGTTACTACCACAATAGATTGTTATGCCAGTGAATTACATAGTAGACCATGATTGTAAAATGTGGGTTATTATGGAGCCGTTGAAAAAAGAATAATATTGGATTATTACTCTCATGGACAAGTCACAATGATAAAATGCCATTGGTTTGATTCGATGAAGAGTCATGGAGTATTTATTGATGATTCTGGATTTCGAGTAATTAATATGAATCACACTCTTTCTACTGAAGAACCATATGTATTGGCATCAATGGATAAACAATTTTTTATGTGAAAGGCCAACTTTGACCTGAATTCGGTGTCATAGTTGAAGTAATTCCAAGACATATTTTTGACGATGGTGATGTTGTAATTGAAACCATCCCTACTGTCATTGGAACCAATCCATTTATTTCTTTTGATGACTCCAATAACTCAATTGTCAGAGTTGACTGTGAACCTAAAGTTGTGGTGGGAAATATATAAAATCATCCATTCTTGTTCTCAATTCTTTTGGTTTACCTCGAGTTGGGTTGTTAAAGTTGGTTCTATTCAAATTTATTTAATATTGATTATAAATATGTTGTATCCAACTTGACCATTATGTGAATTTTCAATGTTTATTGGTTGAAATTTTTATTTTAATTAAATTTTCTAATTTAGAATTGAACTATATTTAAACCTACAAAACCAACATTTCTAACTTGGTGAATATTTCAATGCTTCAACTGTGATTTGTATAAAATTTGTATGACTTTAAGACCTCTCTTTAACATTTTACCAGGTAATGAACATGATGGTTTGTATTCTTCTAGAAAACATGTATTGAAACCTACATCATCTACATGAGCTAAATAAATTAAATTTTTCCTTAATTTTGACAATTTCTTTACCACTTATTAATCTGGTATAATCAATGTTCCATGATTTTAATAGACTGATGAAACATAATAAACAATCATCCTACTAAATATTAAATTTCTTTATTACATCTTGTATGATTTATTGACATCATTATATATCTGTTCAAGATCACCTAAAACAAGGGGTAGTTATATTATCCATGAATCCCCTATTCCCTATCATTTATTTTGCTTTTTGGGTTACACAATAGTTATCCTTTTCTTTTTACTTCCATATTTGTTTTCATATTTAGGAAATGAAACCAATTGAAGAGAGGCGACGAAAACAGATTATGGAAAACAATCGTCACGTGACTGAGCTGGGCATTCCACCACTAGTGCCTACAGTGAGTATTTTATTTCAAATATATTTATTTAAATAATATATAATGTCATGTGGTTAATTTTTTTAAACTTTTTTTCAGGTTCCATCTATTAGGCGATAGTTATTTGATGAGCATCCTAGTAGTGGTCCCAATACTCGGGGTGTTTGTACGAGGGGGGGGTATGGGAGCTAGACGATCTGGTCGGCGTACCCGATTAAACCCTGTCCCTCCCACTGACATACCATCCATCCTACATTCTGATCCCGATGTGATGGTAGGGACACATGGGATATTTAGGCCTCCCATGTTTTCACCACCCTTTAAATCTAACCCTCCTCACCTATCTATACCATATCCGATGATGATTCCCACTCCCCATCCAACATTTGGTCGGCCATCCCTATCATCTTCTTTTACATCTGCTTCATTCTCTTTGGGATTTTATATTCCATCTTCTTCGACTCCTGATTTACCAGAGTTTCTCCCTACAGAGCATACATTGGGACTCACTCCATCTGTACATGGTTTTCCTTCAATTTTTGTGGATTCTGTGGCGCCCATTGATTAGACTACTACAGATACACTTATACAACCCTAACAAATTGTTACACCATTATTTATTTTCATTATAACATGTATTGATAAAATATTTATTTTTCTTTCATAACAAACACATCTACTGATAGGAGGCAGGGGCAGGGGCGTACATGCATGCGTATAGTGTGGAACCGCCACATGCAGTTGATGGTGGACTATAATGAAGATATTCAGATGATTGGAAAATAAGGGTCGTAATGTTGGAGTTTTTTATCGATACTTACCAAATACTCCGACGTCATTCTGTCAGCACGCTCTCATGGAGACATCTGCTAAATTAAGTCAAGGATAAATCTTGGGAAGATATATGGGTACAAAAATTTTTTGTATTTAACGCAATATATAATTTTTGTAATTGTATGAATTAATATTTTGGTTTCAGTTGAAGTTAAATTTTTCTAATGGTGAGGGTGCATGGCTACACGTCTAAAGGAATTAGGAGAGCTTTGGAGGGCTTATATGCATGAGTTGAACATTGGATGGCATGCTAGAGTGGGCACAGAGTTAAAGGTGGTCCCTATCATGGATAATTTTCCATTAGAACAGTACTGATAGATGATTACTCATTGGATGACTAGCTAATTTACGGTATTAATCAAATTATAGATATTTAAATGAAAATTTTCATATTTTTCATTAATACTAATTATTGAATTTTATTTAGGATGCATCTGAAAGAAATAAAAAATACTTTGATGATAATAAATACGTCCACAAATTGGGACATACTATGATTCCAGATCATGAGAGACAGCAGGTAAAACAGTTTATAATATTTGTTTATGACTTTCACTTTCTATTGCTTCCCCCATAATTTATTTGATTGCTAAAGTTGTTATATAATTTTTGTTATGAAATTACTATTTTTTTGGTATCCTATTTTTTCTTATGGTTTCCTACATTAAATGTCACTGTAGAGGCATAAATTGAATATAGAAGGATGTGCGCCTTGAGGAAAACTGGTTTGCTCAAGTAAAAAGAAGAAATATAGAGGTGTGGTTAATGAACTGACTCAGCAGCAGATTTTACGTTTTACTTTGTAGATTTAAAATTTTAATCTCTATTTTGTAACTTAATAATCTATTTATATTTGAAACAGGTTGCTTTAGAGGCCCTTGATGCCCAGGAACCTGACAAATTTGGGCCAAACGATCACTTACATCAGGTGTCGGGCGATGAGCACCCTGGTAGAGTACGCTGCCGACCGGGGAAGAGTATAGTTCCATAGAGGTATTAGCCCTCCTAAGGTATGAGTTGTAGTGACATCGAGTTGTAGAAGTTTAAGGCATAGAATGAACATGATGAAAAAAGGGCCACAGAGATGGAAGAACAGTCTACTAGGGTAACCACGGAATTTAGGAAACTGATGGAAGTTTTACATCCAACACTTCCACTAGAGACCAGCACTGCTTGTGATGAATATATGTCATCGTTGCATTCTATATATGGTTCGCCAGAAGGTAGTTCAAGTGGTGGTTGATATGATGGCGAGGAGGAGGCCAAGGTAGAGTAGGAGGAGGACGAGGAGGAGGTCAAGGCCGAGTACGAGGGTAAGGAGGAGGGCGGGTACAATGATGTGGATGGAAATGAGGATGAGGGAGAGGGTGAAAATGATGGTGATGAGGGACAAATTGATCCATTACATTTTTGACTGATATTACTGACCTTTGATGTTTATTGATTTTTTGTGCCTGAATATATGTGTGATTCGGTAGGTCACATTATCTTTATTTTTTATCTATAAATAATAAAACTTGACATGATGATTTGTTGTGAAATCCCCCTATTTTAATGAAATTGTAATTTTTTGGTGGTGTTAGAAAATTGGTGGTCTGATTAGAAGTTGATATACTGAAATTATTTTTTAACCTTGAAATAATTTGCTTATAAAATATGCAAATACCATCCCATGAACCCGGGACAGCCCCCCGGACAGCCCCACAGACTGCCCCCCCAACTCTCCTCCCTGGACCCCGGACATCCCCCCCCCCAGGAAACCTCCCCACCCTCCTACTTGGATACTGGACAGCCCCCCAGACAACCCTCGAACATCCCCCCTCCACCCTAGACCCCGGATATTTCCCCAGACAGCCTCCCCACCCTCCTTCCTGGACCTCAGACCTCCCCTCATACAGCCCCCAGAAATCCTCCCCACCCTCCTTCCTAGACCCGGGACAACCCCCTGGACAGCCCCCCACCCTCCTCCCCAGAGCCTGGATATCCCCCAGAATTCCTCCCAACCCTCATTCTTAGACCCCATACATCCCCCTAGACAGCCCCACGGACATCCCCAACCCTCCTCCCTGGACCTCAGACAGCTCCCTAGACAACCCCCCAGACAGCCCACCAGACATCCCCTCGGACAGCCCCCTGAACATCCCCCCAGACAGCCCCCCCCCGGACCCCATACAACCCCATGGACATCCCCCCACCCTCCTCCCTGAACCCCAGACAACCCCCATAATATCCCCCCAGACATCCCCCCAAACAGCCCCCGAACATCCCCCCCCCCACCCTCCTCCCTAGACCCTGGACAGCCCCCGAAAAGCCCCACACCCTCCTCCTTGGATCCCGAATAGCCCCACAGACAGCCCCCCAAACATCCCCCCCACCCTCCTCCCTGGACCTCGGACAGCCCCCCAGACAACCCCCGGGACAGCCCCCTGGGCAGCCCCCCACTCTCCTCCATGGATCCCTGACATCCCCCCCAGACAACACCCTGGACAGCCCCCCAGATGGCCCCCCAGACAGCCCCCACCCTCCTCCCTGGACCCCGAACAACCCCCTGACTTTCTGGACCCTTTACAGCCCCACCACCCTCCTTCCTGGACCCTAGACAGCCCCCACCCTCCTCCCTCGACCTTGGACAACCCCACCCTCCTTGGACCCCGGATAGCCCCCCCCACCCTCCTCCTTGGACCCCAAGCATCCCCCTTATACGACACCCCAACATTGGATGAGTGGCAATTTGACATATATAAAACATCACAACAATTCACGAAAGGCTAGGGACCACCTAC
The DNA here is from genome assembly GCA_963277665.1 of Viscum album. Classification (NCBI taxonomy): domain Eukaryota; kingdom Viridiplantae; phylum Streptophyta; class Magnoliopsida; order Santalales; family Viscaceae; genus Viscum; species Viscum album. The sequence goes on from OY728152.1 coordinate 701,276,164, forward strand.
CTTGATTCTAGAGACAATAAAACTCTTAATTCAGTGTCTCAGATCCCAATCTATGAACTCTACAAGATTCACCCTAAATCCCAATGGAAAAAAGGGTTTTAGAGATTTGGAAGAATATGAGAGAAGAGTGAAAACCCTAATCAAAAATAGGAAGCAAGGAGAATATTAGACTCACTCGGATCTTCAATCCGCACTTGACGACACTCAAAACTCCCAAGGATCGAAGGAGATCAACCCTTAACAGATCTTGGGAGATTTTTATTGTGTTGATACTTTAGAACAAGGATCCATGGCTCATTTGTGACGTTAATGAGTCATCCCTACCTCAATCCGAGGCATGGTGTGGCCGGTACCACTTAAAGTGTCTCACTTTTATTTGAAGTGGACAACATTTTAGGTGAAAACAATAACTATCATACGGATAACCAACCAAATGCATTAGGATTCTGTTTATACTTTAGGACAACAATCCATGGTTCATTTGTGAAGTATATGAGTCAACTCCGCCTCAATCTGAGGCACGGTGTGGCCGGTACCACTCAAACTGTCTCACTTTTAATTGAAATGGACAGGATTTTATGTGAAAACAACAACTTGCATAAGGAAAACAAAACATATACTTTCTGATTGTATTGATACTTCAGGAAAATGATTCATGGGTCAATTGTGATGTGTACGATTCCACTTGCCTCAATCCGAGGCACGGTGTGGCCAATATAACACAAAGTGACTCTCTTTTGTTTAAAATGGACAATGTTTTAATTAAAAACAAAAGACATACAGAAAACTTACCAAATTTATTCTGATTGTGTTGATACTTTAGCAAAATGATCCATGGGTCATTTGGGACATGTACGAGTCAAACCAGCCTCAATCCGAGGCACGGTGTGGCCGATACCACTCAAAGTGTCTCACCTTTATTTTAAATGGACAACATTTTAAGTAAAAATAACAACTGGCATATGGAAAATTGACCAAACACATTCAGATTATGTTGATAGTTTAGGAAAACAATCCATGGGTCATATGTGACGTGTACGAGTCAACCCCACCACAATCCGAGGCATGGTGTGTCCGGTACCACTGGAAGTTTCTTTCTTTTTTTTAAAATGGACACCCTTTTAGGTAAAAAAAACTGGCATACAGAAAACTAACCAAGCCTATTCTTATTGTGTTGATACATTATCATAAGGATCCATGGGGTCATTTTTAATGTTTACGAGTCAACCTCGCCTCAATCTGAGGCATGGTGTGGCCGGTACCACTCATAGTTTCTCACTTTTATTTTAAACGGACAACATTTTAAGTGAAAACAACAACTGACATATGGAAAACTGACCAAACGCATTCATATTGTGTCGATAATTTAGGAAAAAGATTCATGGGTCATATGTGATGTGTACAAGTCAACCCCACCTCAATTCGTGGCATGGTGTGGCCAGTATCACTTGAAGTGTCTTTATTTTCTTTAAAATCGACACCCTTTTAAGTAAAAACAAAAACTAGAATACGGAAAACTGACCAATTGTATTTGGAATGTGTTGATAATTTATCATAAGGATCCATGGTACATTTTTTACGTTTATGAGTAAACCCTAACTCAATCTGAGGTACAGTGTGGCCGCTATCACTTGAAGTGTCTTTCTTTTGTTTGAAATGGACAACATTTTAAGTAAAAACAACAATTGGTAAACGAAAAACTCACCAAACGCATTCAGATTCTGTTGATACTTTAGTAAAATGATCCATGGGTTATATGTGACATGTAAGAGTCAACCCCACCCCAATCTGAGGCACAGTGTGGCCAGTATCACTTTAAATGTCTTTCTTTTGTTTAAAATTGACACCCTTTTTAAGTAAAAACAACAACTGGAATATCAAAAACTGGCCAAACGTAGTCATATTTTGTTGATACATTATCACAAGGATCCATTGGTCATTTTTGATGTGTATGAGTCAACCCCGCCTCAATCCACGACATGGTGTGGCTGGTACCACTCAAAGTGTCTCACTTTAATTTGAAATGGACAACATTTTAACTAAAAACAAAAAATGACGTACAGAAAACAAAACAAATGCATTAGTATTCTATTGATACTTTAGGAAAACGTTCCATGAGTCATATTTTATGTGTATGAGTCAACCCCACCTCAATCTGAGGCACAGTGTGGCTGGTATCACTCTATGATTATTTCTTTTTTTTAAATGGACACCCTTTTAAGTAAAAACAACTGGTATATTGAAAACCGACCAAATATATTAATATTTTGTTGATACTTTAGAACAAGGATCCATGGGTTATTTTTGACATGTAAGAGTCAACCCTGCCTCAATCCGAGGAACAGTGTGGCTGGTACCACTCAAAGTGTCTCACTTTTATTGGAAATGGACAACATTTTAAGTGAAAACACCAACTGGCATACAGAAAACTGACCAAACTATTTCTGATTGTATTGATACTTCAGGAAAACAATTCATGGGTCATTTGTGATGTTTATGAGTTAACCTACCTCAATACGAGGTATGTTGTGGCTGGTATCACTCAAAGTTTCTCTCTTTTGTTTAAAATTGACACTGTTTTAAGTAAAAAAAATAGACATACAGAAAACCAAAAAATATGTATTCGTATTGTGTTGATACTTTAGAACAGTGATACATAGGTCATTTGTGATGTGTAAGAGTCAACCCTACCTCAATCTGAGGCACGGTGTGGCCGGTACCACTCAAAGTGTCTCACCTTTATTTGAAATTGAAAACATTTTAAGTCAAAACAAAAATCGGCATTTGAAAAACTGACCTAATGCATTTGGATTGTGTTGATACTTTAGGAAAACGATCCATGGGTCATATGTGATGTTTATGAGTCAACCCTGTCTCAATCCGAGGCACAGTGTGGCCAGTAACACTTGAAGTGTCTTTCTTTTGTTTAAAATGGACACCCTTTTAAGTAAAAACAACTGGCATACGGAAAACTGACCAAACATATTTGTATTGTTTTGATACTTTAGTACAAGGATCCATGGTTCATTTTTGATGTGTACGAGTCAACACAACCTCAATATGAGGAATGGTGTGTCCGGTACCATTCAAATTGTCTCACTTTTATTTGAAATTGACAACATTTTAAGTGAAAACAACAACTGGCATATGGAAAACAGACCAAACGCATTCAGATTTTTTTGATACTTTAGGAAAATTATCCATGCATTATATGTGATGTGTACGAGTCAACCCTTCCCCAATAAGAAGCAAAGTGTGGCCAGTATCACTCATAGTGTCTTTGTTTTGTTTAAAATAGACACCCTTTTAAGTAAAAACAACTGGCACACAAGAAAACAAATCAAACATATTCGTATTGTGTTTATACTTTAGAAAAATGATCCATGGGTCATTTGTCCATCTAAGAGTCAACCCCGCATCAATCTGAGGAATGGTGTGGCTGGTACCATTCAAAGTGTCTCACTTTTATTTGAAATGGACAACATTTAAGTGAAAACAAAAAATGGAATACGAAAAACTGACCAAACGCATTCAGATTTTGTGGATACTTTAAGACAATGATCCATGGGTCATTTGTGACGTATATGAGACAACCCTGCCTCAATCTGAGGCACGGTGTGGCCGGTATCTCTTGAAGTGACTTTCTTTTATTTAAAATGGACACTCTTTTATGTAAAAACAACTGGCATATGGAAATCTGAACAAATGTATTCGTATTATGTTGATACTTTAGCACAATGATCCATGGGTCATTTGTGACGTGTACGAGTCAACCCCGCCTTAATCCGAGGCACAGTGTGTCCGGTACCACTGAAAGTGTCTCACTTTTATTTGAAATGGACAACATTTTAAGTGAAAACAACAACTGGAATACAGAAAACTGACCAAATGCATTAAAATTGTCTCGATAATCTAGGACAATGATCCATGGGTCATATGTGACATGTACGATTAAACCCTGCCTCAATCCGAGGCATGGTGTGGCCGGTATCACCCAAAGTGTCTATCTTTTGTTTAAAATGGACACCATTTTAAGTAAAAATAACTAGCATATGGAAAACCAACCAAATGTATTCGGATTGTGTTCATACTTTTGCATAAGGATCCAAGGTCCAGCCTCACACAATCCACTTCTCATGTGAGGAACTCCTACCCCTATTCTAAAACACACGACCTTTAATATGCCAAGGAAAACTACATTCCCTAAGTCACACAAGATAATTGATACACACCCATTATCATCATCAGTAAGTTCAGTGACTCCCGCCCCAAACCACGAGACATTATATTTGTGTTTGGTTGAATTCATTTATCTATTTCCTTTTATTGGGGTTATTAGCTTCTAATTTCTGAACTCAATCGTGTATGTGTTATACAAAGTGAAATTTTGTATCTATTCCTAATTATGTATAACACATATAATTACGTATTCTGTTTTTATGTATTGTATTCGTAATTGATAATTAAATTATGTATATATTCCATTCAATATTCAATTATGAATTGAATTTCAGATTGCACATGTAATTGTCATCTCAATTCTGGATTGAATTATAAATCAATTATGTATGCTTATAATTTCTTTATGAACTATGTTTTAATTCTGTATGTGTATAGTCGCAGGGTGCATTATGTGTTAAATCTATATTAATTAATTGTGTATATTTATGTGTTATACTTGGTTATTGTATAGAGTTGGGAAGATGGAAATGCAGAAAGGGCAGCCTACATCAGACTGCTACCTGAATTGCACAGAAAATCCTATGCCAATGGTTGTAAACCGTTGGCATAGGTCTGTGAATGTGTTTTATACCTATAGTTCTAAGAGAATCTTCAGTAAAAACACTTTCCCAACAATTTAAAAACTGTTGGGATATAATGAAATGTCCAGCCTTTACCAACAGTTTACACAAACTGTTGGTAAAAATATATAAAAAACTATATTCCAACGGTTTGAAACCTTTGGAATAGTATGTTTACTAATGGTTTCAAACCGTTGGTGAAACGTTATACCAATGGTTTTAAATAACTGTTGGTATAATATTGATTTCCTAACATATACCAACGGTTTTCCAGAAACCATTGGCATATGTGTTTCCCTATGACTTACTTCCCTATGGTTTGGATAACCATTGGTATATATTATAACAATAGTTATCCAGCCTTTACCAACAGTTTGGAACTATTGGTAAAGGATTCATTTCCAGTAGTGAGACAACTGAGTCTGACTCGATCCCTAGATCATAGCTATCGGAGAAAGCTTCCTATAAAGACTCTCAAGATGTTCAATATGTCCACATGCCTGACACTCCTTTGGAGGCTGCTTTCATTGAGTCAGTACATATCCTTGTTACCTGTACTGGAATCACAATGCTAAAAACCCACTACATGGTGGCCTGCATGAATCTCTGGATTGACTACCCTACTGAGATTCCACATAACCCCACTTCCCGCCACCTGAAGCATCGTTACTAAAATCACCTGATGTCATCACCTAGATCGAATAAGACCAGTCTATCCGGTTTCCCTCAAATATCAGTGCCTATTTGACTGCTTTAGAAATTGAAATTATCCTGAAAAAATTGACCCACACCTTAATTGTTGGCCTCAAATCATCCTTGAAACGGCGCACCCTAGTGATGTTGTCACCCACCATAGCAGGTGAAAATCATGATAGCTATGTGACGTTGGTAGTGTAGTCTATGACAAAAATTATCCCCCTACTGGAGATTCATGAACTCACAGGCTCTGTCTACCCTCAATGTATCCAGAAAGAAATGATCAAAGAATATAGCCTCAAAATTCTTCCAGGCCAGTCCCTCATGTTTTCCCGCCTATACCTATATATCACACCAGCACTTTTCCAGTCCCCTGAGCATGTACGTCACTAGCTTCACCCTCCATACTAGAGGTGACTCAAGCTAGTTGAAGATGGTCTGGATAGACTCAATCAAATTTTCTACTACCTGTGGCCCACCCTCTCCCTAAAAAAGTGGTGGGTAATGCAACTGGAACTCCCCAGCCAGGTATGCTATCAATGGAGGAGCTCCCTGATCTCTCCTATACCTTGTATAATGTGAACCAGACTCAGCCCAAGCTTCTCATCAAGCTATGGACCAAAAGATTCCATACCCTACGGTTTTCCAGCCTATATCTAAGCCTATACATGTGTCTGTATTTGTGGCTCATGATCAACCAGACCCTCTAGGTCCTCATTCCGACCCTTAGGGGCCTCATCTCATGCATGGTCATGCGACACCATATCACTTCCCTCCTGACGCTCCACCAGAGCCTGTCTAGGTGGAATCCTACAAAATAGTAATACCATGGTTAAAAATACATAATATTATATATATATATATATACAATATCAAGGATATGGAAAACTATAATAGGTACTACAATATCACCACCCTTACACTCCCCTACCACATCATGTCACTCAACATCCATCCTCAATTCCCCTTACCTATCCATATCAGGGTCAAGTATCTCATGTAATCCACACTCATGACCCCTTGCTTTAACATTAAAGGGTCAGAAATCACATATAATCTGAGGTAGCTAAGTAGAATGACACCAAATAGGTTATATAAGAAAACACTATTTAGCTGCTTCATTGACACATTAAACAACTAACCCTCTATCATTATCCCTACCTAATCATACCTGAGTCAGACCCATATATCATATGCATTTTACATCACATAGCATCACATACATACCTAATTGGAGCCATATTCCTGGGTTAGCTGAGTAGAATTCCACCAAATAGAGGCTAAGCATGAAAATACTTTTTAGATTCCTTTATTGACACTTTAAATAACCCAACCATTCTTTGCATAATCCGGGTTCCCAATGAAAATTATGAGAAACATACATCATATGAGCCTAAGTGCCTATCATGATGTAAAAAAAACCTCCATTTCCATATCAACCCAGGGTAAAAAATCCATATAATAGATAACCATCACACCTAAGTGCACCACTCGAGGTGGATATAAAATCAATTGTAAAAGTCACACTGTAGAACATAAATTTACCACCCCTGACAAATTGGTCTATCCTTCATGCATGGGCCTGCAAGCACCCAAATATGAGCTCTGTACCCAGTTCCAAAAAAAATCTAGTCTCTGATTTACCATAGCTTAAATATTAAAACCAACAGAAAAGAAACTTCCTTTGATACCATTAGTATCCAGCCAAACACTACTACCAAATCCTAGAGGAGAAAACCACTCTGATACCATCTATAACACCCCCAACCTGAATGCTACATTAAACTAAGCTCTAGACTGGTTGAAAACTAGCCTTAGGTGAACCTCCCCATACACCAAAGGATGGAGACTAATAGTGTGGGTATAAAGTGGTTATATTGGGGATACTATACCTTCTAGTGGTGAAAATAATAATGGTATATGTATATACAATAGTGGAGGAAGACCATAACACAACGAAAGTAATAAATAAATCATAAGAAGCATAATTAATAAAAAATAACAACAAAATAATATATAAACAATCCCAAAGGTAATAATACCATTTGTAGACACATACAACAAGTCATGATAAGGTGTATAAAGCAATTAATAGAAGGTTTTCGTATGGTTGAACATCATTAAATACATATATAAAGCATGCTAAACAAAAGAAAACACAAAAGTAAACTCCAGTTGATGCAAGAACCTCCAAGGACCCTTTCCATCCATACCATGCTAAGTAGCGTAACTTTATCAATAAGGTCCAACTCTTATGCTTGGTCCCTTACAAGATTATAGAGACCTAAATTCTACACACGTCCTGAGGGGACCGTATAGGGTGTGAGAATAAATATCAATAGGTCACCACTAATGTGTGACTATCTTTCATCCTTGATAACATAGGTGTATGCTAATGATAAATAAATAGGCAGCACATGAATATTTAGTAAATAACCCACTTCCCCTGTGCTCAACATCCATAAGGAAGAAATCATCTACTTTGACCATCACTGATATATGTTTGAACATGTCTCCCTTTTATATATATGTCATACAACACATGTCAACATATATATATAACTGTAGTGGCGAGGGTCCATGGAATACATCCCAAGGAATCCTCTGATGAAATTTAACTTAGGTGAACCCTTAGGTTCTACCTATAATATAACACCTGACACCTCCTTCCATCAATTAATATCTAGAATCCAATGACATGCCAAAACAAATATGTATATGGTCCCTCAAACCTCAGCTCAAAATTCCCCTTCAGCTTGAAGCTCGACGTCCAAGGTATAATCATATATTCCCTCCAATAAATAAGCACTGTTGTATCATCAGTTGATTTCCTAAGGCTTGCCAATATCCATCTTCCAGAGTCCTAGCCCAACGACCTCAAACATATTAGTGAGACTCATCCCCCAACTGACGGTCTCATCACTGTCAACTGATGGTCCATCAATATATGTGTGGATTTATATGTAGATCACCCCAAAACATAACTTATGGTCAACACCATCACCCAAGTCACATAGTCTATGGGGGTATCCATCCACATGTGTGGTCAACACCACTTCTATCTAAGTCCTATCTATGTGCACATGACTCCAACAGTGTGTTAGACAACAAACGGTGAGTATAAATCACCCAAACATCCTAATACACATCATCCTGACACTTCATTACCTTGTGACCATGTCGCTAATCATGATGGAAACCACCTCAAGTCACTCAAACCATGCCATCAACCTGATGACCTTGTCACCTCAATTCGATGACCAAGTCTCCTCAACCGATGATCAACATCACCCATTTATATACATCTTCAGCCTCAACCAACCTAAAAAACCACATCATCTAAATATATTTGATGAAAGCCACCTCATTCCTTGGGTCAATCCTGACATGTTCCCATAAAACCAAGAAATTCACTATATGAAATTTAATTTAAATAAAACATGCACCTAACATAAGCTTACCAAGCTAGTACAAGCCCCTTAGCCAGCTTGAACAAGTGTAGTGGAGCTAAAACAATACCACAGGAATCTCACAAGATCAATATAACAATTTATAAGGAAATCATTAGATTAATTTGGGTCTTAATTGGTTAAACCACACATTGAATAAAGAGAGCACCCCAAAAAAATCCGAAAAATCACAAAGATATCTAGGCACCACCTACCTCATACTCATAGGAGTAGGATCATATGATATCCACATCTAAATCTATCCAAAGTAAGAGTAACCAAAGTTTTAGACAAATGTTCTGAAAATAAGGTAGAATGGATCACATAGATTTATCACACCATATAGAAAGAGAAAAGAAGAAAAGTGGATAGAGGATTGGAGGCCTTACGTAGATGGATCCATAGCCAACAACTGATCTAAGATCAGAGCCTGAGTAGAGGGATTAGATCAAAGCCTAGCGGAGGAAGGGGGAATAGGGAACCCCCTATGCATGCAGGTGAAAAGGGAGGAAAGGGAGGTGAAAAATCATTTAAGGAGGTAGAGGTATTTAGGTAATTTTGCCTATTTAAATAACCTTTAGTGTTTGGCCACACAGTTTTGCTAATCGTGCACTAAACATGAGGCTCCCTCTACCTAAGAACCCCACCCACACAGGCTAGGTGCACAATTTTCTAAACCATGTAAAAAATGTGTGAATCATATTTGTTAAAAAATACATAGGTATCACATGACCATGCACCCGTACCCGTATGGTTTGAAAAACTATGTCTAGTGCTATAGGTAGGCCACATGATTTGTCCTGGGAGGCTGCACGGTTTTTAAAAACCATGTTCCCTAGTTTACACTTTCTAGAAATTGGGATTTCTAGCCCCGCCACTCCTAAAACCTATTTTAAAACCTGAGGCAATTACTGAGCCTTAAAATCCATCTAAAAACAAGTCCTTGAGTCAAATAAACTCCCAAAATTGAGTTATGAAAATCACGAAAAAGTTTGGTCTGATTACCAAACATAAAAATCCAAATTTACTTGGAAGAGAAACTATTTCAAAAACCTGAGACATTACACATAATATCACATCACTATTTAAGCAAAAAAATATTTAAAGGATGTTAATATAGATTAAAAATACCTTTAGAAGATCATTTAAACCGTTATTTCAAAATTTTAGAAAATATAATTTCCTTTTGATAAAATTATAAAAAAAAATTACTAAAATATTAATAAAATAAGTTTCTTTGAAAATAACCAAGAACAATTTTGAGATAAACTTAAAAAAAATAAAGTTCATGAAGGTGGGTAAATCCCTTCATTTTACATATGTTAAAAGAAAACATTACTTCCACACTTATGTAAAATTCAAAAAATACATGTTAAGAAAACATTTATTTAAAAAGTTTCCTTTGAAAACATTGTATATAATGCAAAAGGTAATTAAAATGAAATTTTTAAAAAACTTAAATTACAGGTAAAAACATCCATAATTTTTTTAAGATCATAGACATGAAAGAAAAAGTTCAATGACTAAAGAGTAAATAATGTTGAATTTTCCTTAAAAACATTTTCTACATAATTTTTAGTAACATAGATACTAAAATGGTACTAAAACATAAAAATTATAGGAATAATGTTATGATAATAAATTTAAATCAGTGTATCATATATGTATTTTATAATTTTCCTTAATGGAAATTAAAGAAAGAACAACCCTGATTAAAATGAGATTGTAACATAAACCTCTTATCGCTTTGGTAGTCTCTGAATCAAAACCCCATGAAAGAGATAAAATTAAATGGATTTGTAAATACCCAATAATTTCATGATAGGAATCATAAAATATATTCATGGGTAGTATTTATAGACCACAAAATAAACAATTGGTGAATATGGTATATGTCTCACAAATTTAAATGTGAGATGAGAAACCTTTACCTCAAGCCTTGTCTTCCTTAGTACGTGTTCAAGAATCAAATCTAATAAATATGTATTTATTATAAATATATTATAGAACCATATTCATAAATAAAAAACTATTTATCATTCCATTATAATTTCAAATTATCCTTTTATTAACAACTCTTCTTTAAAATGGATATTCTGGTGAAAATTGGTCCGTTTTTCATACATGTTTCGGTTTGACGGTTTCAATAATTTCAATGTGGTAATTATTTAATAATATAAATAATATTATTCATGAAATAACTATAATATTCATTAATTATATATAATATTATGACCATTAATATAAAGCAGTGATGAAAAATGAATTACATCACTTCATGGAGATGGTAGTCCATACGTATATATGGGTGAGGTTTTCAATTTTTGATGGATGGAACAAAAGAATGTTAAGTTATAATTAACCTTTACCAAACCATTATTATATCATAAAAATAATATATATAAATTAAATCTATCCTTATTACCATCCATGTAAATAATAAATAAAAGATGAATCATATCTCTTCATAGAGGTGGTAGTCCACACGTACATACAAACAACATTATCATTTTCCAATGGATGGGAAGGTAAGAAGGTAGATAATATATTATAAGTAGATAAGAATAATTATTTCATAAATATCATATATATACTTTAAATCCACTATAATTACTTACCATGAAAGATGGTGATGGAAAATGAATCATATCATTATGTGGATACGGTAGTCCACATGTACACATGGGTGATAATTTCATTTCCCACTTGATGGAAAGGAAATGGATAAATGTAATGAGATCAACATAATAACATAGTAGTACATGAAATGTAATTATTTTATTATGTTTCAATGTTTAATATGAAATTTAGGAGGTAAAAGAATAAGTAAAATGAAATAGATCTATTAAGATGATTGTTAACTCTTTGAGAATCCTCCTTTGGATCTCTTATCAAGGACTCTAAGGATGATAGTTTTTGGATACTAGAACCTATAATAATTTTAAAAGGATTTTTATAAGAGTTTTTTGATGTTTTTGGTAGAGCTAAGTGGCTCAAGGTGGTGCGAGGAGTATAAGAGAGATTGTGCCCTTTTATAGTGAAGGAAATGAAACACATGGAATTAATTAAAAATTTTAGTTATAATAAATTATTTTTCATGTGAATGTTTCAAAAAGTGGTAAAATTTTATAATATAATATAGTTTATGGTTTAAATAACTTCAAAAAAATAAAATAAAATTTTGATAGGTTTATATGGCCTTTAAAACTATATATTTTGGTGTAACCCATTCGTTAACAAATTTTAATCATAATTGTGGTAACAAACTTTCCAATACTAACGGGTTATAAATTTACTTATAAGGTAAAAATTTTATAAAAAATTGAAAATGGATGAATGTATAGACCATATAACACCCCTTATCCAATTTAAATATTTTTATGATTTTTAAATCATCTAATAATATATTATTAAATATAAAATGTAATTAAAATCGTTTTAAGAACTATTCACATATTGTGACTTTAAATACGTCAATACATCTATGAAATTATAATATAAACCTTTTAAAATTAAATTATACAATATTATTTACCATAAAATTTCCATGTCCCCATAATTATTCCCAAAAAAACTATTACTTTTTTATGGATTCAAAATCACTTTAATTTTTCTTCTGATTGCCCAAGCACTATATCAGTGTTGTGTAAGCATTTAAGTTAATTATACCATTAGTAAAAATAAAAAATAAAAAATAATCATAAAAATAAATAAATTATCTTCAAAATAAATATTTATATTCTTATATAACATATTCTTATCCCTATGTAAACATATAATAGAAATTAAAAGCAAGATGGTGACATTTTGGAATTTTCTTTTACTTAAAATAATATAATGAGGTTTATTAAAGAAAAGTTGCAAAAAAATTACATATTTTTAATATATGAGTGTTTTTTTAAAAAAACTCATCCAATATAAATAATTTAGTTTTTAGATATATTTTTAAAGCCTTATCACGTTATTTTATCCATAATTATTTTATTTAATCTTGTTGAGTTGAAAAATATTTACCATGGTTACTATTCATTATGATGATAAATAAAATTGAAATATTTTATAAATTTTTACCTCTTAATTCCAAATATGAAATCTATTTTTCAATATAATATTTCTTTATGTGGAAGAAAACAATTTTAATATAAATGTGTATAACGCAATATCTTATTAGGGTCGTTATCCTTATTCATTATATGATTTTGATAATTTCATTATCTATAACTCAATATCTTATTAGGGTCGTTATCTACCACTTTATCTTCTTCCAAAAAATTTAATGAAAAATTTAATGTTGTCTATATGATCTGTTTTCATCAAAAGTGTAAAATGAATCAATTTTTATCATATTTTATGAACACATTTTTCCCATATTTTTCATTTTCTATGATACATCCTTTTTATGATTTAATTTCATTCTAAAAAAATATCTTACTCTCATTTATTTATAAAATATTTATGCATATAAGGTTTTCAACACACCATGGATGTTTATTATTTCAAAAATTATATTTTCTTAATTCTACTAAAAATGAGTTGTATCTAAATCCACATTATTTTACAATGTAAAGACCCTAAAATTTCCATGTTTTTTTCAAATTATTTGGGATTATTATGAGTCTGTGAAAATTGACGTCATTTGATTCGGAGCCCCGGTGTGCCCGAAATGAATTTTTGAACTTTTTTAAATGGTACATTAAGTAAACGCATAAGAGATGTTTTCTATCTTCTGAACCGGTGGTCGAATTAAAAATGTGAGGGCACCGTTGAATCTTCAGCATCAAGATTCGCTAAAGATAAGATTCACATTGACCACAGTTGGTTGGGTGAAATAGTTAGTTTTTGTGGCTTTTAAAAAAATAATAAAATAACATAGAGATTGTTATTTTATTTCTTTTTTTTCCTACCACCTATTGAGTAGCAGTGGTGGGGAATAAGGAGGTAGTCGTATATTTAATATGGGATATTAAATGCCAAATTACTCTTTGGTTGCGTAACCAACCCTCATGTAATTAATGTGGCACATTAATTACGTCCACTCATGAACCTCATAAATTACTTGGTGCATTACTCACCATTTTCCCCCTCTATTTAAATGGGGATAGGGTAGAGTTTTTGACACGGCTTCATCAAGCGAGGAACCTCTGGCAAAGTGATGTGACACCTTCCACGGATGGAGACGGAAGCTCGAGCGACAAAGAAATAGGATCGACGAACGCCAACGACTTCATAAAATGCGGAATCTTCTTCCACCACCGCGACATCTCCAAAGAATCTCGAGGTAGGGGTTGTCTTTTAATTCAAGAATTTCATAGGATTCTTATGCTCATTCATGAATTTGAAGGTGGTCATTGTGGGGGATTTGAATGGAGTTTATCATTATTTTAATGTCATGTATGAATTACTCCCACTTTTTATAATGCTAACGTGGAGGGAGAGGGCCAAATGAACATGGACCAGACCCTCCGCCACTTGTTTTTCATAACGTTCTTCGGAAGTGAGTTTTTTAAACTTGAAAAAAACTTGAAACCAGGAGGTGCGCAATGAAAATGACATCCAAGGAGGATGGTAGGAATGTCCAAAAGGAAGAACTGATCACCAGAGCTCAACCGGTGGCCCACGAAAGATTCTCCAGTGCAACAGTGACAAAAACTGGCACCGACAGGTGAAGGCGAAGGTCGACGCTCGTCTGCCATGGAAGAGGGTGGCGCTACTTGGTGTTGTGGTGGACTCGAAGGGGCGGTTGGCACTCTGTCGACCACGTTGGGGAGGCGGAATTCCGTCATGCGCCGCGGTGAAAGGGGGCTGCAACATCGAAGCCGCAACAGAGGGAGACCCATGGAACACATGGGGGCACCACGTGGCACCGCTAATTGAACAGTTGAATGACTCTTCTTGAGGCATTCAGAAAGCTGGGCGGCCACATGGCTGGTGAGCCGCACCAACCTGTGGGGCGGGCCGGTCCGCAGCCCAGTGGGCTGAGCCCATCATGGCACAGCCGAACAAGGCCGGGTCGACCTGAACCGGGTCAGGTGGGCCCAGTCTAGGTCGGACCGGACCTGGAACCATTCAGGCCCAATTACGCTTAAATGACCGTATCTTGTAATGCAGACACCCGTTTGATGAACTGTCTATTGTGATGGCATCCTTAGAGTGAGAAGGTACTTTCGAGATAATATAAGAGAGTTTTAGAAAATGTTGGAGTATGGCTGGGTTGGATCGACCACAAATCCAACTGGGCCCTCAACACTAAAATGCCAACAACTTACAGACCAGGAATTCAGTTGACGCGTTTTCTATTTCATTGGAAGCCTTATAACGTGAAGGATCATTACATAACTTATTCACGGGACTTCATTCTAGTTGGAATCGGATATATGACTTGAGGAGTGGTTTCTCCCAATAACAAGCGTACTATGAGCTGGAATCCCATGACTGGCTGAGACATGAAGAATGGAATGCAATTGTGTCTGAATCAGCACCTAATAATTCTGGGTGAATCAACACCCAGCGATTCTGTGTGAATAAGCATCCAACAATTCTATGTGAATCAGCACCCAACGATTCTGTGTGAATTAGCACCCAACGATTCTGTATGAATCAACACCCAGTGATTCTGTGTGAATCAATATCTATCGACCCTATGTGGGTCTTGTGGGGGTTATTATCTATCAATCACGTGTGGGTTAGCAGCATTGCCTCTTTCCAGAGTAATATGATCTAGCCTTACGACTAATCATCTGTAGTATTATACTTTTATTATACTTGGTTTGATCTATGACTTTTTCTTTGTGCTTTGTGATTGAGATCATTCTTGTGTTATTTCTCTGTGGAATTATGAGAGTCCTTCGGGGGTCTCGGGGTCCCTACTGAGTATTGTTATACTCACCCCTACGTGGGTTTCTCCCATACCTTATTGTGTCTTGTGGATATAACGGGCATCCTTGACTGAGACTCAGGGATCTTGTACCTGACGGTGGACGATGGTGACGGTTGACGTGGAGAGCTGTGGAGACAAGTTGTTCCTACCATTCTGGTAGGATCCTTAGTGGATGATCTTAGGAGCTATTTTCTATTTTTAGTAGTATTTTTATATTTTTAGTTGGTCTTGTATTCTGACCTCTTTACTTTCAGTACACACTTTATGTACTACAGTTTTACTTCGTGGTTACATTTTGTTGTGTTCTTGGGCTATGTGTTTGTGCAGGATTAAAGGAAATGCCTTCCTATTTTAGGGATCCACATTTCTAGTGCTAGTAGCCAACCACTGTCCTATGGAAGGAGAACTTGGGGTAGTCACAGAATGGGCCCTAGGGGACGGTTCATGACATACATACATTATTCTTGATCAAGGATATTCTTCTAATGTAACCATCCACATTATTTTTCTAGATGACCTATATAATGTCCTTTAATTTTATAGAAATGACCCATCACTACATTGTTTTTCCTAATTATCCATTATTTATGATACTAACATTCCCCCAATGCCTCTCCTCTATGAGTACCGTATTTTTATTCATTTAATTTAAGGGTGTTCACCTAGATTCCATACATCAATTAATTTTGTGAAATATTTGACGTAACCATACACCCATTATCTATATAGTGTAAATACCATATGATTTACTATCTTTGTTGAATGGTATTCACCTATAATGTTACTTTATTTTATTGGAAACCCATTTATTTTCCATAGTATTATCATGTTATGATTATCTATGGGATTATTAATGATTTCCTTATGTGAATCCATATTAATCCCATTTTCTTTCTATGGAATCTTTAAGAGGTGTTGAATGAAACCAATATTATTTCCATGGGTTATTTATGCTATAAAAGTGAATGATTTCCATTTGTAAAGTTTAATGAAACCCATTTTATTTCAATAGGTTATTTATGATGTGTTAATTGATTAATTTCAAGTGTCACTCAGAAGTATGGATTTTGATGGGTGGGGTCATATATCACCCTTCAATGCATCGTTTTAAAGTTTATGTCTCATGAGATAAGAATTCATGAGTACTTTTTAGTTACTTTTAAGTGTGGTAACTAATGGTCTGTCTCATGAAAGTAATTTTCCCTATAATAATATCTATGACAATGTTGAAATAATTTTCATAGTTTTATTCATATTCTTATGAATCTTTTAAGATATCATGGATAATGTTTATTGACTCATGTTTCCACAATTTGATTCATGAATTATGTTATGAAAATTCATATGACATGACTTATGATCTATGATTAGTTGGGTATGAATTTTCTTATGTATCTTGATTATACCCATATGCTCATATCATGTCCACTTATGTTATAAGATTGATATCACTTATATTTACCCTTACTGAGGATTTGAGGTCAACCCTTTATTATGGTTTCATAACCCAAATTATAAGAGTGAGTATAACTTATAAGAAATCTAGAAATAGTCTAGTGCGACTCGATTATAGAGAAATATTTACAAGTAATATAAAATACAGTTTTTATATAGAAATCTTCCAAGACACTAAACCATTTAGTCCTTATGTTTTTACAACTATTATGGGATGTATTATTTAAATCATGATTTTATTATACCATTAATGTTAGGTTTAGCTTAAGTTTCTATAAAATCATCCTAATTTTTTTTTAAAACCCCCTCAAGACCTCCACATAATATCCAAGGGTATGATAATTAATGGTGCTAATTATGGGTGGTGATTTGCAAGTATAGACCACTTAGTGATTTTGATGAGCTTGAACTTTTACAATAGATGATTTTTCTCAATCAGTACTTATTAAAGTTCATCATAGGCTTGGTCTATGGAAAACCCTAATTGATGCTTCCTCCTTTCCAATATTGTGAAAATGAGCCTCATAAGGATAAATCATACTACTCAATTGTATCTCTTCTCCTTTATATATAGATTTATAATTTGGTTACTTCTATTCATACATGCCAATTGAACAATTATGCTACATCAGTCAGCTTTAAAAAAATAATTTCATCTTATAAATATATCACAGTTCCTTTCAGTTTGATGTTACCTGTGAAAAAATCAATCATTCACAGCCACACAAGCCCCTTCCCTCTCCATATATCTCTATCTATGTATCTATGTATCACTCTTCCTCCCTCCCATTACTCACTCCCTCTATACCTACCTCTCTCCCTCTACATATCCCACTCTTCCTCTTTATCCCTCCCTCTCTATATCTCTTTTGACTCTCCCCCTCTCTCTTTCTCTCCATTCACTTTCATATGAAAATTCTATTATTCATGGTTGAATCAAAGTTTCAACTATCCTAGAGTATTTCCATAAGTAAGGATAATGACCCTCATCTATCTATCAATGTCTTCTCTCACTATTCCACTGTTTCTAATAAAAAATCCATAATTCTAGAGTTATTGTTAGATTTTAGGAAAAATACCGATTATAGATGAATCAACCAATCATATTTGAAGAGTTAGGTCCTACTGAGATTTAGTATGTGGTATCTATGTGTTGTTGTCATTTTATATGAGTTTAAATCGGTATTTTGATGTGAGAAATTTATTAAGCATGTGAAAATGTCTCAAAATGAAACCACATGAGGTTTCATAGTTTCTAATAAAAAAATAAAAA
Organism: Viscum album; assembly: GCA_963277665.1. Taxonomy (NCBI): domain Eukaryota; kingdom Viridiplantae; phylum Streptophyta; class Magnoliopsida; order Santalales; family Viscaceae; genus Viscum; species Viscum album. Next base: position 701,294,716 of record OY728152.1, read on the forward strand.
GGTTTAGGGTCAAAATTAGTCTTTTTCATGTGGTGTTTGATATTGTGGTCACTTATGGACAAATTAATAACTAAATAGTTATTGAAATGGAAATGGAAATCCATGAAGGGTGTCCTTGATTTTGTTATAATATAATAGACCATGATAGATTCCATAGATTTTATTGTGGTGATGAAATGTATATAGAAGAATATTTAGCAAAAGGATAGACATGAATTAGATTGGAATGTCAGGGAAAGGGGATATATGTGAGTAAACCAACCTAATGTAAAGAAAGTAACATTTTTGGATGAAATGGAAAAACTTATTAATCCTTTAAGTATTATCTATTAATATGAAATATTTAACTAACTTGTTTATATTATAAATAGGTGAGTATTACCATAAGTTTGGTCATGCTTGGATTATTATATTACTATGGGAATCCATACAATGTTGGGTGTAATGATGACCAAATTATATTGACTAATATGAGCTCATGTGAAATGAAAACCTAAATATATTCTTGGTATGTAGTTGTGTGTAATGAAAATTCGGGGATCTGGTTGGTATGTAGTTGGGTGTCAGACCAACCTATAGATATGTTTGGAATATTATTGGGTGTAATTCCAACCCATGGATATGTCTGTTGTGTGATCTGGTGTGATTCCAACCTTGGGATATCTTTCATATGAGGTTTGGTGAAATTACAACTCATGGATATATTTCGTATATGGTTGGGCATAATTCCAACCCAAGGATATGTTTGGTAAGTGGTTGGGTGTAATTCCAACTTAAGGATACATTTTTATGTGTTTCGGTGTAATAAAAACCTATGGATATATTTGGTGTGTGGTTAGTTGTAATGAAAAATCAAGGATATGATTAGTATGAAGTTTATTTTAATGTAAACCCAAGGGGCTATATTTGGAAATAGTTTGGTGTAATTACAATGTATGCTATTTTTTGGAATGTTTTCATAGGATTGGGTGTAAAAATGTACATTGGGGGAAACATAGGGAGTGTGGTTGGGTATCATGTTAACCCTTATAGTTTATTTTGAGACTAGAGAATTCAAGGATATTTTTATGGTTGAATAAGTTGAATCCCCTAGAATTGTGGTGTTCTTATATGTGGATAAAAGTAGTGAAGTGAAGTGAAGATGAATTTTATATGAATTATGTGACGTCCTAGACCTGATTCACTCATAAGTTACCACACTTAGTTGGCTACATGGACTCAACCACACCTCCCCGTATGCATGAAGATATCAACTAGCAGTGAGGGTCTATGGAGATATAGTGGGGAGACTATACCCTCATGACCAGAGCATAATACAATTGTGTAATAATAAAAACTAATAGCAGATCATAAACAATTACTAAAAATAGAAGTAAATCACCCAAATTAATAATAATAAACAGGATAACACCACATAATATAAACAAATCCATATCAAGAAACACATACAAAAAATTATGATCATGTCATGTCATATAAAATGGGGATCAATGGGAATAGAGAAATGAGAATATACAATATGCTATATAGAAATGAACAAAAGACCCAAAATCTATCTCTAATAGAATCTCAAGATCAAGCTTGTTCCTCTGCTCCAATACTCAATCCTAGTGTGGAAAATCAATTGTATATAGCTTGAGGCTTTCCACTGTCGCTACCTACATCCATGAAGTCTCTATGTTTACTAAAAGGCAATCCAAATAGGGTGTGATATATACTCAGTAGGCCACCTCCAATGATATAAATAAAAAATACATTAAATACATATTAGTTATATAATTTTATAGGTATAATATTAATAAAGTTGTAAATGATAATGTAGAATATCCCAATCCAAAAGTGCATGTTGTTCCATGCAGTCTATAATAATGAGAAACTATATAAAAGAGTAGGCACCATCTACTACATACACTGTGTGTATGAAGTGTTAGACCTATGAGGTATGGGACCCAATTATATTAACTTAGGAATCCTATTCAAGTCCATAGAGCTCATCAACACACAACTTAGAATAATGAAGGCCTGCATCAGCTATGAATCCAGGTCCCATGGTCGAGGCATCCTCTTCATGTCTATAGAGCTCATCTATAGAAAAATCAGTAAAGACATGGGTGGTGCCTAAGGAGAAAGTGTGAGTGATTCTAAGAAAAATGAATTGTAGGTAATAATCCAAGGCATATAGTGTTAGTAAGTTAGTCGTTCCATACCAGAATGTTGGCTCCATACTGCGATGTATCCACCATTGAATCATTTTGTATAAGGGATCAAGTGGCCTTGAAAACCCCTTTCTTTACTACACTTTATTTCATTATTTATTATATAAGAACATAATTAGTATAAACCAGAATATAAATAAAGCCTATTGTATTTAAGAAATTAGGAAAATATCATATAAACTTGATACATGAATAATACAACATTATTTAAAAATTCCTTAACATGCTCTAAAATTCCATTGGTCTTAAAACTGCATGGGATTACCTGGGGACATACATAAGAAAGGGTGATATATAAATCCTAGTAAGGAAATAAACAAATAATAACATGATGAACGTATTACATATTATTAAATAGGTATTTTATGGGGACATAAAAGGGGATGATATCATAATATTGAACAATGAGGCATGATATAACCTGATAACATAAGGAAACATGGGAATGTGAAAACAACATTAAACATGACATTATAAGCACAGGTTAAGGCTAACTACTAAAGAATCATAATGGTGGAAAAATTCACACAATATTTTAGGTTTACTACCTAATACTATACATTATGTATCATGAGAATAAAACTTTACCCAATATATTGGAGCTTTATATAATTCTGGGTTCACCAATCGCTTTCATATCATGTGATGCATAATTATGCCACATAGATCATCAACAGATGGTCATATTTCATCACATTTATCACAAGATTAAGCATTTTGGAATAAATAAATTTAATTTTCCAAAAAAATAATGATATTTATGTCTAGGTGAGTGACCTAGAGTGGAAATGGTGATGGTATTCACAATACAAAGGTTTTCATGGGAAAATCGTATGATAATTTTGGAAGTATAACACCGGTACATAATAAATCATGGGAGGGATTAATAATAGTGAATGCAGTATATAATAAATTGGATATCATAACATAAGTAATTTTGATATGTAATAACATAATCCAACATGAAAAATCATTAATTAAAATTAATATTACAAAAAGGGTTCTTGAATAAATTTTTTCCATGGAAAAATCGCAGGATACTTTTAATGGCATAACAAGGGTATATAATGAATCATGGGAGGGTTTAATGAGAGTGAAAGGGTTATATAATCACTTGAAAATAATTAGAGGAGTAATATTAATATGTATAAATGTAAAAGACATGAACAATTGGGAATTAAAATTCATAATACAAAAAGGGTTCTTGAATAAAAGTTTGGCATGGGAAAATCACAATATAATTTTGACAGCATAATGAGGGTACATAATGAATCCTGAGAGGGATTAATGAGAGTGAAAGGGGTATATAATAACATTTAAATCTTAAGTTAAGAAATATTTATGTGTTAGAACACACCCCTACATGAAAAAAATGAAAAAAATGTATAACACAAAGGAGATGCTCAAATAAAGAGGAGGGGGGATCTCATACCTTGAGGGGGCGTTTCAAAAGGTTTGGGAGGATATTATTGATATATTTTGGTAAAATTGGGAGGTATATAGAGATTAAAGGTAAGATTATATTCATGTCCAATGTTTTTTAGTTGATATAAATGAGATCTTGGGTGGTTTTATATAAGATAATAGATGCGAGTTCTTTATTATTTTCCAATCTTAGGTTGTGGACTCTATAAAATAAAGAAATCAAAACTATAATTACTCCTCTGGTTTTTTCACATGGTTTCTAAAAAAGAGGATTATTTTTAATTATATTATAATTTCATGGACTTATTACATTAAAATAATACCCTTTATGTTGTGGAAGTGAGTCATGTTTACAAAGAATTGATTTTAAAACCCTAAATATAATATAGTTTTTGGGATATTCATAAAGGTTTTATAAAATTGATAAAATAACATTAAAAACAAAATATTTTAATTTATAAATATATATTTTTTTGTGTATACATTTTATGGTACATATTACATCACTTTTGGGTTATTATGATGTTATAATACACACTGTATATTTATACCTTATTGAATTTTTACTCGAAAATTGGACTATCTCATAAAATTATGAAAAATTAAACATTGGAAAATTTTGATGTTTTTATTCCAAATATAAAATTTATTTTGTCAAAAAAATTCTCTAACTATGATAAATTAAACTTTTAAATTAATATCCCTGATTATTGAAAAATATTGGGTTTTTTTTACAATAACAGTTTCCTGACCCTTATAAGGATTATATTTTCACTAAATCAAAGTATATTATTATTTATATTTAATATATACTATTTAATAATAATATTTTATTAAATTATAATTTAATTCGTCAATTGATAAAAAGTATTTCCTTAATTTAAATTGAATATTACCCAAAAATACAATTCGAGTTTTTTCATATTAAAATCTAATTTTTAGAAAACTCTTTACTAAATAATTTACAGAGTAAAAATAATAAGGAATAAATATAATCATTAATTTATTAAAAATAAAATATAAATATTCATATTTTCAGTTTCAATACAAATCACCCCTTATTACACTAGAAAATTCCCTATGGGTAAGGTGAATAATGGTGAGATTCTCATGGGATGGTTCAACGAAAATGGTTTGGGTCATGATCTTGATGATCCTAACATTCTACCATAATCAGTTTCTCTCATGACATAGTTTTTAGATCTCATCTTGGTCTTGATCAAGGTAAAATCTGAGTGATTTTATCTTCCTTGCAAGATCTAATAAATGGGATTTATAGGGTATGATCATACTGGTCGAGGCCGTTGTTTCTTTTGTCTGTGTCAACTGGAGTTTATCATAACCCTTAATATATACCAATCATTTGACCACTATTCAACAACTATATTATCAATGGTTATTATTATTAATGTAGTTTTGAATCTGATAGGATATAAATTGTAATGGTCCAATATAACTGAATTAGTTCTTGTGTTTTCTATATTTACATTACATAAATAAGGCACTTATTATATTAAAAAGGGAATTTCATTTATAGATGTTTGATTTGTTACATTATTCTAAACATCATAAATTTGACCATCATAATTTTCATTTTATCAACTAAAATAGGCGAGGGTACTTCTATTTCATCACCACTTCCAATTCCCATGCCACTTCCTCAAACATGTGGGTCTACCACAACACTTTGATCATGTGAGTTGTCTTGTTTCGTATAACATTTTCTCTATGATCTAAGATTTTCACAGGTTTCTCCACATATGAAAGATCATTATCAAATGGTACCACCTCTATATTTAGAAAAAGTGAGGTCTCTGGTATGTACTTCCTCAATATGGACACTTAGAACATGTTATGTACATGAGATAGGTTAGGTGGGAGTGTTAGTTAATGGGACACATTTCTGATGTGATAAAGGAACTCAAAAGGTATGATTTATCTATGAATAAGCTTTACCTTCTTCCCAAACCTCATGAATTTCTTCCATGGTGATATATGAAGGATCAATTTTTCTCCATCCTAAAACTCTAGATCACATTGGCGATTATCTGTATAGATTTTCCGCTGAATTTTTGTGGATTTCATTTAACATTAAATGGTTTGAACCTTTTATATTGTCTCTTATATAAATTCAAGTCCCGTCATCTTCCAGTCTCCAACTTCATCCCTGTATGTAAAATTATGACAACTCTTCCCATATAAAGCCTCGTAAGGAGCCATTTGAATGATATAATGGAAATTTTTGTTATATGATAACTCCACCAGGGGAAGGGGTTGATCCCAACATCCTTGGAAATATATTTAACATGATCTCAAACATATCCTCAAGAGTTTTAATGGTCCTTTTAAATTGGACATATATCTAAGGGTGATAAGTAGTGATAAAGCTCAATTCTATATTCAACACTTGCTGAAGGCTTTTCCAAAATCTTGAGGTAAAACTTTGATGTAACACCCCGAGCTTCCACGATACGCTTCTAATTCAATAATGCAATAGCTTGCATTGTACGAAAGTTCGAGTTTTAAAACACCGCGACTAATCAAAGTAGCCGTTATGAATAGTAATAACCACTTTTTAAAATTATAGAAATTTTATATTTCAAAATGGACTTCATTTTTGTATTCGTAATATCGAAATTAGCCTATATTGAATTTTTGGTATTTTTCTGAGAACTTCTAAATTTTTATGAATAGTGAAAATACTTTAAAACAACTTTTTTAATCAAAATAATTTATAGTGATAAATTATACTATTTATTGGTTTTAAAGTATAATTAGAATATATTTTTACCATTTTATCCAATGGTGGTCATTAGAATTAATTTAACATTGAAATTGGACATAAACAATTGCCAATCTTTTGATATAAATTGTTTCTTAAAAACACGCTATTTGTCGTAACAGCGGGAATTAATTATAAAATTAATTAATGCAACTTATATGTTTGGAATTTTGTAAAATAGACATCATTTCTGAATTCGGAATATCAATTATAGCTTAGGGTGAAATTTTGGCCTTGTTCTGAAAAACTTCAATTTTTGATGAATAGTGAAACCACTAAGTGCTAGTTAAATAACTGATTTTTCGTTTAAATGAAATATTACCACTTCTGTGATTTGATTTTCAAAAATCCAACATACATGGTTTTCATTAAGAAGTAAAATGTGGTTCAATGAGATCAAAATAATTTTTTTGGTGAATAGTAACTTTTAAGTTCTTAATCGCGATTAGAGTTAATTAGTGTAGTTTAAGGTAAAAATAATGTTTTAATAATATGAGATGAGCTTGACACTTGTCCTACTCCTATTGGATGAGTCATGGCCGACCAAGAAAACCCATGGGTCAACTTGGGGACCCCATGGAGCCACTTTAGTTGGAAAATGACATTAATATATATTTATTTAATGTTAAAATTAAATTGACACAAACATGAGTTGTTTTACTAAAACAGTTTTTAAGTGGGGTTACACAAGTCCAAATTTTGATTATAAATATTCATTAAAAAGATAAAAAGATTTTCTACATCATAGTATTTATTTTATAATTTTTAGACATTATATAAATTAAATTATTTATGACATCATGATGATGTAGCGATGACCTCATTATTTAACGATTTAAATAAAATGAGAAGATAAAGCAAAATCCAAGGATTACACTTGTCCAAAGCCTATTGGATGAGGAGATTTCGAACCCTTATCACCTTATCCTAGAATTATATAAGTGTGGGACCTTTAGAATCCGAAAAGCATTGTGTAATAATGTAACATTTCAATCTTTCCAAAAGAGCCCCTCCTCTCCACTTATAAAAGGCCCCCACCTCTCCCACCTCATTTACACTTTCAAGCCTTTTGGTTCGGCGAACCTCTGCCCAAATACTCTCCCAACTTCCCCTATTACTCCTAGAAGCCTCACTTTGGGCAGAACTCTTCTCAAGGAAGCCTTTGGATCAAATCAAAAAGAGTTACCCGATTTTGAGGTAATGTCTTCTCTAATGTTGTTTTGTTTTATTTTTCTTCTCCAACCCCCCTAAACTCTTTTTATTCATTTCTATTGTAACAACACCAGTATCCTCAATATACTAGGATGTTGTTATAAGAATTATTGGAGCTACACTTACACACACCTACATCTAATGGTTAAAGAACATACGGGTTCTGTGGATGGCGAATTTCTGCCTCATGAAACGATGATTGTTAAACACTCATATAAAACCTTCAAAGGTGGCCATTAAGATGTCACTATTTTAATATATGATATATAATATGTTTATGTTTTACTTATTCTTCTGTATTTCTCATTTATGGCATACTTTATGATTTCCATTATGGGAAAAAAGTGATAATTTCATTTTAGGAAGTGCGGACTACCGCCCCCTAAAAGTGATTTGAATCGTTAATGCCATATGTGGGATTTATAAAGGATGGAGTAAGTGGTATTATACACTATATTATACTGGAATTATATTATAAATTTATATCATTATGATTTCATTCCATTAAATACGAAATAGAAATGAAAGTAGCGTTCATGCGTACGTACGGCTTACCGTCTCCATGAACGGTGCATTTCATTTCTTACCTCTAAATGTTACGTAACATTATGAATGAATGTATATACTGTATATATATGATATATATGAAATCTAAATCATGAATATAATTCTGTATATAATGGATATTCTACCACATGAACAACTTGTAATTATAAGATGTTTATTGTTGACTCATGTACCAAAGATCGACAAAACGACCGTTATTAACTTAAATAATTACATAATGTTCATAACATTGTAATAAGTGATATAATAAGGATAATGAAATTGAAAATGGTTCTTAATAAGTTATATATTAACTCTAGTTTATTATTCAGGAGGTTAAAGAACGGTTGAGTCAAGTCAGACACGAGGTAAGGGAACTTCTTAACCCAACTTCCATTCTTTGGGTTAATCTCCTACTTTCAAATTATGTCAGGATATTATTATGTCTTATTCTGTATTTTTACTTTCTTTATGTGTACCTATAGTGAATACACATAATAGATCTATTTTATTTTAAAAATAATCTTTTTAAGGACTTCGTCTCAATCTCCTTTCATTGAGGCATATTTGGTTTTATACACAAATTTATTTTATACGGTGTATAAACCCCTTTGACTTTTACATTTATTCAAAAGGAAACTTTTTATACTAAGCGTTTTGATAAACGACAAAAAGGGAATGTTTTTCTTTCCGTACTTATGCGGCGACAAAGACTTCTCCACCGCCGTGACCATTATTTGAGTTTCGGCTTCCTCTACAAGCCATCATTTTTTTAATGAAAAATAAATAAAAAGTTTTAACTTTCTTTTATTTTGGTATTGAAAATGGTTTTGAAAGCGTTTTTATTATATCAATGTGTTGTATTTATATCTTGTGATTGAAATGTGGAACTGTTATGTTTCCTTTTTGCATGTTTTATGTGATACGATTATGTTATGGTTTATGATATGTTTAAACCTATTCATATGAGGAATGCATTGGATTTAATAAGTGACGGGTGGAGCCCGCTATAGCTCCTCGATGCATCGGCAGGTCTCATGATACAAACTAGTGTCTTGGCACGAGGCCTTGACAAAATCTTATTTTTGGTCTTGGCACAAGGCTTTGACTATGTGGTTATGATAGTCTGGCATTATGCATTCCATCATTATGAAAGTGGTTATTGATATTGCATGTGATTATTCGACCAGTAGAATATCCATGTGAATAAGTAAATGGCATTATCTCATTTTACTTTTGCCATATTATGTTGAAGTTCAAGTTTAAAAGGCTTTTGTTTTAGTTATACATTGCCTTAAATGTTAATGCTTATTTATGAAAGCTTCCGCTATATTGTTAACCTTACTGAGCATCTGAGCTCACCCCTTTCAATGTTTTAATATTTTCCAGGATGTGAAGAAGTATTTTATGAATGACCTACAGGGATAGACAGAAGAGGATATGAGTGTGGACTATGAAGACTTTGTTATTAGTTTTTCACTTTATGATGTAATTTAAGACTTATGAATGTATCTAGTGTTTCCAAGGATACTAAACTAATCGGTCTTTCGAGACTTGATCTTTTGTGATCATGCCAATGTAACGAAGTAATGCACCGACTCTGGGTAGCTGGGGTCGGGGCGTTACAGTTGGTATCAGAGGCAGTTTAGTACTAACCTTGGAAGCTAGATTTAGATAAACTCTGATTAGAGCACATAGACCAAAGATAGACTTTGAGGATTAGTATAGAAGAACTTCCTAGAATTTTGGTATTATAGAGATGTTATGAGTTTTCCGAGCAATACATCCCTGTCTGGATACGAGCAGGTAGAGGCGGCTCTGGCACAGATGTACCTAGGGGTAAAACCCGAAAACACCGCTTTGAGCTAGACTCGAACGGGAACTGGTGCACGACAACGGGCCTTGCTGCACTCTTGGTTACGACACTCTCGGGGGATATGCTTAGGATAATTCTCATTTTATTTACAAACCACTATGAAGGGTTATGAGTACATACTTCCTCAAAGAAAACATTTCTTTTTATGATTATGGATTATATCCATAAATAGTTCAATTTATGTAAAGTGTTTAACAAGTATGGAATTATGAATTTTGATTCATAAACTGATCTAGTTTATGCCATTGTTTAGAAATGGCGCCTAGTGGAAGGAATGGAAACCGTATCAATGCACGAACTCCGTGTAGGGATTTCCCTCCTGCTCAAGATAATTATTGTGGATCTGGAGATACAACTGGTGCTGATCAACTTATTACCATACTGGGACAACTCACTCAGGTTATGAATAATAACCTTACTCGTATGGAGCACCCTTATCCGCAACGTGGAGGATCAATCTTAGACCGCTTCATGAGGCAACAACCACCAACCTTCAATGGGAGTACAAATCCTATAGTAGCTGAGCAATGGATAAATTCCTTAGAGAAAATATTCCATGCCTTGGGGAGTAGTAAAAGGGAGAAGGTTGTCATGACAGTTTACCGCCTCACTGGAGATGCCGATCAGTGGTGGTCGCTGATTCAAAACACAAAGGAAGATGATGACGTATCGAATATGGAATGGAGGGAGTTCAAAGTGCTTTTCTTAGAAAAATACTTTCCTCGTGACCATCGATCAGATATGGAAAGGCAATTTCTGAGTCTGAGGCAGAAGGAGGAAGAGAATGTCGCAAAGTATGAGGCTAACTTTACAAGTTTAGCGAGGCATGCTGCCGATTATATACGTAACCCAAGGAGTAAGATTGATCGTTTCTTTTATGGGTTAAAACCATTTCTCCATCGAGCTTTGATATCACAATCCTTCTCATCATACGAAGATATTGTCTCGTGTGCAATCAAGACTGAAAAGGAATTCTCTAAGTCTTATGACAAAAAAGTAAAGAAAGAGAAGAAGAGAACGGTGGAACAAGAGACAGATAAAGGGAAAAAGGGAAAGAAGGATTTTCCAGTATGTGATAATTGTGGGAAAAATCACCCTGGTACTTGCCTAAAAGGAATGGGAGTTTGTTATAAATGTGGAGAAAAGGGTCACCAGGCTCGTGATTTCAAGGGAAAGAAAGAGGCTATCAAAGTTGAATGCTATAATTGTAGATAAATGGGTCATTATGAAAATGAATGTCCTAAGCGTCAGGGAAACTTACCTCAGAAAAGGCCAAGGGATCAAGGACAATCTTATGCTGTTACTACAGTTGATGCAGAATAATTATTGTATTGGTGCTTTTGGACTCATGGATTATATTTTGGTTATTATAATAATGGGATATATATATAAGGATTGTACTGCAGTACTTGTTGTTTCAGTAAGGTTTTAATATGATTAAGGGGATCATATTTTTAGTATGTGAAAATAAGAGAAACTTTACTTTGTTTGGGGAATCTGATAAATTGATTTTGGAATTAAGAGACCTTTTAGAGAATGTCTGGACAGAGGTATTTTGGATAACTATAAAGGTTGGAGTGGATTAAGTTGATCTTTGGATAAGTAATGTTTATCGTTAAAAAATTTATGAAGATTATTTTTGGAATATTATAATACTATAGTTTTAGGAAAAGGACAACCTGCAGGGTGGGGAATAACTCGTCGCGTCGGACAAAGCTGCAGGAATCGAACCCACAACCATAGTGCGACAAGCCTTTATTTCCTACCACTAGCCTACAGGAAGTCCCTGGTTATTAAAAAATAATTTTACTAATCTAAATTGTATGTGTTAACATTTGTAACCTTATACAATTAGGATAAGTATAAAATTTTTGAGTTGTATTACCTTTTAGAGTGAAAGATGGGTTTGTGGTAAAAATTTATTAATGAATGAAAGTCTACATGAAAAGTATGTATATTCCCTTACGTTCTTAGTAAATCTCCTAAATAAATTCCTCAACTTTATAAAAGTTAACTCAAAACAAACATTTGATCGGTTAACTTTTCCTACTGGGGAATCAATGATCATTTAACCAATCACATGTTTGTGATTTTCTTGTAGTTAAACTTTCTCCTAGTCCTGTTTTCTATAACTCTCCATCAGACCTTGATGGTTTGTTTCTCCTCCATATCCATATTTTCATAGAATCCTAGAATGGGCTATCTCGGGTGACCTTTATACTTATCTTTCTTTCTTTTAATGTTATATATTTATTAACCTTATTTCCGATGTGGGTTATCCTCAAAGGTATTTTCTCTTTTCAACCTTTTATTTTCAAAGAAAAATTTCAAATTGCGAGGACGCAATTTATTGAAGGAGGGGAGAATGTAACACCCCGAGCTTCCACGATACGCTTCTAATTCAATAATGCAATAGCTTGCATTGTACGAAAGTTCGAGTTTTAAAACACCGCGACTAATCAAAGTATCCGTTATGAATAGTAATAACCACTTTTTAAAATTATAGAAATTTTATATTTCAAAATGGAATTCATTTTTGTATTCGTAATATCGAAATTAGCCTATATTGAATTTTTGGTATTTTTCTGAGAACTTCTAAATTTTTATGAATAGTGAAAATACTTAAAAACAACTTTTTTAATCAAAATAATTTATAGTGATAAATTATAATATTTAGTGGTTTTAAAGTATAATTAGAATATATTTTTACCATTTTATCCAATGGTGGTCATTAGAATTAATTTAACATTGAAATTGGACATAAACAATTGCCAATCTTTTGATATAAATTGTTTCTTAAAAACACGCTATTTGTCGTAACAGCGGGAATTAATTATAAAATTAATTAATGCAACTTATATGTTTGGAATTTTTTAAAATAGACATCATTTTTTAATTCGGAATATCAATTATAGCTTAGGGTGAAATTTTGGACTTGTTCTGAAAAACATCAATTTTTTATGAATAGTGAAACCACTAAGTGGTATTTAAATAACTGATTTTTCGTTTAAATGAAATATTACCACTTCTGTGATTTTATTTTCAAAACTCCGACATACATGGTTGTCATTAAGAAGTAAAATGTGGTTCAATGAGATCAAAATAATTTTTTGGTGAATAGTAACTTTTAAGTTCTTAATCGCGATTAGAGATAATTAGTGTAGTTTAAGGTAAAAATAATGTTTTAATAATATGAGATGAGCTTGACACTTGTCCTACTCCTATTGGATGAGTCATGGCCGACCAAGACAACCCATGGGTCAACTTGGGGACCCCATGGAGCCACTTTAGTTGGAAAATGACATTAATATATATTTATTTAATGTTAAAATTAAATTGACACAAACATGAGTTGTTTTACTAAAACAGTTTTTAAGTGGGGTTACACAAGACCAAATTTTGATTATAAATATTCATTAGAAATATAAAAGGATTTAATACATCATAGTATTTGTTTTATAATTTTTAGACATTATATAAATTAAATTATTTATGACATCATGATGATGCAGCGATGACCTCATTATTTAACGATTTAAATAAAATGAGCAGATAATGCAAAATACAAGGCTTACACTTGTCCAAAGCCTATTGGATGAGTATATTTAGAACCCTTATCACCTTAGCCTCGAATTATATAAGTGTGGGACCTTTAGAATCCGAAAAGCATTGTGTAATAATGTAACATTTCAATCTTTCCAAAAGAGCCCCTCCTCTCTACTTATAAAAGGCCCCCACCTCTCCCACCTCATTTACACTTTCAAGCCTTTTGGTTCGGCCAACCTCTGCCCAAATACTCTCCCAACTCCCCCCTCTTACTCCTAGAAGCCTCACTTTGGGCAGAACTCTTCTCAAGGAAGCCTTTGGCTCAAATCAAAAAGAGTTACCCGATTTTGAGGTAATGTCTTCTCTAATGTTGTTTTGTTTTATTTTTCTTCTCCAACCCCCCTAAACTCTTTTTATTCATTTCTTTTGTAACAACACCAGTATCCTCAATATACTAGGATGTTGTTATAAGAAGTATTGGAGCTACACTTACACACACCTACATCTAATGGTTAAAGAACATACGGTTTCTGTGGATGGCGAATTTCTGCCTCACAAAACGATGATTGTTCAACACTCATATAACACCTTCAAAGGTGGCCATTAAGATGTAACTATTTTTATATATGATATATAATATGTTTAAGTTTTACTTATGCTTCTGTATTTCTCATTTATGGCATACATTATGATTTCCATTATGGGAAAAATGCGATAATTTCATTTTAGGAAGTGCGGACTACCGCCCCCTCAAAGTGATTTGAATCGTTAATGCCATATGTGGGATTTATAAAGGATGGAGTAAATGGTATTATACAATATATTATACTGTAATTATATTTTAAATTTATATCATTATGATTTCATTCCATTAAATACGAAATAGAAATGAAAGTAGCGTTCATGCGTACGTACGGCTTACCGTCTCCATGAACGGTGCATTTCATTTCTTACCTCTAAATGTTACGTAACATTATGAATGAATGTATATACTATATATATATGATATATATGACATATAAATCATGAATATAATTCTGGATATAATGGATATTCTACCACATGAACAACTTGTAATTATAAGATTTTTATTGTTGACTCAAGTACCAAAGATCGACAAAACGACCGTTATTAACTTAAATAATTACATAATGTTCATAACATTGTAATAAGTGATATAATAAGGATAATGAAATTGAAAATGGTTCTTAATAAGGTATATATTAACTCTAGTTTATTATTCAGGAGGTTATAGAATGGTTGAGTCAAGTCAGACACGAGGTAAGGGAACTTCTTAACCCAACTTCCATTCTTTGGGTTAATCTCCTACTTTCAAATTATTTCAGGATATTATTATGTATTATTCTGTATTTTTACTTTCTTTATGTGTACCTATAGTGAATACACATAATAGATCTATTTTATTTTAAAAATAATCTTTTTAAGGACTTCGTCTCAATCTCCTTTCATTGAGGCATATTTGGTTTTATACACAACTTTATTTTATACGGTGTATAAACCCCTTTGACTTTTACATTTATTCAAAAGGAATCTTTTTATACGAAGTGTTTTGCTGAACGACAAAAAGGGAATGTTTTTCTTTCTGTACTTATGCGGCGACAACGACTTCTCCGCCGCTGTGACCATTATTTGTGTTTCGGCTTCCTCTACAAGCCATCCTTTTTTAATGAAAAATAAATACAAAGTTTTAACTTTCTTTTATTTTGGTATTGAAAATGGTTTTGAAAGCGTTTTTATTATATCAATGAGTTGTATTTATATCTTGTGATTGAAATGTGGAACTGTTATGTTTCCTTTATGCATGTTTTATGTGATACGATTATGTTATGGTTTATGATATGTTTAAACCTATTCATATGAGGAATGCATTGGACTTAATAAGTGACGGGTGGAGCCCGCTATAGCTCCTCGATGCATCGGCAGGTCTCATGAGACAAACTAGTGTCTTGGCACGAGGCCTTGACAAAATCTTATTTGTGGTATTGGCACGAGGCTTTGACTACGTGGTTATGATAGTCTGGCATTATGCATTCCATCATTATGAAAGTGGTTATTGATATTGCATGTGATTATTCGACCAGTAGAATATCCATGTGAATAAGTAAATGGCATTATCTCATTTTACTTTTTCCATATTATGTTGAAGTTCAAGTTTAAAAGGCTTTTGTTTTAGTTATACATTGCCTTAAATGTTAATGTTTACTTATGAAAGCTTCCGCTATATTGTTAACCTTATTGAGCATCTGAGCTCACCCCTTTCAATGTTTTAATATTTTCCAGGATGTGAAGAAGTATTTTATGAATGACCTGCAGGGATAGACAGAAGAGGATATGAGTGTGTACTATGAAGACTTTGTTATTATTTTTTCACTTTATGATGTAATTTAAGACTTATGAATGTATCTAGTGTTTCCAAGGCTACTAAACTAATCGGTCTTTCGAGACTTGATCTTTTGTGATCATGCCAATGTTACGAAGTAATGCACCGACTCTGGGTAGCTGGGGTCGGGGTGTTACATTGGATCTTGATCAGATACAATATAGGGTGACAATACATGCGGTCTTACCACTTACCTTATGTATATATTAGAGAATTGGTCAAAAGATAAATATTTATTGATAGAAATTAAATCCGCCAAATTTGTAAGGTGATCGACTACCACCCATATGGAAATTATTACCATTAGGTTCCCTGAGGAATCATATGATGAAATACATGGTTATGTTTTCCTATTTACATATTATTATGAATAATTGTTTCATCATACACATAGACATGACTTATTGGCATACCATGCATTGAGTTACAAACTTTGAAATATCTCTCTTCATGTTATCCCACTAATTTTTTTCCTTCAAATCTCTTTACATCTTAGTTATTCCTAGAATAATAAATAATGATGATATATGTGTATCATTTAAAACTTCCCTCTTTAGTTCATTTTTTATGGGACACATATCCAGTTTCCAAACCTTATAACTCTATCTTTAGAAAAGTTGATCTCCATAATATTTACTACCTTTTTCTATAGTAACTCATAATCCTTCCGGGCCTCCTTGATCCTCTCAAGAATGGATGATTGGGAAATATTTTGAGAAAGTTAAGATAATGATTCTTTTCTTATTCCCATATCCACCCTTTACATGTCCAAGAATATTGGATCCTATTCAATCCTAATCATGGATAGAGTTGTGGGATCCATTCTACTCAGAGCATCCACCACTTTTTTCATCTTCCCATGATGGTAATATATTAAAAAATCATAATCCTTGATTAGTTCTAACCACCTCTGTTGGTGCATATTAATATTCTTTTGTGTGAATATATAATTAATGATTTTATGGTCTGTATATATATATCACACTTCTCCCTATAGAGATAGTGTCACCAAATATTTAACATAAAGATAAATGTACCCAATTCTAGATAATGATTTGGGTAATTCATCTCATGGATCTTTAGTTGGTGGTAGGAACATGCTATCACATTGTCATTTTTTTATGAGTACACAAACCAATCCATTTTTAGATGCATCGTTGTAAATCAAAAATTATTCCCCACTAGTGGGTAATGCGAGTACAAGTGTAGTGATTAGCCTATTCCTTAGCTCTTTAAAACATTCCACGCATTTATCACTCTAGACAAACATGACTCCTTTCTAAGTTATATTTGTTGGGGTGATTGAAAATTATGAGAATTTTCTCAAAGATAGATAGTATTACCTAAATAATCCATATAAAATATGAATTTATGTCACAGAGGGTGGATTAATCCATCATTCAATTACCATGATTTTTGAAGGGTCTAATACTATCCTTTTTTTGGTGATAACATTACCTAGGAATATTACTTGGTCCTTGCATTAGTTTGATTGTAAAATAAAACAATAATCTAGGAGGCATACCCTAACATTAATCAGGAAATATAACAATTAAATCCCTTATAATGGTCATGATGTTAGCCTAACTTGGTTAAATACCATGAGGGGGTGGGGTGAATCAAGGTATGGTATATTTAAACACCCTCCCCTTCAGATATTTTTTCTTCATTAAACAAACCACTATTCTCTTCCTTTCATGTATGAATGTATGAATATAAATGAAATCATGCATGAGACAAATGATTTTACTTGGTTTACCCTCACTAGGCTACATAAAAGAAGTAATTAATGAAAATGTGATGATGTACCAAATCCACTAAGGCTCACTACCAAAATACAAGGTCCAAGATAGATCACATCCATGCCTAGGATCACTACCTCTACAACGTTTAGGGACAACTCACTACTTCCCAAGGGTTACTCCCTCAGTATTCCTTCGATGGATCACTACTGATGGATACGATCACCTTCTTCCTCTTTATTTTCACATTTCATTAGAATGGATTTAAACATAGTTTATGGAAATTTAGGTACCTTCATTATCAATAATGAATAAATCCTTAGTTGTAGAAAGATGCTCTGTTGAAGTTCTAATTTCATCCACTTAATGAATACCACTTTACCACAAATTTACTAGGTAAATAAATTTTCAACACTTTAGCAATGCCCACTACCTTCAAGAATCTCACACAATCTTTGTGAAACTGCCCAATTATTGAAATGTAAATAGTTCCTTTGAAAACCCCAAAAATTTAATGAATCTTAACTCCTTCATGAAGCTCAACTAGACTTCACGAATTAACCTCATTTCATGAAGCTTAAATACTACAAGAATCTCACTTAGAATTCACTAAGCTCATAAATTTAAGTCGGCTTTTTATGGCCTTCATGAACAAAAATACTTTCATGATGCTCATAATTTTCTATCGGATTTCAGAGCCTTCATAAACTTCCTTTCTTTACAAACTTTTTTTCAATAACAAAGTTTGAAAATCACCTTCACGAATCAAAAAAAACATAGAATCTTCATTAAGTCTTACTCTACTTTTCTGAAGGTGGTATAGGCCTATTTATAGGTGTTTCCTCCAATTCCAAAATATTTCATCCACATCATCACCATTTTATGAAGCTCTACCATCTCATTCATGATGCTCCCTATTTTTGTGAAGCACCATGAAAATTTTCCATTCACGAAGCTTCTCGTAGACGCAGAGGTTGTTGTCAAACCTTCATGCATTTATGATGCTCATTCATGATGATACACACCTTCAAGAAACCCCCTTCATGAAATATAGTCTTTGGAACCTCATTCCTTTACCATATTTTTACATGAACTTTGTGAAAATGAATCCTTCTCGATGATAGATCCAACCTCCAAATTTTGACCCCCAAAAATTTGACAAACACTCAGAAAAAACGCCACCTTGTGTACACAATTTTATATACCTCTTCCAGGACATCAATTACTTTATATTTTATCTTTTTCAATATACTTAGTCAACAATCATGCTATAACTCCACATATGTCCATGAAAACCTACTTTTTCATCAAACACAATCGAACAAAAAAAACTACAATGCAGCCTAGAGGAATTTTTTCCCAACACATGACTTCAAGGATGATTTTTTATCTAACATAAATCATTTGAGATATATAAACTTACTCACAAGGCAATAATATCCATTCTTGAGATGTTGGTACTAAAGAGGATTCATCCTCTTCTTAGCAATTATTTATAACCAGAGTTAGATTCATGACATGGAGGATGATTTCCTTCTTTCGACAATTTATATTGGCTTCATAAAAGAAAAGAAATTACATAACTAGAATAACATTTAATTACAAAAAGGGATACTTATAAGATTTTCTAGGAGGAAATTTCAACAAACATAAACATGTGATATAATAATCATAAAAGTTTATTTTCATGATGATATCAAATCATTTCAGGTGGTGACTCAATGTTCTTAGAGAACATACAAGATAAGATAATATTGAATAAATTGAAATACAACATGACATACACAACTATTATGTAGAGGTTATAAGAAATTTAGTCATCATGATCCATCTTAGTATATGAATTTACATGTTACCTTATTCTTAGATATTATCGGTGCTCATCATGCTTGTTAACCCTTGAAATATAGAATTAGTTTGGATAATTCCCAACTTCTCTACATTTATAAAATAGAATAATATATGGAACTTTAGATTTAAATTTATTTACCACTATCACATTATTCATTTTTCTATGGAAATTGGATTTTATAGCCAATTTTTTCACACATAATATATCTCCCAATTCCATTATGACATTTTTATTAGTTCCTCTTTACATATTTTTTTCACAATTTAAATTTGGAATTAGTTACCTTATCACCTTTATTAGATGAACATCCTTGAGATACAATAATACTCTTCTTTAACATGTTTGGAGATTTAACTATGTACTAGTTTTTTATCATGATTTTTGATAACCAGTTTAGAATAATCACAATATGTATTACTTGAACTGCCATCATGTTAGGAATCTCATTTGGCCAGTCATGAAATTTTCCTTCACATTGACTGTTGACCTAGTCATGAGAATTTTTAAATTGTTAAACACATAAAAGGAAAACAATGAACATTAAAGGGATAACTAATAAATAATATGCATTCCTTAACCAATGAATTTCTATGTTTCAATCTATGTTATCATTTATCTATTTCCTAATATAAAATATTATGGTCATTTTTTCCCTAAATAATGTTTTCTAAATAGCTTGTGTGTTTACAAATCATATTCCTTGGGAGTGTCAAACTAGGTGTGTTGAATGTATTATTTTCATGTATCGAGTGGAAATCATTTCTAGCTTAATACACTCTTTTGGGGATAATACCCCTAGGTAACTCTATACGAGATCCACATCCACTTATAGTATCCAAACAAAGATTTATTTTCTTGAAAACCACTTAATCTATAAATTACAAAAATTTAGGGGGTTTTAAAATGTTTTGTCTTATCCTTGAGGCATTCTCTAGAGTTTTATAATCCTAATCCCAAAAATAACTAGACTTTTTATTGATACAAACAATGATAACACATATATTTACTAAAATTTATTTAATGATTTATCACATAAGAACACACACAGTACAACCCAGAATATTTTAAAGCCTAGTGTATTTAGGAAATTAGGTACAAAACACATTAACTTGATACATGTATACAAAAATTATTGAAAAATTCCTTAACATGCTCTAAAATTTCATTACTCTTAAAACATCATAGGATAACCTGAGGACATACATAATAGTGGGTGGTAAGGGAATAAACAAGGAATAACATGATGAAAGTATTTCAAGTTATTCAATATGAATTTTAATAGGACATAAATGGGGTGAGAATCATAATATTCAACAATGAGGTATGATACAACAAGATATCATAAAGGAAACATGGGAATGTAGAAACAACATTAAACATGACATTATAAACAAAGGTCAAGGATAACCACCAGGACATCATAACACGGTGGAAATCCCATGATGGACTAGATTTACTCTATAATCTAGTAAATTAAGTTTCATGAAACTAAAACATTGTCCAATTCATTGGATGACTACATAATTCCAGGTGCACTGGTC
This sequence comes from Viscum album, assembly GCA_963277665.1. Lineage (NCBI taxonomy): Eukaryota > Viridiplantae > Streptophyta > Magnoliopsida > Santalales > Viscaceae > Viscum > Viscum album. The sequence continues at coordinate 701,315,855 of OY728152.1, forward strand.
ACTTTCATATCATGTACATGTATAAGTGTACCATAATGATCAACAACATAAGATCACATTTCATCCCATTTAATCCCAAATTTAAGGAGTGGAATAAATACATGTAATTAAAAAATAAAATAATTATAGGTTTGTGTATGTGAGTAACCTTGAGTGTAAATGGTTATGGTATTCACAATACAATGGTTTGGCATAAGAAAATCACATGATAATTTCAGTAGCATAATGAGGGTATATAATGAATCATATGAGGGCTTAATGAGATTGAAAGAGGTATATAATCACATGGAAGTAATAAGGTGAGAATGATGGATATTTTATAACATAATCCAACATGAATAATTTGTAATTAAAATGTTTAATATAAAAAGGGTGCTTTAATAAAAGGTTTGCATGAAAAAATCATAGGATAATTTCTACAGTTTAATGGGGGTACATAAAGAATCATGAGAGGGATTAATGAGAGTGAAAGTGGTATATCATAAATTTTAAATCATAAGGTAAGTAATTGGTATATGTAATAACATAATTCAACATGGAATTTTTTTAATTAAAATTCATAATATAAAAAGGGTGCTTGAAGAAAATTTTGGCATGGAAAAATTGCAAGATAATTTTGGAAGTGTAATGGGGGAACGTAATGATTCATGAAAATAAGAGTTAATGGGGTCTCTAATAACATGTAAATCATACGATATGTAATAGGTATCTGTGATAACATACCCTAAAATGATAAAATGGAAAACAAATTGCATAACAAAAAGGTGTTACTTGGATAAATAGGTGAAGGAAAGGATCCCTTAATTTTAGAGGGTATTTCCAAAAGCATGGGAGGAGTATATTGAGAGCTTGAGGAACCTTGGGATGGATATAGAGAGAAATAGTTATATTATAGTCGTGATACAATGATTTTTAGTGAAGAAAAATGGGATCTTGGGTCGGTTTATATAGGAAAACAGAGGAGAGTTCTTTATTATTTTCCAATCATAGGTTTTAGACTATATATAATAAAGTAATCAAAACAAAAAACCTGAAATTTTTTTAACATTCTTTCAAAAAAATTGGGATGGTTTTAATCATTTTATAATTCATGATCCGATCAAATTAAAATAATATCATTGGTGGTGTGGAAGTGATTCATGTTTACAAAGAATCAATTTTAAAACCTTAAAATATAATATAGGTTTTTTAGTATTTATAAATGGTTTATAAAATTAATAAAATAACCAAAAAAAATTATTTTAAAGGGGTAATATATATTTGGTCATGCATACCATTTATTTCATATATTACATCACTTATGATTTTATAATACACACTGTATACTTACTAGATTTAATTTTTAACCAAAAATTCGACTATCTTAGAAAATAATGAAAAATAAAAAATTGGATAATTTTTACATGATTATTACAAAAATAATATTTATTTTATAAAAATAATTTTCTAAATATGTTAAATTATACTTTCAAATTAAAATCCCCATTTATTTAAAAATCTTGATTTTTTTATAATAACAGTTTTCTATCCTTTATAAAGATCACATTTTCACATCATAAAAATATATTATCATTTATATTTACTATATAATATTTATTAATAATATTTTATTTAAAATACCATTCAATTAATTAATTCAAAAAAATTAATATCTTAATTGAAATTAAATATTACCCAAAAATACAATTTGACTTTTGTCGTATTAAAATCTAATTTTTATCAAACTCATTACTTAATCATTTAAAGATAAAAAAATAAGAAATAAATATAATAATTAATTTATTGAAAATAATATTTATATATTCATAGTTTTAGGGTTGAGATAAATAAACCCTTATTGCTCGAGTGAGCTCCTTAAGGGTAAGGTGTGTGATGGTGAGATTCTCATGGGGTTATTTGGAGAACATGGTTCGGGTCATGATCTCAATGGGATTAAAATTATACAATAATCATTTTCTTTTGATTTAATTATTGGATTTCAGCTTATGATTGATCAAGTGAAATCCAAAAGAGGTTATATCCCTTGGAAGCTATGAAAAATCAACTTTAGTGGGTATGATTCTACTGGTCAAGGTCTACACTTCTTTGGTTGTGTCAATTGGACTTTATCATAACCCATAATATATACTAATCATATGATCACTATTCAATGGATATACTATCTATTGTTATGATACATAATAGTATTTTGAATCTAAAAGTATATAAATTATAATGTTCCAATATAAAAAAAAAGTAGTGAATGTGTTTTCTATATTTATATTATATAAATAAGGCACCTATTATTTTAAAAATGGAATTTAATTTATAAAATATTAGTTTGTTACAGTTAGTGTCTATGTATTTTTTCTAAATTTAATAATCACATTAATTTACTTAATAAATTCACTTCCAAGTGAAAAATGAGGGCCATGTTAATGTCCATTCCACATTACCAACCATTTACATTAAATGCATAAACCAAGATATTTTCCATATCATTTCATAATTACCAATTAAAAATTTTCATTATCCCTTTCATTTATAAATTATAAGGTTCCATACGAGTTATTCAACCTTTCAAATTCCATTTTAATTAATACATAGATTCCACTCATGGTGGTAAGATCAACACCCCCAAATGGGAGTAATAGTCATAGTAATTGAAACAAACCCACCTCAAGGGGTGGTTCGTGTGACGACCCGTCCCACAGGGCCTGGACGTGACTACCCCAAGCCCACCATCCATAGGCCATGGGTTGGTGACTAGCACCAGAAGGATTCTTCCAAACAGGGAAGGAATTTCCTTAGAGATATGTACTCACTCAAATGGGGAAATAGAAGTAAAAAAACCAACAAAATTAAGGTACAACCACAAGAGTAAATTAAATCTAAAAGTACTACTCTAAACTAAAAAAGTGGGCCAAACTACAAGCTCTAGAAACTGAACAGAATGTAAAAAGTTGTTGCATCTACCCTGTAGCTCTACCTAGAGGGTATTAGATATAAGTATAAAGTAAAAGAAGAGGATCTTGACTACCCCCATCAAACCAAGCTCTACTAAGTCCCGAACCTCAAAAGTTTTCCTCCGAGCGTCTGTAGTCTGCACCAGACACACACATGCAGGTAGAGCCCGTGTAGGGGTGAGTATAACAATACCTAGTAGGGGACCCCAAGACCCCTGAAGGTCTCATAGTAACCCACAAAGGAAAACAACATAAGAAATACCATAAAGGTAATATCACAAGAATGATCTAAGTCATGAAGAAAAAAGAAAATTAGACATTTCACTCTAACAGTACAACTCCAAGGTTACTGGGATAGGGATGAATAGTCGTAAAGCCAGATCATCCTATCTGTAGTAACTCTACTGCTGACCCATATAGGTCACTATATGCTGACCCTTATTGGTCTCTAGATGATGACCCTTATTGGTCACTGGTGCTGACTCGTATTGTTCGTTGGTGCTGACTCATATTGGTCGCTAGTGCTAACTCATATTGGTCGCTAGTGCTGAATTGTATTGGTCACTGGTGCTGACCCATATTGGTCATTGATGATAACCTTTATTGTTCGCTGGCACAGAGGTAGGTATGATTAGTCATACAACTAGATCATCCCACTCTGAATTTTCTGATACTGACCTGTATTGGTCGCTCTTCTTCTTCATGTCACATCCAGCCACTGGATTCCCACACGAGGCACTTCTGATCTCAGGAAGAATCTACTCCTCAATCCATTAGTCATAGTTCAACTGGTTAGAACTCCCACAAAAATTATACCCAAGGGACCTCCCTATCATAGGGGTCCAAATGTGACAGACGACGTGTCGATCGGGTGCCCGATCTTTGAGATATGGACATTTTTTGTAAAAGGTCCCTTGTTAGATTCAAGTATGATCCAACCCAGGTCACACATCAAACTCCATCAAAACTCACTTAGATTATCTCCAAAATACCGCCTTGTAACAAGGGTCCTTATGGCATAAGTGTCGCGTCGATCGAATGCCTGATCTGTTAGTTACACCCCTTTCTGTGAAACGGGGGTGATCACACCTTGGTCCGACCCGGCTTGGTCAGGCCCACTAGAATATTCCAAACAGACCGCTTCCCAAAAGGGGTCCCAACACCACTGACTGCGTGTCAAAAAGACACCCGGTTCGTCAGTTACATGCTTTCCTTTATTTGGGGGCCTGTTGGGTCTGGGCTCGGTCTGACTCAGTTTGGCTGACCCGATGCAAAGGGTCCTGGGGTCTACATAACCTCGCCTGGGTCCAACTAGTTAATGGTTGGCCCGTTTCACTAGGACCGACCCGTCAGGGTCAGCTCGACGGGTTCACGAGCTTGGACCGTGGTTGGCCCGGCCCCCCGGGTGGGGCTCGGCCCACTCGCACTAGCCCACTGGTCCGACCCGTTTGGCTGGCCTGCGTCTGGCCCGTTCGGCCAACCCACGTCCGACCCGTTTTTCCGGGCCGCATTTGTACAGGTCCGTATGAAGGCGGACCGCTTCACCTAGCTGGTCCCAGGGTTGCGGGGCCACACCACCTCTCCTATCGCGGCCCACTAGCCATGGCTATTGCTACCGGTGGCACCACCCTTCTCCCACATGACCGACTTTGGCCATCCTTCTCTGACCACCGTGGTGTACGACGACACACCGCCTTCCCAGCGCCCGCGACTGGTTTCCGCAGGCCTCCTCCATCCACCACTGGTATGGCGTATCGACGGTTGTTTCCATGGGCCACCAAATGTGCCTCAATTTGGTGCCACCTGCGCTTAAAGGCCTCCCGGATCACCGCCTCCACAACATGACCTTCTGTCTCACGTTGCCATCGAATTGGAAAAACCGTCCCCGAAGAACGCAACAAAAAAACAAGCAGCGGAGGGTTTTTGCCTTGTTTGTTTGTCATGTTACCTCTACGTTTGCATTAAAGCAAGAGGGAGGTAATTATTCATCACATTTTAATAATGTTTAACCCCATTCAAATCCCCCACAACATCCTCCTGCATAATAGGAAAATAATCGATGGAAAATACTGAATTAAAAGACAACCCCTACCTCGATTCGTTAGAGATATCACAATCTTTGGAATTCGTCATCCGTCGACCTTCGGATCGATACTAAAATTGGAGTCGTCAATCCTCCGTTCTCCATCAGTGGAATTCATGGTGTCACTACGTTAGGGGTTCCCACTTTATGAAGCCATGCCAAAAACTAAACTCAATCTCCATATAAATAGGAGGGGGAAGAACGAGCAATGTCTTGAGGAATTAATGAGATTCATTAATTGATGTAATTAATGTGCCTCATTAATTGACATAATTAATGTGCCTAATTAATTACGCAATGGTTGGTTATGAAACCAAATTGTATTCGTTAAAACCCATAACAAAAAGGTCTGACCACATATGGGGTCCCTGACACCACCACTCAATAGGTGGTAGGAAAAACAAAAAGGAATAAAATAAAAATTTATGTTATTTTATTATTTCTTTATAATTCAAAGAAACTATATTTTCTCCTGACCAACTGCAGTTAAAGTGAAGCTTCCCTTAAGCGAATCCCGACATCTTGGATTCAACAGTGCTCTCTGATTTCAATTCCAAGCACCGGTTCAAAAGATAGAAAATGATGCCCGTGCGTTTACTAAACATACCTGAAAAATAGATCAGAAATTCATTCCAGCCACACGGGCCCTCAGAATTACACGCCATCAATGTTCACAGACTTGAAAAAATCCTAAATAATTAAAAAAATACATGTAATTTTCTGGGTCTTTATAGTTCGGGTTGAGGTCGATGACCACTAACCCTATTAAAATGGAAATAGAACATAAAATCATGTTTTACATCATTTAATTTAAGATATTGGACATTTTTAAAAGTAATGACTAGAAGTTATAGAATGAGACACTACAAAATGATCTATAAACATCAAGAATGTAAGGGAGAAGGTATAGACCACAAACCATAGACAGGTAGTAGAATCCTCGTATATTATCAGCCTATAACTCAGGCTATAACAGATGAAATTATAGAAAATAAAAATACCCTAAAATATGAAATATTAACTCGAAAAGATTTATTATTCCATATGAAAAAATGACCAAATAAATAAAGTAAGAATATTTATGTTCTTACTGATATGGATCCAACATGAAAAATGATGATAGAATGATATGTCGAATGGAGGAGGGAGAAAGACCATCTTGGAGGCCAAAGGAGATATCTAATGTGAGGGTGAAGGTGTTGTTTGATTTGGGGAGGAAAATGAGGGGTTTTGATTAAATGAAGACAAGGTAAAAAGGTCATTTTACCCTATTTTAATGAGGTTCATAGTTTAGTTGCGTGGTTAGTCTAACCATGCACCAACCATCTACAAGTACCATCCAAGTCAAAACACTCCTTACATGGCTAAGTGCATGGTTATCCAAACCATGAATAGACCATGAATACTCACTATCCAAGACCTCCATCCCCTCACTTGATTAGGTGAATGGTTAGATAATTCATTCAATAACAATGCATTTTATCTCTACAAAACACCCACACTATTCTTCATGACCACGAATCTTCCCTCACATGGTTTTTAAAATTTTTCTCCTCTTTATAGGGACTCATAGTTACTACTAACCATGCCCCAACCATGCGTCTCTTCCTACTTCTCCAAAAACCAGGGTTCTAGGCTCCGGAAAAGCATCAGATGCTCCCAAATCCTTTCCTGAACTCTTAGGAATCATTTCAGGAATAGAAAAAACGATATAGAATAAAAATTAAACGACTCAGACCTCATAAAAAAATTAGGGATCTTACAACATCCCCGACTTAAAACAACTCATCCTTGGGTTTCCCTTCCGAGGATGGTAGAATATCATCTGAGAATAACTCTAGTCGCTAATCATGTACAACAACCTCTCACTCCATGGTCTCATATTTACACATGGTCATACTTCCATATCACCTACACTAGATAAACTGACCCACCACACAAATCCTTCGTGATCTAATCTACAATATGTATAGGATGCTCCTCAAAAGAATCATCAGTTTCTAGTTCAATTATCTAAAGATCAATATAATGAGATGTTTCAGAATGATAATGTCATAGATGAGATACTTAGAATACATCATGCATGGCCTAGTACCTCTGAGAAAGATATAGACACCCTATCCTTTTACATATAATATTACATTATTTTATGCATAATTTTAGATTAGAGTACAAGCTAAGGATCGTAAAGTATAATGTCTTGGAAGAATAGGTACATAATCAAACATTATAAAAAATAAATTTTTATTTAAACTCCATAATGAGCTCTTATCTTCTATTGTGCTCATACTTCTGCACAAGATAACCTATGGATAACATGAACAATGGGATGAGCAAAAATCCAAGTAAGGGTATAACCATATGAATAAGGCATTAGCACATGGGATTGAAGGCATGACATGATGATATAAAAAAGGCATGTAACATAAGGAATCATAACATATAAACATGGAATCATATAAAAATGGAGTCATAGTAATGCAGAAGAAACATAAAACTTGAATTTAGTATGATTCAAGGCTAACCGCCAAAACCGTTTCCCATAGTAGCACAAGCCAAGACTAACTGCCAAGACCATTGCACATAGTAACACAAGCCAAGGATAACTGCCAAGACCATCACACATAACAAATCATCAGACTCAAATTTACCCAATGAATTAGATCACTATCCAGATGCAACCATCATAACTTTCCATGAATATTTTTTCCAAATAATGAATCATACATAATTAATCATATATAAACTTAAGGGTTACCCATGGAAAGGATTGAGTACCACAATCATGACATGAATCATAACAAATGGGTGTATCATAAAAGTGTCTTTGAATGAAAGGAACTAAAATATACATGGAAATACATAAGGGAAAATAGTCTTGTATCATGGGAAGTGATGTCAAGTAGTAGTGACAACATGTAAGAAAAGAAATTAAAACATTTTTGAGAGGTTTTAAGGAAAATACAATAGAGCCATTAAAATAGAAATTGAAACAATAATTTATACAAAACCATAATTGAGACAAGAAGTTATTAATAATAAAAAGGATTATTTTATAAAGATAATGGTGGCTTAAAATAGAAGATATAGTGCACTTGAAATCAGGTAAGAATTTAGAATGTTCCCTTAAAAAAGGTTTGCTTATCAGGAAGTATTGAGGAGAGAATCACTTAAAAACATGTATATCCCAAAAAGAGAATGATGGAAGGGTATTGATAAATGAATTTTTTAAATTTACACAGAATTTATAATATCCACATAAATATATAAGATAACTTCATTTTGGTATAAATAAATATAAGTCAACCTGAAGGAATAAAGGAGATTCGGGTAGAATTCCTCACAGATTATCGACATGGTATTAGGTGTACTTAAGAGAGATTCATGAGAGAGAAAGGGGTTTATCATCACTTAAAAATCATGACTGAATTATGGGGGAGGTTCAAAATCATACTCCATCATTAGTTATTACACATAAAATGGGATAGCATAGAGGACATTCTTGAATAAAAGTGAAATGGAGAGGATCCCTTACATTAAGTATGATAATGTTCTCCACTAGATATTAATGAATTGAATAATAAAACTAGTTTCATTAATTAATAATTACAAAACCTATTATATATGTAAAATATTTATTATAACCTTTTTATGTTCATTTATATCCATTTAGATTGGTTATGAGGTTCAATTTCATCGTTCGGGTCCATTTTCATGCTTGGTTTTAATGATCGGTTCATGTTCGGATAAACATATATGAAGAAAGAGGTTTTCTAAAATTGAAGTTATATTTTATTATTGAAAATCCATAAGGTTTCATTGTTGAAAATTTAATTTATTTACTTATAGTGAATTGGAATCACTATATAAAACTTTAGTGACAACTTTTTGGGTTCATTGGCGGTTTTTGACAACAAAGAACACGTTTTGTTTTATAAACCAAAACCATGTGTAAAAAAGGATTAAATAACCAGAAATGAGATAAAATAAATATTTAATCGTATGGTTCAATCATAAAAATGGTTTCATGACCAGAAATTAATATGGTAAAAGAAATTGATAAATCGTCGTCCTTGAATGTGATAAATTAACACATCTCAGACGGTTCTTTCATTTCTTTCGTATAAAAGAAGGGTAAATGAGAGATGATGATAAATTATACCATTAACATAATATAATTATATTACATGTATGTTACTAGAGTTATCATACCATTTGGGTGAAGTGAAGTGAGGAAATAAAAAGAAAATAAAAGAACACGAAATAAAATGAAAGAAAAGAAAATAGGATTTACCTCATGATTTGATCTCCCCTGAAATCCTCTTAAGGGAGAGGATTTGGACTTTTGAGGAGACCAAAGGCTTATGGACATCGGGGGGGATATTAGGGAGAAATTTTGGCAGAATTTAAGTAATTCACAAGGATTTATAGGAGTGAAGATAAGAGGTAAATAGGGGTGAGTTTTATAGTGGAGGAGAGGAGAGTTTTCATAATATTTAATTCCTTACATTATTATTTTCCCTAAAGGCCAGAAATAGTGATGATTCCATGAAAAAAAATTAATATGTGCATGTGATTTCGATATAATGGCCTTACATTAGTCATACATCATTTGATGACATCATAATTCATGTATTTATCATTTATCGTAAATTATCATATTTTTCTATTCATAAAAATTCAAGTATTTTTGAAAAATCCTAAAAATTCACCCTTAACAATTTTTTGACATGTAGAATCAAAAAATAAAATAAATTTTTAAAAAATATTTTTCTAAATATGATTAGTTTAATTTTTAATTAAAATAACAATTTACTCAAAAAATAACAATTTTAAAACATTTATTTTCTTATTCCTAGATATAGGTTTATCATACATCCACGTGAATATTATTTATATACTATCATAGATAAGGTTACTATTCAATAAGGCATTTCACTATTCATAAGTGCAACATTACTATTCATAAGGGTATGTTACTATTCATCAAAAAATAAGTTGGTCATATTAGAGTCCAAATAACTTATTGATCGCAACCGTGTATGTCGGATTTTCGAAATTCAAAACATAGATGTGAGAAAATTATGTTTAAAGGCCACATAGTACATAGTAGTTCATTTTGTTGAGATTTCATGTGATTATATCACATATTTATAAGAAGTAAGTTTCTATTGTAATCTTTTGGTCATTACATTATGCCCCCGTATGAAATTTATCCCTCGAAATTTCATTTCACATTCTAAACAATAAATAGGTGCGGGTACTTTTCCTTCATTACCTCTTCCAGTTCCCATGTTGCCTCTTTGTACTTATGGTTCCACCATAGTAATATGACCAGGCGAGTAGTCTTGTTACGTAGAAATTTATCTCTACGATCCAAGAACATCACTGGATGCTCCTCGTATGAAAGGTCATTATCCAACTATACCACCTATCAAGAGAGTACATATGAAGGGTATGCTACGTACTTCCTTAAGAGGGATACATGGAAGACATCGTGTACTTTGGACATGGTAGACAAAAGTGCCAGTCAATAGGTCACATCCCCAACATGATCAAGAATCTCGAAGGGGAAGATGTACATGGGAATTAACTTTCCTTTATTCCCAAACCTCATGAAATTCTTCTATGGAGATATGTGTAGAAATACCATGTATCCAACTTTAAACACAAGGTATTGTCCACGATTATCTGCATAAATCTTATGTCGACTTTGCGCTACCTTAATGTGATGCTGAATGGTTTTCACCTTATCCACTATTTCTTTGACCATTTCATGTCCTAGCAGCTTATGATCACTAGCTTCATCCAAACACACCAGTGTTCTGCACCTTTTCCCATAAAGGGCTTCATATGGTGCCATTTGGATACTCAAGTGAAAACTGTTGTTGTAGAAGAATTCAACCAGTGGAAGATGTTGGTCCCATCCACTTTTAAAGTCCTTATAACATGATCTCAACATATCTTCTTGTGTCTAAATAATCCTCCCATATTGGCCATCAATTTGAGGATGATATACTGTATTGAAGTTCAGTTAAGTGCTTATAGCATGTTGGATACTTTTACAGAACATCGAGGTGAATCTTGATTCTTGATCAGATACAATAGATAGTGGTACTCCATTAAGCCTTACCACCTATTTGATATATATCTATGCAAGTTGATCTAATGAGAAGTCCTCTCGAATTGCGATAATATGATATATCTTTGTAAGACAATCCACAATGACCCATATAGAATTGTTTCCTCTTAATGTCCTTAGAAGTCCAATGACAAAGTCCATGGTAATGTCCTCCCACTTCCATGTTAGTATGAGTAGTTGTTGCATCATCCCCTTATATGTTTTTCCTCTCATCCATCACTTGCTGAAACACCAGAAACTTTGATGTATATTCAACAATATCCCTTTTCATATTGTCCAAGAAAAGGTTTTCTTGGAGATATCGGTACAACTTTGTGCTCCCTAGGTGAATAGAGAAATTTGAGCTATGCGCGTCATTCAAAAGACACTTATTTATTTCTGAATCGGATAGTACATATAATCATGACCCAAATCATACAACTCTTTCCTCATCAATCATTAACCTTTAGGATTTCTCATTTATGATATCTTCCACCATTTTCATAATTTCCACATAATTTCTTTGAGAATCCTTTATTTTCTCCATGAGGGAAGGTTGAACAATCATTTGAGAAAGGATTGATGATGTTCCTCCTTTAATGATTCCCATGTTCATCCTCTGAAATTCTAAGAAGATCAGATCCTTTTAAAATTCACATCACTGATAAAGATGCATGATATGTTCTACTTAGATCATCCACCATCTTATTTGCCTTACTTGGATGGTAGTTGATTGAGTAGTCATAATCCTTGTTGATCTCAATCCATCTTCATTGACACATATTAAGCTCATTCCATGTGAATATATATTTGAGACTCTTGTGATCAGTATATATCTCACAATTCTCTTCATAGAGATAATGCCACTAGATTTTAAATGAAAATATCACAGTTGTTAACTCCAGATCATGGGCGATATAGTTTTGCTGATGGATTTTCAGCTACCTTGAGGTGTAGGCTACCACTTTATCATTTTGCATCAACACATAGACTAAACCCTTATTTAAAGCATCACTGTATAGCACAAAGATTTATCCAATTGTTTGAATTGTGACTACTGGCACAATGATAAACCTCTTTTTCAACTCCTTGAAATAGTCTTCACATTTCTAAGTCTCGAAAAACTTTACTCTCTTCTATGTCATCTTGGTCACTGGGTTTGATAATCCTGAAAAGTTCTTAAAAAATTGTTTGTAATACCCAGTTATACCTAGAAAGATCCAGATCTCTATTAAAGATGTTGTCCTAGGCCACTCTTCAATTTCATTTATCTTAGAAGGGTCCATATATATCCTTTTTCTGGTGATAACATGCCCTATTAATGATACTTCTTCTATCCAGAAGTCACATTTACTGTACATTGCATACAACTTATCCTTTCGCAACCTTTTTAATGTTGTATTAAAATGATCCTCATCTTCCTCCTTTCTATTGAATTATATAAAAATATCATCAATAAAGACTAAAAAAAAGTTTCAAGTTAATATCTAAATACTCTATTCATTAAATCCCTGAAAATTTCTGGACCATTAGTGATTCTGAAAGGCATCACTATGAACTCCTAGTGTCCATACCTCGTTCGAAAGGCAGTCTTGGGAATATCTTCCTTTCTCCATAATTGATAATTTTTTTCAAAAATTTATATTTAATTTCAATTTTATAAATACTATAAAAGTGTTACTTTAAGATAAATTTCCACATTTTATGATATTAGTGATATTTTGTGCTTAATAGTAAAAATGGCCCATTTCATATTTTTATCTGTTTTAAATTATTTTTTTATTTTTTCCATAACATTTTCTAAATTAATCCACATTGAAAAATTATTTATTTTCCAGATTTTAAACATCTAGGTATTCATTTAATCATTCTTGACCAAAATCTGAATCGGCCATATAGAAGCTCAAAAAAAGCTCACAATTTGGACCATGAAAACTGTTTACAGATCTATCAATTTTTGGCGTGGGGTCCATAACTCATTCATGTTAGGCCCAATTTCTGTGAAATTAGATAGGTGGATGGGAAGGACGTTTTGGAACATCATTCATTAAATCTATGATTCATTAATTGTCCAATTTAATGGTCATTAAATCATTATAATCCAGAGGTTTGCGATTTGGAGAGTCTGATTGGATAAAATATATTTTCAGAGTAAAACAGGTATAACTCTGGGAATACTTGTCCAAAGATGATGAAATTTTTAAGAGAGATGGAAAATATAACTAAGAACAATATTAAATAAGAGTAAAACACGTGAAGAGGTAATTTAATGGGACTAAAATTCCTTAACCTCATGGAAAAAAAATCCTGCCTATAAAAGAAGAGGAGATCCTCCCTCTCAAAGCATATCATTCCATCCCATTCCTTTTGTGACACCGAGGAGGAGAAATTTTTTGGATTACTCTATTTTATTTAGTTTCTTTTCCATGTAATTTTAATAAATTTTTTTTCTTATTTATATTTATTAACTTTACCATGTTGGGGTAAACATATTGAGTGATTCAGGAAGGGTTTGTTTTCTATTTTCTAATGATTGAGTTCTTGAATATAATTAAATGAAATTTCTTTCTTCTTAAAAGTTTTTCTCAATTTCATATAGAGGATTTTATTATCAAGTGAAATTGTTCTTTAATTTTAATTAGTTTATTGATTTTTTTTCTTGGTAAATAATCATTATCTCCCTCCACTGATTTCTGGTTTATATATGATGGAATAGACCAGAGATTAGTGGTGAAGTACTCGATGATTGTCAGTTTGTGTAAAAGGGGTAGTGAATGTTATTGATTGTTTGAGATAAACAGGATATGATTGGGTATTTCCCATGTTAATTGAGGATATTCAATACAACTATTTTTCACATGGAAGGAGAGTTGACCAAACTGATATCTTGGTAAGGTTTTTTCTCACCATCTTAATTTCACCAAGGAAGTTAGAAGAAACGATTATGAAAATTCACTTTAATAAACTCATATGAAGAGGTTTGAATTAAATTGACCAAGGATAGAATTAAAAATGGGAAGCTGACCTCGAATTAATCACTCTTTTAATATCATAGTTTTTAATCCTTTCAATTTCAAATTTCATTTCAATCATTTTCTTATCGATTTATTCTAAAAACAGGACATTTTCACCCTTGTTTAAAAGTGAAAATCTATTTCGTATGCACTCATATTTTGTAGTATTCCTAGGGTTAATCACTATACTACACCTAGGGAATTTAAAAAAAATTAATTTTCCATGCCCTACGACAGGCATGTGTCAAACTTGGCGTCGTTGCTGGGGAGGTAGTGAAACATAAAAAAATATTTTCAAAATTGAAAGACCCACAACTAAAAAAACCATTAATTGAATTTGATCCAAAAATTGAAATAAAATTAACCCAACTAAGAAAAATAAACCTACCAAGAATCTTTGAGGAAATAGATCTCTAAGGTTCAAGTGAACCTCTTCGTGTTCACTATGAACATGAAATCATGGCTGGTAATCCCAACCAAACCCTGCGTGATCTATGTGAACTCCTCTTTAGGAGAATTCCTAGGTTTAATTACTAGACTACACTTAGGGAATTTAAAAAAATTGTTTTTCCACATCCCACGATAGGTGTTCACCACTCACCTTTAATAGGTGATATCCAAACCGAATGTTCACCTTAGAGATATAAATGGTCCCACAAAGCTGATCAAACAAGTCATCTATATGAGGAAGGGGATACTTGTTATTTATTGTGATTTTATTGAGCTCACGATAGTCAATGAATCGGCACATTGATCCATCCTTCTTCTTGACAAAGAGGACTGGCGCACCCCATGGTGAAGCACTCAGGCGTATAAAACACTTCTCTAGATTCTCCTGTAACTTCTTCTTCAACTCTTTAATATCTACGGTGCACATTCTATAAGGTGTCTTTGATATAAGAAGATATCCAAAAATAAGTTCAATTGAGAACTCAACCTCTAAATCAGGAGGAAGACTAGGAAACTCTTCGGTAAATACATCAGTGTAATCCCTCATAATGAGCATGTATTCAAGTATGATTCTATCCTTTTTCTCAGTCATTTTGGATAGATATGTTTTCTCAAAAGGAATTAATATCTACACTTTATATAATGATTCTAAAGGAGATTTATCTTCCTCCTTATACTTATAATGAATTTGAGGATACTTCGAGATGTGAAGAGTGATTTACCTTTCCCGAAACTTGATATTGGATTTGTATAACGATAGCTAATCCATTCCCAAGATATCATCGAACTCCACTAAAGTAAGTACACTAGGAGGTTCAGTCCACAAACATTATCCTATGAGGATTTATAAACCATAGACACAATAATTTCCCAATTATCTATTCTCACAGATAACTTTTCCTCCAAATTTTGAGGTGGTGATTTCATTGTTATACTAAATCTGCAAGATATGAAATAATGTGTAGAACTAGAATCAAATAGTAAATTTTCCATTCTAGAATGAATAGCTAGAATACCTGTAAACACATTATTTTCCGGATCTACCTCAGCAGTAGTGATAGCATAATCCCTTCCTTGTTTCCTTGGAGGTTGTTGTTGACTTCCACCAAAAACCCTTGGCTTAGGGAAATTGTTTACATAATGACCATGCTCCTTGTAGTTGTAACACCGCACCAATGGATGAGAATTGATCTGAACCTTCCTTTCTTCTTCCAAATTAGTGGGATTTTTCATATCCCTTTGGCGGTTCTTGGATGGAAGTCCCATCTTTCCACATTTAAGCAATTCTTGGTTCCCTTTAGGCAGTTACCAGGATTCTTCTTCCCACAACTTTTACAAGTGGGATATTCGGGATTATTTCCATTATAAGATTTCTTGGTTTAACACCCATGTTGTTCTCTATTTTCCTCTTTTTTTCACCATTCCCATGAGACCTCTGAGAGTATCCAATATCCATTTCATCCTTGAGGGTACAATGGAAAATATTATTATAACTATCGAAGTCTCAAATCACTAATTATTTTTGTAGACTTGGCTTTAGTCTGCTAAAGAAGAAACCCACCTTACTTTCAGTGTTAATGACAAAGCAGAGATATACCTTTAAATCCTTGTAAATGTTTCTTCATACACCCCGATGGACTCATATTCGTTCTTCTTGAGCCCGAGGAACCCTCGTTCCATTGTGAGACAGTGGGTTCAAGGAAAATATTTATTTAAAAAAATCATATTGAATTCCTCCCAATCCATTGAATCAATTTCCTCTTGGGAATTCGTATTCTTGATTAGTTTCAACCACTGATCAACATCCCCATCAAAATGATAGACCACTGGTACAAATTTCTCTTCTTCCATGCATTGGAGGATGAGTACAATATTTTCAATGGAATTAATCCATTGTTTTGCATGGAGGGGATTATAAGATTCACTAAACATGGGAGGCCTTTTCCACATGAAAGATTCTATGAAACGTTCTCTTTACATAGAGGAGGAGGGTGTTCCACTTGATTCATGTTATAATTCATAACTTGAGCCAGTTGAGAAAGTACTGTCATGAAGTTTTGATCACCTGTTCCCATCATATCAGGCATATCATTAGGGAAATATTCACATTGCCTATCACATTGGTTGTTGGAATGTGTTCTTCTATTTCCCACCATTAACTAATGAAAAAAATGTACAATTAGAGGTCTTGTATACTTAGTTATTGAACATAAAAAAGGAAACTTTTTAACATAAAAGGATAAACTTGTAAAGGGGAAGTATATCCTAACTTGTGATTCCTTAGTTTAAAATCTAGGTTATCCTTGCTGTATTTCTTAATTTATATTCTTATGGGATTTTTTTATTCCCTTAATAATGATTTGTACTAAGCTCATGAATTTACCAAATCATTTCCCCCGGGAGTATCAAACCAGGAGTATAGCAAGGCCCATTGTCGTGTACCAGGATACCCCAAGTAAAGTCCAAAACTCATTTTTAGAGTTTTTACTCCTAAGTACATCTATTCCAGAGCCACCTCTAACTATTTTTATCCATACATGGATGCATTTGATAGATAAACCACTTACTCAATACTTTCCAAAATTTATGGATGTTTTCTTATACTTAGTCTCATCCTTAAAGTTCTCACTGAGGTGCATTATTTCTAATCTAAAAAAACAAATAGAACATGCTCTGATACCAACTATAGAGACTGTATCCTTTTACATATAACATTAAATTATTTTAAGAATAATTATACATCAATGTACAATCCAAGGATCGTAAAGTCTAGTGTCTTGGAAGACTAGGTACATAATCAAACATTATAAAATACAAATTTTTATTTAAACTCTATAATGAGCTCCTATCTTTCATTATACTCATATTTCTGCATAGGATAACCTAGGGATTACATGAAAAAAGGGATAATCTAAAAGCCTAGTAAGGGAATACACATAATAAAAAATCATTAGCACATGGGATAGAAGACATGACATGATGATATTAAAAAGGCATGTAACATATGGGGTCTTAACATATAAACATGGAATAATATAAACATGTAGTCATAGTAATGTGTCTGAAACATAAAACATGAATTTAGTATGAGTCAAGGATAAATGCACAAATATTTTTCCATAGTAGTACAACAAAAGTCTAACTTCCAAGATCGTTGCACATAGTAGTACAAGCCAAGGCTAACCGCCAAGACTTTCACACATAAAGTCTCATGAGACTCAACTTTTTCCCAATGAATTGGAGTTCCATCTGGGCACACCCATCTTAAAATTCCTTGAATATGTTTTCCAAATAATAGATCATACGTAATAAATCATATATAAATATAAGGGTTTCCCATAGAAAGGAATGGGCTCCACAATCATTACTTGAAGCATAAAAAATGGGCGTATCATAAAAGTGTCCTTGAAAGAAAGGAAATAAAATATACATGTAAATCCATAATGGAAAATAGGCATGTATCATGGGAAGTGATGTTAAGTAGAAGTGACAAAATTTAATAAAAGAAATTAATTTTTTTTGAGAGGTTTTAAGGAAAATATTATAAATCATTTAAAATAAAAAAGGGAACTATAATTTATAAAAAACCAAAAGTGAAACCAAAAGGTTTTCATAATAAAAAATTATGATTTTATAAATACAATGGTGGCTTAAAACATAATATTTAGTGAACTTGATATTGGGTAAGAATTCAGGAATTTCCTTTAAAATAGGTTTTCTTATTTGGAAGTATTGAGGAGGGAATCACATAAAAACATGTATATTACAAAAAGAGAATGATGGGAGGGTCTTGATAAATGAATTTTTTTATATTTACACCGAATTTATAATATGAACATAATTATATAAGATAACTTTATTTTGTTAGAAACAAAGATAAGGCAACCCGATGGAATAATGGAGATTCAGGTAGAACTCATCACGGATTATCGGCAAGGTATCGGGTGTACTTAAGAGGGATTAATGAGAGAGAATGAGGATTATAATCACTAAAAAACACGAGGGAAGTATGGGTTAGGTTATAAATTATACCCCATCATTAGTTATTACACATAAAATGACATATCATAGAGGGCATTCTTGAATAAAAGTGAAATGGAGAGGAACCCTTACCTTAAGTCTCATGGTGTTCTCCAATTGATATTAATGACCTGAATAATAAAATTAGGTTCATTAATTAATAATTTTAGAACCAATTATATATTTAAGATATGAATTATAACCTTTTTATGTTCATTTATAACCATTTTGATTGGTTATGAGGTCCAATTTCATTGTTCGGGTCTATTAGCTTGCTTGGTTTTAATGATCGGATCCTATTCGGATAAACATGTATAGTGAAAGTGGTTGTATAGAATTGATGTAATATTTTATTATTGAAAAAACATAAGGTTACATGGTTTAAAATTTAATTTTTTTACTTTTATTGATGTCGAATCATTATATAAAACTTTAGTGACAACCTTTTGGGTTAATTGTCGGTTTTTGACCACAAAGAACACGTTTTGTTTTATAAAACAAAACCATGCATACAAAATGATTAAAAAACCAAAAATGAGATAAAATACATATTTAATAGTATGGTGTAATAATAAAAATGGTTTCATGACCAGAAAAGAATATGGTAATAGAAATTGATAAATCGTCGTGCTTGAATGTGATAAATTAACACATCTCGGATGGTGCTTTCGTTTCTTTCGTATACAAGAATGGTAAATGAGAGATGATGATAAACTATACCATTAACATAATATAATTATATTACATGTATTTTACTAGAGTTATCATACCATTTGCGTTAAGGGAGGTGAGGAAATAAAAAGGAAATAAAAGAACTTGAAAGAAAATGAAAGAAAAGAAAATAGGAGTTTACCTATTGATTTAATCTCCCTTGAAAGCCTATTAAGGGGAGAGGATTTGGTCTTTTGAGGATACCAAAGGCTTCTGGACATGGGGAAGGTTATTAGGGATAGATTTGGGGAGAATTTAAGTCATTCACAAGGCTTGAGAGGAGTGAAGAGAAGATGTTAGGAGGGGTGAGTTTTATAGTGGAGGAGAGGAGAGTTTTCATAATATTTAATTACTTACATTATTAATTTCCCTAAAGAACATAAATTGTGATGAATCAATGACAAAAAATATTAACATGTGCATGTTATTTCTAGATAATTTTTTTACATCAGCCATACATCAGTTGATGACACCATAATTCATGTATTTATCATTTATCGTAAATTATCATATTTTACTATTCATAAAAAATTCAAGTATTTTCGAAAATACCAAAAATATACCCGAACGATTTTTTGACATTTAGAATCCAAAAATAAAATCCATTTTTCAAAAATAATTTTCTAAATATTATTAATTTAATTTTTAATTAAAATCACAATTTACTTGAAAGATAACAATTTTAAAACATTTATTTTCTTATTTCCAAATATAGGTATATTATACTTCCACTTGAATATTATTGATATACTATCATAGGTAAGTTTACTATTCATTAGGGTATGTTACTATTCATAAGTGTAACATTACTATTTATAAGGGTATGCTACTATTCACAAAAAATTAAGTTGCTCATATTAGACTCCAAATAACTTACTGATTGAAACTGTGTATGTCAGATTTTGGAAATTGAAAACACAGAAGTGAAAAAAATATGTTTAAAGGTCACATAATACATTGTAGTTCATTTTGTTGTTATTTCATGTGATTATATGAAATATTTATAAGAAGTAAATTTTCATTGAATACATTGGGTCATTACAAAAGAACTATATGATAATCTACCAGACTGACTGTCTCTAAGATCTCTAAATGGTTGACATAATAATATGATAGATTATCCTATCTATAAATCCATATATGCCCCATACTAGAATAATAATGTAAGAAAAATCAATATCCCACCTCAAACTCCAATGCCCAGTGAAAATGATCGACATAAAACTTCTGTTTAGATTGAGCTGTAGCCATATACTTCCTGATAAACTATACCTACTATGACGTCTCTTGAATGAAATGAGATCCTTGTAGCAATGAGTCTCATACCTCTAGCTAGAATAGGGGTGAATTAGATGACCTACCATATAAGGACTCATAAGGATCCATCTTTATAGTCTCTTGAATTGTATTTTTTTAAGAGAACTCAGAAAGAGGAAAATGTTTCACCCAAGAGCCTCTAAGATTAAGTATTCATGAATGGATAATTTCCTCTAGAACATGGAATGTATGTTATAATAGAACATTGGTCTATTTCTGATAGGCTATACTCAATAATACCTATAATCCCTGAGCCTTAAACAACCCATACTAGAACTGTGATGTAAAATGAGCATCCTAATCTGATATAATAGTATGAGGGATACCATGAAATATGAAAATATCAAGGATGTAAAGCATACATATCTTATCCACTGATAATGTCTCCTATATAGTCATAAAATTAGAAAATTTCATCATCCTGTTCACAATAACCCATACAAAATCATTGTCGTGTGGTGAACTAAGTAATCCCATCATGAAATCCATAATGACATCATCCCATCTCCACTCAAGAATGGGTAATGGCTGTAGAAGTATAACCAGCCAATGGTGTTCCACCTTCACTTTATGAAAAGTGTAATTCTGAGTGATGAAACCCACTACCTACCTTTTCATGCTAGGCCCCTAATATTGGTGGGGTAAATCATGGTATAACTTTTTAAGACCAGGATGAACTGCCCAAGGAGAGGAATGAAATACTAGCATAAATTCTTCTTAGATTTCTATAGGAACCAAAAAACACCCATGAATACACAAGATACAATCCCCATCAACATCCCAACCTGGTGGTGGGTCATCATGACCACTCTCCGACAAGACAAATCCCACGGGATCAGAAAGCTTCTATATACTCAATCTATCCAAAAGTGAAGAGGAAACTACTAAAGATGTAAGAATAGGCTATCCATGGTGCTTCTGAACCTCTATATGAATCTTATAAAAGAGAACCATCAACATACACTTATTAATTACCTCCTTAACTACTTATTTCTGTGTCTTCCAGTTTAGTTCACCAGTAATGACATTTCCCTTTCCACGTATACATGCAAGCTCAAAGTCGAAGGATTTTCAACCCACCTTTACTACATAAGATTTAAATCACATTATTTGAATATATATTTGAGGATTTTTTGATATTTATATACAATTAACCACTCTCCTAATAAATAATCCATCCAACTATCCTTGTCATGTACCACAGATGCTAGTTCGAGATCACGTGTTAGGTAATTCATCTTATGAGGTCTCAACTAATAGGACCCATATGCCATTAATTTCACTACATGCATTAGAATGAATCCAAGATCGATTCCTAATACATAAAATTAAATTATATATACTCTTACAGGGTCAGATAAAATCATGACCATCACTGAAGTCAGCTTCCCTTTCATCCTGTAAAAGGATTTCTTACACACTTCATACCATAAAAACATTGTACCTTTATTGGTCAAGCCCATGAGTAGTGATACACAACATGATAAATCCTATAGGAAGGACCTATAATATCCATCCTACCCTAAACCTTTATGTCAAATACCTTCTAGGGATTCTTTAGGAAATTATGGTTCTCACCTTCTATTGGTCAATATATACTTATGTCTCTGAGATAATGTGACCTGAGAAGTGGAATTTATTGATCCCTAATTGGAATTTTGTGAGCTTAGCATATAGATGTTGTTCCCTTGGTTTATTCAATATGATATCAAGATATTTTTCATGGTTGTTTCAAGTGTGATAATACAAAAAGATTCATTCCATGAATACCACCACAAATTAATCTAGATACGGGAGGAAAATCCAATTCATCATATCCATAAAAACTGTTGGTGCATTCATGAGACCAAATGGAATGAAAAAATACTTGTACAAGACATATATACTATAGAATATTGTACATGGTATATCTGATAGTATAACACAAACCTGGTGATATCCTATGTAACACCCCAAGCTTCTACAGTACGCTTCTCTTTGAATAATGTGATAGCGTGTGTTGTACGCAACACCGAGTTCTAACACACCATAACTAATCAAACTAGCCGTTATGAATAGTAATACCTAGTTTTTGAAATTATATATATTTTATATTTGAAAATGGACTTCATTTTGGGATTCGGAATATCGAATTTAGCCTAAGGTGAAATTTTGGTACATTTCGGATAACTTTCATATTTTGATGAATAGTGAAAATTACTAAATTTTAATTAATAACAACTTTTTTAATCAAAATAATTAATAGTGATAAATTATGAATTTGAGTGGTTTTAAAGTATATTTAGAATATATTTTTACCATTTAATATAATGTTTGTCATTGGACATAATTTTACAATTAAACAGAACATAAACAAGTGTCAATCTTTTGATAGTTATTATCTCTTAAAAACACGCTTTTTGTTTTGACAGCGGGAATTAATTTTAAATTAATTTCTGCCACTTCTGTGTTTTGAATTTAGGAAAATGGATTCCATATTTGGAATCAGGATGTTCAAATTGTGTAAATAGGTAAATTTTATTTTTAGACATTTTGAATAATTACTGCGATAAATATTTTATTTACCATGGTTAAAGGTAAATCCGGTAAATAAGGGTTAAAAAATAATATTATAATAATACTAAATTACCCTAAAACGTGTCTTAACCCTATTGGTTGATACATGGTCGACCATAGGAATCTTTGGGTCTATTTTGGGACCCCATGGATCCACTTGTAAGTGATAATGACACTTTATTTTAATTTAGTTAAAATGAATACAAAAATGACACAAGCATATATCTTTTAGAACAACAATTGTTACATAGGTCTATATATGTTGGATTTTAGATTATAAATATTAATTAGAAAGAGAAAAAGATATCCTACATAAATATATTTTATTTATAATTTTTAGACATTAAATAATGTATTTTATATATGACACAATGATGGTGCAGTAATTACTATAATAGTGAAAAATTAAAATAATTGATATCATAAATACCCAAATAAATATAATATGAAACTTTTAATGAATTAAACTAATTTTCTAGGATAATATGATATATTAGGATTGATTTAATTGACTTTGTTAGAAGTAATCAATCTGTTATGAGTTTCACAAAAATCAACTATTGAATAGTGTCAAAATTGACATAAAAGAGTTCTTAAACAAATATTATATTATTAATTGATATTAAATTCCTAAAAATCTAAGGTTCGGCCAAGAGACTTATATCATGATAGGTTCATCATTAATGTACCACGTGGGGGTCACTTGGATGTATATAGTAAGTTTATTAACCATATTATATAAAAATACAAAGAGACATTGTAAAAGTGAAACTAATTAACTTAGAGTTAATACTTAAAGATAAGGTTAATATAAGTACCCAAACCTGTCTAAATTCTATTGGTTGAGTGTTTTTAGACCTATCCCCACCTGAAACTTTGAATAATAAACTTTGGAGCCTTTAGAAACCGAATATGTATTTAATATAAATTAATATTTCTAGCTTTTCCAAAGGTGCCCCTCACCCCTCTTATAAAAGGGCACTCCTCCTTCTCATTTCTTCACACCTTCAAAGCCTTTTGGTTCGGCCAAACTCTGCCCAAATACTCTCACAACATCCCTCAATACAACCTAGAGGCCTTAGTTTGATCAGAAAGCCAACCTAAGGATCCCTTTTGATCAAATCAAAAGGAAGAACCCGAAGAAGAGGTAATGATTTCACCACCCTTCTCCAAGTTCATTTCTTCTTCCACTTCTTCTTCCTTTGTTCTTACCATTCTAAAATAATAACTCCAGTATCTCACATATACTGTGATGTTATTATAAATATGGTACAATCATATTCAGTATTCTATCCACCCTTTGAATAACATGTCACCATACGTGCGTACGTACGGCTTACCGTCTCCACGTCGTGGTGTAATTGTTATTCAATATAATATTATTTGGATGGGTATAATAATGATGTGTAACTCATATAAATAATAAATATAACATGTTAATGATTCTGTATATATGATATAACATCCATTTATATATTATTTTAATATCAAAAGAATGATATTGTCGCTCGTGCGTACGTACGGACTACCGTCTCCACGAACGCGATGAGATTCATTCTCCATCGTATCCATTCAAGTATAATTATCATTTGATGATTTAAAAATGATGTTTAAGGACTTGATATAATTCTGGATATGAATAATATACAACCTATCCTTTACAAACACGTCTTACGTAACAAAACATATAAAAGAAAACAAGTAAGTTAACACCCGATATAATGATAATACTAAGATATTATTATCAAATCAATATTAAAAGATCATATATGATATCATATTAATGTATATGATTCTTGTATAATTTAATAACAATTATTTCACCATTATACAGGAGGTTAACCTACCCCAACCAAGGAAAAGTACAAGGTAAGGGTTATTTCACAATCTCTTCATTATTCGAGGTTGTTTATATGTAATAATCTACTGGGATCTCTTTATCATCCACATCCATGTTTCTTAAAAATGTATTTCAAAACATTTTTACTATTTACTAGAATATTAGTTAAAGTCATTTATACCCTTTTTGACTTTTATAAGTGGTTTATAAAGGAATCTTTCCGTTGTTTTCAAAACAAGGTCCCTTTTTAACCTTTTTGACAGAATTAAGGTAAGAATGTTTTTTTTATACGGCGGGTGCGGCTAATTTCCGCCGTTATAAAATCTTAAAAACTTCCCTTACAAGCTTATAAGAATATTGTCAAAGAAAATGTTTTATTTTATATGGATCTTAAATGATTTAAAAATAAAAAGAGATATTTCTTTAAAAAGAATTTTGATTTCATCTATGTCAACATCCTTTGATGGATTTTACGATTATTTGAAGTTGATTTATTGTAATACAAAGCTTCTATATTGTATTGAAAGTTTTGTGATATGTTTGACTGTGGATGTGCTATTTTTATACCATTCATAGTTTATGGTGAAATTATTGACATTTCGTATGCTAGTTTTAATACGAATGTTTATGTTATGTTTAAACCTTTTCATATGGGAATGCATTGGACTTAATATGTGACGGGTGGAGCACGCTATAGCTCCTCGATGCATCGGTAGGTCTCATGAGACAAACTAGTGTCTTGGCACAAGGCCTTGACAAAATCTTATTTGTAGTCTTGGCACGAGGCCTTGGCTATGTGGTTATGATAGTCTGGCATTATGCATTCCAACATTATGAAAGTGGTTATTGATTTTTGCATGTGATTATTCGATTAGTAGAATATCCATGTGAATAAGTAAATGGCATTATTTCATTTTATTTATGTCATACCATGTTGAAAGTTCACGTTTAAAAGGCTTTTGTTTTAGTTATACATTGCCTTAAATGTTTATTCTTATTGATGAAAATTTCCGCTATATTGTTATCCTTACTGGGCATTTGAGCTCACCCCTTTTCTATGTTTTATTTTTCCCAGGAAGTGAAGATGTAAGTTATGAATGACCTGCAGGGATATTATGAGGGGATTATAGTGTGGACTGTGGAAACATTATGTTGTTGTAGTAGTTTTTCATTTTATGATGTAATGTAAAACTTATGAATATATCTAGTGTTTCCAAGGCTACTAAACCAATCGGTCGTTCGAGATTTGATCTTTCTTGTGATCATGCCAATGTTATGTAATAATGCACCGACTCTAGGCAACTAGGGTCGGGGCGTTACAGTTGGTATCAGAGGAAGTTTAGTACAAACCTTGGAAGCTAGATTTAGATAAACTCTGATTAGAGCACGTAGACCTAAGATGAACTTTGATGATTAGTATAGAAGAACTTCCTAGAATTTTGGTATTGTAGAAATTTTGTGAGTTTTCCGAGCAATACATCCCTGTCTGGATACGAGCAGGTAGAGGCGGCTCTGGCACAGATGTACCTAGGGGTAAAACCCGAAAACACCGCTTTGAGCTAGACTCGAACGGGAACTGGTGCACGACAACGGGCCTTGCTGCACTCTTGGTTACGACACTCCCGGGGGATATGCTTAGGATAACTCTCATTTTCTTTACATATAATTTTGAAGGGATTATGAGTATATACATCCTCAAAGAAAACATTCTTATGATTATGGATTATATCCATAAATAGTTCAATTTATGTTAAGTGTTTTATAAGTATGGGATTATGTATTTTGATTCATAAACTGATCTAGTTTATGCCATTGTTTAGAAATGGCGCCTAGTGGAAGAAATGGAAACTGTATCAATGCACGCACTCCATGTAGGGATTTCCCTCCTGATCAAGATAATTATAGTGGGGCTGGTGATGCAACTGGTGCTGATCAGCTAATCACCATACTGGGACAACTTACTCAGGTTATGAATAATAACCTTACCCGTATGGAGCACCCTGATCCACAGCATGGAGGATCAATGTTAGATCGATTCATGAGGCAACAACCACCAATTTTCAATGGGAATACAAATCCCTTAGTAGCTGAGCAATGGATATTTTCCCTAGAGAAAATATTTCAGGCTTTGGGGAGCAGTGAAAGGGAAAAAGTTATCATGGCAGTTTATCGCCTCACTGGAGATGCTGATCAATGGTGGTCATTGATTCAGAACATGAAGGAAGATGATGAAGTATCAAATATGGAATGGAGGGAGTTTAAAGATCTGTTTTTAGAAAAATACTTTCCTCGCGACCATCGAGCAGATATGGAAAGACAATTTCTGAGTCTGAGACAAAAGGAGGATGAGAATGTCACAAAGTATGAGGCTAACTTTACAAGGTTAGCGAGGTATGCTAGAGATTATATTCGCAACCCAAGAAGTAGGATTGATCGTTTCTTTGATGGGTTAAAACCATTTCTCCGTCGAGCATTAGTCTCACAATCCTTTTCATCGTACGAAGACATTGTCTCATGTGCTATCAAGACCGAAAAGGAATTCTCTAAGTCTTATGACTTTAAAGCAAAGCAAGAGAATAAGAGACCTGCTGATCAATCTGGGAATTGAAATAAGGGGAAGAAGGGAAAGGTTTAATATCCATCTTGTGGTAAATGCGGGAAGAAACATCCTGGTACTTGCTTGAAGTGAATGGGAGTCTGTTACAAGTGTGGTGAAAAAGGCCACCAAGCTCATGATTGCAAGGGGAAGAAGGAAGCTACCAACGTTCAGTGCTACAATTGCAGGGAGATGGGGCATTATGCAAATGCATGCCCTAAGCGTCAGGAGAACTTACCTCAGAAAAGGCCAAGGGATCAAGGCCAGGCTTATGCTATCACTACTGCTGAGGTAGAAGCTCCGAAAGATGTGGTGGCAGGTAATTTAATGGTTTCCTCAAGTTTAGAAAATGCATTATTTGATTCTGGATCATCACATTGTTTCATATCTTCCCAGTTTGCTAAGAAAATTAGATATTTCCAATTTGATTTAATAAGGGAGTTGTCAGTTAAAACTCCTAAGGGAAGTATCGTTGCAACAAAGTTTTGTGAATCAGTCCCCATTAGAACACATAAATTTTCTTTATCTGCTGATCTCATCGTCATACCTATGATTGAGTTTGATATAATCCTCGGTATGGACTGGCTTTCGGACTATGATGCGAAGATTTATTGTAAGAAGAAATAGGTTACGATTCTTGATGATAATGATAAGGAACACCTTATTTTTAGAGCATAATCGTCACCACCTAATTCTTATTTAGATCCACCCTCAATAGCTCAACTAAATTCAATTATTGGGGAGGAAGAGAATGAAATAACTGCGGGTGAGGAAAGGAATGTTCAAATAGAGGATGTACCTATTGTGAAAGAATTTGTAGATGTATTTCCAGAAGATTTACCTGGACATCCTCCATAATGAGAAGTTGAGTTTTCTATTGATTTGATTCCTGGATCAAGGCCTATATCGAAGACCCCTTATAGAATGGCCACTGTAGAGTTAGTCGAACTAAAGAAACAACTAGAGGAATTGAGTAATAAGGGATTTATTCGCCCTAGTGTTTCTCCATGGGGAGCCCCTGTTCTTTTTGTTAAAAAGAAAGATGGATCTATGAGGTTATGTATCGACTACAGGGAGATCAATGCTATAACGATAAAGAACAAGTATCCCCTACCTCGTATTGATGATTTATTTGACCAACTGCATGGAGCTCAATACTTTTCAAAGATTGACCTTCGATCTGGATACCATCAGTTGTGTGTGAAGAAGGAAGACATTCCGAAAACAGCATTTCGAACCAGGTACGGGCATTACGAGTTTACTGTAATGCCGTTTGGATTGACTAATGCACCCTCTGTATTCATGGATCTGATGAAAAGAGTTTTCAAGGAGTATCTCGATGAATTTTTGGTGGTATTTATTGATAATATCTTGGTATACTCCAAAACCTACGAAGATCATGAAAATCACTTGCGCATTATCTTGAAGACTCTGAGGAGGCATGAATTATATGGGAAGTTTAGCAAGTGTGAATTCTGGCTTCAGGAGATTTCTTTTCTTGGCCATATTTTCTCTAAAGATGGAATCTCTGTTGATCCTTCTAAGACCAAGGCAATCCAAGAATGGCCAGCACCTACGAGTATAACTGAGGTACGTAGTTTTATTGGTTTTGCAGGTTATTATCGACGTTTCATCCAGAATTTTGCCCGATTGGCTAACCCATTAACGAAGCTCACACGTAAAGGGGTTAAATTTGTTTGGACAAAAGAGTGTGAAGAATGTTTCGAAGAACTGAAGAGAAGATTAGTCAATGCTCTTATATTGACTCTACCATCGGGGAATGATGGGTTCGTTATTTATAGTGATGCATCGAAGAAAGGACTTGGTTGTGTCCTTATGCAGAATGATAGAGTTATTGCCTATGCATCACGACAGTTGAAAATTTATGAACAAAACTATCCTACTCATGATCTCGAGTTAGCAGCAGTGATCTTTGCTTTGAAGATATGGAGGCACTACCTCTATGGTGAAAAATGTGAGATTTATACTGATCACAAGAGATTGAAGTATATTTTCTCACAAAAAGAACTCAACATGAGGCAAAGGAGATGACTTGAATTACTCAAGGATTATGATTGTACGATACACTACCACCCAGGGAAGGCAAACAAGGTGGCAGATGCTTTGAGTAGAAAAGACCATGGAGTTTTGAACAATATGAGAATTGAAAGGGATCCAATTATTATGGATCTAGTGAAGATGGACATGGGAATAACCAGGGAAGGTGAAACATCAATGCTTTTTCAAATGGTTGCCAAACCATCTTTACTAGAAAGGATTAAGAGTTCTCAGACCGATGATGAAGAATTCCAAAAGAAGATTAAAGCTGTGAATGATGGGAGATTGAGAGACTTTGTGTATGAAGATGGAATTTTGAAATTCGGGAAGAGACTTTGTGTTCCAAATATACCTGATCTAAAAAGGGAATTGCTGGATGATGCTCATAGTTCCAATTTCTCTATACACCCTGGGAGCACCAAAATGTATAGAGATTTGAAGGAACATTTTTGGTGGGACAACATGAAGAGAGAGATTGCTGATTTTGTGTCAAGATGTATGGTTTGTCAACAAGTGAAAGCTGGAAGGCAACAGCCTGGAGGAGTCATGCAACCTCTTCCCATACCGGAGTGGAAATGGGACAATGTTACGATGGACTTTGTCATGGGGCTACCAAAGACTCCTAGAAGGAATGATGCAATATGGGTTACTGTTGATCGTCTTACCAAGACAGCACATTTTCTTGCTATAAGAGAAGATCTACCCCTGGAACGTCTAGAAAGACTATATATTAATGAACTTGTGAGACTTCATGGAGTACCCCTATCGATTGTTTCTGATCGTGATCCCCATTTTACTTCAAGATTCTGGAAAAGTCTTCAGAAATCCCTGGATACTGAACTTCATTTGAGCATTGCATACCACCCTCAGACAGACGGACAATCAGAACGGACTATTCAAACCTTAGAAGACATGTTGAGATCTTGCTCACTTGACTTTCAGGGTATGTGGGATCAATATTTACCTCTGGTAGAATTTTCCTATAACAATAGCTTCCATTCGAGTATTCATATGGCACCATAGGAAGTGTTATACAGAAAGAGATGTCGTACACCAACCTGTTGGGATGACGTTGGTGAAAGAAAACTTGTAGGCCCAGAACTGGTGGAGGAAACGGTGGAAAAGGTGAAAGTAATCCAAAATCACATCAAAGCAGCTCAAAGTAGGCAGAAGAGCTATGCCGATAATCGAAGGAAGGATTTGGAATTTCAAGTCGGTGATCATGTTTTCCTGAAGGTATCTCCGTGGAAGGGAGTCATACGTTTTGGTAAGAAAGGTAAATTGACTCCCAGGTACATCGGACCTTTCGAAATTCTAGAACGAATTGGGGTTGTAGCTTACCGATTGGCAATGCCGCCAAGTCTCTCCAAAGTTCACGATGTGTTCCACGTATCTCTATTGAGGAAATACATGCCTGATCCGACGCATGTACTCACCTATGAGGAATTTGAACTGGAACCCGATCTGTCTTATTGCGAAGAGCCTGTCAAGATTCTTGATACGATAGAACAAGTGCTGAGAAACCGGACGACGCGTCTGGTAAAAGTTTTGTGGAGAAACCATAAGATGGAAGAGGCAACGTGGGAACCCGAGGAACTTATGATGAAGAACCACCCGAGTCTTTTTATGCAGTAATACCCTAGAAATTGCGAGGACGCAATTATTTGAAGGAGGGGATAATGTAACACCCCAAGCTTCTACGGTACGCTTCTCTTTGAATAATGTGATAGCGTGTGTTATACGCAACACCGAGTTCTAACACACCATAACTTATCAAACTAGCCGTTATGAATAGCAATACCTACTTTTTGAAATTATATATATTTTATATTTTAAAATGGACTTCATTTTTGGATTCGGAATATCGAATTTATCCTAAGGTGAAATTTTGGTACATTTCGGATAACTTTCATATTTTGATGAATAGTGAAAATTACTAAATTTTAATTAAAAACAACTTTTTTAATCAAAATAATTAATAGTGATAAATTATGAATTTGAGTGGTTTTAAAGTATATTTAGAATATATTTTTACCATTTAATATAATGTTGGTCATTGGACATAATTTTACAATTAAACCGAACATAAACAAGTGTCAATCTTTTGATAGTTATTATCTCTTAAAAACACGCTTTTTGTTTTGACAGCAGGAATTAATTTTAAATTAATTTCTGCCACTTCTGTGTTTTGAATTTAGGAAAATGGATTCCATATTTGGAATCAGGATGTTCAAATTGTGTAAATAGGTAACTTTTATTTTTAGACATTTTGAATAATTACTGCGGTAAATATTTTATTTACCATGGTTAAGGGTAAATCCGGTAAATAAGGGTTAAAAAATAATATTATAATAATACTAAATTACCCTAAAACGTGTCTTAACCCTATTGGTTGATACATGGTCGACCATGGGAATCTTTGGGTCTATTTCGGGACCCCATGGATCCACTTGTAAGTGATAATGACACTTTATTTTAATTTAGTTAAAATGAATACAAAAATGACACAAGCATATATCTTTTAGAACAACAATTGTTACATAGGGCTATATATGTTGGATTTTAGATTATAAATATTCATTAGAAAGCTAAAACGATTTCCTACATAAAGATATTTTATTTATAATTTTTAGACATTATATAATGTATTTTATATATGACACAATGATGATGCAGTAATTACTATAATAGTGAAAAATTAAAATAATTGATATTATAAATACACAAATAAATATAATATGAAACTTTTAATGAATTAAACTAATTTTCTAGGATAATATGATATATTAGGATTGATTTAATTGTATTTTTTTGAAGTAATCAATCTGTTATGAGTTTCACAAAAATCAACTATTGAATAGTGTCAAAATTGACATAAAAGAGTTCTTAAACAAATATTATATTATTAATTGATATTAAATTCCTAAAAATCTAAGGTTCGGCCAAGAGACTTATATCATGATATGTTCATCTTTAATGTACCACTTGGGGGTCACTTGGATGTATATAGTAAGTTTATTAACCATATTATATAAAAATACAAAGAGACATTGTAAAAGTGAAACTAATTAACTTAGAGTTAATACTTAAAGATAAGGTTAATATAAGTACCCAAACCTGTCTAAATTATATTGGTTGAGTGGTTTTCGACCTATCCCCACCTTAACCTTTGAATAATCAACTTTGGAGCCTTTATAAACCGAATATGAATTTAATATAAATTAATATTTCTATCTTTTCCAAAGGTGCCCCTCACCCCTCTTATAAAAGGGAACTCCTCCTTCTCATTTCTTCACACCTTCAAATCCTTTTGGTTCGGCCAAACTCTGCCCAAATACTCTCACAACATCCCTAAATACAACCTAGAGGCCTTAGTTTGATCATAAAGCCATCCTAAGGAGCCTTTTTGATCAAATCAAAAGGAAGAACCCGAAGAAGAGGTAATGATTTCACCACCCTTCTCCAAGTTCATTTCTTCTTCCACTTCTTCTTCCTTTGTTCTTACCATTCTAAAATAATAACTCCAGTATCTCACATATACTGTGATGTTATTATAAATATGGTACAATCATATTCAGTATTCTATCCACCATTTGAATAACATGTCACCATACGTGCGTACGTACGGCTTACCGTCTCCACGTCGTGGTGTAATTGTTATTCAATATAATATTATTTGGATGGGTATAATAATGATGTGTAACTCATGTAAATAATAAATATAACATGTTAATGATTCTGTATATATGATATACCATCCATTTATATATTATTTTAATATCAAAAGAATGATATTGTCGCTCGTGCGTACGTACGGACTACCGTCTCCACGAACGCGATGAGATTCATTCTCCATCGTATCCATTCAAGTATAATTATCATTTGATGATTTAAAAATGATGTTTAAGGACTTTATATCTTTCTGGATATGAATAATATACAACCTATCCTTTACAAACATGTCTTACATAACAAAACATATAAAAGAAAACAAGTAAGTTAACACCCGATATAATGATAATACTAAGATATTATTATCAAATCAATATTAAAAGATCATATATGATATCATAATAATGTATATGATTCTTGTATAATTTAATAACAATTATTTCACCATTATACAGGAGGTTAACCTACCCCAACCAAGGAAAAGTACAAGGTAAGGGTTATTTCACAATCACTTCATTATCCGAGGTTGTTTATATGTAATAATATACTGGGATCTCTTTATCATCCACATCCATGTTTCATAAAAATGTATTTCAAAACATTTTTACTATTTACTAGAATATGAGTTAAAGTCATTTATACCCTTTTTGACTTTTATAAGTGGTTTATAAAGGAATCTTTCCGTCGTTTTCAAAACAAGGTCCCTTTTTAACCTTTTCGACAGAATTAAGGTAAGAATGTTTTTTTATACGGCGGGTGCGGCTAATTTCCGCCGTTATAAAATCTTCAAAACTTCCCTTACAAGCTTATAAGAATATTGTCAAATAAAATGTTTTATTTTATATGGATCTTAAATGATTTCATAATAAAAAGAGATATTTATTTAAAAAGAATTTTGATTTCATCTATGTCAACATCCTTTAATGGATTTTACGCTTATTTGAAGTTGATTTATTGTAATACAAAGCTTCTATATTGTATTGAATGTTTTGTGATATGTTTGACTGTGGATGTGCTATTTTTATACCATTCATAGTCTATGGTGAAATTATTGACATTTCGTATGCTAGTTTTAATACGAATGTTTATGTTATGTTTAAACCTTTTCATATGGGAATGCATTGGACTTAATATGTGATGGGTGGAGCCCGCTATAGCTCCTCGATGCATCGGTAGGTCTCATGAGACAAACTAGTGTCTTGGCACAAGGCCTTGACAAAATCTTATTTGTAGTCTTGGCACGAGGCCTTGGCTATGTGGTTATGATAGTCTGGCATTATGCATTCCAACATTATGAAAGTGGTTATTGATTTTTGCATGTGATTATTCGATTAGTAGAATATCCATGTGAATAAGTAAAAGGAATTATTTCATTTTATTTATGCCATACCATGTTGAAAGTTCATGTTTAAAAGGCTTTTGTTTTAGTTATACATTGCCTTAAATTTTTATTCATATTGATGAAAATTTCTGCTATATTGTTATCCTTACTGGGCATTTGAGCTCACCCCTTTTCTATGTTTTATTTTTCCGAGGAAGTGAAGATGTAAGTTATGAATGACATGCAGGGATATTTTGAGGGGATTATAGTGTGGAATGTGGAAACATTATGTTGTTGTAGTAGTTTTTAATTTTATGATGTAATGTAAAACTTAGGAATATATCTAGTGTTTCCAAGGCTACTAAACCAATCGGTCTTTCGAGATTTGATCTTTCTTGTGATCATGCCAATGTTATGTAATAATGCACCGACTCTAGGAAACTAGGGTCGGGGAGTTACATCCTAACCTCATATAAATCTTGGAGAATACCCTTGTACCTTGAATCTAGTCAAATCGATCATCTATAAAAAGCAAAGGATATCAGTTCTTCATGGTGATCTAATTCAATTTATAGTACTCAAAACACAACCTAATGGCCCCATACACCTTCCTAGATAAAAGTATAAGAGAACCCCAAGGATAGATTCCAGTTTTTATAAAATTCTTAGATTCCAAGTCCCATAACAATCTTTTTATCTCCTACAACTCAGAAGTAGAAATATTGTAAGGAGGAATAGATACTGGTGCTTCTCATAGAACTAGATCAATAGTAAACTCTACCTATCTCTCAAGAGGTAGACTAGAAAAATCATCAGTAAATATTTCCCTAAAATAATCTACTGATAGAGGTAATTTTGTATGTCACATTCCCTAATTTTCCACATAAAGGCTAAACATTCAGGCTATCACTCCACCCATCCCACAATTCTCAGGTCCATCTTGACTCACCTAGACTTCACATTCACCCTTGTGAATATAACTACCACCCTCAGGTGATTTTTAGGTCAACCTATGATGATAGAAATAAACATATGCATGGTAAGGGACCAACTGGACCATCTCTAAGATGATGTCAAAAAAAAACATCTTGATAATGAATAGGTCCCATAAAAATGATAGTTTTCTATATCAAGGGGCACTCCTTGCATCAACAAACACTTTCTAATTGATTTACTAGTGGACCATCAAGTATCATAACCCCGCATAAGTAATGAATCTCAATCCAAATAATCTCCACCATTACCATAGATACAAAGGAGTGGGAAGATATTGTGTCAAATAATATATACACTATGGTAGAGGCTACTAAAATCATACCTCACACCATAGATGGATCGGCACTCTATGCCTTAGGTATCAAATTCACTGCACATATCTAACTTGATGCATGATACTAAGATACAACTGTACTACCCTAGGAAGACCCACACTACTAAAACTATAAATCTAATTTTTATTTCCCTTTTACATGTCCACCTCCTCTTCTTTATTAGCCTATAGTGCTCCAACTCCCTAACTGATGAGAAGACACTGATACTACCATTGAGGGTGGAGCTAGTTCATATCCTCTTCCACTAGATAAAGGTGGATAGTTCTGAAAAAACCTCTAAATATTTCCCCATTACACCACATGTAATACACTAAAATGGGGCTCTATTACATTGGGGATTTATATGATTATGCTTACCACACTGATGAGATATCTCCTAGCTAACCGGGTGCACACTCTGGCTATTGAAACTTCCATGGGAAAGCTAAAAATGATTATTTATACTAATATATGAACTAGTACTCTGATAGGGTACTACACTTCCTTAGCCCAGAACATCTCCTTCCCTAAGGTTACACTCAGTAATGAGGCCCTGATTTACTATCTCAGTGATGGTATTGAAATAAAACACGTTGACTTAATATTGGATGGTTTATACAATCCCATTCTCAAAATGATTAGCTCTGGAAATCTTATCACCAAGGAGAGTATGAACAAAATTTTGAAGCTCCATGAAATGAGATGAATAATCCATAATAGACAGAGTGCCTTGTTCCTGGTGCATAAACTCTTTGGCCTAGTTAGCTCTCTATGCTTCAAGAAAGAAGTAATCATAGACAGTTCCCTAAAAATCCTATTGGGCCATAACCTGATGCTATTCATTTGGGTAAACATATCCCACTATCTCTTGGATAATCCTCTAAGAATATATATGTAAACCTTGACCCTCATCTATAGAGTCATCTCTAGATGATCAAATATAGTTTTAATGTCATCCAACCATGATTTAGTAGCTAGGGGACTACCTTACCCTAAATACGTAAGAGGGTGATGTAGTTAGAAATCCCTCATTAACACTGTCATAGAAGGGGTAGTTCATGGGTATTCATGTATAGACTGCACTAGTCATAAAATACCCTCTCAAAACATGGATCGGTGAACAAGTTAGGTATAATAGGAGGTGTTGTAGGTGGAACTATATGAGGTAATACTGGTGGCATAGGGACTAATACCTTCAAAGCATGGTTGCCTCCACCCTCCTGGCATATGAATCAAGATCATCATGGTGGAATATCATTATAATTCTAGGTGCACATATCAAAATGAGATTTGATAATAGAATATCTCATAGTCAACGGAATATTAAAGTTAAAACAACTTCCTACCCAAGAGACACACCCCACTACCTACTCCTAAATCTATTTCTGGGTAATATAGGAGATAAAAAAGGTAATGATATATACTCCATACTTCCCACTACTATGGTCGGATCCGGATCATGTCTTATATCTCTTAATATAGGTTCAGGTATATAGAGTGTCAATTGAATGTTTTAGAGGAAAATTACATTTATGTTTCAATTAGCATCCCATTTAATTTTAACCATTTTATTCCGTTATTAGAGTTAAACAATTCACACACACACACATCAAAGTATAGTTAGATGCATCATCCATTCCCATGTTATAAATTTATACTCTATAAGTTTCAATTAGTAATACATGTAACGAAAACCATACTCTTACAATAGTTATGTTATTTGAATCACTACTCCCAATTTATATAGGTCCATACACATTATAAATTGAAATTAACATCCATTTAATTTTAACCACTTAGGTTCATCCCATGTGACAAATGGTCCATTGCTAAAACATGTGATAATTGGGTTAAATAAGGTTCCACCATCAAACTATATGGAAAAACACAACTTTGGTTTATTCAGGAACTTTAATTAATCCAATTATTTTATCCCTATAAGAAAAATTAACAAATTTTAAAATATAATAGTTAAGTCACCAAAAATATATAGTAGGAAATGCATGAAGTAATATAAATGTGGCATAACATATAAATGAAATGTGAATCCTCAAGTGCCTATAATGATGCATAAGTTGATACCTACTTTCCTTACCAGGATAAGGGTAAAAGAAAAATCACAAATATAATAAATCCCATGAATCATTTACATCACCCAACGATGAAATCAGGACAATTATAATTAGAAAAACCCAGAACAAAAAATTTAATCCCAAATTTTTTTTCCATTCCCTATATGTTGGTTAGCTACTCCCAGGAATAGGCTTATTACCAAATCCCAACACATTCCTTGTATCCTATCTACTAACCCCAAGCAGTAAGTCACAAGGAAGAAAATTCCCTATTATACAACTTTTTGATGTCTCAGACCATGTTCACTCATATGTAACCACACTAGGTTGGCCACATGGACTCAAGCATGACTCCTCGTATACCAGAGGCTGTCGACTAGAAGCAAGAGCCCGTGGAGATAATGTGTGGTTACAATACCCCCATGAGTAGAGAATAATATAGTTGTGTAATAGTGGAGGAAAATAAATAACTAACCACAGAATTAAACCACCCAAATTAATAATCATAAGAAACATAACACCACATACTGTAAAAAAATCTATATCTAGAAACATGTGAAAAA
Organism: Viscum album; assembly: GCA_963277665.1. Taxonomy (NCBI): domain Eukaryota; kingdom Viridiplantae; phylum Streptophyta; class Magnoliopsida; order Santalales; family Viscaceae; genus Viscum; species Viscum album. Next base: position 701,354,504 of record OY728152.1, read on the forward strand.
ATTATGATCATGTCATGCTATAAAAAAAAGGTATTATGGGGAATAGAGAAAAAACATATACAACATGATAAAAAATAAATAAAAATACCCAAAAGAAATCTCCAATAGAATTGAAAACTCATGGTCAGTCCTATGAACCCACACTCATTCTTAGTATTGGAAATCATGCATCCATAGCTAGAAACATTCCATTGTACCTACATACATCCATGAAGTATGTTAGAGTACCAAATGATAGTCTGAATAGGGTGTGAGATATCCTCATTAGGCCACCACCAATGGTGTCTATAAAAAATATATTCAGTGCATATATGTTTTAGAAGTTTATAGGTATAATAGTAATAAAGATATAAATGATAATGTAAAACAATCCAATCTACAATTACATGCTATGAAAAGAATTTTATAGAGATGAAAAACTATATAGAATAGTAAGAATCATCAATAACATATTCCGGGTGTATGAAGTATCAAATCTATGAGGGATAGGACCCAAGTACATTAACCAAGGTGTCCTCTTCAAGTATATGGAGCTCTTAAACAAAAAATTGGTATAATGAAGACCTACATAGGCTAGGAACCTAGGTCCCATGTTTGAGGTGTCCCCTTTGAGTCCACATAGCTCATCTATAACAAACTCAATCAAGATATGGGTGGAGCCCAAGGAGTAAGTCTGAGGCGATCTAATAAAGATAAATCCTAGGTAATAATACAAGGTATATAATGTACGTAAGTCATCGGTTCCATATCGTGATGTCAGTTCCTTACCATGATGTATCCACCATTTAAACATTTTATATAATGAATCAACACTACTACAAAGTAGGCAATTAAAAAAAATAAAAAAAATAAAAAAATACAAATTAGGCCATTAATATTGCTAGAATGGGCCTTTATCAGTGCTAAAAAAGGGATAACTAACACAACATAATTAAAAGGCCGTTTCTTTTATCAGTGCTTGAAAAGTTCTAAAAAAGGGGTGATTTATCAGTGCTAAAAAACACTAATAAATCACACTTTTATCAATGATGATAAATGCATTGATAAATGGGAATACTATAGTGGATGCTATAACACACTACAACACCATAAATAGGGCATGTAGTGTGCTGTAACAACACACTACATCACTAGAAACAACACCAAATATTAGGAAAATTAGATAAAAATAAATAATTTAAATGAAATAAAATTTCTAACCCAAATAAAAAAACATTGTTATAGAGTATGTTAATTGTTTTTTTATTAAAATTAATATCAATTTTGAATAAAAAGTCACACTTGGATTCATACCGGTCACATTGTGAGTCAGATTGAGGTTCGACTAATTATTACACGTCACAAATGACTTAGGGATCATTTTCCTAAAGTAACAAATCAATATGAATGAATTTTTTCAGTTTTGAGTATGTTAGTTGTTTTTTTACTAAAATTAATGTCAATTTTGAATAAAAAGTTGTACTTGGAGTCATACCAGTCACACCGTGTGTCAGATTGAGGTTAAAATTATTCCAACACATCCCAAATTACTTATGGATCATTTTTAAAATTATTAAAACAAGTCGAATGTGTTTCCTTGTTCTTGAGTACACCACTTGTTTTTTTACTAAAATGTCATTTTAAACGGGAAACATGCACTTTGAGTAATACAAGTTGCATCGTGTATGGGTTTGACATAAGACTAATACTTATATGTCAAAAATGAATTATGAATCATCTTCCTAAATTATCAAGACAATTTGCTCATGTTTTATTAGTTTTCAGTGAGTGAAACCTTTTTGTATTAAAAGATCAATTTTAAACTAATAACAGACATTTTGAGTCATACAGGGTACACCATGAGCCGGATTGAGGTGTGGATGATTCCCACGTGTCAAAAATTATTTATGGATCATTTTACCAAATTAAAAAAAATCCAAATATATTTTATTAGTATTGAGTATGTTAGTTGTTTTTCTCACTTAAATTAATGTCAATTTTGAATAAAAAGATGCATGTGGAGTCACACTGGTCACATCGTGCATCAAATTGAGGTGTAGCTGATTCTTACACATCCCAAAAGACTCATTTATAATTATCTAAATTATAAAAACAATTTTAATGTGTTTCCTTGGTTTTGAGTATGCCACCTGTGTTTTTTGCTAAAATATCATTTTAAACTAGAAACACACAGATTGAGTTATACAGGTTGCATAATGTGTGGGTTTGGAATGAGACCAATTAATAAACATAAAAAATTAATCATGATTCATTATAATGAATTATCAGGACAATTCGATCATGTTTTCTCAGATTTTAGTGAGTGACACTTATTTGTATTATAATGTGAGTTTTAAGATGATAACGATCACTTTGAGTCATACTGAACACACTGTGAGTCAGATTGAGGTGTGGATGATTCCTACGCATAAAAAATTACTTATGGATCATTTTAATAAAGTTAAAAAATAATACCAATTTTCTTTTCTTGGTTTTGAGTATGTCAGATGTTTTTTTCACTAATGTTAATGTCAATTTTGTATAACAAGATGAACTTGGAGTCATACTAGTCACACCGTGCATCGGATTGAGGTGAGGATGATTCCTAAACTTACCAAATGAATTATGGATCATTTTAATAAATTATTAAAACAATAATAATTTTTTTCCATACTTTTGTGTACACGAGTTATGTTTTTTACTAAAATTTCATTTTAAACTTGAAACATGCACTTTGAGCCATAAAGGTTTCATAATGTATGGGTTTGACATGAGAATTATTAATACATGTTAAAAATGAATTAAGAATAATTTTAATAAATTATCAAGACAATATGAGCATGTTTTATTGGTTTTTATTGAGTGACAATTTTTGTATTAAAATGTCAATTTTAAACTGATAATAGACACTTTCAGTCATATCCGGCACACTGTGAGTAGGATTGAGGTGAGGATTATTCCTACACATAAAAAATGACTTATAAATCATTTTAATAAATTACCAAAACAATATGAATTATTTTTCTTAGTTTTGAGTACGTCAGTTGTTTTTTTCACTAAAATTAATGTCAATTTTGAATAAAATGGCACACTTTGTGTCATACTGGTCACACCATGAATATATTTGAGGTGAAAATAATTCTTACACATCATAAATGAATTTTTGATCATTTTAATAAAGTATTAAAACATTATGAATGTGTTTCCAAGATTTTGAGTATGCCACTTATGTTTTTTACAAAAAAAGTCATTTTAAACTGGAAACACACACTTTGAGTCTTACGGGTTGAAACGTGTGTGGGTTTGACATGAGACTGATTCATACATGTCAAAAATTAATTTTGAATCATTGTAATAAATTATCAATACAATACAGATCTGTTTTCTCATTTTTCAATGAGTAATACTTTTTTTGTATTAAAATGTCAATTTTAAACTGATAATGGAAACTTTGAGTCATACTGGGAACATCATGTATCATATTGAGGCGAGGCTGATTACTACATGTCATAAATGACCTATGGATAATTTTACTAATGTAAAAAAATAATATGAATGTGTTTTATTAGTTTTGAATGTTTCTTTTGTTCTTTTCACTAAAATTAATGTCAATCTTGAATAAAAAGACACACCTAGAATCATACTGGTCACACTTTGCATTGGATTGAGGTGTGAGTTATTATTAAACATACTAAATGACTTATGGATATTTTTACTAATGTACCAAGACAATATGAAAGTGTTTCATCAGTTTTGAGTATGCTAATTGTTTTTTTACTAAAATGTCTTTTTAAACTGGAAACATGCACTTTGAGTCATACAGGTTGCATCGTGTGTGGGTTTGACATGACAGTGATTCATACAAATTAGAAATAAATTATGATTATTTATCCAAAATTATCAAGAAAATACGAGAATTATTTTCGTGGTTTTCTGTGAGAAATAATTTTTTTATTAAAATTTCAACATTAAACTAATAATAAACACATTGAATCATACTGGTCACATCATGTATCAGATTGAGTTGCATCTGATTCATAAGCATCAAAAATTAATTATATATTGTTTTACTAACGCACAAAAACAATATGAATGTGTTTTCTCATTTTTGAGTTTGTTAGTTGTTTTTTTTCACTAAAATTATTGTTAATTTTGAATAAAAAGATGCACTTGGAGTCATACCAATCATATCATAATTTTCTTTTTGGGTAATATGATTCCTATATATCTCAAATGACATATGGATCATTTTACTAAAGTATCAAAATAAACAAAATGCGTTTCCTTGGTTTTGAGTATGTTGCATGTGTTTTTTACTAAAATTTCATTTTAAACCGAAAACATAGACATTGAGTCATATGAGTTGCATCGTGTGTGGGTTTAAAATAAGAATGATTCAAACACATCACAAATGAATTATAAATAATGTTTCTAAATAATCAAGACAATATTTGTGTGTTTTCTCAGTTTTCAGTGATTGACACTTTTTTTGTATTAAAATGTCAATTTTAAACTGATAATAGACACTTTGACACTGGCCCTCCTTGATGACCATGATATATCAATGTTGGTTTCCCTCCAGTAGTTATCTTATACACTTGGTGACTTTGGTTGTTTATTATACACTTATTTATTCAAGAATCTAAGTAATATTATATACCTGTTTGATGATTGGGTGTTGTACAGATGTTTCTTTAATAACACTAGTGGATAAATCGAATCTTCCAATATAGAATCATCCTCAGTCATATAAACTACTATTTTTTAACCACAAGAGAACACGTCAAGTCAAAAAATAGGTTCTAATTTCATTTTATATCGGTAAGAACATTATTGATGAGGTATTGTGTAATATTATTCCAATGGATTCTTTTCACTTATTGTTGTGATGGCCTTGGCATCTTGGTAGGGAAGTGAAATATAATAGGAGGAATATTACATATTCTTTCCAGTATGGGGAAGAGAATATTACACCATTTCATTTGAAACCATCCCATTTTCTTCATGTATAATGTCTTCCAGAAGATCCCAATGGTTTCCTGTTTATCAACAATGCTCTAGTAGATAAATTAATCCATAAACAAAATCTTGTTTTTTATTTATTGATGATCCTGAAGTCATTCCATGAGGAGAAGATTAATCACCATATGTTTGCACATTAATTGATTGACGAATATCATGATGTTTTTCCTAATGATCTTATATGTGGATTACTACCCTGTATAAAATAACTTAAACATGTGGTGAAAAAATTATTTCAATAATCCACCTAAAAAACTTTCCCAATGGATCTTATCTTAAGTGATAAGTGTTGTGTGAATTTTTAAATAATTATTCTCAAAAAAATCTTGGTATGAACCTCATTCTACTTCATTTCACAACAATTTTATTATTTACAAGCCAATTCTTCATATACTCCTCCGCTTCAGTCTCCACCTCAGTCTTATCCTCTTACTCCTCCTCCACCTCAATCTCCGACTCTAACTCCGACTCTGACTCCACCTCCGCCTCCACCATTTTCCAACAATTTTTTTAGGGCAATGCTTCTAAATAAATTTATTTACTCCATTTTACTTCTCCTTGAGAAAGAGATAAAAAATAAAATATAAGCATTTTGACACTAATGATTCACACCCCAAATATATTTCAAAGTTCATAAATCATACTAGATCACGGACATAATATGTAATCACCTAAATTTGTTATCAACATACATTCTGACAAAATGTGTGTTGATCATTCATCTTTAAACAAATTTACTTCTTATTTTGACTATCTAGGTTGTCAGAAATCTTGATAGTAATAAGAAAGTAGAGAAAAAAAATTATTTTGAAGTATATTTAATGAAATTGTAATTTCCTTTAAAAAGTACCTGTTGGGGGATGCTGGCATATTCGTGCTTAATGATCTCTCTCATAAATTTTAAAAAATAATATAAAAAATAAATTCCATTATCCTATTTCAGATACTATAAAAACATTTACCAAAATAAGTAAATATTTTTGATAGTTAATTATTTCTATATATACCTTAATTTTTTTCATTTTTATTAATCCACATGATTTATCTCTTCAGACACTAACTTCATGTCATGATTTAGCATATATTTAGTGATCGCTCTATCATAACAAAATTCTTGTTAAAAAAAGGCTAAAACATATAATTTGAAGTTTATCTATAAAATGTTGATTGTAGTGTATTAAAAATTCAAAATACACATCATGAATGGTAGGTTGTTTGGATATCCTTGCATTGGATCCAAAAAATAAATATTCTGGGTGTCTAGATTGACTGAGATTAGTATCCAGTGCTCCCGAAAAAACAAAAAAAATAAGTATTTATATAATTAAAAATATATTTCATGTGATTATATTGTAGAGTTCTACCTTTTCATTTTAGGTATTAAAAAGAGTCTATCATCTGATAATTTTTGATTAAAATATTCAAGTAACTCTTCTTTTCTCTTCTCAATTTTTTCATTACCCAAAGTAAGTTTTTCTATAGAAATGATATACGGATTAATGAATCCAAATCATTCTTCACATAATCTTCCCTTTATATAGTTGTAATACAAATAACTTTAGAAAACATGAATATTTATTAACTTTAATAAACATATTAGATCATTATTTCGATATAAGTATTATGAAAATGTAAATTATTTATGTATTCACAACTGATATCCCAACCATTCATGTTTGAGAATCTCATTTAAAGGCTTGAGACCAATTCTATATGTCAAGGAATTTCTAAATATTTCTTTTTCATATTCAATGTAAGACATATTACTATCATTAAATGTGGTATCTGCATAAATTTGTAATGATAATAAATGTTTATTTGAAAATAGCGGGGAGATGGTACTCACAGAAGGTCGTTTTTTTTCTTAGTTGATTAACTAGACTTTCTTGATTTGACCTTTCATTTCCCTGACACTTTATCCATATGTAATATCATACCTCACATCAGAACTTTTATCATAAACCTTTATAGGTTTTTCATATGTTTTTTTAAATACATACCTCATGTATCTTTATAATATTAGACAAACATGATATGAAAGATCCAATTGCATCATTGAATGTTGTAATATCCGGACCATCAAGTTTAATAGGAAACTTAGTAGTCAGCTCATGAGCTACCTCAATCCCCACTATCATGTGATATTTTGGGAGTTTTTGATGGTGTATCTTGTCTCATAGGATATTATAAATTATACGCATCACAACATGGTGGTGCGTGGGTGATGATAGATACATATCACATACAACTGTACCCTGTAGAATTTTAGTAATATAAAGTTATCAGAAGTTGTTGGATTCACATTTAGGAAAAATAGTAATGAAAAAATTTATTTCGTCCGGTAAGGTATATAGTTGGGGGGAATGAGTAGCCTCAAATCAAGTGGGATCATTTGGTTCATGTTTACATCTTTTCTCCACCTCCAGTTCTCTTTGATCCTTTCTCATCCATTTGTTTTCCAAACTAGACCGAACAATAATATCTTGTAGTGAGTCTATTTTTGTCTGTAATAATCTCAACATATTATATGTATCTTCATGTGGTTTTATCTTCTAAAAATATATTCTAGGAGAGACTCCAAAACCTAATCCTCTAATGCGGCCATATTGTTTAGACAACTTCAAAGCTACTGAAATTATATTTTCTTTTGATACAGTCATTTCTGATTCGTGGGCCTAAACCAAATAAAAAAATATGAACATAAATTTATATTATTATTTAATATTGTTATAAATAATTAAAAAATAAAAATATTTAATAATTAAACATGTTTCCCATACCATTTTTGTGTTTTTATCAACTAATTTTCCCTCCTTATTTACACAAGCCTCCTTCCATAGCACATGAAGTGGGATAGAAGTGGCTTTAGATTTTCATTCATCAACATGCATATAAAAAAAGAACATATGTTTTTTAATATCACATAATTAAAATTTAATTATTGATTTAAAATACATACCAATTTCTTCTCTAATGAAGCATACTTCATCCTTACTTTGTGATAGGGGTACATTGTTCTTTATTTACAGTAATCATTTTCTGTTTCTTAAATTAACAATTTTGAATCAAGATATATTAAATAAATAATGTCAAATAATATATTATTGACTACAATTCACCTAAAATTATTTCTAATTATTATTATTTGATGAATGTAGTCCATGTTTCCTTCTTTATAATGTGTGTATAACTAACTTGTGGGTGGGGATTTACATTCCCCTCAGTATCCCTAATATGTAACTTTGTAAGAAGAGATTGGAAGCCTCTATGGTCTTTTCTAGTGGCTATTAAGACACATTTTTTATGGAAATATTCTAAAATAAACAAACTCTACAAGTAATAATGTAAATTAAATCAATATTTAATTATAAAAATTTTCAGTAAAATAGAGAAATTATATCATAACATTACTATTATATCTTTCCAAATGATTCCCTTCATTATATGTTCAATATGGCGCCATGAATAAATATTAAATTTCATATTCATCCTCACTATGACCCAAAGATAAATAATGAACATTGACGTTTTTGGGTTCAATAAGATGGTCACATTGATTCTAACTAACCTCAAATTTTATACTCTAACTAATTTCCTTGATAATTTTATTCAACACTGTGATGTTTCATCATAGTTGTTTTTTCCATCAATAAGTTGTTTATCCCCTAATAATTCCATAGCTTCATCATCAACAACATATATTTCCGTGGGATTGGTGACATCATTATGTGCAGAAGACATTTTCTACATGAGTAGTCAAACATTTAATTTGTCTTGAATAACAAAAATACAATACACTACAAGCATAAAAGTCCATATTTGTATGCATCTTGCATGAAAATTGTTACTCTCTTGAACATATATATAATACATCAATACTCCAGTACAACTAACCTCTACTACCTTTATTTAATCCATCCCCAGATGCTTAATTACCTTCTATATCTTGATGATAGATTGGAATAACTCATTCAAACTAGCCTTCATATCATCATTTTGGTTCAAAATTTCCTTGATTACATACCTTCTAAACAATTATTATTGAATTTTTTCGGTTGATACCAATCCCCCATATTTTGTGGACATCCACCTATGTTTCTTGAACCACTATAACCAAAAGTAATCCCATAATGGGTACTGGTGATCATTTTGGATGACTACTACTTAGAGTAGTTCAAACAACATATAATATGTAGAGGTTTAGTCTCAAGTATCAAAATGAAATAATAACTGTTCATGAGATGAAAGGCCCCTGATACTACAATGAGAACATCAACTCATCCCCACTAAGATTCAACGACTCTAAACTATGTTACTAGTCCTTTTCCCTCATGTGTATATCAAATATAAGAGCTTTATATCCACTGAGGTTCAAAAATAACCTAAATTCAATTTTAATTATGTTTTTTACCATATTAAATTTAAAAATATGAAAAATTAACATTAAAATCCACATGAATTCCACCCATAGTCATTTACTTCTGCTCACAAACATTTAATATTTACCACTTCCTCTAAAATGTTTCTTTTTTTGGTAGGGCATAGAGTATATACAAACTTGTGCTGGTATTGGTGTGAGGTATATGGGAGAGTATGACAATCGACCATTTCTCCAAGCTACCAAGAGAGATTATCTTGAAGATTAAGTCAAAAGCAGGGTTAGAGAACTCTACTCAGTATTTGAGGAATACCTTCAAGTGTTAGGTTGGAACAATTTTAAATTTATCAAGGTTTAAGGGGAAGATAATAAAAAGGTGAATTTGGCATATTGTTTCCACAAAAAATTTTCAACAGAAGTATTTTTAGGAGGTCACCCATCATAGTAGTATTCTCATCCAAATATTCATAACTAAAAAGTTCTAATAGAATGTAATGTGACTGCACCCAAATTAAAAGTAATTTTTGATGAATTATTTTCAAAAGTATTTGAGTGAGTTATATAAGGAAATACATATTAAGAAACCAAGAAAATTCATTCATTATGTTTTGAATAATTTTTAGGTGTCATTTTTTGTGTTCTGGGGAAGTAGTAAATGAGGAGGATGAAAGGTTTAAAGAGTTTAAGAATGAGTTGGGACATGTAGTATTCAAACTCATGGCAGTGGCTTTGATAGGGATTAATGAATAAAATTAGAGAAGGAGGTATTTCATTAAGGGACTTTGGAACCACAATGATGGGAGGAAGTCTAGTTTGAAAGAGGGATTCCAATCCATTGTCAAGAGATGGAAGGAAATCAAGTGTTTGAGGATGAATCTAATAAAGGTAGTGAAGGTTAGATGTACTGGAGTATTGAAGTATTATATCTTTGTCCAAGATAGTAAATTTCTCATAAAATATGCATGAAAATGTTTACTTTTATGTATGAAGTGTATTGTATTGTATATCTATATTTACAAAATGAATCCTTATTTACACAACCTTATATGTGAAATCTGTGGTCATTTTTTATGAAAAGTTATTTATATTGCTGATGACTATTATGTGTTGTATACTTCATTCAATTATCATACATTAAAAATATTTTCATAAAATAAAATTGAGATATATGGTTTTAATGTTGTAAGTATTTATTATTTATTAGAAGGGATAGAGCATCAAATGACAGCTAGTGGAGACTTGTGGAGTTTGTGTAATCAATGGTTGGTTGGTTATTCAAATAGGGTTTTTTTTTACCTAGGATTTATCAGATTGTTATTGTTTTTATGCCTATAGGCATTTATATCCATGTGATTCTATTGTGTACTATTTAACATAGATGCACTTGTCACGTGAGTTGGTTTTTTAAACTATTTATCATGGATCATGTTGAATGCTACATATTTATTATAAATCCTTTGGAAGTTGGTTGATGGTTCCAAGGGTTGAGTAACCTTTCGATTCATCTTAGGTAAAGTTATGAATAGATGGACTATATTGTGATGATATAATTTTATATAAGAGAAACTTATTGATAAGACAAAAAACAGACACAAATAAAGAAAATAATTTTTCTTAAATCAGGTCACTTCATCAAAAGTCACTTCATTCTTGGAAAGGAATTTATTTATGAAATAATTTGATAGAAAAGTAAACTCATAAATAAAATTTTCTATTGGTGATGCCACATATGGAAACTCTTATACTAGAATCTGATCTAGTGTGTTTTGTTATTAAATTTTTTCATTTATAAACGTAAAATAATGAAAATTCATAAAATCTATTTTATATTAGTTAATAAAAATTCAAACATTATTTTAACTAATTATAAATTTAAAGAACATGGGAAATTATTGGAAACTATTCATTAATAATGGAAATAAATGGTATCACCTTTAATGATCACCCTAACCCATTGAATATAATCTTCTCTCATAACTATAATGTTTTAGTGAATATATTTTTCACTAAATGTACTAATATTGGGAACCTATAAATCAATTATAAACACACACCGTATTGACAATACATAATAACTTTTGAGTTTGGATCAAATAAAAAATTGAAAAAGTATTCTTATATTGATTTCAATGAAAATTTAATTAGTTTTTTCTTTATTAAATTATATCTATATAACATATTGATAATGATAAACCAATATAAATTAGAAAATTTAAACATTAGTTCTCTGAATTAGATTAACCCATTCACATTATAATAATATGTATATTAATCCACTTTATATTAATCATATCAAATAATATTCCCTCCAAAATTAGTCCAATATAATGTTAAACTTTATTTTCATCTTCATGTAGATGTCATACTATAGAAACAAGATTCAAACAATGATAAACCACACTATCTAAAAGGTAAAAAGAAATAATATAACGGAAACATAGAAAAAAATCACCATCAGTTGCAAAAACGAGGAGATGTAGTTCGTAGTAGTCTCTTATGAATATGGAATGAGATTAGAGAGTTGGGGTGGTGTTGTGTAGGTATAGGTAAGTGTGAGAGAGAGAGATATATGAGATGTAGGGTTCTTCCTGGTTAAGAACAACAGAAAAATGAAAATAAAGGAACCCAAAAAATCAAACAATGAGAGAGGAAATGGAGAAAATAACATACATTGGATTATAGCCTTGATTCGTCTAAGGGAACATAGAGGAGTAGCGCCAACAGGAGGGGAGTTCCATGAGAGCTTGATAATCATGATTGAATGACTTGTGGTTAGGGTTATTTTAAATAGATCGAGGACATTTTTATCAGTGCTTTCAAAAAAGCACTGATAAGGATCCCTTTTATTAGTGCTAAATTGATAAGCACTGATAAATGATATCTTTATCAGTGCTAAAAAAGTGATGATAAAATTAACCTTTATCAATAATAAAACTTTAGCACTGATAAAGGATTTATAATTATAATTATAAATAAAATAATTTGTAAAAAATTTATATAATTACATATTTGTCTATTATAATTTTATAATTATTTATTTATAATTACATTAATATTTTTAAAATATATTATAATTTATATTTATAATTATAAATATAGTAAATAAACATTTATAAATATATTTTTAATTAATTATTTATAATTATAAATATATTTATATAAATATATATATTTATATAATTAAATATATATTTAATAAATATATGTAAATATAAAAATAGTAAATATATTCATTATTTTAATATATTTATTAAAATATTAAAATTATAAATATATTTATATCATTATATATATTTATATAATTATATATATAATAAATATATATAAATATAAATATAAAAATATTCATTATTTAAATCAATTTATTATAATTTTATAATTATGTAAATATATAATTAATTATTTATAAATATATGAATAATACTTAAAATATATATATATATATATATATAATTATATATATATATATATCCCTACGGTGCAGCTCAATGGTAGTTGCCTCTATGGGTCTCGGTGAGGTCTCGAGTTCGAGTCACGCCGAGTACATCCTTACATTGTATGTTGTCTGCTTTTCTTTGTAATGTAGCCCCTTTCTCCAAATAAACTGAGACTTCAACCTCAACATATATATATATATATATATATACATTATAACTAAAAATATAAATATAAATATAGAATATTCATTATTTAAATTAATTTATTATAAATTTATAATTATTTAAATTTATATAATTATTTATTTATAATTTTATAAATGATTTTTTAAATAATAATATTTATTTATTTATAAAAATTATAAATATAGTAAATATACATTTATAAATATATTTATTTATAAATAATTATTTACAAATATATTTTAAACATTATTAATGAATATATAATATTAAAAACATACATTTCAAAAAATGAGTAAAATTGAATAATTCAAAATGATTACACTTTAAAAATATTGAAAAAATGGATAAGATTTATTAAATAAATATAAATTATTTAAATAATATGGATATATATATTGAATTAAATATGAATACATATTGAAAATACTAAAATATAGTAAATAAATATATATAAATAAATAATATAAAATGAAAAAATTCAAAAATAAAATAAAAATAAAAATTAAAAAATTTTAAAAATTAATAAATAATACCTAACTATAATAATATTAAAAATAAATAAATAAAATTGACTAATTAAAAACATAATATATTAAATTAATCATGTTATAATGAAATTCTAAAATATACTAAAATTTGAATAAATTACATAAATATTAGGTGTATGTGTTTCTATATAAGATGGAATTAATTGTGTAAATATTTGTGTATGTCTGTTGTATATAAAAATTCATTAATTATATATATGTATGTAAAATCAATGTAACACATGACATTTGATATATGTTAGATTGACAAATCAAACAACATTAGAAATGAATAAGACATTAATATGTTTTTAATTATTACATTTTATTCATTTACTATATATTCATATATTATTTATATTATTTATTACTATTTATAAGTAATATATATACATATATATTTTACTTATTCATTTTTGTTAATAATTGTTTCATTGAGAATTTTTTTTATTTTCTAATTTATTCATTTTTAATTTTTTTAATTATTACAATTTATTCATTTTATATATCTATATTTAATATATACCATTTAATAATATTTATAATATATATATGTATATTAAATTTATTCATTTTTATCAACAATTATTTAATTAATAAAATGTTTAATATTTTTCTTATTTACACATTCTTAATTTTTATTTGTTTAATTATTTCATTTTATTCATTTTACATATCTATATATTTAATATATAATATTTATTTTTTAAATAATTTATATATATTTATATTCAATTTATTCATTTTTAACAATTATTATTTAATTAATGAAATTTTCAATATTTTTTTATTTTTTTAATTATTTATTTTTATTCTAGACCATTATTACTGCAAAAAATAAAGCTCTGATAAAGGGTACCCTTTATCAGTGTTAAAAATAAAGCACTGATAAATGGTTCCTTTTATCAGCACAAAAAGAAAGTGCTGATAAAGGTGGCCTTTATCAATACTTTTTTCTAGTGTTGATAAATACCAGTGCTACTAAATGCCTCTTTTATAGTAGTGAAAGGGGCCATGTTATTATCCATGCATTTTTATTACTTTTTGTCATAACATTCATTTCATTAATTGATTCACTTTGATGTGATAAAAGTAGGTCTAGGTTAATATCCACACCACAATTCCAACCATTTATATTAAATGAAAAATCCAAGAGATTATCCATATAATTTCACAATTCTTAATTAATCCATTTTATCATCCCTTTCATTTATAAATGACAAGGTACCATAATAGGTACTTAACCTTTAATGTTTTTTTAATTCATACAGGACTTCCACTCATGGTGGCATGATCAGCACACCCAAAGTGGTGGAAAAGTCATAGTAATTCAAATGATTCTACCTCAAGGGATGTTTAAGTGTTTACGGTACACATTTTTCATTGCATATTTTTTAATATCAGTGGTCCAAGAAGAGAATCTAGAGGAAGAGTTATCAAGATGTGTATGTGATTTCAAAAAACACCAATTAATTCAAAGTACCCTGGGAGAGCATTGGTATATTGTGAAATCAGGGAATAGATACACCATAGATGTGGGAGCTGGTTAACATTTTACTTGAGGATTGAAAAGGCAGTTTCATGGATGGATATTTACATTAAATAAAATACTAGTAATAGAGATTTTATTTTTAATATTAGAGGCCTATTAGGGAGTGGTGTTAGTTATGAAGTGGGTTCCACATGACCAAATAATCATTGATTCTACTATAATCCACTCCCATCATCACCACCTTTAATTAGTTCTTGTTTTTATGGTGTTATGATAGTCAAAAATTCAAGAAAATTCATGGGATGGATATAAATTTCCTTGCATCAATGGATACAATTTAGAGTACAATTTGCGTCCTCTTGTTGGGGGCCCTCATACTGAATGGTTCAAGCATGAGTTATGCATTATTCATCATATGTTCAGGATTTGAAGATTCCAGTAATGCCCCTAGATAGAACCTTCTCATCTAGAGACTTTCCATTGATGTTGATCATCTTTCACTCACCCCATCTAGTGATGTGAGATCATGATATTCATGGGTGGGGTTAGAGAGTCAAAGCTCAGTCATGTTTTAGATATTTAAATTAATCAGATCATAGAGACCTGTAATTTCCTTGATGATAAGTGCTCATTAAGATGAATAACCTAGTATAATTTATAGTGATTATGGGTTGGGTCCTTTATTATGTTATATAATGGAGGATCCTATTGGGAATTTGCAATGATCCCCTGGTCTAACCATGAGAGTATTATTTTTATAATAACCTATCATGGTATGAGTTTTGGATTCATGGAGTAGTGGTTTGTATACATAAATTTGAGTTCATGGTGGTTCATAAGATCATAGTGGTTTGGTGTTTTATGCTTCTATTAGCGAGATATGTGTTAAGATAATAGAGTATATGCTTGATCATTTAGTTTCAGAGTTACTATTTAGGGTGAAAAGAGGGATACATTTATTACCTTTGATTGATGGTAAAGGTCACACACTCTTCCCTTATATGGGATAAGTCTATAGTGGTTAAATCCACTATGTATTCCTATAACACTAGATATTATTATGTGATAGGACTGAAGGGGTTATCAATTGGTGGGGATCAAGTATTCCACTTCCCTGGGTGGAAGTGGTTATCTCATGGTGTTCGTATTAAATATCATGATGGATATCCAATGTGGATACCCCTAGTGGGGAATAAAACTTAGTAGGGTATATTCTGTGGATCATTGTGCATGCCCCATCACAGTAAATCTCTTACTATTTGGTGGATGAGGATGTTCTCTTGGAAATTTGTGGATTTTGGTTAGTTGAGAAGGTGTTATAATGGGGCATGGAGCTAGAATTGAAGGGTTATCTAAATATTCATCACTATTCAATTTATATTGTGGTGTTTTGTTCTACATAATGGGAAATGGTGTTATATTGAGTAGTTTAATGAGGTTTTAGTTGTTCCTAAGGTTCTCATTAATATCTTTCACATAAGTTTTATTATAACAGACTTGGTTATCTATGATAATAAATGTGAAACATTTTAGAGATCTGGATGTGTATATAGGATTCCTATAGATGTTAAGGATGGGAACGATATCCTATATTCTCCATATGTTCCAAGATAGTTACATATGTGTTTATTAATTTTTTAAAGGAGTTGAAATAGGATCTTAAGTCCATATGGGGAGGCTTTCTACTTTAAAACTCCTCTGGTTTGAGTGTTAAGTTTGTTAAAGAACTCAATCCTAAAGTGTGAAATAGAGAGGTTTCTATCATAAGAAAACTATCAAGAATGGTCTTTAAAATTAGGGAGTGAGGATCTCACACTAGTGAAAACATTTTCAATATATCATTTTGAGGTGGGTGTCAATGGTTTTTGGTTTTTCTTTATCACATATGGTGGGATAACAATTATGTGAGAAAGGTTTTGTGTAAAAAATCTTGGTATGACTCACATATAGTGGTTAGGTGTTTTTATTGAGGTTATCAATAGTAGGTATATTGTATTGGGATACGTATTTTTCCTTCCAATATAGTTGTTTACCAAGTTCGTCAAGATCTCGGACCTCTTATATGAAGGATGTTCATTTTATGGTAGGATGATTATCACACAAGATAGATTTGTGATATTTCTTTTTGAGGAACAGATTTTCAAGAATGAGAATTGTATTAAGGTGGGTAGGATGTGGTTTCATGAGTAAATTTTAAATGTGACATAGCTCAATTTTTAGTATTAAGATCCCAGGACCTCCTTAGGGAAAAAGGTAAAAATTACTTATAAAATGACCTTAGAATAATTATTTTAGGCATTCATTGATTCCAAGGTGTGATTCTTACCATCGGGTTAAGTTAGAATGTATGTTAAAGGGTGGTGGTGCCCCATTAATAATATATTATGTATAATATATTAATTTTTTTTCTCACACACATGAATCCTTAGAAAAAACTATTTTCCAAATAAATAGGGTATGAAATGAATTTTTTCAAACTGTACATGTGTCCAAAACATGGTTTTTACCCTTAAGGTGGTTTAAATTTTGTTTTCATTAGGGACCTCAAGGTTTTGTCCATTTTAGATTGATTAATTATATTCTAAAAAGGGAAATTATCATAGTAATTGATTAATTAATTTAGGGATGAATAAATTTATTAACATAGTGATGATGACTATATAAACATACTTATCTCAAATCCTAGGATTATCCACAATAACCTTAGGATTTGAGAGTACTAATAAAGGGTATGTTTTGGGATAGAGTAAATAACTCCTTCCCAGGTCATCAGTATTAAGGAATGGGAATGAAACCTTCATCAATGAGTTATCCATACTCGAGGTAGGAAATTATTTTGTTTTTAATAATCCTCATTATTAGATTCATTGCCTTCAAATATTTTTCTTATTATCATGTTGGCAACATGAATAGGAAATAGAATTAAAATTATAGTAATTATTAAATATTGGATTATGTTGAAACCAGAATGATTATAAAATTTCATTTTCATATATGTGTAATATGTAATACATAGTTAAATATTCCATAAAATAAAATTAATTTTAATTTTGATTGTTCATGATAGAAATAAAGGAATATATCTCAAAGAAAATAATTCAGGTTAGTATTCAAACATTTCAATTTATGATCTCAATTTTTTTTTATTATTGGATAATATATTTTTATCTTAGTGAGTGAGATTTATTTTTATATTATTATCATTGGCCTTGTTCTTGTATTTTGATGGTTATTTTGACCATAGGTGGAGAACAATGAGGTGATTTATATTATCTCTCCTCTCCTCTCCCCATATCCACTCTCACTCTCCCCCTCTCCCTCTCTCATATATATACTACATGAGATGATTTTCTTTTATCCCTAGTAATGGTAGGTGGAAGTGAATGGTGCTCACAACTTAATTGGGGGTTGACATGTGAAGAGGATCATAGTGTGTGGTGGATTGAATGGCGGTAATGGTGCAAGGGAATATTAGTAAGATAAGAAGGCGTAGGGGTTTGTAGAGGCATGGAATAGAAATGGTCAGGATCAGGTGTAACATAGGGATCAGCCATGATGGAAGTTCAAGTTGCATTTAATGATCTAGCCATGATGACAGTCACTGGACTTCAATGACACCTAGGATCCACACCCATCTAGTTACCTTATCGAGGCCACAACTGGTGCGGCTCAACACACTAGCATAGCTTGATCAAACCAACCTGAGACTAGTTGTCATGACCCATCCTTGGGGCCCGTGCCGTGACTACCCCAAGCCCGCCTTCCATAGTCCAAGGGCTGGTGACTAGCACCAAAGGCGTAAATCCCATTAAAAGGGAAGGAATTTCCTTTATAAAAGTAAACATCACAACAGAGTATGCAATAGAATTAAGCACAAAGTAATACTAAATACAAAAGTAAGTGTATAAAGTAAAGGGGCCGGAAATACAAGACCAACAGTAAGTATAGTACAACTGAAAAGCTAGTACAACTATAGTAAAGTAAAATAGCAACCACTGAGTCATCATCTAGAAATCCCACCCGAAGGGTGGGTACAGATGGCCTCCTCGGTACCTCAGGTCTGACCGTTCGCTCCGTGTACGTCTCGCCAAGTGGTCCACCTCTGGGTACTGTCAAACTCCACAAGTCTCCACCTTGATCAGTGTTGTCTGTCATCTGCATCCAACACAACGTAGTGCGGGCATAACCCGTGCATGGGTGAGTATACGATACTCAGTAGGGACCCCAAGACCCCTGAAGGTATCCCATAATCCATGAAGGATAAACCACAGAAGAAAAATACAATCAAGAAGTATCCACCATCTCTACTTAGGTATATTCCCATACTTATACCTAAGTCATCTATCCCATTTCGTCTCCAACTCTCGAGCTCAAGCACAACCCAGTCCACACAGGAAAGAAGTCAATCACATCGATGGTAATGAATTAAAGTCAACACTCATATCACATAGGTATACACCTTTCATATATCGATAGATATGATCAGATGTTGCCACCGAACCATCTTTCACTGCCGAACCAATGAAGGATTCAGTCCAGTCTCGTTGTAGTCAAACCCACATAGGATTCAGTCCAGTCTCTTTACTATCGAACCCACAGAGGATTTAGTCCAATCTCGTTATTGTGGAACCCACAGAGGATTCAGTCCAGTCTCATTGATGTCGAACCCACGGAGGATTCAGTCCAGTCTCCTTGCTGTCGAACCCATAGAGGATTCTAGTACAGTTGTCATCACTGCCGAACCCACAGAGGATTCTAGTACAGTTTTCGTTGCTGCCGAACCCATGGAGGATTCCAGTACAGTAGTCTTCGCAGTCGCAGCAAACTCTAGGGTTCCCACACATAGCACGCTCGTTTCCGGGAGGGTCCTCTTCTCGAGAAAAGGGGGTCCATACATCTACTATCACGAAGTCCTGAGTTGATGTATCCCGAAGTTCCATCTCATCAAATGGAACCCAACATGACAGACAACGAGTCAATCAGACTCCCGGTTTGAGAGTTATTCGTTTCTTCGTTCAAGGGGCCCGGTTGGAATTATGGTCATTCCAAACCGGGCCGTTTTCTAAATTTGTCGAAAACTCACTTAGTGTATTGCAAAAGGACAGCCTCATCCCAAGGGTCCCAGTGCTGTAGATAGCACGTTGATCAGACGCATGGTCAAGAAGTAATTCGTGTTTAAGAGAAATAGGCCCAGCCCGTCAAGCCCGGTGGGCTGACGGGTTGGCCCGTCCTAGCTCTGTGGGCCCAACCCGGCTGAGGAGTTGGCCCGGCCCGGCCCGGTGTGGCGCGGCCCAGCCCGGTGTGGCACAGCACGGCCTGGCGGGGCGCGGCCCGGCCTGCGGGTCAGCTCGGCTGGCTGAGCGATGTGGGGGGGGGGGGGGGCATGACCCCCCGTTTTCCTAAACCGGCGGCGCAACCCCTCCTATCAGGCAGGCCAAAGTCGTCCGGACTTCCCGGTGCGAGCAGCCCGCAGCTGCGGGCCTCTGTCCTCCTGCGTGGCACCTGTGGGTGATGCGACCTCTTCTACCCGGCTGGGAAGAGACCGGCCGGTTCACCGCCAAAGCAGCCCGCGGAGTGCGGTCCGTGGTCCTCTACAGCGTGGCGCCCCTTGTGGCACCGCGATCTACCTTTCTGGCCGGTTCTTCCATAGCGCGACGCCCTCATGGTGCCGCAGTTCCTTCATTCCGGTGCGCTTTAGCCTGCCGGTACCTCTTCGGCCATGCTGCCCGCGGATGCGGGCCACGATTCCTCTCTACGCGGTCGGCACACGGCCACTGCTTCCTACGGTCTCCATCGCCTTGGATTACCACCGCCAAAATAGTCAAGAAACATCGGAGGGTCATCGTGCCTTGTTTGTTCGTCCCGCTCCCTCCACGTTTGGAGATATCAATTGGCCGAAGTCAAAACAAGCATTCACCAAGGTTGGAATATAATTTCATTAACTTAAAATTATATCAAACCCCCTACCTTGATTTCGATTCTTGTCTGTCCGTGTTGCAGGAAGAAGATCCGAAGTCGACGTCGATTCGTTGACGTTAGGGGGTGTCCGAGGAGGAAGCGTAGTCAATGTTTCCTCACGGATTACGTCTCCTTCCTTAACGTAGATGATGAAGAAGAATAATGAAGAAGACGATGGTCTCGAGCCTTGAGTTCTTCGTTCGAGAGAGTAAATGTTCTTCATCGAGAGATGAACAGTATTCTACTACTTCTCCAGAGCTTTCCCAAAGTTGTCCTAACACAACGAGGGCCAAACAAAAAATAATAGCTAAGGCTATTATTTTATTCACACATGAATTTCAAAATTAAAACACTCTAACTAATTAATTGAGGAGTTCAATTCATTAATTAAAATGTGTTGGAACAAATTAATGGGAGTGAGAAGGAGATGGAAAGTCACAATTTAAGAGGGGAGTTGTCAAATTAAAAAAAAGGGGCGTTAATGGGGAGTTTAAGGGAGTTTAGAGGAGGTGAAAGGGTTTGGGTTATTGTGGGCCCCACCAAAATAAATCCTCACATGGGAGGTTATGTGGGTGTGGTCCCCACCTCTAACTCCTCCTTTTAGGAAATAACCAACTCTTAAACAATAAACTTGTGTACAATAATTTTATTTAATTTAATATAAATACAAAAAAATTAACTTCTTCTCCCGAGAAAACACAACTACGGTAAAGGTCCCCTTAAGAGAATAATGGTTCTGCGAATCCATTGGTGTCCTCAGATTTCAATTCTGATCACTGGTTCAAAAGATAGAAAAACCTGCACATACATTTACTGAACGTACCTGAACAATAGTTGAGAAATTGATTCCGGGCACATCGGGCCTCGGAATCAGGTTCCGTCAAAAACCGCAGACTTGTAAAATTCCAAAGTATTTAAGAAAAAAATTTCCGTGAAATTTCCAGGTCTTTACATTACTCCCACCTCAGGGATTTATGTCCCTGTAAAGCTACAACACACACTAGGGAAACAAATGGGGGTACTGAACACGCACCTGAGCCTCCCGCTCCCATGTGCTCTCCTGGAGGTTCTCGTGCTGCCAGAAAATGTGTACTAGAGGAATCGACCGTCCACGTAGGGCTCGCTCTTGTCGATCCTCGATCTCTACCGGGACCTCCATGAATGTCACCCTGTCTTTGATGTCCAGCTCCCTGTGGTCGATGATATGGGATAAGTCGTGCACATATCTGCTCAGTTGAAATACGTGAAAGACGTCATGCACCCGGTGCAACTGTGGTGGAAGGGACAGGCAGTATGCCACCTCACCTACTTTGCTGAGGACCTGGAATGGTCCGACGAAGTGCAGAGATAACTTTCCGCCCCAGACAAATCTTCGAAGATCTCATCAAGGTGAGACCCGTAGGAAAACGTGGTTGCAATCCTAGAACTCCAGTGGTCTCTGTCTCCTATCAGCATAGGACTTCTATCTACTCTGTGCAGTCTTCATCTACTCCTAGATGATCTGTACTTTCTCCATCAGAGCCTAAACCATCTCTGGTCCTACAAGTGCTGACTCCACTGGGTCAGTCCAGCACATAGGTGATTTGCAATGTCGGCTATACAGTGCCTCGTAAGGGGTCATCCTGATGGTGGAGTGGTAGCTGTTGTTGTACAAAAACTCCACCAAGGGTAAATGATCCTCCCTTCTGTGACCAAGGTTTAGGAAACAGGCAAGGACAATGTCCTCGAGAGTCTGAATGGTCCTCTTAGTTTGGACATCCATCTGAGGATGGAAGGCGGTGCTCGATAGAATTTACGTCCCAAAATCCTCCTATAACCCCTTCCATAGCTAAGAAGTGAAATGAGCATCTCGATTGGAGACGATAGTCGATGGCACACCAAGAAGCCATACGATCTCCTGAATATAGAGAAGTCCCAATCTCTCTACTAAGCTCTACTCTCTGATCGGTAGGAAATGGGATGACTTGGTGAGTCGGTCTAAGATCACCCAGATAGAGTCATTTCCTCTGGATGTACATGGAAGCCCCATCACGAAATCCATAGATATCCCATCCCACTTCCATTATGGGACCTATAAGGGTTGTACCATGCCTTCTGGTACCTGGTTCTCCGCCTTCACTTGCTGACAAGTGAGGCATCATGAAACGAACTCTGCTACAACCTCCTTCATACCCAGCCACCAGTGCTATCATCTGAGGTCCTGATACATCTTCACCACACCTGGATGTACCGCTAGAGGGGAAGTGTGAAACTCCCTCAGCACTTCATCCTATAGTGAAACTGGTACCATGGTACGTCCCTTGAAGAGGATGACGTGCTCCCCTCCTTCATAAAATCTATCAGGTGCCTGTCCTGAGGATATCTAAGCACATCGCGTCTCACAGTCAACGTCCCCATGCTGTGCCTCTCTGACTCACTGAAGAAGTGGAGGAGTGACTATGAGAGACTAAAGAAAGGCTAATCTATCAATATCCACAAAGAATATCTACAATGTGGCTAGCTCCTCTGTCACCTCTCCTAGAAGCATAATTCCCGATCTCCTACTGAGAACATCAACTACAACGTTCCCCTTCCCCGGAGTATAGACTATCTCAAATCATAGTCCTGGAGGAACTCGAGCAATCGTCACTGTTTCAGGTTCAGGTCCTTCTGCGAGAAGATGTACCAAAGACTCTAGTGGTCAGAGTAGACTATAAATCACTCGCCCATCAGATAGTGTTGCAACATCTTCAAGGCGAAGACCACTTCTACTAACTCCAGGTCATGGGTATCTTAGTTCTGCTCATGCTATCTCAACTGTTGTGAACCATAAGTGATCACCACTCGCTCCTGCATCAGGACACACCCGAGTACGGTCCCTGATGCATCATAGTAAACTACGTACCCAACACCCTCCTCTAGTAGCCTCAAGATAGTACCCAGCCAGACCCAGGAAACTCCGATAGTACCCAGCCAGACCCAGGAAACTCCGCACCTTCATCACACTCCTGGGTGGCTCCCAAGAAAGTACTGCCTCGATATTCACTGGATCCACTGCAACTCCAGCCTCTGAGATGACGTGTCCCAAGAAGTGAACCTCCTAAATCAAGAACTAGAACTTCGAGAGCTTACCATAAATCTGGTGCTCTCAGAGTGTATCCAGTACAACCCGCAAGTGGTAGGCGTGCTCCTGCTCAGTAGTCGAGTAAATCAGTATGTCGTCGATGAAGACTACAAAATATTGATTGAGGTAAGGCTGGAATATCTTGTTCATGAGACTCATGAACACTAATGGTGTGTTGAATATGCCAATGGTCATAACTAAGAACTCTTAGTGGACATACCGACACATGAAGGTTGTCTTCTGCATATCCTCGTCTCAAACTCGGAGCTGGTGATAGCCTGACCTCAGGTCTATCTTTGAGAACCATCGTTCTCCCTTGAGATGATGAAAGAGGTCTTCAATCCTCGAGAGTGGGTAATTATTCTCAATGATCACCGGATTCATGTGACGGTATTCGACACACAGTCGCAAGCTCCTATCCACCTTCTCGGCGAACAAAATCGGAGAAGCCTAGGGTAAAACGTTGGGTTGGATAAATCCCTTCCCCTACAAGTCCTCTAGCTGTACCTGCCGCTCAAGAAGCTCAGCGGGAGCCATCCGATATGCTAGAGTAGATATCAGTGTTGTAACAGGGTATAGATCAATGTAGAAGTCTACCTCTCTGTGAGGAGGTAGTCCTGGAATGTTGTCAAGAAAAACATCCACATACTGATCCACCACAATAGGAAAACTCGGACTCCGCACATCAACCGCCTGAAGATGAGACTAGAAAACTTATGTGTGATCGGTTGCCCTCTCCTCTGCGTAAGTTCATCCTACACTGCAAAGGCTCCCTTCTCACCGGTGAAGTTGAACCTTCTCCCATCCGTGTGGACACACCGCACTTTGCGCTAAATACAGTCGAGCTGAGCAGGAACTGTAGATAACCATTCCATACCCAAGATGACGTCGTAAGGCCATGATGCCACTACAAAAATATCCAAGATGAAGCTCTCGCCTCCTGGAGTAAGCTCACACTTCCGGAACCAGTGTGTAATCATCGAGTCTTCTCCCGTAGGAGTCTCTAGCTGTATGGATTGAGCCAACATCTCCATAAGAATCTCTGAGCTCGGAACAAGGGCAGCGACAATAAAATAATGACTCAAACTTGTGTCTATAGGCACTTCATCACGGGTGAAGTAGACACAGATAGTACCTCGAATCATATTAGGTGTGTCGTGGTCATAGGCCTCGACTGCCTGGAGCTGATCCCACCTCTATCCGCCAGCTCCCTGTGGTCAGGGTTGTCCTCCTAGTGGTGGTGGTGGTAGAGCCTCGAAACGTCATCCAGCACCCACTGCTTGGCCAGCTCCTCTGCCTCGTCCGCCTTCTACCAGTGGACCACCACAGTCGAAGCTATGCCTCTACCTGGGAGGTCCCTCTACTGTCAGCTCCTCGTCTTCATGCCAGGTCAGACAGTCTCTAGCCATCTCACCCTGCCCTCCGCATTCAAAGCACTACCTGCTCCTCGTATATCTGGCTCTATTCCATGAGCCCTGCACATCTAAACTAGTATCCTATGGTCACGCACCTGATGTCCTGGTCTACTTGGAACTCTGCATCAACTGTCTACTTCCGGTTGCAGAAGACTCCACTACGTGTCGTCCTTCGGTGGATCTCACCACTGGTGACTGATCAGTAAGAAATATCTCCAATAAAAGGGCTCGCTCCAGCACTCCTGTCTAAGTTAGAATGTAGTGGGAGATGACTGAAGCTCTGATATCTTGCCGGAGTCCCTTATCAAAGGTTCGGGCCCTGAGGAACGGGTCTCACATCATATCCGTGGAGTATCGCGAGAGGTCAGTGAACCTCGCTAAGTACTGAGCTACTGTCATGATGCCCTGCCGCAGATGAAGTAACTCCTGAATCTGCACCACACAAAGGGTGGCTAGAAAAAACTTTGAGTGGAAGAGACTATCGATGTCTATCCAAAGTAAAGATTCCTTTTCATGCACCTGGAGCTTCAGGCTCCACCATCTACCTGCTTCTACGTGGAGGAGACTCGCGGCAAGGATCACTATAAGGTCGACTGGTGTCCCTAGCAATCTGAAAACTCTGACGACAACCACCAGCCAGTCCTCAGATGCCTGTGGGTCTGTCTCTCCATGGAACCTGGGTAGCCTCTGTCGCTGGAACTCATGCAATGAACTCAGGTGGCGTGCACTCTCTACTGCTGGGGCAGGTGGTATCTGTGGCCCAGAAGGTAGTGATACCGCTGGTGCCTCCAATTTGATGGGGTCCTACACTGAGGAATTGTTGCTCAGTGGGATTCCATCTCGTACGTAACTCAGAACCCTAGCTGGCTGCCTTCGTTGGGCCATCCTGAAAAGAAACATGTGCGCCTCATTTAAACAATATACCTGGTGAGCTAACACAAAGTAATAACAAAGAAAACTTTTGAAACACACATGCAATCAGTGTTTTCGTGCACTGAGTCGGAAATCAGTGGTCAGGGTACTAGTGTATGGATACATCGGCTGCCACACCAACACTGGACTTCATGGACTGAAAACCACACTCAATACTCTTAACACTATTGCTTCACAGTAAGACAGATCAGAGTCTTATGTTCTGTGGTTGAACCGACTCCTCTGATACCAATCTGTCACGACCCGTCCTCGGGGCCCGTACTGTGACTACCCCAAGCCCGCCTTCCATAGGCCAGGGGCTGGAGACTAGAAAAAAAAAGGAATAAATCCCTTCAAACAAGAAAACATTGCCTTTATAAAAGTAAACAACACAATAGAGTACACAATAGAAGTAAGCACAAAGTAATACTGAATACAAAAGTAAGTGATGAAAGGAAAGGGGCTGGAAATACAAGCCCAACCGTAAGTACAATAAAACTAAAAAGCTAGTACAACTATAGTAATGTAAAACAGCAAACACTAAGTTGTCCACCAGAAATCCCACTTGAAGTGTGGGTATAGATGGCCTCCTCAGCACCTCAGGTCCGACCGTCTGCTCCATGTATGTCTCGCCAAGTGGTCCACCTATGGGTACCGTCCATCTCCACAAGTATCCACCTTGATCAGTGATGTCCGTCGTCTACATCCAACACAACATAGTGCAGACATAGCCCATGTAGGGGTGAGTATATGATACTTAGTAGGGACCTTGAGACCCCCGAAGGTCTCGTAGAATCCACAAAGGATAAACCAAAGAAGAAAGATACAATCACAAAGTATCATCCAACTCTACTTAGGTATATTCCCATACATATACCTAAGTCAGAAATCCCTGTTTGGATCCCAATCTCGAGCCCAAGCACAACCCAGTCCACACAGGAAAGAAGTCAATCACATCGATGATAATGATTAAAATTCAAGACTCATCTCACACAGGTATACACCTTTCGTATATCTACAGAGATGATCAGATTTAGCCACTTAACCATGTTTCACTGTCGAACCCATGGATGATTCAGTCTAGTCTCATTGGTATCGAACCCATGGAGGATTCAGTCCAGTCTTGTTACTGTCTAACCCATGGAGGATTCAGTCCAGTCTTGTTACTGTCGAACCCACGGAGGATTCAGTCCAGTCTCTTTGTTGTTGAACCCATGGAGGATTTAGTCCAGTCTCCTTACTATCGAACCCACAGAGGATTCTAAGATAGTTGTCATTGCTGCCGAACCCACGGAGGATTCCAGTACAGTTGTCTCTACTGCCGAACCCACAAAGGATTCCAATACAGTAGTCATCACAGTCGCAGCCAACTCTAGGGTTCCCGCACAAACACGCTTGTTTCTAGGAGGGTCCTCTCCTCGAGCAAAGGGAGTTGATACATCAAATATCACGATGTCCTATGTTTATGTATCCTGATGTTCCATCTCATCAAAAGTAACCCAACGGGATAGACATCGCATCAATCAGACACCCGGTCTGAGAGTTATTGGCTTTTCCATTCTAGGGGCCCGGTTGGAATTACTCCCTTTCCAAACAGGCCATTTTACAATGTTTTATAAAAAACACTAAGTGTATCGAAAAAGGACTGCCTCATCACAAGGTTTGCAGTGCAGCAGATGGCGCGTCGATCAGATGCATGTTCAAGAAGTAATTCACGTTTAAGCGAAACAGGCCTGACCCGTCATGCCTGGTGCGCTGACGAGTCCACCCATCCTTGATATGTGGGCCCAACCTGGCTGAGGAGTCGGGCCTGCCCAATGGGGTGCAGACCGCCCCGACGGGACATGTCTCGGCCCGGTGTGGCATGGCCCTGCCCTACGTGGCACGACCCGGCATGACGCGGCCCGACCCGGTGTGGCGCAGCCTGGCCCGGCCTGGCCCGCAGCCATCCATGGCTCAGCCCGGAAGGTCAAGAGATGCGGGGGGGGGGGGGGGGGGGGGTTCCCTAACTGGCAGCGCCGCCCCTCCTATCCGGTCAGCCGAAGCCGGCCGGTCTTCCCGGTGCGAGCGGGCCGTTGTCCTCTCGTGCGGCACCTGCAGGTGTCGCGGCCTCTTCAACCATGCCGGCTGGCGGCCGACCGGTTTGCTGCCGAAGCAGTCCACGAAGCACGGGGCCACAATCCTCCATAGCATGGAACCCCATGTGGCACCATGGTCTCCCTGTCCGGCCGACTATGACCGGCCGGTCTTCTACAGCGCATTGCCCTCGTGGCGTCGTGGTTCCTTCGGCCCGGCCGGCTAAAGCCGGCCGGTTCCTCTTTGGCCATGCGGCCTGCGGATGTGGGCCTCGATTCCTCTCTACGTGGTCAGAACACGCCCACCACTTCATCCATTCACCATCGCCTCCGATTTCTGCCAACAAAATAGTCAAGAAACATCGAAGGGTCATCGGGCCATGTTCGTTCGGCCCGTGCCCTCCGCGTTAGGCGATACCAATTGGCCGAAGTCAAAACAAGAATTCACCTAGGATGGAATATAATTTCATTAAATTAAAATTATATCAAACCCCATACCTTGATTCAGATTCTCATTTGTCCGTGTTGCGGGAAGAAGATCCGTAGTCGACGTCGATTCGTTGATGTCGGGGTGTGTCCATAGAGGAAGCGTAGTTGATGTTTCCTCACAGACAACGTCTCCTCCCTTGATGCAGAGGAAAAAGAAGAAGAATGAATAAGACGATGGTCATAGGGCTTGAGTTCTTTGTTGGAGAGAGTTAAAATTCTTCGTCGAGAGAAGAACACTATTCTTCTATTTATCTAGAGCTTTTCCAATTTTCTCCCAACACATGAAGTGCCAAACAAAAAATAATAGCTAAGGCCATTATTTTATTCACACATGAATTTCAAAATTCAAACACCTTAACTAATTAATTGAAGAGTTCAATTCATTAATTAAAATATATTGGAGAAAATAATGGGAGTGAGAAGGATATGGAACGTCACAATTTAAGAGGGGAGTTTTCAAATTAAAAAAGGGGTGTTAATGGGGAGATTAAGAGAGTTGAGGGTAGGTGAAAGGGTTTGGGTTCGTATGGGCCCCACCACACTAAATCCACACATGGGAGGTTATGTGGTTGTGATCCCCACATCTAAATACCCCTTTTATGAAATAACCAACTCTAAACAATAAAATTGTTTACAACAATTTAATTTAATTTAATATAAATCCCAAAAAATTAACTTCTCCTCCCGAGCAAACGCAACTGCGGTAAAGGTCCCCTTAAGTGAATATTGGGGCTGCAAATCCATCAGTGTCCTCATATTTCAATTCAGATCACCATTTCAAAAGATAGAAAAACACGCACGTATGTTTACTGAATGTACATGAACAAAACTTCAGAAATTGATTCCGAGCACACCGGGCCTCGGAATCAGGTGCCGTTAGAAACCGTAGACTCGTAAAATTTCAAAGTATTTAAGAAAAAGTTTTCCTTGAAATTTCTGAGTCCTTACACTATTGGAATGTCTTTATTGTTGATATGGAGGCCTAAGTATATAAAATCCTAGGAAAATCTATGTGGGCTTGACTTCATGAGCCTAATATTGAATTCTAGGCCCTAGGAGTAGGGAATCCTATCATGACCAGCAATCAAGCCATCCAATGAGTTGGGTCCCCTAAATTGACCAAGTTAGGAGATTCACCAGTAATGTGTGTGAGGTACATGTGTTCACCCCCTTATTTCAGTGTGCCAAAAATCATGCTCAGAGTCCGCCACATGGCTAGGTAGTTGTGTGAATTATATTTATAGTGTTTCTTCATCGGGTGTCCATTTCAAAAAAATAATTATCCAATCATGAGTTTTTTTTACATGTGGATCACAATTTCACAGTTTATTTTGGAATATGATGCTAAATTCATTGAAATATATGATGATTTTAAATTTATCTCCATAGAGTTGATGAAATTTTTTAGGCATGAAAATCAAAGTGTTATCTAGGTTGGAAAACCTCCTTGGAGGAATGGTTGTGTCTAGGTGAGGGTTTACCCAACATCCTTAGATATGAATTATAATACCACCTATATATTCTGAATATGGTATCCTCTATATGTATATTAGATAGTTTCAATATCCCCCCTCATATTCAAGGCGGAGATTGTATACCTATGGATTTGGTATGCCCCTAGTACAAAGAGCTTGCATGGGGGGTGGGATTCTCCACATGAGTTGGTATCCCCATCCCACTAAATTAGGGTGTGAGATCCTCCACCATAGATTATGTAAGTTCACATGAGTTATTTTTCATTAATAGTTCAGATACTTTATTGGTGGAACAAAATTTATGGATTTGAGGGTGCGATACTTCCGTGACTAATTAGCATTCTTCAGTGGTGAGAATGCTCCCCTTCATGGATTTTCTTCATGGTGTGGTATTTAGAAAGGCTAATTAGCACATACTTCTTTAGGGATTGTGATCCCTCACCACCCCATGGGTTCCCTTCAAGATGAAACATATATTTAGGTTATTGGATATAGACTATATGGAATTTTTATTACTCTGAGTGTCCTTTGATTCCAATGAGGTGAATTCTTTTAGAATATGTTCTAAGATGAACGAGACATCATTTAACCCTTATAGATTCTAGTTGTATGAATTGTTTAGATTATTATTTCTTTTCTTCCTCAAATTACTTTCCTATACCAGATTCAGATATATCTTGTTTTTTATATTTTCTTTATGGTTATTTGGGTGATTTACTGATTGTGTTTATGCTAACCCCTACACATGCCTAGTGCATAAAATGTTTTTTTACGTCAGTTATTTTTTATTTTTTATGTCACTTTTTAGCTGATTTTATTAAAGGTGACATAATAAATATTGTTTTTTATGTCAGTTATTTTAAAAGTGACATAAAAATCACAACCAACATGGGAAAGTTTATTACGTCCGTTATTAAATTACAGACGTAATAAATCGAGCCTATAAAGGGTTTTTCACATCGGTTCTTAAATAACCAACATGAAAAAGGATATACGATGTTTGTTATCAAATAAATGACATAAAAAACCATTCCCCAATAATTTATTACATCAATTATAAAATAACTAACATAAAAACAAATTTTTTAAATAAAACTATGAATCCATTATTATGCTCTGCCAAAGTAGGCCTGAAACAAGCAGAAACTAGACCAAAAGCAAACCAAAAGCACACCAGAATCCATACCCGAAAAACATCAAAACTAGACCAAAATTAGAAGAACCATATAAAAATTAAACATTCACATATATAACATTCAAAACTTACAATGTAAACTAAAAAAACGTAAATCCAACAAAAAACTACCAAATTCACAATTACAATTACAATATTCAAAATTACATTTTACACTAAAAAAACTATATAACATTAAAAAAATCCAATGTAAACAAAAAAAACCTTAATCCAACCAAGAAAACTACCAAATACACAATTACAATTACAATATTCAAAATTACATTTTACACTACAAACAAACTAAAATTCAATCAAACCTATAAAATAATTTGACCATTACACTTGTAAGTGTCTGAAATCTTGAGCACTATTGGGTTGACGGTCATCAAATAGCTACAAATTAAAAGTAAATTGGTTAACATGTATAATGAATAAATCAAATGAAATATTATGGTAACTTTTATAAGGAAATATAACCTAGTCAAAGTTCATTATTGTTCAATTTGTAATTATTTCATACATAAATCTTAACATATAATATCTACATTCGATGATGCCTTGTTGTTCATGCCAATTCTGTTTAAATGAATTTCAATTCAAAATATCATTTTTATATAATACATCGAAAAGTACAAATTATAAATGGATATTTACCTTTACTTTTACATATTTGATCTTCGAACTCTTTTTCTTTGTGTTTTTTCAAAATTATGCCCATAACCTATTAGAAAATAATATGAATGGGATAAATTTAAAATTTATTATAATATAAACAACTATTAATAAATTGAAACTTACTTTTCCAACATATTTTTAAAACTTCCCCGCACATCGCTATTGACAGAGCATATCCAATAATGTGTTTTCTCCCTTGGAAAAAAGACACCTAACATCCAATGATCACTAATATAAAAGAAAATTTATGTTTATTGTTTTATTTATGTTTAAATATAATGAACACTTTTCCAGATATATGTTTCATACCTCTCACAAAAAGGCATCATCCGACACTGCGTGTTTATATTCTGTTCAAATATTTCAGCAATATAAAGGGTTCTTTGTTCTTCATCCAATGCCTGCGCTTAAGGGGAAATAATATGTGGGTCCATGAATGCATATACATCTGTCCTCTCATTCTTATCACACATGTTATAAAGATACCTAATTCAAAACAAACATAAGTATACATTTTTAATAAATATAATGTAGGGAAAGGTGTTAAAAAGTACATGGAAAAAATATGCCCTAGGTTGATGCCGAACTTATCTCCAATAACAAGCTCCATGATATCTGTTTTCATAATCCCCACATTTATTAAATTTCCACAAACATGAGCTTGAATTGGAAATGAATAATGATCCGCCAACAAATTTGAATATCTTGACAATATGTCAAGACTATTTGAATCTATATCTGATGTCATACCCATTTGACTTTGTTGTTGTATATACATTATTTTTTTACCTTTGAAGTATTCCTATAAATAAATAAAAAAATATATCAATTTTCCAATGTTAAAAAAACTTTAATAAAAAATAAAATAAAAGATATAACATACATACCTCTATGGTAATGAGTTTCCGAAGTCTGGATGGCCAAACTAAAAAGTGATTGATACTATGTCCAACTGTCATCACCTCATCTGTAGGTAATGGTACTCAAGTTGATCTATCTATAATATCCTGTACAACGACCCTATGATGATCTACCTATAACTATTGGTTATGAACTGTATCTCCTATACAATATACCAGCCCATATGCAACTATATGATGGTGAGGATTATCAACATACAACTCACAATAAGCAGGAATTTGTGGCAGAGAAGTAGGACAAAAAATGGGGTCTGCAGGGTGAGGTGGAGGATAAATAATGGGGTCTGGAGGTGGAGGAGTGTGAGAGTCTAGCAGTGGTGTAGGATAAATATTGGGGTCTATAGGGGGAGGTGGAAGAGTGGGATATGCAGTCTGAAATTGTCTTTGCATGTCTGCAATCATAGACTGTATTTATGATCTAATATTTTCATTCATCATCACATTAATATTATGAAATTCAGCCTCCATGGATTATATTCTTTTTGATAAAAACCCTCAAAGGAAGAATTTTAATAATGTGGAAACAATTTTCTTATCGATACACCCATCAGGTATCCTCGTACATAACCGAGGTGTTTGGGCTTTCCCAATGCTGCAGATAAGATATCATACCTCCCAACAGCTGTAAATACCCCCTGTGTGCTCTACTCCTCAAGAGACTCCTATCTTAATTTATTGAACATCTATATAATGGTTCAAAGTATATAAATAATATAATTAACTTAAATGAATAAAACAAATATCTTACAATCCTCTCAGCTACGATTCTCGATTCTTCCGAAATATATTTAACCTTTTTGCCCATCTGATCTCTCTTCCATTTTTCATTTCTAGATGGATGGGATGGAGGGGAAAACTCTCCCGAGCTTGAAGACATAGATCTATGTTTTTGTAATTTTCCTGCCATCATTTTTTCTTCCAATAAACTATACCCTCCCTGTGATAAACTATGAGGGTATACATTTTGAGATTGGATCTCCTGATGAGATATCCTTGTTTTCTGTAAATTAAGAATAATAAATCATTAACAGAACATTAATAAGATCATTTATATAATAAATATTATAAAAATTTACATTTCCCTTACCAAAAATAATACTTTTCTTCTACTATCAAAAAATTGTTTCCATGTGTCTTCATCTATGAAAAGATATATATCACATGGACTGTCTTATTGCCTATGACTAAAAATGAAATCATATCTGAGGGTTGATTTAAAATCCCTCCATCTCCTGTAATCCATCAATAAACATTTCCTCATGAATCCTCTAGTGTCAGGAATATCATATTCCATCTGATAAAGAAGAGGTAAAACATGTTATACTATAAACATTTAAAGATTAGTCAAATAATATCCAAAGATCATACCAAAATTATCTCCCATAACTGAGATATTATCGCTTTTTCCAAACTTATCCAATAATTATAAAAAATTATTACTTTTATTTTACCCTGAGTTGATACAAAAATCTTAAAATCATTTTCATTTGGACCTCTTGGAATATTATTCTCATCAAACTCAATGAGTATCCTTTTCTCCTGGTTAAGGGAAAGTGATATTTTTGGTAAACGTTTACAACCACATTTACTAACTCTTGAACTCTTCTTTGTCATTATGGGAGCACATGAGGAAGATTGGGGAACATCAAGAGGAGCATGTGAATGTTCCTCCTCAGAGGTATTGTAATACCTCAAGATTTCATAGTACGTTATCTCATAGTACATTATCTCATTAAAGTAATTAAATATCTTGCGCTACATGCAAACCGCCTTTTGGTTTTGACAATGAGAATTAATTTTAAATTAATAAATGAAACTTCTATGTTTTGAATTTGGAATATCAAAATTATCTTAGGGTGAATTTTTGGTATTTTTATAAAAACTTTCAATTTTTGATAAATAGTGAAAAACACCACCTTATTATTTAAAACCGTATTTTTATTTAAATTATTATTTATTTTATTTAAATATATTTTAAGTCAAAATAGATATATAATACATATATAAGTTAAATGTAATTCATTGGAGTTATTTTATAATAAAATTAGATGTATAAAATTTTATTTAACTTTTTAACCTATTTTACCCACCTTTTAGACACGTTAGAAAAATTTCATAAAACATAATTTTACCCCTTCTGTGAGTTGAATTTCAAAAATATGAGAGATATGGTTGACGTTAGTAAGTAAAATTTTATTCAATAATATGGAAATAATTTTTGGTGAATAATAACTTTTGACTTTTATTTACAACGATTAAAAGTATATAGGGTAATTAAAGATAAAAATGATATTATAATTACACTAACACATGTACTAATTCTATTGGATAAGTGTAATTCAACCAAAAAAACCATAGGAATAAAATATAATCCTTTAGGTCCACATGGATTAGATTAGGACATTTATTATTATTTTATTCCAAGAAGAGGTAAAAGTGTTAAATTCCATGTTTATTAACTAAACAATTTTTAATATAGAGTTATACATAAGATAAATTCAACTATAAATATTCATTATAAATATAAAAATATTTCCTACATAATTTTATTTTATTTATAAATTTTAGACGTTAAATAATTTAATTTATTTATGACAAAATGATGATGTAGTAATTACCTTATTAATGAAATTTTAAAATAATTGATATTATAAATAACAAAATAAATGTGAATTGAAACATTTTATGAATTACACTAATTTTATAGGTTAATATTACATTTTAGGGTAGATTATATAATTTGTTTCTAAGTGATAAGGTTTTTATGACTTTCACAAAAACAAAATACCGAATAGTGTCAAAATTGACATAAATTAATTTTTAAAACAAATACTATATTAGTGGTTGATATATTATTCCTAAAAATATAACTTTCTTCCAAAGGGATTAAATAATATTATATATGTCATTAATGAACCACTTGATGTTCTCTTGGAAGTTTAGAGTATGTTTATTATCCATATAGTGTAAGAATACAAGAAGACACGGTAAAAGTTAAACTATTTAACTAAGAGTTAAATCTAAAATATAATGTTAAAATGGAAACCTAAACTTGTCTAAAACCAATAGGTTGAGATTATTTCGACTCCTAACCACCTAAATATTAAAATAAATTCATTTTGAGCTATTATAAACCGAATATTATTGTATAATAAATTAATATTTTAATCTTTTCCTAAAGTGACCCTCACCCCTCTTATAAAAGTGAACTTCCCCTTCTCTCAAAATCACACCTCCAAATCCATTTGTCTCGGCCAACCCATACCCAAATATCCTTCAAACTTCCCTCACATAATCCTATAGTCATTACATTGATCAGAAATCCAACCTAAGGAGCCCTTTTTTATCAACTCAAAAGGAAACACCCGAAGAAGAGGTAATAATTTCACCACCCTCTTTCAAGTACTTTTCTTCATACACTTCCTCTTTCTTTATTGTTTCCATAAAAAAAAAAAAATCCAGTACCTTATACATACTATGATTTATTATAAATATGGTACAACTATATTTGTTATTCTATCTATCCTATAAATGATAAAGTCACCCTACGTGCGTACGTACGGCTTACCGTCTCCACGTCGTGATGTAGTTTGTTATTCAAGCACTTAATTATTTGGATGGTTATAATAATGATTATAACTGATGTATAACATTTGTATGATTATTTATATATGATATAAAATCCAATTAAATATGATTTGACCACCAATATAATGATATTGTCGCTCGTGCGTACGTACAGATTACCATCTCCACGACGCGATGAGATTCATTTCCACGTTCACCAATCAACGATGATAATAAAAATATATATTATTAATAAGTATGTTGTATATGACATAATAATTCTATTGGATATATATATATACATACTTACATATATCTTATTCACTTACTTCCGTTAAATAAGATATGGAAAGGGAAACAATGTTTATGCGTACGTACGACCTACCGTCTCCATAAACGATGTTTTAAATTTTATATATATATCTATTATACATAATTATATTATATATATATATATATGATATATAAACCATGTTTTATATTCTTTAATTATTTAAATCATGATCTAGGTGATACGATCAAGAATAACAAGTTAAAACATGTACGATTAAGAAAGCGATTATTACCCAAAATGTTAATTTAACATTGGAATCATTATTAAATGGCTAGTATAAAGTCATAAATGAATCATGTGTGAAATAATAAATATGAATATGGTTCTTGTATAATTTAATAACAAACTATGGTCATTATATAGTAGGTTAAACGTACCCTTGACCAAAGGAAAGTTCAAGGTAAGGGTTAATTCCACAATCTCTTTATTATCCGAGGTTGTTTTTACTTAAGTATCTACTGGGAAATATTTATTATCAATGTCCATGTTTTATAAAATATTTTCAAAAGAGATTATTATTACGGGAATTTTTACTAAAACATCATTTTAAATGTTTTAAAGATTTATTATTCTAAACCACTCACATTAATGTCCATGTTTTCAAAATGGTTTTAAGGATTTATTTATATGGACATGAATGTTTTAAAATGATAATTACATTCAAAAGTTTCAAAGTGGTATGGGAAAATCATATTCAAAACTATCTTTTAAATTACTTCCTTTATAAATTATGTGACTTATAAATGATTTCATGAAAAAGGGACATTTCTCTCAATGATTTTTACTAATCATTTTCAACTATGTCAACATCCTTTACAGGATATTATTATTCATCAAGGTTGATTTATTATACAAATATCCCATATTGTATTGAAGGTTTTGTGATATGTTTGACTGTGGATGTGTTAATTTTATACCACTCATGGTTTATGGATAAATTATTGGTATTTCATATGCTAGTTTTAATACGAATGTTTATGTTATGTTTCAGCCTTTTTCATATGAAGAATGTATAGGAATTAGTATGTGAAGGGTGGAGCCTGCTATAGCTCCTCGATGCATCGGTAGGTCTCATGTGACAATTAGACGTGGAATTGGCCAAGGCCTTTCCCAATTTGATATATGGTTTTTGCCAAGGACTAAACCATTTTTAGATGTCTTGGTCAAGGCCTTAAAAAGATGTTTTAGAATGTTCAACATTATAAATTTCCTCATTATGAATATATTTTTGACGGTTTTTGCAGTTATTCGACTACTAGAACACCCATGACTATGTTTTTTTAGGGAATTATTTACTCAGATCATATTCCTATCATAAAGTGTTAATGTTTATTACTTGTAATGGCATGTGTTTTCAATTACTCACCATGCCTAATGTTTATGTTATATTTTGTTGTATTGCTTACCCTTACCGAGTGTTTTAGCTCAACCCTTTCTTATGTTTCATTTTCCCAGGATATGAAGAAGTTAGTTATGAGTGACTTGTAGGAATAATCTAGGAGTCTTTGATGTTTATAGTGGAATAAATTAGTGTTGTTTTTCTTTTCAAGTTGTAACATGTAAATTATGTATGTATCTTGTTTCCAAGACTACTAAACTAATTAGTCCTTCAGGATTTGATTCCTTGTAATCATTCCAATGTTTTAAAATAATGCACCGGCTCTAGAATTCTGGGGTCAAGGCATTACAGGTATGATCATGATGCTCATCTCCAGAATCATGTGATTGATCAACTGATTGATCTATCATTATCCTTAAAATCAAAAAATCAAACATTAGTTCATAAATTAAAAAATTCAAATATTACAATACTAATGTAAACAATGAATGAAAAATTGAACTAAGTTATGTAATAGTAAACATAGTAAATATAGTAATAATGTTAAACAATAGTAAAGATGGTAAACATGGTAAATATGGTAAACATGGTAAACATGGTGAACATGGTAAACATGGGAAACATGGTAAACATGGTAAACATGGTAGTGTAATTTTCATTAAACAAAATCAATAAATATATAAGTCATGTAAATATAAACTATGGTATATTATGGTAAACATGGTAAACATGTAAATGTAATCTTCATTCAACAAAATAAATAGATATATAAGTTATGTAATGGTAAAAATGGTAAACTAAACTAAAAAAATTAAAACAAACAAACATTTCTAGTTATTTTTTTTAATACGCGTTTTAATAAAGAAAAAAAATTAAAATATCTAACATTTTATGAAATTAATAAATGTAAATAAGAAATAAACATATGTCACCAAAAATATTAGGAATGTACAAATGGATTGTTTTCCCAAATTCCATCATCATGATAATTCCTTATAGAAGAAAACATGTCTTAAACATGGTCATAATTATTTTATGCTAATCTTTCCATGGAAGTAGGGATCTCACATAAATCAGCATCTTTTTCAAGTTGATCCTCACCAACATATTATTTTTTCCATTGTAAAAAAATAGACCATTGTATATCTGATTGATCAACAACATAAAAAATCTATTTTTCATGTGTTTCCATTATAAAAGAATCTGATGTGTCTTCCAATCTATACAGATTAATAAATATCATTCCAAATTCATTGTGTCTAACACTGTTGTTACAAATAAACCATTTGGAGTTAAAATTAGAAACTTTAATTTTAAAGTAATCAACCTCCCATATTTCATCAATGACTCCATAATATGCACTTGATACACAAATTGGTTTTTTGTCTTTAGAACTCGAAAAATGTATTGCTTCTGCAAACACCAATACACCACTATTCTGAACTGCACTTTTGTTGTCCTGAGATTTTTTATGAAATGTATATCCATTAATTTCATACCCGAACCATGTTATCACATTTAAAATTGGTCCACCCAATAACCATTTTAATGTCTCTAATACATGTGATCTACCTTGCAAGGTATTTTTAACCCATGGAAAAATTGTTTTGTTGTGCGCATTCAAAATCCAAATTTCTTTCTTCTTTGGACGACATTGTTTCAACTCATTAATATGAAATGTGATAAACAGTTTAACATCAGCTATGTTATGCCAGATGTATAATTCTAACTTCTTCATCTGTTTATCCGACAACGATTTGACTTTCAAGACACGAATCCACTTTTCCTCATTATTAACTCATTCATGGTGAGGTGGAGGCAAACCTATGTGCTTCGCCACATCCAAGTAGCTCATATAAAACTCCGCAAACTCCTCAGAAATATAATTTTCAATAATGGAGGCTTCTGGTTGATATGGATTCTTAACATACCACTTCAATATTTTCATATATCTTACATAATGATACATCTAAAAGAGATATACATGTCCATAAAGATTTATTTCCTGAACCAGATGAACCATTAAATTCATTATTATATTAAAAAAATATGGAGGAGAATACATTTCCAATTAAAAAAGTATAGAAATTGCATCCTTTACCAAAATTTTCAAAGTATTCACATCAATCACCTTATTGAAAATTGAATTGAAAAAATAACACACCTTCATTACAGTCTTTTTGACATAGATGGGCAATATTCCAGGCAATGAAACTGGTATAAGTTGTTGCATCATGGCGTGAAAATCATGAGATTTCATACCTATCAACTTCAAATCATTCAAAGAGAAAAACTATTTACATTTGATGAATAACCTTGAGGCACTTTGATATCATGAAGACATTGACAAAATCTAATTTTCTCCCTCTTGGATAATGTATGAAAAGCCGAGGGAATAGATGTTCATCTTCCATTAGGAGTGGGAGCTAACTCCAAACGTATTCCCATTGATAGCAAGTCTAATCTTATATTCAACCCATCTTTAGTCTTTCCTTTAACATCTAACAATGTTCCAATAAAATTGTTTCTGATATTCTTCTCCATGTGAATAACATCAAATTATGTTTCACTTCATGATATCTCTAATATAGTAGCACGAAAAATATTGACCTTTTCTTCCAAATACTTCTACCATTACCATATTTATGTGTCTTTCCCAATGTCACATCAAGGTTTTACACCCTCTCAAAATACACATCAGGGGATAAAGGTTTTGGAGCACTATATAATTATTTTGATCCATTTAATGCCTTTTTTAGTCTTCTATAAGAGTGATCCATCGGCAAAAACATTTGATGAACCATATATACTGTTTTCCTCCCATGATGCAATTGACAATATAAAGTTTGTTATTTTTAAATTGTACATGCTTTAGGCCCCTTAACACTGTATCCAGAAAAATTTCCATACTCTGGGAAGTCATTTATAGTGAACATAAGCACTACATGCAGTTGAAAATATTCAATTTTATAAGAATCATACACCCTAATACCATCCTCCCATAAAAGTTTCAAATCATCAATCAATGGTGACAAGAAAACATCAATATCATTTCTGGGTTGATTCAGACCAAAGATCATTATACTCAACATGACATATTTTCGCTTCATAAAAACTTTCGGAGAGAGGTTATAAATTACCAATAAAACATACCATGAACTATGTGTGATACTGAGGGTTCGGTATTGATTCATTCCATATGTGCACCACCCAAGTCTGAGATTTATAATTTCATTTCCAAATGTATGATACTGCTCATCAATTTTCTTCCATTGTGGAAAATCAGCTGGATGAAATATTTTTCCATCACATATCTGCTCATCAGCATGCCATATTAACCTTTTTTCATCATGTGAATTAGCAAACAAAAATTTCAAATGATGAATTATAGGAAGATACGAAAATACCTTGGTAAGGATCTCTATAATATCTACATCAGCCTGTGATTTTTATTTCAACTTATACCATGATGTCCCACATTTAGGACACCCTGGCAAAAATTCACATTCCTTATTATATATCATATAGTCATTCAGATAGGCATGTATTTCTTGTATCCCAATCCCATCAGGAATAATATATTCTTGGCCTAATAATGTGAATCTGGAAGATTGATGTCTTTTGGAAGAATGCATTTCAACAATTGTAGTAGCTCTATAAAACTTCTGTAACTCTATCCATGTTTTTCCTTCAGGTTAATCAATATTATGACCACATACTAATCCATAAAATTTGTACAACCAGGATATAATGGTTTTTCAGAATCAAAATATAGACGTGCAACTGTCAGTTCTATCTCTATTTGTTCTATTGAAATATCATGAATAGTTTATTCAATTCCATCGAAGTTACCATTTTACAAATCATCATCATCAGTATATCTGAAATTCTGTCCAGTTTAACCATGCCAATTCCAAGAGCTACAACTCGAATTAAAGCCATGAAAAATTATATGATCTTTGATCTCTCTACTTTTCAACTTCTTCATATTCAAACATTTCAGGCATGGTCAGAAAAAAAAATGTTGGTTCTTGGAACATTTCATTTAGAAAATTCCAAAAAGGCATCAACACCTTCTTCATATTCATTACTCATTCTATGTCCCATAATCCATCTGCGACTCATTATTACCTGTAAAAAATATCAAAATTATACTTCTTGTTAAGGTAAGCCAATTTTATATTTATATGAAAAATATCATAATTTGAATGATAAATTTTTCGGAAATATTAAACAAATATATTCATATTTGAAAAATATATGCATGAAAATTATTTTAAAAAGAAAATATAGGTATATATAATAGTTTTATATTTATATGAAAATCGCTTTTGGATTACATATCTCTCTCATATGGATCATGATATAACAGTGTAAATTCATCTTGGATCCTTTCTTCTTAAGGTACACAAAGAATACATCCTGGTGCAACTGGATAACAAATTCACGCTCTCATAAACATGAAATATGAAGTATAGATATTAAAATATGTATACATTTACTACTGAAAATTACATATATCACAACGGTTTTACACACCATTGGAATGATGGCCGTTACAATAGCCCTATACCAACGGTTCTACAGGAACCGTTGGTATAGACTGCCTGAAGTTAATATATGCCAATGGTTTCAATGAAACTGTTGGGAAATATATATACCAATGGTTCAAGAACCGTTGGTATAAATGATTTCCATCATATAATCTATTCCAACAGTCTCATGGAAACCGTTGGGATATATTTATGGTTCAAGAACCATTGGCATACACTCTTTAGTATATAATATATTGCAATGGGGGTGGAGGCTGTCTAGGGGGTTTGTGTGGGGGGGAGGGGGTGTCCAGGGGGTGGGGGTGTCCAGGGGGTGGGGGGGGTGTGTCTAGGGGTGGGGGATTTTCAAGGGGTAGGGGTTTCTAGGGGGTGTGAGAGCAATCCGGGAGGGGGGTGTCTAGGGGGTTCGGGGCTGTCCAGGGGGTGGGGGATCTAGGGGGTGGGGGTGTCCGGGGGGGGGGGGGGGGGGTGGGGGGGGTTTCTAGGGGTTGTGTGTTCAGGGGGGGCTGTCCAACGGGTTGGGGGGATGTCTAGGGGTGGGGGTGTCTAGGGGGTGGCGGTGTCCGGGGGGGGGGGGGGTTTCCCATGTGGGTGGGGGTGTCCAGGGGGTGTCAAGGGGGTGGGGGGTGTTCGGGGAGGGGGGGGGGGGTGGAGTTGTCCAAGGGGGTAGGGGGTGTCCAGGGGGTGAGGGTGGAATCTAGGGGGTGAGGGGGATGTCCAAGGGGGTAGGGGGTGTCTAGGGGGTGGGAGTGTCTGTTGGGTGGGGTGGGGTGGGGAGTGTACATGGGGTTGGGGGCTGTCCATGGGGATGGGGGTGTCTAGGGGGGTGGGGGTGTCCAAGGAGGTGGGGGGGGGGGTTGACTAGGGGGTCTGGGGTTGTCCAGGGGTTGGGGTGTGTCCAGGGTGGGTGGGGGTGTCGAGGTGGGGGGTTTCCAAGGTGGTGGGGGTGTCTAGGGGTTGGGTGGGGGGAGGGGGTGTCCAGGGGGTGGGGGTGTAAGGGGTGGGGCTGTCCACGGGG
This sequence comes from Viscum album, assembly GCA_963277665.1. Taxonomy (NCBI): domain Eukaryota; kingdom Viridiplantae; phylum Streptophyta; class Magnoliopsida; order Santalales; family Viscaceae; genus Viscum; species Viscum album. The sequence goes on from OY728152.1 coordinate 701,398,535, forward strand.
GTGGGGGTGTCTAGGGTGGTGGGGTGTGGGGGGTGTCTAGGGGGTGAAGGGGTTATCCAAGGGGGTAGGAGTTGTCCATGGGGTGGGGTGGGTGGTTTCCAGGGGGTGAGGGGGTTGTCCAAGGGGGTATGGGGTGTCGAGGGGGGGGGGGTGTCCGGGGGGTGTCCATGAGAGTGGGGGGATTCCCATAGGGGTGGGGGTGTCCAGGGAGTGGGGGTGTCCAAGGGGTTGGGGTGGGCTATCCAGGGGTGGGGGTGGGGGGGTTTCTAGGGGGTGGGGGTGTCTAGGGGGTGAGGGATTTCCAAGGGGGTGGGGGTGTCGAGGGGGGGTGGGGGGTCCATGGGGGTGGGTTTGTCTAAGGGGGTTGGGGGTGTCTAGGGGTGAGGGGGTTGACCAAGGGTTTAGGGGGTGTCTATGGGGTGGGGGGGAGGTTGGTCAGGGGTTGGGGGGATGTCCATGGGGGTGGGGGTGTCCAGGGAGGTGGGGGGTGTACATGGGGGGTAGAGGTGTCCAGGGGGTGGGTGTCTAGGGGGTGTGGGTGTCCAGGGGGTGGGGCTCTCTAGGGGGTGTTCAAGGGGTTTCCAAGGGGGTGGGGTGTCTAGGGGGTGAGGGGGCTATCCAAGGGGGTAGGGGTGTCCAGGGGCTGGGGGTGGGGGGGTTGTCCATGGTGGTGGGGGTGTCCGGGGGGTGGGGGTGTCCGGGGGGTGGGGGGGGGGGGGGGGGTCTGGGAGGTGGGGGTGTCTGGGGGGGAGCTATACAAGGGGGTGGGGGTGTCCAGGGGGTATCCAAGGGGTGTGGGGGGGTCCAGGGGGTGAGGGGGCTATCCAAGAGGGTAAGGGGTGTCCAGGGGGTGGGGTTGGGGGTAGGGGGTGTCTGGGGTGTGGGGTGCGGGGGGGGGGGGGGTGGTGGATGTCCAGGGGGTTGGGGGTGTCTGGGGGGTGGGGGTGCGGGGGGGGGGGGGGGGGGGGGGGTGGATGTCCAGGGGTTTGGGGGTGGGTGTCCATGGGGGGTGTCCACGGGGTGGGTGGGGGGTGTCCAGGGGGGTGGGGGTGTCCAGGCGGTGGGGGTGTCCAGGCGGTGGGGTTGTCCAGGGGGGTGGGGGCTGTCCAAGGGGGAGGGGGTGCCTGAGGGGGGGGGGGTCTCGGGGACGTGGGGGTGTCCAAGAGGTTAGGGGTGTTGTACATGGGGTGGGGGTGTCCAAGGGGTGGGGGTTGTCAGGGGGTGGGGGTATCTAGGGGGTGTCTTGGGGGTGGGGGGGTGTCTATAGGGGGGATATGTCCCACCAAGTTTATTTTTAAAGATACTGGTAGAGTAAGTTAGTTTAGATTCAAACCCTAAATAAATAGTTTTATCATATAAGGAAAAATAAAATTTTGAATATAAAATGAATTTTAATTTGAATATATTACCAAAATTAAGAATTAAATAATGATACAATTATTGGTGGTAAAAAAATGTATTGAATAACTTCTTTGGTTGTAAGGTTATGGGGAAGAACATTCATGATAATGATTTCATGGTATCACACACATGAAATTATACACACACACATGATAGAACACACATGGTAGCAACAAAAATCATAGAGCTTGTATGATATCACTCCCATGGTTTATTTTACCAAAAAATACCTTAGAGTGCTATAACTGAACACAATAAAACATACCATGATAGTAAGAACAATGATAGAAAAATAATATCTCAAAAGATAAGTTTATGGGATCGTGAAAAATAAAAATGAAATGAGGCATGTGAGGCTTACTTGAGATTTACGATTTGGCCTAATAGATCTATTGATAATAAAGATGATGAATGATGTTGGAAAAAACAAGGTTGGAGGTCACAACTTTGAAGAATAATTTCTAGTTTTTCTGCGCGAGAGAGACGAGTCACAGGTCTCCCGATCGAAGAAAACATAATGATAGAATATGAGAAATGACAAATCATTTAAAAGCTTTATCTCGTCGGTTATTTAATAACTGATTTGATAAACTGTTTTTATGTTTATAATGTCATTTATTTAATAAATAACGTAGAAAATTCTTTGTCACATCAGTTATTTTATAACTGATGTGATAAATTGCCAAGATTTGATTTATCATGTCGATTATAAAGTAACCAATGTGACAAAGCACCCAGATTCAATCTTTCACGTCGATTATAAAATAATCGATGCCATAAATACAATCTCAGTATTTTTTATGTCAGTTATAAAATAACTAACGTTATAAATTGATTCTTGGAGATTTATCACATCAATTATAAAATATCCAACATGATAAACCAATTTTTATAGATTTGCATGTCGGTTATATAGAACCGACGTAAAAAACACCGATGTGGTAAATGTTTTTTTTGCACTAGACTTATTTCCACTTGTGTTTTGTTCATGATGAAGATGCATAGGTTCAGATATGGTATTGGTAGACATGGAGTTGGTGTGGATTATTTAGAGAAGATGTTAGGTGATTCTTGGTAATGCATGGAAGATCATGGTTTTTTATTATGACCGTAGTGACCATTATGGATAGAGATTGTTCTAAGAGTATAAAAAATGAGAAGGATCTTCCCAGGGTCTTGTATTCACCAGATTTAATGGCTTTTCAAATGTACATATTCATTGAATTTGTCTACATGGAATTGTACCTATGTTTTTTTGTCTCATTTATGAGTTTTACAGAGTTCATTTATTCATGTATTTATATCATTTATTTCATCATTTAAATTATGTATTGGTTATATATGTCTATTTCAAGTTGATATTGGATTAGTCCTCCCATATTGTTTATTATTCTTACTCAGTGCTAGCCATTATCTCCTAGGATATTGCAGAAAAGCTTAAGGAAGAACTCTCGAATTATTGGTGGAATGGATGGTTCCCTAGTAGGTTGGTTCATGTCAAAGTGGTTTCAAAGTGAAATTTCCCTAGGAACTCAGTTTAGAGTCATGTGAGGACTAGTTTGGTAACATTAGGGAAAAAATGTAAATGGGGCCTTGATTTTGGTTATCAGACTAGGGAAACTAGTATGGGTGCAAAAACTGATGTATCCATTCTTTATAACATTGATAACCTATTATTGAATATACATATATGAGATAACGTTTTGGGTTATAAGAAATTTTTTACATGCATTATATTATGGTCTATTATAATCTTTAATTTCATTTATATTTCATATCATCTAGATATTATAATAACCTTATAGGTTCATCATATAAAATGGAGGGTATTTCCTACTAATATCTATCTTTTTGTGGAGGTAGGATCATGATGATCCCTTTCCTATAGTACCTATCACTACTGATTAGTGAGTGATGAGGTGTTATTTTTTGAGATTGGGTTGAGTTATATTCATTCCCTAAAATCAAATAGAGTTTTATCCCCCTTTAAGATTCTTTAATATTTTTCATTTAAGGGGGGTTATATTTCTAGTTGAATTAGGAAACATAACATGTTATATGAGTATGCTGTGTTCAATATGACATTCAAAATCATCAAGGATTAGGAGGAGATCATAATCCTTAGAAATAAAGGTTTTAATGGATTCTAAGAATCATTCCCCCATATGGATTGGAATTCTATTGATTGTATTTATATTCTTTTATTTAACTCCCTAAACTCCAAAGTGAGATGATAGTGGAGAAAGTTCTTCTTCAACTCGCAATGGTACTAACTACCATGGTTGGTGTTTAACCCCTTGTTCTAGGAGGAGTTTTATATAATGATGATTGGCCCTCTATATAGAAGTGAAACTATGTATGATTATATATCAAGGCCCAAAAACCTTGAAAAAATGTTTCCTAGAAATTATTCACATTGAAAATTATTTTATATTAGTGGTTTGGGTTAATATTGTTGTCTCAAGTAAATATGTAAATAAGGGGGTGAATTTCCTTTTAATTTTTTTATAAATAAAAAATATATTTGATGGAATTAAAATATTTGTTTTGATAATAAAAATATATAAGAGTTAATACTAGTTTAATAATTAATATAAATGAAAAATCATGATAAATTGGTAAAGAGGATTAGAAACAATCCACAAGGTATCCCTACATCTTTAACCTTCAATTTTCCATGAGAGGTTTTGGGTTAAACCTTGTTTTCAATGGTTATAAAATGAAACTTGAAACATTATTTTTAGAATTTTTAGTAAGAAACCCAAAAAATTCTTTCTATATGTTTTAGTAAGAAACCCATTTCTGAATTAAAGACCCCTATATTTTAGTATCTGAACCAAGAAATCCCAAAACACAACTATCTTTTTAATGGTTCTGCAAAGAAACTCAAATCCACTCACTTTAAAGGTAGTGATCACCTATTCCCCCCACGCTCAATGATAGTGAGAACTTGGAAAAGATAAAAATAAGATAGTTTCTATGATAAATCCCAATGAATCACCCTCTCCACCCCATATGAAGTTTACAACTATAAAAGAATGGGACGTAGCGATATAAGGGTATGGGAGTATAAGAATTAGAGTAATGTGATGAAAAATGGATCTAGAATGATTCTCTAAAGAAAATTGTAGCTTCAAGGCACCATTTTTGGTGTATTTATATCCTATCATGGATTTAGGAACGTTCTAGAGTTCTTAGTTGTTTTATAGATATATTAGAGGCCGAATTAAGGAAAATAGGATCCACTGAAATGGATATATTTTCTAGTCTATCTTCGTGCCACTAGGCAGCCAGTGAGTACCCACCAGGTAGAATATGGAACCTATTGTTGGGGGCTCCCAAAATATCCTACTTTATCCAATTAGTCCCTCTAATTGGTTTGAAATCTCTAAGAAAAAATTTCTAAATTTTAAATTCTAGAATCAATAAAAAAATGATTAGAAACAAAAAATGTGTGTTTGCGATCATTCAAAACTACCTAAGAGAGTGACATATAAAAAATGAACTCATGTTTTTATGATCACACACAATTAAAAATAATAATAAGGTAGACATAAATCATGAACATATATTAAAAATAATATCAATATTTCATAATGATATTCATCACAGAAAATAATTTTCAATAAAAAATTATTTAATTTAAAAATCAACTATGGAATGACTAAATTAGATAATATTTCTCCCAATTTAATTTCAAATAAAATCAATATAGTTTTAAATGTAAATTTTAATATTTTATCCCCCTTTTTTATTATTAAAAATCCAAAAAAGGAGTTTAGAAATATCTTTGAGATTGATTTGTTAATGTAAAAGATATTATAATATTTTGATTTCAAAAAACTATATAAAACATACCTATAACATGTTCAATTACTTACCCCATTTTAATTTATCAATAAGATTATAGATAATGGTTAGAGAAATAATGAACATCGTAGTTATAAAGTGATACTTTAGAAATGAAATATTTTTGGAATTTTGTTTAAGGCCATCATCAGTTTTCATTAGAGGGATAAAAAACATCATTTCCTTAGAAATGTAAAATTAGATTTCAACAAAAAAATATTTTTAGAGTAATATTCAAAATATAAAGGACTTTAATATCTAAAAAGATACTTTTTAAAAGAAAAAAAACTAAACACCCCATGTGTCTTTACATAAAGATGAATCATTGAATTTCAAAAAGCTCAAATAAAATTTTAAAAGTAGTACCTCTCTTGGAACATTTCATTTTTAAATGAGTTGGATACCCCTCAAATGATGCATACTTTTATAAGTATAAGTGAGACACATTAAACAGTCAAATCAATAACTAAACAAATAATATATAAAACGACACAAAAATTCACCGAATTAAATAATTTAATCAACCAATTTAAGATATAAATAAACAATACCTAATAGAGTGAAAGAGATAGATCAATTACTTAAATATTTAAGTGAAAAATGAATGATTAAAAACAAGATACAATTTAATGAAATAATTAATTCTATAGTGTAAATTATAACCATTCCATTCCTAATACCCCCTTAATAAAATCATTACCTTAAACCAAATTTGGTTTACTAAAATATAGGCTAGTTTAATATTAGTGAAAATAAAATCTAGTATGATATCCCCATTTTGGAAATGGTCTGTAAGAAAATGGTGCCTATGGTCAATATTCTTTTTGTGGGAGTGTTGAATTGTATTTTCATAAATAGAAATCGAATATGTGTTATCACATGTAATTTACACATGTTCATAAGTTAATCCATAATTTTTAAGGGTATGTTTCATCCAAATTTTTTGGATATAAGTAATTTCTATAGAAACATTTTCCTCTTCAGTCATACAAAGATAGACCAAACTTTTCTTCTTACTACTCCATGAGACAAGGGATTTTACAAGTAGGTGATAAGTCCCACTTGTACTTTTCCAATATATTTGGAAACATCCAAAGTCTACATCAAAAAAAATGAATGTTTAAAAGATGTGCCTTTTGGATAAAACAAGATATTTTTTTATTTTTTTTAAATATATAAAAATTCATTTAAGATATTTTAAATGTGATTTATTTAGATTGGATTGAAAATGGACACAGGTTCATATGCTAAACATGATGTTTGGCTGACTCATGGTAAGATAGAGAAGAAAATCAATAATACATCTATAAAGATTATTTTCGACCGATTTACCAACTACATTCAAAGTAATCTTACAAAAAGTACTCATTGGAGTACTAATCTGTGTAACATGATTTATGCGAAACTTATTTAAGTTCTCATTAGTGTATTTTATTTTCCTAATAAACGTTCCATCTATATTTTTTGAAATTTGGAAACCAAGAAAAAATTAGAGTTCTCTCATAAAACACATTCCAAATTCATTTCTCATTAAATCAGAAAATTCTTTACAAAGCGACTCTTGTAAAACCAAAAATTAAATCATCGATATAAATTTGAACAATCAAAAGAAAATTTGAAATATGTTTTAAAAATAAGGTTTTGTTAGCCTGTGCCATTTGAAAACCATGTTCTGAAATAAATTTATGTAACCTCTCATTCTAAGACTAAAGGGATTATTTTAAATGATAATGTACTTTTGTTAACTTAAAAAAACAATTTAGAAATTTTGAATCCTAAAAAATAGGTGGTTGTTCCATAAAAACCTTTTCATAAATAAAAACATTTAATAATTAATTTTCAAGATCCATTTGAAATAGATTAAAATTTAAATGAGATGTCAATTCCAACAATATCCTTATAAATTATATCCTAGAGAATAGAGAAAAGGTCTCACTATAATCAATGTGTTCCACTTGGTTATAAAATTTGGCTAAAATTTGGGCTTTATCATAAGTGATATTACCTTTATCATTTAATTTATTTCCAAAGACCCATTTTATACCAATAATCGAATGGTCATTGGACCTTTCCAAAAGTGACCAAACATTATTCTAGGTAAAAATATAATATTCCTATTACACGGAAAGACCCTAATTTTTATAATTAATGGAATCATTAAATTTTTGGGGCTTTAGGAATGACACCAAAGCATTATATTTTACTTCATTTAAAATAGACCTCATAGTACAAGTACCAGATTTCAAATCACTGATTACATGTTCAAGAGGGAGATATTTATATTTAACCCATGCCTTGGACAATGGGATATTTTTTTCTCATCTTCTATATCTTTAGGAGGTTAAGGTACATTTATGGTCACATTATCATGGTCCACCTCAACATCATCAATTTGAGGATGATGTTTTGTAATATTCTCATCCAATTTAATGTAATTAACTCTTTAATGATTTTGGCCCTTTAATCGAAAAACCGATAAGTTTTAATTGATCTTGAATAACCAATAAAGATACCCACATACAATATAGGTTCAAATTTAACTAAACTATATTTTATATTAAGGAAAAAAATTACAACAAAATACATTAAAATAAACAAATTTTAGTAATTTACCTTTCCATAGATCATAAGTTGTTTTTTAAAAATATGTCTTACAAGTACATTTATAATGGTAAAACAGTATGTATTGACCACCTTGACCCAAAAATATCAAGGTATATTGAGTTCATTAAGGGGGTTTGATTAATTTCATGAAAAGTCCAATTTTTTCTTTCAACAACCCTATTTTTTGGGGGAGTTTTAGGAGTGGAAAAGAAATGGTGAAAACATTATGTAACACAATAATAATCAAAATACATATTTTATAACTCTCCCTTAGGATCATTCTAAAGGGAAATTATCATATACCATTTTTTCATTTTTTACATTCTTGGGATATTTAATGAATAATTTACAATTCTCAAATTTATTTAACAAGAAATAAACCCATGTAAATATTATATAAACCTCAAAAATAAAAAATGACTAAGATTTACCTTATATAAAATCCAATTGGGCTTGTCTAAAAATATCTTGGTATATAAGTTCATGGTATTTAGAGGTTGAAACTTCAATATTAGATTTAAATTTTGACTTGTACTTTTTACCAAGTTGGCATGGATCATACAAAATCACATTTTTGAAATGAAATTTATGTAAATATCATACTGTATGTTTCTAGGTAAGTTTTAATAGTGAGTGTGTGTTACAATGACCAATTAATCTATACAATAACCATGAATCACTATCTTGTGCACTCAACCATTTAACATTTTATCTTGAAAGATATTTTAAATCGATAATATAAAAATTTTGAAAACTAGAACTGGAAAATAAAATATTTCCATGGGAATCAAGAATGTTGGAAACATAATTTTTTAAAAAAATTAAAATCCACTCACAAATAATTGACCAATTATAAGTATATTATTCTTAAAACCTTTATCATATAATACATTTTTAATAAAATAGGAGTTTGAAAATCCAATGGTACTTATACCAATGATCTTACTCCTTGATTTGTCACTTAAGGTGAAATTCCCACCATCAAGCTCCTCAAGGTGGTTGAATTTGGTGTATTCCCCACAAATATTCCTTGATAACCCACTATCTATATACTATATATATCCTCATTGATTGATTTTAAAGAATATTTACTACAAGAAAATTTAAGAAACTAAATATTTTTTATCCAAAATTTGGGCCCCAATATATTATACAAAAGGTATTTTGGAACCCATAATTGATTTTATTTTTTTCTAGAATAAATTATTAAATAAAATTATATGGATTTATCCATTCCATATTGTGAATTTTTTAATCACACTCATAAATGAGATGCTCAATTTTCCAAAAATAATTCCCAAATTTATATTGTGAGGGCACTTTTATAAAATTGGTAGTATATTTTGAGGTTATAGATATATTTAAAAAAACCCATATGTTCTTTTCCCATGTTGTGTGGAACCCAAAATCAAATTCATTTTTAATCTCTTTTAGTGAGTTTTTAGATCATATCTTATATCTTTTATTATGTTTTATAATTTTTAAATATTTTGTTGGTCCTTTAGGCAAAAACGTTTTTCTGTTAACTTTATCCAAATGATTTTTAAACATTTATTTTCATTCAACAACAAATAAAATCATCTATTTGGATTTTAATCATTTTTTAAAAGAAAATATTTTATATTTTCATTGTTATCTTTTAATTTCTAATTTAATATTAATATAATGTATTTTTAACTAATTATATGGTTTTATTTATTTTTTATGTTCATTAAACCTAGAATTGACTTCACATAATCCTTATTGTATTTAATCTCTAGTGTATCATAGGTATTTATTATATATGCAGATAAAAGATCTAGAATGGGTGGATGAATTTACCTCTTGTATTACATAAATTTTAGCTATAAGACATTTAGGACTTCTATCACTTCATTCAGATGAATAAAAGGAGTTATAACTGTAATCTAGGTTGACACATTGGAAGAAATATTCTTTTCATTATTCTCCTTATTATTATTGAGATTGGGACACTCCCCCTTTATTTGACCTTTTTTGTTACAATCACAATATCTTAACATCTAATTTTTTTACTTCTCATTATTGTCACAATTATATGTATTATTCTTATTGACTAATTTTTTCATCTTTTTAGACTATGAGAAATCTCTTATTCAATTATAGAAGATTCATCATTATTGGATTTGAAGAAAATGGCCTTTTTCTACTTGACCTTCTTAGAATCCTTATCTACTTTCCATCTCATTGTAATATCATAGTTCATGAGTGACCCTACTTAAAAAAGCAGGATTTTTATGACCTTTTCTTATTATATTATAATAATTTTGGTTTCCTAGGAACTAAGAAAGACCCAAAAAATATTCTTCACAACTGTACGTGTTAAAATATCATTATTAAAGACTTCTTTTCACTATAAATATCTGTAAAACATGTAAAAATATAAATTATAGAATCATTAGGACTAATACAAATTATTTCAAAATATTTTGGGTATATATCAATCCTAAAATCTTTTAGTTTATTAGTACCATATTGTGTAGCCTCTAATAATTTCTATATCTAATGAGAGGATAAATAAATAAATACTTTTCAAAATTCATTTCTATATAACCCATAATATATGTCATTTATTATTTTACCATCAAATTAAAAATGATTCTATGTCATTGGGAGTCCATTTATCTTCTAACTATTTGGTTGGGGTATATACATTCATTAAAATTCTCTAAACTATATATCCTATACTTCTAAGAAAAGTGGAATTGTTTTCCAATATTCATAATTAGTTCCATAAAATTATGGGGCTCTACCCATAGAATTTCCTTCAAGATCACCTTCTAAATTTTATTTAGGGGCCATATTTAGATGATTGATACTTGAAATCAGTAAATTTTTTTAAAATAAATGTTTCCTATAATAAGAATTATTTTCATAAGTAAAGAGAACAACTTGTGTGAATTCCCTTTTATTTTTTAAATAAAAACTATATTTGATATAATTAAAATAATTTAAGTTGAAAAAATAAATATATGAGTTAAGTGTAGTATAATAATAAATGAAAAAGAAAATTTACAATCAATTGGTAATGTAGTTAGATAATAATACAAAAAGGATCCCAACACTGTCTCCCCTCAAGTGTGGTTTATATGTTTTGATTTAAAACTTTCTTTACAATAGTTGTAGAAAGAAACATGAACCTTTATTTTTATAAGTTGTAGAAAGAAACACATTAAAAGTTAAAATACTATTGGTTTTTAGTGGATGTACCAAGAAAACCCAAAACATGGATATACTTTTAATTGTTGTGCATATAAACCCCAATTCTCTCACTTTAAAGGTAATGATAACCTATCCTCCTCGTAATCACTGATAGTGAGAACCCAAAAAAGATAAAAATATGTGACATTATATGATAAATACTAATGATTCACAATTTCAACCCCAAGTAAATTTTACAACATGAAAAGAATCAGTGGCAGAGAGAGAAGAGTATGATAGCATAATAATGAGAGTAAAGTTATGTAAAATAGGTCTATAATGATTATATAAGGTAAATTATATATTTAATCCCTCTTAGTGTTGTATATATTTCATCCCTTATCCTTTACAATGTTATAGAGGTGTTGGGGGTTGTAGAGAGCTGTTAGAGGCCTAATTAATACAAGAAGGACCTACTAAAACATATATATTTTTATGTTTTTTGTGTGCCATCGGGTAGTCGGTAGGTACCACCAGACAACTAGTGGATCTTAGATAGAACCATGGTTCTTTCCAGATCCCACTAGGAAGGTTCTATCAATTTCTAGTGTGGGGATAAAAAAATATCCTTCTTTCTCCTCTTATGTCCTCTAATTAGTCCAGAACTAATAGTTAAAAATATCTAAATTATAAATACTGAAATACATCAAAAGAAATCTTTTAATTTATTTTCATTGTTACGATAAGGGACCTAAATGGGAGAAATTTTGTATGGTATGTGTGTGGTGAAAGAAAAGATAGTGATGGATGATGCTAAGATCATATCCCATCATTACCACCTTTGGTTAATTCCAGTCACATGTTTTAATTTTCTCGACCCGGAAGTCACTAAACTGGTGCTCTGAGTCAGGTGGTTACATGACCTTAACCACGCCTCCCCATACGCCAAAGGCTGCCGACTAGCAGCCGCCGGGGTCTATGTAGTCAAGTGGGGAGACTATACCCCCTTTTATCAGAGTAAGACACAACAGAAATAAGCCAAATAGAGGAAAAAATAGCCAACAAACACGGAACATGTATAAACAATTCCAACAATAAATATGCCATGTCATAATACAAGTGCAAGAGTGAAAAAAAGCCAAAAATATAGACCACGGCCAAAATCTCGAAAATTTTCCTGAATCCATGTCCGGATCCTACACTAAGTGCTACCCATGTCCACTCAACTATCTAGAAAGTACCCTTGCCCTTCTCCTGACCTGCAAACATGAAGTCTGCTCGGGTACCCAATGATAGCCCGAGTATGGTGTGAGTACAACTCAGTAGGCCACCACCAACGGTGTCTACAAAATATCTCGTATGAACAGGTAGTTCATATAAAAGGAATATGAATGATAATTTCTATGTAATTATAAAAGTTTCCATTATCCATTTTAGAGCCAAATCCATTTCCACTTCTGTTACCATTCATTTCACACAAATCATCATCACTTACCATTTCATCACATTTCCAGGGGTTAATCACATACATTATGTTACGTGGTTCTAAGTCCTAGAATCACATTCAAGAGGGTAAACACATTTTTATCCTATCTCACTTGGACTAACTCCCTCACAGAAACCATATCCTCACCTCAAAGCCTCAGTCCGGGTGGATGCAACCGTTAGGAGAATAGATCATCAGTCCCCATTCCTAACCCGTGCATTTAGGGTGGAGTTCATAGCATCAGTCTTCCCATGACCCATGGACGTAGATCCTCATGTCATACCCCTCTTTACCAAGCCATCTCCACATGATTATATATAAGTAACCATCAACCATCCAAACCATTTCCCTTCGGCAAACACTATTCACAACAACCCACATGGGAATTGACATTATGCCTTAACCCATTAACATATTACCACTTCATATCATTTAACCATTCACCCAATTCCCATGTGTTATGACTATCTCACTAAGCATTAAACACTAGACCCATAATCCATCACATTATAGTCTTTAATCAGTTTACACATTAACCCATTTAACCCATTCATCATTCCCATGAATCAACCATTCATTCCATTCCAAATAACCCTTAGGGTTATTGATAAGTCTAGGTTCATCACCTAACTTCTATTCCATGTTCAAACAATCATGACAACATATTCATCAAGTTCTCTACCATTTATTACAACAAGGTCACTTGTTCAATAACAATCCCTATGTCCTGGAAAGCAGACACATCCCATGGATGGCCCTAAATTAGGTCAAGTCAATCCCAACACATCCCATGGGGATCGTGAGGGTTCCCATTTACCATTTTAAACATAATTATTACCAAACATGCCAAGGTTATTCAAAACATAACAAAGGAGAAAGAAGAACATAACTAAACATGAACAAATACCCAAATAACTATGGGATATCACTTGTAGACCACCTACCTCAAAACAGCGGTTGAATGAACTCTCAATCGAGTCCTTTGACCTAGATCCAACCAACATTTGGAGATTCAACCTAAAACACAACCAAAAGATAGGGATTAGGATCTTCATAACAAGAGGTAGAGAAGATACAAACCCTAAAGCAAAAAAGAGAATCAAGGATGGGATTAGCCTTACCGGAGCATTGATCTGCAATCAAAAATATAAAAAATGCCTTAGAAACGAGGGATATCGATCTCTTAGAGATCTTGGGAGATTTAGTTCATGCCTAGGGTGAAAAGGGAGGAAATGATAGGAAAACCCAAGTTGATGTTTAAAAGCCCGGAGTGGCAAACTTGTAATTTTTTCCAACTCTAAGAGGGTACACGGTTTGTCCGCATGGTTTGGAAAACAATGCGAAAACCCTGTGAATGCCACTGTCCGGAGGATGAGGGGTCACACGGTTTGCCTGGGAAAGCCGCACGATTTTCCCTAGCCGTGCGCAGGCTATGCCCCCGGGCTTCTCTTGCCCAGTTTTCCTTTCATTCATGCCCCAAGCCCCCGGAACACCCCCAAGGCCTCACATACTTTCAGAAGAAATCCCTTGAAGACCGAAGAAAGGGATTCAACCAAATCACAACAAAAAACACACCTTTCCAAAAACCAGGATCATACAACCTCCCCACCTTATAATGGATCGTCCTCAATCCGAGTTTCTAATCCTCATTGATCCTCCAAAGAGAAGATTTCGGGCCACTGATCCCGCACATCCAATTCATGCTCCTAAGTTTCTTCCGGAACATTCCCATGCTTCTGTAGTACTCACACTAATGGAACAACCTTGCCTTCCATGATCTTTTAACTATGATCCACCACACGAACCAGTGCTCCTCAAAGGACGCATCAACCTCTTGCTCCATATCCTCAACATCAACCACATGAGATGGGTCAGGGTGATACCGACGAAACTGCGACACATGAAACACATCATGCATCCCACTATACTGCTATGGAAGAGCCAATCGATAAGCCACTCATCTGATCCACTCCAAAATCTCCAAAGGTCCCACATACCTGGGCACCAAGTTACCCTACTTCCAAATCCGTTGGTGACCCAACCTTGGCGACACACGAAGGAACACATTATCACCCTTCGAAAACTCAAGAGGTCTATTCCTCTGATATGCATATGACTTTTGCCTACTCTGAGCCGTATCCATCCACTTCCTGATAAACACAACTTTCTCTGAAGTCGCCTACACGAGACTTGGCCCCAACAACTCAGATTCACTAGCCTCTAGCCAACACAACAGAGATCTAAATGGTCTCCAATAAAGTGCCTCAAACGGTTCCATTTGAATCGTAGCCTGAAAACTATTTTTGTAGGAAAACTCAAAAAACGATTGGTGCCTTTCCCAAGAACCACCAAAGTCCAAGAAACAAGCTCTTAACATGTCTTCCAACACTTGGATTGTATGCTCCAACTTCCCTTCCGTTTCTGGATGGAAATCCGTACTCAAAAACACCTGCATACCAAGTGCCTTCTGCAACCCTTGCCCGAAACGTGATGTGAAATGAAGATCATGGTCCGAAACTATGGTTCACGGAACACCATGCAACCGCACTATTTCGCTAACATACAGCTCACCCAACTAGTTGACTATAAAGGTCTCCTGAATTGGTAAGAAATGAGCCACTTTCATTAACCGATCCACAACTAACCATATTGCATCTTTATTCAGTGGCATCCTCAGAATACCAACGACAAAATCCATTGTCACATCATCCCATTTCCATTCCATAATGGGCAATGGATGCAACAAACCACCTTGGCGTTGATGCTCGGCCTTCACCTACTGATAGGTAAGGCACCGTGACACAAATCCTGCAACATCCTTCTTCATTGCAGGCCACAAAAACTACCATCGGAGATCATGGTACATCTTGGTCAAACTAGGATGCACTGCCCAATTTGATGCATGGAACTCTTGCATAAACTCCTCTCGCACACACTTTGGCACAACCACACAGTCCCAAACACGAAAAACACCGTCCATACCGATGACCCCACCAGAAGGTAGCTCCCCACCTTTAAGCTCTTCCTTCATGATCATACACTCAGGATCATCAAGATGAACTTCCTTAACTTGACTCAAAAGCATAAAATCCATCGCTAAGGAAGAAAGAGTGACGTGACCACTCTCCTCCTTCACCTCTAGGTGCATTTATGCAAACACAGTCTTCACCTTCTACTCGGTGTTGGACTCCTAAACCACCTGATTCTGAACCTTTCTAATCAGAGCATCAGCAACACTGTTTCCATTTCCCGGCATGTACACCAACTCAAAGTCAAATGACTGGAGATATTCAACCCATCTTCACTGCTGAAGATTCAGATAGCACTGTGAGAAGATGTACTTTAAACTATTATGGTCAGTGAACATAGAAATACGTTCTCCCAACAGATAGGGCCTCTAGCACTTGAAGGTGTACACTACTGCAGCCAACTCAAGATCATGAGTGGGATAGTTCCACTCATGGGGTCTCAACTGCCTTCACCCATAAGCCAAAACCCACTCATCCTGCATCAACATAGCCCTATGTCTGATTCCGAACACATCACAAAACACAATGTACTTCTTACCCGGCTCAGGTAAGATCAAGATAGGTGTGGTTGTAAATCACTTCTTCAACTCTTGAAATGCATTATCACAAGCCCCAGACCACTTAAACCTGATTTATTTCTTTGTCAAGCATGAGAGTGGTCCTACCAAGCAAGAGAAATCATGAAAGAACCTTCGGTAATACCCAAACAAACCTAGAAAACTCCGAAAATCTGAAACACTCCTGGGCTGCTCCCAAGATACACTACCTGTACATTATCTGGATCCACTAACACACATACCTCCAAGATGATGTGAACCATAAAATGCACCTCACTTATCCAGAATTGACACTTTGATAGCTTGGAGTATAGCCGGTTCTCTCTTAGTGTACCCAAGACGATTTCAAGATGTTGGGCATGATCATCACGAGTTTTCGAGTACACTAATATATCGTCAAAAAATACAACCACAAACTGATCTAGATAAGGATGAAATATTCTCTTCATCAAAGCCATAAACACCACTGGTGCATTGGTCAAGCCTAAAGGAATTACCATAAACTGAAACAACCCGTACCGACTCTGGAAAGGTGTTCGCGGTTTGTCAGAAGACCTCACCCTCAATTGGTGATAACCCGATCTCAGATCAATCGTAGAAAACACTGATGCACCACTCCATTGATGAGATAAGTCATCAATTCAAGGTAGAGGGTACCAATTTTTCACCATCATCTGATTAAACTTATGATAATCAACACACAACCTCAATGACCCATCAACCTTCTTTGAAAAAATCACAGTAGATCCCAGAGGAGACGTACTAGGACGGACACACCCCTTATGCTCCAACTCCTCAAGCTGAACCTTCAGTTCCTGGAGTTATTCTGGTGCCATTCGGTATGGAAGAATAGAAACTGGCTCTGCACTCGATAGCAACTCGATCATGAACTCAACATCCCTCTCAGGGGGTAACCACAAGAAATACTCAGGAAACATGTCCTAAAACCAATCCACCATAGGAGGGAAAACAGACGGTTACCCACTACCCTGGGCCCTAGCCTGAACGCCCTGCGTTGAACTGCCCTGCTGGTGTGAGCGATCTTTCCCTGGAGTTCCACATTTACCACCCCTGCCAGTACGGCCCGTGGAGCTCCAACTGCCTGCCTGATATAGGGAAAAAGATCTCATTCCCATACATGGTACCTGCTATTGTCCTTCATACTCGCCCACATATCGAGGTTTCCTGCAGAACCTCTGCACATGTCCCATCCTGCCACATGAACGTCACTCAACTGGAGGTCAAGGGCACTGACCATGAATATTCACTAGCCTAATGCACAAATTATAGAACAACTGGTCCCCACTCTGAGAGGCTGACCCTATCATCTGACCACCTTGCTGGAAACATTCCAAACGGAGCTTCCGTCCTTCGGAAGACGCACCACTTGTCTTCCCAGATGGAATGACAAGCCCACCACTCGAATCTCCCTTCAGGTTCCCTACATAGATTAGTTCCTGATCCATCACATCTACAAACCTCTTCAAGCAGAAGATATTTACATGATACATGATCTCATGCCTCAAACCATCCTGGAAACACCATTCCACTTCTACCTCATCCCCTACTAACACTGGGACAAAGCATCTGAAATCATTGAAGTGAATAGCATAGTCCATCATTGATAGAGATCCCTGAGTCAGGCTCATAAACTCTGTAGCCCGCTCCTGCCTCAAAGTCTCTGGGTAGAAATGCTCCAGAAACATCTCCTGGAAAACCTTCCACGACATTCCCTCAGCCTGCTCAGTCTGAGCCTGAATGTCCCACCAACACCTTTCCTGGACCCACAACATATAAATGGTCAGCTTTACCCGCTTTTCAACCGGGGTCTCCAGATGATCCAATATCATCTGGATAGATTCTAACCAGAACTCCGCTGCCTCTAGCCCACCCTCTCCAGTGATGGTCAAAGGGTGTTGTAGCTGGAACTCCCTGGTCAGCTCAAACATACTCGGTGCAACCTGCCCTGGGTCCCGATCCATCATCTGCATAAGTCGAGCCAAGTTCTCCCAGAACTAGTCTTCTCTACCCTCATTTATCACCACATTTTCTTTCTCCTCTACTGGAGGAGTGTTCTCAGCAACACCCTCTCGTTATCCAACTGGTAACCAAAGTCGTGGTGGAATCTCTCTACATTACCAAACATGATATTTAGTACATATACCATAAAACTTTCACAACATCATCAAAATCTCTTTATTATCTACAAGAACCCATTTTCATATGCTAATTTAACAACATTAGCCCTCAAATTCCCCACCACGACCATCCCTACCTCGGGCTATGGTCTACATGGGGTAAGCAACCATGCACTACCACTAAACTGACACAACATTTTACAAAACATTTTCCACTTCCTTTCAAACCCTTATGTTTCATTAAAAATCATTTTACCACTTGTTTTATTTCATTTTTCTCATTATTTCCAGGTTTCATGAAATTCATAATGCACCCTACTTTCCTGCCACATACACCCACCCGTGTGTGTTCATAACACAATGCATGTCCCCTATCTCCCGAGGTGCCTACAGTGATCCATGAGTACAAATCCTCATGCCATTAAGGCCGCGAGCCAAATATCGTAAAACAGTCGCATCAAATCACATGTGCATCACCCAATAGTGAAATATCATCAACTGTAACATCACACAACCTAGAACAACATTTCCCACCCAGGGTGACATGGGTTTTCCCTCGAACATTGGTTAGTTACTCCCAAGAACGAGCTCTTTACCAAGGCCCAACACATCTTAACCCTTCCCTACCAATCCCAAATTACAAGACCATAGAGGAGGAGAAGAAAAACCAACCTTTGATACAACTTTGTAACGTCCCCGACCCGGAAGCCACTAAACTGGTGCTCCGAGCTGGGTGGTTACATGACCTTAAGCACGCCTCCCCGTATGCCAAAGGCTGATGACTAGTAGCGGGGGTCTATACAGTCAAGTGGGGAGACTATACCCCCTTTTTATCAGAGTAATCCACAAAAAAATAAACCAAATAGTTGAAAAAATATCCAACAAACATGGAACACGTATAAAAAATTCCAACAATAAATATTCCATGTCATACGAGAAGTGCAAGAGTGAACAAAATCCAAAAATTAAAACCACAACCAAAATCCCCCAAATGGTCCCGACTCTAAGTCCGGATCCTCCAACAAGTGCTACCCATGTCCACTCAACTATCTAGCAAGGACCCTTTCCCTTCTCCTAACCTGCAAACATGAAGTCTTCTCGGGTACCCAATGGCGTCCCGAGCAGGGTGTGAGTACAACTCAGTAGGCCACCACCAACGGTGTTTACAAAATATCCAGTATGAACAGGTAGTGCATGAAAAAGGAATATGAATGATGATTTCCAAGTAATTATTTAAGGTTCCATTAACCAGTTTAGAGCCAAATCCATTGCCACTTCCATTACCATTAATTTCACACCAATCATCCTCACTTACCATTTCATCACATTTCCACGAGTTAATCACATACATTATGTTACATGGGTCTAAGGCCTACAATCACATGTCATAGGGTAAACACATAGCTATCCTATCTCACTAGGTCTTACTCCCTCATAGAAACCATATCCTCACCTCGAAGCCTTAGTCCGGGTGGATGCAACCATTAGGATAACAGATCATCAGTCCCCATTCCTAACCCATGCATTTTGGGTGGAGTTCAGGGCACCAGTCTTCCCTCGACCTGTGTGTGTAGATCCTCAAGTCATAACCCACTCTACCAAGCCATGTGCACATGCTTATATATATGTAACTATCAACCATTCAAACCATTGCCCTTTGGAAAACACTATTCACAACAACCCACATGGGAATTCACATTATGCGTTAACCCATTAACACATTGCCATTCCACATCATTTAACCATTTACCCAATTCCCATGTGTTATGCTTATCTCACTAAACATTCAACACTATACCCATAATCCATCCCATTATGGTCTTTAATTAGTTTACACATTAACCCATTTAACCCGTTCATCATTCCCATGAATCAATCATTCATTCCATTCCAAATAACCCTTAGGTTATTGCCAGGTCTAGTTGCATCACCTAACATCTATTCCCAGTTCAACCAATCATGCCAACATATTCATCAATGGATCTACCATTTATTACAACAAGTTCAATTGTTCAATAACAATCCCTAAGTCCGAGAAAGCCGACACATTCTATGGATGGCCCTAAATTAGGTCAAGTCAATCCCAACACATCCCACGGGGATCATGAGGGTTCCTATTTGCCATTTTAAACATCATTATTACCCAACATTCCAAGGTTATTCAAAACATAACCAAGGAGAAATAAGAACATAACTAAACATTCACAAATACCCAAATAACTATGGGATATCACTTTTAGACCACCTACCCCATGGTTGAATGCACTCTCAATTGAGTCCTTAGACCTCGATCCGACCAAAATTTGGAGATTCAACCTAAAACCAACCCAAAATATAGGGTTTTAGAGCTTTTGAATAAGGGGGAGATAAGATACAAACCCTAAACCAAAACGAGAATCAAGGATGATATTATCCTTACCCGGAGCTTCGATCTATAACCAACGGCACCAAAAATGCCTTAGAATGAAGGTAGATCGATCTCTTGGAGCTCTTGGGTGATTTGGTTCGTGCCTAGGGTGAAGTGGGAGGAAATGAGAGTAAAACCCAAGTTGGGGTTTAAAATCCCGGAGTGGAAAACATGTAATTTTTCGCAACATTAAGAGGTCACACGGTTTTTCCGTATGGTATGGAAAACCGTGCACAACCCGTGCGCATGCCACTGTCCGAAGGAGGAGGGTTCGCATGGTTTTCCTGGGTAAGCCGCATGGTTTTCCCTAGCCATGAACAGGTCGTGTGGTCGGGCTTATCTTGCCCATTTTTCCTTTCTTTCATCCCCCGAGCCCCCGGAACACCCCCAAGGCCTCTCATACATTCAGAAGACATCCCTTGAAGCCTGAAGCAAGGGATTCAACAAAATCGCAACGAAAAAATACCTTTCCATAAACCGGGATCTTATACTTGTGGATTACTGACATTTATATTTTTGAGAATATATACGTGATGGGTGTCAATGGATATTGTTAAAAGTTTGGTCCATTTCATATTTTCAATGACCCTCATACTTGATAGATCAGGAACAAGTTATTCTTTCTATATCTAATATTTACTATTTAGATATCCCAATTGAGCTTCTAGCTAGGCTCTTTCTAGTTATAGAGTTTCCACAGTTCATGACCATATCTCACTCACCCCTTCTTGTGAAGGGATAAAATCATATTAAGGGGTGGGTTTTGAAATATATATTAGTTATATTTTAAATATTAAATATGATAAAATCATATAGGCCTACAAGTTCCGTGATTAGATTTTATCATTGATAATTTTAGTGATAATTCACTCCCTATGGATATGGATGGGTGAAAAGATTCTTCTAATGGGTGAACCATTATTTTCCCTTGACAAGAGATAGGAATATGTTATAGGTTTCATTTTGGGGTTGGAATTTTGGTATAATTAAGTGAAATATGAACACCTTAGTGACATTTATAGTGCATATGGGATGGTTTATTTCTCAAATATGATCAAGGAGGAACATGTTTTGAATTCAAGATGATGCATTGATCTAACCATGAGAATATAATATATATAATAAACTCTCATTGTGTGTGTTCTATATTTAAGAAGTGTTGGTTAATATTCCTAATGTTGAGTTCATACGGGTTTATGAGATTCTAGTGGTGTAATATTAGCGTGGTGGTTGATGCTTCTGATAGAGGACTTTGTTTTTTGTATGATAGAGGAGGTAATTAAGTAGTAATTTTAAAAGTAATAATTTTTAACATGATGAGGGAGACATTGATCACCTTTGATTGATAGTGATGTCCCTATAATCTTCTCTTGTATGGGAGAGTCCAATGCTATTGCCATTATCCTAATGATATTTTATCAGTAGATATTCATAGGTGATGTACCTAAAGGGTTCTCCTAAATATAGGGATATCATCATATATTTCCCAAGCTGGATAATGATTTTATCAAGGTTTTCATATTAAATATTGGGATCGATATCTAGAGAGGATACCTCCCTAGTGGGTAGTGACCTTTACTTTAGTATATCCAATGGATATTTGTATTGGAGTTGGTGTCATTAGACCAATTTTTTGTACGTTGACTACATGTATATTTGATGTATTGAATATTAATAAAAATTATTATTACATATTGTTTTTTGTTCCTCATGACTCTAATGTAATAATTTCCTAGAGTATAATTTTCATTGATAAGGTTATAATGGTTCCACACTATGAGGATAACCTTGATGTGCTATGAAGATATTATTAAATAACGTTCTACATTTGCATAATGTACTATGATGGGACACATAGTACATAGATTGTCAGGTGTGAGAACTCATAAGTAGATGAGACTTCTTCTCATGAAGATATCAATTAGTAATCTCTAAGCTGGGTGATTATTAGAATAGACACACCAATAGGAATTCTTCATGTTTTGGTGTCATCTAACATTCCTATCTATGAGTGTGTGTGATGTTCCTTATACTTTAAGATTATTATTAATGCATGTGACAACTTGCATACTTAGATGTATTTCATAAACCATGATGATAATAGTTCACGATATAGTTAGATACGTTAGGTGCATCATGACTGACATATCATTAATGAATAAGTTTAGGAAGGATTTTCCCTTCCATCTTAATGAATGATGATATCTCAGACCTTTTATTGGAATAGAACCATATTATTAAATTCCATGGCCATGGTGCAACAACGTGTTTATTTCTGATAGGCAATGAAAGAAATATCAAGAATATAGGTTGGTAACACGAATGTGTAACCTACTTTATAAGATATTGTGGAAAAGATATTATATTACACAACAAAAATTTGTATGTGGTTGTTGACATTGCAACATTAAGTTCTTTCTCATAGGCCCCTTGACCAATTTCTAGATAGTAATCTTAGACTTTAGGTAATTCCACCTAATGCCAATGAGAAATAATCCTAGAGGGTCACACACTAATAGTTTTCGTCTATCTCGATTAAATTATATTTGAGTTTAATTAATGGAATTTGTTCTCAAGTACAAGGAATAATTTTATTCAAGTTATATTGATCATATAAATTAAATAAATATTTATTCATCTCATTGTGAATAAAATATTTATTTCATCTATTGAATATTTTAATAAATATTTATTTACTAAATTGTAAACAAAATATTAATTTATGAATAAAATATTTATTCCGTTGTTTAACAAATTCTAGAGGAGTTTGAACAGTCCTAGACCGAGTCTGGTGAAAAATATTAATTAATAAGACCATTACATAATATTTTTTATTTCACATGTTGAAACGCACCGAAAAATAATAATAATATAATTATTGTTGTGTGACATGGAGTTTATTAAAAGTAATAAATATTATTTAATGTCTGGTATGCAATTAAATAATATTTTAACTTAAATCCTAATTCTATAAATAGACAGGTATGACTATTGTGTAGAGAATCCAAAAATTGAGAATAGAAAATCGTTGCACGCATCCTAATTCTATATAAACTCCTTATTACCTCTCCCTCTCAATAATGATAACTCTAAGAGATATTTATTCAAGACCGAAGAATGAACGATCAATAATGAACAATGCAAGAAATTGGACTCTCTGTGCTAGCACTCGGAGATTGAGTGGTGTTGCATAGAGACCATAGTAACATGTGTGGATCACTACTAGAGTGATTCTATCCATAGATCCTCAAAAAGCAATGAAGGTAATACAAAAGGGTCTTTTAGGATGATCAACGTTAACCAATGAAGAAATTTTATAATCCCAGGTATTTATTTCATTAAATATTAAATAAATTAATTATATATTTGTTGTGAAAGATCCTCACTCATGGTTTCAAGAAATGATTATTAAAATACATTTAAATATATCCCCCACCTCCACACTCTTTCACTATGCCCAGAACCAACAAGTGGTATAAAAGTGGTCATACATAAATTTATAATTATTTATTTTATTGTTGATCTATGTGAAATTGTGGTTAGATTTTAATTTCATGTTATTATTTCTTTAATCTGATTTGAATTAACATGTTGTCAACATATTAATCATGTTCATTCAGTGTTTAATTTTATTAAAGGTTTAAGAATAAACTAAGAACAACCATAGATGCCATCGAGAAGTTCTAAATCATTGGTCAAAAAATATGGGTTACCCAACATGCAATTGAAGCACACATTGTATACCCATGCACATTTTACCTAGATGTGACCATGTGGTACTTTTATGGCACACTGCATGTTGAGTGGGACAACCTGGCACATGGAAAAAAGATACAGGTGTGTCGATGGAATGTACACGTCATGTAGCCCGACCGAGTTAACACCCTAAAGCCCTAGGCGTGTGACTTGGATATTCGACAATTGAGGTACATGACGTGTAGCTAGATATACATTTTGTGTAGTATCCTATTAATGGAAAAATTTAAAATTACATTAAATTTGAAAATTGTAGCATTGAAACCTTATTTTATTGATTGGAACAACGTTGTGTGTTTGAAAATTAAATAATGGTTTTAAATAATTTTATATACTCAATTAATTTATTGCAATTAATATGTCATTATTGGTTCTACCGTTTATTTACCATAAATTCCATTAATGATGGGTATCTCCAAATAAGATTATATTATCATTAAGATGAAAGGGGATTAATTAACTAATGCAAGCACATTTATCTAAAATAATAAAATAACAAATAAATAAATGAATGCTATCCATTTAATTTTTCATATTCATTGCAGGTATGACCATTCAGGAGTTTTTCCAAGACCTGTGTATGTGTTGGATGTTTTAAGTTATTTTATTTCATTATTTCTCAATTATTTAATATTAAATTAAATGATGGCCTATGATTTATCCCTCCCACCATTATTATGTATGACCTATGTGTCTAAGGATTTTTATGTAAACCCCTTTAACCGATCATTTGGTTCCCCTCACCCACATGTGAGTAATAAATATTTTTAATTTGTGAAGAATCCTAAGGCACATGGAGGCGGTTTAAGATGGAACTATAATGATTCCAACCTAGGTGATACATAGGTGGACAAGTGAAATGATGTAACTCATACCAAGACCTACAATAGAATTTATTTCCCCAATGTCAAATGTTTATTTAATTTCTACTCATTAAATCAGCCATTAAATAAATCCCTTGAATGGGTCATTTAATTAATTAATTATTTATATCTATAAAATTATTTATTTTGTGGATGTAAGGCCACGATCACATAAATTAATTAATTAATGTGAAAATATGGAAATAAAATAAATGAATTATGCATAAATGTTTTATCCAACATGTTTAATTAATTATGTAATGTCAACTTAATATTAACAAGACATGTAAAGGAAAAAACAAGATAAAATTTATGTATAATAAATTAAAATCCCTAAATTAAATATTACGTTAGACTAAGCCCTCCATTACTTGATTGAGAATGAAACCATAGAACTAAGTGGAGTACATGGTCGATGTATGGACACATACTTTTAGCAGGGAATTATTTTGAGAGTTTTGGATTGAATTAATCAAAATTGTATTGAGTTTAATGGCTAAAGTATATTTAATAATAATTTGGAGGCAATTGTTTAGGAAATGCAAGTCAATATTTCAGGATAGGGGAATCCACTCAACGAATAAAGGAGATGCAAGTCTATAGTTATCAAGACTGCCTACCAAATTACTTTATTATGATTTTCATTGTCACGAAACGACCCACACCGGGGATTGAGCCACAACTACCCCAAGCCCACCTCCATAGGCCAGGGGCTGACGACTAGCGCTGAAGGCACAAAAAACTAGGGGAGGCCTTTGCCTAATAAACTAAACACACACACGCAACCAACACAATGCAAAAGTGCAGTGAAAGGGAAATAAAGATACCACACTGCTACAAAAGGGGAACCAACATACATGCATCGACCTCTAACCAGTACAAGAAAAGTTCTAAAAAGTACTAACAAGTAAACTAAATAGTAAAAAGGGAAAAACACAGGCCCAACTAGAAAGGTGCCACAACCAGAAAACAGGTAAAAAAAAGGTAAACCACTGGTAATTCTCACACCCAGAAAGTCCTGTTATGGCCACTGAATGCATCCCAAGCTCCTGTGTCCTCTACGGTCCTCCGTAGTCTCGACCAACCTGTCCGTCATCTGCAAGGGCACACTAAGTGCGGGCAAAACCCATGCAAGGTTGAGTATAAAAATACTCAGTAGGATTCCCCGAAAGCTCTAGGGAGAAATAAGAGAGGTACCAAAATGGTGAGCATAATACAGAGTAAGGAACAATGTAAGAGTTCAAAAGTGGGAGAGTGCATCTCAACCCAACAATAGAAAGGAAGAATACTCATCCAGATGCAAGGAGCTAGAGATGGTGAGAAGAAAAACTTCTCATTGAGTCTTCGATAACTATATTAGGAGAGTCTTATCATCCAACCAAGTTCAAATAGACATGGAAACGACATGGCATACCCCACACGTCTTTCCCGCCCTAGTAGAATTGTAACCGAACCTAAGGAGTGGGAACAACAATAGGATATATATATGCTCAACGAGAAACCCAAATGAGTGTGTAAGGGGATCTCTATATCCATGCTCAGCCCAAGAAGAGTCACCAACAGTTCAAAGGACATCCAACACTGAACCCAAATGTCCCACACGTCAACCTATGAGGTAAAAGTCAAAGGGGATCAATCACCGTACCTCGATACTATCCGCTTTGGGCGGAACTGACTCACTCGCCCGACTTTTAGGTCGCGTCACAAGGGCACGTTTCGGTGGGAAAAGTGCCCCTCGTCATCGTATGTCCTATGGTCACATCAAAGATGTCACAACACTAAATCATACAACCAAGGGTCCCACTCTGTTAGTCACGGAAAAAAGTCACCGATTAGCCTCATAAGAAGGCCTGAGTCTGAAATGCCAATAGGTGACCCACTACCCAGCCCTGCTGGAGGGTAAACACTAATACATCATTAGGCGACCCACTAACTAGCACTGTTGTAGGGTAGACCCAGAATACGTCGACAGGAAACCCACTTCCCAACCCTACTAGAGGTTAGACCCAGAATACGTCGACAGACAACCCAATGCCCAGCCCTTCTGGAGGGTAGACACGAAATACGTCGACAGATGACCCACTGCCCAGCCCTGCTCAAGGGTAGACCCAGAATACGTCGACAGGTGACCCACTGCCCAGCCCTGTTAGAGGGTAGACTCTGAATACGTCGACAGGCGTCCCACTGCCCAGCCCTGCTGGAGGGTAGACCAACAATACCTTGACAGGAGACCCACTGTCGAACCCTACAGGAGGGTAGACCTTGGAGAAGTCGACAAGAAACCCACTGCCGAGTCTCTGCTGGAGGGTAAAACTGGAACTGCTCTGGCCATCCCTACTGGATGGTACAATACTGGGAAACCTAACATGTAATGGGTATCGTACAACCACCCAACTCGAGAACAAATCACATAGTAGAGGTTCAACGGTCATGCCATCACTAGGTGTCAATAGCACCCCTACCGTGCGTAGGTCTGAAGTGCGTCAAAGGAACCTCCGGCCATCGCCCTTCCATGTTTCCACATTTAATACGATCATGTAAGTGGATTCTCTTTCCTGAACAGATTTCACTGCTGTAATCCTCATGGAAAAACATGCGAGATAGACTACTTACTCACTGGAAAAAGGCTCCCGGTGGAAAAGGTAATATTCACCATAGCCAGCCCAGGTGGGGCCCACACCATGATCCCGAAAAAGATCGGGTGAACTACGCCATCGCGATTCTCTCAGAAAACCACGTAAAAATGTATATTCATACGCCCGAAGCGGATGCCTGATGAAAAAGTTACAGTACGCTGCACACAGCTCAAAAGACAGCCCATGGGGCCCATGCCTCAGCTCCGACTTCATCGCCTGAGACCACTCTGGTCAACCTTGTCTTGATTCCATGGTTACAACGCCACTAACTATTCTTAAAACGGACTACGGATGCAGAAGTTTCAATTCCCCACGTTATACACAAATGGGGCCTCGTGGGGCCCACACCTCGTGCCTGAATTCAGGTGGTCGGATTGTGCCATTGAAATCCCTTTTGGAAAACACTATGAAACAAGTACTCAAACACCCCAAATGGATTTTGGGTGATAAAGTGGCGTTTTACCGTAAAAAACGCGAACTAGGCCCTGTGGGGCCTGCACCCAGTCTCCAACCCAAACGCTTCAAAAAGCATCTCAAAAAGTCTGCACGAGGACTGGGGTAACGCTGTCGCTGACAGCCCGTCTATCGGACATCCGTAGCAGGAGTTAGGTCCGACGCAACAATTAATTAATTAATTTAATGATTAATTAAATATTCACATTGTGTTTCGTGCCGCAGAGCAAAGAAACCAACCCGCAAAAGTTCCGAACCACTTTGGATGGACCGTCTCAGCCTCGAGGCTATAGCACCTCTGACGGCGCGTCAAATGGACATCCAGCTCGCGAAGCCCGTACGTTGAAAACTTTAATAATATTTTAATATTATTAAATTAACGTGTTTTGGGGCACCCATCATCGGGCACAGAACCCGAAACCCCAGAACTCACTTCAAAGAGTCCGCCCTGCCGATACAAACTCACCGCCGTAGACGGCGCGTCAAAAGGACACGCCGTTTGGAAATTACAGCCCCCCAAATTTAAGGGGGCCCAAAATGGGCTAGTCCGGACCGGCCGGCCTAGTCCAGACCACCGGCCCGGTCCGGAAAGCCGGCCCGCAGCCTAGCCGTAGGTCTGGTCCAACCCGCCACTACACGCTGGGCATGGCCCGCCTCAAACCACCAGACCTGCATCGGGTCCGGCTCTCCAAAGAAGACCGGAAAAAAGGCCGGTCTTGGTCATGTCACCCATTAGGACCTGCGAACCGCGGGTCCCTGCTTCTTCCGCACCCCCTGAGGCGTGACCTCGGGGTGCTCCTCTACTTACCGCGATTGGCCGCCTGCGTAGTGGCCTTCGCTGCTCACCACCGATCTGCTGAGGCCGGCTCCGCCTCACGCCAGCGCCTCAGGAGCTTGGACCTTCCGAACGCTCCTCCGACCTCACCTTCTCGTGGAGCCGCTCGCCCAGCCGCCACCTCGCCTGAGCTCGCCGCACCGGCTGAAGCTGACTCCTCCGCTCGACTACACCCTGGTGACACTCACCACCGCCACCTCCAAAGCCCAGTGTCACCCCTGCTACACCACGTCGAAGCCCCGATCCACTCCTCGCTTGAGCACCGTGCTTCCGGCCGTGACCGCTGCCTGATGCTCGGACCCCGGCTGCGCCATCCTGAGCTCCGGCCACCGCCCTCACTGGATCCGGGACTTCTGACGGTCGTCGCCACCGCTCTGGTGGCCCGATTTCAAAACCTAATGCGGGGTCGGGTTCCTCAGGATGAGGCCTCCGCAGTGCTTGTCTCTATTCCTCGATCCGACGAGATTTGGCGCGTCTGAAGTTTTGGACGAAGAACGCTCAAGAATGGGTTTTAGAGCGGGGCTCGGACGATGGCTGTGTTCATTCGTCTATCGTCCCAAATCATGAATTACATAGAATAAACAATGAAATTGATAGAATCACCAAAAATTGAAGAGGGTGCGGAAATTTAGTATAAATCCTACCTCCGATCGCTCGTTCGTCATTGGCGACACGTCCACGACGCTCCCACTCCAATCCTCCCAGGCTCTGGCGGAGATCGCTCCATGATCCATCGAAGAACGACGAAGAATTCCGAATAACCTGAGAGAGAAAGAGACAGATAGAGAGATATAGGGAGAGAGAGAGAGAGAGGGAGAGAGAAATGTGTTGTCTCCTCTCAAGTGAATTTATAAAAATTCACTGAAACTCTCTCAATGGGCGCGGTTTCCGCAACCTCTATGCCCGCCTATTTTATATCATGCCTACACAAAACACCACATTTAGAACTCAACGGAAGTCTCGTACTTCCATTCCGAGACTCTGTTTAAATGTTAATTGAAAGGAACGCCAGGGATAAAAATCACTAAGTGGTCATTTCGAAATGACCATTTTTCCCCTGGGTGACATCTCTCACAGAAGGTCCGCACTCGCTACTTTTATACCCCACCTAGGGTAAACGGCACACTCCGGACTCAATGGTGCCCTCGGTTTTCCTATAAGAGCAACTATTTAGGAGTTACTAGGTTTTGATTTATTAAATGAATAATTTAATTTAATTTATCCATTTAACATACTTCTAACGAGCGAGGGGTCCGATCGTCCCACGCTGACTAATTTTATGTTGCACCTTGGGTAAACACTGCATTTCGGACCCAACCGTGGTCTCCGATTTTCGATTCGATCAACCATCTAAGAGATATCACATTTTATCTATTTAACCATGCGTGTATAATATAAAAACACTTAACATTTTTATATAATTAAGTCTGGGCACACCGGGCCTCGGAATTTCACGGCATCTGAATGCCCTGCTTTGGAATAACATCAAGAAAATTTTCAATGTCTCAGAGCCCTAAAACCTAGGTTCTTGCATCATTCCCTCCTTCAATATTTTCATCCCTGAAAATCAAAACTAGGAAAAACAACTCGGGATATATAGCTCACACCTAGCTCTCTCGCGCCCAAGAAAACTTCCACATCACCATGCTCACACAACACACAAACCAAGGGATGGTTATTATAAGGTCTTATACTCTTGAGTACTTGCGTAGGAATACACACACACCTCATTAGCTGTGACACGTGGAAGAGACCGTGCTCCCACTCCTACTGTTGGGAGGGTAGGGAAAGATGATAGGCAACCTCTCAACCATTTGCAAGATTCCCGAATGGCCCAACAAAACTCTAGAGTCTTTCCCGGCTGCACCTCTACTTTCCACGTTGTGACTGAAATCATGGTTTCTTCCAGGAACATGGTCTCGTGATTCACTCCTTCAGAATACCCATCTGGTGAAACACCCAAGGATATCCGGTCACACACATTTTCACAGTCTTTGCATGACGACCGAGACTCTCTTACATGCTCAACTAGCAAAGGAGTCAACTTTATCAACTACAGACAAGATGTACCCTCCTGCGGAATCTCCAGCCAGCACCGTCATCTCCAGTTCAAGTTTCTCTGTGTGGGGACGCACTTGAGAAACTGGTTGTCTAAGCAAACCACAAAGCGCTCTCCCCGAAGATAGTGTCTCCACATTCTCAAGAAAAAACTACCACCACCAGCACCAACACGGGGTTACACTGATGCCCCACGTCACCCTCGGTAACCCCTCGAGCAAGGAGTCAGATGAAAGAGTACCACACGCAGTTTTTAACAAGTTCTACTGAGAAAATTAGAGAAAAACATAGAGTGTACCTCTTATCATCTCTTGCACTGCAGGATTGTAAACAACCACAACACACAGCCACCCGGGGCCCATCTGTCAGCTCCTTGAGCCTGACATGGGATGCCTAGTGGTGGTGGGAGGTCCTCGAAATGTCATCTGTCAACCATAGTGCTTCCTAATTTCTTAAAAAACTGCCTCCCTGGGGACCACCCTGTCCTCACACTGGATTTCTCTTATCTCGACACTGCCTCCATCGTGGCGGTGTATCTACCAACTATCTGGAAGACTCAGCACATTTGGTCAAGTAGTCTCATGCCACGTGATCTCACACATCACAAACATAGCACTAGTCCTCCCTGGGCTATCTTGGTGCTCTATGCTACCCCAGACCATGTGCCTAAGTCTCATCAAGGAGATACCTCTGGTGATGAGGCCCCGCCAATCGACGTCCCTCTGCCAGAAATTTCTCTGTCACCAGTGCCTACTCTAGCACCCTGAGATGGGTGAGGATGCACAAGGGCATTACGCTAGCATGAATCTCCTCTATAGAGCTCGTTCATACTTCTATGCTCGTATTTTTCCATCATGGACTATGTCCAAAGTGCACTGAGTAAGGTTTGCGAACCCAGTCCTGTACTCAGCCACTACCATCACTCCCCGCTGAAGCTCTAGCAGCTCCCAAAATCGTAAAAAGCATAAGTGTGAGGGGGAGTACTCCTCACGAAAAAACTGCTAGAAGTCGTCCCATGAGAGTACCAACTCATTATACAGCTGAGTAACCCTGGTTATACTATGCCAAACTGCATGGAGGAAAAATACTGGTTATCAAAGCCACCATCTAACCTGTCAGTGTCCGAACAAAACTGAAGAGGTGGACCACCGACTCTAGACAACCCTTCACTATCCGAGGGTATGGCTCTCCGTAGAACCTCAACTATATCTGATGCTAGAATCCACATAGTGCTCCCAGCCTACACTCGTCATCAGCCCTCACTGCCTGTACTATCCTCTACTCCACAGGTGGAGGTGCTACTGCCTGTTCTCCTGTAGAAAGGGTAATCATATGATGGATCTTGAACGGAGGCCTCTTCACTCACGGAATCACCGTCATGAAGCAGAGCAGGTATCCTAGTTGGCTATCATCGTGGAGACATCCTGAACCCGATCAAGGAGCACCACGGTCAAATGAGCATATATATAACAACAACGATGGGGAGCTGACTCAAGAAGGACAGTCAAAGACTCAATCCTATATGATGCATGAATCAAATTCCCTATAACAAGTGTCTCAGTGTGCCGAGTTGACAAGTGGGTTATCAGGGTCCTCGTGAATGGATATGTCGGCTGCCACACCATCACTGGACTCCCTGGCCTGAGATCCACTCTCGAGACACGTTGATACTATTGCCCCAAAACTCAACCAATTCTTTTTTAGGGACATCCAAACATCACCCCAAGGAATGGACTACCTCTGATACCACTATGTCATGACCCGAACCGCACCAGGGCTCGAGCCGCAACTACCCCAAGCCCGCCTCCATAGGCCAGGGGCTGGAGACTAGCACTGAAGGCACAAAAAACTATAGGAGGCCTTTGCCTAGGAAACTGTACACACACATGCAACCAACACAATGAAAAATTGAAGAGAAGGGGAAAGCAAGATACAACACTACTACAAAAGGGGAACCAAAATACATACATCGACCTCTAACTAGAACAAGAAAAGTGCTGAAAAGAACTAACAAGTAAAATGAATACTAAAAGGGGAAAAACGCACGCCCAACCAGAAAGGTGCCACACCTTCATAACAGGTAAAACAAAGGTAAACCACTGGTATGTCTCACACCCAGAAAGTCCTGCTATGACCACTAAATGATGCCCAAGGTCCTGTGTCCTCTATGCTCTTTTGTAGTCTCTACTGACCTGTTCGTCGTCTGGAAGGGCACACCAAGTGCGGGCAAAGCCCAGATAGGGGTGAGTATAAAAATACTCAGTAGGATGCACCGAAAGCTCGAGGGAGCAAGAGGAGAGGTACTAAAATGTTGAGCTGAAGACATAGAAATGAATAGTGTAAGAGTGCTAAAGAGAGAGAATGCAGCTCAACCCAACAAGAGAAAGGATGCAGACTCGTCCAGACGCAAGGATCTAGAGACAGTGAGAAGACGAACTTCTCGTCGAGTCTTCGCTACCTATAGAAGGAGAGTTGGCTCGTCCAATCAAGAGGATCTAGACACAAAACAAACGTGGCATACCCCACGCGTCTTCACCCCTCCTAGAAAGAGTGTAACCAAATCCATGGAGTGGGAAAAACATTAGGATGTATATATATGCTCAATGAGAAACCCAAATGAGTGTGTAAGGGGATCTCTATCTCCAAGCTCAGCCCAAGAAGAGTCACCAATAGTTCAAAGGACATACAACACTGAACCCAAACGTCCTGCACATCAACCTAGGAGGTACAAGTCAAAGGGGCTCAATCACTGCACCTCAATACTATCCGCTTTCGGTGGCACTGACTCTCCTGAATGGCTTTTTGGTCACATCACAAGGACGCATCTCGGTGGGAAAAGCGCACCTCGTCCTTGTATGTCCTATGGTCACGTCAAAGCTGTCACAACACTGACCCGTACAACCAAGGATCCTACTCTGGTAGTCACGGAGAAAAGTCACCGACTAGCCTAATAAGAAGGCCTGAGACTGAAATGCCAACTGGTGACCCACTGCCCAGCCCTGATAGAGGGTAAACCCTAATACAACATCAAGAGACCCACTCCCCATACATGCTAGAGGGTAGACCCGGAATAAGTTGACAAGTGACCCACTGCCCAAACCTACTAGAGGGTAGACCTGGAATATGCCGACAAGAGACCCACTGCCCAGCCCTGCTGGAGGGTAGACCTAAAATACGTCGATAGGAAACTCACTGCCCAGCCCTATTGGAGGGTAGACCTGGAATACATCGACAGGCGACCCACTTCCCGGCCCTGCTGGTGGGTAGACTCGGAATACGTCGACAGGCGACCCACTTCCCAGTCCTGCTGGAGGGTAGACCCGAAATACGTTGATAGGCGACCCACTACCCAGCCCTGCTAGAGGGTAGACCCAGAAGAAGTCGATGAGAAACCCACTGCCCAGACTCTGCTGGAGGGTAAACCCAGAACTGCTCTATCCATCCCTACTAAATGGTACAGCACTAGGCAATAGAACACGGATTGGGTATCGCACAACCACCCAACTCGAGAACAAATCATATAGTAGAGGTTCAGCACTCGTGCCATCACTAGGTGTCACTAGAACCCTTACCATGCGTAGGTCTGGAGTGTTTCATAGGAACCTCCAGCCATCGTCCTTCCATGTTTCCACATTTAATACGATCACATAAGAGGCTCCACTCACCTGAACCGATTACACCATTGTAATCCTAATGAAAAAACACGCAAGATAAACTAATTACTTTCTGGAAATGGGCTCCCGGTGGAAAAAGTAATATTCCCCGTAGCGAGCCCGGGGGGGCACACCACGATCCCGAAAAAGATCGGGAAAACTACGCCATCACGATGCTCTCGAAAAACCATGTCAAATCGTCTATTCATACAACCGAAGCGGACACCTGATGAAAAAGTTGTAGTACGCTACACACAGCTCAAAAGACGGCATGTGGGGCCCGTGCCTCAACTCTGGCATCCACACCTGAGACCACCGTGGTCAACCTCGTCTCGATTCTAGGGTCACAACACCGCTGATGGCCCCTAAAACGGAATCCGGATGCAGAAGTTGCAATTCCCCACATTATACACAAATGGCCCCGTGGGGCCCACACCTTGGGCCCAAATTTAGGCTGGTGGATTGCGTCGTTGCAATCCCCTCGGGAAAACACTCAGAAACGAGTACTCAAACACCCCAAGTAGATGTCGGGTGAAAAAGTGTCATTTTACCGTAAAACAAGCGAACTAGGACATGTGGGGCCCGCACCCAGTCTCCAACCCGAGCACTTCAGAATGCGTCATAAAAAGTCTGCATGAGGACTGGGGTCACGCTGCCGCTGACGGCCTATCAATTGGACATCCCAAGCAGGAGTTAGGTCCGACACTACAATTAATTAATTAATTTAATAATTAATTAAATATTCACATTGAGTTTCGTGCCACAGAGCAATGAAACCAACCCGTTAAGGTTCAGAACCACTTTGGAAGGACTTTCTTAGCCCCAAGGCCACAGCGCCTCTGATGGTGCGTTAAACGGACGTCTGTCTCGCGAAGCCCGTCCTTTGCAAACATTAATAGTAGTTTAATATTTTTAAATTAAAGCGTTTTGGGGACCCGTTTTTGGGCGCAGAACCCAAATACCCCAGAAATCACTTCAAACAGTCCCCCCGCTGATACGAACTCACCGCCTTAGACGGCGTGTCAAACGGACATGCCGTTGGGAAATTACGGCCCCCCGAATGTAAGGGGGCCCAAAATGGACCGGTCCAGACCGCCGGCCCGCATCCTAGCCGTGGGTCCGGTTCAACCCGCTGCGGACGGACACAGACCATCGGACTCGCATTGGGTCTGGATCTCTAAAGAAGATGGGCCAAAAGGCCGGTCTTGGTCGTGTCACCCAGCAGGACCTGCGAACTGTAGGTCCTTGCTTCCTCTGCATCCCCGGAGGTGCGACCTTAGGGTGCTCCTCCACTGACTGTGACCGGCCACCTGCGTCGCGGCCTCTGCCTCTCCGTTGACGCCTGGTCCTCCTGACGTTATCACCCCGGCCACCTAGTCCCACTGAACGCCCCTCCGGCCTCGCCTTCCCGCTGAGCCACTCGCCCACTCGCCGCCTCGCCTGAGCTCGCTGCACCGGCTGAAGCCAGCTCCTCCACTCAACCACACCCCGACGACACCCACCGCCGCCACCTCCAAAGCTCGGCGTTTCCCCTGCTGCACTATTTCGAAGCCCCGAACCACTCCTCGATTGAGTGTCGCGCCTCCGGCCTTAACTGCTGCCTGATGCCTCGACCCCCGCTGCGCCACCCCGTGCTCCGTCCACCCCACTCGCTGGAGTTGAGACTTCAGACGGTCATCGCCACCGCTCCGGTGGCCTGATTTCAAAACCGAACGCAGGTTTGGGTTCCTTGGGATGAGGCCACTATAGCATTTCCCTCCGTTCATCGATCCGATGAGATTTGGTGCATCTGAAGTTTTAGAAGAATAACGCTCAAGAAAAGGTTTTAGAACGGGGCTCGGACGAAGGCCGTGTTCGTTTGGCCATTGTCCCAATTTAATAATTGCAGAGAATAAACATTGAAATTGAAAGAATCACCAGAAATTGACGAGGGTGCAAAAATTTAGCAGAAATCCTACCTCGGATCGCTCGTTCGTCATTGGTGACACGTCCACGACACTCTCGCAACCGATCCACCAATGCTCCGGCAGAGATCGCTCCTCGATCCGTCCTCGATCCATCGAAGAACGGGGAAGAACGCCAAAGAACATGAGAGAGAGAGAGAGATAGAAAGATAGAGATAGAGAGAGAGAGAGAGAAAGAGAGAGATAGAGAGAGAAAGATAGAGAGAGGGAGAGAGATAAATGGGTTGTCTCCTCCCAACCGAATTTATAAATATTCACTGAAACACTCTCAATGCGCGCGGTTTCTGCAACCTCTACGCCTGCCTATTTTATATCACACCTAGGAAAAACACCCCATTTCGAACTCAACAGAAGTCTCGAATTTCCATTCGGAGACTCCGTTTAAAATTTATTTGAAAGGAACATCAGTGATAAAAATCACTAAGTGGTCATTTTGAAATGACCATTTTCCCATGGGTGACATCTCTAACAGCAGGCCTGCACCAGTAACTTTTACACCCCGCCTACGGTAAACGGCACACTACTGACTCAACGGTGACCTCAGTTTTCCCATATGAGATACCTTTTAGGAGTTACTCCAGTTTGATCTATTAAATGAATAATTTAATTTAATTTATCCATTTACCATACTGCTAAGGAGCGAGGGTTCCGAACGTCCCGCGCCGACTCATTTTATTTCGTGCCTAGGGTAAACACCGCGTTTCGGACCCAAAAATTGTCTCAGATTTCCAATCCAATCAACCTTATAAGAGATATCACATTTCCTATAGTTAACCACACGTGCATAATATAAAAACACTTACCTTTTTTATATTATTTATTCTGGGCACACCGGGCCTTGGAATTGCACGCCATCTTAACGCCCTGCTTTGGAATAACATCAAGAAAATTTTCAAAGTCTCAGAGTCCCAGAATCCAAGTTATTACATTCATGACTGGAGTTTGGATTATTAATAAAATTAATGGGGATCCTTGACACTAAAATGTTACAGAAAATTGAGATTTCAAGTCCAATGGTGAGGGCTATTGATACTTGATAAAATATTAGGAGATTTAATAATAAAATAAATAAATAAATAATAATTAATATATTATATCTCACTTATTTTATAATCAATTAATTTACTAATAATATAATCTTTTTAATTGTAGAATAAAATGATATGTACATAATCCATACTATCCCTATGATCAATCTTTGTGAAAGATAACCTTTTAACTAGTAGTAACTTCTAGGAGTGGTTTATATGCCTTCAGGTTGTGATATGCCATGAATGAAAATATTATGTGCTATAATCCTCAATGGTTGATCCTCCTTCTAAATAGGAGAGTGATGAAGAGTTACTTTTCTATGAAAAAAGTTTAAATGATGCACTCAATGTTCAATGTTTAAAGCTTTCATCGATGTCTAGTGAACTAATTATGTGTCATGAAAACATCGATGCATATAACATGTTTGATCATCTATATGGAATTTAATATGAGAGATCTATATAGGAAAAGTTTGAGATTTCCAAGGTGCTCTTTTAGAGAAATCTTAGAGAGGGTTATCCACCTAGGCCTCACATAGTCAATATCATTGGCTACATTATGCACTTCCAGATCTTCTTACTCTTCTTCTCCAAGTAGATAAGGGTAAAAAGCATGAAAAACATTACATCCTTATAGTGAAAAAATAGAAAGTTCATGAGATGATATTTAAGACCAGTGACATTTCACACCCTTACATGAAGAGGAATATCAAGGGGGGGAGAAAGGAAAGAAGATGCTGTCTATTTTTTATGTCGAAAGAAGGGCCACTAGAAGAAAAATACACCCAGAAGAATAAGCAAGGAGAACCTTCATGTGAATTTATTATCAATTTCAATTTATATATTTGTACAAATTGGGTATTAGATATAGCTTGTGGTGCCCACATATGTATTCAATTTCCAAAACCAAGTATATTCAGAAAGATCGATTAAGGATAGATATATATTTGAGTATCCAACTAAGCTAAAATTGTTTCTATAACTATCAAGGACTACCACCTCACATTGCTGAAAATAATTATCTTGGTTTTAAAGGGTTTTTATTATGTTCCTTTAGTTACCAAAAAAATTATTTCTATATCTAGACTTGATTCGGATGGATTTATTTTCAAATTTGGGAATAAATATCCCTTATTTTATAAAGAAAGAATTTTTTATGGAAAGGAACATTTTAATAATCATATTTATGTGATGGATTCCATGATCCAAATAATAGAAATCGATAACGAAGTTACTTCACATGACTCATACCACACCCAACATTGGCATCACCAGCTAGTTTATGTAAATGAAAAGCACTTGACCAAATTACATCAAGATGGGTATTTAGACACTTTTGAATGAAAACCACATGGTTTATGTCATTCATTTTTATAAGGAATAAAATGACCAAATCCACATTTAGTGGGAAAGGTGAAATGGATAAAGAGATTCTTGAATTAGTTTATACGGATTTGTGTAGACAATTTCCTGTTGAAGAAAGGGGTGGGTACTCATACTTCATAACTTTTATTGATTATTTTAATAGATATGGATATGTCTACTTAATGAGGTACAATTAAAATTATTTTGATTAATTCAAGGAATAAAATAATAAATTTGAGAACCATCTTGGTAAGAATATTAAGAAACTTTACATAGATCATGGTGGAGAATATCTTAATCAAGACTTCATTGATTATTTATGGGAGTTTTGGATTTTAGCTCAACTCACTCCTCCTTATACACCATAGTGTAATGGAATAAGAAAAATGAGGACCCACACCTTATTGGACATAATGATATCAATGATGAGTCATGCAAGTATTCTATTATACTTTTGTGGATATGCATTATAGATAGAATCATACATACTAAACTAAGTTCCAACTAAAGAAATAGATGGTATAACATACCAATTTTGTCATGGAAAGAAACTAGTGTTTCTTACATACATGTGTGGTGTTGTTAATCATTTTTTGAGGCCTATTTAGGTAAAAATATTTCACCTGGAGGAAAAAATTGTATCATTATAGTATATCCTAAAGAAACAAAGGGATACTACCTATACAATCCTTTAGAAAAAAGTTTGTGGTTGACAGAGGTCCCACATTTCTTAAGGAGGATATTATCTCTAAAAGAGATAGTGGGAGTGAGATAGAACTTAATGAAGTATAGTATCAATATACACAAGAGTTGGTAGAGGAACAAATTACAAAAAATACCCATGGAAAACGAAATTGTTCAAGATACATGATTACTTTATATAATTACTATAGAGGTTAAAGAAACAGAATGACATGGTTTTATAGTAAGTATGGTGACTAATTATTTGTTGATAATAATGATCCCATAACCTAAAAGGAAGTAGTAAGTGGAATAGATTTTTCCAAGTGGAAATAATACCTAAATTCTAAAATGGATTCAATGTACCAAAACTAAGTTTGTATTTTGGTAGAACCTCCACTAGATGTAAAGACCACTGGTTGCAAATGGGTATTCAAGGACATGGAAGGACTATTCGGTACCTATAAGGCATGTCTAGTTACAAAATGGTTATACAGTTTCAAGGAATTGACTATGAAGAATCATTTTCACCAGTTTCAATGTTGAAATCCATTAGAATTATACTTTCCAATACATATTTCCATAATTATGAGATTTGGAAAATGGATGTTAAAATAGCCTTCCTTAATGGGAACCTTCAGGAAGATGTCTCTATGACATATCCCAAAAGGTTTGTGACTCTAAAGGATAGCAACAAGGTATGAAAGTTGAAAATTTCCATTTATGGATTAAATCAAGCATCCAGGTCATGGAACATTCATTTTGATGAGGCCATAATGAAATTTGGTTTTATAAATAATGAATACAAGTCGTTTATACATAAACAGTTTAATTAGACTGTAGCCATTTTTTTAATAGTATATATTAATGACATATTACTCATTGGAAAAGAAATATTAGTATTACAGTTTATTAAGGTGTGGTTGAATAAATTGTTCTCTATCAAGGTCTTAGGTGATGCATCATATATGCTTGGGATCAAGATACATCGTGATAAATCCTAGAGGTTTCTCTACTTATGTTGAATTACATACATTGAAAAGATACTAAAGAGATTTAGTATGGAATAATCCAAGATGGGATTATTTATAGTGTTACATAGAATTCATATTTCCAAGAAAATGTTTCCTCAGACACATAAGAAAAGAAATATAATGACAAGGATTCCACACACATTAGTTATTGGGTTATTTATGTATGATATGATATATATTATTCTATATTTCACCTACACATTATGTGCAGTAGGAATATATCAAGCTGATCTAGGTGACTAGAATTGGATGTACGTTAAGACTATCCTTAAGTATCTGAGACATACTAAGGATATGTTATTAGTTTATAGAGTATATGGGGAAATATTAATCATATGATATGAATATGATAGTTTCAGAACTGATAAAGATGATAGAATTCACAAAAAAGATACATATTCACTTTGAATAGAGTTGCTGTGAGATGGAAGAGCTCAAAGAAGGCTATGGTTATAGATTCCATTTAATATTCCAAGTATACTGTGGCTTCTGAGGTAGGTAAAGAAGTCTTATGGATACTAAAATTCATCAAAGAACTTAATGTGATATCTAGTAGTAAATATCCTCTCACACTCTATTGTGATAATACTATAGTGGTTACTCTTTCAAAAGAGCCAACGTCACATCAAAAAATGATGTACATACTTAAGAATTATCATCACATGATGGATTTTTCTTAGAGAGGTGAAGTTGTAGTGAGTAGTATTTTCATGAAATACAACATTATGGAGCCCTTGAATAAATGATTAACTCAGTAGAAACCTGACTGTCATGTGAGGTCTAGTGGACTAAAGGTCGTAGGTAGTTCGATATAGTCCAAGTGAGAGTTTTTTGGAGTTGGTGTCCTAGGGCCAACTTTTTTTTACTATGATTACATGTATATTTGATGTATTGAATATTAATAAAACTTCTTCATATATATTTTTTTATTATTATACACGACTCTAATGCAATAATGTCCTAGAGTATAAATCACATTGATAAGGTCATAACAATTCCTCTCTATAATG
Source organism: Viscum album (assembly GCA_963277665.1). Taxonomy (NCBI): domain Eukaryota; kingdom Viridiplantae; phylum Streptophyta; class Magnoliopsida; order Santalales; family Viscaceae; genus Viscum; species Viscum album. The sequence continues at coordinate 701,440,504 of OY728152.1, forward strand.
AGAATCTTGATATGCTATAACGATATTCTCAAATAATTACTTGTAGTTGGATAACATACTATAATAGAAAACATAGTACATATTCTATCAGATATGAGTACTCATAAGAATTCGAGTCATCTTCTCATGAAGTTTTCACTTAGTAATGTCCAAGGTGGGAGATTATGAGAACAAACCATCTAATAGGAATTCTTCATGTATTGGTGTCATCCAATATTCCTTTCTACGAGCATGTGTGATTGTCCTTAGAAATTAATATTATTATTAATTCATATTAAAACTCACATACATAGAAGTATTTTTAAACCATGATGATAATAGTTCATGGGGAAGTTGGATATGTTGGGTGCATCACGAGTGACATGTTGTTAATGAATAAGTCAAGGAATCATTTTCCCCTTCCATATTTATGGAAGATGATATCACTATCCTTTGATTGGAATAAAACCATTACATAATATTCCATGGACATGGTGTCATGACCTGTTTATTTCAGATAGTCAAAGAAAGACATATTGAGCATATAGGTTGGTGAAATATTTGTGCAACCTGCTTGAGGTGATATTGTGTCAATTTGATTTTATTACATAGTGTGCATTAATATATGTTTCTTGATGTTGTGAAATTAATTTATTTCTCTTGGGTTCCTTAACCTATTACTATAAATTAATATTGGACTTTAGGAAATCCTTCCAAATTTCAACAAGAAAGAATCCTAGAGGGTCACACACTATGTGTTTTCACTGATCTTGATTAAATTATATTTGAGTTTAATTAATGTATTTTTTTCTTAAGTCCAAGGAATAATTTTATTCAAGTTATTTTGATCGCATAAATTAAATAAATATTTATTCACCGGATTGTGAATAAAATATTTATTTTTCTTTTTTATTATTTTAATAAATATTTATTTTCTAGATTTTGAATAAAATATTTATTTATGAATCAAATATTTATTTTATTATTCAATAAATTCTAGGGGATCTAGAATAGACCAAGACTGTTTCTGATGAAAAATATTAATTAACAAATCTGTAACATAATATTTTTTATTGCACAAGTTGGAACACACCACAAAATAATAATAATATAATTATTATTATGTGGCATGTGGCATGTGGTTTATTAAAAGCAATAAATGTTATTTAATGGTCGATATGTAATTAAAAAATATTTTAACTTAAATCCTAACTCTATAAATATAAAGTTTTGTCTATTGTGTTGAGAATCAAAAAAGTGAAAATCGAAAATCATCACACACAACAGATTCTCTCTCAATTCCTCCTTCTATCTCCCTTTTAAGAATGAGAAGTGCAAGAGAGATTTATTTAAAACTAAAGAATGAACAATCAAGAACGAACAATGAAAGTCATTTGACTGACCATGCTAGAACCCTAAGATTGAGTGGTGTTTCTTGGAGATCATAGGAGAATGTGTGGATCAAATATAGAGAGATTCCATCCTTGGATCCTCATAGCACAATGAAGCTAATCTGAAAGGGTCTTTTTGGATGATCAAAATTCACCAATGAATAATGTTCCTAAGCCCTGGTATTTATTTATTCAAATATTAGATAAATTACTTCCTTGATCTTGGATTAGGGAAATGAATATTAAATGAAATTTTAATATATCACCCACCTTCGTACACTTCCTCCATGCCTAGAACACACACTTTTTCTATGTACCTATCACATAAAACTCTTTCTCTACCGAAGATGAGGAAGTTCTCTTAGAAGGTTGCTGAATTTAGTCTCTTGGATTGGTGATATCATTGGGTATGAATCCAAAAAAGATGGGTCATCTGAATGTTCAGGACCATCTACTTTGAATTACGGGGGATTAGGCCACCTGAAAGTCAATGGTCTGATATTGATATGTTAAATGAGTTTGTGTTGTTTCTGAGGTTCTCATTGGCGTATTTGATGAAATAATGATGAAAAAATAATATGATATCTACTACAGTGAATGTAATGTATATTAGAGATTTGGATATGGATAGAGGATTACAAAATATGAAGATGTAGGGAAATATGGCCTATCTCAACCTTTTGTTGTAATTTATTGACATGGTTTCTTGTACTATTTGTGAAGGAGTTTATAGAGGAACTAACATCGGTTTGAGAGGCTTGCTACTTTAAAACTTTTTTGGTGTGAGTGTGGAATTTTGTGAAGAACTATGTGGTTGAGTGTGTTATAGATGGGTCCCTCCCATACAACAACCATTAATAATTTTCTTTAAATGTGGGCAGTGAGGTGCTACACCTAGTGAAAAACATGTAAATGGACTATTTTGATGTAGGTGTTTATGGTTTTTCATTTCACGTCATCCCCTATAGATTGAAGACCTTTAGGTGAGAATTTTTTTGGGTATAAAAGATTTGAAAGATGAGCATAACACATATGAATTTTTTTATAAAGTTGAGTGAGGCCTAGTATAATGTAATTAGAAAAAGTTTTCTCCTTTTTGAAGAGTTATGTATCGAGTTTTTTCCAATCTTGGATCTCTAAGGTGAGGATATGAATGTAATAGTGGTTTTATTTCCACATGAGTATGATTTGTGATCTTTATTTGTGAGGGACCCATGTTGTTTCCTTTTTAGGTAAAAAAGGGACTTTTGGTGGGGAGGATGTAGTGACCTAGGGTTTTATTAAATGATACATAGATCAATTTTGAGTTTCATGATCCCAACACCCCCTAGGTGTAAAATTTTACGTTTATCCTAACAAAAGACCTTGAAAAAATTATATAATGGTTTTATTGATTCTGAGGTGTGGTGATAACCCTATGGTTGAGATGGTGTGGTGTTACAAGCATGGTGGGGACTCATTAATAATATATTAAATAAAATATATATTTTTATCCCTTAGGAATGAATTCAAAGGAAAAATCATTTCACTTTTAAATGGATTATTGGACATGAATTATGACATCTTGGTTGAGTAATAAATTCCTTTTTTACCCTAGGGGTTGAATGGAATCATTTTTCATTGGGGAACCTAGGTGTTCGACTATCATATATGGATAAATTATACTATATATATGGATATTATCATAATAATTTATCAATACATTTATGGGTGTAAATTTATTAACCTTTATATGAGTCCTATATACACATAGTTATCTCCAATACTGTAGTTAGCTACATAAACCCTAGTATTTGAGAGTTCCAAAAAAGGTTATATTTTGGGAGGGAAATAAGAACACATTATTTGATCATAGACATCAATGAATGTTAACACAACATTCATTAGTGAGTGATTCTCACCAGATGTAGGAAATTATGTTATTTTAAATCAACCTAATTATTTGATTGTTTTCCTTGGGAGAATTTCTTTATTATCTTGGTGGAGATAAAAACCAAAATGAGAATTATAAATTAGATAATCATTAAATATTTAATTACATTGATACTAAAATGATAATAACATGAAGTTTTCATGTCAATTCAAGATAAAATTCCCCATTAAAAATTCAAAATAAAGAATATTAATTTTAATGGTTATGATTCCTGATTTCAATGATATATTATATCCTAAATTAAATAAATCACACTTAGTATCCAAATATTTGATTCAGTGATTTCTCTAGTTTCTTTGATTATCAGATGGTGGATTTTTATCATGGTGTGTGAGATATTTATCTTCATATTATTGTCCCCAACCTTGTTCTTGGATTTTGATGCACATTTTGATAGAAAAGTAAGAATGGAGAGGCGATCACTCTTCCCTCTTTTCTCTTCACCCTATCTCTTGTCATATTTTCCTCACTCTTTATGCTACCCACCCCATGGAGATGAGGTGTCTTTGTCCCTACCAATGGTCAGTTGTAGTAAAAAGAGATGTCAACTCTTATGGGGGTCTATGTGTGAATATGTGGTTAGTGTGTGGAGGCTAGAATAGTGTCTATGGCATGAGGGAAGGTCAGTGAGAGAAATAGGAATAGAGTATGGCGTTGGGTTAGGTATCCTGACCTGACCTATCTGGGTGATGCATCAATGACATGAATGATGTGTGTGCACCATTCTACAAGGGAACCATGTGTCATAAGAGAAGACCTCTATGTGGATTGATAACAGCCAACATCATGCTTTTTATGCTTCTTATCCAAATGTTTGTTTCATCGAAATAAATATCCCATCATAAGTATTTTTCCACATAGATCACAATGGTTTATTATGTTCAGCCTTCTAAAGCTGCTTATGAGACAAGATAAAATGATTTAGAATTTTTCTCCATAGGGCCAATGATGGGGTTATGTCCAAATTATTGGAGTGTTCATAGGGTTAGAAGCCTTACAAAGAGTCATGATTATATCATGGTACAAATTTCCCCCACCATCCTTAGATAGGGTCAGTAATCCAACCAACATAGTCAAGGAGTGAAACCCTCTACCTACAGATCTGATAGGGATGATATCCAATACTCATACTAAGGGTAATGGATCCCCTCTCTTTAGAGTCGGTATCCTACCTATCTAAAGAGATCATATGGTGTGTCAGATCCTCAAATGGATGTAGTATCAATGTGAGATCTTACACCACTATAAATGTGAGATAATGTGGGTTTGTACACATAGATTATTTTGATATTTTATCAATGGTATAGTATTAATGGACCTATAGGTACGATACTCTTTAAATTATAGATCATTCTTTAGAAATGATAAATCTCCCCTTTATAGATTCTGGTGATGGTGTGATAGTTTGAATGGATGAGTAGTTTATGCTTATTCATGGATTATGACCCCTATCACCCTATGGGTTTCCTCAAGATGTGGCATAAAACTAGGCTATAAGATTAAGACTTTTTGGAATTTTCAATAATCTATGACTCCTTATATATTTTTTGGTAGCTTTCTTCAAGGATTAGATCTAATATGACTAGGGATTCATTCTTCCCATGTATCTTTTAGTTGTATAGAATAAATAGATTATTATTAATTTTCCTCCTTTAGTTACTTTTTGATTCCGAAGTTCAAGATGACCTTTTATTCAATTCTTTTTATTTTCAATGTTTCCTATAGAGTTTGTTTCTACTCACCATTGTATGGGACTTACTCCCACATGTTCTGTGTTTATGCAGACGATGTATCGATTTTGAGAAGGTCTTTGTAGATATGGAGTTGGTGTGGCTTATTCAAAGCTAATACCAAGTGATTCTTGGAAACACATGGTAGAACATGGTGGTTCATGTTGGTGGTAGTGAAAATTATAGGTAGATATAATTATAGGAGTACATAAATTGAGGAAGAGCTTTCTAATATCTTGTATCTATCAGATTAAGAGGCTTTTCGAATGTACAACTTGTTTGTATTTTTTGGTGTGGAATTTTACCTGAGATTTCTTATCTTATGAATTTGTATTAAATAATTTATTTATTCATAAATTTATGTTCTATAAGTAATTGGTTATTTATAAATTGGAAATATAAATATGTTATTGATTAATATAGGCTAAGTGTAACGGCCTAGGTTTTTATCAAGCATATTATTTCTATAAACAATATATTTATAATTGAAAACTAAATTTCCTATTTTTTGAAAGTAATTGAAATATATTTCGAAATAATTCATACAAGATATGAATTAAAATAACAAGACTTTATTCAATCATAGTGAAATAATAATAAAATGTGTATGAAACTATGTATTAAACACTAGGTATTATTACATTCTAATGATTATCACAAGATTTAAAAGTGAATAAATTTAAAAGGGACAATAAATAGAGAAGAATAAAATAATTGACACTAGAAGATATCCTAGATCATATTAAAACTTTAGGAACACTAATAGCCAAATAAAACCAATAATGAGTAAGAAGATCATGATAGGTGAAATCATATTGAGATATCTAAAATAAGAACTATGTAAATGAGAAATGTAAGTTAAGAAGTGTGAATGGAATGAAGGAATTTAGTAAGGTTATATATAGGAATTAAATATTGACATTGAAAATATATTAATTAGAAATATGGTTATTGGATATACATGCATCCAATAGTTATATTGAATTTTTTTATTATTAGTGGTAAATTTAATATAATTCACAAATAATAGACAATGAAAGAAAAATAATAATAATAATAATATATATGCATTACATATTATTATTAATATAATTATTTAAATATGATATATTTATAGAATTCAAAGAAGGATATTCATTTAAATGGGTTCATAAAATTAAACTTTTAGAATATAAATAATTAATTTTAATGGAATTTAGTGGAGATTAGATAATGTAAAAGTAATATTATTTTCAAAGAACTATTTTTTATATTTATTATTTTTTACTAATCTTCACATATGAATTATTTTATTGAAATGTATTTATTTTATTTTAAAAAATTAAAAAAAAAATTCCAATAGTTATTATTGGGCATGTAATAATGTTAAATTGATTTTATTCTTAGAAATATTTTTTTTATAAAACTGGATTTCATGAAATTGATTTAAATAAATAAAATATACTATAGATATGTTATGTTTTGGATAATAATAATATATTAAAAAAATATTAATTAGTAATTGATGGGAAATAAGAATAATAAATGTTAAATTTTAAAAAGTTATTTCTCTACTTAAGTGATTTTCATTATATTTTTATTTAAAAGTAAAATTACTAAATTTTATAATATAAATTTTACAAAATTTAATTATTTTTTATTTATTATAGAAATATTTTCTTATGATAATTTTTTGGAGTTTTTCTAAAAAGACAAATATTTATGTTAGTAGTGAAAAATTCCATTTTTACAAATGTCGCAACTTTTATGAAATTATTTATATATAAGTTTGATATGTAAATTTATGAAAAGATTTTATAGAAACAATATTTATTTTAAATGATATTTTGTAAATATAAAAATATTTATTTTATTTTACAAACCTATGATTGATATTTTAGAACATAAGTTACACTATTCTCTAAAATTGTTTTTAGTACATTATATATCTATTATTTTAAAATTACTTTTTTATAACTTTTAGAAGGTGAATATAATAAAATATATTTTCAATTTTTCATTATAATTTCAATATTATATAATAAAGACCATTTTAATTTTAATCATAAAAATGAATCACCTAGAAAAAAACTAGTTACTGTGGTAATGACCAAAAGGGTAAAATGGGTTAACCAAAGGGGTAAAAGGACTAACATATTAAAATAATATTTCTAATTGAGTGTTTAAGGTGTTTATTGACCCAAAAGTATCTCATAATTAATTGATTTTCATGTTGGATTCTACTTGACATGTAGAACTTGTTCCCCCTTTATATTAAGATGAAATAATTACAAAAATGTCGTTTTCACCACTTATAAAAGGGGTGTCTCACACCATTCAAGACCACTATAAATTTAGGATTTATATTAAAATTACTCCAGTTTTACTTCACTAATAATCATTTTCCACTTCATTTAGCTTCTATTCATAATAATTTATCCAAATCCCTCTATTTTTATGGAGTCCTATAAGGGAAAACTATAGTTATCAACATGAGTGATAATCTTTCCCCCATTTATTTTATTTTATTACTTACATTTAAAAAACTAATTTGTAAATTACCATATAATGGGAATAATATTGTTTTATATTGAATTTTATCATTCTATGGTTAAAATCGTTAACCACCTCACTCCTTTTCCATTAAGAAAAACAAAAAGGCTATTCATGTGTTTTTGTGGACTACCATCTCCACGAAGTAACATATCTCATTTTTCATATAGTTTATTTATTATTTATTTAAATATAATAAAATTTGTTTAAAAAACTTAAAAATATCTAATTAATATCCTTATTATTCAGTAATAATGATATTATTCCAAAATAAACCACTTTCATAACCATACTCATCCATTAATTACGGTATGTTCATGTTTGGATCGGTCTAACCATATACTCAAAAAATGATATAAAATAATGTCATTGATGAATACGATAACTTAATTAATGATAATATATTATATAAATATTTATTTATTTATTTTATTTTCATTAAATAATGGTAACATAAATATTAAACTCCTTAATTAACATACTAACATATGTTTGTTGTAAAAATCACCGAAGTATACTCATCAATGATTTAATATTTGAAGATAATAACCAAAAATCATAAAAAAGGGAATTATAAAATTAAGAATAGTTATTAAATATCAATTATATTACCTTTCATGATATGGTAATGGAAAAATTTGACAAAAGAATGAAAAATAGCACTTCTATTATGAAACTAATTCAAAACGATCATGATTACTCACACACAATATTGAAAAAAGATAAAAAATAACTAATATACATATAAAGAATAATTATAAATGATTTTTATAAAAGTATATAGATGTGAATAATTTTTTAAAATAGGTTATTAATATAGAAATTTTTTATATAGGAGATTTGTGCTCTTTAGAGGAAGTCAATGATTAAGGTAATGAGTTCTTTGTCTCAAATTTCATTTCTTAAGAAATATTTTATATTGCGGACCTATATGTATTTTATATGGTATGATTAATAAATAATTAATTTATTTTATCATATTCATGTTATTCATCATGTTTTACATGTACCCTCAAAATTTCATTTCCCCTTGACTTATATTTTACCTAAAATGTTTCTTGTAAGTGAAACTCACCGCATATCTTCTTTTTAGTCCGGAACCTCTCTATTATACATCTATATTCATTGTATGCATTTGAAAATATCCTTATATAAGCCTCAATAATTAAATATAGTAATTTTTTAACACATTAAATTTTATTAATTTTTTTTGAATAATCATTATTGTTTTTTCTAGGATCTGTTTTTATCAAAGTATAAAAAGAATCACTTTTTAGCATTTTCCATTTAAACACATGTTTATTTAATCCTTGAATTATTCTTGAAAACTTACCTATATATTTTCATGTTTTTTTTAGGAAATTATGATTCCCAAATTTTTATAAAATATTTATATTAGTTTTTTTTAAAAGTCGAATGATATGTCTTAATTCTAAATAAATTTATTTAATTCTCCCAAAATTGTTTTTTAATATATGTCAACATATTTTGACATATTTTATGTTTGTTTGAGGATATTATTAAAAATTTATCATTTAAATGGCTTATTAATTATTCTTAGATATCACAAAAGTGCGATATTATTGTATTTTTCTTTCCTAACCATCCACTATGAATAAGAATTACATTTCTTCTAATGAATATCCTATATAAATACCCTGATTTCCATTTAATTGATTGAAGGGTGTTCAACTATATTCTATACCTTTATTGATTTGGGAAATTATTGATTTAACCACATACAATTTCTTTATACGTTGTAAATACCATGTGTTTCATTAAAGGGTATTTACCTAGAAAGATAATTAATATCATTAGATACCCATTCATTTTCCATGGGTTTATCATGTTAATATTATTAATGGAAATATAAATTATTATCCTTATATGATTCCATTTGAGGAGGATATGAATCCCATTTTATTTCCACGGGTTTTCATGATATGTTGAATGATTGATATCTTATTGAAAACATATGTATTGATGATGAAAAAATGATGTCATATATGTCCATCCAATGAATTGGTTAATGTTATATATCTCAAGAGATAATGTAGTATGGACCTTCTTTGATACTCTCACAAATTAAAGGGTGAGACTTATCTGATTATGATTCCAAAATAAAGGGTGGGACTTCATGGATATTCTCAGAATATGATGAAACACTATACTTTTTCTATTCATAATGTTTTTTATTATGTAATATCTCAAGGGAATGATTCAATTCCTTGCCATATTCCTATTAATATTCACTATGGATCATATTTATCATCTAATGATTCAGTACTATTTTTTCATGGTATTTATTTTTTTCATTTGATATTTCAAGTCCTTCTTTCATGATTCATGAAAAAATCTTATTATTATTTGTTATTTTTTATATGAAATTTATCCTCTATCATGTTGTATCAGATATATATGATCTAAAACATGATGATGCATTGATAATTTGTTCCCTTATTGGACATTTAAGTCTGGTCCATTTCTTATGTTTCCATTCCCTATGTTATTCAAATAATTAAAACTTATGAGAAATATATAAGGGAGCCTATTGTAGCTTAATTATGGAGGTATGTTCATAAGTGTTATAGAATAAGATACTTATGTTTCTAGTCCTAAAATAATCTAACCCTTATATTATTGGTATTGTGAGATGATTTGTGAGTTTTAATAACTATCTTATATAAATGATGTAAAATAAAGGTAAGTTTATTGTGGGTTGTTATAGTTCCTATAAAAAATGATTTAATTGTTTTTAGGGATAGTTCCGTTACTTTTTAAGATTAGGATAATATAAAATTTATGAAAACCCAATGGATAAGTATAAGGAATAATTCTAGGTATAGGATAATATTCTAAAATTCTATACGTATATATTGTGTGGTTTTACTAGAAAGAACATACGTTTATGGACACTATAAGTGGATGGTAGCTATATAATAGTTGTACCTTGGTCTAATTACTATGAAATGAGTGTATTAAGTTTTAACTCAATTTTTGCCTAGTGAACATGAAAGAGGCCTAACTGCACACCTAGTTTTACACTCCCAAGGGATATCCTTTGGTTAATTTACAATATATTTATGAACCATTATGAAGGATTTTAAAATATTTAGTTTCTAAAACCTAATTGGTAATGGCCACAGATATATTAGATTAAAATTTATAAATTCACAAGTTATTATACATATTAATTGATATGTGTTTTATGGATAATGGGTAATTCGAACATTGAGATCATATATCTCAATTATTTTAGCGTTTTTAATATTGTAATGAAGTTCATGATAAATTTTGGATAGTTGTTTTTATGATTAGACTAAGAATTATAAGGGAACCAAACATAATTAAAATTAGATTAAACTAAAAATAAAAAATGTTTAAATGAAGATTTCATTGGAGAAGACATATTAGGATTGAGTATTTATATTCATATTATCATTTATTATGATTTTATTGGATATTTTCAAAATCATTTTGTTTTTAATATTTGGTTGGAAACAAGATCTTGAAAATGAAGTTGCGGAAGGTACATATCTATAAACTCCTAAGACTAAGATATAGAAGAATATTTGGAATAAATGGTTGAGAATATTAATAAAAACCTATTATGAGGGAAAATATATATTACCTATTTATCCCTATGATATAAATGTTTTTATCACTTTAGAAGCTATATCTTGAGTGATGATTTTATTTCAGTTACACTTTGGAATTTTTATTAATAATTGATAATTAAAATAGAAAGGATGCAATTTATTTAAGGGAATATAATGTAACTCCATAGGTATTTAGGAACTATATTCATTCCATAAATTATATGTTTATAATTATAAACTATAAATTTTTTATCTATTTAAAGGAATTGAAATAGATTCATAAATAATTCATACATCATAGGAATGAAACTATCATTTTACACATTTATAGTAAAACAATATAAAAATATAACATGAAGATGAGTATTAAAAACTATATATTATTAATCACCATTGATTATTACATCCATTAAAAGTAAATAAATTAACAGGGGGATATAAATAGAAACAAAAAATTAAATTATGAACACTAGGAGATATCTCAAATCATCTTCACCCTTGAGGATCTCCAATAGAACAAAAACTTATGATGAAGAACAACATGAATGGAGAAAGAATATTTTGAGATATAAAATAAAAACAATGGAAATGAGAAATGTGACTTAAGAAGTGTGATCAGAATGAATGGATTTAATAAGGCCATGTGTAGGAATGAAATTTGGTTATTTTAAATACGATCATTGTAAATATTTTCATTGGAAATATGGTCATTTAATATACATGTATCTAGTAGGTATACCAAAGTTGTGAATCGTTAGAAGAAAATTTAATATAATTTACAAATAGTAAGTAATGAAATAAAAATAATATATATATATATATATATATTTATGTGTTATGTATTATCATTATATGATGTATTTATAAAATTAAATTAATGATATTAATATCAAATTATTAGTAAAAATAAATTTTTAGAATATAAATAATTTATTTTAATGGTATTGAGTGAAGATTATTTAATATAAAAGTAATATTATTCTCAAAGAAATTTTTTTATGTGGTGTATTTTTAACCACTCTTCACTAAATAATGGTTTAAATTAAATTAATTTATAATATTTATAAAAAAAGTAAACTAACATCCATCCAATAGTTATTAAGAGACGTGTAATAAGGGAAAATTCATTTTATTCATAAAAAATTTATATTTATAAAATTGGATTTTATGAAATATATTTAAATAATTTAAATATATTATAGATAATATATACTGTTTCTATTAATAATATATTAAAACCAATGTAATTAGTAATTTATAATAAATAAGAATAATAACAATTGAAATTTTAAAAAGTTATTTTAAAATGAAAATGATATTTGTTATATTTTTTATAAATTATGTTCTCAAATTTTTTAATTTTAATTATACAAAATTGAATTAATTTTTTTCATTTATAATTTAAATATAATCTTAGGATAAAATTTTGAGAATTTTTTTAAAATATAGAATTTTAAATGAATAGTAAAAAAATAAGATTTTTACAAATACTGTGAATTTTATGAAATTATTTGTAAAGAAGTATGAATTAGAAATTTTTTAAACCCTTTTTTAAGAAAAAATATGTATTTTATAATATATATTAAAAATTTAAAAATATTTATTCTATTTTACTGACCTTTGTTTGATATTTTAGAACGTAAGTTACATTATTCTCCAAACTATTTTTAATAAATTATACATTTATTAATTTTAATTAAGTTTCTATCAATTTTAGATTGTGAATATAATAAAATGGATTTAAAATTTAGAATTGGTTTTTAAATATTATATAATAAGAAACATTTTATTTATAGGTATAATAATTGAATTTGGTAAAACTAGTTTCCACAATAAAAACCAAAATGATAAAATGTGTTAACCAAAGAGGTAAAAGGCCTAAAATGTTAAAAACATCTTTAAAATCAGGTGGTTGAGGTTTGGGTCAATCCAAAGTTATATAAAATCCATTATTGATCATTTTAGAGTATCATTGACATGTTAAACATGTTATCTCTTTACATTAAGATTAAATAACTACAAAAATTCTATTCCCACCACTTATAAGCGGGGCCCCTTAGAACCCCTTTAAGACCACTCCAAATTTCAGTTTCCTATTGCAAATATACCATTTTTAGTTATGCTAAAATAATTTCCCAATTAATTTATCTTTTTTCTTATTAATTTACCATAATCCCACCATTCTTATAGATTCCACCAAGGGAAAACTTTACATATTAATGTGAGTGATAATCTTTCCCTAATTTATTTTCTTTTGAAGATTACTTTTCCAAAACTAATTTTCTCATTCCAATATAAATAAATCAATATTTTTTATATACTTAATGTTATTATTCTAAGTTAACAATCATAATCCACCATTAAACTTTTCCATTAATAAAAACAAAAACATCATTTGTGCATTTATGCAGAATACCACCTCCAGGAAGTAACATATCTCATTTTTCATCTATTTTATATATTATTTATTAAAATATCTTAAATTTTATTTACCACAAACAAATATCTACATAATTTCATTGTTACTCTATAATAATGACATTAATCCAAAATAAAGCACTTTTATAACCACACTCATACATTAATTATGGTATGTTCATGTTTAGACTGGTCTACCCACCAACTTGAAACATTTTATAAAATAATATCATAGATGTTGGAATGGTCCAAAAATTCCTTATTTTAATTATTATAAATAATTTTTATGGTTTTATAACTAATCTTATTTTTTATAAAAGATAAATATTTTTTGGGGAAATAGCAAAACTTTTTCAAAGTCTTGAATCGACTGTGAATCTTATCCAGACAATCAATCAACTGCAAGTTTGAGCAATGAAAATTTCACAAAGTACCAGATTGATCACAAAAACACTATAATGAACATGAAATATATATGTAAATGGAATCAAGTGATTACAAGATATATATAAAATTTACCACAAGCTATATCTCAAGAGACCGTGACTTTTATTTCACAATGGAATGAATAGACCGCAAAACCAGTGGATTGACCACATGCTAGATAGATTGACCATAGATAATTTATTATGAACTATTAGATTAGATGAATAATAAATATATCTACCACAAATAAAAATGGAATTGACCATGCATCTGTCAGATATATTACAAAGTGATGGATTGACCACACGTTGATTTCCAATCAATCACATGTTGAAGGATGCGACCATATGTGAAATATGTACTTTTGAAAAAGTAAAGAATCAACTGAAAGAAAATATAAAGTGACCACGTTTATTAGTTTAAATTTTATAATATATAGATAAACTATAAGTGTAATATGATTTATGTTAAGTTAAATTGATCGACCTTATGTCATATCAAGGAACCTAACCATAATTCTCTCAAAGCATTGAAGCGATTGTTGATGCTATTATAGAAAACTTAAAATTATTAAATATAAAAGTTTGTATTATATTATTAAATAAAATCACTCAACAACTATTATATGTGGAATTAAAATTCAGTTAGAAGTATTTAATGAACCTGGATATTTTTCCATAGTACATGGATCTCCAATGATGATTTCTCAATCGATCTTTTCATAGAAATATTCTGATTTTATAGTAGACCAAAGAAAAATAAAATTGTGATGTGATTAGAAGTAATGAAATATAGACACTAAAATATTTTATGAATTAAAATAATAAACTTATTACCTATTTCAAATGTATACGACACTCTATTATCTCTTGATTTTCAACAAAACATCAGAGAACATCTGTGCATCTTCACACTTCATTTCCAAATCAAAAGATGACATCGAGAAGAGAAGCTTTACCTGCAGAAAAAATTATATTCTATATTGAATAAATTAATTTCACTTATCTTAATCTATTATTTTTATATTTTGGATTTGTGTGTTCTTTACACTTTATATCTTTTAAGCACTAGAACTAGCATTGTATTAGAGAGTGCTAGACACACTATCTCCCATTTCTTATTATTTGTATTCCAATGAAGAAATGTCACAGAGGATCTATGTATCATGGACTTACTACATGTATTTGTTTCACTATAATAATAACATATAGAATTAAGGAAGAGGATATGTATATTATAGAAATCTTTATGCACTGTTATATGTAAAACCTGATATAGGTTTTGGAATAATTTATTTTATTACTAAATTGCTTGGAAGTTGGTGATTTTCAAGTGGAGAGGACTGTGTATTAGCTTGAGATTGAAACTATTATTTTATTAAACTATGTGTTTCCCTATTTTTATATAATTTTTTTAAAACAAATCTATTTTATTTTTCAAAAATCAATTGAAAGACACTACTTTGATTGTTAAAATTAATTTATGTTTTATATAATATGTTTGATACAAGTAAATTTATTTCAAAAGTTAAAAGAGTTTTAATCTTGTTTTAACTGGGTTATGATTGAACATTTTAGAATCTTTTTGAACTATAAAATTATATACTTCTACTATTTTAGTTAACTTGGTCATATTTTATAAATTGAGGGGTTTTAGTTTTAAATAATTTTTCAATGAAATTTTAATTGGACAATCAATTCACCCCCCACTTGAGTTGTCCAATTAAACATATAATGGGTGACTATGATAACACTATTACTGATGATATATCATATAAATAATAAAATTACTATTTTATTTTTGATCTATAATGGAAACATTAATATTGAACTCATTAATTCAGATACCAACATTTATTCATTAAAAAAATTACCAAATCATGCTCATCATTGATTTCATCTTCAATGATCATGACCAAATCATCTAGAAAATGAAATTGAAACCTTATAAATAATTATAAATCATAAATTTTAGAACCATTCATGATATTTGGATGAATAAATTTGAGAGAAGAATGAATAACAGTATCATTATTACGAAACTAGTTAAAAATAACCAAGATTACTCACAACCAATATTGGAAATAGATACAAAAATAACTAATAAAATATAAATAATAATTTTAATTGAATTTTATAAAAGATTAAAAATATGAATATTTTTATAAAACAGGTTATTAATATAGTTAGTTTATTATATAGGATACTCAAATGCATTAGTGGAAGTCAGAAACTAAGTTACGATTTTCTTTGTCACAAATTTAATTTCTTGGGACATAGTTCATATTTTGGACCATGATATCTTTGATATGTTGTGATTACAAACTAATAATTGTATTTTAATATATCCATGTTATTCAAGCGGTTTTACATGCCACCTCAAAAAAAAATTTCCCCTTAATTGATATTTCACCAAAAGCGCTTCTTATAAGTGAAACCAACCTCATCTCTTTTTTTTTCAGTTAGGAACCTCCTTTTTCAATGTTCCAATTTATTGGATTCTTGTGAGAATATATTTATCTATACATAAATAATTGAATAAGGTAATTTAATATTTCTTTAACATTTATTAAAATGTTTTGAATTAATTTTTTACATTTTCTCACTATAAGAAATGTAGTAAATTGTAGTAGTTGTTTAGTCGTGGTTCTGTAAACAACTCCTAAATGTAAAAAATATAAGATTTCCCTTTTTAACCAACATGTTAAAAATAATTGGTATTAATTGATGGTTTTCTTTAAAACCCACCAATATATTTTATCCAAAAATAAATTTGGTCCAACCCCCCCAAAAACCTCCCCTAGTGGAAACCTTGCGGACGCCCTCACTATTGCTCAACGTTTGTTCGAGCCTCTTAGAACCCCACCCCCCTTAATGAAAATGGACACTAGTCCAAGGATTATGGACCTAACTCAGACTCCCCATGTTCACTAATCAATAATGAACCCATCTTGGATATCTTTTTGGTGTTTCTCGGTGTCATACCCCCTTTGGACCTACCCCTCTACATCACTCGATGTTAAACTAGCTGACCTCTTGGCCTCGACGCTGGATATGACTTTTGTTCCTTCTCTTATTCTATGCCACCAGACCCCCACTATTATTTGGGGAGATATTTATCAGATTTACATCATTCTAATCATAGGTAGTTGATTTTGTGCACTATTTTGGGGAAAAATTATGCAATATAGTTAGGTTTAATAATTTACATATTCTAATTCTCCTTCAATGATTATAGTTTATAGGATTTATGAATTATTTGGGTATAAATTGTTTATATAACCTCTAAAAATATATTTATTTCATGTTTTAGTGGTTATATAATATTTTAGTATAAATTTAAAAATAAAATTTCATGTGAATTACTAGATTATGTATCTTAATATGCTTATCCTAATTTATACAAATTACAATTTTATTTATTTTTGAGATGAAATGTATTTTATTTTTATATATAGTAATATAATAATATTTTATATTCTAAAGTTTAGGAAAACAATTACATATGTAATGTTTTGTTTTTTTACTATTATGTTTCACAATAAGAGGTTCAGTGATAATAAATGCTATACGTCACAGGGTTCTCCTTCTCCCTCCACGACACAAGTTATAATTCATCACATACCTTGAACACTTTTTTTATACCATGTAATATTATTCTAATATGATTTCATCCTTATGTATGAAATCTACTAATGATGCCAATGAATCAGACATGAGACCTATAATGTATCCTTCTGGTAATCCGACTGATAGTCAGTTGTCATAGAGAGGTTATTGTTGGGTCATAATCATTAGTATTTAATTCAATGTAACTATTATTTTTTATAATATTGATAATAATTATTTATATTATATTTTAATTATATTAAAATAATAATATAAGGGATACAAATATAAATATTAAATATGTTTGTATTTATACTAACATAATGTTAGTTGTCCCTTTCGCTAAATATGGGGTACCCATTAAGGATGCAACATGCATTTTTGGTCAGTTCCTATGGCATTTAGCATGTGAAGAGACATCTCTCCCTATTAATTACGTATATTAGAAACATTCCATAATCCTATAAAAATTACTTTTTTGATTCTCAAATAAAGGTACTGTCATTATTATGTATTCATATGTGATTAAATTAAACATTGCTACTTAATATGTTATTAATTTAATCCATTTTTATGTATTTTGTGTAGATGATATTCCATTATAACATACCTAATGTCATTTCACACCCCTAGACCTTAAAAAATTAGGATAAAATTAAAATATTTCAAGTGGTGATTATGGAATGAATTCAATGAAACATCTCTATTAGTGTCATAGATATATGAGAAGGTCCCTGAAAGGTGCCTAGGGACTAATGGAAAAATCTAATGACCATCATCATGAAAAATATCACAAGGACCTTTATTAATTTTTATTATAATAATAAAACTGTTTTAATAACATTTCATTCTTTATTGATATATAATTTATATTTTTTATTTATAAAATAAATTCTATCAATTGAGAGAAGAAACAAATTCCCCACATTGTTGGCTCAATGAGTTTCGTGAGGAAACAACATGAAATGGTGTCGTTCAATTTATTACAATAGATAACTATAATAGTTAAAGTAATTTAGTTTTTATAAATATTAGTTATTTAATATTTTCCAAATTGGTGAAGGAGGTATGTTATTTTGTAGGAAGAACAGAATTGTTGTTTGATGTTCATACAAAACAAGATGATATTTATCTCATTACCCATGTATAAAACATAGGGGTAAAAAAATTTAATTATTAGTTGGTGTTACTAAATTACTTTATAATATAATATTATTCAATTTATAGAATAAAATCATAGAATAATGGTATTCAAATACATCCTTGATAGTTTCAGTATTCTAAGAGGATTCAATGGATCATGTTCTTAGAAAAGAGCATTCTAGTCATGTCATGGGGTTGGGTTGTGGGCCATCTCCCTCAAGGGTGTTCATTAGGGTACATATATCTTTATAGATGATGTCAAAAGAAGGGGGGAATACATTTTTTAGTGATCCCAGTTCCCAGAAAGAAATTAATGCATTGAAGAATACCGTTAAATACCCGGAATCACTTATTAATACACAAAATGATCGAGTCTTGGCATTGGAGAGTGCATTGGCTATTGTGTTTTAGAAGATGACTAGAGGTATTACTGAATAAATAGAAACACTCATCTGGGGTGAAGGATTGGTAAATTTCATTTCCATTATCATAAAATTTATAATTAAGTTATAATATAAGATACTGAGGACGATTAAAAAAAAGTCAAGTTACTTGAGTATATTTTCAAGCCGTGTTTTTAGAAGATGATCAATGATTTGTTTTTCCCAATAGTGCTAAATTTGGATTAAGGCTTGAAAATTTCTAGATTTCTAGAAGGAAATTTTATCTATAATAGAGTATGTTTCTTATTTTTTAGAACATATTTATTTTAAAATAGTGTTTTTAACTACTGAAATATCAAGAATCATAGGTTTTATATGAGGCTTTGATCAGTGATTTATTACAAGATTATACTCTTAATTTACTTACCTATGTGGAGGTTATGAAAGATACAATGACACAAGTTTCACATCACATAATGGACTATCCTTTTTTCATGTAATAAACCAAAACTCCCTATAAAATCCACAATAGTGCCAATATAGAACTCACATCTGAACACATTCAATACCACCACCCCAAAACTAGACACAACTATATAACATCATCCAATTAGTTTTCACCACTGTTGACATAACACATAAATGCTTCAACTAAAACCATAACATCATACCATAGATACCACATAATCACAATAAAGAAACAAAGAATGCCTATAACAAACAATATTTAATTTCAAAAAAATATCTTCAATCACCATTTTAATGTATTTTATTATATTAATTCAACATCTGTATCTTATGTAGTGTCATTTCAATTTTAGATTTCACCCATTCGACACATTTGCTTCATTATATGATTATAATTTTTTTAATGGAGATTCCATCATTAAATAAAAAGGAAAACATAATATAAATCACAACAAAAACACCAATATTTTAAGAAATGATGATAAAGAAACATAAATCACAAACAATATCATGATTTATTTAACCACATGTGAATCATCCCATTCCATTAATTTTTTTTAGATTTATTCATTATATTTATTATTTTAATACTTTCCATCCCCCCATAGTAATAAAAATTATGTTGCCTTATCATTAAAAAGAAAATAAACGAGTGTTCTTGAATCCCTTACATTAACCAAAGCTTCACAAAGTGTTTTGTGACACTAAGGTATAAATGGGTTGATTAGAAGGACCTGGACAAGAAAGGAAGTCTAAAAAACCTAGAACACATATATCACCATAAAGATCACAAATCAAGTCCCCAAAAACCAACCCAAAATTGTTACCATATCCATCTACTAGATGAAGATGAAATAAGAAACCAATAATGAAATCATAGAAACTCAAAGTCGATCTTAACTGTTCAATATATCAAGGCTAGTGACCAAAGACCATCATCGAGCACATTTTGGTCTCTACAAATTCTCCAATGGTAGATTATATCTCATGTAAAGTAAATGAAATATAACAATTTTGATGATATTTTTAATTTATACCAATATTAAAAATTAAATCCACGTGTGATAGATCACAGTAACACTGAAAAGAAGCTATTTTCATGAAACCACTAGAAATTGTGTCATGAGTATCGTTATCTCTATGCATTACCAATGGAAATAACCACTTAATTTTGATGTAATAAAGGGAAATCACGATGAAATGAATATAATATGGCCATAAAATATTATCTCTTGAAATTATAAAATGACATAGAACTAAAACCATAACATGCCCTAAGCACCATAGCATAGTGACACTCAATCTGAAAAACCAATAAATCAGCTCCTAGGGGATCCACATCACAAAAAGTATGACCAAATCTCAAAGTACATTATTTCATATATAAATAATCTCTTATAACACCTTTTATATTGGACTAAATACTCTACACAATGACTAAAAAACCACCAAATGAAATATATAGGATATTTAACCTATATATATGCTTAAATACTGCAATTCAATAGTAATTCCTAGATAAAAAATTAGTTTATGAATGACTAAAATCCTCCGAAAAACTTACATGCTATGGTAAACAATTATTCTTTGTGACTAGAATCCCTCACATGAAGTAGTGTAATTATTAACTATAGTGGACTATGTAATAGAGCCAAAAATCCTCCATATTCCCTGAAAAAAATTCCAACCGACCTCCCATAGAAAGAAACATACATCCAATTATATTTAAAGTTTTATTTTTATATTTCTATTCAGATTTATTTATATATTTCAAGACGAGTGGGATTCTAATTTAAGTTAGAATAAATAAATTATTTTAGATATTGGTTCTAACTCTATTAAGTTAGTGAGACTAGTTTATGAATCTTTATAAATAATCAATAAGATTTTTCAATTTTCCTTTTTCCTTGAACTAAGAATTTTCTATTAACATTTTACCATAAAATCAACAAATTTGTTTACCCTCTTATAGAATGGGAATGATATAGTTATGATAATTGAGGTAAAATTGGATTATCCTGAGAGAAATGGATTCCTTTAAATTTTTATTTTTTAATGAAAAATTCCATTTTTATTTTCCAAGAATCCTAATGATCTTATGGTACTTCTATATTTGATATATTATTTTATGTGGATCCAGACTAGATTATATATTATAATACCATTACTTGAACTAAATTTAGAGAAAATAATATATCATTCAATTTTTAATTAATTTAGTATTCATTAAATATTATCACTACTGATGTGTGGTTAATTACTGTAAATGAAAGCACTAGAGGTAAGAATTTGGGAAGGAGGTGATGGGTAAAAACATTACTGACTAGTGGAAGGTGATATATATGTATCTCAATAGATTATTTAGGATTGATATTTTTATTGATATTTTTAAAAAAATGACATAATTTAATATTATATGTAATGTAATGTAATGTTGTTGTATTATATATAATGATGTTTGGTAAACTATGGCATTTTTTTTGTTTTTTGTATACTATTTTTTGGTAGATGGGGAAGTAATGATTTCACTTATTTCTAAATCTATATATATATAGTGGAAATTTTAACCTCCCCTAATTAATTATGTGTGGTTTTAACCTCCACATATAATTTGGAGTATGTGTAAACCACCTCAAATTTTGGTAAGTTACCACATATAGATGTGGTTCAAAACACCACTAAATATTTTCTATTTTGGAAAACCAACACTAATTATTTTTTAATAAGAATAGTATTTGTTAATTAGAGAAACCTTTGAAAAATATTGGAGTAAAAAAATCACTTCTAAATAATCCAAAACCACTATTAAAAATATAATTAGTCTATGGAAATCAAAACCATCACAAAAAAAACCAACATTAGATTTATAACATTATACCATTTCAAGAAGGTTTTCTAGAACCACTATGAAACCCTATAGTGGTCGTTAAAACTACCTCTAAACTTAGAAATAACCACTTTTATTAGTTATTTATCTCATAGTTAGTGTATGAGGTGTTTTTATCAAAGTGTGAAAATAATCTATTTTAATTTTTTCTAAATGAACACATCTTTCGACCATCCTTATATTTTTACATGAAACTTTCTCTCTATGTTTTAATGGTTTTATATATATTTCTTTATTCTCCTAGTTTTTAAAAATATTTCTATAAATTATTTCAAAAGTATAAAAATATTTCTTACATAAAAAGTAATTTTCATAATGCTCCTAAAAATATTTTATCATATATGTCAATATATTTTGATTAATTTTATGTTTTATCAAAGTTATTATTCAAAATTATTCATATGGATTGCTTATGAAATGTTATTTTATATCATAAAAGTTATCCATCACTAAATTTGTTTATCATAACCATACACAATGAATAAGAATAATTTTTTTTCGAATTCTTTTACTTTGTGAATACCCTATCTTCCATTAAATTTTTATAAGGTGATCACAAGGATGTAAACATTGATTGATTAGGGAAATTATTTAATTAACCATGTTCCCTTTTTCTATATTCTGTAAATACCCAATGTTTAATTAAAGGGTATTTACCTGTAAATTTACTTAATATCATTGGATACCTTTTTATTTTCCATGGTTTTATCATGCACTGATCCCAGTTTGCAATAAGAAATTTGTATAATATATTTTAAAAGGTGAAATAGTAGTAACAAAATGGATTATCATGAACTAATAATTTATGGATTTATAAATTGTTATCCTTATTTGATTCAATTTTAAAATCATATAAACCCCTTTTTATTCCCATGTTTTTTCATGATATGTTGAATGATTGACATCTTATGGAACACTTTTGTATAGATAATGATGGGTGGGTCCTATATCACCATCCAAAACATTGTTTAATGTTTTGTATCTCATCATATATTGTAGCATGAACATTCTTGAATATTCACACAAATTAATTTGTGATTTTTCTTGTATTACTCTCACAACATGAAGGGTTTGATTCATAGATATTACCATAATATGATGATACCCTACTCTTATAATATGTATCAAGGGAATGTTTTATATTTTTGTCATATGCCTATGATTATTCCCCAGGGATCAAGTTTATTATCTCATAATTACATACCATTTTTCCCTGGGATATATTTGTTCATTTGATATTGTATGTCTTTTAATCATTATTTATCAACAAATCTTATTTTTCCATGTTATATTTAATAAGAAAGTTATCCCCACTAATGTTTTATCATATTCTTATGATATAAGCCTTGATGACATATTGATATTTTTTTAATGAGAATTTAAGCTCACCCATTTCTAATGTTTCAATTCTTAGGGTTATGATGATGATTATAACTTATGAGAATTATAGAATGGAGTCTATTTTGGATAAATTATAGAGGAATATTGACCAATGTTATAGAATAATTTTCTTATATAGCTTGTCTTGAAAGACACTAAACCTTATGTTCTCAAGGTTGTGGGATTATTTATGAGTTTTAATGTTTATTTTATTAAAATGATGTAAAATGAAGATATTTTTATTATAGTTTTTCTACCATGGTTTGGAATATTATGTAATATTCATATTCAATTCTAGTCACTAGCCCTAGCCTATTTGAGGTGGGTAGGGTGTGACAGTCTTCATTTACTGTCAGCTTGGGTGAGGCATATATGGGCTATTTCATGTTAATTCTAGACTAAAATGATACTATAAATATCAGTTTAATTTGAATATACTATTTTTTAAAATATATATTCAAGATGTTGGAATGGACAGATTTATATGCTAGATATAGTGTAATGAATTGGGTTCAAGGGTTAGTGGAGATTGAATTTTTTTGGAAAATATATCTTGCAAGGTCTCATTAGGATGATATCTTATTTACTTAAGTATTTGTATTAGGATAGTTGTAAAAATTCTAGAAGGTGCAGGCTGAAATGTATCTTGGGGATATGTGAAAACTGGACTAATCATGCTAGGGAACTACTGCTATCCAGTTTAACTAGAGAGGCTGATGGTCAAAAGGATATCTACTAGGATATCCAATCAAAGAAGTACTTAGTGATATTTGATTGGTCTTGTGTAAGGAAGGTGCACCCAAGTGAGTTAAATGAATGAATTTAGTGTCAGTGAAGGCTAACATACTGGGATTACTTAATTTGGATGGTCCCAAATGTTCCCTTTTGTGATCACTCTAAACTAAAGTGTTATGGATCACAGTGTATCAAGAATAAGCCATGGACCACCATGGGCGAGTCTCAAATGATTGGGATGAAATGTAATGATATGAATTGTCTTAGATTACTATTTACTAAAACTACCGGCCTATACATCTAAAATAAATTATAAAAGGTCACTTTTTCACACATATATATATATATATTTAAAATTAAAATAATACTGAAATTATATTTTTTAATAATGAACATTTATGAATAAATTTCTTGTTAAAATCAAAAAACACACTTTATTTCCACTTTTAATATAAAAATTACACAAAAAATTAAAAATGTTACACTTTTTCAGTTTCCAAAAAATTAAAGGGATTATTTAGCATTGAAAAAAATACATGAAACTTTATTTAATAAATTCCCCTATATTTTTACACTTTGGAAAATAACTAATTTTTTTCACATTATTAAAATATAATAGCCCCATTATCCCATTATTTTATAAAAAATCAATATGTACATGAAAGGTATAATTAGAAGAGTTTTTAAGAAATGAATTTATTGAAAATTTAGTTTAAAATAGAACCAAATCACATGATTATAGTATATTTCTAGAAATTAATACCTTGAAGAAGACTAGTTTAGTTTAAAATTTTAGTTCTAAAATTGTATGTATAATTAATATTTTAGTTACGTAATTCATGTAAAAATCATTTACAAATTTAGAATGGTCCAAGCAGTGAACATGTGTACAAAAATAAATTTACTATAAACATATACATATATATAAGATTTAAACATTATCTGAATTATTTAATAAAAATTGATGGCGTGATAGATATTTCTTTTTTAATTCAAAAAAATAAACTAACAAATTTAATTAATGATAAAAATGTATACCCAAAATTAGATAAAAAATCAATATTTGTGGAAATTGTTTAATATATCCACCCAATTATTATCCATAATCCTTTAGGATTTCATTCTCAAACACATTTTCTCTATAATTTTCATTTATCATTTCATTTAATATACATACATGTCCTTTTGAAACCTACATTCTAAGAGTACTCTCTCTCTCTCTAGAGTAATTGATTTGCACATTTTTCTTTATCTTAATTCATGTAAGCTTACAAAATCATACTTCCATTATCATTTTTACATAATTAGGGTCAAAACATATTTCAATCTTGAGGGATTTCCATGGGGGGTGGGTGATTATGAAAAAAAAACTTCAAGAGCAGGTTTTATCTTTTAGTATAATTATATATATTTAATTTAATATTAGTGAAAGATTTTATCGCTCTTAATTAAATATATGATATCACCAATCACACTTCTATTTCCTATTTTTATTAAATACATAAGTGTATATAGTTGAATACAATGTGTAGATCATCCTTTTTATTCATAGTTGTTTTTCTTTTTAATATTTTTCTTCTATATATATAAATTTATCATTTTTTATTTTATTCATTTAAGAATAAGAGGGTAACATGATAAAAAAAAGTTAACTTGTGGAATTTTACTACTTAATAATAAATGAAAACATATAATTTTAAAAATTTAAAAACAATTATATGTCTCCCAAGGGATTCATGAAATGTCCTTGGCACCACACTTAACCAGATTGATAGATATGAAAAATGCACCTAAGCGTTAGGAAGAGAAAGAATTATGGACTATAATATAGCTTAGGTATAAGGAAATTTGTGGTTAATATAGGATTAAAGAAGGATAAATGTGAGAGTTAGTCTTAAATAAATACAAGGGTATTATGAAAATAGTACCTCATTCAATTAAATACAATGATTGAACTTTAAAAAAGAATTGAAAAAAGTTATAAAATAAGAAAAACAACTGAAATTTCTCCCAAGAGTGACAGGTCATATGAAATAATATGTTAAATAGTTTTAAATAACTAAAAAGTTTGTAAAAAATGATATTAAAAATGACATGGTCAAGGACATTGGTGAATATTCAAAACTCATGAATTTATTCCCGAGTCAAAATTAAATAATGAATATATATCGACAATCCTCTTAACTTGGGTTTAAAAATCAAAATAATCCCTATATACAATACTTGGTATCCATAAATGATGTCTTATATTCAATTCATCTCTAATTATGTTTGTAAAACATAAAATAAAGATAAAAAAGTATAAATGACACAAAATTAGTAGTTTTTATTATAAAATAAAAATATAAATGGATGAGACAAAAGATAAGAAAAGGAAATAAATAATTCCATAAAAAATAAAATATAATTTCCCCTCATTCGACACATAGTTTCTTCCATTTTCCATACTAAATCTCTAATCATATCAACAAAAAGTCAACAAGAAATAGATAGGATGATAAAAATAAAGTAAAATTATAATGAAATTTTGATTTATTATAAATGGAAATGTTAGGTCTGAAATGATGATAGAAGATATCCTGGAGGGGATAGACATTTATTAAAATTATCTAATTTGTTAAATATTAATTTTATAATTTTGTGGATTAGAATTAGTGAACAATTTTTTCTTAAAAGAATAACAATAATGGATGTGTGAATAGTGTATGAATAAAGTTGAAGAGAATAACACAAGGAATTTTTATAGTAGTTTGAATCTAAATGATCTTACCCTATTATTCACACCCCCAATAAATAGATTTTGGAACCCACATGAAATAGATATATAATTTATATGAGATAAATATAAACCGAGAAATTTATACCAGGAAGAATCCCAACCTAGATCATTGTGAGGAGTATCCCAAAACCTATACACAACCTTTTTAGGGGAGTCGATAGAAACTCATGATCTCAACAAGGAGCGGCCCCAACCAAAGTGTTCTGCCTTTTTGTCAGGTGATAATAAACAAAGAATACCTTTTATATATAGTATATCATGTGCAAGAAAATATCAAGTGTATTACTCAACCTAGAAAAAAAGATAAAACAAAGATTACAATTGGATATAATAAGAATGAATTCGGGGAGGAAATAGTTTATTTAGGCCCTTTTGAATGTTGTATATAGTGTACTACAAGAATTCCCACAATGATATAGATCAACTATTATAGGTTATATGGAATTAGAATAAGAATTTCTCCTTCCTTCAGTGTTTCTCAAAAAATACGTATACAGTCAAGTATAAGATCACTTGAAAGTTCACAGATGATGAGTACTTTTAATTACTTTGAGTATTATCATATATCCTCATCGTATTTTTTTTATCCATTTAGTTCTTTATATAGAAATCTATTTGGGAAACACACTTGAATAAACTATTATAATAATTCAAAATAATAATTACAATGTCAACCATATATCTCTTAGAGATAAAATCATTTCAATAAATATCCATGAATTCAAACTAATTTAAATGCAATTTTTTCATAATTTTAAAAAATCCAAAAATATTAAATAAAACATTAAAACTAATCCCAAAATACTTGGTCATTGATTTCCATGAAATTCACAATGAGATTTATTGTAAATAAAATATCAGAATATCTTTCTTTATAAGTACAAAAAATATAAAAACATTTTTAACAAGCATTTAATACGTTAAACAAAATTTGAAAATATTTAATAATATTAATAAATAATTTAGAAACAATTAAAATCCTAAACTTAATCAAGGATAATTATTTTCAGATTTAATAAAAAAAATTATTTCATATGTTTCTATGAAATATGAATAATAAATTGAAATAATATTTAAAACATGTTTAAAGAAATTCAAAATAATTATCATCAACCTAACATGATTAATAATTAATTATAAAATAAATAAAATAATTAATGTAATTATTATACACAATAAATAAATAAAATATTGAAATATTACAAAAATAGAGAATAATAAGATTTTGATATCAGATAATTTTATATTTAGGTATAGTAAAATATTTTATAACTAACTGTAGAAGGATTTTGAATTGGTAGTTGCATAATTAATAGCTGATGGTTGAAAGAAAAATTAAATGGTGGTAGAAATAGAAAATTACCTAGTGGTTGCATGATTCATCTACCACTACCATTGAATGAGTACTATCATTAGAATTTTATACCATCTTTATGGCGTGCTACCGGTAGAAGATAAGATCTACTTCTATTTATACGGTTCTACCATCACGATGTATTGTGTTTATACCATCACATGAAGATGGACAATGCTATCATTGAAAGAACCATGTGGGTTACTACCATTGTGACACTCTGATAGTGGAACTGTTTGTTGAGGATGGTCATGATATCGTTAAGGAATAGGGGATAAGAACTACTTCTTTTGGTGAGGATTCTAAGTACCGTTGATCAGTATAATGATCTACTGTTGGATAAGAGCAGACTATTACCATTGTGAATGCAAGAAACCATGTGCTACACAAATTGAAGGAGCGACTACTATTAGTTGGAAATAGGGGATCCAAAACTAATATTGGAACAATTATTAGAAAGATGAGATTCACTAATTTCTACCATGATAATGGATGGTGAAAATGACAATTCTTCCACTAGAATCACACAGTTAATGGGGCACTATTTTCTTGAACCACTTATAATACTACCGTTAGATATGCAATAGTGCTTCATGCTACCATTGGAGAAATATTTCCTTCACACACGAGGTCTAATATATTGAGGATTTTTTCTCACATGGTGGAGATGCAGATGATCCCCCACAGTCTAGGTGTGTTGAAGTTGGTGCTCTATGAAAATCGTCACTTTTATAGCACTGGAGAAGAATATAATGCACACTTTTCATGGGAGATGAATAGTGTTGCTTCCTGAAATTAGGCTTGCATTAAAGAAGTGTTGCTGCAATGAAAAAATTAGGACTAGATTGTGATTCTATGGAGGAAAAAAGGTGCATGCATAGAGGCTGGAAATGTGATATAGGAAGAAGATAAACAATAGTTCATCATTTTATGTAGAACCTTGAAAACACAAAATTCAATTTTTTATTAGAACCATTAAACAATATAAATATACAAAGTTATATAATAATTAAATTTATACTATATATACATATTTCCTATAGATTAAGTAACGAATAATCTAATTTAGATAATAAGATATGTCATCATAAATTGTGATAGAATTAAATCTATAGAAAAAATGACTGGAATGATTCATACATTGAACCATTTTTTAAGGAATATAAATGACATTTATAAATTTTTATGTAGTTGAGTGAAATATAAAAAAAATTATTTTATTTCCAACTCAAAAAATGGTAAACTATTCTGATGTATATCAAATGAGATATCATAGAAATAAAAATTATTTTGAATTCCAGAAATTAATAAATCCATAATTGTTGCAAAAATTTAACGATTTTTTAGACCACTTAAAAAAAATTCACACTTTCACTTTGTTTAATGAAATTTATGAAAATATATTGTATTTACAATAGAATAATTTTCATGAAGATCCAAGATTTTTAACTCATGTAATAATAGAATAACTAAATAAAACTATAAAACACTATAATCTAAAAATTATTTTTGAAACCAAAATCATATAGTATGTTTAGAACAAAATGAAAATATTCTAGTGATTGATTTTGACTTTGTTTTAGTTGAATAAAATTTAGATAAACTTATTAACATTCATATGAAATATTAATTATAAAAATAAAATCATTATAACTCAATATATAATAAAAATACTTTGAAATTGTAAAAATATATACTCACATAAAATAATAAGAGGGTTTGGAATATTCAAAAACATAAAATATTAAGACATGATAGTATTAAAAAATATTGAGATAAATTGTAACAAAGAAATAATTATAATCAATTTAATCAAATAAAATTTAATGTAATCAAATAAAAAAATTCATGAAAAATACTAGAAAAAATAATCTCCCCCTTTTTATTTTATTAAAAAACCAAGTAATTAGAACACAAAAATTATCCCCCTTTCTGAAAATAAATAAAAAGATAACAATTAATTCTATTTAAACCAATATGTTCATAAAAACTAATTATGACATTTTATACTTTAACCATATGAAAATATTAATGAATATATTGACTCTAACAATATGGATACTGAAAATATAAACTCCCCCTAAACAAAATCCATATGATAAAAATATAAAGCAGATGCTAGAAATAACAAATAAAATTGGTAAATCTCCACCTATATTGAATCTTTCCAATATATTCAATCACTTACATTTAAATGCGGTGGTCTCAACATATTCATTAATTCAATATATCAAGTTTTTATCACTAAAATAGATCTTTTATTAGTCTTGTTAGGTACTAGGATATAAGTTAGTATAAATAAAAATTATAAACAAAGCTAAAAATCCTTTTAAAAAAAACCTATAATTCTAATTCATGGTATATAAATATAATAGAGAATAAATAAATATTCTTTAAAGGGTATCTCTTAGACAGTAGTTGTTGGGTATTATGAAGAATAATGAAAAATTTAAACTATTATTAAGCATATTTAGGATCTGATACAAATTGTTAAGTTTGATAAGATGATGAAATATGGTCTAGAGGGGTGGGGGTGAACATAACTTTATTAAAATTATTAGAGTTATTAAATATTAATTTCATAATTTGGTGGTTTAAAATTATTAGTTAATTCTTTATTTAAAGAATAATTATAGTGGAAGTGTGAAGTGTGTATGTAGAAAATGAAAGATAAGAACATAAAAATTTCTATAATAGTTTGGTTCAAAATGATCCTACTCTGCTCTTCTTACCTCAAACGATGGAGTAATTCACCCACTATTAAATATAGAGATACTTTTACATGGAATAAATTTAAACCCAAACTTTTACACCATGATGAATCCCATCCAAAAAAATTATAAGAAGAAACCTCAAACTAAAACATAGTCTTTTGTGGAACCATATAGAATTCCTGGCTTTCTATAAAGAGAATCTGCAACCTATGTTTTCTAATTTATGGTCAGGTGAAAATAACTAAGTAAAAACTTTTAGAGGTATTATAACCTTTGATATAAAATATTATCTGTATAACTCTACCCATAAAAAAATATAAACAAATATTATAACTGGATAGAAGAAAAAAGATTATTGTTGATGAAATAGTTGATGAAATCCGATTTTAATATTGTAGATAGTGTAATTCAGGAATTCCATTAATGGTACAGATCAACTGTTCAAGGTGATATGGAAGTTGAATAAGGATTTCCCCTTTCCTGAGAGTTCATCAAAAAATAAGTAAACAGTCAGGTATAGGATCACTTGAATGTTCATAGAACATGAGCGCATTAAATTACACTAAGTATTATAATATGTCCTCATTATATTGGTTATGTAGCCTCTGAGTCCATTATATAGAAATATATTGGGGTTATACACTTGAATAAACCATTAGAATTATTCAAATTAATAATGACAAAGTCAACTATAAATCTCATAAAGATAAAACTATTTCCAGAAATATCGAGGAAATCAAACTAATTTAAATGCAATGTTGAAATAATTTTAAATACTCCAAGAGTATAAAATAAAATTTCTAAACTAATTACAGAATAATTATCCAATGAATTTCTGAAAAATCATAATTAGATTGGAAATAAATAAAACATTAAAAATTTATTTTCATATAAATATATAAAGTATAAAAACATTTTAACGTGTATTTAATACATTAAAAAACCTTGAAAATATTTAACAATATTAATAA
The DNA here is from genome assembly GCA_963277665.1 of Viscum album. Classification (NCBI taxonomy): domain Eukaryota; kingdom Viridiplantae; phylum Streptophyta; class Magnoliopsida; order Santalales; family Viscaceae; genus Viscum; species Viscum album. The sequence goes on from OY728152.1 coordinate 701,472,934, forward strand.
ATAATTTAGAAACAATTAAAATCAAGAATTTAAGTAAGAATATTTAATTTAAGATTTAAGAAATAATAATGTTGTATGTTTCTATAAAACATAAATAAAAAATTAAAATAATATTTATAATATATTTTTAAAAAAAAATTAGCATAGACTGAACAAGATTAATAATTAATTATAAAAAAAAAATAATTATAAAAACTAATATATGCACCCAACAAATAAAATATTAAAATATTACAAAAATAGAGTATCATAAGATTTCGATAAAAATTAATATTATATTTAGGAATTATATAATATTTTATAACTATTTATAGTAGGATATTGAATTGGTGGTAGAAAAATTAATGGTTGTTGATAGAAAGAAAAATTAAATGGCTGAAGAAAATAAAATTACCTAGTGGTAGAAAAATTCTATTACCACTACTGCTAAAGCTGAGCTACCATTATAAGTCGATAGTATCACTATCATGTTCTACTAGTTGAACATAATATCTACCACTAGTTGTGTGGTGCTACCATCACGATGTTTTGTGCTGATACCATCTCTTGAAGAAGGATAATGCTTCGATTGAAGAAACTATGCGGGATGTTACCATTGAAATGCTCTGATGGTGGTACCATTGGATGAGTTTGTTTATGCTACCATTATGGAATAGGGGAGTATAACTATTACCAGTGGGGAGGATGCTTGATACTATCAAGTGTTACAATGATCTTCTATTGGATAAGTGAAGGATTATACCATTATGAACATAAGAAACCTTGTGCTACCACTTCATAAAGGAATTGATACCACTAGTTAGAAACGGGGGAGTTGAAACTGATGTTGTTATAACTATTAGAAGAAGTCAATTCACTGATTTCTAGTATGATGAAGGATAGTTCCAATGATGGTGGTTCCACTAGTATTGCATGGTCAAGGGGGTACTGCCATTGTGAACCACTTACAGTGCTACAATTAGAGATATAACAATGCTTCATGATACTGTTGGATAAATGATGTCGTTCCACCCAAGGCTGAAGTTGGTGTTAATTTTTTCTCACATGAGAGATATGAAGATAAGATCCCAATATCCAGGAATGCTAAAAATATGGTTCTTTAATAAGACCAGTCCATGTCAGTGTAGTAGAGCTGGAGAAGAAGATGAAACACATTTCTCATGGGAGAGGAATAACGTTGCTGCAAAAAAAAGGAGAGTTACATTGAATAAGTGTTGCTGTTATGAAATAAATACTAGATTTTTCTTCTATTGAAGAAAATCGGTGCATTCATGGAGGCATGTAATGATAAAGAGGAAAAATATGAACAATAGTTCATTATTTTATATATAACATTGACAACACAATCTTCAGTGATTTTTTAGACCCTTTGAACCACAAAATTATCCAAGGGTCCAGAAGACATAAATATAGATAAAATAAAAAGATTTCTAACATATCAAATAATTATTCAATCCAATTTATAGTACAATATATATCATAAAAAAGTGAAATACAAAGAATAAAATCTGAAGAAACTACTGGAATACTGTAGACATTCGACCTATTTTTTAATGCATCTAAACAAAATATTTAGATTTCCATTCATTTTTTTGAATTTTATAAAAATTTATAACACTTATAACTCAAAAAACATCCTGAAATTATAATTTATATTGAAATATATATCATTTAAATAAAAATGATTTTTAACTATGTAAAATCTGTAATTCCAAAATTGTTTTATAAACATCCGGAATTTTTGAGGCAACTTAAAAAAAATTAATATGTCATATTTTTTTAAAGAAATGTAAAAAAATATATTGTATTTATAGAAAAACAACTTTCATAAATATCTGAGCTATATAACTTAGTTTATAATATAATAACTACAGAAAACTATTAACCACTACAAACTAAAAATTATTTTTTAAATCAAAATAATGCTACATGTTTAGACAAAAATTTAACCATTCTATAGATTGATTTATACTTTGACATAATTTAATAAAAGTCATATGAACTTCTCGTATTTCATATAAAATATCCATTATAAAAATAAAATAATTATAACTGAAGATATAATAAAAAATATTCAATCTTGTAAAAAGATATTTTCACATAAAGTAATAAGAGGGTTTTGAATATTAAAAAACATAAAATATTAACACATGATAACAAATGGTCTAGAGGGGGTTTAATAAACCATTATTAAAATTATCAAACTTATTAAATATTATTTTTTTAATTTTTTGGTTTAGAATTATTAAACAATTCTTTCTTAAAATAATAATAATATTTTATATGTGAAGAGTGTATTTAGAAAATTAAAGAGAAGAACACAATTAATTTTTATAGTAGTTCAAATATAAATGAATCACACTACTCTTCACAACCCAACTGATTGAGTATAGAAAAAACTACGAAAGAAAGAGGATTTTACATGGGATAAATATAAACCTATAATTTTACACCGAGATTTATCCCAACCCATGACTTTATGAGGAGTAGTCCCAAACCCACAAATAGCCTTTTTGTGGGAGTATACAGAAACCCCGCCTTTCTATAAGGGGAAACCCCAACCTAAATGTTCTGGTTTTTGGTCAAGTGTGCATAAACATGGAATACCTTTTAGAGGTAGTATATCATTTGAGATAAAATATTAAGTGATTACCTATAATAAGACAAAAATATAGAACAAAGAATATAACTGGATAGAAGTAGAATGACTTCTAGTGATGAAGTAGTTGATTCATGCCCTTTCAAATGTTGTAGATAATGTACTCCAAGCATTCTAGAAATGGTATAAATCAACTCTTCAAGGTGATATGTAAGTCCAAGAAGAATTGTTCATTAATAGTTCATCACAAAAGATGTAAAAATTTGAGTACAAGATCCCTTGAAAGTTCAAATAAGATGAGCACTTTAAATTAATTTGAGTATTATCGCATATCCTCATCATATTTTTTCTGCATCCTTTGAGTATTTTATTTAGAAATCTATTTAATCCATACACTCGAATAGAATGTTAGAATAATTCAAAAGAATAATGACAGAGTCAATCATAAATATCACAAATATAAATCCATTTCCAGAAATATTGAGGAATTCAAACTAATTTAAATGCATTGTTTAAATAAGTTTAAATGAGATAACATATTACATAAAATTTTCAAACTAATCTTAGAATACTCAGTCAACGATTTCCTTGAAAATTGAATTTATATTGAATGTATTTAAAACATTGGAATATCTTTATATATAAATATATAAAATATAAAAAAAATTAACATGCATTTAATACATTAAAAACACTTTGAAAATATTTAATAGTAGTAATTAATAATTTAGAAATAATTCAATTCACTAATCTAAGAAAGAATAATTATTTTTAGAATTAATAAAAAATAGATGTTGTATGTTTATGGGAAAAATTAATAATATATTAAAATAATTTTCAAAACAATTTTAAAATAATTCAAAAATAATTATCATAGATCAAACATTATTAATAAGTTATTATAAAACAAATAAAATAATGAAAACAATTATTATACACACCCATAAAATAAAATGTTGAAAATAAAAAAAATCATCACAAGATTTTGATATAAAATAATTTGATATTTTGAAATGGTAGAATATTTTATAACTGATTGTAGTAGGAGTTTAAATTGACAATATAAAAATTAATATATGATGGTACCAAGAAAAATTAAATGGATATTGAAATACAATACATTGCGGAAGTAGGATTTCGCTACCACTACCATTAAAGCAGTGCTACTATTAGAAGTTGATAATATCACTATGGAATGATTCTGGTAGAATATAGGATCTAACAATAGTTATATGGTGCTACTATCTCGATGTATTGTGTCACTACCATTGCATTAAAGGAAATGCTACCGTTGAAGGAACCATGAAGGCTTCTACAGTTGCAACACTCTAACAGTGGTACCATTATATGAAGATTGTCATGTTAACATCAAGTAATAGTAGAGAAGAAGTACCACTGGTGGTGAGGATTATTTCTACCATTGATTTTTAGAATGATCTACTATTGGATAAGAGTAATATACTACTACTGTGAATGTAAGAATCAATGTGCTACCATTGCTGGAAGGCACTGCTACTGCTAGTTGGAAATAAGGGAGATGAAACTACCATGGGTGAAATGGTTAGAAGAAGGTGAAATGATAATTTCTACCATGATGAAGGATAGTGGAAATGATGGTTCTTCCACTATCATCACATAGATGATAGGGTACTTCTATCATGAACCAGTTATGGTACTACCATTAGAGATGCAATGATGATTCATGGTACCATTGGATATATATTTTCATCGCACCCAAGGTTGAAGATGGAGAGGATTTGGGCTTGCATGAGGGAGATTAAGATGATCCCCCACTATCTATGTGTGATGAAACTAGTGCTCTGTGAAGACCTGTGCATGTTTCTATTATCACTAGAGGAGAAGATGATACATGCTATGCATGGGAGAGGAATAGTGTTGTAGCCTTATATGAGAGTTGTACAAAATAATTATTAATACTATAAAATAAGGATGACCAGAGAGTGATATAATTGAGGAAAACTAGAGCATTCATAGAGGCTGGAAATGGAAAAGAAGAATAATATGAACAATAATTCATTATTTTTTACAGAACCATGACAACAAAAAATTCAATTTTTTAAACCCTATAAAAACATAATTAGCCAAGGCTATAGAATAAATAAATTTATATAACATCAATTTATTTATAATGGATCAAATCATGATTTAATTTTATTTATATAATAAGAACATATCATTAAAAAATAGTGAAATACATTGAATAAAAGTTGTAGAAAAAATGTCTGGAATGGTTTACACATTTGACCATTTTTAAGGCATCTAAATAGAAATTTGAGATTTTAATTCAGTTGAATTAAATGTATAAAAAATACTATATTTCCACCACAAAAATTTGGGTGTGATTATTATGTATATCTAATGATATATAATTTAAATAAAATGATTTTGAATTTAGGAAATTTGGGAATTACATTGTTGAAACCTTAGGGAATTTTTAGACGACTTAAAAAACAAATTAAGACTTTATATTTGTTTAATGAAATTTAAAAGAATCAATTGTATTTTCAACAAAATAATTTTACTGAATATATAAGCTGTATAAATCAAGTTATAATCGAATAACTTAAGGAAACTATAAAACACTATAAATTGATTTTTTTTTAAACCAAAAGCATGAACTATGTACAGAAAAAATGTAAAAATTCTATAGATTGATTTATACTTTGATGTAGTTAAATAAAATTTAGATAAACTTATTATATTTAATATAATATAGCAATTATAAAAATATAATCATTATAACTCAATATATAATAAGAATAAAATGATCTTGTAAAAACTAATTTTCAAATTAAAAAATATGAGGGTTTGGAATATTTAAAAACATGAAATATTAACACATGAAAATATTAAACATGAATAGATAAATTATATTAATAAAATAATTATAATCAATGTTATCAAACAACATTTAATGTAATAAAAAAATTTAATGTAGTCAAACATAACAAAAAATATATTCAAACCATAAGAACAAATAAGATAGACTAGGAATATTCTCCAAGAAGGTCTTTAGAAAGGCACACTACTTTTGTTAATCTCATTCATATAGGTAAATATTAAAAAATAAGTCACGTATTAAAAATTACAGAAAAACAGATATTATGAGAAAAATTAAAGAGAATAGAATAATATATTTAGTAAACTCCATATCTTTTTGGATTTTACATTATACCTTACACAGAAATTATTATTTATGAAGTCCCTTTATGCAAGGTCAAGGTTTTCCACACCTTTTTTAGTGAAAATTGATATTTTTAATAGGGGTGTAATTAGGTAGGTATCCTTATTCCCTCTTTATTAAGAAGTTTTATATATCATTAGTCAATTTCTTCCAACTCTAAGAAGAGTTTTTTCTTCTTTATAGTGAGTAATGGATAAATATAGGTTCTCTTGATATTTAAAACCACCATCGTCTATATTAATGAATTTTAAACCTAACTCTTTAACCCTTTCATCATAGTTGACTACTTTTTTGTGGACCCTTCTATAAATTCCTCCAGGGAATGATTCCATGACGGTGAATCTATAAATATATAACAATATTATTCTGTTAAGATTTTATTTTATGAAATAATTAAATCAAATATGAACCTATTTATTTTTTCCCCAATGAGTGTCTTGGTAGGAATATGTAATTATTTATTCAAAGATTTTGTATAACTTGATAGGTTTTACAATAGATCATCCAACTTCCATTCAATAAAAAATTACTAAAAATCAAGAAATAATTAAAAATTATAGGATTCACACTATCCATGAAAGGGAGCTCATATTGAAATTTAACTTAAATATTTTCAAATTTAATGTTTTTAAATTTTATTTTATCTTTAAAAGGACCCCAAACATCAAATTCACTCTCTAAACTCATCAATTTTATAAATTAGTTTAAATAAGCTTTTAATATAAATTCTTATTATCCAATCCCTCATTAAACATGGAAACTTCTTCTTCAAAATTTATAAACACGTGATCATTTTCTCTTATTGATAAAAAATTCAAAAGGAAGTTATTTTATTTTATCTCATCTATATCATGTTATTCCACTAATTGAAAAATATACCTCTTTTATACATGTCACTACCCATTTCAAAAGACTCTGAGTTAGTTGCATAATGTTTAATTTCTTCATAATTTTCACTCCCACTAATTAATTATTTCATTTTATCCTCTTTAAAATACATACTAATCATTTTGTGAATATATTATAATTTGATTGAATATTTCACCATGATTATTTCTTATTCTTACATTTATTTTTCTACTAATCTATGTTACACTTATTACTATTTACTTTTTTATTTAAATTATATAATTTTATTTTTCATGAATTGAATTTTATCTTGAACTTGATTAATCACTATTATTAATTTTATCAATGTCTATTAAAAAAATAATTTATTTTAATTTTCTATCTAAAAATATTTTTTATTTTACAAAATTTTAAGGGTTGAAATTGTTGATTATCTACACACTTCCATGAAATGTTTCCATAATAGACACAATAAGTGAAGAAACTACTTATTTTATGATTAATATTTTTCCAAACATATATAGTTAATTTTTATACATATATAATAGATTTATAATGATGTTATTTTCATACAAAAAATTTAACACAATTATTTTAATTTATAAAATTAAATAGAAATTCTGGTAAACAAAATTATTATACACCAAAAAAAATTCAAACTATATATTCAATTATAAATATTTTAAAACTCAAAAAAAGAACCCATAATAATATTATTTTCAATTCATTGACTAAATTTCAATGAAAAAATAAATCCCAATGTATTTTTTAAATTTTAAAAAATATTTCAATATATTTCATCTAATGAAAATTTCCATAAAATAGTTCAATAAAGGCCCTTTCTATTTTTTAATATATAATTTATTTATATTTTAAAAAAAATTAAATAAATTAAAAATAATAATCCTTTGTTATTCCTAGAAATGGTAAAAAAAATTAATAGGATTCCTATCTTTAAGTCCAACCAAAAATATTTTTTACTTACACTAACTAATACAAATATAAAATATCATATCCCCAAGTAAGAGGGAACTATGTTTCAATAATTATTTATGTGTTTTTTTAATGAGAAAAATATGAAGTCAATTATCAATGTATGGATACAAAAAAGTCTAATCTATGAGAAAGAAAAATTAAAGTGGGGAAAAAATTGAATGAGGAAAAAGTTATTATCAAGGGGAAACTTGAAAATTTTGGTATGTAAATATGTATCAACATTTAATAAATGTGACTGTTTAGTGATTACTAAACTGGGATATCTATTAGTATAATAAAACTATCATGTTAAACTAATAAAATTTCACCCTCATTTTCTACCATCCATTATTTTAAAATAAATTAAAGGATAATTGTTTCATAAAAAAAGAAACATAAATATTGTGATTCCAAAATGTTGGAAACAACTTACGCTATTAAGAATTAGCTACACCCATTATAAATATCTAATATGTATTATTATAGATGAATATCTAATAAATTATAAAATGAAACAGATCACATGAACTATTCTAGTATAAATCCACTAGTTTAATTTTTCAATATCAACAAGACAATGAAAAAATATCTTAATTTGAAAATAAAATATATATGTTCTTGCCATTTTTCAACTGGATATTAATGCTAGTAAAACAATACAAGGAATAATGTATTGTTAAAAAAAATAAAGATTGAAATTATATAATTTATCATCAATTGAATACACCCTTTCAAAATGACTCGAAACCCATATTGATTAAATAATAAAAGAGTATAATAATGTTCATGGGAATGTAGAATAAGGAAAAAAAGAAGATTAAGGGGTGTCATCTCCCTAAGTAGGAAAAATTATTATCTTAGTCCTCCCACCATTACCCCTTTTAAATAGTCCAATCCCATTTAAAAAAATAAAATCACCATAGAAAATATAATTAAATTTAATTATTTATTTAATCCATATAGATAGAACACCTTGACTATTTTCAACAGATTTTATTTTTATGTGTAATTTACCTTGAATAAATTCTAAACCACCAATGAGAAATATTGAGAAGATGGGTTCCTTTACATCATTATGGTGCTTAATCGTAGATCTATTATATTGTATAAGTGAATTTAATTTTATGTATAATAGTTAATCTAGAGATTTTAATGATTGATAATGAGCTAAGATATAATTTTTTGAAACCAAGAGGTTTTGATTTATCCATGTTGGTTTCATAAAGAATATAATGAATGAGAAGTGGGAGGGCTCACTGTGTTGTTTTTTATTTTCAACAAAAAATCTTTATTTAATTCTAGGAAGAATTATAATAATTTATTATTGTTTCTATGTTCAAAAAGTTTAAAACATTTTCTAGTAGTGGATAGTGCACATAGCTTATAAAAATAAAGAATCTGGAATTGGAACTAAAGTGACTACATGAAGTGTGAAGTAATGATCAATGAACTAAGCACACGATGGAATGTGAAATGACCGCATAAAGGAATCAAAATCTACTCCATGAATAAAAAACAACCTACCACATGAATCAATGTGAACTTACTATAAGAATGGTTTCTTATCTTATGCATGGTAGGTAAAGTGATTTTGGACACACATAGTAGGTTGAGTAACCATGTGTTCAATATAAATGATTCCTATATCACCTATATTAAGGAAAATTGGTTGTAAATCAGGAAACGAACTTGTTGTAATATTCATTAATTAAATAATCATAATAAGACTGTGATTCATGCAAGGTTGTTAAAGAAAAATGGTTGATTATTTAATCATATCAAATCAAAGATGATGATGTTAAGAATAATTATCTATTGTTTTATCTAAGTTGGATAATAAGTCTTTATGAGCATAAGTCTTCATGAGTGTAAGCCTTCACGAATGTAAGTCTTCATGAGGGTATGAGTATATGATTTCACGAGAATATGACATCACTATGGTTAAAATATGTTAAATGAATGAGCATAAGACATTGGATAAGCATATGACTTATGTGTAATCCATTAAGACATAGAAAATTTGGGATGTATTCATGCTAATAAATATGAATTAGATTTTATGGAATGAAGAATAAAGAATTCATGGAGAGTATCTATTATAAAAATGAAGAGTAATTAATGACTTTAACCCCTACCTATTAAACATATAGATTTGGATACATGGATATTTATAAGACACAAGATTTGTAGAGCTATATATGATATAAATTTAGTTTAATGATTTCAATGGAAGGGTGAATGATATTTCCACACATCATGAAATAAAATAAAGGAAGCTATCAGAGTCTTCAAGAAATATTAAATATTAAAAATTTGTGATTGTGGATGGTTTGTTGAAAGAAGTGTTTAAAATTTTATATATTATGTCAATAGGATAAGTTCCTAGGTTCTTTAAATTACTGAAAATATTGGTGATTCAAAATGATTGATTTATATGAAATTTTGATAATATAAGATAGATAAAACTTGGAAGTAAATCAATGTTTCATGATATATATTTAAAGTTATTGTAAATCATGTGAACGATATGTGAAAAATATTGAGTTATCAAGATTAAGTAAGAAGAGAGAGTTTGAAAAATAGAGGAGGTTCTTTCTTACTTATGATGACCCATGTCTTATAATACACCTTATTTCTTGATTTATTACATAAAGATACAAATAATAAATTCCTAGAAGATCATGAGGCCTAGTGTCTTTGGTAAATAAGGTATACAAAACAATGACTCGAATCATGGTTACAATAATTACTTAAATACTCAACAACATTCCCTTAGAATTATATTATAATTATAAAACTATATGGGATTAGCTGGGGACATACATAAGAAATAGGTGAGATATAAAGACTATTAAGGGATTAATCTAATAATAACATAAGGTAAAGTAGTATATCTGATCAAAGAGGCATATAAAGGTAATATTATATGGGTGAGAATCATAAACTTGAACATCAAAGTATGATATAATATGATAACAAAAACGCAATATATGAATGTGTAAAAATATAAAACATTACATCATAAAAATAATTCAAGAATAAAAAATGATTCATAATAAAATAATTTTATTTGGATAACCTCCCATGAACCATACATGGAATCTCATGAGATAAAATCATTACCCAATGTATTATAGGGTTATATAATTCTTGGCACACATGTCACATTCATATCGTATACATGAGTAAGTGTGCCACATAGCTTATAAAAAACAAGGATATCCTTTGTCACTTTTAATAAAATTATTAAGAAGTATGGGTTATAAAAATAGAATTTCTCAATAAATTAAGGATAGTTACATCTAGGTGAATTCCTTGATTGGAAATGGGGATGGGTATTTACTGTACAAATGTTTGGCATGAGAAATCACATGATAATTTCGGTATCATAACAGGGGTACATACAGATTAATAAAAGGGTTGAATGAGAGTAAAATGGGTCTATCATTACTCGGATATCATAATTAATGTGATAAATATTTTTAAGAACATATCACAACATGAATAATTGGAAATAAAAAGTCATAATATGAATAAGGTCCTTGAATAAAGAGGAGAAGGAGAGGATACCTTCTCTTGAGAGGGAACTTCTAAAAGCTTGGAAGGATCTTATTAAGAGATTTGCAATAACTTTGGAGGGATATAGAGAGGTAAGGAATGAGTAAATTAATTATAAAATGGTTTTTGAGTGATGATTAATGGGATTTTGTTTGGGTTTTTATATCAACAGAAAGGGAAATTCTTTATTAATTTCTAAACATTGATCATAGACTCTATATGATAAATTAATGCAAAACATAAACCATCCCATAGTGTTTTCCCAAGTTTTATACCACAGTGGGCTGGGTTTAATTACTTTATATTTATATGAACACAATTCACTGAATTAATAAGCTTGGTGATGTGGAAGAGAGTCATGTTTAAAATGAATTGATTTCAAAACCTCAAAATATAATATAGGGTTTGGAGGATTTTTTAAGGGTTAATAAAATTAATCAAATAAATTCAAAAACACATTATTTTAAATTGGAAAAATAATATTTGTCTTGGAAACTATATATATTATTTATTACATCACTTTAGAGATTTTATGATGTCATAATACACACCAAATAATTATGTTGTATTCAATTTTTACCCAAAAATTCAACTATCTTGAAAAAGTATCAAAAATTCACCATTGGATAATTTTGACATGATTATTTCAAAATAATTTTTATTTTATCAAAATAATTATCTAAATATTAAAATTTACACTTTTAAATAAATAATACACATTTATTTTAAAATACATGTTTCTACGATGATAATAATTTTCAACCCTTATATAAAATATATTCAACTTCATAAAATTATATTATCATTAATATTTAAATAAATATTATTTTAAAAGAATATATTATTAAAAAAATTGGATTAAATAATTCCTTAATTCATTAAAAAGAATTTCCTAATTGATACTATATATTTCCCTAAAACTTAATTTGAGTTTCATCGTATCAAAATCTATTTTTTTATCAAAGTCATTATTTAATCATATAAACCCTTATTACACCAGCATATACTCTAAGGGTAAGGTATGGATGGTGACACTTTCTTGGTGTTGATCAACGAACATTGTTTGGACCGTGATCACAATAAGCTTGAAATTATCCCATAAGCGGTTTCACTAATGATTTAGTTGTTGAATATCAGCTTAGGCTTAGTCAAGGGAAATTCTTAGTGATGACAGGTTCCTCATAATCTTTGATAAAAGTGCTTCATAGGATATGATCCTAGTGGTTAAGGTTATCACATCCTTCATCTTTGTTAATTATATTTTATCATCACATTGAATATATACTAACCATAAAGGTCACTATAAAATGGATATATTATTAATGGTATGGGAATGTCTCAATCCCTTCTTTTCTCCCCTCTCGGCATGACCTAGGCGGAGATGGTCATTGCTTGAGTCCCTTCCGTTTCTAAGGGGGAGGGACTTACATCACCTTTTGAGGGGGATCATACCCATTCATTCCATCCCTTATATAACACTAAATCCTTTCCCACTTTTCCTTTGATCCCACTTTACCCTAAAGTTCCAAACATATTAAATAGATCCCTGAACCTTTCTTTATCAACTTTAGAGTTCACTAATGCCCCATCTCTTCTGGATATGACTCTAGTTTCTCACTTTAAATATCACCAACCATTGGTGGATTTGTTTGAATAGTTTGTTTTTAATACTTTGGGATTTCAATAATGAGATACAATCAGGATTCTCGATAATAGGCATAGTATGGTTTGATTTTATTTGAAGTTCTATTTGATCAAGGCTTGTTCCAAAGCCCCCCCCCCCAAGTATTCAATGAATCTATCTTCTTTATTTTTTGGTGGTCCTACTATTTCCACATGAATCATGATTATCCAATAATGATGATTTGGGTTTGTTTTATAGAACATCCTCTTTCCTTTTAGAACCCTTCGATAATATGAATGTTTGGGAACTTGATTTTCCACCTTCTTTGTTATGATAGTACAACTAGTGTTATCTGTCACAATGTTTCCCCTCGTATGTGCGGAAAACTCAATGCGTCAAGGATTCCATTTGATTTTGTTTGGATTGAATTCAGATAAGAGTTCCAATATGAACAACCAGTTTTTTTAAATAATGGGTGGAATTTTGATCCTTATGTAAGAGACTGGTACATCAACTATCAATGTTTTATCAAGGGACCAAGGCCAATAAACAAAAGAGGGAAATGGTTTCAGAGTCAGGTCTTGGTGATCCATGGTCTGATGGTCTAAAGGAATTGGCTCAGTTCGATGGTTTGTAGGACCAAAGCACTCTCAATATGAAGTCCTCTTCTTCTTTAAAGGTAGCTTGACAATTGTGTTTTGATGGAGCATCCAAATATTCTCTCCCAATAAAAAATATATGCCCATTTAACTTTTATAAAAAAGTCATGGATGTATATGGTAGATTGTTCCATGATCTGGATGACCATAATTTGGAGGTGAAAACACCATTTGAGTTAGAATGCAGTGAAGTGGTGTGTACAATATAATGGTGTGATCAAATAAATAATGATCCATAGTATATATCCTATATAGAGGTAGTGTGTTCTGGAAACAAAATCATTGGAATAGAGGGGTCATAGGAGATATATCCACCATGACATGGTCATACAGTGGTTTCTCATGTGGCAAGGGAGGTTAGAGCAACAAGCTATAAGGTTCAGAAGTTATAGGAAATAGGGGGTGGGGTGCTGATAAGGTCATTACCTCAAAGGTATTTTCAATATATTAATATTGGAAATCACTTTTATGGTTTTGAGAGTGAAAGGATAAATCAAGAACATGAAGAATCTCAAGAAAATAACTCCATTGAAGAGTAGGGATTTCCAGGGGAAGAGTCCAACAATGAGTCTTCTTATCAATTTTCAAGAGGAAATGAAGAATAAATTCAAGACAGAGGGATACAAAGTCTAAGGAGGAGTAATTTTTGGATAGGAAATATATTTTCAATGAGATATATCATGATTAAAATAAAAAAAGGGAAAGGGGAAACAGACTATTCCTACTTATGCCAACCAATAAAGAAAAGATAAGAAAAGGTCGAAGGATAAGGTGATGGAATGTGACCCCAAGGTTATTGGAAACAATTTAAATTTTTATAGTGATGCTAAGGATCATTATTAAGAAGGATGTTTGATAAAGTATTTTAATAAGAAGAAGTAAGGACTGGTGGTAGAAAATATATCTGCTAGTTCGGTCATCACTGATCAGGCTGAGGCTATAGACAATGAGGAATTATGGGAAATTATCATTAAATACGAGGAAAAAATGTTGTAGTAGTTGCTTCCAATTAATGCCTTGAAAGAGGATGCTGGTAATATGTTTGATAGATTGTTACTTGTAGAAACTAATTAAGAGAAGATAGAGTGGATCAATAAGAAATATCATATTTTTGTAAGAGGATTCAGTGTAGGGAACAAAAAAATTAAGGATTACATTAAAAAGTGGGACAATATGTCTTATTGGTTCGAAGAACTTATCATTCATGATCCAACTATTGAGGTAAATTGACTCTATTGGAAATTATTTAGGAAGAATGCGTCTAATAGGACTAAATTAGCTTTCAATGGTTTGGATATCTCTTATGGTACTTGATGATTTGTATTTTTTACTATCATGGGTTCTCAATTTTCCATAAAAGTGTTTTGAAAAATAAAAAATGTAATTTCATGTTATTCAGTTCATGATTTTTCAATAACTATATTACATTGATAAGGCATTTATTCATTCAAAAGGAAATTTCATTTATAAAATTTCAAGTTGTTACATTTACCCCCCTTCAAAAATTTCACCCTCAAAATTTTTTATTAAAAAATATAAAACTAATGAGGGTATTTATTTTTCATCACCACTTTTAGTTCCCAAGGTTCTTCGATAATCTTTTGGTTCTATCATAGCACTTTTACTAGGTTTTTTTTCTTGTTTGATATAACTTTGACTCTATGATCTAAGATATTTATCGACTTCTCCTAATATGAAAGATCATTCTCCAATGGTACCACCTATGGATTAAATAAATGTGAGGGGTCTGGTATATACATCCTCAAGAGGGATACATTGAACACATCATGTACTTATGATCGGTTCGGTGGGAGTGTTAGTTGGTAGGCCACAACTAGGATGTGATCAATGATTTCAAAGGGAATGATGTATCTTTGACAAATCCTTCCTTTATTCCCAAACCTCATGACTTTATTCTATGGTGATATATTAAGGAACACATTATCTCTAACTTGAAACTCCTGGTCTCATCGATGATTATATGCATAGTTCTTTTGTCAAATCTGTTTGAATTTCACATGACACTGAATGGTGTGAAAATTATCGTCCATCTCCTAGATAAGGTCAGGTCCTATCATCCTCCATACTCCAAATCTATCCTATAATGATGGAGTTAGAAACATATTTCCATTTAAAGCCTCACATGGTTCCATTTGAATGCTATATTGGAAGCCTTTGTTATATGATAACTGTAGAGACCTTGTTTTTTCCTTGTAAGACTTCGGAATATTTCTACATATATTTCAGGAGTTAGGAACTGAGACGACGTGTGATTCCGGGGCCCAGTGTGCCCGGAATAAATTTTCTAAAAATATTATGTGTTTTTATACTATGAACGTGGCGGGGTTGTGTTCTCTCCTAAATGGTAGCTCGAATTGGAAATCTGAGGTCATAGTTGGGTCTGAAGCATGCCGTTTACCCTAGTCGGGGTGTAAAAGTTGCGGGCACGGGCCTGCTGTGAGAGATGTCACCCATGGGTAAATAGTCATTTGGAAATATTGACATAGTGATTTTAATAATTTATATTCTTTTCAAATAACTTTCGAACAATGTGTTGGAATGGAAATCCAAGACTTCCATTGAATTCTAAATCAGTGTTTGTCCTAGGCGTGAGATAAAATGAGAGGGAACAATAGTTTTGGATTCCGCGATAAGTGGATTTTTCTATAAGTAGAAAAATATGAGTTGGAGTTAGGGTTCTCCCTTCTTTATCCCCAGTCTCTCTCTCTTCCCCTCTCTCTTAACTGTTATTTAGAGTTCTTTACCATTCTTCACTGAATCGAGGAGCGACCTCTGTCGAATCCTTGGTGGATCGAAGTGGGAGCGTCGTGGACGCATCACCAACGTCAAATGACTGGATTGAGGTAGGACTTCTTATATTTTTGAGATCCGATTCAAGTTTTAATTTGAAAATCCCTATTTTCCCCTTGTTTCTTTGTATTGGTTAAAATATTTGATGGATGTACAAACACAGCCATCAACCCATGCTGCAAATCAATTTTTCTTTGTCATAATCTTCAACTGTTCATTGGGTTCTTGGACACTTACAATTAAACGCGTCAAATATTCAACAATTTTTCGAACAGAGGCAGGAGAAGTGATGATCTCATTGCAGGGATCACAAGAATGGGCTCGGAATAATTTTCGGGTAATTGGTCGGGGTTTCACCGGCAGCCCGAGGCCTTGGAGAGGCGACAATCAGCTGGTGTGTGGCAGTGCAGTGGAGTGGATCAAGTGAGGCCAGGGCGCGATCGAACAGAGGAACACTGGGGGGCGTCAACGCGTCGTGCGACAAGCATGGAGAACCAGGGCAGTGCGGTTGAGTAGTGTAGAGGAGCGTGTGGCTTCAGTGGAGTCGGCGGCTCAGGCAGCGGCGTCATGCAAGGTCGAGCCAGAGGCAGCGGAGCGCGATGACTTCAGGGAGCGCGGCAACTTCAGTGTGTGTGGCGCCTTTAGGGAACGCGATGACTTCAGGGGATCTGGTGGAAGGCTGGAGAGGCGGCGTCGGGTGGTGCAGCAACCGCCAGTTAGGCAGTGGGCCTGTTGCGCTCAGCCGATAGGAGGAGACCCAGAGGCACTGACCTCAGGGGGAAGAAGAGACAGGTCCCGCCTCATTCGGGTCCTCAGCGCACATAGAGAGACCGGCTAGGATGGCCGGTCTATTCAAACGAACCGGGCCACATGGCCTGATGCAAGTGATGGGGGACACGGCCAGCGGGCCGCTGTGAACTAGGCCAGACCCGCAGGTGGGCCACGGGCCGGCGGTCAGGACCGATCCAGTGGTCTGGACTGGGACGACCGGTCTGGACTAGCCGAGTTGGGACATTTTTTTTGTTCAAAGGGGCGTATTTCCTAAACAGCACATCCGTTTGAGGCGCCGTCTACGACTGTGGGTTCATCTCTTCGAGACAGAATTATTGAAATGGGTTTTGGGGCTTTGAGTTCTGCGCCCAAGGGAGGGTGACCCCAAATTCTTTAATTTAATGATGTTAAATTATTATTAAAGCTTTAGACGGACGTTTTTCGTGAATCAGACGTCCTTTTGACGTGCCGTCAGAGGTGCTGTGGTCCTGGAGTTGATACGATCCTTCCAATGTTAGTTCGAAACCTTTGCGGCTTGGTTTCTCTGCTCGGTGGCATGAAATGCTTAATGTAAATAAATAATTAATTACTTAATCAGTTAATTATTCTTTCGTCGGAACTAACTCTTGTTTGGGATGCTCGATTGACGCACCTTCAGCAGAAGCATGACCCTAGTACTCGTGCGGACTTTGTGAGATGCTTTCTGAAGCGTTCGGGTTAGAGACAAGGTGTGGGCCCCACAGGGCCTAGTTCACACATTTTACAATGAAACACCACTTTTTCACCTGAAACTCATTTGGGGTGTTGGAGTAATCGTTTCTGAGTGTTCTTCTGAGGGGATTGCGATGGCGCAGTCCGCCCGCCTAAATTCGATCCTGAGGCGTGGGCCCCCTAAGGTGACTTTCTGATGTATGCTGCATTTTTACAACTTATGGTTCATAAGTCCATTCAGGGTAGATGAATAGCCTACGCCTCATGGTTATCTACAAGGAACACAATGGTATGATCTGTGTGACATGTTTCAGGGTCGAGGTGTGGGCCCCACAGGGCCCCATTTGCATAATGCGGGGAGTTGCAGCTTTTGCATCTGGAGTCCATTTTAGGTTCTATCAGTGGCATTGTGGCCCTGGCATCGAGACAAAGTTGACCAGGGTGATTTCATCCATTGAAGCTGGAGTTGAGGCGTGGACCCCATGAGCCGTCTTTTAAGCTGTGTGCAGCGTACTGTGAGTTTTTCATCAGATGCCCGTTTGGGGAGAATGAGTAGTTGATTTTTCATGTTTTTCTGAGAGAATCGCGGTGGCGCTATTTCCCTGACCTCTTTTGGGACCATGTTCTGGGTCCCTCGAGACGTCGTATGAGCTTAATGTGGTGTTGAATAACTTTTTCATCAAGAGTCCACTTCTAGCGATTAAGTAGTCTATCTCGTGTTTTTTTGCGAGGATTACAACGATGTAATCTGTTTGGGAGACTAGAGCCTCTTTTCATATCTCATTAAATGTGGAAACATGAAAGGGCATTTTTTGGAGGTTCCTTTGATGGACTCTGAGCCTATGCACTGTAGCGGTGTTAGTGACACCTAGTGATTGCATGAGCAGTGCCAAGTAATCAGACTAGTTATGGGTTTACCCTCCAGTGGGGCTGGGTAGCGGGTTACCCATTGACCTTAGGATTTACCCTCCAGTGGGGCTGGGTAGTGGGTTACCCATTGACCTTAGGTTTTACCCTTCAGTGGGGCTGGGGAGTGGGTTACCCGTTAACCTTAGGGTTTACCCTCCAGTGTGGATGTGCAATGGGTTACCCGTTGACCTTAGGTTTTACTCTCCAACGTGGCTGGGCAGTGGGTTACACGTTGACTTTAGGGTTTACCCTCCAGCGCGGCTGGGCAGTGGGTCACCCTACGAACTCTTGGGGTTTACCCTCCAGTTGGCCTGGGTAGTGGGTTACCTGATGACTTCTTTCATACTCAGCCCTTTCGGTGAGGCTATTCAGTGACTTTTCTCCATGGTTACCAGAGTAGGACCCTTGGTTGTATGATTCATCAATGAGACAGCTTTGTCGTACGAGACTATTGGGCATCTGTGATGGATATCCTTTGAACTATTGTCGACTTTTCCAGGGCTGATCTTGGAGATAGATATCCCCTTACACACTAGTTTGTGTTTCTTGTTGAGCACACAAATATATATATACCCTACTTTTGTTCCCACTCCTTGGGTTCTGTTACTATCCTTTTAGGAGGGGTGATGATGCACCAGGTACGCCAACTGCTTTCCGTGTCTAGCTCCTCTTGGATTGGATGAGTCTTCTACTATTTTTTTTGTTGGGTTGAGCTGCACTCTCTCTATTGTAATCATAAACTATTCTGTGTTCTGTCTACTACTCACCATTTTAGTACCTTATTTGTTTCTCCCTCAAGATTTTGGGGCATCATACTGAGTATCTTTATACTCACCCCTGCTTGGGCTTTTCCCACACTAGGTGTGCCCTTACATACGAAAAACAGGTTGATCGATACTACGAAGGAGCGTATAGGACACAGGAGCTTGGTCTGCATTCAGTAGTCGTATTAGGATTTTTGAGGCGTGAGACTCACCAGTTGTTTACTTTCATTTACCTGTTACTGGGTTGTGGCACCTTTCTAGTTGGGTGCGTGTTTAACCCCTTGTCTACCCAGTTTACTGTTTAGTCTACTTTTCAACAATTTTCTTATTCTATTTTAGAAGTTGTTGCATGACTGAGGTTGGGTTATAGTTTTTTTTACTTTGGTTTCCTTTTTTACTTTGCACTTCTTCATTTAGTGGGCTGTGTGTGTGTACAGGTACTTAGGCAAAGGCCTCCCCAAGATTTTTACACCTTCGATGCTTGTTGCCAGCCCCTGGCCTATGGAAGCGGGCATGGGGTAGTTTTGGCTTGAGACCGGTAGGGTCATGTCATGAAAAAGTGGTATCAGAGCTGGTTTGTTCCTTGGGGAATTGTTCGGACGTCCCTAAAAAGGAATTGGTTGAATTGTGCGGAAATAGTGTCAACGTGACTCGAGGGCGGCTCTTAGGCCATAGAATCTAGTGATGGTGCAGTGGCCGACCTATCCATTCACGAGGACCTTCATTACCCGTTTGTCGACTCGGTGTGTTGAGACACTTGTTGCAGAGAACATTGATTCATGCATCATATAGGATTGAGTCTTTGACTGTCCTTCTTGAGTCAGCTCCACATCATTGTTGTTATATATATTCTCATTTGACCGTAGTACTCCTCAATCAGATTCAGGACGTCTCCGTGATGATAGGAATCCAGGATACTAGCTCCGGTTCGTGACAACGACTCTGTGAGCGAAGAGGCCTTAGTTCAAGATCCATCATATGATTACCCTTTCTCCAGGAGGACAGGCAGTAGCACCTCCACCTGTGGAGTAACAGATTGTATTGGCAGTGAAGTCTGATGACGAGCGCAGGCTAGGCGTGCTATGTGAGTTCTAGCATCAGAGACTGCTGAGGTTCCGTAGTGATCCATACCCTCAGACAGTGATGGTTTGTCTTGAGTCGGTGGTCCACCTCTTCAGGCATGTTCGGAAACTAATAGGATAGATGGTGTCTTTGACAGCTAGTGTTTCCACCAAGTAGTTCGGCATTAGTATATCAAGGGTTACTCAGATGCACAATGAGTTGGTACTCTCATGGGATTACTTCTAGCAGCTATTTCGTGAGGAGTACTACCACTCCTATTTACGCTTTTTAAGGTTTCAGGACCTGCTGGAGCTTCAGCGGGGAGTGATAGAAGTGGCTATGTATGTGACTAGGTTCATAGACCTTACTCCGTACTCTTTGGATGTGGCCCATGATGGAAACTTCCAAGCACAGAAGATTGAGTGAGGTCTCTATAGAGGAGATTCATTCCAACATAGTGCCCTTCTGCATCCTCACCCATCTCAGGGTGATGGAGAAGGCCCTGGTGATAGAGAAATTTCTATCAGAGGGACATCAATTGGAAGGGACTCGACGCCGGAGGTCTCCCCTTTATGAGACTCATGAACATGGTCAGGGACACTGTAGAGCACCGAGACTGCCTGGGGAGGACTAGTGCTATGATTTTCATGTGTGAGGTCACATAGCGTGTGACTACCGAACCAAATGTGTTGAGTTCTATAGATATTTGGTAGATCAACCATTACGATAGAGGCAATGTTGTGATCAGAGAACTCCCAAGTGAGGACAAGGTAGTCCCTAGGGAGGCGGTGTTGGATGAAGAGTAGGTAGAACTGTGGTTGGTAGATGATGTTTCGAGGTCCTTCCACCACCACTAGGCGGCCCATGTCAGGCTCAGGGAGCTGATAGATGGGGCCGCGGGCAGCTGTGTGCTATGGATGTCAACAATCCTGCAACACTTGAGATGGTAAGTGGTACCCTCTGTATCTTTTTCTACTTTTCTCAGTAGAACTTGATAGACACTACGTGAGGTACACTTTTCGTCTAACTTGATGTTCGAGGGGTTACCGAAGGTGACGCAGGGCGTCGGTGTAACCCTATGTGGTGTTATCCGACGTAGCTTTGAATGCATGGGAAAGAGGGGTTCTTCCCCCACTAAGTCGTGTTTTTTTGATGTGATCAAAACCGTGAGGTAGAGTCAGTACCACCGAAAGTAGATATTATTGAGGTGTAGTGGATGATTCCCTCTGACATGTGCATTCATGGCAGGGTTGTGCGGTGGAGTGTCAGATCAGGTTCTGGATTATCCAGTGGGGATTTTATACTTGACCCCATTTGCTTGAGGTGCCACTAGTGGGTTTGTAAGAGTGCCTTTTTTGGAGATTACTCTCTTTCCAAGAGGGGTAAAGACACATGGGGTATGCCACGTGCTTTTCGTGTCTAGCCTCTGGTGGTTGAATGAGTTTTCTCACCTTCCATGTTCATTGGTATCGTGCATTCTCAAGTTATCAAGTACAAGTTGGTTGTGGACACCCCGTAAATTGAACTACATTTTTCACTATGTGGTGCTGATAGTGGTAGTCTTTGCCTTGATAATGTAAAGATGCTATATTCTGGGAGAGCATTTTGTGGTTTCCTCATACCACCATTTTCTAAGGTGCGTCCTCACCCAGAGAGACTTGAACCTGAGGTGACGATGCTAGTTGAAATTTCTGCATGACTATGATGTCTAGATAGTCTATGCTCCAGAAAAATGGCAGTGTTGTAGCAGGTTCCCTTAGCAGAATGTTCTAGAATCATCAGGTGCAGGATGTTTTGTAGTAGTTAGCTTCCCTGCAGTTGACCTGATTGGACCAAGAGGGTGCAACTTTTCTTCAGTCAAGGGTGTTGACTCATCCACTTATTGAGTGTGTAAGAGAGTCTCGGTTGTGATGCACTGATTATGAAAACTTGTGTGCCCGGATATCCTTGGGTGTTTCACCAGATCGGTATTCTGAAGGAGGGAATCACGAGACTATGTTCTAGAAAAAAATCATGATTTCGGTCATGACGTGGAAAGTAGAGTTTCGGTCGGGGAATTCCATCGAG
Organism: Viscum album; assembly: GCA_963277665.1. Taxonomy (NCBI): domain Eukaryota; kingdom Viridiplantae; phylum Streptophyta; class Magnoliopsida; order Santalales; family Viscaceae; genus Viscum; species Viscum album. Next base: position 701,495,498 of record OY728152.1, read on the forward strand.
TTTCTTTGGGCCGTCCGCGAATCATACAAGAGCTAGATAGGTTTCCTACCAAATTGCCCTGACCTCCCAATAGTAAGAGTAGGCACACGACGTCTTCCACATGTCGTAGTTGATGTGGTGCGTGCGTGTTCCTATGAATGTCACAAAAATTAGCAGACCTTATAAGTATAGACCATTACTTTGGTTTGCGTGTTGTGCCAGCGTGGTGTTGTGCATGTTTTCTTGGGTGTGGGAGAGCTAGGTGTGAGCTCTGTATCCCGAGTTGTTTTTTCTAGTATGTATTTTCGGGGATGAAAATATTGAATGAGGGAATGATTTAGAGACCCAGTTTTTTCCCTGTAAGACTTTGGAATATTTCTACATATATTTCCAGAACTAGGAGCTGAGACAGCATGCGATTTCGGGGCCCGGTGTGCCCGGAATAAATTTTATAAAAATATTAAGTGCTTTTATACAATGCACGTGTTGGGGTTGTGTTCTCTCCTAAAAGGTAGCTCGGATTGAATATCCTAGGGCACGGTTGCGTCTAGAGCATGTTGTTTACCCTAGGCGGGGTGTAAATGTTGCGGGCGCGGGCTTGCTGTGAGAGATGTCAACTAGGGGAAACATCGTAATTTTAAAATAATGACTTAGTTATTTTAATCACTGGCATTCTTTTCAAATAACATTCAAATGATCTGTCCGAACGGAAATCCGAGACCTCCGTTGAATTCGAAATGGGGCGTTTTTTCTAGGCACGATGTAAAGTGAGAGGGCACGATAGTTTCAGATTCAATGCTAAGCGGATTTTTCTATAAATAGAAAAAAAGGAGTTGGAGTTGGGGTTCTCCCTTCTATCTTCTCTCTCACTCTCTCTCTATCTTCCTCTCTCTCTCAACTGTTCTTCATAATTCTTCATCGTTCTTCACCGAATCGAGGAGCGACCTCCACTGGAACCTTGGCGGATCGATGCGAGAGCGTCATGGGCGTTTCGCCAACATCAAATGAGCGGATTGAGGTAGGAATTATTCTATTTTCAAGTTTCTATACAAGTTTTAATTTGAAAATCCCTTCTTTCCCCTTGTTTCTTTGTTTTGGTTAATATCATTGATGGCCATACAAACATGGACATCAACCCAAGCTACAAATCATGTTTTCTTGGTCATAATCTTAAACCGTTCTTCGAGTTCTTGGATGCTTACAATTAAGCGCGTCAAATCTTCAACGATTTCTCGATAAGAGGTAGGAAAAGCTATCATCTCATCATAGGGATCACAAGAATGGGCTCCGAATAATTTTTTGGCAACCGGCCGGAGTTGCACCGGCAGCGCGAGGCTTTGGAGAGGTGTAACTTGGCCGGTGTGCGGTGGCACAGTCGAGTGGATCAAGCGAGGCTAGGGCGCGGTCGAACGGATGAGCTCCGGGGGGGGCTTTCGCGCATCGTGCGGTGAGTAGGGAGCACCGAGGAGTTGCGGTTGAGCGGCATAGGGGAGCGCAAGGCTTCAATAGATCTGACGGCTCAGGCAGCGGCATCGGGCAAGGTTGAGTCGGAGGCGGCAGAGCGCGGCGGCTTCTGGGAGTGCTGTGACATTAGGGTGTGTGGCGGATTCAAGGAGCACGGAGGATACATGGGAGCCGACGGAAGGGCCGAGAGGCGGCATCAGGAAGAGCAGCGCCGGCTAGTCAGGTGGAGGGACTGTCGCTGTCAGCCAACAGGAGGAGACCCCGAGGTGCTGACCTCGGGGGGTGGAAGAGACAGCACCCGCCTCCTGCGGGTCATTGGCGCACGCGGAGAGACCAGCCAGGATGGACAGTTTGCTCAAATAAACCGGTCCACGTGGCCTAGTGAAAGTGTGGTGGACTGCGGATAGTGGACCATGAAAAACTAGGCCAGACCTGTGGCTGGGCCATGGAGCGACAGTTAGGACCGGTCCGACTGGTCTGGACCGGCCCAGTTGGGCCCATTTTTTTGTTCAAAGGGCCGTATTTCCTAAACGGCGCATCCATTTGACACACCCTCTACGACTGTTGGTTCTTCTCTTAGAGACTGACTTTCTGAAATGGGTTTTCGAGATTTTGGGTTCTACTACTGAGGGAGAGTGACCCGAGATGAATTAATTTAATTATATTAAATTATTATTAAAGCTTGCGAGGAACGTGATTCGTGAACCGGACGTCTGTTTGATGTGATGTCAGAGGCGTTGTGGCCCTGGAGTTGAGACGGTCTATCCAAAGTTGGTTCAGATACTTTGAGGTTTGGTTTCATTGCTCAGTGGTGTGAAACGCTTAATGAGAAAAATTAATTAATTACTTAATTAATTAATTATTCTTACGTCGGAACTAACTCATTGTTTGGGATGTCCGATTTATGCGCCGTCAGTGGCAGCGTGACCCCAGTCCTCATGCGGAATTTTTGAGATTCTTTCTGAAGCATTCGGGTTAGAGAAAAGGTGTGGGCCCCACAAGTCCTAGTTCACTCATTTTACGGTAAAACACCACTTTTTCACAAGACACCCATTTGGGGTGTTTGAGTACTCATTTTTGAGTGTTCTTCCGAGGGGATTACGATGATGCAATCTGCCTGCCTAAATTCGGGCCCGAGACGAGGGCCCCATGAGGTAGCATTCGAACGTATGCTGTGTTTTTATGACTTATGCTTCAACAGTCCATTAAGGACTGATTAATAGCCTATGCCTCGTGGTTATCTGCAAGGAACACAATGGTACGATCTGTGTGACATGTTTTAGGGTCAAGTGGTGGGCTCCACCGGTCCCCGTTTTCATAACGCGGGGAGTTGAAACTTTGGAATCTAGAGTCCATTTTAGGCACCGTCAGCGGCGTTGCGACCTGGGCATCGAGACAAAGTTGACAAGGGTGGTTTCAAGTGTTGAATATGGAGTTGAGGTATGGGCCCCACAAGCTGTCTTTTAAGCTGTGTGCAGCGTACTGTGACTTTTTCCCCAGACCCCCATTTGGGGTGAATGAGTAGTCGATTTGGTGTGTTTTTTAAAGAGCATCGTGATGACGTAGTTTGCCTTACCTCTTTCGGGACAGTGGTGTGGTTCCCACAAGACATCATATGAGCTTAAAGCGATGTTGAATAACTTTTTTTGTTGGGAGTCCATTTCCAGCAATTAAGTAGTCTATATCATGTGTTTCTCTACAAGGATTACAACAGTGTAATATCTTTGGTCGAGTGGAAAATTTTTCGAGATCTCATTAAATTTGGAAACATGAAAGGCCGTTAGTCGGAGGTTCCTTTGATGAACTCCGAAAATACACATGGTAGTGGTGTTAAGGACACCCAGGGATGGCATGGGCAGTGCGGAGTTATTGGACCAGTTCCAGGTTTATCCTCTAGCGGGGCTAGGTAGTGGGATACCCATTGACCATAGGGTTTACCCTCCAGCGGGGCTGGGTAGTGGGTTACCCGTTGACAATAGAGTTTACCCTCCAGTGGGTCTGGGTAGTGGGTTACCATTGACCTTAGGGTATACCCTCTAGCAGGGATGGGTAGTGGGATACCCATTAACTTTAGGGTTTATCCTCCAGTAGGGCTGGGCAGTGGGTTACCCGTTGACCATAGGTTTTACCCTCCAGCAGGGCTTGGCAGTGGGTTACCTATTAACTTTAGGGTTTTCCTTCCAGCGGGGCTAGGCAGTGGGTTACACGAAGACCCCTTGGGGTTTATCCTCCAGATGGGCTGGGCAGTGGGTTACCCGATGATTTCTTTCAGACTCATCCCTTTTTGCGAGTCAAGCCAGTGACTTTTCTCCGTGGTTACCGGAGCGGGACCCTTGGTTTTATGATTCGATGATGAGACAACATTGTCGTACGTGACTGTTGGGCATCCGTGATGGATATCCATTGAGTTGCTGGTGACTTTTACAGGGCTCAGCTTGGAGATAGATATCCCATTACACACTTGTTCAGGTTTTTTATTGAGCACGTATATATAAAACCTACTTTTCTTCCCACTCCTTGGGTTTAGTTACTATCTTTTTTGGAGGGGTGAATACGCGCAAGGAATGCGATGTGATTTCAGTGTCTAGATCTTCTTGGATTGGACAAGTCTTATTCCTTTCTTTTGTTGAGTTGAGATGCACTCTCTCTATTGTACTCATACATTTTTCTTTGTTCTATCTACTACTCACCATTTTAGTACCTCTTTTGTTTGTCCCTCGAGGATTCGGGGCATCCTACTGAGTATCTTTATACTCACCCTTGCTTGGGATTTTCCCGCACTTGGTGTGCCATTGCAGACGACGGATAGGTCGATCAAGACTATGGAGGAGCCTAGAGGACACAAGAGCTTGGGCTGCGTTCAGTGGTCATAGTAGGATTTTCAGGTGTGAGACTCACCAGCTTTTTTACTTTCGTTTACCTGTTTCCAGGTCGTGGAACCTTTCTACTTGGGTGTGTGTTTTTCCTCTTGTCTGCTCAGTTTACTGGTCAATCTACTTTTCATCACTTTACTTGTTCTATTTTAGAAGTTGATGCATGACTGAGGTTGGGTTATAGTTGTTTTCACTTTGGTTTCCTTTTTTTACTTTACACTTCTACAATGAGTGGCTTGTTTGTGTCTATACAAGTACTTAGGCAAAGGCCTCCCTGAGATTGTTATACCTTCAACACTTGTCTCCAGCCCCTGGCCTAGGGAGGCGGGCTTGGGGTAGTTGCGGCTTGAGACTGGTAGGGTTTGGACGTGACAATAACTCTACTATGGGAATGTGTTTATCCCAACATCCTTATAAATCCATTGATCAAGATCATAACATATACTCTAGAGTTTGAATGGTTCTTTAATAATATCCATTCATATGAGGGTGATAAGAAGTAATGAAACTCAACCCTATATGTGAATTTTGATAAATCCTCCTCAAAAATATTTAGATAAACATTGGATCTTGATTAGATATAATAGATTTTGGCACTCCATACAGTCTTAACACTTACCTTATGTATATCATAGCGAGTTGGTCAACAGAGAAATATTCCTTGATAGCAATGAAATGTGCTACCTTGGTAAGGTGATTGAATACCACCCAAATGATGTTATTGAATTTAGGAGTCCCATGGAGTCCTACAAAAAAAATACATGGTCATGTTTTAAAATTTCCATACTAGTATGGGAAATGGTTGCATAATAACCGTATAATTCTATCAGTCATCCTTGAATTTTTGGCATACCAAGAATCAAGTTATAAATTCTGTAATCTCCCTATTTATGTGTTCCCACTTGAAATTTTTCTTTAGATCCCTATACATATTAGTTCTTATTGGATGAATAAATAATGATGAGCTATGTGCATTATCTAGAAGTTCCCTCTTTAGTTCTAATGTTTATGGGGCACATATCTGAGTTCCAAACCTTATAACTCCATATTTAGAAAATTTGAACTCTATAACATTCACAACCTTTTTCTGTAGAACCTCATAATCTACATATGACTCTTTTATCCACTCAAGAATAGATGGTTTAGTATTTATTTAATAAATTAAGGATGAAAATACTTTTATTATTCTCATGTATACCCTCTATATTTCCAAGAATATTGTATCCTTTTCAATCCTCATCAATGATCATATTTTAAGATCCTTTCTACTCAAAGAATCTTCCACTTTGTTCACCTTCATCAGATGGTAATGGATTGCATAGTAATAATATTTGATCAGATATAACTACATTCATTGGTGTATATTGATCTACCTTTTTGTGAATATACAATTTATCTTTTTATGATCTGTATATATGTAACACCTCTCCCCATAGAGATAATGTCACCAAATATTCAAAACAAAGATCATTGCAGCCAATTCTAGATCATGTATTGGGTAGTTCTGATCATGTTTTTCAATTGGTGAGAGGAAGAGGGTATCACTTATTTATATTTAATAAGAAAAAACCCAATCATTTTTTTGAACACATCACTATATATAAAAAATATTTCCCTACTAGTGTGTAATGTGAGAATAGGTGTAGTGGTTAGCCTCTTCTTTAAAACTTTAATGATATATTCATATTCATCATTCCAAAAAAACATCACCCACTTAAAAGTTAGCTTCATTATTGGGATTCATAATCATGATAATTTTATCTTAAATAGATGATAGAACCCATATAATATAAGTAAACTATGAATGTATGTCACAGATGCTGGTCTAGGAAATCCTTCAATTGCCTCTTTTTTTGAAGGATCCAAAAATATCCCTTTGCTGGTGGTAACATGGAACATGAATGTTACATTCTCCATCAAAAACTCACATTTACTATACATCACAAATTACTTTTCCCATCATAAATTATTCAATACAGAATTCAAATGCACCTCATGTTCCTCCTTTATTTTCGAGTAGGGAATAATATAATCTATAAATACCGCTATAATTTGTCGAAGTCATCCCTAAATTCCAAATTCATAATGTCCATAAATATTATTGGAGCATTATTGGGTCCAATGGAATCACTATGAACTCATAGTGCCCGTACCCTGTATGAAAACTAGTTTTTGGGATATCCTCCTCCTTCACCTTTAATTGATAATATCCCAAATGAAGATCCACATTTTAGAAGTATTGGGATCCACATAGATGATCAAAAAATTCATCAATTAATGGTAGGGGATACTTTTTCTTTATCATGATCCTATTAAGTTAAATATAATCACTATAGAGGAATATTAACCCATTCTTCATCTCAAAGAAGAAGAATGGTGTACCACTTGATGATGCACTTAGCCATATAAACCATGTATTTGGATTCTCCTTTAGTTTTTTATTAATCTCCTCATGTTCAAAAATGGCCATTCTATTTTGAATATTTGATATTGGAAATGCTCCAGGTATAAGTCCAATTGAGAACTCAACCTCATATCTTGGTGGAAGACTAGGAAATTATTCCAGAAACACATCAACATATTCACTGACAATGGGAATGTCACCAATGGTGATATTTTCCTTAGTATTAATAATTTGAGATAGATATTATTAATCATAAGGTAATAATATCTATTATTTATATTATGATAACAATGGATTCTTATCCAACTCTTTTCACTTGTTTTGGATCAAAGAACAATTTTCGAAACATATGTTGATTTCCTTCTCACAAAAATTTATTTTTTATTTATACATGGAAATACAATAAAATCCCATAATAGAATAAAATTCCACAAAAGGGAGTATCACATGTTTATTTTGTAATTTCAACCCACAAATATAGAAAATTTATGAGGTATATACTTGGGATGCAATAATTGTCCCATTTTTCATCATCACCAATAACTTGACTTCTATGTTTTGAGGTGGTATTTGAGTAGTTCTACTAAACTTGTGTAAAAGAAAATAATGAATAGAAAAATAGTCACATAGGACATTTGAAGTTCATGAATGGATAATAAGCCTACCTTTCACTATTTTATTATAGTTATAATCATTCACTTCATCCAAAATCTACTTAAGAATGAAAATTTTCAAACTATTAATCATATAAAAAGGAATCTATGAATATTGAAGGTATAAATCATAAAATAAATAAATTTATTAACCCGTGAATTTATAATATTCCATATATGTTATCTACAAACTATTTCCTAACATAATTTTTTGGTGAATTTTTGGTCCCTTCATGATGGTTCATAAGGAGCTTGTGATATTACTAAATCATATCCCTAAAAAGTTCCAAAGAAGGTGTGTAGAGATTCCTCTTTTTTATGAACCAAGTGATGATCGAATCAATATGAAATTCACCCTTTTTAGGGTTAATACCTCTAGGTAAAATTGTGCTAGATCCATATCCACTTGTATTATCCAGACATGGATTTTGTTGCTTGGAAACCACTGATTGTAAACATTACTATAATTTAGGGATGTTTTCCAATTTTTATTCTTAACCATAAGGATTTAACTAAATTTTTATAATCCTAATCCACAAAAATAAATAGTCCTTTCTCTGATACCATCTATGACAGCCCATGACTTTTAATACATTTTATTTCATTATTTATTACATAAAGATACACATAATACAATCCTAGAAGATCATGAGGCCTGGTGTCTTTCAAAAATTAGGTATATGAAAAAATAACTTGAAACATGAGTAAAAAAATATTATTTAAATATGCCACAACATGGAAAAAAAATTCATTTCTCTTCTAAATCTTCATTGGATAATCTAGGGATGAACATAATAAAGGATTGATCTATAAATCCCAGAAATGGATTAATAAAGTCATAGAATAATGTAAATATATACATTTTATCAAAGATACATATAAAGGTAACATTAAATGGTTGATAATTATAAACATGAACATTTAATAAGGATATAATATGATAACATAAAGGCAACATGCTAATGTGGAAACAACATAAAACATGACATCATAAACATAAGTCAAGGATAACCAGTGAGAAATAATAAAATAGTGTACTTTGGATAACCTCACATACACCATATATGGTATCTAATGAGATAAAATCATTACCCTATCCAGTCGAGGGATATATAATTCTAAACCCACCCCTTTCATTCATAACTTGTATATACATAAGTGCACACATTGATCATACAACACAAGGATGTATTTCATTACATTAAATACTACGATTATGGAGTGAAGGTTAAATACATAGAAGAAAAAACATAGTTAAGGATAAGTGAATCTAGATGAATACCCTTTATTATAAATGGGGATGGGTGTTTACTATACAAATACGTGGCATAAAAAATCATAGGATAATTTTAGCTGCATAACAGGGGTACATAAAGATTCATAGAAGTGTATAAAGAGAGTTGAATGGGAATATCATCAAATAGAAATCATAATTAAAGTAATAGGTTTGTTTAATAACATATAAAAATTTGAAAAATTTGAAATAAAAGGAATAATATAAATAAGGATCTTGAATAAAGTGGAGAGGGAGAGGATCCCTTACCTTGAGAGGGAACTTCTAAATGCATGGGAGGAGCTTCTTAAGAGCTTGGGAATACCTTGGTAGGGATATAGAGAGGTAATGGTAGAGTAAATTCATGATAAAAGTGTTTTTAGTGAAGATGAATGTGAGTTTGGGTGTTTTTTAATACAAAAAGATAGGAAAAATCTTTATTAATTTATAAACTTATATTTTGAACTCTGTATCATAAATTAATCCAAAACACATGATATACCATGGTTTTTCCCCTAATTTCTCCTAAAGTAGATGGGGATTCATTTATTTATAAGGAAAATAAACTAAATAATTATATTAATACCCTTGGTGATGTCGAAGAAATTCATGTTTATAAATAATTGATTTTAAAAACATAAAATGTGATATAGGTTTTGGAGGATTCATTACAGGTTTAGGAAAATAAAAAATTAATTTGAAAAAAAAAATAAAGGGTAAACATAATTTTGGTTGTGTATACTCTTTATATAATTTACTACATAGATTTTTAGCTTTTATGTCGTCATAATACATACCTTATATAGATACCATATTTACTTTTCACCCAAAAAATTTAATTATCCCAAAAAATTATAAAAAATTCAACATTATATAATTTTAATATTCTGGTTTCAAAAATAATATTTATTTTATCAATTTTTTTTCTAAATATAAAAATTTAATCTTTTAAATAAAATATCACCATTTATTGAAAAATATAATTTTTACGATTATAATAGTTTCTGTCCCTTATAAAAATACATTTTACTTCATAAAATTATATTATCAATTATAATTAAATAAATATTATTTAATAAGTATATTTTATTAAATTAAAATTTGTTTTAAAAATTCCTTAATTCATTAAAAACATCATCTTTATTGAAACTATATAATTTCCAAAAATATAATTTGGTTTTCATCACATCAAAATATAGTTCTTATCAAACACATTGTTTAATCATTTATAAAGTAGTAATAAAGATGGATAAATATAATCGTTATTTTATTATAAAAAAAGTATATAAATTCACACTATTATGGTCTAGATACATAACCCCTTACTACACTATTGTATTCTGTAAGGGTAAGGTGTGTGATGGTGATACTTTCTTAGTGTGGTTCAACGAACAAGGTTTGGATAATTATATTGATAAGTTTGAACTTCTCCCATACATAGTTTTTTCTCATTATTTAGTCATTGAATCTTAGAATGGGATTGTTCTAGTGAAAATTATCGGTATTCCACCCCCTTGGAATCTCCTATAAATGGACTTCATAGGGTATAATCCTATTGGTCCCGGTCATCTATTATTTTGTCTACGTCAATTGGTTTTATCATCACTTGTAATATATAATAATAATAATGATCACTATACAATGTATATAGTTTCAAAAATTATAATGTTTAGTGGAATTTTCAATCTTACAGACTATAAATTTCCAAAAAATCCAATGTAGTGCATGTGTTTCCTATAACTACATTATTTTGATAAGACATTCATTCATTCAAAAAGAAAATTAATTTATAAAAATTTAGTTCATTACATCACTATTGTGAAAGAAATCAAAGAAGAAGAAGAATTGAATTATAGAAGTACGAGTGTGAAGAATCCAAGTAGCACAATGAAAAAATATTGAAGCTTATTAGTGAAATTATATTACATTTTTTGAAAATATTTATCATATCAACTATGTGAGAAACACATGCACTATAAAATAACTCCAGTGTAATAAAAGTGATTGATATGACCTATTTGATGCAAAACATAAGGATTTTTTTCTATTGGACTGTGTGTTTTCAGATTGTTTCTAGATCCTTCCATGGACAAACTACTCTCATTGAGTAGTGAACCTTGTAAATTCTAGGGTTCTGATGGGTGTTTGTTTTTTATTGTGTTCAGTAGAGTCATTTCTCTCTAATATAAGGAGAAGGTTGTTTTAAAAGGAGAAAAATCAATGACCAGTGATTCACCCCTAGTGTTCACATAGATCTAGAATGGTCCTTTAAATTGGAATTAGATCCAGGTCCCTTCATTGAATCTAGGAACTTTGAAGCATGAATAAGAATAATATCACTATGGATGGTAAAAAATATATTAATAGTAAGGGGAATCATGTCATTGATGGAAAAAACTATCATAACTGGAAGGAAATAATGCTACACTATCTATTTTACATTGTATATAGAGTTCTATAAGCTACTAAAACTAGTTATGCTACTCCTACTGAGGGTAATCATTTACTAGATATAGAAAAGATTAATATAGAGAGTGATAAATGAGCTAGAAATTCTATTCTTTCCACTATCTCAAAATTTGAAATCCTGAGGGTTAAAGGAATTGGAACAAGAAAAAACATCTAGGATAATATGAGGAATATTTATGAAGAAAACATGAATGTGAATAATGCTAAGTAAAAAATTTAGATATTTGAATATGAATATCTGAAAATGGGAGATTATGAATCTATTGGTGAGTTATTCACAGTGTTTAATGGTATTGTAATAACTAGAAGATGATTTTGAGAAAACTTTTATTGGTAAATATATATTGAAAATATATTTAGAACTATTCCTAAAATATTTAATGCCAAATATTCATTGTTGTAATATAGAGAGTCTGAAAACATCTTTTAATAATTTTCATAGTATTCTTGCTACATATGAGGCAAGATAAGAGAATTATATCAAAATAAAGGTAAAATATGATCATGGTATCTCTTTTAAATCCACTAAGAAAAAAATTTCAATTAAGGAAGTCAGTGATTCTAATTCAAAAGAGTATGTGAGTAATAATTTTGATGAATTAATGTCTTTATTTTCCATAAATTTGAAAAGAGGTATAGGGACGTATAAAAGAAATTTACCATTGAAACTATTTAACTATGGATCCATTGGACATTTTATATTAAATTATACAAGACTAAAGGAATATATAGAGAGTGATGATGAATATGAAAGTTCAATAAGACCACTAAAAAAGAAAGCATATAAATAAAAGATCTATTAAATTGGTAGTAACAAGAAGGTATCTAAATATAAAAAGGTATTTTTATTCCAAATGTGAATAAAATAATGACAGTTAACAAGAAGTGGAAGTTGAAAATTATTGTGATAAAGGTGATAAGAAGTTTCTTGTCACAAAGGTTAATGAAGAGAGTTTTTCTAATGATGAAATTAGAAATTCTAAATATGAATAAGAGGAAACTTATATATAATTCATGCTAAAAATAGAATGTAAAGTGTGTCTCAAAAATTGAAAATATATAGAAAGAGAATAAGAAGTTAAAGAAAGATGGTCAACCTATTAAAAATCAATAAATAGTACATAATGATAAAAAATCCATATTTTTAAATTATATTGACAACATAAAGAAGTTACTTGATTAATAGAAAATATTTAACATTATTCTTGAATAAAATATTAGGAATAACTAGAATGAATATAACATTGTATGATAGAAACTATTTGAAGAAAAAAAAGAATATATAACTTCCAAAATGCAATTTCATAAGTTGGTGAATGTATTAAAGAGTTTGAAACTCAGAAATATCATAAAAAATACACAAAATTTATTAAAAATTCTAAATATATATGGAAATGGTTGGAGGAGAACAATCATATCAAAAGGGTCATGTTTTTAGCGAAAAAAAGTGAATTTAAAAATTCTATAATTTTTGAGATATCAAATATTGAAGAAAAAAACTATTGTAGATGGAGAAACTAATAAGGCTGAGAATAAGTATTATATGAAGAAGAATATTTCAGTATTATAGTAAATTTTTTGTTCAAAAAAAAATATCCAATTTTTATGATCAAAAAGATATTGGAAAACAGATACACAATTTCGGACAATATGCAGGTTTCAAAGGAAAATATGATTTTTGTGGGTATTAATCTTGCTATAAAGGATTTGGTAATACATTGAAGAAATTATAATCCAATAATCAATACTATAATGGATATAGGAGGTATTTGTGGTATATTTTTCAGGAGAATCATCCCATTCAATGAAGATAGAGTCAAAATCAATATGAAAAATATGATTTGATGATTGAGAATATATTCTAACCCCATGAAACTATATGATAGGTTTGATCATCCAAAAAATATTTATATAGGGTGATGTGTGATGCTTCCATCCCAACAAAGTTTCTATTAAAAAACATAAAAGCATCAATTGAAATAAGAAATTAAAAGAGAATATAATTACCCAAACATTTCATACATTACTATTACATCTTATTAGATTAATATTTGATACATAACATTATGATCCATGTTAAAACATCAATGGTTTCGTTTCTTTAGAATCTTGGATACTTAAAAAAATAGAACATGAAATATCTACATCATCTAACTATTATTTATTCATAAATAACACCCTTATTACCCTAATCATGCTTAAAATAATCCTTCATAACATGGGGACGGGAAGCATAAGAAAGGGTGAGATTAGATTCTTGGTAAGGGTAAATAGGGGAGATATAAATCGATGATTGTATGAAAGCATAATATAAGCATAACATTATGAGAAAATGATCATAACATACAATAATTATTCTTAATTAGTCAAACATATTTAATCATGAAACACGGTGTAATGTTTTATTAATTAAAAAACATAAGAGTACAAAATCATCAATAATCAATCATGATCCATGAGAACATATCATAAGCATAATACATAAGATTTTCGAATGAATATAAGAATAGAAAATCATTTTCAATTTTAATTATCATGGAAAAGGATATCATAGTTGATTGGGTTCACTCATTATTTCATCATTTCATTCTTCGAGGTTCAATCTTAGGATTATCCTAGTGGACAAAGTCCCTTAATGAACTGAGTTCACTCCCCATTCGAGTTTTTATTATCTCATGAGATATTTATATTTATCGAACACATTATAAGGATATATAATTATGATCCCACCCAAAAAATAATGAAAATAATACATATGTTTTCTATAATATCATAAATCATTCATTATATCACCATATCATCATTTCATAACACGTGAAAAGGAAATGAGTTTCATAAAAATTTAATCATTTCATCATAGCATAACCCATGGAATATAAATAGATTTCATAAAAACCACATCATCATTATCATAAACTATCTACGCAAATAATAATGATGATTTAATTAATTCAAAACCCCATTAAATCATATGTAACATCAAAGGATGTTACCATAGATGAAAAATTACTTTAAAATATCACTGAGATATTTATAGAGGAAAATACCCTTTTCATTTAAAAATTAATTATTGTAAATCAAAATATTTACAAAATACTATGGAATAAATTTTCTTTTAAAGGTACCATGTAAATTTTTATGTAAGGTTAAAATCATTTAGTGGTCATTATAATGGGAAATTATTTTCATGTTGTGTATGTTAAAACAAATACCCCTTTCACATTTTTGTTAAAAAGTCAAATGTAAGTGGTTTTGAAAATGAAAAAAGATGACTTTTAATTTTTTTTATAGAAAGTAAAACATGGGTAAAAGTTACTTTAAAAAATAATATTATAACAATAAAATCATTATTGATAACATTTTTAGAAAACATGGATATAGAAGAAGAATGAATTTCGACCAAAGAGAGAAATAAATTCGGTTTTTCTTAAAAACACTATTTCGGTATATTCAATATATAAAGAGATTAAAATTAAAGGAAAAATATAATATATATAAACAAGAAATGTATAATAAAATTCATGAGACTATTTATATATAGATAATAAATCTTATCATCGAAAACATAATTATAAACAATCATGGTAAACAATGAGATTTTAACATAAATCCCTTACCTCAAGTTCCACTTACTTAAAAATTGATTTAAAAAATTATATAATAGATTAAAATATATTATAATTATATAAAATAATCCATTAAATACTAATAATATCAAATATTATCCACTTATAATATTTCAAAATCCATTTATTAATAATTCGTTATTAAAATCAACATTTTCGGGTGTTATGTTTTTCATTTTTTTAGTTTTAGTTTTGTATATTTGATCCTTGTAATTTGATCAAGGTTCTATAATATATATAATTTAAATAATGATATTATTATAATAAATATTAATTATAAAAATATTTATAATCATCTATAAAATGTAAAGATATAAAAAGGAATTACACCATTCATGGCGACGGTTTTCTGTATGTACGCATGAATATTCTTTTCATATTCTAATGAAAATATTGAAATAAATATAATAATATATTATCATTACAGAAATATAATTATATAAAAAATATCATATATAAACATTTAATCCATCATTATAACCAACTGTGGATAATGGTAACCGAAAATGAATTATATCACTTCATGGAGGTGGTAGTCCACACATACGCATGAGCGATACTTTGATTTCCCATTTGATGAAAAAGAGGGTGTATAATGGTGGTTCCATAATAATTATAAAATTTTAATATATTAGACACAATCAAAGTATTAATTTATGATTAATATCACAGATTTGTAGGGGGTTGATGAAGAAATAAATTGAAATAGGTTGGGTAAGGAAATTACCTCTTCTCCAAAAAAGCTTTTTTAGATCCTATATTAAGATTATTTGAATGGAATTTTAAGAGTAAAAAACATATATTTGTTCTATGAGAGTTAAGAAGATAATGTTTCCATTTTTTTCAAGTTTTGTTGCTCATAGTGGTGTAAATAAGAGAAATGGGGGTTGTCCTTTTATAAGTGCGGGGAGAGACACACCATGAATACTCTAAAGGATTAAAATGTAATTAAGTCATATTCAAGAAAAATGCTTTCAAATGGACAAGGATTCTAAGTTATTTTATTATTAGTTCAAAAAATTCCCATAACATAGGATATATAAAAGCTTAACGGGAAATATTACCATAATCTCTTGGTTTAACCTCTCCCCTCGTACACCCATTCTAAACATAACCATGGTAATAATTTTTGATTGTTTTTACTATTAATTATGTTAAAATAAATCTTCCTCATTATAAAATGTGTACATGATGATTAAAAATATGGAATATAGTTTATCCAATTCTATATTTATAAGTGGAAGAAAATAATTCTATAATAAACCCGCAAAACGCATCAAAAATGGTTTTTGGGGAAAAGGTATTTTTAAGTCTAAACATATTTTTATACCAAGATGGATTATAATATTAACCCCAAAGGCATAAGATAAATTAATTTTAACAAAAATAATCTAATTAAATTTTAAAACCAATCCAAATAAAAATTAGACTTTTAAAATACTAGAAATGAAAAAATAGATTTCTTGAAAAACTAGTATTTTCACTATTCGTCCAAAAATAAACTTTTTTAGAAAATTCCAAAAATATAACCCTATGCTATGATTGATATGCTGATTTAAAAAATCATATCTTTTTTATAAAATTAAATTTCTACAATTTATAGAAATTGATTATAATATCCCAAGTGAAATACCTTTTTATAGAAAACATATTTTTGAAGCATAAAATGAGATTACTAAAAATTAAGTACTTATTTATTATAAATTAATCAATAAATTTTAGGTAAGTAAAACCATTATATTTTGTTAATAATGTGATTAATCCTATTCATACTTGCTAATCTAATTTTTAGATAATAACTATCACATTAAATGTTATTTGTGTAGTATATCACAGTTCTTTTAAACTCGGTGTTTCCTATAAAAAACTATCAAGGAAATAATTTTTTCAATGATAAATATATCCTAAAATATTTTGGTATTACATTATATCGAATTTATTAAAAAAATTCTGTCAAAATTATTTCACTTTAATATTAACAACTTATGATACTTCTGTCTCATCATATCCTCAGGTTCTCATGTATCTTCCTCAAATTTTGATTCTTCTAGAGAACTTTAACCAGGTGATTAGTCTTTTTTCCATATAACTTTATATCTACAATAAAAAACTTTTATTAGCTTTTATTCATAGGAACAATATTTCTTTAGTAGTATAACCACTGAGTTTATTACATGTAAATAATTTGGTCTGTAATTCCTCATGAGAGATATATAGAACAAATTATGAACATGAGAGAGATTTAGTGAAATTTCCAAGAGATAAAATTACATCATGATATGGTTAATAATTTGAATGGGAATTATATTTATAGTTCTTAGATTAAACTTCATTCCAAATCTCATAACCTTATTCTAAGGAGATATTCTTATGAATAAATTATCACCAAAATCAAACTCTAAATCTAACCTATGATTGTCAACATAACTTTTATATAGAATTTGAGCTACCTTGTTGTGATAATAAATGTATCTAACTTTATCTTCCATTTACTCAACTTTATTGGGACCCACTAGAGCTCACTCTCCAACTTCATCTCAGCATGTTTGAGTTCCACACTTCCTTCCATAGAGTGATTTATATAGAATCATCTGAATAACCTGGTGAAAACTATTGCTATAATAGATTTTGGAAAGAGGAAGCTATTGATCCCAAGAACCATTGAAATCCAGAGAATGTGATCTCAACATATCCTATAGGGTTTTAATATTTCTCTAAAATTGACTATTTTTCAAAGAATGATAAGAAATACTAAAACTCAACTCTATATCTAGATCTTCAAGGTAAACCTTAGATCTCAAATAGATATAATTAAGAGAGGTACTCTATGAAGTATAATCACTTAATTAATGTATATGATATCAAGATGATCAAGAGATAAATATTCTCTTATGTTATTGAAGAGTTCTATCTTCATAAGGTGGTCAACTAAAACCTAAATATAATTATGGCCTCTAAATGTTTTTGGAGTCTGATGATGAAATCTATGGTGATTTTTTCCATTTCCATTCTATTATAGGTAATGGTTATAACATCCCCATAGACTCATATCACCCATCATTAACTTTCTAACATTAAAATCATCAATATAGATACTCCTCAATATCTTTTTTTATGATGTCCCACTAGAAATACTCTTTTAGATATTTATACATCTTTATAATTCCAGGATGTATAAGTATTGATGAACTATGAGCTTTATAGAACAACTAATTAAATTATTGAATGGATAAGAAACATGAAATTTTCTTAAACCTTATCATTCTATCACAATCAAGGTTTAAATCAGGATAATTGATCACTTTATTTTACATATCTACATCTTCTTTTTTTGTTTCTTTAATCATCACTTGGATAGATGGGTAAATACTCATTTAAGAAAGATAATATTTCATCAATTCCTTCAATATTTCCATATAAATCCTTTTGAAATGTATAAATAATGAATATTTGTGTTATCATAATCATCGATAATCTAGTATAATCCTTTTAACTTAGAGCACCAACCACCTTATTTACCTTCCCAGGGTGGTAATGTGTTGAGTAGTTGTAATCATTATTCAATTCCAACCATATTATTTGGTGAATATTCAAATATCTATAGGTGAATATATAATTTACAATTTTATTATAATTATATATTTCACAACATTCTCAGTAAAGATAATGACTCCACATGTTTAATAAAAAAATTAACATAGCTAACTCCAAATCATGAGTCGGGTAAATTTTATCAAGAACTAGAAATTTATGTGAGGAATAATATATCACCACATAATTATGCATGATGATATATACTAGTCTATTATTTAATGTAACACTATCTATTACAAACCCATATCCACTATAGGGTAGTGTAATCATAGGTGCACTGACTAACTATAACATTCCAGTTTTTTTCAATTAAATATTTGAAATATATCTTATAGGATTTTTGGTTCTAGGAGCTGAGATAATGTGAAATCATGAGGCCCAATGAGCTTGAAATTTATGTTTTAAATATATAAAATATATTAGTATAATACAAGATTAGTTTTCCTAATAATGTAGAATAAATTCCAAAAAAAGTCTCTGATTAGAAATCTAAGACCTCGATTGAGATCAGAATATGAGTTTTATAATTGGCGTGACAAAAATTTTCTCAGCATCTGAAGTTTTTGAAAAAGTACCCACTAGCATAAATAAATAATAAATAAATAAATAAATTATTTTTTATTTTGGATTATTTAGTGAAATAATAAAATTATATATAAACCTAGTTTTAACCATATTTTAGGGTTCGACTCATAACCTTGAAATTTGTGAGAGGAGTCAGTGGGGGAGCATCTATAGATGAACATCAATAGATCAATATTTGGAAATAGGTGTACCAATAGAACATATGGATCTAACCAATGATAATGACCCAAAACAATTATTAATTAATGAATAATCCATCATTCATGAAGGTTGATTTTTATGTGGATTTATTCCCTTTTTTCTTATCCTATGATGAATTTAAATCAGTTCACTAATAGATTGATTCATGGATCGATCATATAATAGGTACAAGATTGTTTTCTATGAATTTGGGGGTTTTTGTTGTTGTTTAATTTGAATTTATCCATTCATCATTCTAATGGGAACAAATTGAGTAAAATAAAAAAAAAATTGTGAACCATTCCTCAGGTTTCTATTTAATTCATTTCATTCCCCATTCTTAATAAGTTCATTACCGATGTTTATTTTGTTTGGTGGTTCGAAAAAATACTAAGTAACCAATCATTGTTCACCAATGTCTTAGCACAACAGATTGACACTATAGATCTAGATATAGGTTTATGATGACATTGAATTGTGGAAATGGTGATGATGAATTAAGTCTAGATTGAGGACATTCATGCATGGATTTTTGGAATACGATGAAGGCATGGATTCAAGTAGTGATTTCCAATGAATCAGAAGCCAAAATCCAACCACTGGTAACAACGTGGCTAGTTAACCACAAGATTCAAGATTTATGTTTTTGTTTTGGTAGTTATTGAATCAGGAGACCGAATGAAAAACCATCTGATTCTGGAAAATAATGATATAAAAAGTGTGTAACCCTAAGATACATGCTATGGGGGGACTTAGATGCGGTGCAAGGATTCCCATAGATAATAAAGTATCACATGTAGTGTTACACCTATCAAAAAACATGTGAATAGACCTGGTGGATTGACGTATACTTGAATAAGTACAAGAACATGAACACAACTAGATATATGACACATATAGAGTACATGAGATTAGATGTGTATTGGGACACAACCAGGTATAATGGCACAACCTAGTACTTAGGAATGACCAGATGTACATAGGTTTGGACATGGGGACAATCAATGATACATAGTCATAACCCGTTCCAACGATACACATCATATACTAATAGTACATTCCATGTACTTATTCAAAGAATTATTTGATCCCTTTGTCTCTTTATCATGTAGCCCTTTCCTTAGGGTGTGTTCCCAAGGTCTTTCATCACTGGGGTATAGTGTGGAATTACACCATCATATTATGATTATGATTTCATATATGGGACTCATTTATGATAGAGTTTTAGTATCCCCATGAGGCCCAAATCGATATCCTATATCATCTTCTACCCTATGTGGGGTTCCTGGAATCAATGTGACTAAAACTACACATCCATCTATAACCTACTTGTGAGATAATCCATATTAGGTTATTTGTATAACCCATGCTCCAGGGTGTGATCCCCATTTGTGTATTTACCTCTTTAGACTTATAGTGTGTACTTCCATATAGAGCAACCCGATGAGCATGAAATATTAAATTAACTCCATCAGTGATATCTGGATCATATAGTGAGTTATCCAAACAAAGTTTGGTTACAAACTCTCAAGAATAATATTATGTTGGCAATGTGGTAGTGACCTTACCTTGATACTTATTGTATAATATGAGTATACATGGATGTTTTATTTTATGTATTCTATTATAATTGACATATATTTTGATGAGATAAATACTCTTTATGCTTTGTGGTTAGTGATTTCAAGTTGTCATAATAGGTATTGTTATACTCACCCATACATGGGCTCTATCCATACATTTCATGTCGTATATAGAATAACATCCATTTTATGGGGTTCTTGGTGGGCCAAGAGTAAAAGAATCTTATATTGGGCTTGTAATACTGTGGTTCATATCGGGAGTCACATTTTACTATTATACCCTCTTATTATCAGGTTGAAATTAGTTACAATTTTTGTGGGATTATAATTGGTCCTTTTCAATTTCATATATTTTTTCATCATAGTTAGATTGTGGTATTTAGAATTATGCATGCATTTGGTATCAGTTGTATATTACATTTCATCATTGTATGGGATTAGAGGTGTGTGTGTGTATAGGTACCATAGGATAAGGTATCCAATGTGACTATTATTTCTACTCAGTGCTAGTATATATCCCCTAGCCTATTAGAGGTGGTCTTGAGGTAGTCTCAATTTGATTATCCCCTTCCAGGTAGGCCCTAGTAGATTGGGTCAAGATAGAGTTGTTTCAGTTCAGTGTTCTATAGTAGGACCAAAGATTGGATATTTTTATAGCTATGTGTTTGGTTTTTATTTTATGGAAATGGTGTTAGGTGTATGATGTTCATATTTCAGTCAAGGGACTCCAATATTGGTGTAGCGACTAAAGTATCCATACACTAAGACTCCAATCACCCACCTTTTGAATTGATACATGTAGAATTTGGATGTAGGTAAAAACATTGGAACATGTATCATATAGTGTTGAGTTGGGTTTCCAAGTCCTTCTTGAGTCAACTTTCAAGATACAGTCATTGAACATGGTATATCTTGTCTTATTAAGGATGCCTCCATAAATATTTCTAGCTAGGATTTAGTAGTAGTATTGAAAGGAGGATCCAATCAGTGAATAGGCTTAAATATAGATACTTGTTTAAAAGGTAGTTCCTATGGGTGATTTTCTAGTCATACCTTCACCTGTTGAGAAACAGATGGTACCCATAGTACCGGTGGATGAGGTGTGTAGGATGAGTCAACCTGATGAGTTTCAACATCAATGACTCCTCATATTCAAGGATGATCCATACCCACATGCATCTAAGTATTGTCTTGGGGTGGTTAATCAAGTATTTCGTCTCGTTAAGATACCAGCAGAACATATGGTGTCCCTGATAGCTGTCCTTCTTCATGGTTCTACATGGAATTGGTGGAGCCTAGTGGTTATATTGTATAATGAGGTTAATATTTAATGAATTTAGTTTGATAATATCTTCATAAATGATTACTATTCTTCCAATAAGTGATATGTTTATATCTAGGAGCTTTTATAGAAACAAAAGGGAAAAATAACTGTGTATGAGTATTCATTAAGGTTTACCAACCTCTCATGATACTCAATGGATATGGTTTGGGATATATTATATCGGGTGATGAAGTTTTATAAAGATTTATAAAGAGACAAATGAGACCTTGTGAAACCTCTATGAATTCCTAATTATTCTAGGGTGATAGAGCATTCCTTGGTGACAAGGAAATTTCAGGCCGAGTAGACACCAATAATGGGCTCCAAAAATGGGCACACAAGGGCCATGACTTTGGAAATAGGTAGATGATGATATACACAAGGATAACAACATGAAATAAATTTTAGTATTTGATCTCAATAATGAGGGTCTATGGTTAATGTCTCTTAGGATTTTTTAATAAAACTAGGTAGAGGTAGTGTTACTATTTTGATGGTCAGGGACTTATTAAGTGAGATTTTCCAACCCACTGTATGACTGATAGATAGATAGTTGATGGGAATCCTAGGTTGAGGTGGTTATAGGATAAGGGAGGTTCGTAGGATGGAGGATTTGGTAGAGGAACATGGAGATATGTGGGAGGTGGAAGAAAATTTGACATGTTTCCACAACCACCCCAAGTGGTCCCTTCCAGGCATAGAGAGCGGGTGGATGGAAATGATAGTATTTTCTATTAAGATGTGGTGATATTACATTATGGGTGATCATTTTATCATCTAATCTAAACACAAGAGTTTCATGTATATCTTCCCTTATAAGGGTGTTAACTTGAGACATAGGTGATGGATATATTTCCTCAAAGACTATTACTTTGAGATAATCTATAATCCTTGTAAGGAGAACATGGTGGAAGATGCTCTTAGTAGGAGATCTTGTTCTCAATTATTGGATGAGACATCAGAGCATTTAAACTAATTGTAGTTTTCCTTAGTAGATAAGGATGGTGCATCATATATTCAATAAATGGTTTTTACCCAAAGACTTTTATAGAATGTTAGGGTATCTTTGCATGGAGATACTGACTGTGTGACCTTATGTAGTTAGATATTCACTAGGTGTGCTCCTGATGGTTTTTCCTAAAGGTGGGGAGCATATTATCCTTTTTAGTGGAAGAACGATAGTACTAGTGATATTATAAAAGGATATGATGAGGTGGTTTTATGAAACCCCTTTATTAGTACATTTATGTGTGGTAATTATATATTAAGGCCTCTAATGTTAGTTTTGGTGGCTAAGCATGAAGAAGTGTGTAGCAGGGTTTATCTATCAATTACTCACTTTTTAGCAGGTAATGTCTAAGCACCAGGTTCCAATGAGTTTATCTCAACCCATTGAGGTCCCATAGTGGAAGTGGGATGTTATATATATGGAATTATTCATAGGGTTACCATGTAATTAAAATTCACTTGATTCCATCTGGGTGATCATATACCAACTCACTATGTCAACCCACTTCCTAACTATTTTGGACTAGTGTTAAGTTGTAAGAACCTTATTTTAATATTAGGTATGGATCATTTAAATTTCAGTATAATTATTTGTTTTGGACCTATTATGGATGGCTAATGAGGTCAAAGTTATTTTGCAAGTGTTCAGGGCTTGTTTGGATCTCAGAAGCGTGACTAGTGGAGAAAATGGATAAGCCGCATGGTTAGTAGAAACTATGCAATCCAATCCACACAATTTACCTAACCATGTGAGGGATAAATAGTGGAATTCAGGAGGTCGCATGATTTGAGTGAACCATGAAGCCTGAGGCACATTCCCATGCGAGGTACCTTCAGTTTTTACCAGAGTGTGCATCATGTTTTTCACAATGATAGTTAGACCATGAACATGAAACTGTGTGAGGTCCCTCCTTAGATAGTGAGAGTCACACAATTAGTTCATTATTTGGCCACACATTTAGCCAAAACATGATACCCTATATTTTTTTAAATTACAAAATTACATTAATGACCTAATAAACATGCCCTTATCTTATATTTCTCCTCTAGTGGACATGAGGCGTTTTTTCTACCATTGAGATCTCCAAAGCCTCATCCTCCCAGTTTCTTCAATATATCTTCCATCCAAGATAGGATTAAAGATTCATTCATCCCATTAAATTCATCTTGTTTATCACTTGAAACTTATAAGGTATGTGTTTAAATCAATCAAATGAATCATTAAATGTTAAATAAAATACATATTTATAGACATCACTTCACTTAGATAATTATAAATGAAATAATTATGGTTGAATGTCCTTATCCCACCTTTTCATGTTTATGAATGTTAAATGAATGAACCTAATAAATGAATATGTAATTAATGTAATAATTGATTTCATGTACTATTTATACTTTTTACATAGTATGAAAGACAACAGAATGAACAAATTGACTTATTAAAAGGCATGATAATTACATGGCCTAAAATAAATAATGAATTATGTATAAGTTTCCTATTTCATGTGGACATTTCCATCAATATAGGATTGTTCAGACTTAATCCAACCTTGGATTCCTAAGGGAATACATCAATCACTCAAAGGATGCCATTCCAATTCAAGGAGAAAATCACCAAGGGAAACACCCAACTTAGAACATGGTATTTGTCTACTAGTGGATAACCATAATTAATCCAAATGATCCCTTCACTATCTTCTAGATATTAGGATCCCTCAGATATAATCATTGGATCCATCTTTATGACTTCATACACATGGTTCCATGGACTCACCCCATGGGGCCTAGTTATTCTTATCTCATGTTTACCTCGTAGGAGATCCTTGTAAATGGTTAGAATAATTTATAGTGGAATTCATTGGGTGATTACCCTTAGATTACACTCAGACCTACTTAGCTAGGATTCATGTTATTACTATGAATGGGCTCAACCCCTGAAGTCAAGGATGCATTGGTTTCACCTTGGATCCTCTTTTCTTATTAACATGATATGATTTAAGTGATGGTTATACCTCACATGAATTATATATATATATAATGAACATAAATTAATTAATTAAATTAATACATATTTAGATCCATTACCAGCAAATGTTGAAGTAGGTATTGGTTATTATTATAAGATTGAAGTACTTTTCTATATAACTGTACACTGTCAAATTATATTTCACACACTAGATTGTATAGACACCGTTGGTGGTGTGATAATTAGATTTATCTCACACCCTATATGGGATACCATTGGTACCCAAGAAGATTATACGTATTCATGTGTTGATAAGGGGAAGTCTCCCACTTTGGAAGCCTGATCTTGATTTCTTTCATTAGGATTGATCTTGGTAGAAGATGACCAGGCCAGTGCTCTGGATGCATGGATAGTTTTTGTTTTCTTTTTTATTCTTTTTGATAGCATGTATTTGTTTCTACCATGTATACATATTTTCTAATTTTATAAATGTATGAAATAAAATTATCATTTGTATATGATTCCGTTTCCATATTTTTATTATTATTTAGTTCTTTGATGTTTATCCTTACTTCTGATGCCAACATTATTAATTTGATATCATGATTCCTCTATTCATCTTTTTATTATATCGGTCATTGTCCACTCTTACATGAGGGAATATTCTCCCCATAGACACACCCTAGGCCCTCGCTGGTATTAAGAAGCTTTTGGCATATAGGGAAGTTCACTTGAGGCCATGTGTCCAACCGGGCTTGGGGCACCTTTGAGTGGCACCCTGGTCCGAGACATCACAAAGTGGTATTAAAGCATTTTTTATTTCTTTTTTATTTTTTTGAAATACAAATAGGATATTAGGAACATTTTTGAACTTGTTTATAATCCATTCTTGGGATTTTCTATCCCATGATCAGAGTAAATACCAAGTTTCCTAGGGATGAGAAATTTTTTTTTGTTTACGCTTGTTATAGTTGATATCGTTGCACTATTGGGAGACACACATGACATGTGATGGTTATTATTATTACTATTATTGGGGATTTCATTTTATCCTTGGACTGATGAGATGAGGGAAATAGATAATTATTACCCACAACATTATAGGACCTAGAATTCACATGCCATGCGCATGCCATTTCATATAGGTTCATTTCAATTCTTTTATTGCTTGTTTTTCTAGTGATTTATGAGTGATCCATGGTTGTTATAGATATGTATGTGATTATAATATCCTCTACAGGGTAAGGTAATTGGTTATTTAATTTTTTAACATCAATCTAAATAGTTTTTTACTATATAGGTTGATGGTGTAATTTTAAATAGCTGGTTTCTACCCATGCCAGCTATATACCTATGGTTACATGAGCTTCTCTTTAGTAGTGATTGAGTTATTTCCCATTTCAATTCACGAGGTGTATGGGACTTCATGGATTTGAATGGGTAATTTACCGAGTCGGTCTATCATGTATAAACAAATACATTCTGAGACCAAATATAGATGGGGTTGAATGAAATTAAATGAGTACTTCTTTTAATTATAAAGTGTATGGGACATTATTAGTTGGGAATGAATATCTATTTAATCTACCCCAATATATGTATATAAGAAAATGAATACTTAAAATGTAAATTCTAAATTATAAAAATGAAATAGTTTCCAGTAATGAAGAGGTAAAGTGTGACTGACCCTTTCACTTAATTGAACCCCTATAGATCAAACTTAAACACTTAACAATACCCTGGCCTACTAAGAGGGTAATTGGGGTAGTCTACATTGGGTAGTGCACCCCTTTTATTTTGATCTTATTTTGTTAGTGATTTTATCTGCTTAAATTTTTATTCAGGTGTTTTCTTGGCATTTTTAGTGCTCTAACACCATGAAATACTCCATTGATGTTGTAGGAGGGTTGTGATGACAATGCTTCAAATATGGTGGGCCTGGAGTCACCGGTCATACCACCATTAGTGCCACATGAGGCACCCCCTATAATAACCGAACTAGGAACTGATTCTTAGGTTTGTGAGGGTTTCCTACATCTGATTTAGTCCATGTAGGGTGCTCTATGACCTACACCTATGATGATTGATCTGACACGTGAGTACTAGTAGTAGGTTCCACCCATCCTCTTGAGAGATTTCAGTCTATAGGCTACTAAGTCTTAATGGACACCTTATCCATATTCAATCATCTGGAGAGCCTTCAGATAGGGGGAGGGTCAATCTTTCCTCATTTATAATTTATTATTTGGCCAAGTGCTGGTGGGATGTGATTACCCAGGTTGGTCATCATCAAGGCATGGTCTGGGGTGATTTCTAGATTTTCTTCTATGAGTAATTTTTCCTCAGATGATGAGAGATAACAAATCGAGATAGTTCATGCATCTAGAGCAGAGTTCTATTTCTGTTATAGACTATTAAGCACATTTCACTGAGTTACAATGATTTTCACCACTTTTAATCAGTGCGGAGATATTGAGAGCATGATGTTTTTAGGATGGTCTTAATTATTCCATCAATACTCAGGAGAATTTCTTTTTCCTAACTATTTTTTTTAGATAGTGAACCAGACCCTTATCACTAAGCGGAACTTGATGGAAGGTGATATATCTAGGCACATAGGTTTAGTGCCAAGGTAGGCCAATAGTTCTTCCTGTAGTAGGAGACATATCCTTGAGGTTTCTCATTAGAGCAGTGGAAGCCATAATATCCTCACTGGCAGCTCAGTTATATGTCGTCAGTGTTGAAATCAGGGGAATATAAAGCCTTAGTGTGATATAGATCTTTATGAGTGACATTATTGTATCCATATGGGGAATCTTCATATATTATGTCAAAACATTCTTCTACTCTTAATGGAAGAGGATTTCCACCGACTCAACATTCAGGGGTAGGATATTTTATGCTGCATCAAGTGGGGAGTTGGAGTTGTACTGGAAGGACTCCGATGTGATTATTATGCCTACTCTGTACTAGTCGTCAGCCCCTAGCCTATTGGAGGATGTCTTAGGGTAGTCACACTCAACTAATGACCATATAGGTAGGCCCTGATGGGTCAGGTTATGATACTAACCTTCTATTAGTTCCTTGAAATTTTCCTTATATTCATCTGTCCAAAGGAACATGACTCCATTACAAGTTAACTTGGGGAGTGGATTATATAGATAAGAGAAATTATCAATAAATCATCAATAATATATATCCAACACAAGAATACTATAAATTATGATCATAATGGTTGGTTTAATCCAATGTTCAATAACTTCTGTCTTTGATGGATCCATCTATATACCTAGGCATGAGATTATATGACCCAAAAATGATTTTTTTTATCCAAAATTCACACTCAAAATTTTTTTTATACGGATTTTCCTTCCCCATGCACTTCATTACAACCCTAAATTATCCCCATACTATTCCTTTATCTTAGAATATATAAGAATATCTTCTATAAAGTCTTCCACAAACTAATAAAGTTAAATTATAAATAATTTATTCATTAACATCATGGTGATAATAGGGGAATTAGTAAGACCAAATGGCATAACTATAAATTCATAGTTCCCATACCTTATATAGAATATTGTCTTGGGTATGTCTTCACTTTTGATCCTCAATTGTTTGTGTCCAGATCGAAGATAAATATAAGAAAAATATTGAGATCTTCATAATTGATCATTAAAAGAAAATCATCAATATAGGGTAGAGGATACTTATTATTGATTGTGATCTCGTTCAGTTCTAGATAATCAAATAAAAAAATTGCATCAATACATATTTATTCTTAAGAAAAATATTTTGTTCACCCCATGGTGGTACACTTGGTTGAATGAATCCATTATCAAGATTCTACTAGATTTATTTCTTCAATTCCTCAACTCAATTGGGTAAATTATATATGGATTATTTGGAATAATTATAGCACCATGTATGAGTTCTATTAAAACTCAACATAATAATTTGGAAGAAGACTAGGAAAAAATTTTGGAAGGACATTATAAAATTCCAATAAAATAGGCATATCATTGATGTTGAGATTCTCCCCAACCATCTGAGATGAACATAAATTTTGAATAAAAATCATGTCTAATAAAATAGATATAATCTCCTTTGGAAATTCATATTTATCATCTCAAAAATATAAAATCATAGGTTCATTTGGAATATAAAATGTGAATTTACTTCCTTATAAATTGATATGGGGTTTATATAATGAAATAAAATCCATTCCCATAAAAACATAAAATTAAAATAGATGAAGAATATTGAAATTTTTAGGAAGCACATTCCCAAAAACTTCAATCAAATAAGAATCATAGACCTGAGATGTGGTCATTGTATAATTAGGTGTGTTCACTACTAACTCAACATCTAATAGTTAAGGGGGTATTATGACTACATTATAAAATTATTTAGATATAAAAGTGTGGGTAGATCCATAATCAAATAAGACATAAGTAGTTTTATAGTGGATGGTAAGTATAGCTTTCACCACTTCATTATCATACCCCACATTGATAATAGCAATCACATGAGATTTACCTTTATCCATTGGATTTATAGGTTATTGAAAATGATCATTATAATTAAACCTAAGATTCAAGAACTGGTTAGCATAATTCACATACTCCTTGAATTTGAAACACTGGAGTGTGAGTGGTATATTCTGTAGTGATTTCCCTTTAATTTTACCATTTACTAACTTCTTCCCACCACATCAAAATTTCACTTCCTCATTACCTTTCTTTCCATACTTGAATAATTTAATAGCCCCTTTAAGAAAAATTCCTCAATGTTTCCTTTAATAATTAGATCGTAAAAGAAATATTTTCATCTAATATCCATGGTTTTTTTAAAATTTACTTTGAATTATATATTTCTTTTCTTATCAAAACCATGAGATGGATGGGTAACTCCAAAATCTATTTCCACCTTGTTAAGATGTATAAAAATTTATTCATAGCTTTTGAAGTCCCTTATGGATAATTCCTTTTAGAGACATGGTTTTAATCCACCGAAGAATCAACCAATATTAATTTTAGATTGGATGATAATATCAAAATCATACCTTGAATGTTTTGTAAAAATTATCCTCATAAGCACTAATGGATTCATCATAATTCTTCTTTAGCTCAAAAAATTCCTTCTCCATTTTCATATGAAGAATACAAGGAAATTACTGGTTGAAAAAATATCATTCTAAACTCATCCCACACCATATAGTTAATTTTTTCCCAATGACTCATGTTGTTGATAAGAGTTCACCATTGATCTATTTAACCTTCCAAATGATAAAAAAATAAAATAAAACATTCATGTTATGAACACTAGAGAATAGAAAATATATTTTCAGTGGAACTGATCTATTTTTCAACAACTAATGGATTAGTGGAACCACTAAAATAAGGTATATGGTTTCTTATGAGGGACTAAACAAACCATTTTCACCTCCTTTTCTCATTTATAAGGCCAATATGATTCATGTCTTGTGAAATATATGATATCAAAACAATAATATTTTATATTCTATCTCTAATAACATTTGGATTATTAAGAGAAGAATCATTGAGTTTTCCATCATATTTAGCATGTACCAGATTCCTTTGACCTCTATCCATTGAATAAAACCAAAAATCATAGTATGAGAAACAATAATCCTAATGAAAAAACATATATTCATAAAAAATAATTTATAGGATGTCTAAATCATGAAATATTATTTTTATTCTATGACACCTTATGATTAACCTAGGATATCCATGGTATTCATCTATTCAAATCGGTCATAATGATTCAAAAATAAAATGTGAATTAACCCAAGAATATCCCAAGGGAGTGTCTATCCAAGTGTTCAGTCTTAATCCCACTCATCATGCGGTGTTGGTAATTGAGTTAATACTCAATCCAACCTATTTAGAGTTGTTACCCCTAGGTGCATGTGTTCCATATCCACATCCACTTATAAGTATCCAGACATGGATCTTTTTCATTCATGAAAACATACATCTTTATTTACCATTAATTAGGATTTTCACCTATACTTAAGATTATCCTAAGGATTCTCACTAAATTTTTCTCATAATCCTTTCCAAAAATAACTAAACCTTACTATGATACCAACTATAACCACCCAAAATTTTCATAAAAATAGATGACATCTTATTAGATGAAAATTTGACACCTTACTTTACGATCCATGCTAGAATCATAATGGTTTATTGTATTTGAAAACTTGGATACATAAAAAATGGTACATAAAATATATATATCATCTCCCAGATAGTTCTCTAAAACTTGTATCTTTCATATGAATATCATAATTAAAAACTTCCTTCATTACCTGAGGATGTTAAACAAAAGAAAGGGGGAGCTTAGATGCTCAGTGAGGGTAAATAGGGAGATATCAATCAAAGATCATATACAGTCATAAGATAAGAATAACGACATGAGAAAATGGTCATAACTAAAAATAATCATACTTAATCAATAAAATATCGTTAATTATAAATCATGGAATAAAGTTCTATTAATCATAAAACATAAGGGTGATAAATCATCAATAATAAATAATGTTCCACAAGAACATATCATATGAATAACACATAATTTTTTTGGCACAAAAATAAGAATAGAAAATTATATCCTTATCCAAGGATCATAACCAATGCTATCATAGTGGATTGGGTTCACTCCTTATTACTTTGTTTCATTAGTAAAGGTTTATTCCCAAGACTATCATAGTGGACAAAGTTCTTTACTAAACTGGGTTCACCCCACTTTATAGTCCTTATTATCTCATGAGATATCCATATTTACCCATTGCATTGAAGGGATATATAATTTATCCCCACCCTTAACATAATGTAAACTATAAATATTATTCCATAAGATAATAAATCATTAAAATATATTGATATCATTATATCACAACTCATTAAAATGAATCATGTTTCAAAATCATTTAATCATTTAATCATATTGTAAACCATGGAAAAGAAATGGGTTTCATAAAAATATTATAATCATAATAATAAACCATACATAGAAAGAATAGTGATTCCATCATTGATTAATAAACCTAGTAAAGCATAAGTAACATTAAAGGATGTTATTATATATTAAAAAGCCTTTAAAATATCATGGAAATATTTATTGCAGAAATTAACCTTTTAATTTTAAAATAACTTATTTTAAATCTAAAAACTTCCAAAATATTATAAAAACATTTTATTTGAAAATTATTCTAGAAACATTTAAATTAAGCATAAAATATTTTATTTTTCATGGTGTCAATATTTTTTTTATGTCATGTATGTTAAATAAAAGATTCATTTCACATTTTTGGTAAAAAGTCAAAAATAACTTGTTCATAAAATGACAAAGAGATTCCTTTTAATTTTTTATAGAAATTAAAAAATGCGTAAAAATTAATTTTGAAATAATAAGATAATATGAAAATATTATTGAATAAATTTCTAGAAAACATAGATATGGAAGAAAAAGGATTTCCAACTGAAGAGGGAAATAAAGTTGGTTTTTATTAAAAAACTCGATCTCTTGAGTACTTAAATAGAGGAAGATGAAAAGAAAAAAATATATTCTATTAAAAATAAAAATAATCTAAGAAAATTAAAGAGATTATTTAGATATATATATATATATAATTAATTAAATCATTGGAAATTTAATCATAAATAATCCCGATAAATAATGATATTGTAATATAAATAGATTACCTAATATTTTATTGCTTCAAAATCTCTCTAAAATCCTTTATAATAAATAAATTTTATACCAGAATCTTGTAAATTCTTATAATATCATATATAATCCACTTATAACAATTCAAAACCCATTTATTAATATTTCCTTATTAAAATAATAGTTTTTAGTTGTTAACTATTTCAAAATTTTATGAATGTTTTAATTTGGTGGATCCAATACTTGTACTCTGATCATGGTTCATTATCTAAATAATTTTAATTGTGATATTAACAACATATATATTCATTATAAATATATTTTTCATCATTCATAGAATTTTTAGTTAGAAAAATGAATTAAACCATTCTTGGAGATGGTGGTCTATACATATGCATGAATGTTGTTTTTATTTTATAATGAAAATAAATAAAGATAAGAAATAATATTTTTTCATTAAATAACCAAAAATATTTTATAAATATCATATATAAACATTAAATCAATCATAATAACAAAACATGAATTATGTTGATGGAAAATGTATTATATTTCTATATGGAGGAGGTAGTCTACCCTTTCACATGAGAATGCTTTCATTTCTCATTTGATGGAAAAGATGATGGATAATGGTGGTTCCATAATCATAATAAAGTATTAGTATATATATGTTACTGAATTTATTATTTTATGATAAATAAAATAGATTTTTATTATTTATTAGAATAAATAAATTGAAATAGGTCGGGTAAGACAATTACCTCTTCTTAGATAGAACTCCTTTGGTTGCCTTCTTAAAGACCCTTGGAATGGTTTTTTTAAAAGTCCAAAACCTCTAATTAATGGATAGGGAAGTTAAGAAGATTATTATATAGGGCTTAGTTGATATAGATGGATCAAATTTTTTTAAATAAGAGAATTTATGGGTGTCCTTTTATAAGTGTGGAGGGGCACACATTGAATATTTTAAGGATTAAAATATTATTACGTAATATTCAAGAAAATTGATTTAAAATAGAGAAAAATTAAAATTTAGGATAATATAAGGTCATGATATGGATATAAAATAGGACTTATAGAAGTTTAATTAGAAATAATACCCTTATTTATTGGTTTAACCCCTGGTAAACTTGTTTTAATCTTAATTATTGTAAGAATTTTTTAGTATTTTTACTATTTATTTTTTCCAAAAATGAAAGTGGACTCATTAAATATTAATTTATTCTAATTCAAAATATGTAATCGGTTTTATCAATTTTAATCTCTATAATTTATATAAACTTCTTTTAAAATAAACCAACAAAACATGTTGGAAAACAATTTTCTAGAAAAATGTATTTTTTAACCATAAACATATTTTTATACCATGATAAAGTATAATATTAAACCAAAAGGTAAAAATTACATTTATATTTAAAAATAAAATAATTATATTTTAAAAATAATCCAAATCAAAATGGTTCTTTAAAAATACTAGGAAAGAAAACAATAGTTTTCTTTAAAAATTGTTATTTTCACTATTCATCCAAAAATAAACTTTTTTTGAAAATTCAAAATAAAAATAATCATATGAAAATATTGATATGATGATTTTTAAAATGTTCTATTTTTATTAAAATAAATTTATAAAATTGGTATAAATTAATTGTAATATCCAAAATTCAATAAAAATCATTCTTGAAGAAAATATATTTTGAATCATAAAATGAATTTAATGAAAATTGAGTACTTATTTATTATGAATAAATAAATAAATTTTCGTTAAGTAAAATCATTATATTTTTTCAGAATTTGGTAAATCCTATTCATACCCACTAACCCAATGACTAGATTATAACTTTCACATTAAATAATAATACTTTAATTTTATATTACGCTTCATTTAAACTCGGTATTTCTTGTCAATAAATCTATCAAAGAAATCGAATTTATTTAAAGAGAAATATAAGATAAAATATTGGGGTGATACATAGAAGGATCTTGTGTTTGATATTTTTATGTAGTATACAAAAGGAGAACAACATTGAATTATAAAATGTTGGTGTTATTTGACATGATAATAAATTTAAATTTTTTGAGGAATGTGAGGAAAATTGAAATTTGGAAATGATTAGTCTCTTAGAATATGAATATATGGATCTACTATCATTGGAAAATAAAAATTTAAATCCAAATGTGAATTATTTTTTGATGAGAATACACAAAATTTGTTAATTATATCTCTGCTCAATGATGACGGAAATGAGATGATTTTCAAAAAATGTTTTTTTAATTAAAAGTATTAACATTGGAGAAGTTTGGATAATAGGGAAATAAACTAATGGAAACAGGTTCTAGGTAAGATACAAAAAAATCATTTTATCCAAATATGAATGAAAAAATAATTTATGGAATTGAAGGCTTGGATATATGATCCAGAGTGACATGAACAAGTTACCACATAGAGGAAGTGTTTGTGATGTCCCTAATATGATAAGTAATAGATATTGTTGTTGTTCCATATTCTAGAAATTAAAATTTTCAAATTCTTCATAAAATAAGGTTAATGTACATACATCTCATCCCTCTAATATTACTCATTCTGACTTATGTGTGTCCATGAGAAAGAAATCATTTAGTGGTGATAATTATTTTGTTTCCTTTATTGATGATTTCACACATATTGTATGAAATATTATTTTAAAACATAAATTAGCAGAAATACAGATGTTCAAAAGTTTTATAAGTGTTGGAAAATAATTTGAAAACATTATGAAGAAGATCCAAAATGATAATGGCATTGAATAAATAAGTGTAAAGTTTTAAGGTTATCTTGAGAATCATGGTATTTTTCATGATCTTAGTGAACCATACACACGAAAACTATTTATGTGTAAAAGATATAATATAAGCTTCTTGGATATGGATCAAACCATATTGATTGGACATGATACTTATCAGTTCATTTGGAGACAAGTTATTAGTGGAGCAGTCTACATCAACAATCAATACATTTATAGAAAAAACTAGACAAATCTCTATATGATATGTATTATAATAACAACCCAATTTTTATGAACATAAGGATGTAGGGTGTCCTATTTATTATCAAATTTAAAGGTGATAATATTGTGATGTTTGATCAAAGAGTTTGGGGGGGAATATTCCTTTACTATCCTCTAAATGGTAGAGGGTACAAATGCTAAAATGAGAGAATTGGAAGGATTTTGGTTTAGTTGATGTAAAAGTTTTTGAATATTTAGAAAGAAAATTTTAATAGTCAGATACACATATAATAGGAAGTTAATATGAAGTTTATTTTATTAAAAAACATGTGAATGTCTTTGAAAAAGTGATGATATAGAATTTATATAGGATGAAGATGTTGATCATATCATTTTATTAGATGATGGACAACAATGATTACCTCATACAAGGCTAAGGAACAAAGTGGAGTAACTAGTAAAAAACATAGATTTTATGCTAAAGGATTAACATTGGTTACTAAAAATCCAACATTAAAAGGTTATTAACGTTGGATATATAAATAAATGATGTTAAAAACATGAAAAATAAATTTTTTCATGTTGGTTTAAAATAAAATATATATATACTAAATTTTCACATCAGATATCTTAAAATCTACATGAGAAACTAAAATTTTAACATTATTTATTGAAAACCCAATATGAAAAACTTATATTTAATTGTGATTAAAATATAACTGATGTGAATGTTAAAATTTTGGGAATGTTCCAACATGAAGTTCCATTTTTTATAGTGTGACTTTGAAATATTCAATTTATGCCTAAAATTTATCATATTTTGGTTTTCTTTTCATGTTTCATTTATATGTTTTCATACATGACACATATTCATTTCATATCAACTCTTTCAATCATCATCATTGTTCCAAAAATTCAAATCTTTTGATCTTCATCATCAATCCACCAGCACATCTTTTGGTCATATCATTATGGTATTTGTAATTATTTTCCCATGATTTAATTTTTTTATGATTATTTTTCTCAATTTATACAACTTTTAGTGATTCCGTTTTTCTTATATTGAAGAATCCATCTTCAGATCACGTTAATACTAAAAAGGTCCCTTTAGAGTCTAAAATGTCTTCCAAACCACAACTTTAATTTTCTCATGAGATATTTCCTCTATAGAAAACTCTATCGATGAAGACAATGACAAGATTGAATATTAAGTCAAATATTTAGGTTCTATTTCCTAGGTTTTTCTAATTTCTATGATTTTTTCCTTTATTCGATCTTGTATTTGCATTGCATGGAGTAATAAATGTTGATTTAAAAAATATATTTTTCATTTTGTTTATTATATAACTAATGTAAAAATTCATATTCAATGTAGGATGTTTGTAACCAATGTTTAATGTCACTTTTTACATCGGTTATATAATAATCGATGTTGAATTTCATTTTTTTACTTCAGTTATAGAATAACTAGTGTGAAAAGTATTTAAAATATTAATATTAACATCATTTATAACAAATTTCATTAAAAAACATGTTTCTAAAATCTTCTATAATAACATCACCTATAAAGTGATGTTAAAAACATAAAAAAACTGATGTAAAAAATATGTTTTCCCTGTTGAGGATAAAAATATCATTGCGGATAAAGGAAAATAGGTTCAAACCAAATTAACATTGAGTATAGTTTCACATAACACATTTTTTTCATAGGTTGAGCCAGGAGATATTGAATAAGCATTAGAGCATTATTAGTGGATTGACTCCATGAATGAGGAAGTAGATTAGATTGAAAAAAATGAGACATGTGAGGTATTATCCAAACCTAAAGATAATAATATGATTGTAAAGTGGGTTTTATAGAACATGTTGAATGAAAATAGTGAAGAGGTATGAAATTAGGAAATATTACTTTGTAAGTGATTTTAATAGGCCTAAGGCATTAAATGTTTTTAGATCTTAGCATCAATTGCAAGAATTAAAACATCTAATCTAATTTTATGAGATCTTAGAATCAATTTCAAGACTTTAAAATATCCAAAATTTTCAATATATTACTACATAAAGGAAATATAATAATTTCCAAATGCATGTCAAGTCTACCTTTCTCAATAGAAAGAAATAAGAAGAAGTATATATTGAGAAACCAACTAGTTTCTAGTTAGGAAATGAATAAAACTATGTGTGTAAGATGAATAATGATTTATATGGGTTAAACTAATCCCCAATATATTTGTATTCCAAGAGATATTCCTATTTAAAGAAGTTTAACTTAATAAAGGGGAGAGTGGAAAACAACCTATACATAAAATCCAATCAAGAGGTATCTCTCATTTTGATTATTTATATTGATGATATTATATTTAATAGGAATAATGAATAATACTTTGAAGGGTTTACCAAATAGATGAAGATATTGTATGAAATTTATAGTCATGGAAAAATAATGTAATATTCTTGATTTCAAATATCTTAAGAGAATGATCATATTTCTCTGTCATAAGAAAAATATACCAAGGGCACACTTAAAAAACGATTTGGCATGGAAGATTAAATTTTTTCACATATATATCAATGGTAGAAAATCTATTTAATTATGATTTTTATGGGATATGTATCCAAAATTATTTTGGAAATTAATTAGAAGTTTTTTATATTTAACAGCCTCTAGATAAGACCTTGTTTATTAATATTACCTTATGTACTATATTTCAAAGTGCCAAAAAATGTCATATTTTTTGGATTGGAAAAAATTATTAGATACATTAAGGGGAGTACTCATTATTGGATAATGTATGGAAAAAATAGGAAAGGTGAATGTGTTTTTCTATAAAGATACAAATTGGACAGTTTTTATCAATGATATAAGATACACATGTCATGGAGTATTCTTTCTAGGAGTAATATGTGTGAATTGAAATAAAAAGAAGAAAATTTTAGTGACTTTCAACACTACATAAGCTGAGAATATATATTATACTATATCTATCACACAATTAGTGTGGATAAAGATATAGTTGGAAGACTTGTTTACTAATGTAAAGCTTACAATTTTCTTGCTTTGTGATAATCAAAGTGTTTCCAATATTACAAAAAATATCTGGTACAATATTCAAGATAAAATCTAATTAATATTAAATTTAAATTCATCAAGACGACTATGGAAATAAATTAAATAAAGATATATTTTTTACCTATGGAGGAGAAGGTGGTTGATATTTTTACTAAAATGTTGTTGAAGGATACTTTTCAGAAGATGAAGTTCATTATGAGTGTTCAACCTCACCCTATATATAGATAATGTATGTGTTCCTCAATCCTATCTTTTATCTTGTATTTAGATATTATTTTCAAATGGGATAAATATGAAAACATAAATCTATCCATTGATATTTGTTTCACCTATTTAGGGATAGAATATATTTAGGGGGTTTTTAAAAGGGTAATTTTATGATGTCAACATGTGCGATATGTTTAAACTGTTTTAATAGATTATTAAACCAGTGAAGGAACTATATATTATAGGTAAAATAATTTTTTGGTATTGATAATGTGATGAAAAAGTTTTGAGTATAGAAAGAAGTTCAGAATATTTTTTGATCACTTTTTTATGGATTGTATGTAATTATTTTTCAATTATTCTTGTTTTCTATAGTGTGATAGCACATGTTGGATTAGAATTGTTGGATAGTGATCCATATCTTGAATTTCATAGATTCAGTGAATTATGTTCCATGTTTGAAAAAAATATCCAAAGGGGGGAGATTATTGAGACCAAGAGGTTTCAATTTTTTGTTGTTGGTTTCATGAAGAATATTATAAATGAGAATCAGGAGTGATCATGGTGCTATTTTTTATTGTCAACACATAAATTAGTAACTATGGGAAAGAATATTTCTTATATATGATGATTATTATTTTTCATAAGGTTAAAAATAAGTATATTTGGTGTGGTTCGTGAGTGGTAAAAAAAATAATCTTATAACCAAAAGACTAGGGTTTGAATCCTATAAATCCCCTAGGTGTATTTATGATGTAGGTGGTGATGCAGCCAGGATGATGCAGGCATGAAGATTCACTAGGCCTTTGGGGCATGTTCATGGGACACTTGGCCTTATCCATACAAGATATGTAATGGGTCTCCCTCTACATAGAATGAAATAGGTTTTTTATTTCATAATAAAAAAAGAGTCTTCAAATCTATTTTTTTAAATAAGGTTCAAAATATTTAAAAGTTGTGGAGAGTGAAAATTGTTTACATCAGTGAAGAAGGTAGAATTGTATCTAAGGGGATTGAACAAAGTGTGAATTCATAGTTAGTTAACTAAACATATGAAGGAATGAGAACTAACCAAAGGAAAGAATAAGAAACTATTTCATAAATAAAAGACAACCTGCCACATGAAGGAATGTGAACCTACCTCATGAAGGATTTCTTATCTTATGAATGATAGGTCAAGTGAGAATTGACACAAATGGTAGGTTGTATAATTGTGAGTTCATTATACATGATTAAAATATCTTCTAAATTCATGAAAATTAGTTGAAAATATAGTTATTCTATTATGATGATCTCGATTGATTAAATAAACATAATGAGATTTTTTAAGCAAGTTTGTTGAATAAAAATGTATTCTTGGTGAACAAAATCAAATCAAAGATGATGCTATGAATAAGATATATGTACATCTATGGCTAAGTAGGGGTGAGATTTTTTATGAGTGTAGTAGTTCATGAGAATAAGTCTTTATGAGTGTAAGACTTCATGAGTGTAATTATTCATGAGGGTAAGACTTCATGAGTGTATTACTTCATGAGAGTATGAATTCAGTAAGGTTTAAAAATGTAAAAGGCATGTGTAACAGCCTCAGCTGAACCATTTGTTCCTAGTAGTGATGTCACATGACCTCATACACACCTCCCTATACACTACAAAAAACTTTAATATAGTGATTTTTTTTAAAAACATTGCTAATTTTATAATTTAGTGACATTTTTCAAGAAATGTCTCTAATTTACCAATGTTTCATAAAAATGTTGCTAATTTGGCAACATTTCCTGATAAATGTCACTAATTTAGCAAGGTTTCCTTAGAAGCTTCACTAATTTAGTTACGTTTCCTAAAATGTGTTTCTACTTTAGTGAGGTTTCCTCATACACGTCGCTATGTTATTGAGTTTTCATCAGAAACATCCTTATATTAGTGACATTTCCTCCAAAGAGTCAATAAATTAGCATTGTTTCCTCAGAAACATCGCTAAATCTGCCATGTTTTTCAGGAAACGTTGCTAAATCAGCCATATTTTTTAGGAAATTTAGATATAAATATGTATATTTATATAGCACATTTACCCGCGTCGATGTAAATATATATTTAGATATATATATATATTAATATGTATAAACAGAGACACATATATATAAACAC
Source organism: Viscum album (assembly GCA_963277665.1). Classification (NCBI taxonomy): domain Eukaryota; kingdom Viridiplantae; phylum Streptophyta; class Magnoliopsida; order Santalales; family Viscaceae; genus Viscum; species Viscum album. The sequence goes on from OY728152.1 coordinate 701,536,589, forward strand.
ATATATATAAATATAAATATTTATATATATATCCAAAAATAAAATATATATATATATATAAATATATATTTTTATATTTTTATATAATGACACACATATATTTTAAATCTAGTCACATTTTTAAGAAAACATGTCTATTTTGTTGACATTTTTACTAGTGTGTTAAAACACACACACATATATATATATATATCTCTGTGTATGTAAATTTATAAATATATATATATATATATACATACACATATATATTTACACACACACACATATATATATTAAAATAAACACATAATATATATAAAATACATACATACATATATAAATATATATATATATATATAATATTAACACACACACATATATATATATAATATAAACATATATATATATAATATAGACATATACCATATATATATATATATATCATATAATATAAACTTATATATATAATATAAAACATAAACATATATATTGTAAAGACCTGTATTTTCCATGTAATTTTTTTAATTATATATAATTATTACGAGTCTGCAAAAATTGATGGTGCATGATTCTGAGGCCCGATGTGCCTGGAAAAAATTTCTGACCTTTTTTAAGGTACGTTCAGTAAACGCGTGAGTGGAATTTTCTAACTTTGGAACTGGTGCTCGGATTAAAAATCTGAGGGAACCATTGAATCTGCAGCGCTTGGATTCGCTTAAGGAAGGCTTCACTTCGACCGTAGTAGGTTTGGAGAAAAAGTTATATTTTTGGACTTTTAAAAGAATAAATAAAATAACTTTGTTATTTTATATTATTAATATCTTTTCCTCTAATGGAAAAGAGGCAAAGTGGAACAGACGATGTGTCAATCCATTAAATGGCTCGACCCTTCAATCCTAAGTAACAATGCCATTAGGAACGAGGAATGTTCCTAATTAATGAAGCCTCATAAATCCCATGATCGTTAGACACCCTCCCCCTCTCCTATTTATATGGAGCTTGGGGAGAGGTATCGACACTACTTTACCAAGAAACGAAGTGATGAAAAAGTGTCGAGACACCAAAACCATGTAGGATGGAGCTGGTTCCAGCGGGAGGTGACGGGAGGCACTGAACCACGAACTGAAGGATGATATACGAGCAATATTGTTGGAAGTTTGTTACGGGAAAGGAAAATGCTAACACTTCCTCGATCGTGAGTGTCCTACATCATTATTGAGGTAGGGAATTGATTTTTATTTAATTCAAGTGATTATTGAATCCTTTAATCCTCCCTTATGATTACAAGCTAACGTGGAGGGCGTAGGACTAACGAACATAGCTCGGACCCTCTGCTACCTTTCCACCCTTGCGTTCTCCGTGGAAGACCACTGGTGTGGCAGCCCCAACTAAATACGATGGAGGTGTAGTGCCATTGCGCGCCGCAAGAGGATGCCATGACACTAAGCCATGATGGTCTGCGAAGCGTCCGACACCGGCCGGTTGCGGAGGAGGTGCGGTGCGCCGTCGCGTGCCACTAGTGAAAAAGGGGACGCGGCCAAAGCTATGATAGGTGAAGGAGGTGGCCAACACACCGGCTAGCCATAGAAAATGTGGGTGGCACGACCAGCTTGCCACCAGTGAGTAAGGAGATGCGGCCAAAGCCACAATAGAGGGGGAAACCGTGCCTCCAGCAAGTTCCGCGGTGACCGGGCGACGCCCATGTGGCGCCGCCGCTTCACAAGACGAACGGACTCTGGGCCGTTCAAGAGATCGGGGGTCTCACCCCCCCCCCCCACCCACGCTAGCTAGGGCGGAACCCAACATGGTCTACATGGGTTGGCAATGCCCCCATTGTGTGTCGGGATGCTCCCTTGCGGGCTGGGCCACCCCTTGCGGGCTGGGCCGCCCCCATGCAGGTTGGGCCGCCCCCTTGTAGGTCGGGACACCCCTTGTAGGCCAAGGTAGCCCCTTGAAGGCCAGGATAGACCTCGGCCCAGCGGGACAAGCCCTCCATAGCCCAACCCAGTCAGTTCGGACCTGGATTGGGTCTGGTCGGCACAAACTGGGTCGGGCTGGGTCGGACCGGACCCGAGCCCAACGTGACCTAAAAACACTTAAAGGGCCATATCTTGAGAACCAGGAAACTATTTGAAGAACTTTTTGCAAAACTGAGATCGTGGGATCGATATGGTATTTTTGGTATAGTCTAATTTCATTTTAGATATATATGGAGTTTGGCCAGGTTGGATCGAACCCAAATCCAACAGGGCTCTCGGAACTAAAACCCTTATAACTCATAGATCGGGTGTCCTATTGACGAACCATCTATCGCGTTGGAACCCTTATATCGTAGAGTTCCATTGGGTTACTCCTTTGTGGAGATTAGTGGTGGTCTAGATACGACCTATATCTCGAGGGGTAGATTCTACGGAACTTGAGCTCACTGGGTGCGAGGAATCTTGTGGCAGGCTGTTACGTGAAGAAAGAACATCAATCCTATGTGGGTCAGCATCTGTTGATCCTATGTGGGTCAGGTTCTATCAGATTCTATGTGGGTCAGCGCTCAGGGATCCTATGTGGGTCAACGCAAACCGATCCGATGTGGGTCAGATCCAGTGTGGGTCAGCAGGGGTTATTACCTATCGATCGTGTGTGGGTCAGAAGCAGTGCCTCTTAACAGAATAAGATGATCTAGAATACGACTAATCATCTATACATATGTACATAATTTATACCTGATTTTGAGATGATTCTTTCCATGTTCGTGGTGTTATCTTCTTGGTGTTACCTATGTGGTACTCTTATCTTCGTGGTGTTACCTGTGTGGTACCTCTACCATCGTGGTGTTGTTTTAGTGGTGTTACCTATGTGGTACTTCTACCTTTGTGGTGTATTCTTCATGGTGTTACCTATGTGGTAATTCTATCTCTGTGGTGTTACCTATGTGGTATTTATACCTTCATGGTGTTACCTTTGTGGTATTCTTCCCTCATGTATGAGATGATTATATCTTGATAACATAGGTATATGTATGGGCATATACCTAAGTAGATTTAAAGTCTTGCTGTGTGGTTATTCCTTTGTGGAACTCTAGAAGACCTATGGGGGTCTCGGTGTCCCTACTGAGTATCATTATACTCACCCCTGCACAGGCTACGCCCACACCTTGTTGTGTCTTGTGTTGACGAAAGACAACATTGATCGAGGATCAGGGAACCAGGACTAGACGGTACTCAGAGGTGGACCATTTGGGATGATGCGACGTATGGAATACTGATCGTGAGTTGTACCTAACCATTAGGTAGGATCCTCGGTGGATGATCCGGGAGCTATATGTTTCGGTGCGGATGTGCGTCGGGTTACGTTGTTCCGCCAGGACGCGTTCGCGCGTGCACCCGTCAACCCGAGGGGATGGGCGCGCGGCTTGTGGTCCCGCAGTCCCGCTTTCCAAGGGTGGGCGGCATCCGTCCCTTATTCAGGGGCGTCTGCTCCTTGATCGAAACCGGGATGATGGGATGTCGGCTCCTCCTTCCTTGGACGTCTCCTCGGAACTTGTCGCCTAATCCGGGTCTCCCTCATAGACTTAAGAATGTTCGTGAATCTCGTTCCCGGCGCCATATCTTCATGGACACCGGTTAATTACGCTGCTTCCGCCCGGACGCTCCAAGGGGTCTGGGCAGGGCAGCAACCTGCGGTGAGAAGGCCGGGTGGCTCTGGGTGCTGGGGGCGTGTCGTAACACTGCGGCTCTGCACATCTGTCTTCCGTCCCTAATAGGGCTTCTCGAAGGCATGATGGCCTGAGGCATCCCGTACTAGGTGCGGGGAACTGTGTCACCTGAGGTTTTCCTCAGCTTCCCGTGTTTAACACGGGGTATGCCGCGAGTTTAACGTCCAGCGGGGACGGCATCGGACCGATCAACACGAAAAGTGGATCAGATGATAGAACCCCTTGCGGGGAACCTCCGATGCTGGGGCCAGCACATGGGCGGCTTCCCAAGTAACGTGGAGTGGAGTGAAGTGGCATGACCCCACCGGGATGTGGCGGCCCGGGTAAGGATCAGGATGGATGATGAAGTGAAGATCTTGGACCCCAGAGGGGCTTCCTACGTACCGCGCGTTAACACGGATCAAAGTCAACGTAGTTCGGGCATACAGTTTAACGTCATGCTGGACGTCGGCAAGCCGACTCACGAAGAGGTCGAGGCCGCCGGGCGGAGGATTGAACCGAACCACCTCGCACGGAGGGGGATGGAACGGCCGGGTGGATCACAGTTTCACGTCATGCTGGACGATAAAAGGGGAAATGGAAAAAAGGGGGGCTGTGGGGAGGCACCGTGGAGATACACACGGGCAGTCCCCCACAGGGGCGGATTCATAGGTGAATCAACGCAAGCGTGAACCCTGGAGGGGTCCACTGATGGACGAACCGACGTAAATACGACCGGGACGACCAGGTGGCGGGCTTGGACCTCGGGGAGGCTTCCTACGTACCCTGTATAGAAGACAGGGATCAAAGTCCACGTAGTTCATTCTGTCAGGACTTACGCACTTGGGGCAGCCCGGATGCTGCAAAACTCAGTTGGAAGGGACTTGGACCGAAAGCAGAAGACACCTCGATCCCAGTCGGACCCTCTACTGGCTTCGGCAGTGGGGAGGCGCAATGGAGATACACATTTGCAGCCTCCCACGAGAAACTAGGGGTTTGTAATACCCTGCCCCCGTAGGGAAAAGCCACTCCCATTAAATCGTCCCAAAAGGGGGACAATCCCGACATCCCTGCAGAGACGAGTGGGTGGGGGCCACATCCAAACCGGGGGGACCCTGCGTGCGGAGCACGGGATCAGGTCGCGGACGGTTTAGCGTCTTGCCAGACGAAGTACAGTTTAACGTCATGTGTTGAGGACGAAGCACTTGGCAGTTTAACGTCTTGCAGCGCGGACGATGGGGGCTAGGCAGTTTAACGTCGTGCAGCTTGGACGGATGTGCAGTTTAACGTCATGCTGGACGAACATGCAGTTTAACGTCATGCTGGACGTATGCGCAGTTTAACGTCATGCGGGACGAATGCTGAACAGTTTAACGTCTTGTAGCTCGGACGTATGTGCAGTTTAACGTCATGCAGGGCATAGGTTGCCGGACGATGGGTGCATGTCACTTCGCACGAACCTGGAGGGCCGCACGGGAAGACAACGCACGGTGCGGGCACCCAGGATGAGGATCATCGGGCGCCACGCAGACAGGTGCCCTCAGGGGGTCGAGGGGACGACCCTGGCAGGTTGCGCGCAAAAAGGAAGCTTTGCGCGCAATACTGCGGGCCGGCGCGCAATCGGGGCGGCTGGCGCGCAATTGGGCCAGTGCCTTGCACGCGGATGCTTGAGAATGCTCACACCGGGCTTCGGATAGCGCGCGGGGGCAACGGCTCATTCTTTAACGAATGGCCACTTGAAAGAAGGGGGGGTGCGCGCAATCGGGCCGGATTGCGCGCACCCCGGGGGCAATTGCGCGCAAGCGGGTTCTTTTGCGCGCAACGGCCTTAGGGTGAGTTTTTATTCAAATGAAAGGAGCCAGCGGGGATTGCGCGCGAAGGCGGACCCCGAGGCTTTCTTGCGCGAAAGAAAGGAGGTTACCCGGAGTTCGTCATTGCGCGCGGAAGGGGTTGAATTGCGCGCACGAGAGACGTTTCGACTTCCAGCAACCTTTGAAACGTTGGGGGTCGCCTTATATTTATAGGCAACCCCGGGCGCGGAATCCAGGGTGCGAGCGCGAAATTCTCCTCGCGGGCGCGGAATCGGGCGCGGCGCGCAAGGGAGTCGCGCGGACCCGCGGCGCGCAAAATTGCGCGCCGGACCGGCGCATTACGCGCATCCCGGGGGGGTTTGCGTGCGGAACATCACCTTTGCGCGCGGGCCTCTGAAATTCCGCGCAAGGCCTCCGGGCCCTCCGAAACATCCTTCCGACTCCAAATATGACTTCGCTTTCCGCATCCGGAGCTTCGTTTGGGAACAACGGACTTTTCCGGCGTCTACAAAAGCCCCCCCTCGGAATCTGATCGGCGAGAGGTCGCAACGATCGGGTTCCGAGGGAGACGCCGGAATGCCGAAACCCTGGGTGACGCGGAACTGTGGCGCGCAAAAATGGGTGTCAGGCGCGAAATCGGCCGATGCGGTCGCGCAAAGCCTTTTCCGCGCAGCGCGGACCCCGGCCTCGCCTATAAATAGGGGCACTGGGTCCCTCCGGGCCGTACACTGGCCTTCCGCGCGATAAGCCTCTTTGCTCTCGTGCGCGAAATTGCCTTTTCCGGCGCGGAATTCGTTCGCTCGTCGCGCAAAACCGCCCGGACTTCGCTCTGTTTTTGCGCGAATACCCGGGGTTTTTCGCGAAGGACTTCCCGATTGCGCGCCGTCCACTAGGATTGCGCGCCGCCTCTCAAACTTTTCCACCAGCCTCGTCCGATCCAGCACGCTTCATCCCTTAACCCGCACGACTCCCGAACCTTCCGAGATGGCCGCGCACAGAGGAAATGAAGGGGATGCCGCCACTCGCAGGGCTGAGATGGCGACGAACGAGGAGGTTTACGGAGCCAAGGAGATTGTTTCCAACAATCAATCCTTGTTCGACTTACTAACGCCGGCCCAGAAGACATATCCACTGTCGGACAACCTGCCGCTCTGGAACTTCGGCATCCTAGATGAGGTTCCGGTGCCAGGGTTCGAGATTGATGCGCCGCGGACCTGGGTGACCCGGGAGGACGAGCTTCTCCGCTATAACATCACCAACAATGGGCATCCTGCCAGGGAGACCAGACACTTGGATGTCTATGTCCTGAACCCGAGGACGCGAACCATTGATGGGGGTGAGCCTACTGCGGAGAATTCTCCAGCCCTCTACTCGAGCATATATCGCCAGAGCGTCACGGACGACACCAAGGGCTGGCTGAAGGACTGGGACTTGCGGTCTGGGGGCAACTTTACCAGTGAATGGGCCTGGGCGTTCTGGGTACGCCACACTTGCGATCACTTCGCAGAGGAGCTGCGGTACATCGGCATGTTCGAGGCGGTGTGGACGTCGCAGTTCCACTTCTACCAGCAGTCTGAGCTCGGGCCGGAGCTGTTCACTCGCTGGTCCCCGGATACCAACACCTTCCATCTTCACCATGGGGAGGTCGGCATCGGTCTCTGGGACATCCACTGCATCGGAGGTATCCCGCTGGAGGGCTACCAGTACGATGAGTTCCTGCCACCGAAGAACATCTGGGAGGACAGGTCACGGACTCCCATTCTGACCTGGCATCTTCTTGACCTGGCTACGCAGCGGCTCGGGATCCAAGACTTCCAGAAGGACATAGCCTACAAGGATTGGTTCGGCCAGTTTCTGGAGCATGACCCGGCGGTCAAGATGCCAGGCAGGGGGAAGCGGTGCCCGACCGCAGCTCAGAGGAGCCGGAACGGGTCGTACTGGCGGGTTCTGGAGACGGGCGACTACCGCTCATGGGGGTACCGCGTCATCGAGGCCCGGGACCCGAACGTTCGGTACGCGGCGTTCCTGGCCGCCTTTCTGAGCGGGTGGCTCCTACCAGTGCGGGATGCGAGGATGGGCGTCCGCCCGGCGACACTGGCGATGGCGGGCGCCATGGCTGCCAACAAGAGATACAACCTCGGGGTCCCAGTACTGGCGAGGCTGTATGCCATTCTGGGACGCATCTCACGAGGGGGGTCGCCACGAAGGATCTGTGGGCCCTTTCAGTTCTTCCACGGATGGGTGGCTGCTCACCTCGGTGGGTATACGTTCCCAAATGCCATCAGTCCTCCGGGCAACGGCCTGCGACCCTCCCTGCTGAACATTGCGGGGGTCGCTCCGATGACCCTCAGTGAGGAGGGCGTGAGGGTTCGGATTGGCAATCATGCCAATTTCAACTTCAGCCCGTTCCCCACTCCTGTCGGCCAGATGATCGACAACGGACAGGGCCCGCTGGAGCAGCATGAATATTTCCTGAACATGCGGGGCGGGGTGCTCGTGGCTCGGATCGACGGGAAGGTGATCTGCGAGCCTTACGTGCCGACCCGGTTTTCCAGGCAGTTCGGGTGCCTTCAACGGATGCCGAAGAGGGTATTCACTGCTGTTCGGGAGGAGACGAACCCTTGCGTCCTTCGCCAGATGTGGCTGATGTTCGTCGCCTTCGGCTCTGGCGACGTCATCACTCTCCCTCCTACCGGAGTTAACGCAGGCTTGGCAACCGAGTACGCCGAACACTGGGCCATCGCGTACCCTGAGGGGCTCTTGCGGAAGCTAGTCCGGCGGCTCGAGGCTACCCGTGCGGAGACCGGGCGTCAAGGAAGGAGGCGAGGTGCCGCCACACGGGGGAGAACGGAGGCGCGCCAAGCAGCGGGGCCGGCGCGAGCAGGGACTTCGGCGGCGGGCGCATCGCAGGCTGCCGCTACGACCTCGGCGCCCAGAGAGGGGGCACATGCGGCGGTCGAGGAGCGGCCCGGGAAGCAGGTGAGGCGTCTGCTCGAACCCTCCCACGATGCAGTCTTCCCGGCGCTGTGGTCGGCCTGGATGACCCTGCGGCAGTCACTGGGGACCGACATCATCTGGCGAAAGATACTCAGAGAAGGGATCTATCTGCCAGAGGTCGGGCGCCTCCAGATCACCGACAGGGTGGACTTCAACCGGCAGTATGCGTATCTGACGGCCATGGACGAGTACGCGCGCCAACGTGGTCAGCGCGCGGAGCCATCCCTTCTGGTGAAGGTGATGCTCGGCCTCGAGCCCGCTCCAGAACAGATGCCGCCGGAAGAAGATGACAGTAACGACTCCGAGGAGGAGGAGGAGACGGGGGAGGATGAAGGCTCCGAGGGAAGGTCCCATCGGGGGAGCCCACGGGAGAGCGGCGAGGTGGCCGGCTCTGACAACGTTGATGTCACTGAGCTCCTCGAGGTCCGCTTCTATCCCTACTCAACTTGCTTCATCCATTCTCTTATGCAGCTTCTAACCCGTTTCTCCATCCTTCTCAGGAGCACACGGATGTCGGTCAGGCGTCCTCAACAGGAGTAGGAGAGGCGCCAGCAGGACAAGGCGGGGGCCAGACACCCATCATTGAACTGACAAGCGCTAAGGGGCCCCCTGCTGCAGCTGTTCCTGCGGCGGCCGGGGCAGCGGAAGATGACGCTTTGAACCCCCGTAAGTCTCCTTGCTTTACTGCTGGTGCTTGCCATTGACGATCCGTGACTAACCACGGCATGCCATGCGCAGTGATCTCAGGACTGGAGGCTCGTCGGGTTGCCGAACCCGGGCCATCTACGAGTGGACCAGTGGTGGACATGCCGCCTGCTCCGGAACAGACTTCCCAAACCGAGCCGGCCCCACCAACTGCTGATCAAGGGGCTCCGGACACCGGTGGTGCTGCCGTCGGAGAGGTGTCGGGGGCTGATGAGGGTGCCAGCGCCGCTGGGGAAAGAGAAGAAGGTCGCCCGGATGTTGGGGAACCTATCCCTCGTGAGGACCTCCCAGGGGCGGACCCTGCAGCAGACCTGCTGGCTGCCTTCCCTGCTTACCGGCCTGCCGACCCCGAGGAGATGGATGACTCGGACGCGGAGGCGGTCGAGGATAGCCGGGTAACGCGACGCAGGGGGTGGAAGTGCATCCAGCGCTTCCTCAAGCGAGACCCATCGGAATGGCTGGGGCGCATGGGATCACTTCAGACCTGGCTGCGCTTCCTGTGTGCCGGGGGAGCTGATGCTCAACGCCTCCATCTGACGGTCCGTGATTTCATGGCCGAGAAGATGCGCGAGAGCCGCCGGCGTGCCGACGTCGCACAAAGTCGGGACATGTCAGAGAGCACGCAGGCGCTCATCGCGGCAGAGCAGGAAGTCCGGCGCCTCGAAGGGCAGGCGGCAGAGAAGGAGGCCTTCGTCGCAGCATGTACCGAGCTTGTGGAGCAACTATCGGCACAACTGATCGACGCTCAGGTACAGCTGACGGAGGCGGGCCAACAGATGGTCACACTCCAAGTCGAGCGGGAGCGTGCACAGGCCAGGATCGACGAACTGCGCGCTGCGACCGCCGATGAAGAGAGAGCACGCAGAGAGCGAGAAGCAGCTCTGGAGGCCACCAGCCAAAGGGTAGCGTCATTAGAAAGACTCATTCAGCACGCTAATCCCTAAGGGCTGTTTTTTGCCATTCCCAGAACATTTGCTTCCGCTACTTAATATTTTGATCCACTTGTATGAATCGCCATATTTATCTGCGTCTTTTGGTTTAACATGCTCAACCACAATTCGTTGTCTTGCGGGAGTGTTAACCAAGCATCAGGCATCCATAATTGGGCCTGGGTTTCTGGAGGAAAGAGGGAGGTCATTCCTAGGAAAGGAGACCTCAGACCTAACCAATGTATCATCCCCCAACTTGTTCCAACACACGAGCGGGACAACGCTAGGGGCGTTGAGATTTTATCCGAACATAGGGAAATGAGAAAGGGTGAATCGCGTGTCCCGAATCTAGACATCCACAACGGTCGGCCTTCCAGGAAATGCCCAAGACGGTAGGCGGACAGTGGATCGACCATAACAACTGCAATAGACGGACCGAAAAAGGCCATCATTCATATTGCAGGAGGCGGACCACATGTCATCATGAATACCGCTTTGGGGTTCCTTCAGACACAAGGGTGGAAAATCCAGATCAAAAGGGCATGCAAAGCGTGGGGCGAAGTGACGATTTGTTCGGACAGAATCCAACGCTCTCAAAATTGCGCCACCGTGGGGAAAGCGTATTAGGTAGATGCACTAATCTGGCCGTGAGCCACCTCAATTCTCAGACAGCACCTCTCTGACGAGGAAACCGTCGCTTCCCATCATTGCGATGGGGCATCCCGAGCTGAATCGGGGAGAATATCACAACTGCACCACTCTACCCGAAGTCAGGCCAGACGGCCGATGACGAGGAGGGGCGGGACTTAACGATCCCTGAGGCTGGACCCGAGTTGGAATGCCCGGGCGTTCCTACGTACTCCATCAAGCTGGAGATCAAGCCACACGTAGTTCTGAGAGTGCAGTTTAACGTCATGCAGGACGTAGGACCCCATTTGGGGTAGATCTTAGTTTAAGGTCTTAGAGCTCGGACCATAAAGGTGGAGGATCTTAGTTTAAGGTCTTAGAGCTCGGACCATAGGGCTAGAGGATCTTAGTTTAAGGTCTTAGAGCTCGGACCATAAGGAGAGATCTTAGTTTAAGGTCTTAGAGCTCGGACCATGAGGAGAGATCTTAGTTTAAGGTCTTAGAGCTTGGACCATAAGGAGAGATCTTAGTTTAAGGTCTTAGAGCTCGGACCATAAGGGGAGATCTTAGTTTAAGGTCTTAGAGCTCGGACCATAAGGGGAGATCTTAGTTTAAGGTCTTAGAGCTCGGACCATAAGGGGAGATCTTAGTTTAAGGTCTTAGAGCTCGGACCATAAGGAGAGATCTTAGTTTAAGGTCTTAGAGCTCGGACCATAAGGAGAGATCTTAGTTTAAGGTCTTAGAGCTCGGACCATAAGGAGAGATCTTAGTTTAAGGTCTTAGAGCTCGGACCATAAGGGCTCAAAGCACGCCACATCGTGGTCATATCCCCTGGATATGCGAAGATGCACTGAGGGATAGTGTCAAGAGTGTCGAGGTTTCGCCTGGTCAGAATGGGAGGTGGAAAATGTGAATCATGCGGCCATTCACTCGAGGACCGGGAGCACCGGCGTGACGATATGAGAGTACTGCCGACCATGGCGGAAAAGCAGCATCAACATCGCACCAACCGTTGGTGGAATGAGGCAGCAAACGAGCATCGACCGCTCAATCGCAGGATTCATATCGATTTGCTGCCCGAGGCCATTGGGGGTACCGGCCCGAGTCGGTGGGAGAGCACTGAGGCATTGTGTCCGAACCGTTCACGGGGGCTCCACCCAGGGCGTAGACGATGGGTCCGAATGAAAGGGAGCACGAAGCCTGAAAAGTGGAGGAAACCTGACCAAGAGGATCCTGACCCTCCTGGAAATAAACCAGAGTACTCTTGACACCGGTGGACCACGGCAAGGGGTCGGGGAACACGCCTTGAGGGTGACCTGAAGGCGGCGGATTCCCCAGAGAAGGGGGAATCTCTAAGAGGTGGGGGGCTGGACCCGAAGTTTCAAACATCCGGGCGTTCCTACGTATCCCATAAGGATGGGAATCAAGCCGCACGTAGTTCTTGAAGCACGGTGCAACACAATCGGGCACCAGCGCGAGGAAGAGTGCGGGTCTGACCCTCGCACACAAAAGGAGCGGCATTTGATATTTCTTGTTTGTCCTTAAAGATGAATGGTTTTTCTTTGTGCGGCGACATGCCCGTGATTGAGAAATCTCTGGCGTCGCCACAATAATCAAGCCATGGAAGGCATTGATGAATGGCGTGGTCATTAACCAGCGCCCAACATGAGTGTCCCCTGAGGAGGACATCATGATGCAGTGCCGTTTCTCGTCGGGCGGCCAAGACGATCACAGTTTACGGTCGTGTGGTTCGGACCATGGAGGAACCCGCTTATCGCGGTACGGCGGACACGGCGGAGGTGGGAACAAACCCAGCCCTGCGGTCACGCACGATTCCAGGAGAAGAGTCTTGGGATAGGGGTCTGCGTATGTCCATCACCCGAGGGGCAGAGATGCTAGCCTCCAGATATACTGGGCCCAGAACGCAATTGTTCGGGCGACTCCCTCCTCCTTATGGGGACGAGGGTCCAGCTACGCATGGCCCTTAGGGAGGATATCCGCATATATCCTTGGTGCTCAGATCATGGGAGCCTCGAACGACATCATTACCTTGGTTGGTCTGCCTAACGTGTAGAGGTGTACTGAAGGTCAGTATGAAAAGAGTGTCAAGATTCCACTACAACGCACAAAGGCGGAGTGTGATGAGGACTTCGCAACCAATGTTCAGAGCCTGAAAGAGCTGACATGGCGATCAAGGATGTTGCTGACGCATTCGCAACAGAACATCCGATCGCGTCAGCCTAAGACGGGGCAAGCAAACGAGCATCAACCGCTCAATCGCAGGATTCATATCGATTTGCGGCCCAAGACCCGCCGGTAAATCGACCCGGAGCGGTGGGAGAGCACTGAGGCATCGTACCCAAACCGCTAACGAGGATCCCTTTGAGTGAAGGCTCAAACAAGAGGAAGCGCGAGAACCGACAAGCAACACAGGGCTTGTCGGGATTGAATCTGACACCACGAGTCATAGACCGAAGTACCCAAAACATGTTACCAGATCTCCGGAAAGGGTCGGAGGACTTACCCTGAGAGCAACCGAAGGGGGGCAGATCCCCGTGATCAACCAAGAGACGAGGCTGGACCTGAAACATAAGCGTCCAGGCGGTCCTACGTATCCCATAAGGATGGGAATCAAGCCGCACGTAGTTCTGGAAAGGCAGTTTAACGTCATGCAGGACGATGAGGGGTGTGAGGTAGTCCCACACACGGGGGAGGCGTACGGCGCGGCCAGTAGACCGACGTGAATGAGGACATAATCCCCCGCTCACGCGATACGCCTCGCACAAAAAGGAGGGGAACTGGGGCCAGAGGCCCAACGCGGGATAGGGATTCCCGGGAAGTGGGGCTGGGCCTGAAACATGAATGTCCAGGCGGTCCTACGTATCCCATAAGGATGGGAATCAAGCCATACATAGTTCTTGAAGTGCAGTTTAACGTCATGCAGGACGATGAGGAAAAAAGAAGGGGGGAGCAGAAGGCATCCCCAAACGTGGGGGGGGCGTACAGCGTGACGAGCAAACCGACGTGAATGAGGGAATAGCCCCGTACTCACACCATACGCCGCACACCCGGGGGCAACTGGTCCAAGGGCCTGAGATGGGATGGAAATTCCCGAAGGATGGGGCTGGGCCTGAAACATGAATGTTCAGGCGGTCCTACGTATCCCATAAGGATGGGAATCAAGCCGCACGTAGTTCTTGAGGGGCAGTTTTACGTCATGCAGGACGAATGCTGAACAGTTTAACGTCTTGTAGCTCGGACGTAGTGCAGTTTAGCGTCATGCGGGACGAAGCACTTGGCAGTTTAACGTCTTGCAGCGCGGACGAATGCTAAACAGTTTAACGTCTTGTAGCCCGGACGAATGCAGTTTAACGTCGTGCAGGACGTGGTGCAGTTTAGCGTCATGCAGGACGAAGCGCAGTTTAGCGTCATGCAGGACGAACGGACACTCAGGCAAAGTATTGCTTGAGGAACCTAGCGTTGGTGGGAGGAGTGACACGCTCACCATCCATAGTCGCTAGGGAGTACGCGCCATTGGGATAGACCTTGTGGACAACAAAAGGTCCCTCCCACTTGGGCTCCAACTTGGGCGGCTTCCTGCCGGGGATCATCGGTGCTCTTAGGGCTAGCACTAGATCACCCTGCAGGAAGGAGCGGAGGCGAACCTTCTTATTGAAAGCTCGAGCCATTCTGCTTTGATGCCTCTCCAAGTTGTGCAAAGCGCGAAGTCTATTCTCATCCAGTGCTTCCAACTCGACTAGACGGGCTTCAGCAACTCTGTCCGGCGCTTGCTGGTCGTAGACCGCAGCGCGCAAGGACGGTAACTGGATCTCGATGGGCAGGACGGCCTCAGCTCCATACACCAGGGAATAAGGGGTCATCTGGGTGGAATTGCGAGTCGTCGTCCGATAAGCCCAGAGGGCGTTGGGGAGCTTGTCCGGCCAACTTTTCTTGTTCTGACCGACCATCTTTTGCAGAATGTTAGAGAGGGTTTTGTTAAACGCCTCGATCTGTCCATTCGCCTGCGCATGATAGCGAGATGTATGGTTCGAGCGGATGTTATACTTGGCGTACAACTTCTTCAACTCGGCTGCTCGGAAATTGGTTCCGTTATCCGTGAGGATAGCGTGAGGCACTCCAAATCGATAGATGATGTTGGAGGTCACGAAGTCAGCGATCGAACAGGATTTGACCTCTCTGAGCGGAATCGCTTCTGCCCATTTGGAGAAGAAGTCTGTGGCGGTCAGAATGAACCGGCACTGGCGAGCTGTCGCCGGCGGGTAAGGTCCCACAACGTCCAGTCCCCAGACTGCAAAGGGCCAGGAATACCTCGTGGTATGGAGAGGCTCCGGCGGCCGATGCACAAAGTTCGCATGAACCTGGCACGCATGGCACCTCCTGGCGTACTCGATGCAGTCATGGATCATAGAGGGCCAGAAGTATCCCAACCTCCGAATCTGGTGGGACAGCTTCGGCCCAGTCTGGTGGGCGCCACATGAACCAGCATGAACCTCTTGCATGACTCGTGGGATCTCAACTCCCTGAAGGCAACGGAGGAGAACACCATCAAACCCGCGCTTGTAGAGGATCTGCTCCAGACCGGGACTGCTCTGGAGGACAAACTGCGATGCGCGGCGTCGAACTCGCTCGCGCTCGGCCCGATCTGGCGGAAGAATGTCATGTTGGAGGTACTCAACCAAAGGCGTCCTCCAATCAGGGGCTGATCCGACTGTCATATCTGGGGTACTCGGGGCTCCGGGCATAGGGGCAACCGTGGTGAGGTTACTTACCAACGGGCCGCGATCTTCTTCCGGGATAACGGGAGCGATGAGCCTGCGGCGCGTCACGCGGACGATCAGGTTGTCCTGTTCAGGTTCTGCAAGTGACGCAGCCAGGCTGGCCAAAGCATCTGCTCGACCGTTCTGCGACCGGGGAACATGGACAATTTCCGGCCGAGAAGGGAACCGGGCCATCAGAAGAAGGGTGCACTCCAACAATGGCACAAGTTCCGGCTTCCTGACAACGTAGTCGCCATTGATCTGCTTAACGACCAGCTCGGAGTCCCCTTTCACGCACAGACGGGGCACGTCGATCTCGAGAGCCAACTCGAGGCCGGTGATGAGGGCATGGTATTCCGCCTCATTGTTGGTACAGCCTTCTGACAACAGGAAAGAGTATGGCAGCACGGCTCGCTCCGGGGTAATGAAGACGATGCCCAAGCCCACTATATTGAGCTTAGGATTATCGAGTCTTCTACCGGTGGGGCTCCGGGAGGCACCGTCAAAGTGCATCTGCCAGCATGGATCGGCTCGATCAACCGAGAGAATGGTCTCATCAGGAAAGCCTAGATCCAGCGGCTGATCCGCGGAGGTCGGGTGAGCGGCCAGAAAGTCTTCCAATGCCTGCCCTTTGATGGCCTTCTGAGACACGTACCTGATGTCGAACTGCTGGAGAATCACAGCCCACCGCGCTAGACGGCCAGTCAACATAGGTCGGCTCAGGATATATTTCAACGGGTCTACCCGAGAAACCAACTGTACCTCATGGTGCTGCAAGTAGTGCCGTAATTTCTGTACGGCAAATACGAGCGCCAGGCAGCTCTTCTCGATGGGGGAATACCTAACCTCCGCATCGAGGAGCATGCGACTGAGGTAATAGAGGCTATTCTCTGTTCCCTCGTTGTTCTTCTGGGCGAGAAGGGCACCCAGGGACCGTTCCAGGGCGGTCACATAAAGGACCAGCGGCTTTCCGGATACGGGCGGCATCAGGACCGGAGGTTGAAGCAGGTACTTCTTGATTTCCTCGAAAGCGGTCTGACACTCTTTATCCCATACATAGGTGGCACCTTACTTCATAAGCCGAGAAAAGGGCTTACACTTGCCGACCAGATTCGCGATGAATCGGCGTATATAGGCTAAGTGGCCTTGGAACCCTTGCAGTTCCCGGACGGTACCCGGGGGAGGCATCTGGCTAATCGCCCTGATTTTCTCTGGGTCGATCTCAATACCCCGGTATCTTACCACAAATCCAAGGAACTTTCCGGAGGTGACCCCAAAGGCACACTTCAACGGGTTCATCTTCAGGCAGCGAGACCGGAGGAAGCTGAACACTTTCTCAAGATCTTTGAGATGGTCCTGACGCTGGCGCGATTTGACAACCAAGTCGTCGACGTAGCATTCCACCAGTGTGCCGAGGATTGGCTTGAATATGCGGTGCATCGCCCGTTGATAGGTGGCACCTGCATTCTTCAGGCCGAAGGGCATGACCCGGTAGCAAAAGGTACCTTGGGGGGCCCTGAAGGCAGTGAACTCCTCATCCTCAGGGGCCATCCGAATTTGGTTGTATCCGGAGTATCCATCCATGAAGGAGAGGGCTTGGAACCCTGCCGTGGCATCAATCAACAGCTCTGTCACTGGAAGGGGAAAATCATCCTTCGGACAGTGGCGGTTGAGATCGCGGAAGTCGATGCAGACTCTAATCTGCCCGTTCTTCTTCCTGACCGGCACAATGTTGGCCAGCCATTTGGGGTACTGAACTTCCCTCACGAAGTTGGCTTTGATAAGCTTGTCAACTTCGGCCTCGACCATGGCACTGTGGGACGGGTGCATCTTCCTGGGAGGCTGCTTAAACCCGCGATGGTTCGCCGGGAGACCAAGGCGGTGGACGGCTACCTGAGGATCTAGCCCCGGCATCTCGTCATAGCCCCAAGCGAACACATCACGGTGCTGCCTGAGAAAGTCCACGTACTGCTGCCGCTCCTCAGAGGGCATGGCGGCACTAACCAACGTGGGTCTTGGATCGGCCTCGGTTCCAAGGTTCACCTGTATTAACTCATCGACCGTGGCGGGGACGCCCTCCTCAAAGGCTGGGGGTGCATCTTCCACGTCCTCTCCACTTGGGGAGGGATCGTCCACGGGAGAGACTGCGTTGGCAACTGCATTGGGGCTACCAGATCCTGCTGGGCCACTGGTGCTGGCACGGGCGGTCGCGGTCATCTCATCAGGAGACTCGCGGACCGTCAAGACCATGGCGACGTCCAACCGTTGAATCGGGAGGACGTAAGCGTCATCCAGACTTGCCCAGGGATCACTCGTAACAGCGACAGGCTCAACCTCACCTGCCAGGATCTGCTTATCCTTGCTCTTGTAATAGTCCGCGTCCAGATAACGGGCTTCACATGAGGCAAAAGGAGAGGCATCTCCTTGAAGCACGCCTACTCGACCATTAAGGGAGTATTTGAGGCATTGGTGGTATGACGAGGGAACCGCCGCGTGAAGGTGAAGCCATGGCCTGCCCATCAATGCGTTATACGCAGTGTCTTGAGAGACTACCATGAATTCGGTGTTGGCAACCAAGTCACCGAACTGGGTCTTCAAACGTATCTTGCCGACCGGGGTTTGCTCGGTACGGTCATACCCCTGGATCCTGAGGTCGGAGGGGATCAAGTCATCCTCAGACAACCCCAATCTCCGGAGCGTCCGAGTCGGAATCAGGTTGATCCCGGATCCCGTGTCGACAAGGCAGCGCCGGACTTCAAGGCCGTTGAACTGGCCAGTAACATACAGCGGACGAATATGTCCCTGTATAGGAGGGTCTTCATCCTTACCAGAGAACGAGATAACTGCCTGACATTCGGCGTCCTCGATCGTTTCGGCGTGAAAGGCCTCTGCAGCCGCAACCTCTGTCTCAAACTGGAGGGGGCTTTTCAGGGCTTCAGCGAGTGCCTCGCGCATCTCAGATGACATGCGCAGAGCCTCAAGGATGGAGAGCCTTGCTGGGATGTCGGCCAAGTGCTTCAGGACATCATACTTTTTGGCCAAGCGCGAGCCCCTGGTTGCAGGAGGTTGCTCCGCGGTTGGTAGCATGACGGGCCTTGCCGGTTGGATCGGCGGCCGACTGGTACTTGGCGCATCTCGCTGTTCACTGGTCGCAGTCCGGGAAATGGTCACCGTACTGGAGTCAGGAGGCCGGGATGGACTCGTGGCAGGGCGGAGCTGATCGCGACGCGGCTGAGGTGGTTCTGCCTGGTCCCACACCACAAACAGTGGCGGAGGCGAATCCGTCATCCCCGGATGGGGGGCCTGCGCACGTTGAGCTCGATCTTGAGCCTGCTGCCTAGTCTCAGTGGCGTGCACGGCCTGGCTGGAGGTACCAACGGCTGTTCCCCGGCGACTCCTGCTGCTGCGGTTCTTCCGACGGTGGCGACGACCGGGGACACTAGGGAGGTCCACCTGGTGTTCTTCGACGCCGGGAACCGAAAAGGGATTTACCAGCTCGACGGTGTTAACCGAAGCGTACCCAATACCGTCATCGGACGAATCATCCATCACCGGGCGGATCCGAGGAGGGACCCCCATCTCCGGGGGCATGAAATCGCCGAGAGTACGGGATAGTGGCAGAACTGGCGGGGCGCGCTCTTCCTTCTTGCGCTGCCGCTGTTTGCTCCTCTTGGAGGAGGCAGGCTGGGACGACGATGCCGAAGCAGCACCCGCAGGTTCTGGGGGCTCAGGCTGATTCAAGCGCGCACGGATGATTCCATGGGCGCGAATGATCGTCTTGCGGGCCATCCAGTTATTGTACTTCTGGGACCCGCGGTCGGAGACCAGCTGCCATTCTTCCTCATCGCCACCATCGTCATCTGATCCCACGAACACGCCCGCTACCTGTGCTGGAGCTGGGCCCAACCTGATTACATTGTTGTTAATCTGGTCTTGGAGCCAGTCCTTGAACACATAGCACCGCTGGATGGTGTGTCCCAGGGCTCGATGGTAAGGGCAGTAGCGGGGGTTATCCGTGAGATGTGCCTCCTCTGGCCTCCAGCACTCAGGCAGTCGCACAATCCTCTGCTCCAGGGCGCTCCGGAAATAGCCGGGGACCTGATCCTCGTGAAATGAGTAAGTCAGGTATCGCGGGCCTCGGGGAGCGTGGTCTTGACGAGGGGCCGGAGGGGCCTGCCGAGGAGGTGGACCCTGATTATCTCGCCTGGGTTGCGGCGGTACATTACGCGGAGGGGCCGGCCGGTTCTGAGGCTGCCGTTGCTGGGCCGGGAACTGAGCCCGTGGAGGCGGATTCCTGTGAGGCTGCGGAGCTGGCCTCACCGGCAGCAGCTCCAACGGCCTGGGGGCCTCTATCTGGGCAACAGCAGCGGGCTCAGCCCTACTGACTCTCCTTGCAGGAATCATAGGAGGCAGCGGGTGTGCCTGGCTAGCCTGTTGCAGGGCTTCCTCAAGACGTTGAGCTTTGTCTGAGAAGTCCCTGAACCCTCTGGGGTAATTTTGAGTAATCAGGGAAGGGACCAGCTCGGTCTTGACGTTCCCGACGCACATTGTCAGCAACTGCTCTTGAGTCAATGGCATGTCAAGGGAATACGTGAGACCCTTCCATCGGGCGACGAAGTCCGCGACTCGCTCATCAGGCCTCTGCTTGCACTTGAAGAGGTCTGCGATACTCGTCTTCCGGGTCGTGGAACTGAACTGGTAGAGGAACTGTCTACGGAGGTCCTCCCAGCAGGTTACCGACCCGACGGGGAGCTGGCTGTACCAGACAAATGCTGGCCCTTCCAGTGTCTGAACAAAGAAACGAAGCTTAGCGGCCTCCTGCTGCGCCGGAGTCCCCAACATAGGCCCGCACCTCGAGTTGAAGTGGGCTAAATGCTGTGGCGGATCTCCAGTCCCGTTGAAGGGGGCGAAAGTGGGATTCCCGAATCCCGGAGGCGCCGGCATGTCATCCACCCATGCTGGGTAGGGCTTGCCGTCCGGTGGGATCGCCACCTGCCGAGTCTCCAAGGCTTCCAAGCGGGCAATGAGTGCCGCCATCGGATCATCCGGACATGGGTTCCAGTCCTGGCGAGGATCTCTAACCACGAGCGCATTGCATGGCCCTTCAATCGGGTCGTCGACCGGGTCGTCGAACTCGGCAGCTCGTGGGATGGCGGGCGGAGCGGCCCTTGGGGCAGCGGGAGGAATCCGAGCGGGATCTCTCAGGTAGTCACGCCGCTCGGGAGGGTGTGGCGAAACATACCGCGCCCTCTTGCCGTAGGCAATGGCCTCTCTCCTGTCGGCGAACACGGCGTAATCACGGTTGCCCGGGAGAGTCTCGTCGAGGTGCGGTTGTTCCGGTCCCTGCTGTCCTGGCCTAGGATCACCGTAGTCAGGCCGCCGTTCTGCAGCGCGCTCGGCGAGGAGCTGGTCAACCAGCTTCTTCTGTTCGGCGAGCTGCTGACGTAGCGTAGCCTTCTCGGGATCCTCCTCTGCCCTCTGCATGGAGGCAGATGGGTCGGCGGGCTTTATAGCCTCGCTGTGCTCTTTTCCTTTGCTGACGTTTCGGCTTAACGTCAGTGCTTCAGTGGGTGCGGGGAGCCCCAGGAGGTTTCTCTGATGACGAGTAACTCTCACTGATGGATCTGACGACGGCTTGTCTTCGGGGGGGAATCCCCCGTCGAGAAGTTCCAAGTCGTTCCCCTCTCCCGACAGGTCAGCCATATTGACCGTTTCTGCCCCTGGGGATACACCCTCAGGGCCACCCAGCGAATCGGGCTGTCGGCGAATCACACTGAAGCGTAGGGCAGCGTACTGCCCCCATCCACGGATATACACGTGGGGAGTGGCTTCCTCGATAACTTTGCGGAGTACTTGAAAGCACTCAACGCATCGTTGTTGGAGGGCCTCGTGGCGCTCAAATGACCCGGGGTGCCGAACCGCGGGGAGCATGGCCAGGTCAATTTGACGGCACTGCTCACCAATATCCTCCAGGTGCGTTTGACTCCCGGGGTATGGCATTTGTAGGCGGCGAAGACAGGAGCGAGTCTCCCGGAGAGTTCGGCGGAAGCATTCGAACTCATCCGGGGTGAGTGATTCGGGTGCATCAAAGCCCGGTCCTGCGACTGGCCAAAACTTCTCAGGGAAGTGGCCCTCTGCTAGGACGGTCCAGAAGCTCCACGACTCAAACTCGGGACCCAGATCTCCTTGGTCCTCTTCAATGGCTGGGAACGGACGGGAAACTGGTAGTGGTGCCGAGGCGGGCCGCCGGGCTGACGGGCTGGCCGGCGGTGAATACGGCGAGCAGTCCGATTGGCCTCCATATCCCGGGCCGCCCTCTGAGGGTGGCGGTGCCCTGGCTACCACATCACGATAGGACGGGCCGGCGAGCGAACATCCTGCCGTAGCATCGGTGCTCGCCGAGGGCGCACCAGATCGTGGTTCGACCGTCGGTCCCCAGAAAAAGTCTCCGGCTTCTTCGATCGAGGCGGAAGGCACTTCCGGAGGGGCCGGTACCGACCGCAAGTATGATCCTTGGGGGTCTACCAGGCCCTCGTTACTCCGGATATACCTTCGGAGAGAAGCGGGGATCCCATCGATCTCGCTCTCGGGGAGCACGAGGCTGACGTGCCGCATTCCTACCCCTGCCCTTGACTGGCGGGACTGGGGAAGGGGCTCTGTCGCCGAATCGTACTCCGCCTCTGAGTCATAGAAGCAAACCGGTCGGATCTCTGTCCGGAATTACGTAACATTCTTCCCTCGGCGTCGACGCCTTGCCTTCCTGCCCCTGGGTGGTTCTTCGGGGCAGGGCTGATCTCTGTCCTGGCGTCCTCCGGCCGCACTGGTGCTGGGGCCAAGAGGACTGGGAACCAAGGTGCGAGGGGCACCGGGACAGATATCAAAGGGGACGCGGGGAGAGATGATTCCGGGCAGGCCTCCGGGCCGGGATCGGAAGGTGGGATGACCCATGCCTCCTGGATTTGCCACACAGAGTAGATACTGCCGGTGAATAGCGCTACCGTGAGGTGGTCCGCGGTGGCTACTGCCAGTGCCAGCAACCGGGAGAGTCGACCCAACCTGCCTTTGGGGCGGTCGGGGCCTCGATCCAGGTCGGGCATAGGAGTTCCCCCGCTCAGGATGCACAGAGGCCTGGCGACTGGAGCCAGCGGTGGCTCGGGCCAATGCGGCCGCTGTTGCTAGAGCCCCAAGGTGGGCATCCTCTTCCGCTCGTGCCCGACGTTGGCGTCGAGACAGACGAGTCGGGATGAGCGGCGCGGGCAGGTGGAGAGCCCGCTCTTCGACTGGAGAGGCCTGGCGGTGGTGTCGCCGTGGCCTGGCGGGAGTCCTTACCGTAAGTCCCTGGAGCGAATCCCGGAAAGGGTGATCCCGGGCCTCTTCCACCTCATCCGCGTAGGGAAGGGAACTGTCAGAGCGCTCCGGGGATAAGCTCCCGAAGCGGTTGGACGTTGAGGTAGGCAGCGGTGCCTCCCCGCGCGGCCCTCGGGGGCGGCGGTGGTGGCGAGGCGCAGCCTCCTCAAGGTCTAGGCGAGCCATTTCCCTAGTGGGGATGACTCCCTCTTCCTCGTATCTCCGCACCAGGGTGTTGATCACCCTTCTCTGGATGACCTCCGAGGGGGAGAGAGGGCGTGGTCGTCCCGCAATTGCGGCTGCTGGGACGGCTGTGGAACGGGCGGGACCGCGCGGAGTAGCCGCGTCGGTGTTTCCCCTGTCCCTACGCCAGTGGGCGGGTGGCGATCGGGCACTGGATCGGGCGACCTGATTTCTGAAAGCAGGGAGAATGACCCATTAACACTGACAGGAAAAAGGAATCGACAACCAACCATTAGCGCCACGACGCCTTCCGTGGGGGGAACCCAGGCCCTCGACGTTGCGAGACGGAGTGCCCGATGTCCCTTCCCCAGCCCCTGGCGGGTAAGACTGAATGCTTGGCCGGGCAACATGCCGGTCTTCCAACACCTCTGAAAGCCATCGGTCATCGTATCGAGGAGAAGAGATTCACGTCGGGTTCACCATTTTTCTGTTTCGGTGCGGATGTGCGTCGGGTTACGCTGTTCCGCCAGGACGCGTTCGCGCGTGCACCCGTCAACCCGAGGGGATGGGCGCGCGGCTTGTGGTCCCGCAGTCCCGCTTTCCAAGGGCGGGCGGCATCCGTCCCTTATTCAGGGGCGTCTGCTCCTTGATCGAAACCGGGATGATGGGATGTCGGCTCCTCCTTCCTTGGACGTCTCCTCGGAACTTGTCGCCTAATCCGGGTCTCCCTCATAGACTTAAGAATGTTCGTGAATCTCGTTCCCGGCGCCATATCTTCATGGACACCGGTTAATTACGCTGCTTCCGCCCGGACGCTCCAAGGGGTCTGGGCAGGGCAGCAACCTGCGGTGAGAAGGCCGGGTGGCTCTGGGTGCTGGGGGCGTGTCGTAACACTGCGGCTCTGCACATCTGTCTTCCGTCCCTAATAGGGTTTCTCGAAGGCATGATGGCCTGAGGCATCCCGTACTAGGTGCGGGGAACTGTGTCACCTGAGGTTTTCCTCAGCTTCCCGTGTTTAACACGGGGTATGCCGCGAGTTTAACGTCCAGCGGGGACGGCATCGGACTGATCAACACGAAAAGTGGATCAGATGACAGAACCCCTTGCGGGGAACCTCCGATGCTGGGGCCAGCACATGGGCGGCTTCCCAAGTAACGTGGAGTGGAGTGAAGTGGCATGACCCCACCGGGATGTGGCGGCCCGGGTAAGGATCAGGATGGATGATGAAGTGAAGAGCTTGGACCCCAGAGGGGCTTCCTACGTACCGCGCGTTAACACGGATCAAAGTCAACGTAGTTCGGGCATACAGTTTAATGTCATGCTGGACGTCGGCAAGCCGACTCACGAAGAGGTCGAGGCCGCCGGGCGGAGGATTGAACCGAACCACCTCGCACGGAGGGGGATGGAACGGCCGGGTGGATCACAGTTTCACGTCATGCTGGACGATAAAAGGGGAAATGGAAAAAAGGGGGGCTGTGGGGAGGCACCGTGGAGATACACACGGGCAGTCCCCCACAGGGGCGGATTCATAGGTGAATCAACGCAAGCGTGAACCCTGGAGGGGTCCACTGATGGACGAACCGACGTAAATACGACCGGGACGACCAGGTGGCGGGCTTGGACCTCAGGGAGGCTTCCTACGTACCCTGTATAGAAGACAGGGATCAAAGTCCACGTAGTTCATTCTGTCAGGACTTACGCACTTGGGGCAGCCCGGATGCTGCAAAACTCAGTTGGAAGGGACTTGGACCGAAAGCAGAAGACACCTCGATCCCAGTCGGACCCTCTACTGGCTTCGGCAGTGGGGAGGCGCAATGGAGATACACATGTGCAGCCTCCCACGAGAAACTAGGGGTTTGTAATACCCTGCCCCCGTAGGGAAAAGCCACTCCCATTAAATCGTCCCAAAAGGGGGACAATCCCGACATCCCTGCAGAGACGAGTGGGTGGGGGCCACATCCAAACCGGGGGGACCCTGCGTGCGGAGCACGGGATCAGGTCGCGGACGGTTTAGCGTCTTGCCAGACGAAGTACAGTTTAACGTCATGTGTTGAGGACGAAGCACTTGGCAGTTTAACGTCTTGCAGCGCGGACGATGGGGGCTAGGCAGTTTAACGTCGTGCAGCTTGGACGGATGTGCAGTTTAACGTCATGCTGGACGAACATGCAGTTTAACGTCATGCTGGACGTATGCGCAGTTTAACGTCATGCGGGACGAATGCTGAACAGTTTAACGTCTTGTAGCTCGGACGTATGTGCAGTTTAACGTCATGCAGGGCATAGGTTGCCGGACGATGGGTGCATGTCACTTCGCACGAACCTGGAGGGCCGCACGGGAAGACAACGCACGGTGCGGGCACCCAGGATGAGGATCATCGGGCGCCACGCAGACAGGTGCCCTCAGGGGGTCGAGGGGACGACCCTGGCAGGTTGCGCGCAAAAAGGAAGCTTTGCGCGCAATACTGCGGGCCGGCGCGCAATCGGGGCGGCTGGCGCGCAATTGGGCCAGTGCCTTGCGCGCGGATGCTTGAGAATGCTCACACCGGGCTTCGGATAGCGCGCGGGGGCAACGGCTCATTCTTTAACGAATGGCCACTTGAAAGAAGGGGGGGTGCGCGCAATCGGGCCGGATTGCGCGCACCCCGGGGGCAATTGCGCGCAAGCGGGTTCTTTTGCGCGCAACGGCCTTAGGGTGAGTTTTTATTCAAATGAAAGGAGCCAGTGGGGATTGCGCGCGAAGGCGGACCCCGAGGCTTTCTTGCGCGAAAGAAAGGAGGTTACCCGGAGTTCGTCATTGCGCGCGGAAGGGGTTGAATTGCGCGCACGAGAGACGTTTCGACTTCCAGCAACCTTTGAAACGTTGGGGGTCGCCTTATATTTATAGGCAACCCCGGGCGCGGAATCCAGGGTGCGAGCGCGAAATTCTCCTCGCGGGCGCGGAATCGGGCGCGGCGCGCAAGGGAGTCGCGCGGACCCGCGGCGCGCAAAATTGCGCGCCGGACCGGCGCATTACGCGCATCCCGGGGGGGTTTGCGCGCGGAACATCACCTTTGCGCGCGGGCCTCTGAAATTCCGCGCAAGGCCTCCGGGCCCTCCGAAACATCCTTCCGACTCCAAATATGACTTCGCTTTCCGCATCCGGAGCTTCGTTTGGGAACAACGGACTTTTCCGGCGTCTACACTATAGTTCACTTTTTAGTTGTATTTTTACTTTTTAGTTGTACATTTACTTTTCAGTTGGGCTTGTATTCCGATCCCTTTTCTTTTAGAAAACTTTTACTATAACAGTTTACTTCGTGGTTTCTTCTTGTTGAGTTCTTGGAATGTGTGTCTGAACAGGTTAAAAAGTAAATGTCTTCCCGTATTAGGGATATTCCATTCTGGTGCTAGTCCCTAGCGCCTGGCCTATGGAAGGCAGGCATTGGGTATTCACGACAAGAGCCCCGAGGGACAGGTCGAGAAAAAGTTGTATCAGAGGAGTCAGTTCTACCGAAGAACTAGGACTCTGATATTATCTATGTGGAAATAGTGTTAATTTTTATGAGTGTGGTCTTTAGGTTGGGGAATCCAGTGTTGGTTTGGCAGCCGATGTATCCCTACACCAGGAACCTGAATTCTAATTTTCGACTCAGTGCACGGAAACACTTATTGCGTGTGTTTTTGAAAGTTTTTTTCTTGTTATCTCTTCTAGTTAGCTCACTATGTATAAATTATTGATAATGGCACACCTGTCTTCTTTCTGGATGCCACCACATAGACAACCATCTTGGATTCTTGAGAGAGTACGCGATGATGGCCCACCGAGCGATGAGGCCTCGGTGCAGGGCCCTCTTACGGCGTTAGCACCTTTGGGTGGTGTACCAGCAGCACCACTACCTGTTGGGAAGACGTTTCTACAAGAACCACTAGTATAGTATACATTCCAACTGAGCTCATTGCATTAGTTTCAGTGGTAGAGGTCTCCGAGGATCCGAGACGAGACGAACCCGTAGGCAGTTGAAGACTGGATGGAGGCTGTAGTCAGAGTTTTCCATCTGGTTGAGACAGCAGGTGACCTTATGGTAATCCTAGTAGCCAGTATCTTTCAGGCAGTAGTAGGGAGATGGTAGATCTTGATACTCCAGATACATGACTAGGTGACCCTCATCTGGGTAGACTTCATGATCCTTTTCTGGGCAGAGTTCATCCCAACGACCTTACACTCTGTGGGTATACAAGAGCTGCTACACTAATAGTAGGGCAACATGACTATGGCCCAGTACTCAGTGAGGATCATTTATCTCTCTCTCTACTACATTTACATGGTACAAGAACCTTTTTCAGGGAGAGAACCTTTGAGTAGGGTCTCCGACGGGAGATTAGAGCACCAATGATATTGCTTAGCATTTCGACGTAGAATGGGGTGCTAGAGAGAGCACTTTTTGTGGAGAGATTCATAGCTGAGTGGGTACCAATGATGAGAGACATCACTTGACATTAGGTAAAAGATTCATCTACAATAGGTAGTAGATGAATGGAAAAGGGGACCAAGTAGGACATGACATTTGGTGGGCGACCTCAGGATATAGGGTTGGTGGTGCGGGGCTCACGGGACAAAGGAGGACAATTGAGGAGCAAACAATGTTACTCTTATGGCGGGTAGGGTCACATGGCATGTGACTGCTCGACCTGCCATACAGATGACTAATATACGATTGAGGGACTACCGAGTTAGAGGCATATATTCGATCAGGGAGGTCAGTAGGCAGTAAGAGGATGTGGTAGAAGAGCTGGCCTTGTATCAGGTGGTGGGCGGCGATTCGAGGTTCTACCACCACCACCTCTAGGTGGTCCACCCCGACCGCAAGAAGTAGGTGGACAAGGATGATCTCAAATCTAGGTAGGTAAGGCCTATGACCATGATTCTAAAGAGATGATTAGAGGTATGATCTGTTTCTAATCCACCTTAGCTGCAGTACTTATTGACATAGGTTCTAGTCACTCTTTTATTTCGACGACCCTTGTTTGAAGCTCGGAGATTCTGGTGGAGTCGTTGGCTCAATCCTTACATCTAGAGACTCCTACGTGAGTAGATTCGATGATTACACAAGGGTTTAGGCAGTGTGATCCTACTTTAGGAGGCAAGAGCTTTAGCTGGGATCTTCTAGTAGCAGCGTCGAGGCCTTACGATGTTATCTTGGGTATGGACTAGTTATCCACATTCCATGCCCAGATTGACTGTATTTGCTACAAAGTGCGGTGTGTCCGCGATGATGGGAGCATGTTTTCCTTCACCGGCGAGAAGGAAACCTTTTCAACACATGATGGACTTACCTTGAGGATGGTGCAACCGATCACACATCAGTTGGCCAGCCTTACCCTCGGGGTAGTTGATGTTCAGAGTCCGAGCTATCCTATAGTGGTGGACCAGTATGATGATGTTTTCCCTGATGATGTTACAAGACCACCTCCTCATAGAGAGTTAGACTTTTATATCGACCTATACCCCAGTTCGGTACTGATATATACACCATCATATCAGATGTATTCTGTGGTGCTTCTTTAGTTATTGGTACAGTTTGAGGAACTGTAGAGGAAGGGGTTCATAAGGCCCATTGTTCACCATGGGCATCGCCAATTTTATTCAACAAGAAAGAATATGGGAGTTTGAGACTCTATGTGGACTACCGGTTCTTTAACTAGGTGACCATGAAAAACATGTATCCACTTACAAGGATTGATGATCATTTCGATCAGCTGAAGAGATATTGTTGGTTTTCAAAGATAGACCTCAGATATGTCTATCATCCGCTCAGGTTACGATATGATGATGTGAATAATATGGTCTTTAGATGTCAGTATGACCCCTATGAGTTCATGGTTATTCCATTCATCAAGAACAAGGCCCCAGAAGTGTTCATGGGACTCATGAACAGGATCTTCCACCCATACCTCGATCGCTTCATTGTGGTCTACATTGACGACATCTTGATATAATCTGCATTAGAGGAGGAGCATGCCTATTATCTAAAGATAATTCTGGATACAGTCTGAGAGCATTAGATTTATGGTAAGCTCTCGAAGTTCCAGTTTTGGATACAAGAGGTCCACATTATGGGACATGTTATCTTGAAGGATAGAGTTTTAGTGGATCTGGAAAAGATAGAGTATGCTCTTATTTGGGAGCCATCCAAGACTGTGAATGAGGTGTGGAGTTTCATGAGGTTCGATAGATACTACAGGCGATTCGTGCTTGAATTTTCCAGAGTTGTGGCACCGTTTTAAGCATTAAAGAAGAAGGGACATCCCTTTGTATGGACAGAGAGATGCCAACAAATTTTTCAGGAGATGAGGTAGAGACTGATGAGTGCCCCCATCTTGAGGCTACCAGAAGAGGGAGTTTGGTATGTTGTTTACTGAAACACATCAGGGGATGGAATTGTATGTGTCATGATGCTGGATCAAGCAGTGATCACTTATGGTTCATGACAGTTGAGATATAATGAGCAGAACTATGCTACCCATGACCTGCAGTTAGAAGTAGTGGTCTTCGACATAAATATGTGGTGACATTACTTGATGGGAAAACATTTTACAGTCTGCTCTGATCACAAGAATATTAGGTATATCTTCTCTTATAAGGACATGAACCCGAGATAAAAATGATGGATAGAGTACCTCCAGGACTATGACTTTGAGATAGTGTATACTCCTGGGAAGTGGAACGTGGTAGAAGATGCAATCAGCAGGAGGACTGGTCTACAGTTGCAGAGTAAGGCAACAGAGCAGCTAGCAGCATTGCAAATATCCTTCGTGGAAAGAGATGGATCAGCATACCTCCAGACTATGATAGTCACTCCCCCACTTCATTAGTGAGTCATGGAGGCACAACATGGAGACAGTGACTACGCGGCTCGACATGATCATATATCCTCATGATAGGCTCCTGATGGATTTTATGAAGGTGGTGTGAACATCATCCTCTTCAGATGATGTACCATGGTACTAGTGGCGCTACAGGAGGAGGTGTTGAGGGAGTTCCATACATCCCCTCTGGCAATATATCCTGGTGTGGAAAAGATGTACCAGGACCTCCAACGTTAGCACTAGTGGATAGGTATAAAGAAAGAAGTGGTAGATTTTGTTTCTTGATGCCTCACTTTTCAGCAAGTGAAGGTCGAGCATTTGGTTCCAGTAGGCTTAACACATCCAATGGAGGTGCCAAAGTGGATGTGGGATGCATTCTCCAAGCAATTTGTGATAGAGCTTTGACGTGGACATGATTCCATCTAGGTGATCTTTGACCAACTCACCAAGTCAGACCACTTCCTACCTATCTAAGAGCAGATATTAGTACAGGGCTTGGGACGCCACTACATGCAGGAGATTGTGAGAATTCATGGGGTTCCATAGATGATTGTCTCTAACCATGACATTCATTTTACATCCTGTTTGTGGAAGGGATTACAGGTGGTGTTTGAGACTCACCTGCGTTTGAGCACTGCCTTTCATCCGTAGACATATCATCAGATGGATCAGACTATTCAGACGCTGGAGGACATGTTACGTGCATGCATCCAAGATTTTGTCTATAGTTTGGAGGATCAATTTCCATTTGTGGAGTTTTCATAAAATAATATTTATCACTCAACCATTGGTATGGCACCATTTGAGGCCTTGTACGGTCAACCATGCAGCTCACCTCTATGCTGGACAGACCTAGGGTAGTCAACACTTATGGGTCCTGAGTTGTTATGGGCTACCACTGAGAAGGAGGAAGTCATTCGAGAGCAGGTGAAGATTGGATAGAGAAGGTAGAAGTCCTATACTGACAGGAGGCAGATACATTTGGAGTTCGAGGAGGGAGACCATGTCTTTCTATGGGTCTCACCTCGACGAGGTTTATAGAGATTTGGTCGAGGTGGCAAGTTATCACCGAGCTTTATCAGACAATTTATAATAATTCATAGGAATGGAGAGGTGGAATACTCCTTGGCACTTCCACCACATTTGGAGAGGGTGCACGATGTCTTCCAGGTACACCAACCGAGGAGATACATGCATGACCCATCTCACATCATCGACCATGGTGAGATTGACTTTGATGATGGGGAAACGTTTACCGATTTCCAGTAGTGATTAAGGATCAATATAAGAAAATCCTTCGTAGGCATTCAATACCTATACTACACGTTCAATGACTATACGGGAACCTCCAAGAGAGAACATGAGAGCGGGAGGCTCATATTCGTTCTCAGTACCCCCTTCTGTTTTCGTAGTCTAGGTTGTGGCTTTCGGGGATGAAAAGCCCTAAGGTCGGGAGAATGTAATGACCCAAATTTTCCATGCAATACTTTTAATTATATGGAATTATTATGTGTCTGTGAAAATTGACGATGTGTGATTATGAGGACCGGTGTGTCCAAAATGAATTTCTAAACCTTTTTTAAGGTACATTCAGTAAATGCACGAGCGATATTTTCTAGCTTTTGAACTCGTGCTTAGATTAAAAATATGAGGGCACCATTGAATCTGCAGCATCGTCATTTGCATAATAGAGGATTCACTTTGACTGCAGTTGGTCTGAAGAAATAGTTTCATTTAGGTACTTTTAAAAGAATAAATAATATAAATTTTTTATTTTATTTTATTTATTTCTTTTCCTCCAACGGACAGGAGGCCACGTGGGATTGACGATGTTTCAAGCCATTAAATGGAATGAACCTTCAATCCTATGTAACAACGTCATTGGGAATGAGGAAGGTTCCAAATTAATGAACCCTCATAAATCCCACGAGCATTATACACCCTCAACCTCTTTTATTTACATGGATCTTGGTGAGTGGTATCAGTACTGCTTCACCAAGCAATGAAGTGCTGAAAAAGTGCGGAGATGCCTAACCCTTGGAGGATGGAGCCGGTTCCAGTGAGTGGTGATGAGAGACACCGAACCATGAACCGAAGGATGACATACGAGCAGCGTTGTTGGAAGCTTATTGCGGGAAATACGAATGTCGACAATTCCTCGATCGCAAGCATCCACCATTGTTCTTGAGGTAGGGATTTTATTTTTGTTTAATTCAAGTGATTATTGAGTCCTTTAATCCTACATCATTATTATAAGCTAATGTAGATGGAACGAGCCTAATGAACTCGGCACGGACACTCTGCTAGCTTGATACCCTTTCATTCTCTATGGAAGGCAGCCGGTGTGGTGGCCCCAACTGGCTTTGATGGATGTGGCATGCTATTGGGCGCTGCAAGAGGATGCTGCGACACTAAGCCGTGGTGGTCAGTAGAGCGGCCAACACCGGCCGACTGCGAAGGAGGTGCGGTGTGCCGTTGCGCGCCACCGGTGAGCAGGGGTCCACGACCAAAGCCGCAATGGGTGAATGAGGCATCTGACACACCAACTAGTCGTGGAAGATGAGGGTGGTGTGACTAGTGTGACACCGATGAGTAAGGGGCCACAGCCAAAGCTATGGCAGAGGAGGAACTCGTACCTCCAGCGGGTTCTGCGATGACTAGGTGGCGCCCATGTGGCACCACCGCTTTAGAAGTCGAACAACATCTGGGCCGTTTGGGAGACTGGGGGTCTCAGCCCCTCACGCTGGCTAGGGCAGACCCCACCACGGGTCGGACCGGCGAGCCATGCCCCCATGCGGGCCGGGCTTCCCCCTTACGCGTCGGGCTGTCCCCTGCGAGTCGGGCCATCCCTTGCAGGTCAGGCCACCCCATTGCAGGTCGGGCCACCCCCTTATGGGTTGGGACACCCCTTTGTAAGTGGGGTCAGACCTCGGCCTAGCGGGCCGAGCCCGACGTGGACCAACCCAGTCTGGTCGGACCCGGGCCCAACTGGACCCAGAAACACTTAAAGGGCCATATCTAGAGAACCAGAAATCTGTTTGACGAACTGTCTACAGAGTTGGGATGATTGGATCGAGGTGGTTATTTTTGTATAATCCACTTGAGTTTTGGAGACAGTTTGAGTACGACTGATTGGGATCGAACCCGAATCCAATCGGGCCCTTGGAAGTAAAATGCTTATAACTCACAGACCGAGCGTCCAATTGACGCACTGTCTGTCACGTTGGAACCCTTACGAAATGATGGTCATTTGAGTTAATACATTGTGGATATTAGTGGTGGTCTATGTACGACCGATATCTCAAGGGGAGGATTCTACAAAACCTGAGCACACCGGGTGTGAGGAATCCTATGGCTGGATGTAACGTGAAGAAAGAACATCAATCCTCTGTAAGTCAGCATCTATCGATCCTGTGTGGGTCAGATTCTATCAAATCCTTTGTGAGTTAGCACTCATAGATCCTCTATGGGTTAGCACATACTGATCCTGTGTGGGTCATATCTAGTGTAGGTCAGCAGGGGTTATTACCTATCGATCATGTGTGGGTCAGAAGGAATGCCTCTTTACAGAATAAGATGATCTAGCTTACAACTAATCATATGTACTTCCGTACTTACGTTATACCTGATTGTGAGTTGAGTCTTTCCAGCTTTGTCTTGTAATCTTCATGGTGTTACCCATGTGGTCCTCCTATCTTAATGGTGTTACATGTGTGGTACTTCTACCTTCGTGGTGTTGTCTTAGTGGTGTTACCTATGTGGTATTTCTACCTTTGTGGTGTTGTCTTCATGGTGTTACCAGTGTGGTACTTCTATCTCAGTGGTGTTACCTGCGTGGTATTTCTACCTTCATGGTGTTACCTTTGTGGTATTCTTCCCTCATGTATGAGATGACCATATCTTGATAACATATGTATATGTATGGGCATATACCTAAGTAGAGTTGATGTCTTGATTTGAGGTTTTTCCTTAGTGGAACTCTAAGAGACCTACATGGGTCTCGGGGTCCCTATGAGTATCATTATACTCACCCTTGCATGGGATATGCCTGCACCTTATTTTGTCTTGTGCAGATCAGAGACAACATTGATCGAGGCTCAAGGAGCCAGGACTGGATGGTACTCAGAGGTGGACCATTTGGCGTGACATGACGCATGGACTATTGATCGTGAGCTATACCTAACGTTCATGTAGGATCCTCGGTGGATGATCCGTGAGCTATTTTTCACTTTTCAGTCGAATTTGTACTTTTTAGTTGTACTTGTACGTTTCAGTTGGGCTTGTATCCTGGCCCCTTTTCTTTTATCAAACTTTTACTATAGTAGTTTACTTCATGTTTGCTTCTTGTTGTGTTCTTGGACTATGTATCTAGACATGTTAAAAAGGCAATTCCTTCCCGTTTTAGGGATACATCTTTCCGGTGCTAGTTGTCAGCCCCTAGCCTATGGAAGGCGGGCTTGGGGTAGTCACAGCATGGGCCCCGAGGGACGGGTCGTGACACATATATATAATATAAACGTATATATATAAACATAAACATAAAATATTATATATATATATATATAATATAAACACACATATATATAATATAAAATAAAAACATATATGTAAAATATAAACACACAGATAATATATATATATATAAAATATAAAATATAAAATATAAAATATAAAATATAAAATATAAAATATAAAATATAAAATATAAAATATAAAATATAAAATATAAAATATAAAATATAAAATATAAAATATAAAATATAAAATATAAAATATAAAATATAAAATCTACACACACTGTAACATCCCAGGTAAATAAAGAATAAAGAATTTTCATATTTATTAATATTTACAAATTAAATATTAATTTTATTTTAAAGGGGTTGCTATGTTCGATAGCGTACCCGATACGCAACGATAAGTTTCTTTGAAACTTACGTAGCACACTAGTAATAAAATAATATTATTTTAAATGTTAGTTAACAAGTAGCCGTTGTAATGGAGAGAATGGATAGAAATAACTAAAATATGATTAGATATGTTTTTAAATGTTTATACATTTACCCAATAAAAGATAAAAGCTTAAAATACGGAAAGAGTTCAATTTTACTGGTATATATACTCTAATTTTCACTAAAGGTTCACTTATCACCTTTTAATGGTGAACCGTCATTAAATACAGTTTTGATCACTCTTATAGTTTATTTTGGACCAAATATAACTCTTCTTTAGAATCGGGACATCAAAATTTACTTTGTGTAAATTTTTGGTACCTTTCTGATAAAGTTCATTTTTTTATGAATAGTGTAAAATGTTGTATTTTAATTCAAAACCTCTTTTTAATCTAATTTATTTATATGATTATATTATTATTTTAATTGGTTTTAAAGTGAAATTAGAAAATATTTTTACCAGTTAATCCAATGGTGGTCATTGTAATCAATTTCACTTTGAAATTGGACTTAAACTAGTGTCAATCTTTTGATACTTATTGTTTCACAAAAACACGCTATTTGTCATGACAGCGGGAATTAATTATTAAATTAATTAATTTGACTTATATGTTTTGAATTTTGTAAAATGGACTTCATTTTTGAATTCGGAATATCAAATATAGCTTAGGGTGAATTTTTGGTAATTTTCTGAAAAACTTCAATTTTTGATGAATAGTGAAACCACTAAGTGGTAATCAAGCAAACTGATTTTTCAGTTAAATGAAAGTTTACCACTACTGTGTATTGAATTTTGAAAATCCGACATACATGGTTTTCATTAAGAAGTAAAATGTGGTTCAATGAGATTAAAATAATTTTTTGGTGAATAGTAATTTTTTTTCATTAATCGCGATTAGAGGTAATTAGTGTAATTTAAGGTAAAAATGGTATTATAAGAATGTGAAAACACCATGACACTTGTCCTGCACCTATTGGGTGAGTCATGGCCGACCAAGAAAAGCCATGGGCCAACATGGGGACCCCATGGAGCCACTTTAGTTGGAAAATGATATTAATATATTTTTATTTAATGTTAAAGTGAAAATGACACTAACATAAATGGTTTTACTAAAATAATTTTTGTGTGGGGTTATACAAGTCCAAATTTTGATTATAAATAGTCATTGGAATTCTAAAAAGATTTAATACATCATAGTATTTTTTTTATAATTTTTAGACAATAAATAAATTAAATTATATATGACATAATAATGATGGAGCGATGACATCATTATTTGACGATTTAAATAAAATGGAAAGATAATGAAAAATCTAAACCCTACACATGGCAAAAACCAATTGGATGAGTTGATTTCGAACCCTTATCACCTTATCCACGAATTATATCAATGTGGGACCTTTTAAAACCGAAACACATTTTCAAATAAAGTAATATTTCTTTACTTTCCAAAAGTGCCTCTCCTCTCCTCTTATAAAAGGCCTCCACCTCTACCTCATTTCACACACACCTCAAGCCTTTGGCTCGGCCAACCCCTGCCCAATTACTCTCTCCACATCCCTCTCCTCATCCTAGAGGATTCCCTTTGGGCAGAATCCTTTCAAAGGAAGCCTTTAGGCTCAAATCAAAAGGGAGTTACACTTTTAAAGGTAATTCATTCTCTCTTGTTCATTTGTTTTATTTTGCTTCTCCAACCCTCTAAACTCTTTTTATTTACTTCTTTTGTAACAACACCAGTATCTTCAATATACTAGTATTTTTTTATAATATTTATTTGAGCTACACTCTCACACAACTACATCAAATGGTTAAAGAACATACGGTTTCCGTGGATGGCGAAATTCTGCCTCCCGAAACGATGATTGTTCAATACTCATTTAACACCTTCAAGGGTGGCCATTATGATGTCACTATTTTTATATATGATATATAATATGTTTATGTTTTCTTTAAGCTTCTGTATTTTTCATTTTTGGCATACCTTTATGGTTTCCATTATGGGTAAACACGATATCTTCATTTAAGGAAGTGCGGACTACCGCCCCCTAAAAGTGATGTGATCCGTTAATGCCATATGTGGGACGTGTAAAGGATGGATTTAAAGTTATATGATGTTATACTGGAATTATAATATATCTCTATATCATTATTATTTATTTCCATTAAAGTATGAGATAGAAATGAAAGTAGCATTCATGCGTACGTACGGCTTACCGTCTCCATGAACGGTGCATTTCATTTCTTATCCCCAAATGTAATGTACTATTAAAAGTACATGTATATAATGGATATATATAATTAATGATATATCTAAGTGATGAATATAATTCTGGAATTAAAATATACATACCTCTCATTTAGATTTAATTCCATTAATATGACAAAGAAATGAAAGTAGCGTTCATGCGTATGTACGGCTTACCGTCTCCATGAACGGTGCATTTCATTTCTTACCTCTAAATTATTATGTAATATTATAAATACATGTATATGCTGGATATATATGATATATATGATATCCAAATCAGGAATTTCATTCTGGATATAAAGAACTTTTGATCACATGAACAACATGTAATTGTAAGAAGTCAACTTTCGACTTAAGAACCAAATATTGACAAAACAAACATTATTAACATAAATGGTTACATAATGTTTATAACATGGAAGTAAGTGATATAAAAGGAATAATGAACTTGAAAAAGATTCATAAGCAAGTATAGATTAACTCAAGTTTATTATTCCGGGGATTAAAGAACGGTCGGGTCAAGTCGGATACGAGGTAAGGGACTTCGTCTCAATCTCCTTTCATTGAGGCATATTTCGTTTTATACAAAACTTTCTTTTATACGGTGTATAAACTCCTTTGACTTTTACTTTTATACAAAAGGAATCTTTTTCTACGAAGAGTTTTACTAAACGACAAAAAGTAATGTTTTTTTAACGTACGCGGTGACAACGACCTTTTCCGCCGCCGCGAGTATTATTTGATCTTTGGCTTTCTCAATAAACCGTAATGTTTTTAGAATAAAATAAATACCATATACTCTTTTATGTATTTTGGTATTGAAAATGGTTTTGAAAAAGGATTCTATTATGTCAATATATTTATGATATATTGTGATTGAAATGTGGAAATGTTATCATTCCTTTATATTGGTTTTATGTTTTATGATTTTATACTGGTACTTGGACATTTTGACGGGTGGTTACGTTATAAACCATATGACGGGTGGTGCCGTGAATACCAGGACGGGTGGTTACATTATAACCTCCAATGCATTGGGTATGGAAGTCGGCCGTATGGCTATTCCATTAAGTATGTATGGAAATTGGCCGTATGGCTATTCCATTAAGTGATATGTGTGGAAGTCAACCGTATGGTTATTCCACTTAAGTATGTTTATGTCCCAAGTTACCTTTATATATGTTATGTGTTCTTTTTATGGATTTTATGGTAATCCTTTGGTTACAAAAAGGTAAGTAATGATACTTTATTCAGTAAATAGTTTTTACTACTTCATGAAGGTGAAGGTATTACTTTGATAGAGTATATATGGTTTATTTGATGTTTGAAAAACTAACAGTTTTCATTCTTTTTGTATCCCTTACTGAGCTTTTTATGCTCACCCCAAGTTTTTTCGAAATGTTTTTCACAGGACTTAAAGTGGAATAAGGTCAAGGATGGGATCAAGGGAATGTCATGCTATATAAAACATGGAATCTAGAAATATTTCTTTTTAAAAGTTTTTATTTTATGGAAACTTAATAGAAGTGTCTACTTTGTAATCTTTTAAGATGTAATAGTTATGTTCTAATTCTCTAAAACTCTAAACCTGAAAAGATCCTCCATGTGAATTATTCATTTAATTCAATATTAAGTAAGGTTTAAGGCTGGGGCCTTATAGTTGGTATCAAAGGTCGGTTTTGACAACTTTAGGAGTTAGAAAAGTGTTAAATTATAATATGATTGAAATGATATAGCATTTAAGGATTACCATGTTGCTTCACCTAAGATATTTCTGTGTTCAGAATGGTTTTCCGCAGATGAAACAAAGTAGCTATGTTGGGACGACATCAGGAGGAAGATAACCTTCCAAATCAGCAACCTGAGATGGTCGGAATCGGAACTGAACAGTTTGTTGCAGTGATGGCACAGTTGACTCAGGCTATAAATGGTGGTGGTATCCATGCACGAGATCAACCAGATCAACCGCAGAAGAACATGTCAGTGGTGGAACATTTCATGAGGCAACATCCCCCATCATTCAGAGGATCATTTGACCCTGTGCAAGCTGAAGGGTGGATTAAAGCACTGGAGAAGATTTTTGATGTCATGGGGTGTTCAGAACATCAAATGGTTAGTCTTGTTGTTTACCATTTTGAAGGTGAAGCTGATCAGTGGTGGTCGATGGTGAAAAATATAAGGGATAGTGATGAGATTGAGGATCTTCACTAGGACGAATTCAAAGGTATGTTTCTTGAGAAATATTTTCCTAAGGTGGTTCGTCTTAGGATGGAAAAACAGTTCCTCGAATTGAGGCAGGAGGATGATTCAGTGGCTGCTTATGAAGAAAAGTTCACTCGATTGGAAAGGTATGCTCCAAACTTCATACGAGATCTTGATAGTAAAATAAACCGTTTTTACTCAGGGTTAAAGCCAAAGTATCGAAGGGCTTTAGCTTCTCATGAATTCAAAAGTTATGAAAAACTTGTTCAATGTGCGGAGAAGGTAGAAATAGAGTTTGCCGATGATCAGGTGTTCTATGACAAACAACAGAATAAGAGGTCTAGTTGGCAGGAAAAGGGGAATAATTCATCAAAGAAGCAAGGAGGTAAGAAAACCAAATATCCATCCTGTGAGAAGTGTGGTAAAATTCATCCTGGAGAATGTTTATCCAAGTCTGGTAAGTGCTTTCGGTGTGGTAAATCTGGTCATATTGCTCGTAACTGTAAGGAAGATGATCAAGCAGGAAATGAAAAGCCAACGATACGATGTTTTAAGTGTAATGAAATGGGTCATTATGAAAACGAGTGTCCAAAGAAGAACTCAACTGGGGGAATGCAGCTAGACTACAAGCAGAAAGGGGTGGAGAAATACTTTGCAACAACTTCAGCAGATGTTGGGCCATCGAATGAAGTGGTATCAGCTCCAGGGAGCTCAGTATTTTTCGAAGATTGACTTGAGGTAGGGGTACCATCAGTTGAAAGAAAAAGAAGCAGACGTTCCGAAGACTACGTTCCGTACTAGATATGGCCATTATGAATTTGTAGTTATGCCTTTTGGGTTAACCAATGCACCTGCTGTATTCATGGACCTTATGAATAAAATTTTCCATGAGTTCTTGGATAAGTTTGTGTTTGTGTTTTGAGGTTTGTGAAGAGGTTATGTGTGCCTTGTGATTCACAGTTGAAGAATGAGTTGTTTTTTCATCCTGGCAGTACTAAGATGTACAGAGGTCTGTGGGAGTATTACTGGTGGGATGGAATGAAAAGAGACATTGCTGATTTTACTGTGAAGTGTTTGACATGTCAACAGGTTAAAGCAGAGCGGCAGTTACCGAAAGGGATGCTTCAGCCTTTACCAGTGCCATAGTGGAAATGGGAGAATATATCCATGGACTTTGTTGTGGGATTACCGAGGACATCTCGAGGTAATAATGCAATCTGGGTTATTGTTGATCGCTTGACCAAATCTGCTCATTTCCTTTCTATACGAGATACTTTCTCTCCAGATCAACTTTCCCGTTTGTATCTTAAAGAGATAGTCAGGTTACATGGAGTTCCTCTCTCCATTGTATTGGATCGTGAACCCAGGTTTACTTCTAACTTTTGGAAAGGCCTTCAGAAGTCGTTGGGTACTGAATTAAAATTTTAGTACAGCTTTTCATCCTCAATCAGATGGGCAGTCAGAACGAACAATTCAGACATTGGAGGATATGCTACGAGCTTGTTCTATGGATTATCAGGGAAGTTGGGACCAACATCTTTCTTTGGTTGAGTTTTCTTATAATAACAGTTTTCATTCCAGTATACAGATGGCACCATTTTAGGCATTGTATGGGAAGCGGTGTCGAACTCCAGCTTTTCGGGATCAAGTTGCTGAAAGGAAGCTGATGGGACCATAATTGGTAGAAGAGATGGCAGAAAAAGTTCAGTTGATTCAGAAAACACATGAGAACAGCTCAGAGCAGGCAGAAGAGTTATGCGGATAACTGGAGGAAGGATCTATCTTTTGAGGTAGGTGATCATGCTTTTCTCAAGGTTTCTCCTGGGAAAAGTGTGATGAGATTTGGTAAGAAAGGAAACTTGAGTCCATGGTTGGTTAGACCATACGAAATTCTGGAAAGAGTTGGATCAGTTGCATACCGAGTGGCTTTACCTCCGAGTTTATCTCAGGTACACAATGTTTTTCATGTTTCGATGTTGAGAAAGTATATGCCAGATCCATCTCATGTTTTGAGTCCAGAGGTAGTTTAGCTGGAAGAGAACCTATCTTATGAGGAACAACCGGTCCAGATTCTTGACCACAGGGAGCAAGTGTTACGGAATAAGGTGATTCATCAGGTAAAGGTTTTGTGGAAAAACCATGTGATTGAAGAGGCAACGTGGGAATCTGAAAATGCTATGAGGGAAAAATACCCCCACTTATTTTGATAAGTGAATAAAATTGCGAGGACGCAATTCCCAAAAGGGGGGAAGGATGTAACATCCCAGGTAAATAAAGAATAAAGAATTTTCATATTTATTAATATTTACAAATTAAATATTAATTTTATTTTAAAGGGGTTGCTATGTTCGATAGCGTACCCGATACGCAACGATAAGTTTCTTTAAAACTTACGTAGCACACTAGTAATAAAATAATATTATTTTAAATGTTAGTTAACAAGTAGTCGTTGTAATGGCGGGAATGGATAGAAATAACTAAAATATGATTAGATATGTTTTTAAATGTTTATACATTTACCCAATAAATGATAAAAGCTTAAAATACGGAAAGAGTTCAATTTTACGGGTATATATACTCTAATTTTCACTAAAGGTTCACTTATCACCTTTTAATGGTGAACCGTCATTAAATATAGTTTTGATCACTCTTATACTTTATTTTGGACCAAATATAACTCTTCTTTAGAATCGGGACATCAAAATTTACTTTGTGTAAATTTTTGGTACCTTTCTGATAAAGTTCATTTTTTTATGAATAGTGTAAAATGTTGTATTTTAATTCAAAACCTCTTTTTAATCTAATTTATTTATATGATTAGATTATTATTCTAATTGGTTTTAAAGTGAAATTAGAAAATATTTTTACCAGTTAATCCAATGGTGGTCATTGGAATCAATTTCACTTTGAAATTGGACTTAAACTAGTGTCAATCTTTTGATACTTATTGTTTCACAAAAACACGCTATTTGTCATGACAGTGGAAATTAATTATTAAATTAATTAATTTGACTTATATGTTTTGAATTTTGTAAAATGGACTTCATTTTTGAATTCGGAATATCAAATATAGATTAGGGTGAATTTTTGGTAATTTTCTGAAAAACTTCAATTTTTGATGAATAGTGAAACCACTATGTGGTAATCAAGCAAACTGATTTTTCAGTTAAATGAAAT
Organism: Viscum album; assembly: GCA_963277665.1. Classification (NCBI taxonomy): domain Eukaryota; kingdom Viridiplantae; phylum Streptophyta; class Magnoliopsida; order Santalales; family Viscaceae; genus Viscum; species Viscum album. The sequence goes on from OY728152.1 coordinate 701,579,059, forward strand.
TTTACCACTAATGTGTATTGAATTTTGAAAATCCGACATACATGGTTGTCATTAAGAAGTAAAATTTGGTTCAATGAGATTAAAATAATTTTTTGGTGAATAGTAATTTTTTTTCATTAATCGCGATTAGAGGTAATTAGTGTAATTTAAGGTAAAAATGGAATTATAAGAATGTGAAAACACCATGACACTTGTCCTAAACCTATTGGGTGAGTCATGGACGACCAATACAAGCCATGGGCCAACTTGGGGACCCCATGGATCCACCTTAGTTGGAAAATGATATTAATATATTTTTATTTAATGTTAAAGTGAAAATGACACTAACATAAATAGGTTTACTAAAATAATTTTTGTGTGGGGTTATACAAGTCAAAATTTTGATTATAAATATTCATTGGAATTATAAAAAGATTTCCTACATCATAGTATTTTTTTTATAATTTTTAGACATTAAAAAAATTAAATTATATATGACATAATAATGATGCAGCGATGACATCATTATTTGACGATTTAAATAAAATGGAAAGATAATGAAAAATCTAAACCCTACACATGGCCAAAACCAATTGGATGAGTTGATTTCGAACCCTTATCACCTTATCCACGAATTATATCAATGTGGGACCTTTTAAAACCGAAACACAATTTCAAATAAAGTAATATTTCTTTACTTTCCAAAAGTGCCTCTCCTCTCCTCTTATAAAAGGCCCCCACCTCTACCTCATTTCACACACACCTCAAGCCTTTGGCTCAGCCAACCCCTGCCCAATTACTCTCTCCACATCCCTCTCCTCATCCTAATGGATTCCCTTTGGGCAGAATCCTTTCAAAGAAAGCCTTTAGGCTCAAATCAAAAGGGAGTTACACTTTTAAAGGTAATTCATTCTCTCTTGTTCATTTGTGTTATTTTGCTTCTCCAACCCTCTAAACTCTTTTTATTTACTTTTTTTGTAACAACACCAGTATCTTCAATATACTAGGATTTTGTTATAATATTTATTTGAGCTACACTCTCACACAACTACATCAAATGGTTAAAGAACATACGGTTTCCGTGGATGGCGAAATTCTGCCTCCTGAAACGATGATTGTTCAATACTCATTTAACACCTTCAAGGGTGGCCATTATGATGTCACTATTTTTATATATAATATATAATTTGTTTATGTTTTCTTTAAGCTTCTGTATTTTTTATTTTTGGCATACCTTTATTCTTTCCATTATGGGTAAACACGATATCTTCATTTAAGGAAGTGCGGACTACCGCCCCCTAAAAGTGATGTGATCCGTTAATGCCATATGTGGGACGTGTAAAGGATGGATTTAAAGTTATATGATGTTATACTAGAATTATAATATACCTCTATATCATTATTATTTCTTTCCATTAAAGTATGAGCTATAAATTAAATTAGCATTCATGCGTACGTACGGCTTACTGTCTCCATGAACGGTGCAATTCATTTCTTATCCCCAAATGTAATGTACTATTAAAAGTACATGTATATAATGGATATATATAATTAATGATATATCTAAGTGATGAATATAATTCTGGAATTAAAATATACATACCTCTCATTTAGATTTAATTCCATTAATATGACAAAGAAATGAAAGTAGCGTTCATGCGTACGTACGGCTTACCGTCTCCATGAACGGTGCATTTCATTTCTTACCTCTAAATGATTATGTAATATTATAAATACATGTATATGCTGGATATATATGATATATATGATATCCAAATCAGGAATTTCATTCTGGATATAAAGAACTTTTGACCACATGAACAACATGTAATTGTAAGAAGTCAACTTTCGACTTAAGAACCAAATATTGACAAAACAAACATTATTAACATAAATGGTTACATAATGTTTATAACATGGCAGTAAGTGATATAAAAGGAATAATGAACTTGAAAAAGATTCATAATCAAGTATATATTAACTCAAGTTTATTATTTAGGAGATTAAAGAACGGTCGGGTCAAGTCGGATACGAGGTAAGGGACTTCGTCTCAATCTCCTTTCATTGAGGCATATTTCGTTTTATACAAAACTTTTTTTTATACGGTGTATAAACTCCTTTGACTTTTACTTTTATACAAAAGGAATATTTTTCTACGAAGTGTTTTACTAAACGACAAAATGGAATGTTTTTTTAACGTACACGGTGACAACGACCTTTTCCGCTGCCGCGAGTATTATTTGATCTTTGGCTTTCTCAACAAACCGTAATGTTTTTAGAATAAAATAAATACCATATACTCTTTTATGTATTTTGGTATTTAAAATGGTTTTGAAAAAAGGATTCTATTTTGTCAATATATTTATGATATATTGTGATTGAAATGTGGAAATGTTATCATTCCTTTATATTGGTTTTATGTTTTATGATTTTATACTGGTACTTGGACATTTTAACGGGTGGTTACGTTATAAACCATATGACGGGTGGTGTCGTGAATACCAGGACGGGTGGTTACGTTATAACATCCAATGCATTAGGTATGGAAGTCGGCCGCATGGCTATTCCATTAAGTATGTATGGAAATTGGCCGTATGGCTATTCCATTAAGTGATATGTGTGGAAGTCAACCGTATGGTTATTCCACTTAAGTATGTTTATGTCCCAAGTTACCATTATATATGTTATGTGTTCTTTTTATGGATTTTATGGTAATCCTTTGGTTACAAAAAGGTAAATAATGATACTTTATTCAGTAAAGAGTTTTTACTACTTCATGAAGGTGAAGGTATTACTTTGATAGAGTATATATGGTTTATTTGATGTTTGAAAAACTAACAGTTTTCATTCTTTTTGTATCCCTTACTGAGCTTTTTATGCTCACCCCAAGTTTTTTCGAAATGTTTTTCACAGGACTTAAAGTGGAATAAGGTCAAGGATGGGATCAAGGGAATGTCATGCTATATAAAACATGGAATCTAGAAATCTTTCTTTTTAAAAGTTTTCATTTTATGGAAACTTAGTAGAAGTGTCTACTTTGTAATCTTTTAAGATGTAATAGTTATGTTCTAATTCTCCAAAACTCTAAACCTGAAAAGATCCCCAATGTGAATTATTCATTTAATTCAATATTAAGTAAGGTTTAAGGCTGGGGCCTTATACACACAGACATGTTAATATATGTATATTAATATATATATCTAAATAGATATAATATTAATTTTTTATACTAAAATCAATATATATATATATATAAATATAACATAAAACAATTACATATTTTAAATTTAGTCACATTTTTTAGAAAATGAGACAATTTTAGTTGAATCTATACTAGTGTTTTAAAATGTGGTTACTTATATATATATTTGTGTGTGTGTGTGTAAAAATTTATTATTACAATTATATAGATGTACACATGTATATTTATAAACACACACACAAATATATAATTTAAACATATAGATAAACATAATATATATATATATATATGATACAAGCATATAAACATATAAAATATAGACACTTAGAGGGGAGATCTAGGGTAGGGGTATTACAAAAAGCATAAAAAATATTTCATCATTAAAAAAATTACCATAAAAATTGTGAATTTCAAAAAAAAAATTAACGAAATTTATAAAAAATGTCAGTAAATGAGGTATGATTCTCCGATACTTATTTACCGACGTTTCTTAAAAAATAGTGATAAATCAGATGTCACAAAATAGTGACGTTTATAAACATTGCTAATTTAGTGATCTTTATTTATCGACGTCCTTTTAGAAATGTGGGGAAATGAATTAGAGACATTTTAAAATGTTGCTAATGAAAAAAAGCATCACTAATTAGTGTTTATTTTGTAGTGATATGAAAGAGGTCATTGACTAGTAGTGAGGGCCCATAGAATATCATGTAGTGACTATGACCTTGATACCGAGTAAACATTAGAATATAATAATGGAAGTGATAACAGTAATCAACAAATAATAAAATAAGTAAAGAATCAATCAATATATTAACAACATACACAAATAAAATCAGCCCATATTGTATCAGTATAGCATGTGAGACACATAAAACAAAAATAATCAAAGGATATAATGTATGAGGTAAATTCACTAATAAAAAGTGGTAGCATTCATCCAACTCAATGTGAATCCAGTAATTTATACATCTTATTATTACCCTACTCAACCGTCCACCAGATGGCCTTATCACATCACCAAATCCCTGAAAATAAAATCTACATGTGTACCAAAATACTCGGGGTAGGGTATGAGTACAAGACTCAATACGACACCACCAATATCCCTTAACATTAGTGCATGATATATATTATGGTATGTGTACTCAAAGTAAACATAAAAGATATAATTATAATGTATTTAATATAATCACAAGATGTAACACCCTGAGATTTTACAAACTAAAACGATGTTAAAAAATATATTAAACATGAAACACTAAGCTTAAACAACCCTAGAAATATATAACCATTACAACCTAGACATTAAATTGGTGGGTATGAATATTATTAAAAAATTTATTATATATATATATAAATTTCTGTCTCAATATAAATTATTGATAAATGTTTAGTAAATAATAAATCAATTTTTAGCAAAGTAATTTTATTTTTCAAAAACATGTTTTCTTAAAAAATAATTTTTATTGATTTTCATGAAAAAAATATTAGAAATATTTTTTGGAATTTTATAAAATGTATTTAATAAAATTAAATTCATTTTTTAAATTTTAATATCATAATTTAATTTGGGTGAAATTTTGGTATTTTTCAGAAAATTTTGATTTGCTAGTGAATGGTGAAAAATACCATTTTTTGTAAAAATGTAATTTCTTTTCAATAAATTAAGAAATTTAAAAGTAAAATTATGTTTTGAATATAATATTAAAGTTAAATATTTATTATTTATTTATATTTAATTAAATTAATTTCTTTTGAATCAACATCATGTTGGATTTTAGTATATGTTTGTTATAGGGTTTAAAAACGGGATTTTTATGAAAACAGTTTTAAAGTGCATATTGTTTATACTTTTTAATTAATTAAAAAATTACTTAATGATGAATAATTTAATTGAAATTTATAGATAATATATCAGTAAATATTAATTAAGTTTCATAAAGAATTATTATTATTCATAGAGTTAATATAAAATCGTAATTTCCTTGATAAATACACTTCTTCAAAACCGACTTTTTCGTCACTTATGTGAGGTTAATTTGAAAGTTAATTTTTCCAATTCTGTGAATTAAATTGGGTAAAATAGATTTCATATTTTGAAACATCATAATTTATATTTTATAATAATTTTAACATAATTTTTGACCATAATGAATAGTGAAAATAATAAAAATCAATTATCATGATTAAGGTAAAAATGGGTTACTAGGGGTTAAACTAGAAAGATAAGGGTAAAAATGACATAACAATTGTATAAAAATTATTTTATGGATATATTTAGACATTATAATGTCTAATTATTTATAATGATCAATTTTTTACTCTTTTTCTATGTGAAAAACATGGGTACACCTTTTTCTTTTCAAAAATTACAAGTATTCCACTCACCCCAATTATAAAAGGCCTCAACTATCCCATCTAATTTATATAATAAAACCATTTTGGATCAACCAAATACTAAAAAAATAACTTCCCAACATACATACCCTCATCCTAGAATCCCCAGTTCGGTCAGAAATCCATTCTAACAATACTATAGGTATAATCCTAATGAGGCGGTCCTAGAAGAGGTAAAATTCATAACTATGTGTTTTTATTTATTTATTATTAATCCTCCTTAAAATGTTATTAAAATTTTCTCATATGATAAAAAATATATTATTTATACCCATATGTTATTATATTAATATAATAACCTAAATTAATCTACTCTTCAATCAAATGGGATACAAAATAATCATTCATGTGTACAATAGACTATCGCCTCATAAACCGATGTAATTCATCTTCCCCCATAGCCTCTCACATATTTTCTAAATGATTTATTTAAATTATATATATTATATTTTTAAAACATTTATACATCTTTTTTTATGATATCATATATAATTTATTACTTTCCATTATGTGGGGGATACGATAATGCTGCTTGTGTGCATGGTGGATGACCACCTCATGAAGCGATGTGATTCATTTTTAAATAAAACATTAAAAGGAATGTGATATGGATATTTTTATTGAATATATGTGATATAAATGAAATAATAATTATATTAATGACATATATATCATTCTGGAAAGATAATATTTCATTTCTTTCTTACACTAAAAAATGCTAATGTCGTTCGTGTACGTGTGGACTATCACCCCCATGAAGAGATATAATTATTTTTTCATCATCACATAAAAATAATGATATATATAAATATTTTTAAATAAATATTATGTTATTTATTATATTTTTACCATTTTAATGATAAAATAATGCATACATTCTTTCTATAACGATCCTTGAAAAATAAAAATATTGCTCATGCGTACGTATGACCTACCATCTCCATAATCGTAACATAGTTAATTTTTAATAACCATTTTTCATGTTTTGTTTTAAAATAATAATTGATGAATAAATATGATCATTATTATATGATCATTATTCTTAATATATTTAAATAATGACCACTTTGATAACTATCAACACACCAAAGCTGTTTTGAAACAGTGAATCAAACATCCTCAAAACACCCAACACAGACTTAACTGATTAAATATTTAAATATATCATTAAAAATAAATAACAGTAATGATTTAAGTATAATTTGTAAAACCTGTAATATTTTCATTAAAAAAAAAATAATTTATGTAATCTTATTATGCATGATTTAAATTACATACAAGTAAATTATAGACTTTAGGAAATGGTTTTTCTCATCCCGCTTTTAGTTTTGTGAGAATTATGCTATATGTACCACTTATTTTTATCATACAGTGTATAAACTACACCTATGACAGGTAATATCATGAATACATCATAAATCATGGTATTTTATGTTTCAATTTGAATTATTTCATCCAAGGGGATATGAATTCAAAGTTACCAAGTGATAAGAATTTCATAAATCAATTTCTTTTCATTAGGTTATATTACTTATTCATTGTATTTAATATTATTTGATTATGTGTGTAATTAATCATGATTATATTATTATTTATTTAAAATTTAATATATATATTTATAATTGATACACATAACATATTCATTGATTAATTATCAAATTCAATGGTATGTTTTTTATAAGGTTTATTCATCTCAAATTCACTTTCTTTGAGACATACATTTATGATATGCACCTATATTAAATTTTGAGGTGTATATACTACACTTTTACATGTTATATCCTAAAAACAGTATTTTAATGATATATAAAGTATAATTTTATGTTATTATTTCTTGAGTATTATGATGGAAGAGCTATGAAAGTGGAAAGGGATTTATGTTACAATCATATTTATTTCTTGATTATTTATGTTCATGTTTCTTTTGAAGTAAATAATTTGATATTTTTTCTTTTAAAAAAATCTATTTTATTATACTATGGTTATAAATGTGGTTCACATGTTTAATTTTCATTTCCTCCCTTATTTATTAAATAAATTTTGATAAATTCATTTGTAATTGATACCAATCTTGTATTTTACTTTAGATATGACATCTTTCTCTTCCGTATCTTGGTTTTTTTTAATGTTATCAAAAATGTTCTTTCTAAAAATAAATTATTACCTAAATATTTTTTACATGGCCTTTACATTTATTTTAAAAAATATTTGAAAGGAAATTTCTTAATGTTTTCCACATGAGTCACTTTTAACTCCCTTTTACAAAATGTTATGAAATGAATGTTTATTTTTAATATTTATAACATGAATATATTTTCCCACCATTATGCCTTTAATTTTCGTTGAATTTTTCTTTATATGTTTCCAAATTTGTTTTCAATGAAAATAATTTTCATAATATCTGATGAATTTTTAGGTTTTAATAGTTATTTAAAAAATGAAAAGGTTATTTTCCTCCAAAATATGTTAAAGATATTTTAATTGTATTTCCATACATCAATGTCAACAACCCTTATTATTACTTTTTCTCAAATGGGGATATTTTTTAATAATAACATATTCATTATTTCTTTATATGGATTAATATTGTTTCAAAGAGATTAACATTGAACCTATTTATTATCCATGAATTAATCATGTTTCAAATAGATTGTTATGGAATAAATTTCTTTTATATTGGATAATCATGTTATGAAAAGAAAAAAGGTTATTTTAATTAGTTTATGATTAAATTAATACTCTATATACTTTATTGATGATATAGTTGTAAATTTTTTATAATGACTAGTTTCTCCATATTAAATCAAGGATGGGTGGTTTCATTATATCCCAAGGAAATTTGATTACATTATAAACCAAGGACGGGTGGTTCCATTATATACTGAGGACAGGTGGGACAATTTTATCCCTCCACTATATTTGGTACTTGGGATATGGAATTTTTCCATATTGGTTGTTCCATTTTTATGAAGTGATGTGAATATAGTGTTCCAAGATAGCAATAAATGATTCATATAGGTTTACAATGTTTCTTATGATTAATATTGATATCACAAGACTCATGATTATTGATTATTAAAACCATTACCTTTATTAAAGACTTATTCCATGTTTTCATGTTTAATTATATATTTATTTATGGGTATAAAAATTCTTATGTTATACTCATTCACATTGATGATGTCATCATACCCTTATTCTCTTCTTTTGACCACTGATGACATTCAATTGTTAATGATTAAGTTTAACCTTACTAAGCATTTTAGGTCACCCTTTTTATGTTTCATTGTCACCAACTTATAAATATTATGGTTGAACATCTTATGACTATAAGTGTTTCGTATATATTATAACGATGACCTAATTTGGAATATGAAAATCTAGGTATAGTGGGTGATTATATTCATCTTTATGCACCAGTGTTTTATGAATCCATGAAGTTAATATTTTTCCCAATTATATAAAAATATAAGTATAATAAATCCTTGATAAAGTAAGTGATTTGGCATTCCCTTTTTATATTGAACATTATGGATGGTTAAAATTGGGTCACCTTAATCTGTATCGAAGAAATAAATATAATGTTTAGGTTTTTATCACCAAACCCAGAAGTTCTGGGTTGGAGATGTCATAATTGGTATCGTAGGAAAGGTTTTAGATAACATTTTAGATTGGGGTTTTTTATGTGTGGTTATATTTAAGGAAATGTATACCATCATAGGTCTATAAGATTAAGAATTATCATAAGTTAAATGTTTTATAAAACCCATTGAGGTTATAAGTGATGAGATCTTAAAGTGATTAATGAAATTTTAGGAGACTTTTAGCAGTTTAAAGTACATGAAAAGCTTGGGTTTAAAATTAATTATGAATTTAAATTTTTACGAAATAATATTTAAGGAATTGATAACCTTTAGGATTTATATGATCTTGTATATTGAGATAATTATGGGAACATAAGTTTTATCGTATAGATAACTATGAGATTAAAAAATAATTTGGTGACTAAGTGATTAATGTTATTTAAAAAGACGATCACCATATTTTTGTGCTTGAAATATTAAAGGTGTGAGATAAAATTTTAGGATAAAACACTATTAAATGTTGATGTTATTTAAGAATGATTTAGTTTTAATTTTGGGTATTAATGTTGAATTTTGGAGATTAATGATATGAATATTTATTCATTTTGAGAATTATCTTTCAATGTTATAACCATTTTTGTTTTTTTAATGTCAAAAGAGGGGTTTAATAAATATATTATAACTTTTATGGTCATGTGTTATTTAAAATTATATTTTGGTGCTTTAGACATGAATAATGTATCTTAAATTCTCATTGTTTTGAGAAAAATATGAGATTGTGGTGGAAATTGACAGAAGGGTAAAATTATACTCATCAAGTAAGTATAGTTACTAATTTTATTATTATAGATGGAAAATGAATTACTTAACTCTATTAAAAGTATATTGAAACTAAATTTTATCATATTACCGTCATATCAAATGATATCAATGATCCTTTTCATACCTCTTTGGTTTATGGTTTTGTGGTTGTTAACTTTCTCTTTACCATTCACTTTATTGTGATCAATGATCTATGTCATTTCATATTATTATTTTGGAATTATTATTTTATTCAATATCCAAATATTTAATTACTACTTATATTCCCCTATTTGGAAACCTAGAATGTGTTATTCTATATGACCTTTGTATGGCTATTTCACTCTTATCGAGAGGATGTTTTATTAACACTTTTTATGATGTGAGTTTCAAAAAAAGTATTCTAAAATATACAAAATTTGATCACTGAGATAAAGTTAAAACTGCAAGGATAAAAATTATTAAAGTGGATATGATTTAACACCCTGATATTTTATAAAATAAAACTATGTTTTATATCATATTGGACTCGCAACATCGAGCTTAAATGACCAGTGAAATATATAACCATTATAATCTTACTTTTAAATTGGTGAGTATAAATTATGTTAAATAATATATGACATATATATTTATATATAAATATTTCCTACTCAATATAAATTATTGATAAATTTTTTGGTAAATAGTCAATTAATTTTTATTAAAGTAAATTTATTCTTTTAAAATTAGTTTTCTTCAAAAATGTTTTTATGGCTTTTCATGGAAAAATAATATAATTAATTTTTAAAAATTTTATAACATTTATTGGATAAAATTAAACTAATTTTTTTAAATCATAATATCAAAATTAACTTTTGGTTAAATATTTCTACTTTTTAGAAAACATGAAATTTTCATGGAATAGTGAAAAACCGATTTTGATAGAAATATCATCTATGTTTAATAAATTAATAAATTTAAAAGTAATTTTTTGGAATATTATTTAAATTAACAAAATTATTATTTATTTATATTTAATATAATTTATTTATTTTAAATAAACATTAAATTGGATTTTAGTATATGTTTTTATTTGGGTTTAAAAATGGGAATTTTTAAAAAACTGTTCTAAAGTTCATAATGTTTATCCTTTTAATTAATTAAAAAATACCCAAATGGGGAATTATTTAGGTTAAATTTATAGATTATATAGCAATAAATATTAATTTACATTCATACAATAGTGATTATTATTCATATATTTAAAATAAAATCATATTTTCCTTGAAAAGTACACTTCTTGAAAACCCTTTTTTTCGTCGTGTCTCTTGGAATAATTTTAAAATTAAATTTTCCACTTATACTAATTTAATTTGGTAAAATGGATTCTATATTTTTAATCAGAATAAATTATATTTTATAATAATTTCAACTTAATTTATGATCATAATGAATAGTGAAAACAATAAAAATTAATTACCACGATTAAGATAAAAATGGGTTTACTGGGGGTTAGACTAAAAAGAAAAGTGTAAAAATGACATAAAAACCTATATAAAAACTATTTTAACGAAATATTTAGAAATTATAGTATCTAATTATTTAAAATAATTCATTTTGGTACCCTTTTTTCATGTGAAATAGGTTGATACATCTTTTTCTTTTCAAAAATTACAAGTGTGCCACTCACCTCACTTCTAAAATGACACCCACTCTCACCACTTATTTACACCATAAAACCCATTTGGTTCGGAAAATACCTGCCCAAATAACATTAAAAAATACATAAACTCATCCTATAATCCTTATTTGTTTCATAAATCCATTCTAGGTATACTTTAGGTATAATCTTATAGTGGTGGTCCAAGAATAGGTAAAATTCCTAACTATGCATTTTTATTTTATTTCTTCTTCCACCTCCTTAAAATATTATTAAAATGTGATAATATGATAATATAATTATCTAATATATTCTAATATGTTATTATAATAATTAAATAACTTAAATACATCTCCTCTTCCATCAAATGAGATATGAAATCATGATTTGTGTGTACGGTGCACTATCGCCTCGTGAATCGATGTCATTGATTTTCCATCATCGCCTCCCACAACCTGTTTTAATGATGAATTTAAAGTATATATGTGATATTTTTAACACATTTATATTTATTTATTTATGTTATAAAATATACATTTTTAATTTCCAATCCATGGGTGATACAATAACATCACTTGTGTAAAGGACAGACTACTGCCTCGCGAAGCGATGCAATTCGTTTTTCACTAAAGATTTAAATGGATTGTAATAAGGATAATTTTAATGAATAAATATGATATAAATGAAATAATAATGATATTAATTACATATTTATCATTCTTAAAATAAAATATATCATTTTATTTCTTACACTAAATAATGATAATGTCGTTTGTGTATGTGTGGACTACCGCCTCCACGAAGTGATGTGATTATTTTTTCATAACCACATTATATTAATGAAATATATAATTATATTTAAAGAAATAACATGTTATTTATTATATTATTATAATTATTTAAATATAAAATAATACATATCTTCTTTCCATAATGATCTTTGAAAAATGGAAACGTTACTCCTACGTACCTATGACCTACCATCTCCATGATTGTAACATAGTTCATTTTTCATAAATATTTTTTATGATGGGTTTTAAAAGTATAATTGATGAATAGATATGATAATAAATTCATTTTTATTGTTTTGGATATGTTTAAATAATTACCTCTTTGATCATGGTCAATATACTGAATCTGTTTTGAAACAATGAACCAAACGTCCTCAAAATACCTAACAAGGACTTAACTGATTAAATATTAAAATATTTAATTGAAAATAAATAATATAAAAGAATTAATTATAAGGTTTTAAAATTGTAAAAGGTTATTATGTAATAAAATAATTTATGTAATCTTTTTATATAAGATTTAAAATTCATATAAGGGAAATCTAGACTTGAGGTAATGAATTTTCTCATCTCACTTTTACTTCTATGAGACATAATCTATATTCGCCACTTATTTATATTGTGTGGGGTAAAAAAACTATTTGGAATGTAATATCATGGATACATCATAAATCATGGTATTATATGTTTCAATTTAAATTATTTCATCCAAGGGGATTTGAATTGAATGTTCCCAAGTGGTAAATAATTTCATAACTCCATTTCTTTTCATTGGGTTATATTACTTATTATTTATATTTGATATTATATGATTACATTTTTAATGAATTATTATTATATTATTTTCTATTTATTCTTATTTTATGTGGATTTAATTTTGATACAAATAATCAATTCATTGATCAATTCTCAAATTCAACGGTATGTTTTATATAAGGATTATTCGTCTCAAATTCTATTTCATTGATACCTATTTTTAATATATGAACCTATATTCATTTGTGAGGTGTATATACTTCCCTTTGATATGTTATATCAAGAAAATAAATTTTTCCATGATATATAAATTATTATTTGATGATATTGTTTCATGATTCTTACAACTGAAGAGTTACCAATGTTGAAAATGCTTTATGTTACAATCTCCTCTATTAATGATCAAGTTTATTTTGTAGGAAATAATATGACATTATTTTCTGGAAACAAATATCTTTTATTATCATCTAGTTATGAATGTGTTTCAAATGTTTAATTTTTCATTATTACCTTATTTATTTAAGAATAAATTCATTTGTGACTGAAACTAATCTTGTATTTTCTTTTAGATCCACTACTAGAAAATGGGGTTATACCCACAAATCTATACCAATGGTTTACAAGATCTATTGGTATAGTGTTATTGGAATTAGTATATACCAATGTTTTGTGTAAACCATTGGTATATATAATTATATACTAATGATTTTTACAAACCATTGGAATAACCCAACCTATACCAACAGTTTTTAAAAAACTATTGGTATAGACTCATCACATAAACCCCAACCTCTTATCCTCCCCTAATACCCTCCTCACCCACGTTCCCTAATATCCCTTCACTCGAGCAAGAATAAGTTTGTTCTCTCTTCTCATTCATAATTCTTCCGCTATTCAAATATTTTTTGATTTATATATTCTTTAACATTATATTAGTGAGTTCAAAATCCTTTTTCTCTTCTACTGATCATTGTATTAATTTTTATCTATGTATCAAAACCTAACCAAGATAATTTTAGGTCATGATTCATCCTGATTCTTTAGAAAAATGGTTTTTAGATTATTTTTGATATATTATTTCATAATAAATGTTATTTTGATATAGTATTTCATAATAAATGTTATTTTAATATATATTGTTTTAATTTAGTTATCCACTTATTTTAAATTTGGCTATAATTAATTAATGTAGTAATTTTTTGTTTTATTAATTTATTATGGGGTTATTATAAATCATGTGATTATATAGAATAATTTATGGGAGAGAACTTGGATACATTTGGTGGGAAGTTAGGATGTCTACTTAGTTAGTCGTCTATATAAAATTGGGTTCGATATGATTTAAATTATTATATGTATTATTAATTAATCTAGATTTTATATTCACTATACATTTATATGATGTGGAATTTAAAATGTATTTTCATTTTTTATAATCATTTTCATTGGCTATAAGGTGATGTTTTATTTGAAATACTTATTTCCATTTATCCCAAGTATGTTTTTATATGAATGAAAATTTTATCCATGTCTCTTTATATTCTTTAATACTCATTATCATTTTCTTTAAAAGAAACTCTTCCTCCTTATAAATTAAATATAATTCATTAATATGTCCATAATTCATTAAATATTATGAAATAGATTGTAATATATGTTTTAAAAGTGGATAACTTCTATGTCTTCAAAGATATATAGAAAATGCCTTCTTTCATGCTTCTATTTTTTATTGAATATTATATATTAGTTAAATATTTTTATTTAAAAATAAAATAGCATGAATTATATTAAAATTGTTAAGAATATATAATTTAGTGTAATACTACTATAAGTGATCCTTTTTCACAATTTATGATCACTCTATGTGTATGTAGACCCAATTTAATTGGATTTTAGTAATTTAATGTTAATGTTTGAGTTAGTGGATGATCATTGGATATTATTTGGGCTTATGTAAAGAGAAAAGTGATACATTTTTCCCTTAAACATAGAGATTAGTAACTTTTTCTAACAAATCTTGTATTTCATTTCATATATCATACAACATCAGGCTTACATATCCTTTATTTAATTTTGAATATATTTTTTATTGTATAAATATTATTTTCTATGATATGAGTATTGGATGATTATTTAAATTTATAAAAATTATAGTATAATTTACATTATATGATTATACCATGTTTTTGTGGTTTTGATGTTGGGAGACACATTATAGTTATTCTTGAGTAAATGTTTTCCATAATAAAGAAAAGTGTATTAAATTGGATTAATTAAATATTAAAAACCTATAAGTTTTAAAAATAATTGTTTTATAATGACATATGTATTTAATTAGATTATGTAATAGTTGTTCCCTATTACATGTCTTATATATTGTTTGATTGGTTATTTTTAGGCATAAATTATAGCATATGTTATTTATCTTATTCATTGTCTTCCAAGATACTAGTATGATTTGATGAATTTATTATTTTTATTTTCAATTAATTTTTAATTATTCTTTATATTTTTTATTTGAATTAACATTTTTACTATATAATAGTATATACATAATATTGATTTATCATACTGATTGTATTTCAACATAGTTTCAAAATAATTTGGATACTTTTTTAGTTTTTTTATTTAACAATGCATCATATAGAGGTTGTATACATTTTCTATGTTTTAAATATATTTTAATACCTTGGAAATATTAGTAATAAGTGATAAAACATATAAAATATATATATATTTGAATCAATCTATTATGTTTGGTATCATAATGGAGATACGAGACAATATTTTATTGTTCATGAACAGAAATAATGAAGTGGTATGGAGAATTTGATATTTGATCAATTTCCATTTTTGTATCATCAAAAGAACGATAGTATACCAGTGAAATATGACAATGATATCAATACACTTGAGGAAAATATTTAAAATGATATTTTTGGGAGAATGATAATATTAATGGATTATTCCAGAACTCCTGTATATTAAGAATGTACTAAAATAAAAAAGTTTGAATTATTAACATAGTTAAATAATGAAAAAATCATGTATGGAATTTATAATACCATTATTGATTATATTATTAAATTTTTTAAAAACATGATTACTGATGATGTAGATATTCCCACAAATCATTATATTCTATAAAAGATAAATAACTAGCTTGGATTTTTTACTAATAAAAATTATGCTTTTCTGAAAGATTATAGTTTATTTTGGGATGAAATAGTAGGACTTAATGAATGTAAATAATATGTTACTTCATGGTGGAAGCCAATACAAATGGAAAACCATCTTTTTTGGCACATAAAATAATGCAGGACTTTCTATTGATTCTTGGGCTTCAAAAATTATTCATGTCTATTGAAATCTCAAATAATATGTGACAACATGATTCTAATAGAATTAAATACAATGATGTGTTCTTTTATACTATATATGGATTATAATGGATAAAATTTTAGGCATAAGCTCCTAATTTTGTAGCTAAGGTGTGAAATGTTAGGTTTGGTCTATCCTTTGGTGTTTTAAATCTGTTTGGTTAGATGCTTACATGTCACAGCATGTGCCTAGTTTTTATTCCCATATATAATATTATTCTATGGATTTTTATGAAAAAACAATTCACTTTATTGATTAGACAAATATAGGTTACTTTTGATCCTGATAATTATATATACATCTACTTGAAACCATTAACAAAAGAGTTGAAGAAGATTTAATATATGGGTGTGCACACAATAGATGCTTCTTCAAAAAATATATTTTTGGTGCATGTTATCCTTATATGGAATATAAATGAATTTCCTACTTAGAAATTATTTATAGTTAGAGAATGAAGTAAACACTATCATATCATATTTGTATAATGAATACAAGATCTTAAAGACTTATATATTGTTGTAGTTTCAGTTTCATCAGGCATCGACAATTATTTCCAACAGATCATCAAGATAGGAAGAATCATCAAAGTTTTAATAACATTATTGTCACTGAGCAACCACCTCAACAGATATCCGGAACTAATTTGATTAATGAATTGAAATATTTTAGTTTTTCATTTGGGAAAGGTCAAATGGAATCCAAAAAAGGAATAATGTTGACACTAAATCCACATAAAATTGGAAAAAGAAAAGTATCTTTTTTGAGTATCCATAATGGTCAACCAATATGTTCAGTAATTTTTTAGACATAATGAACATTTTGAAAAATATATGTGAAGTGATTCTTTAATTTCATCTAAAAGTAAAGGGTAATACCAAAGATGGCATACGATCTTAGTGGGGCTTATTGGGTTGGGGTATTCGACTAGAACAAAAAACTATGTGTGTTGGTTAAAACAAATGGAATGTTCCATGTTATACTTATGTGATGAAACCTTTAGAGAAAAATAAATTTCTGGAAGTATTGGAGAATCTCAAGGTTCTTGATGGATATTCGAGTATCATATGTAAATGAATCAATAGAAGGGATTTGAAAATAAAACCCCTAAAAATCATGATTATCACATCCATCTTCGTGAATTTATTACAATATAAATCTATAATTTAATATCCAATAAGGTAAGGGTGATGATGATTCAATTGTACCATTTTTATAGATACCTTTGTTTTAGAATGATATCCAATTATCTCTTGATAAAAATACCACAACAGAAACTATTAATTTTTTGTGATTTGGAGAAAATTTTTCCTCCATCATTTTTAATTTCCACATCACATTTAATAGTTCATCTTCTAACTTAAACACTTATTGGGGGAATTTTTTTTGTGGATGTATCATAATGAAAGTAATATGTTTACAATTAAATCTTATGTCTACAACACGAATCATCTTGAATGTTCTATTATGAGAGGTTATCTCGCTCAAGAATGTATGGATTTTATTCAATGTATTGTTCTGATGTGAGCATAATATGTAACTAGAAAAAGAGAAATAAATATGAGAATCATGGATAAATTGATCCCTAATTTCTGTCTCCTCCCCAAATAAGAGGAATACTTTGGTCATATACATTGGATACATTGATATTTGAAGAGCGGGATATGGAACATCACATAGTCATGTTTAACTGTGGTTTGTTTGATGACAATTTAATGTATATAATTTGAATATTTTTATGTTATATCATTGTACATCATTTCATAAATAGATTAAAATTTTATTATCATTTTATAAAAGTAATATAAACAAATTATATGTAGTGTTAATTTATGAATTACTTTGAGATGGGGAGAGACTTTTCATTGCAAGGTGTTTCATAATTGGTTGAAATTAAAGGTATGAACATTAGTTTAATTAACTTAAAATATAGGTATCTATTTAATTATATTATTCATATATATTTTAGTTATTGATTTTACCTATTGACTTCATCTATTAGGAATTAAGAGAATTGGATTTTGGTCTAAACTATTTGATTCATGAATACAAATATTTAATAGTCCATGGTTATAAATTTGTTATAACATATTGAGTAGTGAATAAGATAACACACCACGAAGGAGTTAAGTTAACTACAAAAAATATTGTTATTATAGTGCATTATATAGTAGTAATCAATATAAAAATGTGTCTTGTTATGGACTTAATGAGAAAATATTTTTATTGGATCACTACTCCCATGGTTGAGTCATGATGATGAAATGTAAATGGTTTGATTCAATGACATAAAATGGTAAATTTATTGATTAATTTGGATTTAGAGTTATTGACTTGACTCAATTATTATCTACCGATGAACCATATATTTTCTAATCAATGGGAAAATAAGTTTTTTATGTGAAAGATCATCTAAAAAGTAATTACAGTGTCATTATTGAAGTAATCCCAAGACATATTTTTGATTATGGTGGGGAAAAAATTGACACCATTGATGCCCCCATTAGTGTTAAAAATATTTTATTTGACGATTAAAATTGTCCAATTTTGAGAAACAATGTTTAAACAGAAGTATTGGTGGGTAATATATATATAAGAAACCATATATGTTCATAGTTTATTCAGTTTATCTTGATGTTAGTTTCTCAAGTTAGTGATACTGTATTTACTTTAATTTGGTTTCAGTTTAGAATGATATGTTTGTTTTAGTTTTGTTTTTTTGTTGAATCTATTTATATTTATTTCAATTTAAAAAATTGGGTTTTAAAATGGTTTTTAAAATGGGGGTTTAAAACATTTATAACTTCATTTAAAATTATAGTTGCTAAAACATGTTATGATATTGTTTATGTATTCATTGAATTTTAAATTGTATGTATAATTTTTAAATACTATTTCTAAAAAATTTACATTTCATTATTATGTAGATTATGAAAAATATTGAATAAATTCAATTTAATAGACTATTACATAATTATCAATGGATATAAAAACTAGGGATGCCACCTTTAGTTCCCTTAGCAAGTATAATAATTGTAATAATTTTATTATACATTATATTTAATGTAATGTTCTTAATATTTATCCAAAATTTTTAGGTAAATTCAGCTGAACCAAAGTTTACCTCTCCTCAACCTACTAGTATGGGTTTGAGTAGGGGTTCTCCTAGAGCTACACAAAGCACTCATCATACCTATTCACTCCTAGACCTACCAACAATCATCCCATCTACCATAATTTTTACTCCTCCACTTGATCTTACAGGGATGCTCCCACCTATACCTCTATCATTATCTTATTTAGCCTCTACTTTGTATACCATGTCTATGAAACCTCTTGGGAATTATAAACTTATTCCATATCCATGTCCTATGCTATATCCCCAGCCTTTCTATCCTTATCCTACCATGTATACACCACATCCATTTCTAACTATCTTTCTAGGATCCGAGGATTTTTTTTCATTCAACATCCACTCTATTACATATAGATGAATCAATAAATGAATTTTAACTGGCACATCCTTCATAGTCTATATATCTAGAACAACACATAGATTCATCGGAGTATAATGATTAGCCTGAATTAGCTTTTTTATAAGTATGTCAAATTATATCACATCATTTTTTCCAGTTTTACAGTGACTTAATTATACTTATTTATTTTATCTTATTCAATGAGATCTACAAATTATAGAAGTGGGTGCACCCATATGTGTGAATCTTGGAATCATCAAACCCAAATAATGTCAGATTAAAATATAGAAAATCAAATGATAGGTAAAAATTCCATATAAGGTAGAAGTTTTATGGAAAATGTATCTAAGTACAATGATATCATTTCGATGAAACTGGTCTCATGGATGCTTTTCAGAAATGAAATCAATGAGAATTATTGGTTGGAGATGTGGGTAAGAAAATTTATTAAATTTATATCAATATTATTATTTTATTTATATGAATTAAATTTTTATTTTCAGCATCACTTTAACATTCCAAATGGTTAAGCTGCTAAGTTCGCACAGATGATGGAACATGAGGAGTTGGGGAAATAATATAAGAATGAGTTATATATTGGTTGGAATAGTAGGGTCGACTCTGAGTTATAGGGTGTTTTAATATTCAATGACTTTCCAACAAAAAATTCCAATAAATGATCATATATTGGACGATTAATGAGTTTAAGGTACTGTTCATCTTTAATGGTTTGTATTTAAAATTTAATTCTTATTAATTGTATCAATTTTTTTAGGATTAATTAGTAAATAAAAAAGAACAAGGATGATATGAAGTATATGCACACCTTGGGGAAAAATTTAATGTAGGATAATGATAATATCCATGTAATTTTATAACCAATTTTGTTTTACTAGGCACTAGTTGGGATCACATTATTGCTGATGAACACTGAGAAGGGGGATTAGTGTTTTCATATTTTCAAAAAATCCTTACTTTTCTATCATGATTATTCAAAACTATTCTATTAATACACAAAATGATTCATCAAGTAAATAAACACAAAAAATTTATTTACAAGGTTTTCATTTGAAAGGAAGGCCACATCCCCATTTTATTTTTCTTTTTAACCTACACACCCAACCCCCATCTTGTAATCAATAAATATCTATATGTAAGTGTATTACCTTGAACATACTACAAAGTATGGATACAACTATTTAGATTATTTCATAAAGAAAAAAATGATTTCTCCTGAAGAATGATATATGATGTAAACATGATCCTCATCTTGGGATTTTTTAATATAGATCTTTTCCTCTTATTAATACTTTTGGAAAAAAATTCCTCTTCTACTATTCTCATAATAGTACTCAAAACCCACATCAGGAAATTATAAAAATCATAATTCACTCTTTTTTCTTATATATTATTATCTTTTATTTTCCTTTAATCTTTGGATTTTTTGGATATTTTAAATATGGAAATTCTATTATTTTTATTGGAAGATGATCATTTATTTCTGACCAATAGATATTTTCATTTTGAATTCTCCCCTAAAAATCATATAATATATTCATTAATTATGAAAAAAGACAAATGATATTATCAAAAAAAAAACCTCTATAATCAAATAATATTTTTCCTAAAAAAATTCATGTGTAAAAGATTTTAGGAATACCATATTGAATACTAGATAACATTTATATAATGGATAGATCAATGACACACATAATCTCTTAGTATTATACAATGAGAATAATTCATTTGAGTTGAATGTTATTTTGATTTTTTTATGAAAGATAGACAAAAAACGTACAAGTGTTATGTTTAATTTTCTTTGAAAAGGAATTGTTTCGTGGAATTAAAATAGGAATCATTCAATAAAACTATTGATATTATAAGTATAGTATGCGATATAAGCTTGTTGTTGTGTACAAAAAAATTATATAAGTCAAACCATATCTAAATATGTTATTCAGAAATATAAAATTCTATTTCTATTTGATAATTCTTATGTTATATAAATTTATAAGTATCAACTTTTTCATTTGGGAACTAATAACATCAATTCCAGATTCCATTTCATTCATCATCAAGTACAAAAAGGTAATGTTAATTCAAAATATATTTTAACTAAGTATTAATAAGAAGGTATATTTACTACGCCCCTAGATGAATCTATTTTTGAAAATACGAAGATAAATATTTCAAAGATGGAAATATTATGTTATTTAAATTCTGTTTGAATATTATGTTCAATGCATCTAGATTATACATATATATATTTTTCAATATCACACATACTACTTGTCCACATTAGAACCTATGTAGGAATTATATGAAGAACTCTATTTGTATCTACACTCAATAAAGCAATATAATTTAACATGGGGAGCTTTATAAACTAGAGATATAAAAAATATTGATTTTGTGTGTGTTGGATATATAAATAGTGAAATCATATCATTTATGAAAGTGTTAACTTATGTGTAAGTGTTGAATTTTCCAACACTACCTACATTAACAAGACCACATACATTTTCATAGTGGATTTTATGTACTAAAGAGAGGAATCGACATGGAAAAATGATAATTCTATAATGAAATCAAAGGCATGGATTCTGTTTGTGTGTGTGATTGGATACTATATATAAAATTAACAGACTACATATAGAAGAAACATGGAATACACTATCCATCAAAAATATCTAAATAAATATTTCATTCTATGATTTCCTAGTTATGAATGCTTAAAATGAGGTTAAAAGTACATAAAATATCCTGATTATATTATATTCATGTTCATAATCTATGTAATCATTGGAATAAAACTCAAATTTTGAATAATTTATTGATAAATGTTTCTTTTTCTCTCATAAAGCACCATAAAATTAAATAAAATTGTTTATTGGAATTTTATTTTTTATTCTATGTATTTAAATACTCTTTTACAGATGATTATTGAAGTTGGTAGATCATATTTGAATGAAAATTACATCTTATATCATTTTGTATTATAAGGATTATATGTTGATCTATTTTGATCATAAAAAACCATGTTATATTGTTATTGATTATTTTACTATTATTTTATTTGATATTGTTTTTATCTTCTTAA
Organism: Viscum album; assembly: GCA_963277665.1. Taxonomy (NCBI): domain Eukaryota; kingdom Viridiplantae; phylum Streptophyta; class Magnoliopsida; order Santalales; family Viscaceae; genus Viscum; species Viscum album. The sequence goes on from OY728152.1 coordinate 701,602,171, forward strand.
CTAGGCTGAAAAATTCCACAATATAAATATTAAAAATGTTCTTGTTTTTTATATATATTTCTAGGCTATAACATCCTAAAAGGAACCTCTAGTTCGACCTCTCATAGTATTTTCTAGCCTCCTAGGTATCCAACTCTCTCCCTATCTCTATTCATCCCCCAATAAATGAATCCCATTTATTCCCATTTAATATTCTATCATATCCCCCAATAATGGTGTTCATTATAGATAGAAGACATGTCCTTTTTAGATACAACATACTCAAATAACCTCATTGAAAACATTGGTTCATTGTATCTGGACTAAATAAACCTCCTCCGGTTTTGGTGAACATCACCTCTATTAGTCATATTATATTCTTTTAGATGCTTCCTTATTTTATGTATTTCTTAAAAATATAAAATTTTAAATCATTCTTGGTTTTGTTGAACTAATATTTAATTTAAATTGGTTACTTTAAAATGAGTTTCTTACTATATTATTAATCTAACAAAACTTCCTCCTTAGCCATGTTCTCCATTTGAGATTGAATTTCACTTAATCACATGTATATTCATTCCCTTTTATCTTAATAGAATGTAATTATTAATGTTAATACCTTATATTGACTTGCCACTATAATTTTATCTAATGTGGGGAATTTTTAACACTATGTGTGTAGTTGTTTAATCTCACATGTCTTCACAATCAATTTTTTTATTAATTTCATATTATTAAATAATTTTCTATTATAGAAATAAATTTCATATGAATAATGTGAAATTAGGCATCAAAGTTTTTTCTCCTCAAGAGAATTTATTTTTCTTGAGATAGAGGAAAAAAGAATGGAAGTGCTATAAATACAAAGAAACAAGAAAATATTTTAAGTCTCTTTATTGATATTTCAAATTTTTATGTGTAATTTATAATTTAATATCTTATTTATATTTTCAATATTGTTCCCTAGAGTCCTCAATGATAATTAAGATGAAAACATTAGGGGAAAATGTTCATTTGAGATAGGTATTAAGTGAAGAAAACTAGGGGAGAGTTCGATGCTGAACCAGAAAAAGCCTCATTTCCCCTAGCTATTATCCCACATTAAGAACCTCTCAATGATATCACACCACTGAGTTGAAAAAAATCATGAAGAAGGAGTTGAGGCCAAAAAATAGTTATATAGAAGTGTTAAAGAGGTAAAATGGTCATCAAACTGATCCTAAAAGCTATAATAGTTATATTTCAATCACTTCCATTAGAGGTTAATAATTTTTTTGATTCAGGTATGGAAATAATGTACTCATTATATGATGCACTGATTGATTTCAATGAGGTTATTAGTGGTGGTCGAGGTGGTGGTGGTGGGGATGATGATGATAATGATGCTGATGATGAAGAAACTAGTGCTCCAGATGATGATACTAATAAGGATGTTTGTAATGATTATGATAAATCTAGTGGTGATGAGGGATATACTAATAACCTATATTTTTGAGTTGATAGTAAAGAGACATATGTGAGGATAGTTTTTAATCACCAAAACTAATTTATTCTGTGTATTTTATATGTATGTTATAAAATGGTTTAAAAAATGTTAAAAAAACATGGTTAAATGATAAATATATAATATTTGTACTGCATTAAATCTATATTGTGGGTTTGTATTTTGTTTATAGGTTTTGGAGAAGGTTTTGGATGGTACTTATGTGCATTATTGGTAGAAGTAGCTACACCAATAGTTTATATAGCCATTGGTATATTTTTAGAAAACTTTATATACCCAAATTTTCATGAATTGTTGGTATAAATCTATACCAAAGGATTATTGGAAGCCATCGGTATTCAAGGTTTCCATGGGTTATACAAATGTTTTCAAATGAAACCATTGTTATAACCCTATAACAACTGAAATATACCCCATGGGTTACATAGCTATGGGTATAGTCTCTACCAATGGTTCTGTGGCCTTTAACAATGGTTCTAAACTGTTGGTATATGATATTTTTCCATCATTGAGCAGGCTTTTTTCACTTCCATATTCATGTTTTCTAAAATATTTTCAAATATGTTCTTTTACAAAAAACGATTTCATAATGATATTTTTCATGGTCTTTGACACTATTTTAAAAGGTTTTGAAACGAATTTTTTTTAACATTTATGACATGAATATATTATCCCATCATCATGTCAATTATTTTCCTAGAAATTTGCTTTATGTGTTTTCAAGGTTGTTCTCAAGGAAAATCATTTTTGCAATATTTTGTAATTTTTTAGTTTTTAAAAGTGATTTTCAAAATTAAACCTTCTTCTCCTAAAAATTGTTTTTAATGATATTTTAATGTTATTTCCATTCATTAATATCAAAAAACCTAGTTTTTATTTTTCCTCCAATTGGGGTATTTTTATATGATACCATTATCATTATTTCTCTAGATTTATTAAGATTGTTTCAAAGAGATTAATATTAAACCTGTTTCTTTTCAATGAGTTAATATTGTTTCAAAATTACTATTATGTAACCCATTTGTTTTCAATGGTTTAATCATGTTTTGAAAATAATTAAGGTTTTTTTAATGAGTTTATACTAAAATGAATACTCTTTTTACTTTATTCAAGATACGATTCTTGGACATTTTTTAAAATAATGGGTGGTTCAGTTATAAACCAAAAATAGTTTGTTATTTCATTGACCACAGATAAGTGATTTTGTTATAATCTAAGGATGGGTGGTTACTTTATTCACCAATGATGGGTGTTTCCATTATTATCCAAGGATGAGTTGGTCTTTTATATCCCTCCAATGCATCAGGTACTCCAGAGATGAATGTTTGGCCATATTAGTTATTACATATATAAGAAGTGATGTGAAGATAATGTTTGATGATAATAATAAGTTTAATCTATGATTATTATGGGTTTATAATATTTTTTATGATCAAGATTTAAATCACATGGATCATGATTATTGATTCTAATGACTCTTTTCTATTTTATATCATTATCCCATGTTTTCATGTTTGATGATCTGAGTATTGATGGGCATGAATATTTTAATGTTATACTCATTATATTTGATTATATCATCATACCCATATGATATTATTATGCTCATTGATGATATTCAGTTATTAATGTTTGCATTTACCCATATCGATCATTTTATATTACTCTTCTTATGTTTAATTTTCCCCATGTTATAAAGATTGAGGTTGAAAAAATTATGACTAGAATTGTTTCACATAGATGAATATAATGAACTAATGTGGAATATCAAAATCAAGGTATAGTGTTAGGTTATGTTCATCTTTATGAACAAGTTGTTTATGAATCTATGATGTTAAGATTTTTTCCTAATTATCTAAAAATATAAACCTAAAAGGATGTTGAGAATATTAGTGATCAAATATTTCCTTTTAATATTGTATGTTATGGATGATGAAACTTGGGTCACATTCATTGGTATCAAATCCAAAAATGTAATGTATATATTTTTAGAACCAGATTTAGGTGTACGGGATCATGTATTTTATACAATATATATGTTATGTTCTTAGATACTGGCTCAACCTATTTCAACCCCATGTTAAAAGGAATTCCAACCACCTATATCAGACACATCCCCCCTCCTTAATGGGATATTTCACAAAACATGTTTGACACATCCTGCTAGAATGAATAAACCATTCACATGATGATCAATATCTCACACATACCTCTCAGGAGGGAATTCTACATTTGAAAAACCCTACACAAACTATATAAGACATAGAGAAAAACACATGAAAAATATTTATAAATGATAACCGATTAAAAATCACTTTACAGAATGAATGAGTCATATCCATAAAAATCATATTTGAAAAAACATAAAACATAGGTTTCACATGGCTAAAAACACACACCACATGTGATTAAAAATCAAAAATAAGTCTCATAGGGACACACACACATAGAAAAAATCACCACAAAAACCTATATAAATATGCACTAAAGTCAAGGGATTCATACCTCAAGGCTTATGCTGATTAATATAAATGGTCCCCAACTGAGTCTAAAAGAACCACTGGATCCTATAACCAAACCCAAATCAATATTATATAGAATTATTGGATGATTTTTAAGAAGAATCCACACCCAAAAGGTAGGTGAAGTTCAAAAATACCCAAGATGATCTACTGCTAACAACAATATTGGTCCAATTGGTGTGAAGATACCAATTCCCTACATTCGGGTAACAATTATGTCAGTGATCAACGAAAAACTCATTAAAAAATGATAACAACTCTATAACTGATCAAAAATATTTTATAAAATCGGTTTTGATCAAGGAAAATACAAGGGAATTGATTTATAATAGAGGAGAACTTTTTGGATCAAGAATGCAGGATTAAACCACTATTTGGGTATTGAATATAGTAGTTTTAAAGGAGGAGAATGCCCTAAAATAATTAGAAAGGGACCCTGGGTCATTGGTAGTTGATATATAACTAAGGGAATAATAAAAATTGATTATAGGCTAGGTTTTAAAAAAAATCCTATAAACTTGACATTGTTACATGACTCTATCAAATGCCACTGGATAGCCAGTGACCTCCATTTGCTACCCAGTGGCCACTGGGTAGATCTAGTTCTACCCATGACCACCACTAGCTAACAATAGGCTTATAAGTAGAGATATATCTACCTAAAACCTTCATCAGTAAGTCAGTAGCTTCCCATTGGTTGGATGGTGGGAAAATTGTAGCCCAAAAAGCTCTAAAAAGTCCCCTAATACTCCCTCATCTTATTTGTAACCACCCAAACAATAATAACCATACTCTAAAAACATATAAAAATGATAAAAAATCTATTTTAAAGCTGAAAATAATAATACCTGAAATAGAGGTGTCACAAAATGAGTGTAAGCCTTTGGCTAAGTGTATGACTCTAGCATAATCCTTTAAGACTTAGAAAATTTGAGATGTATATAAACCAATAAATATGAAGTGGACTTAATGGAATGATGAATTACTAATTTATATGGAGTATCTATGCTAAGAATGAAGAATAATTCAGGACTATAATCCCTATATATTAAAAAAAATTAGATTTAGGTATGATGATAGTTTTAATATTTGATATTTCTGGATATTTTTATAATGGAGATTTTGTTGAATAATTTAAATGTATTGGTTCATGATATTTTCACATAGCATGAAAGCGGATAAATAATGGTGTTTGAGTATTCAAAAAATATTAAACACTAGTAATTTATGATAATGGAAGGTTTGAAACAAGAAATGTCTATATTTTTAGGTGGAAAGTCAATAGGATAAGTTCTTGAGTTGTTTGAATTATGAAAAATATCGGTAATTCAAAAAGATTTATTTACACAGTATGCTGAATATCAAAGAAAATTAAGAAGAGGAATGAAAACTATGTTTCATGATATATATTTATTATTGTTTCAGATCATGGGATATACATGTAAAAAAGAGTGAGTTATTAAAAAAGGATAAGAGATAGTATGAAAAATAGAATAGGTTCTTTCTTATTTTTGTGCAAGAAATAAAAGAATAAGAATAATTGAATTGTAGAAGCACAAGTGTGAAGAATCCAAGAATCACAATGATGATGTGTTGAAGCCTATTGGTGAAGATCTATTCAATTTTTTTTAAAATAATTATCATATAAACTATGTGAGGAGCACATAAAATTTCAAATGACTATAGTGAAACACTAGTGATTGATATACCCTACAGGATGTTAACCATAAGGATTATTTTATGGTAGAATTTTTTATCTCAAAATTGTTTCCAAATCATACTAAGAACATAATTATCTTATTGAGTAGTGAAACTTATAAATTCATGTGTTCCCATGACTGTGGTTGTTTTTTGTGTTTTTTAGATTCATTTCCCTCTAATTAGAGTTTAAAATAAAAAAAGAGAGAACATAAAAATCACTAACCACTGATTCACCCCCACTCCTCTTAGTGGTCACAGACTGGTCCTTTTAGTTTTGGACTACATTCTTATATAGGCTTCAATTTGTGGGACATAATTAATTTCTGGTTGATTTTCATTGATCTATAATGATGGATGATCTCTATTGTGATAGGTGTATCCATGTTTAATAGGTTAATACTTTTTCCAAAAACTACATGTAAAACTATAAAAATTCATTTTTGCAAAATAGATCTTTTGGTCTTGGGGCTAGTAATTAATTTTAAGTGAGTTAGTGTGGATTATAATAATATACTAGGTGGAATGAAATAGATCAAGTGATTCATTTGAAAAACAGGTAGATGGAAGGTATGGAAAAGTTAATCTTGAATGGTGATCATGATTTGGACTCCAATCGGGTGAATATGGATTTTTGTAGCAATATATAAAATGAAGAGTTTGATTAAATTCGGAATCAGCCTGGGTTACCCCAGGATGATTGGGGTGGTATGGTGTATCATAGATGCTAAAATCATCCTCCAAAACTTGAATCTTGTACTGAACTGGCACTATAAAACTCACATGAATTTGAATTTAGATAGTCTATAAAATCTATAATATTTATGATGAAATTTGAAATTTTAATGTGGTGTATTTTATTAAGGTGGAAATAGTGGGTCTGGATGAGGGTTTGTCTAATTTTAATTTTGAATTTTGTATGCTATAATTTTCTTTTCTTGAGGGGTTACTTTGGTGTTTTTTTGTTAGGGTTCACTTACCCGTAGAAGTGTCCTTATAAAATACTAAAAATATGGATTTTGGTAATAGATATATTTATATATAATATTAGGATGAATGAGTTCATATCATGGTTTAGAGTACAATTAATAGAGGCTTCATGTGGAAGGATTGCAAGGGAACATTGATATTATATAATAGTAGTCGAAGTATTTGGTTCAGAATAATAAAATTATTATAGACTATAGAATATGAACTAGGGCCCTAGAATGCATGAAATCTTGTCTGATTGGGTTAGGAACCATTTATTGGTTGCTTTAACATTTTAGGTGTCTGTTTTTAAGTGTACTATTCTAAATTTGTTTAAAAAATTAGTGTTTAGTGAAAAAAATTTAGTTTACTATGATCATGGATGACCATCCCTAATGACTATACAAAAATACTTTAGTGTTAGTGGGAGATGAAATATAAGGATAATATAATATTTCTATCCTCCAATGTTCTGAATTTCTATGTCTCTAAATTGAATTTTGGTGTATCATGGTTTATAGTGAACGAGTCACAAATTTCCATGGGTGAATCCATACAAAACCCAGATTAGTTTTCATATACCGACATGAATGGAATTTTGGTACTATTTTTTGATTATAAGGATTCTCTTGGATGCCTCTTAAATGGGACTCATGTTATACTGGTCTAAAATTCATACTCAAAGAACATTTTTCATAGATAAATCTCTAAAATAAATATACAAATGAAATATCATTTTTAAAGAATTAACATTTTTTAATCAATTTACCATTAAAATAAAAACTAATTTTCAGTTATAATATCTAAATAAAAAATGGTAATTTTTTTACATTACCCCATTTTATAAAAAGCAGAGGTATTATTTTTCATTAAAATAAAAAAATCACCTACATCCACAAAATCAATTTCCCAACACTTAATATTTACACTCCTAGAAAAATTACCAAAATGAATATCTAGATTAGGATAACATGGTATCCCATCAACATAATATGCAGAAAAAATAAATATTTACAAGAAAGGTAAATTCACAGAATTAATACAATCTAAATTTATAGAATATTCAGTTTAAAATATTTTAGATCTCTTTAATATAACAAATTTTAAAAAAATTAGACCTCAAAGAAAACCATATTAGTTTAAAATATCAGTTTTGAAAATGTATATATAGTTAAAAATTTAAATAACTAATTAATATAAAAATAAATTTTAAACTATGATTTTCCCAGGATGTTTACAAGTGTAGAAAAATAAATGTAATATAGCTATAGAAATATAGATCAAATTAAATTAGTATTTAAATTCTTTAATGAAAATGGAAATCTAAATTTATGTAATCATTTCAAGTCCTGTAATACCACAAAACCGTGAGGAAATGATATAAATATATACCCAAAATAGGATTAAAATAAGAAAGAAAAAATTTACAGAACTATTATATATGTTCATCAAGGTTTTATCTTTTTTTTCCATTATAATTAAAATTATTTAAATTTATTCCTCTTTAAATTTTTTATCATGGCTTTTAATAACCATCCATGCCCTCTTATAAACTTGATCCTGAGATAATTTTTTCCTCTCTATATATAAATATTAATGTAATTATATATATTTTCCCAATCAAAAGTTATGTTGGATTCCATAATTATGCTTTCATTCTCATTTCTCCACAAATTTTGTCAGATTTTCTATCAATCCTAAAGTATTCTTATTTGATTCTCGGATAATTAGGGTAGTACAGTGATGAGGAAAAAAGGAACAAAGATGAGTTTTCATATTCAAGTAAATTATATAATATTAAATTAAATATTATTGATCAATTCTATCATGCATACCTTTACATTGGAAATAAAACAACACACCTCTATTTCCCCGTTTTAATATTGAAGTCGTAAGTCTAAAAAATAAAATGCAATGATTATGAGGGTTTTGGGAACTATGGAAAAACCTTTTTGGATTTTTCAACTAAATTTTGTTTCACAATTGATTAATTATCAGAGATGGAGATTAGGAATAACTTCATAACAAATAGAATTAAATTAAAGATTAATTAACATTAAGAACTCTGGAACAAAAAGGTATGATCATCAAATATAACTTATATTTTAATTTTACATTGTTCTATAACTACCTAATATTTTAATTAATTATTTATTTTTGAATTGGTATACCACTATTATTGTACCTTCATTATGTCAAATGATTTAAGGGAATAATCCATATAGAGGTGATTCAGTTAGGCTGCAAAATCATAGAATGTCGTTATAGAATCATCGGTTACTAGTGCAACCAATTTTGATCACTTGAGTCATTCATCATCAATCATAACAAGAATATCATCATGAAAAAAGATTATTTTCATTATCTTGGAGGTTAGAGTGAAAGTAAGAGGACGAGTTCTCTTGTTCTTGAGAATATTTTTGAGAGGATTCACTCTAGGGAATGAGATAATTCTCTCTATGTCTGTTGTGCACAACAAGTCGCTAACCCTAGAATGTGATATAACTAAGTATTTATAATGTTAGACTGGGGTTTGTAATTTCACATAGGCCCTTATCCAATCCCTTATTCTTTAGAGAACCCCATCTCTAATAATAATATAAATATTTTTATTATTTTTTTGACATATGAAAAACCTACAGATAATGCATATCATTTTCTAAATACAATAATTAAAATTTATTTATATTATATTTAATATATAATTTCCACATTGACCATTAAACTCGGTTTGTAACCCTCCACAATATTTATTAGGCCTTAAATAATGACTATTAATTTAATAAATAAATATCACTAAATTATTTTCTAATATATATAATAACTATATTTCTATTTTAATATTGTGGACAAGTATTTATTATTATTTAATTCACATATTTATTCTTTAGGATAAATTATTATTAAATCTTCAATATGAACCAATCCAAAATAATTAATAAATCAAAAAGTGGGAATAATATTTATTCTAACTTGTTAAATTCAAAATAGAATTTAACCGAGATTCCAAACAAACATAGTGTGTGGCCCTCTAGGACTCTTTCATAGGTGAATTAGGCAGAACTGCCTAAATTACATGGTTAACATCTAAGAATGCATAAGGTAACCCATAGATAAACTTATTAATGTCAAAATTTTATATGAATTTTTACTATGTAATATAATCCATTTATCATGATATGTCTAATTAATAAAGTTCCATGTAGGAGTCATCAACTTATGTTCTTAGTAAATATTTTTTTGGAATTTCTAGAATTTAATTGACCCCAAGAACACTATTTCCATTGATATATTTAGCTCATTCAGTTCCTATTAATGGGCCTAAGTTATCAACATGTTTAAAATAACATAAGGTACAAATAATTTCTCTAATTATTCATTAATTCAATATCACTCATGATTAACCCAATATATCCAACTTCACCGTGAATTGTTTTTGTTATGGTTTTATTCAATACATAAATGCATGAGATAAATGATATAAATTAATAATAATCTCAAATTATAAGGATAAATAAATAGGTCTATAGATAGGAACATCCAATTACACATATGAATGTTGGTGAGTTAAGTTATCATAATTTCCTACAATAGAAAATACAAATGGTGTACATCATGAGAAAGTGAATGAATGTACAATAAGTCTCTACCAATGACAACCTGTATCATTTTAGTCCCATTAAATGATATAATCCAACAGTATAAAATATATTTAATAATTTTATCCTGTCACTTCTAGGTTCTCATCATAGGATAAAAAAGTTATGACCTTTCAATGTGATAGTGAATCTCAGGACATTATCAAGAACTACGTCACATATTAAAATGATAATGATGTAATAAAAGTTTTATTAATAATAAAAAAACAATAAATATAATCATATATAATATATAATTTAGTTCTAGTGATCCAACTACAATAGACTCTTACTCACAATAGAGACTAGTTCTCACAATCTTTAGTAACCTTTATCTCACCTGAAAATCATACTTAAACTAATTTAAGGACTTATTTAAGGGGTGTATCATGTTCTATTGCATGTAAACTATTCCCATCATATATTCAACCCTCTAATAAAAATACTTCAAGATATAATACTTATGATGTATATACTTTATCCATTGGTGTGACTTTGGATCCTTTGTGCGAGCCATCACTGTAGTGTCATCATAATATAATGTGACATGGCCTTTAATTCTAATAAACTCATAATGATCTTAGAAATCAATTTGTATCTAAATAGATTCTTTGGTTATATTTAAAGCCTCCGTATACTTGGAATACATTGTAGAATCGATGGTAATATGCATGTTCGAACTCTACCAAATCATATCTTCTCTATTTATACTAAAGAAATATCATGACTATGAGTTTAGATTATTCTAATATATTTGAATGTTATAATCTATATAACCCCTAATGACTATTTTCTTATCTCCTCCAAAACCCATTATCATATACTTAGTTCTCCTAAAATACTTTAGGATAGATTTAATAGTATACCAATGTTGTTCACTAGGTTTAGTAGTATATTTTCCTACCATTCTCTAAGAGTATACAACATCAAACCTAGGATACAACTTGGAATACAAGATTGATCCAATAAAATAAGAATATGGGATCATACATATTCTATGTATTTCATATTATGTCTAAGAAATCATTTTCTTAGAAATATTTATTACCATGTGACACTAGAATCAAAAACCTATTGGATTGTTCCACACTAAATCTATTTAGTATTTGGTCAATGTATGTACTTTGACTTAGTCTATTTATCCAGTAGGATCTATCATTAAAAATATTTATCTTTGGAATGTAAAACTCTTCACCTAAGTCCTTCATGGAGAAGCTCTTGTTCAACTAGTCCTTAACTGACTATAAGACCATTATATTATTTCCAATATGTAATATATCATCAAAACATACTACCAGGATAATTACTGAACTCCCACTAAATATCTTTTAAACACATAGCTCAAATATAATCACAATGAAACCAAATTATTCTATACCATCATTTTATAAAATGACCATAACATGGATTCTTTATTTAATGTATAAATGGATCTCTGAAAATTATATACCTTTTTAGCATTACCTAGAGTCAAAAACCCTTATAGTTGTTTCATATAGACATCTTACCAAAGGTTCTCATTAAGGAAGTATTTTTTACAAATATCTACAAAATATCATCATCATATAAAGATGACATAGAATGTATAATTATGATGTATTTAAACATTGAAAATGAAGAAAATTTTTCATCATAGTCAATTACATGAAAGTGTTTAAACCATTTTCCAATTCGTCATAATTTATAGGTATTCACTATACCATTTGTGTCCAATTTTCTCTTGAATAGATAATTTCAACCTATAGGTTTTACATCGACTGCAAGATCGACCAGAACCAAAACTTAGTTTTGATACATGGAAACTATCTCAGAAATCATGAATTCATTATATCTTATAGATTCTGATATCACTACTACCTCATTCTAGGAAACTAGATAATTATTGTTTGACAATAATTAGTCACTATCCCCTGGGACTAGAAATTGATATCATTTTGATACTCAAAATTATTAAGTGGTCCTAAATAATAATTTTTCTTTAGAAAAAACATATTCTATGGGTAACAATGGAATATATTCATGTTCCAACTCTTCTGCATCTTTATTATCAATTTCATTAAATTCAATCCCTCTCAGATGATACTTCTTCAGGATATTCTCCCTCTCAAGGAAAATGTGTTTTCTTGAAATGGGCACCTTCTTGTCTGAGGGATTTTATAGATAGTATAACTTTGTTTCATTGGGATACCCTATAATGATACATGTCATACATCATGTTTCTGGTTTTTTCCTAAGTGGGACTTAACAAATTATTTTCATTTTCATGTGACAGAAAAAATTTATTTCCATAATTTAATTTATATTATTTTTTTACTTTCCACCATAGTTGGTAATTAGTTTAGAATGCGTGTTGTTGTGTGTAATGAAAATATAAAAAAGGATAATGGATGATCTAAATTAATCGTGATTGAACTTACCATGTTAGGCATGGTGAAATTCTTCCTTTAACTAACACTATTTCACTATACTGTATAAGGTGGAGTGAGTTGAGATAGAATCCCAATTTATAGTAGATATTAAATAAACTCTTAGTTAATATATTGACCACCTAGATCAGATCAAATAATCTTTATCTCCTTTCCAATTGGATTCTCTACATCATTATTGGATTATTTGAATTTCTAAAATTAGTCAAACTTATACATGATCAAGTAAATATTTTCATTTCTACCCAAGTCATTAGTAATCTTTATTAAGTAAGAATGTCCACCACTAGATTCTATGAGAAAATATCTATACACATCAGTGTATAAAAATTCTATAATCTATGTATACCTTTCAACCTATCCACCAAAATATGTTTATTAATCCTTCCATGTAAATAATAATGATATATTTGAAGCTGTTTTATCTCAAATGAGTCTAAATTACCATCTTGAAAGATCCTTGTTATAATCATATCATTTATGTGACCAATATGATGATGTAATAACTAGGTGTTAAATAATTCATGTGAAATTCATTCATTATAAATTTAAAAAACCTATTTATCATAATTTAATAGATAATGTTTGTTATTCAAATGCATCATTCCATAACATATATTGTCCTTATAAAAGAAACAACTTTTATTTAAAAAAATGAAAATAAAACCATCTATATATAAATAGGATACAAAAATTATATTCTAGGGAATATTTGGAACATAAAAACAATATAATTATTTCAAAATCATCCTTGTTGACATGGGAAGGTGGTAATGTCCAAGAGACAAAGTAACAAGTCACACTCCATTGGCTGCTGGAAGACCCACATATCTTATGGAAATTTTTAGAATCTACGTGGTTCATGCATTTAAATATAGAAGTTAGAATCACATGTTATATGTAATACCCAACTTATATATATGGATGGACTTAACATGATAAGAAACATACCTAAATCTTCCTCATGCTTCTTCCAGGAATAGTTCTTCTAATAGCCTATCTTTTACCATGTATATCATATTATGTTTTTTCCTTTTCTTGTCATTGGATTTCAATCTTCTTATAAGGATGGTACTCATGAGCCTTAGAATTGGAGTGAGTCTTGGGTCCCTTTCCCCTATTATTAATTTTCTTATTCACCATAAAGATTGAATATTTTCTCACAACATTCCCTTTTCAAGTTGGTGAATGAAATTAAGAAATTATGAAAGACTCTCCTCTCTATTACTCATGTTATTGTTTGCAATGAAATGAGAAAATCAATTAGGTAGTGAGGATATAATGATATTTTTGTATACCTAATTAGGGATCTTAAAACCCAATATATCTAGTAACTCCATATATCCAATCATCTTAAGTACATAAGGCCTTTATAGAGCTATTTCTCCAAGATTCCATGTAAATAATCCATTGGAGATATTATATCTCTCTTATCTTTCCTTCTATTGATAATGATCATGAATGTGAGAAATCATTTTATATTCCTCTATATCCTTATATTTCACTAAAATATCATCATATATGGAAGGAAACATGAAAAATTGGAAATATATAGCATCATTAACATGTTTTATGTAGAGAGATAATTTTTCCTCACTAGACTCTTTAGCAAACGACTTAGAAAGTAGAGTTTCCAACATTTACAATTTTCGTTAATGGTAAAGTGTAACACATAAGAACCTGTACCATTCATGGAAATTTGATTAGGTGAGATGTTTATAATTCTCTAGTATTGATCACAGTGATACAGTAAAAGTTGCGCAACTTCCAATTTCTATAATAATTAAGGCAAAAAATTTAGTACATTTTTTGAATTATAAAGTTACATAAATTATTTTTTCATCTCCCAAAATTTTTTGAAAGATAATAACTATCACAATTAGTTTTATAATATATTATTTTATGGATATTATAGTTCCAAGAATCTATATTTTACTTCTCATATCCCAGACAGAGGTATAAAAAGGTATTTGAAGGTATTTAGATATGAATAACTCATCAAATACAATAACATAAAACACCTTGATATGTTGAGCGGACTCCCCAATCTTGAAATCCTAGATAAATATTTACTAATATTGTACTTACTATTTTCACCAAGTCTCATAGTAGTGATCAATCCCAAATGTGAACTAGGTTAAGTTCACCCAAAAATCAAGTTTGAAATTACCGAATAATTGAAATCACCCTCAAAGAGGTTTACCAGGAATTTTTAACTATGGTTTGATTTCATCCCAAGTAATGGAAAGCTATACTGACTTGATATTTAATTTAATGGATTTTATCTTTTTTCATAAATTTCCCATTTTATGTTTATCACATTATTTTTAATGTTAAGTGGATTTAGTTAAGTTATTAACCATGTATTGATAAAATTACACAAAATCTAATTATTTAATTCCGTATTTCATTATTTATTATTTCATTTATTTATGCTGAATTCCATCCATTCAAATAAATAACTAATCATGAATTTTAAAATACACAAATAAATAATATTGTATAATAATTCGTGTTATCTAATAGTCTATTTATATAGCAGATGATAATCAAACTCTAACCCTATAGGAACGACTCCTTTAACCTACTCTAGTTTGAGATGTAACATCCCACCTATAATCTTGTGATCTTCATGGAATGGTTTTACCTTAGCTTTAAACATAAATCGCATACACTCACCTATGATATCTATCCATTACATTAGCTTTACCCACAAATATGTGAGGAGAACCAAAGGATTGGTTTATGGGTTTTACATAAAATAAACCACAGGCATGCATGACCTTGCATAATGTGAAGAGGGAATGATATGCATGCCATGAATTTATTTTAATAATATTAAATTAAAGGGAAACCAACTACATGAACAGGTCTATTCCAACCTCATGACCACCCAATTATAATAAACGAATATACATTTTTAATCTAGAAACCAATCTCTTCAATTCATTAATTAATTAGGATAAATTCATTTGGTCTAATATAATTAATTATTTGATAAATAAATTAATTTTATAAATGTTAATTCCATCCAAAATAACATTAAATATCCATCATCAATAATTTTAATCTAATTAAATAAATTATTTTTTTTAAAAATAAAAAAACTATACATGTTTACTTGGAGTCAACGACATATACGCATCCATACTACCTAGAATGGTCCATTTACTATATATTCGCATGGAATCGAATATAAATTAAGAGGCCCAAAATTAAAAAGTGTGAATTTATATATAAATGATGCATGGTCATATGTAAAATATGAGTCATGTGAATCTATTAATGCACATGAAGTACACCCCAAGTAAAGATTATACTCATCCAATAGTTTAGAATTTAACATGGAAATTAATTTAGTATAAAATAATTAAAACTATCACATGGTTTGTATTATATATTAAATGACACATGAATAAAATGTGAAAAGGTTTATTTATATCATGAATTTCTATCTCTGTGATAAATTATTCATAAAAGGCACATCATATTACATGATGTGTACATGGGAACATGACATGTAATCTATTTTTCAATTTATGTAACACATGCCTAGGGGATATATTTTTTTCAGCCATAGAAATGTATGAGGTATAGGATATGTATGTCAGATATACAATGTTTGTCCTCAAATTTTCATGGTTTTCCAATCCTCATATCGTGTGGTAAATACACAACATGTCTTGGACCCTCTATATTTCCCCCTAATAAAGTGTATGGACTATACGATATGTAAACTAGTTACCTATGTGTAGTCCACTCATAATACATTTAATCCTAGCTAGGACCATACGTGATGTTCATTAAATGCATTCCATGTGTAGTCAATTCACAACAACCATCTTTTTATAAGCGTCTTCCTGGTGCATTAAACATGGGTACATGACATGTAACTTCAGGCTACACATTGTGGACTCTTTAGTTTTCCAACTAGAACACTCAATATCTCTTGATGGAATATTTGGATATTATTATTTTTAATCTTACCATTTCAAGGTTATATGAGTGAGAACAATGAGTAAAATAGAGTATTTTAATGTTTGGTTTTAAATAATGAATAATCAGGACATAAAAAAAGAAACAAATTCATATTATGAATCAATGATTAATAAATAATTATAAATTAATTTTTTGAACACTCTAATAGTGAAGTTTTTAAGGGATGTATAAGTGACTTTTGGGCCTAACAGAATATTTTTTTTCATAATTGATGAATAATATAAGATGTACATGAAGAAGAATGCCATGAAAAAAAATTAAATTGAATATTAACTAAATTTAAGAAGGTTGGAACCAATAAGGTAGGATCATCACATATAATTTATATTTATTTTATAGATAGTTTGATAAATATCAAAACATGTAATTATTTCTTCATTGAAGAAATGGTAGACCAATATAGTCAAAATATCTTTTTATTTTAGGATATAAGGGTAGAATCCCTCTAACGGGGATCCATACTTACTCTAAAATCTCATAACATCATCATAGAATAACCGAGTTATAGCACGATGAATTTTGATCTGTTGTGTCATTCTTCATTGATCACAGGAGGATTATATTCATGAACTAAATATTTTTACATTCTCTCAAAGGGTTGAGATAAAGGAGAAGGATGAGAAATCTAGTTCTTGAGTGAATTATTGAGTGGTTTTTCTATAGAGCATGAGGTAATTCTCTCTAGGTTTGTTGTGAACAACAAGTAGAATACCCTAGAATTTTATTTTACTAGGAATTTATAATACTAGGCTAGGGTTCGTAATTGCACATTTGGCATTTTCTAATCCATTATTCCTTATATAACCTTATGATTAACAATAAAATTAATATTATTATTCTTTTATTGTCATGCACAATACCAGTGGATAAATAAATATCATTTATTAAAAAAATTAATTTTTATTTAAATGATATTTAATAAACAATTTCTATTCATACCATTAAAATCAGTCCACACTCACAATAATATTTATCAGGACTTAAATAATGACTACATATTTAAGAAATAAATATCACTATATTATTTTCTGATAAATATAATAAATAATTTACTCGTTAAATAATGTGAATTAATATTTACTATTATTTAATTGACATATTTATGATTCCAAATAACTCATGATTATATCTTTACAATAAAAAAATATCAAATAATTATTAAACCACAAATTGGGAATAATATTTATTACAACATTTTAAACTCAAAATTGAATTTAACTACGATTTCAGACACACCCAATGTGTGACCTTCTTACCCTCTTTCTCAATGACATTAGGTGGGACTACCTAAAGGAAAAGGTTAACATTTAGAGTCATGAAAATATACAATAATTAAATAAGTTAATGTTACAATGATATAAAACAGAATCAGAATGCTAACTATGTAATACAATTTATTTATCCTGATATTATAATCAAACAGGTTGTATTCTATTGTCAACAACCTATGTACTTGATAACTCATTCATTGAAATTATGGAATTAAACCTGTCTATAGAAAACCATGGACATGGATTTATTTAGATTTTTCAATCCACATAAAAGGTCTTGAGATATCAACTTATATTAATGAAAAAGGGGATAAATCCTTTCTCACATTATTCATAAATGTAATATCACTCATGATGTACCCACCGTATCCTAATTGGTCGTGAACATATGTCATCATGAAATTACTCAATACATCAAAGCTCATGATTAATGATATCAATTTATAATAGTCTTAATGTAGAGTCCCGACCCAGCTTACCATTAAACTGGTGGCTGGACTGGTAGGTCACATGGCATCAAGCGCGTCTCCCCATACGCCAGAGGCTGCCGACTAGAAGCGAGGGTCTCAGGAGGTGATAGTGGGGAGTCTATACCCTCATATTAGAGTATCAAAATGGTATAGTTAGAGTAAATAGTTTTCAATAGAGGAAGCTGTAAACAATTGAAATGCAGATGAAAAAGACAGGTAATAACCATTTTATAAAAGGTGGAAAATGCTAGTTTACAATCCATGTATGTACAGATGATGAAACATTTATAAAGAAGGAAACAAGACAGCATGTTACAATATAGGAAAATGGTATGAAAAGACAGCAAAGCCCGACTGGCGATCTCTTGAGCATCCCAAGCTCCTTCTTGGTCCTTTTCTCCTAACTCCTCTAGTACAAACAACACAGTACACAACCTAGGTCCTGCAAGCAAGAAGGTCTACTCGGGTACCCCAGTGCAATGGTGGCCCGAGTAGGGTGTGAGATATAAATCTCAGTAGGCCGGCACCACCAGTGTCAAACCCAATCCAGACTGTGTATAATAATTAAACAGTGAGAAGGTATGGAGAAATAAGCAGATCAATATAGAATAACAACACCCGTCCATGTTTCTAAAGGAAAACCTGACGGCTATACCAGCTTTGGCTCACTGCCGAGATATCAGTCTGATCATGACACTACAGTTACACATATAAATATTTATAAAAGATGGCATAGGGTAAGCATGCCTCCCACCCATCAGCTGAAGATAGCGGGCATGAGGTATGAATACTTCTCATCCCTAAAAGATATTGTCAAGGGGTAAGAATGCCTCCCTTCCATCACATTCATAATACTGTCTTGGGGTATAACTGCCTCCCATCTAAACACATAAATCATCACTAGAAGTCAACTGGAAGGGGGTATGAATGCCTCCCTTTCATCACATTCATTCATCCGGTATGGGGTATAACTGCTGCCCATCTGTCACAATCAAAATACTGGCATGGGGTATAACTGCCTCCCATCCAGACATGTACTCATCAACAGAAGTCAACTGGAAAGGGGTAAGAATGAATCCCTTCCAGACATGTAATCATTAACATGAGTCAACTGTAAAGGGGTAAGAATGCCTCCCTTATAGACATGTAATCATCAACACGATTCAACTAGAAAGGGGTAAGAACGCCTCCCTTCCAGATATGTAATCATCAACACGATTCAACTAGAAAGGTGTAAAAATGCCTCCCTTACAGACATGTAATGTCACAATGGCATGGGGTATAACTGCCTCCTATCCAACCACGTATCTTTCACTAGGTGGCCTCGGCATACACTCACCTTTATTATCATTCATTATGTGGCATCAGTATGTGCGCACTCACAATACAAGCATGTCTATAGTATACTACTCATGGAATTACCTCATAAGAATTCAAATAATCACACCACGTACACATAAGAGAACACATTCACGTTCATACGTAAGGCTACCCATCTTAAGTATCTAAAACAGGACGTTCACATATTCATCTTACTAACATAAGTCGTTCTCATTACATTATCCAATGGTTTGATCGTACCACCCTAGTCAATTCATTTCTAGTTTGACCATTTCATATTAAAGGACATGTTTATCATTCTTTATCCCTTTGATACCTTCTGTAGGTAACAAGTCACTTAGTCTTAAATCATCCCACTATGGTTATCATCTTACTCAATTTACCTAAACATGGAAAATTGACCCAAACACATGTATCACAGCCATTTAATTCTCTTTGTCTCAACAATGGAAGTTCACATACAAAGCATCAAAGAGACACCACAACAATCCAGCAGGCAATAATAAAAAGACTATCACTACTTTTTATCTTGAAGATAGCGCACCTCTGATTGAGGGGTTTTATTATTAAATCGTTAGTTTAGTGACAAAGCAAACTCTTTTATCTCATTCCTGCAATCCACACTATTTTCACAGAAACATTTAATTGAAGATAAAATTTCTTAATTAAAATGCTAAGGCAGTGCAATATTAATCTCACTATTACATTACTTCAATTTAAAGGGAAAGGCGAGGGACCCTAGCTCAAGGTGGGTCCATCTGTCCACTCCGACTCTTAACACTTTCTAACTAAGGGTCGCAGGCGAGTCGCCTAGTCTTTGGCGACTCAATACCATGCCAAAACATTGAATGCACTATAAACAACGTGCTAGGAACTCATAAACATCATGATCCCAAAATTCAACAAGTGTGAAACAAAGCAAGAGGTGAAAAACGTACCTTGAAACCAACTCTATGATCTGAAACCACCCAAACCGCATTGCATTTGGCGACGGTTGCCAGAACGCACACCAAGGAGTCCCAACGGGCCTTCCTCATAACCTAGAACCAAAATAAAACTGAAATTAAGATCATCCCAAAGCCCTAGGGTTTGACCGAACCTCACCAAGAACAGATTAGGTTGAAAAGACATCAGGGGAAGGGAGGAGAAGCAAGAGGGAATCTTACCATGGAGATTCGACTAAGAAACGGCCAAAAATCAGAGAAGGAACCTTGACTGAGAGGAGGCCAGAAGGGGGTGTCATGTGGCTCAAGGGAGAGCCCCACCCTGTGTGTCGTGCGGGTTGAGTGAGGGTGAGGGAGAGTTAGTTTAGGTTTTAATTTTAAACTTATTTAAAATATTTAAAAACCCAAAATGGAGGTCCACACACGGTTTGACCCTCACAGTTTTCCAAACTATGCGCAAACCGTGCGGCACCCTACAGAACACCCAGGGCACCCCGCACAGGCTGGCCGCACGTTTTGGGAAACAATGCGCCTGCTGTGTGGTCTCATATGCCTCCCTGATTTAGGCCGCATAGTTTGGGCCGCATGGTTTGGTCAACCCGTGCGCCAACTATGCACCCTCTGCAGCTCTTTAAAAACCCGGGTCTGACGTCTCCGAAACCTCTTGGCCCACCTGAAAAACATAACGGACCTTCGCCCACATCCAAAAACATTATAAGGAAGGGTTCCAACCTTCTAAACCTTGTTCCAAAGCCCGGTATTCAAAACAACCTATTTAATAAAGGAAAAAGATCAAATTCTTTTGGGTTTTAGTCCAGTTCAAAATGTGGGTCATTATAACCTTCCCACCTTAGAACTTCTCATCCATGAGAATCCTTCGGGAACAATGTGCACATCACCCAACCTACAAGGGTCGTCAAGCTTCATTCAAATGATCGTGCGGCATTCACAAATGTCCAACACACCTTTAAGCATCCATTAAACCCTACGGCGCTTATGCCACCAAAACGTGATCCAACGCTTGTTTTCCAAGAGAAACACCAAGGCGGCTCTTCCCGAGCCCATCTACCAAGAGACACGAACCCATCGTCGTCTCACCAAGCATCCAGCCACAGGTAATTCCCACCTTAGATTTTTTAACGTTAAGAAACCAAATCCAAACTACGGTTCAGACCATTATTTGAATTAACCTTCAAATCACGCCCCAAGAATTTCCACGACACTCCTAGCGTGATTTGAAATAGATAAAACGGTTGATTCCCCATCGACCTCAAGGACCAAGTCGAGCCGGTTGTTCATTTTAGGCACCGGACGACTCAAACTGCACTCGCCTCTACCTGACAACGTGCCAAAGAACGGTATGTCACCGACCGCAAACATTAAACAGGAACCCTGAGTCAAGCCATATCCAGCTGAATATTTACAAGAACGCTCGGCCTAAACGGCTGACGTATTTCAAATAGAACCACAATTACTTTCTCCAAGGAACCTTACGTTTAGCACAATCATGTTCACCGAAGAATAAACCCAACTTTCGATGATGTTTCCATGGTCAAACCATAAGGGAATCCATGCATCATGCGTGCAATGTTGAAAGAGGATCATCCAATTAAGCCCAAAAACATTTAAGCATTAGTACGGATAAGACCGATGCTCTCATAGTGCATCTTGGACGAAGACAAGATAGGGGACATGTTCATCACCAAACATAACACACTAAGAGGTTTGAATGGATTCCAGTTAATCGTACCGGACTACTGGAAGGAAGAATAGTCGAACTTCAACTTGTCGACTTCAAAGAAGGAACTCGGCTTCAACTACCGACACATCCACATGTTTTAAACATGCATGTCACAAGGAATTCAGACATGACCAACCAATTTACAAAGGCATTCCAAGAAGAATCCATTTCATGCGAAAGGACACATTTACCAGATTTGACGTGACGAACTCCCAACCTTAGGAGTTTCCTAGTCGCCGAAGGGATAGGTGATAACCTAGCCGAGCACAAGAGCGCCAATACAGAAACACCGAAAACGATCGTGTGATGCTTCTTCGCCACAATCACATCACCAAACAATCGAAGAAGATCCCAAAAAAGTAAACCAGCGTGTCAAAACACACGAGTCATTCGATATCTATCCCGAACATTGGGACGGAACAATTATTTTACGTCAGGCCACTCTATAGAGGAGATGACCCAAAGCCGCAACAAAAGTCAAAACCCAATGACCACCCATCCGAACAAGGGTGTCCCTAGAAAAACAAGAGTCCATCAAGGGACAACGGCACCCGAACAACACCTCACATCAAAAAACCCACGGTACAAGCAAGGCATTAAAATGTTAAGGGTGCTACCAACCACGGGCTAGCCCCTTATGAAGATCAAACATCGAACTTAACACCGGGTCACGCGAAACAAGGTCTCTAGGCTCAAAATCCAAAAATCAAGCCACCACTAAAGAAAACAACGCCCATAGGAAACACCTACGGTTCTGTTCCAAGGCAATTCGACAAGAATCTCAAAACTACCCCTTACACTAGGATTTCAATGCACCACCATGACGTCATTTCCAATCCATTAACATTTTACCCCATTTACACTCTAACCATTTAAAAACTTCAAGCACACATCATGAAAATAGGCCAGTTTCACAAAAACTTCATTTTAAGAACATTTAAACATTCACAGACATCCTGTATTGATCAATCAAAAGAGAAAAACAAAACCATATAAACAAAAGGGAGAAATACAAGGGTCCCATTAAATACATATCAGGTTCTTCAAGATGCTACCCCAGAGCAGTTACTCAATTCCTTTTAAAAAAATTCAAACACCCCAATCGGGTTATCTCATACAAAAGTTCCCAACTGACCTACTCAGGTCCAGTTGCACATTTAACAGCCAGCCAAAACCTTTAAATTTTAAAGTTAGGCAAAATTTTCCATTCAATGATTTCACAATACAACAAGCCTTTACATTTAATACAGGTTTCAATTTCCCAATTCATGAAGCGCCCATACACTTCATGGATTGAAAATTGACTCCCCTTTTTTCAAAACTAGATTCCAACACAGAATTTAACATGCTTACATACAATGGCCCATGTATATGGGTGGCCACCAACCAACCTATAAAGCTCCCATACACCTTATAAATTGGAATTTGGCTCCCCTTTTTATTCAAAACCAATTTAATTTAGCATTTTAATTTCCACAGATTTACATTTTTTTATCAAAATCCATACAAACGTATTTATATCATGATCAAAATGGTTTTAATATACGGGTTACCCCTCCCCGGTTGTAAGGTTCCCATACACCTTAAAATTGAAAATTAGTTTTCGTTCAATTAAAATCCAGGTGCATCCAAAGCATGACATGCCATCATAAGTAGTAAACACAGAACATGTTACATCACATAAGCATTTTCTAAAACATAAGCGTGGAATATCAATCAAGGCACAAAATATAATCAGTAGGCAATTACTAATGAAACTACATGGCATGGCACTAGGCATGGCATGTTAATTTCCTATGTTCTTAATATGATGCATGCAATGCAGCTTCCTTTCCATATCAGGCCAAGGGTGAAATTATAAGAATTTCCTAAACCTTAAGCAGCGGAAATACAACAGTCACTCAAGGTGAAATCATATCAAATTTAACAGAAAACAACATGAACAACAATTCTCATCCCTGGCCACTTGGTCATTTCCCGTACATGGGGTGATCAGTCCCAAACATGGCTATTAGCCAAGCGCCGACACTTTCCTAATCTCTTTCCTACCAAACCAAAATGGTAAGGAAAAAGAAAATAAACTCCTCTGATACCACTTTGTAATGTCCCGACCTGACTTACCATCTAACTGGTGGCAGGACCTGTAGGTCACATGGCCTCAAGCGTGTCTCCTCGTACGCTAGAGTCTGCCGACTAGAAGTGAGGGTATCGAGAGGTGATAGTAGGGAGACTATACCCTCATATCAGAGTAACACAACGATATAGTTAGAGTAGATAGTGTTCAATAGCGGAAGCAGTAAACAACTGAAATGCAGAAGAAAAAGATAGGTAATAACCATTTTATAAAAGTCAGAAAATTATAGTTTACAATACATGTATGTAAAAATGATGAAAGATTTATAAAGCAGGAAACAAGACAACATGATACAATATAGGTCAAATGTAATAAAAGACAACAATGCTTGATAGGAGATCTCATGAGCATCCCAGGCTTCCACTTGGTCCTTTGCTCCTAAATCCTCTGGTAAAAATAGCATAGTAAACATCCTAGGTCCTACAAGTAAGAACGTCTACTCAGGTACCCCAGTTTAATGGAAGCCCGAGTAGGGTGTGAGATATAAATATCAGTAGGCCGGAACCACTGGTGTCAAACCCAATCCAGATAGTGTATAATAAATAAACAGTGAGTATGTATGGAGAAATAAGAATATCAATATAGAATAACAAAACTCATACAGGTTTCCAATGGAAAACCTGATGGCTATACCAGCTTCGGCACGCTGTCGGGATATCATTCTGATCATTCCACTACTGTTACACATGTAAATATTTATAAAAGATGGTGTGGGGTAAGCATGCCTCCCACCCATCAGCTGAAGATAACTGGCAAGATGTAGGAATGCTTTTCGTCCCTAAAAGATACTGTCAAGGGGTAAGAATGCATCCCTTCTATCACATTCATACTACTGGAAAGGGGTATAACTGCCTCCCATCCAAACATGTAAATCACAACTAGAAGTCAACTGGAATGGGGTAAGAATTCCTCCCTTATATCACATTCATTCAACCGGTATGGGGTATAACTGCTTCCCATCTGTCACAATCATAATACTGGCATGGGGTATAACTACCTCCCATCCAGACATGTACTCATCAATAGAAGTCAACTGGAAATGGGTACGAATGCGTCCCTTCCATACATGTAATCATCAACACGAGTCAACTGGAAAGGGGTAAGAATGCCTCCCTTCCAGACATGTAATCATCAAAAGGAGTCAACTGGAAAGGGGAAAGAATGCCTCCCTTCCAGACATGTAATCATCAATACGAGTCAACTTGAAATGGGTAAGAATGCCTCCCTTCCAGACATGTAATGTCACACTAGCATGGGGTATAACTGCCTCCCATCCAACCACATATCTGTCACTATGTGACCTCAGCATACACTCACCTTTATTATAATTCATAGAATCATACCACATACACATAAGCGAACACATTCACATTCATTCTTAAGGAAACCCATCTTAAGTATCTAAAACAAGACGTTCACAGATTCATCTTACTAACATAAGTCGTGCTCATTACGTTATCCCAAGGTGTGGTTGTACCACCCAAGTCCATTCTTTTCTAGTTTGACCATTTCATGTTAAAGGAAATGTTTGTCTTTCTTTATCCCTTTGATACCTTCTGGAGGTAACAAGTCATTTAGTCTTAAGTCATCCTACTATGTTTATCATCTTACTCAATTTCCCTAAACAAGGCAAATTGACCCAAACACAAGTATCACATCCATTTCATTCCCTTTGTCTCAATAAAGCAAGTTCACATAAAAATAATCAAAGAGACACCACAACAATCCAACATGCAAGCATAAAATGTCTATCGCTACTTTTTATCTTGAAGACAGCACACCTCTGATTGAGGGGTTTTATTATTAAATCATTATTTTAGTGACTAAGCAAACTCTTTTATCTAATTCCTACAATCAAAACTATTTGCACAGAATCATTTAATCAGATCTAAACTTTCATAATTAAAATGCTTAGGCAGTTCAATATTATGATCACTATTACATTACTTCAATTTAAATGGAATGGAGAGGGACCCTACCTCATGGTGGATCCATCCGTCTACTCTGGCTCTTGACACTTTCTAACTAAGAGTCACAGGCGAGTCGCCTAGTCTTTGGCGATTCTAAACCACGCCAAAACCTCGAATGCACTATAACAAATATGATAGGGAATCATAAAAATCAAGAGACTCAAATTCAACAAGTGAAAAACAAAGCAAGAGGTGAAAACCGTACCCCAAAACCAACTCGACGATCCGAAACCACCTGAACCGCTTTTCCTTCAGCGGTAGTTGCCCGAACGCACACCAAGGTGTCCCAATGGGCCTTCTGCATAACCTAGAACCAAAAGAAAACTGAAATTCAGATCATCCCAAAGCCCTAGGGTCCGTCCTCACCTCACCGGGTACCGATTAGGTCGAAAAGAAACAGGTTGAAGGGAGGAGAAGCAAGAGGGGAGCTTACCATTGCGATTCGATGAAGAAAGAGCCAAAAATTGGAGAAGGATCCTTGACCGGGAGGAGGACCGAAGGGGGTGTCGCGAAGCTCAAGGGAGAGTCCCCTCCCTGTGTGTTGTGTGGGTTGAGTGAGGGTGAGGGTGTGTTTGTTTAGGTTTAAATTTTAAACTTATTTAAAATATTTAAAAACTTAAAAAGGAGGGTCGTGCACAGTTTGACCCGCACGGTTTTCCAAACCGTGTGAAAACCGTGCAGCACCCTACTGAACACCCAGGGCACCCCGCATGGGTTGGATGCATGGTTTGGGAAACCATGCACCAGCTGTGTTGTCTCCTTTGCCTCCCTGATTCAGGATGCACGGTTTGGGCCACACGGTTTGGTCATCCCGTGTGCCTTCTGCAGCTCTTTAAAAACCCGAGTCTGATGCCTCTGAAACCTCTCAGGCCACCCAAGAAACTTAACGGACCTTCACCCATGTCCAAAAAAATTAGAAGGAAGTGTTTCGACCTTCAGAACATTTTTTCGAAGCCCGACCATCAAAATGACCGGTTTAGTAAATGAAAAATTTCAAATTCCTTTGGGTTTTAGTACGGTTCAAAACATGGGTCATTACACTTAATGTCCAAGGATCAATACAAAATTACACATATAGGGAATACAATGACACATATAAATGTGGATTTTCCTATTAGTGGGTTATGTATTCATAATCTAATGATCTGAAAATTAATAACGGTGTATACCATAAGAATATCCCACAAAGTCCAATGATTCTACTCCTTTGATAGAATGTCTCATTTACATCCCATAAAATGATATCATCTAGATATAGAACATATATTTAAGAATAATATTCGTGCACTTCTAGGTTCTCATCATAGTAGGGAAAATTTATGACCTTTCAGTGCAATGGTTACTCTTAGGAAATTATCACATTCTATGTCACATATAAGAACAATAATGATATGATAAAAAGTTAACTAATTATTAAAATAATGAAACATGTAATCATAATGTATTGAGTAGTTTGTTCTTGTAAACCAACTCAAACATAATATATCATCCTATTTATTTTTCAATATTTTCTTATTCATGCTTTCTAATTTTCTATATAAGTAGATTTTTAATTTTTTAATTTTTTAATTTAGGGAATAAGAGGGTAACATTATAATAATGATGTAAAATTATAAATTTTTTTATTTAACACCAAATGATTATATATCCATTTCATTTTTAAAATAATAGGATACCTCACTAATGATTACGTGAAACAACCCTTCCCCCACACTCATAATTATATAAATGTGAAACTACATAATAGTGGGGTATGAAAAAATTTACCTTGTAATATATCATACCTATTAGATATTTCATTCTTTCTTAGGTCTTGAAAAAGATATATGTAAAAGGTAGTTCTAATTCTATACAAGGGGCTTATAGAAATAATTCCACATTCATTTTAATACAACTATTAAACTTCCAAATAATCTTTGAAAGAGTATAAAACCAAGTTCTAGAAAAAAATACCACTAAAATGTTCACTTAATAAATAAGTTTATGTAAAATAATATATAAAATAGGTCTAAATACCTCACAAGTTGGTGAAAATTGAAATCAGAAAGTGTTAAGGGAATGAAAATCAATGATAAGTCAAAAATAAATATATTTTTTTGAGAATCAATATCAAGGAATAAAAAACATATAAAAAATATCTTAACATTAAGATTCAAAATAATATATTTCATTTAATATATTTATTGGTGTAAAAATATGATTTTTGGAATTCAATTAAACTCAAATGGGGTTTGAAAAACAGAAAATAAATACCAATAGTATATTTTTATGAAATAATCGAGCTATTTATTAATTACAGAAACAAATTCAAAAATGTAATTGAATAAATAAATAGTAAATAAATAATTTAAAAAGTGATGAAATAGATTTTCCCCACCCCCATACTTACTTTTTTGTATTATCCAATTTAAAACATAGTTTATATCATGTAAATATTGAGGATACAATAATAAGATAGAAAAACTAAAGGAAAAGAATGGATATAACCCGATTTTCGTTGAATATATTGGCTTATAAATCACTATTAGTTGATAATTAAGAAAGATCACAATTAATATCCATATTTTTTTTATAAAACTAATAAACTAATAATAAGATAAAAATTAATTAAAATGGATTGGTTTCTTGAGTTAATCCCCCATCTGGTGTTGTAATTTGACTATCTATAACTTGATAGCCAAAGAGGCCACCCTAATACAATGGTTTGTATGAATTTTATAATTGTAACCACCACATATTTGTGATTCTGGTGTTACTTATTCTAATTTTTTTTAATTCTCATTATAAAATTTCATGCTTTTACACCCCCTATTTAGTGAAAAATAACATTCCTAATAGAAGTGGAAGTAGTTTCAAATCAACATTAACTTATTATTATGGATCTATCAAACATTTTAGGTGTTTAATTTCAAATATCAAAACAAAACTCTTTTATAGTGGGTTATAGATATATATTTTCTCACTATATTTTTACCACTCCCATCTTCTATCCTAATGGATATCAACTCAGGATTCTCAATCCTTTCTCCATAAATATGAATCTTTTTTAGTTTCTTATTAAAAATAATAAATTTTATTATTATATGATTATGAATATATAAATTAAAAAAATGAGATATGAGTTTCAATTTAAGATTATAAAAAAATAAAATAACTATTTTTATATTTAATTTTTAGTTATATTTTTTTATTTTGGAATCTTATATTCTTCATGTAAATGCTCTGAAAAACTAGCTAGGTTTATAAGTCGAATTTCCAACTTACCTTAATAAAATATCTTCATTATCAAGAAATAATTTAAAAATTGTGGTGCATTCACTATCAAATTAGGGGAATTCTGGTCCAAAATCACCATTACTTATTTTATAGATATTTGTTTTCAATTTTATATTTTCTTCTGATGGTACCCTAACTTCAAATTCACTCCTAAAACTCATAAACTTTGTAAATTATTTTGAATATGTTTTTAGTTATGTATTCTTTATACCTAGTTCCTCACCAACCTCTATTACTTCATCCTAAAAATACATAAAAATGATATCATTCTCACTTTCATGGAAAATTCATAATTAATTTATTCTCTTACGTTATCTTAATCATGTTACTACACTAGTTTATAAAAATAACCCATTTTATAAATTTCACAACCATATTTAAATTAATATACTTTAATTTAATCAAACAAAACTTCATTTTAAGTTCATTATCATTAACATATTCTTATATTTAATCTTCATATAAATCCTAGTTAATCTTGTAAATATTATCTTCCTCCTTTATATAATTGTTCATTATGAAAAAATATTCTTTAGTTTATTTTTAATTCCAATTCATCTTGTTCCCCATGAACATTAAATTTATAATTAAATTCTCGTATTTTATTTTTAACCAATGAATGTATTATTAATATTGATCAATCTTGGATATTATGTTTATTAATGTTTTTTTCAACGATTGTTTTTTCATTTTCTATTGTAATTGAATTTTTATTTACCAAAATTTTCATGGGATGAAATAGATGATTTTGTAGTTGAATCCATGTAGTGTGTCCATAATAGACATTAAAATTACAAATACTCCATGGTTGATGATTAAAATTCTCACAACCTGACATAGTTAATTTTTTTACAACTATAAGATCTTTAAAATTATTCCCTATTTTATTAAATATTGGTTTTAATAAATTTATAAAAATTTTCAAGAATAAATAGAGGTTCAAGTAAAGAAAATCAACATCTTCATATCACTATTCATGAAAATTTGCAAGATCTAATAAGTTGAATACTCGAAGGGGCATAAAAAATCCTTTTTTAAAATTTTATCTAGGTTAGTGAAAAAAATGATTACTAAAAGATTTTATATTTGTAAATAGAATATTGAAATCTATTCCAGCCAAATAAATCAGTATCCAATAGAGTATTTTAAACGCCCTGACCCTAGTTACCCAGAGTCGGTGCATTACTTCGTAACATTGTCATGATCACAAAAGATCAATTCTCGAAAGACCGATTAGTTTAGTAGCCTTGGAAACACTAGATACATTCATAAATGTTACATTACATTATAAAGTGAAAAACTAATAACAAAGTCTTCATAGTCCACACTCATATCCTCTTCTGACTATCCCTGCATTTCATTCATAAAATACTTCTTCACATCCTGGAAAATATTAAAACATTGAAAGGGGTGAGCTCAGATGCTCAGTAAGGATAACAATATTGCGGAAGCTTTCATAAATAAACATTAACATTTAAGTCAATGTATGTCTAAAACAAAAGACGTTTAAACATGAACTTTAGCATAATATGGAAAAAGTAAAATGAAATAATTCCATTTACTTACTCACATGGATAATGTACTAGTTGAATAATCACATGAAATATAAATAACCACTTTCATAATGATGGAATGCATAATGCCAGACTATCATAACCACATAGCCAAGGCCTCGTGACAAGACCACAAATAAGATTTTGTCAAGGCCTCGTTCCAAGACACTAGTTTGTCTCATGAGACCTACTGATGCATTGAGGATCTATAGCGGGCTCCACCCGTCACTTATTAAGTCTAATGCATTCCTCATATGAACAGGTTTAAACATATCATAAACCATAACACAATCATATCACATAAAATATGCATAAAGGAAACATAACATTTCCACATTTCAATCACAATATTTCAATACAACACATTGATATAATAAAAATACTTTCAAAACCATTTTCAATACCAAAATAAAAGAAAATTAAAACATGGAATTTATTTTTCATTTTAAAAATGTTGTGGCTTGTAGAGGAAGCCGATACCCAAATAATGGCCATGGCGGCGGAGAAGTCGTTGTCGTCGCATACGTACGACAAGAAAAACATCCGTTTTTGTCGTTTAGTAAAACACATCGTACAAAAATATTCCTTTTGAATAAACGTGAAAGTCAAAGGGGTTTATACACCGTATAAAGGAAAGTTGTGTATAAAACCAATTATGCCTCAATGAAAGGAGATTGACACAAAGTCCCTCACAAAGATCATTTTTTTAAAATAAAATAGATCTATTATGTGTATTCACTATAATTACACATAAAGAAATTAAAAATAAAAGATAGGACATAATAATATCATGACATAATTTGAAAGTAGAAGATTAACCCAAATAATAGAAATTGGGTTAAGAAGTTCCCTTACCTCGTGTCCGAATTCACTCGACCGTTCTATGATCTCCTGAATAATAAAATAGATTTAATCTCTACCTTATTAGGAACCTTTTTCAAGTACATTAATCCTTTAATATCACTTATTACCATGTCATGAACATTATGTAATTATTTCAGTTTATAACGGTGGTTTTGTCGATCTTAGGTACTTGAGTCAAAAATAAACTTCATATAATTACACTTTGTTCATGTGGTAAAATATCCATTATATCCATAATTATATTCATGATGTATATATCCTATAAATCATATATATCCATTATATACATTCATTTATAATATTACATAACATTTAGAGGTAAGAAATGAAATGCACCGTTCATGGAGACGGTAAGCCGTACGAACGCATGAACGCTACTTTCATTTCTATTTCATATTTAATGGAATGAAGTTATAATTATATAAAGGTATAATATAATTCCAGTATAATATAATATATAATTCCATTTACTCCATCCTTTATACATCCCACATATGGCATTAACGATTCAAATCACATTGAGGGGGCGGTAGTCCGCACTTCCTAAAATGAAATTATCGAGTTTACCCATAATGGAAATCATAAAGGTATGCCATAAATGAAAAATACAGAAGCTTAAGTAAAACATAAACATATTATATATCATATATAAATATAGTGACATCTTAATGGCCACCTTTGAAGGTGTTTTATGAGTGTTGAACAATCATCGTTTCGTGAGGCAGAAATTCGCCATCCACAGAAACCGTATGTTCTTTAACTATTAGATGTAGGTGTGTGTATGTGTAGCTCGAATACTCATTATAAAAACATCATATTATATTTAGGATACTGGTTTTGTTACAAAATAAAGGAAAAAAAGAGTTTAAGGGGTTGGAGAAGCAAAATAAAACAAAACAACATTAGAGAAGACATTACATTAAAATCGGGTAACTCTTTTTTATTTCAGCCAAAGGCTTCCTTGGGAAGACTTCTACCCAAGGTAAGGCTTCTAGGAGTAAGGGAGGGAAGTTGGGAGAGTATTTGGGAAGAGTTTGGCCAAGCCAAAAGGCTTTGAATGTGTGAGTAAGGTGGTAGTGGTGGGGGCCTTTTATAAGTGGAGAGGAGGGTCACTAATGGAAAGTAATAAAATGTTACTTTATTATACAATGATTTTCAGATTATAAAGGTCCCACACTTTTATAATTCGAGTCTAAGGTGATAATGTTTCGAAATATTCTCATAAAATAGGCTTTGTACAAGTGTAATTCTTAGATTTTACATTATCCTTCCATTTTATTAAAATCGTTAATTAATGAGGTAATCGCTGCATCATAATGGTGTCATAAATAATTTACTTTATTTAATGTCTAAAAATTATAAAAAAATATCATTAGGTAGGAAATATTTTTATATTTCTAATGAATACTTATAGTCAAAAATATGACTTGTATAACCCCATTTAAAAATTGTTTTAGTAAAACAATTTATGTTTGTGACATTTGTATTTTAACTTTATATAAAAGTTATTTATGTCATTTTCCTACCAAAGTGGCTCCATGGGGTCCCCAAGTTGACCCATCGGTTTTTTGGGTCGGCCATGACTCATCCAACAGGGGTAGGACAAGTGTAAGGGTCATTTCATATTTTTATAATACCATTTTTACCTTAAATATCACTAATTACCTTTAATCGTGATTAATTAAACTTAAAAGTTACTATTCAACAAAAAATTATTTTAATCCCATTGAATCACATTTTACTTTTTAATGAAAACCATGTATGTCGGATTTTTGAAAATCATATCACAGAAGTGGTAATGTTTCATTTAAACGAAAAATCAGTTTTTTAACTACCACTTAGTGGTTTCACTATTCATCAAAAATTGAAGTTTTTCAAAACAATGCCAAAATTTCACCCTAAGCTATAAGTGATATTTCGAATTCAAAAATGATGCCTATTTTACAAAATCCCAAACATATAATTTTCATTAATTAATTTTATTATTAATTCTCGTTGTCACAACAAATAGCGTGTTTTTAAGAAACAATATATATCAAAAGATTGACAATTGTTTAAGTCCAATTTCAAAGTCAAATTAATTCTAATGACCACCATTGAATAAAATGGTAAAAATATATTCTAATTATACTTTAAAACCACTCAATAGTATAATTTATCACTATAAATTATTTTTATTAAAAAAGTTGTTTTAAGTATTTTTCACTATTCACAAAAAATTGGATGTTCTCCGAAAATTACAAAAAATTCCACTTAGGATAATTTCGATATTAAGAATACAAAAATAAAGTCCATTTTGAAATATAAAATTTCTATAATTTAAAAAAGTGGTCATTACTATTCATAACGGCTACTTTGATTAGTCACAGTGTGTTAGAACTCGAACTTGCATACAATGAAAGCTATTTCATTATTGAAAGAGAGGCATATCATGGAAGCTTGGGGTGTTACATTCTCCCCTCCATCAATAAATTGCATCCTCGCAATTTGAAATTTTTCTTTGAAAATAAAAGGTTGAAAATAGAAAATACCTTTGTGGAAAACCCACATCGGAAATAGGGTTAATATAAATATATCTTTAAAAGAGATAAAGATAAGTACAAAGGTTACCTGAGATAGACCATACTTGAATTATATGAAAATATGGATATGGAGGAGAAACAAATCATCATGGTCTGATGGAGAGTTGTAGAAAACAGGATTAGGAGAAAGATAACCATAAGAAAATCACAATGTTGTGATTGGTTAAACAGTCATTGAATCCCTAGTTGGAAAAGTTAACCGACAACATTTTTGTTTTAAGTTACCTTTCATAAAGTTGAGGAATTTATTTAAGAGATTTAATAAGAACATAAGGAAATATACTTACTTGTCATGTAGGCTTTCATTCTTTAATAAATTTTTACCACGAACCCGTATTTCACTCTAAAAGGTAATAGAACTCCAAAATATTATATTTATCCTAATTTTATAAGGTTCCAAATATTAACACATACCATTTAGATTAGTAAAACTATTTTTTAATAACCAGGGACTTCATGTAGGCTAGTGGTAGGTAATAAAGGCATGTCTCACTATGGTTGTGGGTTCGATTCCTACAGCATTGTCCGACGTGACGGGTTATGCCCCACCCTGCAGGTTGTCCTTTTCCTAAAACTATATTATTATAATATTCCAAAAATAATCTTCAAAAATGTTTTAACCTTAAACAATACTATCCAAAGTTCAAATTAATCAATTCCAACCTTTATAGTTATCCAAAATACCTCTGTCCAGACTTTCTCTAAAATGTCCTTAAATTCCAAAATCAATTGCAACATTAGATTCCCCAAACAAAGTACGGTTTCTTTTATTGTCACATACTGAAAATATGATTACCTTAATCATATTAAAACCTTAATGAAAACAACAAGTACTGCAGTACAATCCTAATATATATATATATATATATATCACATTATTCTAATAACCAGAATATAATCCATGAGTCCAAAGCACCAATACATTAATTATTCTACTTTAACTGTAGTAACAGCATAAGCCTGTCCTTGATCCTTTGTCCTTTTATGTGGTAAGTTTCCCTGACGCTTAGGACATTCATTTGCATAATGCCCCATTTCTCTACAATTGTAGCATTCAACATTGATAGCCTCTTTCTTTCCCTTGCAATCACGCGCCTGGTGACCTTTTTCTCCACATTTATAACAAACTCCCATTCCTTTTAGGAAAGTACCAGGGTGATTCTTTCCACAATTATCACATAATGGAGAATCCTTCTTTCCCTTTTTCCATTTATCTGTCTCTTGTTCCACCGTTCTCTTCTTCTCTGGGTTTACTTTATTGTCATAAGACATAGATAATTCCTTTTTTACCTTGATAGAACATGAGCCAATATCTTCGTATGACGAGAAGGATTGTGAGACAAAGGCTCGATGGAGAAACAGTTTTAACCCATCAAAGAAAATATCAATCTTACTTCTTGGGTTATGTATATAATCTAATGCATGCCTCGTTAACCGTGTAAAGTTAGACTCATACTTTGCGACATTCTCATCCTCCTTTTGCCTCAGACTCAGAAATTTCCTTTCCATATCTGCTCTATGG
This sequence comes from Viscum album, assembly GCA_963277665.1. Taxonomy (NCBI): domain Eukaryota; kingdom Viridiplantae; phylum Streptophyta; class Magnoliopsida; order Santalales; family Viscaceae; genus Viscum; species Viscum album. Next base: position 701,638,574 of record OY728152.1, read on the forward strand.
TCACGAGGAAAGTATTTTTCTAAGAAAGTTTCCTTAAACACCCTCCATTCAATACTTGATACTTCTTCATCTTCCTTTGTATTTTGAATCAATGACCACCATTGATCGGAATCTCTAGTGAGGCGGTAAACTGCCATGATAACCTTTTCCCTTTCGCTACTCCCCAAGGAGTAGAATATTTTCTCTAAGGATTTTATCCATTGTTCAGCTACTAATGGATTTGTACCCCCATTAAATGTTGGAGGTTTATTCCTCATGAAGCAGTCTAACATTGATCCTCCACATTGCGGATCAGGGTACTCCATATGAGTAAGGTTATTATTCATAACATGAGTGAGTTGTCCCAGTATGTTAATAAGTTGATCAGCACCAATTGTATCTCCAACTCCACAATAATTATCTTAATCAGGAGGGCAATCCCTACACGGAGTGTGTGCATTTATAAGGTTTCCATTCCTTCCACTAGGCTCAATTTCTAAACAATGGTATAAACTAGATTAGTTTATGAATTAAAATACATAATTCCATACTTGTAAAACACTTAACATTAATTGAACTATTTATGGATGTAATCCATATACATAAAAAAAGTTTTCTTTGAGGAATTATATACTCATAACCCTTCATAGTGGTTTGTAAAGAAAATGAAAATTATCCTAAGCATATCCCCCGGGAGTGTCGTAACCAAGAGTGCAGTAAGGCCCGTTGTCGTGCACCAGTTCCCGTTCGAGTCTAGCTCAAAGCGGTGTTTTCGGGTTTTACCCCTAGGTACATCTGTTCCAGAGCCACCTCTACTTTCTCATATTCAGACAGGTATGTATTTCTCAGAAAACTCACAACATCTCTATAATACCAAAATTCTAGGATGTTCTTTTATACTAATCCTCAAATTCTATCTTTGGGCTATGTGCTCTAATCAGATTTTATCTAAATCTAGCTTCCAAGGTTAGTACTAAACTGACTCTGATACCAACTCTAACGCCCCGACCCCAGTTACCTAGAGTCGGTGCATTACTTCGTAACATTGGAATGATCACAAAAGATCAAGTCTCAAAAGACCGATTAGTTTAGTAGCCTTGGAAACACTAGATACATTCATAAATGTTACATTACATCATAAAGAGAAAAACTAATAACAAAGTCTTCATAGTCCATACTCATATCCTCTTCTAAATATCCCTGTAGGTCATTCATAAAATACTTATTCACATCCGGGAAAATATTAAAACATTGAAAGGGGTGAGCTCAGATTCTCAGTAAGGTTAAAAATATGCGGAAGATTTCATAAATAAACATTAACATTTAAGGCAATGCATATCTAAAGCAAGAGACTTTTAAACAAGGAATTTAGCATAATATGGAAAAAGTAAAATAAAATAATTCCATTTACTTACTCACATGGATATTGTACTAGTCGAATAATCACATGAAATATCAATAACCACTTTCATAATGATGGAATGCATAATGCCATACTATCATAACCATCCAAGGCCTCGTGCCAATACCACAAATAAGATTTTGTCAAGGCCTCGTGCCAAGACACTAGTTTGTCTCATGAGACCTACCGATGCATCGAGGAGCTATAGCGGGCTCCACCCGTAACTTATTATGTCCAATGCATTCCTCATATGAACAAGTTTAAATATATCATAAACCATAACATAATCATATCACAAAAAATATGCATAAAGGAAACATAACATTTCCACATTTCAATCACAAGATATCAATACAACACATTGATATAATAAAAACACTTTCAAAACCATTTTCAATACCAAAATAAAAGAAAAATAAAACATGGAATTTTTTTTCATTTTAAAAAAGTTATGGCTTGTAGAGGAAGCCGAAACCCAAATAATGGCCATGGCGGTAGAGAAGTCATTGTCGCCTCATACGTATGACAAGAAAAACATTCCTTTTTTTCATTTAGTAAAACACTTCGTATAAAAAGATTCATTTTTAATAAACTTGAAATTCAAAGGGGTTTATACACCGTATAAAGAAACATTGTGTATAAAACCAAATATGCCTCAATGAAAGGAGATTGAGACAAAGTCCCTCACAAAGATCAGTTTTTTTAAAATAAAATATATCTATTATGTGTATTCACTATAATTACACAAAAATAAAGTAAAAATACCAGATAGGACATAATAATATCATGACATAATTTCAAAGTAGGAGATTAACCCAAAGAATAGAAATTGGGTTAAGAAGTTTCCTTACCTCGTGTCCGAATTCACTCGACCGTTCTTTGATCTCCTGAATAATAAACTAGAGTTAATCTCTACCTTCTTAAGAACCTTTTTTAAGTTAATTATTCCTTTTATATCACTTATTACCATGTCATGAACATTATGTAAATATTTAAGTTTATAATGGTCGTTTTTCCGATCTTAGGTACTTGAGTCAAAAATAAACTTCTTATAATTACACTTTGTTCATGTGGTAAAATATCCATTATATACATAATTATATTCATGATTTATATATCATATAAATCATATATATCCAGTATATACATTCATTTATAATATTACATAACATTTAGAGGTATGAAATGAAATGCATCGTTCATGGAGACGGTAAGCAGTACGTACGCATGAACGCTACTTTCATTTCCATTTCATATTTAATAGAATGAAGTTATAATTATATTAAGGTATAATATAATTCCAGTATAATATAATATATAATACCATTTACTCCATCCTTTATACATCCCACATATGGCATTAACGATTCAAATCACATTAAGGGGCGGTAGTCTGCACTTCCTAAAATGAAATTATCGCATTTACCCATAATGGAAATCATAAAGGTATGCCATAAATGAAAAATACAGAAGGTTAAGTAAAACATAAACATATTATATATCATATATAAATATAGAGGCATCTTAATGGCCACATTTGAAGGTGTTTTATGAGTGTTGAACAATCATCGTTTTGTGAGGCAGAAATTCTCCATCCACAGAAACCGTATATTCTTTAACTATTAGATATAGGTGGGTGTAAGTGTAGCTCGAATACTAACTGTAAAAACATCCTAGTATATTTAGTATACTGGTGTTGTTACAAAATAAAGGAATAAAAATATTTTAAGGGGTTGGAGAAGCAAAATAAAACAAAACAACATTAGAGAAGACATTACCATAAAATCAGGTAACTCTTTTTGATTTGAGCCAAAGGCATCCTTGGGAAGACTTATGCCCAAGGTGATGCTTATAGTAGTAAGGGAGGGAAGGTGGGAGATTATTTGGGCAGAGGTTGGCCGAGCCAAATGTATTTGAATGTGTGAGTAATGTGGTAGTGGTGGGGGCCTTTTATAAGTGGAGAGGAGGGGCACTGTGGGAAAGTAATAAAATGTTACTTTATTATACAATGCTTTTCGGATTCTAAAGTTTCCACAATTATATAATTTGAGGCTAAGGTGATAATGGTTCGAAATATTCTCATCTAATAGGCTTTGGACAAGTGTAATGCTTATATTTTACATTATCCTTCGATTTTATTAAAATCGTTAATTAATGAGGTAGTCGCTACATCATCATGGTGTCATAAATAATTTACTTTATTTAATGTCTAAAATTTATAAAAAAATATCATTATGTAGGAAATATTTTTATATTTATAATGAATATTTATAGTCAAAAATATGACTTGTATAACCCCATTTAAAAATTGTTTTAGTAAAAAAACTTATGTTTGTGACATTTTGATATTAACTTTAAATAAAAGTTATTTATGTCATTTTCCTACCAAAGTGGCTCCATGGGGTCCCCAATTTGACCCATGGGTTATCTTGGTCGGCCATGACTCATCCAATATGGGTAGGAAAAGTGTATGGGTCATTTCATATTTTTATAATACCATTTTTACATTAAATATCACTAATTACCTTTAATCGTGATTAATTAAACTTAAAAGTTACTATTCACAAAAAAATTATTTTAATCCCATTGAACCAGATTTTACTTCTTAATGACAACCATGTATGTCAGATTTTTGAAAATCAAATCACAGAAGTGGTAATGTTTCATTTAAATGAAAAATAAGTTTTTTAACTACCACTTAGTGGTTTCACTATTCATAAAAAATTGAAGTTTTTCAAAACAATGCCAAAATTTCACCCTAAGATATAAGTGATATTCTGAATTCAAAAATTATGTCTATTTTACAAAATTCAAAACATATAATTTTCATTAATAAATTTTATAATTAATTCCCACGGTCACAACAAATAGCATGTTTTTAAGAAACAATAAATATCAAAATATTGACAATTGTTTATGTCCAATTTCAAAGTCAAATTAATTCTAATGAACACCATTGGATAAAATGGTAAAAATATATTATAATTATACTTTAAAACCACTCAATAGTGTAATTTCTCACTATAAATTATTTTTATTAAAAAAGTTGTTTTAAGTATTTTTCACTATTCACAAAAAAATCGGATGTTCTCAGAAAATTACAAAAAATTACACTTAGGATAACTTCGATATTACGAATACAAAAATTAAGTCCATTTTGAAATATAAAATTTCTATAATTTAAAAAATTGGGTATTACTTTTCATAACGACTACTTCGATTAGTCGCGGTGTGTTAGAACTCGAACTTGCGTACAATGCAAGCTATTGCATTATAGAAAGAGAGGCGTATCATGGAAGCTTGGGGTGTTACATTCTCCCCTCCTTCAATAAATTGCGTCCTCGCAATTTGAAATTTTTCTTTGCAAATAAAAGGTTGAAAATAGAAAATACCTTTGTGGAAAACCCACATCGGATATAGGGTTAAAAAAATATAACTTTAAAAGATAGAAAGATAAGTACAAATGTCACCCGAGATAGACCATACTATAAGTCTATGAAAATATGGATATGGAGGAGAAACAATTCATCAAGGTCTGATGGAGAGTTGTAGAAAACAGGATTAGGAGAAAGTTAGCCATAAGAAAATGACAAACTTGTGATTGGTTAAAGGGTCATTGAATCCCCAGTTGGAAAAGTTAACCGACAACATTTTTGTTTTAAGATACCTTTCATAAAGTTGAGGAATTTATTTAAGAGATTTACTAAGAACATAAGGAAATATACTTACTTGTCATGTAGGCTTTCATTCTTTAATAAATGTTTACCACAAACCCATCTTTCACTCTAAAAGGTAATAGAATACAAAAATATTCTATTTATCCTAATTGTATAAGGTTCCAAATATTAACACATATCATTTATATTAGTAAAACTATTTTGTAATAACCAGGGACTTCCTGTAGGCTAGTGTTAGGTAATAAAGGCATGTCGCACTATGGTTGTGGGTTCGATTCCTGCAGCTTTGTCCAACGCGACGGGTTATGCCCCACCCTACAGGTAGTACTTTTCCTAAAACTATAGTATTATAATATTCCAAAAATAATCTTCAAAAATGTCTTAACCTTAAACAATACTATCCAAAGTTCAACTTAATCCATTACGACCTTTATAGTATTCCAAAATACCTCAGTCTAGACTTTCTCTAAAATGTCCTTAAATTCTAAAATCAATTGCAACATTAGATTCCCCAAACAAAGTAAGGTTTCTTTTATTGTCACATACTGAAAATATGATTACCTTAATCATATTAAAACCTTAATGAAAACAAAAAGTACTGCAGTACAATCCTTATATATATATATCACATTATTCTAATAACCAGAATATAATCCATGAGTCCAAAAGCACCAATACAATAATTATTCTGCTTCAACTGTAGTAACAACATAAGATTGTCCTTGATCCCTTGGCCTTTTTTGAGGTAAGTTTCTCTGACGCTTAGGACATTCATTTACATAATTCCCCATTTCTAAACAATTTTAGCATTCAACATTGATAGCCACTTTCTTTCCCTTGCAATCACGCGCCTGGTGACCTTTTTCTCCATATTTATAACAAACTCTCATTCCTTTTAGGCAAGTACCAGGGTGATTATTTCCTCAATTATCACATAATAGAAAATCCTTCTTTCCCTTTTTCCCTTTATCTGTCTCTTGTTCCACCATTCTCTTCTTCTCTTGCTTTACTTTATTGTCATAAGACTTAGAGAATTCCTTTTCTGTCTTGATAGAACATGAGACAATATCTTCGTATGACGAGAAGGATTGTGAGATTAAGGCTCGATAGAGAAACGGATTTAACCCATCAAAGAAACGATCAATCTTACTTCTTGGATTACGTATATATTCTGATGCATGACTCACTAACTGTGTAAAGTTAGACTCATACTTTGCGACATTCTCATCCTCCTTTTGCCTCAGACTCAGAAATTGCCTTTCCATATCTGCTCTATGGTCACGAGGAAATTACTTTTCTAAGAAAATTTCCTTAAACTCCCTCCATTCCATACTTGATACTTCTTCATATTCCTTTGTATTTTGAATCAATGACCACCATTGATCGGCATCTCCAGTGAGGCGGTAAACTGTCATGATAACCTTCTCCCTTTTTCTACTCCCCAAGGCGTGGAATATTTTCTCTAAGGACTTTATCCATTGCTCAGCTACTAATGGATTTGTACCACCATTAAATGTTGGAGGTTGTTGCCTCATGAAGCGGTCTAACATTGATCCTCCACATTTCGGATCAGGGTTCTCCATACGAGTAAGGTTATTTTTCATATCCTGAGTGAGTTGTCCCAGTATGGTAATAAGTTAATCAGCACCAGTTGTATCTCCAACTCCACAATAATTATCTTGAGCAGGAGGGCAATCCCTACATGGAGTGAATGCATTGATACGGTTTCCATTCCTTCCACTAGGCGCCATTTCTAAACAATGGCATAAACTAGATTAGTTTATGAATTAAAATACATAATTCCATACTTTTAAAACACTTAACACTAATTGAACTATTTATGGATATAATCCATAATCATAAAAAAAGTTTTCTTTTAGGAATTATATACTCAGAACCCTTCATAGTGGTTTGTAAAGAAAATGAAATTATCCTAAGCATATCCCCAGGGAGTGTCGTAACCAAGAGTGCAGCAAGGCCCGTTGTTGTGCACCAGTTCCCGTTCGAGTCTAGCTCAAAGCGGTGTTTTGGGGTTTTACCCCTTGGTACATCTTTTCCAGAGCTGCCTATACCTGTTCGTATCCAGACAGGGATGTATTGCTCGGAAAACTCACTACGTCTCTATAATACCAATATCCTAGGAAGCTCTTCTATACTAATCCTCAACGTCTATCTTTGGGCTATGTGCTCTAATCAGAGTTTATCTAAATCTAGCTTCCAAGGTTAGTACTAAACTGCCTCTGAAAACAACTGTAATGCCCCGACCCCAGTTACCCCGAGTCGGCGCATTACTTCGTAACATTGGCATGATCACAAATGATCAAGTCTCGAAATACCGATTAGTTTAGTATCCTTGGAAACACTAGATACATTCATAAATGTTACATTACATCATAAAGTGAAAAACTAATAACAAAGTCTTCATAGTCCACACTCATATCCTCTTATGACTATCACTGCAGGTCATTCATAAAATACATCTTCACATCCTGGAAAATATTAAAACATTGAAAGGGGTGAGCTCAGATGCTCAGTACGGATAACAATATTATATAAGCTTTCATAAATAAACATTAACATTTAAGGCAATGTATATCTAAAACAAAAGCCTTTTAAACATGAACTTTAGCATAATATGGAAAAAGTAAAATGAAATAATGCCATTTACTTAATCACATGGATATTTTACTAGTCGAATAATCACATGAAATATAAATAACCACTTTCATAATGATGGAATGCATAATGCCAGACTATCATAACCATGTATCCAAGGCCTCGTGCCAAGACCACAAATAAGATTTTGTCAAGGCCTCGTTTCAAGACACTAGTTTGTCTCATGAGACCTACCGATGCATCGAGGAGCTATAGCGGGCTCCACCCATCACTTATTAAGTCCAATGCACTGTTCATATGAACAGGTTTAAACATATCATAAACCATAACATAATCATATCACATAAAATATGCATAAAGGAAACATAACATTTCCACATTTCAATCACAAGATATCAATACAACACATTGATATAATAAAAACACTTTCAAAACCATTTTCAATACCAAAATAAAATAAAATTAAAACATGGAATTTATTTTTCATTTTAAAAAAGTTATGGCCTGTAGAGGAAGCTGAAACCCAAATAATGGCCATGGCGGCGGAGAAGTCATTGTCACCACATACGTACGACAAGAAAGACGTTCATTTTTTTCGTTTAGTAATAAAACTTCGTATAAAAATATTCCTTTTGAATAAACATGAAAGTCAAAGGGGTTTATACACCGTATAAAGGAAATTTGTGTATAAAACCAAATATGCCTCAATGAAACGAGATTTAGACAAAGTCCCTCACAATGATCATTTTTTTTAAAATAAAATAGATATATTATGTGTATTCACTATAATTACAAATTAAAAAAGTAAAAATACAAGATAGTACATAATAATATCATGACATAATTTGAAAGTAGGAGATTAACCCAAAGAATAGAAATTGGGTTAAGAAGATTCCTTACCTCGTGTCTGAATTCACTCGACAGTTCTTTGATCTCCTGAATAATAAACTAGAGTTAATCTCTACCTTCTTAAGAACCTTTTTCAAGTTCATTATTCCTTTTATATCACTTATTACCATGTCATGAACATTATGTAATTATTTATGTTTATAACTGTCATTTTGTCGATCTTAGGTACTTGAGTCAAAAATAAACTTCTTATAATTACACTTTGTTCATGTGGTAAAATATCCATTATATCCATAATTATATTCATGATTTATATATCATATAAATCATATATGTCTAGTATATACATTCATTTATAATATTAAATAACATTTAGAGGTAAGAAATGAAATGCACCGTTCATGGAGGCGGTCAGCTGTACGTACGCATGAACGCTAATTTCATTTCCATTTCATATTTTATGGAATGAAGTTATAATTATATATAGGTATAATATAATTCCAGTATAATATAATATATAATACCATTTACTCCATCCTTTATACATCCCACATATGGCATTAACGATTCAAATCACATTGAGGGGGCGGTAGTCCGAACTTCCTAAAATGAAATTATCACGTTTAACCATAATGGAAATCATAAAGGTATGCCATAAATGAAAAATACAGAATCTCAAGTAAAACATAAACATATTATATATCATAAATGAATATAGTGACATCTTAATGGCCACCTTTTAAGGTGTTTTATGAGTGTTGAACAATCATCGTTTCGTGAGGCAGAAATTCGCCATCCACAGAAACCGTATGTACTTTAACCATTAGATGTAGGTGTGTGTAAGTGTAGCTCGAATACTCATTATAAAAACATCCTAGTATATTTAGGATACTGGTGTTGTTACAAAATAAAGGAATAAAAAGAGTTTAAGGGATTGGAGAAGCAATATAAAACAAAACAACATTAGAGATGACATTACCTTAAAATCGGGTAACTCTTTTTGATTTGAGCCAAAGGCTTCCATGGGAAGAATTCTGCACAAGTTGAGGATTCTAGGAGTAAGGGAGGGAAGTTGGGAGAGTATTTGGGCAGAGGTTGGCTGAGCCAAATGGCTTTGAAAGTGTGAGTAAGGTGGTAGTGGTGGGGGCCTTTTATAAGTGGAGAGGAGGGGCACTCTTGGAAAGTAATAAAATATTTCTTTATTATACAATGCTTTTCAGATTATAAAGGTACCACACTTATATAATTCTAGGATTAGGTTATAATGGTTTGAAATATTCTCATCCAATAGGATTTGGACAAGTTTAATGCTTAGATTTTACATTATCCTTCCATTTTATTAAAATCGTTAATTAATGAGGTAATCGTTGCATCATCATGGTGTCATAAATAATTTAATTTATTTAATGTCTAAAAATTATAAATAAAATATCATTATGTATGAAATAGTTTTATCTTTCTAATGAATATTTGTAGTCAAAAATATGACTTGTATAACCCCATTTAAAAATAGTTTTAGTAAAACAACTTATGTTTCTGACATTTTTATTATAACTTTAAATAAATGTTATTTATGTCATTTTCCTACCAAAGTGGCTCCATGGGGTCCCCAAGTTGACCCATGGGTTTTCATGGTCGTCCATGCCTCATTAAATAGGGGTAGGACAAGTATAAGGGTCATTTCATATTTTTATAATACCATTTTTACATTAAATATCACTAATTACCTTTAATTGTGATTAATTAAACTTAAAAGTTACTATTCACCAAAAAATTATTTTAATACCATTGAACCACATTTTAATTCATAATGAAAACCATGTATGTCCGATTTTTGAAAATCAAATCACAGAAGTTTTAATGTTTCATTTAGGCAAAAAAATCAGTTTTTTAACTACCACTTAGTGGTTTCACTATTCATCAAAAATTGAAGTTTTTCAAAGCAATGCCAAAATTTCACCCTAAGCTATAAGTGATATTACGAATTAAAAAATGATATCTATTTTAAAAAATTCCAAACATATAATTTGCATTAATTAATTTTATAATTAATTCCCGCTGTCAGAACAAATAGCGTGTTTTTAAGAAACAATATATATCAAAACATTGACAATTGTTTATATCCAATTTCAAATTCAAATTAATTCTAATGACCACCATTGGATAAATTGATAAAAATATATTCTAATTATACTTTAAAACCACTCAATAGTATAATTTATCACTATAAATTATTTTTATTAAAAAAAGTTGTTTTAAGTATTTTTCACTATTCACAAATATTTTGAAGTTCTCATAAAATTACAGAAACTTCTACTTAAGATAATTTCGATATTACGAATACAAAAATGAAGTCCATTTTGAAATATAAAATTTCTATAATTTGAAAAAGTGGGTATTACTATTCATAACGGCTACATTGATTAGTCGCGGTGTGTTAGAACTCGAACATGCGTACAATGCAAGCTATTGCATTATTGAAAGAGAGGCATATCATGGATGCATGGGGTGTTACAGTATTAAACGTTTTTTATGTCTTCTTATATAAAATATTTATGTTTCTATTTTAAATAAAATAAAATAAAACCCTTAAAAAACACCTTTACCTTGTCTATAAATAATACAAAAATTTTGATATCATTCCAATTGTAAAGGAATTCGAAAAATATTACATACCAATAATGACTACTATGGAGATAAAGGATAAAATCCACATGGAAGATGGAGTGTATTAAAAGCATCATAATGCAAATTTCTAATAATAAAAAACAAATGTTATACAAATGATAAAAGTTGTGAGGTGAACCTATTGAGATTTTATAAAGTATAAGTGAAGTGAAAAATGAAATGATTTAGGAATGAGAGATGATAAAATGGTAAAATGACTAATTTGGTAATTTAATATGATTTAATATTATATAAATGTGATCATTTCTTAATTACTGAATAGGTAGGCCCATCAAAAAATTAAACTATAATGTTAAACTAATGAGTTTTTTCCACCACTATTATATTGTTCATTCTATTGAATAAAACTAAGGAATATAGGGTTCTTAGATTATAAAAAACATGGAAATTGTTATAAAAAATGGTTAGATACAAACATTTGAAGTGATAATTTGTTTTATGCTTTATAATATTATAATATGTAAAATTATAGAGGAATAAATTATCAATCATAAAATATAATATATCAATTGAAATTATTTATCATGAATTCACTAGTTGTATTTATTGATACCAACTAGAGAATACAATATTTATCCCAATTAAAAATTAATATATATGTGTGCATGAAACATTTTTTGCTGAGATTAAATTTAGAAAACTAATACAAGGAAATCCAAAAAAAAATGAATAGATTAAAAAATAATAATATATATGTTATTATATATTAAATTCTCCCTTGAAAATTGATTAGTAAAATATAATGATTAAATGATAACATATATTAATAAAACTAATGAACATTTAGAATAATAAAGAAAATGAATTACAATAAGGGGTATCCTGGCCCTATGGTATAAAAATTATAATCTTGAACCACTATCTTCTACCCCTTTTAAATATACCACACCCTATATAGAAAAAAAAATCACCCCTAAAAATAGAATTTAATTTCATACCATATCTACTCCATTTGGACATATTGCCTTGTTTACTCCTTCTATCTTCAATATATGCAATATTGACATGTATAATACCCAAAAATAATATTCAAAACCAATGATAATGATTGGAAAACTAGAATCTAATACTTTTTATGTGTTTAAAGCTATGTTCCCTTATCTTATATAGGTGAATCCCCTTTTCATCATGAGATTCATTTTAGGTCTTATGTTGATTGAGAATGGAATGAGTTATACTTGGGATTAATGGTAAGGTGTTATTTAATAAGTGAACCTCTATGAATGATTTTTTGATATTATTTGATAAGATTGTATGGTTCATGTTCCCTATAATGAATGTTTCCATGCATGATATTTGTGTACCTTTAGTAAACACCCCATTAGAATCATTATGGAGATGCTACTAATAATTGGATATTTTTGTTCCAGATATTATATCAAGCATCAAAGAAGTTGATATAGATTATAATAGGCTTGTAGGTTGGCTATAAATGTTCAAGTTCTATAATTTCAAGGCTAACATATGGTAGGACATGGAATAATGAATCTTTAATGTTGCTCATGCTTTGGAATCCCTCCTTGTGAATCTCGATCACTACAACTAGACTTCAAGTACACTATTTTGTTAAAATTTGGATCATACAAGGATTTATATGGATGTTCATGATTTTTTTGTCAATGTTGTTAAATTAAACCTCTGGTAAAAGGAATCTCTATCCAAACTAGTGCTATAAATATTATGTAAACTAAATTGAAGATGGTTTATAGAAGATAGAATCTTGATATTGAAAAACAAATATCTGTATAATATCATTAAGGGAATAAGACAGGTTCATAGGATAACATATAAAAAAATATAGATTATTGTGTATAGATTCCTATGGTGCTTTATGCATATATCTTAGTCCTCTATGGTTTTTGATTGAAATGTATAAATAGTTCTTGAATGTGAATGCTAAAAAGGGGTCATGTTCTACATATATTCTAGTCATATCAAGAAAGAAAATAATATTGGTCAGGGTGTAAGGCTTAAAGTTGTTATGAAAGACTGGGTAATCAAAGGAGTACTTAATAAACATTTTTTAAACTAGTATTATCATGGAAGGTCATCCCTAGTGAGTTTGTAGAAGGAATTTGTTACTGGAGGGAGATGAAATGTTGGGCTACCTGAATCTGTTTGGCATCCGACATGCTGGTCCATTTTGGATATGAACTGAAGTGTGGTGGATCATTGTGTACCATTAATTAGTCATGGTTTACCATGGATGAATCTATAGAACACCATAACTTTTTCATGGTCTGACATGAATTCAATTCTTGTAATAAACTTTATTTCAAATATTTAACATAGATTACTCTCTACCTTGATTGGTGAATTTTGTATCCAAAATTTACGTTCAAATATCAATTTTACAAAAATATATTTTCAAAATAAAAATTACAATGAAATTATATTTTTAATCAGGAAAATCTATGGATCAATTTTCCCTTAAAATAAATAAATCACATGACTTTCACTTTTAATATCTAAATTAAAAAATACTAAAAATATGACACTTTAAACAATTTTATAAAATTTAAGGGGATTATTGGGAATTGAAAATAAATAAAATGTCACAAAAAATTTATATAATTAAGGAGTTATTACCTCAGGTGATTTTAGTAATATGAATCACTATGGAAACTATTATAGATGTATTTTTTACAAAAACTTTACCCTTTGGTATATCACATGGAAAAAGTATTAATGTTTTTTAGGGTGAAGTATAAAAATTTATCAATCATAAATTATGAGATTAATTTATCTAATTTGGAGAGATTTTCATGTGATTATATGAAATATGAGTAGATAAATTCATGTATTTTTTATTGTTCGATAATATTGTATATTTTGGTATAATGATTATTTTAATTATCTATATTGTTTTCTAGGTGGTGAAAAAATTGATACATGTGGAGAACCACGTAAAGAAAGTGAAGGTAAACAATGATAACCATAATGGAGGCCCTATTAGCGGGAAAAAATAGAATAATACAACACAAGATAATTCTCAAAAAAATTTATATAGTTATAAATGTTACCAGTAAGGAAAAACATAAGTTCATTTTATAAACTGGTATATATAATTTCATTAGTTCTAAAATGACCAGTTTGTGAGTTGTTTCCTAATAAGGATTAATTGGCGATACATACAAAGAGAGGTGTCATACAAGATGATAAACTATGCACTAAGACCAAGGGAATGTAAGGGAATATATTTTCACCCATGGGTTTCTATGAGATGAATGATTTAGTATAAATGACCAGTAATTTTCCTATGGTGGATAAGGATTTATCAATTATAAGGGATATGTATAATGAAGTCAATAATGCTGATACACAGTTTTAAAGTATCATGTTATAGGTAGTTGGAAAATTAAAGTATTTATTTTGAAAATAGGGAAGTGAGAACAAGGGATAGTCAAAACCCTAATGAGTGGTAAGTTTAAACATATTTTATTATGTTTTATTCTTTATTCTATTTTATTATTTTTTATATCAATTGAATACATGAATATATCCCTATGGATTTAGTTAAATAATAAATTTTGAATATTTTTTCCTATAGGAAGGAAATTTTCATGGTGTGGATTATAAAATGACATGATAATTATAGAAATAATTAATAATGTAAAAATAATAATATATTTTTTTTTGTTTATTAAGAAAAAAAATTTATGAAATTAAATATAAAACTTTATAATAGTATCTAATTTTATTAACGGGGAAATGATTTAAATTTTCAAATAAAATGATGTCAAGGTTAATGTAGGGGATATGAATATAAATGTAAATAACTAATAAAAGGGTATTTTCACCTACATAGAAAAAAGTGAAATAAAATTAAATATTATATAATAAGAATAAAGTGTGTTTTTATTCATGGGATATAAATGATTATATGTGTGAACATGTCTTAGAATGTCTGTATTAATTAGTATAAAAAAGTTATCATTGATAATATTGAGAATCATTCAATCATTATGATCATGATTATGATTATGGTGATTCATGTATGGATTAATGGATGTGAGTATAAAATGCAAGTGGAGGGTAGAGTTATTGTGTGTAGGGATGGATTAGGGAAAATAATTGAAAAAAGAAGGTGGAAATGCTGTTATAAATTACAATGGAGTGGTTAGATGGATATTGTATGAAAAATATATATTATATAAAATATTTAAAGGAATGTATATATATTTATATGGGTTTTTGTAAAAGTAAAATGGTGTGTGAAAATGAAAATATAAGATAGATACTAAAAAATAAGATTGTCAATTTAGAAAAATGAAGTGTCATAACAAATTATTGAATGTGCGGTAAGAAATTAAAATTAGTATGAAATATTAGAATTGTTTTATTTAAAAGATAGTGAAAAATAATAAAATATTGGTGATAATGTTTATTTCCATGACCTATATTATAGTCTATTAGAAATTACAAAGTTTCTATGTAGTCTTAGTCACACTTCCCCATACTCCAAAGCCTACTAAATAATAGAAATAGATTGAGAATAACTTATTTGAAAAGATAAAAAATAATTGATAGAAACATCCATAAAAAAATATAATATAATATTTTAATATAGAATTATAATGAAAATAAAACCCAAACTAATAACAACACCACACTATAATAATGAATACATGTCATGCTATATAATTATACATTACAAAAATAGTTACCTAATAGATTGATTATACATAATATAATGTAGGTTATAGAAAAATAATAAAGGATATACTTCTAAAAATATTAATCTTCACCTCAAACCGTATCTTCATCAGACCCTTTAGATCACTCAACTATTTTATGATCATTTCGCAATAATTCATGTAAATATCAATCATCATGTCAACTAAGGTAAAAATAAAATGGGTGAGAAAAAAAAATTTATAGTTTAAAAATATTATTTTCCTTATTAATTACCATTATATTTATACATGTGTGTATGATATTAAATATAAATGTAAATAATCACATTCATAACATTGTTTGTATGATCAAGGGCTTAATAAGCCTCCATAGTGGTCAACACATTCCGATTTGGATATTTTTGGAATTTTGGATTGGATTTACCATTTTCTAAGAACATCGATATAGAAATATCACAATTTAATAGTTTTCTCTCCTATAGAGATAGAGTTTACCATGGGGGGGGAATGTGACTTCCCTTGATCACAATGGTTTTTTTAAAGGTTGGGGCTGAAGCCTCAATTTATTATTAATTCAAAGACCTCTTTAGATTGGGTAGAGGGAGACCCATTACATAGCCTGAAGGCCTAAGGCCAAGTGTCCTGAATACAAGGCTTGAAAGCCCATTTTTTGGCCCAATGTACCCCTCAGTGAACAGTACTACTACAGTACCTGAACTGCTACAGTACCTGTTATAGTACCGCCGCCACTACAGTACTTGCATAGTCCCTCCGCCGCTACAGTGTTGCTGCTGCTACAGTTGCCGCTGCTATAGTCTACTACAGTACTGCTACAGTCCCCCCCCAGAAATTCGCCCCTGCTCGGATTTGATCCTAGGTCTTTTCGATGCCAAGAAGGAGCTTGTACCACTAGGGTACAAGCTTTCTGGCACCCTTAGTCACAAACGGTATATCATTAATAGATGTAAGGATAGACCTATACTATGAGGAAAACAATCATACCTTTTTAGGTGATTAATTGAATATCCCTTGGGTCAAGTGGGGTTAAATATTTGATATTAGGTAGGAAATTATACATCTATAAGTAATGAAGGGAATATACATAGTCATATTTGAAGTGGAAAATCATAACTCTCTTAGTGTTTAATGGGATATAATCAATTAAATTAAATGTTGACTCTCATACATTTTTTTTCAATGATGAATAGGGTATCACCTTCTCCTATGTCATAATATTTTAGGCTTGTATAAATCCTTGGTTAGAATGCTTCTGGTATAGAGACATACTGATCTTGATTGGATTGTATATATCCATGTACTATATAAAAATCATCAACTAAATATTGGTATAACATATATCTGTATATGAAAGTAGTGAATGGGGAATCACATCATCAAAAAAATATGTCGGGATAAAATTGCAATCCTAGAAATGTATATCCCAACCCCTATCGCTTAGATAATACCCATAAAACATAATGTGTAACATATATTGATAACTATATCTCCAATACCTTAGCTACCATTAATGATATGTCCACATTAATCAACGAAGCAATTATAATAGTTGAGGATTATTAATCATAGTCACAACTCATCACTCTCAACGCTAAACACTCTGGTGACGCAACCCCAAAGGATATAACTAAAAACTCATATTTCCAAGGAAATAGAGTGGACCCATCATTTGGTAACCATATGGTACTATACCTTTGTTATTTGGTCACAAAAAATAGATGAGACCACCTTGGTCTAACCCCTTCCACTATTTCAAAATAATAAGTCATTTCTCATCAGTGGACATTTTCTATAAGGATTTCCTCTAACCCATTACATATACTAACCCCATGGTGAAGCAATCATTGTGTAGTTATCTAACTATTACACCCTCAAGGGAATCCATTTCCTTGGAATAATAAACCTCATTAGGCCTCCCTCAAATATTTCCAATTAAATCCAATCGGTTTCATATAACAGATAACATAATTCTTATTAGGTTTTCTAGAGCACCCCTTATATGATTCAATCTAGGAAACTAACTCTAAGATTAAAAAATAACCAATTGTACCAAACAAGATCACTAACATCATTGTTAAAGTTTAACACCATTTGGGGTTCCAATTTCAGACTATTCTCATCCTTTATTTTGGAAAAATTTCCATATAAATTTATGTGATCAATGAAAAACTCTTGGTGGAATTGAAAATATCCTAACATGCTTTACATATCTCACATGATAATGGGAACCCACTTGAACTCTATTTTGGTTCATTCACACCTAGTTACCCCTGCTAGTGTATCACATGACATATGAAATATATATAAAGTGGTGAGATTAGCGACCACCTACCTTAACATTGAATAACCCCCCTCACCAATACTTATCCACCTGGACCAATATTTCTCCATTCATCCTCAATATCCATGATTACCCATCTATACCGAGGCCTGAATTTTATTATTTATAAAATAATTATAATTAATTAACATAATTTGTCTAATTAGGTATAATTGAGGAAATTTTAATCCAGAGAAATAACCTCACTAAAACCATAAGCAACAAGGTTTGAACTATCACTGGTATATATTAAAACATATTTTAGAAAAAATAAATATATTATAAACATAATTGTATCATTAGTTTAATGAAATTTTTCCTCGGACTATAAAGTAAGTCATTGGGACTAATACCTCCACTTAAATAGAGAGATACATCATCAGTTCATCACTTCTAAACATCTTCTAACTTCCAGACATTAAGTATCCATCACTAAATATTTATTTCATAATCCTCTACTTAGATCCATCACTACATCCCTAGTTTTTTATTCTATAAATTAGTGGAGACTAAAAAGATGATGAAATAGAAGGAAAGGGTTATGGAACATACCCAATCCATAAAACTAATCACATCAAAACCAATCATGGTTATCAATGGATACGGAAGGATAAATGGTAGAAAAGGAAGAGGATTCCTATAACAAATCGACATGGGTTACCTTCAAACCTGATACTTGACCCGTTGCTCCAGATACTTGAAGGGTGTTCTCAATCCCCATAGGTTGGTGACTATCACCCTAGCATCAAGAAACAACCATAGGAAACTGTTTTACCCAACCTGAATTAAAAAAATCATTTATATATATATATATATACAAAGTAAAGAGAAATAATGGAAGAGAACGTAGGGAAATATATACCATAACACTAAAATAAGACATCAGAAAGGATATAACTCATGCAGTTGTAACAACCTAAATTATAAGTCCAACAACAAAGGAAAACTAAAATATAAATTGAATACTCCACGTGATATCATGTGAAAACTCCCACAATTTAACCACTACTTACCCAAACATAGTTAAAAAAACCACTTTTCCTTACTATGGTACCTTTCCTTTCCCTACATCAAAGGCATAACTAGGTCTACACACCTCCAAAAAGGGTCCATGGGGTGTGAGATAATAGGCTTAGTAGAATACCACATAGGTACTCCATAACAAGTATTTTTATAATAATTCAAATATTCTAAAATTTAATGAAAATAAGTCATGATAATCATTTAGACAATTTTTATATCTAAATCATGGAAAAAAATCCCATTTTCCACAATTCTAAATGATACAGGAAAAATAGTCTGAAATCATATCACATATATCAAGAAGATAATCAAAACCCAATATTATTAAATAAAAATCATAGTTAATAGAATTACAAGGTTCACTATAGGTCAATCTAGATAGAACACTCATACCCAAACATAGAAAATTGGGCACATCAAGTCTCTAGAAATATGAATAAAATCTATAGAGTAGAGGAATACCCTAGAAAGTGAACCTACAAATAGTTTCTAAAAACACCCTAGCAAAATATGCCCAGGAAAAATAGGAACACCCCATGAGTGAACCCTTGACGATATCAACAAACGAGGAATGCTACCACACCTTCCACCTAAGTACCCAGGGATTCCCATGTGATAAAATTTCCAAACCATTTCATCAAAACCATTCATTTAGAACTACTTCATAAATCCATGTAACAGTGATTTGAAAATACCATTTCTTATACCAAAACAAGGGGGAAACCATATTTTTTTCAAACACTTAATTTCACACACATAAAATCCATAGATCAAGCGAATTTTTTTATAAAACAATTTATAAAAATGAGGAATTCATGGTACATCCAACATAAGTTAGATACGGAACCACACACCTCAAACTTGGGTCGCACATTCCCACAATGAGATCCACCATCAATAGAAATAACACAAATACAACCACGAAGGCATGGTAATTGATTCCATCATCATAGAACCAACCCAACAAGTTAAAAATATGGAAGGGAAGATAGGAAAATGCATACCTAAAATAACCCACACACCACACCACAACCAATATGAAGGTTAACCTCCAAGAGGAGATCACACCAGAGACCAAGAAAGGATCAATAAGAAAATCAATTCAAGATCAACAGATCAAAAAACATAGTGTAACTGTGATTCTGTGACCAATGATAACAAATAAGTAGAAAGGTCTCTTACTTGGAGATATGTAGAGAAACCACCACAATGATCATGTTTTTAATGATATTATAGGGCCGTAGAGGCTTGAAATTTATTGGGAGAGCACCTAGGGTTTGAGGGAGAGGATATATTTCATAAATATTGAAAAAAACATGTCATGTTGAATGGTTTAAGTTGTTGATTTGATGGTTTTATGGCATAAACCACTCTTTTATTGCATAATAACCCCATGAGTTAAGTATACCGAATAACACATCACACTGTATTTTATTATTTTCCAATGAAATGTTCTCAAGGTGAAAAAGAAGGTATTATGGAGTAAAAGGTGTTTATGGTGTAAACAATATTTTACAGCTTACAATATTATTGTGTTGTAAACCATCATTATGGTTTGTTCCTAACAACACATTTACAGTACAAATGTTTCTTACGAAATTAGATTATCCTGTAGGAAGCCCCATACCTTGTTTTTTTATAAAAATCCCAACAATATCCCAACACCCCTGGAGTCTTTATCACATTTATACGTGAAATCCTTTAATTTAAACAAAATTATATCTCCAAACATTAACACATGATCTCTGAAAAACACTCCACATCCATGAAAAACATGAAACACACCCAAACAAAGAGGGAAATCAGATGTAATTGAAGGAAGGTAATAGGATGTTTTAGTATCACCGCCATAAGACTTTCCATCCTAGGGAATCATGCAGAAGAATTGTGATACATAAAGAGGTGATGCCACAATTACCTCACTAATGTTTAATGCTCCCACATATCGTGGGAATATGATCTGTGTCACCATAAAACTCTAACCAATAAAATAGGCTTCCCATGCAAGTCTTTCACGTAATATTCAACAACCTCCACTGAATGCTCTACTAGTGAAAAATATATCTCTAAATCAATATCTTCATAACTCATAACATGAGAGGGATTAGGATGATACTTTTCGAGTTGATATATATGGAAAACATCATGAATACCTATAAACTGATCTAGTAATTCTTATCGGTAAGAAACTTACCCAATCTGCTCAGTTACCTCAAATACTCTAACATATATCAGAGCGAACATTCACTACTTTCCAAGATGACAGTGAACCAACTCAAGAGGTACATCCAAGAAAACATGATCACCAATGAAAAACTTCAAAAGATGATTTCAATGATCTGTATATGATTTAATCTTACTCTGAGCTATAAGGAAACAAAAATATATGTCGTAAATCATTGCTGATGTATCCTGAATGAGACTCTGTCCGAAAAGATATACATCACCCACATCTTCCTAGAAAAGAGGTGACCTTAATGAGTGACCATAAAAAGCCTCAAAGGGAGCTAATTTGATTGACCAATGAAATATATTATTATCCAAAAACTCAAACATTACCAAATAGATACCCATGATCTAGAAAAAACCAAGACAAAAACATAGAGAATATCCTCTAGGACCTGAATAGAACATTCTATATGACCATATTTATGAGGATGATAAGATATACTCAACGTGATCTGAGCCCCCATCACCTCATGGAGACTCTTATAAAGTTGTGAGTTAAA
Source organism: Viscum album (assembly GCA_963277665.1). Classification (NCBI taxonomy): domain Eukaryota; kingdom Viridiplantae; phylum Streptophyta; class Magnoliopsida; order Santalales; family Viscaceae; genus Viscum; species Viscum album. The sequence continues at coordinate 701,660,512 of OY728152.1, forward strand.
CCAAGGAACCCTATCTGAAATAAAATAACAGGGAACCCTATGTAACCAAAAAATACTATACATAAAACTTAACCATATCTTAAACTTTAGTGGTGTACCTGATCAAAATTAAATGATCTAATTTCATCAACTGATCAATCCCCACCTAGAAATAATTCATCCATCAAGATTCCATGGTAATATAATAAAAAAGTCCATGGACACCTCATCCCATTTCAAAATAAGTACCACAAGATGATGGTGAAAAACATAATGTTTTATATTCTATAATTGTATTTATTGGAAAGTTTTATAGTTGAACACATAATATACAACATCATGCTTTATACCCAACCACCAAAATCACCATCTCATGTTATAATACATTTTTGTAGGTCTCATATGAATGTACCATGAAGAATTATGACATTAAAAAAACTAATCTTCTCAAGGATTCTAGGATAAGAAAATGATCCCCAAAGTGGAGAATAAATAATAAAGGGAAAGACCATCTAGAAATAGTCTCCCAACCATAAAAGGATTCTTTAATTACTCTAAACACATCATCCTACTACCGAGGTTATATAATAGACTGAAAGAGAGATGATGATAACTAAACACTAGTCATAACCATAGTTGAAACATCCTTATGAGTATCTAAATGTAACTATGAAAATAGTCCAATATAGTTCAACTCTCCCTTTAATTCCAAAACACCTTGTGGTGGCACTTTCCTGTGAAGAATGTCTGAAAATATATTCAATTTTCCTAGGGTATAGGTAATTTATAAGTTGAATGTTTGAAGGTATTATTACCATAATCTCTATCTGATGTTCAAGTATTTCTGAGAAAATATATATCTTAGACTCTTATGGTCAACAAAGACTATTAACCTCTCCATAAAGAGATAATGTCTCCAATATATAAGTGCATTCATAAATGTAGTAATCTAAAAATCATGAGTAGGGTAGTTCTTCTCATGAGGCCAAAGCTGAAGATATTTATAGGCTATAACATGATCATCCTGCATAAGCATACAACCCAAAGAAACATGAAAAGAATAAAAATATACCACATACCCCTTATCGGGAATACGTAAGATTAGAATAGGACTTGATCTCATAAGTCATTTAAATTCATTGAAAGAAGAATTAAATTTCATATACCATGTGAACTTCACCCCTTTCATGGTTGAGGTGGTCAAAAGTGAAAGAAACTTAGAGAATTCATTGACAAATAATTTATAGTATTCAGTAAGACTAAATATATTCTAAATCTTAAGTACAATTTGTGACTCCTCCCATGATAAGAAAAAATTAACCTTCTCAAGATCAAAGAACAATCCATGTTTGAAAATCAAGTACCCCGAGAATTTCATTTCCTGGGTACAAAAACTAGATTTCATAAGATTTCCATACAAAAGGTGACTCCTCAAAATTTATAATACAAAACTCATATAGTTCACAAGTTCATGGTCAGATCACAAATAATATAAAATATCATCCACAAACACTACCAAAAAGTTTCATATACTGATGAAATATACAGTTAATAAAGAGTATTAAAACTGTAGGATCATTAGTTATACCAAAAGGTATCATAATATATTCATTATGTATATATCGGATCCAGAAATCTATCTTTAGTATATCCTACTTTTGAACTCTGAGCTAATGATAACCCGACCGAATATCTGTCTTAGAAAACCACTTCACCCCCTGTAACTGATCAAATAAATCATTCATGTGAGAAAAAATGTACTTATTCTTAACCATCACCTGATTCAACTTATGATAGTCCCTGTACAATTGATGTGATCCTTCAGCCTTTTTGGTAAATAGAACTAGGGTTTCATAAGGTGAAACACTAGGGTGAATGATACTTGTCATCATCAGATCATCTAAATGAATCTTGAGCTCTTTCAGCTCCCCTAGTTACTAACAATAAGAGGGTATCAAGATCATATACATACCTGAAACTAGATAAATCTAGAACTACACCTCCATATATTGAGTAAGATAATAGAAGTATCCTAGTAAATATTTAGTAAGGTCCTGAACAACCATGGGATGATCAAAAAAAGAAGAAACATCATCAGGGTCAACTGAAATAGAATACAAAAAACTCCTAAGCTTTGGGTGGAAAGTTCTGACATGACTATAACTTGAATCCCACTATCCCTAAAAAACCTGAGATCACTCATCGATAAAAAGGAATGATACATGTTGATGGTAACAATCAACCTCTTTATAATGAGTGATAATCCAATTCATCCAAATGATGATTTTAAATATTTCTAGATCAATAATAAATAAATCATACACTAAATCTACATTATCTATTAATAACAAACATATAGGAAACTGAAACCCCTTCTCATTTCTATTACCAATAGGTTTCACTAACTCTATAAAAATAGGCCATAGATCCGTTGTATGTTTAATAAATTAAAAAAATAAGTAGATATAAACAAGTGGAAGAAATTATTATAAAAAAAAGAAATCAATATAGAAGATGAAAAAAAGATGGTACCTCTCAATGTTTCTGGACCCACGTATTCCTCTATCATAAAATTATCCACTGCATGAAGGTGCTTCACTCATCAATAATGTGGCTAGAGCCATATAGACTTTGAAGCATTTGATTACACCACATTGGCCTTTGGAGATGAGAATAGCTGACCATAGAAAGGTGTATAGATAGACTGGATGAATCTTTAGAAATAGTTTTAGGGGCCACAACCATTACACATATTCACAAGAATGTAACAAGCACACTAGGTGTGCCCGAATACTCCCCATTGATAGAAATTCAGGGTCACAATACCTGCTATAACTAATGGTGTGGTGGAATCCCACTACTGAGAACCAAATCCACCACGCCTTTGATCATTATGACACTTCCTCTTCTTCCCATGTGCGCCATTGAAGTTTAAACTAGGTGGAAGAGAAGTTCTAGATGAGATAACATTGCCTTCCATATCCATATCTTCCATTATTTCCTTATCTACTATATTACCCTAGGTGGAAATATTCTACATGAATACTCGCAATCTAATATTTGGTCACAAACCATGCCAGTACTTATGATCTTTCATCTGGTCATTCTTTACTACCTTTGGAGAAAAAATGATCCAAATCTACAAACTAATTGGTGTATGATGAGAGTGATCTCTCTCCCTCCTACAAAAAGAAGAACTCTATATAATTTTTAATTTTCAAAGTCCCTGAAAAGGATTATTGGAAGAATAGGGTCTTGAAAACCTTCTAGTCCAAGATTACATTCCTATTTTCCTATATCATGGAATCCCACCATCGCTTACTAGGACCCTTAAGTCTAAAGGCCACACACTTCACCATGATATTCTTAGGTGTATACAAAAATTAGAGGATCTGATCAATCTTTTCTAGCTAGTCCTCCACTTATTGGGACTCATTTATACCCTATAAGGATGGTGATTTCTCTCATAATAACTCTTATGATCAATCCATTTATCTCCCATCTCCTAGATATACCTCAACAAATATGTTCTAGAATTTCAATATATTTTGTTCCATGACATGAACTACTCACATAATAGTCTCTATAAGATTCTAATACAAACATAGATTCCTATTAGGAACATCCATTGTAACCTCATGTGGAACCTGTGGAATATGTCTCATAGGAATATTAGCGTGAAATAAAATTGAATAAATGATTATATGAAATTATGTAATTAGATTAGACCAAACAACCATAATCAAAAACTGAGATTAAGATCAAGAACTCAAAACACAAGACACATATCCCGAAATTTCATGGAAACGAGAGTCTTATTACAAAAATAGATAGCCATGAACTAAATTAAACCTACCTCTCAAGTCCTAAAAATCCTATCTTCAGTAACTTCCCAATATTGATCATAAACATGCTCTAATACCAATTTTTAATGAACTAACCTAGGATACCATCAAACATGGCACATAACCTAATCCATCACATACTCGAAGTGTGTTCTCAATCCCCATGGGTTGTATAATGTCACCCGTGTATAAAAAAACAACTAGAAGGGAACCATTCTAACCTAGCTAATCTATTAAAAATGGAATATATATATACAAAGAGGAGAGAAATGGCTGAAGAGAATGAAAGAAAATATATGCCATAACACTAAAAAAAGATAGTGAAAAGGTTACAACTCAAGCAGTGAGAACAACCCAATGTACTAGTACAAAAGTAAAGGAATAATAAAATAGAAAATAACTACTCTATGTGATAGCATGAGAAAAGTCCCAACATATCACCACTATATACCCAAACCGAACTGATAGAAACTGCACCACCCAACTGTGGTGCCTTGACTTTCCCTACATCAAAAGACATAGTTGGGTCTATACACCGCCAAAAGTGTGTGAATGGTGTGATCTAATAGGATCTATAAGATTACAACTAGGTGTTCTGTAAAAAGTCTCTAAATAAGAATAAAAATATTGTCAACTTTAATGAAGACATGGCATGATAATAAGTTAAATATTTTCTATATCAAAATCATGGTAAAACATTCCCCTTTTTCCATAGTTCTAAATAGACCAAGTAAAATAGTTTCAATGCACATTACATATATCAATATGGTTATAAAATATAAGTAATATAAACTAATAATCATAGGTAACGTCATGAAAAGGATCACTACATGCCAGACTACCTAGAAAAATCACACCCAAACATAGACAATCGTGTACGTCAAGTATCTATACATACGCATCAAATCTATAATGTAGAGGAACAATGAAAAAAGTGATCCTACCAAAAGTGTCTAAAAATACCTATAACAACAGGCCTATAGAGAAGAGGAAAACCCATGATTAAACCCCCTGATAGTATTAATGAATGAGGCCTATTACCATTCCTTCCACCAAAGTATCCATAGCTTCCCACATGCTACATTTTACAATCCATTTCAATAAAACCATACTTCAAAAACCATTTCTTAGATCCATTTCAAAATGATTTGAAAATTCATTTTATTTTACAATAAAAGGGGAAACCCATATTTATTCAAATATTTTTTTATACACACAAAAATCCACAAATCCTGATAATTTATTTATAAAACATTTTATAAAACCAAAGAATTTTACATTCATCCATCGTAGGCTAGAGATAAAACCACCTACATCAAACTCATGCCGCACATTCCCACAATAGGATCCACCAACACTAAAAAGAATGAAAATACAACCATAGAGGAACCAAAATTGATTCCCTCATCATAAAATCAATCCGAAAAGAAAAATGGTCAGTGGAGAAGATAAAAAAACACATACCTAAAAGAACCATCATGTCTCACCAAAACCAGTATGAGGGTAATCCACCAATAGAAGAATTAAACATAGATATAGAAAGATAAAGAAGAACGACACTATAAGATCATTGAATCTGAAAAAACAGTGCACCAAAATAGCTTTGACTGATGGTATTGATGAATTAAAATGGTCTCTTACTCGGACAGATGTAGTGAAACCACCTTAAAGATCAATCATTGAACAATGCAATCTGGTAAGAGTGAAGATACTAAAAATCTCTTGGGAGAGAACCTTGGGTTTTAGGGATATGAGTGTATGAACAAAGAATGAAAAACATGAGACCCACTGCATAATTAAACCTAATAGGATAATGTTTTTATTGCATAAATGATTCTTTTACGACATAATCACCCATGAGTTAAGTACACCAAAAAACAAATCACCTAATATTTTATTATTTTACCGAGTGGTATTATAGATTAAAAGAGGGAATTATAACATAAAATTAGTTTATGGTGTAAATAAGATATTATAGTAGACAAAATTATTATGTTGTAAATTGATATCACAACTTGTTTCTAGGGACACATTTTCATTATAAATGTGTCTTATGGTGTAAGATGGTCATACAGGAAGAACCAGACCCACATTCAATATAAAACTATCAACAACAACACAATTCCCCCAGAATACTTTATAAAATTTACACCCACACTCCATTAATTCAAACAAACATACATCCTCAAACTTTAAGTCATTTTCCCTAACAAACACTCCCCATCCTTGAAAGGACTGAATCACATCCAAGAAAGAGAGAAACAATAAGTACCTAAAACAAGGAAACTGGATGTTACAATTCCCCTCTCATCATGGCCACTAGATGAAAGAAACTATATAGGGGCATAAAATAGAAATACCTAGAGTTTTCAAAATTCTATTAACAAAATACCCTAGGGCCACTATGTACCAGGTGTGCCTCCAACAAACAAACAGTGTCCCATTGGGAGTTTGATGAAGTACCACTATGCCTTTTTTGGCTTCTCTAGTTGTATAAAACCAATTTTATCCTCACTGAGTTCCCAGGGTAAACATAAAATATAACCACTTGTACCTGTATCAAACCACCAATTTATTTTATATTATTTAACAATTTAAAATTCACTTATACTCTTTCCCATCAAAATTACGACCCCAAAACTATTTTTTATCAAGTTAAACATCTATATAAAAAAATTTCCAATCTGATTCCAGAATTTCTTTTTCATCCTAGTTCCCATTCTATAGGATACCCACTTATATAAAGTTATATTCACAACTGATTGTGTGGGTTATTACATAGATAGTGTTGGTTATATATTAAAAAAGTATGAATCATATAATGTTAAGATTTGAAACATCGTGGTTTGTGTTATGAAAATGTTTATTATATTATATTATATTGTTTATGTATAATGGAATGAAATATCACTCATGAAATTTTCCTACATTAATAATTATAGATTTTGATTATATATTGGAGATTAATCTCATACAAGAAAAATTCCTCTCACATGCTTCTCTTTATTTTCTATTATAGAGTTTTTTTATAATATCATTTAAGGATAATGGGTCCCAATAAAGTTTTTAGTGATTTTATTTCATTTAGTGGATAAATTGTGAAGTGGGATTCCTTTGATTATTGTGAATGTGTCTCAATTTCACTCAATATTGTAGATAATACATCATGGATAGTGAGAGATATTTTTTTATTATTTTTATTTCATTTTATCATTTATTCCCCCAATAGATCTTGAAGATTGTTTTTTGGTTGATTTTATTACTATTTAGGAAAATAAATATCCTAAAAAAATATAATGGTATCAAAACAAGTTCTAGTGAATATTTGATAAATATATATTGAAAAATTAAAATAAATTTTGAATTTTATCAAAACTACATTAATGGTTTATATAACAACATCATAGTTTATATAATTTTTTGAAAATAGCATGGTTTTTGTAAAATTTCATGGATATTATTAACAAATATATTATCTTTATAAAAATAACATCTTCACATAATTTATTTAAATAAAATGGTTCTGGTTTAGAGAAGTTATAATTTCATGATAAATAACCATTGTGTTGAAAATATTAACAAGTCACGATTGAAGGTATGATTTTTTAATAAAAATTGTTTCTATTTGAAAACAATGGAATGAATCAAGAATGAAATTTGGTAAATTATCTATCTAAAATTACTTGTATAGAGATATCATGTCGTGGTTCATGGATGTGGTTTTAAAATAATAAAATATTTCTTTCAAAAAACCATTCATCAACATAGTTTTGATGGGATAATTCCAAATTCACAAAACTTTGGACTATATAAAAAGTGGTTTTTAACGTTATAATTATCTAAATTTGTTATTGAAAATGTTAAATATATGAATTTTATTATATATATAATAATACATTATGAAGTTTTTATAAATATATTTAAATTATTTAATATTCATCTTATAATTTTCATTCCATGAATAAAAGAGTTACATTTTTGGATTAATATAATGAATTAGTTATATTTCACCAACACATTAACATATTATTTTAGTTATTAATTAAATAATAAAGGTTGGATATGATTTATACATATTAGGAACTATAGTTGTATTGATATTAACATCTCTCTTGAGTATTGATCTGTTGATTGTATGGATTTTGTTTGGAATTTTTAGTGGCCTGGGATCTTAGGCTCAATCTAGATAAGACGGGGTTATCTGCCTATTTAACCATACATTATCTGGTAAGGATTAGTTTTTCATGTGATTCTAAACCTATACATGTATGGATTTTATGTACCATATGCATGTAATGTATTTGGATATATATACATATTGTTATATTTTATTATCAGGTATGTAACAAAAATAATTAGTAATATAGTGTGTTACAGATTAATATATTTGGAACATAATTATTTAAGTGATGGGATTCAAAAATAAATCATTGGAATCAAGTATATATTTGAGGATTTAATTATTTTTAAATATTTATGAGACAAAATAGGTACATATAACATGCAAAAGAATCATATTAAAATACTGAGTTGTAAAAAAACATTATAAATTATAAGGTTGAGTTTATTTTCGAAGATAAATAATTCCAATACTTCAATCATGAAATTAGGAAGGTCATGGAAAATCTTGGTTCCCAATAATTATCTTGTAAAAAGTATGAATTTTATGGTTTACCTCTAAATATATTTTTTTATTTTTGAAAAAATTACACTTTTATGATTGAGTGAAAAACTAAAAAAATTAACTAGTATAAACATAAAACACTATATTATAAACATCAAAAGAAAAAACACAAAATGAGTTTGAAAATACAAGTTAAAGATAGATGGATCAGAAAATACGGAACTTGAGGTTGATAGGATTTACCCTTCATGCCCTAAATTTCATTAAATGACTAAGCTCACACACATAAAAAAGTCTGTCATTCATTATTACTAATCAATGAGGAACTATTACTATAAGAACCACAAAAGACATCTTTGACCAAAAAATTAATACTAGAGAACAACTAATATTTCATAAGCACTATAGAGTTAGATATTCATATCTTCCACTAAGAACATAGTTGAATGAAAATAAAAAGAGAAACCATCCACCCCAAAAACACCATCTAAGTAGGATGACACCCTTCTCTCTTGGCTCTACCCTTTATCTATCATATTTGCCTTGGGTTTCCTTCGGAAACCATTTGATCGGGGTTAGAGGTGTGTCTGAGTGAGGTTTCTTCCTCCCATACTACATTTCTTCCCCACTTATCACCTCCTCCAGCTCTCTTCCTGCATGGTGGTGCATTTTTCTTGGTTTTTGTATCACTGGGTGGATCTGTTGGTTCTTATGAAGGTTGCTTCTTTTGAAGGACATCGTTTCTTCTACCCTTCTCTGATCTCATCTTCCACCACACCTCTCTAGGTTCGATCTGTAGAGATGGATACACTTTGGTTTTGGGTTAAGCGGTTCGGCAGTCGTGATTTTTTAGGAACTCCTTTTCTGTATCTTTCTTGTCTTAATATGATGGTTTTACCATTACCGTGATGCCATTGTTCAGAACCTATGACATTCAAATATCTACCATAAACCCAAGTCCCTCCTCTCCCCTCCGAGAAGGATTGGGAGTGGAATTTACATAGAGGTTTTGGGAGTTGGGATAAAATGGATGAAGGTGCTTTTAGTGAGGTCTGATTTGGTTTGTATCTCGGATTATTTTTTTCGCATCCTCTTTCTATGATTACAATGGAAATATTTTTGGGGTTGTTTTGGTTTTTTGGTTTTCTTCCCTTTATTTTTGGTGTTGTTTTAGTGGGAGACGATGGTTATATTCACATATGTTCCATTTAATGGTTTTTGTGTTTTTTTTGTGGTAATATGGCTGTTCCGGGTTCACGAAAACATGGTTATGGGGTTTTTCAATGGCTTCAACAGGCTATGATGTTCGTCGATGACTAGGGTGGTGTTCAGACGATGGCGACGATGACAGTGAAGATGGAATTGTCTATGGTAGATCTCATGATGATGATGGATGGAGATGGGACTTGACTGACATGGTTGATGATGATGGATACTCAATGGGTATGGTTGTGTAATGGACAATGCGGTTCAATCATAGTAGGTGGAGTCTTATGTTTCTGTGTGTGGAAGTTTTTGAATTTTTGAATTTCATGGATTTGGGGATTCCATTTTGAATTTTTAACTTCTTGGTAGTTCAGTTGTTTTTTGAATTATGGATCATGGTTGTATATGGTTGGTAAGTGGTTTTTGGTTTTTGATATTTAGTATGTGTGGTTCCCACTTTAACCTTAAAGTGGGATTTTAAAAGATACAAAAAAATGGATTGGTCATGAAACAAAATCAAAATGCAGAGTCACACCTTTAAGAGGTTGTCATATAGAAGAGAGAGCCCTACAACCACCAGAGAGAAAAATTTCCAAAAAACTATCATGAAACAATCCTAAAATATTATTATAGGGATATGAATAATGTTTCTACATGGGAGGATGAGAGGGATAAAAACATCCACCAACATCATCCAAAAAAATAAAGGGGGAACCAATACATCCAGTCAAGAACACCCAACCCAAATGATAAATCCACCAATTAAAAGGGATAGTAAGACCAAAAAAATGGGGAGTCAAAAACCATATATATAAAAAAATAAATTTAATCGAAGGTAAATGATACCCAAAATATATAAACCATACTTAATTGAAAGAGAGAATATCATTGAAGCTTCAAGTCCATGTTGGGTTATAGGGGAATATCCAGTGAAACTTTAGGCTAGAAGGATTCCACCATGGCCTAAAAAAACCTCTAAAGATAAAAATTTATAGGATATAATATAGAGGAGACGACTGACAATATTAATTAAAACCATGAACAAGATTTGGAAATTCAAAATGGTCTAATTGAAAATAATGAGACACTCCACTGAGTAGGGAGTAGATTGGGAATCACTCAATCAGGGAGATGACACCCATGGGTGTCCCTAATTATATTAGGTTCATATATTAATGGATTTAAGATAATTAATTTAATGAATTTTAAATTTATTTTCCACCTAACTATCCTAGATTCATATGTGGCTTCTTCCCTTACCGTGTGACATTCCTGAACACCCTTATCCCCAAATTTGTTTCAGATCTAAGCTCCCACAATGTGAATCAACATTCATGGGTTAATCCGTGGATCTATCAACTGGTGGTGGTTTAGTGTTTGGGTGGTGGATGTTCGATGGGAGGTATTTGTCCAAATACACTTCTGGGAGTCATCCAGTAGACTTTTTTTCCTTGGGAAGTGGTGTACGGTGGTATGGTGGAAGCATTCACCTTTTAGACATAGTTCAGGGTCGTGATTGGAGTGTTGTGGAAATATAAACAGAGATGGTAGGGGGTTCATATTTAATGAGTGTGGGATTTCATTCCAATGAATCTTGGTCGATGTTAGGGTTAAATAGTGGAATCTAAGGCCATTTGATTCCACAATTTCAATCACAGTTTAGGGGAGCCAGTTCTGTATATACTGTGTGGATCTGTTTTTTTTTATTGGTTGTTTATTGGTTTATGAGCATTGGATTCTGACTTATTTCATTTGGTAGGAATTTTTTCACAATAAAGTGGATGATGGTTGGGAAACCTTAAAAGTTGGATGGATGTGATGACACTCATTATTTTCCACCTTTCCGTTTGGATGGATGGGCACCTAGCTTGATCATTTTCATTATGATTTCTATTTAGTCGTGTTTTTCATAAGGATGATAGTGCAGTGAGTCTTCACATGAATTTTCAGTTGGGTGGCTCAAAAGAGAGATAAATATGTTGTAACCTATCATCTGTTCTTCCTTACACATGTTAGTGTGGGTTGGAGGGGGGCTCTACTGCATTGTTTTAGTATAGAAAGACATGACTTCTGGGAAGGGGGAGGCATATCCATTGACTGATCTCACATTTAATGGTCTATAAAGGGGGGTTATGAGGCTTTTTTTGATACTTGGGTTGACATCTACATCCTTTTTGATATTCAGGTCCTTTTAAGGCCTTAAGATCCTATTTTTTAAGGTATATGCACCCCAATTATTTAATGGGTTTTGTCTTCTCCCAGTCCTCAAATTGGATTTTCCTTTCTTTTTTATATTCGATAAAGGGGGCCTTACCCTTAAACTCTTAAAAAACTAATGGGAGTTAGATATTTAGTGTGCATTAAAATTCATTATAAATATACATAGAATAAAAAAATAAGAGACACAAGATGAAAATAAATGTATATCTATGTATTATAACTAGATAAGGATTTATAAAATTCTAATTAGGAACATATGATCTAATTATAAATAATTGATTTTTTTGAAAAATGTATATGTGTTACTCTGTTTTGGATAAAAATTGAAATTTTATTTCTATATATTGAATAAAGAATAATGGATTTCTATTCATGATTATGAATAAGATTTTTTTATATACACGAATGAAATCATTAATGGAATTTAAAATATAGTGAATGGTTTATATATTTTGAATATAGATAATTAGATTTTGATAATTTAAGATAATATAGTAATTGTAGTTGATTAGAAAACCACTTTTATTTGATATTTTCACCTTATACATAAATTATAAATGCATCCATATACTCTGAAGAGATGATTTTTTGAATAACTTGATTATAAATCATTAAATAAATGAACGTATTATTTTTCAGAGAAAATGAAAAAAGATCATTTTAATGGAAATGGTGAGAGTGATAATAGGATATTAGACCTAAAATATAGTAACATATATATATAAATGAGTACACAAGAAAGTAATTATTATAAGTAATTCATATCCTTTATTGATTAATTCAATAATTATGGTTATGTATTTGTTATGAAATAAAAGTTAGTAACCCTTCAATGGTCTAATTAGTTTATAAGAAAAGTATAAAATCAACTTGTGAAAAGTATTAATATTTTATAATCAAATAAAGGAGGTGAATATTTAATCTAGAAATTTACTAATAATTTTAGATATTATGGAATTATTTAAAAACTCACTCCATATAGAACACTATAGTGGAAAGTATTAAAAAGTTTAAAAAAATGTATAAAATCTAGTAGGAAAAAGTATTAATATTCTATAATCAAATCAAGGGGTGAATTCTTGATCTAGAAATTTACTAATCTAATGGACATGGTTTTATTGATGATGTGTTATTTTTAACTTCTTATATTATTTTGGGAATACACTATGGAGATTGTGTCATTTCTAATTAATAAATATCCATCTAAAGTGGAAATCCATACATAATATAAGATATGGACTATTAATATCCCTAATTTTTATTTTATGATCATTTAACCCTGTGAAGAATACTTATATATAATATCTCATACTGTCCAAGATAATAATATGTTTGAACTTTTGTACAAACAAAACCGAACCTATATAATTTTTTTCTTAAATCTAAAATTTTAGTTTAAAACTATACTTTAAGTGTTTCTCGGACCTTTTAAATTATTGGGTATGTTAGATAATTTTTTGGGTCAAACTATGTCTTGACTAAGTGTAATGGGCTATAATAGAGGTATTTTAAGTGTAGGAAGAAGTAGGGAATGATGTTTTTAGAGTTGTTCATGTTTTATTTTTCTCTTACTTAAACATTTAGTAGCTAGGATGTTAAGAGAGGAGGCAGTTTCTAAATTACATGGATGGATTTTGGAGAGTTTTTTTATTTTTACGGTCACTTTTTTGTCAATATTTTTATAAGTGTAAATCCCAATATACCAATTTTTCACTAATTATAGAATATTACCTATCCCAAGTAGGAGGAAAATATATATTATTTATGAGAAGATAAAAATGTTATGTATTAAAAATATATATTATTTAAGGGTTTTCCCAAATGGAAATACCTTACTAATGAAACAAAATTTTACGAATGGTTTTTTTAGCTAAGGGAAAAAATTTACATGGGAAGTATATGTTTTACATATTTAAATTTACCCAAGGAGAAAACCTTGCATATCATATAATACATATGTAAAATATGTTATGTCTGAGTAAAAATGTTTTGTATAGGTTATTCCATAAAGGTTAAACCCTTAAATGTTGAAAAAAATAACATATAGGTTTTTCTACAAGGGGAAACCCTATATGTTAAGAAATATGCTACCCACAAGAATTTTCCAAAGTTAAAAACCTTATTAAAGATTAAAAATATTAAATATAATTTTTTTATAAAGAAATAACATTATGTATAACATAATTATTTTACATATAATGGGGAAGGCTTGTAAATTTGAAAAAAATTATTCCATGTTTAGGTTTTCTCTCTATATATTACATATAGGCCACAAGAGGGATGATACACAATATATTTTAGGGGTTCCATAGTTTGTGAATTTTTAATAAATGAAAAAATGCATATATTCCAGAATATTAATAAACTTTTATAAATCATTTATTAAAGAGAAATTAGTATATTTTATGACATTTACATAGTAAAATCACCTTATAGAGTGATATCAACCCTTTATTTGACCTACAGTGAGATCTCTCTCATTCCTCAATAGATTCAAGAATCGTTTAATATATGAGAGTTGAAGTTAAATCTATTACTCCATATCATTTTTTTCTTAGTTTTTTGCATTTTTTTCTCAGCAATACATCTATTTCATGCTTTTAGGCCATAATTTAGGGGTTTGATCTAAATATATGATTTCTTATTTTTGAGCTTGGATTAGCTTCCAAGATTAGATAAGTAACTACATTTAATAATAAGGTAGGTGGTCCATAAGATGTCCCAAAAAGTATCAATTATTTTCCATGTGTAAATGATGTGAGGTAAAATTGACTTAATGTGTTACGAAATTAAAATTTAAATAATTGTCTCAATGTTTTATTTATGGTGAATAAACCCTCCAACAGGCTGTGAGTGGTCCATTGATGGATGTAAGACAAAACATTTGGCCAACAAGTAAGGTGAGTCTTATTTTAGAGAAAAATTAGAATTTTATAGGAAAAATTAGGGGTGACCAAAAATAATGTGTGATTATCCTAAATATAAAATTTAGGTGATAATAATAGAAAAATGATTAATTATGTTATATAAATAAATTATGAAAAAATGTGATGTGGTAAATATTGATTAATTAAAGAGAAGGTTCTTGGGACGGATGTGGTTCCCACTATGTGATATGATTATAGTGTAGTGGCAATATTTGGCTCCCCTTGGGTGATATTCTCAAGGGTCTAGGGTAGTATTTTCTTCCCCTAGGTGATATTCTCATGGTTTTGTGGAAGGATGTGGTTACCCTAGGTGATATTTTTATAGTTCCAAGGCAGGACATGGTACCCCCTTGAAGATATTATCATGGTTTCCAGGAATCAAATGGTTCACTCTATGAGATATTATTCTGGTTTTGTGTTAGGGAATGGTTCCTCCTATGTGATATTATTATTGTTTAGGTGTAGTTATTGGGTCCCCCTATGTGGTATTATCATTTATTGTAGGTAGAAAATGGTTTCCCCTAAGTGTAATTCTCATGGTCCTCGGGTAGGACATGGCTCCCCCATAAGAGGTTATATAACTATTTTAGATGCATATGACATTTAATAAAGTAGTCATGGTCTGTATTGTGTGTCTAATTATATCCCAATGATTGACATTGATTTACTTTTTTATAATTTTAGTTCCATTTACTATGATACATTATCATGTACTTTATTAGGGACTTAATTGGTGGTTTATTACTCACTTTTACTCTCACCCTACTAGGGAAACAAAGGGAACCCCAGAAGACATCATGGTAATAGTACATGATACAACCAAGGCCCCTATAATCGATGGTTGATTATGGTAGATAGGATTGAGCATGGGAGATGGGATTGGGTTAGGACTCGAAGCTAGTTTCTATGACTTCTCCTATATATTTTTTGGTTATTTTTTATTTAATGCTTATGATATACCAATAATGAATCTTGATTGGGTATATATGACTTTAATGAAATGTAAAACATTAATTTGTATATACCATGAGTTATGTATGTTTTTTTGTCATTTTTCATGATTTATGTTATCATTTATTTCTGATATTGTTATTATTTTTTCTGTTATTATGCACTTTGATATAAGACTATAATATCTAGAACGTATTACCATAGAACCTCATGATAGTTGGAAGAAAAATGTTCTTTTTATTTTTCATATTATTTAGGAAAGTTTAAAAGGAGATAGGGGATGTTTTTAGAACATGGTATTGATCTTGTTACTGAGAATATCTAACCTATGTACGAAGGGAGTCCAAGTTTCCATGGGATGGGATTATTGTTTCTGGTTTCCTCTTTTATTCTTGAATAACTTCACATAGTTTAACCCACTTGTTTTTCATTTTATGATTTATGAGACTTATCTCTTGTCTTGGAATATAAATAGTGTGTGTGATCAAGAATCATGTATATAATGTTGGATTCACAGGTCATTCATGTTCATTCCTATGATTAGTTACTTGGTTATAATATAGGGGGCCGATTACTTAAAGTGTTAGTAGAAACTTATATGGTGTTTTCTCATATAAATTTATGGTAAAATATTATATAATTGATATATTAGATGGTTTTATTATTAAAATTTGTAAAAAAACAACCTTTATAATATATACTATCGGTTAAATAAAACTACAACAAAACTAATTTTTTACACTATAACTTCTAAATGGTATTTCATTTAACTAATCCAAATGTGATATCCTTGATATTGGAAAGAAAGATAACCAATCAGGATTTAATATTTGGATCCTATGTATATACAATGACGACCTTTAGTGTATTTATATAGGGATATATAGAGTACCCAAGTTATGGTAAATATTATGATATGTGATATATAGGATAGTTGTATGTTATACCTATTACTGGTTTACCTTAACTGTGATATTTATAATTGTGATAAAATGTTTTATGATGCATGTGTTTCACATTACATATAGATTCATCCACTACAACTACCAATAGAGTTCTAAGAGGTAAATGATGACCATAATCCATTGATATTAGTTTTAGAGACTCCACTTACATTAGTATTAGTGATGGAAAATCATATCCGTGAGATATTATATCAATTATTACACTCTATGGAGAGGAATACACCACATGATTTATCATCCATGTAAATGCTAACTTTGGAGTTACAAATGAAACACCCTATATTGTTCACTTGGGATTTTGGACCCCTAGTAGATAAGTTATGTGTGGAGTATATCTAGATTATTTTTTACCACATTGAGAAACCCCTAGAGAAGATGGTGAAGTTGGAATTTTACATGTTGTGAGGCTCACTAAAGAGATAGTGGGATATTTTTGGTTCAATAGAACCATCATGTGTGGTTGTATTGGAAGGGATTTCAAGTCATGTTTTTTGATAAATTCAACCTAGAGAAATTGACGGAAGGTAAGGCCCGAGAGTCCATCCACTTAGAAAAGGGAGATATGTCAGTAATGGATTATGCATTTCACTTTAATTAGTTATAAAACATACCCCAATGGAATTCAAGGATGATATATATAGAGAAAGTTGCTTCAAGGATGGTATAATATAATATTTTCATGTGAATGTGAATGTTTATAACTTTCCATTATTTGTAAAGAATTCGAATTAGGCCCTGATTTTAGAGAGGAACCTAAATGAGGGGAGAGGCTTGGGATATAAGGATTTTTTTGAAGGTACTGGTATTGGGTATTCAGGTGGAAGTATGTTCCATTTATATGGTCTATCCCAGGGAAATGGTTCACATAGAAGCTAGGGTTATGGTTTTCTTCTTCTTTCTTTGGGAGGTAGTTTTGGGGAGTGTTATAAGTCTATAAAATAAGGATATATTCATACTCAATGTACTAGAACACTATAGCGGTGTCAATTCTATGGGAATATTGTTCACCTATAGTGGTTTGGGATGAGCACTAAATAAGTGGTTGGTGTATGGGGATATAGTAAATCTTAGGGTTCATGAGCTAAGTTAAGTACAAAACAAAAAAAACCAATATTTTGTGTTATATTTTCCAGTTAAGTCATAGTGGTGGGAGAATTACCTATGGATAGATGTAGTAGAGATATTATTAAGGGAAAATTTAGGGGATTCAAGTGAGTGCATAGTAAAGAGGCTTTACCCAATTTTATATCATAAATCCTACTCCTACAAAAAAGGATGTAAGTCTATCTACCATATGTGGTCTGATTTTTGTAGCTCCTACATTAGTATCTTATTTTTTTTAATATAGTAGAATCAAATTATTTTATATTTTCTTATTTTATTTGTTTTATTGGGATAAACATAGAGTGTTTCTATAATGTTTTGTTGATCAATAAACCTTTTGGTTCAAATATTAGGGAATCCATTAATGTAAGGACTATTCTCTATTGACTAGTAGATAGAAATTCCATTAAAAATTTGTCATTTTAGATATGACTAGTTTTAACACAATATTTTTGATGGGTTGGTTACTTTTTTATCAAGCCTATATTGACTACTATCATCGTTGGGTTTTGTTTACATTTTCTGAGGGTGAAAATAATTTCTATGTTGGATAGTGGGACATACATAAAATTCCAACAGGACATGGAAATTAGTAGTTGGGTGAGATCATAGACAATCTTTCAATCCTTATTCTAGATGATGGGGAAAATATCTATCGATATTTCCTCCTATAGTGGAACACTTTCAAAACATTTTTCTTAATTACTTCTCAGGATTTCTACATAAGAGAGATAGAGAGAGATTGATTTTACAATTGAGGTCATTCCTGCTATAGATATTATATATATTATTCCATATATAATGGATCATGTATATATATGGGAGATAATGGATCATATAGAGGATGTAGATGTGAAGGTGTTCAAACAAATGTGTACATCTCTTTAGGGTGATCTAATTTTTTTCACCAATATGGCATAAAATTCTTTCATATTATGTGTGTATTATTAATGGTTAAACTAAGTGATGGTCAATAACCGATATCCACTCTCACATATTGATAATTTATTTTATCATATTAGAAGATAATAAGTGCTCTCTGAGATTAACTTGATATGTGGTTATCATCAGCTAAGAGTCCCTATGATGTGCTTTCTACTGAATTTAGGAACTGATATAGTCTGTATATGTACTTAGTGATGTTGATTGGTCTAAAAAAATGCACTAATAGTGTTTATATCATAGATGAATTTGGTCTTATATACTTATTTGGATATATTTTTGGAATTTTTCATCAATGATGTCATTTTTTAATCCAGGTAAAGGTAAGATAATTCAAGTCATTTAGATATCATCATGAGCACACTTAGGGAACATCAAATATAGAACAAGCACTCAATGTTCCTATTTTAGAGTGATTGGGTGCACTTATTAGGGTATGTAATATCTAAGGATATAATATCAATAGACACTAAAAAGATCAAGTATATAGTTTCATAGAATATGTATAATATTGTTTTTAATATTCATAGATTTCTGGGCTTGGTCGATTATTACAGGAGGTTCATTACCTACATATCATACTTGTTATTGTATAAGATAGGATTGAATAAGAAAGGGGTGATATTTTTTTAGTAAAATAATTTTGATATTTCCTTTTAGGAACTAAATGAAAGGTTGATGACACCACTAATTTGGAACTTACCTGAGACAGGTAAGGAGTATACCTTGTATTGTGATGCATCCAGAGTTGGTATTGGAGAAGTTTTGATACAAGATGGTCACATCGTCACTTATGGGTCTAGGTAGATGATGATACTTGATAAAGACTAACTGAAACCTGATTTTGAGAAAGAAGTGGTGGTACATTCCATGATATTTTGGTATCATTAATGTTTATTCTATATATTTCTGGAGTATAATGACCATAAGATCATGAGGTACTTTTTCTCAAAGTGCGACCTGAACCTTCAGCATAAAATACAGGTTGATTATTTACTATATCTTGATTTCAAAATTTCATATACCCATAGAATGTGTAATATCATTTCATATTAATAGATCAATAATAGTTAGACTTAGGTGGTACATTAGTTAAGTAGTGAGTGGAAGATGGTGGAACTATTTATTGAGTTCCATCTTTATATCCATCAATACTATGGTTGCATGACCCTTATGCCCTTATCTATTACCTATTCACTCATTTTTGGTTTAAGAGGATTCATATATCTTATTTTTACTATCTTTTCATAAGGAACATATTATATGTTGGGGATCTACCACTAGATCAGTTTCTTGACACTGATGGGATTATTTATGTTTGAGGTAATGTAGTAGTCCCTACGAGCATGCATGAGAAGATGATGAGTGACACACACGTTGAGATGGTATGTACATCCAGGTTTGGATGATATGTACAATGATATTCATATGTAGTATTAGTGTCTTGGGATAAATAAGGATATATTAGGATCGATCATATGATGCTCTACCTATCAGCTGGTGCAGATCAAGCACTAGAAGACCATTATTATTATTCATCCAATACCCATTTTTTAGTGGATTTGGGTTGAAATGACTAAATATTTAATGATGGGGATACCGAGGACACCCCAAGGAAGTGATTTGGTGTGGGTTATAGTGGATTAATATAATAAAGCCTCTCATTTCTTACTAATATAAGAGACTTTCTATATTGTTAATCTGGGAAATATTTATGTATCAGCGATAGTATGCCTATAGAGGGTACCATGGAGAATTAGCTTAGATAAGGATGTATTATGTACCTCATACATCTAGATTAGGTTAAATAAGGTGGTGTATACATAGGGTCACCTAATAACTACCTATAATTTACATACTAAAAGGAAATATGAGTATACTATTCATATATTGGAGGAAATATTGAGGCCTTGTGTACTTGATTTTAGAGGTTTATGGGAGAATCGTTTTTTATAGTGGAGTTATAATATTGTGATACCTATTAGATTTGATTTATAGGGTTCTTTTTGAGGTTTTATATGGTATGTTATGTCAATAACTACTACATTGGCTAGAGACTAGAGAGATGTCAATTATTTTTTCTAGTCTCATAAATTATACTTCAGATCATATCACATTGATCATAAAGTTGTTAGAGAGGTATTTTAAAAGGAATGGGTATTATGTAAACCAATGATTCCATCCTCTATATTTTTTGGTATATGATTATATATTTATATTGGTGTCTCTTAGGTTTTGACATAATTGTATATAGATACAAAGGATGTATGCACCCATGTATATAGAGATATTGAGATCATGGAGTGAATATATTACATATCATACTGAGTATTAATTCCTCAGAGATACAATGTTGTTCATGATGTATTTCATATTTCATAGATTCAGTAGTAATATCCCAATCCTCCTCATGAGATCAATACAAATTTCCTCAATATCATGGTTGATTCATAATTTTACAAACATATAATTTATATAGTGGATTAGAGTGAAACTAATATGCCCAAAAGATGGTTCCTTTAGTAGTGGTGTAGGGGATACATGGCCAAATCCAAGAGGAGACATGGTAAATAGTGTATAATGTGTGGGGATAATGGAAAGAATTATTCACTAAAGAAGTCAGGTGATGATCATAAATGTAGCTTAATGACGAGTAGTTATATGGTGGGGAGGATATAACATCCCACACAAACCTAGGTATGAACATGTTTAATTTTTTGGCCAAAAAAATAATAATCTATTTAATATTTATAGTAAATTTTAAATTTTAATATAAAACTATATATTTATGTGTTTTTTGAACTTTTTTTAATGGTCAAGTGGTTAAAATATTGATTTGGGTTGAACATTGGGTTGTACATGTGTATTGGGAACTAGTAGTGGTATCAAAATTGTTGGAATAGGTTGGGAATTGAGTTTTGGGATTTGGATAGGATTTTGTTTGTTCTTGCTATAAATTTTAATAGTTAAGATATTTAATGAGTCCATGGGGGTGTTGAAATCTAATGGGATAAATTTGGAGTGATTTGGTATTCTTTAGTTTGTAGTGATATTTTGAGATGTTTCAAAATATAAAACATTACATATTAATTTTTTCCTAATTATAAAATAATATGTATCCTAGGGTTGTGGAAAATATATATTATTTATGAAGAGATAAAAAAGTTTTTTATTAAAAATATATAGTAAATAATGTTATTTCTAAAGAGAAAAAGCTTATTTATGAAAAAATGTTAAAGATGGTTTTTTTTCTAGATAAATGAAACAAATTATGTGGGAAGTAAGTATATTATGTACTGAAATTCACATAATGAGAAAACCTTACATGTTGGGTAATATATATAAAAGTTGTTATGTTTAATAAAAAAATTTATGTATTGTTTTTTCCCAAAATGGAAAAAACTTATATGTTGAAAAAAATGTTAAATATATGTTTTTTCATATGGTAAAAAGCATTATATGTTATGAAATATGTTACACATGAAATTTTTTCAAAGTAAAAACCCATATGCATGGTTAAAAATATTACAAACAAGGTTTCATTAAGGGAAAAACCCTCATGTATAACCTAAATATGTCGTGTATAGAGTGGATGTTATGAAATTTTGATTTTTTCTCAAATGGATAGAATTTTCCTATATATATTACATATGGTCCTTAGGAGGGGATATATGTAATATATCTATAGGGGGTTTGAGAGTTTTTCAAATTTTTAAAAAAGAATTTATTTTCTAGAATATTAATAAAATTTTAAAAGTCTTATATTAAAAAAATGAGTGTATTTTTTGTCCTATGAATATAAAACTAACCCTATGGAGTTATCTATACCCTCCCTTTAACCTATAGCGACATATCTGTCAATTCTAAATGGATTCAACCTGCGTTTGATCTTGGTGATAGATAAAGGTAAATCTATCACTATGTATCCTTTATTTATAAACTTCTCACATTTTTTATCATTATTATGCCAGTTGTGGATGTTTATTTCCTATTTCAGGGATTTTTGAATCTACCATTTATTTATTTTGATCTAAGAATAGGTTTCCAGATTCAAGAATAACTACCTTAAAGTATAAGGTACTTGGTCCCTAATCTATCACAAAAAATTATCTCTTCTTTTCCATGTGTGTATAATATGTGGTAATGCCGACCTAATATATGTTTAGACCAAAACATTAATAATTGACTTATATTATTATTTCCGATGTATCCCTGCTAATTTGATCCCTGAGTTGACGTTTTATAGAGGTAATAATAACTTTTTGTCCACTACGTAAAGTGAGCCTTATCTTTGAGGAAAATGAGAATTTGAGTGGAAACTCAAGAGTGTTGTAAATTAATGTGTGATATACACAGAGAGAAAATTGAGGTGTTGTCTTTGTAGACAAAATTTTTAATTCTATTTAAATAATTTTTAATCTAACCTAATGTGGTAAATATTTAATATTTAAAGTGAATGTTTTCAGTTAGGACATGGTTCCCACTGGGTGAAAATATTATAGTTTCAAGTAATGATGTGGTTCCCCATGGGTGATAATATTATAGTTTCAAGGTATGATGTGGTTCTCCCTAGGTGATATTATCATGGTTCTAGAGTAGTATATTGTTCACCTCATTTTATATTCTTGTGGTTTTGAGATAATATTTTGTTTCCCCTATATAATATCCACATAGTTCTAGAACAAGATGTGGTTTCCCCTTGGTTATATTATTATGGTTCTAGGGAAAGATGTGGTTACCCTTAGATAATATTTTTATGGTTCTGATATAGGAGGTGATTCAACCATGTTATATTCTCATGGATCTAGGGTTAGAAGTGGTTTCCCTAGGGTGATATTCTCCTGGTTCCAAGGTTGGATGGAGTTTCCCATTGGGGGTTATGTAACTATTTTTGAGACATATAACACTATCCAAAGTAGGTGAGATCTATCCTGATTATCTCCTTTGAACAAAAGGATTGCGAATAATTTATTTATTTTGATATAAATTCCATTTATTGTGGAACATAAACATGATATTTTTTAAAACTTGATATATTTTATGACACAATTGGAGGTTACCTTTTGATTTGTACTCACACCCTACCTAAGCCACTATGGGTACCCAATTAGACTTCATGGTTATAAAATAGGATATTTAAAATTTCCCTATTATTAATTATTGATCTAGGTAACTTGGATTTAGTATGGTATATGGTACCAAACTAGTACTTGAATCCATTTTTATGTTTTTTTCATAGTTTTGTATATTTTTGGTTATTTTTGGTTTAATTGCATGATCCAACCATGGGGAATATTTATTTGGTATATATTGCTTGTATGTATTATAAAAAATTTATTTTTATATATCATGGGTTGAGTATGTTGTTTATTGGCATTTTTTATGATGTATATTATCATTTAGATCTCAAGATATTATTATTTTAATTCATTTTTCTATTATTTATCACTTTAATATGAAGGTATAATCTTCCCATGGTATTAACAAATACCCTCACTACTAGTTGGAAGCCTCTATAATATGAGTAGGAGAGCTTGATGTATCTTAGAACTGTGACCATGTTAATATGGAGTTATCCGGGTTGGGGATGTTAGAGTGTAATTTTTTTCAGATAAAAATTTTCACAAATCATTAAAGAGTTTTTTATCTTTTGAATATTAAGGGATATTATTTCTATAATAATATTAATTTTAATGGTATTTTCATTGAGATGGAATATAGTAATATAGGTTCAAGTAAGATAAAAAATTAAGCTTGAAGAAGTTTAAAACTGACAGACATGAATGGTTCATAAGATAAAAATTGACATGGTTTAATAAGTTTTTATAGAAATATAACTAAATAATGTTATAAAAAAATATAAATGGAATGAAATTATTCACTAGGATCTTGATAGATATGTATTTATCATAGAAATTAATAATGAATAAATTTTCAAGTATGATAATCCCACTATATACTACGATTCTATTGAGTGAACTGATTTTATAAAATGGTTAGTGGCTATAGGGTTTGAGATAGACTGTATAAATAATAATAAAATAATAATCTTTCTAATTCACCTGAATAGATGACAAAAAAATATAGAACGTCGGTTTTCCTGAATAAAACTAAGATGAATGGAAGAGTTTCTAACTATAAATATCTCTTAGTTAAAATGGATTATAAGAAAATTCATGGTATTGAATATGAAGATAAATTCTCACAATTAGTGATGATAAATTCAATTTGGATATTTCTTACCATAGAAAATAATTATGATTTTGAGATACATTTAATGGACATAAAAATCACTTTCCTTAATTAGAATTTTATCACAGTGATTTACATGATACATCCTATTGGTTTTTAAGTTTCAAAAAAAATTAATATGGAATGTAGTTTAAAATGATTCATTTATTCATAGATATAATATTGTTAGAGTTATAACATCTAGTTTGATGATGTAACCAAATATTTTCATTTTTTAAATATTGTGACTAATTCTTGTGTATACAAATAAGTTAGTGGGAGTGTTGTGGTATTTTTGGGGTTATTTGTGGATGGCATGGTACTCATAAAAATAATTTATATTTTTTATATTTTTTAAATATATAGTTGGGAAAATTATTTGAATAAAAGAAATGGGTGAAACATAATACATGATAGGCATGAAGATTTATGGATATAGCTAAAAAAGGATACTAGGATTGATTTATAACATTTATATTAATAAATTTTTAACATGTTTTTTCAATGATAAATCCATGAAAGTTTCATTACTTATATTCCATACCATGAGACTTATAAAGGATCAATGTAATTATAAAGAGATATATAGGGGAAAATGGATATAATTCCTTATAAATACACCATATGATCCATAATATATTCTATGGTGTGTACATAGACTGATGTATCTTATTCATTGATATTAATTATTAGATACCAATTATTTCTTGGTGATATTCATTAGATAATTGTAAATAACACCGTTAAGTACATGAGAAGTTTTATGGATTTTTTCTTTTCCTTTGTATGTGAGGAAGATCTCACTATAATTGGTCACATTGAATTCCACTTCCAAATTGATAAGGATGAAAAGATACCTCAATATGATTTCATGTTCACTTCAATGATGGATTTATCATTTCACATACCAGCTTTATGTCACCCTTGAAAACAAATTTCAGAATGGCCTATGATAATCCTAAGATAAATATTGATCCCCACAATTTGTAAAAAGGTTATGGTAATTTAGAAATCACCACTTTGGAATGGTTTTATCAAAGGATAAGTCAAACATAGGGCTCAAACCCTGATATCAACATGAAATTGTGATATCTAGGATAGTCATGCCCTTAATAAGTAGTAGATATTTACAAAACATAGTATAAATGATGAAAAAAGTAAATGTACATAACAACATAGCATTATAAAACCAACATGTAGGAAAAAAGTACAACCATCAGTCAAAAGAGAACAAAATATAAGGGATAGGAAGAAAAGAAGTTATGTTACATGCCAAAATATTATAGAATAATCAAAATTAAAAAAAATAACCTTATAAACTATCTGTGTGTGACATGGTACATCATCCCCCACCATGATCCCACTATAAATCAATTTATGTATTGCAAGAGTACCCGCCACTACAAAGCGGTTCCTTTCTATTTCCTAAATCAAAAAAGACACACACTACTACAAAATTGGATTTCAATAGCGATTTCATTTATCAGTGATAGAAATATGTATTGAGAGAGTCCATATTTACCAGCGCTAAAATAATCTCCGATAAAGGGTGACCTTTATCAACGCTAAATAAAAGCACTGATGAAGGGCACCGTTTATCAGTGCATTTTTTAGCACTGATAAAAGTTCTCCTTAATCAGTTCTTTTTTTAGAACTGATAAAGCTTACACTTTATTAGTGATTTATTTTTAGCTTTAATAAAAGTTACCCTCTATGAGTGATAATAATAAAGTGTTGATTAAGGAGAAATTTTATCAGTGCTGAAAAAGGGCTGATAAAGTTTCAGAAAATAAATTTAAAAAATTAACAATTTCATTAATTAAATAATTATTATTAAAAATTAATAAGCATATATATAAATTTTAAAAATTAATAAATAGTATATATTAAATTTATAGATATGTAAAATGAATAAAATGAAATAATTAAACAAATAAAAATTTCAAATCTTTAAATTAAGAAAAGTATTAAACATTTTATTAATTAAAAAAGAATTGATAAAAATGAATAAATATAATATATATATATATATTGATTATAAATATTGACAAATAGTATATATTAAATTTATATATATAAATAAATATATAATTCAACAAAAAAATTAAAAATGAATTAATTACAAAATTACGTAAAAAATTATTAATGAAAGAATTATTAATAAATATAAATATGTATAATATATATATATATATTAATTATAAAAAGTAATAAATAATATATATTGAATATAAATATATATAAAATGAATAAAATGTTAATTAAAAACATATTAATGTCTTATTCATTTTCAATGTTGTTTTATTTTTCAATTTGTTATATATCAAACATCGTGTGTTACATTGATTTTTTGTACATATATATATGTAATTAATGCAGTTTATATGAAAACACACACACAAATATATTTACACAATATATATAAAATCATACACATAATATTTATGTAATTTATTCAAATCTTAGTATATTTTATAATTTCATTATTAACATGATACATATAATATATTATATTTTTAATTGGTAAATTTTATTTATTTATTTTCAATACTATTATAGTTAGGGCATTCATTTTTAATATTTTTTAATTTATTTTTGAATTTGATCATTTTCCATTATTTATTTATATATATATATATATTTATTATGTTTTATTATTTTCAATATTTATTCATATTTACTTCAATATGTATATATACATATTTTTTTATATAATTTATATTTAATTAATAAATCTTATCTATTTTAATAATATTTTTAAAGTGCTCTTATTTTGAATTATTCAATTTCACTCATTTTTAAAATGCATGTATTTAATATTATATATCCACTAATAATGTTAAAAATATATTTATAAATAAATATTTATATATAAATATATTTAGAAATGTATATTTATTATATTTATAAATTTATAAATTTATAATTATTATAAATAAGTAATAATTATTTTTTAAATAAGTATTTATATAATTATAAATAAAGAAATATTTATATTTATTAATTATAAAATTACAATAAATTTATTTAAATAAATCCTTTATCAATGCTAAAATTTTAGTGCCGATAAATATCCCTTTTATCATCGCTCATCAATTTAACATTGATAAAAGGTCTCTTTATTAATGTTTTTCTGAAGGAACTATTAAAAGCGTTCCTGATTTATTTAAAAGAACCATAACTGGGACTCACTCATTGTGATTATAAATCTCTCATGGAACTCTTTTGCTACCAGCGTGACTCCACTACGATTCAACAGATGAATCAAGTATATAGTCCAATGTATCTTATTTTCTACTTTTCCTATATCATTGTTTGATCTTTTGGGTTCTGCTTTTTTCAGTTTTGTTATGTTCTTAACCTTAAACAACCCTACATCTTATCTTCTCTCCATTGCTATCTTGACTCCTCTTTTCATTTTAATAGCTTGGTGACAAGACAAATATATATAGTTTAACATCGTGTAACTCGGATGGGAGATGATATGCAATTTTACTTCATACTGTCAGAATTAATTTTTGTAGTTTAATGTCATTCAACCAATATGAGAGATTTTGTAAAGTTTAACAACATAATTCTAGAATGAATTTGTGTAGTTTAACATACTATAACCAGGATGATATATAGTGTGCAATTTAAGGCCTTGCTGCAACGATGAATTTGTGTAGGTTAACATCATGAATGTAGGAAAAGAGACACTATGCAGTTTAATGTCTTTGTTCTAGGATGAATTTGTGTAGTTTAACATAAAGGATGCATGATGAGAGATGATTTATGATCACTATGAAAAGTATTTCATGACAAATATTGTATTAGTCTGGGTTTTTACTCATTCCTCATCCAGTGTAGCTAATATGCATGCTCTATTATGTGGATCATTTTGGATTGGATTTCCCAAATGGTTTTTGAAAAGGGAAAATGATTTTAAAATTTTCATTTTCTTTAAAAATGTCGGTTATTATATTGTGAAAAGTGGCATTAGAAAATGTGGTTTGAAATTCAAAATGAAATTGGGGTTTTAGAAGAGATAATTATTGTTTTATTATGAAATTTGTCTTGTGGACTAGTTGTTTTGACTTGAGATGTTCATTTTTATTGTGTTTCAGATTAATTCTTAACATGATTTTATAATTATTGTATTATCTAGAATATGCCGCCCAAAAAGGTCCCCTAATTTTCTAGTGGGTCTCTCCCTATTTATGGTTCTTATCAGTTTCTTCCCATCTTTTTTGGAAATCAAGGTTTGTTGAAGGTAGTGAAGTAGCTTGAAAAAGTTGTGCATGTCTTCAGAGTGTTTAAAACTCCCAAATCTATTAGATTTCATGCTGTTCTGGATCAGCTTGGGGTTCCATCTTTGGAAGAATGATAGTTTTTTTCTCCACTAACGATTGAAGTTGGGATGATGTGGAATGATTTTAGGTGCCACTTTTTTAGATGTTTTATACCCAAGGAGGTGACGATGAAGAACCCATGAGTGTCCAACAAGGTCAGTGGATGATGAGGGCCTATGTTGAACAATTCAAGGAGCTGTTTTCCTTTTGCTTTGAGGTGGTGTCACATGATTTTTTAAAATCTTATATTTTTATAGGGGGTCTTCATCTAGAGATCATGGAGTGATCCCTCTTCTACAAGGATCTCCATTTTGAGAATTTGGTGGAGGAATCATTTTTGAAGGAGTTTTTATGAAAGAATCATAAATACATTGGATCTGTTTTTGTCTACTATGTTGTGGTGAAGACTTTCAGAGTTTCCTCATTTTTGTTTTGTTTATGTTGAATGTTCATATTTCATTATAAAAGCTGGATGAAACTATCCTTTCATATTTAAAATGGTTTTGTTTTTTTATTTGAACCTTTAAAAATTTATCATTTCATGAATTAGTTCACCTCTTTCTGTCATTATTATTTGGAGATTTCTACTTTTGTGGAAATATCTTTTTGTGCCATGTGTATGGATTATTTTATATTCTGTATTTTGATCATTTCTGCTGCTATTTATACAGAGGTAGTGTATTGGAAGAATATTGATGTTTATTTTTCTCCATTTATCAATGAAACCAAAATATGGATTGGATGTGAGTCACTCACAAATTTAATAAAAAACTAAGCACTCTCTATGAACTTCACTATTGTTGGTTAACTACTGCTTATCATAGCATCTGATATGAACTTCCTTCCCAACGTCCCCATGATTATCTCATCTCAAACAAGCTCACCACTATCTATATCATATCACTATTCATAATTTACTTTTAATTATCTTCCTCCACCCATTTACTATATGCATGCATCATGCATCATTACAAGTAGTAAATGGGTTCAATAAGAGAATTAAAAGTTAATGTTGAATGGTGAGAGTGTGTGTGGGATTAGAGCATCACATGGATGTTGGGTAGGAATTTCAGGTCAGATTCTATGCTAAGCATTAGTTAACCAATAATAGTGAAGTTCACAAATAATCATTAGTTTTGTTATTATCCTATATATGGACCAAATAAACCCTTTGGTGCTCGATGCTGTGGATTTTCTTGTTCGTTTTCTTTCAGTCTTAACCATCGATGGTTGCATCCCGTGGAAGCCCTCAGCTGTTCAATACTTACTCTGGATTCTAGTTCCTCTGAGCCTCTCATGGTCGGAGTAGGATCAGTGGTTTCGATGACGCTTTGGTTATGTGGATCGGTGGTCGACAGGTTTTCCAGCACTTCTGGATTCAGTTTTTTTTTGTTTTGCTTCTACTGGTTTTTTGCTGCTTCGTCGATGCTGGTATTCGGATCCCACTACTACTGAAAGTCCTTTTCTGTCCTTGCACTCCTCGGCACCTCTTCAAGTCGAATCTAGAGCAGTGGCTACATCGAGGCTGTGGGATGTGTGGCTTGGTGGACAGTGTTTCTCCAACTGCGGCTTTAATCGGGATCTTTGGGATGTGATGCTGAACGGGCGGTGATGGGAGGTGGATGGTGCTAATGAATCGACTTCCAACGATGTGGTTATGTTTGTTGGTTCTCCTAGTGGTAATTTCATCATCTCTTTGGATCTGGTTTGTTTTTTTTGTTATATGGCTTCGGTGTGTGGTTTTGATTCTTCTTTGGTGAGGGTTCCTTTTCTGGGTTGGTTATGTTCGTGTTTATGCGTTTATTGTGCTACGATGGCCTCACGATCTCCAGTGTGTGGTTTTTGGATAGAGAAGACGATGATGTTGATAAGATGACGGTGTTGATAGGATGATGATGATTATGGTTATGTTCTTGATTCAGATAAATGATGCAGTTTAGACTCATCCGGGACCTTGCCGGTGATGGGATTGGTTCGAGGATGATGGCGAATGTTGCGTATGGTGTGCTCGAGGAGGTCCATACCACGTGATGCTTTTTATGTTTGTTAACTTTGAAATGGTATTTTGAATATTAATTTCTTGGTCTAATGTGATTTTGGCAGCCTATTTGTTTTTGTTATGGTGTTTGAAACTTTGAAATGGTGGCGGTTTGTGAGGTTCTCACTCAGCCATAAAAGTGATTTTTATTCAAAAAAAAGAGATTTGGCCTCTGCTCAACTACAAAGTTAATCTTGATATTTTAACATTAAAATAATTTTCCCCAGAATTAATGTATTATTTTATATTTATTTTTAATTTATTTATTTTTAGTATTACTCATTATAATTATTTTCTTATGCATGTGGATTCTTTTTTTAGTGTTGATGTGGTTTTTTTGAAGCTACTCATGCAGTTTTGGAAGTTCGACAAAGAATGTCAATAGAAATCATGGTAATATTGACATCTAGGATTGTTTTTGAATGTATGTAATAATTTTTATTTATGTAATTGTATAAACTAATGTTTGAAATATTTATAATATAGTGTTTTTTCTAGTATTTGTTTTTCAAATTTAATTTCATTTAAATTCTGTATTGGGACTTTTTTTTGTTGATATTTGGTCTGTTTCTAGTGTGTTTTTTTGGTGTTTTCTTTGTGGTGTGTTATTTGGGCTTTTGGGGCTACAATGTGTTGTTACTGCACACTACAGTATAAACCATTATTAGTACTTTTAAATGGGTTGATAAAGAACACATTTATTAGTGCTTCTACAATGATGATAAAAATTCCTTTATTAGTTCTTATAAAAGCACTGATAAAGAATTCCTTTTGTGGTGCTAAATAAAAGCACTAAATAATGGGACCTTTATCACTGATTTTAAAAGCACTGATAAAGGTACCATTCATCAGCGCATTTTTTGTGATGATAAATTTCCCCTTTATCAGTGTTTTTTCAGCACTGATAAAAGTCATGAGCTTTTAACATCGCCAACATTGTTAGCGCTTTTTTGGCACTGATAATGGCCATTTCTGGCATTGTTAAAGGTCAGTTTTTTAGTAGTGAAGGTATGCATACACCTAAGGGGTGTGTATAGGGTGTGATTAAAGATCCCAATAGGATCCAACCAAGTTTTCTATGTTAGATATTTGTTATAAAGAAGAAATATGGTAGTATTAAAATAATAATTGAAATTAATCTTGAGCTATTTCAACAGAAAAAAATTAATAAGATTGATGATAATATGAAAGTAAGATATGAAAGAAGATATATACGAAGAGGATTTAAAATATATGTTTCTAAATAATCTTGTGGGATGACACCCTATAGTTACCAAGGATAGGGTCACTTAAAATATACCTTTCAAGGGTCTAGTAGAAAATATAAGAACATGTCACTATCTAGTAGAAAAGAACACAATTCACTCACATAACTAGTGGAAGGGGAGATCATCCTATATATTATTACATACTGGAGTTTTTGAGGTTCCAATGAGTTTCCTTCAAAGCCAAATTATCTATTATTCATGCCTCTTCATCAACCATTTCCCAAGAAAATCATATTTCTAAAAAAATATTTTTCATTGAAAAGTAAAAAGGATACACTTCAATCATAATAGATCCATAAATTAATTCAAAAACAATATATATAATACCATAATAAGTATTTAGATAACAAATTTAAAATGGAAAATAATCAATAATAAATAAAATAAAGGAAATCATATAGATCCACCTACCAAGATCTTGAAAAATAGGTGTAATCCAAAATAATTTGATGGAAATCCACATAAAATGCCCAAAGGGGTGAAAAATGGAAAGATAAACTCATAAACACTAAAATATATGCTATATGAATCAACTAGAATAAAACCTACGCCACCTTGGGTTTGGGGAGAAATTAAATCCTAGAAACAATGAAGGAGGAACCCAAATAATATTAGAGGAGAACATTATAATATGTTTAACTTAAAGAAACATCAAGAACACCATTTGAAATCAATGATGGATTATAAGAGAGGTTGTTCTATATTTGAGGGAATATGGATGTAAGGTGGGTTATATTAAGCGAATTATGGGTGAAATTTTAGTGAACGGAAAAATATTTATTTCATTATTTTTAATTTTTGGATAGGTTGTGGGGTTTAGTCCTATGGTTTTACAAACTATGTTCTAACCATGTGGGTATAACTATCTACACATGAGAACATGAAAATTTGGGCCACATGTTTTCGTAAACCATATTACAATGGTGTTAATTCCATAGTTAAAAACTACATACATTCTTTATTGGTTTCCAAATGTTTTTATTGACAATGCATCGACCATGTATTGGGCCCTGTTTTTTTCAAAGTTCACCGATTTCATAAACAATGTACCAAAAACCAAGGAAAAAATAAAAAATAATAAAATAATAAATAAAATACCTAAAAATGATGTTTTTAGTATGAAAATTATCCCCACTGTCTCAATTTCTTCACCTAAAAATTCATCTAAACCATTAATACAAGCACAAAGAAGGTCATTTCTCCATCATGTGGGATTCTTACTCCAAGATCTCATATGAATATGATATAAGTTTCTATAATACAAAGTATAGTCGAATGTATTTTCCATAGAACACCTTACCATTGGATTCAATAATGAGAATCTGACACTCAGTAATCAAAACATATAAACCCAATTTGAGTTCTTCCCAATTAATTACATGGGATAGATTAGGCTGATACTTATTTAATTGAGAAAAATATTGAATTTTGTGAATTTCCATTAGTGTAAAATTGAAATTTTATGTAACCTTCACAATCTGGTCAGTGATCTCATATGGATTGACCTACCTCAGGGAGATTTTCCCTTACTTCCCCAAACTATAATGGACCAAACATGGTGAAACCTTTAGGAACACTGATTCACCATTTTTAAACAAAAAATGGAGGGAACAATGGCTAGTATAAGACTTATGGTGTTTCTGATCCACCACAACGAATTAATAAATCTCTTGGATCTTGTCGATTATATCCTAGACAAGGCTACATCCAACCAGGGAGGTCTCACATACAACTTTCTTGTATAAAAGAGTATGGAAAGGTCACCCATTGAGTGACTTTAATGGGTCCATCCAAATAATACACTAGTATAAAATGTTATAATTGAACTCGAAAACAGTTATATGAGTATCTCATGAACCACCAAAGCTGAGTACACATGCTTGGAGCATATATCTCAGAACTTGGTTAGCCCACTCCATTTTCCATATTTCTAGGAGTGTCATACCATAATCAACTTCACCTGGTTACACATTGAATCTTAAAGGCCATTATAGAATCTAGATATAAAGTGTTTTTCTTAGTTTGATATGATGGAGGAGGGAAATCCATAGAGTCTAGTGACTCCCTAAACATAAATCCTACCATGGTACTCTACTTATATCATCTTCTTTATCAAGATGAAGTGGGAAGATTTTGTCAACCAATTGATCACGACCCAAAAATTATTATATCATCTAGGAGTTTGATTTATTCAAAAAATAATTCCTATATACACCTTATCCCACTTACAGGTATGAATATGCAAGAGGTGAAGTAATACATAAGGGCATTGGTGTTCTTCCATCACCTTTTGTTTGGTGTTTCATCGAGATAACAACTCTGATATATCTCTCCTCATGCCTGACTACCCTAATTAATAATTCATATCATCATACATCCTGGTTTCACTAGAGTGGAATGACCATTAGGATCAAAGAAGGTCATCTAATAGTACCTTTAAAATAGAAGAAGGGACCACATTCCTACCTCTGAATAAAATATAACCTCTCAGAGATAAAGACCGTTCACCATTAGTCTCCCCAACATATAAGGCTCCTCGATAACACTATAATTATCTATACTCTCCCTACTTATGGGAAACAATATCAAGTAAATATAGAGTCAAATGGATGTTTCCCAAAAACAAAGAATTTCTCTCATCTTCCACCTCTAGGTGCAACTCATCCATAAGGCTTATGTGATTCCACTCCTCATTGGATTCCTAAAAAGTACGAGATAAACACTTTTTTCTCAAGTAATCAGCTACATCATTACCTCTACTTGGAGTATAATCAAAATTGAATTCAAAATTCTATAGGTATTTTATATCATATATGCCTAAGAACTAGGTCATTTTGAGTGAAAATATAACTCAAAATTTTATGATCAGTAAAGACTATGAACTTCTCAATTAAAAACCAATGTTACCAAAATACATTTAATTCAAGACTATATAAAATTATAGTTCATGATTAGGGTAGTTTATTTCATGTGTATAGAGATTTCTAGATCCGTAAGCCATCACATGGTTTTCCTCTATTAAGACATATCCCAAAACCATGCATGAAGAATATAATAAACCAGACAGCTACGACCATATTCTGGAAGAATTAAAGTAATTATTGAAGACAATCATTTCTTTAGTTCTTCAAATAAGGTATGAAACCCATAATTCCTTATAATTTTCACTCCCTTTCGAGTGAGTGTGGTCAAATTTGATGCATATTAGAAAAAAACCATGATTAACCACCAGTTGTAACATGTTGATCCTAAGATTATTTTAATTTCAAATACATTTTTAGACTCTCACCAACACACAATGACCTTTAACATTTTAGTATTGGATGAAATTACTTGTCCAGATTCCAAATTACCTAATAATTTCACTTCATTGATCCATAAGTTCCCTTTAGATATCTTGGAATAGAGTTTATGATCTCAATAAATTCCCAAAATGATAATATAATGATTCCCACGATCCTTTTTAGATATATAATAAACCATGACTTCATCCATGAACACAACTATAAATTGATTAAGATACTGGTGTAATATCTGGTTTATTAAATATATGAATATTTATGGGTATTTTTTTAATATGAATGGAATTAAAATGTACCCAAACTGACGATACTTACTTTGAAGAGACATTTTAGGAACATCATCCTCTCTTACCCTAAGAAGATGGCACCTAGAGCTATGGTCCATCTTTAAAACCCATTATTCCCCATTAAATTGATCAAAAATATCATCAATATGTGGTATAAGAATTTTTTTATTACCATATTTATCTTTTAATAATACATATAATGATAGAGAGAACTATTAAACTTTATAGAAAACAACATAGGGGCCACCCATGGGGATACACTAAAGTGTATTAACCCTATGGCCTCAAGGTCATCCAAGTTAATTTTTAACTCTCTCAATTTAGTTGAATAATTATGATATGATGAAATAAATATGTTTTTCATTTTCGTAACGATGTTAATAGAGAAATCTACCTCTTTCTTGGGAGGCAACTCTATAAAATCGTTAGAAAACACAAAGTGAAGTCGTTATCCATGGGAGGTAACACACTCATAGGATTTTCAACATCGGTATCCTATATAATAGGAAGAGTCTTGGAATAATATCCTATTCAATTCATGAAGTGGAGGTCCCACTAAATTGGACTAGGGATCCCATTTATCTTTGAATAAAAACACATTCTCATTAGGGGACGCAATAGAAACCCTTATGTGATAGTAATCTATGTGATCCTTAAAGTTCATCATCTAGTATATCCCAAATATAATACCAAAAAGATCCATGTATGGAATAGGGAAATCCCATGACACTTATACCATGGAAAAAGTGATTATTCAAGTGGGAAACTGGATACCATGATCTTTTTTAAAATAGATGAGTTGATATTTACATAACATAAGGCTTATTCCTTGATGGAAGGTTAAACAAATCCATAGTTCAAGTAGAAATAAACATGTGAGAGTCACCAATATTGAATAAAGAAATTTTCATATATGATTCTCTAAGAACTATACATCTCATTCTAGTTGTACCCGACTCAGAATTAGGGAAGGCCTAGTACACTAGATGAATTTTTATTCTCTCTCACTATTCATACGTCCAACCACTGACATAAGGTGTCACTCTCAACTAGATTTTCATATGAGATAATATAACTCTTACTCTGTTAAATTGAGAGTAATATCCACCTGCACTTGGTGTTTCAAACTGGTTATGGGACCCTATATGAGCGAAGGTCCGCACTCCAGTCCTTAGAAAAACATTCACTTTGAAAAACATCTTGATATTTTACATTTTACAATATCAGAAGAAAACCTATTACATATCTATACATGAAGGATTAAGATGGATTGACCTTCTAAATTAATGATATAATGGGCCTCAACTCTTAGTGTCAGTAGAAGATGCCATCTTGGATGGTATCCAAAATCTCATTACACTACCTCTACACGGTTCATTTCACATTATATTCATTTATGAAAAACTAGATTTACTTTGACTTGGTAGGGAATAAGTCCTCATAAATCTCGATATAACAACTTGGCCAATTTTTACCTGGAGAGATCAGTCCACCACCACCACAAAGATTAGAAGCAAGATAAAGAATTCATGGGACCATTTATCAATATGGAGGACTATTTTAATCTTCTAATCTTTTATAATATCATTCAAAACTATATTAGGTGAAAATTTAAAGAGCTCAAAAATTTAATTGGCATACTTCAAGACTGTTAGATCACCAAGATGAAAGCTTAAGAACTCTCAGGATTTTACTAAATACATCATTTTAGGACAAATATATTTGGAAAACACCACTTTAAAATCTTTTCATTGTAGATTCTCATGCTACTTATCATGAAAAATTGAATCCCACCATCTCCTACTAGGCTCCTCAAGAATAATTTATTCAAATTTTACCTTCAAAGAGTTCAAAGTATCCAAGAACTCAAAGATTATATTGATCTTCTAAATTAATCCACGGTATCCTAAGGACAATTACTCAATAAAAAACCACTATTTATTTCAAAAAAACACCCTAGAGATCAAGGTGGTCTGAAGTGATGAAAACCCTATGAATCTCTTAAAAAATTTAAATTAATATCATAGGGAAGTGATCTAGTACTATAATAATTTAAAATAATATCATCTGGGTTTCATTTGCTGGAAATGATGTCATCAATGAAGTTTCCCTCCCTTAAAGTGTCTGTGACCTCCATTCTATTACCAATTATGTCCATGCACATCCTAATAAAATAAGTGAGATACCAAACAATGTTATTTTTGTCTCGAATGAAACTAACTATAATATTAGAATCTGATTATATTACCACACTATTGATGTTTTAGAGATTGAAAAGGAGATTCTAGTGAAAAGTACTTTAGTCACTTCCCTAATTTCATTAGCTAAAACATAAAAAGAAATAGAACCAATGAACATACACCCTCTGGTATCACAAACATGGCTTCCTCCTCTCATAGCACCCTAAATTCATGACCCACCCATATTGAGTTTATACCATGAAATCAGTGGGTTACTCTTGAACCAACCTACAATAGTAGTAGTTCCATCAGAGCATGAGAGTCTAGAAATAAGGCCTCTATCAGCAGCCCATGTCTCACTTCCATGAATAAGAGAAATAAGTTCTTTCATCAGCGAAAGAACTTATATATTAATAAGATGAAGAAAACAGTGAATTATTTATTGAACTTTATTCTTTATCTCCCATAAATACAAATAAACCAAGGGAAACAAAATCCATCAAAGAATGACTTTAGGAACTCAAGAATATACTCCCTAGAAGTATATGAAGATGAAATCCTACAAATCCCGCACATATGCCCAAAGTCCCAACTTTTGTCTAACCAGTTCCCAGGTAATATAATCCCAAACAACATTAAAAAATAAGTGCCAAATGGATTTGGTATTTGTATTCTAACATCACATGAACCTAGATACTAGGTTGATCCCATTTATTTAAATTTTTTTCATCCATAGGGATAAAATTGTTTCCTAAAAACCAGATGATAAAATTCATCTTGGTCGAGATAACTTTTCACTAGAGCTTTCTCACCCACCTATCTATCTGTTGGATGGATCGTATGGTCTTGAGAAATTATTCAGCACTGGAAGATCCTATCATTGAATTAATGAATATGTATCTATCTGGTTCATCCTTAAGAATAATTATTCTATGGTGTTTTTTCCCTCATCAAGAATGAATGAGATGAACCTCCGATGCACGTCTGCCTGATTAAATGAAATATCTAGAACTGGGAATTCAAAAACAAATAGGCTCTAACCCATCCAGTTGATTTTATAATACCTAATATCACATATACTAATAACCCACTGTACATGACCATCAAACCATCTAAGACGATTTCACATTCACCATGATAACAATGAGAGTTTTCCTAGAAACTCATCCCATAGACTCCATTCCTCCATGTATCTACTCCTTATAAATATTTACCCTACGTATTTACCTTTGATAATATTCTAGACCATTATCACTCGAATGGATAACATGGAATCGATAACAATATTCAGGTTAACCCCCCTGTAATAGGTCTCACAAAACTACTTCCAAAAAGAACATTGGAATTTCTCCTTTATTTTGTGATCCCAAATGATATAATTAATTATTTTTTCAAATCTATCAATAGTACCCTTTTGTGGATTTATCATAGAGAACACGTGCATGAGAATTTCTATAAGAATGCAATCCTCCGTTATGATCCTACCACCGAATGTGAGTAATTTTTTCTTTCAGTCAAAGATACGAGCCATTAGTCGACTAACCTAGTTATCAAAGAGAATTTTCTTGGTTCTCCCATCCAATATTGGAGCCCCTATATATTCCATCAGAATTATCCTCTTCTATATGCCCACTTTGTCCTGAATATTCCTTACAAGGAAATTTGAACAAGTTTCCAAGAGATATACACCACTCTTCTCAAAGTTGATTCATTTTATATGCTAGAATCTATAAATATTAATAATTTTTTAAACCCATCAATTGATCTAGCCCTTCTATTAATGAAGAATAGAATGTCATCTTCTTACATCAAATGGGACATAGTATGTGTCCTTGTTTTGTTCCTATACTCATGTATGGATCCTCTTTGCAATTATATTTTAATATTTCTTGAGAAAACCACCTGATCAAGGACAAAGAGTCTAGGTGAAGGTGGGTCTCCCTGCCTCAGATATTAGGATGATTTAAAGAAGTGGAAGCATCTCCCCATTAACGAAACTAAGATAAAAGGTTAAGTGAAGCACCTGAAAATCAGATCATGGGTCTATAAAGTAAATCCAAACTTCTACATTTCCTTCAAAATAAAACTCCAATACATGAAATCATATATCATGTCCATATCTACCATGATCATTATGTTATACCCAAGACTCTTACTGTTAATGTCATTAACCATTTCCATATCAATACCAATTTATCCCTGAACTATACACCCCTTCATGAAGCCATATTTTTATAAATATGATCTAAGTAAGAACATAGTTAATCCATTTAATGATAATGGTGGTGAGTATTTTCTTATGAGAAATTTCAGAGGCATATCGGTCTGAACCGATTCAAAGTAGTTGGCTCATTAAATTTCAAAATTAGAATCAGTTTAAAGGTGGTAATGAATCTTGTTAAAGCTCTGTCATAAAATAATTCTTGAGACTTATTATAATTTGGTATCATTCCCTCTTCTATATCATTTTTAATACCTTGATATTTTAAAATAATACTATTTTTGATAGTGTACATGATACAAAACACCGAGCTTTAGTGACCCTGATATATTATTATTTAGATATGAATGATATAACCAAGTTGTTGAATCAGAAGGTATGAAAATGAGTAACCACATTTTGATATTTAAATATAAAGGTCCAACTTAATAAAATTTATTGATAAATTCTTTTTAAATAATCCCTTAATTTTTAGTAAAGTCATTTTATGCTTCAAAAACATGTTTTCTTTAAAAATTGTTTTTATTTATCTTTATGGGAAAATGTTATAATTAATTTCTTCCACTTTTAGAAATTTTATATAATAAAAATGATATCATATTTAAAATCATCATATTTAAATTATCTTAGGATGATACATTATAGATTTTTATGCAATGAGTGATTTTTGGGTGATAGTGAAAATATTGATTATTCAAATACGCTCAATTTTAAGATATTTTTATAATATAAGCATGAATGAATAAATTTTAAACCATTTTATCAAATAAATAAGGTTAAAAGTCTTCAATAATGTATTTTAAATTATTATTTTTCATTTTTGAACCCATGCATGACTTTAATTAACATAAATTATATTTATTTATAATTTATAATTATTTTTGGGTCTTTGAATTTAATGGTATAGTTAGAAAGCTCCATTCAGTTTTGAATTTATCCAAAAGTATGAAAACCTTAATTTTTTATTTTTCAAACAAAAAAATCATGGAAATAATCTTCTTAATTAATTTCATGGTGAAATTATTTTTATTCATAAATCGGGTTTTTTCCTAAGAAACTTTTTTTTTTGAGTTTTGTGTACTTATATTAAATGTAACTTATTACATGAATATATTTTGAATTTGATAAAATGTATCTAATATTTTTAATTAGTATTTACACATTTTTTAATTTTACCAACTTTATTATTTTTCATAATGAATCATACTTGTGGTAAAAACAATTCTCCTCGGTAAGGGTAAATCAGGTAATTAAAGCTAAAAATAATGTGATCAAGAATTTAAAAACAATATAAAACCCCAATTATTTCTATTATATGATTTTATTTGGACCAATACCATAATATATTACAAAATATGGAATTTTGGAGCCATTTTTTAAAAAAATACCTCTATATTATTTTATGTAATGTAAAATTCAAAAATGACAATCTATTGATTTTAATTTCTCTTATATGTTCACATACGGAAAATAGGATAGTATTAATTAATATAAAAATTTATTCGAAACATAATTTATATATTTTTATTATAGTGATTTATTTTAACATTTTAATGATGGTAAAATTACTTTAAATTCGTACACAACACTCACACAGTACTTGTGAAAGTAGTAGAAAAATAAAACTAAATTATTTTAAAAACATAAAAAGTAAAATTTCTTTGATTACTTATGGTATAAAAAGAATTTTATGGTTAATAATAATTTATAATTAGTGTTCAAAGAGTTCATATTTGAATTTCATACATTTGTTGTCTTTAAAGTCAAAATATGTGAATCATTCTTAAAATGACATTAATGATATTTTTGCTAAATAATATATTATTAAATTATTTAAAAATCCTTAAAAAACTAAAATACCAAAATGGTAAGGGAAATGTTCTATAATTTCATTCCTTGACCATTTTTTTCTTAATATTCCCTTATATGTCAATTTATTACCCCCAGTATTTAAAACATTGTTAAACCCTAATATAAGGTTTAAGATTCCACGTAAACATATTCAAATTTTATTGTTTTAAAGGATTTAAACCATAACCTATCTTATATTTTATGATTTTTTTCCATTTTATCAACTTTACATGAAAATCAATTTATTATATTTAAATATGTTTTTTAATTCCAATTGTGTCATTTACTTAACTATAAAAGGGAACCACTTGTCCCATATTCTTCACATCACATTGATCCACTTAGGTCAATGAAAACCTGAATAAACCCTTTATAAACATCATTATCCAAGTTTTTTAGGTCTTAATATACTCAATAGAACAACACAATGATCCTTAAGAAGAATTCCAAAGGACACCTCTCAATGAGGAGGAAATCATTTTAGCCGATCTATTTCATTTTCATTATTCTTTTACCTCCTCCAATTATATCCCAATCATTCAAATATTATAAAATAATTATATAACATATAATTGGTTGTTATTATGTTAATGTATCCACCTTATTTATCTCCTTTTCCATTTTAGGGGGAACAAAATCAGTGTTCATTCGTATATGTGTACTACCACCTTCACAAAGTGATGTGTTTCATTTTTCATCACCACCTCACAAAGATGGTTATTATGATGGAATTAATTAATATATAATATATTATTTAAAAAATTATCAATATATAAATATAATATAACATCTATTTTTTATCTATCCATCCATTTAAAAATCATAATGTTGTTCATGCGTAAGTGTGGACTACTACCTCCTTGAAGTGATGTGATTCATTTTTCATGTATTTAAATCATGGATGGTTGTAGAATTGTATTTAATGTGTAGAAATTATAATCATGTCATGATTAATATTATATAGATTATGTAATAATTAAATCCTTGATCATTTTCAATATATCAAATTCATTTTGAAATTATGAACTGAATGCCCTCAAAACACCTGATGTAGACTTAATCGATTAAGTAATTAAATATTTCACTAAAATAAATTAAATAATTGATTTCATTATAAGGTATTAAACTAATAAAATATTCCATAGAAAGTAAATAATAAATATATGCTCATTATACAGAAGTTAAAGAACATATGTGAAAATTTAGACTTGCGGTAAGGGATTTTCCTTAAAAACTATTTTTAACATTTTTAAGTATTTTTTCCAACTCTTTTTATAAAAAAACCCATTTTCTAATTAATTTTTTTATATAATTTATCATTTACTCATAAATTTTTTATATAATTACTTTTATATTACCTTTTAATTTCTT
This sequence comes from Viscum album, assembly GCA_963277665.1. NCBI lineage: Eukaryota > Viridiplantae > Streptophyta > Magnoliopsida > Santalales > Viscaceae > Viscum > Viscum album. Next base: position 701,704,355 of record OY728152.1, read on the forward strand.
TATAAATTATAAAAAAGGAATATTCTTTTCATTTTCTAAATGATGTACTTTTTATTGTAAGTCTAAAAAAATGTTTTTTTAATGTCTACAACATGAACATACTTTCCCAACATTATGAAAATTATTTTTTTAATAATATTCCTATTTAATATTCAATTCTTTTTTTTGAAGAAAATATTTTTCCCAATATTTTAGGCATTTTTATTAAATTTTATCAAAATGAAAGTATATTTTCCTTATTTTATGTGAAAATTGAAAATGATCTTATATATGGGTTAAAAAGAAACTTTTATGAGTTTTTTACTATAACTGAAATATTATATTTTATTTCTATATATTATAGTCCTTGGACATTATTTATGGTGATTCCTGGTCCTGATATATCCTTCCAATACATTATATAATGATTATGTTCTCCATATAATTATATTAGAATCAATCAAGTAGGTTATTCCATTTTCAAGCTTTCTTGTAAGGGTTATATAAAGGCAATTTTCCAACAAACCTACATGAGTTTTATATTCTATAAGATGAGTTTTTATGGATATATTTTGATATCATAAAGTAAGATATTGACACTCCTTTTTCGGATTTGAGAATGAGAATTTTAAAAGGGGAATTCATCAAGAATAATAGAAGTACATAATGTCATAGGTCAAACACTTTGCCTAGGTTATAATTCATAAGGATTAGACAGTATATCCATGCATATACTTTCTTCATGACTGTGGTACCATATAGGATCTAGAAAGGTTTTCTCATAATATTCTCATAGGGTACACCTGGGCACTACTTTAGGCGAAATACTTATGTGACACACCTACACGAGGAGTCTCCTTTGGCCATGGTCTCAAAATTAACTAAAAGTAAGACCCTGGGGCTCCTCATTTTAGATGAATAGAAAACCTAAAGAAGCCTCAATGCTTTATTCACCCTATTCCTTCACCTAAGACCTCATAACCATGGAGGTATATTTCCAAACCTCTAAAGAAGAGTTAATTAGGAGGGGTAGTTGTATTAAATCCCCCTTAGTGTATTAAATACAAGAACACCTGCATGAGAAACCTACCTTAGTTGAAACACACTAGGGAGAATTCCCCTTGTAAAATATTGAGTCTGAAGAGCACATCATCCAAAGACACCTGGGGAGACCCTTGAATCCTAGTTCACTGATTTACCCAAGTGATATCACCCAAGTTGTCCATCTCCCAATGATCTCCTCATGTTTCCTAGTTCTACCCTATGTGAGACCCCTTCAACTTTCCCAGACATCATATGTGTAATCCATTTTCAACTCACACATCCTTCACCTAAAAAAGTCATATTATGCTCCACCAGCCTTCAACTACATGATCCATCTTCATCTTCCCATCCATCACCAACACGAGCCATATTCAGCTAGCCCAACGTTCACCTACGCGAGTCATCTTCAGCTCGCCCAAACTTCAACTATTTGAACCATATTCTTCTTTCTCATCATTATCTATCTCAATACTCATTTGAACCTTGTATTTATGCCATAAATTACTGAGATTATCCTTCTGTATGACTCTCATCTAAGGGATATAAAATAAAAACCTCCACCGAAGCCCCAAGATTTGCATGACCATGGAAAAAGTTACACCAACCTATTTCTCATTCTATTTTGAATTCCTTTAGATAGAACTATATTACACTTGTCCTAACTAATGGGTAGGTTCCTCAGACTGTGTATAGTTATGCATCCCCTTGGTAATGAGGACCCCAACCTTTTGAGAAATTCCCAGGACCCCCCCCCCCAGTTTCAATCATGAGGGCTAGGTCCATGTTATCCCCTTATCGTCTCTATGATCTGGGATCTTCTAATATCAGACATGATAGCTGGGGATTTATCCTCCCCTTCTCATATCTAAGAATGGGGACCTCCTATTTCAGATAGTGAGGAGTGGAAAACATAATTTTCCCTTTGATGAGGGTTAGTTTCTTATCCTCTACTGTTATATGAAACTATGAGAAGGTAATCCATCATAGAGTAATCCCTCAGTCCTTTCTTGCGAATGTTCACACCCCTCTTGTCTTTTACCCCCTGAGTTTACCAAAACAAGATAGGAGAAAGGAACTTCATTGTCCTTTCCCTCTCCCATTACTCTGGAATCATCCTCCAGAGAATTAATAAGATTTTGTGGTTTTCCAAAGCTTCAAATTACATCTATTAATCACATTGATAATGACTCACATGGGATTATAGGTTAGTTATGATCATGAAATCTCCACGATCAGATGAATATCTTGGAAAATAATCCTTTTTTGGATATTCCTCTCACCTTCATCCAGAGGGCTTCCATAGGCATGATTCCTCAATGCCATGTATCCATATCAAAGGTCCACATGCACTATAAGACAAAACATCAAAGGTAATCCATATCTATGGGTCTTTAATACAACCCAACTATGTGGGATTTGATTCCTGACTAAATGGGATACATAAGAATCCCCCCCTAAGGTTCAAACCCAACAACACAAATTAAACCTAATTTCATATGGGACACATTCCTAGTAGGTTCATATTCAATTCAGGGGGTTACATTCACTACAGGGTCCTTGGGACGCTTCAGTATATGATCAACACCAACATTTGACTAGGAACCTTTCACATAGACATCAATGTTGCATGATGTTAAACTACATGGTTTGGTCATCGTCATATGACCCTAAAAGATATGATGTGTCCTGTTAATTGGAACAGAATTCATGGTTCTGATTCACTTCATAAGGATACATAGGAATCCCATATCATGCACCCGATATTGACTTCAAAACAGCCCATATCTCCCTTGATGAGGATAAATTCCAGAGTGACCCACTATGTGGTTTAAAACCAGCATTATAATAATAAACAACCAAAGAATATCTAATCCATTCACAAAATGGTACCGTAAATAGAGAACATTATATGCATAAAGTTGTATTCATCGATGAAGAACCTCATATACATATAGATGATTCTAAAGTTCAGACATTCTAATAATTGATTATGAATTCATGGGTGACATGGTTCATACCTGGGATTTAATAAAAGATTCAAAAACATGTCTTAAATATTTAATTGAGCCCCAAAGTAGAAAATAATTACCCCAAAAATGGTGTGATGAGCCCGACCTCCCTTACCATCGACAAATGTGATCCCCTAAGTATCATTGGATTCATTCCCCAATGAACACCTTCCTCTAGAAAGAAGGTTCTTGAAACATCTCGAATAAGGGAACTATTGTGTGTTTTTGGATATATGGAGAAACCCATTGAAAGCTACTCAAAAATGGTGAACCTGACATGAGTAATTTTTCTAAATTCAAATGCCCATAATCATACAACAACACAAATAATGACACATGAAATTTTCATTATAAACAAAAAAATTGAACCCATTGTGAATCCTTAACCAAGATGACTATGTCGCAGACATGTTAGGCCCCTTTCATGCCCAAAATGAAAGAGGTAAACACAATAAATTGATTATTCATGTGTTAATTTATTGATATGATAATTTGATAGGGTTTTTTGTTTGTGTATTTTATATATACTTCAAGAACCTTTGAAATGAACTCATTTAAATTCAAATGGAATCATACCAGTTATAGCATACACATTCTTTGGCCACTACATAAGATGATTCTTCGGCTAAGCAGAGGACACCATCACCAACCTAGCATCTCCAATTCTTGGTCTCAAATGTATTGGTTAGGTAGTACCACCTAAATGGTACCAACCAAATATTTTAGGTTTATTGATAATCCATCCAACTCATGAATCCCCACAAGCCACCCACTCAATGAAGGTTGGTGTCCCTGAAGCACACAACACCAATTTCAATCTCAAACCATTTCATGAGCCTATACTGTGAACACAAAAATCATAACCTCCATTATCTTAGGGAGGAATATAAAGAGGTCACCAAAAAACTCATCCAAATATCACAGGGGTCCCTCCAAAGGGCTCTTTCAAGAATCCTCAACTTCCAATGTTGTGTGGAAATAGACCCTTATCATGATAGGGGTGTTTTCCTCAGGAGTTCATCCCATGTCACTCAGAACCGAGCATGCAATATGAACTATCAAGGATAACATCCATACAATATGGATCAATGGTTCACCTATGTTCCCACATAAGAATAATTCCAATCAAATTTTAGGGAAAACCATGAGTATGCACACACACCTGACCACATAATCAAATCCTTCTAATATAGTTTAGAAGCATCCATAGAAGCCTTCGAATAAAATTTGGTGGAAAACCATGAGTAGGTACAAACAATTTCCCACATCAACCAATATTATCAACTAAATATGATAGAAATTCATGACAAGGTTCACACACATGCCCATATCTTTCAAGCTTACCAGCATAACCTGACAGCATTAAAAGAAATCATCTAGAAAATCCTGATGAAAAATAAGGGGCATGCCCATATCTCTACCTACAAACTTGATTACTTTAAGTACATATTCATAGGAATTGTAGGAAAATATTATGTACACACCCCATATCTAGACACAAAATGGGAACATATCCCCATTTCGGTCACTGAAGTTACCCAAAACATCCGAAAAATGGTTAAAGGGTAGATGAAAATTCTTATCCACAACCTATAAACTTCTTAGGATATAATAACGGAAATGACAGTGGTTGAGTGGGATACACAAAACCTAATCCCCAAAATTTGGGTGACTTATCAAAACAAAATGAGGGTCAATACAAAGAATACACACACCTACATTCATGTCTAGGATGGTAATGGGACAAGTTCACACATGATATATAGATAATCAGATCGGGACCATACTTCCATTCCAACTGGAAGTCATCGGTCTACCCTAGTGGTTATTCCATGTTAGGTAAAGACCCCTACTAAAATTTAAAAACGTATTTGAAAATTTCGATAGTGACATGGGAGATAATAAAAACAGTTTTCATATAAAAAATTTTTTATCCCAAGAAAGCACCCCCAGTAACCCACAAGATGGTATCCAAAAAGTAGTCTCACCAAAAGAGACTGGAAAATCATGAGTTGATCTACAATACCACTCTATTTAATGATGAAGTTATTTAGGCCCTCAGAAGATTCTCTATGGTGGCTTAGGATCATACTATTTCATAATCAAGTTATGGAAATTTTAGTAGTATTTTCATAGGTCCTTCCCAGACATATAACAATGAAGGATTGATTCATGTTCAGAATTTGATCAATCTTGATAGCCCATCTCCCGATGAGCACTACAACAACCCTCTATATGGCTAGAAGATCAAACATCCAGGAGGTCATCCCCTTACTATCTTCCACCCCGAAGGCCCTCCCCAAGGTATATGATGTAGGAAATATCCTAATAGTTAGATGTCAAGACATGATGGTTGTCCTCTCCATAATGACATTTCACTTCATCAAGGTGGTCCTCCTCTTGATGATTTAATGATGAGAAATCCCTCCTACTGTGAGGCACTTCGAAAAATGTGTCCAGAAATTCCTGATACCTCGTCATTGAAAAGTGAAATACTTTCTTATCTAGAAGAAATCCCAAGGAAAAGGTCTTCTCCAAACCTCCCTTGGATCGCCTGCCTCTTAATATAACAGAGGAATTCCCCACCGATCTTGATGTATATAATAAATCATCATGGAAATGTCCACTTTGGTAGAACAAGGTTAAGAAACCTCTTGAAAAAGATAAATAATACATGTTTAATATGAGGTGATAGTTTTCTAAAGATGAAATACCAGTCATGTTCTGGCCTTTAGACACCCCAATATAGAATTCCAGAGGTGTTTTAAGAAGATTGTGTTCCGGACATCTACCTAAATATATTGAACAAACCTCATCAATTAAAAGAAAAATATTAACTTACAACGAATATCCATGAAAATTCAAGGTAATTAAATGGATACACCTTCAAATAAACTTGTCGTCCCTCTTTACTGCATGAAAACTGAAATTGGGAAAATAAAATGGATCCTTTCCACATGAATTTCTCAATGAAATAAAATAATTGCATCGATTGATTTCCAATGGACCATATGGTCTTCACATTAGAGGATGGATAAAACATGAATCACTTAATTTCACCATGCTACCCAATTAGAAAATACCAAAAGAAGTAACATCGTACAATTTCATAGCTTCATGAAGGCTTCATCAAACATACTATGATTGCAACAAATTGCATGATTAGAAAAAAGTGGTCCTAATCGATTCTTAGAGATGTTGGGCCAGAAGAATGAGAGCCATTGAAAAACTCATACATAAAGCATCCAAAAATATTGAGCAAACCACCCACCCAAGGGAGGCCAATAATTAAGTATTGATGATATATTTAGAAGAAGGAGGCTTAGGTAAAAACCATACAATCCAACTATCCTGTGTTTGAACACAACTCTGTAAAATCCAGAAAGAAACCTTGGTAGATGCATCCATGTAAATCTAAGAGAAACCCCAGCCCATAGGGATGGAGGCTTATTTAACACAACATTTGATGTCATAAAAATAGGTTAAAAAGTTTGAGGAAATGGAATAGGAACAACCCTATACCTCAAGTATGAGAGATTTTTTACCTCAAAAACCTCCTCCTCAAAGGAATTCAGTCTTCTCCTAACTAGGGGGAACACCAAAGAATGAATCATCCTAGTTTATCTCAGACATGGTTTTTCTATCTTGGAACATGAAGGACAAAATTTTATAGAGATTTTATTCAAATTTAAATTATTCAAATGATTTCATTAGGACTAATGAAGGATAGGATGAGGCCTCATGGTGGTCACAAACAAAATCAATCTCTCAAAGTGAATGAAAACATAACTGAAATATATTATGAATTAGTGGATATCATTAACAATAACCCTATAAATACTATATAACATGAGGCCAATATATAGAAATAAGATGAGGGAGTTTCAGTACATAATATAGTCTTTATAGAAATGATTTAAGAAGGTGTGCGTACCCAAAACTAGAGGATTTCCCTGAATCTAGGGATTCCCTAAACCACTCCATTAATACCTACTCAATGAGAATCTACCAAAGAAAAGGGAAATGGTATAAATGTGGCTAAACCAACTACCAAATAGGTTTAATCCCTCACACTTGAGGAAATATACACCTAGTAAGAGGAAGATTTGAAATATTTGAGAAGACTCATTGTAGAACTACTCCAAGGAAACATCCCTACCAGATATGTTCTACAAGTAGAGAATCACCTAACTCTCCTAATTAGAGAACCTCTACTAAGAGTGTTTTCTCCAGCAACTAAAATGGAGCCATAATATATGATCAATGTGTGAGACCGAAGAAAAATATATTTGGACCCCACAAAAGTGAGATATTAGGAGTTCCCTCCCTTGGGTACACAACTAGAGCTACGTTATGTAAATTATCCTTGAACATCCTCAACATGCTACCAACAGAGGTAAAAATATAAACCCAACATATATCTCTATATGTTGTTTCACCTGCTCAAGATCATGTTTAAATAAATATCCCTCAAGGGCTCATCAATAATTTTGATTAATTAGCATCCCTATTAAAAGTTATAGAAGAACAACATGAATGAGTGCATCCGAAAAATTGTCTATACCTTGAATTGGTGGATCCGATTCCTCCCTTGCCAAATTTTTGGAACCATATATTTACAATTTTTAATGGTTAAAAGGTTAAAAAGTATCATTTTATTCATTTTGTGTCACGTTGTATTCCCATGATGGGGAATATTGTGCGACCAGAATAAGTGAAACGTAGATGCTTCATAAAAATATTGCAAGGTCCAACCTTTGTTTGGTATATCTGGCCAATTGTGAGATGCGAAGATCTCCATCTGAAGTTTCTCTTTTAATTCAGCTCAACAATATAGAATAAAATATTCCTTGGACTCTCAAACTATAATCAATGGGATAGTGGGAGGGAAATATATTTCATTTCTCTATGTATGGGGTTGACTTACTTTCTGAACATGTAGCTTCCTCAATAAGAGTTTTTATCCATTTTTATACAGAATATCTATAATGAGTTGCGCACAACACTCATACCTATAAATTATATAGGATGGTTTTGGGATCTTACTATAGTTTCTAATAAAATGGAATATTACATCATCTGAACCAAGGCCAAGTCCTGACTATTTACATCATCTCAAGGGAAGAGAATAGGGAAATAATTGGTTGTGGAGGTCATGGTTAATTTAGTCCTTGCACTAGCTCCAGCTCTAAATCCCACATCATATTGTTTGGAACAACATTCTTATGTTTCCAAATCCCAATAGTCCAAATAAAGTTATTCATGAAGATATCATGAATTATTTCCCATTTCATCAGACATTAAGGTCCACTATATGAGAATTCAATATTTTCAAAGAAATCCTACAGAAGATGGTAGACTATTGCTATGTGAAATTGGAAAAACCATTAAATAAAGTAGCATGCATTTCTTCTACCAATCTGGAGGAAAAGGGGGCATGGTAAGAGAATAACCAAAAAATTACGCCAAATTTTAGTGAATGGATATTTATAAATACAATCAAATAGAATCATATTATCATCTTATCATAGTTGAAATATCCAACTATGCCCCTGGACACTTCTTCTAGGGAATAACCAACTCTGTTGGCGCCACATTCCTCTATGGCCCAAACTTCTAAAAAACATGGAAGAAAGGGAGGGAAAAACAGAGGAGGGTGTTCCTATAACAAGTAAACAAGTTGATTTTACTCCCTCAAAAATCATGTCTTTAGTCCCAAAAGAACATGTACCATCCCACTAAACAGTTCAACAAGAGTTTACCCGCCATACAGAGTTCTTATCTGATGATGAATTGATTTTCGATTCCATTAATGATATTTAATTAATGGGTCCCTTATATGATGATGAGTATGGATATAAACCCAGGTTATATGAATCGTATTTAAGAATAATGGGAAGAGTCCATAGGGGATAAGGATATAGGGTAATATTCCATTACGACATAAATGAACACTATGACCACATCCCTACTTAGGTTTTCCATCATACTAAAAATCACAGGAGAGCCCTCCAGTGGGTCAAATGGGAGTAGTAAAGTACCCACATATGTTATGAGAGTTAACATGGCCTGATCATCCTAGGAGATAGATTAGAGAGGTAACCATCCTCATATCATCAACGGGACACAGGCAGACCCAGTCGAGTTATCCCACCAAGGACATAAGCACCTTCAACTCCTATTCCAAGGGATGATCTGCCAATGTCAAGTACATTAGTTCCTAAAGAACCTAAAAAATAAAATACTCATTCTAGGAAGCACAAAAATTTATCCCAAAGTTATGAAATTATAATGGAAGTAGACCGGGTTCCAACCAATCTCTCAATCCAGGATGCTTTTAGATTTTAAAAAGACTTCCAGGAAGCACTCATTGAATATTTGATAAGCCTTCAGAAGTTTGAACCAAATGTTGTTGCAACTAAAATATTTTTTGGAGAGATAAATTCTATATAATTCCACATGAACAACCTATTTAATAGGTAAATATGGGGTTTTTGTCATACAGGTACACATTAGGCCCTTGTACGTGTATGGAAAGATAAATGACACTGATATCCGATGATTTTTCATTGAAAATGGATTGATAGTCAACATCATTATGGTCCGAAAAATTATTAAACTAGGTTATATAGTGGAAAACATTTCTCATTCCTATATAACTTTGTAGGTTTATGAAAATAGATAATATAATCCCCTCAATAGAATCAAGCTCAGAACCAAGTTTGGGGACCTCGTATCTGACTCAGAATTTCTGGTTGTTCAACAGGACATGACATTCAATGTTATGATAGGATGGTCTTTGATGCATAATCAAGTGGAAATCCCATAAAAATACCACCAATTTATCAATTATTACATCAATGGTCTTATTGATACATTATAGGGTGATAAATCCCCATTCAAATCCTCTGAAATTAAATACATTGATTCGGGATTCTATAATAGGGAATTGAAACAACCCATGGATGATGGTGTTGCTTGAGTCACTACACTAAATGCTCTATAAATATCCATGGTAAATCCCTCCAAACATATCAGTGAAGAATATGTTCTTCCCATCCATTATATTGAAGTAATGGGATCGAATTTGGGAAAATATTTTGCAAGATTCATGATATTATCCATTACAAAAAAGACCAGAAACATTGAGAAGGTCCCTGAATCTCTTGAAAGCAGTAAAATCTTAGATTAAATTTACCTCTTTCCATCCCTTGATCTTTGGCAATCTATGCTTCATTATCTGAGTCAATAGTATTTTCAATGTCACCAATAGGGAGTGAAAATACTCATTCTCTATCTCTTGAATCCCATCTAGAGCTTCAAAGAGATCCCATATCATCATTTGGGTTATAAGAAGTTTCCTCATCACTCGAATGTCAAAATGTTGACTCCATGCATAATTATAATAATTTTCTTTTATTACCAAAGATAAAGGTAAAATAGTTATAGGAAGAGGATAAGGAATAATACCTTATGGGTTCCCCTATAGTATTTTAGAAAGGTGTGTCTACCACCATTGATGAACTTAGTAAAATAGATCTGGGTATATAAGAGGACCCACAACCATGTTTGATCAGTGAAACCAAGTCTTCCAAAGAATTAGAGGTATACACCAACATTGTGAATATATATTGGGATTTTTTTCTCCTATAATTACAAAGATATTCCAGGTCTTGATCCTAAGGTGGACACTCACCACCAAGGCTTTCCAGAGAAGCATTAGGGTAATAAACAAACAGCCAGAAGGAGACACTTGACTCATGCCACCAAAATTGAGGCTGAAGTTGAAAATATTATCAAATTCAATTTCTACCAGGAATTCCAATATCCAAAATGGGTAGACAATATCATACCAATATTAAAGAAGAATAGAAAAATCGGGTTCTTCATTGAATTTAGAGATCTCATTCAGCACTTTTGAGAGATGATTTGCTGGTTTCAATTACAAAAATTTTGATTGAAGCTGCATCCGGATAACAAACCCTTTCCTTCATGGGTGAATATTCAGGATATAATCAAGTTTGAATGTCCCAAGAAGTTGAACAAGAAACCACATTCAGGCCCCCAAGGATTATTTTTCTATCTGTTAATTCTCTTTGACCTGAAGAATTCCAAAACTAAATATCATTGTACCATGCATCACATATTCAAAAACCTCTTGGGGTGAATCAAAATGAGTTCTTTCACCGATGAGTTGGTCGGTCTGATCCAATTTGACATGACATATCTTCTTTGGGTTGATCTATTTTTGTTATGTTTTTTGAAGTTGGTTTGATTCTGGTATAATTTCATTTCACCTCATGAAAACACTGTACCCAATTTATGACTTAATAAATTTTAGAAGTGTGAATTGTATTTCTAATTCACACTTCATTCTGTATGTATATCACCTCAAGGAAATTTATCAGCTTCATCATATTCCATCAGGGAATCTAAGTCAGCCATAAAAATAAAATGGATATCCTCAATATATCACCTCCTATAAACTAAAAATAATTCAGTGGACTTTAGAGAAACCTTTCCTACATTCTTTTATTTATAAAGCATCACTAGAAAGTTTTTACCCTTTAATAGATCAATGAAAAAGGGGTCCCATATTAGTGTATTAGTGGCTGTCAGAAATCATTTGATAGTCTTAAGAAATATCTTCTGAGTCCATAAATGCTAATTTAACCTGTTGAGTGGAAACCACTCATTCTATATGTGGAAGCCCTAGATCATTCATTGGGTGATTTCTTTTCACAAAAGAATGATGATTAGAATGAAAAAAATCCTTTATTATCTCATTTGAAGCATTATTGACACTAAGAATCATTATTCATAGATTGAGAATAGATGCCTGGAATTGATCTTCTCGGTTCATAAACTAAGGAACTACCTACAACATCACAAGGTCAATTTGGTCTATTGAAACAATTTGCTCAAATAAATCATCAGGCTTCCTATATTGATCAGAAATTTTTCACAATGGATATTTATCTTTAAATAGTTTTACATTTACTTTCTAACCTAGAAATCTATGATAGGATAGGCTCTAGGTAACTTCTTTTTGAAAAATACATAAGTAGGAGCAATGTTATTGAATACTGAATTTCCTAATGAAGAGATTTTCTCTATTCAAGTAGGCTCCTAGATATGGGATAGTTATTTTTATGGAGAATCCAAAATCCCAATAGGTATGAGAATGAATGAAACCATGCTCAACATAGTTAGGATGGGATTTGTGCTTCTCTCTCCAGTAAAGGAATCATTTCCTTACTTATTCCCATTTTTAGAAGGTAGGAAAACAATGGGGATGAATATAAATCCGTCATCATGGGGATATAATAAGTGATTCAAAATGACCCTAGACTAATTGATGGTGAAATATGATTCTGATTTGGTAATCAATCAGATCAATGGTGACTACACTATCATAAAGGAGGATCTAACTCCCATATTTGACTATGTTTGGGTGATAATGGAAGAATTTCTCTCATATTTGATATTGACTAAAATTCTATTATCAATGAATGTGCAGGAAGATGCATTGGAAAATATATCCAGAGATTTGGAGGATCCAGACATGGATGAAATATTCATGATCATTTCATGTCATTGAATGGTATCACATTTTGTTTATGTTATCATGGATGAAATCAATGAGGATAATTCAATCATTGAACCAGATGGTCCTACAACTAGTTAGATGAAACCTATTTTGGAATTCCTTTAAAATAGATTTCAGTCATAAGATAGATCTAGAAAAGAGTAAATCTTGAGAGGATCAGCAAAATTCACTCTTTATGAAAACCAAAATCATCAGAAATTCCTCTATAAATGAAAATTTGATGGAGTCCTCATCAGGTTCCTTGATGGAAAAGAGACCACTGCCGCCATGAAAGAAATTTATACTCGAGCCTACAGTGCCCTGCAGTCAGAGATCATGATTTCCAAAAAAATCCAAAGGCATAAATATTTCTATCCTTCAATGATATATTATTGCACAAAATTCAACAAGAAGTTTTATTCCATCCAGGTGCATGCCAACTTCATCCATCATCCCTCGAATATTTTATACACAAACTAATACTCTTGTAAATTTTCCATATGGGGAATGGATGTTGAAGGGTTGTATCCTCCAACTACGACCAAGAATTTTAAATACATCCTAACTACTACTAATTTCATCTCTAAATGAGATGAAGTAATACCCCTTAAGTAATTTGATACTAGAAGTATTGTCTGCTTAATAAAAGGAAACATCATTACCAGATTTGGTAACATTGATAAACAACAACACCAATTTTTGTTCTTCTGAGTTAGGAAAGCTATATTAGGAATATAATATCAAATCCAACCATTAATACCACTATCATGTAGTGACTAATGGATAGATTTAGGCCTTTAATAATACCCTATCAAACATACTATAGAAAATTTCAGATAAAGGTAAAAATTCCTATCCCGATAAGCTATTGCATGCCTTGTGGGCCTACTAGACTACAACCTGAACCACCACATGGCCAACTCCATATTCAATGGTATACAAGATAGAATCAGTCCTACTAATTGATGTATAATTACCCTCTATTGATGTTTCCATATGTGATATACTATCTATAGATGTCCAATCCAAAAAAAAGTTCATTGAATTAGAGAAACTTGATGAGAGAGACTACACAATTTTCATCATTTGGTGGTCCATAAAAATTAGATATCATGAGACTTTAATAAGAAAGTCTTCCTCCACTAATTCCTTAAAGGAGAATAGGTACTGGTCCTCAAGACTCCGATGATACTATGGAGGAATCCTCCAAAGCTTGAGCCAAAGGGGGAGGGAGCTTATGACATACACAAGGTCTGCTCCAATGACACTTATTTCTTAATCTCAGTGTATAGAGGGATTGTTACTACCCTTACAAATGAAATATTTCCCAATAAATTATTTATTTGAAAAACATACCCTCATCCATGTTACAAGAAGATAAACTGCACGACACCTACATCCTCACCGTATGATGTTAAACTACATGGTTTCTTTATCTTTGTTTCATGACATTAATCTTCATAGAATTATGGTTTTGTATGAATGAAGTTAAAAGGAAAAACATATAATCTAGTCATATGAATTAAAACTACATTAAACCATATATTGATCTGTAACACTTTAAACAACATAGCCTAAAATCCTTTCCGTATGACGTAAAACTGCATGGTTCATGTACTTGTTTTATGACTTAAAACATTATAACATTTCATTTTTTGCTTGAGCGGATCACAAGCATTGGTATTGGTCTCCCACCAAAAATTTTATCCAAGAACTATGTGTTTCTTGATTCTCTATTTGATAGGATATGTAGAGACACACATATCCTATGTTTTGGGACCATCCACAACAACAAAAATAATATCCTCTCTCGTGAATACAAACTAAATATGTGTAGGAGACCTTAATTAATATTCCCTTATCCCAAATACCATCATTGAAATAGAAATATCCCTCTACTACATATCAAAGATCTATGCTGGATGCTTCATACTCCTTGGAAAATGCTGATCCAAATGTTTATTTTATGCTCAGATATATTCCTTCTATAAATCATATTCCTTTTTCTGGACAATTTCAAATCCCTATAATATTTTTTCATTCATCAATAATAGAACTTTAGATTCCCAAAGAAACCTTTGTCTGATAATACATAATATTACCCAATTGGATTTGCATAAGTCTCCCACTAAAAGGGATGGTCATCAAGAGGATATAATTGTTTGACTATGCATTTATACACCCAAAGTAGTCTTTGCATAAGTTACCTGAAAAAAGGCCCTATCAACTAGAGGAACATTCATCCATAGGAGACACATCTTTTATCATTACGAGACCAAAAAATATCATGTTTTGAACTGCTTTTTGAATTTATTCCACAGTCATTCCTTGTATTTTTGACCCATATCACTCCACCTAATCTGAGAACTCCCAAGATCATGGTTTATAATTTCCTTACTCGTGTATGATGCATAAAAGGACATCCTTGACCTAGATACACATATTACTAACCATTTCCATGAACTATGGTCCTATATATATGATCAAAAATTGTAGGACACCATGTTTCCCTAGTCACATGATGATAAACTATTAAAAAAATCTTCAGAACATGATGTTAAAATGTAGTATTACCCGATATTCCATGTATAGGATTCCCCATGAAAATTTATCATAAATCCTCATACCACTAACATGGGATTCCTCTCATGAGATGATTTTTTAAATTCCTCAAAAATGTGTGTAGGGCTTCATTCCTTCTTTTTCACACTTGGTAACCTTCATACTCACCGCATGATGTTAAACTGTATGGTATCTATGAAATAAATACAACATGATTCTCATCCCCATGGTATACATAATGATGGATAGATCATACATCCTAGTATAGCCACCACAAGATCAAGATTACCCTATCCTTCCTTTCAATTTCTTCTGTGTGGTTAAGGAAACCCTTGACACTCCTTGTTTCTCACACTAAGCATAGATCATGTGGGATTATAATTTTTAGTAAAGGATTCCCTACACGATCAATGTCATATCATTTTATGTCATGTTTAGCATCATCATGTATTCACGACATTAAAATTAACACTAAAATTCCTTACTACAAGAAGTTAAACTATGTGGATAATTCCACTTTCATGACGTTAATCTCAAGAACTTTTTGTGGTTTGATTATTTCTTTGACAAGATACTGGTGTTTCCCAGATCCTATATCCTAGTCAAACAACAATACATGAAATTCCACAAACTTATATGTATGAGATAGATTTATATATGAGGGTTTGGTACAAGCCTTCACCCTTCTCATGATCCTGTATTAAAAAATACCCATCCCCATACAATAATTAAATTAGTGTGGGGAGTCTATCTAAGAACTATGTGTTGATTTATTCTAATTATTATAGGATATGTAGTGACACTCCGATCGACCATTCTTAATAAAAAAATATCCCATTCCCACTGATGGTTTGATACTATGTAGAGAAATATTTCTCCCTATTATGGGATAATTTTGATATGAAAATTCCTTCCATATTCTGGAACATTCCTTCCACAAGCCAAACTCTATGTCTAGGGAAATATGACTCTCCATAACATTTATTTGGCCATTAGTAATGGAATGTAAAATTCCCAAGGGCACCATTTTCTAACTATATAGTAATACTCCCCAATTTGGATTTGTATAATTCTATCACCAAAAGGTCATGTCATTCAATGGATTTGATTATTTGACTACGTATTCATATGCCCAAATTGTGTTTCCATAAGTCTCCCACCAAAATGTCCTATCAACCAGTGTCACATAGGGCCTTGTGAGAGACCAATTAAATCTCCACAAGCCTCAAAAAAATTATGTCATAAACCACTATTTAAATGTGGACTATGATCATTCCTTGCATATTTGTCCCATATCACCTCTTAGATCTGAAACCCCCCAGATTAGATCTTACAATCTCCCCCCCTTAATTCATGAAGATGATGAAACATTATTGGATAGAATATTGTGAAAGGGAATATCACTAATCTTTTAGTCAAATCTAAATGACATAAATATATCCCTCAATTTCCTTGCTATAAGACATTAAACTTCATGGTATATGTCATGGTAATACAACATTAAACCTCACAATGTTTCAACACTTTCTAGAGAGGATCCTTTAATCATGATATTGGCCACATAACAAAATTTACCCTTCTTTACACACAAACCAAATTTGTGATAGAGATGATTACCATTCATGGAAAACACTAAAATAGATTCTACCTCAATTCTCAGAAACATTTGGTTCACAAACCACCCTCTATGGCCTTGAATATTTGTATCATTACAAACTCCTTGAATAATGATAAAAGAATGTAAAATTCCTAATGAAAACTTTTTATTAGTATGTAGTAATACACCCTAGTTGTATTTGTATAAATTTCCCACTAAAAGCACATGCCATCTATAGGATTATATTGTTTTAAGATGCATTTATATGCCCCAGTTAGTTTTTTATATATCTCCCACCAAAAGGGCCTATCGTCCTGAGGCACATTCATTATTGGGAGAGACCTATTTTATCTCCATAGGGCCTAAAAACATCATATCGAAAACTAATTTTGGAATATGGTCTATGGTTACCCCTTGAATACTTGTATCACATCAGTTTTAGATCTATAAATCACAAACAACATGACCCAAAATTCCCCTTTTGTGTGTTTGAATAATGTCAAAACATTATCGGAAAATAAGCCCTGCCTGGATCGTTATTCCATAACTTAGGGTCAAAGATTGTAGACCTAAAACACCATTCTCATTAGTCCAACATTCAAGAATATAAACTGTGAAAAAAGATACACAAAACTATCTAGGCTAAAAACCCATGAAAGAGAACCTTGGAAAAAAGTTGACTCTCTACTCACAGGGCCTGCACTCCACAAGGTTTAGGAAGAAAAATGAGTAATTAAAATAAAAAGGCTCCAAACTTGTTAGTTTTAAAATCCAAAAAGGGCATCCTTTGTAAAAGTCATATCTGTCCCGATAATTCTTCTTCATGATCTGACTTAGGAAAAAATTAGGGAAATGACATAAAATACACAAATTGTGAAGGGTCTATCATATCATTCAAGATGAATTTATACTATTATCACTAGGTCCAAATACCTAGTAAAATATTAGAGCACCTCCCCTTGACTATTATTGTAATTAAAAATCATTGATGTGATGGTGTTATTCTGTAAAAACCATATTCAATGGTATGTTATAGTTATAGTAGAATGTAGGGATGAATATATAGATGATTGGAACAAAAAAACTATTCATTTATAGGTGAAAATAAATCATAGGAACATCCAAAAATCATAGTATTTATATCACATTCTACAAAACTCCGTCGATATAATTCTTTAGTTGTTGGAGGGTATCCCATGCCCTGTCGAAGGCTTGTCAAATATCATTTTGTTGAGAAGTCTTACCCTCCTCATCTAGGTTTATATCCTCCACAACTATCATAGTGCAAGTCACCCCCTCAACTGTAACTACCTCCAACATATGTTGAAATTGTATGAGCTCCCCTTAGGCAACATCCATAACTCGTTGGAGGCGTGATATTTTAGTAGATTTATCATAAACTCACTACCTTCACTCCATAAATTTACTGTCCCAATTGAGTTCCACCTGGGATAGTGTATATTTGATGTCATTAGTTCGGATGAGCATTTCTGACTTGATAAGACTTTAGTGCAACTTAGCATCTTATTCCCTATGGTGAATGATCTTTTTCACAGTTTCATGGACCATGAAGTAGTAAAATAAAACATACCCCATTAATCCAAAGTTGTTTTAGAGTTAATGGAGTCTTTAATTTAAATCTTAGAGGGGAGTCCATTATAATAACTCCCATATACTCTTCCATATGAATCAGTGAAGTTCCTGAAAAGTATCTTGATCTTCCTGGCTCACCATGGAGCTAGTTACTTGGGGAGAGGTATACTATGGAATCAGTTCACCTATGGAAGATACTTTCATTTTCCTTCCCAAAGAAACATCATCCTATCCTTGTGTATCTGACTGGATTGGGGTAAATTCCTCACCATCATGTTTATCTGTTTTGACTATCAGTGCTAAAAGATTAATGTAATTAGTTATAGAGCTTAAAATATGAAAAATATAAATGAAAAAGAGCAATAGGTAGTTTTTAAACTCATGAATTGATGGTTTATTTACTTGGAATAATTCTTCCTTGGATCCCTTGGTCTTATCACTTTAAACTAGGAGTTCCTAAGGAGTGACATTCCCCTAATTTTTCTTAGGTCCTTGGATGGAAGGCTCTTGAGAATATACCAATATGAGGCCCTCGACTATTGCTCCCAAAATAGTAGGAGTGGGATTTACCTCAATAAATTTGTCATGGATTACCTTAGAAACATTTTCTATTGACAAAGATACAACTATCAATATGATTGGTTTAATGTATTTGACATAAGTTAGGTCATGGGAGAGAACACTAAAAATAGAGAAAATCATATATATTCAATTCCTTATTGAAGTCTGTGAACTCCTCTATGGATCCAAAAATATCAATATATGGATTAAATTTGTCCATTATTTCATTAAATATTACATCAAGTCTCTTATAATCCTCACCAATAAGGGTTTCTATGATGTTGGGCTCCAAACCAAAATTGGCTAAACCATCAATAGCATCCATGATCCTCTTAGCGGGAATAACTCTTTCAATCCCCATCAGATAAATATCAGCACCATCACCTTTATTGGATGTTCTGAGATCCATGTTAGCCTCTTCGGAAGCTGTGATAGGACCAAGATCAGTGATTGTAGGGTCCTCTAATGTATCAAATGGATCTAAGATATTATGTGTAAGAAAATTCAGTGATTGGAGAATGACATCATATAGTGTGTACTTGACATTACCTATATCCTCCTCCTCTCTATACAATGATATGAATAGATGTAGCCTCAACCATTGAAGCTTTGCTTATTGAGGGGATGGACTCACTAATAGAAATATTCTCTTAATTTGGAATTTACTCCTCATTTCTCTGGGGGTCATCTCTAATCACCTTGAGAGAGGAGATAAGAGTGGATCCTGGAACACATAGTCATGATTAAGAATTTATTTAAGACAAATACAGAATAAATGATGATTGGAAATCTCACCCTGACTAATAAAGTGATGGGTCAAACACTTCACCCTATCATTCCTTCACTTTTTATGGAGCAAGGATAGTACTTTCCTCCCCAATTATAGGTATCATAGGTGGAATTAAAAAAGTAACTTCCATTATATCCCCCTCCATCATCCTCTTTCCTGAGGATAAATCCCATAAATTAGGTGTTAATTCCTCACACCCACAGTGGAGCCTTTCATGCCATATATCTGTGATGAGATATCAGTCAATACTCCCTCTACCCACTAAAAATTTTGGCCATCCGTTTTTTAATAATGAAATTTTGGTAAAAATATAGAAGAACTATATGAATGAGGGAAAAAATATAAGGTAAATCTTACTTCCTAAGGTTTGACAAAGTCATCCCATTCATTAGTGAATGTGCCATAAACCCCTTCAGTATCCCCCTATTTCAACACTTCTTCCACTCACATAAGAGTGGGGATATAATTTGCAGTGGTTTAAATGATCATATACAGATCCCCGATATTTATACTCACCTCGATAGGGTCAGCATCAAAGTGGAGGTTAGGCGGGGCTTTAACATACCTAATATATAGAATATGTAACCCAGCATAAATTAGTGACCATTAGTCCTTATAATCAGAATGCCTAACCTATCATGTTTTGATCACCTATAGTCACCCAAAATTGGTGTTTTTTATGGCCTACTGTGAAACATACATGACACTCCTAGATTTCATGAGCTTCCCAGATTTCTCCATCATAATAGAGTGATGGGAAATTGGAGCTCGAGCATACTCTTGGTGATGAAATCTAGACTGTCTAGTCTCAAACTCATATTGTGATTCCATTTTCACTCTAACCAGTGGACTAAAACATGCATGGGGTCATTTGGTCATTCATAGGACATTATCACAATCACTCCCTAGAATAGGTGGAGACTTTCTACTATGATTCCCCCATCCAATAGTCATCACAAATATGACTCGGGGGATGATCACTATCAATGATCCTTAGGGATATGATGAAATCCAAGATTCAATATACCAAGTGGTCAACCAAGTGGATGCACTCACTGGTGGTAGATTAATCACCACATGAGTCACCTCCATATGTCACGAACAAACCCAGGTCAACTCTAAACTGATTACCCGAGCCAACCCGTGACATGGCCCAAGAGGCGTTCCCGATCCTCCCAGGCTAGTGGCAAGCACTAGGGCGTCAAAATAAACTGTGGGAATAGTTTATTCCATGAAAAATAAATAAAAGCGGAAAATAAAAAAAGAGCAGCGCAGGATAAATAAACCAAATAAAACAACTTAACAAGCACAAAATAAATTAAAACTAACCAAACTTGACATCCAAAATAACTCTGTGTGACCCTACAGTCACTCTCTGACTCAACGATAAGTATCACCCAGGGTGAGCGCACCCAATCTGAAGCCTACACAAACACTAAAAATAGAAAAGAGCTGTAGGTGTGAGTATTAAAACATAGTAGGCTAGCCCGATATATATTCCCAATGAACTACTTTTAAAATTAAGAAACATAAATTCTATGTTTTAACTACAATATATTATATTATGAATTTAAACAATTTTTACTTAAAAAAAATGAAAACCATTTCCCTTAGTCATTTGAAAATCTAGCACAAAAGAGTTTGAAACACATTTTCTTTTGAAAACATTATCATGGGAGTTAGGAAAACCAAAATTTTACTTTTCATGAAAAACACCACACAAGGGTACCAAGGCAAATATAGCAAGGGAAATGTAAATTGGAATGCAAAAATCTCAGCAATAGTACATTATCAAAAAGTCACTAAATATATGCAATCCTGAGAGATCAAAAATAATAAAGACGACACTAATACCTATGACCCCATATACAGTAGCATGCCACATTCGATGAAATATAATGCTCCAAAACACTCGGCCATCCTTACACAGGTAGGCCAAGGGAAAATCCAATAGCAATAAACCCAAACATATCCGCCTACAATGGGCCATTGGTTAGTACCATAACCTACCAATACAATACTCGTCTCAGACAATTCTCTCAATATTTCAGGTTCATATGTCGCAAGTATAAAAGGAGGTGAGCCAATAGATACTACCGAGCATCAAAGCACAACCTATATTTATAATAATATTTCACAGTAGGTATCACCCTGTGTCTCCACAAGGATTTGCTTCATTCCTTAAATTCAATAAATACCATGGGTTTACAACCGGGAAAACCATATAATGGAACATGGGGATTCCATACTGAGGACATCCCATCCATCCAATGTCAATAAGGTACGAGGAAAATCCACATGGGTTTTACACTAAACACTTTATTTTTTTTAAAGTAGCCAAACGGGCCTTTAAACACTATTCTCAAAACCTACTTTTAGAAAAGGTACAATTTACACATTTCTAAAAGAGATGTAAACACATCATATAAAAAATCCAAACATTTATAAAATTATTTTTAATATAGTTAGACTACAAATTCATGACCCAACCATTTTTAATGAAATTACAAAACATACTAAAACACACATCACACTTTTGTAAAAGTCAACCCTCTTAGAAAACCTCAGAAACAACTAAAAACATTTTTCCGCACGCTGCTAATACATTTATAAAACCCAAAAATTTATTTTACATCACCCTTTACTATGTGAATCAAAACAGGCGTTTTATAATAAAAACAAGGCATGCATTGTTGAATAAAACAATTTCAATTTAACACTCAATGAATTATGAACCCCAATATGCATGCCATACTTTTATTTAAATTGTTG
Organism: Viscum album; assembly: GCA_963277665.1. NCBI lineage: Eukaryota > Viridiplantae > Streptophyta > Magnoliopsida > Santalales > Viscaceae > Viscum > Viscum album. The sequence goes on from OY728152.1 coordinate 701,726,851, forward strand.
AACCTTGTTTTCTAAACTTTACAAACCATGTGTGTAAACATCTGGTATTCGCAACTCCACACAACACACAACCCATTCATTTAAAAAAAACCATTTTTGAAATAGTAAGTACCCCAAAAATACCCTCTTTTATAATTATCACTACCAAAATGATTTAATCAATGTTGAGCAATTTATAAAACACCAAGGCAGAGGCACAACAATGTTCTACATAAAATCACACTCAATTTTACAAAAAAATACTACTTTAAAGTTAACCTCACAATAAGACCTTGTTCAACAAGACTTCAAACATAAATCACATACTAAATCACTAAACATAAGGTTGAAAAAAAAATATTTAACATGTATTCTAAGTGGGGAAAACATAGAATTAATGTTTCTTAAATTTAGAAGGTAAGTGAAAAAGGGATTCGTACCTCGGATACGTGGCGCGTCGATAATTCATCCTCGGAAGCAAGGCGTGACGATGAAGCTCACTCAGGATCACTTCGCAGGGGTTCTAAAAATCCTAATCCTACCAATAAAACCCTCAATCAACAAAAACCCATAATACAAGAACAACAACAATAATAATAATAATAAAAATAAGGAACAAATGGAAGAAACAAATGGAATAATAACTAGGTGGATAAACCGTGGTTTACCGGCTGGGATGAAGAGCAGAGGGCGTCGAGGAGGTTGCGGATCATCCAGAGGGGATGCGGGATGACCAATGATTCACACTCAAATTTACACAATAGATGAAGGTAGAACGGTCCTTGTAGTTTAGCTTGGGTTGTCGAATCCTCAGAGACATAAGAAGTATCCTATGGACACGTACATTCTATGGACTGGTTTTGGCTATTAAGTGGCCAATTTTGGGTTGATTTTAGATAGTTTTAAGTTAACACTAAAAGTCTAAAGTGAATTCTAATTATGAGAGGGGTTGATCCTAGGTTATTACAAGGGGTGGATTGGACGTATTTCCTTTTCAATGATTTCAATTTCTTATATTTGAGATGGGTTCATTTAAGAATATAAAACAAAATCATCACTTATTGGTTTAATTCCTACACCCTTTAATACTAATCCCCTATACACTTGAAGGATTAATGTTTTGAGCACTTCAAGGTAAAGGTTCATATAAGAACTTGAAGTGTGTGGCCTTAAATTCAACAAGGATGATGGAGTTTAAAAATCATCAAATAAAAATATAAATTAAAGAACTGATTATATATTAATGGGGTGATAAATAACATCCAATAAATCCCCTTGTTACTCCCTCAGATCAACCCATAAGTGGGTTATCCCTCCATTGATTCTATGGTTTCAATGGAAGCAGAAAGTAGACTTATGAGGAATGAAATTGAGAAGTAAAGAAAACAATAAAAATAAAATGATCACTCCAAAGTTGTGTGAATAATTTCACAATCTTTAGTGTGAATAAATTCAAACTTTGAGGAAAAGGTATCAAAGTGATATGGAGAACAACAGAATAATAGGAGAAGAAGATATCTTATTAAGAAACTAAAGTGAATTGAACAACTTAAATGTGAAAGACAAACTTGAGACCACAAAATCGCAGCATAACATTAGAATTGAACAAAGAACCAAAGATGAAAAACTCCACCACCAACACTGCATTAAATAGGAAATTTTGAAGCCTTGGGTCTATCCTCCAACAGTACAAAGAATCCAACTTGATTATGGTAGGCCTAGGGTTGTGGAAAGCTTGTGGAACTTGGACTTTTCCACACTTGACCCGAGGTGGCAGCCAACTTTCATCCAACGAACAAACGCACTTGGAAAACATTATATATTGCCATATCATAGTGGGCCATAGAAAAAGAAAATGGATTCTCGGATGTCTCCTAATCTCCTGTAGAATTTGGGCCTATATGGATTTTTATATTCGGAGATATGATTATATTAGTGGGCTGTTTTTCTGGGCCATAGAATCTGGCCTAGAATTTTATCTCTAACATGGGTCGCCTTAATAAATAAAATGAAAGCATAATTAGCACTGTCTCCTAAAGAATTATTTGTTCCTATATATATCTTCTATCCTCCCACAAAATTTGGGCTTAATTGGGTTTGTAATGTGGGTCCCACATTCTCATCAGTGGGCTGGTGTCCAATATTTCTTCTCTAGAATTGCTTCCATTCATCTCCAAATATCTCTATCATCTTTTATGAATCCTCCATTTATCCCTGAATGAAAAATGTTCATATTTATGTGTATATACAGTTTCAAAAATATCAAATCAAAATATTGATAATTACATTCCTTAAAATTAGATGAATCATTGGGTACTTTAAATGATGTTAAAAAATGTACCACATAATAGTGCAGTTTTAGAAGGTATTACAATCATAATGTGAAATGATGTTCAAAGTGTAAAATGAACTAAAATGGTGTTTATTAATAATAAATAAAATTAATATTATATATATTAACAATGAATATTATCCTCACTTAGTGGCTAATCACACCCCCCAACTTGTGTTTTGCTAGTCTCGAGCAAAATATATCTCAATAACATGAAATTCAAATTCCTTTATCCAAAATCATTTTAATACACAATGATCACTAGAAATAATTATACCAAACAATCATGAAACCCATAAAAATATTTTCATACAAGATAGTTTCATAAGCAGATCCCAATCCCAAGCCCATTCCTTTGTTCAAATTCATTGTCATATGTCATCAAATATTAATTTAGTATGATGATGTGTTGTGCATCACAAAAGACATGGAAGTTCATCATTATTGAAGGGGAAAATGAAGTAAGCGATAGGTGGAATAATATTTCAATATTAAGATGTGTATTCAATTTTTTATTGTATTATATTTTTTTGGTTTTTTTTTTGGTTTTTTTTCAATTTTTCCATAGTAATTGAAATTGCACTCAAAATAGTAAACCCTTGTAGCGAGACTTTTTTGATGACTACCAGGCTCAAAGACGTTAGGGAACCAAGTGAAACCCACATACTTGGGCATCATCTCGAGTTAACTCAGTGAAAAAAAATCAAATTTCTAAAAATAGAGATAAAATTACTAACTCTGGTCCAGAAAACTATGGAGTCACGATCCCCAAGTGCCGAAAGCCATGCATTAGGTCATTTCATAGCTCTACGTGCAAATTTATTATTATTATTGTTTATTTTGTTATTATTATTATTTTTATTGAATACTCATATTAAAAATAATATTATCACCAAACCTATGCTATTTATTTTGGGGACCCCATGAACTCAAACTAATACCCCACTATCTGAAGGACGTGCCTTGTGATCATTTTTTTTGATGCAAATATAAACGATGAAATATCACATTAGACAACCACACTTTCCAAAATCTATGCTCATGAAATTATAAAAGGACTAAAATCAGAATCAGGGCATGCTAAATTATTTGATATATAGTTTCAAAGTGTGCAACGTGTATTACCATGTTCAATGTTAAAGGAATTTTTCCATCCATTTACACAATTTTTTTTCAAATCATTCTTTTTTTACAGGAAAGAATTTTTTATTTTATCTCCCCCCCAACATAAAATAACATTGTCCCCAATGTTTAATGAAAAGAATACATAGAAAGCGGTAGAGGTAGACAAAGGAATTTTAAAAAGGAAATTGAAATATGAGGATCATGGAATGAAGTCACCTCATGGTTGAAGTTGAAATTCATGATACTCCCTTTTAATCCTTTGATATCCATGTCACTTACAGAGTTCCCAAGTAGATAAAGGAAAAACAAAAAAACAAAACAAAACAATATATATACATATATATTTATTTATATAATAAAGAAAGTAAAATATAAGTATATATATAAAAATTATTGAATAAGGAAGCATAAAAATCGTAGGTCAGTGGTAAGCGTGCGCCCCTATCTCCCTTCGGTCCCAGGTTTGAATCCCCGCGGCTTCGCTGGTTGTGACGGTGTTTGACCCACGACCCACGACGTGTCCATTTTTATTATTATTATTATTATATTTTTTTTGTATTTTTATTTTAATCCTACAAACACATTAAAATAAAATAAACTGATGATACATTGTCTTCTTTTTAAATTTGTAGGTAAGGAATTACTCAAGTATTACACCACGTGACACGGATGAATATGGTGCTCCCCTTTCATACCCATCCATACTCATAATATAAGAACAAGTCAACAGACTATTTTTTTAAAATATAAAAATGAATAATTAAGATTATTTGAAAAATAAATAAGATTCTGAAAGATTAGAAACATGAAAACCATGGGTTGCCTCCCGTGCAGTGCTTTTGTTTAGCGTCGTTAGCCCGACATGGATCCTAAATCTTTCAATTTTTTATGTTTCATAGGTTGGATCAGTTAACACAACCTCTATTTCCTATTTATTTAATGATTCAATTAATGGTTTTAACCTATGACCATCGACCTTGAAAATGTGACCACTAGTGGGATATTAAATCTCTACTGCCCCTTGGGGGTACACATGATGCACTATGAAAGGACCTAACCATCTAGACCTTATCTTTCCGGGGTGTAAATGAAGTTTTGAACAATATAAGAGCTAAAACTTTCCCGGTTCAAAATGTTTTACTTTGATATTCCTAGATTGGTAGGCTTCAACTCTAGCTTTATTTATCCGTAAATTTTCATAAGCCTCGATCCTAAGATCCTCAAGTTCATTAAGATCTAATTTCCTCCTTTCTCCGGCTAATGAAATGTAGAAATTAATTTTTTGGATTGCCCAAAATGCCTTATGCTCAATTTCAACAAGTAAATGGAATTCTCTTCCATTAACCAACCTATATGGGGACTTTACTAAAATGGTTTTATATGCGGTTTGATAGGCCCAAAGAGCATCTAAGAGTTTCTCATACCAATCCTTCCTAGAGGGCTTGACAGTTTTTTCATGGATTTGCTTAATCTCCCTATTATCTAACTCAGCATGACCATTGGTTTGAGGATGGTACACAGTGGACACTTTATGAGAAGTACCATACTTAGACATGAGCGAATTGAATGGGCGGTTATAGAAATGGGTTCCTCAATCACTGATTATAGCCCTAGGAATTCCAAATCGAGAAAATATGTTCTCTTTCAGAAATCGAATCACAAATTGATTGTCATTGGACTTAATGGGAATGGAATCAACCCATTTTGAGACATTATCAATAGCTAAGAGTATGTAGAGGTATCACCTAGAGTTTGGTAAGGGACCCATGAAATCAATTCCCCAACAGTCAAATATTTCAACCACTAAGATGGGAGTGAGTGAAATTTGATTCCTTTTTTTGATGGACCCTACTTGTTGACAACTAGGATAGCTTTGAAAAAATGTTTAAGAGTCCCTTGAGAGGGTGAGCCAGAAGAGACCACACTGAAGAATCTTAGAAGATTTTTTCATAGAGGAAAAGTGACCTCCATATGCCTCACTATAATAGAATTTAAAGATGGACTCTTGTTTAGATTCTGGGACATAAATCTTAATAACGTGGTCAGGGCAGAACATATAGAGGTATAGATCATAAATCACATAGTTTCTAACATCAGAATGAAATTTCCTTCATTATTGAATCCCTAAGAATTTTGGAATGACTTCTGTAACTACGAAATTGGATATGTCGGCATACCAAGGGCAGTCACTCACATAGTATAGGTGTTCATCAGGAAATGAATCAGACACAGAAAGGTGATTTGAGTTGTCTTTGAATTCCATCCCAGAGAGGTGATCAGCTACAAAATTTTCAACTCCATTTTTATCCGTGATTTTGAGGTAAAAGTCTTGTATGAGATGGACCTACCTAATCAGTGTAGCCTTAGCATCTTGTTTTTGGAAGTGGTATTTTAGTGCAGAATGGTCAGTGAACACAGTGATGGGGGATCCTAAGAGGTAGGACCTAAACTTCTCTAAGGAAAACACAATAGCAAGTAACACATTTTCAGTGGTGGTGTAGTTGATTTGGGCATCATTTAAGGATTCTCTTGCATAATCAATGACATAAGGATTTTTATCACAACGTTGTCCTAACACTGCTCCTACAGTAAAGTCACTAGAATCACACATAAGTTCGAAAGGAAGGTTCCAATTTGGATATTTCATGACGGGGGGAGATGTGAGAGAGGATTTGAGAATGAACCCTCATAGCTTTCTATCCAAATAAATTGATCATCCTTTACTAATAGAGCACAAAGGGGACGAGAGATTGAACTAATGTCCTTGATGAATATTATATAGAAACCAGAATGTCCTAGGAAATAACTCACTTGCTTGATAGTTTTGGGTGATGGAAGGTGACTAATGATGTCAAACTTGGCTTTATCAATTTCAATCCCCCTACCTGAGAACAGATGACCTAGAACTAGTCCCTCTTTATCCATGAAATGGAATTTTTCCCATTTTAGGACTAGATTCATTTCTTCACATCTGGACAAGAATCTCTCCACATTCCCCAAACATCCCTCAAATTTATCCCCAAACACTGAGAAGTCATCCATGAAGACCTCAAGAAAATCCCCTACCATGTATTAGAAGATTCCCATCATGCACCGTTGGATGGTTCCAGGGGCATTGCATAACCCAAAGGGCATGCGTTTGAAATAAAAGGTGATGAATAGACATGTGAATGTAGTATACCCTTGATCCTCTAGGGTGACCTCAATTTTATTATACCCTGAGTACCCATCTCTGAAACAGTAGAAGGTATGACCTACCACTCTCTCACGTACTTGGTCAATGAATGGTAAGGGGAAATGGTCCTTCTTGGTGAATGAGTTTAGCTTTATATAGCCAATGCAGACCCTCCATCCAATACTCACCCTTGTTGGAAGAATATCTCCATCCTCATTGGTTATCACTGTGATTCCAGCCTTTTTTGGAACCACTTTGATTGGGTTGACCCACTCACTCTCAGTTATGGGATATATGATACCAGCTTTTAACAATTTCAGAAGTTCTTTCCTTACTACCTCCATGAAATTACAATTGATTCATCGTTGCGGTTGACGACATGGCTTTGAATCAAATTCTAGAATAATCCTATGAATCCCGATAAGTGGGTTAATCCTAGGAATATTAGACAGGGTCCAACCAATGGCTTTCTTATGTTTCCTAAGGACATCTAGAAGCATCCTCTCATGATTGGATTCAAGAGAAGAAGAAATTACAATAGGATGTGTTTTATTGTCCCCTAGGAAAGCATACATGAGTGTAGCGGGAAGCTCCTTCACTTCAAGATCAGGTCGGTTCAGAATTTCAGCAGAAGATCGGGACATTGGATCAAGATCAATTTTATTTCCTAAAGTTTTAGATAGTATTGATTCCCCACATGTATAAGTTTCATCTACTAGATTGGATTGATTAGATTTAGGGAAGGAAGTTGGAGTGGTCTCCATGAATGTGGTTTCTTGAAAGGTTTCAATGATTTTTGGACCTAAAACTTCATCATAAGAGCAATTTGAAAATGATTCAAGGCAAGGAGATAAACTTCCTTCATGTGAACAAAGTAAATCAATCTCATCCTGACTTAAACATTCATAAAATATTCCTTAATGTTCAATGGATTCATTATCAATGCTTCCAATCATGTTTACTTCATGAATGTCCTCATCACCCCCTATTTGTGAGCTTTCATTATAGATGTTCATGTCTAGACTCATGTTCCCAAAGGTGATGGTCATGTTCCCATTTCAGACTCGGATAACAGAGTTGATTGTTGCAAGGAAGGGACGACCAAGGATGATTGGGGTTTGTTCATTATTTCATAAGTTTGGATGGTTGTCAAGGACAATGAAGTCAGCAGGGTAGATCAAGTTTTCAACCTTTACTAGAACGTCCTTTAAAATCCCCTTTGGAACCCTAATGCTATGATCAACAAGTTAAAGTGTGATAGATGTGGGTTGGAGCTTTTCTAGGACTAACTGGCAGTACACAACATATGGGACGAGATGGACACTAACACCTAGGTCACACAAGGCCTTGACAACTTTTCTCTCTCCAAGTTCAATATTGATGTAAGGGAAACCTGGGTCTTTCAACATATTAGGAATGGTACCTTGAAGGGTGGTACTCACATTAGCAGCCAAAAGGACTTGGTTTTTATGTGAAAATTTTCATTTATAATTGCATTGGTCCTTAAGGTACATTGAGTAGGTAGGTATGGTTTGGATTGCATCGAGATGAGGAATGATCAACTTGACTTGGGAGAAGATTTCCCTCAATGTTTCACTCAGTTCAGGCTTGGTTTTCCCCATCATGCGTTGAGGAAATGGTGGAGGTTGTGGGGTTGTTTGTTGAATAGTTGTTTCTTCGACAATGTTATCATGTTTTTCAGTTTGTTCATTTGGTTCATTTGAGTTTTTATCCAAGTTTGAATCTTCGGATGAGTTTTCAATTAGTTGTTCAGATTTCTCTATTGATTTCCCACTTCTTAAAACAGTGACAACCTTTAGTTTTTCATGAGTTTTTTGAGTACAACTTGACTCTCCCTTTAAATTTGAGGATGGCACCGCCTGAGTAGGCATGGGTGCCTTTCTAGTTTTGATGTTTTTTAGTTCTTGTTTTAGGGAAGATACTTCCGAGTTCATCCTCCCCATTTGTTTGCACAGTTGTTCTAGTAGTCTTTGTGGAACAGTTTGGGTTGGTGCTTGAGAAGATTGGTTTATCCCGGGGGATATTTTGGAGGTGGGATGGTTTTTTGAAAATGGATCAGTGGCTGTGGGTATTGGATAGGTTGGGTTTTGAACTGGTTATGGGTTTGGTAGTTCTAATGGGGGTAAGGATTTTGTCTCTGTGGTTGGCTAGGTTGTTGGTTGTCTTTCCAGCGGAAGCCTGGGAGGTCAATATAGCTTGGGTTGAATTTGTTTTGGTATTGAGGCTTTTGAAAGTTTAAATAAATTACTTCCACTGGGGGTCCTCCTAAAAGAACATCCTTTATTGATGGAATGGTTGGGCATGTGTCTATCTTATGGTCATGTTTGTCACAAATTATGCAAACAGGGTCTACAATTTGGATTTCATGGACTTTCTTAAGGTATATTTCTTCAACCTTCCTAGAGAGTGCTACGAGTTTATCCCTAAGGCTTTCCTCTTCTCTAAGTTTATTAATTCCAGTAGTTCTTTATGGATTTTTAGAATAAGGAGAAGTTCCCCATGTTTGGTTTTGATCAGAGAGGCTTTCTAGATACACATAAGCATCATTTGGGGCTTTTTTTAAAGGTTATATTACACATCATGTCAATGAATTGTTTGTTCCCCAGACCCAACACTTCATAGAAAATTCTCACTTGTTCAGGAATAGAAAAACCTTTGTGTGGAACAAAATTTATAGTTTCTTTGAACCTCTCCCATGTTTCATAGAATGACTCTCCCTCTTTTTCAAAAAAGTTTTGGATACTATTTTTAAGTGCAATTGATTTGTGGTGGGGAAAGTATTTTTTGTAGAATTCTCTTTGTAGTTGGTCTTAAGAGTTTATGGATTATGGTCTGAAATTGTTTAACCAATTTTTAGCTAGATCCTTTAATGAAAAAGGAAATAGCCCCATCATAGCTGATTCTAGTTGATGTGGGGGACACATGGTTTCTACAATGTCATTGAACTCCTTAATGTAAAGGTAGGGCATCTCGGACTCCATTACTTAGAATGTGGGTAGATGGTTTAGGAAATGGGGTTTAAAGATGTAGTTGGAATATCCTAGGGAGTTGTGTCTAATGCATGAGGGGGCATTGGACTAGGAAGGTGTGATGTAGTCATTCATGGTTTGATCAATTGCGTTCCCCAAGTTTGGGGCTGCCTCATTTGGGTTTCCATTTTGGTTTCCACCCAGGTTTATGAGTTGGTTTCTTTGAATACCTTCCATTGAAATTGGCTCAATTTTTGAGTCTGGAGTATTACGAAGATTAGGATCTAATGGAAATAGTTCCCATGGTGTACTTGACTCCCCAAACCTGGGACTATACACCCTAACTAGACGGTTTGATTGATCACGGGTGTAGGTGGACATGCGCCAAAAGAAAAAAAACGAGAAAGGGACAAAATAAGAGAATTTGGATAAGAAAATAAGAAATGGGGGAGAATAGAATGGGTGTTTAGATGAATTACATGGGTCCTCGGAAACAGCGCAAAAATTTGATTCACGCTCAAATTTTCCCAAGAGATAAAGGTAGAACAGTCCTTGTAGTTTAGCTTGGGTTGTCGAATCCTCAGAGACCTAAGAAGCAACCTATGGACATGTACATTATATGGAATGTTTTTGGATATTAAGTGGCCAACATTGGGTTTATTTTAGATGGGTTTAATTTAACACTAAAAGTCTTAAGTGAATTCTAATTTTGAGAAGGGTTCATCCTAGGTTATTACAAGGGGTGGATTGGACGTATTTCCTTTTCAATGATTTCAATTTCTTATATTTGAGATGGGTTCATTTAAGAAGATAAAACAACATCATCACTTATTAGTTTGATGCCTAAACCCTTTAATACTAATCACCTATAAACTTGAAAGATAAATGTTTTGAGCACTTCAAGGTCAAAGTTCATATTAGCACTTGAAGTGTGTGGCCTTAAATTCAACAAGGACGATGGAGTTTAAAAATCATCAAATAAAAATCTCAATTAAAGAAATGATTATACATTAATGGGGTGATAAATAACATCCAATCCATCCCCTTGCTACTCCCTTGGATCAAAACATAATTGGGCTATACCTCCATTGATTCTATGGTTTCAATGGAAGCGGAAAGTAGACTTATGAGGGAGGAAATGGGGAAGTAAAGAAAACAATAAAAATAAAATGATCACTCCACCGTTGTGTGAATATTTTGACAGGATTTGGTGTGAATAAATTCAAACATTGAGGAAACGGTGTCAAAGTGAGATGGATAACATCATAATAACAAGAGAATAAGAGATTTTATGAAGAAACTAATGTGAATTGAATAACTTACATTTGAAAGACAAAATTGAGACAACAAAATCGCAACATAACATTACAATTGAACAAAGCCCCAAAGATGCAAAACTCCACCACCAACACAGCCTTAAATTGGAATTTGGGAAGCCTTGGGTCAAGACTCCAACAGTACAAAGCATTCCACTTGATTATGGTATGCCTAGGGTGGTGGAAAGCTTTTGGAACTTGGACCTGTCCACACTTGAATCGAGGTGGCAGCCAACTTTCATCCACCGAACATACGTGTTTTGAAGTCCTTATAGATGGCCGAATCAGAGTGGGCCATAGAAAAAAAAATGGAGCCCCTTATGTCTCCTAACCTCCTGTATTGTTTGGGCCCATTTGGAGTTTTATATTCGGAGATATGATTATATTAGTGGGCAGTTTTTCTGGGCCTCAAAATCTCGCCTAGAATATTATCTCTAACTTGGGCCGCCTAAATGACCACAATGAAGGCCGAATTAGCATTGTCTCCTCAAAAAGTATATTTTTTATCTATATCTCTTATAGCCTCCCACAAAAGTTCGGCTCATTTAGTTTGTAATGTGGGTTCCACATTCTAATCATTGAGATGGTGTCCAATCTTCCTTCTCTAGAATTACTTTCATTCATCTCCAAATATCTCCATCATACTTTATGAATCCTCCATTTATCCCTGAATGAAAAATGTTCATATTTAAGTGAAGATACAGTTTCCAAAATATCAAATCAAAATATGGATAATTACATTCTTTAAAATCAGATTAATCATTGGGTACTTTAAATGATGTTAAAAAATGTACCACATAATAGTGCATTTTTAGAAGGTATTACAATCATAATGTAAAATGATGTTCAAAGTGAAAAATGCACTAAAATGTTGTTTATGAATAATAAAGAATATGAATATTATATATAATAATAATGAATATTAGCCTCATTTAGTGGCTAATCAACCGGAAAGGCTTCGGGTCAGCCGGAAAGGATGAAACCGCTGAATTAGGGAGTTCTGGCACCGGTGTGAGGTGGCTGATTACTCGAGCACAACAAGGGGGGACCCTGGGTTGGAGCAGGGAGTTGGGGAGAGCCACTGCATGGAAAGTTGGCTGGGCAAGGAGGTCGGCGGAGGTCGAACAAGAGGAGCCGGTGTGGCTGGGGTAGGGGGCCGAGGCGGGCCGGAGCGCCGGAGCGCCGGAGGGAGGCTGGGCAGTGGGCTTCTGCATTGATGATGGAGAGGTGGCACTATGGGGAGTCCAGGATGGATGGGGATGGGTGTTGTAGCTCTGCACGATGGAGGAGTCCGAACAGGAGTGGGGTTCATGCGCTGTCTTGGTGCGGTGGTCGTGCGCCGCAAGGGAGAAGGGGAAAGCAGGGGCCTGCACGGGCTGCAGGAGGAGAGGAGGTGGCCAAGCGGGGGGGGGGGGTCCATCACAGGCTGGGTGCAGCGACAGATAGAGAAGTGTGTGGGGGGGGGGTCCGGTTGGGGGCTGTCGTGCTGATAGACGGGGAAAGTCGGGCTCGCCACAAAAAAAGGCGGGGGGGGGGGGCAAAAGTGGTGTCTTGAAACCCTAAAGTAAAAGAAGAAAAAAGTAAATAACTAAATAAATAAAAACTAATCTAAAATAAAATAAAATTAAAACTAAATATAATTTTATTATCATAATAATATTAATAATGGTAATGAAATGAATAATAATAATAATAACAACAACAATATAATAAAATTAACAAGTCTAGTTTTCACCAAAAATCAAAATATTGAAATTCTTAATAATCATAAAAATTTTAAATGACATAATAAATTTACATTTAACTATCCACATTAGATATTCTAAGGGAAAAAGGTCATCCAGTTGTCTTGGAAAATCCACGCAACGTTGCGCTCCACTCGTGCGCCCAACGACGTCAAACCCAAAACACGCATTTTTAAACATAAACCCAAAAACTTCATCCGAGACTCACCTCGGACCCCAAAAAAATTATTTAATGATAAAGAAATAATAAAATAAAATAATAAAATAAATTCCTAGGTCGGGGTGTGACAATTCTCCCCACCAAAACGCTTTCCGTCCCCGGAAGGCCACAACACCATCCAGCTGATCGATCAATACCTGAGTATTACACACAACACAATCCAACCTATTGACCCTAGGACATTCCACCAACTGACTGTGGGACTCAACCCTATTTCCCGAAACAGATCACCAGCAAAGGGAAGGCCTGAATGGGCTCCCCACTGTAAGAACTCAACTAGATCCCGATAAATACTTTAGAGAAAACCAAAACAGACGGTGGGTTCCCCCACCATAAATAACCATCCTTTACAAGACCAAACAAAAATATAACTTAGACCTACACTAAGCCTTACCCAAGACAAAAGTAGAACAAAAAAACATTCAAACCACTCAATCCCGTCTGAAAGGGATAAGAGCTTAAACAAAAACTCAATACGAACTATAAACCCTAACCACATATATGGTGTGGGAGGGCCCAAGTATTGGATAAATGAAACTACGATGGAAAACTACTCACGACTCTTCACTTAGGGATAGAAACAAACCAAAGTCACAATTGATCCCCATGGGTGGTCTACACAAGGAAACTAATTAGCACTTCACATCCAAAAAGGTACAATTACTGATATTGCATGAGGGATAAATCCATCGTACTATTTGCGACAAGAGGAAATTTAAAATGACAGATAAGCTACAACTGACACGCTAAGACTACCTCGCCACAATGATAGAGGAACAACCTTAACCAGACTCCTCAAAATTCCCCAGGGTTCCTGACTATGTGTTGACTTCACTCTGAGGCCTTTTGGCTGGAGCTCTGATGGATGAAGCGTCTTCTACCTCACAGTCAGGTTCTGTGAATCCCAATAAGAAACACACACCTTTTGATTTGACAAAATAATGGACAAGATTTTGAAATGAAAAACATACTGGCATTGAAGACCAGAGTTCATAAAAAGACCCATGACATCCCATAAATGTCATAACCCAAAACACCATCAGTAAAACTGCAACGATTAAATATACCTTACACTGAAAGGAAACTTACACAAGAAACATTGACCAAAAACCCAACAACACATCACTTATGAGATCTTCCTCCGCGACGTTTTTTAGCAACGCCCTGCTAGAATCGCCGCAAGTGACCCGAGCATCCACAGGCCTAGAAGGGCTTCAGAGCACTTGTACACGATGTATTTTTGTGACCTTGGTTTCCACAATAATAACACACAAGGATCTCTCACTCCGAAGAAGTTGATTAAATATCCCGAGGCCTTTTGATTCCATGACCTACTCCATCCACATTCAATTTCATACTTATCTCCTTTCCGGAATCTTCACCACTACTCATAGGGATTGAAGGATGGAGGACTAATTCAAACATTCATACCATCACAACAACTACATGAAAAGCTTGTACCACCACATTGACAAAATAAGATAGGTTTGACACTGACACCTTCAACTGTAGATGAGGGCGGAGACCCGCCTCAAAGAGTCGAGCCTTCATGGGGTCATCTGTGGCATACTCTGAATCATAAGGGACTGGCTCCACAAAGAGCTAGAAATATTCCAACACAGATATATCGCCCTTCTGCAGACAACACATCTCCATAACCTTTCTCACCCTTTCTTCTTTATAGAAATACTGACAAATGAAAAAAGCCTTGAATAACTACCATGTATGATCTCGACGGGTCTTGTTCTGAGACACTGACTTCCACAAAATCCACGGTGAACCTTCAAGCATGAAGGTTTCAAACTTGACCTTCAACGACTCGGGAAACTCAACGTGGTTAAAGTCCCTTTCAATCCTCATCATACACTCCTCCACCATGGAAGGGTTGGCTTGACCATAAAAGAGAGGTGGATCTAGATTCTGAAACTCAAGCATAAAATCCTTAGGTTGATCAATCATACTATGATCACCCATCGAAGCTTGACGGGAAAAGATTCTAGACAAGAATATTCAAGAAACCAATCAAGAACAACTCAATAAATAAAAATCCTCATAAACAAATACTGCAAATATGACAAGCTCTAAACATATGAAAATGATCCATCATAAAATTAAAACATTTCTATTGAAAACATCATTAATTTAAAACAAGATTGGTGGTTTAAACTCACACCATTGGTATTATTTAGAGTCTCACTCACATGCATGTATCTGTGCCACCTCAGTCATCCATCCACCATACCAAAAATGCACTCACATTCCAACATACCATTATGCATGCGAGCACCCATCAGAACACCATGTCCAAAACAAGCAACTTTATTTTCCAAAAAACAAATCATTCAACAACGTTTCTTTAAAACAATCCTCAAATTAAACATGTTCTTTTCAAACAACCATTTTTCAAACCTCGCTTTCCTGATTCAAACCACTATTAGAAATCAAAGGAAACCCAAAACTACACAAACCGACTAGTGTCAGTGGGTGACTTGACCATATGGTTGGCGGCCATAATCCAAACACATCACTGACACGGAGAGCCGTTTTGGACCATGCCCCTATCTCCACATGGCTTTCCAGACAGTGCGGCTTAGGAGGACTATTAGCCGAACTCCCTTTTTTATATCCCAATCGAAAAAATTTTCCATAAAACCCCAAATAAAAAAATTAAACTTGACTTACAATGGGAACCCAAGGGTCAGAATGATCTAGAGTTCGCGACGCTCTTCCCGCACCTACCCCTCGAGTCCCAACAATCATACTTCATCTACCTTGACATCCCAAATAACAAAGGGTGCTCTGAAAATCAAGGTCTGCTAAGAGCCAACCTCCTCTGATACCATTTTGTCATGAACCAACCCGGGTAGTCCCTAAACCGATCACCCGAGCTGGTCCGTGACATGTCCCGAGAGGCGTTCCCGATCCTCCCTAGCTGGCGAAAAGATCCAAGGAATCAATAGAGATTATGGGAACATTTATTCCCTTGAATAATAAATAAAAGAAGCAAAAATAAAAAAAGAGCAGCGTATGATAAATATTCCAAATAAAACGACTAAATAAGAACAAAATAACTTAAAAATAACCAAACTCGACGTCCAAACTAACTCTATGTAACCCCGTAGTAACTCTTTTACTCAATGATAAGTGTCTCCCTAGGCGTGCGCACCCAAGATAGAGCCTTCAAAAATACTAAAAATAGAAAAGAACTATAGGTGTGAGTATTAAAACTCAGTAGGATAGCCTGATATCTATTCCCAATGCACTATCTTTAAAATTAAGAAACATAAATTCTATGTTAGAACTACAATATATTAAAGTATGAATTTCTAAAATTTTATTTGAAAATAAAGTATTAACCATTTCTCTTAGTTATTTGAAAAACCAGAACAAAAGAGTTTGAAACACATTTACTTTTGAAAACATTATCATAGGAGTTAGGAAGACCAAAATGTCATTTTTCAGGAAAAAAACCACACAAGGGTACCAAGGCAGATATAGAAAGGGAAATGTAAATAAGAATGCAAATATCTTAGCACCAATACATTTTCTAAAAGTCACTAAACATAGGAGAACCCCAGAAGTCAAGAATAATCCAAACGACACTAATACATTCAACCCCATCTACAGTAGCATGACACATGCAATGAAATATAGTGCTCCAAAATGCTCGACCATCCTTTCTCGGTAAGGACAAGGGAAAATCCCCTAGTAATAAACCCAAACATATCTTCATACTATGGGCCACAAGTCAGTACCAAAACCTACTAGTGCAGTACTCATCTCAGACAATTCTATCAATATGTTAGGTTTGTATATCGCAAGTATAAAAGGAGGTGAGCCAAAAGATACTACCGAGTATCAAATCACAACCTATATTAATAATAATATTTCATAGCAGGTCTCACCCCGATTCTCCCCAAGGATTTCCCTCATGCCTTAAATTCAAGAAATACCAAGGGTTTCCAATTGAGGAAACCATATAATGGAACTCAGTGATTCCATACCGAGGACATCCCAGCCATCCCATGTCAACAATGTATGAGGAAAATCTACAGGGGTTTTACACTACACACTTTACATTTTTTATGTGGCCAAACGGGCCTTCAAACACTATTAAAAAATCCTCGTTCTATCAAAGGTACAATTTACACATTTCCAAAAGAGATGTAAACACATCATATAACAAATCCAAACATTGATAAAATTCTTTTTAATATAGTTAGACTACTCACTCAAGACCCAACCATTTTTAATGAAATGAAAAAACATACTAAAATGCACATCACACTTTTGTAAAAGCCAACCCACTTGGAAAACCTCATAAAGAATCGAAAACACTATTCCGCGTGCTGGTGATACATTTATAAACTCCATCAATTTAGTTTACATCACCCTTTACTTCGAAAAGAAAAATAGGCATTTTATAAAGAAAACAAGGCATGCAATGTTGAATAAAGCAATTTCAATTTATCACTCAACAAATTATGATCCCCAATATGCATGCCATACTTTTATTTAAATTGTTGAACCTTGTTTCTTTAACTTTACAAACCATGTGTGTAAACATCCGTTATTCAAAACTCAACACTACGCACAACCCATTCATTAAAAAAACCATTTTTCAAATAGTACGCACCCTAAAAACACCCTCTTTTATAATTCTCACTACCAAAATGATTTAATCAATGTTGAGCAATTTATAAAACACCCAGCTAGAGGCACAATAATGTTCTACATAAAATCACACTAAATTTTACAAAAAAAAACTACTTTTAAGTTAACCGCACAATAAGACCATATTCGAAAAGACTTCAAACGTAAACCACAAACTAAGTGACTAACCAAAAGGTTGCACAAAAATATTTAACATGTATACTAGGTAAAAAAAACATAGAATTAATGTTTCTTAAATTTAGAAGCCAAGTGCAAAGGGATTCCTACTTCGGATACATGGCGTGATGATAATGAAACTTTGGGAGTATGGCGTGACGATGATGGTCACTAAGGATCACTATGCATGGGTTTTAAAAATCCTAATCCTACCCATAGAAAACCTCAATCAACAAAAACCCACAATACAAAAATAGTAATAATAATAATAATAATAATAATAATAATAATAATAATAATAATAAGGAACAAATGGATGAAACAAATGGAATAATAACTAGGTACATAAATCGTGGTTTACCGGCCGGGAGGTTGAGAGGAGGGCATCGTGGAGGTTACGGGTCAGCCAGAGGGGTTACGGGACGGCCGGAAAGGCTACAAGTCGGCTGGAAAGTCTATGACAGCTGGAGTAGGGAGGTTCGGTGCTGGCGGGTGGTGGCTGATTGCTCGATCGCAGCAAGGGGGGACCCAGGGTCGGAGCAGGGAGCTAGGGAGGGCCACTGTGCAGATAGTAAACTGGGCAAGGAGGTCGATGAAGGTCGAGCAGGAGGAGTCGATGTGGCTTGGGCAAGCGGTCGGTGCAGGAAAGAGCGCTGGAGGAAGGCTGGGCAGCACGCTTCTGCGTTGAGGAGGGAGAGGTGGCACTACAGGGAGTCCAGGCCGACTAGAGAGGGGTTTTGCGGCTCTACGTGCTGGAGGAGCCCGTACTGGAGCGGGGGTCCAGCGCTGGCTGGGTGCGGCGACCGCGCACTATAAGCGAGAATGAGGGAGTAGGGGCATTAGCAGGCTGCAGGAGGAGGGGGGGGGGGGGGGGGGGTTTCAGTGCTGGCTGGGTTTTGTAGTGGACAGAGGAGGGGGGGTTTCAGTGCTGGCTGGGTTTTGTAGTGGACAGAGGAGGGGGGGTCCAGCTGGGGGTTGTCGCACTGAAAGAGGGGGAGATCCAGGCACGCTACACAAAAAGTGGGGGGGGGGGGGAGGGGTGTAGCACCTAGAAACCCTAAGGAAAAGCAGAAAAAAGTAAATAAAATAAATAAATAAATAAATATAAACTAATCTAAAATAAAATAAAATGAAAACTAAATATAATGTTAATATCATAATAATATTAATAATGGTAAAGAAAGGAATAATAAGAATAATAATAATATCAAAATAATAAAATTAACAAGTCTATTTTTCACCAAAAATAAAAATAATAAAATTCTTAATAATCATAAAAATTTTAAATAACATAATAAATTCATATTTAATTATCCACTTAAATTCTTCGAAGGCGAAAAGGTCGCACATTATTCTGGGTGAAGTCGACGTCGCCCTCCACCCGTGCGTCCAACGATGTTGAACCCAAAACATGCACTTTTAAACATAATCCTAGAAAATTCACCCAGGACTCACCCCGGACCCCAACAAAATTATTTAATGATAAAGAAAAAATATAATAATAGAATAAAATAAATGCCTAGGTCAGGTTGTGAAGCCATACCTGTGAAAATCTAGAGTGTTCAGGCCACCATTGGGTACCTCTCTGACCAAACATGCACATGAGGGGGTATAATTATTGTCTATAGGCACTTTAATTGGAGTGAAAATATATATAGAGCATAAGCCTCATATATATGCTCACCATCGATTTGGCATGCATGCACACCATCCCTGAGGGAAATCATATACAATCTCAATTCATCACCAGCCTTACCATCATCGGTGAATGTCCCAGTTGGTGGATCCCTATATGGAAAGAAGTTTAATTCATTAAATAGATCCAGCCTCCTTAAGGCTTCACCATGCTTCAGAGACAAGGTATGGATACTAGAGACGAGCTGAACAAAGGGCTAATACTGGCCCTCAAGAAATTTTATTTCACTCAGCATGGCATAAGAGGAAAAATGTGATGCAATCTATCCAAAAAATAATTAGAATTACATTTAAATTATGAAAGGTGCCTTCCCTATGTGAACACAATGAAATAAAAAATGGATCTTCTCCAATATAGGGGAATCCAACCCTATATGCTTCCCCTTTTCAAACAAGAACATTATAATGAATGTTCCTAGCCTCACATCACTATTGGATTTGCAAACTAGAAGCATATAAATTCTAATCCACACTGCAAAGAAGACTATAAGACATGTTTTAGTGGGTTCATTTGATTTAATTATGAACCACTAATAGCTATATTGTCCCTATTCCAGTGTGAGCCAAAATTTTATGGGAACGCCCACTTCTCCATTAAGAGACATCTTGTGGGATGTTTTCATATCGGGATCTCCCCCTTGGGCTCCAGGAAGACATTTATTTATACCTAAAAATGGGTATCCCCCATTGAATAGTGACTTCATTCTTGATATCCTAGTCTATATTCAATAGGTCATGATAAAAAATGGGTGTCCATTCAGTGTCATCCCATGTGGATTTTGGGGGGAGGATGGGATCTCCCAAGATCTTGTAGACATACTATAGACTGATACCAACCTCTCCTTGCATGAGATGTAAGGAGTTGTTCAATGGGATCCATTGACATAGAATATCTGGAATAATGTTTGGTTTATTATATATGCATGTCTCGATTACCCAGATAGCCTGAAAAAATCCAACCACCTTCATCTCAATTGAAAAATTAGTATAGGTCTAACATACCCAGTATGCCCACATCCACTAATGATTGACACCCCCTCGCAGGTGGTGGTCCCATTCCTCCCTCCAGTCTTTCGATTGGTTTTTCATAAAATCACAAATGATATAAGAATAATAGTGTGAATTTTACTCTAGGTTATGTGACTTCAAGTCTAGGGTTCAGTTGTTATGATTCATGAAACATTCCATGGGTGATGGTCCCACATTTATGAATGCACCATTGGATAAGATATTGGTAGTGGAAAAATTATTATATTCATGGAACCAAGAAAGTGGGGTATAATTCTTTAGTATTTTGATAAAGGCATCCTTATGATTTCCATGGAAATAGAGTGGAATTTAGTGAATCTCAAGATATTGAAAATGATTCTTCTTCATGTTATCCTCCATGTCTGGGAGAGTAGTGTCACATACATTATGATAATCCAGCGTGACAACATCAACCATCACCTCGTTACGATTACTAGAATGTTCATAAAAAAAATTTAACCTTCTGATTGGCCATTGGGAATTTACAAGGAATTATGAGGATTTCATTAGGGATAAATCATGGTTGTGAATAAAATATTATGTTCATAAAATTTCATCCAGGTCACTTTTCCAAGTGCCCTCATGCAGGGCACTTGCCTAAGTGGCCACACATAGTTCACTCACCCAAGTGGACTCATACAGGTTACTCTGCTAGGTATATGTGTCACACTGGTAAAGGCCTAATAGGTTTTCATGAATGGAGATTAATCAGATAGACTATCATTAATGTATCACTAGTGTTTCAAAAAAAAATAGAGTGAAAGTATAAGGAAGAACCGATGAGGCCATCGACCATATTTATAGGCACAGTAAGCCCTACATAGTCATCTTGCATGAAAAAACTATGCGGTTTTCCTATGTGACCCACGTGCATAGTCCACCAGTGTGATCCAACATCATGACTTTCCCTTTCACTTATCCCTTATGTGGAATTAAATTATTAATGTTCATCAAGACCAACAATAAATGTGCACAAACATTTAAGGATTAATGAATGAAATATCCAACAACATCATTTTCTTTTACCTTAGGATAAGACCATCTTCTTCCAATCAGATACAATTTCAAGGGAGGGATTTTGTTGATTCTCTTTTTTGTGATGTGAGAATGAAAATTCTAAAAGGGGAACTCCTCAAGAAAAATAGAAGTATTTAATGTTAAATTCCACACACTTCGCCCAGGTTATACCTTATAAGGCCCAATAAACACCACCGCGTAAGTCCTATCTACATTCCAATGGTACCTCACATTCTCTAGAAAGATATGAAAAGGAGATTCAAAAAGGGTAAAAATATACAATACCCTACATGAAAAACCTATGTGACACACTTTTGTGATGCATCTTCTTCACCCAGGGACTCAAAAATTCCTATTAATAGGACCTCACGGTTCATTGTTTTAGATGAATGGAAAACCCGAAGAAGCCTTGAAGCTCTTCTCACCCTAGTCATTCACTTGCACAAGCCATCTTCAGCTTTCCCAACCTTCACTGGTGAAAAACATATTTATATCACCCAACCATTACCTATGAGATCCATCTTTATATTTATCATACATCACCTTCTTAGCCTATATTTAGATTTCCCATCCTTCACTTGTATGATCTATCTTTAGTTCAATCAAACTTGACCTATGTGAGCCAACTTTATCTCTCCCATCTTTTACCTGCACAATCCTCCTTTGAGCCTTCTCTTCATTCCATCAATGGCATGGAGCATCTTTCCATGTCACTACCATTTGAGGTAGAAGAAATAAAAAAATCCACTGAAGCTCCAATATTTTCACATCCATGGAGAAAGACACACTAGTGTGTTTCCCATTTTTTATGCATTCCTTAAGTAAGAGGTGTCCCGCACTTGTCCAACCTGATGGGTTTGATCCTCAGGGTGTGTACAGTTATGAATCCCTTCGGTAACGTGGACACAAACCTTGAGATAAGTTATTGGGAACCCCTAGTTTCTAACATGAGGTCTAGGGACATGTTCTCCCCTTATTTTATCTAAAACCAAGGACCTCTTGATCTCAGACATGAGGGCCATTGATTTCTCCTCCCCTTCTCATCTCTAAGACCAGGGACCTCCCATTTCCAATAGTGAGGAGGGGAAAATATTATTTTTACTTTTATGAGGGTTCGTTAATTATCCTACTATATTCTATGGAACTGGTAGAATGTCATCCCTCCTCGACCAATGCCCTAGTATTTATTTCATGAGGTCATACCCCTCCAATCTTCTATCCATTATGATTACCAAAACAAGAGAGGAGATGATCACTTCAGGGCCATTTATATCTCATGTATCCCTGACCTCATCCACCAACTAATTAACGATATTGTGAGGTTTTCCAGATATTCAACTTCCTATTGTTTCTCATATTGAGCAAGAATCTCATGGTCTTAGAGGTTAGTTAAAATCATGACACCTGCACGATCATATGCATATCATGGAAGAGAATCCTTTTTTGAATATTCCTCTCACCTTCCTTTGGAGTTTCTCCAGGGGAATGGGTCATAAATTCCATGTATCAATTTCAGCAGCCTATATACTATTCAAGAAAAACCTTCATAGGTCCTCAATAGGAGTGGTTCCTCAAGACAATCGAACTACATGAGTTTTGATTCCCGACTGAATGGGATACGTAGGAAGCCTCCTTGAGGATCAAACCCAAGACTCCAAATTCACTATAACTTTCTCTAGGAGACATTCATAGTACTCTAAAATCCAATTCGTGAGGATAAATTAACATTGGGTTCATTGGGATTGTTCGAAATATGCCCACACCAAAATTTAACTAGGCACATTTAGTCTAGATGTCCTTCCCACATGACATTAAACTGCACATTTTGTTCTTCGTCACATGACCTTAAAAGGTGTGAAATGTATCATTAAGTGGAATATAAATATATGTGTTCTGATTACTTTCACAAGGATATATAATAATCCCATCTCACGGGACCAATACTGACATCTAAACAACCCTCGTCTCCCTAGTTGATGGTAAATTCCAGAGTGGCCCACTATGCAGATTAAATCCATCATTATAATAGTAAACAAACAAATAATATCTAATAAATTTACAAAAGGGTACCATTAATAGAGAACCTCATATTCAGAAAGATGTCTCCATCGATTAAGAATCTCAAATACATAAAGATGATTCTAAAGTTCATATATTATAATAATTGATTTTTAATTTATGGGTGACCCATGTCATATTTGGAATTTAATAAAGGATTTTTGAGAATGTCTTAAATATTTTATAGATTCCCAAAGTAGGGAATAACTCCCCATAAAAGGGTTTTATGAGATCTACATCCCATCCTCTCAACTAATGGGAGTCTCTAAGAATCATTGGAGACATCCCAACTGGACACCTGCCATTGGAAATCATGTTCACGAAACATCTCGAATAATGGATTCATTGGGAGTTTCCAGATGCATGAACAAACCATCTGGAAGGTGATAAATAATGGATAACCTGATGTGAATGATTGTAAAAAATTCAAACCCCCACAATTATACCATTTTTCATAAAAACACACACTCAATTTTCATACAAAACATACAATATTGATTTTTTATTTTTATAAATGATTATTCCCATTAAGGGTAAAATGTATGTATTTAAGAAATTATTTTTCATGGGTTCTCACGTTTTATAAAAAACTATAATGATTTTCATTTTTCCATTATGTTTTCTTATTAATAATATCATTCAAAACATTGTTTAGAAAATATGATTTCATTTATAATAAAATGATTATTTGAGATCAAAGATTATTATGTTGAAGGTGAACTCTCCAATATAATCTCATGGTTTTAAAATATACAGAAAAGTTTATTTTATTTTTCTAAATTTCTCTAACTAATTTTTTTTCATACCATATTTCCAAATGATTTTTCATAGGGATTAAGCATGAGTTGAAAAGTTAATAAATTCAGAGTTCTAGATATGGGAGCTTCATTGAATGAAGAAAGTGTGCCTTTATATAGAACTTTTTATATGGTAAAACTGGGTAATTTTGGAAAATTTATACTTTTTTACGTAATATATAATGGATGATCTGTTATAATATGATTTAGGGGGATCTCGCAAGGCCTTATACCACTTTTTAATGGTAGCAAAAATGATGTCGGTCCCTCCACTACTAGAGGGGGAGGGACCTTCATCATCCTCCAAGGTATTGAAGTCTTCCTTCTACCCCTTATCCAAAATCAGGATTGTTCCACCATTCCTGAAATTTTTCCTACACCCTAAGGTCCCTAATTTTTATGAGTGAAGCCCTAATCTTCCATTGTCTCTCATGGAATTTTATATAGCTTTGGCTTTTCTTAATCGGGCTTGGATTGCTTGTTTCTCATGAAGAAGCCATCAGTGGACACCTTCGATAGATTCATCTTTGGTTCATGGGATTTACAAGATAGGGATACTATTGGTTTTCATGACAGTGGAAACTTAATGATTCACTTTTCATTAGTGTAATACTTGATCAAGGCCTGGTCGTATGTGCCTTGCAGCTATAACGGGTCCAGATTCTACCTACATAGATGGATGTATAACTATCACATGAAGTGGTACTCCCATTCAGTGGTGATTTTTATGATTTTACCAAATTATACCATACCTTTCTAGAACCCTTCAATTATTATTAATTGTACGAAAATTATAGGAAGGTTCTTGTGTTCTGATAGTCGTACCAAGGCAGTGTGTCATCCTATCAATCCAGGAATGTGTGTCAATGTCTATGTGTCATGAAAGCCTTATGATTTCATTTTTTTGAAAATTGGATAGTAACACTACTATAGAAAACATGTCGTGTATTAATCTTGGGTGGATTTTTGTTCTTTCTTCAAGTGAATAAGCCATTTTTCATAGTCCTATAGATGAGGGTCGAGACAACACGGTTCTAGGACTTTATATAAGTATGGGTCCTCTGGTCTGGGGAATGGGGTATGAAGATCGATGAGGTAGTCCATGGTGAACCATAAGCTGGGTGGATCCCTTTATAGAAGTTGGATGTGGTATTGGGAGGCATGGCTAAGGGCCATGACAATGGATATGTTCCTAGTATGGATGCACGACTAAAGGAACCTGCTTAAGGAGGTGTTATATCAAAACATGAAAATCAACTGGAGTCTATCCTTTTGAATCCATAGTAGGTAGGGGGTTGATAGGCCCTAGGCTGACTGCTAATATAGGTGATGGCCATCAATTTTTTGAATTTGCGATCCTAAGGAATGCAACCCACGAGTCTCGTAAGGGTGTTGCAATGGAAGTGGTTAATACAGAAGACAATAATATCCAAGATGTAGAGGACGAAAATGAAAGGGTATGTACACATAGTGAAGGTAGTAAGGTTTGGGTGAAGGAAACAAGATGGGTGATATTGGAAAGAGACAATAAAAATGTTAAGATTTTAAATTTTTTTATTGTCATGAGGTTGGTGACCTGGGATTGGATTTAGAGGGGGGAATGTCTCGGGAGTGTGATACTAAGGAAGTCTCAGGCACACAACTTCATGCAGTTGTGGCTGATGAAGTTCATGAGGAGCCTATTGTTGGTGATTTCCTCATTCTTAATCACAAGAAGCTTTCCTTAACTTGGGTGTTCAACATGCCAATTATTATGAAGAGACTGATGATATGGTTCAGGAGTCGGATGGTGCTTTGGTCATCCTATCCATGGAAGGGTGGATGGGAATTCGTAAGGGGAAGAGAGATTACTCCTCCATTCCTCTTCCTATAGAGACACAGTCAGAGAAGAAGTTAAAATCCAATCAGGTGGACAACCAATGCAAATTAGTTCTTGTGCTTAGGCAATCCTTGGAATTGCTCATGAGCTCCGAAGAAGAATTGGTTGAAAAAGTGAGGTCTCTCAATTCAACTAAAGAAGAAGCTAATAAAATGATGGGGAGGTCATTAAGTATGAATCTAAATAAGGATAAATATATCTGTATAAACAAGTAGGTCCTAATCTTAGTTGGGGGCTTCAATAATGGGAAGATCCGTCTTGATGAGTATATTCAGTCTTAGGAAAAACTAGATTTCCAGTTCGAAGATCTTCTTATGGATGCATTAGACACTTATGTTAGGAACATCTGTTGGAAATTATTAAGGGATTCTAATCATGGTAGGGTTAAATTGATCATTAATGAAATTTCCATTTCATTTTTTTTGAACTCACAGTTTCTCATTTTCTCATGAAAAATGTTTTAAAAATAAAAAATTAATTTTTTTTAGTTAGGTAATAGATAATCCTAATTCTTTTAAAATAGAAACCTAATTGTCCATAAGTTATGTATGTGATATAATAATTCAGTATTATTTTTTATGATTTTTTATGGCTAAAATTATGTTGTGTTTATCGATATAAAATCCATAAATGTAAATATTATGTTTTTAGTACCAGATCTGGGTGTACGATTTTAGGGATATTATTTTTGTTGTCATAGTAGGGTTTAGATAAATTTTCAGATTAATATGTTTTCATGCAAGATTAAATTAAATGTTATGGAATTAACTGATTATGTAATTAAATATGTAACTTAAATAAATTAATTATTTGATATAATGATAAGTTATTAAACGTATAAAAGTTTATTAATAAATTAAATAATAAATATAAGTTCATTATACAGTAATAAAACACCATTCATGGCAAATCCGATTTAAGGTAAGGGATTTTCATTAAAAACTATTTTAAACAATTTTGCATATTCTTTCTTATTTAAGAATAAATGATTTATTAAAGTATTATTATATTACCTTTAATTGAATTTATATAGGATAAAAAATAATTTTTTTATCATTTTCCAAATCAAGTACTTTTCAATGAAGTTGAAAAAGGAATTTTTTTAATATATACAACATGAATGGATATTCCCACTGTCATGGATCTTATTATTTAATATTACTTTAATAAAATTTTAATTTCTTGTTTTTATATAAAATATTTATCACAATATTTTAAAAAAATTATTACATTTTATCAAAGTGAAATTATTTTTTCCTTAATTTGAAAACTAAAAATGATTTTTCATATGTGTTCAAAAGAATTTTTTTTGAGTTTTTAGGATATAAATTAATTATTATATGTTATGGTCTAATTACATTATTTATGATGGGGTTTTATATCGATATATCTCTTCTATGCATTGGTTAATTATTATATTCTCCAGAGAATTATGTTTGAATTAACAAAGTAAGTTATTCCATTTGTAAGTGTTCTTAAAAGAGTTCTATGAAGTTGATTTCCTGAGGTACCTACATGACTTTCCTATGATTGAAAATTACTTTCTGTGGAAATATTTTTTATTTCATAAATTATCATATTAATATTTTATTTTATGGAATGATTATTCTATTTATGTGTAAAAGGTATGTTTTTAAGAAAATTTTTATCACATGTTCTCATATTTTCTATGAAATCCTCATGATTATGATTTTGTATTTATGTATTCTTATAATGTGTTTTATGAAAAAATTGGGTATTAAATCTTTAATGTATAATTAAATTATTATTTTAGCTCAAAATTTATTGTGTTAATTGAAAAATATCTTATATAAACTCATATTTATGAAATGGACTAATGTGATTCATTTCTTTTTGCACACATCCCTTACTGAGCTTTGTTTTTCTCATCCAACAATTTCTTATGATTTTCAAGGTTTTTATGGAAAGTATAAATGTTAATAAAATTAGATATTTTATATAGGATTTATCCTGAATTAATAATGTATTTCTTTATAAAGAAATATTTTTGTGGGGAAAATGGATTCATTGTGGAAATGTACACTTTGTTATGTAATAGTTTTTCTAAATTTTATAAAAATATAAACCTAAAATTTTCATTGGTATGTAAGTGATCCAATACTCTTGTTTGATTTTATATGTTTTGGATGGGTAAAATTGGATTATGTTTATCGGTATCAAAGCCATAAATTTTAGGATTATGTTTTCAGCACCAGATCTAGGTTTATGGGTTCAAGGGAGTTATATCATGAGATGGATTTGGACCTGCTCATGAGTCCATGGACTGAACCATTATCACCAATACCCCTATAAATTTTGAAAAAGCAGTGGGTTTTCAAATTTAAATTTTTATTTCTATACCTTATAGGTGTTAGCTAGCGGTATTCATGGTGACATGACACTATACAAGTCAAAAAGAGTGAAAAACATCAAAAGAGATGATTAAATCATAAAACAAATTCAGAAAAAATATTTTAAAAAATGTATAAAGTGTAAAAAAGAGGACATAAAAAAACTAACCGTTATAAATATGTTTCCCAAGTGCATAGTATGCTTCCCATATAGTTATCCCAGTAAGAAAAGAGAAGAAAATTCAAAATTCAAAATCCCATTATTGACATCCTCTAGAATCTCAAGGTGGGGAACTAAGAGTGTTGGCCAGACAACCCTTCACACCAACTATTCTCATGTATTGATATTCCTAGCTCTATTCTAAAAATAAAACCCAAGAAATCATAAACCAGAAATCCTATCTCTAAGACCATTTTTCACATACCATCTCTGGGATACCTATGAACATGGAACCCATACTGACCCATGATAACCCAATGGGTGTTTCCAACCCCAAAAGCATTCAAAGGATTCTAAGAATATAAGAATCACCACTTATTAATAGTTTTCCCAAATGATGAATCAAACATAGGGATCAAAATACGATCCATACATGAACTCACAATATCGGGGTGATTCATTCCATTAATAACTAGCTGACATCGACAACACACATTATAAATTATGGAAGTAAATAAATAAAAACCACATCATGATAATAAAACAACTTATAGGATACAAGTACAACCATCGTTAAAAAGAGAGAGAAATATATAGTATGGGAATAAAAGTTGGATATACATATTACATGCCAATAGTTTACTAAAAAATCCAAAATGAAAAAAATAAACTTTTAACCCATCTATTTTTGACATGAAGAATCATGCCACCACTATAACACCTTTATAAATCCATAAAGATCTAACATTATCACCCACCACCACCAAGTGGTTCCTTTACCTTTCCTAAAATAGATAAAACAATATAATTATACTCCAAGGGGTGTATGTATGGTGTGAGAAAAGAGACTTGCAGGATCCCACCATGTGTTCAATATCAAACCTATGTTAGAAAGACTACACATGATTGTTTTGATACAATAAGTTAATGTAAATTTTAACCATTTAATTTAAAATTAATTAATAAGATAGGTGTCATTATGAAAGTAATAAATATAGGAATAATCATTAAAATAGAAGTTTCTAAAAAATTCTGTAACACCCCAAGATTTCAAAGTACGATATTTCTTCAAAATAATTCAATAACTTGCACTACATGCAACATCGAGTTCAATCGCCCCACAACTTACCAAACTATCCGATCAAAAGCGGTTATGAATATTATTAACTAAATTTTAAACTATATATAATCCTTATAATTTTATAATCCATATTTTGAGATTCTTAGACATAATGTAAGAACTATTTCATTTTTTTAGATAAAAGAAGTATTTTTCCAAAAATGAACTTTTACCTCCTTTTAATGGTGAACCCTTTTTAAATCAAATATTTGAAACTTTTATATATTCAGTTTGACAATATAAGCATTTTATTCAGAATCGGGACATAAGAATTTAGTTTCAATAAATTTTTGATATTTCTTTGATAACTTTCATATTTGGGTGGATAGTGAAAAATACTATATTTTTATTGAAAACAGCTTTTTTAATAATAATAATTTATAGTGTTAAATTAAAAATTTTAATGGTTTGGAAGTATAAATAGATTATATTTTACCATTTAATCCAATTATGGTCATTTTAAGTAATTTCAATTTGAGATTAGACATAAAGAAGTGTCAATCTTTCGATAGATATTGTTTCTTAAAAATACACCTTTTCGTTTTGACAACGAGATTTAATTTTAAATTAAAAAATTCAACTTATATGTTATGAATTTGGTAAAATAGACTTCATTTTTGGATTTTTAATATCAAAATTAACCTAGGGTGAATTTTTGGTATTTTTCTGAAAACATTCAATTTTGGATGAATACTGAAAAACACGGAGTTATTGTTTAAAAACGAATATTTATTTAAATAATTATTTATTTTACTTAAATTTATTTTAAGTCAAAATAGATACATAATACCTATATAAGTTTAATTTAATTTATTGGAGTCAGTTTATAATAATTTTAGATATATAAAATTTTTAGTGAACTATTTTCCGTCTTTTACCCACCTTCTAGAAGAATTTGCAAATTTACATAAAACTTAATTATACCACTTCTGTGAGTTGAATTTCAAAAATCCTAGAGACACGGTTAATATTAAGGAGTAAAATGTGATTCAATAGGATAAAAATAATTTTTGGTGAATAGTAACCTCTTACTTTTATTTACCACAATTAAAAGTAAATAGGGTAATTAAGGGTAGAAATGATATTAATATTATCCTCACACATGTCCTAATTCTATTGGACAAGTGTATCTCGACCAAAAACAACCTTAGAAATAAAATATTATTGTTCAGGTACACTTGGATTATATTAGTACATTTATTATTATTTAATGCAAAGAAGAGTTAAAAGAGTTAAAATCAAAGTTTAATAACTAATACATTTTTAATATAGGGTTATCGACAAGATAAATTCGATTATAAATTTTAATTAGAAATATAAAACTATTTCCTACATCATGGTATTTTATTTATAATTTTTAAACATTAAATAAATAAATTTATTAATGATGCAATGATGATGCAGTAATTTCCTTATTTGTGAAAGAATCAAATAAAAGGTATAATAAATACTAAAATAAATATAATTTCAAAGTGTTTATGACATAAAATAATTTTATAGGTGAATGTGACATGATAGGTATGATTAAATGTATCTTTTTCTAATTTATCCGGTAATTATGACTTTCCCAAAAATAAAATAACAAATAGTGTCAAAATTGACCTAAATTAATATTGAAAACAAATACTATATTACTGGTTGATATAATATTCTTAAAAATATAAGGTTCGGCCAAAGGGCATAGAAAATACTATATATGTCATTAATTATCCACTTTAGGTTCTCTTGGATGTTTAGAGTATGTTTATTAACCATATAGTGTAAGAATACAAGAAGACACGGTAAAAGTTAAACTATTTAACAAAGAGTTAAATCTAAAGTTTAATGTTAATATGGTGACCTAAACCTATCAAAAACCAATTGGTTGAGAGTTTTTATACCCATACCCACCTTAATAATTAAATTATTAATTTTTGAGCCATTAGAAACCGAAAATAAATTTATTATCAAATAATATTTTAAGTTTTTCCTATGGTGCCCCTCACCCCTCTTATAAAAGGGCACTCCCTCTTCACTTAAATTCACACCTTCTAAGCCATTTGGATCGGCCAAACCCTGCCCAAATATCCCCCAAACTATCCAAAATTCATCCTAGAGGAATTCATTTGGTCATAAATCCATCGTAAGGAGCCCTTTTGATCAAATCAAAAGGAAGAACCCGAAGAAGAGGTAATGATTTCACAACCCTCTTTCAAGTTCTCTTATTCTTCCACTTACTCTTTCTTTGTTGTTTCCATTATAAAATAATAACTAAAATATATTATATATAATTTGATGTTATTATAAATATGGAACAACTATATTCATTATTCTATCTATCTTATGATTGATAATCTCACCATGCGTGCGTACGTACGGCTTACCGTCTCCACGTCGTGGTGCAATTTGTTATTCAACACTATGTTATTTGGATGGATATAATGATGAGTAATATGTATATAAGTAATGAAAATAACATGATAATGTATCTTTAAAATTAATATACCATCCAATTCCACAAATTTAAGGAAATGATATTGTCGCTCATGCGTACGTACAGATTACCGTCTCCACGACGCGATGATATTCATTTCCATGTTCACCATTCATCGACGATTATAAAAATATATATATTACTAATAAGTATATAATATATGAAATAATAATTATACTGGAGATATATACATATATATATATACTTACTTATATCTCATTCAGTTAGTTCCCTTCAATACGAGATGAAAACAAAAACAACGTTTATGCATACGTACGAACTACCGTCTCCATAAACAGTGATTTTCATTTCATATATATGTCTCTTATAAATATTTATATTATTAATATATATATGATATATAAATAATGTTTTATATTCTTTAAGTACTTAAATCTTTATCTATGTGATACAATAAAGAGTAACAAGTTAAAACACGTATGATAAAGAAAGTGATTATTACCCGAAATGGTAATTTAACATGGAAATTATTATTAAATGGGTAATATAAAGTAATAAATGAATCATGTATGATATCATAAATATTAATATGGTTCTGGTATACTTTAAAAACATACTACTATCTTCATACAGGAGTTTAAATGTACCCTCGACTAATGGAAGGTGCAAGGTAATGGGTTTTCATCTCACTCCTTATTCCTGTGAGATTCAATCCATATTACCACTATTACCTTTTTTGTGGTGTATGTACTACCCATAATTGTATTCTTTGTGTAATAAACTTTAATTTATGTTTATTTACAAATTCATTGTATGATACCTCTTTCATTGGGTTTATGTTTCGTAAGTTACCAAATCGGTAAGGGTTAATTTCACAATCTCTTTATTATCCGAGGTTTTTTTTACATAAGTATCTACTGGGAAATATTTATTATCCACGTCCTTATTTCATAAAAGAGTTTTCAAAGGAATTATTTTTAAGGGGCTTTTTACTAAAACATCATTTTAAATTTTTTAAATATTTATTCTTCTAAATAATTCTCATTAATGTCCATATTTTCAAAATGGTTTTTAAGGATTTATTTATATGGACATGAATGTTTTAAAATTGTTATTTCCCTTAAAAAGTATCAAAGTGGTATGGGACACTTTGATTCAAAAAATTTATTTAAATTTCTTCCTCTCAAAATTGTGTAACTTTTAAATGTTTTCATTAAAAAGAGATATTTCCCTCAAAGATTTTTACAAAAGATTTTCATCTATGTAAACATCCTTTGATGGATTTTAAGATTATTTGAAGTTGATTTATTATGATACAAAACATCCATATTTTATTGTGGGTTTAGGGATATGTTTGAATATGGATGTGTTATTTTTACACCATTCATGGTTTACGGATAAAGTATCGACATTTCATATGATAGTTTTAATATGAATGTTTATATTATGTTTAAACCTTTTTATATGAGGAATGCATTGGACTTAGTAAGTGATGGGTGGAGCCCGCTATATCTCCCCAATGCATCAGTAGGTCTAATGAGACAAACTAGTGTCTTGGCACAAGGCCTTGACAAAATTTTATTTGTAGTCTTGGTACAAGGCCTTGACTATGTGGTTATGATAGTCTAGAATTATGCATTCCATCAATATGAAAGTGGCTATTGATATTGCATGTGAAATATTCGACTAGTAGAATATCCATGTGAATAAGTAAATGAAATTATTTAATTTTATTTTTTACATATTATGCTGAAGTTCATGTTTAAAAGGAAATTTTTTTATTTATACATTACCTTAAATGTTTTCTATTACTTATGAAAGTTTCTGATGTACTTCTTACCCTCACTGAGCGTTTGAGCTCACCCCTTTCTATGTTTTATTTTTCCCAGGATTCCATGAAGTGTATTGTTTTTGATATGCAGGGTTAAGGCAAGGGAATAATGACATTCATAAAGGATTATTTACGTTGTTTTGTATGTTATAATTTGTAATGTAACATTCATGCATGTAATATATTTTCCAATACTTCTAAACCATTCGGTCCTTCGGGACTTGATTCCTTATAATCATGCCAATGTATTAAAATAATGCACCGACTCTGGGTAACTGGGGTCGGGGCGTTATAGTTGGTATCAGAGGAAGTTTTGCAATAACCCTGGAAACTATATTTAGATAAACTCTGATTAGAGAACATTACCCTAAGATAGACATTAAGTATTAGTATAGAATAACTTCTTAGAATTTTGGTAATGTAGATATTTTGTGAGTTTTCCAAACAAATACATCCATGTCTGTATATGAGCAGGTAGAGGTGGCTCTGGAAAAGATGTATATAGGGGTAAATCCCGAAAACACCGCTTTGAGATAGACTCGAATGGGAACTGGTGCATGACAATGGGCCTTGCTACACTCTTGGTTACAACACTCCCGGGGGATATGCTTTGGATAATTCTCATTTTCTTTACAAATCATTATGATGGATTTACGAGTATATATCTCCTCAAAGAAAAATATTTTTATGGATTATATCCATAAACTATTCAGTTTATGTTAGGTATTTTACCATTTTGGAATTATTCATTGTAATTCATCAACTGACCTAGTGTATGCCATTGTATAGAAATTGCACCTATTAGAAGGAATGTGAACTCCAGCAATACGTATGATCCAAAGAGTAAGAAGGATCATATCTTTCATAGTATTAAGCCAAAATTAAGAAGGGAAAAAGTCTACCATGTATTTTCAACATATGAAGAAATAGTATCATATGTTAATAAGATAATTAAATTATTCCTTGAGTCCTATGGCTTTGAAGGGAAGTAAGAGAAGAAACGAGTGGAAGAGAGAAAGATGGATAAAGGGAAGAGGGAAAAGAAAAATTTTACAATATGCGTTAAATGTGAAATGAATCACCTTGGAAAATGCTTGTAAGGAATGAGAGTTTGTTATAAGTTTGGAGAAAAAGGACACCAAGTACGTGATTGCAAGGGTA
This sequence comes from Viscum album, assembly GCA_963277665.1. Taxonomy (NCBI): domain Eukaryota; kingdom Viridiplantae; phylum Streptophyta; class Magnoliopsida; order Santalales; family Viscaceae; genus Viscum; species Viscum album. The sequence goes on from OY728152.1 coordinate 701,762,095, forward strand.
AGAAAAATTTTTCAAATGTAAAATGCTTCATCTGCAAGGCGTTGAGACACTACGAGAATCAATGTCCCATTTATAAGGGTATACCACAGATGATTTTATTGGATAATAATAAAGTTATGATACTACCTTAGATGAAGAGGAATTACTATTTTTATTATGTTTTTATTATATAATTATTTCATTTGAGTGTTGTATCAACAGTATACTGGTTACATTAATTATGGAGATAAATAAGGATTTTACTGCAGTACTATTTTATTGAGGATTTGAGATTTTATGTTTCTAACAAAAGTGACTTAATAGTAAGCTACAATTTTTGGAAAATTCATGGTTGAAGGAAAGGTAATCCTTAATACGGTCCTAATAATGAGGTAGTTATTTTGGAAAAAGAGATGGTTGATTTTGGTAATTTAGGATGTTGTAGTGCTATAAAAGAATACATGATGAAGGCGTTCACATGTTATTACCTGAAAAAAAGGATCCTTAATATGTTTAACTTCTTTATATATTTTGGACTGAGAGTTTGGATATAAGCATTTTGGATAATTCTAAAGGCTAGAATGTATTATGTTTGAAATTGGATACTATTGTTAAGATTATTTTTGGATTTCCATAAAAAGGACAACCCAGAGGTCGGGTGACAACCCATTGCGTCTGGCAAGGCTGCGAGACTTGAACCCACAACCGAAGGGAGACAAAGGTCTATCACCTATCACTGACACACGTGATATCACGAATTGAATAATGTAGTTTTTTTAAAGGGTTTGGTAGATGAATTATAAATTCATTTTTTTAACCCTAAATGACAAGGATAAATAGAATATTTTTTTAAGTTCTATTTTCTTTTAGAGTGAAGGAAGAGTTTGTGGTAGAAATTAGATGAAGGATGAAACTCTACTTGTCAAGTATAAATATACATACATACATACATACATACATACATACATATATTATTTTTATTTTATGGATAAATTAATTATTAAACATTAGGGAAGTGATCTTAAAACCAAAAATGTGTTATCCAAATACCTTACTTTGTGTTGAATCGATGGTATTTTAAATTATCATAGATTGGTGGATTTAATGCCCAAAATTCTACAATTGTTTTTGATTTATGACCTCAATCAATCCCTATAAATATTTAGATTTTTCCTCCAATTATGTGTCTCTAATTTCCACAAATTTTCTCCTAATCGAGATCATAATTTGGTGGTGACTTTTTCATTACCCTTTTCCTCTTCGTAAGACTAAATTTTATTAACCCAATTTCCGATGTGGGTTTTCCCACAAAGGTATTTTCTAATTTCAGCATTTTATTTTTGAATAATAATTTCAAATTGTGAGGGCACAATTTATTGAAGGAGGGAACAATGTAACACCCCAATATTTCAATGTACATTATTTATTCAAAATAATCCAATAACTTGCACTACACGCAACACCGAGTTCAAACGCCCCACAACTTAACAAACTAGCCGTTCAAAAGCGATTATGAATAGTATTAACTAATTTTTGAACTATATATAATCCTTAAAATTTTAGAATCCATATTATGAGTTTCTTAGACATAATGTAAGAACTAATTCATTTTTTCAGATAAAAGAAGTATTTTTCCAAAAATGCACTTTTACTGCCTTTTAATGGTGAACCCTTTTTAAATACAATATTTGAAACTTTTATATATTAAATTTCACAATATAAACATTTTCTTTAGAATCGGCACATAAGAATTTAGTTTCAATAAATTTTTGATGTTTCTCTGATAACTTTCATATTTTGGTGATTAGTGAAGAATAAAATATTTTAATTAAAAAAAAAATTTTTAATAAAAAAAATTTATAGTGATAAATTAAAAATTTTAATGGTTTGTAAGTATAAATAGATTATGTTTTTAAAATTTAATCCAATGATGGTCATTTTAAGTAAATTCAATTTGAGATTAGACATAAAGAAGTGTCAATCTTTTGATTGATATTGTTTCTTAAAAATACGCCTTCTGGTTTTGACAACGGGAAGTAATTTTTAATTAATAAATGCAACATATATGTTTTTAATTTAGTAAAATATACTTCATTTTTGGATTTGGAATATCGAAATTAGCCTAGGGTGAATTTTTTCTATTTTTTTGAAAACATTCAATTTTTTATGAATTGTGAAAAAACAATGAGTTATTGTTTAAAAATGAATTTTTATATAATTAATTATTTATTTTATTTAAATTTATTTTAGGTCAAAATAGATACATAATACCTATATGTGTTTAATGTAATTCATTGGAGTCATTTTATAATAATTTTTGTTATAAAAATATTTTATTGAACTATTCACAGTCTTTTACCCACCTCCTAGGAGAATTTGCAAATATACATAAAACTAAATTTTACCGTTTCTGTGAGTTGGATTTCAAAAATCCAAGAGACAAGGTTAATATCAAGGAGTAAAATGTGATTCAATAAGATAAAAATAATTTTTGGTGATTAGTAACTTATTACTTTTATTTACCACAATTAAAAGTAAATAGGGTAATTAAGGGTAAAAATGATATTAATATTATCCTAACACAAGTACTAATTCTATTGGTCAAGTTTATCTAGACAAAAAACAACCTTAGGATTAAAATATTATCGTTTAGGTCCACTTGGATTAGATTAGGACATTTATTATTATTTAATTCAAAAAAGAGTTAAAAGAGTTAAAATCAAAGTTTAATAACTAAAACATTTTTAATATAGGGTTATTTATAATATAAATTCGATTATAAATATTCATTATAAAGATAAAAATATTTCCTAAATCATGGTATTTTATTTATAGTTTTTAATCATTAAATAAATAAATTTATTTATGATACAATGATGATGTAGTAATTACCTTGTTTATGAAAGAATCAGATAAATGGTATTATAAATATTAAAATAAATATAATTTCAAAGTTTTTATAACATACATGAATTTTCTAGGTGAATATGACATGATATAGATGATTCAATGTATCTTTTTCGAAGTTATCAAGTTGTGATGACTTTCACAAAAACAAAATACCAAATAGTCTCAAAATTGACATAAATTAATATTTAAAACAAATACTACATTATTGGTTGATATAATATTCCTAAAAATTTAAGGTTCGGCCAAAAGTCTTAAATAATATTATATATGTCATTAATGAGCCACTTGTGGTTCACTTGGATGTTTAGAGTAAGTTTATTTACCATATATAGTAAGAATACAAGAAGGCACGATAAAAGTTAAACTATTTAACTAAGAGTTAAATCTAAAAGTTAAGGTTAATATGGTGACCTAAAGGTGTATAAAACCTATTTATGGAGAGGTTTTCGACCCATCCCTACATTTGACTTTAAATAATTCATTTTTGAGCCATTAAGGTGCCCCTCACCCCTCTTATAAAATGGCACTCCCCCTTCACTATAATTCACACCATCTATGCCATTTTTCTCGGCCAACCCTGGCCCAAATATACTCACAACTATCCTAACTTTATCCTAGAGGCATTACATTGGTCAGAAATCCATACTAAGGATCCCTTTTGATCAAATCAAAAGGAAGAACCTGAAGAAGAGAAATTGATTTCACCACCCTCTTTCAAGTTCTCTTATTCTGCCACTTACTCTTTCTTTGTTGTTTCCATTATAAAATAATAACTCTAATATATTATATATACCGTGATGTTATTATAAATATGGAACAACTATATTCATTATCCTATCCATCTTATGAATGATAATGTCACCATGCGTGCGTACGTACGACTTACCGTCTCCACGCCGTGGTGTAATTTTTTAATCAACACTATGTTATTTGGATGGATATAATGATGAGTAATATGTATATAAATAATGAAAATAAAATGATAATGTGTCGGTAAAATTAATATACCATCCAATTCCACAACTTTAAGGAAATGATATTGTCGCTCGTGCGTACGTACGGATTACCGTCTCCACAACGTGATGAGATTCATTTCCATGTTCACCATTCATTGACGATTATAAAAATATATATATTACTAATAAGTATATAATATATGAAATACTAATTATAATGGATATATATATATATATATATGTTCTTACATATATCTTATTCACATAGTTCCATTCAATACGAGATGAAAACGGAAACAACGTTTATGCGTACGTACGAACTACCGTCTCAATAAATGGTGTTTTTCATTTCATATATATGTCTATTATACATATTTATATTATAAATATATATGTGATATATAAATCATGTTTTATATTATGGAAGTACTTAAATCTTTATCTATGTGATACATTCAAGAGTAACAAGTTAAAACACGTACGATAAAGAAAGCGGTTATTACCCGAAATGTTAATTTAACAGGGAAATTATTATTAAATGGGTAGTATAAAGTAATAAATGAATCATTTATGATATAATAAATATTAATACGGTTATGTTATACTTTAATAACATACTAAAATCTTCATACAGGAGGTTAAACGTACCCTCGACAAAAGGAAAGTGCAATGTAAGGGGTTTTCATCTCACTCCTTATTCCCGTGAGATTCATGCCATATTGCCCCTATTACCTTTTGTGTGGTGTATGTACTACCCATAATTGTATTTTTTGTTTAATAAACATTAATTTATGTGTATTTACATATTAATTGTATGATGCCTCATTCATGGGGTGTATATTTCGTAAGTTACCAAATTGGTAAGGGTTAATTTCACAATCACTTTATTATCCGAGGCTGCTTCTATATAAGTATCTACGGGGACATATTTATTATCCATATCCATGTTTCATAAAAGAGTTTTCAAAGGGATTATTTTTAAGGTACATTTTACTAAAACATCATTTTAAATGTTTTAAATATTTATTCTTCTAAATCATTCTCATTAATGTCCATGTTTTCAAAATTGTTTTTAAGGACTTATTTATATGGACATGAATGTTTTAAAAATGTTAATTCCATTCAAATGTTTCAAAGTGGTATGGAACACTTTGATTCAAAAATTTATTTAAATTTCTTCCTTTAAAAATTGTGTATCTTTTTAATGTTTTCACGAAAAATAGATATTTCTCTCAAAGAGTTTTACAAAACATTTTCATCTATGTCAATATCCTTTGATGGATTTTAAGATTATTTGAAGTTGATTTATTATGATACAAAACTTCCATATTTTATTGAGGTTTTTGTGACATGTTTGACTATGGATGTGTTATTCTTACACCATTCATGGTTTACAGATAAAGTATCGACATTTATTATGATAGTTTTAATATGAATGTTTATGTTATGATTAAACCTTTTCATATGAGGAATTTATTGGACTTAGTAAGTGATGGGTGGAGCCCGCTATAGCTCATCGATGCATAGGTAGGTCTCATGAGACAAACTAGTATCTTGGAACAAGGACTTGACTAAATCTTATTTGTATTCATGGCACAAGGCCTTGACTATGTGGTTATGATAGTCTGGCATTATGGATTCCATTAATATGAAAGTGGTTATTGATATTGCATGTGATTATTCGACTAGTATAATATCCATTTGAATAAGTATATGGAATTATTTCATTTTTTCCATATTATGCTGAAGTTAACGTTTAAAAGGCTATTTTTTTAGTTATACATTTCCTAAAATGTTTATGCTTATTTTTGAAATTTTCTGTTGTATTTCTTACCCTTACTGACCATTTGATCTCACCCCTTTCTTTGTTTTATTTGTCCTAGGATTTCACGAAGTGTATTTTGATTTATATGCTGGGTTAAACCAAGTGAATAATGGCGTTCATAAAGGATTATTTATGTTTTTTTGTATGTTATAATTTGTAATGTAACATTCATGTTTGTAATCTATTTTCCAAGATTGCTAAACCATTAGGTCCTTCAGGACTTGATTCCATATAATCATGCCAATGTATTAAAATAATGCACCAACTCTGGGTAACTGGGGTCCGGGCGTTACAATTTCATGGGATGAAACCCAATAGTTACAAAGTCTAGAGTCAAATATAATATACTTGAGTAATTTATTAAAGAGAATATTATGACAAGTAACTTTACAATGGAAAAGAAGATAAATTATTTGCATAACTAGTGGAAAGGGATCTTGTCCCATCAAAGTTCTCCTACTCAATTTCTCAAGGTTCCCATAAGTTTTGTTTAAATCCACATAATCTGGTGAAAATTCATTTTCATCAACCATTTTATAAGAAAATAAAATTCCAAACCAAAAAAAACATTTTTCTTTAAAAACTATAAAGGAAATGATTACATCACAATAGATTAATCAATGAATTTGAAGAAAATATATATAATACCATCATTTGTCTTTAGAGAACCAATTTATAAGGGGAAATAATCCCTACTCAATCTAACAAATTAAATCATACAGAACCACCTACCAATGTCAAGCTAAATAGGTGGAAAACACTACCCTTCATTGGAAAGACACCTATAATGAAAAATGGTTCCCTAGAGGGGTATGAGAAACTCATAAATACTAAAACAAAGTCTATAGAAATAAACTAACATGAACCATATGCCACTATGTCTTTGGGGACAAGTGAAATCCAAGAAATATTGAAAAAGGAACCAAAAGGAGAATGGATAATAATATTTATAGATTTTAACCTTGATGAAAATTAAAGAACACCACTATGAATCAAGGTTGCTGGATGGGAGGAGATAATTCCATGTGTGAGGGTGTTGTGAAGTCAAGTGGGGTTTTATTGGGAGAATAAGGAGTTAAATTTGGGTGAAGGTAAAAATATTCATTTCATTATTTTTAATTTCTTGATAGGACACATGGTTTGGTAGCACAGTTTTCCAAACCTTGTGCTAACTGTGTAGGCCTCACTATATACACATGGGATATGGCATGTTTTTCCCACATAGGTTAGTAAAAGAGTCACCAACCATTTGAATTCCTATGTCAAAGACTATATACATCCTTGTATGGTTTCTACATGGTTTTCTTAACTATCCTCCAGCTGTGTGGCATGCCCTATTTTCCCATCTTTTACCAGTTTCAAAGAATGAGACTCAAAAACCAAAGCTAAAATCTAAATCAATAAAATAACACATGAAATACATGAAAATTATTCCATTGGTGTGACATATCTATTATAATATTTATAAATACATTAAGTATATTAAAACAAAGGTAGAGTATGTGACCACATTTATTATTATAAAATACGTTCTTTTAATGAAGGTGTTCATCATTAAACATAGGGTAATTACTAGAATTTTTATACACAATATTCTTTAAAATGGAAAAAATTATTCTATTACTCATTCCCAGGAACACTAATCTAACCAAAGTACTAAAAAAAACATTTAAAAATATCTTCTCATTTAAGAAATTACTGAGAGGGGTGATGTGAATATTGGTCGAGTGGCTATAAAAAAGAAGATATCAAATCCGTTTATAAAAAAAATATTTTAGGTGAAGAATTATAGTCATACAAAGCTTTAATTATTTATAAATTAGATTATTAATATAGTAATTGTTTTCAATAATAAGTTATCATAGTTTTGTAATGAAGGAAATACCTATATCTTTTATTCATGTGTTTTATGTATTTTACATAAAGAGTGGAATGATATAAACCTCTTAGTGTTTTACATTTAGTTATTCCCAATTGAATATCATCATAGAGTATTATAGTTGTGATGGTATATTAAAATTAAAGTGAATATAATATCATATATGATATAGAATAATCTCACATGATAATAATATAGTATTATTATTTGGGTTAATATACCAAAGTATATAAAATGTAATTTCATATAGTTATTTATCTAAATATGGTTGTATCCTTTATATTAACCCCCATTACTTGAGTTTAATAGGAAACCTAGAATACAAACCATGATACTTTTATTATTTTATTAATACAATATAGAATCTATGCAATAAAAGGGTTTGTTAGATATGCCAACGATCGTTTCATCAATTGAGTTTAATAAGGATGGTATTTATCCTCTTATATGGATAATATAACATATGGACCCTCAATTATATTATACAAATGAAATTAATGGTCATGATTTTTTGAGTGACATATGATGTGATATGTTTATTGGATGAATGATATGTATTTTATTATTTCAATATAGCCATTCACTTTTTGAGTATTGTGAATATTTTAATTATACTACACTGTATTAATTTTTTCATGTATAATATTTAACATCATGACCTATATAAAGGGATTATATAAGAATGAGTATGATGTATAGTGAAACATCTTATGGTGAAAATATTTATGTGGATATATGACTATGTGTGATTGAGCTCATGTGAGATCTCATAGTATCTTGAGTAGTAATTAAATTTTTCTATAGGTTTCTCTTTTTATAAAATTTTTTATTAAGAAATTCATAATTGTTTTTTAAGGATAGAATGGATCCTTGGGTAACACGATATGCCACAGAACAAGGAATAATTTTGTAAAAAAAAATTATTCAAAATTTGAGAGATTTTATATGAAAAAATATCTAAATGAGTTTGGAAGGATGTAGAGATATGTAATTATTTTATAATGTTTGGGAGGTTTTAGTCCAGGGGAAATATTTTTGTATATATGTTCTAAATTATTATATGGCGAAACACAACATTCCATGGTTTGTGATATGATGTGTTATATCAAATTAAATCATAGTGTATATAAATAATAATATGATATATCATCTATTTGATACTCTATAACACCCTGAAAAGTGTGTTTAAAAGAATAATAATCTTGATAGATTTCATAACAAGCAACACCAAGATTTTAGAAAATAAAGATGTATTATTAAAATATTATTATTTAAATGCGACCAAGACATTTAATTGGAGGGTATGAATATGAGTAACCATATTATGAAATACATGTATAGTAATCCTACTCAATACGAATATATTAAATAGTTATTAGGATACAAGCACTCAATTTTTAGTTAAGTCATTTTATAATTCAAAAATTTATTTTAATCAAAAATTATATTTATTGAATTTTGTGTGAGGAAATTATAATTAATTTATGAAACCTTTAGATATTTTATTTTATACAAACTTTATTTTTGAAATCAGCATATCAAAATTTTCATAGGGTGAAATTTTGGGATTTTTCTAAAAAGATTGATTTTCTAGTGAATAGTGAAAAATATAGATTTTTGAAAAACATAAGTTTATTTTTCATTGAGAAGTATCATTATTCATTGAACTATATCTTAAATTTACACAATAATTTTTAATTATATATAATAAATTAAATTACATAGGAATTGTCACGAGCTCTCCCCGATGGCCCGGGCTGTGACCACCTCATGCCCGCCTTCCATAGGTTAGAGGATGAAGAGTAGCACCAAGTAGGAATATCCAAAAAATGGAAGGCATTTAGCTTAAACTTATACACATGAACCAAGATCAAACTATGAGAAGTAAACACAATGTAAAACACAACTATCACTAAGACAACTACTAAGAGTACAATAGGAAATAAAAGTACAAGGGATCAAGAATACAAGCCCAAAAGCACAAAGGAAAATATAACTTCTACGGTCTTTCCACTTGAGATCCTACCTAAAGGGTGGGTGAAGGGTAGCTACCTGTAGCCCTAGAAGTGAACCTGTCTGCCCTGTCTCACTAAGTACCATCGGGTCCCAGACCACCAAGGTCTCCATTGAAGCGTCAATCCCCTTCATGAGACACAACATGTGCGAGTGAAGCCTGTGCTGGGGTGAGTAACACAATACCCATTAGGGACCCCAAAACACAATGAAAACACCACAAAAATACCGCAAAGCAAGACCCTAAGTAAAAGATAGCCCACACCAGGTATAATTCAAAGTATAAAAATTAAGATCATTAGTCGTAAATATGAATCATCTTGTACTACTGAGGGACTCATTCTTGATGATTCACTAAGGTTTTATTGTCTACTAGACCACTGAGGTATGCTAATCTACGAAAAAACTAAGGTCCTATGAGCTACTAGACCATTAATGTCTGGTCGGCTACTGGACCACGGATGTCTGCTCGACTACTTGACCACTGAGATTCGCTCGGCTATTAGACCACTAGGGTCCTCATAACTATTGGCCACTGAGGTCTACTCAGCTACTAGAGCACTGGGTTCCGCTTGTATATTGGACCACTATGGTCCACTTAGCTACTAGACCCATGTGGTCCACTCAGCCACTGGACCACAAAGTTCCACTTTTCATATTCTTCCTGTCACCTCCACCCATAGGATTTCTGCTTTCTAGTGCACAAGATTCAGGGAGAACCTACTCCCCAAGCAATCAGTTATATCTTTACTGCAACAAAAACTCTCTTAGAGTATACCTAAATAACCATCTCATTGCCAGGGTCCCAACTCCCCAGACGACGCATCAATCATATGCCTGGTCTGAAAGATATCGGTGTTTTAGTAAACACGGGCTTGTTGCATCTGGGCCCAGTCTGGATTGGTCAGACCGACCCAACAAACCCAGCTCGGGGGTCCCGCATGACCTGATCCTTTTTGGACTACCTAGATTGACCCGGTCTAACCTGGACCAATGGGGCTTACTGGACCAGTCTCGGTTTGGTTGTGGGTCTAGCTCGTTGGGTCACCCAGCGACCCGGTTCTCATTCTTCTGTCCAGTTTCCTATCCGGCCTAGCCCGTATCACCGTGTCAGTTCTCCATCAGCCCAGAATCCACACTGTCATCCGATTTTCATATCATCCCAGTCGATTCAGGCCAGATGACTCCCTTCCATACGTGGTCTAGAGTGGACCGCGTGCTAGCGTATGCCACAGACCACCCAGCGGGCCACTCCATTTGAAATGATGCCCGACCGACGCTGGCCCCCTACACTACCGCAACCGGTGTGGGCCACGACCTTCACCATCTCCCACCCATGACCTTTTCCACCTCCCATAAGTGACCACTACCCTAGGCCCCTATCATGGTCCAAGGGACCATGAACTTCTAGCCGCGTGATGCGGTACAGTCCCTACGTCTGCATGCGCCACCACAACCCACTTCCAGAAGCCGGCTCCACAACCCACGACGGATGTTTGAGGCCCTCTTTCTCGTGACTGTGGTGTTCCACCCATGCGCCACCTCCAAACCATTATGATCCACCTCCATTGTCATCGTACCTCCGCTGAGTTGTCACATTAAAAGATCCTCATTTTGGGATTGTTGTTCTATGAAACGGGCGCACACAGATCCATCGTTCATAACCCCATGAATAATGCAAAGAATGCGGGGTAAAAAGGGGTAGAAGAAATCCACACAATGAATTTCAGGAATGAACCTCCATCTTCATTCATCACAGCATTGATCCGCTCCCATTGAAAGGATCAAACAGTTAAAATCAAATTAATGAGGGACTCATGGTTAAAAAACCCTAGAATTCCTCTAATAAGTGATGAAGGAAACCTTTACAATGACAAACGTCGGGGAATCAGAAAGTAGCGATGACGCCCTTGGAGAGTAGATTCAGGACTGGAGGTCAATGGACGATGATAGACGATCATCCCCAACCAATATCATTTTTACCAGGTAGGGGTTGTTATTTCAATTCTTCATTCCTTGTTCATGGATTTAAATGATGAACACAGATCAACCCATGAATAGGTTGACTCACAAATCATTCCTTCTAGCAGTAGGTATTTTAATCATGATATTTTTTGGTAAATTGATCCATGTTTAGATTTAATTAGTTTTTTTTGATCCTTCTAATTGGAGTGGATCAACTCCATGATGAACGACAGTGGATGTTCTATCCTAAAATTCGTTGTGTAGATTTCTTCTCCCACTTTTTACATCAAGTTCTTTACATTCTTCATGGGGGTAATGAATGAAAAATCATTGTGCACCCGTTTCATAGAGAAATGGTCCCAAAATCACGATTCACCCTCATGATGACCTAATGGAGGTGCGACGAAGATGACAGTGAGAAAGGGGGCCTGCAGCATCGGCCACAAGCGGTGGAGAAAGCCACTTGCAGTGGGCCGGTGGTGGCGCATGTGAACACAGTAACCACGACACATCACGTTCCTAGAAGGCCACGACCAGCAGTGGTTGTAGTGGTGTAGAGGGGAAGCGCCGGTCGGGCACCACGTCAAAGGGAGCAGGCCACGGGAATGGTCGCGACATGCGTCTTCACATATTCCACGCTGGACTACACGTGGTAGAGAGGCGATTGGCCTTATCCAGTTTCATGAATACATGAACCAAACCCTATCATAGCATCTGAGCTAGTGGAGAACCAACCCACATATGCGGGCTGGGCCTGATAAGAAACCAGACCACTGGGTGGCCTAGGTTGGAGGAGAACTGGGCCACCGATGTGGGACGGTCCAGAAAGGAACATGAGCCATTGTTCAAACCGGATGGAAATAAACTAGTCTGACAAAGTAATACTGTTTTGCAGAATTAGAATCGGGTCACTGGGTGACCTGGAGGGCTGGACCCATGGACGAATCGCACTAGGTCCCGCAAGGCCCAATGGGACTAGCCATTTGGCCTGGTTGGACTAGGTCAGCCCAAACCCATCCGGGTTAGGTCGAGTCGGTCGAAATCGGTCGGGTCATATGGGATCCCCCGGGTCGGGTTGTTTGGGTTTGTCTGACCAAGTCAGACCATGCCTAGATGTAATTGACCCCTGTTTACTAAAACACTAATATCTTTCAGACCAGGTGTCTGATTGATGCGCTGTCCATGGCGTTGGGACCCTTGCAATGAGTAGGTCCTCTGGGTGTACTCTAAGTGAGTTTTAGTGGTAGTTGAGATAAAATTGATGGATTTAGGAGTAGTTTCTCCCTAAATACAGCTCACTAGAGTGTGTGAATCCTATGGATTGATTTGACTTGATGAATAGTTAAGCAGACCCCAGTGGTCCAATAGTTAGGCAGACCACAGTGGTCTAGTAGCAGAGCAGACCCCAGTGGTCCAGTAACCGAGTGGACCTCAGTGGTCCAATAGCTTAGTGAACCATAGTGGTCCAATGGCTAGGCAGATCTTAGTGGTCCATTAGCAGAGCAGATGTTAGTGGTCTAGTAGAGAAGAAAATCTTATTGTTCTAGTAGCCGATCGAACCTTAGTGAATCATCAGGTATGATTCCCTCATTAGTACAAGATGATTCATCTTTACGACTAATAATTTTACTTTATATACATAGAATTATACCAGGTGTGAGCTGTATTTGATTTTTGGTATTGCTTTTTGGTCTTTCTTTGGGGTATTTACTTTATGGTTTTGGGTCCCAACTAAGTATTGTGTTACTCACCCCTATACGGGATTTTCCCGCACATGTTTTGTCTCGTGTTGGTGATCGATGCTTTGATAGAGACCTTGATGGTCCGGGACCCGGTGGTGCTCAATGAGACGGGACAAATGGGCATACATCTACAGATACAGGCAGCTACCCTTCACCCACCCTTTAGATAGTATCTTGAGTGGACGGACAATGGAAATTGTATTTTCTTTTATGGGTTTAGCCTTGTATTCTAACCCCTTTTTAATTTCAGTTTGTACTATACTCTCAGAAGTTGTCTCAGTGACAGTTGTGTTTTAATATTTTTTTACTTTGCATAGATTGAGCTTTGTATGTGTGTACAGGTTTAAAAGAAAATGACTTCCCTTTTCGGGATATGCCTACCCAGTGCTAGTCATTAGCCACTGGTCTATTGAAGGTGGGATTAGGCTAGCCACAACACAGGCCCTGGGGGATGGGTCTTGAAAATGTTGCATCAAAGGAGGTCAGTTCTCCCAGATGAACAAAGAGTTTGAAATTTTTTTATGGGGAAACAATGTTATGTTTCTTGAGGTTGGTTTTTAGACTAGGGAGTCCTATGTTGGTGTGGTGGCCATCATATCCATACATCAAGGCCCGAAATTTTTCTTTCCAAATTGGTACATGAAAACACAAGTTGTAAGTTTCTTTGAATGTTTTCTCATGATCTTTATGAGTTAAATTCAACTCACCAGGTATAATATATTAATCGTTATTCATCTTGATCTCTTTCAGGATGCCTCTACACTGACAACCATCTAGGATTTCAGTGTGTGACCATGAGGATGGTCTACATAGTGACGAGGATTCATTATAGGTATTGTTGCCTAAGATGGTACCCTCGGGCGGTGTCCTAATGATTCAATAACCCGTTGGTCAGTAGTTATTACTGGAACTATCGGTAGAGGACACACGTAGTCTGAGTGACTTATATGAGTTCAATAAATAGATACCTCATAGGTTTAGGGGATAGAAAAATCCTAAGGTCATTGAGGATTGGATGGAGGAGGTAATGTGACTCTTCCACTTGGTGAGGAATCTACATGACCAGATGGATGTTCTACCCATGAGCCTTCTATAGGGCTCGATAAGGGGATGGTAGAGTTTAATGATCCAGACGCATGGGGAGGCGACTCTCACCAATTCTTACTTCCAGCGAATTTGTACTCAGTGCACACAAAAGAGCTGCTTCACCTATAATGGGGAATCCCGATAGTGGATGAGTACTCTGTGAGGTTCAAATACCTCTCCCATTACTCAATAGATATGGTATGAGACCATTTCTTAAGGGTCCAGACCTTTGAGTAGGGACTTTGATGGTAGATCAGGGGATTGATTATTTATTTTAGCATACATACATAGGCTGGGGTGCTGGAGAGATATCTACTAGTGTAGAGATTCTTCATAGAGCAGGAAATGACAGTGGGAGCTACCACCAGGAGATAGCTGGCTGAGTCTTCTATTGTGGGTATCCAATAGGTGATGTAGAGGCCCAAATGGGCCAGACCATTTGGGGGATGACCCTCGGACTCTGGGTATGTGGTACGAGGCCCCCGATGAAGAGGGAGTCATTTTAGGAAAGGAGTATTATATTTTTGCGGTAGGTAGGGGAACATTTCTTAGGATTTCCTGAATCACCATGCAGAGGACTGACAGATAGTCGAGGGACCATCGAGGCAGCGATAGAGACATGAACAAGGTGGTCAGCCAGGTGGAAGACGTGGTAGAGGAGCAGGATGAGTGGAAGGAGGTGGGAATATGTATGAGGCCCTACCACCACCATCCCCAGGTGTTCCACCACAAGCTTCAGGAGTAGGTGGAAAAGGGTAGTCTCAGCTTTAAGTGATTGAGGCCTACAATCCCGATGTTCTAGAGATGATACAAGGTATGATATTTGTATTCTCCACTTTAGCTATAGTCCTTATATACATAGGTTCCAGACACTCTTTCCTTTCCATGGGCCTTGTTCAGAGCTCGGGGATTCTGATCTAGTCGTTGGATCGATCCTTATGATTAGAGACTCATACGAGAGGGGATTCGACAATCACACACTAGTGCCTATAGTGTGAGCTTACTCTTGGAGGCAAGAGCTTCAGTTGGGATCTCCTTGTAGAAGCATTGAGGCCTTATGAAATCATTATGGGTATAGACTGGCTATCAATAGTTCATGCTCATATCGACAATTTTAGATACATAGTGTGGTGTGTTCGTGGAGATAGGAACCGGTTTTCCTTTGTCGGTGAGAAGGAAAATATAGTATCATGGGATGGACTCGCACATAAGAGGGTGCAGCCAATCACTAATCAGTTAGCTAGAATGACCCTCATTGTAGTGGATGAGAGGAGTCCACAGTTTCCTATAGTGGTGGATGAGTGCAAGGATGTCTTTACAGAGGATGTTCTAGGACTACCTCCTCATAGATAGGTAGACTTATTTATTGATCTACACCCCAATACGAAACTGATATCTACACCTACATATCGAATGGATCCTGTAGAGCTTCAGGAGATGAGGGTATAGTTGGAGGTCTTATAGAGGAAGGGGTTCATAAGGCTCAGTGTTTCACCATGGGCCAACCTAGTGTTGTTTTACAAGAATACAGATGAAATCTTGAGGTTATGCTTGGACTTCTAGTGCCAAATCCAAGTGACCTTGAAGAAGAAAGTATCCTCTACCAGGGAATGATGACCTCTAAGATTAGATGAAGGGAGCAAGATGGTTCTCAAATATAGACCGCATATTAGGCTATCAACAACTTCATGTATGAAATGAGGACATCTTGAAGACGACTTTTGGTTATCGCTATGGCCACTATGAGTAATTAGTGATGCCATTTGGCATGACGAACACCTAAAAAGTATTTATGGGACTCATGAATAGGGTATTCCAGCCATACCTAGACCAGTTTATGGTATTTTCCATTGATGAAATCTTTGAGTATTTAGTTTCTAAGGAGGAGAACATGATACAATGAGAATAGTTCCCAACACACTCTGAGAGTACCATCTTAACGAAAAGATCATGATGTGTGAGTTCTAGATACAAATGGTCCACTTCACGGGACATGTCATCTAAAAGTATGGAGTTGCGGTGGATCTAGAAAAGTCTAAGGTGATTCTTTCTTAGGAACCACCAAAGAGTGTTACTAAGGTGCAGAGTCTCCTTTGGTTTTCTGGGTACTATCAGAGGTTTGTACCCGACATCTCTAGGGTGCCAGAACCCATGAAAACATTAATATAGAAGGGAAACCTCTTTGTGTGGAATGAAATATGCCAATATAGATTTCATCAATTGAGACAAATCTTGAAGAGTTCTCCTATCTTAAGGCTTCCATAGAAGGGCACTGTTTATGTGATGTTTTGTGATGTATTAGAAACTGAGATTGGTTGTGTCTGGATGTATGGGAAAGCAATGATCACTTATAGATCAAGATAATTATGAATTCCTAAGTAGAAATATGCGACTCATGACCTTGAGATGGAAGTGGCAGTCTTAGTACTGAAGATGTAGAGAAAATAGCGTATGGGTGAGCGATTTATTGTCTAATATGACCACAAGATTCTCAAGTAAATCTTTCTCAAAAGGATATGAATCTGAGATAGTGATGTTGGTGAGAGTTCCTCTAGGACTATGAATTTGAGATAGTCTATAATCTTGGGAAGCGGAACATAATGTAAGATGGTCTCAGCAAGAGTTCAAGTTCACATCTACTGAATGAGGCCTCAATGTATTTGTCTTCACATTAGATATTGTTCAAGGATATAGAGGATGCATATTTTCTTCAGTCGATGGTAATTGACTCTCTACTCTTACAGTGATTCCGAGAGGTGTAACTCGGAGATTCCAGCTGCGAGACTACACGTGCCCATATGTCCACAAGGCATTCCCCTGATGGATATTTGAAAGGTGGGGGGAACATCATCTTTTTTAGACGACACACTGTAGTACCAGTGGACTTGCGATATGAGGTGTTTAGGGAGTTGCATAAATCTTTTTTTTCGGTACATGAAGGTGTGAAAAATATGTACCAGGACCTCCGATGTCAGTACTGGTGGTTGGGGTTGAAGAAGGCGGTGACAGAGTTTGTCTTGAGATGCCTCAGTTATTAACAAGTGAATGATGAGCAATTGGTCCCATCAGGTCAGACACAACCCCTCAATGTTCCAGAGTGAAAGTGGAATGAGATTTAGATGGACTTCATGATGAGATTACCACATATTTCTAGTGGGAATGATAACATCTGGGTGATTCTAGATCGACTCACCAAGTCAACTCACTTCATACCAATTCGAGAGTATGGTTCAGTAGATATCTTGGGATGTCTCTATGTGTAGGAGATAGTTATACTCCATGGAGTCCCATATACGATAGTCTCAGATCATGATGCATGATTTACATCCCAGTTGTGGAAGGGATTGCAGGAGGCGTTTGGGAATCAGCTGCGCTTGAGCACAACCTTTCACCCACAGACGGATGGTCAAATGGAGAGGATAATATGGATCATGGAGGACATGATTTATACTTGTGTTATTGATTTTGGTCGTAGTTGAGAGGACCACCAACCACTGGTGGATGTTGTGTACAATAACAGCTACCACTCCCCCATTAGTATGGAAATGTTTGAGAAATTGTACGGATGGCCATATAAGTCACTGTTATGCTGGAAAAACCTAGGGGAGTCAGCTCTCATGGGTCCATAGATGGTATAAGATACCACTAAGAAGGTGCAGGTCATCTGAGAGTTGATGAAGACTACACATAGCCAACATATGTCCCATGCTGATATGTGATGGAGACCCTCACAGATTGAGGAGGGGGACCATGTATTCCTAAGGGTCTCTCCTCGATAAGGGATATAGAGATTTGGAAGGTGTGGAAAGTTATATCCAAGGATTATCATATATTTTTGGATATTACATAGAGTGGGTGAAGTGGTGGACCAGTTGGCTCTATCACCATAGTTAGATAGGGTTCATGACATCTTTCATGCATCCTAGCAGAGGAGATATGTGCATGACCCTTATCACATCATCAACCACTACGAGTTGGATATTGATGATGGGGAATATTCACGGAGTACCTAGTAAAGATAGAGGATCGATAGTAGAGGATCCTTTTTGGATGGTCAATTCCTCTGGTTCATGTTTGTTGGTAGACAGAGAATATCCAAGAGAGCACATGGGAGTGGGAGACTCAAATTCGTGCTCATTACCCCTATTTTTTTTATCCCTAGTTTTGGATTATGGGGAAGTGAAGCTCTAATGGTAGGGCTAAAGTAATATCCCATAATTCCATGTAATTTTTTTAAATAATATGGGATTATTTTGAGACCAAGCTCTGAGACCACACACTAATTTTCGGTCTAGAGTGGTCAGAATGTATTTTCGAACTATTTTAAAAGTTCATTAAATAATCGTGTGGGTAGGTTTTTTTACTTTTAAACCAGTATGTAGATAAAAAATCTGAAGGCACCATTGAACTCAATGTTTTGGGATTCTCCTAGGAAGGTCCTAACATTGACTGGCATGGGTCAACTGAAAAATATAGTTTTCGGAACTTTGAGAAGAAAAAATGAAATTACATAAAAAAGTAATTTTATTATTTTTCTTCAATGTTACGTAGAGAATCTTCAGTGTTGTGATGTAGCGATGAGGTGATGTTGTATCCATTAATTAAATTCATTAATGAATCAGCGTGGAAATGATGAAACATGCAGCACATCTTCCTTCTTTAATTAATTAGGGCCTAAGGGTTGAGAAACAACCATATGATTCCTCTAACAAGCGAAGAAGGAAACCTCTCCAACAAAATAATAAGTTTGGTTATAAATGGATATTTTAAATATAAATTATTTTATATCATGGTAATTTTTTTCTAATTTTTAGTAATGAAATAATTACTTTAAATGCTTATGAAATTCTTACTCAATGCTTATGCAAGCAGTAGACAAATCAAGTAAATAATTTTAAAAACATTAAATGTAATATTTTTTGGGTGACTTAATGTTTTAAAATAATTTATAAGATTATTATATAATATTATATATATATATTTAAATGGTTATATTCAAATTATATTCCTCCCATATTGTTTTAAGAGTCAAAGTATGTGAATAGTTCTTAAAATAGAATTGATAATATATTATGTTAAATAATATTTTATTAATTATTTAAAAACATAAAAATATCAATATTATAAAATTATTATTATAAATGGTCTAAAATTTTCATCCCTTTTCCATTCATGAAGTAATTTTTACCTTATAAGTAAAATTATAACCCTTTAATATGAAATTTTTTTACCATTGTTATGGTTTAAATTGGTTAACCAATGGGCTAATCCAAAATGATATCAAAACATATGAAAATTTTATTGGGTAATTATATTATTACCATATCCTCCCTATATTAGAATACATATAATTATGAAACATTTTCATGATAAAATCACATATTATATTATAATATTTCATTTATTTCCAAAAAAGTCTTTAACGATATTTAATAATATATAATATTTTACTTAATGACCTAAAATTCATAAAAATCCTAAATTCAGTCAAGTTAATTTAATATGGTTTAAAATATCATATATGTTGCATTTATGGGTTTTTTATTTTTATGGTAGAATTCTTGACCTTTAAAGGGTAATAAAAATTGAAATTTTGGTAATTGTCAAAAGGGGTAATGATGGGTTAAAACAAATAGATAAGGGATAAAAATCACCTAAACTTGTATAAATTTTATTTTATGGGGATATATCAACTCGTAATCCCCATATATTAGAAATTTATCAATTTTGATCCATTTGAACCTAAAAATTAATTTACATTAATTTTATACTTTAAGTAATTTAAAGAGTTCCCCTCTCCTCACCTATAAAAGGTAACCTATTCTCCTCTCTTACTCGCACCCTTTGAGATATTTATCTCAAAAAAAACTATAAAATTATATTCCCAACATACCTATACATGAATTATTTGTTTTTAATTATCAGAATATAATTCCAAGTGTCCTTAATAGGGTATCTAAAAAAAGTATACCGACGTAGTGGTACTCATCTTTATCAGCTATTTCAAATTTCATTCTTCTTCCACTAACTCTAAATATATTGTATCCATTATAAAGTAATAAATCTAGTAGTATAAATATTTTAAAATTTTATCATTATTATGTGAAAATAATTTCCATATTATTTCATCAAAGGAAAATAGAAAACATCGCTCATGTGTACGTACGACTTACCGTCTCTACATAGCGGTGAAATTCATTTTTCATCCCCATTTTAATTGGATGGTTATAAAGATAGAAATAATTAATATATATTATATCTGTAACATAAATATAATTATTTATTATATAATATCATATCTACCTTTTTACCCTCCTCTCTATTTTAAATAATAACATCACTCATACGTATGTGTGGAATACAACCTCCAGGAAGTGATGTGATTCCTTTTTCATTTACACTTTAAATGGATGGTAATAAAGAAATATTTAATGAATATATATGATATATTAATTATTCTAAAAGGTTAAATTATTATTTTCTTTTTTTATTTTCTATCTTTTAAAAGGTGAAAAAAACATTCATGGATACGTATAGTTTACCTTCTCTATGAATAATTTAATTTATTTTTCTATCTCTTCAATTTATGAATTACTATAAATATATAAATATAAAATATAAAAAATATTTATATTATCATTAAAATTTTGGATATTAGAAACCATGTTTAATTTATAAGGATTATAATTACATAACCCTAAGAATCATGAAAAATGAAACAGTTACCACCTGAAAATAATGATTTTAATAAGGAATTATTAATAAATTGGTGATTAAATCTTATAGGTGGATCATATTTGAAATTATAATAATTTAAATGATTTTGGAATAGAAATATAATAAATTTAAATTTATTATACATGTGTTTAGAGTGATTTCAAATTTAGTTGAACTTAGTGTAAGGGTTTATCATCTCAAATTGTCTTCTTTGGGACATAAGTTATGCTATGCACCTATCTTCATTTATGAGGTGTATATAAATCCATTTTAAATTATATAAAATTAATATACTTATGAAAATAATATTTAATGTTTCATTTGATGTTTTTAATTCATGGGGCTTATGATTAAAAAGTTACCAAAGTTGTAAGGTATTTCTGTTACAATCTCATTATTTATCGTGATTGTTTATAATTAAGTTTTATCTAATGAAATTTCATGAAATATTTATCAAGAATATAATTAATTTAATTATAATATAGATATTTATTTATAATACATGTTTTTATATCATTTTATTCAAATTAATTACTCAATGGACCAATTTTTTTAGGAAAACAGAATTTATTTCTCTCATCAGTTGAAAATGATTTGTCTTCCATGTCCATGATTTATAAAACTATTTTCAGGAATATTTTCATTATTATCTTATTATTGTTTAAATTAATTTTAACCATTTTTTATATTTTAAAAAATGGTTTAAAATTAATATTCTAGTATTGTTATAAATGAGGTACATGTGAGTTTCTACCAAAAATATCAATGGAATCTTTATTTTAACATGCACAACATGAACATAATTTTCCTACTATAATTAACACTAAAATATTTTAATATTACTCTACAAGAATTAATGGTTTTTTTAAATAATTTTTCCCTTAATATTTTGTAATTTTTTTAGATTTTATATAAGGGATTTGAAATTGAAAAGGGTATTTCCCTTAAGAAATATTTTAAAGATATTTTAATGGAATTTTACATCTATGATAACACCTTTTGGTGTTACTCGAACTTTACGAGGGTTATGATGCAATGGTCCCATTTTTATTCTTTCTCTCTATAGTTTATGGTTATGATGATGAAATATCAATGAAACTCATTCTATTTTCCATGGTTTTGGTTGTGATGAATTTTTTTATGATATTGTTCCATAAATATGAATGGATTAATGATTATCTAATAGGTGGGACCAAAATTATATTTCTATAAAATGAATTAGGTAAAGGTCAAGGTTTTATGAGATCAAAGGGTTCATGAAAGGTTATACCAGGACCAAAAAAGAGTACATAGGAGGTTATACCAATCCCAAAAGAGGGTACACTAAAGGTTATACCAAGCCTGAAATAGGTACATAGAATGTTATCCAAGTAATAAAATGTTTTGAATGTCTTGGTTGGTATCCTTGACATATTATTTCAATTATTATGATTATTCCACAATTTATGCTGCACTTTTATGAAATGATCATATGATAATTTTATGTTTTCTTGGATCATGTTCTTGTGTCCCTTTATGATTCATGTCTTATGGACTACCAAGATTTATTATTTGTCTTATGTTTATCATGTAATAATTTCTTTTTTATGATTTGAAAAGGTAATGCTCATGTACTCGTACCGTTTATTCTCATGTTATACGTAACAAAACATTGATATCTAACTTCTTTCCTGTTACTAAGAATCTGATCTTAAAATTTATTATGTTTTCTTTTCCCTAATATATAAGTATTTTTTTATATATTGTTTCTATTGAGGCTGATAGTTGGGGGATGATTTAGATATTTTATGAACCCTTTTTTATGTATCAATGTTTCCAAAGACATAAAATCTTTACAGTTCTAGTGTAGATTATAATGTTATGCACTGAGTATTAATATATTAATATTTAATATTTATGTGTGAAAAATATTGTCACTATAGTTGGAATTAGAGCATGTTTTAGTCAATATTTGTATATTAGGATTAAATAACATTGTCAAGATCCTTGGGGATAAGTCTAAGTATTGGATAACATCCTAATGTTTTTGTATGGAATATATTATGTGGTTTTCCTATAAATAAATACCATTCTATATACAAAAAGTGGATATGGTTTTGGTATATATTCATCTAGAGGTAATAATCTTAAAAATAGTTGGTGAATTATATATCCACCATCATTCTAGTGTACAGTTAGTGTTCCCTTACTGTGCACCTAGTTTGGCACACCTCAGGTATATGATTAGGTTAATTAATATTTTATTTTTTGGGACATTATGAAGGATTTGAATAGATTATTTTCAATGATGAACTTGTTTAATCCTAAGGTGTAATAGATTTAAAATAAGTTTTCATGATTTAGAAACCCTATAATTATTTTTTCATGATTTAGAATATTGCTTCTCACTTCCTGTTTTTTAGTTTTAGTCAATGTCCAGAACTAGGATGAATCATTTTAACACTAAATATGATTGAAAATGAGGTGATTATAAACAACCAAATGTGATGATGACTGAAGTAAATGATATAGATATTATACCAAATTTGTTACCATGATATATTAATAATAACCTACACCTTAACCAACTATCAGACTCAACAAAGAATAGAAGAATGGAGTTTGTTGATAGCTCGGATGGTGGTTACTATAGAGGATAGAAGGATCAATTTTTTAATGTAATAAATATGTAAAGAGTAACCTAGGATTATATCTAAATGGAATATATAAATGATTTATTTTTTGAAAATAAGGACATAGAGAAACAAATTTCTGAGGAAAAATGGGGTGTTCAATCGAGCTAAATAAATTTCATCCTAGGGATCCGTTTATAGTTCATTGTCTTAAATATGAGGATCCTAGGAATTATGTGAGTTAAATAACCATTATAAATGTTAACTCCTATACCAAGGAAGGATATATATATTATTACAGTCATTGAAAATAATTAATTGAAGTTTTTATGTACTGGGATTCTATAATTATTTTGTAGAAGTGATTTTATCAATGTTATTTTGGTTATAAGAACAATGAAACAATTAAGTACTCTTCTAGAGAAGTTTTACTTTAAGGATTTATAATAATAATTTTATTAGTATTGATGACCTGGAAAATTGATTTAGTGGTAAGGTAATGATTTTGGAGAAATATGTGATTAAGGGAATGATAACCCATATTATACACCCAATATAGAGATAATAATGTTTAGTTGAGATAATGAGATGATTGAAATTGATAAAGTAAATAGGACAGTATTGGTGACCTTTAAATTGGTTAGTTATTTGATAAAAATCTAATTTAGGACATCTTTTTTTAAGTTTATTTAATTTTTGGATTTATGGAATATCATAAAATATTTGTGATTTTATTTGAGGAAAAAGGATTGTGTAAATTTTTGGAAGCATATATGTCTTCATTGAGGTTTTATGGTGATTTAGGTTATTAATATGTTTTAATAGAATATATACTAAAGGTGTTCAAATGTCTGTTATGTGAAATTGTGAGTTACATTATGTCGTATAGGGATAAAGGTTAATGTTTTTCTTGGAAGAAAAAAGTTGATCAATTATTTTGGATTTCTAGGTTTCGAGACTAGTCAGACATATTTTAGAGGATTCTCAAGTAAACTATTTATGGAATGGATTAAGATGAACTTGTGGTTGGAGTAGGGGGGGGGGTGGGGGTTATTATTGATGTTTAAGAGATTAATGTATTATGCGGAATAACTTGTAAAAAATATTTGGGTTTTGTTAAATATTTAGTGAAATAAGAAATTATCTTTAATTTTTTTTGAATCTTATGGTCCATTAAAAGTAAATTTTAGTTCTTCGTGCATGAAAAATTCATCTTCTAATAAGAGATAAAGTGGAATTTCATTGAATAAAAACAAAAGGATGAAATGTTTCTTATAAAATGGAATTAAATAAAGTATATTTTATCATGTGATATATATTGACAGTAAATGAATTTTCCAAATCTAGGAAAATGATTTTGAAACAAAAATTTTATTCTATTACGATCATTTTCCATGAGTTGATGGTCCTTTCACCCCTATTTATTTATTGTTTTATGGTCATTCACTTTATCATGACTATGTTATCTTTCACTATCCATCAACATTTAGAAAATAATTTTTTCTCCAATTCTATATTATAACTTTCCACTAATTTTTTCCTATATGGAAACCTAGTTATGGATTATTCAAAAAGACTTTCATATTTACCTTACCCTACTTTTACGAGGAAAGTTTATTAACCCTTTTTACGACGTGTGTTTTCATAAAAGTTATTTTTAAAAGTGAAACAATTGATTACCAAGAACATGTCAAAATTTTTTGGATTAAATTTTTTTAGTGGCATAGAATTTAAGACCCTAAATTTTTTGTTTTAAATAATAACCATCTTGATAGTTTTCGTATCACACAATATTTAAATTTAAGAAAATAGGGATGTCTTATAAAAATATTTTTATTTAAATGTGACCTATCTATTGAATTGGTAAGAATGAATATGAGTAACTACAATATTAACCATACGTATAGTATTCATAATAAATAACAATTTACTGAATAATTCTTAGAAAATAAGCACTCGATTTTTAGGGAAATCATTTTATTCTTTAAAAATTAATTTTATTTATAAATGATTTTATTTCATTTTGTGTGAAAATTATAAATAATATCGACCACAAATTTATATTTTTTTAAAAAAACATAACTTCATTTTTTAAATAATCCCATAAAAATTATCGTAGTGTAAAATTTTTGTTTTTTAATGAAAAGATTGATTTTTCATTGAAGATTGAAAAATACCATTTTTTATAAAAGTTTATTTTATTTTCATTTGAAATTATCATTATTATTTGAATTGTATCTTAAATTGAATCATGTATTATTTAATTATATATAATTTAATTAATTATATATAAATCATAATTATACTTGATTTTGGTATATATTCATTTTTGGACTTAAAAACTTTTTTTTTCTAAAATCAGTTTTTCTTGCGTTTTACACATTTATATTATAATTTACATCTTCAAGATTTAGAAATTAAATCTCGAAAAAATGGTTCTATTTTTTGAATTATTGTGTTCAAATTTTCTAAATATTTTCCATTTATTTTTTGTCATGATGAAAATGTAACCTCAGTAAATAATGTCACCTTTTTAAGGGTAAATCATGTAATTAATGTTAAAAATAAAATGATAAAGACAAAAAATAACCTTAACAATTCAATTTTATATATTTTATTGGTGGTGTTAGACCAAAATCATCCAATATTAAAATTTAAGTTAATTATGTGCAATTTTTCATTGAAAAATATTTTTATTTTATTTTTAGTATATATAAAGTTAAAAATGTCACCCCCTTACTTTGAATATCAATAATTTTTTTGATTGTGATAGAAAATAATTATGTTCAGTTATAAATTCTTATTTTAAAGATAAATTATTATTTTATCATGATTATTTATTTTTAATTTTTTTATTGATGAAATAATTTCCTTAAATGCTCACACGACTCTGACTCAGTGCTTGTGCAAGCAAAAAAAAATCAACTAAATCATTTTAAGACTCAAAAAGAAATATTTTTTTGTGTGAGTTATTGTATCCCATGAAAATTTAAGATAATTATAACAATTTAGAGATTTTTTAAAGCTTTATATTCTAATTATATTTTTTCATGTTGTTTTCACAGTCAAATTATGTGAATAGTTTATCAAATAGAATTAATAGTATTTTACGTTAAATAATATTTTATTAAATTAACTAAAACACATAAAAATAATTTAAAAAGTAAAATTTACTATTATAAGCGGTCTCAAATTTCATCCATTTTCAATTTATTTAATAATTATTAACATATAACTAAAATTTACAACCCTTTAATATTGAAAAATTCATTTTCATAGTTAAGGTTAAAATTGGTCAATCAATGGGTCAATCTAAAAGATAAGGTCTAAAGTGATATAAAAACCTATAAAAAATTTATTATGTAAATATATTAATACCATATCCTCATTATCTAATAATAAATTTCAGTTTTTATCCATTTTACATGTGTTAGACCCAAGTGCTATGATATTTCATGTATTTCCAAAAATGACAATAATAAAATTTAATAATAAATAATATTTTCTTAAATTATTTAAAATTCATAAAAATTATATATTATTCAAAGTTAATTTTATATGGTTTAAAATATCATTCTAGGACTATTTAGGGGTCACTTGTATTTTTAGGGTATAATTATTTACCCTTAAGGAGTAAAAAGATTTGATATTGTGGTAATTGTCAAAAGGGGTAACAGAGTGTTAAAATAAAGAGATAAGGGTGAAAATATCACATAAACATATCCAAATTTTTTTATGAGGCTATTTTGAATAATAATCACTATATATCTTAAATATATCAATTTTATACCACATGAGCCTAAAAGTTAATTTATATTAATTTAATATTTTAGTGATTCGAAGTGTGACCCCTTATCACTTATAAAATAAAACCTCATCTCCTCTCTTCCACATACCCTTTGATCTATTTATCTCAACAAAAACCTACCCAAATCTATTATAAAATACCCTATACATGAATTACAAGTTTTTTCATCTTAAAATTCCATTCCATGGGTCCTTTAGAATGGATGTAAAGGATGTCTACCGAAGAAGTGTTATAGTCTTTACCAACTCTTTAAAATTTATTTATTCTTATACTTAATCTAAATATGTTTTAAACATACTAAAATAACAAAAAAATTATCATAAATACAATTTTCATTTATTATGGTACAACCATTTTCTATCTCTTTCTCATCCTATGAAAAAAAAACATCGCTCATGCGTACTTATGACTTACCATCTCCACATTGCGGTGAGATTCATTTTTCATCCCCATTTTAATTTGATGGTTATAAATATTTAAATAATTAAATTATATGATATTTATTAAATAATTATAATTTAATAATAATAACATCATATCTACCTTCTTACATTCCTTTCCATTGGAAAACGATAACGACGCTCATGAATACGTGTGGACTACCAACTACACAAATGGATGTGCTACATTTTTCATTTCTAATTTACATGGATTGTAAAAAGGTTAAAATTAATGAATATATATGATATATATTATATAATAATTATTCTGAAATTTTTAATTATTATTTACCTTTCTTTCCTTCCATTCATTAAAAAGTGAAAACAACATCCATGCGCATGTACGACATACCGTCTCCATGAATGGTTTAATTAATTTTTCAATATATAACTTTTATAGATTATTATAAATATATAAATAATGAATATATAATATATTTATATCATGTTTAAAATTATGGATATTATGGAACATGGATCAAATTAAAACGACCGAAACTACAGAACTGAATTTCTCATGAAAAACGAAACAATTAACACCCAGAAAAATGTTTTTAATAATGA
This sequence comes from Viscum album, assembly GCA_963277665.1. Taxonomy (NCBI): domain Eukaryota; kingdom Viridiplantae; phylum Streptophyta; class Magnoliopsida; order Santalales; family Viscaceae; genus Viscum; species Viscum album. The sequence goes on from OY728152.1 coordinate 701,790,591, forward strand.
ATTATTAGTAAACAGGTCTTGAAATGTCATAATTATATAATATATTAAATTATAAATATGTAAGTGATTATTTTATATAATTATATTAAATTTAAATTCATTATATAGGAGGTCATAGTTCTCTTTATGTAATTCAAACTTGAGGTAAGGGTGTGACATCTCAAATTGAATTCTTGGGGAAATATGTTTTGTTATGTACCTATCTTTATTTATAAGGTGTATATACATTACATTATCAATGTTATATAATTAATCTACATATTATCATAATATTTAAAATTTCATTTGATTTTATTCATTCATGGGTTTTATGAATCAATATTTACCAAAGTGGTAAGGGATTTATGTTACAATCTAATTGTTTATCAGGATTGTTTATAATTTAGTTTATGATGATGAAATGTCATGATATATGTCTAAAAAATCTCATTAATTTTATTCTATAAATATTATTGAATTATAATACATGTTTTCCTTTCATTTTCCCCACTTTAAGTACTCAAGATACCAAAAGACATTTTTAAGGAGAACTGACTTTATTTCCCTCTTCGCTCGAAAATATTTTTAATCCTTGTCCAAGTTTTATAAAAATGTTTTCAAAAATGTTTTTAATATTATAATATAATTTTTAAAGCAATTTATACCCATGTTTTAAATTTTTAATAATATTATAAAAGTAATATCATTGTTTTTTTCAAATGAGGTACTTTTGACTTTTTCCCCAAAAATGTGAAAGGAATATTTGATTTAACATACAAAACATGAATGAAATTTTCACAAAATCACGAGTTGGAAAATATTTTAATTTAACTTTACAAGTTTCCAAGGATCTTTTGAAATATAAATTTTCCTTAATATTTTGGACATTTTTTAGATTTTAAATAAGTGATTTCAATGTGAAAAGGGAATTTCTCCCAATGAATGTTTCAATGACCATTTAATGGAATTTTTCATACATGATAACAACTATTTATTTTAATAAGAGTTTACTGGGGATATTATCCAATGATACCATCTTTATTATTTCATGGGATGGTTTATAATTATTATACTGAAATATTGATGAAAGGCATTTTATTTTCCATGGGCTATGTTTTGATGAATGTTTTTATAATATTATGGAAATAATATTAATGGATTTATTATTATGTGATGGGTGGTCATGAAATTATATATACCTACAATGTTTTTTATGGAGATTAATTTTTTATGAGATCAAATGGTAGATAATAAGTTATCCTAAAATCAAAACAAAAGTATACACAGGAGGTTATCCCAAGACCAAAGTTCCTACGTGGGTATTTATCCTAATAGTTACATTATTTTAAGGTATTTGTGAGTATACAATATAATATTTATATTATCATTATTATTAAACACTTTATGCTACTCTTTTATGAAATTATTGCATGCCAATGTTAGGTTCTCATGGCTCATGTTTTTTAAACCTTTATAATTCATGTATTATGAGTAACAACCCATGTAATTTTAGAATAATTAATATTAATGTATTATTAGCATCCATTTGTTATATTATACAGAATTATATTCATTATATGTATATTATCTAATTTTCAATAAAAATGAAACGGCTTAATTTCTATCTAAATTGGATTTTCTTGCATTATATTGTTTTATTTAGAATCTTGATTTCAAAATTATGAAATTTTAATTTTATAAAATGAAATAATTTTTGATATAATCATATAAAAAATATCTTAGGTTAAAATTTTGATAATTTTCTAAAAGGATTGATTTTTCCTTGAATAGTGAAAATACTATTTTTTATTGAAAACTGTATTGTGTTTTAAAGAATTTACAAAGTTATATTATTTTTTGGAATAATTTTAAAATATATTTATTTAATATTTATTTAAAAAATCATATTATTGGTTTTTAAATGAATTTTATAATTAAATTTAGAATAAAAACATTTTATACATTAAAAAGGAATTTTACAAAAAAACTGTTTTTAATCGCATTTTTCATGTTTAATTTTAAATTAAAATCTTCCAATTATTCGTTTTGAATCATGAAAAATGGATAATATATTTTTAATGATGGGTTCCAATTTTGTTTAAATATATCCATTTTACTTTAGGGCATTATAAATAGTAACTTTAGTAATTGTTTACCACTGTAAAGTGTAAATTGGGTAATGTGGGTTGAAAATAATATGGTAAGTACAAAAAAAGTCCCTAGAACATTATTAAATTTTATTATATGAGTATATCTTGTCTATAATCATCCAAATGTCGAATATATGACCCATTTTTTCATTTATAAATTATTTTACCCTTTATAATATTTCAGTGAATATAAAGCCAAAAATATCATAATCTTGCTCTTAATAACTATAATATTTTTAAAATTGGGGAAAACAAAGATACATTAAGTTATAAATATTATTTTGAAATATAAATTATTTTTCTATAATGGTAATTTATTTTTTATTTTTAGTTATAAATTAATTATCTTAAAAGCTTATGTAATGCTGACTTAGTAATCATTTAATTAATATAAAAATAAAATAAATGAATTTAAAAATACTAAAATTTAAATAAATTTAAATAATTATTTTATTAGATTAATTTTTCACTTAAAAATCACACATTAGATATGTGTTAAAGGATCGTATTCTAAATCCAACATTTTCATGGAGTCTTTAAAGTCAAATTAAATGAGTAGTTCCAAAATTTACATTAATAATATCTTATAACAAATAATGTTTTAAAATGATTTGAAATTCCTAAAAAATATTATATTCAAAAAATTCATTTGGATAAGGTTCAATATATCATCCATGGTCTATTTAATTTCCAATTATACCGTTATAGTAACTATATTAACCCCTAAAAAATAATAACATTCATATCACTGTAATCATCAAAAACGATTTACACGGGTTAAAACAAAAAGATAAGGGTAAAAAACTTATCTAAATTTTATTCAAATTTTTTTGGATTGGATTATTTATACTAATAATATTATTTTATTTTAATATTATCAATTTTAATCATTATTTATTGGTAAATTAATTTATATTAATTTAATATTTTAACAAATTTCATGAGTTCCCCTCCCCACTCATATAAAGGGATCCTCCTATCCTATTTTATTCACACTTAAAAATACCTTTATATCCTTAAAATACTAAAAACATACCTTAATTACATTCCTACACATGTCTTATATGCCATGTTTTTATTATGAAACCATCCCATGATTTTTTTGGGTGTAAATCTTAAGAGGTTTTCCAAAGATTAGATATTGTTCTTAACCGAGCATTTTTGTTTTTTTTTCATTTACATCACCTAAAAATATTTTTAAAACCAATATAAAATAATATTATGATTCTATCCATTATTCTATGATTTTATTATGTTAATTTCATAACCCAAATCCATCTACAATGACAATAAAATGGAAAAATAATCCACCATTCGTGTGAATGATGTACTACATCCTTGTGGACCTATGCAATTTATTTTCCATCACCAACTCTCACAGAATGTTATAATGATTTATTTAATGTATATATATATATATATATGATATTAACTACATATTTAAAATTTTTTAAAGATAATATATCATTTAACTTCTTAAATCTTCATTCACCAAAAAATGATAATATCATTCATGCGTAACTGTGGACTACTCCTTCACGAAGCAACGCGATTCATTTTTTGTCACCAAATCACATGTATTATATATATATAAGTATATTTAGAGAAATAATATGGTATTTGTGATATTATTTTCAATATATAAATATAAAATAATACTTACCATATTTCTATATTAAACATTAAAAAATTGAAATGTTTCTTGTGCATATGTATGGTCTACAATCTCTATGATTGTAACATAGTTCATTTTTTATATACATCATTCATGAATGGTTTTAAAATTATAATTTGTGTATAAAATTTATAATTATTTCATTATTATTATTATTTATTTGATGAAATTATGTAATCTTTGACTATAGTCAACCTAGTAAAGTCATTTTGAGTTATGAATAGAATATCATTAAAATGAACAACATGAATTTCTTTGATTAAGTAATTATATATAACATGGTAAGAGATAAAATTAAATGGAATAATCAACTTGAAAAATGATATTAATAAATTAAATATTTGGCATAATTTTGTTATTTATAAATATTAAGAATGTATGTAAAGAGTCAGACTCAAGGTAAGAGATTTTATTTTAAAAATCATCCTTTTATGTTTCCATTTCAAATATTTTTATTCCATATCCAAAATTTTGAAATTATTTTATAGATAAAATTATATGGAAATAAAAGAATTATAAATGAAATTTTATTTATCTTTTGACTTTCTGTCAAAGGTTTCCGAAATTAATCTTTTTATGAATTTTTTTAATTTGTTTACAAAAAGAGAAAATAAACATTTTTTAACATATACAACGATAATGACTTTTAATACCAACATTATAATTATTTTATTTTTGGATTACATTACAAGATTATATGTTTCCTTCAAATAAAAACTATCCTTCCAAATATATGTTTTTCATTTTCATAAACTTTTCTAAAATGTAATATATATTTAAATATCTAGAAATGGTTTCTTAGGGGTGGAAAGAATATTTTTACAAGTTTAATGATGAAAAATTCAAGCTTCCATGTTTTATGATTAGGTTATCATTTTTTTGAAATTATTTAAGATAATGGGAAGTTTTGTTATAAACCAATTATGGGTGTTTATATTATAAACCAAGGACATGTGCTTATGTTATTTACCAAGGATGCATGGTTCTGTTATAAACCAAGAATAGGTTAGTCCGTGATATCCCTCCAATGTATTGTGTATAGAAGTCAACTGTATGGTTATTCCATTTGAAAAGGTGATTTGGAAAATTATTTCTCAAGTTACCTACAAGTTTTAAATATTATTTCTATGATTTTTTATAGAAATTTTATGATTTATCAAGGTAAGTTAATGATTATATTTTTAAATTAAAGAATATAATACTTTTTAGGGGTGAAAATTATAATTTTTTGAAAACATTTTTAAGATTTATTCATGTATGATATGAAATATTTTTTATTTTTATATTCCCTTTAAGATTTCTTATAATCTTATTTATGAAATATTTGGGTAGATAAGTCAATTTTTTATGTATGAAAATGTTTATTTTGAACCCAAAATATTATGTTGAGAAGTAATATTTTTATAACTATTCATGGACTAACAAGTTTCTTTATTTCTTCATTTTATGTCCCATTATGTGATTTTTGTTCTAATAACTTTATTTTAATAAAAATTTAATATTTTAAGGGTGGTAAGGGAAAATAATTAGCCATGTTGAATGTCGTGAACATTTTCCCTAAAAATAAATCATGGTTTAATTTAAAAAAATTATATTATGTGAAAAATTGATATTGATTAGCATTGTTTATTTTTTAATATATGAGTTTGTTATGTTAAATTTATGAGCTAATTATTTAAAACTCTAAATCAAAAACATACTTAGGAATTCTAGAAAATGAATTCATGACTAAAAACTCAAGATTTTGTAATTTTTAAGGTCAGTTCTATATAGTTTGTATTATAGAAAAGGTATAGAATATTTTAGAGGTTAGGATAAAGTGAGTAAATTACCTTAAGAGATTTTGATTTATGGTTATCATGTTATGTAATTTGAATATTATCAGGTTTCTTTTTCTAAAATATGTCTATTAAAAATGGTTTTACATAGACAAAACAAGGAAGTTGATGTAAGAATTCATCGAGGGGATGATATCCTTCTGAATCATAAACCTATAATGGTTAGAATTGGGATTCAATAGTTTGTTACAATGATGGATCAATTGAAACATGATATAAGTGGTGTTATTTTCCATGCTAGAGAGGATCCATATTTACCAAATAAGAACATAATAATAATGGATCATTTTATGAGATAATATATACCAGAATTTTGGGGATCTTCTGACCCAATGGTAGCTGAGGGATAGATGAATTCTTTGGAAAAGATATTAAAAGTCATTGGTTGTTAGGATCATCAAAAGTAAAATCCATCCATATATTAATTTAAAGGTGAAGGTGATTAGTGGTATTCATTTCTTACGTTTTATAAAGAAATAGAAGAGATTAATTATTTGGAATAGGATGGATTTAAGAATATTTTCTTTGAGAAATATTATCCTAAGAATATTCATATTAGGATGGAAAATAAATTCTTATAATTGAGACAAAAGGAGGAATATCTAGTAGATTTTTTATGAAACAAACTTCAATAGTTTGGAAAGGTGCATATAAAATTTTATTTTGGATTACGATAGTAAAACTAATCAGTTTTAATCATGACTATATCTAAGATATCAAAGGGCGTTGGATTATCATAAATTTAATATTAATGATAATTTTTTGATGTTATGAAAAGGAAAAAATGGATTTTTCTAATGATCATATATTTTATGAAAACAAGAATAAGAAAGGGTATAATCAGAAAACAATGGTGAAGCATCCAATAAATAAATCTAGAGGTTAGAAAATAAAGTTCTCTTCTTGTGAGAAGTGTTGAAAAACACCTTGGGGAATGTATGATGAAACCTAAGAAATTCTTTCAATGTGGTATGTTTTGGAATAAATATGTTGATTAAAAATAAAATAATATTAGTAGTGATAAGAAAAATAATGAAAAGTTAACAAGAATATGTTTTAATTATAATGAATTGGGACATTATAATAATGTGTGTCCAAAGTTAGTCACTAAGGGTGGAAATCATCAAGATCTGAAGAAAAAGGGTGTAGAAAAATCTCTTAATACTACATCTATTGATATTGGGCCATAAATTGAAGTGGTAACTTGTATTTTATGTGATTATTTGAATTATATCAATATCTTGTTGGACTCTAGATCTTCACATTATTTTATTTCTGATAAATTTGTAGTTAAAATATAAATATCATCTCACAAATTTATGATATAATTTTTTGTTAAAAAATAGGTTGAAAATATAAATGAAACCAAGATTTATAGGAATATTTCTATTTTTATTAGTGGGAAGGCCTTTCCTTGAATTCTTGTTTAACTTCCCATGGATGATATTGATATTATTTTGTTCTAGTATCGAGGTGCATAGAGGAAACCAATGGGTATGGGATTTAAAATTTATCATCATTGGAGAAATGAAACTTCTTCATATCTGGGGATTTGATCACTTGTAAGGTCTAATGATCTCATATGAATATTTCCAAGTGAAAAAATAACATCAAATGATTACATCATTCAGATAGAAGAGGTGTTCAGCTATTGCCCACAACCATTGGATGTTTCTTGAAGTATCTAATTTCAAAACCATATATATCATCTACACGTGCTTAAATAATCCAAATGGATTCTGATCATAACATTTTGATTGCTAGTGTAGAGCTTTGACGATTCATTTTTTGTTGCAAGGATCACTATCATCTCCTCTCCTCGATCAAGGAAGGAATTCTTGGATTGATTTCCCAGACATGAGATCTTTCTCTCTCTCTTAGTGGGAAGAGAGATAATATCACAATCCCAAATGAATGACTATTCATTAGAATGAGAGTAATTTTATAATTATATAATAGATTCCCAAATACCTATAAAGGGTTCCCTAACCCCCATATATCTGACGCCCACAATATAAGAAATGAATGAAATGTTATGAAGAACTAAGTACTTCATAATTTCATTTATATTTATATTGATTAATTTTAATATCTAATAAATATATTACATAACAGATGTGATCCATTAACTCGATTCATAATTCTCATAAATATTAAACAAACCTTAAATATTCATATAATATTTGTTCATATAATATTTTTTTTGTATTCACATAACACCTGGTGAATACTTATATGAATACATTTAATCCCATTTTTATATACTTGAATAATGATGAAATTAATTATTCTTTAGTGATTATTAAAACATGGACAAATCTCAAACCCCATGGTGGGTCCCACCATTTCTTATACACCTATTCAAGAATCCACTCTCAGTCAATGAAATGTATTCAGTTTCATTGAGTTAAGGTCCCACCATGTCCTATACACCTATTCACCAGAATATGGTAGAATATTGAATCTAATTCTGTGTGTGACTCTCTAGGGCCTTATCTCAATGGAACTGAATAAATTTCATAGACCGAGAGTGGATTCATGAAACCCATCCTGGATCCTATGTAGATAATGAAATTTCATAGAAACAACAAATTTGCCTATGAATAGAAGCTGTGTAATATAACTTCTTTGTCATATGATATCTCATAAAGTAGGATTTATAGCTTGTGTCATCATCCACTTTTGATTTATTATTTATTAAACTTACTAGACATACTTACTTTCTTCTACCATGGACATATATTTAGTTAAGGTACATGTCATTACCCATCACTCGGGGCCCATGACATGAATAACTGTAACCCACCTTCCATAGGCCAGGGGTTGGTGACTAGCACTAGAAAAGAATAACCCAAAAAGAGAAGGAATTGCCTTTAAACCTATACACACACAGACTAGGTAGACAACATAATAAAATAACAAAGTACAAAAACTGATAGTAAAAGTCTGAACTAAAAGTAAAAAAGGGCCAATATATAAACCCAACTAAAACGAAAGTACAACAAAAAGGGAAAAACATGCTCCGTAGGTCGTCGACCAATGGTCCTACCTAAAGGGTAGGTACTGCTCATTGTATGTTGTCACTACCGCCCACCATATCTATCAATTACCTCTTATCACCATCTAGTCATGGCTCCCCAAGTCTCATTCAAGCTATCCATTGTCTTCAAAATACACAACAAGGTGTGGGCGAAGCCCGCGAAGGGGTGAGTATAACAAAACTCAGTAGGGACCCTGAGACTCTTGAAGGTCTCTCAAGATACCAAAAAGGAAAAACCAAAAATAATGATCTCAATGACAAAGAAAAAATTATAAGAGGGCTCACACCAGGTATACAACTTTGAGAATATGAATAAAGATGATTAGACTTAAGCTAGATCATTTTATTCTGTTGAGTGGTTCTGTTGCTGATCCACGAAGGGTCGCTGAACTGCTGATCCACAAATGGTCTCTTTATTTCTGATCAATAGAGGGTCTCACTATTGTCTATCCAAAGAGGGTCGCACTGCTGCAGATCCATGAAGGGTTTCTATAATTAGGATCCACAAAGGGCTTCTCTTATGATGATACACGAATGGTTTCTTTTTTCCGATCCAGGAAGGGTCGATTTTATGCCGATCCATGAAGGGTCACTTTAATGTCGATCAATGAAAGGTCTCTCTTCAATCTTCACATCACATCCATCCACTAGATTCTCGCACTAAGAATGATTGATTCCAGGTGAATTATCTCCCCAAGTCGTTGGTCGTATCTCAACCTCCATGAACTACCATGGAGAAGTAAACCAAATGACAGCCTTGTCGTAAGGGATCCAATGTGTTAGATGGTTCTTCAATCAGACACCCGATCTGTAAGATATGGTAAAAAGGAAAATAAGGCCCGGTTGGATTTGAGTCTAATCCAAACCATACATACACCAAATTTCTGCAAAACTCATGTAATGTATATCTGAAGGACCGCTTTGTAGAAAGGGTCCCAACGCCACTGACGGTGCATCAATCAGATGCTCGGTCTGAGATATACATGTGTTTTATTAAATAGGGGACAGTTTCATCTGCGCCAGGTCCAACCTGATTGGACCGTCTCGACCAACTCAGACAGGGGGGGGGGCATGATACCCCAGTTCAATTAGATGGACTCGACCTGACCCAGTCTGGGTTGGGGTCAGTCTGGTTCGGCCTGGTTAGAGGACCTGTCCTAATGGGCCTCGCTGGACTCAGCCTGGTCTGGCCGAGGGTTCATCCCGCCGGGTTTCCCGGTGACCCGGTCTTGTTCGGCCTAACCCAAAGCGAGTGCTTCCAGCCTAATGGTGTCGGTATAGCCTGCTAGGACTGGGTATGGCCCGCTATGTGTGGTTCTGGCCTGCTGGGCACGTATCTGACCCGTTGGTGGCGGGTCTAGACCACCTCATGCCCAGTCTGCCAAAGGAGGACCGGTTCTGTTTGGACTGGTCGAGAAGCGGTTGAGTTCTACATATGATGCATCCTGCCACACAATTCATCCATGAGGCGACTCCCCTAGCTGTGGTCGATTGACCGTGGCTCCTCTGCACACGACGTGGAATGGCCCGCGGTGGCTCAACGCACACTATTGACTTGGAGGTCGGCGGCCGCTCCTACCGCACCGCGACCTCCTCCGCATGGGACAGCTCCTAACGCAGCTATGTAGGTCGTTGAGGAGCACTGCCATGGTGCACTTCCCTCTAGCACTAGTGCACTGACCATGTCTTTGGTGGACCACCAGATGCACTCTAGTGGTCCGTTCTCCGTGCCGCCTATGCCTATGGCCTCCAGGGGATGTCACCTTCCCTACGATGGACTCGATTCTTCCATACTGTACACTTTATAATTTGGTGATGAAGAACACACAAACAGAGTGGCTCGGGAAATGTTTGTGTCGGCCCGTTCCCTCTAGGTTAGAAGATTACAAACATGGGGAGGTCTGAGGATTTTAATTCTAATAACACAGGAGATAATTTAATCCTCGATAGAGAAATTTCAAAAGATGTCATTGTCCTTCAAGAATGAATGGTCTGCGGATTATCTTGTTCATGGGTTAATTCGTGTTCAATGTTTGAATAATAATGGAAAAACTTTCAAAATTAAACAATCCTCTACCTAGACTCGGTGGAATCCGCTGCGAGTGAAGGATGGAATTCCGCATTCATTGATGTTCATCGCTGTTAATATCCCTCTAGATTCAATCCTCTAATGGACGCCTTTTGATCTCTGTTCTTCGTTGTAGGGTGAATTCGTAGGCATTTTGTCAGGGCTTTCCATGTTGTTTCCAAATCGTTTCTCCAAAAGATTGATTAAATAAAGAGAAAATATTGCAGCATTGTTGAGTTCATTAAAGTCTCTCATTAATTATCTTTAATTAATGAACCATTAATTAAACCAGCATTGTGGTTAAAAAATAAAAAAAATGGTTCATTAAATGACCCACATTTAATGGTTTTCGTTATGATGTGGTTTCTCCAACCATCTCTCAATGGTTGAAGTGAGAAATAAAATAACATAAATAGTTATTTTATTATTTTTTAAAAAATTATAAAATTTAACTTCTCCATCTGACAATTCCCGGTAAAAGTTGAGCTTTTCTAAAGCGTATCCTGGCCCTTTGAGTTCAACAGTGCACTCAGTTTTTTAATCTGAGCATTAGTTCAAAAGATAGAAAAAACCGCTCGCATGTTTACTAAACACACCTTAAAAAAAGTTCAAAAATAATTAACATTCACCCTCGACCCATGACAGTAAAGTTTTGGATTTTCTTAAGGGGAACACACCCCCACAAACTCAACAGTACTCTCAGATTTTCAATCCAAGTTACCATCATAAGATATCATAATTTAACAATAAAATAACTATTACTTAATTATTTTATTTACGGCCAAAAACTAATATCCACTATTGGCTCATGCCCGCCAATGTTAGGATCTACCTATGGAAAGAATACCCTCACGAGCTCAGTGGAGGTATCTTATTTTAAATTTGAGTCACGGTTATTGATTTATAAGCATTTGAAAAATAAAATAATTTTATTTAATTATTTTATTTATGGTTATGCCATTTTCAGGTTTTCTCATTGGAGGCCTACATCGACGAAAATTAAGTCACTCCAAGGGTAAACCCACCATCCTGAATGAAATGGTGCCCTTAGATTTCTAATCTTGTCGGCTGTTTAATTGTTATTCCACTTTTTCATGAAAACCACAAACGCACTCTATTTAAAGCTTGACATTTTTTAATAGCTCATTATGGGAACTCTGGGTGTCAGAATCACGTTCCATCAAATTTCACGGTCTCAAAATAATTCCCTAAAATTAAAAAAATTATATTGAAATTCCAGGACATTACATTCTCCCTACATTGGGGCTTTACATCCCCAAAAGCCAAAACAAAGGCAAATGAAACAAGTTGGGGTACTGAATAGGAATCTAAGCATCCCACTTCCTTGGTCACTCCTAGTGATTCTCATGCTACCATCGAGTGAGAAATAGAGGAATTGACCATCCATGAAGGACATGTTGTTGTTGATCCTCTATCCCCACCAGAAACTCCACAAATTTCATTCCATAATCAATTTCCATATTTCCTCAGTCGATGATGTGTGATGGATCATGCACGTACCTCCTCAGATGTGACACGTGAAAAACATCATGCACCCGGTGCATCTATAGGGGAAGATCTAAAACATACACCACCTCCCAAATTATACTGAGGATTTGAAAATGGTCTAATGAACCTCAGAGATATCTTGCCACCCCTACCAAGCCATCACAATCCTCATCATGGTAAGATCCAATGAAAAACAAGGTCTCCCTCCTCAAACTACAAGGGTCCCTATATCTTGTCAGCATAATAATTATTACCACTTTGTGTATTCCTCATCCTATCATGGATGATATGCACATTCTCAGTGGTAGCCCATACCAAATTTGGACCCATTAGTGCTGACTCCCCTAGGTCTGTCCAGCATAGGGGTGATCTGCATGGCTGCCCATACAGGGCCTCAAATGGTTCCCTTCCATTGGTGGAGTGATAGATTTTACTGTATGAAAACTCCACATATTGTGGGTGGTCCCCTCAAACTGTGACCAAAATCCAAGACACAAGTACGAAGCATGTCCCCCAAGGTCTGTATGGTCCACTCTGTCTGACCATCTGTCTGGGGGTAAAAGATGTGCTCAAGCATGCTAGAACTTGATTCTCATATTCACTTGCTGACAAGTGAGGAATCATGAAATGAACTCAGTCACCGCTTTCTTCATCCATGGACACTAGTTCTGACGTCGAAGGTCCAGATACATCCATGTCACACCAGGATGTTCCGCCAATGGGGAAGTATGGAACCCCCTCAACACCTCCTCCCACAACATCACTAGTACTATGGTGCTTTCTATAAAAAGGATTATGCACTCCCCACCTATCGACAATATATCAGGTGAATGTATTGGGGATTTCGGAGCATGTCAAGCCTTGTAGTCAACATCCACAAGTTGTTCCGCGCTAACTTGTTGTAAGAGTGGGGGAGTGAAAATCACAGACTGAAGGTAAGCTAATCCATCACTATCCACGAAGGATATCTATATCATAGATATCTTCTCTATCACCTCACTTTGCAACTATAAACCAGACCTCCTATTGAGTGCATCTGCCACCTCATTCCCATTCACATGAGTATAGACTATCTCAAAGACATAGTCCTAGAGGAACTCCATCCATCACGGCTGTCTCAATTGTTGTAAGGCCTGCGATCACCTTTACATCCATGAGAATGGCTACCGCTTTAAATTGATTTATGTGACCATCAAACCTTTGGTAGTGGGTACTAATTATCCATGACCACTTGGTTAAAGTGCTGGTAATCCAAAATTAACTTCGATCCATGGGTATTACTAAGCCCTTCCTCTACAAGTACCCCAACCATACTCTCAACTCCCAGAGATCGGTGGGAGCCATCCGATATGCAGTTGTAGATATCAGTGCCATCCTTGGGTACAAGACAATGCAGAAGTCCCTCTCCCTATAGGGAGGTAATCCTAAAAACATCTTTTGAAAGGATATTCCCACACTCTTCCAGTACAGTTGGGAACTGAAAACTCAAAACACCTACTAACAGGAGGGTATGGCTGGCCGACTAAAGAGTGATCAGTTGCACCCTCCTATTCATGAGTTTATCCTGTGCTGCCTGGGTTTCCTTTTCCATCAACCAAGGAAACACCAATTCCAACACTATAGATATACCACATCCTTTTGCCTAAAACAGTCAATCTGTGTGTAACATCCCGGTTCTGGTGGCACCAAAGGTGCCCTATAACCGGTTGGTCACATGTCCTCAAGTGCATTTCCCTAAATGCCAAAGGATGCCTACTTGCAGAAAGGGCCATGGGTGTGATTGTTGGGAAACTATTCCCTCACTTGTAGAATATCACTGTGGAATAAAAATCAGATAAAAATAGTCGAAGTTGTAATACTATACAATAAGTAAACAACAGAAGACCAAAAGTAAATAAAAAACTACAACATATACATAAATCATGATTCATGTCATAAGTATCTATGCAAGCATCAAAACAAGTCACAATGATGGAATAAAGTATAAAACCAAATTAAAAATAAAAAAAGTAATCAAATCTAGCAACATCGCAAGCCTCAGCATGGTCCCATGCTCTCCAGCTCCATAACAATTAGCTACTTGGACTAGAAGGGTGATTTCCCTTATCTATACCTCCAACAATATAATATTTTTGGGCCCAGAAGCCTGACCCAAACATGGTGTGAGACAAATCCCAGAAGGAAACCAACTAAAGATCTTTGACTAAGTGTCACTGAATATATATAATAGGAAAAAATGAAAAATGAAGTAATAACCAAGGAAGTACACGAAAGTAAACAGTGCTACAGGTTCAACTACATTCACTGACATTTATTAATTATCCAACCAATCATTCCAAAGTAACCCTCTGGGAAAGTTCTCACACCCTAACCCCTCTGATTCAACTTATCATTTTACATTAAAGATATAACGACCCCTTGGGACATCTCACACAGTCTAACCCCTTTGGTCTCATGAAAATAGAGACTCTTTGAGGAATCACTCACTGTTAATTCCCCCTATAGTTTTTTAACAATAAACTACAGACTCTATGATGAAGAACTGAACTTCAATATATCATGTGGTCTCATAAAGATATCTATAGACACTGTGAGGGAGAACTCAATTTCAACCCCCCCTATGGTCTCGCATCGCGAAAATTATAACATATACTCTGGGGAAGCCCTCAAAATCAATTCCCCCTTTGGCCTCACTACACCAGATTCCCACAACCCTGTGTAAAGAAATCGTGCACAAATGATAATTAGAAGCTAATGTAAATCACAAGTACTACTTTTATAATGGCTACAAATCAAAACACAATCATGTCAGAAAAAATCACTCCCTCCTAATAGCACTAGGCATAGAAAAAAGATTATCCTAATAGGAAATTCTAGACCCAATGGAAAATAATAGATAAAACATGGGAAAACACATCCATATCAATTTAAACAACCATATTTACAATAAAAACACAATAATCAAGAAAACAAGGCATGACAAACATTAACAGGGTTAGATTCCCTAAACATGCAATACCCTAAACTAGGGTATTGGGCACTTTTACACATATAATTCAAAGAAAATCTAAGGAAAGAAACAAACCACCTACATTGACATTGTATGATCAATATAGTTTTACCTCAGCCTTTGAATCAACCTAGATATTTGTAGATCTACAAAAATTTCCAAAATATTTAAACAAGGATATCTCAAGAAAGAGGAGAAATCAAGAGATGAGGCTCTAAAAGAAGGAAGAACTCATTGTGGTGATTCCAACACAATCGATGATGGTTGATTCGGAGCACAGACAGCTGATCAGGGGATTGGAGAAGAATCGTCAATCTTTGGTAGCTTCTGGACGAGATGAAGCCAGAATAAGTCATTTAATCAAATTATACATGACCTCGTTCTGATATAACAAATAAAAATAAAACTACAGGGTGTTTTCTTTAGAGAAACATGAAATGTATATTCCTTTTTTAGGTCCCACTTTACGTGAACCCACCACGTCATTACACAGTCTTGTACATGGATGTGACACAACAAAACACAGCTTGGACATAGTGCCAGAGTACACAGTGTGTACAAGAGAATACACAGAGTGTACTCCTAAAATTTTCATTCTTCTCTTATCCCTCAAAAGCAACTTAAAAACAAGATCCATACCAAAAAAGAAGATTTGGATTCTTAAAAATGTCCCCACTTAAATAAAATTTTCCCAGAATTTCCCTAACAAGGTGGGGGAAAAGAATAATCCTCAAATAGATCCATCCACTATGATCGCACATCAGTCTCCCTCTCCCAAGTCTCATCCTATAATCGCTCATGCTACTATAACACCCGTACTAGAGGAAGAGACCGACCACAGAGAACCTTTGTGATGTGATTAAAAATATGGATAGGATGATCCTCAAACAAGTCTTCTATCTCCAACTCAACTTCCTTAGGTTGAAAAACATGGGATGAGTTTGAGAAGTAACATTAGAGCTGAAAAACATGGAAGACATCATGCATAGCCCAATACCTCTAAGGTAACTACAACCGATAGGAAACCATCCAGACTCTCTCCCCAACCTCAAATGGCCAGACGTATCTCAGTGAAAGTTTAACATGTCTCATAATCCTCATGTGTCCCAAATTTGATGCAACACATAAGAAAATCTAGTTTCTGACCTAGAGATCCAGAGGTCATCTCCTTCAATCAGCATAAGACTTCGATCATGACTATTCAATATCTATCCTCTTACGAATCAACTCTATCTGCTATGTGGTCTCCTGGATAAGGTGAGGTCCTAGCATAGATGCCTCTCCTACTTCTAACTAATATAGGGGTGATTGGTATGGCCTACCATACAAAGCCTCATAGGGTGCCATATGAATAGTTGTTGGAAAACTATTATTGTAGAAAAAATCCACCATAGGTATGTGCTTCTGCAAAGAACATCCAAAATCTAGGACACATGCTCGTAGCATGTCCTTCAACACCTGAATCGTACACTCAAATAGGCCATTTGTATAGGGATGTTAAGCTGTACTCAGAATTACCTGTGTTCCCAAATCCCTCTATAGTCCCTATAATACCTGAGATGTAAAATAGGAATCCTTGTCTGAAACGATGGAGTGAGAAACCCCATATAGACATTGAATCTCTTGGATGTACAAGTTTTCTAGAACATCGACGGTGAAGGTCTCCTTGATCAGTAAGAAGTGAGAAACCTTTGTGAGACTGTCAATGAAAAACCAAATTGCTTCATTCCCTCGAGGGGATATCAGTAACCCTATCATGAGATCCATCATGACATCATTCTGCTTCCACTCGGGAATGGGTAAATGATGAAAAATCCATACTGGTCTTTGATGCTCCACCTTCACATGCTAATAGGTCAAAAATCTCATCACAAAACTAGCAACATCTTTCTTCATAACTGGCCACCAATACTGATGGTGTAGGTCTAGATATATCATGGTGACACTAGGATGAACTACCTGAAATGAGGAATGAAAATCCTTCATCATCTCCTCATGAATGTCTGCTGACACCTATACACGCCCATGAAAACACAATATCTCATCCTTGCCTACTGTCCATCCACAAATAGGGTCCTATCCAGACACACTCTCCCATAGAACTATGCCTTCAAAGTCTTAGAGCTTCCAAATTCACACTCAATCAAGTAGAGTAGAGGTAAAAACTACATAAGAAAGACTCGTCTGTCCCTATCTACCACTCACCTCCAAATGCATCTTAGATAACAGAGGCATAAGATTCCACTCACTACTGGCCTCTTGGACTACCTATATCTGAGTCCTCCTACTCAACGTATCATCCACTATGTTGCCTTTACTAGGCATATAGGAAAGCTCAAAGTCAAAGGATTGAAGGTACTCAACTAACCTTCACTGTCTAAAATTTAGATCGTGCTGAGTGAAGATGTACTGGAGGATTTTATGGATGGTTAAAACCAAAAAATTCTCTCGCAATAGATAATGTCTCCAATAGTGTAAAGCATGAAAAACTATAGCCCACTCATAATCATGGGTCAGTAAATTACTCTCATATAACCTCAACAGCTAAGACCCATATGCAAAAATGCCTTCCCCCTACATAAGAACTGATCTTAGCCTGATACCCGATGCATCACAACAAAAAATATAACTTTTTTCTGGATCTAGCAAAATTGGATCATTTTTGAAGTCAACCTCCCTTTTAGCTCTTGAAATTCTGAATCACAGGAATTTGTCCACAGGTACATCACATACTTTTTAGTCAGGCCCATCCGTGGCATAACTAAGCATGAATATTCCTATAAAAAACTTCTGTAGTAACCATCCAACCCTAGATAAATCCATACCTCAAAGGTGTTCTTTGGATGCTCCCAGAAAACTGCTTCTCTCACATTCTCTAGGTCAACTGATACTCCTATTTCTGAAACCAATGAAGTGAATTTGGTCCATCCAATAGTGGAATTTTGAGATATTAGTGTATAAATGATGCTCTCTCAGTTTACTCAAAATTATCTCAATATGGGTAGCATGGTCATATTGAGTGTGAGAGTACTCCAAGATATCATCCATGACAACCAGCACAAAGTAATCAAAGTATGGATAGAACACTCAGTTCATCAGTTCCATAAAAACTGTAGGAACGTTCGTGAGACTGAACGGCATAACCGCATACTCATATAGACCATACGTGCTCCAAAACACTATAAGATTTATATTATATGATCTAACATGAAACTGATGATAAAACAATATCAGGTAAATCTTTGAGAACACTCAGGATTGTTAAAGTAGGTCAAAGAGATCCTCAATCATCGGATAGGGATATCAATTCTTGACTGTCAAATGTTACAACTTCCAACAATAAATGCAATGTCAGAAAGTATTGTCCAACTTCTCCACAAACAGGACTGCAAAACCATAAAGAGAAGTACTGGGTTAGATAAAACCCTTTGAATGTAACTCCTCTAACTTCTTCTTGAGATCCTAGAACTCTGGTGTAGCCATCCTATAAGGAGTAATGGACACCAGTGATTCCCCTGGCACAAGATCAATAGAAAATTATACCTCTCGCTTTAAAGGAAAATGTGAAAAGTCCACTAGAAATACATCCATGAAGTGGTCCACCATTGGAGAAAATTCCATCTTTGAGGTCCCCTAGTCATCCAAATATAGACTTTAAATCTGGACTGTAACTTCTCCCAACCCATGATGCTCGACTCCAGCTTTGCTTTCTTGGACATCCCATTCATCCTTATGTAAAAACAAATAGCCCTCTGGTGATGTGAAACTCACCCTGCAGAGATAGTAGTCGACAACAACCTATAATGAAACCAACCAGTCCATTCTGAGAATGATGGACTAGCCTATCATCTATAAGACATAGAGGTCCCACAAGAAGTGACACCCACTGAACTCAACAGGGTACTCCTTTCACTGATGTAAACTTGATATTCAAGTCCCCAACTGTGTGTCCAGTGTCAAGATATTAACAGAATTAAAGATACAAAGCCCAAGGCTCTCCAAAACTAAAATTGATATGATTCTATGGGAAGAACCTATATCGAATATTGCAGAAGCTAAAACTGAGGAAACTAGAATCGTACCTCTAACTATAGAGGGTTTGAGATCCGGCTCCCACTGGGTCTGCACAACTGCAAAATTCCGACCTCTACCACGACCCTGCAATCTTTCTTGACCACACTCACCAGATCCACCCTATTATCACTGAAATCCTGGTGACTGGATACCACGTCCATGACCTCCACCTCGGTCTAAGCAGCTGAACAAACTCTAATTCGAAGACTGATGAGAAACTTATGGTCCTGCTCCAGAAAGAGGAGTCATAGAAGAACCTCTATCACCAGTCACTCGTGATTAGAATGGACATAAATGCTGAAGATCACCCATTTTTCCACAATATCAACACTCAACTGGGTATTTTGGGCAATGTGGCCTCATATGCCTGCCCTTCCCACATTATTAGCATACCACCAAGCTACCTGAAGGTGTATCCTACCTACATGGATCTCCATGCGTAGACTCCGAGCAGCGCTACCTACTATCAACTAAAGAAGTACCAACTCTGGATGCCAAATTTCTCGGGCTCAGAGCTCCATAATTCCTTAGGTTACGATCTTTTATTAGATCCTATTTGATTATAGAATATATGGAAGTCAACATGATGATTTTCTCTTGAGATCAGATGTCGTTACTAAGACCATCTCAAAACTTACTCGCTAGAAAAAGATCATCACCCACTAGAATGTTTGTGAAGTATTGAAGACCTGTTAAGTGAGATGAATACTCCATGACCGAGAGAGTACCATGCTCCAAAATCATGTACTCTTGGGCTCGATCATCCCTCAAAGTCTCTGGGTATAAGTAGTCATAGAAGGAATTCTAGAACTCTTCCCAATCCATACCCTACTACCATCCCACCAGTGATATCACATCCCACCATCTCTTGGCAGAATCTCGAATCATGTATGTAAAAATATTCACCCTCCTCTCTGGAGGCATCTCAAGTTGTTCAAGGATAGATATCATGGCTTCTAACCATGACTCTGCTGCCTGAGGTCTTCCGTTCCCAATGAAAGTGGGAGGATGCTGCTGCTGAAAAAACTAGCGTCAACTCTGCCATAGACGGGGTAGGATTCTATGATCCCTGGATGTTTTTCATAATCCTCATGAAGCCTTCTCAGAATTGGGAATTTTCACCTATGCCCGGAATTACGGCTATTGCTAATGAAGGCACAATGAGAGGATCAGATGGTAGTCCCTAACCAGCCATGTCTAGTGTTTGATTTCTAACCTATATCTAGACAACAACCAGAGGACATCTCAGTGGCATGACACTACAAGTTCAAGCGCACCCCTCAGTTCAATATTATCAGGAACTAAAACATAGATTTGCAGGAAAAGAACATGATAAGGAAAGCATTTATGATCTTCAAAACATGGATACACAATGTGTATTAACCCTACACAGATTTTCTCTTTATGAAATTACATGGGCACGTACTTCTACCAAAACTGGTCGTGTAACACCCCTACACACGGCGTTTTCCTCCGAAGGACATGACATATACTTGAATCGATCCCCCTTCTCGATTTCTTCTACAGGGCTAAGCCACATGATTCACCTCGAACAAAACTAAACAGTGTTTTCATGCTAGAAATGTCTCATACATGACTTATTTTAAAGCTATTTTTAATTTAATTTTCATTCTTTCTTTGTATTGGGGGTTTCTCATGAATTTTTGTACAAATGGAGGGTTTTCAAAATTTGGGCCAAACTGTGAGCTCATTTCCAGATTTAAAAAACCAATTTTTTTCATCTATAAATCATAAATTTTTCAAAATTTTTCATCCATTCCAATTCCTACTTGGCATCCCCTGACCTATTAACACCTCCATTTCAATTTTTAGCCTTTAGAAATCCATAATGATGGTGTATTTGGGTTTTTAATTTAAGGTATTGAACGTACCCATAATCCCATTATCTTCTTTAATTTTTTTAACTATTTAATATCTCGATCATTTTTTTATGTGATTCTACCTCCCTATCGAAGCCAATATCCCTAGGATCACCCACATTATCTGTTTCACATTTTGGGAGCTCATTTTAACCAAGAATTGGGGTGAATCGTTTCATGGTTTCTCAAACCGTCCAGATTTGGGAGGGTAACTTGATTCCTTCATAAATAATTTATTTTCACTCTTTTTCTCCCATATTTATCCCCATATTACCTTCTCAGCCTTAGTAGAGCCTCACTATCACGTTCCATTTCTTTGAGATTCAAAATTTGGTTTTTGGGGGTGATTTATTCAACTTCTCCTCAAATAAGTGTTTCTCTATGTGATTTCTTCCCTTTCATTTGGGATTCTTCCACCTTTTAGGATGTTAACTTATGTCCAGAAGTAAGGTTTCAAACCTAGGTTTTGAGTTTGTGTATTTTTGGTGAAATATTGTGGATTTAGGTTGGGTTTATCTTTCTTTTGGCGAGGTAGTGGTGAGGTTAATGTTTCTCACCAACATTCAAGGGTTTTGACTCAAAAGTTTGTTGATTCCATGTGTAACCATTTCATGACGAGTTAGTTTGCTTGATTTACTGATTCTTCATGTTCCTCATATGTTATGTGTGGTGTGAAGACAGATTTTTCCAAATTTGGTTAAGCATTTAATTCTATAGTTTCATTTTTATTAAAATTTGGAGTATTTCCATGTGAAACACTGGAGGTATTATTTGGGTTATTCTCTAACATATGAAAGTTATTTAGTAAATGTTTTTTGGGATTAAAATTATGATTCGGTAGAGTCTTGGTGTGTGTTTGGGTTTTAAAGAGGGTATTTGAATGAGTTTCATGAGTGAAACCATGTAATGCCTCTTGAGATCGTTTTATGAAAATGTGTGTTTTTCATGCGCATCTTCTTTGGTATTATTCGAGGTGATTTATAATACTTGAGAGTGGATAGAAAAATATCTCTAGGGATGTGAATTCTATTTTGGATTGGTATTGGTGATATTTTGTCTTTTAATGAGTATTTGGAAATGGTTTTTGTTGGAAAAACATAGTTATACCCCTTGGGTTGGTTTTATGAAAATTGTAAATGATTTAATGAGTTACAAAAAGTGTGAAAATGATTATTATGTACTGTTTTTGTGGTAGTTTGTTCTTAAAATGTTTTTTTGAAATACAAAGTGTTTTTTTTCAAACATTTTGGTAATGTTTTTTAATTTCTTGAGGGGATTTATGAAATTGTGATGTGGGTGAGAAACATGTTTTAGAGATATTTTGAATGAGTGTGATGTGAAAAATAGACTTTCTTTATGAAAAAGGTATTATGTAACATGTGAGTGGGGTGTTAAGTGACATTAATCATATTGGGAAAGATTTTATAAAATTTATAAATGATTTGTGGAATTGTGTAAGATATGAAAAATGTGTTCTGGGATATTTTGGAGGGAGTTTGATTTCAAAACCAATTTGAATAAAAATGGGGATGATGTGACTTGTGTGATATACATGGGGGATTTTTGGTAAATGTGTGATGTGGAGGTGGAATTTTCATGCGAAAAATATTTTTCTTGGTTTGTTGAACTTGTTTGAGCACAAGAGGGAGACCCTGGTATCTAGGTGGGTGGACGTGTACTAGTATGCTAGTTATCCCGTGGGGTTTAGCCTCAGTTTCACGTAACAAGATTGACGCTTACAAGACTAACTAAACTATGATGATGATGATCATGTTTTTGATGATAGGGGACCACTACGTTATGGTTATGTTCCCTACTAGTGGCTCGTGCATGAGAATGGATATCGTGATGGTTACTTTCACCGAGATATGAGGTACATGGGACCCACAAAGAGCTAGTTCATAGGGGTTATTTCCTATTTCTTGTGCTCATTAGATGATTTGTTCTTAATGTTGGATTATGGTATGATTTTTGGAAAAAATTAAATATATTTTCCATTTATTTCTAAATTTTGGATTCTTTACAATATCCCACTTTAAAACTACTTATATTTAAAGGTGCGTCTTCTAGAAATTGTAGCTAACATTTCACGTTTTGAAAAACATGCATGATTTTCATATATAAATGTCCATCACATGGAATATCTTAGTGGTGGTATTCTAATAGGCTTTATCTCACACCCTACTTACACCTTTGTGTGTAAGTAGAATTGGTTATTTCTCTCATAGGTTACGGTACAGTTTTTTGTGCCAGTGGTTTAGGATTCTAGCAGGTCCATCATGGTGTTGTCTTGTAGAGATGGCTTTGAGGTGGTGCCTCTTGGTACATGGAGGTTCTTGGGCTATCATTTATGGTTTCTTACCATTATAATGGTCATTGAGATTTTTTTTAAATTGTGTAATTAAATTCTAAAATTTTGTAAAAGATGATTTTGTTTGAAAAATCCATATTCATTTTATTGGAATTTTTTATCATTGTATGTTTATAAACTAGGGTAAATCATTCCCAATTTTCAGTTTATGATACCCGAGAAATTGTTCCATCCCATGGGGATTTGGAATTCCTTTTGGGCTTTGTCACAAGCCAGGCCAGGTGCCGGTTTTTATGGTGACTAGATTTGGTTCGTGACAAAATGGTATCAAAGGAGGTTCTGGTTAACACTTTAGGTCACGTTATTTGGAGAAAAATCAGGATATTTTGGAGTTAGGATTGTCAGGACATGGTATTCTGGTTATGGGTAGTGTGCCTGATCACCACACCTCATGACGGGAATCATGTCTCCAGGGGAAGTCAGGATTTATCTGAGTCCTTTGGTTTTTTTGGTTCAATGATGACTAAGGGAAATGAAAAGAGAGTTGGGTTAATTGTCTCAGAAAACTCGTAGGGCTTGGAAATCCATGTGGAACCGAGGATATTCCTCTATAACACTCTTTTTTAAGGTAAAATTATTGTTTTATGGATGCCAACCATATGTCCAATTCACCCACCAGAACTAGTTTCCTCTCGCATTTTCTTGTGTCCTGTAGTTTTTAAATCTTGTATGTTCAGTTTTGAAGAAAAAATTGTCATGGTTTTAAGAAGCATAATGTTTTTGTGAAAATATCTTCTAATAAATAGAGAATGGTTATATTTTTGTAATGGGATAACTGAGTTTTCTGAATTGTATTAGAATGTAAAATGGTATGTTTTCACCTCTTTTTAAATCATGAACTATGTCAAGGTTGGTTTTGAAAAAGTGTTTCCAATAGAGTTTTATAAACTATTGAAAGGTGTTTTAATGGGATGAGATGATTTAAAATTGATATTAATGGATTGAAAGTGATATTTCATTTGAATGATTATTCCTTTTTGATATTTTTTGGTATGCTGTAAATTGGGTTTGATTTCATGGTTAGCGGTTTTGAGAAAAAGAAGTATTGGTTGATAGTTTTGGTTTTTAAAAGTGGAAAGAATTTTTTTAACCTTTTGTATTTCCATGAGTGACCATATGGATGGGGTTATATAGGATGATGGATGGTTTATGGCATGGACGGATGGATTCCAGGATGGATATGAAAAGGGTTCCCATTGTGGCACCGAAACATGCATGTATGAGGCCCATGGGGTACCATAGGGGGATACGCTAACTGCTGAACCATTTTCTTTTCCATGGAATGTTTTTAATGGAAAAAATGATGTTTTGATAACTGTATTGGGATGGTTTGAATGATGTGTTTTTTAAAATGTTGATGTTGTCAGATGTTTTGAGTCCAAGAACCCTTCCTATTTGAACAGTGTTTTGGGTCTATGTTTGGTTGATAAGCTGGGTAGAAGGACCGATTAGTAGTCTCTTCTGAGAAATGTTTTGGGATTCCATTACTGTGGTTTAATTCATGTGTTTGGATCTTGTTTTTGTAAATTTTTGACAAATGGACCAGCTCGGTTGGGTCCTTGGGTTTTCTTATTGGATAAGGTACACCCCCATTAAGGGTTAGTTCACAAATGAAGTGCATTCTAGATTGTTTTTACATTAGAAGAATCTCCAGTTGATCAATATAAGGAATAGTTTATCAAACATTGAATATTCAGTTTACACTTTGCCTCTCTTTGATTGGGGGACCCTATTGTAGTAGGAGAGTTCTCACAAAAGTTTGAAAAAGGCCTTTGCTTCTTAAGCTACCTAATTCATCAACGGTGAAAGTAGTCTAGGGTTTCTAGTGTGGATGGTGTCTAAGAGGGACTGCAGGTCCTTCATAATCTCTTCAAAGAAAGGGTTTACAATAAACCACCAGTGTAGGATATCTGGTGATGAGAGGCTATTATGGACACTTTCTGGAATTGTGTTTTTTTTGGGGACTTCCCATAAGGCCCCTTTCTATGTATTGTTTTTATCAGTCACAGTGGTCATATTTGGTGACGCCTTGTGATGTCGTGTGCTCGTTTAACTGTAATAGTGATTGTTGTGAAATCCTTTGAGAGTATCTGTTATGTTGGGAGTATGTCTCCCTTGTAAAAACATTAAAATCCTCTATTTTAGAGGATGTTGTTTATATGTTTCCATTCCTACTGTTGTTTCTTACCTGAAGAAACAAAGTGTAATGTGTGTGCATCTTTTAATCCCTTGATTCAGTGAAATGTCGGGTTAGGGTAATGTGAGTGTGGATTGTGTCATGTCTTGGTAAACTTATCGGGTATTGTGGTGTAGTTTTTTGTAGCATTTGAAGAAAAAGTTATGTTTGAGGGTTTCCGAAACCAAATTATGAAGCCGAATATGCTTCAATAATTTGAGCTCCAGTCATAGGTCCCAGAGAGATGCTAGCACATAGTCAGTGGAAATCCAAGGGACTTTCATACCCTTGTACAATGTCCAATCCTCGGTATGAAATATTGGAAGAGTTTAAACCACTAGTGTCATCATCTTGCTTCTTTTTTTCCTGTTTGGTGGATAAAGGTGGTGGGCCTCGTTCCCATGTTATCGCCCAATGTCATTATTTTCTCCATTGTCTTCATTTGAGTTTTTGAATCATGGTTGGGTATTTGGAAAGATAGGTTGAGAAAATGGTTTGTGAACTATTAGTAGTGATTGTGTGCCAGGATGCCATGAAAATAGAATGATCCACACAATTAGTGCACGGTTTCCCAAACTGTACAAACTAACCGTGCAACCGTTCCAACTCTTTAATTTTGGGGTCTTTTGGTGTCGTCCTGTGCACATCGGTTAAGATGGTAGGTTCTTATGGTGGGGAGACCCACTATGATTCCATGTAAGTTATTTTTTAAATGTATAATAGAAGCCTACCCCTTAACCCAATGTGTCTGTTTGGGCATCCCCCTGTTGGTGTCTTGATTCTATCTCGGAAAAAAAATTAGGTTGTCTCTTATGGTGGGGAGCCTATTTGTGCCTCCCCATGCTAGTAACTCAGTTTGGTCCTTGGTATTGGATTGGTGGTAGGTAGTCTTGTTCGGAGATATCTAAATACCTACATCTTCCTTGGGTAAATGTTTGGATTGGAGAACTCCCAACGGTTTGGTTAAAGCAAGGTAAGTGTAACCTTGTTTGTTGCTGTTTTTCGTTTGGGTAAATTTATGAAATCTTGTTCGAATGGAGATTGAGGAGTTATATTTTGGGATAAAGTTTGAATTTACTTAATAATTTCAGGATAGTGTTGTATGTTTTCTTTTTTGAGATTATTCCTTCCCTAATTGATCACTAAATGTGTTTTGTCCTTTGGGAGTGAAGCTTGGAAAAGGAGTCCATTTTGGTCTTTCAGTTGAGTTTGGTTTTTTCCTTTTGTCCTTGTTGGGGATTTTTGAGGGCGGAATGTTTTATGGTGGGGCTAATTGTCTCATACATGACTTGTTTTAAAGTTATTTTTAATTTAATTTCCATTATTTCTCTATTTTGGGGGGTTCTCATGCATTTTGGTGGAAATGGCGGGTTTTCAAAATTTGGGCCAAACCATGAGCCCATTTCCAAATTTAAAAACAAATATTGTTTCACATATAACTCCTTAATTTTACAAAATTTTTCATCCATTAAAATTTCTACTTCGTATCTCATTACCTTTTAACACCACCATGTCCATTTGGAGCCTTTATAAATCCATAATAATGCTGTATTTCTGTTTTTATTTAAGGTATTGGGCCTTCCCATAAGCCCATTTTCTTCTTTAAATGTTTTTTAATTATTTAATATCTCCTTAATTTTCTATTTTTTTCAATGATTCCAACTCCCTTTAGAGTAAAATATCCCTAGGATCACCCCCATTATTGGTTTCACATTTTTGGAGCTCATTTGAACTAAGAATTAGGGTGAATCGTTTCAAGGTTTCTCAAACCATCCGGATTTGAGTGGGCGACATGATTCCTTCATAAATAATTAAATGTCACTATTTTCTCCCATTTTAGTCCCCGCATGACCTCCTCAGTCTCAGGAGAGCCTCACTATTAGGTTTTGTTTCTTGGAGATTCAACATTTTGTTTATATGGGGTGATTTCTTCAACTTCTCTTCAGGTAAGTGTTTCTCTATTTGATTTCTTCCCATTCATGAGGGTTTCATCCACCTTTCATGAAGTTACCTTATGTACAGAAGTTAGGGTTCGAAACTAGGTTTGGATTTTGTGTATTTTGGCTGATATATTGTGGATTTAGGTTTGGTTTATCTCCCTTTTGGTGCGGCGGTGGTGCGGTTAATGATTCGCACCAAGATTTAAGGGTTTTGACTCAAAAGGTAGGTGATTCAGTATTTAACCATTTTAGTATGAGTTAGTTTGCTTCTTTTACTATTTTTTCATGTTCCTCTTATGTTATGTGTGGTGAAAAAACAGTTTTTCCTGGATTTGGTTAAGCATTTAATTCTATTGTTTCATTTTGATTTAAATTGGTTGTATTTCCATGTGAAAATCTTGTTGTATTCTTTGGGTTATTCTCTAAAATTTTAATGTGGTTTTGTAAATGTTTTTTTGGATTCCAATTATTCTTTGTTAGAGTCGTGGTGTGCTTTTAGGTTTTAAAGAGGGTTTTGGAATTGGTTTTATGAGTGAAACTATGTAATTCCTCTTGAAATCATTTTATGAAAATGTGCGTCTTTCATGTGAATATTTAGTGGTATTGTTTGATTTGATTTATAATACTTGATAGTGGATAGATAAATATATATAGGGCTTTAAATTATGTTTTGGATTGGTATTGATGTGATATTGGCTTTGAAAGAGGATTTGGAAATGGGTTTTCTGGGCAAACCAAATTTATACCCATTGGGTTGGTTTTGTGAAAATTGTAAATGATTTAATGTGTTACACAAAGTGTGAAAGGATGATTATGTACTGTTTTGGTGGTATTATGTTTTAAAATTTTTTTTTGAAAGGCAAAGTGGTCAGTTTTTATGTCAAACTTTTTTTTAATGTTTTTTAATTTGTTTAGGGGATTTATGAAATTGTGATGTGGGTGAAAAACATGTTTTCGGGATATTTTGTGTGAGTGTGATGTAAAAAATGGACTTTTTTTACAAAAAGGGTATTATGTAAGATGTGAGTGGTATTTTATGTGTTTTTTAGAATCTTGGGAAATATTTTATAAATTTTCGAAGGAATTTTTGAATTGTGAAAGATATACAAAATGTGTTGTGGGATCTTTTGGTGTGAGTTGGATTTCAAAACCAATTTGAATAAAAATGGGGGATGATGTGACCTGTGTGATATATGTAGTATGTTTGGTAAATTTGTGGTGTGGAAGTGGTATTATCATGTGAAAACTATTTTTATTAGTTTTTTGAACTTTTTTGATCACAAGAGGGAAACTCGTGTATCTAGGTGGGTCGACGTGTACTAGTATTCTAGTTTACCCATGGGGTTTGGACTCATTTTCACAAAGAAAGATTGATGCTTACAACACTAACTAAACTATGATGATGATGATGATACGGGACTACTACTTTATGGGTATGTTCCCAACTAGTGTCTTGTGAACGAGAAAAAATATTGTGATGGTTACTTTCACCGAGATATGAGGTACTTGGGACCCATAATGAGCTAGTTCCTAGGGGTTATTTCCTATTGCTTATGCTCATTAGATGATTTTTTTCTTACCATCAGCATAAGGTATGATTGGATGCAAAAATTCAGTAGATTTTACATTTATTTCAAAAGTGTTGATTCTTTACATTATCCAAGTTGAAAACTTATTATATTTAAAGGTGTATCTTTTATAAAATGTAGCTAGCATTTCACGTTTTGTAAAACTTGCATGATTTTCATCTCTAAATGTTTATCGCATGGGATCTCTTAGTGGTGGTATACTACTATGACATGGCTCACACCCTACTTACACATTTGGGTGTAAGTAGACTTGGTTATTTCTATCACAAGTTTGGGTACCATTTTTAGTGCTAGTGGTTTGGGATTCTAGCAGGTCCTTCATGGTGCTGTCTTGTGGAGATGGCTTGGGTGGTTGTACCTCTTGAAATGTGGAGGTTCTTGGGCTGAAATATTTAGTTTTTTACCTTTTTAATGGTCTTTTAGAATTGTTTTAAATTGTGTAATTAAATTCTGAAATTTTTTAAAAGATGATTTTGTTTGAAAAATTGAGATTCGTTTTATTGGGCTTGTTTGTCATTATATACTTATAAACATTGGTAAATCGTTCCCAATTTTCAGTTTATGATACTCGGGCACATGTGCCAGCCTTAGGGGATCGGTAATTCACTTTGGGGTTTCTCACAAGCTGGGTCGGGTGCCGGTTTTGATTGTGACCGGATTCAGTTTGTGACAATACACAACATGTACTATAAATATTTCACTGACCCATGTTGTTAGTCACACGATCGGTTAAACAGTTGACTCTACAAGGCATGTTCAAGCTGGAAATGGCATGTACAACCTGAGTTTCATTAATCCATGTCATTAGTCACATGTATGTACACATGTTCTATTTAACACTATGTGTATGTCTAGTACACAGCGTGTGCCACCAATGATTTCCCAACCCCGTCTCTCTGCCCACACAATCATTCACACTGTTAAGGATTACAAAACATGTACATACATTACACGGCATGTACTTCAAAAAAGTTATTCCCTCCCGAACAGAAGGTTACATGGAATGTATTCATCAATACACACCATGTATTCTGGGTTTTTTTGGATAATAATCTACATAAACTACTCTAGAACCCCATAAAAACACTAAAACAAACATTAAAGTTCAAAATTCTGATCCATGGGGGCCAATACTCCCCGAGAAACAATTTTTTACATTTTATTCATGTACATAAATAGGTATAACAATGTAATAAATCACATGATCCACAAAATTCTGATCCATGAGGGGCCATAACACCTCCAGGATCAAAGTTTGGAATTCATTTAAACAGATCTTTAAACATTAGAAATACCCTATAAAAAGGCAGGTATTATATCAATGAATCTATCACAATAGCATTCATATCTAGCACAAAATCTATCAAAACAACATGAAATATCTAATGCACACTAAATGGAATTACAAGAATGCATGACATGTTATCTCTAGCATGTTTCTATATGATGCATGAGATGGCACACCCTCATCTCATCAGGTTGAAACAGGAATAGAACCTCAATAATATCAACAATAATGGACCAATACTTGTGAATTAACCAATGATGAAATCAAATAAACTGTAATAATTAAAAAACCAGAAAATTGCGATATATGAGGTAAATTGGCATCTCCCTATACATAAGTTAGCTACTACTGGGCATAGTTTATTTCCAACTACCTATTCCTTCATATCCCTATCTATAGGCTCAAAATAGTAATTCAAGAAGAAAAGCATTCCTCTGATACCACTTTTTAATGTCACGGTTTCGGGTGCCGCCCAAAGTTTCCCCGTAACCAGTTGGTCACATGGCCTCAAGCGTATTTCCCCAAATGCTAGAGGCTGCCGACTAGAAGAGAGGGCCTATGGTGTGATAGTGGGGAAACAATGCCTTAATTGATTGAGTAACACAATGAAATGGAAATTAGATAACAATAGCATAAGCTGTAAAACTATACAATAAGTAAATAGTATATGATCAAAAGTAAATAAACAACTGCAACATTTATATATAAATCATGATGCATGTCAGAAGAATCTAGGAAAGCATCCAAATAATTCATAATGATGGAATACAGTACTAATCCAAAGTAACAAGGAAAATAAGTAAATAACTATAGTAACATCATAATCCTTAGCTTGGTCCCATGCTCTTCAGATCCCCAATAATAAGGTACCTGAAGTAGAAGGGCATTTTCCCTTATCTATACCTGCAACAATATAATCTGTTTTGGACCAAAATCATGACCCAAACAGGGTATGAGACAAATCCCAATAGGCAATCACCCAAATATAAATGCCTAACTATAAGTGAATATATATATAACATGAATAAATTCAAAATTATGTAATTAACTAGGAAGTACACAGAAGTAAACATTCATACAATTTCAAATACATTCATTTAAATTTATTAACTATCCATCCAATCATTCACAAGTAACCTTGTAGGAACATTTTCATAGCCTAACCCCTCTGGTACAACTTTTCATTTAACATTAATGATATAACGACCCCTAGGATTGCTCACACATTCTA
The DNA here is from genome assembly GCA_963277665.1 of Viscum album. Taxonomy (NCBI): domain Eukaryota; kingdom Viridiplantae; phylum Streptophyta; class Magnoliopsida; order Santalales; family Viscaceae; genus Viscum; species Viscum album. The sequence continues at coordinate 701,822,409 of OY728152.1, forward strand.
ACCCCTTTGGTCTCATGCAGATAGAGACTCTCTGAGGAAGCACTCACCGTCAATTCCCCCTATAGTATTTTTATGATAAAATATATACTCTCTGAGGAATCACTCAATGTCAATTCTTCATGTGGTATCGTAATGATATCTATAGACACTCTATGGGACCAGTCAACATTAATCCACCCTATGGTATCACAACATTAAAAGTATAACAGACACTCTGCGTAAGCCCTCAATGTCAATTCCCCCTATGGTATCACTACACTAGGTTCCCATATCCCTATGTAATGCAATCATGCACAAACGATAATCAAAATCAAAAGTAAATAAAAAATACTACTTGGATAATGGCTACAAAGCGTAACACAAGCATGTCATAAATAAAATCACTCCACACTAACAGCACTAGGCATGGAAAACAGAGCATCCTAATAATTAATTGTATAACCGACGACCAATATCAGTTCAAACATGGGGAAACACATTCATAGCAGGGTAAAAAATGCTATTTACAATCAAAAACCCATTCTCAAGAAAACAATACATGTCATACATTAATAGGGCCAGATTCTCTAAACATGCAATACCCAAAACTAAGGTATTGGGAAGTTTTTCCCATATAATTCAAAGAAAATCTCTGTAAAGGAACAGACCACCTACCTCAACGTTGTATGATCAATATAGTTGATCCTTGGACTTTTAACCGATCTAGAACTTCAAAGATATACCAAAACGTCCAAAATGTTAAACCAAAGATATCTCACGAAAGAGGATAAATCAGGAGATGAGGCTCTAGAATAAGTAAGAACTCACCTTGGTGATTCCAATGCAATCGATGATGGTTGATTGAAAGAAAAAATAGATGATCGGGCTCTTGGAGAAGAATCATCAATCTTCGGTCGTTCCTGGATGAGATGAAGCTAGAAGAATTCATTACTTCCAATTATATGCAACCTCGGACTGATATAAGAAATATAAATAAAAAAACACGGTGTGATTTTTAAAGATACACGACATGTATATTCATTTTTTGGGTCCCACTTTATGTGGCCCTACCACGTCATCACATGGTTGTGTACGCGCTTGAGACATGGCCTGGACACGGTGCCAGAGAGCACGACATGTATAAGATAGTATACAATGTGTACTTCTAAAATTTTCCATCATCCCTTTTCCCTCAAAAGCAACATGAGAACAAGATCCACACCTGAAAAGAAGTTCCGGGTTTATAAAAACATCCCCCCTTAATGAAATTCGTCCCCGAATTTCCCTAACAAGGTGGAGATGATGAAGAATCCTCAAATAGCTCAGGACACTGTGATCGCACATCGGTCTCCCTCTCCGAAGTCTTTTACTATACTCGCCCATGCTACCATAGCACTCGTGCGAGAGGAACAAACCACTGCAATCAACAATTCGGATAGGATGCTCCTTGAATGAGGCATCCATCTCCAACTCAACCTCATCGGGTTAAAAACCATTGGATGATTCTAAGAAGTAACCTCGGAGCTGAGAAACATAGAAGATGTTGTGCATAGCTCGATACCTCTGAGGTAACTACAAATGATAGGCAACCTGACCGAATCTCTCCAAAACCTAAAACGACCCGAAAAATCTTGGTGAAATATTACCCTATTTCCCAATCATCCTATTCCCCAACCTTGGTGAGAAACATAGTAAAACCTAGTTTCTAACCTCGAATTCCAGAGTTCATCTTCTTCGATTAGAATAAGAATTTTGTCATGACTATGCAGTAGCCTTCCTATTCTGAATCAACTCTATCTACTTTGTGGTCTCATGGAAAAGACAAGGTCCCAACATAACTTCCTCTCCTGCTTCCATCCAACCTAGGGGTGATCATTATGGCCTACCATACGAAGCCAAATAGGGTTCCATATGAATAATTTCATTAAAAAATTATTTTAGGCAAACTCCATCCGAGGTTTTTGTTTCTCCTAGGAACCTCCAAAATCTAGGACACATGCTTGTAGAATTTCCTCTTGCCCCTGAATTGTATGCTCGGACTATCCATCTGTTTGGGGATAATAAGTTGTACTCAAAATTACATGTGTGCCCAAAGCCCTCTTTAGTCCCTGCCAAACCCGAGATGTAAAACGAGCATCCTTATCTGAAATGATGGAGTGTGGAACCCCATGTAGACGTACAATATCTCTAATGTACAACCTTCCTTTCTCATCAATAATGATGGTGTCCTTGATCAATATGAAGTGAGATACCTTCTTGAGTCTTTCAATGAAAACAAAAACTACGCCATTCCCTTGAGGTGATCTCGATAACCCCATCACAAAATCCATCACGACATCATTACACATACAATTGGGAATGGGTAAATACTGCAAAATCTATACTGATATCTGATGCTCCACATTCACATACTGACAGCTGAAACATCTATAAAAAAACCAGCAACATCTCTCTTCATACCTGTCCACCAATACTGACGGTGTAGATATTGATACATCATGGTGACACCATGATGAACTTCCCAAACTAAGGAATGAAAATCCCATATCAAATCCTCGCGTATGTCTACTAACACCCATACACGCCCATGTTAATGCAATATCACATCCTAACCTATTATACATCTATGAATAGGGTCCACTCATGACACACTGTCCTATAGAACTAGGCTTTCAGAATCGGAGAGCTTTCTCATTCACACTTGATCACGTAGTGTAGAGGTAAAAACTATAGAAGAAATGAATGATTGTACCTATCTATCGTGCACCTCCAAATGCATCTCAGAAAACATAGACATAATCTGCCACTCACTAATGGCCTCCTCCCTATAAAGATGTCCTTCTAATCAATGCATCAGCTACTACGTTGCCTTTCCCAGGAATATTGTCAAACTTGAAGTCAAAGGACTGATGTTACTCATCCCAGCTTCATTTTCTCATATTCAGAGCGCGCTGAGACATGATGTAATTGAAACTTTTGTGGTCGGTGAAAACCCAAAAATTATCTCCCAACAGATAATGTATCCAATAACTTAAATCATGAACAAATTTAGCCAACTTAAGATCGTGCGTCGGGTAATTCCTCCGATGTGGCCTAAACTGCCAAGTCTCATACACAACGACACCTTCCCCCTACATAAGAACTGATCCCAGACTGATACCTGATGCATCACAGTAAATAGTATAAATTTTTCTTGGATCTGGAAAAACTAGGATCGGTGCTTAATTAAACCTCCAATTCAGATCCTAAAATGATGAATCGTAGGAACCTGTCCATAGGTACTTCACACCCTTCTTATTCAGGCCAGTCAGTGGCACTTCTAAGCATGAAAAGTCCTTTATAAAAGGTCTTTAGTAACTATCAAGCCCCAGAAAACTCCGTAACTCAAATAAATTATTTGGATTCTCCCAGTAAACTATTTATCTCACTTTCTATGGGTTTACTGACACTCATTCATCAGAGAGAACATGACCTAGGAAGTGAATTTGTTCCATAGAACTGTGGAATTTTGAGAGGTTAGCATATAACTAATGCTCTCTAAGTGTACTAAAAATGATCTCATGATGGGTAGCATGGTCGTGTCCAGTGTGAGAGTTTACCAAGATATCATCCACCAAAACAACCACGAAGGAATCCAAGTATGATGGAACATTCGGTTCATCAGTGCCATAAAACCTACAGGCACGTTCATGAGACTGAATGGAATAACCACATACTTGTATAGACCATACCTACTCTGAAAGGATGTAAGAGGTATATCATAGGGTCTAACATGCAAATGATGATAACCAAATCTGAATTATATCTTCAAGAATACCCAATCTCCTCGAATCTGATCAAATGGATCCTAAATCCTCAACAAGGGATATCGATTCTTGATCGTCTAATGGATCAAAATCTGATAATCCATGCAATGTCAGAGAGTACCGTCCTCCTTCTTTACAAAAAGTACTTGCAGTCCCTAAGGAGAAGTACTGGGTCAGATGAAACCATTTTCCTGTAACTCCTATAACCGATTCTTGAGATCCTGCAACAAAGGCATAACCATCCTATAAGAAGGAATGGACACTACTGTTTCCCATGGTACAAGATCAAAAGAAAGGTCTACCTCCCAATCCAGAAGAAAACCTTCAAATTCCACTAAAAATAAATCCCTGAAGAGATCCATGAATAGAGGAACATCAATCTATGAAGTCCCCTGGTCATCCAGATATATACTAGCAATATGGGATGTAAATTCTCCCAAACCATGATGTTTGAGTCCCGCTCTGCTTGCCTGGACATCCCATTCTCCCTTATGTAGAAACAAATCACCCTCTGGTGATGTGAAACACAACCTGGGGTGATAGCAGTTGACAGCATCCTGGAAGGGAACCATCCAATCCATTCCAAGAATGATGTCATAACCTGTCATCTCTAAGACATAGGGGTCCCACAAGAAGGGACACCCGCCGACCTCAAGAGGGAACTCCATGCACTAACGTACACTAGCTGATATATTCCCAAACGGTGTGTCCAACATCAAGACATCAGTATAAGTAAAGACACAGAGCCCAAGGATCTCTACAAAAGCAACAGATATGAAACTATGAGAAGCCCCTATATGGAAAAGTAAATAAGCAAAAACTGAGGCAACTAGAATCATACCTCTAACTGTAGCAGTTTTGGGATCTTCCCATTGATGGGTCTGCTCCACTGCAAAAGTATGACCTGTACCGCGGCCCTGTGACCCTATCTGACCACCCTGACCTGATCCGCCCTATTTTCGCTGAAAACCTGGTGATTGGATTCCATTACCACGACCTGCACCTTGGCATAAGCAGCCGGACGAACTCCAATTCCTAGACTTATGATAAACTTGTGGTCTTTCTCTTGAATAAGGAGTCATAGAAGAACCTCTGTTACCCACTATTGGTGAGAAGAACTTACAGAAACACTGAATATGACCCATTTTCCCACATGATCAGAACTCAAATGGGTCTCTTGGTAAATGTGTCCTTGTATGACTGCCCATCCCACACTTGTATCATACAACATGGCTAATTTAAGGTGTATCCCTCATACTCATATATCCACACATAGACTCCCTAGGACACTTCAAACTATTAGCTGGAGAAGTACCAACTTTGGATGCTGAACTTACCTGGATCACAGCATTAGAATCCCTTAGGTTACACTTTTTGATCAGTGCCTAGTTGACTACAAAATCTATGGAAGTCAACCTGAAGATGTTTACCTAAGATCAGAATTCATTCCTAATACCATACTCAATCTTCCTTGCTAGAAAAATCTCATCACCCAATAGAAGGGGTGTAAAGCATTGACGATCTATGAAGTGTGAAGAATACTCCATGATCGAGAGAGTACCCTGCTCCAAACTTATGAACACTCGAGCTCGATTGAACCCTCAAAGTCTCCGAGTAGAATTAGTCATAGATGGTACATTGTAACTCATCTCAATAAATAACCTTCTAGCATCCCACTAGTGATATCACATCCAACCATCTCTTGGTGGAATCCTGATGCATGTTCATAAAGAGATTCACCCTCCTATCTGTAAGCATCTTGAGATTCTCAAAGATAGATAGCATAGCTTATAACCATGACTCTGTAGCCTGATGTCCTTTATCCCCGGATAAAGTGGAAGGATTCTTCTATTGAAAACACCAGAGTTAACTCTTCTATAAACGTGGCAGGTTTCAGTACTCTCTAGAAGGTTTGAATAAACCTCATGAAGCCTTATCAGAATTGTACCTCTGCACCTTTATCTAGAATGATGGTTGGTCCTATAAAAAGCACGACGAGAAGATTTTCTGGTAGTCCTTGACCAGCCATGTCCGGTGTCAGATCACTGCCCTGTATCTAGCAAACAACTGGAAGATGTATCAGTGGCATGACTCTACAAGGTCAAGCGCATACCCCAGTTGAATATTATTAGGAACTAAAACTTATAAGTGAAGGAAAGGAATAGAAGAAATAAATCCTTTATGTTCTTCAAAACATGGATACACAGCGTGTATTAACCCTACACAACGTGTCCCTTTATGCAATTACATGGGCATGTACTTCTACCAAAACTAGTCGTGTAACACCCCTACACACTGCATGTTCCTCCCAAGGACATGGCGTGTTACTTGAATCGACCCCCCCCCCGCCTGATTTCCTCTACATGGCTTAGACCCAAGGTTCACCTAGAACAAATCTACACGGCATGTTCATGCCAGACATGACGTGTACTAGAAATATTTCACCGACCCGTGTCATTAGTCACACGACTGGTTACACAGTCAACTCTACATGGCATGTTCAAGCTGGACACGGTGTGTACTAAATGAGTTTCATTCATCTGTTTCATTAGTCACAAGGCTGTACACATGGTCTTTACAACATGCAGACGTGTGTGTCCGGTACACAGCGTGTGCCACCAATGATTTCCCAACCCCATCCCTCTACCCTCACATCCAGTCACACTGTTAAGGATTACACATCATGTATATACAGTACACGAAATGTACTTCAAAAAAGTTATTCCCTCACGAATAGAAGGTTACGTGGCATGTATTCATCAATACACACCATGTATTCTGATTTTTTCAGATAGTAAGCCTCATAATCTACTCTGGAATCCCATAAAATTACTGAAACAAACATTAAAGTGCCAAATTCTGATCTGTGGGGGCCCATACTCCCCGCGAATCAAATATTTACATTTTATTCATGTACACAAAAAGGTATAACTATGAAATAAATCACATGATCCACCAAATTATGATCCATGAGGGCCTATAACACCTCCATGATCAAAGTTTGGCTTTCATTTAAACGAAACCATAAACATTAGAAATACCCTATAAAAAGGCATGAATTCTATCATGGAATCTATCACAATAGCATTCATATCTAGAAAAACATCTATCACAACAACATGAAATCTCTAATGCACACTAAATAGAATGAAAAGAATGCATGACATGTTATCTCTAGAAAGTGCCTATATGATGCATGAGATGGAACACCCTCATCTCACCGGGTTGAAACAGAAATAGAACCTCAATAATATCAACAATAACATCATAATACATGTGAATCAACCAATTATGAATTCAAATCATCTATAATAATTGAAAAAATAGAAAATTGAAATATATGAGGTCAATTGGATTTTCCTTATACACAGGTTAGCTACTCCTAGAAATAGTTTATTACCAACTACCTATTCCTTCCTATCCCTATCTATAGGCTCAATATATTAAATCAAGAAGAAAATCATTCCTCTGATACCAATTTGTAACATCCCAGTTTTGGGTGCCACCCCAAGGTGCCCTTTAACCGGTTGGTCACATGGCCTCAAGTGTATTTCCCCAAATGCTAGAGGTTGCGACTCTCAGCGAGGGCCTTGGGTGTGATAGTGGGGAAAAAATTCCTTCATTGATAGAGTAACACAACAAAATGGAAATTAGATAACAATAGAAAAAGCTGTAATACTATACAATAAGTAAAAATTATAAGACCAAAAGTAAATAAACAATTGCAACATATATATATAAATCTTGATGCATGTCACAAGTATCTAGGAAAGAAGCCAAATAAGTCATAATAATGGAATACAATACCAAACCAAAGTACAAAGGAAAACAAGTAAACAACTACAGCAGTATTGTAAGGCTTAGCTTGGTCCCATTCTCTCCAGCTCCACATTAATCAGGTACCTAAAGTAGAACGGAACATTCCCTTATCTATACCTACAATAATATAATCTTTTTCGGACTAAAATCATGACCCAAACAGGGTATGAGACATTTAACAGTAGGCAACCACCCAAATATCCATGCCTAACTACCAGTAAATATATATAACATGCATAAATTCAAAATAAAGTAATCACCTAGGAAGTACACAAAAGTAAACAGTTATACAGTTTCAAATACATTCATTTAAATTTATTAACTATCTAACCAATCATTCACAAGTTAACCTGTAGGAAAGTTTTCACTTCCTAACCCCTCGGGTTCAACATATCATTTAACATTAAAGATATAACGACCCGTGGGATTTCTCACATAGTCTAACCCCTTTGGTCTTATGAAAATAGAGACTCTCTAAGGAATCACTAACCGTCAATTCCCCCTATATTATTATAACGATAAACTAAAAAATCTATGAAGAAGCACTCAATGTCAATTCATGATGTGGTCTCGTAACGATATCTATAGACACTCTTAGGTAGCACTCAACGTCAATCCCCCCTATGGTATCACATCTTGAAAAGTATAAGAGACACTCTGGGGAATCCCTTAATGTCAATTCCCCATATGGTATCACTACACCAGGTTCCCACATCCCTACACAAAGCAATCATGTACAAATGATAATCAATAGAAAATGTAAATCACAAATACTACTTGTCTAATGGCTACAAATTGTAACACAAGAATTTCAGAAAAAATCACTCCATACTAACAGCACCAGGCACGGAAAACAGAGTAGCCTAATAAAAAATTCAAGAACCGACGACCAATATACGAACAAACATGGGAAAAAACATCCATAACAAGGTAAAAAACTCTATTTACAATCAAAAAACCCATAATAAAGAAAACAAGGCATTTTAGACTTTAATAAGGCTAGATTCCTTAAACAGGCAATACCCAAAACTAGGGTATTGGGAACATTTTCACATATAATTCAAATAAAATCTACGTAAAGGCACAAACCACCTTCCTCAATGTTGTATGATTGATATAGTTGAACCTCATACTTTTAATAAACCTAGAACGTCATAAATATACCTAAAAGTACAAATTGTTGAACCAAGGTTATCTCACTAAAGAGGATAAATTAGGAGATGAGGCTCTAGAATAAGTAAGAACTCACCTTGGTGATCCAAACGCAATCTGGAAAGGTTGATTCAAAGCACAGATAGCTGATTTTGGGCTTGGAGAAGAATCATCAATCTTCGATCGTTCCTGGATGAGACAAATCCATAAGAAGTCATTTCTTCCAATTTGATTCAACCTCAGACTGATATAGAAAATAAAAATAAAAATACATGGTGTGTTTTTTAAAGATACTCGGTGTTTATATTAATTTTCTAGGTCCCACTTTATGTGGCCCTTCCATGTCGTCACACAATTTTGTACACAGCTATCACACGGCCAAGACTCGGTGCCAGATTACACGGTGTGTACAAGAGAGTATACGACGCATAATCCTAAAATTTTCCTTCTTCTCTTTTCCCTCAAAAGAAACACAAGAACAAGATCCATACCTTAAAAGAAGATATAGGTTCTTAAAAACTTCATGCTTAATGAAATTCATCATCGAATTTCCCTAACAAGGCGTCGATGAAAAAGAATCCTCAAATAGCTCTGGACACTATGATCCCACATCGGTCTCCCTCTCGCAAGTCTTGTACTTTACTCGCCCGTGGTACTATAACACCCGTACCAATGGAAAAAAACCAACTGTAAAGAACCTTCACACTACGATCAATAATTCGGATAGGATGCTCCTCGAATGAGGCATCTATATCCAACTCAACCTCGTTAAGTTGAAAAACATGGGTTGATTCTGAGAAGTAATGTTGAAGCTGAGAAACATAGATGACGTTGTGCTTTGCTCGATACCACTGAGGTAATTGCAACAGATAGGCAACCAGACCGAATCTCTCCAAAATGTCAAATGGCCTGACATATCTTTGTGAAAGATTACCCTGTCTCCCAATCATACTTTGTCCCAACCTCAGTGTGACACATAGTAAAACCTAGTCTCTCAACTTGAAATCCAGAGTTTTTCTTCTTCAATCAGCATAAGACTTCTCTTTTGACTGTGTAGTAGACATCCTATTCTGAATCAACTCTATCTGCTTCATGGTATCTTGGAAAACATGAGGTCCCAGCATAGCTGCATCTCCTGCATTCAGCCATCATATGGGTGATTATCATGGCCTACCATTCAAATGCCTCATAGAATGATAAATAAATAGTTTTCTGAAAACAATTATTTTAGGAAAACTTTACCAGAGGTTTGTGCTTCTCCAACGATTCTCCAAAGTCTCAGATTCATGCTCGTAGCATGTCCTCTAGAACCAGAATTGTATGCTCGGACTGGCCATTTGTCTGGGGATGGTAAGTGGTACTCATAAGTACCTGTGTTCGCAAATCCCTCTTTAGTCCCTGCCAGACCCAAGAAGTAAAATGAGAATCCCTATCTGAAATGTTGGAGTGCGGAAACCCATGTAGACTTACAATATCTCAAATTTACAACCTTCCTAGATCATCAATAGTGAAGGATTCCTTGATCAGTAATAAGTGAGCAACCATCTTGAGTCTGTCAATGAAAACCCAAACTGCATCATTCCCCCGAGGTGATCTCGGTAACCCTATCACAAAATCCATCGCACCATCATTCCACATCCACTTGGGAATGGGTAACTACTGAAAAATCCCTACTAATCTCTAATGCTCTTCCTTCACCTACTGACAGGTGGAATAACTCATTAAAAAACCAGAAACATCTCTCTTCATACCTGGCCACCAATACTGATGGTGTGGATCTCGATACATCATGGTGACACCAGGATGAACTTCCCAAATCGAGGAATGAAAATCCCACATCAACTTCTCATGTATGTCTACTGACACCCATACGCTCCCATGAAAATGTAATATTTCATCCTCAACTACTATCCATCTAAGAATAGGGTCCACTCCTAACACACTCTCCCATCGAACTAGGATTTCAGAATCTGATAACTTCCTCATTCGCACTTGATCAAGTAGAGTAGAGGTAAAAACTAAAAAAGAAAGAAATGATTATCCTTGTATATCATCCACCTCAAAATTAATCAAAGAAAACATAGACATAAGATTCCACTCAATGCTGGACTCCTCACCTACCTATATCTAATTCTTTATAATCAATGCATCAGCCACTGTGTTTCCTTTCCCAAGCGTATAGGCAAGATCGAAGTCAAATGACTGAAGATACTCAGCCCACCTTCGCTGTCTCAAATTCAGATCACATTGAGTGATGATATAATTGATTCTTTTGTGGTTGGAGAAAAAACAAAAAATGATCTCCCAACAAATTATGTCACCAATAACTTAAAGCATGAACAACTTCAGCCAACTTAAGATTGTGTGTTGGGTAATTCCTTTCATGTGGCCTCAACTGCCGAGACTCATACACAATAACACCTTCCCCCTGCATAAGAACTGCTCCCAGACTGATACCTTATGCATCATTGTAAACAGTATAAATATTTATCGGCTCTGAAAAAATAGGATCGGTGCTAAATATAACCTCCATTTCAACTCATGACATGTGGAATCACTGGAACCTATCCACTAGTACTTCACACCCATTTTAGTCAGGCCTGTCATTGGAACTTCTAAGCATGAAAAGTCGTGTATAAAAGGTATTTAGTAACTATCCAACCCTAGAAAACATCATACCTCAATGAAATTATTCAGATTCTCCCATTAATCTATTTCTCTCACATTCTATGGGTTTACTGATACTATTGTATCAGAGATAACATGACCTAAGAAGTGAATTTGGTCCATCCAAAAGAGGAATTTTGAGATATTAGCAAATAACTAATGCACTCTTAGTGTAATCAAAAAGATCTCAAGATGGGTAGCATGGTTGTGTCATGTTTGATATTATACCAAGATATCATCCACAAAAACCACCATGAAGGAATCCATGTATGGATGGAACAATTCGTTCATCAATTCCATAAAAACGGTATGCACGTTCGTGAGAACAAACGGAATAACCACATACTCATATAGACCATACCTACTCTAAAAGTATGTAATGGGTATATAAGATGGTCTAACATGAAAATGATGATAACCGGATCTGAATTTAATCTTTGAGAAATCCCAGTCTCCTCGAAGCTGATCAAATAGATCCTCAATCCTCAGCAAGGGATATCAGTTTTTGACCATCAAATGGTTCGGTATCTGATAATCCACGCAATGTCGGAGAGTATCGTCCTCCTTCTTCACAAAAAGAACTTTCATACCCCAAGGATAAGTAATTAGTCAGATGAAACCCTTTTCCTATAACACCTCTAACTTCTTATTGAGCTCCTGCAACTCAGGTGTAATCACCCTATAAGGAGTAATGGACACCAGTGCTACCCCTGGTACAAGATCAATAGAAATGTCTACCTCTCACTCCAGAGGAAAACCTCTAAAGTCTTCTATAAAGGCATCCCTGAAGCGATCCACCACTATATTAATGTCCATATGTGAAGTCCCCTGGTCATCTAGATATATACTACTAATCTAGGATGTAACTTCTCCAAACCCATGATTCTCGGGTCCCGCTCTGCTTGCATGAACATCCCATTCTCCCTTATGTAGAAACAAACCACCATATGGCGATGTGAAACACACCCTACAATGATTGCACTCGACAACAGCCTAGAAGGGAACCAACTAGTCCATTCCAAGAAAGATGTCATAGCAAGTCATATTTAAGATAGAGAGGTCCCACTGGAAGGGACATCTGCCAAACTCAAGAGGGAACTCCTTGAACTAATGTACACTAGTCAATCTCTTTCCCAATAGTGTGTACAACATCATGATATCAGAAGAAGTAAAGATACAGATCCTAGTGCTCTCCAAAAAAGATACAGATATGAAACTATGAGAATATCCTATATTAAAAAGTGAAGAAGCTAAAACCGGGGAAAATAGAATCATACTTATAACTGTAGAGGTTTTGGGATCTTACTCCTACTGGGTCTGCTCAAAAGAAAATATCTGACCTATACCACAACCCTACGACCCTCTCTGACCACCCTGACCTGATCCACCCTATTTTCATTGAAATACTGGTGATTAGAATCTACAACCACGACCTGCACCTTGGCATAAGGAGCTAGACGAACTCCAATTCCCAAACTGATGAGAAACTGGTGGTCCTGCACCTAAACAAGGAGTCATAGAAGAACCTCTGTTACCCAATGATGGTGAGAATAAAGGATAGAAACACTAAAGATGACCCATTTTCCTGCAATATCATCACTCAACAGGGTATCCTGTGAAATGTGACCTTGTATGCCTGCCCTTCCCACACTTGTATCATACCACATGAATACGTGAAGGTTTATCCCTCCAAGTCAGATATCCAGGCAAAGACTCCGTACAACACTTCCTACTATTAGCTGGAGAAGTACCTACATTGGATGCCAAAGCACCCTGGCTCACAGCTTAAGAATCTCTCAGGTTACACTCTATGATCAGTGCCTAGTTGACTATATAATCTATAGAAGTCAACCTAAAGATGTTCACCTGAGATCAGAATTCATGCCAGAGACCATCCTCAAGCATTCTCACTAGAAAAATCTCATCACCCAATAGAATGACTGTTAATTGTTGACACTCTGTGATGTGAGATGAATACACCATGACTGAGAGAGTACCATGCTCCAAACTCATGAACTCTCGGGCACGATCAGCCCTCAAAATCTCCGAGTATAAGTAGTCATAGATGGTACACTGGAACTCATCTCAAGCCATAACCATCTAGAATCCCACTGGTGATATCACATCCCACCATCTCTTGGTAGAATCATGAAGCATGCACATAAAGATATTCACCCTCCTATCTAGATGAATTATGAGACTCTCAAGGATAGATAGCATGGATTCTAACCCTGACTCTGCAGCCTAATGTCCTTCATCCCCTGATAAAGTGGAAGGATGCTGCTATTGAAAAAACTAGTGCAACTCTGCTATAAACGGGGTAGGATTCGGTACTCACTAGATGGTTTGCATAAAACTCATGAATCCTTATCGGAATTGTGCCTCTGAACCTATGTACAAAATGATGGCTGGTGCTATGACATGCACGAAGGGAGGACCTGCTGGCAGTCCTTGACCAGCCATGTCTGGTGTCTGATCACTTCCGTATATCTAGCAAACAACTAGAGGGCGTATCGGTGGCAAGACTCTGCAAGGTCAATCAGAAACCCCAATTCAAGATTATCAGGAACTAAAACTTAGAAGTGTATAAAAGGAACAGGAGAAATAAATCATTTAAGATCTTCAAAACATGGATACACAATGTGTATTAACCCTACATGATGTGTCCCTTTAACCCATTACATGGGCGTGTACTTCTACCAAAGCTGGTCGTGTAACACCCATACACATGGCGTGTTCCTCCTAAGGACATGGTGTGTTTCTTGAATTGATCCCCCTGCCCGATTTCCTCTACATGGCTAAGACCCTTGGTTCACCTAGAAAAAAACTAAATGGTGTGTTCATGCTAGAAACGATGTGTACTTGAAATATTTCATCGACCTGTGTCATTAGTCACACAGCCGGTTACATGGTCAACTCTACATGGCGTGTTCAAGGTGGACACAACATGTGCTACCTGAGTTTCATTCATCCGTGTCATTAGTCACACGGCTGGACACATGCTCTATACAACACGACGTGTATGTCTGGTACACAACGTGTGCCACCAATGATTTCCCAACCCCCTCTCTCTGCCCACAAAACCAGTCAGACGGTTAAGGATTACATGACATGTACATATAGTACACAGTGTGTACTTAAAAAGAGTTATTTCCTCCCGAACAGAAGGTTACATGGCATGTATTCATCAATACACACCATGTATTCTGGGTTTTTCCAGAAAGTAAGCCTTATAAACTACTCCATAACCCCATAAAAACACTGAAATAATCATTAAAGTACCAAATTACGATCCATAGGGGCCCATACACCCTGATAATCAAATCGTTACATCTTATTCATGTAAATAAAAAGGTATAACAGTGAAATCAATCACATGATCCACCAAATTATGATCCATGAGGGCCCATAACACCTATAAGATCAAAATTTGGCATTCATTTAATCAAAACATTAAACATTAGAAATACCCTATAACAAGGAAGGTATTCTATCAAGGAATCTATCATAACAACATGCATATCTATCACAATTTCTGTCACAAGAACATGCAATCGCTAATTCACCCAAAATAGAATGACAAGATTTCATGACATGTGATCTCTAGTAAGTGCATATATGATGCATGAGATGGCACACCCTCATCTCATAAGGTTGCAACAGAAATTGAACCTCAATAATATGAAAAATATTAGCACAATACATTTGAATCACCCAACAGTGAAATCAAATCAACTATAATAATTGAAAAACTAGAAAAATTGAAATATATGAGGTAAATTGGATTTTCCCTTTACACGGGTTAGCTACTACTGGGAACAACTTATTGCAAACTACCTATTCCTTCCTATCCCTATCTATGGGCTCCAATTAGTAAGTCAAGAAGAAAATAATTCCTCTGATACCACATTATAACGTCCTAATTCTGGTTGCCGCCCAAAGGTTCCCCATAACTGGTAAGTCACATGGCCTCAAGAGCATTACCCCAAACGCCAATGGATGCCAACTAGAAGTGAGGGACTTGGGTGTGATAGTGAGGAAACTATGCCCTCACTTGCAGATTAACAAAGTAGAATGGACATCAGATTACAATATCAGAAGCAGTAATACTATACAATAAGTTAACAGTGGAAGAACACAAGTAAATAAACAACTAAAACAAATATATATAAATCATGATACGTGTCTCAAGTATCTAGTAATGTAGCTAAACAAGACACAATGATGGAATACAATACTAAACCAAAGTAAAAAGGGAAAAAAGTAAACAACTCCAGTAGCATCAAAAGCCTTAGTTTAGTCTCGTGGTCTCCAGCTCCCCAACAATTCGGTACCTAAAGTAGAAGGGAGTTTTCCCTTATCAATACCTATAACAATATAATCTGTTTGGCCCCAAAATCATGACCCAAACAGGTTGTGAGATGAATCCCAGTAGGCAACCACCCAACAATCTTTGCCTAACTGTCAGTGAATATATATAATAGGGAAAATATGAAAAATTATGTAGTAACCAAGGAATTACGTGTAAGTAAACAATCTTACAGTTTCAACTACATTCATTTACATTTATTAATAACCCAATAAATCATTCACAAGTAGCCCTCTTGGAATGTTCTCACAGCCTAACCCCTCTGGTTCAACTTGCCATTTAACATTAAAGATATAACAACCCCCTGTGATAGCTCACATAGTCTAACCTCTTTGGTATCATGAAAATAAAGACTCTTTGAGGAAGCACTCACCATCAATTCACCCTAAATTGTATTAATGATAAACTACCGAATCTATAAGGAATCACTAAATGTCAATTCCTCATGTGGTCTCGTAATGATATCTATAGAAACTCTGAGGTATCCCTCAATGCCAATCCCCCCAATGGTCTTATAGCATGAAAAGTATAACAGACACTCTGGGGAAGCCCTCAACATCAATTCACCCTATGGTCTCACTTCAACAGGTTCCCACAACCCCATGTAAAGAAATCATGCACAAACGACAATCAACAGCCAAAGTAAATAAAAAATACAACATAGATAATGACTACAATGTATAACAGAAGCATGGAAGATAAAATCACTCTATCCTAACAGCACTTGGCATGAAAAATAGAGAATCCTAATAGGTAATTCTAGACCCAACATCCAATATCAGATCAAACATGGGAAAACACATCCATAGCAAGGTAAAAACACTATTTACTATAAAAAAACCCCTACTCAAGAAAACAAGGAATGGAAGAAGTTAACGTGGTTAGATTCCCTAAACAGGCAAAACCCTAAACTATGGTATTGGAATTTTTTCACATATAATTCAAAGACAATCTACAAAAAGGAACAAACCACCTACCTCGACGTTGTGTGATCGATATATTTGAACCACGGTAATTCAATCGACCCAGAACATCATAGATCTACAAAAATGTCCAAAACTTTCAACCAATGATATCTCATGAAAGAGGAGAAATCCAGATTTGAGGCTCTAGAAGAAGGAAGAACTCACTGTGGTGATTCCAATGAAATCAAAGATGGTTGATTCAGAGCACATACGACTAATCGGGGGCTCAAAGAAGAATCATAAAAATTTGGTCTCTCATGGATGAGATGAATCCAAGAAAATTTGCTTATACCAATTAGACGTGACCCTGGTCTGATATAACAAATAAAAATAAAAATACACGGTGAGTTATTTAAATATAAATGAAATGTATATTGCTTTTATAGGTCCCACTTTATTTGGCCCTGCCACGTCGTCACACAGTCGTGTACGCGGCTGTGACATGGCGAAACATAGCCTAGACTCGGTTCCAAAGTACATGATGTGTACAAGAGAGAAATAGAATATACTCCTAAAAGTTTCCATCTTTCCTTTTTACTCAGTACCAACCTGAAAAAAAGATCCAAACCAGAAAAGAAGATCTGGGTTATTGAACTGAGCATGTACTATGTATGACCATTCCATTACCTAACTAATGTCATAAGGCCTCGATGCTGCCACCAAGAGGTTCCAACCAAAACTATCACCTCAAGGGTCATATCACACCGTCATCATAAGTGTGATTATCAAGTCTCCTTCCATAGGTATCTCTAGATGTAAGGGTCAAGTCAATGGTTTAATCAGAAACTCTAGGTCTTGAACAAGATTCGTGACAAGAAGGAATGATTATTACCTAGTCCTATTAATACGAAAAGTAGTATTAGACACAAACCATACCTCAAATCAATCCTGGAGCACTTGGGTCACACTCCTTGACAGCAAGCAGCAACTCCCTTACCCTGTCCTCTTGCTCCTTAAGCCTGGTGGGTACCACATTGGGGTGGTGGTTATAACATGTCGAAATGTATACCACCTCCTGGTGCTCTCCTAGATCCTCTTCCACATCTGTTGTCCTGTAGATTCATCTGTCCCTATCACTTCCACTTTCCAAAACATTTTCCATATCCAAGTCTCTGAGACTGACGTTAGTTTTCTACTTTCCCATTGTTGACATTCATTTGATGTATCTACTCATCCAAAGAAATTTCAACCACAAAAGGTTCTATCTAGAACCCTAACATAAGTAGGAATGCATAGAGAAATAGTTATATCTCGGAAGTCCCTAAACACATCTCGCTTGGAGGTCTGATCCCAGAACAAATGGTCGTATCATATTAATTGAGTACCTGGACTGGTCGGTACACCTTGACGAATACCCAGCTACCGACATGCCATCCTGCCGAAGCGGTATAAGCTCTTGGGAATACATACCCCTTATCTTTTTATGGAAAGAGACCCCTTCTCTGAGGAAGGTTCAGAAGATTTTCCATAGAAACATCACCTCATCATAAGATCAGGGTAATATGAACCCTGTCATCACCCAGCTGAGCCATGTAGAAGGATCACTACTAGGACCACCATCAAATCAAATGGTTTCCTAGCTATATGGAAAATCAGTCACCACCTCAAGCTAGTCCTTAGCTACCTCTAAGTCGGGTTGGCCTTAGAACATGAGGGGTATCTATTGATGAAACACTTGTAAGGCACTGAGCCTAAATGTGTCCTCTACCAGTAGTGCCGGTAATAACTGTTGACCAATAGGTAGTGGTATTGCTAGGACAATGCCAATAGGTACTATCTCGAGCAACGATCCCTATACCAAATCCTCATCACTCCATGGACCATCCTCATGGTCATGCACTAGAATCTTGGCTAGGTATCTGTATGGAGGCATCTTGAAAGAGAATCAAGATTTACAACTGTCAAAAGGTCATACCTGGTGAGATGACTCAAAAGAGATCAATAAAAAACAATTTCAAAACACATTCAACTACGGTTTTCATGTACTGGGTAGAAAAACAGAATTTAGGGTCATGGTGTATAGATATGATTGCTGCCACACAAATGTTGGACTCCCTAGACTAAAATCCGAACTCATGACACTTAACAATGTTCCCCCATTAAAAATACAATCTTAGTTCTTCTGGTAGAACTGACAGCCCTCTGATACCACTTTTTCATGACCCGTCTCCTGGGGCCCGTGCTGTGACTACCCCAAGACCACCTTCCATAGGCCAGGGGTTGGTCACTAGCACTAGAAAGGCATTAACCAAAAAGGGAAGGAATTTCCTTCAAACCGGTACACACACAGATTTGGTACACAATAAAAGAAAACCAAAAAATAGAATTTCAGAGAGTAAAGGTGTGAACTGAATTTAAAAAGGGCTAGTATGAAAACCCAACAAAAAAGAAAGTACAAAAAAAAGGAAAACACATGATCTGGAGGTCTTCCACCAAGGATCCTACCTAAAGGGTAGGTACATCTCATTGTCTATCATCACTATCGCTCACCACATCTATCAATCAACTCAGAGCACCATCTAGTCCTGACTCACCATGTTTCAGTCAATCTCTCTATCATCTGCACAAGACACAACATGGTGTGGGTGAAGCCTGTGCCGGGGTGAGTATAACAATACTCATTAGGGACCTTGAGACCCCCAAAGGTCTCTCAAAATTCCAAAAAGGAAAAATGACAAAGTATGAACTCAATCACAAAGCACCAAGTGAAAGACATCTCACACCAGGTATACAACTTAGAGAATATGAATAAATATGATTAGTCTTAAGATAGATCATTTTATTATGTTGAGAGGTTCTACTATTGATCCACAAAGGGTCACTGAACTACTGATCATCAATGGTTCCCTCTACCATAGATCCACAGAGGGTCGCACTACTATTGATCCATAGATGGTTTCACTGCTGCCGATCCATGAAGGGCCATTGTACTGCTGATCCACAAAGAGTCACTCTTATGTTAATCCAGGAAGGGATGATTTTATGCCGATCTATGAAGGGTCACTCTTATGCTGATCCATGAAGGGTCTCTTTTATGCTAATCCACGAAGGGTCACTTTTCTAAAGATCCACAAAGGGATTCTTTTATGCCGATCCACGAAGGGTCACTCTTTATTCTTCATGTCACAGCCATCCACAGGATTCCTGCACAAATCATGATTGATTTGTAGAGGATTAGCTCATCATTCCATCATTAATATCTCAAACTCTATGAAGTACCACGAATAATTAACCCAAAGGACTGCCATGTCATAAGGGTTCCTACGCGATAGACGGTGCGTCAATAGGATGCCCGTTCTGTAAGATATGAGCCAAAAGGTAAATAAGGCCCAATTTGATTCAAGTCCAATCCAACCTAACCATACACCAACTTCTTCCAAAAATCAGGTAGAGTATTTTAGAAGGACCAATCCATAGCAAGGTTCCCAACTCTATTGACGATGAGTCAATAAGACACCAGGTTTGAGAGATTCAAGTGTTTTAGTAAACATGAGCTACTTGCATCTGGGCCTGGTTTGACACAGTCGGACCGACCCAACCAACTCCGCCCGGGGGGACCTATGATACTTAATTTAAATTAGACGGAATCAACTTGACCTGGTCCAGGTCGGGGTCGGTGTAGTCTGGCCTGGATAGTGGGCCATCCCCAATGGGCCTCATAGGACCCAGCCCGGTTTGGCTAAGGGTCCAGCCCGTTGGGTTTCCCGTTGACCCGGTCTCATCCAACATGGCCTAAAGGGCCTGTTTCTGGCCTAAAGACATGGTTCAATCTCATTGGGCATGGGTTTGGCCTACTGTTATGGGTCCGGCCTGCTGGGCAAGGGTCTGGACCACTGTGCGCCGGTCAGGCCCGCTGGGTACGGGTCTACCCGCTGGGCGCAGGTCCTTACCTCTTCTTGTGGGTCTGACTTGTCTCATGCCTGGTCTACAAAAGGTGTACCAGTTATTTCCAGACCATTTGGGACGTGGCTGACAGCCGCATCTGACACCTCCTATCCTGCGGTTCATTCGCGTGGCTGCTACCCCAACTGTGGTCGGTTGACCACGGCTCCTCCGCATGCGACGTGGCGTGACCCTCGTCGGTCCAACTCTAGCCACTGGCTCATAGGATGATGGAACCTCCTTCCACACAACATCCAAAGGTCATGACCTCCACCGCATGGGAAAACCCAGACATGGCTGTCCGGGTCGCCACGGCGCACCGCCGTGGTGCTCCCCCCTCTGGCACTGGCGCGCCGGCCAGGTCTTCAGCGGACCACCAAACGCACTCCAGTGGTCCGTTCTCCATACCACGTATGCCTAGGGCCTCTAGGGGATGTCACCTTCCCTATTATGGTCTTGATTCTTCCTTATTGTTCACTTTAGAATTCAGTCACAATGAACATACAAATGGAGGGGGCCAATCCTTGTTCGTGTCAGCCTGTGCCCTCCGCATTAGCGGTTTACAAACCTGGGGAGTTCTGGGGATTTTAATTCATCTAAAACAAGAGATAATTTAATCCCAGATAGAGAAATCCAAAAATAAGTCACCCTCCAACAAAAACACATAGTCTAAAGATTAACCTGTTTGTGGGTTAATCCGCGTTCGACATTTGGAATAAGAAATGGGAAACTTCCAAAATTAAGCAACCCTTACCTAGACGCGGTGGAATCCATTGCAGATGAAAGAAGGGATTCTGTGTTGGTTGAAGTTTGTCACTATTTGTCACCCTCTGGATTGAATCCTCTATAAGACGCTGTCTGATCTCTTTTCTTCTTAGGAGGGTGACGTCACCAACATTTCACCAGAGCTATCCACGCGGTTGTCGAATCGCTCCAACAATAGATTTATTTAATAGAGAGAAAAATTCCAGAACATTATTGAGTTCATTAATGTCAGTCATTGATATACCATAATAAATGAACCATTAATTAAACTGGTGTTGTGGTTACACAATAGAAGAATCGATTCATTAAATGACCCTCATTTAATGCTTGTTGTTACGCTATGGTTTTACCTAACATCTGTCAATCGTTTAAGTGAAAAATAAAATAACATAAATAATTATTTTTCAAAAAAGTCTAAAATTTAACTTTTCCATCGAACCGTTTCCTGTCAAAGTTTAGGTCTTCCTAAAAAAATCCCGACCCCACGAATTCAACGGTGCCCTCATATTTTCAATCCGAGCACCAATTCAAAATATAGAAAACCCCATTTTCATGTTTACTGAAAGTACCTTAATAATGTTAATAAATAATTAACATTCACCCTTGACCCGCACTGGTTGAGGTTAGGATCATCCAAAGGGGAACATTCCCCCACGAACTCAATGGTACTCTCATATTTTCAATCCGAGATACTGTTTAAAATTTACATTAATTTAACAATAAAATAATTATTACTTAATTATTTTATTTACAGCAAAAAACTAACTTCTACTACTGGACCATGCTGGCCAATGTTATTATTTTCCTATGGAAAGCATACCCTCATGAGCTCAGCGATGGTCGCGTATCTTTAATATAATTCACCATTCATGGGTTATAATCATTTGAAAAATAAAATAATTTTATTTAATTAATTTATTTTAAGTTATGCCATTTCTAGGTTTTCTAATCGGAGGCCTATGTTGACTAAACTTAAGTCATGCCTAGGGTAAAACTGTCATCTTGAACACAACGAGGCCCTATGATTTCTAATCCAGGCACGCTTTTAATATTTATTCCACTTTTTCAGGAAAACCACTCACACACGCTATTTAAAACATATCATTTTTCGAAAGATCATTCTAGGAACTCCGGGCCTCAGAATCACGTACCATCAAATTTCACGGTCTCATAATAATTGCATATAATTGAAAAACATTATACAGAAATTCTGGGACATTATAGTACTACCATCTAAATCAACTAGGTAGGAGATATATTTTATTATAGGAAGTGAAACATTCTTTCTTGATTATTCAATAAATGTCATACTACTAATGTCACACCCAACAAAAGATACCTTACTTTGAATTCATTTTAATAGTTTTTTCTTTAATCAAATTATGTGATACATCATATAGATATATAATAATCTCAAGTCAGGAGACCATTAATCATGTTTATAGATAAGAACTACCAATGTAACCCAGAACATGTTATGTTCCTATTGGTTCGTCAATCCTAATGATCTCATCTACTCTTGATCACAAAGTGTGATGTTCATGAGAATAAGTCGCAATTATTATGAGCCCCTAGAACCTGATAATTAGACATTATCTGTGTCCAAAAAAAATGATATATCTAGACCACATTATATTTGATTATGATTAATGTCATAGTATCTAGAAGCCCTCATTATATCCTTGGATATATTATAATCTTTTTACAAGACAAATAATCTATAGACATTACTATATAAATAGTGGGAAAATAAATATCAACACTATTATGGTAAGAATACATCACACATAACTCACTGTATACATGATATGGTAATTGAAATTTACTTATAATGTTGGGTATATGGAACCCACTTTTACAACACTCCAACTTTCAATTGATCCAACTTTCAATCTACCCTTGTTAGCTCTCACATGATAAGATCATGTTTATTCTTAGGTATGACTTTATTCATGGGCATTCCACTTCTCTACCTCTTGGATATTCAACTATCTATAACCTCAACTCATTGAGTAATGTTCTTGAAGAGATGTAAACCCATAGTATATATCCTTTTTCCATTATTTAACCATGAAATTGTTGTTATCACTAGTATAAGAATTAACATTATCATAAAAATTTAATTACTCTGCGTGATTCCAAGAACTAATTTTTTTAATATATTTTCCACTTCTTATTTAGCTACCTGGGATGCTATAAGACACTCTGAATTTGTATATATGGCTACCACTTGCATGAATAGGATTATCTTAATCATTACATTAGATTTATTGTGATATTTGATCATATTGATCCAAATGAATTATAGTATTTGTCCTCTCAAAACTAGTATGACTTCCAATCTTAGTACTAGGTATATATCCTTTATACTTCCTCAAGTAACATTGGATTGTTTTGACTACCTCCCTTTCAGTTCTCCTGGATATAAGTGATATTTTCCTACCATTAATTTTTTTGAAATTTCATATATAGTACATGACATGAAATAAGTGATATATCTATTACTGGAACTTATAAAATTCTACTCACCCATTAAATATCCTCACATTCCCCATGCATGTTATCTTGGATATATTTATGCCATGTTCCATTGACCAAAATTATATCTTGATTTTTTTACAACTTGTATTTTTAAATACCATGCCAGTATATTTACTATTGATATGGTCTATGTAACCATTATATATACCTAAGTATATCAAATCCCCGAAAAAATAGTTTTCTAATTTAAGTCAATCTCTGGATAATTACTTTCATCACGTTCTTAACTAATTATAAGACCAATAGTTTTTTCCATATGATACCAAACATATTTCACTTGGAAAACCATAGTTGTCCCACTAACCTCTTGTAGACACATAATTTAGATTCATTCAAAATTAATATTTTATTATTTTATTTCTTTCTTTAATCCAAAACTGGATTTTAGTAACTTACACCACTTGTTGGCATTCTATGGTGTCACCAACCCTTTATGGTTGTGTCAAATAGACACATTCCATGACTAGTGGTCTTGAAATATAATTACCAATTTAGTTTTTATATAAATTTTCCATTAAAAGAAGAATTATAATGGATTTATTCCTAGTTAAATGGTTTTACTCATCGAGCATTATTGGTACCATTCTAATACCATCCATGTATAGTCTCACTTCAATACCCACCATAGTATTAAATATAATAAGCCCCTATACTTTGAGGCATGGAATCCATTATTAAATTTTAATTGATCTTGTAATTTTTATCTAATTACCATATACTTATTACTTTTAGGATTCATTATTATAAATGAAGAAAGTATCATCGACCGTAGTGAATGTAAAACTATCACTATGGTTTTATCCATGATATGTAGTATGTGTCTCCATAATATTTGTTCCCATAAGCTCTAGTGTGACTTGGCCATATTCCAACTATTTAAATATATATAGCATTGAACAAATAAAATTCAATCTTGGTCCCACTCTCTCAAATATTGATGTGTACCCTTTTTATAAAAATATAGTCTAGAACTTGACTATAACTGTTCTATATCAGTTTTTTATAATATTCTTAGAGACCATTAGGATAATTACATTGGATGCACTATGTGTTTTGTTTGATGCAAGTTTTTTTATATCCTTATAAAATATTTTAACTAAAACAAATTTTCTTATGATATAATGGACTTATATCACCTGATAACTGATATGATATTCATTTTTCATTTTAGTTGGCTTGTGGTTATGGGATAATATCTCTATTTAAAAATATTGTCTCAAAAAATTGAAGTATCTGAAAAGAATATGACATTTAACATTGATTATTCTTTTAATTACATCAAGAAATCGATGTGTATAAGGAAATATTCATTTAAAAATTACTCAACTCTACATTTAAATGATCAATATTTCAATGTAAGACTCCCCATCAATCCTCATTATTAACATAATAGCTTTCATTTTATTAAGGTAATATGTTTTTATGAATTACTCAATGATACATTTTAGTGATTTAATAATTCTTGGTCAAGATAATCTTCCGCACATATGCCCAAAGATATCCATACCTTTTGAAAATTCATATTGCATACTTTACTTTTACATTCCTTAAAAAACTTAAAGGAATATTATGATGTTTAGTTAACACTATCTTACCATTGGAATAGCTCAAGATCTCTAGCTGAACTAATTCTGAAATCATTATGAATTACCATTATTTCTAATATTTGTTTGATAAAAACTATTCAATATATTATGTCTATAATACCTAAGGTATTTATCACCATAGAGTCTAAATACCATTCTTGGTCTATCCTAGAAAATTACATTTAGTTATTCTTGAAAAATAATCATATTTCCCTAACTAGGTATAATGAGTCACACATTTTATATTCATAATGTACTTCTAATGATTCAAGTGTTATGGAATTAATAGTTTAGTATTGGACACCACAAACAACATTCATTCCAAACTGTGGAATAATTTCTACTTGTTTCCAAGGAACACATGAGATAAATGTAATGGTTATGCACAATAAAAGTTTAACTAGAACCATTAACTTGAAAATTATATGTTGTGTACTTATCACCGTGGGTATAGTGTTGGTTCAGGGCACAATGGAAGTGTGTTGGTGGGTGCACCCAACTATAATTTAAGCATTAACATCGATCAATCCAAGATCCATCACAATAATAAAATGCTGAATCTTAGGAATAGAACATAGAATGAAAATTAATGAGGAGAGTCCCAAAACCATAGACAAGATAATCATATGTTGGATATTATTAATTTAATTAATTGATAAGAATTTCATTGATGGAATTCTCTCCCCTTTGATGTTTCTGGTCATGATCTGATGTGATCCGTTACTGCGTCATAGAATCCAAGTGTTGGATTCCTCTAGCGGTGATCCACACCTGCTCCACGTATCTTTAGACATCGCTGAAGGGATCTCTAGCTGCTAGCATGCAAAATCCTTCTCTTGCGATGTCTGCCTTCGATTGCCTTGATCCGGTGGAGGTGGATCTCTCTCTCTCTCGTAGCTTGAGAGCATTCTTGGTGGAAAAATAATTCTCTCTTGGCTTGAGAGATTTTCCAAACCCATTGTGCACATCTACACAAAAAATGGAAAGGTTAATGAGAAATATGTATAATTGGTATTTTTAATTACATAGAATAATAAAATGAATTAATTACCCAAAATCATTTATTCATTTCATTTAATTATTAGTAATACCCCATGTCTAACACTAAAAGTTGACTATTATTATTACCTGACATGCGCCTAACGAATTACACCTAAAATTATTTAATTAAATAAATAATATTATTTCTCATAAATTCTCAAAAAAATACACATCGTGTATATTTAATATACATGGCATATACTTTTGTTTTTCATTTTTCTTTATTTCCTCCACCACATTTATTAGACCTTGAATACTGGCTATATATTTCTAAAATAAATATCATTTCATTTCTCGCTAATAAATATATTATTTCTCCCACAATATATATTATATCGAATAAATAGTGTCGAAATAAATGCGATCATTCATTCTATAATAATTATTAAACCATAGTTGAGAATAATATTTATTCAACATGTTAAATTAATATTTAACTGAGATACATGGACACAGTTAGTGTGTGACCCTCTAGGCCTATTTTTCAATAGTATTAGGTGGAGCCTACCTGAAGTCCATGGTTAGCATCTAGAAACATGGAAAGGCACTCATAGAGAAAGAAGTTAACGCCGAAATGGTGTGTCACCTCCTACGAACACTTACCATTTAATGTAATCCCTTTGTCTTGATATCTCAAATCAAGCGGGTTGCATGCTAGTGCCATCAACCCATGTGATCGATTATTCATTATTAGACTTTCCAGAATTGAATTTTCTCATTCCTCACAATTTCCGTGGATTTATTTAGGCTATATCAATTCCATAAAAGGTCCTAATATATCTACTTCAATTATGGAACGTAAGGGACAAATCTGTTCTCGCATTATCTATTAATGCAGTATCACTCGTGATACACCCAACATATCCTACCTTACTATAAATAGTGTGTCATCACAGTTTTTATCAATATATCTTAGTGCATGAGTTGTAATACCCATTAATAATAATCTTAAAGTCTATGGATGAATACACATGCCCGCAGATAGGGACATCCAATAACACTATGAAATGTGGATTTCCTACTGGCTGGTCTTGTTCTCATAATATCCTCTTGGATATTTCCAAGGGCACACACCATGACAAGGTGCCTAAATGTTTTATGAGTCCTCACCCCTAATGACATGTGTTATTTTTGTCCCTTAAATAACATCATCCATCCATAGAACATATATTCAAGAATAGTGTTATGGAACTTCTGGCTTCTCATCATAACAGGGATCCACTATGACCCTTTAATGCAATATCTATCCTTAGGACACTATCACATGAATTGTCATGTAGATGAAAAATCAAGATGTGATAAGGTATTTATTAATGAATAAGGAACAAAGTAGTTGGTCTAGTCCACCAACTCCAACATACTCCCACTTGGGCTACAACCAATTGCTAACAACTTTTAAGCTGCTATCTATCACATGATATTCATGCTTATACTGAGATAGGACTTTAGTTATGGAGTCCACCACATTTTCTTCCGTGGACACTCTGCTCACATAAAATTCTCCCCTTTGATAGAAATCCCTCAAGAGGTGAAACTTCTAGAGTATGTGCTTTGTTCATTGATGTGACCAAGTTTCTTTTTCAAGAGAAACTACTGCAGTAATATCACAATAAAATATGATATGATATTTACTTCTAGGAACCACATAAATCTCCTAGAAAATGTTTCGAATCCATACGGATTCCTCAGCTACATCAGAAGATGCTATATATTTTTACTCCACTATAGAATCGATGATAACTACTTTCTTTGAACTCTTCCAGCTCACAGCTCCTACATTGAGATAGAAAACATATCTAGATTGTGACTTTAGATTGTTTTGATCTTTCTGAAAGTCAGCATCAGCATACCCTCCGATGAAAAGATCCTCATCTCCTCCATTCACCAGTAACATATCCTTCATGCTTATCAGATACATAAGGTTTGTCTTAATAGCTGTCAAATACTATTCTCCTATATCTGCTTGATATCTCTCTACCATGCTCAGTGCATAGGCAACATCAAGCCCGGTTAATTACATGGTATACATGATGGATCCTATAACCAAAGAATATGGGAGCTTACTCATTCTATCTTTATCCTGTTGTGTTTGAGAACATAATTTCTTAGAAAGATGTAGGCCATGTGACACTAGAACCAATCCACTCTTGGATTGTTCCATACTAAATCTCTTTAGTATATGGTCAATGTATGTACCCTGACGTAGTCTAAGCAGCCTCATGGATCTATCACAAATGATCTTGATCCCTAGAATGTAGGCTGCTTCACCCAAGTCCATCATGGAGAAACACTTGTCAACCTATCCTTTACTGACTGTAAGATTTGTATATCATTTCAAATAAGCAATATGTCATCAACATATACTACCAGAATAATGACTATATTCCCATTAAACTGCTTATGAACACATGGATCACATTCGTTCTTAATGAAACCAAATTACTTTATGGATTCATCAAATCAAATAATCTATGACCTGGATTCTTACATTAATCCATAAATGGGTTTCTGCAAGTTGCAAACCTGTTTGGATTCACCTGGTGTCACAAACCCTTCTGGTTGTGTCGTATAGACATCTTACTGAAGGTCCCCGTTAAGGAATTCTATTTTGAAATCCATTTTCCAAATCTCGTAGTCATGGTAAGCTGCTATGGAAATTACGATTCTTATGGATTTAAACATGGAAACTGGTGAGAAGGTTACATCATTGTCAATTCCTTGATGTTGTATGATTCCATTGGCCAGTAGCCTTACTTTATAGGTGGCAACTTGAAAATCAATGTCTAGTTTTCTCTAGAATACCCATTTGCATCCAACATGATTTACATCAAATGTCTCATCAAATAGAACCCAAACTTGGTTCTGATATATGGAATTCATCTCAGAATTCATAAATTCTAACCATCTTGCAGCTTCTGATCTTTCTACTACTTACTTGTAGGATAGAGGTTCATTATTGTCCAAAAATAACGATTCACCATCCTCAATGACTAGGAAACCAAATCTCTCTGGTTCCCTTACCTCTCTTCAGCTCATACGCAGTACTTGTGTTTCTGGAACCTCTTCCACATGGACTTATGGAACTTGTTCCTATACCAACTCCTATGTATCTTTAACATCAACTTCGTCGAAGTCAATATTTCTCCCACTATCCTTTTTGAGGATGTGTCCCTCTCAAGAAAGACGGATTGTCTTGGGACAATCACTTTCTTGTCTAAAGGTTTATATAGGTAATATCCTTTCCTTTACTTGGGATATCCTATAAAGATACACCTCGTGCCCCGGGGTTCTAGTTTTTTCCCTAAGACAACCTTTACAAATTCCTCGCATCCCCATACACGTGTGTGCGAAAAAATGAGTTTCTTTCCATTCCATAACTCAGAGGGAATTCCATTTTCCGCTTTAGTTGTTACTTGGTTTAAGGTGTATGCGGCAGTTTGTAATGCATATCCCCAAAAGCATAATGGAAGATCTAAAAGACTCATCATTGACCTCACCATATATAACAAGGTGTAGTTACTCCTTTCACTAACACCATTCTACTATGGTTTATAAGGAGGAGTGAGCTGAGATAGAATCACAGACCCTTGTAGATGATCGATGAACTCTTGGTTTAGATATTCTCCACCTCGATCTGATCGAAGCTTCTTTATCTTCTTACCATGAAGAATATCTACTTAATTATTGAATTACATAAATTTTCCTAAGGATTATGACTTATACCTCATTAATTAGACATAGCCATATCTACTAAAATCATTATTAAAAGTAATGAAGTATGAATATCCCCATCTAGGTTCTATTGGGAATGGTCCACACACAAAAGTGTGTACCAATTCTAGAAGCTCTATGGCCCTTTCACCCCGTCCACCGAAAGGCAGCATGGTCATTTTACCTTGTAAACAAGAGTGACATCTATCAAGTGGTTTTAGCTCAGTAGAGTCTAAATATCCATCTTTGCAGAGCTTTGTTAAGCATTTCTCATTTTCATGACTGAGACAGTGATTCCATAATTGGGTGCTCTATGATTCATGTGAGTTTATTTCATTATTGATTTCCAACACTTGGTTTTCATAATTTAATACATACAAACCATTATTTAAATGCGCCACACCATAACATAAGTTGTGCTTATAAACGATGAAACCCTTATT
Source organism: Viscum album (assembly GCA_963277665.1). NCBI lineage: Eukaryota > Viridiplantae > Streptophyta > Magnoliopsida > Santalales > Viscaceae > Viscum > Viscum album. Next base: position 701,853,135 of record OY728152.1, read on the forward strand.
TTTAAACATGAAAATAAATCCATCCATAACCAAACATGAAACATAAATTATGTTTTTGGTAACACCAGGAATATAATAACAATTTTGTAAAACCAAAATCATCCTAGTTGGAAATGAGAGGTGGTAATCGCCAATGGCTAACACAGCCAACATCGTGCCATTGGTAGCTCGAAGATCCACCTCTCCTTTAGAAATATTTCTAAATCAACTTGGTTCCTGAATTTGAATACAGATGGGAGCCCCACAAGCTGTATCTAATACCCAATGTTCTGAAATGTAATGATTACACTTGATAACGAACACCCCTTTAGCATCCACATTCTTCTAGGTGCAGTTCCTCTTTCAGTGGACTTTCTTTCCACATGCAAAATATACCGCCTCATGTTACTTTCCCTACCTCTGAATCTTCCCCTTCATGGTGGGAGGGTGCTCGGGGGATTCAGATCATTTACAAGTCCTTGTCACTTTTCCATTGTCCTTCCTTTTGTTATTCACTATAAGTATTATAGGTTTGTCAAGCCCCATGTCCTTTTGTACCTGGAGAATTAATGTTAGAAGTTCTGATAGACTCTTCTCAATGTTTTTCATGTTATAGTTGATAATAAAGTAAGAGAAGGTCTTGGGAAGTGATGATATGATGAGATCTGTATGCAAATCATTTGGGAACTTAATCCCTAATATGTCCAGGCGTTCAATGTAGCCAATAAGATAGATTACATGAGGCCCAACTGGCATAGAATCTGTAAGATTATTTTTAAACAAAGCATTGGAGATCTCATATCTCTCTTGTCTTGCCTTCTCTTAGTATATATCCATAAAGTGAGACATCATGCTATACACGTCTAAGTTTTCATGTTGCTTCAAGAGCTCATTAGATATGGCAGATAGCATGAAACATTATAAATATGTGGAATAATCCATATGTTTTATATAAAAAGATAGTTCCTCATCACTGGCCTCTTTCCTAGGCACAACTGGAACTGGCTCTTCCAGCACATACAATTTCCTCTCCTGGAAAAGGATGATGCGTAAACACCTCTAACACCCTTGTAAATTGGCACAGATGAGATGTTTTCCTTTCTTGAGTATGGTTCACAATGATATGTTTGAAGTCGTTTTTCTTTTCTTTTATACAAATTAATATGAGAAAATTTTTAGTACTTTATTATGATAAAACTGAGACAAATAAAGAAAATTAATACTTATTAGTCTCCAACTATTTTATTGAAATCCAATAGCCCTCAAAATTAACTTCGGAATATTCTGTTGCCTTAATATTCTAGTGGAAAGTATCCATATTTCCCTTCGCATTTCCCCAACTAGGGTTAATCAAGCAACATGAAGGGTTTTAGGTAGGCATTCCAAATACCAACTTCATTAACTCACAACTCCTTGATCCATTAAGTGGACTCCCCAATCCAGAAATTCTATTTTTATTTCCTCAACCTTTTCCTCTTGGCCAAACCATTTCCTACTGTGACAGTTAACCCTTTATGCGAACAAAGTCAATTCAACCCAAAATATTGAATTTTAATTCCTTGATAATTGAAAGCACCCCAAAAAGGGTTGGTCAAGAACTTTGAAGTATGGTTCGATTCTAACTAAGATTATGGAAGGATATACCGACTTAATTTTTCATTGAGTGATTTTATCCTTTTACGTAAATTTCCAATTTATTATATTTGATTACATGCTTTATAATATTATGTGGGATATAATTAATTCATTAACCATGTCTAAGATAATATTTACACATAAGATGGTATTATTTTAGTTCCATATTGCATGCTTGTTTAATTCCTTAATTGTGTGATCGTGATAACACACACAAAATAAATAAACCATTCAAATGACAGAAATAAAATAAATGGAATGATAATGATCTTGTTCTATTAGTTAATTTATCTACCGGTTGATGAACTAACCCAAGACCTAGGGGAGAAACACCATGAACCTTTTGGGTTTGTGTTTACATCTTTCCACCTGTTCACCTTTCTATCTGCTTGGATTGGTTTCACCTTGGATCTTAATATGATCTGTCTTCACTAGGATGGGATCTCCATCCATTACATATGCTTTTATCTCACTCACAGGTGAGAGTTGAAACGGGGTTTTACATAAAAGAAACCTTGGGTGCGCAGGGCCTACATATTAATGAGGATAAGGCTTGCAACCAACAAATTTAATTTAAATAAAGAAATTAAAATAAACCATTCATATACGAAGGTCTTGGTCTAGCTCATTATCATCCATACATGCAATAATATTTTCAGATAAATAAAGCTAGGATTCAATTATTTAATCATTCTTGTTTAAGAAAAATCATGATCGAATAAATTAATTATCTTTTATTATTCAATCCATTTATCTTAAACTGTTTATCTTAATTTCCATAATATTCTCATCCATCATAATTTTAAACAAATAAATTCATTTAAAATTATCTTTGTATATAACTTTTATATTGGAGGAAACCAGATGAATTTCCATTCATAACTACCCAATGAGTAGAAATGAACATTACGAAGATGTTAAATTAAACACATATATATAAGACACCAATCACATGTTGTACCTCAGCTTTATTCATGCACTATGGTACACATCTATAGGGTTTGTATAATATAATAATAAATTTTAATAAATTTGTGTAATTTGGATGAGTACACGGTGTGTATTTCTTACTACACAACGTGTACTTTTGTTCACCGTACATCTAAAGTATATGCCCAGGGACATGGAATATAGATGTACATCAGAAATCTTTGGGTTACATGGCGTGTTCACTAGGACACATTCCGTGTAGTATCTGCATTACATGGTTTCTAGTTGGGAAAGCTTTGTACGAGGTACACGGTCCATCCCTAACCCGAAGGGACTACACACTGAGTTCAATGGACCACATGGCGTGTAATTCGGAAATTGTGTGCCACCTGTTCTTGGTCAACATATGGTGTCATTTATGACTTAGAAATACTCCAACACATAGCCTGATTGGGCGGACTAGTCCAATGCATTTATCCTAGACTATATGGCGTTTATTGCCAAATACACACTGTGTATTCTGGTGTTGTACGGCCAGGAACATTTGGCACCTTCAGATGAGATCCTATATTTTATTTTAATAAAAATTAAAAAAAACATTTATGTAATGTGAATTAGAAATGATGGAGGTGGAATGGGTCTCAAGATTCATATTTATAGAATTATTAACATGAATTGAAACAACTAAATTATTAAATGTGTAAATTACCAATAGAAAACTAAATAATAATAATAAACAATATGACCGCTCTGATACAACTTGTAGGTTCTGAGCGCAACAGAAGCGCTTTGGTGGGTGTACCCAACATTAATTTTAGCTTTAACAATGATCAATCTGAGATCCGTCAAGATAATAAAATTCCGGATCTTCGAAATAGAATTAAGAACATAAATAAAATAATAGAGTCCTAGAACCATAGATAGGATCATCATATGTTGGTTATAATTAATTTAATTAATTCAAAATAATTACCTTGATTTAATTCTCACTTTGTTGATGTTTTTGGTCACGATTTGATTTGATCCATAATTGCATCATAGAATCCAAGTGTAGGATTCCTCTAGAGGTTATCTACACGTGCTCCATGTATCTCTAGATGTCGTCGAAGGGTTCTCTGGGTGCTAGTGTATAAGAGAATTTTCTTGCGATGTCCGCCTTCGATCGCCTTGATCCAGTGGAGGTGGATATCTCTCTTGTAGCTTGAGAGTGTTCTTGGTGGAATAGGAATTCCCTTTTGGCTTGAGAGATTTTACAAATCTGTTGTGTACAACCACAAAAAAATGGCTAAGCTGACGAGAAATATATAATTGGGATTTTTAATTACATAGAATAATAAAATAAATTAATTTCCAAAAAGCATTTATTCATTTCATTTAATTCTTTGTAATACCCCGTTCCTAATAATAATAGTTGACTATTATTATAAACTGACATGTGCCCAATGAATTACACCTAATAATATTTAATTAGATAAATATTATTATTTCTCCAAAATTCCCAAAAAAATTACACAGCATGTACTTTTTTTTCATTTTTCTTTATTTCCTCCACCACATTTATTAGACCTTGAATGATGGATATTTATTTCTCAAAAAAATATCACTGAATTAATCACTAATAAATATATTATTTTGCTCATAATATATTCCCTCGGATAACTAGTATTGAAATAAATGCGATCATGCATTATTGAATAATTATTAAACCACATTCGGGTATAATATTTATTCAACTTGTTAAATTAATAATTAACTGAGATACTTGGACACACTTAGTGTGAGAAACTCTAGGCCTCTTTCTCAATGGAATTAGGCAGAGCCTGCCTGAAGTCTAAGGTTGGAGTCTAGAAACACACTAAGGCACCGATAGAGAAAGATGTTAATGCCATAATGATGTGTCAAATCCTACGAATGCTTACCGTATAATGTAATCCATTTTCCTCGATATCTCGAATCAAGCGGGTTGCGTGCTAGTGCCATCAATCCATGTGCTAGATTATTCTTTATTTGAATTTTTGGAATTGAACTTTCCTATTCCTCACCATGGCCATGGATTTATTTAGGATATATCAATTCCATCAAAGGGCTTGAGATATCTACTACCGTTGTTGAACAGAAGGGAAAAATCCTTTCACTCATTATCTATTATTGCAGTTTCACTCATGACACACCCAAAATATCCTAAATCACTAGGAATAGTGTTTCATCACAGTTTTCGTCAATACACATAAGTGCACGATTTTGAATACCCATTAATAATAATATTAAAGTCTAAGGACCAATACACACATCCTTATATATGAACATCCAATGACACAATGAAATGTGGATTTCTTACCGGTGGGTCTCGTTCTCATAATATCTCCCTAGATATTACTGAGGGTTCTCTCCATGAGAAGGTGACTCACAGTTTTATGAGTCCTCAACCCTAATGGCATGTGTTATTTATGTCCCTCAAATAACATCATCTGGTCAAATAATATATATTCAAGAACAGTGTTATGCAACTTCTGGGTTCTCATCATAACAGGGATCCTCTATGACCCTTTCATGAAACTACTATCCATAGGACATTATCAAATGCATTTCCACGCATACCAACAATCAATATGTGATAAGGTATTTATTAATGAATAAATTACAAAGTAGTTGGTTCTAGGCCACCAACTTCAACACTCTGCTTATAAGAAACATCTTACTTATTGTAACATTTATATACTTACTTGGTTACTATATTTCAATACAAATATGTGATAGGAATATAATATTTAATAACTAATAATTGTGGCAGAAACATCACATAAAATTTATGAATATATATGATAATGTAGTCACTACATGCTTCTTCTATTCACATGATTGCATTTAAACTTCCATATATTTATATCATGAAAGGGGAAAAATAACCTCATAGATAATGACTTTTCTATTTTCTTAAAAGTATGTACAAAGGCTCCTTTTACGTCACACTTTCCTTTGGATTTTTTGGCTAGACTTTTAACTTGGTCACCATAATAACTAAATGTTATACTTTCTTTAAGTTCTTATCTACTTAGGGAACCTTTACCTAAAAGGTATTGAGTCATTTTTTTTGTACTGGTTATTTTATAATCATAAATGAAAATGGAATAAATAAGTGATAATGATATAATAATGGCATGTATTGAAAGATCATGATCCATCTTTCATATTTATACATAACTAGTGTAATCATCACCCATTCATATCATGCTTCACATTCTCCTCATTAGATTCTCAGAGATGAGACTACTTGTGAAATCATTCATTTTATGATGTTGTATAAAAAACTCACATTAGACTTTTGATGATAACATTATGGTGTAAACATAAAATGCCTCATACATGAGTTTCTTGTAAGTATTTTTTACACCATTGATTCCTAAGAAGTCTTAACTGATATTGGGGAAACAAGAACCTTGAATTTCCAATATCATATTACTTTTTACAAGTGCATGGACTACACATGGGAATTCATGCTAGTTTGGATTTTTTTACCAATATTATTCACAGTGTTTCTATGATATTAATTTCCATTTTCTACAAAAAATGTAGTAGATTAGTAATTTTATCTTGATTTTGGATTATAAATTATTTATTAATTTAGTCATAAAATTTCGGCCACTATTTTATTGAAATCTAGTAGTCCTCAATACTAGACTCAGAGTAATATATTGCATGAGTATTCTAGTGGAAAGGATCCTTGAAACCTATCTTCATAGTCTACAATCATTTTCTATTACACTACTCAGAGAGTATTAAGGTATCCACTATGTCGAAAAATTATATTAAACCGCAAATCCTTGACATGTTGAGTGAATTCCTAGTTTCTAAATATCAAAAACATGATTTACTCAATTCTTACATCCAAAGATACAAAAATATAGCGTTAAATACTTATTTACTTCCAAATTTAGTTATGTAAATCAAAAAATCTCATAGAAACACCCCTATAGTTGGAGGAACCCTCAAATTTGGCTGACGAGCACCCCGTACACCATGTTTTGGTCAAATTTGAGCGATATAAGGAATTAACGACTTAATATTTCATTTAAGGTTTTTTTAATATTTTCATTGGATGCAATCTTTTTCTATTAAATATGTTCATACTATGTTATCACAACCACAACTGAACATGGATTAATAGAATGCATTAAGCGTGTCTTTAGGAATTTATTTGGTTATTATATTGTGTGATGTCGTGAAAAACACGCACATATATAAAATAATAAACAATGCATAAAAAAATTAAATTACCCCACTAGTTTTGACCACCTAATATTGGTTGATCCATTTAAACTCAATGAATAAACTGTGGATAGGGTAAATATACATGATTCAGGTCTTGACTCATGATGTAGCACTCCCTCTATCATGTTTTTTCATCTCTTGTCTGGTATACCGCCTCATCTTGGTGTGGTCCATGTTTTCAATCTTCATCATCAGTATTACAAATGTACTCGCACACAGGTGAGGGAGTCTTGGGAAGTAAAAAATAAATATAAAAATAAAAATAAAGAACACAAAAATCCTTATACATTTAAAACAAAAAAGAAGATTTATATACCATTGAAAAACTTAATTTAATATTAAAAATAAAAAAACAGTGGTAATAAATAATAAAATCAAATAAAGCGAGACTTGAATGATCAATCACTACTCAAGATTGGTCTATCAGTAAATTACAAACATGATTAAAAATTAAAATGTAATAAATTTAAAATCAAGGGAAATTAACAAATTATTTTAAATTCAAATAATTAAATTATGTTTGGTCCTTGAATTAATTTATTTTTTATTCTAAAAAATAAATAAAACAATTAATTTAATTTAAAACCAATGATTAAATGAAATTTTCCCGAATATTTTTTTTTTAATTTCAAAATTTTATTAAAATAATATTAGATATTTGTTACATAGCCTTAAAACCTACAGACTCCCATTGCGGGTAAGACGTAACCCACCTAGGCTCATTCTGGGCTAGGATAACCCCCCATGTAGGGCTGTTCTTGGTTGGAAAGACCCACTATAGGGGGTTTTAGGTTGGAAAGACCCATTGTAAGGATTTTTTGGGTTAGGTAGAGCCACTTTAAAATTGTTATGGGTAGAGTCAGATAGAAAAAACTCGTAGCCGGTCGATCGAGGTAGAGGAACCATTGGACCGGGCTGGAATAGGGTAGAAATGGTTGCTGGGAGGGTGGGGCTACTATGGTCACACACAACGACATCAGAGTAGGTGATTACTGGAGAGACATGATCTCCCATGAAACTAGTGTGACCAATGGTGTCTGTCGGGCTTAACTAGGACCAGCGAGTGGTGGAAAGACCTAAAAAAGATGTGACAAGATGTGCCATGGAAAGTGCAGTGAATGGCTGGTGAAACCACATATGACAATAAGGGGTGCCATATTTGACAGTTCTAGTGTCACAGAAGGCCATCTGAATGAGTCCTTAGATGGTGAAAATGCTTGTTTGAAGAGGCTACTGGGTGAATCAGATAAGGGAATGCACAATAGGATATCCAGCAGTAGGGACCCTAGAACTGGTCCATGGAGAGAGCCTTGATAGGGTCCACATATGATGATGGAGGAGACACACTAGGTGCAGGAAGTGTGCTCAGGAAGAGAGAGAGAAATGATTGGCCCCAAAATTTATTTTTTTTCCTTTTGACCTGCAAGTCACCCCCCCCAAATTTCAAATTAGTTTTTTATTTGATAGTGGTAACTCTACCATTTTTCTACTTTCCACAAGTCACTGATGCATACAAGGAAGGTCCATGGAACTTCTAAATTTATTTTTTGAATATATAGTTTCTAAATACTATTCTTTATAGTATTTCAAAAAATTAACCTATCGAAAAGGGGACTCATTGGATGGTTTTTTGATTTCGGAAATTTTGTAAAAAAGAAGGCCAAAATAATTAGGGTTGCTAAATTCCACCATAGAAACCGGGTAAAAAAAAATACATATAAATACATGTTCTTTAAATTTTATATATCTATAAAACCAATCAATTTAAATCCATAATTTTTTTCCATATAATTATAACATGGTCATCTGAGATTAGATTGATGAAAGGCCAGATCCTTTGGGACTGAAATGATGTCCTCAATATGACTGAAGGGTTTTTTTCTTGAATTAGAAAAAACATGTGATACATTTGATACGGATTTATGGTATTAGGGAATGAAATAGAAGCTATTAAGATAGAGATGTAATTTTTTTCATAATTGGGGTGATGGAACATTGTTTTCTTCTGTTATTCATGCATTAATAAGGTTTGAGGATCTCATGTGAATATTTAAAAGCACAAAAAATTGAATGATTACCTCATTTAGATCAAATAATTATTCGATAGTCCCTCATCATTGGATAAATATTATTTAATTATCTGAGCTCAAACCCCTCAATATCATCCACACATGATTCAAGAATCTCCATAGAAACCGATCATTGAATTCCAGGTGGTAGTACAAAGCTATGAAAATTCCTTCGACATCATGATGATCACCACAATAATATCTATCCAACCCATAAAGGTGTTATTAGGTCAATTTCACAAATAAGATATTTCTCTCTCTAGGATGCATGAGGATAGAGAATATCTAAATTCCAAATGAATGAGTAGTTGTTGGAATTATAACACTTCTCTTCTAATATAGTGGATATCCAAATACCTATAGAGGGTTACCTTACCCTCATATATCAAATTCCAACTAAATAAGTAATAAATGAAATGTTATGAGGAACTAACTATATCATAATTTCATTTTTATTTTTATCAAATAGTTGTAATATATAATAAATATATTATGTGAAAAATTGAATCCATTAACTCGACTCATTATTCCCATAAATGTTTAAAAAAACCATGAATATTAATATAATATTTGTTCATATTTTTTTTTTGTTTTTTCACTTAATATGTTGAGAAAATTTTAATAAATAAAATTAGTCCAATTATTCTATAATTTAAAAATAGTGAATTTATTTATCTTTTAGTGGTCATTAAAAACTATACAAATTTCAAACCCTATGGTGGGGCCCTCCATATTCAATACACCTATTCACCAAAAATAGCATAGACTCATGAATATGATATTATTTGTGACAGTCGAGGACCATATCATGATAGTATTGAAACCCATTTAAAGACCAAGTGTGTCAACTATAAACCCATAATGGACCGAAGAAGATAAGGAAAAGTCATAACACTAACAACCTTTCCTACCAACATGCACTCTATAATATAATATCTTTCTATCTTGATATCTAATAAAATAGGATGCACAAATTGTGTCATCATCCATTCTTGATTAATTATTCATTGAACTAACTGGATGAACATACAGTATTCCCCATGGACATGGATTTAGTGAAGGTACTACCATCTAGATCAATTGGGCCCGAGATAACTCTTCTTATCAGAAGTGACCAATTTTTCTTTATTATTAAATAAATTTCATACTACCAATGATGGAACAACCAAAATACACCTCTCTATGAATTTATTTCCATAGTTTTTCCCTTTCATGAAATTAAACGTTCAAATAGTCTACACTCAAAATGATCTTATGTTAGGAGACCATTACATGTGTTTGAAGATAGTAACCTCCAATGGAACCTGAATTCTGTATTGTTCCTATTAGAGGGGTATTCCTTATGATATCATCTACTCAATATCACCAAGTCCAATCTTCATGAGAATATGTATCATTTATTATGAGCCCCCATCACATGATGTTCAAACATCATCTATGTCCAGTCGGAATGATATATATAGACCATATGGAATTAGTATAAAATTAATGTCATAGTATATAAAGGTTCACATTATAGTATGGTAACTGATATAACCTTTTATTATGAAAAATAATCTATGGAAATTACTATATATATAATGGATGCAGAAATATCAACCCTAAAAATGTAATAATACATTATGAATAACTCATTGTATACATGACATGGTAATCGAAAACTAATAATGATGTTGGGTCTATAGAACCCACTTTTACAACATTTTGGGTATGGATTGGATTTAATTTTATCATTATAAAATATATTTTAGATCTAATAATGTTTTGTTCAAATATTTCATCCCTTTTATAACATACCAAGATGTAGAGATACTTCTTAGAAAGGGGAGAAAATGTTACTTAGATCATGTTGTTGAAAATAGTGAAATTGTTTAGATTAGTGACGTCCTAGTAGTGAATGAATATATGAATGTTTTCCCATTGATTTACCTAGTGTTATTTCTGATTGATAGGTTGAGTTTACATTTGAATTAGTAGCTGATGCTAATCTTATATCAAAACCCCCTTATCAAATGGATCAAATAGAAATTTTGGAAATGAAAAATCAATTCAATGAGTTTTTAGATAAAGGTTTAATTCATTACAGATCTTCACCAATGGGTTATCATATTTTTTTAAGGAGAAATATGGTTATATGGGGATTTTCATTGATTATAGATATTTAAATAGGATCAATATTAATAACAAGTATCATTTTCCTCATATAAATGATTTTATTGATAATCTCCAAAGAGCATAGTATTTTTCTAATATTTTTCTTTGGTCAGGGTACCATCAGTTAAAGATGAAGGATGAATATATTCCAAAGACAACATTTGGAGCCAGATGTGGTAATTATGAGTTTATATTTATTCCTATTGGGTTTTCTAATGAACCATATATATTTATGGATCTTATGAATAGAGTTTTTCAGGACTCTTTAGATATGATATTAGTTGGGTTTATTGATGAAATATTGGTATATTATAAAATTCATGAGGATCATAAAAGAAATATAAGGATTGATTAGAAAACCATAAAAGAAAATAATTAATATGGAAACGTTAGTAATTTTGAATTTTGTTAGAAAAATATTTCCTTAATTGGTAATATTTTTCAAAATATGGAAAAACATTTGACCCTCATAAAACTACATTTCATGAAGAGTAGAAAAGAACTAAAAATTTCAATAATATTCATAGTTTTATTGAATTTGGGGATTACTACAGGGAATTATTTGAAAATTTATTTCAACTGTCTATACTACTAATTATTTTAACTAAAAAAGCAGTTATATTCATTTGGATGAATGAATGCGATAATTTTTTGGAACTAAATATAAGATTGCTAAGTGCTAATATTTTTTTCCTTCCCATTAGAAATGATAAATTTTTCAACTATAGTGATGATTCACTAAAGGGACTAGACTGTGTATTAATGAATAATGATCCAGTAATTTCATATGATTTTCATCAAATAAAACCTCATGAGTTAAATTTTATTATAAATGATATGTAATTACCTATTTTGGTTTTTTATTTAAAAATTTTGAGGCAACATTTACATGCTGTAAAGTGTGAAATATATAATGATAAAAATGTTTTAAGTATATATTCACTCAATAAGAGTTGAACATGAGGTAGAGAAGATGGATGGAACTGATCAAATATTATGATTGGATGATTCATTACTATCATAGTAAAGAAAAAAAAAGTATCTAGGGATTTGATTTGAAAAGAGCATGCATTATTAACCACATCATATTTGGAACATAAAACTTTGGTTATATATTTATTGAATTTTGGCCTTGAAATTTTGCACACAGTTACTTCCTCTAATTCATTTCAGATTTCAGTACAATCATGAATATTATATCGAATTAAGAAAGACTATAAGGAAGACCGTATGTTATAATAAAAGGAATAATTATTTAATAAGTGTATGTTTCCTAAATTTAATGTTGAAAATGAATTTTTTCGAGATTTATAAAGATATTATGGGTTCCTTCTGATTTTCAGTTGAAGAGATAATTTTTGAATGAAGCACATATTTCATTTTTTTCTATTCATCATGGAAGTACTATGATATATAGAGACCTTCCGGAGCATTACTAGTGGGATGGAATAAAAAGAGATATTGAGTAATTTACCATTAATTGTTTTACTTGTCAAAAAGTTAAAATATAATTAGAATTACTAAATGGAAGGTTTCAGCCTTTTCCAGTGCCAGAGTGGAAATGGGAAAATATATATATGGATTTGATGGTTGTATTTCCAAAGAAAAATTGATGTAGTATTGAAGTTTTTATTATTTTGGATAGATTAACTAAATATTCACATTTATTTACCATTCAAGATATTATATCTTTAATTCAACTTTCTTGACTATACATCAAGGAGATAAATAGTTTACATGGAATTATACATTCCATTGTATCTGGATATAATCTCAGGTCCACTTCTAATTTATAGAAAAGAATTCAGAATTCATTGGGCACTTAATTAAATTTTAGTACAACATTTCATCCTCAGTTTAATGGAAAACCAGAGTGAACAACTCAAACCTCAGAATAAAATATGCATTCATGTTCAATGGATTATCAAAGAAGTTGGGACAAATATATTTAATAAATTTAGTTTTCATATAATAACGATTTCCATTATAGTATATATATGTCACCTTTTAAAATATTATATAGAGAGTGGTTTCAGACAATAGCTTTCCGGGATGAATTAGGAGAAAGGAAGTTGATGTGACTAGAGTTGTTTGCGGAAATGGTTGAGAAGGTGAAGATGATTCAACAAAATATTAGGAGATATTAGATAAGGAAGAAAATTTATACTAGAAACTAGATAAAATTAATTTATTTTGATGCAGGTTATCATATTTTTTCTAAAGTAACTTAATGTAAATGTGTAAATAATTAATGTAAAAGGATAACAAGTTCCATATTCATCTCATGTTTTGATCCCTAAAGTAGTTAAGATGGAAGAGAACCATTATTATAGGGAAAAACATGTTCTAATTATTAACCATAGTGATAAAGTATTGAGGAACAAGGTAATTCACTAGGTTAAGGTATTTTGGAAAACCTATATGGTTAAAGAAGCAATTTGGGAATATGAAAATGATATTAAGGAAAGATATCCCCACATATTTAATAAGTGAATAAAATTGTGAAGACACGATTTCCAAAAGGGGGAAGAATGTAACAACCCATGTAATGTTATAATAAATCATTTTCAAGTCTCATTGATATTAATTAGTTATATTTTTTAGTGTTATATTCATAAAAATAATTTTAGGTAATTTTTTAGTCAAAAGGAAAAAAGCTTTATTTGTAAACCAATTAGATTTTCTTTTATTAAATGATTTTATTTAAAATATTTATTTTTTATATTATATAATTTTAATTTGAAAAAATTTAAATAATTTTTTATATCATCAAATCAATATTATCTTCGGATGAAATTTTGATAATTTTCTGAAAATTTTAATTTTCCTTGAATAGTGAAAAATAATGATTTTTATTAACAAATGTATTTTATTTTTAAAGAGTAAAAAAAGTAAAACACTATTTTGGATTAGTTTTAAAATATAATCAGTTTATTTTTATTTAATATTATCCAATTATGGGTTTTGAAATTAATTTTATACATTAATTTATTGTAAATAAATTTATACTTTAAAAAGTGCATTTTTCTAAAAACCCATTTTTTATCGCCTTTTGTGGGTTTAATTTTAAATTAAATGAAGAAAATTATATGATTTAAATATTTAAAAATGTATTTTATATTTTTAATAATGAGTTAAAATACTAGTTAATATGTCTCTTTTATTTTTAGATATTATGAATAATAACTTCAGTAATTTTTTCACCATGGTAAAGGATAAATAATTTAATTTAGGTTAAAAATAATATGTCAAGGACTTAAAAATGTCCTTAACACATTCCTAAATTTTATTTTATGAGTATATATGGTTAATAAACATAAAAATATTGAATATATGACCTTTTTCCATTTTTATATAATTTTTACCTTTATAATATTTAAGTTAATATAATGTGAAAAATGTTACACTCTTACTTTTAATAAATATAATATTATTTACATATAGATAAACATAGTGTATTTTAAGTTAAAAATATTATTTTTTAAAATAATGTATTTATCATGGTATTTTTTTATTTTTAGTGATAAAAAGAAATACTTTAAAATCTTACACATTGTTGAAAGAGTAATTATTCAATTAATAGAAAAATAAAATATATTATTTAAAAAATATTAAAAGTAATATAAATTAAGATAATTATTCGTTTACATGAATTATTTATATCAATATAACATATTAGATATTTTTTAAAGGATTATAATCTAATTCCATATTTTTCTTGGAGTCTTTAAAGTCAAATTTAATGAATAGTTCCAAAATCTACATTAATAATATTCTATAATAAATAATAATTTATTAAATGATTTAAAATTCATAAAAATATTTTCTTTAGTCTTCTTATTTATATAAGCTTTAAAATATTAACCATATTACATTCAATGTAGTGTTTTCCTTTTTTAGTTAATATATTTTCCCCTAAGAAGTAAAAACTTAGTTATCATGGTAATTATCATAAAAGGTTAGCGTAAGTTAAAAAAAGATAAGGTTAAAAACCTTATCTAAACATGTAAAATTTTTATTATATAAAATTATAATTACTATAAATAATATTATATTTATATTAACAATTTTTATCCTCTTTAACATGAAAATAATGTTATATTAATTTAATGTTATAAGAAATACCAAGAGTGCCCCTCCCCACACTTTTAAAAGAGAACCTCCTATCATATTTTATCCACACATTAAATGATTTTTTCCATCCAAGAACAATAAAAATACCTTCATTAAATCCTTCCCCAAGTCTTAGAGACCTTTTTATCAAAAAATCAACCTAAAAAAGCTTTTGGTGTAATCCTTAAGAGGTTGTTTGAAGAAGTATAGGTCTTAACCGAGAATTACAGTTTTATTTATTTTTTCACCCAAAAATATTGTTAAAACATGATAAAATAATATAAAATCCATATTAATTATAATTATATATTATTTAGTTAATTTAATAGCCTATATCCATCTCCAACCTCCATCAAGTGGGAAAAGAATCCTTTGTTCATGTGTATGGGGGACTACCGCTTCACGTGCTGATATAATTCGTTTTCCATCACCACATATCATGGATGGTTATAATGATTGATTTACTTTATATATATTATATTAATTAAATATTTATTATTATTAAAATATAATATATCATTTACTTTATTACATTTATATTACCTAAAATATGATAACATCATTTGTGCATATGTGTGGACTACCACCTCCATGAGGTGATATAATTTGATTTTAATCATTACATAACATGGATTATATATATAAGTATATTCGACAAAATAATATGGTGTTTATTATATTTTTATAATTTTTAAATAAAATATAATACTTACCTTATTTCCATAATGATCATTGAAAATTGAAAATTTTACTTATGTGTATATACAACCTACTGTCTCCATGATTGTAACATAGTCCATTTTTCCTAACCATTATTCATGATTGGTTTTAATAGTATATTTTTTGTATTAAATGATAATTATTTCCCAATATTTATTCTATATATGGAAGAATAATTATATCTTTTACCATAGTAAATCTACAAAAGTCATTTCGGATTTATGAACTGAATATCGTTAAAACAACCAACATGTATTTCATTGATTAAATAATTATATATATTATTATACCAGATAAAATAAAAATGAATAATAAAATTGAAAAAGGTTATTAATAAATTAAATAATTAACTTATGTTTATTGTTCAAGAATATAAAGAACGTACATGATGAATCAGACTAAAAGTAAGGGACTTCATTTTAAAAGTATTCTTTTAATGTTTCCCTTCTAAATATTTTCTTCCATGTCCAAATTTTTAAAATTATTTTATAGATGTACTTTTATGGACATAAAATAATTATAAATTAAATTTTATGTCCCTTTTTAAATTTCATAATAATGTTTTAGTGAGGAATATTTTTAAGTAATATTTTAACTATCTTTAAAAAAAGTCAAAAGGAATGATTTATTTTGACGTATACGATGACAATAACTTTTCCCATCTCTATAATTGTAACTTTTTTGGAATACTTTACAAGAATCTATTTATTTATTCAAATAAAAAAACCCCTTTCCTATATTCTAGTTATTTTAAATAAGGGTTTTAAAATAGAAAGGATATATCAATATCTAGAATTGTTTTCTTATGGTTGAAAATAATATTTTTATGAGTATAATGATGAAAATGAAAGATTCTATATTTTATGATTACGTTAAAGTTTTTGGTAATTGTTTATGATTATGGGCCGTTTCATTATAAATAAATTATGGGTGGTCACATTATAAACCAAGGATGGTTGGATTCATTATTTACCAGTGAAGGATGGTTCTATTCTAAACTAAGGGTGGGTAGGTCTTTGATAACACTTAATGCATTAAGTGACGAAGTCGATCGTATGTGTATTTCATTTGTAAGAGTGATATGAAAATTGATGTCAAAAGTTACCTACATTTTTTGTCTATTCTTTTATTTTTTTTATAAAAATATTATGATTTATCAAGAGAATATAATGACATTTTATTTAAAGGAAATTATATTCTACCATTTAAGGGTGAAATTATAATTTTGTAGAAATGTGTTTATGAGATATCGTTGATTAAAAATAAACCTTTATAAGTTTTATTTTTTCATTTAATATTTATTATGAAATGTTTCATTAAAATAATTTGAAATATATTTTTATTTATTGGGTAAAAAATGTTTATTTTGAACCCCAAAGATTATTTTGAAAAATAATTTTTTTAATGTTTTCATTGAATAATGAGTTTCATTATGACTTCATTTTTATATCCCATAATAATTCTTTTGTGCTCATACCATGTTTTAAAAATGTTTTTCATAGGATTTATGTATGATTAATGGAAAATAAGAAGTCAAGTTGAAATCTGTGAATATTTTCCATGAAAATAAAAAATTTCTTATTTTAAAAAAACTATTATATAAAATAAATAGATATTGAGTAAAATTTTACACTTTATAATATATGGGTTTGCTGTGTAAGTTTTATGACCTAATTATTTAATTTTTTTTAAATACCCTTATAAATGAAATAAAATAAATTCTTGACTAAAAACGAATGATTATGTATTGATTAAGTCCGAGTCCTTATATTATGAACTACCATGATTTGTTCCATAGATTATGTTTATGATATAAGAATTACTATGTATGATTTTAAAAGGTTAAAATCATGTTATCATACCCTTTATTCTCATTTTAAATTTAAATAATCATTGATATTTCTATTTTTTACCATTTCTGAGCATTTGATCTCACCCTTTATTATGTTTTCCTTTTCCTCACGATATAAAAAAAGTTATGTATGATGTGTATAAAAATAGTAATTGTTATGAAGAACTTACTAGGAGATGATATAGATCTTTTATGAACCTGTTATTTATGTATTAATGTTTCCAAAGATATTATAGATTTCTAGTTTTGGTGTTGATCCTAATGTTATGTATTGAATATTCATCTAAAAAGATGTAATCTTTTTGTGTGAATAGTATGGGTCTTTACAAAATTCTACATTTATGATGTTATTGTTTTCTTGTTACAAATCGTGTGATGATGTGTGGTTGATTAAGTGAATGCTGAAATTGTATAGCATGTCACTTAATTAATGAGAGACTATAAAAAATCCTATAATAAAGGAGCTTATAAGTTTTTTATTTTATAATATATAAATTTTTATAACTAATGAGGATTCATTTTTAAATGAATGAATCCATATAATGATTTTTATATATAAGATTATTTAGACTATATATTACTCTAACAAAATACAAATCCCATTCAATATATTCTACTAATTATAGTTTTTGGATGAGATTTTAGTATTTATTTGAAGGATAAGGTGTCTAACTAATGAATTTGGTGATTCCATGTAGTTTGAGTATACCTTTGAAGGTACATGTCCTTTGATTTTCACCTAGGGATCGAAATAAAAAACACTATTATTGATAATTTATCATGGTTAGTAAATTATTTTTTATGTTTTTTTTTCATTTTATCATTTCTTCCCCTAATAGAACATTTAAATGGGTTTTTTTATTTATTTTAAAAGAATAAGGCATAAATATGTTCTATACAACCCTTTTGAGAGATTTTGGAAACTACTGATAGGAACATGGTGTGTGTATGTGTGTGAATATGTTAATAAAATGATTGGGATATGATTGTGTGTGTGTGTGTTAATAATTAGTACGTTTACAGGACAAATAGGTTGACAACAATTCATAAGGGAGCATTGCACGAGTATGTGCGTGTGTCGATGATAATAATAGGAGAGGTAAGAGGTGTGTATGTGTGAGAGATTGAATATTATTTTAAGGTTATAAATGTTCATTTTTGGTATAATTGATGTTTATATGTTAAATAATAGATAAATATATTGAAAATGTAAAATAATGGTTCATCATTCAGTATTTCTTTAGGTTTTTATTTTGTTTCATTCTTGTTAGCATAAGGAAACTATAACTACCACTCATCAATCATATTTATCAAATAAAATAAATGTTTACTCTAGGAATGTGTAAATTTTTAACCATTTTTATTTAGGTATGATAATGTATTTTTGTTCAGGTTACTACAATGTGAAACTTATTATGTGATATTGTTTTTGTGTATTTAAATTATGGGTATGAATTTTATAAGTTTCCTCTAGTTGTTGGGTTTGGTTACAAGATCCAAATATAATTTGGTGATAAATATAGTATAGTAAATTTTCAAAACACTCCAACATGTATAATTTGGTGAGGTGTTTTTTTCCAATACACTAGATTTTTTTATTTGATAAAGTTCTAAATATCCATATATAAACATTTTCTTTAGTGGAACTTCATCCTAGTATCCAAAATTTTTTATTTTACAAGGGACTATGTCACAAAAAATTGAAATTTTCCTTTTATTTTATATATGTTATAAGGGGAATATATATTTATTAATAGATGTTGATAAATTTAGATATTTGAAATGATTTATATATCTTGTATTGTACTTTATCTAGTATAGTTTTCTTTGTGTTAAATTTTTATTATACTATGTTTATTTTTAAAGTAGTATTTTATTTACTACATTAGATATTTTAGTATGATGTATACATGGGGAACCTTACAAGGTGATTTCCCACCCAATATTCAAGTAATTTCCTATATTTAGGTGTTCATAGAAAATTTTATCTGGACACATGTTATAGGTAGTTAATGATTGAAATTTTTTATGAATGGGAAAGATAATCCTCTAATAAGATTAGAAAACATTAGTGCATATGTGTTTAATATGGACTATGTGTTAAAATTCAATTTTAATGTTTTATGTGTTTGATGTTGGTTATTTTTGGATTTGGAAAAAAACGTTTTAAAATAATTTTTTTTAATTATTTCTCAGAAATATTTCGTACATTTTATTTATAAGCTCTAGTCCCAAAAAATTGCCTCAAAACAAGGGTCATGCTAGACTAATTATAAACAATTATTGTATCAAATATGGATTGTTTTCAAACTAATATATAGTTAATGGTGTATCTATAAGAATTCACATGTACGGAATGTAATCTTAGAGTTTTTTATTCTTAGTTATCTTAATTTTTAAAATTTTCTTCTAGATCTACTTATATAGTGTATTTATATGTCAAATCATGTATGAATAATTTGGTATTACATTTCATGTAATATTTATATATAATAATTTACCTAAATTATGATATACTATGTTTACTAATTTTTTAAGTGTTACACTAATATGTATTTAAGTCCATGGTCTAACTATTATGAGTGAGTGACCTTGGTTCATATCACAAAACCCTACCTCATTGAAAGAGGGTCGAATGTCACACATGTAATATTCTTGGTTTTATTTATTTCTAGGTGGGGTAATGTTTAAAAGGGTTTGAAGAGTATTTTCACCTTTTTATGTTTGGAATTAAGGGATGTTTTTTTATAACATCCCATCCTAACATAATTTTCCCCCAGTCCAAGATGTATCATGTCCTCATGTGTGGTTCCTAATAACTATAGGGTAGAGAATAACACCGAGGGTCTATAAGTTTCACCTGATGAGTGATTTACCATCCAATGGATCCTCAAATTTTTTTTACATAATTATTGTCTAGATATCATAATAAATAACAATACAATAAGACATCAATAAAACCTAAAACTATTTAAAATAAATACCACATGTTATAAAATCAAAAAATTTAATAAATAAACACAAACACATGAATTAGAAAACAATAAAACTAAAATAAATTAAAATAAATGAAATAATAAATCCCCATAGATACCTCAAAACTCCACTAATTTCATCACTATAATCTCATATTCTTACTCAAAGAAATAAAGGAGCCCGAATCATTCCTGTATAGAATCATATAAAGTTGTACATCTATGAGATGTGAACCCATAGATTATGAGAAATAAATCTCAGTAATATACCACAATGATCGCAAAACTCCCATGGTTTCTAATGTACTCATATGTGAATTGTGAAAATGAGTACAAAATTTTGAAATAATAAACCATAATACAACAACAACATCAAATTCCTACCAAATAACATTAGTTTAGATTATACCACCTTCGACTATTATCGATATAAACATGTTATGTTTATTTGATTATCTTATAGTCAAACTCATAGATTAAGTATTAACCCTTCCAAACATGTCACATAATCCTTTTAATTATAAACTCATGAAATAGAAAATCATAAGGAATTAGGATAATGTTTCCAAACATAGGGAGTAGCCAATACCATAGATAATATCAATCTAGACTATCACAGTGGTTAAACATCATTGCAAACCACCTCACAGTTATATCATAGTCTAACTCTATATTTTCCCTTAAAAAAGTATGAAAATATACTTTTCAAAACAATATAAACACATCATATTATTGTATATTCATCACATTAATTCCATTACAAAAGCCATTACAGTGTTAATAAATTAATTACCATGTAATCTTTACAAAAGTATTCCATCAAAAATCAATAATCCTTTAACATTATGTGAAAGTAAAAAATTATTGTTTATTTATACAATCTTTTTTTACATATCACCATAAATTTATTTCACTGTCATCATAATTACATTCCTCTTTAATTATATCAAAATATATGAAAGTTAATACATCATATATCAAAATCATGGTATTACCCCTATGTCTTATTTATAAACATTAACAAAAAATTTATCACACTAAATCATATTGAAAACCCATTAATTATCCCCACAATATTTTTCTCACTTTCCATACATAGAGAATAAAAATCTGAAACTTTATTACTTAACATTTCATACCAAACACAAAATCCAAAAAGCACTACTTTTATATTGATTTAAATGGCCCCATTTTACATTTTTTTCATTAAATACTAATATAAATCATTACCATTAGTTCACCCAATTTTATGTGTTGAAACATGTCTTCCAACATTCTGAAACAAATCACTCATATCATTAAAAACATAATTCATTTTTAATTAAAAAATTCATAACATAATATGTAAATAAAAAATGATTGTTAAACATACAACTATATTATATAAAACTAACATCCACTCAAACACATTAAAAAAATCTCATTCTAATACTTATCCCTAAATTTTTTATTCAATTCATTAATAATGATCCAAAGTTTATTTTGATGAATTTTGAATAATAATGTTTTATTTCTTCTTAATATGTCATTGATAATTAATATAATTAAATATTGAGTATTTATTTATATATAAGAGATCAATATATTGAGATACTTATTATACACAATTGGAAAATATATATTTTGATGGTTCATGGAGTACTTGGATAATTATATTCAAGGGAGAATCCATTTAAATATGAAAATTATATAATTATTTTGTAATGCATAATTATCACGTATTTATGAGAGATAAATGCATCAACTACAACTATTTTGGAAGGATTTTGAATAGACGACTGAGTGGATAGCTAACAAAGCCTTTATTTAAAGAATTAGATTCTAATAATTCATTAAATAATCTACTCATGGAATTTTGATCATGTGTAAAACTCTGATTAGTAAAACCATCACATGAATGAATGTTGTAGATGTTATAAATAAAAAATTAATAAAAGTGGTTTCATAGCTACTTGATATACTCTAAATTGAGTATTTAAAATACTACAATACTTTGTAAATGGAGCTAATACGGTTTGATAAATTCTAAAATATATTTTTGTTTTTTCAAAGTGGTTGATAAGGGATTGTTTTGATGAAGGAAAACACAGAAAAATGAAATAAAGAAAATATATATAATAAAGGTGATAGAGCGCTGTTGTGGGCGCCCTCAAATGATTAGTGTAATTTGGGGTACTTAGGTGCAGCAGAGTGGCTGACCAAGGTCATCTCTCAAAGGAGGAAGTGAATTTAACAACTTATTAGAGGTATTCTAAAAAATAAAATAAAATAGAATAGAATAAAAACACTAATTTAAATGATTGGGATTTGTTGTAGTTTATTAATCTAGAAGAATTTTGCTGGAAGAAGATTGTATAATTTTTTTTTGTTTTTAGTTTTGAATGAAATTTCGATTAAAATGACACAACAAGAAGATGTTTTTTTAGAAATCTATTTAAAAGGCGTAATCGATCAAAATCTACCTCTTCATTCAATTATTAATCATTATCATTTAAATCAATATCCACTTAATTATGATCCCCTAATTTTTTATCCCTCGAACCCTACGAGAGTTAACTTAACCACAAAGATAAAATTACTTAAACCCTAGGCTAGCTTCGGAACACGTAATCGCAGCACCCTGCTTTGATTGTTGTTCTAAGGATAGCTTATTGTCAGTGGTTAATTAAAGAACATATCCATTCTATAAATGAGGATGAATTTTGTTTAGGGATTATATTTTAACTCTATAAATTTATCCCGTGTGGTCTTGTATTACCGATTAAGATTACGCTCTCACAATTTACACAAAATCCCGACCTCGTATGTTTTTGTGTTAATTGTTCAATTGCTTGCTTAGTTTCTTGTAATTAAAAAACTCAATTCATGGATCATATTATGTGAATTACAGTATCTCATTGATTCAATATAATTAATTGAAGAGGGTAGAAGATAGATCGATTACTAAAAGACTACTCTTTCATGGGTGGAGTAATGATCGTAGAAGCGTTTCGCATGTGCAAAGGCTTATAATGGGTATAACCCAATAACGCTTCTACTTAAGAATTACAGCACAAATAGGAAGATTAAGATAATAATAAATTTAAACAAAACAGAAGAAAAGATAAGAAATAGAAGAATAACAAAGAAGTTTATGACACAAATGAAAACATTACAAAATGAAGAAGAGAAGGAGGCTTCGATGAGGGGATCCTTTCTTCAAGAGATACCCCTCTTACAATGGTTGGAAAATTTGGGTGAAACAAATTCTACTCTGCCTCCAATCTCCCAATTCATGTCCCAACCCCTACAAATGAGAAAAACTCCAATTTATAGAGGGTAGGGGAGGAGAGGTTACAAGTGGTTTCAAGTGTGAATGTGGAAATTCGGCCAAATATTATAATGAACATTTAACCGCCCATTTTACCACCAAAACGCGTGAATTGTCCAGACTTCCAGAAGGATATAATGTTTGGATATGGGTTCTATATCTCCTCTCCAAATTTGGGCTCCATCCAGGCCAATATGAAGGAGTTATGGACGAAATACAGAAGCTTCTCCATTCTGGCGAGTCTAGCCCAGCTTTGATTTTATGGCCCAATTACTCCATTACAATTCATTCTATTGATATAGTGTCCTGAATAAAATTTGTAGATAATTAAGTTAGGAAAACTTTTACAAAATTTCAAATTCAAATATTAAATATAAAAATATGTATCTTCGAAATACTACAGTGAACTATAAAGGGTAAAACTGGAATTTTAATCAAATATTCAAATGAATGATCTAATTCCAAATACATTCTAATTAAACATATTTAACACAATGTGAG
This sequence comes from Viscum album, assembly GCA_963277665.1. Lineage (NCBI taxonomy): Eukaryota > Viridiplantae > Streptophyta > Magnoliopsida > Santalales > Viscaceae > Viscum > Viscum album. The sequence goes on from OY728152.1 coordinate 701,877,642, forward strand.
GAAATTATATCATTTATTATCAATAAAATATTCAATAAAATAGTGTTTTATCAACTCCCCCACACTTACCCTTTTGCACTCCTGGGAAAAACCTCATGTCAAGTAAATATCAATATCAAATCAAAACCAATTTTAAAACACATATCCTTGAGATCAATCAATTTCCCACCAGGAATCAAAAGATATCATGCCTCATGAAAAACATTATTTCAAGTTCTCCATTTATATCATTCAAGATATTTCCACTTCATTTGTCCTCCCATGCACAAAACACTTACCTCGCTTGAATTTTCTCTCATCACTCAAATATCAATTTTTTTGCAATGTATTTCTCATCCAAACTCATAAAAGGGTCACCATAGGCTTGATAGATTCCTACATGGATACCCGATGGGTGTCAAGGACATATGTTTATCCTGAGGACTTTTCAGGTTTGTTATGTGGCTTTCGGTTGGTAGGATTAAGATGTGAAAAACTCTGAGGCTGAATGAGGAGGGCTTGACTCTTTTGAAGAAAAATTGCATTAATCTAATTTTCACTTAAATATGGTCTTCTCTTCAATCCCCATAGTATCAATTCAGCTCCATCATCATGAAAAGTAATGAAAGGTTTACACCATTCATCATTTCATCATAAAAAATTTCAATCTTCTCAAACATGATTTTCTTGAAAGCTTCAGATGGGCACATCTTTCCACCACAATGAGAAGCTCTAGAAAAGGCACAACTTCACTCGTCATGAAAGCTCCATAAAAGGCATATATTTCAATATAATGACTTTCTTTAGCAGCAAACACATCTCTTCAGAATTTAATTTTCCACCCAATGTATCACAGAATGTGGGGGGAAGAACACAAGACAACTTCCCCCACACTTAAGCTCAACTAGATTATGCAATTTCACTTCAAGAGTTGGTTGGATAGGGAAAATTGGATTGTAATGTGGCTAACCTAACAGGATTTTCATGACTTCTAAGGGCTACAAAGATTAAATATTCAAGGTAGGCCATTATAAAAAAAGGGTTCTTTGAAATAGGGGCTTTAATACCAAACAAATTCCTCAATCATTTAAACATAAGTACCTCAAACCCTCAAGTTTTGACAGGAATAGATCAAATTCTGGTTAAATCAAGCATGGTTTGGTTCTATCAAGAAGTGAGGTAAATGTAAAGAATATGAAAATAATGGTTCATAAGCCTCACAAGAAAGTGATTTCAAATATAAAGACAGTGAGATTGGCATGGGATTCAAAATTCAGCGTACTTTTCATGAAATTAATAAATATTTGAACATGAAACAAAGTCATTTCAGCATTCATTTAAGCTTAGTTTCAAGGGGTAAATTGTTTCACTGATTAATATGAAATTCAAAATTGTGATGAGAATCATTTAAGTTTGAAAATTTTAAAAACACAAAGAAAATTGAAAAATAAACACACAAAATTGAAAAAAAAACATACAATTTTTTTGGTTTTTTTAATAGGAAAGCAATTGAAATTACTAAACTAAAAGGTTCCCTCCCCCACACTTAAAATATTGCATTGTCCTCAATGTGAACCTATGAGATGATATATGCACATGAAATGCAGAATTTTTAAATAGGACAAATAATGTAAATGTGAAAGTGTTAGGAACAGCCTGATGTGCTCAAGTGATGATGGGGTCATGCAGTGTGATAAAATCCACTGCATCAGTAGGAAGTCCCTCAATGTATCTCTTCAAACCTTTCCCATTGACTGTAAAGCTCCTTCTAGTGTCCTCTTGTGTGATCTCTACTGCACCATAAAGAAGAACATTAGTCACAACATAAGGACCTAACCATCTGGAATGCAACTTACCAGGAATCAACTTCAGTCGTGAACTGTAGAGAAGGACTTTATCTCCAACATGAAACTCCCTTTGTTGGATCATTTTGTCATGAGATGCTTTTGATCTTTCCTTGTAGAGCCTTGAGTTCTCATATGATGATAATCTAATCTCCTCAAGCTCTTGAATTTGCAGCTTCCTTTGGATTCCAGCTTGGGCCAAATCCATGTTGCATTTCTTTATAGCCCAATAAGCTCGATGCTCGACTTCCACTAGGAGATGACATGATTTCCCAAAAACAATCTAAAATGGGGACATACCAATGGGGGTCTTGTATGCTGTTCTATAAGCCCACAATGCATCATCCAAGAACTTGCTCCAATCCTTCCTATTTGGATGCACGGTTTTTCCAAGATTTGTTTCAACTCACGATTTGAAACCTCAGCCTGGCCATTTGTTTGGGGGTGGTATGGTGTTGATGTTTTGTGTGTCACCCCATACTTTTGAAGGAGGGAAGAAAAATTCCTATTGAAAAAGTGTGTCCCTTGGTCACTGATGATGGCCTTTCATACTCTAAACCTGAAAAAAATTTGTGCCTTCACAAAATCCACTACAACATGTGAATCGTCAGTCCTGGTGGCCTTGGCCTCCACCCATTTACTCACATAATCAACAGAAACCAAAATATAAAAAAATCTAAATGAATTCGGAAAAGGACCCATAAAATCAATGCCCCATACATCAAAAATCTCACAAAATAGTATGGGTTGTTTGGGCATCTCATGTCTCCTAGAAATGTTCCCAGTGTGTTGGCAACAAGAGCATGACTTACAGAAAACATGGGAATCATGAAATAAGCTAGGCCAATATAACCCAGAGTCCAAAACCTTCCTAGCTTTCTGTTGGGGTCCAAAGTGTCCACCACAAGCAATTGTATGACAGAAATGCAAAACAGACTCAAACTCATGATCGGGAACACACCTCCTAATGACTTGGTCACTACACATGCGCCAGAGGTAAGGATCATCCCAAACACAAAACCTATACTCACTATTTAATTTTTGGACTTGATGTTTCTTTAAATTAGTAGGAATTTCTGAGGAAACAAGGTAGTTCACTAAATCAGCATACCAAGGATGTGTACCTGAGATGGAATAAAGATGCTCATCAAGAAAAGTGTCCTGAAGTGGTACCTGGTCCAAGGTGTCATCCTCTAGTGTGTGAGTAAGCCTACTCATGTGGTCTGCCACCAAATTATCTGAACCCTTCTTATCCTTTATCTCAAGGTCAAACTCTTGAAGAAGGATCATCCAATAGATAAGTCGTGGCTTTGCATCTGGCTTCTTTAGGACGTACCTCAAAGATGCATGGTCAGAAAAAACAACTACTTTAGAGCCTAATAAATATGAATGGAATTTATCTAAAGCAAATATGATAGTAAGAAACTCATTTTCTATGGTTGTGTAATTTGATTGGAATGAATCCAGTGTCCTCGATGCATAAGCGATCACATGTGAACGTCCCTCCACCCTATGATATAAGACAGCTCCAACCGCGAAGTTGGAGGCATCACACATAAGCTCAAATGGAAGGTCCCACCGTGGGGGCTGTATGATTGGTGTAGTGGTCAGACACTTCTTCAGCTCATAAAATGATACCCTGCATGAATCATCAAAATTGAAGTCAATATATTTTTGAAGCAATCGAGATAAGGGTAGAGCGATCTTACTAAAATCTCTGATGAAGCGTCGATAAAACCCTGCATGCCCTAGGAAAGATCTAACATCACACACACATGTAGGATATGGCAGGGATTAAATAATCTCTATCTTAGATCTATCAACCTCTATCCCATTTTTTGACACTACATGCCCTAAGACAATGCCTTTCTCTACCATGAAATGACACTTTTCAAAGTTCAGGACCAGATTCTCTTCAATACAACGATTCAAAACCTTTCCCAAACTACTTAGACATTAATCAAATGAAGACCCATACATTGTAAAATCATCCATAAATACCTCCATGCAGGTCTCAATAAAATCAGAAAAAATTCTCACCATACATCTCTGGAAGGTACCTGGGGCATTGCAAAGTCCAAATGGCATCCTCCGGTAGGAAAATGTGCCAAAGGGACAGGTGAATGTAGTCTTCTCCTGGTCCTCTGCTGCAATGGGAACCTGAAAATAGCCAGAAAATCCATCCAAGAATCAATAGTGTGTCTTCCCAGATAGTCTCTCAAGCATCTGGTCAATGAATGGAAGTGCGAAATGGTCCATACGAGTGGATTGATTTAGATTCCTATAATCGATACAGAATCTCCAACTGTTTTGTACTCTCATAGGAACTAACTCATCATTTTCATTTTTTATAACAGTGAAACCAGTTTTCTTTGGTACAACCTGAACAGGGCTAACCCATTGTGAGTCAGAAATATGGTAAATGATACCCGCCTCAAGTAATTTTTCATCTTCTTTCTTAACAAATTCCAAAAGTGTTGGATTAAATCTCCTTTGTGGCTGCCTAATCGGTTTAGCCCCATCCTCCAAGAGAATCTTATGCATGCAAATGGAGGCGCTAATACCTGATATGTCTACCAATGTCCAACCAATTGCCCTAATTTTATCTCTCAAAAGATTCAAAAGTTTTTCTTCATGTTCAAAAGAGAGATTGTTAGCAATTATGATAGGTAATCTATCACCACTGAGCAAGTATTCATATTTGAGATTTGGGGGCAATGGCCTGAGTTCCAATGTAGGTGGGTGATGTATGGATGGAGAAATTGATGCAACAAACGTATCTGCACAATGAACATCAGTATCAGAATAAAAATCATCACAATTTGAGAATAAAGAACCAAATCCATCAGCATACTCAATAGCCATGTCATAATCAGAGTTCACATGATCAAAATCAGAATATGATTCCATTTCAAAATCAAATCTTAGAGAGTCTTGTTCCTTAAAAATGGGTGTAGAAGTATTCATAGACATCAAACTAGAACCAATACTCATAATCTCCCTAAGCATAGGACAATCCAATTCCATGGTGTTTTTACTTGCTTGTTCAAAATGGGAGATATCAAAAGCAGAATGGTCCTCTGAGGGGTACTTCATGGAAGACATAACATTAAATATCACAACTTCATCACCAAATTCCATGGAAAGTGTAACCTCATTAACATTTATGATAGTTTTTGTAGTTTTGAGGAAGGGCCTACCTAAGATAATGGCGGCATGAGAACTTACCTGATCATCCTCCATGTTAAGCGCATATAAGTCTGCTGGAAAGATCATGTCTCTTACCCGGACAAGTATATCCTCAAGGACTCCTGCTGGATATGCCGTAGCTCTATTCGCTAATTGCACCACTACTCTTGTTGGCTTCAACTCACCAACCTGCAAGGAAGAGAATACAGAGTGAGGCATCACATTTATTGAAGCTCCTAAATCACAAAGAGCATCAGAGAAGTGCAACTCCCCTATGGTACATGGGATGGTGAATGTCCCGGGATCCTTGCACTTTGTTGGCATTGCTAGAGTTGGTGTATTGAGTGCTGAGACATTCCTTCCAAGGTTGATCCTCTCATTTCCCTTGAGCCCTCTTCGAATGGTACAAAGTTCTTTTAAGAATTTCGCATACCTTGGAATTTGCTTAATGGCTTCAAGTAGAGGAATTTTGATCTCCACATGCTTGAATGTATCCAAAACCTCCTTTTGTATTGCTTCTTCTTGGATTGAACAACCCTGTTTTGGAAAGGAAGGGGTTTAAGAGGCACATCATCAATCTTTTTCTTACCTTTATCTTTCTCCTTGGATTGCTCATCAGTTGGTATGGAATGGAGCTTCTCTGGAGTTGAGGAGAATCTCGGTGGAATGGTAGGTAAAAATGTATCGTTAATTTTCTTCCCACTTCTCAATGTAATGGCACTAACATTCCCCTTTGGATTTGGAGTGGGTTGGGAAGGTAGATTTCGAGAATTCTTACTCACAAGTTCATGGAGGGCAGTGGCAATCTGGCTCATTTGAGTCTTTAACTCCCTCAGCTCCGAACCTTGACTCTTTAGCTCATCCTGTTGATTAAGAAGAATTTGTTTCAAAATATCATCAGTGTTAGAGTATACCTTGTGTTGGATATTCCCTTGTTGCTGACTTGTTGATGTTTGAGCTTCGAATCTCCTTTGGGGTTGTTGGAAACCCTACTGGTAAGGCGGAGGCTGCTGGAAGTTTGGTTGAAAAGGGGTCATTTGTTGTTGTCCAGAGACATAACTCATGCCTGACTAATCTTTCCACCCTTGTTTGTATACTGTATCAAACTTCTTTTGGGGATATGGTTGTTGTTGTTGCTGCTGAAATGGTCTCCCAGGGAACACTGCTTCACAATCTTCTGTCTCTTGTAGTTGTGGGCAACAGTCAGTTGGGTGGCTTGTCTCAGTGCATATACCACATGGCCTTGAATGAGGTGGTTGGGATGTCTTTTGTGCCAATTCAATCTGCCTCACCATAGTTCTCAATTCTTCTAGCTTAGTATCAATCAAATGACTTTCAAGAGAAGGACTTACTTGATGTACTCCTCGAACATGTGGTGTACCTCTATCACCTAATTGTTGAGAGTTTTTGGCCATTTTGTCGATCAATGCTCGTGCAGCTACTGGTGTCTTGTCAACCAATGCTCCTCTAGCTGCAGCTTCCATCATGCTCCTCTCCATGGGTGTGAGTCCTTCATAGAATTACTGGATGAGATGTTTCTCACTGATTTGGTGATGTGGGCAGCTTGCACACATCTTCTTGAATCGCTCCCAGTACTTATACATTGACTCCCCTTGTGCTTGCTTGATCCCCAATATCTCCTTTCGAATGGATGTGGTCCTTGATGCTGGAAAAAATCTTTGCAAGAAAAGACGTTTCAAATCATTCCAACATGTTACATCTTCAGGTTTCAAATAATACATCCAATATTTTGCAGCTCCATCGAGTGAGAATGGGAATGCTCTTAATTTGATTTGATCTTTAGAAACATTTCTTGGTTTATGGGTTGAAAAAACCACATTAAATTCTTTCAAATTCTTATTAGGATCCCTACCAGAGAGGCCATGAAACTTTTTAAGTAAGTGAATTAACCCAGATTTTAGTTCAAAGTCAGATTCGAGATTTGGGTATGCAATACAATTTGGTTGATAGTTAACATCAGGTGCAGCCAATTCTCGAATGGTTCTATTAAGTTCATTTGAATTGTTTCCATCTATTGGTTCCTCTTTTATGTTCGAATTTGAATTGTTCTAATTTCAATGTTTCCAAAATAGAGGAATTCACCAACTGGTTGAATATTGAAACTTCCCGTGGACTGAGAATTTCTGATTCGAGCCCAAAGGCTACGTTCAATCTCAAGGTCAAGATCTAAGAGATCTTCAGGATTAGTTCGTGTCATCGATCAAATAAAAATGAAATGAAAGAAAGTGGACCATAGTAAAATAAAAATGAGAAGTTTGAGTTGATGGTCCAAAAAGAAGTAGAAGAAAATAAAACAAGAGGAAGAAAAATAAGATTGGGAACAGAAGGAAGAAAGAAGAGAGGAAGAGAATAAAATGTAAAATAAAATCAATACCTATAATTGGTTGAAATAATTACATGCCTCCCCGGTAATGGCGCCAATTTTATACAGCGCTGTCGTGGGCGCCCTCAAATGATTAGTGTAATTTGGGGTACTTAGGTGCAGTAGAGTGGCTGACCAAGGTCGTCTCTCAAAGGAGGAAGTGAATTTAACAACTTATTAGAGGTATTCTAAAAAATAAAATAGAATAGAATAGAATAAAAACACTACTTTAAAGGATTGGGGTTTGTTGTAGTTTATTAATCTAGAAGAAGTTTTCTGGAAGAATATTTTATAATTTTTTTTGTTTTTAGTTTTGAAATAAATTTTGATTAAAATGACACAACAAGAAGATGTTTTTTTAGAAATCTATTTAAAAGGCGTAATCGATCTAACTCTACCTCTTCATTCACTTATTAATCATTATCATTTAAATCAATATCCACTTCATTATGAACCCCTAATTTTTTATCCCTCGAACCCTACGAGAGTTAACTTAACCACAAAGATGAAATTACTTCCTAGTCTAGCTTCGGAACACGCAATCGCAACACCCTGCTTTGATTGTTGTTCTAAGGATAGCTTATGGTTAGTGGTTAATTAGAGCACATATAAATTCTGTAAATGAGGATGAATTGTGTTTATGGATTATATTTGAACTCTACAAATTTACCCCGTGTGGTCTTGTATTACCGATTAAAATTACGCTCTCACAATTTACACAAAATCCCAACCTCGCGTTTTTGTGTGTTAATTGTTCAATTTCTTGCTTAGTTTCTTGTAATTTAAAAACAAAATTCATGTATCATACTATTTTAATTACAGTAGACCATTGATTCAAAATAATTAAATGAAAAGGGTAGAATATAGATCGATTACTAAAAGACTACTCTTCCATGGGTGGCGTAATCATCGTAGAAGCATTTTGCATGTGCAATGGTTTATAATGGGTATAACCCAATAAAGATTCTACTCAAGAATTCCAGCCCAAAGAGGATGATTAAGATAAGAATAAATTTAAACAAAAAAGAAGAAAATAGAATAAATAAAATAAGAACAAAGAAGTTTATTACACAAATGAAAACATTACAAAATGAAGAAGAGAAGGAGGCTTCGATGAGGGGATCCTTGCTTCAAGAGATACCCCTCTTACAATGGTTGGATAATATGGATGAAACAAATTATCCTCTGCCTCCAATCTCCAAATTCAAATCTCAACCCCTCCAAATGAGAAAAACTCCATCTTATAGAGGGGAGGGGAGGAGAGGTTACAAGTGGTTTCAAGTGTGAATGTTGAAATTCGGCCAAATATTTTAATGAACATTTCACCGCCCATTTGACCACAAAACGCGTGAATTGGCCGGCCTTCCAGAAGGATCAAATGTGCGGATCTGGTTTCTCTATCTCCTCTCCAAAATTGGGCTCAATACAGGCCCATATGAAGTATTTATGGCCGCAATACAGAAGCTTGTCTATTCTGGCGAGTCCAGCCCAGCTTTGACTTAATGGCCCAATTACACCACTAAAATGAATTCTTTTGATCTAGTGTCCTGAATAAAAGTTATAGATAATTATGTTAGGAACACGTTTACAAAATTTCAAATTTAAATAATAAATATAAAAATATTTAACTTTGAAATACTACAGTGAACTATAAAGGGTAAAACTGGAATTTTCATCAAATATTCAAATGAATGATCTAATTCCAAATACTTTCTAATTAAACATATTTAACACAATGTGAGGAAATTATATCATTTATTATCAATAAAATATTCAATAAAATATTTTTTTATCAGAAGGCCTTATTTTGATAAAAAAAAGGAAAAATAGAAATTCTTGTGTTGGAAAATTAAATTAAACAAGAGAATTATTAAAATAATTCCAGCTAATGTAATGCTCCAACCAAAATCATCGTAATGACACCCATGCATGGGTAACTACATGAAATAGGGCGCACCTCCCCTTTCCATGGATGCTGGAAACTAGAAAAGTGGTTATGGCACAGTAATGGGGAGACTATACCCTCTAAAAAACCTAAAGGGTCATGGATGAATCTACCAGAAATTCGACAACACCCGTCCACATAATAGATATAACAAATCTTATAGACATGAAAGAAGGAACACCAAGGTCTACTGAAATCTAGAATAGAAATAATTAAATCAATCTATATGATGAATAAAAATAGAAAAGATAACCAGAAGATATACATGTCATAATAGGAATAATATATAAAAAATGGAGCATTGTCCAATAGAGGATGAACCACAACTAAAATTAAAAATACATAGCATTAGACCCAAATCACATAATTATTCTTCCAAATCATAAGCCTAGATGACCCAACAGACCAATATAACATGTCTAACTCCAAGTTATATTTATTTATGAACTGAAAAACAGAAGGTGTGACCATGTACATTGGAACCCATGTAATGAACCTGGGAAGAGGGTGTGTCTAACAACCCAGTATGAATCCCCAAAACCTCAATGATTTCGAGTGATACTATGATCAAGTGGATGTGTATAGAATACATATAAATAACTATATTCATGTATTTAAAACACACCCACCTCAAAACATATCACATAATAAAAATGCATCATAAAAGTCACATCATTGTGTGTTAACCAAGCCACAAAAACACTTGACCACACATACTCTGACACCATGCTAAAAGAAAAAAGGTCACATAATACCATAAATCATCCCGCACTCGAAGACATAAGGTTGAGTATTAAAAACATACCTCAACCTATACCCATAAATACAAGGTAATGTTTCATTCCAAAACCATGACCAATTAAATGAATAATCAAGGCATTAAAATACCTCAAAAATCCTTGAACCATCATATCTCACTAAAGGTAGGATCATCACTTAGGTCTCATATCACACAACATCCAAACCCTTTCACTTGGAGTCGTCAATTATCATGATCAAATGCTTCTCACTCAAGGAGTGTCCCACATCCATTCATTATCCCACATCTTCTCACTCAAGACATGTTCAATAGGGCCTTCTCACTCAAGGAAAGGAACCTTCCATAACAACTAACTTATCACTCAAGGTATCTCATAACTTTCATGCACACTAGGATACCATCATCCCCATGGTGATCATTTCAATTCTATATCACTCGTGGAAAGGATAGTACACAATATCCTCTCCCACATCAACATCCTTTGACTATCATAAATACACCATAAATCACATGTCAAAAAAAACAAACACGACACACATCCTATATCATAAATCACCAGCTAATCATAAGGATCTAGACCTTCTAATCTTAATCCCATATATTGATCACATCCTAAAACCCATCTCAACCCTAAAAGGATTCTTTCATGTCCTTCTAGAATAACCCGTAACTCGGATAAAATATAATAGTTATCATAGTATTACACACACAACATGAATCATCATGAAACACATAATCCACAATCAATCACAACCAAGAATCAGAACAAGCACACAATATTTGGAAAACTGGGCATCACCCTCACATGGTCAAATAGAACCAAACCATATCTACCAAGGATTTAATTATTTCCATTTAAAACCATTAAAAATCTCATTTTTAAACCATTTAGAAAGGTAATTACATGTTGTTTTACTCATTCTAGGACCTTTACAAAATCCTATCAAACATTATTTAGAATATCCTCCCCCACTATGAAATACCATTTCAACACCCATTTCATAAATCCACAATTTCCCCTAAAATTCAATTTCAATCAAATCCCCATTTTAAAATTACATTTTCAAGTGGATGTATCATTATCTTTAAAACTATCACACCACCATGAAATCCATAATAGGGGACATAATAACTCCTTCAATCAATATGATACCATTAAATAATTTATCAATCTATACTCTCCATATTGACAATTTACCTAATATGAGTCCATCCTAACCTTATGGAGAGATCATAGAAGTCATGAAATATGTCGAAAAATAATTTAATAATGGAATACAAACATAAAATAACCAATTAACCAATAAACTCATATAGATTAAAGTAAACATTCCTCAAATAATGATCAAAAACCATAATTTTCTCATACCAACCTACTTTGAGCCCACAATCACATATATCATAAAAAACACAAATAATTTAATAAAAAACATTTAAAACCAAAAACCCAAATTGGCATAATCCACAACAAAATAATCTGGCAGCACTACAACATCAAATCCACCACCAACATGGTTCAGTCAACTCTTACCATGAAATGAGACTAAATCCATGAAAATCACCAAATTAAATCACTAATTCAATGTCCAATTTATCCCATATTTATCAAAAAATTCAAAATAAATTAAAATAAAAGCACACCTCATAGGGAATAATGAACAACAGTTGAATATGCCCTTTTTGGACCTCCTCTACATGCCACACATCAAATCCACATCAAGCATAGGGATTTCATCATGACCTAGTGAAATCATCCCTCTAGATACTAGCTGGACAATACCAAAATAATAAAGAGTAAAGACAGGATAACTAGAAATAATAGTGGAAAGACCAGCCCTAAATCAATGTAAAAAACATTTACAAATGATTTGAAAGAAATGGGGGAAAATAAGAATATTTGGAAAACCAAATGGGATATAAAACTTCCATTATAGTTTCCAAAACTGAAGGAAACAATTAGGTTTCTAAAATAATATTCTTGATGAAAATACCAAATTACTCCTCAAAAAGATGGTTTCATGAAGTGGATCATGGTGTGGATAGTGTTTCATACTATGAGAAACCCCAAGTAAAATAGAGCCTCCCTATGTCCTTGATGATTTTAAAGAATGAATGTAAGATCATTCTATAAATTTTCATCAGAGGAATCCCTAAATCTGGATACTTTATTAACCACTTAACAACACCCCATGAAAGGATATTCATTATGTGAATTACTATATCATTTCATGAATGGTCTGTTTCTAAAATTTTCAGCATCTCAACCCCTAAGACACTGCTCTGAAATCTTTTATAACCATCAATACATCCACCAAGATTAAACCCACATCCAAAATTTCATTTTAAAGACTTGTAAACACTTAAAATCACAATGAGATTCATTATTCCAAAAAAATCACCTCACTAAATGAAAAACAAATCCTCTAAAAATCAAAACCCTCAATGATGTGGGTCAGTAAAAATTCCATCCCATTTTGATTATATTCCCCAAGATTAAATGGTAGTCATTTCACCATAAACCATGTTCTACCTTGATCGTTAATTCACCATTGACCTTTCGGGCCTAGTCCATGAGAACCTAACCTGCTTTATCTATACAACTCTAGACACAAAGGCCAGACACACCATGTTTTCCCTAAAAACATAGTTTGATCCTATAATCATGTCAAACACATCTCAATTACCACCTTAAAGGTATTTTTATACTCTGGGAATCAAATTAAAAACCAAAGGAATAATCAGTCCTCTCCTAAGTGACTTCTCTTCTGGGTAATTAGCCTCACCAACCAACACATCATTGTGTAACCACATTAGATGATCATCATTCCTTAACACCTGAAAGAATTTTCAAACCACATAATCATAAAAACCATATTCCAATATGAATCCTTTTGAAATTACACCATTTGATCCTCAACTGACCCTTAAAACCATAAAAAAACTACCCACAAACACTAACACACACTAATACAAATCACTCTAAAATTTCACTACCACCAACCAGAGTCTAACACTAACATGCCAGATTCTTCTCAAACCATGGATAAATCTACAAATTGATTTTATCATATCACCATAATCTCACTAATCTTTTAACCATCCAACTTTCAGTTTCACTAAGATCATTACCCTTCTAACATAAGGTTCATACATCAATGACCTATTTGATGATCCCTTCTATAACATTATCCTTTTTGATAGGTTTATGTCCAATACATATTTATTAAACATAAAAAAGAAAACTCATTTTGAAAGATAGAACATTAAATTACCAAAACACCCAATATCTATGGTCCTCATCATGTCCATTACCAAACACAATGATTGTATGTGACCACTACACTCACACATGGGAATAAAATTTAAAATAGTAATCACTAAGTTATAAGATGATTCCCAACTACAGCTATTGATCCCAAAACTCCAAAACACCAATGATTAACCCATATTTGATCTTATTATGATCCCAACTATAAAACCCACCCACTGAAAACACACTAAGTGGAACAAACTATGAAATCCTCAAAATACACATCAAGGGGTACAACCCACTAACCCATTGACTAACATCTGGATACATGATCCCAACAAAAATATCAACCAAATGATCCTTCCACACATGTATCTCTAAAAAAAAACCACATCATACACACCAAATGTAAAATCCATACATTTTTCGATTTGGGTCCACCACTGAAACCAAGAAAACTCAATATACACATGCACTGGTTTCCTTTCCCCATAAGACAATGAAAATAGGTTCACAATGACCAATCACACAAGGCATTCCCAAACAAACACATCCCATAATCCAAGAACACAATTCATGCATCTCTATCACCGCTAACCAAAACACAAAATTATAAAGAGACCAATTTACACTTGCACTAATCAATTACATTAATACCAATTCAAAAAAACCTTTATTCCAATAAATAACTCACATGAGTTTTCAAAAAATCTCTTGGAATACATGGATTTTTAAAAAAACCCTGATATTAAAAATCCCCAAGCCTTACCTATCTATTTCCCAAAAACCAAACCTATATTAAAAAATAATTTTGAATTTTAATTCCAAAATATAGTTCCTTATATGTTTTCAAAAACTAAAAATTGTAATCATTCCAAAATCACTGGATTCATGATCCATTTTAAGTAAAACCAACATTAAGACCCATTTAACACACACCTTATTCCATCATATAAGTTATCTTTCAAAACAAGGTTTTTCTCACAAACCATCCATCCTAAAAACAATTTCCCTATAAAAGTAAAAACAACATAAAAATCACATATAATCAAATAGCTATGTGATATCCATCTTAATATAGTCACCCACTATAATTTAATAAATTAAACCTTTATTATATGATAGGTTTCTTCAATTAAAAATCCATTCTAACTAGACATCATGTTAAACAACATCACCCATAGGGTCATGTATCATGAATTAATCCTACCACTATCATTATGAATATAAAAAACCACTATCCCCTAGTTGATCCCTATAATTCATCAAATTCTCATTAAACCTATAATTGGAAATCTCATTACAATCCAACATCTCACTCATCCTAGAGTGCCTAATCCAAAAACTAAACATTTCGTATAAAATTGGGTTTTAATTATTGTCAATTTTTATTGGCACGTGCTTGATCTAATTCATGAGTATTGATATCCTATCTCCTCCTATAAGTATACAATCCCATAAAAAGACATTATTAAATACAATTATGTAATTCCCTATCCCATATCACCTGAATAGAACCCATGTGGGGGTTTCCATATGGAATTAGGTTTGTATTACCATATTACATGGGATGCTAATTAGTATAGAGGGCTTAACACTTTCCCAGGGTGACAATTCCCTATAAATAATCTTTTGGGTCAAGACCAAATCTACTAAAATTTTAACACGTCCCATCAATATGAAGGAAGTTCCAAAACCTATAGACATGAAGGGGGGATCACCATATGCCCCATGGTATATAAGAGAAATAAAGAAATATATTATCTAATGCATAAAAAATAATAAAGTAGAAAAAAACATGTAATTATATGAATCATTATATAAAAATGACACATTTTTTAGTACACGGTGAACTATAACTCGAAGAAAATCAACATGTCCTTCAACTGACTCGAATAATAATCATTTCAAATCCTCAATCTCTAAAACCTGATAGACTTATACAATGCATCCATCTCTAAGAAATACATGTATACAGAAAACAATTTGAAAGGTATACCCTATACATCGAAACACATATCAGGTAAAATAGTATGGGATGAGTCCAATGACCTAGTAGCAATCCCCAATGCGTTGAATATGTGTGCCTTATGTGTGGTTTTTTTTCATGTTCTTAATGATGTACCTATGATCAGTGATAAATGTCAATGTGGGAGAGGATGATGAGGTATAGCATATGCATCATTGAGACGGTGTTAGTAGGATCCCCATGAGATATATGAGATCCTAGTGTGTATAAAGTGAATTCATACCTTAAGTGATAAGGTAGTGGTTTGGGAAGTGGCCTTTCCGTAAGTGAGATTGTTAGTCTAACCACATTTTGAGTGAGAAGAAAATAGGATGATGAATGGATGAATAACTTTAATTGAGTGGGTTATGATAGTGTACTACCTCGAGTGTGAGGGATAGGTTGTGGTGTAAAATAGGACATGGATAATGGACCTCCCCTGAGTGAGAAAGGATGGGTTGAGTCTTGTGGACTTATGAACATGTAATATTTCTTTGGGTAATGGGTCAACGTTTTGGCATGACACCCTACATTGAATATTTAGGTATCGTTTTATCACTTGGTTGGACACCCCATAATATATATTTGGGTATGTGTCAGGTTGTGGTACTATGTGACCTACTTCCTTCTGGTATAGTGCTGAAGTAGTTATGTTCAGGTTTGAAAGTGAATTGGTTAGTACATGATGATTTGAATTATATGTTTTATGGTCATTGTGTGTTGTATTTCTAGTTGGGTGCGTTTCATAAGAAAAAATAAACATATTTATATGTATTTCATATACATCTACTAGATCAAAAAATCACTCAATCATGCCTATAAACTCACAATCTTGTTATAGGTCACTATTTCATTGGGTACAAGTTTGTTGTCTCAAATAAATACCAAAATCCATATAAACCCTTGAAGGGTTTTTTCACATCCT
This sequence comes from Viscum album, assembly GCA_963277665.1. NCBI lineage: Eukaryota > Viridiplantae > Streptophyta > Magnoliopsida > Santalales > Viscaceae > Viscum > Viscum album. The sequence goes on from OY728152.1 coordinate 701,893,925, forward strand.
TATGGACCAACCCATTACTTTGATACAAATTACATAGTTCCTAAAGGGATATAAACAAAACATGCCTCATCATGTAACACATAGTCCACATGAAATCACAAATGTGAATAATGATAAGTTGACCATCTTTAGAAAATAGGGAATAACACTCATGAGGTAAAACATACACAAACTAACTCAATCAAGCCCCTTGATATTTCATATTTGAAACAATTTAATATCCCTTTTTTTAATACCATTTGAATACCCATTTATTAAATCCCTAATTTCCATTGAAATTCAATTATAATAAAATCTTATTTTTAAAATAAAGTTTTAAACAAGAAGACTCTATATTGGTAAAACCACCCAATAACCAAGAAATCGATACAGAGGGCGAATGACACATATTCAATTGGGGTTCCATCATCCAGCCATTTAGAATGATATGTGGTCCATGTAGACTATTAATCTGACATGATTACATACCAACCTTATAGTGTGGTCAAACAATTCATGAAATATATAGGTATATAATATGATGATATAATATTAACATAAAATAAATAATTAACTATGAAAACAAAATAAATTTAATGCCACCTACCTCAACTGATGATCAAAAAACATATTTCACTCATACTAACCAAATTCGAGTTCATGATCAACTATGTAATCAATAACACCTATTAGTTAATAAATTCAACATATAAAACCAAAAATATAAATTGGCATAAATGATGGAAAACACACTAGGCAGCCCAACAGTGAAGAATCTATGAGAAACGAGGTATGATCCACTCCTAACACACACATGAACCTAAGACAAAAAAATCCCCAAATAACATCACTAATTCAATGGCCAATTTAACCCATATTCACTATGAAACATAAATAAATAGAAATGGTTTTATACCTTTTCAAAAATAATGAACTACCAATTTAATACACCCTTTCAGAACATACTCCATATTTTTCACATAAAATACACCTAATGTGTGGTGATTTCTCCCTAATATGGTGAAATCACCCCTCAAAAGTATAGCAATCTGAACTAAAACCATTGAATAGACAAGGGAAGAGAACAAGGTATAAGATATGAGACACCTACCGTGAATCCATGTAATGAAACATCCATTAATGATCTAAATAAAATGAGATAAGGGGAAGATAAATAGAGATACAATGGGTATATCACTATTCTATTCAAGTGGATAATACCAAAAAATCCCAAGGTGTTCCTAAAAGAAGACCCGTAGTGAATATACTAAAAGGAAACTGAAAAAAGGGTATTCTAAAGCTGTTCATGATGAGAACGATCATTCACAACATGAGACACCCATGGGAAAAAGAAGGCCACCCCATGCTACTAATTATTTCATAGAGTGAACGTATGTTTAAGTCATGATTGACCTAGAAAAGCATCTCCTCACCTATACACCTGATTCAAGGCTATACAACATTCCATAAAAGGTTATTCATAGATGAATGACCTTGTCATTCTGTGAATGGAATGCAGCTAAACTTTTCACCAACCCAGCCCCCAGCCACTGTTCAAACATAATTCTAAACCCCAATTCATACTATAATCCTAAAATTAAATCCAAACATACCTTTTAAATATATTTTAACCCCAAAATGTATATTCAATTCTCATTTCCAAAATTAAGCCCCTCACAATATAAAAAATATGAAATTTTCTCAAAAACTCACAACACATAATGAAACAGTTAATTATAAACACCTCACCATAGAAATTATTATCCCACAGAACCATATTAGTCCTCCAACCATAAACATTGACAAAAAATGTTCATTAATTCACCATCAACCCATCATGTCTCATCCACAAGCACTAAACATGTTTCTATTGTGAAACTCTAAACCCTAATCCTAAACACTCTAGTTTTTCTATAAAAACATTCTTTAAAAAAACCCCCTAAAAACATCCTAAAAATTTATTTTAATCTAGTTTTCAACATACCTCATATAATTCTAGAATAAAGAACATGTTGGTATTCCCCTAGATGGCTTATGCTAAAAACTCTCAGCCTCACCCACCAATGCATCAACACATCACAACATCACTCAATCAAGATTCCTTAACATATGAATCCATAAATGAAACACTTGAACACCATCATCCTATTCAAATAGAAATTTTAATTAAATTCCATGGTTTTAACCTAAACCAACACATCTGACCATCACATTCTATCCAAAAACATCAATACACACTGATTCATCTCATTCTCAGATAACACAATCACCATTTTATGTTTGATACTAAAACACAAACACCATTATATGCCACATATAAATAAAAAAATTGGTTATATATTATCATAACAATATCACTTCCTTTTCATCCGTCCATCGATTTGTTTTGTCACACCCTTGATCCTTCCAACATGAGGTTCATACAACAATGGATGATTTTTTCTCCCCAATATATAAGTATCCTTGTTTTCATATTATAAAACCAAAACACTAAATATACGTGGTATATGCCTCATATTTTAATGCATGTAATGATTATACATGATCACTCTGTTCACATTTGAGTAGAAAATATGATACACCGACCACCAAGTTCCATGATGGTGTCTAAATGCACCTGTCAAATATGAAATTTAAAAAAATTAAAAATTGATCCATATGTGAGAATATGGTTCTCTCCAATAGAATTCTCACATACCAAAATTGCATACCTAGTTGTGTAATCCATCGAATCATCAAAATGTTCATCTAGGGACCTAACCACTCAACCCACCAACTCACATTTGGTCAGATGATCACAATAGACATATCCACACCATGATCCCTATATATGTATATATATTGAAAAAATCAAGGAATACCTACTAAAAATAAAAGATAGTATCAAGGTCACTCCTAGTAAACTATCAAAAACTAATAAAACTCATTCCAGATAGGAACCAATTTATTTTTCCCTTCATTTAATCAAAATATGTACACACCTTCCATTCATGCATGGAAATAACAAAAAAACATTGACAATGACCCAAACACAAAATTAAAGAATCTAGGTCACTCCTTACCAATACATAAAATTCCAAGAAGACAAAAAACTCACTCTAGTTTCCAAATCATCCCTTAAAATCCACGGTTTTTCCCCAAAAATTAAAATCACAAAACTCTCAACCGTACTATAATCCTTACGGAAAAATTATCTCATTTCCAAAACCATTGTGAAATCCAATTTAGAAAATCCATTTCCTTATACTTTTATCAAAATCTTAAAATTTTAGTCATTTAAAAAACACTGTTTTTATGATCTATTTCAAGTAAAACAATCCACCAAAACCATTTCATGCACACCTCAAGTTGCCACATGATTTTTTTAAAACTGGGTTTTTCTAAAAAAACTAACCATCTAAAAAACGATTACCCTATGGTAGTCATATAAAAACATCACAATGTCATATAATAAAAAAAAGAACCTTTTATCCATATTAATCTTATCACCACTTATAATGTTATCGAGAAAACATTGATTATGTTATAAGTTGCTTCAATAAATAATGGATTCTAATCAGTCTTATCAAACAAAAACACCTATTGGAATAGATATCATTCCCTATGAATACCAATGTCATGATTTATGTACAAATCATTTGATATCAATTGATCCCATTGGCTCATCACGAGTCTCATACATCTACTATTTAGTATTATCAATCCAATACAACAACTCACTCATTCTAGAGTGCCTAATACTGAAACAGAACATCCCTTAGAAACATATCTTTCATCTAATGCCATACTGGCAAAGCATGAATTTAATCTACCACTTGAATATATAAATCCTAATACCAGATATAACTATAAAATCCCATCCTAAGACATTCTCTAATATCACATTATGACACCTCAAAACGGATTGCCCAAATGAAACTTGAGTAGTGGTTTCAATAAGACCTCATTCCAGCTCCCCATATTTCAAAGGATACCAACAATTGGAGAGGACCAGACACAATCATGTGGTGACTATTCCCTCTAAAACAAAGTATGTGGATCTTGTCCAAATATACCTAAAAATCTGCATGACTCATCTGCATAAAGGATATCCCAAAACATATAGACATGAATCAAGGATCCCCACAAGCCCTTACAATCCAAAATAGTAAAAAGTAAATATATATATATATATATATACGATGCATCAAAACATAATGGAGCAGTAATAGACATATATTAAATAACCGGAGTCTTATATAAAAAATATTACTCTAGATAATATATGCTAGACCATTACATAAAATAAAACTACATGGAGTCCAACCCAACTCACTTTATTATCCTATAAAATCATTTAACTATTTGACCTTAAAAAACTATACCATATATCCAAATCTAGGATATACCAACATCATGAGTGAAAAATAGGAAGTTCTACCAACATACATTAAATCCCATGTTGTGTATATGGTAAGAGGTTGAGTTTATATAACCTGTAGGAATCCAAAATACATCAATGATATTGAGATCTTTAGTGACCAAGTGGATGTTTCTAAAATAAAAATAAATAGGTATAGCGATGACCATGTAGCACACCAACATAAGAAAATAACACATAATTCACATACAACATACTTGTCATATAATTTTTTGCTAAAAGTTGTGATGAAAAACCTAATATTGAACCTGCCTAATGTGACTCTATATGTTTTAATATTTTTAACCATATGTGTCCCCAACATAACCATGCCTCCACCTTTTTTCCTCAACTACATCTTCTATATCCCTAGCCCAATAATTATACTTTATGTACTAAAGGAAATGATCCCTCACCTTCAATCTATATTCTCCAAGTTACACATCATTTCACCTTTACTGTTGAAATTTCAATTTCCTTCTATTTTCAACTAGATCCTTTCCTTCATCCACTACATCCTCTGGTTCCATCATCTAGATCCAAAAAAGTAGTGCCCTCAATAAAGATTTATCCTCCTCCTTAATCCCATTTGTTTATATTCTACTAATATGGATAGATCCAAAATCATATGATTTTGTGGATGGAATCCAGAAATCACATTTCACCCTTGAATAAGTGGAAGTGGATTCAGACTTCCACAAATAGAACCTCATCATTATGTTTGTTACATATTGTCCCCTCTTCCAATTTTCTCCTAGTTCATCAAACCCTGGAACATGGCTGGTCTGGTGTCTATATCCATTTTGAATTGGAAATAATTTTATATTCATATCTTCTTGGAGTATTATTTTATTAGGTTCAAAGAAAATGAATCTAGAAACATTTGACTGGAAGAGGTTCTTATTACTTCACAAGTCATGGGATGCTCCTATGTGATGCAACTATCCCTTGGTGGTTAACTGGTATATTTCTTGCAATACATAATAAAATGATTCATAATAGCGTAAGAGATAATTTTGATCATTTTATATATAATACCTCATTGGTTTTCCATTTTTTATACTTTTAAGAAAATTTATAATCTATTTGAATAAATAACGGTGATCCATATTCATTTTTGGGGCTAAAGTTAAGTTTCCTAAATGGTTTCTCACTAAAGGCCCCATTCTCTTCGAGTTCCAATATACCAAAAAAATTCCATGGTGATTGTCACTCCAATATCCCATGGTCTTTTGTGGTGATCATGGGGGTTCAGATAAAGATAAATCTTATTCAAAATCTTCAGGATTGGATAATGTTTTCAAATTTTTTATTTCATCTCTTAAGGATAACTTGGAATTAAATATGGATAAAGAATATCCCCATAAGAATAAGTATGTTGGAACATCTAGTACTAGTTGTGATCTACCTTTACATGTTCCCCATAATGATTCCTTCATCATTATCTCTTGGTTTTGGATAAAAATATAAAATAGATTTCATCTATAGGTAAGTCCAATAATTTATCTCCTCCTACTAAGAACCATGAATTTGTTTATCAGGCCACTATATCCATTCTAGGACCACCAATTTTTATGGATCATCAAAGGGACACATGTATAAGATCCCTTGAATTTTATGGTTATTATACTAAGAACATGAATGATTATCATTACTAATTTTTTGTAGTACTAGTTTAATTCCCTCAATCCTTTTTATTATCTAGAATTTGTTGGTGAAGGGATCCCCCATTCACCAACATTACCTAAAATTAAAGATAATAAAAAATCCTTCATTCATACTCTTAGAAATAAGGTGAAATACATTTAATCTATTTCTATGACTAGTTCCACCTATTCTCCTAGAAGAAGTACTATAGGATTCCATGCCTTCCATCCTCATTCATCATTTTCTCTTAGATTATATGGAATAAAAGTGGCATTAGATCCCAAGTCAAAATAAAATGTTTTCTCAATATTTTAAGAATAGGAAAAAATTTCCTCCTCATAATCCTAGAACATAACCAAAATTAAATTTCTATTGAGAAATTTACCCAAAAATCTATATGAAAAAATAATATGCATAACAGTTAAATGAATTTTTATAACTAGATTTTTCATGAGGAACAACTTCAAGTGGACGTCACTAATGTGTCCCTATAATAAATTACATTTATGGTTAATTTAAATTAGAGTTCCTTCTTTATGACTGTAGTTTATACCAAAGGTGAGGTTAGAGAAAGAGAAAAAAAGGGAAAATATATTCCCCCTTCAATCCAATGGTTTCTTCCAAGTTTATAGGTGGTGATTTCAACGCATTTATCAATCAGTATAAAAATAATGGTCGATAAATCTATTCAAGTAAGGATATGTATGACTTTTTCTTCTTCCATTTTCAAAATAAACTATTATATCTAGGTTTCTATGGGTACATCTCTTTTTGTTGTAACTATAAGCAATATAGGAATAGGATTTAGAGTTGGCTGGAGAGATGTTTGGGAAATCACTATGTTATCTCATACAATTCATGTTCAGCTATTAATAACTAAGTGAAATCCTTGTCTAAACACTCTCTATTTCTTATTCAAATCCAATTCTTGGTGCTTCATTTCTATAGTTTCTTTTACTCCAATTAGTGTATCGATGATATTGGTTTCAAAGAGATGATTCTCTCCACATGTATGTATCCCATGAAGATCCACCTATGGGAGGTTCTAAAAAATAAACCTAGAAGACTAAAATATTACATCCTTTCCTAAAAAAACAATCACTATAACCTATAAATTACCATTAAAGGTCTAAAAGAAGAGATCATTCTTCTAGATTGCCACCTATATGATCAATATGATGATGGTATTCTTGTTTTATCTATCAAGTAAAAACAATGAGAGGAACATATGTTAGAACAATAACATTTTGCTTGAGAGATATATAATTCAAAGTGTTTGAGGGATGGTGATAGAAATATGTCTTACTTTTATTCCTACATAATATATAAGAAATTTCATTGTAAAACAAACTTGATTATGCCTGATAAATATACTTATAGTGATTATAATATAATATAGAGTCTTATAGTCAAACACTTTTCTGATCTACTTATAGGCCCACAAAATATAATGAGGGAGGATATTATTTTTTTGGATTTGGATGATTTAAATTTTAACAATATACTGAGGTCTATTGGTTCTTAGAATTCCAATTATCTGGAAACTCTTCCATATGAAATACCATAAAGAGGTTTTTTATGGTGTGAATATAAATAGTAAACTAGTCTTTGGTAGATTTTTATGGTCTATTTACTCATTGTCTTTGGATATGATTAAGAAATACATATTTTGAATTTTTATTTAATAATTTTGAGGGAGTTGTCTCCCTTGATCGACAATAGATCCTACCCTAGTTATTATTCATCAATAGGGACATCCCCATTTATGTTTTTTAGTTTTGCCCCATAAACCTATAATTGTTTTCATATTAAGTGCAATAATATATTTTATCTAAAAGGTTATACCTTTAAATTGGATCATATAGTATTTAATGAACAATATATTCCTCTCAAATGAAGATATATCCAAGGAGGTATTGGATTGGATCAAGAAATTAAAATTGATTATAAAATATGAGTATTTGTTTCCAACATTATGATTAATAATGATATGTAAGTGGTGTGTGATAGGGTGGAGTATAGATTTATACATAGAGTTTTGAGATGGTTTAACTTTTCCAAATGGATCTAGGACATCTAATTTCAATACTATTCATCTCTATGAATTATGATATCTCACATGGGAAAGTGATTTTGATTTTTAAAGTCATTAATGGGTCTTTTTCAGGGTGATTCACTCTCTCTAGGACTATTTATCATGGATTGATATTTCATTAGTAGATTTATCAAATATGGAATCTCTAATGGGGTGTTTCATCCATTTAGAGAATAGAATGGTTTCGAATGGATCTATAATTTATTCTTTACAAATTATACGACTTTATTTATTAATGGTACAAGTAACTCAATACATATTTTCATGTTAATATGAAATGAATATACCATTAGTAGTGGTTTTATCATCAATTCTAGTAAAATAATTGTCCTTATCATTGAAACCTAGAAAATTGGAGATCCATAATTATAAAGGAAGTTATGGTATCTCAAATGGAACATTACAAAATAATATTTGGGGGGATGGTTGCGTAAGGGAAGGGTTCAAATTCATCACATTGAATGTATTATAAATAATAACATAGAAAGTATAACCAATTGGAAAAGAATATTTATATCATTCGGAGGAAGGTTCATGATATTAAATAGCATGTCATTCTCTATTTCAATACATGTACTGTATATTATCAATACTACTAACATATTTTTTAATATAATTTAATGAACTCTTAATCCATTCATTAGGGATTATCATCAAGAAGGTCATCATCACAGGTATATCTTGTCTATATTAGCCAAACCGATTGAGGAAGGAGGTATCAATCAAAATAGAATATCCTAAATGATAGATTTAATATAGACCCTGATATCTTGAAAGGACATTTTAGGGAAATACATCTATGATATCTCAATTAGAAGGAAACATGGGGCTCCCTTGTCATTTTCTTGTATGTTCCACGAGCTCTCAGTTATAGCGCAATCTAAATAATTCCCTTCACACTCTTTATGAAAATTCTGGATGCATTATTTGAAAAGGTGATATCGGATTATATAAGGATAACTATGCATATTCCACTCTCTCATTACCTAGGTATCCTATTCCATGCATCACCTTCATAAAATCCATTGATTAACCTATGTTTACTTATTCGATTCTCGATTACCAATAATGAAAAACATCTAACTAAATTTAGTTGGTAGATAAATCGCATTATTTTATCTTCACTCCCACAATATTTAGAAATTTATAAGGATAAGTATTTTTAATTAGCACTCATATAAAACAAGTTTATTATGACTTAGGTAGTAATATATATAGTAGATATCTTCCAATGAATATAAATTTTATAATTTGGATTGTTTATAATCATTCCTACTAATGGATGATGACATTTTAAAGAATGGTATCCATCATGACTCCAAATTAATGTGTCGAGAGAATGGGAAATCCAAATATTTGATGCAATTTATTATTTATGCAGGATTTGTGAGATTAATCTAGACTATCCTTGGAGGGATTTGGAGAAATAGTAGACATTTTAGAACTATAGATCATTTTATATGTTATTTTTTTAATCTTCATGCAAGTGGAGACAGAAATATGCAGGTATGTAGTGTTCTTAGCTCTATAAATTTATTAGAGTTCTGGTAAAATCGAAATGGAAGTTGTAATCAGGACCTAAATCCTAATGAAGAGTATCTGAAATCTATAATATTCTCTCTATTTTTTTTCTATCTATGTATTTTTGAATGAGATAGTTCTATGTAAATTAATCATGTACCATATTTCTCAATCTCTCACACCTGAGAATGTGGCTAATATGAGGAGAAATGGGAATTGGGTGTGTTAGAAGACACTGAGAAAGGGAATTCAAATAAATTTTTATGGATCTTACATTTATGTGATTAGGCATGGAAGTGTCATAATATTAAAAATTATGGGAACAACTATAATAGATACCTCTTCCTTCTTCATGGAATCAAATCCTATTCATGTGTAATCCCCCACAATATTAACCAATCTCAATTTTAACAGGTAATTTTTTAACCTTTTTGATATTTAACACAACTCATATTTATTGTTTAATTCTATAAGGGGCCAATATTAAATCCACTGGGGTATCACCTATTCTATTATGGATTTCTAGAGTATATTGCATTCGAAAAAAGAAGATTGTATATACATGGAATTATGGGAATAAGGCATATGATATTCTTTCTCTAAAATCTCAATATGCAGATGCTCTATTTATTTATTCAAGTGCAATGTATCCTAATATGGACTAGAATAAAATCATACATTGGGATTCCATTTGCCTTCATCCCTTCCACCATCCTTGAACATACACTTCTCCCTCTCATTTTTATTGTTCCCTTTATTCCCTGTATAATTAAAAAAAACCAATTTTCAGGCTTAAAAAATATCATTATGTTCTGACCAACACACCATGGAACCTAGCCGTACCTACTTAGGCACCATTCCATAAATAATAAGATAACCTAGTAACACAACCAAACCATACCCAAAGAAGCATGGTAGGGTTTCAATCTAAGTTCCAAACCCATAGCTGTTGATGTAGGGTTGTTATCATGTGAAAACCTCAACCCATTACTTGAAGGAATAAGGAACACAAATCTATTTACAAGTCTTAAACCATCTCCCTCACTATAGGTATGTCAATAGTCAATGTCCCATATCACACCATTACTTACCCCTCTCACTCGAGGTGGTTCATTATCATGACCCAAGCCTTCTCACTCAAGGAATGTTACTCACCCATTCATTAATCCATGTTTTCCCACTAAATATGTGGTTAAACAACCCTTCTCACTTAATTAAATCACCCTTCCACAACCACATCCTTATCACTTGGGGTATGGATCAGCTTTCATGCACAATAAGATCCCATATCTCTTATAGTGATAATATCAACCCCATATCACTCATGGTAAGTCCATGCATCTAAATCCTATCCTACAAAAAATCTATTTCCTATCACTAGTACAATGTAAAACACATGAAGGTAACAATACATTGTGTATACAACATGTATCACAACTCACCATAAAATTATATGTTTGAAGTCCCATGAGAGCTAGTATCACATCCCAAACACATTCCAAAACCCATCTATGACCTATAAGGGTTCTTATATATCATTTGTTTACCAACCCATCACTTTGATACCAAAAAAACAGTTCTCATAGAGATACACACACAACATGAATCATTATGTAACACACAATACACAAGAAAGCAAAAAAGAGAATCACAAAAAGCAAAAAATCATTGTAAAATAGGGCATCAAACTCATATTTTCAAACATACATAAACTATATCAACCAATAATCTCATGATTTTATTTTTATATCATTTAAAACCACATTTTCAAAATAGTTTATAAAAGGAATCACAATTCATTTTACTCACAATAACCCCTTTGTGAAAATACAATTTAATAATCATTAGAAACCACTTTCCCATCTTTAAATACCATTTAAAAACCAATTTATGAAACCAAAACGTTCCCTTTAAATTCCATTTAAATCAAATCCACTTTTTAAAATAACATTTTATATAAGAATTATTTTGTTCTTTAGTACCACACATGTCACCAAGAAATTCATAAGGATGACCATTGGAACTCATTCAAACAAGGAAACCCCCCCAACCCAACCCATTAGACATGATATGAAATCCCTGATGAATATTAGTTAGATACAAGTCCTTCCTAGACTTATATGAGAACAAAATAGTCATTTAATATGTAAGAAAATAACATAATGATGGCATACAAACATAAAATCTCCAATTAACCAAGACATACAAATAATGTCATGACAATCCACCAAAGTGGATGATCATAAATTATAACACACATGTAATGACCTCCCATGGGACCATATGTTCATATTTGATCAATAAAACCCAACAGTTTAATAAATTAAACATTTAAACCTATAAACCCAAATTCGAGTAACTAATTACAAATTCACCAGACGTCCCTACGACACCAAATACATGATAAACAAGGTGTGATTGACTCCTAAAATTATCCAATATCTAATCCATCAAACAACCCCAAATTACATCATCAATTTAATTTAAATTTTAACCTAACTTCAATAAAAATTCTTATTAAATAAACAATAAGTCATACCATATAACGAATAATGAAACAATGCCTTGAATATGACTTTCTAAGATGTCTTATGTGAACCAAACATGAAATCCCCATCAAGAATGGTGATTTCACCCTAATTTGGAGAAATAATCCCACCAAACCCTAGATAACAAAATCTAAATCAGTGAATATACATTTGAGGAGAAAAGTTAGAAATAAGTAGAGACCTATGCTGAGTCCACACAAAGAAACATCCTCAAATATTTTGAATCAAATTGGGAATGATGAGTAGAAGTAGAGAGCCAAAAGGGATATCTACCTTTTATTTGAGTGGTAAAAACTAGATGAAACTTAGTTATTATTTAAAAATAAGGCTATTAGTGGAAATACCAAAAGGCCTCTCAAAAAAGGGTTGTCTGAAGTAGTTCATGGTTTGAACAATGGTTCACACCATGATCAATCTATAGGGAAAGGGAAGGAAGCACTACCACCAATGATTTCATAGTGTGAACCTATTTTCACACTATGACACTAGATGGAATCCCTTTACATGGATACCCCATTAAAAACCTAAAAACATCCCATGAAAGAAAATTCATGGTTTGAATTACCCTGTCAAGCTATGAATGTCTTGCTGCTGAAATATTTAGCATCCTAGCACCAAAACACCACTTCAACATTCTCTTGAATCCCTAAGGCATCCACTAAGCCTCGAGAAACATCAAAAACACGTTTTAATAGTTTCCAAACACTCAAAATCCCAATATGAGTCATGGTTCTAAAAAATAAACCCTTAGAAAATGGAAATTAAAATTTCCCCTAAAAATATGAACTCGTAATGATGTGTGTCATTATAGATATGTTCAATCATAAAAGAAATATTTCTATCTTCCACAGTACTTATAGAGGAAATATCAACCATAAAAATCATAATCCTCTATGGATATGATGAGTGTTAGCATGGGTATGCTCTAGCGTGAGTAGGCAAACACCTAGAATGAGGCAATACTAAGAAAAGTAATGTGGGTGAACATGGTAAAGGATTGTTCCATGGGAGGGAAATAATAAGAAGTTTCATACCCAAGGTAATAAAAAAGTTCCATTACTATAGTAAAATCAAATTTGGAACTCAATCAACATAGTTATGATTCATAGTTTAAGTATCATGCACAACATGTTTCAAATGATGTTGTCTCACATCATCTTAAAACATGTACTGGGATTTTTATATGTTGCAGATATCATTCCACACCACCATTCATTCCAAACATTTGGAATATTATTGAAACTAACATGGGAGATTATGAAGAGGTTTTAAAAATTCTAATATGTTTCATGATGAAGATAAGAAAGTCATATGATAGATCACTCGAAAAATTAATGTCTAATGATTTAGGATGATCATTGGTTGGTCTAAAAATTAATATAATTATTCATTTGTGTTTTTGTTTCATAAAAATAAAAAACATTTGGTTATTTTCAATCAATATAGAATGAATATAATACATAAGTAAAATTCCATATCATGGAAGTAAGTCATTTTATGAGATATCTTGCACTTAAATAATATTTGATGATGATTAGATTGTTTGGGAATGACAATGTAGAACTAAATGGAAAATAAGAGACAAAATATTTTTTTTTCAAATGAGTAATTATTTGAAAGTCATGAAGGAATGAATAATTAAATGTTTTTTTCAAATGTTCTATGTCTTGTAAGTTGTAATCAAATTTCTTATAAATACCCCAACTATATCCTTTTATAGTTTGTTATAAGATAATGATTTTAAGAAGAGCTCTCTATAATTGCATACAGATTTTATGGAAAGAATTATTTCATTTTATACTCTCCTTTTATTATTTTCATGTGTGAAGGAACCTGTGTGATATAAAATAGCATGGTTTCCATGAAATACACTTTACTTAAATGAATACATTACCACTAAAAAGGAGTTGAGAGAAGTTCATGAAAAGAAATTTTGTGAAAAAAATATCATAAAATCCATGTATAGAGATATGTTTGCAAGAATATATTTTAGTTTTTTAAAAAATCATGCATGTTATTATAATAGTATGAATATAGTCCCACATAATTAGTTTTAAAAAAATTATAATTGAAAAGTGTTGAGTTTCCTGGAGGCAAAGATTTTAGAAGAGATAACTAAGAAGAATAATAAGTGATTTTAGTGATCAAGACTAAAATACTATATTAGAGTGATTATAATATTAAAAGTTCTGTGATTGAAAATTGAGAACTTTTTAAATTAATTTATTATATGTTAGAGTACACATATAACTTGTATGGAATTAGAGTTGTTTAGTTTGTGGTAGTTAAATACTAGTGTTGGGGAATCATATTTGATCATATTGATGTCGTGATATCTGAAGCTATTTGAATATATACTTCAAGTGATTTGAGAAATTTTTTATCATTTTATTCATGGGTACTAAATACTATGTGATGAAGTATAAATATTCTTCTATGATTCTAGAATAAATGGTGGATAACATGTAGCATTGTGCAATGTTATGCTAGTGTGTGAGGTATTATAGGGTTAAAGGCGATTCTTTCCCATTTTAACCATTTTTAACATAGTGGAGAATATTTGATTGGTTTGAATAACCAATCATATCATGGAATAGTATGTATTTAATGGTTCAAACCATGTAGAATGAATTTGTGTCCTATTATATCTATTTTATACTATATTCAATTAAGACCGAGAGACACAAGTTTGGAGGATCAAACATTAAATGATAATTAATGGTGATTTTAGAAGAATAAATCATTATATAATATAATTAATTCACCCCATACTCATCTCAATGATATAATTATACCTTGGTACTTCATGTGTTATTAGTGGTAACTAGGTTCGGTCTAAAATATAATACCATTATAGATGATTTCAGATATGACTTAGTTAGATAATAAAGAATATATTCCTACTGGTAAAAACATGAAGGTTTCAAAAAAAACCTTAACGAAGTTGAAGAAGATTTTAGATATGAAGGATAATTTACCACTATGTAAACGTAAACATGGTGGTAAATGTTTAAGTGAATCCATTTTTTATGATTCTACTAATGAATCGTGTTCAAGATTTAATGATTTTATATTTAATGAATTATATACTATTTTTTAATCTCACATTGAAGATAAATTTAAAATGAACACTATTGACATTATTACATATATATTAGAGTTTATCAAGGGATTATGGGATGAAAAGTCATAGTTAGAACAAGAAGATTTATTTTTGATAAAGTTATATTTGAGAATATGAGTGTGTGAATGAACCTCATCAAATATAAAGAATCTATTATAAAAATCAATGTATACCATGGTTTAATAAAAACATTCACAGAATAATTGATGAGAGGGAGGAAGACGATAAAATCCATAAATAAATGATCCATTATATGGAAGAATAATACATTGATACTCTTGGAGTCATGTATTCCTAGTTATATGTCAAAATAAGAAGGATTAAGTACACTAATAATTTTCTAAACAAAAGTAGTATGTTGTATGAATAACATACTATTACGTTGAATAATTATTGGAAAGAAATTTTGAGATTTTTTTTGGTTGAAAATAATTCACTCAATATTAAGTGATGTGAATGTAAAAAAGAGAAATATGGAGTCATCAAAAAGTGGAACATCATAGATACCTAATAAGAAAGTAGGTCACACATAAAGGTCAGATGATTGTATTGTTAGAAGAACAACTCGTGTCATTGGATAAAATATCATGGAATCATCCCATGATCAATATTTAACAATATCATATAAAAAGGTTTCCCATTGTCTTATTAATTCCATTTTCACAAATGTGGTAACAAGTTCCAATATAAGATATAAATAAAAAACTAGAAAAAATGGTGGATAAAAACTCTAATAACTTCACAACTATATCAAGGATGGATACTTGTGTATAAAAGAAAAAAAATTCTTAAAAAATCTCAATATAAGAGTTGTTCTATCTCGAAATCACTAGATTTTAGAGATGATCAGACAATAACCAAAGAAAAATGAATGGGATATTTTATCATTACTTGTACTATGTAATCTTTAGACAAAAAACCAGTAAATTTTTTCATAAGATGTTAATATATAAAAATTATATAATTTATATATTAATTAGGATCATGGTTGAATAAAATATATCACCCACCATATAGAAGAAACATACATAGAATTATAAAAATATATCCCTCAAGAATAGATTTACTTTCTTGGATAAATTATATGGTTGCTACAACACAAGTGGTTGAAATTATAAATAGTGCTGGTATAAACCTCCCATGAAAAAAAATAATATTCTAATGTGAAGAGAATATGACAATAGAAAAATACGCTGGTGAGAAAAGAAGATAAATCTTCCATGAGGAGTAATAAAAAGAATAATGTTGAGAAAAATACTTTTATAAATCCATTAAAGAAATATTCAAAGGATGTAAAATCCATGTGGGGATGATAATACCATTGAAGTAAGTGAAACACCATGGAATATTATAAACATGTATTGGAGATCAATATCAAATGAAGTATGTTTGATAAAATACTAATATCGATCTATGAAAGAAGAAAGAGTTTTTGTTTAATTTAATACACCCTATAAGAAGTTTTGTTGGAGTTACCATAGAAGATTAAATCAAAGTATTGTGAAAATTTAAGTGGAAGGTGAAAAGTGTTAGTTTATACAACTATCAAATGTTTAACATAGATTAATAGACAAGAATAACTATTTTATAAAAATGCTAATTCAAAACAAAATTATTATGCTAAAAATGTTACTCTAAAGAAGGCTTACACACATAGGAAGAAATCTTACCGTGTCTCTAAATACGATTAATTCATACAGACAGAACAATTGTAATTGGACAAAAAGATATAAGAAAGATAAAATAAATAATATTCTTTTCTTTCTAATGTAATAAATCTTATTACATCTAATTAAAAGGGTGAAAATTAAAATTAAAACATATATACCATAGAATAATAGACTTAGAAATTAGATATAGGAAATAACATGAAGAGTTATAAAAAAAATCAATAAAAAGTGGGTTTCTATGTTGAAATCCATGTATCAATCATTTTTATCTTATTATTAAGCTGATTAAAACTCAATTTATTCACTTTAATGTCCTTATATTTCTTTCCACATAGGAAATTGATAGTTATTACTTAAAAAAGAAGAATCAGATAAGTACTATATTTCATATACAATAAGATGATATTTCTATTCTATAAATGATAACCACTATGATGAATAATGGGTTACTTCCCTTAAGTGTCACCTAACAAGAATAATGTTATGTTAAATATTTGTAATGATAATATGAAATTTTTACATTCTTTAAAAATTGCAAGACAAGGTATGATAATGAAACATTCTACATTTTATGTGATTTTATTAAGTCAGATTATTAGGGGGTGACAGTTGATAAGTAAGATATGATTAAGGGAGAACTATATGACTTTAAATTTAATATATTTTTTTTGTTTTTATTAAACATGAATTTGGGTTATATATTTCTTGATGAATCTGTTTTTATATCCCCAAAAGTGAGAAATTTAAAATGGAATCACAACAAGAAAATTAATGGTATATGTTAGTCACTCTTTTTTCTACACTAGGTTATCCCATGAAGATATGGAATTTATTAACTAGTAGATCATTTCTAAGTGGCATGTGAAGTAACATTTATTTCAAAGTACTTGAATGGGATATAACTCTAAAAAAACCCTAGAATATTGTAAATGATAAGTAATACCTTCCCTTATAATTCAACATCGAATTTATTTTAAATAAGTGTGGAATGAACATTGAATTTATAGAGTGAATTGGTGTGGATACTAAATCCAAAGGATGATATTGAATATCCATAGTGGATGTTTTTCAATGTTGAAAAAGTGTGTAATATTTGTTTCCATTATATAAATAGGAATTAAAATATATTTTCTAAGTATTGGGTAATGTAGAAGAGATAAATAAATTTGGATGCTACCAATACCCAAATGGGAAAAGGATTTTGTGTTTATTCTTGGTTTGTAATGAATCAATGTCATGTACTGATGAGAGATAGATGCAATGACTAGACCATTTTTGGAATGAGTTTGAATAGATGAACAATTGAAAATATTGAAGAGATACTATACAATGAAATACAAGTTGTTTTTTTATTCAAGAATCCATTCAATTATTGTTGAGAATACTGGCTATTTGGATTAGTAAAGAACATTACATGGATAAAGGTTGGAAAATTAATAATTGAATCATGAATTAGATATTCATTGAATATACATTAAATTTTATAAATTTATCATTTAATATATTCTAATATTTTGAGAATGCAATGGAAAATGATTTAGTAGGTTGGATAAATTTTGAATGTTATTTTAGATGATTTTAAATTCTTTGAGAAGGGATTAATTTTAAAAAGGAAAATAAGGAAAATGAGAAATTACTATATTTGAAAAAGTAATTAATGAGAATAAGTATTAAAATATTTCTATTAAAGGACATCCATAGGATCAAGGTCAGCTGAATCCATAATATTCATAGATGAAAGATCAACCATAGCTAGGTTAAGTGTCTATGGAGGTGCGAAGGGTTAGTATAGGCCTGCACTGGCATGCGAAGGAGTATTTCTTGAAAGTTGTAGTGCTAAGTGAAGTATGGACAGTGACACTTGTACTAAGTGGTACCATAATAGGTAAATTAAATATCATTGTTCACCTTGACTAATAATAAATAACCATACCCATAATAAAAATATTAGTTTAGACTTTGTCAACATGGTATTATTTACGTTTTAATTTGAACACATAGAATATTTGAAATGAAATTATCTTTCGTCATCTTTAACCTTGTTTGAGGTATTTCATGCCTAGGTGATCTCACACAATAACATCAAATTTCACACCACACCTTTAATAACTATGTGAAACTGTTATTAGAGATCATGAGGAGATCACACTATGTCCAAGAAGATTCATTGTGAAGATACGAAAGAAAAATGATTGGTCACCGTAAATAATAATTTATGAGTCTTTATAATAATTGTAAGATAATAAAAAATTAATATAATGATTCTTTGGTGTTTGTTTCATGCAATGTACATCATATTTATGCTGCAAATCGAGTTGGATCAACTATGAGGTAGATGTTGAATTCCATATTTTGGTAGTAAGTTATTTTATGAGATAGGTCATGCATGAATATTATTTGATAATTATTATAGTGTTTCATCATAAAAAGACAATGTTCATGGAAATTAGGGGAATTTAATATGTTTTTTAAGGACATCATGATTTTCAAGTTCGTAAAGGAGTGAGGTGTTAATCGAGTTTTTTGAAAGTGCTAAGTGTTGATCATATGGAGACAGGACGAAGCGGCGGGTTGAGGTGCGAGCGGTGGCACAGAACCCTAATCGATTGGGAGTCTTGAGTATCCGATGATCTTAGGAGGGACATGGGTGGAGATGGTCAAAGAGGCACTCAAGAGGGAGACATCATGATGTGTAAACATTTTCCTCATGTATGCGACCTCCAGTGGGATGCAATACGAGATAAGTAGCGAGGCACGAACCATACTTAGCCAGATCCAGGCATCAAAGTCAGAGTCGTCTATACCTGTATGGATAAATACAGGCCGACGATCCCCATCCTATCATTTGTTTAGGATCTTCCATGACCCCTTCCCCCTGAAGTTCCTACTTCAGTTCTTTTTCAACATATTCCCCGATTCCAATCTCTCCAAAGGAACCTTCTTCATTCAAGGGACCCCCGGAAATTTGTTTATCTTCCTCAGAGTTTGAGGATGTTGCAGACTTTCACTCTCGGACCCTTGTAACCAAATTTGGTGGAGATTGAACTTCACCCAGTAGTTTTAGGGTTTCATCAACTTGATGTGGGGTCTTCGTTCTTGGGCTGTGGTGGGAAATTTGGATCAACGACATCTGAGAATCCACCTTTTTTCTCATGATGATTTTTCCAATTTCTATTTGTTGGAGTCGTGTTTGTATGATAATCAACACCTACTTCTCTTTAGTTGGACAATCTACTTCAATCATGGTTGTGATTTCAAGCATGAAACGGTGTGGATTCAATTTCATTGTCTTCCTCAACCCATTTAGAACCCATCCGTCCTCAAATATATTAGTTATAAGATCATTTTTTCTCCAAATTGACGATGATACTATTTTAATTAAGAAAATAATCTTTTCTCTCCATTGTGTTGAGATGTACCTATATGTGGCTCTACCAAATCATCATTGTCTCTAGGTGAATGTTCTTTTGGTTTTTGGGAACACATTCATCATGAGGAAACTTTTGGTTTTCTTCACTTTTCTATTGAAAAGGTTAATGGTATTCTTTTTGTTCTCAATATGGGATGCGAGGTCTCAAGGGATATATGAGTCATCCTAATGATACCCTTTCTCCCATAGTCCCTCATGTTGTTATTGGAATGACTCATTCTAGTGCCGGGATGAGTCCAAGATCCCCATAGGGTGGACATCAGTCTCTTTTGGGCATCCAATGGGATATGGACACTTTGAGTCCTGGAAAACCCTCCTCATCTACATCTGGACTACCAGGTTCTACCACATGGGAACCTAAATTTTTTCCGAAGGTGATCGAGGAAGGGGGAAACAAGAAAAGTAAGGTCATTGCTACTTTGGTTTCTGGAAGTGCAGGCCCTTCTTATGAAAATGACTTTCGGGGTGTAATGGCTACACATTATGGGAGAAGGGATGAGTCAACATTGTAGAGTATCCCAACGATTGTTGGATCCAAAGGGAGTGTCACTGTTGTTGTCGGTTCGGCTGGGGAACAAGTGGAAGACGTCTCTATAACCCACTTACCAAAGTATGGGATTATTGATGGCATCATGATTCAAGTTGGATTGGATGCCCCGATGGCCATCCATTACCAGTTTGATATCCTTGGTGATGTCAATCCACACAAAAGAAATCCAAAAATAAGGTGGAGGGAAAGAGAGTTCTTCAATATAGATGTTTCCTCACAAGTCATTGACAGACAGGAGATGGCAGGAAGGCTGGGTAGGATGTGCACCTGCTCCATCATCCACAACTCTGGCCTCATGTTTGAGTATTCAGATCTTGATTCTGAGAGGGAACATGATTACTCTGAAGGTATGTCTTAGGATGATTTTGGGGTTTAACATGCAGTTCTCACTCAACTATAAAAGTGATCTATGGGTTTGTTCTGACACGTGTCTGCAATTGTGGATCCCCTTGGGTAGGTTGTCTCGTATGTGGTTCTTGTGTGGTTTCTCACATTTTCCTTAAAAGTTGTTTTGAAATAAAAATTTTAATTTCTAATATGTCTATGTGATGATCATTATAATCAACTTGACTACAAACAGCCTAATTTAATCATTTATTATTTTCAAAAGATGAAGATTTTAACAAGATCTCGTTGTAATCACATACAGATTTCCTAGAAGGACTCCATGCATGATATAATCCAATTCCATGATTATATTATGTGGAGTATCCCATGTGATGTTGAATTATTTGATTTTAATAAAATAAAATTTGTTAGAATGAAAGAATTACCAACTAAAAGTTGAGGTAAGGTCATTCAAAGAGATTCTATGAACTAAATTTATCTTTAATTCTATGAATAGAGTTAAGTTTGTATAAATATATTTCAGTTGTGATAAGTTCATGCAAGGTATTATTATTCCATGATGATAGTCTCATGTACTAGGTTTTATGTGAAGTAAAATTAAAAAAGTATTCATTTTACCATACATTGAGATTTCCTAAGATAAGGAACAAAATACTATATCATAGAAATTATTATCCAAACATTAATGTTGTTGAGAATTGAAAACTTGAATAATTTATTTTTCAAAAGTTATAGTGCATGGATAACTTGAATGTAGTTAATGTTTCGTATTATATGGAAGTTTAAGAATAGTGTTGTGGATGATTATATGATTTTTTTAGGTAGTGAAAATCAAGGCATACTAATGTCATACATTAAGACGCATGGGGGTGTTTTTATCATTCCATTCATTAGGGATGAGGAATTTGTGATGTAAAATAAATATTTACGTGTGATCCTGGAAAAAAATATGTGATGCAATGTAGTATGGCTTGATATTTTGTTAGTGTGTGTTGCACTGTAGTGTTTATGGTGATTCCTTACTATTATAACCAATTGAATTTATAGAGGAAAATATGTGATGGGGGTAAATTAAATATCTTAGAATTGAGTATGTTTTCCATGAAGGGATTGGACGTCTTAAAAATATTTTATGACCTGATCCATTTCGATCCTTATATATTTAGATAATGATGAGAGGCACAAGTTGATATGGTTTGACTTTCACAAGAAATAGAGGTTTTCTTTTTCAAGATTAAATATAAAATAATATAACTACTTCACCCCATCCACCTCTCAGAGATATAACCAGACTTGGTCACTTGAAATGAAAATAATATATTTATATTCAACCAATAAATCATGGTTCAAATATAAAAACACAGACATAACATAATTTAACTCTTTCCTTTGTGTTTGTCCACAAATATCATATCATCTATTTAAATAAAAAATTTAAACATTAATAATTATAATTTTTAGGAAAATCACATAAAATTTATTCTTTTATAAATCCACATTAGTTAACAATGAAAATTTGTAAAATAAAAGTGGATTTTATGATTTTAAATAAAATTCTAGGATACTGATTCATAATTTTTAGAACATACCATTGTAAAAATTACTAGATTAAACCCCTCTATAGACCACATTTGATATCCCTTTAATAATAAACATTATCTCTCTTGTTCCATTTAAAATTTCAATCTTTTTAAAATGCTTAATTAATATGTTAAAAATGTATTATGATATATAAATCAAAAGTTTCAACTCAAACAAAAGTGACAGCATGTAAAACATCATTTACATGTATAGTAAATTATATAATAGTTTTTAAAACCAGTTTAAATTGATATTTATTAAATTTCACTCTTACATTACATTTATAAAATTGAATCTCACATATATTGAAAAACATATGAATTCAACAATTATTACATACATAAACTCTAAATGTGATTCTCTTAATTAATCACTTTTAACTACAATATATTATTATTAAAAACATAACAATCATATTTTCATAGATTCATTTTAATGTAGTAGTTAATTAATTAATATCCTCTTCAAACTAAGAATATTAGTTAATCATGTATCACATTTTAGGTGAAGGTATAACAATCACGTCATTATTTAAACTCACTTTCACATCATAACTTTACATGTAACTCAAATTAAATTAATAACTCATGTATTTAATTTCCTATTGAATTAATAACCCATTTCATTTCATAAAACCATAAAATAGATAATTTATGTATCACATCAACCAAGATACACTAGATTATAGAATTAAAATCTTGGATAAGATTAATTCCACTTACATTAATATATATAAACAATTCATATAAGGATTGAAAGCCTAATCTGTAACAAACCAACTTGGTACATCCATCCTATGGACTCCCAAGATGGACCACCACATAACCAGGAGAATCTTTAATACACCCGGGATGGAAAAAAGAATCAAGTTTATCAAACATAACCATTTAGGATGGTTTCACCCACAAGAAATCATATATAAACAACAAAATAAGGCATAGGAAAAAATAAAGAAAAATACATGCCAAAGGAAAACTCATATAAACAATCATTTAATACAAGACTACAAAGTAAAAACATAATCCAAAAGAAACAAAAAACCAATGACCAAAGAATCCAATATAAAATACCAACCCAAATAGTTCTATGAAACCAAAGGACCAATCATCATATCCATGTGATTCTCAAGTCACCACCATGATCACAAAAACCATCTACTTCCTAAGGAAGACAACACTGAAAACCGACTTGGAAGTATCAACCTGAAGAAACCTTCACAAAACATGAAGGATATATACCCACCAACATGAGTATGTAGGATGTGATTTGAATCCAGTAGGATACCACCAAGAGCCTAATTCATTCCTTTTATAAAATAAAACACAATTTCTAGTTTGAAAGTAAATTATAAAACAATAGGTTTTTTTTGTTTTCAAGATAAAGAAATAGACAAAAAATAGAACATTCACTATATTAAAGAAAACGGTTTATAAAACATACCCAAATAATGTTTACTAAAACCAATATAGATTAAAAAAACCACCCATTACTCCTTAAAAATCCAGATTTTGAAAAAAACCCACACCTGGTTTAAAACATTTCAAAATAATTTACAAAAAAACTATCACATTGAATCCATTTACCCCCTTTTACCTTAATATATTTTTACACACCCAATTCAAATTAAAGAAAGGAAAAAATCAAAACAATATTGAAATCACCACTATAAGAGGTCCCAAACAATGTCATGAAATGGTTGGAACAAAACTAGTCAACATCCAGACTAAACTATGAAGGAATCAACACATCAAACATTTCCATCCAAGAAATGATCATCCCACATGTAAATATATCTAACAAATGTCATACCATAAGATACATAGCATGAGGAAACACAATGATGACTAAATGGACAACATAATACACGTATATGTGGACCTGCTGCTAGTAAGTTAATGGTTAGGCACCCATAATCCGAATCACTCTAAGAAGTATCCCTGGTGAAAATAACCCTATACAGGTGTAATATATAACACTGGATACAATCATGTTCTAATCCTAAACTAGCCTAACTATTCCCTAATACTTCCCACTTATCATCCTCAGTTTTCCTATGGAATAATAATTTAAGTAGGCCATGTGAAACCAATGTCATCATATGAAAATAACATTTCCCATTGGGATAAAACAACAATCACATCCATCCCAACTCCCACATTACCCTTAATAAGATCCCAAATACATGATCAAAATATGAATCACATGACATAGAATCTATCACATGGATAACACATCATAATTAACAACATAAGTGGGATGAACAAGGGTACAATCAACATCACATAACAAGTGACAACCAGTACGTCACTTATATCATATAAATTTTGAAATCACTTTTAAAATAAAATTGAAATTCACAAAAATTGCAAAATAAAGAATAAAAAATTCCAATCAAAACAAAATATTTCAATTGAAAATCCATTTTCAATTTATAAAACATGAAAACTCTTAAAATAAAAAAACCCCTTTAAAACAAAAAAAGGAACCAAATTTGAAAACCAATTTTGAACTCAATCCTAAAGAACATGTTCATTTTACAATGAATAACATATTTGGAATTTCATCAAACATAATGAATACGTAAAATATACTTTTTCAAACCAATTTCCATAGCACTAGGAAATTCACCCATTTTTTCCAAATGAAAAACCTACCCTTTCAATTAAAACATTTTTCAAATCAAAAATAGCTATCATATATCTTTTTACATTAAATATAAAAATTATTTAAATAATCAATAATTTATGGAACTCTTAAATAAAAGGAAATGAATCAAAAACACCTACCTCAATTGGTGTAACCTTGTTTCATTTGACGAAATCCACTATAAAGAGACTCATATTATGACTCAAAACCATTGAAAACCAAAATACCCACTTTAAAACAACTCAAACAGAGAGGACCTGGACCCAGAAGTGACTTAATAGGTTCCCCTGAGCCCGGTGGGCCACATGGCCTCAATCGTATCTTCCCAAATGCCAAAGGATGTCGACTAGTAGTGAGGGCCTAAGGTGTGTCCATGGGAATACTATGCCCTCATTAGAATATTTTAGCACAATATAAGGAATATAAAGGAATATTAAACAACATAAGAAGTATAAATAAATAGCGAAAGCAAAATTGTCATGACTCGTCCTCGGGGCCCGTGCCGTGACTACCCCAAGCCAACCTTCCATATGCCAGGGGCTGGCGACAAGCACCAAAGGCTTAGATCCTGATGAAAGGGAAGTAATTTACTATATATAAGTAAAGAAACACAATAGAGTACGTGAGCTGAAGTAAACACTAAGTAAACTAAGTACAAAAGTAAGTGCTGAAAAGTAAATGGGCCAGAATACAAACCCAACTTAAAGTACTGTACAACAGAAAAGAAAAAATAGCTGTAGTAAAGTAAACCACTAACCACTGATTCGTCCTACGGATATCCCACCAGAAGGGTTAGTACAAATGATCTCCTTAGCTCCGGGGGTCCGGTCGTCCGTTCGGTGTACGCTCTGCCAAGTGGTCCACCTCCAGGTACTGTCCCGCTCCACAAGACTCCACGTCAATCAGTGTTGTATGTCGTCTGCATCCAACACAACGTAGCGCGGGCATATACCATGCAGGGGTGAGTATACGATACTCAATAGGTATAACATCCCGCATTTTATAGCATAAACTTTCATTACATTACTCAAAACGAATGGTCTTTAAGGTTTAGTTCCTTGGAAACCAGGAACATAATACATGAAAACAACATAAAAAATTCTTCTCAAACACTTGAAAGGCATCTCCTTAAGTTCATCCTAGGTTTATTACTGTATCTCATAACCTAGGGACATACATCAAAAGAAATGGTGAGCAGAAGGCCCAGTAAGTGAAACAAGATAAACATTTTACATGTGAACTTGAGATACATCATTAAAGTCATGAAATGAAAATTTAGGCAAGAGAATGGAATCCTGAGGCATATAATAATAAAAATAACGTTTTTCATAACATGAAGATGTGACTACAAAATTTAAGATTGACAATCATTTCCGTTTCACGAATGTCCATCCCCAAGGTGTCATTAAAAATTACCAAGGTTATTCACCAAGGTGTCGTTAAAAATGGTCATCTCTAGAGATTAAGTCTTTACCCAATGCATTGGAGCGCTATCAGGGTGCACCCTTAATTTGCCTTTATTATCATGTCCGCCAAATATATCATCATCAATCATTTCATAAAAAACCCATATAGAATAAAAGAAATGAGTTTCATTTCATAATCATAACATTTTAAAAACTGCTTTAAAGACATGATCTTTATGTCACTTTAAACCCACGGAAAGGGAAAGAGGGTCTCATGTATGTAAATCCCAGAATTTAAAATAGAAAATTTTGGTATATATGTGAATAACCCTTTAGAAGAGAGATCTTTGAGTATTCACTTAATAAAATAAATGAACATGAGAATAAGAGAGAGACATTTTGAGATGGAAATTCTGCCGCATAACGGCTATGTTACGAGGTTTTAGAAAACATTGAAAAGAGAGGGGACATTGGTCACCCACTCATAAATGATCCATAAAATAGTAGGGGAATAGAATATAAAGGATTCAAAAACATGGTAATGAAATTTTAAAGATATACCATATGAAATGAAGAACATTAAAGGAAGACAAAAATAAGATTTCTCTTATGAAAATTCGGCAGCCTAACGGCGTCACGTAAACTTCAAAAACAAAAGAATTGAAGAGATAAAATAGGGTATCTAATAATATGAACATAAAATATAATTATGATAGATATAGAGATCATACACCAAAATAATAAAAAAACTTGAAATACTTGGCATGAAAGTAGAACTTCGAAAATGAGAAAGGTGAACAAATCCCTTAAAAATTCAGCAGCCTAACGGTGCCACTTAAACATTCTTAAAACGAATTGATGAAAGAAAGAGGGGGTATCTCATCATATGAAAATAAAGAGGTCAGTAAGAGGAATATAAAACAACATACTCAAACATAATAGCTTGGAGCATAATATAAATGACATAAAAGAGATTACTTGAAAAGAAAGAGAGAGGTAGGATCCCTTACCTTAAAACGTAACTCTTAAAACTAAAAGGTTTGGAACTTGAGGGCTTGGGGGCACCTTGGGATGACTCCTTGGGATGTAATGAGACCAGATCTTCGTTGGGGAAGAGTTGGGAGTGAAAAATGAAGGAGGAAAGGGTGGGTATTTATAGGGAATGTGAAGTGATACTTTAATAATTTCAAGGGACACCTCACAAGTGGTTTTCTCAAAACCATGGGCTCTCCCATGGTATTTCCCATGGATTTAGGCCAAATGGGGCCCCCAATACAATAATTCGTCACCTTTGGTCTTCCAACCCTTAAAATATCTCATGACATCATCATGACACATTTATGATGTCATTAAACATACCGAAACCCTAAAACTGCATTTTTACTATTCACTGAAAATTCATCCTTCACAGAAAAATCCAAAAATTTCACCTTAACCAGATATCAATGCTCTGATTACAAATATGAACTCCATTTGATAAAAAAAATTTCTAAATATTTTTAATTTAATTTTTAAATAAATACACTATTCACTGAAAATTCATTTTTTCCGAAAAATCCCCAAAAATCACCATAACATAATATAGATGCTATGAGTTCAAAAATAAAGTCCATTTTATAAAAATAATTTTATAAATATTTATAATTAAAAAACAATATTCACCTGAAAAAACTAATACTTGAATAATAATTTATGAAACTGCTATTTACTTGTTTTATTGAATCACATTACTTAATCAAGGTGTCTAAATTATATTAAAGCTTTCTTTAAGTGATATTACTAATCCATTTGGTCACATTACTAATCCTAAGCGTAAAATCACTATTCATAATTTACTATTCATCAAAAATTAAGTTGATCTTATTAGACTCCAAATTCCTTACTAAAATATTTTGCAGAAGACCATTTTTTGAAAATCATTACACATCATTAATTATTTAAGGTTTACATAAATATTTTAAATTATCCTTTTTTTAAAAAACTCATCAATAAAATACATCCTAAAATTATCCGGACATTTGAAATTTCATAAACTTCACTAAGGGAAGAAATCTCAATTTATTCATCCCAAAGGATTACACAAAAAAGAAACAGTCTCATCACATAGCCCCTTATAACACCAGCATATGTCCTAAGTGTAAGGTGTGATATGGTGAGAGAATCTGAGGGAGGCTCAGATAACATTTCCCTAGTTGTAATCTCCACTAACTTGAACTTCTCTCGTAGGCGTTTCCGTTCAAGCTTGACACACTGGAGTTCGGCTTGGGCTTGGTCCAAAGCGAATCCCAAGAATGCCACCTCCATCCCAAGCTCTGATAAGTGGGATTCATAAGGTTCGAGTCTACCGAATGAATCCATCGACTCCTCTTTATGCATTAACCATTAACATCTCTACTAAATCGTTAAGAGTAAGTTAATATACTATTAAAAAAGATTGGGTCATTACAGTAGGGATCCCGAGACCCCTGAAGGTCTCCCAGCATCCACAAAGGATAAACCATAAAGGAAAGATACAAACACAAAGTACCAACCAACTTTACTTAGGTATATACCCATAAATATACCTAAGTCATTAATTCCAGTTTGGCTCCAACTCACGAGCCCAAGTTCAACCTAGTCCACACAGGAAAGCACAACCCAGACCACACAGGAAAGAAAGTCAATCACATCGATGATAATGAATGAAAGTTAAGACTTCTCTCACATAGGTAAACTACTCATGAAGAGGGGTGTAGATGATAGATGTAGCCTTTGAATCATCTCCCCTACCGAACCCACATATGATCCAAGTACAGAAGTCATCGCTGTCGAACCCACGTAGGATCCAAGTACAGTAACCATCATTGTCGAACCCACGTAGGATCCAAGTACAGTCTTCATCACTGCCGAACCCATGGAGGATCCAAATACAGTCATCCTCGATACCTAACCCATGTAGGATCTAAGTACAGTCATCATCGTCGTCGCAGTCATAGCCAGCTCTAGGGTTCCCGCACACAGCACGCTCGATTCCGGGAGGGTCCGCTCCATGAGCCAAGGGGGTTGATACATCAACTGTCACAAGGTCCAGATTTGATATATCCCAAAGTTTTGTCTCATCAATAGAAACTCAATGTGACAGATGGCGCGTCAATCGGACGCCCGGTCTTAGAGTTATTGGCTTTTCCGTCCGAGGGGCCTGGTTGGTTCCAGGTTCGAACCAACCTGACTGTATACAAATTTCGCTGAAACATCAAGTGTAATATACCAAAATGACCGTCTCGTTCAAAGGAATCATACTAAACTGATGGTGCATCGATCGAAGGTCCGTAGCTCAAGATATATATATTTAACCGAAATGTTCTGAAAATAGGGGGTTTGGGCCCAGTCCGACCTGGCCCAACACCCCACGGGTCAGCCCAAACTGGGTCGACCCGACTCGGGTCTGGGTCCAGCCCGGTTGGGCACGGCCCGACTCACGTAGTCTGTGGCTGGTCCGGCCCGTGCGGCCTACGGCCCGGCTCGGGAGATGTCCGCGGCTCGACCGCTGGCTGAGCGGGATGCAAAGGGGGCGCGAGCCCCAATTTTTGGAAACGGCGGACCCAATGGGGTCATCCCTAGCAGCTGGTCGGGGGGTTATACCCCCCAATTTCCAGGTAATGGCCGGCCATTAAAGACGGCCTCCGCGGTTCATCTTACCGGCCCGGCGCGGCGGCGCCGCGCCCCTCCGCATTGGCCCACTCCGGCCGCAGCCTTCCTCGGTCTCTCCGACACGGCGTGACAGCGCCGTGCACCCCCGTCTCATCCCACTCCAGCCACAGCTCTCTACATCTCCGCGTGGTGCAACGACACCACCCCGCCTTCGCTGTGGCCTTGCATGGCTACAGTTCCTTGCCGATCACTGCACGGTGCAACGACATCACTATTCTCCAACTCCAACATTAACGAAGATTAACAAAGTAGAGGAGAGGGGAATTGGTCATGATTGTGTGGTACGATCTCCTCCCATTACGATGATATCATGTGACCAAACCGTAAGCAAGGAAGTACGATGATAATGACTTGAACAAAAATAACCCCTACCTCAACAAATGATATCGAACATCGGGCGTCGTGAAAGACGGTGTCGCGGGGTGAGGTTCCGTAAGCGACGACGAAGTGCACCCGAAGGGGAAGCGGCGTCTCCCCTTTTGTCACAAAGAGATTATTATAAGCCAATACATAATTGGCGAGATCCAGCGTCGGTGTCTCCTCCCTTGTCACGGAGGAAGAAGGAGACATAGAATCTGGGGTCGCCGACTCGATGTTCTTTGTCGGAGAGTTAGCATTATTCAACAAAGGGGATGAAGAATTCTTCGAAACTCAAGAGCTCTCTCCCCAAAATCTCCACACAACAAGCCAACCATAAATAAAATAAGGCTTCTACGTATTTTATTTAATCATGCCATGAATTCAAAAATTTAAATTTGAAAACACTTAATTAATTAATGTAAGTGGTTGAATTAATTTTTTAATGTGTGTTGGCAAGAGTTATGAGGAAGAGAGAGAGAAGGTGGAAAGGTTTCACAAGTAATGAGGATTTTGAAAAATTAAGAGAGGGGGGGGGGGGGGTTAAGGAGTTTTAAATAATTTGAAGGTTTGGGGCTCGTGTGGGCCACAAATCACATTTATCCTCACATGGGAAGTTAGGTGCTTGTGGGTCCCACCCTAACTCACCCATGTAGGATAAAACCACCTTAGATATAAAAATAAAATATGTACCACAATTTTATTCACTTCTCATTTAATCCACAAATTTTATCTTCTTCTCCCGTGCAAATGAATCTATGGTAAAAGTCCTCTTAAGAAATTACTGACGCTGTGAGTTCACCGGTGTCCTTAGATTTCAATTCCAAGAACCGGTTCAAAAGATAGAAAATCATGGTTGTTCATTTACTAAACTTACCCGAGCTATACTTCGAAAATTGATTCCGGGCACACCGGGCCTCAGAATCAAGTTCCTCCAGAAGCCATAGACTCATAAAATTACAAATTATTTATGAAAAATAATTTCCTTGAAATTGTCGGGTCTTTACATTACTACCACCTCCGGGATTTACATCCCCGTAAAGATACATCATAAACAAGAGAAACAAATGAGGGTATTGTGCACACATTTAAGATTACTGCTCCCAAGTTCTCTATTGGAGGATCTCGTGCTGCCAATGAATGCGCACTAGAGGAATCGAACATCCACGTAGGACCCACTCCTGTTGATCCTCAATCTCCACTGGAACCTCTGTGAATGTAGCCCCATAATATATGTCCAGCTCCCCGTGATCGATGATATGTGTCGGGTCGTGCACGTATCTCCTCAGCTAAGATACGCGGAAGATGTCATGTACCCAGTGCAACTGAGGTGGAAGGGCCAGGTGGTAAGCCACCTCTCCTACCATGCGGAGGACCTGAAATGGTCCGATGAAGTGCATATAAAACATTCCGCCCCGACCAAATATCTATAATCCACATCGAGGTTAGACCCATAAGAAAATGTGGTCTCCATCCTCGAACTCCAGTGGTCTCTGCCTCCTATAAAAATAAGACTTCTTTCTTCTCTGTTCAGTCCTCATCCGCTCCAGGATGATCTGTACCTTCTCTATCGTAGCCTGAACTATCTCTAGTCCTACGAGTACTGACTCCCCAGGGTCAGTCCAGCACATCGGTGATCTGCATGGTCGGTCGTACAATGCCTCATATGGTGCCATCTCGATGGTAGAGTGGTAGCTGTTGTTGTACGCAAACTCCACCAAGGGTATGTGATCCTCCCATCTGCGACCAATGTTGAGGACACATGCACAGATCATGTAGTCGAGTGTCTGAATGGTCTTCTCTATCTGGCCATCCGTCTGAGAATGAAAGGTGGTTCTCAAGCGTAGCTGCATCTCAAATGCCTCCTACAATCCCTTCCAATGCCAATAAGTAAAGCGAGCATCTCAATCAGAGACGATAGACGATGGCACACCATGAAGTCGTATGATCTCTTGAACGTAGAGGCGTCCCAAGCTCTCCACTAAGCCCTACTCTTTGATAGGTAGGATGTGGGCCGAATTGGTGAGTCGGTCTACGATCACCCAAATGGAGTCGTTTCCTCTGGAGGTACGTGGAAGCCCCATCATAAAATCCATAGATATCGCATCCCAATTCCACTCTGGGACCTCTAAGGGTTGCACCATGCCTGCCAGAAATTGATGTTCCACCTTCACCGGCTGGCAGGTGAGGAATCGTGAAACGAACTCTGCCACATCCTTCTTCATACCCGGCCACCCGTGCTGTCGTCTGAGATTCTGGTACATCTTCTCTACTCCTGGATGTACTGCTAAATGGGAAGTGTTAAACTCCCTCATCAAATCCTCCTGTAATGAAACTGGTACCATGGTACGTCCCCTGAAGAGGGTGACATGCTCTACACCTACAGAAAATCCATCAGGTGCCTGTCCTGTGGATATCTATGCAGGTCGCATCTCACATTCAATGTCCGAAAGTTGCGCCTCTCTGACCCGCTGAAGTAGTGGAGGAGTGACTGTGAGTGACTATAGAAAGGATGCTCCATCTCTATCCACGAAATATATCTGCAATGCGACTAGTTGCTCTGTCGCCTCTCTTAGTAGCT
The DNA here is from genome assembly GCA_963277665.1 of Viscum album. Taxonomy (NCBI): domain Eukaryota; kingdom Viridiplantae; phylum Streptophyta; class Magnoliopsida; order Santalales; family Viscaceae; genus Viscum; species Viscum album. Next base: position 701,927,498 of record OY728152.1, read on the forward strand.
GAATGCCAGATCTCCTACTGAGAGCATTAGCTACTACGTTCCCCTTCCCAGGAGTATAGACTATCTCAATGTCATAGTCCTGGAGGAACTCAAGCCATCACCGTTGTCACAGGTTCAGGTCCTTCTGCGAGAAGATTTACATGAGACTCTGGTGGTCAGAGTAGACTGTAAAGCACTCTCCCATCAGATAGTGTTGCCACATATTCACGGCGAAGACCACTAATGCTAACTCCAGGTCATGGGTAACATATTTCTGCTCATGCTTCCTCAACTATCGTGAACCAAAAGTTATCACTGCCCACTCCTGTATCAGAACACACCCATGTCTGCTTCCTAATGCATCTTAGTGAACTAGGTACCCTATGCCCTCCTCCGGTAGCCTCAAGATGGGTGCACTGGTCATTCTTAGTCTCAGCTCCTGGAAGCTCTACTGACAATTATTTGACCACACGAAGGGTTTCCCCTTCTTTGTCAAAGCTGAACGTGGTGTTGTAACTCTGGAGAAGTTTGGCACAAAAATCCAATAGTACCCAGCCAGATCTATAAAACTCTGCACCTCCGTCACACTCCTGGGTGGATCCCAATCAAGTACTGCCTCGATCTTCATAGAATCCACCACAACTCCAACCTCAGAGATGACGTTCCCCTAGAAGTGGACCTCTCAAATCCAGAACTGAAACTTCGAGAGCTTACCATAAAGATGGTGCTCTCGGAGTGTGTCCAGTACAACCCTCAAGTGGTAGGTGTGCTCTTCCTAAGTAGTCGAGTAAATAAAAATTTCATCAATGAAGACTATGACAAATCGATCTAGGTAAGGCTGGAACATCCTGTTCATGAGACTCATGAACACTGCTAGAGCGTTGGTTATGCTGAAAGGCATAACTAAGAACTCATAGTGGCCATACCGACACCTGAAGGTCATCTTATGCACATCCTCATCTCGAACTCTTAGCTGATGATAGCCAGACCAATGGTCTATCTCCGAGAACCATCGTGCACCCTTGAGATGATCAAAGAGGTCGTCAATCCTTGGGAGTGGATACTTGTTCTTTATAGTCACCTGATTCAGGAGACGGTAGTCAACTCATAGTCGTAAGCTCCCATCCGCCTTCATTGAGAAAAAAAATCGGAGAAGCCCATGGTGAAACACTGGGTCAGATGAATCCCTTTCCCTAAAAATCCTCCAACTGTACCCGTAGCTCACAAATCTCGGCGGGAGCCATATGATATGCTTGAGTAGATATCGGTGTTGTCTCGGGGTACAGGTCAATGTAAAAGTCTACCTCTCAGTGAGGAAGTAGTCCTGTAATGTCATCAGGGAAAACGTCCATATACTATTCCACCACAACAGGAAAACTCGGACTTCACACATCAATCACTCCGAGGATAAGACTATCCAACTGATGTGTGATCAGCTGTCCTCTTTTCTGCGTAAGTCCATCCTGCGCTGCGAAGGCTCCCTTCTCACCGGTTAAGGTGAACCTGCTTCCATCCGTGTGGACACACCACACTTGGCGCCTAATACAGTTGATCTGAGCATGAACTCTAGATAACCAATCCATGCCGAAGATGACGTCGTAAGGCCTCGACACCGCTACATGAAGATCCCATCTGAAGCTCTCGCCTCCTAGAGTAAGCTCACACTGTCGGTTCCAGTGTGTAATCATCGAGTCTGCTCCCGTAGGATTCTCTAGCTGTAAGGATCGAGCCAACGGCTCCATTGGAATCTCAGACATCTGAACAAGGGCAGCAGAAATAAAAGAATGACTCGCTTTTTTGTCTATAATAACTGCAGAAAGGGTGTAGTAGACACAGATAGTACCTCAAATCATCTCAGGTGCGCCGTGATCATAGGTCTCGACTGCCTGGAGCTGAGCCTTCCCATGTCTGCCAGCTCCCTATAGTCAGGGTGGTCCTCCTCGTGGTGGTGGTGGTAAATCCTCGAAGCGTCGTCCACCACCTTTTGCTCGGCCAGCTCCTCTACCTCGTCTGCCAGCTCCCTGCGGACCGCCACAGTCGAACCTCTGCCTCTTCCTGGGTGGTCCCTCAACCGTCTGTTGCTCCGCTGCATGGTGGGGCGGGCAGTCATGAGCCATGTGGCCCTACCCTCCACATGCATAGTACTACCTAACTCTAATATGGCTGGCTCTACTGTGTGTGCCCCGCACCTCTGAACCAGTATCCTATGGTCGCCCACCTAATGGCCTGGTCCGCTTGGACCTCTGTGATATCTGTCTACTGCCGGCTACAGAAGACTCTGATACGTGTCGCCTTGCGGTAGGCCTCGCTGCTAGCGTAGGCTCATCAAGGAAGCTCTCCATAAGAAGGGCTCGCTCCAGTACTCCTACCTATGTCAAAATGCTAAGGGAGATCATCGAAGACCTAATCTCATTACTCAGTCCCTGCTCGAAGGCCCGGGCTCGGAAGAATGGGTCATGTACCATATCCGTGGAGTAGCATGAGAGGTCGGTAAACCTCACTGAGTACTGGGATATTGTCATGTTGCCCTACCATAGCTTTAGTAACTCCTGGATGCACACCGCACAGAGGGTGGCTGGAATGAACTCTGAGCGGAAGAGGCTCTCGAAGTCCGTCCAAAGTAGGGATGCCTCGTCGTGTACCTGGAGCCTCAGGCTCCACCATCTACCTACTGTTGTGTGAAGAAGACTCACCGCACGGATCACCATAAGTTCAACTAGTGTCACTACCAATCTGAAGACTCGGGCGATAGCCTCCAGCCAATCATCGGCTGCCTAAGGGTCTTTCTCTCTACAGAACCTGGGCGGCCTCTATCACTGAAACTCATGCAACGCACTCAGGTGTCATGCACTCTCCGCTGTTGGGGATGGTGGTATCGGTGGCCCAGTGGGTAGAGGTACCGCTGGTGCCTCCACTGTAATGGGGTCCTGCACCGAGGCCTCATTTCTCGGTGGGCTGCCATCTCGCACGTGGCATGGAACCCTAGTTGGCTGCCTTCGTGGGGCCATACTGAAAAGTAACTTTTGCGCCACAGTTTGTACAGTATACCTGGTGAGTTGAAACAAAGTAATCACAAAGAAAACCTTTGAAGAACACATGCAATCAATTATTTCATGCACTGAGTCGGAAATCAGAAGTCAGGGTCCTGTTGTATGGATACGTCAGCCGCCGCACAAACACTGGACTCCCTGAACAGATAACCTCACTCAATACCCTTAACACTATTACTTCACAGGAAGAAATTATCAGAGTCCTAAGTTCTGCAGTAGAACCGACTGCTCTGATACCAATTTGTCACGACCCATCCTCGGGGCCTGTGTCGTGGCTACCCCAAGCCCGGCTTCCATAGGTCAGGGTCTAGAGACTATCACCAAAGGCGTAGATCCTGATAAAAGGGAAGGCATTGCCTTCATATATGTAAAGAAGCACAACAGAGTACGCGAACTAAAGTAAACACTAAGTAAACGGAGTACAAAATTAAGTGCTGGAATGTAAATGGGCCAGAATACAAACCCAACTGAAAGTATAGTACAACAGAAAAGAAGGAAAAGCTGTAGTAAAGTAAACCAGCAACAACTGAGTCATCCTCCGGTTGTCCCACTTGAAGGGTGGGTAAAACTGATCTCCTAACCTCCTCGGGTCCAGTCGTACGCTCCGTGTACGTCCCACCAAGTGTTCCACCTCCAGGTACCGTCCCACTCCACACGAATCCACCTCGATCAGTGTTGTCATTTTTTGCATCCAACACAAAGTAGTGCGAGCATATCCCATGTAGGGGTGAGTATACAATTCTCAGTAGGGAAGACGAGACCCCCAAAGGTCTCCCAGAATCCACAAAGGATAAACCATAATGGAAAGATACATACACAATGTATCATCCAAATCTACTTAGGTATATGCCCAAACATATACCTAAGTCATCAATTCCAGTTTGGCTCCAACTCGCGAGCCCAAGTTCATCCTAGTCAACACAGGAAAGCACAACCCAATCCACACAAGAAAACAAGTCAATCACATTGATGATAATGACTGAATGTAAGACTCAGCTCACACAGGTATACTACTCACGAATAAGGGTGGAGATGATATATGTAGCCTTTGAATCATCTCCCCAATCGAACCCACGTAGGATCCATGTACAGAAGTCGTCGCTACCGATCCCACGTAGGATCCATGTACATTAACCATTGTTGTCGAACCCAGGTATGATCCAAGTACAGTCGCCATCTCTGCCGAACCCACAGAGGATCCCAGTATAGTCTTCCTTGCTTCCGAACCCAGGTAGGATCCAGGTACAGTCTTCATCATCGTTGCAGTCGCAGCCCACTCTAGGGATCCCGCACACAGCACGCTCGATTCTGAGAGGGTCTACTCCAAAAGCCAAGGGATTCGATACATCAACAGTAACAAGGTCCAGATTTGATGTATCCCAAAGTTCTATCTCATCAATATAAACTCTATGTGTCAGACGGCGCATCAATCGGATGCATGGTCTGAGAGTTATTGGCTTTTCCGTCCCAGGGGCCCAGTTGGTTTCAGGTTCGAACCAACCCAATTGTACCCAAACGTTTTCCTAAACCTTGAGTGTAATATACCAAAACGACCGTCTCGTTCCAAGGAATACAACATAATTGACGGTGCATCGATCAGATTTCTATAGCTCATGATATATCAGTTTAACCGAAACCATATGAAAATAGGGGGTCTGGGCCCGGTCCGACCTGGCCCAACACCCCCAAGGTCGGCCCGAACTGGGTGGACCCGACTCGGGTCCGGGTCCGGCCCGATTGGGCACGGCCTGGCCCGACTGGCGCGGCCCGGCCCACGGCCGGCGTGACCCGGCCCGGTTGGGTGCAGCCCAGCCCGGCTGGGTGCGGCCGGCGCGGCCCGCGTAGCCTGCGGCCCGGCTCGGGAGCCGGCCGCGGCTCGGCCGCTGGACGAGCGGGATGAAAAGGGGGCGTGTCCTCCTATTTTTGGAAATGGCGGACCCAATGGGATCCTCCCTAGCAGCTGGTCGAAGGGTTACACCCCCCCGGTTTCTGGGTAACGGTCGACCATTAAGGCTGGCCGGTTTGTGAGCTGCCGTGAGACCCAGAAGGGGTCCCACCTCCTGGAGATGCCGGTGGCTGGCTCGGCCGGCTTCCCCTGCTGGTCTGCCACGACCTTATGGAGCGGCTCATCTCACCAGCATGGTGCGACGGCACCGCGCCCCTCCGCCATGGCCTGCTCTGGCTGCGGCCTTCCTCGTTCTCTCCGGCGCGGCGCGACGGCGCCGCGCACCACCGCCGCAGCCTGCTCAGGCCGCGTCTCTCCACATCTCTGCACAGTGCAACGACACTATGTAGCCTTCTCTACGGCCTTGCATGGCCGCGGTTACCTGCCGATCACCACACAGTGCAACGGCACAACGCGCCTCTGCCTCCTACATTAACGTAGATTAACAATGTAGAGGGGAGGAGAATCAGGCGTGTTTGTGCGGTCTGATCTCCTCCTGCTATGATGATATCATGAGACCAAACCTTAAGCAATGAAGTACGATGATAAAGACTTGAAAAAAATAACCCCTAACTCAACAAAAGATATCGAGCATCGGGCATCGCAGAAGATGGCGTCGTGGGGTGAGGTTTTGTAAGCGACAACGGAGTGCGCCCGAGGAGGAAGTAGTGTCTCCCCTTTTGTTGTAGAGAGAAGATTATAAGGAGAGATGTCTTTGGCGAGATCCCACATCGGTGTCTCCTCCCTTGTTGCAGAGGAAGAAGGAGATGGAGAATACGGGGTCGCCGAGTGGATGTTCTTCGTCAGAGAGTTGGCGTTCTTCAACAAAGGAGATGAAGCGTTCATCGAAACTCAAAAGCCCTCTCCCCAAAATCTCAACACAACAAGCCAACCAAAAATAAAATAAGGCTTCTCTTTATTTTATTTAATCATCCCATGCATTCAAAAATTTAAATTTTAAAACACCTTATAATTAATTGAAGTGGTTCAATTAATTGTTTAAAGTGTGTTGGCAAGAGTTAGGAGGAAGAGAGAGAGAAGGTGGAAAGGTTTCACAAGTAATGAGGAGTTTACTAAATTAAGAGGGGGGGGGGGGTTGAAGGTGTTTTACAGAATGTGGAGGGTTGGAGCTCGTGTGGGCCCCACCTCACATATATCCTCACATGGGTAGTTAGGTGCTTGTGGGTCCCACCCTAACTCACCCATGTAGGATAAAACCACCTTAGATATAAAAATAAAATTTTTACCACAATTTTATTCACTTCTCATTTAATCCACAAATTTTAACTTCTTCTCTCGTGGAAACGCATCTATGATAAAAGTACTCTTATGCAATTATCGGCGCTGCGAGTTCATTGGTGCCCTAAGATTTCAATTTCGAGCACCGGTTCAAAAGATTGAAAATCCTGCTCGTTCTTTTACTGAACGTACCCAAGATAAACTTCATAAATTGATTCCGGGCACACCAGGCCTCAGAATCAAGTTCCGTTAGAAGCCATAGTCTCGTAAAATTACAAAGTATTTGAGAAAAAAATTCCCTTGAAATTTCCAGGTCTTTAGAAAAATTATGCAACATATAAACGAGAATAATGAAAATTGTATCAACTATAAAAGTGATGATGTATGTCATGTCACTAGAAAACAGGAAAACATGGATTCCAGATAATAGGCATAACATTTTCCACAAGGTAAAAGAAAACAAGGCTACTTTGAGAATATTGAGATCCAACTTAGTCATTTGATATCAAGCTCCATCCTAACAGAAAACAATCAAGTCTTGGAAGCCGGATGCTTCCCTTTGTCAACAGCTGCAACCATGTAATCTACTTAGTCTACCAAACGATGCCTGGAGAGGATCTAAGATAGAGCTAAGTGGGCCACCAAAAATGCAGTCTATAATATTTGGACCATGTAATGGAATATAGTAGTGTGAAGGCAAGCATATACAAGTAAAGAAAGTTGTACAATATAACTAAATACCCGAGCACCAACTTCATCCCTCAGCTGGTGTCTGAACATATAACCAGTTTATTAATTAAGAAATTACCATTTATTGTTAATAGGTCATGTGAATCATAGCCAACACGAACATCACCTCATGATATTTTATGTACTATATGTCCCAATACGTAATAAGGAAAGATGGAAAAGATATCCAGTGATGGATTTCCAGGGTAATAACCAAAGTAATGTATATATCACAGAATGCTAACTCAAGAGTATCTAAGTCTAGCTAAGGGGTAAGAGTGTAATCCAAGGAAATTAATCAATGGAAATCTACAATAAGGAACATATTGAGTCCAAGGTGATCAACCATGGTAAAACTAGGCTATGAGAAGATAGGGACCTAAGGGATTTCACCATGGAACCTACTATTCAGTGATGGATCCAAGGAGTGAATCTGAGGTGTCCTGTAATAATGAAAAGGACCCTACAATAGTATACTAGGAATCCAAGGAATAGACAAGAACTAGATTCTTTATGGGTATCAACAAAAGCCAACCGAATCCTTGAATCAGAATGGGGTTCCCGAGACCCATGGTATTCTCCTCACAAAATCCAATGTGGGCTCGAGTGAGTCCATTCCTATTTGATATTGTTATCATGTAACAATTACTTTGGTTCACATCTTTCCTTCCATTAGTGTGGATAGGTCAAGTAGAGTTTGAACCATTTATTTATTGGTCCAAGCCTTGTCTTCCATTAGTTTGGATAGGCCAAGTTGCATTTTAACCATTTAATCAAGTCTTTATTAACTATTATGGAATATTCAATTAGAGATTTCACTCCACTACCTTCCATTATCATGGGACGGGGTACTAGAGACATGTAACTTTTATTCAAACTCTTTTAATAAGGCCAAGTTATACACTTATTATACTTTCAAATTCACATATCACATTAAATATCTATTTGGAATAACTTGCCTTAGGCGGGTCAAGTGGTGATCATACATGGTACATTCCATTAGGCACATATAATTAATAGAAAGTAGTTTATAATAGGAAATATCAAATTTATTAAGGTCAATTAATGGAACACCCGAACGGTGGCTCAAATGTGCCAAAACACTAATTTTTTTTGGAATAACCTTTAATAAGAGATGGATTGAGTTGTGGGTGTTACAACTAACAAATAATCACATATTTGGAAAGAGCATAAACATATGATTCTATCAAGTATAATCCTGGAAGGTAAATTTATGAATCGGTTCCCAATGAAACCGATGGGCCCCACACATACATTTACAAAATTAATGATCTTTAGGGATAAGTTATAGACCATACACCTTAGGGTTGTACGATCCTTCTCCTATGGTATCAACCCAGGATTTTCCTCGGATAGAAGTAGATCTAAGAAAATGTGAAAAATGATCAGAAAACAATATCTAGGTTGAGAGAAAGAGAGAAGAAGAATGGATAAAGAGGATTTGAGTACTTACCGTTCCATATCCAACATGATGAATGGAAGCTCAATTGGATGCCGGAAGAAGGAGATCTCTTGATTCCATGTTTAGATCATAAAAAAGCCACAAATTTAGAGATAAAAGGTCAATCCCGCATAAAATCGGATTAGGGAGGAAGGGGTGGATTAATTAGATAATTAATGTAAAAATAATAAATTTACCCAAAAAAATAGCTTGTGCACAGTTTGACCACATGGTTTGTCAAACTATGCCCAAACACTGTAGGATGGCTCTTCCAGAACAGTTTGGTCTTAACTGTTTGTCAAACCATGCACACCACATGCATATGTACCCGAGAAAAAATAGGTTTTCGCACAGTTATGATGCACGGTCATGCACCAACTGTGTGATATGGCTATGTCCAAAAATCAACCATTCGCACGGTTTACTCTAAACCATGAAAAAGACTTTTTTCTCCAAAAATATGGGTTCTAAGCTCCAAACTGGACTTGAACACCCTTATAAACATCACTAACACATTAGGCATCTATATTAGGTCCAAAGTAATGATTTAGACCAAAAAATAAAGGATCCATACCTGAGTGAAAAAACTGGGTTCTTATAGTCTTCCCCCCTTAAAATAACTCACCCCCCGAGTTATCCTTCAAAGGGTAATGAACCACTATCTTATAACAACATTGGCCACTAGGCACATAAGTCAGCTTCCCCTTCCCAAGACTCATCATGTACTCGACCATGCTTCCCTAACACCCGTATGCGAGGGATTGAATTGGCTCGTAGAACATTCGTGCTTTAGTCAACGATGCGTATTGGATACTCCTCAATGGTAGCATTGGAATATCACTGAAATTCCTCAGGATCAATTGTATGAGATGGGTCAGCATGATATTGGTGAAGTTGTGAGACATGAAAGACATCATACATGGAATGATACCTCTGAGGTAGTAGCACCCGAGAGGCTATCAACCTAACTCTCTCTAGAATCTTGAATGGCTTGATGTAATAGCGAAACTGATTTCCCTGATTCCTTAAACATCTATGCCCTAGCCTGGGTGATACCCGAAGAAAAACATGATCCCTAAACTCAAACCCAAGATGTCATTGATGGTGATCAACATAATATTTTTGTCTAGACTGAGGAGTAGTCATATGTTCTTAATCAGCTGAACCATTTAGGAAGTCTCTTGAACAAGATGAGAACCTAGTAGGGCTGCCTCACCTGCCTCAAGCTACCACAATGGTGAATGACATGACCTACCATACAAGGCCTCAAAATGATCCATCTAAATCGTCGCATGAAAACTGTTATTATAAGAGAACTCAATGAGAATAATTTGATTCTCCTAAGAACTTCCAAAATCATGGACACATGATTGGATAATATCCTTTAGAACAAGCATTTTCCATTCTGATTGTCCATCAGTCTGAGGGTGAAAAACTGTGCTTAGAAGAACCTGAATTCCCATATCCTTCTGCATGCCCTACAAGAACTGTGAAGTGAAACAAGCATCCCTATCTGGAAATAATGTTTTTGGCACCCCATGTAGTCATATTACCTCACAGACATATAGTCTTCCCAATTCATTAATTGAGAAAGTCTCACGTATAGGAATAAAGTTTGATAATTTCGTTAGTCATTCAATGACTACCCAGATAGCATCACTAACCCTTGGATACCTAGGTATGCCAACCAAAATATCCATATAAACATCCTCCCATTTCCATTCTGGTACTGGAAGCGGCTGTAAAAATCCTATAGGTATCTGGTGGTCTGCCTTCACCTACTGATAGGTGGAAAATCTAGTGATGAATCCTATAATATGATGTTTCATTGTAGGCCACCAATACTGGAACCACATATCTCGATACATCTTCGATATGCCTAGATGAAATGCCCACTAAGAAGCATGGGAATATTTCATAAACTCCTCTCTCATATCTGTAGGAACCCATATTGGCCCACGTAGACACAAGATCTCATCTTTGTCCACAGACAAGTCTGGTGGTGGGTTATCTCCTAATATACTCTCTTGGAAAACCAAACCTTCAGGATCTGAAAACTACCTACTCTTAACCTTCTCAAGGAGGGAATAGGTAACTATTAAGAATGAGAGGTAAGGATACTTGTGACTATCATGAAACTCTATATGAAGTTCAAAAAAGAGGTCCATTAACTTCCATTCATCACTGGATTCCTGTACGGCCTACGTTTGAGTTTTCCAACACAATGCATTAGCAACCACATTGCCTTTTCCAGGTGTATAGGCATGCTCAAAATAAAACGATTATAGATTTTTGACCCATCTCCACTATCTAAGGTTCAAGTCACACTGATAAAAGATAATCTTGAGGCTCTTGTGATCCGTATACACCACAAAGTTCTCACCCAATAGGTAATGTCTCCCGCAACATAAGGCATGGACAACTGCTCCTAGCTCGAGGTTGTGCACTGGGTAATATGTCTCATGAGGCCTCAAATTCTGAGATCCTTATTCAAAAAATTTGTCTTCCTACATCAACATTGCTCCTAGGCCAATGCTTGATGCATCACAAAATATTATATAACCATTAACAAGTTCTGGATAAATCAAAATCTGTGCCGAGACAAGCCTACCTTTCAGCTCCAGAAAGGATTTCTTGCATGGTTTTGAACACATGAAGATAACACCCTTATTTGTAAGTCTTGTAAGGGGTGAAGAAAGAAGTGAGAAGTCCTATATGGAATTCCATTAATATTCATAGATCCCTAAGAAACTCCTGATATCAAACACATTTTTGGGTTTCTCCCAGGAAACTATAGCACTAACATTTTCAGGGGAAACAAATACACCTTATTTTAAAATAATATGACCCAAGAAATGGACTTTATAAATCCAAAGGTTTTATTTATAAAGATTGGAATAAATATGATGATCTCTTAGTGTACTCAAAACGATATCAAGATGTTTGGCATGGTTGTTACAAGTGAAATAATACACCAAGATGTCATCCAAAAAGACCAAGAAAAAAATTCCAAATAGGGGTGGAATACCATATTCATCAAAGCCATGAAAATAGAAATCATGTTCGTATGACCGAACGACATAACAAGATACTCATATAGACCATACCTGGTACAAAAATCTATACAAGGTATGTCTAATGGTCTGAATTGCACCTAATGATAACCCAATCTCAGGTCAATCTTAGGGAACACCTTTTCTCCTCGGAGCTAGTAAAAGAGATCATATATTCGAGGAAGTGGATACCGGTTCTTGACTGTGAGCAGGTTCAACATTTTTTAATACATAAATAGATAAAGAGCCCCATCCAACTTCTTAGAAAAATGAACAGGTGAACCCCATGAGGATGTACTATGCCATATAAAGCCTTTGGACTCTAGGTCCTCTATCGCCCGCTTGAGCTCCTACAGCTCAGTAGGTGCCATCTTGTGTGGAAGAATGGACACTAGATCTGCTCTTGGAATATGCTCAATTTTAAATTCTACCTCTCTATTAGGATGCAATCTAAAAAAGTCATCTAGAAAGTCTTCCTTGAAACGATCAACTACTGGAGGGAAATCAGTTTTAAGAAACCCCTAATCCTCCATGAAAAGATTTGAAATCAGGGAGGTCACTCCACCTAGACCATGATGCATCGGTCTGGCTCTCCTATCCTAGACATCCCACTCACCTTTGAAATGATAAATTCTACCTTCTAGTATTTACAAAGAAACGTTGTGGAGATAAAAATCTACAAAGGAGTGATAGTGGGCTATCTATTCCATCCCGAGAATGATATTGAATCCAGCCATCTTGAGAATGAAGAAACTCGACAAGAAAAGGTAACTACAAACCTCAAGGGGAAAATCCCTACACAGGATTATTCCCTCCGTTTGTATTTACAACAGAGTATCGAGGGTCATTACACCTTAGTGGTATTGTATCTCTAGTCAGATACTTTACATGATAGATACATAAATAAACGATTTTGAAGAACCTCTATCAAACATAGCAAAGACAATAGTGGTGGATACTAGAATCGTACCTCATACTTTAGATGGTCTTACGACTTGGTATTAAGGTATTATATATAATGCATGCAACTGACCAGATCCACAGCCCTGTGTAACAAATGGAATACTATGATCATGACTATTTTTCTAGCACTACTAGTGATCAGGGGTCGAACTACAATGATCAAAACCTCCTCCATGGCCAGAACTACTAGTGTTACTCCAACTTACCACCTGATGTAGCACAAAATAACTCTCTCTTGAAGGTGGAGCGGATGCTGATCCTTTTCCACTTGAATCTAGTGGAAGGGTCCTACAGAAATTTGAAGATTACCCACACAGCTACAAGATCGACACTCAGTAAGGTCTTTATAACATTGGGGCTTCTTATGACTTGGTCTTCCACATTGATGACAAACCACAGATCTATTAAAATAGATACTCTGGTAACCTCTAACCTGATGAGAACTTTGAGGGAACGTTTCATACCACCAGAAGAACTACTGGTCGGACGTGACACAAATCATTTAAATCTGGTACTTGTGTGATCCCTCATGTTACACTCCGTTTTAAAAACCTGATCAACTATTGTATAAAAGGTAGGAATGAAAAATAAATTCACCTGAGTTCATATTCTATACTAGAGACCATCCTCAAAACACCTTGCACGCGAAAGCTCATCACCAGCTAAAAGTGGTGAAAAGTGCTGTAAATCAGTTAAATGTACTAAATAATTCATAACTGACAAAGAACCCTGCTCTAGGTGCATGAAATATCTAGATCTATCAGATCTAAGTGCCTGATTAAAGAAATAATCATAGAAGGCAGTCTGGAATTCAACCCCTAACATGAACTGATGATGACAGACCTGGTTAACCACATCCCACCAATACTTGGATGAATCCTGATGCATGTATGTAGAAATCTTGACTCTCTTCTCTGGAGGCATTTTCATATGCTCAAATATAGGTTTCATGGCCTCTAGCCAAGACCTAGGAACTTGAGAACCACCATCCCCTAAAACATTAGGATGATGCTACTCCTAGAATTCGCGGTATAGATCAGACAACATAGGTGGAACCCATGTAGAACCTTGCATTAACTTCATCAGATGTAATAAAATATCACAGACTTGGTCATCAGTGCCTGGATGATGAATAGTTGTTGGTTCCTCAAGTGGCACTCTTGAAAGTAATATTGGTGGCTTAGGGACCACCATGTCTGGAGCATGGTCATAACCACCATCCTGGGGAATGACACGAGGGCGCACGGTGGAATTGGTCTACAAATTCCAAGAACACACCTCAGAACAAGGTTAAAAGCATAAGAGAGCATCACTAAATGAAGTTGAATGTAAGAAAACTTACCACCCAATGAATACTACCCAAACTACATGCTTAGAAGACCATGTGTCAGTACGTGCTCAAGTATAAGTTTTATTTCATTTTGTTGTTAATTTTCTGGTTCACTCCTTTAAATTTCATAAACATGGAAATGAATGATAAATATGTGAATCCAATTCATTTTAGATTTCAAGATTCATTTTATAACGGATATTAATTTCTGATGAATCAGTTCCCATACACCTATCATAAGAAATGACACCAATTTACTTATATCATAATGGATTGACTCAGTAAATTACTCATCCCAACCCATGAGGGCCCATACACCTCATTATTTGAGATAAAAAATCACTCAATCAATGCCAATGTAATACAAGTATAAGAAACTATCACAACATCACTTGGCAGTTACATGCATATAAAGCGATTAAAATTAGTGAAATTCACATGTATGGCATATAAATATGCCTGACATTTGAATTATAGGTGCCTATAATGATGCATGTAGCAATGCTTCTTTCCCTCGTATCATTGGGATAATGATGAACTAAATTCTCAAAAAGAGTAATAATCAACAATCCCACTCAACATGTGTATCTCCCAATGGTGAAATAATATCAACTATAATAAGAAAAATAGAACAACAATTACATTTTCGGTAACTTCGATTTTACCCCAAACATGGGTTCACGACTCCCAAGCACGACTTATGACCATGTACCAAGAATTAATATTCTCCAATCTATTATCTCCAAATATTAAAACATGAAATGAAATCAACTATGAAACCACTTTGTGATGAACCAGACCCGGATTCCACTTAACGGGTGCCCCGAGCTTGGTAGGCCACATGGCCTCAAGTGCATCTTCCTGAATACCAGAGGCTTCCAACTAGCAGTAAGGGCCTAGGGTGTGTATGTGGAAATACTATAACCTTATTTGTATAGTGTAGAGAATAGGAAGGAATGTAAAGTAACATTAAAAAGAGGAAGAAATATAAATACATAGTGAAAGTAAAATTATGCAACAGATAAATGAGAATAATAATTACAGTATCAAATAGGAAAGTTATGAGGTAATATAATGTCAGAAGAAAAGAAGAAAACATGGATTCAAGACAATATACATAACATGTTCCACAAGGTAAAAGAATACAATGCTACTTAGAGCTTCCCAAGATCCAACTCAATCATCTGCTATCAAGCTCTATCCTAATAGAAAGTAATCAAGTGTTGGAAGCCAAATTATTCCCTTGGTCAATACTTGCAACCATGTAATTTACTCCAGGTTCCAAACAATTCATAGAGAGGGTGTGGGATAAATATTATTGGGACACCACCAAAAATGTATATAACATCTTGCCCATGTAATGGAATATAATAGTGTGAAAGCATGCACATATAAGTTAAGCAAGAAATATAACATAACTAAATACCCAAGTACCTACTTCATCCCTCGGCTGGTGTTTGAACATGTAACTGGTTTATTAATTAAGAAATAACTATTTAACGTTAATAGGTCACATGAGGCCTATCCAACACTGACATCACCTCATGATACTATAAATAGTGGAGGTCCCAAGACGTACCAAGGTAACCTAGCAAAGATATCCAGTTAGGGAGATCTAGGGTAATAAACAAGGTAACATAAATCTCATGAAATTATAACTCAAGAGTATCAGAGTCTAGGTATGGGGTAAAAGTGTAATCCAAGGAGAAAAATCCAAGGAATTCCACAATAAGGCACCTACCGAGTCCAGAGTTATTTTCCAAGGAAAAACAGAGATATGCAAAGATAGGTCCCTATGGGCTTTCACCATGGCACCTACTAGTCAATTCTAGATCCAAGGAGTGTATCTGTGGTATACTGTAATAATAAAAAATACCCTATAGCAGTATACCAGGCATCCAAGGAATAGATAACTACCAGATTCTAGGTGTGTATCATCCTAAGAAAACTGAATTCATGAATCGGAATGGGGTTCCTGAGACCGAAGGTATTTTCCTCCTAGAATCCAAGGTGAGCTCGAGTCAGTCCATTTCTATTTGATATTGTAATCATGTAATAATCAATTTTGTTCAAGTCTTTCCTTACATTAGTGTTTATAGGTCATGTAGAGTTGTAAGTGTCTAATTATTGGTCCAAGCCTTGTCTTCCATTAGTGTGGATAGGCCAAGTAGATTTTCCACCATTTAATCAAGTATTAATTAACCATTAAGAAATATTTAATTAGAGAGGATTACTCTAGTACCTTCCATTATCATGGAAAGGGGCACTACAAACATGAAACCTTTATTCAAACTATTTTAATAAGGCCATGTTATATACTTAGTATACATTCCATTTCACAATTCACATTTAATATTCATTTGGAAGCACTTAATTTAGGCGGGTCAAGTGGTAAGAATACATGGTACACGACGTTATTTAGTTATCATTAATAAAAAATAATTTATTATAGGTAATATCACCTTTATGAAGGTCAAGAAAAGGCACACTCAAACGGTGGATCAAATGTGCTGAAACAATCAAAACCAATTATGGCATAACCTTTGACATGAGGCGAATTAAGTTGTGGGTGTAACCACTAAAAACTAATCACATATTCAGAAAGAGAATAACTATATGATTCTATCAAGTATAATCATGGCATGTAAATTTATGAAATGGTTCCCAAAAAAACCGGAGGGCCCCACATGAACATTTCCAAAAAATAGAAAAACATTAGGGATAAGTTATAGACGACCCACATTAGGGTTGTAAGATTCTTCTTCTCCGGTATCGGCCCTTGATTTTCCTCAAATTGGAGTAGATCTATGAAAAGGTGAAAAAAACTCACATGAAAATATGTACTTCAAGAGAAAGAGAGACAAAGAATGGCTAAAGAGGACACAAGTACTTACCGTTGCATAACCAACATGATGAACTGATGTTCGATCAGATGCCGGACGAAGGAGATCTCTTGATTCCAATTTTAGATCTTCAGAAAGCCCAAAATTGAGACAGGAAAAGGTCAATCCTTCATAAAATTGGATTAGGGAGGAATCAGTGGATTAATTAGATCATTAAGGGAACAACTGGAAATTCACCTAGAAAAATATCATGTGCACAATTTTTCCCCACATTTGTAAAACAGTGTGAAAACCATGGGGGACAGATCTGCCCTAATGGTTTGATCTGCACGGTATTTAAAACTATGCACAACACATGCACAATTAGCTGGGCAAAATGTGCATACACATGGTTAGCCCGAACAACCATGCACCAATCATGTGAGATGTCTCTCACTGAAAAAACACCATCCACGCGATTTTCCAAACCACGCGCAAAGTCCTTTTTCTCAAAAAAGATGGGTTTTAGGCTCCAAAAAATCCTAGAACACCCATAGAACCTTAACTAACTCATTATGAATCCATATTAGGTCCAAAATAAAGATTTAGAACGAAAATTAAAGGATCCATACATGATTGAAAAACTAGGTTCTTACACAAACCCTGGAAATCATCCAAGAATGGACAATAGGGTTAGAGAAGTGGAGGAAAATATAGAAACCCAATGTAGAAGGAGACGGAATCCCTACCCTTTTTAAAAATGTGAAAAATCACAAAGAAATCACTATAAAATTACCTTTGAGTAGCTTTATATACGGATAGAAGATCATGGAAGGTTTACGAGATGTGGGGTTTGAATGGGGGAAACCAAGGGTAGAAACCCCAATAAAAAAAGAAGGAAAGAAAAAAAACTACCTTCTAGTGGGTTTCATTGTTTAATTATATATTTAAAAAAACTAAGCCGGAACCGTTAAGATCCCCACTATCAATGGGTATAAACCATCCATCAAACTCACCATATAAAAGTGACACTAGGGGTACCAAAAAACCCCCTCCATACTAATTTCTTCCCCTAGAAAGTCCCAAGAGAGGAAGGAAGTAAAAAATAACTAGAAATAACCCACACTACAAGAAGTGAGGTGGGATAGGTGATCAAAGACTATAGAGGTCCCTATGAATAAACTACAGAGCAACAATGATTCCTCAAATCCAAATCACTAAATCCACAAGGTTACTAAATTTATTTGAGAAAAACACAACCAATACCACTGAATAAAGACCCAAAAGAAAGTGGATACTGGGAATAGGTCACCCCAACATTTAGAAACCTAAAAAATGGATTAATAATAAGAAAACCTCAAACTAATACCTTCATTAATGGAAAATATCTCCTAAATGTTCCAAATAACACTTAAAAAAATCTCCCACCTTGTCAATGAAAAACCAACTTCAAAAAATAAATTCCCACATGGTCAAGACATCATAAATCATAACACTCACCCCAAAAAGGAAAAATTACAAGTCATTACACAATAATAGATGACATAGACCCTTGAATCGGGTCCCTATACTCTATGGGAATCTAGGTCCTCAAGTTGGAACACCAACCATTGGTGAAACCCAAAAAATAGCACCATCATGTGCTCAATTTCCTGAAAGAATCATTCACCTTAAGAACCCCCAGACCGACCTAAAGGTCACTTATTCCCACATATTCAAAGAACTGGCTATAAAATAGTCCATGAAACAATAAAGCACTCAAGGATTTAAACGAAGACAATAGAAACAATAGGGCATCCACCGAACCTCCAAAACTAAGTCATCCTAAAATCCAAAAGGTAATAACACAAACAAAATGAAAAAAATTAAAAAACAAAAAAAATAATTTCACAAAATGATCTCCTTTTTCTTAAATAAACAACCACTTTAAAAACACACCTTTCTAGGCCCCTATCCCATTTTTAAAACACTAAAAGAGGACCATTTAAAAAAAACATGTAAATTATGTAGTTGGTTCTCTAAAACAAACTTATTTTTAATTTATGATAAACATATATTCATTGGATGGATATTAATAAACTCCTTATCACATCAAGAATATTATTCTGTACAACTTTTCATGTGATAATGTCCCTTGAGAAGTTGTCACACTGAAAAGTCATAGAATTTCCCCACTATGATGAGAACCTAGAAGTGCGATGACACTATTATTAGATATGTGTTATATAGCCGGATGATATAATTTTACGGAAATGATACAAGATTTAGTGGTGGAGACTTAAAGGACTTTGAGATACCTTCTCATGGTGTTTGTTCTTAGTGATATCCAGTAGGATATTATGAGAAAGAGACCCGAAAGTTGGAAATCCAAATTTATAAGTTTCATTGGATGTTCCTATCTGCAGATGTGTCTATTGGCCCTTATACTTGAATGTTATTATTAATGGGTAGTATGAATAACACACTTATATGTATTGGTGAAAACTGTGATGTCATATGCTCGTGGTGAGGTAGGATATGTTGGGTGCATCATGAGTAATACTACATTAATTAATAGTTAAAGAAATGATTTTCCCTTTTATTACATAATGAATGTTGATATCTTTTTACCATTGATGGAAATGATATATTCTAAATAAATCTATGTCCATAGTGTTCTATATTCAAGTTCAATTTCTAGAAATTCAAAGATTGGGAAACTGATCACGCGCGTTGATAACACTTGCATGCAACCAGCATGATTGGAGATATCAAGACAAATGGATTATATTACACAATAAACATTTGAATGATATGAAATTTCATTATGGAATTATCATATTTATCTATGGCTTCCTTGGTGTGTTGCTAGATGCTAACCTTGGACTTTAGGCTGCTCTACCTAATGCCACTGAGAAAGAGGCCTATAGGGTCACACACAATGTGTATCCAGTATCACAATTAAATAAAATTTTATTTAACAAGTTGAATAAATATTATTCCCAATTTCGGTTTAAAAATTATTCATGGATTCCTGATAACATTTATTTTGACTCTAGTTATTCGAGAGAATATAGTGTGGGTGGAATAATTAATAATTATTTATTTTCTATTTAGTGAATATAATATTTATATATTTATTGAAAAATAATTCAGTGATAATTATTTAATAAACAAATAGTCATTATTCAAGGTTCAATAAATATGGTGGAGTATTGGTGGACCCAGTTAAGGGTCCGGTGAGAGATAATAATATTGAATATTATATTATTAAATAATATTAAATTATTACTCGCAAGTTAAGATCATGTTAGGAAATAATAATATTGCTATTTTTATTATTCATGGGAGTTTCACTAGAATTAATAAAATTATTAAGGTACTTGTGAAAATTATTTATTATTCACCTAGTGAATTAAATACCCTATTATATTATTCTATTTTTAGATAAGCGACATCAAAGGGATGATTATTATTTTTGTGTATAATGAATTGGAGAAAGTTCTCAAGACCGGAGGGTTCATCCCTCTCCAATAATGCACTCAAGAATGAGAGATATCCTCTTCTATTGGAGCAAGGATAATTATTTGGAAGCACTTCTCAACGCTATGGACGATGGACATTGAAAGCACAAGTATCTTCCATGCTATCACCTGGAGACCCCTTAGGTGATGTCAAGAGGTATGTGGAAAATGTGTGGATCAACACTAGAGGATATCTACTCTTGATGTCTACAACACAATGATGGTCACCTGTAGATCTGTGGCTGAACACATGAATGAAGAAAGAATCACCTTGGTGGTAATTATTATTTAATTAAATTAATTATAAACAAAATAGGTTGATATGCTCTCTTGGTTCAGCTGTAAATTCTTATTTGTCTAAATCCTTGATTCAATTACGTGGATACTCAAGTTCATAGACATATTTATCCTAGATTGGTAATAGATTATAGAAACAATCAAATTTGGGCACCATCCCTCCTACGCATCCGCTGCGCCTGGATCCTATAAGTGGTATTAGGGTGGGAATATTATTGTTTATAAATAGTTACATAATTTTTTGATGATTTACTCTTAAATAATTTTGTTTTTAAATTCGTGTTTAATCGTTATTTTAATCTGAATTATGAGATCTATTCTTCAACTATCATCTCTCATATATCTAATAAAAATGATTAATTTTTTATTAAAATTAAATTGAAGAACTCATCCGGATGTTCCAAGGGTTCTATCTAGGTAACACAGTAGTACACATCATATAGTCAGATATACAAACTGTGTAGTTGTGTTCAATGCATCAGGAGTAGTTTCAAAATTAATCAGCCTGTGTGCATTAATAACATATGGTGTAGTTAATTCTTACACCGTATGTTAACCAGGATAGACTAGCACATAGTCAGCCAGACTACACACCATGTGACCCATTGGACACAACATGTAGTCCCTTTCGGGTTAGGGATGGGTTGTGTACCCAATACAAGGATTGGCCGACTGGTGACTGTGTAATGTGGAGTCAACACAACATATGGCCCAATGGACACACCATGTAATCGTATGATTTCCAAAGTAAACCTCACATTCTGTTTCCCCAGACATTTACTTTTGATGAACGATGAGGAGGGTACAAACCATGTAGTTAGATCTACACGTTGTGCAATTTTTCTAGATTAACCAGATTTAAAATTTATTGTTGTATTATGTAACCCTTGAGACATGTAATTTCATGTGGGCATAAATCTGGGACACAACATGTTATAGATTTTTGATATATATATATATATATATTTAATTAACATCTACACAATGTTCAAATATCTTCACATCATCTATGAGTTGTATTACAATTATAATTCTACGTTCATGCTATATATCACAATGAATAAAGCATATACAATTATAATACATGTTTGGTATTTTTGGATGAGTATTCACTGGGTTACGTCTAAGGTACAAGTTACGTACACAGTTAGTTTTATATGAATTTATTAATTTGTATAAAATTATAATGGATGATAATCTCAAGAAAATTCAAAAAAATGATTAAGATAAATTGATTAATTAATTAATGATAATAATTAATATATTTGAGAACTATTTATCTTATATAAGAATGAATAAATAATTTAATTATAGTTTTATTAAATGTGTAATTCATTGCATACTTGTGGATGATCCTGAACTAGACTAGAACTTTGTATATGATTAGATTCCTTTTAATTTATTATAAAATTAAATAGTTGGCATGCGTGCTTTCTCTCCTAATTAATTTGTAGGGCCTACATGCCTATGGTTTATTTTATATAAACCCCCACTTACCCCTCACATGTTTGCGAGTAAAACCATATTTAATGGATTGATTTCCAAAGCTAGTAGAGGTGGTTCAAATTAGGAGCTGAGGTGAAACTAATCCAAGGAGATTGAAAGGTGGATTGGTGGAAATCTATAAACACGAACCTACTTGGTTCAAGGAGTTTCTACCCTAGGTTTGTGGTTTGATTACCAACTACTATATAAAATAACTATTAGAACAATATCATGATCATAACATTTATTTTATTTTTTCTAGTTGTATTGTTATTCATTATGGATGTTTTGTTCACATAATTAATGAATTGACAAGAATGAAAGATAAAACTAAAATAAACTATCTTAGGCGTAAATATTATCTAATACATGGTTAATCACATAAGCTTATCCCACATTATATTAAAAAACACGTGAGATAATAATAAATTGAAATTTATGCATAAAGGATAAAATACCTCAATAAAATATTAAGTTGTTATATCCTTCCATTACTTCTGTTAGAATCGAACCATCGAACCAATGTTCAAATTTCTTGACCAGCCAAAGTTGGGGTGATTTCAATTATTGGGGAATTTTAATTTAAGGTTTTGGGTTGACTTGACTTAGTTTACATCAAGGATTGACTGCTAATGTTGGACATGGTGTAACTGAGAGGAAAATGTTGAGGTAATTTAAATTAATGATTTCATGATTGGGGAGACCACTCAATGGATCATGTAACTGTGATTTAATGAAGTTGAATTTTGGAATTCCTACCTAAAACCATTCAAATTTCTTGACCAACCAAAGTTGGGGTAATGAGAAGGGGAATATGGTTCCTTTCCACTTGAATAACTATGAAATAGGATATCATGAAGCCAATGGTGAACGTTATTATGTTTCAATAAAACAGTGGGAGGATAATGAGTATTTATTTATTTGGCTTAATTTTATCAGATAAATTAATAAAACTCTAATCATATTATTTGCAGAAATAGGATTAAAAATGAAATCAAACATATTGTTGTGATCCCTACTCTGGAAGGGAAAACTTCTCACTGACAATAATTTCTAGGAGTGGAAAATATTCCTTCAATTCATCATTCTCCAAGAAAGGAAACTATATGTTCTAGAAGACCTTTTTCCATTTTCACTTGGAAATGAGGCGAGCGATGAGGAGCTCTATGTGTATGCGAAACATCTGAATGATGCTACGAATGTTCAGTGCCTCATGCTATCATCCACGACCAATAACCTCATCAAGAAACATGAGTAAATGGATTCTTATAGCATGATGTCTCACATTCAAGATATCTATCAAGAGAAGGTGAGACAAGAGAGGTATGATATCTCCAATGCTTTGTTCACCACTAATCTTGTAGAGTCTATGCCAACTGGGCCTCATGTAGTCAATATTATCTACTACATCGAGTTTTAGACATCTAAGGTATTATCTTCCTTGATGAGTTGCATAGAGATCTCATACTATCATAACTACCCAAGACCATCTCTAGTTTTATTTTGAATTATAATATGAGCCATAATGTGTAGAGTCTATCAGAACTTCTTAATTTAACTCTCCAACTGGATAAATACATAGGTCATGAAAAACCCACAATCATTATAGTGATTAGTAAGATGAAGAAAACGGAAAAGGGGCCTAAGACTTATAAACAGTCAAAATACCCCAAGCACCATTCGACCAAGTAGAAGAAGATCCAATGGAAGGGTAAGGAAAAGGAGGTAGTATGCTTCGCATGTGGAAATTCTGGCCACTAGAAGAGGAACTGCACCCATAGGCAAGTGTAAGACAATTTTCATTCGTCGTCAAGTGAAATAATTCCATTTCTTCACATTGGGTATTAGATACAACTTCTAGTTCTCACATATGCATTCAAATGCATGAACCAAGTAGATTCCATAAAATTTCCATAGGAGAGGTGGATCTGTGAGCTTCCAATGGTGTGAGGTTGGTTGTGCTTGACATTGGTGTCTACCACCTCACATTGACAATGTGAATTATTTTGGTTTTACATGGATATTATTATGTACCAAGTGTTACGAAAAACATAATTTTGGTATCAAGTTTGGATATAGATGTGTTTATTTTCACATTTGGAAATAAATTTTCTTTATTTTATAATGAAAATATATTTTATGGTATAAAAAATCTAAATAATAGTCTGTATCTATTAAATTAAGAAAAAAAGTATTGGAAATTGACAATGAATGAAGTTCACAAGACTCATATAGAACCCAATTTTGGCATTATTGTCTCAGTCATGTAAATGAGAAGCATTTGATAAAGATCTACTAAGATGGTTATTTACACTCTTCTGAGATAAAACCACTTGATATAGGTCATGCTTTTTTGCAAGGTAAAATGACCAAACTACCATTTTGTGGACATAGTGAAAGTCCCATAGGGATTCTAGGATTGGAACACAGAAATTTGTGTGAACCATTTCTAATAAAAGCTAAAGGTGGGTATTCTTAGATCATAACTATTACTGATGAATTGAGTAGATGTCGATATATTTACATAATTATGTATAAATATGAGTCCTTTTAGAAATTCAAGGAATTCAAGAATGAATTAGATAATTAACTTTGTAAGAAGATAAATAAGCTTCGATTAGATTGAGGCAAAGAATATCTTAACCCATAGTTAACTGAATTTCTGCGGGATTTTGGGATTCTATCTCAACTCACTCCACCTTATAAACTATATTGGAATGGTGTTAGTGAAAGGAGGAGTCGTACATTATTAGACATGGTAAGGTTGATGATGAGTCATGAAGATCTTCCATTATCGTATTGGGGATATGCATTACCAACAGTGGCATACATATTAAACTGATTACCAAATAAGGTAGAAAATGGAATTTCCTTTGATTTATGGAGTGGAAAGAATACCATTTTGTCGCATACACGTGTATAGGTATGCGAGGAGTTTGTTAAGGCTTTCTTGGAAAATAAATTAGCACCCCGGGGCTTAAGGTGTATCATTATAGGAAATCCCGAGGATGAAAAGGGATACTACTTATACAACCCCTCAGAAAAGAATGTAATTGTCTGAAGAAAAGTCATATTTCTTGAGAGTGAACACATCCTCAAAAAAGATAGTATGTGTAAGATTGAATTTGATGAAGTTGATGCTCACGATACATAAGATTTGGTACAGGAAAACGTTACATAGGTCCCCATGGAAGAAGTAGTACCTAAAACACAGGTACTCTGTAGGAGTGTAGGGGAGGTAAGGGAACCAAATAGATATGGGTTTTTCTCATCGAGGATGGTGACTTATTATTGTTATACAATGATGAACCTATCTCATAAATGGAGGAAGTAGAGTTCTCAGAAGTTGTATGATGGATAAAAGTTGGGAATTTTACGATGGATTCAATGTATTAGAACTATGTTTGGGTTCTGGTCGATGTTCCAATTGATGTAAATCCTATTGGATGTAAATCTGTATTCAAGAGGAAACTGAACATAGAAGGTAAAGTAAGTACCTATAAAGAAAGGCTAGTGGATAAAGGGTTTAAACAACATCAATGAATTGACTATGATGAATACATTTCATCATTTTTCATGTTTAAATCCATAATAATCATTATTTCCATAGAATATTACCATGACAATGAGAATTGGAAAATGGATGTCAAGAATGCATTCCTCAATGGGAACCTTCAGGAAGATGTCTATATGACACAACCAGAAGGGTTTGTGACACCAGGTGATTCCATATGGGTTTTCAAGTTGGAGAAGAATATTTATGGATTGAATAAATAATCATGGTCATGGAATATTCAATTAGATAATGCCATAATGGAATTTGGTTTCATTAAGAACAAATGTGAGCCATGTGTTTACAAAAAGTTTAGTGGGAATGCGGTTGTTATCATAGTAGTATATATTTATGGAATATTACAAATTGGAAATGACATACTAGTCTTTCAATTTGTTAAGGAATGGTTGAACATGTTCTTCTCCATGAAATACATTGGAGAAGTAGACTACATTCTAGGGATCAATATCTTTTGTTATATATCCAAGGGGCTGCTTGTACTAAGTAAAAGTACATATATTGACCAGATACTAAGGAGATTTAGTATGGAACAATCCAAGAGGGTATTGGTTCTTGTGTCACATGGATTAAATCTTTCTAGGAAAATGTATCCCCAGACACAAGAAGATAAAGATAGAATGAGTAATATCACATAGAATTCAGCAATAGGATCTATCATGTTTACCATTTTATGTACTAGAATTGATGTTTCCTATGCACTAAGCATGGTAAACAGATATCAAGAAGATCATGGAGAACATAATTGGACAAAAGCTAAGACAATCCCTAATTATCTATGAAGAAATAGGGATATGTTCCTATTTTATGGAGAATATGAGGAGCTGGCCATAAGAGGGTATGCTGATACTGGTTCTAAGATAAATTATAATGATTTGAAGTCACAATCAGGATACATTTTCTGTCTCAATGGAGGATATGTGAGTTGGAAAAGTTAAAAGCAGCCAGTTGTCTCCGATTCTATAGTGTAGTTTGAATATATAATAGATTACCATGAAGCCAAGTAATATATCTGGATTTGTTACTTTGTCTAGGATCTTGATATGGTACCTAGAAGTAAAGAACCTATCACATTGTATGGCGCTAATACTGCAGCGGTGGATCTTGAAAATGATCCAAGGTCACATAAATATCCAAATTGCATACTCTTGAAGTATTATCTCTTGAGGGATTTATATCAAAGGGGTTAATTTTGAGTGAGTAGAGTTTCCACAAAAGAGGACTTGGAGGACCCCTTGACTAAAGGCCAATATATGTAGAAGCATGAATATCATGTGAGAGCTAGTGGAATGAAGATTGGTAGTTGTTGGATTTAGTAAAAGTGGGATCCTTTTGGAGTTGGTTCCCTAGAACCACTTACTTGTACTTTATGATAAGAAAATATTCATTTTATGATATCAAAAAAATATTTGTCACATCACGATTGTTCTTCTGTGTAACATTTCATGTGATAACGTCTTAAGAGTAGATGTCACACTAAAAGATCATCATAGTTCCCCACCATGATAAAAACCCAGAAGTGCTATGAAATAATTCTATGATAAATGTTCTATATCTGGATGATATTATTTGAGGGACACAAATGATACAGGCTATTAGGGGAGGAGACTCAAAGGAATTTGAGACACCTTCTCATGGTGTACTCCCTTGGTGATATCTAGTAGGATATTATGTGAACGAGACCCAACATTAGGAAAAATACAAGTGTCATTGGATGTTACTATCTGCGGACCTGTGTATTGGTCCTTAGACTTTAAGATTATTATTAATGGTTATTATGAATTTCACACTGAGATATATTGGTGAAAACCATGATGACATATGTTAATGGTGAGGTGGGATATGTTGGGCGTGTCATAAGTAATACTGCATTAATGAATAATGAGAGAAATGATTTGTCCCTTCTATTCCATAACAGATATTGATATATCATTCCCTTAGATGGAAATGATATATCCTAAATAAATCCATGTCCTTGGTGTTCTATAGGCAAGTTCAATTTATGGAAAGTTAAATAATGAAAAAGCGAGCATATGTGTTGATGGAACTTACATGCAACCCATTTTATTAGAGATATCGAGAAAAAGAGATTATTATCACGACTCGTCCTCGAGGCATTTGCCGTGACTACCCCAAGCCCGCCTTCCATAGGCCAGGGGCTGGCTACTAGAACCGAAGGCGTAAATCCCGATAAAATGGGAACTCATTGCCTTTATGAAATGTAAACACACACAACCAGAGTACAAGTGGAAGCAACACTAAGTAAAGCAGTATAACAAATGTGCTGAAAGTACAAGGGGCTGGAAATACAAGCCCAACAGAAAGCTACAACTAAAACTGAAAGAATTTACAACTAAAGCGAAAAACATCTTAATGGTGAAGCAGCTCCTGGATCATCGTCCGGGTTCCTACCTGAAGGGTAGGTACAGATGTCCTACTCATCACCCCGCGTCTATCGATCTGCTCCGTGTGTCGTCATTCTGAGTGTTCACCTCTGGGTATCGTCTAGTCCTCATACACTCTACCTTGGTCTGTATTTTCCGTCATCTGCATCCAACACAACGAGGTGCATGCATAGCCCGTGCAGGGGAGAGTATAACAATACTCTGTAGGGTCCCTGATACCCTCAAGGTCTCACTAAAATCCAACAAGGATAAACCACGAAGAAAGATCTCAACAGATAACCTTTACTTAGGTATTTTCACATAAATATACATAAGTTATCAGGTAACCCATCTCCATCACGAGGAAAACACAAAGGTCATTGAATCAGCTCAAACCAAGATTTTATTCATGATGTCGAAAAAACGGCTCCTAGAGATCTCTTCCTCTATAGAGCATAGTAGTCCTGTCGCGACTCTGAGGTGCTACTCACTAACCTTAGACTACTGAGAAACTCCTCCTTTTGAGTATCGTGAGTCCGCTGCACTAACACAGTAGCGCTCCCCACCATGGGTATACCACCCCGACACAGTAGTGCTCCCCCTAATAGCCTATAGAGGTACTCATCCGGTTGAGTACCACAGGTCCACCACCCCAACACAGCAGCACTCCTCCGCTATGGGTCTGCTGCCCCAACATAGTAGCACTCCCCACTAGGCTAATCAAGTCACTATGAAACGTATCAGACAAGCAGTCATCAGGTCACATCCAGCTACTAGGTCTCCTTACTCCATATAATCATCTATAAGAGGGTCCACTCCACGAGATACTGTCTGATACTTCCAAGTTCCATGTAATATCACGTGGAAGTATCTCAAAGTACTGCCTCATAATAGGGGTCTAAACACAAAAGACGGTGCGTCAATCGGACGCCCGATCTGTGAGTTATTAGCATTTCTATTCCAGGGGCCTGGTTGGATTTCGGGTACAATCCAACATGGACTTTCTTGAACCACATATGAATCTTGTGTATAGTATTCCAAAAGAACCATCGCATCAAGAGGAATCCAACATAGTTGATAGCACGTCAATCGGACGTCTGGTCCTTAAATTGAAAGTGTTTCTGCTCTGACGGCCCGGTTGAAATTATGTTCATTCCAAACTAAATGATTTTCCAAAGTCGTCCAAAACTCACTTAGAGTATTGAAAAATGACTGCCTCATCACAAGGGTCCCAGTGAGTAGATGGCGCATCGATCAGACATGTGGTCTTTATGTTATTCACATTTATGTGAAAACGGCCAGGACCCGTTAAGCCCAGTGGGCTAGTGGGTCGGGTTAACCCAAAGTCAGCGTGTCTGATCCGGCAGGGGGTCGGACCGGACTGATGAAACATGCGGCTCGGCCTGAGGGGGTGTGGCCCGGCGGGGCGCGGCTCGGCTCGAGGGGGTGTGGCCCGGCCCGACACGGCGTGACCCAGCCCGAGGGGGTGCGGCCCGGCCCAACACAGCGCGGCCCGACACGAGGGGGCACGGCCTGGCCCAGCACAGTGTGGCCCATCCTGGCACGGTGCGGCCTGCTGGCCGGGCGGTCCGAGGTGTGGGGAACAGCCCCCCGGCTACCCGAACTGGCGGCGCCTAGTGGCACTGCCCTCCCAAACCGGCCTGCCTTCATGGCCCAAGCGGCCCGCTTGGGCGGGCCACGAGACTTCCACAACGCGGGCTGCAGT
The DNA here is from genome assembly GCA_963277665.1 of Viscum album. Classification (NCBI taxonomy): domain Eukaryota; kingdom Viridiplantae; phylum Streptophyta; class Magnoliopsida; order Santalales; family Viscaceae; genus Viscum; species Viscum album. The sequence goes on from OY728152.1 coordinate 701,957,036, forward strand.
CTTCACAGCCCAGGCGGCTTTGGTCGGCTGGTTCGGCTCGGCAAGCATCCCCCGAAGCGGGTTGCGGTTCCTTTCGTATAGCCGGCGCAATGGAACTGGCTTCCTCCACTGCGGTTTCGCGTCCCCAGCATGTCACGACAACACCGGGCTTCCTCCACCGTGGCCCGCTTGGCCGCGACTTTTCTTTGCGTGTGCGACGGCAGCCTTTGCGCTGCTGGCCTCTTCCGCGTTCCGCCTCCGGTCGTCGATTCCAAAAAAATAAAGATCCACTAGATGGTCATCGGGCCATGTTCATCTATCCCATGCCCTCCACATTAGGTGATAATAATAGGCCAGAGATAAACAAAGATATTCAAATACGAACGAGGCACAATTTTAATCCATTAAAATTGAACATAATCCCTCTACCTCGATTTTGAGAGCAGAGTCGCAGATAAAGAATTTGTAGATGAAGTCGGGGTGTGACCGAGGAGGAAACGACATCTCCTCACTTGTTGCAGAGACGAGAAAGGAAGGTGCGTCGTCATTCTTCGTGGAACTGGCATTCTTCATCGAAGAAGATGTCGTTCTTTGCGAAAGGTTAAAGCTCTCTTTCTAACTCTCCAAGGATTTCCCCAACACAATATTTTCCCAAAAAAAATAAAATAAGGATTTACCTTCTTTTAATAAACTTTACAAGCATTAAAATTAATTCAAAAACTCTTTAATTAATTAATTGAAGAGTTTTTTAATTAATTGAGATGGGTTGGAAAATTAATTCGAGTGAGGGAGATTAAAGGTGGAATGGATCCGCCCAATTAAATGAGGGAGTTAGTCAAAAATTAAACAAGGGTTTGAGGGAGTTGAAAAGAGTTATGGGGATATGAATGGTTGGGGCTTGTGTGGGACCCACCAATCAAATATCCACACATGCGAAGTTGGGTGGGTGTGGGCCCCACCCATAACTTCGTATGGGAGGTAATAACTTCCATAGATGAATAAAATTGTTCCACACAATTTTATTTAACTTTTTAATAAAAACCCAATTTTTATCTTTCAACCCGCATTAAATGCAGCTGTGGTAAAGGTCCCCTTAAGCGAATACCAGCACTGCGAGTTCATCGGTGTTCTCAGATTTCAATTCCGAGCACCGGTTCAAAAGAGAGAAAAACACACACGTATGTTTACTGAACATACCGGAACAAAACTTTGGAAATTGATTCCAGGCACACCGGGCCTCAGAATCAAGTGTCGTCAGAAGCCACAGACTCATAAAATTCCAAATAATTAAGAAAAAAAATTCCTTGTAAATTAAGACTATTTACATTACTTCCAACTCAGGGATTTACGTCCAAATAAAGCTTCAACACACGCTAGGGAAAACAAAAGAGGTACTGAGCACAAATCTGAGCCTCATTCTCTCAAGTGCTCTCCTAGAGGTTCCCATGCTGCTAGCGATTGCACACCAGAGGAATCGACCATCCTCATAGGACCTGCTCATGTCAATTCTCAATCTCTACTGGAACCTCCTTGAAATTCACCCCATCATTGACGTCAAGATCCCCGTGATCGATGATGTGGGATGGTTCGTGCACGCATCTCATCAGCTGAGATACGTGGAAGACATCGTGCACCCAGTGCAAGTGGGGTGGAATGGCCAGGTAGTAAGCCACCTCGCCTACTCTACTGAAGATGTGGAGGAGTGACTGTAGATAGGCTGCACCATCTCTATCAACAAAGGATTTATGTAAGTCATCTAGCTAATCTGCCACCTCTCCTAAAAACTGAATACCAGCCCTCCTGCTGAGCGCATCTGCTACTACATTCCCCTTCCCAGGAGTATAGACTATCTCGAAGTCATGGTCCTGGTGGAACTCAATCCATCACCACTATCTCAGGTTCAGATTCTTCTGAAATAAGACACACCTGAGACTATTGAGATTGGAGTGAACCATAAACCGTTCGCTCAACAAACAATGGGTGAGACTAGCCAATTGTAAGAACTCGTCTTCACATTTCTTCGCCTACGTTCTACAAGAGATGCCAAGATTTTTCCTCTGTCAAAAAGGGAAATCTGGTCTCATCCCCTAGATGAACAACATCTTTCACCTAATACAGTCCATCCTAACATCAACAGTATTAATTCATGTCATGGATGACGTCGTAAGTCCACGACGCTACTACCAGGAGATCGAACCTTTACTCTCGCCTCCAAGGGTCGAGTCACACTGTCGGCATCAGTGTGTGGTCACTGGGTCTCCTCCATTAGGAATCATGAAAGTGAGGTTCATGTCCACAGTTTTAATCAAAACCTCTTAGTATTAACCACACAAAAATAAGGAATGCAAATGTCACAAAGACAGGTGTCCTTTATTTCTGTAGCTTGAAGTAAAAAGACACAAAGAAACCACGAAAACGACATTTACAAATCTAGAAGCATCATGAACAAGGGCCTCAATGCCTGGAGATAGTCCCGCTCCTATCCAACTGCTTATGGAGCTCCATAGTCATATTCTTCAGTTGCCTGAAGTTGTGCTCTCCCATGTCCACCCGTTCCCTACGGTTGGGGTGGACCTCTTGGTGGTGGTTGTGGAAACTCCTCGAAGCGTCATCCACCACCTTCTGCACGGCTAGCTCCTCTACCATGATCGTATTCTCCTTGAGTTCCATCATGATCAAACCTTTGCCTCTTCCTGGGAGGTCCTTCATCTAATTACTTATCGTCCATGCAGCGGTTTGGACAATCACGAGCCATGTGACCCTGGCCGTCACAAGAGTAACACAGCCTGGCAGGTCTGGCTCTATCTCCACCCTGGGTGCCCCGCACTACCGACCATGAGTCATGTAGTCGACCACCTATGGATCTGGTCCTCTTGGACCTCTGCGTCATCTGTCTACTGCCAGATGCAGAAGACTCTGCTGCATGTCGACTAGTAGTGGGTCCCGCTGTTGGAGATTTCTCAGTAAGGAACCTCTCTACTAAGTGGGCTCGCTCCAACACCCTTGTCTGCATCAGGATGCTGTGAGAAACAACTGGAGCTCTAATATTTTTCTTGAGCCCCTTCTTGATGGTCTGGGCCCTGAAGAATGGGTCTCGTACCATATCTATAGAGTAGCATGAAAGGTCTATGAACCTCGATGAGTACTGTGCTAATGTCATGCTGCCCTGCTGAAAATGCAATAGCTCTTATATACGCACCGGTCAATGGGTGGCTAGTACAAACTCTGCCCAGAACAGGATCTTGGAGACTTCCCATAGAAGTGTTTCCTCGTCATGCAACTGGAGAATCAGGCTCCACCATCTACCTGCTACTTTCTGATGGAGGCTGGCAGCAAGGATCACCATAATGTCTCCTGGAATCCCTACTGGCCTGAAGAATCTCACCACAGCCTCAATCCAATCCTCAGCCACCTACGGGTCCATCTCTCCCCTAAACCTGGGTGGCCTCTAGCGCTGGAAGTCGTGCAGCATGCTCAAGCGGCGTGCATCGCCTGCTGCTGGGGCTGGTGGCATCAGTGGCCCAATGGGTGGTAGTACTGCTGGTTCCTCCGATGGTGCCTCAACTGGAAGAGGTACTGGTACTGAGGTCGCGTCGCTTAGTGGGCTGTCATTATGTACAACTCTCGGGGCCCTAGCTGGTCGTCCGCGGTGAGGCATCCTGAAAGAAACAGATGTGACATGGTCAAAGACAATACCTGGTGAACTGACCTGGTTTGAGCTGACATAAAGGAAACATTTGAAAACACACACACAATCACTGTTTTCTTGCACTAAGATGGGAATCAGTAGTAAGGGTCCTGGTGTATGGATACGTTGGCCGCCGCACCAACACTAAACTCCCTGAACTGAAAACCACACTTGGTACTCTTAATAGTATCGCTTTATAGAAAGAATGATCAGAGTCCTGAGTTATGTAGTATATCTGACTCCTCTGATACCAATTTGTCACAACCCGTCCTCAGGGCCCATGTTGTGACTACCCCAAGCCCACCTTCCATAGGCTAGGGGCTGGCGACTAGAACTAAAGGCGTAAATCCTGATAAAAAGGGAAGAAACTGCCTTTATGAAACGTAAACACACACAACCATAGTACAAGTGGAAGAAACACTAAGTAATGTAGTATAACAAACGTGATGAAAGTACAAGGGGCCGGAAATAAAAGCCCAACAGAAAGGTACAGCTACAACTGAACAGACAAACAGCTGAATGGTGAATCAGCTCCTAGATCGTCCTCCGAGTTCCTACCCGAAGAGTAGGTATAGATGTCCTCCTCATAACTCTGCATCTATCGGTCTGCTCCGTGTTCCATCACGCCGAGTGTTCACCTTTGAGTACCGTCCAATCCTCACACACACTGCCTCGGTCAGGGTTGTCCGTTATCTGCATCCAACCCAACGAGGTGCGGGCATAGCCCGTGTAGGGGTGAGTATAACGACACTCAGTAGGGTCCCCGAGACCCTCATGGTCTCACTAAAATACATCAAGGATAAATGACAAAGAAGGATCTCAACAGATAACCTTTAATGAGGTATATTCCCATAAATATACCTAAGTTATCATGTATCCCATCTCAATCATGAGGAAAACACAAATGTCATTGACTCAGCTCAACCCAGGATTTTATTCATGATGTCAAAAACATGGCTTCTAGAGACCTCCTCCTCTGTCGAGCATAGTAGTCATGTCGCGACTTCGAGGTGCTACTCACTAACCTTATACTGCTGAGGTGCTCCTCCTGTCGAGTACCGCGGGTCAGCCGCCCCAACACAGTAGCGCTCCTCGCCATGGGTCTGTCACCCCAACACATTAGCGCTCCCCCTAATAGCTTACAGAGGTACTCCTCCTATCGAGTGCCATGGGTCTGCCGCCCCAACACAGTAGCGCTTCTCTACCATGGGTATGCTGCCCCAACACAGCAGCGCTCCGCACTGGGCTAATCAAGTCACTCTGAAACGTATCGGACAAGCAGTCATCTGGTCACAACCAGCTACTAGGTCTCCGTACTCCGTATACTCATCTTAGGGAGGGTCTTCTCCATGTGCTACTGGTCAATACTTAAATGTGTCACATAATATCACGTGGAAGTATCTCAATGTACCACCTCCTCATAGGGGTCTCAACGCAACAGACGGCGCCTCATTCAGACGCCCAGTCTATGAGATATTAGCATTTCTGTTCCAAGGGCCCAGTTGGATTTTGGGTACAATCCAACCCAGCCTTCCTCTAACCACATCCAAATCATGTGTAGAGTATTCCAAAAGAAACTTCTTATCAAGTGGAATCCAACATAGTCGACGTCACATCAATCGGACGTCCAGTCCTTATGTTATAAGTGTTTCAATTCCGAGGGCCCGGTTGGATTTACGTTCGTTCCAAACCCGGCCATTTTCCAAATTTATCCAAAACTCACTTAGAGTCTCTCAAAAGGACTGAATCGTCACGAGGGTCCCAGTGCAGCAGATGGCGTGTCTATTGGACATGCGGTCTTCATGTTATTCAGGTTTAAGTGAAAACGGGCCCGGCCCGTTAATCCCAGTGGGCTGGCGGGTCGGGTCAACCCAGAGATGGCGGGTCCGACCCGGCAGGGGGTCGGACCGGCTTGATGAAACATGGGGGCCGGCCCAAGGGTCCGTGGCCATGCCCGACACTGTGTGGCGCGGCCAAGCACTGTGTGGCGCAGCCCGGGTGGGCGCGGCCCAGCCGGCCGCGGCTCAGCCAGCTGGCCGGGCGGTTCGAGGCGGGGGGGGGGGGGGGGGGGGGGGGCGCCCCCCCCCCCTCGGCAGCCCAAACCGGCGGCGCCGGCCGAAGATGGCCATCCTTCATGGCTCAAGGGGCCCGCTCGGGCGGGCCTCAAGTCTTTTACAGCGCTGCGCCGCTGTCTTCACAGCCCGTCCGACTTAGGCCGGCCGGTTCAGCTCGGCAAGCGACCCGCGAAGAGGGCCGCAGTTCCTTTCGCACATCCGCCATGACGGCGCCTGCTTCCTCCATCGTGGCCAGCCCTGGCCACGGCTTCGCATCCCCGGAATGACACGACGGTGCTGTGCTTCCTCCATCGTGGCCCGCTTGGTCGCTAATTTTCTTTGGGTGTGCGACGGCGGCCCTTGCGCCGCCAACCTCTTTCGTGTTCCACCTCCGGTCGCTGATTCCAAAAAATTACAGATCCAATGGATGGTCATTGGGCCGTGTTCATTTGGCATCTGCCCTCCGCATTAGGCGATAACAATAGGCAAGAGATAAACAAATATATTCAATGACGAACAAGGCACAATTTTAATCCATTAAAATTGAACATAATCCCCCTACATTGATTTCAAGAGAGGAGTCGTGGATAAATAATTTGTAGATGACGTCGGGTTGTGCCCGAGGAGGAAATGGCATCTCCTCACTTTTCTTGGAGACGATAATGGAAGGAGCATCGTCATTATTTGTGGAATCGGCGTTCTTCGTTGTAGAAAACATCATTCTTCGCGAAAGGTTAAAGCTCTCTTTCTAACTCTCCAAGGATTTCCCTAGCACAATATTTTCCAACCAAAATTAAAATAAGGATTTCCCTTCTTTTAATAAACCTTCCAAGCATTCAAGTTAATTCAAAAACTATTTAATTAATTAATTGAAGAGTTTTTTAATTAATTGAGATGGGTTGGAAAATTAATTGGAGTGAGGGAGATGGACGGTGGAGAGGCACCACCCAATTAAATGAGGGAGTTAGTCAAGAATTAGGCAAGGGTTTAAGGGAGTTGAAAGGAGTTATGGGGATGTGAAAGGTTAGGGATTGTATGGGCCCCACCTCTCAAATATCCACACATGGGAAGTTGGGTGGGTGTGGGACCCACTAATAACTTCCCATGGGAGGTAACAACTTCCATATATGAATAAAATTGTTCCACACAATTTTATTTAACTTTTTAATGAAACCCCAATTTTTAACATTCAACCTACATAAAACACAACTGCAGTAAAGGTCCCCTTAATCGTATACCGGCACTGCGAGTTCATCGGTGTCCTTGGACTTTAATTCCGAGCACTGGTTCAAAAGATAGAAAAACCCGCACTTATGTTTACTGAATGTACCCAAACAAAACATTAGAAATTGATTGCAGGAAGACCGTGCCTCAGAATCAAGTTCCGTTAGAAGCCACCGACTCGTAAAATTCAATTGAATTAAAAAAAATTCAATGAAAATTTCGGGTCTTTACAATTATATTACATGGTCAGCGTTCATATGAGGTAAAATTTCATTGCATAATTAACTTCTTTCTCTCTAGGTGACTTGGTGTATCTCTAGACACTAACCTTGGACTTTAGGCTGCTCTTCCTAATGCCACTGAGAAAGAGGCCAAGAGGGTAACACACTAAGGGTATCCAGTATCTCAGTTAAATAATATATTTTTTAACTAGATAAATAAATATTATTCCCTATTGGTATTTAATAATTATTCATGGAGGTCTGATCACATTTATTTTGACACTAGTTATTTGAGAGAATATAATATGGGATGAATAATTAATAAATATTTATTTTTTATCTAGTTAATATAATATTTATATATTTATTGGAGAATAATGCAGTGATATTTATTTAATAAATAAATAGTCATTATTCATGGTTCAATAAATATGGTGAAGGATGGGCTGAGCGAGTTAAGGGTCCGATAAGTGATAATAACATTGAATGTTATTTTATTAAATAATATTTAATTATAACTCACAAGTTAAGAAAATTTCCTAAAATAATAATGTTCCTATTATTATTTGACATGGGTGTTTCACTAGGATTAAAAAATAATTTAGTCACTTGTACAAATTATTTATTATTACTGTAGTGAATTAAATACATGGTTATATTATCTCTTATTATCCAATAAATATATAAGTAATGATTATTATTGTTGTGCATAACTAATTGGAGAAATCTCTCCAACCTATAGAGTTCATCCCAATCTAAAAACTCTCTCATGAATGAGAGATATCCTCCTCCCCTAGAGCAAGGAGAATGCTTTCGATGCGGTTCTCAAGGTGATCGAAGGCGTACATCGCAAGTGAAAGGATCTTCCATTCTAACTCATGGAGACTCCTTTGGTAATTTCTAGAGATATGTGGAACATGTGTCGATCACCTCTAGAGGATATATACACTCTATATCTACAATGAAATGAAAATCCACCTGTAGATTTGTGGCTAAACTCATAAACAATGAAATAATCACCTTGGTGGAAATTTTTATATAATCAAATTAGTTATAAAAAAATATTTTGTTCCTCACTTTTGGTTCCAAGGGCTTTTATTATTTCTCTAAATCCTTGATTCAATTCCATGGATATTGGAATTCATCATCGTATTGATCCCAGAATTATCATCGATTATTGATAAAATCAATGTTGGGCACCATCCCTCCCGCGCTTCTGTTATGCCCAGAACCTACAGTAAAATACCAACACTCATGTTAGACTCTTTCAAAAAAGTTCCCAAAAACAAGTCAAGCACAACTACATTATTTTCCAAAAACCAATTTCAAACTCACAATCAATATCCAATGTGAAAGTGAATTAAAACCCCACACACCCATTCCCATAAGAAAAACACTAAAAGTGACACTTTTCCATGGTAGAAACCCCACTTTAATCCATTATTTCAAGACAAATATCTTGAAATAAATTTTAAATACATATTATAAATTATTTTTCACATAACCAAAGAAGAAAATTTTATATATCTAAATCATTTTACCATTAAAAACCTAAACGACTTAAAACACACCATTTAAAATTTTACAACATGGCCTAATTGGAGTCAATACATTTTAAAATATCATACTATTTTTCAAAAACTCTTACCATAACTTCCAAATCACATAGAACATTAAATAATAGCTTTAACAAACTATAGAAAGCCATTGGATGATGAACACTACAAATACCTTTTAATTTCAGGACCCAAACATGGTCGAAATCCATTTAAAAAGACACTTCCAATTTTAATTAAACATTTAAATCTTATCAATACTTTTCATTTTGATTCCCACTAGAAATTACAAGTGATATTAATCTTTCATTAAATATAAAATACCCCTTGAATAAATTTTAAAAAGAATAAAATTGAACATAGAAGGGTTAAACCTTAACATTAGTTCACTTTAAAACTACTGATCACTCAGGGAATGACATCCAAAATGAGGGTGGTTAAAACCCTTGGAATAAAACAATCAAAAGTGAACAACTAGAAATAACATTATCACTTCCTCAAATACTTTTTAGGAGGCACATAGAAAAAAACAAAATACGTATTCTCAAACACCCATGCTCCTAAAAAATGAGTTGTCAAATAAAAAGGTAACAAATAACCATTTCAAAAAATCTATTGAATAAAAATTCAGACCATTTTCAAAATTTCATTTGGAAGCCTAAAATCTTTCTACCACTTTTCTCAAAACATAAACCCATTACCAAGACCCAATGGTTTCAAAATTCTTTTAAAATAAGGGTCAACCCCATTCTATTTCAAAATAATCATATAAATATTCATAAAAAGAAAAATATCACACTAATTTGCAAAATAATTTCGAAACTCATCTTTAAAATTAACCATCACAAGGAAAATGATTTCATAAATAATTATTTAAAAACCCACTTTTAGAATTACAGTGTTTCACAAAATTCCAATTTTTAAAATAAAATTCTTTTCAATTAATTTATTTTTCCTTATCCATTTTTCAAAACAAAACACACCTGATGTTCAAACTAGCACAGAACGGTCTGCAAAATCAAAATAGGTCTTCCACTCTAAAAACCAAAATTATTATTTCACAAAACAAAGTCCCCAGGAGAAAAAAACAAGAACACCAACACAAATATCATATCAAACCACATTCATCCACTTAAATTTCAAACAAATAAAAATTAAAAATCAAGTAAAGGATGCCACCCCAATAGAATATCCTTTGGAGTCAATCTGAGAAGAGAGGGAGGAATAGAAAAAAATGTATAGGGGAAAATACATTGTGCATAGTTTTGAAGCACTAGATGGTAAATCACACACCAACCATGACATATTCATTTTTATGGTTACAATACCATATCACATGAGAACAATAGGGTTTCCTAGACTATGCCTGCTATCCATGAAACCCTGGTTTGTTCCCAATTTATCCCCTACAACCCAAACATACCCACAAAATCACTAACACACTTGATTCTGATCAAGTAATAATCACAAGATATTATAAATACATCAAAAAATAAAAATTAAAACTCAATATCAAGAATAAATCCTTATACTCCCATTGAAACTCAACGTTCAGTGTGATAAAGAGTTGACCACGCCCTTGACCACACATTCTACCCAAGTACCTATGAAAATCCTAGTCTCTGGACTACCCAGACAAACCCCTTATAAAAATTAGGTGAGTCTCAAGAACCCATGACCCCTTTTAAAGAAACCAATCTAATTTGATAACATATTCTAATGAACCAAATTGGGACATCCATAATTTGGACCCCCAAGATGGCCCTCCACATACCTTAGGACCATCCCCAATCCCCTCGAGTTTACGAAAACCATCATGGGTATCAAAGGTAACTGTTGAAGATAGTTTCACCCTTATGAAACCAAGTATAAACAACCAAACAAGCCATAGTAATAACAAAATAAATATACAGGCCAAAAGACAACTCATATAAACACAAATTTAATAAAAGACTACAAAACTTCAATAGAAGCTAAAAGAAAAGAAAATTAAATACCAAATAATCTGACAAAAAAATTCAATATAACAAGTTCCATGATACTAAATGATCTATTATCATCTGTATGTGACTCTAATGTCCCTACCATCATCACAACAACCAATTCCTCCCAAGTAAGATGACACCAGAAACCATACCAATAGAAAATACCAAAACAAACCGGCACAAAGCATGAAGACTATATACCCACCAACATGACTATGTAGGGTGTGAGATGAATCTATAAGGATACAACCATGAGTAAAATTAATTCCTTTTATAAAATAAACCAAAACTAATAGTTTGAAATTAATGTAAAAAAATAGGTTTTATTTTTCATTTCGAGATATTGGAATAAATCAAACATATAACATTCACTTAAAGAAAAAGATTTATAAAATATTCCAAAATAAGGTTTTACTAAACCAATACCAATTAAAAAATCACCCATTACCCCTTAAAAATAATTCCTTTGAAAATAAACCCACATTTAGTTAAACAAATTTCAAAAGCATTTAAAAAAACTAACACTTTGAAACCATTATCCATTTTCCCTAAAAACATTTTTACACACCCTATTCAAATTTAAGCATGGAAACAAGGTAAAAATATAGAAACTATTTCATTAATATGTCACAAATAAGGCCAATAAACAAGTAAAAAAAACTAGTCAACATCAAGACTAAACAATGAAGGAATCAAGACAAAAAAATAAGTCTATCCATGAAATAATAATATCACATACCAATATATCTAAAAAATGAATAACATAAGATAAATATCATGAGGAAATGAAATTTCAACTAACAATACAATACAAGACACATATTGGTGGTACTATAGTAGGAAGGTCAACATTCACACGTCCATCAACTGAATCACTATAACTAATCTTCTAAGTGATAATCCCCCTCGTAAGGTGTCACATACAAATTGGGGGCTATCCAATGATAAATCTCAACTAGAAAAATAATAACCCACCACTTCCCACATATAAGCACCATTTTACCCATGGAATAAAAAATTATGATCTATGAGAAAAAAATTTCATCATATAACAATAACGAAGCCCCTAGGTCTAACACCATAATCATGTCCATACAACCCACCACACTACCCTTAATAATAGACCCATTCCCTGAGCACAACATGAATTACATAACAAAGAATCCATCACATGGATAACACAACATCATCAATAACATAAGGGGGCTCAACAAGGGTACAATAAACATCACATCAGATGTTTAAATTAGGAATCCAATTATATTATATACATTTGAAAATACATTTTTAATTTTTTTTCGGAATTTATGAAATATTCAAAAAGAAATCATAAAAACTTCCATGAATAACTAAAAAGTAATGGGAAATTAAATTTTAACTTAATAAAACCAAAAAACCTTTAAAATAGGAAAAACCATTTAAAACACAAATAGGAACGCACTTTGAAAACACCCTTTGGACTAAATACCAATGATAAAGTGCATTTCATAAATAAAATCACCTTTGGCATCTTATCAAACATAAATAATTCATAAATTACCCCTCCAAAACTTTGCTTCATTTCACAAAGAAATTAACCCATTTTTTCCAAAAGAAAAATACAACGAAGAATGGAAAACTTATAGAAAATCCAAACTAGTGATCATATACCTTTTACATTAAATTTATAACACATTTAATGTAACAATCATTCCTGGAAATATTAAATAAAAGAAAATGAATTGGAAACCCCTAACTCAAGTGGTGGAACCTTTTCACTTTCGATGAACTCCACCAGAAATAAACTCTTTCTATGGATCACAACAATTTAACACTAAAATAACAACTTACAAACAACACTAACCATAGAAAAAAACTTATAAAAATAATTGGAGTTAGAATAGAAGAGGAAAATTAGATAAAACCAAAGGAAAAGGAGAAGGAAGACCGAAAATTTTGAACTGAGTGAATAATCTCTAAGAAACCACAATGAAATCACCTTAGAGAGTCATTAGAGAGAGAGAGAAGATGATGGGAGGTGTCCAAGTAATTGGATATGGATGGGAAAACCAAGGGGAGAAACCCCAATTTAAAAAAATAAAAAGGAAAAAATATCCCTTTTCGAGTGTCTTTCATAGTTTACCCTCTTAATTAAACAAAGTGTGTGTTAACTATGAAGATTCACACTATTAAAGGGTGCATGGGATTGAAAATTTGGTTTAATAGTTATACTAATCATGCACCTTAATCCTGAAACTGGAAAAATTCTCCATGTTTCACCCTTTTGATCCCCGAAAACCCCCCATATCATGGGGATAAACTATCCATCAAATTCTCCAATATAAAAAGACACTTGGGGTGTAAAAAATTTATCATCTAGTTGATATAAGAACTACTTAAAAAATTAGATTAAAAATATAATTTTTAATAAGGAAACGAATGTATAATTGAATTATTTTGTTATTATTTTAAGTATTACAATCTACTCACTTTTATGATTACAACATAATAATTAGTTCATCAATCCACTAAAAAATAATAGAAAATTATTAAATAAATCTATAGAGAGGTTGGGAGATATTTTAGAGACTTAATATTAAGCTAATGAATTCTAGGAAATGAAATATTTATATAAATCCCCCAAATTCATTACCATGAAATTAAAAAAACACCCCCAAATAATAAATGAACCGTTAACACACCAAATAATTAGAGCTCTACCACCAACCATCTATTCATTACTGGCCATGCAGTGTAACCAAAATGGGCACTTGGTGGATAATCCTAGCCACCTTCTCCATCACCTCACACAATATGTACTCAGTTAAAAGATATCATGTAATTAGTAATTTCCTTATCTAATTCCTTACAAACAACAACTCCTCTTTAGCCCTATACTCACTTCCTAAAACCAAAAACAACAAATTTCCAACCAAAATAAAATCATTTATAAGGAAATACCTATAAATTAAATAATTAAACTAATGAAATTTGGGATCATTACAAACACCCCACTATAATAATTTTCTTCCTTAGATTTATATTTAGTGAATGAATACGTCATTGAGATAAAAAATTGTGTCTAATTTCCAAACACTAATATTAAAATCTCCACACAAATATGAAATATAACTACACAAGTCTACCCACAATTGGAATCTTCATATAAAAAGGAATAATAAACTATATTCACTTTTAATATGAGAACAATGGAATAATGGTACCCATGAAACATATTTTATCAGATAACGATATATAAAAAATTAACACCAAAATATTTATTCATAAATACGATTTAAAAAACCAGTATGTAGCCACTCATTGTTAAGTTTTCGACCAATACTATATAAACATGAAAATTAATCATTGTGAATCACTTTTACCATATCTTACTAATCGTATAATGGATTCATATAACTCAATCAAATAATCATCATGTCAAAAAAACATATAAATTTGGTCAAATAACATTTTAGTAATTCCATTTGATTGATAAATTTAGTACATAAGTTAATTTTATAATTAAATAAAGGCATAACTAAATTAACATCCAAAATGAACAAAAAATAGTCATAATCAAGATAAATTATTCAAATAATAATGGAATTCATCGTATCATTCTTTTTCAAATAAATATTTTTTCCATCACATCCTTTTATATGTATTTAACTCCTTTTAAACGATTAAATAAACACCCATCATTCTCATCAACCAATATATTATTTTATTTTTAGTTTAGAATTCCCATTACAAGAATAAATAAAAAATTACTTTTATTATTATTTTAGTTTATCGTAGTATTCTTAAAAATTAAATTAATTAAATAACATTACCCAAATTCACATTAAACATATTACATTAATATGATATTTAACAATCCAACCATATCAGGGAAATTAAAATTTTATTATAAAACAAACCCAAGAAAAACACATGCTAGAATACAACATTAAAATAGAACATATTATCATGTAATAAAAATATTAATATTTTTTTAACCAATTAGCATAAATTCTTTGAATAAAAAGATATTATGAAATCAAGTACCAATATGTTTTTATCAATAATATTTAGTAAAGGAGAAAACTCACCCTCACCACTAAAAATAGTTACACTAATACCCATTTCATAAATTATAAAATAATAATTAAACATTTAAATCCAGAAAATCATGATTCTAACACAATTAAAAATATAATATTATTCCTCTTAATGATCAATCAAAATCATACTTACCAATTCAACATTAAAGTAATTAAACTCAAATTTATATCAATTTTTAAATTTACCTAAGTCACTCAAAAAATTTTATATCACTAAAACAATATGAAAAATCCTACCATCATGATTTAGAAATTTATTAAAATTATAAATCAATTGTCACTAAATTATATACAATTAAAATTTCATTTCACTAATTTAAATTTACATTGATAAATATATTTATAATTAAATAATCACCTCAATATTAAAACTATAAAATTAACATTATTTTTAGCAAGAAATGGGAAATAAAATAAAACAATTTTCATATAACCCAAAATATACATATGAAACCCACATGACATGTATTATCTCATTGTTACCTTTAAAAAAAATTTACCATGATTTGACTCATTAAAAATGCTTCTAAAATAAATCACATCAAATTATTATCCCTTTATAAGTAACCATATTATACATGTATTAAAGCTTTCATAAAATCATAATTGAATCATTAAATTTTTATAATTCTTTATTTTTTTAAAAAATTATAATTATGGAAAACTAACACATAAACATACCACTTTAAATTACACTTTAATTTACAAATTATAATAATTATTATGTACCAAATTAAATTTTACTAATTTAATAATTAACATTAATTTTTGATAATCAACTCATAAAACACTAGCACATAGAAATAAAGCATCACAAATAAAGTATAGTACATCATTAATAGCATCCATTTTATTTTAGTTAAGTAATTATTTATCACTAACCTATTCATGAAACCACAAATTAGCTTATTTATAATTTTATTTTTAACTAAATTCAACTGCTCAAATAAATTCACAAATTTAGCATAATTTTATGCACAATCACATACATTTCAGGTCCATATCTTTTGAAATAATTCATGAACATCCTATTATTTACCCAAGATTTGGATTAATTTAACAACCCCATGAAAAACTCAATTATTTGTAAATCACCAAATAATAACTTATCAAAACCAATCACCTAAATCTCACACATCCCAAATGACCTAGATATCTAGTAGGGTTATCCTATCCATGTACACACTCATACTTTGCATACCAAAATCTAATATCTAATATGAAATCATTCAACTCTCAAATATTAATACATTAGAAAAAAATATAACCTGATCTGATTTTATAACATCTATTCCTAGTACAACTATTTTACCAAGGAAAGATAACACATGGACTCATGTTTAATCCCTGAACAACATAGGATAATGAATTAATAATGGGTGTATAAGTATCACATAGTTAGTGATTTACCATCTAATAGTTCATTATTTAAAATTTTACATAATCAGAGTAAAACTAAAAAAGTAAAATTAAGGCCAAAATAAATCATATGAACCCTCAAATATTTTCCATGATTTAAAATATGTTTTATAATTCAACAATGAAACAAAAAAAACCTAAAAAATGAATTATAAAATAGTAAAACTAAAATAAATTAATGTAAAAGAGTGATAAAATATTTATTAATAAATATAAAAGTAACAAACCTTACTCCAATAACCCAAAGTCAGTGTTTACTTTATTACATTGTCATAAAAAGAAGGAATCACATCCAAAAGGACCAAATAGTTTACTATTATTGATAATATATATATATAATTTAAATTCAAATTCAATTTTGAACATAAAGTACACAAATTTTTTTCCTTGGGAGAAACATTATTCCCCTCAATATATCCTTTCATATCAATGAAAACAACTCCCTTGTATAATGGGGAAATAAAACATAAGAAAGGTGTGAGATAAGATGATCAGTAAGGGTATGTTTACAATGGAATATATCATGAATAAATTATCATAATCATTATGGAAAGGTAAATAACATAAATACATTCCAATTAAACAATAACTTGATTATAATATGGCATAAAAAAGTAATGATTAAATACTTGCATATAAAAAAACATAAGCTTGAAACGTAACCATTGATATTATAACTAATAGAATAATTACATGTACATCAATAACTGATCTCATAACTATGGAATGAATAATTTTTAACATTTAATACATAATCTCAATACCTTTGACAATAAAGTTTAAATCAGTGGGTAGAAACCCATCTATTGTTTCATGAGACATATTAATACATCAAGGGGATATATATAACTGGGACCCAAACATAACATAATAAGTATAATTAATTCCTCATATGAAAAAAGTGAAACATAATCAACATGAACATTCATGTTGAAAAAGTAACATGTGAAATATTAATAATTAAACCAATCAAATAAACATAATCATAAACTATTCATAATAATATGATGAATGGTAATAAAATTATACATCCTTAGTCAAAATAATAATACTACATACTTTTAGAAGATAGAGAGAGCTCAGGGAGCTAGGGTTCGGGAATGGAGATTACCACCATTGGCGGTGATGGCCTCAGAGCAGATCCCTCCAACCTTGGTGGAAGACGGATTTCCATAGTCCCCTAGCAATCGATGATTTCTCCCCTTCTCAAAACCTGGCCGCTTGCCTCCATTCCTAGAAATTTTTCTCTCCCCTAAAGTTCCTGAGTTACATGAAGGGATTCCGCAACACTTGGTCACAGCTTGAGAGTTCAACGATGCTTCATCCCTGCTGATTCTGATGTTTATTGATCGCATCAAGAAATGACGTCCACCTGTGGATTGCTTTGATCGATTTATATTCGGTTCGTGGAAGATACAGGAGTGATCCACTGTGGTTATTCTTGATTCTAAACACATAATGATTCGCTTTGAGTTGGAGGAAGATTTTATATTGGCCTTGTCCTCTTCCCCACACACCTTTGATGGCTGTTTCTTCCTACTCTTCTGATGGTCTTATGACCATTATATGAAGTGTGACTCCTCAACCACAACTATCTAGATAAGATTTCTAGAATTACTGCTTCCATTTCAGAATTCGTCCATCATTCGTATAAGGACCCAACCTTAAACATTACATAATATTGAATTAAATGAATAATTCACATTGAGGATCTTTTCAGGTTTAGAGTTTTAGAGAATTAGGACATAACTATTAAAACTCAAAAGATTACCAGGTAGACATATCTACACAGATTCCATTTTTTTCATAACATAAAAACTCTTAAAAAAAGGGCCATGTCTAGTTCCATGTTTTAGACAGCCTGAATTTTCTTTGATCCCATCCTTGACCTTATTCATCTCTATGTCGTGTGAGAACATTTCAAAACTTGGGATGATCATAAAAAGCTCAGTAAGGGTTATAAAACAAAGAATGAAATCATTTGTTCATAAATACATAAAAAACATGAACTATTTTACTTACCTCATGAAATCCTAATATTTATGAAAGAAACATAGAAATCATTAATCAAAAAGGTAACTTGCGGCAGCCATATCATACTTACATTGTAGCTATCACAGCTACATAGGGATTTACTTTGGAATACACATCACAGTATATTCCCTAAATCTCTTAGGAGAAACATTCACGTTTACCTCCGTCACGTTACTCAATGCATTGGAGAGCTATCTCGGACTCACCCTCCCTAGGTTTATCATGGAACCACCCTTATACATAAATAATTCCCAAGAACCATAACATGATCAGAACACATAACATAAGAATAAAGGAAAGATAACATTTCCACATTGCAATAATAAAATATCATTTCAAGATATTGAAATAATAAATCCATTATCAAAATCATTTTCAATAACAAAATACGTAAAAAGTGTATATGGAATTTATTTTTTTCTTTTAAAAACATTCTGTATTTTTAAGGAAGCAAAAGATCAAATAATACTTGTGGCGGCGGAATGGACTTTGTCACTGCTTACGTTAAAAAAAACATTCCTTTTTGTCATTTAGTAAAACTCTTCGTATAAAAAGATTCCATTTGAATAAAAGGAAAATTCAAAGGGGTTTATACATCATATAAAATAATGTCGTGTATAAAACTAAAAATGCCTCAATGAAAGTATATTGAGATGAAGTCCCTTACCTCATGACTGACTTGACCCGTTCGTTCTTTAATCTCCTTTAATTTGGGTAACTCCCTTTGGTATGAACCAAAAGGACTTCTTGAAGGGACATCTGCCTAAGTTAAAGCTTATAGGAGGAGGAGAGGGATGTTGAGATCTTAATTTGGTAGAGGATTGATGACCCAAATGGCTTGAGAGGTGTGAGTAATTGGTTATAAGTGGTCACCTTTTATAAGGGGGAGGAGGGGCTCTTTAAGAAAGTGTGAAAACATTATTTTATTATATAATTATATTCGGTTTCTAATGGTCCAAAAATCATTATGGTTGAAGATAAGATGACTCATATTCGAAATAAAATTATCCAATCCGAATTGGACATGTTTTGGATAATAATGTAATCATTATAATCTTATTTATTTAAATCAATTATTAATGAGTTAAATACTGCATCATTATTTTGTCATAAATAATTTAATTTATATGATGTCTAAAAATTATAAAAAAAATAATATCTTGTAGGAAATTTTTTTTATCTTTCCAATGAATATATATAGTCTAAAATAGGACTTATATAACACCATTTAATAATTAATTACTAAATGATTTTTGTTGATGTCAATTTTGTCTTCACATTAAATTAATTAATCTAAATTGTCATTTTCACTCCCATGTGGCTCAATGGGGTCCCAAAATCGACCCAAAGATGCCCATGGTCGTAAATGACTCTACCAATAAGGTTTGGACAAGTGTTAAGATAATTTTGAATTATTATAATATTCTTTTAACCTTGAAATACCCTATTTACCTTTAACCACGGTAAATAAAAGTCAAAAGTTACTATTCATCAAAACATATTTTCGTCTTACTGAACCACATTTTACTTCTTAATAACAACCATGTTTGTCGGATTTTTAAAATTCAATTCACCGAAGTGGAAAATTTCATTTAAATGAAAAAGTCAGTTTTTTAACTACCATTAAGTGGTTTCACTATTCATCAAAAACTGAAGTTTTTCATGAAAATACAAAAAATTCAGCCTAAGAATTATTTGATATTCCAAATTCAAAATTGATGTATATTTTTCCAAATTCAAAACATATAAGTGGAATTAATTAATTTTAAAATTAATTCCTGTTATCAACACAAATAGCGTGTTTTTAAGAAACAATAACCATCAAAAGATTGACACTTGTTTATGTCCGATTTCAAAGTGAAATTAATTACAATGACCAACATTGGATTAAATGGTAAAAATATATTACAATTTCACTTTAATACAAATTAAAAATATAATCTAACCATACATATAAATTAGATTAAAAGGAACTTTTGAATTAAAATACAATATTTTTCACTATTCATTAAAAAAATGAACTTTATCAGAAAAATACCAAAAAATTACCCAAAGTAAAATTTGATAGACCCATTCTATATAAGGATTTTATTTGGTCAATTTTAATGTATTAAAGTTACCAAAACTATATTTAAAGAGGGTCTGCCATTAAAAGGCGGTAAATCGGCCTTTTAATGTAAATTATGCTTAAAATTAGATTCATTCATATTTTAAGCCTCTGAATTTTATTGGATAAATGTAAATTTATTTGACAAACATATATAACCATATTTTAGTTAGTTTTATTCATTCCCACCAGTACAAAGGCTAGGAGATAACTACAATTTAATATAATAATATTATATTATTAGTGTGCTACGTAAGATTCCAATGAAACCTGTTGTTGCATATCAGGTACGCTATCAAACATAGCAACCCATTAAAATGAAATTAATATTTAATTCGCAAATATTAATAAATATGGAATGTGTATTATTCTTCATTTACCCAGGATGTTACATCCTTCCCCCATTTTGGGAATTGTGTCCTCACAATTTTTATTCACTTATCAAAATAAGTGGGGGTATTTATCCCTCATAGCATTTTCAGATTCCCACGATGCCTCTTCAACCATATGGTTTTTCCACAAAACCATTACCTGGTGAATTAGATTATTCCGCAACACTTTATCTCTATGGTCAAGAATCTTTACTTGATGTTCTTCATAAGAGGGATTCTCTTCCAACTGAACTACCTCTGGTCTCAAAACATGAGATCGATCTGGCATATACTTTCTCAACATCGAAACATGAAAAACATTGTGTACCTAGGATAAACATGGAGGTAAATCCACTCTATACGCAACTGGTCCAACTTTCTCCAGAATTTCATAAGGTCCAATGAACCTCAGACTCAAATTTCCCTTCTTACCAAAACGCATCACACATTTCAATGGAGAAACATTGAGAAAGACATGGTCACCTACCTCAAAGGAAAGATCCTTCCTCTGGTTATCTGCATAACTTTTCTGTCTGCTCTGAGATGTTCCCATGTGCTTCTGAATCAACTGAACTTTCTCTGCCATCTCTTCTACCAATTCTGGTCCCATCAGCTTCCTTTCACCTACTTCATCCCAAAAATCTAGAGTTCAACGACGATTTCCATATAATGCCTCAAATGGAGCCATCAGTATACTGGAATGAAAACTGTTATTTTAAGAAAATTCAACCAAAGAAAGATGTTGGTCCCTGTCACGACCCGTCCTCGGGGCCCGTGCCGTGACTACCCCAAGCCCGCCTTCCATAGGCCAGGGGCTGGCGACTAGCACCAAGGCGTAAATCCCAACAAAAAGGGAAGGCATTGCCTTTGAAAAGTAAACAAGCACCACAGAGTAAGCAAGAGGAAAAGTAAACACTATGTAAAAAATGTACAAGCTGTGCTGAAAGTAAAAGGGGCCGGAAATACAAGCCCAACTGTAAAGTACAACTGAAAGGAAAAACAACAACTGAAAGGAAAAACTGCAGCATCGAGCCGTCCTCTGGAAGTCCCACATGAAGGGTGGGTACAGATAGCTCCAATGCTCCTCGGGTCCCGCCGTCCGCTTCGAGCACGTCTCGCTCAGTGGTCCACCTCCAGGTACTGACTCGTCGTGTAGTCCACCTCCGGGTACTGACTCGTCGTGTAGTCCACCTCCGGGTACCGTCCAGTCCTCGAACACTCGGCCTCCATCAGCATTGCCTGTCGTATGCAACCAACACAACGAGGTGCGGGCATAGCCCGTGCAGGGGTGAGTATAACGATACTCAGTAGGGACCCCGAGACCCTGAAGGTCTCTCTAAAACCAACAAGGATAACCACAAAGAAGATCTCAACAGATAACCTCTACTTAGATATATGCCCATACATATACCTAAGTTATCAAGTAACCCATCTCAATCATGAGGCAAACACAACGTCAAAAGTCTCAGCTCAAACCAGGATTTTCATCATCGAAACCATAACTGCTGAAGAGCTCCGTCTCTAGAGTCTACAGTGGTCCTGTCACAACTCCGAGGTACTGCCCACTAACTTAAGACTGCTGTAGTACTCCAACTATCGAGTAATGTGGGCCAGACGCTACAACCAAGCGCTCCCATGTGCCGCTACAACCAAGCGCACCTCTGTCATGGGTCTGCCGCTACAACCAAGCGCTCCCATGTGCCGCTACAACCAAGCGCACCTCTGTCGTGGGTCTGCCGCTACAACCAAGCGCTCCCATGTGCCGCTACAACCAAGCGCACCTCTGTCCTGGGTCTGCCGCTACAACCAAGCGCTCCCATGTGCCGCTACAACCAAACGCACCTCTGTCGTGGGTCTGCCGCTACAACCAAGCGCTCCCATGTGCCGCTACAACCAAGCGCACCTCTGTCGTGGTTCTGCCGCTACAACCACGCGCTCCCATGTGCCGCTACAACCAAGAGCACCACTGTCGTGGGTCTGCCGCTACAACCAAGCGCTCCCATGTGCTGCTACAACCAAGCGCACCTCTGTCGTGGGTCTGCCGCTACAACCGAGCGCTCCCATGTGCCGCTACAACCAAGCGCACCTCTGTCGTGGGTCTGCCGCTACAACCAAGCGCTCCCATGTGCCGCTACAACCAAGCGCACCTCTGTCGTGGGTCTGCCGCTACAACCAAGCGCTCCCATGTGCCACTACAACCAAGCGCACCTCTGTCACACATCGAGTCGTTCGATCAGCAGTCGTCGGGTCTCAGTCAGCTACACGGTCTCCGTGCTCCGCCCGCTCGTCTCCGGGAGGGTCCGCTCCACGAGCTGCTGGTCGATAATCCAAGTATCACAAAGTCCCGCAAGGAAGTATCTCGAAGGACCACCTCTTCATAGGGGTCTCAACGCAGCAGACGACGCGTCAATCGGACGCCCGGTCTGTGAGTTATTAGCCTTTTCGTCCCAGGGGCCCGGTTGGTTTTGTGAGCGAACCAATCCGGCCGTAACTCAACTATACCCCGAAAACTCACAAGGTATACTCATAGGGACCGTTTTTTAACGTGATCTCCAATGCCGCTGACGGTTCATCAAACAGACGTCTGGTCTGAAAGATATCAGCTTTTCCGTTCCAGGGGCCCGGTTGGATTTCAGTACGATCCAACCCGGCCACTATCCATCTGCATCCAAAACTCGGGCGGAGGATGCCAAAAGTTCTGTCTCATCAAGAGGAACTCAACGCAATAGACGGTGCGTCAATCGGACGCCCGGTCTGAGAGTTATTGGCTTTTTAGTCCCAGGGGCCCGGTTGGTTTTTAAGGCAAAACTAACCCGACCGTACTCCACCTGTGTCCAAACCTCAGGCGGCGTATGCCAAAAGATCCGTCTCACTTAGAGGAATTCAACGAAACAGACGGCGCGTCAATCGGACGCCCGGTCTGTTAGTTATTGGCCTTTCCGTCTCACACCCACCCTGGGAAACTTCCCAGGAGGTCACCCATCCTGATCACTGCTCTATGCCAAGCACGCTTAACTACGGAGTTTTAACTACGTAGGCTCCCGAAAAGGAAGGTGCACCTTGACTATAGTATACCGAAACGACCGTCTCGATCCAAGGATCTCGTTGCCACTGACGGCGCGTCGTTCGGAGGCCCGTATCTCAAGATACGACCATTTGAACGAAAACGTCCGAAGAATGGGGGGTACGGGCCTGGCCCGACCCCCCCCCCCCCTTGGGTCAGCCCGAACCAGGTCGACCCGACCCGGTTGGCCCGGTCGGACCGGCCTGGCTCGGCTCGGCCGGGCGGCCGAGTGCCAGGCGCCGCGGGCGTTGACCCGCGGCCTGAGGAAACTGCGGCCCGCGTGGGCCGCGCTGGTGAACCGCGGACGCGGAAAAGCCGCGTCCCGCGCGGGCGAACCGGACCCGCACGACCGCGGGTCCGTTGGCTGCAGCCGCCGCGGCTTCAGTCGCGGCGGGCTCGTCCGGCGGCGCGTCAGGGCGCCGCCGCCTCCGGCCGCTGGTGCCGCCGGCGAGTTCCGCGGGCCACCGGGATCGCTCCGGTGGTCCGATTCTCTTCCCGTCTGCGCCATTGCTCCTCCCGAGATCCGTTCTTTACTGCGGAATCGTCAAACATCTGCTGCGGCACATTCCGTCGTCGCCCGTCAAATCCGCACAAAACGAAGAACGGCGGTGGGTCGTCAGGCCGTGTTCGTTTGGCCCACACCCTCCGCGTTAGAGATAAACAACCGGGAGAATTTTATTCCACACGGGAAAAATAACAATTTTAAGAAGATTAAAATTGTTCACAATTAGGTTCTTTAATTTCTTTAAGAAACATTGACGGGAATAAATTAAAAAGGGGTAATTCCCATAATAAATCCCTACCTCGTCGATCATCGCGCGCGGGCGTTCTTCGCGGAAAAGCTCGTCGCGGAAGAGAGGGATCGTCATGTCGTCGCGGGGAGGCGTCGCGTCGTCGCGGAATCCGGTGTTGAGTCGGCGAACTCAACGCACCATGAAACAGCAGATTTAATTTAATTAATTAAATCTGTGTTTTTGGTTAAGAACCACGAAGGAGATAAAAAGGAAGGTCCGAGATTCTTACCTCAAGAAGCCGATCGAAGATCCGTCGCGGAGGAAGAGACGTCGCAGAAGAACGTTGTCGGCGATGCAGATCAAGGCGTCGCGTCGTCGATTTCCGGGTTCGGCGTTCTTCGCGTTCTTCGCGTTCTTCGCGTTCTTCGCGAGGGAGAAGAAGAAACAAGGATCCTCTCAAATCTTCTCAAAAGATTTTGGGTTGGTCTTATTTTATTAATATGGCAACACACGAAAACAGGTTAAGAAACGATTGAATTAATTCGTTGAATTAATTCAACAAAAGAAACATGCCATTTAATTTACGAAACAAACAGCCCATTTAATTCACGAAATAAACCGCCCAATTAAATGGTCTGTTAAGAATTTAGAAAATGTGTCAGTTGACTTTCATTAAGACGGGTTTTCGCGGGTGCGTTTCTTAGCAGAAAGAAACGGCGGGGCTCGTGCGGGCCCCACCTCACAAATATCCTACCAAGGGGGTAGGATATTTCTGGATAACATCCTATCCAGTTCAACTCAGTTCAAGCCGCCTTTAAGTGGCTTCAAGTGGCTTCCAAGCGGCTTAAGTGAAATAAAATAAAGTTGTCGCAAAATTACTTTATTTCTTAACTTTAAGCCCAAAAATTAAAAACCACACCCGAGCAAACGCAACTCCGGAAGAAGGGTTTCTAAGAGAATACCGGCGCTGCGATTTCATCGGTGCCCTCAGAATTCGATTCCGGGCACCGGTTCAAAAGTTAGAAAAACCCGCTCGTCCGTTCACTGAACGTACCAGAGCCAAACTTCGGAAAATGATTCAGGGCACACCGGGCCTCAGAATCAGGCACCGTCAGAAACCGCGTTCTTGTAAAATTCCAAAGAAAATTAAGAAAAAAAATTTCCTTGAAATTTACGGGTCTTTACAGTCCCAACTTCCCTGATAATCCATCGAGCAAGCACATAACATATCCTCCAATTTCTGAATTTTTCGTTCTGACTGCTCATTGAATTGAGGATGAAAAGATGTACTAAAATTTAATTCTGTACACAATGGATTCTGAAGGCCTTTCCAAAAGTTGGAAGTGAACCTGGGATCACGATCAGATACAATGGAGAGGGTAACTCTATAAAACCTGACTATCTCTTTAACATACAACTGAGCATGTTGATCTAGAGACAAAGTATCTCTAATAGGAAGTAAATGAGAAGATTTAGTCAATCGGTCAACTATAACCCAAATTGCATTATTACCTCAAGATGTCTTTGGTAATCCCACAACAAAGTCCATGGACATATTTTCCCATTTCCACTCTGGCACTAGTAGAGGGTGAAGCATTCCTTTCAATAACTGTCGCTCTACTTTAACTTGCTGACAAGTCAAATACTTCAAATTAAAATCAGCAATATCTCTTTTCATTCTATCCCACTAGTAATACTACGGAAGATCTATGTACATCTTAGAACTTCCAGGATGAACTGAAAATGGAGAACTATAAGCTTCACATAACAACTCATTCTTCAACTGTGAATCACAAGGCACACATAATATTTTTTCAAATCTCAAAACACAATCATTATCGATGTTAAATTCAGGCAACTTACCCTTCTAAACCAACTCTACCTTTTTCTGCGACTCACTGTCTTCCTTCTGTGCTTGATTTATTCTGTCTGATAGAGATGATATCACTGACACCTGAAACAAAAAAGAAGAATTTCTTGCACCAACAACTTCTATTCCATAATTCATCTAATCAAAAACCAAAGGATCTTATTCCAAACTCATCATGGCTAATGAAGTGTTACTTTTCGACTCAAAATATCAGACACTTTATTTGCTTTTCCCGGATGGTAAAGGATCGTGCAATCCTAATCCTTGATTAATTCCAACCATCTCCTCTTTATCATGTTCAATTCATTCTGAGTGAATATATACTTAAGAATTTTGTGATCAGTATATATTTCACATGTTACTCCATACAAATAATTCCTCCAAATTTTTAAAGCAAAAACAACAACAGCTAGTTCCAAATCATGTGTAGGGTAATTTAACTCATGTGGTTTCAACTGACGTGAAGCATAAGCAATTACCTGATCATTCTGCATTACGACACAACCCATTCCCTTAAAAGAAGCATCACTTTATATAACAAACTCACCATTTCTGGAAGGAATTGCTAAAACTGGAGCATTCACCAATCTTCTTTTCAATTCTTGAAAACAATCATCACATTTTTTTTGTCCAGGTGAACATAACACCTTTTCAAGTTAACTTAGTCATTAAACTAGATAACGTTGTAAAATTTTCAAAAACCCTTTGGTAATAACCTACCAAACCAAGAAAACTACGAATCTCAGCTATACTTGTGGGTCTTGGCCATTCTTCAACAACTTTCGTTTTAGCAGGATAAACAGTTATGCCATTTTTTGAAACAATGTGACCAAGGAAAGAAATTTATTGTAACCAAAAATCACACTTTCTGAATTTCCCATTATGTTTCTTATCTTTTAAGGTTTTCAAGACAATCCTTAAATGACTTTCATGTTCCTCCTTACTTTTGGAATAAACCAAAATAACATCAATGAACACAACCACAAAGCTATCCAAGAACTCTCGGAAAATTCTATTCATAAGAACCGTGAATACAGCAGGTGCATTGGTTAACCCAAAAGGAATAACTACAAATCATAATGGCCATATCTAGTATGAAACACGGTATTCAGAACATCTTATTCCTTTACTTTCAACTGATGGTACACTGAACGCAAGTCAATCTTTGAAAAATACTGAGCTCCCAGGAGCTGATCAAACAAATCATCGATATGAGGCAAAGGATACTTATTCTTAACACTGATGTTATTCAATGCTCTATAATCAATGCAAAGTCTCATTGAACCATCTTTCTTTTTAACAAACAAGATAGGGGCACCCAATGGTGATGTGTTAGGTCGAATGAAACCTTTATATAATAACTTCTGCAATTGCTTCTTTATCTCTAAAAGTTCAATTTGAGGAATTCGATAAGGGGGTTTTGAAATTGGATTAGCATCAGGAACTAAGTCAACAATAAATTCAACTTCTCGATCAGGTATAATACCAGGAAAATCCTCAGGAAAAATATCAAGCTACTCATTTACCACTGGCACATCATTAATCTGAGCAGTTCCTTTGTCTTCAAAAATATGTGCAAGGTAATATTAATTTCCATCTTTTACCAGTTTTTCGACTTCCTGATATGTTATCAAAAGCAGGGGTTCATTCTTGTACACAAATTAAAAATCATTCTGAAAAAACCTCTTTAGCTCTGAATTCAATCTTGGCATGATAAATAGAAAACAAATTCATTCCCAAAATAACATCAAACTCTACTAGAGGCAAAACAATATGGTTTTCAGGTAGATTCTTTCTGCACACAAGGAAAGGAATGTTCTTATGTTTTCTCTTTATCTCAACATTTCTTCCAGGTGTTTTTACCATATGTTCAGTATTCATATCATGAGATGGAATTCCAAAATTACTAGAAATCTTCTCAGAAATGAAATAATGTGTAGACCCTGAATCAAACAACAAATTGGCATAATCTGAACAAACAAACAGTGTACCTAATATAAATTAATTTGATTGAACAACATCTGTTGAAGTAGTTGCAAAGAATTTTGCGACCCCTTTCTGCTTATAGTCTGACTGCTTTCCTTTAGTTGAGTTCTTTATTGGAGACTCATTTGCATAATGACCCATTTCATTTCACATAAAAAAATTTTACGGACTTTAAATCAGATTTCGTCCTACCATTACCCTGATCCTTTTCAGTTCAATTACGAGCCTTACATCCCATTTTACCACATCGGTAGCACTTACCAGAATTCAAAAGGCATTCCCTAGCATACTTTTTACCACAATTATCACAAACTGTAAACTTAAGTTTCTTACCGTTAGACTTTTTTGAAGAGTTCTTCCCTTTCGCCTACCACCTCGACCTCTTATTTTGTTTTTTGTCAAAGAATACCTAATCGTCGGCAAACTCCATTTCCACCTTCTCCGCACAACGAACAGGTTTTTCATAACTTTTGAACTCACAAGAAGCTAAATCCCTTCGATAGTTTGTCTTTAATCCTGAGTAAAAACGGTTGATTTTACTATCAAGATCTCGTATGAAATTTGGAGCATACCTTGATAGTCGAGTTAATTTTTCTTCATAAGCAGCCACTGAGTCACATCCTGCCTCAATTCTAGGAATTGTTTTTCCATCCTAAGATGATCCAACTTAGGAAAATATTTTTCAAGGAACATACCTTTTAATTCATCCCAATAGAGAGCATGAATCTCCTCACTATCCCTGATATTTTTCACCATAGACCACCACTGATCAGCTTCACCTTCAAAACGGTAAACTGCAAGACTAACCTTTTGATGTTCTGAACAACCAATGACATCAAAAATCTTCTCCAGTGATTTAATACATCCTTCAGCTAGCACAGGGTCAGATGATCCTCTGAATTATGGGGGATGTTGCTTCATGAAATGTTCCACTACTAACATGTTCCTCTGTGGTTGATCTGGCTGATCTCGTACATAGATACAACCACCGTCTATCATCTGAGTCAACTGTGCCATCACTACAACAAACTGTTCAGTTCTGATTCCGACCATCTCAGGTTGTTGATTTGGAAGGTTGTCTTCCTCCTAATGTTTTCCCAACATAGTTTCCCTGTTTTCTCTGTGGAAAACCATTCTAAACACAAAAATATCTTAGCCGAAGCAACATGGTAATCTAGAAATGATATTAACATAAATTACTTTATGGATATTACTTTAACAATACCCTAACTCCTAAAGTTATCTAAACCGAACTCTGATACCAACTATAAGGACCCAAACTTAAAAATTACATAATATTGAATTAAATGAATAATTCACATTGAGGATCTTTTCAGGTTTAGAGTTTTAGAGAATTAGGACATAACTATTAAATCTCGAAAGATTACAATGTAGATATATCTACACAGATTCCATTTTTTTCATAAAATAAAAAACTCTTAAAAAAAGATTCATGTCTAGTTCCATGTTTTAGACAACATGACTTTTCCATGATACCATCCTTGACCTTATTCATCTTTATGTCCTGTGAAAACATTTCAAAACTTGGGATGAGCATAAAAATCTCAGTAAGTGTTATAAAACAAAGAATGAAAACATTTGTTCATAAATACATACAAAACATGAACTCTTTTACTTACCTCCTGAAATAATAAGATTTATGAAAGACACATATAAATCATTAATCATAAAGGTAACATGCGACTTCCATATCATACTTACATTGTAGCTATCACAGCAACATATGGAATTACTTTGGAATACCCATCACAGTATATTCCCTAAATCTCTTAGGAGAAACATTCAAGTTTACCTCCATCACGTTACCCAATGCATTGGAGAGATATCTCGGGCTCACCCAACCTAGGTTTATCATAGAACCACCCGTATACATAAATAATTCCCAAGAACTAAAACATGATCATAACACATAACATAAGCATAAAGGAAAGATAACATTTCCACATTGCAATAATAAAATATCATTTCATGATATTGAAATAATAAATCCATTATCAAAATCATTTTCAATACCAGAATACATAAAAAGAGTATATCGTATTTATTTTTTTCTTTTAAAACATTATGGCTTGTTAAGGAAGACACATATCACATAATACTCATGGCGGCGGAAAGGTCGTTGTCACTGCTTACGTTAAAAAAACATTTCTTTTTGTTGTTTAGTAAAACTCTTCATATAAAAAGTTTCCCTTTGAATAAAATTAAAAGTCAAAGAGGTTTATAAACTGTATAAAATAATGTCATGTATAAAACTAAAAATTCCTCAATGAATGGAGATTGAGACGAAGTCCCTTACCTCGTGTCCGACTTGACCTGTTCATTCTTTAATCTCCTTTAATTTGGGTAACTCCCTTTGGTTTGAACCAAAAGGACTTTTTGAAGGGACTTCTGCCTATGGTAAGGCTTCCAGGAAGAGGAGAGGGATGTTGAGAGCTTAATTGGCCTGAGTTTGGATGAACCAAATGGCTTGAGAGGTGTGAGTAATTAGTTAGAAGTGGTATCCATTTATAAGGGGAGGAGAGGCTCTTTAGGAAAGTGTGAAAACATTATCTTATTATATAATGATATTCAGTTTCCAATGGTCCACAAATCATTATGGTCAAAGATAAGATGACTCATATTTGAAATAAAATTATCCAATCAGAATTGGACATGTTTTAGATAATAATTTAATCATTATAATCATATTTATTTAAATCATTTATTAATGAGGTAAATACTGCATCATTATTGTGTCATAAATAATTTAATTTATTTATTCTCTAAAAATTATAAAAAAATACTATATTTTATGAAATATATTTATATTTCCACTGAATATTTATAGACGAAAATATGTCTTATATAACAGCATTTAAAAATTAATTACTAAACGATTTTTGTTCATGTCAATTTTGTCTTCACATTAAATTAATTTATCTAAATTGTCATTTTCACTCCCAACTGGCTCAATGGGGTCCCAAAATCGACCCAAAGATTCTTATGGTAGTTAATGACTTAACCAATAAGTTTTGGACAAGTGTTAAGGTAATTTTGAATTATTATACTATTCTTTTAACCATGAATTACCCTATTAACCTTTAACCGCGGTAAATAAATGTCAAAAGTTACTATTCACCAAAAATTATTTTAATCTTATTGAACCAAATTTTACTTCTTAATATCAACCATGTATGTTGGATTTTTTAAATTCAATTTACAGAAGTGGTAAATTTTCATTTAAATGAAAAAGTTAGTTTTTTAACTACCACAAAATGGTTTCTCTATTCATCAAAAATTGATGTTTTTTAGAAAAATACCAAAAATTCAGCCTAAGAATTAATTGATATTCCAAATAAAAAATTGATGTATATTTTTCCAAATTCAAAACATATAAGTGGAATTAGTTAATTTTAAAATTAATTCCCGTTATCAAAACAAATAGCGTGTTTTTAAGAAATAATAACTATCAAAAGATTGAGACTTGTTTATGTCCTATTTCAAAGTGAAATTAATTTTAATGACCAACATTGTATTAAATGGTAAAAATATATTTTAATTTCACCTTATACCAATTAAAAATATAATCAAACCATATAAATAAATTATATTAAAAGGCACTTTTGAATTAAAATACAATATTTTTCACTATTCATTAAAAAATTAACTTTATCAGAAAAATACCAAAAAATTACCCAAAGTAAAATTTGATGTACCCATTCTGAAGAAGGATTTTATTTGGTCAATTAGAATGTATTAAAGTGACCAAAACTATATTTAAAGAGGGTTTTCCATTACAAGGCGGTAAATCAGCCTTTCAATGTAAATTATGCTTATAATTAGACTCGTTCATATTTTAAGCCTCTAAATTTTATTGGATAAGTGTAAATATATTTAAAAAACATATATAATCATATTGTAGTTAGTTTTGTTCATTCCCTACAATAAAATGGCTAGGATTTAACTACAATTTAAAATAATAATATTATATTATTAGTGTGCAACAAAAGATTCCAATGAAACCTGTTGTTGTGTATCGGGTAAGCTATCGAACATACCAACCCTTTAAAATGAAATTAATATTTAATTCACAAATATTAATGAATATGGAATATGTATTATTCTTCATTTACCTGGGATATTACAATTTTCATGCTAGGAAATCTATTTGGTCGTTATTTATGCTCGGACAGTAGAACTAAGGATGTTTGCCACACGATTTCACCATGAATTTGTGTTGAAGTAGACCTATTGAAACTGCCGGTTATATTGATCTTCATTGCTGTGAGTGAAGAATTTAGATGTAAACAGTCTGTTGTTTTTGAGTCCTGGTTTAAATACTGCACTTGGTGTCTTGAAATTGGGCATTTGAGGGAGTATTTCAGAGGTAGGAGGGTGGTTCCGTAAGTGGTTTTACCTCCAATGGTTGCAGAGGTGGTGGCATTAAAACCTCATCAAGGGAAGTAGGACCTGGGTAATTAAATTCAAACAGAATATTTTCTTGTGAGTACCAGTACACTGAATGGATGATGAATGGGGGAATTGAATGAGTCTCTGAATCCGAGGGTTGATGCGGTGTTTGGGAGACTACGGAGTGTCCTTGGGGTGACTCATGCAGGGGGTTTGCAGACTGATGTGAAGCAGCCAGTCCAATCTGCTAGGGTGACCAGTGGCCAAGAACTGGTACTAGCATGGGTAAGGAGGTAGTGGAAAGATCTGTTATGAACCTGAAGGTAGGGGCTTCTATGTATGAAGCTGGTGGTTGGGTGATAGCCTCACTTGGGCTAAAGACACATCATGTGCAGAAGGTGGAGAGTATTGAAGTCAATAATTTCTTTTCTGGTCTGGTGAATGATGAACTGGAAGTGGGTCAGGACCAGATTGCTCCTAATTTGTCTCCTGGCCGGATGTCTGCTGAAGCTGTTGAGTTGCATGACAGTGGGGTGATGGGTCTGGGACTGAGTTGTGATCAGAATGGTAGTAAGGATGAACAGATACAGGGGAAAAGATCTTTCCATGGTGCTAAGGAATTGGATCATGGGGGAATCTGTCATGCTTGTGAGGATTTTCTAAGGATTGAAGAAGGTAATACGCAGGATGGGTTGAATTCTCAGGATACTATATCTGGAGAAGATCTTTTGCAGACTGGGGTGCTTGAAGATCATGAGCTTATGGTGTAACCATAATGTTTATAACTACTTAACATTAACAGTAACATTGAAAAGGAGAACGGTGTGAATAGTGGCTACCAGAAGGTGATTATCCCAGGGAAATGGGGGGAAATATCTGAGAGTGAGAAGGATAATGATGGACGAGTCTGAACCTGTTTTAGTGATGTTGTTCAGTATTGAAAGAATTTTGTGATAGGGAATGAGGGTTCTAAGAGCACCCCACCAAGAAGAAGGCAGCAGAATGATTACTCTTCTATGCCAAAGCTGATGTCTACCAGATCTTCAACTAGAAAAGGAAAAGGGATGAATTGTTCTGAAGAGTTTTTGTATTTGGAGAAATTAAATCTCAGACGAAAGTATGCGAAGATTATAAAGTATTCTGGAAGTTCGGAATGGGAGTCAGCTGCCACAATTGAGGCAATCGATCATGGATATAGTGATGGGTATGATGATGGGTATAGTTTCTATGACCTGTAAATGTATTCTCTTGTTTGTAATGCTTGCCTGGTGAACTTTTCCTTTCATTTAATAAATGGTCATAGACTTTGTCTCTAGCTGAGCTTTTCTGGTAATAATACAACATACAAATATTGAATAATCAAGATATAAATACAATATATACCTAGTTTATCATAAGTAAAATAAAGGTATGATGTCATCTATGAATAGACATAACATAAAAATTTCATTAAAAAATTTCTTGAAGAAAATATCCATTTC
Organism: Viscum album; assembly: GCA_963277665.1. Taxonomy (NCBI): domain Eukaryota; kingdom Viridiplantae; phylum Streptophyta; class Magnoliopsida; order Santalales; family Viscaceae; genus Viscum; species Viscum album. The sequence goes on from OY728152.1 coordinate 701,991,301, forward strand.
ACTTTGAAAATAACCTTTTAAAACAATAATATTAAAAACTAGTTTGAATATATTTTTATTTTAAAATAAATTTTTAAAACCTGTAATCTAACCATTAAATTAATTGTTGTTCGTGGCGGTGGATTTTTGTTTTCATTTTATACATGTTAAAAGATATAATGCTTTAAAATTTTTAGTAAAAGCCAAGTGGGACTTGTTTTGATAATGATATGAATATTACATTCAAATGTTTTAAAAAAATTGGTAAAATTTTATTTCATAAATAAACTGTAAATTATTAAAAAAATCAAAAAAAATTTAGAAAACAAGGATTTTGATTAAAAAGTATTTTGAACTGATGAGAGATATAAATTCGACTTTTCTTTAAAAACATTTTCTCAATAATTTTATGTAACAAAGAGTCAATGAAACGGTAATGTTACTTGAAAATTTTCATTAATAACCATTTTATAAGAATATATATATTTTTTAAGTTTGAAATATCAAATAATTCTACTATGGGAGACTTACACAAAATCAATCTTGAATAATGATGAGATTGTGAAATAAACAATTACCACATTATTAAATACTGAATTATAAGCCCATTAAAAAATAACATCAAATGAAACATTAAATACCACGAATATAAATATATTAATTATAAAAAATATCAAATTTTCTGTATATACACGATACAAAATAAATATGTCGTGAATATGATATATGTCTCAAGGAAGTAAAGTTGCTATGAGAAACTCTTTCCTAAGGTTTCAATTCCATATTATGTGTCCAAATTTATTGTATAATAAATATATATTTATTATAGATATATTATAGAACCATAATCATATATCTTATACCATATATGATTTACTTATAATATTTTATCACATTTTTATTAACAATTATCTATTAAAATCACTTTTTCAAGTGATAATTGAATAATTTTTCATATATGTTTTAGTTTGGTAATTTTAGTCCTTTTAATTTGATAATTATTAAAAATATAAATAATGTCAAAAATGATATAAATATTATATATAATTATTATAAATGTATTCATAGTTATCTATTATATTTATAGATTGAAAATAGATTACAATTTTCATGGAGACAGTGGGCCATACATATGCATAAACATTGTTTCCATTTTTCTCGACGAATGAAATGAAAAAAATAAATATTAAATATTATTTAAAGAATATTATTATGTAATAAATATCATTTATATTAATCAAATACATCCTTATTAACAACTATTTAAAAATAAAATGAAAAACAATTCACATCACTACCTAGAGGCGGTAGTCTACACGTGTGCACGTGTGACCATATTATTTTCAAATAGATTATAAAGTAAAATGTTTGATGAGATATTATATTTCATGAATTATGGTTATATAAAAAATATCACATATATTAATTAAATTTAAAATTAGTTGATTTCATTTAAAGTGTAATAAAAAATTGAATCACATCACTTTGCAAGTCTATAGTCTGTCGTACACATTATTGACATTTTCATATCCCCCACAGAATATAAAGTAAGAAGTTATATGAGATATAATAATTCAATAAGTATAATAATATCATAAATATCATATAAATATGTTGAATATATCATTATATCCATCCTTTAAAGGTGTTTATAGATAATTAATTACATCAGTTTGTGAGACGAAAATGTACCATACACACAATCAGCGATTTTGTTTCCCATTTGATGGAAGTGGAGATGGATATTGTTTATTAGATTAATATAAAAACATATAAGTATATATTATATACTATTGTTATTATATTATTAAAGTTTCATATGGTTTAATGGATGTGTAATAAGAAATAAAATAAATACAAATGTTTAAAACTTTTTCCACTTCTTTGGAGTGCCTCTTTAGGTTTATACGAAAATCCTTCTTAAGAGAGATTTCTCATAAAAATAAGACCTCTAAGATGTTTTTATGGAAAAAAAGTTATTTGGGTAGTGATGGGACTCAAAAAATGGGTTTTTATGTGTGATGTGAGTACGAGAGGGGGTTGAATTTTTATAATTGGGGGAGAGGATACACATTGAATTTTTTAAAAGATAAAGTGATGCCCATGTTTTTCTCTAGAAAAAAACCTCAAAATTATTAATTCATGAACCTTAGAGATTATGTGGTCAAAATATGGCCATAAAATAGGTTTTTAAATTTTATATTTTAATTTAAGCCTTATCTTCTTAGTTTAACTCCCCCAGAAAACCCATTTTTCCATTAACTACTAGAATTAATTTTTAATGTTTTTACAATTCATTATGGTAAAAAAGTAATTTTATATTATTAAAAAATATAAATTATCACGATTAAAAATATAAAATTTTGTTGTTCTAAAATCAACTCACATAAGTGGAATAATTAGATTTAAAATTAAACTGCGGATGCCAAGAAAGAGTGGGTTTCCAAAGAAAAAATTCTCTTATATAATGTTTTCATATCAAAATTCAATATGAAATTTATTAAAATGACCTAAAATAGATAGATTTTAACATAATTGAACTAATTTTATTTTAAAACTAATTTAAATATAATTTAACATTATTTTTAATTTAAAAAAAAGGCATTTTTCAACAAAAATCAGTATTTCACTATTCATAAAAAACTAATCTTTTTAGAAAATTTTAAAAAAAAACACCCAAAGATAAATTATCCATGTAGATTTTAAAAAATAAGTTTATTTTGTTAAATAAATTTTATAAAAGTGATAAAAATTAATTTTATACTATATGCACATAGAGTGACTAATTCATTCTAAATGAAATAATGTTTTTTTTTCAAAAAAAAAAAACATTTCTATCTTTTTGAAATGGTTATTATTTTATTTAAAATCAATAGATAACCATTGAATTATTTGATACATTTTTAAACCAAATAATTTTAATTATTTAGTTGTTACTATTATTACCCTCTAACTTAAGGACTTGGTTATAATGGTCATTTTAAATAATAATATTTTAATAGAGTATCATGTTTCATTTAAAACCGGTGTTGTTATGTCTTTGGGTGTTACATTCTACCATGATCAAATAAATTCCATCATCACAATTTAATCCTGATCTCGGTAATCAAGGGTTTGACATTTGAAAATACCCTTCTTGAAACCCCACATTGAAAAGGGTTAATAAAACATTATCTTGACAAGAGAGGAAGAGATGTATGAAGGTCATATAAAATAAAACATACTAGGTTACCAAATAAGAGAACATTTTTCAAAAGTTATGATATGGATATGGAAGAAAATAATAAATAATTATAGAGAGTGATATAGATAATTGATTATAATAATGTGAGTGGTTAATTTAATGTTAAGGATCTCAAAACAATAAATCTATGATAAGTTAAAAATACATTTGATTCATATGATATGAGGATAATTTTTTTCATGATACTATTCTTGGATTTGAGGAATTCCATTACCATCAGTACACAGAACATATGAAAATATACTTACTTGATATCTTTATATTTCATAGGAACAATTTCATCCTTTGGTTATGCATCAATAAAATCCTACTCCATCTATTACTCCATGAAATGAATATCTAATTGGATTTTTTATGCTTGTAGAACTAAAATTAACATTTGATAAATCATTATACAAGTCATTCCTCCTATCACTACATATTTTCCAAAACAGAAATTTTATATAAAAGTAGTCCAATATAAAAACTAATCTCTATTACCCCAATACTAAATCCAAAAGTTCAACTTAATCCTTTTCATAAATGGTTAACCAAGATAATCATCCAAAATATGTCACCAAACTAAATGTACAAAAATTTTGAAGGGAGGTCACTAAATCAAAATTTTATTCCCCATATAATATAAAGTGGATCTTAATTTCACATTCCAAATATTTTAATACCTCGATCAATGTAAAAATTTAATGAAAAAATACGTTCTTCTAAAATTAAAATATCAGGTTATCAAATATATTCAATAAATCCAACCATGCTGTAAACTCTAGAAAAGAAAACATAAAACCTCAAATAAATAACCAATTTTATGGTCACTAATACTATCCCATAAAAATATCATTATCACTATTATCTCAACATTAAGCACATATTAATGGTTATATTCCCATAATAACGTGTTTTCTAAAAATATCAACTTTCCATTGAATCACTTTTCTAGGTCATCAGTTCCATTCAATATATACCCTCATATCCTTAAAATAAAATTACTGAAATATAATCCTTTTATATTTCATAATTATTATAACAATAATTTCATTAATAAAATCTCTAATAACATAATTCTTGAATCCAAATACACAATAACTTTAATCAATCCACTTCTGCTATAGTAATAGCCTAAGATTAACCTTGATCTGTTAGATTATTCTGAGGTATAATCCTCTAATGCTTGGAGAATTCATTTGGATAGTTCAAAATATTCTTATATTTGAAATATTGAACATAAAAGTACTATTTATTACACATGAATTCATGCTCCTGATGCCTTTATCTCCACACTTCAAGTCAACTCTCATTCCCTTCAAGTAAGTACTAGAGTGTTTATTTCCACAATTATCACAAGTTGGAAAACCCTTCTGTAACTTCTTTCACTTATCCATTTTTCCTTATTATATTTTTCTTATGTTTCTTCCATTAGAAACAATAATAATTAGATAATTATATCTCTATTTTAATAGAACATGATATTATGTCCCCATATGATGATAATGTTTAGGAGACTAGTTCCCTTAGAAATATTTTATTAATCCCATTAAAAAATGATCATTCTAACTCTTTGGATTTCATGCATTGATACACCTCTCATTCCTTCTAATAAGTTCCATTTATAAATAGTTTAATACCCTATATTAGATTATAAAATTATGTATCATAATGTATAATCCTAATAGTATTGAAACACTAACCATAAATTGAATTTTTTTCATGTATAATATCATAATCATAAACATTGTTCCTGTAAGAAAGTGTCCAAATCATAAAAATATTTTCAAATCTTTCATAATGGTTTGTAAATAAAATGTGAATTATACTAATAATATCCCCTATGTGTTTCAAACTAGGTGTCCAGTAAGGACCATTTTCATGTACCATGTAATGCTCGATTCAATCCTGAAGTATCTTTTTTGGAGTTATTACCCGTAGGTACATCTATTCTAGAACCACATAAATTTTTATTATCTAGAAAGAGATGTATTTCTAGGAAAAATCAAATAATCTCTAACTTACCGAAACATTAGGATGTTCTTATATACTTATCTAAAACTTCTATCATAGAGTTATGTCTTGTAATATGTGTTTTCATAAATCTAGTTCCCAAGGTTTCTATTAATCTTCACTGGGAACCAAATATAACAACATCAAATTCAGTGGCCTAGAGTCAGTTTCTAGTATACTATAAGGATATAAGATACAAGTAATTGAATACCAAAAGACCAAATATTTTAGTAGTCTTGGTAAAATAGATTCGTATATGAATTTCAAATTACATTTTAAACATAAAATAAAAAAAATCTTTGAGAAGGCCATTATTTCCCATAGCATATCCCTGCAAATCAATCACAATAAACTTCTTGGTATCCAAGTAAAAGTAAAACATAAAAAAGGGGTATGATTAGATACTAATTAAGGGTGTGTGTATAGTGAAAGATATTATGAATAAATAATCATAATTAATATGGAATTTCAAATTACTAAAACACATTCCATTTAAACAAAAACCTGATTATAATATCATAAGAATAAATGATGATCAAATAAAGACATATAAATAATCACATAAGCTTGAAACTTATCCATGAATATTGGGAATAATAGAATAATAATAAGAACATAAATAATTGATCAAATAATGAGGGAATGCATAGTTATGGACATCTAAAATATATTATCAAGACCTTTCACAAGACAATTTAAGTCTGTGGGTAGAAATCCATCTAATTTGGCTAATTGATTTGTCTCATGAGACTTTTTGATGCATTGAAAAGCTATCTATAACCAAGTACATTAATCATTTACTAAGTAAAATTAATTACTCATATGAAAGGGGTGATACATAATCAACATAAAGATTTGTATTGAAAAAAGAACATACAAAATGTTAATACTTGTGCTAATTAAATAAACCAAATCACAAACCATTAAGAAGAATTTGGTGAATGTTAATAAAATTGTACATCCTTATAAAAACTTATAATAAACCATCTAAAATAATAATAATGATGATATCAATAAAAAATATCCTCAGGGGATCTTTATTAAAATAACATTTTGATGTTATTGATTAATAAAAATACGATAAAAATGTCATTAAGAACATTCATGAAGAAAAAATCCTTTGCACTTTGAAGATATGTTTTTTTTGAAAAAAATAACATATTTTTTGGAAAATAATTTCCTTTTGAAAAAAACATTTAAAACATACAAAATAATCTATAAAAAATTGATTGTTCATGATGGTGAATTATTTTTCATGTCATACATGTTAAAACAAATATTCGTTTCACATTTTTCTTAAAATACAAACATGCCTTATTTCAGAAATGAAATGAATATTTATATAGTTTTTTAAAAAATAATTAAAAAAATTAATATTTTTAATAAATAATTAGGAAAATGATTAAAAAAATAAAATATATTTATAAATCATGAATTTTTATGAAAAAGTAATTTCGACTGAAAAGAGAAAAAAAGTCAAATTTTCTTAAAAATATTTTCTCAATAATTTTAAGTAAAAAAGAGTGGAAAATTGTAATTTTAATTGAAAAAGTTTATTAATAACCATAGTATAATAAAATATATTTATTTTAAGATATAAATATCAAATAATTCCCCCAAGGAAGACTTATATAAAAACAAACTTGAATAATGAGGATATTGTTAAATAAACCCCTACCACTTTAGAAACTTATGAATCATAAGTCCCATAAAAGAAAATAAATAAAATAAAAATTTAAATACCATGAATATAATTATATTCATGATGAAAATATAAATTTTGAGATATTCATGCCCCATAAAATAAATATGTGTTGAACATGGAATATGACTCACAGAAGTAAAAGTGAGATAAGAAACCCCTACCTCTAGTTTGGCTTCCTTCATATGTGTCTAAATATCCAATATAATAAATATTGGATTATTATAAATCTATAATATCACCATAATAATATATATAGTACCATATATGATTTACTTATAGTATTTTATCTCACTTTTATTAACAATTCTTTGTTAAAATCAAATTTTTTCATGTGATAATTACATCGTTTTTCATGAATGTTTTAGTTTGATAATGTTTTTACTTTTAATATAATAATAGTTAAATAATATAAACAATTTTAACCATGAGATAAATATCATTTATATTCATCATATAGTTATTTATATTAATCTATTAAATTTAGAGTTAGAAAATGAATTACACTGTTCATGGTGACATTAGGTCGTACATACACATGAACATTGATTCATTTTTTTCTCAAAGGATGAAATTAAAGGAAAATAAATATTAATAAATCATTCAAAAATCATTAATAATTAATATATATAATTTATATCAAGAAAATTCTTACTTGTTACCATCCATGTAAATAATGAAAAACATTACACATATCTAGGTAGAGGCTATAGTCCGCACGTGCGCATGAGCATGGTTATTATTTTACAAAGGATTGGAATATAGGAAGATATAAGAGATGTAATATTTCAATAATTATATTATGATCATAAATATAACATGTATTATATAACATTAACCTTACTACATTTCATGTAATGTATAAGTGGAAAATGAATAACATCGCTTAATGAGGTCGTAGTCCACTGTACACATGAGCGATGTTATCGTATCCCCAAAAGAATGGAAAGTAAGAAGGTATATATGATATAATAATTTAAGATATATAATTGCTTAAATATAATATAAATATGTTTAATCCATCGTTACATCTTTCCTTTAAAGGTTGTTACGGAAAAAAATTACATCGGTTCCCGAGACAGTAGTCCTCCATACACACGGTTGATTGTTTTGTTTCCCATGTGATGGTAGTAGGGATGGATAAGTGAAATTACATTAAAATAATAACATATAACTATATATCAGATAATAATTTTATTATATTATCATATTTTAATATATTTTAACGAGGTGGAAGAATAAATAAAACAAATACAAACATTTAATAATTTAACCACTTCTTTAGAGAGAATTTTTCGGTTTATACCTAAAGGCTTCATAGGAGGGTTGCCCAATCATAATAAGGAATATAGTATGTGGGGATATAATTAAGGAATTTATTTATGTAGGTATTTTCCATACCAATTTTTTTTGGAATTGTGAAAATGGGGGAGATGAGTGGCATTTTATTAACTGGGATGTGGACACACATAAATTTTTTGAAAAGATAATGTGATAACCACATTTTCCTCATGCCAAAATCCACTAAAATGGGTAAAAAGAGGACCTTATAGATAATAAAGTCTAAATAATTCCATAAAATGGGGTTTAGACAAGTTTTAGATCATTTTTTACCCTTATCTTCTTAGTTTAACCCCTAGAGTAAACCCATTTTTACCTTAACCATGGTAATTATTTTTTACCTCTTTTAACTATTCCTTATAGTAAAAATTTAAGGAGACATTATTAGAAAATAATAATTATTATTATTAAAAATATAGAATAAAATTTTTATAATTGAACTCATAGAAGTAGAAGAATTAAATTTAAAATTAAACATTGGATGTGACGAAAGATCTGTTTTCCAAATAGAAAATTATCAAAAGTGTAAAATGTTTTAATATAGAAATTCAATATGAAATTCATTCCAATGATCTAAGATATATAAATTATAACATAATTTAACTAATTTTACTTAAAAATAAATTAAAAATACAATCTAACTTTTTAAATAATTTTTATGAAAATTTTGTTTTCAATAAAAATTATTATATTTTAATATTCATAAATAGTTAATATTTTAAGAAAATTATCAAAAATTCACCAAAATATAGTTTTAACATTTGGATTTCAAAAAATAATTTTATTTTTTGAAATAGATATTCTTGAATTTTTAAAAATTAATTTTAATTTTTTTTTGCAAAGCACAACTAATTCAGCTTTTAGAAAAATACAGTTTTACAGAAAACAAGACTTTCCCTTTCAAAGGGTTCTTATTATATTTATAATAAATATATAACCATTGAATTGATTTTATACGTATTTAATCCATATAAGTTTCAGAATTTAGTTAATACTATCCATACCCACCAAATTAATAGCTAGTTTATATTAGTCATGTTTAAATAATAGTATTTTAATAGAGTATCAAATTCATTTAAACTTGATGTTGCGTGAATTGAAAGATATAAAAGAGATTTAATTTATTTTAAAAGAAATATATCATAAAGCATTGGGCTGTTACAAAACAACTATTATGTCATCACTATGATCCTAGATTCCAACTTTATGCTACTCAGGAACCCTACTCCTTTTTACATGCAAACATATAAAATTACATGTCCACAAGATGTGAAAGTATATAGTATGAGAAATACCACTCAGTATGATACCAATAAGAGCCAAAAATCGTATTGTTTTCATCATAATGATATTTAAATTTTTAAAATCCATGTATTAATTTAATTAAATTAAATAACATATAACAACAATATCAAATGATTGATAAATTAACTTAGTTTAGGGTATTCTTATATTAACCATCACCATTATAAACTAGATATGTTCATCTGAACATCTCATAGGAAAATCCATGGATCTAGTAACAAACCAAACAAACACAGATCATAATCCCTTTTTTTAAATTAATTTATTGTCCATTACCATGACATAATCTTATTGTAATTAAACACACAACATATCAAAAACCATGCCTAATCTCAATCTATCATATCCAAAGGCCTAACACACTTAATAAGAAAATCATTGTAATCTCATACCAAACACATGTCCTTATATAGAAAAAATACATATAAAATATAATTTTTAAAATAATATAAACACATTATATTATTACATATATCCACTTTAATTGTATTATAATAACCATTCTGAAATCTACTGATTTATAATAACATTGTGATAATATAAGAATTCTTTCATCACGCGATATACCAATGGCTAATTTTTTATAAAATAGTTTTTTTTATAAATGATTATTTTATACTTATTTACATATATTTATATCATTATAATTATAATTAATTTCCCATTTAATTATTTCAAAATATATCTCATTCATTACTTCACATATCAAAATCATGATATCACCCCAATTGAATTTAAATAAACATTCACACATAATTTACCACACATACTCATATTACAACCACATTAATTTTCCCAATAACATTTTTCTAAATTATCGTTCACAAATAGTAATAAAAACAAACACAATTAACCAACCTTTTATGTCAAACCAAAAAATTATAGTGAAATGTATTACTTTTATATTTATCCAAACTATCCCATTTCAATATATTTTCCTAAAATAATTATATAGCACATTATAATTAATTTAATCTATTTTAAGTGTCAAAAATTTGTTTCAAACATCCCCAAAAAAATCACTTTAATGATTATAAATATGATTCCCATTTAATTTCCAAATTCATAACACCATTTTAAAATTGTAAAAATATTATTAAAAACATAAATACTTATTTTAAAACACAAATCCACACAAATCCATTAAAATCCACATTTAAATGGTTATTATAAAATTTATTTTACTTTATTACCAATCACATATTTATATTCAATTGATATACCATGGTTCTTATCCCAAAAACTCAATCACAACTCCATTTAACTCATTCCATTTTGATTATTGAATGAACATCATTTAAAATTACAATAAAAAATTTATCCCTTAATAATTATCATTTTCATCCAAATAGATTTTAATTGAATAATTTATACGTCCATATGATTTATCAAAACACATTTCTAATAAATAAGTGGATATAAGGATTTTAAAGAAAATTATTGGATATAGATTCTAAATCTACATTACCTATCATAGTATCAAAATCAACAGTAAACCCATATATAGACCAACATTTATGTCTCTTTAATAATATAAATTTTCTATTTTCAGCTATGATCATATTTAAATATTTTAAATGACACATAATTAACACGATTAAATATATTTCAGTACACAAATTGAATTATTCAACTTAATAAAATAAAGAACAACTTGTAGAACATAATTATTGTGTCCAAAAAATCATATAATAGTTTAAAAAACCATTATAAATTAACAGTTGTCAAATTTCACCCATAAAAGAAAATAAAACAACTAATTTTAGTGGATAGAGTATAAAAACAATATATTAATTCAATAATTAATACCTCTATAAACTCTAAATGTCAGTCCCATGATTATTTCCTTTTAAATAAAATAAATGATTATGTAACACAAAACAATCATAGGTTCACATAAGAATTTTCAATAAACATTCAAATAATATAAAAGATTAAGTAATAATATTAGTTAATCATATATCTCATTTTATGAAAACTAATCAACATCATTTTTTCATCTAAACTCAATTTCATTGTAAAATATCACATGAAACTAATGATATAAATGATTCGTAATAAATCATATCTTTAATTTCATCTTGAATTAATAACTAATTTCATTACATACTACTATAAAATTTCTAAATTCAAGTATTTAATCAACCTCAATATACTATAATAGTTAATTATAATCCAAAATAAGGCCAAGACCACAAAACTCATGATTCTCTAATAATCCATGTAATGATTAAAAGCATAATTCACCTCCTAATAATTGAATATCAATAATCCATCATAAAATAAAATAATTATGATATTCAAACAAAATAGTAAATAAAAACATGATTCCTTTCATAAAATTTATAGGTCTTAGGACCTACTAATTATTATAATTCAAATGCAACAAAAATATCATCAACCGAACAAGAAATGAAGGAGAAATCATTGGAATAAGTTTTAGAGAGAATATGGGAGTTTTGATATAAGAAATTCCAAGATATTGAATTACATGAGATGTAAGAAGAGAATAATTATATAAATTCATGGATCAAGAATTATAATGATTTCCTAATTAAAATAATGAATCATAAACTCTTCATGTACTTAGTTCTCTACCACAATGCATCTAGTGGGTACTTGCAACATAGTGCAACTGAAACATTCACCTGGTGGATGAACCAAGTAACCCCTCATTTTCCTCACATAAAAAGAACCTGGTTCCTACAAACCATATTTATAGTGGCATCCTTAGATAATTTCAATAAAATACTACCTATACCTAAACCATTTACTCACCTCAACCAAAAAAACATCAAATTTCCCACCGAAATATAATCATTAAAAATATTAAAAATCCATATTCCAAAAACAACATCCACTAATAAAAACAAAATTCTTTACATTTTCCCTCTTATAAGTATTATTTTCATTTCCCTATGTATAATCAAGTGAAAATGGTTTGGGTCAAACTTTGTATCACATAATGTCTATTGTAGGTAATCTATTTACCATTTATTTATATCATGTTGCAATGTTTATGAGATATTAAATGATATTAACATTTTTGAACTATATATTTCCAGTAGTTACTTGTAAATGAAAATTAGATCTAAAATGATATCTTATGATTATATTTTGTAAGGGGATGTATACTGATTCAAAAAATTATCAAGGTCTGTTAATTAAAGAACTTATATAACATATTAACCCACTTTGTAAATATGATTTGAATTATTGTATTTATTAATAGTTTATTTTAATTTTAGGAATTTGTTTTTATTTAACAGAAAGATATCTAAGATCATTATAATATCCCAATTTTTTATTAAATATTTATCATTAAATAATTTGATTTCATTAATGTCTTGTGTTACATACAACAACGAGTTTAGACGAACTGTATATCATTATTAAAATATTATGATTCCATTATTGCCTAAGATTTGGATTAGTGGGTATGAATAATAATAAATAAATTATAAAAAATATATGGTCTACAAATTTGAAAATTTAATTCATTAGTTATGAAATGATTATAATTTAAAATAAAAATTATTTGAAAATAAAAGTGATGTTTTTTTTGTAATTTTTTGTTTTTATGCACATAATGTATTATTATATATATAAATTAAATTACTATCCATTAATGAATGAATTTAATTTAATTTATATATTATTTAATTTATTATCTATTTTAAACATTCAAGAAATATTTTTATAGGCATGGGATAAGAATAAATTCTGTTTTATACTTGAAAATGGGTTTTTTATAAAAAGAATTTTTAATCACATTTTGTGCACATAATTTTAAACTAATATATACCATTAATAGGTATTGAATTAGAAATAATTAATTAAATATTTACAATAAATCAGATCAAATTTAGTAATTAGGAACCTTTTATTTTTTGGCAATATGAATAGTAACTATGGTAAAAAATTTCACCACGGTAAAGGCTAAATCAAGTCAATCTAGAACAAAAATAAGGGATAAGGCCATAATTTTTCATCATAATTATTTTTAGATAATGTTAATTTGAGCCTTAACACCATAAGTTTTAAATTTATTTTTTATTGGACACTTGCTCATGAAAATTCCATATATATTATTTAAATGAATCTAAGCTTATATTTTGAGATTAATAAAAATATTTTCATGGTATAAAAATATTTTTTAATTTTAGTAATTATATATTGACCCTAATTTTTTATGAAAGATAGATGGAATATTTCTGCAATTAATAAAAAAATATAACAAATGATATTAAAAAAATTAAACATGATATACTTTGAATGATTTAATGTGACCCATGAATTTTATAGATCTATATGACATATTAGGGGGGTGTTAAAGAATTATTTTCAAATTATGCCATTTTTTTAATGTATTTGAAGTTATATAAAATAATGTTTCAAAATTGACAATAATGATATTTTATCAAAATAATATTTTATGAAATTTTTAAAAAATATTAAAATAATACAAGGATATTATGATGTGGCCTAAAATATCATAATTTGAACATTTATGATCCAATTATCACCATATAAGTAAAAATTAAACCGATTTAACCTTAATGTTTTTTTATCGTATTTAATATTATAATTGGTTAACTAAGGATTAATCAAAATTATATGGTTAATAATTATACAAAAACCTATATAGATTATATTATTGTATGGTATTACAACACTATACAACCATATATTCGAAACCATGACCATTGGGAAACATTTATATTGAGAGTGAACATATTATAATTTAATCCTTTGTGAAATTACCAAAATACCCCTCACCTTAATAATAAAAGAGAACCTCCTCTATCACTTATTTACACTACTTCGAGCCTTCTATCTAGAGAAAACACTAACAATGTCCCATATAAACATCCATATACACAACCTATAGGTTTTTATCTTCTAAAAATACAAACCCTAGAGCCCTTTAGAGGAGATCTAAAGGAGTTGTTTCAAAGAACAGGTAATCGCATTAACCATTCACTTTCCTTTCCACTCTTCCTTTCCTCATCTATATCTATGGTATATATCATAATATAAATAATTAATTATAATAAATATTTAAAAATTTAATTAATATTATTAAAACATCGTTATACACCCTCTTTCCCATCAAATTAAAAGAGAAAGTATCACTCGTGCATAGATACGACTTACCGTCTCTACGTAACAATACAATGCATTTCTCATCACTATATTTTATGGATGGATATTATAATGGTTTTCATGTTTATATATCATAATTTAATATAATTAAATATGTTTAATTTTAATATAACATATAACTTCTTAACATCTAATCATTTGGGAAATGATAACACTGTTCGTGCATACATGTGATCTACCACCTTTAAGAAATAATGTGATTCATTTCTTCGTTTATATTTTACATAGATGGTTGTTAGAATGATGTTTATGAATATATATGATATATATGACTTTATAATTATTCTTTTGAGGTGAATTACTATTTATCTTTCTTTCTTTCCATCTATTGAAAAATGAAAACAGCGCTCAAGCATACGTACGACATACTATCTCTATGAATAGTGTAATTAATTTTTTTATCTCTAATTTTTATGAATGATTATATATATATATATAATGAATATATATGTAGTTTATAACAAGATTATTTTAATGAAATTATGGAACCATGATCAAATTATTATTTCCAAGGCTACTGGATAGAAACGTGCTTGGAAAATGAAGTTATTATCATCTAAAATAGTGATTTCAATAACAACTTATTAATAAATGTGTGATAATATGTCATAATTAAATCATAAATGGTATTATAGTTATTAATATGGATATTTAATTCATATATAACAAATCTCTATTAATTATAGAGAAGATTTTAACATTAATGGGTAAATGAGAGACTTGCGGTAAGGGATTTTCATCTCACATTTATTTAAGTGGGATACCTGCCATATTTCACAACCTATTTCTTTTGTGTGGTTTATATACAACCAATGAATTTATATTATTTATCTTATCAAACTACGCCAAAATTTTCATTTTTATGGTTTAAACAATTGATAAATCATTCAGTGACGGTTTTGAAAAACCGTAGCTAAATCGTGTCCCGTAAATGAATTAGCGATAGTTTTTTTAAAACCGTCGTAGAACGATTTCGCAGCGGTTTTTAGTAGTGGTTTAAACAATTGATACTTTTTTTTAAATTTTCTATTTTCATAATTAATTAATCAATTAATCTTATTTATTTTATAATTTATTTATTTATTTATTTACTAGTTTATTATTTATTTTCATTAATTAATTAATTAATTATTTATTTATTTTCACAATTTATTTATTATTTATTATTTATTATTACCATGGTCATGACCATATCCATGCACAAGACCATTTCCATGCACATGTCCATGCCATAAAAAAAATTTTATATTGGGTTATATTTGAACTCTTTCCCTCTTGCTTATTCTCTAAAGACATTACCACTCTAGCAGACTCTTCATGTGAATAATAAATCGAATTTAACATATATATATATATATATATATTAATTTGAAAACCAAATAATACATTACAATTGGATACACACTTAATATTAATTAATCAATAATGATTAATCAATAATCAATAACCAATAATCAATAATCTATAATCAATAATCAATAATTAATAATTAATAAGTAATTATTAATATTTAATAATTAAAGATTACAAACTACTAATTAATAAATAGTATAAAAATGAATAATAAATAAAGAAATATATAATATGGAAAAAATGGTAAATAAAAAATAGTAAATAAAAAATAGTAAATAGTAAACAGTAAAGTTTAAATTGTAAATTATAAATACTAAATATTAAAAACTAAATACTAAATAATATATAATATATAATATAAAACAAATAAATATATAATAAATAAGTAATTAATAATTCATTAAAAATAAATTAATAATATTAAAACAAAATAATAAAAAATAATAAATAAATAAATAAATAAATAATGAATGAATAATAAACTAAAAATAAATAAATAATAAATAAATTAATAATAAATTAATAAATAGTAAACAATAAATAATAAATAATAGAGAATAAAGAATAATGTGTAAAAAATAAAGAATAAGTAAATAAATAAATAATAAGTAATTAAATACAATAATAAGTAAGTAGATAAATAAATAAATAAATAATTAATTAATTAATAACTAATCAAAAATAAATAATATATAATAGCTAATTAATAATTAATAATTAATCATTAATAATAACTAATAATAAATAATTGATAATTAATTAGTATTTAATAATTAATATTTAATATTTAATATTTAGTATTTAATAATTAATAAATAATTAATAAATAATTAATAAATAATGAATAAAAAAAAATAAATAATACATAAATAATAAATAAAAAATAAATAAATAATAAATGAATAATAAATAAATATTTATCAATTAATTAATTAATAATAATAAATAAATAAATAATGTGTAGATAATAACTAAATAATGAATAAATAAATAATTAGATATTAAATATTAATTATTAATTAAACAAACAAACAAATAAAAAAATAACAAATAAATAATTATTAACAAATGATATATAACTAATTAATTATCTAATTACACAAGTAATTAATAATTAATTAATAAATAAATAAATAAATAATAAATAAATAAATAAATCATAAAAAGTTAAGAACCTCTAAAACCCATTAATAAACTAAAATGAACATAAAATCTAACCTGTTACTTCTTTTTCACATCATAAATAGTCATATCAATGATCCTAAAATGAGCTTCAATATGATATGTGGTACATGCCATACAAACACATGGATTGAAATTTATAACTATTTAAATTTTAAGAAATCAGGTTCAGCAACTAAATCCATTGTTTTTGAGTCCTTATAGGCCTTTCTAGAGGAATAAAAAGGGGTAAAATGTTTGAAGTGATGGAACCCGACCTAAACAGCGTATGACACATCGCAGGCTTCAATTTCATTTGTGGTAGAGCTGAAACGGGTAACGAGATTTCAAATATTGGTTGTTTGAAGTTCGAGTTTGATTTTTGAACTTTTTCAAATTTGAAAATATATTTTTTCCTTTGACTGTCACATGATTTAAATCTCACTTGGTTTTATCTCAATTCGTAATCTTTGATTTTACTAGTTGTGAAGCTGAAATGGCCTCTCAGATCAGATTTTATGGCTGTTTGATATCGAAATATGGTTTTCATGTTTTTGTAGATTTGTTTTATGTTAATTACTATTTTTTACTAATAATTATAACAATGTATTAGTTAAAATATTATAATAAATGAAAATTAAAAATAATAAACTATATATGATTGTAAATAATAAATAAATAATAATTTTTTTTTCTAATTTTTTATTTCTATTTTGCATCACTTTGGAAATAACCACCACTATATTGTGGTGGTTTTTTAAAAAACCACATCTAAAAATAAGAGTGATTTATTTTCAATTTTTTTAAAACAATTATAAAAAATATTTTAAGAACATTTAGCAGTAGTTTTTAAAATACGGGTAAAAATCACCGATAATTTTTTGATCAAAAAACATTTTATGGAGGTTTTGAAAACCACTGCTAAAACACTGTTTCCTATAATGTCATGAAAAATATGATATATACACAACCATTTATGTTTCTTTCCTTTATGGGTTTTGTGCTTCAAAAGTTACCAATGTGTTAAGGGTTTATTTCAAAATCTTATCATTATTTGGGATTTTTGATTTTTATGACTCAGCTGATGTATATTTCTCTTCCATATCCATGTTTTCTAAAACTGGTTTCAAAAATGTTTTTACTATTACCCAATTATTTTTTAAATATATTTTTACACATTTTTGAATTTTTAGAAAATGTTTTAAAAGGAATCTTCCTATTATTTTCTGAACATGTTACATTTTTACTTTTCATACAAAACCTTAGAAGGAATGTTTTTTAACATAGAAAAAATGAAAGGAATCCCCCAGTATAATGACTCCTAAATTATTTTGAGATTCCTTTGAAATTTTATAATGTTACATTAGAAGAAAATATATTCTTTATTATTTGTGTATTTTTTATATTTTAAAAAATGATTTTGAAATTTCAAAGGATATTTTCCTGAAGATTGTTTTAATGATCTTTTAGTGGTATCTTCATTCATCAATGTAAACATCCCTTGATTAGACTTATGATTTATTGGGTTAAATATTCAATTATATCATCCATATCCTTTATCTATAGGGATTGTGATTATGATGAATAAAATTTATATAACACATTTCCATGGGTTAGCATATGAGGAAGTGTTTATGAAAACCATTTATTTTCATTGGTTCAAAAATGATGAATGTTTTAACATCCTATGGAACTCATATATATTATTCAAATTATGTGAAGGGTGAGACCTGTATCTTCATCTAATTCATTAGGTAAATTATTATATATCATGAGATAGTTAAGGAAAACAAGTTGATATGCTTTATATGTTATGGGAAATAAGTCTAAGTGCTTGATATGAGAAATAAGTTTATGTGCATGATCCCCTATTGGAAACTACTATTTTTGCTTGATCCATTCATCATGGTAATCAAACTTCTCATATGAAATGATTTCTATACTTATGATGATTCAACATACACTTATGACATAAAATTGCAGTTCATGATTTAGTTATGATGATCTCTCATGCTTATGATTCATGTCATTTGAAATGGAAATGTTTTATTCCATAACTCATGTTTATGAGGTTTTTCATATTGGGTATGAATTTTGAAACATATGGTCATGATATCATACATTTATTCTTAAATTATGATACAAAATGATCATTGATTGATATCTCCAATTTTTACTCATACTGAGAATATGATCTCACCATTTTCTTATGTTTCCTTTCCCTTGGTTATGAAGAAAATTTTTAGTAGGGTAGGCCTATGATTATTACTATGTGGGATGATATTTATAGGATATGTTCAAGATATTTCATAAAATAATAAGATTGTATATCTAGTCTCCAATGAATCTAAACCCTTATGGTTATATCATAGATTGTATAGTTATGTACTGTATATTCATCTAAATATAATTAATATTTATTTCTGATAACAATGGGTTGAAATGATCCTTCACTACTACAAAATGTGGGTTTAACAGTGATGACATTTATCAGTATTATAAAAGTTTTATAATAAATTCCATCTTTATCAGTGCTAAACTTATCACTGATAAAAGAAGTCATTTATCTGTGCGAAATAAGCGATGATAAAAGGCATAATTTATCAAAGCTTTTCTTATCACTGATAAAAGGTATCCTTTATCAGTACTTTATTTTAGTGCTGATAAAGGAAACTTTTATCAATGCTTTATTGTTAGCACTGATAAATGGTGACCTTTATTAGTTTGTTTTTAGCGCTAATAAAGGTCCATAATAAAATGAAGAATTAAACAAATAAAAACTAAAAAGAGCCAATTAAGAAAAATATGAAACATTTTATTGATTAAATAATTATTGATAAAAATAAATAAATTTAATATACATATATATAGATTATAAATATTAATAAATATTATATAATAAATATAGATATAAAAAATGAATAAGTATAATATTAAAAAAAGGTGAGTACTGTTGCAGTACTATTCATAAAATGGTCCTTGGGCCAAAAACTGTGGGCCTAGAGGCCATGTAGTTGGCTATCCACCATCTAGGCCTTGAGGACAAATATATATGATGTAATAAAATAGGGTAGTTGGGTGGGTTATCCTTGGGGGATATGACCTGCTGTTCAGCCCTGTGTGCGTGTGGTGTGTGTATGTTTGATGTAATTTTACCCCAAAGCACCTAATATATTATAATTTCATTTCTAATGTTTTTTATTTTTTATTTTGTTTTTGAATTTGATCATTTTCTATTATTTATTTATATATATTTCTCTACCATGTTTTAGTATTTTCAATATGTATTCATAAACTTCAATATATATATATATCCTATATTTTTAATAACATATATTTAATTAATAAAATTTATCTATTTTTGAATATTTTTTAACTTTAAAAATTTTGAGTTATTTAATTTCACTCATTTTTAAAATACATGTATGTAAGAATATATATGCAATAATAATGTTAAAAATATATTTGTAAAAAAATAATTATAAATAATTATATCTATAAATGTATATTTACTATATTTATAATTATTATAAATAAATGGTTATTATAAATAAATAAATAATACCTTTTAATTAAGTATTTATATAATTATAAATAAATAAATTTATATATTTAAATAATTATAATAATTTTTTTTAAATTATTATAATTATAAAATTTTATCAGTTATTTTTTAGTACTGATAATGACCAATATTTATTAGAGCAAAAAGTGTTGTTAGAAGATATATTTATAAGTGCTAAAATGCTTGTGCTAATAAATATGTTTTTTATCAGTGCTTTTTTAGAGCTGATAAATTTCGATATTTATCAGTGGTAAAAATGCACAAATAAATACTCATTTTATCAGTAGTTAGAAATTTATCACTGATAAAAGGGATCTTTATCATTGGTTTTGTGAAAGCGCTGCTAAAAGTTCCCCTGATCTCTTAAAAACCCCTTACCATGACTCAGTTTCTTGTGATTGTCAAGATCACATTGAACTCCTCTGCCGCTTGCGTGACTCCTCTATGTTTCCTCATATTAATCAAGACTAGATTCTAATGTATGTTATTTTCTTCTCTTCATATATCATTGTTTGATGTTTTGGATTCCACATTTTTCGTTTTTGAGCTGTTCTTAATCATGACGAACCCTTCATCTCTTCTTGTCGTTATTAAAATTCAATGGACGTTGTTTTATTTCTTCATCTTATTACTATTTCTTAGGTATATGTATTTTGTGTTTCCAGCCCATGTGTCCCTAGAGACACACAAATATGGTTTACTATACCATCGACATTAACAAGTAGACCACTCACCCCTTGGTTTTCTCTGCATTTGAATAATATAGGGTTCCAAAATCTATACGTTTCTAAAATTTAATTCATTTAATATACTATATTATATATTCTAAAGGCTTAATTATGACGGCTTTTTGGGATTAGGGGATACCAAGTAGTGGCCCTATTTTATGGGTGGTGAACATATAGGGTCCAAGGTATGTGTAAAAATCATTAAAACAAGTTTTTTGGATTTTGTTTATTCATGTAAATTGTAAAACCATGAAATGTGTTATTTGGATTTATGAATTTGATGAATAATTTTTTATTTAATTTAAGAAAACATTGATTTAATTGGTCACATTACAAAAAATTATTTTAGTGATGCATGTTGTGATATTTTTTTAATTAATTAAAAATTATTATTAAACATTAACCTTGGGTTATAATGAGCGATGAGGAATTTATTTGGTGAGAAAAGTCTGATCGATTTTTTTAGAAAATTTCTAGATTGGATAGAGTTGAGAAATAATTGGGTAAATTGAAATAGAAATACACAACAACATATAAATATGGTATTTCCCAAAAGTAATTGAGTTATCAATGGTGGGATATTTGATCAAGAAAACTGTGATATGTGATTTAATAATAGATTTACCTTTCAAAATAGATATATAATTAATTTATTGAAAAAAAAAATAAATTTAAAATCCATATAGCAAAGTCAATAATCGTAGAGAGAATAAATATTTATTAAAATATATATTCTATGGTTGGGATATTTATATCTTATGAGTCATATAGTTTGTTATCCATGTCCAGAATGCATAAAATAGAGATATTATCCCCCTATTATAATAAACCTTTGGTTTCATTCCATAGAGAAACCTATATTCTTCTTTTATCACTGTTTATCACTATGTTAAGGCGGTAGAAGTCTTTCGGTGATAATATGATGATACCCTAAAACTAATAAGTGGTATCATAGACTTATTCTTAAAGGAAACAATCTATTAATCTATTAGTTTTTTGAGTTAATAATTGTCATATTATATCATGTCAATATCATATATTATGATATAAAGGATGTCATTATTCATCCATAACATATGGATTTTATATATCATATGGTGTGACTTATAGAAAATCAATGGATTTGAACTACATTTTATCATAAAATTTATGGTATCAAAAAATATGACATTATCAATGGTTTATGTGAAAGTAAAGGATCAAAGAAAAAATACAATATCACCTCATTTTTTAAATATGATAAAAGAAATATGATATCTCCTGTCATATTTGGTGAGAGGTGTCATGGCGTATGATTAAAATTTCACCATATAATATGATAGAGTTGAGGGAATACCTCTCTCCAATATTATATTTTACAACCAATAATATAATTATCATTCATAATGTAGGACATTATACGAGGTAATTGTATATATACTTAAAGCTAGGTGGTATAATATTCAATTTAGGGAAGTAACTATGGTTCCACTAAGATTTTATGATAATATATCATAATAATTATAATTTTAGTATTTCATTGAATAGATTCATTTCATTTATAAGAGTAAAAAAATTCTAGATTAATACTGAGCATAAGTTGAAAAAAATCATCCTTTAAAGGGATTTATGTTTTTTGAGGGATCTTATGGTGGATTAGAAAAATATCAAAAATCGGAAGGCGAGGAATCCTTGAGTAGATAGAAGTTATATCAAATGTAGCTGAGGTGAGATTGATTCCTTCAAGTCCATTAGAGTGGAGGTATTCCAAATTATCTTCAATTGGGGAGAATGTTTGAGTTATTCCATTAATGTATGTTCCTTGGACACTTTAATCCTTGGACGCTTGATTGTCTTCCATCTCTTGATGATGGATTAGACATCCTCTTTCAAACAAGCCTTCCTCCCATTATCAAAATATGGAAAACAATCAAGCCTATTAGGACAGATTAAATAAAGGTATTTAAGGTCAGTTCTACTATAGTATTGAATTATTATCTCTATATTCAAGACAGTAACAATTTTCATGAATGATTAATGAAATTGTGGAATTTTATGCATGTAGTTTGGTTGAATTATTTTTATTCAAGACAAATTAAATTTTTGAATACACATGTGGACAATATATTCTGGACATGATGATGTTTCCAATCCTGATAAAGAATAGACTATTTATGATGAAATTGTGTAATTATTAAGAGATCAACAATATATTGATGAAAAAATGAAATAAAAACTAGGATGATGAAACATCACAGTTTTCAATAAAATTATCAAGGTAAGAAGTTAGGGTATAAAATTTGAGGTTGGTTAGAATCAACATGGCCAACCTATTTACCGAAACAAGACAACATTCATTAGTTATCTCAGGGTCCCAATGAGGATGAATGTGCCAATTGATATTAACTCAGGGAACCATGTCAAAACTGCAATGAATTAAATCCTTTGTAATGATACAATTGTAATGTTACAATATAATTTCACTATTTTACTAAAAAAATTATATAATGAAACATTGATTATGTTTTCATTATTCATAGGAGAATTGTTTTATTTTATAAGATTCCCAAAAGAAATTTGTCTTAATGGCTGTTATATAACCCCATAGTGGATTTTGGACTCTTATAATGAAGTTACATCTTAGGGATGCTGATGGGAAAATAAATCCCCACCCACCACTTAGTTATGAAAACATTATAATGTAGGAACCATGGATTACGCTCTAAAAGTATCACAATGAGAAATATTTTTAGGTGCATTGCGGTTGATAATATATTATTTGATATTTTTTATGTTATCCAACTTGATTCAAAATTTTTAACTTATAAAATAGAAAAAGAGTGCTGAAAATAATGAATGTTCATCAAAACCAACGTACCATTATTGCAACGGAAGGATGGGGTACACTTCATTAGAGAAGAAATTGGTATATATTTTAAATCAACAGAAAATATAATTATGTGATACGAAAAAACCCATATTCATTTGTTTATATATAGATTGATGAATCCAAAGAATAAGCCAATTCCATCCCATGCCATGTGCTATGGAAGGAGGCTCGTGTAAATAAAGATGGTATATTTTCTGTTATAAAAAGTAGTATGGGAAAAATTTTTAATTATGAAATAACTATAATTCAATATGATTTATATAAATATTATATAAAAATAAATATGTTCATATTTCTTATATGGTTTAGAAAAAAGAATCAGCAATGACTGTACTAGAATAAAAGAAACTTTTAGTAGCTTTGAAGCAACCTAAACAATATGGTCACATTAGAGGATTATATTTTGAAGTATCTCCTCAAAAATATTTTGAGAGGAAAAAACCACATAAAGATTCATATAATATGGTGAAATGAATATAGGCATAAATAGACTCACTATAAGATATTATTTTGTAGTCTGGTTTGGTTGACCAATGTAGAAGAAATGATTAAAGCGAACCGACAGCAGAGCAAATATCCCCACATAAATAAAATGATCCACTATCTTTGATGCTAGTAATTCCCTCAACCACATGTCTTACTAGAGGTAATCAATTTTTTTCATTATTTGTTCTTCTGAATTTGAATCAAACAACATCAAATATCTTTATATTACTAAAATTTTGTAGGGTACAGTTGTATGTAAATTTTATCTATCAATACCCATGTATCACCATGTTTCAATTGGTATAGTGTATAATATCCCAGCAGACTAGCTACACAATCAACCCCTCCCAAAAAATCACTTGAGAGTGGTGACTGAGGTAGCTTATGAGACGACTGCTGAGTTACCTATTCCACTTGATGGTCCGGATATTACAACCATCAAAGATGATATTGGAGATTTCATAGCTAGGATATCTAATCATATAATGATACATGAGATAAATCATTAATAAAAATTCATATTAAAAACATGTAACAATTTATGATAAAAGGTCTGAAGTGAGGTTTGATATTATAGATGAATAAACTGGTGGATAAATGAATGGTCAAATCAATAAAATCTAGTAAGTCGACCAAAAAAAACAACCTTCCGAGAGTACCTTATCCCCACTAGTTCCAAAGAAATTTTTATTATCATTACAACTTCATACAGAGACCACATTTAAAGACAAAACTATGTCTTCAATTGAATATGAAGAAAAATAAATAGGGATTCCTTCATAGAAATAAATGGTCTTGGGACCCTAATTAAGATTCTCAAGAATGAATGGTCGGGTATCTCAGTTGTGAATAAATACATATGGTACGTTTTCATAATATGCCTATCCAAATTGTGAGATACATATGTTTATTAAATTTAATAACTATTCATATTTTATATAGGAGTTTATATAAAAACAATACAATGGTAAGATAGTGAAAATCATGATTTGTATTAATTAATCCCTATATGATTTCTATGAAAAAAATTACTATGGATAAAGAAGAAATAGATAAGAAAAAAGACATGTTACTAAAAGTGTTTAATAAAAAAGAATCAAAGGACAGAATTTTTTAGTACCTAAAATGAAAAGGTAAAACTATATGATCTAATTACATAAATTATATTTTTAATTTTTGTATTAGATCATTTTTTAAGTTTTTAGGAAACACTTGATACTGATAGTAGCCAAACTAGACACCCTGGATATTTATTTTTTGTATTCAATGCATGGATTTCCAACCAATCGACCACACATGATGTTTATTGTGAATATGTAATACAATAGAATCAACATTTTATAGATAAACTTTGAATTATATATTCAGTCAGTGTTTTAATTTAAATATTTTTATGATAGGGTGGTCGCTCAATATAGGCTAAATCATGGCATGGTGTCAGTGTCTAAAAAGCCAAAACCTATGGATTAATATAACTATAAAAAAATTAAGGTATATAAGGAAAGATTTAACTATCAAAAAATTTCAAATTTTTTTAATTATTTTTTCCAATGTTTTTTCATTTTGAGAAACAATATAATGATATCAATTGAAGATATTATGTTTGAAAATTTATGAGATTAATCATAGAGCATGAAAAGACTAGCATCCCCCAACTCGTAATTTCCAAATTTAATTAAAATTTCATTAAAAACATTTCATAATTATTTTTTTGTCCATATTGTTTCTCATTACTATCAAAATTTCTGAAAATTAAGTTACTCAAAATAAGAAATCAATTAGTTTAGAGAAGAGTGGTTAGCGTACTATTTGTCAAAATTTATGCTGAAAAAAAATCGAGTCAATTACTTTCTATGTTTGTGATCTAGTATGGGTTATGACCATCAAAAGATGTTTGTGGTGTGATTAACTAGTTTTAGAATGATTATAAATTAGTTTTCATCTCCTTATCAAGAATATGAATAATAGAGTAAATCAATTTGTATAGAAGTGTAGAACTAAAAATAATAAAATTGTTGGGTAGTCGTGAAGGCAGAGGAAAAGTCGAAATCAGAGACTGATGTGGAGGATGATGTAGAGGTGGAGACCAAGGTGAAGAGTAAGGCAGAGGAGGATAAGAAGAACTGGCTTGAAAATAATAAAATTTTTCTGCAATGAAGTAGAATATGGATCATACCATGATTCTGTCTGAGAACAATTGTTCAAAAGTGCAGACAACACTTTTCACATAAGAGTCATTGTGTGTATTTCCAATTTAAAATGAAATTTTATTACAAAATGATGTGTCATACTCATAACCTAGTAAAAACATTCATATTATTTTATTACATTTGAACAGTGATCTATAAATCATTTTTGAGGTGGAGTGATCAACTGCACGTCAATCCAATGCACAGTGCGACCGGTATGACACTAAGTGTCTGGTATTATTTTAAAATTGAAATATTAATAAAAAATGTTTCACACACTAAAAAACCAAGAAAACATGCTCAAATTGTGTTGATAATTTGGGAAAGTGATTTATAATTCATTTGTGGTGTGTATGAATCTGTCTCATATAAAACCGACACATGACGCCACCTGTATTGCTTAAAGTGCGTGTTTCTAATTTAAAATGACATTTTAGTAAAAAACACATGTGGCGTACTCAAAACCAAGAAAACAAATTCGTATTGTTTTGGTACTTTAGGAAAATGATCCATATGCCTATTTTGATATATAGGGACCATCCTCCCCTCAATCCTATTCATGGTGTGATTAATATGACTCCAAGTACGTCTTTTTATTCAAAACTGACATTAATTTTAATAAAAAAACTTGCATACTCAAAAGTGAGCAAAAACATTAGGATTTTCTTGGTAATTTAAGACAATTATACATATGTTATTTTTACATATAGGGATCATCCACACCTCAATCCGATGCACTGTGTGACAGGTATGACCCCATGTGTCCGTTATCAATTGAAAATTGATATTTTAATACAAAAAGTGTCAATCAATAAAAACTAATAAAACACACTAATATTGTGTTAATAATTTTTTAAAATAATTCATAATTCTTTTTTGATGTGTATTCATCAGTCTCATGTCAAACCCACACATGATGCAACATGTATGGCTCAAAGTGCGTACTTCCATTTTAAAATGACATTTTTGTAAAAAAAAACCATGACATACTCAAAAACTCGGAAACAAATTCTAATTATTTTTATACTATATCAAAACGATCCATGAGTGATTTGGGAAAAATATCATTCATCCATGCCTCGATCCGTCACACGGTGTGACCAGTATGACCCCAAGTGTGTCTTTTTATACAAAATTAACTTTAATTTTAATGAAAAAAATAACATACTCAAAACCATTAAAACTCATTTGGATAGTTTTGGTTCAATTGGAAAAAGTTTCTTATGTCACTTGTGAAATATAGATATCAACCTAACCTCAATCTGACACACGGTGTGACCGATATGACTCCATGTGGACCTTTTTATTTAAAACTAGCATTCAATTTAATCAAAAAAACAATTGACATACAAAAAACCAAGAAAATGATTTCTAATTGTTTTGTTACTTTTGGAATACTATCCATAGGTCATTTTTGATTTTTTAGGAATCTATCACACTTCAATTCAACTCACAGTGTCGCCGGCATGACTCCAACTATGTCTTTTAATTCAAAAATGATGATAATTTTAATAAAAAAACAACTAACATACTCCATACCAAGAAAACACATTCTGATTGTTTTGGTACATTAGGAAAACTATCTATAAGTCATTTGTGATGTGTAATAATCAGTAACAAATCAATTTGACTCACAGTGTGACTAGTATGGCTAATTGTTCATATTTTTATTTGAAACTAAAATTATATTTAATCAAAAAAAGAATTGACACACTCAAAACTGAAAAAACACATTCTGATTGTTTTGGAACTTTAAGAAAATGATCCACAAGTCATTTTTGATGTATAGAAATAATTCACACAAGAATTGTACTCGTTTTGTGACTGAAATGATTCCAAGTGCGACTTTTTATTCAAAATTATAATTTATTTCAGTAAAAAATAACTTACATACTCTATAATAGTGTTTTCTTTTACCTGTATCTGTGTTAGAAATTTTATTTCATTTAAATTTAGTTTCTGTATCTTATTTTAGTAATTTTGTTGTTGCTTCTGCTGATCGCTGTGTTGTTGCAGCACACTACACATGTGTCTAGTGATGTAGTGTGTTGTAGCATCAGACTGCAACTTTCACCTTTATGAGTGCTAATAAATGCACCGATAAAAGTATGATTTATCGGCTCTTTTAGAGGAACTTATAAAGCTATCCTTTATTAGCACTAATAAATAGCACTTTTATCGGTGAAAATAAAATCACTGATAAAGGGTATATTTATCAACACTTTTATTTGCGTTATTAAATCTACCCTTTCTCAGTGCCTTTTTAGCATTGATAAAATCCATGGACTTTTAGCCACGCTATGATTGTTAGTTCTTTTCTAGTGCTGATAAAGGGCGATTCTAGCAGTGTTAGATTCAAATTTTTAGTAGTGATTATAAAAAAACCTTTTATTTTTTTAATTTTCATCACACATCATTTGAAACATTATTTAAAAAATTATGATTTAGTAATTGATTAATCCTCTAAAAGGATTTTTCAAGAGTGAAATTGGGTTTAGTCACCCCCATAATGGGAAATGGAATGAGGTCATATAATTAAGTGATATTAAATAAGTGCATGATCCAAGGAAAATAAAATAAAATACACTCTATAATAAAATTTATTTAAATACTCTACTTAGAGAGTTGATAAATCATGATATGGGCTATACAAGGTTGATAATATACATGAATAATTCCAATGGTCAATTTCTTGATAAAAATAGTATGATTATCTTATACATGGTTAATTAGATTCCAACAACACCTTTTATATCTTGGTTATAATTGGTTTTCTACTAAATACTAGTTGTTGACAATAATTATTAATAGAGATTTGTAATTATAGGTAATATGTTCAAATGACCTATGAATCCATGTTATTAATTCTAAAAATATCTTTTTTCTAAATTAAGAGTTTAGATAAAATTAAATTAGGTTTTTATTAAATTATATTGAGTATAGTAATTAATTATTTGGTTTAATGGTTTAGATTATTATTTATTGTACAATTAAATTCATTAAAAGAAATAAGTCAACCTTGAAGTGTGTATTTAATTAAATATATGATTTTTAATTATGGTTGGATAATTTAATTAAATATTTCATATTTTAGTAAATAATTTTTTAATAAGTTTTATTAATAAAACATTATACTTATAATTATAAAATTATGTAAAATTAATTAATGAATTTGAATATTTTAGTGGAAGTTATAAAGATTTTATCTTAAAATATAACATATTTTGAATATTTAGAGTAATATAATCATATATATTATTATAAATAACATACATATATTATATTAATGTTTATTATTAATAAATTCATAAAGAAAATAAATAAATAGAGTTTGTGAAACTATTTTTCTCATTATTTAATAGATAATATCTGGAAAAATAAACACCATTTTTTTATCATTGGAGTTTTTTCACATTTTGTAGGTGTTCAAATATAATAAAAAAATATAATTGAATCTTTTCGATTTATTGGATACTTTTGGAGGTTCAACTATATATCAAACTTGTGATTTTTTCATATCCAACTTTTAATCAATGAAGATATATCTCATCTTTTGTCAAAAAATTTAATATTTAGGATTTTATTTAGAAACTAACAATAAGTTTTTTGAGTAAATCATTTTTTTATTTTCTAAAAAATGCATGTGTTATTAATATGGATACCTAGATAGTGTTTGAAAAAAATTATTCCACCACATTTTTACAATGAGAATGATCAATAAATCCTAAATTTTAAGGATGGGTAAAAATAATAATTTTCTATTGGTATCATTTTTGTTCATTGTATTATAGGGGATGTTTTATATATAGAGACACCGTATGAGGGGGAGTAAATCAAGCTTTTCCAATTTAAAAATTTTCCATTTATACTTGTTAAACTATTTTAGGATGTTGTTCCCACATTGTCAAGAATTTTGTTCAAATTTTTTTTCAATTACTCCATACCATAGCCTCAAAAAACAGTTACTATATACGATAAAACACAAATAATGATTAGGATATCAGACGGTACACCTCGTGTTTGTGATGAATCGGAAGACTTAGATCACTTTCTAGGTTTTTATTCTCATACCACATAGAAACATGATAGTGGGGGAGTTCTTTTTTTAAGGATGATCACTCCATACTTAAATCATAATTCTCCTCCCCCCTCTCCTGGTGCTGCCCTGCACCGGTGTTCTGTGGGTGCACTTCTGCACCCACTCCCACATGTGCCTGAGGTTGAGGTCCTTGGATGGACTTTTAAGTTGGCCCATTTTTTTTGGAAAAGTCATAGAAAAATTATACATTGATAAAAACAAAGTACAAACAAGATGGTATACCATCTTCATATACCAAGACCCTTCTTCATTATCTCTTCTTGTTTGTTCTTTTCCTTCGAAGCATCATTATTCTTACCTAAGGCTTGGATCATGAATTAAAAACCTCTACATTAAGATTATATTAATCAATAAAGGATGATATATGGGTTACACTTCACCTCATTCATTTAATTCATAACACAGGTTAATATTGTTTTGATTGATGTGTTATCCCTTAAACACATGTCATGGAACATTTAAGATTAGCTCATCAATCATCTGATTTCTAAACTTCATCCATTTAGATTCAATGGATGGATATTTACTTCTTTCCTCCTGAAATTGAGTATTGAAGGGACTTCTTCAAGTTTAGTCACAATGTATCACCTTGATTCAAGTCTTGGAACATTGGACCGCTTCTACAATCGTCATATTTGTATGGCGAATATCCAAGCATGACATCAAAATTTATTTTATATTGATTCTCCAAGTGACATAAGATTTGATACAACTTCTCCTCTTAAATCATTATCATAACATCATTACTACTTTTCCATACACATACTGACACAAGATTAACAATGGACTCCTTATTGAGATCTTATTGACAACAAATGGAAAACCATGCTAAAAAATATCCCCCTTTTTTATTTTGTTGTCAATATAACTTATACACACTTTGAATGGGTTAATTTGTGTGATAATATTTTCACCCCATTATTAGAAACAAAATTAAAAGTTGTAGTGGGGTGTGTTCAAAACATGTTCTTCTCCCTTTGAATAATATCTTCTTGAATATTTCTGAGAGAGCGGGATGTTGTCACATGGTTCACTTAGAAAAGAGCCTTTAGTAAATCAACACTATGTCTACTTTGGGATAACCTAGTGTAAAAAACAATATAGATATGACAAAGGTTTTAAATGTTGTCCATAAACAACCACACATGTGAAATCATGCTTGGAATGTATCAACTGTTATTCCAAGGGTTATAAATAGTTATATTTATCAATGAAATGCTATATCCTACACATAATTCACAAAACTTATTAGAAAGTTAAATTTTGAAGATAAATATACCCCTTTCATCCCATCTTGTCATAAATCAAGAAATCTCCCTCAATTGGCATTATAAATACAATTTAAAATAATGGATGAACATGTGATTGGAATACCTCAACATAAACTTCTAGAGATGATATCAATTTCAAGGGTTGTCTTGACATAATCCTTGATACCATCTCCTTAATTTTTCCCCCACTCAAGGGGTTTATCCTTTTTAATCACCATGGTGGATAATATCATCAAATATGCTTAAAGATATGCATGTTGATAATCTTCCACTATGGATCAGATTAGGTAATTATCAAATTATGAATAATGAGTCCAACTTATAGTTCTCCACTTTGATCATCCAATTTTCTTCTTGAGGATGACCTTCTTCTTTAATTCCCAAACTATGAGAGAACACCCATATAACAAAAATAAGGGAATAATATGGAACACTTGTGATCTTCATAATATAAGCACTAGGGATGAGAATTTTCTCTCAACCCAAGAACTCCTTTCCTTGCAAATCTAAAGTGTCTAGTACTCTTCACGATGATGTGTCCTCTCCATTTGGAATTTTTATTTTGCATTGTCATCATAGATTCTTTAATTCCATTCACCTTCAACTTGTGTGTATTGTTTTTCTTCACTTCTATCAGTATTAATGTATATTTTAATGGTGCATGATGTTAAATTTTCTCCATTTGTCCTGGAAAAACATTTGAACATTTGATTTCATGATGTCTAGGATTATTTCACCTTCTACATAGTACTTGTGCGACACTTCTTTTATCATTAGTGGAAAAACTCTCATGAAATTTGAGTTATTGTTTACATGGAATGATCTTTTTTCCATTTTCCTTAACATTAGCTAGTAATTCATTTTCATCTTTTTGTAGTTCTCTAGAAATTTTCAATTGATTATGCCCAATTACTAAACACCATTTCTTGAATTTTCTAGAATGGTGCTTCCACATAGATTCTCCAATGCTTTCAAGTTAACATTCTTAGGATACTAATCAAAATAATCTTTAGGAATATCTTCAATCAATCATGTCTTCTTCAGGATTGATTATCTTTTTAATTTGAGATAGCTTGCATTCATTTCCATGACTTGTTTGAAGTGATACATGGTATGTTCTTTATTTCTATAGTAGAATCATATTTTCATTATTGAGATGACATTCTTGGAATCCAACTTAGACTTATTCTTGGGAATAGTTTGATTCAAAATTTTCTTGACTTTAGTTTTTTTCATATTCCAAATAGAATACTTTTCAAATATTATTCCTTTCTCCTCACTTTGTAGTGTTCTATGATTCTTATCAGCATATGCAAGATTCATGGTGGGACTAAACTAGAATTCATGATATCTGTGACCACTTCTATTGTACAAATCCTAGAAGTATTCAAGATATTCAAATCTATTCATAGTATATAGATTCTTCTTAATATGTGCATTCTTCCTTAGCATTATAGGTTACTTCATTTCTTCAAAACTACATTCCCTGAATGTATTCCTTCCACAATTTTCATATGCAGAAATATTATTCCAAAAATAATTTTCCTGATTCCCAAACCTCCAACAATACAAAAAATAGACAAAAATATACTTCTTTTAATTGTAGTATCAGTCTGGCTAGATTTAGTGCATTTTGGTTTCTGGAAATGTCTTTCTTTCTTTAGAGAATCCTTCTGGTAGTTTCTATTATTAATAATTCCAGTATCCACCCATGAAGTTTTAATGGTTGTATTCACATTTTTATTATTCCACATCTTCCCATATTTTGGATTTGAACTTATACTTGCAGATGAAATAGAATTAGTAGAAGTAGAAATAACTGGGTTATGGGATACCATATTCTTGGAGGATGTTTCCATTGAATTAGAGGATGATCTAGTACTTATTTTAGAATCATTTTACTCAATGAATGCTTAAGGTTCAACATCTCATCATCCAACTTATTGGTAAGTTTCATCTTGGGGTGATTGTTGATTTTTTAATCTCACCTCCAATTCTGAACATTTCATGTTGAGAGAGTTCTTCTCATTCTCAACCGAACTCAGCTTTATTTCCCAATTCTCATTCATCATTATTATTTGTTCTTCATGAACATTTATTAATTTTTGAAAATAGATGGCATGATCCTTTAGCTTATTGGCCTTTTCATCTATTTGAGAATTTTTTAAAACCACAAAAACTTTTTGAAACTTCTCAAATTCATGGAAGGCTTCTACAAATACCATTTAAACGAATTCATTCTCATAAATACTTCTCTGCAATTTTTTAGTGAATTCATCATATTAGTAATTTCAAAGAGAAATTGTTTCTTCCTTTTCCTTCACAAGTTTTGTGATAGTGTTGGATAGACCAACAGTTTTATCCGATGCCACTTCCATGGAATTAGATTCTTTATCCAGCTGTAATTTTTCATCATGATGAGAACTAATGCTTACATAAATGTGTCTTCCCACTTCTCTAGGTAATTTATTCAGATGATCATTGATTACAGTCTGAATATCACAAATTTATCTATCATCATCACAAATTGAACATGCATTACTAGAAGAATCATAAGAATAAAAATAATTTCACATATTATACCTTTTATATTACCATTAGTAGAAGGTGACTCCCTATTAGCAGTAAGCTTCTTCTTTATATTCATTTCCTATTTATTCTTTCTATTTTTCTATGTCTTTGTAGAAATCTCCATTTGAGGTTTCTCACTCATCTCCTCAAATATACACTTCATAAAGACACCCTTCTATATTTTAGAGGTGACCTTCCCTCTGATACCAATTGAAGTTCCCAGATAAGTGCGAATCAATGAGAAGGGGAGGGGCTGAATCAGTGATCCCTTTAAATATTTTTAATAATTGATTCTTTTCAATTAAACATATAGTGATTGTTAAAGCCTAGATCCACTCTTCTTGTGTCTCTCATCCTTACCTTGAATGATGTTGTAAATGTAAAGGCCATGAACACAAGGATTTAAATGGTTTGGTTCAAAGACCTACCCTTTTTTTGTTGGTTATTCTACCCAACAAATATTCTCTACGGTAATCAGATTATTAATTACAATGGTCGATACAGTGTCACACTGTATCTCCTCTGATTCCCATAGGAGGGTCTTTAAACAGCATCCCACAGTGTTAACAGAGTCCCACTGGACTGCTTCAGAGTCTAACTGAAGTCTTCTTCTCCTCCATGAATTTCACAGGGGTCTTCTAGATCTCGAGTCACAAGAGAAAATTACTAATTTTTTCCCTTTTTATTCAATGTGGATTGATCTTATTCAACTTCCAACATAGGCTTTCTGAATCACACTTTCTAGTGTATCTTTTCAAGAATCTTCAATAGCCTTTGGTATGGACAGTTGGCCTTGCTAAATAACTCTGATCACTTTTCTGATCGGTCCTCAATTTGACAATGCTTCGGAAAATCATTCTTCTTATGATGAAGACCTGGCCTCACTAATATGTGTTCAAGTGGTGAAAACAACATCTTCAAGAATTCAAGAGTGATTCTTTACAATATCAGCTCAGTCTTCCTTTATGGACTCTCAATTATTGAAAAATATGATAGAATATTATATTTAATTATGTCTAGCTCCTGTCCCAAAACTCACTCACTTCTTGCAAATATTTTATGGGATCCAATAACTCTTGAATATGGACATATAAATGATTTTCACATGTGAATGTGTCTCTTAATTTTGAACATGAACTTTCTTATATTCTTTTCTCACTATGCACACACACTTTTGATTATTTCTTTACGTGTGAATGTGCATGCATGCATGGATGTAATATTCCTTTTGTTCTTCCTTTTGTGAAAATCTATATGGGTAAAACACATTGAGAACACACACAATCTCCTCTATTTATGGTTTTCACTTTCTCCTCTTCATTTGGGTCTTAGTACACATACACTTGTTCTTTTTAATTATGGTCTAAAGGGTATGTTTTCTTTTTATTTCTTCCTCCTTATTAACATGCTCACACACACTTTTTTATTTTTTTATTTGTATGCAAGTGGTTTAACCTGATTCACATGTATGAATGTGAACCACACATTCCCTTCTTCTTCTTGTGCATACACCACAAATCATGGGTTATTTGTCGTATCGTAGAGCCTTAGGTTCCTTCTTTTTCAAATTGAACACACACAAGATTAAGCCTTCATAAAACCACATTATTCTTCAAATAAAAACCCTTAAAAATAGTATATATATATATATAAGGTTCATGAAAGAGGTTGTTTCTTCTTCTTACAAATAGGAGGGCACGAGTTCTTCTCCTTCACACCAATAGTTTGCGTGGGTCTCCATCAGAAAACCAAGAAAACTCTTGGTTCATTCTGTGAAAAGAATAATAAGGGTTTGTAGCACCAGTTGTGTTTTTACGGTGTCTATGAATAATGAATAGGGTTCCAAAGAACTTATTTCATTTTCGAGAGATCCTACCCACAGATGGTATAACCTCTTTCGCGCAAGGGATGCATGGAACTTCTTTTGCGAACAAGGGGTTCATGGTTCTTCTCTTCATGAACCACAAGTGGTGCACGATTCCCATTCATGTAAGGTTGGAATGAGACTCTGCCTTTCATGAAACAAATAGGTTCTTTTTAGCTCTATTTCATTGTAGAAATAGGAGGTTCTTTCCTAGGGAATGGCAATAACTTTTCTCACCTTGGGATCCCCCTTTTATCGATGAGGGTGACTCTTACTTCTATATTCAAAATCTTCAAGATATTCTAGGGAGATTATGGTTTAAATTAATGAGATATATGTCATTTAAAAATATTCAAACACGGGATAATTGTTAAATCGAGTATCTTGGTTTGTTTTATTTAAACACGTGTCCTTCTTTTCGGGTGAGTATATTCCTCACGCGCATGCATTTTCGAATGCATGAAAATCACCTTATTCGTGAAAATTGAATGCAAAGAACTCAACAGCCTTATATTGTCTTGAACAAGATGTGTTTTTTCGAGTTGATGCATACATGTGTTTCTTTTTCTTCAAACGATCCATACAAGTTTGGATTCAGATCAACTGATGACTAGAGTGATGAGATCAGGGTCTGGGATCATCACTAGTTCACGGGTGCATCAAGGGTAGCCAGAAGATGAAGATAACTCAGGGAAGGATATCAGATGACCACAGTTCAATACCAAACCACAATGATCAGATGGATGGATCTGATGGCTGTGATTGATCTCGCAATTGATCGGACAATATAGAGTGTGTTTGCAATGCATCCGACCACTGAGATTGCTTACCTGGTTTTTATTTACATCCCACATCAAAACAGGATAGAAGGGGAGTGATTTTTTATAAGGTTGATCATTACAACCTCACCTCATAATTCTCCTCTCGCCTGTCCTAGGGCCACCCCACACTACTGTTCTACGGGCTTTCTTCTAGGCCCACTCTCTGCTCCTTGAGTTCACTCCTTGCACCCATGCTGCATAAGTTACCCACCGTGCATGCTCTTGCAGGATTATACATGGCCCACACATTATACTCCTCTTGAGGGGCTAGAATTGAGGCTTCCCTTAGGTGTGGTTGACCCTTGGGTCCTGCATGTGACTGAGGTTGAAGTCCTTGGCTGACCTTGTAAGGTGGCCCATATTTTTGAAAAAGGTATAGAAAAAATATAATTTGTAAAAAAACAATTATAACCAAGATGGTACGCCATATTTAAATACCAATTCCCTCCTTCATAATCTCTTATTATTTGTTATTTTCCTTCAAAACAACATCATTCCTCTCTAAGTTTTGGATCATTAATTTCAAACCTCTTCATTAAGCATATTTGTATCAATAAAAGAATGATATGTGGGTTCAACTTCCCCACGTGAATTTAAATAGTAACTCATTTTAATCTTGTTGTGAGTGATGTGTTATCCTTTAAACACATATCTTGGAACTTTGATGATCTTCTCATCAATTGTCTGATTTCTAAACTTCAACCATTTAGATTTAATGGATGGATATTTACTTCTTTGCTCATGAAATTGAGTATTACATGGAATTATTCAAGTGTAGTAATAATGTATCACCGTGATACAAGTCTTGGAACTTAGGACCAATTCTACAATCGGTAGATTTGTTAGGGAGAATGTCTAAGAATGACATCCAATTTCATTTCATATTGATTATCCAAGTGACATAGGATTTGAAATAACTTATCATATTCAATCATCATCATCACTTCATCAATAAATTTCGATACAAATATTGATACCTGATTAACAATTGACTTATTATTGACATCTTATTGAAAAAAAATCAATACCATGATCAACAAAGGTTCATAAAGAAAGAGTAAAATATGAATCATACCTCGAAAGTAAACCAAACATGCATAACCTATAGAGTGTACAATAGTAATACAATGAAAATTGAAAAGTAAATTGGAAAACACCTTCCCAACTTGAAATATGTCCCAATCTAATAATTTGGAAATTAAACTACTTAGATATCCTAGCTCATGAATCCGAACCTATGACCACCATACATGTTCCAATTTACCAGGTATCCCTAAGATACTCTATAGTCATGATTGACCTATCCATCATCCACATAAGACATGACACAAGCGTGAAAACCCCATGCAAGGGTGATTATAAAAAAACATAATAAGACACCCTGAATGTTAAAGGGGGTGAAATAAGATATGAAATAATAAATAAAGAAAGTATATGAAAGATAGATCAAATAGACCAACTCAACCCAAACCAAGAGTGAAAATAACCTCATCTAAGCACAGGGGGCTCAACACGGTGAGTGGATGAACTACTAATCAAGTCTTCACCACCAATAGTGGGAGAGTAGACTCATCCAATGTAACGACCTGAAATTTTGAATAAATTTTTGTTTCCTAATTTTGTGTGTTATTTTATTTTATTTTTATACTCAATAAAAATGTTTCATTTGATAACATGAGTATAATTAAAACTAGACCATTGGGTTTTGAATGTTATATGACCATTGGTCAATATTACCTCTGGAAACTAAATGTTTTGATTATAGTCTCTAAATACATGTAATCTTGGTTAATTAATAGAGAAAGAAGATTATACGGCCTCACCCAGTAGTCTTGAACCGATCGAAGCCCATCTAACAGAACATGGGAAGGAGGTAGCAGCACTAGGCTTTGCTCTGGACCAAACTCAAGCCGAAATTCATCCTGTGAAGCTAGAACGGAATCGCCTTTGTGATAAGTTCAAATTGATAGAAATTACTACTTGTGCGATGTTGGCCAAGACTCCCTCAGATTCTCTCACCTTAGCACACCTTACACTTAGATCCTATGCTAGTGTGATAAGGTGTTAAGTAAGGAGACCGTAACTTCCTTGTGTAATCCTTTATTTTAAATAAAAATTGGGATTTTCTCTTTTGATGAAGTTTATGAATTTTCAAATGACCGGATAAATATAGTATGCCAATTTTTTATGAATTTTAGAAAAAGGGTATTTTAAAAATGTTTCAGTAAAGCTTAAATAATTAAAAATGTGTAATGATTTTCAAAAAATTGTCTTCTACAGTTATGTTCAGTAAAAAATTTAGAGTCTAATAAGATCAACTTGATTTTTGATGAATAATAAGTTATGAATAGTGATTTTATGCTTAAGATTAGTAATGTCACCAAACGGATTAGTAATCTCACTTAATGAAAGTATTAATATAATCTAGGCACCCTGATTTAGTAATGTGATTCAATAAAATGATTAAATAACAGTTTCATAAATTATTATTCAAGTATTAGTTTTTTTGGGTGAATAGTTTTTTTTAATTAAAAATTAAATTAAAAATATTTAGAAAATTATTTCTATAAAATGGATTTCATTTTTGAACTTAGAGCATTGATATTATGTTAAGGTAATTTTTGGGGATTTTTTCGAAAAAAATGAATTTTCAATGAATAGTGTTTTTTAATTAAAAATATTTAGAAACTTATTTTTTATAAAATGGATTTCATTTTGAAATGAGAGCATTGATATTTTGTTAATGTGAAATTTTGAGATTATTCTGAGAATGTTGAATTTTCGATGAATAGTGAAAATACAGTTTTTAAATTATGGGTGTTTAATGACATCATTAAATGATTTATTAAGTATGTAATCAATATGGTCGACTTATGAATAATAAGATAAGGTATGAGGTGTCCCAAGTGGCCAATAACATGGG
The DNA here is from genome assembly GCA_963277665.1 of Viscum album. Classification (NCBI taxonomy): domain Eukaryota; kingdom Viridiplantae; phylum Streptophyta; class Magnoliopsida; order Santalales; family Viscaceae; genus Viscum; species Viscum album. The sequence continues at coordinate 702,031,930 of OY728152.1, forward strand.
AAAATACCATGGGCAAGCCCATGGTTTGGCCAAAACCACTAATGAGGTGTCCCTTGGCCATTAATGCTTTGTCCCCTCACTTTCCCTATAAATTCCAAGCCATACTCTCATCCATTCGATCCCCCACTCTCCCCAACGAATTTATGGTCTCATTACCTCCCAAGGAGTCCTCCCAAGGTTCCCCCAAGCCCTCAAGGTCCCAACCATTGAGTTTTAAGAGTTACGTTTTAAGGTAAGGGAACCGACCTCTCTCTTTCTTTTCAACAAAACTCTTTTATGTAATTTCTTTTATCCTCCATGTTCTTAAATTAAAGGATGTTATTTAACACTCCTATTACTTCCCTTTTCACATTCATATAATGAGAGATCCCCTCTCACTCTCATTATTTCGTTTTATGACGTTTTAAGTGGCACTGTTAGGCTGCCGAAATTTTTGTAACAGATTCTTTCTCTCTTCTCATTTTTCAAGATCTATTTTCATGTAAAGTCTTTCAAGTTCCATTTTATTATGCTGGGTAATGATCTCTAAATTTATCATACTGATATTTTATGATCATATGATGAGAGAACCCATTTTATCTCTTCAATTAAGTATTTTGAAGTTTTATGTGGCACCGTTATGCTGCCGAATTTTTAAGTGGTTCTTTCACCTTTCTCCTTTTTCAAAATTCAAATTCCTTGTCAAGTCTTGCAAGTTCCTTTTTATTATATTGGGGCATGATCTCTAAATCTATCATACTGATCTTTTATGATCATATGATGAGCGACCCTATTTTATCTCATCAATTCATTTTTGTTGAAGTTTAAGTGGCGCCGTTAGGCTGCCGAATTTCTAAGGGGTTCTTTAACCCTTCCCGTTTTCGAGATCTACTTTCATGTCAAGTCTCTCAAGTTCATTATTATTATTTTGGGGTATTATATCAATATCTATAATACTGATCATTTATGTTCATATTATGAGATACCCCATTTGATCTCGTCAATCCATTTTTGGGAAGTTTTAAGTGACGTTGTTAGGCTTCCGAATTCTCATAAGAGAAATCTTATTTTTATCTTCCTTTAAAGTTCTTCGTTTCATATGGTATATCATTCAAATTTCATTACCATGTTATTAAATACTATATATTATGTTCTCCTACTGTTTTATGTATCATTTTTGAGTGGGTGACCCATGTCCCATCTCTTTTCAATGTTTTCTAAAACCATGTATTGTAGACGTTATGCTGCATAGTTTTCGTCCCAAAATGCCTCCCTCTTTATCTCAAAATTATTTTATGTTATTAAGTGAAAACTCAAAGCTCTTATTTCTACAGGGGTATTCACATATATATCAAAATTTTATATTTTAAATTATGGGATTTACATACATGAAACCCGGTTTCATTTTTCCATGGGTTTAAAGTGACATAAAGATCATGTCTTTTAAGCAGTTTTTAAAACGTTATGATTACGGAATGAAACCCATTTCTTTTATGCTATATGGGTTGTTTATGAAATGATTTATGATGATATATGTGTCTCACATGATAATAAATACATTTCAAGGGTGAGCCCAGATGGCGCTCCAATGTATTGGTTAAAGAATTAATCTCTAGATATGACCTTTTAGACTCATACCTTGGGGAATAACCTTGGTAATTTTTAATGACACCTTGGGGATAGACCTTGGTGAAACAAAATGATTTTCAATATTAAATGTTTTAGCCACATCTTCAAGTTATGAAAAATGTTATTTTTATATGCCTCATAATTTCATTCTCATTCCTTAAAGTTCTTTTCATGACTTTATTGATGTATCTCAAGTTCAAATGTTAAATGTTTCCCTTGTTTCCATTACTAAGCGTTCTGCTCACCCTTTTCTTTTGATGTATGTCCCTAGGTTATGAGATGCAGTAATGAACCTAGGGTGAACATTAGGAGATTACTTTCAAGTGTTTAAGAATATTGTTTTATGTTTTCATGTTTTAAGTTCCTGGTTTCCAAGACACTAAACGTTAAATATCCTCGGTTTTGTAAAATGAAATGAAGGTTTATGTGATAAAAAGGTGGGATTCTATAGTTGGTATCAAAGGATGGTTTATTTATTTATGGAAATTAGGATATGAAAAATCTAGGAAGAAACCTATAGAAAAGTTTAAATATAAGAAATCTTCCAGGTATTTTGGTGAGTATTGAGTAAGGGGTTGCCAAGTAAATACATCCATGTCTAGATACGAGCAGGTAGAGGAGGCTTTGGCACAGATGTACATAGGGGTAAAACCCGAAAACACCGCTTTGAGCTAGACTCAAATGGGAACTGGTACACGACAACGAGCCTTGATGCACTCTTGGTTACGACACTCCCGGGGGATATGCTTTGGTAAATTCATAATATTAGTATGAACCATTGTTGAAGGAACAAAGATAAAATAAAATAAAGATTCACATAAGAATATATGATCATGGATAACCTAGATGGGAATATAGGGGGTCACAAGTTAGGGTATACTCTTTTTCTACAAGTTATCCTTATATACTTTAAGTTCCTTTTCATGATTATTGGCTATGTATTTAAGCCTCTAAATTATACTTTCTCTTCTTAGTTAATGGTGGGAAATGGAAGAACCTGTCCCAACAACCAATGTGATAGGAAATGCGACGATTGCCGTATTAATATGACAGAGATGATTAGGGGATTAAAATATGATTATTATTTTGGAATATGTTCACTATTTTGGGGACCCTATATGATTGAGGTAAATAGATTACTATGGTATTTTCATTGAGGAGAAAGGTTGACTTATATTTTGAAGAATCGATGAATTTAAGGTGGACTTATAGTAATTTAGGTTACTTATGGGAATGATTAACCTATCTTGGGTAAAATATGTTTAGGTTAGCTACTTTTGTTATAATATGTTAGGATTGGTTGATGTTGTTTGGAGATGAACAATGAAGTTTATTTTGGAAGACTATGTTATCAAATCCTTCTTGTATTTGGGTTTCAATCTTAGTTTGGTTTATTTTGAGGAATTTTAAGGACCGTTATTTATGGAATGGTATATGATGAACTTTGGGTAGTATCATGGATCTTTGATGATTTAAAAGTAGTTTCCATTCCTATGGGATTCTTTCTTTTTGAAGAGCTGTTTTACCTTAACCTTTCTGTTTTTGGGATAATGTTTAAAGATAGAATAAATATATAGTTAATCTTTTGTGGATTATGTGATTCTATAGAAGATGATTCTTGTGCTTTTTATGAGACCAAGGGTTTTTGAATTCTCATCATTTGGAGAAAAGATTAGTGTTGGTAGGGACTTATTAATGGATGAAACTATACTTTAAGGTTGGTATGTTTTCTTATGTTTTTGTTCTATGTAGTAAATGAATTCCTCAAAATTATGAAAAGGAACGTAAAACAAAAATGTCGTTGGTTTACGTTTCCTACTAGGTAATCAAAGACCGTTTAAACACATCATAAGTTTGGAATTTTCTTATGGTTAACATTCTCTTAATAATGTTCTCTATCACTCTCCCTTAGAACTTGACCCTTTTCTTTTCTTCCATATCCATGTTTTCCAACATGGAATCCTAGTGTGGGTTAACTTGGGTGACATTTGTAATTCCCATTCTTTCTATTAAAGTAATAGTTTTACTAACTCCTTTTCCGATGTGGTACTTTCATTGAAATTTCAAAACCTAATTTTAAAAATTGCCAGGAAGCAATTTCTTAAGGGGGGAAGATTGTAACGACCCGAAATTTTGAATAAATTTTTGTTTCCTAATTTTGTGTGTTATTTTATTTTATTTTTTTACTCAACAAAAATGTTTCATTTGATAACATGAGTATAATTAAAATGAGACCATTGGGTTTTGACTGTTATATAACCATTGGTCAATATGACCGTTGGAAACTAAAAGTTTTGATTATTGTCTCTAAATACAAGTAATCTTGGTTAATTAATATAGAAAGAAGATTCGATGGCCTCACCCAGTAGTCTTGGACCGATCGAATCCCATCTAATAGAACTTGGGAAGGAGGTAGCACCACTGGGCTTTGCTCTGAACCAAACTCAAGCTGAACTTCATCGTGTGAAGCTAGAACGGAATTGCCTTTGCGAGAAGTTCAAATTGATAGAAATTACTACTCGTGCAATGTTGGTCGAGCCTCCCTCAGATTCTCTCACCTTAGCACACCTTACACTTAGATCCTATGTTGGTGTGATAAGGGGTTATGTAAGGAGATCGTAACTGCCTTGTGTAATCCTTTGTTTTAAATAAAAATTGGGATTTCTTCTTATGATGAAGTTTATGAATTTTCAAATGACCGGATAAATATAGTATGCATATTTTTGATGAATTTTAGAAAAATGATATTTTAAAGCTGTTTAGGTAAACCTTAAATAATTAAAAATGTGTAATGATTTTCAAAAAATGGTCTTCTACAATTATGTTCAGTACGAAATTTAGAGTCTAATAAGATCAACTTGATTTTTGATGAATAGTAAGTTATGAATAGTGATTTTATGCTTACGATTGGTAATGTGACCAAACGGATTAGTAATATCCTTTAATGAAAGTATTAATATAATCTAGGCACATTGATTAAGTAATGTGATTCAATAAAATGGTTAAATAACAGTTTCATAAATTATTATTCAACTATTAGTTTTTTCGGGTGAATAGTGTTTTTTAATTAAAAATTAAATTAAAAATATTTAGAAAATTAATTTTATAAAATAGATTTCATTTTTGAACTCAGAGCATCAATATTATGTTAAGGTAATTTTTGGGGATTTTTCTGAAAAAAATGAATTTTTGATGAATAGTGTTTTTTAATTAATAATTTAATTAAAAATATTTAGATAATTATTTTTTATAAAATGGATTTCATTTTGAAATCAGAGAATTGATATTTGGTTAGGGTTAAATTTTGGGATTATTCTGAGAAAGTTGATTTTTCAATGAATAGTGAAAATACAGTTTTTAAGTTACGGGTGTTTAATGACATCATTAAATGATGTATTAAGTATGTAATCAATATGGTAGACTTATGAATAGTAAAATAAGGTATGAGGTGTCTCAAGTGGCCAATACCATGGTCAAATACCATGGGCAAGCCCATGGTTTTTCCAAAACCACTAATGAGGTGTCCCTTGGACATTAATGCCTTGTCCCCTCACATTCCCTAAAAATACCAAGCCATAATCTCATCCATTCGACTCGCCACTCTCCCCCAACGATGTTCGGGTCTCATTACCTCCCAAGGGGTCCTCCCAAGGTGCCCCCAAGCCCTCAAGGTCCCAACCTTTGAGTTTTAAGAGTTACGTTTTAAGGTAAGGGATCCGACCTCTCTCTTTCTTTACAAGAAATCTCTTTTATGTAATTTCTTTTATGCTCCATGTTCATAAATTAAAGGATGTTATTTTATACTCCTCTTACTTCCCTTTTAACGTTCATATAATGATATATCCCCTCTTACTATCATTATTTCGTTTTATGAATTTTTAAATGGCGCCGTTAGGCTGCCGAAATTTTTGTAACGGATTCTTTCTCCCTTTTCATTTTTCAAGATCTATTTTCATGTAAAGTCTTTCAAGTTCCTTTATATTATGTTGGGGTATGATCTCTAAATTTATCATACTGATCTTTTTTGATCATATGATTAGATACCCCATTTTATCTCTTCAAATCAGTATTTTGATGTTTTAAGTGGCGCCGTTAGGCTGCTGAATTTTTATGTGGTTCTTTCACCTTTCTCCTTTTTCAAAGTTCTAATTCCATGTCAAGTCTTGAAAGTTCCTTTTTATTATGTTGGGGTATGATATCTAAATATATAATACTGATCTTTTAAGATTATATGATAATATACCCTATTTGATCTCATCAATTCATTTTTGTTGAAGTTTATGTGGCGCCGTTAGGCTACCGAATTTCTAAGGGGTTCTTTAACCCCTCTCGTTTTCGAGATCTACTTTCATGTCACATCTCTCAAGTTCATTTTTATTATTTTGGGGTATGATATATATATCTATCATACTGATAATTTATTTTCATATTATGAGAGACCCCATTTGATCTCATCAATCCATTTTTGGGAAGTTTTAAGTGACGCCGTTAGGCTGCCGAATTCTCATAAGAGAAATCTTATTTTTGTCTTCCTTTCAAATTCTTCGTTTCATATGGTATATCATTCAAATTTCATTACCATGTTCTTAAATACTATATATTCTGTTCCCCTACTGTTTTATATATCATTTTTGAGTGGGTGACCCATGTCCCCTCTCTTTTCAATGTTTTCAAAAACCATGTATCGTAGACGTTATGCTGCATAGTTCTCGTCTCAAAATGCCTCCATCTTTATCTCAAAATTATTTTATTTTATTAAGTGAATACTCAAAGCTTTTATTTCTACAGGGATATTCACATATATATCAAAATTTTATATTTTAAATTATGGGATTTACATACATGAAACCCGCTTTCCATTTTCTGTGGGTTTAAAGTGACATAAGGATCATGTCTTTAAAACAGCTTTTAAAATGTTATGATTATGGAATGAAACCCATTTGTTTTATGCTATATGGGTTGTTTATGAAATGATTGATGATGATATATGTGGCTCACATGATAATAAAGACATGTCAAGGGTGCGCCCAGATATCGCTCCAATGCATTGGGTAAAGACTTAATCTCTAGAGATGACCTTTTAAACTGATACCTTGGTGAATAACCTGGGTAATTTTTAATGACACCTTGGGGATGGACCTTGGTGAAACGAAATTATTGTCAATATTAAATGTTTTAGCCACATCTTCAAGTTATGAAAAATGTTATTTTTATATGCCTTATGATTTCATTCTCATTCCTTAAAGTTATTTTCATGACTTTATTGATGTATCTCAAGTTCACATGTTAAATGTTTCCCTTGTTTCCCTTACTGGGCCTTCTGCTCACCCTTTTCTTTTGATGTATGTCCCCAGGTTATGAGATGCAGTAATAAACCTAGGGTGAACATGAGGATAAGCCTTTAAAGTGTTTAAGAAGAATGTTTTATGTTTTCATGTTTTAAGTTCCTGGTTTCCAAGACACTAAACCTTAAAGATCCTCGGTTTTTTAAAATGAAATGAAAGTTTATGTGATAAAAAGGCGGGATGCTATATCCAACTATGAGAAGAAAAACATGGAAAGCACGTGGCATACCCTATACATATTAACCAATAACAACCCAATATTAATATACATAGACATTATATAACTTTTTTGGAATACTTAAAACATTATAAAAACGAATGCCTAAAGACTGTATTAGTTTAGTGCCTTTAGAAAGATGGAAACGTAAACACTCATACATGATCAAGCTAAATTATCTTCCAACAGGTTCTACAAGACTATAATTCCTCTTAGAAATATAATATAAGAAATATATCTTCTTATCAAAAGGGAGGAAACAAAAAATGGGTGTGATCATATGCTCAATAAGGGTAAACAAGGGAGTCTTGTAAGCATAAACTTGAGAATGGGGGTATGAGAACATGATCATAACATTAGAAGAAAACACCTTGCATATAAAAGGTCATAAAAATGAATCATGGAATAAATCTTGGATGTTCATAAGATAAGAACCATATGTACATAAAGAACATAATCCATAAAATCATAACATTGGAACAAGGCATAGAATTGTCGCAAACACATAAGCACATAAAATGTTTTCCATAGTAGTCAAAGAATTACTGCTAAGGCCATATTAGTAGCATCAATTTACTCCCCATACCATATTTGTATTCAAGGTTCACAACCATGACCATATTATTAGAATAAGTTCACTCCTCATACCATTTTGGTATTCATGGTTCACCCCCATGGCCATCTTAGTAGTCAATGTTCTGTCCCAAGACCATCTTAGTCTATCTAATGAGATATAAATATCTACCCAACACATTGGAGGGAGATATAGGTCCCACCTATATCATATTTAAATCCTACATACCTGTGAAAAAAAATCATTAAAAATCATATCATAACCCATGAAATGAAATGGGTATCATAAACATGTAATCATATCATAACCTCTGGAAAATGATACAGGTCTCATAATAATTTCATAAAAATCACAACCCATGAAAAGATACAGGATTAAAAATAATATAAATCATTAAATAGAAATAGTTCCATAAACAGCATTACATAAAAACAAAAACCATTATGATAATGAATATGTACAGAAACATTTAATCCTTTCCCCAGAAAGTCACAAGTAACACCAACCGATGCCATCTGAAATGATAAATAAATTCGAATCGTATTTTAAAAATATTTCTTAGGTAAAATATATTTTCTTATTTTGAAAATAATTTTTTAAAACATAAAAAACTTTTGAAACCATTTTCACGTAAATAAACATGAAATATTAGTAAGGGATATTTTAAAAAAATTTGAAGACATTTTACTTTGAAAACTTCTTAAAAACGTAAAATGAAAGCTTGAAAATGTTTTGAAAACCAGCTAATTAAAAATACTTTGAAAACTTATAAATAAACATTGAAAATGTTTTTAAAAACATTTATTTGAAGACTTATAATGAAATATTAAATATTTATTGAAAACTTTTTTACTTTCAAACATATAAAATAAGATTGAAAATGTCTTAAAATCCCTTTTCCCCTAGAAACTTATAAAATACGTTTTAATACATTTTGAAAACCATTTTATTAGAAACTAATTTAAAATAATAAATTTTCAGAATATTAAGAAACCATTTTCTTTAAAAAAACCTTTTAATCATGTAAATAAAGCATCAATATAATTATGGTTTTTATGGAGGGTAAATTTGAATGTGTCGAACATTCCTTTTCCACAATACAAAATTTTGAAAAGTGATTCAACTGGAAAACAACAAGAATATTATTTTTTAAAAATAATTTTTAAATGTAAAACAATGGTAAGGTTTTAAATTAAATATTATAGGATAATAGTAGAATATTTTTGGAAAACATTTAGAAAATATGGATTTAAAGGAACACATATTTTCGACCGAAGAGAGAGATAAATATGATCTCTCCTAAAAAAACATTCTTGATCATATTATGTACCAAAGAGTGAAAAAATGGAACCATTATGTAGATATAACATGAATAAATAGATTATAAGAAAATTATTGATATTTTTGAGATATAGATCATAGTATTTCATCAATTAATGTATAATCATAAACAATGTCAATAAATTATAAGATTGTTTCCAAAAACACTTACCACATGGTAATATTTAATCATACTCCCCATGTAAGAAAATGAAATTAGATGAATCTTAAAATAACATTAAAATAAGTTTATTCATAGTATAAAATTTTAAATTGATGTATATACACCTCAAAATATAATTTTGGTGCATAACAAAACATGTGTCTTAGAGAAGGAAAATTGAGAAGAAATTGTCTTATCGATTTGGTAACTTTTGAAATATTAACCCCATGAAATAAATATCATAAAAAGATATTTAAATACCCATATATTTAATAATAATATTCATATAACACATTTATAGAATGTATACACACCACATGATTGAAATGATCAGTGAATAAGGCAAGAATCTCATGGAAAAAATGAGAGATGAAATTACCTTACCTTGTGTCTTGAATCTCCTCGTACTCATAAAAAATTATGGTATAATAAATATTAGTTTATTATTCATCTAAAATAGAACCATTTTTTTATATCTAATACTATATATGATTTTTTAGGATTTCATATTACAAACTTAACAATTCTATGTTAAGGTTTCACCTCGGGGTAATATCCGCTTTGTTCTTCGCATGTGTCTTAATCTATAATATCATTGGTCCTTATAAAAATATCATGATTCCATAAATTTAAATATCAATATAAATATAATTTATAGTAGTTATATTTTTATTATTATAATATATATATTATATAAGTAATAAATGGAGTACCTCATTCATGGAGACGGTATGCCATATGTAGGCATGAACATTTTTTCATTTTTTATCGTATTAAAAGAAAGAAAAAAAATGAAATATATGTATATATATAATATGATTAAATTATCATTATCACGTTAGATATCATATAATTTCAGTAAATAATCCTTAATATATTCCATGTAGTGTGTGAATGAAACAAATCACTTTGAGGGGGCGGTAGTCCACACTTCCTCAAATTAAATTATCATATTAACAGAAAATGGAGAGTATAATGATATGTGTTATAAAATAATTACATAAGCTTAAAGAAATAAAAAATATAATTTATATAACATATAAATATATTTTTCATCATAATTAACACCATGAGAGGTGGTAAAGGAAAAATGAAAAATGATGGTTTCGTGCGGTGGTAGATCACTATACACAGAAACTGTATGTTCGATACCCATTAGATAGCAATGTGTGTATGTGTAGCCATAAAAATTAGCATAAACATATATAAGTAAAATAAAAAAAATTGGTTTTTTGTATATTCATGAAATAACTATAGGTGAGGGGTGGATAATGAAAATAATATAAAGGAGCTTAAGGAAGGATGTTACCTTTTATTTGGTTAACACCTTTTGGTTTGCACCAAAAGGATTACATGGATTTATTTTTGACAAAGGATAGGATTATAGGTTAATGGGAGGTATTTTTAGGAGATATTTTGTCAGATCACGGTTGATAAAAATTGGTTTGAGATGTGTGAGCGGGTGGGAGGAATGGAGGCCTTTTTATAATTGAGGATGAGTGGCACTCTTGTAAATCATTGGAAAAGAAATTACACCCACATTTTTTTCATGTCAAGTTAATCCAATAATGTTAAAAAAATATAAATAATCGATTATAGGGTTAAAATATGTCCATAAAATGATTTTTTTACTAGTTAATAGGTCAATTTTTCTCTTAATTTTAATTTTTAGTCCTTTGTTAAGCTAATTTTTCTCTTAATCATTGTAATTATTTTTAATTACATTCACTAATATTTTTGTAAAAATATAATTTGATATTATTATTAATTATAAATTATTATTATTAAAAATATGTTATCCATCATTCCAAACTCCAAAAACATAATATGTATTAATTAATTAAAATTTAATCCCATAGATGGGGCATTGGTGCCTATTTTTAAAGTAAAAACGTTAAAAAGTTTGCTATGTTTTTATATTAAATTTCAATGTTAAATTGATTAAAATGAAATAAATTTAATTATTTGATATAAATATAATCTAATTAATATTTAAAACCAATTAAAAATATAATTTTACCATATAAATAAATTATATGAAAATTTTGTTTGAATTAAATTTTAGTATTTTTCACTATTCATCGAAATATGAAACTTCAAAGAAAAATGAAAAAATGCTCCTTAAACTAATTTTTATATTAATATTTAAAATTTTATGTTTATTATTACATACAATATTTATAAAAGATTAAAAAAAAATCTTTAAACTGTGTTCGTTATTAAAAGGCGGTAATGGCACCTTAATCAAAATATTTGTTTTATGTGTAGAATTGGGTTAGTTCATATCTTACATTTATAATCTATTTTTAAAAAATATAAAATTTTTTTTATTGGATTTATAAAATATATATTAAATTAATATCAATCACTAATTTTAATTAATTTAATTTATTAGGATAAAATATCTTTGTGGGCATAAAATTATTTTTCTATAAAAACATTCCCCTTATATTCAATTGGTTCTTATATCTATTTTTAATTCATTTATATTTAATGAATTAAACCATGTATTTTTATAAGTTAGTTAATTCTATTCATCACCTTCAACATAATATCTAGGTTATGTCTTATTATATTAAATAGTAATATTTTTAATAAAATATTATTGTTCAATAACACTTGGTCTTGCGTGTTACACAATCCATTGAGGAAAGTCATTATTGTATGTAATGTAAGTTAACATTAATGTTCCCCCTAAAGTAATCTATGATTTATATTACATGTACTATATGATTATCTTGGTGTTTCTTATAATGTAAACCAAACATGGTGATTTAATATAAAATAAACAATTTTCAATGTTGTGTGAAATTAAAAATATCAAAAAGATTAAATTAATTCCAAAAAACATATTTCAATAAATATCAGGGTGTTACATTCTACCCCCCTTTAAAATTAATATCTCCCTCAAAATTAAATTGCTTTATCAAAGGTTTAATATTTGAAAATTCCTTTCATTTACACCCACATCGTAAAAACATTAATCCTAAAACTTCCTTTAAAAAGGGAAAGTTGAAACATAACAGTTACCCAATGTAACACATTACTAGGTTTCCACATTGGGAAACATATATGGAAAGAGAAAACATCTACATAAAGGAAAAGTATAAATATTTGTAGGGAGTTATTGAGGTCATCAATCACAAACATGTGAACAGTCAATTAAAAGTTGATTGACTCAATGTAATATATCTATGATGATTTAAAAGGCCATCAGTTCAACAAAAATCAAGGTATTAGGACAACATTCTTAATTTGATCATTTTTTTAAATTGAGTAATTATATTATTGACCATTAACATAATTAATTATACTTACTTTATATTTCTATAATTTTATAATTATTTGTTTTGTGATTTTATAAATTTCTAATTCTCCTAATACTTCATGAAATAGATGTTTATAAATTATCTTCGATGCATGAACGACTAAAATATAGTTTTAATAGATCTTAAATCCCATAAAAGAATGTGAGTTATAACTATTTATCTCTAATTATTCCTTGAAATTAATATGTTTAATAAATTAATCTCTAAACATAAAAATTAACTCTTCTAGTTCATCATATATATTTATTCATAAAAAATAATTACACTTTAACAGGACATTGAGTTGTCTGCTGGTAGGCGTGAAACCTTAATCATCTTTTAGTGATGGGTTTAGGACCCGTGACATTACCAGACATGATCAGTTGTCACCTAATCTACATGATTTCATTTTCTAAAACCACACAAATATAATTTCAAAAATAAATATTAAGGACATCCTTGAAATAAGGTTAATCACTAAATATTCTTTTAACCAAAGGTTTTAATAAAATATCAACACACAAATACTTTCACTGAATTTTTACCTAAAATGTTCGTGAATGATTAACCTTATAACCCTTATAAAAGATAAAAACCCAAAACAGCAGAAAGAGGGTCATGAAATCAGCTTAACATTGATCCCCGATATATCACACTGTTGTGACCTGATGTGTAGTACAGAAGATGATTAAAGAACATCTAGAGATAATGTTTGGAAGCTTTATTTCTGAAATATTAACATTTCATGGAAGATGAATCATTATATAATTTGTTGTCCCAAACATATAAGGTGAGGTATTGATTATAATCTGATGTGAATCTTTTAGATTATATATGAATAAAGGTGCACATTTTGAAGATATGTTGAACTGAATAATGAATGGAGATACATTTTCAAAATATGATTTGTAGAAAAATGCTATTGTTTATCCCAAGGATAAAGTACCAACCACTATATGTAGAGGCACCAATGGAAGCTAAATCGGAAGACCTTGAAAATTTTTACAAGTCTTTACTAGAAGATAAAATATCTTAATAACATGGAATGAATTCTCATAGTGATACATAAGATTAACTTTTTCTTACATAATATATAGTAAGATAATATGTGTCTGTTAAAATCAAAGTGATTCATTAGGTTTATTGGTTTGGAATAATTTAATATTTCATTAATGATATTCTAGATGTTAATTAATCATATTCTATATAAGTGATTTAATGTAATAATCATCATGACTATTTGAAAATAGTTTATAATTCATGTTGAGTATGAAAGAAGGATTTTTTCTATGATTGATGGAGAAGTATTTCAATGTTTTGAGTCTAAAACATGAACCAAAAAAATGAGGGATAATGATTTTGGAGCGTGAATTTAGTAATTAAACAAATATATTCTAATGATTCTCTTATAGGATCATGTATTAGATAGAAATTCCAAAATATGAAGTAAAAACTGAAGAGGTTGATTTGGAAGAATAGAAGTTAGTAATACTTCTTACATTAGTTGATGTAAATTTGAATGTTTTTGACTATTGAATGTTTTATCGACTAATTTAGTTGTTAAATAAGTTCATGAGGATAATATAAGTATCGAAATGTTATAAGATCAAAAGTTAATAAAATTTTATTTATTCATAATTAAAATTATTGCAAAAGGACGTTTCCCTGGAGGTTATCAAAAATGGGGTTTCCAAGTATGTTTAATGGAGTGATAAAATGTTATAATGTGTAGAAAAATAGAAAATAAAAAACACTGAACTACAGGAAAATAAAAACCATCTCATAATATAGAAAAATTATGTACAACCAAATACTATTTCAAAGGAGATTCACAATCTGATTTTTTTCTAGAAAGGTGGTTAAGGTTGTAAGTGGATATTGTGTCCTTATGGCTGATGATTATTTCCCATTTTGAAGTTAGTTAGAAATATGGTGTGTTAATATTTCCAGCATCAGGTTTCCCAAAATGTGGAATCCTCATCAAGATGAAAAACCATATCCCTATGCCCACGAGGAAATGGAGTTTCAACAGACATTACTTATTGGCCAACATGTGAATGTTTTGATGGAATATTCTAGGAAATTAAGTTTTTTAGATAGACCCTCTCTAGCACCGGGATATGTGGATTCAGAATTTATGGATCAGTGTTCTGAGTGGGTAATGATGACACCTCAACCTCTTCTCATGATGTAGTTTTCCATCCCTTTGGCATGAAAATTACCGAGCTTGTTGTTTCCCATAGGCCTAAAACTATCATAATAACTCAATATTTATAGGAGAGATCAAATAATTTTTAATCTATTATTAATGAGGAGTGTCATTCAATTACTAGCAAGAAATGGATTCATTCTAACATGAACACCCTATGGCCCACATCAATTATTTTCTGACAGTATGTGTATATCATTCCCTGATATAAATGTTATATTGTGTTTGATATTTGGGAAATATTTCATGTAATTTTTTTGTCAATATTATTAAAGGATATTCTAGAAAATGTTTTGAAAATATTAACAGAAAATGTTTTCCAAAACCACACACAATGTTGATTTCTATAAAAAATAAAATCACATCATCGAAATACTTGTACATTAGGTGTGGTGGCCCTATCATTTTGTTAGTTGAATGTTTTATATTTATTTTTCTTTAAGTGTGATTGAATTCTCAACACACTCCTTTACATTCGAAGAAATCAAATATATGTATCCATAATTCTGAATATAGAATGTTATTACAAATGAATAACTCTTGAAAATCCATATTTATGAAAGAATAACATTTATTTGAGCCTGAAGGGGTTATCAAGATGATAATTTTCCTAAGTTGAGATGATATTATTGAAGAAAAATTAAACCTGAGGAAGTTCATATATCCAGATATAGAGAATCTTGGCAGGAGGATAGTATATTTTTAATGTTATTCTTGGAATAATAAAGGATTCTATTACCAATATACCTAGAGTCGTGTGTGATTCATGCTATGTGGAGCTCATTCTGGGTGAACCCAATAATATACCTAAATGTAATGTGGTGTGTTTTCTAGAATCATAAGGGGATCAGTGGAGGGTCATGTACATAAATAAATTTTTATCAATACAATCACTAGAAATTTAATTGAGAATTGAGAAGATGAATAAATGATGAAATCTATATGAAAACAAAAGTTGATATAGAGGAGTATGATTTTTCAACCCAGGAGTTGTAAATATTATTTGGGTTATAGAACTAGAGGGTCTAGATCTTTATTTTCCCAACAATTTGTGTGTGAATTCAAGATGTTGTGGAACTAGAAGTTACTACACAATACCAATATTAAAAAAACCAATATGAGTTTCAAACATTGTTGTACATGAAGAATTTGAGGGTATAACAATTATGGATCAAGAATATAGTGAGTTTAACCTATATGATCCAAAGCATCTACTGAGTCATGGAAGATCAGTTTGTTGATTTGTTAGTAACATGTTAGAAATATTCGTTAATCCATGTAAGATAAAAACTGGAAGAAACATATAAAATAATTGTTTGAGTATCAAGGAATCACAACTCGAGAATGATTTCACCCACAAAAAATTAATTAAAGCAGTAATAGGAAATAAATAAATTTTTTTCTTGACTCATCAGTATGTCGGGAATCCTCACTAAAGGAAAATAAAATAAAAAAAATCAACACAATACAAAGTTAGAAAAAGTGAAACACACTAATTAATCCCTCCACTAGCCCGATCTACCTCCCCTACAAAGAAAACCACGTTTCACCTCCATTTCTCTTTTGGACCCCTTCTTAGAATAGAACTACCCTCCATCTATATAAAATAGTAAAATACCTAAGTGGACATTGTGATAAATAAAATAAAATAAAAACTAAACTAGAGAATACCAGTCTCTTATGAAAATACAAGTCACTAGACAAATATAAGAACCCCAACAATCCATGGGTAAAAACATATTCATTTAAGAATGGAGGAAACAAATTATATTAGTTCAAGAGGATGTGGTTCCATCAATTTTTTTAGTTTTTTTAGATAGGCTTGATTTTTCTTGGTTATGTTATGTATAGTTTAATTTGGTTGATACTGTTTATTTCTATTTGGACCAGTTCACATTACATTAGTTTCATACAACTTAGTTTTTTTATTTATTTCAAACCAAATCTAGTTTATTATTTTAATTTAAATTATTTTTTGTTTTAGTTATGTATTTTAAATTTATGGTTCATTTATGGTTTTTTCTATTCATTTTAGTTTGGATTGAATTATAATAAATCAGGAAATGTTTGGTTGATTTTATTCCATAAAATTTTGTTTTGGACATCTTTATTATATTTAGTTTGTCTTATTTTTTAAATATTATCTTGTAAAATTTCATTCATTTGGATTCTAATCAATATATTTTTATTATATTTGGTGAATATCGGTTTAGTTTAGTTCAGTTTAGTTCATATCGGTTACATTATATTAGTTTGAAAAAAAAATTGGTATAATTTTATCCATAATTTTTAATATCACAATAATTAAATTTCAATTATATTTTTCCAATTTAGTGTCATCCAATAATTTTCAATTTGAATTTTATTTTATTGATTTTGATCATTCTGGATCTATTTTGGTTTATCTGATTTACATTAACAGTATGGTTCATCTAACTTTTGAATGTTTTTTAAAATGTTCGATTCTATTTTTTATTTGGTTTTATTCTATACATTATGGGTTTTTATGGATAAAAATTATTTAGTTCAACTCGTTCTTGGTTTATAATTCTTAATATTATTTTGTTTGGTTTACTGTCATTCAGTTTGGTATGTTATGTTTGATGCAATCCTAATTAAGGTAGGTCAGGAGAGGTCTAACATGATTATATTGATTATGTATGATTCACTTTGGTACAAAATGATATGATTTATTTTATATATTGTTATTTTTAATTAATATGTTAGTTATAGGGTAATTTAATTTATTCTAGACTCATTTAGGAATATTCAGTTTTACTCTTTGCTATGCATGTTGGGTTGTTGGGGCTATCTATGCAGTGAGAGAAGAACTTCGTACTAGTTGGGTAGTAGTACCTATCACTCTTATAAGTTAATACAATTCAAATAATTTTGGTTTTTCCAACTAATATGATGGCCTAATGCATTCAATTTAGAATAATTTAATATAGCTCAATTTTATATCAGCTAATTTTCTTCTTTGAGTTTATTTTGGAAAATTAATATAAGAAATCTATATCACTATTTAGTATGAAAACATGGTTTGAAATGAATGCAATCAATTATTGTTTATTTTTAAAGACCAATGCATAGGGGAACCTACCTCATACTCAAGGAGCTCTAATTATAATGATGACAACTCAAATATTCCATTTACTACTTGAACGTATATTCACTTTCACATGAATAAAAGGGAACATATCCCCTATGTATATATTTTCATGGCCAAATATATACAAGGGGATCCTTATATAAGTGATTATACTTTCATATACCCGTTTACATTACACACGTATGCATTTTTCATATATATATATATGAACACCTAACACAAATGTATATATATATATATATATTCATACGGCCATGAGTGAATATATATATATATACATAAATATATAGATATATATATATAGATATATATATATATATCGGGGAGCTTATATATGTATATTCCTACATATGTATACATGTGAAAGTAACCTTTGGCAATGGCTACCCGAAACCACCGTAGTAGGTCCAAAATACTCCAGAAAAACATCGAAAAATCAAAACATGAAAAACCCTAAATTTTAAAGAAGGAAAATAATTGAAATGAAAAAACACATACCTGAATCCCATAGAGCACCCACTGCCCTTGACTGATTTGGCTAGAACCATCCTCAATGGGACCCAAGAGTCATAAACACCAAGAATCGACCAAACGAATATACCACTAAACAGGTTAGGATTCATTTGCCGAAATATAAAATGAAATGAACAGTTAAGAGGAAACAAAAAATACCACATAATTAGATCCATAATCAAGAAAACACATGATAATGAAAACACTACTTTATTGATAATTTTATCATCAGGTAAAATATATAGAGAACCCAATAACATGGTGTCCCTAAAATTAAAATAAAAATATTAATAGGATTATAGAACCAATCCCCCCAACAAAATATCATATTGAAAAAATTGACATAAACATACTCAAACATACAAAAAAGATAATAAGAAATAGTAGGATACATGGAATTCAGGTGTAGAGTATACATAGAAATCATTTTTAAACTTTTAATAACGAAAATGTATTTAAAAGTGACACAAAATTGATGTTTTTCTCACTCTGACCATGGTTGTGATTCATTTATTAGTTTTCACGAGTATCAAAATCATAATGTTTGAAAAGACATTTCATCTTATAACAAACATAATAAAATTTATTTAAATTAAAGTGTATTATCATTAAATATTTAATCTTAGAATCAATGATGAAACATTCTCTCTAATTCAAACTAGTGATATCCCATAATCTGAGAACAATTCACTAAATCATCTTCCAGTAATCAGAAAAGAAAATGATCAGTGACCCTTAAAAAGCTACAAGAATAATAAATTATTAAAATAACAATAAAAAATACATAAATCAAAAAATGAATCACATCTTAAATTATCTACTTATTTCTCAACATTTTCAAATTATATTTCTTTACTTCAAGATTTGGTAACATGAAAATTGAAAATAAGATGGAATTTGATGCAATATAGCAGCAGATCACCTAAGAAAAAAAAATAGTTTTGTTTTCGGAAAGTGTAAATATATTTTTGATAATATAAGAAAATATGTTGAGATTCATGGTAGGTTTACGAAATAATACTCTAATAGTAGAAAAAAATAAGACATGGAAGGAATAGACACAAGCAGTAGATGAAAATTAGACAAAATAGATGACAAGATTAAAACTTTTTTATGGAAAAAATGTGTATTAAAACACTAAAAAAATAAAATTAACCATAATCTATAAAAATACGATGACCAAATTTAAATCTATGAACAAAAGGTAATGAATTATCTAAATCCACTACTACAATATGAAATAAATGAAAAGAAATCGATAGAAGTTGGAGAAGACTTACTAAGGAAACAAATTACAAACTAATCAACAAGATACAAACATTTAAACACCTAAAATGATATTTAAGAATAGAAAATAGAATAAAAAGGAGAATAATGAGAAAATAGTGGTGTTGGAAGAAAACTATAATCCTTATCCAAATGAAATGAATCAGGATTATAGAATATTCAATCTTCAGTCACATTCAACCTTTTCGAACTCAACACCCACAATCACTGGTCACCTTGAACCAACTTGTAGACTTCTTGAAAAACAAGGATCTGAGTACCTCCGAATTTTTGTCACATTTTAGAAAACATGAATTAGTGTATAATCCTCCCCTTATGTAAGATCGATGGAACTCAATGATAGGTTATCCTTTTGGTACCCCAAGCTGTAGATTAGGAGGGGATGTCACCGAAGGAGAGGAAGTCGAGAGGTGGGAGGGGGATGTCACTAGAGGAGAGGGAGCTGAGAGTGGCTGAGGGAAGGGGGTAGGGGTGGGTACATTGATATAGAGGTGGAGGCTGGGAGGTCAAGGTTTGGGAGGAGAGGAGAGGGTCGGGAGGTGGAGGATGGTGAGGGGAGGAGAAGGTTCATACGAGGGGAGCCTAATGGAAATGAGAAACTAGAAGGGGAAACCTGATGAAATTGTGAAATTAGGGAAATGAATACACATGATTTTAACAAAACTATGGGCATAGAATATAATATATCACATATACCCATGGTTTTCTTAAATTGTGGGTTTAAATGTATGGGGATAGACCTATCTTCTAATAATGATTCTCAACGTGTGAATACCTTCATCATGTATTATCTTGAAACAAGGTAATGACATGAATTACCATAAATACTTATGGAAAATGGGCCAGTTTCCTTATTCCAAAGCAGATTGGATATATTTCTTTGATCCAAAACTGAGGTAAACATCAACAATAAAAGTAAAAACTACTTGTAAAAAAGTCCTCAATTAGTTCCAAGGTAATCAGTACCACCCAATTTTCATATTCATATCCCACATATCTTTATCTATAAAACATCATCTTAACATATGGAACATATTAAGGGTTGTATTCCATTAGTCAAAATATCATATTTTCATTAAATCACTTTTCTAGTCCATCAGAAACATTCTACACAATCTTTTAAATCCTTAGAGAATAACATAAAATAGACAATCCTTGTATACTACACTATTCATATAACATAATTCTTGAATACAAATATATAAAAACATTTATTATTACACTTTATCCATAAGACATATGAAGGGTACATCATCATATTACGTAATTCCAATTTCCATTAACATTTCATTTTTATCCTCATCATCATAAACATCATAACCATTAATCATGCCACCTTATTGATTTTCTTCACTATATTTCCACTTGGGACATTGATTTTCATAATTACCATTCCTTATATACTTAATAAATTTAAACATTAATGATTTTTATGGAGGCCAACATTCCCATCCACTTTGTTAACCTGAATATTCATTTTTCCTTTGTTGTCTCTTTCTTTTTGTCCCCCTTTTCTAGAGTCAAAATACCTTATTTTTTCTCTAAGACATTCACTTCTCTGATTATTTACTCCATATTGACACAAAGGAATCTTAATATTATTTATTCTAAGGTCAACATTACCTGAAATATTAGTGAACTCCCTAATTCTCTTCCTTGGTGACTCCTAAAGTTAGTAAAGGTATATATTGTTAATAATGTTCAATGAAAACTGACTGGGAATGATCATAATATCCTTCAATCTATTTATAATCCCATTTAACATCTCATCAAAAAAAAATTCATCACATTCAACATTATCCCAATTCATTCTGTTTCCCACCATTGATTAAAATGATAAATAATATTGTGAGAAAAACATATCATTGTGTAAATCCATCAAATCATGAAAATAATTACTTATAGGATGTCTAAATTATGACACATTCCTTAAACTATGAAACCTTAGGTGTATCCCAGGTTATTCATAGCCAACATCTTTTTAGATCCTTCATAATTATTCATGAATAGTTTGTGAATTCCCAAATCATATCCTCTGGGAGTGTCAAACCAGGCGTGCAACAAGTCTCGTTGTAATAAATGTGGTTATGCCGAGTTAGGACCGACACACCTTGTCAGATTTGTTACTCCTTGGTACATCTATTCCAACGCCACATCCACATGTATTATCTAAACAAGGATTTATTTTTAGGAAACCACTTGCTCTATCCTTTACCCAAATTCCATGACATTTTCCTAAATGTTATCCCATACTTATCCATATCCTTAGAGATATCCCTAGACATATCCTTAGAAAATACCTTGGGATCTCAATAATGTTTTCATATCCTAGTTTCCAAAGTGTGGTTGAATCTTCACTCTGATACCAACTATAACTACCAAATATTAACATATATAAACGTTACAGAACTTTTTTGGAATACATAAAACATTATACAAACATACGCCCAATGATCTTTTTCATTTAGTGCCTTTGGAATGTTGTAAATGTAAACACTGGTACATGAGTGAGCTAAATTCTCTCCCACTAGGTTCTATAAGACAAGAAACCCTCATAGAAATATCATAGAAGAAATATATCTTCATAACCTGAGGAAGGAAAGATAAAAAGGGGTGAGATAACATGATCAGTAAGGGTAAAAATGGGAAACATGTAAGCATAAACATGAGCAGAGGGGTATGAGAATGTGATCATAACAGTAGAATATCACACCATGAATATCAAAGATCATAAATATGAATCATTGAATAATTCTTGGTAGTTCAAAATACATGAATCATAAGGAAATGGAGAACATAAGTGATGAAATCAAAACAAAAGAAAAATACATGGAATTGTGGAAAACAAATAAGCACATAAAATGATTTCCATAGTAGTCAATACATTTTTTCAATGGCCATCTCAGTATCATGGGTTAACTCCCCTTACCATCTTCGTAGTCATGGTTAACTCACATGGTTGTTTTAGTAGTATGTGTCAACTTCTCATAACATTGTAGTGGTCATGGTTCATTCCCATGGGCATCTTAGTAGTCAAGGATCACTCTTAAGACCATATTATTATATATCATGAGATATAAATCTTTACCCGATGCATTGGAGGGAGATATTTTTCCCACAAATCTATTAATTAAATCATACATAGTTCTGGAAAAATCATTAAAATCATATCATAACCCATGAAATAAAAAGAGTATCATAAAAATGTAATCATATCATAACCTATGAAAAAAGATACATGTTTCATAATCATTTCATCAAAACCATAACCCACGAAAAGAAGTGAGTTTCAAAAGCATAAAAACCGTAATAAATAAACAAGTTTCATAAACATAATTCAATGAAAACATAAACCATTGAGAGAAAGAATATGGATGTAAAAATTGAATCATTTTCCATGAAATTAATGGGTAACATAAATGGATGTCATCTTATATGGGAAATAAATTTTTAATATCTTTTAAAAAATTTCTTAAGGAAAAATCCTTTCTTAATTGGAAAATATTTTTTTAAAAAAATAAAAGCTTTTGATAACCATTTTCAGGAAAATAATCCTAGAATCTTATAAAGGAATATTTTAAATCATTTTTGAAAACATTTTCCTTTGAAAACATCTTGAAAACATATTATGAAATATTGAATGCATTTTGAAAACCATTTCATTGAATGTATTTTAAAAACTTACAAATAAATATTTAAAATGTTTTGAAAACCATTTCTTTGAAAATACTTAAAAAACTTATGAAGAAAAATTGTAACATTTTTAAAACCTTTTTACATGAAAACTTTTAAAATAATCTTGAAAACGTTTTGAAAACCCCTTTTCTATTTGAAAATTATAAAATAAACATGAAAAAATTTTGATAACCATTTTCAATAAATTTAATTTAAAGTAAAAAATTTCCAAAATATTAGGAGATTTTTTTATTTTAAACAAATAAAATTTTAATTTTTTAGAGAAATCTATATGGTATGACGATCATGATAGTTGGTAAATCATTAACTTCTAAACATTCATTTTCATCGTAAAACGTTTAGAAATGTGCCTCAACTAAAAAATGACAAATAATTCCATTTAAAAAGCCTTTTTTTAAAAAGGTAAAATATGGTAAAATTTTTATTTTATTATCAGATGATATTATTAAAATATTTTTGGAGACCTTTTAGAAACAATGGTTTTGAAGGAACTTGGATTTCTTACTGTAGAGAGAGGTAAATTCACACTTACATAAAAAAACATTCTTGATCATATTATGCACCAAAAAGTGGAAAAATGGTAAAATTACTTCGATATAAAATGAATAACTCAAGGTTAAGATATTTATTTAGAATTAATGTGCTATGGATTATATTTTTTCATAATTTAAATAATAATCATAAACAATCTCGATAAACGATGAGATTAATTCAAAAAACTCTTACCACTTGGTTACATTGAATAATAATCTCCATGTAACAAAATAAAATTACAGGAAGAATAAAATATAATTAATATAAGGGTATTAATGATATAAAATTTTTAATGGAACAATATTCACCTCTAAAAATAATTTTGGTTCATAACAGAACATGTGTCTCAAAGAAGGAAAATTGAGACAAAACTGTCATCCTGATTTGGTAACTCTTAGAAAAAATTAAACTTTGAAAGAAATATCATAGAATGGATATGTAAATAACCATGTATTTAATAAAACTATTCAAATAATACATTAATGGGTTGTATACACACCAAAAAAATGAAATGAGCGTTGAATAAGGACGAAACACATGGAAATAAAAAATGAGATGCAATTCCCTTACCTTGTGTCTTGACTCTCATCGTACCTATACAAAATTCTTGTATAATAAATATCATTTCATTATACATATATAAAATAATCATATTATTATATCTAATATCATATATGGTTTTATTATGACTATATATTACCCTCTTGTAAACAATTCTATGTTAAGGTTTCACCTCTAGTAAAATCCTCTTTGTTCTTTGCATATGTCTTAGTTTTTTATATATTTTCTCCTTATACACATATTATGATTTAAAGAATGTAAAACATGATATAAATAACATTTATATTCAGTATATTTTTATTATAATAATCTATAAAATATAGATGTATGAAATGGAATACACTGTTCATGAAGACGGTAGGTTATACGTACTCATGAATGTTGTTTCCGTTTTTATTATCGTATTGAAATAAAGAAAACAAATGAAATACATACACACATATATATATATATATAATATCATTAAAATACAATTATCATGTTATATATATCATATAATTTCACTAAAACCATCCTTAATTCATTTCATGTAGTGTGGAATGAATCACATCACTTTGAGGGGGCGGTAGTAAACACACTTCCTCAAATGAAATTATCATATTTACACAAAATTTAAAGTATAAAGATATGTGTTTGAAAATAAAAAAAATCAATAATACATTATAAATATAATATATATTGTATATAAATAGATTATAGATCATAATTTCCACCATGATAGGTGGTAAAGGGAAAACGAACAATCTTCGTTTCGGGATTTGGTAGTTCACCGTGCACAAAAATAGTATGTTCCATACCCATTATATGTAAGTGTGGGTAAATGTAGATCAAAAATCTTGGGAAGAAATCCCTCATGGTATCATTGAAGCATTTCTGAGGTGAATGTGTTTGTTGACAAAGTGGACATCTGTGTTGTGATTGTTGACAAAGCAAAAAATGGCATACAATTTTGTTGAAAAAGGGGATTTCATGGTGGCATGTCGAGTTCAAGGGATGTGGTTAACTATCCATGTTTGATTCAAGAACATCGACAAAGAGATGAATGATATGGAGGCAGTGCAATAAGAACAGATACAAGGTGGCTTTGTTTTCTAGTGTTTGCCAAATTTATGGGCCTGAAAATTGAAAAAAGGAGAAAAGTGGTTTTGGAAAAGAGACTTGTGTTCCGTGTACTTGAAGGAGAGGAAAATTTCATGCCTAATGTTTTTTAGGATCATAAGGTCAAAATATGGCAAAGGAAAGAGGGTCTTTCATGTATTGGTGGGGTCATTAAGGTGACTTGCGCGTCGTGAAGAGACTTGCATGCTAATGCCTAGGAGGCTTGGGAACTTGCACGCCTGTAGTTTCTCAAGATCAGAAGATCAAAATATGGCAAACGAAAGAGGTTCGCGCAACTATTGGGATGGTTGTGCAAGTGACTTGTAATGGCAGAGACTTGCATGTCGAGACTTGCGCGTCGAGGGGAGACCTATGCGCCGTCGCGCAGGGTGATCAAATGCCTATAAATACAGGACCACCCCTGCTTATTTTTCACGAAGTTCAAAACTTAGAAAAATCAGAGCTCCCATCGCGTAGATGTGGTGGTCGCGCAGGCGGTGTGTGGTCACGCAAGTGGACTTGAACGCCAGTGGTTGAAGTTGCCTTCTAGTTGGTAGTTGTGTGGCAATATTGGCTTGGGCGTAAAAGGGATTGAGTCATGTAGGTTTGGAATTGCAGAATATTGTGTCGCGCTGGTGGTAGAGGAAAAATTTTGTGCTAGTTTTGACTTGCATTCCGATACATGTGTGTCGGGTTAGACATGTGTGCCACGTAATGTTGATACACAACATTTATTTAGGGATATGTGAAAGCTGTTAGATTGCCTGATACCTTTTAGTGAAAAGTGAGATTCATCTACGGGTGAAAGTTGGACTTCAAAAGAGCATCTACATACATAGAAAGATGCATTCCTTCATGAAAATGAAGAGACCTACAAGTCTATAAATTGTGAGTGGATCATTTCCAGAGCAGTGAGAAAAGGAAGAGGAAGAAGGTGATCCTCTCCACCGGCAGTCAACCAGAGAGAGAGAAATAGGGAGTGACCCTTGGAAAAGCAGTGAGCTGACCCTAAACATTGTAAAGGAAGTGATCCTGGGATAGAGTGACTATGCCTGAACCTTGTAATCCACAGCTAGTGAAGTTTAGTAGAATTTGGTACGACCGACTACCTGTCGGCGTATGCTCCTTGGACGTAGCCCTTAGCGGTGAACCAAGTAAAAATTGTTGTGTCATGTGAATTCTTTACTTTCTGTTTATATTATGCAACGAGAAAGATAGAGAAGAGTGTTTTTCATAACAATGAAACAAGATCAGAACAATATTTAATTTTAAATTAGTCATACCCAGATTCGCCCACCTCTTAGGGTACTCAGTCTTGTGGACCTAACAATTGGTATCAGAGGGAAAGGTTGATAGTAGTTCTTCTCTCAATGTATGTCAGTAATCATAAAGGGATTATGATCATTGAAGGGAACCATTTTAAGCAATGGAATAATCAGATGCATCACTACTTTCAATCTTTGGGAATGGATGTATTCAATGCAGCAATTCATGGAATAACAACTGATCTGAATAGTGGTGAATTATCAGAATCTGAGAATAGAGAGTTGGATGTTGATGCCAAAGTAATCAATGCCTTAGGGGGAGCCCAATCCAATCTTATATATAAAAAGGTTATGTCCTGAAAAATGTCACATGCTATGTGGGAAAAGTTATTGAATATATATGAAGGGGATACAATGGTCAGAGAGGAAAAGCTTCAAGTGTTGTGGAAGAAGTATGAAGGTCTGATAATGAACCCGAATGAGTCTATTAATGCATTCTTTGACAGGGTAAATGATGTGGTATAAGACATGCAGGGTCTTGGTAAAATTATCGAAGACATAAAAATTGAGAAGCACATGTTGAGAAAACATCCACCTTGGTTCAATCTGAAAGTTTCTGTTTGTGAAGATAATGATCCAAAAGAACTAACATGGGATAACCTGCAGAGCAACCTTGTTGTATATGAAATGATAAATGAAGATAATGATACTGTGTAAAATGGGAAATCCATAGAGGTGGAATTTAAGGCCATGAAGAAGCTCACCATTGAATATTCTCAAGAGGAAGAAGAGAAAGATGAGGTAATGTCATTCCTCTCCTCAAATATTCTGAGAGGAAAGGGAAAGTTATAAAGGAAACTTCCTATAGAATGCGTTAGATGTGGCAAGGCTAGAAATCTCGCAGCAAGATGCCCCAAACATTTTCAAGAAGAAAATGATGAAGATGATGTTGAAATTCCCAGGAAGAAATCTTCAGCCAATGTGAAATGGAAGAAGCAGTTCAAGAGAAATTTCTTCAAGAAGAAGAATCTTCTTTCACAAGAAATAGATAGTTCAGATGATTCTGAGGTTGAAGATGTTGAAGAAATAGAGAACTGCAAAGATCGAGGAGAAAATTATATGGTGGCGGTCGTCCGTAGTTCTCATGAAAGGGAAGAAACGGATGCTGGAGAAAAAGAAGAAGAAGTTGAAGGAAGAGTTGGTATGGAAGCCGAATTGGAAGCAGCTCTTGAGGAGATAGACGTTTGGAGAGACAAAACAATGAAATCCAATAAAGTGGTTCGTGATGCCAAACTATATATGCAACGACAAGATTAAGAAAATTCTGAGCTGTTAGAAGAAAATGAAAGACTAAAATCCTCAGCACCAGAGATCTCAGAAAATATCATTGAGTATAAGCTTAAAATTGAGGAACAAAAGAATGAAATCGATTGTTTGAATAAAAAAGGAAAGGTGCAGGTCAAACATATCATTGATCTTGAAGAAGAAGTGGTCAGTCTATGACGAAAAATGAAGGATCAAGAAAAAATCTTGGCCTTCAATGTGATATCCAGAATGTAGGTCATTACGAAGACTGAAAATATGAAAGAGGAGCCTAGTAGTTTAGTAGGAAAGAAGCAGCAATTGAGATCAGATCTTAAGGCTGATTCAAGGCTTGATCAGAAGCAAAAATCTGTGGCAATTGAAGTCAGACCACAAGCACCCATCCCGAGATTGAAGGTTGATTTGGGCACAAAGCAGAATCAGAATATTCAAAGATCCCAAGGGGAAACTTGTAGTGCTAAAGTAACATGAAGGATTGCACCGTATATCAGGTGTTTTTGTTGTGAGAAGATGGGAGATTCATAGTATGTGTGTACCATAGCTAAGAGATATCGGAGGGAACAAGAACATAGGTGCAAGCTAAATA
This sequence comes from Viscum album, assembly GCA_963277665.1. NCBI lineage: Eukaryota > Viridiplantae > Streptophyta > Magnoliopsida > Santalales > Viscaceae > Viscum > Viscum album. The sequence goes on from OY728152.1 coordinate 702,060,649, forward strand.
GAGAACGTTTTTCCAGAACATATTTTTAAGGACACCGTTTTTGGGGTGGTGGATTTGGTCACATGGCTAGGTACTTCACTTTGACCATACAGAGAAATGTTCCAAATCAGAATCAAAATGTTCACATGCAGCAGATCAATAAAGGAAAAGGTGAGTTAAAAATGCAGAACATATTTTCATCTTTGCAAGATGAAGCTGGTCCATCATACTCTGAGAAATAACAGAAGTCTCAATCCATGCTGAGTGTGAAGGAAAATGTATGGACCAAGAATAAGAAAAATGAGATTGATGTGGTGGAATAAATTTCCCTTAAGGAATCAGATCGCTCTGATGTATGGATCCTTGATAGTTGTTACACTTCTCACATGACAGATAAAAAGGATCTTGTTACAGGCATAAAATATGACAAAGAAGGAGTTGTCAAATTTGGAAATGATGAATTCCTGAAGATTGTTGGCTCAGGAAAATCCAAGTTTGGGGGAAAGGAAATGAGACGTGCTGATGTGTTGGAAGTAGAGGGTGTCAATCATAACTTTCTTTGTGTCAATCAACTATGTGACTCTAGGCACTCTATCTGATTTACCAAGAAGATGTATTTTGTGAAAGGAAAATATGGAGCAGTCATTCTACTGGGAAAAAGGACAAAGGGAAATATTTACCTTATAGGTGGGGAAGATGATATGTGCCTTTTATCCAGAGAGGAAGAAAACCAGATGTGGCATAAGTGACTTGGTCATCTATGCCAACCATCCATGGAAGATCTGGTAAATTTTGATGCTGCTAGAGACATTCCCAAACTATCACGTGATCACACTCATACATGGGATTCTTTCTAAAAAGGGAAGATCATCATAAATACATACATGCCAAATGAACAGAAATCAACTAGGGTGCTCGAATTGGTGCATGCGGATGTATGTGGACCTATCTCACCGCGATCTATAAATGGGAAAAGGTACTATGTTCTTTTCATTGATTATTATAGCAGAATGGCTAGGGTATTTTTTATTAACCATAAGATAGAGTTTTTCAGTTACATAAAGCAGTATAGGAGGAAATCAGAAAGGATGGTTGGGCAGAAAGTTCTAATGTTTCATACTGATAACAGTACGGAATTCACAAACAGTCAAGTCGAAAACTATCTCGAGAAACACAGGATAAGAAATAAAGTTTCATCAGTGAGAACTCCCCAACATAATGGAGTGGTTGAGAGGAGAAATCAGATAATCAACAACATCGCCAGAATGATGCTTATTGAAAAGGACCTACCAAAGAAATTTTGGAAGGAAGCAGTTTTGACATCAGTCTATATTTCGAGCAGGTCTCTATTGTGTACGAAGGAAGGGAAGAGTCCGTATGAAATGTGGTATGGAATGAAGCCAATGTTGAAATACTTTCAAATCTTTGGGATTAACTGTTTCATTCTCAATAAAGAAAATCACAGGATGTTTGTGTCACGAGGAGATGAGGGGATATTCCTTGGATACTTAGGGAAAAGTAAAGCATATAAATTCTTCAACAAGAGGATGGGAAAATTTTTTGAGAGTATTGATGTCACTATAGTTGAAAATGAACAGAATACTCAATGACACAATAAAATATTTCTGAATGAAAGTGATGATGAGGTAAGAAACACCGAGGGAGTAGAAGTGGCATAGGATGACTCAGAATAAGATACGGATGATGAACAAGAATGTGTCAAGTCTGTGTCTATAAGGAAGCCAAAGAGTCAAGCTGAAATTGATAGGAAGAATATAATTGGTGATCAGACAACTCTAGTTTAGACTCGAAGAATGAAATCATTACAAAAAACATCATTTTTATCTTAGGTGGAGTCGAAATGTTATTCTGATGCAGTTGAAGATGAAAACTGGGTTTATTATATGAATGAAGAGCTTGACCAGATTGAGAAGAATCAGACATGGGAGATTGTTTTGAGGCCAGCATATAAGAATGTCATCAGGACTAAATGGGTCTATCGCAACAAGATGAATGATTATTTCACAGTGATTCATAATAAAGAATGATTGGTGTGAAAAGGATACTCCCAAATAGAGGGTATTGACATTGATGGGACATTTGCACCAGTTTCTAGGCTAGAGAAAATCATATTATTTTTTTCCAAAGCAGTGCAAAGAAAGTACAAAGTGATCCTGATGGATGTCAAATATGCATTCTTTAATGGAGTTCTAGAAGAGTAGGTTCATACTGAGCAGCTAGATGGTTTTCTCATTCATGAGGATGGGAACAAAGTTTGTAGGATGAAGAAGGCGTTGTATGGGCTGAAACAAGCACCAAGAGCATGGTACTCAAGGCTTGATCAGTACATGAAGAATCTTGGTTTCCAGCATGGGGGAGTTGATTAAAACCTCTATTTCAGCAACGATAGTAATCAAAGGATGATGGTGTTGGTTTATGTCGATGACATAATTTTTGGCGGATCAGATGAAGCTAAATGCAGACAGTTTTCCGAATTCATGAAAAATGATTTTGAAATGTCAATGATTGGTGAGATAATGTTTCCCTTGGTCTACATGTGACACATGGAAGTAATGGAACATTAATTTCTCAATCCTAATATTCCAAGGAGGTTTTAAGAAGGTTCGGCATGGAGAATTCCAAGGAGATGAAGACTCCAGTTTCTACTCGGATGAAATTATCAAAAGATGATGATGGAAAGGAAGTTAATATCATAGAATATGGGCAAATTATTGGAAGTCTGTAGTACTTGACCACAAAAAGTCCTGATATTTTTTTCGTCACATGCCAAGTAGAGAGATATTAGATTAATCCCAATGAAAGCCACATTATTTCAGTGAAAAGAATACTTCAGTATATCAAAGGCACCGTGGATTTATTTCTGATGTATAATGAAAAATATCAATCAGTGTTATTGGGTTACACAGATGCAGA